>CM036908.1:57347636-66827210 GCA_020800305.1 Porphyrio hochstetteri | reverse complement strand
GAGGAGGGATGGCACAGAGAGTGAGGAGGGATGGGGCAGGGTGTGAGGAGGGATGGGGCAGAGAGTGAGGAGGGACGGGGCAGGGTGTGAGGAGGGATGGGGCAGAGAGTGAGGAGTGATGGGGCAGAGAGTGAGGAGGGATGGGGCAGAGAGTGAGGAGGGATGGGGCAGGGTGTGAGGAGGGATGGGGCAGAGAGTGAGGAGGGATGGGGCAGGGTGTGAGGAGGGATGGGGCAGAGAGTGAGGAGGGATGGGGCAGAGAGTGAGGAGGGATGGGGCAGGGTGTGAGGAGGGATGGTGCAGGGTGTGAGGAGGGATGGGGCAGAGAGTGAGGAGGGATGGGGCAGAGAGTGAGGAGGGATGGGGCAGGGTGTGAGGAGGGATGGGGCAGAGAGTGAGGAGGGATGGGGCAGGGTGTGAGGAGGGATGGGGCAGGGTGTGAGGAGGGATGGGGCAGAGAGTGAGGAGGGATGGGGCAGGGTGTGTGAGGAGGGATGGTGCAGGGTGTGAGGAGGGATGGGGCAGAGTGTGAGGAGGGATGGCACAGAGAGTGAGGAGGGATGGGGCAGGGTGTGAGGAGGGATGGGGCAGAGAGTGAGGAGGGATGGGGCAGGGTGTGAGGAGGGATGGTGCAGGGTGTGAGGAGGGATGGGGCAGAGTGTGAGGAGGGATGGGGCAGGGGTGTGAGGAGGGATGGGGCAGAGTGTGAGGAGGGATGGCGCAGAGAGTGAGGAGGGATGGTGCAGGGTGTGAGGAGGGATGAGGCAGAGTGTGAGGAGGGATGGCGCAGAGAGTGAGGAGGGATGGGGCAGGGGTGTGAGGAGGGATGGGGCAGAGAGTGAGGAGGGATGGGGCAGGGTGTGAGGAGGGATGGGGCAGAGAGTGAGGAGGGATGGGGCAGGGTGTGAGGAGGGATGGGGCAGGGTGTGAGGAGGGATAGGGCAGAGAGTGAGGAGGGATGGGGCAGGGTGTGAGGAGGGATGGGGCAGGGTGTGAGGAGGGATGGGGCAGAGAGTGAGGAGGGATGGGGCAGGGTGAGAGGAGGGATGGGGCAGGGTGAGAGGAGGGATGGGGCAGGGTGTGTGGAGGGATGGGGCAGAGTGTGTGGAGGGATGGGGCCAGAGTGTGTGGAGGGATGGGGCAGGGTGCGAGGAGGGATGGGGCAGGGTGTGAGGAGGGATGGGGCAGGGTGAGAGGCGGTGGATGCCAAGGTGTGGGCAGGGTGCAGGCAGGGTGCAGACAGGCAGACAGACAAGGAATCAGGCAGCACACCAGGAGCAGGAGGGGACCAGGCAAGGAGCAGGCAAGGTGCAGGCAGGGCGTGGGGCAGGGAGCAGGGCAGAGGAGATTGAGCTGGTGTTTGGTGCAGCTCAGCTGTGGTTGGGGTTGACACTTCCCTCCTGGTTTTGAGATTTCTTTTTCAATTTGATTTCTTCTTTTTTTTCCTCCCCACGATGGGAAAAGTCACCCTGCAGAACTGGGAGAGGATGGACTCATATGTATATACAGGGAGGGAGGCTGGGAGGGGGGACAACTCAAATCAAACACCCTTCTAATCAGCTCTTTGACCCTAAATCCGGCTTTCCAACACTAAACCGACATGGTTCCCCCCCTTCCTAGCATTTCCCCTGCTTTTATTGGATCCAGAATTGCCTTCTGCAGCCTGAGTTCAGAGGAAACAAATTCATCTAAAACATTCAAAATGAGAAAGGAGTTAAAATGCCTTTTATATAATATTCCATGTTTGCCAGTTCACCTTGGGATTTTGCCCTTTGCCCACGCAAGTGCCCATTTAAATTAAAATCCGGAACAAACAGATAGAGAAAATGTGGGAAGTGTAAAAAAAAAACCCAGGCAAAATTCAGAGATGAACTGGCTTTCTTGGCTTGCTTTTTTTTTTTTTTCTTCTCCCTGATAAAAATGAGCTGCAGCCAGAGGAGCTCATCCCTAACAGGCAGAGGGAAAAACTCAGGGAGGAAAAGTAGAAGATAAGATGGGCAAAGTAAAATGGGAAATGTGGCTTTAAAGAGGCTTAAAAAATAAATTAATAATAATAATAATAATAATAATAATAATAATGAAATGCCCAGGAAACAAAGAGCTTTTCCAGGCAGGTGGGTTGCTGCACCCCACTTCAACAAGGACTTGCTTTTTCCAGCCCAATATTCCTTGAATATTATTTTTTAAGGGGGTAGATTTGGTGGTTTGAGCCAAATCAGTGGAGAAATTAAACTTTTCGTGCTGCTGCCTGAGAGCAATCAGCAGTGGGGACCTGGCCGAGCCATCCCCAGCAGCCTCAGCTTCCGTGCTGCCTTGTGCTTCCCAACACTCCCCTGCACACATCCCCCCCAAAAAAGGGAAATAAATGAGAAAATAAATGAGAAAAACACCGACTGACAAGTGCTAACATGGAGTGACATAAAAACCTTGCCTTCACTGAGAGCTGGATGATGGGCTTATTTTAAAGGCTGGTATTTGCTCATGGTGGCAGGGGACATAAATGCCACCGTGGGAAAGAGAGGGTTTGCTGGTGCCTGTGGAAGGGGGACAGCCTGCTTGGGATGCAAGGATGAGGAGCCAAGGGATGGCCCAGGAGGCACTGGGACAGTGGGCATTTGTGGTCTCTGGTCCTGGGGACCACGGTTGGGTGATGGTGGCCGCACGCCTGTGGTCCCGAGTGATGCACGAGCAGGAGGGTGGTGGTGACAAGCTGCTGGGGATGGCCAGTGACAGGGAGCAGGATGGTGGTGGGTGCTTTTTTCCAACCTTTCTCTCTTTCCAGAGGTCCATTTCTTCACTGTGTTAAATCCAAACCGAGTTCAGGGCTCAAGAGACCCCAGCGATGCACAAGGGAAGAGAGAGGGAGAGAGAGGGAAAAGGACAGAGAAAGAGCCACCAAGAGCAGGGATGCTTGAGAAGGGTCTGATCCAGTATCACAGGGGGCTGGGGCTTCAGCTCATGGAAATGTAGCTTAGAAACTTGTCCCATTCCTTCCCCAGCACCTCCACTCAGATAACCCTGCCTGATCGCTCCCACTTCCTCCCTGGATCAGCCTGGAAAGTTTAGGGCTCTCCCCAAGTGCTGCTGGGCACTGGCACCTCTCAGGGGGGCACAGTGCAAACCCATCCCTCCCCTTCCCATGATGAGATTTGGGAAAGCTGGGGGGTGGATGAGGTGATATTATCCAAGGTCAGTTTGTAACAGACGGGGTTTTTTTTTGCTTTAAAAAAATAAAATAAAATTTAAAAAAAAATTAATAATCTCCCCTTCATTTTGCTTCCTTCACCTTGAGGTGCTGCTGCTGGCAAAACCCCCTTTGTCTTGTCCCTGGCAGAAGCAGTTGGACCATCCTGGTCCCACACGGCTGGCTGCAAGCAGAGCAATCCCTGCGGCAGACGGCATCGCCCCTCTCCTCCCTCACTCTCCGGATGCGATTAAAATGGAAGACAACCATCAAGTGTGCTAGAACCATTTTAATATAATTATACATATCTGCCAAATCCAGGAAGAAGAAGAAAGAAAGAAAAAAAAAAAAAAAAAAAAAAAAAGAGGTTTATGCATATATATCTTTTTTTTTTCTTTTTTTTTTTTCTCTTTTTTTTTCAGTTAACATCTGCAAGCATAAACGACAACGAATTTCTCAGTTTAAATTCATCCAGGTCAGAGCAACTGCCCAAAGTCCTGTTGGATTTGAGAGTTACCACCGGCGTGGCCAGTGGTAAGTGAGCTCCAGAGGAGTTTAATGTCCTCGGGTGGGTTTGGTTTGGGTTTTGTTTTGTTTTTTGTTTGTTTTCGGTCTTTTCTCTTTCATTCAGAGTTTGATGTGAAAAGTTTTCAGTGCAGTTCGCCTGGGGTGAAAGGCGATCGCGGTTTGGTTTTGTTTTTAATATATATATTTCTTTTTATGACTTTTTTAAAAAAGATGATTGATAGGTAACTCAGTTGCTCTGAAGTTCACTTATAATTATAACCTATTTAAATCACAGCAGAACTCCCGCTGGTGCGGAGTTCGTAGTTGCATACAATACAGGAGATCACAGTTTTGAAGTCTAGCACAGATTAAAAACCACAGATGTACCATTTATATAAGACACACACTGATTGTCTCTTAAAAACTACATATTGACTCCTTATGAACATTATCTTTTTTTTTTTTTTAAATCTTTAAATAAAGTAGTGCAGCTAGGACAATCAGTCACACAACCCCCACACAGCCCTGAACCAAGTTCTCCGGGGTCCCAACTTGAAGCAAAGTTGGGTATGAAACTGTTGGATGAGCGGGAGGAGAAGAAAGAAAAAGAAGGATGGGGAGAAAAGGAGGGAGGAAAAAACAAAAAAAGAGAGGTGTTGTCCATTCTGAATATTTTAACCAAGGGTTGGCTAACACATTGGAAACCTCTGGGTGAAGGATCTTTCCACGCACACACGCAAAAAAAAAAAAAAAAAAAAAAGAAAAAGAAATAAAAACCTAGACTCTTTTTTTTTTTCCTTTTTTTTCCTTTTTTTTTTTTCTTTTTTTTCTTTTTTTTTTCTGTTTTTGTTTTTGTTTTAAAACTGGCCCAGAGGTGGAACGATCTCCCACCTCTTCCGAACAAAGAAACCCAACAATTGCCTAAAACTAGAAAGAACACAGATGGGTCTGCCTGTTTTCTGCTCACTAGATGATCTGTCCGTTTAAGGCCTTCCTCCTCCATTTTTTTCCTCTTTTATTATTATTATTATTATTCCTT
Organism: Porphyrio hochstetteri; assembly: GCA_020800305.1. Lineage (NCBI taxonomy): Eukaryota > Metazoa > Chordata > Aves > Gruiformes > Rallidae > Porphyrio > Porphyrio hochstetteri. The sequence goes on along the minus strand of CM036908.1, from coordinate 66,822,480 downwards.
TTCCAGAGCGTCTGAGCAGGAGGTGAGTCTGAACGGGATCACACCAACACTGTTCCCCCCCCCTCTTGTCGCTGTCGGTTTAGTTTTTGTTTTGTGTTCGTTTGTTTGTCCTTTGAGTTCTTTTTCTCTTTTAATTTAACCAAGACCTGACTAAAACTGGAGCGTCCAGCCCAGCCTGTTTGTTCTCATCGCTGATTTCTCTCTCTTTACCACAAAGGTTCTTCACAAAACCTGGAACTTCCATGAGGATGTTTGGTCCTTATAATCCAAGCAGTCAGCATTGAAGTTTAACTTCCAGGAGGCGGTTTGGTCTTTATAATCCAAGCAATCGGTGGTGGAGTTAAAGCCCAAACTGGAGGCTCCATAGCCCTGGGTGGAGAGGGAGGCTGGAGACTGGTTGAGGTGGCTGGTGACTGCGTTGGCACCCATGGGACTCAGGGTGGCTCCCGGTCCGGGAAGCTGGTGGTGCATAGGGGTCAAGTAAGATCCACAGTCCATCCCTCCAAAATAGGAGGTCGAGCCGGCGTATCCTTGGCTGTAGCCTGATGCCTGGGTGTAGGTCATAGGATAGGATCTCTGCATGCAGGAGGAAGAGGTGGACAGGGGGTCTGAGAGCGGGGAGATGGATGCCGGGCTCCAGATGGATACGGGGGCACTGCTGCTGGATATGGTGGGGACCGAGGTGCTGGAGGGGGGAGTGAACTGCCCGCTGGTCCCACTCTCCGAACTCACTTCCCGGGCTGGGGAATTCTTCTTTTTAGCTGGCCTCACCTTGTTCTGGCCCCCGTTCTGCTGCTGCTGCTGCTGCTGCCGGCACTTGGCCCGGCGGTTTTTAAACCACACCTTGAGACAGAGACATGGGGGGGGGGAGAGAGAGAGACAAACCCTGGTGTTAGGGACACACAGACAGACCCAAGGGCAGAAGAGTCGGTGGCAGGGAAACCTCGCTGGGGAAGAGGCACTAAAAGAGCTCCCTGGCAAGCTGCTGCCGCAAAGAGAGGCTCCGGGGCTCCCCCTCCCCGAGATCATTAGTGGTAATAACAAGTGGAAATGGGCAAATCAAACTGCTTAATAAGGTCACTTTTGGGGGAAAGGGTAGCAGGGGGGTGGGGGGGCTCCATCTATGCTGTTTGCCAGCCGGGGACCCCCAGCAATCACCTTTTAAGGCCACTGGAAGTCAAGCCTTTAATTAGAAACAATAAAGCATCAGTAAAAGGAGGGAACAATTAGGGAAACAGAGGCAAGGGGGGTGGTGGTGCTGGTAAAATGCCTCATTTACTCTCTAAATAGATTCTCTGCTCTCACCCCCAACCCAGAGCCAGCCCCCAGATCCTTCTCACTCTGTTTTAGCAGGGACCAAGGGGGCTGGCTCTGGGGAGGACAGGTGCTGGGGGTCCTGCCTCTGGGGAGGACACCTCATGAGAGAAGGCTGAGGTGTGGTGTGGGGGGAGGACTCTGGTCCTGGTAGCCATGGTCTGCTGGGGCATGGCACCACGCGGCCTTGGGGAGCCTCACAGGGAGGCAAGTAGGATGGACGGCTTAGAAGCTACCCTGTCCCACCTGCAAAGTCTGTCCTGGATCCTTGCTAGGGATCCTCCTGCCCTGCCAGCAGCACCTCCAGACCGCAGTCTGGATTGGGCCCTTAATAGCTGCTTGCAGAGGAGACACAGCTCGGCCCCAGGAGAGGAGTCCCCTCCAGCAAGGCATTCCCTCTCTTATCAAAGTCCTTTCAAAGGGAGATGAAGCCCCTAGTTTGTACTGGCGTGATAGGGGATTCCAGTCTGGCCCTTCTCCAGGGATGTGGTGATCCCTGGGGAAGGGGGGGATCCCTTCCGCAGGAGCCCCTAAATGACTGCAGCACAGGCTGCGATTTGGGACCCTGTGCAAGGCACGGCGCAGAGCCTGGGGAAGCTGGGGAGCCCTCCCCGGCTCACAGAGGCTGAGGGGGCTGGGAAAGGGTGCGGAGGGCTCAGAAGCTTGGACCTGGGAGCTGCACAGACCACACAACTGCACAAGGAGTAAGGAAAGGGGGAAGACACACTCCAGCCTTGGGGATGCAAACTGCCACTCTGCCCCCCGCCCCCCTCACCGCACCCTCAGCCATCTATGAGCCTCTTTCACCCCACAGGGACTTCCTCTCCTTCCAAGACCCACCCCATCTCCTAAAACAGCCCCCTCTCCTCCCTTCCAGCCACGGACCACCCCAAACTCTGCACACGAGGATGGAGGTGGGGGACAGGCAGGGGTCTCCGGGGCTGCCCCACTTCCTACCTGCACTCGGGACTCGGGCAGGTTGATTTTCAGCGCCACCTCCTCCCTCATGAAGATGTCGGGGTACCGGGTCTTGGCGAAAAGAGCCTCCAACACGTCCAGCTGCGCTCGGGTGAAGGTCGTGCGCTCCCGCCGCTGCTTTCGGGGGGTGGCTGCGAAAGGAGCCAGAGGCCCTGGCCGTCAGTCAGCGGCCCCTCAGCCTCGTGTGTCCCCTCTAGCACCCTCCCAAGGGGCACCCCAATCCCCTCGCACCTCCTCCCCCCTGCCTCGAGAAACCCGTACCCCAGTCCTCAGCCGTCACCGTGCAGCAATCCCACCTGGATCGGTCTGCACCCCAACACCTCCCCCCTCCCCCGAAAAGCAGGAGAGTGTTCCCCCTTTGCAGATCCCCCGATAAAAAGTTGAGGGTGAGGAGGAAAGGAGAAAGGGAGACCTCACGCCCCCCACCCACTCACCCCAGCCATCATGGCCTCTGTGCATGTTGTGTCTCCAAAAGCCCGGCGGCTTCTCCTCCGTGGGGCAAAAAGGAAGGGGGGATGCGAGGGGGGCGGAGTGGAGAGAGGGAAGAAAAACGTGGCTTACCGGGATAACCGACGGACGGATGCAACAAATCCATGCCCGAGGTTGTGAGACTCAGGCCATTGACTGCATAAGGTGGTTGCTTAAGATAAGAACATCATGCTAAAGTTGTGGCGGGGAGGAGAGTTGGCCGAAATCCGGGCGAGGGGGAGCCGCCCGAGCGCCCTGCCTGCCCCGGGCGGTGCCTGGGGATGCCGTCGGGTGGGGGGAGCCGCCAGGTGCCTGCGGAGGCGAGAGGGGGGGGGGGTCACGCCAGCTCGCTGCGCCCACCCCCCCCCAAGCTTTTATCCCCTCTTGCCTTTCCCCGTCAATCCTGCAGCTCGTAAAGCCGGACCCCAGCCGGATTTGGGAGCTGGGAGAGACTGACTAGATAAACGCATCTCTCCCCCCTCCAAAAAAGGGGGGTGGGGGGAGCAACAACATCCCAGCCAGTAATTACTGCCCGAACAAAACCCCCCCATGCCTTCAACTGCCCGCATTGTGCTGCGGCCCGGGGCATTTGCATAGGATTCCCGGCCGGGCACCGGCTAATTGTCTCAAGCAAAACTTGATTGGGGCCATTGGCAGACACAAAGAACCCCTCGGCTAAATAAATAATGCAGATAACAAAGCCCAAGGGTGAGAAACAAAGAAACAATTCAAGAAACCTATCTCTCCCCTAGTCTCTTGCAAGAACTTTAATTATCCCAGGTTTGGGCAACATTCAAACCTCTCCCCCCCCCCCATTCCCCCCAGCCCCTTTTCCCCTTCCCCCCGACGCTGCCGCATTTCAGAGCTCAAATGCCCGCTCGGGAAGAGACAAACTTTTCTGCTCTACCGCCATCAGTCTACGTCTGCAGTAATTTCCACCGGCCATTTGCACCTAATTAGTAGTCCGGGTAATTAGATTTGGAGGCAAGTAACAGATTTATTAGGCTTTCAAGAAACTCTTGATGACGGAGCTGAAGCTAAACAAACACCTCGGTGGGGAGCGGCCCCAGGACGGCCCCGGCAGGCGAGAGGCTCCCCGGGCCCGGCTCCCTCGGGTCCCCGCTCGCTACCCCGGCGGGGCCGAGGGTTCTGCAGCGGGGGGCGACGGGGGTGGGGGGATGGGGGTGAGACCCAAACACAAACTCTGCCCAAAAAATGGCCGACAAGGGGACAACCTAGGGGGTCTGGGAAGGGTTAAGACCGTTTCCCCCTAGACATTTAGTGTGTCTTTTTGGGTAAAACCTCGCTCTTCCCTCTATTCCCGGCGGCTGTCGGGAAAAAACGAACTCCAGCAAAACTTTCTCCCCGGAACACCCCAAAACTCTATGGTGCAGCTAACAAGTGCACACGGCAGCGGAGCCGCAGCCCCAGGAGGGCTGCGTGCTGCCGGGGGGCTCCTGTGGGACACCCCCGGCCCCGGTGCACACACCCCCACACACTCACCCATCCCGGTCCCACCAGCGCCGTCGGTGCCGGTTATCCGCGGTGCGGAGTTTCCCCTATTCCCCTCAGGGAAACGCTTTGCCTCCCTCAAAAGTGCGGAGCGGGCGCGCATCTAGCGCGGGGCGGGGGGAGCAGGGTCGGACCCCGTTTTTAACAATTCCGCCGCTGAGGCGGAGGCTGAAGAGGGGCAGCTTTGCCGGGGGGAGGGGGGAGACCCCGCTCCGCGCCAGTGTCGGGGCGGTTTTGACCGCAAATTAGTTCGCCGGCCCGAGATGCGCGGGGGAGCAAAACGGGGTTTGCCGCACGCTTAAAAAAAGCCCCGAATAAACAACCCAAAAACCACACAAAACAGCCCCTCGGAAACAAACAAATAAATAAATAAATGGACCTAAAACCCAAGCCCAAACCTCCACTCCATTAAACTCAGCGGCGTCACGCCGAGGCGCCAGCCCAGCGCGGCCGCCCGCGGAGCTGCTCGGCCACGGCCGCGCATCCCGGGGCCAGCCCGCGGAGCAACGGCTCCGCTCCGCAATCTGTCACCTTTTCCCCTCCTTTCCTCCCCCTCCCCTCCTCCCCCCACCCCACCTCCCCTCCCTGCTCCGCAAAGATCCCGGCTACCAGTTGCTCTGTCCTCGCTCAATAATAATTACCCCGTCCGAGAATTAATTATAATAAATGTTTTCTTGATAAACTAACGAGATAATCCGGGCGGCACACGCTCCCTAATTACGGGCCATCGGCCCCAGCTCCGCTGATCGCCCGGGATGATTAATGCAAGGCAGCGATCCGCGGCCGGGCGCGCAGGCTGAGGCTCTGCCCTTGGCCGCGCTGGGGGGACGCGGGCGGCCGGGGAGGGGAGAGGGGGTGTTCGGTGGGCTGCGGAGTAGCGCGGAGAGACTCCCGCGGTGGGAGGGAAGGTGCCGAGATAGAAAAGAGAATTTGACTTGATTTGTTGTTTTGTTTTGTTTTGCAAACGAGAGCTCGGTCCCCTGCCCGCACCTCATCTCTTAATTATTTTTCTTTAATTCTAATTTCTACACCACCACCACCCCCCTTCCCGGCCCGGGGGGAGGATTTGGGTTGATATTTCCCAAAAAGGGGAAATTTTTCCCCCTGTACGAAGGTGATGCAAACGGACCCGACGCGGCTTTTGCTGCTCAGCCTCCCGCGCTTCGCCACCTAAACCTGCGCTCAGCTCCGCGGCCGCCGGTCCCTCTCCGGCGCGGGCAAACGAAAGGGCCGGCCGGGAGCAGCGGGGCCGGGCTCGGTGGACAGCAACCTCCGATGCGGAGCCGCTTGACCCCCATCTCTGCCTCCCCTTCGGCACCCGGCCGCATTTAACTGCTGGATTTTTGGGTGGGTGTTTTTGGGTTGGGTTGGGTTTTTTTTTTAGGTTTTTTGGGTTTTTTTTGTAAACTGGAGCTGCTTGTTTTCCACAGAAATAAATAAAAAAACCCTCAACTTCTCGAAGGAGTCGGAATCTAAATAAATCCCGGCAGCGGAGGCGGTTTTTTAGCTCCCCAAGAAACTTGTGCCGGTGCACGAGGACTTTCCCGACTTTCTCTTTGTGAGCGCGGTGCGCGTTATACCCGCCTGTCGCCTTTGGGAAGAGCTTTAACCATGAATAACAACGACATAAATTATGTAAAAAAATTTTAAATAAGATAAGGGATGTGGGAAACAGCTCCAGCCCCTCTCCGACCTGGATGCCTTTCTCGCTATCCTTTTCACCCGCGCCGAGCCGGGAAGCTCCGGCCCCAAATGCCTTGGAGGTTTCTCTCCCTGGTATTTCCAGCCCGGCTCTCCCGCCGCCGCCAGTGCTCAGACACCTTTGCAAAATTACTTTGCTGAGTCTCCGCGTCTCGGGGAGGGATGGGGGGATGTGTATCTGGGATGTTTCCTCAGGCAGGAGCGGAGAGAGGGGAGAAATTTCTTCCCCGGTTATTAATATTTTTAAAAGTCTTCCGTTGGGGCCAGGGAATAACCCACGGCCGATGGATCAGGCCGTGGAGAAAGAAATAAAATCAGGTACCCAACGAAATCGAGGTGAAGAACCGCTCCTGCCTGCGGAGGAGCCAGCCGGCTTCCCCCCCCATCCCAGAGCCCGACCTCCGCTCGCCCACGGGAGACAGCCCGGCACCGGCCGCGGAGGGAGGCGGTGGGAAACACCTCCCCGCTTCTCGGACTTGGCCCTCCGCCCTTACATCCAGCAGCTCCCGGTCCCCGCCGAGGGCCGAGCGGCCGCTGCCTCCGTGCTTTCCCCTCTCCCCGGCCCGGGGCCGCCTCCCTCCTCCGCCTGGCCTGGCCCGGCCTCCCCCGGGCAGCGCCTCATCTCCTCCGGGGAGCCTCCTGCTCCCCTCCGGCTCACCAATACACCGTGTCCCCCCCCGCAACACACACCGCACACACACTCTTTAAAAAATTATATATATAAAATAAGAAATTTAATTTCCACTTTCCCTGTATTTCTGCCCGCCGAGCGATGCCCCCAAGGAAGGATGAAGCGAGCGGGTCGGACTTACCTGCGAGCCTCGCCGGAGCCGCGGGCAGGGCTGGAGGGCGAGGGAGGAAACCTGCTGCCCGGATCCTCGCCAAATTCAGGGGTCGGGCTGAGCTGGGAGAGAGAAAGCACAAAGCGGGAGGTTAGAGAGCTCGCCGCATGCACATGCCCACGACATCGGGGCGGGGGGGGGGGTGGTGGGTGGTGGTGGTGGTGGGGGAGGGTGGTGGGGGCGGTGGGGAGGGGGGGGTATAGAAGAAAAAAATGTTTGAAAAAGAAGAATAAATGGGAGAGGAAGGGGAGGGGACGGTGCAGGAGAGGGATGCAGGGATGCTCAGGGTCTGGGCTCGGTACATACAGAGCTGGCCGGTGCCGGAGCTGGTCAAGTGATTTTATTTTTAATAATAGTGGCAGGGTGCGTTGGAGCTGAGGTCTCTACCTCTCTCGGGGAGCTTTGCTGAGAAAGCGCCTCTCTGGCAACTTTTTGACGCAAACTCTCCAACCAATGGCAGGGAGAGAGTGATTGACACATCTAAGCCAGGGGGAAAATAATAAAAACACACAACAGGGGGAGGAAAAAACAGGCCGCTGCTGTACCGGGGGGACAATCAAGCGAGAAATAACAGCCGCCGAAATGACACGAGAATATACATTAAAAGAACCTGCTCGGTTTTAAAAATATACATTATGGAGCTGAGCGTATGAAGTCATTGTACCAATTAATGGGATGGACAGCGGTGATGGCGTTAGCGTATTGCCCGGGGAAGGAGAGGAAGGGGGGGACAGCGAAAGCTGGAGGGGAGGATAATAATAATAACAACAGAAGGCATTAAAATATATAAGTAAATATTTGGGTAGGGGGGGATGCAGAGCCTGCCAGGAGCCCTTGGCTGAGCAGCACGGAGCCGGGTGAGAGGAAACCCGTGGGAGCAAAGGGGAGACACCCCACAGCCCCTCGGGACAGAGGGGAATGGGGTGCCAGGGTGTCCCCATCCCTGGGTCCCCCCGACAGCACCCGCGGAACGATCCGCATCCCCGTTCTCCTCCCAGGGCCCAAATGTCCCCCGGGCGAGCGGTACCCAGAGCAATCGACTCACCCCGGGGGGGATATATAAATATATAAATTTAATTTATTTTGTAAGATATATACGGGTGATGGTGTAGAACGGGACTCGGATTTGCAAAACACGGGCATGCACATATTTTAATAGAAAATTTAACAGCAAAAAGGGGGGTGGGGATGAGGAGGACCGTGGGGGTCCCCCCCCCCCCGCCGCCGCCGAGCAGAGCCCCGCCGGGCGCACCGGGGACGGGCACCGGGGACGCGCCTCTCGCACCTCCTGTCCCCGTTCAACTTCTCCCGGGTCAAAGCAAGCCGAAAATAAAGCTTTGGCACAAGGCAGGAGGACGGGAGGCAGCTCAGGTCGGAGGGAGGGAGCTCACACACTTCCCTCACTTCTGACAATAGGGGGAAAAAACGCAGCGGCTCGATCATTTTAATGGGGTGACCTATGTTAATGAAGTTATAGCAATTAATTCGCCTCTTTGTGGCTCTCCCTGAGCCTGGCTGCGGTGCAATCCAATGTGGTTGTCCTTGGACTTCAGCGCAATCCCGAGCGCTGTCGGTGCAGCCCGGGCTGGAGGTTTGCAAGGAGCAGGTTTGGGATGCTCGGGGTTGGGCTGGGTGGTTGGGTGGCTTTTGGGTTGGTTGGGGGTATTTTTTGGGTTGTGGGCTTTTTTTGTGGTTTGGGGTTTTTGTTGGGGTTTTTTCTTTCCTTTCCTCCCAGAGAACTGGAGGAAGGAGGGGGGCAGGAGGGAAGGAGGGAGGGGAGAGGAGGGGAAATTAAACAAATAAACAAACAAACTAACTAACTAACCCCTGGCACAGAAGCAGCCGCAGCCCTGCCCGCAGGAGCCGCTCCCACTTTGGCCGCTTCGCGGAAAGTTGGTACCCAGGGTACTCCCGGTTCGTTCCCCCCGTCTCCCCCCGGGACCCCCGTCTCCCCCCGGGACCCCCGTCCCCTGCACTTCTTGGAGTTGTGTTTTGGGTTTTTTTTTCCCCGCCCAGACCAGTGAGACTTCTTTTTTTGGGGGGAGGGGAGAGGGGGAGACCCACACGACAAGACTTTTGGTTGGTCGGTTTGGGATTTTTTTTTTGGGGTACCGACAGGCGACTGCAGCCCCCCGTCCCTTTCCACTATTCCCACCCCCCCCTCCCTTCTCACAGCAACCCTTGCACAGAGATCCGTGCCGGGCAAATCCTTCCCTCTCACCTCCCCGCGTATCGGCACTGCCACACCACCCCTCAGCCTCTCCTTTAGCAGAGCACCAGTCATAAATATCCCGATGGAACCCTTCTCCCCCCCACACACACACCCCACCCCCACCACCCCACCCCCGCCTTTGCCATCGCTTCCCGCCCCCACATATTATTTAATAACCTTAATCCACCTTGGAAGAATGAAAGAGATAATTCCTTCCCGTGTATCCTGACCAGGAGGGTATTTTCGAAATCGATTAAAAATAAAAAGGGGGAGAAAAAAAAAAGGGAAAAAAGAAAAAGGAGGGGGGGGGGAAAAAAGAAAGAAAAAAAGAAAGGGGTGTTTGGGGGCCGGGGGAAGCCGGGCTGTGGCAGAGGAAGGCTGAGCAAGGCAGAGAAATAAAATTCAGTGCCTGAAGAAAGTAGCTGGGAGAGCAGGTTTGGAAGCGGAGCCCTCGCAGCCCAGCCGGGCTGACAGCATCTGCCCGAGCTGCCCGGCCGTGGGGCAATGGGCAGGCGGAGCTGCTGCCCTGCCTGCAGCTTGCCAGAGGCAGCAGGGACATAGCAGGGACATCCCAGCCTTTTCCTCTGCCCCCCCCCCCATCCCATCCCATCCCATCCCCCCCTCCCCTCCCAGCCTGTGAAGTTGGGAATAATTCACGCGGCCAATAAAACAAGTGGCAGAGATGGACAGTGTTACTTAAATAAACAAGGGTCTCTTTAAAATTCTCATCCACTTCAGATGTCTAAAGTAAGATTGTGATGATTTTGTCACGGTTTGGTAAATTTACCCCTTTAAGAGGCTTTCATAAATCCCAGAACACACCTTCAGCCAGATTTGAATATAGATTTAGGTTTTAAAACCCAGAAGCTGGGAACACCGCTTTATCAAAGAGAATTTCCCTTTAGCTTAGCAATGTGTCGGAATGGCTCTTGCAAAGATTGGATCTGAGAAAAGGGGGAAAAAAAAGGGGAAACCTTCTTTCCTGGAGCAATCCTGCACACACTTTGCAGCTGCCTCTGCCTTCGGTCTTCTGCAGCTCGCGGAAAAGTTGAAAAAAAATTTAATTAATAATAATCATTGCAGCTGTAGGAACTTGGGTTGGGGTTTTTTTGTTATTTTTTAAAATTTTTTTTTTAAAGAAAAAAACAACTTTCCAATCTCTTCTGGTCCATTTGGAAAGCGTTTCAGAGCAGGTACAGTCCCAGAGAGCCAGACTAGCTGGGGCTAACGGGGAGTAAGTGGAGATGTGTGATTTTTTTTTTTTCCTGCCCTCTAAGAACTTTGTGCTCAGAGAACCAAAATCTGCTTCTGGGATGAAAAAGAAACTTAACTTCTGCTTCTCAGTAAGTTTTCCAACTTTCCGATGCCAATCGTGTTACAGAGCCATTTTCTCTCTCTCTGCATCGCTGTGTTTCTTCTTCTTCTTTCTCTCTCTCTCTCCCTCTTTTACTTCTCTTTCCTCTGATTTAATTTCCGACTCCTCTTCCTAACGCGGCCGTTTCGCGAGTGGTTTTATTGCCGTGTGTATCGCTCACCAGGCGGATCGCGCTGAGCTCCTGCCCTTGGATATTATGACCAAGGGGGGAAAAAAGTTACTATATAAATATATATATATATATATATTTAATCATTAATTCAGGTCGGGTGCAAGCTAAGGAAGGATGCAAAAACCTCTCCAAATGAACCGATTTATTATTTTGTCATCTTTGTATCTCTGATCGGCTCCGGAAAGCGATGCATGCTCCGCACTTTTAAGCTTTTCCCTCATCGGATTTGTGTCTAGTTAAAATATTCCAGACTTTCCTTGAAGTTTATCTGCAATTCAATTGCGGGTTGGGGTTTGGGTTTCTTTTTTTTTTTAAGCTGTGGCTTTTTTTGTTTTGTTTTGTTTGGTTTGGGGTTTTTTTGAGGCTTGTTTTTTGTTTGGGGTTTTGATTTTTTTTTTCCTTTTTTAAAAAGTTTGACACTCCCCTTCACCCTAAAATCTCCCTTTTGGGGTTGCAAAACCAGAGGTACGGGCAAAATTTTGTCACTTCGAGAAAGGGTCGGATTTGTTTAGAAATGCCCGAAAGCTTAAAAGAAATAATTAAAAATAATAAAAGAATAAACAAATCCCCCTCTTTTTCCAAGCGTCTGGGAGAGGGATGGTGGAGCCGCCACCTCCTTTGGGGAAAGAAAAGAAAATAAAAGAAAATAAATATATAAAGGCAGCATCTTCCCCTAGATGAAATCAAGTTCCATAATTGGGATGGAGGGGTCCTGGGGGGAGGGAGCGGGGTTGAAGAGGAAGGGGTGATGGTGGAGGCATTTCAGGGCGATCTACAATTTGCCTAGCTCACCTCGGAGCCAGACAAGTCCTAAAAATGCTGCTCCGAGAGCAGAGAAAGTGAGGTCGGGGCTTGTACCTGGGGGTAGGGGGAAGGTCTTGTGTGCACCCGGGGGGAGAAAGCGTACCCCGCCCCCAGGCTCCCCACCAAAAAAAACCCCGGATACCCCCCCCCCGCAACAACAAAAAAATCCTTAAATAGATAAATAAACCATCAGCAATAAATAAAATACAAATCTTTGGGGGAGGCTGTGCGCGGGGGTGGGTGCACACGCGTGGGGGCCGGTGCGGGGCGTCCCCCGGGGGCCGGTGCGGGAGGCTGGGGAAGGGGGGTGTGTGTCTGTGAGTGTGTGTGTGTGTGTGTGTTGATGAAAGGCGCTAATACCGCCAGTTTACATAATTTTTCTCTCCAGGCCATGAAGTTACCTTGATGAGCAGCTTTCTGCAGCAATCAGATTATAGCTCCCAACCCAGATATTAAAATAACAGTTACAGTCCCGCATCTCGCGTGTTGGCAAACTTGGGAGAAATGAGGGGGTCGGGTGGGGGGGGAGGAAGGAGGGGTGGGGGAGAGGGAGAGAAAGAGCCAGAAAAGGGGTTTTGTAAGAAAGAAGAAAAGAAAACCGCAGAGAAGCTTTAAACTAGTCTTTCGTTTGTAACCTTTTACAACCTTTATTTCCCGTATATGAAAAGCTCCTTTTATTGGGACCCAGAAAGAACTTTTCTTTACCCCCCCCCACCCTCCCAACCCCCCCGCCCTTTGGATTTCTAATTAGAGCCCATCAATTGCAGCCATATATATAGGAATCGATATAAAGTAATCCGCGGAGATGGGTTAAGGTTTTAATCGAAAATCTTCTTTGCCATTCTTTGCAGATCTTCTTTAGCCGCTGGCTGGTGGAGAAACAAATGTTCATTAAAAAAAAATACACCATATCCCCCCCCCCCCCCAGAAACCCCCAAAGCAGCCCCCACCAAACAAAGCCACAACGCAGAAAGCTTGCGAAAAAGATCAGAAACCAACTGTTGTTACCATGTGAATAAGAAATTACTCCTATGCGTAAACTTCATTCTCCCTTGCGGGCAGTTCTTTTCCCTATCGGAAACTTTAAAACTACCTCCGGAGACTATATCTATTTATTTATTTTGTTTTACTATTGCTTTTTTTTTTTTTTTTCTTCTTTTTTCTCCTTCTCCTTTCTTAAATATTAGATGGTGTCAAATGGCATTTTCCGTGCGGGAAGGGTCTGGTTGGTGCGGCCGCGGGTGTCTGCGCGTCCGGTAACAAAGATCCCACAAGTACAACACTGCGGTGAAACCCAGATCCTGTCCCCTTGCAGCTTGGGAGACTCACAAATATCGCCTTTTTTTTTTTTTTTTTCCCCTTTTCTTTCTTGTTTTTCTTCCCCCCTTTAGTGTCTCTGTGTGTGTGTGTGTTTCTCTCCTTTCTTTCCTTTTTTTCCTCCTTTTCTTTAAGTGTTTCCCACTATGGAAAATTTAACTCCTTGCTTTCACGCGCTGGAATATTTCTTTTACAATGTTAAAAAAAAAAAAAAGGAGGAAAATTCCCAACTCCCCCAAAGCTCCCCCCAACCTTCCCTCCTTTCTAAAGAACTAGGGCTCTTTTCCTCCGGGGGAAGGAGAGGAGTGGAAGCTAAATATGAAACAATGCAAGGCAGCTTCGGGTTTATTTTGGTAAATTAATTGTGAGACCATTCTGGCTCCTGTGTGTTTCTGCATGATTAAACCGTGCTATTTGTTCCCCAAAGCTGCACATTAGCAGAAAGTGCAAGTCTATTTTAAAGCATCATCCTCAGGTTTAATGTAAGCAAACTAGGCTTGAGTGAAAAGTTTACCCGAGTAATTGCAGCTAAGAGTCGACTGTAGTTGTTTTAATCGTTATTTTTCCATCTGATAAGTGCGTTTTAAAGAACGGACCCTGCATTTTTTTAATCTGAAGGAAGCGAAGCTGAGCGTATTTGTACCCCAACCTCGCGTCTTATCTGTATGAAATTTCAATTTATTTAAAAGCCTGGTATTTAATACACTACACGGGCCACATTAGTTTAGACAAACCCCCCTCTTGTACTTTCTCCGTAATCACGCCTAATGAAAACGTGGGATTTTCCCATTATTAAAAAAAAAAAAAAAAAGTGAAAATATAATGCATCTTCATTAGGAAAATTGACTGCTGTGCTCAAGACAGTTCTTAATTGAAAAGGCAACCTATTTTAATGGTGTGGTTGAGGAGAAGATTACATACTTTATCCAAACACAAAGACAATTAATAATGAGGACCAGGCTGCTGCCATTAACTCTAATGTAGTTACATCAATGTCAATGGAAGTGCTCGTACCTGAGAGGTGATGGGGGATGCACCCCGCGTCCCCCTCCGCCCTGCCCGGGCACAGCTCATCCCCTCCTCCGGCAGCAGGAGCAGCAGCACCCAGGCATCGCCGCCGTCTCCCCCTCTCCACCGATAAAACCCAGCAACATCGTCCCCGTGGCTTCTCTCCCCCCTCTCCACCCCAACCCCAGCTCCCCGCCTCGCCTCCCCATTTCGTATTATTATTATGATTATTATATGTATTTATTTATTTATTTTTAACGGCAGCACAACCCCAAGAAGTTGTGCAAATAGGGCTCGCCCCCCCCCCCCCCCCCCCCCCCCGCCTCCGCCTGGGTTTAAAGGGACTTTTTAAGAGCTGCCTAATTCAGGATGTTTAAGAGCATGACAATGCGGGGTGGTGGTAGCGGTTAAGCTGCAGTTTGCAAACGAATCCGTGCCCCACAGCCAAAGGAAAAGTCCTTTCCCCCCCCCCCCATCTCCAACCCCCCTCATTCCCAGCGCTGCCAAGCGCCAGCGTTCGCCTGCGCTTAAGGCATTTCTTTTGGGCTTATTAAAAAAAATAATAATAATTAAAAATTAAACTTTCATTTGCTCGATTTGCTGATGAGGTGTATTTACACCGAGCGCTGGCGGTTTGGGTTTTTCGTGGGTTGGTTTTTTTTCCTTTCCTTAGGAAAGGACTGCTCGGTCCAGACCCGTCCACCGGGAGCCGCGCGGTGTTTCCGCGGCTGCGGAGCGGGGCGTGGGGGATGCGGAGCGCATCCTTCACCGAGTTAAACAGAGTCGTGCTCAAAGTTGATTTGATAATTACAAATAAAGCAATTCAAGCAGAGCAGCGCCGTTTCTCCCTCGTGAAAATAAAATATACGGTGGTCGACACCCTCTTATCCCCCCCCCAAAATCATCCCCCCCCGGGGAACTTTCCCGCAGATCTTTGTCCTGAACCGAGCGGGGGGCACCCCCGAGCCTGGAACTGCAAAGCCGGTAACCCAAAGAGGGGGTTCACGGTTGATTTTATGGAGATTTTTAGGGGGAGGGAAGGATTTCCAGCCGGAGTCCCGCATCTCCGCCCGGCCGGGGCGGGGCAGGGGGGGAATCCCGCTCCGCCGTCTCCTACGGGTGAAAATAGGCTGGTGTGTAGGGGAGATTTTGTTGGTTTTGTTGGTGTTTTGTGTGTGCCCGGCCCGCGGTCCTGCCCGGTGTTGGCACCGGGAGACAATGCGGCCGCTCGCTGCCCGGCGGGGCGGGCTCCCGCGCCCCCTCCCCGGCGGCTGGCAGCACCCCGGCAGCCCCCGGGCTTAATCCCGGCTATTCCCCCTCCAGCGGCTTTTAATCTCCGCCGGGGGGAGGAGAAGGAAGGGGAGGGGGACGACGACGATGGCCCCGGTGCCGGTGCCCAGCGGTGAGGGCTGCCCGCCCCAGGCTCGGCCCCGGCGGCGGCCGCCCGTCCCCGCCCCGGCCCTCCCCCGCTGCCGCCGGGGCCGCCCCCGCCGCCCCCCAGGTTGCTGTGGGGGTGTCTGGGGGTGTATGTGTGTGTTTGCAGGCGGCCTTGCACCAGGCACGGCGAGTCCCCGGCAGGGCAGGTGGACGGACAGCGCCCGGCCTCTCTCAGGGACGGACAGATGGACAGGGCTGTGCCTGGCATCCTCTCATGGACAGGCAGACATGGCAATGACCGGCATCTCTGATGGACGGACAGATGGACAGGGCTGTGCCTGGCATCCTCTCATGGACAGGCAGACATGGCAATGACCGGCATCTCTGATGGACGGACAGATGGACAGGGCTGTGCCTGGCATCCCCTCCCAGACAGTCAGATAGACATGGCAGTGCGTGGCTGCCCTCCCAGACAGACAGACAGACAGACATGGTGGTAGGGTGGGCAGAGCAGTGCACACCTGCCTCTCCCCAGACAAACAGACAGACAGACAGCTGTGATCCACTAGCCCACACGTTAGAGAGCTGTTTGGGCCAGGTCCACCCTGGTGAGCAGAGCTGGGGGCAGCCCAGGTGGGGCCAGACTAATCCCCAGGTAGCCAGGCAGACAGACAGACAGACGGGGCTGTGGCCTGCTTACGCTGCCTGGCAAGGGGGTAAATTAAATCCCAGGCAGAGCGGGTGGAGCGTGGCTAATCCCCAGGCAGTGACAGGCAGTGGCCGGTGCGGGCAGAGCTGTGGGTCACGCCAGAAACACCCATCCGCGTTCAACTGGTTGTTGGACAAATAGACAAAGCATCACCCAGTTGGGTTGCCACTGGGAGAGGTAGGGCCCGACTGGGGTCCCACAAGCAGAGGGGAGTTAACAGGTCCGTGGCCATCGCAGTGGGGGATTTTTCTGCCATGATTTCCCTCCCGGTGCAGACAGGGAGAGGCAGAGCCGTGGGATCCAAACTGGCTGTGGCCTTTAGGAACTACCCTAACATCCGCAATCGGAGATAAAAAGAAAGTTCCTGCTGGTTCCCTTCCAGACAAATGAGCCTGGCCGGGTCTCTTTGCTCTTTAGCAGCATCTGCCCACCCTCTGCACCTGATTCCTTCCAGGAGCCTTTCATCTCCCTCCCCTGCCTGCTCCCAGAGCCCCGGCTGATCTGCCTGCGGGCTTAATGGTACAGGAGGATGCGAGTCCCCTGGGATGGCGCGGTGCCCACCTCCTTCTTCTCATCTTCACTCGCAGAGCGCTGCTCTTCCTGCAGCTCCCCCTCTCCTGCACCTACTCAGATGGTTGCTTGGGAAAGGATTTTTGATGGGAGGAGAGGAGCTCCTGGAGCTTTAATTTTTCTGTCCAGAGACAGCAGTGCTAAGGGCTGTCTCCTTATTTCTCTAAGGTCTGTCCCTGTGAGGGGGAGTGTTAATGACACACTGGTTTCTGCCTGTGTCTAAGGAGCACAACTTGAAGCAGAGTCATCAGGATTTTCCATGGAAGCTTGCCTGCCTTCTGTGTTTGTTTTCATATTGATGATCTAGGTAAATCTGGTATCAACAGGTTGTTGAGGACGAAATAAACCCTCCTTTTGTGTGCACTCACTGATAAACACTGTGATGAGGTCCTTTTTGGGGAGGGTTACCTGGGAAGATGCTTTCTAAGTGGTTTTTTTTTGTCATTTCTTAGCTGTGTCCTGTCCCCACTCAATGCTGTGGCACAGGGTTCAAATCAGTTGCCTGAACGTGGTTGCCAGGAGCATCTGAGATGCCCTCGAGTCCCTGAGATACCCAGGCAGCACTGGTGGGTCTGGCAGAGGACTCACAGGAGATCTGTGACACCATGGCTTAGCAGCTGGAGACCAGCTGGGACACCCTGGGACATCTCAGGTGACACTGGGCACTTGTATTTAGGCAACAAAACTGCATTTCAAGTCTAAGCTGCTCTAGCCTGTGACAGTCAGTTCTTCAGCTCCTTCCTGGTGCAAGGTGCCACCTCCATTAAAGCTTTTTGGATCCACAGCGGACAGGCTGCAGCCTGTAAATACCACAACCCTGCCCATACTTTTCCCTGTGCTCACTGTGCCTGTTTCTTGGTGCCTCGTTTAGGTGGATCAGTGATGTGGCTGCCTCAATCAATGTGGTATCTCGATTGATATGGCAACATTAAACACCAAGAGGGGTCTGAGTTCAGGAGGTGCCGACAACCCAGTTAGTGAGAGCAGAATACTTTCAAGGTGTCTTGGTTTGGCCACCTGAAGCTTATTCTTGCTGGCTGGTGTCTGCCTAGAGAGTATTTTGTGCCAAGACTGTGGATGAGACCCAGAGAATATCCTCCAAGCCCTGAAGTTCTTCTCTTCCTATGTGTAAACCCAGAGCCATCAGGATGAGGTGTAGGTGACAGATAAAATAATCTGCTAGTTTATTTGAAACTTGCTGTGGCAAGGATGGGGGAGAGTGGGGCTGGCTGCAGGTCTTCATCTGAGGAGCAGAGCCACGACTGATGCTCTGGCTTGTCTTTCTGCTCCCATTCTCTGGGCAGTGCTGGGATCAGGGGTCAGGGATCAGGGCTGGTGCAAAGTCTGCTGGAGAGGAGAAAAGGCAGAAACCAGCTCTTCAGCCCTTCCCATGGCTGGGAGGAGGGAGATGGAGCAGTGACGGTGGTGGGTGCAGTGCTCACAAGTCCTGTGTGCTGGGACAGTCCTTGGGGCTGTTGCATGTGTAGGCACAGGAGGGTGCCCAGGGCATTAGTGTCCATCTAGGACTTGAGTGCCACGTGTCTCCTCCTTTTATTGCTTTTGAGAGGACGTGGTTTCACTTCATCCTATCACACTCTTATCTTTCACGAGGTGAAGGAAAGCAGCAACTTCAGCCCCACTTTGGTCCTTGTAATGTTCATTTTTAGTCCCAGCATACTTTTCCATGTATCATACTTTCCTTTTGGACTATTTGTAGGCTTTTGGACTACTGCTGAGCACCCAAGCATGGACTACTGCTGTACCACCCGAGCATGGATGTTTCTATAGCTCCTTATTTAGGGCATTCACTGTGATTTACTTTATATGGTCCCTAAATCTACATGTTTGTTATCTGATGTGAAATTTGGAACAAGTTGTATGTCTTTAGTCTGTGCAGTACAGTCACAGGCTACATCAGAGAGTCCAGTATTTTATGGTATTTTATTTACTTATTCCAATATTTCATTGAAATGCAACTGCCCAATGTTTTTTGACATGAGCATTATCAAGAAGCATGAATTACAGTGTAACAGGATAATTGCCCAATTCCCCTTAGCTCACTGTGGCTCTTTAATAAAGAAACACGACAGAAGGAAGGCATCTGATTCTTTTTGCACAGCTAAAGGTTTTTAAACCAGAGTGCCTTTTTTAATAAAATAGTCTCTTTTCATGCTATCCTCTTGCACTGTAGATAGATTCAGCCTCTGTGCTTGGATTAATTGTTACAGGAATCATAGAATCATAGTTGTTACATAAAGTCTATTAAAAATCCCCAACTAATATAAACAGCACTGGTGGTATTTAACCTTTCACTTGTCATTCAAAAAGCTTTCCAGTGTGAGATGTATAAACTATTATTAGGACTTTTAACACTTGGGATGCTTTGTGTGCACTAAGATCCCAAATCCAAGTCCATTTACTAAAGTAAAGAGATATGCAAGTTGTTTCTCAGTCAAACGAGCGAATTTTGCAGCCCAAAGGGGCCTTCGTTTTGAGGAGAACTGCTTCTGAGCATAGCAGGTCTCTTTATGCACCCACAAAGATGGTTTTCACATCGTGGCACTGAGCTGGGGAAGTTTTTTGCTTGGTCATTCTGTTGGAGCTGTGTGTGACTTGGAAACGTGAAGGAAAAACCAGACTCGAGTGGAAATGGCAAAATGTAAATTTCTTTTTGAGAAATGCAGCCAGGGACTTTATTAAAATGTAGACAAGGTCCTTAGGGATTGTTTAAAAAAAAACCCCAACAACAAAAACTATGCTGACCAATAATTGCATATTTATGGGCAAGTTGGTGAGAGAACTTCACACTGAATGAAACTCTAGTTATTACTCTGGATGCTACTAAATATTTTAATTGCCATTAATTATGAAATGAATCTACCATTCAAATACCTTCCCAGTGCTAATGAATTCATTCACACCACACCTGATGACATAGGAATGTATTATCTCCATTTTGCAAGGGAGGAAGTATCCTAGAAATGAAGATCAAGCAAAGAGCTTGTGGGACTGGTCTGGTGCCTCAACTGCTTTTCACATACACACTGACATCCCTTTTCCAGGTTTTTTATTGCCTGCCTTAAAATCCAATGAAACAACACTCACAGCATCCTCCAGAGAAGGAATTTCAAAGGATGCTTCTACTGTCTTTGAGGAAGTTCTGTTTACGTGGCTGAGAGACCCATGGAGAAACTGGCAAATGGACAACTCCACATGATGCCCTAAGTGCTAAATTTCGCTGAGGTTTAACTGGAGGATGCGTAAAAACTCATGTGGCTACACATCTGAGGCAGATCAAGAGCGTGAGGTGCTCGTTCCAAATGTGTGCGGAGAATCGCGTTTGCCCTCTGCACACCTCATCATCCTGGACTGTGAGGGAGCTCCTGTGCAAGTACAAGAACATGCAGGTTCAAGGCCTTAATTTGGCTTCTTGCCTTAATTAGAACCACTTGTATTTAGATGAGCCAGTTCCCTTATACTCTGGAAAGTTGTCCCTTTTTAAAAGATGGAAGGATATTGGTAGATCTGCCCAAATTTGCTAGAGGTGACATTCCTTGTTCCCCTGGAAAGCAGTGGCATCTTGAGGGGCATCTGGGTATTTGCATGCATCAACACCCACCCCCAGCCTATAAGGTATCTTGGGTTAGATGGGAGTTTTCTCCTTTCACTGAAATATTTTCTTCTTCCCTTTATGAATTAACATCCCCAAAGTGATGGTCAAGGCGCTGTTGGTGTTCCAGGGAACATGGCAGCTGCAGCTGTGGACATGGCACTGGATGTGGACAACTCTTAGATCCAGTTTTCACACGTGTGTGTTGCTCAGGAGAAACTGGATTCCAAAGTTAGTAAAACCAACAAAAATACTGCAGCATGGACCTAATCCTTTCAAATGTTTGTCCTGGAGGAACACTTATAAACCCATCAAATGTCAGTTTGTACATTGATTGTACATTGTGCTTCCTTACTCTTACAGTAAATGTTTTTATACTTGCCTTTTTTCCTTTTTTTCCTCCCTTTAAGGCAGCAAACCCTGCATGCTGAATCCTTATAAAAGCCTTAAACCATGCTGGAATGGCTCTCACTCCCAAAATCCTACTCCCATGATTTCCCTAAGCGTTCAC
This sequence comes from Porphyrio hochstetteri, assembly GCA_020800305.1. NCBI lineage: Eukaryota > Metazoa > Chordata > Aves > Gruiformes > Rallidae > Porphyrio > Porphyrio hochstetteri. The sequence continues at coordinate 66,802,000 of CM036908.1, read as the reverse complement.
TTGGCCGATCGCTGGGATTTCCCTTTTCTCTGCAGCACTACAGATGGGCTTCTAACCAAAACCTCTTCCAAAACTCAATCTGGTTAGGATATTTCTTAGAAAACTCATCCAGTACCAACCCAATCATCTGCTTGAGCTTCCAACTTTTTCTTCTCTGGAACTGACTCAGAAAGGAGTTGTTTGGTTGATGGAAAAGTCAGTGTGTTAATCCTGAATCCTTAGGTGGGGTCCTGAGCACCTTATGTACAGAGCTGGGTGGATAAAGCATTTTCTTTTCAGGATAAAAGTGGAATATCTACAATTGAAAACAGATTATTCCCCCCCCTCCCCACAGATTTTACAGATAATTTAAAAATCTTCAGAAATGTGATTTTGAATCAACCGCAGACATTGTGCTTAGCTAACATTGTATATTGTATTAGCTAATATTATTAGCTAATATTGTAATTTTAGGCTATTTAATTGCTTAGTTTAGCCTGGTTTTGATAGGAAAGCTCTAATTAAAAATAAAAAATAACAGTTAAACTTAGAAAAAGGGAAAGGAAAGGAAAGGAAAGGAAAGGAAAGGAAAGGAGAAAAGAAGAGAGAAGAAAAGAAAAAATAAAATAAAATAAAAATAAAATAAAAGAAAAGAAAAGAAAAGGAAAAGATAAGAAAGAAGAAAAGAAAAGAAAAGAAAAGAAAAGAAAAGAAAAGAAAAGAACACAGGGATTTTCAAAATATGGTCTTCCTTAAATGAACATCTAAATGAAATAAGGCTTTTTTCTTTTCCAAATTTCACCCAGACTCAAGAATAATTTTGGATGGCATGATGCTCAAATTTTCAGCGCACTTACTATCTATCAAGAAATAAGATAGTAGCTTAGTTCTCCCCACACGCTGTGACATCCCTTAATTGCTTTAATATGAGCAGGTTTGTGTTGCATTTATACTAATTAAAAGAAAAAAAAAGTAAAATTCACTGTGGCCCAAGAGTGCTGTAATGATGTCAGTGGTGGGGAGTGGGTGAGGAAGGGAGGGAGCAGGTGTGTGTGAAACACCATATTCCCTGCTCGGAGCTGGTCTTCGATGCTGGCATCCGGCAGCGTTGATCCCGGCGCTCTAGAAATCACCACCTGCAGTTGCTCTGCTGACAGTGCAAGAGAGGAGACATTTACCTTCCCCTGTGTGAGCAGGCAAAGCTTCAGCACAGAAAAAAAAAGAAAAAGAAAGAAAGAAAAAAGAAAGAAAGAAAATCTTTTGATTAGCCATCTATGTATAAAAATGTTACTAAGTTCAAATCATAGAATCATAGAATGGTATGAGTTGGAAGGGACCCCAAGGATCATAGAGCTCCAACCCCCCTGACACAGGCAGGGCCATCAATCTCAGGCCTGGATCTACACAAGGTTGCCCAGGGCCCCAGCCAACCTGGCCTTGAACACCCCCAGGGATGGGGCACCCACCACCTCTCTGGGCAGCCTGTTCCAGCCCCTCACCACTCTTTCTGTAAAACACTTCCCCCTAATATCTAATCTAAACCTTCCTTCCTTTAGTTTTAATCCATTCCCCCTTGTCCTGTCATTGTCTATCCTTTTGAAAAGTTGAATCCCCTCCTGCTTATAAGCTCCCTTCAGGGACTGGAAGGCTGCAATGAGGTCCCCCTGCAGCCTTCTCTTCTCCAGGCTGAACAAGCCCAGCTCCCTCAGCCTCTCTTCGTAGAGCAGGTGCTCCAGCCCTCTAATCATCTTTGTGGCTCCTCTGAACCCTCTCCAACAGTTCCACATCCTTCTTGTATTGGGGGCCCCAGATCTGGACACAGGACTCCAGATGGGGCCTCATGAGGGCAGAGTAGAGAGGGACAATCACCTCCCTGTCCCTGCTGGCCACCCCTCTTCTAAAATGTCGGGCAGGTTTCTGCTCATATAGCATCCTGAGAGAGAGAGAGAGCATTGGATTCACAGGAGCATCCCTTCTTTGCCATCCTTCTTTCCTGAGCACAGGAAAACACACGTGTTTGAGGGTAACATGTGGAGGACCACGGGTGAGTGAGGCTACCAGCAGTTGGCCTTGGAATAGAGATTTATTATACCCTCAAAGGCGTGTATCTAAAGTGAACGTAATCGAGACAAGGACACAGTGACCCAGACAGTCCAGCAGCAGCTTCCCCATGTGACAAACCCAGAGGGCAACTCCAAGGCAAGTGGTGTGGCTGCCTGTTCCGCTTGCCAGCGAGCCAGATGCTGCTGCTTGGAAGAGCCTCGTCTGCAGCTTTCTGTTGGGCTCGTGTGATGGCTGTCCAAAGAGCAGCAGCGTGGAGTGCTGGGATGACTGGGATCCCAGCATCCCACTTCAATTTCTTCCCTTCTTGATAATATTATTTTAAATCAAAGATTTTAAAAAAATAATCAAAGGTTTTGCACCTTCCCTTGATGTAATTAAATGTCTTAAAACAACAATTAAAAGCATTCCAATGGAACAAAAAAGATGGGATGAAGTTGTGATGGTGGGAATCCCCTCTCCACAACCCCCAAATCTCTGGGTTTATTTTTCTGGTGGTTGAATACTGAGATAAAACAAATCTTTTCCTCCTGATGGCAGTAGTTTAGGGCATGACGAGTGGGCAAGCAGCTGTGTGGTGCTTAGCTGGGGTTAAGCCATAGCATCATATAGGGACGTGGTCTAGTGGTGGTTTTGGTGCTTTAGGCTGATGGTTGGACTTGATGATCTGAAAGGTCCCTTCCAACCAAGACAATTTTATGATTCTGTGATAGCTCTATGAACTAGCTATATTGGCTAATTAATGTAATAAACTCATCCTGAGGTTGTAGCCGCTATAATGAACGAGCAAGAGACTCCGCTGGTTGCACGCCACTCCCTTCAGTGGGAATACACTGATTTTTCCAGAGAATATTTTCAGTGTTTTAACTTCCTGGGAAATGTTTTGAGGATAGTTTAACCTTGTGCATTCGTAACTAGAAAGCTCTGATTTCAGCTAACATGAAGTGACTTTTTTTGGCACCGTGGGGATTACGGATGAGACCTGGTAACACAAAGCTGAGTTCAAGAGTAAATATAAGGATACCCTCAAATCAAAACTTGGGCTCCTTTTCCAAAGGGTCGCATTAGGCATGTGGGATCCAGCTCTGCAGCAGAGGTAGAGCAGGGTTGCTCCTCTGAGTACCCAGCCAAAACAGGTGGATCAAGCTCGAGGTGCCCACAACTGCTCATCCATGGCCTCCCACACTTTTGTTACAGACTACTCCTGCAACGAACACATTGTCCTTTGCTCAGTCCTGGTTTTATTTTTAAATTGAGCTGTATTTGTCAGGTGCTTGGAGAAAGGAAAGGAGGGAAAACCAGCAAAGCCCTGCTTGTAAGTGAGACAAGCTTAATTCTGTTTAAAACCATTTGCAAGACAGAATTGAAATGAAAGCACGACGCAAGGCAAAATTACAGCATTCATTAGATTTTGCTGTTGTTGGGCTGCTACCTACACACTCAGTCCAGCAGCTTTCTAAGCAATCAAGTGGTGCCATGTTGCCTGATTTTAAATAAAACCCGAGATCCTCCTCCTTCATTATTTCCGCTGGATTTTATCCATGTCATTGTTAAGCTCTGGCGGTGCCTTTTGAAGTGCTGAACTCATTGTGCACATGGCCAACATCAAGCTCTACCTGTTGCCTATCTCCATGTTGTAGCCGAAGAGAAAAAAAGGGAGAATACAGCTCCAGCTGGGACAGGAGGATTTGGCCCAAAGGGCTTTTAAATGAAAGAAAGTGGTGAAACCTCCAGGGTTTTCATCTGGAACAAGCGTCAAGGTAGCTGCAAGAAACGGCAGTGCTCATTTTTCCACCCTCTCTGCTTTGTAGGTGGTAAGTGTTAATTGTCAGGCTGATTTACTTGGTGCTTCAGGATCTGTTCCCTGGGATGTGATTTTTTTTTTCGGAGTCTCCTAAGCCAGACTGGACTGAGCTGAGGGAGTAACTGCCTGAGAGATCCTGGGATATTAAATCCTAAGGAGTATTGCACCTAACTACTGGGTGTTGCACAGTGCGTCCTCATCTCAGCTGTGCTGGTGACCCCACAGCCGGTCCAGACACATATGAAAGAGAAGGAGGCAGGACAAGGACTGGGGATTGGCATAATATTCATAATGCACAATATTCATACTGTGCAGGCAGTGAATTTCGTGGATGACCTGTGCTACGTGAGCTGGGGGACTCTGGGCAAGTAAAACCTATATCTGTCCACAAGATGCCCAAGACAGTCTGTTAACACCATCTCTGCTGCTACTGCTAGAAATCAGTGGTAGGAGAGGGCTTCCCTTGAGGGACAGTGGCCTTGCATCAGTTTATAGATTTAGACCAGACAGGGATTGTTTAACCCAAGAGTTTAGGGTCTTTTGTGTTGGCAAGTCTTTCCATTTGTGGATTAGTAACCACTTCTAATTGTCACACCTGAGAAGCCAAGCTAACTGCAAGAGGCAGAAGCTATAGGGAGATACTGGTGGCATTTTATACTGTGTTCACCAAGTCCCTTGGATGGGCTCCTGGCTATATCTTTTTCGGTCAAAGTATTCATTCAACCCCGTGCCAGCCTGTGTTTCTAGTGTAGCATCTACTAACTGGGGGTGTTCAGCCTGGAGATGAGGAGGCTGAGGGGAGACCTTCTCACTGCCCACACTGACCTGACAGGAGGGTGCAGAGAGGTGGGCGATGGTCTCTTCAGCCAGGGGACAGGAGATGGGACAAGGGGCAATGGGCTCAAGCTGTGGCAGGGTCAGCTCAGATGGGAGGGAAAAGTTCTTCACTGCAAGAGTTGTCAGGGCCTGGCACAGGCTGCCCAGGGAGGGGGTTGAGTCCCCACCCCTGGGGGTGTTTAGCAGACGGGGAGATGAGGTGCTCAGGGATCTGGTTTAGCACAGGACAGGAACGGTCAGACTCGATGATCTTAAAGGTCTTTTCCAACCTTGTGATTCTGTGATTCTGTAACTACACATATTCCTTGGTTTTATTGCATTTATGGTATTGCATCAATGCTCCTTTAATTTCCACTCTCCTGGTAGCATTTCAATAGGTCATACTCCTGATTAATCAGCCTAAAAGCATGAAGAATGGGAGCTGTGACCTGAAGGGGGAAGAAAAGATGCAAACACCAGTGTTGTACAAGACACAGCTTATTCATTCATATTTATTTATGATTCAGATGTGGAGCAATAGTACTACACTTAAAAAGAAATGGTTTGGGCTTTTAATAAGGCTCTTCACTTACAGCTGTTTTGATATAACCTTTGCACTACCCACTGCATTTTCCTCACAGCATTCTGGCTTTATGGTCTGCTGACTCACAGACATGTATCTTCTTCATTACTTAAAAAAAAGTGATTGCTTTATAGCAATCTCTCTATGTATACAAAATGAATGCTATTTCCATTTGCTTTCATATTTTTTATATATATAATACAAAAAACAATGCTGTTATTAGTTTAATATTGAGAGCCTCTTAAAATGGTCCAAGCATCATCTGCTTTATTAGTGCCTGCTTGATAAAGCTCCCACATTCTCCAGCTAGTTTGCTTCTGAGGATGCTAAGGCTTTACAATATGTGCTGAGATTTTGATAAAATCTCATCAAAGCCTGCTAAAAGATCTCCTTTATCTATTTTGATTGGCTTGATTACATTGATTAATGAAACACTGGAAGATTTTATGTGATGGGATTAAATAATGCAATTAGTTTTAATAATTTTTCTCAAAAATAGAATTAAGTAGGAACAAAAGGGGAAAAAAAGAGAGCAATGTTCTGCACACAGCGTTCACGATAAGTCGTAATTCTTCTCTTTACCCCTTGGAACAGCAGCATTTTGTAGACTTCAGATGCAGGAAATGTAAGTGAAAAAGTTAATATTGGGGTGAATCTTAGCTCTACAGTATTGTACAGGCTGTCACTCATTCAGTGCTCAGTGCTGTGTTGGTGCCCTGAAGGCAGGTCATTGTTTTGATGTACTGGCCACCTTCCTGTTCACCTCTGGTTGTTTGCAGAAGGGTGGATGAGAAGAACACACATGTAGTTGTAGTGGGTCAAGTAGACATGGGAAATGGCAGCAAAACCCTGCAGTTGTATATGAGGCTGTACAGCCGTGCCGTGGGACTGCCAGAGGTTCAGCGTTTATGTTGAACCCTTAAAGTTTGCACAGACACACTTCAGGGTCTGTATGCAAACTCCTCTGCTGGAAGCAATGGAGTTGCCCCAGCTTTACTGCCTACAGATTTCCCCCAGTGCAGCCAGTGTGTCTTGGGCCCACACAGGGACATTGGGGTGCCTGTGGATGAGAAGCTCGACATGAGCTGACAATGTGCTCTCACAGCCCAGAAGGCCAGTCGTATCCTGGGCTGCATCAAAAGGAGCGTGGCCAGCAGGTCAAAGGAGGTGATTCTGCCCCTCTACTCTGCTCTCGTGAGACCCCAACTTGAGTTGTGTGTCCAGTTCTGGAGTCCCCAACATAAGTAGGACATGGAGCTGTGGGAAGAATCACAGAATCACAGAATCACAAGGTTGGAAAAGACCTTTAAGATCATCAAGTCCAACCATTCGCATCCTAAACTAAACCATATCCCTAAGTACCTCATCTACCCTTTTTTTGAACACATCCAGGGAAGGTGACTCAACCCCCTCCCTGGGCAGCCTGTTCCAGGCCCTGACAACTCTTTCAGTAAAAAATTTTTTCCTAACATCCAATCTGACCCTGCCCTGGCCCAGCTTCATGCCATTCCCCCTTGCTCTATCACCTGTCACCTGGCTGAAGAGACCATCACTTACCTCTCTATAACCTCCCTTCAGGTAGTTGTAGGTGGTGATAAGGTCTCCCCTCAGCCTCCTCTTCTCTAAGCTAAACAGCCCCAGCTCCCTCAGCCGCTCCTCATAGGATTTGCCCTCCAGCCCCTTCCCCAGCCTGGTTGCCCTTCTCTGGACCTCCATGTCCTTCTTGTGGTGAGGAGCCCAGAACTAGACACAGTACTCGAGGTGTGGCCTCACCAATGCCGAGTACAGGGGCACAATCACTTCCCTAAGTGGTCCAGAGGAGGTCACGAAGATGATTAAAGGCCTGGAACACCTCTGCTGTGAAGACAGGCTGAGAGAGTTGGGGCTGTACAGCCTGGAGAATAGAAGGCTCTGGGGAGATGTTATAGCAGCCTTCCAGTATCTGAAGGGGCCTACAAAGGGGGCTGGAAAGGGACTTTTTTGAAGGACATGTAGTGACAGGATGAGGGGGAATGGTTTTAAATTGGAAGAGGGTAGATTTAGATTGGATATTAGGAAGAAATTCTAAAGGCCGGGTTGGATGGGGCCTTGAGCAGCCTGGTCTAGTGAGAGATGTCCCTGCCCAGGGCATAGGGGTTGGAAATTGATGATTTTCAGGTGCCTTCCAACCCAAACCATTCTATGGTTCTATGATTTACGGAAATTAGAAAACGAAAATGAGTATAGGCACTGTCCTGAGCATTGAAAACTGATGGCAAGTGGGTTTGCAAGCAAAGTAAGATGAGCCAAAAGAGACTAGAAAAGAGAAAGTTATATTTCTTCTGCTGACCATTCTTCAGTTTATGCTCAGTTTATAATTTTACAAACTGCCACCTCTCCTAGGGAAGTCAGAGATATCAGAGTGTCTAACTGGCACATTTACCTTCTAGTTCAGAGTCAAGGCTGCTGGATTCTGTTCCTGGGTTTGCCTTGGTCAGTTATGAGGAAATCCTGGACTCGGGTCCCCCCATGGGCACTCGTACTTAAGCTGAACTTAACTGCATGTTATCAAGACTATGAGGAACAGCTCAGCCCCATGCTATCCATGACTGACAGTCCTTAGTTCCCAGTGCGATGTATGGGGAAGTGACAGCTTATAAAATATCCTTATAGTGGCCTGTCTGAATGTAGTCCCCAACTCCTCTGCAGCATTTAGTGTGTTGGAAGGTGAGAGCTGCTTGTCATTGCCTTGAACTTCAATGTAGTTGTATGTACTTAGGTCAACCTCAACATTAGCACTGGGGGTCTAAATAGGGCCCTCCTTTTCATTGTTCTTTTTTCCCCTCAGCTGTACTGTAACTAGGCTAATGTTGATGTGCCATTTGGGGGTCTGGTGATATCTAATTGCCATTTGTAATTCATCCTGAGGATCTTGCAGGGAAGTGGAATACAAACACAGAGTGTCATTGCTGGAGATTGAGGTCTTGCTGGCATTTCCTACACATAGAATATCAATTCTAATTGCCATTTATTTTTCTTCTCATCTAGGTATATCTCTATATCTTGTTTACTGTCACTCTGCACTAAGCTGTTACTTCAAAGCATTTGCCTTGAATAATCACAATCAGTAAACTGCATAACAGCTTTGCTAAATACACAGCCTCTTCCCTTCTAGTATCATTCCTGGGAAGAAAAGACAAGCAGAAGCCGAGCATTTTGAATCCAGATCTGATTTCAGAGATAGCAGGCAGCTGAAGTATGTACACTCGGGGTTTAGAGAGGTTTGGGACAACATTTTTTATTTGGGATCACCTTTGTTAGGAAGGAAGTCCTCAATGAACCAGTGCCTTTTACATGAGCAAACCTGTCTTGACAATGTTGGGCGCTGGGTGATGTGCAGACTAGAGATGTGTACCTGTAATAAAGGTTTGGGAAAGACCTTGATCATTTCCCCAATTGCCTGGAACAAATGAAAAGTTCCTGGTTCAATCACTTTCTCTGCTTCTTTCTGTCATCATACAACCCTGCAGCTCATCTTTGTACCTCTCCATGCAGTGGGTCATGGAGAAGATGCATCATCCATGTGCTCCATGACTGGATCCTTGGCTCCGACTGTAGAAAGATGAACATGCTGGTTGATCCTACGTAGGTTCCCCTTTTATATCCCTTTTAACAGCTTTTCTTTCTCAGTTCATAGACTGACTCTGAACACTTTAGCAGGGAAGACATTGGATATTCTTCTGGCTTTGTCATTGGACCTTTGTGTGGCCCTGGGTATGTTTCTATCATACTCTTTGTTTGTTTTGATTGCTCACACTTTGAAGTCTCCACAGTACAGAGTATCTCCTACATTGTCTTACCCAGCTCAGTGGGTCCTAATCTGATTGGAAATTTAATATGGCATTAATATTTTACCTCTGATACTCACCAATTCAGTTTACTCTTTTGCTGCTAATAGCCCAAATATTTTATAAATCAAAGCCTGGACTGCTCAGGCTGAGATAAACTAATTGTCCTGTTGAAACAAGAATCTAGATGATCTGTTCAGCATAAAATGGTTTTGGGCTCGGTTGTAAGGGCTGGGAGCAAGGAGCTGAGACTTAATTTAGTGTGTGCAGTGTGGCAAGAAGAGAGCATCTATGTGTAGCAGAAAAAAGACTCAAGGTCTCCCTTCCCTTACTTCTGTGGGTCTGAGGGAAAAAAAACCCCCAGGACTCAGGTGGAGAATGGATGATGCTCCCACCTTGTGTCTAAGCCATGGTCCCTGCCTCCACACCAACCTTCTCCACAATAGACCTCCTGTAGCCTGCTTGTGCTTGGGCCAAATCCTCCTACCTGTGTGCAAACCTCTTTAGGTTTGCTATCACTTTGACAACACTGACTATCCATGGAAAAATGTGAATTCAGACACAAGGAGACAGGTACCAAAACCACAATACTAAAGCAGGAGGGTGAAAATTGTGTGGGTTTATTTCTCTTAGCATCTGAAAATTTGCCTCTGTACTGCAAAATGCTGGTTACAGACCGCTAGAACAGGCTGAGATCAGACTCTATAAGTGTCATCCCTTTAGGGCTGTGAAGGAAGTAAAATATTCATCCCCCGAGGCTCTTCCAAGGAGCAAATATATTAACTAACAAAACCAAATCATATTCTTTCTAATAAAATATTCAATTGCTTGTTTGTTCTAACAAATATAAGAAATGGAGTTTTAATCAAGGAAAACAAGACTTTACATCAGACCACAAGGTATTCTTGGCTAGAAGTCCGCTAATATGCTTGAATAATTCTGGTAATAGTAAAACTGAGCCATCCAGAGAGGTTAGCTCTTACACTTATTTAGAGTGACAGGATTTGGGGAGACAGAGAACTCGCCAAATTAGCTCTGAAAAATTATCATGTCTCATCTTGAAGACTGATACAGATATGTTTCAGGTTTCTGCTCTGTTTATTTGTTAGGAATAACAGATGTGGTAAAAGATTGGCAAATAATCAAAACAGAGAGGAAGCTGAACCTGACTGGGAGTCCTCCTGGTGATTCCTGTCTAGGAGAGCAATTTCCCTCCTTCCATGTATCAGTGCTTCACATTTTCCTCACCACACAGAATTCCTTTTATCCAGGCAGATTAACATGGACCCTCAGATTGAGAATTGGCACATATACATACGAACACCCTCTGCCTTTCCCCCCAAAACCCAATTCCCATGTCTTCTCCCCCCCTGCCCCAAACCCTGCATTGTTTCAATCTACTGCTCAAGCAGGCTGCTCCACCAAAGTTTCCATGAATAGCATTGCAATCTTTGGAACAAATCCAGAGCCAGTTTGAAGATAATAGGAACATTGAGTACTAAATAACACACTGACAGAAGACATGACTCCATGCTGGCAGAAGACATGTGTGCATGACTTTTATAGTAACCAGGGCACTCGTTGCTGGCTAGTCAGAAGACAGCAGAGTAAACTATTGAAAATAAAAGGGCAATCTTTAATATCTCATGACTTTAGCTGAAGAAGATGATGTGTGTTACAGTAGAGAGAGACTTGGTGTCCTTTGCAAATGACCCTTTGTATAGGGAAGCTGGAGTTGGGTCTCCTGGGTATTTGATGTTGAGAAGTCATGTGGAGATGCTCTATATGCATATTTAATATCAATTTCTACTAAAAGGATCAGCCCCGAAAGTTAACACTGGTGGTATGTAAAGGCAATTGATAGGTTTCAAAGTCATCACATCATAGAAAGAAAAGAGGACCAATCTCTTGTTATTAAGTTATTAAAAATAGCTTTTTCTTTTCTTTTCTAATAGCTAGTTTTTAATCTGTAGTCTATGTGCGTCTGCATGACCCACTTCAGAGCCACAGATGAGTATCTGAGCTATCTTTCAATGTGTTAGCCCAACTGAACTTTCAAGTTAAATTAATTGCCCTGGAGGGAAAAAGAAACTTATCCACAGTGTTTTCTGCAATCTGCATTTTAAGTCAGAACCCCTCAAGAAGAGCACAAGACTTTAGAGCAAACCCTTCACAACATTGATGTAGGTACCTTGATCCTGTGTTCAGACTAAGGAATTCAGCTTGAGGCAGTAGTAGGTCAGAGCTTGAGGTCACATTATTGAATTATGGCCTGGTTAGTGATTACTTAATGCTGTGCCTTTGTAGGTAGCAGTTACACAAGGAAGAGGAATTAAAAACAAAAAAAGGAAATAAAACCTGAAAGTGGTGAGGTCTCTGTCCTTCTCATGTAAGAAAAGTCCTAGTTTCGAGACCAGGCTTGAAGCTGGATGTTGCACAAACACTTGGCTGGGTCTGGGATAGGGCACTTGTCATCTTATTAGACCCAGCCTAAATCAAGCAAAGGGGTTTTGTTTTTAAACATTCTCAACTCCAAAACTCCGTATCCTCATTTAGGAGAGGTACTTTGTGGCATCAACGAGTTCATGAGGCCGATTTGATTGAGATGGAGTGTCCCACACAAAAGGATCATGCCCCACTGGGCATCTCTTTGCTGAAGCTGAGGAGATGAGGAGGCTGAGCAGCGAGCACACTTCAGCATCTTGTGGGATAGCTTTATCTTTTATTGCTTGTACAGGATCAAGCACCTTCACTTCAACAGGAGATTACGTCTGTTTGAAGCCTTAACTATGCTCTGTAATGCTTAGATATAAAAAGGGCACAGAAGGCAAAGCACAGAGGAATTAAATTATTTATTGTGCATGCAACGGAATGAACCTAGCGCACACCCCACGTTAGCTGTGAGTATCTGTTCCACTTCATGAGAGCGCTTTCCTTCCTTTATCACCTCCTTCTAGTGATATCGGTGGGGTTTGTGCATACTGACTGGAGGAGGACTGAGTTCTGCTCCCTTTTCTTAGCCCCCAGTCAGGAACAGAAGCTCTGATGACCGTCTAGAAATGTCTCAAGCACTCTTTATAGGTGATCGCTTGTGTATTAGGGATGCAAATGAGAGTTTGGTTTCCAATGAGGTAAATCTAAGATTAAACTCCCATCGAAGAGTAAATGTTCCCCTTACCTTTCATGTGTAGTAGCATGAAAGAGCCTACACAACAATAAATTGCATTACAGAAGCTCCCACTGACACAACCATATGTTAGCAGTCTCTGTTTTCAAGGGTTACAGCTCGGCTCTAAGAATTTGCTGTGGGTTGAAATCTGGCACTCTCTGCTCCGTAGTGAGATTTGAAAATGGAGCTACAATTGTGTCCCAATTCCCAGGAAGTCACCTCAGTAGGCACAGAGAGGGGAAAAGCTGAGGTCTGTTGAATATTGCTGGAGACCCACCTCCAATGTGGCAGAATGAAAAGGCATGTGGTGGTGACAGTAGGGTTTAACATCTTCCCTTTAGGAAAATGCTAAAAAAAAAAATCAGCTGCAAACCAGGACGAGGGAAAAGAGCTGCCTCTGGCACCATGGCCTCAGCAGGTTGCAGCTCCTGAGGCTGTGGGAAGACAATGACCTGTGGTATTCAGGAACATGATCAGCTTGCAATGAGAGCCTTGAGAAAAAGGAGGAGGGGGGTGGTGAAGAGTGAAAGGATGAAAGTTGAGGAGTAGACGGTGGGGTTTTTTTGTGCTGTTTTGTTTTAGGGGTTTTTTTGTAAGTCCTGAGTCATGCTGCCTTCTTATTCCCACTGCTGAGAACAAAACAGAAGGACATCCTATCAACAAGGGGGTACCTCTGCTGCCCAGTTGCCCTGGATGGCCACAGGGGAAGGAGTGATGGGGCAGAGGTCTGTAATGAGCTAAATGATATAAATCTGCTTAAAAAGAGAGAGGACAGAGGAGTCTTTAGTGCATTTACATTCATTATGGGTTTTAGTGCCTGCTTAGGTGACCAGGCTGTTGCTGATTTGAGATGAGCAGATTACAGCCCCTTCCACAGAAGGAATCCACTGGAAGTGATGGATGTTCAGACCTGCACACTGTGGATCTTCACCTTCCTTTAATCCACCTGGATGCTCTTATGAAATCATGAAGATGGGGCTTGAAGGGTGTGTCTGGTCCACCCAGCTGCTGGAGCAGTTTGTAACCTGTGGCAGGTCTGGGTTGAAAGTCTGGTGGGACGGCTTTTTTCTGGGCAACCTTCTGAAGAGATCTGTTATTGGCTTTGAAAGGTTTTTCATGGGCACCAAGACAGGCCAGCAATAATTTACTTCTAAGTTGTACGTGAGCCCATTAATACAGCACTACAGTCTGGGCAGTGTTGTAACAGAGGTGCTATATACATGTGCCTTGTTTGTTTTTTAGTGGCCCCTGGAATGAGTGACCCTTCTCTCCTCTTTCCCCAGCAGTAGAGTACAGAGGGCCTTCAGTTCTGTCGTGGGCCAGCAGCTATGGAGGCTCATTTGGAAAGGACTAAGTTAAAACAAACAATTCAGTACTGCTTTTAGTGTCTGAGCAGTTTCTTCCTAGTGGTCACAAGGGGATGGGGTGGGATGGATGTGCAGGGGTGGGCTGTAAGCGTGGTGTGAATAGAAGTTTGCACTCTGGGTGGGATCTGGGGGGGGACTCTGAAGACAAGTCACCATGCCACCATTTGATCCCTTCCTCCCTGCATTGTCACCAGGGATGTCACCATGTTGTCACCAGGGCTGATGTGTCCATATAACTGTGCTGGTCAGAATCAGAATCACAGAACATTAGGAGTTGGAAGGGACTTCGGAAGACCATCTAGTCCAACCCCCCTGCCAGAGCAGGATCACCCAGACTAAATCACACAGAAATGCATCCAGGTGGGTTTGAATGTCTCCAGAGAAGGTCAGCTCTTTAGAACATCTCTGGGAGGATGAGCAACATACTAGCAATGTCCATTAACAGAAATTCCTTCAGCTCAAGGAGCAAGGCTCTGTTTTGGGATGCAGCAGGCTACAGTGTGGTCTTTCTGAAGCCATGGTGGGAGGTGGTTCATCTAGCCTTTGTGGCTGCTGATGTTACATGGGTTTGCTACAGAACTCCAATTCATCACTGCCACTCTAACAGTGCTTGGCAACATTCAAGGACCATATCTGAAGAAATACAAACCACACTGTTCCCTGGTGGGTAGCCAACTGTAAGAATGTGCTGTTTGAAGAAGCTCAGCCAATGAGACAGATTTCTTCTGTAGTCTTTGTGACTTTTAAAGGTGGGTGAACCTCAGCAGGTTCCAAATGCAGCCTGGAAATAGAGGGGTGATTGCCATTAGAGCTGTTATCCCAGTTCTGTCCTGCCTGCCCTGATCGACTGAGATCACACATCTGTCTGAACCACCTCTTGTATGAAAACATGGGACTCTCTTTCTTGGTCTCATTCCACTTTTGTTCCTCAAAACCTGACTGCTTGATGCCATTTGGATATTCCTGACTGAAAGAACAAGATAAAAAAAAAAAAAATCCCACAATTTTCAGGCATGTAACCCATGTAACCAAGGCAGCAGTTCTCTGCATGGAAGAGCCCAGTAGTCCACTTCAGATCAGGTGCTGGATTTAGACAAGTGTCTCTGAGATGCATTTCATGCTCTGGATAGGCTGAGTTATCCCTTGGACACCCATTCTGCTAACTTCCCAGAGGATGCAGCAAGACACTTGCATGTCCCCCTTGGAGAGGTTAAGCTGGGTTGGATGAGCCAAAGTGTGAGAAAATTGCCTGAATCCATCCAGGAAGGTTGTGCACAGACGTGAGCTGAACCTTTTATGGTTGCCTTTACCACAAGACCAGCCAAGCAGTCTCCTGAGTTACCTTACAGGGAGGATCTAATGTGTGGTATGAAAAGTAAAGAAATTAAATAACAAGCGTTCCACTTGACCAAAAGGTCAAAGTCTCTGCGATTAAAATGCTCTGTTATTTTAAGATCAGGGAATGTCACGTAACCATTATATATATAAATGGCAAAGTTTCTGTGTGTGCTGGCTGCTGAAGAGCATTGCTAACTCTGTCCTTGGGGGTGCCAGACGAATCTGTCTTTCCAAAGCAGTTCCCACATCCTACAAACACTACTGCATGGCCAGCAGGCAAGGAAACACTTGCAGCTGGAGAAATTAAATACACTTTTCCCTCCCAGCTCTATGCATGCAATGTTAAACCACTTGCACCGCTGTTCTTTGAGTGTGCTTGTGCTGCTTTCTCATCTTATTCCCTAGAAATTAAAAAAGGCAACCCCGAAGCTGCTGGAAGATATATTGACTTCAGCATGTTAATTTTGGTGCTGGAAATGCCCCACTGCTTGGTGAGTGGGGGGCCAGTGGATGGGGCAATACAGGGAACACAACAAGACTGACTTTGCCTTGACTTTGACTGGATCTGCTGAACAGGCACCGAAACGGCTCCGACTCACCCAGTGCTGATATATGACTATGACCACACAAATAAATGCCCACAGAAAGCTGAGGTGATAAACTTGAGTTTTACTTCCATATTTCCCAGATCAGGGAAATAATAGGATGGGAAGACAGTGGATTAATTAAATATTTATTTTATTTGGCACTTTGCAGTTAATGTTGTTACAAGGGGATTGTGCTAATTTGGACTTTAAAGAGCCTTAGATTTGGCTTTAAATTATGAAGTCCAGCACACTGGTGGACTGAGAATAAGAGGAGGTCAGGAAAGTCATTTACAGTTAAAATAAATACCTTGAAGTTCGGTTAACTCATAGTCTCAGCCTCCAAATCCTGCCTGCTATAGAAATACATTGCAATAATAGTACTGACCTGAAATAAACTGGTTGAATTAGCTGCTTCTTTTAAAGGGAGCCAGACAGAGCTGGAAATTCAGGCAGGATAAGGTCTGAGGTCCCAACAGAACAGCCTCTCTCTGCTGGCATTCCCTAACACACCCTGGGTTGTCTTCTTTTAATGACAAAATGCTTCTTTTTCAATTCCACATGCATTTCTTCTCCAATGGATTCTTGAAATTGAACTTAATCTTCTGCTGTGAAGAAGATATCAGAAGGGTCAAAGGAAAGAAGAGAAAAATTATATTTTCACATGCATTTTTTTGGATATGAATAAACATGTGCAAAGCTTTACAGGCTGGACAGAATAGATCTGTGGGGAGATGCTGAACTCTCCTCCTATCTCTGCATTCTCACCCCATGTCTTATTTTCCCTTCTGCTTAGTGGGAAGAGATGCAAAAAGAGCAATTTGTCCTTTGCATGCTGTTTTGAGAATTGAGGGAATGTCTTGACTCACTCACGAAGTGATGAACTATAGATTCATTGAACAATGGGGCTGGAAGATACCTCAGAGACCTCCAGCACTGGAAACTGCTCCGTCTCACCAGATAATCTGTTCCAGCATGCCACCATCCATCTGTTAAGCAGAGGATCACACCATCAGCTTTTGCCTTTGGGGCCTTCAGTCCTGAAGGCTGAGTGGGAGACTGGTGAACCTGATATGCTCCTTGCACACAGATTATTTGGATTTTGGCACTTGCTCTGGGCAGACACTCCTGGCCAGAATCCTGATATTCACAACCTACATATCTAGTGTATAGAAAGTGTATTAGAAAGCTTTCCTGCTCTTGATGCTGCTCAGGAGATGCTGATGGTCTGCTTTAGTTGTCTTCATCCTTGAAATCTGAGATGGTGCTGCATTTGGAGACAGGACAGGGAACGCTGGAAAACTGGTCCCATGTACTCTGTCACTTGGTGGGGCAGAAGTTGAGTAGAGTTGGGTTGAGCTGGGTCACTTGAAAGGCCATAGTTGTGGTCTGTGCTTCTTGTTCTCTGGCTGTACCTCTTCATCAGGTCCAAAGGGTGTACAACTTGGGTCATGGATCATAGAATAATTGAATAGTTTTGGTTGGAAAAGACCTTTAAGATCATCAAGTCCAACCATTAACCTAACACTGCCAAGGCCACCAATAAACCATGTCCCAAACAACGTATCTATTCATCTTTTAAATACCTCCAGGGATGGTGACTCAACTGCTTCCCTGGGCAACCCATTCCAATGATTGACAACCCAGGCATTTTTCCTAGTATCCGATCTAAACCTCCTCTTATCGAGGAGATATCCATCTCCTTTTTGAGGTGAGAAAATGTATTTTCACTGACTGGACCATCATGGCAGGTCCACAATGTGAATTGCTTAGAACTCCCCAAAATCCCCTCTGCAGAAAAAAAGAGTTTATTGTCTCTCATGGCTCTCCTATCCCAGCACACACAGAGAATCTTCTCAACACACAATCTATGGAACATGGGAGGTGTACAGCAGATGCCTACTCGCTGTGCAGATTGTACACTATTTAGATGTTATACACACATGCTATTTAACATACTTTTTATTTTTTTAAGAGCAGCTGAAGAATCTTTTACGAACACAAATCTTATTTTCACATGTGGCTCTGTATAATGAATTTTTCAAAGATTTCCACACCTACTCTAAGTGAAATTATATCTTGAGGAAAGTATAGCTTGATTGTTAATTCTGAACCATGTTGAAGCTCCTGCCTTTTCTCTTTTAATCTAAATTGCTCTTTTGAATGTATTTTATATTGGAATTTGGAAACAGATAGAGTTCTTTTATTTTTATTTGTTCTTATTTTTTTTTCCCCCTTTACACACGGGGTTGAATGCACATATATTATTATGGCTCTCTTTTTGCCATTTACAAAGAAAACGTACACTCTGACAATATCGTGTGCACCGAATCAATGAAATATCCTGTGTTTTCTATTCATTAAGCCCCTAAAGCACTATGCACAAATTCCCTCACTTTAATTACACACTTCAGGGATGTGCAGGCCAAAAAGGAGGCAGTCAGACAAAAAAAGCCTGGTCTCTGCCAAAAGGGAAAATAAAAAAAAAAACCCACAAAAAAAATACTGGTAAACATT
This sequence comes from Porphyrio hochstetteri, assembly GCA_020800305.1. NCBI lineage: Eukaryota > Metazoa > Chordata > Aves > Gruiformes > Rallidae > Porphyrio > Porphyrio hochstetteri. Next base: position 66,783,955 of record CM036908.1, on the reverse strand, counting down.
TATTTTCAGCAGGGAAATCTGCTATTAATTCATATAGTGACTTTCCCCAGCTGAAATAATGAGGAAAGCCAAGTGAACCAAATGTTCACAGTGAGCAAACATGAACAGTAGGAAATCAGCCCATCTTGTATTTACATGTTTATTCCATCAGCCTTTGAAGAATCTGTGCACGATCCTTTTGTGTGTGTGTGTGTGTGTGTGCATGTGTGTGTGGAGAGTCAACGTTTACTCACACTTCTCCAGGGGGGTGAGTCCTTAGCAATGAAAGGATTCGGCTCTCATGCAAACACCCGTGTCCCATCTGGAGGAGGAATGGTGGTGGGGGTTTAAAATGCTGGAATACTTACTAGTGACTCCAAATATCTGCAAAGCGTGCCCATCTGAGCTGCACTGGGCGCAGCTTCTGGAGGTGCTGTGGGTGCAGGACTTTTCTCCTTACCTGTTGAAAACAGTTGTGCTTTCAAGTGTGTTCTTTATCGCTGCTGTGAGGAAAGGCCAGCAAGGCTTATTAGGCTCCTTGGGAAAACCTAAGCCCAGGCTTCACTAACATGAGAAAAAGGGTCGTATTTGCCAGTGCATGAACTATGGATACAAAGTGCTGCACCTCATGAGCGCATCAGCCCACCCATACTGACCAGCAATCATCATAGAATAGATATATACAATGTTCACAGTCTACTATAAAAAAAAGGGAATAAAATCCATCATTACTTGGACTTCTTAAAGCAGGGAACATCTATTCTTTTTTTGGGGTGTGCTAACAAAATGGCTTCCCGACTTGGGTCCCTCCTGGAACCCCCTAAATACACCAGGCTATTTTCAGTAGCATTTTGTAATTTATATTCGGGCTGTGCAGAAATCCCTCAAATCAGAAAGGAAGCCAGCTGTGTCTTCATATTAAATTGCACTGATCCAGGCACTTTTGGTTTCTCAGTGGTCCGTGCTCTGGGTGCTCAGCAGAGGGTTTGCAGGCTGATGGGGCCATTCATCCAGAGTAGGAAGGGCAGGAGTTTTGTATAGAGAGGGAGAGTCTTTGCAATTTTTCAGGAGCTGTAATTAGTCATTTACAAGATAACAAAGCAACTTAGGCACATGGTTTTTTTTATTGTTATTATTATTATTATTACTATTATTATTATTATTATCATTACTATTATAATTATTACTATTATTATTATTATTATTTAAACTGGGTGGGTAGGTTTGTACAAAGGAACTGCTGCTCGGAGAAGGTCTGTGCAAGTTCTGCCAAAAAATGTGAACATCAGAGAATATTCTGGGAGATGTAGCTCAGGTGTCAGGTAGATCAAGCAACAGAGTCAAAAATCTCTTGCAAGCAGTAAAACAGAGTAAGTTCAACTATGGCTGATGGTAAACAAATCTGTTTATGGATTAGTCCCTGTGAAGACCCCAAGTATCAACGTCACGCTACCCAAGCAGTGCATTTTAAAATGAAATCGTTGGATTTAAATGAAAATCATCAGAAAACGACAATGTGCATCTGGGCAGAGATGTAGATCCGTAACGGTGTCTCTGGGCTGAAACTTCCTCGTGCTGAGGTTCGAGATGATAGCAGGCTTTTTCTGGTATTACAGGGAGGTTTATCTGTTAACCCCAGTAAGTCTAAGCCAGCATCGCTCCCTGAGTATTGCCTTTCAGAATTAACATTAGCATCTACCAAAGCCCTCCCTAAATAAATTTTTAGCAGATATATCATTTTTGTTAGAGATGAATAAATGAATAAAATGTATGCGCGATCCCTTCTCTTCTTCCTATTCTATAAGAAGAAGCAATGCCCTATTAATTTTGACAGACAACTTGGCATTAGCCACTTTAAAATCCAACATGGGATAAAGTTATGCATTACTAGTCTTTCTACATTTTTGTCAAGAGATGAGCATTTTGCCAGATTTTTTAATAATACGCCAAGAGCTTTGTCAGTCAGTTTGTTTAGCTCTGCGTGGTTATGCCAGTGTTTTTCAGCTATCCTGCTGTGTGTGCCACTGCCCTTCACTGCTTTTCTAGCTCCTCCCCTGCAATTAGACAAAGTCAACATAGCAGTCAGGCTGAGCAGCCCCGAGGTACCTGCAGCTATCAACAGTCCAGATTCACAGTCCCGATGAACAAGCTTTGCTTATTCACTGCATCACTACCTCAATTAGGACTTTTTATTATATCTCAGCTATTTATTGCAAACACAACAGATGGAACGGATAAGGCTAAACGTGCTTTAAGTCCTCACCTAAGAAGAAGGAGGGAGAAAATTATCCAGAAAGAAATAGGAGCAAACACATAAGGCAGCTTGCAACCAGGAACCAGTTACCATGCCTACTGAAGCCTATTCTAAAGAATGTGTTGGCTGACACACAGAACTCAATGAAAAGATGAAAAAAATGTGCAGGCAATACTAGTTTGGCAGGGATGGTGGGGAATCTGAGACAGAGCTGCTGGTATGGAAGGATCTCACTGCATGCAATTTGCAAACATGCCAATTCAATGGCATGTGATAGACACTAGATGGAATTTAAAGGTCTTAGGGTCTTAGAGAGCTGGAATCACACAAGAAAACTGTGGGTATTAAAAATAGCAATCCTTTCCACCAAACCTTGTGCCTCAGATTTGAATTCAACGCTGTGGAGAGAAATCCCTGCCACCTCTTCCAGGCACATTTGAAAAATTGCCTGGGTGTACCTTAATTCTGCTGTTTATTTACATCCCATGCAAACATGATGCAGCAGCACTGCTGAATTTCCAAAGAAATTCCCATGGCTTCCTTTGTGCGTGTGTGTGTTGAAAGGGAGCTGGCTGCATAACAGGACTCATATATACTCAACTTCAGGCAGTTAACTTTTATGGGATTTCCAAGTTTTTCTTAGTGTGGGGGGGAAATAGAGAGGCAGGCTGGGTAAGGGAGGAGAAGAAGTACAGGAAGGCTGAATTTTTGAGAGGTGGTGCATGTGGTTGGGTCCAAGTGATTCACTACAAATCCATTCCTTCCCCCTAATAAAAATCTGCAAATTTCCCGTGTACCAGCTCTAAGCATCCTTTATGTTTTTACAACACTGCTTGTCGTTCCTTTTATTATTATTATTTTTTTAAAATCTATAATTATTTTATACCTGATGATAAAGGTTTGAAAAGTTGGGGCACTTGATTGAGACCTTAGAAAAGGTTTCTGTAGAAAGGGAGCAGACTACTCATTTCTCAGTGTCTATTTGGTGTGTTTTTTCAGTCCAGCCAAGATGTTGGCTTGGTCTAGGGCCAAGTCCCAATTTCACAGTTTGGATTTAGCAGCAATCTTTTTGAGGGTTGTGGTGGTTGCAGGGTTTTGGGCCAGTCTGTTCCTAAGTAAAAGCCATACTGCTGTTTTGGTTTGTGTTGGATCTGAGCTGGAAGAGTCACGTTTGCTTGGCTCTGACTCAGTCCTGCTCATTTAAGGGCAGTTCTGATGTTCCTGATTGACATGAAGCACTTGCACTGTTTCACATCAGGTCTCCTATCAGCCCTACCTGCACCATGTGGTGGGGCAAATTCACGTATCTCCTAGCTGGAAGACAGTGCATCCTCCCTCAGACCCTGGCCATCATCATCAGTGCTCACCACCACTACACTCAAAACCAGCAGGGTCCAAAAAAGAGGTGGCATGGCATTTTATAGGTGATGAGCAGATGTACAGGTGTGAGAGGACTGAAGAGGTCACATGCTGGAGTTTTGGTGCTTTCTTCTCAGTCATCTGTGATCAGAGACAGTGGCTTTCTCTCTTACCAGAAGGTTTCTGCTGTCCCCTCTGCACAGTGACCCACTTTCCGTGGGAGGATGGTGAGCATCCCCAACACAGCTTCTCTTCACTCTGTGACTAGGACACTCTGAGGATGTAGGACACATCCAATCTGAGAAGGAAAGCACAGCCACATCCTCATGCTTCATAAACATCTACATGTCCAGTTTATTTAAGCATCGCATTGCCATCTTTTGTACCTACATTTGTGAACCTGTATCCTCTTTTCCTTAGTTAGAAAAGGAGCACGTAGTTCTCTGAATCCAGCTTGGAGATATGGTGTCTCCAGCAGCACAGAGGAAGGTCTTCAGTGTCTCCTAACTGGCAGATATTTCCTCCTGGCCAGCACTGACAACTCTCATTGCCACAGCATGGCTATTTTGGATCCCATTTCACTCTTCTTTTTCTACAGGCAGCCAAAATGCCTAATCCGGGCGATGGATGCCATCAGACGGCTGTTTTTTGAAATGGTAGGCACAGTTGCATGCATTTTTGGAAGGACTGTCTCTTTCTATGGTTCTAGGCCTAATGGGATCAAATTGTCATCTCTCATGGATGCAGCGAAGTGAGGCTGTCTATGTGTCACTAATTACTACAAACCTGGTATGTTCAGAGGTCTTCTGGAAGAAGATCAATGTGTCTGTGTTAGGCTGGTGCTACTCATTGGGAAAGTGAGGCTCTGGAGCGTACAGGTAGATCCAGAGTCAGATATTTAAAATCCAGAGGGGCAACTGGGCTTGTCTCATCTTCTTTGATATTTAATGCAGTCCAGAGAATGTCTGTGGATTAATGCGTGTTTGGATTGGAGAATCTCACTTGGAAAAATATCCATTCTTGAACTGGAAATCTCCTGCAGTGAAGACTCTACTGCAGAGCTTGGTCATTTGCTCTGGTCATTAATTCCTTCCCAGTTTCCTACCCCATACCCAAGACCAGAGGTACCTGTTGGCTCGGTGCCTCTGAAGACCTTGAGCTATTCAGACAGGCTAAATCAGGCTCAATGGGTCCAACTTCAGCTTTCAGGTACTCAGTCCCATTATTCATCTTCCAGTCAGGGGCCTGATGGTCCCACTTCTTCCCGTCATCTCCAACACCACCTAGCAAGGAGCTTCTAATGATGGGTGATGTAAAACTCATATATGCAGGATGGACTGTGGAAGTAGTTGAGCTGCTAATAAGTTGTGTTTCAAAGTCTTCTCCTGGGGTTAGCAGGCATGAAGTTGGCTTGAGTGGCTCTGCACTCATAGTCTAAACATCGGTCTCTCAGTCCATAACACCTATGTGTGACAAACCTTGACACTTCAAGAAGAGAAGTAGCTGGATGGTCAGGAGTTTGGTCAAACATTACCCTGGCATGCTGAGGGGTTTGTGGGATTGCTACTTCCAGCTGGAGAGCAGTGACCCAGCACAGCCCTTTGTTGGAGTCCCTCATCTTCTTTGGCATATTAATTCCTCCTTCATAGCCCACTGTTAGGTAGAAATTGCTTTCTTTTTTACAGATGGGGAATTTCCACCAGGGATGTTGCAGGCTGTAGGCACACTCTCTGATTTAGGCAGGTAACTTAAGCCCTCAGTACAGTTATTGTGTAAAAGAAGAGACTTTCGGAAAGCCTGAGGTAGGGAGCCCTTTCCCCAGTTTCCAAGCATCATCATATGCTCCTGTCATCATATATTTTGGGATTCAATGTAAAGGACAAACCTTCTGCAGAAGTGGCTGATTTTTCTAAGACCATGCAGGACAGTACTAGCACTGCCTAGTAGGGGTTGGACCCGATGATCTCTTGAGGTCCCTTCCAACCCCTACGATTCTGTGATTCTCTGATTCTGTGAAATGTATACTTGTTCATATTGTAGCCTAAGATCTGTGGACTTTCCATGAGCAGAGACAGTGCAGCACTGGGGCAGGCTGCCTGGAGGGGCTATAAAGGCTTTTAACTGCATGTTAGACAAGCATCAGTCTGAAAAATGTGTGTGACTCTGCCCTGGGGCTGAGGGACATGGGTTAGTTGTGCTTTTGGTACGTTAGGATGATGGTTGGACTTGATGATCTGAAAGGCCCCTTCCAACCAAGACAATTCTATGATTCTGATTCTGTAAATGGGCTAGGCAGCTTCTTGTTGCTCTCTGCAGCCTCGTTTTTCCATGATTTCATTGTGTATTGCAACACTGTCTTTTTGGATGTATCTGAAACAAAAACCTACTTTATCATACAGCCATAGAATCATAGAATGGTTCAGAGCTGGAAGGGATCTGAAGATCATCAAATTCCAACCCCCTGCCATGGGTAGGGACACCTCTCACTACACCAGGCTGCTCAAGACCCCATTCTTTACAATGCTTTCACCAGTATTACTAAAAGAAAGCAAACATATCTCTTCAAATTCAGCCTATTCTGCTTACATACTGCAAAATTTCATGCCACGTGAGGTTGGGAAGTGTCTGTCAGTGTTTGGGTGCAGGGGATGGAGGGTGCTGCATGGCATATGTCTGTGCCTTGGCACACTAGTCAGACTTTGCAGGGCTTTAATTCCTTTCTAGTCCACTTCTTGGCTAGTCATAAAACCTGAGTCCCAGTCAGGTGAAGTCTGGCTCTGTTTTAATCAAGAAATTGTGGCACAAAAAGAAAGATTTTTCAGGTGTATTCAATTAAAAGCTTTGATAAAAAGGGATATTTTGATACAAATCCACTTCTGTAGCAGTCCTTCACAGCAAACCATGAATACTGGAAGCAAAATGGTAGCAATTCCCCTTCCATTACATGCAAACCCTGATCCTACACCTGGGGATGCTGATGTGGAGAACCAACCCAAGGTGAGAAGTGTGCAGGCATACGGCAGTGAACACGCTACCAATGCTGGCAACAGATTAGCTGTGGCTAGAAGCTCTCCACCAAGAAGTAAATATCTCTGAGATGTTTTTTATCAGAAGATAAACAGGTCTTTTTGTGCCAGGGAAGTGTATGAAGCTGCACAGTGATGTGGTTTGTTTCTACCCAGAGGCATCCCAGGCCTCCCAGGCAGAAGGATAGCTGAGTTGCTGTGCTGAGTAAGTGCATGAAGTGTGATCATCGTGGCATCATCATCTCAGCATCATCATGAGGAAGCGGAATCAGTCTGTGGGAGTTTTGGGGCATGGTTGGAAGAGATGGAATCTTTGGTGGCTGTCTTCCCCTTGAATCCACTTATTCAGTGTGCCCCACACAGCAGTGTACCTGTGGTGGCATGACTGTTTGCAGGGCAAGGAGGTGATCTGTGTTAGGGAGATGATCTGTGAATAAACCTTGCAGGAATGTTAGGGGGATTTGAACCCAGATCCTTAAAAAACCCCAAATGCGTGGATACAAGTGTATGGGGTGACACGGTGGGAAGGTCACAGGACTTCAGCTATTCTATGATTCTTAAATTGGTATTGCCAGATGACCAGAAGTGTGGTCAAGGTTTGTGGCTTGACTGTCTTTAATGATGGTCTTAGATCTTGCCTGTTCGGAGGTGTCTGTCACCAGAGACCATTATTGGTCTGGCATGGCAGAAAATGTCCCTGCAAATGGAAATCTCCTTCCCTCTGACCTCCTGAAGGATGTGTAGCCACAGATACCAGCCAATGTAGGGAACATCTTCAAACTGCCTTACTCATTGAAGTGTATGCGAATGGTGCCGTTGACATCAGCAAGAGCAGGATTGGACCCGATGCAACTGGCATTCACAGCAGTGGGGGGAAAAAATACAAATATGCTTTGGGGACAGGGTGGTGTCAGGAGGGCATCTTGAGTTAATTCCGGATTTGTTTTTAAGACTGTGGCTGGTTAGAAATACTCCTTTGTCAGGAAGCAGTCCTTAAATTAACCTGCGATCGTATGAGCAGATGTAAAACGGAAGCAAATGTATTATACATCACTGTCTTGGACATTAGTTCTGAAACCGCCAGTGATCACACTCCACTTCAAAGACACCCTCTACCAGGGGCTTGGCTGGGAAGATAAAGCCCTGGCTATTTACCTTCTGACCTTGGTTCAAGACTAAATTGAGAATCTAAATGAAAGTAGTTTGGTGGTCTCAGCTCAATCCCTGGTAGACAGTTGTCCATATCACAAAAGCACCATCCCTAGTTTAACACAATTTGGCACGGGCAGTCTTCTGTGTTCAGGAGAGACCCTGGGCTAAATTAACACAGAGACTAAATTACATCTCATATGCCATTGTAGAGATGGCAGTCTTCGAAATGGTGCCTTAGAATAGCAGCCTGTGTGGACGCTCTCCAAACTGGCTTCTGGATAAAGAAATCTGTTTTCAGAGCTGCCACTTTCAAGCCTATTGCTTAAGCCAAAAATGAAAATAAAAGCAAATCACAGCACAGGCTTTTTAGGAACTCATACTTAGAACAAGGACGATGATCTTGGAGAGATTAAAACACACGTTCTAAGCGCTTACTGAAATAGCTGAAATTCTACAGATTATTTTTTCTTATTAAAACATCTCGTGAGCCACGACCAGAATTGCAGCAATTAAATGTATTGTTCTTATTTATTATTATTATTTATTGGAAAATCCAATAGAAGACATGTAAATGTTCAAGAAGGCATGTGATAAACATATATATTAATAATTTACTCATATCTATTGAATTGCTCAAATAGATGTAGTGCCTGATCCTGTAAATAGGATGGGTGTAAATAGCTGCATTTAAATAGGAGTTCTGGAAACGTTTATAGTCGAACATACCTGTATATATTGGCAGGATATGATCATCCATGATGTATGATATATAATGTATATATGCTTTGATACAGATAGCATGACATAAAGATAAAATTCATAGCCTGCGTGTAGGCTAGGTATTATGAAAGAGGCAGAAGCTCTAAGTGGAAGCCCCACAAATCAATAATGAGGTCATTACAACAAGTGAGAACGAAGCCTGAATACAATGCAGGAAAACAATGTCATATACTCAGTTATACTCTAATTGCAAAACGTCTTTCGAGCAAGCCGAGAGGACAGATGGTGTAGCAGTTTCCATGCTAGCCTCCAACTCCTGCTCACTTTCTGGCTCTTCCTTGCTCTTTATGTCTGACTTTGGTGAAATGTTGGCTGGATCTTAGCATTTTCTCCATGCTTTGGGGCAGTAAAAATTAGTAAGTGTTGCTATTAAAGGTCTAGGTGAATATTGGAAGTAGTCAGACAAACATCATCATTAATGTCCTTGATGCCTGCCAGCCTCAAAAAGCTTTATAAATGTTTCACTTCTTATCCTACTGCTGAAAAGCCAGAGGTTTCTTTCACCACGCACATGATATTCCTGGGGAAACTGAGGCACGAGGACATATTGGTAATTTTCCGAAAGTTACACACAGAGACAGTGGCTTGTCCCTCTTTGCTCACAGTTAGTAAACCCTTCTGTCCCCAGAAATAACATTCCTGTGGAAAGAGGAGAGGAAAATCTTCTGTGGTACAATGACTTGAGGCAGCTGGAGTACTTACTCTGACGAGGTCAGGATTGGGATGCAATAGGGAATGTTGGCAAATTCATGCAAATGAAAAGGTGATACAGATCCATCAGGCAGCAAAGGGAAGATGTAGTTATTTTTAAATCAGACCCTGTACACGACACAAACCTCCTCTGCCAGGTGCTGCAAACCCTTACACCTGCGAGCAGCTTTTTGCACCAGCACTAGTCAAAAGCTTTTTGCCTCTCAGAAGCACAAATGCTTTGCAAGGCTGTGACTCCAGCTTGCAGCAAAAGTATTTCTCATGCCAGTGGAAGAAAGGTCTTGCTCCAAATCCTGCTGAAGGCGACAGGAGTGCTCCCGTGCCAGGGATTTGGAGCAGACCCTGCCTGGTAAAGATGTATGATATATTATACACCTAATTTTCAAAACCGGGTGGCTCAAATCAGTCTGTGGGCCAGCCTGTGTGGTGGCAGAGGTGTTTCACGTTGCATGCCTGGGGAGAAGCGAAATGGTCACAAAATGTGATTTCTGAACACAGAATAACTTTGCGTGGAAGGATGGGTGATGTGCATCCTCAGAGGCGCATTTTGTGAGGTTTTATTTTGCTGGAAAATGATTCCAGTGCACCCCGCACTGGTCCCCATATGCCATTCTAGACTGGTCTGTCATAAAAATCCCCCCCTCGTGCTCACAGAAACAGTGACCCCCACATAAACATATGCTCCCCAGACAGTCCCAGACTTTACGGCATAATAAATGCGTTTGGGGAGATGCTGTGCCCCGCCGCTTCTAAATGTCTCAGCTGGCTGGCAGGATGCTCAGCACCAGGCAGGATTTGGCCTTTTTGTACACATGGTGCTTTCACTGACATCAGTGAGGGTTCTGAGCTTGAATCCAAAGACATACATGGGGCTGGCAGGAGGCCGGGGCAGGGGTCTAATCTCCCCTGACTGTGCATGTGAAACCGCTATTAATCTTAATGGGAGTGCCACACACTCATCAAGGGAAGAATAGATGAAAGGGAGAATCACAATAGATCATTAGATTAAGCAAATAAATATAAATGAATATTCGTTTTGCCTTTAAAAATATTTTCGTTGACGATAATGTAAATATTAGGAACGTTCTTTCAAATATAAAGCCCTCTCCGACCGTCTCCTTCCTCCAGTGAGTAAGTGAAGGGTAGTAGAGAAATAGCACCCGTAGGCATACCTCTCTTGGGGTGTTCAAGGTGGCCCAGCTCATGTTAAGTGTGGAAATAGATTTGGTTTATTTCTTCCCAGATCATGTATTGTTAAAAGAGGATATTCCTCTTTATGCCTTGCATATTTTTAATCTGCCCCGTGGAAGATGGGTGGTAGGATCCTTCCCTGAGTTTGTGCTGTGGGAACAGCCTAAGCCCCGCAGAAGGAGCAGTGCTGGAGGAGAAGGAGGAGGAGGTGATGCGGGGCTGGAAGCGCGGCGGCTGAGCCCCCCTCCGAGGGGTTTTTCGTCCTTGCTCCTCACCACAAAACAGGCTGAAAAATCTCCTCTGAGTGACCTCCATCCTAGGGCAAACTGGGAATTTCCTCCCAGGCTGGTCCTCTGGAATACAAAATGGGAGAGAGGGGAGGCCCTTTGCTTTGGCCTCTCTGAAATGATGTTAAGCACATAAATCGGGTACGAGAGGGCTCGCAGCACCAAAGCGTGGCCCGATCCTGTGCTTGGCTCTCTGGGATGGAGGCAGAAAGGAGCTGCCTGCAGGCCTGGAGGGAGTTGGGAATATTGTCCTGCGGGGACATTGAATCTATTTGCTTCTAAATCCCACTGAGGAAGAGCAGGTCTCATTTCAAACGCTGATATCCAGAGAACAGCAAGCTGGTTTTATTAAATTTCCATGTCCTTAAAACTCAGGGCAACTGCAGGAGCAGAAGTCCGTTTCTAACCTTTCACAAACACACGGATATTAAGAAGTTAGCCACCATGGGCTGTATCATGCTACCATTTTTTTTTTAAAGCAAAAAATCAATGAAGAACCCTGCCTAAAATCAATGAGATAATTTACCACATTAGTATTGCTTTGGAGCTAACTCACAGCAGTCTAACAGTGCTTATTTTTGTTAAAAACAGCAACGTTTTTGCCCAAGTGATGCTTAAAAGTCCTCTCCCTTCTTCTCATGCCATGGCACAGGACAAATGTGATCTTTACTGACCTGAAGGAAAGAAAACCCACACAAGAATTTTCCATGAATGAAAATGCTTTCCTGTGAGCAACGCTTTCCCATTAGGATCTAGGTATGAGAGAGTGCAACGACTCTCTGCTATGAATAATTCTTCGTCTGGTCTGTCCTCTCTTCCAAATTATTTACTACAGGCAAAGTCAGCCAGAATTCAGAAGAAATTGGGCTCGTTGTGACGTAAGGAGAGATGTGTGGGAACAAAAGGGCATTCCTTTATCCTTGCTGCAACCCGAGCTCAGCGGCTTTGAAAGCTTCTCAAGTCTTCCACCAAACTCCTACCCCCTCCTTTATTTTTTTTTCTTCCTCCTCTTTTTTATTTTGCCCCCCCCCCCCTTCCCTTCTGAAAAGTAATTAATATAATCTCATCAGCGGCCCTTACGCAACTGCTCACCTCAGCTTCTCTCTTAGGGTAAAAGCAGTTGTCTTGGGAAGTTGGCAGAGCCGCCCCAAAACACCACCGCTTCCCCCTGCCCCGGCTACGGCTTTGGAGGATGCTTTTAAAGGCAGATCAAGTTGTAAATGGCAGGGATTTCTTCCAACAGCCCTTGTTGGGCTGGCAGACCCTGGATTTACTCCCGTCCTCACCATCCTGCGTCGGGCTGGATCTTGGCGGCTGCCCTGAATAGGGCTTTTGCAGGAGATGGGATTACTCACACGAGTAACAGCTTGCAGGGATTTGGCCTCCCGTTCCCTTCTCGAAACACATGATTTTTTTAAGTGTAATTAAAGCAGTGCTGTAAGCAATGGCTATCTGGATCCAGCCTCTGGCATTTTTCACATTGCATGGGAAAAAGAATATGTCCTGGTTAATTTGAGGGGAGGGTTTGTGGCTGCGTTTTGAGTGTGTCTAAGGAGGGCTGAGCACAAGGAAATGAAAGGAGAGGTTGTGTAGAAGAAATCCAGGTTTCCTGTAGGCTCCTTCGGTCCGGGGAGGATGACGTGGGGAATTCCCTCACCTTTTGGTACAGAATTAAAGGATGTGACAGGGAGGTGGTGTAATCCTCGTCAATAAATGCAATAGTCAGCGAGCGAAATCGCCACGGCGCGCACAGAAATTCAGCTTTCACTCACCATATGGAACAGATGGGAAGAGTTTCAAAAACTTTTTCCTCCTCCTCCCATCCCTCCTCTTTATTACAATTTCTTTTTTTTTTTTTTCCCCCTGTACTCGCAGAAAACAAAAGAAATAAAACAACCTGACAACTTCACGCGTTGTCTTGTGACTAAAAAAAAAAGAAAAGCCAAAAAAAAAAAAAGCCTGTGAAGTATCACTGCTATGTTTTAGTCTAATGCTACTTCTATCTTTTATCCTTTTTAATTAGAAGGCAAATTCTCAGACCGCCAGGCCTAATCCCTACACAGTGGAACAAAGCCCAGCAAAGTCTTTGAACACTGCCCAGCCAGGCAGCACAAACCCTAGTAACTGTTGGCAGTAGGGCTAGGACTCTGACCCTCATCTTAGCCATTCTCTTCCAGCCCCTGATGCTCCCTGCCCTTCGAAACCTTGTCTGTTGTTCTTCTGTTTGGACTGAAAAGACAAAAGGGGAAACAATGTGGGAAACCTAGAGGATTGGCTAGGTGGGATGCGGGGGAGCTGGTGACGGATAGGAGAAAGTAAATGGAGTTTCACGGGAATGGACACAGTGGGGAGAATTGGATCACCAGATTATGTCTTTAGGTTCAAGAAATTTCTTCATCCCTCACTAAATCTTTTCATGGACAATGCCACTTTTAAACAATTGTTGCATTTCCAATTACTACAGGAGTGTTCAAACAAATGGCAAAACCCTTAATGAAAAGTTTGCTCATATTTTAAACTTTGGAGATCAAAATCCATAAAACAAATAGCTTTTACATGAGTTTCACTCAGGCACTTATGTCTCCAAATTATTTACACTTGTGATATTTCCAGTTGAGAGCATAATTTGTGCCTAGCCAAGCAAAACACACAAATACATATAGATACATGAATTTCCAGAGCTAGCAGGAGCACCACAGAATAAACATTTTGACTATGATAGGCTCATGTCAAGCAAGCCAATATTAAAAAGCTCTGCCTGCTTTCTATTATTTTGGCTAACTATGAATCATTAAGGGAGAAAACAACAGATGTGGCTACGAGAACTCAAACATCTTCCAAACTCCGTCTAACGCGCGTCAACATAAAAGCCTGAATTACTGTAGTGTGCAGGGATGCTGCGGATGGTGATGTGATTATTTGAATATATGTGTATCCTATGTAACTACTATGCCTAAGGAGGTACAGGAAAAAACAAACTCTCAGAAAAAACACAGCACAAGCCTCCTGAAAACTTGGGATTTTGGACGATCTTGCTTTCCCTTTAAATATTTAAGCAGGGCTTGGCTTTCCTCCAGCTGATGTAAAATGGGGATATCTCCCTAATTTACTCCATGGAGGATCTGACTCCTTTTTATTTTCCTTTTTTTTTTTAAATCTTTTTTGCACTTTGGAGTAGCATTTACAATAGACAGTTTCTGATTTTGAGAAGACTAAGTCTGTTTAGGGAAAAGGGGCATAAGCTCCTCAGATATTTAGGCACTTTTAAAGACATTTACCCTAAATCCTTACACTCGTAGGCACTCACTTTTGAAGGCTAAAGTGGCGGTGTGTTTTTAAAGCAATTTAGTTAAACCAGTGCAAAACTCTTTGTGGACATCATAAATCAATTTAAACCTGGCTTATGCCGATTTAGCTTAGTTTAGCTACTAAGTGTCTTAAGCTAAATTGATAAGCCATTTTTAAACCCATTTAAGAATGTCTACACAGGGCTTTGTGCCAGTGAACTTAAATCAATTGAAAACCAATTTTAGCCGGTACCATTTTGAGTGTAGACAAGATTAGGCATCTTGAATGGGAACGTGCGCTGATCCCGTGTTTTCCTCGTAACACCTCTGACTCCCAGCACACGGGGCTGGGACCCTAAGTGGCGTGACCAATTTTGTACTATGACTGTTGTGTGGGTGTGTTGTAGCGTTTCTCGTGGCTGTGCTGGGATTGTGGCACTGAGATGCTTTACTTGATGTGTACCTGGTGGCAACAATTAAAGGCTGAAGTTGAGCTGGGTGCTGTTGGGTGTGGAAAAAAGCTCATTGCGGCCTTTCCCTCAGAGGGTTCTGGTTCTACAGGAGGATGTAGAAGATGTAAAAGGGTCAATGCTGTGTTGTAAGGTTCTGTAAGAGCTTCTTATCCAAGAGGTTCACTGATTGCATGGACCAGGAACTCCTGGCATGGAGTCTGTGGCGATCCCCATGGGAAGAAGTGCCTACAGAAGCAGTCTGATGGGCAGATAAGGGCAGGCATTTCCTTTAGAGTGACAGAGGTTATGAGTTTGCATTGTAAACACCACCTTGGTCTGGAGGACCAGGGTAGGAAACACCCCTGGGTGCAGGCCAGCACAGGGTCAGAAACAAGAGGGCGCTGGGGTCACCTTGGCTTGGCTGCTGCAGGTCGTCTCTGGTTTTGGGCACAGTTTTTTCTCCTGTGGACAGAACTGCTTGGGGATGCTTTCCCTGGGATGTAACTGAAACTCCACAAGTGTGGGCAGTGGTCACAACAGCTGTCTCTCAGCTTAGTCCCATTCACATCTGATATGCGTGAGGGACACAGATGACCTCAGGCACTCATGGAAATGTCAGCAAATCAGCAGATTGACACTGTCTTCTCCATCAGTATCTCCTGCCTGGATCAGGCATGGTGCACCATATGCAGGGCTAGACCTGAATCCAGCCAGGTGTGAAAGGATGGGCAGATCTTAAGCTTGTGTGTCACCTGAAGACCAGTCTCATGACTCCAATACTTGAATACCTTCCTGAACTGAACCCAGCTGAACGTTATGTGCTCGATACAAATCACAGTCACTGTGTGCTCAAAACCCTGCAGTTCAGCTCCTCTGGGGATGGGAACTGGGTATGGCTGCCTGAGGATGCAGGGGGTAAGGTGTTTTGGGTACCATGGCCGTGAGCAATGTGGGTGAGAGGGTTGTGCTCCATCCATGCAGTGTGAGCAGTTGGGTCCATGCTGTACATCACCGAGCCCGTGTCACTGTCAGGCTGTAAGAGGGATTTTTTTATTAAAACCTAATCAAGGGCTGGGGTGTTTTGTGCCTGTCGCCAAATGGATTTTAATTTTTTTTTCCCTTCTTCCTTTAATAAACCAACCAATTTAAGAAAAAACCCTGCAAATTCTGCCCAAATTCCGATCAGATTTAAACTCATGAAAAGAATTACCATTTGCCCTACACTGGCATGTTTTGCTCACCACAGGTGGTGCTTTCTTGTCGTAAACAGGGTCTGTCACGTTGTCATCATGTGTTCGGCTTCTGCGTAGGTATAGATGAGATGTTTACCCAAACGAAGGAGCAGCAGATGAACAGAGACATTCCCAGTTTCATTAATTTAAATAAAAAAATAAAAAGTATCCTAAATAGGGATAAAGATGGTGTGAGATCCTACAGTGCATAACTTTTTGCTTTCCATTGCTAAATTAGAGGCAATTATATTCCTTCCTTCCTCATTTCCTCGGCATCAAACTACTCTTGTGCCACGGCATGCGTACGCGTGGTGGAGAGGAGCTGCAAGCCTCCCTTGCAAGCTAACCACACACAAATTTCCAAGTGTTTTTCCATGCCATTAATCTTAATATCGAGTGCTCTAATCTGTTTATAGTGCACAATACACCCTACCCCCCCCAAACCTCCCCGATAAAAATCTTTTATACGTGTCTGGGTAAACAGCATGAATAAATAATGGCCGATTTCCATATTGCAAAACAAACAGCTACTGTAAATTTATTTTCATTTCCAGCCTCCCTGCATCCCTCATCGGGCGGAGCCTCCTTGCCCTGGAGTGAAAGGGATCAAAGATAACATTCTTCTCTGTCTGGGTGTACTTTGTGGACCTGCCTCCCAACCGAGGGATGAAAGGAACTCGCTAAACTGTTGCCATTTTGCAACATCTGCTATAATTCCCCTAAATCCAGATTTGTCTGACACAGAGAGCTCCTGTTCTTACATCATTGCCATGTGACAGTATAACACCAGTCACATCAAGCTTGAGGATTCCAGCTCCGGGCAATGATAATATGAAGAAAACCTCCTTTTTTTTTTTTTTTTTTTTTTTTTTTTTTGCCTGGGGCAAAACACTTGTAGCAAAGTATTATTCATCTGGCCAATTTAAATCTTCTCTCAAAAAGGTACCCAGAAACATATGCAGCGTGCCTTTGTAAAAGGCTTGAGCTGCTCATAGGCAAATGACCTGAACCAAGAGTACAAAACCCAATGTCCTAATTAATTACTGCTAAGCAGCTCTGATACACAGAAAAGAAATGCTGGTACTAATCCTTAACCCTGTCCTACATTCTTAAAATAGCCAAAATATTGCTGACAGCTAGGAAAACAAAATTGCCTCTGATTTAAAGGTTTTGGACCGCAGCTTAAAAAATAACTTCAGAATAAAATATTTGAAAAGAGTGGTTTTTTTGGAAAAGCTGTATTAGAGCATGTACCCTGGCTCCACATCTGTATTGGGATGGAGGTAGCACCAGGGACAGCTAAAGCTTCTCGGGGTGTCTGTGTGCCCCCTTTGCGCTGCAGACCCGCAAGGTTCAGCTCCGTGATGCTGGCTTGTTTCTCCAGATGAGCACACCTTGTCTGAGCACCACCCTGAGCTTACAGCGGGGCAAAATTACATCCAAATATGTAAAGGCAACTCTATTAGCACCCTATTTACTGAAGCAGGCACTCAGAGCATTTATTGGGATATAATCCTTCAGTTTGCAGGCAATGATGTTGAAAAACTAGGTTCAGCATCGACTAATGACAGCCACAGTTTCTCACCAGCTTTCTGGCTGTAGCAGCTTGGTCTGACAGTAGGGAAATTCACATTTTCCCACATTTGGTAATTAAATGTCCCATGGTGGAGCTGGTGAGGCTTGGGTTGTGAATTGAGGGGGTTTTTTGTGTGTTTTTGGGAGGGCAGTGAGGAACCTGTTGTAGAAAAGAAACAGACCCTCAGCTGAAGGGAGGGGATTGCCTGCAGGGAGCAAAGGTAGGAGGTCTTCTGAAATGTCACTGCTTTCAGACATGGAGATAAACCCATTCAACACAAGCACTCTTCTGGTGATTTCAGGTTATATATTCCCCTGCACCCCTTCAGTTCCTACTTCTGTGACCACCTTGTCATTCCTACACCTATTTTCATGTCTCAGCAGGGCAGGGAAACCTAGTTATCTTTATTTTTGGGAGAGGAAGGGATAGAAGAGACTCACCTGAGGTCATGCAGGAGACTTACACCACCATGAAGAATAGGACCCTGGTCCCCCACATCTCTAAACCACAGCCACAGCTCACACTAGGTCGTAACCATACCACATAACCATGGCTCTGTTTAGCAAAGGACTTTACATGAGGCTCAACTCCATGGTAAGATTAACTCAAATGTGGTAACTGGAATGAAGGTGGCATCTTCCATTGAATCAAGACACAAATCTCCCAGGAAGAGAAAGGAAAACATGTTCCTTAGGTGCAGGCCAACTCCTTGCATCTGG
Source organism: Porphyrio hochstetteri (assembly GCA_020800305.1). Classification (NCBI taxonomy): domain Eukaryota; kingdom Metazoa; phylum Chordata; class Aves; order Gruiformes; family Rallidae; genus Porphyrio; species Porphyrio hochstetteri. Next base: position 66,765,950 of record CM036908.1, on the reverse strand, counting down.
TCTAATCCTGCAAACCAGGCTGTGACCCTGTGTGCTGCCATTTGTGAAGTGATTTTGTGACTTCACATGAAGGACCTGGTTAGCAGGAATCAAGCTCTGAACTTTTCTCTGACAACCAGACCAGGATAGGAGTCTCCAGTGGGTTTACTGACTGGTGGGGGGAACCCCAAATCAGTTGCCTGTGAGCATTTTCCTTCTGGCCATGGCATCTTCCCTCAGGCTGTGGCTCTTGCAAAAGCCCTTGGCTAAAGCTTTGCATTCCTTGTTGGTAAGGATGTGTCAGCAGTCCCTTGCCACTTTGCTATTATGAACTTAATGACTAAGTGATGTCCTCAGCAATGACACAGCTTAGTGATGATAGTGCATAAGCACTGACTCAGAGAGGTGCAACACCTCCACTTTGGGGGTAGCTCCCCTGCCTTGTTTTGCTTTCCATACTGTGCAGAACACTGACTTCCATTTTTGTGTGGACATTTTAGGGGTCAGGTGCCTACAACTGCTCTGAAACCCACTGTGCCTTGGCTTCTCCTTGCCCAGAGAGACCCCTCAGTGAGGGATGTACCTAGAGCTGGGATTTTCTTGGAGAAAGACACAGCCACAATCCAGGACATCCACCTGAGGAGAGAAGGTCCTTTCCATTAAAGGTTGGCAGAGCCTGTACATTAAGAAGGCACAAGAGCAGCTTGGCTGGCTGGGCACTGGGGCGCAGTGTCCCCCTGCAAGCTGAGGGAGCACCACTCCTGGGGAACCTTCCTTCCCTTTCGGTGTTCCCTCATTACAGCAGTGTTCATTCAACTCCACAAGTAATAAATTACAGTGAGTGTGATGAAGTATCAAATGCCTTGGGCTTGGGGAAACCAAAGCTGTTGGGCCAGCCATCACCCCTTCTCCTTTCCTAGACATCACTCTTACTCTGATCATCTGCTGCTTTGAAAATACCGAAGCCTGGCCCTCAGAGGGGCTTCTGCATCAACCCCCTCCACAGAGGAGTTAAATACCTAGCTGCCTTTGATAATTTGGGTGTGTAGGATTGATAGGACTCTGTAGATCCCCGCTCATGGCTCTGCAAGTCGCTGGGACTCCTAGCATCCCTCTCCTGGATGACTGGCTGTGACCAGAGCTCCCTATTCAATAGCTCATTAAAGAGGATATTTTTATTTTCAAAAGGGTTACATATTATCAGGGGAAGTGCTTGTTTCTATAACCCAGATATTTACATAAAATCAGGATTTCTCTACTTGCTATTAGCGTTACTTTAAATTATTTGCAAGGAGCTAAAACAGACTCCTGTCTGCAGTCCTACTCATTTCCTAGACAAACATTCTTGTTAAATCCACATCCCCCGTTTTAACTTCTTTTTTTTTTCCTTCTTTTTTTTTTTTTTTCCTTTCCATAAAGTGCTCCTGCTATCTTCCTAAATTTGGCTGCACCACCATTTCATTTTGCTAATACCCCTTGAAACTGTTAACACTTTTTCCTGAATACTTTCCTAGTGGATACGAAGCAAAAAGGAAGAAAGGCTACTGTCAAATTGATTAAGTGAAAGCTCATTAGAGAAAGTAACAAGAGGTAAAATCTGCATATGCATTGCAGAAATGTGTCTGATCTTGCTAAGTTGTGAAAAGACAAAATAAGCTCAAACCTCCTTGTGCTGTAAGTAGTTGGGGGGAGATGGGGGCTGGGGAAGGGAAGGGCTCCCAAACCACGTTACATTAACTATTCCTCCTTAGAAATACGCTGTAGAGCAGCCCCTGCTAACACCACTTCAGTGAAGGGTTTGTCAGGGTTTTAACGACCAACCCTGATTTATAGAGGTTTGTGCCTGTGGGCGAAAAATTTGCTCTTCCTTGAATCCTGACAAACAAGGCTGCAACGCAAAACATCTGAAGGGAAATCCAAGAAAACTGTTTAAAAGGTGGCTCCTTAAAACAATTAAATAAAATAATTGCTCTGTGTCTGTGTTGTCAGAGCTGAAAAACATCTAATTCTTTTTTTTTTGCCCCTTGCCAAGTGAAGTTGGGTAATTTGTTGGCTTGAAATAAGGAAGATCTCACTTTGGTTTTAACAAACTAACAGGTTGAGTTATAGATGTCTGAATATGAGCCAGTTAAGCTCATCCTTGAGAGATGCATAAGTACGGGCACAAGCTGGACGTGTCCTGTGTGGGGAACACCTCAGGTCAGATCCAAGCTTGTGAAAGTGTTTTTGGGCATTTCATCGTGACCCTTCATCGTATCTTCTCTGAGGCCAGGGCACGGCGAGATCTGCAGATGAATTTAATCTTGAATTTAATCTTTCTCCTACAGTTTCCCCCCCTCCCATGACCAGGAATGTCTGGCTGCCCATGGGGATGCTTCACTCCAGTGCATCATTTTGGGGTGGCTTCCCCAGCTGAGCTGAGCCCCCAGCCCTTTTCAGAGGCTCAAACTGAGCACCCTGTGACAGCTGCAGCATAAATTGTCAATAATTTCTGAAAAATATAGATAGAAATCTGAATGTGGCTTTGAATATGGGCTGTACATCACCTTTCATGGGTGTTTTTATGAGAGGTGGATGGGGCCAAAACCCCCTTGTTGCCCATGCTAAAGGTGTTAGTATCACCTTAAATATCTGTACTCATGAACATACTCCACTAACAGATTTTGGTTCTTCTACCTAAAAAATCCCACCAACGCAACTCTCCCAATTAAAAGAGGAGAAAGAAGAGGAATCCCAAACTACCAAGCTAAATTAACGTGATAACTTTGACCTTAATCCATAAAAGACAGATATTTTATGGTTCAGGCTAAAACTCAAGGCTGACATCTAACCTGACACAAATATGTGGCTGTGTGTAAGAGTCCTTGTTAAAAAAAAAATTAGCTGGGAATCTGCAGGCATAAGCCTGACAGAGCTAATTTAAATAGGAAAATATATCTGTTTGGGAGGTAGACCATACGTCTGAAAGTTATGAAAGGAAACGCCAATAATAACCATCTATGGCAGAGCACGTTCCTTGGAATGTGGAAATTACTGTATTACAACAAAGCTGTTGTTTCCACCAGGGTGTTTTGTAGCCTGGCTCATAATATTATGTATTTCGGCAGATCCTTGTAATTACAAATTTAAGTCTTAAATCCTCGGCTTTTCTTTATGTTCTTAAAGTACCCCTATAGGTATCCTCACTCCAAGCTTAAATCAGACCCAAAATACAAGGTGAAATGGGGCTGGTTGAATTCCTGCACTTTATAATGATATTTATTAAGCTAGTTTTGAAGAGAAAAGTTGAGCCAAGCGTTTCATTTAAATCCAATGGTACCTCCAAAGCGCTCTGGAATTGTTTAATTAAAACCAAGGTGCACATTAATCAGAAAGGATATCATTTTGTCATTTATATATAATTTCTTTATTTTGTTAGGGGAATATAAAGTGAAGAAAGCCCCCAAAAATATAAAGAGAAGGAAGGACCAGTAAGCCTGATAATAGCCCTCCATGGAGAAGAAATAAGTATACAACAGAAGAAAAGCACAGTGAGGAACATAATGTTAGTAAAACACTCTTAATGCTACACAAGCTGTAGAAAACGCTACTTTGCATTTGGGCTGCAGCATCGTTAACTGTGAGCAATTGAGTAAAGAGTGCACCTTTTAAACTAATTCCTTGTGCTGGAGACATAGCCACATCCAGAAGCCTACCTCATTAATATGCTATAGTGGTCAAATAGGAGATTAATAGCAAAGTCACCTGCTAAACCTACAAGGAACCTGTTGATTAACAATAAGCTCCAAAAATAAGATACCAGCCTGCAAAGCAAAATCGAGTCCAAGGGCAACAAGTGCTTCTGTAATTTATTCCTTCTTTACACAAGGGCATAAAGCTCCCTTTATAACCGTGTTTTCAAGGCCCTGCTGTGAGCTGTAGGTGTGAGCTTTTCAGCTGATTTATTAATTTTAGTTTCAATCAAAGTGTCACCTGCAGACACAAAAATGTAGGCCTCGCCACAGAAAATACAGTAAAAAAAAAAAAAAAGAGAGAGAAAGAGAGGGGGAAAAAGAGAGAGTGAGGAGAAAAAGAAAGGGAAAGACCAAAGGTTTTATTCTTGAGAAACTCTGCCAGCCTTTGGGTTTTAATTTTTATTATTATTATTAGTATTATTATTATTATTTCATGCGAACACCGGAGCCCAAATAATTCCCAGACACGTAATTAAAATAAACAAATAAATAAATAAATGAATGATTTTCCTGAAATGAAACATTTTTGTCATACTTCGAAAGTCAGCCTCCGGCCCGGGAAATGGCGCTAACCCGGCGGCTGCCAAAACAATCGGCCCCTGTTGTCAGTAGGGGGACATTCTCCCCAACCAACTGCCTGAACAACAAGTCCACTGAGCAAAATGTGCAAAAAATTCTCAATTAGTTGTCTTTATTTAGTGAACACTATGGGGTCCTCAGCGGCGCTATAGAATTATGGCAGGAAAGCTGAGCTCTTCAGTGGCTTATTAGCATTCTCCGAGGGTTGGAGTGCTGCTGGTAGCAGACTGGTGCCTCCAAGAGCTGGTGGTGGGACCCCGGCACTCCTTCGGCTTTGTCCTTTTGTCCTTCCTAGCCAGCAGGAAGTATGGCCCCATGTCCGGGGTATTCTGGGATACCTTCATCTCATTCACCACTCGCAGGACCGGCAGCGCCCGTGCCTTTGTCAGTGGCCATGAGCATCCTTCTCGCCTGGGAAGGGGAAAGCTCTGGGTTTGCCATTTTTTTTTTAAAAGACACCCCCAGGTTTAGAAAGTGGGTTTTCTCCCTCCTCCCTCCTCTCCCCACCAGCTTTTCCAAATGAACATCACTGTCAATGGGGTGGGGTTGAAGAAGCTAAATGTTATGCTGCCGTCCTATTAAATTACATCAGATGTTATCGACACCCTGCTTCGATGTTAGAGCAAAAGAAGGCAAATAGGGGTAAATAGAAGTATCTTTCTGTCCAATTCTTATCTTAATTTAAATGTAAAGTGAATTTTTTTTTAAAATAAAAGAGGGGGAGGGAAAGTTAGGCAGCAAGTGCTAGAAATGTCTTTTCTGAGAGAGAGGGTATTTGCTGCTTTAGGGAAAACACTATCATTGACTAAATTAACAAGTTGTCTTATCAACTGCCATAAGCCTTGAAGTCTAATTAATTTAGTACTGATCAATAGCCTTGAATGAAGCATTGATTTCTCAGCTTTCCAGGGCTGCAGCGGAAACACATTCTCTGCTCCACGTACACTTCTTTCATAGAAACCATGCATTTGTGCTAGTAACATTTATTTCCCCCTCTTCAACATCCAGCAAGCATTTTAGGAATTAATTTCCATGGGAGAGTTGATTTTTCAAATTATTTTGAAGAAAGAATGTGGCATGACAGAGGGTTCTGGGAAATGCACTTCTTTCATCTTTGAGTTGTATTCTGTTATAAAAATCTGTATTGAAGAGGAAAAGGGTACACTAGTAGGTCATGAAATGGTGTAAAGCTCAGCAGAGCTGTAGAGAAATCAGTGGGGCTTTCCTCCTTCATGTCGGCCAAAGGATTGACTTCTTGAACACAGATGATGGTTTGAGCAGTAGGATCCCTGCTTGGTTTCGAAGATAGAGACCTACAGCTATCTGGAGAGGGTCTTTAAAAAGTTACAGCATCAGTTCAAACCAAGGATCCCTCCACAGTCATAAGAATAAGAGCAAAGCCTCTAAACCCCGATGGATGTGTCTGAAATTAACATTATTCAGCTGGTGTGGGTATATTCATGCTGCCATCAACAGACATGTCATGGTGGCCCACAGAAATCATGGTTCTCAATGCATCTGTGGAGGCAGCCAGAGGACACTGGCCTAAATTTCTGGAGAAGGCAAAGGAAATGCAGAAGCAGCATGAAGTGCTGCCAAAGAGCCCCATCATGGTGGCGATGGTTTCAGACCCAAAGTGGCGTGTCCACACCATGGAAACAGGCAAACCAACCGGTACTCAAGTCCCTGCAGGTGGAGGAGGCATCATCAGCTGTGACTTTTTTGTGGCATCCTTGCCCCGGGGGGATGTGGGCTGGTGTCCCACGGGGAAATTGGCTCATTATCTGTGCTTGCAAGCCCCGGGGGAGGGCATCCCATCTGGCAGGATGAAGCCTTGGGGTTAAATTCTGCCCTGGGCTACACCCCCATAACACTCACTGTTGACGGTGCTTCACCTTCAGCACAGCAATGAGAGCAGAGGGTTTCCTCGGTTTGTCAAAACCACTCACGGCCAAATCCACCAGGACAAAACGAAGGAGAAAGCCAAATTCAGAAGGCAGAGTTGCCTATCTTGCGTCTGCCGGGAAGTGCTTTGACAGCTCCAGCAGAGCTGCTGGGGTATAAAGAGGGATCAGAATCAGGCCCTAAATGCTTACAAATTAGCTTAAACTCCAAACCTGCGCTAGCAGGAGGAGTCAAGCATTGTGACAGGTCTCCTCCAAGCCTTTTGCCTCCACCACCCTTTCCGGCTGAGGCATGCCATTCACTTTATTTCTTTACTCCACACCTTCTCCTAGGAAAACAGGCACAAGGAGCCTATTCCTGTGGAAAAAAAAAGGAAGGAAAGAAAGAAAAAGCTCACAATAGTAAAAATCTGAAACCACGGAAGGATCACATTTTACCTTTACAAAATTTGTCCCCTTTAACTTAAAAAAAAAAAAACCTCCAAAAAACAACCCCAAAAAACCCCCCCTACCACAAAAGTCCCACTCCTAATCTGTTTGGGGGCCTCCATGAGTTTCCATAGCACTTTACAAAAGATCTTTATTGAAGAAAGGATTGGACAAACTTTCCTTATATGTGTGGCCCTAGTCATTAATTGCCCCTGTCTTCTTTACCAAGGCCTTATTCCTATGTAAATACCCTTGCATAATGTTACAGGCTATTGTCAGGCCAGCGCCAGTCAGTCGCCACTTATATGCATTTTTATTTCAATCCGCTGCGCGGAGAATGAAAAGATGTCTGGACTTAAGCTGTTTACCAACTGGGCCAAAGCTGCGGTGTGGAAGAACTGAAGAAAGCACCAGGCAACTGCAGGAACAGACTTTGACAATGCAAGCAGCCATTTTCAGTTGAGTTATTAACCTACCCTGAAACTCTTCTAATCTATGCCTTTTTTAAAGAACAAATGTACTGAACCAAACATGAATGAGCCAGGACTATTAAGAGAGAAATCCTCTAAAGGACTATTGAGCGCAACATAGGTTTGTAATCATTTTGTCTCAGTTGCCTGCTACCAACATTATCAATGATGAAAATGCTTGCTCAGTTGTGGGGGATTGTCTCGTAATTAAATGACAGCGCCGTACTGTAAAAGAACATGCAGAAACACAGGAGATACCGAGGGCTTTCAAACGAGCCGCTCGCAGAAAGGAGTAGGAACGGGGATGGATTACAAACCGACTTGAAAAACTGAATTAAGGACATCAGGATCTTCCTTTTAAAACAGAAGCACGGGGTTTTTTTTTTTTTTTTTTAGGCTCGCCGGGGAAGGGAATGTTGTTAAAACGGGCTCCTGCTTTCAGATTAAAAAGGAGGAAAAGTACGTAGAGGGAATTCTTTCTCCTTTAGGTTTAAAAAAAACACCCCACCACCAAAAAGGACAAAAATGGGAAATCAAACCCTCGCATATGCCTGCCGAAAAAGAAAAAAACCCAACTTATAATGTTGCTGCAGGCTACAACTTTGTAGTGACTTAATGGCACTACAATCTACATAGCGTAGTATTAGCCTTAAGAAACTCTTCACTATTTGCATGCATATTAGAATCCAATGAGAGCTTAATAAGTGCATATATATGACAGAGGAAACATTTCATTGCATAGTTAAAGCTACAAAAAAACATTGAGGGAGGCAAAGTCTCAAGTTAATTACCATTACAATGCAATCAAGTACAGCAGTCATAGCTGAAAACCTTTTCTATTAAGACTGCTAGGCTCAACCTTGTCTCTGCAGGTCAGCTCCGGCACAGATAACCTTTCCAGCAGACAAATACATGTAAAATTGGCTCATCTAATTAAAAGCTCAGGGAGGTGTAGAAAAATACCAGCACATTGAGGCTGAGCAAATCACAGAGTACCCCCTCCAGCTGGATGAAGCTACAATATGTGGCTGCTGTTTGTTCTGGAAGGAAACTGAGTCACTTACCATTTCAATAGGTTAATCAATTGACAATTAAATGGAGAAATTGGCTAACTCCGCAACAATTAACATGACACTCTATTAAGTACACTTTCTAATTGCCACAGCTGCAAGTGAAAATTAACGTCTGTGTCACAGTGGCTGCACAGGGCTGCGCTGGTTCTGGTGGTGGCAAGGTAATAAAAGTGGCTTTAAAAGCCCAGTGTTCATTTTACACCCGTAAGCATGCTGGTGAAAGAGTACAGGGCTGAGTAAGGAGGGTCTTGTGTGTTTATTGGGGGTATATGTATATCCGTAGGCATACTAATACCTGTAGTGGTGTGCACGTAGATGCATACCCCTAGTATAATGCATGTCCCTTTAAAACGACATTTAAATTGATTATAAGCTTCTTTGAGTATTAAAGGTCCACAATACACATATATAGTGTGCAAACAGTGTGTGTGCAATACATTGAGAGACATATAATTCCCCCCACTCACAAAGCATAAGAAGGAAATAAAAATCCATGACTGGTCTGACGTGTCTAGGATTGGTGCTTTGGGGGCAATTTGGAAAGGTTCTTTGAAGGTGCTGTGAAGAAGTATTTAGTTGTGGTGAATGCCTGGCCAGGAAACAGCAGACACCAGCTGAGCCTGGGCCCTCCCACAGTGGATGGAAACTTTGCTTTTCTTATAGGAAAAGGTGCTGAGCTGTTGTCCTGTCAGATCATTTCCCAGCTCTTCTGAGCAGCTCCTGGATGCTTTGCTAGATGTGCAAGGAAGGTATAAAATCCACATCTTCCAGGGACAGTGCTCCTTGCTTCAAAAATACTGGTGGTGGATACCTGCTTTTCCCACATGATCTTATGGACTCTCTGTTCAGAGAAGACATTCAGCTGGGCAGGGACATCTCTTGCAGTACCTCAGTGGCTGTTGTGCATGGTTTTCAGGTTGTTTTACAATATAAATAATCACTGGATTTGGCTATCTTTAATGCCAGTGTCCATTCACACTGGAAAACCAGTCATCCCAACTCTTCTTCTGGTCAAAACACAGAGATCTGGGATCTGGAGGAGGTGCTGTTATGGAGAAGGAGCAGAGAAATCAGGCAACAAACACCATCGTTGTTAAGGTGACCTTCCTGGTGCCCACAAATCTGCAGGGATGAGGTTGCATCATTTTGGGTGTTTGGGGAAATCAGTTATCTTGTGGATCCAGCATCATGATGGACCACCAGTATCACATGTAGGTGGCAGAGGACAGGTGTGCTGCACAACCTCATATTTTACTGCTGCTTTCTGTCAGCTTTCTGTGGGTTGGCAGGATGGGAGTTGTCACTCAAAGGAAGCCAGTCAGTTTATGAGGACAATAACCTCTTTCCTACAAAGACCTGTATGTGTTGCCTCTATGGGACCCCAGTGTGAGAACCCCACAGAGGTCTGCAAGGACACAGTTGGGTTTACTCAGAGTAAATTCTGTCACTTCTGAGCTCTACTTTGAGAGAAGTAAAGTTGTGAATCCTTAAAGTCAATAGGGATCTATAGTAATTGTTTTGGTTTGGGTTTGGGGTTTTTTTTGACCAAAAACCCCAGGGAAAGACAAAGGGTTACACCAGTAACTGTTGTTCAGAAACCAAGCCCTGGGAATGACATATTTCTGCAATCAGATGAATTACCCTAAAAGCCATATTAAGCAGCGTTGCACATCTGCTGCATTTTCTAATTCTATGTGTCCTTGCTGTGTGAAAGCATTTATTGTTAAACACGGTGTTTGGCTGATTGATAAAATCAAGCACTGATTTCTTAGCTCAGCCTCAATTCTCTACAGGCTGCAGAACTTCCAGCTTGACTCTCTGGAAACCTGTATCTGATGACAGGGTTAGATTTTGCTAGGACAGCCTATGAGCTGCTTCATTTCCCGGTGATGGAGAATTTAGAGTTGTAAGAGACAGAAAAGGGATGGCACCTGGGTTTTTTTTCTCCGTGAACCAAGTCTGTTGTGGCAGCAGGGAGGAGAACAAGGTCTGCCAGGCTTCGCTGTCCAACCTTGGAGTACCTGCAGCCACAGAAGAGGACTCCATGGGAAATAGCGTGGATGTCTGATGTGCACCGAGATGTGTCGTTTGAAGGGCCTGTTTGGCTGGCAGCTAACCAGAGAGCCCAGCAGCATTGGTGGCAGCAGTTCAGGCCAAATAAATAGAGAGGAGCGAGAGATCAGGGTGAAATCCTGGCTTGGAGGAGTCTGCTGTTGGCTGTGCTGGGCCAATTCTCCTCCTCCACTGAAAAAAACCACCCTTCTTCGGCGAAATATGCAGATCTTTAGTGCAACACTTGGAAAAGCAGGAAAACCAATAGTCTTCCCCTTTTTTGCAGTGGCAGAGATTCTCTTGCCACCCCCCCACCCCGAGTCGAGGCAAGGTTTGTCCCTGAGAGCAGTGGATGTCGTCGAACATATACTTCTAATTGCAGCTGCTTTCACTCTAATTATAGCTCAGTTTGGTTAGGATTTTCCTCCAATCCCTCATTTCCCCTAAAGCAAACACCAGAGCACCAGAGTTGTAACCCCAGTGGGGACATTTATTAATAACCCCCTTGGCAAAGAGGGAAAAAAATCATTACGCTGTATTAGGCACTAAAATATTTTCCCACTGCAAAGGCTAATTGATAATACCAAGCAGACGTTATGGGGCAATTAATGTTAAGATGAAAATAAACATGAGAGCAAAACAACAACAGGCTGGGGGAGAGAATTCTTTTCTGGCTTTGAGGCATTTTTTCTGGAGATGCTGGGAAATAATCTGAGATTACCTGCTTTAGCTGGAAAAGGGGAGAATAAATGGGGAATTGAAAGGAAAGGTTTTTGCACACCTCTTCCAGGGAGAGATGTTACAACTCTTGTTGTACATCTTTCAAAAAAGCTTTTGGTTGGGAAATTTTCAATCAATTTTTTCTCTCTGATGGCTGGAATTGGCTTGATTCCCCCTCCCCAGAACAACTCCCAAATTCCACACTCCTCTATAAATGTTGACTAACATAATCCAAGTGAGTTTGCAGTCCCATAAAGAGTCCATAATGTTGCCATTTTAAATAATTACAACAGGGGGAAAAGAGAAAACTTTGCTTCATCAACTGAACAATTCCTTGTTTCAGATTTAAAATTCAAATGAAGGCTCCAGCAAGAAAAGATGTTCAGGGAAGAACAAAACCTGGCAAAACTGTGAACTTATTCTGGAGGGATTATCTTTTTTGTTTGATATTTGTACAACATTGAACACCTTCGATCTTAACGTGTGTCCAGGGCTCCCAGCTGCTAGTACAAACCAAACAGGGAATGACCAGTAAGGAAAAACACACTGGTCCAGGCACACAGTCCATCCACTAACTCAGCAGGATGGGGAAGGACATAATGAAGACACAGACAAACAAGACACTTCCTACCTGATATTTTATTCATTCATCAAACAATATTACCCATTCCTGTTCATGCAGGCAGGGGGAATTTTTCCAGGGGTGATTAAAAGCAAGCAGAAGTGAAAAAGCAAGATGAATTCTTTGCTAGCCAGCAGTTTTTACTTCAATTAATTAGTAAATTTCAGGTTACTAAGGCTCTCTAGCAGCTAAGAGTCTGTGCAAATCCAGTCTAAAGCAGTGGCAGATTCAAGAAACCCTCCACTTTATTCTTTGCTGTCTGGGATTTAAAAAGAAGTTCATACCACCAGGTTAGTTTAAAAAGGTTGGATGTGTCCTGCACCCATTTGAGCACTGCACAAAGGCAGACAGAGGGTTTTACACCACAGCAGAGGGTTTTGGGTGTTTCTTGGAAAAATACCTCCCCATGTCTGCTGGGGCAAGCCATGTCACCTTCTAACTTTAGGAGGACTCTAGTGGGTGTTGTGGATTGGCTCTGTAAGTTGTTGCTGCCAAGCATGTCCTGAGGGACTTGTCCATGGTGCATCAAAGGTGGGGCAAGACCTTTTAACTAGGCACTTCTTGACCCTTAATGAGCAGCTGGCCATTCAGGGAGTTCGCAGCCTGAAGGTAAAGAGCTATTTAAAAGAAGGTCCATTTTTAACACCCTGTGTTCAGAAGGGGATGGTGTGTCCTCAAGGTGCCCAAGGGCAAACACATTTGACCATTTACCTGTATCCCAGGTGAGATTATGCTTTGCTTCCTATCACATATCAAGGGGCAACAGCTCATGGTGGGCCACCATCTGAAGATTTTAAGGCACATAACTGCTCACTATCCTTTTGTTTACATTTCATATAGGGACTGTGGGTGTTTTGTCCCTCTTTGATCATCTGGGCTGGTGGGAGAAGCCTAGGAAGAGAAACCCATATGGAGAACTAAGGGCAAAGCTAAAGGCAGGTGCTTAAAATTGCACTAGGGGAGATTTAGGTCAGATATCAGGAAGAATTTCTTTACAGAAAAGGTTGTCAGGTGTTGGGACAGGCTGCTCAGGGAGGTGGTGGAGTCACCATCCCTGGAGGTATTTAAAAGGCATGCAGATGAAGTGCTTAAGGACATGATCTAGAGGTGGGCTGAGCAGGGTTAGGCTATGGTTGGATTCGACAATCTAAAGGGTCTCTTCCAACCCAGATGATTCTGTGATTCAAATCTTCACTCCAAATGTGCTGGTCCAGCATCAAGGGGATGTTATGGTGGCAGCTCGTCCCAGCTCTGTTTGATTTGGAAGGCAGCTCGGGCTCTTCCAACTCTTTCTTGTTCATTTTGTGGAGCTCAGTCTCATAATTTACACAGGATCACCTTGTGGGTGCTTGCTAAAAGAGACTCCTGGTTGTATTGATGGCATCAGCTGAACTCTGTTCCTGTGTGGCCATGGATACTTGGAGTTTTCACAGAATCACAGAATAATCACAGAATCACAGAATAATAAGGTTGGAAATGACCTTTAAGATCATCAAGTCCAACCATTCGCATCCTAAACTAAACCATATCCCTAAGTACTTCATCTACCCTTTTTTTGAACACATCCAGGGAAGGTGACTCAGCCCCTCCCTGGGCAGCCTGTTCCAGGCCCTCACAACTCTTTCAGTAAAAAATGTTTTTCTAACATCCAATCTAAACCTGCCCTGGCACAGCTTCATGCCATTCCCCCTTGTCCTATCACCTGTCCCCTGGCTGAAGAGACCATCACCTATCTCTCTACACCCTCCCTTCAGGTAGTTGTAGGCGGTGATAAGGTCTCCCCTCAGCCTCCTCTTCTCTAAGCTAAACACCCCCAGCTCCCTCAGCTGCTCCTCATAGGATTTGCCCTCCAGCCCCTTCCCCAGCCTGGTTGCCCTTCTCTGGACTCGCTCCAGGACCTCCATGTCCTTCTTGTGGTGAGGAGCCCAGAACTGGACACAGTACTCAAGGTGTGGCCTCACCAATGCCGAGTACAAGAGGGTGGTGTACAGGGTGGTGTCAGGACAAGGTGGGAGGGAAGGAATAAGCTGAGCATGGGTATTCCTCCTGCCAAATCGGTTGCAAATTGGCCATCCCAGTGTGTCAGCCTAGATTTAGACTGTAAAAAACTAAGGATTAGGGATTAGAAATTCTGTTTGGTTCAGACATCTGCAGCTTGGGTGAGGTCTTAGCCCATTTGGTTGGGAAAAAAAAAAAGAAATTATAATATCAAAACTTCAGAAAATAAATAGCAAAAATCTCTTTTCCAGTTTAAAAAAAAAAAGAGAGAAAAAGAAGCCAAAGGAGCATCTTTTATATCAGAGGAGGCAGAAACTGAGAGAGAAGCAGGGACCTGCTGGGTGTTTTCAGGTGTGGGGGGACCCCTCAGCCTCTGGCAGGCAGGAAGATCAGCTCCTGGCTGGGTGTGCCGGTCCCACCACACTGCTCCCGAGCTCCCACCCTCCCAAAAAACAGAGAAGGAGCAAGGTGCTATGAAAGGTGCCTGAGGCTGGAGCCACACCAACATAGTTTTGCTCCTTGACCCCAGATTAGTGCCAGCACACATCTCCTTACACTTTACCACCAGCTTGGAACCACAATCTGGTCCCTGGGCCAGGTATCTGCCTCTTCAAACTGACCCACCACACCTTGCCAGAGCCCTAAAGTAAGAATTGCACAGCTAATCATGCTGTTAATTCCCCCTCTGTGTTCATGGATCTATTTAGCTCCTTTTAACCACCAGACTCCCTCCACAGTCTCCTTCTCCTTTCAATGCTCACTACACACCCATTTTCCTTCTGTTCCTTTACCCCATACATCTGCAATGCTGTGCTCTTCATGCTGCTCTTCCTTGTTGCTCAGCCCTCTTCATTCAAATCTGGGCAATTTCTCCTCCTCTTCTGCCTGGGATCTTCAACAGGACCTGGAAGAAGTAATTGCACAGAAAAACTCATTCTCTGCTGATGCTTTTGCTGTACCAGAGTACAACTTTGCACGTTAGGACCCTTTGAACTTCACCCATAATAAAGGCAGCACATTTTCCAAGCTAGAAATTATCACAGCTCTCATTCAGACCTCCATCACTTGAGCTCCAGACAGTTTGCAGTGTGTTTAAGCAAAGGCCATGCATTTCTGCTCTGCTACTAATCCTTGGTTGGGACATACACCTTATCTTAGCATTTGTTGTTCTCTACAGAGAGCTTTCTGCAGCTTTCCCACTTCACAGATGGTGGCCCATCTATCCATCCTTTCTCTTCTCACTTGGGACAGTTCTCCAGATTGCACCTTGAGGGCACAGTCATTTCCATCCTGGTGCTCTCCTACCACTCCAGAGCACCTTCAAACATGGCTCCCATGTAAGCAATGAACCTGCCTCCTGTTTTCCAGGGGGGAAACTGGTGCCCACAGTGAGCTTTCGGGTCAATGACAATACAAGTCCAAGAACGAGAATTCAACCCATGCATGAACACAGAAAACTCAATCTGAACATAAGACAACTAATTTTTGCTATGGGAGTGGTTGACCACTGAATCAAGCTGCCCAGAGAGACTGTGGAGTCTCCATCCATGGAGATCTTCCAAACCAGGTTGGACATGGTTTTGGGCATCCAGCTGTAGCTGGCCCTGCCTGAGCTGCTCTGGGATGACCCTGCCAACATTAATGCTTCCGTAATCCCATGAACCTCCTCCCTGGATCTTCATGTCTCTCCTGGCTCCTTCTTACTACTTTCTCCCACTCCTGACCTCTCTGTTTCACCTGGCTCCTGCTGGAAGCTGTCACTCCTCTTTCTCCTCCACTCCTTACCTCCTGCTGCTTTCTGGCCTCTTGGACATCAATAAGCCTTCGTGCTGCTTGTTTTCCCTCCTGTGATCTTAGCTCTGGTGTACTTCCAAGCAAATTATAGATGATCTAAGCAAGACCAAGAAAGCACATGCATTATTACAAATGTGATTTGTTAAGTAGAAATGATGCTCAGTACTTAATACATAGCAATCACACGTGGACTCACAAAAGGTGGCCAATCAGTGGCCAATATATGTTATAATGTAATATATGTATTTATATGTGATGTTACATCCCTCTCTGAGAGTCAGCTTCAGAAAATAGCCAAAGGTCTGGAGGAGATTTTTGGGGTAGTGACTGGTGCTCCCTTGCCCCAGGTCTGAATTCATCCCCTCTGGTCCTGGACAGTGAGGGAGCACGGTGGTGGTGCACAATCACCCTTGACATGAGTGGGGTGCCCTGCTGTGGGCTAGGAATGGGATGAGGGCACCTGCCTTTCATCTGACCATCTCTCTGCATGTGTGTGGGGGGGTATTTGTGCTGCTCAGTTTGTGCCTGGGGCCTGAACCAAGTACCACTTAAGGATGCTAATAGAAGTAGAAGAGTTTATTTAGCCAAGCTATTAGTATTTTGGGGCATTTCTGAGCTGCCTTATCACCTCCAAAAGAGGTAGGCTGCTTAAAATTCTTAATATTTAGAAAAGCTTGTTTCCTCTCTCCTGCTTTATGTTATTGGTGTGGAATATTCTCTTCTTAAGCACGCTGCAATAATATTAGATAATTACTGAGCTCATTTTTCTATACAGGTTTTGGTAATTCATAATTGTCTCAGAGCTGAGAAAATGTTTCCTTTAAGAAGGTTAAACAAAGAGTTTATTGACATTAGTGAAGATTGGTTAAAGAAAACATTATTAAATAAAAGGAGCTTTATTTAAACACTAAATTAATCATTTAAAGGCAAATTAGAGGTCGTAACTCCTCCTAAATAAATAATGTTAAACAATAATTAGATATCCATTTTAGATTACAGGCAAGCACTTGGGTTCAGTGGGCTGAAAAACAAGTTTCTTCTCATCTCTTCAAATTTGTTCAATATACATAATTAAAGCGAATCACTGCCCCGCTCACATTTTCCCTTCTGAGATTAAAAACAGATTCTGTTTGTAACTGTGTGTCACAGTCGCCATTAGATGATAAAGCATCTTTAAAGCTTCACTTTCATATAAACAGAAGAAAAGATGAGAGCATCCAGAGAGATCCTTGGCAGGGGAAATCGATTCTCCTAAGCTACTGGTTACAGTTATCAATCTTATCAAACAGGCCGACGCGCGAGTGCCCTCAGCCACTTGGATTTGTATGATCTCTCTTTGCCAGAGTTAACCTTTCTGACGTTCTGCCGTGTGCAATATGCACTGTCTGGGCTGTAATTACACCCCATTTCATTAGCACTTTGAGTCATCTCTTAAGTGCAAGATAAAATTAAAAGAAACCATCCTCCTTTCTCATTTTGTTCCGCCACTTTTTTTTTTTTAAGGCTCTGAGTCGTTTCATTTGTGGTTTCCAACAAATATGAGCCAACCTTCCCCTTAGCATCCCCTTTCAAAGAGGGATTGAGGACAGGGAGTCACAAACCCAGCATCTCACCTCACGCTACCGCTGGGTTTGCATTAGGCCTCCTCAAAATGACGATGGCCGTTGAGTGTTGACAGGAACCAGACCACCGTCCTCCAGACCCTTCCGTGAGCTTTACTAGCCCCGGTGCCAGCCACCTTAATAAAATGCACTGGGAATTTTTCTCCGCTGCGATACAAGTGTTAAGGAGTCAGATTAATGCAATCCGACGTTAGCGCTGATAAATAATGACACCACCAAAAGCAGCCTCGGCGGTGGATGGCAACATCAAAAAGCACAGCAGATTTCACTCCCTATTAAGGGATTGTCCTGTAAGGAAGCAGAGGCGGTGGCAAGAGGAAAGCTGGACGGTCTGGCAATATTTTACATGAGTCCCCTGTCAGTGTGTGAGGTATTTTTGCCCTGAGTGGCTGCTCTGCTCCTGCATTTGCCATGTTTGATTTTAGGCTGATACAGGGGAGCGCTGTCGTAATGATGCTGTGTTGTGGACGCCGTGCTCAGCATAAGTGGCTAATTGCTGTTGGTAATCACACACTCCACGTTAGCTTTGGCTCCACTTCTTTTCCATACCTCTGCCTGGCTTGCAGGCTCCTCTTCATTCCTTTCTCATCGCCAGGGCTAAGGCGACTACAACTTTGCTTTATGCTAGAATATCTATTTCACCTATTCTCACTTCCTTCTATTTTGAAGTGAAAATGGCTGATGCTAGACATATTTTTAACCCCTGCATATGTTATCTCATGCCTTACACTGATCTTTGGGGTCTGCAACAGCAGCAGGGATTGCAGATTTCAGTTAAAACCATGTTCTAGGAAGAATAACCTCGCAGGGAAAAGTTGTTTTGTATGACCCCGATATCTCTCATTAGCTAGCGAACACAAAAGAAGGGAACAGGACTTTTCTGATTATTTTAGTGGTTCTCCCCCCCCAGCCCACCCCTTTAACTACTGAATTTACACACAAAAAGAAAGGCACTTTGTATTTAAGGTTAATCAAGTTTCAGTACAATTTTTTTACAAACTGGAATCACACTAATCTTTTTTTTCTTGCTCTAATGTGTGGCTGTTGAAATCCTTAGCTGTGATAAATTAAGCTACTTATTAATCTAATTATCGTACATTCATCCTAGAAACCTTCATGTGACTTGAAAAGGCTATTCAACCTTTTCCCTCCCCTCCTAGAAAGGGCTCAACCTTGCACCAATTAAGATCATTCTGAAGTAATGCTTTAAAAAAGCTTTCTTTAATCGCCCGGTGGAACATGGGCTGATGGTAAGCAAACTAAAAGCTGTGAGAAAAGTTTACCTTACCTTTAAGTCTGGACATTTTGAGTTGGAAGAGGAAGGTATAACCATGGTATTCCTCTCTTCCTTCTCTCCTCTGCTCTCCTAAAGAAGTCCATGAAATTATTTAGCAAGAAAAGTTGTTAATGAAATTGCTGGCTTTTCCCTGAGCATAGCAGAGGACAAGATGGGCAGATGTACTCAAAGAAAACCCGTGAAGTCTAATTCAGTATTGGGATAATGGGAACTTTCTGACTCCTGGGGTATATATTAACCATTAGGATTTTATAGGTATTGTTGCATTTTAATGCCTTATCTATCGATACAAAAACATCCTGATACTGAAGTATCCAAAGGATTAAAAAAGAAGAGAAAAACCCACCCCCAAGAACAGAAAAGAAATAGGTTGCAAGTGTCTGCTATCTTAAACATCCATTCATCGCCAAATGGTTTTGTTACTTTTTCTTAATAACCACATAAATGGAGCTATTTTATATTCAAATTAAACTAGGTATTAATCTGAATGCAAAGCAGCTCAGTTTGTGCCGTTTCAATGACAGGTTTACCCCCAGACAGAATTTATGAACAGCCCGATGTGGGGGAAGTCCGCTCCTGCTCCTCACCCCCTCTCCGTGCCTAGCAAACTTGCTAACTGTGAATAGTTTTTGAAGTGAAGATTAAAAGAGGGGAATTATAAAGTATAATTACATTTTATTGAAACTCTAGAAATCAGAAAAAAATTCAGCAGGAAACTTTTAGTGAAACATGATGTGTTGTCATTATCATTAAAAGATAAAAGTTCCATACTGTTTTTATCTGTTTATTTGGAAGAAATCCAGCCTTTGCAGTTACGCAGGAAACAAAAAACTGGAATGCAGGAGTAATTATTAAAACTGTGTGATTTGTTATCTCAGCTACTGTCTTTCCAAATGGTAATGCGATATCAGCAGCTGCAGACGGTCGCTGATTTCCTCTATTAGTAAACAAGTGCTTTGGAGACCTGTGTGAGGCACTTTAAGCCCACTACTCCCCGAAGTGCTGTCAGGCTTAACTACTAATCCATGGTATTTCAGAGCACTGGAAATTCATCTTTATAAAACCTGAACAAAAAAGGGAAAAAGCCTGGAGGGCAGGAGCTCCCTCTGGTGAGACAAATGACATGTTCATTTATTAATGAAACAATAACCCTGGAAAGAGGATCAAAGCACATTCCATCCTCACTTTACAATCCCCAATTTTCTCAGGCCATACCATTTAATTGAGCCATGACAATGGAATACTTAATTGTTGCGTTAAAGTTTGAAGAAGCGACTTCTTCAGAATCAATGTTCATTTCTGGATTATGACAGTATAATGTTGCCAGCTTGTAGCTGCTGGAATTTTATTTACTGTCTTTCTTTTATGCAGAGAGAGAGAGAGAGAGAGAAAGAGCTCATTTTATTCTTTTACCAAAGGCCTCTTATCTCTACCCATAAGCAGGGATATATACACCCATACAGTAGGTAAAGCCCAGCTGCTGGCCCATTGCTGGGCTGAGGTTGTGCCCAGGGGGATGTGGCCAGGGGTGACTTCTGTGGCAGGAGGAGAAAAGCAGAGGGTGCAGCACCTGGGAAAGGTAAAAGAAGCAGGCTTTCATTCTGAGATTAAGGGAAAAGCCAAAAGATGGAGCTGGCCTTGCAGCGTCATAGAATCATAGAATGGTTTGTGTTGGGAGGGACCCCAAGGATCACAGAGTTCCAACCCCCCCGCCACAGGCAGGGCCACCAACCTCCAGGCCTGGATCTACACAAGGTTGCCCAGGGCCCCATCCAACCTGACCTTGAACACCCCCAGGGACGGGACATCCACCACCTCTCCGGGCAGCTTGTTCCAGCACCATACCACTCTCTCTGTAAAAAACTTCCCTCTAATATCTAATCTTCCCCCTAATATCTAAGGGGGTAGCACCTAAGCATCCTCCGCTCATGGCCAAAATAGAGGGGTCATTTTCAGTAGCTCTGCTTTCAGGATAGCTTGTTGGATTGCAAGTACAAAACACATTGGATGTGAGCGCTCGTGTCTTATTGATGGCTTGTCCTCCCGACTCCGGTTTGAGAATGTCTTTAAGCACATGCACATGCCTCTGTAAGCACCAGAGAGGTCCCAGAGCTCTCCACAGGATCCTCCAGCACTTGAAGCTCTGCTCATACATCACTGCCTTTGGGAATCTGGGCCACAGGCAAATCTGAGTCCGTCCTCCTTCTTGAAGCCAGTGTTACCTCAGTGTATTCCTCATTTAGCAGGTTTGGAAACAGCTATGATTGCATTGTGAGCCTGCCCACCCTGCTTTGCCTACGCTTCACTTTCTCCCAGTACCTAAAACACATCGATGCCTCTGTGTTTGGGAACGCTGAAAGGGCTTTGGAGTCTTACCCCGATTTCCAGTAAGGTCATAGAGGACCTCTGGATTCTTTCCTGGGGACTTACATTGTGGGCCATGAAAGCTTTGAGGCAAAAGGGCCATCCTCCTGGTTTCATGCCCAGCTCTTGCTGGGGTCCCCAATATTTTGCAAGGGCATGAAGAAAGCAGAGATGCCCAAAATAAGATCCATGTTTCCAAAAAGAGGGGTATAACTTCTGAAATGAATGCATGGGCCACATCTGAGTGTCCTTTGCCCAATACCTGATTTTATCAAAGTTCTTATTGGTGACTCATTTGATGTAATTGATATTTACTGACTCAGTATCTGGTAGTGATTGACTACATTCTTTTTCCTTAACCTGATTTTAACTTAAATGCCATTTTCTGGGTGCTTGTAAAGAAGCAGCTATCATGCATGAGTGTCTGCTAACTTTAAATTAATACATTAGGGTTTATTAATTCTTCTTATGACATGTATTATAATAAACTTGCATGTACATAGTGCCTATCATATAAGAACCCTGAGGCACTTACAAACATTAACTAAGCCTTACAATCTTCTTACTTTGGGTAAACAGGGACAGAGGGAGGTTAAGTCTGTCATCTTGACAGCTCTGTGCAGAGCTGGGCACAGAACCACTGTATCCTGACACCTTGTAGGCTCTGGGGAGCTCATGCTCCTCATAGGATGGCTAATGCTCCCCATAGGATGGCTGATGGTCCCCATAGGATGGCTAATGGTCTCCATTCCTCTGTATGTGGTGGAGATGGTTTGCAGGACTAGGAAAATGGGTCAAGATCTCAACGAGGTCACAGCTGAACTGCCTATAGTACCATGTATTTCCTCTCCATCCTTGTCTGACTCAAGCAACGAGGTAGGTATTGGCCATACAAGAAGTGAGTAAACCCGGGTTGCTCAGCAGAAGTACAAATCATTCTTAAGATTGGTTTGAAGTGGGTAATAGAGAAAGATAGAGCAGAAATCCACCCAAGCAACAGGTCAGCCTTATGGAGTGTGAGTGTGGGCTAGACACTGAAATCTCTGCAGCAGCAAAGACCTGTTCTGTAGGATTTAATAGAAAATATGCCCCGTCTCCTTTTTCTGTTCGAAACCCTAAGTGCTGAATTAGAAATGGGGTGGGATGGGAACCCTTTGGGACTTGAGCTTCATAGGATGCATAATTCTCTTAAAAGCAATATATCACCTGGGGGGGCATAGCCCAGAGGGGTCTCTCTATGTAGGTCAGGTGAAGTCCTGCTGCATTCCTGACACTGAAGTGATCAGATGAGAAAGTCTGAGTAAATTAATTGCATGACAAAACCCAAAGGGACTTTTATTTATTTTTTTCCTCCCACAATATTAAGAAATCTGTGCAAAAATCCCCTGCTTTCCAGAGGGCACTGTGTGAAAAGCAGAGAGCTATTTCCAGTGTGGCTGGGAGCTGCGGTCCTTCTGTTTCGTTCCTTCTCTGCATACTGCAGCAGGGTCTGGCTGTCCCATCCCTGTGGGGCAAATATCAGGATACCCCAAATCATGCTAGCAATGGAGGTGAGGTGATGGGGACTGAAAGCAATAAAAGTCATCCCTCTGCACGGGGCTGGGCAAGGCTGGTTCTGAGTCCTCCTCTGCCCATGGGGACCTCTCAGCGTGCCCACTTGCACAGACCTCTCTGTGACTGGTGATCCCCACCACCAGCTTGTCCCTCCACCAGCAAAACATGCCTAGTTTTGCCCAAATAATAAGAGGAAAAACCATCTGGTAGAGAAACATTAAAAGGAATGGTCATCCCTTCCCTTGGAGGGAGGCTGAGTGGCTGGGACAGGAGCGAGAACCAATGTCAAGGGCTCAGAGTAGAGGATGATGTCTGTCCAGCAGCCTGAGCTAATGTCTGTCAGTCCCAGCTTGTGTAGGTGAACCTGGTTCCCTCTGCTCTGCTCCTTACCTATTGAGTCCTTCACAATCCGATTACTGATCCAGGCCAGCCGTACGTGCAGCCAAGCAATTACATTGTTTTTCCTCCACTGCAGCTCAGTGGGTTCTGTGGTTTATGGGAAAACAGAATTTTGAGACAAAAAAAAAAAAAGAAAAAGAAAAAAAAAGTGCTTGATGATATTAGTATTATAAAGACGGCTTACAGTACTGGATATTACTATTCTGTTTGGCAGCGATTAAGGGTTCTAGTTGAGACTGGACAATTTAATATGTTTTACTGAGATATAGTGGGAGCTGGAAAATGAAGGGAATAGGCAAAGACAGTGGAGGTGTGGTGATGCCTGTGTTACAGCGTGGCATGAGTAAGTCCCTGGTCCTGCAAGGATGTGGGTCTGTCCATGCATTCATGTCGGGGGATACTCTCCACAAAACAAAACACGTGGCCACCTCTGGCAGGGATGCTGAAGAAGTTCAACCAAGGTCATAGCAATAGCAGGGAGCAGAAGGGACCCCAAGTGTCCCCATCCTCCGCGGTCTGGACCCCTGAGCTCTCTCATCCTGGGATGGGTTTTAATGCTGTGCCCAGTCTGGCAGTGCCTGGGGAGGTTTTGGGTGGCTGATTTTGGAGCGGTCAAAGGCAAAACTTTCCCAGCATGAAGGGAACTGCAGAGGAAATGTTTTCTCACACAAGTTTAAGATAATAAACTCAACTGAGTGAGCAGACACCAGGAAGGAATATTTAATTATCCTTCTCACCATTATGAGGAACTTCTGCCACTCTTCAGGTTATTATACAGTAAATAACCAGTTTTCTAAAGGACAGAGCTGTTTTAATTATATGACAATGAATGCATAATTATTATGTTTGTTAGGAATGAATCACAAGACAACAGACTTGATATTGCTGCTCTAGTTAGTGCATCTTAATTACTTTTTCATTTATTTTGCATATAAAAGCTATTTGCTAATTGTCTTTGCTGTAAATATGCAAAATATAATTAGTCATTCATAATTCTTTATGTGTTATCTAACTGTACATTTGTTACTGAGGAATGTATATTAAAGTTTGAATATTTAATGGGCTTTTGTGGCATAGAATATTTTTGTACAAAGTTTTCAGGAAATATTAGAGACATAATTTAAACCTTCTTTTAACCCCTTTTCCTATGCAAACTAATGTTTTCCATAAAGACTAGATATTGATAAATTAAACCCCCTGGAAATCCATTTCTATTTTCTAAGCATACAATATAAATCCACTGTTGATGATATGAAATGCCTCTTGGACTCAAACTGAAACCAGAGAGATTAGAGCCTGTTAAAAGTATTGCAAGTTGCTCTCTACAGCTAATTTAAAACCCTGAGTACAGAGTGGCAAACGCATTCAAATCACAGAGCAGGATCAAGTGCGTTTATCTTTGGCGTAGGTTTGCTGCTGTGATAGTAGTTGCAGAGGAATCTGATGGCAGGGTGTGTTTCCTGATAGATATTGTTGATCAGAGCGAGAGGCTACTCTTGGGCTATTAAGCATTTATCAAATAATAAACCAGAGAAGATTCAAGGTCTTAATTTTGCTCGTTCTCTAATTTTTGGCACTTGTTGGTTCTCTCCTTTATCTGCGTGGCTCATCCTGAATTGGAATCACAGGCCCATCTGAAACACTGTGCCTTTCCTTCTTCATGTCTTTTATTTTTCCTAAGGCTGAGGCCAGTTTCATCTGTAATTAGCGCTCCGTAAGGGCCCGCACTTGGAGGGAATGTTTTACATTGCGATTAGATTCATTACAGAGATTGACTGGTTAAAATGGGCTGTGTGCTTCTGGAAGTTGAATTAAAGTCCAGGTCTCAAGAACCTCCACAGATAATTATGCATTATCTGTTCGGTCGTCTCGGCGAAGCGCCGCCGGTTCATTCTCCTGATGCATGTCACATTCTACATTTTTTCATCTCAAACATTTGATTTACTATCCGGTTGTACTGTTAATCCTATGTCATGACACTCCTATTCACTTCTGCTTTTCAACTGAAAGCAGCTTCCTATGAAGATAAAGCTAGGTAAAATCTATTGTAAAGGAAAGAATAACTTGAATGCAGCTATCATATTGAAAAGAAAACACACTCCTCCACTCTTCACCCTTTAGAGGCTGTGAATACTTTTCTTAATGATGAAGTCAAATAGAATAGCCACTGAGAATACAAGCCACCAGTATTTTTTTTTCCTCCCTTCAGAAGTAATCCATCTCTGTAATTCTGTAATTGTTCTTATTTACATTGGGCAAATCTTTTTAAATGAACATATATAAAAACAGAGTGACAGTAGGGTATAAATTAGAAAAAAAAAAAAACAACCCAACCCAGCTAACATGCTTCAGTAAATTGTGATATGAATAAATCATACATATCCCTACTTATCAAACAAGTATTTAGAAGCAAATTTAAATAATGCTATTTAATGCTGGCACTTGCATAAAACCCACAACTGTCAGTGACATTTTCTCAAGCAGTTGACTACTTGAGCTATAGATTAAAAAAACCCCATACATTTTATGCATTTAGCACAGTGCAAAAAATCCTGAACGACCCAACTACTTCAAATGATGCTCCACTTCCACACAGAAGCTATGTAACAGCATTTAATCAACTAAGAGCTGAACCCCCTGAATTTAGCATCACAGGTGGGGTCGTGTCTGCATGAAAAGAGGAAAGTTATATAGGACAGGCCGAATTTTAGTTTCCAACCTGTAAAGCCAGGGGATACCCTCTTAGAGGGAGGCATATCCTAAATATACAGTCATAGAATTCTTCAGGTTGGGAATATATTTCTTTTATTGGTGAAATGCGGGACATGGACATTCTGGGAAAGTGCTTTGAAACCACTTGAATATTTTTCTGCTCATTCAAGCTTCTTTAGCCTTTTGGAGAAAATGAGAGCAGCAACCCAGTGTGGCAGAGGTTCCTTCTGCGATCTACTGCCTCCGCCATGTAGGCAAGCAGGACTGTCAGGGCTGGGGTTAAATTCGATGACAATGTACAGTATCTTATAAGAAGCTGTTGAGAAAACTAAATCCTTTGGTACTGAATCTTCATTTTCTCTTCTGCATCAGGCAACTCAAACAGAAAATAAAAAATTGGGGTTTAAAGGCAGAAAAGATCCATTTCTCAAAGAAATCCAGAGTTTATTTTCTTTCTTGCGTTGGTTTCAAAATAACCTGCATTATGACATGATTGATGCTGAAGGGATGAACAAGATGTGAACTCTTGAAGGCAGTTTGGGGTGAGAATTTTAGACCTTCAGTATTACAGAAGACTTTATGTATGGGTTTTTTTTGAAGAATTCATTTAAAACCTAGTAGGAAGCAGGTATGCTGCAGGTTTCCAGGGCAGGGAAAATGCAACTATTTCTCTACCCTTTAAATGTTGGGTCGATGGATCAGGATGCTAGCACAGATTCCCCCCAACCACACGGCAATCTCTGCTGAGTAAGAGCCGTGGTCTCCCAGGAATACAGCTCAGCACAGTTAGTCAAAATAAATCATCATCGAGGCTTTTGGGGTTTTTTCTTCTTCTTTGCATTGACACAGTTACAAACCAGCATTTCTCTGTGTAATTATTTTTTTCTCTAATGATGGGATCGTGGGCCATTGGCAAGGCCTGAATTTCTGCCCAGTTCTCTGGAGGCAAAGAAACCCCTGGTTTGTGTAGTGCAAAGGGAAGCAGTGAACAGGCTCTGGGTGGGAATTACAGACTTGGTTCCTACAGGCTCAGCCACATTCAGCCTAACCCTACTGACTTTGACTCCTGCACAGGGGTATGTATTGATACAAATGGTAATTTCTCACCTGAGTAAATTTAGGAGGGTGTATATAGCCTGTGTGCATCTTTTCTGTACCTCCTTGTTCTTCCCTGGCTGGTGCTGCCCAGCATCTCTGCTAAATTCCTCTCAAAAGCAGGCATCGTGTTTTATAACTACATCTTCAACAGATGTGTGGATGGGTAGCAGGGCATCACCCCTCCTTTTCTTCCAAGAAACAAAACGCCAGCGAGGTCTCTGGATTCAGGCAACTCTGTGAGGGGGGAGAGGAAAAAAAACCAGAAAGGAAACATTGCCTGCCTTTAAAAAAATAAATCCCAACAAAACCAAACCAAGAAACCACAGTCCAAAACCTCCAAACGCTTCTTCTCATCTGTGTTTGTGTTTGCATGGATCATTTGTGAAACAAACAAAATTCATTGACAGTTGCTGGCCATGACTCTGCCTGTTTGAAATACCTTAGTCAGGAGAAGTACCACAACTGAACCAACAATCTCTCACAAAACATCTGCAACCATCTGACCCTGGCCTTAACCTTTAAATCTATCTTTTCATATTCATCTCAAAAGACCTTGTCAATGGCCAAGGAGACTCAAGAAAAGGATTCTTCAACAAACAAAAAAAGATACAGAGGAAATTCAACCCAGATTAGGTGGCAGAAGATAATACAGTTTGCTCATTTCTATTCTGCTGCTCAAACTGGAGTTGAATTCATTTTCACTTTATCTTTATTCATGTTATTTAAACATAACATTCATTAGGATTGTGAACTGCAACAGATAGAAGAGAACAAAACTAGTCGCCAAATTTGTTGGGCATCTGTTCCCACTAGAGACGGCCCTCTGCCAAATCTGCATCATGTCATTTTTTTCCCCCTGAATTCATTTCAAAGTCAATCCATCAGTTTATGAAACTGTTTGATCAAACTTGTCATTAACCAAGTGAAACATTTAATTTGTATTAAGAAAAATAGGACAAATAATTAGCACGGCGATTAACTGTTTCGCTGTTTTATTGTCCTTCTTTACCAAATCTACTTAGCAGTGATAGGGCTTTTTTTAAGTCCCTTTGTTGACATAGCTAAAAATATTTTTAAAAGGAACTGGGGAATAAATCTGATGTAGATTAGAGAAAATATTAGGCTGATGGAGCATAAGGTAAAAAAATTAGACCCTGCAACCCCATCCACTACATTTATTCAAGCAGCCACTAAATTTAACATCCATGGGAACATTTATTTGAATACAGCAAAGCAGATAAATCTATTTAATTGTCGGAGAACCATAAGAAAAGGGTGAGGTGTTATGAAAAACAGGCTTGTATTAATTTCAGCTTCCTCTTATGTCCCCCTACCCAGATAATGCGTAATCAGTAGGGAAAAGGGTTTGTTACCAGTTGCTCTTCTAACTTTCTGAAACAATCTGTATTTAGATTTGGGGTTTTTGTTTGCTGCAGTGTCTCAAGGAATAATATTTATTGTCTTTCTTGTACCTCCCAAGGAAAAGTAATTTAGAAAATATATGAGTTCTAACCCACAAACATTATTGTGCTCAGATTTCTGCCGCTCACTCCCAGCATTTAGTTTTCTCAGGCAATTGCCTATCATGACCTTGCTGGGCACTTGTCTGCATAGCTATGACAATTTGTTAATGAACTGTTTTTGTTTTTAATTGCTTACTTAATTACGGAGCACTAACATAATAGCATTTCTAATTTGTACAGTAATTGTATGCAGAGATGAAATGTTGGTGTCTGTCATACTGCTTCCTTGTAATCATCTCTTGTTCATGGGGAATTTCTAAAGAGATGTGTTCTCTCCTAGCAAGATGACTTTTAGAAGCTGTTTAAGAGGCATTTCCATCGGTATCACAACACATGAAACCTCTCTCAGTTAGTCAGAGAGGGGATGTCAGCATTCCTTAAACATTTCACTTATTGCAGGGCTGCAGAAGCAGAGAACACGCTGAGCCATTTTTACACAGAAATATAAAAAGGTGGCTTCCCCATTCCCAGTCTTTTGCAGCAAAAAAAAATATGTTTCATTAGCTAGGAAAGTTTTTTTTTTCCCCTTCAGTCTGAGTTCATTAAAAGTTGCTCTGGAGTGTGTTATTAGCAGCTGTGTTATTATGCTAAGGCACGCTGATCAAGGTTGTCTGTTAGAAAGAACCGCCTTGGAAAAAGTGGTAATACCAGTGTTTAGAGTGGACCTTGCCTCTCTAAAGAAAGACTGGTTTTAATGATAAAAAAATATGCTGAAATAGCAGCTCTTCTTTTTCTTTTTTTCTTTTTTTTTTTTTTTTTCCTTTTTTCCCCAGTATGACCAGTGTAAAAAAAGTTTATCACTGTGCACGAAGGTCTGGCTTTGCATGCAAAGGGGAACAGAAGGACCTTAAGTTTATTGTAAATTTGAGAAATACCACCCTGAGGTACCACGGTGAAATACCTCATTACTCTACAACCTGCCCAATGAGCCTTATTTTTAGTATGAATCCAAATAGAAAAATCTTCTCCATGCAAAAAGAGCAATTATAGGCCCAAAAGCATAGTTCAAACGTGTAGCTGATTTAGGCTCCCCAAAATACAAGTACTGGCCTGTTTCATTGTCATCCACACAAAGAACTGAGTCCTAAAATCCTTTACTCAACTAAATTCTTAATAAGTAAACTGAGACTAACCCTCTAATACCAGATTTGTTAAACAACATGATTTAGGTCCTTGCTATTCATGCACCTTGTACAACTAAAATGACTGTTAAAGCTAGAATCATGAAAGAGTCATTTTATGTAGCTGCTAAATTCCTCTCAAATCTCCTTGCAACTTAACGAGTAAAGAAAGCTCAATGTGTAATGCCAGCTAATGTGGTTTATGCTAGAAAATAGTATCAACCTATCTTTGTAGCTTATCTAAGCCAGGATAATACTTTTAGCCTTTATAGTAGACCCAACTCCATTTTTTCAACTCTTGACTATGTATTTCCTGAAATCCTTTTCCAAAGAGTTAAATTGGATGTGAAATCTGTACTAGGCTATGGGACGCTCTTTGTTCTAGGAGGAGGCAGCAAAGCTTTGCTTCTGTATCACTTTCATTGCCTTCTGATTGAGGTTGACAGTGTGACAGGAAAGCAAAGAGAAGCAATTGCAGGCTGAATGAGAGCCTTTTTCAGCCATACAGCAGCCTCCTCCTTAGCCCCTGAGAAAAAGAGGTAACAGATGCCGATAGCAAGAATCCCTAACAAAGTCCTAACTTTGATGCAGACAGAAGACAAAAAAATGGGAAAGATTGTCTCACTTCAGAAAAACCTTGAATGGAGCACAAAGGAGGTGGTGGTGGTGGTGGGGGGAAATATCGCGGGGCTGGAAATGGCTGGGAGAGTTATGGAGCGGCAGCGGTCTCGAGGAATAACGTTGTCGGGAAGGTTTTGGCTCTTCGTCATCTGTCGTTTCGGCAGTGAGAGGAGTTGGGGAAAGTGTCTCCAGCGATGGGGGCGGGAGGGGGGAATCGGGTTGTTTCACTCTGCTGAGACCCATGTTTCCAGTAAAATCATCTTTTCCCTTCCCTGAAAAACACATTTTTTACACAGAAAAGGAGCAGAAAATAACATCTGGGTGAGTAAATAGCTGCTCAGGGTAATTTTCTGATGGAAGGAAAACAAAGCAGAGATATGTATTTGCTGTCATCTCACTCTGAAGAGGTTGTACGCCACAAGAGTTTTCCCATTCACTCCTGCGTTCTGCTGTATTTATTGTCACCCCTCCTTTACATGGTTTAAGCAAAAAAAAAATATGCTCTACCAGGGAGCTTGTCTGTAACCTTTGGGCCTTGTAGAATGACCTTAAATTAATGCAGTGAGGAGACTGAAAATTAAAATAGCTTTTTTTTTTATTTTTCTCAAAACTGATCTGGTGACATGAGCCCAACAGATCTCCCCTTTTCAATACAAATGGGGCAGGAGCACGCTCACCCATGGAAATGCAATATTAAATGTGCTTGTACAAAGAGGATCTTCTCAAGGCCAGGTCCACTGCTGCACAATGTTTAGCACAATATTGCATTATTCTCAGTTTTTCAGCCCATGCTAACGTAGCAAGAACCCCCCCAACCACCCCTATAGATGGATAAACCTCAGTTTACCCCTGCAAAAATCCTACGGCATATGCACCAGCGGGATTAATAACAGAGGATGAAGCGGGCAGGTGAAATGCTCTGCCTCCTTCTTTCATCTACTCCGGTCACAGTCCTAATGTTATTTGTGTATGTTTGCGTGGAGAAAGGGATGTTTCAAAACAGTGGCTTGCATTTTTCTTCCCCCAAAATGCTAGTCTCAAACTAAAAGAAAAGATGAAATGTTTCTGCAGAGAGGAGGATTAGGGTTGGTAGGACATCACGCTAGCCGCCCTACGTGGACTTCTTAAAAGCTGGGCTGTGTTACTGGCCTAATGGATTGATGTGGTTAAGTCTTCAAATAGGTATTTAGAGAAGGGTTTAAATGTGAATAACTGAGCAATACCTTATTAAACCCAACTGGCTGAAAGAATTATAAATTCACAGCTCGTTCAAATAAGAAAGGAAAGCCCATGACATTTCCTTAAGGAGTAATGATAGTCTGCAGTGTCAATATGGCTTTGGTATATACACATTAAAATGCTCACACGTGTGAGTCTCTATTTATGGGGTAATGGCATGCAAAATTTCAGCTGGATACTTAAATGGAGCATTTTTCGTCTTTTATAATGGTAACATTGGCAAGAAGTAATTTAATTATTTTTTGCCTCTAATTTAATATTCAGCAAACTATTTTATTTTCTCAAATATTGTAAAAAGGGATTTTCTCCCTGACTTGGACTTTGTTTGCTAAATTTCATGGCTGCAGTATGTAAATTTTACGTCTGAATTTAAAGAAACCCCACTTAAAAATAGAAGTTATAATAGAAGCAAGCTCAACTTAAACGACAGTGGCTTTATAGGCATGTGGATGTGGCATCATAATTATAGTTTAAAAAGCAATTAAGATAAAAGCTGGTACAAAGAGATCAGCCAAATATCAAGAGACTAAATTCTAAGCAAAACAAATCTCTAACTTCAAGCTAAACAAACTTTTGGTGGTCCGTGTACTCAATATTTTAATATTCATTTGGAGATGTGCAAACATATAGAGGGTTGGGGCTTCAAAAATGTTCCTCTAGCAGCAAACTGGGTTTAAAATCTCTTGAAGCTTTTCAGGATAAAATTCATAATGGAGATCCTGAAACATTATGGGGTAAGAGTGGTTGGGCGTTGGAACAGGTTGCCCAGGGAGGCGGGGGGTGGAGTCACCATCCCCAAGGATGTTCCCTCAAGGGTGTTCAAGGAAAGGTTGGATGAGGTGCTTAGGGACGTGTTGTAGTAAGTGATATAGGTGGCTTGGGGATGGTTGGACTAGATAATCTTGGAAGTCTTTTCCAATTTGAATGATTCTATCAATCACAGATTTATTTCATGGGTTTTGGTGATCAAGGTTGACTCCTGTGTTGGGGTCAAACTGTCCTGTCTCATTTGGCTCCTCCCTGGAGGTATGTCGGGCAGTGCTGCTGTGCTGCTACCAGAAAGCTTGGCAAAGTTTTGGGGTATTTTTTGGTAAAATACTGAGATGTTGAGAGGTGCCTGAAGTATTTTCCTGCACAGTCTGTATTGCACTAGCAAGTTTTCGGTTGTGGGTAAAAAAGAATATAGGAATACACACATCCACACAAAGTATGAATGGTTACATTATAAGTGTATCACACAGACTCGTAAGTGAACAGGTACATTTGCACATAGATTTAACATATTCATGTAGATATGGAGACCTGGACATATATAGATAAGAACCATATGTATTTCACCATCACATCCTTTTTTAATCCTTTTTTGTCACTGCTTTTATTACAAACCCATTCATATATTACAAACCCAACTAAAACAAACTGTAGAAGACAATTACAACCCCATCCTGTGCTTTTTTTCTGTCTATGACAACCCTACAAGATTTAATACTTTGCTGGGTTACTATTAAACGACAGATTTCCAACAGGAAAGTGGAGTTTCCTCTTCCATTCTGTAGGCAGACAGACTACAGACAGACAGAATTGCAAAGCACAAACTGACTTCTGATGTATTTAGTTTGATGGGAATTTTCCATAAGGGAATACATTATGTCTTAACTAATGTTTTGCCTTAAAACATAAGTTTTGCTGAACCAATTAAATCAACCAACTAATCTTGCACATGAAACATTAAACAAGAATGAAGTGTCTGCAATTAGCAAATAGCTTTGATGTGGCTAAATATCTATCTCGATGCATCACCAGTGTGGTGGGTTTAAGTCCCAGATGATGTTAGATGTGCTGAATGTAAATGTTCACTGTCTATACATTTACAGCCAGCTGAGTCTTGGAGCAGCGACACTACTGGGTTCAGAGAGATGGAAAACCAGATGCCAGTTGCTGCTACTTGGAAAGGGCCTGTTTATGTTAACATGGAGGTAAAAGTAAATAAAAGGAGGCAAGCAAGAAAGGCCTGAGGTGGAACTGCAGTGAAAAGGCACACCAAAAGCACCATAGTTAACCCCCTCAAAACCCACAGATATCCTTTAAAACAGAAATATTGTTTAAAAGCAAGTCAAGAAGGAGAAAAAGAAGTTATCAATAACATGATAGTCCAAAATTAGCATTCAGCAGCCCAACTCTGCCAGCTGAGGAGAAAAACCCCTGGAGCTTGTGCAACACCTCCCGAAATCCAGCAGCGATTTTGGGAACCTGATACTCAGAGTTTTAGAAACTTTAGAGGCATGAGAAGTTGTGTGTGGAGGTGTGGCTTGGTAATTGCTCACCTTCTTTGTGCAAACACAAAAATACTGCCCGGACTAGGTTGCTTGGGAAGCACCGATGTGTGTGGGAGCAGGTGTGGGTGCTGGTGGGGCCCCAGTGGGAATGCAGCATGGGAAAGGAGGGACTTGCAGCACTTTCTGTTTAGAGAAATTAGTCAGACTTGCAATTTTTGATGTTGGGACTTTCTGGTCAGGTTCCAGACCTTCTTTTAAATTTTTAATTAGTTTTTTTTTAACGTTTTGGTGAATGTAAGGATTTTCCTGTTTTGCTCTGGGGAGAAAATGAGACCTTCAGAAGTTGCTCATGAGATGTGCATCCCTCATGACTATAGCTAAGGAAAGGTCAGGCTCTAATACTTGGTTCAGGTAGCACAAAGACACACATCTGGGTCTCCCCAAAAAGCTGAGCACACTGGTTACAAAACTACTGTACTGAAGGTGGGGCTCTCCCAACCCAGCCTAGAAATACCATTTATTCTGTATAAACACCATTAATAAATAATTCAATATTCACTAGACATGAGAGATGCTTGAGACTGTAGAAGTCAAGGAGAAACTGAGTGTGACACACCTCTGAAGATGACCAATGAGTTATTTCCGATGTGAGGCATTACAGCTCCATACTTTGGGTGAAGAGAGGAGCAAACTTGAACTGCATACTGGGGTTGGCATTACCTTGATGCAAGAAATAGTAACAGCTACATATGCACAGGTGGAAAAAGAGAAGTGATGTTGGAAGGACAAAATCCATTTAAGAAATCTACCACCATGAAACAAACATACTCACAGATTAGGTAATGGCAAACCTGGAAATTCAATTTTAAAAAATCAATGATAAGATTAAGAAATATTCATGAGGCATAACTGTTTCCTTTAAATGTCAAAAATGACTGGGGTGAGTCATCTGTAGGGAGAAAACTGGTACTTTCTCCAGCACGTATGGGTGATTTTCATCGAACAGCAGGAATCCAACTAAACAAGCAGGTGCAGACATCCACGCTTCTCTGCTTGTGTCTGAACTTCTTGTTCATCAGCAATTAATATTTTGTATCTCCTGAAGAGGAGAAGGTAATTTACAAAGATTAATTGTGTGCAGTGACTCAGGCATGCTCTGCAAAAGGGGAAAAGGATTCCTTGAGATCATGTACAACATCCCATCAGAGTGATTGACAGACCCTCCCTGCTGCCTTGTTGCATGTGCTACACATTTCACTATAATTTTACAGGAGGGATGTTGGAAAACACTGGTGCAATGGCTGCATTCCTCTTCCTCCAAAATCTGCCTTCAAAAATAGATGTTGACCATTGAACACATCACTGGATAGTGTTGAGTAGCCCAATGTTGCTGCTACCTGGGGAAGAGGTGGTGGTGGGGAATAGCCATTACATATGTGTTAATTTTCTCAATTTCAGGTGGTTCACTAGTTATGATAAAAACCAAAACAATTACAAGGGGTAAAAATGAATGTAGCTGAGACAGTATTTTGAAGAGTGGCAAATCTCAAAAAAATCAGCAAAGGTGAGTAGTGCAACTAGGGTGGCTGCAGGAGGAAGATGATTGAAGGGCAGGAGGCAGACCAAATAATTCATCCCAAGCAGACTGAGGGGTCCTGCTCTCTTCCTATTTCACTTTAAAATAATTTTTCCTTTCTCATTGCTCACCTGCCTGAACATGTAGGGTCCAGAAATGCTACGCATCAGCTAATGGGTGGCAGTGAAGGAGGTGAAAGTTTAGGCATGAATGCTCCAGCACAGAGCAGGAAATAGGTCTTCCTCCTTACCAAGGTGAAACCAAGTGAAGAAGGAACTGGGGACCAAAGGACACAGGAGCAGGGCTTTCACCTTGGATGAAAGATCAGGCTCATGTCCCCGTTGAAGGGTCAGTGCTTTATACCAGGTGAAAGCGCTACAAAGCAGAGATGCACCCAGACCAGAAAATCCTGCTGTGGAGTAGCAATCAGTCAGCCCTGCTGATTTTAGCCACCAAGATGAGACCTCTACATTCAGAACCTGGTTCCCTGACCAGATGTGGCTGACCTTGCATGCCAGGTGCTGAAACAGGGTGCTTGGGGTTGCATCCTGGCTCAGGTTGCAGGCACCCTGTGAATAGGATAGATATGCATCTCCCACCACCCCATTGCCCCCATGCTCCAGCGTATCCCAGCTCCAGGCTGCTCATCAACAAGGTCAAAACTTTTCAGGGCAACCTGCCAGATGGATGATGCAACTGCATAGCCTGTGCTTCCTCAGGGAAGCAGGCTGAAATGGCAGGAATATGTGTGGAATGTGATGCCTCATTAGTTAACATCAAAAATTCCTCTGAAATAATAATTTTTATCTCATTGCCAATTAAATTAAATTCATATATGTCTGTAGGAACATTTGGGTCTCCAGGAAGAATCGGTGTTCAATTAAAAGAGAAGCCAAACACCATTAAAATAGAAAAGTACAGTAAATGCGGTTGAATTCCACCTGTTCATTCCAGATGTTTGCAGTGATTCACACATCTAAAGGCTCAGTAAATAGAGCTAATGATGGTTCAGAATATCTTAATACCAGTAGCTGCATCACTTAAAACCAGAGCTGCTTAAACAGGGTTAGAAGGCATGCTGCTAAAAACTCTGTGGGGATAACACTGCCCTGGTAGCATACTACAGCTTGAATTTGCTCAAGGACACAAGACTCAAGGAATTCCCTGGGGATCTGCCTCAGATTCCTGGTTTATCAAAGGGAGGAATCTGTGGATTAACAAGAATAGAAAACAGAGTACAAAAAGAGAGATGGCTCCTATGAATGCAAAGTGCAGCCCTCCTAAATATATGCTGAGAAGCCAAATATCACCTGGCACTTATTGTTGCTGCCTTTTATGCCATGGACAAGTATTGTTCCCCAAATGTGTGTGTCCATCCAAGTTAGGTGGCTGCTTCCACAGCATTTACATGTCTGCATAGAGAAGCTGAATTTCTCCTTTTTTTTTATGCCAGCCTAATGAAGTACTGCAAAGCCAGAACCACTCCTACCACAGGCACACCCATGTCCTTTGGTAACCAAAGACCATCTCAGGTGTACAAGCACTGTGGTCTGCAGTTCCTGACATAATGCATATGGGTCACCCCTTGAAATTTATCCAAGAAAACGTAACTTCAAGATGGCAACAATCCCAAAGGCCATCAAAAGAATAACCACAGGTCCTTCTTTATAGAACCCCCCTCTGTTTATAGTGGAAGGATCTCAATATTCCAAGTCAGAGAACATCAGGATGTAGGGTCAGGAGGATTTCAGGAGGCCACCTCAGCCATACCCTGGCTTTATAGGAGGATTAGGACTAGCTAACTACTGACAGATAGTTGTATAACCTGCTCTTAAAAGCTGCTCACAAGGTCCTTGGACACACTGCTCAGTGCTCCTGTTATTTTCAGCACTGTTCTTCATGAAAAATGAGAATATGAGAGTGGGAAAGTATGGATGGGAGCTGCCCTTCTCTGTAAGGGCACTCAAAAATATGTTCATCATTGATGTGGGAAGAGAAAGAACTATTTTCTCACCATGATTTCTTGCATGCTTCTGCCCTTGTTCCTGAGGGGACAATCAGGGCTGGACACAAAGTCCACGCTGGGTGGCACTTGGTGGGAGCTGCCAGGAATACACCAGGCAGAGAAGAGCCAGTGGCCTGGAAAGTGGGAACGTTGCTCCAGCTGAAGAGAAGAGTTGTGTTCCCTTCCCTTCCCCTGCCTCCACTCCCTCGCATGCACAGTGTTTCCACAGGCTGTGCACAGGGACCAGGATTTGGGCATTAATTAATAGGATTATTTCTTATGAATTCCTTCTTCCCTTTTCTGTAAGAGGTTTTACGAGAGCGGTAGGTTCAACTTCCCCTCAGTAAAATGCCAGGGCTGTGTTTGCAGGGCTAGGGATGTGCCAGTAGCTACTGCAGCTCCATTAATACCATCAGATAAGGGGTACAGTCTCAAATTAGGAGAAACACAGGGTGGCATATTCCTGTTCCCCTCAGCTCGTAAATGGAGATAGCCCCAATTTTTCACTATAACACATTGAGAATGCCCCCATGGGATGGATATTCCCTGGGGAAAGCAGGATGGGATCCCAGCATCGTGGCCAGACTGGTTTGTGTGTGCAAACTTTCCCCTGCAAGTTGGATCTTGCCAAACAACCAGGGTTTGAACACATCCGTTGTGCAGAGAAGGAGCAGCTCAAGCCAAGGAGGCGCTGAGTACCTGTGCTGCTGCTCTTGCCTCAGAATCTCTTTTCTTCATTACTGTAATGCAGCCTTTCATGTGAGTTCTCTATGTAACCGATCATGTTCTTGAGCTTGCATTTCACAGGAAAGGTTATTTTTGAAAAGAATAAAGAAAATCCTTATCAACCTACTGGCTTGTTGTAGGAATGCCAACTCTCTTACAAGTGCAAGCCCATCCATTCCTTTATTTTGATGTAAAATAGTCTCCTGGTCCGCATCTACAACATGTAAGAGGTGTTGCAAGCAGAACTTGATCTCATCTCACTCTGAAGACAGCAGGGCTTTTCTCCCCCAGAATAAATCCCCCCAAAACCCCCTTCCTGTGCCTAGCTTTTCTGGCAGATTCAGCAAGAAGAGATAAACTTCAGCCTATGGTTCCTTTCCAAGCTTAGTTGTTCAACACTTTCTTTCCCCCCACACCTGCTTCGATCCCCTGTAAGAAGCAATGATCCAAATGATATTATGACTGGGGATAACTGAATATCCTTCTTGATACAATGCAGGGATATCATGGCATCTTCTGTACGTCCAACAGATGGCATACAGCGTGCCTTCAAAGGGGTCTTTGAATCTCTTCCCCATTATAAGCACATTTTTCAGAAATTAAAGGAGAAGGAGTGGCAAAAACTCATGTCTGGGACTCATGTCTAGGACTAATTGTAACCTCTATGGAAGGTAAAACAGTCCGTTACACATGTCTAGGAATCTCTGTCCCACTTTGTGATCATTGGAAGATGGAGAAGGGGATTTTGGGTCTCAGACGTTCCTGCCTCCCTTTCACAAGGCATCAGAAGTGCTTTAAATAACTAAGCAAAGCTCACTTCTATTTTATTGTGTTCTCAGAAAACACAGTTACCAAAGTAACCTCAGGGTCAGCGGGACATCCAGGTGTGGTACAGTAAAAACCTTTCACCAGGAACTTCATGTGGCAAAGTCTACGTGGAAGAAGAAAAGGGGGGATGTGGGGTGGCCGTGACTTATTGCCATGGAGCTGAGCTGTCAACACATAGCAAAGGTAGTGTGGCAAGAGGGAAAAAGGCAGAACCTGCTGAAGGGACAAGACATAGATTTTCTTTAATTAGCAGCTGATGCCCATTGATTTTTGAAATGCCAACTCTTCAAAATAAAACAGGTTGCACAATGGTCACAGTGGCCCAGAGAAATGTGCCTGCACTCCTGGGTCTGGTTCAGTGACAGATAACAGTGACACCACCACGGCATTTAGCAGCATTGATGTGTGCATGCAACGGAGCAGGGACTGCAGCTAAACCCCCTTTCTACTTCAGACCAATTTGTGTAAATAAACGCCAGCATTTCTGAGGCTTGATTGACTGGAGTCAGTGAGAAGGTCTCTGCTGACTCCACTGGGCTCCAGATAAGGTTCTTCAGTTCAGTAGCTTCCAAAATGCATCTGCTTTTCTGATTTAGTGCTATTGTTTGATGCAGGTCAAAACCAAATGAGCCTTAATTAGCTTCAAACTGAGTTCCCATGTTTACAGCATACTGGTTTATGTTTCTGTTCTTAATTCAGGTATATACATCATCAATCATCTGTGAACCATGGCTACCCTTAAAATACCTGTTCGTCTCTTACTCACTGACTACAATGCTGTATTTCTGAATTCATGTATAATCAAAGGTACACTAAAAAGGGAGGCATTTCTTGTATATCAGGGAAAAAAAAAATGCACACAACTTCTTTGCTCACTGATGCAACCAAAACACCCAGGAGTTATTATAATGTGCGTTCCCTTGACAGAGACTTTTATTTCATGCAAATTACTATGATTAAGATTCGAATACTTTTTTTCCATTTTCGCACATTACTTAATCAATGTGAAGTACTGTGTAAAAATTGCATCTCTTCATAACAGTGATTTTGACCAAGTCAAGTGTTGCTGCTAGAATCCTAATCCAGACTTGTGATTCAATTATCATTTAGAGACTTTCTAAATTCAAATTAAGTTTACCAAAAGAAAAAAAGAAAAGAAAAGAAAAGAAAAGTTAATATCAATATGGATCATTTGTAGGTTTTATCAAAGTAGCTTTCCCTTGCAAGGGAATGTAAAACGTGTTGGGTTCTTTCTGTTTCATTTACTTCTTTAACTTAACGTGAAAAATACACAGCGCTGCATGGAATTGGGGCATTAAAATGTACACCTTGGGACACTTCTTGTTTATATTGCATTGTTTGTATTTTATAGGCAGCGACCCTGAGAGCTTATGAGAATATTTAAGCTCTGGATGTGGGCATTGATTGAGGCAAACATTCCCACTTCACGAGTTGCCATCACTGCCGCCTCATAACCCAAAGTGAGTGTCTGCTTCAGTCCTCGGAGTAACAAATAACAGGTAAAACCCATGTCTGTTAAAAATGACCCTCCTCTTGGTGATATACTTTAGAGTTTGGGTTGGGTATGCATCTACACAGTGCGAATTGCCCAGGAACTGCTATAACCTTCTGACTTCATGTAGTCAGGTTGGCTACTGCAGTCACAGAGATTTTTTTGGATAAACTCTCTGTGGGCTGTTCATGGGCATTAAGTTCAGCAACAACTATGATGTTGGTCGGTCCCTTTACATACCCATGCAATTTGACATTGAAATTCCTCCCTCAAGGCCAGTGATGCTGGTGGGACCAGAACAGAGAATTTTTTTTTAAAAACCAACCCTAGATACTCAACATAAAGTGGAGAAGTTGCTACATCCCTTGGCCCTGGAGATAACACAATCTATTCTGGAGAGCATTAGCTTGGAATTCATAATGTAAAGCCTCTAGATTTCAGAGGCTAGCTGAAAAATGACATTTTCATTAATGTTTTGACTAATTATTCTCCTTCAGCCACCTAGAAAGGTTACCTGGTCCCTTAAATCTGCTCTGTATCTAGTATGCTAGCAATTTTCCTTCCTTTTCATTCCTCACAGGACAGAAATTAGACATTGTCATTCCATATTATTTGCGACATGTTGACATTATAATTTAAAAGGATGCAGCAGTTCTGAACAGCTGGAGAGTAATCCTGAACAATCCTTGACAGTTTCCTTTGGAGGATGAATGCCCCTCCCTGGAGAACTGCACAGTCTCTTATTTTTAAACTAACAGCTAATTTTAGACAGTTTGCCCTCTTAGAAATGCATGCCACAGAGACTTCTCTACATGGTGAACAGCAGTGACCAGAGATAAGCACCCACACAGAAAAAGAGAGAGCTCTAAAATAGACTTTTTTTTCTCCCCTCTTCTAAGAGACATGACTTGTTTGCAGTATTGCCTGATGGAGCCAAAGAGAGACTCTCACTGCTGGTGCTTGTGGAGACAGCCCCTGCTCATGCTATGCTGAGCTGAAGCTTCTTGGATGCTGCAGACGCTTTGGGGTTGCTCTGGTTTACTTCTTGGAGAATTGGTTTAAGCAGAGGGGGCTTTCACTCTGCCCCCACCCAACAGGCTCGATGCACTGTTGTTAAAACCTCTTGCTCCTGGAAAGGAGCAGGAAGCAATCTACAGGAGGGTCATGCACCACCTCTGCCTCTCAAAGGTTTTGGGTGCAATGACATTGAGTGATGGGAGCCAGCAAACACCTTGTGTAAGTTGGAAACCAACTTCATATGGCTTTGCCTTGTGGGTTTTTGAAAGAAGGGAGGAGTGTGGGACCTGGGGCATCTCCTCCAGACATCTTCCCAGGGAAGATGTTGTGGCTGTTGGACAGAGTCCCACCTCTCCTCCTCTTCTGCAGATATGGTCTAGCTTTGAGAACAGGTTCAAACACTCCCTACCAAGGATTGCTTGTGTCTTTGGTCAGAAATATATTGAGGTTTTTATTTGCTTTCATTCCTTCTTTTTTCCTTTTAAAACATTTTTTTCCTTTTTTTTTTTTTCTTTTCTTTATTTTTTTTGTTTCCCAGCAAAGGCTTGACTTCACACCATCATGCTCCTGGGACACCCCAGGCAAAGGCGTGATTGCAGATCAGACATCAGGCAGGTGACCCATTTGCCAGGTCTGTGGGGTGATTCGGGATGATTTGGGTTCATGTTAAGGGTAGGAAAAGAACCTCCTGAAATGATTAATGCTTTATTATGTGATGTGTTGCCTGAACAGAAGCAGATTGAGCTTGCAGATGTCATTGCAAGGACAAGCAAGCAGCACAAGAGAAGTGGTTCTCTGCTGTCACAGGAGCTGGAGGCACTGCCAAGACAGAAGAGGAACTCTCCTGAAAACTGGTTTGTGCTCTGCAGCTCATATCTCCTCTGGGTATGAAACTAAAGAAGGGCTGAAGGGACAAAGCCACGTTCCTCCTCGCTTTGCAGCAGACACTAGTGTGGTCAGTTTGGGCACTGATGATTGCCTCCTGCTCCACTGGGACCACTGAAAGGCTTCATGCTGCTCAGATGGGGCTTTGGTCCAGCCTTTAATCAGTACAAGGGCTTTTCCATGCTGCACATCTCTGGGGAACAGTCTGTCTTCTCTGAGCAGCAACCACAGCTGGCTGCAGAATAAAAGTGTCTGGAGATGGGCTATGCAGGATAATGTGCCCTGTGAATTCAAGGGGAAGCTTGTCACGGGTTTCAAGGACAGCAGCTTGAGGTTCCTTCTTCAGCTGTCATTCAAGACTTTGCCTCATGGCTCCTGCCAGTTAAATATTTCCATCAAATGAGGATAGTGCTCCAAAAAGGAGAGTCTGGTTACAGAAAACAAACAGAAGAGTTTATAGAATCACTGACTCACAGACTGGTTTGGGTTGGAAGGGACCTCAAAGCTCACCCAGTCCCACCACCTGCCATGGGCTGGGACAATCTCCACTAGCCCAGCGTGCCCAAAGCCCCATCCAACGTGGCCTTGAACTTGGCCTGGGAGGGAACATCTACCACCTCTCTGGGCAACCTGTGCCAGTGATTCACTATGTTAATCATAAAAAATTTCTTCCTTATATCTAATCTGAATCTATCCTCTTTTAACTTAAAGCCATTACACTTGTCCTGTGACTCCATGTCCTTGTAACCAGTCCCTCTCCAGCTTTCCTGTAGGCCCCCATTAGGTACTGGAAGGCTTCTGTAAGGTGTCCTCAGAGCATTCTCCTCTCTAGACTGAACAAGCCCAACTCTCTCAGCCCGTCCTCATACGAAACAGCTTGGAGAAGAGGAAATTTAGCTTGGAGAACAGGAGACTGAGGGGTGACCTTATTAATGTTTATAAATATGTAAAGGGTGAGAGTCAGGAGGCTGGAGCCAGGCTCTGCTCAGGGATGGCAGCGACAGGACAAGGGGCAGCGGGTGCAGCTGGAGCAGAGGAAGCTCCATAGGAATGTCAGGAGGAACTTTGTCACTGTGAGGGTGACAGAGCCCTGGGACAGGCTGCCCAGAGAGGCTGTGGAGTCTCCTCCTCTGGAGACATTCAAACCCACCTGATTGTGTTCCTGTGTGATTTAGTCTGGGTGATCCTGCTCTGGCAGGGGGGTTGGACTAGATGACTTTTTGAGGTCTCTTCCAACTCAAAACGTTCTGTGATATTGTGATTCTGTGAAATATGCTCCAGCCCTCTGAGCATCTTCATGGACTCTTCTGGACTCACTCCAACAGCTTCATGTCTGTCTTGTCCTGGGTACCCCAGAACTGGACACAGCACTGCAGGTGAGCTCTCATGAGAGCAGAGGAGAGTGGGAGAGTCACTTCCCTTGACCATACTTCTGAAGAGTTCTCAGTTCTCATTTTTCTAATTAAAAAAAGCTCCCCTCAATTCTCAAAGCTCAAATCTGGACATAATACTTTCAAGAAGAAAATACTTCCCTTGCAAAGTTTAGAGCAGCAAGCTTAAAAATCCAGGTTATTTATTTTAAAAACAACTTTACTGTATTTATTGTGGAGTTGGAAGAGCCACTAAATGATGCAACTGCCCCTCCCCCCGTGAATGTAGAGACTGAATAGACAATATAAATCCACTGCTGTGAGATCTGTGTTAGAGGACTTGGTTACAGGAGTAATACTGTTCCTGTGAAGAAGCATTTGCAGGCTCCAGCCATCAATATAGCACGTGGAGTAGCTGAACAGGTAATAACTTGGGGCCTGCGGGGATGGGAGATGAAGCTGTTGGAACACTTGTCTGTGTGCAAGCACTCAAGTGAATATACAAAGTGTGTGCCAGAACTCAAGGGCTTACAGGACTCAGGTGTTTGCACCTGATAAAAAGCCAGGACAAGTGTTGTGGGAGTGTGAGAGTCTGAAGAGGAGAAGTCAAGACTTGATCTGTTTCCCTGAATGATTCACTGCCCTAAAAACCAGAATCTGAACAATAATTTCCGCTGAAGACCAGATCCTCCCAGCTAGGAGAGGACTCCATGAGCATTTGCAGGTACCCTATATGTAGGCACGAAGGAAATGGTGAAGCAAACTCATTTTTCTAGGTCCTTCCAAACCTGGTGTCAAGCAGATGCTAGAAATGTGATCTCAGACAGTTCCCTCTCCAGAAAGAACAAAATACAACAAAACAGCTTAGCAGAGTTTTTAAATCCTGATATCCTTATTGATTTTCCATGGAAAGCAGACAGCGATGAGCAGTCACAGCACAACACCCTCAGGTCAGTTTTGTTCTGCTGAGATGCTGAATGTATCTGAACAAGTCTAGTTTTACTAGAAATCATGATCTAGAGCACAAGTCACCCTTATCCAATATGGTCCATCAGATCAGCTCATTAGCCCATCATAGCTCTAAGTATGGAGCTGGTGCAAGTCTGGTCATAGAATCAGAGAATACCCTGAGTTGGAAGAGACCCATATAGATCACCAAATCCAGCTCCTAACAACCTCTGATGTGATCCAGGAGATGTGGTAGAAAACCATGACCAAGTCAAGGGTTGGGTGAGTCTTGAAACTCTGCCCTTTGAATGAGGTTAAGATTCTTTTCTAAAATTTACATAGATCTTTGTAAAACATTCCTGAGACAGCCTG
Organism: Porphyrio hochstetteri; assembly: GCA_020800305.1. Taxonomy (NCBI): domain Eukaryota; kingdom Metazoa; phylum Chordata; class Aves; order Gruiformes; family Rallidae; genus Porphyrio; species Porphyrio hochstetteri. The sequence continues at coordinate 66,721,530 of CM036908.1, read as the reverse complement.
AAGGAAAAATCAAGGGCATTGGGTGGAGGAAGGGCTGGGGGAAACAAGAAAACTCCTACCTGAGAGCTCCTGAACCTTGACAATGCCCTCTGGGCTTGTCAAGCAGATCTCCCCAGATGGCATTCCACCCTCTTATTCATCGACTAGAAGTCTCCTGGAGCCATTAGACCCCCATGGTGATTAGCAGAGGAGATTGCTGATGTGAGGCTTGTTCCTGCAATGTCCAATGTCTGTATGTGCAGAGGTGTGGGGAATTCTGCCCCCAAACAGCTGTCTCCAAACCGAGGCTTGTGTACTTGTCAAGGAAAAATCTGTATCTCCTTGTAACCTCAATTCTTCCCCAGGGACATACGTCTTTTTGAAAATGCATCCTTTGAAGGTTGAAGTCCTCTCCTTAGTTGCTTCATCCTCTAACAACAGTAGCCATTCCTTCCAGGACAGAAAGAAAAACAACAAACCCTCCTTAATTTCTTTCACCCTCGCACATTTTTCAATTAAAATAGATTTGTGCAAGCTATACTGAATGTGCCACAAATCTCTTTGCATGGTTAAAGTTGATTAATTGGGGTTGGAAGTGCAAATTAAAAAATGGCAGCAGCTAACAAAATATAAATAACCTCTCTTGGGCCTTGTAGATGGTGGAGCACAAACTGAGACGCCTGAGCTGGTGCCTCGAGGAGCACTGCCTCCTTCACCTTGGGTTAAACACTCAAGAGCAGAGCTGGGTTTTGATGGGGAGGGGGAGGGTTGAAGGGGGAGGAGGTTGGCCTCAAAATAATATGTATATAATCCTCAAGATAATCAATTTCTTCCAGATGCTTTGTAAACTTTCGTGTTCAAGAGCGCAAGCCATAGTACTTTCTAAATCCCTAGGGGTTGTACTTGATATCCATTTGTTATTTCCTAATGCTATTCAATCTTTTTATTTCCCCCCCCCCTGTTTTTCTGAAGCTTGCAGCCATAAGCCTCAGACTTACGTCGACAGTCGCCACCGCATTTGCCATTCTGCAGTGAACTTTTCCTATTCCTTTTCTTACACTCCTGATAAAAGCATTATCAGGGAAATTCAAAAGCAAGCAGAAAACTGGCATAGCTAATTTAGGCTAATTAGTATGGCAGAAGCTGAGTCTTGTACTTCAGAGGTTCCCATGCCCTCCCATGTCTCCACCTGATCGCCTTGTCCAGCAGCAAACCCAGGAGGCAGCTCCAATTATATCATAACCTCTTCAAACACCAAGCCACTCAAGTTAATTTTATCCTATTAAACAGACTGAAGGATTCAGAAGAAAGGTTCTCCCCCAAAAGCTTCAATTACCAGTGTCCCTGATTACCATCTTTACAATCCTATATGCTACAGTTAAATACTTTTTTGCTTAGTGTTGCTTTCTTGATTTAGATGAAAAGCGAGTATTAAGAGCATGTCTTTTCAACTCAAGCAAGTGACATTCATAAAATAAAATAAAAAAAAGGAACCTCTCTTGTTATTAGCGTGTTTAATCAAAGTCAAGTTTAGAACCATTCAAAGACAATGTAATTGGGGAAATGTAAACATCCCCTCCCATTGGTGGCATTTAAAGCAGCCACAGGTAACTGCCAATAACAGCAGTGATGGCCAGAAGATTTAAGTCTAGAGGAAAAAATGAAATAAAGAAACAGCAGGATCTCCTGAAGTAAGGAAATGTTGGATGATGCTTGAAGTAAATCTTGTGGCACTAATCAGCAATACAGACAGAAAACATCCTCTACGGTACTGAGCTGGTTCATCCTTCCTTACACCAATATGCAGTAGGTGTTGGCCTTGAGCACGCAGTCACGCCTGGCCAAACGCACTCACCTGGGTCACAGGTAAGCCTGGGCTTATGGAAGCATGCCTACTTTCCTCCCTGTGCTCCAGTCTTGATGGAGGCCTCCAGCCTTCATTCTCCATCCCCATGATGATCCTTCTCTGCTGTCTGTACGCAGGGGAATGGGGAGCTTGCTGGGAGACCACCCTGCCATTTTTCTGGCTGATGCCTCCTGCAAGGGGGCTGCAATCTTGGCTGATGTCCCCCAGCTGCTGCAATAATAATTGTAGGATCCAGACTATTATTTTTAACAACAGAGAGGGAAATGTAAAGAATATATGTCATCTGAGCATCAAATTAGCCATCTCCTGAAGACTGAGCCTGGGAGATGTTCAGGTGGTGGCAATACCTGTTAGGACAGCATTTAAATGGAAATGAGATGAGGGTATGGATAACCCGGGAAATTCAGTAGTACAAGTCCTAGCAAAAACACATTTTGCTTTTTTTTTTTTTAAGGAACTCCTTCTTCACCTTTCTCAAATAGACTAATTTTTCTTATTCCTCTTCTCCCACAGACAGCAATTTTTAAAAACACACTTACGACTTAATATTCGACTTGTTGGCTCCCAGTCCATCATGAGCTGGAGGTATTTGGGGGTTGGATTTCACTTCTGATCTCCTCATCCTCGCAGCTGAAAATGAGCATTTTTCTTTCTCTCGAGAAACAAACAAACAAACAAACAATTTCTGTCATTTAACAGAAATTGAATGGGTTTCACCCAATTGCCCGTTCTTTGGGTGATATGGAAATGCTATTGTCTGCAGACAATGATTCTCATGCAAATGAAACAACAGCTAAACAAGAATCTTCCCTATCTCTGTTTGGGCCAATTTTCTTAACGTTTCAGCAAAGCTTAATCTGTTGGCAGAAGTGTTTAGGCCCATTAACAGCTAAAGTCACAGAGTCCACAACTCACCCTGCTGACAGTAAACAAGGAATTTGAGGAATGGCCTTTAAACAATGGCTAAGCCACAAACCGTTTTGTCATCCAATGCTGTGAAAGGCATATAGGCTGATGATTTTCTTCCTTGGGTTACAGCGATTTGAAAGACCATCTTCCCTCCCCTGAGTCCCCAGCGCCCTCCAGGCTTGGGTTACAGCTGTTTTATTTGCCTTTCCAGCCCTACAGCTGTGGGATGTGTTATGCAGGTGTGCTCCCGACAAATGACTCATTCCAGGGATTCATATTATTTATTTGCATTGACCATCTCGGAGGCCAGGGTGCCCCTCCCTCCCCCTTGCTCACCCCCCTGTGTTCCTCACTGCCCAAACGTAGGACAACATGATGCTCTGTGCCCCGCAGGGATGACTTCTGGGTTTAATTTTCTTTGGCGAATAGTGCATCTCAGGTTCTTCCCTAACAGCACCTGGGATGAAAAGAAAATTTATGCTGGAAGTGAGAAAAAAATGGTACTTTCTAAATAAAATAAAATGATAGTTACAATCCATAAAGCTTGTATCGCGCTGGCAGAGCTGGGATGGAGAGGGGCAGAGTGGATGTTGGGGCTGGTCACCCCATTGGGTTTCTCAGCTGGAGGCTGTGCAGGGTAGAGTCAAAGGAAATCCCTTTGCACCCCACTGCCTGAATGGCACCCAAATTTATCCCTTCCTCCTGGGAGAAGAAGCACTGCTAAATTTATGGCAGATGGCTGTAACCCAAAAGGGAATGTGGACCTTTTACTTGGAGTTGTTAAGAAAATACATGTCTGAAAACTCATGATGCCAATGCCACGCCCACACCAATGTCATGCCAACACCATGTCTCCCATGTGCTTTTCCCAAGCTGAGATAGTATCTGCATCTAGCCAAGAACTGAAACCCAACATGTCACAGACCCCACCGTCCTTCCCATGGTGGAGGGCAGGAGAAGGTGACACACCAGCATCTCCCACCCAAATTGTCCTCACTTGCTGTCTTGCAGAAGACACGGGAGAAACCACAAGCAAAGGCCAGGACTGAGGCTCAGAACAGTTTCCCTTCACACCTGACCCAGACTATCAAAGGCAACAGACTGAGCTAATCAATGTGAGCACCGAAGGCCCATTCCCACATGAACCATGAATGCTAAACCCAGCTTCTGGTGGGTGTGAGAGGTCTTTTTCCTCTACTGATTCTCCTCAGGAGAAACCAGATAATGGGGAGGGGTGGAGAGGAGCAGAGCAGAGAGGTAATGAAATGCCTTTTGGCTGCATATGCAGAAATCCTGTCCTTTGACTTGTTCAGGCTGCACCCAAATTACGTTGCGTTCACCAGTGTCAGGAGGGATCCCCATCATCAGAGCTGGCTGTGCCACCAACAGCATCAAGCACCAGCATGCTGCCAGCTGCATGGCAGGGCTCTCATCCTGCTTCACTTCTCCAACTCTGACATTCATTACCTTTAAGAGCAGGTTGAAAACACAAGGGTTTTTTTTAGCATGGTGATGCCCAGGCAACACTTTGGCACTTCTTTTCCCCAACTTTGGAATAGGCTGATTCAAAGTTTTTAACTAAAATATGTTCTCCCCAGTAAGCAGACAAAATTTTGGGGGATTGTTGGAGTATAAATGTAATGAAATTAAATTAAAATTAATAAAACTGAATTAAAAAAAAAAGGAAAACAAAAAGGTTTGTGACCAAACTTTTTACCATTAGTAAGAATAAAAGCTGCAGTGTTTCATGGGAATGTTTAAAAATGAAAACTGTTATCAATCTCTCTATTGAATGCTGATATTCCTCTGTGCCAACCTTGTTCCATTTATATCTTCAGACCACCATGTTTACAGTGACACTGTTCCTAACTGCTAATTAAGTGTGGGAGGAAAGAAGGGTGTGAGGCATTTTTACAGATGGAAGTTGGGAACAACTCTGGTGATGCCAGTAACCAGATAGTGGCATCAGAAATTAATTATTCAAGGATCCTTCAGTATAATTCCCAGTAACGTGGTGCCATGTACCCACAGCTGCCTGTTGGGTTTGGTGCTGGCTGGTGGCACACAAGAAAACACATGCCACCTCCTGGTGTGGTGCTGATATACCCACACCTTAGTGCCTGAGACACGACCTCCTTTCAATATGAGCATTTAAAAATGATTCCAGGTTTCCAATGACTTCATGTTCAAGCTGATGTGGACAGATGGAGAGGCAGAACATGAATTAGATGAATGAGAATTGGAAGCACAAGGAAAGGATGAAAACTACGTGTTTAGTGTGGAGCAGACACCTTTATCAGCAGTACTGGGGCCACAGTGATATATTTTTCCAGAGTGTGCCAGCAGCTTTCCATGAAGGCCACTTGTTACTGGACTGAAAACTCCTTGTAAGTACCAAAATACCAACCAGAAACACCCCTTGGAAACAAAGTAGAGTTTACACAGCATTGGAGCCTTTCTGTCTACAAGACTGCATCAAAAGGGGGTAAGGGGATTGTGTGTCTAATCATGCTTTTAAAAACTCAGACCAAACTGACATTTTTTTTGCCTGTTTCTGACAGATCCTCACTATAAGAAAGGCACTGAGGTCCTGGAGTGTGTCCAGACAAGGGTAACCAGGCTGGGGAAGGGGCTGGAGGGCAAACCTTATGAGGAGCGGCTGAGGGAGCTGGGGGTGTTCAGCCTGGAGAAGAGGAGGCTGAGTGGGATCTTATCACTGCCTACAACTCCCTGAAAGGAAGAGGTCAACACCCATTTCTCTACAGCCCCCTTTCAGGGAGTTGATCTCTTCGCCCAAGCAACAAGTGATAGGAGATGGGGGGAATGGCTTCAAGCTGCACAAGGGCAGGTTTACATTAGACATTAGGAAAAAGTTCCTCACCAAAAGGGTTATTGGACATTGGAACAGGCTGGATGTATTTGGATGTATTTGGATGTATATAACTGTTGGAGAGGGTTCAGGGGAGGGCCACAAAGATGATTAGAGGCCTGGAGCACCTGCCCTACGAAGAGAGGCTGAGGGAGCTGGGCTTGTTCAGTCTGGAGAAGAGAAGGCTGCGGGGAGACCTCATTGCAGCCTTCCAGTCCCTGAAGGGAGCTTATAAGCAGGAGGGGATTCAACTTTTTAAAAGGATAGAAAATGACAGGACAAGGGGGAATGGATTAAAACTAAAGGAAGGAAGGTTTAGATTAGATATTAGGGGGAAGATTTTTACAGAAAGAGTGGTGAGGTGCTGGAACAGGCTGCCCAGAGAGGTAGTGGATGCCCTGTCCCTGGAAGTGTTCAAGGCCAGGTTGGCTGGGGCCCTGGGCAACCTTGTGTAGCTCCAGGCCTGAGGTTGGTGGCCCTGCCTGTGGCAGGGGGGTTGGAGCTCTGTGATCCTTGGCATCCCTTCCAACTCATACCATTCTATGATTCTATTTAAAAGATGAGGTACTTAGGGATATGGTTTAGTAGAAGACAGCTACAGTTGGACTCCGTGATCTCAAAGGTATTTTCCAACCTTGTGATTCTGTGCTTTCTTGAAAGAGTTTCCTCCAAAATAAATGAATAAACCAACCATCTTAATGCCACAGCAGGATTTCTCCTTCCCTTCCCTTCCCTTCCCTTCCCTTCCCTTCCCTTCCCTTCCCTTCCCTTCCCTTTCCTCCCATACATATACATATACATATACATATACATATACATACACATACACATACACATACACATACACACACATTCACATACACTGAAATTTGAAGAAACCTTTTACTGGATGTGCTGCTGTGCCTCAGAACGGGTGTGTGTTTTTAGTGCTGAGGCCATCATTAGGCATGCACAGTGGTTATCCAGAGAAAATCAGATGCTGCAGATGTTTAAAAGTTGTCATTTTCAGGGTGTACAGCAGTTTTCAGCCTTCTCCTGAAATAGTGATCCGGGTCTGACCCGCACACTTGTAGTTTTGCGTCTCAACAGGAGGAAGGGCTCATTTTGGTGAGCGGGGCTTTCTGCTTTTTTGCCTCTACTCTTTGAGGTGAAAAGAGAAGCCTGATTAAAACCTATTAATCTAAGGACTTGGGTAAGAGGTGTCAAATAAATTATAAACCTTTAAATTGTTTGAATTATCAGAGGGAGAGGCAGACAAGCAAAAATTGACGTGTATCGATCATTTAAGAACACATCAGCTAATTTGGGTTTTCATTCCCGTTCTTAAAATTCAAAAGATTTCATAATTTTTCCCTTTTGAAGGAGGTACACATCAAAGCTGGCTATTTTGCTGATGAAATATTTCCTCTTTTGGGTTTATCACAAGTGGAAGTGAAATTGGCATTCGCAGCTTAGTCCCAATTAATCAGAACTTGCGATCGGAGAAATCAAGTTGTATTCCTGCCTGCAAAGGGAAGCCAGAGTTAATATTCCTGCGTGGTCCAGGACCCTTTTGGTGGGCAGATGGACCCTCCATCCGTAAAGGAGGGGGGACGGCTCTATTACAGAGTGAGACTCAGGCTTGAAACGTGCCTTTTCAGGGAAAGGGTGGCATCCCAAACACTTTCAGGCTTGCCAAGTTCTCCGCAGGGTATTAGGAGCTTCTTTTTAGCTTCCTAAAACCAGCCACTCCAACTTTGCAAGCACAAATATTCACCCCAAATGTGCGCATGGCACGAATCAAGCAATGAAAGTTAATCGGCATCATTAAATCAGTCAAACCAGCAGGTTATTAAAATTACCACTATTCACTCTGAAAATGGGAACAAAAAAATTATGCTCCAGCTTTGTGAGCCTGTTTGTCTTGTTTTCCCACACTGCTTATGAATTACTGCAGTATATTACAATGTCCTCTATCCATCTTCATTAGCATTGTGAACAAATTGTATTGGGCCGTAATGCAGCATTTTATTTTTTGGTATTGTACAAACATATATGATGTACAGAAAATGGGCAATTTAATATGAAAAGAATGTTGTGCCTCAGAATTTTTATTTTCTAAACAGTCATTTCAGTTGGGAATTATTGCATGATTTGTGCATAATTTCTCATGGATAGTTATTTAAATATAAATAGGGAAAATATGTAATTCCATATGGTGGCTATCTACCCTTTCTTGATGCCTCTCCATATTTTTAATAGTGCAATAAACAAAAGATAAAAACATCTCTAAGCCACACACTAGTCAAAAGAAGATAATTGTGCCTGTATGTGTTTATTGTAATTTGAATGTGCTTCAATTAACTTTCCTCAATATTTCCCAGTTCTTTTAAAAGAAACTTAAATTGGTTTTTATTTTGTGAAATTTGTTTTCAGTGCAATAAGAAAAAAAAAACCCCAACACCAGTCCCTTTGTTTACCTCATTATGGACACATCCTATCCAGGAGCAAAGCTCCAACTCTTTATTCCCAACAACCTTTATTTTAAAAAAAAATTCTAGCATACTTCTTATTAAACTTTAAGTAAAAATATCAAATTCCTAGTGCTACCTAGGAAGAGGCAGCTCCTCACCGCTCAATATATCACATATCAAAGTGTGGTAAAACATGAAAATGGCAGAAAAGCAAACTCTTACACTTTTGCACTGCAGTCCCTTTTAAAAGATGAGAATTTATTACCCTTTCATCCTACAAATCATCAGGGCAACCAAAACAGAGAGCGTGCATATAGAATACTTGTTGTAATTAACCTTCAGGCTTTTATTTAAACAAGGTCAAACATTTCAACAGCTTTATAAATTAAGGTTGGGTCCGTGTGGCTCTATAGCATCAGGCTAATGACAAAATGCACAAGGAATACTTATTAAACAGCATTTATTTACAGAAAATATATCCTGCTAGCTTCAGGGACGCACACCCACGTGCTGATCTGGCACCGACAGACACATGGCTCCATCCCCAACCAAACCACCGCAAGGTGACCTGTGTAACTGTTTTTATCATGTGCTACCCAAGCCCAGGTATCAGTAAATTAGGTCATTTGCAAGCGAGCTGCATTTTTAGTGTGATTACAAAATTACAGGAGGTAGATTACAATCAACCCAACAACTGCTGCTCTGTCCTTAATTTTGTCCTATTTTTATTTATTATTCTTCTGCTTTACTTAAGTTTTGCTGGAAGGAGAAAGTAGGAGGACATTTGAGTTGGGTAGGATGAACTACTTCTTAGTGAGTAGTTACTTAGGGACCTTTATCAGTCTCTCTGGCCGTCCTGGGCTGTCTCCTGCTTCCTAATAAGAAATGGCTACCAGGAGTAATTTTTTCTGAACAAGGACCTCTTTATCTCTTTCTATTTCACACTCTAAATAAATAGTAGCTTTTAAGTTGCCACTGTTCATAATTCCACGCTCTCTTCAGTGTACCAAAGCATAATGAAGAAGATCATAAGAAGTAGTGCCTGACATGGCTGCTTCACACAACAGCCTGCTCTACAGACATTCCCTACCGAAAATCCTCTCTTTGAAGTCAAGAGGAGATCCATGTGGGTTATAGATGCCCCCTATATATGTGACCCACCTGTTGTAAAACAGCTGGTGCAATTTTCCTAAACGATTCAGATAATTTTCCCCCAAATATTTCTTGGATTTTATGTGTGTTTTGTTGGGTTTTTTTCTCAGCCCCATGGTGCATGGGTCTTGCAGACCCTCAGGGATGTTCATCATTCACCAGGCTGGCACAACCACCTCTCAGCATGATCTCTGGTCCCCTGGAAACATCAGTAGGGCTACAGTTAGGATCTTCACCTAAACCTCCTCTCTTTCACCTGGCCACAGTGTATTGCATCCCATCCAACCAACAAAAGTCCTGTGTATCAGCAGGGTCAATGGCAGGGACTGAGCTGTGTGAAGAAAGAAACATTTTTATGGCATCTGCCTTCACCATTTTAATTGACTTCTCCTTTCATCTGTTCCCCTTCTGTGCCCTCTGACTGTAGAGCGTTCGAGGGGCTGTAGTAACCCCCAGGAATACATAAATAAATAAATAAATAGAAAAATTAGTTGTGCTGAATGAGATTTGTATGTGTGGGTGTTTAAGTATCCCCGTGAAGCAAATGTCTACCCTCTTCTCATCAGAATGGGAATGAGACCATGTGAGTGATGTGACCAATTACCACCGAGCACCCCAGAGCAGCTTCTGAATATTCACGTCCAATTGCTACTTTGGTGGAACAATTGGCTTGAACAGTTTGAAAAGGCAATGATGTCAAACGTGTGGTTGTGATTAAAGGCAGAGAAATTACCAGCCGTTGAGCTGAAAAAGAAGCTCTGTTTCCTTCCCAGGGTAATTCTGCTTTCGAATTTTGCAGGAAACCCCATGCTCAGATGGTCTCTTCCCCTATACCCAAATCTGTCAGTGCAAAGGTGCAAGTGAGTTTTGGAGGCAGCATGGTTGAGGGCTTGCATGGGTGTTTTGGTGTGGGGTGAAGCAAGTCAGATGCCTCCTCTTCACCCTGATCCCCATGCCAAACCAGGCTTCTATCCCAGGTAAAGCAACATGGCAGCACACGATGCAAATGTAATTTAAATCCAAGATCGCTGGGGCCAAATATCTGGGAGTTGAATTGCCCAGCTAACTGGCAAAGGGAACAACTTATCCATCTGTATCAGATGTACTTGGGAGCTCTTCTGCTTTCTCTACAGGCAAGGACCATGTTAAACACACAGTCATGTAAACAGCTTGGTTCATGCCTATTTCTGTCATTGCCAAAAATGGCCTATACCCTTTAAAAAACCCAGACCATTAATTCCTCCACCCAGCTTTCTCCTCCTGCTTTAAAAATGCATTTACTCTTACAAGTTACAGTTCAGTAGCAGCCCTAGTTTTGTGACTGAGTCATGCAAAACCCAAGAGTCAGGAGAAAGAGCATTATTTTTTGTTGTGGCATACAGGGAAGTGTGCAGTTCCCAGATGGCAGAAGGGAGCTGAGAGCACACATGAGGGGGGGGAGAAAAAACAAGTAATACATCCTCCAGAATCATATCTGATGCTGAGCCCTTGTCAGAAGGAGTGGGCACAGAAATGCTGTTTGAGGCTGGGTCTGAAATATAATTTCTCTCCTTCTGGTGTCCTTCAGGGAAGGTGGTTGTGCATACCCTTGTCCAGAAAAAAATATGGGTTGTTTTTTTTTCTTAACAAGCAACTCCCACACATCTTGTGAATGCGCAAAAGGCTTCTTAAACCTGATGCAGGAGGCTAAGATGAGGAAACAGCCTGTATAAAATCCTCCTTGAAACTAGGGAACTTTTTCTTTTCCTTTCTTCTCATTTCCTACCCAGAGATCTTGAGCTAATTTTCCCTATCCGTAGGCTCCCCCTGCCCCCTCAAAAAAAAAAAGGGGGGGGGGGGGAGACTGTATTCACTAATTATACATCCTGAAAAGAATTTGGTTCAGTGTAAGATGATCCTAGTGATATGCTAATCCTTTTTTCTGCTTGGTGCAGCCTGAAGCCTGTGTCTAACATTTTTTTCAACTGTATGACAATAAAAGTTGTGGCAACAAAAGAAATAAATGGGCAGCTAAAGAAGGTATAGCTGAAACACATGGCAGACCAGTTCTCTCCTCTCCTTCTGGCTGCTCTTTTGTAGGCTCTGGTTTGGTATCCTCAAGTCAATAGCCGAAAGCCAGCCACCTTAGCAACTTAGTATGACACCCAAGCCCTCTCTCTTTACATTCATGAATAGTCAGCAAGCAGCAGACAAAATAGAACTAATCTTTTTTGACAGAATTGTTCAATTTTAGAGGAAAGGCTTTTGAGGCACCTTCCATGCATTTGCAGAATATGAGGCAACAATGGCCACCACCACGCTTTACAAAAGGACGACCAGGGATGTGAACGCGCGCGCACATCGGCCATTTCGATAAAATATTACAGCTAAGTTCAAGCGATTGCAGGGTAATGCCCATTGTTAGGGGGAAAGCTGGCAGGCAAAAGGGGGGGAAAAAAAAATAAAATTAAATAAATAAACAAAAAATCTCCATTGTTTTGTTGCTGATTATTAAACATACACAACCCGATAATGCGCGATTAGGGTTATTTGTCTTGATTAACTGAAGTTAAGAGAGCTGATTAATATCCATTCTTTAATTTCCTGTCATAGGCTGATAGCTTCATCTTTTTCTTTTTTTTTTTTTTCCCTTTTTTTGGACCAATGATTCTTATTGCAGAATGCATTCAAGCCAGCAGGTTCTTGCCTGCATTTAAAAGGTGGTTTTGCCATTTCAAAACCCTGTAACGCAGCAGCCACTCACAAGTCTAGTGTGTGCAGGGAAGGACATTCCTCCTTTTCCCTTCTCTCCCCTCCATTTAATGCAAGCCATAGCTCTATCTCCAAACCCAGTCTGAGCAGGAAAGAGAAGAAAATAATAGTAATAATAGTAGTGATAATAATAGTGATAATAATAGTAATAATAGTGAAAGTAATAATAATAAATAAAATCAACCCAGTCCATGGGAAAAACCAGAAGTTAGCAACATGGTCCATGCAGCTGCAACACTACATTTAAAATTCAGTTTACTCCTAGGAAGAGGGCTAATCCTGCCCCTGTAATTCCCTACAGCCAAAATGTACCCCCCTCCCTGAGTGACAGTGCAATGCAAAGACACTCGCACGCTTATCTTCCCCAACCAGATGGCCGACTTGGATCAATGCACACACGCCACGATCAATGGGAGCGATAAAGAATTAGGAAAACAGTGGTACATGCTCCCAGAAAGCTTGTACACTGCATAATTATTTTATGATTCTACACATGGCTACATGTGATACTGGAGTCAAGAAGGAAAAGGATAATTAGAGAGCCAGAAAGCACCCGTACTGCACTACACACTTTGTCAGTCAGCAGTTCCCACTCGGCTCAAGTCACCGCCGTTATCTCCCCTCCTGCCCCCTCGCAAACGAATTTAGGGAATATGTAAAATATTAGGGGGAGGCGGCTTCTGGGTTACAGAGACGGGATACAGGAGATTAGTGTGTCCTGTGATACGACAGCAAAAGTTTTTGTCCGAGGGATGGGGTGGGCCATGTGAGCATCGCATGCGGAGCGGAACGTGGGGCGGCATCTGTAGGGCACAGGGGTACGTGTGGTGAGTGGGGGCTGAGTCTGAACCCTTCCAGGGCTTTGCTGGGAGAGGGTTGTGCTCATTTTCATTCAATAAAATACAGCCTTAATGTTAGTCTGGATTCTTTTTTCCTCCTTCTTTCTTTCTGGTTGCAATTTTGAGATTGGCTCCTTGTATCCAGCCTGTTTGCCACCACGCTGCCGAGCAGAAAGGGCAGGAGGAGGAAAGAATCGGCTCCCCCCAAACTGATCGAGTGACACAGAATAAATATCAAAGCTCTGGATGGCTACGACTGTGAATCTGGATGCCAAAAAACACATGACCGAGATTAGGGAGCAGAACAATGCCAGGCAGAAACTGCTGCCCTTCGTGCCCAGGCAGACAGGCAGCGAGAAATCACCCTGCTAAGCACTCTGCAAAAACACATTGTCACTGCTTGACACCACCCACATGTCCTCACCCAGTCACCTCCCTAATACTGCACCGAAACTGTCAATAGGAATGGAGGGAGGAGGAAGGAAATGGGTTGCCATCAGCATCAGAGGCAAAGCTGGGGCACCCTTGTCCCTCTGAGTGCCATCATGGGCCTCAGGGTGGTGGTGGAACCCAGGGCCAAGTTCCTGCGTGAAGGGAGAGAAGGGTAGGAAATACCTGGAATGGATTGAGGAGAGTTCACTCACTGACCAGCCAAGGAGCAGAGGGGTGTGATGGACAGCTGGAGCTTGGAGGCACCACCATCCCTTCCACAGCTGCCTTCCCTCCTGGGGGATTAGTGCACAGTGCAGAGCTGTCATTGCTGGAAACCAGGGTACAGAGACACCTGCTCAACTCCTTCTGCAGCTATGTGGCAGAGAGGCTCACCTTGCTTCTCCTCATCCCTGTCCTAGCCTGCTTCCCCAGAATAAATCAGGGCCAAACAGCAACTTTCAGTAAAATCAATGAACAAACAATGTGGTGGTGACAAGTTCGGGAAGGTCCATGTTGAATGTGGAGGTTTAAAACAGGGGAATTGGAGACCCTTCTGCTGACATTTGACTTAAATAATGACCAGGGCCCAGAGTTCTTTCCTGATGTGCAGATCAAAATGTCTCTGATGTGCAGTCAGACTACAACAGGCACCTCAAAAGCACCTATACCTTAGTCTTCTCCCCAGACATAGGCCACTGCATGGGCAAAGGCCAAACTGCAGTGGTATCACAAGTCAAAATAGTAACTGTGAACACATCTATTAGGCTGGACTGGTAATCAAAGATGCCCAATGCATGACAAGTCACTAAGTTGGTTACTGCAGCTCCAGCCCTGAACTCCGTTTTCCACTCGTTCATAAAGTTTTCCCATCATATCGGGACCCAAATGAAAACACACACTAGAGCTTAGTTTGCCCAGCAGTGTTTTGCTTCACTAAAACACATGTACGTATGAAAGGTGAGAAAGAACATGTCATGACTTGAGTCAATTTAAGCAAATATCCTCCACTGCCAAATCAGAAATCATGCAGTGTTGGTTCTGCCCATGAGAGAAAACTTCCAGACAGCATTTCCTGCATGCAGCAGCACGCTAGGAGTTGAGTGGTGGAGGTAGGTCCAGCTGGGATGGGGGTGAAGACTGGTAGCTGGTGTGACACATGCACAATGCTACTAACTCACCCATTTCTTCATCTCTTCTCTTGTGGAGGCTGGTGGCATCTGTGAGGAGGGAGGTAAAGCCAACACTTGAGAGGCGTGCCAACAGCAAGGTGCACTCATGCTGAATCGTGCTCAAGGGACCAGCAACCCTTCATGAAGGATTTATGGTTCTGTGCATGACATCTCACTGCCTAGAACCAGCCCACTCAGATGGGTATGTAACCTTCACTGGTGTAGATGGTCCAGATCACAGAATCACAGAATCACAGAATCACAGAATTGTAGGGGCTGGAAGGGACCTCGAGAGCTCATCAGGTCCAACCCCCCTGCCAAAGCAGCTCCCCAGCTCATATTGCACAGGTCGGCGTCCAGATGGGTCTTGAATATCTCCAGAGAAGGAGACTCCACACACCCCTGGGCAGCCTGTCCCAGGGCTCTGTCACCCTCACTGTGTAAAAGTTCTTCCCCATGTTGGTGCAGAACTTCCTGTGCTCCAATTTACAGCCATTGCCCCTTGTCCTGTCCCCACAGACACTGAAAAGGGACTGGCCATTTCCCCCTGCATCCCATACTTAAGATATTTATAAACATTAATTAGGTGCCCTCTTAGTCTTCTTTTCCCCAGACTGAACAGTCAAAACAGCATCATTCTACCTGTACAGGTAGGCATTGTCCCATTGTCCCATAAAACAGCCTTTCTGGAGGTGGTGGAGAATGTATGTGAAGTGCCGTTAGTTTGACCACTATGGCTGTTTCAACTTCTTATTCAAAATGTCCCTATATATAAAAAAACTAAAATTACATTTTGGACAGATGAAATTTCTGGTGGTGCCTTCTGTTTCTTCTGCTGTATTACGGTTATGCATGAAACACCCCCTCCCCCCCAATATTTCCCTTCTTTAAAAATTGTCATTTTAAAATAAAAGTTTTGTTAAAGATGTATGTCAAACTGAATATTTATCCTAAAAATATATATTTTTTAAAAAGTTAAATTTTAGTTTTCAAAATTTTTGCACTCCATTTTTTTGGTCAAAAAGTGATACGAGCTTCAGATAGAAAAGAGAACTATTTCTGAAATTTCTCAAGAGAAATAATTGCCTTCACTAATCATTGTTTCCACAAAGAAAAGGTTCTCTAGTGACACAGGTTCTGCCTTTGGAGTTGGCATCATACTGGGTAACAGCCTAATTAGAAATAGAGAGATGTAATAACTCTCCAGGTTGGAACAGATCTGTACGAGATCAGTTTTGCCTCACTTGGATATGGACTATCCATTTCTGGAGCACAATTTAATTACTTCTGTGGTAGCAGGTGGTAAGTTCTGCATCTCCCCTGACTGGCAAAGTGCCTCTTCTCCTCCTCAGTCCAGTTGCCTATGCCTTCTCTGTCTGTCGTCTTCCTCGCAGGGTCTGCCTCTGTTGCTCAGTATTCTCCTGCCATAGTGGCTGTGGTGGACAGATTCTACCATTTGTTTTGGTAGGCTAAGACCTGGAGCCACAGCTGCAGCCAAAGAAAGCTTGCTGCAAGTCATAAAAGGGTATGTTTATTCCAACCTGATATGTATTAGTCAGCTTTTCTAAGATGGAATTAAATAACCTGACAGATGCCCCGAATTTTCCCAGCTCCTTTTGGTCCCTTAGGTAGGCAGGGATGATTAGAACATGGTGGGGCACCGTGGCCATGTCTCCTTTCCCTTCATCAGGCCTCTCCCAGAGGCTTTGGATATCACACAGCAATATAAGAATTGGATCTAGGACAGCTGCATGTATCCTCCTCTCAACTCAGCTGTGTTAGTGTCTTCTGGTGGTTCTGGTCCATGCCACTCATCCAGTAACTCCAAGTTCACATGCCACTGTCCCTCCTTTGTATCAATACTGGAAGAGCAAATGCATGTCCTCTCATGGGAGAGGATGTGAAAACAACCTGGGATCAGCTGACAGATGCTCACAAATAATCCCACCACATAGCAGCTCTTGATTGCCCCCACCCCAACTGTGGATTGGTCATGGGATGGGAGCACATCCAGTTGCATGTGGAAGGCCCCTGAGAAGAAAGACCTCAGGGTAGCTGCTATGGACAGGTTCCCGCAAACCTTCTTACCAAAGTCCACCAAATAAAAGACAACTCTTAAAGAAGAGAAAAACTATCTGCAGAACATTGCCCAGAACCCTGTCCCATGTGGCAACCAAACATTTACTTTTCAGCTATGTGAGCAAATGGGATCTAAATTGTCACAGATGCAAGTAGGCTGGTAGAGAAGCAAGAAATACTTTCTTGTTTCTTGTCTATACTTTATTTTTCATCTCTTGGAAGTCTAAGTAGCATATTCTCTCTCTCTCCTCTTCCACTATTTCCTACTTAATTTTAGGTTACAGTTTTGGCCTTGAACAATAACACTGTTATCAGAGAGCAGTGCCTTGGACTCATGGAGGCTTTCCGAAAATATTGGTGCCATCTTCCATAAAACATTTTAAACACATGCTATTTGTTTTTAGTCTCCCTTCTGGTTTTACACACTGGAAAGAGGACATTTAATATGTACAATAGAATTAATAGGGATGCAATGTAAGCAGGACTTACATTCAAAATACACTTCCACAAAACAAAGGAGCAGCTGTGAAAATGTAGAGTCCGCTGAAAATTTTTTACTTGGGTATCACATTTGCTAAAAGATTTACTCTGCAAAGTTTTATCTAATTTCCCATTCATTCAATTAAGCAGAGAGATAAATGGCCAGATCCCAAGAGATTAGGGGAAACTATGTTTAGCTCCCCCTTACACTCGCGATCAAGACTGTGCTCAATTTAATGATTCTTGCCAGAAAGTTCATGCTTACAGGCTCTGTGCTTCTGATAGATGAACACCTCCATCTCCCACCAAATCCAATGGGATTTGGAAGTATTCAGGATCCCTCAGATCTCTCTGGATCTGGAAGATTCAAGACACATAGGAAATTATATCATATTTGGCAAGGATAGAACAACATAGCTAGGATAGGGTGTTGAACAACCTGGTCTAGTGGAAAGTGTCCCTGCCCACGGCAGGGGGGTGGGACTAGGTGATCTTTGAAGTCCCTTCTAACCCAAACCATTCTGTGAGCTGGTGATAGTATGAATGGTCTTTTAGCTCTGCTAAGAGGAATGGCCAAAACTCATGGGTTACCAGAGCTATCGGTTCAGAGTCAGAACTAAGCACCCACCAAAATCTCTTGGAAATAAACCACATGGTATAAGTAAGGCAGAAGGAAATAGATAAAATGAAAACTGCTCTAATTTCCCCTGCTATTTGTGTCACACAGCCTTTATCAACTTGCCTAAGCAGATTCAGGGAGATTTTGGAACCTGAATAGAAATACCTGCCAAAGTTTTGCTGTGCATCAGCCCCAAATTCTGCTCTCTCCTCTGACAATTAGAACATTGATATCTTAGTCAGTGGGGTAATTACTTTCTGGAGTTGGCCATCCATTTAAAGGTAAATTATGGAACTTGTGGAAGTGTGAAGTCCATGGTAGAGGAAACAGACCTCCCCAGAATAAGGAATACTCTGCCAATCCTTCCCTGGAAGGGAGGCAAGCTGGTAGAAAGAGAAAGTGAATACAGGGTGTGTTTGACCTCTGTTTAGCCTTTCTTTTTGTTACCCAAGGTTTCTTCAGATGAATGGACAGTGAGGTGGGTTGAGAATTGGCTGTCGGACCGAACCCAGAGGGTTGTGATTCGTGGAGTAGAATCTGACTGGAGGCCTGTTACCAGCGGTGTTCCCCAGGGCTCAGTGTTGGGTCCAGTCCTGTTTAATATCTTCATTGACGATCTTGATGAGGGAATAACATCCACCCTCAGCAAGTACGCCGATGATACAAAGCTGGGAGGAGTGGCTGACACGCAGGAGCACTGCGCTGCCATCCAGAGAGACCTGGACAGGCTGGAGAGCTGGGCGGTGAGAAACCAGATGAAGTTCAACAAAAGCAAGTGTAAAGTCTTGCACCTGGGAAGGAACAACTGTTTGTATCAGTACAGGCTGGGGGATGACCTGCTGGAGAAGAGCTCAGTGGAGAAGGACCTGGGGGTCCTGGTAGATGACAGGTTGGCCATGAGCCAGCAGTGTGCCTCGGTGGCCAAGAGAGCCAATGGGATCCTGGGATGCATCAGGAGGAGTGTAGCCAGCAGGTCAAAGGAGGTGATCCTCCCTCTCTACTCTGCCCTGGTCAGGCCCCACCTGGAGTATTGTGTCCAGTTCTGGGCTCCTTGGTATAAAAAGGACAGGGATCTCCTGGAAAGAGTCCAAAGAAGGGCTACGAAGATGATTAAGGGCCCAGAGCATCTCCCCTATGAGGAATGGCTGAGTAAGCTGGGACTGTTCAGCCTTGAGAAGAGAAGACTAAGGGGGGACCTAATCAAAGTTTATAATTATCTGAAGCAGGGGATGCAGGGGGAATCAGCCAGCCCCTTTTCAGTGGTCTGTGGGGATAGGACAAGGGGCAATGGCTGCAAGTTGGAGCATAGGAAGTTCCGCACCAACATGCGGAAGAACTTTTTCACAGTGAGGGTGACTGAGCACTGGAATAGGCTGCCCAGGGAGGTGGTGGAGTCTCCTTCTCTGGAGATATTCAAGACCCGCCTGGACGCCTATCTGAGCAATATGAGCTAGGGAGCCTGCTTTGGCAGGGGGGTTGGACCTGATGATCTCTCGAGGTCCCTTCCAACCCCTACATTTCTGTGATTCTGTGATTCTGATTCTGTGATTCAGTCACCTGTCTCCTCATGCATAGCACAGACATATAACACAGAACTGCTCATCCCTTTTTGACTTTATTAGCTAAATATAACACTGATTCTGACTTGTAAGAGTTTTTCCTGCAATTTACAGCTTTATGGCTTGTATGGGTAATGGGAATGGACAGGTCCAGCACCCAACAGATCAAAGTGGAATTCAATATCCTGCAGTCCTCGTAGGCAGGATGTTTCCAAGTCCTCCTGTCCCAAACACTAATGAGCAGCAGAACTATAGAAGGATAGCAGATCATACATATATTCAAGCCAGAGCATTTGTCAGCAGGTTTGATGAGACCATTACTTTTCATACTGATCTGAATTGCCTCAGAATTTTTTTTCTTCATCCATTTGGCGACTCTAAATGTCTACTTGGATTGAAAATTCTTTGAGAATAAAACGATCTTGGGTTTTTGCATTTAAAAGCACAATAATCCACAACCAGGCTGAGGTAATTCTGTGATATTTCTCCCACTGCTGCTACAATTGCTACTCTAATTACAATGGACCCTTTCTTGATACCTTGATTAAGAATCAATTTCCAAAAGCAGCCTCGGGTATGCAGAAGTTCACAGATTTGGGCCTCAGATAACAAAAAACAATGTAAAATGTTCATTCATGTACCAAAGAGAGGACACTTTGGGATGCTAAACAGACTTTAATGGATTTTGATGTCTGTTTGTGAATAAAATGAAGAAAACAAGACAAGTGGTAGAAAAGACCTAAGATGTTATTCTAAATTTTATCAGAAATTTTTGATTAAACATGTGTGAATACGTTGTCTGGTCTTAATAAGCTTGAGAACATCATCAGCAATTAACTGGCAAAACAGAACATTGTTGCACAGTCAAGGGAGGGTAATCATGCTCGTTATATTTCCAGAGATGTAGCTGATCAAAAAGAGAACACTGTTTTCCCTGAAGTTCATTTACAGCATTTAGATGGAACCCACACTGAGTTCATAGGCATTAAGCAGACAAAGTGCTTCACACAGAAACTGCTCACCAACCTGTGGATGCCCAGCACACTGTCAACACATAGTGGGTTTCCCACTAGACACGTGTATCTCTTTTTCCAAGGCTGCCAGAGCTATATTTCCATTACACCTGGAATATCTGTATCTATCCCTCCAGAAGGAGCACCAGACTCCTCTCGTTCTGCATGGTCAAGAGAAAGTGTTGAGGTACAGCAGGGTGTGTGGGTACCTCTTTGGAGGCCAACTTATCCTAATGAATTTATGTGGAAAGAAGAATGTGGTGGAACCTCATAATTACTGAAAGAGAAAATGATAAATATTTTTCTACAGTGACATAATTGTAGTCATCCAAGGATGCAAAAGAGGCATCTTTAGGCAGAGGGAACAATGGGGAAAAGGACAATCTGAAGGATGCAGAAGCCATTTTCCCAAGTAAAAAGTTAATAGTTTTTCTAATCCAAAATTGGGATTTTGAGGTTTGGTTTTTCACTACTGTCTCTTTCAGGGGTGGGACAAACTGCCTGGACCACTCTGAAAAATGACAATTTGCTTTTCAACCAAAGGGCACATGCAACCTGTAAAAGGTGACTCTATAAAGGAAGTACCTGCTTTGTTTGGGCCTTGCTCTGCACATGAACAAGAACTTCATTCATTCCTCTTATCCTTGCCTCTTATTTCCATAACTTCCTGCATTTATCACTCACTCTGAATATGATGCATTTGTCACCTCATTTACTCAAATAGAGGTCTGCAGCCTTATGTGCTCAGCATTGCATCTTTAAAGGCTTGGTATGGACTTTCTTACCCAGCGTAACCAAGCACCAGTTTCCTCCAGGAATATACAACAATCTCTTTTCCAAGCCAGCAAATATTTTGTTGTGTCAGTATTTGTTTAGTGATGTCTATTTTTTGTTTTGTTTCAGAAATATGTGCCAATATGATGCCTGTGCACACATATTCAACAGAAAGACCTGTTGCCCTGAATTATAGCTCTTACTTTACCTACTCTCAGTGCTATGTATTTTTAAGATCTGTTTCTGAAAATTTTGGTTTCTGCCTCAGGAAAAAAAAAAAAAGAGAGAGAACTACTCTGATTTTGTGCAAAACTGTTCTTTGAATTCATGGCAAATCCCTTAGTTTTCCACTTTGTGCAGCTTTTCATATTTCATGAAGATGCACAGAGAAGACAAAGATGGGAATATGATGAGGTTCATTGCCAGATTCAAACCCTCATCTGATCAACAATTCTATCAAGGACACGGGAGTTATGTCAGTTCAATTTGGAGTAAGAAAGTTCAAGGAAAAGGCTTTGAGCCTTTAAGCACAGATTCCTTTTATGAAAAGAGTCAGGAGGCAGCAATTAAACTCAGTTACATTGAGATGAACGTGCCCTCCCCGTGCCCACAGACCACACACGTGCTGGATGATTCTCGGAGGCTGAATGTATCCTGCTCTGGCCAAGGGCCGGGTCAGTTAGAGCCAAAACCTCAAAGAGATTTTGGCTCAAAGGTGCAGCCCCATGAAATACTTGGAGAGGCAATCCTGTACCACATAGCTGTCCTGATGAAGTTGCCCCTTTTGGAGTACGCTGGGACATTGACCCAATTTGCACAGACCCTTGGCATTAGCACAGACCCATTGCAAGCGAGGTCTTTGAACACCAGTTGCCTCCAAATTCCATTACCTCTCTCCCTGCTGGGTTTTGTGCTTTAAGTATCAGGCAGGGGCTGGGAGAAGAAAAGAAAAAGAAAAAAAAACCCCACCCTAGTAAGTTAAATCCTCAGCCCAAATAATTAGTCATGTTTTGGTTAGTTCTCTAAACTCTCACTCACTGCTGATTCTCCATCTGACAATACAAAATCTGATTTATTTATAATTTTTTTTCCTGGCTTGACACACAGATCAGTTAATCAGGAGGTTTGTAAGTATGAACGAGCCACTGAGAGGCAAACACCAACTTTGGATGCGTTTGTCACAGCACTTTATCTTTGCAGCCTCATCTAATGTACAAGAAAATTTCAGAGTCATCCCTGCTAGCAGGTACTCTGAGAAACCTTCACTTGGAGAGGGAAAGAAATGCAGGATGACTTGGCTGTCTGGCAAAGAAGCTTAAGGGCAACAATAATATTTCATCTGGTGTCTTGAGACGGATGCTTGGGTTTGCTGGATTTTTTTAAAGGGAACACTGCTCATAGGAAAATCCTGTGTGGATGGAGGAGAGGTCTAACTCTGCATTGAATGGTAGCAGGCGTTTTTATTGCATCTAGAGGTGAAAATCCAGCCCTTCCCTGGCATATAGGTGAGTTTTGAAAATTAGACTATGATTGTGGGGACAACTGAAGGAATAAAGTCCAGCTGATCTGACTGCTTAAAGTTTTTTGTTTCTTTGTGTTCAGAAGCAACTGTTTAAACTTGATGCCTAGCAAATACAGGGAAAAAGACTATTTCTGCTAAACATGTGCCACTTTAATGTGCTCCACTGACATTAGTCTCTGCAAGTGAAGGAACCAACACTCAACACCTGTAAAAGCCTGTTTGGAGATAGCACTTATCAACTGAAGTCAAGAAGGGGTCCCCACCTGGACTGAAGTTTTTCTAATGTGAGCTGTTTTATTTGTATTCACTTTGATCAAACCACAGTGTGACCTACAACATGCTTAATCCTGGGGATGCAAGTACAGATCTGGGCCTTGACTTGTCTTCATGAAGAAATCTCATGCTGCAAGTTGGAGGGGAGGGGAATTTGCACAACACATACCCAACACCATGTCTGATATTGTACTTCAAAATAGCAGCAATATCTTCACTAACCATGGTAAGATCAGGGACAGCTTGCTCTTTGCCCCTTTTCTTTTCAGTGGAGTTTGCTGCATTGGTTGAGCTTTCTTCAGAAAGAGAATACTTACCTTGCATGATTCAGGTACAAGAGAAAGCAAGATTGAAGAATACACTTGGAGTAGAAGTTACTGAGGGTTTTGGTGTTCGTTTCTACTTCAGGGAGCATATTTTGCACTGGCTTTCAGGAAAGTTGTAGCTCTCACCCAAGGGCTCTTCATCCTTTTAAACAGGGCTCTACAACTCAAAATTCTTGACCCTCAGGGGTCCTTTAGTCTCTTGTTTTGTTTGGTTTTTCCAGGGCTTGTTGGACCTTGTCAACAAAGACTGTACCACAGACCGAACTTGAAATTCTCTGGGAAGTTACTCACAGGACTGGAGGTACTATGCAGTTGGGTAGCTGTTATCGTTAGGGAGATACCTGATGGCATTTCTTGGCTAGCTAGAGTTTTCCAAACACTGATGACTTTATGAACAGTTCTCTCACATGGCTGGACTTTTCCAGCAAAATGACAAAATACTGCAGGAACAAGGTGAGGTCACCACCAGAGGAGATAGGACAGAGTCTCTGAGCTGGAAGGAAACAGCAGATGATATTACTTGCACACGTTGCTGTGGAAGAGATTACTGTCAGGGAAGACTGAGTTGAATGGACACCTTCAACAAAACAAGACAGTGCTACAGCTACATCCCCTTTGAAATTCTTTCTTCCAAGCAACAGCATTACCTCTGCCTCACTAAGATTCAGCTTCAATGATCTCTTCTTCCCTCATAAGACTGTCCTGATGTGAAGGATGTAGCTCTGCATGGTGGCAAATAGGAAAGGCTGCGTGGTATCTGTGTGCTGCTGGCACTCAAAGCAATGTTGCCTAATCAGTTTATCTTTGGATTTCACAGAGGTGTTAAAAAAAAAAGGCAGAGAGGGGCTGATCTTTGTGAGACTCCATGAACAAAGGACTTGGAGGTGCAGCTTTATTTAGTCCATTTTAGCATTTCACCCTGCAGTCCTGACACCTGTTTGCCATGAGAAGGCAGACCTGCATGGTCTCTGGGATCAAAACAACTCGATGAGATTGTTAGTTGGTGTTTGGCTAACTTCACAGAGCTTGCTCAGGAGCAGGAGCTCAGCCAACAGGAAGCAATAAGCTGATATACTACGGGGCGGGAGGTTTCCTTCATGTCCATGGGATGGAAATGGCATGGACTAGATTAAGAAGATTGGGGGGACAAGGAGGAAGGGGGTATTTTTTACATCATCCATAACTTCTCAGGTGATACTGCACTGCTCCCTGGGAGCAAAGACAAGCTGTTGACTAGTGAGCACAAGCCATTTTCTTTCAGAAAAGCACAGATATGAAGAGAGGCTCTGCCTAAGAAATGCAATTTGAACTGAGGTTACTACACGAATTCTGCAGAGCCTGTTTTCTTCAATGATTTGAGAGCCATTTTGCACACACATTCTGACCAGAATTTCTCAGGGTGGAAAAATCACCCATCAGGCTTTAGGCTTTGCTTTTTCTCTTGGCAAGAGCTGCAATCCCAGGCAGTGAGCACAATGCAATTTTGCAGATTATTTGGAAGTGTCACCCTACTCGGGTGCTCCTTTTCGTGTTATTACCAATATCCACAACATATAGCCTGCTTTGCAAGCTTTTCCTGCTTTAAAAAGAATAGAATTTCACCCTGATACATGTAGGTTTTAATAGTTCTCATCAGCAGACTGGGCTTGCTAATGAGTACAAGAAATGTGATGGATGAGAAACACGAGAAAACTCCAGAAACCAAATGTTGTGAGGATCTTGTTGAATGGTGATTCATGCATGCAATTCCCATGAGTATTACCAGGAGTGATGGATATAAATCCTAGCACATCAAGAGGGGAATATAACCCCTAGGGGTTAGGAATTAAAAGCATTCTGAGGGGCGCAGAGTCTCATCTTAAGACACAGAGTCACTGTATGCATCTAAATCCCTGCACACCGAGATGTGAATGTGTTAGGATCACAGTAATAACAATGACGATGCAGCTTGCACGGTGCTTTTGAAACTGGATGACACACACACACATCTTTCCAAATTAGCGATTTAAACTTGCAGGTGGCTGGTGCTTTTAGTTTTCATCCACCCTGTAAGCCCAGAGATGGTTTCACTAATACAGCACTTCCCAGATGTTTAGACCCCAGGTGTGCAACAATGTTCTTATTGATGAGATTTAAATGCTCTTCTTTTTTTTTTTTTGTGGTACTGCTTATGATAGGAGCAAAGATAACTGCATCAGGTCATATCTTTTGTTATCAGTCAATCTTCGTCTCTTCCTTGCATTACTGATGGCAGGTTTAATTCTTTTTACAATGAATTTGTTGAGACTGTACATATATTTGAGTGCAGGGCACGTCCTTAACATGGACCTGGGCAGTAGCTTCTTCATTCCTTCATCTGTAACCATTGTCTCCACATGCACGTGAGCTCCCATAGCTGTTATTTTACCAATGAGTCTTAAACCATAATATTATTACTGGTTTTGCAGTGCTTATTTACTTGTTAGGATTGTCTCTTTGTTCCAGTTTTGCAAACCTTTGGATACTGTGATTGTGCCACAAGATAGTGCATTTCAAGGTCCCATGGTTGTGCATCTGAGGTTTACTTCAAGCCTCGTTTGCTTGTCTAATACAGGATGACAACAAGCAGTACTGCGATATATGCACATATACCCTGCCCAGGCACTGCCATCATGATGTGTTTTAAGTCAGTCCAGGGAGACAGGCACAATTTCTCTCAGTCCCACAACATCAGATGAATCATATCCTAAAAATAACTGTCTATCCCCCATAACTCTACAGGGAGTCCAGAATAATGGGTTCAGATGATGATGTGCACGCTGGAGGTATCTGCAGTCAAATGAGACGACACCTACTTTGTGTGCCAAATAAAGCAGTTCATACAAAGCAGCTTGGAGCAGCCAAAATGCTGAAACTTGCAGAAAAGCAGCCAAAATCAATCTATAGATTAAGCAGCAAAGCCCTTTCAATGCAACTTGTGAGGTGCTTTTCACCATGTGCATCATTAATGCCCACAGAACAAAATAAAGGTGTACCCATGGGGCTGTAGCATGAATTAAATAAAGAGGTGCTTTCCAAGCAACAAAACAGTCCCCTTCTAAAAGGACTGCAGGATGGCAGACCAAAGTATAACGCCCTGAAAATGAGATAAATCCATCCCTAATCACTATTGAAGTGCTGAGTATGCAGTAGGTGTTTCTCTTATCTAAGCGTATAGCTGGGTTCACTGATATGGGTAATTTCCCAGATGTTTACTAGCCAGCAAACCAGTCATCTAGGAGGCAAGCTGTCTCCTGGAAGATGAAAAGCTGTGGCCCAACAACTAAATAAGTGTCGGAAAAGATCTGCCTATACAGCAAAACGTTGTGGTGGTTATTATTCCTGAAAATGCCAAAGAACTGGATTCAAAGGACTCTTCCAGCTGCACATCCCTATGTCTTACATGACACCTCTCACCTCTACCAACTGCAACACGTGCTGTTATTAAAACAATCCCAAACTGCATTCATCAAGAGAATGATACTAGAACTAAGCACTCTGGTTGACTATCATGCCAACACATGCCATGTTTCAGAAAATATAAGATGGTGAGTACTTGGAGGATGGTATTGCACTGAATGACTTACTCTTCTAGTTATTCCACTGTAATTTTTGCTGCCAAGAAGTTTGAATCTGCATTTTCCTGAAACAAGAATCTTTTGAATGCAACATTAAGGAGGTGATCCTCCTCCCCCTCTACTCTGCCCTGGTCAGGCCCCACCTGGATTATTGTGTTCAGTTCTGGGCTCTCTGGTATAAAAAAGACAGGGATGTCCTGAGGATGTCCAGAGGAGGCTATGAAGATGGTTAAGGGCCTGGAGCATCTCCCCTGTGAGGAAAGGCTGAGTGAGCTGGGACTGTTCAGTCTGGGGAAAAAGGGGAAAAAAAGACTAAGGGGGGACCGAATTAATGTTTATAAATATCTTAAGTATGGGATGCAGGGGGAAATGGCCAGCCCCTTTTCAGTAGTCTGTGGAGACAGGACAAGGGGCAATGGCTGCAAGTTAGAGCATAGGAAGTTCCACACCAACATGCAGAAGAACTTTTACACAGTGAGGGTGACAGAGCCCTGGGACAGGCTGCCCAGGGGGGTGTGGAGTCTCCTTCTCTGGAGATATTCAAGACCCATCTGGACGCCGACCTGTGCAATATGAGCTGGGGAGCTGCTTTGGCAGGGGGGTTGGACCTGATGATCTCTGGAGGTCCCTTCCAAACCCTATGATTCTATGATTTCTCTGTGATCTCCTGTAACATCATAGTGAGTGAACTCAGGTTTCCTTTTTTTTTTTTTTCTCAAGAAACTTGGCCTTGGGAGTCCCACTGGGGCACTGATGGCAGAGAAGCACTGCCGGGTGACATCTGTCACCACCCACCGCGGACCTTGCTTCCTAGCAGTGAGCTTGCATTAAGCAAACAAACAAAAATAGCCTTCCAAGAATTCTCCAAAAGTAGTTTGAAGCAGAAGTGGATTTGAGAAAATTCAGTGGATCTTCCCAGCCACTCCTCCATCAGAAAGATTCGCATCAAGCATCACGTGAATTGTGCATTGAATTCTGCACAGATTAGTTTGAACTGTAAGGTGAGAAATGTCAGGCAGCAATTCTGACTGGTCTAATTGTAGTCTATAGCATTTGCTCAGAGGATTTTAGGTGGTACTTTAATCTTGGGAAAATACCTGATAGAAACATGCCTTTTAACTCCTAGAGAAAGATGTATGAAGAAGCAAAGCCTTGAAAACTCAGCCAAAAACCTCTAGAAATAAGATAAACATTTATAATACTGAGAGTGATTAATTCTAGTGACAAACATCCAGCAAAATGAGGAACTGCCTAGCTCATGAAGTCTTCAAACCAAGAATGAATCAAGAATTTTAGCATCATAAAATGTTGACCTTTACACCAATTTTAAATTAATAAAATAGTCTGGTCTGGAACATGCAATGTGTCAGCTCTAAGGACCACTTGGGCTTAAAATGCTGACTCCGTGAAAGTAAAGGGGTGCACAGGGGTCTGTGACTGTATCAGAAGAGGAACCTGTTTGTCCCAGAGCTCTGAAGCATGGACCAGAGATTATTTAAGGACTAGGCTTGTTCTTGACTGAAGTGGAAGATGTTGGGAAGACCTCTACGTCAGAAAGGCAAGACATGCCCCACAAATACATCTGCTTAAGCACTTTGTCACCCAGCCCCACGGGATTCAGGATAGTTTGGTTCCCTTCTTGATTCACTTTAGACTTGTTATGGGGTACCAAGCATCCCGGTTCTCCCACTCTGTTCCCATCTCCCCAAAACCACTTGTCTATTTAAATTGCAAGCTCTGGGAGACAGGGCTTTGATTGCAGAGATTGTCCTAATCACACTCCTGACAGATAAGAGCATAAAAGCATTTCCATCACAGCTCCCTCTTTCACGTGATCTAAATGAAAAAAAAAAGGAAAAAAAAAAAAGGAGACTTTACTTTCCCCTGTTTATATCCTACAGCATCCCCAAAAGGGAGGTTAAATACCTGATTAGAAGCCAACAAAATACTTTTTGTAAAGAACAAAAACCTAGCTGTATTTCTAAAAAGGTATAAACCTGCTGTGGGCAAGAACGTAAGTGTTGACACGAGTGTGTTAGGTTGAGGTTTAGAACATCATTATTTGCTCTTATTTACCAAATGTCTTACCTACCATATTATCTGCCTTTTCAGATGTGTACTGCTTTTGATTTTTAATTGGTCTTATTTACCAAATGTCTTACTCATTAGACTATCTACTTTTTCAGATGTGTTCCCATTTTGATTTCGCTGTGAAGTGAACCCAGACATGGAAACTGTGTCACACAAGGCTTTCTCAGCATCTCTTTACCTTTGTCACAGTGTCCAGCACCTCTGGTTACCACGCTGGTGGTTTAACTAATGGCCCCTTCTTGATTCAACTTTGAATTCTGTGATCTCACCTTTCCATCAGCATGTACAGAGATTAATAAGACATTGATCATGGTGGGGCTGAGCTAGAGATGCCAGAGCTCTTGTCTCTGCCACACCTTGCTGATAGGTCTTTCTGAATTTGGTTTTCATGTGCCTTTTGTAATGATTTAGCTCCCTTTTAAAGGAATAACTTCACTACCTGCAACAGTTTGAAACATTGCTCTTGATTTCTTTTCTCAAGGCTAATTTCTGTGGCAAGCTGGTCTCATTCCCCAGATACCTGAAGTATGTAATCAACAGCAGCTCAAAATTCAGAGCAACAGAAACCCCTGGGGGTATTTAGTTACTTAATGCTAAATATGTCCTTAACTCTTCTGCTGGAGGAGACTCAAGAAGATGCTCACCACAGCCAAGGTCTTTCTGTGGTTGTGGCAAAGAGCAGCTCAAACACCCCACAGCAGATGAGGCAGCCCACTGCAGGGTACAGTGTTAATGTGGGGGTCTGTGCAGGCAGCGCTGTCTCTGGAGATGGATACTGCTCCTCATCATCACATGATGTTCTCACCTAGGTAGGGCAGCACAGTGTGATACCTTTCACAGCCAGCACACCTGGCAGACCCTGTCTCAGCATGCCTGTGATGCCAAGGGAGTCAGCAGTAAGGCACAAAACTGCATCAGTCATGGAATTTTTCACATTCAACCTCATCTTCATGAGCATTCTTCACCTCTTGGTGGCTTTGATTTGGCAATTAAAGCACCCAAAGGTGGGAACAAAAAAAGGCAACTTGTGCCCAAAGAACAGTCAGCTCTGTGCAGTATGTTGGATGTTGGATTTATTGTTTCCTTATACAATAAAATCCATTTTTTTCCTGAATAAAATCCAGCTGTTTGCACTGGCTGCTTAAGAACCCTCTAACATTTAATCTAAAAAACATCTCCAAATGACAGCTTGCCCCAGACCTTCTGGTAGCTGAAAATCCAGAGCACAAAGGATATAGTTTCCTAAAAAAAATATCATCTCATCTTGTTTGCATATCTAGCAATGGAAAACTCTGGAGAAATCAGTAATAATTATAGCCTGTCTTGATCAGAGTTTTTGACCCTGTTTATACAGATCTCACTGCATTGTGAGCCTCTTCACAGCTTGAGACTTCTGGAACTGGAAAAAAGTATTTGCAAAATCTTTATGACTTTAACATTAGTAAATGCCCTCTATATGCAAGGCAATGTAACCAGAAAAAAGGAACAGATAAAACAGGGATATTAAATATCAATAATCTAACCTTTAGGATAATTCAAATTATTCTGTTTTACCAAAAGTTGGGTTCATTTACAGCTTGCAACAGGCGAGCTGAATTTTAATGCATTCTACCCCTTCATCGTTTTGTCTAATAAAAATGTCCTTAGCTTGTGACAAACCCAATGATGAAAACTGATGGCTTGATATGCAAACTTTGACCCGTGGCAATAGCCTACTATGTCACCAGCCAGGAAAATTCCAAGCAAGAAAGTTTTTGACAATAAGCAATAAAGGAACAGCATTCCAGGGAGGAACTCACACTTGAAGCTGACAACTAAGTGGGAGATTAAAAAGGAGAGAGTGAGTGAATTTTAATGACCTGGAATGCTCTGGAAGATATGTCTGGTGTAAGTATCAACAAATTACAACAAAGAAAGCAAATGTGATGGAGCTCAAATACTCACAAAACTCTCAAGGTCTTAAACAAAACCCTTAAAAATAACAGGGAAATAAACTAATGTTAATGTGTGCAAAGATCCCTGCCTTGGTGGCCAGGGTCCTCATCCAGCTTGGGCTCTGGTTTAAGAGCAATCTAGGGGACATAAACATGTATGAAGAGATAAACATGACTTGTCAAGTCAGGGCCCACAGGCCCAGCTCAGTTAAAGGGGTTGCCTAAACTAATATTCCTCTAATCCTCCTCTTCGAAAAACCCAAATCTGCCTGCAGTCCAGAGCAGAAGCTGAAGGTGTGGTGTAGGGCTCAAGACTGATAAGGCTGTAACAACAGTTAAAAGCACTGGCACCCAGACACTTCAGAGAGAGCACCACTGACCTGCCCAAAAGCTCTAGATAGATTATTAAGGTTTCTTGTGGACATTTGACCATGAAGGTGCTTGGCTTTTCTTCCTTCCACCAGACTCTGCAGTCCTTAAGCACTAGCATCTATAGAACTCTTTTTTCTCCCAAGGAAAGGAAAAAAAAAAAAAAAGAAAAGAAAAAAAAAGAGGAAAAATTGTATAAAAAAATAAATCCTGCTTTTGTTCTGGATAAAACTAGGTCAGCGTTTTCCATCCTCACTGTCAGTTTTCTGCAGTGTATTTTGTACAAAGCATCATCATTCCAGCACAAGGTATTTATAAAGTGAGCTTTGACAAAATAATTGTATCTATATTTATATATAGATATATATTTATAATTTTTTTTTTGCCAGAAAGGCTTTGGCATCTGTCACTGAAGGGAAAGATTTAAGATCTAGGTAGAATTTTCATCTCTCACAATGACTTGGCCTAAATTGACTAGATCTAATAGACCTGATGTTTTAAACCTCCTTGTGCAGGAAAGCACTGCAAATTGCAGCTCTTCAGAAGTCCTCCTCCTCCATGCAAAATTTTCAGTGGAAAAAGTATAAATATGGTCCAAGATTTATTTTTACTCAGTACCCACACAATGCTCCCTTCCCTCCACCCCAATTCTCTTGATTCAGAGGCAAAATTTAGTGCCACATGGGAGCTGGAACATGCAAAAACTAGTACCCCATGGGACAAGGAGGATGGCAAGAACACAGACTATTGTGGGTAGGGGGCATGACAGAGGCTTTGCTGAAAGGATCCAGAGAGCATGTCCACCAGAGCTGGGGAACAAAGGCAACTTGTTTTCATTTCTTCATAATTTGCAACCAGCTGCTAAACGAAGACCCTTTTCCACTCATATTTCAGTGCATATTAAAAACTGACTCTTAAAAGGCAAAAATAAAGGGAAAAAGTATCTGTTATTGTCTTGACATCTTTTTCAATGTGCAGATAATCAGGGCTAGGTAAGGCTAATCGTGCACATGCGGAATATTCACTCCATGGCATTAGTGACACCTACTCCCTGCAAAGGCAGTGTCTGCACTTTCCCCACTCTTCCTGCTCCATGAGGAATATGCTGTGTCTGTAGCCTTTGAGCCCCTTACCTGATCAACAGAAGAGGATTTGAAAGCATAAGATGCAGCTGGGGTAGATGGTCACCATCAGTTGTCCAGTCAGACCATACCTTAATAACCAATGTATGAAGGAGTCATCCACTGTTGGATGATACATAAAACAAGCACAGAAACAAAACATTGGGCACAGAGACAAAAGAATCATAGAATGGTATGAGTTGGAAGGGACCCCAAGGATCACAGAGCTCCAACCCCCCTGCCACAGGCAGGGCCACCAACCTCAGGCCTGGAGCTACACAAGGTTGCCCAGGGCCCCAGCCAACCTGGCCTTGAACACTTCCAGGGACGGGGCATCCACCCCCTCTCTGGGCAGCCTGTTCCAGCACCTCACCACTCTTTCTGTAAAAAACTTCCCCCTAATATCTAATCTAAACCTTCCTTCCTTTAGTTTTAATCCATTCCCCCTTGTCCTGTCATTGTCTATCCTTTTAAAAAGTTGAATCCCCTCCTGTTCCTCTGCTCTCTTCAGGGACTGGAAGGCTGCAATGAGGTCCCCCCGCAGCCTTCTCTTCTCCAGACTGAACAAGCCCAGCTCCCTCAGCCTCTCTTCGTAGGGCAGGTGCTCCAGCCCTCTAATCATCTTTGTGGCCCTCCTCTGAACCCTCTCCATGAACATACCCAAAAGTGGGGTATAGGACTGATCAGCAAGATGGGAAGAGTTGGAAAACAGAAGGACACACAAGAGAGAGAAGCATGGGAGACCTGCACTGGAAAAATGAGAGAGAAATGAAGGACAGCAGGGCCACAGTCAATGGGTTTCTCTGGAAGCAGTGCTAAAGGCATTGCAATCTGGCCTGGTTCTTGCTCTTGGAGAGAGTCGGAAGAGAAGACAGACTAAGACATTAAATGGAGAAAGAGAGGGAAGTCACAGGGGAGTTCAGCACATCCCACCTCTCTGGAGACTAGGAAGGAGCCAGGATGCAGCCATAAACTCGTTAATCCCAGAAGCTTCATCTGAACAGTCCTAAACCAAACATGCCACCAGAAAGCATTCCTGCAGCCCCGTAATAGCTCAGCATCACTCACCATAGCCACAGCGTGTCCAGCAGAACAGCAAGGTTAGTCAGTAAATCAATATTATGTCAAATCCCAAAGTCAATCTGAGGCTGATTCATCTTGAAAACACAGCTCCCATGTCTTCAAACACAGCCAAATTCTTTGCAGGAAAAAAGTCTTCACTTCCCTGGGTGTTGTGAACAAGTAAATAAGTCTAGCAAAATCCAAACACAATTTGGCAGGATATAATACTTGTTGGAGATAATCCTACCTGCTGAAATTTCCTTTTAACCTCAGTGAAGACTCCGGTAGATCCTAAGTATAATCAGGACAGATACGAATTCTCTCCCACTGGAAAGCAGAGTGAAAAGTCTTCAAAATATTATTCTTTCATGTCAGAGCACAGCAGCAAAGGAAAAGTTCTAGAAATAGTTACTTTGGGGAATTTTCTCCTGAAAAGTAGGTCAGGTAATTTTGGCTGCAGTAGGTGTCCCCCCCGCACGGGTAATAACAGCATAATTCAGCCCAGGATATTCAGGTGATGGAGAACCAGGGTCCCCCAGGTATGGGGATCACAGATTCCCACAGTAGGAGTTGGTCTGGCTTCTCCTGAACCCACGGTGGGATGGGAAGGACTGTGCCAACGCTGTTGTCAAACATTTCTTGCCAGTTCAAAACTTCTCCCTACAACTTCTGCCTGGCCACCCAGCTTGAAAATGGCCCTCAAGGCTTATGGGGTGGGGATGACAGCTGTGGTCATCTAATGACACGCTTGGCAAATAGATTGTCCTGAGACTTCACAAAGAAGTTTCCTGGAAACACACGTTACACAAAGTTTAGGTAACTTCAATTAACTGTAAATTTTGTTGAAAAAACTCCATGAGTTCCTGATGATTAAAGGACTGATATCGTTATTATTGATTGTCACTTGTAGCATGGAAGGCTGCAGTGTGATTCCCCCGACAGAGGCAGGTGCTGTATATACCCTCCTGAAGAAGCATCCTTGGCCCTGGAAAACTTAGAAATCTAAACAGACAGCACAGACAAAGAACTACCATTATCTTCCTCTTACAGATGGGGAACTGAGGCACAGAGAGATTAAGTGACTTGCCAACATCTGTGGAAGAATGGAGGATTAAACCTTGATCTCCTGAGTCCACGTCTGGTGTTCAGTCAACGGACCAGCCTTCCTGCTCCTGCTAATGTGTTATTGCTATCATCTGCTCAGTGGTTTTTCCTACCCACTTCTACTTAATCCCTTTTCAAGGTAGCCCTTCAGGGACTGTTACTTACCTGGGTCAAGGCTTGATAGAGCCATGCCAAAGAGGGACATACTGTTTCATGGGCTCGGCTGGCAGGTGCCACTGCTGGGTGGCATCACAGGAGCAAGGACTTACAAAGTCATTTCTCGTTCAAGGCAGAAAAAAACCTGCCACAGAATAGCTGGGCAGCAGGGAAAGAGGAAGCTGCATCTGCAGCAGTTGCCATCCCAGATAAGCCAAAATAGCGTGTTCATGTAGGAAGAGGGCTTGTAAAGTGGGGATGTAAGGCAAGAAGAAAAAAATCTTGAAAGGTGTATATTGGGTGGATCCCTGGACTCTATCAGTATTCATATCTTGTGCTGCAATACCACCTGCAGGTCCCAGTCCAGGGCTGGATGTTGCAGGAAAAGAATGGTCTTGTAACTCAAGGGATCATGTCCCACCCCTCAACCTCCATGGAGCCTTTCTGATCACTGGAGAGGGTTCGGATGATGCTCTGTGTGCACCATTAGACAGGTGTACCCCATGCTGCATCACTGCACACCTTGTCCACATCAATCCTCTCAACCTAAGTATATGCCTTGCAAAAAAACCCCTCCTTACCCTGTAAGAAGGGTCACGGTGAAAATGAGCCTTGAGCTGGGGAGCTGCCAGTCCTGAGGAACCAAGCAACGACGCTATTTCAACGCTGTGTGTGAAAGAGCAAACCATTGTCCTCCGCTAGCAAGTGATGCGTTGGCATGCAGACCCCAAATAGGGCTTCCCCACTCTCCCAGCTTGTGCCAAAACGGGGGGTTTGGGTGGAGGGTGCCACTGCCAGGCCTTCACCTCAACGCCTGTCACCCCAATTGCGGTGGGCGAGAGATCACAGGCGAGCGGCAGTATCTGCTCAAGAGACATCAGAAGGCGTCGGAGCAAGGGTAATCCATTTATTTTTAGAGAAGTTTTTCCACTCAGAGATCATACACACTGCAGATCACAGAAACACATGCAAGCATGAAATTTAATTTTTAAGAATTCTTTTTCCTGGGGCTTCCATGTAAAGCGCTAGTGAATGGGAAAAACTACAATCATGACAAGACAATTACAGAGAGGGTTTTTTCGTAAGCATGAAACTTTGAAAAAAGCTGTTTGGGGAAAAGGGAGGAAACCACCCTCCCCCCCAAAAAAACCCACTAGAAAAGTAATTTATGTCCAGTTGTCTTGTTCCAGTGAAGCAGAATTAGACATTTTAAATAATAATCGGATTTAAAGTAGCCAAGAAAAAAACCTACCAAAACCTCAAAATGTTAAGTTTGAACTACTTTCCCTGGTCTGGCTCTTTTATTGCCACGGTGTCTATGCAAAGTGGAAACTGCCTGCAACCTCCTAAATACTGCAAGACACACACCCTTGTGCTTTTAGCATGAAAGGACCGGGAGACATATATCAGGATTTGAGGGATTATGGTGAGAAAGCAGAAGTGGTGACTTTGATGTTCTTTATAAAATAATATAAAGGGTGAAAAGACAGAAAGTGGAGTTTGGGTTGGGTTGGGGTTTTTTTTTTCTTCTTCTTCTTCTTGGCAAAGCCCCCCAGGAAAGAGCTAGCATGGAAAATGAATCCCCTTCTCATCTTCCAGAGAGGCAATTCCTTCCCTTCCAGCCTAAGTTCACGGACATGGCTGTGCAGGGAGCTCAGACACTGTGTGCCTGAGCTCTGCTTAGCCTGTGGATAAACAGAGAGGTTAGTTTCTACAACAGGCAGCCACCTAAAACTTCTTGGGCAGCAAATACACCCTGGGAAATAAATACCTATTGTACATCTGGAAATGTATTGGCAAGAAATGCCCATTGCCACCTCGATGGTCACACAGACAGGAATTTTAACTCTGGGAAAGGTTTCTAACTTGCCAGTTAATGCCAGTCCTTCCTACCATAGATCTCTTCTGATGGAGCAGCTACTGCTTAGAGTTTTTCACAGCTGCCCTATTCATAACTGCAGCATTCTGGCGGCTTTAAGTAGGAAATAGAGATTCAAAAATAGCCCATCGATTCACAGAGGAGGGAATCAAGGCGTTAAAAATATCACTTTGAAACTTTTCAGCTGTCCTTATTCAAGAGGCAGAGGTTTTAGCACTGATTGCTTTAGGAGGAAAACGACACAAAGCAGAAAGTGTAAAAGGGTTTTACCTCGGTTTTGTAGCACCGCAGCATCCCTCTGAGTCTCTTGTCCCTGCATCAAGCCACAATCAAAGGTGGGAGCACCATGCCCAGGTCCTCCAGGTCTAGGGACTGCACAGTAAAATAATTTGTCAAATTGTCAAAATTTAACAGACATGGTAGAGGAGCAGACTGGGGAAATTTGGATAGACTGTGCCTTCACCCAGTCCTAATCTCACCACTGGAGGCTGTAAACATGATGGGTAAAGTGACAGTCTGGCTACAAATCTGTCTGGCAGCTTCATTAGACATCTTTCGCCTGACTGATTAAACTGCATTTAAGACCCACTTTTCATTTTTCCAAGCCTTTTGTTTAAATTAAAAGGTCATGTTTTCAAGCGAGTGATCTGCTGCCCTCGCCAGTCTCCCGCCACAATACAGTTACATTAGTACTAGTGTCGCACAAAGCCCTGTGAATAAGATCCACAGACACCAACAAATGTCGCAGCCAGCGGAGGTTACAGAAAGGGGTTTTTGTCTCTTCGTTATATGCCACAGCAGGGATACAGGCTTGAAAAGTCCCCCAGCCTCAAACTTGGACTATTTCTGCTGTGAGCCTGGGGACTTGCAAAGAGGACTTGCTACTTCTGCACATTTATTAGAGCAGCCGGGTTTGCCCCGTGCGTCTCACTCCACGTTGGGTTTTTTTGCTGCTGCCTCACCACGTGGGAACTGAAAGGGATTTTTGGTGGTTAGATAAAAAAAACCCAAACCAACCCAACAACCCAGGACCTGGGATTTGGGGTCTAATGCTGCCAAGTGCTGAGTGCCATCTGTTCCCACTGGCTCCGAGCGGCTGTGGGGTTGCTCCAGAGCTCACGGGATGGGGTCCCGGCGCGGCGGAGCCTGATGGAGCCAGGGCAGCTCTCCAGAAGATGTAACGTGGCATCTTGGGAGCGCTCCCAGTTTACACCTCTACGTCTCTGGCCCGCAGACAGACTGCACTTAACCTGCCACCCTTCAGCCAAGTGCTTCTCGGAGCTCTCAGAAAACAGCCAGCGTGCTTAGAGCTGGGAGAGATGTCCTGGCTGCGTTTGAGACTTGTGTACATTTTGTTTCCAACTAAATCTAGGGAGAGACTCCCTTATTATCTGTGCTGGGTTAGGTGATGATGCGCTGAGCATTAGTATACCATGACGATGCCACTGATGCTGGTCTGAAAAAAATATCCCCCAACCACATGTACCTTTCTCTGTAAATTTTTGATGAACTGGAGGGTCAGGACATCTGTTCCTGAGGAAGGCGATGGCTGAGCTGCCTGCTCCTCTCAGGTGAAAAGCAGAAAATAAAGGAATTGAATAAAAGGAGTGAAAACCAGATGCGGGTTCACTGCCTTGGAGGAGTCCTGGCTTCCTGCTGACAGGTGTCACTCCAGCATGAAGGGGTTCATTCAGCACCGTGTGCAAGAGTCCACCTTATACCAAGGGGATGTAAAACTTGACTAAATTTTTACTGGATAAGACGTGTGCTTCACAGGCCCTTTGCCATACTCTGCCCAGGGACCTATCGTGGTTTCTTTATATTCCCTAAACTGCGATTCCATTAACTGAGAATGGTAGGAATATGAAATAATATGGGTCCCCCTAATTTGGGGGGTTGGACCCGATGATCTCTCCAGGTCCCTTCCAACCCTTACAATTCTGTGATTCTAATAAACTGTAGCTCGGATCTCAGTATTTTCACAGAATATTAGGAGTTGGAAGTGACCTCGAAAGACCACCAATACTCATCATGCCCCATGCCTGACACGCTTCCTCCTGAGTATTTTTTCATAAATCCCATTGCACTGGAACTTTCGCTATGGAAATGTACACAAAAATGTATTGGTAGAGGGTTACTTCCCTTCTTTTTCAGGTACAATTAAACCTTTGATAATTGCTGAGGTTTTCAGAAGCGGCAGTGACATCAGAACCTTCCAGAAATAGCATTTCCTTCATATTGCGATGGGATTCGATCTGCAACGAATGCAAATATGTGTCAATATTGCAAATATAGCCCTGACTGCTGCCAGTTTCACTACTGCAAGCCTCACTGGCTGGTTAGGAATACCTTCTACATTATTACTCTAAAACCAAGTTGGATTTCCTAATCAACCAGCAGGGATGCTGCCAAAATATTATAGCATACCATTTGCTTTAGGACTACACTTCTCTAATTGATGTGGCTGAGATTCACGTGCAGGTATTGACAGGAGAATAGATGTTTAATATTTAAGAGTAAATCCTTGACATTTCCATCTCATACAGTAAGTCCAATTATCCTTTTTTTTCCATTCCCCAGTCAGAAATCTGAAAGGCAGAAGAAAATCCAGAGTACACAGTAAAGTTTTCCAAGTTGTGCAAATTGCTGTGAATAAGAGTGGCGGGTATGATCCAGCACCCAGCAAGAGAATTTTGGATATCCACAGAGCAAAAGCAGTGTTTGAGGCTTTTCTGAACAGCCTTGCTTTGGTAAAGCTGGAGGACATTTTGCTGCTGAACATTCATTTATTAAAGTGAAATAAAGTAATCTTTCTTTCCCGATACCTAAGAGAAATGCTTCTGAATGACCCTTTCCTTTTCCTCACAAAGGCTATGGGGTTTTTTTCTTCACAACTAGCTGACTATGAATAGGCACAACCATTCCAGTGAGCTGTCAGTTTG
Source organism: Porphyrio hochstetteri (assembly GCA_020800305.1). NCBI lineage: Eukaryota > Metazoa > Chordata > Aves > Gruiformes > Rallidae > Porphyrio > Porphyrio hochstetteri. The sequence continues at coordinate 66,682,211 of CM036908.1, read as the reverse complement.
CAGTGCCAACAATTATATCGGTTATCCAGGCCCTTACGTGTCATTTAATACCTACTTTCATAGAGGGGGGAGATGAAAAGAACAGCTACAATAAGATGCAGTTAATTATGGATATGTTTAGAAACAGTCTAATGAATAATAAACAACATTTTATTTCCTCCATCTATGACACGGTGGCAAATAATTAAGAATCAAAAGAATTCAAAGTATTAGGTAACAATTGAGAAACTTGTGCAAGATTTTTTTCTGCTCGAGTTTAATTGGTTCATTGTTCCCATGAACTATAAACCACGGGGTTGATAGCGGTGCTAAAGTTTACTTCTATAAAGGAAGATTAACATATTCGGGAACTTTACCCTAATCCTTGTTTTGCGTTAACTCAAGCAGATTGGATTAGTAATTCTTACCTACCACCCACTAGAAGAAAACGGGTTTCTTTTCTCAGACAACTGGCTGTATTGTACCTCCATGTGCATTATCTGCACTGAAAGCGTTCTGCAGAAAGAAATAATGTGAAGTGAAAGGGAAAAGAGTTTTACACTGTGATGGCAAGAGACAATCGCTGACGTTGCAGAGTCTGAACTCTACTGAAAGGCCAGACCTGTTCCTCCCCAGTTCATGTGCTGTTACTTCAGGCAACAAGGGAATAAATCTTCCCTGAAATTCTCATTCAGGAAAACTATGAAAACAAAGAAAAAGTTGATTACCAGTTTCTGATTTGGAGACCTGTGGGGTGCACTGGCAACAGCCCAGAGAGGGAGAAGAGCTGGTTTTGTGGTTGAGCTCTGCCAAGCATCCGTGGTTAATGCAGGCGTTGCAAACTCACCCAGTTCCTGTGTGCTCAGCCCTGCTGGGAAGGGGTCAGCTGCTGTGGGAAGCGTCCCAGTGGTCCTCCTGGCATGTGGATGTGGTGCAGTGCAGACCAACCACAAGTACCAGTACAACCCTGGGCCTGTGGAAACATCCCACTGAAGAGTCAGATCCAACAAGTGTCTCCCATCCAGCTGAAATCCCATTTTCAATCATTTCCTAGGCAAAGCCAGGCCTTACTTTGCTGAAGTGGTTGAGGCACCATTCCTGGAAGCATTGAAAAGACAGTTAGAATTGGCATTTTGGGATATGGTTTAGTGGTGGACTTGGCGGTGGAAGGGTAATGGTTGGACTCAATGATCTTCAGGGTCTTTTCCAACCTAACTGATTTTATTATTCAGCACCAGATCCTCACCTCAAGAAAGAAGTTGCACCTACTTGCTCTGTTTGCAACTACTTTTCTCTCATTTTCTCCCAGAGTATACAGCCCAGATCCTCCTGTTCCCTCTCCAAATGCAGGAGCTATCCTGAATACACTCAAACAGAATCAGGACAACATCCCAATGAGAGATAAATGCCAGCAATGACATGAGAGGCAGCAGAAGTATTTGAATACTGTGCAGATTTCTGTGAAGCTTGTTAAGTCCCAAGCATCTTCCAGATGCTTAGCTGGGGAAAATTCCCTTCTTATCTATATGATCACACTTAGTCAGATCTTGTCTATCGCTGATCAAAAGGTTATGCCAGGAAATTTGAGAGAGTTTTGAATCAAATCAGATTCTTTTGCACAGTATTTATGAGCAGTCTGATGATCCAGCTGAACACAGCAGCTCCACAGATCGTATATAGTGGATCAAACCATGCAGGGCCATGGAAGAGCCCAACACAAACTACAGTTTGTGTCCAAGCTCCATCCAATCACAAAACTGAAACTCCCATAAAATGTGGCAGCAGCACACAGAAGCGTATGTCAAGTTAGAGAAAGACCACTCTCTTCTTTCTTGAGCTGCAGAGGCTGGTTGCCTCAACAGAGCTGATGGCCTTCCCATAATGATGGAAGAAAATAAATTACTATTTGGATGGTTTCTCTCTTTTTTATGTTATTATACAATGATTGTTACTTGGAATAGCTTTACAAATACTCATTTGCCAGGACTGCAGGAGGCAAAGAGCTAGCAAAAATATGTGCTGAAAAACAGTTGGTGCAAGCACAACTACAGTGATGAGCTTTGTGCTAAAGTATAGTTAGCAACAACAGGGACTTCATGGGCAAAGAGCGATGTCACCTACTATCTGTATGTGAAGGAGCAAACCAGCTAATTTGTGGCCCAGTTTAACCTGGATTTCTAATTGTACCTCAGTAGTTATCAATAAATTCCATTTACTTCTACTCATTAGCAGAGTAGGATGTTAATTAGCTCTGCACCTATGAAAGAAAGAGAGCACCTTGAAGCAGTTCCATCTATTTCTGCCTCATTCCAGCCCAGTGCTGTCCAGGTGATCCAAGACTGAGTCTTCTGTTAAGCCATACTTGATACTTTGAAAGGCAGAAGCTCACCAGAAAGAAAATCAGAGTGGTTTGAGGTACCTTGCTTGAACATTTCAAGGGTAAAAGGAAAAGCACCAGCCCCAAACCAATACCAACAGCAAGAGACATGTGACACTGAGACTTAACTCATCTTGGCTGCCTGAAGCAGACAAGAAATTCCCCCAAAAAGTTAATTTACTGTTGTAAAGGAGGTGGGGGATGTGTGCCTGTCTCTACCTTGTCTGTGAGCTGCAAGTTCTGGATCCCTCTGTTCATCAGCCTAGCTACCTGCAGAGCACTCACCCTCCACCACCCTTCCTTTAGCTATGGAAAATATAAATTCTGGGATGCAACGTATATGCAGTGCCTCCTACAGCAGAATCCTCACCTCGTGTAGATACACTCAGTGCAATTTTATATCTTGTTTGCTTATAGCCATATTTGTAGGGAGTTACTTCCCAATGTCCATGGAACAGCAAGAAACCCCTGGGGTGCCCCAAGAGTCCCACAAAACTTGAAGCAAGGGGAAGTTTGGGGGGTTTTTAGGAACTCCTATGCCAACTACCTTTGAGCTTTGCGCTGCTCTCACTTGAAACCTTTTTCTTCCCAGACAAACTGTTGCTTCTGCTGTATCAATGAAAGAAAGATGAAGAGTGGATCGATAAATTACTCAGACACTTTGTAGTGTCTGTTATGAGTGCTGCCAGTACAAATTCACCACTTTCTTCCTTCTTCATGGTTTTGCCCCAAGCTGTGCAAAACACACTGCGTATCGCTTACTGTTTGGGATTTCACGAAGAAAAAAATAAATAGAGCCTCCAAGTACTAATTTCAAACTGCTGTAGTGAACTCTCCCTTTTTTTATTACATAATGGAGCCTTTTGTCCTCAGTTTTCCATCTGTTTGCTAAGCATTTTTCACTTGAAGACTCAATTAGGACAAAAAAAACCCCACACAATCATTCAATTCAAAAATTAATTTGGAGATCAAGGGACTGACTTAGGCCTATACCAGTGACTAAAAGCGATTCAGGCTTTGTCACATGACCCAAGAGAACTGAGCAACAACAGTTTAGCTGCTTTAATCCTGCTTAATTTGAGTGCAAAGAAATTCACATGTGCTACTAAGAACATTTTGCGAGTACACTGTGTCCATTTTTCTGGGTCCCCACGTCCAAAGACTTTGTTTCATTGAGAGCTCATGACATCCTTGATTAGTAACCCCAGCGCCGACGAATGAAACCCACAATGTTTTGCAGGGATGGTGAGAGACCAACGCAGAAAATATCCTGCTGAGGAAGAGGTGGTTCCAGATAACGCGTTTTACAAGCAGGAGAGACAGCAAACCCAGCATCTTCAGGGTTTGGCAGTGATGTCCCACAGGCAGTATAAAACAGAAATGCCATCAGTGACCCAAAGAGTATATTTATATATATAATATGGCTATGTCAGAGGAGGTCTTAGCAATATATGTGTATCATAGAACCATAGAATGGTCTGGGTTGGAAGGGACCCCAAGGATCATAGACTTCCAACCCCCCTGCCACAGGCAGGGCCACCAACCTCCAGGCCTGGATCTACATAAGGTTGCCCTGGGTTTATAACTTCTTGCACATGCTGTGCACAGGCTATAGGGTTGTTAGCAGTGAAAGGCTACCCCTTTGCCAGCCATCACCAATTGGCACCAGGATGGGATCCTGGGGCCACACGACGGGTTATCGGACCACCTTGAAGCTTGGCTACAGCCTATTTCAATGGGGATGGCCAAATTTTCATTAGGTGAAGGAAAACTTGCAAAAATCCCATCCCAGAAACACACACACGCATGCACACACACACATACCCTTTACCTCTCTAATGCCTTGCACATTGCTGGGTTTGGAAGAACTTAATTAAAGTCAGTTGTGAAATTTCCAAGGGGAAAAAAAAAAAAAAGGTAATCCCTTACAGTAAATGTGCTGTGATTGTTCTGGGCTCACCCTGCTTCTCCCCCTTGACTGGTCTCATGGTGAGACAACATAATCTGGAAGATCAAAAAGAAACCAGCTATGCTTGCTTTTCATCTTCCCTCCGACAAAGCAAATGGCAGCGGTGAGGACTTGAACTGCTTATCCAAGCAAGAATCCATGCTCATCCCTGGATCTTGCAGGTCCCCCAGTTTAGTAGCTGGCTAGCCAGTTCACAGAAGCATCTTTCCTGGACAAAAAGAGGTCTTCCTGCAGGAAAACTGCCTTCCCAGGAGCATGACTGCGGCAGACAAGTTCTGAAAAATCCTGGGTGCAAGAGAAGGACAACATGAAGGTATAACGTCCTTTCTCCCACCCCCTTCAATCCCTAGATGCTTGGTGAAAAGTCCCTAGGGGTTGTGTGACGTGGGTGTCAGCCCCTCTGCTTACCCTGGAGAGGACAAAACCGTAACTCCACCTGAATAAAGTATGCTGGGGCAAAGGGATGAAAACTGGCTGAGGAAACAAAAGAAAACTCCTGAGCAGCAACCCTGAGCAGAGTGGCAGATGACCAGTCTGTGCTCCAAGGCACATACTGCTCCCTGTTTGCTGCCCTGTTGGGACCCAGACTCCCCAGGTCTGTGCTTGTAGGTCTCAGACTTGTTTGGTTCCAAAGGGACAGGTTTTCCATGAAATGTGCAGGTGCAGATGGAATCCCACCTCCAGTTGTGGCACAGCCAGTGTTGTAGGCAGATCTAGCTAGCACTTAGCATGGAGAAGGCTCAAAGGCCTCTTTTTCCTCACCTTTGCCTTAATTTACAGCTCCATCAAGGTCTGTGTTTTGCTGATGTTTCGGGAGCAAGTTCCCAACCACAGCCATGTGTAGGTAACAGTTCACTTAGACGACAACCCTTCAAAATGCTGGAAGGTCGATTAAAGAAACAACCAAACAAAAGCCACAATGACAACAGCCCCTGCAGCTCTGCTACAGAAAGAAGCCTCGCAGGAAGGTCTGTGAAAGAAAACCAACCAATTCAGCATCAAAGAGAGAAGAAATCAGAAGCAAACTTGCCCTCCTCCCCTTACCCACACGGTGTATTTTATCTAGTCAGAGTGGCGGTGCTGGCATGGAGCCAGGGATCTCGCCGATAGATCCAAGCGGGGCTGATTAAGAAATGTAACCGAAGTAATTAATGATGAGGGAGGACTGACTCCTGGTGCTGACGGCGGAGCTGGGACCCGGCTCGTTCTTTTCAACAGTTAACCCCAGAAAGAGTCAATTAGAGCAGGACTTCCCAACCTTTCGCAACAAACGCTCTCACTTTCAATTAAAATGGCTCGCTAGGAACCCAGAGCAGCAAGTTGGAGTCAGCAGGCTGCTCAGAGCATCAGGCTTCCCGTGCCTTTGTAGTTTCTGACTGTATTTCTCTAACACACCAGTTTTTAATTTGCAAAAATATTGTCTGGATTTCACCCAGGATTTCAGATGGGTTTCAGGTCTCTCTGGGCTCTGTTCAGTATTCTGAACAAGGTTCCAGCCTCTCAGATATCAGCAATGGCATTTGCTCTGATTTTCTCAGGGCAGCGTTTGGTTCTCCCTCTATTTAGGTCACTGATGTTGATAAGATCCAAGAATGCCAATGCTGGGCCAATATTCTGGACCACCATAGAGCTGTAGATGTTCAGTTCTGTCTTTTACAGAATCACAGAATCACAAGGTTGGAAAAGACCTTTAAGGTCATCGAGTCCAACTGTTCCTGTCCTATGCTAAACCAGATCCCTGAGCACCTCATCTACCCGTTACATCCAGGGTCAGTGACTCAACCCTCTCCCTGGGCAGCCTGTTCCAGTCCCTGACAACTCTTTCAGGGAAGAACTTATCCCTCACATCTTGCTTTCCTTTACTTTCCCCTTGAACTTCCAGACTGTCCAACTCCTGCTTTAAGGGTAACGTGCAGACTTTGCCACGAGATGACACTGAGACCAGGCACAGGTTTAAAATAAAGACTGATTCACTGTGCACTGGAAATGGATTCTCTACTTCTGTCCTTCAAGCTCCTGTTGCCATTTGTGCTGGAAGTCTGTAGACAAAAGCTCCACTGACTTGCAAGGATTCTTGGTGCTGCTTCCTTCACTTGTTTTCACTTCGCTTTGGTTTATATTCCTGTAGAAAGACTGCGCTGTGCTGAGCATCAGCCTCATAGTGGAGGGGTAAGATCTCAAGCTTCACCCTCTGTTTTGGTCCAGTCACAATTTCCCTAAAAACCCCAAACTGCTGAATATTTACCCCATTGCTGGAGACGCTCACAGATTCCGTTTCCTTCCCCACACCCTTTTTTTCAACACACAAAAACCAAGGTTCATTTTCATGACATTCTTTCATGATCTTCATCTTAACTGGAGAAGGCATTTTCTAGCCTAGAGGGTAGAGGCTTTGCTTTTTATTGTCATAAGTAGCAAGTTCAAGTCCTGTGGTGAGGGTCACATTTTTTTATAATAAACCCTTCATATCCTTTATTATCTTCTTATTAAATGGTTCAGTACATTAATTATCGTTATCATCCAATATATTTTTCACTGAATGAAAATATTTCAACAACACTTTTGGCTGAAGAAGCAAAACATAATACACCATTTTATGAGTAATTTTCATGAAATTTTTCATGCACCCAGATCTTGTGAGGTAGGGAACACTCTTTGTTTGAACATTATAGCCTTCTCATTCAGTTTTCATTAATAATTTTTCCTTTAGTTCTCAATAGGTTTCTCTAGCATTGAGGCAACAATATCAGAGACCTCCTGTAGCTAATTTAATATCTGTAAATTTCCGTGTCTGATAAGCGACAACTGTGCAGACGAATAGAAAAGTAACAGAGTGGATGTGGGAGGAAAAAAATACAAATGAAAGTGGAGACTGCAAGATGCTATGAAGTGATAATCGTTGCAGAAAGTTTGGCTTCATCAGGTAAAATCATGAGCAGAAGGAAAGTGATTATTAATTGTCCTCTAAAAGAAAATAAAAGGTTTTCAGTTTGCTTGTTTGTCTCAAAAATTGTCCCCTTGATTGATAGAAAACACTTTCTAGTGAAGTTTTTCACCCGCCTCTGTTCTAAGCCATGCTCACATGCAGCCCCATCTTGCTAGACAGAGGTGCTGCCAAGGACCGCAGTGCTTCCTGGCCTGATAAGTCATTTTCCATGATGCCTTCCTTTCTCCCAAAGCAATGATCCACACTCATAACTCTACTTCTTCTCTAGACAGCCCACCTCCAGATCAGGTTCCAAGCCACCTTGCCCTTCTTAATCCTCCTGCCACATTATTTCATGACCACTTATTGCAAAACCTTTGCACTCCCTCTCTGGACTATGTACACATTGCTCCCCAACCTGCACGCTCACACAAATCCCATGTGCTTTGGTGGCCACTTCAAAGGCTGAACACACCATCCTGGACAAGAAGCACCTCTGAAAAAACCACAGACATACCAAACAGCTTTGCAGTGCCTCTCTACAGAAACTCCACCTGTAGTAGACACATTAGTTGCAGTTCTACAGCAAAGAAGTCTCCCCACAACAGGTCTACTCCATAAAAGCTTGGAGAAAGAGAATCCCAGAAAGGGTACTTATGGGTCTATCAGTTAAGATCCTTGACTGCACAACTGTTTCTCATGAACACTCCCAGCTGTGCAATCCTTTGTTGCAGCCATCACGCACAAGAAAAAGCATATTGAGATAGGGGACACTGTATTGTGGGTGTTTTAGCAAGGGGAAAGTCTGTGGAAGGACTACAGACCTTGTTGCACCTAAATAACCCCTCCTCAGCATACTGTAGCTGGTCTGTAGAGAAATGCAAGCTGAAGTGAGTAGGAAGGGTATAATTCTGCTCTCACTGGACCACTTAGGTCTGGTCCTAGAAGCCAGCCCACCCTGTCCTGACAGGATCGATGCCTTACAGTGGGCCACCGGAAAGAGAGGACCTGCAGAGGAGGAAATAAATTCCCCTGGAGCCACGGGACCAACCATGGTGCTGGTCACCAGGATGTATCAACAAGCAAATTCTTTTCCAATCCTGCAAATACCCAAAGCCCTGGCACCCGCAGACCTCACATCTCTAATTAAAAATGGCCATGAATACTTCAATAAACAATGCAATCCATCATGTTCAGGATGTAATAAAGGGACACGGAGTGGAAAAGGAGCTTTGCCCCTGTCCTGTGTGCCATACTGTATGTGTTTCACCGCAGGGAAGCATGTGCTAATATCTTACCTCTCTGCTGACTGCACTGTCCTTTTGCATAGTTGCTGCTAAACTGCATGAAAGGTATTTCTAATCTCGTGACGGTGACTGAAAAGGGTTGAAGGACACAAATTAAGTCTCATAGCAATAGAGCAGCCCAAGAATGGAAGGTCAGCCAGTTGACTCTTCCCAGAATCCCCTGAACAATGCAATTATTCATGAAGGAAATTTCAAATTATTTTCATTAGACTTCTGTTTTACCAATCTAACCAAAGTGATTAATTAGGGATTAAAATATTTACTCTGCACATGCTGCCTTGGCACGGCACTAGAATATTTAAGCATTGTGCAAAAGGGTCAGCTGTCTCCAGTACTGTTTGGAATTCATTCTCTATTTTCTGTGTAAAAGGGCATTGACACTCATGTCTATACTACACTTAGGATCCCATTAGGGACACGGAGAGTGAGAAACAAGTCTCTCTTCCTGCCCCTCTAGCTGCCCCAAGCTCCCCAACTTCTTTACTGGGCTACTTCAGCTGAGAAGCAGACAACAGCATCAGCAAGGACTACAGAGTGCCATGCAGCAGATCTTAGGATCAACACCTATCCCACAGAGCCAGAAGGGAAAGAGATGCTTGTGAGAACCAGGAAGGACCAGCTAGAAAAGAGGTCATTGGGCTGGAAGATGGAAGAACTAGACTCAGATTTTGGTCTGGTTATGGATATTGTGTGTGACCCTGGCCAGCTTCTTATTCTCACTTTTGCCTCAATTTCTTAGTTTTAATTTGGAACTCACTAGCAGCAGGGTGAGAATTTATTGTGCTTGGTAAAGAAGAGTGGTACTTTGATTTGGGTCTACCAGGGAGCAAAATATTCTTCCAGCGAGGTTATCAGGATGTGGCCCAGGGAAATGTGCCACTGCTGCCTACTCTGGTGGGGACATCTCAAATATTTGTCCTTACTTGAGCTTTGGTTTAGCATTAGATACAATTAACACACAACTGGGGCATGGTGAACTCTGGAGTGGAAGCTCGTTTTAGTGCAAGGAGATAGGAACCTCAGCCCTCTGAAAAGGGAAACATGGACTTACCAAAAGTGTCAAATGCTTTCCCTGGATATGGAGTTTAGAGGAAAGATCACCTTGCATCCTCCAGTGAAACAGCTGGAAATGCCTCATGTGCTGCATTCCCTTTCCAGAGCTGCAACCAGCAGCCCCAGGTCAGAGCCTGGGGCAAATGTCGACTCACCCACAACAAGCTAACACATTTCCCTCCCTGACCTGTGAAGGCTCAGGGACTCGATTTGCAATTCATCCCTCACCTGACTGCCTAACTGACTCCAAGGTGATGGGATATGTAACAAGGGAAGTCTCCAACAATGGAGAAGGTGAGATACCATGCAATGAATGGCGCACTAGGCCGCGATGGCTCAGCTGGCCTGCGCAGGCCCAGCTGTGTTTGTTTCAGTGCTGAGGATTCCAGTGGCTTTTTTTGGCATGGCAATCTGACACATCTCAAGCAAGCCTGTGTCTCTACAGGATAGTTAAAATGCACGGTACCTCAGAGTTGGCGAGTGCTGCCACTGCAACCTCACCAAGATGAAAAAGATGTATAACAGGATTTGCATTCCTTTCCAGGCTGACTGCTGCAAGCAAACATTTCAGCACTTACTTGTTACCAATATTATTAGAAGTCTCAACCCATTTCCTGGCTGGGGCATGTTTCCTCGAGGGGACTGAAGTCACCTGTCTCTTTCTTTCTCATGTTACTTAATCGTTTTAGTCCAAGCAGTAAGCTGCCAATCATATTTAATATTTAGTCACCTCGAATCCATTGCTACTGATTAAATAGACTGCTATTTCAGTAAACAACTGATGAGAGAATACTTACAGCTTCATTATAATTATTCCACCAGATATTAAAGCATTATTTATATGTAAGCCCAAAGAATATTTAGGTCTTCTCCTATTTATTTCACAAACAACATTTTAATTGCTGCCATATTAGCAGAGCTATCAGTACTAATTGGATAATACCCCTTCAAAGATTTTTTTCTTATAGCAACCTCCTCCACTTGCATGCTTTTAAGGAGTCTCTATTTTTTAGGGTCTCTGCTGATTACCCAAAAAGAAGTTTACCCTTGTAAGTATACCAGTCAGGCACCTATATAACCTATATATATTTTCTTTCTGGTCTGTTTTGTTGTTTGTGGTACAGGGAAAACAAGTGGCTCCTACAAGAGGGAAGAAGAAGATGAAAGGACAATGCCTGACCTCCAACTCATGGCACAGGCATGATGAAAAATCCAGGTCTTCTGAGATGGGTTTATCCATAGTACATCCTCTACCCTGAGCACTGTACTTCTGGGGACTTTGAGGATCCTTTTAAAACATCCTTGAAAAGTTAATTAAGGAAAAAAACACCTTACTGTTAATAGACTTAAAAGCAGGGGTCTTGCTTCCAAATATCTTACAGGGTCCACAGTTTGAAAAGTGTTGGAAAACGATGCTGCAGAGGCAGATTGAAGTGAAAGGTGGAGGAGAAATTTCAGAAAAGTAAAGAAGTTCTGTGTCATCACCATCCAGGCAGGATCTTCAGACCTTGCTTCTAGAAGGAAAGTTTGCCTAGAAACTCAGCTAAGGCCGTTTTTCAAAGGAGCAGATAATACATGTGTTTGTTTCGCTTCAGTGAGAGAAAATGAGAAATTGTTACTTAAGGGTGACCCAAACATTTCTCCTTGTTTCTTTCCACCCCACTCACCTCCTCTCCTTCCTCCCTCACAGGTTTTTTTTTCAGTTTGACCATTGAACTGAAAAATTAATTATTCTTACAGCTCTATTAAAGGATGACTTATGCCAGGCTGCTTACAGACTGACTAGTTGATGTATATTAAATATCTCTATTTCTTATTTGGTTTTTTCCTTTCTTTTTTACATCTATCTCTGCTTTTGATAATGTCAAGATCCTCAAGTGCTCATAGGGTGCCACAGATTGTACACTAAGCAAATAAGCCCTAAAATGAAATGAAGCATGAGCCCTAGAAACACCAGTAATAAAAATGCTGAATATGAACTGGAGAGGTGAAGTTGCCTTCATGATCAGAATTTTGTGTTACACATGAAATCCTCAGGCACACACGATAGTCACTGTGCACAGTGATGATTATCTGTGTAAGAAAACAGCCTGAAATGCAAAAATCTAACCTTCCTGCAGCTGGTTAAGAGGAGCAGCACACAAGCAAAGCACAGGGAGTGCTTATATATCCCCTTCTTTTCCTGCTGCTGCTGTTTGTCTCTCCTGACAGCAAAGCACTGGCCTGGGATGCTCCACCCTGTAGCAGCAAAAGAGATCCAGGGCCACTTCTCTGCAGCTGGCAAAGTGATTACAGTCTTCTCTCTGTTTCTGTTTCACAGAAATAGCAAAATTTGAGCAACAGGAGACTCACAGGCAAGATCCAGCAGTTGGGATACAAGTATCAGCCTCCTCTTGTAGCTGAGTCAGATCTTCCTGGTTTCTCAGACAATCTCACCAACCTTACCATCTTCTTCAGTGAATTATTCAGCCAGGAGGGTAGGGGACATGTGGCTTGAGAAAGAGTGAGGTGATGAGCAGAATTAGTATTCAACTAGAACTAACTACGCCTTGTTCTTCATTTGCCTCTCCCCATCTTCTCAAGAGGCCTGTGCCTTGGTCACTCTCTGCTAGGGTCAGTTAAACTCACTTTTCCAGCAGAAGAACTTGAAGATAAAAGGCAGAGTTTTGGCCTGGGCAAAACAAGCCTAACTGTCTTCACCATGGACAAGGCTGTGCTTTTCATGGCCACAAAGCCACGTGCAGAGCTGCCCACTCCTACATAGGTACTACATGTCTAGCTGTGCACCAGCAAGGCTGCAGGGTTTGCTGCAGATATGAAACCAAAGATGAAGCATCTGGAAGTAGACGTTCTTAGTCTATGGGATGCCAGCTAGGAAAGCACTTCCAGAAGAAATTACATAAATGTAGGGTCCAGCAGTGTTTAGGTTACACAATAAGACATTTGATGCACTTGGAAGGACCTACAGAGAGCAACCCCAGGCAACATCTTGCATTGGTGCAAGAGATAGAAACGTTCACAAATCCTATCAGCTATTACTCCTTCCTTTTCTAAGCCCCAGTAACACTGACCATTAAACAACTGAAGGACTGGGTTAAGTTGCATTGCTATGTGACTTATTACATCATATTAAGCAGTATTTCAAGGTGTAGAATACACCCACTGGTCTTAAACTGACCAAAAAGGGCCTGGAACAGGTTTGCCAGGGAGGGGGTTGAGTCAGCATCCCTGGATGTGTTTAAAAGATGGGTAGATGAGGTACTTAGGGATATGGTTTAGCATAGGACAGGAATGGTTGGACTTGGTGATCTTAAAGGTCTTTTCCAGCCTTGTAATTCTGTGATTCTGTGAAAAATGTCTTACTTTTTCCTCTCATTTAACATCACACAGGTGTGTGGAAACATTCACTTTGTAGCCCAGCTAAGAGAACTGGCAGGAACAAACATTAAAATGTTCAGAACATCTTAAGAAGCAGAGTTAGAGCTTTTTTATTGTTGTTTTATAACTTTGCTTTAATCAACTTTTTATCCAGTGACTCTCTTGCAAGTTCCAACCAATATAATTAGTGCTATCTAAATTAGTTATCACTCAAAATTACTTCCTTCTTGGAAAAAAACAGTTTTCTTTTAAAATTATAGGTGTTGCCATAGGCTATGCCAGAACTATATGCATGGGCACGTTTTAAGTAGATAATATTTTTAATCCTAATTAAAAAAAAAAATATTCCTCCCCTCTACAAAATGTTAAGATTTGGGAACGACCTTATTTTCATTTTGATAGGCACATGGTAACAATCAACTGATTTTTCATTCACATACATACTCTGCACCTTCCATTGAAACATTATATTGTTCAGTTAAGCTCTTCTATAAACTGAACACACATTTTCATTGTGGGGTTTCTTCTCATTTCATTGCATGCTTGATAGAGAGCAGGGAAGCTAACGTTTCCAAAGGGTGCCTATTTCAGAACCTGTTAGTTACACACTGCCATCAGTAAGTAAGAGTGTGTCTTCAGTGAGGTGCCAAACACCATCAATTCCTATTGATTCCACTGTGAAGCTCAAGTGTTCAGTACATCAGAAAAAACATTGGGCAGCTCACGGCAGCATGAGCTGGGAATGGAGATGCTAAGATACCCAATCTCCTAGATGTTGCTTTAGACCCAGGATTTACTCAGGGTGGCTAGTGGTCCTGGGTAACCCAACTGAGCCAGTTCAAAGGGACCAAACTGAGTAGTCAAAAAAAGTTCACAAGATTGTTACCTGGCTTTGAAAACGTTGGCCCTGGTAGGAATTTTTAGGCACCCAAGCTTCAAAATATTGCCTGGAGATTTTATACATCCTCAAGTTGCTCCACAGTACTGCAAGAGAGCTGTTTGTAGATCTGCTCTGAGCAGATTACAGGAATAGGCTTTGTTGATCTTGTGTTATCTGAAATCGATGTGAAAGTGGCCAGCTACTCCTTTGGAGCCTCAGCTCCAAATCTTAGTGTAGCTGACAGCCATCAGCCACATGCTGTGTTTTGGGACCCCAAGGGGAGGAGATGTTCAGGGAACAGTTTACAGGAAGAGGATGACAAAGGCTCTTTAGAGGTCCCATTTCTCTGTGGAAGGATCTCCTGGTGACTGGGGAATGCTTGCCTTGGCTTTCCTTGTTGGCTGTCATGCTCTTAGAGAAGAATTTGAGTACATCCATTAGCCTGTACAGCACTTGTTATTTACTCCTTTCTTAGGGAAAGAAACACGGGATGGAGATGCTGGAAAATGGTCTGAACTCTGCGTACAGACTCCTTCAAGCACAGAAGAGCAGGATGAAGCAAAGGATTGAGGACGTTAGAGGAGACCTAAGTTAGACAGTCTGTGGGCACATGGCTGGAAGGTTAGCTGCAGTGCCTCACTTGGAAAAGCATTAACCTTACCAAAAGACCACTTTTATTCTTACATCTCAGTGCCCTTTAATGCTGCACTGCAGTGCTGGGTACCTAAATCTGCTTTATCATTCACTCAGGTCCTGCTGTAACTAACAAGATCCATCACAAACTGCCCCTTCCACATTCATCCTTCAGTCCCTGTTCCTCTTTCTCTCTCTCTCTCTCTCTCTCTCTTCTAGTTTCATGTCATAGGAATAAGAGGGTGGGGGGGGAATGGGGTGGGAGGTGCAACAGGAATCAAAGCGACCTTATCATTTAAACGTATCATTTGAGATTTGGTAAAGAGAAAGCTGAATATTTTCCCACAACCTGAGGGCAGTGCTATCTTTCATCCTGACTTGTTCTGCTATTTACAAAAAACTGCATAATTACCAGAGCAAATGCCACGTCACAGCCTGCACCTGCCATGGGCAAGATAGAGAACATGTTTCTGAAAGTAATAATTAAATAAACCCGTCCATCAATCAGCTTCATGTAGTTTTGTAGCTTCTGTGTGCTTTAAAAGGAGCAAAACAATGCATTAGTGCAATGAGCTTTCTCTCCACATTTTTAATGGCAATTATTGCATGTAAACTAGCTTTTGTAAGAGCTATGAAGCAGATGGATGTGGTCTGAAAAAAATCCCAGGCAAATACACCCACTGGAAAATCAAAAAGATAAAAATGCAAAGTCACCGTGTGTATAGTTGTCTGTATGGTATGAAATGGTTCTTTTTAGCTGCAGCATCTGAATATTCCCAATGGAAATGTTATTATAAAAGACAACAGGTTGTTTCCGCAGAACTGATCAAAAAGTGTGATTGCAGTTTCAGGCATGGTCCCATGATGTGACTGAAAATCCTGAGTGAAAGAATTATTTTTACCCAGCAGCTCACTCTCAAATGGAAGAACCATCCAAGAAGAGATGAAGATGCTGGAAATCCTGGAAGCAGTAAGAGAGTAAGGATGTGAGGAGAGGATTGACCGTAAGGGAAGCATCTTCTCTTCTACCCTTCATTTCTCCTTTGAGCTATGCCACTAATGCTGCTGCCAGATCTGCCAGGCATGGTGTCCCTCCCAGACTGCAGTCAAATAGGGGATTCAGCATCTCTCTGGGGATGTAGCAGTTCCCTGATGCAAAAATCCATCCTAGTCCAAGACAAGGGAAGAGATGTGTGCTGGACCTTCATGTAGATGAGACAAAGGCTTAATGCTTGGACTCAGCTATCTAGAAATACCCCACATCTGCCCACGGGCATCTTATTACATTTCTTCATTATGTATTTTCCTCTCTACCAAACTGACATCTGTGGTGCACATCCCCTTTATGCTGCACTTTAGCATACGACTAGGATGAGCAACTGGATGGGACATTTATCCTGTGTCATCACTGGAGAGAGCCATATGTCATTGTTTCTTCTCCATCAACGGACAAATTTACAGTATTAATCCATTCCACATTATAATTTTGGAAAGTTGCATTCAAGGTAGGATTATGAGGATTAAAGGGGTGGAGGGCTCTGCTTTCCATTAAGGATTTGCTGACAAAGAATCTGTTGGCAATTAATAGATTAATAGCCATTTCTGTAAATGGCTCATGAATTCTTACTGAGTTGAGGAAGGCAATGATCTCGGTTGATAAACCCACACAGCACTCTGGTCTGTGATATTTACAGCTGTGGTTTGCAATTCTCTTTTTTCCCCAGTTTTTGATGCCTAAAATTTTACTCCAGTGGTCCAGCCCCTGCTCAGCATGATTAAACCAGTTGCCAATGTTGCTCTTCTTCAGTACCTACAGAGGCCTCTCAGAAGCAGTTCTTGGACCACGTTGGAAACCCTTGCTTTTGACCAAGCAAATAAGCAAATTCTGACTTCAAAATACTCTTTTTATTGCCAATTAAGCCTTTACAAAGTACTGAAGGATCGATTCTTGAAAAACAGCATAACTAAGAAGTATGTTTGAAAAGGCACAACATCCTAAGAGGGAAAGCAACTGAAACGGTTCAAGAAAATCCCCACCGATGACTCCTACAGGCAAAGAGACCTCAGGAAATACCCTTCATAATCACCTCTTCAGGCAGCAAGGAAATAACTTCTAGGAAGGATTTACTGCCTTTCCTTTTCAGTACCCTAGATATTTGGAAACTCTTCCTGAGATTTGCAGTGGCTCCTACTTAAAGAGTAATTTATTGACATTCCTAAGAGAGAACACTTTAATTCACAAAATATTATTCATCAAAATGCTACAAAAATGGCAGTTTTATTCTGATCCTAATCTATAAAGCTTTTTGTCTATCTTTAAAGCTATGGTTATCTTGAAGTGCTTAGTCTCATATTCATTGCTTTTATAATTGGACAACATAGAACAATGGGAGATTTACTAGTTTATTAAGAACCAAAATGAATGTAATCCAATATCACCCTTTGTTGAAAGCCACCTACAAAAGAATTGCATGAGGATGTGAAATGAATAATCTTTCTTGGTTTTCTCCTCTTGAAATGACTATAGTGCCTTTCCAGAGCATAATAAATAGCAATATGTTATGGAAAATTACTAGAAGCCTTACCAAGTAAACAAGTTCAGTAGATTTTTGGGAACTGGTGTGGCTTTGTTTCTTTTTTCTTTTTTTTTAAAAATTTATCTTGGTAGTCCAGGGTTAAAAAAAAAGACAAAATCAACAGTCTTGTTCTTGTTCTCAGACAACAATATGGTCATTCAATCCAAACTCATTTGTCTTTTTCTCATCATTATAAATGGGTTTGTGCATGAAGGTAGGAAACTAAAAATTATACCAGAAAACACAGGACAATTCAACGTCAGGAAACACACCAGAGAGAATTAACTCAGCAAGATCTAAATCATTCACTGCACTAGTATCATTAGTTTTTAAAGACCAGCTGAATAATCAACACTGAGTTGGGGTCAGATCTTCAAAGATAAGAGCAATGACAAATGGGAACAATTTGTCCCAATAATGTGTCAGAGTTTAAACAAAGTGGCCAAACAGACAAAGGGATTGTGAAGATTTCTTGCCATGCACAGAACTGTTTTTTCAAATCCTGCATCTGTTCTAGGTCAGGATGAAACTGGAACAGGTTGGAAAAAATTTCATAAATTCTGTTTTGGGTGAAAATGGGCTTTGATTCTGCAGTGAGCTCAGAAAGAGTCATTTAAGACCTAAGCCTCCTGAAGCCCAAGTCAAATCAGAGGACCAATTTTCTATTGCAATATTTTATCACCCTTCATCCACACCATTAATGATGAGGTTTTCTTCTCCAGCCCTCAAAGTGCTCTTATAAAGAAAGAAAACAGCACTATGACTTTTTTTTACAATCACAGAAACTGAGGTACAAAAAGACAAACATTGCTTTCTTCTTGTAGACTGGACTTTGAGACCAGATCAATGCAAAGTATTAAGGATCATCATTTCCTGATGCAAGGAAAGGTCTGTTCTCTGAACCAAGAAGTCACTAGGGACACAGATGATATTTGGGTTTGACTTTGGTGTATGTGCTGTTCCTTCAGCTGTAAATCTGTTCTGCTGAACAGGTGAACTGTGCACCAAAGAGGTGTCGGGTGATCAGTGCCTGATCACACACACGACCTGTCACAGGCATCCCTGGTAAGTTGATGGTAAAACAGCGCTTGATGTCATTGAGTGTCTCTTCGGACTACTTGATCATAATGGCATTACAAGAAATTCTCATCTCCAATAACCTGCCATTTCCTATCCAACCCAGGAGCAACAGCCCCATCCATGACCATTTCCTGCATTTTGTGTTCCTGGGAGTGTTGACCATCCCCCTGCCAGCTCAACGAGCTCTAATCTTGCTCTATAGCTCCTGGGCTTTGTTGTCATGTGAGTAACAAATGCATCAAGTTACTTGGAATAAACCTTCAGAGAGATATTGAGAGCTTCAGGAAGGAAATCAGATGTAATAAGTTAATTCTTTAATTTTACTTTATTTATTGTCATGTATGTGATAGCCCTTATTCCTACCGTACTTTTCTGCACCATGATCTTGAAGTCTTCTAATTTCCTAGGTGAATAAACAGGATGCTGGTGTCCAAAAGAAACATGGGAGAAATCTCTTCAAGACAGGGTTCAGCTTCCCACCTCCAGGAGAGGTCTGGGCTGATGCATCCCTGGAAACCTGGAGAGAAAGATGGAAAACAACCCAGTGTACAGACTGCAACAGCTCAGCTTCTCCCTACCCATCACTAATACTGGAAATAAACACCAACTACCACCAGCCCAATGCATTTAAATCCTTTCTGTGCTGAAAGTGAGAGGCAACATGCCAGACCGGTGCCAAAGGCTCCACTGACCTCAGCAGGCGTTGACAAACTGATCCTATGGGATCTCCCTGCATTTACACCTTGAAGAGAATCTGGCTGCTGCTCAGAAACGCCTCAAAGGGGAACTATCACTTCAGGTTCCCTCAGGCGGATCATACCTAAGATCATTTATCACATTAAACTTTACTTATTGGCTTAAAGAATAAATAAATGTTATTGTCAATTCCCCTTCTTTATTGCAGCTAATGGCAGGGCAGGATGTCAATTGTTTCTTTCCTCAGGACTTGTATGCTCTTCTGCTTTTCCCCATAGAGGCTTTCTTATAAAGAGTAAAAAAAATGTAATGAATAAATTGAAAAAAAAATAATACTTGTAGACCCAAAAGAAAGAATGCATCTATTATAAAATAAAATCTCTTTTAGCAGCTATTAGAATGCATTAAAAATATTCACAGGACTCTTCCCTCCAGTTATGTTGCAAAAGCCATGCAAATAATAATTGTGGCTAAGTGCACTACAGTGACAGTCAATATTGTACTTCCCAAGCTCGTACTCATTATTCTTTATGGAACTCATGCATTTTGTGGAAGATCAAAAGATTTACATATCATATGGAGTGCTTTAGGGAGTGACTTGCTGTGCACTTTAAATGCACAATGTTCCACAGACATTTAAATACAGATTTCATTTCTCTCTTCTATGCGATATTAAATTTGAAAAACGAGGGGGAGAGAGATGAAATCAACTTGGGCACCTTTGTTCACATCATGAAATACAATTTTAATTTGGTTCCAATATAGAAGTTTAATATTTTTATAGGATGTTATTAAATAATCTGCTAGGCTCAGCACTGGCCTTTGCACAGGAAAGAGATGAAAGAAATCAATTTTTTTTATGAGCACTGCAGGCAAAATCATCTGCTCTTCCATGCCCTGGAGAAGGGAACAGACTCCGATGCACTGCTTGGTCTCCTCCCAGCACTAGCATTTTTGCAGCCTTCCCCAGTCAGTCTGGTCCTTTCTCATGGATGGAGGGTGACAGCAAATGAAAAAGGAGCTGCAGTTTATTTTCTTAGTGCAAGAAAGAAGGACAACGTCATGATTTCTGGGCTGCCCCAGGCTACAGGAGGCAAGGAGGCATCATTCTGCCACAGCCTGCCTGGATGCCCTTGGGTGAGCCAACGCACACAGGTTCCTCTGTGCAACATGGAGACAAAAGCACTTTTTTACCTTGCCAGGATGTTGTGAGGATAAAGAACTACATTGAGGACAGCTGAATGGCCAGTTACTATGGCATACAACTACATGGCTGTGTAGAAGGGCTCTGAGGCCATATTTGCCTGCACTCCACTCTACATATCCGTGCTCCAGAGACCTAACCGTTAGCGTGCACCCAGCTGTGCAAAGGACAGCTGTTTAGACAAGTCTCAACCCCTCCATCTACTTTCTCTGCCCCTGTGGTTGTGCCACAAGGCCAAAGACAGGGTATGAGCCCAGGGGACATAGGAGGTGGCAGGTAGATACCCACCTGAAGGTGAGATGGGATCTATAGGCAGCTCCTGGGAAGCCTGGGAGTGCACCAAGGTCAGAGCCACTCCTAAAAGTAGGCTTTTCAGAATGACCTTCTTGACCAGAGAAGGATCATTGAAGAACACAATTCTGGGACGGTACCTAAAGAAAGAATTAAGAGAAAAACTGTCTGTGTCATTCTGGGTGTACTCATCAGCTATGTGAGGAGCTGGGCCAAGGAAATGTATCCCTATTCGTCCTCTGAAGGAAGAAAACAAAGGCTTCTGGAACAAGTAATTATCCCTTTATTTCTACAGAAGAAAGAAAGGGTTTCGTGAATAGGAAATCTACCCAATTTGTTTGCTTCTGGTACATTCTGCATTATTTTCTGAATGAAGTGAATGGAAAACCTCTTTAATGAAGCATAACTATGTTGTGATTAAGGCTTACTCTGTCTAAATATTGACTCGGGTAACATTTTCTCAGGACAAACAGACCATAACCCATGAATCCGGCATCTCAGTCAGGAAGATTAATAGGAAAGATGAATTTTACGGTTGTCTGAAGGGAAGTTTGACATGGCTGAGGCAAAAGTCTTTTCTCATTATTTATGAGATCCAACCAGAGAGTTTTCAAGAGGCTGTAGCTTTCTTGTTCCACTGGATATCTGAAAGCTGAGGGAGCAGCTCTCTCCTTTCCTTGCATGGAAACAGGAACAGAGTGGCAAGGATTTCTGTAAAACAACCCCATTGTCTTGGAGCAAAGATTAACCAAGGAGTCTTGCAAGCCCTACTGAAGTACAACCAACTGCTCTTTAATCAGCAACTGAAGGTAAAATCAGAGTAAGCCAGGCATCTAGATACCAGCCCTGGCCTAAACAATCCAGAAAGGGAAAAGGTTGAGTGGTGCTTTGGAAGAGAAAAGGTAAATTAGAGCAAACCATGTTTGGAAAGTTACCTCAAAAGGGAAAAATGAATTGTCCTGGACATATTTGGTCTTCTGCCAATTTGTACAATGTGATATTTTCTCTTTCTCATTCAAAAAGCACAGATTTGTATTTCTCTAATAAACGAGCTTTATTCTCAAGAGGGATCCTGTTGTGAAGGGAAAACATGTAAAAGAGATTTGATTTAGCTATTGTTGTCTGCATTATAACCAGGACCAGAGACCCCATCTCAAATAGGATCCTATTTTGTTAAAAAATAAACAACAGGAGTGAATCTCTGCCCCAGAAGAAATACCACATGGTGAGGGAAGGCACACAAAATAGGTAGACATCACAATTCTGTTTGTTGGGTGCTCAACCCTTTCCATCCTTGTCTACAACCAGCAAAGCAACAGTACCTCACAGAGAAATGCCACCTCCACAGCTAATCAACTGCCATGGATAAGGGTATCTTGGACATACATGTAAATAGACAGAAGATGATTTTTTTCCCCCACAGACACTTAACAGAAAAACCTTTCTGGGAAGGAAAAAAAAGCTCCCTGAGAAAAGTATTAGCTCGTTGGTCCAGGGAAATTTTTTATCATTCTTTGGATTTGGGAATTAAAAGAAGTCCTGACAACAGGCATTTGTGTGGAACAGAAAAGCAATGATAGTGCTGCAGCAGCAAAGGCACAGCAGCACACTGCAATTCAGGTGTATTTTGGCCTCTGTAGTATTCACTGGGGGAAAGTGAGAGGTTGGGACAGTTACTAGAATTATTTGATCAACAGTTTAATTATTTGAGATTGACTTGTCATTTTGGCGTTTGAAACTCTTGAAAACTCAAGCCTAAGTTTAGGCATACCTCTAGGTGTTATTGTGGTGGACAAGTGGCAGATTTACACTGCAGCCTTTTTACAGGGCTTTGGTGATGCAGAGGGACTGAAAGTAAAGTCAGGAAGAACTGGGAGGTTATGGTCCAGGATATGAACCTACACCCTTTGGGCACTTTAGAAAGATTACCTTAAACAGATTCTCATCACTCTACAGCTTCATCTTCCTTCCATTCCTTGTTTACATAGGGAGTGATTTTAATTCAGGAAAGATTGTCTTTGAAAAGAGAAATTCCTCTTCCAGCTGTGAGCTCTCTCATTCCTTATAGGGTATTGCCTGCCAGTGCTATGGATGGCACATAAGCCCTCCAGAATAGGCACAAAGCATTTGGAAATATTTCCCTACAGCATTCTGCAATTGTATTTCCACCTTACCAGCTCTCTTGCCCACCTAAACTTTCAAATTTCAACGCTGTTCCCATTGTAAACTTCCCAAAGCTGAGCTCTGCAGTTCCAAGGATTTCTAGATGGAGGGGCAGGAGAAGCATACAGGTTAGCTAACTGTTTGTAAAAGATAAAATTATTATTGTCTGGGAAAAAAACCCCCAACAAAACAACAACAGGAGAGACACATAATAATAACCCAGCAGATCTCACAAGCCTATTGCCAAAAACCTTTATAGCGATGCTTTGTCTTCCTACCAGCTGCAGATCCAAACCCTTATTTTGGGCTCTGCACTGCAATACTGGGCTTCCCTTTGCACAAGAAGGAAGTAAAAAATAAAAGAAATACAGAAACGTAAAGGTTGAAATTAAAGTGGAAGCACAGCGGGAGCGTGGCAGGACTGGTGTTAATGCTGAAATATTCCCTGGGAGCGCGAGCTGGCAAAGGTAGTGGACACCCAGATATTTGAAATGCAGCCAAATAATTTGGCACATCTCTAACTGGCACAAAGCAGTCTTGGTAGAGCTTCCTACTGCTGCTGGCACTTTTACAGCTGTCTTTCTTCATCTTGCTCTTCCCACTGCAACAGCTACTCAACAGGTGTTTCCACAGACACAGTGTGTTTGGCAGCTGTAACCCTTCAATATTATCGCTGGAATACATTTTTCTCCCTCTCAACAGCATCACTCGGGTCCGTTGCCCAGAGGCCGGCATGGCAACGGGGACAGCTGACCAACTGGATTTGGGAAAAGGGGGCTGTATGTTTGGGCAGCCAGATGTACGAGTCGGTAAAGCAGTCGGAGAACATCAATGCTTGGCATGGCCCTGAGAAGCTGGAGTGATGCTTGGCTGAAGTTTATCTGGAACCCATCTTCTTCTCACCTGATTCTTCCCTGTTTTTTCTGTTCTTGCTCCAGGATCCCTTGGTCCCACATCCATTTTCTTCGTTGCAAATAAGTCTCCCTATCTTTGGGCTTCCTGTCCTTGATTTTTCAGAAGGATTGAGCATTTTCTCAGATCACAATGGATTTTCTTTGCCCAGCCCTGCCCAGACTTCAGTTGAAATGTGCTTAGAAAAGAAAGTCAGGAGAGGTCAGATCCCAGAGGAAACCTGAGAACTGCGAGATTTTCAGACATAGAAAATACCCAGGTAAAGTCAAAGGTGAGTCACTTCAGAGTAGAGTTCATGAGAACACTAAAATTAACAATTGTCTTATTTTCTTCCTTTTTTAGTTTACCTCTGTAGTTGTTTTCACCTTGAGAAGACATTTCTGTATTCTGATTTCATAGGTACCAAAGCAATCTCAGGTTTTTCAGCAGCACAGCCTGTAGTGTGCTGAATGTCATCTTGATCCTGCTCTGGCAGGGGGGTTGGATTAGATGATTTTTTGAGGTCCCCTCCAACTCTTAATGTTCTGTGATTCTTTATGTCACAGCACATGGTATATATGAGAGAAACAATGCTGAACAATTTTCTTACAGGACTCTGTGCAAGATCACAAAAAGATTTTATAAATATCTTTTACTGATGTATATACACGTAGACACACATGTGAAAGCAAGTATGACCATGCTGGTTCAGCTCATCCTGCCTCCAGTAGCCACAGAAAGCTAAGGACAGGTTTACAAACCAGACTGATAACATATTTTCCCAGTGTGTAAAAATTTTCAGCTGAGAAACTTCCAGAGCAAGAGGCAGATGATGTTCTCAAACAACTTTCTCCCCATGAATTTACCCACTTGCTTTTTGAACTTACATAAACTTAGAGCATCCACCAGATCCTGCAGCAAGGAGTTCCACCACTTCACAGCCCTGTGTGTGAAGAACCACTTTTTTCTGTTTCTTTTTCACCTCTCACCCAAGAGTTTTGTCTGATGCCTTAGTTTTCTATTGAAAGAGAGGCAGAAAATTTATTTTCTGTGCCCCTGCTTCTACAACAGCCATGATTTCACAGGTATGATTTTACTGGTATGTCCTCCCTCCCTCCATCCCGCTCCCCTTTTCACATAGTGATTGACAGTGGGCCTTCAGAAACAGAAGTATAGAAATGTGATGGATCTCTATTGTCTTCCCACCCCAAAACATCTCCCCTCTCTCGAGTCAGAATAATTCCAGCCCCTATTTTGTCTATGTTTATACATCTACATGTAGACGCACACTTGCTAAACTACAGCTTGGGCAATTAAAGAGCATGTCTCATGATATCTCTGCCACAGAATAAAACAGTGCATTAAATCTTTGTCCAGAGCATCATAAGCACTCACTTTCTGATTAGGGCCGGAAGGCCGCGAGGCTGTTAAAGCCCTCTTTCCACTCTCCCCAATGTTGCCATTAATATGTAAAAGCTTAAGCTTGCTAAAGGGATTATTTCCCATCCTATCTGATTGTAAACTGGCATTTCAATGATTACATGTATCTTTTTGTCATTTTCTCGTAAAACATCTTATTCTTGAGCAGCATAATTGGCCTCTTACTAATGTTTAATGAATGATTAAATCAGCATAAATGCAACATACAGCTCTACATGGAAAGCATGTTTGCAACCTCCAGAGCCACAGAAATGTATTTTTGTAATATAGGTTTTAAATCCTTATAATTTTCCAATTATGGACTTTCTGGTATATTTCATATTAAGTACATGGGCAAGTAAATGTGAATTTTCCTGTATGAGCTCAGAAGCAATTCAGTCACTTATAATTTTATTTGCAATTCCTAACCTACATATTAACAACACCTCTGTGGTTTTCATTTAAGTATATTATATAATCTTCCCCAAATTAAAAGCCAATTAAAATCACATAATTGCAGAGCTCAGGCAGGCAAGTCCTTGTAGAGATGGCCAGGCAAGGACACTTCTTTGCACTGGCACATCACGTTAAGCAGCCTCACGGAGAGACTCCAGGTTTTGCCCAGGCAAAGGAGTCCAAGTGTAATCAAGCATAAATGTTTATCCAAGTGTAAAAAGAAATGGGAAGGTGTTTCTTCAAAGGAGGGAAAAATATGGGAAGATTTCAATTTGCTGAAGACATGAGGTTGAGAGGCATTCAGGAAAAGTGAAAATCCTGCGGACACATGAAGATGATCTCAAGAGTCACAGATGTAAGAGCAGTTTAAGAGACTTCACGTTAAGCAAGGCCTCTGAGATGACACAAGGCAGACACATAAAACTGGGCTCGGCTATTATCAGGGTGCCTACAGGACCCCAGCATCTTGTGGCAGTGGAAAAACCAAGTGCAGTCCTAGGGTAAACCCAGCCAGATATAGCCAATGGAGTTGGGGAAGTGACACTGACCCTCTCCAGGGACACTGGTAGAGCAGGGTGCCCCATTCAGGAGAAATCCTCCCGTGTCAACAAGTACAAAGAGCCAGGGAGATGGGAAGTTCAATCTTCCAAGAGAAGCAAAAATATTCAGCTTTCCCTGTAGATATATGGTGGGGAAGGAAGCATAAGAAAACAATGCAGTCTATTTAGAGGAAAAAAAAATGGTATTAGCACAAGAAAATACCAGAACAAGCCAAATAGTTTCAGGGTGGAAGTTAAATTACAGCTCTGAAGCTCTCAGGTCCTGAAGCAGCACTTTGACAGGTGCTGTAGGGCCAAGAAAACGTTCATTTTAAAGGGAAGCTGGATTTGTTTATGTGAAGGACCAGGAGCCAGTTTTCCCTTCAAAGCTATCTTCTTCATTGTTCAGAAAAACCTTTGTCTACAAGTTCATCAAGCAAAGTGACACTGCATAACAGACCCCTGGGGATGTGCAGAGCATGCGCTGTGCTGCTGGGCTAAGCAGGCTGGAGACACAACCCACACCAGCATAGACCAGAGCTGAACACCTGAGCCCTCCAACATCCTTCAGGCTCATCGCATGCAACGTACTCTGTTCTAGCTCAGGTGTGTTTAGACAACATCAGGTGACAACCAGGGCTCATGTGGGGTCACCAAGGTTCATGAGAGGTGAAGTCCATTGGATGGAGCCATCAAAGCTGTATTTGGGAGTAACACTGCTGCACAGGTCACCCCTGAAATACAGTCTGCTGCCTGACTTCTTGTCACAAAACTATGCGAGTACCTGAGTTACTGAACAAGAGTTGCCCATGTGCCAGCAAAGATGTGCAAAGGTTTATGCTGTCAAAATAGGGGCTGGCAGGGTCAAGGCAAGTGAATATAGGCAATTGCTTTAGAATCACCACTGTTTACCCACAAGCAGCTCGAGCTCAGGAAGAGCTGTGGAAAATACTTTAAAATACAAGTGAGGGTTCTGCTAAAAAGAAGTGTTGGACAATGCAGACCAGAAAACTGTCTGAAGAGTTCCTCAGCTCTCTCTGGGCCTTTTCTCAAAAAATACCTGCAGTGAGTCTGGAGAGAAGAAGAAATAAGGGTTTTATGCAACCAGTCAAGTGTGATGATCACACAAAAATCTTTTTCCTCCTACTCTTCAACAGCTGCAGTTATTCCTCATGTGTTTGTAAGACATGTCTCCATGGCCAGGACTCCCTCTTTCTGCCCATTACCCAGCCCATGACTCTGTCTATGTAGCCCAGGAAAATACCAGGTGGAGAATTCGAGTTGAATGTCTGAATAACCAGCTTGCCAGCCAAACTGGTGCAAGATGCCTTATTTGCATTTTATATAAACTCAGGTAAGACAATCTTGTATTTCAAGAAAATAATGGTAATAAAGTGGAAAAAAATCACACAGTGTCAAACTCCTTCAAGCACCCACTGATCTGTCACTAAGGAAATCCTCATCAGCCACGTTTGAGGGCTTCACATGAACCATAACAGTGTCTACTAAGCTGCTCTGTTTGCACTCTCTGCCACAGTACAGTGGTTTCAGTCAACACAGATACCTGGAGACGACTGACTTCAAACACTGTTTATTGAGCAAACATCCACCATGCAGCTCAAAAGACAGACAAAGAAAGGGAAGAGAAAAAGATGGGCAAGTATCCCTGTGAATGTGAGTTAGGAAAACACAAACTAGCCAAGGACACTGAAGAGTCAATGGCAAACATCCTATTGCCAGAAGTCTTTGTCTAACAAAACAGGCCAAGGATAAAACACCCAGTGTACCATAATCTAGAACCACAAGTCGACTTGGATGTCTAGATTTAAAAGCCCTACCAAGGGCTACTCTCAAGATAATTAAATTCTCTTTATGCTCCAGTTTCCACCAGAGAAGTCTTTACAGTGCCTGAATTTCAGCTGCTGGGCACCCACCTACCCACCCTGGTTCTGCAAAGCACTGATGGGATTATCACACTAGATTCTTCTAGAGAGGAAACAGGGAGGGTCCACTCAATCAAAAATAAAAGGGAAAAGACATGCTAGTGGTTAAAATGTTCTGTTACACCACCTCAGATTTCTCATGTGTCTTGCACTGAACCTAATCCTCTGTATGTGAAATTATTCAAGATTAAAAGTCAGAGAGAAAACAGCTCTTGCCTGCATGTTGAACATACTATTTTGCCAGATCTGGGGGAATATTTAAACATTCATGAAGAGCAGAACAATTTCTGCAGCAAAGACAGAGAGAGACAACTCAGAACACAACCTAGCGGCCAGGGATTCCTTCCAGAAAGGGGTTAAAGAGGAGTTCAGAGCCCTAGTCCTTCTCACAGCTCAGGGAACATCTCCCACATCCACCCAGTTTCCTTCCTGTGCATCACATAGGAAGAGACTGTTGTGTCCCAGTACCTGGAGCCAGAAGAG
Source organism: Porphyrio hochstetteri (assembly GCA_020800305.1). Lineage (NCBI taxonomy): Eukaryota > Metazoa > Chordata > Aves > Gruiformes > Rallidae > Porphyrio > Porphyrio hochstetteri. The sequence goes on along the minus strand of CM036908.1, from coordinate 66,653,968 downwards.
GGTTCACCTGCATAAACCTGACATTGAGGGAGCCACCATCACTGCTCCTCAGCATTTACCAGCTGTTGGGAACAAACTACTGCTTTTTAGCTCCAAGACCCTTCCCAGTCCCTTCTACTGCAATCTACCATCTCCCTGACACTATCAATGATTAGTATTGCCTTGAGAGACACGAATCCTGCCTCATCACCTACATGCTACAGTTCCACATGTATTTTCTTCCAAGCTGCCTCTCACAACTATGAGGACATTCTTCACGTGCATCCTGTATCTCACCACCCTTCCCAAATCTCTCCCCTGTGCTCTTGCAATTCCAAATGGTTTGACAGCTGTCAGACTGCTGGATCAGTGTAACTGATGTCAACCATGCCAGTCAACACTGCCTCCATCTTCTTTCCACTTCTCTACAACCTTTCCTCCTCCACTCTTCTCCTATACTGAGGTTATCAGCTCCTTAGGGCAGGCACAATCTTTTTGTTCTGTACCTGTATAGTACCTGTACAACAGCCCCCACTGATCTTCAGAGTCTGCAAGATTATATTTGAGTAATAAGAGGGGAGCTCAGCTTGGGTGCCTTCCTACTCCCATCATTATAGCTTAGCAGGACTGCACTGCACGATGTAGAACCTGTGCAACCTAGGGATGTTTACAGCTTGGAGGTTCAGACAACAGCTCCAGCTGCATCCCTGACTCCATCTTGGGCTGTGAATTGGGTGCAAATCTTCTTCCCCTGAACTCTGATTTCCTTTGCAGAGAATCATAGCATGTACTGATGCCTCAGAAAGCTGGAATCAAAACTCAATAGCCTTGGTGACTATTAAGCAGGTATCCTTTATTGCAGCACTGAGCACACGGGGGATCACTACCCATTGAATCAGTACCCATGTCATTCATGGCTCCTAAGTTAAAACCATTCAGGGAATAAGATTTGTGTGTCTGACTTGTTTCTTAGCCCAACTATGACCCTCCTGAGATGTGGGAGACGTCAGTATTCAGTATCCATCCCTTTCCCTGAGATGTCTTAGCCTCAGACCCACCAAAATCACAGCAAAGGTTTATGTTGTATGGCAAGATTATGCGAAAGGGAGACAATGTCTTCTCAGTCCTGGAAACATCTTTAACCACAGTGTTTTAGTTTCTAAATAACTTGCATCCCTTAGCTGTTCAATCACATCTCTCCTGTGAGAGGACACAGTTACTATCACATTGCAAAGCCAGACAAAGGAAGCAGAGACAGATTGAGAGAGCTCAAAGATGTTTTGGACATTTCAGAAAGATTTCCAGGGGTTTACATGTCTATCTGCTTTTGACATGACTTACCTGGAGAGGTACCTGGAGAGGTAAAGCCCTCCTTCTCTGCAAACATCAGCCCCTCTATTGCTCCTGTCAGTCTTCTTTTGTTCAGAAGAAACAGCAATGCCTGGAAAAATAGCTGGAAATGGAGTCAAGGATATACCTGTGATGAAGACGACTGTCAAAATGAAGGATTTAGGCAGGAAAGCAGAGATGGGCACGAGGCAGAAAGGGAATATGGAACTTAGAAAACTCATCAGGAAAAGCATTAAAACCCCTTTCTGTTTTTTCCAGAAAATGGCTAAAGTCTGTGCAACTGAACCTACTTCTGTGCTGCATGTTAGAGGGAGAGAAACATAAGAGAAAGACCAAACTAGGCCATAGGTCATGAAAGAGAGGAACAACATATTATTCTCCATTCACCTGGAGGCAGAAGAGATGCTGGCATCCCATTCTGCTCTAGAGGAAGGCTGGGCACTGCATCTCCTCACTGCCTAGCTGTTGTCACAGTAGGTCACCACCACTTAGCAAGCGTTAGCAGTTGGTCTGTGTATGGGACTCCCCTGTACCCCTCCTTCCTGGGGAGGATATGCCCTGCTTCCTTCCTAGGGCAGGAGAACTGGCATGGCAGAGCCATTGCAGATGGGTGAGCAAAATCACAGCTGGCATTGCAGCTTGCATTTAGACAATTAAATAGCCTGCCAGCAGCCATGCTTCTTGGAAGTGATCGTGCTGTAAATATTTCACTGAGTCTTGCCCGTGGCCACTAAATACTGACAAACACTGCTGTAACAAAGGCTTTGTATCTGGACCTCAAACCTCTTCAGCCTCAAACTTCAGCCATGCTCACATAGGATCCCACAACTCATCTTCATCCTAGGAAGATGGTTTTAGTGGGATTAGGTCAACAGAGCTGTATCTACTTCCTGCAGTTCATTTTATTCTTTCTGGGGCGGGGGGGTTGTTGTTTTTCTTTCAATTCTTGAGGTTTTATTGTTTCTGGAGAATTGGGTATTGGGTTTTGGGGTTTAGTTTTATTTTTTTTCAAATCAACAAAACCCCCCACAAACCTGTGCCTTCAGTGAAAGGAAAACTTTCCCTGCCAGAATTAAGTGGAGGTGGTGGAAACAAGGATATTTGAACAAAGAAAGCAGGAGTGATCACTACCCCATCGCTGGAGCACACAGGGAAAGGAGAGAGAGAAATGGAACAGCAGCAGTGAGAAATATGCATGCATATTCAGCCCCTTTGTCAAAAAACCTTGTGCTGCAGCATTTCAATTAACAAAGTAGGATGGTTTACCTGATAAAATGCTCCCTGTGTGAGTGTAATTACATATTTATGCCCCACAGAGATTTTTTAATTTCTCTTCAGTTTGTTTGCCTTGAAAGTATTTGTCACTGGAAATGTTCTTGATGTGTAATTTTAAGGCAGGGTTGGCCAAATGTGTGGTTTGTTTTCATTTTAGATTTACTTCACTGAAGAAGGATTGGAAGATAATGTATGTTTTCAGTGCAAAGAAAAAAAAAATCAATAAGAAAGGTGATACATCAACCAGAAGCAGAAAAAAATGCACTCAAGTGCTGCTTCAGAAATTTCACTGTCTATTTTTTTCCCCCTCTCTCTTGCTTGAAATATATTCTCAGGTGCTTGAAACAGCTTATTGTTCTGCCACTTTCATTTTGTCCTTGCTCCCCAACCAGCCTCTTGTGTTTCCAGAGAGGTTGCAATGAACAGGCAGCTTTTTGGTCATTATTTTCCTATTATTTGAGCCACATCCTGAGCAATCCCTGCCTTGCAGTCTGAGTGCTGAGCATCAGGCCACCTCCAGCAAGGCATTACAGATGTGCTCAAGTCTAAGCCTGTGAGCAATTGGGCTCGACAAGATTCAAGTTACACTCATCTAAGTACTCTGCTGGGTTAGAGAATGTCTTGGCCATTGTCATGGCTTTCTTTAGCCATAGGAAACCACAATTAAGACTTTGGAGATTTGCTTGAACATTTAGAGAAGAACCCTAGCTCCCATCAACATCCAGCCTGTTGTCTTCTTTATTTTCCCCAAACGTCTTCCAAAAGGATGGGAAAAGACCTGAAGGTCAAAATTGCAGCAGTTTTGGCTGGAGAACAGCCCAATGGAAGGTTACTGCTGGCCATGAAGGTCAATACCTAAGAGGGTATAAGAGAGGTTTCCTCAAGCCATGCCAGCTTGTTCAGCCAGTGCTTGAGAAAACACCACTCTCCAAACCATTCTACTAAGGATTATGTTAGTCTAGCCTTGTAGGAAGGAAAAAACGTTTGAGTGGTGTCAGGAGGGACACCTAACCTGTGACTGCATCTCCCTCTCAAAGACCTGGTACGCTGCACTAGGCTGTTGACTGACACAGGAATGATTCTGCTGGAGCAAGCAGAGCTTCTAGCTCTGGAGATGACAAATCTCCATATTCATCTCCTAGACCTGACAGCAATTTTTGACACTGGCATGACAGAATTCATCCTATAGGCCTGGCAGAGATAAATGGAGTCTTGAAGTTGGCTTTGCTTCTTCATCTCAGACGGATCCCCGAGGGTTGTAACTAGCATCTGTTCTGTCTTTTCAAGGATGCACAAGGCAAACTGGTGTCTTCTTTTTACCACCAGGTTGTGTGAGAACTCCAGGAGCAAGGCTCAGAGATGCTATTTGACTTTGGTGCCTGCCAAACTGTGACACTTCCCTATCACAGCCAGAATTGTCTTCTCTCCACCAGCTGTCTCAATGCCCGTAAAAGAAAAGCTCCAAGATGAAAGAATAAGAAGCTGGCTAAGACCCAACACATGGCTATGGGAACTGATGTTGGGGATAAGGAAAACATGCAAAGGAAATAACCTAAAATCACAACCCCTTCAAGACACCATCAGGATGATGGTGCTTTATTACAGCTTCTATGCTATGTGGAACGGAGGTTTTGCCCCTCTCTTTGGTTACACAAGAAATGCCAACTTCCTTTCAGATACAAACCTGGAGCTGTCACTACTGTGCTATATCTGTGTTTGGTTCCTGTTCCACCCAAGGGTGACTGCCCAAATCCAAGAGACAACTGATACAGGTTAACATACAACAGGGAGAGCATTCTGCTGCTTGCATGAGGTTTCTGTGCCCCTTTAGACAACCTGCAAAGCACTCACTCAGCCATTCCCATCTCAGACACCACCCCTGCAACCCAAGATGCAATATGAAGCTGAGGAAAGCATCTTCTCAGGACCACCTCAGGATTACCCAGGCAAAGAAAAATTAGGGCACTGCACCTAAGCTTTCCTCATCCTGCTGGGTGAGACGTTTCACATTCTTTTTACAGACCCATATAGTGCTTTGTACATGTTTTCCTAGACAAGAAATGCTACCATACGATCACAATCATCTTCAGTTTAGCTGGACACCTATTAACTATTGCAAGCCTAGCTGTTAGCTGTAGATGTTCCAGCTCCTAGGGCCAGCTATTTGGCTCTCACCCAACTCGAGCACAGCTCTCCTGGAAGACAGCATCCCAGGGCTGCCAGACAGACCTGTGCCAGCACAAGGGCTGCTTGGCAGTCCCACTCGGCAGTTTCTGGAGATAAGTTAGCAAGGACTGGGGACGGGGCTTGCCAAGCATTGTTGCACCCCAACCCTGCCTAGGTCAGCCCCATCATGCAGCATGGCACCATGGGGAGTTATTGCCACCTACCACTCTTGAAACCCCCGCTCCCTGACTTCCCAAAGCTATGAGGTATGTCTGTTGGGACTATTTATGTGTGAAGACTTTGACATTTGGCCTGTAGGGACAGAAGACACACCTGTTTGTTGATTATATGGTCTCCAGAGATTCCTCCTGGCCCCATCTTTCTGTGATTACTCACCACTGCCTGCTGTCAGGGTGGTTTTGTGATGCTGGCAGCTGTTTCCCAGCAGCTAGACTGAGGTCAGACACCAGTTAGTTGTTGACACCAATTAGTTCTGGCTTGAATGGCCCAAATGATCTGTTCATATTGCAAGCTAAGACTACCAATAACAATAACAAAACCCACCCAACCCAAAGCAAAGAAACAAACAAAACCCAGCCTCTTTTAATATATTTACTTCCCTTATATTTGACTCTAGTCTTACATAAGGCACTCTCCAGTCTTATGTTCCATTGGTGTCTTATTGAATTATCATGGGATAGACAACCTACCGTGCTGCAGCCTCACATCCTGCTCAGAAGTGAGAAGCTACTCACCAGCTTCCAGCTGCAGTTCTGGTGTATTCTGCTTCTCTCTGCCTTTCCCATCCTTGCTGAGGATGCTCCACCAGGGATCCTTGTCACTGACTTCATGAAAGACTCCTGAAGGACACCAGTTTCTGTGAGATGTTTGCACACAACTCTACGTATCACCTGAGAAATATCTGCTTTTTTAAGCTATATGGTAATGCATGTTGTGCATCCGAGATTAGAATGTGGCTCCAAGGAACAAAATGGTCTTCTCCCTTTACAGCTGACAATGCATAGCTTGTTTTTATGACCTCCTCATTGTCAAGAGATTCAACTCCATTGCTTGGCATCCACAATTTCAGTGGAAATCTCCAAAGATTGTTCAGCTTTGAGTATCGCGATTTCTACCTTTGGGGTGCAAGCATTCACTGGGTGACATTGACCTGTGGCCTGCGTGCCCAAGGTGAGGTCTAGGCATTTCAGAACAAACTGGGGAAACCCCCAGTCTTTCAACAAACAGCCTCAAAAGTCTCAGGGAAACTGAATGTGCAATGAAAGGATGCTCTTGGAAACCCTGAGAAGGTTGGTGTGTTCCTGTGATGGCCTCCTGCTGCTTTGCAACAATCCATCCCACACCATCTCCTGCTGCCTTCTACCATTCCACAGTGGTCCTGAGACCAGATACAGTATCCACAGGTCCAAAGGGCAATACCACCTTATCAGGTAGGATTTCAGTCAACATCTTAGGCTATCCTACTCCTCCCTTTTCATTTCTGAAGAGTTTAGTACAGGTCTTGTCCTTTTCCTCAAGCCACAATATGTAGTTAAAAAAAACCAAACCAAAGCAGAAAACAACTGATAGAATGGGGAAATAAAATATCTATTTTTGTCTGACCTTGTGGAACCTGAAGAACTGGCCACTCCTGCAGCAACAGTTTGCATCTCACTTGAAAATAAAGTTTAGATATTTGTCTTCTCTCCAGCCCACTCCTTCTGAAGAAACATTGCCTCTGAACTGCTTCGCTACCATTTGTACCCAAATACAATTTCAAAAGGAGACCAAATAGGGCAATAACAAGGTAAAGTAGAGAAACTCTTCCAAATGGGCGCATCATCAGCACACAGGGGAGCAGACCCAGAGCCCCAAGACTGCATGGACTTAGACTGCCATGTACAGTCTGCTTGTACAAGGTCTACTGCTCTCCTGGATGGATCCTGCCCAGTCTCTAGTCTGCCACAATAACAGCAGCAACGATAATGAATTAAGTTCTGCCTGCAGTAGATGTGGCTATTTCATTTTGGCAGTGCAAATGTTGCTAAGTGAAAGCACGTCTTTCTGAACTGCCTTGCTCATGGGAACCATTTAATCATTATAGAGCAATTATAGAGGTCTTTATTCAGTTTTTCTTTAAGTCCTCATTCAGGCAAACCTATTTCAATGGGAACTGTGCCTGAAAGGGACTCATCAAAACCTGACCAGGAAATGGCCAGTAAGAGTAACCTATTTCCAAGAGAGAAAAACTCATGCATTACATCCATAATGGGTAACTTCTTATGAATACACCTATTGAAGTGTGTTATATTCATTAAACTCTATTTGGAGAGGAAGGGTAACCTTCCAGTTAACACAATTTCTATGGCCTTGGGAGAGCTAGGTTCTGTTCCTGGCTTTGACATAGACTCCCCCCCACCCCGTGACCATGGTCACACCACTTTGTAATTTTACCTTGGGTTTAGAAAAACAGGTAATAAATCAGGACAGTAGTAAGGCTGAACTGTATTTGTGGACTGTAGCCCCCTACTCTGCAAACCAGAAAGAAGAACAGATTGTTTCTCCTTATCTATATGTTTAAATGTGGTTTAGAAAAACAGGTAATAAATCAGGACAGTAGTAAGGCTGAATTGTACTTGTGGACTGTAGCCCCCTACTCTGCAAAACAGAAAGAAGAACAGATCATTTCTTCTTTTTTTTTTTAATATATTTTTTTTAAAATGTGGTCTGTTCTTTTCTTTTCTGTTCATGTTTTGAGGTAGGGCCAGTCTTTTATTCTGTGTACGCCCATTGCATCATACAATACGTCTTTGATCAGGGTTGTGCTGTAACACAGAGCAATAACACTAATTGTTATCAATACAAGCAAACAGTGCTGTGCTTTTGTGGCAAACGTTCACTAGGAGCTTGACCGAGACCATCAGCATTTCATTTGGGACTTAAGCCCCATTTGAACTTGCCTCCCAAAGCGAGAGTTTACAAACACAATTTAGTCCCTATTTGAGCAGTGCTTTGAAGATATAAAGTACTAAATTGTGTATCTGTAAGTATGAGAGACAGAGACAGAATGTGTAATTTCTTTCTGCATTCAGGGAACACAAGATTTCCTTTTTTCCCCTCTTTTTGGAAGGAAGTTTACTGCTGAGACTATTAGAGAAAATGCAAATGCGCAGGCTGTTTGTTAAGGCTCCAGGAGTGAAAGCACAGGCAGTTGTTACCATGAGTATTTCTAGGAAAATGGGAAATCTTTGTCTTTAGGTCTATTTATTTAGCTAAAGAAAGTTTGCACAGCTTGTGGAGAACGTTTCTGGAGGAAATTAAATTTCAGCTGCACCTCCATATCACTCCTACACCTGCCGCTTCTTTTGACCAGCTAGTGACGTCCTGCACCCAGGGCTCCAGCCCACAAGCGTGTTTACAATGGCCACCAACGTCAGAGATGAGCTATTGTGCAGCCACTGGGCTCATCCTTAATCTTACCCAAGAAAGAGGCCACAACTGTATTCCTGCACGCAATAGATTGGCGGTTGTAACACAACCTGACAGGAAGGCTCCCAGCAGCACAGGCAGGAGATGTGAGGAATTTTGGAGACAGATTCAAGAAACAATAAAATTTTATATTTATATAGGCTGGTACAGGTGGATCCAAGCTTGACACAGCATCAGGTAGGTTTGGTCCAGAAGACACGGAGCCGTATTAGTTTATTAACTCAGACACAGCCCCATGCTAATGTGTCTACACAGGTTCCAAACTGTGTCAAGCTTATGTCCAGCTAGGTTGGAGAGCAGTCAGTGGTGTGATCCCCAAGGCCATACTTTATTGCACTTCTCTCCATGCTTTCCTTCAACTGATGAAAACACTGACCCAAATAAAAATGCTACAATACAGGCAGGTAAATCTGTGCCTTAGTAAGCCAGAACTCCAAACACGAGGTAAACAAAAGGACAGTTGAGTATCTTCAGAGAGAGGGGAGGTTGCAAGTTTTGTGGTCATAGATAGAGACTCAGAGGAGAGACAACGGTCCTTGAAGAGATGTCTGGACAAGGAATGCAAAAGGAAATGTGCTGGAAGAGAGGCATGATGGAAAGACAGGTCTGAAGGATGTGTTAGGGAAAGAATCTTTACACATAGCAGTACACCATGCCCAGCACTAGCTGCACTTTATGAAAAAACAGAAGATACAAGGAAGCTGGAAGTTAAAAAAAAACCCAAACACCTGAAGAGACAAATGCTTTAACCTTTTCTGTGGTTTGTTGGCAAAAGACAAATTGGAAAATGGGCAAGAGACAGAAAAAGAAGGGACATCTGCAGACACTGACAGTGACCTTGGAAACAGAAGAAGGGAATAGAGGGTGTTGGTGCACAACGCATCTTTCTTGAAAGACAAACTGTGGTTAACCAAACTAGACAGCAAGTTAACAGAACCATGACAAACTGATGAAAAATACTTTCTAAACTAAATATTTTGGTCCCTCAGTTTGAAACAAATGTTTCTATTTCAAAATGTAGTTAAATTTTATTTTAAAAAATAATTCAAAGCATTTAAAATTACTTCAAACCACATTGAGATTTGTTGGCTAGGGTTCAAAGACCTTCAATTCTACCTAAGGAGATTTTTTTTCTACTTGTTGGAATATTGAATTTTAAAAAAACCTCACCTATATGAACAACAGCATTTGTCCCCGTTATCATCACTGACACCCTCTGCCCCCAGATCCCAGTTATCAGAAAGATTTGTCATCAGTTTCTTTGGAAGCACAGCCATGGGCTGATATATTAGGGTTACAGACTCTTTCCTTCCACAAGACCTAATCATCTGCTATTAATATATTCCCAGGAATTGTTCCATAAAGATTCTGTAGCGCCAAGTCTCAGCAGGTGCAAGTCATTGCAGCTGCACTGTTTTACACTACCACAATAATTTCAATAAGGCTGAGAGCCAGCCAGCTCTTTTATACATTAACCTTCTGATGATGCAAGTCGGTACCAGCTAGAAGGATAAGTAAGTTCCCACACTGCCCCCAGATATGAGCATCCCAACAACAGGAGAAGACAGCAGAGATATAATTGTGAAGGCATCGTCAACAAGTGGAAGGGTCAGGTGAATAAAAGTAGCTATAGATTTGGCTCTCCTGAACAATACTGGTTTTGGGGGGTGAGTGGTTCTTGCTTTACTTTAGGTTTTGCATTTTTACACATTTTTACTTAAATTTTTTTGTATGTTTTACTTCCAGGAAACATCTAATGTTCCTCTAATTTGTGCAAAATATTTTGCTACAGTTCCTTGAAAAAAATATAAACATGTCATTGGCATTTCAGGAACACCAAGAAAGCCCAGTTGGAATCAGCATCATGCTGTGTTACACTTTCATACAGTGCCAGAGTTGAACCCCAATTCAAAGTTACATGAGACAGGATAAACAGGATGGGAAGAACTATAAGATTATAAAAATAAGTTAGTTATACATCCAGCATTAGCTTCCAGCAACACGTTTCATCTGCCTGTATGTACATGGCCGTGTCTACGCCAATCACCCCGGGTTCTCTCTAAAGCCACTGGAGATGTAGTCAATAAAATCAGTGGAGCATAGGGTGCAATTTGCTTTTTCTTAAAGTAGCTATCAAAAGCTGGTCAACTGAGTTGCACCCTAAAAGCATCTTTGCCACCAGAACCACGGGGTGACTAGCACAGCTGGTTGACACAGAGACACAAGTGCTCACTTACTCTGCTGCGTCAGTCTGGGGTTAATCTGCCCCAGCTCGCGGTTTTCCACCCAGGTCCCTGTGTATTAAGCTGTGTTGCCTCTCTGGCACAGGTAGAAGAATCTCATTCTTTCACCCTGCAGTTTTCTACTTTGGTTCAAAACAAAGATCTTCCCTGCTCCAATCATCTTGGAAGTGAGAGAAGTGAATGTAAATGACAATCCTTAATACAAACCTGTAGGACCCTAAAGAACCATGTTGCACTTATTCTTGTGTTAAGAGATCTATATTTTGCTTTGATTTCATTTTTACAGCTCATGTACACACACACACACTCAGAGCACTATGGGGGAAAAAGAAAAAAACCCCAAGAAAAAGAAAAGATATCTTCAGTGGCATGATAAGTTATCTTTCCAGTGGTATTTTTTCCCCCCTATCTGAATTTAAAATGAGTCAGATCTGGAAGGAGGAATACCTCTTGCTGCTTTATGTGCATATGCACTGCACCAACGTGTGCTTCTATGCAGGTCTTGTATATGTGTGTGCATTATAAACATATTAATAATGACTTTTTTTGTTGTTTATGAGGTTTTAGTAGATAAAAAGGATAAATGTAGTGTGCTTATACACAGCAGTACACTGGGATTAAAAAAAAAATGCATAGCTAAGAACCTACTTAATTAACTCATCTTAAGAAAAGAAATTCTTTCAAACACCATGCAGAATTAAGACACATTCAGGCAGGTTTCTCGGAGACCAAACTTGCAGACAGATGCCAAAAGGAGCCAACAAATATTTCCAGCAAGTTACCAACCTAACCTAATCTGTTTAATTGTGTTTGTAAATTCACAAAGCACCCAACCGCTTATCCAAATACCACACTTCTGTGGACCAGGTCCTAAATTACTACGTGTGTGGCATATTACTTCAAGTACCAGACTTCGTTAAAGATCAGACCCTTTCCTTATTAACATCCACTCCTGCAGAGATGGAAGCTTCTGTTCAGAGGCACTGTGTCCTCATGGATCCCAGCGACAACTTCTACTTTTCGTAAAATAACCTTTTGTAGTAATTACATTTTCCATGTGAAAGGGAAAACCTTCCCGAAACATTATCCTTTATAGCAAGCAGGTTTACTCTGGGTAGGTATAGCCAACAAAATAAATGGATATCCAGAATTATCCCTATGATCACAGAAATATTGGTCTGACATACTGACAGGTGCTCTTGGATGTGTCTTTGTGGCATGGGTTAATTTCCAATGCCAGACAAATAAGAGCCATATATTTGATGACACATATCCACTACAGACTTCCTTACAAATAAACCTGAGAGGGACAGAAGTGCTCAAAACCTCATCTTGCCTCCAAACTCTTCTCCTCTCAGGGGACATAGCCTTCAAAATAGGAGAGCCCCAAACCAAATGGATCTGAGTGCAGATGTTTCACCACAAAATGCCATCTTGGTTTCAGAAGTAACCTCCTGCTATACAGAAGACCTAAGAGCCAATATGAAACTCATATGAAAACCATGGGCTTTTTCCACTGAGCAAAACCACAACATGGCAGGCAGGCAGAGAAATAGTTCTTACTATTCTCCTTTTCCCTTATTTCTCCTTTATTTGTGCTACATCCAGCAGGCAAAATTTTCCCAGGTAGCTGGCAAATGCTAATGAAATATTCTCAGTGGTACTTCACAGCTAATTCAATATTTTCCTAAGATGGACCTAATGAAAAAAATCCCCACAACTTGGAGTGTGATATCCCACACCATCAACATCACCCCAATTAAATTGCATTATTTAATTATATATATATATATTTATATACTTCTCCTTCCCCAAGGATTTGATCATGCTCAAACAACCACACAAGAAAGACAATACAAATTGGGTATTTACAGTCCAGTGTAATGTGCCATAAATCTTTTTGGAGCACTTTGGTCACTTTAGGACTGGAGAGAGATTATACTTTTTACTGCTTGAACCCCACAGGAATTCCTTGATATGATACAGACTGTAGAAGGGGGCTGATGTCTTGGTGTGCAAGACTGAATATCTGTTTTTTCCATCTGATTAATAGAAGGAACCCACGCCTACCCCATCCATCTACAGAGCCTCTCCCTCCAGTTCAGTTAGCGATAACCACAAAAATGCTAAACAGAACAAACAAGGATTTACCCTAAAGTAATCTGCAGGTGCCACATCAGCCAATCTTCCCTTCAGATACACATACAGAAGAGATAACATGCAATATTTAGCTATCCATTTTTCTATTCTATTCCATTGCCACCTCAATGGGGAAAAAAAATAAAATATATAATACACACAGACACATATATATATAATGGAGTGGGAGCAGGAGGAGTGAGGATACAGGAAAATGTAACATTTAAGTCCCTATAGTCAAGCTTATTGCTGCAGAATCAAAGAGGAAAGTAAATCCAAGAATTTACAGAAATTCCGAGCTGAGATCAAAACTGGAACTTGTTTTCCTTCCCCAAAAAACCTTGTTTGACTTTAGGGCATTGTAGTCTTCCACCTTCTATATGTCCTTAAAAAAAAAAAAGAAGAAGAAGAAAAGAACAACAAAAAAAAGAACTGTGTAATGGGAGCAGGTGCCAGTAACAGCACCCAGAAACTCTATTTCTCCTCATAAGAAATTGTCATCTCCCTACATAAGTACAGCCTGGCACTGTCGATAAATACAAACAGCATTTTGATAAAGATAAATTACAAAACAGCTCTTTGGTCTTCTAAAGAGATGGGGGATTGTGGACAGCTGTTTGGCTGCTGGAGCCACATTTAATGAGATTTATGCACAAAACTGTTTGCACGTTGGAGCGATGTGTTTCACAATGGCACTGAAAACAATTGGGTGTTGTGGGATAAGTACCTTTTACAGTATATCAAGGTCAAACCTTTTACTTGATGTACTTAACTAACCATGTAAAATATTACATCAGCAAGCCTATGAGGCACTTAGAGATATATTCATATTTGCATAATGTCCTCTGTAAGTTAGTCTGCGGTCCTTAAGGGTGTTTAGAATAACTGCATGCAAGAATATACTTAATCCAATCTCATTTTAGCTTTTGCTCTTTTAAGATTTCAAAATTAATAAATCCTCCTGATACTCCAAATTACCATGAGCTTTTATAAGCATAACTTTGTAACTTTAACCCATTTATGAACATACCCTACAGGCATATGTACTAATGAATAAGAAATAACATTAGAAGTTTAAAGATGGTCTCTTTATGAAGTAATGTAAGAAAATCCTGTTAGCTGGATCAAGTACAAAAGTGTGATTTCTTAAAAATAGAAAATCCTTCACAAAATTACTTGTAATTACAATAACCAAAGGATAAAAAGTAAGAATAGTTTAAGTATTGTGCATTATTTAACTTGGTACATGAAATATGTTTTATGTATATGTATGAAGCATGCAAATAGAAATCTGATCTAAAGTGTGCTTCCATGGCTACAGGATTTTTATTTATTTATTTATTTCCTATTGTGCTTGATTGCTGTCAAGAATACTGACAGATAAAGGATTTGAAATTACCTTAAACACTTGGTGCTTCTTCAAGTGAATTAAGCTCTCCTCTTGCTTGCCTGTAAGACACTTGGAAGAGATGGGGAAATCTTCTTTGGGCAAAGGTTCTCCCACAAGTTCTCCAGGATCCACAAATTAAGCAATCTTCTATGGAGAATCAAGCAAAATGATAAAAACTCATCACAATAAATGGGTCAATAACTGACATTTTTCCAGCTGCTTGCCATGGGGTTGAAGCAGCAACCGCTGTCTGCTCACTGTCAGGAGTCATTACAACCCATGGAATGAAAGATCCTGGTGACCAAACGCTGTGAGCAGAGGAAGGGAAGGGGACTGAGTCTGGGACACCGATGCTGGTAGCTCATGGGAAGAAAAGGCCACGTAGGAACCACAAGGAAGTGGGAAATAAGGGTTCATTTTGCCCACCACTTAATATAGTCAGAAAAAGCCCAGGGCATCTCTTGCTTCCCACCATCCCTTCCCTCTCAAAGTGAAACATTAAATGGCCAAACTATAGGGACCTCCCTTTTCACAGTTATTACTTATTATGATAATCCATTTTGTTCTGTTCCCAGATCAGCCTTAATCATTATTCTCCTTGCACAAAATAACTAAAAAAAAGGGATTTTATCTGGTATGAGCAGTCAGGCTGGATCATCAGAGCTGCTTTAGATCAATGGAGCTATGATACTAAGAAAAGCTGAACAGCTGGCCCTGAGACCTTAGTGTTCCCAATAGATTAAGGCTGTTGATTTCCTAAGAGTGGCATTTCACCATATCGAGAGTGTATTGCTTTCAGAAGGAGGACAGGTGCAAGTCCCAGACGTCAAAGGAGTCACCCTTTTATTGTAAGGAAGCTGAAGAGTATTGACAGGTCTCACAACAAAAGCCATTCCATTCATCACATGTTGACTTTGGCAAGTTTTTGCCCTGCTCAGTGGAGCAAGACTAAAAGAAATTTAAAGCAATGAGGCCCGAGATCTTGCCAGGTGGGTGTGCTATCGAGATGCTCCACAGCTCTTCCACTGGATGTCACTCTGACATTGAGCCGAACTCTACACTCTCTGCAGACCAAAGTGGCTTTGTTCAGGGAATAATGCAAGAGCTGGTAGAGAAAAAAGCTAAGTGACTTCTTATTAAAGCAGCTTCAGATAGCCAGTAAGTCTTTGAGAAGTGGGACCGGGCTTTGTCACAGGGATTGATGGGGCAAGACAGCACATAAAGAGTAATTCTCCAGCCTTCGTGAAACAAAGCTGAGAGGGGATGGATTTGCTGTAAATAAATCTGTAGACTTATTGCCTAGCAGGAGAAACTACTGAAGCTAAAGGACAGTAATGCACATGAGCATAAGGGAATCTTGATCTCTTTCAGACTGGAAAGCAGAGGAAGGTTTCAGAGCACAAGAGGGCATGGAGTTGCCTGCTTAATAGGACTAACAGGGCATTTCTCCCTCTCCACCCAAGAACACAAACCCCAGCAAGGATTAAAATGGACCCCAATCTGTTTATGGATGGCACTTCATCACTGTATGGGTCAGGAGGTGACTTAACTCTATGACCCAGAATATCTCTTCAATTCTTCAGATATCAGCACCACCTCTACTCACTTCAGCAAAGGATTTTGTGTGAACTACAGTCCACAGCTGAGAATGACCAGAGTTATTTCTGCCTCCTGGTGTTCTCCTGCCTCCTGTACTCTTGCTCTGTCACATTCACAATGCAAGGGGATCCTCAACTGGGCAGGCTTTAGAGCACCATAGGAAAAATCACTGGGAACAGTATTTATCTCAAGTAATTAATAATTAATCTAGACACAGGATTGAAAGTGAAGCAATACATCATACAAGGCTAATAGCTGCTAGAGATGTTACCTGTGTTACTCCAGGAAATTCTTTAATGGAGACAAGTTCATTTGCAGAAGCAATTTCAGATCACTTCCCTTGCAAAGCATCAAAAACTCTTGGACATGATGGTTTAGCTGCTCTCTGCACTCCTCCTCTCCCCCATCTAGCAGGTGGGATGCCATGATACAACTAAGCCCGAGCACACAGGGCCTTCAGGCCACCTCCTGCTTTCCTTGTGCAAGGCTGCACTGGAGACTGGCAAAGCTCCCCTGCAACAGCAACATCTGCATTCCCAAATAGCTGACCAAATAGCTCAGTGGTGCTGGCATGCATCTGCTCTGACAGCAGAAGTGGCCATGTCTCTTACAGCACCTCCATGGTGCATGTATGAGGGATGCTCTGCATGTCTCAACCCTCATTCTCAGCTTTCCCAGGCAGGCTTTTGGAAAGATAAGTCAACCATACTTCTAGCCTGGTAATGAAGAGAAACCCTTTCACAAAGGGATTCACAGCATCTCATTAAAAACAGTAATCAAGAGTCTAAACACCTAGATCTCTGTCCTTGTAGTCTACATTATCATCACCTAAAGTCTTCTCCTGCCCTTCACAATCAGTCTCCACCAGAATATGAAGATATCTGTAGAAATGGCAAGAGACAGGTCAGAGTTTGGATAAGTCTGTTTAACTCTCTCTAACTAGAAGTAGTAACTCATGTAGCTTACAGGCCCATGCCAATAGCACTTGTGAAAGGGAATAATTTCAAAAGACCACTGCTAGTTTCCAAAAAATCCACCACCAAAACAACCAAGAAAATAATGAATTACTCTTCCTCCTGTATGTTATCATGGATTCTCATGGATCATTAAGCAGGCCTTGCAAATGACAAGATCAGACATCTTCAGTTTACCATCACTAATGTTAGAAAAAGACCAAGCTGGAACACAGTGAGGCTACTTGTTCTATACAATGTTGTTCTATATGAAGCAAAAATCCCCTTGCTTTCAAAATATAGTAAAGATAGGAATCAGTGGTAGAGGTTCAGACTGCATACCTGGAGAAGATCCAATAGGAAAGTATAGAAAATATAGGAACAAGTCAAATACAGTGAGCACAGCGAAAGCCAAACTGTAGCAATAGGATGCAAATACTGAGTTGTGATGCAGAAAGGCCATGCAACAGGTGTTCAGCCTAGTGCACAACCAGAAGACAAAGAAACAAAATTGAGCATTTATGAAAAATTCAGAGGTCCATGAATTTTTACAGAGAACCACCAGCATGTCCTTGACAGAGAGAGAAAAAAAAAGCAACTTTTAACAGCAAGCAAATACTTCTAGTGTCCACAAAACCAAGAGTAATAATATTTAGTGATAAGAGTGATCATTCATTAAATCCAATGATGTGAATTACTGTCCACAGAATATACCCATTTGTGAGCCCATAATAATTTTACATAAACAGTCAATAGTGTCAATGTCATGGTTTAACTGGGCAGGCAGCTAAAACAGCCACAGAGCTGCTTGCTCACTCCCTACCCCACAGTGAGAAGGGGGAGAGAATCAACAAGAAAAGAAGGTAAAACTTGTGGGTTGAGATAAAGGCAGTTTAATAGGACAAAAAAGGAAGATAATAATAATAATAATAACAACAACAACAACAATAATAATAAAGGAATGTATAAAACAAGTGATGCACAGAACAATTGCTCACCAACGAAAGCCAATACTCAGCTAGTTCTTGAGCTGAGCTGCATCCTGGCCTGCCTCCTCTGCCCAGTTACACACAGAGGATGATGTCATATGGCATGGAATATCCCTTTGGCCAGCTTGGGGCAGCTGTCCTGGCCATGTCCCTTCTCAGGTGCCCCCCACTTTCTCTTTGAGAAGCTGAAAAGTCCTTGACTGCTTGGCAACAATTAACAACATTCGTGTGTTATCAATATGATCCTCATCATAAATCCAAACCACAGCACTATACGTGCTGCTTAGGAAGAAAATTAACTCTATCCCAGCCAAAACCAGGACAGCCAAATGTACAGAGGAAAAAAAATATGTCACTGAACCCTTGCCACATGACAGTTTTGAAGTTACTTTTCCACTCTGTTACTGAAATTATCAAGGAGAGAAGAGTCTGACATTCCTAAATTTCTTAAAGGATGAATAATTTCATTTAATTCCCACGCTGAATAACAGATTTACTTGTAAATGCTCAGACTTGCATTCTGCACTCGGGGTAAGCACCCTGGCTTTCAGGAAGAAAGACTCTGTTTTCCTTTATACACAACAGTAAGTTCGAGACAACCCTTCAACTGTAAATCTCAATTCCCCTCATTTATTGGGCCATTGCTGATGCCTCCATAACAGCAGAAGTCAGAGATTTGAGAGGGTTTAGATACACAAGTCTCATTAGACTCATGGGAACCGTTCTCATCAATCTTTTGGGCAGCTCTTAAAAGATTTTGGTTTAAATTCCTTCCCCCTCCCTTTGCATATTTTAAAGAAACTAGAAACAGCCCCAGAGAACAGCAGCAAACACAGAAGAAACTATAAAACAAGAGAATTGTCTTTGCATGTAAGAAAAGTTTAATAAAAGGTATTTAGAAGTGCCACTGCACCTGTTCTGCACATATAGACGTCACACATGGTATCAAGTGAATAATATTGCAATGCCACGTAGGACACTGTAAACTTATCTGCATATAGTGGTTGGTCAGAGGTGAGAAATAGTTCTGAAAGAGTGCAAGTGCAAGTTTCTGCTGGCTATAACAAGAAAGAGAAGTTTAAAAAGCTGAAGAAAGGAAATACATACATCCTATTTCAATTAACTGGGAAGGCTGAATGGAAAAACTTCACTCCCAAATAGCACTGTCGGCTTCAAGTCTGATTCTCCTTTAGGGGACAGAATGTTTGATAAAAGTGCAACACCCTGGTGCTGATTGTGATAAATGCTCACTGAAGATGTATTTTGGTGGCAATAAGGACACTTCCAGTGGCAGCAGTTGTGCCTCTGTACAGAAGCAGCCTTTCTGCAGAGAAAGCAAAGAAAGAAACGAGGTCAGCTCTGACACAAAACATCTTTTAACTCAATTACTGTTTACAAACACAGCCATGTTCCTGTCTGGGGAAGCAGAGCCCAGATACTGTCAAACTGGAGATGAAAAAGGAGAAGGAAAAAAAAATAACCCCAAAAATTCCTTTGCCCCAGCATCCCTCCTTTTCCTAGCCTTGGCCATTTGGAGAAACACATCCAATCCCACCCGGAGATGTGGTGAGGATTGGCCTCCCAAGAGGAGCAGGCAACATAAAAGTCTGGAATGTACTCTGTCCTACACCCATCACGGCATGGCATTCGAATATTGGATTTAGTGTTGTGCTTCCACAGATATAAAATTAGGCCGACAGAAGTCTGGATTCAGGCCCTTGCTCCATACTGCTAACTTGTAGAGAGCTGGTAGCCAAAAGCATTTGGAACGGTTGTCTCTCTCCAGATGCTGCCATTCATTTCTGTGGGAACAAGACCACTTACATCTAATTACAGTTTCTGCTCAAATTAACAGGACAGAAATGACAGCAAAAAAAAAATAACCCAAACCCAACTTCTCTGGACTAAGTGGGAGACCTTTTCGTCAGCACAGCTTATAAAGCAGTTGACTTTCAAACACGCTGACTTCTAAGTAGCTGCTCGGTTTGTCTCATCAACATATTAAAGCAACAGCAAAAGGGAGAGAAAAGGAACAGTTTTATTAAAAAGATCTCCTCCTTGTGAAAGATTTGTTAAATGACCGTGCAGTCAAGTATGGAATTGGGATCATCATGGCATAAAACACCGTTCTTACAATCAAAACAAGTGCCAATTGCACATTATGTTACACGAGGTGGACTAGAAGTTACACAAAGACATGTTTTCACTGATTCTGCATATGGACTGAAACATATGTATGTAGTCATACACGTGCATATGCATCTGTCTCCCAGTTAATTGTGGAAATTGGCTCTATTAAAGTGTAAGAAAATGTACAGTTTTCAGACGAGAACCTGGGCACTCACATACACCTCCCTTCCTTGTGTTTACCATTGGGATCACATCAGAAATCCTTTGGATACAAAATATTTATGCCCTTTTAAGTCCATAGGGCTTTTACTATTGCTTTCAGCTGGACCAAGTTACCATCAAAGGTGTTGACTAACTTTGGAGTGGTCCAGTCACGAAAAAGATGGTAACATAGGAATGTATAAGGCTATGGGATTCCTTTCTCTGCCTCATCAGGTAGAGGGAATAGTCTCCTAAAGGGTCTCCACATCCTGCTGGTGAATTGACATCTGATTCAGGTTTGCTCCCTGCCAAACAGACAATCTGTGTGTGAAAATCATTCTGTGCTATTAACCATTATCAACTGATAATTCTGGTCCAACCCAGGCTAGTTGCTGTGTCTCTCAGATCTTAATCAATGTGTGGCAGATAAAATCATTCATATCATACCAAAAAAGAGGGTTACACCAATGTAGTTAATAGCTTAATGCACTCAATGAAAAAATTCTGTTCCATTTTAATGGGAATTAATCAGCAAACAGGTTCTTTTGCAGTTCCTCACCAGCAGTGCTGCTGCATCTGGGTATTGTGTGGATGCATAGGCACAAGCCTGTTCTAAATAGGAAAGTGAGACACAGAGCAATGGATGCAGGGGGAAATGGCCAGCCCCTTTTCAGTGCTCTGTGGAGACAGGACAAGGGGCAATGGCTGTAAATTGGAGCACAGGAAGTTCCGCACCAACATGGGGAAGAACTTTCATACAGTGAGGGTGACAGAGCCCTGGGACAGGCTGCCCAGGGGGATGGTGGAGTCTCCATCTCTGGAGATATTCAAGACCCGTCTGGACGCCGACCTGTGCAATATGAGCTGGGGAGCTGCTTTGGCAGAGGGGTTGGACCCGATGATCTCTGGAGGTCCCTTCCAACCCCTATGATTCTATGATTCAGTGTAGGGACATGCTCTATGCCACTTACTGGTAATGGCTCTTTAATCATTTCTAAGCTCTGAGGGAATCTACACCTGATACATGAAGATACATACAAGCAAACATCAGCTCAGGATGAGCAAATTGCCAGCTTGAAAGTGAATGGGAAAATAACCATGCACAGAAGTTACTGCTAGGTACATGCCATCTGTCTGATGTCATGGGCAGGCAAAGGCCAAATGCAAGCAATTAATTCCACTTTATAGGATACCTATAACCCATCTTAAGACCCATGACACTGTAAAAAAACCCAAAGAAAACTGGTTTGTAGCTGATTTACAACATACCAGATCCTAGATTTTAGAAGTTATTTCTCCTCCAGATTCCACAACTGGACACAGTTTTAAAGGATGTTTTAACCAGGCCCAGCTCCTGACTCATCCCATGGGGCAAAGTAAAATCTCAGAAACCACCAAACATCCATTTTCTATACGCCAGGTATGAAGACAGCTGATTATGGAACAAGAATTTACAGACAGTGGCACACAAGATTTACTTTTCCTTCTATTTTAGCAACAGAGACCTTAAGACACAGCCATCAAAGTAAAAATCCTTCACTAGAAATACGGACTTCACCTCACGCTGGGCAGACTTTAAGAAACATTTAAAACCTGAGATGAAAAGAACAGGAAGAAATATTATATAATGTGGATTTTAGACCAAACTCATAGGAAAGGCATGAGTTAGTTTCAACCATAGCTTTCCTCCCCTGTCCCACCTTTCCTTAGGAGAAAGGAAGGCTCTCCATTTGCTCCCACTTAATTATCCCAAACACACTGACATGGTGTTCCAGCACATTATGCCTGTTTAAGTGATTTTCAAAACAAACACTGTAAAATCTATTGGACATGTATAGAATTCCTTGCTAAGGATCCAGCTAATTATTTCCACTGCAGTCAGCACTTGGAGTTCAATGGCAGTTGTGTTGGACCTTTAAGGTGAGATTTTCACAAGCTTCCCAGTGTCTCACAGTGTCTATACAGTTGGTTAAGCTTGTGCCTGAGTCTGACCTTTAACTCAGTAATCACCTTCAGTTAACCCTCAGTGCACCTAGAGTTTGATATGTGAAGATCTTCAAAAAGCTAAGAACCAGCAATTTTTGGGGAGCTGTGAGGGAAGAGGATGCAAACTCCTTCCATAGATGGTGCAGTGGGAGCTCAGGCTGAAGGAGCAGCTTCTTGGGATGCCTTGGGATGCTCCTCAGCTACTTCACTGATGACATGAACTCCACTGTTTGACTTTGTGCTGAGAGGGGCTGCAAGTGTTCACATGGTTGGCAAGAGCAAGGCAGAAACTTAGATATTATGAGCACCATTACACTGAAAGCACTGCTAACGAAGAGTATCTGAATATTACCACTGAGGCTGTTTGTATACTTGAAGTTAAGGTATGTTCTGCTGAATCCACCTCTAGAATCTCCATACAAGTCCTACTTTCCAAAGATATCACAGCCTACCCTTCAAGGAAGTTCCACAAAGTAGGGAGCCACAGCAGTACAACTCCATTTTTAAGTATTTTTTTAAGACAAGTTAACATGGTTTTAGTTTCCTAGAATTAAACTCATACTGTTAGTTGTAAGAAGAAACCAGTAAGTATGAACCAAGTAAAAGAGAAAGGAAAATCATAGATAATTTAATCTGCTTAACAAAGACAGGGACAACTACCCATTTGCAATCAGCTTGCACCATCTTAGTCTTTCCCAGGAGAGATTTCTTTCTAGCCAAATATTAGGGATATTGTCAGTTGGTTCCAAGGACAAATTCCTGGAATAACAGCCACTAAGTTGACAAGTTTAAAGCTTTGTCTAGAGGGAACACGATAGGGAATGTACTACAGAACAGATTTTTCATTTGAGCCTCATTCCAAGAGCTACAAAACTCCAAGTTCCCAAAATGTAGGACAGACTTCCTCAGGTTATTGCCTTACACACATGTCCACTCAGCCAACGATTAAAAATTCACAAGAACATCTTGTCACACAGCTCAGCATTCAACTTGCTTTCCAGTCTCTGGATCTAATCTTACCTTGAGCATTCCTTACCTCAGGAGGAAGCTAGACTTGCAGTTAAGAAAGAACTGGGCTGCAAAGTCAGAAGAGTTCAAGTCCCACTCCTGTTTCTGAGCTTTGAAGAACTTGTTTAATCCCCCTGGATAATTCCATCTGTAGAATGTACCACTTGCTTTTGGTTGTCCATCCAGTCTCTCCACATCCTAAGCTATTTATAAAATGGTTTCTTACTGTATTCTTACCTTTTGCTTTGTGGAGCAGGACATCAAATGCTATTGGAGACTTCAAGCGATGTGGCAATATTAGCAAAATTAGTGAAATCATTAAATCATGCCAAGAGACACCACGGTGTACACAGCTTTTAAAGCTGGATTTAACAAAAACAAAATGTCCAGAATGTTTTAAAATTCATTCCTGTCTTGAAGACCACGGTTCAGATACATCATTGCTTCTCAAGATGCTTAGCGAAAAGCATCTTGAGATGCTTTTCAAGAGAACAGAAAATTTCTTTTCTCACCCTGGATCTGAAAGGATTTAACCAGTAAATTAATGGGGTTTTTTGTATAAATACCAGGAACACATCACTGAAGAAGGAAGTCAGTTTTGTGACTCCTACCCTGACAAAAGCTAGATCGTATTTCATCCTCAAGTTGATGGGCCTGATGGAGACAGACTTCAGGATGAAATTCTTTGGCCAATATAGGCCAGATATCAGGACCAATGATCACAGTAGATCCTGCTACTCTTAAAAAATTTGGCTAATCCACTGTGGCCAAGTGTCAGCTTGGGCTCAAGATCAAGGACCGATTTCTTACTGTATGGATGTGCAGCCCTTGCAAGTAGATGTAGGGGAGCCATTTTGCATACCAGAAAAAGGGATGTGTTCAGAAGAATACAGCCTGCAAATTGTTCACCCTGTTCTACTAAGCCTACTAAATCATCTGGAGGTGTCCCAGTTAAGCAGAACTACAATCCCTATTAAGTGGCACTCATTGCCACTAAGCATCGTTGGACTTACATGATTTCCCTTGTAGATGTCTGGATTAAGTGGTTTTGCCAACTAAGCACCTCCTTTTTCTGATTCAGTGGAGCGTACTGAATCATATGTATTTTACTGCTTTTATATATTTCAAATAGCATGAAAACTGGCTGGTTTTGTGGAAATTAAAATACAGTTTATCTGTTGGACGAATTTTCAATACGCGTGAGCTCCCAATGCATGTGGAATACATTTCATCCCATCTATACATCCAGCCCTACATTATGTATATAGTGGCTTTCAGAGAGCAGTGAACAGCCTTCCCATGCACTTACCCTGGTCTGATAACATTCTTATGAAACAGAAATCATATGCTGAACGTTGGAATAATGTCAGCGCACAAAGGAAGGGGAAAGAAATAAATAAAGAAAACCCAAAAAATCCAGGCACCTTGAAGCAAAGCTCTGAGAAACCGTCTCTTCTCAATGGAAAAATCCAAAGGCTGGTGCATTTGGCTGCTTTCAGAGTGCAGTTCAGGGAGTAATGCCTCTTTCATTGTACACTCAAAGCTCTAGAGTCACATCTGTTTGTGCTGGCGTGAGATTGGCACGCTGCTCCCGCTGATGAAAGCTGAAGCGGTGGTGCCAACCTACAGGGAAAAGCATGGCTTGCAGGATTTTTATTTGGGGTTGGTTTTTTTTTTTTGTTTTCCCTTTCTTTCCTTTTGCTGCAAGTATTCTAATACAGTGCCAAGGCAGAGGACGAGGCGAGCGCACACAAGTTTTCTTTGGAGGATGAGGGGAAAGGAAGGAGGAGGGGGTAAGGAGTGGTTGGGGGGAAGGAAAAGCATCTTGGCTGAAAGCTGAACCTGTCAGAGCTCTGATTTTTTTATAGACACATTAGACTAGCCTGGGATTGAAAGGGAACTCAAAGCCCACCTAGTCCCACTCCTTGTCGTGGGCAGGGACACCCTCCTCTAGCCCAGGCTGCCTAAAACCCCATCCAACCTGGTCTGGAACCCTGCCAGGGATCCAGGGGCAGCCCCAGCTTCTCTGGGAACCCTGTGTCAGGGCCTTCCCCAGGAAGGATTTCTTCCTAGTATCTCACCCAAATCTCCCCACCTCCAGCTGAAGGCCATTCCCCCTTGTCCTGTCTTTACATCATGATATATAATTGATGTCAACAATGAGCTGGAGTGTGGAAGGCAACAGAAGGTTGGCCATTAACTTCTACAGAGGCAGCTTGAGTCCCTGTGACCCTGTGTGGCAAGCACAGGCAACCCCTGCCTCCACTGTGAATGTGCCAGATATTCAGAATATAACCCTTTTTCCTTTTCAGGTGAGGCAGATCCAGCACTCATATGGGTTTTAGGCTCACAGAACCAGCAAAGCATCTCAGCACTGATGAGTTAGGGGTTGCAAAGCCTAATACCCAGCTGCTTCATCTCAAGAGACTCTACAGCTTTGTGAGGCATGTCTAGGTTCCTTTGTCAATGGATGAGGAGAGCTGGAGGCCTCCGAATTGTGCTGGTGAGCATTTCACAGCTGATGCTTGAAGCAGTAACTCTCTCACCTTTATTCAGCATGGTCCAACCAACTCACACATCCATTTTTCTCTGTCCTTCCCTGCAATTAGGCCAGTCAATAAGCAGAGAGATGCCAGGCTAGGTCCAAGCTGCTAGATCCACCCGAGACAGCAGGGATGGGTCAGGGACACACACTTCATTTCTAAGTATGCTCAGATTAATAGGAAATTATGTTATGGCCCACAAATCAAGTCCCAAAAGAGGTAATAAATATGAGACCCAGCACTCTACTCATCTGATGGACTGGAAGCTGCAAGTTTTTTGAAACCTGGGTTTCAAGTGGAAAGCAGGGCCAGGAAAACAGCACACACCCCGGGTCTTGAAATAGTCACCAGGAGGAAAACAGCACATGGTTCATGAGGCCAGATCTCAGGGAGGTTTTCAGTGCCTTCATAGGAGAAGAGTTTAAAAAAACAACTAAATTAAAAATTGGGATTTGCAGCAGGACTGAGATTTCAGCCCATCTCCTGCCTTGTAAAATATCTGACAATAATTAAAGCTGTTCTTTTTCTTTAATTAGCCTTGTGTCTCATTAGAGCAGTTCACTGCCATGTCTTTATTTACTCGATTATATCTCCTCCACACCTTTGCCTTCCCTCGTTCACCTAATCTTAACATCTCTTTTCCTTCCCTTAAAGCTCTTTATTTTAATGCTTTGATGTTATATTGGCTTCCCCCCCGCCACATGCTTTGTTTAAAAGAAAAACAAAGATAGAAAATCTATACACAAAATAGAAGAGTCAACTACATCTTGACAAATCAAGCTTTTAGAAAGTCAGAAAAAGCAGATTTAAAGATGAAAGCTCATTCTTAACCCAGCTTCCTTCTTCAGAGACCTTAATATGATCTCTTTATGTAACTGTTTGCCAATTAATTCAAAATACAATGCAAGCTGCAATTTCTCAGAGGCACACATTCATTAGGTTTGAGGAGAGTATATATAGCTTTCAGACTCTGATTGATTTCTAACTCTCCTTGAGACGTACAGAACATCTGTTAAAGACATCAACTGTCCAAACAACCACTGTTTAAATCTACAAATTTACAAGAAACACGCGGTTTTCACATGGGTGGAAAACAGAGTTTCCCTAGAAGACTGGTCACAACATTTAATCTTAGAGTAGTGACAAGCCCTGTTCAAGTTATGACCTACATAAGGAGAAAACAGCAGTTCATCATCACAGAGTTTGCCTCTCTCAATATATTACCAGAGCAGAGGCCATGTCCTAGACTATGAGAGATTAGATTCCTGAATATGTAAGATTATAACCTGCAAAAGTTACTTGCAGTTATCATTTCCATCCTCTTGAAGATGCCCTTGCATGGTTTAACAACATAGGGCTTACAGGTAGACATACTTAAAACCCAGCCCAAATAAAGAGGGATATGACAGTTCATTCCCACTGATTCTGCTGGAGAAATAAGTATCTTACACTGAAGAGGGACAGAGGTTTCATAAGCACCACTTGAAAGACCTTTCCGATTTCATACTTAAATAGTGATGCTACCCTGAAGTTGTTCAGCTGATCCCTCATATGATAGCTTGCTGGCACACTCTGAAATACAAGGAGAAATAATAAGAAGCCATAAGCTGTGGAATATGGTATTAAGGTTTATTGGCATGTGTTTCAGGTACCCAGAGTATTCATTAAACAGGAAAGAGTTTAATTGAGCTCAACAGATTTAATTTTCAAGGATTCCTGAGTGGAATCAGGAGTCCAAACCCTGATGCCTTTCAGATCTTTCCATTCCTGATTTATTGAAAGTTCTTTGAAGTCCCTGCCCTGCTTTGCCTCCAGCTGCAGCATTGTTACTGAACAATGATGCTGCAGCAATGTGCTGCAGATGCAGCCCAAGACCCCATTGAAAATGGAGTCACTGTGTGCAAAAAAGCAACAGACAACCAAATCCTGGTATAAACCAAAGTACTCCCTGCATCTTTCACATGTGAATGGCCTGAAGCATCAAGCAAGGTCCCATGGTGTCATATTTAACAGGACCAGGTAGGAAGGTGGCCAGAATCTCTCTCAGATACATAGTAGTATGCATCAGTTAGCTTCCAAGGAAGCCCTCCTCTGCAAGCTGCATGTTTAAAAACTCCTACCTGGACCTTTTAGTTCCATCAATTAAATGCATTAGCAGCACATAACTGCCAGGTATGTATGGAATGCCAAAGCTAAACTAAACTTCTAGTTGAGCATTAATACCCATAGGATTTGGTTGGAGACCATACCAACTCTGCAGGTGTACCATACCAACCCTCAGACCATAACATGTTCTTCAAATACATAATACAGACATTATGTCACAAAGAGTAGGATAATACATCTGCAGACAGAGCTTTGAGTATAGTAGGACTCAGATAGTTTCTCATATCACTATTCAGTGACACAGGTCAGGTGGAAAATGAGAAGCTAGGAAGCAGATTGACAAAGAGAGCAGATTGACAATGAGGGAGGGGACTCAATACAAACAAAAAACCACATTTCTGTTGAGTGAAGTGGACAACTTTTGGCCAACCAGTAGAAAAGGAGCAGAAGAGAAAGTCCATTACCAGTGGCATGGAGACAAGGCATAAGACAGAGGTGCTGGACTGTAGCCAAAGCACACTCGCCTGTTGAGCCTGAAGAGAGCCATTAGTAATCATAAAATGGTTTGGGTTGGGGAGGAACTTAAAGAACATCCAGTTCCAAAACTCTGCCATGGGCAGGGACACTCCCCACCAGTCTGGGGTGCTCAAAGCCCCATCCAACCTGATCTTGAACCCTGCCAGGGATCCAGGGGCAGCTCCAGCTTCTCTGGGCACCCTGTGCCAGGGCCTCCCCCCTCCATGGGTAGGATTTCTGCCTCCCAGCCCCTCTCCAGCTGCCCTCCTGCAGCTGAAGGCTGTTCCCCTGGGTCTGTCCCTCCCTGCCCTTGGCATCAGCCCCTCCCCAGATTCCCTGGACCCCCTTGAGGGACTAGAAGTGGCTCTAAGCTCTCCCTGCTCCTTTTCTTCTCCAGGCTGAACCACCCCAACTCACTCAGCCTGTCTACAGAACACAGGTGCTCCAGCCCTCTGTATGCAATCACACACCCTAGTTGTTCTGCCCAGCAAGTAGGGATCAAATTCTAATACAAAACCCACCAAAAACTGCAGCTGAGCAAGTCCCCTTGCTCCTGTGGCCCCTCTGTTGTTGCCCCAGCACCCTGGTGTGGATGGCAAACACCCATTCCACAGGCACTCACCGTTTGCACCTCATTTCCTAGCAACAGACCAGACATCTCAGGGCTTTTCTTTCTCAACACATGACATTCATTGTGTGGGTTAGAGCACCAGGAAAGGCTGAGTGCTCACCTGCAACCCAACAATATGCTGCTGCTTCGAGGAAGAGCACAAGATGCTGAGGAGACATGAGACCCAAGCTTCAGTACAGCACCGTGGTCCTTCTCACAGTCCAAGGCCCTTCTCTCAAGACAGCTACAGCTGGCTTGCAAGGTAAGAGAGCAGCACAGGACTTCATTTTCAGGGAGCAGGAGCCAGCTCTGAGCTTCACATTCAATGTGTGAGACCAGGAAAGCAGTAAGGAGGTGCTGTTCACATAGGAATGAATGGATGCCAGAATACAGCCTCAGGCCTAGTTCAGAGAGGGTCCAATGGTATCCTAAAATCTGTGCTGCTATAGGTTATGGAAAAAAAGTAATAAATCAGCAAAACCTGTAGCAAGCTGACAGTACAGACGGGTTCCTCAAAGAGTCCCAGGTGATCAGGATCCTGGCCCTGTCCTCTTCACTCAGACAAAACTACTGAAGAGAGGAATTTCCTCTGCAACAGAGCATGCTGGAAGCATGCCCAGGCCCACCACGGCTCCATCCCAGTAGTTCAGCGTGGAGCCCCTGGTGCTATTCATGATCAAGAGAGTGAATTCTATAGCCCCCTGCCTCCCCCTGCCCTGCTGGCAGCCAAATTCCAACACTGGAGTTATGCAAATACAGCTCAGCCCCCCCTTCCCCCCCAACTCCTTCGCTCTGTGCAATATTTTATTGAGCTATTGTTTCTCTAGGACAGGACAGAAAACATCACGTATTGTCCTCCACTGACAGTCTCAAGCCACAAAGGAAAATATTCCCTGCCCTCTGGGATGAGTTTTACAACCACCCAGCACATACTTACGCCCCATCTGTGCCAACACCCTCTCATACACCTGAACACAATCGCACACAGACCATTTCCACAGCTGATGTTACCCTCTCTCAGCACTGTCCCAACAGCGTGCTCCCCCCTCAGCCAGCTGACAGACCCCTTTCTCCAGCATCCAAGGTGCAAAACAATGCACCCACCATCATCACACCGCTACCATGCCCACTGCAGCTCACAGGCAGCCACACTCCCCACAGATGGGGTTGTGTAACCAGGGTTTAAACACGCTTATCCGAAGGCACTGGGCTCTGCTGGGATCCTCTGTCAACTCCAGGAGCCAGTGCATGCATCCAAAGCAATTACAGAAGCATGCCTCATCGAGGTGGTTTGCTGGTGTAGCATCATTTTATTTCTCCCACCTGACAAAATAAAAAAAAAAAAACATCCAGGGGAAGAATTATTTGTCAGCTCAATCCCTGTGTTAATCTAGTTGCAAGTATAATGTGATTTCCCTCCTGCCCCCGGTAGTAGGTATTGCAACACCTTACATATGGATCATTCTAATCTAATATAATCTGGCTGGCTAGAAAGGAGGTTTCCCTCTGCTACAGCTGCTTGTGATTATTGCTAAATATACATGCCAAGCTGCAATCAGCACGGGCGTGCATCTTCGCTAGGCTGTGTTTGGTAAAGCCAACAGTAAACCCTGTAAAACGCAGGAGATGCTGCACAGCTTTACATGTTTCAGCTGCATCCAGCTTTTTTTCCCCAAAAATATGCTTTCCTTACCTGCCATTTCTAATGCATCGTGATCTATTGCTGCTTTTCTGTAAGGAAAACTGATTTAAAAGCCGCCGATCACAGAAGATAAGAAGCGTGGGCTCACCTTTACCAACAGCATACCGTGGGCAAATACTCATTAACTGGTTTGTCCTCTTCATTTTACATTCACTTAAGGTGAACTTCATCAAGAAGAGAGGCATTTCTGTTGAAACTCAGATCAAGCACAGATGTTACACTAAAAAAACCCCATCCCACAAAGCCAATGAATGATAGCTTTTTATCAATATTAAATACAAACATGTACTCTTATTTTACTATAATTATCAAACTAGGATTAATATAATCTTGTATATTGCTTCCCTTCACGGTGAATTAAATGATGTAAAAAGTCTCCCACTAGTATTCTTACCCAGCAAGAAACATTTTAATTGTAAATTTGCCTTTTGGAGTCTTTAAATTACACACACACACACATTAAAAAAGGCCAGTACTATGGATACTGTGTATCCACTAATCTGTAAATAGACTCCCAGTCCAGGAGTCATCTCTCAAATGTGGCATCAATTGCACAGGCTCCCATTTAGTTTTAGTTGAATAAAGCCATACTAGATACGCAAATAACATCAAACTTGCCGGATTAGAAAGGGGCACCTCGTACTCTAAATCAGGATTGTCAATCATCACCCAGGATTAAGGGATATAGTTTAAAAACCTAAAAGCAAGCACTTCCTTTTAACTTCTGCCTACTGTGCATTTTGGATTATCGCCCAGAAAGAGTGTTCCTTGAAACAAGGCTGCCTCCCTTCTACCATCCCTGGGAAGTGCATCTTTCCCATCTGCTAACCTCTGTTTGGGGGGGATGAGGAGGGGGGAAGTCTCAGCAAAGCATACAATTTAGATTTGAGATCTGCTTCTGACTGTGATTATATTTATAACTCGCTTTTCACAGAAAAATTGGGGGGTTATTTTTGGCTTAATAAGTGCTTTCTGAACACAGTCGCCATTCTTAGCGCAAAGATGTAAGGCAGTTAAAAACCAGAGCAGCTACTCTGCTCTTACACAGAACTGGCAGCCTTCCTGAAGCGTTCACTGCCTCTCATGTGAAGGGTTTTGAGACAATTATGTGGGATATGTCACCGTACTCCTGAAAACAGAGCAGCATCCCATGGATAACTCTGTCTCTCCTCCTGCTTGCAAGGTGGTCAACACTCAGCCTTACTGCTCTGCCCCCCACCGCTTCTCCTACTTTGTCCTGGTTGAGCGACAAGGCACTTCTGAAGAGTAGAGTCTCTCCTTCACTGTCAGAAAAGGCCATGGGAGAGGGACATTAATCAACAGATGACAGTTCAGTGAACTGAGCTCAGGATTGGGTCAGACACTGGGAACAGTTTGTGGGAACCATTAATAGAACTGGCTGCTCTGGCCCGTAACTCATCGGCTTGTACCTGATTTTCCAGACAAGCAGGTGTGTGATTTTCCTTATTTGATGTTAAATTCAGGCTATTCTTGGGTGTTTGGTTATTTCTGCTCAACAGCTGCCTTGCCAATTGATGTACCAGCACATGTGAGTTATACAGTGGGCTGGACACAGACAAACAGCTGTGGGACTCAAGTGTAGCTTGAGTGCAGAAGAGAAAGTACATAAGGAATCAAGCAGAGAGGGCAACTGTCTTCATGAATGAGGACCTATTTGAAGGCATTTCCAGCTATGATTCTGTGCTCTGCTTCTTTGGCTACTACCAGAGACAATAACATACATCCCATCATCCTTGTGGACTCAGCTATCGCTTCCAGAGCACTAAAGTATGTCACATCATGGCACGGACCCATTGAAGTTATTTAGGCTTGTAAAACCTCTTCAGATCTATGGGATTTAGACACCCCAATACTTTGGGGGATCCAATTTTCTAAACTGGATGCTGTGGTGTTGAGTCTACTCAGTTTTCCATTGCAGACACCTCAAGTGTCCTCAGAGGTGATCCTCCACAAGCAAAGGTTTCTTCCTGTATCTGTTTATGGGTGTGTCTCCCCTTTATATATATATATTTTTTTTTATACACATTTATAGCATTTTAAAACATGGAGTATGTAATATAATCAAGTTATAAGGAAGAAAAAAGTAGACTAGAAGAGAATAAAGTATCACTGCTGCCCTATTCTATATAAACAGAATTAAATCACCTTCCACAGCTAATAAAAAGTCTTTTTCAAAATGAATGTTTTTTGGAATATCTTCATAATTACAATGCTCACCCGAATGTGGGGACAAGGGTCATATCCTGAGCTGGTGTAAAGTGTCACAGCTGCACTGACTCTTCATCTGCACTTCACAATCTAAACGAGTCAATAGTCTTGCCCCTAAAGGTGCAGTTTATGGCTGCATACTGATTAAAGAACATATATACTGGTTCTTTAAGCAAGAAAGGGAAAAAACTCAGCAAAGGCTAATCTTATCAACATATAACCTTTTAATCAGATTATTGAAACAACACGTTAATTTATGAAAAGTTCAGCATTCTATTAAATGGCAAACAACATAGTGAATTGCAACCCAACAGGCTGCTTCATTGAATTCATGCAGCCACTCCTGGCAAAGGCATTCCAAATTTGAACTTAATTAATATTCCTACTCCTGGTTTCCATAGTTTCTTTTTAAACACGAGTACCAGCAGAAACTGGCAGTAACTTTACCCATATTCTCAATAATAACCCCCCTCTGGCTGTCAATATGTATGAAAGGAAAAATTTTTTGCATACCCCAATCAGCCTGTCATTTTCCTGTCTTTTGTCAAAAATACATTGGCAACTTTTTTCCCCCCCTTTTTCTTTTTGCTTACACAGCTTAAGATGCTTAACTGTTTCTCTGCTTGGGTTATAAGCCAGTCACCTTTGGGTAGGTGACTAGCCATGCTCCTCCAACTTCAGGCAATAGCTGCCTTGCAACCCCCCCCCACCCCAAATTTCACAGGGAGGGGGGAGGGAAGGAAAGCTATCCTTGAAGGATTGGGAAATTAAGTGGCTAAAATGCTTGGGAAAGTGTTTTGTATTTTCCTTCCTTACTTAGGAACAGGCTGCCCAGGGAGGGGGTTGAGTCACCACCATCCCTGGATGTGTTTAAAAAAAGGGTAAATCAGGTATTTAGGGATATGGTTTAGCATAGAATGGGAACAGTTGGACTTGATGATCTTAAAGGTCTTTTCCAACCTCGTGATTCTGTGATTCTAGGAACTTCCAAAATGGCTAGTGTCCATCTTGGACTGAGAAATTATTACTCTACATAGACTTTAAAGCTATTTTTCTATTCTTATGTAAAAGGGGAATGCCCTTGACACAAGCAGTACCTGAGCTAGCCTGAATACCAGAAATACAGACTATGAAAGTCTCACTCACATCTGGACAGAGAGCCAGAGAGAAGCACAGCGCTGCACAGCACTTGGCAAGGCCAAGGAGGGAAGCCTCACTTCCCTAGGTACCTTTCTGGAGGACACAACTTCTACTCCGCAGCTTAACAACACTTCCCCTTCTGTGTGATGTGGCCCCAAAACTCATCGTCCACTGTCATGTGAGCCTGTTCTCCAAACCCTTCATTCACAGTATCCAACCTGGTATACCCTGACCTTCATGGAGTATTCTTTGTCTTCTCTGGAGGGTACCTTTAGCCTCTTCTTATGAAGAAGCTACCTTCTTAAGTATGGGATATCTTAAGTATGGGAGGCAGGGGGAATTGATCAACCCCTTTTCAGTGTCTGTGGAGACAGGACAAGGGGCAATGGCTGCAAATTGGAGCTCAGGAAGTTCTGCACCAACATGTGGAAGAACTTTTACACAGTGAGGGTGACAGAGCCCTGGGACAGGCTGCCCAGGGGGATGGTGGAGTCTCCTTCTCTGGAGATATTCAAGACTCATCTGGATGCCGACCTGTGCAATATGAGCTGGGGAGCTGCTTTGGCAGGGGAGTTGGACCTGATGAGCTCTCAAGGTCACTTCCAACCCCTACGATTCTGTGATTCTGTGATTCTCCATGCAAGAAGAATGAAGAACCATGAAGAATTCCAGGTAAACATCTGCATGAGATATCCACCCTGAGGTCTGTGCTGCTGCAGGACAGCATAATGAAGGTTAAGCCCTCAAGGCTGGGAACCAGTTCCTTCGGACACATGCCTATGGACTGCTGCACAGACATAACCCTGTACCACTTTCCATGGGGAGTCCCATGTGTCTCATCTGGGAAAACAAATCCTGACTATTTGAGCCAACACCTGACTGAGCCCCTCTTGCCTGCAGAGCTGGCCAGCTAAGCTTTACACCAGTGGCAGCTGAGGTGATTTTAACAAGGCAGGAGGAAATCCTGATGAGAACTGGAGATGGGCTGTTACCCAAGGACTTGTGATTTATTCCAGTACATGATCTAATGGCCCTATAGACTCTGCTTTTTCTAGAAGACCAGTTGATGACAAGAGTTATGGGACTTTTCAGCAGTTACCTGCTAAGGGATTAGCTGTTCCTTTAGCACACAGATCTCACAATGCCTCACATGTCACCTCCGTTACAGACTTCACGGTTTCCTAGATCAGGGACTATACTTAAAACTTCTCCCTAAACTGAAACCAGCCTGTAAGCTCAGGTCTCACCATGGATACATCCAAACTGATTCTTCCTTCTGGATTTCCAGGGGTCCATTTTAACAAACGTGGCTGAGGCATGGCAGATTATAAACATTCTGCTCCAATAAATTTTGTGCCAAACATTCAATGCAGAATTCAGAAATACAAATTAGTGATGGAAATCAAATTTAGTGTCACTAAAACAAAGGCTACAGAGCAAGCTCAGTAGTAACTTGTGGTTTATCCCATCTGAGACCAGTCAACACATGTGAACTGGTGTACAGATAGCACATATGTTAACATATGTGAGGTATGAGAGATGTACCTCACAGGGATCCACAATGCAGACTGTCACTCATCCACCCAGAAGTTGGGGGATGCAGCATAACACAAAGGGTACTCCAGAGTAATTTTAGGGAGTCTTTGGAGACTCCAGTAGAAGGAACCTGTTGGACATCATGCCACTAGAAACCAGACTTTCAGTTACTCCACTGTTCAAAGACCAACCCTTACACACATACACAAAAATATTAAGAAAACACTGAAAAAATAGGCATTAATTACACAATCAGCAAATGAACCTTCTCCACCTTCCTTCCAGTGCTGTGAAACCCATTGGTCTGTATGGCCAGAATTCAATCTCCACCCTGCTTCAAAGTAGAGGGTTGGACCACACGACTTTCTGAGGTCCTTTTAAAAGTAAATTATCCTGTAAAGCCAGGAACACTTGCAGTAAGAACTCTATCTGCTGTACAACTAAGTACAGCCATGGCTGAATTGGCCAGTTGCAAAGGCTGGACTATAGAAAAACCTGAGTCAATATAGATTAAGCTCCTGTATGATACACCAGCACAGCGAGTCTGTGGCATACTCTCAACAGGTACAAGAAAGAGCTCATAATTCCATGAGCCAACTCTCAAACATTAAACACAACAAAGCAACTTTGGGTCGGACAGGACCCATCACCCATCAAGGCTGATGTCAACCAAAATGTCAACAATTTTGCAGAATAAGAAGCCTGCCTTCAGAGCACCACAGTGCAGAAAGGTGATCTTTCATCCTGTCATTCCAAATTGTGCTGTTTTATTGAGTTGAATCAACTAGGCTCTGCTAGCAGTTGCCTCCTGTGTTGCCAGATGGGGAAGCTCAAAGCCACCTGTGAATCAGGAGGGGACAAGATGACAAGCAACTGCTTGACTGATGAAGATCCTATTCTTGGAATAGTTCCTGTCTATTGTGCCAAATACATCTTGGCTGAAGAGTGTATGGTGGCTTGGGAGGAGGGGTGAAGAGGGGAGGGAGTACTGAGGATCAAAACCATCTCCAGGTAAGGTAGGCCCAAGGCAGCCTCGAAAGAGAATGGTAGCTCAGATGGAAGTACCCTAGGAGAGACTGAGCATCTGAGAGGCCGTCCAGCCAAACCCAGGGTTTTCTTCAGGAGGAGATAAATACTTTCTCCTTGATGTTAGTGGTAGCTTTCAGCTTTAGAGACTTTCAAAGTCCTAATCTGAGGGAATCGTTCCTTTTTTTAAAAATAAAAATGATTAGGAAGCCCAAGTGGTCCTTTATTGGGACAAAAAGATGTTTTGTGGTTCACAGTTTATAACAGAGAGGACAAATAGGATGGGTAGAAATACCATTCATTGTTGCATAGGGAAAAAACCCTCTACTTCTTCTCTGGGAAAGACAACAGACAATGTTTCTGTTACGGCCTGACAAGCACTGGCTAGAAGATGGATCTAGAAAAACATGAGGGCAAAAGTAATGAGAACATACACAGAGCACTGCAGGAAGCAGACAGACATGAGATGCACCCTGACGACTGCCAGAGTAGCTCCAAAGTATCAAAACGCTGGAGAAGTCACTCAGACCAGGACCCAGCACTGCAGAACTCCACCTATGAAGGGAAGTTCACTGTGTTCAGCGTGGAAGAAGAGATCCAGGAAACAAACTTGCAAGGATGAAAGTCCATTTCTAAGAGAAGCCAGTGATGGAACAGACGGATGGCATCTGTAGATTGTCTAAGTTGTATCGTGCCTCGTTGTGCAGCCTT
Organism: Porphyrio hochstetteri; assembly: GCA_020800305.1. Lineage (NCBI taxonomy): Eukaryota > Metazoa > Chordata > Aves > Gruiformes > Rallidae > Porphyrio > Porphyrio hochstetteri. The sequence goes on along the minus strand of CM036908.1, from coordinate 66,616,952 downwards.
CGACAAATGCACAATCATCAGTCGAGCAAACGGTCAGACAGCAGCTGTCACTCATGCAGGCAGAGCTGGGATCCAAGGGGGAGCAAAATGAGAGGGTCTGTTCTTCTCTGCCAAGGACCAGCAGGTGTGGAAGGAGAGAGATGCCAAGCAGAAGGGAACCAAGCTAGAAGAAAACTCATTTTGTTTGAAGTTAGCCGGTGTCAGATTAAAGAAATCAAAGACTTGTTTAGAGTAAAGCAAAGAGAAATAAAGGAAGCGTTTTTCAGATTGCAGTCCAAGCCTTTTGTCCAGTTTAACCTCTCTTCTCTTGTTCCTCCATTTGCTCATTTTCTTCATCAGTCACAACAGAATGGCTCCTCCAGAAGAGACTCATCCCTTGGCTTTGAGATCACCAAAGAGACCAAGATCAAGGCAATTTAGGGAGCGTGGTTTTCATGCCTGCATCTCCACGTACGCTACCGTGCTCCTTCACACAGCACTGTCACTGGAGATAAATCCACAGGCAACGCTGTGCCATAGCAGCCAGAGCTACTTTGCAGCCTTCACGAAGACAACTACTAAACACCAAAAGGCAGTATTTGCCTATCAAATTCTCTGTTCTCTACCACCAGACTTCCAGATGAAACAAAATCAGCTCTAGGTTCTTCCATTTGCCAGGGAAAATGAAACCTGATGGGCCAAGGAAGCTGAAGGGGCTGAATGCACTACAAACAGTCTTCAGGGGTCAACATAACAAGAGTCACCGGGGTTCCTTGGCCTCTACAAGTGAGGCAAACTTACCCTTCAAGCATTTCATTTTAGCTGGTCTAAACAAGTTGCTTCTGTCTCTTTATAACTGATGAAGCAGCTGAGACTCTTCTAGGAAGCAAATCATCTGTCCTACTTTAGCTATATGCCAGGATTAATCAGACTTTGGAGTAGCTCTGTGATGATACAGGCAGCCTAAGCAACTAGCATGCCACACATTTAAATTCACAGAGTGGGAATTTGGCGATGTCAAGCCCTGCATGATGTTACCATGCCTTGAGAACTGCTCCATTTTTGTCTCTTTTGGCTCCAGCTGTGTCTTGCATGGCAGTGCAAAGAATCTGTGTTCTCTTCTACAACCTTGTTTTGTCACAGAATTGACTCTGATCCATTTTCCCCTTGGAATCCAGAGTCTGACATCCAAAAAAAACCCCCACCCCACTATATTAAAACAACAAATTAAAAAAATGTCATGTCACTTCTCCCAGCTTCCTCCACACTTCTAGCTCTTTCTATGTCTATTTTATATACAGAGTAAGTTCTGCCCAAGAATAAGAGCTATTTCTCATCTTTTATGGTACAAACCAATTTTCTGGCACTTAAAGGAAAGCACAGTTGAATGTAAAGATCTAGGCAAGAGACAGCCGAACCACAGAATCACTAGGTTGGAAAAGACCTTTCAAATCATCGAGCCCAACCGTTCCTGTCCTGTGCTAAACCAGATCCCTGAGCACCTCATCTCCCCGGCTGTTAAACACACCCAGGGGTGGGGACTCAGCCCCCTCCCTGGGCAGCCTGTGCCAGGCCCTGACAACTCTGCCAGGGAAGAACTTTTCCCTCCCATCTGAGCTGACCCTGCCCTGGCACAGCTTGAGCCCCTTGCCCCTTGTCCCATCTCCTGTCCCCTGGCTGAAGAGACCATCGCCCACCTCTCTGCACTCTCCTGTCAGGTCATTGTAGGCAGTGATAAGGTCTCTCCTCAGCCTCCTCCAGACTAAACATCCCCAGCTCCCTCAGCTGCTCCTCAGAGGATTTGACCTCCAGCCCTTCCCCAGCCTGGTTGCCCTTCTCTGGACACATTCGAGGACCTCAGTGTCCTTCTTATGGTGAGGAGCCCAGAACTGGACCCAGCACTCGAGGTGCAGCTTCACCAATGCTGAATACAGGGGCACAGTCACCTCCCTGGACCTACTGGCCACACTGTTTTTGACACAAGCCAGGATGCCATTGGCCTTCTTGGCCACCTGGGCACACTGCTGGCTCACTTTCAGTTAGCAGTCACCCAACACCCCCTAACAGCACACCACCTACCTCACACACTTGTTTTTTTAAAACCAAGTTGACAGCCTCCTACAAGTTTCCAAGGGTAAAGGGCAGATGTTTCCTGAGCCTGATGAGGGTCTTATCCAGCCCCAGAAATAAAGAACCAAGATGAACTCCCTCCCTTAGCTGATACTGCTGCTGCTTTCTGCCCTCGCAACACAACTGAACAAGTCGAGCACTAAGCTCTCCCGTTGAATCACAATTTTCTGCCTTCTCTTTTCTAAGCTAGGCCCCTGACGTTTCTAAACGTACCATTTTTTACATGAAACAAAGCAGAACGCTGCCCACCTTCCCATTCGTTACCTCATACGGTGGGTCTGAATTGAAAACACCAACATGGAGAGAATTATGCCTTGCACAAAGAATAGCTTGGGTTGGGGCTTGGGTTTTGTTTTTTATTTAATGTGCACGGTGTCTTAAATGGGAAACAAACTCCGTTCTGGATCGTACTGCTGCCACACGAGGCATTCTCCCTCCAGTGGTCTGATCCCAGGGTACGGACCGGAATAATTTCCTAGAGGGAAACTGACAGCTCTTTCATAGCCTTGCCCCTCCTCCCTACACACAACCAGCAGCATTATTCTTATTTATCCAGACCAAATAAAGTCATTTTCCTTTAAAGCAAAATGCCTCCATAGTGTAAAGACTTCAGAGGGGTCTTTGCCTGTCTTTGTAGGGGCTACCACCACCCACCGCACCTGGGACATGTCTTTTTGTCCCCCCAAAAAGCCCCTTTAGCCTACTTTTCAGTCTTCAGAAAAGAGGCATTCTTTGTGGGTAACAAAAGCACCACCTTAGCACCTAACTTGCCAACAAATTAAGTGCTATCAGCTAAACACGCTCCGCTGTCTGCTCTGAGTTATACACCAGTCATGGTAGGTTTTAATTTGATTAGCGATTGGGCTAAAAGCAGCTAAATAAAAATTATAATGCCCAAGAGCCACTTAGACTTGTTCAGACACTTTAAATACCAAATCCCTCCAGCAATATAACATTATCTTTATAGACAAAACTGAGTTTAAAAGTACAAATCTAATTGATCTCAAGTGCATTGGAATTACTATATTTAGGCACTGGATTATGTGCTACAGAAAGCCTCACGCTATGTAAGCAACAAAACTAATTGTGGAAAGACAAAGGTATGTGTCTAACGTGCTTATGGACTTTTAAAAATTCATATTTTCATTGAAGCTGGCAAAGTTACAGCTGCTCACACCAGCAGTGAATTTGGCACGGCGCCCTATGTGTTGAGAGAACATAAGCCGGCTATTTCTGGTCTCCTTCAGAAGACCTGGACTTCAAGCCCTGCCTCAAAATTACTGTTTAAGGCTCTTAGTGTTGCAAGAAGAAAAAAAAAAAAAGTGAATTAAAAACCAGCAAATTGATTCTCAACAGCTAAACAAGACTTCCTTGGCTTTCATCTCTACTGGGGACTTGGTTCGTGCAGGCATTTATGGTGGATGCTCAGACACCATACGGATGCCATTACACTTTTAAAGAAGCTTTTCAAATACAATGCACCATTCCAGAATAAACAAGTTGCTTAGACAAGAAGAGGGAGCAATCCATCCCCAGAGCCACTTCTGAGGTTAATATATACCAGCATGTACTCAAAAAAAAAAAAAAGACACAGAAACAGAGAGATTCACTAGAACTTGTATCTGGCTGAATGGGGAATTTATTCTCAAGTCTTCAGATGGATGCATGGATTCTGCCTGCTTTGAACTCTGCTGTGGCATGCAACTCAGTTGCCTGCTAGCAGACAGATATCCCTGAGAGGGAAAAAGCAACAAAAATCCGTATTTCCCTGAACAGACCCCCATTCCTGCATCTCAGAGCAAAACAACCATTAAGAAACACTTGCAGACAACATGATTCAAGATATCCTTCTCAACCTTCTTGGCTCACCCCACGTTGTGCTTTCTGCTTAACATGGGATTTTCCAGTGAAAACAAGGACCAGAGAGGAGTCTTTCCTCTTGCTCCTCCTTTGTAAGAGGCGATACACTCACTACATCAGAGGAAACTAATCAAACTTCAGAGGTTTCCAGAAAAATCTACAAAGAGGGAAAACCGACAAAGTTACAAGAAACAAAATAGGTCTTAAAAATAAAAAATGGAAACAGTGATCTTCAGTTAATTCAGGAAAATCCCCAGAGGGAATCCACCAAAAGCAAGGCTGTTATCCCAGTGTTAACACAGGGGGCTGGCTGGGTCTTGAAGGTCTCAAGTATTTCCTAAGCAGCTAGGGAGAGCAGGAGTGAAAGCTATTTGGATCCAGAATCACAGAATCACAAGGTTGGAAAAGACCTTTAAGATCATTGAGTCCACCCGTTCCTGTCCTGTGCTAAACCAGATCCCTGAGCACCTCATCTCCCCATCTGTTAAACACACCCAGGGGTGGGGACTCAGCCCCCTCCCTGGGCAGCCTGTGCCAGGCCCTGACAACTCTTTCAGGGAAGAACTTTTCCCTCCCATCTGCTCTGACCCTGCCCTGGCACAGCTTGAGCCCACTGCCCCTTGTGCCATCTCCTGTCCCCTGGCTGAAGAGACCATCACCCACCTCTCTACAACCTCCCTTCAGGTAGTAGTAGGCCACAGTAAATGTAGGCCACAAAATAAATGCCACAGAAGAGCAAACATCTTTCTAGGTTGAAGAGTTTTGGGTTGCTTTTGATTGTGGATTGTTTTTTTTTCTTTTAATGAGAAATTAAAACCACACACATTGGGAAACAAAGTTAAGTTAAATCTAGCCCAGCTTTGCACATTTTAACAATTCGCTCTGCTGTCTGTAGAACACAGCAATATAAATATTGCTATCTCTGTTAAAATGAATTATTGACAATTTTAATACATGTTGCACAGTACATATTAATATAGAAAAAATACATGTTATCAGCAGGGCAATGTTGACCATGTACTAATCCATTCCACCTGCTCAAATATTAGTGCAAATAATTATATATTTGTAATGCATCATTGCTGTCTAGTTTGAATCTCTGCCTCCAGAATAAATGTCTCTTCTCTGAAGTTGTTTGCTATGATGAGTAAAATGTTATATATTCATACTCAAATTGACTTTGGGTGGATAAGTAAAATGAGCAACCTTCAAAAATCCACTTGTCTAAGACTTAGCAAGTCTTTTTAATGAATTGTTTACAGTAAAATGAATGTTGTAAAAATGTTTTAAACAGAAGCTCGTGTTAGCTGGCTTCTCTACACCACTCAGATACCACATGTCCAACCAGTGTAGAGTTCAAAATTACCATCTTCAACTGGCAGCATCAACTGAGGTGAACCTTAAGCAAGTCTTTCAGCAGGAATTATTTACCCCCAACACCACGCAGTTCTTCTACCTATGAATAGATTCTGAGGACATCATCTCTCCACAGCCTCACCTTTCTTTTCAAGCAAAGAGGTGGCCTTAGCAGGGCCAGACACTTGGTAGAACAACAGCTCCTGTGTGCAACGGACCAATGATCAAAATGGGAAAAGGAGACATGCAACCAAGATACTTCAAGGGCTGGTTTGTGCCAGGATCAACCCTTGGCTAGAAGTGAAGTGGGGATAGGGCTGAGGAGAACACGGGCAGCCCTGAGAACAGATAAGGTGAGGTTAAGGTGAATAAATTGCAAAGGAAGGCTGCAGTGTGAACTGCCAGCTGGCAGAGAGGTAAGGGAGCAGAAGCAGCCCTGAAAACTGAGAGCTCTATTGTGCACAGAAAGGGGAGCAATGAGAAGGGCCAACATCTCCTGGTCCGTTCTGTCCTCTATCCCTGCTAAATCCAGGTTGGAGACCACCACCATAATGTGAGGAAACTCCCAACAGCAGCTGCTGCCTCTGTGAGGCCTGTCCCTCAGAACACCACTTGTTTCTTCACACTCTGTCTCCTGACGACTTACGGATGTTTTTGGGTTACGGTGAAAGAAGAGAGAGAACTTTAACACTCCAAGAAGAAAAATCTGAAAGTATCAACTGTGAGATAATACTGTATAAATTAAAAGACTGACAAGGTCTCCTAGAAGGCCTGCTGCAGTTAAAGGTTTCTCTCTCTGGTATTGTGGTAACAGAGGGGAAGGGACGGTGCAATCCTGAGATCTGGGAAGGAAAACAGGGCACAGGGATGTAAAGCTAATAGAACAGAAGTAAAAACCAAGGCTGCCACATACACTAAGGGCTGTATTGACAGAGCAAGCAGTGCCCCACACAAGAGAAAAGACGATAGGCAAACACAGCTGCTTCCCAACTCTAAGATAAGCAGAAGACATGGTATAGAAATCTCCTACCACCAAAGAAATCAGGATGGAGGGGGAAAAAAAAGGGAAAAAAAGAAAAAAAAAAGATTAAAAAAAAAAGACAGGTGTAGAAACACCAGGAAAGATCAAATAGACATTGCCAGCCTTGCTGTCCAGAAAGAAAATAGCCCAATGTGGATTGACTTGCATCCTCCCATCTCCACTTGGAACTAGCACAGAGGTGGTGGATAATGCTGCAAAGCCAATGACAGAAAAGCTGCTCCTACCTTTCAGTTGTCCTCTAGAAGAGGAGCTTTTGGTGCAAAGGAAAAAGTCTCTAACTGCATCTGAAATTAGAGAAGCAGTTATTTAGGTATCTACTTCTTTTGTGTAGGAAAACCAATCGACTCAGCCTTGTTTCCCAATCCATAACTGGTTCAAGTCAACTGCTAAACCAAATTAATATAGTTCTTTCCATGAAAGCTTAACCCAAAGAACATCCATCTGTTTGGAAATTCATCAAGACACCTGCAGTGGAGTAGTTTAGATTTACTCACCGATGTGCACACATGGGCTTGAGAACCCATGAGGTACTGGCTTCTGAAGAACCTGTGAATGAACCCAAGGAACCTCTCCATCTTCAGGGCATTTTGTGAGATGTGTTTGTGCTACATTATTTGCCACATTTCCTACAAAAATGAAGCAACCAAAACACCCCAGCACCAGCAAGATGGTGGAGGGACGCTCCTTAGGCACCGATAGCGTGAGTTACCTGTGGTGGTTAAACACTGAAGCAACCAGTGACTCTGTGAAAACTAAGATGAAAACCAAATCCACAAAAAACTCCACCCAAAACCCAACCCAAGTTCTCTTACTGATTGCAAGATAAACTGACCTGCCACCAGTCAATGCCATGCCATCCAGTCACTCACTGGTATCCCAATCATTGGTCAAAAAAACTCCCAACCAACCAACCAGCTCAGCTTTGGCAAATTCTTTCCTTTAATCAGGCTTCATATTGCTGATGTGCTTCTACACATCACAGTAGAGATAACATTCAGTGTTACCACCTGTCCTTCACAGCATACTGACAGTCATTATGGGTTGCCTCTTCCTGTTGAATCCAACAGTTCCAGGATGAATGAACAGCTCCATGGCAGAAGTATTTCCCCTCCTGTCCCTAAAGACTCACTTCACTGCAGGGATTTTAACTCTGATCCTGCTTATTCTCCTAGGTTGATGCATATGTTAAGTTTCCATTAATCACATTTTAACCTCCTCCTTCCACATGCTCTGCTGCTTCACTTAAAACTGCTTATCCTCCATATCATTTTAGTTCATGTCTTCTTCACTTCTTAACCTCTACTTCTCAAGATCTAGATTGTATTTTTCCAAGCACTTCTAGTTCCCACTTTTATATATATATTTACGTGCATAGAGAAGTATTCTTCCAGCACACTGACTCCTTCCTGCCCTCTGTGCATACACAAGAACACAAGACTAAATCATGTTAATAAATTATAGGACTTGTAAAAGCACAGCTCACTTCCCAGCCTACAACAGTTTACTGCAAAGCCATTTTCACCAATTGCAGACAACATAATTACACACACACACACTCACACCTCCTCTCAGGCGTTCATTTGGCTGCCAGCCTGTTAAATGCCCACGTTCTAGGAGCAAACATGGGAAAGGCAATACTTTAACTCATTACGTGAACATTAAAAAGGCATATTTGTATTGTGGATAGTACTTTATTGTATTCAGAAGCTGCTGGAAGTCTTTTCCTAAATTACATGCTGTAAGAGCTCTAAACTTAAAAAAATGTGTGAAAATTATAGTTCCCCACCCCATCCCAATCCAACTTGTAAGTAAACTTATTGACAAGGGCGTCTTCTCTAGAAATAGGAGCTGTTTCAGTGTGTGGATGAGGAGGTTGTTCTGTTTTGGGTATTTTTAAGGTAAGGGAAAGCTCACACCAGTGATAAATTTGGTCAGTAAAGTTACTTTTATTCTCTCTTTTCTTTTTTTTTTTTTTTTAAATAGAAGGGCTTATACAATTGAGTATAAAGATATTTCAAGAACATGGAAATGAAAAGGATCTGGAGGAAAAATTTTTATTGAGGAAGAGTTTACATATCTAAGTATTCACCGACTTTTTGCTGCCTCCTGTTAACAGCCATAATGAAAATATTGCACTGAGCATATGCATGGAAAACACAGCTAATAAAGCAAGAAAGATGGTAAATACATTTCATACAACTTTAAAATAATCCAAACAATCATACAACAAATTCTGAAGCACTTCTGTGATCGGCAATCGTAAAGTGATGTTCACTGTTCTGAAGCGTTTACAAATTGACACTTTTGTAGAAAGATTTTTGTACTGGTTAATAAAACCACAGCCTTAAAATGGTTGGCTTTCAGTTACAGAGGTAACAGAGAGGTATTATCTGAATTCACATCAGAGCCTTTGAAAAAATAAATGGCAGCAGTACAAGCATGTTCCTCCTCCAGTGTCCAAAACTCTCTGTGGCTTTGCCATGGCCAACGAATAAGAGCTACACAGCTCAACAAAGCAGCCAGTCTCCCCCAAGATACTTTGAGACAGCCTGGCACCTGTTCTCTTGTTTACTGATACAATGCTCTGCTACAACATGAAAGGAAGCAGAACTGCTTCAAGAGAAGATCCATGCCAGTCTGTCAACATCAGCTACACCTGGGAAGTCATTAGCAGAAGAGGAAAGTGATTTTATTTGTCCCATCATGAAGTAAATGGATAGAAATGCTGCTGAAGATGGGAGAGAGAGAAGCTTCCATAGCATACAGGCTGACCCCATAGTAAAAATGCAAGTGTTGCAGGTGATTTGGTCAGGGATGATGCAAGTCAGATTGAAGACACAAACCACAATGGTTTCAACCTGTTTTCCACAAGAGCTCAGTCTGATCAAAGGTCTGTTTACAACAATTTTCAAGCACTTGTGTAAAAGCTACACCAGATGTTGTTTCAAACATCACCATTGCTTCAATTCACTGTGCTCATACTGTGGGTCTATCTCAGACACACCTTGAATAAACGCTGGAGCATAATGGACACAAGAGTAGCCTGTCTCCAATACTAAAACTACCACCAGTGGAAGAGAAGCTTCCACACGCTTCAACATTGTATATTGCTCAGGCACCAAGGATCAGTTATTTTCAGCACAGAAATTATCCACTCTAGGTTTCTGCTAGATCCACTGCCCCTTCCTCCCACACATGAACAACTGGGCTACATTTTATCCTTTCACTTTGTTATAACCTGAATTTATTTACAGAGGAAACAAGAGACAGGAGAAAGTTCTCTTACATTAACCCAACGCTGGGCACCTTCACCTTGCCTCAGACAAGGCAGCTGCATTTACTTTAGAGGTGTATATAAAATTCAGAGTGTCGGTATCAGAGACAAGAATGTCAGACCATACAATGCCAATAAATTCTGGTGGGCCCTCAACTACTAGGTGCAAAATAAACCCCCAAAATAAACCCCCAAAGCCAAACCACCAAACAAAAAAACCCCAACCCCACCAACCCAAAACTTTGCACCACTTCAGTTTGGTTTAGAATGCTACATAAGGAATAAATTACATCCTTTTGGGATAGTGTTGTTTTTACTCCTCCTCCATCTCAAAGAAATTCCAAGCTAATTAATTAGAGCAAGAAATTACATTGAGCAGGATAATGTTTTAAATGAAAGAAATTACTTAGAAACACCAATCAAAGATAATTTGATTATGATTAGCTGTGCTGAAGTCTAAGTCATTAAAATTGATGAAGAATGTTTTTACACTGGTCTATTCTATGTAATCCATTACCTACGCTATGCTCTGTAGTTCGAGTCTAAAATGGTATCTGATAATTCAATATTGAGTGTTTTCAATGCACCACTTGCTTTCCTACACTGATGTGTTTCCAATTAAAAAAAAAAAAAGAAACAAAGAAAAAAAAAAGTAGCAAGTAGATTTGCAAAATTCTTCCCCAGGAGAACTTTATCTTATGCAAATTCTCATTCAGATTTTCACCCGCTCCCCTTCTACACAGTCAGGGTTAAATACAGCTGCTGCTTTATTCTGAACAGTCGTTACCCCACAAAAGTTACAACCATGGTTTGGTAAGAAATCATTCCCTGTGCCTTCTAACTACTGAGGCCTGCCCAAAGGTTTCTTTCCATACTCTCAGCTGAAGTGACGAGCAAGCCGAGCAGACCTATAATCAACACGGAGCTGAACAAAGGAGTGAAGGATGTTCTTGTCCAGATTAGCAAGTTGTTCTCCTGAGCAAACTTGCTTTAAATTATCCGGGGCTACAACCAGAAGATTGCAAAGTGCATGCAAAGTATCAAAGAGTTGTAACACCAGCACAATCTGTGGTTAAAAACAGAGAGAGAGGTATCATGAGTTAGAGTTGCTTGAACTCTTACAACACAATGTCCACCTAGATTCTCATAATACTCCTTCCCTGTAGAGGATTTACATGCATCACTCTCTCCTCACATGTGCATAAATACATAAAGACATGCACACACACATCTGTAGGGACATACACATGCATGCAAAGAGATACACAGAAGATTTAATGCAAAATCAATGCTTCTTCAGTGCACACCCACAGCCTGCAACCAATAACATACTATCAGGAAACTGCTTTTTTGGCCATGATACAATTGCTGGTATACTAACAGAATACATAACATCAGTATACAAAACAGTGACATACAAACAAAACCAAACTATTTTAATGAAGAATCACAGAATTGTAGGGGTTGGAAGGAACCTGAAGAGGTCGGAAGGAACCTGAAGAGGTCATCAGGTCCAACCCCCCGAATGAAAAAATGTCAGATTACAGACTCCTGACACTAATTTCAACACAGCTATACACCACCAACCTGTACACACTTACCTTGAAGTCTTTGGCACACTTCCTATACTCAGCCACGTCACAAATAGCTAACATGCCTCCCATGCAACTGTAGGAATATTGCTGTAGGTGTTCATAGATAAGTCGATGAAAACGAACTCCAAGCTCCATCAAAACCGTGTCCACATTCTTACCATCCATAGAATTTCTGATCTTTTCCACCTGCTTTCTAACATAGCCACAGACTTTAACACAAGCCTAAAAAAAAATAAAAAAAGAAGAAAAAAGCAGGTAATTTTCTATTCTAGAAATGTGTTCTTCTCAAAGTGGCTTCCACATCACAAGCTGAACATCAGTCACCGAGTCTTTAACTTCCCACATCACTGACATTAATAATTAATAGTTTTCTATGTGATATTAAAACCCTCTTGTCAGCTGCAATTCTAAACCCTAATGAACAGCCATACAGGCATGTCATCTTCATGCTCCCTATGTAGTATGACAATCTAGTGCTCCACTTCATAGACCTATAGAATGGTTTAGGTTGGAAGGAACCTTACATGCCATCTCATTCCAAGCCCCTGCTGTGGGCCAGAACACCCTCCACTAGCCCAGAGTGCCCAAAGCCCCATCCTTGAACCCTGTCAGGGATCCAGGGGCAGCCACAGCCTCTCTGGGCAACTTGTGCCAGGGCCTCACCAACTTCTCCCATTCCCACATGGCTGCATCCAGGCAATGCTATCACTTCTTCCCATTGACTTTGGTTTGTTCCCTACTCTCTGCATTGTTCCCTAACAAAAGCCTAATGTAAGTCTCAGCAGCTGGGATTCAGACAGATTCAGTGGTAGAGACAACTGTTCTTTGCTGTCTCTCAACAGCAATGAACGTTCATGCTATATATGTGATGCTTTGTCATGCTCCTCCCATTCCAAGGGGAAAAACTGTCCAGCAACTAGAGAGTACCTGATAACTGATTTTCCAAACCTGATAGCTAAAAGCTTAACTGTCAGCTAAAAACCTTGTTCTAAATCTGTCCCTCTTGGGAGAGGAAAGAATGTGCCATTTTGTCTAGCACCTGATTCCTGACTGACACTAGATTTAACACTGCTAATGTTCTTTTTCAGCTTGAGAAAATAGTCCACAACAGAGATTGGAGGTGCTTAGAGCAAGATGGAAGAGCTACATAATCAAATGCATGCATTATCTAACTCATGTTGGTAAGGAACACCTTGTACCTGGCAACACTGGTGAGGTTTGAGGCTACACTGAGGAGCTGGGGACTTAATTTACTTACATTAGTATATTGAATCAGAACATTGTTTTCATCTTCTGGTTTAAAATCTGTCTTCTTTTGCTCTGCAGCCAAGATGTGCTTCATTTGTCCAATCATACAATTCAGTGTCCTTTAAAGTTACAAATACAGACTGAGTTTCGAAGGGAACACTTTAATTTCCTTTACATTTACATGTATTAATATGATTCTATACAAAAGTAGGTAGAATAAAGCAATGAGAAAAAACCCACACTACCTAACATTAGAGTAATCTACATTAAGATGGACTAAAAGCACTTACTCATAAGAAGCAAGTGGTGTTAGGACATGACTTCATTTTACAGACATTCACACACACTATACTGAAGTTGCCATCTAATACTCTAGAGAAAGATAAATCTTTATTTTATGCAAGTAGTTAAAAAAAATGGGAGAATTCAGCAAAAAAAAATTCCCCAACAACCCTAAAAATATTCTTTCCTCCAAGTTCAGTGGCTTGGAGCACAGCACGCAGCATCCTGGACAGCTGGTTTTAAAGGAGGCACATTAATTGTAAGGTAATCCATTCAAATCCAGCTCTTCAGAGAAACTGGATAGCATACTTCAACACAGAGGGAATCAGAAAGCCAAAGGAAGTATTCCAAAGAGTTTAGTAGAGTTAGATCACACTGAGTATTCAGAAAACACATGGAAAAATGAAGGAGGGAGGAAACACCACCCCCCCAAAAATAACCAAACTAAAACCCCCCAACAAGCAAGCTCTTCCTTTGCCAGAGCTTGATATCTCTTTTGTTGTCAGAATGAGCTTTAAATCCCTCACAGGATTTATCTTTTCAGAATATCATCTAAGTTCAAGGCCCTGGTTTATTTCAAGACCAAGCCAAATGTCAAACAGCAAAGCAGCTGAGAAAGTCTGTACACCTCTGAGTGCCCACCTTTGCCAGGAACCTCCCTCTGTTTCTCCCTTTTTTTTCCTTCCCCTCCTTCCCTTTTCTTCACTCCTGCTAACCCCTCCAACCTCCCTGAAAAAACCCACAGTCAAGGCCATGACAGGCCTTGAAGGATTGAAGTTGGGTGTAGGACAGAAGAATATACATGTCCAAAGAGGGAATAAACTTATTTCCAATGCACAGAGCTCAGACTTGCATTTCAGCTGCACTTCCTTCAACAATCCACATACCAATAGTAATTTAAAAGAAACTCTGTCTTGTATTCTCCTCAATTTCCATTTTCAAGAAATACTCCCAAGAAGGCTGTTTACACAAACTACACACTGAAAGAAAACCAGTTGAACTGATTTTCTTTGGCTAATATGTCACTTTCTCAGAGGCAGACAACTGAATGAATGCCACTCAAGAAGCTGCTATTGGACTTTCTCAGGTTGGATAACATTTAAACCATCAATGTTTAGAAATCTGCTTTTAAAGTAGAACATTCCTTTAAGCAAGAAGAGACATTCTCAACAGCATCAGCACAATGCAGCATGTAAGCAGGCCCACAAACTCATTTTACATGTAACATTCATCTCAAAACTAATCTCTTTTCTACGTTCCAAAGTACTTTTGAAGTCTCCATCCACAAACCTTTGAACGTACCATTTTCCAACTGGGACTCATTCTCCTACATCTTATTATCACTTTTAAGAGATTAATTATTTTGCACAAACAAAACTATTGCAATGCTGATGACAGATCTACACCTGTCTAGATTTAAGCTTATGGCCTAAATGGTTCAAGGATTTCAAACCTCATGTTTAAACCTCTAAGGTCTCTTCCATCAGAAGCAGCTAAAAAAAAACCCCCAAACATCTCAAATGCCACTTACAGATCCCTCTATCTCCAAATGTTTTTTAATGCACCTACAGAAAACTCAAGGGCAAACAACATATCAAATCTCTTCCTCATCTCTAAGAAAGGACCCAGTAGCACACAAATGCAATGCCTGCTTTTCTACATGGTGCTGTTCTACATCCCTCTCCAGAATGAGGTGATCCTTATAAAAACCTCAAAAATCATTTCCAGAGTAGCCCTCGTTACCCACAGGATCCATCACCACAGAGAGGAAAAAAGGACACAGAAAGCTTAGGTAAGATCTTCTGGATTGACTAATGCCACCTTGAAATATGTGAATACTACATGCTTCCCAGACTAAAGTAGGGCATCACCCAACAGTTCTATGTCTCAGTACTAAGCTTGTTAGTTTGTTATTTTCCTCTGCTGCAAAACAGCTATGATTTTAATTTACAATTTTTATAGCTGTCCCCTCATTTTTATTTGGGGAAAAAAAATATTAAAAAAGAAGAGAGATTAAATGAGTCACAACCTCAAAGCAAGTCAATGTCAGAATCAAAATTATTCCAGGTCTACAGACTCCTGTGACTAGGTCTAATCCATAGCACTGCACAGATTCAAGCAAATCATCTAACCTATTTTTGTCAAACTTTGCTGCTAATGGAAATCCTGCAAGTCTTTAACCTATTTCAATCATCATTCCTCACTCCTTTAAAGTTGAAAAGAAGTAGCTTGAGACAGTAGGGTAGAAGTGAATTACTGCACTCTTTCAACATAATCAAAATCCTTTAACGTGCTTCCAGAAGTATTTACAGGTCAGAAACCTGCCATGAAAAACATGAACCTCTAGACAAACAAAACATAAGTTTTCTATGCATAACCACTCATTTTAGAAAAATAAAATCAATTTTTCTAAATAAATTCTTTCTAGTAAAATCACAAAGGAGTTTCAGAAGAATTGACCATTAACAGAAAGTTGAAATCTCTACTTGCCTATCAATGCCCATGTCCAGCTTGACTTCCATCTGTTCTATGATATCCTTTTTCTTCTGAAGACATTCAGATAATTTAGGAGAAGAACTGCAAAAGAGTATAAAAGGGTTGGGTGTGTGACAGAGGATTAAGAACATTGAAACAAATTTGTCTGCTGGGTCTGCCACTTGAAACAGGACTTTGCAAAGATTTCCTGTCCCATCAGAATGGGCTAGTTTAGATTGAGCCAGTGGGCTTCAGAACAATAAATCAACAGCCCCAGCAGCATCAGACCCTGAGCAGGATTTGCTGAGTGTTGATGGGCAGTACTGCAGTGTACTGCAAGGTGCTTTAGGCAGTGGTGTACCTACTGAGCAGTGCTGCTTGGCAAACCCAGCAACATGCCTCTCCTTCCTATCCACACTCCTGGCACTCCCTCTCTCCCACTAGATCTCTAAGGTATCAACTTGTTTAACTTCCCTTCTTCCCTCTCTCATTACAGCATTTTTTCCTCCCACAATATCAAGCTGAACCATTCCAAGAATAAAGTCCTCCGAATAGAGATGAGTAATACAAAAAAAAAAGAATTTAAAGTAAGTATTTTCTTCACTGAAAGCAATGAGCACAAAAGAAATGATAATCAAAATCAGGTACCTGATCAATGGCATCAGATGATCATTAAACTGCTTGTCAAATAAATGGAAAATAGTATTGGCTTGGTGGACAACATCCAAGAAATAAAGATTTGCGTTCTTTGAATCAGATGAGGGAATGCCTTAAGCAAAGAAGGTTTCATTAGGATTGTAATGATATGCAGTTCTTACAATTAGCATGATGATTTTTTTAAATATGCAGAATTTTTCCATGAATGCTTAAATCACAGGCTTAGAGTTGCAAAAGTTCACCACGGTGCCATATATAGGATACTTCTCATAGCTATATCAGGAAATAACCATAAGCACAGAAATATCTTGCTTTTTAGAAATTTTAAAGCAAAACGGAACAGCCAACTTCAATATTTCTTCAGAACATGAATTTTGGGCTTTCATGTAGCAAAGACAGGCCCTCACTGTCAAGATTTTAACTTCTTTAATACCAGCAGGTTTTGTATTTACCATCACTCTTCAAAATGCACAGGTTTACAAACAAGCATGGAATTGTTATAAAATGTAAGACACTAAACCTTAATATAGAAATATTCTCCAGCTGTGTCACTGAGACCAATTAAAAGAGGTAGGGAGTGCTGTACCCCAATTTCTGTTACACAAATATTTTTAAAGACAGTAGCTTGTGTATCAATTCCCTGAATGGAAGTTACACTTTAGAATACATTAAATGCTGATTCCTAAATACACAAACCAAATTTCATTTAACCGATACACCCTGAACGAGGCAAATCAATAAGTCACAGCAAGGACCTGCAAAGATCATCTGCACAAAAAGGCCAATGAGATGAAATGCTCAGAAAATATTATACTCACCAGCAAGGCCTGTTTCTAATGCATAATCGATGTGTTCAGTACATAAGAACTCTACAAGCATAGAGAAAATTCTGAAAGCATTCTTCGGTAAGTCAGATGGATCAGAGAGCTTTAAAGAGGAAAAAAAAGTATCCTAAAGGTCAGTTCTGCAAACATTTTAAAGTTTATCTGAGATTGCAAAGGGGATAAGCTTAAAATGCAATAACTATTCCAGAATAATTGGAATTTTATTCTAAATTAAAAGTATCCATCCGGAGAACTGACTATTCAGGAACAGCCTGTAGTATTCAATAGACACTTCAGTGTTAACAAGTAAACTGAAGCTAGCATGCCACAAAAAGCAAGAGCATAGAGAGTTTCTAATGATAAACATAATAATAAAGCAAGATATTAATTAAAATAGTCCTTAAAAGACAATTCTCCAGTTGCAACCTCAGGAAAAGATGCACAGCAAAGACGAGTCTATCCATGCCCTGCCTTTTTTGTTTTACTAAGCTTCTGCCATGGCCAGAGGCAGAGACAGGATGCTGGGTCAGATGGACCTTAGTTTCACCCAGTGTTAACGCTCTCTTTGCACTGCCACGGTGCTGTAGGGAAAAAAAAAGATAATCCAAACTGAACTTGAGCTACATTTATCACAGTTCAGCTGGAGTCAACAGAGCATGAACGTTTTTATTAAGTGAAGTAATGCCCACATACACACAGAGCATCTGTACCTTCATGAGCTGTAAGCGACATGGGATTTTGACAGCAACCTGTCAGTAAATCCCTTCTCCAAAGAAAAAAAAAATGTGATAGGGCTTTTGCACATAAGAAATACAGCTTTGGTGTTTAAGGAATTAGGTGAAGACTTTATGAAGCTAGGAGTAGGAAAGGTTACTATTGCAATTCAAGTTAATTTATGTAACAACACTCCCAAAGATCTCTGCTGAATTCCAAAAAGAAGTAAAAAAAACCCACATACACACACCCAAAAAACCAAAACCCCAACAAAACACTGCTACAGAGATTTCCAAACACCAAAATATTCAGAATTACCAACTTATGTTTCCTAAATCAGTCATATTTGGGACACACATCATATCTGCACACAACCCTTATGCAGTATTTGAATTACAATTCCTTATCCAGGCACATATCCAACTTTCTTCAGGCAGTGAGTTGCCCTTACCACAAATAAAATGCTAGCAGCACCTATGATAACAGGGAATTTATACACCTGTAATTCTAAAAATCTCCTTATACACTGAGATGTGTTTAAAAGACAGGTAAATGAGGTGCTCAGGGATATAGTTTAGCACAGGACAGGAATGGTTGGACTTCATCTTAAAGGTCTTTTCCAACCTTGTAGTTCTGAGATCTTAGCACTGGTTTCAACCACAACACAAACAATTGTTTTAAGGCCAAGCATGAAGAATTCTGATCCCAACAGGAAAAAAAAAAAAAAAAGGCAAAGAGAGAGCAACAAGCTGTGCACAACTGGAGAAAGTTGATTTATGTAATGAATTTACTGTTTCCAGCAAATACCAGTCACTGACTTTCATCACTAGGAAGATGGTCATCCCAGTGTGCCCAGTCCTCTGCCCATACTGTGTGTTATCTTTGGTCCCTCAAAGTATCTAGAAATTTTAGTATTTTATATACCTAAAACATTGAGATTTTCTACACTAGGCTAATTTAGAATGTTAGAGGCACTAAAATTTGTTAGAAATCAGTGCAGTTAGCTAATGAACACAACCCCAGCATTTAAGTTTACAATTAAATTTCAAGGGTTTTCATTTACACTACAGTAAAAGAGTAAAAAACCAGTGATTTAATCAGAAGGAAAACACCTCTTTATTATTAGCCTAAAACATTTCAAGAACAGTAGAGGGTTACCAAGGTAAACCATGTTAAAGCTTATTCTGCTCAGCAATCTATTGGTCGTGTTTTTTCATGCTACAAGAAATTGCACTTGACACACAAAACCCAAAACTACTGTCTGTATTTTTAAGCAGGAAAAAACATATATGCTAAAGTCTTCTCTACTTTAGTAAGGAAAGTGATGTAAGACAAATGGTTTAACCCTTTAACCCTCCCCACTTCTAAAAACAGACATTATTAAAAACCAGAAAACCAAACTAGGTCCACATTCAAAAAGCAAATGCTTCACCTCCACCATGACCCTGACTCTGGGAAAAATACAAAAGAGAATTAATGTGTTTAATGATGTCCTTCCTTTCTTCATATCACACTTCAAATGAAAACAGAACCTCAAGATTTCATTTCAGGCAGAAAATTCTATGATGAATGGTGATCAGAAGAAGGAAACTCACCCTGTGACATCTTTCAAAAGCTTGTTTAGTTTCTTGCAAAAGGTTAACCACCACTTCTTGTGACAGAAACGTTTCTCCATGTGTGTCAATACTTGGCCCCAATGGCAAGTTTGTACGTTGCCTTATTCTCTCTTTCAGGTCTTGGATACTAGAATAAAAATACACCAAAAGAAGGTGTCATTGGATGGAAATTTCCATGCTCAAATTCAAGAAATGATTTAGGGCATTTTAGTTGTTAACTTAAAAAAAAAACCAGAATCCAAGACACGGTTTAGGATGTGCAAGCATTAACAGAGTCTTGCAAGCTTAACAAAATTGCCAGTAAGTGCAGAACTACCACCTCTGAACCCATGGTCAAATGTGTTCTACCACAGCACGTTCACACCACGGGCCCAGCTATTCCCCACTGTGGGATGAGAGTGGTTTCAATTGAATCCTACGGCACTTACGCTCTCTGGACAAAGTTCAGCCTGCATACATTCTGTCCCACTGTACTTTCAAAACACTAATGAGAGCTTTCTGTTTCATCCACACCCACAAATCTCTCATCCTCATCCACTACCTCAGCAGTCCTGATTTAGTCAAGCATGCTCCAACACATTTCCATGCATAAAACAACCCATAAAGTCAATCACAAAAATCAATTTAATTTTCCCCAAGAAAATTAAATTTTCATCTTTGTTTTTTAATTCATTTGATTACTTTGCTGCTGCTCTCTCCAAATCACTGTTCATGCCTCACACACTGAGCCCAGTAGCTCCTTGAAAGGCGCAGTAGTCTTATCACCTCTGCTTCACACAAGTTTTAATTCTTCCTTTCCCACTTCTCCTTTATTAGAGTTTCTCTACCCTGAGGATAATGAAGTCTTGTTTTACCTTTCTCTAAGTCCATTGCATCTTCTGGGCTCATTAAGAGCTTTCTCACTGACATTGCTATGGTCTTTTCCCCTTCCTAGGTCTTGGGAGGGGACCACAAGACCTGGGCAGGTGAAAAAAAATGTATGCTTTTAGATACACACATATACATGCTTTAGGTACCTTAATTTTGCTTCAGTCCTTTTGTGGATCTGGATCCTAAGTTGAAACATAGGTTTAACTGGTATTTTTCATTTCCCATGAGCATTTAAACACCATGCATCACCTTTCACATGTACCAAGAGCAATACACTTTTTAGCAGAAGTTAACATAAAGTGATGGCAGTTTATAAAAAGCTGTAGGTCATTTCAGAAGCCTGCACAGTTCATCACTCTACATCTGACATGGCAAATAGTATGGTTCTCCCCATACCACCTCCCTTCCATTTTAAAAACTATGAAACTTCATAGAAGACACTTACCCTCCAGTGCCAATGGACCTCTTCTGGTGGTTTTTGGAATCATAATAGCGTTGCAGAATCATAGCACTCCTACTTTTCAAATAACCAATTTCCACCTCAATGTAATTCTCCAAGTAGGAAATGAAAATGGATTTGATAAGCTTAGACAAGAAAGTCTGCTTATCAGTACCCAAGTTAAATTCCATCAATTTGCTTGACAGATTAGTAGTCCTTTATGCAAAAAAGGCCAAAAAAAGAGACAAAAACAAAACAAAAGAAGGGGGGAGGAAGAAAAGGTTGACATGTTTATAAAGTACACAGCACAATGAACTCCTGATTGTGATTAAGACATCTACCAGCTTTACATTTAAGTAAAGAATTTTACATAATTAATGTTTAATTACATACAGTAAAACTGCAATAAAAGTTGCCAGTGAGATGCACAGGTCTGGCTTTTGCAGTTTTAAATTTACTCTTAAAGTTCACTAGGCTAAACACTTCCCATTAAAAATAATACTGGCAATTTTAAATTCCCTATAGGAAAGCAAACATTGTAAAAGTTAGTGGCTATAATTTCTGGGTTTATGAGAAACATTGATTTTTGGCTACATTTTAATATTAATCTATTACAAGATGATATTTACAATGGTAATTTCATCACCAGTAAACAAATACCTTGTATATAGATCATAGAGATTCTTAAGATACTGTTCTGCATCTGATTTCCTGTGTTCTTCTAGCTGGTCCTTTACATAACTCTGCAAAATTTTGGTACATCTGTTAGAAAAGTAAGTATCAGCCACAGGTCCTACTCACTACTTGCTAGATTATACATAGTTTACTGCAAAGTGTACATGTTTCTTCAGGTAATTCATATAGTCTTTTTTTTTTTAAATCTCTGATTTACAGATCCTGCATTATCTACAGATTGAGTCAAATGCATCTTTTAGAAGAAAAATATTTAATAACACAAAGCAGTAGTGTGTGAAGCAAAAACAAAAAGACAGATTACTTGGAAAACAAGCTTGACCAACAAACACACAATCCCCTCTAAGAATCAAAAGCATGGGAGGCCTAGGGGCATTTCTGCAATTGACAGCAAGCAAAGGAGATGCTCTCATATTTGCTTATCATACTCCATACACAAAGCAGACACAAGCTTAGTGCCTTCCTGCCATTAAATATTTGGATAAAAAAAATATTATTTACCATAAAATAGTAAGTCAAAACCGACACACAAATTTGGGGTTGAAAGACAAGCTTAATCTCTACACGATAAGGAGAGCAACATCTACAGGGAAATTGCTTTTGCAATAAATAGTTGTGTTGTTAACTTTACACACTGGAGTTTATTTGCAGGATGGAAAACTTGGGATTTTCAACTATCCCAAACTTCCTTATACATACTGCAAGCCACTATTAACAACATCAGTTATTTTCAATTATTCAATGCTAACCTAACACATAAAGCCCAGTTCCAAGAATGAACAGATTAAAGATACTTAAATGTAAAATTTCTTTCCCTGGCAGGGGGTATACAGCACAAATCAAATATGCACATGGCATCTTATGAATACCCAATGAACATGCTGATTCCCTTCTAATTTTACATATTGAACTTGAGTATTTTCAGTTGCATTGTATTCAGAATACAAGCAGCTTTCTTTGGTATAGGCTTGATTATCTGAATTGTTACAACCAATCAGCTGTGATCATACTTACACAAGATGACAAACATTGTAACTTCTCATTAATTGTTATTACTAAGTACAGTATCTTTGCATGAAAAGTCACCTCAGTGAACTTCAACATCTTAAAATTTTAAATACCTGAAGTTTAACCTCAAAGATATTTTGAATGAGCTTGGCTAGCACAGTCTCTGGATTGCTAAAGACTTCTCCAACTTGCTTATTCACTCGCTGGCAGAGAATAGCAGCATCTTCAAAGACATCGTTCCTCAGGAACGCACCCTAGGGTTTCAGAAGCACATTTCAGAATATATTTACAACCACCTACACAACTCAATGAATCAAAACTGAAAGAGATAGGTGTAAAACAAAATATATTACCTCTTGACACTGTTTTATGTACACATCAACGCAATGGGAATAGCCCTACGGAAGGAGCAGAACAACTCAATGTTAGAGCAGGTTCTCCATGCTTTCATTACAGCCATTTTTGTCATAAACCTAACAAAACTTCACTTATCACCAGAGGTTTCAACACTCTCCCTCAAATACAGAAGTCAGTTCACACACATACAAGAAAAGATTATCTTAAAATTGTCCCTACTGACACTGCCTCAGATTCCCCCATCACCTGCCTCCTTTATTCCCCTTCATTTGATTGCAGACAGAACACCTCAGTATTTTTCAAGTTACACGTGTTATCTGACATGGTGGTTTTGTCCATTCAAGTATATTCACTTAAAACAGGTACTCATTTTATTGTGGGTATTTCTATTTATGCATTTAAATTAACCCACTCAGTTTTTACCTTAAAATGAAGCAAAACAGCTGCTACTTCTCTCATTCTGGAGATTTCGCCTCGCCGCTGTGCACTGGTAAACTCTTGAATTAGCTGGCACTCTAAATCATGGTACTTACCTGGAGAGGAAAAAGGGATAACAACAAAATTCCATCAAGCTATGCAATATAAGCACTGACAAAAATTGTAATGCTGACAGTATTGCATACTTTTTTAATCATCTTTAACAATTCAAATATACAAATATGGATTGAACTGGATGGATAACTTACTTGCTATCTTTGATTTTACTTCAGAAAACCTGTTAACAACAAAAAACACCATGATTAAATTCAAATCCACATCACCAGAGAAATCAGACATCCTAGATCATGAGTAACAGGCACTCTACTTAAAAATGAAAACATGTAACACAAAGACGACAGAAAAGTTACACGCTTTATATCCATAAAAACCTACAAGCATCTAATTCAAATCTAGCATTAAGTCAGCACAGCAGAATTATCCCATTAAAAGTCTGTTAAGCAGTTTAGGATGTGTATGTAAAGATGATCCTACAACATGAGTGCGTGAATACAAATCTGAGAATAGAGGAGAGAGAAATAAGCACACAATCCATCTCAAAAGCTATATGAATCACTAAGTAAAGCACTGAAAAAGCAGACAAGGGAAGCATCAGGAAATTAGACCTATGTGAATATATATTTTTTAAAGATGTTCAGATAGAATTTTACCTGTCAAAAGGCAGTTCCTGCGCAATCAAATGCAGCTTCTGAATAATGTCAGCTGCCTCTTTAATCTGTTAAGAGTGAAACATGACAGAATTATTAAAGAAGGTCTCATAGTGATAGTGGGCTATTCCTTTCCTCCCACCCCAGTCCAGTTTTTATATGCATAGTTCCTATTTCTATAACCGGTTCAGTTGATACACCCATGGAGGAGATCAAGCCCCTCAAAGTTCCTGTATGTACTTTTACCATGCTTAACGGTTTTTGGGTTTTGTTTTTAAACATAAAATTATAGAAATCAAACCATGATAAAAAGTCCTTTATGTTCACATTGGGCATGCCTGTATAGGTGTCTAAGATACCTGGACAAATAGCTCATCACTGCACTATGCCAACACAGTGACACAGCTTACAGACCAAAGACTCCTCAGGGCTGATTAGATGTGAATGTGGCCAGATTAGAGTAGATGAGAATCACAGAACTGTAGGGGTAGGAAGGGACCTCAAGAGATCATGAGTCCAACTGCCTTGCCAAAGCAGGCTCCCTAGGAATCTGCAACCTCACAAAAAATGTGCCTTTCCTTTGGGGAATAAAATGTATAACCATAACACCAAGCTGGCTGCAACATTATACTTCACAAGGGCTTAGGATATAAATCTTACTGCCTCACGCCCAACCAGAAGAGATCTCTTCAACTCAGAAGCAAAATATTAGCAACTCTTTTGGACATGTCAGGAAAAGCACTACAGAATTCTTTGCCACTGATGAAATTAGCTGCATCCAAAAGAGCCATGCCAATGCTTAGCATGGAGAGGGGAAGAAGGGGATCCAAACAGAGCACAGTTGGAGTAGCTCACATTCCCCCCGGGAAGGAGAAATGGAAGCTGTATTAGAAATTAGAAACTCCTAGGTCCAATGCAAAGATCAAGATCAAAGTCAGTTAACCATGCATCTACAGAATAGGAACAGTTGCATGAATACAACAGCTGACAAGTAACATAGCATGAATTTTCCCCTCTGTCCTGCGCAGCAAAACCTTTTATCATTTATTCTTCCATGATGAATCAGCATGGGAGGCTCATCGAAGTGGATATAGCAACTGTGTCACTAGGCTGACCTGACCTGTGGGGAACAAGGCTGGCTGCAACTATAGTTCAGTGAGTTTAACACACACAAAGCATTGCCAAACCCAAACAAGACACAGCACTGGGATGGTTTTAAAGGCTTTATCATGCTGCCCTGACAACTGGGCAGAACCCCAAAGGGTGCTCCATGAAAACTCTAGCTACTATATTGAAGTAAAACCTTTGTAAGTTGATACAACAGAGAACATGGAGAAGATGCAGCTTATCTTGTTCTTCCTGCTAGTCATGTTCCAGAGAACTGGAGCAACAGGAAAGGAATTAATGAAAACCTATTCTCCTCCCACTTAGAGCAGGTTGGGATTAAAACTTTTTCAAGAATAGACACACAGGTAAGAATACTGAGCACAGGCATCACGCTAGGCTGGGTGTTCAGCAAAAACAGGGGCTCTCATAAAGCATATCCATTCTGCTTATTAGGAGCAGCTTATGTTTTGAACTGTCAGCTTACAATAGCCTCTTAAGTCAAAAGCAGCCTCGCTTCTCAAATAAATCCAATGAAACAGCGGTTATTTCTATTAGCTTACAGCAACCTTAATACCTAAGTAACAACTGTGATCAATACTGATGTCATTAGAACAGCCTATATATTAGTAGTTATTCACTGGTGTTATTGAAAAAAAAAAGAAAAAAGAAAAAAACACCCCACAAGCAAAACATTTTCTTTGTCTCCTTTTCAAACAACAGCCATAACTTAGATTTTATTGAATTCAGGGCCTCTTCTTATGTACAACAGAAGCCATGACAAATCAATTTTCTGTGGTTTCTGCTTAAATCTGGACATATTTCATTTTTAATTGAATCTGGTTTCAGTAAACATTTAATCAAAATAAAAATATATTCTGTAAAATACAACTTAAAGGCTATAACATATTGGAAAAAAACAACTGAAAAAATCATAGACAAATAATAGCAAGAGAGAATTAATACACAAATTATTTTATGAACATGTATAATGGAATAATGCTGAGTACAGAACAGCAATGGAGGAAAAGGTGTAAGAATAATAGCAAACGCATTAAACACAAGGCAAGAGTGCTGCATGGTGAACAAGTGAGCTGCTATCGTTTTGGTAGTTTAATTCTTTGAACCAGCATGATTGGCTCAATTTAAGACTCTTCAGTACAGAAGCTGGCAGTGCAAAGGAAATTATAAGGATTCAGAGGATGAAGACACATAATATGGGACAAGACAGTGAGGAAAAAAGCCTTCAAAAAGACAGTAAGTTAGAAATTGCTCAGTAAAGCTAGGGGAATGTAATGTGGGAAGCAACAGCTTGAGTATAGGGGAAAAAGGAATACAGACTTTAAGACCTGATACAACTGAGAAAAACATGAATTCCCCAAGAAATAACTGCATTATAATTCTTTTCTTGCCTCTCCTTTCACAGTATCCCCTGCCCTCAAGGTCTCAAAAAAAATTCACAGTTGTTAGGGGCAGCATAGCACAGGAAATGGCAACATCCTCCAAAACTCTATCTAAAACCCAAATCAGCTTGAAGATCAGAAGACACCGACAAAGCATTAAGATTTTATGTGTAAAAACATCTGTTACTATCTCACACTTCAGAACTAATTTTAGTTCAAAGATGCATTAAGATGTAGTAGCACATGTCTAGGTAGGTTCTTTTATAAATACTAGATCTTACTATTTAAACTAGGAGGCAAAAAGCTAAAGAACAGTACTAACCCATCTTGACTGAAATTAGCCCCAGAAAGAAAACTTGTATCGAGGAGCTTGTTTGTGTTCCCACAGACTTCCTCTGCAGACTGGCACAAGACTTCTGGCCTTTACTGTATCTGTCTTCCTCCAGATTTGATGAATGTCTTATTATTCTTTCAGAATGTATAAAGATGAATTTCTTTAGCAGTTTCCAGGTTTACCCAATTTATCTAACAGATTTTTTCAGATCTTCCAACAGAAAATGTTACAAAGCCTTAAGTTACAAGTGAAGTGAAAGTTGAATTCCATATGAGACTCTTCACCAGACAACATGTAACTCTCTAACTTACACTTTGTTATTTACTATGTTGCCATTAAGTATTTTTAAATGCATGTTTTCTTTCTACTTAGGGGAAAAATTTAAAAAGCTGGTGCAGATCTGGAAAAGGCTGTCCATAGAAGAACTTTTGTTATGCTGAAACCTTTCTGTTTTCCTTGGAAGTCAGAGAAGGTTTTCTGTGCTCCATCTTTAATTACAGCAAACTGTTAACTGGTAATTGCCATATATCCACAGCTCCTGAATCAAAAGTTACTATGTATGTGACTTCTTGGGAATACAGCTATATGAAACTGGTTTTCGTTTCCCTGAGAGATACTTCAGCTCAGTAGAAAGGCAATGGCTATTAACTTATTTTCAAGTCCTTTATGAGATGCACCTTTTTTTTTTTTTTTTACCAAATGTGCAAACCAAACTTTTGCTGTTCCCACATACTGTATTTTTTTCCTGACTACAATCATGTCACTGCACAGAATTTATGGAGACCAGGAAGATTCTTCTTCAGGACATACCTCAAAAAACACCCCACCCCAACAAAACCCAAACAAGCAACTTTACTTATCTTCCAAACTGCACAGGGAAATCTAATATGTGCCCTTTCACTGACAGCTGGACACTTTTCCTTCAGTTTATTTCTATTAGCTATACCATTCAGATTATATTTGCTTCATGAACATGCTCTTGAGGCATAAGAAAAACAAAATGCTTTAACATTTCTTTGAAGTTTTCCTGCCCGGTTCCTCTAAATTCAGAGGGTGGAGACATAACCACAGGACTATACAAAGCCCAAAGGCATGCTGTGACAAAAAGGTATCCAAGGCCAGTGGACTGACCCAACAGAGTGAAGTTTCACAAAGAAGTGGCATTCAGAAGCACGCTGCATTACAGGGTGGATCTGAGGCAAGGGGTTCAAAGGAAAAAGGCAGATATTGTATGCAGTCTAAAGTTGCCCTCCCAGCACTTCACAAATCTCTGATAATTTCATAAAATGAAAAATGCCAACATTGCCACATTCAGCATCACTGAATACAAATGCTTTATCAGCAATCTGCAGCCTAGTGTTGTTAATTTACATTTCAGAACAATGAAACTTTAACAAGTCAGTCACTCACTGGTTTGAAGTCTGACCATGGTAAGTCATGGTAGCAGCTTGTAATTAGGGCAGTACTGCTTATTGCTTTGAACTGCTTTCATCCCGCTGACAGCTCTTACCTTTTCAGAGTTTGTAAAAACATCAGACTTCAGCTCTCCATCCAGAAACTCATTAAAGTATTTCATCAGCTTCTGAGCCTCCACAGCCCGTTGCCGTGGCGTGTTTACCCCCTCCAGTTGGTCGCCAAGGTGACAGACCTTCGTTGCTACATAGCTGATGTGCTCATCTAGTTCTTGGAAATGCTGGAAGGCAACCTGGGAGAACATAGACATGGACACAAAAGTCACCATTTCCATTTGCTGTGCGTTAGGAAATGCTAGATTTACTTCAGTAAGAAGCAGAGCAAATGCAGGCATCAACTTCCCAGGTGCTGTATCTCAGAACCACCAATCAAGTACACAACACTGCTTAAGATATAGTGTCCTCCTTTAAACTACTGTGAAGACTTGATACTTCCAGAACAGCTAACACTCATAAGGGAACATGCAGATAAGCCTCCTTTGACAGGGGAAATTGTTTTCCATCAAACCCTCTTTATTCTTATCTCAAGGAGTAGCACATTGTACCAAGAAATGTTAATAGACCATGTGATGCTTTTAAAACTTGCACAGCTTAGATTTTACCTGGTTACTTTTCTGCAGCTCTTGTACTTTCTTGGCAAATTCCTTTGCTTCCTTCTGGCATTGCTGTTCGAGTTTCTCCACCTTCCTCTGAATCCTTTCATCCATCACCTGTAATTCCTGGATATGATTTACAAATTCTTCCAATAATCTGATATAAGATAAGATAAAACAAAGGAAAGCAGACTTTAGCTTGACTGTACATAATAAACTTGTAAATCAGCATCCTATTGTTGGACTAGATGATCTTTCGAGGTCCCTTCTAACTGCTAATGTTCATTGATTCTGTGATTAACAGGCAATGAAATGAATACAATCACACAGTCTCATAACATTGTTTGGTTATACCCATGTTGCTTCCTGACTTTGCTTCTTTAATTTCTTTAACACATACCATTTTAAGGCTGGGTTTTTTCCTGCCTTTTCCCATCACTTTGATTTTTCTTTCAGTCACATTTTACTCTTCCCAAACACCACACATCTCACTGCATTCTTAAATTTCCTCTACTTTCATTCCATTCTCAATGTCTTCCTCTCATTCCTGTTTTTGTCCATTCTGCCCCATTCCAGTCACCTTTTCAGCTTATACTTTTCTAAGCATCCCAGTCACTGATGCTCAAGGATTGCACTATTCCCAGAACTTCCATAGCCATAAAATTCATGCTAATAACTGAAAACATGAAAGATCTGAGTGCTCTGCTGTCCAGTTTTAATGTCAAAGCAGAAGAGGAGAGGAATAAGGAATCCCTTCCAGGAAGCTATTTGTGGACTACCCCAGAATCTGTATTTTCCACACGCTCTGTTCAGCAGGTACAGTGGGAATGCAAAGCCATTCCAAGGTGCAGTGGTGCTGAAAGGAAGGTTGAGCACACTGTTCCTCTCCTGGATCCCCACGTACAGACCAGAGGCTCTTGGCAACCAGAGGGGAGAATCAGAATGTATTATTGCACCCTCACGTGCCTCCCACACAGTAACACCTACAGCACCTCTGCTGCACAACATCCACAGCTTTCCCTGAGCAACACCTACATGATACTGAAGAGATTCTCTTCAGCTGATGGAGGGTCTCTATTTTCAGTTTTACCTTCTGCTGCTAAAACAACTGGCTTTTCCCCTGCTGCTTGGAGCAGATGAACTGCGTTTCTGCTGCCTGCACTGGTCTAGAATTGTCTTCCAAATCTTTATCTTTACAACAGTAAGTAACTGTAAGTGACTGAAAACAACTGAAAACTGGATTGGCACAGATGTTTGTAACTTCTCTCCTCTACTTCCTGCTTGCCAGAAGCCCAAGAGTAAGCATGTTGCATTAGAGTCCACAGCAAACCACGAGTCACAGACTTAAATTTACAGAAGTATTTTTAAAATACAATTTAAACAACAGTTAGTGACACAAAGCACACTTTGAAACAAAAGCCTAGAGAAGTGCAGACAGTTTCTATTAATTTTAGCAGGCTGATTCAGTTCAGTTTGGGGTTTGGTTTTTAAACAGGTATTGTGCCAACTCAGCGTTTATTCCAAAAAATTATTCAATATAACGAGAGGAAAGAATGCTCAAGTATAAGAGGTAGCTGCTGGTCAGGTTTCTCAGCCTAGAAATAAAGAATACAACGTTATTTCTGTCAAAAAGCATGATCTCTGAAAAACAGAAAAGAAAAAATATATACACCTAAAGGTCTGTTTCTTTTTGATACTAATTTTGGCTCCCTGCCCAATACTAGAAGATCCCACAAGAAAAAAATATTTACTCTTGCAGGCTTCTCTGCTTGTCCTGAAAAACACAAAAGCACTTCACAGAAGTTAACATAAGCAAAACAGCAGAAATATTGAAGTTTGGTTAAACTCAGTTAGTATCAGAACAAACCATTAACTACCCTAAAATATATACTAGGCACAACTGGGTGGAAAGAGCAATGTTGTGTACTTCCAGGCTTCTTCCTGCTTCATTCACACATAAAGCTCTGCATAGGATGCAGAATGTCAAGGGTTCAAGCACCTTGCTAGGACTCCCACAATATCTTTCCTCCTCTCCTAGCCTCCAAAGAGCCAGACTGCTCCAGAAGGAGTGTCCTTTCACCATGCTACTGAAGCTTTTTGTTATCTGCTTTTGAGCAGCAAAAAACCTTTATCTCTGAAGTTGGCAATTCCTAAATTTTTAAAGAGTTCCAGCTCAAGTTACCACAACCAATCTCAGCCTGGAATAAGAAGTCACTGAGGAAGAGCCATTGCAGTTCTGAATTTCCATAACCAGAGCCTAGATTAACATTCAGGTAGCTAAACTTCTTGTCGAGCCTGTTAGCTCAACCACATCACAATAACCATAAGAAGGTGGTCAAGATCATCTTCCTGGTTACAGTCAAGTGAAAAGTGAAAACACTTAAGTGAATTACATCTTCAGAAAGAATACCAATACTGGCACAAAAACTACAAAGCAGTGTTTTTGAAACAGTCACTCTTCAAAACAAAAGAAGACCCAGAGGTTTGGGGTACAGCAGCTCAGATGTTGAACACTGGTGTATAAAACCATACCCCTAAGTTAGCAATGCACCACCAAAGCTGATCCAGTAACCACAGAGCTTGCTTTTTAGGGTGAGGTTTCTCAGAGCCAAACCAGCTCACCACAGACAAAAGAAGGTCTTTTACTACCTCCTCCTTCCCCACTTCCCCTCCCCTTGCTCCTTTCCAAACCCATATTCCTTCTCACCACCTGCTCACAGACACACAATCTCCTCCTTTTGCACCTGCTCCCAGGCTCTTCCAGTCCCCCAAAATTGCTAAGGCAACTACAAAAATCCCAAACAAAACAAAACCCACCCTGTTGATTTATTTTTCTTGTCAGGTTAGTTTCCTGACACTTTACTGAGTTAGGTTAGTTTATCATGAGATCATGTGTTTAGAGCTAGCTCAAGATGAGACACTGCAGTGTGGAGCCAAGAGCAAGGAAGAAGGGCACAAACCCATCTCCATTCAGCAGTTGCAAGCTGTTCATTTGATTCAGACTATATAAATTCACGCTGATTCAGTTTAAACAATCTAAATCAACACTTAGGAAAGGTTCCTGCCTTTCTTCCCACCCTATCTGTTTGTCCCTTTTATTTGCAACATGACTATGAAGTATTGGGTCTTACTAGAAGTAGCTCCAGGAGCTAAACTAGCAAGAAATGATAGTAAATGAATTTAATGAGTAACAGTGAAGCCTCATATTATACTTTAATCCAGCAACTCTAGTGCTTTGGAACATTCATGTCTGATAAGGACAAACAACATCAATTCTCCTTCATTCAAAAGGTCTAAATCAGGAAGTGACTTTCCCTACTCTCATTACTGAATAATTGGTTCTGAATAATTGGCTCATGGTCAGAAATTCTAGCAATTCTCCCAAATGAAAACCTCCTTGGACACACACCAGCACTACACACAGGCTTTTTGTTACACGTGTAATAAACCAGTACAATTAGAGATACATTCACTTTGACCATTATGCAATTTTATTTTACCTTTTCGGATCAAAAGCTTCTCCACCTCTGGAACCTCCTCCAGGTGTTCTCCATGCCAGACGTTCAATGTATTCATCTGCCACAAAAGGCTCCTAGCCACAGAATAAAAACTCCTTACAATGTGCCACAGCAGGTTGTTCCTTAAGCAGCTGCTTACACATCATTTTGAAAGTGTTTAGAAGCTTTACTACAATCAAGAGCAAGTACAGTGTTGACAATTACCCCGTCACCTCTTATGTTTACATACTTAATATAGAGAACACTGTTCTTAATATGGTGGGTTTGAACATCTAGTCTAGAGATTGTCAGGCTGCTAGCAAACGATTTGCTGCAGGGCTGTGATGAGTTGGCTCTAAATTACCCATCCTTATTTCCAGCTGAGCTTACAGCTTGTCATAAAGTGTCTGCATCACGCAGCAGCTACGCTGATTTGAGGTATGACATCACAAGGTTCAGCCATCAGCTTTGAGGGAAATCAGATAGGAGAATTGATCTGTCTAAAAAGTTTTGTGGCAAAGTTAGTTTTCCCAGTCACTCAAACCTCTGGTGCAGTTCACATCATGCCGTAACAAGAGAACTGACCAAGGCACTACCCCGTGGCAAAAACAGTACGAGATTGCCACTGGCCACTATGCAACATCAAACTGCAGCTGCAGAAACAAAGCTGATAAAAAGGGGGAAAAAACCCAAACAACAAAGCAACCAGAAAAAAAAACAGATGATGGACTTGACTTTCCCACAAAGGGGGAAAAAAAACAGGGCACGAGTGATGCTAAAAACACAAGATTACTCAAGTTTCTTCCAAATATTTGCTGGATCTTCCATTAAGCAAACAAACAAAAAAAGCAAAACACATGCAGTGGTGAAGAGTTAAGATTAGTTTTCCACCCAGCAATGTCTTCTGAAGCCAGACGCCTCATTATAAAACCAAGAGTTTCAACTTTAGTTGACCCAATACTTAAACCAGCTCGAACAATTCTTCACACAGATAATACTAAATATCCAAAACAGAGTCCAACACCACCTACCCTTTAAAAAGCTAGTATTTATCACTTCAGTTTCACTGGCAATCTAGCAGCTCTGTTTAGGTCCTAACATTAGCACATCTAAGATCAGTATGCAAAGTAGCCTCAAAACCACCAGAATTTCACAGAAACTTAAGTGCAGCAATGTTTCTAAAACCGTGAAACCCAGCCCAACACAGAGCCAGGAGTAGCTCTGGTCAATACTGGTATTTGCCACGGCTCATTTCTGATAATCAAACATGTGAACATGCCACCACTGCTTTCAATAAAGCTTGGTTTCAAAATATAAAAGTAAGAAAAAAGAAATTGATGTCCACAGGTATCAAATTGGTTCTGTATTGATAGATCTAAAACCTTGCCAGAAGTGATAGGGAGGGAAAAAACCCAGCATTACAGTATTAGTAACTAAAAACATGGGTTGGAAAGCAAACATTGCTAGTTCAAGGTCTGTCATTCCTCAAAGCACATTATGCCCTATCCAGCCAGGCCCAGCTATTAAAGAGATACATAGAAGTTCCTCAAACAGAGTTTGCAACATGCTGAGCCCTCCTAGACAGGACAGAAGTTTCAGCCTTTTAACAGATCACTCAATAATTCCTCATTCAATGACTAAAGTAACTGTGTTTTTCTCAGCCTCACTGATTAAGTTTCAAAAACATCTGGATGATACCAAATACAAACAATTTCTCTCTAAGTCACTCATCTCAAACCCAGTTCTTCCTGATACACTATGTTAAGTTTCCTTTATGCGAATCCTTTTCATCCAAAGTTATAATGCAGTCCCTTTCGTATCAAGTGTAAATTCTTTCCTTGTGTTCTCCTAATTATAGGTGAAATGAGCCATTGAATAGAGTAACATTCCCTTCAGGGGAGTCCTCCAGCTTCCTAATTATCTTAGGGCTCTTCTCCATTATATGAAAATCACAGCCACAATCCTTCTTCTGAAGGTCTCTAATGCAGCAGGAGAACAACTCAAGCTACAAGGGTACCAGTGCCCAGGACAGTTCTACAGAAGAACCCTGTGTAAAGGACACACTTTACTGATGCCCCATGTGTGTATATACCATTTCCTTAGCTCAGATGTTTGCACTACAAGATAATTCACCTGCATGCACATCATGACCTTGACTTTTTCCCCCCCGTTTTGTCCTTTTTTTTTTTTGGCTGAATGACATTTAGAGTTTTCCTCCAAGCCTACTGAAGGCTGCTCTCATAAGGAAACCTTATATATGTGTCCCAGACCCTCAAAAAACATAACACCACCAGCCTTGCTCTATCCATTATGAGTCTATAGTCCTCTAAAGCTCCTTTGTGTACACAGAGCACCTGCAGCTCCCTCTCCTGCATCCCAAAAACTAGTTGGGCACATGGCAACAAATGCTGTGGTTGACCCCAAACCTGGTGTCACCCAACCAGTCACGAAGCCAAACTGAACTGGTAGCAGCTCAGTCCCCTCCAGTGCCCTTCCAGTAGCACAGGTACTCACATATGGCCACCCCATCCTCTTAATTAGCTTAGCTGGACCTAAGCAATGGCAGAATCACTGCTATATGCAGGTGTAAGGATATTATAAAGGGGAAACCTGGGAAAAGTCTGGTTTTCAAGAACACTTACATAGGAGACCCATCCTTCTTTTTTTTTTTAAATCATATAAATCCTGTTCTGTATTACTTAAGAGTAACCGTAGGGGATAGAATTATGTGCAGAATACCGACCAACAGAGAAACAAAATGAGCTTTTTCCTTCAAAAACAGTGTGCTAAAAATAATCTACCTTATAAATATAGAATAAAAGAAGTTCAGCAGTGTCATTTTAAGACATGACTTCACAGGTTCCTCTGAAAATCCAAACCTTTAGTTTTGTTCATATAGTGCATCTCCCCTATACACGTGCTCTTTTTAAGGCTACCCTGATTATAGGGTTACCTATAGCTGCCAGTCTAACTCCTCTTTTAAAAGTCTCCTATCCAGTTCTGCAGAAATCGCTGAAAATCAGCTATTACAAATGTCATTTGCAAGTCCTTTGCCTGTTATCAGATGAGCCCAAACAGTCAATTTCTTCAGAGCTTTGAACTTCCCTCTAGCTCTAGATGAATTAAAGTGATCCCAGCCGTTCAGCCAATACTACTGATTTAATAAGAGATACAACTGAAGGGGATGATAACCTGGTTTGATCTGGCCGGTATAAATGAAACTAAACTAGGCCTACCACATTAAAATCCAGTTTAGAAGTAATCATTGTTAAATTACACTTTGAGCTACATGAGGGGGAACTGAGAACATGTTGTGTCCACTTTTAGCATAGATCCTTCCACACAATGTCACATACCTATGCTGAAAATGGTTTTCAAACAAACTTTCATGAAAACATGGCAGGCAAATACCACCCTCAGTATGCAGTTGAGGGATACTACCATAAGAAGTAT
Organism: Porphyrio hochstetteri; assembly: GCA_020800305.1. Lineage (NCBI taxonomy): Eukaryota > Metazoa > Chordata > Aves > Gruiformes > Rallidae > Porphyrio > Porphyrio hochstetteri. Next base: position 66,581,532 of record CM036908.1, on the reverse strand, counting down.
AGGTTTTCATGGTCTAACCTCCATGGCAGTGACTTCAAACTAACATAGTAGGCAAAATCAGTTTAGTGAATGCCAAAAAAAATTCCTCTTGCCTTTGGACTGAGAGAAGTGAGCAGGAGAGAAATAAATACTGGTTTCCATGTTGGAAAACACCATTCCAAGCCCTATTGCTAAGCAAAGATCTCCCCAACTTTGCAATTTCATCTTTATTGCCACTGCAAAATGGAACAAATTGTCACATGATCCAAAGAAGCCAAAAGACATAAGTGTCTTCTTTCCCTGTTCCAATTAATCTCACATTCAACATCTCACAAAGCACAGAACCGCACTGTCATCACGTTGAGAAATCACCCGACTCCGAGGGCAGCAAGAAAGGTGTAGAGAGGCTATAAAACCTGTCATCTAGGTCCTTAGAACATGGTGTGTTAGACTTGCTAGTTTTTAAACCATGCAAGCCAAAAGATGTGAATCATAACACTCAGGTCGTAAGTGATTCACAAACACAAGCACACACGGCACATTTATATAAACCCACAGACACAGGATCTTGCAGGGAAACAGGAAGATCTGTCCTGCACGCTGGGTAGAATGTCCCAGGGTTAAGACATAAAATGAACAACCGCCTCTTGAGTGACTCAGAGCAAACACAGGATACCTGGTAACGATACCACATCCCCATGTGCTTAACAAGCAGGGACAAACACTCTCTCTCTGCTAATCACAGCTCACATCACTAGAGCCTGCACTCAAGGCCAAGAGGGAAGAATTTGCTAAACTCCTGCTATATTCCTGCCCTGCTCCCACAGGGGCTCGGATGAGCTTTTGGGCTTCTTGTGCCTCAGTTCCAGAGCTGCTAGAGGGAGGGCAAAGTTATTTCCTTATTTCAGAGAAGTAGAAGCTGTGCTGTGACACTGCTGGGGTCAACTGAGTGTGTGTGCCTTCGGGAGAAGAAGTCACGTTATCTGCTTGTCAGTCGGGCCTGGCATGGCCTGTGACCCTGCTGAAAGCAGCCCCCTCCGTCTCCTGCCACGACCCGGGAGCCCAGGGGAAGGAGGCCCCAGCGTTAAGTACCGGCACCGCAAACCCTGGCCCGGGGGAAGGTGAGGGACCGCATCCTCCCGAGGCATCACTCACGCTTGCCCCGCCGGTTCCTCAGCACGGACACCCCGCTTCCTCAGGCTCCAGCACGTCGCCGCTCGCCCCCCGCACACGCCCTCAGCACAGGCGGAAAGGCCCGTTTCCCTCCCCTCGGCCTCGCCGCCCGACCCGGAGCTCGCCCCGGTTGCTGCACCCCAGCCGCAGCTGAGGCTGAAGGAGGCCGCCGCATCGCCTCAGAGCCGCCCGGCCCCACCACCGCCTCACCACCCACAATCCCAGCGCGGCCCCCTCCGTCCGGGAAAGCCCGTAGGGAGCCCCGGTGCTACCCGCACCCACCTCGAAGAGCTCGGCCGTGGTCGCCATGTCGGCGGGGAGGGCGGCGGGACTACTCAGCGACCCGCCGCCACCACCCCGCCGCTGCCGCCCATTGTGTCCCGCCGCCCCGGCAGCAGCAGCAGCAGCCGCGGCGGCGCCGCCTCCACCCGCCGGAAATGGGCCTGCGCCGGGCGGCCGTCGCCGTGCGCAGCTCCCGGCCCCTCCCCGGCCGCCCCTCCGCAGAGCTCCGGCCGCCCTCAGCGCCGCCACAGCCATGGCTCTGCGGGCGCTCTGGCTCCTGAGGCACGACCCCGGGACCGGCGGTGCCGTGCTGTTCTCCAGGTAACGGCGGCGCGCTGGGCCGAGGCTGTGCGGAGACCGGGGAGGGGGCGGCGGGGATGTGCGCGGGCCTGTGGGTCAGGCCGAGCGCCCTCCGGGGGCCGGGGCTTTGTAGCCGCGCTGGCAGGCGGCCGCCTCTCCCCGGGCCGTGCGCTGCTCGTCCGGCTTCTGGGCCCGGTAAGGGGCGAAGGAGAGAAACGCTGGCGGGTTCGCGGCGGGGGCGCCGGGGAGTCGGAGCTGCCGGGGCTGCCTCGGGGCCCCGGAGCAGGCGGAAGGATGCCGAAACAGCCTGATGCCTCAGGAGTCCCTTCGCTCCTCAAAGCCCCGCTGGCCGCTGTGCACCTCTGAACCCGCGTTGGAAAACGCCCGGGTTCAGATAATTTGCTTTTATCTGAATCTGTTTTATTGGGGTTTTTTTACAACTTCTGCATTTTGCACATGACTTTCCGTTCCTCTTTCTGTCAACTGCTGCAGAGATCTTACCGAGCTCTCCTCTGTCCTGACAAGGAGGTGATTATAAAATACCGTCAATGAACCAAACAGCCAATGTAAACAGCTTATATATTGTTTATATTCTCTTTGTTTTGGAGCTGTACAAAAAGTGCGGTATTTTTAAGCAGAAATGTAACTTTCAGGTTGATTTTAATTGTTGTGTACAAAGACAGGGGTTTTTTTAAGCTAGTGAAGCGAAGGAGGACTTTTTGTTCAGTGTTACAGAGTTTGAAGTAAGACTTTGAGCTAGGCAGACTGCTTGCATTGCCGTTTCCATGTACTCTCTGTGATTTCAGAGTACTCAGTTCCAGAGGATGAGAGGAAAAATAACTGGGGCTAGAGAAAGTACTAGTACTGGATAAAAGTACTGAGACCTGGATAAAGGAATTAGAAAAAAATTTTTTACTGAAAGAGTTGTCAGGGCCTGGAACAGGCTGCCCAGGGAGGTGGTTGAGTCCCCTTCCCTGGATGTGTTCAAAAAAAGGGTAGATGAGGTACTTAGAGATATGGTTTAGTTTAGGATGAGAATGGTTGGACTTGATGATCTTCAAAGGTCTTTTCCAACCTTGTGATTCTGTGAATGTGGCTTCTACAGTCCTAGTCTGGGTTCGATAAAACTGAAGAAAGAACCTAGGAGGAGGCTGAGGAAAGAAAAAAAGAGCAAGTAGATGTTCTTCCATCTTGTGGTGCAGACAGATCTCTGCATTGGACATTCCTCTGATTGTTTTAGGATTAGTATTATGGTCCTTGTATTACCTACAAGACTAGAGATGAGGCCTCCCTTCTACAAACAGAGAGAAAGAGAAAGCCTTGTCCCAAAAATCTGAGAGTGTAATCGCCATGGAGGAAGGGGAGGGGGGCTAGTGACAGGGATATGTGAAGTAACTTGTCACACAGTAAGCGGCAGAGACAGGGGATAGCAGTCCTTTGAAAAGGGCAAACTAGACTTGATACTTCAAGTGATTTCCAGACTTAGATCTTTCAAGTTCCCAGAGGAAATAATAGGTCTGTAGAAGCCCCAAGTTTATCCTCCTAACTGACCTTAAATTCAACAAAGCGCACAGACAATATAAAGAATGCCGGATCACATGGAAACTGTTGGTTTCGGGACTTACGCACTCAGCTGGAGATACGTGAGCCCTGATCTTTAACCTCAGAGAAGACATCTGGGACATCAAAGCATTCCACTTTTTTTGAGCTGATCATAACTTAATTCAGGCAACAAGTATGGTCTCTCTTGAATCGCCAAAGCTCATTCATCCCGGGAAACTTTCATCTTTTTAAGTTTTCATCACTTTCTAGAAGGGAATACTGAAAAACTGAGATCTGAAGGGCTAATTAATCATCTAATGACTCAGCTAAAGCTGGGAAGATTCAGTGGGAGGAGGAGAGGATTGCTGTGGCATGGGGACAGCTTCTGCAAATGGAGCAGGCAGACTGGGGCATAAGTAAGACAAAACCAGACTGAAATATCACCTCTTCCTTTGTTTTGGAAACATCAACCGAAAATAAGGGGTGCACACCAAGGTTACACAGCTTCTTATCAACACCCTTGCCCTGGAAGCTCTCATAAATTTTTTGAGCTGCAAAAAACACTCTGTTTCTTTGCTTTTCAAAACAGATGTGAGACTGAAGGGAGGTGTTTTACTGTCATCTATATCGTGTTTACAGGTCTCATAGCTCTGGCTTCTCTCTGACTGTACTTGTTTTTTTCCTTACTGAATAAAAAAAGCTCTAGATGCCTGATGAGGAATCAAACAAGAAAAGCACAGTTGCTGAAAATAAGCCTGAGGAAGTGGTATTGCCTCCAGCAAGAGACTCTGCTACTCAGTTAAGAAAAGATGGCGTAGGTGGGACTTGTGGGCAACAGGATAAGAACCATGCTACATTTGAGAGGCAGGAGGAGAATGCTACGTATTCAGGTCATAGATAAATCAAAGTACCACACTGCTGGGATTACAAGTTCCACAGCAATTTAAGAACCAGACTGTCAAGGTGTCTTTAGAAAGATGGTGTAAAAAAAGGAATAAATGAAGGCATTTATGTATCTCTGAATTTTTTTTCTCCCATGTTTGTGTGTAAGCATGGCTCTGAGTGCAAGCAAACATCCAGCCTGAGAACAGATCTGCTACAACATGATGCATGAAGTAATTTAACTAGTTGCCTGGTGTGTAACCTGTGACAGACACTTCAAGGGTCTGTGGATACCCACCAAGGGAATCCACAAAAGAGAATATAGATAAGCTAGCCTGTTGGAAAACTTGGTGTCGGAGAGATTTCGGGGAGCCTGCAGTTCCAAAAAAGGATGAAAATCAGTGCATTAGTGGAAATTTTTCTTTTCCTGGCTATTAAAAGACAACTCTTCAGTTCTTCTTGATAGATTTAGGTTAGCTTGAGAAGAAATTCATCCCTCTCTCCTCTAAAACAGCAATAATGCTTCAGAAGAAAAAGCCCCACATGTAGCATTAAACTGCTAGTATGATTTTTCTGAAATACTATCTCTAGGAAATTTGAAATGAAATGAAATATGGTGATGGAACACAGCAAATATACAAAACCTCCTGTGTCTGATGGTGTGATTACATCTTAAATAGTTGAAAAAAAATGAAATTAGGAAATGGTCAGGAAAGCTTTAAGTCATCTATATATTACACCTGCAGTGTGGAATTCATTTTGTGTGCCCCTGTGTCCTTTCAACCATGCAGCCCTTGCTGGAAAAGTTGGACTTAGGTACAGTAAAAAGATTTTTAATTAATCTTGTTAATCAATTAAAGCAACTGCCGCAGATCAATTGTGTTAGCTCAGAGCAGCAATGAAAAACCTATGTTTAAGTAATTTATATTGTCCTGTAAATGCAGTATTTAGTAGAGCAGCAAAGCTGTAGCAGTGCCATACTATATCTAGGCAAAATGTTGTTACAGCTGAATTTTATGGTGTTGAACATCTATTTTCTTAAATGTCTGAAAACTTGCCTTCAGTGTGATCTGGTCTCTTAGAAATATTGTGCTGTTGAAGGTGAGTTGTGCTTGGGTTCATTAGTGTCCTTTAAACATCCTGTACCTTTGTGCAACTGGAAGGGTAGACAGACAAATTCATGGGGTTTTTTTTAATGCAAATGTATTTCCTCAAAGTTTCCAGTAAAGATTCACCTGCTAGAATGAATCCTAATTAACATTGTGAAACAGTTTTGTTGACAGTGGTTTAGATTCTGATCCCATCCCTGTTTCTGTCAGGATGGGACACCTGGTTTCCACCTACACAAGGTTACTTTTAAGACCAGGGGAACCTTTGGGAGTTATTTGAGAGAAACCCATCCTTGATTATATCAATATTCCAAAAAATCTTATAATGGTCTAGCATTCTCTGACTGCCAGAAGAGGGATTGTGTGGCTCTAGGAACTCCGTTGGTGTGATATTTTGGGTGGGAGAAGTTGAGTAGCCCTAAGATATTCTCATTTCCCTGTCGCAGGCGTTACCCAACCGTTGAAATACGTGCTGAGACCTTCAACGGGTCAACACACGTGCCTGTACCATCTGACAGTGCTTTCCTTAAAGCCTTGCTTTTTGAACTGAGACTGGTAGATGACCATATTTTTGTGGAGCATCGAGATACTTGCACTCGAATCAACCATTCATGTGTGCATTCGGTCCGCACCGACGGAGGGGATCTCTGGCCCGTGCTTGCTTTTCAGAAGAGTGGTCTGATATACGCCTGTCTTCCACTAGTTGAGGAGACTTTGGAGCCACAGCCGCCTCTCCTTACCGTTCTTGGACTCTCACAAGGACTGGCTCTTCTGTTAGGCATCATGGACTACATCTCTCCAAGTCGGAAGAATGAAGCTGAGATGATGGCAAAAATAGGCCAGCTTCGAACTCTGCTTATCCAGGCCTGTCCGCTGGGCACCCCCTTGAACACAAACATCCGCAGCTTAAACGGCTCGCTCGATGACATTCAGGAAATGCCCACAGATGAGAATCAACCAGCTTGGAGATCCAACACCTACAAAGGCAAACCTCAGGTTAATGTCTGTATCACTGAAAAAGTCAAGAGCAAGCAGTATGACAAAAGGGATGTCGCGGACACCTGGCAAGTGTATGGAGCTGTAAATTGCAAGGTGAGAACGTTCTTTTGTGCAAGTCATGCAGGCACTCTAGGAAAGTAAATACACATGACATTTTCCTTTGGGATGTGATCAGTGAATTTGCAATACTGTAATACTTAGAAGCATGACAAACTTTGACATATTTTATTTTGATCTCTGCTGGTTTTTCCCACATGCTTCATGCGTTTCTCAGTGACTGTGGCACTTGAATTTCCAGCAGTAGCTTCAGTGCGTGTATTTTCCCAATTTTTTCGTATTTTAAATTAAATGGGGAGAAATAATTTCATATGGTCTTTGTGTCTAGAGGCTAAGAAACGGTAGTCTTGCACCGAGTTTATTTCCAGCTATCTAATAAGCAGTGTGTTAAGTAATGATTAGAGACAGAATTTCTGAATGAGTCTTCTACAAGTGCCTTCGTGTGAGCATTGTAATTAATTTTCCTACCAAGCCAAAGTTTAATCTTTTCTCCTACTTTATTACAACATTTCAAATCCACAAATGCTGTTGGTTTGGTTGATGTAAGGACTTCTAGTACAGAATGTGATTGTGTAATTATTTTTAATGTGACAATGATTTTTCGTTGTTTAATAATGAAGATTGGTGAATATTGGTGAAGTAGATCAATAGTAATTATGAAACACTTTACATTTTGAGTTTTCTGTAATTGATGTATTTAACATTCTTTGTCCTGAGTTACACTTAGGAAGCACTGTATTTTTAACTGCCAGTATTTTAAGAAGGGAAAACCTTAATAAAGAGGATGATGGTAATTTAATTATTTGCAAGAGGTGGGATGCTCATCTTCCAAAGGAAGCCAACCTAAGTACTGCGCTTCCAAAGACTAGGTTATTTCCCACCAGCCGTGCTGGTAGGGATTATGGGGGTGCACAGCTTCCTGCTCTCAGAGGGACAAGTTTCTAGGTCATCTTGCAGAGTGGATGGCCTTACATAAGAAGAAAGCCCTGGTGTAATCGTGCGCTGCTGAGCTGGTGCGCGGAGGGACGAGACAATGGATGTGCTGCACATGGTTACTGTGAGAAAGCTGACATGGGACCACAGTGGCCATTAATAGCATGCTGGAATCCATTAAGCGGATGTTGTAAAAGTAACTGAATTAATTAGGCTGTCACCGAGTGTGTTTATATAACGTTTGTCATGGTGTAGCTGTGCAGTAAGTCCATGCCTTCCTTATCTGCTGTGTTCTTGTCAGTTAAGAGACATTTAGCTAAGGCTGCATTGCTGGCCCCACTGTGGGAGAGGCTGCAGAAATGGGAAAGGGACTTTATTTTGAAATCATTTATCAATACTGATGTTTGAAGCCACCTGAAAGGTTTTAGTGAGACGTTTTGGAATGCTTGTATTCGATTTTTGAACATCTAATTCAGACTTAAGTGAGATAGTTTAGAATAACTTCTCCACTTCATTATTTCCAGTGTGACATCGAGGGGTCTGCACCAAACGTCACCCTCACTTTGAATCTCCCGACTAACGCCCCTCCGCTCCAAGATATCGTGGTCCATCATTGTGTGACTTCTGTTGACCCTGCCATGCTGATGTCCAGCAGTATCGAGCCACTGGATGATTCTGTGTTCAACGGACCTTACAAGTTTCCTTTCGTTCCTCCTTCAGTTTCATTCGACTTGTGCTACTACACTTCCCAGGTAATCCCATCCTTGACCCTCGTTGTTTTCCAGTCTTCAAACGGGGAATAAAACCACTTGTGTCCAAACGAGGTTCAGTCCAGTTCAGGCAGTTAAAATGCTTGGAAGGCACTTCAAGATGTGAATCACCTGAGTCATGTTCAGGAGGTGCCAGCACCTTTGCCTGCTTGGCACAGCCTCTCTTACTTTAAACAATGCCTGAATTAGACGAAAGGAATCCAAGTGCATGTAGCACAGATCTGTCTGTTCACAAGCCTCCTGTAGAGTTTGGCATGTGCTGTTCAAAAGCAGTCAGCAGTTAATGTGTTTGTTGTTTTTTTTAAAGTACTTGAGCAATTAAACGAGTATATAGCTGATCTTATGATGATGGTGTTGATTTATCTTGAGAATGAATATAGTTTTTTCCAGGTTCCTGTTCCACCAATTTTGGGATGTTATCAACTCATTGAAGAGGGTTCACAGTTAAAAATAACCATTAATTTAAAGCTTCATGAAAGCATAAAGAATTCTTTTGAGTACTGTAAAGCCTGTATACCTTTTTTTAACAGGTAAGAATAAAGAAATTCTAAGTCACTTTCTTCCATTCCTCTGTGATTGTCCTGAAGTCAACCTGTCAGGGGTCAGTGTAACAGATTATGCTCCAGCAAAGTACTCCAAATGGACACTGACCTTGTAAATGTTGGGAAGTCCCCTGGAATTCTTGTAATTTCCAGAATACAGAATCATACCAGAATATTTGGTAGCATTCTGAATTCTTCTGTTGCACATCCTGTTTCATTGTGGTATTTTGGATTGTGCCACAATCCTCCAGGTGGATTAAGCCTTGAGATCACTTCCAACCCAGGGTTACCTGTTCCTTAATACTGCTAATCCTAGCTACAGATTAGCTTATCAAAAATATAGTTATTTAAAATTAAAACGATAGCTTTCATTTAAGCTCCTCTGACAACTGCCATGATTACTCTGTCACATAATTATCATGAAAATTTAAAGATGAGATGATACAATGCTGGTCATAGCATTAGTTCACTGGTAGTGTTTTTCTAAAGACAGTAAAATATCAACAGCTCTTTTGTGATTACTAGGTTGAGCCCATGGTGATTTCCTCCTCCTCTGTAATTTCCTTTCATAAATAAGTGGTGTGCTTGGATAGGTATAGTTTGTCTGTGTGCACAGAAATAATGTCTTCCAGCATTTTCTTGCTTTCTTTAACAAAATGGATCTTAAAAAATACTGAATTATACTCATTTCAATGGTTTTATTTCTTCTCTGTCATACTATAGGGGACCAATCGCTCACTTAGAATACAAAGTTAGTTATGGCCAACTGGATTTGTCACGAGAGAAGAGCCTACTGGTTTGGGTCATCGGTAAGCAGAATATCCCTGTGCACTCCTCTTTCCTCCCCCAGTCAGTTTTGTGTAGCATAGGCACAGTGAAGGCCAACTGTATCCTGGGCTGCATCAAAAGGAGTGTGGCCAGCAGGTCAAGGGAGGTGATTCTGCCCCTCTGGCTTGACTCTTGTGAGACTCCACCTTGAGTACTGTGTCCAATTCTGGAGTCCCCAACATCATAACGACATGGAACTGTTGGAGTGGGTCCAGAGAAGGGTCCAGAGGAGGGCCACAAAGATGACTGGAGGGCTGGAGAACCTCTCCTATGAAGACAGGCTGAGAGAGTTGGGCTCGTTCAGCCTGGAGAGGAGCAAGCTCCAGGGACACCTTATAGCCGCCTTCCAGTCCCTGAAGGGGCTAAAGAAAAGTCAGAGAGGGACTTTTTAGAAGGGCATGGAGTGATAGGACAAGAGAGAATGGTTTTAAATTGGAAGGGAGTAGATTTAGATTGGATGTTAGGAAGAAATTCTTCAGTATGAGGGTGGTGAGACCCTGGCACAGGTTGCCCAGGGAGGGGGTGGCTGCCCCCTCCCTGGAGGTGTTCAAGGCTGGGTTGGATGGTGCCTTGAGCAGCCTGGTCTAGTGAGAGGTGTCCCTGCCCATGACAGGGAGTTGGAATTTGGTGATCTTTAAGGTCCCTTCCAGCCCAAACCATTCTGTGATTCTATGACTAATTTCTATTGATGCTGTTTCTGGCTTTAGGACAGAAGTTCCCTAAATCTTTGGAAGTTTCTCTGACTGGAACCGTGTCTTTTGGCACTGCAGGCAAAGAGCACCCAACGGATTATGTTTGCATTGGGAACACTGCTTATGTCAAAGTAAGTCGCAGGCTCTGTGAAAAAAGGCCTTAGTAGTCATTTTTTTATTATCTTAAATTTGCTAGGAAAATGTGTGTTGATTGTAAATCAGACATAATTGTTCTCAGCATGGAGTTTTCTCTTCCTTACAGGATTTGACATCCTGTCATTTAGGAGAACGCTTGCACACCGAGAGCATGTCACACAGATTGGCAGTATTTGTGCAGCAAGCATGACAATGTGCATCTGATTGTGTTTTCCCTTCTTTTTATAGCTGTACTTTAGGATCCCAGATTTCACACTTACTGGATGTTCTGTAGACCAGCATTCCATTCAGATCTTTGCACCAGGAAAACCCAAAATTACCACATGTGAGCTGCTAAAAATGTCATTTATTTAACTGTAACTGCCTATTGAAGATATGAACTGGATGTCAGTGACTAAAATTGCATAGCTAAAGTTGGACAAAGCTTTTTCCTGATTTGCTTGGGACATCCCAGAAATTTTGTTCCCTGTTTTGTTTTTTGATGGGGGTTTTTTTGGTTGTTTTTTTTTGTTGTTGTTGTTGCTTAAAGCATCCCTGGGTAGGGACTGGCATCTCCTTTTCAGATAAAAGCTTAGTACTCAGTTACAAAGTCAGGCACTTTATTGGGCTCTCTCCCCTTCTCTGTTTTACTATGGTCCGTATAACAGTAAAACTTCTACTGGGGTGGGGGCAGAGATTGTCTTCAGGACACTTTTAGGACACTTTTGTCAGAGATGTGGATTGGCAACACCCAGGTACAGGCTCCTGCCTGCAAAGGGAGGCTGTTGCTGTCAGTGCCATCAACACCCCTTGGTGGATGTGGCTCTACATTGAATCTGTGGAGCAGAAACCAAATCTGCTTCTTCTCAAGTTAACACGTGGTTACTTCCAAGTCTGCACCAAAAATACATTGATTGGGAGCACAGTAGGGGCTCATTAAATCTGAGCAGTGCTGTCTAATGGAAGCATTTTTATTTGTTGCCACCTATCTGTTACAACTCCTGTCAGTCATGTTAGCAGAAGTCTGTAAATACCTTGTGAGAACTGTGATTTACACTGTTCATTTCATGACAGGTCACGTTTGGTCTTAAATTGTATCACAAGAAAAGCAACGTTTTTCATACTGTATGTTTTATATCGAGTATGCAATTTATATTCATTGAGCACAATCCAAGCCATCCACCTGCTTTTGACTTAACCTCTGTTTGAATTTTAAGCTCATGACTGATACATTAGTAAAGGTAATTGAAGCTGAGACTTTAAATGTCTCATTATCAGAAACGATTTTCAAATAATAATAAGAGCCTTACAGTTTAAAGAGGCCATTATACCTTTTCTGTAAACTAGTAAGGATGGATTAGAAGTCTCTTAACTTGGATGAAGGAATGTCTGATTGTGAGGCCCCCTGTAATGCTTATTTTTTTCTTGCTTTTGTTTTTTTAGCCCGGGAACTGATTTCTTCTGATTACTACATCTGGAATTCCAAAGCACCAGCACCTATGGTGTACAAAACCTTACTTGACTAATGTGCTTGTAAATTATTTGTGTATTTAAACAAGACACCTAATGAGGGTAATGTCATGATACAGTGAAAATAAATATACTCCAGCACTTGTACCTTGTATGTTTGCTGAAAAATTTCTGTTGAGGGTAAACAAAAGAAGTCACTTCTCTTAAAAACATAAGTTGGTTTTAAACTATTTAGTCCTGGATAGCCACTTAGAGAAGACAACCTGAGATGTGCTTGCTGTGGCAATTATTTTCCCTAATGATTCTGTGATTGGAAGTAATCTGTTTCAAACCTGATGGCCCTAAAACTTTTAACAGGTGCATTAATGGTGGTGTACTACAATTAAGAACTATGATGTTACACATAATTAATGATATTAATTATCAAGACCTAGCAGTCACAGGTAGTGCTGCTGGATCTGAGAGATTCATTTCTGCCCCTGGGCACACCCCTATTCTACCAGATTATTACTTTGCAGTGTTTGTGGACGACAAGCAAACATAGGGCAACTATCTTAGAGATAATTTTACATGATTTAGAGCAGAAGGGTAATTGGCATGCAGTGCTGTCCCACCTTGTGATTCTGTAATATTAACTGGTACAAAACAAGTACCTAGTACACAGACTGGCATGATTGGGCATGTCTTCCCTGAGGTCTCCCAGTTCCTTCCCTTGTTTTGTAAATCAGAGCTCATGGGATGTGAAAGCTTTCAATGACTCATTCCTGTCACAAAAATCTGATTAGACCCCAGGAGAACAGGACAGTTAAAAGCAAAGCTGCTGTTATTTCATGAGACACATACAGAATACATGTGAGTCAGTAATTTACAAGAATTTTAAGTGGAAGTATGGCATGAGTAGTGCTTCTAGAAGTGGTGATGACACAGGAGTCTTTACTGTATCCCCTTCCTATGTGTCTGGAAGCTGCATTGCCATGAATCACAGAATCACAGAACCATAGGGGTTGGAAGGGATCTCCAGAGATCATCTGGTCCAAAACCCCTGCCAAAGCAGGGTCCCTAGGACAGGTCGCACAGGTCGGTGTCCAGACAGGGCTGGAATATCTCCAGAGATGGAGACTCCACACCCCCTGGGCAGCCTGTCCCAGGGCTCCCTCACCCTCACTGGGGAAAAGTTCTTCCCCAGATTGGTGTGGAACTTCCTGTGCTCCAACTTGAGGCCATTGCCCCTTGTCCTGTCCCCACAGACACTGAGAAGAGGCTGGCCATTTCCCTCTGTGTCCCACACTTGAGATATTGATAAACATTAATAAGATCCCCTCTTCCCCTCTTAACCTTCTTTTCTCAAGGCTGAACAGCCCCAGTTTTTTCAGTGAACGTTGATATTCATGAGGATCCAGAGGTGTGAACCTGGTTTTTCACATCACAAGACTGAGTAGGGTTAGCTGGAGCCCCCCAAAACCAACATTGAGCCCTTTTCCCTGGAAAAAATACTCGTAAAAGAAAAGGATTCAGTTTACAGAGGCAAACCTCTAAATTTGAGAAGAAAATTGGTATCTGCAGGGTCACAGGAAATGGACTTTAAGAGAGTTATCAGGAAATGAGCAAGTTCTGAAAGGCTGGGGAAAAACTGAGAGAACCTGGAGAGCAGCACAAAAGAAGAGAAGAATGCTGTCTAATAACCAAGCGTGCCGGCTGCTCCTGCCCTACCTCTTGTTTCACTGTACACTGTGTGCTAAGGAAGATTGAAACTTTTCCTCCTTACATAACCACTAAGCTGTAATTCAAAAAAATGGTTAGATTGAGATAGGAATCTAATTGGTTGGTTAAATGTCTTAAAAGGTGGATTAATTCATGTGAAACACGCCGTTCAGCTGAAACAGCAGTGCAAACTTAGAAACTGGAGCTACACTGTGACCTGTTTCTCATAGGTGATGTGGCCATTGTCATTATCAGCCACAAGGTGAATTAATGATTTCACCCAGAATCCAGCCCCTTCATGTTACAGTTGTCTGCCTGCCTGGACACCATGGTGTGAGTGAGGAAGGGGAGGTTCTCTCTGTTTGAAGGATTTAGGTCATGTTCTGTATGCCCTGAGCAGTTTTCTGCAACTTCATACAAGCCACCACTTGTTTTAATTTATTATAAGGGATAAATAAATCCATAAACTGTTTGATTGCATCTCTAGCACCCATGGACAAGTCAGACAGCAAAACAGATCAGGTGAAGTTGGCACACATAGTAATCCATCACTCTTGTGCAACTGTGAGACACCCACGCCAGTGGAGAAAGTCAGACAAAGCCTCTCTGCCGGTCTGATGGTTGCACCTGGCTTCTGGGAAGGGCCTGGATGCTTCATAAATCTGACTAAATTAGTAAAAGTAAGCTTAGTAGTAAACTTGGGAAGCTTAAAACTAGATGGCTAGCGACTCAGATCGGTCATGACTGAGGTGCCTTCAGCATGACCTGCAGCACACAAGGTGTGGAGAGAAGCAAGTGATGTGTAGAGGCTTTGGGAGTCTGTAGGGCTGGACAGCAAGTGGAGGTATTGGGGAGATGACACTGGAGTTACAAATACACAAGCAAGGAGTTGTAAAGTACTAAACCCTGCTGTGCATGTCTCTGATCCTGGTAGTTTATAATTTCATTGCAGGCATCGACTGTATGAGATCTCTGCAGAAAGCTTTTGCTCAGAGACTTTCAAAAGAGGTGGCCAGAGATTTCCCCCAATTTAGGACTTCAGCAGGCTGGAAGAAAACAGTATGCAAACCTTGGAAAGAATAAACAGAAGGACTTAAATATTCCCAAACAAAATAAAAGTGTATAAGAAGTTAATAGAGAACTCACTTCATTAACAAAATAAGCTTAAAAATTTTGGGGGAATGCAACTAGTGCCAATTAACAGCAATTTGAAGCAAATATACACAGTCAAACGAAGTTTTTAGATGAGAGTGCACATTTAGTTGGCAAAGAGAATTGATGTAATAGACCTCAAAGAAATTAAAATAGTCCAAAGTCCATGTGTAACCCATGAAAGAGTTAAAACAGGCTGATGCTTCCAAATGCAGTGGCAATGGGGAACCCTTATCAAACACGTTTTGGAGACTGGACTTAACACTTTGTAGGAGGTGTGGAAAGAAATGGGGAATTTGAAGAAGTGGTGGAGAATGAAGTTTGTGGTACGTGCAATCAGAATCACAGAACATCAGGAGTTGGAAAGGACCTTGAAAGACCATGCAGTCCAACCCCCCTGCCAGAGCAGGATCACCCAGACTAAATCACACAGGAACACATCCAGATGGGTTTGAATGTCTCCAGAGGAGACTCCACAACCTCTCTGGGCAGCCTGTCCCAGGGCTCTGTCACATTCACAGTGACAAAGTTCCTCCTGACATTCCCATGGAGCTTCCTCTGCTCCAGCTGCACCCACTGCCCCTTGTCCTGTCGCTGCCATCCCTGAGCAGAGCCTGGCTCCATCCTCCTGACTCTCACCCTTCACATATATATAAATATTAATAAGGTCACCCCTCAGCCTCCTCCAGGCTAAAGAGGCCCAGCTCCCTCAGCCTCTCCTCATGAGGAAGGTGTTCCACTCCATCACCTTGGTGGCCCTGTGCTGGGCTCTTTCAACTGAAGGGGCTGAAGCCCTCACAGAAACACTGATGGATTCAATGTCTTGGGGGAAAAAAATAATAATAAAGAAGTTACAGCACAAGGAGGTGCAAAGGTGTGGATCTGGAACAGATGCCTTCAGTACAGCCTGAGTGGAAAAGGGGGCCAAAGGGTGTAAAAAGACCTAGTAGGTGGCTGAGGTGTGCGTTGCTGTGGCCAGAAGAACCTGTGTGCTCCCTGAATACATGAATTGCAGGACAAGTGCCTGGAGCCATCAGCTCAGTTCTAGAAAAACATCCAAACTGAAGCTTCTGAGAGCTCCTGAGGTCTCCAAATTCTCCCTTGTTCTTCCCTACCCACCCCCTTGCTACCCCCAAAAAGTTGTGTCCAAAAGGTTGTATTGAGGTACCACAGTAAGGAAAGGGATCTCCTCTGGTGTCATGGGGACACCTTCCCCTCCAAATCCTGAATCATACCAGAGGCAAGACAGGACCAGAAAGACCCCCTTCTCTTGACTGGTAAACCACTGCTGGAGAACAGGCCTCCCAGGGAACACCCTCCCAACCACAGTCAACTGGACCATATCTCCTAAGCTTGTCAGAGTCATACTGGGAGACAGACTCCATGTGTGAGACAGCAAGCGTCATGTCTCTCCCACCCTGCAAATTCATAGGGCCTATTCCTCTCACTCACTGCAGAAGGTAATTACTTCCCCTTCCATGGTTCAATGTCAAGCCTGTGTCATATCACTACCAGTAATTCAGTGCTTTTCTTGTTTCCTGGGAGCGCTTTCCACCTACCCAAGGTATTTGGCCACAGCTCCAAGATAGTATGTACCAATTCCTCGAGTACTTCAGGATAAATCCTGTTACTTCAGATAATTTCTAAGCAGCTACTTTTCCTTATAATTTAGCACTTCCCTCCTCTGTGTTTGTACCCCATTTTTACTGGTGTTAACAACTTTGGCCATTTGTTAACAAGTCAACATTGAAACAAGAAGGTGTTAAACATTTAACAGCAGATCTCCTCTATAAATTCATGCTTTCCTAGAAATTTCCTACACTTTGTCCTGTTTGTACAAGCCCTGCTGAGTTTTAAGTCAGTTTTAACTCACCAGCTCGGTGAGTAAGTCCATGTTTATCCTTCACTACTTTTGCTGTCTCCTTCACCACCACCTTGTTCTCTCATCCTTTACAGGATGTCAACACTTCAGGATATACCCTCTTACAGCCTTGGCTCTGACTTACCACCAACTTTCTGAATATTCTGAAATTCCATCCTATTCCCTCTCTTTCCCATGGCTGGAGTTCTCCAGGCTTTATTTTGCTGTCACCATCTCCCACATTGCGTCCTGCTGTCCCATCAACCATCAGACTAGGATTTGACCAGCACTGTGTTGTATCTGCAGCAAGAATCTACCATAGAATCATAGAATGACCTGGGTTGGAAGAGACCCTTTAGATCATAGAGTCCAACCACAGCCTAACCCTGCTCAGCCACCTCTAGACCATGTCCTTAAGCACTTCATCCACACACCTTTTAGATGTCTCCAGGGATGGTGACTCCAATAACTCTCTGGGCAGCCTGTCCCAATGCCTGACAACCCTTTCAGTACAGAAATTCTTCCTGATACCTCACCTAAATCTCCCCTGGGGCAATTTTAAGCCATTCCCTCTCATCCTATAGCTACCAGAGATTCAGCATGGACAAAATACAAGGTATTTTGTATTGACAGCACCTTTTAGGGTAGAGAAAACCAAGTCTACACAGAACTGTGTCCATCCTGACAGACAGCACCATGGCTGGAGATCCCTTCAGCTCAGAATCCCAAAGGTTATTAGGTGAGAGTTTTGTGGATCCCAGTTTGGGGAGTGCAAGCTTCCTTGGAAGAGCTTCTATAGCATGGAGTCCCAGAGGGGCACCTTGGGGTTTCTCCTAAACACCCTTCCCTTCGTACCACCACAAGTTATTCAGGGAACAGAGATTAGAGTGTTAACTCTCAGTCTGATTCCTGTTGATATCAATGCTAAAATTTCCTTGGGCAGAAGTAGGACCCTATAGGGACCCAGTGTAGGCCACTCACATAGGTGCATTGCCTCAATTATCTAAAAATCACCTTTATTATTTCCACAAATCTCATTTTGCTTTTCCCTGCACCAATCTGCCAGCTTTTGCAAGAATAAGATGATGATTTACTCAAGGCAGCAGCATCTGAGAGGAAAAAAAAGGTTCTCCTCTCCCAACAAGGTGAGTTCTCTCTCTTGTGAGCAAACTGGCAATAAAGCCACTGGCGCTCTCCACCCACACC
This sequence comes from Porphyrio hochstetteri, assembly GCA_020800305.1. NCBI lineage: Eukaryota > Metazoa > Chordata > Aves > Gruiformes > Rallidae > Porphyrio > Porphyrio hochstetteri. The sequence continues at coordinate 66,563,919 of CM036908.1, read as the reverse complement.
CAGATCCAGAGGATCAGAAGTTCATTGCTTACTAGAGCCTTCCAGGAGATGGGACAACCAGCAGCATGCTTCCAAGAGGCTTTCAGGAGAAAGTAGCACCCTTGGAACTTGAATGCTGGTCCATTGTGGGTTGCTTCATCAGCAGAATTCCTGGAGGATCAGCAATCCCATCAGTCCATCCCAAATGGACAGGAGCTGGGAAACAGAGAAGCTGTGCTTCTCCAATGGGAAGGGATGTCCCACTGTGCCCCAAACCTTACCTCTCCACCCACAAAGAGGCTGCAGTGCTCTCCCAAAAGGCTTCCCATGCAAGATGTGCCCATTTGCACAGATGCCTCATGCTCAACGAATCAAGCCAAACATTGATGGGGAGGTCTCAACCCTTGTGGGTTTCTTTGCAGGGACTCACAACCCACAACATGACTAAAAATCACATATTTTAAGGCAAAGGCCTGCCCCCTTTTCCCCTTCTTGCTTTCACAGAGCCTCCAAGAAACCTGGTTGAGCTCTAGATAATTGTTGGAAACCCTGATGCCATCTGTAGCACCATGTAACAGCAGAGAAGTAAACCCAACCCATTTTCTTCCCAACGAGATCAGCTGGTCGCTTCTGATTTTCTCTAGAAACCTATCTTTTCAAGATCATTTTTTTTCCCTTTTCTTTTTTTTCTTTTTTTTTTCCCTTTTTTTTTTTTTCTTAAGTCAAAGTCTGTTTCCCGTTTGGTAGGTGACCTGTTTAATGTTTTCCCTGTGTCTGGGAACTCCTTAGTGTAATTAGCGACCTTTGAACTCCACAACTAATCCCGAGCTATTTTGTATTCCTTACTCATCTTTAAGGCTGGACCTTTCTTTTCTTTTGAGTCCGCTGCCACAATTAAAGAAGAAACAGCTGCATTTCAAAGGGATTCCAATTCCAGAAGCTTAATCGTGATTGACATGTTCTTATTCTAAGCTATAAGAAACTCTAAGAGTCCTTTCTTGGGTTAAAACTTCAATCATTTTCTAAAAAATTATCTCAATATGGATTTTATTCATTTTCTTTGATAACCATTCTTTGTGATTTTTTTAACTTGAAAGATGCTTTGAGTTTGTGATGAATATGAGCTGCGCCCACCGAAAGAATGGATGGCGTCAGGCACGGGCTAGACGCAGAAGTGGCTAAATTCCATTTATTCTCAAAATCTGATTATGAAAGCCGGCGTCCTCTGTGGAGTTTGACATCCTTCCATGTGCCCAAAAGGTAGGAGAGGTGGAAGTGCCTGTAAAGGAACCCCAAGAAGGCTGGGGAGGGAGAAAGCAAGAAAACATTCTCTAGAAATCGACATTTCTTTGACCTGTTTTTCCCCAATTCTTACAGCGCAGAGTAAAGAGCCGTTGCCTTCCAGCCCTGGAAGAGCCCTTCTCTCTTCAATAAATGAATTCTCTGTGAAAAATCACAGCAAAAAGCGACTGCCATAGAGCAGGGATAATTTATCCAGTTAAAAATTGTTGCCACAACCACACAACAAGCCCTGAAGAGGACTGCAGTGCTTAAACCTCTTCCAAGGACCGATCAGTGGCAGCCTGTTGGGTCCCGTTATTTAACCATCTCCATCCCACATTCAGATCCAGCATGACCTCTGAAAGATGGGCTTAAAAAGACCAAAAAACAACACCCCTCCCCAAAACCCCAAAGCCTGAAAATCTGTTTGTGTGCCTATGTTTGCCCAGACCCACGTGTGCATCGGGCACACTGATCCGTGGGCATCGCTTCCAGCCATGGGTATAAACCTGCCCAAAACAATCCCAAAGAGCCCCTGGAAAGGCAGCAGGCAAGACCTGGTGTTTCTAAGACAAAGGTCAAATAAGAAAAGGATGTTAATAAACAGCCCTCTGGTTTAAAGGGACTTTTTTTTTTTTTTTTTTAAGGATTACATCTTAAATTCCAACAAATCAGATTTAGGAGTTACTGAAAGTGAAATTGATCCATCCCTCAGCCAAACTTTGCAATACTTTCCTGTTCTGACATCATTTAGATAGTTAGCTGTATTATCAGATTAAAAACCATTGTACAGGGCCGCTGAAAGGAAAAGGAGCCAAAAAGCTAAACACTGCCTGAATTCTGAACCTTTTAACCTGGCTGAAGTACGTTGGTCCCTGTTATGCAAATACCTTCAATCCTCTGCTAAGTTCAGTGGAAATAATTTTCTTGAATGACAGGTTTATTCAGCAAGGATTCAGTTGGCGATTAATCCCCCTTTGATCTAAGGTATTTCACTTAACTACCAGTTACCTCGTCCTGACAAAGTGCAACCGAGATTAGGGAGATCACTAGAACACGACCAGGGTGTGCGTTTATTCTCCCCAACCGTTCAAAGCGAAGGGCCAAGAATGCAATCTATTTTCAGTATTTGAAGATGGAAAGTCCTGTCTCCTAAGTTAGAAAGTCAATTGAATACCAAATGGTGTTTGGTCCTGACGGAACAGGACGAACGGCTGAGACATCGTCTTCAAACCCAAGATATTCCCACTAACTGAGTTTTGCTGTGACCTACCCCAGACCTTGTTTTGCAGCTGGGTTTTTTGCCTCCCTCCTACAAAGCTGAAGTTTTATTTCAGATCAGCACGTGGCGCGTGTAGGAGATCTGTGCTTTTGAGGAAGCAGATAAGGCGCCACATTTTAATCTGCTCAATAATATTCCTCAGGATTCACTTTGCTTTTTATTATTAATTAACAAATATTCTTAATTATTATTTATTTTTTCTCTCCTACTTCTCCAGCAAGTAACAGGAGTGGTGCAATAAATACTTTCGTGCCCAAGCCTGCTCCTGAAGGAAAACACATCGCGACAGATTACAGCAACAGCTCACTAAAAGAAAAGATTTAAGGCTGCCTGACATCTGAAGCAATATATTTTTGGGGGATATTTTTCCCTTTGCTTATTCATTCACCGATGTGTTGTCTTTTTTTTTTTTTTGCTGAATTATGACATCATTTTGTAGAAGCATAAACCTCCAAAACTGCTGCTGTGACCCAGACGGCACCACGGGAGCACGGTCCTGATCCGGGGCTTAGCTGGGTCAGCCCGTGAGAAGCTGATTACAGGATTGGGTGTAAAGCTGTATTTTCTTATTGCCAGTGGAAAGGCGGAACAATATCATTTGCAGGTTTTTCTCCTCTTTTTTCTTTTGGTTAAAGTGGCCGTCACGATTTTGACTCTGAGCTCCCTGATTTTAGGGAGGGGGGAGTTCTGTGTGTAAATATGCCCGAGAGAGGGGAGAAATATTACTGTATTCCACTTTTAGGACTTTACCCATCCTGAAATATCAGGCAGTTGTTCAAACAAATTCTTTGTCTGCAGAATCTGTTCAAATCAACCACCTAAAGCAAATCCATGTACATATGTCTTTGCAGAACCGGGGGCTGTATTTGGGCATTTCTGTGTTCCACAGGCAGCTTATAAACCATCCTTCAGACATGTTGTTGGCTTTTTAATTCCCTTATGTCAAATAGTATGAGTTTTTAAGAAGGTTCTCCACAGCGTGGCTATTTTCATGTGAGGGGGCTGTAGCCTGTGCTGGCGACATCCCCTCCCCAACCCCAAACCTGGTTGCATCCCCTCCTCATTCACTCCTATTCCCAATGAAAATTTCCAAAGCATTTCCTTGCAGTACTCCTTGCACACAAGAGCTGTAAAATTCCCTCCCTCAAAGGCTCATCGAAGGCTCCCATCACACTCGATCAGGTCAATAATACACAAACTAAGAAGGATTTGCACTCGAGACAGTAACAGCTTCTTAAGAGCCATTACCGTGTAGTAGGTTTAAGGGGGGGAAAAAAAGAAAAAAATAGAAAAATCCCTTTTAAGAAATGCCAAAATCTGGAGTAACGTGATAGTCTGCACGGCTCTAGGGTCTTGCTGGTAAATATGATGTTACACGGACTTGCGACCCAGTAAAAATAAAAAGGGAGGATTTAAAAATATGTTCTGTATTTATTATATTGACTATATGAACTCTGCAATGAGCCAGGGAGGGAGAGAAATTTAAGCTTTGAAAATAAGTCCCAACTGTTGTCTGCCTGTCGTTACGGCCTAACCGATCCGACACAGTGACCCCAAGCAACCAAAGCAAGGACCCACAGGCCCCGTGCTGGTGTCCGTGCTGCCTCACTGGGGATAGAGAATCCATGACTCAAATTCCCTAATGAAATATATTTCCTAAATAATATTTAGGAAGATCGGGTTGTATTTAGGTAAGATACAGAAAACGCCTCAACTGCTTCACTTGAGATTTAAAGCAAAAAGGAAAATGTGGAGGGTGTGGGGGGGTGTGGGTGGGGAGGTGTTTTTCCTCTGCAGTGGTAGTGTGAGTCTGTGTTCACATATATACAACATACACATCCATAAGGACGTAGTGCAGATAAGATGGGAAACATCTTAAGGCAAAATATCTGAATGGCATTATTCCATCTCGCTTTTCCCCAAACCGAGCGGTAGCAAACTGTCATCAAATACATAATACAGGGTGTTATTCTATCCTGATCACATGAAAAGCTCTTTCCTAATCATAGGGATCTGTTGTTTAATTTCTTAAGAAATAAGGGTTTGTTCAAAACCAGAAGAGACCTCCGACATCTCCTGTGCGCTGATCATTTCTCCTTTCAGCCCTCAGCAGCACTTCCAGAGGAGAAACACCTTAAACCGCTGCCCCGAGCTCTGATTTACATGCAAAGTACAACAGGTCAACCTCCTAATTTCAAGGAAAGGCGGGATATATTAATAAAGGGAGAACTTTGTTGTACTCGAGCCACACCGCCGTTCTCTTGGGGAAGGCTGATGCTCTGCAAAGGCCTTTTCTGCCCCCCGGTGGTGGCACTCAACGAGAGCCTCAGCCTTGCAGGAGGGGGTGGCTTCTTGCTTGTCATTTCATAGAATCGTGGAATCCTAGAACCTCCTGAGTTGGAAGGGAGCCATAAGGATCATTGAGTCCAACTCCTGGCTCCACACGGGGCCAGCGAGGTCAGAGGATGGGACTGAGTGCATCATCTAGATGCTTCCTGACCTCAGCCCAGCTCGGGGCTGTGACCACTTCCCTGGGGAGCCTGAGCCAGTGCCCAACCCCTCTCTCAGTACAGAACCTCTTCCTAACATCCAACCTAAACCTCCCCTGTTGCAGCTTCATACTATTCCCTCGGGTTCTATCCCTGGTCCCCAAAGAGAGGAGATGGGTGCCTGCCCCTTCACTCCCCCTCATCAGGAAGCCACAGACCCCCATGAGGTCTCCCCTCACCCTCCTCTTCTCAAGGCTCAACAAACCAAGGGACTTTAGCGTCTCCTCATAATCCTTCCCCTCCAGACCCTTCCCCATCCTTTTACCCTTCTCTGGACACTTGCCAATAGTTTTGTGTCCCTCTTGTACTGTGGTGCCCAAAACTGCCCCCAGGACAGCGCAGTGCAGATCGGGACAATCCCCTCCCTGGATCAGCTGGCCATGCTGGGCTTGATGCACCCCAAGATACTGTTGACCCTCCTGGCTGCCTGGGCACTCTGCTGGCTCATGGGTAACTTGTTGTCAATCAAGACCCCCAAATGCCTCTCAGCATGGCTGGCCTCCAGCATCTGATCCCCCAGGCTGTATCTGTAGCCAGGGTTCCCCCTTCCCAGGTGCACTTGCCCTTGTTGAACTTCATGCTGTTGGTAATTGCCCAGCTCTCTAATCTGTCCAGGTCTCTCTGCAAGGCTTTGCCACCTCAGTGGAGTCAACAGCTCCTCCCAGTTTGGTGTCATCTGCAAATTTACTTAGGACATCCTCTAGTCCTCAGTCAGGTCATTTGTGAAAATGTTAAAAGAACTGGCCCTAAAACAGAGCCCTGGGGAACCCCACTAGTGTCTGGGGTTATCAGTTATCGATGTTGCTTGTATATGTCCTGTGGGTTATCCAGCAGGTCACTAGTGCAACTGGTTTCCTTCACCCTTGTATAGTGGGAGCATTGCAGACTCCATCGCTCTGCTGCCTTGGATTCAGTCATCCAGGTCTTGGCCCTTTTCATTTTATTCTTTCAGGTGTTGCTCCTCTAGGTAGATGTTTCCTCAGAGTCTGGCTATGGGTAGCTTAATTTTGGGGATGGGAGAGGCTCAGGAATGACTTTATTACTGAAGCATGGCCTTTGCAAATATTTAGGCTGATTCCCAGCTTAATTCTCCACAGCAGCTCCTGTCCCCTCTGAGCTCAGAGCAGACGTGTCTGCAGCCCAGGCCACAGCACCTACCTGTGATCATCCAGGTGAGCAGAGGTGCATCATGCTGGGAAAACCCCTGATGAGAAGACAAGCTGTGCAAAGGTTTGAAATGGACTCAGGGTTATATTCTCAAATTGCTGCAAAAATATTTTGCCACTTCAAGGACTTCTTGGAGGCTTCTACCAGTTTTCAGATGCAACACCTGCAGCACTCAGGATCTCAGTACTGTCAGCCTTTTACCCCTAAACTGCAGTAAAAATGCAATAGCAAGCATGAGCGAGGGGTTTGTTTGCATTTCTGTCTTAGGGACCCTGCTTTGGCGGGGGGTTGGACTCAATGATCTCCTGAGGTCGCTTCCAACCCCTACGATTCTGTCAACCTGTGATTTCATGATTCATTGATCTACTTACTGGCAGAAAAAGCGTGTCCATACTTAACCCTGAGCTTAACTGAAAGCCAGCAGACACAAGGTCAGACTCCAGTTGGTACCACTGTATTTATTGATACTGGTGGGTAAGCTGAGATTGCAGACTAAACAATTAGAAAGATAACACTTCATTTAAAACAGACACGTCTGGCCTCAAGTCACAGAGAGAACAAGCAGCATGAAACAACAGCAATCCATTCCCACAAAAATCCCTTTTTGAATCACCAGATTCCCAATCCTTCCTCTAACATTATGCTCTAATTATTCCTCTAACATTATGCTTCTCATTATTCCTCTAACCTTATGCTTCTCAGACTCGTTTGCATTTGTCCAGGGAGCAGGCTGGAGAAGAACCGGTGCCAGATGAAGGGAGGTTCATTGTCCAACCGATTTGAGAAGAGAATCAGGGGCTATCACCGGGGGGAATAAGTCATCTCTAGACATTTCTTCACCTTCTCAACAGGTGCACGTATCCCTTTCTGTAGCCAAAGGGAGCTGCTTTCCTACCTGAAACCGTAGATCCGTAGGCAAGCTCCCGGTGGCACTTCTAATTCAATTAACTTACTCACTGGAACTACCAGAGAAACTAAATATGACGAGAACAAGAGGAGAGGCTGGGCCAAATTAATAGGATGAGATCCTTTTACAGGCTGGCCAGCAATCCTGATCAGCAGCCCTGAAAAGCAAATTGGAACAAGCAAATTGCTGTTGAAAAATTCTTTCAGCACTCGGCTGTTGCTACTCAGCCGGTCATCGCCAGGAGTCAGAGGTTGAAAAATCCTGGGATGGTGCTGACAATGGAGGCATTATTATGACAAACATTTACATTTTATTTATTGAAGTGTTGGAGGTAGATTAGTCTCATCTTCAGCTGCTCTGGATGGGCTGCGCTGTGCGGAGGGAAGACTAGCAGAAACAAGTATTTTATTGTGGCAGGACAAGGGAGATGGATTGAACCTAAAGGAGGGAAGGTTTAAATTAGATATTAGGGGGAAGTTTTTTTACAGAGAGAGTGGTGAGGGGCTGGAACAGGCTGCCCAGAGAGGGGGTGGGTGCCCCATCCATGGGGGTGTTCAAGGCCAGGTTGGATGGGGCCCTGGGCAACCTTGTGTAGATAAGGCCTGGAGGTTGGTGGCCCTGTCTGTGGTAGGGAGTTGGAACTCTGTGATCCTTGGGGTCCCTTCCAACCCAGACCAGTCTATGATTCTATGATTGTGGGGGTAAGAAATGCCCCTCCCCCCCCCCCCCCATTTCCAACTCCCAGCCTCATGAAAGGAAATTCAAGGTCTGAGGATTACACTGGGGAGAAAGCTTTCACCCCCCCAGGACTCGTTCTTTTTAGGAAAAAGCACAGTACACAGGATTTTCCCTGATCCCAAATCAAGTTCTCTTGAAAAAATAATGTCATTTATGCATATGGCTGACTTGACATGTGCTTTATGCAAAAAGTCCTGCTGCTTTCCTTCATGGAGACCAGGGTACACAGCAAACAAGCCGTTCAAAGTGTCCAATCAAAGCTTTATACAGATGCAAACTAGTGTGTGGGTATTGTTTAAGTGGTTGTGTAATTGAATATAGTGATCACATATGCATGGGATATTCGTTAGCTTGTAAAAAGAGTAATTGCATGTTCATAGCTGCAATTTCCACTGAACCTTTTGACTTTAAATAAGCAGTGGAGAAGGAGAGGGAGGGGAAGCTGAGCTGGGGGAGCGGGGACAAGGAGCAATTCATACGCACATCATGAAACATCCTTCTTCTGACTAGCATCCTGGATTTTATTTTATAGGTAATAAAGCACTGATGTATCTATGGGATAAAATTTTGGGGGAAAGAAAAGGGAAACATGCCCAGCTAAAGCCCAAGTGAATGGTTTTAACTGGAAGAATAATTACAGCGATTAAGCGCAGTAGTTCCTCTCTTGTGGCAGTGTTGGCTCCAGTGCAGCAGGTCCCACGCCAGGACTCGTGTTTTTGGGGAGGGCTCTGACCTCAGATGTCCAAGCAGGGGGCACCATCTCCAGGATTTGGACCTATAAAGCTTGAGGCCTGCTACTACCAAGGAACAATACCCATTGGCAGCCTCCTCCTCTGCTCTTGTGTGCGGTGTGCCCAGCAGAGAGCAGGGCTGGGGGTGATGTTTTTCACAGTAATGACCTCAAATCCAGCTCTGTCCTTGTCAGTTCTTTGGGAAAGCTAAGCCCCAAATCCCTTTGCTCTCTCCTGCCGCTCGTGCCTGCTGGCCCACAGACAAGAGCCAAGGGAGCGCTTGTTCACAGGAGGACCTCTTCAGTGTTTCTGTGTTTCCCTTCTCCTTTCCTTGACATCTGGGGGCAGAGTGGTAGCAAAGACAAGAGAGAGAGGGCAGCTGTCAGTCCTTCATCCTCAGGTCTGGCCCCTGCCCCAGGTTCAGCTCAGACCCCCAGGATGGGATTTGTGTATTGGGTGCCCTTGGCTAGTGAGGCTGCTGATGACCTTCATGCCCAGGCCTTGCCTTTAGAAAGCCGTGAGCCTCCAGCACTCTTCTTCCCCAACAGTTCAAAGCCCCATTTGTCCAGCCTGCCTTGGCATGCGGTCATGGTACCAGGCAGGAGCTGTGGCTAAACAGTCATGAAATGTAAGAGCATTTTAGGGGTGACCTTTGGCCTGTAGATCCCAAAGGAGGGCACTCCATGGGCCACAACATCTCTCCTGCCCAACACTGCAGAAGGAGCAGGAGTGTAAGTCCCAAAGCAATCCAGCAAGGTGCATCCTGCAGCATGTTCTACTCAGTCTCTTCCCAGGCAGCAAAGGTTAGAACAAGCCATAGCAACTCTAACCTCTGCTGGAGGTTTGATGTCATACTCAGCCAGCCCTAAGATCTGGGATGGTGACCAGGGTCCACCTTGATCTCCAAAGCTGTACCAGATTGGTTTGCAATGAGACCACTCTGGCCAGCAAAACTACTGCTGCAAGACTTGTGTGCCTACAAGAAGGTGTTGCTTTGTTTTCCTTCTGATGGCCCAAAACGGGCATAAAACATCCCTTCTGCCATCATCCTTCCATGGTCCCTTTTCCCCTCCTCTGTCTGGGTGATTGTGCAGCCCTAAAGCAAGGACCATTTTTGTTTTGTCTCTTGCACAATGCAAGTTTCACAAAAGCACAACCTAAACAACTTGCTCAAGCAAAAATCTACAGGTGCTCCTCTCAGTGGCCAGCTAAATTGTATTCCACAGTGCAACCTGGAGAAACACCATGCACCAGGGAAGGATGGAGAGGAAAGGTGTCCACTGGTTGGCTTTTGCAAATACAAGGTCATGTATGGAAGGAGCTGTTCTACCTATTTTAGATGGAATTAGCAATAAATCTTTATCTGTCCCCAAAGAAAGGGGAGTGGGATCCCTTTACACAGCCTTGTAAGCCTAAAGCCACCCTAGCAGTGGGAGTAGTTGGACTACTGACACCCCATCCAAAGGGCAATGTCACTGTATTAAATTCTTTGCACCTTTTGAATTCCAGTGACTTTATTTAAAACATTCAATATTTTCTATCATTTTTGTTTCAACTTATTTTTAGCCTCTTTTTCTCTGTCAAATGTATTGAAGCTGACATAATTATCACTCTGACTTCCCCAAAGGCATGTATTTACCTACTTGTTAAAAGGCTTTTTCCATGCTGCCATGCTGTTGCTGTGACAAGATGACTTTGAAGGCACAGTAGGTAAAATAATATTGTGTATTGCACAGCAACCCCAACAACGAAATGTTAATTTAACCAATAAAGTAACCACATGGTAATTATAATAATCACTATTCCTTATCTCTTAACGGGGCTAAAAGTGGAACTCGGATTTGCCATGTAGTGCCTGTCAGCTCTGAAATTACTACACAAATCACTCAGAGCAGCAAAGTTTTTAGCCCCACTGGCTTTAACTCATGGGAAGTGAGGAAAGGATTCTCTGGAGGAAACTGATGTGGTCTCATAGCCATCATCTTCCTCCTCCAGCTCTCTCCTGCTCCACCTTCCCATTCTGCTATGATTTTTCTTGACAATTAATGGGATATTTGGATGGATATTTGAGATTTTTCCATCTTAGTACTTCTCCAGCTGCTGTTAATGTATCCCTCTGCTCCATAGTGCTAGGAGTCAAGCAAAACAGCCTTCTCCAAAGCAGCCAAATTCAAGGTATTAACCCTGAGGAGAAAGTGAAGGGAAAAAACATCATCCACAGTGCAAGGAGAGCTCTGTTTGGCCAAGCCCTGCTGCTTTCACAGACTGGACCCACATTTCTCCATGGTTTGTGCTGGGCCATGCTGTGCTAGGGCATGGTCATCCTCACCTTCTAGGCTAGGACAAATTTTGGGACTGTGGGGATCTGATTTCTCTTGCAGGTTTTCATCTTCCTTCCATTGAAATCGGGGTTCAAGAGCAGCAGTGTTCAGGCAGGTCTTACTCTGGGACCAAGTCACCCAGGGGTGTGCTGGGACATACTCTCTGATCAGGTAATTTGAAATCAGCCATAGGATTTAGCTATCATTCTTTTGTGCTTCTAAACCCCTCTGCTGGCTTTGAAAGTCCCATCCTGATTTTCATTTCCAATGTCACATAAATAAATGGATGCCAAGTTCTCTTTCAGACTCAGAAATGAGTTACTGAAAATACAGCAAATCTGTAGCGATGATGGACATTTAAGAAGGCAGAGAGCTTACAATGGGAAAGAAAGGGAAAGGGAGAGATGGAGAGTCTTTTTGTGTTCACAGGCATGGCAAAGAGAGATGACAGTGCTGCAAAAACTGTGCTTGCCCTTTTGCTGAGCAGCAAGTTAGAAAAACTGTGGTTCAGTTTTTAGATCATCCTCCCTAGCTTGAGGGAGGATGATCTAAAGCTGTACAAGGGAATTAGCATGTCTTAATCCATGGCTGCTCCCCAAAATGGCAAAGCAGGAGCCATCTCAGGGTGGTTATCTCAGCCCCAGTGAGAAAGTGTCTGGCACTACAGATCTCAGTGCTTGGACTGGCAGAGAAAGGGCAGTTGGCCCCCATGGTTCCACATGTGGTACCAGGAGACCCACAAAGCAGACTTGAGAGCTCCAGGGACTGGGTTGTGTTTGGGTACCCTGTCCAGATCAAGCTAAAAAGGCTCATTTTCCTGCCCTTACAACCCCTTCCCATGGCACAGGCAGGATGGACCACTGTCTCAACTCTCAGCCAGAGCAAGCTCAAAAGCATGTGATGGGAAAGAGCCACAAACCCTCCTGAGATGTGGGGCAAGACTTCTAGCACAAATAGACCTGCGTAGGCTGGACAGGAGGCAGCTGCAGGCAGAAGATCCCACAGATCAGTCAACACAGTGCTAAGCCTGGACTAGTATCTGTTCCTGCTCCAGGACCTGGCTTCCAGACCGAAGATGCTCAGGGTCCTGCCAGACAGGAGCCCCTGTAGTATAGGGCAGCTGTTGTCCCCCTGAAGGGATGGATGTGCAGGTGATCCCGGGAAGGTCTTGACATCCTCTACATAGGGGCTTAATGAGGATAATTATGTTACAGGGCTGAGAGGTGTTGAGATACTTCAGCACCACGAGGCTGTGTGAAGTCTGAAAACAGATTCTTCCCCTCTTGCATTTTATGGGGTGTGGAAACAAAGCCAACCCACATCCCAGGCCAAATCCCCCAGCCAGATGCCAATCTGGATCCTGACTGTGATCCTCAATCTAACATTAACCAAGGCAACGACAGAAGTGAAAAATGTGAAGGTCCATGTAGGACCCACGTAGGGTTCGCATTCTGCTCCAGAACTTTTCATGTGAAAATTGATCTATGACTTTGCAACACACCTGAGGAGCCACCATGAATAATCAGCGTACCTAACACTTAGTACAGGCAGGGTTTCAAGATACCCCTCTCTTCCCTTAGAAAGCCATGGGGATGGTGGTGTTTCAGGTAGCACGGTGCAGTAAACCTTGGCAAACATTGAGCTGTGGTCCTTAAACTGCACCTACCAAATCAGCCCCCAAGAAATGAAGCAGCTCCTGGTGAGGCCAGTGGCTGCTGTAAGCCAGGGCTTGAGTTATCCTTTTACACTACTAGCCAATATGAATCCAGAAAGATATTTCCTCTATTTCCCATTGCTACTTCCAAAGCTGATCTTTCTTCTTTCTTCTCCTCTGGGGATACGGCAGGGGCTGGACACCAGAAAATCACCCACAGCGAATCCATCCTTCCCTCCGGCTAATGAGGAAATGTACCAGTAACTCTTTCCTCTGTGTTAAAAGAGAGGGGGTTTAAGCTCTCTCTGCATGCCTTCTCATCACCCCAGTGCTCCCAAGAGCATTTAACACCAAATCTGCAACACGCATGGCATTTCCCAGGTCTCAGTGGTGAGAAACCTTCATTGTCACGGGCAAATGCCACATTGTACATTCCAGGGACTAACGGTGAGAAAATGTAACCGTGCCTCTTTTTAATTTTCTCATCAGGTTAGAGGCATGTACATCATAGGGGTTAATTGTCAGAAACGTTAATTGTTACCCTATGACTCCTGCTTCCCTTGTGTGTTAGTGGCACGCAGTCGGGGCTAATAGTGAGAAAATTTGACTGTAGCTCTACCACACTCTCTTCATTAGGCTAATGGAACATTTTCCTCTCATTTTCTCCCCAGGGTAGCTGTAGGAGTGCTACCTTATAATTGTTGCTCTTACTGTAATTGGCAGTAGTAGGAGGATGTATAATCTCATTGTCTTTCCTGTGCGGTGGTAGATTTATTTATGACCTATTGACAATTCCCAGCCAGCAGCTGTAGCGCAGTGAGTATTGCATTAGCCTTTCCCCCCAGCAAAGGGAAGACTACACAAAGGCTGTTATTAACTAGAAAGAACATGAACCCAAGATGTCCCTCAGGACCAAATATTAACATCACTAACTGCAAACAAAGGCACTGCTGACCCCGAAGGTATATTGCTATCTTATTCCCAGGGACAAGACCAAACTTTGTTGATTCACGTGGTTTCTGGCATGTCCCATCTCACCAGTAAAATGCAAATGGTTAAACTCATCTCTGGAGTAGCTCTAGCAAATCACAGAATCACAGAATCATAGGGGTTGGAAGGGACCTCGAGAGATCATTGGGTCCAACCGCCCTGCCAAAGCAGGCTCCCTAGCACATATTGCACAGGGAGGCATCCAGATGAGTCTTGAATATCTCCAGAGAAGGAGACTCCACCACCTCCCTGGGCCACCTGTCCCAGGGCTCCCTCACCCTCACTGTGTAAAAGTTCTTTCACATATTGGTGCAGAACTTCCTATGCTCCAATTTGCAGCCATTGCCCCTTGTCCTGTCCCCACAGACACTGAAAAGGGGTTGGCCAATTCCCCCTGCATCCCATACTTAAGATATTTATAAACATTAATTAGGTCCCCCCTTAGTCTTCTTTTCCCCAGACTGAACAGTCCCAGCTCACTCAGCCTTTCCTCACAGGGGAGATGCTCCAGGCCCTTAATCATCTCTGTAGCCCTTCTCAAATTAACACTAAAGATGGACCAGGTTGTCTTCAAGCAGATGCCACACTACCTTGTACAATAGCTTGGTGAGAAAACGAGCTCTTGATTCAGCAGAGCACATAAATGAGGGGTATAGTCCACAGGAAAACAATTTTCAGTTCCCACTTTGGGATTTTGCTGAACTGGGGCCTAAACTGGTTTGGTATGAATAAACCTGGCCCTTCTTCCCAACTGTGACTGTTAGGATCCAGAAGCAGCTTGTAGGTCACAGCTGCGGTTGGCAGGCTGCTGAAAGAGGCAACTTCCCTGCAGATGACACCCTACAAACACCTTTTCCATCTGAGGTGTCAGCGACCTTATTTATGTCTCCATGTTCTTTCTGCCTAGGAGTCGCTGTTCCTCTTGTTCCCAGCTCCAGAGGAAGGCTCTTTATTCACCGACCAGTGTTTTCATAGCAGCAGCCTCAGACTTTCAAAAAGGCTGAGGGGTCAGTGTAAGTCACAAAGCTCTCCAGGCTGGAGGAGCATCCTCCTGTGACATCCTCCTGTGTTGGAGCAGCCACTGTGTCACCCAGGGTGGAGAAAATAAATAAAGGTAAGTAGGGGTGTAAGCCAGCATGGGATCAGAGCCTGAATGAAGCTAACACAGACCCCTTCCAGTATCTTTTTTTCCAGTGGGTGAAGCGATGCTCTTTTTTTCCACCTGTCATTGCCAAGGCTGAGGCAATCGAAGGAACATCTGGAAAATCCCCTCTGTCTCAGGATAGGCAGTACATGAAAAGAAAATCTCTCTCCTCCACGCTACTAGCTTTAACTATTTAATTTCCCATCTTCTCTCTGATTTTCAGTAAAAGCAAAGAGGAGAGCAAGAAAAAGGGAGGGAAGGAAAAACACTGACCCAGATTCACTGGCAATGCAAAAGTAAAAGTAAAAGAAAGGGGAGGGGGGGGAGAATACAAAATGTTTGCATCCTGATACTGCATTCATGCTTGTGACAAGGGTCCTGCTCACCTTCACACCGCTCAGCCAGGTCTATCCATGCTCCCAGCTCTTCCCAGCCTAGGAAAAGCAGGTTTATAGCTGGTCAAGGGCATTTCTTAGCAGGCAGGATTTTCTCTCATGGAAGTGTTTGCCAGCTACAGCCCAGAACGTGACCCAGGTAATGAGCTTTGCCATTCGCCACATCGCGTGTGGGAGCTATTTTGGGAGCTGAACCAGCTTTCCTCTGCTGCTGGAATGCTTTGAACTCAGAGGGGTTGTCTCACAGACGCCTCTAATGATGAGAGGCGTGACACCCACCCTGACAGATTTAGCACAGTTGGTGGTGGAAGCTCTCCCAAGAAAGGCTGGGACTTTGAAAGGGAACCTTGTGTCTTTGGAGAAGATAGGAAAGCCTCCCCATCCAGAGGCAGAGATGATGGAGGAGGGGTTGCCCGTGCTTGGCTGGAGCCTGGCATCAACACCTCGGAAAACCAAAGCATGTGGATACTCTGCAGGAGTGAGAGCCTGGGTTGTCCTACAAGAGCAGAAGCCGTGGGGGCCCTGGAGAGTCATACCCTGAAGACAAAGTTTGCAAAGACAGAGGCACAAAGTTTCCAAAGACAGTCCACTCAGGAGGAGATGGACACAGAGTCTGTGGTCTTTGCAAAGCCTCCCTTGATCCTCGCATGCCCCAACACAGGAACCACCCTCCTACATTAAATCCCACCCCTGAGCCCACTCCTTGCTCTTCATCCAAGCTGACTGCTCGTCCTTCCCACTGCTGTAACAGGGTCCAGTCTGAGTCTCACTGGGTGCCAGTTTGGCTTGCATGAGCCTGTATCAGCACAGGATCAGCCCCTACGACCTGCAGCACACACGTATCGATAGGCAGGATGGATTTTCAGTGCCAGAAGAGGGGTTTTGCTTATCTTTCACTGCACACAGATGAGTTTATTAAAACCAAGTGGGTCAGGCAGTTGATGTAACAGCATGATCTATGTAAAAGGCACTGGGAGGTGTTCATTGTACTGAGACTCTCTGCTCCTGACAGATTTATTCCTCTTCCTATGAGAAGACTTGACTGAAGTTGAATCTGCCCAACAAAGCCAGTAACAAGCTCCCCACTAACTTCAGTGAGACCAAGAATTCAGCATCATTCACTGGTTTGTACAGGGAATACTCCACAATAGGAATTACTCTATCTGGAAATTATGGGGAAAAGAAGAAACAGGTCTTTGGGATTTTTAGCCTGTAAATAAAAACTAGGGTTCATTGATGACTAGGGCAATGGATTAAAGCTAAAGGAGGGAAGGTTTAAATTAGATATTAGGGGGAAGTTTTTTACAGAGAGAGTGGTGAGGTGCTGGAACAGGGAGAGGTGGTGGATGCCCCGTCCCTGGGGGTGTTCAAGGCCAGGTTGGATGGGGCCCTGGGCAACCTTCAGGCCTGGAAGTTGGTGGCCCTGCCTGTGGCAGGGGGTTGGAACTCTGTGATCCTTGGGGAACCTTCCAATCCAGACCATTCTATGATTCTATGACTTTGAAGGAGGATGAGTTTATCTCCCCAAGCAGGAACGGAACAGTTCATGTCATCATGGAACAGAATTGCTGCTGTTCTACCAGACCCACCCAGCCTAGCAAACCTGGGGTGAGACAGATGATTGTGTGCTTCAGCCTCACACCTAGGAAAAAAATAAAATAAATCTATCACTTTTACAGGCTCCTGAATCCAGGGAGAAGGATTCACAGAATTCACAGGTTCACAGAATCACAGGGGTTGGGAGGGACCTCCAGAGATCATCGAGTCCAACCCCCCTGCCAGAGGAGGCTCCCTAGGACAGGTCACACAGATCGGTGTCCAGATGGGTCTTGAATATCTCCAGAGAAGGAGACTCCACACCCCCTGGGCAGCCTGTTCCAGGGCTCTGTCACCCTCACTGTGAAAATGTTCTGCATACTGGTGTGGAACTTCCTATGCTCCAACTTGAGGCCATCACCCCTTGTCCTGTCCCCACAGACACTGAGAAGAGGCTGGCCATTTCCCCCTGTGTCCCACACTTCAGATATTGATACCCATTGATCCCCTCTCAGGCTTCTTTTCTCAAGGCTGAACAGCCCCAGTTCACTCAGCCTTTCCTCACAGGGGAGATGCTCCAGGCCCAATCATCTTTGTGGTCCTCCGCTGGACCCTTTCTAGGACATCCCTATCTTTTTTGTACTGGGGAGCTCAGAACTGGATACCCAGTGCACCAAGTCCCTTTTTTACAGTACATTTGCCAGTATTGTGGCTGAGCCTCCTTCCTTCCCACCCAGCTGCAGGGACATGAGCAGCCACATCTGCCCCTTCATCCACCTGAAGACTAATCACATTTTCTCCTGCTTTGTTCTCAACCACATCCTCTCCCCAACCTATCTAGCCACAGCACAGATGCTGATACAAGCCTGCAGGCTGGATACACCCCAGGACTTCATTTCACCTCCTAGACAGAAGGTCTGGGTACCTACTCATTTAGGTATTAGCCAACCCCAACTTCTCACTGGTGGGCAGCTGGAAGTGGTACCCTCTTCAGTCAGTGTTAGATCCAGCAGAAGATGCCTGCCAGCAGCCAGTGGAGATAATCTCTCTCTCACATGCTCCCCAGCGACACGCACCACCATCCAACGTTATCAAATACAGCTGGTTTGTGTGACCAGCTCTTGCTCAATCAGCAGCTTATTTAGAAAAGTCAGTTTGCTAATTGAGAAAAGTTTTAATGAATTTTCGGGGGGGGGGGGAAATAAATAAATAAATAAAATAATAACTGATTACTTTATATTACCAATGTGTTCATTTGAAAAATTCATTACATTTATGTATTGTGTTTTCATGTAAATACCTCTGCCAAAATGTATTAGCAAAGAATACAATATTATGGTTCATGGTTCATGTGGTATCCAAAAGGAATAATTGTATAACTAATCAGTGAAAACAAAGTAAATGTTCCTCTTGAGTTTGTACAATAAAAAATGGAATTAAAACTATTCAGGCTCAAAAATGCAAATATGCCATGTTTCCCATCAGCAAGAAAATAAAAAAATTAATATTTAGAAACCTTATAGGAGATCCAAGGTCTCTGGGATTTTCTGACAGCATCATGGCAAAGGCACAGGTCCAGTCTTTGTTCAAACCACATCCCTGCAACACTGTCCTACAGCCCCACCACACAGTCCAGGGCTGGTTTGGGTAATTCACTTTTTGGGGGTGATGTCTAACTGTAGCTTTCTCAAATGATCTCTCCAATGTCAGGGAAGAACAGGAGAAAGGTGATACAGGGGAACAAGCCTGGGGGGGCTGGCTCTTGGAGAATAAGCTGTATAATATATTCAAGATAACTAACATTGGCATTTGTAATTCAGAGACAGTCCCAGGGGAGGTGACTCTGGCCTGATCTGCAGGCACCATGCAGGGTCAGAAGGGATGCAGAGCTAAGGGACCCCAAATTTCCCCTCTGCTCCAGGCACTGCTGCATCTGAGCCCAGCTCTGACAGCATCTCCCAGGAGCGGTGGGACTTGGTGGCTTTCTCCTCTCTGTGTGACAGCAAGTCATCTCTGAAATGGTACGGCATCAGGGCAGGATAGCCTGTCCCCTTACCTGCACCAGTCTTCACCCCAGTCCCAGGAGGGAGCTGGGAAGCAGAGGAAAGGGCTTAGGAAGTATTTAAGGATTTAAAGTCCCAGCTAAGGGCACAGAAGAGTCATGGCCAGTGCTAAGCAGCCAGTGGCAATGGCCTTGCACTGGGAAAGAGTCCATGCAGACCCCATCCAAACTCTCTGGGGTTATCTGGGGTTACCTGTAAAATACAGATAGGAAGTCCCCAGCAGTACCACTGGGGTGGAATATTGGTGAATTAAGGACATTAAAGTCCCAGGTGTTTCCCATTCATGTATCTCTTGGATGTATGTAGCCACAGTCTCTGTGTTTTCCAGAAGGCAGAGAGATGTGGCGAGCAGGTGAGATGAAAGGAACAAACCAAAGGGAGTCCCCCTGACTCTGGGCTCTCCCAAAAAGTGGGGGAAAAGGGAGTTTTGCTCAAACTACAGAGAACTCAACATGGTGACTGATGCTGTCTCTGATGGACACCAGGACCTCTGGCAATGTGTGGAGCCTCCTGGATGGGATTTGTGTGTCCTGACAGCAAAGAGAAAATAAAATTTTAAAAAAAAGCAAAGTATGAAGAAAAGGGGAAAAAAAATCCACTTTCAGCATCACTTTGGGATTTTCTGATTTTCACAGCCAAGCACCAACACCACTTTCACCACTCAGGTACTAGCAGGGCTGATGGGCTTCACCCAGGCTGCCAGCAAAGGAGCAGCCTCTTCCAGCAAAGCCACTGAAAAGCAGAGGTGGAGGAGGTTCAGCACAGCCAGACCAACTGCCAGGGTCACAGGGTATGAGGTGGAGAGCATCCAAAGCTGCTCACCTGGGGATGATGCATAGGTAGAGCTGCCCATTCCCAAGAGTCACCTAAGATGCCCTAAATATAGTCAGCTGGGATACCCCCACCCCTTGATCCAGCAGTGGGGGTGTCCCTTTCCCCAGAACCAGGCTCATTGTGCAGAAGGGTCAATATCCTCAGTGCTAAATTATTAACAGCCTCAGGGCACACACTGGGCTGTGAGCCCAAGCTGGATGAAAGCACTCAGGCAGGCTTTTAAAGCAGTTTGGGGGTCTACCACAGTAGCCTTAATCATTACAGATGCAGTGGCTGAAGTGTATTTATGAGGTGAAGCCTTCTCGGGGGCAGGGGGGGCTAGGGGGGGCACTCCTCTGTGCCTCAGCAGGTAGGACAAGCCACATGGCCACCTCGGTGGGCACCTGTGGGCTGGTGTGCAGAAATGGCCTCATCCAAGCATGCACTAGCTGCCTCTAACCACAAGAGTGTGCCTGGACCACAGTTTTGGGAAGATGTTAGCATTTTGCTAAGATGATGTTAAAACCTCCCTTCATCTGCAAGAGAAAGGTTGTGGGCTCTATGCTTGGGATCCCCCAAAACATCGCTGTCCTCTCTGGAAGCCACCCCACTTCTCCCAGCCCCCAACCACTGCTGCTGCCCTCATCTTGCACCTGTTCTGCTCTGGCAAAACTGGGCCTTGTGTTCTAACTGTCCTGGAATTGTCTTGGCTGTCCTCTCATTAAGGGCCAGCCATGATCCTCTTGTAGATTTGGAGAAAAGAACTATGTCTTTGGAGCAAGTTCTGTCTTTTGCTACATGTCTGAGTAGGGGGTTTCTGCCCCAAGGTAGTTTTTATTTCCAGGCATGTAGCGCTGGGCATCAATACTGTTGCTTAAAGCTCTAAACTCTGGAGATGAGTCCCTGTGTCTGCAGGGTGGGATGGTCCTCACCAATCTTTAAGAGGTGTCCTAACCACTAAGTGCATCTGAGCTGGTTGTGCAGGTTCTTGATTATAAAAAGGCAATTTTAGGGCATGACCGACCTGAACTGCTTCAGTTGGTGGCTGTAGGATGAGCAGGATTAAAAACTGTGTTTCAGCCCACATAAAGGAAGCCAAGAGTGTCAAACCCTAGTGTAGACATTGCCTTTGGTCAGCAAATCTCACCTCCACTCTCCAGATATGTTACATTTTTTTATGTTTACTGGGGGGTAAGGTATCACCCTGAGGGATTATTTTAGGGGAAGCCACACTGATTTGGAAAATCACTACTGCTGTTTGGGACCTGCTTTCCATGCAGGACTGTTCATACCCATATATCACTCAGCTGAGCACAACTGCTCTGAGCGTGGCTTGATCTCAGATCATTTGGGCACCAACTCTGACCCCTTATGGCAAGTGCTCTGGTTTGCCAGTGTCCTCTGAAACAACTCATCCCAATTACTGCCAGAAGGAGGAGGTGGTGGGGCTTCATGGCTTTGCCTTCTGCAGCCAACACATAGGCAAGAGAGTTTTGACTGCAGGGGCTTCAGAGTAGAGCCCTGTGCCTTTAAATTCACTGTAATATGTGTACCAGACTGATCAAAGTGATTGCTGACCTGCCTAGGGTAGAGAGTTTTCCCAACACCCAGCTCCATCTGGTGGGCTCACACCAAGGATCTGTGGTCTGATGTGGAGCTGAACACTCCCACATCCATGATGATTTGGCTGGAGCTGTTTGGGAGCCACTGCAGAAACCAAGCCAAGCTGCCAAGTCTTGGGCTTGGTGCAAAGCCGAGCTCCCTCAAAGCCAAGGTGATGGGGAAGATGGATTTGGGTTGGCAACAGCTCCCTGTCATTTTCCATTTGCGAATGAAGACCAAACTCTGCCGGCAGTTGCCATCTGTACCAGCCTACTTGGACACAGCCTTTTCTCTGCATGGGATCCAGGCAAAACAAGACAGCCAAGATAAACATTTGGTTCAAAAAGTGCTCGCAGCCCACCAGGAGTAAAATGACATATTGCTCATCTGAAGGCCAGGGTTCCTCCAGGCCCACTGTCTAGCCTTTCCAAAATGGGACTGGTGGCTTGCCTTATCTGCTCATTCGTCTTTACATCACCTTTTCTTACACATGTAGATGAGAGGATTGAACATCATATGCATGCCATGAAAACAGGAGAGCAGAGAATGTTTTGGAAGCTAACTGGCTATTTCACCAGTTCTGGGTCTCCAACTCTCTGGCTTCTCAAGTAAGTTCACTTTGAACAGCTTTTGTTGTATTAATTCAGCAGAGTTGTTTGGGGGTGGGGGCTGTTGATGCCCTCTGTTCATGCACTTAAATGCTTTTTCCCAATACTTTGGGGTTCTGCAGACTTGGGGAACATATTCTGACCAGGCTTCCCAGCTCTGATCTGTGTCTCCCAGAAAAGGATAGATGTGGAGAATTTTTCTTTCCTTCATCCTACTTATACAAGAGGCAAATACTGTAGCACATAAACCAGCCATGGTGATCTTTTGGTACACCTTGAATTACACCTTACACATGAGGCTGTGTTGTCAACAGTGCTGGACCACAGCAACAGTTATATTCAGCAACAATGCTGAGCAGGTAATGGCCATTAGAGTCTATCATTATCGATATATACTTAATTACTTTTAATGTGTTTATTACTTGGGACTTGTCAATGCAGAATTTCCCAGGAGTTTTCCTTACAGCCACTTGGTATTGGGACCTATTCTCTTCCCTTGACACAAATCTTTACCTTTGACTATCCCATATAATCATGTTTGATGATTGCAAGTTGTGCCATCTCAGAAATCCCTTTCTTTTTTGGTCAGCTCCAAATATTCTGAACAGGCTGAGTAGACCTTTATGGGACGTTGCTTGATACCCTCTCCATGGTGAAAAATGATCATTATTTCAATATTTGCTTTGCTTGCCTTAAAAAAAGGTAATTCCTGACAGGAATTACTTCCCTCTTACCCCACAAGAATATAATTTCTTAAAGAATTTATAGCAATAAACCTGCTAGAAAGCTTTTAGTAGTGCCTGATCTTCCCCAGTTTCCAATATTTCCAAGTGTCCTAGTGTAAAATTAGATGCCACATCTTGCCAATTTGCCTGCTAGAAGAAGCAAGACCTGCCAGTCTGTGGTTTCCAGGGTGCTCCTTGCATCACCCAGCATCGTAACCACACTGAATCAGACTGATTCAACCCACACTTGTCTCCAGCACTAGCCAAAGTGAACATCAAGGAAGAAGTACAAGAACAGGATGAGCACGAAGTGTCTTTCCTCTGATACTATCTCAGTCTCCAGCAATTTGCCTCCTGGGGACTTCCTGAGCCAAAGATGTTGGCAGATGGTTAGAAGCCCTCAGTCGATGCTTCTCTCTGGTCTCTTGAACCCACAGAATCACAAGGTTGGAAAAGACCTTTGAAGATCATCAAGTCCAACCATTCTCTGGCTGTTGTCCTTCAAAATTTCACGTTACCTATGGCCTTTTGCCATCCCCCTATACATATTTATATACACACACACACACAGAAACCCCTCTATATCCATAAAGGAATGAGAATTGAGGTGCTCAAGATGAAGTGAGGCAAAGATGTACCTCATGACATAGCGATGTTAAAATCTGGTGTCACATTTACCATGATCCATTCCTCCATCACTGTCTCCACAACATTTTTTGGGTTACATTTCTGAGGCTGATTTTTTTTTTTTTCTCTCTTTCTAATATCCATATTCAGAAAGTTTGACATTTTCTACCCTGAGTGCTTCAGAGGATGCTGGAAAACATCCAGTACTCATTCTATCACTTTACTTTTTGGCTGGGTTTCAGTGCAGCCTTTTTTTTTTTTTCTTTCAGGCAGAATGAAAAGATCATACAACAGGTTAGGTTTGTTTATTTTTTTCCAATACATTTTATTATTTTAAATAATTAGTTTAATTTCAGCTCCTTTTGTGTTTTCTTTTCACAGCCTTTGCAATCGATATGTTTACTAGCAACTGAAGACATCATGAATATATGTGTGCATCAGCAGATAAATGCTGAAATTACATTCTGAATTCACTGACACGAGCATTCACCCCTACAACACAATTTTGAGAGTTTAATCAAGAAACAAAAACTTGTGAGCCCAAACAAAACATCTTGGCTTTCTCATTTCAATTGCTAAATACTCACCCGAGCTGCATATGAATGAATTACCACCCTGAAATGATGTGCATAAATTATTTGGCAAACAAGTCTGAGTAATGAACAAATGCTGGTGAATTGCTCTGTTGGGGAAAAGAAAGTGAGGCATGATTCACTCAATCACCTACTCGTTATGGCTGATTCCCTAGGCTCAAATTAGGCAATAATCAAGGATCCTTCTGCACAGCGGCTGGGGTGAGCTTGGATGGGCTGTGAGCCTGCTGAGACAGGGTTTGAGAGCTCCTGCATAGATGGGGCCGCTGCCTCTTGCATCTGACTCTCACTCATAGAATCTGACTCTCACAGAATTACAGAATCATTGAATGTGTCAGGTGGGAAGGGACCTTTAAAGCCCATCTAGTCCAACCCCCTGCAGTGAGCAGGGACATCTTGACTAGAGCAGGTCACTCAGAGCCCCATCAAGCCTGACCTTGGATGTCTCCATGGATGGAGCCTCCATCACCTCTCTGGGCAACCAGTGATCCACCACCCTCAGAGGGAAGAATTTTTTCCTAATACCCAACCTAAATCTCCCTTTTCTAGTTTAAAACCACCCCCCCTCATCCTATCACTCCATGCCCTCAGGAACAGTTCTTCCCCAGCTTTCCCATAGGCACCTTCCAGGAATTGGAAGGCTGCTATAAGATCTCCCCAGAGTCTTCTCTTCTCCAGGATGAACAAGCCCAACTCTCTCAGCCTGTTTTTACAGGAGAGGTGCTATAGCCCTTGGATCATTTCTGTGGCTTCAAGTGCCCAGCCAGATCTAGTGCTGACACTCAGACACGCCACAGATGTCAGGAAATTGCCATTCCCAACCCCACTTCAAAATGCTCTCAAGTGTCTCTGTGCCAAATAATAGTCCAGTTGTGGCCTAAGCCAGGCTGACTGCTGCCTTGTAGTGTAAGCACGTTATCACATAGGCACAGGTAAATGTATCTGGTGTCTTATCTGAGCTTCAGAACTTACACTGGACACAGAACATGCACTGAAGCCTCACCAGGATAGCTCCTGCCAACTCCACTCCTGGCTCATCCCACATGATACACCCCAACCAGGATTTGTTTGCAGGAGGTCCTGAAAGGGCCACTCTAAATATCCATCCATAATCCTCATCCTCATGGAGTGGTGCGGTAGAAGGAGGAAGGTGTCCCGCTGCCACTCCCAGGACTCCAGCCCGAACCCTCCTGGTGTCCCTCCAGCCAACCTGGTGGTGAGGCACAAGCAGTCCCACCACCCTACCACCACGCTGTTGCCTGCAAGGCTCTGCCCTACGCTCTGCTAAAGGCTCTAACGAGACCTTGACAACGGGCTTCCCAGCAAGTGGGTTATATTGCAGGATAAACTACCTCTTGTTCCACTACCTGCAGTGTGATGAGTTCCTGCTACACCAAGGAGCAACAGGCCCTGCTGTCCCCACGTGCATCCGCAGAGCAGAGTAGCCATTACCTTCTGCATTCCCAGCTGGAATTACAGAAGAGTTTTGAGAGTGATTTAGGATATATTTACCTCTCAAATAAGACTGTCTTCCAACCTTTTCTTCTAGGGCTCATTCTTTTCCCACAGAGAATTAGCAGTCACCTAGATTTTGAGGATTGCATGGGATTTGTGGAAACCTTGCTCTCCATGGAGGATCCTGACAAACTTGTACACAGTTTACACATTGAGTGTGACCTCTAGCCAACAGCTGCTCTCCATTCAACCCTGCCCTCAGCCCCACCTCCTGCCTGCTGAGCCAAGACAAGGCACAAAGTTCAGTTTCAGAGCTTTTAGGCTGCCCTTTGGCCTCACCACGCACATGTTTTGGGGAGAGGCATTGCACTGGGTGTGCTAGCTGGTTACTCTGTGCATGCACACAGCAGAGCTGGTATCCACAGATCATCCAGGAAGCCAAGAATCAACAAAACACCCTCTGGGACGAAGATTTTTTGTTAAACATCACTCCAAGCAGACTTTTGGTTACCAAGTCTTCTGATGAATGACAGGACACAATGCACATTGTAATAAGGAACAGTAGGTGGAACTACAAGAAGGACATTGAGCTCCTGGAGCGTATCCAGAGAAGGGCAACCAGGCTGGTGAAGGGGCTGGAGGGCAAATCCTATGAGGAGCGGCTGAGGGAGCTCGGGGTGTTCAGCCTGGAGAAGAGGAGGCTGAGGGGAGACCTTCTCCCCACCTCCACTGACCTGACAGGAGGGTGCAGAGAGGTGGGTGATGGTCTCTTCAGCCAGGGGACAGGAGATGGGACAAGGGGCAATGGGCTCAAGCTGTGCCAGGGCAGGGTCAGCTCAGCTGGGAGGGAAAAGTTCTTCCCAGAAAGAGTTGTCAGGGACTGGAACAGGCTGCCCAGGGAGGGGGTTGAGTCCCCACCCCTGGATGTGTTCAAAAAAAGGGTAGATGAGGTACTTAGAGATATGGTTTAGTTTAGGATGAGAGTGGTTGGACTTGATGATCTTAAAGGGCTTTTCCAACCTTGTGATTCTGTGAAGTTTTCTATGCAAACACAGGGCATTTTCCATTTTAAAGAAGAGGAGAAATAAAAGCAGGAAAGAGATTAAAGCCAGCAGACAAGCAGAAGAAGCTTCCACTGTAGAAGTCTCTGGTCATGTTGACAGCTTTACAATTAGATGTTCGTTGCAAAGGCAGCAGCAGTCAGTCTGTGTTCTCCCCCCACTACCAGTGCACAACTTCCAGATCAAGGCTGTAATTGTAACAGTTCTGTCCAGGGCCATGATAGAACATCAGTGAGAGGGCAGGGTAAAAATGCATCCAGAGCATCAAGGCTGCTGTTGTTTTCCTTTCAGAGAAAACACACGGCAAAACAAGCTTGAATATTCAGCTAAATCTGAATGTGAGTCCCACCCACCATCCAAACAAATGTAAAGGAGAGATTCCTAGAGCACTTTTCCTCCAGCCATCCTCCTCCAGCCGCTCCCCATTTCCTGAGTGTCAGTAGCAGGTGGTGCAGGAGGTACTGCCAAGGCTTACTTGGGGGATATTTTAGAAAGTATGAAAAAAACTTCCCCTTTAACTACTCAGAGCACTGCAGGCAGTGCTTTTCTACCTCAGAAAGGAATGTGGAAATGCATATTTCCTCACTAAAAGGAAAATAACTGCTGCCTATCCCAGGCCCTGCCCGAGCCAACGAAGCCTCAGTGTAGAGTCAGCAGCCTTGAGATGAATTCTTGCCCCAGGGAAATCAGAGCAGAGTTATCGCTCAGTGACATCAGGATTCAGGGTGAATGGGCAAAAAATCACGGCAAAATTATAAGATCCCAGCCAGCAACATACTTAAACCCACATCTAAGCCTAAGGTCATGGATAGCCCCAGATTAAATACAAGTATTGGACTTAAGTGAATAAAAAGGGGTTTATGCATGCATGAATGGGAATACATTTTAAGAAGGAGGCTGTTTTGACTTGCCAAATTCCCTGCAGCATTTTAGAGTTCCTTGTTATCTTAAATACCTGCACCACGATGAGGAGCGTGACCAGATCAGCATCGCCGCGGTGCAGTGTGGAGCAAGCGGGAGCTTCACTTCCCAGGCCAGCTCTTCTCCCTCCTCTGCTCACTGTGGGAGTCCTGTTGAAGGGAAAAACTTGCCCCTGTAGTGCCACAGAAGAGAAGCAAGCAAGTTTCATACACCACTTTGTTTATGACTTTTAATATCATTAATTAGCAGGCACAAAGTATTTTGCTCGTTCTGTTCTCAGTGCCCTGCCAGTGAAGTTCACACAAGGGATAGGGCATTAGCTTCCCCTCTGGCACACGTGTAAAATCCACTTTTGACAATTTTTATGGAATTTTAATAAAAGCAGAGCATGGAAAGACCTCAAGAACCTTCTCTAATCTATTCCTGTGTAGTGAGAAAGGATCAGTGGTAGGTTTTTTGTTATTAAATGCTTTCCATGAAAACCTTCTCTGGGAACTTATTGCAAGACTTCATCGTCTGGACAGTTAACATTTTTTCAGAATTCTCTTGATCAGCATTTCTTGTCCTGTCCACCGTGGACATGAGAAGATTATAGTGTCCCATGCTAGTTGACTCTCTCATAAGCTGAAGAACCCCAACACGCTCACTTTTCCATCACAGGTCCTGTGTTTGAGCCCTCTGCTCATTGCTGTGTGCTGCTTTGCACACCTCTGAATCAGCCCCCATGGGTCTTGGAGGGCAAAGCCCAAAGCAGGGCTCCAGCTGGCACTTCCTGATGGCTAAGAGGAGAGAAAGGGCTCCTCTTCATGCTCTCTTTCAAAGAACTCCAGCTGTTCTCTGGTTTGTGTAGCTGTTTGTTCCTTCTCAAGCCCAGCACCTTGTGCTCGTCCAGGTCAGTGCCCGGCCTTTTCCAGATTGTATTTCTGATTTCTCAAGATCCTGTGCAACTCTGGCCCTGTCCTTGCATGGCTTTGCACCCAAATGTAAAAAATATCCTTTTTAGTTCCATTGAAAATATGAAACAATACCCCAGCTCTCACACAACAGCCCTTACACCTTACTTGTGAACTGCTGAGAATTATTCTCTGCAACAATTTGCACTCAGTGTAAGTTCATCTATACCACAGTTCCTTGGCTTGCTTAAGAGACTGCCCCATCAGAAGTCTTGCTAATGTCAAGACTTACAACTTGAACTGTTTCTCCTCTGTCTTAAAGCCTGTTGCCCTGTCATGTAAGAAAATAAGATTGGTTTGACATGATTTGTTCTTGACAAATCCATGTTGACTGTCACTCATCTCCTTGTTTTCTCTTAAATTCTTACAAATTGTTTATTTGTTCCAGGATTTTTCAAGAAATTGAAGATAAGCTGATATGTCTAAAATTCCCTAACTCCTCCTTCCATCCCTCCCCTTCTTCACTAAGTTTCCCTTCCTAATTCATATTCTACAGCCTTTAAAGGTTTTTACTCCCCTAAATATTTCATACCTTAGGGAGTCTATCAGCAAAAGAAAAAGAGCAACTGGCAGAGGACCTCCTAAAAAGATTATCATACTTTAATGACCATACACTACACTGTATTTTAAACAGTTCTAGGTAGATTTTTTTCAAAAGACTGTAGTGTTGGTCTGACTCTGTTCCTGCTGAAGTATGCAAGAGATTTCTCATTGGCCCCAGAGGATGCTCAGAGATTCCTAAAATTTATTTCCCTAAGTCCAGAGGTGTTCAATATATACTGGCATGGTAAATGGTGAATATGCTGCCTTGTACACTTTTCAGCAAGCTCACTTAAAAGGATACAGTCATGCAATTTTGTAATATGCTGTAACTACATTCTCCTTCTCCTTCACAGCTGTAAGCCAGACTTAAGTGAGGTGGTCAATCTGAGCTTAAAACTGTTGGTGGGTGTTATTGCAAGAAAGTCTGCCTGAATACCTGCCAGAGTGCTCCTTTCACACAGTAAAGAGCGACAGGTCAGAGCGTGTGGGTGAGCAGTTCATGCAAGAAGCTCAACATATTGACTTGCTCAAGTGAAAATATCTCCTTGTGCAATGCTGAGAGCACTGAAGAGCGATGGAGTGAAGCACCAGCTGGATGGGAAAGCCTAACACATGTAATTCTCACAGCACTTTACCTCCTGTGCCACGGGCTGTTTTCAGTGGAGTTGGGTCTATATACACCAGTTGAGATGTTAGCTATGACCTTTTTTTCACAGTAAGGGTGATGGGGCACTGAAACAGGCTGCCCAGGGGGTGTGGAGTCTCCTTCTCTGGAGATATTCCAGCCCTGTCTGGACACCGACCTGTGTGACCTGTCCTAGGGACCCTGCTTTGGCAGGGGGTTGGACCTGATGGATTCTGGAGGTGCCTTCCAACCCCTACACTTCTGTGACTCTGTGATTTAGTTTTGCAGCCGTAGATGGAGCTTTCCCATACACCACACTTGTAGCTGCCCCCTGAACGCTTCCTTCTCTGCCCCTTGTTGATGAAGGGTTGGGAAGAGAAGAGCTGTCTCCGGCTGTTTGCAGAGCAGCACATCATTTTAAATTCATCATTCCCCATTAGCCTCACAGGCCAGATGCCAGGCAGAGTAGAATCAATCCTTCTAAATAAGCATCTCTGCTCTTAAGTAAATTTTCACTGGGTTTCTAAGCACCCATTAAGCCCAGGTTCAATGGAAAGCTGGGAAGATTCCCTGTTTTACTTGTCATTTCTTCCAATACTAGTGAGGGCTGCTGTGTCCCCGTGAGAGGAGCCTTGGCAGGGTAGCCAAGACAGAAAAATCTTCCTGAAAAGCACAAGAGCTCCTTATTAGAAGGAGCATTTCTTGAATGAGGTTGCCAACACACCTTTAGTCCTCAGGCTGAGCCATGATTTCTTTCTGCCATTGGGAGGAGGCATGGGTAAGAGAAGCCAGCTTTAGTTTTCAAGGAGTCACATAATTTCACCTCTAGTAGGAGAAAAAAGAGGAAAGACTAAGTTATGGAATAAATATTGTCATGATTGACTCCTCCTTCACAGGCTTCAGGTTGTTTTTCCTTTTTTTGTTTCTTTTAACCTGTGAAACTTCTCTCACCGTCAGGTCACGCTTGGCTTCAATGGAGCTACAAAGGTGGAGGTGGCAATTCTGCTGTTGTATTCATCCTGACACTGCAGAGGAAACCGTTACCCTCCCAGGGGCTGCTGTCAGAAGAGATGCAGGTAGTGACTTTTGCATCTTCCTCTGCTGAAACAGACTTGGTTGGTGACACAGGGTCACTGCTGTGGAGTGCTGTACAACACTACCCCCTTGTGATTCCTGTTGTTACAACACCTTCTAAGCCGCAGTTTAGGACAGTGGGAACTGAGAACACTATTGGATACATACACATGGATTTTGTTTTTACTGAATTCCTCTTTTCTCGTGCCTATAAACTTGTGTAATTTTTATATGATTCTATATTTGGTGCTTCAACATCTTGGACAGACCCGGTATTTCCCCCCCCTCTTCCAGCCCATCCTGCATCGCTTCTCTGAATGCAACATCCAGTGTGGAAACTTCAGCCTTGCATGCACCTGCTTTGGCAGGGGGGGTTGGACCCGATGATGGTGGGTGCCCCGTCCCTGGAAGTGTTCAAGACCAGGTTGGATGGGGCCCTGGGCAACCTAGTGTAGATCCAGGCCTGAGGTTGGTGGCCCTGCCTGTGGCAGGGGGTTGGAGCTCTGTGATCTTTGGGGTCCCTTCCAACTCATACCATTCTATGATTCTATGATTTTATGATTCTATGATCTCTTGGGGTCCCTTCCAACCCCTACGATTCTGTGATCTTTGCTATCATCTGGCATTTCTTTGAGCTACAGAGGACCAAAGCCAAGCTGCTTTAGTTGAATGACAGCATCTTTGCCCCCACAGTTCGTGGCTGGGATCAAAGAGATCATAGCTCAGGTAGAACAGCTGCTGTGGCGTTGGGGAGGTGATACCTCTGCTCCTCAGCACCAGTATGGGTGCACAAGTGCAGCACCCAAAGTACTAAAGCTTTGTGGATATTTAGCAGTAACCTCACTCCAGCTGGCCTCATAAATCTAAACAGCCAAGTGTTCACACCCTCTTTACCCTTAAAGCATCACAAAGATGACAAGGAGATCAGCATGGGGACACCCACTCTCCACCCCGAGGTGCAGGCACGCTCTTACAGCCAGCGCAGCACCTGAGCAGAGCAGAGATGCTTTGGTGACAGTCATCAGGTTCAGCTGAGAGCTCAGATCACCAGGCAAGGCCATGGCAATGGGGCAAGAGCACGGTGGAACAGGCATGGTGGTGCTGATCAGCCATCAACTGTGCTATCTCAAGGCTGTTCCTGGGAACAGCCCCTGTACTCTAGGGAAGTGATTGTGCCCCTGTACTGGGCACTGGTGAGGCTGCACCTCAAGTGCTGGGTCCAGTTCTGGGCTCCTCACTACAAGAAGGACATGGAGGTCCTGGAGCGAGTCCAGAGAAGGGCAGCCAGGCTGGGGAAGGGGCTGGAGGGCAAATCCTCTGAGGAGCAGCTGAGGGAGCTGGGGGTGTTCAGCCTGGAGAAGAGGAGGCTGAGGGGAGACCTTCTCCCCACCTCCACTGCCCTGCCACGGGGGTGCAGAGAGGTGGGCGATGGTCTCTTCAGCCAGGGGACAGGAGATAGCACAAGGGGAAATGGCCTCAAGCTGCCCCAGGGCAGGGTCAGCTCAGATGGGAGGGAAAAGTTCTTCCCAGAAAGAGTTGTCAGGGCCTGGAACAGGCTGCCCAGGGAGGTGGTTGAGTCACCTTCCCTGGATGTGTTCAAAAAAAAGGGTAAATGAGGTACTTAGAGATATGGTTTAGTTTAGAATGAGAATGGTTGGACTTGATGATCTTAAAGGACTTTTTCAACCTTGTGATTCTGGGATTCTGTGAAGGGCAATGTCCTTGGGGCCATTACACTGACAAGGCCCATGAAAAACTTTTATGTGCCTACCTAAAAAATCAGATTCCAAAATGTGTCCTTTATTTTTGACATGAATAAGTGGAAAGGGGGGGGGAAACAATGTATTTTTATTATTGCTTTCGCTGCTCAGCTCAGGGTTCAAGTAACATGGTACATGCTGGGTGACTTTTCTAGAACAATGGAGAACATTTTAGTTGGAAGGAATTCTACTTCCATGTCAAATGCTCATGTCAAACTACTTCCCCTTCTTTGAGAAAAGAAAAAGACTGCTGCTTTGTTCAGCACTGACCTGCTCCCATTGTTTACTCCCCAGATTAAGTACAACACAATATTCTGTCTCCAACATGCTTATTTCTGGTGCAGCTGGGATGTCACCTTTATTATGACAGGGGATGTGGCATGTTTAGAAGTCCATTTTCCACCAAGGTTTCCTTGAATTCAGATCTAATATAGAGCAACTGTGAAGCTAAATCGATGTGTGGGTACTTGCCTTAAGTACTCAGCAGCAAAAGAGGAAGGACATCATAGATAACAGAACTATACAGGAAGAGCTTCCTGAGTGTGTGCTGTTTTCTTAACAAATAAATTAGCCATAGAAACCCCCAAGGTCACAGAGTTACTGAACAAAGAACTAGGAACAATCAGGCTTGTGTTAAAGCCCCTTCCCTACTTCAGAAAGTGGTTCCCTATGGCATGAGGGTGCTCGGGGCTGGTGGAGGTTCAAAAAACAGTGAGAGGAAATCGAAGGAGTAAAATGAACCTAAAGCCACTAAAATAAGGTGCCACTTCGGGTTCAGAATGGTTGTTTAAAAGCAGCTGTTGTAATAAAGACAAGAAATAAGACAACTAAGAGGGACAGTGGGCACTCAGACTGAGAACATCTCAACAGCGGCCACAGTTCAACTCCAACCCAACTTCAGAGAGTGATGGGGAGGTTGGGGGGGGGGGGCATCCATCTGGGATGGACTAATTATTCTGAAGCCCCTTTAATTAATGGGATGATGACACCTCCAAAGCACAGTTTGCCTGACCTGCTCTAGAAATCTATTTTCGGATGGGCTGAATCCCACCACCACAGGGCCTCCTCCTCTCCAATGGCATTAAGGGGGATCTGCTCAGAGGTGTCTGCCCTCCCCACGTTCACCTTTGGTCAGATTCTCACTCCCTGTGAATAATGAACAGTTAAGGCCAACATCAGAACTGGGACCCTCTGAGTTTGGACGTGGTTCAACAGGTATTGGAACAAAAGATGGTACCAGGCTGTTAAGGCAGCACACAGGAGGCTGTTGCCTGTAACCTCATGGCAGGTAACACTGTTTCCTTGATAAGTTAGATCATCTTCACCCTCTCTTAACAATGTTTGCTGGTGCTGGATCACCTTCCTAACACAGGTATCACCTTCTCAACCACAGTGCCACAACATGGCAAACAAGAAATGAATTTGGGCCATGCCTAAACTGACAAGGCATTTGTTTGCTCTTTCTGTTTAAACTACCTGAGGACACTGAACTTCCCAGCACTGCTGGTGTGCCAGAGCAGTGCAGCTCCAGCCCAGGCCCACAAAGGTCCTTTGGTGCCTGAAAACACACTCAAAACCCTATTACACCCTTGAACAAGATGTGTGTGAACACCTCTGTCCAACAGCTGACCTGCAGAGCAACTGCAGCACACACTGAGCCAGCTTGAGTAGAGATACTATGCTTTAATCTTCCTGAATGGAGCCTTGGAAAAGAAATAAATCTAAAAGGATAGAGAGACACATTTTATTCTCCAAAATGTAAATATTTCTGTCATTAATCACTTTGAATAAAAGCCTTATAATTCACTGACTTTCAAATAGGTATTTTACTCTTTTCCTCCTTTCCTTCAGAAGTCAGCAAATCTGAAATAGAAGCCTGTAACCCCAGGGATTATTTTCTTCCCTAGAGAAACTCTCTTAGGGGACCCAGAGAAGTTGCTGGATTTCCCTTTGAAGTCTCAACCTGTCACTGCCTTGAAAAATAAGTGTAGCAAAGGACAATGAGCAAGCCTTAAAATAGCACTGCAAAGCTTTCATGTGAGGAAAGGAAGGCCCCACTATTTCTCTGTATTTTGAGGGGCTCTGTAACAGAATCCTCACATCTGAAGGACCTGTTTGTTGTTCTAACTAGTAGCATGTTCTGAAAAGAGGGATTGTTTAATGCTGAACAGCAGTGGAGAAACTGGATCACTTGAGACTCTGCCGAGTTTCCACCGTTATCAGCTGCCTAACACAGCCTTCCTCTGCCTACCCAGCAAAGGTCCTTCAAGTTCCTCTGGAAAGAAAAGCAGCAACTCCCGCACTCTTCCCTGATTTGCAAGAGCGGTCACCAGAAGACGGCCGGTGCCTGTCCCCAGGCTCGTCACTGCTGGCAGCGTCCTCGTAGGCTGCGCCCCTGCCCAGCCAGCTCTAGGCCCATCGAACCAAACTCAAGGCGAACACGAACGTGAGGGACTCTGGCGCCTGAGGATAGGCGAGGCAGCAAAACGGACGCTTGAGGGCAACGTGCCACCGCCAGAGGATTCAGAGGCGCGGGGACACCGGCCGGGACACCGGCCCAGGGCGGAGCGGGAGCCAAGGCCCGAGCCTGAACGCAGTGGCGGCCTCAGCCGGGCAGGCCGCGACCCCCACAGCGGCCCCTGGAGCAGGTGCCCCGAGCCCCCCGTGCTGACCAGGCGGGGCGGCTGGACTCTTCGTGCCAAGACACCGCATTACGGGATGGCGGGTCCAGGCCGCAGCGGCAGCGTGAAAGCAGCCGGCCCGGCCCGGCCCGCACCGCGCCCCGCCCGCGGGCCCGTCCCGCCGTCGTTAGGCCCCGCCGCCAAGGGAGGAAGTGTCGTAAGGGCTGACAGGAAACTGGTCGCGGGTTACGGCAGCGGCGGCCGCGCTTGGCGGCCGTTGGATGAGCGGAGAGTGGGAGCCGCGGCGCTGAGGAGACGCGGGGGTGAGTGGCCGCGGCGGCGGGCGGGGAGGCCGCGGCGGCGGCGGCGGGTGGCCGCCCGGGGCCCGCAAGGGACCGGGGAAAGGCCCCGGCGGCGGCGGCGGGGGGAGCGGGACAGCAGGAAAAGGCGGCGGCGGGGCGGCGAGGCGGGGCCCGGGCACCGTCTCTGCCTTTGTTCGCGCCCCCCCCACCACCCCCGACCGCGGCCCGTGAGGAGGCCGCCGCCCCCCCCCCTCGCCCCCGTCTCGTCTGACGCCCTCCTCCTCGGTGGGTTTGTGTCGGTCTCTCCCGTAGGATATGGCCGAGGTACCGCCGGGGCCTAGCAGCGTCCTCTCCCCGCAGGGGGATACGCTCTCCCCCTTCCCCGGAGGAGGAGGGGGGGCTGCTTCCTCCTCCTCTTCCACCTCCTCTGCTGCCGCCGCCGCCTGCACCGGGGCCCAGGACGAGGAGGCCGAAGAGGAGGAGGAAGAGGAGGGACCCGCGGGCGGACGGGAGCAGCAGCAGCGAGGAGGAGGAGGCAGCGACGGCGGCAAGGGGGGGCCGCAGCAGCACCGCCTCCACCACCACCACCATCATCCCCCGCACCACAACCACCAGCTCAACGGCCTCATCAGCCCCGAGCTGCGGCACCTGCGGGCCTCCCTCAAGAGCAAGATCCTCAGCTCGGAGGCAGGAGCAGTCCCCGAGGGGCTGGAGAACAAGCGAGCCAGCAAAACAATGGGCTCCGGACAGCAACAGTCGTCGCCCCCGACCACAGCACCGTGCTCATCCTCCCTTACTAACCACCTCCCTCCCCAGGGAAGGACTGCACCCTCTCCTCCTCCTTCTCCCCCAGCAGCAGCAGCAACAGGGGACAGGAGCCAGCCTGCTGCCACTGCTACGACTGCTGCTAACGCTGCAGCCCGCAATGGACTGGCAGAAGGGACTGGCTTGGAGGAGGAAGAGCAGGAGGAGGGGGATGAAGGAGGGGAGGGGGAGGAGGAGGAGGAGTCCCTGCTGCTACTCTCCAAGTCCTTAGCAGCAGCTTGCAGTTTGAAAGGCTCGGGAACGGACTCTCAGCCCGAGGAGGACCTAACGATACGATACGTCCGCTATGAGTCAGAGCTGCAGATGCCCGATATCATGAGACTGATCACCAAAGATCTGTCTGAACCCTACTCCATTTACACATATAGGTATTTTATCCACAACTGGCCACAACTTTGCTTTTTGGTAAGTGCTGGAAAGGGGCAAGGAGGGCAGGAATTGGGAGTGGTTTGGGGCTGGGGAGGGGAGGATTAAAGGGTTGACATTGTTGGAAATACCTCTAATAATCTTTTGATGGATAAAGACCAAGCTTTTTTGGAAATACCTGTCTTCCTAACAAAGTCCTCTTGCGACCTGTGCTTGTATAGGTAAAGCATATGCCTGAAGCTCCTGTGTTTGTTAATACATGTTTGGAGTGGTGGGGAAAGGGTTTGAGCACAGGGCCAGCATCCAGGAATTCCAGGCTTCTAATCTTGGTTCTGACATTGACTCTTGCGACCTTTGGTAGCTCATTTTATCATTCAGCCTCAGTTCCTGGGTTTGTATTTAAAAAAGAAAGTACTTAGCCCACTAATGTCTTATGAGTGCTGAGTAATTCTTGCACAATGGCTTTGAAACAGACTTCAGTATCACTAGGATATAAACGTGGAGTGATAGGTGGAGAGACAAGTACAACTGTTTGGCTCCTTACAGGTGTGATAGTGTACTCAGTGTGCAAAATTTGCCCTACTAACAATGTATTTAGTTTTATATTCTTCCTACTGTGCTACTGAAAAGATTGATTTAGCTGTCACCCTGTCTTTCTAAATGTTTAGCATTTCTTATGGATAGAACTTGTGCCTTGGTTGAAAAAAGTATGCTTTCAGAATGCTAATCTGTCCACAGGTACATGCAACTGAGTGTAACCTGGCCTGAGGAGTGTAAGTGCATAGTGGGAGCTTAGCTGTGTTTGATTTACTCATAGGAAAACTTGTGCCTGCAAAAGAGAATGTTTCTAGGAGTTTATGACACTTCCTTGCTAAGGTAAATGATGAATTTTCCCTCTCTTGATGTTTTAATCAAAGCTGGACACCTGTCTGAAAGGTAGGATTTAGCCAGAGCCAAGACACCCTTCAATTTGGGAGTAGCTCTGTAAAATTTTACTAGGATGTGAGTACAGGAGGTGAAACTAATGGAATCCATCTGGCCTTAAACTTCCTGAATGTTCTTCATTTAGGGTCTGGTATAATTTATAGTGGGATTTATATGATTTAGAGGAGGATTTTTCAAAACTGTGCCTCTTAAAACCCTGAAGAGGGAATACAGTAGAATTATAGGAAGTTAAGCAAAGTATTACCTTCTGGAGCAAAAGAGAAGCATAAAAATATTTGAAAACATTGTGAAATGCAAAAGTCACGTTTGCTGTTATGAGGATGCTGATCAGAGCAGAAGAGCATTTTTCAAGCACTGAGCTGTGGGACTGCTTTACCTCATACTGAAAAGAAATGCCTGTGAACTACAAATGTCCATGCTTTCAGCATCAAGTATATCCCTGGCAGTGCCAAAGCAATGTTTGACACTATTAGATCACAATGCATTTGTTTAGGCTTTAAATCTTTCTCTTTTTTCTCCTTTGGTCAGGGTGGAACTTGAGAATTTCATTAGGAAAAGAGCAATGGCAAGTGGTTTATCAGAGCACTAAAACAGCTGTTTTCTAATACTTATTTCTAACAGTTGCATTCAAAGAATAACGTATTATTCAAGGAAAAGAAAAGTGTCTTAAGCTTATTTTATAGCTACAGCTGCTTTTTTTTGAACAGCCTTGAAGAACCAACAAAACTGAACTTGAACTCTGTGTATTTGCCTTTTTTTAAAGGGTAGAACATGTAAAGTACATAAAACTGTAGAGAAGAGTATGTGGCTATGAGTGTCTGAAGTTGTCAGCAGATTGTTATCTACTTCATAATTTGAAGCTCTTGCAGTATGTTGAGTCAAATTTGATGAGCTTTTTTGTGATTTGCTTTTAGCATCTTTAAGGTTTGTTTTTTAGAGGTTGTTTTGAAGACTTTCTGTTCCATAAAATGTAATTTGTTCCTGCAGTTAATGGATTCCTGAATGACTTCTATCTAATAAGTCTCTTTAAAATATTTATCTTCAGTCAGGAACTGCATATTCCAATTAGCAGGAACACTGTCAGGATGGTGAACAGAAGCATAGTGCCTGATCTCACAGAATCATTTGTCATTAGTGCCTTGTGGTTTCACACCCTTCTGGTTTCAGGTTTGGGTTTGGGTTTGGTTGCTCTTTGGGAAAGAGGTTACACTGAACTTTGATTGTATTTGAAAAAAATATCTGTTCAGATAGGAGTTCAGTTAATTCCTTTCCTGAATTTCACCACCACCACCATTTTTATTTAAATCTTCCAGTGCCTGGTCCCCTGTCTGCATTGCACTGTCGTGGGCTCCTTTCCCTCTCTCAGTATGTGAGGGGAAAGTAGTAACACTACTGAAATATGAAGGTGGGATGTTTATTTCCCATAGATGATCAGAAATTATCCCTTGCTGATATTCAGTAAACTGTTTTAAACTATCTATTTTGGATACCTGATGATGCAGAGCTGTTTTCTGGGGGCTTTATTAATATTATTCCTGTTGGTGATGGTTTCCTGGGTGTGGAACTTGGGAAGGCCAAGCCAAAACAGAGCAAGGTGTGCTGTTGCTCTAACAGCTAGTGCAGCCAAAAGAGCTGCTGGCTTTTCCTTTCTGTTCAAACACCTCTCCCTTGCTTGTGCAGCCTCCCTGCCCCTCTGATTTGGGAAGCTAAGATATATACCACCACCATCTATGTAAAGTGTGTGTGTTTTAGACTTGAGTTTCTCTTGGTTGGGGGCTCCAAACATACACACAGTAGGATGTCCTGAAGGGAGCAGAGAAACAGGATGGGAATCAACTTTTTAAAAGGGTAGACAATGTCAGGACAAGGGGGAATGGATTAAAGCTAAAGGAGGGAAGGGTTAGATGAGATATTAGGGGAAGCTCTTTCCAGAGAGAGTGGTGAGGGGCTGGAACAGGCTGCCCAGAGAGGGAGTGGGTGCCCCATCCCTGGGGGTGTTCAAGGCCAGGTTGGATGGGGCCCTGGGCAACCTTGTGTAGCTCCAGGCCTGAGGTTGGTGGCCCTGCCTGTGGCAGGGGGGTTGGAACTGTGTGATCCTTGGGGTCCCTTCCAACCCAGACCAGCCTGTGATTCTATGTTGCTGGTGTTGGTGCTAGAGAAGAGTCTAGAATGTGCAGCTGGAGGGAAGACAGGACCAATTCTAAGTAGTCACTGCAGTGGTTTTCCTGTATGGAACCACTTCCTAAACAAACATTTAAAAAAAAGTTCATATTCCACTCTAAAAGGACCTGCAGATACTAGGAATCCTCAGAGCCTCTTCATTTCAACACCACATTCAGCTGTGTAACAGCCTTCCTGACTTCAGGGGTAACAGGTTGGGAATGCTTGACAATCAGTCCTGATGTGTTACACAGCAGCATGATGTGAGTGAGCTGTGGCAAGGTAATAACCCTCTCCTCCTCCTCCATAAACTGCAACTGTCTGCTTAAACTCAGGCATCACCTCTCATTGCAAGAGCAGGCTCACACTGAGCTAGGTGTGGATGCCCTGTGAAGTGCCTGGTTTTTACTTATTCCCAGGAGCTCTGTCAGCCCAGTTTCTCTTCAAATGGCCTATGATATCCCTTTCCTCTGTGATTTTTTGATGCAGGAATGGTTATATTTTGTCTTGCATGAAGCATTTTTTTTAAGTGTTGTCCCCATCCGGGTTGTAAATTCATTTTCAACATTGTAGCTTGCTTTTAAAGTGTTTACATGGCTTCTAGTCTTAACAGTGTTAAAGTTCTAAACCTTCCATTTAGAACTGATACATTAAATGTTTCAGAAAATTGTTTTCAAAATGCTTTAGCGTGGGAGAGGTGAGCTTAGGAAACCTTGCTCTCTGCCAAAGTTTGGATAAGACAGGATGTAATAAAAGCAGGGTTCTGGCTGAGTGTTGTAACCTCTCCTGTAATTCACAATACTGCACCATTCAGCTGCCTTTTAAGAAAAATCTGGAAAATCTGTTGCTTTTATTGGGTTCTTAACTTTGCCACTAGCTATGTCAGCATTTACAATTTAAACTTTCACAAGTTTAAAAATAACCTATTAATTCTGTGTAAGTGGTTTTAGATGTGTTGTAAATCCTAAATGACTGCAGTTAAGATCTTGGTTTATACTAATGCTTTGCTTTTTTATTTTTTTAATTGGGTTTTATTCATGAGTCTGAGCACACCTCATGTTGAAATTAAGACTTCTAAGACATCATCCCTGTGTTTTCTGTTGTGGAAAACTTGGGACATAAAAGAAGAACCAGAAAAGTTAGTAAACTGTCTGGGAAGTCTTCCTAACCTCATGGCAGACACAGAAAGAAATTCCATTAATATCCAGTCCCAATTTGCAAACTCCCTGTGCTGCAGTTTCCTCTTATGAATGATTGTGGGTTCAGATACAAGCTCGCTGTGCTACTTCTCACTGCCAGGCTTTGGGAAAACCTCAGTCACTGCAGCAGCTGAGTACAAACAACAGGTAGTGAGTGTAGTTACTCCAGCAGTGCCTTTGCCCAGGAGGGAGTTACTCATGTCCAGTTTCATAGAGTGGGAACAGAGCAACTTAGTGATTACCCAGTATTGTAAAGACTGCCAGGCTTTAGGTTAAAACCATTAGCCTAAACCTACGCTCTGATGGCCTGCAGTAACGTGATCGCTGCACATAAGCCAAAGGATTCACACAGAGCTGTTCCTGTGACACTTGGGGGTGGATTTTTGGCACGTGTGTGGCAGGGAAGCTGTATTGCAGCAGTGCAGGTTCTACAGCATTTGAGTAATGAAATATTTCTTTTTCAGGGGCTAGTTGGTTGTTGCAGACTTCTGTAAATAGGAACAAATATCACAGAATCTGGGTGTGAGATGTCTGCTCAGACTGTGGCTGGCAGACGTAATGCCATCTTTGCTCATGAAATGAATGCCAACTGTTTAATTTTGTGGAAAGTAATGTTTTTGCTGATTTACAGACATTTCTGTGCTACCTCTTCTAGTAATACATGGTCACAAATATGAAGATACCAAATGTTTTAACATTTAAACTTATTCATAAGAACAAAGTCAATGCAAATATTGGATTTGAATTCATGTATGTTAATCCTGCAAATGACTTATGATTGAAGTAAATCTTATAGTACTCTGGGGTTTTTAATACCTAATAGTAACTCTGTCTGAATTCTGTTTGTAGAAACTGGTATGTTTGGAAGTATTCTCGTACACCTGACAAGAAAATTTGGCCCATGATTGTCTTGATTCATAAATGGTGTTGTGTGGGAACTACTTTTCATCTCTCCTCCCTGTTCTCCCTACTCCAGTCTTTTTGGCTTGTTATTATTTACACAGTTTAACCTTCTCCAGAGAATTAAATTACAAATTCTATATCACATTTTAGATTCTTTTCCAGGTGTAGGTAGGGTGGGAAAGAAGTGGAAAGGAGAGGGGGGAAAAAAAAAAACCCCTCTCATTGAGGTGGAAATGATACAATAAGTGGAGTTGACTGGCATTTACCAGCCTAGAGACAGAAAAATAGATTTCAGTGTTTGGGGAACCAGTAGCAAAGTAACTTCATTCAGCTCTCTGGCAACAGTGATAAAACCATCAGGTCCCTCCTCCTTTGATCACTGAAACAAAGTTATTTGCTGTTTGTTTAACTTTTAAATACATGATTCCTGAACATAGCTTTTTCTGAAGAGTGCCCTAAAGAAGGAGCCCAGCTATTTGATGTCTGGAGTGTCTCACTTCTCTTGAAAATCTTAAGTTCTCCACATGATTGTTACGAT
Source organism: Porphyrio hochstetteri (assembly GCA_020800305.1). NCBI lineage: Eukaryota > Metazoa > Chordata > Aves > Gruiformes > Rallidae > Porphyrio > Porphyrio hochstetteri. The sequence goes on along the minus strand of CM036908.1, from coordinate 66,521,963 downwards.
CAACAGTTTGCACGTGTTCACTTCAGGGCAAAGCATAACTCTAATGTGCTCATTTGCCTTGTGCTTTTTTCCTTCAGTGAGGTATAAGATTACATCTAGGTGCTCTGCGTAATTATAGCAGTGTTATGAGCAGTCTGTCTGATGATATTCTTTATTTAACTCCCAGGTTTTCTCAGGTCTGAGCTGAGATACAGAACTTGCCTTGAGCTGACGCTTTGCATACGCAGCGTTAGTATAAGTACAGCTTTTCTGTGGAATAAACTGTGTTTTAGAACAGATGAAAGACTGCTCAGAGGCTGAGTGTTACAGGCTGTTTAGATCACGCTGCAGTTTGTGCTTTAAAAACCATTTGTTTAGATTGTTCAGGGTTTCTTTTTGGATAATTTAATAATTTAGAGGGCTGGAGCAGCTCCCCTATGAAGAGAGGCTGAGGGAGCTGGGCTTGTTCGGCTGCGGGGGGGTCTTCATTGCAGCCTTCCAGTCCCTGAAGGGAGCAGAGAAACAGGATGGGAATCAATTTTTTAAAAGGGTAAATAATGGCAGGACAAGGGGGAATGGATTAAAGCTAAAGGAGGGAAGGTTTAAATTGGATATTAGGGGGAAGTTTTTTACATAGAGAGTGGTGAGAGGCTGGAACGGGCTGCCCAGGGAGGTGGTGGATGCCCCATTGCTGGGGATGTTCAAGGCCAGGTTGGATGGGGCCCTGGGCAACCTTGTGTAGCTCCAGGCCTGGAGGTTGGTGGCCCTGCCTGTGGCAGGGGGTTGGAACTCTGTGATCCTTGGGGTCCCTTCCAACCCAGCCCATTCTGTGATTCTATGATAATGCTAAAAAATGTGTTTTCCTGCCAAGTAAAAACTTAGCAATAATTAGATTCGCTTGATGAGCTTAAACTATATTAGAAATGGTGTTATGGTCCTGCTGCATCATACAGCTCTGGAATTGCAGCTCGTATGTTTTTGGCTGCTTCATTTCACCTTTTACAGAGCTCCTGTTTGACAGCTAACGTGGTTAATAATCACCATACAGGTAGAGATGCTAGAAGACGTTATTCTTGGGGTGAAAAAACTGTGGGTCTATGCCTGCAATATGATCTGCACGAATGAATCTTCTGTCCATACAGTCTCAGCCTACAAGCTGTGAACAAAAAGGTTCAGTTGGTTGGAGCCTATAGAATATGTACCATAGACTGGAGAAGAGGGCAGTGGGTTCACAGGTGGGCTGCACAGAGGCCTGGCAATACTGGCTTTGGCAAGTCCTGTTCATCTGACGTGTCTTACTGTTGTAAATTTGGACGATCCAGAAGCGCTTGTGCCAGCACATGCTCGTGCCAATCATGTGCTGTAGTCCTGGTTTAGTTGCTACACTTGAGCTGAAGGCTGGATCCCCTCAGAGATACAGGTCTGTCAGAGTCTGTGGATCCACTTACACACCCCTACATACAAATACCAGTTTCCTTTTCATCTCTGTCAATCTTTCCTGAATGAATAGTAATTCGTTCTCCCCTTGGATGCCATCCTACTCTGCAGCATTATTCAGTTTTACTGCTGCAGGTTATAATGTCATTAATCTCTCATGCTGCCTAATCCTTCAGTTAACATATGACTTAGATTTCCTACACCCTTTCTAAGATATTTCATGGTAAAATTTTGGTGAACACAGTGGCTGTGGAAGCAGTTTGATGAGTGCATGGGGAGGAGTCAGATTCTTTTGTTTTGAGGGTTTTTTCTTAATATTTCAGAAGAACTTCATCTCCTTGATCACACTTTTTGTGACAATGCCACTGGGATTAACTGTCAGTTTGTAGCTCTTAACAAATGAAATCTCTGAACAGTTAAAATGTGTAAAATTAACTCTGTGCTTTTTTGTTTGTTCTTGGGGAGTCATATGACTGAAAATGCCAGTTTCTAAAGATTAAACACAGCAACATTTTTCTCTGATCCATTGTGGCCTTGACATTAAAACCAGACAAAAAGTAAGCATGTTATCTACCACAGCCCTTGTTACATGAAAATTCAGATCACTCTAAAGCAGGAATGGACTTTCCCCTCCCTACTCCCCCGTAGCAGTCCATGTGAAAGGGTGATTTATGCCTTAACCTGGTCTTTTTTTTCCTCTCTTTCTTTCTTTCTTTCTTTCAAGCACACGTGTTCTTGCCTGTAGACTTCATGGAAATAGTAGTGTGATTCTCTCCAGGATAATTCACTGGTGGTTAATTGACTGTAACTTTATTTGAATGTAATAAAGAAATAAGAATCCTTGAATCTTATCTATAATTTTGGAGATGGTTTTAAAATTTGTTTAGGTTTGGGGTTTTTTTTTTTATAGCTTTATGCAAACGAATTTTGTGTGGCTGTTTCACTTCAAATGAACTGGTTTACTACTTTTAGTAGCACTGTAGATCACCAACTGAGAATGCATACGTGTATGTTTGTCTTTAAGGCCATGGTAGGTGAGGAGTGTGTAGGTGCCATCGTCTGCAAGCTGGATATGCACAAAAAGATGTTCCGCAGAGGTTATATAGCCATGTTAGCAGTGGATTCCAAATACAGAAGAAAAGGAATTGGTAAGAATAGCCTTTTTTGTTATTTCTTACTTAAATCCTATAGTTGGGATAACTGTAGCTGTCATAAAGGTTTAAGCAGAACTGAACTTCTAGATGTGGTGGTTTGTCTGTCCATCCCCACCTTAGTCAACCACACGAGTTCCCCAGTGGCTTTTTTATTTTGCTAAAATAACCTGAAATGCCCCATGAGATTTACACCTGGGATACAGTAAAGCTAAAAAGAGAGACAGGCAGCAGCCCCTTTCATCTGCCTGTTCCCACTGTCAAGTGGGAATTGCTTTGCCTTTTTATATGTGCCCTCATCACTGTATTTATGTTGTGTTCAATCTTTTTTCAGTGAACTTAGCCCCTGGCTTTCCCATATCAATTATGCATGTATTGCCTGTTGGGGAGAATGTATGTAGCTTGTTGTATTAATAAGTGAATAAAGAGAGTAATGTATTGCTACTTGAATGAGTGAAATGGAGATCTGTTTTGTTCAGCTGTTATATGGTAAAAGAAATCACTCTTGACAGGGAGTTTGCCCTCCCTCATTAATCAATTTTGCCCTGATGAAGGGATTTTCCTTCTAATGCCAGTTATTCTAGTTGGCTTAATTAAAGATCTCTTCTTACAGAACTTAATTTTTTTTGGTGTTGGTTATTGTGACCTTAGATTTTGTAACATTTTAAACTGAAAACACAGACATCATCTTTAAGGCTTGAAATGTGCTTCACCGCTCATGCACGCTGAACAGCTGGTACTTCTGTGATTAAACACTGACAATCACTTGCAGTGAGAAAACAGGGTGTTACATTGCAGAATGGTACCATTGTGTTTGTTTCCCTCTTCAGGTGGGAGGGGAAAAAAGGCAATTCTAAAAAACTTGAAGCACCATGTATTATTGTAACTATTCAAACATGTGCAGATTCCCCCCCCCCCCCCCAGTGCAATTCAAAAGCCATTGTTGGTTTCTGTAGTGGAGCAGAGGGAAGAAGATACTGAGCAATCACTATCTCTCCTTTCCTTTTAGCTGAGTCATGAAGGAGCCTGCCATAATTTAATTGCAGGGGCTTGGATTCATAACTAAATAAGAACTAATGCTGTTATTTAGAAGATCTCTGCAAAATTTTTCCCCTCGCTTTAGTCAGTTCATTATTTTCCAATTATATAAATAGAATTTACATTTAAAGCCTTGCTTGCTTTAGCATTATGTATGTTGACTTTTTCCTACGTTTGCCACCTTGCTGTTTCTCAAAGTGTGCTGTTAATCTGAAGATCTGTTTCATATGTAGTACAGTTTTTGTCATATGTTCACTGAAAAAAAAAAAATCTTAATTTATTAAAGTTTTGAGACTACTTTAAAACATTCTCTAGATTCCTTGGGGTTTTTTTTCCTTTTCCTTAGCCTTCTTATGGAAGTGAGATTTATGCAATTTCATTGAACAGCAGTTTTTTCCACTAATAACTTTGAAATCAACTTTCAATTTCACCCCAATTCTACAGACAGGTAGGGATATTACATTTGTAGAACTGTTGTGAAATAGATGAAAAATAATGATAAAGAAATTAATCCTTGACTGAGGGGAAGGGATGGGCTTCAACCATATTAGATACTAGCAAATCCAAATGGGACTGAGCCACAAGGAAAGTGGTTTCATAAGTTCTGTAACTAATGGAAGTATTTGTTTTAGTAAGAGGAAATTCCCTTGGAAGATGAATGTCCTTCAAGTATGTGCCAGTAGATTTTGACTTTAAATGCAACAAAAAGGAATGAATCACATCTTGGAAGGCTATATATAACACTATGTTAAACATAGAAGCCTGTTTCTAATATCCTTGTGGTAGAAGAATCTTGCACTCAAGCTGAGTCTCTGGACAACTTTGCAGATTATTGTTTAAACTTGAGACTACAACTTGACTGCATCTTCTTGTTCCTTTTTTTTCCCCTCCCTGCTTTCCCCAGGTGTCATATCATATAGGTAGCACAAATGAATCATATATAAACCAGCATCTTTTGCACTGCAACTCTGACGCTTACTGAAATCTATATTTCAGGTACAAACTTGGTTAAGAAAGCTATTTATGCTATGGTTGAAGGAGATTGTGATGAGGTAAGATTTTATAATCAAAACCTTTCATATTGTAAATGGCTTGCATTCTCCTATTGTGGGTTCATTTCATAGGTTTTTCTTCTACAGGGTTTGTCTTTATTTAGGTGGGGAGTGGGTTGGTAAGAAGCTATTCCTTTTTATAATAAAAGGAAAAATAACCTCAGGAAATGATATGGCACAAATAGGAGAAGGATTTTCTATATTTGTGCTTGAATTCAGTGCTTCAGGTTTTGTTTTACTTTGGGAAGCTGCCCCAGCCTGTGGTCACAGGCACGATTTTTCCTCCAAAGGCTCTAGTTTTAGGTGCTGCTGTGAGCAGTGTAGCTTGCACCTTGTGTGTCATACTTCCAGAATGCAGGAAGAGCTTGGAACAGTATGTGCTGTGGTGTTGCAGGCTGTCAGGCTATTCTGACAGCACAGAACTGTGTGGCGTAGCACTAACTTAGCTCTTGTGGTTTAGCATGTCATCAAAAACTTGGAAGGAAAGTGACTTAAATCACTGCCAAAGTTTCTCTAGCCTGTATGTTATTAGTCTTTCCTTTTACCAGATTACACTCCATGCTCTTTGTTTTTGGTGGGTGTTACATAAAGCAACTAACTACCTTTACATGACATGTGAGGAACTCTTCCTGCATCCATCCTCCTTAATCTGGTTATCTGTCCCTTTAACTTTCATCTCCTTGCTACAATGCAATTGTTGGCTTGTTCCTGATACCTGAGCGCTGTGTCAGAGTTAATGATCCTTTGATCTCTTTGTTACCTTCTTTCAACTGCTCCCTCAGTTGTCCTGCTGCTGGTGAACTTGCTTATCCAAAGCTGCAAATCGTTGTCACGGGACTTCTGGCACATTCTCTGTTTATTTTTCTTGCTGCTGGTGTGATGGCTCTTGCAGCATCCCTGCATGTCTTTGGACTTCATTCATTGCTTGAGATACTTATTCTTCCCTTCAGATTCCTTTGTGCCTCTGCTTACTGGTTTGATTCTGCCCCCCCCCCCCCCCCCCCCCCCTAATTTCTGTTGTTCTCAGGCAGTGTAATGCAACCTAATATTTCTGTAATTCTTTAAGTTTGCTTTGATTTCTTGCTTCCATCATCACACATAATACACTTTGCTCTAATCTGTTCTGCCTCTTGCTACATCGAGCTAATAACTAAAAGTTCTGTTTGTTTTTCATGTGGCTTTCCACTATGATCTTGAATTCTTTTGCTGTTTTTAGAGTGTTCAGGATTTTAAAGCCAGTAAACTTGAGGAATGGTGTCACACTGCTCACGAGGCAGCCAGAGAATCGAGATGCAGAGAAGTGAATTGCCTGCTGTTGTTAGTCAGTAGTAGAACTGGCTATGTCTGCTCCAGCTACCAGTGTTGCAGTAATTACCATATGATTTATGAATGTGTGTGTACAACTTCTCATGTAATTTCATTTCTAAATTGGGCTATCTAACAGGTATACAAATAACAATCTCTCCTGTGTCTGTGGGTTTTTTTCTACTGCTGCAATATTAGTCCAGGAGTCTTTACTGAGGTTCTTTTTATCTTTGCAAAAATGAAATAAATGTGATAAAGATTGCAGGCTAGTCTGCAGTGTGACCTCATTAAATCTTAGTCATGGGTTTTCATCTGTGGTGCTGTGTAAATGCTTTGTACTAAGTGCACAGAGACGATTGCTGTCCCTCTTTAATCGAAGGCGCTACAATTCAAGCTCCTTAAAGTCTGTGCTGGATGGGTGCAGGCATGTTTCAGTTCCAGTTTGGAAATTGTAACTGTGTTTGTGGGATGATGATTTTGAACTACTCATGCCCTGCTTCTTGGGGGCTTTTGGCATCAGCTGAGTCTTGTGCTGGCACTGAGTTTTGAAATGGGAGCTTATGCTTGTGCTACACAGGGTGCAAGAGTCTATTTCTGACTTCCTACACTGGTCACTTACACTGATTTGATAGATTTGTTTTTCTTGTATAGCTTATCTGCAGCAAATAACTGATGTTTTCATGTTTTCTTCTTTACCACCAAGTGTAGGCTTCTTGCAGATACACATAGTACAAAATAATGCTGTTGGTTACTTAGTGAGTGGAGGACTGCCTGGTTTTTAATAATGACCAGGAACTTAAAAATCCAACTAGCCACCCCTTAAAAGCTCTGTCCAGCAGAGCCAAGATACTTACCCTCCCCAGTTTTGACAGTAGTTGTTGGGGGAACAGTTTCTGGCTGGCTGATTGAGTGATTGATGCCTTGAGCTGACCAAACATGAAGTAGTGTATCACTGTAATTTGTCTTTGTGAGGTGTGTAAATAGTTTAATCATCTCTGCTGCTCTTAAGATATTTTTCTACATCCCCTAAGGCAATCAGATGCATGATGAAAATTAAAAGATGCTGGTATTTGGTAGAAGATGAACTGGAATAAAAAAACACTCTATTTTCTGAAACTTGCTTGGAATAGGATTAGCAATGCGAATGTGCAGCTGTGGGTGTCATGAAAAATTTCCAAAGGCTGCTTGGAAACTCTTCCCTTCAATCTAATTATGGAATAGATGCAGTAAATATACTTAATTGTAATAACTTGTGGCATATAAGCTGATGCATGCTTCGTTGAGTGTATTGCTTTTCAGAGTTTGGACTTTTGAGGTGTCAACATGGAGTTCTAAAAAAGGAAGAATTTATACAACACCATAGATGAAAACCTTGCAAACCCACTAATATGCTGGCATTTCAAAGTATATTGCAATATTTTAGTGATGAAGGACAGGTTTTGGGCTTGGTTTTTTCTGTCCCTGTAAGCTAATTTAGTGGGGAAAAACTAAGCCAGGCCTATGCAACAAGTGATTTGCAGTGCAAGCTTCTGTGGTCAGCCAGCTGCCTAAAAGGTAGTTTATGCTGTGCTTCAAAGTTGAGAGGCACTATCCTTCCAGCCAGGGGTTGTTTCCTGGCTTGAGGAAGCTGTTGAGTAAGTAAAGAAGTGAGTTGGCTGGGATGGAATCTGTGTGGAGGGAGGAGCTGGCCATGGAGCTGGCTGTGGCCTATAGTAGAATAGGCATGAGGGAAGGTGACCTGATGTTAAGGCTGAGTGGTTGAACTAGAAATAACCTTCAGGCCTGAAGAAGGTGCTCAACAGCATGCTTTGAGCTAGAGTGTCTGGATATAGCACTACAAAACTTGGGGGATCCTTGTTTTGTTGATGGGGGTTTTTTTGGTAGTGGTTTTTTTCTGTGTTGTGGGTTTTTGGTTTGGTTTTATTAACCTTGGTGACTTTCTTATGCATTTGATGTTAATGAATTCTAATATTTGGGGTAGTGAACTGAAGGTTTTCAAGATGTAATACCTGAGTTTCCAACAGGTCACAGTGACTTAGAATAACTTTACGGGCTAGGTGCATAGAAAATGTGAGCTGTGGAAATAAATCAGGTGAAGTTGAATAGTTTTGAAGGCATTATTCTTGCAGTGTAAAAAGGCAAGCATGTGCTAACTTCAGCAAGTTTGGCATCTGGCTGCTTTTTGTGTATTTGCTTAGTTTTTACTGACAAGCAATTTTTGGAGACTTAACTGCTTGGGACCTTCATGTGGAACTGTTACATCCCTTAATCACAATTAGAAAGGAGGAGTTGTTCATTTATACATGGATTATTCCATCTGTAATAAATGAATGGAAGTAATCTGCATACCAACCATTCACTTTGTATTACTGAAATAATGTACCATGGAACTGGTAACTAATCAAACTAAGACTCTGATGGGGGGGCTCTGAAGGGCTTGGGGTTTTTATTAAGTAAGACATAGAATGTGAAAAGGAATTGCAACTTCTTGTGGGAATTTCCATTGAAAGTTTAGAGTGATTTAAAGTGGGGTTTTTTTCACCACACCAGTAGGTGTGTCACTTTAATTCAGTACCATGCTTAACACAAAAATATACATTAATTTTTACAATCCTATTTGACATTATCAAGCTATTGGCATCCTCACTTTTTCTTCATCAACAAACCACTGAAGGTATTAAATGTTTTATTTTGGGTGCTATCTTAAAAGTTAAGGGTGTTAAACTGATTAAGGACACTGGATGAACACCCCTAACTTGAGTATGACAATATGCCAGACAGGTAAGAATAGCAGCCTCTTCTGTGAGTGCTGAGAGAGTACTTTCTTCCTTCTTTCTTTTTTCATGTGGCTGCATTCACTCTATTACTCTGTTTCTAAACTTGAGTGCATTCAGCTTTTGAATTCCAGAAGCAAGAAAGCTCAACCTCTCAATTTTTTTCAGTTGAGGAATAAATGTTAGGTATGAAAATGTAATAACAAGAAACATTGCACTCTACTTTCACTACCAAAGATTTTTTACTTCTAAACACAGCTAAAATGAGACAAGCTAAAATGTGAGGTTTATGAAATTTAAGGCATCAGAGAAAGTAACAGCCTTCAGAAAGTTGCAGCTCGTGCAGAAAATGCTGTTAAATCAAATCAGACCTTTGCTGGTCTCCAGGGGAGGATGTGATTGTGTTATTATAAGATTTAACAGGCACATGTGTATGACAAAATAGACCCTATGGGACCAGAAATAAATGGAATGATTTAGGGTTTGGGGCTTGATTGACAGCCTCACACAGGAAGAGGTGAATCCTTCACAAAATGAAGCTAATGAAATGTGGATAAAACATGGCTGTGTTGCCTTCTTAGATAATAAAAACATGTCTTTAGCCCTTTGAGATCAACACAGTATGTTGAGACCAGGGAATTATTTTTTCATTGTGCTGAGTCTTCCTTAGAAATACCAGAGCAAATGGTTTGCATTTGCTTTCAAGATGAGCATTCACTCAGGTAGTGGGATTCCAAAGAACCTGAATTTCAACATTTAACCACTCCCTTACATTCAGTCATCTGCAGTGTTGGAAGTCTTTTAGCATCACAAGGTGTGCAAGCTTGCAGTTGAATACAGATGTGTTGTATCACTTTGCCAGGTTACTAAACTTTTACAAGAGGGAATGCAGTTTGTAGCTGGAGTTTTATAATAGTCTCCTGCACTGTGGATTTATGTGGGTCAGATTTCCTCTTTGGGGTAATGTTTTGTTTTAATGTGAATCAAGAAGGTGCATAATTGTGTAGAAAATAGCACTCTTCAGGTATGCTGTTGAGCTATAATTTGACTAGATATCCATTTTAATAGATTAAGGATGTTAAGAATAATTGATCAAGTCACAAGACTTGATAGTAATACTCTGTGAAGTGCCAGCAAGAGAACTTCAATCTCCCAATCTTGCTTTAAGACTAAGAATTGAATTAGCTTGTCTTAAGCATGCAGGTACAACACACTGTCCTGCTGTAATTTAAGAACTCTGACTATTAATATTTTAATGTGTGACTCAGTCCCTTTTTGGAAAATGAGCTACTTTTAGGTCTTATTTTCCCCTGGTGTAAGCTGTTCCTGGGGTTGTTAGCTCCAGATTTGCTATTCTTTCAAACATACTTAGGCTGAGAAACTGTGTGGAGAATTATCCATTGGAATGTGCTCAGAATGGCTTGAAACTTGAGTTTACATTAAAAGGGCCTTAACATCTTATTGAAGGTGACCAGTCTAACTGCTGGCTGCCTCCCTCTTGTATATGGGCTTAGCTGCTACTGTTTGTTTGCAGAAAACAAACCTGATGGAGAGAAAAAGGAAAGGTTTGCTTGCTACCAGGTTGTTTTTTGAAGTAGCTCAACAACAAGCCAGGTGATCTGATGGAAAGGTGGGAGAGAATGGAAACACAGGTCTAAAGGCAGCGGGGCCACAGAATCTATAAAGTAGACTGTGTTAAAGTGCTCTGCAAATACAGACTAATATTTATTCCTTTTTTTGAGGGACTAGGGAATGTTAATGAGTTTTCCTGCTTTTTCTTGAAGGGGAAGGGGGTCCTGGGTTTTGAGCTGTGGTCAATGTCTTTTTTGGACTGAGGGAGTTGTATGTATGTATTTCTATGAAGAGTAACATCAGGTGCTGGTTTAGAAATAGCTTTTAGTGGACTTAAAACCAACCACGATCAGTTGTTTGCAGCAGAAATTGCTCAGGCTGTATTTTCATATATGGTCTTTCTTCAGCTCTTGTTTAACATGTAAATGTACATTGTCATGGGACATAGTCAGCTTATTACTTCAGTCTGTGTTCTTGCACAACATGATCTGTCCTTAATAGCAGAATCCCTTAAATAATTGGGTTGGACAATGTAAAGAGGCAAAACAAGTTTTTATTACTTGGAGTTGGTACACAGCTTAGCAGTTCCAGGAGAGCTCTGCTCAGTGTGTTTGCAGGAAAGAGGGGAAAGCAACTCAGAAGGACATACTTTCAGAAGCTGTGTGTATTAGCTTCTTGTGAACACCAGTGTAGTTTTTTTGCTTGTACTTGAGACTTCTGGGAAAACTTTGATGGGAAGATGAAGGATGGGAAGCTCAACATGACCCAGCAATGTGAGTTTGCAGCCCAGAAAGCCACCCATGTCCTGGGCTGCATCAAAAGCAGTGTGACCAGCAGGTTGAGGGAGGGGGTTTTGCCCCTCTCCTTTGGGGAGAAGCCCCCTGCAGTGCTGCATCCAGCTCTGAGGTCCCCAAGACAAGACAGGCTTGGAGTGAGTCCAGAGGAGGCCATGGAGATGGTCTGAGGGCTGGAGCCCCTCTGCTCTGGAGACAGGCAGAGTTGAGATTGTTCAGCCTGGAGAAGAGAAGGCTCAGGAGAATTTAGAGCACCTTCTGGTCCCTAAAGGGTGGGCTCCAGGAAAGTCAGAGAGGGGCTGGGTCCAAGGGCAGGGAGGGCCAAGCCCAGGGGAACAGCCTTCAGCTGCAGGAGGGCAGCTGGAGAGGGGCTGGGAGGCAGAAATCCTTCCTGGGGAGTGGGGGAGGCCCTGACACAGGGTGCCCAGAGAAGCTGGGGCTGCCCCTGGATCCCTGGCAGGGTTCAAGGCCAGGTTGGATGGGGCTTTGGGCACCCAGGGCTAGTGGAGGGTGTCCCTGCCCATGGCAGGGGGTAGCACTGGGGAGGCTTTGAGGTCCATTCCAACCTAAACCTGTCTGTGAGCCTGTGATTTTTCAGTCTTAATTTGTACTATGTTTACATTTGGGTTTGGTCTGAGTTATTTATGACAGATCTTCATGCAACTGGGATCTTATCAACACAGATGGAAGTAGCTGGTTTATTCTTTCTGTGAGCACTTTGAGTTTGGGGTAGTTGAATCTTGAGCACCAAAATTCATTGCAAATGTTGGGTCTGGCAGTCATGGAATGCTGAAGCTTATATCCAGCTCTAAATCCACTGAATTAGAGGTGGAAGATACTACATGACTAAACAAAACCTCACGTGCCAAGTTCTTGTGACATGTTCAGTTGCTCATGCAAAATTCAAAGTATGGTTTGGACCTTGGCCTGTTTGGTTTGGTTTGATTTTTAGGGGGCTAGGGTGTTGGAAGGTGGGGATGGGGTGTTGGTTGGGGGTTTGTTTTATCCTAGCTCTTGGGTAATGGGTTGAAATACTCTGTGCAGCATTGAAGTCATACCTTGATATGAGTGAAATTTGCTTATGATGACAGTTGTTGATGAACTGCTAGTTGTTGTATGTGGTGTTTTGGGTTTGTTGGGTCTTTTTTTTAATGTGGGAGTGGGGAGGTGGGTGCTTGAATGTGTCATGACAAAGTATCGATTCCAGTCATCGCTAATAAATGTGCCTTTAGATAACAACCTGCAAACTGTCATGGAATTGCAACTGCTCTCTAATACGATGTGCTCTTTCTCTTCTTTCCTTAAAGGTGGTATTGGAAACAGAAATCACCAATAAGTCTGCTTTGAAACTTTATGAAAACCTTGGTTTTGTGCGAGACAAGAGGCTGTTCAGATACTATTTAAACGGAGTTGATGCACTGCGTCTTAAACTATGGCTGCGTTAACAGAAACCATCCCATCCAGCAACTGACGTCCCAACAGCTCAGAGTTGTCCTTTGCATGCAATGCAATTTGTCCAAAATTGCTTTGCAAGGTGGACTTAGTAATTTCCAAGCAGCTCTTAAATCTGTCAGTGTCTCATTTTGAGTGTCGCACATGTTTGTTGCACTTTGGCATGGCGCATTTGTTCCGAATTCAAACCCATCGTTTCAAACTTCCGAGTTCTTTTGGTACCAGCAAGATGTGCCAGTTGATAGCCAAGATAATGTTCATTCATTTGCAAGTCTACTTGACTGTATTACATACACAGTGAACATTTTATCAGAGAACCTGGATGTGGAACACGACTTTTGGTTCCAGGAAAAAAAAAAAAAGCAACACAACAAAAAGCCAATGTAGATTGTAAAATTCTATAAGTATACTAACATTTCATACAAAAAATTGCCATAGTTTTCTGGAAAAAGGCTTCAATTTTAGGTTTTATTTTTCAATATTGAATTTTCCATTCTTAAATATTGGTACCTCAGTGATTAGTGAATGAAAAAATGTATTGTAGGGTGGGGTGTGTGTTACAATGAGTAACAGTAACAATTAAATTGCGTCTGCCAGTGCCTGTATAGATAAGTATATTTGTCTTCACCTCTAAGTTTGGAGTGCATGCTTTTATTCTTTTACTTTCTTCAATTGTCTTGGCAAAGAAAATTTTCTGCTTTTAATTTAAATTCTGGATTTGATAATAAATTATTTCAGATTTTTATAATTTGGATACTTCTCCCAAATGAGGGTTTGGAAGGCCCTTCTTTTCTTATAGCAAGAAGTGTAAGCTATTTTGAAAACCTTGAGTAGCTGCTGAAAGAGAACCTGATGTCACCAGTGAATCTCTGCTGGTTTTGGATGCACTTTTTTTTTTCATTAAAAAGAGTGAGGGACTTCTTTTAAAAGATAGAGAAAATTAATGTAAATTGGTATGATTTTATTTAATCAAAATTATTGCTAGAAGCTCTGAAAAAAACAGCTATTTTAAGATAGTTGGAAATTTTATTTTTTTTTTTTTTCAGATTCAGATCGCTTCGCTTCAGTGTTCTAAAATGCTTCAATCTTTGGTTCTTGGTCTTGGAAATAAATTTCAAGGTGTATTGTATGCATTTTTAGCTGCTCTCATTTTCTCTAAACTTACATGAGCTAAATTATTTGGGGGATTTTCTCCCCTCTAAAATCAAAGCCGAGGGGAAGGTCTTTTCTCTCTCTCTCTCTCTCTCTCTCTCTCCCTCTCTTTCTTGCATTTGCTCTGGCTCTGTTTTTCTCTTTTTTCTTCTCTTTTTTCAATTTTCATTTCTTTAATTGGGCTTACATAGGTTTTACCAATACCCATCAATTTTTTTCAGTAATTACAGTGTCTAGGCTTTTGTCGTGGTTTGACTCGGCAGGCAGCTCAAACAGCCATACAGCTGTTCCCTCCTTTTCCCCCCCCACTACCCAGTGGGATGGGGGAGAGAATCAAGAAGGTGAAACTTGTGGGTTGAGATAAAGACAGTTTAACAGGACAGAAAAAGGAAGATAATAATGATGAAGGAATACACAAAAGTGATGCGCTGTACAACTCGCCACCCGGAACCAGTGCTCAGCTTCTTCCTGAGCCACACAATCTCTGGGCCAAGCCTCAGTTACATGCAGAACACAACACCATATGGTATGGAATATCCCTTTGGCCAGTTTGGGGCAGCTGTCTTGGCCATTTCCCCTCCCAGCTTCTTGGCAGCCCCCCTGCCTTCTTGTTGGCAAGCCCATCGAGAAGCTTGAAAAGACCTTGACTGCTTGGCAACAACTAACGACATCCCTGTGTTATCAACATAATCCTCACCCTGAATCCAAAACACAGGACTATACCTGCTCCTAGGAAGAAAATTAACTCCCTGCCAAAACCAGGACAGCATTCTTGTTCAGTGGGATTATATAGCCCAGGTCTATGAGTCGGTTGGTGGGGTTTTTTTTCACTTTGGGAAAAAAAAAAATCAAGAGAAGGTATTAGTTGACTTCTGGAAGAACCTATGTAATCTGTGAAAAGGATGAACTCTCAATGAATTTTCTGTAGTTGAGCATACTCTTCAGATTTGCCTTACTACTATTTTTTTCTTGGTTTTTTTTAAGGGTTTGGTTTGAATTATGGGGTTTTTTTGCTAATTACTGTATGTTTAAAAACAAACCCAACAAAAACCCTACCTCCAGTAACATTTGGAAAAGAGCCCTGTGCTGGAAAACTGGATTTAAAGGCAAGCCTTATTTTGCACAGACCAATTGCACATGGTGATGGACATTTCTTACCATGTACAAATTATGAGTTGTATTTGAAAATAAAGAATTATTATTTCTTTTAATGGAAATTGGCCCTTCTGAGTTTTCTGCTTGTAGACACTGTTTGTGCTTTTGAAGGGGGTTTGTTCCCCTCAGTAAAGAAAATTCATATTTAAAGTGGGGCTGGAGTCACAGAACATGGTGAAGCTCAGCACAAAGCTTCTGTGTTGCTGCTTTTATCCATGTTATCCCAAGCCCTCAGGTTTGCCAGTTTTTCTGGGCAGCTTTTCAGGAGGTTTTGTTCATAGTAACGTTAAATCAATCAAACCAGATTTCTCTCAACCATATTCCAGGGGTCCAGGATGTAGTGATGGCTGAATGAATGAAGGAGACAGACCAGGAGGTCTTATACCTTGTGAGCTGCTGTCGGACTCGTATCTCAAACTGCAGACCAGGCTCTCTTGTGTGTCTGCTGATGTTTAAAAACCAAAAAGCCAGACAGGCAAGTTTTCCATGGGTTAATATTTAAGCTGTGGGTGTCTTCAGATTCACAAGCCGACTTTAGAAGTTACCCCAAAACGCTTTTGGTGAAGGGACAGCCAAAACCATGGCTCCCGAGCAAACTTCAAATACAATTCCATTTGTTTATTGTAAGAAGTCATTGTCACCATGCCCATGTGACAAGTACTGAGCAAAATAGGCACAGGTGTCTCCTGACAGGGCCCATTGTCTGGGAGGTTCAGATAACTGCTGCTGTGTAGCACACAGGTCGCTGTGGAAGAGACCGAAGCTCTTTGTGTTGGTGTGAATTAAAGGAAATGGATTTGTTCTCTTCTTGCTTGACTTATCCAGCGGGAAGTTCTGAATTTGCAGAGAGGTGAATATAGGTTTTCAAAAGAAATCTAGCAATGAGAAGTTGGTTATTTCTCATGTCTGTTGCTAAAACACAGTCCTTTCCCCCCCCCCCCCCCCCCCCCCCCCTTTTGCATTGACAAATCGAACGGAGGAGTTGATGGCTTTTACGTTTCACTTTGCCCCAAAGTCTCTCTTGGCTGTTTGCATCTATGGATGTTTGCATTATATTGGTGTTTGGGTTTTGGGCTTTTTTTTTTGTTGTTGTTTTTTAAAGAAATCAGGTTCATTACCTTCAGGAGAAGGACTCATCATCTAATTGGCGTTGCAGAGTATGTCACAAACTCTTTTTCAGGGCACTGCAAGACGTTGCTAGAACCGAGTGCTATGTGAAACAAACGTCAGGTCTCGTATAAATGTTACAACCAATATTGGAGTTCAGGTATCAGGTGGGCATCTATGAGAATATCAAGTGTATCTCAAAATACTGGACTGCTGTTTTGAGTGGATTATGTTCTTCTGTCCCTTTATCTTTTTTTTTTTTTTTGATGAGAACAAAAACAGTGGGGTTATGAAATGTACAAGCTGTCTAAATACAATGCAGTCAAATAAATGGTTAAGTTGTTTATCTATTTCCTTTTGAATGGAAACGTCCTGCTGCTTATTTTGCTTTCCCTACAAACTAGGAGTGCGTGTGCTTGTTCTCAAGAGAGGAATATTTGCATTTATATTCTATAGCCAATGGGATCCTGGGGTGCATTAGGAGGAGTGTGGCCAGCAGGTCGAAGGAGGTGATCCTCCACCTCTACTCTGCCCTGGTCAGGCCCCACCAGGAGTATTATGTCCAGTTCTGGGCTCCCTGGTATAAAAGAGACAGGGATCTCCTGGAGAGAGTCCAGAGGAGGCTATGAAGATTATTAAGGGAGCATCTCCCCTATGAGGAAAGGCTGAGTGAGCTGGGGCTGTTCAGCCTGGAGAAAAGAAGACTGAGGGGGGACCTAATTACTGTTTATAACTATCTTAAGTATGGGATGCAGGGGGAAATGGCCAGCCCCTTTTCAGTGGTCTGTGGAGACAGGACAAGGGGCAATGGCTGCGAGTTAGAGTATAGGAAGTTCTGCACCAACATGTGGAAGAACTTTTCCCCAGTGAGGGTGACAGAGCCCTGGGACAGGCTGCCCAGGGGGTGTGGAGTCTCCATCTCTGGAGATATTCAAGACTCGTCTGGACGCCGACCTGTGCAATATGAGCTGGGGAGCTGCTTTGGCAGGGGGGTTGGACCTGATGATCTCTGGAGGTCCCTTCCAACCCCTGTGATTCTGTGATTCTATGATTCTATGAATGGCTGGAAAAATGTACAGGAGAACTGTTTATTGCTACTAGATTTTAATTTCCACACCTCTCTAAGAAGCATCTTGGATATTTGGATGAACTCATCCAAGAATATGTTCTTAGTTCCACAGACGAACTCAAAGGGGTCTGTTTTTCATGTGTACTAGGTTAGGACTAATGGAGTCCTCCTGGATGTTCCTGGGAGAGAAGAGCTGAGAGCTGTAAAAGTGTATGATGCAAACCTATGGATTCTGGAAATCCTTTGTCCTTTATTCCCTCTACAATGATCTTTTGGGATGTAAAACTTCCTAAGAATTTCCCAGCAAGCTTGTGTGTTTGGCCGTGTGCTTGTTCAGAGGTGTGTAGATGACTGAGTCGTAACCAACCTCTGCTAGAACTTGCTGGTTGCCTGACAGCAGCTCCAAGCTTTATATTCTTCCAGCTTCTTTTCTGCTTCCTTACATCTAGGCTAGAGTTTGTTATGAATTGAGGCTTCACTGACATTTCACCACCTCTTTTTGTCCCAACAGTAGGAACTGTGGTACGGAACCAGAAATCTCTTCCCAACTTCAGGAACTGGATGCTGAGCGTTGCATGTAACTTTTTACCTGGCCATAAACCAGCAATAAACAGCCCTGATGGTTTGGTTTTTCACTCCTCCAGTTCTTCCAAGTGTTGAATTCTGGGCCAGATAAGGGTTAATTTCTATTTCCTTGCCTTGCACAGCAATGTGTATTTATAGCCCTATATATCTCGTTAGTATGTGTAAGCTAAAATAGATTTGGAGAGGCCTAATGTTTCTTTTAATGTGAAATTTTAAGAAGTCTTTTTCTCAGAGATAGTCCAGACTGGCCAAGACTACTTAGGTGATGTGCCCAGGAATGAGCATTTTATGTGTTGCCCACCAATGCACACTTTAAAAATGGATGATTTCTTTAACTGTGCAGCCCAGAGGGATCCTGAGCTGTGACTTGTGCAGGGAAAAGGGTTCTGTAGGTCCACAGAAATGTTTTCAGTGAAGAAGCTGGGGCTTTTCTCCTTCTATTGCTATCCAACTCCCTGTAGGAAAGATGGGTCTGTGGCAACTTTTGATCATTACTCTTCTTTGTAAGGTTCAAGGGTAAGGTAAAATAAAGAGTGAAATTCAAGAGAGTTCAAGGTATTGCTGCTCTTAACTTGATGTGCTCCACAGGAGGACAGTCCTCCATCGAAGCTCCTCCTGTGTGAGCCCTCTTCAAAGGGATCGTGGATACCTGTGGTGTCTGGGTTGGAGGAGACTGAATGAATACATGTAAAGAGGGATGAGTGGAAAGATGCTAAGTTGCCAAACATATGAGGCTCAGCAAGCTGCCAGAGCTGAAAAGCCTCAACAGATGGGAGACCACTGGGTGAAGCATCACCCACTATGTGTATTTGCTCAATCCCTCCTCTTCTGAGACATCTCCCTGTGGCAACTGCTTCTGTATTCCTGTTTTATGGACAGTACTGGACTGGATGTGTAGGACAGAGCTTTCCAGGGACAGCTTTCTGTCTGCAGGCATTGCAGGCTCAGAAGGGTCTTGATTTTGCAGACTTTTAGTCCAGGGCTCTGTAGGACAAGCAGTTCCTCTGCTGTAACACCGTGCCAGAAAGCTGCCCTGGGGATAATGGGAGTTTTCTATGTTTCTCCTACCAGGCCAGGGGTGTTTCCTCCTGCACAGTCAGACATGACTGTGATACCCTGTTACAGCTGAGAATTGCTTTCTGACCTTGCACTTGTCTAAACTGTGCCTCGTTAAATGATGATCTGTTCTTGCACCTTGCCTGGCAGTGCAACTGCCCAAGAGCAATTGTTTTCTTCCATCACTGAACATCTGTTACCATTTAGAAGACGCATCCAAACCAAAGAACCATCCCCTGTCTCACTGCCAGCAGCCCTTATTGATCTTTCTTCAGCAGCATAAGGTAGGAAAAGGTCAGATCCAGTGTGTGATTTCCCAGCTGCACAGTCCTCTGCTGAAGCTTGAGGGCAGGTCGCTGTGTGCTGTTGTTTGGATTTGTATTACCCATAGGCTGTAGGTTGAGCATTCCATGATTTTCATAGAACCATGGAATTACAGAATGTGTGAGGTTGGAAGGGACCTTTAAAGGCCATCCACTCCAACCCCCTGCAGTGAGCAGGGACACCTTCACTAGAGCAGGTTACTCAGAGCCCCAACAAGCCTGACCTTGAATGTCTCCAGGGATGGGGCCTCCACCACCTCTCTGAGCAACCTGTTCCAGTGATCCACCACCCTCAGAGGGAAGAACTTTTTCCTAATACCCAACCTAAATCTCTCTTTTCTAATTTAAAACCATCCCCCCTCATCCTGTCACTCCATGCCCTCGGGAATAGTTCTTCCCCAGCTTTCCTACAGGCACCTTTCAGGGACTGGAAGGGGCTATAAGGTCCCCCCAGATCCTTCTCTTCTCCAGGCTGAACAAGCCCAACTCTCTCAACCTGTCCTCACAGGAGAGGTGCCCCAGCCCTTGGATCATTTTTGTGGCCTCCTCTGGACACTCTCCAACAGATCCATGTCCTTTTTGTGCTGAGGGCTCCAGAACTGGACACAGCTCTGCAGGTGAGGTCTCCCCAGGGCAGAGGGGCAGAATCCCCTCTCTTGATCTGCTGGCTACACTCCTTGGGATGCAGCCCAGGATGGGGTTGGCCTCTGGGCTGCAGATGCACATTGGTGGCTCATGTCCTGCTTCTCACCCACGAGTCCCCCCAAGTCCTTTTCCTCAGGGCTGCTTTCCAGCCCATCATCTCCTGGATGGAGATGGGGTTTGTCCTGACCCAAGTGCCTGACCCTGCGCTTGGCTTTGTTGAACCCCATGAGGTTCCCCTCGGCCCACTTCTCCAGCCTGTCCAGGTCCCTCTGGATGGCATCCTGTCCCTCCAGCACATTAACCTCACCACTCAGCTTGGTGTCATCAGCAAGGTGATTAGGTAGGAAATGGGAGATCTTTGTAGTTCTATGTACTGAAAAGTTATGATAAGGTTTTTTCAGAAATGTTAAGGTCCTTGGGACAGATGGATGGACACAGACACGGGAACACACGACCCCTCATTCAGATTTAGCTGAATCTCAGCATCTGATTTCCTTTTAAGCAGGGATGGAGGATGCTTCCCCGATTTTTTAGCTGTTGCCCTGTGGGTGACTGGAACGTTTCATCTCCAGGTAGGAAATACAGATTTAAATGCACCTCTGCATCGAGCACGAGTTCCACCCTGGACCTAAGAAATTCTCCAGCGATCGAAACCCTGACCCCAAAGAGCAAAAAAACAGGTCTAAAAATGGTTTTGGAATTTTAATAGATATTCTTCCTAGGTTTTGCACCAGGTAATGCCTGCACTTCTGTGGGGTGGGTTTTTGTTTTAGGATTTTGTTTTATTTTGTAAAACCCCAGACCAGGAAATGCCACTTCTGCTGCAGGGAATGAAAGTGGGAAGAGCTGGTCCAGTCCTGAAGAGTGGGAAAAGCTGCTAACAAGGACATGGTGGCTAAAGATGTAATATGGCAGCTTAATAGTAATGGGGTTCTACTCTTGTTTTCTGTTTCCACCATTATGTGGAAGAACTTCTTCCCAGTGAGGGTGAGGGAGCCCTGGGACAGGCTGCCCAGGGGGGTGTGGAGTCTCCTTCTCTGGAGAGATTCCAGACCCGTCGACCTGTGCGCCCTGTCCTAGGGACCCTTCTTTGGCAAGGGGTTGGACCTGATGATCTCTGAAGGTCCCTTCCAACCCCTACAGCTCTGTGATTCTGTCTGTAATAAACCACAAGCAAAAGAAGACGCTGCAGCAGGTGTTAAAACACCACGATGAAGGTTGAAAAAGTAGGTGACCTTAAGAAACCTCTATGCAAAGCTAAAGTTATTCCTGATATTACAAAGGAGGGGGGCCAAAACTATTAGCTGGTGCACCCCCCCTTCCAGATAGACCTTTGAAAGTACACGTCCTGCCCACGTGAACGCGCTCCCTTCCATGGGTAATTTAGAGCAGACAACTAATTGAATACTCCCGTTGCTACAGCTCCCTCCCAGGGGATGGTTGTACTGGAAAAGGCTCTTAGTCTGGCTCAAAATTAGCTTTTAATATTGGAGAGAACAAACAAATGTGCCCTCCCACTTTGCTGCCTTTGATGAAAGTGGTTGATGCGTCGCTTCTGAATTGCTCTAAGTGTGCTTCAACCCCATTGACTCGGAGCAGAAGGGTTTGCTGGAGGAGGTAATGACATGGAGAAGAAAACCAGCTGCTCTTCAGCCAAATTAAGGATGTCCTTCTTCCTCGCTTGCCTTCTCCACACAGCGGTGTGCTCACCGGAGGCTCCTACAGCTTTCCAGGGAATAAAGGGCAGCTTCAGGTGCTAAAATTCACTGGAAAATGTTTCTTTTCATTTCTTTTTCCTCCCCGTTTTTTTCACACAGATGACTTGACCCCACAGCATTTTGGTTTCCTGAGGTCTGAAGTCTGCTTGGACAGAGTGTGGTTTCGCAGCTCTAAACCCCAGTTTGCTGGGGACCAGTGAGCTGGGCTGCCTGGAAATGTAAACAGCCTGGAAAAAGTAAATAAATCAGGAAGCATTTCAAGCCACAAATGGCAGTCAGAGTCTTTTTTTTCTGCAAATAGCAGAGGTTTTTAATCTCGCTATCTCAAAGTGACATTCAGAAAATTGCTCTCTTGGGGCTGGATGAGAAGTTCTTCATTACCCAGAACGGGGCTGGGCATGATTAAAAAGAGAAAGTTTTCTCCTTGGGGTTGGGCTTTTTTTTGTTTCATTGAAGTGAAAATTGCAAAGCTGGAAATGTCGGGGCTGCCGATGAGCCAGCGATTGCTCAGACAGTTCCATATATAAGCTGACAACTGGGGAATGTAGAAGGCACCTACATGGGTGCTGCCCTGTGCCCGGCAAAGTGAAGAGGCTGCTGTGTAGTCCCAGTGGGCTCAGTCCTCTGTTTCCTCTTGGGACCTTATAGCAGCCTTCCAGTCCCTGAAGGGAGCAGAGAAACAGGAGGGGAATCAACTCTTTAAAAGGGTAGATAATGGCAAAACAAGGGGGGATGGGTTAAAGCTAAAGGAAGGAAGGTTTAGATTAGATATTGGGGGAAGTTTTTTACAGAGAGAGTGGTGAGGTGCTGGAACAGGCTGCCCGGAGAGGTGGTGGGTGCCCCATCCCTGGGGGTGTTCAAGGTCAGGTTGGATGGGCCCTGGGCAACCTTGTGTAGATCCAGGCCTGAGGTTGGTGGCCCTGCCTGTGGCAGGGGGTTGGAGCTCTGTGATCCTTGGAGTCCCTTCTAACCCAGACCAGTCTGTCATTCTATGAAATCCACCAAAAATATGTTTGTTGAAACATAAAACTTTGATGTTTTGGTGTTGTCAGGGTAGAAAGAGCTTTTCTGTCTCTCAGCAGGAATTCTGCAGGTCTTTGTTCCATGGTAAACTCTGCATTCTTGGAAAGTCCTTTGGAAGAAGCATGCTCTGAAAACTTTTCCAGCATCAAAATCCCACGAATGCTTTAAAACCTACAGAAAGAGCCCTTCTTCTTTCACAGATCCTGGAAGTGATCCTGTGTTGGGCTTTGGTTGCTTTTTTTTTTTACTCACCAGCTAAGGAGCTCACTAAATACTTCCAAGCATGGAAATAAAAAAAAAAAAAAATCAAAGGGTTGGAAAAACATTTTAAAAATATCTTTTTAAAGATCCTTTGCCAGCTTCATCTCTCTTCCACTCCTGTTTGAGCTCTGCAGACTTTTATTTCTCAGCCTGTTCTAGCATCGGAAGAGCATGTTACTGTGAGTTAAGTTTTCTTTGGTAAATAGTTTCCAGGGAGATTTAAACTTCTTTTAAATTTAAATATCAATATCCTTGAAATTCAAAACCAATTTTTTTTGAGGTTTCTTTTGCTTGTACCCAGCCCCCCAAACTATTTCTGTCACTGTGCACCAGGAATCAGCAGTATTGCTGTGGCTGTTTTACACCATCCAAAGCCCATCCTTTGTCTTGGGGTGCTTTTGGAAGCTCTCCCTGATGCTGTGTGGGGACTGAACTCCTACAGATTAGGCAGAGAGAATCACAGAATCATAGAATGGTATGAGTTGGAAGGGACCCCAAGGATCATAGAGCTACAACCCCCCTGCCACAGGCAGGGCCACCAACCTCAGGCCTGGAGCTACACAAGGTTGCCCAGGGCCCCATCCAACCTGGCCTTGAACACCTCCAGGGATGGGGCATCCACCCCCTCTCTGGGCAGCCTGTTCCAGCACCTCACCACTCTCTCTGTAAAAAATTTCCCCCTAATATCTAATCTAAACCTTCCTTCCTTTAGTTTTAATCCATTCCCCCTTGTCCTGTCATTGTCTATCCTTTTAAAAAGTTGAATCCCCTCCTGCTTATAAGCTCCCTTCAGGGACTGGAAGGCTGCAATGAGGTCCCCCCGCAGCCTTCTCTTCTCCAGACTGAACCAGCCCAGCTCCCTCAGCCTCTCTTCGTAGGGCAGGTGCTCCAGGCCTCTAATCATCTTCATGGCTCCTCTGACCCCTCTCCAACAGTTCCACATCCTTCTTGTATTGGGGGCCCCAGATCTGGACACAGGACTCCAGATGGGGCCTCACGAGGGCAGAGTAGAGAGGGACAATCACCTCCCTGTCCCTGCTGCCACCCCTCTTCTAATGGAGCCCAGGATACCATTGGCCTTGCGAGCTGCAAGAGCACACTGCTGGCTCATGTTAAGTTTCTCATCCGCCAGAATCCCCAAGTCCTTCTCAGCAGGGCTGCTCTCAAGAAGCTCTTCTCCCAGACTGTATCTATGTCTGGGATTCTTCCGGCCCAAGTGCAACACCTGACACCCAGCCCACCTCATCCACAAGCAGAGTTGTGTGCTCACCCATACACCACACCACTTGGATGCAGTCAGTGCCTGCAGGCTTCAGGGAAACTGAGGCAGGAGAGTCTGGGTGTGCTGGTGTCCTTTGAGCAGCACAGAACTGCTGCTGCTTCAGTGGTGAGTGCTGTCATCGTGCCCTGGAGCATGGGGGTTGTTTGAGTCTGGTACAGATGGGGTGCTTAGGATACCCCCTCAGGGTGTATCCTTAGGGAATGCAATTTCCATCATCCACGCCCTTCTCTCTGTGCCAGAAGTTTGGGCCTCAGCTGGCTTTACCTGCTTAAACCACCAGACCGTACGCTGGGGAGGGAAATGCATGAAAAACCAGAAAGGAAGAGTTTGGTTTGGGAGTTCCCCTTGGTTACTCCAGGAGCCTGATCTTGCAGACCGGTGCTGGGACTTTATGCAGCCACAGGGATTAATCCTTAAAGCTGGTCCTGACACAGGATGGGCACTCTGACTCCAGTGCCTCAGAGGAGGCTGGAGGGTTACACTGCCTCACTTCACCGAACAGGAACCAAGTTTTTACTTTAAAATTAGGACTCCCAAACATTTCCTGAACGGGCAATAGCTTCAGTCAGCACCTCTAAAGCCCTGCTGCCCGTCACAGCCATCCTGGCTCTAACCATGTTACCCAGAGCTGAGAGCACAGAATCACTGAATTACAAGGTTAGAAAAGACCTTGAAGATCATCGAGTCCAACCGTTCCTGTCCTGTGCTAAACCAGATCCCTGAGCACCTCATCTGTCTGCTAAACACCCCCAGGGGTGGGGACTCAGCCCCCTCCCTGGGCAGCCTGTGCCAGGCCCTGACAACTCTTTCAGGGAAGAACTTTTCCCTCCCATCTGAGCTGACCCTGCCCTGGCACAGCTTGAGCCCATTGCCCCTTGTCCCATCTCCTGTCCCCTGGCTGAAGAGACCATCGCCCACCTCTCTGCACCCTCCTGGCAGGGCAGGGGAGGTGGGGAGAAGGTCTCCCCTCAGCCTCCTCTTCTCCAGGCTGAACACCCCCAGCTCCCTCAGCTGCTCCTCAGAGGATTTGCCCTCCAGCCCCTTCCCCAGCCTGGTTGCCCTTCTCTGGACTCGCTCCAGGACCTCCATGTCCTTCTTGTAGTGAGGAGCCCAGAACTGGACCCAGCACTGGAGGTGTGGACTCACCAATGATGAGTACAGGGGCACAATCACCTCCCCAGACCTACTGGCCACACTATTTTTGATACAAGCAGGACCCTCAGGCCACAAAACCACAGCAGCAGTCACACCCCCAGGTATTTTGGCCATTTCCCCCAATTCTTACTGCTGTCTAGCACAAGGTTTCACTGAGATGCCTGCAGACCGGGGTGCTGAAGGGCTTGAAGCAGGTACAGGGAATAGGGTTGGTTTCAAAAAGCAGCATGAAGAAGCATGTGAAGGTGAATTAAAAAGCCCTGGTGTGTTTGGCAAGCTGAATTCCCTCCCCAAAAACTCATGTATTATGAGGCTGTGCTAACCCCAGCCAGCTTATCCCCCCACACATGGATTCATGCAGTGAGCGACAGCAAAGAACACCTTTCCTAACCCCCAGGCTATGCATGATTTGAATAGCACCCACTTTTCCAGCCTGGTTTTCCACAGACCAGCCTGACATGCTTAGGAATGAATAAAAAATGATTTTTTAAAAGTTTTTTTAATACATTTAGAGGCTAAAGGCAAGTTGTGGCTCTCAGACATGTCATGTGTTTGCTGGTCTCCAACCACTCAGCTTCCTGCAGGCTTGGGACTGAATTTACCAACTGTTCCTTACCATGGGCTTGCATGTTCAATTTGGTTGCTGAAGGCTTGTCTGCCTCCTCTGACCATGGGCACACTGGCACCAGTTTGGCTGTAAATGGCTGGATGCAGTGCTGGTGGCAGGGGTCAGGTTTCTCTTGCTCTGAATTCATGGTGGTCACTCAGGAATCTCAGGATACAGACCCCCTACAAAGGATTTGTCTTCACAAGAGAAACATTTACTTCAGAGTAGCCAGCTTTTGCTCTGTGTCAACACCTGGGTGCCTTCTAAAGATAAAATTTCCCATGGTTCAAGACCTTTCCCCCTTGTGTAAGGCTCTACAAAGCTTCCAACTGCTTTCCAGTCTGCTGTCTCCCATGCCTGTGCCCCACCACCGCTCCTCACCTTGTCTGACAAGTGTGACCAAGCTGCTTTCTGATGTGCTGGAGTATCGATGGTGTGTCTGGGTTCTGCTGGGAGTCTGCTCCACCACTGCCTGCACAATCCAGCTCGGACATGTTAGGTGAATAATCACAGAATCACAGATTTACAGAATTGTAGGGGTTGGAAGGGACCTCCAGAGATCATCAGGTCCAACCCCCCTGCCAAAGCAGCTCCCTAGGACAGGGCACACAGGTTGGTGTCCAGATGGGGCTGGAATCTCTCCAGAGAAGGAGACTCCACACCCCCTGAGCAGCCTGTCCCAGGGCTCTGTCACCTTCACTGGGAAGAAGTTCTTCCCCAGATTGGTGTGGAACTTCCTGTGCTCCAACTTGAGCCCATCGCCCCTTGTCCTGTCCCCACAGACACTGAGAAGAGGCTGCCCATGTCCCCCTGTGTCCCACACTTGAGATATTGATAACCATTGATCAAATCCCCTCTCAGGCTTCTTCTCTCCAGGCTGAACAGCCCCAGCTCACTCAGCCTTTCCTCACAGGGGAGATATAATAATAATAATCTGCAGCAGCAGCAGAGGTTTAGGCTTCCCAGCGTGATGGGTAAGAGCTTTACATAGAAGTGAGGCAAGAGAAGGTTGGGATGCAAAGGTGTAATCTCTCTGCTTGGTTTTTAATACGAAGTAAGAGGAAAAGCAGCTAGGCAAGGCTGTGCTGATGGATAAAGCAGATCCATAGGGCAGAAGATGGAGACAAACCCACGTAAGTTCCATATTTTCATGTGCTTTGCACTAAAGTTAAACCAAACCTGGTTAAACAGGTTCTTCATTGATAGTATGTGTTTGGTTACTCACCCCTCTGATTGCCCAGCTGGGGAAAAGAGGGTGGTTAGGGCGAGAAGGCAGTGATGGAAAATCAGAGGTGTGGAGCTGGGGACTGTCTCCTGTGCCTCCTGCTTGCCTGGAGATGGGCTCTCTGCCTGGTTTTTAGGTGGAGGGGGTGTGGGGGGAAGAATTTGGGGGTGTTGCAAATAATCTGTGCCTGAAAAGCATAAAAACGAGATGCTTGTTGCAGAGGCTGTTAACCTGAAAGGGTTGGGAGGTGATGCCAGGAAGGCTAACCAGAAAATGGGAATTCTTAGTGCAGAGCAGGCTGTTGGAGCCTATGGACAGAGAGCAACAGGGTGAAAAAGCAGTCCTGACTGCAGGCCCTCCTCTGAGAAGATCTGGCAATCCTACTCATCTTGTATAGTGAGCTGAACCAGCTCCCAGAAAGGTTCAGCTGGCAGAGGAAAGGCTGAGAGCAAAGGAAGGGAGAGGTGGACCCCTGCATGTGGGCTGAGATGAAGAGTGAGCAGCTCAGCCCTCAGAACTTTCCCCAGGTCTCAGCTAAACACTGGCAGCATGAACTGCCCTCCCTGGGAGCGTTCCCATCGAGTGGCTTCCAACTCAGTTATAAAATAACCCAGATGTTAAACCCAGATTAAACCCTGCTCATGTGTGCAGCTCCATAGGAACAGAAATCCCTGAGCCTCTGGGTTTCCAGCCACCTCTGAGCAGCCTTTCTTTTCCCAGCGTGATGCCCAGAGCAGCAGGAAGGCAGAGGGACTCCTCAAGAAGTTGCCCCCAGGTTCTGTGTTCCCCGTGTCCCCTGTCCCAATGTCCACGTGGCCAGGGAAGGACCACATCTTTCCCTTACAGGCATCTTCTGGGTGCTCTGACCTGTTGCAGAGCTGAGCCTCCTCAGGGATAGTTTAACCAGGCAGATCATTTTGTTCATGTTCAGGAGCAGGGAATTATTCTCACCTGCCAAATCCTTCTTGGTAAATAAGATTAAGCTTTACCAAGGAAACCTGAAATTATAAACCCTGCTTTTCCATTTGAAAACTCACTTGTTTCCTTTTAGTAAAGCTTATTCTTTCTTTACAAATGCTTTGGGGATTATTGTTTGGTTCTGGCCAGTCACTGAAATGGGGAAAAAATGATGAAAATTTGTGCAAGAGCCCTTGTCTTTTGGGTAGGAAAACCCACCTTAGGTGTGGGCTGTGTCCCCCTGAGCCAGCTGCATCCACTCCAAAGCATCACAAGGAGAAGGATGCCCAGGTCTCCCTCCTCAGAGCCACAGCTTTGCTTCATCTGCTTCAGTCCTGAAATATGGTGGTGCTCAAGTCCCTCAAGAGGCCTCTGAAGGGAACTTCCCAAGTCCACATAAGTCTCTGAAAAACCACCATGGAGACAAATATGTTGGGTGTAAATGACTCTTAGACCTTTAGGTAACATATGGCTGCAGGAGAAGACAGTGCAGGTTGGGAACCTGGGCAGAAGCTGAACAGCCTAAGAGAATGTCACCTCAGGGGATGGGGAAGGAGCCCACGTGGTTTGTTCAAACCAGGCTCTGCTCTCTCTATCTTCCAGCACATTTAACCCAAGATGTTTTTCTGGGAGAAAAAGGATGTGTTTCACAGAATCACAAGGTTGGAAAAGACCTTTAAGATCATCGAGTCCAACTGTACCTGTCCTCTACCTGTCCTCTGTTTCAGGTGTTAACAGGTTTGAATTGTGTAGGTAATGGCCTTGTTTCTCCAGGTGTTGGGTTCCTGGCTGTTCTCTGAAGGCAAGGATGTTTCTCCTCAAGTTTAGGAGCTTCATGTGCATTTATATTTGTGATAACCCAAGTAAAGCCTCTCCTCTTGTGACAAGGGGGAGGTGGGGGTGCTTTCTGTGCTGTGAAAAAAAGCATGAGCAGAGAACCTGTGACGACATATATTAGGGGGAAGTTTTTTACAGAGAGAGTGGTGAGGGGCTGGAACAGGCTGCCCAGAGAGGTGGTGGGTGCCCCGTCCCTGGGGGTGTTCAAGGCCAGGTTGGATGGGCAACCTAGTGTAGATCCAGGCCTGGAGGTTGGTGTCCCTGCCTGTGGCAGGGGGTTGGAGCTCTGTGACCCTTGGGGTCCCTTCCAACTCATACCATTCTATGATTCTATGATTCTATGACATTGTCCATGCATTTGGGTGTGGTGGTTGGTTTAGTGTTCTGCCTGGGCTCTTTTTCTTTGTCTCTTTAAAAAAGTCACCTTTTTACTGGGCTCTTTGAAATGTGCTGTGCAGGAAGCATCCAGTCTCTAGGCCTGATTTCTATGCTAAGCAAAGAAACCAGCACTGCTGAATCCAGTTACACTTGGACATCAAAGCAAGCTGTTGGGGAACGGCTAGAAGATGGTAGCCATGGGCTGGGGCAGCTGATGGTGCTGGCTGGAGGCATTCCTGCAGGAGTGGAAGTCTGGATGACAAGCAGCCTAAGACTTCACTTCCTACCCAGCTCATCAGTGCTGTCTAATAGGGGAATCTGCATATGGCTGGCAAAATCCCCCACTGAAGGGAAGTCACTTCAGGGGAAACGTTGCCCTAAAAGCATTTAATTATCTTTTTTGTGACAGAAGCAGTCTGAAGAGAAGTGCTTTGGTGTGGTGAGCCCAATTTTATAATGCCCTCCTCCCACCTCTTTGCAAAAACAGCCCTTAATGACCAACAGTCCTGTCACCCC
The DNA here is from genome assembly GCA_020800305.1 of Porphyrio hochstetteri. Taxonomy (NCBI): domain Eukaryota; kingdom Metazoa; phylum Chordata; class Aves; order Gruiformes; family Rallidae; genus Porphyrio; species Porphyrio hochstetteri. Next base: position 66,492,358 of record CM036908.1, on the reverse strand, counting down.
AAAACCTCCGTTCCCTACAAACAGGTGACACACATAGGGGGTGTTGCCACAGAGGGTGTTATTGCCTGGGTACAGGGCCTGGATGTGAGCACTTCTGGGCTGAGAGTGATGGTTCTCTTTGGAGGTTTTAGTTAGCACAGGTTGCCTCGCTGCTCCAGATCTCGTCACCCTGCTCCAGTCCCTGGTGTGAGCACAGAGGCAGGTCTTTCTGTGCCTGAATAGAACATCAGTTACAGAACCAGAACACTTGGAAGCTGGGAAATGAAGAGGTAAGACCTCATTCCTGTTCACTATTTCCATGTCATAACCACTTACATTTGTTTCAACTATTTCCTTATCGTAACCACTTACATGACTTTGCTTGATGATAAATGAAATCCTTTTTCCTCAGCTGCTTAATGCCATCTCAGACACTCAGCAGTCTTCTCAGGCTTTTTTGGGAGGGCTTAATAGAATTTTTAATTTTTATTATTATTTAGTAATCATTTCTTTTCCTTCTTACACAGATGAAGACCAGGCTCCTATCATTTAAACACGTGGAGCAGAAAACTCATCAGTGTATTGCATCCAAAGAGCAAAACTGGTGGCTAACCTTATATTATGTGCAGCTGAACATCTGTTTTCCCATGGTAAGTGAAGATCCTATGTCCCAGGTCCTTCAACACCCCTGTCCAGAAGTGACATCCTGTAGAAGCCACAGTCTGACAGACAGGAGACCAAACATCTGATCCTTACAGCTGCAAAATCATAGGCTCTTCCACTTTACTTAAAGGGAAGCCCTGTGCCACCTTCACAGGCTGACATACCCATCAGGACCACCATCAGCCCCTACAAGCCAGGTGCTCCCACGAGGCCATAAAGCTCATTCCTGCTCTTGCACATCACCAGCGACCTCCCATCGACACAGGCTGGTGCGTATGTTCACTGAGCCTTTGCCATCTTTTAAAGGGATGGAAGTTGTGAGAACTGGTATCTCAGCATTGCTATCCTGGTGTAAAGTTCCAGAGATGGAAGTGTTTCCCCAAGCCCTGCAGAGCTGCACTCCTAACTCTGGATTTGCACCCCCATCTCTTTTCCTGGACTTTTGCTGAGCTGGAGGAAAACCTCAGGTTTGATGCACCAAACATGGGGGCTCAGCCACGAGCTCTTGCCATGGGATAGTAGGAAGTAAGAAAACAGGGCAGAACTAAGAAAACAAGTCAGAGGACTGAGGACCTGGCTGGTGAAGAAGCTGCCTTCAGCCCCATATAGCCTAATTTTTGAGCCACAGCCACCATGCTCCAGGTCTCCAGCACCAGCTCGATCACAGTGGCTTTACCTCCTCATCATTGTTTTTCTCTAGGAAATGGCTTATCTTGTCTATCCCTGGAGCCATCTCTGTATGCTAGAGCTTGGATGGGAAACCCGGTTGCTAAAGCATGGAAAAAGTTGGTGTCACGGTGGTAGATGGTGCAAACAGTGGGGCAGGACCAGTCCCCACCATGGGGATGTCAGATCAAGCTCCTGGGGCCAAGAGCAGCATGTGGGTGTAATAGAATTGGAAAGGGAGGAGCCTCTCATCCTCAGAAACTGTGCAAGGCTGGCTGCCTACAAAGCAATTTCTGAACATTAACTGAGCTGCACAAGATCCCTGCAGGTAGTTAATTAAGTATCATCTTCTCTTGGAAGATGGGAGGGAGGGAGAAAAAAACCCCAACAAACCAAAATAAAATGAGGGCAGAGCCATGTAACATGCCCAAAGGATGAAGGAAGAAGTTATCAAAACCCAGTGTGGCAACAGGCTGTTCCCACCTCCTCACCCTCAGCATCCAAAGGAGGCCAGGCAATTTGGTTTTAGTGGGTAATCCTTCAGCAAAGAAAAAAGAAAAGATTTAGGGTCTGCAGGAGGAATTTAAGATCTTTTATTTGTTTCTTTCCATATTTCTGTGGTTATGTTTAGTAACATCATTTGGCTAGATCATGAGGAAAGGCTGAGTGAGCTGGGACTGTTCAGTCTGGGGAAAAGAAGACTAAGGGGGGACCTTATTAATGTTTATAAATATCTTAAGTATGGGATGCAGGGGGAAATGGCCAGCCCCTTTTCAGTGTCTGTGGAGACAGGACAAGGGGCAATGGCTGCAAGTTAGAGTATAGGAAGTTCCGCACCAACATGGGGAAGAACTTTTACTCAGTGAGGGTGACAGAGCCCTGGGACAGGCTGCCCAGGGGGGTGTGGAGTCTCCATCTCTGGAGATATTCAAGAGCTGTCTGGAAACCAACCTGTGCAATATGTGCTAGGGACCCTGCTTTGGCAGGGGGGTTGGACCCGATAATCTCTGGAGGTCCCTTCCAACCCCTATGATTCTGTGATTCTGTGATTGTGAGAAATCAACTGTACCAAAATAGAGATAATACCTTTTGGGGGCTAAAAATTAGGTTTTCAATAAATCAAAACCCCGAGCCAGAACCCTACTCTTAAGCTTGTCTTTTAAGCTTGTTTTCCCAAGGAGGTGGTTGAGTCCCCACCCCTGGGTGTGTTTAACAGCCGGGGAGATGAGGTGCTCAGGGATCTGGTTTAGCACAGGACAGGAACGGTTGGACTCGATGATCTTAGAGCTCTTTTCCAACCTGGTGATCCTGTGATTAAGAGGAGCCAATCCTTAGGGAAGAGTACAACTTAAAAAACAGCTTTTACAAAGACCTACAGACACATTTTTGAACAAAATAAATTTTGCTCCAAAAAAAAAAAAAAATCTCTACTTCTTAAGTGTCAAGTTTGGAAAAAACCCATCCAGACCCATGTCAGCACCATATGCTAATTAAAAACAAAAAGCTTTAAGCATGTTATTTTATCAGTCCCCATTACACTGAAGGAGTAAAGGGCTCATGGTCACTGTGTAGTGTGACGTAGTGAAATGAATGAAGCTTGGGTAGATTTATGTTTTTTTTTCAAGACAGAGAAGCACTGTAAGAAAAACCAGCCCCAGCAAGCCTCACAAGGGAGGCTTTGTGTGGCAAAAAGCTGTATTTTTTAGGTCAGCTCTGCTAAACTGGAGGAGGCGATTCGTATGTTAAATAGAAGGTCTGCCTGGCTTTTCAGATCAGCCTATTTTTGGGGTGCAGGCAGAAATTGTGAGCCATGCTGATGGCTTTTGGGTGGTGTTTGTAACAGGTTTTGGCCAGGATAGAGTTAATTCTCTTCAAATAATGAGTGGTTCAGATTTATGATGAAAAACCATGTTGATAAACACCAGGATGCTTTCATGATTGCTGAGCAGTGCTTACACGGAGCCGAGGGCTTTTCTGCTCCTCACCCCACCAGCGAGGAGGCTGGGGAGGGGGACATAAGGAATTGGGAGGGGACACTTTGTCTCAACCCATGAGTTTTCTCACTTTTACTCTTCCATTTCTCTCCCCCATCCCGCCGTGGGGGGAGTGAGCAAGTGGCCTGTGTGGTGTTTAGTTGCTGGCTGGGATTAAGCCACGATGTTGGGATTAAACCAGGGTGCTGGGATTAAGCTGCTGGCAGCAGAGGCAAGTGCTTGGTCCTCAGGTTTCTGCAAGGGGTGTCTGCAGAACTGGTGCTTTCTTGCTCCACTTTTCTCCCAGAACAGTTGTTACTTAGCATTTTAATCGAGTACCGAGCTAATAAAGTAATTTTGGATGTCAAATCATGTGCTGCATAAAGCCTGGTTTGATTACATGGGTTGGGTGCAGCCTGCCTGGACCCCCAGCTGATGCCAGCATGGGTATCTGCTGTGTCTCAGGCTGGCTTAGGAGGAACAGGGATATTCAAGGCTGGATCAGCAATAAATCAGGTTTTCACTCTACCCCATCCTTGGGGGTGTCCGTTACCAAAGCACACGTCTGGTGGGGGGGAAGGAGAAGGAAAGCTGCCTGGACAGAAATGAGAGAAGCTCTGAGCAGGTGAAGGATTGCCCAGATTTAAGGCTTCCCAGGTATGTCTCAGTACTGAGGACACTTTGTCAAGGCTCCTATTTCAGAGGCCAAGGGTGAGCCTGCTTGTTAAGGGCAGAGAGGAGTCAGTTCAGCTGAGCTTCACTGCAACTCCAGGAGAGGATGAGAGCCACATCAAAACTGCCCCTGCAGAGACGACACCTCCATCACTCAGCATCTCTGGCAGGAGACACCAACATGTGTCAGCTCCCTCATGGAGGCTGAAGTCCACTCTGAGCAATGAGTTAGCTCTATTCACTTCATGCATTGCTTAAGCCATCAAAACAGGATTTAAGTGAAGCTTAAGCAGTGTGCAGGGGTCTGCAGAGACCTTCTGGCCTCTGATCACAAGCCCTCAGTGGAGCTAGGGAAGAAGGAAGGTCCCTTAGGTAGGGGTCAAAGCCAGGCAGAGACTTTAGGGGAAGATGAAGGGGAAAATACAGATAAACTGGGGGAAAGATAGAAGGGGAAGAAGCCAAGGCTTTGTTCTGAAATTTAGATGCACCATTTCCCCCACATTCCTGCTCTCTGGATAATGAAACGAGGTGCTCAAGGGATGAGGCAAGGAGAGAATTCTAGTGAGGAACAGCCAATTAAATACTTGTTGCTCTCCTGTCAGTGTGCCAAGTGCCATATTTACTCTCACTTTTATCTTTGTGGGCCGCTCAGACGATGCTGGATGCATGATCAGCCAGAGCCAGCGTGCAACTCAGCCTTTCTGCTGGAATTCACAGGATGAGCCGTTCCCACAACATGTCAGTAGGTGGCAAAAAGCTGCAACCCTTGAGCTAAGCAAGCAAGAAACATTTTTCCTACTCCTGGAAGAACAGGAGGTATCTGTGGGCAGCTCCATCCCATCGGTGGAGTTTGATGGTGTTGCCCCTGGGCCAGAGATCCCTGCACCAGAGTGACTGGGAGGGAAGGGACGTGCCAGAAAGGGCAACATCTCATACAGAGAGCAGGTAAAGAGGCTTAGAAAAGAAGAAGGAGTTGCCACCCTTCTTAATTCATCAGAGGACCCTTGTGCCATCATCTCTTGTCCTTGCTCAGGAATTATTTTTAAAAAGGCTGAAAACCATATAGGCTTAATCTCTGCCTCCAGCATTGGAAAGCAATAGGTCTAGGGCTGTGTTATCACTGCACGTTCTGGGGATACCTAGTTAGACAAACCAAAATGTGCCACAGTTGATATTTTTCAAGCTGCTGATAATACTTTAATCTTCATGTACAGTCTGAAACGGAGCTGCTCAAGCCGATGTTCTTGGGTGCTTTTCTCTGGCAGCTTTGAGTAAGCAGATTGAAGCAATCCCAGTTGCCTGTCACACACCTTCCACTGAGGCTGGGCAGATAAAGGCTTTAATAAGGTTAGTGGATATATCCCAGTGCCTTTGATGGTGGGTTGTTTTTTTGTTTGCTGCTTTTGAATGTGTGTTTGTGTAGGGGAAGGGAGGATGTTGCATGATGAAAACTTGTGTCAGATACCCTGAGTGCCAGGTGGGACAGAGCCCAGGGAGGTTAGAAAATGACATTACCAATTTCTACATTGACATAGTTAGAAAATGACTACACCATGAGATCCAGTTACAGCATGGCTTTGTTCATCTTTATTTACTCAACATCTCCCTTTACTAAGTGTAAGTAAAGCATTTTCCTGCTCGGTAACAGTAAGGGATATTACAGCAACCCTGGCTCGTTTGGAAAACCTTTCTGCTTTTTGAAATACTGAGGTAAGATTCATGGACACTTCCTCCTTTAAGTTGCTCATTTAATTGCTAATGATTTTGCCAGACATTAACTGGTAGTGCTGACTTCCCCCAGCTCTGTCGCCTGCTCCGGGCTGAGCATTATCAGTTTGATTCAACCTGTTTCAACAAAACCGGTTCAGCTGATCCTGAGCTGGGGGAACTGGTGTGGCTCTGGCTGTGTTCATACCAACAGAAAGATCCTTGAAGCATTTCCCTGGGATAGGCCAGACGTCCTTGTGTTTCTGGGGCAGGGATCTATCTGACCCACATCTCCCCTCACTTCACAGAATCACAGAATCACAGAATTATCAAGGTTGGAAAAGACCTAGAAGATCATCCAGTCCAACCATTCACCTATTACTACTAGCTCCCACTAAACCATATCCCTCAATACAACAACAGAGCTGTGCTGTACGCTGATACCCGGAGCCACGTCATTACCCACATAAAATCTCCATTCTTTGTCATTTGGGTGAAAACTGATAAGGGGAATTCTCTGAAGGCACTGCATCTGAGCTGAGCAGCCTCTGCCTCAGCACAGCTCCTCTGTGGTGACACGCTTGATGCGTGGGATGGGTCCAGCCTTGCCTCAAGGCCGGGTGGTTGGTGTGCGATAGCCACAGAGGCACCTTTTTAGCCAGTGGGAGAGAGGCTTTTCAGCCCTTTGTGAGCCCTAAATTTGAACAGATGAACCCCACTCTTCTTCCAGAAGACTGAGAGGGGATTTGATCAGTGATTATAAATATCTGAAGTGTGGGACACAGGGGGAAATGGCCAGGCTCTTCTCAGTGGCTGTGGGGACAGGACAAGGGGCGATGGCCTCAAGTTGGAGGTTCCACACCAATGTGGGGAAGAACTTCTTCCCAGTGAGGGTGACAGAGCCCTGGGACAGGCTGCCCAGGGGGGATGTGGAGTCTCCTTCTCTGGAGAGATTCCAGACCCGACTGGACACCGACCTGTGCAGTATGAGCTGGGGAGCTGCTTTGGCAGGGGTGTTGGACCCGATGATCTCTGGAGGTCCCTTCCAACCCTTACGATTCCATGATTCCCTGCTTTGAAACTTTCCCTCTTGGCTCTTCCTCCTCTGACCACACAACAGCAAAATCAAACCCTGTGCAGGTTTCCTCCTTGTTACCCTTCAAAACTCACCCCAGCCAGGATGCAGCGCTGCTCCAGCCTCTCCTCCCTGGGGACACATGCTGGGGACAAGGTGGGGGGGCTCTGCTAAAACACAGCCACTGCGTTTTGTGGTGCGTGACTTGGATTAAAGCTCTGTGTGCTCAGCTAAACAGAGTGGCAAGTTTCATCCTCTCCATAGTTGGCTGTAATGACTCAGCCTTCAGATGATGAGCTAATATCAAGCAGTTGGAATCGGGAGGTATTCAGACAAAAACAGCTCTGTAAAGTCTTCCTTGCACAAGCATTGTGGGGTGGGTTTTTTCATCTTTTGTAATTTATATTAAAAAATCTACATTTCACTTTTACCAAAAGAGAAAACACTTTTGTTTCCAGCCTCTGAGAAGGATGTTAGAAAACATGAGAACAGGATGAGTTGCTGTTTGCCTCTCGACAAGGTTATGATGAATTAATACAATCAAGGGCTGCACAGTCAAACAATGGTGAGCAGCAGAAGTAGAAAGCAGGTTTTCTGGTTTAATCCCCTCCAAAAGAGAAAATGTTGCATGCCATAAATTGATAAATTAGTGCTCAGTGTCTCTTCTCTGCGCAGCCTGTGATATGGATTGACTGGTCCACACGCTCTTCTCCGTGGGCAGCACTCTTCCGCAATGCTGGCAACACGATTATTGGAAAACTCATCAGCTCTATCTGAGATAAATTGCATTTCCAGCAATTATAGCTTAATTGTTGACAGATGGGAACACAGAAGGGAGATGTGTCACATCATTAAGAGGACAGGTGTATAGACAAGTGCCAGATTAATTGTTCCAGCCCATTAAATCATTGACCTTTCCAGCACACCCTCAACGTCGAATTCAGAGCTCTCACGGTATTTCCAGCTCACACACGGTGACCGTGTTTATCAGCAAACTTCTCAGGGGCATTTTTAAAACACAGACTTCAGAGATGGACTCATTAGCCACGAGCAGCTCTCCTTTCTTGTAAAAATCACTTCTCTCCTCCTTCCTTCTCTGCGTTGGGGTTTGTGTGCTTGGCTTGTCTGTGGAATCACACGCAGCGTGTGGGCTTTCTCCGAGGAGCAGCTTCCTCCGTGAAGGTTGGAGACATGCTGTAATGGGTTATACATTCAGGGGTGCCAAAAAGCAGAGAGGTGAAAGCAGGACAGAGAAACTCCATGCTAGGCAGCTGTGCTGGAGGCTCCAGTTTGATTTGGGGCTTTGGCTGTGATTTCCAGCTCCTGCTCTGCCTGGGATTTTCAACAAAGCCTGAGAGAGACAAATAGCTAAATACCATTGAAACTGAGTCAGCCATGGGTGTCTAATTCCTCTAAATATGCGTCAAAATACGTCTCCTCTTCTTTTTCTGGCTATGTAGGAATCACAAAATCAGGTTGGAAGAGAGCCTTTAGATCTTAGAGTCCAACCACAGCCTAACCCTGCCCAGCCACCTCTAGATCATGTGCTTAAGCAGTTCATCTACAGCCTTTTAAATCCCTCCAGAGATGGTGACTCCACCACCTCCTTGGGCAGCCTGTCCCAGCGCCTGACAACCCTTTCAGTACAGAAATTCTTCCTGATATCTGACCTAAATCTCCCCTGGGGCAATTTTAAGCCATTCCCTCTCATCCTATCACTTGTCACCTGAGAGAAGGGACCAACCCCGACATCTCTGCAGCCACCTTGCAGGTAGTTGTAGAGAGTGATGAGGTCTCCCTTCAGCCTCCTTTTCTCAAGACTAAAAAGCCCCAGCTCCTTCAGCTGCTCCTCACAGGACTTGTGCTCCAGACCCTTCACCAGTTTCATCGCTCTCCTCTGAACACACTCCAGCATCTCAATGTCCTTCCTGCAGTGAGGGGCCCAGAACTGGACACAGCACTTGAGGTTTGGCCTCACCAGAGCTGAGTACAATGGAACTATCACTTCCCTACTCCTGCTGGTCATGCTATTCCTAATACAGGCCAGGATGCCATTGGCCTTCTTGGCCACCCGGGCACACTGCTGGCTCGTGTTCAGCCACCTGTCAACTAACACCCCCAGGTCCTTCTCCTCCAGGGAGCTCTCCAGCCACTCCACCCCAAGCCTGAGGATGCAGCACAGGCACATCCAAAACAGCTTTGTGGGAAGTAGCTCAGTTTTGAGACTGTGATGCAGCTACCCAAGCCCTGAGCTCTCCTGGATAATTGAGAACTGACTCCAGGTCTAGTTATTCTGGGTGTCCTGACCTGAAAAGTAGGAGGGTATGATTTCCAGCTGAAGGAAATGAAAGTCGCTGTGATGGTAGTCATGTCTGTTCCTTCTAGAGTCTCCGTGCTCTGCTAATGAGCTGATTTGAATATGTGTTCCCCTCTGGTAGGTTTTAGAGAGACCAAGTGGAAAGCAACCTGGAGAGACAAGGAAGAGTTAATGCTCTTTGTTGGCTCATCAGCTTCAAACAGAGGTACAATTGGTGCTGGGAAACCAGGCAGGTCTTTTTCCCAGGGCCAGTGGTGATCTCACTCCCTCTTCTGTGTAGCACTGGTCCCCCACACAGTCACTTTGTCATAAGAAAATAAGTACAAGGTGCAGAATTGAAATCCCAGGGAATCATTTTATATATGTGCTTGACTGAGGGAGGGGTGGCTGACACGCAGGAACACTGCGCTGCCATCCAGAGACCTGGCCAGGCTGGAGAGCTGGGCAGGGAGAAACCAGATGGAATTCAACAAAAGCAAGTGGAGAGTCTGGCACCTGGGGAGGAATAACTGTCTGTATCAGTACAGGCTGGGGGTGACCTGCTGGAGAGGAGCTCTGTGGAGAAGGACCTGGGGGTCCTGGTTGATGACAGGTTGGCCATGAGCCAGCAGTGTGCCCTGGTGGCTAAGAGAGCCAATGGGATCCTGGGATGCATCAGGAGGAGTGTGGCCAGCAGGTGGAAGGAGGTGATCCTCCCCCTCTACTCTGCCCTGATCAGGCCCCACCTGGAGTGTTGTGTCCAGTTCTGGGCTCCCTGGGATAAAAAGGACAGGGATGTCCTGGAGAGAGTCCAGAGCAGGGCTACGAAGATGATGAAGGGCCTGGAACATCTCCCGTATGAGGAAATGCTGAGTGAGCTGGGACTGTTCAGCCTGGAGAGAAGAAGACTGAGGGGGGACCTTATTAATGTTTATAAATATCTTAAGTATGGGATGCAGGGGGAAATGGCCAGCCCCTTTTCAGTGGTCTGTGGAGACAGGACAAGGGGCAATGGCTGCAAATTGGAGCACAGGAAGTTCTGCACCAACATGCGGAAGAACTTTTACCCAGTGAGGGTGAGGGAGCCCTGGGACAGGCTGCCCAGGGAGGTGTGGAGTCTCCTTCTCTGGAGAGATTCAAGACTCGTCTGGACGCCGACCTGTGCAATATGAGCTGGGGAGCTGCTTTGGCAGGGGGGTTGGGCCCGATGATCTCTGGAGGTCCCTTCCAACCCCTGTGATTCTGTGATTCTGTGACTGATTCACATCTTCCACCACGACGATGCACCTTTACTGCGGTGGCCTTTACGGACCTACAAAGACAACCATGTAGGAGACAGGAGCACTGTGTGAAGTTCTCTTTCAGGTAACAGATGAGTTTATAGGGAAATGGAGATAATTTTATGAAAAAAAATACAGTTCAGGACAGATGGAAATTGCATGGATCTGTTTGATAGCTCTGGTACCCTTCATACAACCACCTTCTTCAATCTACTTGTAAATATACTTCTTCAATATACTTATAAATGCCATGTTGCAACAGGACAGCCTGACCAAATTCCTGATGGATGCAGCAGCCTCAAACAGCACACTGCACCACCAGAGATGTGTCTGAGGGAGATGCTGGAGATCCCTCTGTTTCCTTCCACTCGCTGTGCAGCACCAAAACCTGACCAGAGAAGGCAAGGGAATGAAAGCCAGCTTTGTTAGAAGTTTAACCATAAAACTGGAGGTTAGTACTGAAGAAAGTATATGGATTTCAGTGTATTCAGGGCAGGGAAGGGCAGGAAATTAAAGAAAAAAAAAAAGTAAAAAAAAAGGCTTTTTAGAAATACCAGAACGTTTATTTTAAAAATTTCCTTAATGAATAGTTTTACCTTGGATGTTGAACTGGGTTTCTGTGGTTTAGAAAAGGCTGTAAGTTCAAAACCTAGTTAAACAGAATGGTTGAGTAACACGAAGACAAGCAAAACTTTTCATTTCAGTTGGAATTTAATATTTGAGGTTAACCCAGGATATTTTCCAGCTCCTGCTTGGTTTTTCTGCCAGTCTCCTCCTCCCTCTCCCCCTACTTCATTGTCCAAGACATTTTTTTCCCCAGATACTCTGATTCGGCCACATAGCCCAAGCAGTCGTTATTCACTCCACATCAGTGATGTCCTTACTTCCAGCTGTCCTTTCCACTGGCCCATGCTCCCATGACTGGGAGGGGATTCAACTTTTTAAAAGGATAGACAATGGCAGGACAAGGGGGAATGGATTAAAACTAAAGGAAGGAAGGCTTAGATATTCGGGGGAAGCTTTTTACAGAGAGAGTGGTGAGGGGCTGGAACAGGCTGCCCAGAGAGGTGGTGGATGCCCCATCCCTGGAAGTGTTCAAGGCCAGGTTGGATGGGGCCCTGGGCAACCTTGTGTAGTTCCAGGCCTGAGGTTGGTGGCCCTGCCTGTGGTAGGGAGGTTGGAGCTCTGTGATCCTTGGGGTCCCTTCCAACGCAGACCAGCCTGTGATTCTATGATTCTATGACTGCAAATGTTGTGTTTCCACCCTCAGTCCATCCAGCCTTGAGAGAAGAGGGGTTGTTTCAGCCCCACCAGACTTGCTTCTTCAGCACATCCTTCTCACCCCAACCCATGCCACTAGAAATCCTTATCAAAGAAGTCATCAAAGAGAGAAAATCTCTCTGTCTTGGTTCTCACAAGAGCAGGTTTGTGGGAAATCTTCTCTTCCCTTTCCCACTCCTCAGAGCCTGTGCTGGAGGTGTCCCAGAACAGATCCCTGGTCCGTGACTCCTTGCAGAACCACAGGTCAACCTTCCTGCTCTTGCCTGGAGAAAATTCAGCCCCATCACGCTGCCTGGAGAGTCCTCCACCCCATGTGTTTCCTTGGGGAGAGGGGAGGAAAAAATAAAGGTCATAATTTTGTGGAGCTGCATGCCCAGTCCCTGACAGTTTGACTGGAAATGGCAGCTGGAGACATGTAAAGAAGATCAGGGCTGGGCTGGGCCAGGTATAATATGCTCAGGATTGTATTTGGTGAAATTACAGAGTCTGGCACGATGCAATATGGTTTTATCCCCAAGCAGAAGAGAGCTGAGGTGAAGAAACACAAGGTGATGGGAGCAGCCAAGTCCGTTCCCCTTTCTCCTGGTGAAAGTTCACCAGCAGACACGTTTTTCACTGATGGAAACATTTCTACCCTCACTGATAAAACCTTCCAGCCTGTGCTGAAGGTTGTCATGAGCAAGCAAAGAAGAAAAGGGCTCGTGCTTGGGGATATCAGTGTGAAGTGGCAGATGAGATTCACTTCTGTTTCCCCTTTGTTAGGTCACCTCATGTGTCCTGGTGCCTTCAAACCCTCGCTGCTCCCCCAGCCCTGCATCGATGAGTGCCCCAAAGCTTAGATCAGAGTCACAGCCCGATCCAAAGCAATGCAGGTCAGCCCTCCAGATTTATGCTACGTCCATTCCTGCTACTCTCCCACCCTCAAGGCATGTGGGGGAATGAAAAGCCCCCACTCAGTGTTTGCTGGCATCGCTGGGATGCAGACCATGCCATTCTCCCTGGGCTGTGGCAGGGAGACATGCCCAAGAGAGGCTGAGATCTGCGCTGTTAAATGAATTTTACTTGATGTGTTTTCAGCCATGGTTGGAAACCATCTAACCAGGAACATCTCACCTTCTTTACACATCACCCAGAGGGATGCAAATTGCCTGGCTCTAGGCAGTGGGAAGTGGTTTCCATATAAAACTAATCCTAAAACACATGTAACCTCAGCAACTACAACATTTACCCCATTGTCATTTAAGGATGGGCAGGGGTCCAGAGGCTACATGGTGCATATGAATACAACATCATAGTGGACCATGAAGCTGGGAACAAATTTATGGCATCTGTTGCTCAAGCAGTTCATTCTCCATCTCTTGCCTGGGCCTCCTCAGCAAGGACTATTGCTGTTATCCTTCAAGCTGTTTAGCAGCATCCGTCCTGCTCAGCCCCATTGCAGCTTCCCAACGTGCCCAAGGCTGCTCTCCCAAAGAAGAATCACTGCAAGGTTCAACACCCCAAAATGCACCCTCCTTCAGTCCTTCACGCATGTCAAGGGGGAGAGATGAGGTTGACTGTTCTCCAAAAAACCAGCCTCACAAGCTACCTGAGAATAACCAGCAATCTCAAATCATCCATGTTTCCCTTTTGCCACAACAGAACACCACACTCCCTTTCTCCAGAGCAAAAAAATCTGAGATGTACCCAGCCTGATGCAGTAGAACAGCCCTTTTGAAGCCCACCCTACTTGACCTCAGCTGAAGATTTGAGCTGGTTGTTCGCATCACATATCCTGGTATATTTTGGTGGGGACCCTCCAATGGCCTCCCCTACCAGTGGTTCAGCCCTGTGCTCCTTCCAGGAAGGGACAAGCTCTAGCACTGCATGGGCAATCATTGGGTTAGCGTGGGGCTAGGGCTTGTCTTCAGCTCCCCAGCTGAGGGTGGATGTGTGTTGTAGTAGAGACTCTACCAGAGTAACTCATGTTTCATGTTTGAAGGAAAGCTGGCAAGGTGGGTTTTAATTAGTGACTGCCAAGGAACCTGGCCCTGAGGAATGTCACCTTGTGCCCCTGTGGCTATTCCATGGTTCTTCATTCAGAGCTAGGCAGGTCTGTTTGGATGCTATCAGAGAAGCAGCTCAGAGACCTGCATCCCGCTCTGAGGCATCCAAACGCTCTGCCTTATGACCACATCTCACAGCCTCTCCCACCCTCCAGTCTTCAGAACTCACACTGTGTCACAGCAGGAGATAGAGTGGTGGAAGAAGCTTCCATAGGAAAACTTCTCTGATGACATTTAAGAGGCTGCTGAGTTTTACATCTCCCTGGAAAATTATTCCACTTACCGCAGTCGTCTCCATGAAAATGCTGATTGTGCTCAGCAGGGATGAGGTCTTGGCTTTTGGAGCTGTCGCCTCTCTGGAGAGTGTCAAGGACTTTCTTTGGGCTGAATTCGTTGATTTTTTGTTTATTGATTTTTGCCTCCCTGTGGAGATTTCGCTTCAGCTCTGCCTGGGTTTGCAAACTAGTTGTCAACACAAGAGGCAGAGGAGCAAACACGTTTTAACAGCTCAACGTGGCGTATCATTAGGGAGCTGGGGCTGGAAATAATTATGCAGCCAAGTAGCTTAGCCAGGGCAAACAGTATTTGCCAGACTGAATATGTGAAAGAATATGACCAGGATGGACATATTTTGGTTTCTCCATGGGCCATGGCCAATTGAGAGCAAAGTGTTGCAAAAATCAGAAGTAAATACTGATCAAGGGGACAAAACACCAGGAAAGCTCTGTTTGCTCTTCCCAGGAACAAGCTTTAAGCCTCTTGGTCCGTCGGAGAGACATCAGGGATGAGCAGACCCCAGTCCAAAAGGGGAAACCCCTGCCTTTCCCCAAAACCTCAGCATTACCTCTCGGCGCCTGCGGGTCAAATCCAGCATCTGCAGCTTGTGCAAGTGCTGCCTCTTGTTAGGAAGGTGTCTCAGGTTCTGTCCCTTCTTCTCCAGAGCCTAGGAGGTGTTTAAAAACATAAATAAATCCACCTGCATTTTCTGAAAGAGGAAGGAAGAGCCTCCAGCTCACAGACCCACACCCGGCCCCTCGGGTGCTCCCCGGATAAAGGCAGCGAGCATCTCCCTGTGTAGCCAGCTTGCAGGAATTTAGCAGATTTCCACTGTGCTTGCAGATTCTCATACAGCTCTGGGGCATGATGGGAGAAAAAAGAGTAATAATCTTAATTAAAACAATGTATACATGCTTCGAGGTGTTACCGCTTTGATTCGGCTGCAAGAAGATAATCTCATGATCCAAAGGGAGGAACGGCTTCTGCACGTGTGAGGTTGCCAGGGATATTCATGGCACACTGACTGCAGGCCATGGGTGGTCAAGCTGCTCAGCTGCTTGTAAAAAGTGGCCTTCAAACCTTTAGCCTTAAAAATATTCAAGGTGCTGGTTTAGTGGCTCTGCCTCGTAAAGGGAATTCAGGAGCATTCCCTTTATTTTGTATCCTCTCACCCATGTACTGGTGTTCCCTCCAGTTCCTGGGCTCAGCCAGGGATGGGGGTGCAGTCAGTGTCCAGCACCAGCCCCTTGGGGGACCCAAAGAGCGAGAGCCTGAGGCCTGCAGTGACCCATGTGTGGAGCTCAACCCCTGCCACCCTTACCTTTGTTTTTGGGGTTGCAGCCACTTCTTGCTGACTCCAGGGCTTTCCAGGAGCAATGGCTTGCAGAGGGCCAGCAGGTTCAAGCCTCTATAAGTACAATATTTATAATAATAAATAAGTACAATATTTATAATATAAATAAGTACAATATTTATAATAATAGGATTATAGACTCACAGACTGGTTTGGGCTGGAAGGAACTTCAAAGTCCCCCCAGTGCTATCCCCCACCATGGGCAGGGACATCCCCACCAGCCCAGGGTGCCCAAAGCCCCATCCAACCTGGCCTTGAACCCTGCCAGGGATCCAGGGGCAGCCCCAGCTTCTCTAGGCACCCTGTGTCAGGGCCTCCCCCACTCCCCAGGAAGGATTTCTGCCTCCCAGCCCCTCTCCAGCTGCCCTCCTGCAGCTGAAGGCTGTTCCCCTGGGCCTGGCCCTCCCTGCCCTTGGACCCAGCCCCTCTCCAGCTCTCCTGGAGCCCCTCAAGGGACTGGAAGGGGTTCAGAGCTCTCCCCAGAAGCAGCCTTCCCTTCTCCAAGCTGAACAATCTCAACTCGGCCTGTCTCCAGAGCAGAGGGTCTCCAGCCCTCAGACCATCTCCATGGCCTCCTCTGGACTCGCTCCAAGCCTGTCTTGTCTTGGGGACCTCAGAGCTGGATGCAGCACTGCAGGGGGCTTCTCCCCAAAGGAGAGGGGCAAAACCCCCTCCCTAGACCTGCTGGTCACACTGCTTTTGATGCAGCCCAGGACGCAGGTGGCTTTCTGGGCTGCAAGCACACATTGCTGGGTCATGTTGAGCTTCTCATCCCCCAACCCACCCCCCAGTCCTCCTCAGGGCTGCTCTCAATCCATTCTCCACTCAGCCTGTAGTTATGCTTGGGATTGTCCTGACCCATGTCAGGGCCTTGATTTTAGCCTTACTGAACTTCATGATGTCTGCACAGGCCCACCTTTCCAGCCTGTCCACATACCTCTAGGTCCCTCCAGCATCTCAACGTACCACACAGCTTGGTGTCATTCAGCATTGCTTGTTCCACACAACCATCAAATCTGATAGGAAACTACCTTAACATTTTTCAGGCTCCAATTCTGTCCCAGCTGCTTTGGATACAGAAAGGAGATTGACATCTCTAGTAGATGCTTAGGGAGATGAACATCTCCTCAGGTGCTTCAGGAGTGGACAAAACTGGGGCAACCTCCCTCATTAGAGTCAAAGTAGCAAAACCCCTGTTTGACAATAGTTTCACTCCTGTAGGTGTTTTTCTTTGAGCCTCAACAGTTCCCAAGGCTCCAGACGAGATCAGAGTGAAGACAAACCCCAGAGTGCTCCATGCTGAAGCTGAAGCATGGAGAGGTATCCTGCTAAGTCTCTTAACAGATCCCAGATGTCTCAGACCTGAAGCACTACTCCCTCCATCCAACTCAGTGTTCATGCTGGCCTGAGTACAACCTTTCTCTGCAAGACTGTGCATGGTACGATGTCTCTTTCCCAGTGGCTAATGGAAGTGGGCAGAGATTTCCTTTACAGACTGCTCTGAGCATTGGGTTTTCTTATCTTAAGGATCTCAGCTGTCTCCTTAAATTGTGCCAAGTTACTAGGTGGTACTGGGTCATCTCACAGCTTGATATTGCCAGTGTCGCCTTCTAGGATGGGAGCTCAGACCAGCTTCCATAAAGGTAAAGTGGAGCATCATCAAGACTTCATCAGTAAGGCCTAGCTTATCCTTTATGTGGGACATCAGTGATGTCTTCACTATGAACCAGTCCCCTCTGAATTGTGCTACGTATCTGGCTGTCTGTACTGAACTGCTGCCAAAGCCTGAGCTGGAACTTTGAAGCATCCTATAGGTCCATGTAATAATGCAGGAGAAAAGAAGCAGCAGCATGTTAAGGACACATCCCCCATGAGCCCTGAACACTAAGCTCACATGCCTTTCGACATCAAAAACCCCCACAAACTGAATATGAAGCTTAAAAAATGGCACTAGATGGCAGCATGTGACACCACAAACTGCAGTCCCGGCTGTGCATCACTCCTAGATGCCACCAAGGCAGTCAGCAGGTGGTGGCTGAAGGCAAATAAACTATGGGTGGGGAAGCCAAGTTTCAGGATTTTGGTTAAAGTTGTGCTCCAGGCTGGAAAATTGACTCTTTTCTTCTGTGAACCTCACGGGATTTTTCTCTGGAAATACCAAAAATGCTCTAAAAGCCCTTGAGAAGGTCATGTCATCCTGCTCTGCTGTCTTTAAAAACATTCCCCCCAGGGAAAAAGGCTTTTGCTGGTGCTGTTTACACTCTGGAACAGCAACCACAGGAGAACGGGCAGGACTGACACTGTCTCTGTCCTGCAGTGAGTATTATCTGTGTTTTAATAACTCATCAATAATTCAGCCACAATAGAAATAAGATCAATGAGTAAAAATTGCATGCTGGCAGGGGATTTTAAATGAGGCTGCAATCCATGTGACAGATCACCAGGAGCAGACAGGCTCATTCCAGATGCTGCTGCCTCATCCTTCCACCAAATCCAGTAGTTGCTGGCCACCTCTGCTCCCTGAAGCCACTGGTCTTGGCCAGAGCTGCAGCCTAGGTTTCAACTGTCCCTGTCTGGTGGCTCCTCTGGTCTGTAATCACAGCAAGGAAGGCTTGAGTGAAACAGCCCAGCTCCAGCGGGATTGCGGTGGGACCTGTGCAGAGGGTTTGTCACTCAGTTTTGAGAAAGTGGGAGTGCTCTCAGGGAGGAACAGGGCGTCTCAAAGCATTGCAGGGAGGTGAGATGTTCACCAAAGAATTTCAATTGCAATGTGTCTGAGATGCAAGGTGGTAGGTGGTCCAAGCTGCACCCAGTGCTGGGATGACCCAGCACCTACAGGACTGCTACAGAGAAACACATGGCCAGTCGGCACAGATACGTTTCTTTCATGGGTTCAACAGTCTAGAAGTCCATTTTCTTCTGTTTGTCCCCAGCCACCGACTGCTGAGGACTCCCTTCACCCACCTAACTAGGCACCTGATGAGTCCTGTGCAGCTGGGCTGTCTTAGAAAAGCAGCAGGTACAACATCGCCCCTTAATTGCTAATTAAAGTCCTGCCTAAATGAGAACATGGGGAGAGGAAGGTTTTTCCAGCAGTTAAGTGCTTTCTCGAGCAGGATACCCAGCTGTGCTTCTTGGAGAGGTCTGCTGAAGTTGTCCCCTTTCCCTGTCTGATCTTATTCCTCTGAAGCCTGTCTGCTTTCTGTTTTGGAGTCCCCAGACTGGCCAAGTAGCAGAGAAGAAACACAGCTGAAAGCCTCAGGAGAAAGATCTGAGGAGCAAACTGGGAGAGCTGCAGCTCTGAAGCATCCAGAGCAGGACTGAGCCTGGTGTTCCTCAGTGTCCCTCTCTGACTCAAGGAGGAAGAACTCAATCTCAGCCAAGTGCTGAGAGCTTTGCATCTTCAATAGCGAGCAGATAAGAGATTGTAAGTCAGAAAGTATCCCTGCTTGGTTTGGGAGGTTGTGGAGAAGGGGTGAAATGCAGGTAGAGCACAGATAGCAGTGTGCTGCTCTGGGTGTGGGTTTAAAAAACCTGATTCATGGCAAGAATTATGGAGCCCTGGCTTAGCCTTGTGAGCATAGGATGGCCTGAGCCTCACCCAGGCTTTGTATTGTATAAAAGTATCAGTGCACAAAAAATATCAGCACAGAAAATGCTTCTTATCACTTCGTTGTCCTTTTTAATTTAAATGAAATTGCAGTTCCAACCCTTGTGCAGCATGGTGTGCCAGCAGTGTCTCCTTTCCTTCTTTACAGCAAAGTATATGGATATAAATATAGTTTTGAAGCTTTAGTTATGTTGTGATAACTCTTGTGTGGGGACCAAACCTGACTGCCAGGTCAGATTGGAGTCCTGGGTGTCAGGGCTTGGAGGGGAAGGTATCTGGGAAGTGCTGGAAGGGGAAGGGAAGGTCATGGAGGAGTAAACAAGGGTGTTTTATATTTGTTAGGGGAGGATTTTAAAAAATTTCTGAATATTCAAATGTGTGTGTGTACACTTGCATGTACAGTGCTGTTGAGAGGAGGAGGTGGTCACAGAATCTGTGACTGGCAGGGGGGGTTGGACTCGATCTCTGGAGGTCCCTTCCAACCCCTAAAATTCTGTGAATCTGGGAAAAGATCTTTAAGACCATCGAGTCCAGCTATGAAGGTGTGTGTTGGAACACAGGATGTTTCTTAAAACACTTTCACTGGCCCCTGTCACAAAACACGTCTGTGTGCAGCCAATGTGCCTGCTCTGTACCAGGTATCACACGTGGGCTGGTGATAAAGCTCACCTAGAGGCAGGACCTCCAACTTATATTGCTCCAGGATATTTGGTGTGTGTGTCCCCCACCCCTCCAGGGTGCTGTGACGTGTGCCCACATCTCCAAGCCTATGTTAAGGGGTCAAGCAGAGCAACTCATCAGGAGCTTCTCAAACTCTCCTTACTTGAGGTCTCCGAGGCGGGTGCTGTTTAATGATGCTGGCTTCTCCCTTTTCCGGCACGGTGTTGAAAGAAAGGGGCCCTTAAAGGTTAAAGAAGAAATGCATGAGGTTACTTTTGGGTGTTCATCAGCTGTGAGGCTGTGCTCAGCAACAGTTTTCTGCCCTAGTTTTCGGTTGGCAGGTCTCACCGAAGTCTCTCTCAGTGCACCGCAGTAACACAGGGTATCAATTATTCTATCAGATGCAGAAATAAAGCATGGATGTGCCTTTGCCTGCAGTTTCTAACACACACCTGCCATGTACCTCTCCTACTTCCCTCTACAACCTTTCACACATCCTACATGTGACCATAACTGCCTCCCACGTCTCCTGAGGCCTCCCCGAGCTTTTAAAATGGGGAACGAGCAGCAGTTTCTCTTCTTGCTGCAATGTTCTTGATACTTTATCATTGTTTTTTTGGTGGAACTAAGAAACATCTCAGATGTTTTTACTGCCCATGGCAGAGCTGGACTGCAGCTGAGCAGTGTGTTCAGACATTAGTGGGGGCAGGCAAGCAGTACAATCACAGACCCTTGTTGTCTTTGGAAATCAGCCTGAAATAACCTGCTGTGCACCCTGTTAGTTATTGCAGCAGAGCTTTTGCAGAGGCCTGAACCTGATCTGGGCTTGGGACCGTTCTGCACTGGTGCTCTCAGGTGGACACGATGGCCTTTTTATTTGTGCAAGAAAAAAACCCAGCAAACCCTTGGATATAGAGTATTCCTTTTACAAAAGAGTTTCTCTATGCTAGCTGTTGTCCTAAAAGACCCTGTCTTGGTGCATTCAAATACCATTTTATATGTGGAGTTGAGTGAGGTGTTGCTGGCAGCTCCTGCATGGTGGGTGTCCCAAGGTGGTCACAGGAGAGGAGAGCTGGGGATAAAGTGTGGGAATCATGTTCTATTCGATGCATGTTGTATTAAAAAGAAATTTTAATTCAGAGGTCACTTTATGGGGGACTTCAGCGGTCCTGCTAAACAAGCTCTGTGGAAGGTTGCCAGGGCAGGGCTGTTGGAGCAGAGAGAGAAGGCGATGAAGGGTGTTGGGATGTGGGAGGAGATGGTGACTGCATCAGATCAATGATTGCTGGGCTTTGCTGATCACCAGCAATGATTAACCTCAGAGTGAAGCTGTGACTGCTTTGTGCAGCCAGTAATGGGCACCCAATGTGAAAGAGGGAGTGCGGCCACTGGTCAGGTGGCACCAGGAGTCTCTGTCAGAAGGCTCCTTGCAATGGCCTCTTCAGCTGCATTGGGTGCCCCTCCCCAGACCGTGCTTGGGCTGTGGAGGGAAAGTGCGGCAGCATTTCCACTGCCGACTGAGCAGCGTGTTCTCCGTGTCCATCGTGCTCAGTTGTGGAGCACCAGCTCTCCTAGGAGTGTCTAGGATGGGTAGATCCTCCACCTGGACCAAATGAACACACAGAGGCAGGCGCATCAGTGGTGCTTCTCGCTTGGCCCATGCACAGTTAGAGCTGCCAGCAAGAATTTCTGGACCCATGTGAGATGACACAGTGGCTGAGCCAGTGTGAAGGGAAAGCAGAGTGGAAGCCATCCTCTCTGGAGTCATCATTGCTCATCAGCAACTGCTGCGCTGGGGTAACACAAGAGGAGAGCACTGCTGCACTTGGCTGCTGAGGGTTTCTGCGCAAGGGGTTGCCTTTCTCTTTGTCCTGCATTCTCTTCCAGCAGATGTATTTGGTATGCTCATGGCCCATCATGGAGAGAGTCATATCCAGTGGTTCCCAGGTTTTGGGGCTGGAACGACAGCCAGGGGTATGTCCAGGGCCCTGAGACATTTTCTCACGTTCCATGCCTGCTTTGACCTCGTTGAAATTGGCTCCACCCCAATTCCTGACATGCCGACGACTCCCCGCCTTACGATCCATGTCTTGGAAGGGGCCACTAAGGTGTGGGTTGTCCAAAAAATTCCACACCGGGTTTCTTCTTGTGAAGGCGTTCCAGCTGGTTCCTCTCATACTCCGCAATTTTCTCCATCTCCTTGTTCATCATCTTGATGTTTTGCTGCCTTCATTCTTCCCACTCTTTGGTTTTTTGGTTGGAGCAGGCAGCTGCCATCACCAAAGCGGTCACCCCACAGCCGCAGGAACATTGTCCCCAGCCACTGCTGCTCAGCAGACCAGAAGAGTAGCACATGAATTCCATATTTTGCTTTGCTCTTGCTTTGCCTACTAATCTGTTCTCCCTCAACCCACAAGTTTTCCCACATTTAGCCTTTGGATCCCCTGCACCATCCTGAGGGGAAAGTGACTGAGCAGCTGTGGGATGCCAAGCTGCCTCCTGGGATTAACACACAACACCTGGGCAGGTAAAGCCCAGTGTATCATGAAACCAGAGCCCACCACATCAGCTTATTTGCAAAATGCTCCCTGACTCTGCAGCAGCTCAGCCAACAGCACCCTATGGCCACGTTCCACAACTAAGTGATGCACAGACACGGGCGCAGCATTTGTTCCAACACTGCGGTCCTCCTGAAACCCACAGTCATAGGTTTGTGCATCAAAACCTCTCTCAGTGGCCAAAGATCACGTATCTTCTAAGCCGATCTTGCAGCGCATAGAAGTCACGCAGTGCCTCAGGAATGGAGGCTGGATCCTTTGCCAAGTGATGGAAGAGATTTGGCGGTATGGCATTTTGGAAGGATGAGGGCAAGAGGATCTCCTCAGGCACATTCTCATTGCCAAAGAAGAAATGGTTGAGGCGTTTCTCCTCCAGGCAGCAGCGCAGGTACGACGTGATATCCCGTAGCCGCTGCACAAAATGCTTGCTGCGCCAGTTTGACAGGGGTATGGTTGTCAGGAGGTGCATCACAGCTGTCTTGAAGGTATAGACAGAAAAGCTTGAACCATTAAGTATGTAAGCACAGAGCTGCAGGCACTTGAGATGGAAGCTATCACGTGGAGCCTTCATGGCTATATGCTTGAAGAACTTCACCTCCGCCACAGCACAGCTCTCTGACCA
The DNA here is from genome assembly GCA_020800305.1 of Porphyrio hochstetteri. Lineage (NCBI taxonomy): Eukaryota > Metazoa > Chordata > Aves > Gruiformes > Rallidae > Porphyrio > Porphyrio hochstetteri. Next base: position 66,469,641 of record CM036908.1, on the reverse strand, counting down.
TACTGTACTTGGGGTGGAGCCGGCCTCTGTACTCTCACTGCTCAGGAAGATGTCCGAGTTGCCTTGCTGCACCCCAAATATCATTTCAATGGTGAGCTTTGGCTCATTGTCTCTTATCACTTGAAATCTGATGGAGCGACTGGAGGGCAGCAGCTTGATATTATATTTGGTTGACAGAGGCAAAAACACCAAGGCATCTTTCACCAACTGACGGAACCAGCGGGCTGTTTTCTGCGCATCTAGGAAGGAGTCGGTGCAAAGAGTGTAAAGAAGGCTGGGTTCCTGATTTTTCCTCACGTCCTCCACAGGGTCGTGGAGGAAACACAGCATGTCCCTGGACTTTAAACAAGTGCACAGCAGCTCCACGCGGATGCGCCAGGTCCTCGCTTCCATCCCGTTTGCAGTGCTTAGCTCCAGGTGGAAGGCATGCCCAATGGGTGGCTTCATGGGTATGAGAATTCTGTAGACAGTATCTTCCTTCAAGGGACTCCAGCCTTCAAATGCGCTGCCAACCCCAATTTCTGTTTGCAGCACTGGGTAGAAGGTGTCTATCCTGAAGGCCCTGAGGATACCGATGCAGGAGCCCACCAGGTCCAGCGCTCTCTTGCACTCTGCGGTAAGGTCATACACTGGAAACTGGATGTGCTCCTCAATAAACCTTCCCACATCATTCTCATCATTGTCTTCCTCCTCTTCCTCCTCCTCCTCCTCATCCCTGTAGCCACTGGAGCTGTCATCACTGTCGTAGTCTGCCTGATGACTCCACCACAAGAACAAACACCGGAGGCCAACTAGCAAGACCGAGAGTCCAAAAATTGCCCAGAATGGCTGGTACTGCAGGGCAGCGAAGAGCAGGGATCCCCAGGCCACGCCACTCTCCTGAGTGCTGGGCTCCAGGCTCCTCTGCTCGAGCTCTGGCAGGAGCTGAGTCATCTTCTGGCTCAGGTAGATATGCCATTGCTTCATGCGCTCATGTGTAGCCTCATCCAGCTCCTCACCGACCATCTGTGGGTACTGGATGATGCTTTGCAGAAGCATCGCAAAGAAGCTGGTGATAGCCATGGTCTGCAAGAGAGAAGGGCTTCAGTGGGCCTGGGAAGGATCTGGGATGGGAGCTGCAGAGAGTGGGGAGCCAGTAGGAGCAGGGGCAAGGCAGCTGGGAGGCAGCAGGGCCTGTGCCCAGCCCTGGTGTCGGCAGCACCGTGCCCTGCCCCAGGCTCTCCTGCCAGCGGCTGGTCCCTCGATGCCAGGTGAGAACCCACCTCCCCCGGGCCCTGTGTCTCTGCCCCGTCCCTTGTCCAGCCCAGCCTCCCCGTGTGTGTACTCACTGCTAGCCCAGGCCACACTGGTCAGTGCTGCCTGCACACCCCTCATAACTCCAGCCCCCATTGTGATGCCGCTGCTGTCACAGGCACAGGAGCCAATCACAGGCGTGGCTGCAGCCACCAAACCCCCTGTCTTGGCCAGGTTTCTTCCCAAGCCATATGGATTTCCCCACTGGTACAGTGATGGGGGGAAGGGGATTGCAAGGGACAAATCAATTGATATTGCTCCAAGAGCATCACCCCTGGATGAATAAATGGTCCTTTTTGCATTTCGAGGTGATGCAGTATCCTCCTGGCTGGTCCATGAGCACCAGGTCCCACCTCCTCTGCTGCGGTACAGCTCTGCGCTACGTGTGCCCGAGGATGGGAGCCTGACAGCACTGCTCGGCACCTTGGTGCTGCATCAGTTAAGGACTGATATCTACAGTGAATCTCTCAAAGAAAATCTCAGCATCTGTGGCCTTCAGAGCTGTAGGAGCTGCACTTTGATCTTCTCATGCCTTTACTTTGCAAAGCAAGGAGTTATTTCTCACTTATGAGGTGTGATGGCTCATATTTGGGATTTTTTACATATTCTTCCCCCTCATCTCATCCACGCATGTGTCTTGTAGGAGATTTGCCCTCATCCTTTAAAGGTACAGAACCAGGAACAGAGTGCGCTCTGCCTGCAAACCTGCTTGGTCCTGGGCAGGGATGGTCTTTGACACACCTGCATGATGCCAGCAAGGATGGACCCTTGTCCCACCAACGAGGGAGCACAGGGGCTGAGCTGAAGTAATTCTCACAGCTTTTAGTTTTTATCCCTGTGCTTTAGTAGCGGTGGATCCACCCCACGTCAGGAAGTGGGGTTTAACACAAGCCAAGATGAACGCTCACCTAACGTGGCTGGAAGAAGACGATCATCACCATCCAGCCATCATACAGAGCTGTGCATCCACTTTCAGGCACGGGCAAGCCTCCTTGCTCACCTCTGGGAAGGGTTTAGGTAGAGACAGGGTTTAAACCCCACTGTGAGGGGCTGCAGGAGGGGCTGCATGATGCCACTCATAGAAAACCACACATTTATTTGTGTTCTTCTGCCTCATGGCTTAAGAAAATAGCCCACTGCAAGACATGGCTATGATTTATTTAACTGCTGAACTTTACCTGCTAAGCATGTTGCCTGGCACCTAATTCTAATTAAGCTAATGACAGCCATACCCTCAGTGGTGTGGTGAGTGGGGTGGGTGTACAACTGGGAGGTTCAGGGCTGCTGTACAAGGGCTTGCTCGGGCACAGGCTGCTGGCATTGCAAGCTAGATCAATGCTGGGAAGGGGGAGTCATTCCTAGGGGGACAACGGAGGGGAGCAACAAGCCTGGGATCTGAGATGCTTTCCAAAACAAGCTTGGGGGAATTGAAAAAAAACCCAAAACCAAACCCCAACCAAAAAAAAGGGGGTTCCCAAAGCTAAAATGTCCTGCAAACAGTAAAAAGCTGCTGATGTAGAACAGCCTACAGCTGCCTCGCACTGCAGCAAGCAAACCCACAGCCCCAGCTGATGCCCCCCCAGCTCTCTGCCACGCATGTTGCAATCATTTCTTGCTGACCCCCCCCTTACCTGCAGAGGCTCTCCCATACCAGGTCTCCCGGAGAGGTGGAAGTTGCAGGTGAAACGTGGGTTTTCCCCACTCCCCTGCAGCTGGTGGGTGCAGGCTGAGCTCTCCTGGCACGCTGGGGAGACAGTACGGAGTGGTGGGCAGGTCCTCCTTGGAACACATTGGTGCCACCTTGGTTACCTTGGGGTGTGCCTTGGAAGAGCTCAGGCCCATTGTTCAGAGCAGTGACTTTGAAAGGAGAAGAAAAACCCCTCATACGCTGTCCTTCCCAATTGTGGTGGGACCCAGGGATCTCCCTTCCTACTGCCGAGGCTGGGGCTGGCTCCCACGCATTCTTCCCTGCCTGGTTAAACATTGACCCAGCCCTGGCCGTTCAACCGTGAGATGAGAGGTGACTGCTGCTGTTGGCAATGAGGAAAGCAGTTTGGGGAGCCAGCACCAGAGCCCTGGGCTTTAGTTTTTACCTACAAGTGACTTTCCACCAGGGCTCAGCTGGCCGTTGCCTGTCCTCGAGGTATTTCTACAAGCAGCTCTTTTGCTAAATCTTAGTTTTTAGCAAGAAATTCAGTCCTCAGGGCACCAAAAGGGTTACAGCATCACCCACCCTGCATGGGAGATGCAGCCTGGGGAGGGGCTGGCCCTTGCTCTCTGGGCAGCTGAGGACACTGATGGGAAAAATGCAGCTTCAGCATGACACCACCTGAAAACTTCAGCCAATGTGAGTTTATTCTGCAGTTTTTGAGGTGTTGCAGGATTTGGGCCAAATGCAACAGGACCGGTGCCTAAGGGAAAGACCGGCACTTCTCCCTCTGACACCCATAAAGCAGAATTTTCCACTTCACAGGGATGGGAATATGTTTGGTTCAGTGCTCAGATGCTGTTTAATTTAGAGTTCGATGTACTACCTTGCTCTGCTACCAACTACCTTTTGAAAAAGAGCTGAAGGACTGATTTAAGGGCATGCTTTGCCAAAAGCGCATCCTTGGAGAAGAGCTGAAGGACTGATAAAGAGGAAACCACCTGCCCCAGCAGGCACGAGAGCTAGGGGATGGCCAGAGAGGAATGAAGGCAACAGAAATGCTTCAGACCTGGAATAAATCAAAGACCTCTGCTCTGTGTGTGTGTTGGTGTACTGCACACCAGGTAATGACCTCACTTTTGGGACAACACATCTGCTCCCAATGCATACGAGGGGTTCCAAGGGTGCAGTTTCCTTGGAGCTGGAGGGAACCATTCATTTCCAAGGTGGAATGGCTGGAAAATATGTACAGAGGGTGATTTATGCAACAAGGTTTACATTGCAGGGTGGGTTTTGTCGTGGGAGGAGATCAGAGCACCTGTGGGCTCTGCTATGATACCCATGGAAACCATCAACCACCAAGAGTGTGAGGGAGAGCCCAAACCGACGTTGGACCTGGGGTTTATTTAGGGGGAGCTCATCCCACTGGGATTACTGAACCTGTACAGGTTTGGAGCCATTGAGGCATCTTTTGGCTTTTCTCTGGGCAGAGGACAATGTTGAGAGTAGGGCTGTCCAACACTCGTGGCTAGTAGACCTGTGGATGAGCCACCCAACTCCTGTTTGATGGCAATGGGGAAGTTTTGAGCTGTAAAATGTCTCCAGCCAGGGGTGGCACCTCCCAGAAGAAATTATCCATCCCTGGAACACCCCAATGAGTTTGTGTTTTCAGCCGCAAAGCACCAACATCACTCCTGACTCTGCTTTACAGCAGGTCCCATGGGGCACAAGATATTTAGAAACATTAATAAGGTCCCCCCTTAGTCTTCTTTTTTCTAGGCTGAACAGTCCCAGCTCACTCAGCCTTTCCTCATAGTCATGAGTCATCTTCTGGCTCAGATAGTCCTGCTGCTGCTCCATGCCCTCGTGTGTGGCCTCATCCAGCTCCTCACCGACCATCTGCAGGCACTCAATGACATTCAGCAGCAGCACGGCCAAGAATGTGGTGGCAGCCATGGCCTGCAGGAGGAGGGAGAGAAGGGCTTCAGTGGGCCTGTCAGTTTCTGACAGAAGCAGTCCCCATCCTAAAGGGTGCTTCTAGCCACCACTTTAGTTGCATTTTTGCTTGTCTCCATATTTCCCTTTTCAGCGGTCGTATCTCTCCTGGGAGGCTGCAGTCCCACCTTGTGTGGGGTATAGGTCCCTCGTAGGAAATGGTGCAAAGGGAAGTTATGATTAAGGTGCAAGTCAAGCTTCTGGCATTGGCAGGGAGACTACAGGTGTGATTTCTGGATAGAGAAGCCATTGATCTGGTTCAAATTTGTCCTTGGGAGCTGTGAATTGGCATGAAAGTGGTATGAAAGACCTGACTGCCTGTTGCAGTTTTGTGTAGCTGTGCTGCTGAGGTGGCTTTTGCAAGCAGCAGCTACAGCTCCCTGCAAGCCCCAGACAGTAAACATCGGCCAATTCAAGGCCAAAGTTGCTGCTGACCAGGGCCGAGTCAATCGCAGATGGTCACCACCTCTGTGAATCACATTTAGGAGAAGAAAAAACTGCAGGCAGCTGCATTTTGCCACCGGAGAGGGAAGTGAGAAGATGTAACAAGCTGCACAGACACCAAGGCCAGGCCCGAAGGAGATGGAGGGGGGGAAGAATGAAGCCGGAAAGAATCACAGAATCACAGAATTGTAGGGGTTGGAAGGGACCTCCAGAGATCATCGGGTCCAACCCCCCTGCCAAAGCAGGCTCCCTAGCTCATATTGCACAGATAGGCAACTCAACTAGAGGGAAGCGATTCCCCTGCAGCCCGTGGAGAAGACCATGGTGGAGCGGGTGTCCCCTCGCAGCCCATGGATGAGGACAGGGAGCAGAGACATCTATGGCCTGTGAAGAGACTGATCCATGACACAGCAGGTTTGCCGGGGCACTTGTGACTTTGCGGGGGACCAGGCCGGGGGAGTCTGGGCCCAAACATCAGCACCCAAGGAAGGGAGTCCTGCTGAGAGGCCTGTGGTGAGGAGATGACTTCCTGATAGAGAGGACTCACACTGCAGAAGTTCGTGGATACGACTCTCGTGTGGGTGGGACCCCACGGCGCCACAGGGGAAGTGTGTGTGTGTGGAATGCCCCCCCCCCCCCAGCGGAGAAAGAAGACAACTCAGGGGGAACGGAGTGAAAACCCCCGTTCCCCATTCCCTGCCCTCCCTGTGCTGCGATGGGAGGGAAGAAGGGAGCGAATTTATGATTAAAGTGTGCGAAGAGGCAAGGGGTGGGGGGAAAAGTAGAAGTGTTAAGATCTGGAGAAGGAAAGCAGCTTGTGAGGAACTGCCAGAACCCCACTCCCCATTCCCTGCCCCTCCCCGTGCCATGTTGGGGGGGAAGAAGGGAGTAAAACTGTGATGAAGTTTAGGTCTGCTAAGAAGGGGAGGGGTGGGGGGGAAGGTTCTTTAAGACCTGGCCGCTTCTCATTTATCTTGGCTCCGGTTCACGGGGTGCATAGCTGTAGTAGTAATAAATCACTTTTTCTTTCTTTTATTCTGTGCTGAGTCTGTTTTGCCCATTGCACTAATTGGACAGTGATCCCTCTGTCCTTATCTCAGGTCCTAAGCCTCCCAACATATATTTTCTCCCCTTTTCGACTGAAAAGAGGGAGTGAGCGAGCAGCTTGGTGGGCATTTGGCCTCTAGCCATGGCTCTTGCTTTGCCTACTAATCTGTTCTCCCTCAACCCACAAATTATCCCATATTTAGCCTTTGGATTCCCTGCACCATCCTGAGGGGAAAGTGACTGAGCAGCTGTGGGATGCCAAGCTGCCTCCTGGGATTAACACACAACACCTGGGCAGGTAAAGCCCAGTGTATCATGAAACCAGAGCCCACCACATCAGCTTCTCTGCAAGATGCTCCCTGACCCTGCAGCAGCGCAGCCAACAGCACCCTATGGTCACGTTCCACAACCAAGTGATGCACAGACACAGGCTCAGCATTTGTTCAAACAAGCAATTTATTCAACACTGTCATAGATTTATGCATCAAAACCTCTCTCAGTGGCCAAAGATCACGTATCTTCTAAGCCGATCTTGCAGCGCATAGAAGTCACGCAGTGCCTCAGGAAGGGAGGCTGGATCCTCTGCCAAGTGACGGAAGAGATTTGGCTGTATGGCATTTTGGAAGGATGAGGGCAAGAGGATCTCCTCAGGCACATTCTCATTGCCAAAGAAGAAATGGTTGAGGTGTTTCTCCTCCAGGCAGCAGTGCAGGTACGACGTGATACCCCGCAGCCGCTGCAGGAAATGCTTGCGTCGCCAGTTTGACAGGGGTATGGTTGTCAGGAGGTGCATCACAGCTGTCTTGAAGGTATAGACAGAAAAGCTTGAACCATTAAGTATGTAAGCATAGAGCTGCAGGCACTTGAGATGGAAGCTATCACTTGGAGCCTTTCTGGCTATATGCCTGAAGAACTTCACCTCCGCCACAGCACAGCTCTCTGACCACACTGTACTTGGGGTGGAGCCGGCCTCTGTACTCTCACTGCTCAGGAAGATGTCCGAGTTGCCTTGCTGCACCCCAAATATCATTTCAATGGTGAGCTTTGGCTCATTGTCTCTTGTCACTTGAAATCTGATGGAGCGACTGGAGGGCAGAAGCTCCACATGATACTTGGATGGGTGAGGCAAAAACAACCAGGCATCTTTCACCAATCGTTGGAACCAGCGGATTGTTTTCTGCACATCTAGGTAGGAGTCGGTGCAAAGAGTGTAAAGAAGGCTGGGTTTCTGAATCCTCCTCAGCTCCTCCATGGGGTGGTGGAGGAAGCACAGCATCTTCCTTGGCCTTAAGCAAGTGCACAGCAGCTCCACGCGGATGCGCCAGGTCCTCCCTTCCATCACGTTCGCAGTGCTTAGCTCCAGGTGGAAGGCATGCCCAATGGGTGGCTTCATGGGTACAAAAATCCTGTAGACAATATCTTCCTTAGAGAGACTCCAGCCTTCAAAGGCACTGCCAACCCCAATTGCTTTTTCCAGCACTGGGGAGAAACTATCTGCACTGAGCTCCCTAAAGATGTGGATGTAGGTGTGCACCAGGCGCATCACTCTCTTGCACTCTGTGGTAATGTCCTGCACTGGCAACCGGATGTGCTCCACAATAAATTTTGTCACATCATCTTCAGCATTGTCTTGCTCCTCCTCCTTATCCCTGTAGCCACTGGAGCTGTCATCACTCTGGTTGTATGCCTGATGACTCCACCGCCTGAACCACCACCAGAAGCCAACTAGCAAGACCAAGAGTCCAGCAATTGCCCAGAATGGCTGGTACTGCAGGGCAGCGAAGAGCAGGGATCCCCAGGCCATGCCGCTCTTCTCCTGAGTGCTGGGCTCCAGGCTCTTCTGCTCCAGCTCTTGCAGGAGCTGAGCCATCTTCTGGCTCAGGTAGATAGGCCATTGCTTCATGTGCTCAAGTGTAGCATCAACCAGCTCCTCACCAAGCATCAGCAGGCGCTGGATGATGCTTTCCAGAAGAATCACAAAGAACATGAGGACAGCCATGGCATTCAAGAGAGAAAGGCTTCAGTGGGCCTGAGAAGGATCTGGGATGGGAGCTGCAGAGAGCAGGGGGCCAGTAGGAGAGGGGGTGAGGCAGCCGGGAGGCAGCAGGGCCTGTGCCCAGCCCTGGTGTCGGCAGCACCGTGCCCTGCCCCAGGCTCTCCCGCCAGTGGCTGGTCCCTGGATGCCGGGTAAGAACCCACCTCCTTGGGTGCCAGTGTTTCTGCCCCAGCCCTCGTCCAGCCCAGCCTCCCCGTGTGTGTACTCACTGCTAGCCCAAGCCACGCTGGTCAGCGCTGCCTGTGGCCCCTTATCACCCCCAGCTCCCATTGTGATGCCAACACTGTCACAGAAACAGAAGCCAATCACAGGCGTGGCCACAGCCAGCCCAGCCCTTGGGCCTCTCCCTGGCCCTTTGTGACAGTATGCTTCCCCTGCTGCCCCCACCTTTGCCTGACCTGGATTAATTGATAACCATTGGTGATGGTTGTGATGTCTCCATCCGTCTCAGTGATTTCAGGAGGAGAGATAACAGCACAACAGCCAAGGACTATCTATGCTAATGTGCCCACCTGCGCAGAGCGCTGGTCAGTGTGCACTGGCACCTGCGGGTGGTGTGTTAAATATGACTATGAGCCAATCATCTTACTCCATAAATATTGAGCAGTGCAAGAGCCCTTTGAGCTCTCCTTGAGAGGGCCACCTCTCAAGGTTACTCCTGGAGGTCGAGAGAATCCTTGCCGCAACAGATCCGTCTGGGGCTAAGACTGGATCCAGCCACACATGGGCTCCTCTCTGAGAAGGAGTTTAGAAAGCAAGGGGGTCCTTTCTGAACCTGGTGACTCAACGGGAGGGTCTCCCTGACAGCTTCATCTGACCCTGATCTCTATGCAATAAATAATCACGATTACCTTACCATAGAACCTTAACCACCATCACGTTTATTATCAAACCCCATTGCACACACTGCTCCCCATGCCACCAAACCCCCTGTCTTGGCCAGGTTTCTTCCCAAGCCATATGGATTTCCCCACCAGTACGGTGATAGAGGGAAGGGGATTGCAAGGGACAAAGCAATTGATATTGCTCCAAGTGCTTCACCCCTGGGTGAAGAGATGTTCCTCTTTGCATTTCAAGGTGATGCAGTATCCTCCTGGCTGGTCCATGAGCACCAGGTCCCACCTCCCCTGCTGCGGTACAGCTCTGCGCTACGTGTGCCCGAGGATGGGAGCCTGACAGCACTGCTCGGCACCTTGGTGCTGCATCAGTTAAGGACTGATATCTACAGTGAATCTCTCAAAGAAAATCTCAGCATCTGTGGCCTTCAGAGCTGTAGGAGCTGCACTTTGATCTTCTCATGCTTTTACTTTGCAAAGCAAGGAGCGCTCAGAGCAGGCAGGGGGCCCAAGAGCAGTGGCTGTGGACTTGGGGTGTGGGGAGGAGGGCAGGATGCAAAAGATGCCCTTCCTGTGGGTTGCTGGGGCAAACTGAGAGCAAGGTTGGGGTTGAACCGGGTCCCAGAAGAGCCCAGTGGCACTGGAGGAAGCTCCCAAATATTACCATCATTATTACTATTATTGCAACTGCCTGCTAAAATGATCACATTGTGTTTTTGCCCAGGCTCCCAGGCTGCATTGGGTGTTGGGTGGGTGCTGGGGGTTTGCCAGGTGAGCTCTGCTAGTGGTGGAGCTCATGGCTATCAGCATCAGCTCGAGAGCAAGCAGTGATGCCCCTCTACAGCATGAAGTAATCCTGTGTTAACCCTTGCCTTACACCTGCCTTTACCACCCACCGATGGCATTTGATGGGAGGAAGGATTGGGTTGGGGAAGCCTGAGCTTCGGGCTGGCTCCATCACTGCCCACCTGGTGACATGAAGCTCATGCTGATTAACAGGGTTGATTTAATGCAGGCTTTTATCTGTATTTAAGGTTCAGTCTGATTTCCAAGAGCTGTGCTGTAGGAATGTGGGGCTGGAAGGAACTGTGGTCCTGTGCATTGCCATTAGGGACAGCACGTGGTCCCTTCCAGGGGGGTTGGATGCTCCTTATGCCTTTCTCCTGTTTCATTTATTGCCTGAAACCTCCAGCTGGAACCTGTAAATGATCCTGATCTTGCGAGAATTGGATTTCCCAGCAAATTTATTATAGTGAAAACGAAAACATTGACCCCTAAGTGCCCAGATCTCATTTTAAGGAAGATGCAGGGAAAAGCCCAGGGGCAGGGAAGTGCCCTGAATTAGGGCAGGGAAGTTTTCCCATCGGAGAAGCAGTTTGCAATTCACTCGTACATGGAGCAAAGGGGCACTGAAGGGAGGATTTGGCACGGGACCCCAGTCTAACATCCCACTGCAGCAGAGGATTGCCTCTGCCTTGAAACTCCTCCTTAAAAATGAGTTTTAAATTACTGTCACAGCTGCCTGTGCCGTATGTGTTGCTTTCTAAAGCGCACTCCTTGTGCCAAACCACGATGGAAGCAGCTGCTTCTCACATCATCGTGGCTCATCACAAAGATCAAGGTGGGGGGGAGTGTAAGGTCCAAAACCGTGGGCAAAAATAATCCCCAAATTCGGAGATGCACCGGTGTTAAGTCTGAATGGCTGGGGAAGATTTTCCTTTCCTCTTTATGATTTACCTGCCAGGAATGCAAATGGAAGAGATGAGTTGTGACAATATCTGACGTGTTGCAGAGACTGCTGCAGGTTTTTGCCCTCGAATCCCAGGGTACATGGGTGCAGGAGGAGAAGGAAAGCAGGCTGTACCGATTTTTGTAGAAGTAACACCTGGGCTTGGTGGAAATCCTAGGTGAGTAAAGCAGAAGGAACCAGAATGTTCCAGCTAGGCTTGTTGTCATTCGTTATGCTTGTGGCATGTTCAGCTAGCAATAGCTCAAAGCAACAGAGCAGCAAAGAGAGGAAAATAGTCCAGCCCTGTGTCACTGGCTGGGATAAACACCGGCAGAACTAATGGATCGCATTATTACACATCTGTAAAGTAAAGAAATACGTCTTGGTCCTCCCTCTGCTGCCTGTCACCTGTTTTAACAGGGGATGTTCATCTTATCCCAGCCAAGGCTGAGGATACAGGTGGTGCTGAGATCACATCGTCCGCGGTGCCTGGTCACCGAGCCCTTTGGAGAGCACGCGCCGGCGGCGATGCTGGAGGCGGCTTATTCGCAGCACGTTTTGTTTTCCTTCCTGAGAGCTGGGCCCTGGCCTGAAGGAGAGGCTGATAACGCAGCTGATGGATCAAAACTGGCATTTTCCTTGGGGTGCAAATGAGATGGTGTGGCTGGGATGAAACACGTTGCTGGAGACGGTAGACAGGCTCATCAGAGACGCCCACAGCGGCAGAAGTAACCACATCTGCTCGGTCACTTGATGGGTGTGATTATTGGTTTGCATTCCTCTGATGGCTCATCTACACCATCATGCAAAATAGCCTCCATTTATTGTCCGATTTCTTGGGTTTAATGGCTTTTCTCAGGCTGAAAGGTTGAGCTGGGCTCTAGGGAGAGCAATTACCATCCTTGCTTAATAAGGAAGATAAACTGCAGGTTGGGCAGTGGGTTGAGCAAGGGGACCTTGAGGAATCGCTGAGTGGGATGAGCACCCCTGCCAAGCATCTGGGAAGGATGTAACCCGGGGATCAGGTACCTGATGGTGGAAGGGGAAGGATGAGGGGGCACATCCCTGCTGCCCACCCACGGCAGGGGCTGGGGAAGGGAAAGGGTGGCAGAAGTGGTAGAGCCTTCCGCAGCCCCCGTTGAAGCCCTCAGTGCTGTTGGCTCTACAGGTAGCAATGTGGGGGCTGCTTGCTCCCAGCCCAAACCTTGGGTTCGGTTGGATGCCTGACATGATGTGGAAGGTGGCTGCTGGGGCACAGAGTCTTTTCTTGCTGTAGAAATGGAAGGGCGATCACTGGTCCCTGGGGATGGGACGGGCTTTGATTGTAGAGAGAGACAGGCTGGCACAGCAACATCCTGTTGCCCTGGCCATGAAATGTCTCAAGTAGGGGAAAATTGACTGAAACCCGGGGATTTCACATCGTTTTCCCTGCTGAATTATCAGTGAGGTTCTTTGAAGGATCCAGTCCTGGGCCTGAAAACACTGCCACGGGGCTGCCTGCCAAAATGCACTCATTGGAGTGTACTAAAAGGAAATGTTTGCTTTTCCCATGTGTTCAGTTTGGCAGGAACTAAAATTCCAGTAAAACACATCTCTCAAACTATCTGGTAATATAAATGACTATATCAACCCCAGAATCGGCTTGGGGTGGTGCCAAGCTGCCATGTGCTATTTGCTCTCAGCCGTATCATCCTGTTCCATACAATTCACATTTTTAGAATACTTTTAGTGTCTAGCTCCTTTCAAAAGCAGCAGACAAGGAGCAGAGCCCATCTTCTCAAATGCTGGAAGGGACTTTTAAAAGATTCTCTGTGTGTGTGTGTGTGTGTGTGTGTGTGTTTGTGTGTACCCAAACCTTACACCTCTGGGTTTGATGCAAAGGGGGAAGTTGGTTGGGTTGGTTTCTACAGCCCTAGTTCTGCAGCTGTGTGATCAAAGAGTAAATTCTTAATATACACAAGTATTTTCTGAGCTCTACTTGTTGTGAGGAACAGTTTAGATGTGATAAAAAGAAAATAAAAGGGTGCTTTTGTTATTGCTTGCATGAGCTGCTTTGTTTGCAGCAGTATTAAGCCCTAATGGCCATGAGGACAGGCTGGCTGCCTGCCACCCCCTCACTGCCACCTCTGCTCCTGGGACCAGAGCATATCACAGAATCACAGAACTGCAGGGGCTGGAAGGGACCTCCAGAGATCATCAGTCCAACCCCCCTGCCAAACCAGGGTCCCTAGGACAGGTCACACAGGTCAGCATCCAGATGGGGCTGGAATATCTCCAGAGAAGGAGACTCCACACCCCCTGGGCAGCCTGTGCCAGGGCTCCCTCACCCTCACTGGGTAAAAGTTCTTCCCCATGTTGGTGCGGAACTTCCTGTGCTCCAATTTACAGCCATTGCCCCTTGTCCTGTCTCCACAGACACTGAGAAGAGGCTGGCCATTTCCCTGTGTCTCCCACACTTCAGATATTGATAACCATTGATCAGATCCCCTCTCAGTCTTCTTTTCTCCAGGCTGAACAGCCCCAGCTCACTCAGCCTTTCCTCGCAGGGGAGATGCTCCAGGCCCTTAATCATCTTCATAGCCCTCCACTGATTCCTCCAAACCATGGGGCTCACACTCTCATATAACTGGTGATATTAATAACAAACATTTCCTTTCTCTGAAACTTTTTTTTCCTGGTGGTAATGCCATAACCCCCCCCCCCCCCCCAGCTGTACTAGCTGCTAATCAAACTCACAAGCAGTGGGCAGGCCAGTAGAGCTCAGAAATCTGCAACATTTTCCAGTTGTTTCTATTCTTCCTTAAAAAACGGGGGGAAAAAAGACTTGTTTTCCTATCAAGTGTTCTCAAGTCAAAGTAATCTTGCAAGGGCAATCCTAGGACTGCTGTGAGAGGAACCAGCCACCCTAAATTCCACAGTGACAGGCTTAGGGAGAGAACTGGGCTGGTGATTGGTTTGGTTTGGCTTTTGAAAGGCTTTTCCACGGTGAAAGCTAAGAAAAATATTTGTCTGCCCCAAAGCTCTAGAAAATAGGAACTGACATTTCCCAGGGGCACAGGCGATCCATGGAGTTCAATCTCTCATGAGAAGCTTGCTGTTTAACTGAGAGTGCAGCTTCTCTGGGACACAAAGAGATGAGTAAGGCTACTTTGGGCTTTCTAAAGGTACCCAGAATCCAGCACCACTGCTGGAAAGCTTGTGTTGGAGAGAGGCACGGCTTCAGCATGGCTCAGGAGGGATGCAGGGATAGGGCTGGAGCCCAGAGCCTCACGACAGGGGGGTGAAGATACAGGGAGGGGTTTTCAGGTGTTTGCTGCTGTGTGGTCCACACCATGAGTGTCATGAGTGGGGTCAGTTCTTTAGCAGAATCACAGAATCACAGAATCATAGGGGTTGGAAGGGACCTCCAGAGATCATCGGGTCCAACCCTCTGCCAAAGCAGCTCCCCAGCTCATATTGCACAGGTCGGCGTCCAGATGAGTCTTGAATCATCTCCAGAGAAGGAGACTCCACACCCCCCTGGGCAGCCTGTCCCAGGGCTCTGTCACCCTCACTGGGTAAAAGTTCTTCCACATGTTGGTGCGGAACTTCCTATACTCTAACTTGCAGCCATTGCCCCTTGTCCTGTCTCCACAGACACTGAAAAGGGGCTGGCCAATTCCCCCTGCATCCCATACTTAAGATATTTATAAACATTAATAAGGTCCCCCCTTAGTCTTCTTTTCCCCAGACTGAACAGTCCCAGCTTACTCAGCCTTTCCACATAGGGGAGATGCTCCAGGCCCTTCATCATCTCTGTAGCCTCCTCTGGACTCTCTCCAGGACATCCCTGTCTTTTTTATACCAAGGAGCCCAGAACTGGACACAATACTCCAGGTGGGGCCTGACCAGGGCAGAGTAGAGGGGGAGGATCACCTCCTTCGACCTGCTGGCCACACTCTTCCTGATGCATCCCAGGATCCCAAAGGCAGCCAAGGGTGTAGCAGCAGTCCTGGAGCCGAGGGTGTGCTCCACATCATCTCAGTTCCTTGTTTTGGGTGACTCGGACAGGTAGAAACCCTACAAATCCTCCCTGCTAGCAAAACACGATTGCACTGCCTGACCTGACCACAGTGCATGTAAACACACTGTTCTCCCACAGGCAGCAAAGGAGTTTTCTCTCCCATGCAGACTGGGAGGCAGGGGGTCTGGGCCATACCCCAGCCCTACCGATGTGCTGGGGGCAGTCAGGCCATCAGTGCTGAGCCACGGATTTCCACCAGCTGCAGGCACAGAAGTCAGAGCAGACAAGCTTTGCAGTACCACATCTGTGGGCTGCCAGCACTGTAGCCCACCCAGGTTGTGTTCAAAGTAGCTTTCAGCCCCACATTTCCCCCAGTGAAGGAGCTGTTAAATTAGTGTTTTGCACATCACAGAACATTTCCTCCAATAACATTTCCTAATATCAACGTGAGCATTGGCTTCTTTCAGAACTGAATTATCAAAAATGCCAGGAGAGGCTTCTAAGGGCTTTCCAGAGCTACTACCTCACTGAAAGGTCACTTTATTGGGATAAAAACCTCAAGCTTTGTCTCCTTGAGAACAGCTCTACGCTTGCCAGCAGCAGGAGATAAAGGATGTAGACTTGATCCACGTCTGAAACCCACCGGTCCAGTATGACAGAAGCTTAAATGGTTTTTATTACAAAAATTTCTTTATTGTAGTTATTTACACCCCTTCCTTGATAAGTGTATAAATGTAAACATTTCTTATAGATGTATTTCTCTTATCTTGCGGCCTCTCATCCCCAGTTCAGAGTAAATGTCATTTTTAAGCATACAAGTAGTGAGGAAATTTAAGCTATATTCACAGAATATACATCCACGTGCAGGTAAAGTCCACCAGCCCTAAGCTAGTGGTATAGACACTGTCCCATTAGCTCTGCTTCTGCTTCTCGTGTGTACGCTGGAGTCTGTGATGTCGTCGGCGTGATCCTCACTCTTCTTCTCTTTCAAGCTGTTGATGAACCTCAGGGTTATTTCATCCCACTCCTCGGGGAGCAGCATCAGCAGAAACCCAATGCAAATGATGATGGTGGCTCCCAGCCTCACCACACTGAAGATCATTTTGTGCTTCAACAGATCCACAGCTGTAAAGAAGAAAGAAAGAATGCTGTCAACACTGCAGCAGGATGACCTATCATGACCTACAACATCAGACCAGCCTGGTGCACCTCCATAACCAGTGTGGTGTGCTCTGGCTATGGTACAGGCCATATCACTCTGTCCTCTGGAGTGACCAGCTCCTTGATTGCAGCGAACAGCTTTGACCTGGGAGCGTGGTGCTAAGTGCCACATCTCCTCACTACCCTCACGAAGGCTCTGGGAAACCCTCCAGAGCCTCTCTATCTACAGCAGCTTGCATCAGTCCTTGGACTGTATGGACCGGTGATGGGGTGAGAGCAGCATGTGGGTCATAAAGCTGGGGTTGATGCTTCCAGGCTCAACCTCCCAACTCCACAACAGCACATCTGAGCCCCTGAGCAGCCTTTTCTGGGTACAGACTGCTTCACAGCTCTGACCTGCATACCCCTAAAAATAGATGTTTTCTTAGAAAACACACTCAAAAACCTGGAGTGCCAAGGCTAAAAGGGTGGAGGAGGAGACTGGAAGAGCAGAGACAGAGGCTGTTCAACAATACAGGACTCTGGAGTAAACTTCTACATATACACCCTGCCCCGGTGCTGCACTGCAAGTCACCAGCACAGCGCTGAGCTGCAGCTGATCCCACCACATCTCAGCAGCAACCAGGAGCTCTGGACTGCTGGCTGGAGACCAGCCCACCCTCCCTGTGTGCTATGGATGCCTCTCTTCACACCCAGGGAAAAGAGGCAAAATGGAAAAAAAACAAGGCTTTCACCAACTGATGCTCAACATGAGCCAACAATGTGCACTCACAGCCCAGAAAGCCAACTGTATCCTGGGTTGCATCAAAAGCAGTGTGGCCAGCAGGTCAAGGGAGGTGGTTCTGCCCCTCTACTCCGCTCTCCTGAGACCCCACCTTGATTACTGTGTCCAGTTCTGGAGTCCCCAATATAAGAGAGACATGGAGCTGTTGGCACGGGCCCAGAGGAGGCCACAAAGATGATCAGAGGGCTGAAGCACCTCTCCTATGAAGACAGGCTGAGAGAGTTGGAGTGGTTCAGGCTGGAGAGGGCTCCAGGGAGATCTTATAGGAGCCTTGTGGTACCTGAAGGGGCTACAGAAAAGCTGGGAGGGACTTTTCAGAAGGGCATGGAGTGATAGGACGAGGGGGAATGGTTTTAAATTGAAAGGGTGTAGACTTAGATTGGATGTTAGGAAGAAATTCTTCACTACGAAGGTGGTGAGGCCCTGGCACAGGCTGCCCAGGCAGGTGGTGGCTCCTCCATCCCTGGAGGTGTTCAAAACCGGCTTGGATGGTGCCTTGAGCAGCCTGGTCTAGTGAGAGGTGTCCCTGCCCATGGCAGGGGCTTGGACTTGATCTTTAAGGTCCTTTCCAACCCTCACCACTCTATCATTCTATCAATCACCCACCATCATCAGGAGCATCCGTGGCAGCTGAAGGAGAAGTGGCTTTTGAACTATGTGCCAAGAGCTTTTGGCTATTTAGGCAATAAATTGCTGCTGCTACCTGCATGCTCATGTGCTTATTTTTCCATCAACAGCTCCAGTACTTGTACCTGCATTCCCAGGGACGCTGAGCACTGTGCCGATAGAGATCAGAATGGGGTATGTCAGCACGACGCCAACGTTAACCAGAATATTGAAAGCTAGGGAAAAACCAGAGAAAAAATACATCATTAAGGGTGAAAACACTAGAGTGAGACTTTTCTTCTCCACCTTGATCCTACTAATGTGACAGACGCTCAGTATGCACACCACGAGGATGTAGTTGTCACACAGTGGCTGAGTTTTGTATTTTTATATATGCAACAAGGGGAGGTTCTGCATGGGGAAGAGGGAGGGCTGTATCTCCTTTCCTAACTACAATACCAAAGCTTGGGTTTTACAGCTTTGTCCAAGCTTTAACCAGATACCAAGAACCTAGTGTTGATGCCACAAGGCACCGTTTCTCCTCGTAGCAGAAGGATGGTGAGCCCAGCTTGGCCTCTCAGCCAAGGCTCTTGTCTCAGTAGGACATTTTGGGGAGGAAAGGAGCTCTAGCTGGACCACACACCAAAGGTGATAGGAGGAGGAACTCAAGACTCTGAAGGACATAAAATTACAGACAATTAGCTGATGAAGTTAACTGCAGACTGAGCATACTGGATTGTCTGCTCCACAAGGATGCTCCCTCGTGGTTGAGGCTTAGGCACTTGGGTAGGTCTCTGGGTGGTAAATTATCCCTGCTTTTTGTCCCATCTGTGCTCCCAGAGCAGCTGCAATTCAGGCTGGAGCAGTTTAAAGGTGCTGCCAGCACCTCAGCTGTCAGCCTGACCGTGCCTCAGGATGGCTGCCTGGATGGGCTGTGTACCAGGCAACGACATCCTCTCCATTTCCATTTAATATACTTGTAGCAAGGACAAAAACCCTCCTCATTTATGAAATAATAGAGACTTCAGTCAAGGCAAGGATGTTGTTTTAGCTGGAAATTGAAACACCTCTGGGCTGAATCCAACAGATTCTGTCTGGCTAGAGGATAGCAAGCGTGGCTCTGGAAGAGGGAGCGTTGTGGAGGAGCAGAGGGGACCTGAAGACTGAAGGAGAAGGAACAGCACCAGGCTTACACAAAGCTGTTTGAGCTCTGCTGAGAGCCCCACAGCACCCACAGAGCACGCCAGGAGCAACAGGGGGGCATGTGGACCTTTGAAACTGGACTCAGAGCAATCCAGTTGTGCCAGACAGGGAAATACCAATGAAACTACAGTAGGAGTGTAAAGATGGAAAGGGGACAATTAGGATGACTGCTTTGTGTTTATCCTCATATTAGTATTAAAGCTTCTTCTAACAATGTTCATCATTTCTCAAGGAGTATTTGTTTCTACTGCGACCAGCTTTACCCTGAGATAGCTCTGCTGATTGGGGGGATGGGGTAGGAATTTTACCTGAGGCTAATTCTCTAATGGGGGAGAGGAGAAGAGCTAGAAAAATTAGTATGGTTTTTTATCACATACCTAACCAGAGGCCGGCTACACCACACAGGTAACCCCATGGCACAGCAGAGAAGGGAGACCAGTACTCCACTTTCGTAAAATACAGTATGATGGGGGTGACAGAGATGAAAATTAAATTGAAGAAGCCCAGGGTAGAAACAAAATGAGCTGCTTCCCCGAAGTTTGCACTTCCAAGAAACATTTTGAACAAAACCTGCAAAGGAGAGGAGAGGAGAGGGTTGTAGACTTCGTGCCTACCATGGGAAGCAAAGTCCTGCTGCACAGAGCCCTCCCCTCCATGGGGAGTGTGGGGCACGGGGACAGCCCTGCCCAGGACAGTGTATCACAACCTGGCCCCGTCCCACACAACTTTTCCAAGGGGAACTTTGATCTGATCGCTGCCTTTTCCTGCTTTTTAGCACAGAGTGGGACACCACGTTAGTCCAGTGCAGATGGTTGTGTCTGTACAGCAAAGCTTGATGCAAACTGGCACAAGGGGTGAGTAACTGTGCACCTGAAGACAAGACTGTTGATGCAGTTACAGCTTTGGGCTGTACTTGGCACTGTTAGAGCCCCAGTGGCTTTCACAGCATGACCCCACTGTGCAAGGAATGCCTGACCTGGAGGGATTCCCTTCAGATTCATAGGTAGCACAAGTCTCATGGAGGATCTGTCCTGCATGAGCCTAAATTAATGCACATCAGGTGATTTGTGAATGGTCACAACAGGTTCATCAACGAGACAACTGAAGTCTAAAGCTGGGAGGCAACTTCTCATCCCACTGCAACTAACCCCAAACTTCTGCTCCTCCTTACATGCACTTCACCCTCCCTGAGCTGACAATAAATACGGCCACCTCTAGCCCAGCCTTTTCCTTACTTCCTCAGGCACATCCCTGCCTTCTTCATCCCTCAACTTCAAGAGCAGCTGCTACTTGCAAGCCGGGCTCAAAGCCTGGCATGTCTCTAGTGCAACACCTGCACCAGGCACACGCAGGGGCTCTGAGCCCAGCATCAGCACAGAATACACAGGGATGAGCAGGGATGAGCCATCCATCTGTCCATCCCAGCTCAGGAAAGCGGCACTACCCACACTCAGGCTCTCCATCCCTTCTGCTCAGAGCAATCCCCTTCAAAATAGCACCAATAAACTGGGGTGGCAGAGAATGATTAAAACATGATCCTAAACTCCTAGCAGGAGAGTAATGGAGATTTCCTTGAGGGCTCATAAAGCAAAGGTGTTCTGAGCATTTGGCAGCTAATTAGCCTCATAGTAGACTTCCTGACCTTGTTGACATCACCTGGTCACAATGTGAATGATGCAGGAGGGATGAACAAGATAAAACAGTTACTTTACAATGATTCGCTTTATACTTGTGTATTTTTAACACCCAACATTAAAAGACTGCAATGCTACTAATAAAGACTTCTGACCTACCTTATACAATGCAGATGTAGAGGCTGATCCAACAGCATATGCTACCCCAATAATTGAATCGCCCTGGAAACCATCTGCATATGCCATCATTACGATTCCTGTGATTGCCATTATTGCTGCAACTATCTGCACAGACAAAGCAAAGCGATGTGAAGCTCAGTGCAACTTCATTACACGGAGAGAGATCATTACTGCGTGGGGTTTTAATTGAGTGTCACTAGCTGCTTGCTCTGACTTGAAGCTTTCCCTTAAAAAATGATGTATGGTTGGGAGAGATGTAAAACATAATGAAAGTGTATGCACTGAGTGATACACATCTATAGCACTGCACATCCTCCTGGGACCTACTGACAGAACACCCATCATGACATATTTTATAAGCTAAACATCCACTTTGGAGATAGTACTCTGAGATCAGGACATTTTAAGACATTATGCTCTACTATACCACACAAGAAATATTTAGCAATGCCCCCAGTTCAACTGGGAATGCAAACACTTAGACAGCTGTCCTTCATGGCCATCATCCCAGGAAACAAGCCCTGTATTGTGGAATACAGCATATCACTGGGAGCTCTTCCAGGCTCAGTGGTGGCCAGCGACAGGACAAGGGGCAGTGGGTGCAAGCTGGAGCAGAGGACGCTCCATGGGAATGTCAGGAGGAACTTTGTCACTGTGAGGGTGACAGAGCCCTGGGACAGGCTGCCCAGAGAGGTTGTGGAGTCTCCTTCTCTGGAGACATTCAAACCCACCTGGTTGTGTTCCTGTGTGATTTAGTCTGGGTGATCCTGCTCTGGCAGGGGGGTTGGACTAGAAGATCTTTCGAGGTCCCTTCCAACTCCTAACCTTCCATGATTCTGTGTGATTCTGTGATTCTGCTCCAGCTGTGCAGAGCTCTTATTTCCTACTAAGCCATGCCAACTTTCTTGGACAGACATGCCAAATACCTTTATGAAGCCTTCAGATTTGTGCTTGGGTATTTTGGGCTCATTTGAAAATCCCAGACAGAGCTTCTAAGGAGCTTCAAAGAAGAACAACAGGAATAATTAACTACAGAAATCCCAGGTCTTGACTTTAAGGACCTAAAGGAAGTTGTTAGGGACCGCAACATGTTTTATTCTAGGAAAAACTCCCCTCTCTACCAAATCGCCCTCTGTGAAAACAGAGCCTGAGCGCCAAAGATGCTGAATAGCTAACTTCCACGGACTGCAGAGGAAAATATGCTTCCTCAGACCTGTGGAAAATCACAGCCCCATTTCTGAAAGGTAGGCTTTGAAATAGAGATTTCAAAAAAAATTGAAAAAGTATGATGTTAACCAGGTTATGATTACAGCAGAAAAGCTGTTTGTGTGTTTGTAGAGCAGAAGGTGCACACATGCAGATACCCAAAGCTGGCTGTTATAGAATCAGCAACAAGACTGAAGGTTCAGACCCTGTTTTCTCTTCCTGGGTATCCATTACAGCACAACAATCCCCAGCAGAGACGAGAGCCAGGTGGGCTCTCCCCACTCACACTGAGGGAGAAACTGATGTGGCTCACCTCGACAGCACTAATCTCTACCAACACTGCCACACCAACTGGCTCCCAAACTCAACTGCTGAGCTTTTCATCATCTTGCTCCCACAGCTCTGGTACAACTCCTGAGCCAACACCACCATGAGACAGACACTTGCCTTCTGGAAAACCTCATTAAATTTCATTTAAGAAATACTTGCTACCAGACAAACCTAAGCTTCATGTGCTTTGCACCACAGACTTTAAAGGCATCTTGACCAAACCACGTGCTGTTTGGCAGAGAAGGTTGACTTTCAGATCTCACATGGTTTTATCAGGAGCCCCAGAAAACCCACTGACACTCATATCGAGCAGAACTGAGCCAGACTGAGGCAATAAGTACAAAAACCCCACAGAACAATGTCAACAGAGCCAGTCAGTAGAGCAAAACCATGGGGGACACAGGGACATGTCAGGGAACCAAGAACAAACTCCAGGGTGGAGCCAGTCTCTGAGACTAGAGATAAAGAGTTATTGCTCCTAAATCCCACTGGAATCTAGGCCAGTATCTTCACTGGAGGACTCATCTGGGTGCGCTTTAAGTATCTCACTCTCACTGTTAGCCCTATTTTACCAGTAACCAGGGCACACAGGCATCTCCCTCTCACTGCTGAAAGCAGGGTCACAACCCACAGTGCATGTCTGTATCCCACCTTACTTCTATTTGCAACATCCAAACTCCAAGCTCCAGTTCACTGAAGCTGCCTAGCTGTCACCTGAACCTAGGGTACTGTTGATACCTCCAAATTCACTATGAAATGGCACTTGAAATCCAGGTCTCCCAACGTACTGACAAGGGCTGGAGTCACATCAGTACTCTCAGTCTCACAGGTGTAATGCAACCGTTTGATGAGATCTGGAAGAGCTTCTGCCAGAGGGGACCAGTGGCTTTCCTTCCCTCCTTCCCAGAGTAAAAGATCTCAGTGGTCAGGCCATCCTGGGAGGAGGACTTGAGTCCCTTTGTCCAGAGGAGGAGCAAGGATCCAAGGCTGCCGTCCCTGGACTTCAGGTTCTCACTGGCGAGCAGCTGAGGAGGACAGGGGAGCAGGTGCATCTTCTGGTACCTAAATGGCAATTTGTCCATCACTCCTAAAGTGACTTGGGGTTCTGGGAGACATCTCTGCTGTTCACCCTGCTGAAAAGTGAGGGTACATCTGGCATGGGATGTACATACCAATCACCCAAGATGCAGCAATGCTTATTTTGATCCCTGAGCTTACATCTATCCAAGGACCTGTGAGCAAAGCAGTTGAATTCTCTTACAAGAATGAGTTTCAGCCCCATTCAGTGGAAATGGTCCCTACAGAGCTTCTCCCTCCTACTTTTGACAGAGTGAGTACTTCACTAGTAGTATAACCATGTAACAAAGCTGTTCTCCTTCCAGCTTCTCCTACAATACAAATGCCACACAAGTCCAGCCCTGAAGCAAAGCAGAATTACAAACAGGACCTCTCAGACACCAGAGGGATTATCAAGCTCTTATCAGCTTCCAGAAGCCGCCCTTGCCCTGTTCCACTGCCTGGCTGGTTTCATCTCAGGCTGTGCTATACATCTTGCCTCACACATAAATTCAGATCACAGAATCACAGAATCACAAGGTTGGAAAAGACCTTTGAAGATCATCAAGTCCAACCATTCTCATCCTAAACTAAACCATATCTCTAAGTACCTCATCTACCCTTTTTTTTGAACACATCCGGGGGCAGGGACTCAGCCCCCTCCCTGGGCAGCCTGTTCTAGGCCCTGACAACACTTTCAGGGAAGAACTTTTCCCTCCCAGCTGAGCTGACCCTGCCCTGGGGCAGCTTGAGCCCATTGCCCCTTGTCCCATCTCCTGTCCCCTGGCTGAAGAGACCATCGCCCACCTCTCTGCACCCTCCTGTCAGGTCAGTGTAGGTGGGGAGAAGATCTCCCCTCAGCCTCCTCTTCTCCAGATGTGGCATCTCAGCTGTCAGCTGGAATATTTCAGCTGGAATATTTCAAGCAACGTGTCCCACAAGGCAACACGGAGAAGTGCAATGTAGTTATCCCCTTCTTCGGAGAGAAAGGATCAAGATTTAACTCTTCATGCACTCACTGCTAAGACCCAACAAGTGAGTTTTGCAACCTGTCCTAGGGAGCCTGCTTTGGCAAGGGGTTGGACTCGATGATCTCTGGAAGTCCCTTCCAACCCCTAAAATTCTGTGAATCTGTGAATCTGAGCCCTTTCCTCATATTAGTGGGAATGAGTAAACCCATCATACCCAATAGAAGATTCTTCCTGTTGGGAAAACCATCCTCCCAGATGCACTACACCAAGTTCAGAGAGCCTGTTTCCTAATTTAATCAAATATTTAGACAGCCAAGCACCGTTGTTTTCCTGAAATGACTGAAACAGACAGAGTATCATCTCATAAGACATGAGATAAATAAGACCCGACACTGGAAAACGGCAAGAACATTATTTAAGTTTCATGTTCAAAGCTCTTCCTGTGAATTCTACATCACCACGTTAGCACAGTTGGCCTCTGCCTAGCAATTGTCGTGGTGTTTGCTTTGGAAACCCCAGAGCACATCCTGCAGGCTTCTCTACGCTGACAAGAAGCAGCAAGGTCACAGTGAAGCAAAGCTGGTTGGTGTAGCTGACAGCTCGTTAAACAAGGCTTTTTAATTAACAGAAGAGGGGAGTAACTTTCTTTTGGGGCCTCCTAGGTAAGGACTGAAATTAGCCTGCCTCTTCTTCTTCTTTCCCCCCTGGAAGAGAACTAGGCCAATGAACAATTTACTCAGAAAACATTTTTTCCCATGTGAAGCCTGGCAGTAAATGAGGTGCTGTAGTAACGAAACCCATCTCCCGACTTCAGCCAGCCTTTTGGGGGGAAATTCATCCCAAAATCACTCCACACCTACCTAATAAGTATAAATTCAACTTCACAGATGAAACACGCAAACATTGAAGCACGTAGCTAAATCTCAGCCCCATAAGCCAAGAGAACTACTCAAATGCATGAAGTCTTTTAGATGTTTGTGCTTGCCCTGAGCCAAAGCTGTCTGGACTTCCAGAAGTCCTGGAGTAACGTGGATACATTTTTAATTTGTGAGATGTTCAGAAATGTCCAGGCAAAGATTAAGGTGCAGGCAAGGACTGTGCTATGTTTCCTTGTTTGGGGCAGTAGGTACTCAAGGTACCTAAGGTCTTCCTGCACTACTTCTGTAATAAACAGCTATCCAGTCACTGCTGCATATGTCCTTCCCACCTGAATACTCTTTCTCTTGGTGTTTTTCTCTCTTGGGTTGGGTGCAGACTCCTTCCCACACTACAGCATCACTGAGGGCACGTGGCTCTCACTGCACAACACACTCTCTGGGTGGCTCAAAGACATTCAGGGCAGCTGGACCTCGGCACAGAGCCCCCAGCAGCACTTCTACAGCTCATCAACACTTCCACAGGCAAGATTATGCCATACCATAAGGTGGCCATCAAGGCAAGTTTGTCTTTAGACACGCTCCTGGGTGCTGAGTGCTTTGGCAAAAACACTGGCTCAGAGTTTATGATTAAGCCCTTATTTCTTTTCATCCCCTTACTGTCCAAATAACCTAATTACACTAGTTGAGAGGCTGGGAGGTGAAAGCAGCAGCAGCATTCAAAGCACAAAAGGCTGGGTCCACGCTGCTTTGTCGTATTTTAGTTCCTAAACACTCTCCTGTGTGGTTATTAACATCATTAAGTGTTATTCTGGCAGGAGGGCTGCTGGAAAATGCTGCTAATTACCTTTCCAGCACTGCATATCCAGAATCTGCCAGTTAGCAGCAAAAACAGTTTCTTTTATCTGCAGGATTTGCTGTTCACTTCTTCTGCCAGGTTTTTCTTGTGCAAACCTCTCAGTGTTTACAGCATTAGTACTAATGCATATTTATAGCAACGTGGGGTTTTTTAAAGTCAGTGAAAAATAACTAATAACTGGAAGAGCTTTAGTATTTCTTGCCTAAGTTTCTTTAAAAGAGTAGGCTAGGGAAATGCATTAGCTGTGTTTATTCTTCTAGAAAGAGGTTCCTTTTAGATAAAAATCAGCTTAAAGGGATCAGAATTTACTGTTTTTTTAGCTAAGACTCAATATCTTCTGACACAAGGGAGTAATAACAGAATCACAGAACCAGAAAGAATGTTAGGAGTTGGAAGGGACCTCAAAAGATCATCTAGTCCAACCCCCTGGCAGAGCAGGATCACCAAGACTAAATCACACAGGAACACATCCAGGTGGGTTTGAATGTCTCCAGAGAAGGAGACTTCACAACCTCTCTGGGCAGCTTGTCCCAGGGCTCTGTCACCCTCACAGTGACAAAGTTCCTCCTGACATTCCCATGGAGCTTCCTCTGCTCCAGCTTGCACCCACTGGAAGCTGGGATGATCAAGGATCAAAGGAGGGAACTACAGCCTCAGGAGTTACCATTCCTGTTGATTCCCACAAGGGGAGGGCGGCTGCTGGACCTTGTTTTCACTAACAAGGATGGACTTGTTAGGGAAGTGAAGGTCGGGGGCAGCTTAGGGCAAAGCGACCATGAAATGGTTCAGTTCATGATCCTGGGTGGAAGAAGCAAGCCAAAAAGTAGGATAGCTACCCTGAATTTTGGTAGAGCTAACTTTGATCTCCTCCGCCACTTAATGGGGGCTGTCCCGTGGGCTACGCTGTTTGAAGGAATGGGAGCCTGCGAGAGCTGGCTAGCATTCAAACAGCACTTCTTCCAAGCACAGGAACGATGCATCCCTTTGAGGAGGAAATGGGGAAAGAGAGGCAGAAGACCTGCATGGATGAACAGGGAGCTATTGAGCAAACTCAAAGAGAAGCAGAAGATCTATGAATCGTGGAAAAAGGGTCTGAGCACCTGGGAAGAATACAGGAATGTGGTCAGGGCCTGTAGGGATGCAACTAGGAAGGCTAAAGCCCTCTTGGAAATTAAGCTGGCAAGGGACATAAAGGATAATAAAAAGGGGTTTTTTTAGACACGTGAACAGTAAGAGGATGTCCAGGGATAATGTAGGTCCCTTGCTGAATAAGGAGGGTGTCCTGGTTACGGGGGATGCTGAGAAAGTGGAGATATTGAATGCCGCCTTTGCTTCGGTCTTCACTTCAAAGGCCCCCCGGGACCCACAGACACTGGATGAGAGTAGGACTGATTGGGAAATGAAGAATTTCCCTCTGGTTCAAGTAGGGGAGGTCCAGGAGCGGCTCAAAGGGATTAAGGCACACAAATCCATGGGCCCAGATGGGTTACATCCACGTGTGCTGAGGGAGCTGGCGGAGGTGATTGCTGAGCCGCTCTCTATCATCTTCGACAGGTCTTGGAGGACAGGAGAAGTGCCTGAAGACTGGAGGATAGCCAATGTCACTCCAGTCTTTAAAAAGGGCAAGAAGGAGGAACCTAGTAACTATAGGGCAGTCAGCCTCACCTCTGCCCCTGGAAAGGTAATGGAACAGCTTGTTCTGGATGCCATCTCCAAGCAATTGGAAGAGAAGAAGGTCATGAGGAGTAGTCAGCATGGATTCACTAAGGGGAAATCGTGCTCGACCAACCTCATAGCCTTCTACGATCTCATGACAGGCTGGGTAGATGGAGGGAGAGCAGTGGATGTCATCTACCTTGACTTCAGCAAGGCCTTTGATACTGTCTCCCATGACATCCTGATAGCAAAGCTGAGAAAGCAAGGGATAGATGAGTGGACAGTGAGGTGGGTTGAGAATTGGCTGTCGGACCGAACCCAGAGGGTTGTGATTCGTGGAGTAGAATCTGACTGGAGGCCTGTTACCAGCGGTGTTCCCCAGGGCTCAGTGTTGGGTCCAGTCCCGTTTAATATCTTCATTGACGATCTTGATGAGGGAATAACATCCACCCTCAGCAAGTACGCCGATGATACAAAGCTGGGAGGAGTGGCTGACACGCAGGAGCACTGCGCTGCCATCCAGAGACCTGGACAGGCTGGAGAGCTGGACAGTGAGAAACCAGATGAAGTTCAACAAAAGCAAGTGTAAAGTCTTGCACCTGGGAAGGAACAACTGTTTGTATCAGTACAGGCTGGGGGATGACCTGCTGGAGAAGAGCTCAGTGGAGAAGGACCTGGGGGTCCTGGTAGATGACAGGTTGGCCATGAGCCAGCAGTGTGCCTCGGTGGCCAAGAGAGCCAATGGGATCCTGGGATGCATCAGGAGGAGTGTAGCCAGCAGGTCAAAGGAAGTGATCCTCCCTCTCTACTCTGCCCTGGTCAGGCCCCACCTGGAGTATTGTGTCCAGTTCTGGGCTCCTTGGTATAAAAAGGACAGGGATCTCCTGGAAAGAGTCCAAAGAAGGGCTACGAGGATGATTAAGGGCCTAGAGCATCTCCCCTATGAGGAAAGGCTGAGTAAGCTGGGACTGTTCAGCCTTGAGAAGAGAAGACTAAGGGGGGACCTAATCAAAGTTTATAATTATCTGAAGCAGGGGATGCAGGGGGAATCAGCCAG
This sequence comes from Porphyrio hochstetteri, assembly GCA_020800305.1. NCBI lineage: Eukaryota > Metazoa > Chordata > Aves > Gruiformes > Rallidae > Porphyrio > Porphyrio hochstetteri. The sequence goes on along the minus strand of CM036908.1, from coordinate 66,441,012 downwards.
CCCCTTTTCAGTGGTCTGTGGAGATAGGACAAGGGGCAATGGCTGCAAGTTGGAGCATAGGAAGTTCCGCACCAACATGCGGAAGAACTTTTTCACAGTGAGGGTGACTGAGCACTGGAATAGGCTGCCCAGGGAGGTGGTGGAGTCTCCTTCACTGGAGATATTCAAGACCCGCCTGGACACCTATCTGAGCAATATGAGCTAGGGAGCCTGCTTTGGCAGGGGGGTTGGACCCGATGATCTCTCGAGGTCCCTTCCAACCCCTACAATTCTGTGATTCTGTGATGTCTGTAGAGAAGAGCCGTGGATTTCAAACCGTGCTTAGTTAGTCATCAGCAGGCTGAGGACAAGTCACATTAACCTGATGCTTCTGCATTTTCAATCCCCTATGGAATGTCTGGCTTTAGCCCTGCCAGATGAAATGTCAGTGTCCTTACCTTCAAGCGCACTGCAGCTGAGGTTCATCAAACATCCCTGACTTTGCCTGGTCTGAACAAAACCCTCCATTGAGTCAGTCCAACACCACCACCCCCACCCCCAGAAGATCCCTACCCAAGAGCTCACTTGTGTGACAGCACACACATCTTGAGGTGCCCAAGCCATCACTCATTGCCCAGCCAGCCCCGTTTCCCTGTGAAATCAGAGAAACTCTTTCACTTCAGACAACTTCCTTTCCCTAATCCCAAATTTTCTTCAGTGTGCTGGTGTCTGCTCCAGGAGCCGGGTCAGATGCCTGTGAAACCGTGTGCTTTTTCCTTTCTTTTCTGGACCCTCCTATTGCATTATTAATCAATAATGGGTCCTATAACACTTTAGTGCAAAACACACCTTCATGCAAACCAGCTGCTGTCCTTTTTTAGACTCCATTTGACACAGGCACTTGTGGGTTTGTTTATTTGTATGTAAAAAGTAATAGGGTAGCAAACAAAAACCATACTGAGAGCAGCTACCTACCCAAAGAAGGAATTACTTTGGTTAGAACCTAAACATTTATCACCAAGTTTAAAATAAAATTAACTGACTGTACCTCAGCACTGTTCCCCAAGACAGAATAGGTTTCTATGAAACTGGATGTCCTCCTATTCTAATTCATCAAATTACACTTAGCCATAATAGCTTTTTGTAATTCCCACATCGTATTACCTCTGGAGTCTGAGATCTCTAAATGATCTTCAGGCTTGGGTTTGCATCATAAAATTAAATGAGAAATGGTTTCATGGTATATACATACCATAACGCAGCGGCACTGTGGCAGCACAATAGCTTATGGACTTAAAAGCAATTATGAAAACAAGAGAGAGTTGAAAATCAGGCATGTCATTACCCTTGCTCCCATGAACCTGTCTTTCAGCACAATCCAAGAAAGCAAGAAGACAAAAGCTTTGTTACAACAGAACAGGGCAGAGACGTCTGTGGCTGTCAGCTTCTTTAAAGCCAGTAAATACAGGTAGTTAGTCAAAGTCCACAGAATAGAAAAGGGAGCAGTCCTTTTAAGAAAGAGTTTCAGCGTCAGACCATCTTCACCAAAAATCCGACTGCATTCCCTACGGAAAGAACAGAGTTTGAAACTCAGCTGGGATTTTCCTTAGCATTCACTCCAGCACAACAAACATTCCTTAGACTTTTATCTCGTTCAGTGAAGTGCTTCTCCTAACTACCCACACCCTCCCCCCGTAAGAATCCATCGCTTAATTCACACGGAGAAAATAACCTACAGTCTTCTCAAAACAGCAATTTCCCAAATAGAAAAGAACTAACTTACCTGGAAGAAGCACACTCTGTGCAACAATAATCCCTGGGACTCGGAGGCAGAAATGAAGGTTATCTATAACGCACCGACAGGTCTCAGACTCTGCCTTCGAGGCCGTGAACAGAGGGATTATAACCACAATTTTTTTTCTCTGTAGCTTGACAATTTCTTCTTGCTTTGCTCCAAAACCTGGTTTTCTTCTTATTGAAATATATTCTAAGGTATGGCCAAGTGAGCTTCAAGAATTTCCTAAAGATACTCAAAAATACTGCCAGGTGCATCACCATCAGCCAGCGAGACCGAGCCCATCAGACAAGAGTGTAAGGAAAGAAGGGACAGGGGAGGGAAGGGTATTGAATGGTTGTAGTTTGTTATACAGTGAAACGTTGTGTTTGGAGATGCTTCTTTGTGGACTAAAGTGCACAGAAAATCTCTGGCTTCCCAAACACCGCTGCAGACAAGTGAGGTGTTTGCCTCTGCGGCTCTCAAGAACGGGAGGGGTCAGCTCAGAGGACACTGCTTTCGGGGACAGGACTCCTCTGCAAAGAGGTACCTGCACAGACTGAGAGGAGACCAAGCATGCAGCTCGATTAAAGGCACCTCACTGCACCCCTGCTGAAATGGCTTGACCTTCCCCAAACTGGGAAGGATGTTCTTTAGCAACTCCACAGTCTGCAGTCTTGGTTAAAGAGGCATCTAGAGATAGTCCGGGTGTGCTGGTAACACTTCTTGGCATGGCAGGGTCTCTGACACATCTATTTAAAACATGCGAGGTCCCACAAGTCTACAACCAAGTGTATGGTTGTATGGTCCAACAATGGAGTGGCCCAAGGTACCATGAACCCACATCACATCCTTAGGAGGCAACATGAGTGGCACGATCTCAATGCGACGCAGCCTCAGGGCCCCAGCATATTCATGGCCCAATATGGTTGTGTCTGGAAGAGTGCTAAAACACTAATTATGTAGAACTAATTAGTAACTTCAATGATTGCACTGCAATGTGAAATGAAAAACACTTGTTATTTGGGGATGGTGACAGCAGTGTAGTAATTATCCTGCTTTGGCTTTGCCTGTAAAGACAGGATTGTTTTCAGGTGTCCTAAAGCACTTTCAGCAACTCTGGGGAATTCTGCTGTTAAAAATAATGCAGCTTTTTACTATTAAGAGTGGAAACCATCACTCTCACTTTGTGGAAAGTAGAATAATAACATCTACGTAATACATGAGATCAGTTATGTCTTACTTAATAACCATTCATTCCCTGCTGACACTAAAATGACCTGGAGTGAAAAGCAGTCATTTCTGGCAATAATAAAATCCTTTCTCAAACTCTGCCAGGGTGACCAACAAGTTAATGCTCAGCAGGCAGATCTGCTAATTATGTCCTTGGCTCTGGCTGACCTAGACATTCTCAGAAGTCAGCCTGTCCTCTAAAGATCAAATAGAAATACTACACATGGAAAGAGAAGAAGAACTGTTGTTTATCTGGGATGCAAAGCAAATAAATGAATGTTTGACTGTGGGCTTTTCTATCACCAATTTCAACAGGAGTTAAAGGTGATGAGTTTCCCTGCCTGAGAGCAGGCAGGCTTGAATGTTTGTTGACATGCAGATACAGAAGCTTACATTTAAAAGATGTTTTTTCTCCCCAGGAGACTTAGGTGGATGCAGAGGGTGTTTCTGAGCTCAGACTACATCTCACCTCTGGCTTGGATGCAGCATGGCTGTGTCACCGTCACATGATGCCAAAGCCAGGATGCTCCCCCCTCCATCTCCTGGCAAGAACAGACCCACACTGTGAACACAGACCTGCTCCCTCTGGTCCAGTGGGAATTCTGCCCTCGGTTCTGATGCACAACTGGATCGCTGCACAGTTGTACATCTCAGAAGCTGTCAGGATGTCTTAGAGGAAGCAAGCTTGTGCTGTGTGAGGACAGAAAGGTGCTTGGGCTGCTTCCAGTCACACAGGGCACAGTCAAGTACCCCAGTGCTGTGATGAGAGTGTGGAAAGGCAACAGCAAAACCACCCAAGCACATCAGTGCTGGAGTCTGCAAGGCAGCAGGAAAAGCTCTTCTACAAATGTGCCATGGGAAATTGTACCTCAGTCATCCAGCACCTGCCCCACTGCCAGGGAGATGCTGGGAATCAGCCTGGTGCTTCTGCTCCTTCACCCACTGGGAGGGTGAGTGGCTTTCAAAGCTAAATAAGAGAAGGGGGTGTGGGATGTGTGTGCCAGAATGGGTCAGGTTTTGTTGTCCTGCAGACCTCTGGGATGTCTGCACACAGATAAATGCAGAGCAGAGTCAGGCAGATGAAGTCCAAAGCGCCCTGTCCGTGACTCCTCATAGGGAGGAAGACTTGGTGGTTATTATATTACTTTGAGTTGGGCTCTGTGGGATGGTCAACTCTTTCAGAGAGGGAGTTGTGGCAATGCCACAAATGTCACATATCTCTGAGTCCCCAGAAGCAGTGGGAGGGATGAGCAGAGATTCACAGCTAGGAAAAGAAAGTGGGAATGCTTCACAGGCCCCAGGCAATGGGATGTTTAGGCAGATGGAAAAGCCTCCATCACACACAGCAGCATACAATGACCAGACAGAACAGGGGCCAGCGGTTCCTCATCCCTCAATTAAAAATTTACAGCAGGGACTTGTGACAGGCTTGTGCTGAGCGAGACAGAGACCTGACGAATTCACCTCCGTGCCTAGGAGAACTCCATGAATAATGCTCAGCGAGCGAGGAGACAGGAAGAATACTTTATATTCCCAGTCATGGCTGCAGTAGATTGCCTTGGGCTTTGTGAGGGCTGGCTGCTCAGTGGTTAACTCAGCCTCTTTGGCACGCAACTAAAATTAAACTTGCAGGAGTCATCACGACAGTGATTAAAACCCTGGGCTCAAGAGAGACAGCTCCACGGATCCCTCCCCATACAGATAATATCTGTAGGCCGCTGACTTAAAGGCAGAGACATATCTAAGGGCAGCTGACCCTGAAACTATGACACAAGCTATTTCCAAATGCACAAGAAGTCTATTTAAAACCTGCCCTCTAACATTAATAGCTCTTTTTATTTGCAGGTAGCCTTCAGCTCTCATCTCTGGGCAGCATGCCACGCTCTCAGGAATTACAGCACCTCAGGCAGTCATGTAGCTTTGCCTCTGGCACCCACTAAATAGCTTGCGTCGCCTCTCAGTTATTCTGATGCCAGCCCCTGCAGAAGAATGAATGGGTTTATTCACCCCTGACACACAGCAGCCTCTGGAGTGCCATGCAGCAGCTGGTTTTATAACAGCTTACAGAACACCGAGCTAAGAGACGCTACCTGGGGTAACGTGAATACAGCACATGTAATTACAGCACCCAGATTAAAACTTGGCAAGGCCACCAGTGACATTACAGGAGTAAGAGGCACAGCAGGACCTTTTGTGAGCACAAGGTGTTACTATGTCATTTAGTCCTTCTATCTAAACGATGGCATCTGCTGCAATGTTTTCCAGCTCCATTTCAGATGATGGACACTGAGCAGACTAAAGGTGAACTGTTTTCCAAGACTGATGGAGTTCTCATTTTGCTGCTTGTCTGAAGGCTAAGAAAGAGCCTAGCCAGCTGCATTTGTCTGCTCAAGAGTTGGAGCAAAAGGAAAAGGAACTGTGTGTGAGCCTCTCACAAGCTGTGGCTGGCTTGGGACTGGCCATGACAGCACCAAGGGAATGCTGTCCCCCAACAAGGAACAGCCCAAGGGAAGCCCCGTTTTGAGCTGCTGGTGTCCCTCCCTCCCTCCCAATGAGCCATCAGGGTAGGAGCAGCTTCAGGCAACAGAGATCCTTGTCTCTCCTCTGAAAAGCAAAGGTCTAGACTTGCAGTGTTCCTCCAGAAGCTGGGCTGAGCTACTGCTGCAAGAGAGATGGAGAGATTCCTAGGTGACAAACTCACAGATGACAGATGACAGCAAGTATCAGCTACTTATGACTCTGTTTTTACTTCAAGTGACGCTCACATCTTGTTATCCTTCTTGCTAGAAAACCAACTCTTCCCAACATGTTCATCTTTCATTAAACCTGCACCTACCTACACTCTTTCTAGCCAATGCCTCAAGGCTGTGTAGTGCCTGTAGGACCAACTTCAGCTATTACATCATGGATATATTCTGTCAGAAAGCTGTTGAGCATTGTGGTGTTGTCCTTGAGAAGCCAAGACAGCAGATGGGGAGGCAAAATTTTTTGACATTGAAAATATTACCTACCTATTCCAAATTATGACTCTATTAGGATCCTATGTCAAGTCTATAGAGTGTCTTCTGCTGTGGTAAATACAGGCAGGGTTAGACTTCCTACTGCTGAGCTTCATGGAAGGAGTTTGAAGCTTTTTATGTGGGACATACCTTTTACCTACAATACTGAGGAGATACCAAGAGCTGCCTCAAGACAACCAAGATACTAACAAAACGCAGCAGTTAAATAACCTTGAGTTAATGTCTAAAACCACAAAATTCAATCTCTAAGGTAAAGTGTGAAAGATAAGAAATACACACTTTACAATCTCAAAGACTAAACCTTTCAGAAAGCCAATCCAATGCTGAAGACTGAGACTCCTATCCTTCCGAGTGGGATTTATTAAAGGAACAGTGGCTCTGTATAGCTTTGCCAGCCTGGGGCAGCACTCTGAGAGTCACTCTCATGATCACTGATCTCTGCCAGGATATCATAGACACTGTTTGTTCTGATCCACCGGGAATATTGGCCGGACAAGATGTCATATGTCTTTAAAGTGTCTAGTGAGTAACTACATCCTCCCGAAACACAAAGACAAATCACCTCTGGACTCTGAGGCAGGCCTGGAATTGCTACAGGATGGGCTTTATTGACAAGAATTAGCTACTCCACAGAAATAAAACCAGCAAATGAAGCAACAAAATGCAATAAAAGGCCCTGTAACAAGAACAGTATCAAGAGTGCAAGCCAAACAATCACACAAACAATTGATCTAGCTAAAAAAATCACCCAGTGCTGGGTAAGAAGCTGGGTTAAATGGCCTCCAAAGGTCCTTTCTGAACCAAACCTGTCTGTGAGTCTCTGAATTTAAAAACTACCTATGATGCTCTTCAATTCTTTAAATCATGAGAAAAGTCAAGTGCTCATCTTGAAGAGGTGTCCATTCCCATACCCAAACTGAAAGAGTTTAGCTTGTCAAGTCATAACACGGCACAGACCAAGTAGTTGGCCTCCATGGTAAACTCAGGGTTCGTCGACAATTATCTCCTCCTGGGATGTGACATCCCAACATATCTGGAGTAGGAAATGCCCTGGGAAGATGCCTTTCCATTGGGCCATCAGCTCCAACACCAGTCCCCTGTTTCCACACATTCATAAACCTACTTCACATCTCCATGTGTCAACTTCAAAAGCCTGACAGCTTGGGAAACCTATCAATTATTTAAGCATACGTTTATTATGCATCACCACAAATGTTTTGCCCCAAATTTTCCTCAGATGGATATAAAATCAAACCAACTATCTGCAGAGGATCTATCTGCAGGGATATTTATTCTCACCTTCGTCTTTCTCTGCTGCGCATCTATTATTACTTTACCCCATACCCAGAAGCCAAGCTGACACCGTTAATGTTCTCACCAATACTCCAGCAAGGATCTGAATGAAGGCATCATTAACGAGCAAAGCACCAGGGATTTCAGAGAAGCGGTTAATTAAGTGCAACTGTTCAATTTCAGTCACGCTGATTTGACAGAAATGCTAATTTAGGGCCAAATGACACCCCAGATCCTGGCAAAAGCAGGCGAGGGAAGAATTTGGCCCTGCTACCCTCCAGCCTGACAGTCACAAATTGAATTCCCCGTGTGCTCGCTGACAGCTGTGCTGAACCCTCTGTCAGTGGGAACAAGGGCTGGGGTGCATGCTGGTTAATATCTTACAGAACAGACAATTCTGCTCAAGTCAATAAAGCTGCTCTCAAAGCAAGTTTGCACTGGAGTAAATAGAACTGGGTCCCCAGCTCAAAATTACCCTGCAAAATCCTTCCCCCCATGGCAAGGTGTGTTATCTCTTGGCAAGATGGATTTAGTGCCATCTTTTAAAGTAGTTTCTATGTCAGATCAGTAGAGTAACAGAGGTGGAGGAGGAACTGTGAAATGAATTGTTCCAGAACGTCGTGGTACTTCCAAGCCTCGAGAACAGGTTAGACATGGCTAGGGTGAAGCTAACCCAGCTTGATCCTGCTGCAGGACTCCCCTCTAACCTTGTATTTCTGTGATTTCACAGTGGCTATTGAAGGATTTATAAACTTCCACCTCTGCAGACTAATGTTAGAGTTAATACTAAGGACTATGTTGCACTGGAGTTTGGAGGTCAATTACAACATGAAGACACGTCGCATAACAAAAGGCTGGAGTCAGGGGGTGTCTTCTCCTGGCCCTCACAATGCAGAGGAAGAGGTATTTCCACATGGAGCCTGACAGAAGACGGGGCACACATCATTTCCTCAGGATGACAGCCATAACAGCTTACTCCTCAGAGCTACAGGGGTGGTGGTGGGAACCAAGAGTCTGCAACCAGCTTTAATTCTGACCCCACACAGAGGAGACAGGAGAAGGCTACTAGGATGCTGTTGTAGTTTTGCATGGCTGGATCCATGCTGGATCCATGGTCTGACCCAGCAGGAAGAGGAAATGGCAGTTTTCATTCCTTAGCATAGAGAGCAAGTCATGGTCTTCCACATGAAACCATCTCCTCAGCTTTGAGCACCTGTCTTCTTGACTATGAGTTGGTTTGGTTCTATCATAAATGGACCACAGCAGGTTAGTTAATGGTCTGATCCCACAGGAACACAAAATATATAGATACTAGATAATACAACAGAAAGATTATAAGCAAATTACTGACCTCGACTCAATAAAAAACCCCCTCTAACAATCAATTATCCATTTATTCAAGCATATATCACTCATCTGTTAGCCTTCTGTAAGCTATTTATGAGAGAGGTTTTCTGTAGCATGACCTTTATTCTGCCTTCTGACACCGTGAGTCAAACTGAGAAGAGCAGTGATCTCAGTCCACAGAAATCAGGTTGTTTAAAGGGACACTGCCACGGTAAAGCCTACCTGAATTTCTTGATTGGAGACTGCTTTTCCTGTGCAGTTGCAAGGTGCCCAGAATAATAAATGGGAAAAACCATAATGTTCCAGTTTGTTGAGAACCAAGTCATGAAAAAAGGACAGTCAAAGGTCTCATACGTGATTTTGACAAACTGTGTGGTCCCAACCCAGGAGGAAGAGACAGACAAAATGATCAGAAATCTCCAGATAAGCTTGAGAAATGTGGATGTGCAAGACTGGCATCGTGTCTGTCCTTCAGCTTCTTGGCTGCTGTTCTCTGTGTGTGTTTGTGTTCCTTCTTCTCCTGGAAAAAAAAAAAAAAAAAGAAAAGAAAAAAAAGAAAGAAAAAGAAAAAGAAAGGAGTTGCACACATAATGGATGCGTTCAGAACAATTCTTGGCAAAATCTCCCCTTCAGATCCAGACATGAGCCATTCCTTGCCTTCTCCCTGTAATTCCTCTATGTCCCACAAACACCAACCACCTGCACAGCAATACTTCAGCAATACCATCGCTGTCATTCCAAGGGGACAGGAATAAAACACAACCACAATGCCGAGGCCGGAGGTAAGAGCGTCACGGTTAAGCTGTTGCCACAGCTCGCTTTATCAGCCCTTGGTTCCTTCTACAACAGAGCTAACGTCCCTTGGAACCAAGGACATTATAAAGTCAATTACTCTGCATGTGTGCAACATAAAAGCTATCTGAGGCTGCACATCTGAAGCCAGGAATAAGTTCTTGTTATTCAAGATTTTAACTCAAGAATCACTTTTGTTATTTGCAAGCTGGGAAGGGGAAAAAGAGAGGGCTTGGAGGTTTGATACACCCAAGTGGAGAGAGGCTTTTTTCAGTCAAGATTAAGTGTATTTACATTTTTGAAGTTAAAAAAGGAAACAGGACAAAAGTGAAGCTTGGCAAGCCTACAAATAAACCTCTGCAATAGACAAGGAGGAATCACAAGCTTGTCGTTTCCCATTTTAGTACGGCACTTTTCAGACCTGATCTGCAGACCACTGCAGATTTCTCAGCAGAAGTGAGGACTGGGTAGAGAATTTAATCTTACTAACCAATGACTAGCTCTCCAGAAACATCTTTCAGAGATGAAACCCACAGGTCCCAGTGAAACCAATGGACTGAACTGTGTTGGACACTGAGAAGCACTAATGCTGCTGCCCTCCAAGCTCATGTGGCAGCAGTGAGCTCCAACCCTTTACCCCATCAGACCATATCGCATCTGTTTGATGGGAGAAACAGGAGTTTCTTCCAAAAATCTTGACTGGCAGCTATTCTTCATCATTACTATCACTTATCAGTCTCATCACCACACGATGTGATATATACGCAAGAAACAATATAATTGTTGCTGTGAAGAGGAGCTATAGATCCCCATGATATGTAAGAAACATTATAGCTGTTGATGTTAAGGAGCTATAGATCCACTGCATTGAGTGCATACGCTGTCCTAAATTCAACTTTTAATGTGAACAAGGTATCCTTTCAGACTCGGGCTTGATTTCCTTTTGTATTACTGTTTCTACTACAGTTGTAAGGAAACGTCAAACTGAGGTTCAAAGTTATTACACTAGACCAACATTACATCTAAAAAAGGATTCATCATAGCAGGGAGCACATTTGCAAGCAACAATTTTCCTAACCAGGACATGGAGCTTTTTGTAATTGTAATTGTATGCTGTATTTTTTCCCTAAAATGAATCAGTATTCAGTGGCCCCGTTGTTTAGTGGTGAATCGAGAATTTAAATAAAATTACAGGTTTAGTAAAAACATGCAGAGGATAATCAGACACAGCTCTGAAAAGGCAAGCATCATTTTAGCATTCTCTTTGGCTGCTGAGAGAAAATAGATATTTTTATGGCACTAATAATAACTGACATCTTCTATTAAAAGGTAAATTACAGTTTATTTGCAAGTTAGAATGGCTTAAAAAGAATATATTATGTAGCATCCACTTGCAGGTTTTCCTGCTAAGCAAAACTACCGTGCAATTAGCCCTTCTTCAGCTAACAGTTAAAATAATCATACACTGATAGAAGACTAAAGCACCGTTATCCGTGCTTTCTATTTTTCAATTACCGAGTAACTATGTAATTGCTGTTACTACTCATGACACCACCATTAGCATTTGACTTGGATTTCACAGTTTTGGGTTTGAATCTGAGGGAGGGGTACAGAAACATACACTTGTTGCAAGTCCTACCTTGGATGAAAAGACCTAGGGAAGTTTTAGCGTGATTAAATGCACTGTGGGGAGTTTATGTAAGTGATTAATGGGTAGGATTCATCCCACGTAATGTTCTTAGAAAATAATAGTATATTCAGAAAAAACATGCTGTCTAGGGCCCCTTTCCATTTAATGATAATGGACAGGCATGGTGAGATGGTGGCTGATTTCATCCTCATGTATCTGAGCCCACTGGAGGTGCTGTATGTCTACCTAGACAAGATATTTACATTAAAGTGAAATTGGGATGGAACCCTGGCCAAAGTGACATAGGAGCTTGACAGCTGCTTTGAAAAATCCATGGGATGTACATGCCAAGATCTTGACCAAAGATTCAAAAGGACAAGCTAAGAAACATCTTTAAAAATAATTCCAGGGCTTGAACTCAAGGACACGTGGTGAGCAGGCACATAATTAAAACCAAGTAGGTTTAAGGAATTCCAAGTCATGAAGCTGAGGCTGGAGCAAGTTAGAAAGTAACACTTGTGTTCAGATATTGAATGATATGCAGAAGAGCAGAAAACAGATTGAACAGCCAAAGTGGTTGGCAGGTGGCATTTTACCATCAGCGAAGTGGTAGGAATCCTTGGTGTCTGCATCTAGTTTGGTCTGAAACAAACCATCCGACTTACCCTGTCAAGAGCATGGAAACCATCTCAAACTCAAACCAGGATGAAATGACAGGGAAAGAATGCAGCTGATGCTGCAGGTGACATGTGGAGATGACACTGGTCAGTGGCAAACTATTTGAATGGCAGCTAGCAGAAATGCCCCTGGACGGTCCTTTTGTCTGTTACATCACTCTTGCTTGTGATGTCTCTGTGAGAAGAAGGTAACAGAGGAGCCTTTTGCTTTCATTTTTCAGAAGAGTGAGATGAGGAAAACCAAACCGTGCCTATTTCCTTCTGAACTTTTTTGACTATTTGGCAACTGCATCCTAGAAAATAGTAGTATTTACATTTGTTTACCTACCTGGAGGCTCAGTCCTACTTAGACTTTACTGCTGAGGAAAGGAAGATCAGGGTAAAATAGGAAATTAAAAAAATGCAAAATAAATGTTGAGAAGAGTATGATGTCAAGGCACTACTCTTTTCTCAAGGGGACTAAAGTCCTTTCTTATAGAAGATGGATTCTGATTTTGGATGTACCCTAGTGCCAGCATGCACAGAGTTATTTCAGCCTGATATCTGCAAACATGTGAGTAAACTGGTTTTCTTGTATCCTAGGTATGATCTTTACTGCAAAATGCTGTATCATCCACTCCTTGCAGCAGTAATCACCTCCAGTGTTTTCCTGAGGGTTTCCATCAAGAGAGTACTCCTGGAGTACAGGATCCCTGCATTTTCCAGCACAGAAAGAAAGTGGCTGACTTGCTGCCATCAGGGGTGAAGTGACAGAGGAAGGTTCACCTCCCACAGTTCCAGTGTGCAAGGGAGATCCAACCTGTTCTTCCTCCCCTTTTTGCTCACAGTATCTAGAGAGACAGTCTTCCAAAGAAGTTGGACAGTTAAATTATTGCAATCACTTAACAGCTCTCTTGTCCTCAACAGTACAATTCAGACAGGCCTGTGGTTGCATAGTGCAATCGCTCCCATCCCATCCCTGCTGGTGATGGATGGACATCATGGTGAGGAAGTCCGTGTTCACCACACCTACAGGTATTGAGCTAAACTTCTGCAGTAAAGTGGGTGACATGTTCCTGATGGAAGCCCTGATGCGCAGCTGATTGATGATCTGAACTGTGATGGTCTTCCCTAGATATCCTTCCACCTGTTGCTCCTTCTCTTCCTCTTCATCAGACTGTCCATGGAATGAGCTGAGATTGTCATTGTCTTTGAGAAGGAACATGGCTGGATCTTAAGGGCCCTGGTCTCATGCCAGGCCGAAGCTGAGGAAACACAACCACTTTGTAAAAACTAACTTGTGTGCTAGTGTTAATCATGCTTTCAAGATCTTCTGTGCCTACTGGCCTTAGGATTTTTCAGATATCTAACACATTACGTGTCCCTACTGAGGCCCAGGCCTTTTCCTCCCATCCTTGCTTCCTTCCCACCTAACCCCACTTTGCACACAGGTACAGGAAGGCCTTTCACGTGGCTCTGCTGTTCACAGCACTGTAAACCAACGTCAACATGCTGGGATTCTGCACCATCTTTCAAAAGACAGACAGAAGAGGCTTTTCTCAGGCATGCTGTGAGGCCGGGAATGCGGCTGGTATGCCTACCTGATCTGCTCTGCCTCTCGACTCTGCTGTGCCGACAGATTCCCGAGGGACTTCGATTCTGCAGCTCAAGAATGGGAGCAGCAGAATCTTCAGCAACAGATAGAGGGGAGAGCTGCCTAGTCATGCCTCTGTGTCTGCTGGGGCAGTTGCCTCCTGGCTTGCATTGGATGACAGATGATCGTGAGGCACCTGAGAAGAAAGAGTTTGCATCAGTTTGGCTGTAAAGTCCCTGGAGGAAAGCGGGGCTTTCAAACACTCTGTCAGCGAAACGCATACAAACGATTCAGCGGGAGAAAGGAAGCACACTGCAAACATCAAGGTTTCAGCTCTGGGTAGAATAAGGTAAATAGGTAAGTAAATAAATACTTAACTCTCTCCCCCCTTACAGGTAAAAAGGTGCTGTATGAAAACCAGTCTTTCCCCTGAAGAAATGAGAGCCCTGTGCTGTGGTATAGCCTTAGCCCCACGGCTCCGTCCTTAGGGTCTGCACAGTCAAAGGAGTTTGTACTCACGTGGGCCCTCTCCTGAGCACTGAGACTGAATCAGGCAAAAGGAGAGGTCATCATTCCCCCTTAAGGTGGAAGGGAGAGCTGAGGAACCTCTGCCTCCCGGGGTCAGTGGTGACAGTCTCTCCAGAGAGAGACTCTCTCTTCCTTTCCATCCTCCAGAATGAGCCTTGAGACTCTTGTATGGAATGAAGCCACAGTCACTGAGAGGTCTTTAGGATGAAGACTTCTGCTTAACCATTGAAGATGTCCGTTTTAAGCTTTTATGTGCACCAAATCAGAATCTCTGTATCTTCAGAGAAGTTGCTTTTTCTTCTTCTGTCATGGACAACACCAAGATGCTGCGTTTCATGCGAAGGCTGTATAGAGGCACAAGGCAGCAGAGAAGACCCAGGTCCCAGAAATACCAGTGGCAGCAGATGAAAAATTTGCCAGTGAGCAGGACAAAATATTTTATGAACAAGAGCTTGAAGGACTGGATTAAGAACCAGGAAACAACAGAAAAAGAGTGCAATGCTGGAATCTGGCAGCGTGTGCCTGGTCATCTTGCACGTGGTCCTGAATTTATGGAAGGTTTCTGTGTAAGAAGTCAATATGTGAACAGCACAAGACAGTCCTCTGTCAGAAAGTCAAGATAACAGGCCATTTTGGTAAGTGTAAATGTGTGTCTGTGGTCAGTTGAGATCACCCACCATTTGTTTGGCAGCTCCTACTTCAACTGGTGACCATCTTACCTAAACCTATGGAAGGCACATATACCCAGGGCAGCCACTGACCTTCCCACGACTTGGAAAGATTTAATTTGATAATAACACCTATTTTACATTGTAAATAACATAAAAATAAGACACAAAACCTATAAGTAAGGTGCCAAATGTGCAATAAATAGAGCAGACATCTCAGAGGGCAACATTCTTTGCTGCAATATGAGCCGTTCAAGTACAAGTAACTCAGTAACTTTGTGCAAATAACTCCATGCCAAACAACAACATAAACATATATTCTAAAACAAGGTCTGTATTTAAGATTCAAGAGGCTGCATTAATCAAGTCAACACTCTTTTGAAGAAGCAGCTTGGGTTCATATAATCTTCAATTAACTTAATGCTATATTTGATTCACCAGGTCTAACTACAAAGATCATGAAGAGATGCATAGAAAATGGTATGATACAGAAAAACCCTCTCTCACCCTATTCAGAGCCTCCAAGGTTAGTTCTTACCCACCAATTAGGCAAGCAGACTTTGAAAGTACCTTGGAAGTCACTCTGAGGTTGAAAAGTACATTAGAAGTGGTCGCCCTTGGCCATTCACCCCACAAGCAGCAGAATAACACCTTCATTTCACATCTGAAAGTTAGTTCCAGCCTCCACGAGGTTAACACAATCAGTACTTTTGGAGCTAAATATCCAAAAAAGGCACTTCAGACTTTTCAGGGTCCCAACTTAAAGAAGTTTCATTTTCAGAAAGCACTTTCTGACTGCTTGTCCTCTGAGAGTCAGCCACCACGGTGCCTCGACCCAAATCACTACTCACTTTGATATGCATCATTTAAATAGCTTTCATTATGTGTAAGACACATGCTACATCTCAATTCAGGCATCGTTTAGAACAAGATCAAGATCCACATTACACTCAGCAGAAGTCTAGCAGATGATCTGCAACCAAAAATTTCAAGGAAACCTGTTTTTCCTCAGAGGCAAAAAGAGGCCTGAGTTATTTATATCTGCTACAACAAAGCAGCATCAATCTTATCCCGTGCATTGAGAAACTCAGCAGTTGAGACCTGGTGTGGTTTAACCTGGCAGGCAGCTAAAACAACCACACAGCCATCTGCTTGCTCCCCCCACAGTGGGATGGGGGAGAGAATTGGGGAAACAAAGTAAAACTCATGGGTTGAGATAAAGATGGTTTCATAGGAAAAGAAAGATAATAATAACAAGAATAATTATTTTAAAAACCCAAACAAAACAAAACAAGTGATGCACAGGACAACTGCTTACTGCCTGCAGACCACCAAAGCCCAGCCAGTTCCCAACCCACTTTCTAAACCCCCAGGCAGTTTTCCCCCAGTTATATACAGTGTGACATCATATGGTATGGAATATCCCTTTGGACAGTTCGGGTCAGCTGTCCTGGCCGTGTCCCCTCCCAGATTCTTGTGCATCTCCAGCTGGTAGGTGCTGTGAGAAGCTGAAAAGTCCTTGACTTGGTGTAAACATCGTGTGTCAACACCCAAAACATCAGTGTGCTATCCACACTATTCTCATCCTAAATCCAAAACACAGTGCTACACCCACTGCTCACCAGGAAATTAACTCTATCCCAGCCAAAACCAAGACTAGTCCAAAACTGCAATCCAAGAGATCCATTTCGGAACCTGCTTTGGCAGGGGGGTTGGACCTGATGATCTCTCGAGGTCCCTTCCAACCCCTACAATTCTGTGATTCTGCGATTTAATCAAGAATCACTGTCTGATTTACTGAAATCTTCCTCCCTTATGCTTGAAAGCAATCAGATTGCACAGCAGTTGATCAGTATTTCATTGTTACAGCTAGAAAGCCCAGGCCATCAGTGCTACTGAATCTGTACGTATTTTATGGATAAACTTTGACAGGGAGAGTAAATAGATATATGCTGGGCAAACTTATCCAAACCTGGTGCCAGCAGCAAAGATAACAAATCAGCATTTACACAGTACAGCAATGAAAACCCACACATGTGCAAAGCTACCCCACATGAGAGGAAGGGAAGGCAGAACTCCTGTAACTCTGGTTCTTTGCCTCACACAGCAATTATTAGCTGTCAAGCAGGGATTTGCTAAGATACTCCAAATCTGGAGTGATAAAGAGCAGCATTTTCCACTGAACTTCTGTATAACTTCATAAATCCCACATGCTATGGAGGCTTCATGTTCTTAGGCAGTGAGACCATGTCCTTTCCAGAGAGGACAACAGCAGGTTTCTGCCACAACTTGCCATGTGCAGATGGAGAAGCACCAATGTACTAAAAAGGTACCATAATATACCTCCTCTGGAGCAAAGAAGGAGTGACACTGCTTGGGCTGGATTCATTTGACTTATTTTACATGTCAGCCTTAGGATGAGGGAAATACTGCCCTGTGTCTCCTCTCACTCCATGTAAGAGGTTGCACAGTACCTGTAACTCACCATGTGCAGAAGCATCATCCAGTTCCTGTAGACTGACACAGCCAATGCTGAGCATGAACAGTTCATGGCTTTAGCAGAGATGATTCACAGGCTGAGAATTAATCTGCATTTTGGGCATCATTTGATATTTTAAGGGAATGCTACTGGAGGAGATTAAGGAAAAAAACAAATAAGACAGACCTTGCCAGACTGCCAGATCTTGCTGCTAGAAGCGTTCTTTCATTACTTGGAGGCTATAATCAATGTCAAAGCAACACTCAGCCCATAGGACTGACAAAGGAGGGAAAGAAGAACTGGAAAGGACCACGCATGACTGTAACAAGCACATCTTAATGAGTCAAATCCATCTCGATGACTTTTCGTTACTGGATAAAAACAAACCCCTGCTCTTTCCCAATTCTAAAAACTATTTTTAGTTTATTATTCTACTTCAGCAAACCTTTTTCCTTGCCCCACAAATGTGGATACTTTACAGTGGAGGAAGTGACACCATTTCTCTGCACATGGAGACCAAAGAGAAACCAGCAAGGGGAACCCATGGCTTTCCATATGCTTCTAACAAAGTCTGTCTTTGTCTAGCATTAATTATTATACACTTATCCCATAATTACCAAGGTAATTATGCTTGTGACTAACCTAAACCACATGATTAATATCACAGAAGTCCTTGGCTTTTTCATGTTCTTGAATACCATTCTGAAGCCCAGCTGCATGAGGAGGTGGGCCACCATGAGATGCTGCTGCCATGCTCATTCAAACCAGGAACCAGCAGCACATGCCTTGTCCCAACATCCCTTTCCACCATCCACATGCAAGCTACGTGCAGCTCCCCTGACCCTCTGAAAGATGGGATACATGGCTGTACAGATTTCCATGTGCAGTAGTATCGCCTCACTGTGGCTGGAAAAAATCACATCTGTTATTTTGCAGGGGGGCTTGGAGAAAAGGGGTTATGCTTTGCAGATCAAAGTCAACTACCTTCAGATTATCTTCATGTATATGACATATTCAGCATGTGAGACCAGAGCTTGGAACACAATGAAAAGCCCCACACCATTTCATTCGGGACAAATTATCTCATCTTAAAGTTGTTACTAAAAATGGACTGAATGGGCTGCCAGTAAAATAATCAATGCAACATAAAAAAGCAGGCCTAGAAGTAATTTTATGGCCAGCTCATCACAGAATAGATTTTTTTTTCTGTTTCTTTTCTTTTTTAACCAACTGCCCTCATAGAAATTTAGAACCTCTCAAACAAGTAACTGCATTCCCTTGTGAAAGCCAGCCATGCATTCATGATGTTAGATGACCAACACAAAGTGTAGGCTTATTTAGAGACAACATCATCTGGCTTCCTGGTATGCATCAAAATGCACACTCTTCTTTTTGATTCCACAAATAAATTGATGGCTAAATAGGTGATGTAAATGAGCTGGATAGTTTCTTCATATTAATAATTGGCCCAGGGGGGTGGTGGAGTCTCCATCTCTGGAGATATTCAAGACCCATCTGGATACCTATCTGTGCAATATGAGCTGGGGAGCTGCTTTGGCAGGGGGGTTGGACCTGATGAGCTCTGGAGGTCCCTTCCAACTCAAATGAGTCTATGATTCTATGATTGTGTTCCCAAAGCCCTGTAGAGCAATGGTCATCTGAGCTCAGAAGAGAGACCAGCTTTTCCAAAAAAGTCAGCCAAGGCACCTATAGTCTAATCATTCAGTATTAAAAATACGCTTGTTTTCTCATGTCCTCAAAATCTCAGCTCCTAACATGTCATTGTTCTTGCAGTGATGAAATGACGTGTTCCTATCACCGCCATGGAAACAATTGCTGGGTTTTGACAGATGGATGGAAGTAGGAGCCAGTCTGGTGGTGTGTGGAACGTACGTCAGCTGAATGTTGCTGCCTGCTAAATTGGGCACCGGTGAAAGGATTGACAACACTTCCTTTGCACTGCAGCGTTACCTGTTAGCGCGAAGCATCCGCGGCGATGACGAACTCACTCACACATCACAAGCCTATTGTTTCCAGAGCCTCTGCACACACTGAGAACAGTCAGGTCATCATCGTGAGGGCTGGAGGCTTTTGCAGTGAAATTCTGGTCTTAATGCCACGCAGTAAGGAGAGGATGATGTGAAATTTGTGCTCAGGGACTTATCGGATGCACGTGGCCCTACAGGAAGGGAGACCGAGTTGCTTTGCTATTGGTAGAGGTGAAGGGAGCTTATTCTGTCTATTTTACATCAGTAAAACCTCATTAGTTTGGATTAGCCATGCCTTTAATTGGATTGTTTGCCACTGATAGCTCACAACTGGAGGCAGGGCTACCCAAAGCTCTCATTCCAACGGCGAGTCAGGTCCGTAGGATGTTTTATTTCAGCCAAAGGGACTGTCTGTAAAATCGAATCCTGCCCTTCCTTATGCTGGTGTAAACCCACAGCAATGCAGTACAATGAGCAGAGCTGTTCTGGGCATGCACTAAAGCTCCTGAAGATAGTAGATGACTCGGGAATTTAAAATTCAAGGGAAAACTCTCCCCAACTTTTAATGAGTTCAGAACCAGCAGTTTGACACAGGACATGATGCTGTAATTACATTCACTAAAACCAAGCCAACAAGCCACAGGGAGAGTGCCTTTGCAGAGAGCATGCTACACAGCTTTGAGGAATAAGCATCTCTTCTTCAGTGAAGAAAATATCATTTCCCTGTGTCTCAGACATTTGGAGATGATGTTCTCCATTTAAACACATCTTTTTGAGACACTGCAATGGTCTCTGTGTATCAGAATTGTGTACATATGTCTGATCAGCCCAATGCCTTGTTCATTTATTATTTGCTTGTTCTCTAAGTTTTTATGTTTGAAGGGGATGAGAAGGTTACAGCAATATTTTATTTTTTGTCCTAGGGGAAAAAAGATTTTCAGATTTTAATGATAAACAAATGACTCAGTGACAGTGTAGTTTTTCTCTTGTACTGTGATTAACTATTGTCAAGAGCAGAAAGCAAAAAAAGCAGATTTTTTTTTGTTGTGGTTTAACAGTGACATCCATCAGCAATTTCTGCCAATTATCCCTTCAGGGTCTGTACACAGCCCTTCACATCAGGAGACAGCACCTTCACTTACAATTAGAAATCTCAACAACTTCCATGTACCCTCCTATCCTTGCAATAAAGGGAACAAAGAGGCAGCAGAGGGAGTAAATAACTTAAATTTCACATCTTATAACTAAATTAGTGCCTGATCAAGGGATGTGTCACTCTACGCCCTTGCACCTAATTACCCTTTCCAGATGAGCAGGTCCAGCATAACTGTCAGGGGAGGAAATCCAAGTTAGGCAGACAAAAAAAATCCTCTCCTGTACACACCAGTCATGTCTCACCCTTAGGTACCAAAGCTCACCCATGGGGCTTCCCACCTCCTACTCCTCTGACCACCACCAACACACTGCACCCCGGATTGGAACAGACACTGTGATGGCAGTGTCATGGCCTCTCCCTGTTACATCATCCAACATCTGGGTAAAGACCACCCTCACATCCCACATGGGGAGAAGGAAAGCTCTGACCACAGTGACGATTAAGTGCCTCAAGTATGGTCTCACAGCAGAGACAAAGAACAGAGATACCTGTCAGGGATGGTCAAGGTGCATCTGACTGCTTAGAGGAGGGATGACACAGGTAACTTGCTGAAGTCTCCTTGGCTTTGTGATGGTAACGGGGTTGGGACCTAGTCCTGAGGTGCTAACTTCTCCTGATTTAAGATCCAGACTTCTGAACAATAAGGCCACGGACTTTGATGCCACTTACAACTAAGATCTGGAAAAGAAGCACAACAATCTGAACCAACCTATCAACAGCAAGAAAACCTGACAATAACTGGATAGACTGAGGATGCACTATGAAATCGAAGACAAAAGATGTGCCCAACTCTGCCAACTGCAATAACAAAAGTGAGTTTTGAGCAAAAAAAATACGAAGAGCTAATGAGAAGGAGTTGAGTGCATCTGCATCTAACACTGTGAGATCTGGCAACTTAAGGAATTTGGAATTAAATTAAAACAGCCAGAATCGGGCAGGACCACCTGTGTATTATCCATGACAGCTGTGAAAACAACCTGGAATTCCACTTGGTCCTGGCACTTGTAGCATGTATTTGCTCCCGGCTTCGTTTGCCACAGAAGATGGTTTTGGACTGTACTGCCAAGGTGGAAGCTACATCATGCTACTGTCCCAGTGCCTGATACGACCTGCTAGATGAAATCTGCAGTCAGAAGAATCAGTGACATCTGTTCATATAAACTTCAAGGTCTGTGAAAGGCCCCAGCAAGATGAGGTGTAGCATCTGTATGCACTGGCTGTGTTTGGAATGGAGAGATGGTGAGATCTGTACACAAAGCACATGAAAACACACCGTCCTGTTGCTAGAAGTAGTAGTAATAGTACTGAGATTTAACATGCACATGCTGAAGAGCCAAAGCACTCCCATTTATGTTCAATACAGCCAGGTCACACAGGTGTGTGTGTATATACATATACATATATATATAGTGTGTGTGTGTATATATATATATATATATATATATGTGATTATTCACCTTCTGAAGATAAGGAAACTGGGAAATTATTAGTAAATAAGTTGCACATCTATTCCTGCAATGGTTGATTCTCACCTCCCTGGGGCCCCAAGGCTTGGGGCTCACCACCGAGACTGGGGTTCTATTAATTGCAATATGCTGCATGCTTTGCCTTCTGGATGTAAAGCAAATGAACACTTGCAAGTCTGTAAATCCACCTTTCTGCACATCAGCTACATGTTCTTATGAATAACCTTGTCTGAGACGGATGCTTTCCAGGCAAACCAGGAAATAGGATGTACATGGTCTGCATCCTAAAACCACCAAACAGGGACTGCAGCACAAAACTAATCCAGCCTGCAACACCCATTGCATGCAACAGCTGAAACCTTTAATGGGAGGAGGGGGGGAAGTATATAAAAGCTCTTCTGGCTGTAAGCAACCCACAGACCACCTTTTTTGGGAGCTCTAATGCATGAGCATAATGGCCAGCTATCTCTGGTGGACTTGTTTCTTATTGAAGTAAATGGCTCCTCTTTGTATTGCCCTTCCTCAAAACACATACCAACAGTATTAAAAACCCTGAACCTCTTCACAAATCTTTGATCCACTTGTTCATCCACCTCCATTTCACTGCAGTACAATTAAAAGCATGGAAATATTCTTTTCCCTGTATTTTTTTTTCCCCTCCTTACTCACTTTGGGTCAACAAGACTTTTTTTCCTCATTCTCATTTCAGCCCAACTCCAAAACATTCATCACTGTTCAAGCACTGACAAAGAATTCCTTTGATTTGACACCAAAAATAACACACCAGCACCAGCGTGAGGGGGTGTCA
Source organism: Porphyrio hochstetteri (assembly GCA_020800305.1). Taxonomy (NCBI): domain Eukaryota; kingdom Metazoa; phylum Chordata; class Aves; order Gruiformes; family Rallidae; genus Porphyrio; species Porphyrio hochstetteri. Next base: position 66,418,601 of record CM036908.1, on the reverse strand, counting down.
GAACAGATCTTGGATGGAAAGTTTATTTGAGAACATCTGTAGCAGCAGCTGGAGGATGTATTTTGAAACGTTCTGGCTACACATATTTTAAAGTTTCTGGGTGTGACATAACACTGAAGGAACGTAGAAGAAAGAGCTGCAAATGAAGAATGAGTTTTATATGTTGAAATCCAAACTTCTACAACTTCTACGTGAAACAATCCACATGGATCTATGAGAAAGATTTAAGGCATCCCTTCAGAGTGGAATTATTTTGGACTGATGCCTGCTGTGGGAAAACGTTGCTGGCATCTCCATTCACCTTGAAAAACGCTGTGTCAAAATCTCATACTTAGTTGTGACAACTCTGGAGTTAGAAAACACTGACCTCCAGTGATGGGAAGAGCATCAACTCCTTCAGCAGAGAGCTGTTCCCATGCAAAGGGCCTCTGCTTGTTGCTTCCTCTTCACCCATCTGGACACTCTCTAGAACAGAGCCTGGGAAGAGCAGGACCAGGCACACAAATACCCTCCCTCCACCTATGCAACTTGCAAAAAAGGTCACATGAAAGATTTTAAGATGAAGGGGAGGGCAGCTTTCTGGCTAAGGGCTGCTGGGGAACACCAAGCCAAGCTGCTCCAGAGCTGCAGACGAAGAGGGCAGCACAGAGCCCCCCAGAAGTATGTCTGCATCCTGGTGTCCAGCCCATGCTGACATCCTGTGACTGACCCAATCCCTGCTGCGGTTCCTGGGAAAAACCAGCTGGTTTTAGTGAGCTTTGGCTCAGCCTCAGAGGACAAGGCTGGGGGTACTTCCACACCAGAGTACTCTGTGAGGAGGAGGGAGCTGGACTGCCAGTTGTTTTTTAATTCAGGTGAAGCCAACACATACCTGTCTGAGGGAACAACCTCCAGGGACCTACCAGCCTTTGTCCCCTTACTGCACCTATGGAGCAAGGATGTTATTTTAAGCTTTTGCTTACATCAACAGTCCCTATGAGATCACCTCAATAACAATTTCTGAATGAGACCCTTGAAGACACCTTGGAAAAGATATCCTTTGTGACTCTCTTCCTTGAACATGCTTGACCTGACACCCACTGAAGCCAGTCACAGGGGTCATCAGCCTGGGATCAGAGCAGCTTTCCACCCCTTCAGCACCGACCCAGCAGCAGGTAAACACAAATCATTCGATTCAAAGCTGCACACCATCCCATTAAAGAAAACCTCTGTTCCCCACTTGGTAATAAATCACACCAGATTGCACTCCAACAGCTTCAGGATTTGCACACTTTGCTCCAAAATAAAAGGTTATGAGTCTCTATTAAAGAAACCCTTTGGAAGTTAATTTTGTCATTGCTAAAACTTGGTGACATTTCTGAAAAGAAACAGACCTCCTGTGTTAAAACTCTCACTTGATTTTACTACAGTAAATCAAGAGTAGCTTCAATGAAAACCACGTGGCTGCTTTGACATCAAGTTGCTGTGGAAGGAGTTTAGACCCTCTAGAAATCCCTTGTATGCATCTTGTTATTAATTAATTATGACAAGGCCTCTGCTTTCAAGAAACACTGCAGTAAATCCAGGCTGGTTCACAGGTCTCCTCAGATCCAAGTGCAAAAGCAGTCAGCACCCTGACACACAACTCAGTATCAAACTGCTTGTATTTATCTCCTACACAAACTATTGCCTCTCCTGCCTGATGGGTGCCTCCAGAGGGTGATTCATTCCAGCTCCTTCAGATACCAATCTTGGGAGATGAATCACCTCTCAGAAGTGTCCGGCTCTCCTGCTGACTCCAGGAAGCACAGACAGACTCCTTGCTCCTTGCTGAAGCTTACATTGAAATGCATCTGGATGTAAACCTGACTGTCCTGGGCTCAGCCACGGCAGCAGCGCTGCAGTACATGCTTCAAGCACATGCTTCGATTTCCTTGCCTTAGAGTCTAATTAAGCACATTTGAGGAAGGGTGAGGTGAAAGAACACTTTACAGGTAAGCAGCCGGGGCAAAAGCAAGGATTTATCACTGTCATGTTGCATTCTGTCACCCCTGGGAAGACTTCTGCCTGTTTTCTCTGTTGCTCCTGGGTAAGGGCTCTGTCAGGTCTCACCCCTGCCTGTCCCTGATGGCACATTTGGGATAAGACTCCAGGAAGTGTCTGTACAACCCACCTGGCTCCAGCAGCCATGTACTGTCCCCCTTGCCATAGCTGATGCCATGATGGGGAGTGAGGGCTGGCCAGACCCAGATGCTCTCATAAGGGTTTGGTGGCTGTGGTGTCAGCTTGATACAAACCTCACATCCTCCAGAACTGCTCAGCCCACGCACCAACCTTTCTTGGCAGCTGTCTCTGCTCCACTTCTTTCCACAAGAGCAGCGTTTTCTGACCAGTGATCTGCAAACATCTGGGCACCTCTTTACTACCAAAGGGCTCTTCTTGCCTGGATTTCATCCCACTACCCAGGAGTGAGCAGTTCCTGTGGTTCCACCAGAAGATATCCAGGAAGGCACAGACTTCAACAGCTTGAAAGCTGCCAACATAGAGCACACTGCTAGTCTCCTCTCCTCCCAGCACACAGGCCCAGAGCCCAAGTTGCTGCAGCATCTCTTCCACATGCCCTCCCCATGCATGGGAAGGAAAGGGGAGGGCAGCAGAGCTCTTGGGAAGCTGTCCTATGCCTAATGCCCTATCCCATTAGGATTCTTTGGGAATCCCTGCTAAAACCTTTGCTGATCTGTAAAACTGTGTGCACACGCTCACACTTAACGTATGGGTCCAGTATTAGTTCAGCTTGGGCAAGCTTCATCCCTAGCAAGAACCTTTCCATTTTCAGCCTGTCGGATATGACAAGTGCTGTCATGTAGTCACTTCCAGTCTACTGCCCCTTCTTCCTACAATGACTAGGATTTTCCCTCCCTGAGGAAAGAGGCAGTGCAATATTTGATGCTGCTGCTGCTGCTGCAGCCCAGCACGGGGAGAAGGTTAAGGCTCACTGAGCAGAGGCGCCTGACAGCAGATGTACTGGTTTAGTTCTGGGCAGCACAGCTCACGAGTTGTCTTAGACCCTAAGGGGTAGGGACACTCTTTAATCCTCTGCATCCACTGGCTGGCGTGACACCAGCCTGGTCTGCGCTGGGAGCTCTCGGGGAATACAGAGCAGCTATCCAGCACAGCAAGCCAGCTCACCCGGCTGTAACACTGCTCCTTTCAAAGTAGGGGAGCGAATGTGTTACAGTTTCACACATCCTAAAATCTGGTGCTGTGCAAGGGCGCTGGACCAACACAAGCAGCCAGGTCTATCAGCTCCTTTAACCTCCTTTAAGGCATTTTTTCCCCAAAAAAAGAAATACCAGGTAACTGCCAAGCCTGCAGAATACCCAATATCACACATACACCCTCAAGAAAAATGACACAAATGCTTGCCTGCTTTATGGAAACCCAGCCCCAGTTGTGATTTAAGCCAGTCCAACCCAGGTAGACTGAAGAACTGGAAGTCACGCTCTGCTGACAAGCACCGGACTGTGTCTCTCACCTTGGTTTTATCCTGGCTGTAGCGCTGAATTTAACTCACCCAAGGGAATCACATTTTCATCACTGGACTGCATATCAGAGCTCAAAGCAGAGGCAGCACACACCTTGCAATTTCATGACTCGAGTGTTCTTAACAACATCCCATGGCTGGTGGGAGAAGAGTTTGTTGCTGGCAGGACAAGTAACTTCGGAAAGTACCGCTCAGCTCTTCAGCACATCTGACACTGCATAGAATAAACTTAGAGCACTTAAAGCCTGAGTTTTCTACACATTTCTAAAGCAAAAACTTGAACCTGAATATCAGGGATAGTTTTAGAATGTGTGCCTTTCAACCTCTGATTTATACCACACATATACTGGCTGTATATTTTCAGCACGCCGAGCTTTGTGTCTGCATCCCAGCTATCTCACACTGGACAACACCACCACAGTCCCAGATGCCACTCAAGTGTGCTGGGAAGTTGGTATGCACTCTGCAAGGAATGAGGCTGTCACGTCCGATCGAGAGCTCACACCAGATTTCACCATTTCCACCTTCACAGAGACACAGAATCACAGAACATTCGGAGTTGGAAGGGACCTCGAAAGATCATCTAGTCCAAACCCCCTGCCAGAGCAGGGTCACCCAGACTAAATCACACAGGATGGGTGATGCTGGCACAAGCCCCACAAGGTTTTGTATTTAGGAATTGCTTTAGAGCTGGCACTTGTGAAAATAAAGGGGGGGATAGGTTTATGGGAACAATTTCTATCTCGAGCTGAGAAAGAGCAAGCACAAAAAGTTCATGCCTCTGTCTTTAAAGCAGAAAAAGATTTATCTAGAGCACAATATTAAAATACTACAGAGAATTTGATACCATTATATGGGCCTAATTTCACACATTTTAAAAGCCAGAACTGAAGTACAACAACTTTATCAGTTGTTCACATTTCAACGTTAGTTTCTTCATCAGAAATCCACACAGCACTTGAACACAAACAATGGAAATGTAGCTGTGCTCATCCCAGATGACATTAAAGTGCTAAAAATGCTCTCCAAGCATTAGTTACTTTAAAAATACACACAGGCACACACACACACACACACACACACACACACATTCCCGTTACTTCACACTGAAGGGAGCAGGAGGAGCATGCAAAGTAAACGCCTGCCCAGGGTTAGATATACAGAGGAGGGGGGGGGGGGAAAAGCATTTACCGTCTGGCAGAGGCGAATTTAATTCAGAAACATTGTAAGATGGTAATGGTGCCACTCTTGCTGAACGTTTCTTCATCCTTTGAAACTGCTCTCCTACTCACAGGCTCACTTCACCTCTTGCCTGCATCGCTTTGGGTCCCGAAGTACTCTAGTAAACACTCGGCTGTGGCTGGTGGCTAGATGTTGTTCTGGAGATGCTGCAGTAGGCTATGAGTACTGATTTGCTGTTTCCCTGGGAAACCATTTGCAACACATTCAAACAATGCTTGACCTCTGCTAACACTTTTCTTTCATTCAATTGTTAAGTGTGGCGGATAAAACATCAATATATTAACTAGCTATCGCGCTCCCTAGGCTTGAAAGCACAGCAGCCCCTGCGCATGAAAGCAAGGATTTCACATCAAATCTCTGCTCTGTGCTAGCAAAGGAGATGGGAGGCTTCTCAGACAACTGCAAGGGAATTATGCAACGCAATTTTCTGGTTCCTTACACTGTGACAATATAGGGATGATTACAGTAATTATTTGAAATAAACTTTGAATAATGGAACTCCTAGAACGCTGCTACATCAGGAATGCCTTGGGCAGAAGAGCTGGTAATATCCAGCTCTGTACCTGATAACTAAGGGATGGTACTGCAGGAGTTTCTTCTCTTTTAATGCCTCACAAAAATGGTCACAAACAGTAGATATCTATTTTTTTAACTTTTTTTAATATATATGTATGCACCACAGTTGGTCTACATTTCTTCCTCACTTCCCTTGAGGCAGCTAGGATATTTCTGTCCCTCTTTCCTCGTCATCTTCTCTCTCTTCTAACACATCATCATCATTATTAACAGTATTAACACTAATATTATTGGAAGTTGTTCACTTGGAGCAGTGAGAAGCTTTCACTGAGCAAACCAGTGACAGCCTGTACAATTTTTGCAACTCTTGGAAAACCCATCCACCTGTGTAACCCAGCACTGTGCTAATTAGCTTTCTTTGCTAGGAGGTGGTTACTGACACCTCTTAAGAGTCTTGGCTTCAGAGCTCTTCACCAAGAGAACTACTACCAAGTCTTTTCAGATAATCTGTAGGTAGAAGGCTTTACCACTGATATTCAAGGTATTTGCTATAGGAACTATAGGAAATAAAGAGGAAAAGGACAGAAAGGCAGCTTAGCTTTACTAGGATTTGCTAGCAAAGCTTCTGAATTTTTAAGGGCCACAAGTATATATACCTTTCATCTACAGTCTCTGTGGCTTTGATAGCAACTAAGAGTGGGGATTCCTGGCCTGCATCTTGGTCCTCCATCCCCTACTATACCACCAAACAGAGAGAAGTTACCAGCTGTAATGAAGGCCATAAAGTGATTTGAAAAGGATCATGAATCACTGACCTGTCACGAGCATCCTAAAGCAGCCTGCAGGGATCTCACCTGTTTTACATCATTGCAAGCACCATGATACGTGCAAGGACTGTTCCCATCACTCACCCATGTGAAGCCAGGACATGTGGAGGAGCAGAGGGGAAGAAGCAGAGTCCCAGCTGGATCATCCTTTGGGTGCAGCAGAGCCCGGCACAGGTGAAGGACCAAGTTACGACATCCTAACAGATGAGAGTGAGCTTTGGCATCCTAACAGGTGAGGCAGCCTGTGACTCTCTGTTCCCAGAGGGGTAGAAAGTGACTCTTGGGTCTTTGGGGCAACCAAGCCACCAGCACAAGACATAACTGTATCCTGCACATCACTTTAATGCTGCTCTTATCCCTCTTTGGGAAACAGCATGGTCTGCACTCTGCTACTAGGGTGCAGTGACACATAAAGAGGAGGGCAAATCTTATGAGGAGTGGCTGAGGGAGCTGGGGGTGTTCAGCCTGGAGAAGAGGAGGCTGAGGGGAGACCTTCTCCCCACCTCCCCTGCCCTGACAGGAGGGTGCAGAGAGGTGGGTGATGGTCTCTTCAGCCAGGGCACAGGAGATGGGACAAGGGGCAATGGCCTCAAGCTGCCCCAGGGCAGGGTCAGCTCAGCTGGGAGGGAAAAGTTCTTCCCTGAAAGAGTTGTCAGGGCCTGGCACAGGCTGCCCAGGGAGGGGGCTGAGTCCCCATCCCAGGGTGTGTTTAACAGCCGGGGAGATGAGGTGCTCAGGGATCTGGTTTAGCACAGGACAGGAACAGTTGGACTTGATGATCTTAAAGGTCTTTTCCAACCTTGCCATTCTGTAAAGAGGCAGTGGTTCACCCCATGGAAGGGCAGAAGAAAAGAGAAGGTATCTCATCACCCCCTCTCCCACTGTCATCCCACTCCATTGTCAAGTACCTGGGACACACTAGGAAAGAAGTACAGGGGAAAGAAATGGTTACAGCTGCCTGGTTTTCCAGTCAGCACATCCTCTCCTGGAAGGCTTGAATACTTCCTTTGGGATCTTCATTATATCCCCTGGGACTGATAAGGCTCTGCACCATGACAGACTTTGCCAAAGCATCACACTGCATCGCACAAAGCTAACCAGCTCCTACTGCTTAATCTGCATGCAGAGGATTTCCAGCACTGTGTAACAGCCACCATTCCAAAGAAAATTATCCTCCCAATTTGCAGAAGGAATTTTATTCTCCCCTCCAAAGTGCTGAGACTCAGCAGACTTTGTGATAGAGTAATCACCAGGCAAGTAATTGCCAGCTCCACCATCACAAAGCTATCTATTAATACATGTCGAGTCCTTGAGCATTTATATAATATAAACAACATCATAATATAACACAGAGATTGTTTCTAGAAAACCATTTCTGCAAATAAGAGCTTATAATGGAATCATTAACGAACCTTAACAATGGTGAGGATGAAAAGCATGAGACAATGTCAGGCAATTTGAGACATTTCTTTCAGACAATCTCAACATAAATGGCAGAACGTGATCACATCTGAAAGTTGCTGCCTTCTCCAAAGGAAAATCAGCCATCACTTTAACCCTGTAACTCAGAAGCCATATTCAAATCCACAGAGCGCTCTTTCGAGGATCTACCAGAGCAATCTCTGCTCCCTGCAACAGTTAGAAAAGAAATGAAGCAAATATAAAGCTGTTTTTAAAATATGTACCTGTAACTCCCATCAAAGATTGCAGCCTGAAAAGCAGCAGCTCCTCTGGCTGCACAAGCAAGAGCTTTGGCCATCTGTTTCTGCTCCTACTATGAATAGCTGACTGCATTTCTCTAGGAGATGCTATTATGTAGGTCCTCTGACCCTTCCTATGTTCTCTCTATCTCTGCTCTAAGTGTGCTAAAGAAATGAGTAACATAATATGGACTGGAAGCAAGAGAAGCCAACTTCTGTCACTGTCTCCTGAGGTACCTCAGACACAAACCCATCGCATGTGATGTCCAAATTTACCAGGATGGCTTGATAGTTACTCCACAGAACATGAAATCTGTGGTCCTGTGCCACCTTACTCACCTCACGTCTATGCAAGACACCACAGTGGGGGCTTCCCCACAGAAAATCCAAGAGTAAACTAGTTTCCAGGTACATTTAAACCAGATTTTCACGTGTTGCTGCTTGCCTCAAGTTCTGTGCTTTCAGTGTGCAACCTGGGCAAGTTTCCTTGCTTGCAGGGAGCGGATGCTGTGTGGTACCTGGTTGCTCTTCCCGGGAGCCCCACATCAACTTGGGGGTTGGACCTGATGATCTCTTGAGGTCCCTTCCAACCCCTATGATTCTGTGATCCTGTGATCACTGTCAGCCACCTCTGAGCGTGCTGGCTCGGCAGTCCGTGATTAACAAACCCAATACAGCTCGATGCTCCACACAATCAATCCTCTTAGCCAGTGATTTCCACTCAGGCTTCCCCCTGCTTGTCAAGGGAAGATGCAGGATTAATTACAGCAGTGTAAATCATACCATGTGTAACTAACTACTCAGTGTAAATGATAACCCAGTCTGCGGGCTCGCAACCTCCTCATCTGGTAAGACACTAACCAACTCTCCCGAGCCAGATGAAGGATTGATTCCCTGCACCCTTTTTATTATCAAGGATAATCATGGAATAAGGGGTGTCCCAGGAGAGATTAAGGACTCCTCATCCCAGGCCAGGAGTCCCAGTGATCCGAGGCCTCTGAACCGCACCCAGACTGCATCCTACTGCCCACCCCATGCAGGCATGGTGCACACTGCCTGCCACAGGCTGTCCCCTGGCTCAGTAAATATTAATCCAGACCAGAGCACGGGGAAGCTGTGAGGTTGCTGATTCACTAACCAGAGAGCAAACCAGCACTGGAAGCGGAGTCAGAATCAGAGAGTGCTGAATCACACCCACTAACAAGTATTCTGCACTCACAGGCAGAAAGGGGCCAATGCCATCAAAACTTACACTGTCCCCTTGGCTTACAACATCTCTGTGTGCAGTACTTAGTCATACATATTTCAGGGACCTACTGCAAAAGTTAAGGCTATTTACTCTTCTTCACTTCAGTTGCAACCTACATCAAAAGCTGCAGCTGAACTCTGAGTAACCACCGGTTTATCTTGAGTGTCAGCTGCACACGGATGGATGGGTGCATGGATGGATGGATGGATGGATGGACATTTGCTGTGGTCCAGACATGGATGTTACTCATTTACACTCACAAAAGTGGCAAGAGGGAGTAAAATCATCTCTAGTTTTACCTTGTGGTAAAATATAAAGGATAAGGTCCCCATGGAGGACACTGCACTGTGTTGTGTCACTGGTTGGTTATGGTGTCTACAGTCCTATTAACGAACAAATGGAGCTATGTCAGGTACAGTTTGGGAGGATTTTTTACCCTATGGGAAACAATTACTAACCAAAGTTATAATATTAACATAATCCCAACAGGGAATGACAGACTATCTCACCCAAAGAGGATGAGAAACATGCCATGGCCCCAGCGAGACAGAATCAGCTCAGCTAAAGGAAAACAGCTGCCCCAGTACCCGAAATACTGAATTTCCACACTGGTGGTGGGATTCATCTCACTTGAGTGAGGACACCAAAGTCTGAACCAGCTGTACAAAATCTTTCCAAGGTGAGTGCTGGGAATTGGGTAGCTCTAGATCTGGACAACTTGCACGGCCTCTCATTAGATGTCTACTGTAAACTGTGATTAGTAACTGAGGGCTTCCACTTCTGCCCACTGACTACGATGATGGGGAGGTGACTTGCTCATACCTGGTTATCTTGCTTTTAGACACCCTAGTTAGGACAGATGCTCCCAAAGGGAAACACCTTGTACAAACGCCTGATAAAAGACATGAAAAGATTTTCTTTGCTTCTAATTTATGTTGGAACACTGTTTAGATCCAAAACTGCAGTCTGTCTTTGTTTTGAACACCACAAGTTACAAGGTCCATATGAAATCCACTTTGCAAACGTCCCTGTAGCTGACAGGTCAGTCCATTCCCAATCACTAGACTATAAGACTCTCATAAACATGATTTTTATTGGCTTTTCCAGGCTGAGCATGTGTTTTAAGATGACAAGCTGAAAGGCCATTATCAAGTTCATTTTATCCTGTTGGAATATAAATTAGATGCAAGACACAGAAGAGAACAGTCAAGCTGAGATCAAAACAGATGTATCCTACAAAAGTGGGTTTTATGTATAGCAAAGTCGAGGCTTTAGTTTAAACTTTTACTCTGCTTCTAGCAAAACCAGAAGCATACAGCAAATGTTACTTGATTCAAACAACAAATTCCATCCAAACCAACTTCAAAACCTGAAAAAAAATAACTGTGCCATCTCACTGTTGTGTCTGCTCATGCCATATGGCTTTTGAAGACTCAAATCCTGAATCCCCAACTGTCTTAACTCTCACTGGCTTAAATACTATTGGATAGCCCTGCTCAGCAACCCAGAGTATCAGCCTGGTTTGATAAGCATCCCATTAACATCTAAAAGGCAGGTCACAGTCCTTCAGCCCCATCAGCATGTGCTCACACATAGAATCACAGAATGTGTTAGGTTGGAAGGGACCCATAAGGATCATCAAGTCCAACTCCTGGCTCCACACAGGCCCAGCCAAGTCAGGGATGGGACTGAGGGCATCGTCCAGATGCTTCTTGAACTCAGCCCAGCTCGGTGCTGTGACCACTTCCCTGGGGAGCCTGTGCCAGTGCCTGACCCCCCTCTCAGTAGAGAACCTCTTCCTAACATCCAACCTAAACCTCCCCTGTCGCAGCTTCGTGTCGTTCCCTTGAGTTCTATCACTGGTCCCCAAAGAGAGGAGATCGGTGCCTGCCCCTTCTCTCCTCAGCCTCCTCTTCTCCAGGCTGCACAAACCCAGAGAATTCAGTCTCTCCTCATAAGCCTTCCCCTCCAGACTCTTCACCATTCTCATTGCCTTCCTCTGGACACTCTCCAGTAGTTTTGTGTCCCTCTCATACTGTGGCACCCAAAGCTGCCCCCAGTGCTCGAGGTGAGGCTGCACCAGCACAGTGCAGAGCAGGACAATCCTCTCCCTGGCCCAGCTGGCCATGCCAGGCTTGATGCACCCCAGGATACAGTTGGCCCTCCTGGCTGCCTGGGCACATTGCTGGCTCATGGGTAACCCCCAAATGTCTCTCACACATCACGTGGTGTGGACAAGGCTGCACACACCTTTTCCCTCTGTGCTTTCTTCAGGAGTGACGATTGTCTCTGCTCACAGGCCCAGTGGCTACAGGACCAACACACGACTCCCCTAAAGAGATACACAATTAATCAGGTGTAAATTAATTAGCCCATATTTGGGTGGTGAACACCACCAGAGTCTTCCACCCACAGGTGATGCAGGGCTGGACAGCCCCAACTCAGAGTATTTAAGTGCTTAGAGTCCCACTCATTTGTTTAAAGCAACTGTGTTTTCCAGCGAATTCCTGATGGAAGGTACAAAACTCACCATGTCAGCAGCAGTGAGCTCCATCCTGTCCTCTCCAGATCTTCTGTCCAAAGAGCTGGAACCAGGCAAATGATCCTGCAATGGCATCTCAGCCTGGGAGCCACAGCTCCCAGCCATCGCTTGGCTTGCTGAGGAAAGGCTGCCTTAACTACAACCTCACTAAGTACCACCTATGACTCGTTTGAGAACATTCATAGTGAAGGCACACAAAAGCCTCACATGTTCTGCTCACTGAGGCAGAACGTGGACTTTACCCAGATTTTCTGCTATCCTGCAAACGCCTTGAAGCAGCGTACACACCACCTGCTAAAGACCTCACCTAGTAACTGCAAGAAATACCTCCTAAAGCTGAAGAGACTTTAATTCCCTTGGGGGCTGGATGTTTATATGCTGATCTCTAGTTCATGTTAACACAGGTTGCTAGTTTCAGTAAATCAGCCCAGGAATCCATTCTTTAATACCCACTCTGTTTTTCTAACAGAAAAATGCAATGCAAGCTATTTTTAGGCTCCCCAAGCAGGCAATTTCCAGAAATAAGATTAACAGCACCAGCTAAGCATACAGTCAAAGATGATGATAGGAAGATTTGCAGTGGTACTCTGCCATCTAGGACAGGAAAGCTTGTCCCTGATGCCACTAACAGCCCTTTCAGACCTCAAGGGGCTGCTGCTAACCATGCGACAGCTCAATTCTGCTTCTGGATCTCACACCACTGTGAAACCATTTTAAAAAGGCTCAGGTCACTGACAGCCAGTTGTGCTTCAGCTACCAGAGGCCATATCCAGTATGCACCTAACAGTTCTGACACTACCCAGTGGTTAAGATGCTACACATCACCACCATATCCTGCTTCTTAACAAACATGGACCTGCCAGAAAGGTCACAGAGGGCTGGAGCACCTCTGCTCTTGAGACAGGTTGAAAGAGTTGGGGTGGTTCAGCCTGGAGAAAAGAAGGTTCTGGGGAGACCTCAAGGCCCCTTCTAGTCCATAAAGGGGCTCCAAGAAATCTGGAGAGGGACTGGTGACAAGGGCAGGGAGGGCCAGGCCCAGGGGAATGGCCTTCAGCTGCAGGAGGGTGCCCAGAGAAGCTGGGACTGCCCCTGGATCCCTGGCAGGCTTCAAGGCCAGGTTGGATGGGACTTTGGGCACCCTGGGCTGGTGGGGGGTGTCCCTGCCCATGGCAGGGGTGGCACTGGGGGGGCTTTGAGGTCCCTTCCCACTCAAACCAGTCTGTGATTCTAAACCCAAAGCATCTGATGGTCCCCCCAATACCAGCACCCCTCCTCACCAGTAGTCAAATGACTTGGAAGTATTAACTTTGCACAGCTTTTGAAAAGCTTTTTATTCACTATGTGAGTTTATAGACCTGGTAACTAGTGTTTCCAACTTTCCCAGGGAAGCACAGGGACTAAAAATTTCACTTAAAGTAAACCTGAAAAACTTCCTTAATCATTCAACTTTTGAAACACAAACTGCCTACCAGCAATGATCAGGAGATAGATTCCCATGTCTCCAGAGCTGGCAATGCAGTTTCTTAGGCATTTTATTCCTTTGTAACATGAAAATACCATACAGTAAGAACTATTAATCTTCCAGTGCAATTAAATATGTAGGGAAAAAGATTAATTGTGGCCATGGAGAGCTGTTCTTTGATTTTAATAAAAGTCACTCAGTGGTTCATGGAAACAGCAAATATATCAACTTAAGATGCATCTTCAGTATTTTGACAGTGCAAGAAACAAGGCAGGGATTTCAGGTTGCTGAAACCATTAGAAGTTACCTCTGACACTACAAACTCATTTGTAACTACAGAAGAATGAGATGAATAATAAAATGCTGCTGAAGTAAAAACCAAAAAGGACTCAAAGGATTTCAGCTGCCCAGTGCACATTGTATCCCTGACCTCAGCGCCTCTGCCAGGCTGAATGGCTCCTGCTGTCCTAAATCTGAATCAACAAGGCAAAATGTGTTTAGGACTCCATCATAAATTTCAGCTTAGGGCCTTTAATGACTGCTAGGCATGGTAAAGAGCAAGAACCTCATGGGGAACACACAGAAATCTCGTCTGCAGCAAGCACTGAGCTCACCGAAGTCCCTACAGTACAGCCTACCTGCTTGAGGTGGAAGGACTTGCTCCTTTGAGAAGCAGTGCTGCTAAATAGTAAAGCTAAAACATCACACTATGAGCTTCTGAAAAACTACCCACCATAGTCTGCAGCTGCCCATAGTCTGGGCATCCCACATTGAAAGTCACCTGAAGTTTGAGAAATGTCAGTAAAGGTCCCTACTTCAGCCTGGCCGCTCTGAAACTCACTGGAAGTAAAACAGCACAAGCAGATAATCGACCCACAGCCCATTCAACAACAAAGAATAAACCTGCTATCAGTTTCAAATATCCAAGACCAAGATTCCAGACAGGGTAATAAAATGAGATGCCCAACACTTCTATTGTTTTTTCCCCCAAGGAGAGCAGCTTAGATGTAATTGCATGGCAGATAATTATTTGCCTTCCCGATGTTTTATTAACAAAGCTGCCACAAGTGAAATAAGCTGCCTCTGTTTTCTGATTCTGCAATTATGAGGTGCCTCTTCTTTACCACAAGAGAGCATTTGAACTGAGAAAAACTTCCATTTTGTGCTTGTCATCGTGACTGCAGAGCATGTCAGGGAGACAGTAAATCACTTCTCATATTTACTATCTTCTGGGTTGCCAGCAGTTAATTAGATGGCTTAGGACTGTTTTCAATACTGTAATCAGGAGAGCATAGCAGGCCAGAAATCCAGGGCTAGATGGTCCCAAAATGTAGCCACCAGTGTGCTCCTGTCTAGGCAGGTTCTAGAGTAGGAGTAGGAGTTTGCACCATCCATCGCTGCATCCCTACTACTGCAGGTAGCACCACAAAGTTCCTTGGATGAGGAAATGTAACCAATTTTTAGGACAAATTACAGCATGAGATAATGTTTGTTGTCATGTTGGTGGTGCTGCACTACATTTCACAGCCCCTCTGATTTTAAAGGCTGGGTGAGGAATTCACAGACCTTTGGAAGCTTCAGTAAAGATCCAAAAAAGGACTAAAATGATCAGAGGTCTAAAAAAACCAAGATGTGTGTAAAGATGGAAAGAACTGGGGTCAAACAACTTGAAGAAGACAGAGGGGAGACAGCAAGTCATCTTCATGTGTGTAAAAGGTTGCTGCACCAATGAAAGGATTAATCATGTACGTCTGTGTTGACAGTGCCAGGAGAAGGAGACTTTACTTGCATTAATGATCAGTTCAGTGGGACAGCAGGCCAACTGTTAAACAAGGAGAACAGTGATCCACTACATGAGATGACACCTGATAGAAAATTCCCATGGCAGGTGGGCTTTCAGATCATGGATGGGGTGAAGTTGACCACCTTGGAGCAGGAGGACAGAAGAGGTCCCACTTCCTATCACAAAATGTTTGGGATAAATAATTTGACCTCACAATGAAGAACAGACCTCCAGAAGATGTTGAACATAGCAATACCACTCCTTCAATGTGACTATGTTTGGGTACTTAAGCCCTTCTAAAATTAAAGGCCTTGCATTTCACTTAGCTCATCCCATTCGTTCACTCAACCTACATTCATGAAGCAACACTGAGCTAATAATAAAAAGGTGCTAATAATAAAAACTAGCTATTATTAGCTGAACTAATAATAAAATCTAGGGTGAGGAAAACATACTGTAAGCTCTGAATGGGTGTCAGAAGTAGGATACCCTGCAGGATTCCCAAATAAGCATCCCATCACTGTATCCAAATACTTTGAAGTGGTGTTTTCCAGCCTCTATACCACAGATAATGCTAAGGACTGGCACAAAATGTTAGGAAGCTAAGCAAGCCTGCTGCCAGCAAGCACTGCTTATTGGTCAGGCTTCTGTCTTCTTTGGAAAGAACTTAGATCTCTGCAAGTCAAAATAGTTTCACACCCACTAGCATCAGACATGGGGTTTTAGAAGATTCCCAAAGCAGATGAGAAGCCTTGGGAAGGATTCCTACAGTAGATCATCAGGGCTTCACAGGGAAGGAACATGAACAAGCCGCTCTGCATCCCAGGCTTGGCTTCAGGAGCTGAATTGAACACACAGCGTTGTAGCTTTTAAAGGGAGACAAAATGACCAAGCCTTGATTCAACAAGTGATTCTATTTTAGGACCTATGGTAAGGTTAATTTCCAGCAGCTCTAATGGTTACTCAGAAAAATCTACTACCCCTTTGTTTCTACTCTCTCATTTAAAAGCATTTTTATTTTCTATTTTAAGGGCCAACCTGATGCTGTGGTGGCTTTGCCTCTACAAAATTACATCTACATTTATTTACTGATGGTGAAACAACAGCCCAAAATTTCGGCTGCAAGACATCAGCGTTAGGAATTTAATAGAACAGTTCTCTACAAATTAACTGGGAAACAAGTCAAATCCTTGCACTCTGAAATTAAAAATTTGGGTTCTGAGAAAATCTCCAACCTTTTGTGAGCACTTCTTGTCTAATCTTCACATAATCCCCCCTAATACCTTTCAGTGTAAATCTCTGTTAGGTGCAACATCTTATTAGCAAGACAATGGAGATAGGACAAGAGAAGTCTACTGAGCAGCATTAGGGGATTAAGGAAGGATTAAACAGTGGTGACACAATGAAAACGTTGAAGCTGTGTATTCACCATGATTAGTCTGGTCTCTAATACTCTTGCTGGGGTGTCTACTCCAGTCCTCAGACTGTCCTGTGGGACTGAGCATGGTGTGATGAGTGGTTGCAGGGCTCAGCCATCATCTCCTGATTGGGGATGGTTTTGTTACAGTCACCCTAATAAAATAGCTTGAATTCTAGGTTATTTTGGTTTTAGTTTAGAATATGATTTTGATTTTAAGGGAAATGCAGCAGCTATGAGAATTAAAGCACGTTAAGGCCCTTAGGAATAGGTAACTAGGGCGGTGTGTGCCTTCATCACTGTGGGAATCATTGTGGGCTCTGAATTGAAGCAACAGGCACTGGTTATGGACCTTGAGTCCAAACAACAGGTACCAGAAGAAACTGGTTGTGGCTTTGGAAGATCAGCCAAGGATGAAATGAGCATGTGCAAGGATGGGGTTCAACCAGGGACACAGTGAGGAGGACTACTGATGACCACCAGAGGACCCCCACTCAACAGATCTACGCAGGCATTAGGGACATTTGAATAGGAGAATGACACCCAGGAAATAATGTAAATATGCTAATCATTACCCTCCCCTCTTTGTATTTAAAATAGTTAACCAATGATTTTTATAGAATAAGAATATAGATAAAGTGAAGCAACTGAAAGCCAATCATTGTAAAGCTCAACCTAAGAAGTGAGCATTCAATGCAATTTTAAACACTGACTTTGCTAAAAAATTGTATAAATATGTTGTGCTTTGTACCTGGGGGTGAACACTTCTTTGGAGGAGCTACCCCCCCATGTTCTCAAGGGCTGGAATAAAGAAGTGCCTGATTATCTGCTTTGTGTAGTTCTTTGTGATTGCAACCACTAACAGTTTCCCAACATAAGGAGAGAGACATGGATTCTGCTCTCACAGAATCACAAGGTTGGAAAAGACCTTTGAGATCATCAAGTCCAACCGTTCCTGTCCTGTGCTAAACCAGATCCCTGAGCACCTCATCTCCCCAGCTGTTAAACACACTCAGGGGAGGGGACTCAACCACCTCCCTGGGCAGCCTGTGCCAGGCCCTGACAACTCTTTCAGGGAAGAACTTTTCCCTCCCATCTGAGCTGACCCTGCCCTGGCACAGCTTGAGCCCATTGCCCCTTGTCCCATCTCCTGTCCCCTGGCTGAAGAGACCATCACCCACCTCTGTGCACCCTCCTGGCAGGGCAGGGGAGGTGGGGAGAAGGTCTCCCCTCAGCCTCCTCTTCTCCAGGCTGAACACCCCCAGCTCCCTCAGCCGCTCCTCAGAGGATTTGCCCTCCAGCCCCTTCCCCAGCCTGGTTGCCCTTCTCTGGACTCACTCGAGGACCTCAATGTCCTTCTCAATGTACATGAAAAGCAGGGCACGTGCACTATAACACAAGTGAAGATTAGCAGAAGTGACTAGAGAGAACAACTTTGCTTTAGGACGAAGAGACCCTTTCAGTGATGTGGTTACCTGAAGGGTCTCTTTGCCAGAGAGGAACTGTCAGTCCCATGCACAAGGTTCAAAGGGAAATTCCTCCAGACAAGGGTACCACTGAGATCTCTGCTGCCTTCCAGCTCCCAGGGAAGAGACATACCCCTGCTTTCACCAGCTCCCCAAGTAAGGTTTTGCAGGAGCCGAGATCTGGACCAGCAGAGCCCAGCAGCCACCCACAGACGATCTGCTTTGTACTTGAAACACCACTGCACTCCATCCTTTGAAAACGAGACCTTAATCTGAAATAAACTCTTACTCAATACTTAAAATCAAGCCTATTTACTGCAAAAGAGCACGGTATTGATCTGGTGCTGGTTTAACTTGCCAGAGGTAAATCAGAGCCCGTGGCAGGATTGTATTAAGTTATTGGAGAGCCCATCTCCTCGTTAGGGAAAGCACTTTGTGCTCAGCACTCAGGCTCTGAAACAATTAATCAGGCACCCAAGCGTTCCCTTACATTGCCTGCTGGCTAGTGGCATCTTCAAGCTCAAGGGAAGCCTCAGCTCACAGTAGCTGTGTGCAAACACGGCTCGTTACTGGGTACAAACTGGTGGGTCTGGTCAGGGCAGTTCAAGCAGATGGTCCTGGAGAGGCTCAGCAGAGAGTAGCACAGCTTTCCACAGCCTGGGGGACACAGTAACCCATGGAGGCTTATTTCTAACACCTCAACATTCACGTTAAATACCCGATGTGGGGTTGCTTCACTTTTCCACAATCTTTCAGAACCTGGAACTCACATCAATGAAAAGATGGAGGGTTTTCAGACCTTTTTTTTTCCTCCCTGATCACCCTCTTGCAAATGTTTTGCCTCGGCCATGTCACAAACCAAAGCACAACATCCAAATTCCAGCATTTCTGAGCAGGCACTGTGTCCTGCCTGCTGTCCCAGGACACAGAAGGCTTCCTCCCAGTAAGTGCTGTCCAGGGAACAGAAGGATCATGATTAAACCTGTGTCTTAAACCTACTCTGTAAGATTCCCAGTGCCATGAGGACCACATACAGCAAACACAGAATCACAAGAAAAGACCTTTCAGATCATCAAGTCCAACCATTCCTGTCCTATGCTAAACCATATCCCTAAGTACCTGATCTACCCTTTTTTTAAGCACCCATTGGCTTTAGGACTCAGCTGGTGGGTTCAGCCTCTCAGAAAGTGGATGTATGTGTTGGCCCATTCCACCAGCTCTCCTGGGCACAGCCTCCAGCACTTGGATCTCTGCAAACTGGCATGGCTTGAAAAGAAACCTCCCTTCTCAACAAGAGATGAAAAAGGCCCAAAAAATTGTGGCACACTGTAGGGTGCTTTGTGGCAAGCTTCCCAAGCCTCAGGCTAGAGACAAACAGATCCAGAGATGGGCATGGAAAGAACAAAAAAACCCCACTGCTAGGTGTGGTGTGCTGGGTACCAGGGAAGGAGTCACCCTGGGATGCAGCAAGACCAACAGCCATACTGATGCTACTGCCTTCTCCAGGGTGGACTTTCTGCAGCTGGATTTTGGGACCTGACAGAAGGGGTCCTGCAGGAGCAGCGCTCCAGGGATAATGGGAATGCAAAGTAATGATGCAGAGGCTTTGACAGAGCAAAACGACTCTTCTGCTTCTTACAGATGCATCCTGGCAGCAAAACAACTCTGCATTAGTTTGTCATGCACATAAAACGTCTGTGGGCCTTACTCTGCACGAGCTTAGTACAAAAGCAGTTTCCTGGGAGAGCTCAGTCAGACTAAGAACCTTTCTTCCTCTTGCCTCCAAAATGGCAAGAGTCTGAAGAAAAAAGGACCAAAACAAAAGAAAAGGGGGGGGGGAGGAGGAGGAGGTGGAAAGGAGGAACAGATTTCCATGTGTCATGCCCACCCAGGCTTCTCCATCTTGCAGGCTCACACTGCTGTATCTTACCTGGCCATTCAAATCTGCATTTTCTGTGCACATTAACTGCTCTAATGATGCAAAGTGTCTAGTGAACTTACCCTTTGGAAGCACACTTCTCCCTGTATTGCTCAAGCTCCATTACAAGTGAAGTGAGCCCGACCTCTCACACCATGCTGTCACTTGAACAGCAGTTTTTCTCTCAGGGATTGTCCCACAATGGGTGTTTTGAACCATTTTTACTCAGTGATATGCCATACAGGATGGCTTTCCCTGCTCTGAGGAACTCTTGTTTCAGGAGAGCTTCTCCTGGGGTTTGTTACAGAAGGAAAACGTAGCATTAACCTAATTACTTCAAAAGGAGGTTGCAGAGGGTTTCATTCCACTTGTTCTTTTATCTCTCCTCTCTCTTTCAGATATATTCCCCTGCCCTTTCCTCTTTCCATTGTGGGATTCTGGGTGTTTAATACGATTCTCAGTATTCCTGGGGCTTGGCTTGTGCTACAGACAGCACTCAAGCGTTGCTGGCATAAGCCTGGGGAGTCAAGATTTCCCTGCTTGGCTCAAGTACCCCAGAGCCTTCTGAGCTAGGCTCTGATACAGGCTAAAGGAAAGTTCGTTTTAACCTGGTCCCCAAATGACCTGATGATGGTTTTTGTTGGGTGAGGAGCTGATAAACAAGACAGGAAGGAGACCAGCTCTCCAAGATAAAGCTTTTGGAAGTCACATAAGTGAAACTCAGCTTTAACCTCCTCTTCCTCTAACCCTTGCTTGCTTAAAGTAACTTTTTAAACACTCTTCCCAAAGAGGGCAAAGCTGTTTTGGGAGAGGACATGGAAAACACAGACTGAAGCAGCTGCTCTTCCTCCAGCAAAGCTCCGAGCGGTGGAGCAGGATGCCAAGTGCTTGTCTTGGTGTACAAGCACACAGGAGGCTTTGGAGGGAGAATTTGGAGGCTCCCAAGTTAACAAAGAAAACACCTTTTGGATGCCCTGCATGCAAACATCTTCCTGATTATCTGTGTTTTGGTGTCGTAGAGCAGAGCCCTGGGTCACACAGTTGTAGAAAGGAGAAATCCAGCAACCACGTCCCTTGCAGCGTTTAGCATCGTCTACCTGTGCCTTCCTACCCAGGGGCTCAATTTAATTACAAAACCTGTGCTGAGCACAGCAGCCAAATACACAGTCAAAAGCCTAAAACTATTTTCCTGGTGGCAGGTGAAGCAACTATCTCTCTTTGCAGTGTCAACAAGCATCTATCAAACTAGCCCCTCTTCTGTCATTCCTTTCCTCCGTCTCTCCAGCTGCAGCTCCCTCACATTCTGCTTGAGGGCGACCAACAATGGTGGGGTTTCTTTTCTAAAACACAAAGCAAATTAAAGGACAAAAAGCAATGTCTGAGATTTGGCCATTTCTCCCACTTGCAGAACCACCATTTACCCAACTTGTCCCAGAGCAAGGGGACCCTATAAGGAGCCTCTTCTGAGCCCTGAGGACCAGGCACCCAGCTGTCAAGTCCAGCTGCAGTGATGGAAGCCTCCAGCAGAACAAGCACATCGTCCCCCTTGATGATACTCTCTTGTATGAGTATCTGTGGCATGAGTAAAGCAGCCACAAGGTCTGCTTCCTTCACAGTCTTCCTACCATGTTTATAGATCATCATAAATTAGAAAAGGTTGTTTCTCTGCTCATTTTCTGCCTGCCTGGGTCAGCAAGCTTCGTGGGTGTGAAGGCTGGGGCAGGCTGCAGAGCTGTTAAGCAGTACAGCCTTTGGCTCTCAGCAGGGGGTGCTGAGTGTGTAGCACGGCTCAAGAAGAAAGGCTGAAAAGCACCAGGAAGGGTGCCCAGCATCAGTTCAATCTATCTTAACTTCACCATGCATAGCCCTGGGTGCCCGAGCATAGCACAGGCACGTGTTGCACCCTGCACCCCCAACCAAGGCAACCCCAGCAGTTCAGATGGCATCAGTGACTGACTCCATCCTGGGAATGAAGGATACACAACTGCTGTTTTCCCCAGCAGCAGCACCTGCATTTTCACAGAATCACAGGGGTTGGAAGGGACCTCCAGAGACCATCGGGTCCAACCCCCCTGCCAAAGCAGCTCCCCAGCTCATATTGCACAGGTCGGCGTCCAGACGAGTCTTGAGTATCTCCAGAGATGGAGACTCCACACCCCCTGGGCAGCCTGTCCCAGGGCTCAGTCACCCTCACTGTGTAAAAGTTCTTCCCCATGTTGGTGCAGAACTTCCTTCCAATTTGCAGCCATTGCCCCTTGTCCTGTCTCCACAGACCACTGAAAAGGGGCTGGCCAATTCCCCCTGCATCCCATACTTAAGATATTTATAAACATTAATAAGGTCCCCCCTCAGTCTTCTTCTCTCCAGGCTGAACAGTCCCAGCTCACTCAGCCTTTCCTCACAGGGGAGATGCTCCAGGCCCTTCATCATCTCCGTAGCCTCCTCTGGACTCTCTCCAGGAGATCCCTGTCTCTTTTATACCAAGGAGCCCAGAACTGGACACAACACTCCAGGTGGGGCCTGACCAGGGCAGAGCAGAGGGGGAGGATCACCTCCTTTGACCTGCTGGCCACACTCTTCCTGATGCAAATAGCTGAATCACTCGGGGAACAACAGTGCTAGTGCGACATACTCTCTTAAACTAAAACCCAAACAGCATTATCCAGCGAGCAGCACCCCAGCAGAGCACAACCTGTCACCCCTGTTCTGGTTTTCACCAGTTCTTTGAGCATCAATAATCAAAGACTGGGAAATTTATCAGTGGGCATTTCTAGTAGTGTTCATATAGTAACTCAGCACCACACACTCAGCAGCACAACCTAATTCGCTCTGAAAACTAACCTGAGGTATACTCACAGCTGTATTTTTCCATATTTTTCCTAAATTCCTGATTTTATTTTCTTCTAAAGGAAACCTCACTCATTCTCCTGACTGCATCCCTGCTGCACTCCCATGGACAGCAACGCTTCTGGCGACTCTGAGAGAGCTGGCACCACACCAGGGTAATTACAAGGGGACAAAGTTCTGCGGTTAACCTCCAGCCATAACTCACCAGCAGCATTCCTGTGGCAGATCTGCAGACAGACCTCCTTTCAGCAACTTTTAGGTCAGGGCAATGGTTCTGGCTTTTGACAAATGCCTACAAACACACGTCACAAAAGCCAAAGTGAAATGATGGATGTGAGTTCAAGGACTTGAAATGTTTCACCATGGAGATGTAAGCGAGTCTGTGGTCACTCATTGAGAATCTCATGTCCTATATGTACAGAAGGGGCTTTACTCCCCAAAATCTTGACAGGACAAGGGGAAACAGCCTGAAGTTACATCATGTGAAGTTTAGAATCATAGAATGGTATGAGTTGGAAGGGACCCCAAGGATCACAGAGCTCCAACCCCCCTGACACAGGCAGGGCCAACAACCTCAGGCCTGGAGCTACACAAGGTTGCCCAGGGCCCCATCCAACCTGGCCTTGAACACCCCCAGGGATGGGGCATCCACCACCTCTCTGGGCAGCCTGTTCCAGCACCTCACCACTCTCTCTGTAAAGAACTTCCCCCTGATACCTAATTTAAACCTTCCTTCCTTTAGCTTGAATCCATCCCCACCTTGTCCTACCATTATCTACCCTTTAACAAGCTGATTCCCCTCCTGTTTCTCTGCTCCCTTCAGGGACTAGAAGGCTGCAATGAGGTCCCCCTGCAGCCTTCTCTTCTCCAGGCTGAACAAGCCCAGCTCCCTCAGCCTCTCTTCGTAGGGCAGGTGCTCCAGCCCTCTAATCATCTTCGTGGCTCCTCTGAACCCTCTCCAACAGTTCCACATCCTTCTTGTATTGGGGGCCCCAGCTCTGGACACAGGACTCCAGATGGGGCCTCATGAGGGCAGAGTAGAGAGGGCCAGTCACCTCCCTGTCCCTGCTGGCCACCCCTCTTCTAATGGAGCCCAGGATACCATTTAGGTTGGACATTAGGAAAAATTTCATTACCAAAAGGGTTGTTAGATATTGGAACAGGTTGCCCAGGGAGGCGGTTGAATCACCATCCCTGGAGGTGTTTAAAAGAAGAGTAGACGTTGTACTTGGTGACACTGTCTATTGTTGGACCTAGTAGGGCTGGATTGATGGTTGGACTCGATGATCTTGAAGGTCTTTTCCAACTAAAACCATTTTATGATTCACTCTGCTGCTCACCTGAGGCAAACTTTCCATGGCTCGGTCTCTCCACAGCGCTGGTGATCAGGCTCTTCCATCCGTGCTCAGGACCCAAATAGAAGTGTGACCTGATTTCCAGGAGGCCTGAGCATCACAAATCCCCATTCAAATCAAGGATAACAACAAGATTCAGCACCTCAGAAAACGAGGACATGTACGCTCTGAGATGCCTAGGCACAGATTTAGAAGCGTGTTTGAAAATCTGGCCTGCTAATTTTACTTTCCAACAAACTGCTTCTTATTTATAGCTCAGACTGTATCCAGTATAGCACGTAGTATCCACCCAGGAACTGGGGTGAAAGGCAAGAACGAGGACAAAAAAGCAAGAGGTGTTTAAAAAGCTTTAAAGGGGAGAAAGGGAGGGAAAGCAGCAATTTTTCTTTCAGGAAAATTACATGAAGATATTTGAGATGATGTACAGCCCAACACATGGAACAGGCCAGTGGTCAAGGCATGCTGATGATGCCCAGAGCCACAAACCCACAATAACTTGAGCAGGTGAGGTGGGGATTGGAGATCTGCAGTCCTCCCTGGCCCATCCACAATCAGATATGAAAAATCCCCCAGAGTCCAGCAGAACTAAGTTGGTTTTTTTTCTCCAAAATTAAGACTTTAAAAGGAACAGAAATGAAATACAGATAAGTAGGTATCTCCATAATGCCCAAAGTCTTGCATCTTGAGTGGTCAGCTTGGAAGAAGCCATGGAGACAATGGCACATCTTGGGAAGTGCTTCGCTGTAGCACACGTATAGAATGGTTTCAGTTGGAAGAGACCTTAAAGATCAAGTACAATCATCTATCCAGCCCTACCCTGGAATGATTTTGAAGCCAAGCATTGTGTTGTGTATAAAGCACGCTGCTGTGAGATAAGCAGGTAAGTGCTTCCTCACTCTGAAGACTCTGGATGGCCTTACACAAGAGACTGTAGAGAAGTACAGAGCAGTGATAGCCCTGGACTCAGGTGGAAGCTGATCTCAAGCCTTGAAGCAGCTCTGCTGGTAAAGCTGGGGATTATAGGGCTAAGAAAGGGTTTGGAGGAATCCCTGTCCAGGTCTCACATCTGAATTCCCCTCAACTCTCATTACCAAGTCAAAGGCTGAGCAACATACCTCATGCAGCCCACAGTGGAGAACACACAGGTAAGTAGGGAGACAAACTTTGGGCTCCCGTGCCCAAGACAAGCATTTCCCCTCAGGGCCATTCATTCTTTGTTAAGTCAGAGGTTGGAAAAACACTTCACATAAAGCAAATTTTAAAGGATTGCCCATTTATCACACGGAGTTACAACCAGGTGTAATTTAAAATAGCCAGGTATGAAGCAATGAAGGTTAGCATTTGGATGTTATCCCCCACATCTCACTCACATGTCAGTAATGTTTCTTATTTTTTATCTGTGCTCCCAAAGGAAGAAGTTTTCCCTTCCAAGTCCCTCTCCAGATCACTCAGGGTTAACCAGTAGCAAAGTAACTGGAGAAGTATGAGCACAACAGATGCTGGTCTCCCTTTGCAGGGGCTGCTGTGCTCTGAGGTATCTTCTGCCCATCCACACGTGTATTTACGCCTAGGTGAACCCTGCTGTATCTCAGGAGGGTCCACAGCTCCCTCTTGTGTCACTATAACATCGCTGGTACCTGCACCTCTGAGCTCTCCAGCCACCCTTTGCACCTGGACATCTCACCTCCAAGCACAAACTCACCATGGATTCCCTGGGAGAGTGCAGCTCTGCCAACTCAAGCTGCAGGCTCCTCTTTTTCATGCCTCCTCCTTGCACACTGCGCTTTCCAGGCTGCAAGGTCACAGATGAGAATCTCAAGGCAGCATCACACGGAGCAGGGCGAGCAGATGAAGTCAGCTTCCCCACAGCCTGCTCTGCTCTGGGTGGCTTTGCAGGAAGACAAGAGGAGTCTGCAGTGACATACTGCTGTAATTCTGCCCCTGATGAAGCGGTTGGGCTTGAGGTTTCAAAGTACATTTGAAGGCAATCTGGGAGGAGAGGGTTTCTTACATTTTACGAGCTTAAATTATTCATTATTCCAAAGAAAAGAACAATTTAAAAAAAACCAAAACAAAACCAACCAAACTTTAAAAGTTAGGAACAAATTCAGAGGGGAAAAAAAAAAATCAAATACAGAAAGATGCCCCAAGTCACCTTTATTTGAAGGGAAATGTGTTAAGCATCCTGGTTTTTTTGCAGTAGAGCTGTCAGATGGCCCAACAGCAGCTACATTAAGACAATATATTTTAACTGGCACACTCTGGATGAGGTTTTTCACACACTGTCCCTTTGTAATATTCCTCTTCAGATCTAGATGAAGTCAAGGACCAACTGAGCCAGAGCCAAGATGCATTTGTATCCATTTTTGCCCATTTCCTCTCAGTTTATCTCACCAATTAAGTGTTAGAGTTATGTATTAAATGGAATTAGCTTCTTGTTGAAAGGCAGTGACAGAAGGGGAGGAGATTTATAAGCCATGCTGTTCTCTGCTCAGCAGCTTGACTCTGATGGAAGTTCCCAGATATTAGTCACCACATAGCCAAGCAGGTAATGAACCCTGCAGGGGGAATGGCTTTTCAAGGTGACCCCATCACAACACAAGTAGGGATCACCATGCCAAATACATCTGAAAGAGGCAGTAGCTGGCAAGACAACAGTGGGTTTCTGTCTTCAACCTCTGCTCACTGAGAGCCAGTCAATGCTAGGATGCTGCGACCTTAAAGCCAGTGAAGGAAGACACAGAGGTGCAGGGCAGCAACTGCCACGTTGCTGTTCCCATTAACCATCTGCTAATGGTTGTCCTCACTGCAGAAGATGCTCTGCAGCATGTCACTGAGTCAGCAACAACTGGAAGTACAAATAGTCTCCTTGCAGTATCACCAGATCAACCTGGGATGACAGGTCTGCAGTGGGGACACCATACCTGCAGCAGGGACCAACACTCTGGGGGAGACCCACTGGTGGATCCCCACAATCCCTGTCTGGGATGACAGGGCATGGCCTGTTGCAGGAGCATGAGAGTAGGTAACTTCATTCACTGATCTCTCTAGGAGCTTATCTCCTCATTGCCCTCAGCCTGGCTGTGGTGTCCTTTCTTCTGCTGCTGCTTTATTGCTTCTCTCCTGCCATTTCCACTCCCTCCAACACATGAAACATCTCCCAATCTCTCTGGCCTCCCAGAAGAACCCAGGCACTGGCTGTCCCAGGCTAGCCCCTTGCTCAGGCACAAGTCCTGACTGGAAACCTACCAATTGGCCCCAGACACCTCAGGCCAACTGGGGACAGAAGCTAGCAAGCCCTGCTCAGACCTCTTCCAAGGCAGACCCTACCTGGGGCTCAGCACCCTGGCAGCTATAGAGGAGTCAGTGGATGTACACACAGGACACAAGCACCTACCCCATCTAGCACCACCGCTGAGCTGAAGAACTCCTGAAAGATTTGAGTCCATGGGAAACACAACCCTTGGGTGCATCTCCTGCCCGCACACAGGCAAGTCTCTCCTTCCCCACACGCAGAGATGAGCCAGTCTCTAACTGAAATGAATCCCTTTGCTAATGAGGCTAGACTTTCAACTGATATTAAGTGACTTTATTTTGCTCCATCCTCTAGAAGCTCTTCTCAAACTGGGATTATTGTTGCCAACTCCATTACCATAAGCTGTTTGTTATAGTTCTGGAGCATTTGGAAATTTCATCCTATTTCCAGGGGTTTATCACCATCCAAAACTGCTCCTTTCAAGCCAGTATTTCTCACCCTGGCACTCAGCCCAGAGGTGAATTTCTTTAGAGAGCCTGAGTATAATCTGTTGAGTATTTTCTTTATGATAATCAGCATCCATAGTGCTACAATCTTCTGATGACATATTCCATCCATCTTTGTTTTGCTTTAAAAGGAAACCTATCACAGAGGTCTCACAGGGCTTTCAGTGAAAGCAATATCAAGACCTCGAATTGTACATCATCAAGAGGAGGAGACATAAAGTTGCAGCACACAGCTCCAGCTCTCTCCCTTTAAGTATTTCATCCCCATGCAGAAGCACAACAGAAGCAAAGTGATCACAGAATCACAGAATCACAGGGGTTGGAAGGGACCTCCAGAGATCATCTGGTCCAACCCCCCTGCCAAAGCAGCTCCCCAGCTCATATTGTACAGGTCGGTGTCCAGACAGGTCTTGAATATCTCCAGAGAAAGAGACTCCACACCCCCCTGGGCAGCCTGTCCCAGGGCTCTGTCACCCTCACTGGGGAAAAGTTCCTCCGCATGTTGGTGCGGAACTTCCTGTGCTCCAGTTTACAGCCATTGCCCCTTGTCCTGTCTCCACAGACCACTGAAAAGGGGCTGGCCAATTCCCCCTGCATCCCATACTTAAGATATTTATAAACATTAATTAGGTCCCCCCTCAGTCTTCTTTTCTCCAGGCTGAACAGTCCCAGCTCACTCAGCCTTTCCTCACAGGGAAGATGCTCCAGGCCCTTCATCATCTCCGTAGCCTCCTCTGGACTCTCTCCAGGACATCCCTGTCTCTTTTATACCAGGGAGCCCAGAACTGGGCACAACACTCCAGGTGGGGCCTGACCAGGGCAGAGTAGAGGTGGAGGATCACCTCCTTCGACCTGCTGGCCACACTCCTCTTGATGCGCCCCAGGATCCCATTGGCCCTCTTAGCCACCAGGGCACACTGCTGGCTCATGGCCAACCTGTCATCAACCAGGACCCCCAAGGTCCTTCTCCACAGAGCTCCTCTCCAGCAGGTCAGATGCTCGCTCAGAAAAACCAGAATGGGGAAAACATGGTTTAGTCCTCCAGGAAAGCTGGGTATGACTTCAAGATTTCCTACTAAATTTTACCTTTAATCTGCATTTTCCTTGCAGTGTTTTGGGTCACTGCCTTTCAAAGACAGAGAGATGATTGTAACCAGGGAGACACAGGAACAATTTGCTCCATGAATCTGAACCAGATTCCCTGATTTTACTGCAATTAAAATCTTGAACTGACTTAGAGGGATTTTTCCTCAGTCATTTTAATAGCAAATTCTGACTTTACCAGAGTCTCAGGAGGTTAGGTAATTATTTACCTTTCCTTTTAGGAAATTTTAAAGGGTGATTTTTATTTTACTTTCTTTGCATAGTCTTAGCAAGAGAACTGCTGTAAACTGATAGCTAGTGTTAATTATTCATACACCATGTTAAAATTCTCTGGAGTATTTAGCAGATGTTGAAAACTGAAGTCAAAGTTCAGTACCTTCCTGATTTAGAACTTTTTACCCACTAAAAACGCTGTGTGGAAATTGTCCAGTTTTGAGGCCGGACACAGACCGAGTGATCCAGAGCAGGCAAGAGACCCTGGATTTGCACCTAAAGGGTAGAACAACAAGGCTACAACTCAGCCAGACCAGCTCTGCAGAAGGCTGAAAGCCAGCCCTTGGGAAATATTTCATGTGATGGTTTGAGCAGACCAATGTGATAGTTAAATTTGGATCGCTGAGTTTGGATGTTTGGCCAAAACTCTAAGGTAACTAAGCATAACCTCCCCAATAGGAGATTTTTCAATAGTGATGCTATTAGTTTGACAGAAGTTACACTTCATGCTTCAAGAGCCAATCTCTGCTCTTACAAATCACCATAGAAGTGATGTGAACCACATTTTGCCTTGTCTCTGCTTCCTGCCAGCTCTCCAAGATGTATTGGTGGTGGCCACCAACGCTGAAAGGCTACAGAACTTAAGGGCTCAGCAGCTGAACCACCTTCGCTTCTCTAATGCAGAACCAGCCCAAGCCTGTAAGGAGTCTTGAGGGTAACACCTCCAGTATCATTTCATGCAATTGGCCAAAAGAAAAAAGGTCCTTCAAAGCTACAGATCTGAATCACACGAAACAGGGCTGACTCACAGAATCATAGAATGGTATGAGTTGGAAGGGACCCCAAGGATCACAGAGCTCCAACCCCCCTACCACAGGCAGGGCCACCAACCTCAGGCCTGGAGCTACACAAGGTTGCCCAGGGCCCCATCCAACCTGGCCTTGAACACTTCCAGGGACGGGGCATCCACCACCTCACTGAGCAGCCTGTTCCAGCCCCTCACCACTCTCTCTGTAAAAAACTTCCCCCTAATATCTAATCTAAACCTTCCTTCCTTTAGTTTTAATCCATTCCCCCTTGTCCTGTCATTGTCTATCCTTTTAAAAAGTTGAATCCCCTCCTGCTTATAAGCTCCCTTCAGGGACTGGAAGGCTGCAATGAGGTCCCCCCACAGCCTTCTCTTCTCCAGACTGAACAAGCCCAGCTCCCTCAGCCTCTCTTCGTAGGGCAGGTGCTCCAGCCCTCTAATCATCTTCATGGCTCCTCTGAACCCTCTCCAACAGTTCCACATCCTTCTTGTATTGGGGGCCCCAGCTCTGGACACAGGACTCCAGCTGGGGCCTCACGAGGGCAGAGTAGAGAGGGACAACCACCTCCCTGTCCCTGCTGCCACCCCTCTTCTAATGGAGCCCAGGATACCATTGGCCTTGCGAGCTGCAAGAGCACACTGCTGGCTCATGTTAAGTTTCTCATCCACCAGAATCCCCAAGTCCTTCTCAGCAGGGCTGCTCCAGAGGACTCCAGAGGTTACTCGATCCATTTCTGTAGCTCAGTGGAGGATCCACTCAGCCTTGCAGGAGGATGATGTGGGCCCAACCAGCTATTTAAACCCTCCAGTAACAACTCCACAATCTCCTCCAGAGATTCACTGCCCAGTTGTCTGATAATGTAACGCTGCCTGACTTATTGAAGCCTTTTACTTCTTGTGCTGTTCCCAGTGGCCACCACAACATTTGACAAGTGTCACTCAGCTCATCCTGAAAGTTATTTCCCTGTAAATTAATTGATGAGGGAGTGACACAAACTCAGCAAGATTTACACAACTCGAAGATGGATTTCCCTGCACATGAGACAGCCCTACAGGCAGCTGCTTAGCCTGCTGGGATTAGAAACAGGGAGAATCATTAGTATTTAAAGGAAGAAGGGTTGTGAGGTTTCCCAGGAATTCTCTCTGCTATCTGGCTGCGCCCATCCAAACATCTCCAGACAGTCCCATCAAGGCTGTGGGTGGAAAGCACAGTACAGCTGTGCTCCACCTGCACTGCCCAGCACAGGGTAGCTCACACCATCCCACCAAGGCACCCCCTCTTCCTTGGGTGACCCCTTCGGGACCAGGTCTGGAAGGGATTCCTGTCCCCACTCATTTTTGTGCACGTAGGTAAAAGCCTTTTCACCCTTTTTGTGAACAGCCAGCTCCCAGTGACATCGTGTTCCCTTGCAAGCACAATAATCACAGAACCATCAGGCTGTCCTAATATTCTCAGACCCAGGATCACAGAGCGTTAGGAGTTGGAAGGGACCTCAAAAGATCATCTAGTCCAACCCCCCTGGCAGAGCAGGATCACCCAGACTAAATCACACAGGAACACATCCAGGTGGGTTTGAATGTCTCCAGAGAAGGAGACTCCACAGCCTCTCTGGGCAGCCTGTCCCAGGGCTCTGTCACCCTCACAGTGACAAAGTTCCTCCTGATGTTCCCATGGAGCTTCCTCTGCTCCAGCTGCACCCCCTGCCCCTTGTCCTATTGCTGCCATCACTGAGCAGAGCCTGGCTCCATCCTCCTGACTCTCACCCTTTACATATTTATAAACATTAATAAGGTCACCCCTCAGTCTCCTCTTTTCCAAGCCCCCTGCTCCTCAACCCCATAATACATGTGTGCTTAGCAAACAAATCCCACGAGGCAATGCAACTTCACATTTGACTTCTTCAAGGAAAGCATCAAAGTGCTGTGCTCTGCTGATTACCAGAGGGCAGTGATTCACTGTTCCTTTCTTCGTTAGGGATGGAAGGGACCTTGTCAGTGCATGACATGGGTACCGGATTAAAAGACTCCATCCGCTGGCAGTCAGCAGCAGAGAGCTCACTGTGCAGCAAGGACTGAGCTCCTCTCAGCTCTTCAAGGCACTGACTGCTCCCCTCTCCAAGTAGGAAACCAGATCCCTGAGTAGTAAGTGGTTCAAACTACTCATTGTTGTCTTAAGCACAGACACTCAGATAGTCACATTACCTAGATTTATCTGTCACAAGCAGCCCACGTGTGACCTTGAGTCTGTGTGTGTGAACTGGGAGGATTCAGATGTGTGTGTGGTATTCATCTGCCTCATATGGGAAAAAAATCAGACAACTTATTCCTGAGAACTGCTCTGAGGTCTACCAGCAGAGAAAGTCAGAAGAACAGTCCAGCATCACCACAGCCCAGTCCTTGGGAAGGAGCTGATGGTCAATAGGTTTATGGGGACCAAAGTACCAAAAAGTTATAAAGCATCATAGACCTGATCTTTGAAAATGCAGCTACTGAAAGATGTTACTGCCTACACTGACCTGCCAGGAGGGTGCAGAGAGGTGGGCAATGGTCTCTTCAGCCAGGGGACAGGAGATGGGACAAGGGGCAATGGGCTCAAGCTGCGCCAGGGCAGGGTCAGCTCACATGGGAGGGAAAAGTTCTTCCCTGAAAGAGTTGTCAGGGCCTGGCACAGGCTGCCCAGGGAGGGGGCTGAGTCCCCTCCCCTGGGTGTGTTTAACAGAGGGGGAGATGAAGTGCTCAGGGATCTGGTTTAGCACAGGACAGGAACGGTTGGACTTGAGGATCTTAAAGGTCTTTTCTGTGATATGTTAGCCACATTTGTGAAGCAGCTAAAGGGCACACTAACCCACTATTTATCATTTTTCTAAATGATCTTAACAAAAGACAGCACAGTTTCCTGCTGACTTTGTTGGCATTTGGGAAGCAGAAGTCTGTACTGTATTCCTTCCAGCTTTCCAGACTAAGAGGCACTGGTGCTTACAAGTCCTCTAAAAGCCATCATCTCTTGTGGTCCTGACCTTCTCTTCCAAGGGTCTGGCTCAAAAGCTTTCCAGCTTCTAGGTTCATTTGCTTCCCTCAGGTCTGGACAAGGCATGCATCAGGAGCGTATCAAAGCAGTGACAAGTTGGGGAAGTGGGATGCTGCTAACAGAGAATGGAAAAGGAGACTCCAGCCCAGGATATGTTCAGTCATTTCAGTTTTGTTCCTGTGCAAAAATAAATTAAGAAAAGGCTGCCCCATGAAAACAATGGCAGCTCATCTTGCTGGCTTTAGGACATGTCCCCCAGTATCTTATTCCCTGCCAGCCAACGTAGCACAGCAGCCAATATGCTCCCAGACAAAACATTAACTCATCTTTAGACTGTTTCTCAGGAAACTTTGGGAGTGGGAGGGAAGACAAAAGAGCCTCACTACAATTTGCACATCAGTCTGAGTGGCAGCCGAGCTATCCTGGGCTCTCAAACCCACGCGGTGAGAGGACATCACGAGGGCTCAGTGCCCGAGGTGCCTGTGCTGAAGAAACCTCAGAGAGTGATGCAGGCAGCCCGACTCAGGGGAGCCATCCTTGGCTTGCATGTCTGTGGTACAAGCAGTACCATTAAGACATGAACCTACTGTCTCTTTTCCATTTTTCCTAGAAATCACATTTTGCTGTATTACAGAAACCTGCCCTGACTGCAGCTGGCACTGCGAGTACACGAGAAGAGCTGGTTCCTGGCCTGAAGAGGCTTCATCACGAGCCTGTCCTCTTCCTCCTCCTGCTCCAACAGCTCAAGTGAAAAGAGAAACAACCACCCCAAACCAACCAAACCAGAGAGTTGATCCCAATAAAGGTATTTACAGTTTAAGTGAAACTTAACACTGCCAGAAGAAGACTACAACTGTCACAACTACAGAGACAACCAAAGTCAACCCTTTAAAGGCTTGAAGGAAAACCAACCTGACCCTCAGCAATGCTCTCCGGTACACTTCATGGCAGGGAAGGCAAACTGCCTCTCCCTTACTCATATATCCTTTCCTAAAGTAAGAGGGAGCACACACTCCCTACAAACCACCAGAAACTTTAATCACAACATCCAAAGATAATCCAAACACCTTATATTAAAAAAAATAAACCAAAATCCTTTATACTGGAGGTATCACCACAAGCATGTGGATACACTAATTAGGAGCACATCAGTAAGTAGCTTTGCAAGCAAGAATCTTGTAGAAATGTCTCAAGGGATGTTTCCCAAGCCAGGCTTTGATAAAAACTGCTGCTGATTTGGGGTCTATACATTGTGAAAGCTGAAATGAGCCTGATTTTCAGAAGGTAATGGGACCTTATCTCTGAAAAAGGATGAGCCTTTAAAGTGTAACACCCCAAAATAACCAGGTAGTTTGAAGGCTATTGCCCACTTCCATCTCCTCTGCTCTCTGCCATAATGAGCATGTTCTACTCCCAGGACCAATGTGTACTCCAGCCCAATGTACCAATCACAGAGAGCTGCTACGGATGCATCCATCCCCTCCAGAGACCTCCAGCAGCACCACAGCCACAGTGAGAAGCAGCAGCAGCACAAACCTCTGAGAGCTGTTCCCTTGTTCCACCCCAGGCCTCAACCTGCAAGATGCTCGCAGCCAGAACTGGATGTGTTTTATATCAACTCACCCAGTGCTCGACTCAAAACCTCATGGATCAGTGCCTCAGTCACACAAATCACTGCAGTTGGGGGGGTTTGTATATTCAAACCCTCTTGTTTATTCATTTCAGTGCTTAACTTGGTAACTGCTGGTACCTTCTGCATGGATCCAACAGTCTGAGCAGCCTCCCCACACATCACATACACGTCGTTTTGACTCTGCCTGCCAGGGAGCAGGGACTGTGGATGCTAACCAGAAGGGAGGGCTTCATTTTTTGCTATTTGCAGCTACTGCAAGTTGACATGAACAACAGCTGACAGGGAAGCGCATGAGGAATTAAGGTTTCAACTGCACTGAGGGAGGAGGGGCAGAGAGAGGAAGATCACCGGGTTGGAAGCATTTGGGAAAGGGATGAAGCCAGAGGCTCTGCTCAGCAGGTCAGGGAGCAGTGATTGGCAGGAACGGAGCTGGAGCAGTCCCATGATAGCACCATCCAGGCCACGCAATGCTTGGCAGAGTCAGAGCTCATTTCCCAGTCTTCCTCTGCTCTTTTCCCCCCCCTCCCCTTTTGGTTCATTTGTCAAAGTTTCCTCCCCAGCAGAATTTGATGCCAGGGTTTTCAAAATCTGCACTGCCTCGAGTTAGACGCCTCAAACCATGTTCTGCCAGCAATCTGAGGGCACCTACCAGAGCTCTTCATGGCAGGTATACACTAACAGACTCTGACTGCCTTGACTTCAGCGCCTATTTACCAGTTCCAGAAGACTCTGATGAGGTATCTGAGCTCAAACAGGCATGGAATATTTCAAGTTCTTTTGATATTTTTTTCTCCCCTGCTTTTATACTTGTGGAAGCACAACCAAGCATATCAAAAGCAGGCTCACACCTCACAGCATCAGCCTCTCCCTGCTGTGCGATCTCCATAACATTTACTCTAGCAGGTAACAGAAGGAATATTTTAGGTTGATTACCCTGGAAATGAGAGCCAGCATGCTCAGGATCTGCTACATGGTGGCGATTCATCTGTAAGGACATGAAAGTTTGCATTTAGCAAGGCTTAGACCTGTGTTAGCTCCACGTGGACATCGCTACATCATACACACACTGGTGCTGTGCAAAGGCTACAGCTTCACTCTGAGCACAGAGATGCCATCTCAAGGAGAACAAGCCTCTGGCCCATTAAGAAAGGTGTTGGGGTTTTTTGGGTGGGTGTTTTTCTGGGTTTCTTGTGGGATTTTTTTTTTGGAGAGGGGGGAGGTGGGTGTTCTTTATGGCCATGAATCCTTTTTGGGCCTGCACATACCATTACAACTGACCAAACTTACCAGGTCTCTGTTTTAACACCTTCTACGTACAGTAGAGTTCAACAGCATCCATCCTAGGACAGGACTTTTGTCCTGCTCTGGATGATCTCCAAACTCCAAAGCAAGGGCAGCTTAGGCAGACCATGTGATTACACATTACATTTACCTGCCTGACAAGGCAGGACCATGCTGTGGTACCCACAGTCAAAAAAAAAAACCCAACTGGAAACACTTTCTCCTTCTGATTCAAAGTGTTTTCCATCAAGGGAGAAAGAGTACTTCATAGCAAGGTTTCTCCAGGGTGCCTGATGAAAAGCAGGAGTTTCAGGTCACTTCTGCTGGCATAGAGTGAAAGTATTCAGGAAAACTGACTTTTTTTAACACAACTGCTTGCTGTGGAAGTCACCCAGCTTAGGGCTTCTGTTCCCACAGGCAGTAAGAACAGAGACAGAAAGCAGAGTATCTGGTCAGTCCCAAGAAACAGTCCAACGAGTTTGCCTTTGGGTGCTAGGTGACAGGTTACAGGGCTTGCTGTCACAACAGGAGATGGCATTTTTAAGTAGAGAACTGTGAAATGAGCAGTGGCTGCTTCGAGGATGCACGGAGCATCCCCCCTCCTGCAAAGAGCAGCAGAGGTGAAAGCGTGATGGTACTTTGCAAGTTGTCTTAAGCAGGCAATGAAGAGCAGAACTGCAGAGCAAAGACAGCCAGGAATCATAGAATCGTAGGGGTTGGAAGGGACCTCCAGAGACCATCGGGTCCAACCCCCCTGCCAAAGCAGCTCCCCAGCTCATATTGCACAGGTCGGCGTCCAGACGGCTCTTGAGTATCTCCAGAGAGGGAGACTCCACAACCCCCCTGGGCAGCCTGTCCCAGGGCTCTGTCACCCTCATTGTGTAAAAGTTCTTCCCCATGTTGGTGCAGAACTTCCTGTGCTCTAACTTGCAGCCATTGCCCCTTGTCCTGTCCCCACAGACACTGAAAAGGGGCTGGCCATTTCCCCCTGCATCCCATACTTAAGATATTTATAAACATTAATAAGGTCCCCCCTTAGTCTTCTTTTCTCCAGGCTGAACAGAATCACAGAATTACAGAATAACAAGGTTGGAAAAGACCTTTAAGATCATCAAGTCCAACCATTCACATCCTAAACTAAATCATATCCCTAAGTACTTCATCTACCCTTTTTCTGAACACATCCAGGGAAGGTGACTCAGCCCCTCCCTGGGCAGCCTGTTCCAGGCCCTGACCGCTCTTTCAGTAAAAATTTTTTCCTAACATCCAATCTAAACCTGCCCTGGCACAGCTTCATGCCATTCCTCCTTGTCCCATCACCTGTCACCTGGCTGAAGAGACCATCACCTATCTCTCTATAACCTCCCTTCAGGTAGTTGTAGGCGGTGATAAGGTCTCCCCTCAGCCTCCTCTTCTCCAGGCTAAACAGCCCCAGCTCCCTCAGCCGCTCCTCACAGGATTTGCCCTCCAGCCCCTTCCCCAGCCTGGTTGCCCTTCTCTGGACTCGCTCCAGGACCTCCATGTCCTTCTTGTGGTGAGGAGCCCAGAACTGGACACAGTACTCAAGGTGTGGCCTCACCAATGCCGAGTACAGGGGCACAATCACCTCCCTAGACCTACTGGCCACACTGTTTTTGATACAAGACAGGATGCCATTGGCCTTCTTGGCCGCCTGAGCACACTGCTGACTCATATTCAGTCTGCAGTCAACCAGCACCCCCAGGTCCTTCTCTGCCTGACAGCTCTCCAGCCAGTCTCCCCCAAGCCTGTAGCGCTGCATTCGGTTGTTCTGTCCCATGTGCAGCACTCTACACTTGGCCTTGTTAAACTTCATCCCATTGGACTCAGCCCATCGGTCCAGCCTGTTCAGATCCCTCTGAAGAGCCTCCCTACCCTCAGGCAGATCAACACTTCCTCCTAGTTTAGTGTCATCTGCAGACTGACTGAGGGAGCATTCAATCCCTTCGTCGAGATCATTGATAAAGATGTTGAACAAGACTGGACCCAGGACTGAGCCCTGGGGGACACCACTCGTGACCGGCCTCCAGCTGGATTTTGTTCCATTCACCACCACCCTCTGGGCTCGGCCATCCAGCCAGTTTTAACCCAGCTGAGGGTCCACCTGTCCAGGCCAGTGGCAGCCAGTTTCTCAGTCAGAATGCTGTGAGAAACGGTGTCAAAGGCTTTACCAAAGTCCAGGTAGATCCACATCCTTACCCTCGTCCATTAAGCGGGTCACCTTGTCATAGAAGGTGATCAGGTTAGTTTGACAGGATCTACCTTTTGTAAACCCATGTTGACTAGGCCTGATCCCCTGGCCATCGTGCATGTGCTGCATGATAGCTCCCAAGATGACCCTCTCCATGATCTTCCCTGGGACTGAGGTCAGACTGACAGGCCTGTAGTTCCCTGGATCCTCCTTCCGACCCATCTTGTCTATGGGTGTAACATCTGCCAGCCTCCAGTCGACTGGAACTTCCCCAGTCTGCCAGGATTGCTGATAGATGATGGAAAGGGGTTTGGCAAGCACATCTGACAGCTCCCTCAGTACCCTTGGGTGAATCCCATCTGGCCCCATTGACTTGTGGGTATCTAACTGGCCAAGTAGGTCACTAATCATTTCCTCCTGAACCATGGGAACTTTGTTATTCTTCCCCTCCCTGTCAGCCAGTTCCAGAGGATGAGTACTCACAGAATATCCTTCTTTACTGTTAAAGACTGAGGCAAAGAAGGAATTAAGGACCTCAGCCTTGTCCTCATCCCTTGTCACTAATCACAGAATCACAGAATCACAGAATTGTAGGGGTTGGAAGGGACCTCCAGAGATCATCGGGTCCAACCCCCCCGCCAAAGCAGGCTCCCTAGCCATCAGCATCCAATAAGGGCTGGAGATTCTCCTTGACCCTCCTTTTACTATTAATACACCTATAGAAGGACTTTTTATTATCTTTTACAGAACTGGCCAGCCTGAGTTCCAGAACAGCTTTAGCCCTTCTGACTTTCTCCCTACATGATCTTACTAAATTCCTATAATCATCCCAAGACACCTGCCCCTTCTTCCAAAGCTCATATTTTTCCTTCTTTTCCCGTATATCAGCCTGAATCTCTCTACTCAGCCAGGCTGGCTTCCTAGCTCGCCGACCCCTCTTCTGTCCGACTGGGACAGCCTGTTCTTGTGCCACCAAGATTACCTTCTTGAGGAGCAACCAACCCTCTTGGGCTCCTTTGCCCTCAAGGG
Source organism: Porphyrio hochstetteri (assembly GCA_020800305.1). Taxonomy (NCBI): domain Eukaryota; kingdom Metazoa; phylum Chordata; class Aves; order Gruiformes; family Rallidae; genus Porphyrio; species Porphyrio hochstetteri. The sequence goes on along the minus strand of CM036908.1, from coordinate 66,379,687 downwards.
CTGCCTCCCATGGAATCTTATCAAGCAGCTTTCTGAACAATCCAAAGTCAGCCCTGTGGAAGTCTAAGGTGCTAGTTCTGCTGTCTCCCTTCCTTACTTCTCCCAGCTCTATAAGCTCATGATCACTGTGCCCCAGAACAGCCCCAGCTCACTCAGCAGACAGGACACAGATAGGTCAGCAGAGCCTTTACAAAGGCAGGCACATCGTTTACATCCGAGGCAGTGGAGAAGAACAAAGACACAGCAGCCACACCACTCCAGGGCAGCGAGCCTTACAGCAGCGCTTGGACAGGCACAAAGGAGGCAGAGGGCAACAGGCACACACAGGGATCCAGCAAAGCTGCCCCTCGATTTCGCTCTCACATCCTTTCCACCTGAGCCAGAGAAGACAGGAACAGCACAGCAGCAGCTCCTGCAAGTGGCTTTTCTTAGTCACACAGTTTCCCTACCCCTCCCCACTCGCAGAGCTGTACCAGTGATGGATTTCAGCTCCAGGCACTGTGACCAAGGTTAACCATATTCAGTGCTGTTACCTTTTTCTTCCTATGTACCACTCACCTTGGCAGAGCATGGTCTTTCTGCACCATAGCACTATGCTCCTTCAGGTGTATTCCCTAGTTTCCTGCAGCTTGTTCAGTCACGATGGACAAAATCCTAATGGCTGTGGCACCTGGTGACGAGCTGCCACGCATTTTTTCTCTGACAAATCTGAAGCTGAGCCCAGCTGAAGACAAATTGCAGGTCTGACCTGGTGTGCCTTCTTGTCCATACAACAGTTAAAGCTTGTTCTGCTCTCTGACTGCAACTCTGAAGAGATAAATAGCAACAACTCCTAAACTGCAGTGCAGAGCCCCTGTGCAGGCTCTGCCCCTGGCTCTGGCTGCTTGGAGCATCTCTGCTGCCACAGAACAGCCACGGAGTGGCAGACGAGGTATCCTGAGAGCACATCAAACACCCTCCAACAGCTGACAGCCTCACAGCAACTGTCTGCAGCACACAGCTCCCTAGTCCCCACGCAGGGAGCCCAGGCAAGGACTCAGTGGTGTCTCAACCCTGCTGTGCTCCCCAGAGCTAAAAAAACATCATTAACAGCCCTGGGAAAGCTCGATAGTTTGCAAAGAGCACATGTTTGGCCAGCTAGCCTTGTCCAATCCCTCCCCTTAGATGATAGCATTCGACCACCCTGTACTGAACTTTATAAAGCACAGAACAACCCCGCTGTCATGAAACAGCAATGAAACAGCCCAGGGAGGCCAGTGTTGCCAGAAGCTTACCCCAAACTTCAGAGAGCAGAAGCCAAGGTGATCTCCAAACAGGGCTCACAAGCCCATCAAGGGTCATGTGAGGATGGCCTTGCTGTTGGGCCTCTAGCCAACATTGTCTTTCCTTCTCCTCCTTCATTCCACAGAATCACAGAATGGTTTGGGCTGGAAGGGACCTTAAAGATCATCCAACTCCCCTGCCGTGGGCAGGGACACCTCTCACTAGACCAGGCTGCTCACCATCCAACCCAGCCTTGAACACCTCCAGGTAGGGGGCAGCCACCACTTCCCTGGGCAACCTGTTCCAGGGCCTCCCCACCCTCATAGTGAAGAATTTCTTCCTAATATCCAATCTAAATCTACCACCTTCCAATTTAAAAGGCCCTCCAACAGGACCTCCTTCAGCACAGACCCACTGCCAGCTGCACGATGCCACACCACTTGCATTGCCCTTAAGCCCCATGAAGCTCAGAAGCCACCAGTTTACCACACTAATTGCAAGATTCAGCCTTACACAAAACCCAGAGCAGAACCAGGCCCCTTTTCCTTATTACACTGAAGGTGAATTGCACATATAAGCCCGTAATCCAAATACCCTGGCTTTCCACCTGGAGTCAGCAGAAACAGCTGGCTTCAAATAAAAACCAACCTCATCTTCTGGGAAATATCTGTGCCATAATATGCATGAGCCAGAAATAGACACTTCTGAGAGAGAAACTGCCTCCGGTACCAGCCAGCTATCATCAGTCCCCTGCTCTGTCTCTACTACAGTTCTCTGCTTACCCACTAGTGCTTCCCCTCCTCAGCTGTCCCACGGGAATAGGAACAGGCTGCAATGTGTTTTTCATCCCTCAAAAACCTGGATTACTTTACCATGGAACTATAAATATCATGAAAGACGCATGAAATCTTACCTAGCTCCCAGTTCAGGGCTTGTCTCTCAATGGGAATTTAATAGATGCCAGAACTTCTCATTTCAAGTCACGTAAACAGAAGGAGGGAACAGAGGCTGCTCGTTTCAGCACAACCACCAGGCAAAAAAACCATGCTAGCAAAGAGCCAGATTGCAAATGTCCAAACAAGTGATTGGTTTTGAAATACAGGGGAAAGTTCATTCTAATGATCCTAGCAGCTTACATCCTTATGTAATAGTAAAATGGAAGGACGGAAGGAAGGTGGGAAGGAAGGACGGAAGGAAGGTGGGAAGGAAGGTGGGAAGGAAGGTGGGAAGGAAGGTGGGAGGGAAGGTGGGAAGGAAGGTGGGAAGGAAGGTGGGAAGGAAGGAAGGAAGGAAGGAAGGAAGGAAGGAAGGAAGGAAGGAAGGAAGGAAGGAAGGAAGGAAGGAAGGAAGGAAGGAAGGCAGGCATTCTCCAACTTCCCTTGGTTCAGGGAGGGGGGGTGATGGCAGACATGATGTGCCAGCTGGGTGAGAGGGCTGCCTGCTTACAAAAGGTACCATGGTGTGCAGTGGAAAAGGGCTTGTGAGGATTTTGTTTAATATCTGCCTCTGCTACAGCCACCCTCGTGACTTGGTCCTGATGTATTCACCTCTCTGCAGCTTGTCTGCTTGAACTGGATGCTCTTGAGGCAGGATCTCTCTAAAATTCAGGTGTGTGTACAGTGCTTCAGCACAACACGCTTCACGTTTCAGAAACGGCCTCTCAGGTCCTACCACAGCAGAAAGAAGAGTAAATATTTGCTGTAATTCTTCAGTACTCTGGGGTTTAAACCTGTCAGGTACTGATGCAAGAGCAGGCCAAATCCCCTGAAAACCCTACAGGCTGCTCAGCTGATGGGATCCCAGATTTGATCTCCTCTCCCTGGGGGGAGATGCTGAGTTGTCACTTCTGAAAGGCATTCAAACCTAGAGATGGCCCTGGCAGCTGGAAACAGGGCTGGAGGCAGCAATGGGCTGAGCCAGAGCTGGGTTTGGTTCAGGAGTTGTGTATGAGGTCTGGGGAGCTAAACTGGGATTGATCAGGGCTTCCAGTGGGAAGGAACTGGCTCAAGGGTCACACTATGCTGCTGTCACAGCAGCAGCTTGGGAAATCGTGCCTGACAACCAGCCTGCCCCTGGTCAGACACATGTCAAGGTTGAAGAAACTAACCTGAGTGCCAGAGGGATGTCAGGATAACACAAATCCTGGGATTTGAGAAGTGACTCCGTGACCACTGATGACAAAATCATTCATAAACCTGGGACCAAATAATCTCCAGATAGCCAAGGCCACCCCTTGCATGGCTCATTTTTTTGAGGTCTGGGTCTTACCCAAGGTAAGTCATGGACTTGAGGGCTTTGAAACCAACACCAAGAAGGTAAAGAATCTTATAAGTCCAAGCAGAACATGGGGAGATTTGAAAAACTGATGTCTTTTCTGTAATGAAAGAGAGTCCCCAGTTGCATACCACAGCAGAGCCACAAGACAGGAGGAAGGGAGATCACAGATCAAGAACAAGACCTACTTAGCTGGGTAAAATTCCATCACATTCATCATTGTTTCTGGTGAGCCTCATAAGCTCCTCAATTTAGGAACTGATCTGGGCTCATATGGCTCTGCAGAAATAATAATTATTTTCCAAAATGATTTAAATTGATTGGAAGAGTTATTTATTCATCTTTTTATACTTTTTACTTAATTTATTCACTTTTCACCCAAGCAGTACATTGCTTTTTAAAACAGGCCTTCAGAATATATTCATTTCATTGATTAATAATGGAGTAAATTAGTCTTTACTTACTTTTTGCTTAATGACCTAGCAAAGGCCTCAGAATTTGGCTTAAAAACAGTGCTGCAAGATACTTCAACTGATGAAATATGGCATAATAATTAGCATCCTTGCAGTTGTCAGGCACAAAGCCCAGTGATGTACAAAGCCTTTGCATACACAGGCTATAAATGATTTCAGTAGCCCAGTTTGATGTGTTTATCACTGGGATACCATAGCTGATATTCGAAATATCTGTAAAATATCCCAAGACTATCCTTCCTTTCAGGTCAAGCTGTAAACATGTTTAAGTTCCAGAACATCAGCAACAGATTTCACACAAACTGTTAGGAAACACACCCTCACCTAGACAGTTTTGTCTCAAGAATGTGGAAAATCGATGGGAGACAGCCACATCCGATGATGTCCAGCAAGCCTCAGCTTCATTCGGTTACACATCGCACTTTTATGGTTACAATAATTAGCTTATGCATATTGCAAAAATTGAGCTCATAATTGGTTCAAGATAAAAGAACATCTCTGCCCATATTGGCACATACTCCGAATGCCTATGGCTTCTTCCCCCCGTGCTTAGTTCCTCTTTCCCATACTTTACTATCTTAAAGATATAACGTCTTTGTTACATCCACCACGTTTCTCACGCCCTTACTGCTTGACCAATTTCACTGTACCAAGCTCATGGCCTTTGGCCACCAGCCATGATTCCACAAAACTCTCTACACTAGAACTCATTAAAAAAAATATCAAGGCAAATATTGCTTCCAGAAGAATCTTCTTAGCATAAATCAGGGAGCTGCCCTCAGCTCTACGATTCTCTAATCATAGTTGATCTCAGACTGACTTAAGCCAGAGCAATTTATAGCAGTGAAAAGGCTGCTCTAATTTATGAAACCTGGTGTGGCTCTTTGGAGAGTACCCACCAGCTCAACAAACACGTCCATTCCCAGCAGGTCCTACCTGAGCAGCACGCTGTGCAGTGTTTCATCTCCTCTGGCTTTCAACCAAACAGCATATAACAGTGTGGAAAACTTAGGTTTTCAAAAAGAAAGAATAATTTAATCTGGAGTGAGGCGAATAATTCACAGAACATTAGGAGTTGGAAGGGACCTCGAAAGATCATCTAGTGCAACCCCCCTGCCAGAGCAGGATCACCCAGACTAAATCACACAGGAACACATCCAGGTGGGTTTGAATGTCTCCAGAGAAGGAGACTCCACAGCCTCTCTGGGCAGCCTGTCCCAGGGCTCTGTCACCCTCACAGTGACAAAGTTCCTCCTGACATTCCCATGGAGCTTCCTCTGCTCCAGCTGCACCTGCTGCCCCTTGTCCTGCTGCCATCTCTGAGAAGAGCCTGGCTCCAGCCTCCTGACTCTCACCCTTTACATATTTATAAACATTAATAAGGTCACCCCTCAGTCTCCTCTTCTCCAGACTAAAGAGGCCCAGATCCCTCAGCCTCTCCTCTTAAGGAAGGGGTTCCACTCCCTTAATCAAACACAGGCTCTTAAAGAGTCAAAGCTTGGCAGCATGGAATAGGCAAATAAGATGTCAGAGCTGGTCCTCCTGCTATCCCTGCTGATGATAGGTTTGTTACTGTGCCACATCCTCCTTCCACATTTCATCCTCAAGTGCCTCGACAGAGAGAATGCTCTTTTGTACGCTGACACTGTCTCTTACTCTGTCCGTGTGCATAGCAGGATGAGGCCCTCATTCCAAGTGGAGTCTTCAGGCATGTCTATAAAACAAGTAACAATTCCTTGCTGCAACTACAAAACATCCCCAAGCCTCCATGAAAAGACCCAGGTATTTTTCCTTTGGTAAGTTATTGGTATTACACAAAGCACAAACTTGTAGCACATTTGGATGAAGCCACCTGAAAACACAACCTGGAAGCTAATTCTGTGCACACATGGCATGAGAAAACCTTCAAAGAAGAAAAGCTACTGACCTCAACCTCACTGAGCGGTGGTAAATACTAGGGCAGGAGATTAAAGTAACTCTCAGTACCCCAGCACTCAGATACTGCTTTGCAAGACATACACTTGGGAGCTGTGGGCTCCCAATGATGCCCAGAGCTGTAACTGACCCATCAAAGCAAAGGGCTTCCCTGACCAGCTCCTCCATTCTAGTTGTGACAATGGTTGTAGGAACGTCCAGTGGGACCAGAAGGTCCTCAGCTGGCACAGCAAAGATGGACCTGGGTGTTTCCTTTTGCTCAACAGCCCAAGTAAAGCCAAAGATGGCCCAATTTCAACTTAAATCGATCAAGACTACAAGACCTACTCAGCCAATAAGAAAAACTAGCACGGCAACATCAACACAGCCTAAGTTGTCTGGATATGGCCATAAATATTAAAGCAGGAACCTCTCCAAAGCCCTTCAGTTTGAAACAAGCACCTTTTGCTCGGAAGCCAACATGACAATCAAATCTGTCTGAAAATATGCCCTTAAACAATAGAGGAGTGTACCCAGCTTAAAAAAACCACCCCAACGAACCCAACCCAAAACCAGCCTTATAAAAATCACCTCAGCTCATTTAGCTGTAAAACAGTTGTGTATGTGCAGGGCAGTTGACTGGGCTGCTTCATCAGAAGTTTTATTCCTTTGAAACATCTGAAATGCTGTTTTGAGGATGAGTCAAGGGCCAAGGGGCTCTTTATAAAGGCTGTGCAAGATGTCCGAGGTCTTCTAATCACACTCATCCATCTTCTCCTGGTAAAAGAACCTGTGAAAATGTTGTAGGGTGGGGGAATTTAGAGAAACTGCTATGCCAAGGAGACATTGAAATCCATCTGTTTCACCTAGAGCAGCAAAAAATGAGGAAGGCAATAACATACTTCCTAGAAAGTGGTTCTGTTACAGTGTTAAAGCTTTACGACGAGGCTAAAAGAAGTGAAGGCTTGAGATGCGACTTTAAACCCTATTTTTTTGACCAGGTAGGTTTAGCAGATTGACTCCTCTGGTTAAAGCAGTTACTCCACTGAGGCTGGTGTAACTGCCCACACTGACTCAGCAGAGCAGTACCCATTCCCATCAGCAGCCATGCAGCTAGTGACTGCCTGCACCTCCCCCCCACCTCTGCCTGAGCGAAGGTTCAAATTCAGGAGTGCAATTTCGGTAAAGCCAATTAAAATGGAAGCTTTGCAGCAGCTCTGGCTGCCAGGGAAGCTGTCAGCCCTCATGACACCCAAGTACAAGTGCCCTCTCTGACTGCCAAGCTGTCTGACCAACGTTTGAACCAACTGCCAAATTCTTGCTTCACTTTCAAACAGGACTGTGCTGGCACTGTCAGGAATCACAGGCTCTACAAGGGCAGAGCATAAACTTCCTGTGCTGGTCCCACCACGTACCTGATGCCACTTTGTTTCAGCCCCTACAGAATTTATGCAGACTTGATAGCAAGTGATTCTTTCATTAAAAGGGTCAAGTTTGACAAAATTCGGCCAATTTCAAATCATAAAATCATAGAATGCTTTGGGCTGGAAAGGACTTCAAAGATCATCTAGTTCCAACCCCCTGTCATGGGCAGGGACACCTTCACTAGACCAGGTTGCCCAAAGCCCCATCCAACCTGGCCTTGAACGCTCAAGGCTGAGCCTGAATAGGCTCCCTGCTTTCTTAAAAGAAGCTTTAGGAATGGAAAGGACATTTCAGGAGAGAAGAAGATCCAGTTTTGGTAGCACTTTCTTCACTGAGCACACTTAAGCAGAACGTTTAATCAATCCATTTAACATAAAGTGACGGTTTGCCCACACATGCAGAATTGAAAGCACTTTATTTTTAGGCTCAAGTGGTAGAACTTCAACCTGACAATGAAAAACATCACAGTGATTTAATGACCACATCATTTTGGCCAACCCAGCAGTTTGCTGACATTCTGTCTGTAAAAGCAAAGCAGATGCTCTTAGGCTTTTTTGTAAAGATTTTTAAAACCAGAGGTTTTAAATGTATCACATGGCAGGCTTCAGGCCCAGAAGTGGCTTTAAAGACAAGACAGCTTTACATCAAGGACTGTAGGAGCAGTCAGGAAAAGGATTGTGAAAGGCAGCACAGAGGACACATGGTGAGGAAGGAAGGAAGGAGGTTTACATGGAGGGAAAAGAAGAGATACCACAAAAATTCACCAAAAGGCACCTGAGGAACAGTGGAAATTGACATGGAAAGAATACAGAATGCAAAGGAGGAAAAACACTGAGGGGAATTAGCTTGAAGAACATGGGCACAGAAGCTTTGCCTCTGAAGATCAGAGGCAGAACAGGGCAAGAAAGTTTTTCAGGACCAGTTACCATACCTGTAGGATCTTCCAGGCATCCAGCATAGCACAGCAGACAGCAATCCTGCCAAGCATCAAGGTCTGCTGCTGTATATGGTGTAATATATCCCTTCCAGGGTGACACCGCAGGCGGTTTCTATACCCCCGCAAAAGAAGATGCTGGGAGAGAGGTCCTTCAGGTGGAGGTTTTGCTACAACCATACACTGCACTGCACAGATTCCACAATGGCCCTGAAGCCACCATTCCTCCAAAGAAGTAAAGAAAGCCAATTTTAAGCTTCCCTCCTTCACAAGGGCAGTAACTTCTGAGAAAACATTTGCTGGGTCCTGGTGCACCCCAGAAAGTGCCAGAAATCCTGTGATCCAGCCTCTTTCCTATAAAAATTAAGGAGCTTCTCATGAGACTTCTTCTCTGTTCTCATCCCTCCTGATCTCAGTCCAGAAAGACAAAGCAAGACTCAATCGCCAGCACGGATCCATGTTCCAGAGCTGCACATGGCAGCCAGAGATCACCTCCCTTGTTGAGCACATCACCTTCTTGCACCAGAGGTAGTTGGAGTTCAGTTGGATCTCTTCCAGTCTATGGCAGGACAGCTCGAGTTGTCTCACACCACTCCAGGTACATGGCTAGAAGAGGTAAGGATGTTGTCTCCTGATGTCCTGGGGGACAGATAGCTGAAACACAGCTTCAACTCTCATATAAGCAAGCTGTGAAGAAGTGTGGGCAAAGAAGTTTGTCCTGACAACACCCTGTATTCCACAGCTACCCTGGTTCAGGTGTCCCCAGCAGGGCTGAGAGCTTCTCTGCAGACCTGCCAGCAGGGAAGGGCAGGACAGAAAGACAAACGACACCTAGCAGGGACCTACTTGCTGCCAGGATACAGGGCCAAGCCATATGTCCACAGAGGACAATCTCTGCATCCTCTAATGAGGCCTCAGAGGAGATTAGCCATGACTGCTTTCTGGGAAATACATGAGATTATTCTGCAGGTAGCAGACTGGCTGAAATGCCACAGCTTGAAGGGTTCTGAGAGCTCTAAGACCTCAAGTGGCTTTGGACAAAGGGGCTCAGAGTCTTTAAAGAGAATTATTTTGAAGATTTCTAAGAAGGGATGAATGGAAGACCCAAAGGCATATCCCAAAAGAACCTCTTGGTGATCAGAGACCTCGTGCCTCTACCAAGTACACTGTGAGAAGCCCATGGGGAATGCCCCGAGTGTAAAGTCCTAGTAACAAGTCTGGCTCAGGTGTATGTTAAGTTCAAAGTGGAAATAATCACCGAGTCACAGACACTGAGAGTAAAGCTCCTCAGAGAGAAAACTGCAAAACGCTTTCATGCTGCAGTACAACAAAAGGCAGGACTGCTTTTCCAAGAAGAAAACACTACTTTTCCAACAGCAGGCATATCACCTGCAATTAAGAGTAAAAATTAGTGAAAGGTAGGCTCCTAACATCATCACTCAAATCCTTCCTCAGAGATAGGCTGTAGCATAATAGAATTTCTCAAAGCCAAGACAGGAAAAGCAGGCAGTCTCCTCGGCATGAAGATTAGCTAAAACGTTGGTTTAATCTTCCTTTTGGACTGCTTAAATCCATGCTTCCCTTCAAGAATCCAGAAGGCAAAGTTTAAATGCAGATAAGGTCACTGTCAGCGTAGGCAGGACCAGTGGGAAGAATAGCCACAAACCTTTGAAAGTGTCTCTATTAATTATAAGTCACCGAAAAGTGTTCAGTCAGTTTAGGTGGTGCAGATCATTGCTGGCACAGAGAAACTGCAGAGAAACCCTTCCTGCCTGCCAGCAGAGTCCTCTGAGTTTATATGGAAAAGTTACAGCATCACAGAATCACTAGGTAAAAAAAGACCTTTAAGATCATCAAGTCCAACCATTCCTGTCCTGTGCTAAACCAGATCCCTGAGCACCTCATCTCCCCGGCTGTTAAACACACCCAGGGGTGGGGACTCAGCCCCCTCCCTGGGCAGCCTGTGCCAGGCCCTGACAACTCTGCCAGGGAAGAACTTTTCCCTCCCATCTGAGCTGACCCTGCCCTGGCACAGCTTGAGCCCATTGCCCCTTGTCCCATCTCCTGTCCCCTGGCTGAGGAGACCATCGCCCACCTCTCTGCACCCTCCTGGCAGAGCAGGGGAGGTGGGGAGAAGGTCCCCCCTCAGCCTCCTCTTCTCCAGGCTGAACACCCCCAGCTCCCTCAGCCACTCCTCATAGGATTTGCCCTCCAGCCCCTTCCCCAGCCTGGTTGCCCTTCTCTGGACTCGCTCCAGGACCTCCATGTCCTTCTTGTGGTGAGGAGCCCAGAACTGGACCCAGCACTTGAGGTGCAGCCTCACCAATGCCAAGTGCAGGGGCACAATCACCTCCCTGGACCTACTGGCCACTCTATTACAAGCCAGGACACTATTGGCCTTCTTGGCCAGCTGAGCAAACTGCTGGCTCATAGTCAGCAGCCAACCAACACCCCCAGGTCCTTCTCTACCAGACAGCTCTCTAGTTATCCAACAAGACAAGCTGGGGCCTCTTGGACACAACCAGCCAAAGTCACAAAGAGGTTTAGCAGTCCCTCTGGCTTCCCACCTTAACCAGTCAGAGTAGATAGTGACAAGCTCATAGAGAATGTCCAGCCACCAAAGGATGAGATGCCATCATCAAACCAGAACTGAGGAAGATCCAAGTCCATCGGGAGAGGAAATAGACTTGGCTGAACTCGGTCATAAACAGAGACTACCAACCCACAATGGGAGACGTGCTGCCTAAACTTTACAGAAAGCTAAAGAATATTCTCAAGGTCACATCAGGAGCTTGGGAACTGAAACCAAACCCCAGACCCATTTCCAGTCTTAACCCCCAAATCATCCTTTGTCTCCTCTTGAAAACACTCATCTGACCAGCCTCAAGATCATTCACGAGCCCTAAATAGAGTATAGAGAGTGGAAAAGAGCTTTGAGCACTGACAATATTGTCCCTATTTAGCTAACAAGTATTGATTTTTTCTGCAGCCTCTCGAATGCAGATGAAAGCAGCCCAGATTTGGTTCTTTTGTTTAATTCCCTGAATCCAATCAGTGTTACTGATGCTGTCACCAGACTCTGAGGACTGATTACCCATATGCTATTTAAAGTCAGAGAGGTGCTTACATCCCATTTTATCTGGAACCAGTGGGAATTGTAGGTTATGTAGAAAGTTTTATGGTGGGGTGTTTTTTTTTCCTTTTTTGTTGTTGTTGACAAAGCTCTCCTATGTGAGGGGACAGATCTCTGAAAAAGCAAGCTGTTCTCAGAGCAGAACAGATGATGCCTAGTTCTCCTACAGATTTATCCCTTTTCCACACAAATTGCAGAATCTCTGCTGCCACTTCTGCCTCAGTTCCATATCTCCATGAAATTTTGGAAAAACTATTCTCTTCCATAAATCACCTTGTAAAGCACTTTCCCTGTTACTTCACTGAATGAGCTCCAGCCAAAATTTTCTACCAGTAACTAAGAAAAATAGAAGGCAGCAGGGGGGACAATTAGTCTATACATCATTTATTCCTTCTCTATAGGCAGATCTTTCCTTTCAATTCAGATGCAACAAGCACTCCAGCATTTGCCTGCAGTCTCACCAGTCATCCACATCTGTTACAAAGATGAGCCTTCTTGACTGAGATGACAACTAAAGATGCGAGTTTATCAACTGCCAATATATCTGCAGGTTTGCATTAAGAAAAAAGCCCCAGAGGTCACAGGCTGGAGGGTCACAAGGCATCACTCCAAGCCTCACAGCTGAAGGCAAGAGTAAACTTTAGAGATTTCTATGGTATTTACAGTTCTTTGCCTTACAAGCCATCCCATTGGAAAATCCGTTCTGCCTGCTCACACAAAGCAGAACCTCATTCAGGGCTTTCTGCTTCAATTCAGCTTCAGTTTGGTGCTGCCAAATTGAAGGCATCTACTCTTGACGTCAAGATTGCAAGTGGCAGAGGATTACAAACTGGGCAGGTCCATCTGTATGCCTCCTGGTGTCCCCCATATCCTGTGTGGTGCATGTGCCAGCCACCTTCACTGTCTCTCTGCAAAAATCTTCCCCAAAATCCCGTACAGCAGTACATGTGTATCTTGAAATGACAGCTACTCCGCTTTGCATTTCCAATACAATCACAGACAGGTTTGTTTTGGAAGTAAATACATTGTTTGTAAGTAAATTCATTAAACCCCCAGAGACAGCTGCCACTGCTGCTGCAGCAGCACCCCTGCATCTCCACAACATCCTTAGGGATACGAGCTGCAGCAGCAGCAGCAGTGAGCCATCTAAATTCTGTGCCCATCGCCACACTCCTTCCCCACAGTTGTAAATCTATTATCAAACATACTCCCAGACACAATCCGGGACACGTGCCTGATGCACACAGCATCAGGCTATAAATAGTCAGATATAGACAATCATACTAGCTGTACTGAAGATTATTTGATTGAGCTGGGACTCTGCCCTACTGAACAGCCTGTGATGGATAGAGACACCTTGTAAAAGCTAAAAACCAGTACAACCATCTCCTGGGAGCAGAGAGATGCTGAAAGACTGCAGTTATACCATGCACCCTTGGAGTACTCTGGTTTTTTTTAGTCCACATGACCAAGGTCTTTCTAGTAAGTGGAGTATTTCTGTAAGCAGTAACTGGAGAGTGTAGAGCCTCCTGTAAAGTAGTAAAGTCCAGTAAAGGCTATATGAATTTTCAGTAGTCTTTTTCACTGGTCCCTAGTGGTTTTATCTGGGGATTCATGAGTAAAGCACTCACTGCTTCATTCAAGCAGTACTTGGCTGGCAAGCACCAGTGGGGACCATTTCAGCATTTGCAGCTGGATTTCCTCCACAGAAGGCAGGCAGCAAAGGTCAAACGACTCGACATGTTATTTTCCCCTTATCTGACATCTCTGTACAACAGACACAAAATGTTTAGTGTCAGGGGAGCTGCATTAGTCTTCCAGAGCTGCCACGTCTCACACCCCGGGCATCAAATTGGTGCACAGCAAGAAGGCAATGGGTCTTGTATCACTAGAAGTGATGTGCAAAGTGTTTCAGACCATGTGAGTCTCAGCCTTGGCAGGGCAGCACAGAATGGGAGTATTTGTTTAAATACAAACATACCTGAGCACCTGTACTGAACCCACCCCTGTATATAACACCTGTGTGCTCATCTTCTAAGAAACACTGAAAGCCAGGCAGCTAGATTCTCTGGTGCTTTGCATTTTGGTATTGTCACCCACACCTTTACACACCAGTGTTGCCCTTTTCTTCAGACAAGATGCCCCGGAGCACTTTAACCCTGCCTCCTTCAGATGTGACAAGCTTTACAACGCCACAGGTACCAGTCAGACCCAAAGACTCAAGAAACTAGTTTGGATCCAGGGCAGAAGAGCAACATTTGGAGTCCAGAGTGAAACTCCCAGCACAGAGCTGTTCCCTGCTGCAGCTCAGGGCAGCGAGCTCCCTGCCTACAAACATGATAAATTATATATAAAGCAAACTACCTGCTGCAGACATCAGAGAGCTGTTGTGACTGGTGCTACCACAGTCACTGCTGGGTTGCTTAGCTCAGCTGAGCTCTTGGCTTGCTGCAGTAGTGTCCGAGCCAGGACAGAGTCAAGATGAGCCATGGCAGCTTGTGGATCTGTTCTCCACATCCAGCCCAGCCAGGCTGCAGAGATCTGACTCACACCCTAGGGAGAGTTGGACAATGTGCTGGTTTTGGCAGAAAAGTAAATTTAAAGTGTTTCTGTCTCTTTTTTTTGCTGAACACTTATTAATGCCATGATCTCCTTTCCGACCGCATCCTCCCCTCAGCTGCATCCTGATGTGGGCCTGTTCTGTTCACTGGATCACTGAAACAACCAGGATGTAAACAGCACCAAGCCCAGGCAGAGAGCTGCTTCTGGGAGACAAGGTCACTTGTCCACTCCAAAAGGCACAGGGTGGCAGCACCACAAAAAGCCCAGGGAGGTTTGAGAGTGCCCTTTCCTCTGTTTGAGTTACCCAGGTCACCAAAAAGCCTCCTCTGAGGCAGGGATGGATCGAGATACAACATGAAGTGTATGCTGTGCACTATCCAGCCAAGGCAGAAGTACCACCTCTTGCATCCCAGCTGGGAAGAGACCCACTCAGAGTGCATCTCCTGCCTGAACCCTCTGCCAGCCCAGGGACCAACACACATTTGAACTGCTCCACAATGCAAAGCTCACAAGACTCAGAGCTCAGTGATCCATGGCTGAACTGTCCTAAACAGGTCTTTGACAGCTGCTTGCATCCTGTTGGCCACAAGCAATCTCCAAACTGTAAAATGCTGCTGAAGAGGAAAAAAAAAAGAGAATTAAAACATGCTTGACCCACACATGCATCTTGTCTGCTTATAAAGGAAGGCAGGAAAGCTTAAAACACCTTGAAGACACACAGTCCTCATGAGGCAAGATTCCTCTGCAGTCATAGGGCCTCCTTTATGAATAAACCACTGTAGATGGTGGCTAGACATTACAATGCTACCTGGTAAAGGCAAAGGTACAGGCAAAAATGTAACTGCCACTGACAGAATGAAGAAACACCTTGCAAAAGTCATTGTGCAAGAGCCTTGTGAAAGGGGCTGTTCAGGGAGCAGTTCCCCTGCCCCCTGGAAGTTTGCCAGCCCACACCAGCATGAGCAGAAGACAATTCAACATGAAAAAAAAAAGACAGACAAGCAAAGAACATTACCATCTACCTGTTACCACTTCCATTCAGCCTGCTGTATGGTATCACTAAGCACAGCTAGCAAAAATAACATGCACTGAACAAGGTGACAATGAAAACTCCAAAACATTTAAAACCTTGTTCACTCCAGGGGTTAACATTGCCTTGGGCAAGTGAAAGTTAATACAAGACAAGTTAATACAATCCTGCCATGTCAGGTCCATCTGGGCAGGAAGTCCATCTCCAGCAAAGGCCAACAGCGAAGCCCAGCAGATAGCCCAAGAGCAGACAGAAGCACAGTGGAATATTCTCTTGATTTTCTCATTCTGTTGCTCAGTGGGTTCCTGGTAGATTTCCAGCAACAGCTTTAAATATTAAATCCCAACCTGCATTCAGTCCTTCCATACTTTCTACAGCAGAAATGTACAACTCAAGTTGGAGCTGTTACATCCTGCACGAAGAACACAAGAGAACTCTGTGCCACCTTCTCACCAAGGAAGAGGAGTGAAAGGGGGGCTGTAGGCACCACAACGGACTGGAATAACTTAAAGCCACCTAAAGGTTTCTCTAAATCTGTGGGGGACAAAGCAGATTGCAGGTACTGCATGTGAGGCTGGGGGAACCACCCACCTCTCTCGTGCTGAGCACAGCTCTGGGATGCAGCTCTGTCCCATGAATCTGAATTTAAATTATTGTTCGACTCAAACTGGTCAAAAGCAGCGTGGGATTGTTGTGATATGGTCCCCTTGTCTTTTCCAGGCTCTGCTAAATAACTCACTTCTCAGCAGGACACCAGAGATGAATGCAAATACAAGGCACAAAACAGCTTCTCCCAACACAGCCCTCAACTTTGCAGAGAGCAAACAAACCAAGCTCCCAGATTTACTTAATCCCAAACAAAGCAGCATGAGCTGTGCTACAGCACTGGCTTCAAAGAGGTCCCTTCTAGGTCCACAGGACTGCCACTATGCCCTGCTGAGTTCTAGCAGCCCCATTAGTCTTGCTTACCAGTGAAATCCCAACTCAAGTAATGTATCTAAAAGCCAGCAACTGTTCCTTCTTCAGGTAATTTTCAGGGCTTTCAGAAGACCCAAGAAAGTCATGAAAACTAGATGCCATCATTCACAAGGAGGAACACCAGACCCAAAGTGGATACAGTTACATTAATCAGAATTGAGAATTAAAGAAAATAGCCTTACAGAAGAAACCCACAGATTCCTTCTCTGGTGGAGATTTCACTCAACTTCACCCCTTATCTGCTCCCACCTTCACCTCTGCTTGAGAGAAGTGGTCACAGCCAAAGCAATGAGATGTCCATGACAACCTGATGAGCCACTGTCAGTAAGAATCATGCCACAGCCATCGCCCTCATGTGCCAACCAGCCGACAATGAAGCTCCTCTCTCCTCAAGCTGGAAACAGCTCTGCTGACATCATCTGCACACACAGGCAGGGTTCAAGTCAGAGACAACACCACTCATCAATTCAAGGTCAGTTCTGTGGAGAAGAAAAGCCACTCATCTGTAAAATGGTTTTAAAGCACCAACTCACACCACCCTGGAACAAGCCCTGATGTGGTCAAGGCGAGCACCAAGAAGCCCAGCCCTTCTCCCCAGGCTCGCACAGTCACTCCTGCACACAAGACCTGCTCCCATATCCACAGGAATGGTACTGGTCTTCCTGCTATCATAGTTCAGAAGCAACAGGATCCTTGCTCTTCCTTCTGGAAATATGAACCACCTGCATTTCCCTAACATCACTGTTTCTTCACTACACAAGCATACAACCACAAAGAGCTTCAGCACATAAAACTAACCAGGAGGAGTTTTCCCAAGAGAAATCCTAGTTCCCTGCAGTTTTGTCTCCTGCAGTTACTTAGTTTTGGTATCCAAAATGATGTGAACTCAGACTGAAGCACTTCTCATCGTTAGAAAATGGACAAGGACCATCTGCTGCTTCTTCCTCTGATGTCTAGTAAGGGTTGAGCTCACACTATAGACCTTCCCAGAGCTGGGTTGCTGAGGATTTCCCTTCTTACCTTGGCCAGAACTAGCAAAAAGACAATCTCTTAGAAATTGAATCTGAATTCAGCTGAGATTCCAAAGAGATCCACAGGTCTACAAGATTAAAAACCTCTGGAAAGGATGTGACAATCACCACACACACAATGACAGCAGCGTTACCTCCTCATATCCCAAGGAAATGAGGTTGAAAAGAATTACTGCAACTAGAGTTTGAAAGATGTAAATCAACAGCACTAACGTATTGAACAAGATTCCAAAGAAATTCAGTTTGAAAGGGTTAATAAAGGCCCAAACCATTTCTATTAACAACACAGTGAACTCGTGTGAACTAACAGCAGGCAGGTTCTACCATCTCTAATTCTTGGCGACCTGTGTCAGAATTGGCCTCCCTCACCTGGCAACAGTGCAAGAAGAAAGGGACTGACATCACTGATGTGGCATTACTGGTCTTCTCATAAAAATATTCATTAGTCTCAGGAGAGAAGTCAAAGGTTGCAAGTGAAACAGGATTTTCTGTCCCCTGGAGACTCCCAAAAGCAGCGAGCGATGCAAACTCATTCAGCATCACCACTCGCTTGAGGTAAGTCTGGTTTTTTAATAAGCTGCAAATCTTCTGCAGGAAAAGCTGGCTTTGAAGGAGGGGTACTGTCTTCCATTAGACAAATTGATACATCCTCATTAAATCTGACACGCCAGCACTTCCAGCTTCTAAGGGTTTGTTGTTTTTTGGGGAGTTTTTTTAACAGCATTAACCAGAAGGAGAAGTTTCTCCAGAAAACCACAAATATCTCCAGGTAAAGCAGCTCACTACAAAGAACAAATCCAACTGGAGAAGTTTCTGCATTTCAGAGTGTTAGCCTTCCTCAGTGATTAATTAGTTTGTTAAAGGCTTAGGGAAATTTTCTTTTTGAAATTGCATGCAAAGAATTTGCTGGCTTTATTGTGCTCCTAAGATGTTTGTGCAGCTTAGTAAAGCCTCTGCCCCATTCACGAAATTAATAGGTCGTATGGCTTCTTTCTACAGACAACAAATTGAATTAATCTGGCTGGAGAGGTGTATGCTCTTTAAAATTCTCACTGGGGAATTAATTTGAAAAACTGGTTTCTTTTTTCCAAGTAGCTTTTGATGCTTTTGTTAGAAGCTGAAGAGTGAAGCTACATCCCAGAGATCAAAATTCACCTGTTGACAGTCACAGGCTAATTTGAGTACAATTCTGGATACCAAGCCTGCTTTTAAAAATGAAAGGAAAAAAATCTGGTTCAAATACTTGGTAGGGAAGTCCCCATCAGCAGCACTGCCTGGTCTTGGTTATGTTGGTGAGCTCAGATGATGTTCGTCCCAGTTTAAAACCTCCAGAACAGATCAAGTCTTATGAGGAGCAGCTGAGGAAACTGGGGTGGTTCAGCCTGGAGGAGAGGGGGCTGAGGGGAGATCTTATGTCTCTCCAACTACCTGACAGGAGGTTGTAGCCAGGTGGGGGTCGTTGTCTTCTCCCAAGTAGTAAGTGATCACATGAGAGGATATGGCCTCAAGTTGTGCCAGGGGAGGTTTAGGTTGGATACTGGGGAAAATGTCTTCACCAAAAGGGTTTTCTAACATTGGAGCAGGCTGCCCAGGGAAGTGGTTGAGGCACCATGCCTGGAGGGATTTAAAAGACACATAGATGTGGCTCTTCAGGACATGATTTAGCAATGGAGATCACAGTGCAAGGTTTGCAGTTGGACTCAATGATCTTAAAGCTATTTTCCAACCTAAAAGACCCTGTGATCATTGCTAGCCTTAGTTTCTATAGGTATGACAATTATTAATAAGCAAATATCTGCTGTAAGAATCAGAGAATTCCTCCACACTGGAGATGACACCAAGCATTGCACCGTGACAAGTCCTTAGACTATTAATAACACAGCATCAGCATGCCCTTTATCTGTACAGACCCACTGGGGGGTCAGCCTGGCCCATCAAACACTTACTAATCTGAGTGCTTTGCCAAGGGGTGACTGAAGCCCAGAGGTTTTACTTGAAGCTTCACCCTGAAGAGAGATGAAAACCCCCCTGCAAACCCCAGAGTTTCTGTATAGCTGCCTCGAGTGAGATGACAGACTTTTTAGTAGGGTCTGTAGTAGGGGTGATGGGTTAAACTAAAGGAGGGCAGATTGAGACTAGATATAAGGAAGAAATTTATATATATATATATTTTTACAGTAGGGGCACAGGTTGCCCAGAGAGGTGGTGGAGGCCCCATCCCTGGAGATATTCAAGGTCAGGCTTGATGAGGCTCTGAGCAGCCTGATCTAGTTGAAGACACGCCTGCTTACTTGAGGGGGGTGGTGGATGGACTAGATGGTCTTGAAAGGTTCCTAGGTCACTTCAACCCAAAGCCTTCTGTGATTCCATGACTGACATGTCAGCACAAAGGGCCATTTCTTCTACCAGACAGTGGGGCCCAGGGCCAGCACCTGCTTGTGAGATCTGACTGAAATTAGACATCAGGTCAGAGGAATAAAACAAAAAAAACCCCACAAGACCCAAGAAGGAGAGAAACCTCAATCTCCAGCATTACACAGTCATGGTCCTTCAACAATTACCAGTACAACCACCTCAGACAGTTCCTTTGCAACAGACTCGCCTGTGCTCTACTAATCCAGAACTGGCCTCTTTAGCAGCTGGCAGTATAAAGAAAGTGCCAAATCATCTATTTCCACATTTGGGGATGATGAAAAGCACTCAAAAACGCTCAGCACTTCGGCAGTAATTATAACAAGCACGGTCCTTGTTTTGGGGAAGTATAATGTATTCTGGTGAGCAGAGAATCACATCAAAGAGGAAGCTTTCAGACACTTCAAGGAGCAGAATATGAAGGCAGATATAATTATCCCCATGGTCACAAGTCCCTCTTAGGGAAGGATCACAGGAACGAGATGAGGAAAGTGTAGTGGACATATAGCTGAGGGTGTAGGTTGGTGCAACATAAGCCCTTATTACCTCAATACAGCACAAGCTGGGCTGGTACAGCAGCAGTGCTGCACACTTGGCATGACTTTTCTACCTCAGGCTGAGCCATCACTGTTCCAAAACTCCCATCTTTCTCTTGGGACAGTGCTCCACAGCCATCTGATTCCTCTTAAGGGCTCAAAGCTGGCCACCAGCACCAGCTCAAGGCATCACAGCTCTTTCAAATGGTTCCCTGTGAATCCCAGTTTCCTCCCTGCAACCTCCACTTTGCCACACACCGGCTGTTCAGGCATCTGTGTATGTGTGTCTGAACGATGCCTCCACCCCATCACCCAGGGGATGTGAGTGCCTGTGAGAGAAAAAGTGATGCCTGCAATGCGCCTCTGTCTGCAGCCCCATTGCAGGGCCAGCCCACTGCAGGGGGAGAGGGGGCTGAAATCAGGAGAAATCACAGGGATTCAGCAATCACACCTGCTGGCTAAGGAAGATTGGCCAAGTTTTTGTTGTTTAATTAGCAACCAAAGTGGGGACTTCATTTAATCAGTTCAGCCTCATCACCACTATTAGCTGCTCAGAAATGTCACACAAAGTAACATGCAGCGTGCCCGAGTCACAGATGCAAGGTGGAATTACATGAAAAATTACTTTCCTCTTTGGTCTTATTTGGAGGTAGGGGAAAGAAGAAAAAATCTGGTGCACCTGAGAAAAACCAAACCAAAACACAGAAAGGTAAAATGCATTTTTGAAACTTCCCTTGGTATTGGTTTTGGATTTTTGACTTCCAGTCACTACCAGAGATGCTCAAGTCCCCTTGTCTCTGTTTAGCATGGAAATAAGAAAATCCCAAACAGCAGAGCCAGCACTGGCTTAAGGATTTCCCACTCCACACTGGCCTCTCACATCAGTTCACAGAATCACAGAATCCCAGAATCATAGGGGTTGGAAGGGACCTCCAGAGATCATCGGGTCCAACCCCCCTGCCAAAGCAGGCTCCCTAGGACAGGTCACACAGGGAGGCCCTCTGAAGGGTCTTGAATATCTCCAGAGAAGGAGACTCCACACCCCCCTAGGCAGCCTATTCCAGGGCTCTGTCACCTTCACTGTGAAAAAGTTCTTCTGCATATTGGAAGTTCTCTGATTTCCAACACCAACTAATTACTGATTGAATTTACAGGACCCTAATGCTAATCATTAATTTTTATTCCAATAAGAAGATCAAGTAACCCCAAGATCAGCCTCCAGTTTACTTCAAGCAGGGCAACGGGTTTGTAAGTTCTCCCTAAGAGCAGAAGGAACCACACCGACACAATCATCTCAGCTGTCTCCAAGAAATCGTGCTAGAATGCAGCAAGGAAAGAAATCCTTCCATTTTCCATCCACATGAAGCCAGGATTTATTGAAAACACCATGCAGTTTTCTCAGATGCCTTTTCTCTGCAACAGCTCGTACCGTAGCCTGTTATTTTCTGTGAAGAAGATTAAGAACTGAGGTCATTTGCTGAACACTGAGGCTGGCAGCTTTATCTTGGTAGTTAACCACAGAAGTCCTTTGCCTGGCAGGGTGCAAGCATGTGAGCACTAAAAATATTCAGCTGAGACGGGGCAGTGTTATCTTATTTGAATAAGGGGAAAGCGAGCCCAGAACAGCTTCTTGCACATTTCCATAGACAAAAAGCTCAATCCACCCCCAGCCCCTTCCCTCAGATACTCAAGGGGTTTCCTGATGGATTTTTTACTCGAGAATTTCATGATTTTTTTCTCCATAGAACTTCAGCCACAGAGAGGATGAGATAATGACAGCGCTGTCCCAAGCTGAGCGCAGCAAAAGAGCTGTGTTCCTCCTTCCTGCCCAACTGTGAGCTCTGCTGTTTCCAAAGGATTTACAGCAAGGCCATGTGTGACCAGCTCCAAGATGAATCACACCACCCACACTCACCTAATGGCTCTCCAAAGGGCAGGGAAGGCAAATCCTGCTCCCCAGACTGCTGCCAGCTGTCTTCATTACAATTTTGCAACTTCCCTTCTGCTGGAAGCCTGAGATGCTAGTGCAATGTGCTTGTGAGATCCCCTGCTTGACCTGTGCAGTTGAAGGTGTATTTCACACCACTATTAGGAAAGCTCTTTTGATGCCTACTACCCGTGCTTGCTCTTCCTTCCCTAGTAATCCCCTTGTTCCCTCCAGCCACCCAATCTCAGCTCTCCCCTGCACAGCTCACAGTGTTTAAAATCACTAGTCTGGAAAGATGAAAGGAAGAAAAAAAAAAAGGATATTTGTGGTGCCCTTTTCCCCAGCCTGTGTTTGCTTTCTGCTGGTTTAGTGAGTTCAATCAGCACAACACTGAGTCAGGTGCACCCAGAGCCTGGGCAAGGTAAAGTGGGAGCACGTGGCTCAGTTTCTGCAGTTCGGCTCCCAGTGATTCAGTGCTACAGGCTGGAAATGCAGAACAAGTCATCTGAGACTTGGGATTTTTAGCTTTTCCCCACTAGAACCTTTTGAGGATGAGAACTGTCCCCTTAAGCCTAGATGCTATGACTTGGGGACTCTTTAAGCACCACAAGGACAAGAAGAAGCTGCGTCACAAGCAGGACCTCTCCAAATCCCTTAAAATTTGCCACAAGACCACACTATCAGTTCCAGCCACTGTCATTCAAAAGCCCCCTGGCCCTCATCATGAAACAAAGGCACTGCAAAGCCTGTCCTGGCTGGTAACATATGCAGTAGGACATTCCCCATCCCTCTCTACCATCCAGCAGAGACCCTAGAGCAGGAACAGTGATTTTCATTAAAAATGAGCATCAGCAAGCACTGGTGGCTCTGCTGAGCCCAACCTGACTGTCACAGGATCCCACAGCAGAAGCAGTGGTGAGGAAGGGCAGAGGAAGAGGAAGGAGTTCAAACCTGCACAGAGAAAATAAAAGAAGCCAGTAAGGTTCCTGCAGTGGCAATTCCTCCTTCATCTTATTCTTCCCCATGGGAAGAACATCAGCACCTCCTGGGTCACCTGAAACAATCCTCCTCCATAAGCCTTTTCTGCTCCAACATCCACCTGCCTCAACAAAGCCAGAGATCACAGAAGACATCACTGGAAGGGAGCTTAGGGGTCCTTCATCCTTCCCTCAGCCTTCCAAGTAGGCTCTGCTGTACCCACCATTGCTGGCAAACTGCCATCCATCCTGTTCCCAAAACAGGTCACCAGCAGCAAGTCCTCCACAGTCTCCACCTCAGTCAGTCCTTCATATATTTTTTCCCTACTGAGTCTTGAGAAAGTCCCTCCTGATAGAAAGCCAAACTCCCTTGCATCGTCTTAGGCCAAATTCCTTCTTGCCCTGTCCACAACAGTCCTGGAGACTGGTGTGCTCCTGTCTTTCCTTCACACATTTGAAAGCTCCTATGTGTTCCTTCAGTGCTGTCTCCCCTGGACTCAAAAAACCCTGTAGATTTTATTCACCAACCCTCTGAAGTGGTGCACCCCTTAAGACTTATAGAGAGTGGTGCCAAAAAATAAGCCTGATGTTCCCCAAAACCTTTTGTAGCACCCCCACAGTTTGAAAGGATCACACCACATGGGTGGCATGCAATGCTCCATCCACACAGCACAGGAGAGCTTTGCTCACAACAGCCACAAACCACGCAGATCACTGCACAGCACTGATCCCTCTGGTAGGTGTGACATCTTTCAGAGCCCATGTGAGCAGAGGGAGCAGCCCCATATTAATCCCTGAGCACCCAGAAAGCTCTTTAATGCACAGGTATGTCTGTTTAACCTGGTGGGAGGTGTCCATAGGGGTGAGGTGGACAGGGAATAAAGGTTCAGCCAGACAATACCTGACAGAGACAGGGCAGGTAGTTGATAGATTGTGTCCAAGCCCTTCCTTTGGATGATGCTGCCTTCTCCAACCTGCTACTAAACTGCTTTGCTGAATGCTCACAGGAAACCCCATGGACTGAGCAATGGGTCTCTTTTAAACCTGCTACAGAAGATGAACAGTGGCGAGTAGCTGCTTGCAGGGTAACAGGTGAACTCAACCTTGCACCTGGAAATGTGTTGGGATATGGGACAAAACAAGGTCATGATGTCCAGGACTGCTGTTGGCTTTAAAGCATGTTCTCCTCCTTTGTGCTCCAGTGGTAACACAGGAAGGCTGCTGGTCACTGTGTCACCTCTGGTCCCTATGGAGAATCATAGAATCATAGAATGGTATGAGTTGGAAAGGATCATAGAGCTCCAACCCCCCTGCCACAGACAGGGCCACCAATCTCAGGCCGAAGGGCTGTATCCCACTGGTGGCAAGGATGCTGAAACAGCCTGGGGTCACCAGGCTGAGACTCTGTCAGGAGGACTGAGGATAGAGACCAGAACTGGGATAAACACGTGGCTGCTCCTGTGATCACCAACACACCAGGCCTGCCTATGTTTGCTGGGAGAAAAAACCACCCAAATGTCAAAGCACAGGCTAGCAACCTTCAGCTATGCTGAAACTCCTTCCTCAAGTAACCCAAACACAGCATTTCATACGATTACATGACAGCACCACCTCAAACAGGGACAGAAAGTACAAGAGAGAGTAATTTTTCCCACAGGAGTTCTTACATTTCAGTCCCATCAGGCTCTGCCAGCAGAATGAAGAACGATCCAAAAGCTGTTAAGAGACAAGTTTGAATCCCTTCCCTGCCCCAGATTGCCTGGGCAACCTTGGGCAAATTATTTCATCCATCCAAGGTGCAATTCCTCATCTGTAACATTAGGACACCAGAGCTTTCTCCATGGCATATCCTCAGAACATCCCAGAAGGACAGTGAGTCACTGAAGTAGCAGAGGCCGGGTTTGATAGATGATATCTCCACAGCATCAAAACAGCCACAATGACTATTGGCATCATCACACTCCTAAAATAAAGGAGGACCTAATCAGAAGAGAAATGACTGCTTTGGTAGCATGTCAATTCATCTAGGAAGGAAAGCAAATCAAGATTTTTCACTTCCTCACCTCAGCCATCCATAAATAAGTCAGTCTTCTAATTGGGAACCGGCAGAAGCAACTGCCTTTGACCTGATGCCATGCCTTGGCTTTCAAATCAACCAAGCAGCAATATTCCCTTCCAACGCAGAACATTTCTCAGTGTTTCTCTGCCTCACACTGGTAATGGCTTAGTCATCAAACCAGGCAAGCCTTGGGTAAAGCCATGTACTTCATTAGCATTACAGAACCCCCTGGATGACTGGCAGAAGGAGCTGCTCGGTGGCAGTGCCATTTTTGGGCCTGTCACCAGCAGAGACACTGTCCCTCCATGCAATCACCAGCACCGGTACCCCTCCCTGCCAGATGTCAGCGAGATCCAAAGTGCAAAGTCCTCATAAAAGACACATCTGGAACCAGCCCAGACCAGCTGGAGCATCTGCTTTGTATTTGCCTCACTTCACAGGATCTTTCCACTGGCTTCTTTGCTGCAGAGAAGTGAGCAATTAAAAAACCTCAAGCTCGTGCCTGTGGTTCTGTCTTCTCCTGACTCTCTGATTATCACTGACATAATCACAACAAAATTTGGAGCAAAGACCCAAACTCTGCTCTCAGTGAAGTCACTGCAGACTCAGAATAAACTACAGGCTTATGAGCTTTGCTGTACCAAGCCCTGAATAACAGAGGTGGGAAGGGAACAAAGCCCACAGCTTCTACAGCACCATGAAAAGCAGAGGGAGACTCAGGGAGACTTTGCACGAGCAGCTCAGGCAAGACAGAGGATCCAAACTTATCTGCTCCAACACATCCTTAATCAAATCCCAAAAATTACTGCAGAGCACAACGCTGTAGCAAGACAGGCAGGAGCACAGGAAGGGGAGTGCTGTGAGCACCACACAGCCCTGCCAACCTCTTCCACCGAAACGATCCATGCCGTAAAAGCACCCTGAGAGAGACCCTCTCTCTGCTCATTAAACAGCAAGAACAGAAGAAGTGAAAGAAGCCAGACATCTTCCAGTCTCAGGTCACAATCCTGTTGGTTTGTTTACCAACTTGCAGCAGGGGAGGGAAAAAAAAAGAACAAGTTGCTCATTTCAGTTTCTCTTTTTGACCATATCCTGGATGACAAAGTCACAAGTCAAAGAAATGAGGACAGCTACATTTCAGCTCTCAAAGGAAGGCAGAGCTGAAGCATCTCTCCTCCTGCCTTCATCTTTCAAGAGCTTGTGAGGTATTTCCACCCCACACAAGTCCTGCTTCCCATCCACCACGCTGACCAGCAGCATGTCCACCCCTCCGATGTAAAGCACATCCTCCCTGAGACTCCTGAAGCACTTCAGATGTGAGGGCTGCTCACCCACATCTCACTTTCCTGAGGGGAAGCAAATTGGGCACGTGTGGCCAACAATGGTAAAGGGGGCTTTAAGATGCAAAGCCAAGGAGGATTTACACAGATGGAACTACAACACAGCCTTCGAGTAGGCAGGCTCTAACTATCTAGCAAGCAGTATTATATAGGACAAGGACTTCAGAGGTGACTTTTACATCCATTAAGATGAAAATGTAATCACACGGGGCAGTCATGGGACAGAAAAGCAAATTCTGCTGAAACAGAGGCACCCATGAGGGTCATCTCTTCACCAGATCCTCTGGTGGAATGACTTTGCTCTGGACCCAAAGCCAGGAGGCCTCCAGGGCCACAGCATTTCCAAACGTGAATGCTTGTAGCAGGGTTTCCAAAGCAGCACTGGGACAGAGCATCAGCAGCACTTCAGAGCCAGCCTAGCAGGGCTTTGCCAGGTTCCAACATCAAAAGAGAGCAAAGACAGCTGGCTCCTGCCTCTGTGGACACCTTACTGAGCTGTGCCCTGCCATCAACCGGGCCAAGGCTGCCATGTACATACTACACCAGCGTGTGTAACGGTGGCATCTCAGTGAATGAGTGTGCAGCTTAGTTTCACCAGACAGATAATGAAAAAAGGAAACAAATTCTAATTCTCAAGGGGAGCAACCCTGCCTTCCTACCTCCAAAACAAACCCAGACCCCCAGAAACTTCCTCCCAGCTGGCAAAACGGTATGTCCAAAACACCATAACAGTTCCTCAGGGAGGCACAGTAAATTCCACACGTGTGGTCCCCTGAGCAAAGAGGCTACAAGAGCACAGACCATTCTGGCAAGCATACATGTTAGGCACAACCCAGTCTAGACTGCATTGTGCTTGAGTAAAAGGAGGTCATATTTCCTATTTCCAACTACGTGGGGGTTTTATTATTATTACTTTTGCTTTTTATTAGCAGCGTGGGACAAACTCCTATTTCACTATGAGCCCTGCACATCGCAGGGGACACCAGCACAAAGGCAGGAGGCCAAGTGGCTGCCACAGGGCCAAGGGCTAACGGAGATGACTTCAGCCTCTCCCCCTTAGATCTACAAGGGGGAGCTAATTAACTGAGGATGGAGCGTGGTCCAGGGCACAGAGCAGCGGCCAGGGATTCAGCTGCCCTCAAGCTCCACTGATGTGCAGGGGAGGAAAAGCTTTCACATCCTTGTGCCTGCCTGCCCCTTCCCACCTGGTACAGAGGCTGAAGAGCTCACCTCTTTTCTACAGAAGAGTTGAAGCCATGTCCCTGGTCTCTGTAGCAGCAAAGAATTAGTTAGGTAAAATAATAAAGCATCAAACCCTTAAATGCAGGGAAAGTCTCACCAGGAAAACACCTTCTTCCAGCCCCATCGCTTCAAAGCCCACAACAGTAGCGAGTGGTTGTGAAGCATTTAGAAGAACAAACACCCCAGTGGGCTGAGATCAGGAACACGAAACCTCATCTCCACAGGTAATTTTTTACTAAGTTATGAGCAGGCAGAACTGTGACTTTGAATGAAAAAGCCAACTCAGCTTCCACTGGAGCGCCAGTACTGCCGTGCCAGCATAAATTTTAATAAAATAGCAATATAAATGTAGTCTTTTTACCCCTTGAAATGTTGCTGTATATAGAACAAGACTCGCAGGCCTTTAAATAACAGTCTATTCAAGCATTACAATAAGCTGTTTTGCCCGTGTAAGTAGGTACTCTATTCCAGCAACCTGACAGCGATTCAGAGAGCTGCCTTTCCCTATTCTCAGCCATAAAGCCACTCCACATACTGACAAACTGATTTGTCATGTCTACTACTACTACAATTTCTTTTTTTCCAGCCTGTTAGTCTGTGCCCCCATCACTAAACAACTCACAAAGTCAAAGAACATAAAAGTTTCATTTCTTTTCTTTTTTAAAGGAGCCGCTTCTTTCCTGTCTGCCACAGCACTGATTTAAACAGAGATCAATATGAAGATCAAAGATAGAGTAAATACGTGGCGTTCCTTGTAGGTGCTGATGGACCATAATGCAAACCAGGCCCTAACCAGCAGGGGAGGCTGAGACAAATCTTTTTCAAGGTAGCAGTTATTGTAACACTCCCCATTGGCTGCTTTGATGAATCCAACCAGGCCACTTCCAGACACACAAAACTGGGCTGGGAGGATTGACCACCTAGAGAAATCATCCCATTCCTTCACAGACATCCTTTGCACAGGGTGAATTCAGGTACAGACCAATCAAAGAGGTTCTACAAAGATCCTCCATTGCCTGCTGCAGCTGTAAGCAAGGTCTGTACTAAACAGAGGCACCTTTATAAACCTATTTAATTTTTATTACCTTTAAATTACAGGACGGCCACACTGATTTCACAGTTAAGGTAGGAAGTAACATTAATATTTGTAAGATGCATTTTTCTATTACTTGCCCCCAAAAGGCTGCTTTCTTCATCAATTTTCACTGCATGCCTTTCAAACCCAAGTAGAACTCGGCTTGCAAAGCCTACTGTAAATCAGGCACAGCAAAACAGAGCTGAGATTCCCCTCTAGCACTAACACACCACCTTCTGAGAGCTGCTCCTCAAAGAGGCCAGCCTAGAAAACCCAAACTACCTTATTTACAACTGCTACGTGAGGGCCAGTATTTGAGAATTTAAAGTATGGGGGGCTGGGGGGTGTCAGGGGAAGAAAATAGCAGTTTCCAAACAAAAGTATCAGTTGGGTTTGCTTCCTGCTGCCACGTTCCATTTATGGGATTTACACAAGAGAGGACTGCAGTGAAACGGTGCTGAGTGACACAAGACAAGGCAGCATCACCCCCATTGAGAATGTGCTGAAAATACAGAGTAAAGGAAAGGAAGGGAGCATCACTGAGCAGAATGTGGATAACCTCTCCCCCTCAGATCAGGCACACCAGTGATCTCCATCCAGAATGGGAAAGTGAGATACATTATATATAAAGGTGCAGTTTTTATATCCTATCTCTTTTTCTCAGCATCTCTTGGGCTTCTTACAGTACCAGCACTGACTGCAACAGAAACAGGAAAAAAAGCTTCTCCTGACTTTACCCCAAAACATGGCAGGGAGGGGAGGTGACACAGAGGCAAACAAAGCTGTAGGGGGAAAAGAAATTATTAGAAAGGAAATTTCTCAGAAAGGAAACTGAAATTGCTCAAGCCAACGCTTCAACTGGAGTCTGTCAGCAGGAAAAGGGACAGGACCTTCTCATTACACCTGGATCAAGCACTGCCCTGGGCATACAATGAGCACATCTCTCAGGCAGGGAGCAGCTCCGGCACCTTCGCTTTCTGTGATGCAGCAGATTTCAGGACAGAGCTGGCTTTTGTGCTGACATCCCAAATCCACTTCAGAGACCTGAAGTGAACAGCTTGTTCTCCCTTCCACGTTTCTCACAACCATGCAGCCTCAGGAGCTGTCAAGCTGTCCTGCGACAGATGGCCTAGTGCCCAGTGCAGGCTTTCTGGAGGACAGCAGAAGACATGCTGTTTTCACCTGGACAGCTGCAAACCTGGAGAAGGGATGGTACAGAATGGCCTACCGATACGGTGGGCCCACTTTTGTGGCCCTACTGCCTGCCCACTTCCACCTTCTGCTTCATGCCGTGGAAGGAAGAGCACTTGGACATCTCTAACTTCTTTATAGCTCTGAAACACGGGGTCCTTTGGGCAGGTGAATCATCTCCATGGATTTTAGGGCAAAAGTGTGTAGTAGTAGCACAGTAGTTACCACTCTCAATGTATTTTGCTCCAGCATATGCAAAACAACCAAAACACACACAGAAATGTTGTTGGGTCTCACTTCATCCTCTCTTGGTCCAAGATCTGCAGCCTAGAGAAGAGAAAGCTCTAGGGTGACCTAATTGAGGAGTACCAATACTTAAAGGGGACCTTCAGGAAAGTGGGAGAGGGACTGTTCACCAGGGAGTGCAGTGACAGGACAAGGGACAATGGCTTCAAGCTGACAGAGGACAGATTTAGGTTAGAATTAGGAAGAAATTCTTTACTATGAGGGTGGTGAGGCACTGGAACAGGTTGGCCAGAGAGGTTGTGGAAGCCCCAACCCTGGAGGCGTTTAAGGCCAGGTTAGATGGGGCTTTGGGCAACCTGGTCTAGTGAGGGTGTCCCTGCCCATGGCAGGGTTTGGAACTAGATGATCTTTGAGGTCCCTTCCAACCCAAAGCATTCTATGATTCTCTACTCTCAAACATAACCAAACAGAGGTTTGTCTAGACTGGTCTGAAAAACCACTACTCCTGCACCTCCAAGCACTGACACATCCTTCCCCAAAGTGTCAGCTAAATATCTCCTCTTGTCCTTGCCTTCAAGGAACATGGACAACAGGTCATTCCCTTCTTTTTTAACATTTTGAAGGGAGGCACCGTACACGACCTCAGTCTTCTCTGTCCTGTACTGACAGGCCCATTTCTTTTAGTCTTTGAGGACATATCACATACTCGACTCAGCCACAGAGGTCATCTCCCAGCTGCTTTCAGAAAGGTACTGGAGCAACCTTGACAGGACACAAACTGTAATGTTGGATCTAGATGACTGGACCAAACAGTTTAAACTTTACTCTCCAGCAGCTGGGATGTGGTTCTTATTTGCTGAATGAGCAGAAGATCACAGCTTCTGCTGAATCAAGCCTTGCCAAAGGCTGCCAAGCTGGGACATACACTCCATCCCCACGAGTGCAATAAACTTTCCCACAACAAAACACTTGACAGCAAGATTTCTTCCCGGTGTGTGAGCACCAAGTTTATTCCTGTTAACTTGCAGAATGCCTAAGAGCAGCATACAGCTTTATGATGAGGCCCCTTGCTTCCCCTTCAAGAGCCCTACAAGCTGTCCAGGTGATGACTGCATGGCACAGAGAGCACGTGGTTACAGCAGGTAAGGACTCACAGCTATGGGATTTTCTCCAGGCACAAGCCATCTGCACACACAGGGCCCATGATTATCAGTGCCCATGACTATCAATTCATCATCCTACCCACAGCCCAGGTTTCTCCTCCATAACCAATGCTGATATAGAATCATAGAATGGTATGAGTTGGAAGGGACCCCAAGGATCACAGAGCTCCAAACCCCTGCCACAGGCAGGGCCACCAACCTCAGGCCTGGAGCTACACAAGGTTGCCCAGGGCCCCAGCCAACCTGGCATTGAACACTTCCAGGGATGGGGCATCCACTACCTCTCTGGGCAGCCTGTTCCAGCCCCTCACCACTCTTTCTGTAAAACACTTCCCCCTAATATCTAATCTAAACCTTCCTTCCTTTAGTTTTAATCCATTCCCCCTTGTCCTGTCATTGTCTATCCTTTTAAAAAGTTGAATCCCCTCCTGCTTATAAGCTCCCTCATACAGGGCATCCTGGAAACACCAAGAGATGCCCGTAAAACAGACATTAAGGTTTTCATTTTAAGGGTTTTTCCACCAGAAACCTGAGGGCCTACATCATTTAGTATGACAAAACAAGGAGAGGGACCCTAACCAGAGAGCCCGCCTTTCACTTCAACATCCCAGAGAAGGTCTCCATCTCCTACTTGACAGGCCATTCAACCACTAGAATAGAAAAGCAGGCTCTACCTGACCCCCACAGAAAAGAGACCACCTTACCATACAAGAACCTAAGAGCTGAGCACTAAGCAGGACTTGGAAGACCAATATTTAAGTTACAATGAAAGAGTAACTGCGGTTGGAAAGGATCTCCATGTGACTGCCCAACCTTCTGCTCAGGCCAGGATCCCCCATCACTGTTAAGTCAGGTTGCCCAGAGCCCATTCAAGTTTTGTCTCTCCATCCTGCCCAGAGCCTTATCCATTCTCCAAAGATGGAGATTCCCCAGCTGCCCCCTGTTCCAGCACTTACTGTTCTCATGGTAGATTCCCACACACATGTTGCAACACACATGTATTACCTTCTTGTCCTTCTGCTGTGTAGGTCTGAAAAGAGTCTGCCTCCATCTTCTATATAATGCATCTTTTAACTGGAGACCACAACTACATTCTGTGCCCCAGCCCCCTGACCACCATGGTGACCTTCACTGCATTTTCTCCAGTCTGGTGATCTCCAACCTCTTTTGAACCAGGGTGTAGAGGGTACAGGACAGCAGTCCAGATGTGGCCTCACAAGTGCAGAGATGAAGGAATTGATCACTTCCCTCAGTTTGCTGGTTACCCTCTAGCTAACACAACCTGGTATGCTGTTAGCTTTCAGCACCACAAGAGTACACATCACCTCAAGTCCCATGTGTTGCTCCCTGAGTTCTGCCCTGAAGAGCTGCTACCTACCCAGGTTGTTCCATCCCAGAAGCAGGATTCTGCATCTGTCCTTGCTAAAAATTCCTGCAAGTGAGAGGTGGTGAGCCCCATGCTCCAGCAGCACAGTCCTAGTGCTGGCTACTGCATTTGATCAGAATTTCTTTGACCTGAAAAGTATTTCTCATTTGTCAGTTCAGATGAAGCATTCCCACCAGCCCTCCAACAAATTGCCATCTCCTGGCATCTGTCAGCTGGAAAATTCCCAGGTGTTATGTGAAAAGGCTTCTGCTTAGATCCAAGATCTGTCCTACCTCAGTTGGCTGCTCTTCACTCCCCACTGATCACCACCCAGATCATATTGATGAAAACACACATCTGATACAAGCTGGGAAAGGAGGCACAGCAGTACCATTCAGTCAACAATATGGACACTTCCCAGTGGCACACCAATGCCTCTAAGTAGTGATGGATGCTCAGTAGAACTAGCTTCTGTCTACAGAAACAGGAGCAATAATTTGCTCTTAAAGGTCTTTTCCAACCTTGTTATTCTGTGATTCTGTGAATTAAGAATGAAATTAATAATTCTTCTGTCAGGCTGTGTGGTCTGTCTTATATGAACACTCAGAAGTTAAAAAAAAAGACATCAAGATAAGTTGAAAGTTCACATCAATAAATTAAGGTTGAAGTAGAGGAGAGTCAACTTTAACATTTTTGCCACCTAGAACTAAGTGGCATCACTATAAGCACTTTTGGACTTGATGATCTTAAAGGTCTTTTCCAACCCTGTGATTCTCCCTCAGTTTCAGAGCAATATCCACTATACACTCATGTTCATTACAGGATGGGGTAACGAAGCAAGCACAGGAACTGCTGAGTTAAGGCTGCAAATCCAACACCCTCTGATGGTGATGCAGGTTTGAGCACCAGCATATCCTTATGGCACTCTGCCCTGCCACTTATTCCCAGCAAAAGCCATACAAGCAGAACGGTGATACTTCAGCAATGCATCAAAAGAATAAAATCAATTGGGAAGTGGGGATTAGATGGCCTTAGTTCTCTGACTCCTCACCCTGACTTTCTGCCAGCCCTTGTGTCATACAATGGGAATATTCTTACTCAGCACAGTGGCAATGGTTGTGGCTGGTGAGCTCTGTTTTCCAACCATAGCAACATAGTCAAAATCTGGAATTGAAGTATTTAATTCACAAGGTCAGCTGAAGAAATCTTAAGTGTTCGGGTGATTTAGGAACAAGAAGCCTAGCAAGAGCACGACAGCCTCTAAATTCCCTTGGGCTGACTCTAAGTGTTTAGATAACTAAGAAGCATGGGCAGATGCCAAACCCCTCCCCCAGTATTTGGGCAGAAGTACTGCCTGATGCTCAGGACTGCCATGTGGGGAGGATGCACTGGCTCTGCTGGCAGGGAATCTTTGGAGGGAATCATTACGTTTCATTTCACTCTGCAGAGTCAGGCACTGCATAGTCCTAGTCAAGCAGGGTAAATGTGACCCAGCAAGTGCAAAGCTGGGGCTCAAGCTTGAGAGCTTGTCCTCTGCCTGATGGAAAGCCCTCAGTAACCTTTAGCACTTGTGCTGTTTCACTGAACTCGCCTGAGCCTGTGAAAGCCTCCACTAAACACACCTGACGAGACAAACGAGAGGCAGCATTCTTTGCACAGCAGATATAGTCTACTCAGCCCATCTCCTCTGCAGAGCTGGCATGCAGCCTGCACACAAATGAAGGAGTGATGGAGGGCTGTCCTGGTCAGGCCCCACCTGGAGTATTGTGTCCAGTTCTGGGCTTCCTGGTATAAAAAAGACAGGGATCACCTGGAGAGAGTCCAGAGGAGGCTACGGAGATGATTAAGGGCCTGGAACATCTCCCCTGTGAGGAAAGGCTGAGTGAGGTGGGACTGTTCAGTCTGGGGAAAAGAAGACTGAGGGGGGATCTTATTAATGTTTATAAATATCTTAAGTATGGGATGCAGGGGGAAATGGCCAGCCCCTTTTCAGTGGTCTGTGGAGACAGGACAAGGGGCAATGGCTGCAAATTGGAGCACAGGAAGTTCCGCACCAACATGGGGAAGAACTTTTACCCAGTGAGGGTGAGGGAGCCCTGGGACAGGCTGCCCAGGGGGGTGTGGAGTCTCCTTCTCTGGAGATATTCAAGACTCGT
The DNA here is from genome assembly GCA_020800305.1 of Porphyrio hochstetteri. Lineage (NCBI taxonomy): Eukaryota > Metazoa > Chordata > Aves > Gruiformes > Rallidae > Porphyrio > Porphyrio hochstetteri. The sequence goes on along the minus strand of CM036908.1, from coordinate 66,344,980 downwards.
CTGGAAACGAACCTGTGCAATATGAGCTGGGGAGCTGCTTTGGCAGGGGGGTTGGACCCGATGATCTCTCGAGGTCCCTTCCAACCCCTGTGATTCTGTGAAACATCAAGTATCAAACAGCAACAATGAACAGACACAGGGGGCTAAAAACAGTGTGGAGATCCAGAGGTTTACACACACTTCCACGTGCAGACATGGCAGGACTTCCTCAGTGTGAAACTTCTGTCTGAATTATAGCAGTTGCTGCTTGGCCCCTGTGCTCCTTTCCCTTCAATGCAGAGGTAAGAGCTAAAAAGTTGGTGTTAGCCTCTAGTCCAGAAGCTCTGGTTTGCTCTAGGAAAACCCCAAGGGTAGTCCTGGACAGGAGTAACCGCTGCAGGAGTGTATGGGAGACTGAGCTGTCAGGTCTGCAGATACAATGTACAAATGATTCAGGATGCTTGTGAGCATGGGAAAGGTCCTACAGTCACTTGAGAGATGTTTCACAGTGCCGCAGAATCCTTCAGCTCATTAAAAGCGGCACATCCTGCAGTCTGCAGACAGCAGTACGATACCCCTCATCAAGCCATAAAAAGGCTCCTGAGCAAAATGGGTTGTGAACTATCAGTCCAAAGGGGGATACTACAAGGCACACTTACAGTGACAAGACCAGAGCAAAGCCCACTGAATGGATCACTAGAAAACTCTGCAAAAATTACCTGGGCTCCAGAAAAATCTTCAGTCCCTGAAGGGGCCTACAAGGAAGCTGGGAAGGGACTTTTTTAGAAGGCCATGTAGCGACAGGATGAGGGGGGATGGTTTAAATCGGAGGGGGGTAGATTTAGATTGGATATTAGGAAGAAATTCATCACTACGAGGGTGGTAGGACACTGAAATAGGTTGCCCAGGGAGGCGGTGGCTCCTCGAACCCTGGAGGTGTTCAAGGTCGGGTTGGATGGGGCCTTGAGCAGCCTGGTCTGGTGAGAAATGTCCCTGCCCATGGCAGGAGGAACTGGTGACAAGGGCGGGGAGGGACAGGGCAACAGGAGTGGCCTTTAGCTGGAGATGGGGAGTTTTACATTAGATATACAGAAGAAATAACTTACTAGTAGGGTGGGGAGGCCCTGGCACAGGGTGCCCAGAGAAGCTGGGGCTGCCCCTGGATCCCTGGCAGGGTTCAAGGCCAGGTTGGATGGAGCTTGGGGCACCCTGGGCTGGTGGGGGGTGTCACTGTCCATGGCAAAGGGGTGGGACTAGATGGGCTTTGAGGTCCCTTCTAACCCAAACCATTCTGTGAGTTTTTGATCACTACACCTCCAAGGAATCAAACATGGATATCATTTGGCTGTTCATGAAAATGAAACAGTTCAGTTAGAAATAATGGCTTCTGTTCCAACCCAACGTGACTAATCCAGCCATGCACACACCAGGCAATCTACTTCATTACTGTTTTAATAAAAACTGATTTAATGGATTCTTTTTTTCCCCCCCTCTCCCCTGAGATACCAGCATATTGGTGATTACTTGGGATTATATCAGTGTTCATTCCATTAAGCAATCCATTTCACAAGGATTTAGACATGCAATTCTGCAAAAGGCTTGATGCTGCTGTGTGTTTTCCTTGGAAATAAGAGGCCTGAAGAACAGGAAGTACAGACTGGGAAGTTCCCAGGATTGAGACCTCAGAAACAATTCTCAGCTGGCATTAACAAGCAAATTCTGCCAAACTCTGTGGAACTGAGTTGACAGTGCAGTCACCACTTACCAGAAGCATGTTCCCATCACCCACGTGTGACACCCAGCTGTTGTGCCACACATCACAGCAATGAGCAGTGTGGCTTTGTATTATCAAGAGTAGATACTGTGTAGATACTGTATTCTGAAGTGAAGACAAAGGGGAAAGCAAGCAGCAAAAATGTTCCCACCACCCTGAAATCACTGCAGATCCTTATGACAAGCGTCACCCTATGAAGAGGACATTCAGCCACATCGGAGGAAGCAGCTGGGTTATCACTAGTCAGCCAGAACAGTGCAAGAGATCTGAGGAAAGCAGCCTCTGAAATAAATTCCAGGCCTCAGGGGAGTGTTTGTAACCTCTGTTCACCACTGCCAGTCTCTCCTTTCCATTCCTCAAATGTTCAATCCTAAATCGAACTCCCTGAGAGATGTGCTCTTTTTGGAGTACATCACTGCAGATCCCACTAAGTTTCTTCAGAGCATAAAGTTCCCACCAAAGGGCCAAGCCCAGCAACACTTATACAGAATCACAAGGTTGGAAAAGACCTTTAAGATCTTCAAGTCCAACCGTTCCCATCCTAAACTAAACCAAAACACTGCATTTCAGTTCATTTACTTGCAAGGCAAGAACAGCTCTGAATTCACTTATTTTCTAGAAAATGTGCCTGGTCTTTACCACCTTAGCTGGCCAAATCACAAAGGTTTGTGTTGACCTTAGTATCTGTGTATCTGTTTTACTATCCATGAGAGATTATCTGCATCCAGCAGTAAAAGAATCCTCCCAAAGAAATAAAGAATTAATCTTTGATTAGCAAATATTTTGTTAGCACGCCAACAAAAGCATAAGAACCTCACTGAGGAAGGTTGGTTGGTTATTTAAGGCAGCAATTCCTGCCTCATATATTTCTTCCCCTATAATAAAGATGATTAAGAGCCAGAAATCCAGCAGCTGCAGTCATACGATGTAAGAGATGTTACTAACAGACAACCTGATCCCAAAGACAAATTTTAGTCGTTGTATCCTTACAAAATCATGATTAAATACTGCAAGGTGAAAGAAAAATCTGCTGAATACATTCCAAATTGTTTGACACCAGTATAAAGCAAAATTCAGGGAAGTTATTTGGGATGAGATCAAAACAGAACCTTTGCCTGCATCACCCAAAATCGACAGCGATAAAGTTAAGGAGAAAAGCATCACAGAAAACCAAAGCAATAGTCTTAATTTACTGCTGAATCCTTCACTTCTGTTTCCTTCCTTTGCCTTCCTTGAAAAGTGCATGTTTTATTTATGATTAGAGGAACTTAACCCTGAAGGGCATGTCTCACCAAACTGATCTCGTAGGGGACAAAGTAAATTTAATATGAACTTTGTCTGCTTAAAATTGCCAGAATGTTAAATGAGCCCAATATTTATATCAGGTTCTCTTATTCAGTTGCTGCATCTCAGTTATAAAGGAAGGAGCAGGCACTGCTGCTACAATTAGGCATGTCTTACTTTCACTCAATACCCTCCTTTCACCATCAAAAACTAATTACAGACAAAATAATACCCTTTTCCAGAAAGATAGGAAAAGCTTCTTTTACTGACAAACAAAACCAAAACTCTACAAAAGAGCTGAGCAAAAATAGTTTAAAAAACCCCATGCACTTCCCTCTGTCTAACTTGGATCTTTCACCAGAATTTCAGGAGACAGATCACTGTCAAAGGTACACAAACAAACAGTAACCCACACAAAACCACACACACCCCTCTCACCCTAAAAACACAACCTCTTGCTGTGGAATCACAGACTGGCTTGGGTGGGAAGGGACCATCCAGTCCCACCCCCTTACCACGGGCAGGGACACCCCCCACCAGCCCAAGGTGCCCAAAGCCCCATCCAACCTGGCCTTGAACCCTGCCAGGGATCCAGGGGCAGCCCCAGCTTCTCTGGGCACCCTGTGCCAGGGCCTCCTCACCCTCACTGAAGGCAAATTGCCTTGTCCTGTCCCTCCCTGCCCTTGTCATGAGTCCCTGTCCAGCTTTCCTGGAGCCCCCTGGAGGGACTGGAAGGGGCTCTAAGGTCTCCCTGGAGACCTCAGCTCCTCCAGGCTGACGTGGAGGTCAACTCTCTCAGCCTATCTCCATAGGAGAGGTGCTCAAGCCCTCTGAGCATATTAATGGTCTCCTCTGGATCCACTCTAACAGCTCCATGTCCCTCCTGTCCCAGGGACCCCAGAGGTGGATGAGGTGCTGCAGGTGAGGGTCTCATCAGAGCTGGTCACACTTCTTTTGATGCAGCCCAGGATATAGGTGGCTTTCTGGGCTGCAAGCACACATTGCTGGGTCATGTTGATGTTTACATCACCCAACACCCCCAAGTCTTTCTCCACAGGGCTGCTATCAATCCAGCTTCCAAGCACTTATAGTTCTTTATTCAGCTGACCTAAAACTTTCCAGAAGACTTCCTAGACTTCCTGGAACCACTGGTGGTCCACTTAAGTAACACCATCCTTGAACAATGCACCCAGCCAAGAAACATTTCTGTTCTACCACTGGACATCACACAAGTCTTCACCCCATCTTACACTTTATCACTGGGGCAGCAGACAAGGTCTCTTGAGCAAGCTCAGGCTTATATTTATCTCAAAGGCACAGACTTAACAAGTGGTTAGATGAAGAGTGAATAAGCATCACTGGAGGATGGACACGTGATTTAATTAGCACAGTTTTCACCCATTTTAGTGGGATTCTCCATCACCAAGGGCCATACCTAAATGAATATTACAAGGTTTTAAACTTCTTTTGCTCCACAGCAGAGAGCTGAGTACAGAAGGAAGGACGACAGTATTTTGCTCAGTACATCAGTTCATTTGTTTCTGCCTCCAGCAGATGAAAGCAATCTTACCAATGGCTGATGACTAAGTAGTTCAAAGGCTGGGGGGTGGGGAGAAGCCAAGGATTAGTCCCATGAAGCTGGCCTTTCTGGAGCTAATCAAATCTTATTTGCTCTAATTTGATCCTTATTAGACTTCGCAAGGAAGAGCCTCCTCAGGCCATCTAAAAAAATTCCTTCTTCTTTTTTCATTGCCATGCTGTTTGTAGGGAAAGCATACATTTGCATACAAAGAGCAAACCATCTCCAGATTTTCCAGCAAGACTGAGATGCTGTTTGCACAGAAAAACCCTCTAAAAGAGGAGAGAGGACTGAGAGCACCTGTTCATGCCCAAAGTGCAAATTTCTGTTTAATTCTTCCTTTGAGTGTTTTTTCATCCCATTAGAGGACTCCTACCACTTGCAAATTGTATTGAGTCCCTGCTAGGACAATCACCCCAAGTCAAATGCTTCACTATACAAGGTAATTCTCTAAGTAACCCTCTAGCTACGTGCATCAGACTTTACCTCCAACTTTCTCATCTTTATCACATAAGCCTTCAGTTCTCCTCAGTGTCACAGAGCAGCCCAGAATGACAAAATGGAAATGCCCATCAGAACCATAGAATGGTTTGGGCTGGAAGGGACCTTAAAAATCATCAAGTTCCAACCCCCTGCCATGGGCAGGGACACTTCTCACTAGACCAGGCTGCTCAAGGCCCCATCCAACCCAGCCTTGCACACCTCCAGGGAGGGGGCAGCCATCACCTCCCTGGGCAGCCTGTGCCAGGGCCTCACCACCCACGTAGTGAAGAATTTCTTCCAAATATCCAATCTAAATCTACCCCCTTCCAATTTAAAACCATTCCTCCTCATCCTATCACTCCATGCCCTTCTAAAAAGTCCCTCCTCAGCTTTCCTGTAGCCCCTTCAGGTACTGGAAGGCCACTATAAGATCACAGAATCACAGAATTGTAGGGGTTGGAAGGGACCTCGAGAGATCATCGGGTCCAACCCCCCTGCCAAAGCAGGCTCCCTAGCTCATATTGCTCAGATAGGTGTCCAGGCGGGTCTTGAATATCTCCAGTAAAGGAGACTCCACCACCTCCCTGGGCAGCCTATTCCAGTGCTCAGTCACCCTCACTGTGAAAAAGTTCTTCCGCATGTTGGTGCGGAACTTCCTATGCTCCAACTTGCAGCCATTGCCCCTTGTCCTATCCCCACAGACCACTGAAAAGGGGCTGGCTGATTCCCCCTGCATCCCCTGCTTCAGATAATTATAAACTTTGATTAGGTCCCCCCTTAGTCTTCTCTTCTCAAGGCTGAACAGTCCCAGCTTACTCAGCCTTTCCTCATAGGGGAGATGCTCTGGGCCCTTAATCATCTTCGTAGCCCTTCTTTGGACTCTTTCCAGGAGATCCCTGTCCTTTTTATACCAAGGAGCCCAGAACTGGACACAATACTCCAGGTGGGGCCTGACCAGGGCAGAGTAGAGAGGGAGGATCACCTCCTTTGACCTGCTGGCTACACTCCTCCTGATGCATCCCAGGATCCCATTGGCTCTCTTGGCCACCGAGGCACACTGCTGGCTCATGGCCAACCTGTCATCTACCAGGACCCCCAGGTCCTTCTCCACTGAGCTCTTCTCCAGCAGGTCATTCCCCAGCCTGTACTGATACAAACAGTTGTTCCTTCCCAGGTGCAAGACTTTACACTTGCTTTTGTTGAACTTCATCTGGTTTCTCACTGCCCAGCTCTCCAGCCTGTCCAGGTCTCTCTGGATGGCAGCGCAGTGCTCCTGCGTGTCAGCCACTCCTCCCAGCTTTGTATCATCGGCGTACTTGCTGAGGGTGGATGCTATTCCCTCATCAAGATCGTCAATGAAGATATTAAACAGGACTGGACCCAACACTGAGCCCTGGGGAACACCGCTGGTAACAGGCCTCCAGTCAGATTCTACTCCACGAATCACAACCCTCTGGGTTCGGTCCGACAGCCAATTCTCAACCCACCTCACTGTCCACTCATCTATCCCTTGCTTTCTCAGCTTTGCTATCAGGATGTCATGGGAGACAGTATCAAAGGCCTTGCTGAAGTCAAGGTAGATGACATCCACTGCTCTCCCTCCATCTACCCAGCCTGTCATGAGATCGTAGAAGGCTATGAGGTTGGTCAAGCACGATTTCCCCTTAGTGAATCCATGCTGACTACTCCTCATGACCTTCTTCTCTTCCAATTGCTTGGAGATGGCATCCAGAACAAGCTGTTCCATTACCTTTCCAGGGGCAGAGGTGAGGCTGACTGGCCTATAGTTACTAGGTTCCTCCTTCTTGCCCTTTTTAAAGACTGGAGTGACATTGGCTATCCTCCAGTCTTCAGGCACTTCTCCTGTCCTCCAAGACCTGTCGAAGATGATAGAGAGCGGCTCAGCAATCACCTCCGCCAGCTCCCTCAGCACACGTGGATGTAACCCATCTGGGCCCATGGATTTGTGTGCATTAATCCCTTTGAGCCGCTCCTGGACCTCCCCTACTTGAACCAGAGGGAAATTCTTCATTTCCCAATCAGTCCTACTCTCATCCAGTGTCTGTGGGTCCCGGGGGGCCTTTGAAGTGAAGACCGAAGCAAAGGCGGCATTCAATATCTCCACTTTCTCAGCATCCCCCGTAACCAGGACACCCTCCTTATTCAGCAAGGGACCTACATTATCCCTGGACATCCTCTTACTGTTCACGTGTCTAAAAAACCCCTTTTTATTATCCTTTATGTCCCTTGCCAGCTTAATTTCCAAGAGGGCTTTAGCCTTCCTAGTTGCATCCCTACAGGCCCTGACCACATTCCTGTATTCTTCCCAGGTGCTCAGACCCTTTTTCCACGATTCATAGATCTTCTGCTTCTCTTTGAGTTTGCTCAATAGCTCCCTGTTCATCCATGCAGGTCTTCTGCCTCTCTTTCCCCATTTCCTCCTCAAAGGGATGCATCGTTCCTGTGCTTGGAAGAAGTGCTGTTTGAATGCTAGCCAGCTCTCGCAGGCTCCCATTCCTTCAAACAGCGTAGCCCACGGGATAGCCCCCATTAAGTGGCGGAGGAGATCAAAGTTAGCTCTACCAAAATTCAGGGTAGCTATCCTACTTTTTGGCTTGCTTCTTCCACCCAGGATCATGAACTGAACCATTTCATGGTCACTTTGCCCTAAGCTGCCCCCGACCTTCACTTCCCTAACAAGTCCATCCTTGTTAGTGAAAACAAGGTCCAGCAGCCGCCCTCCCCTTGTGGGCTCCTGCACCATCTGTAGCAGGAAATTGTCTTCAACACACTGCAGAAATTGTCTGGACTGCATACGACTGGCCGTATTGCTTGCCCAGCAAATATCTGGGTAGTTGAAGTCCCCCATAAGGATCAGTGCCCGGGAACTTGAGGCTACTTCTAACTGTTTATGGAATGCGTTATCTACCTGCTCCTCTTGATCAGGGGGCCTATAGCACACTCCCACAACAATGTCCCCCATACCGGTTTGCCCCTTGATTTTAACCCACAAGCACTCGACAGAAGGTTCATCCTTCCCCAGGTGGAGCTCAACACATTCTAGGTGCTCTCTCACATAAAGAGCAACTCCTCCACCTCGCTTCCCTAGCCTGTCTTTCCTAAAAAGCACATAGCCATCCATGACAGTGTGCCAGTCGTCCAGGTTGTCCCACCACGTCTCTGTGATTGCGATGAGATCATGGCCCTGCGACCGCACAAAGATCTCTAGTTCTTCTTGTTTGTTCCCCATGCTACGTGCATTTGTGTAAAGACAGTTCAGTGGTGAAGCAGATGTAGGTATCCTCAACGGCCCACAGCGAGATTTCTGACAGGGGACTGGCAAAAGTGGCTCCACGGAGGAGTACTCAGGGCAGTCCACAGAATTTTCCCTACTCTCACGTGGAAAAACGTCCCCAAGTCCACGACTGTGCTGTTGGTATTTACCTCTTCCCACCGTCAACTCCCGTTGTGTCTCCCAAAGCCTAACCCTGGCAGCCGCCTTAATATCCCCTTCCCCCTTCCTAACTAGTTTAAAGCACGATTGATGAGCCCTGCTATCTCCTGGGCGAGGATCCGCTTTCCTTTATAGGACAGGTGAGCCCCATTAGCAGTACTCATGCCAGGAGCAGAGTACACCATCCCTTGGTTAAAGAATCCAAAGTTCTTGCGCCGGCACCAGCCTTTTAACCACACATTCAACTCGTGGGTTATCCTGTCCTGCTCTGAGCCCCTCCTCCCACAAGTGGAGATAGAGCAGAATATTATTTGGGCTCCCCCCGCCTCAACAGAGCGCCCCAGGTCCCGGAATTCCCTTTTGACAGCTTGCAGGCTACACTTTGTGATTGCGTCCCTGCCTGCTTGAACTATCAGTAAGGGATAATAGTCAGTGGATCTTACCAGGCCTGGTAGCCTTCTGGTAATATCCCTGACCCGGGCTCCAGGGAGGCAACACACCTCCCTGCGTGTAGGGTCTGGCCTACATATAGGCCCTTCTGTCCCTCTGAGAAGGGAATCTCCTACTACGACTACCTTCCTCTCTTGCCTAACAGAGGCAGTCTCAAGGCGTGCAGATGACCGCCTCACTCTAGGCCTCCGCTTTCTCTGAGGCAGAGGGGCTCCATTCATCTCCTCAGGTACCTCCTCCTCAACTGTCAGGGCCCCAAACCTGTTGCTCAGGGACACCTGAGGGGGTGGGGTAGGTAGGCAGGGGGAGTGCCTACGACGCCGAGTCGGGACTGTCTTCCAGGCCTTCTCGGGGTTTGGGTCACTCCCATTAACCTGGCACGGGCAGTGAGGGGGGACCGTCTTCAGGTGTGAGGTGTCATCCCGACTGTCTTCCTTTTGGGACGCCAGGGAGCTACTCCACCAGTCAATCTCTCGCTCGCAGTCCCTGATCACCCGCAGTCTTTCAACCTCTTCCTTTAGTTGTACCACCAAAGCAAGCAGGTCATCGACCTGCTCACACCTCAGACAGGCTAGGTGTTTGCCTCTTATCCCAGGCAACTGCAGGCTCTGGCATTCCCTGCAGCCTGAGACCTGGACCGCAGCATCCCTAGGCAGGCCCTCCATCGGGGTTGCCCGAGATTTGCAGGGGGAACCTCTGCGCCTGGTGGAGACCATGGTTAGCTGAGCACACAGCAGACAGGGAACCCTCAGCTCGCCCTTTTGTACTCTGCGAGCCGGTCCTCTGAGTATACCCCCTCAGCAAACTAGGAGGGGAGGCTTGCTCGGCCTGCTTGCTCTGCCTGCGCGAACTGCCTCGCTAACTGCCGCGCCACGCCCTTCTGCCGCGCCACGCCCTGTTTGCCCGTCCTGTTCGCCGCGCTCCGGGTCGCCGCGCTCCCAGAGGCCTCTCTTGTATGGAGAGGGATAATTCCTGTCGCCCTTAGCTCCGCCCCCGATGAGTCACCGCTCCGGGCAGTGCAGGGGACGAACAATGGCTGTTAATGGGTGCTGATGGCCACTGATGGGTGCACCTCTGCCTCTCTCCTTTTGATCTTAGGTGCTTTTTGTTAGTTGCCCTCGCGGATCTATGTCCGGGGGTTGTTGCTCGCAGAAAGGGGGTCCCTCGACGGAGTCTCCCGCTTCAGAGCCCTGCTCCTCAGCAGATGCCCCCTGGAGCCTTCTCTTAACCAGACTGAACAAGCCCAACTCTCTCAGCCTGTCTTCATAGAAGAGATGCTCCAGGCCCCTCCATCTTCAAAGCTAGAAAAAGTTTCTTATGGTTGCTTCTAAAGAGCAAAGAGTATCCAGGTTTTGCATATTTCTTTGGTCACAGCCGCAGAGAGCAGACATGACAGCAAGCAGGCCACTTGTTCCTACCAAGGAGTAGAGACATTACAACACCCCACTAGAACCGAGCTCCAAGTTACATGCTGGGGCATTTAACACTGTTAAAAAGCAGTTCTTCCATCATGCAGGCTCTCATACATAACACAACTCAGATTCAATCCAAGGAATTGAAAAATCAGATCTCATCATATCTCAAACTTCTTATTTCGGAACAGGGCACATACTTGTGGAACGAGGAATAACACAAGTAAACAAAATACTCCAAGTGTGAAGAATGAACTCAAGCTCAGATCTCCAAACTCGAAGAACAGAGAATAAAGTACTTCATTCTACTTCATCCTACCATTCTGGATACAAGTATGTGCTCACACAAAGTCAGGTGTAAAAGCTAATCCTAGAGAATATACTGTTGATAGAGTAGCACCTCTGTTGCCTTACTGCCCAACTCCTTGTGCAGAGAGAAGCAGAATTAAAAAAACACAATATACCATAAATCCAAACCACCACAGCACACTATTTCTCAACAGCAGCAGTGATATTATGGAAACCCATGGTTGCTGGACACTAATCACAGAATCGTAGGGGTTGGAAGGGACCTCAAGAGATCATTGGGTCCAACACCGCTCGTTAATCAGTTATTTATAAAAGGCAGCTGTTCTGCAACACAGACATAGAAATGTTGAACATATTCAAAGGTCCCACCTTTGCTCAAAGCACCATCCCACCGCACCCACCTCTTGCTCAAAGCACCATCAAAGGCCAATATTAGATCAGGTCAGCCATGGCTTTATTGAGCTGGATCTTGCAAACCAGGGAAGGAGTTTGGGCCATTGCCTGGGACAGCCTGCTCCAGTGCAGCACCACTTCTAGTGAAAAGGCCCAAAATGAACCTCCCAGGCTGCAACTCCAGCAACACTGACCCTTATCATGTTGTTTGTGTTACAGTAAAGAGTTTGCCTCTATCAGCTTTGCAACACCCTTTCAAATAGGCTGCTAGGGTTCAATATTAGATTTATCTTCAGCTGGGACAGCAAGACACGAGGGATAATTTTAGAGGTTCTCAGAAGATGTGATTGTAGCTTGTAGCTGCTGCAATGATGGTCTGACAAAAAAAAAGAGCATGGAGGACCAAGTTTCTTCAGGTTTCTTTGCTCTGAATGAGTGTTGAGTGACAGAGGGCAGATTTTAAAGTTCTCTAGGCACTTTGTATTATGACCATGAGGGCAAGCACAGAGCCACGGTTGCAAAAGACTTCGGCAGTCAAAATTCCAGCATCCCACCACTGTTCACTTGAACACACACAGTGAATGGTGGAGCCAACTGACCTCTAAACCAGCCAAAGCAAAAGTCTGAGTGGCCACAGAGACTCTAAAATACACGCTCTCAAATGAAAAGTCACTGTTCTGGGCAGACTCAGTGCAATTCTTGTTGGTACTTTTCAGCTATCACATCTCGAGCAGAGGAGCACCATTTAGTTAATTATGGAATTCACAACACATTAGGAGTTGGAAGGTACCTCGAAGGATCATTGAGTCCAACCCCCCTGCCAGAGCAGGATCACCCAGACTAAATCACACAGGAACACATCCAGGTGGGTTTGAATGTCTCCAGAGAATGGAGACTCCACAACCTCTCTGGGCAGCCTGTCCCAGGGCTCTGTCACCCTCACAGTGACAAAGTTCCTCCTGACATTCCCATGGAGCTTCCTCTGCTCCAGCTGCACCTGCTGCCCCTTGTCCTGTTGCTGCCATCCCTGAGCAGAGCCTGGCTCCATCCTCCTGACTCTCACCCTTTACATATTTATAAACATTAATAAAGTCACCCCTCAGTCTCCTCTTCTCCAGACTAAAGAGGCCCAGATCCCTCAGCCTCTCCTCTTAAGGAAGGGGTTCCACTCCCTTAATCAAACACAGGCTCTTAAAGAGTCAAAGCTTGGCAGCATGGAATAGGCAAATAAGATGTCAGAGCTGGTCCTCCTGCTATCCCTGCTGATGATAGGTTTGTTACTGTGCCACATCCTCCTTCCACATTTCATCCTCAAGTGCCTCGACAGAGAGAATGCTCTTTTGTACGCTGACATTGTCTCTTACTCTGTCCGTGTGCATAGCAGGATGAGGCCCTCATTCCAAGTGGAGTCTTCAGGCATGTCTATAAAACAAGTAACAATTCCTTGCTGCAACTACAAAACATCCCCAAGCCTCCATGAAAAGATCCAGGTATATTTTTCCTTTGGTAAGTTATTGGTCTCACACAAAGCACAAACTTCTTTTTTACCCTCTTAAAACGAACATTTCTTAGGCTTTGAAGCATGAAATAAGTAAGCCCCATAGAGAATGGTATTTTTAGCCTCCTGGATCACATGATGTGCCAATGGTTTCTGTCAGGATCATCAGTCTTGCAAATTTAAATTGATTGAAGTAATAAGAGTGCTTGGCAAACATACTGAGTTGAAACATATAAAAAGCCAAAACTTCTAATCAGAGGCTATGAGGTAAATGCAGCCTTCATAAAACTCCTAAACAGTTCCTATCAGCAGTGCTGGAAAAAGGTTACTGTGTTGCAAAACTATAAAGCAATTCTTGTCTTTTTAATTTTATCCTAACCAGTTATTTTTTCTCTCATCACTCTGCCCTTTCTTTCCAAGTGGTGCTACAAAGCTGTCTCACCCGCACAAAGAACTCATTAATTCAGTATTGCACAATCATTTCTACTACAAACAAACAGCTGGATACTTGGGATTATGCTTGTCCTCCATGGATGTGTAACACAGTATGCAAAACAGGCACAAAATATATGATGAAACACTCTTACAAGTCTGGATTTATACTGATCAAAGACAGAACACGCAGAGAAGAGCTGCAGAAATCCTCCTCAGTTTTGGTGTTTGTTTCTTTTTTTATTCCCGTTGTGATCAGACATTAGAATAAAAACCCAATGGACAGAGATTTTCCATTCCCATGGCCAGCTGTCCATCACCATTCTGACTGTAGTGGGGAGGTCCACACCTGCTGAGTGAGCATTCACCACCACACATATACAAAAAGCCCTCCTACAAACACTAGAGAGGATTAAGGCCATGGAAAGTTAAAGTAACTGAGGACGACAGAACCTGTATCAAGGTCACTGAAATTACAAATTAAAACCTGCCACCCTGCATGGTTTTCTAAGAGTTTCTTTCCGTTTTAAGGTTTTCATGCTCTGGATCATAGAATCACAGACTGGTCTGGGTTGGAAGGGACCCCAGGGATCACAGAGCTCCAACTCCCTGCCACAGGCAGGGACACCAACCTCCAGGCCTGGATCTACACAAGGTTGCCCAGGGCCCCATCCAACCTGGCCTTGAACACCCCCAGGGATGGGGCATCCACCCCCTCTCTGGGCAGCCTGTTCCAGCCCCTTACCACTCTCTCTAAAAAACTGCCCCCAATATCTAATCTAAACCTTCCCTCCTTCAGCTTTAATCCATCCCCCTTGTCCTGCCATTATCTACCCTTTTAACAAGCTGATTCCCCTCCTGTTTCTCTGCTCCCTTCATGTACTGGAAGGCTGCAATGAGGTCCCCCCACAGCCTTTTCTCTCCAGGCTGAACAAACCCAGCTCCCTCAGCCTCTCTTCATAGGGCAGGTGCTCCAGCCCTCTTCATGGCCCTCCTCTGAACCCTCTCCAGGTTATAATGTATTAATTGAAACAGGTAAGGTGTTTAGGTAAAAAAAACCCCAAACACATGGGCCAGATCGTCTTAACTGCATCAAGAGAAATTTCCAACAACACCAGTAAAATCTGTGGGATTCCATTGGGGTTAAACAGCTGGAAAGATCTCCCTTGACTGCCATTGTTATTCTTGAATTACACTGGTAAAGGTAACTGGAATTTCTCATCAGGGCTGGGAATGGTTGGAATTTGAAATGTTTGGAATATGAAAAATGTTTGGGATATGAAAAATCCTTTTAATGTTTGGAATATGAAAAATCACTATTTCATTCAGAGATACAGTCTGTCAAGTAAAGTACGTGATTATGGGCAAATCTAAGTGCTAAAAGCAGGTGACTTAGGGGAAAGCTCCACTGACATCAGCTGGAGCTAGGATACACAGCAAGGATAAGGCATCAGAGCAAGTCTGTACACTACAAAACAGTTTGCACTTGCTCACATGACTAAAAACAATTGTAGTTCCTTTTCCATTGATTGGCATCTATAAATACTCACTTTGAGCTTGAAATGACTTTCCCCTAAGCAAGGACTGACCAATTTGTGTTCAAACATGGGAGCCTGGGAGCTAGGAACAGTGTCCGAGTTCACAGCAAGCTTGAGGCATCAATCTCCACGCTCCCTTGCTGAGATCCAGAGACTCCAAGTCCAGCTACAGCCAGAGACTGACCTGAGTCTCAAAGGATTTGTCATAGCCTAGAGAAAAATTAACTGACTGCTGTACTGTGGCTTTAACATAGATGCATTAAAACTATATGACATGTAATGTCTTGGTTCATATATTAAATGACAGGCCATCTAATAGTGTATATTTCTATAGAATGTTATACAAAACAAAGGTCAGAGCAGTCAACCTTAACTGTCCCTTCCAGCCACATCCATCACTGACAGGGCTTGAAGAACACATACACAGAACCAGCTGATCACAGTCAAGGGACTATGAGCTCTCTGGTCCAAACATCACTGAAATCTGAGGATGCCACTGGTGGTAGTAGACAAACAAAGCTTGGGATTCAAAGTAAGCAGACTATCTCCAAAGAAAGTTTCATATAAACATGGTTGCCTGTGATACTGCTGGGTGATACCCTGCAACTGGAGCATCTCCCCTATGAAGACAGGCTGAGAGAGTTGGGCTTGTTCAGCCTGGAGAAGAGAAGGCTCTGGGGAGACCTTATAGTGGCCTTCCAGTCCCTGAAGGGACTACAAGAAAGCTGGGAAGGGACTTTTTAGAAGGGCATGGAGTGATAGGATGAGGAGGAATGGTTTTAAATTGGGAGTAGATTTAGATTGGATATTAGGAAGAAATTAATCACTATGTGGGCAGTGGGATATTGGCACAAGTTGTCCAGGGAGGTGGTGGCTGCCCCCTCCCTGGAGGTGTTCAAGGCCAGCTTGGATGGGGCCTTTAGCAGCCTGGTCTAGTAAGAGGTGTCCCTGCCCATGACAGGGGGGTTGGAACTTGATGATCTTTGAGGTCCCTTCCAACTCTGACCATTCTGTGATTCAATGAACTTCAGAGGTCCTTCTCAGCTTGTGTTTCCAGTCCTGGTAGGACTGCTTTTCTCTGATGGTACCATCAATACCTGGAGCTGGTTAAGTACCAGAAGGGGTAAAGTATGAGCAGAGTTTACATCTAAGACATGTTATGTTTATCTCAGTAGACCACAAAGCACACACATAACATAGACCTCTGGAGCTGAATCACTAGAGAGAAGGGAATTCCTTGAGAACTGGTTCCAAGTTACAGTCGTCCTCACTAAATTCAAAAAGATCTCAGAAGATCAGCAATATCTAGGGGGCTCCACCACTTGTTCAGTTCATGGATTATCAAAACCTCTTCTCCTACATCCTTCCCAACCATACACAGCTGCAAATTCACATGCATTAGATCTGGCAGAACTAGATCTGGATAGATTGGTCAGGAAGTACCACTGAGGAGAAAATACATAGCTTTCATTTATTTATCTATCATGTTTTCTTTCATATATGGCAGATTAATGAGAGGAATAAAGTCATTAATAGCCATCCACAGAATTGGAAGAGTATCATAAACCCAGACTGGTTTGGGTGGGAAGGGACCTTAAAGTCCACCCAGTCCCACCCCCTGCAATGGTCAGGGACACCCTCCACCAGCCCAAGGTGCCCAAAACCCCATCCAACCTGGCCTTGAACCCTGCCAGGGATCCAGGAGCATCCCCAGCTTCTCTGGGCATCCTGTGCCAGGGCCTCCCCACCCTCACAGGGAAGGATTTCTTCCCGATATCTAACCTCAATTTCCCCATCTCCAGCTGAAGGCCAATTGCCTTGTCCTGTCCCTCCCTTCCCTTGTCACTAGGCCCTCTCCAGCTTTTCTGGAGGGGAAGGGACAGGAAGGGGTTCTAAGGTCTCCCCAGAGCCTTCTCCAGGCTGACCAAGCCTGTCTCCCAGGCTGTCTCCAGAGCAGAATTGCTCCAGCCCTCAGATCATTTTCACGGCCTTCTCCGGACTCACCCCAACAGCTCCACATCCTTCTTGTCCTGGGGACCCAGCACTGCAGGTGGAGTCAGAGCATAGAATTCTCTCCATTTCTCCTCACTAGGTTCATCAGTAAGTCCCCAAGAATTGCAAGAGCTATTGTGGCATCCATCAACCCACCCCATCCCCCCCAGGAAACAACTACATTGATCTGATTTTATTACACTCTTCTTAAGCAAAACATCAACAAAAAGTCTGACTGTACAGGTAGCAGACTGTACTTTTGTTCAAAGGCAATTTAAATTCCAAGCTGCCAGAGAGCCCTCTAAAACTTCTCTCCGTTTCTGCAGTGTCTGTGCATCCACACACTGGGCAGCACTCTGGCCCTGGTTACATCAGCCTGAAATAAATTCCCCTGCTGCAGAGGAGTTATTCACAAGCACTTACTTCAGTCTGAACCCAAGTTCACAAATGGCCACATCTCACTTCTTGGAGGGGAAGGTGACAGCTTAACAAGGAAGTATTAAAAAAGCATTTTCAACTTGAGCAAACTATGTGTATTCTGCATTTTAAAACTACCCTGACTGTCCACAAGAGCTTATGTGTCAGATGCTCAAAATCTGTGCTATAAATAGACTCCAGCAGTCTTCTGAAAAGCATCGGGATAGAGGGATTTTCAAACAAAGCACCTAAATATTCAGTGATCTAATTTTGATCTCACTCTCACAAGGTACACACTGGTGTAACGCTGTGGGTTTTTTTAATGGAGAGAGGATTCGTGTAGACACAAGATTACTACCCTATATTTATTTCTATTTTTAATCCTTGTGATTCATTATTAATGTTACATGGCATGTTTAAGATAAGAACATATTGCTGCTCTAGAAAAACTAATAGAGGAGGCTTTCCTGCTTTTCCAGATGAAAGAAAATAACAACGATGCAATCTCCTCCAATTTGGCATAACGGCCCTGTCATCCCTGTGATCACTAAATTAACAGTGCTGCTATCACTTTCAAACAGTATATAACGCTTAAGGTTATTAGTCAGCTGTTTGCCTCTCTACAAAAATAAACACACTCCACAAAGCAGCAGAGAAAACCTGACTATATCCCAAGCGAGCTGCTCTCCTCCCTGTTTGAGTGTCTGGTTTGTGAGGTAGGATCTGCAGAGATTAGCACTGAAGGTGGCAAGAAAGAAAGAAAAGAAGTTACAGGCACAGTGCTGATGGATGAGTATCTGCAAATCAATATAAGCCAAGGTGAAAATTAACAGACTTCAGTAAGAGCAGTTGATTTGCAAACCGATTCGAAAATGCAAGAATGGGGAGGGGGGTGGAAAGACAGAGGGCTGACTTCTGCAGCCCTGACTTCAAGAGTTTTGCCTGAGCCAGGATTCTAACCCTAGAACCCCCATTACAGCTGAATAACCAACAGGCAATGGCCTCTGCCAGCAGATCAGTACCTCTCTAGTTGTGTAAGAGAGAGCAAGATTTCCTGTTCATTAGCTTCTTCCCCATGACACCATGAATGCTCTGTGCCCACCGGCTCCAGCCAAGGGGAAAGTCACAAAAGGTTTGTCACCAACATGCAAAACCCAAGCCTTGAGGCTACAGCTCATGCAAGAGCTAGATGGTTCTGGAGAAGACAGGCAGCAGGCAGCTGACTTCAGGCAGCTTTCTCCACACAGCGCAAAATGAGACTGGGCTACTCACTGCCTGATGTTGTCACAGAGGCCAAAAGCAAAAAAAATTGAAGTTTTGGATCAGAGAGTGACTGACACCCTGAAGTTGGGAAGGGGTGATGGAAGAGGGTCACTGATTCATGTCCTGTTTCATTTCTTACAGCATCTCCTACTGGCTTTGCCACATGGGGCTCCAGCACTAAACAGGCTTCTGGTCTAAGCAGGGAAGATCACAGAATCACAGGGGTTGGAAAGGACCTCCAGAGATCATTGGGTCCAACCCCCCTGCCAAAGCAGCTCCCCAGCTCATATTGCACAGGTCGGCGTCCAGACGAGTCTTGAATATCTCCAGAGAAGGAGACTCCACACCCCCCTGGGCAGCCTGTCCCAGGGCTCTGTCACCCTCACTGGGGAAAAGTTCTTCCCCATGTTGGTGCAGAACTTCCTGTGCTCCAATTTGCAGCCATTGCCCCTTGTCCTGTCTCCACAGACCACTGAAAAGGGGCTGGCCATTTCCCCCTGCATCCCATACTTAAGATATTTATAAACATTAACTAGGTCCCCCCTTAGTTTTCTTTTCTCCAGGCTGAACAGTCCCAGCTCACTCAGCCTTTCCTCATACGGGAGATGTTCCAGGCCCTTAATCATCTTCGTAGCCTCCTCTGGACTCTCTCCAGGACATCCCTGTCTCTTTTATATCAGGAAGCCCAGAACTGGACACAACACTCCAGGTGGGGCCTGACCAGGGCAGAGTAGAGGGGGAGGATCACCTCCTTAGAGCTGCTGGCCACACTCCTCCTGATGCCCCCCAGGATCCCACTGGCCCTCTTAGCCACCAGGGCACACTGCTGGCTCACGGCCAACCTGTCATCCAACAGGACCCCCAGGTCCTTCTCCACAGAGCTCCTCTCCAGCAGGTTATGATTCTGTGATCTGGCACACTGTATTTAGAGTCCAATTATTTAGAAGTATTCCTCAGCTATCTCTTCTAGGAGCCCCACAGCTACACCAGGCTCTTAGCCCTAAAGAAATGTCAAGCTTTTAAATATTATTTTTTTAAACAAAAAAGAATGTCTGAGTTTGAGAAAAATATATCACACACACCATGCACATCTATAGTCTCCAAAGATACAGGAACTGTAGCTGTAAGACAGATGAGTCGTCATCCCCCCTTGAGTTGTATAAGGGCTGCAATGCTTAAACCAAATTTGGGCCACCAGCAGTACAACACCTCACGTACAAAGCATCAGGGAATAATATTTTAAAGATTTTTTTAATTATTATTTTTTGAGAGTCACACTAACAAAAGAGACATGCTGATCTTTATGGACTCAAAAAACTATTTTCAGGAATTTAGAAACCAATATGGTCATGACCTATCCAGCTGGGACTTGATATGTGGCAAGTGGGCCCAACAAGCTCAGCTCTTCACCTTCTCCCTGGGTGGCTGCAGGGAGACACATCCTCCCAGAGACCATGTCCAGTGAGCTAGAGCTGGAAAGAAGATTCTCCTACCCAAGGTGGGAACCAATATATGCTATGGCAGATCTGACCACAGGCTGTTCTAACACCTGACCAGTCACTACTCCCTGTTCAGATGTCCTTCACAAATTACTTACAGATATTCAGATTTTTCATGCATGGACTAGATTTGTACTTGAATTGCAGCCCCTTTGCCATTGAGGCCTCCTACAAACGTAGCTGCAACTGTTGGTCCAACTCAACAGCCTTTTTGTGCAGTGAAGTGGGAACTGTTTGGCTGGTGGTTTTAATGGATGGTTTTGGCTTTCCAAGGCCACAGGTCAAAAAGCAGTCAGCTAGATGTCCTGAACTGGACAATCTCAGTTGATCTCCTAAACACTCACACAGTGTATTTATTTGGACCATTAAATACATTTCTTCTGGTAATTAAACAGTTTCTGCTTCACTATTCATTTGGCCTCCTATAATTCGTTATGTAGGTGGATGTTTCAACCTGTGTAAAGGTCAGGGTGATATCTACAAAGCACTTAAATCTAACTGCAAATGGTACCTGAACCTTTGCTTGTCATGTACCACATCTAACAATGTCACCATCTGTGAACAATATGCTGAGATGACTTCACTGCCAAAAGACACTCAAGAGAAAGATCACAAAATAAGTGACAAAGTTCATTTCAAAGTCGCTGATAACTCTGCCAACAATTTTGTCTCATTATATGCCCATCCCTGGCCTCAATCATCTCATAAACGTTGGGGAAAATTAGACAATCATCTTAACATATAAATTTTGAGTTCTTAACAGAGTAATGAAATACTGTGTCTTAAATGTGCCTCAGCAATCACTGTTCTGTGGAACAGTAAATTCTGAAGAGGTGCCACCAAACCAAGCTCTGTCTGGAACTTCTTTATTTAGAGGGAGACAGTTCATATCAACAATTTTGGTCTGAAATGTCCAGGAAGAAAAAGAAGCACTGGTCTTGGTTCTGGGACCTTAGTTTAGAAATGCTACAGGAACCTTTTATAACTCCAGTTAGGCAAAACAAATTCTGAAAGAGTGGGAAGGTACATAAAAAAGAAGTATGAGCAGTTCAATATAATAGGCAGCCTGGCCTCCACTCCCATAAAAATACCTGATTAAATAATCAAACTGGCTACACATAAAACCCACTAAGCAAACCAAACAGGAGAATGATAGTCAGAGGTTCCTCAAGATGAAATCCTATCAGATTAATACAGCTGCTTTCTCAGGTTTATGAGCAGTAAAGGACAGGAGACACTGCAGATGAGTGTCCGTACAGCTCCTGATACTGCCCAGTACCAGCGGCTCACTGACAAACAGAAGGATGCTACATGAGGGGAGGGTGCTTTTAGCACGTGTTATTTACATAACAGGGACCTTAAACATTATGTTTTAAATGATATTAAACAGGAAAGTACATTGGAGGAAGACTTGGAATGGCTTTAACAACCTGGAGAAATCGGCTGAAAAAAGAGGATTATTTGCAGAAGTACAAGGTTGCTCCCACCTAAGAGGAGAATCCACTGTACAGACACAGTGTAGGGAATAGCTGCTATTTTCTGGAAGAGGACTGGGAGTTTAGAGGAAACCCCAAGCTAAAGCTGCATCACTCATTATGCTGTTGCCAAAAACTGACACAGAAGTGAGACATATAATCCATTGTACATTAAGGACATGAAGTAATTCCTCTCTGCAAGGCTCCACTGGCAAAACCTCAGCTGAAGACCTGTGTCTAATTTGAGGAAGCAAACCTACAGAAAGGTGTAGGCTCACTGGATAGAGCCCAGAAGAAAAAGAAGGTAAGAAAAATTCTAGAAGGTATAACTACACAGAGTAAGTGGGAGAATTTGGTTTGTTTAGTAACGATGAAGAAAAACAAGAAAAAAGGTCCTGAGATCTTTAAGATATTGCTGCAGAGGAATAGACTGGTCATAAGGTGACCAGGAGAAGCATTGGGTCTGAACTACATCCAGAAAGATTTAGCCATGAGGAAATCACAGGAAATGAAGTACTGGAACACACTGCCTGGAAGATGGGCAAATCTCTACCACTGATGTTTTAAAAATGGATTAGACATGTATCCATTAAGAGCTATATAGGTGACCCTGGTCATTAAGACGTTAGTAATTTCTCCATACCTCTGACAGTTCTGTGATCCTTTTATTAGATGACCACTGCTCAATCCTTGGGGCTCACAAAAAACTTCATTAAAAGTGTCCAAATCTGAAACACTGTAAGGGGGGACAAAACTTCCCCCGACTCTGGAATCTGTATGAATAGCAAAACTATCAAAGACCATGTCAGCTTCTGCCAGTCATAGAATCCTAGAATCTCCTGAGCTGGAAGGGATGCATAAGGATCATCAAGTCCAACTCCTGGCTCCACACAGGCCCAGTCAAGTCAGAGCACAGGACTGAGGGCATCGTCCAGATGCTTCCTGAACTCAGCCCAGCTCGGTGCTGTGACCACTTCCCTGGGGAGCCTGTGCCAGTGCCTGACCACCCTCTCAGGAAAGAACCTCTTCCTAATATCCAACCTAAACCTCCCCTGTTGCAGCTTCGTGTCGTTCCCTTGGGTTCTATCCCTGGTCCCCAAAGAGAGGAGATCGGTGCCTGCCCCTTCGCTCCCCCTCGTCAGGAAGCCACAGACCCCCATGAGGTTTCCCCTCAGCCTCCTCTTCTCCAGGCTGCACAACCCTAGGGACTTCAGCCTCTCCTCATAAGCCTTCCCTCCAGACTCTTCACCATTCTCATTGCCTTCCTCTGGACACTCTCCAATAGTTTTGTGTCCCTCTCATACTGTGGCACCCAAAACTGCCCCCAGTGCTCAAGGTGAGGCTACCCCAGCGCAGTGCAGAGCAGGACAATCCTCTCCCTGGCCCAGCTGGCCATGCCAGGCTTGATGCACCCCAGGATACGGTTGGCCCTCCTGGCTGCCTGGGCACACTGCTGGCTCATGGGTAACTTGCTGTCGACCAAGACCCCCAAATGCCTCTCAGCATGGCTGGCCTCCAGCATCTGATCCCCCAGTCTGTATCTGTAGCCAGAGTTGCCCTTTCCCAGGTGCAGAATCCAGCACTTGCCCTTGTTAAACTTCATGCTGTTGGTGATTGCCCAGCTCTAATCTGTCCAGGTCTCTCTGCAAGGCTTCTCCACCCTAAATGGAGTCAACAGCTCCTCCCAGTTTGGTGTCACCTGCAAATTTACTTAAGACACCCTCTAGTCCTCAGTCAGGTCATTTGTGAAAATGTTAAAAAGAACTGGCCCTAAAACAGAACCCCAGGGAACCCCACTAGTGGCTGGCCACCAGCCAGATGTAACCCCATTTACTATCACCCTCTAGGCCCGACCCATGAGCCAATTGCCCACCTATAAAACTTCACCTGAGGAACAAATAATTATTTAGCCTGGGCAACACTCCATTTGAGAAACATCACAGCAGACTGACTCACAATCTAGATGCCTCTCCATGATCTTGTAAAGTTTGAGGACTACCTTTGTGGTTTTACAACTGCATCCCATCTCCACCATTACTTTTATATGTTCTGGTGTAACAGAATAACCAGAGGTGATTATGGAAGGTCAGAGAAAGAGCAGGCATAATATACTCTGTTAGCTCCTTCTGGTAGTTCATGATGTGGAGCTTTATTAATGTGTCTGGGACACATCCCCCAGCCCACTTCAGAAAAGCCAGTGCTCCCTGGGGATGGCACTGAAGGGACACACAGCTTTCAGATCTCTCTTCAAAAGGATAATGACTTTCAAAGAAGTCAAAGGGAATTAGAAACCTTTTCCTCAAAAATCAAACAGGGCCACGCACAGCTATAAGGACAGGAGCTGTGGCAGAAGGATTAAAGCATCCTTTCACCAACCCAGAGGCAAAGGTCAGCCTTGGTCCAGATTTGCACCAATGGATGTGTTCCAAATTAAGCTAGCTCTGAGCAGCAAATTGGTCACTCAGACCAAGTGTTGAAAAGCAGCTGGATATCTGATTAGCCACATCATAACCTGATGTAGTGGAGATTATAGGCACTGCTGTGCGTTAACTTCCATCATCCAACAGGCCATAAAGTTTGAGTGAACTGTCACCATGGTGAAAAAAATTGTCACCAGTTTTGGGTGAAACCCAAAATTGGTTTTAGAGGGAAACTCAGGACTTTCTTCTCTGCTCATCTCAGATGTCAATGCCAGGCAAGTGCAAGTTCTAATTTATGGCTGGCTGCCCTTCTCATCTGATCCACTCCAAGTACACAGTATTTTATTTTCCCTGCTTCTTGCACTTCTGTGCTTTGACAGAGCAGAAATAGATGCCTTTGCATCACCACCACTGGAAGATCTTTTGGGGCAAAGAGCTAAACTTCTGATACTGAGCCACACTTCTCATTAGGGGCATATTTATAAAGAACAGAGCATGACTAAGTTGCTAATTATGTCTGTAACAACCAAAATTCAATAGATCACCAATAATTCATAAAATCTTTAAGTGATGTGTTTCCAAGCACCTGTTTACATTTCCATCCTTCTAGTAAAACTAATCACAGAATCATAGACTAGTCTGGGTTGGAAGGGACCCCAAGGATCACAGTGTTCCAACCCCTGCCACAGGCAGGGCCACCAACCTCCAGGCCTAGAGCTACACAAGGTTGCCCAGGGCCCCATCCAACCTGGTCTTGAACACCTCCAGGGATGGGGCATTCACCACCTCTCTGGGCAGCCTGTTCCAGCACCTCACCACTCTGTGAAGAGCTTCTCCCTAATATCTAATCTAAACCCTTCCCTCCTTTAGCTTCACTCCATCCCCCTTGTCCTGCCATTATCTACCCTTTTAACAAGTTGATTCCCCTCCTGTTTCTCTGCTCCCTTCAGTTACTATCATCCTGACTGTACATTCAGACACAAAGGGAAGAAATATTTCTCCCTTGGACATGCCCTACAACTTCCCCTGTTTGACACCCCTCTCTGTCACACTACAAGGTACCACTTGATCACAGTTACATTTTCTTTCCGCCTCACAAGGACACATTTGCAAAATTCAATGAAGAAACTGGTAAATGCCGACACACTGGCTCCTTAACCTCTTGTATCCTATGCTGAGCAGTACTGAAATTATGGATACATCCCCACTGTCTTTTACAGGCAGAGAGCAGCAAGTTATGGCCCCATTCAGAGCCCACCACACACAACGGGGCTCATCAGGCCTACCACAGGGCAGAACTACCACGGCTTCTTGCTGGGAGTTGCCTGACATCCACATGGCTCACAACATGAGCAGAGCAAATCCAGCTCTACTCAAAGACTAAGCGTGCAGAGCAAGAAGCTAAAGGCAGTTGCTGTAGAGCCTTCAGCTCTGCCAACAAAGCAAAGTCATTAACTGCCAGTGCTGTACCTCTCCATCAATCACAGGACCCCTAGGAATCCAGCGCAAGCTCTGCCCCAGCATCTGATCTTCCTACAGGCAAATAAATCAAGCTGAAGTGGCTCAAAAATGCCTCAGGACTACTCTTTATCTCAAGCTATCTGGCAGAGAAAGACAGCTCTTATTTGCTGTCTGACTGGAATAGTCCCTTCCCAATTCCCATCAGGACGGGATCTCTGGGTAGCTCCAGTCCAGCAAGGACCACAACCAGCACCATGAAATAGCACTGAGTACTCAACCCAACTCCATGCACGTAGCTCCAGACTGGCTTTGTGATGCTGTTGATGTTTAAACAGCACAGAAATGGGATAAATAAAGTCGTTTCACTGATAACTTTCAGCATCTCTCTTCTCAAAGCTCTCAGCCTGATTTCTCCTGTCATGCTCCCAGAGGTCAAAAGCCAGCCCAGAGAAACCACCACCTGCTCAAATGCTCCCTGCTCTCAAGGAACCTCTGCAAATGATCTGCCTGAGAGTAGGGAGGCTCTTCAGAGGGATCTGAACAGACTGGACCGATGGGCTGAGACCAATGGGATGAAGTTTAACAAGGCCAAGTGTAGAGTGCTGCACATGGGACATAATAACCCCATGCAGCGCTACAGGCTTGGGGGAGACTGGCTGGAGAGCTGTCAGGCTTGTATCAAAAACAGCGTGGCCAGTAGGTCTGGGGAGGTGATTGTGCCCCTGTACTTGGCATTGGTGAGGCCACACCTTGAGTACTGTGTCCAGTTCTGGGCTCCTCACCATAAGAAGGACATTGAGGCCCTGGAGCGAGTCCAGAGAAGGGCAACCAGGCTGGGGAAGGGGCTGGAGGGCAAATCCTCTGAGGAGCGGCTGAGGGAGCTGGGGCTGTTCAGCTTAGAGAAGAGGAGGCTGAGGGGAGACCTTATCACCACCTAGAACTCCCTGAAGGGAGGTTATAGAGAGATAGGTGATGGTCTCTTCAGCCAGGTGACAGGTGATAGAGCAAGGGGGAATGGCATGAAGCTGGGCCAGGGCAGGTTTAGACTGGATGTTAGAAAAAAAATTTTTTACTGAAAGAGTTGTCAGGGCCTGGAACAGGCTGCCCAGGGAG
This sequence comes from Porphyrio hochstetteri, assembly GCA_020800305.1. Taxonomy (NCBI): domain Eukaryota; kingdom Metazoa; phylum Chordata; class Aves; order Gruiformes; family Rallidae; genus Porphyrio; species Porphyrio hochstetteri. Next base: position 66,318,755 of record CM036908.1, on the reverse strand, counting down.
GGGCTGAGTCACCTTCCCTGGATGTGTTCAAAAAAAGGGTAGATGAGGTACTTAGGGATATGGTTTAGTTTAGGATGAGAATGGTTGGACTTGATGATCTTAAAGGTCTTTTCCAACCTTGTGATTCTGTGATTCTGTGAAATCCTTAAGGTAAAAAACAAGAGAGAACTTCATAAACCACCTTCTGTAGGTCTGCAGATGTTACCCTGTTATCAGCCACCACTCTGGGCTCACACTTACGAAAGCAAGACTGAACTTTGCATTTTACTTCCAAAGCAGAGCAGAGTCCTCCCATCCAGCAGCGTTACATAAACGAGCTTCACACCAGCGGGGAGAGCCTAATAGGTTTTGTAGGTCAGTGCTTCCAGCAGGTATTTCTCAAAAGACTGTGTTTTGAGTTCAAGGAAAGACAAAAAACTGCCACAACTATCCTTCAACTGGGTTTTTCGAAGGGACAGTCCAGTAAAAGTTATTAAGAGCAGAGGAAAAACAGGAGGAGGAAAGAGAGTGATTGATTTGTTGTAAGATGATCTGAAAATGGTTTGAAAATTCAGGGCATGTGAGGACAAAATATATATATAAAAAAAAAGAAATATTCTAGCAGAGAACAACTCAAAAATAAAAATAGCAGTGGTGGGTAAGAGCTGTTCTTCAAAGAGATGTCAGACTTTACAATACTTTGTGCAGCAGCAGTGACTAGAAAGGCTTCATGTTGTTGCTACATGGCAGTGTTAAAAACCAGCGTTCATTTCTTTGGTGGGGGGGAAATAAACCCAAACCAACAAACCCCAACAGAAACACATACAGCAGAATAATAAAATGCAACCATAGGGAGGTTGCTTTAAGTCCTATTTATAAAACCCTGGGGCATTTTTCCTCGTTCAGTCACCACAATGTCAGATTGTCATTTCCAACGCAGGTCAGAAATGTCACAACTGGTGATGCGACGGGTGGCGCGAGTGACAAGCATAATTCCTAGGAACTTAGCCCCTCAAATAAACAAACAGGAGTGGTGGCATTTCTTTATTGCCTTTTTCTAAAGCCAAGAGTTATGCTCAGTATTAAAATTTTCTGTTATAATGGACAAACTTTTACGCTTTATACAAGACCTCTTGTGCAGCAACGTCTCTTTCCCTGGGCTCTTGGAGAGCCAGGGTGTCTGAAATGACTGCTGAACCCTCTCTCTCTCTTACTAGCCTGCAAGAGAAAGAAGGGGAAGCTCACTTTTTGTTCTCTGGGCACCATGACATATTTGTGAGCCTAATAACACCCTTGCAAAGTAGATAAAATATTAAGTACTATCTCTACATTACACCAGCAAAGAAATAGAGGGCCAATAGTCAGCCACCAGTTTTCTGCAAGTACAAAATTAACCTTGGATTTATTATTTCAAATAAGAGGAGATGATCATCATGAATATTTTATAACATTTTCTGTAGCCTTAATAAAACAACTACGTTCTCTCCATTTTTTAAAACTGCAAATGGTTCACAGCCATTGCCTGTGATGTTCTACAGACCTTTACAATAGCTGTGGTTCTGGAAGTTGAATCCTTTAATCATTGAATTTCAGACCAAAACCTGAAAGTATCCTATAGAAACATTCCCTGGTTTTTACCACATCACCTTAAAGTCCCAAACAAGGCAGGTGTACCCTGTAAGAATCCTGGCATCCCAGCACCACCCCAAGATGTAGACAAACAGCATGAAGCCAAGATCACTCCTCCCAGGCTAGTTTCTTATCTGTGTGCTGGAAGGAATTATGAAATAAAAGATTTGTGAGCTTCACAGGATGCTTATTCATACCAAACAGGCCAACACTTTGTTTTCTTCCTCCTTCTCTGTCACCACATATATAGGGGGCTGGAGGGAACCTGACTTCAAGTTTTTGTGGGAGTTGCCCTCATTCATCAGCTGAAAAACTGTACCCAAAGAACCAGCAGCAACAGAGACAAGCAGTTCTACAGCAGCAAAACAAAGCCACTTTCCTACAGAACTGCATCTTCTGGCCAGATTCTCTGCTGTCTAAACAGCAATTACACAAATTGAAGGAAGAAATACCCATCAAAAGCTACTAAAATATACATACACTAAGAACTTCCAAGGCATGGATCAGTGAAGAATGGAAGTGCACCAGGAACCTGCATTATTATTTGCTCTTCTCAGTGATGGGCAGCAACAGGACAAGGGGCAGCGGGTGCAGCTGGAGCAGAGGAAGCTCCATGGGAACGTCAGGAGGAACTTTGTCACTGTGAGGGTGACAGAGCCCTGGGACAGGCTGCCCAGAGAGGTTGTGGAGTCTCCTTCTCTGGAGACATTCAAACTCTGCCTGGATGCATTCCTGTGTGATTTAGTCTGGGTGATCCTGCTCTGGCAGGGGGGTTGGACTAGATGATCTTTCGAGGTCCCTTCCAACTCCTAACATTCTGTGATTATACTCTTCTCTGCACATCTTCTGTTGGCCACTGTCTGAAGTTGGGTGTCAACTAGATGCATCTTTGCTAAGACACATAAAATTTTATGCAGTTCATCTTCAGGAGCAAACTAATTCTACAGCTTTCCCACTGCAGGAGAACCAAGAGGCTCCCCTTTTTCTATCTGTCCACTTGTTCTTATACTCCATCATGGTTCCACAGTTTTCATGTTGACTCTTGGTAAGTTTGTTGGACTTGGCCAATAGATTCAGAAGTTACAGGGGAAGGGAGTAGGGACAGAGACAGGATGTTCACATAAGCCTTATTTCCATAAGAAACCAGGTTAAAAAAATCAACAGATGACGAGTTACAAGACGTTCTGTAATCTGCCTTTAAAACACCCAGGAATGAGGTGCAAAGTCCTAACAGGGCATATGAGGATGTGTTTGACAAGGAGCAAGTGCTTACATTAGGCAGAACAACATAATCTTTAAAAAAATTATTGCTTGATTAAAAAAAGAGACCCAGCAGCCACTCCAAAGAGCAGGAAGCTGCTCACTCACAGACCTACCACAAGGTGCAGGGCTGTTCTGTGCTTTCTAAATCATCCCTTTTACTCTCTTCCAGACCTTAACAGGCTGCTACAAAAATACCATAAATTATAGAGTATGAATGATGTCAAAGCTTACTCTCAGAGGGAGGCTGGGAACAGCAATCATGTATTCATCAGTTTGGGAATACACAGACACAATTTTTGTTCAGAACATATAAAAAAAATTGGGGGGGGGGGGGGGGGGGAGGTGGGGGGGAGGAAGGGGCTCTGCACATCAAAGGCACTGAGTATATTTCCTTCCAGATCTTCCCTTCAGCCAGCCAAGTCCGATGCCACAGACACAGAGGGAGAAGGAAGTGGGGCAGACAGGATGAAAAGGGAAAGTCAAGTCCAAGGAGAATGGCTTAAGCCACTGCAACACACAGGGAAGGCATAAATGCAGAAGACCTCGTGCCTACATACTCAGTCCAAACTGCATGGTGTTACTCCAGAAGGCTTCAAGAGAGACCTGCTTCTGAATACCTGAACATAACAGGAGATAGTGTGATAGCCCTGAAATGAAGAGCAATGAAACTGCTCTTCATGTGCATAAAGGATATTTGGCAATTCAGGCTGCTCTAAAATACAGTTCCTGCCCAGAGTCCCAAGTAGGGCAGCAAAAAAACTCGAGGAACGTGAACAAAATGGGATGGTTTATTTTACCCAGATACTCACTATCCATCACCCACAGGAAGGATGTGAAGACCAACAGTCATTAAGCCAGCAGAGGATTCTGCTGTAAGGTGATCTTTTGCCAGGTAACAAACATATCATTAGGACCACTTTGCCACAGGGAAAAACCAACAAACCAAACAAGTCAAAAAGCAGAGGAAGTGATCAGAACCTTGATGTTCTCCACAGCTGTGACCATCAGAAAATCCTTAAAACGGGCTCGAACTTGTGTCCACAACTAAACCAAAAACATCTTCAGCTGTGAGCATCCCACATCTGAGAGCAGCTTTGGAATTAAAGAAAACCCAAATGCAGACAACTGATCTGTCCTTACTATTATTGGCAGCCTCTGATCTGGGACACCATCACATAGAAAAACAGACCCAACATCTGTTAACAACACGCACAGTGAAGGTGGTGGATTTCTTCTACCCTCCATTCCCCTACACAGGATAAATCCAAGGGCTGTACCTCCCTTTTTTGTTGGCTCCTTAAAGCAGTAAATGACAAGGAATGTCTTATCTCCACAAAGTGCTACGAAACTTCACTAAGCCCTCTAAATGTTTTACACTAATAACAATTAAGAGCTATATTTTCAAAGAAGCACCCCAAAGGAGGCTGGAGCCAGGCTCTTTTCAGGGATGGCAGCGACAGGACAAGGGGCAGCGGGTGCAGCTGGAGCAGAGGAAGCTCCATGGGAATGTCAGGAGGAACTTTGTCACTGTGAGGGTGACGGAGCCCTGGGACAGGCTGCCCAGAGAGGCTGTGGAGTCTCCTTCTCTGGAGACATTCAAACCCACCTGGATGTGTTCCTGTGTGATTTAGTCTGGGTGATCCTGCTCTGGCAGGGGGGTTGCACTAGATGATCTTTCGAGGTCCCTTCCAACTCCTAATGTTCTGTGATTCTGTGAAAGTTATACACACAATATTTGAGAGCAAGCACCACAGCTAAATCACATGTGCACACTCACCAGAGTGGTATTTCCAGATGTCTGCATTAGAAACCTTGACTCTCAGAAGAACCACTGTTCCATCTGTGCACAATGCCAATGTTCAAGCAAGTCCTCTAGAGTCTGCTCGCATCCAGACATCTTTTCATCTAGCTGACTCCCCTAAGCCCACAGCCAAGGATGCCTGTCTTCACTAGGATGTTGAAAAAGTTGCTTTGAATTCACTTCAAAGCAGACGTGAACAAAAACACTGCACAGACCCTACCTAGAAACAGAGTTGCCCTAATTTGATCTAATTAACCTCCTTTCCAGCACTGAATGTGTGGTTACAAAGAGGATGCACTGGAAAACCCAGCTAAACAGACTCTTCTGTGCTTTTGCCTGCCACAGCGCATCTATGGGTAAAGTACCAATCTCAACCTTTTAGGTCTACCTTCTGACCAGCCAGTGAGGTCTGCATCTGAGAGAAGATGGCCTTCAGAAGGCATGTTCTTGGACCCACATATCTGTGAAGACACCAGGTCAGGTGACAGTTGTGCACTTAAACACACCTTGAAGTCAGTGCAATGGTCCCTGCAAAGCACCGAGCTTGGTGGCACACAACCACAGATAAATCCATGCCCACTGGTAAAGTGTCCCCCAAGAAGGGTGACAGAAGGCAGGCCTTGTGCTGGATGAATCACAGCATCGGGACACATTTGGCTCGGCACACCAACAACAGCTGAACTATGGATTTCAGCTGAAAAATGTCTTTTGTTCCTTCCTCCAAGGCTCTTTTTTCAATGCATGTGAAAAGTGGCACTTCTCTGGTGACATCCCAGACACTTCACCCGTCTGCGTTTTTTTGAGAGCATTTCTTCTGAGGAAAAAATGTTTAAGTTTTTCTTCTTATCTAAACTCCTCACTTTTTCCCCATTCCATCCCACCCTGGAAAGAAGCAAGAACTAACTGATAGAAAGTTAGGAAGCCTCATTAGATGTGATCTTGTTTTCCATCTTCCCCATAAATGTTAAGTTCAGTCATTTTCCACCTGCTTTTTGTGTTAGCAGCACCACCAAGTAGTAAGCATTGAGTAAGTGCTTTCTCACAGATAGAACTGATACACCTCAGATAAAAGTCCAAACCATGGTACACAAACACAACAAAGGGTTCACCTTCCTACCATCCCTGCTGTCAGCACTGAAGAACTTCTACTGGTGGAGCACAGCGAAGCGTCCCACTTGCACACAAGCTGCTACGAATCCTAGCCCTTGGAAACCTATCAGACAACAGGTTATTTCTGGCACTGCAGAGAAAAACCCCAATCTGCACCCACACAACTCCAAGGCTGCAAACTCCACGTGGTGAGCTTTGTCAAAGGAAGTATCCAAAAGTCCCATGGGGGGTCTTAACTGTACTATCAACTGTGCTGTAACTGCTACACCTGAATATAAATCACACCGTGTGACCTGATGCAATCACTTCTCTGTCTCAGAGAACTCCAACAAAGAACATGTGTTTTCCAGCCCTGTTTCATACCTCTCTCACAGAGGCACAGCAGCACGTGGTTTCGGTCCTGTCCTCAGATGTTCAGGTATATGATGCCTGTTAGCTGGAATGGATCTCCACAGTTGTGTCCGATGAGTCATATGAAAAAAATCAGCCCCCAGCAGGAAGCTATTTTATTAGTGGAAAGCACAGCATCTTCAGCTACCCCATTAATAATAAAGGTGTGTGTTAGCAGTCATCAAAAACATCCCCCAGAAGACTAAGCCTCTGCAGGAGGAGAGATAGCTGTACTGTGTATCGCTTCAGCAGGCAATAGCTCAAGCAATACTGCCTCAGTGCCATGAACAGCCGCTTCCCAGTCATGACCCAAGTGCAAAATGCCTGAAACGGGAAGGAATTAAATGGGAAGAGTCGCCAGGTTGGCCTCAAGCTACAACTTCTTTCTCCCTCTGGATGGAGAGAATCAGAGAATGGTTTCGGTTGGAAAAGACCTTCAAGATCGAGTCCCACCATCTACCCAGCCCTACTAGGTCTAACACTAGACCACGTCACCAAGTACAACATCTACTCTTCTTTTAAACACCTCCAGGGATGGTGATTCAACCACCTCCCCAGACAGCCTGTTCTAATATTTAACAACCCTTTCAGTAACAAAATTTTTCCTAATATCCAACCTAAACTTCCCCTGATGCAACTTTAGACCATTTCCGTTTGTCCTACCAAGGACACTACCAGGTCTATGACTGGTCTAGTAGTAGATTTGGTGGAATCCTTTTGAAGGAGTCACACAGACCCGTGAACTGCCATGCTGGTGCTGGCCTTTCTCTTCCTCCCTGCCAAACTTAAGTGAGACTCAAGAGACATGGGAGCCCTTCCTGCTTCAGACAAAATAGACTGGAAGAGCTTTAAGATTAGCAGAAGCAGCAGCAAACATCATCTTCCACCCTAGACCTGAATCCTGCTCCCTTGCTTTAGCCCATCAGGAAACCAGAACAGGAGCAAATCAGCATCAACCCCCTTGCACCTACAAAAGGACAGCGGAGACCTTGCTCACTCCCTCGCCCTGCTACCCCTGATCCAGGCCAGCCCAGCTGAACACAGGAAAGCACAAGTCCATTTTATCAAGGTTATTTGGAAAGGAAGCCTAGGAAGAATCAATACAGATTTAAAGTAGTAAGAGAAAGGTCATCTTTGTGCAGCAGATCCACTGTGCATCTCTACCCTGACCACACACTGCATGCCTTTGAATACATTCAGTGCTGCCACTCAACAGCTCCTGGGACACTCTCACACAGCAAGAGCAGAGCTGTAAGCCATACCCTGGGTATCAGCGAGGTATAACACCACAAATTCCATCTTTGTGCAGGGAAATGTGCCACTCTCAGAGGGCCAGCCCAAACTGGAGGGCGACCAGGGAGTCCCGCTTCACCAGACTGTAAGAGTAAGATATTCAGCCTCACTACATAGAGCTGGTCCAGTTACTTTCGGTGGGTAATTTAACCAGGCAGTTGAGCACTTTGCTTTCCCCACCACCACCCTATTTGCCACAAAGAGATGGGGACATTTTATTTGCAGGAATTTTCATTACTTGTTACTCTGATCATCCAGCAGCAGGCCTGGGAGGAAAAAACAATCCTGCCACCAGTTGCTGAGCAAAACAGCGAGCCCCAAATTCACTTTCATGGGTGAATTCCCACACAGGTAGCTGAGCAAAGCCCAGCAATTTCCAAATGTGCAGAAGAAGTCATTGAAAACTTTTAAAAACACTAATAAAAAAATAATCAAAAAAGAAAAGGGAATGCAAGCTTTGGAAGGATACAAGTTTGCTGAGAGCTATGTGTCACTTCGGAATGATATTTTACCAAGATCAGATACACAGCCACTGGCCTGAGAGGATGGGGAAGACGTGTAAGGGAAAGAGTGCTGGAAGGAGAGTCAAAAGGAGGGGAGACCTCATTGCAGCTTTCCAGTACATGAAGGGAGCTTATAAGCAGGAGGGGATTCAACTTTTTAAAAGGACAGACAATGGCAGGACAAGGGGGAATGGATTAAAACTAAAGGAAGGAAGGTTTAGATTAGATATTAGGGGGAAGTTTTTTACAGAGAGAGTGGTGAGGGGCTGGAACAGGCTGCCCAGAGAGGTGGTGGATGCCCCGTCCCTGGAGGTGTTCAAGGCCAGGTTGGATGGGGCCCTGGGCAACCTTGTGTAGCTCCAGGCCTGAGGTTGGTGGCCCTGCCTGTGGCAGGGGGGTTGGAGCTCTGTGATCCTTGGGGTCCCTTCCAACTCATACCATTCTATGATTCTATGATGCCTCTTCTGTGCTCTCCAGAAGAGCGCCAGGAGCTCATGGCATACCCAGGTCGTTTCCTCATGAGCCATACGCAGCAGTAGCCCTTTCAGGAAAGGGAAGAGAAGCAGCAGCACACAGCTCCATGCTGCCATGATAACAGCAAGCTGAGTGAGCTTCAAGCCACCTCAGGTGAATCGGTGCGAGTGAGGCAAAGCAGTGGGCTGCCGGAGAGCCGTGCCACACGGGAGCACGAGGCACAGCCCAGCCATCGCCTGGAGCAGCACGAGAAGGCCTGGAGCAAACAAGCATGAGAAGGCAGAGGAATGAAAAAGCACGCAAGAGTACGTGTAGAAAGCTACCAAGCTACTGAAAGTACCTCTATCAACTTTAGCACCTGGCCAGATGAAATGCAAGACCTGCTGCACGGTCACCAGTGGGGGAAGAGATCATGGCTTGTTCTGCACAATCTTTGGCAAATTAACATCCCTCCCCCACACCTTACTGTCTCAGTTTCCCCTGCCAAACAGGAGTATTTTTTCTCAAAGTCTTGGCAATCTTCTTTACAAGGCATCTTTAAAGCTTGGGAAATAATTCTTATTTAGATACATAAGACTGGGAGATACTTTTTGGCCATTAATTTCAGCCTTGGGGTAATTTCCAGCCTTCATTTATTCATGGCCTGTTCATACCCATTTGTCTGCATGCCAAGGCGCCGCTTCAGTTTAAATAACTCTTCTTTCCTACATCCTGCTGTTCATCTTCCCAAGATGGAGCCGCAGCCATTTTCCCATCTTGGCTAGCCTACACAAGCCAAGCTCTGCCAGTCCCTCTATGCTAGGGTATGCACTCCATCACCTTGGTCCCCCACGGTGTCCTTTCTGATTTAAATTCATCCAGGCTGAACTCAGTCATTCAGAACTGTGCCCATCTGTCACAGAATTACAAGGTTGGAAAAGACCTTTAAGATCATCGAGTCCAACCGTTCCTGTCCTGTGCTAAACCAGATCCCTGAGCACCTCATCTCCCCGGCTGTTAAACACATCCAGGGAAGGTGACTCAACCCCCTCCCTGGGCAGCCTGTTCCACATCCCAACAACTCTTTCAGTGAAGGATTTTTTCCAAACATCTGATCTGACCCTGCCCTGGCACAGCTTGAGGCCATTTCCCCTTGTCCTGTCACCTATGACTTGGCTGAAGAGACCATCACCCACCTCTCTGCACCCTCCTGTCAGGTCAGTGGAGGTGGGGAGAAGGTTTCCCCTCAGCCTCCTCTTCTCCAGGCTGAACACCCCCAGCTCCCTCAGCCGCTCCTCAGAGGATTTGCCCTCCAGCCCCTTCCCCAGCCTGGTTGCCCTTCTCTGGACTCACTCGAGGACCTCAATGGCCTTCTTGTAGTGAGGAGCCCAGAACTGGACACAGAACTTCAGGTGTGACCACTCAAGGTGTCACAGCATACCCGGGTACCTCAATTTCACGGCTCAGCTCCCCAAATATTTGACCCAAAGAGAGTGAATCAGCTGACAAAAGCCCAAGGACTGCACCATCTAATGACACCCCTTGTCCTCCAACATGCTTTGAGTCCCCAGGTAAAGCAGAGGTCCCACATGTCAGCTGCAAGTGCAAGGCTGCCACGCTGGCCCTTCCAATGCAAACAGAGATCCCCACAGAGCCTGGCCCTACTCCAGTAACAAATACATACCCGCTCTGGCCAAAATTAGTGAGCAAGGGAGTATTTTTAAAATCTGTTTTGCTAAAATCAATTACTTGGTAAGTTACTGCTGCTGGTGCTGATACACAGCCCTACATTTATTGAATATTTTTTTTCTCCTGAACAGGTTGACAAGCCTGCAAGGAGAAGCAACTACAGTGGGACTGCAGCCTGTGCCACGGCACCCACTTGTGCCCCCAGAGCTGGTGGGGAAAAATAAAGAGATTGTTATATCTACACTTTGCAATCCAGCCCCCACTGAGGCACACCTTCCCTAAAAGAAGGGCTGGGAATAACTTTCCTGTGGCAAATCCTTGCCCAGTAGGGAAAGGAAGGGCTTTGAAATAAAGTTCGATCCCACCCAGGCCTGCATCTGGAGTCCTCACAACCCAAACACTATGGGGTGGCTCAGGGGCAGCTGACGTTTCAGTACAAGCTGAAATATCCCTGAAACAACTTCAGGTCACGCAGAGGCCGATTCAGACCCCTCTGCCTCCCTCCCAGACCCCCTCAAGCACAGCTCAATCAATTCAGCCTCATCCACCAAAAATTTCAAAGCACCTTTCCTTGACTGCTCCTCTCCCAGTCTCTCCTATTACTGTCTCTGCTCTGCACTCAGAAACTGAGGGCTCTGCAAACTGCCAGAGAAGCAGCTGGGTGCCTCCAGTAAACAGACTGGGACTCTGTTCCTCTCGCTGAAAGTGACAAGCCACCAGGAGGGCAGGGTGCTCAGCAAGCACGGAGGCGATTCGGGTTTGCCATGTGATGCGTACTGCAGCAGCGCTGCTGGCACAGCTGCTGTAATAGCCAGGAGAAAATTCCCTCCGATGTTTCAGAGTTACATTTCCCCTCCACAGCTTTTTACTCTGCTCAGAGAGCTGGAGAGAAGAACTGCCAAGCCAGTGATGCTGGCTCAGCGTGCCTGTAATCCCAGCCTTATTATGCAAAGCAATTAAGCGTGGACTTAACTTCAAACACACTGCCAAAACCCAGTGGCTTAGTGCAAGTCCAGACTTAAGCAGATGCTTAAGTTCATTGCTGACTTGAGGCTTGCCTTGCCAAATTAAACCACAAAGCCTCGCCTGAGCTGTTTGTAGGGAAGAAAGAAAACACAAAGCTTATTCTTTCCAGCAACTGTGCTAACATTAAGGACAGGTTCAGCATTTCTTCCCAGGCACCAAGCACCACGAAGGACACACGCTGCTCTAAGGGCTTTCCAGCTCCCTGGCTGACACATCCCACCACAGCCACCCAGTATCACACTGCGAGCCCAGTAACACAGCCAACAGTCCCACTGCTGCACAGACACAAAACACCACCCTCTGCTTCTAGGAGCTTACACAGTTTTGGGGCTTCAAAGAGGGTCTGAAGGAGCAAAGGGGGTTTCAAAGCAGCACGGGAGAACGTACAAGAGAACTTGTTTTAAAGTCTAGCAAGTGCCTGTGGGATACTGGTGTTCATGACATGCTGTGGTGGGAATCAACCCCTCCAGATGTGTTTAGGAGAGCTCTCCAAGCAGGATGGAAAGAAGATGATGGACCATGCAAAGAGCTAGGAGGAGGAGAAATGCAGCCACTGCATTCTCAGTGCAGTTACGCTGTACTGAGAAATGCAGATCTGCAATGCTGAGAGCCAGGACAAGACATAAAACTTCGTGGATGGTGGCAATTGCTCCATCAAAAAGACATTATACAGGCAGAAATTGCTTAATTCAGAGGTGGACTTGATGAAGCTAATGAAGATTAGGGACAAGAAACTTTGGCTGGAGCAGTTTTAACTCAGTGGAAGGCACAGAAAGGGTGTTAGGACAGACTTGAAGGAGAGGAACTTTGTAGTGTGAAAGTAAAAAAGCTTTCAGTACTGAGATGAAAGGCAGATGGGGTGGCAGTTGGACAGAGTGAAAAAAAGAAAGGAAAAAAACCATAGATACTTTAAAGACTAGAGACACTAAACCTGGTTGTATTACCAGCTAGAAGCAAGAGAAGAATGAAAAGTTACGGCAAAGATGAGGAGAGAGAACAGGGAACTGTTTGTGGGGGTGGAAAAGCTGGATCACACCAAATAAAAATGCACACAGAAACATGAAGCCAAGAGGTCACAAACACAGCACCATCCACAGCTCCAGGCCAAAGGCTGATCTACAACCAGCACCACCCCCTGGGAAATGAGAGTGACTTTGTCTCTCTTCCAGTGAGTTTCTCCACAATCCCTCTTCCTTCTCACAGAAGCCAAAGACCTCATACATACTCTGCATCTTTTAAATGGAAGAACTGAGGGATCAAGCCATGAATCCAAAGGTGCAGGGTGGCTGAGATCAGGAAGAGCCCTTTTCATCTAAGGAACTGGGGGGTGGGGGGGAAATCCAGTGGGGGGGAAATCCAACATCCTACCTTGCTACAATCCTTGTGACTTCTTATGCAGGATGTGGTGTGGGGTTTTTCTGCAATATACATGGACACAACCACCACCCCAAAATACATGCTTCTGCTTAATCAGATGACTTACAGAGAAATAAAGAAGGTATTTTTCTTTTTTTTTTTTTTAACCTGGCTCAAAATTAACAGAAGAATCATCATATGCAGGCTCCCAAGTCTGAAGTAGGTTAGTGCACACAAACACAGAAGAGGAAGTAAAAGTCTCTAGAAAACACTGCAGTTCTCTGTAGTAACTGCTCTCCAACACTACAGTCCTCTGACAGTAGATTTCATGGCAATTTCTGACCAGTCCCTAGCCTTCACACACAGAAACCTAGGCATGATCTCCTGTTAGGCTGTGGAATACATGCCAATCCACAACAGGAGAGATGTAAATCATCAGCACAGGTCACAGCGCCTTGGGCTTCTTTTTGTCATTTTCCAGGACCCCTCAGGACTGAGCAGCAGCCACCCACCCTCTGCCTTCACCTTTTCTCATCAAGATGCACGGCAGGCTGGGGACAAAGAGGTGCCTAGAGGAAGGTGACTGTCATCATCCAAATAACATCCCCATCTGGTCCCTGGCCAGCTTGATCTGACCCGAGGGGTACCCAAGAAACAGATAGCACAAAGCCATCCTGGGGACAACAGCTCATCCTCAGCTGCCCTCTTCCTCAGGCACCCTTCAGACCCAGGCAGGAGCAAGGTGACAGTGTAAGCAGATGATTGCAGGTGCTACTTCAGCCCTATGACAGGACAAGGGTTCCTCTGCCACTGGGAAGGGTAGAGACACGACATACCTGAAAGGCTGCACACACCACATGCACTCCAGCAGAAGGCACAGGTACTGTTCAGTCACACTATAGTGGTGACAGAATCATGTCTTCACCACATTAAACTGAGGTATCAAGTACATTAATTATTAGTTGTACAAACTTCCAACCTTCAGTGGTTAAATTTTGACAGTGCTATAGCTGCAACAGACAATTAACTAGGAGGAGAAGTGTCAACAGCACGTGAAGCAGCACCACTTGAAGGTAATCCTTCAGCCTAGACACAGGAACCAAGCGCGAGCTCCAAGCCAGGACCTCCAGGAGCGACTCTCACTGCCTTGCTGTCTATGTTCAAGATGCCTGAAGGATGCCTGTTTTTAACCCAGGTGGGGGGAAGACTATTTTTGTGAGAATTCTAACACGTTAAAGCACTTTATAAACACAAAACACACAGCCTCAAGAATAAGGCAGGCATTTACCAACTGCAAGCGCTCCAGAAATCATCGTGATGGTTCTAAAACTTATGAGACTGCTTCAGAAAGCATTCATAGCTTAGAAGGGGTATATGCTTTTCATTTACCTGAAGGCATTTAAGTATCAGGATACCTCTGGGTCACACACTTCCAGTTTTCCTCTTTAAGCACAAATGACCACAAATTTTGCTTATTTTCTTCAAAGAGCAAAACCTGAGATAGAAACCATCCCTGTTTTGCCTCAGCACCCAGTCTTCAAAGGCACAAAAGGCTGGGATGTTTGCAGTAAGATCCCAAGAGTCAGCACTTTTGAAAGCCTTGGCCTCTCCCAGCACGCTTTATCTAATTTTAAGCAGAGGCAGTTTGTAGCATCTGCAGAGCCTGGTCCTGGACTAAGAAAGCTTTTCTGTGTCCAGGCAGTGCCCTCCTGGCCTCCTCAATGTACCCATGCAGAGCCACTCGCATTGCCAACACTGAATTGGGGTCTGCAGTTTGGTAGAGAGTGGGAGTGTTGCTGCAGGCTGAAAAAATGCATTCTGCCACTGAAGGAAACTTGCCACGAAGTATTAACCCAGCATCCTCGTCCTTCCCTGGTAAATCACGCTACAGAGATCATCTAGAGCTGCTGCAGCATTTGGGACGCGGGTCCCACCTGGTGCAGATTTAAATAGTCCCTGGCCTGTCATGCATCCATTCCTTCAGATTGCTCTGAGCATCTCCAACTCCCCTGACTACAGACAAACCCACTGACCTCACCAAACAACCCTGACACCTGCCACACTGTTGCCACACTATGAATAACAGCTGGATAAACCCCCCAGGCTTGGCTGTTCGCTTTTCCAGCTGACCATTACACAAAGAAACACATCTGTTTACAAGTTCGAGGCACAGCTTTCCTCCCTCTGTCCTAAAAAGCCCACAGACATGTCTGTCTGATATTAGCAGCTTATTAATTGTGTTCTTTGTGCATTGGAGCTGCAGAGGACTCTACTGTCTGCTCTGGAAAGCAGCTCACCTCCTTTCATTCCAAGGGGAGTTTAAACACACAGAAGAAAGTCTGCTCCTCAGTGCCCACCTTACTAAGGGGAGGGGGGGGTTTTACCTTTCCTTTTTCCAATCCCTCCTTTGCCTCCACTCCCCTTTTTTGTTAGTTTTTTTAAGCTGTGGCAAGAGGCAGCTTTTGCAAACTGCCAAGTAACTATTAAGGCAATAAAACCCCAACGTGTCCCCATCCTCGGTGTTAAAAATGAACCGTTTCTCTCATTAGCCAAACTTTCCCCGTTAAATAAACAGCTCTACAGGGCACTGGGACAGCCACAGCACCAGAGGAACCCACCAGGGTTCTCCCAGCTGCTGGGGACCCGCTGTTCCTAACCAGAAAACTTCAAATATAGTGAATCTGCAAGGACCAACTGCTTTCATTTCAGCTGCTTCTTTTAAAGGGGAAAAAAAACCAAACCCCCAAAACCCAACCAAAACCCAACCAACATCAACCCCTACAAACCAAGCCCCCAACCCCCTAAAACCCACCAGCGCCTCGCATTTAAATGGCACGAAGGGAAACCCCCTCGGTGACTCCCCCCTTTTCTGGAATAATCTAATTAGTTTCGGGAGGAAGATGACTAACCCGGGAGCTTCACGCTGAAGCGGCCGCCCCGGGGGGACCCACCGAGACCGAAACTTTCCCGGTGCGGCGCGGAGCTCCCGGTGAGCAAACGCATCCCCCCCACCCCCGGCGCGGAGATGATGGGGCCGAGGGTGGGCGGGGGGGGGGGGGGGGGAGGCTTCTGGAAATGAAAAATAAAACCGAAAAACGACAGCGAAAGGTCCCCAGCAAAGCGCTGGCTGCAGGATGGAGCCGAAGTTACGCGGCGAAACGCCGTTTTCCCCCCTCTCCGGCCACGCTCCTCCACCGCCCTCCCCCCTCCCTCCCTTCCTTCCCCGGCCGCAGAGCCAGCCTGGCACCCCGCGTCTCCCGAGCCGCCCTTGGTCCCCCACATCCCACACACAGACACCCCGAGGGGCTCTGCCTGCATCCCCCTCCCCTACACAACACACACCCCCCTCCCCAAGGGCCGGAGGGCGCCTTACTTTTCTGGCTGGAGTAGCCCGGGTAATATCCATAGTAGCCCGTGATCCGCAAGATCCGGTCCTCGATGGTGGCCACGCCGTTGGGTGCTGCCTTCCCATCCATAGAGGGCGGGAGCCGCGCACGGGGCGGCCGGCCGGGACGCCGAGCCGAGCTGAGCCGGCGGCAGCAGCAGGAGGAAGAGGAGGAGGAGGAGGAGGAAGGCGGTGCGGACACGGCCGCCGTAGCTTGCGGTGCCGCCGGGGCGCACGCTCTGCCTCCTCCGCCTGGTGCAGGACGGGCTCCGCAGCGCGGCGGCGGCCCGCGCCCAGCCCGGCCTCTCCCCCCCCCCCCCCCCCCCAAACACACACACACACACCCCCCTCCGCCCAGCCCCGGGCGGGAAGCGGCGATGCGGGAGAGGTGGGAAAGGGGAGAGCGGTAATTCAGTCGTTATTTAAATCGGGGAGAGAGGGCAGGAGGAGGTGGGGATGGCGGGTTGGTGTCTGAAGAGCTGCGAGGGTCGGCTCCTTGCCCCCGGCAGCGTGAGGGGGTCTCTCCTGAGAGCAGCGAGCCCCGCGCTCGGGCGGGTTTAGTCCGTGTAGAGAAGTGTTGGTGTCACCCTGCTCCTGCCAAGCCCCCAAATCCTCCCTCCCCAGGCGGGGTTCAGCCCTGCGGGGTTACTCCGGCTTGGTCAGCACTTGGGCTTTGACATCCGTGAGGAAGATGTCTCGAAATGAAACCTGTGAACCACACACCCGAAGGGCCAGATCCTTAGATTTGCCCTTCACAGATGTCAGAGGAAGGACAGAGACCACATTTGGCCTCAGAGGACCCGGGGGGAGGATCCAGCACTGCACGCTGTCCGTGTCCCACCAAGGAGCGCTGGCTTTCAGCATACGGCTCAGGGACCTGCTTCCTCAGCCACTGCAGCGGAGCTGCCCAGTGCCCCAGGAGAAGGACTGCCTGCCCCCTGCCACACAGGCAGGTTGTACACCTGCTCTAACTAAGATCTATCCATAGGATGTCCTCTAAACTTCTGCATTGGGGGGGAAAAAAAGGGTAAGAAATTCACCATTTAGCTTTGTAACCCATTAGTAACCATCAGGCTTTGAATGACTTGACTTTTCCTGCTACTAGTCCCTGTATATTTCTCTCTGCTAGACGGAGACCGTTTGTAACCAGACAGTTTTCCCCCCAAGATGTATTTCTACCCAGTAATCACCCCTTTTTTCCAGCCCTGTCACTGTTTTGTGGCTCTGTCACCTTACCTTCACCTACTCCTTATCCACCCAGCCATTTCCATTAACTGGTGCATGGGAGATCCGGCCGAGCCATTCCATGGCCCTTGCTTCCTCCTCCATTCATGTTCATCCTTCTCCCTTCTGTGTGTGGCTAAATCAGCTGATGGCACAAAACAACCTTTTAGGAGAGCAAACAAATAATAGATATATTCAAAATAGCCACTAAAGTGGCTTTGCATGGGGAGTCGTTAGCTGGTTAGTGTTTGCACGGTGCTTTGAAGATCAGTGTTTTCATGAGTATGAATGCAGATATAATAAATGCTTTTAAGATATTAAACACTCTTTTGATCTTGATTTCTTGTCTCCTGCCACGCTGCTGGGTAATGCTAACAGCAGCTACAAACCAGTGATAAATCAACCACCTATAACTCAGGAATCCAAGGCATAGCTCATTCCATGGCTTCTGCATGCTTTTTAGGCTAGCTATGAAATGAGGTGAGTGGCTTTTAATGGTTTTCTATTTGTATTTTTCTCCCTCTTATTGGTCCAACAGAAGCACAGACTCCTGCACGGTGAATTTACACCAACTGACAGCAGACTTTTAACTTCTCATCTGTGGAGTGTTATAAGCAGCCTGCACCCTTCCAGTATTTCACAGACCATGGGACAGCAACGGCTGAGAGCCAGACCTTGTATTACTTTGGTTTGAGTGGTGCTGGGTCAGTAGGAGCTGGTAAGACTCTGGCTCCTTCTGCAGGATTAAAATTCCCTGTCCTAGTTAGGGAAACACAGTTGATGCAAAAATCACTTGCCTGGTGTGTAGTGTGGAGTCTGAATAAACCGCAAGTCATCTCCCTCCCCCCTTCCCAATTTCACCTCCAGTGGGAGTTGGTGTTATGAGAACATTACCAGCATTGATCTCAGCTTCAAAGTCAAATTTTGGGACTTAAAAGTGTTACTTTGCAGGGAAGGAAAGAAATGACTGGTTCACTTGAAGGTTAAACTAATATGCCCAGAAACAACTCTAAGCTTCAAATTATTTCCAAACACCTTAGTTCCGGCTTAATTTTTCATCTCCTCTCTTCCTTTTATCCTTAGGCTCTCAAGGACATGCTGTGCATGTTTAAACATCACTAGATAATATAAGCAAAGCCATTCTTGAAATTGCTCCTGACTATGGGTCCCTTCCAACATCACTCTATGCACTGGGAGCACAGTGGTACCCTCTGTCGCTTTGAAAGCTTATAATGAATTGCAGCTCCACATTGTTTCAGAATTCTCCCTCTGCTGACAATTTTTCTTTTAGGAAAAATCAAGCAGATTGCTTCTTTTCTGCAATTAGGCTTTTTCCAAGTTACGGTTAAAGGAGTGCAAAGTCTAGCTAAGATTTATGAACTCGTATTTATAACTAAGAAAAAGACACTTAGGTGCTTTGGGGCACGTGGGGACTTAACTTGTTTCATCTTTTCAAGTTACAATGCCCATCAAAGTCACTGGCTGCATAAATAAGCTGTTTGCAGAGAGATTTGTATATTTACCACTCCGTGACCAAATTTTAAGGGTTGATCCAGAGAACAGCTTTAAAAGCATCAATTTAACCTGGAGCTTGTTGTACAGGTTGTGTTTCCTCCAGACTCTACCAATGGGTATCTTTGAGAGACTTACACCATTAATGACCACAGAATTTGGCCACAGGTTTTGGGTTTGCTGGTTCTAAAACATACTTAACTCCAGGCCATATGTTTGCAAAAATAACCTCTTGAGTGAGAGAACAATGTAAATGTCTCCTGATCTTCTTGCTGATTCTGCAGACAAACAGTCCCTGTGCCTTTTTTGCTGCTCACAGCTTTCCCAGACAGCCTCAAATAGAAAGGAACAAGAGTCTGGGTGTATTTCACAGCTGCCTTTCAAATCCCACTGGATGGTGCTGTCATGAAACAGCGAGTATCCTCACATGAGTAGAGCCTGAGGAAGATGACCTTTCCTTTCCTTGTCTGTTTTCTGACCACGTTGGCTCTGGTTCTTCTTTCTCCATGAGGCAAGAGGCATCATTTCCTCCTTCTCAATTCCTTATTTATGTTGCAAAGTGCCCTAAAGACCCAACGATGGTCAAAGCTCAGTAGGTCTCCACATTGAACAAAGGACCCAAAGGATTTATGGAAAGACATGGGGCAAGAGGAGTAGTAAAAAAGCTTCATTTTGAAGAGACTGCCTGAGGTCCTAAAGGGATCAACCACAGGCTTTGTGGAATACAACCCAGTTCTCCTGTTTCCCAAGGCAGTTCCCTATCCTCCTTCACTAATCCCACCTTCTCCACATACCTCCCAGGCCCACCTGAGGTAAGAGAAAGAGGTGGTTTCTGTCCACGGATGAGATTACTGCAAATCTTGTCATCTCCTCTCTTAGAAGAGGTTCTCACCTGAGCTGTTACCAGTAGTGAGCTGTAAAAACCAGGCAGCTTTGGTCTGACAGTGCCCATTTCTTTCTGAATGCAGCTTCCCCATGAGCCTGTGAACACATGAAAAATGGAAAAAAACCCTGCCACAGCAAGGAATGTTTAATGCTAAGTGACTCTTTTAAGTGCAAAAGTAATTACAAGTTGATCATTCCAAATTAACTGTTTTCATTCCAGTACACTGGGTGGGTTATTTAAGAGGAATGTGTTGCTTTGACTTTGACTGCAACTGAGCAGCATCTTTAAAAAGGCCTGGCAAACAGGAGCTGTGTCATTTGGGGAACACTGGTTTGTGTGTGATGGGCCCAGTTCTCAGCTCAGATAAGTCACATGAAGAAGCTGGACCTGTAGAGTGGGAAAAATCCATACCATTTAAAGTTCCTTTAATTGTCCTCTTCAGCAGTACCCATGAAAGTCACTGGAGCATCACCAGTTCCTGCACACTCTGCCTCACACACACCAGGGATGAAGGATGGACTTTGCTGACATCAAGGTCAAAAAAGACTCATTGACAAGATGAAACCATTTAGTGTAAAGATGTCTGAAGCTGGCAGCTTGGCTTTAAGAGCTTTTTTCTCCTCTGCTTGGAAACTGGGGAGATTCAAGCTTGGAACAAAATTTGAGGTCCAGTTCCAAAATATTTCAGAGCATCACCAGATATTAAAAGGTTTTGATTTGGCAATGAACTAGGCAGCTTTCTTAATGCCAGCTGATTTCATTGAAGAGAGGCAGAACAAGAAACAATCGATTCTTTCTGAGCCTGAGACACAACAATGATCTTAAAGGTGGAGGAGAAAACTGGCAGAAAAATAACAAAAGGAATGTTGGAGCACAAGAAGGAGAAATGAGAATGAGTAGGAAAGCACAGAAAGAAACAGAAATTTTAGGAAAGGAGGTGGCTCTCAAGAGCGATATGTCCATGCAGACACCAAACAGTGACAATCTGAGCTAGAAAAAAATGCCTTCCTGATCCCAAACCAGGCTGTGCTTTTCATTCCTGGAAGGGAAAAGAGCTTAACCCCAGCCCTGGGAGCTCACCCACCCTCCAGCCAAGAGAAGACCCCCCTCCCCAAACACTGAGCTCATGATGCTGGGTCAGAAATCTCCTCTGCCCTGTGATCACCTATGACAGTTTTTCAATTGCTTTCGGGGCACCACAGGACCCACAATGAGCAGCACTCCATGTAACATGCACAAGAAATCTGCAATACTGGGCAGTTTTACAGAGTAGCTGTCTTGGCTCTTTGAGTACATCTGCACCTATGAAGTTTTCCAGATGGTCTTCTGAGGAGATAAAAGTTCGTGAAAAGTGGCACAAAAAAACCCTCAAAAATCTCTACTACCTCCTGGTGGCAGAGATTTTCTCTCTGGATGAACAGAAGAGATGCTGATGGAATCAGGCCTGATCATCTGAAATCACTGTAAAGGTTCTGGTGCCTATACTATAACCCCTTAAAGCTCCCAGTGACACAGAAGGTGTTACCAGGGCAGCAGCTGTCCAGTCTTCTCCTTCCCACACTACTCCTTGCCTACATCAAATCAGTTCCTTCAGGTTGCTCCATGCTCTGGCCAGTTAAAACAATACAAAAATATCTCCTCCTCTACCTCCTTCTTTTGGACACAGCTAGTGCTGTTGGAGAAAATTACCTCCTCTCCTGACTCACTCCCAAACTCATGGAGATTAAAACAAGTGATATGACATATCCCAGCAATAAAGTTAGTCCCATCCACTGGCTTTCCTGGTCCTTCAGATCAATGTGCTATAGCAGGATGGAGGTTCAGCTCCTTCTGATGTCCTAGACCGAATCTGGTGCCTAAAGAGAGGTGTAGCCTTACTGATCATCTCCTGCTGAGGAATGAGAAGCTGGATGATATATCCATGTGTGCCCCAAGGATGTTCTAGTCCCAGCTCTCAAGAGCTCACAGCTACTCTCCAAGGACCCTTTGTGCCCAGCATCCCATCACACAGATTGCACTTTCACTCCAGAAGCCTTCTTAATGTGAGTCCTCTCCACTTCTTAAGGTCAGCCAGGGCTCAATTCATTGACCCTCAATTCATTCCCTCTCTACTCTGCCCTCGTGAGGCCCCAGCTGGAGTCCTGTGTCCAGAGCTGGGGCCCCCAATACAAGAAGGATGTGGAACTGTTGGAGAGGGTTCAGAGGAGCCATGAAGATGATCAGAGGGCTGGAGCACCTGCCCTACGAAGAGAGGCTGAGGGAGCTGGGCTTGTTCGGTCTGGAGAAGAGAAGGCTGCAGGGGGACCTCATTGCAGCCTTCCAGTCCCTGAAGGGAGCAGAGAAACAGGAGGGGATTCAACTTTTTAAAAGGATAGACAATGACAGGACAAGGGGGAATGGATTAAAACTAAAGGAAGGAAGGTTTAGATTAGATATTAGGGGGAAGTTTTTTACAGAAAGAGTGGTGAGGTGCTGGAACAGGCTGCCCAGAGAGGTGGTGGATGCCCCGTCCCTGGAAGTGTTCAAGGCCAGGTTGGATGGGGCCCTGGGCAACCTTGTGTAGCTCCAGGCCTGAGGTTGGTGGCCCTGCCTGTGTCAGGGGGGTTGGAGCTCTGTGATCCTTGGGATCCCTTCCAACTCATACCATTCTATGATACTATGATTCTATGACCTGAGCATCAGCATCTGCTGTCATTCAAGATGCCATGGGGCATCTGAGAAAACTGCAGAGCACTGGCAGGTCTAACAGAAGTCTTGTGCTAGTCAAGCCCTCGGTGTCACCACTAAATAACTGCTTGACTTGGGAAAAAAGGTTTCTAAAGGCTGTGATGTTTCATCCTGAGTCATGTATACTTCCAGGAGGCAGAAGAGCAGGCTGGTGCATTGTCCCAGGGCTGATGGGTTTGCTGACTGCATGCTTTGAGTTACCTGAATTGCACCTGGGAGGGTATAGGGCAGCACAACACATGGAGGCCAACAGCAAGCACCCAGATTAGTTGAGTAAGTGTGGAAGTGTATGCCTATCTCATTTGCAAACATGCTGGCTAGTCAGAAGAATGTGGAGAAAGCAGGGCTCCCAGGCTTGGGACAGTACCTTTAGCTGTGCTCTGCTTTCCCTGCTAGCCTCAGGAGGCTGGGCACATCACCCTTTGGAGGAGTACAACTGCAAGCTGAGCCTTTTCCTTTTGGGAATGAGGTTTTTATGGCGTGAACTGCCTGGGAAAGTGAGGTTGATTTTTATCCTTTTCTTTCCATCTGTCACCGTGCTGGGCTCACTGGAGCAGATTTCAATTGGTCTTCTCTGTCCAGGCTCAGCACGCTGACTCTGTCGTATCACCGAGCAGCGTTGACATCCCTGACCCCTCTCCAGAAGGACCTCAGGAGTTCAGATTCCCTGGATCTCCTCCAGTCAGGTTTGTCAAGTTTTTGCATCTTCATCACAGAATCACAGAATCACAGGTTGGAAAAGACCTTTAAGATCATCAAGTCCAACCATTCTCATCCTAAACTAAACCATATCCCTAAGTACTTCATCTACCCTTTTTTTGAACACATCCAGGGAAGGTGACTCGACCCCCTCCCTGGGCAGCCTGTTCCAGGCCCTCACAACTCTTTCAGTTAAAAATTTTTTCCTAACATCCAATCTAAACCTGCCCTGGCACAGCTTCATGCCATTCCCCCTTGTCCTATCACCTGTCACCTGGCTGAAGAGACCATCACCTATCTCTCTATAACCTCCCTTCAGGTAGTTGTAGGTGGTGATAAGGTCTCCCCTCAGCCTCCTCTTCTCTAAGCTAAACAGCCCCAGCTCCCTCAGCTGCTCCTCAGAGGATTTGCCCTCCAGCCCCTTCCCCAGCCTGGTTGCCCTTCTCTGGACTCGCTCCAGGACCTCCATGTCCTTCTTGTGGTGAGGAGCCCAGAACTGGACACAGTACTCGAGGTGTGGCCTCACCAATGCCGAGTACAGGGGCACAATCACCTCCCTGGACCTACTGGCCACGCTGTTTTTGATACAAGCCAAGATGCCATTGGCCTTCCTGGCCGCCTGAGCACACTGCTGACTCATATTCAGTCTGCATTCACCCAACACCCCCAGGTCCTTCTCTGCCTGACAGCTCTCCAGCCAGTCTCCCCCAAGCCTGTAGCACTACATGGGGTTGTTATGTCCCATGTGCAGCACTCTACACTTGGCCTTGTTAAACTTCATCCCATTGGACTCAGCCCATCGGTCCAGTCTGTTCAGATCCCTCTGAAGAGCCTCCCTACCCTCAGGCAGATCAACACTTCCTCCTAGTTTAGTGTCATCTGCAAACTTAGTGAGGGAGCATTCAATCCCTTCGTCGAGATCATTGATAAAGATGTTGAACAAGACTGGACCCAGGACTGAGCCCTGGGGGACGCCACTCGTGACCGGCCTCCAGCTGGATTTTGTTCCATTCACCACCACCCTTTGGGCTCAGCCATCCAGCCAGTTTTTAACCCAGCTGAGGGTCCACCTGTCCAGGCCAGTGGCAGCCAGTTTCTCAGTCAGAATGCTGTGAGAAACTCACAGCAGGTCCTTCTCTGCCTGACAGTTATGTAACAGATCTTGGCTGGAGCTCCACATCCCCTCCTCTTTGGGCTCACACTGCCACATTCATAGCCCAGCCCTGTCACCTCTCTTCTGCCCTACAAGTGGACGTGTAGGACTGCTGATGTTACACGTGTGGTCCCTGCTGCAGCACTACATCACACCCAAAGAGCCTGCCAAAGGAGCCCAGCCACCTTCCTCCAAGGAATGCAATAAACTTGACCCAGCCTCCTTATCCAGGTCTCACCACATCCTGCAGCCCTGCTAGGCAGAGTATTCAGTCCTGTTTCTGTCGTATCCCTCAAATCTGTGATTTCTCATGACAGGACAACACAAACAAACCTGGAATGCTCTGGCCAGTACCCCAGAAACTGGTGTGAGTTTTTCCCATAACTTTTGCTGCAATGTGTATTTGGAGACTTCCTTTTTCTACCTTTGCAGCTACCTCATAGCCGTGGGAGAAAACTTACATCAAATCAGGCTTTCTCTAAAGGCTCAGTGGGTGAAGTCTGGCTTTTAACATCTGGTTTCTCTCTGGAAACTCCTTGGATGAGATGCGTGTGTAGGAAAAAGAAATCTGGTGTCCCGCTCCCTCTGCTGGCACAGTCCTTCAGCCACTGCTTTATGGTGAAGGTGTCCAAGCACCCTGTTTTCAAGCTGGCTCTGCTATTTGGAGATCTATCCCTCTGTCCAAGGAAAAAGCTTGGGAGGGACAGGACAGCAGATCTCTTTTGCAGACAGTTTTCTAATTAAATCCAGGCTGTTCCCAGGCGGCACTGCATGGTTTATGGCTGCCAGGAACTTGAGCTCTGCTATTCAGAGATTTATTTCTGTGTCCGTAGAGACACCTGCTGCTACCCCAACTTTTCTGCTGGTATTTTTTTTTCCTGCTTCCATAAGCATTTCAAAATGCATGTGTCTCACCCCCTCTCTTACATCACCTTCACCTAACCAGCTGCTTGTTTCATTTTAGTGCTTTAGCCATTAGCAGTAGGACCCCAGTGTACACATCTCATTCTCCCCTTCCCATTGACATAGTATTTAAGGAGGTTACTGGGCTGCCTACAAGCACCAGGCAATCCTTTCAGTCTGATATTCTTATTTATAGTAATGCCTCTTATCCCATGTTTGTCAAATGCCATACATCTGTTTAAAATCAGGTATAAAATAAGGTACATTTCCTGTGACCATTAAGCACAGACAGGGACATCTCTTCCAGAGAGCTGGACCAGATGTGCAAATGCAGATACCAGTGAGCCAGAGGAGTACTCCCACACCCAAGAACCCCAGGGATCATGAACCCATGAAAGCTGTACCTGAAACAGCATCTCAAGAGGTCATTGAAGCCAAGTCTTCCTCCTGGGATGGAAAATCAGCTTGACCTGTACACAGATTCCCACAAGAAGACTCTCTTATCCAACCCCAGAGCACCAGGGATGCCATGTCCTTAAAATAAATAATTTCCTCTTTATCATGATAACCCATTCCATTCCAGTTACTTCAGTTTTATCAGGCAAGATATAATCAAACATGATCCATAGGGCTAGAAGGAAAACAGCAACATGGTTCTTCCTTCACTTATCCCACATACTGCACTGAAGTAATTGAAATATGGTTGGACTTGATGATCTTAAAGGTCTTTTCCAACCTTGTGATTCTGTGAAATATGGTTTTTGGTGTTTACATGATCAGAGTTTGGCTTGTGCAGCTAATGGGGCTTGTCAAACATTGCCACGGACCAACGTATTCTGGAGCCAGAACAAGCTGTCAGATTGAAATACTGACCCAGATAACATCAAAACTATTTGCTATTCATAACATAAATTATTAAATCTTTCATCAGGAACAGAGCCAGCTGTTAATGCCTTCAGCTAAAAATATTCTTTTCAAATTGTGGGACCTTTTTTCTGTTTTCCAAAGCACTGCAGCTTGCCATGCACAACGTTCTCAGTGTCTGGAGGTGACTGATCTTTCTGCTGCTCCATCTTGCACTATTTGAATCTTTATCTTTACGAGAACCCACTATTTTTACTCAAAAACAGTTGCTCAATTGGTATTGAATGCTGCCGGCAGCATCAGCTCTCAGTTACAGAGATGGTGCTTGGGGTGGCGCTGAGATCTACTTGAAGGAGTGCCAGAGAGCACCAGCGCTGCAGAAGGGCTTTATACCTTCTTATTTTCTTAAATATATGATAGCCTAATGGTATTTGGGAGAAGACACACTGCAGGGCAGGAAACCTCCTCCTGTCAGAGCCAGGGCAGTGCTGGGTTTCTGTTTGAAGTACAACATGGAACTGACACATTTGCTTAATCTCTAAAAGAAATACATTTACTGATCCCAGGGCTGTGCTGATTATACTATTGAGATGTAGAGGAGCAGGAACCAGTTCCTCTCATCTGGTGTGAAGAACGCAGCCTTCCAGTCATCTTCCTTTGTTTGTAATGAATTACCTCGCTGTTAGCTATTTAATTGGGGTATAAATCAAATGTTTCCATTTCAGGGGGATGTCTTGTGTGTCTGAAACTTCTGTTGCTACCCCTCAATTTATTACAGTGAAAACAGGAATCATTAGAGTTTAGGTTCCAAAGCCAAGCATTCAACACATCAGAAATGCGGGACCAGTGGTTGCCTGTGACATCCAGGCTGTGCTGAACAGGGTTTAACCACCTGTTAAAACCATGTCCCATACCCAAAACGGCTCTGGGAAGATGCCCCTCTCCTGTACAGCTGTCCCACTCCCAAAAGATATATTATTTATGCCTAGCTCAAAGGATGGCTCATCCTCCTCTTGCCGCTTGACTTGGACACCGAGCCGAACCCATTCTTGGTCCTACCACACACATGATCTCTCACATCTCTAGCCCTTAGCAAGTAGCACAACCTCAAAGCCAGCTTTTACTTATCCCCCTGAATCCAAGTCTGTATTCCATGACATTAGTCTCTTACCTCCAGGAGGTGCCAACACAGTGGGGACAAGACACCCAGTCCCTATTTTTCCATGCTCATTTGTCTCTGTGGGAGCTGAGCCCCTCTTTTCTGCACAGCACCAAACCTCTGCACTGAACAGACATGAATAATTCCCTGTGGGACTTTTCTGGGACACGCATCACAGGAGAAACTGGGAGGTTTGCAAACAAAGTGCAAAAGTCACATTTTTTTGACTTCACAACCCACTGCTCCTGTCAAAAGGCCTCGCTGCCCTCATTTTACACATGGGGAAGTAGGTGCAGAGACAAAGGCACCAATTTCCCAGATATTTAACTGTGTTTTAGCATTTTATACCTTCAAAGCACAGCTGCCAGCTTGGAGAGCTCAAGACATCCAGTGGGTGTTTGAGTGGACCTCACAGAATGAATCACTGATAACCACGAACTGCATGGGAAAACATGGGGTAAGAAACTTGCCCATCATTCCTTCTCCAGCTTTTTGCCTCACCATGGCATGCTTGGTGATGAAACATGAGCAAAGGTTTTGCTTCCTTAGGGCAGATCACAGTGTCCAACAGAACACTGCTTTTTGTGTGTCCCATCCTTGTTACCTGAGAGAGCAGTGGCTCCACCACAGCATCACTTGGTGAGGTACAGAAGGAAAGGCAGAAGCAAAGTGATATGCTACAGAGACACATCACAACTGTGTTCAAAAATAAAAACCCCAAAACCCACAAACAAACACAAACCCAACCAACAAACACAAATACAAGCAACCACTTTGGAAAGTAGCTCCAAAATGCAATTTAAGAGATTAAATAACATCAAAACAAGCCCAGCTGAATCTGTATTACACAGAATGATCATCTCAGCTGAGGGAACACTCATGGCTTTCAGGACTGATAGTTCCCTTTCTGCATAAGCAGTGATTGATGCCAGAGGCATTCAAGACCCATCTGGATGCCTACCTATGCGACCTGTCCTAGGGACCCTGCTTTGGCAGGGGGTTCAGACTTGATCTCTGGAGGTCCCTTCCAACCCCTATGATTCTGTGAATCTGTGAAATCTGTTGTGTGCCGAACATCTGGACCATCTCTCCTCTTGCCCCTTCTCCACTCTGAGCTGCCCTGTCTTGCTCCACTCCCTTCTGGGTCTGTTCCTTAACTTTTCAGGGCACTGACTGCCATCCTGCTGCTGTTCCAGCACTGGGCTGGAGAAGTCAGCTTTTTGCTCACTTGATCACAAGTTGGGCTCATCACCTTGTACCTGAAAGAATTTATTTTCCTCCAAGTACAAGTCAGTTCCAAGGAGAACTTGTCAGAAAGGGTGAGAAGAATTATCACACCTTCCTCTAGCTTTGCAAAACGTACACATCTAGCCTAACCCAATCCTTTATGTTCCTGCTGTAGTCAATGGAGAGAGATAACCAGTTCCAGGGAGTGCTTCATCGCTTCCTAGTCCAAACACCTCAGGCAGGTGGCATGACAGTTTTACCCTGTGATTGCTAAACTGCATTTAAAAGACCTTTTTTTCCCCACTG
Organism: Porphyrio hochstetteri; assembly: GCA_020800305.1. Classification (NCBI taxonomy): domain Eukaryota; kingdom Metazoa; phylum Chordata; class Aves; order Gruiformes; family Rallidae; genus Porphyrio; species Porphyrio hochstetteri. Next base: position 66,290,218 of record CM036908.1, on the reverse strand, counting down.
TTTTTTAATGCCTTTAGGCTTTCCTATAGCCAATGCCTTACAACAAGTTCCTTGCATTAAAATGCATATTGTTAAAGGAAATATGTCTGGTTACTTCAGAACCTCCTGCTGCTCCACCACTTGTTAGTGCCCCTTAGTCTCTTCACTATGAGAGAAACGATGTTTAACTGCTCCCTTAAATCTTCTCCGTGCTACTTCTGCTTTGACAAGCCTCCTTCATATCCTCTCCCTGTTAATCTCTGTTCCCAGCTGAAGACTCTTCTTCATTTCTCTTTTGCTTGTACAGAAGTTGTTCCTGATGTCTCCACACCCTCGTTCACCTGTCCCTTTAGAGTTGGGGGAGCAGCACTGCACACACCATAACTGCAGACAGGCTTTGGATCTGCAGAAAAAGCCAAGTGATGGTTTCTGATCTGTGATTTATTCCTGCCTAATAATCCCTCTCACCCTGTTCTTTCTGAGTACTGCTGAGTCTGGGAAAGCTTTCAGAGATGTTGCTGCAGTCTGAAGATCTCTGTTCTGCATGGGAGCAGCTAACTTGGAGCTCCTCCTTGTGAATGTTCTGTAGCAAGGTATTGCTCTCTATTTACTCTCTTTGAATGTCATCTGGCATTTTACCACCTCCTTAGTATCAACAGACGCTTTATCTACCATTTGCACTTGCTCTGCCCTTTTTACCACCCCTTAAACAGACACCTACCTTTGGCATCATACCCTAATGGGCACCTGAAGGAAGATTAAACAAAAAACCCACAACTTTCCAAACAAAAATCTCTGAAAGCAACAAACCATTTCCATGACTTGTGACTCAGGGGACATGTCTTGCTGCCAGCGTGACTTTAGGCCAAATTTCAGCTCCTCTTGCCCAAGGCTTCCTCAGCTGTAAAACAAAGATATGTTCATAGTGCATGGCAGAGGCCAGAAAACTACCCCCAGCCATTTCCACCTTCAGCCTCACAGGCTGCCAGAGCTTCTGCATGTTCTTAGGATGATACCCTGTCTCCTGAAGATTTCTCCTGATGGGGAATACAAAAGCAATTTGTCCAAATAGACAGTTACTCCCACTGTGAAAAAATGTTATCTTTACATAAAGCTCGAGTTTATTAAACTCCCTTAGAAGTTTATTCTACTTTCTAAGTAGCTTTTAGGTGAGAAAATCCTTTTAAGCATTGAGAAACATGGTGCAGCAAAGGTTAATCAGCTTTCCTTGAGGGCAAATACTCCTTCCAGCCTGATCTCCAGTGTGTTACAGGAGATACAAGTACAAATATTAGAGGGCTGGAGCACCTTCCCTACAAAGAGAGGCTGAGGGAGCTGGGCTTGTTCAGCCTGGAGAAGAGAAGGCTGTGGGGGAACTCACTGCAGCCTTCCAGTCCCTGAAGGGAGCAGAGAAACAGGAGGGGAATCAGCTTTTTAAAAGGGCAAAGACTGGCAGGACAAGGGGGATGGAGTGAAGCTAAAGGAGGGAAGATTTAAATTAGATATTAGGGGGAAGTTCTTTACAGAGAGAGTGGTGAGGGGCTGGAACAGGCTGCCCAGAGAGGTGGTGGATGCCCCATCCCTGGAGGTGTTCAAGGCCAGGTTGGATGGGGCCCTGGGCAACCTAGTGTAGATCCAGGCCTGGAGGTTGGTGGCCCTGCCTGTGGCAGGGGGGTTGGAGCTCTGTGATCCTTGGGGTCCCTTCCAACCCAGGCCAGTCTATGATTCTATGAAAGCATCACTGCTACCTACCTGTAAAAAAGACATTCTGCATTTCCTTTCTAAACATGTCTAATTTTTATTTTGTTTTTAATCCAGGGCCTCTTCAAGATGTCTCACATCATTTGTGAACCCTCTGTTCATAGCTTAGTCCTACAACAGAGGAAGGCAGACACTCCCCTCCAGTTTCATTTGGGCTGTTAGAAGGCAGGGTTTGCCAGCACCATGGGCAGAGAATCAGTTATATTCATCACAAGCTTTCATTTCAGATCTACAAGGAGCAAACTACCCACTTCAGCAGCCTGGGTGATGCTCCATGGACACGGGATGTGAGGGCAGGAGACACCCCTGGATCTCCAGTCTCCAGGCCAGCTCCAGTGAGGAGCTTTGCCTAGCTGACACTTTGTATTGCCCAAGAAGGAACTTGCCTGTGCCAGCCACCACAGAGGCTCCCAGCAGCTGATCCATGAAGCAGCAGTAACATCAGCAGCCAGAGACTGTCAGTTCCAGTCTGCTGGCCACAGGCTGTGCCCCATGAGTGGCAGATGAACATCAGCATAAGGGGATCAAAACCAGCAGCCAAAGGCACAACTAGACAGCCACAGCCCTGGTGAAGACAGCACCTCTGTGCAAGGGGAGGAGAAGGGGCCTTTGAGCATCTTTTTAACCCTGATTTCGCCCGAGTGATCAAAGCTCCCTTGTCAACTGCAAGCAGGAGCTGCTCTCTGTTTTGTCTGCATCAGGTGATATGCAGACATCAAGGCAGGGATGTGAGGCTGTGCTTCTGAGCTGAAAGGTGGCATGTCAAGACAATGGAAGATCACAGGATCGTGCCAGAAAATGCCACCAAGAGCGCTGTGACACAGCCAGGCAGTTCTCTTCGCTACAACCAGCTGGTGAGTCGTGCCTCTGCTCCAGCAGCAACCTGGGCTGGATTCTCAGAGATCCAACTGTACTTCGACTCCTAGTCACGCTGCCACCACAGAGAGTCCTCCTTATGGTGCAGAGCTCCACGGGTCAGTGCAGAGTGCATAGGACAGCAGGGATGCTCAGAACCAGATGTAGGATGCAAGGCTGTGCAGAGACTGAGCAAACTTGGGTCTTGGAAGCAGGACAGACACAGTGAGTGCTTTGCCCACCCTAATTAGCCCAACGTCACATGGCTGCATCAATGATCTGAGCAAGTTTCACTCAACACCTTTGCAGACAGAGCACTGGAGTAGTCTGCCTGGGGGGGGTGGAGTCTCCTTCTCTGGAGATACTCAAGACCTGTCTGGACACCAACTTGTGTGACCTGTCCTAGGGACCCTGCTTTAGCAGGGGTGTTGGACTCTATGAGCTCTGGAGGTCCCTTCCAATCCCTATGATTGTGTGACTCATGCATAGACAAACCAAAGGACCTCCACCAGTCAGAAGGGAAAAGGGAAAGAAGGGGCTGAATTAAAGGGATTAAGCAATGTGTCTGGTCACATGTAAACCACAGTCCCTGTAGGATATTAGCACATGACCTTTCCCTGCCAGGGATTAGTCTGTTGCTCCCAACAGAGAATCAATGCCATACCAGAAGTAGGCAACAGCTTTGTTAATTTGGCTTAAACAGCCAAATTGTCTCCCTGATGTGGTGTGGGGACTTTCACTCCCAAGCAGAGCATCGTGACCACCAGGTCACTGATAAGACTCTTGGCCAGTCCCTTCTCTTGGAGGTCTAATGCACTAAGAAGTACACATTTACTAGACCCTGACTTTGCTGTGTTTCTGATCTGAACTAGAAGACTTTATCTGGAATTTTTTTTTGTGAATAGACATAAAAATGACAAGAGGAAGGAAGAGTAATTCCATACAGAGCATAGCCAGCACCAGTTTATTGCTCCTCTTGCATCCCCAACAGCGACTCTCCCAAATGAAATCCATGCAGAGCTAAAGAATTTAGCATACAACAGAAAGAAAACATCCCAGCACTGTTCAGGGAATGATGGAAAACAGAAGTAATAAGAAAGGAAAGAACCATATTACAGCAAAACACATGGAGGGAGTTTGAGAGTCTCCCTGCAATCAGCATCAAAACTTCTACTAGCACAAGAAAATGAACTTACACAGAAAACATTAGTCACAGTTGAATGAGGTACTTACAGCAACAGGCTGGACCCCTCGATGGGACCCCAACATGCTCTTCTTGCCAGCAATTGCTCACTCCTCGCTATGCCAGGGAACGTTGCAGGTACATGATTAAAGGCCTGGAGCATCTCCCCTGTGAGGAAAGGCTGAGTGAGCTGGGGCTGTTCAGCCTGGAGAAAAGAAGACAGAGGGGATCTGATCAATGGTTATCAATATCTGAAGGGTGAGACACAGGGGGACATGGCCAGCCTCTTCTCAGTGCTCTGTGGGGACAGGACAAGGGGCAATGGCCTCAAGTTGGAGCACAGGGAGTTCCACACCAATATGTGGAAGAACTTCTTCCTGGTGAGGGAGCCCTGGGACAGGCTGCCCAGGGGGTGTGGAGTCTCCTTCTCTGGAGATATTCCAGCCACGTCTGGATGCCGACCTGTGTGACCTGTCCTAGGGACCCCGCTTTGGCAGGGGGTTGGACCTGATGAGCTCTGGAGGTCCCTTCCAACACCTATGATTCTGTGATCTTTGTCAAGTAACATTTTCTGTAAGAGGAGTGCTCGGTATAAATGCTACACTGAAGTTGTGCATAATAACACTCAGACATTCCGAAGTGTCAAAAAAAACCCCAATACCCCCCAAAAAACCCAAACCCCATTACTGAAAGTCTGATAGATGCCTAAAAAGAAAAAAATAAAATATTAAAAATTCAAGAAATCTCACACTCACTCCCCTGCTACACCACACAGTTTGACACAACCAATCTTTGTTTCAAGATTCACTCGCACCGAGGGAGACGGGGGAGCAATTACAGTGGCTTTCACAAACTAGTAATTTTTATATTTACAGTTCAGATACTGATAGTAAATATGACAAAGGGGCACTAAACCTTTAAGTAACTCAAAATATTGCTGTGCTCAGAGCCAGGCAAATTGAAAGAGAAGCCAGAAGAATACTTATGCAGAGCATGTTATCGGAAACGTTTAAGGGGAGTGCATTTATAAAGGAAACTCTTACAGTCAGTTATTAGCTAATAAGTGGAGCAGCTCATTGGCAGAGACACAGTAACACACAGCAGGCTGCTGGAGCTCTTAGGAAAAATACAATTAACTTGGGAACACAATTAAATATAGTAGGTCTACAATAAGTGTGAGCAGCTTATAGTAAACCCAAAGGGAGTATTAAGAATTCAATCCATCAATCATCACAGCGCGTAACCACCCCCAGACAGGGCTTCTAAAAACCCTGTTTGTGAGTTTATGTCTGTTTCAGTTACTCTGTGAACAAAGCTGGTCTTTGATTGGTTTTAACTGCTATGGATCCTTGAATTTCAGTACCAAAAAAAATCTGATCTTTTTGATTTATACATGTTAACTGTTGCAGTGTGGTAGCTAGACTGTTGGTCTGTCTCCACCTCTGCCAAATCTTTGACAAGGTTTTCACCAAAACATGACTCACTTTCTCCATCTATAAAATGGGCATAATGGCACTACTTTCAATTAAAAATTGACTGGCAACCTAAGGCTGCTGGAAAGGAAAAGTGCTGGTAGTGCTGCAGCCAGCTCACATTCCCTTGATGTCTCTATGTCTTCCTTTCCCTGATGTCTTCCCCCTTTTTTCAGTGGTGGAATGCTTTCTTTTGTAGTCATTCTTCCAGAGCCACACCTTCCACCTGGCTGTGGGAATGCTTTCTTTTGTCTCCAGGGTGGATGGTGGAAGGCTCTCCTGATGTCTCCAGGGTGGATGGTGGAAGGCTCTCCTGATGTCTCCAGGGTGGATGGTGGAAGGCTCTCCTGATGTCTCCAGGGTGGATGGTGGAAGGCTCTCCTGATGTCTCCAGGGTGGATGGTGGAAGGCTCTCCTGATGTCTCCAGGGTGGATGGTGGAATACTCTCTTTTGCCTCTGTTGGTCTTGCCTTTTTACAGTGTTAGTCATTATATCCTTGGCATAAGCCACTTTAAGCCTGAGTGGTGGAATTCACTTTGTTTCGTGGTGTTGTAGGGATGAGGTTTTATGGTGATTGAGAGAGAGGAAAGAGGGGGGTAGAGAAGAGAGAGAGGGGGGTACGGTCTGTCAGCGATTGTTAAGGCGTATCTCTAGTACCTTACACCTGAAGTAATCATGAGCAGTGCCACAAGTTTGGTGCAGTTGTTATGGCAAAACTCCAGCACAGGAGAAAACTGTGACTTCAATCATTCTAAAGGGAAAAAAAACAACCACCCCATCAAGAACATTATTGCAGCTTAGAGAAAACAATCCAGCTTAAAAAATAACATAAATGGCTGGCTGCTCCATCTTACTGTGATAATCGAGTTTAGGCTCAGTGGCAGCAGTGATTTGGAATTACAACAGGTTCACTCAACAACGTGTCACTCTTTGCAGCCTCCCTTCTCCATCACTGGGATGGGAAAACACGTCCTGTCTCAGCCCAGCACCGAGGTCCCTGCTCCCAGCACACCTCCAACCATGACAGCACCTTCAAGGCAATCTCAAAACAGAGTTCAACCAATTTAGCTGCCCTTGTACCCGCTGACCAGTTTGCTTCCCTCACCATGGATGAAGCCCAACATGAGGGGAGTGCTGGTACACAATCCTCTGGTGCTCCTGGTAGCCCAACCTCACACAGCCCTGGCTAAACCATATTTTTCCATAAGTTTCCCCAGGAAAATATAATCCTTTTTTCATCTTTCTGTTGAAGATGACACTATCCCAGGTAGTCAGAAGTGTCTTTAAGTGGAAATCTCAATCTATACTTCCTGAAGATACCGAAACTCTGGTGACCATTCATAAGACCATCTCATCCTCCCAAAGCCCTCCTGGGATGTGCAGCCCTGGTGCATGCTGTCTCCCTTGCTCCAAAGAAATCTGGAGAAACCACAGCTCCCAGGAATTCATACAGGGCTTGGGAGACTTGTAACTACCCAGGACCTGTGAAATGGGAGAGATAAGAGGATGCACTTGAAAACAGGAACGCTGGTTTAAGACATCAGCTGTGAACTGCTCCACGCCAGCCATGCCTGGAAAGCTGCCACTGTCTGCTTCTCCCAAAAGAATGGATGCTAACCCCAGCTGGGGTGAGGTCAGTGCTGGTGTTTGCAGTGAGAGTGGGCAAGGGCTATCACATACAGCTTTTTGAAACAGCTCATCAGTCCCCATGAAAGGAGGCAAGCAACAGCTCTTGTTAGGGGCAAATGTACCAAGGCCAACACTGCCATCTCCCTGGCAGCTTCCCAGGGCTCCAGCACAAGCTGCATCCCTGTCACAAGGAATCACAGAGTCACCAGGTTGGAAAAGACCTTTAAGATCATCGAGTCCAACTGTTCCTGTCCTGTGCTAAACCAGATCCCTGAGCACCTCATCTCCCCATCTGTTAAACACACTCAGGGGAGGGGACTCAGCCCCCTCCCTGGGCAGCCTGTGCCAGGCCCTGACAACTCTTTCAGGGAAGAACTATTTCCTGACATCTGAGCTGACCCAGCCCTGGCACAGCTTGAGCCCATTGCCCCTTGTCCCATCTCCTGTCCCCTGGCTGAAGAGACCATCGCCCACCTCTCTGCACCCTCCTGGCAGGGCAGGGGAGGTGGGGAGAAGGTCTCCCCTCAGCCTCCTCTTCTCCAGGCTGAACACCCCCAGCTCCCTCAGCTGCTCCTCATAGGATTTGCCCTCCAGCCCCTTCCCCAGCCTGGTTGCCCTTCTCTAGACACGCTCCAGGCCCTCAGTGTCTTTCTTATGGTGAGGAGCCCAGAACTGGGCACAACACTCAAGGTGGGGTCTCACCAATGCCCAGTTCAGGAGCAGTGATCTGCCCAATGTGGAGCAAGGAGGCTGAGGACAAGGACCCAGCAACCTCTCACTATGCTGGATGAGCCCCCACCACACAGCCAGCCCTTGGGGCAGCTGCAGCCCAAGAGGTCTGGACTCCCTTTCATACTCATCTCCATTCATGAATCAGGGAAAGTACTAAAGTGGAAATTCCCACAGCAGGAGCATTTTGAACTCAGGCAGTCTCCACCCAAGGCAATTACAGAGAGCAGCTGTTAATCACTGTGCAGACAGGGTAACCTTTGATGACTGTGTGATAAGAATTTGAGGAGCTGGTGTGAAAGTGGTTGGTTGAAATGTTTTGATTCACCTCCCCACAGGTTCCTCTCTCCATCTATTCAGGAGTCATCCAGAGAAACATCATCATAACCTCCAGAGCCCAGTACCCATTAGTACTGTGAAACCTCATTGAGGAAGTCAGCACCAGTTGCTTTTCTAGAGAGATGATCTCAATGTTTCTATTCTCCAAGCCCCTCTGCATCTGGAAGACATTCATGTTGACTGATCTCTCTGTGCAAAGGGGAGCTCTCATTTTACCTGCAGATACAGGGGGCTGTCATGCCCCAAACCAGGGCACACGGTGAGCACAGCTGCTCTGGGTCACCCTCCAGCAATTTCTTCCAGCACCAGGAGCATGGCACAGACCCGTGGGGTGAGAGCAACAGGGGAAAGCGTGGCCCCTGAGTAACAAGTATGTTTACTATCTACAAGATACTGCTCCAACTCAGGTGATGAGAAGCATCCTCCAGGATAGCTCAGAGTAGTCCTTATTCACCTGAACTGCCCCATTGAAGAGCTTGAGCAGATGCTTCACATTTTTCTCTCTGTTTATATGTCTCAAGGTGGCATGAGCTCACTTCTCTTCATGGAATCAAACCCTGTCATCCTTTGCCCCATCCTCCTTTCCTCCTGCCATCACCATCACCGCTCAACTCAAAGCTTAGCAACAGATCCAAGGCAAGGGAAAGAAAAAAACCCCAAAGAACAAAAGGAAAGAGCAAGCTCAGCTCTCTTGGGCCAGCTGGTGGTTCATTTCTCACCCATTTAATTCCCTAATGCAAACATACAGCAGTGGAGGGTCCATTGCCTCCATCTGTGGTGTTGGTGGTAGTGTTGGCAGTGCTCCTTGGTCTCCTGGTAGAACTAAGCCCTGGAAGGTGTGTGGATGATACAAAACCCATGTTGAAGCATTCCCAGGCACAACAGACCCTCCGTGATCCCAAGCCGGTCACTACAGCGATAGGCATGGAGGTGTTCTCTAGGGGTTGATCACAACCAAGGAAGGTCTACATGAAGGACACTATTAACCTCAGAAAACAGTGAATTGACTCTGTCTTGCTGCCATCCTACACAGCACATACACAAAGGGGTGGGTTGACACATCCACCATGAACAGTGATGGCAAGAGGATGGCTAAATGTGGAGCCTACTTATACCAGGAGTTTGTCACCTGGGATTGTCCTTTGGAGTGCAGCTCAGGTGAAATCTTTAAGCAGAACAGCCCTTTATGTTTAATAGAAATAGCATCTTAATCACCAAGGAGCCCCTGGGCCTCACGTGGAAACGTCCTGATTTAAACTGCATTAACTGAGCGCCACACACAGCTACCAAGATTCATAGAGCATCTTCCTCTTACTGCTGGCCATAAACACTGGAGCCAGAAGCTGCTTGTAAGTGCTGTTGGAGATGACTGGTGTGTGTGTGAGAGAGTGGGGGGTTACACTGATTCAAACAGCCTTTGGCTCACCCCCTCACTGCCCCTTGGTTAAGCTAGCCATTGCATTCAATCACTGTGCCCTCACAAGCACGTATGGATCTTGACAACTTAGGAGAAGAGTATGAATTTTTGATTGCAGAGCTGCAGCTCTGCTGATGGAGAGCCATCTGTAATGTGTAGCAGTGCTGCTGTGCCACAGCTACCCTGGTAACACGCTGCCAGCTACCACCTCCCAGCTTAGGAACTGGATGGCACATCCAGAGAATGACTCATGTCCCTGCAGAGTGGTGCCAGGGGCTGGTGGAATGAGGGCTGTGGGCTCTGAGTAAGCATGGAAGGAGCTGAGACCAGCAGCTCCTTGCCCTCCCAGGTGTTACTGCTCTTTTCATTGCTGGCAAGGCTGCCTGTGCCTAGGGGAAAAATTCCCAGTCCTGTTCTAAAAAGGAAATGAAAAGGAAGGGGGAAAGCTTCCCATTCAAAAGTGTGGTTACCACCAAGCCAGAAAGTCCTTTCATAGGCCCAGCAATTCCTGCCTCTGATGTCTTTCCCACAAATCCTCCAGAGGTTGCACAAAAATTCCCTGAAAATTATGAAAAGCTGCATAAATCCTCTCTGGCACAAAGTCATTTCATAGATACACCTAAATAAAGTCATGAAACACTGATACTCACTGTCCTCAGAGAAAGTCCACGCTGCTGCTCTGAGCACTGTGGTGACTCTCCTGATACTTGGCAGGCTCCTGAGAGCAATGGCTCCTGCAGTCCTGAGGACTTCTGGTTTCAGTGTCTCCTCAGAGATGTTTCTTTTGCTTGCTGGAAGAGCTTGAGGTCACAACAGGAGCAAGCACAAGCTCAAAAGTAAAGTTAAAAGATGAACCTCTCCTGAGTTTGTCAACAGATCTTCAGTGTGGCTCCAGCCATCAGCATGGCCATCACTTTGGGGCTATTGCCCAAGCTGGGCAATGCCACCTCCTTCACCCTGGTAGCCAGGACAGTGCTGTGCACATCATGGATCCAGGGGAGCACTGGGTCCATACACACAACACCACATGGCACAGAGCATCTCCAGGCTCTCCACTGACAGACATGCTTTTGTGAGCAACATTTATGTTCTAAATACAAAGGTAAGTTCCCATTACAACCCATCCTTCACCCAGGGTGGAGCAGAGGCACCTCCAGGCCAGATCTCTTCTCAGAGCACAGCTGCCATCACATCTTCCCCCTACACACACTTCTATTCCCCCTTTACTGCTCTGGAACCAAGATGGAACAGAGCAGTATTTATTCTTTGCCAGGCTTGAGATAGATCAGTTTGTGTAGAGCTTACCACAGGCTTACAAAGGGACTTAATAAAAATCCCCCTCTGTTTTGTCTGGAAACTCAGAGTTCAGCTATAACTCTTCATGGAAGAACACACACCAGCTGTGTTGGCTGGGAAGGCTTTAAACATCCTCTTGCTTAACCAGCTCTGCTGAGATGCCATGCCATAGAAAGCTTTTACAATCTACAAACCTATCTGCAACTAAAGAGCCCTGTGGCAATACACAGACCAATCTCTGCTTTTCTGACCCACCCCAGGCACCACCTTCCTGCACAAATGGCCCAGCTGAGAGCCAGCAGGTAACTCAGAAGATAGTGTGTGGGCTTGTTGGCATGAAGGCAGAACAACCTGCCCATAAGGCAGGTGGGACAATGAAGCACACCTGAATCCTTTGCTAGTGTGAATTGAGTGAGCTCCATCACTGCTGATGAAGCTGTGCTGATTAATAAGGGGTGAAAGTATCAGGAAGTCTTAGTTGTGGTGGACTTGGGTTATTTTCTGAGGGATGATGCCTCTAGGATTGGTCCAAGATGCAGCTGGATATGCGTGCCAGGGGGAGGGGAGTACCAAAGCAGCCATCAGCTGGTGTCCATTTGACTTTTCATAACCAACCATGGAAACCACCTGAGGATATGGGAGAAGGCCCTGCACTGCCACTGCTGCCAGTGCTCTCTTGGGAGGTGGGAATGGGCAGGAGAGGAGACAGTAAAAACATGTGTGCTTCTGGCTGGTCTGTCATCAGCATCTCCCCTGGCTGAAGTTGTGATGCCAGGAACCAGAGGGAACACTGGTGACAGCCCAGCACTCAGGAATCATGGATGAGAGCCCAGGGCTGCTGGCTGAATGGCAGCAGATTCACAAGCCATGGAGGTAACAAGCCAATTGTCCTTTGTCCCACACAGACCACATACAGCCCCATCTCAGCTCTGCCCAGTGCATCATCCCTGCCACCCTTGTGGGTCACACGCTTTCTGCAAGGAGTCTTGGGTGCAGAACGCCTTTACCTCTGCCCAAGCCAGTGGCAGAACTCCAGCCACCTTCAGCACAGGCATAACCATATTCATTTAAAAAAATTAAAACACATCCTCCCAGGGAAATGTTCAGCTGTCAGAGCAGAGCAGGTCACAGCAGCATTTGATCTATAGACTCTGAAGCTGCCGGTAGACATCACGTTCTTTATGGGCAGTTTTATGCCTCTTCTTGTCTGTCTCAAGCAGATTATTGCACTTGCAGCCATCACTTTATTTTTAAAGGGCTCTGTGCTTTTAAAAAAACCCACATTAGAATAATGATTCAGGCTCCAGCCTCTCTAAGAGCCACCACAACTGGACAGATGTGCTGCAAGGACATTGTGAACGGTGCTTGGTGACACCCTGCTGCAGCATCCCCATCCTGAATGAGAGCCTCTCTGGGATCAGAGCATCACTGATTGAGACAAGCTGCCCCTAGTCTCTCAGAAAAATTTTCTGGTCTATACTCAGAACCAGGTGTTCTCTGGGCTCCAAGACACGCCAGGATCCAGCACTCCTGACCTCAGTAACAGAAAAGGTCTGTGGGTCCACAACTGAAGCTCTCATGAGCTTTCACATCATCATACTGTAGAGATGAAAAGCTTTTTTTTGGAGGGGAAGCAAGCACAGAGAAGTGCTGATTTAGCACACATTTGTTTATCTGCCTTCCAGGAGCAGTGGGATGTTGTTTCTGCAGGAAATGTCCTGGCACATGTTCCAGGGGTTGTAGAGACAGGAGCTGTGGGATGTAGCAGGACAGAAAATGTTGTCGATGTGTGTGTGCAAATCGTTGAGGGAACAGTATTTCCATCCCAGTCCCTGACTGGAGTTCTTCCATTCAGCCCTCTACAAGAGGTGAATTAAATTACTTGGAGTCAAAATTGCTCAAAGGAACTCACATACCTTGTTTTCTTCTCCCCAAGAGGGAGATGTTCCCTTGCAGCTAGCCAGATTTCAGAGGTGTCTCCCCTTTGTGTGCTGGTTACCAGCCAAAGGGTCCAAAATGGGTGGCAGCTGAAGGGCTGCAGCTGAAAGGTGGAACTGAGCCAACTGAGGCACAATTCATCCATCAAGCCTGGTGGATTCACCCACCAACTTACCCACCCAGTCCCCTGCCCGCTTTCTCCTCCCCCATAATGCATCCTAGGGGAAAACCACGTCACCACCCACAGCTGTTTCATGAAGGTAACTTACCAAGCACCTGTGACCACCTCAACACCACAGCAGAGCATCTGCAGCAGGGTGGGGGATGCCCACGAGCCAGATGGAGAAGCAAGAGGCAGCTCCGCTCTCCCTGCTCCATGCACAAGACTCAGCACATCTGTGACTTGCACCTCCAATGTGCTGCTGAGCAAAGAATGGGGTCTCCCTTGCCTTGAAGCGGTGGGAGATTGGGTTGGACACAGCCTCTCTCTTCCCCTTGAAAAGCATCTGTTAATAGAGAGGAGTTGGAGAGGAGCATCAGACAAAGGGACATCACAAGCACGATCCTCCCCTTCAGTAGATCTGCTGCTTGCCAGGAAGGTTTCTCATGCAGTCTATGCCTGTGATGTGCTATTATGTTTTATGAAAAGAAGGGAAAATGACAAGTTTGGGATGGCTTGGCTATTTCCAGAGGATTAATGCCATTACAGCGCTGAGATGACATGCAGTGGAGACTGCTACCTGCTCCTGAGCAGCAATTCGGGGTGCCAGCTCTTTGGGGAGGCACCTGAGCCAAAATAAAATTGATCCCAGCCTAAGGCAGAAGCTCCCTGTTTGCCCCATTTTGTCCACCAGCACTCCCCAGATCACACCTTGAAGTGTCAGTCACTGATCAGGGCACACGTGGCTGTGTAGACCAGGAGATGGTGGAGGGCTCCAATCTCATGTGATAGTTCCCAAAATCTGGGATCCCAAACACAACAAGCCACAGGGCAACCTCCTCCCCCATGAGCTGTGCAGCTCCCACTGAAACCTCAGGGATGCCATTCAGCAAAAGGATCCTGACAGCAGCTTCCTACTTGCTCACGGTGTGTCTGATCATGGAGCTGTCCTGCATGCAGCACGCTCCTAGGTGGATGCTCCCAGAGCTTTGCTGCAGCTCAAGTCACTGGCCAGGCTACTCCCTTACTGAACTCACCACCCAGGCTACTCAGTTTGTTCTCCCTTACTGAACATCTCATGTTCCTGTTGCATCTGCAGCAACACGAAGAGCTGAAGCCTCATCTCCTGCATCTCGGGTCAGTCCTCAGCTACAGAATCATCACACCTCCCCTCAAAAGGAGCTTAGAAACCGTCCATTAAACCATCTGCTTTGTGGTCCTTTATTAGCCACTCCAAGTTTCCAATTCAGCATCCCATTTCTCAGGACACCAGCACCACAGCAACTCCCTTCTCACTTGGGGATATCATTTTAAAGGGCAGAATAACCAACTGTCACACTGAGGTTTTTCCTTGCAGCATTTGAAAAGAGAGTCCCTTTAATCTCATATATGACCCATCCTGAGCAGGTATGGGGTGGAGGGTGGGGGGGAAACAGATCAGAGAGATTTTTGCTTTCATGTGGCTACAAGATAAATCATTGTCCAGGGCAATGGGTAGTAATTGTAACTCCCCTTTGAGTTTCACAGGACATCAGAGGGCTGTGAGGGGCTGAGATTGCTCGATAGCTACTGCACCTTCCAGGCTCCAATTACCCTCCTCGCTGCTTTCAGCATCAAAGGCAAAAAAATTGCTGTCTTCAAGATGAATAATGTGGAGCCAGATGGGCAAAGGGACTTGGAGAAATGATTTCAGGCTCTGCTGTGCCCAGGTCTCATCTATTCCTTTTAGCTCCTTCCAGAGGAGGACACGCTCTACGGAAGGTGTGGGATGGGAGGTGCTGCTCTCTGTGCCTCCTGTTCTGTGTGATGAGCTGGTGATTAGCTGCAGGCAAACAATAAGAAATTAATCTGTGTGCAGTGTGTTTGTCGGACACTTCAATGTATCAGAGAGGAGGAATCAAACTGCAGAGAAAAACCTTGCTCTTCCACTTGGGAAAAACACCTGCCCCTGCAACAGTGACTGTCATCAGCAGATGGCCTTGTGATGTGTGTTTCGGAGGAGCTGTTTGCCCTCCTGAGAAGAGAAAACCAAAGCTGATGGAATCAATGTGCCAGTGGATCACCCAGCAACCTTGTGGCATGTGAACTTCAATTGCTGGTGCCCCAGCTTGGGCTGGGTCTGTCAATCTCTGCTGCTCTCCTCAAAGCAGAGACATCCCTTTGCCAACCCTCCATCCTGGAATGGGTTTCTCTCCTCCCATGCAGCACAAGACCTGCCAGGCTGCTCAGCCATGAAGCAAATCACTGCCAGGCACTTGTATCACCAAGGACATGTTCTCCCCATCTCTTAAATCAACATACAAACAATTTGGGAACAACCTGTGTTGGCCCAAGCCAAGCAATACCTCCACCACACCTTTACGTGGCCACACAACAGCACTCTGCTCCCTTCTGTTGGCCTCCAAGCTCTTTGCACTTGTAGTTTCCCTTGTAGCTACAGGGTCATGCAGATGTTTCCATCGCTGCCTCAAACCCAGCAGGTCCAGTCAGCTCCACTACAATGGCCTGGGCTTTGCTGGATGCAGACCTCAATTAATCCATGGCATTGGCAGCATTTCCAGGGCTGAGGCTGACTTGTAAAACTGAGGCTGGCTGCTGGACGACGTTCTCCACTGTACCAATTCTGATTACATACTTGGTTATGTCTGACCACACACAAAATCACATGTATTGCTTCAATTTTGCCTTACAAGCAGTGACCATGGGGGTGTCACCCCAAGAGCCATCAGGCAAGCAAGAGCCCCTCCTTCAAATTCACCATTCTTCAGATCAAATGTTGATTTCCACGGTGTCAGCACCCTATCCTGCAGAAAATCCCCAGACTGTGGGTTTCACCCAGCTGGAGCTCTCTTTGCTCAGGGTTTGCTGTGGTGGTGGAGCTCACAAGCAGTTGACAC
This sequence comes from Porphyrio hochstetteri, assembly GCA_020800305.1. NCBI lineage: Eukaryota > Metazoa > Chordata > Aves > Gruiformes > Rallidae > Porphyrio > Porphyrio hochstetteri. The sequence continues at coordinate 66,274,562 of CM036908.1, read as the reverse complement.
TGAGATTCTAGCTCCAGGGGTCTCTCAGACTGGGTTATCTACAGGAGAGACGCTTTGTGGGCTCTTGGGTTGTAATCACTCTTGACCTGTTTGGATTTCCCAAATGACACGTGCTGAAAGCCCTCTCTGAACACTTCCAGACCTGACCCTGTGCTTTAGGTGTCTGAGCCATTGCACCTCTGGGGATGTTATCCAGCACCACAAGCCCCAGCCTGGCTCGGAGCCCTTTGCATTGTTCTGAGGTAAATGGTAAATAATAAGATGCTTTTCTTGTTTCCCATCTCCTCAAAGTCCATGCTCCACCATCCAAAAAACTTGCTGGTGTACTGTTCCCACTGCCACATCTCCTTCCTACACCCAGGTGTGATCCTGTAAATGTTTCAGGACAATAGCATGTAGGCTGACTGCAAAACAAACATCCAATTAAATCCTCATCTTTAATAGATGCTGTACAGCTTGCATGCAGCCAAATCCCTTTATTAGCCTTTTATTTTTAATGCTATTAAAACACATTCTTCAGCTTCAGCTTTAGAGGAATGTCTTCTCTAGCATGTGTTCACCATCCACTGCTGTAGCTCCTTTAACAATTCCCTGCCCTCTCCCCTGCTTTGCTCAAAATGAGGATGGACTTGGGTTATTTCTGAAGGTTGGGGTTTTTCTGGGGTTGTGGTGGTTTGTTGGGGTTTTTTTCTGGAAGATAAATTGAATTAGAAATAATAAAATTCACCTCTGATGTGGAGCTAGATGTGCAAAGTCACCCCTGCACATCCTGGAGTTAATATTTCATCAAACCATCTGGAGAAGTTAAAAGCACAGCAGCCTCTGTGCTGCTGAGAAGATGTGGTCTCTGTGCATGAGCCAGTGTGCACCATGCAGTGTCAGGGCCACCTCCAGGTCCCACAACCTTACCCCACCTGAAGACCTCACCAATGCTTCCCTGCCAATTTTATGAAGGCTGCAGGGATGGTGAAGGTGATGCTCATGTGATGCCACCTCCCAAGGGCATCGCCATAGGTGGATCCAGCTTCCTGCTTCCAGTTCAGTGAAGGGCTGGGGTTTAATCAGCTTCTGCTTCCTTTTCAACTGCCTGTGGAAAGAGCATTTGCCTCCCAGCCATAGTATTCATTTTTGGCCTGGTTCTTCCACCTTTTGGTCAGCTGCTGAGATGCTGGGTGCCCTCGGATTCCTGGTCTGTTCCTAGATGTCCCCTCTGGCCTCCTGCATTGCTGGTCCTCCTGTCTCGGTCCCCTAGCAGAGACTGAACCTCTCAGTAGCACCAGCATGTACCCTTACTCCTCAAAATTTGTCCTGTCCTCATCTCTCTGCCCACAAACCCAGCACCACTGGATCTCCGCACCAGTAGCTGCACCCACCAGCACCATTTCCCACGCTGCAGGACCAGCCCCCGGCACCACTGCATCTGAGGAGCAGCTCTGTCCTGAGAGCTCAGCTCAGAGGTCCCTGTGCAGGCATCAGGTAGTTGGTGCATCACCCCAGCGCTGCAGCACAGCTTGTTCACCAGCATACAGAAACACCTGACACAAAACCATATGGATGTGTCATCCCTCTGATTCCTTCTCACTTCTGGCACCCAGGGGCTGTAAAGCAGCCACAGCCAGGAGCTCATTTAGCACCTAAACACATTCCCCCCTGTGGAGAGGATTCAATGTCATCCTTTGCATTGAGTTTGACATAAAAAGCCATTACTTTTGGCACTGCAGGTTAAGAAGTGCTTTTGTCCTGTGCTGACACACAGCTGGTAACACCCAGCCAGGCGCTGGGTGAGCAACACATGCTGCAACCAGCCAGCAGCTGAGTTCGGTGCCTTTGCCTTCAGAGCTGCACGGACCCAGCACTCCCATGGGACAAGGTCCCATGGGCACCTACTTGGCATCAATTCTGTGTCTGTGGGGACAGGACAAGGGGCGATGGCCTCAAGTTGGAGCACAGGGAGTTCTGCACCAATATGGGGAAGAACTGCTTCACAGTGAGGGAGCCCTGGGACAGGCTGCCCAGGGGGGTGTGGAGTCTCCTTCTCTGGAGATATTCAAGACCCATCTGGACGCCAACCTGTGTGACCTGTCCTAGGGACCCTGCTTTGGCAGGGGGGTTGGACCCAATGATCTCTGGAGGTCCCTTCCACAACACCTGTGATTCTGTGATTCTGTGATCAGCTGAGCTTGGTGTCAAATTTGCAGCTGAATTTCCCCTTGAGGGCTGATTTGTCTCATCTGTCACACTCGGTGGGACAGGCTGATCCCAGTCAGAATGGGATGCTCAGCAGCATCAGATTTTGGGGGAGAACTCCATCTGCAAAGCTTCACTTCTCCATCATGAATAGCAGTGTCTTCTGTAAAGACATGGCCAAGCAGATGGCTACTCTAGCAGCCGTGAAGGACAGATGGGAATGGGGTGAGCAGCCCCAACTGCTAACGTTGGCCCCAGGCTGGTGAGCATCACAGAACTGGCAGGGATGAGACACCCCAGCCGGGGGGCTGGTGAAGGGGTGTGCAGCATCCCCCTTCTCCAGCCCCGTGGCACCTACCACCCCCTGCTCACAGCCAGATCCTGAAAGCGACAACAGTCGTTTTGGAAAACATTCCCACCACTTAGAGCAAGAACAAAACCACCTGAGAAGTCTCCACCACCACTTTTGATGCAATCCACATGCAGGCACAGTCCAGAGGAGCCAGAGACCTGACACCCTCCTGCCCATATGTACCTGCCACACATGCAGCACTTCTCATCCCGGCCCCGATTCAATGATGCATTTTACTACCTCCCCCCTTTTCATTTCAAACCCAAGACCTGAGTTGTTTTTATGTAGGTCTCCTTGGCCACAGTTGCATCTCCAACATAATATTGATCTTCTGCCTAGTTAGCTCTTCATGCCCAACCATGCTAAAGCTGTGGCAGCTCCAGTCTCCCATGGGATACAGGGACTGAGGTTATTGACATGTTATTTAGACTCACAAAGCACAAGCTCACCAGCAAACCCCACAGCCCCTTGTGCCCATAGGCAAGGGTTTGTCACTGCAAACTGGTCCCAAATGGTTGCACAGCTCCTGCTTCTGCTCCTGCAACAAAAATCCAATTTCTGGGTATTCCAGTTGAATTTCAGTCTGTATCCAAGTGAGATTTAACCAGACCTGTGTGTAATGCAGAACCAATCAGCCAGTGGATTGGAAAAGATGTTGTTTGCTGGGGTTTTTTAATATTAAAAATGCAAAATGTAAATAATCTGGGGGAAAAAAATACATCAGAAGCCCTGAAATTGCTTAAATTAAGTGCATGTAAGTGCAGAGTAAGTTACAGCAAGAAGAAAACACAGCTCCATGAGCAGAGGATCTCAAGAGGTAAATCAATAAGTTTTAAAGGGCATATTGACCAGTAAGAGTGAACCTTGGGAAAACAGCTAAAAATGGAAAAATATCTAGTCAGTCAAGTATTCAAAATAAGGAATTTTCAGCTTTCTGATAAAAAAGTATGATTAGAACCAGTGATTTAAGTATTTTTGACTACAAAGTCCCAGGTCCAATTACAGCCTGATGCTGGCAAATTAATTTATTATCTAGACTTTACTTGTATAATGGCAGATGTTTTAATTTTACTGCAGAAATTCTTGATTTATTCCTGAACATACTTTTCTCTGAATAAGGTCACATTTTTGAAGGGATTTTCTTTGCTGGTTTTTTACCACATTACCAATTTGTTCTCCATTAAAGAAAGAAAGGGGAAAAAAAAGGGGGAAAATTGAAGTGCAGTGAACCTCTGTTAACATCAGTCTTTTTCTCATTGCCCAGTTCTATTTCCTCTGCTTCAGATGAAAATGAATTCACCAGTGAAGAGCCTCAGTGACTGCAGCTTATCCTTCAAGTCATTTTGTATGTAAGGTTTGGAAAAACTCAGCTTGCTTGAGTGAACTCTGGCTGGTCCAAGTGATGTTTGCTCACAACCCATCAGTAGTTTCCAGACAGCTTTGCCAGGTACCACACTGGTCCCTTTCCAGCTTGCTGCTGCAGAGTTATTTCCTGCCAAACCCATGGGCATCACCACAAGGATGCTGTGAGCAAGAGCTGGAAACACCCGTGCAACGGAGCTTGTCACATCAGGCTGGATGTGGCATCCTTCCCTTGGTGTCAGGTTTGGTCCCTGAGCACTGAAATCAGAGCAAAGCTTTTATTGCTTTCCTTCCAGTGCCTTTGTTATCTGTCCCAGTGAAATAAACACTTATGCTAGGAGCCCCTAGAAACCTCCAAGAAGTGTGAATAAGTCTCTGTCCCCAAATCCTGCCCCCAGCACAAAAGTTAACATTTCTCTTCTTGCACAATGTGCAAGATCCAGGACCTTCCTGGGGACATTTTTGGAAACAGACACTCAAGAGCTGCCATTCAACTCCATCCATGTCCTTCCACAGACCCCCCCTCCTTTGCTGAAGCTGCATCAGCAGCTGGGCAATGCCAGTGGTTGCTGAGGTCTCTGGCAACCCTTGAGTGTGAAAACCATTTCATCTGGGATGGGTTTGGCCAACATGCACTTGCCAACACAAGCATGGACCTGCCTGGGAATATTCCTGCCTGGACTTTGCTGAACGTGGCCTTTCAGCCCAGGAATGAAATCATAGGTGTCAACCAAAGGCAGAACCATGGTCCACTAGCTCTTCCCAAGACATGGAGCTGGTCTCACACCTTGTGTTTCCCAGGGCTGTCCTTGGATCGGGACATCCAGATGAAGTCCCCCACCTCCCACAGCCATGGTGCTGGACCCCTCCCCTCCAGGGAGGAGCCTGGCTTGGGGCTGCAGAGAAGCCTCATAGCTCTGTGCGTGAAGGCAATGCTGAAGCATCCTACGGGAGATGCAGGCAGTGTGGCTTACCTGTCACAGCTGGTCTGCCAAGGGGGCTCATGTGCTCCTCTTCCTGCAGAGACACCAGAACTGTAACTCAGCCTATTCCTACAAGGAGCCTGGAGAGGTTTTCCCCACCATCCAGATGCTAAGACACCTTTTGCCAGGCAGAAAGAGAACGTGTCCCATTTCCACCACTTCAGGAAATGATTTGCAACCTTTACCCTCCTACCTTTGGGTTCTGCTTCAGAGACTTTGCACCAAGAGCCAAGGCTGCGGCCACAGCCTCCCCTTCCCTCCCCAGCACCTTCTCTTCTCCTCTAACTGCAAAGCTCAGCTGGTGCCTGTTTTGGATTCCTCTTGTGTCTCCTCTGGCAGATTTCTGCAGCCTTATGTTAGACTCAGGGAAAATCTGCAGGAAATCGGACTGAGGAAAGACAGGAGCTGATGAGAGAGTAAATAAATACGGTTAAAAAAAAACCCACACTGTGCCTGGCAGGTGGGAAATTTGTGTTGCAGATACCATGCAGCTCTGTGTATCTATAACCCACTGCCTGAACTTCTTTGTATGTGGATATCTTAGCATATAGATGCATGGTGATAGTGTGGTGAGCTCAGATAGGGGCATTTGGTGGTCAATACAGTGGAGCACAGGGCTCCCAGTGGTTACTGTTAAGAAGGGTCTTGCTGGTGGGAATGTTTCTTCTGGTAAACTACAAAACATTGAGGTCCTGGAGCGAGTCCAGAGAAGGGCAACCAGGCTGGGGAAGGGGCTGGAGGGCAAATCCTATGAGGAGCAGCTGAGGGAGCTGGGGGTGTTCAGCCTGGAGAAGAGGAGGCTGAGGGGAGACCTTCTCCCCACCTCCCCTGCCCTGCCAGGAGGGTGCAGAGAGGTGGGCGATGGTCTCTTCAGCCAGGGGACAAGACAAGGGGAAATGGCCTCAAGCTGCACAAGGGCAGGGTCAGGTTAGACATTAGGAAAAAGTTCCTCACCGGCAGGGTTATCAGGCACTGGCACAGGCTGCCCAGGGAGGGGGCTGAGTCACCATCCCTGGATGTATTTAAAAGATGGGCAGATGAGGTGCTCAGGGATATGGTTTAGTAGAGGACGGGTATGGTTGGACTTGATCTCAAAGGTCTTTTCCAACCCTGTGATTCTGTGATTCTGTTGGAATATTAGGAAAATGTTCTTCAATATGAGGGTGGTGGATCACTGGAACAGGTTGTCCAGAGAGGTGGTGGAAACCCCATCCCTGGAGACATTCAAGGTCAGGCTTGATGGGACTCTGAGCAACCTGATCTAGTGAAGATGTACCTGCTTACTGCAGGGGGTTGGACTCAATGGCCTCTAAAGTTCCCTTCCAATCTCACGCATTCTGTGATTCTACAAAGGAGCTTTATGTGCCTGGCCCCAGGATCTCAACCCAAAGGCAGACCCTTTGGCTCAGGCACAGCAGCACCAACCACCCACATGTGGCTTTACTACCAGAGCAAGCAGGGAATGTCTTTTGGTTTATCCTTCCAACTACATTGATGAAAACAACCCCAAGCTGGGCTGTCCACAGTGCTCTGCATGGATCGGTGCCTCACTGCCGATCCCCTGCTTCTAATTGGATTAGTCTGAGCCCAGTGCCAGCGACCTCATGCTTTGCTCAGCCACAGGGAACCCACACATGGCAGCAACCCCGATGGGTGACTGGGACATCCAGCTCATCCCCTCCTTCAGGGAACATACAACCTTCCATGTTTCTGAGGGCTTTCCATGGCCTCAGAAGGGCCCCATGCACGTTGCCCTCGTGTGGGGTTTGGTATGACCTCTCTCCTCTCCTATGGTTTCACAACCCCATGGCTTGGCTGGCAGTCAGGGACATGAGGAAGAGACAGGCTGATTGACAGAGGCTTGCAGAGAGGCAGGATGATCACAGGGAATCATTTCAAACCTATGGAAAAAACCACTGTCATTGTTTATCTTCTTCCAGCAGGTTTTGTTTTCTCATTGGGAAAAGTCAGCAATGCAGCAAACAGCTTCATGAATATACAGATTGGTTTGGGCAACTACCAATTAGCAAAGAATGTGTTCCTGCAATCCCCACGTGGCTATTTCCCTGGGAATTTCTTGTTTTGAACAAGCCATTTCTCATTACAGAAAACACACACGCCTGGACAAACAGTTCTTGCTGGCTCCTACTACTGGAGAAAGCCTGGAGAGGGGTGGGCAGCCACTGCCATGGGTAGGCCGCCACTGCCATGGGTAGGCTGCCACGGCCATGGGTAGGCCGAGCGGCCGCAGCCACCCACACACCCAGCAGGACCTCCAGTGATGCACCCTATGGCAAAAAGATGTGCACCCAGGCTGTGCATGACACCATGTGTGCCAAGACATCTGCAAGCAGGACTGGGAAGGCAATTATAAACCCTGCCCATACACCTTTTCCTTGCTTGTGAGACTTCTGCTGAGATGGCAGGCCCAGTGAAGGTTGAGAAGCCTTTATCGCTGGTAATATTCACCAGTGATAAAGCTGCCCTTTCATGAGACACTGTTCAGCACCTCAACTGGGACTCAAGGCTCATCGCTGCCATATTACCTGAGTCTTGAAAGATTTGGGTACACAGCCCCTTGCTCACAGGCTGAAAGGGCAAGGGTAAATATCTTGGCAGGCACGAAGAGACACCTGGCTGTATGTAAAGATCGACAGTGTGAATGTGTCAGGGATGTGGCTCATCACAAAGCCAGCCGAGGGAATTTGGGGCATTACTCATCACAGCTTATAGCCAACACCTACCTCCAGGTAAATCCTACCCAAAAAGTCCAGGCTGCTGCTCGGAATGCCCCCACAAGCTCAGCCTGAGTCCTCGCACCCACCTCAAAGCATGGAGAAGGAAACACGAGGCTCAGCTCTTCCAGGGAATCACTTCACAGCTTTACCTGAGAGACGCCGGATGCCACGAGCCACAGACCAGGGAGACGAGGCGCTTCCAGTCAGATATGATGGACACCTTTTTATTTCCCAATGTTTTAATTTAACAAAGTGCTACATTCCATAGTTACAGTATGAGGAGTCGTTCTTGTCCAAAATAGAAAAACCACAAGAAAGCACAAGGACTGCTAATATCACTCTATGGAAGCAGAGCAGTCCAGAGAAACCTCACGTAGGTGAACATCTGGCATTAGAGACACCTTTAGAAATCAGCAGCTGTTTAGTGCAGGTGGGTTTTGTCAGGGCAGGAGCTGCACAGCAGGCAGGCTGGTTCCTCCCGTTTGGACATGGGTGTGTGATACCTACCACAAAATCTAGCCTTGTGCTATTGGGGAATCCCAGGCTGGGCATCCATGGGAAAAGAGAGGTGAGGGACAAGAGAGGGGAGGGACTCATCTTGCGCTGAGTCGAGAGATTATTATTGCTGCAGCGAAGTTGCCGTTGCGGCCGTGCCTTTGCGTGGGGCTACGGCTGTCAGGACCCACCTCTACATGCAGGGGCATGCAGTTCACCCAGCACAGAGGATGAGGAGGGTCCTTCTTGGCTGTTCTTCCCATCCTCCTTCTTTCAGAAGAATCTGCTTGTTTGGCAATGCAGAGGTATAGATTAAATCATCAGAGTGTTAAGAGACCGAAGGCTTCAGGTCCCACCTGAAACCCTCCTCCTCTCCTCCCCACCTGCAATCTGGTACCTTCAAACAAAGGAATCAAACTCCAGGAGCTCTACAGAGAATATTTTTAAGAGCCCAATACAAATTGTACTGGCCTTGGATGAGAAGGGAAGGAGCTGCACATTGCTTGTGCTTTAAGGACCTCCAGAAATGACACTGATGTCAGGGGCACTGCAGAAAACCCTGCCTGTGCTTCAAAGGCTCCTCAGCCTTCACAGGGACCCAAGGTGGTTTTGACTGTCCCTCTTGCCTCCATGTTAAGCTGATGACAGAGAGCACCCAGGCTCTGGGGTAAGTGCCTGATGGATAACCACTGTTCAACAAACACCTCCACTTCAGACGGACATGGGGGGGATCTCTCTGCACAGCTGAGAGGCGCAGAAAGTTGGCCAACAGTAGTCTTCTGCCAACCAGCAGCTCCACACCAAGGCACCTTGGTTGATGGTGTTCAGAGCCAGAGACAGGTCTGGGAGTGAAGACAGACCACAAGCAACATTTGTGGGCATCTCTTCTAGCCCCTAAGTCCGGGTCCAGCACGGAGCCAGCACTCAACTGTGCATTCAGCTGGACCTCCTCTTTGGCCACAACTCTCCTGCTTGCCCAGTCTGTCCCACCATGCTCACCACAAAACCGCTCCAATATTTGCAATCACTTGTCAGCCTCCCTGGCTGCACCACTGATTTCCAGCATCCCAGCAACCCACACCATGTCCTTGCCTGGTTCTTGAGAACACCAGGGCATCCATCCAATGCACTAAACCACCACCTTCATCATTCTGACCCACAGCATCACCTTTAGTTCCTTAAGCTCATCATGTTGGGGAGGGAGAAGGGGGACAGTGAAACTGTAGAAAGTCAGGATTTCCCAAACTGCAGATTTATTAGCACAGTGAAGGGCCACAGCACCTCCCCATCAGCCTTCCCAATCCATCAAATCACCAACCCACCCATAAAGCCCTTCCTGCGTGGGTAGTGCTGCAGTACTTGCACTAGGACCAGCAGCTCTGCTCAGCCATCCCACCTCCTCCTGGCCAGCCCAGGAGTTCTGCACTGTGTCAGTTACTTAACACAACGTGTGCTGTTACCCCACACTGGGCAGGCACTGGACCATTAACAAGAAAGCAAGAGGAGCCTGTCCTTGGCAGGCTGTTCCTGCTCACAACCCTGCTGATCCCCAGCTGTTTGTGTCTTGCTGGTACATCTGCTCTGTCCTGCAGTATCGCTGGCAGCTCCCTGTGTCATTTCAGGTCTTTCAGGCTACAGTTGCATGTGAAGGACTCAGCCAGCCCAGCCCATCCTTTCTGCTCCAAGACAGACTCCCCCTTGCAGAGAGGCCAATGCCCTATATTGCTGCTTATTTTCCATGCCTCCTCCTGGCTGGATGAGGGCAAAGCACTTAAAGAACATCTTCCAGCTGTTTATGTAGTCGTGTTTCCAGCCTGCTTGGTGCTGTACCTAAAAGACATGCCTTTCTGGAGAAGGATCTCCAGCAATCTGGAATGGAGGAGAACTCAGTCCACCTTGCAGCCCCCATCAGGCTTTGCTTGCCAGGAACAAATCAGCAAAGAGCCCAAGGGGCAACATTTCCAGATTCCCAAAACTGCAAGAGAGCTGGGAACACTCAACCAGACTGTTAATACCCCCCAACCACCTCCAAACTCCAAGAGACTTAGGAATAAGAAGGAAATAGGGACAGATCACTCTGGACAGAATACTTCTTATCTTGGACTGATCACTTGTTACAGAAGAGGCTTTAATTTTGGGTCAGGGCAGCTGGACTTCACAGTGGGCTGCCAGTCAGTGTCTGTTAAAGATGCAGGGCTACTTTTAGCAAGGCAACATTTTCCTGGTCAAAGTTTCAGGGATGAAAAGAGAGAGATGCAAGCACTGTGGAGCCTTGGCCAGGAGAGCCTGCCCTAGAGGGCTTAGGGCATGAAGACTCCCCAGCATGTTGATGGACCAGGTTTTACTGTGCCTCCCCCAACCTGCTTCCCACTCAGCAGGGTGAATGTGCGTGGGACCACACACAACTCTTCAACTGGAAGACTAGCTTCAGTAGCAGCATTTCAGATACACGCTGTCCTGCCTGTCCTTCTCTAGGTGACTCAGTAGATGTGTGGGTATGGCCTACAGGAAAGTACCTGGGCTCTGAAGAGCACTGCTTGTTCAGAGAAGAATGTCCCATATGATGACCTAACATCCAGAGGAGGTCTTGACCCTGTCAAGAAAACTGAGCTTCAGGAGAGTCTTCCAATGTCCTCTTTACCTTGCAAACCCACTCATATGCCCACAAGACATTTGCTTACCATCACCTACATCTACCCTTTGCAAAAGGCCTTTTCACCTTTACAAGGAATGAAGTCCTCCAGTGCCCCTCCCCAAAGTCTCCTCTATTCCACTTCTTCAAAGACTCTGGGATTTAATCTCAGTAGATGCACGGTCTACATTGGACGACAGGCCTTATTTGCCTAATCAGGTCTCCTCTGGCAGCAGTCTCTGTTGCTTGTAAGAAGGATGATTCCCCTTAGATCAGTGATTCCCACCCCAGAAACATGGATGGTTTGCATAAATGTCAGGTTGAACTTATTTCACAACCGGAAGTGGAGATAAAAGTAACACAGCCCTTTTTCCTGCTATTTTGACATCATTTCTGTGCAAAGCAACATTAGTTCCCCCTGCTCAGCTCCTGTAACATCTCAGACACTGGCTGTGTCCCTATGCAACCCAGTGGTAGCAGCCCAGGCTGCAAGGCAGCTTGCCCTCACCCCATGCCACCCCAGGGCTTCACCTCCTCAACCCTCTGCAGCCATCTGTCCTACAGCTTCACCTTTCCCGCCACAGCAAAGTGTTCCCAGTGTGACCATTTCACCTCCCCATTGCAGACATCTCTCCAGCTGTGGTTGCTGCTGCTTTCCTACTGTGAGCCATGAATCTTTCCCTACCCACAGTCACCTGCTCTGCAACCTTTGGTGCCTTTTGCCCTCCGTGGTCTGGAGAAGAGACCCATCCAAATTCACCACAAGACCCCCACCACCCCAAAGGTGCCATTCCCACAGCCTTCAGGGGCTGGAAATGCAGTTTCCAGTGGGTAAAGGAGACAGCTGCTCTGTTTTCAACTCTGTGTGAATGCAGCCTTGTCAAAGAGGTGAAGCAATAACAAGGCTCCTTCAGATGGGAGGTGGAAGCTGAAGTAACCCCTGACCTGCCTCTTCTCTTACCTACTTGCACACTGAACAAAAGCTAGGAGCTCCATGCAAGGCTCTCCATCAGGAGGTGAGCGCTGGTACTTATTGTGCTGTGACAGACAGTGCTGGTTGAAAAATGGGCTAGGCTTTTTGGGGTGAATCAGGTGTCGAGGCCATTCCTGTGCGTCTCCCAGAAGCGTGGAGCAGAGCTGGAGGAAGAAAGAAGGGGTGAGAGTAGGGGAACCGAGTGCATCAATGTGCTTCAAACTGTATCAACAACACTGTGCGCCAGCACCGCTCAGGTGGCAAGGGATACAGTTCAAGTGTGTAACTCATTAATTAAGCAGAGCAGTTAATCTTAGCACTAATGAACTCTAGCTGGGGTAATGTAACATTTAAAATGAACAAACTGGACAGAAGTCATTCACAGTAAAGATTTCCATTCCCGGGTTAGGTGAGAGAGCTATTGTTAGGATTAGATTACTGCCAGCCAGGACCAAAACCAGTTACACCAGGCTAATGGGAAAAGAATCATCCAGATGGATCAGCTCTGGCTGTGCCATGATGCGCTCTGGAGCTGAGTGAGGCGCCGGGTGTGGATGTGAAATCTCACTACTGTGTCAAAACAAACATCACCGCGCGGTACACGTAGAGCAGAGCATGCCGTTGCGCGGGGTGGGACCGCCCGCTGCTCGGTGGCTCGGGGTGGCAGAGAGCAGCGATGCAGCACAAAGTTGCTTGTTCTTCTTTTTTTTTTTCCTCCCCCCTCCCTCCTTTCAAAAAGTCACAGGCTGTCGCAAGGGCACTGCAGTTTGGGTCAAAATTCATCTTCGGAGCTGTCAGCTAAGAGCATGACTCGGTCTTGCATGCTGTTGAATTCCCTCTGCTGGGGGAAGAAAAGAAACATTGAGGAGAGGCTGAGGGAGATGGGGTTGTTCAGCCTAGAGAAGAGAAGGCTGTGAGGGGATCTCATTGCAGCCTTCCCGTCCCTGGAGGGAGCAGAGAAACAGGAGGGGAATCAGCTTGTTAAAAGGGTAGACAACAGCAGGACAAGGGGGATGGATTGAAGCTGGAGGAGGGAAGGTTTAGATTAGATATTAGGGGGAAATTCTTTATAGAGAGAGTGGTGAGGGGCTGGAACAGGCTGCCCAGAGAGGTGATGGGTGCCCCGTCCCTGGAGGTGTTTAAGGCCAGGTGGATGGGGTCCTGGAAAACCTTGTGTAGATCCAGGCCTGGAGGTTGGTGGCCCTGCCTGTGGCAGGGGGGTTGGAACTCTGTGATCCCTGGGGTCCCTTCCAACCCAGACCAGTCTATGATTCTATGATTGAAGAGCTCCATGTACAAAAAGGAATGAAGAGCATTTGGATCCCCCCCACCCCTGGTGCTCTAACCAAGAGGTCCTGGGCACTTCAACCCAGACAAACCATAACCATAACCAGGCTGCACTCACTTTACAGCTGAAATGGCTCACAGGAGAGTGGGTGGGATGGGAATTTTCCTTCACAGTCGTCATACCTTTCTTTTATGTCTCTTTGAGCCGTTTCTCCTTCGGCGATTCATAATCTTAATGCTGTAGAGAGCTCCTAGGATGAAGAGGGCTCCAGCGATCCCGACTCCTACAGGAACCAGCATCCCCGACATGTACCCTGCCTGCATGGAAAAGAAAGAAGCAGAGCAGCACTCACAAGGACATCCTTCCAGAGTCATCTTCCACCAGCCTAGGGCTGGAATTATACCCCTATGCTGCTTTCATCAAAGTTTATTGTACCAGAGTGCCTATCCTGTGCCTGCATGGGGTGAGCTAACAAGTCCCCAACCAGCGCCACGCCAGGACGAAGCTGGTAACCACCACGGCTCCCTCACTGTTGGGCCAACAGATGCTGCCTTGAGACAGCCAAGACACTGCAGTGTTTGCCCTGCTTTAGGAGAGGAAACAGTCTTGGTGCAGCATCACAAGTGCTGGGGTGACATGTCTGTTTATCAGGGTGCACATGTCCAGGAGTATCTCTGCACAGGGATGGCAGAAGCTGCTCCCAACACTGCAGCGGGGTCTTCTGAAGGAGCTGAAGGGCATGTTGTGGGAAGAAGAACCAGTTTGCCCTCTCCCTGCCCAGCCCAGCCCCAGCATCCTCTGCTTTGCACTCAAAATCTCTGTACCACAGGCTTTCACTTTGCATGGGGAGGGGTTGATTGAGTCAGCAGGATGATGATGTCGAGGGAGGACACGTGCCACTTCAGCTGGCCTTAGGGGAAGCAGCAAATGGAAATCAGCTCTAATTCAATTGCCATGATCTGGATGCTTGCACTGCCCATTGAAAAAAAAATACAGATAGCATGACTAATTTAAAATAAAACATTTTAAATCCTTTGGAAAATATTCCCAAGTGCTTGTTACTTTATATTTTACTGTTTGAAATGAAAATTAACCCAAGTTTGAAAGTGCCAAATTGCCTCAGCATCCTCTTCAGCATCCTCACCAAACTCAGGCTGGGAGCTCAGTGGAGTAAGGGAGTAAAGGAGGCTCCCTGCATCATCAGGATTGCCTTTGCTCCAGTCCTCTGCTGTGGCACTCCAGCTTTACCCTTCCCCATCTACACCCCCCAAAATAGATTTTACACCTCCCAAGGGACACGTGCACAATTCAGGGGATTACTGGACAGCTCTTAGCAAGCCTCAGCCTGTTGCTTACAGCCACTCATCTCCATCTGCATTCCCAAACACCACCACGTGCTTTCCTTCCATAAAGGAACGGGGAAGGGGGCAGGGAAGATGCTCAGCGTGTGCTGCCCTGCCTTCACACATGCTTACCTGGAGAATGAACATTGCTGCTTTCATCTAGGGCAGGTACAATGCTAATTCAGGCTAATTTTGCTTTCTCAAACCCCTCCAGATCCTGCTCAGTGCTTTAAATAGTGCCTGGAAGCCAAGGCTTGAGGGATCTTCAGCTGCATCTCGCAGGTTCCCTGAACACCCCCCCCAGCAAACCCAGCCCTGCTCAGCACACTGCTTGGAGGGGAGGCTGCACCCCAGTTCCTGGAAAAGGAGGTTAGTGACAACACAGCTACAAGATCAGATATGCGTGAGGCAATTAAGGTGCCTTAATTGGGTGACCTAATTAGTGCAGCATGGGTTTTTCTATTTCTGGAATTGTGCTGCTGGCACGGGCAGTGAGGGGAGACTGGAAATGGCTTTTTAGCTGCTGCCCAGCTCAGTTTCCATATCAAGAACTGTTGGGTTTAATCCAGTGAGCTCATCCACGAGCCTTTCTCATGCCAGGCCAGCCCAAGCCCTTTCACAGTCTTCTCCCAGCAGCTCAACCAACAACTTCCACCCCAAAACCCAGCAACGGGGCGCAGATCCAAGACCTGTTCTCCCAGCCCTTCTGTGGCTTTTGTGCTTGCTTGACAAGGAACTCCACTTCTCAGGCCACTCTGAAGCCACTTTTTTACCCCTTTGGCATGGGGAAGTTGCAGCTTCTTTATGGACCCTAGGGATGTTTTAATACCTCCATGGCCATGACCTTCCTGGCTCCACTGGACTCTGGGAGAACAGCAACAGAGGATTTTAGAAGAACCCTGTGTCTGTTATTTGTCATGCCAAATGTACCACTTGCACAGTGTTTACAGACATAAATCTGCCACTGGTCCCACAGTCCCCACCTTCCCTCTCCCAGCAGGGCAGCCCTGATGGACACAGGAGGACACACCTCTCAGAGATGGGGCTGTCATGAGCCAAGACACCCTTTTGGATGGCAGGATTGTAAAAGAGAGAACAGGGCTCTGCCAACAGCAAATGAGAGGGGCATCTATTATGACTGGTGCTGATAAACTCAACAAGGAAGAGGGGGAAATGAGGTAGGCAGGTTTATTTGGGAGTGATTTGCTTCACTGGCATTTGGTTGGGAGTGGGAGAGTGTATTTTGTTGGGCTTTTCTAAGGGAAAATGTGAGCAAGGCAACACATCTGCCTCCACACATCTGCTGTTCCCCACAGGAGGGAGATGGCTCAGGGCCGAGTCTCTCTTTCAAGTGGACACTTAATTTATACCAATGCTTGTGCTGGGCACTGCCATGCAGTCCAACACCTACCTGCAAGAGGTTTGGACTCTACAGAGCAGAGACTGGCACAGGAACCCCCCTTCTGCAATGGGGAAGGACAGAGGTGGCCAACAAGGTGCCAAGAGGAGAGAAGTGAAAGCTCTGGCTTCAGTGAGGAGACACCTGATGCCCCTGAGCATGTGTTGTGCCAGCTGGGGTAGGTCTGGCAGGAGCAGGTGACCCGTGCATGCTACATTCACTCCAGGCACTCAACCAGTCTTGGTGTCTGCTTTTTACCTTCGTCCGGAAAACCATTCTCTGTTCTTTCAGCGTTCGCTCTGGCTGAATCCCAGGCCAAGGGGCTCTGCTATGAGCATAGATCACACTAGACATGCCTCCTTCCTAGTGTAGGCAGAAAAACATCTCAACAAGGGCTGGGCAGGATCCCACCTTAAACCCTTCCACTCCCCAGTCCTGGAAAAACAGATACCCAGCCCCTGCCTCGCTGTTCAAACTTGATGGCAACGTGCTGCTGAATTTTGGTGGGGATCACAGCTGGGCTGGATTGGGTGACAATCTATTTAAGCTTAGAGATGGATTTTCAGGGACTTGAGTTTCCTATCAAGTCATTATTCCTTGTGGAGTTTTGAGGGAGGAAGGGGATTTGTCTATTAACTATGACCTTGCTCAAGAATTTCCAAGCCCTGTTGAGTCACACAATGTTCTTGTCTTAAAACTACTGTTATCTCATTTTTGGCTTCATGGCTTTGCCATTGTCAACAGAAAATCTGGAAGGTTTCACAACCATTTCAAAATGTTACTCTTTGCCCAAGGGCAGCAGAGCCTAAGAAGCCATCACTGTTTGTGGCTGACACAACTCTTGATTCCACATACCACCCTGTAATGCCAAGGAAAATATCAGGGTCTGTTATCTTTTCAGTCTTCTGATGTTTGGGGTTTTTTTCCTTCCAGGAATCTGAAGCTTTTCTTTCGTGTGAAGGCAGGAAAGGTCTCATCCAGAGGCAGTGGTGTGGCACACAGCCTCTCACCAGAGAGGATCATAAGATCCTCTTGGTTTGGATCCAGAACCAAACTTAGGACTTAGAAAAAAGGGGTGGAGGCAAGTTAAGAGGGAAATTTAAACAAAGCTAACTTGGGTAGTCTGAAGGTGACTTTCTACAGCAGAGAAGTCTATCAAATACCCCTGTCCCTCCTCCTGCTTGTAGTTACTACTCATCAAGGGTGTAGCATGGATTTACACCACTATATACAACAGCAGCATCTCTGGTTAATTGCCTCTTAGAGATAACATTAAGCCCCTTCTCAATTGTCTTTGTAGAGACAATGAACTGCACTGACAAGAGTTTACTCCTGCAAGTAAAAATAGGTTTGCTTTTAAAGTAATTGAAACACTGAACCTCCTACCTTATCCTTCAGCTTCTCCATCCAGCTTCTCACTGAAAAATAAGACAAAAAAGCCATAATTGTGTTATGATTGTTATATTAATTAGCAACAAATGATAATGATAGCATTTAAAATAGACACTAATTAACTTGGCAAGCTGATAACACTTTTCATTAGATCTCCTCTCTTCTCATTCATGAAAAAGAGCAAATGTAGTGGATCAACATGAGAAACCTCAAGTGAGTTGGCAGGCAAGAAGCGAGCTTTTGCCTGTGCACTTCACATCCCCAGAGTGATTAAAAAAGGAAGATGAAAAACAGTATTTCAGGTTTTGTGGGGTTTTAACCAGCACTTCTCATACACCCACTCTGATACCTGGCAAGAAGAAAACCTTACAGCATGGCTATCCCCTTGCACCTGCCTCCACCACAGAGATACTCCTCCCTCTACTTGGCATAGCCTGTAAGCATGCTTAAAATAAAGTCTTATTCCCTTTTATTCCTCTGCTTTTCTGCAGGCAGCTTCTACCTGCTCTGGGAAGTCACCAGAGCACTGGGACAGCACCGGAGGTGCTAAAGTACGAAACCCAGTAAATTTATGCTGCCATCACTGAGCCTTTCATTTCCTAACAGTTAATAGAAGTCTCAGGAAATACGATACCCAAGAATTAAAAATCTGTATTTGCATGTACTTGGGGATGAAATACTCAGCTCATCTCAGAGCTGGAAACTGCCTGGCAGCGGGTGTGCAACTCATTAGCTCCACGGGCGGCTGGATCTGTCTGTGCTGCACCAAAGACAAAACACTCAGCCTTTGAGAGACCCCCCAATGTTTTAATGGGTAAGGGGCAAGAAAACAGTCAAATGTCGGGGTGTTTGGTTTTTTTTCAGGGCTGCAAAACTGTGTTTTAAGTAGATTTTTAAGGATCCTGTTGAGGATCCCTGTTTCTTCTCCAGTAGGACAGTGCTTACAGGCACAAGGGGACTTGAATTACCCCTTCTGAGGGGTAATCTCTCCCAGGATTCCAAATGTAACATACCATTTATGGAGTGAGGCCCTATTTCCAAACCCGTTTTCTTACAGAAACTCCCTTCAAATCTTGAAAGAGCAGTATCAGAGTCTGTACATGGACATGTATCACTCAGGGTAACCATCCTTCTGAAAGGAGAGCTTTACTGTGAGTGGGGAGGTTGCAGCAGTAGGACCATCAGTAAATGACCTTTATATGTCTCAGATACAATATGGAGAAGCACAACAGCTAGAAAGTAGTAAGACTCAGCCCAGAAGTCACCATTAAACTGCATCATTTTATCAACTTCAAAGCAATTCCAATACTTTAACCATTAGTAACGTAACACTTTCCAAAAAAGAGGGATCCCAAATTACCTCGAGGTGGAAACAAGTGTGAAACAGGCACAGGAGCACACATGCAAACCCACCTGTCTCTGATGGGTAGCTAAGAAATAAAATGAGTTCTCCAGGAGACATACTCAGACACCCACAGAAGAGGACAAGAGCTCTCATGTTATCAACTCTTCCCACCACTAGCCTTGACCCTCATGGACTAACCTGTTGTAAGGTCAATTTATGAAGGTGCTGTCACCATCATCTTCTACCAGTGCAAACCTGCATGCCTTGAATTTCACTCCCAGGGAAATACCAGAGATGAAGGAAATGCATGGTTCCCCTGGGCTTGGTTTCTCAACTGGGTTTCCAGGAGTAACAATAAAACACACACTAGATGTAAATGTCACTTGAGCTTTCAAGGAGAGTCCCACCGCCGCTGCCTCACTGATGGGCATGGGGGAGACTGAACCCCAGGAAAATTCTGCTTACAAACAGAAATACTACAAACCAAAGGAATTAATCCCAAAATTCTTGCCAAAGAGCCTTCTCATGATCCTCTTGTTTAACGATTCTATTGTGTTTTATTCCAGGCTCCCAGGAGGAGCAGTGACAGTGACTCACAGTCAGGAACAGCCACAGCTTCAAAACCACACTGCACACGTTGAAGCTTTGAGCTGATGTCCTCCATTTGCATCCAGCCTGCTACACGGTGTGTGCACACAGCCATGTAAAGCTACACTGATGCTTGGCTGGCCCCAACTCAAGCTAAGAAAAGCCCATTTTTACATGTCTTTCACAACAGTCAACCCAATTTCTTGAAGCCAAACAACGGTGCCTCCAAAGCAGCAATGGAGGATGCTTCCATTGGATGTTAAGAGAAATTTCTTCACTGAAAGGGTCATCAAGCATTGGAACAGGCTGCCCAGAGAGGTGGTGAAGTCACCATCCTGAGAGGCATCCAAAAAATGGCTGGACGTGGCACTTTTGGGAAAATGTTTAGGAGATTTGGTGGAGTGGGGTTGACGGTTGGACTTGATGATCTCAGAGGTCTTTTCCAACCTTACAGACTCTATGACTCTGTATTTCTAACAAGTCACAGGAAGGAGCTGATCTATAATATTCTACTACCTACTTTCACCCAACACAACTTCTGGCTCTGTTCCACCCTGCTCTGCAACACAACATCAGCACGTCTGCTGGGACCCCAAACCCTACAGTACAAATTTTTATTTGCTGTTTATAGAGTTGCTTATTATTTGACCTGACCTTGTTTTCAGCCATGTAGAGCATGTGTCAGATGTCTTCATGAATCAGTCTAAGCCACAGAACAAACAACACAATGTGAATTCTCCCCAGACTGGATGCCTCTCCGAGACATGCTCTCCTGCAGCCACAACCTGTCTGGCTGGGGGAAAGCCTCTGACCTGTGATAGAGGGAAATAATGGTCCCAAATTCACTAGTTTAAGATGCAGGAGGTAAAAAAGCCTTCAGCAGCCCTGTAATATGTTGGCAGGATTGCACCGGTGTGTGGCAGCTGCTGGTCCAGCTCTCCTGGGCAGGAGGAGTAGAAAATCATTCATTAGGGCCAGAAATATGATCAAAGGGCTGGAGCACCCCTCCTATGAAGACAGGCTGAGTTGGGCTTGTTCAGCCTGGAGAGGAGAAGGCTTCAGGAGAACCTTATGGAAGCCTTCTAGTCCCTGAAAGGTGCCTATAGGAAAGCTTGGGAAGAACTGTTCCCAAGGGCATGGAGCGATAGGACGAGGGGTGATGGTTTTAAACTAGAAAAGAGGGCATTCAGGTTCATAGAATCATCGAATCATAGAATGGTATGAGTTGGAAGGGACCCCAAGGATCACAGAGCTCCAACCCCCCTGCCACAGGCAGGGCCACCAACCTCCAGGCCTGGATCTACACAAGGTTGCCCAGGGCCCCATCCAACCTGGCCTTGAACACTTCCAGGGATGGGGCATCCACCACCTCTCTGGGCAGCCTGTTCCAGCCCCTCACCACTCTCTTGTAAAAAACCTCCCCCTAATATCTCATCTAAACCTTCCTTCCTTTAGTTTTAATCCATTCCCCCTTGTCCTGTCATTGTCTATCCTTTTAAAAAGTTGAATCCCCTCCTGTTTATAAGCTCCCTTCAGATTGGATATTAGGAAAATGTTCTTCAATATGAGGGTGGTGGATCACTGGAAGAGGTTTTCCAGAGACGTGGTGGAGATATTCAAGGTCAGGCTTGATGGGGCTCTGAGTGATCTGATCTAGTGAAGATGTCCCTGCTCACTGCAGGGGGTTGGACTAGATGGGCTTTAAAGGTCCCTTCCAACCTCACACATTCTGTGATTCTATGAAAATGTGGAGCAGCCACAGTGACAGTCCCAGCCACCCTGGCTGTGCAGCCAGTCAGGCTGGGGCCATGACAAGTCAAGCAGCACCAGATTACTGTGAATTAAAAACACTTTTAATGTGACTAATGGACAAAACTGTTTTAACACCTTTGAGGAAATGAGAAGCCACTGCACCATTAAACCCAGGCACTCACCACTCCAATCATTAACCCCTCTGCTGACACTGCTGGGTGTGGGTAGGAGCTAAAGCACTTTGTACAAGTTAGCACTATGCTAAATGGCTATCACCAATTAATTCTGGCCTGCAGACTGTAATTATGCATCATTATCCATAATTAATATTCTGAACTTGGTCTTGGAAGAGGAACATTGTGGATGGCACCTCCTCATAAAAACATAACGCTCTCCAAGAACACTGGGTGACTTCCCAATGAGGTGAGGCAGTAACAAATACCCGAATCCATGGATTCTTTTAGTCATCTCCT
Source organism: Porphyrio hochstetteri (assembly GCA_020800305.1). Lineage (NCBI taxonomy): Eukaryota > Metazoa > Chordata > Aves > Gruiformes > Rallidae > Porphyrio > Porphyrio hochstetteri. The sequence goes on along the minus strand of CM036908.1, from coordinate 66,253,260 downwards.
CTCTTTACCTTCCACAATCACTGACTGTCCTGAACAAATGGCAACAGTCTCTGGGTGTGAAATTACTAACAAGTGTCTGCAGTGCTGGTTTATCTTCCATGGCATTTTAAGTGAGGCCCCAGCTGGAGTCCTGTGTCCAGAGCTGGGGCCCCAATACAAGAAGGATGTGGAACTGTTGGAGAGGGGTCAGAGGAGCCACGAAGATGATCAGAGGGCTGGAGCAGCTCCCCTAGGAAGAGAGGCTGAGGGAGCTGAGCTTGTTCAGCCTAGAGAAGAGAAGGCTGCGGGGGGACCTCACTGCAGCCTTCCAGTCCCTGAAGGGAGCAGAGGAACAGGAGGGGATTCAACTTTTTAAAAGGATAGATAATGGCAAGACAAGGGGGAATGGAATAAAGATAAAGGAGGGGAGGTTTAGATGGGATATTAGGGGGAAGTTCTTTACAGAGAGTGGTGAGGGGCTGGAACAGGCTGCCCAGAGAGGTAGTGGATGCCCCATCCCTGGAGGTGTTCAAGGCCAGGTTGGATGGGGCCCTGGGCAACCTTGTGTAGATCCAGGCCTGGAGGTTGGTGGCCCTGCCTGTGGCAGGGGAGTTGGAGCTCTGTGATCCTTGGGGTCCCTTCCAACCCAGACCAGTCTGGGATTCTATGATGGTAGCTAGTCCAAACTCTCTGCCTCTGCTCAATTTTGATCCCTTGGTTTCGTGGGGAGCTGAGTTAGACGGGTTGTGGAGCACTTCTGAAAATTACAGACATAATCTGATATGTCCTCAGTGATTTATATAATGTCTGCATCTCCCCAAATTAATTTTAAATAACATATAGCTGAAGATTAAGCTGGCCAGGAGCATGGAGGAGGAGCACAGCTGTCTGGCATTGGCATCAGAGCAGCCCAGGATGGATTCTGACAGTTACAGACAGACTGTGCTATTTTTAGTCATTGTTACCCAGCTTTCCCCTCCAAAATGTGCAGCCAGCTATTAAGAAGCCACAGTGCCAATGGAAGAAGTTCATTGCAGAGGTAAGCAGCAGCCTGTGGGTGCTCTCCTGGCCCTTCCTTGGAGGCACCTGCTCTAAAGGGACAGTCAAAAAAGTGCCATGAGCAAAACCTTTCTGAAAATTCAGGTTTGGCCAGATGCAGGCTGGAGGCTGGGGAGAGGGGCAACAGAGGACATTTGGGGGTTTGTGGTATATGGCATTGAGTGGCCCAACATCTTCTTTCACCACTGAATAAATAATATAAATCCAAACAAACCCATGTAGGAGATAGGTATTGTGTTCCCATCCCTCTCCTTTCCACTGTACCCTACAGCTTTACATCCCCCACACAAACAGATTCAGGCAGCTTATTTAAGCTGCTCATTTGGTTTTTTTGTGGAATGCCTCTTTACGAAGGGGGTGATCAGATATCATTTGCAACGAAGAATCAAAGCAGAAGATGTTTGGAAGCTGCTCCAAGTTTAGCTGGAAATACCCTCCAACAATGAAGTGTCTGCATGACTTACATCAGGTTAAAATCCAGTATTTGTCTCTTCTGAACAAAGAAAATTAAATTAAGGTAGCATGACAAATGCAATGCAAGTCTAAACTACATTGTCCTCCTAGGGAAGAGTGTGACCTCTTGGTGCTCAAACATCTCTCAGCACCCTCAGCTTATGGCCCTACAAAGTTTTGCTACAATCAGCCCACCTGAAAGGAGAGGGGATGTTAAGTGAGGGCAGAGATCTGGAAAAAACACAGGAAACATTACTACACAGCAGCTCCCATGGCTCCTGAGCACCCCCACCACAGAAAGAAATGGGTCTACAGGTACTGTTATTAGCTGTGCTCTCCTTCCCTGAACCCTTACAAGGTCCCTTCATTCACAACCTCACTTCTTGCTGCTATTCAAAGGACTGTCCACCTTCAAGTAAGTGCTTCTTTATTGGCCAGGTGTCTTGAACACCATTTGTGCTGGGAGCTGCAGGGTGCTGGGTGGCCCAGGCAGGACCTGGCCTGAAGTCTCTCCATAATGCACCGGCAGATCTGTCACCAAAGGCTTTCCCCTCCTTCCCTCACACCCTCCACTCTGAAATCAGGAGCACAAGTCCTCTGGGCTTCACACTTTGCCAACTTTTAGTAATCCTAATTGCCTAATTATCCACTCCAATGCAATGATAAAGCTGCTTAATAATTCTGTTCACTTCTCGTTCATTCTCTCCCTTCCCAGATAAGAAATTGCAAAGACTTTACCTTCTAGTGGAGGTTTTGATCAATAATTCATGCCCTTCTGCCACTAGTTCTGTCTCCCCCTTCCCCTCTTGGATGCCCTGATGCATTATCTTGTCACTTTAGTTTCATCTTATTACATCATTTTACTCATATTCCCTTTTTTTAATCATTTTCTAAAGCAATGTTGTTTTTTCCCTGGCAAAACAAAAACCCTTATCACTCAGCCCTGTGCATCTCACTGCATTTTCAAATCCAGGATTTACATCTTCATTCCAGAACTTTATTTTGATGCTGATCTGAACAGCCAGCACCTTCTCTTTTAATAATTCCTCTCCACAGCCACCAGACCTGCAGTGAAAATGTGCCACACAAGCTCCTATACACTCTGCAAAGGGCAGAGAAAAGAACTAAAGGGTGGTTTTATGGTTAAGAACTAACCTGAAGCTCAGGTAGCCTGACTCAATCACTGCATCTGTAATTCTTTAAATGCAACAGGCTGAGGCACCCTCACCGAAATTCATTCTGAGGAATCAGGAAAGATCAGTCACCTCAATATGCTCAGGGCATGAAAAGATTTTGATCTAACAGCTACTGATAATTGCTTTCAGGTCTGTCTCAGATCAGAGACATCCCTGCATCAGGAACCAGAGAAGCTGTTCAAGGACAAGGCCCCCACTGCAGCAGGTGACAGTGTCCCCCCCCACAAGCAATCTGTGCATCAGACAAGATGCAGGAGGCAAAAAGGGATGGAGCCAAGGAGCAAGGAGAGCAGCTCTTTGTGAGCACTGGGCCAAGGAGCAAGGAGAGCAACTCTTTGTGAGCATTGGCTGCTGAGGTTGGGTTTACTCTGCCTTCTTCCTGGCCAGGACAAGCTCTTTGCTCCACTCAAAGCTCTGACTAATGTAAGGCAAGAAAAGGCCAGCTTGGCATATTTGCAGGAGTGTGGAAATTGTAAGTAACATAGTGAGGAGGCTCTGTGTAAGTCATGGTACAGTGAAATCAAACTGCACCTTGCAGCACAGCTTTTTCCCAAGGACAGTTCATCCAAGAACAAATCTATTCACCTCTCTGATGCCTGGCCACTACCCTGCTCTTCTTGTTCCCTGACATGAAATGGCTGTGTTTGGGATTGCTTCTGGCCAGGGCTAACGACTGGTGGTAGTCAGGAGGAGTGAACTTCGCTCTTGATGATTAGACTTTGCTAGAGACCCTGCTGCCAGAGCTGCTACCAGTGTAACCTCTGCACTGAGAAAATAGGACATGGCTTCAACCTCTGTTACACCCTCCAGAGCAAGGTTTGCTCCAGTTAGTTCTCCTCCTTCACGTACAGGCACAAATTCCCAAGCTGAACTCCTCACTCCAGCAAAGGATGGCTGGGTAAAGTGTAAAAAAATCAAGAAAAAAGATTGATTACTTTAAGTGGATCAATCCACACCCAGCAACCTGCCCTGTTAGATTAGAGATTTCATCCCTCTCTCTCACAGGTCAGACTTTCTCTTCAATGACATGAGAGAGGCAGAAAGGGTCTGTGCTTCACCCACTCAGGTCTGACAAGTTAATGGCACGAGGCTGCATCAGCTCCTTCTCCTTTAAAACCCACAAGTGCCAATTTACTTCCCAGCACAAATGAATAATACAGAGAGGTGTTTGGCTGGAAGGCAGCACATTTTTAATTCAGGAAGAAAAGCTATACCTGATTGGAACTCTGATGAAGGCATTTCCCTCCCCACCCAACTCCAGAAGACTTAAGGGCTGGACAATCAAAGAAATGTCAAACTGACAATTGCTATTTATGGTTGGGGTTTTTTTAAATAAAATGGTTAATTAAAATATTAACAAAGTGAACTTTAATAGTTACCATACAACTGGTTTATTATCTGTACCCACTAACACCTTTTCCTTGCCCACCCTGCAACAACCCTGGCTGCACATTGCTGCCAGCCACGACCCACCCAAACCTCTCCAGAGAGACAGTGAGATGGGAAGGACAACTCATCCTGCTCATCCAGAAAGCAGAAGCTAAAATGGGCTTCTGAGCTCCTTCCCTGACCTTATCAATGCTTTTGATACTGCTTTCCCTAGGGCATTAGGCCAGGTTTCTCCTTTTCATTCTCCCCTGTGCTTTTTTAAGCTGTTTCCCACTTTGATCTGCCCACACCCAGCAGCCGCTTGCTGAGCTTCTGCCTCTGCATTTCCCTGTGAGCTCAGATCTTCTGCAGTGCCCTGAAAGCACTTGCTGGCATGGACAAACTATTTGTTTCTCACTAAGTGATCCCAGACAGGTACACAGTGTTACAACAAAGCCAAGGTAATAGAAAACCTTCTACCAAGGTAGAACAGGCATCAGCAAGACGTTGTTGGGAATTGGCTGTCACAGTTTGTTGTACAATTAAACATCTACTGGATGGCACTGTCTCCAAAAGCTCTGTGCACTTTGGGAGAGGAAATCCCAGAGTCACAGAATCATAGGGGTTGGAAGGGATCTCAAGAGATCATCGGGTCCAACCCCCCTGCCAAAGGTTGGTTTGTGGCAGTGGCACCACCTCCTGCAGAGCACGACTGGGTTCTTCATCGCTCGGCCCTGGCACAGCTCCTAGAGCAACACACGGACTTAGCAGTGGCAAGAAGCCACCCTGCTTTAGCTAATGGGCTTTCTTGTATGCTGAAAATGTTCCTTTTCAGCAGCTTTCATTCATGACACAGTCACAATGCCCATATTGGGAATACAAAGCAGTCCAAAAAAATATCAAATTGGGATGCCTTAGCTGCTAATCAGCCCTGCCAATTGTAGCTAGCCCTCCTCCTCTGTAGGATGCATGCCATCACTTGGCTGGCCCTGTGTGGAGCCAGGAGTTGAATTTAATGATCCTTATGGGTCCCTTCCAGTTCAGTATATTCTATGACTCTATGACCACTGCCTACCTGCAAGGGAAGAATATTTGCAAGACTTAAGGTGTGTCCCATTAAACTTCAGGCACTGGAGATGCTCAAATAAAAAGCCTACCTAACTTCAGCTCCCAGAATCACCAAAGGAGCGGCCAGCACCTGCATAATAACATCCACCCCACTCCAGGTCTGATTTTTCCTCTGAAGCCCTTCTGTTGTGCTGGATACAGACAACTGAGCAGCTCTGAGGCCAAATCACCTGGGTGATTTCAAATAGAAAGTTTCACTTAGGAGAAGTGCAAGGTGTGAGCCAAGACAGGTGAAGGAGGAAGCACAATGGCAGTGAAGCCAGAGGACTTGGACTGGAGCACACACTGTGATTTATAGCACAGAGAAGCTGCCTCATTCCTGCTCTGACTGTGATACTATTTTCTGTCCCTCCCTCTGTAGTCCAGCCTCTGTACCATTAGTCTTACAGAACCAAGGACAGAAAGACAAATATCTCAAAATCTCCTATAAAGACCTAAAATGCAATGGCCACTCTACCACATACATGTACCACGACTGCAAGATCTAAGATCCTGCAGCTAAAGCAAACACAGAGTGGTCTCATAGGCATGGTGAAAAACTCCATTCAGAACTCCAACCTCTGGGTCCCCTTGGCTGAGACATGGCAGAGAGCAAACCTGGATTTGGGGCCCTCAACATAACAAGGACATGAACCTGTTGGAGTGAGTTCCAGAGGAGGCCATGAAGATAGTTGCTCAGAGGGATGGAGCAGCTCTGCTCTGGAGACAGGCTGAGAGAGTTGTGGTGGTTCAGCTTGGAGAAAAGAAGGCTCCTGGGAGACCTCTGAGACCCTTCTAGTCCCTAAAGAGGGTCCAGGAAAGCTGGAGAAGGGCTGGTGACAAGGGCAGGGAGGGACAGGACAAGGGGAATGGCCGTCACTGCAGGAGGAGGGCAGATTTAGATGAGATATTTGGGATAAATCCTTCTCTGGGAGGGTGGTGAGGCCCTGGCACAGGGTGCCCAGAGAAACTGTAGCTGCCCCTGGATCCCTGGCAGGGTTCAAGACCTGGCTGGATGGGGTTTTGGGCAGGCACAGAGAGACTTCAGATGGGTACCAGAGTAAAACATCTGTACAGCAAAATTTATCAAGAATTCAGAGTAAAGGGATTAGCAAAAACTCTGGAACTCACATATTAGTGCCCCAAAAAAAGGACTGAAAAAGTACATGAAGGTTGTGTGCTCTTCTTGTGGCTCTTCAACTGCTTCTTTTGTGTAGCAATATTTGTATAATGGAATGTAAATAAATGAAGAATCCCAGCCATAGATACAGACTGGGAGAAGAGCTTCTTGAGAGCAGCCCTGCTGAGAAGGACTTGGGGATTCTGGTGGATGAGAAACTTAACATGAGCCAGCAGTGTGCTCTTGCAGCTCGCAAGGCCAATGGTATCCTGGGCTCCATTAGAAGAGGGGTGGCAGCAGGGACAGGGAGGGGATTGTCCCTCTCTACTCTGCCCTCGTGAGGCCCCATCTGGAGTCCTGTGTCCAGAGCTGGGGCCCCCAATACAAGAAGGATGTGGAACTGTTGGAGAGGGGTCAGAGGAGCCACAAAGATGATTAGAGGGCTGGAGCACCTGCCCTATGAAGAGAGGCTGAGGGAGCTGGGCTTGTTCAGTCTGGAGAAGAGAAGGCTGCAGGGGGACCTCATTGCAGCCTTCCAGTCCCTGAAGGGAGCTTATAAGCAGGAGGGGATTCAACTTTTTAAAAGGATAGACAATGACAGGACAAGGGGGAATGGATTCAAACTAAAGGAAGGAAGGTTTAGATTAGATACTAGGGGGAAGTTTTTTGCAGAGAGAGTGGTGAGGTGCTGGAACAGGCTGCCCAGAGAGGGGGTGGGTGCCCCATCCCTGGGGGTGTTCAAGACCAGGTTGGATGGGGCCCTGGGCAACCTTGTGTAGCTCCAGGCCTGAGATTGGTGTCCCTGCCTGTGGCAGGGGGGTTGGAGCATTATGATCCTTGGGGTCCCTTCCAACTCATACCATTCTATGATACTATGATTCTATGACACACAAGGGCTATCCTAAAAACAGTATTAAAGCTGCAAAGTCAAGACCCATGAGTAAAGAAACACTCCATTACGTGTATTTAGCAGGATCCCAGTTCTCATTGCCCATTCTTTCTTTCTCAGAGGCCTCCAGTAAAAAAAATTATCGATGCCTTATTTTTCCCCCTTCTCTTCATTCACTGGAGCAGGTGAACTCCTCAGCTAAAAGTTTCTCAAAAAGGCTGAGGCATGAAGCACGGAAAGAAAAATTTCTCCAAACAGTTAAAATTTGGCAACTTTATCAAGAATTAGACTATAACAGGAAACATCCAACAAATTTAATGATTCGTAGAGCTGCTATTGCCAGGCAAGCCACATACATGTGCAGATTACACCTGTACTCAGCATTGGTGAGGCTGCACCTCGAGTGAAGGGTCCAGTTCTGGGCCCCTCACTACAAGAAGGACATGGAGGTCCTGGAGCGAGTCCAGAGAAGGGCAACCAGGCTGGGGAAGGGGCTGGAGGGCAAATCCTCTGAGGAGCGGCTGAGGGAGCTGGGGGTGTTCAGCCTGGAGAAGAGGAGGCTGAGGGGAGACCTTCTCCCCACCTCCCCTGCCCTGCCAGGAGGGTGCACAGAGGTGGGTGATGGTCTCTTCAGCCAGGGGACAGGAGATGGGACAAGGGGCAATGGGCTCATGCTGAGCCAGGGCAGGGTCAGCTCAGATGGGAGGGAAAAGTTCTTCCCTGGCAGAGTTGTCAGGGCCTGGCACAGGCTGCCCAGGGAGGGGGCTGAGTCCCCACCCCTGGGTGTGTTTAACAGACGGGTAGATGAGGTGCCTAGGGATCTGGTTTAGCACAGGACAGGAACGGTTGGACTCGATGATCTTAAAGGTCCTTTCCAACCTGGTGATTCTCTGATTCTGTGATTCAGATGGTGATGGTTTATGAGGGAGGCATTACCCTTCCACAGTTAGTGCATCTCAACCTTAATGACAGGTATTTTAAAATGCTTTAAGGTACCTTGAGATCCTCTGTTGGCCATCTCCTTATTTACAGCAGCCCTAGAACATAAATTCCTCCTGCCATCGACGGGCTCTGTGTTGTGCTTGCAATCTGCCCAAGTCATCTCAGGGATTAGAGAAAACAAAGTGAGATGAATAACAGCTCCAATGCCAAGAGCCAAGCTGCAGAAATGGTTTGGGGATCTTTGTACTTAGATTAAGCCAATCTTTTAGCTCTTTTCTGGCACCAAGTCCCTCTGATATCGCTGGGGGTTTTGCCCCCAGCCATGACTGTAGGAGTTGACCCTGTGTATTTGTAGAAAAAGAACATGAACTGGCAAACAGTCCCACGCCACCTTTTAGTGCCCATTTTTCACCAAGCCTATTTTCCGCTCTGTAACCCAGCACCCTTTCCCATAATCTGGGCAAGACAGATACAGTTTTGCAAATTAAAACTAAATGCCATATTGCTATGATGGGGAGGGAAAGGGGGGGGTAGTTAAAAAGCTGGAGAAGCTGCAGATGGAGAGTGCCTCACACATCCCTCTGATAAACAGCACCTCATTTCTGCTGCAGGATGGCAGCAAAACAACACTGTTATTTGACTAAAAACCTTCCAAATCTCTATCTGAATCCATGTGATTCTCCCCTCATGCACTACCCAACCTGCTCATCCAGCCCCTTCTAAATACAAGCCACACAGACCCTCATGTCCTCCTGACAGAGCTTGCATCCTCATCTGCTTTGAAGGATCAGCAGCCCAACTGCAAATTTTCTTTCTGCACTTCAGTTTATGTCTGATATTAATCAGGCTCCAAAAAGATTCTTGGTTTGATTTTTTTTTTCCCCTTCCATAAAAAGCAAATGTAATTTTCAGAATCATTTTTCCTGGGGACACAGTGTGAAGGATTTGCCTGCAGCAAGTGAGGCTGAAATAGAGTACTTTCCATTTTTGTAGTTAAGCAAAAGAATGTATTTTCCTTATTTCAAGTTTTGGCCTTTATTTTGGCTGGCAAGGTGCATCACTCATCATGAAATGACACAGAGATCAATAAAGTACTAAAAGGATGGAAATGAAAATGATGGAGTCAACCTTTAAGGGAAAAAATAGATATTGAACTGTGTTTTCAGCAAACAATTATCCTAGTAATTAAACCACAAAGCCCTCAGCATTGATTAGATGCTAGAAATAAAACCTGATTAGCAATGAAACTCATTTTTATGCAAATACTTAGGAACATGAGCAGCCTGAGCACTGTCCAGTGTTGGTTGCAAAAGGAAAATGCACTTGCTCATATTTGGTAACAGAAAAAGTCTGATCTCACATTCCTCTTGCATCAAGGACCGAGCATCGATTCCCACTATGATTTGATGCTCTCATGATGAAACACCAAATGGGGACTTAAGGTTCCTGCCACCGGCTCGATAGCCTTGCAATTGACTTCTTGTATAACCACAGGCAAGTAAATTAATCTCTGTTATTCCATTTCCCAGCCTTACCATGGGGATATTAAGGGTACAATATATAATATATAGCCTGTCTTTTCTGTTTCTCTTGTGAGTCGCTTGTGTCAGATCCTCTTCCTACGTATTTTAATAGCCCCTACTGTAACATCTCCAGCTGGATGCAATGTTCTGGAAGATAATGCAGTTCAAATATTAAATTGTGGTAAAATGGTCTTATTCAGAAGCAGATGCTCGTTAGGAAGCCATTATTTTAAGTATCAAAATATCTAGGGTGCTTGGGAAAAACAAATATATTCTCCTTTCCTTACCCTCATTATCATCCACTCAGACTGTATTACCTATCCTTGAAACATGGAAAGTTTTAACAAACATTTGCAGACAGACACAACTTGTCATATAAATACAGGACCAAAGAGAGAAGAGCTCTGCTGCTCAGAAAGCTGTTCTGAGCACGTATTCCTGACCAAAATGGAACCTGATCTTATTCCTGCTGCAGGAAGGAACATGAAACGTGGGACAACAGATCACACTCAGCCTCTCCCTACGTGGTGAAACTCCACTGACTTCAGCAGAGCTGCACAACTTCTAGAGCAGGGTACCCTACTAGAGCAGGGGAGGTTTAGATTAGACATTGGGAAGGAGTTCTTCACTATGAGGGTGGTGGATCCCTGGCACAGGTTGCCCAGAGAGGTGGTGGAGGCCCCATCCCTGGAGACATTCAAGGTCAGGCTTGATGGGGCTCTGAGTGACCTGCTCTAGTTAAAGGTGTCCCAGATCACTGCAGGAGGTTGGACTAGGTGACCTTTAAAGGTCCCTTCCAACCTATCGTGTTAGATGATTCTATGATTCTACCAGAGGATGTGTCCTTCCCAGGCATGGTCACACTATCCACCAGTAGTGCCCCTGATACCTTCAATGACATATGGACTCCATGCTGCCAGGAGAAGCCCATCTCCAGGGACAGGTGGTACCCAACTCCCACCAATCAATCTGTGCCTGCCTGGATTTCATACTCACTGCTAATGAAGAGTCAACAAAAAGATGCTGCTTCACTGAATTCACACTGTGACACACCAACTGTCCACTAAGGACAACACGAACACTACTGAAGACTCAGACACACTATTTATTAACCCCAAAATATAAATCAATACCCATCTCATGGTACAAGTCACAGCTGTGAAGGCTGAGAATCTGTGGAGCAAAGCATCCTTACCCAGCTGGGGAAGGAGAGAAGAAAAATGAAATATATTTTCATTTAGCAGGTGTGGAAAGTGAATAAATTTTCCCAAAAACTCTCCCAGCTACATGTAATGTTCACAGTAGACCTATGGGGATGGCTCCCATGGAAATCACAGAGGAGAAAGGGAATGAGCAAAGGACAAAGTAAAACAGTGAGGAGAGAACATGAAAATGGTAGGATCATACAGGTAGTACAGTGATTGTCCTGTGTGCTTACAATTCCCAGTGATTTATTCCTGCAGTCTACAAATGGCCTCTGTCAGTGGCAGATTTTATCCCCTAAAACTCAGAACTCCAGGAATCATGGCACCCTCTGGAGGGAAGGCTGTTGAGAACATTTCAGGAGAGCTGGGTACCAGGAGGCTGCTGATTAGACTCCAAGCTCCAGGAAAGCAATGGCATGAAATACTTCATACCTGGAAGTGAAGCAGACAGGGAGGTAATGACAGACAGCATCATGCCAAGGCAGCACGATGGATGCTTTCTACCTCCTGTAATGCATTTTGAATGAACACCACTACCCTAAATTTCTAGCACATGAAGTGAGGGGCAAGGCTTCTGTGTACATCCCATGAGGTCATGTAAGACCAGGCTAGACTAGAAGGCAAGCAACAGCCTCTGATGCATCAGAATGTAGTTCTCATTGTACCAGGCTGCTCGGTGCCTACAGGAACCCAAGTGACAGTGGGCAATCACCCATCCACAGGAGCTGGGGTGAGGGACCCATTTGCAGCAGAAGTCAGTCCCTCCAGCGGGAACATCCTCTGCTCCCCACTGCTGGCAAGCCCCACGTGGAGTCTGGCAACTGTCTTACCATGATTTCCCAGGAGAAGGGGGTCAGGTCAATAAGGTAAAAGCTCCCAGGTAAAAGCTTTGCCCCTCATCAGATGCTGTGTCACTGCATCAGCCACAACACCAAAAGAGCAGCATGCTGGGGGTGGGATGAAGGTTGGTACTACAAGTCCTGTATTTTTTTTGACATGGTGACATCTTGTAGCTCTTTTCTGACTGGGGACTGGTGTCCCTGTGGGATGCCACACTCTTTGGTCCTTTGTCACAATATGGCCTTCACAGGAATGTGGGCTTATTGCATGCCAGTGGTGTGGTGTCAGATCAGACACTGCGTAGCCTTTTCTGGTCAGAAACCTCTGTCTTCTGACTCCAGAGCTCAGAAACTCTGCAAGGGAAAAGGTGTTCCCATCCAACACTAGGTGGCTGTAAGGAAAGATGAGGAATGGTCCCAGGAAAACTGAAAAAGGACATTAAGCCCTAGGTAGAGGAGGATATATCACGAATTAGAGCTTCATAGAGTCACAGTCTCGCACTCAGCACTGGAATGTCTGTCTGTCCCCAAGGCTTAGTGCATGCCTCTGGCCCACACTGGCCATACCTTTATTTGTAAGCACCCTGTTTCTGGGTTCCCAACATGTTTCTCCAAGTTGCAAACCCCTTCCCTAACACATAATGAAAAGCCACATACAGGAGGTGTTTGTAACAGGCACGTTCAGACAGTCCCGGTGCTAGGATGCAAAAGCAGGAGCTATCTTAAAGGGAAAAGCAAAAGACTCTTGGCTCATTCAGCTATTGCAAAGGTGGAAAGGAGCAGCAACGCATTCTATAAGTACATCCCAGTGTGCAAGCACCAGGACAGGATGAAGAACTACAGAGAGGAGGCAGTTCAGCTAAATAATCATGTTCTTCCAAGCACAAGGGGACCATAGACACTTGAGACTGGAAAGCCAAAAGCTTCTCATTATCAGAGCAACAAGGTTCCTCTCATGATGTTGGCCAAACCCCAAAGTAGCTCTGAGGTGGAGCTTGCCACTGGAAGAGGATGATACGGTACAGCTGCCCATCCCTCAGAAGTGAAAAAAAAGAAGACTAAGGGGGGACCTAGTTAATGTTTATAAATATCTTAAGTATGGGATGCAGGGGGAAATGGCCAGCCCCTTTTCAGTGGGCTGTGGAGACAGGACAAGGGGCAATGGCTGCAAGTGAGAGCATAGGAAGTTCCGCACCAACATGGGGAAGAACTTTTACACAATGAGGGTGAGGGAGCCCTGGGACAGGCTGCCCAGGGGGTGTGGAGTCTCCTTCTCTGGAGATATTCAAGACTCGTCTGGACGCCAACCTGTGCAATATGAGCTGGGGAGCTGCTTTGGCAGGGGGTTGGACCTGATGATCTCTCGAGGTCCCTTCCAACCCCTGTGATTCTGTGACGTGTTCACTAGCATCTCAAACCAATGTGCTAGGATCTCTCCCTCCCACTGCTTCTCAGAATTGCCTTTTGGCATCCCACAGAGAGAAGCCCATGTTGGGCTGCCTCTGTTGATGGATGGTGCTCAACAACAAGAAGGGATGTAGCTAAACCACAGGATCAGGACCTATCACCTCTATCGATGCCATGGAAATCCACAATCACAGTGGGCAGGAGAAATCAGAAACATTACATTGCTTTTGTTCCACAACAGCAGTTACAGGCTTCTAAGACTTCAGCAGTTACAGACTTCATACCAAGACTTCTCAAGCCTTAGATGAGATACTCCTAGAAACTCCTGAAACTCTCCCATCACCACCAAGAGTCAGACCCAGCCCTGATCAAGAAAAATCTCTGCAATACACCAGTGAATGGGGCCCAGGGATCATCTCCCCAACTATGATAACCAGGACAAACCAGGAAACTTTGTGGCAACCAAAATGGGGGCTCTGGCCACCACTGTGAGAGGGATGAAAAGATGCTCTCCAGAAGGAATCAGGCACCAGGAGTCCTGCCAAATGCCTTGAAGAAGTTACTTGGTGTCTCCGAGCCTCAGCTACCCAAATGCAAACGAGGGTTAATGAGATCGCCCTTTGAGAAGCATCTCACACAAGCCCTCTTCTGCAGAGGGAGCTGGACACTGTGATTTGTGTAGCTATCCCTGGAGCTGCACAAGGAGGATAATTAGTGAGCTCTTCTGTTTCTAAAGAAGCCAGCACTTTGCAGCATTGGAGAATGATAATGTGTTGTTTGCTACAAATGCGGTAATTATATCTAAAACTCTTCATTAACACAGAAATGGCAAATAACAAATTAGACCCAAGCATCTACAATTAGGCTAAAAAGCCAAGGCAATTTGTTATTCTTTGCAAGGAATCATTTTTTCACATCATTTGCTGCGAATGAGGTCTCATTATGTAATGGTATTTTGCTCTTCCACTGCTTTCCAGCTTCGCAGCTTTATTAATTGGGCTCACAACGGCTCTCTAGTAGAAGGAAGTGGTGTTATCTTCATCTATTGACTGGGAATCCAAACCTGAATCATACAATCACTTAGGTTGGAAGAGACCTTTAAGATCACCGAGTCCAACCACAGCCTAGCCCTGCCTAGTCCACCTCTAGACCATGTCCCCAAGCACAACATCTACACGCCTTTTAAATACCTCAAGGAACATTGAGTCCACCACCTCCCTGCACAGCCTGATCCAATGATGGCTGACTGCCATTTCAGTACAGAAATTCTTCCTAGTATCTAACCTAAATCTCCCCTGGGGCAATTTTAAGCCATTTCCTGTCCTATCATTTGTTACCTGAGAGAAGAGACTGACCCCCACCTCTCTACACCCTCCTTGAAGGTAGTTGTAGAGAGCAGTAAGGTCTCCCCTCAATCTCCTTTTCTAAAGACTAAAAAGCCTTCAGTTCCCAGTACATTCATATCATTTCTCATTCCAGGGTTAGGTTTTGCTTTTGAGCTGTCCCTGTTCCATCTGGTAAGGGATAGCTTTCTGCTTTGGGCTCTGCTTGTAAGTTATAGTTGCTCTCATCTTCTCTGGAGAAAGATGACAATATGGAAATTGAAAGCACCAACGGGATGTGTTTCCAGCCAAATGGAGACAGGAAGACCCAAAGCCAGTGGAGAAAGCAGGGGCAAGACCTGCAAATATCTTCTGCACAGATCCCATTGTTCCAGCTCAGAAGAGGAATTTGCACGTCATCACAAAGAGGTTCAGACCAGAGCTGAGTTCTTCCCCCAATCTCACCCACGCTCCTAGTTTAATGTCATAACAAAAATTATCTAGATGACACTTCCCACTCAGTTAATAGCAAAGCTTCTTACTGAAAGTTACCCACAGGCAATAAGCCTTCAAAGCCAGGGGGTATCTCTCAGTAATGATGACTCAGGCACCAGATAGAAAATGGTTTCACTGGGTCAGTACCAACTCAGGATGAAGTGAGTTTGATAGATGAAAACTCTCCTATGAGGCAGAATGTGAAGGTCTGATGCTGGGCTATCCAAAGGGAGGAGATGTAAATATGTTTGGTAGACAGAAGGTGGAGAAGGCAGGTCCCTTTCCAGCTTGTGTAGAGGGAAACAGCTGGTCTCAGACACTGTAACACTGAGAAGTCCCTGAGGGGAAACACTTTGAAGGAGAGGAGGAATTTTTGTTACTAGATAGATTGAGTACACACTGTGGTAGGACCTGGCTTTTTTCATTCACCATGAGGCCAAATTCAACCCCCCTGACAAGCAGTCCTGGTTCCATGGGGCTGATGGTGTGAAACCATACTGGGAGGACTCAGCATTGCACAGCAAACTGGTACAGTGCTTGGTCATCACCTGGACCCTGCATCTCCTGGTTGCCCCTCAGATTTTAACTCCCCTCTAACAAAGGTCCTCTGGCTTGAGAGGCTAAGCTGCAAACCAAGCACCAGCCCTACTCCCACATCCCTCTGGCCTTGTATCTTCAACTTAGGTCCTCATATGTTAAGGTTAGTTCCTGTAGAGTGGCTATTCCAGGGGCTGCAAAGAAGCAAAGCCTCCCTTTCCTCTGCAGCACAGCCATGGGCTTTGCAGACAATTTAATACCCCAAAATCTTGGTGCAGCTTGCTGCCACCCACTGAACTTTGTAAAATCATCATCATCTCCCAGGCATCTCTTCACAGTGCTGCAAGCAAAAGGGTTAACTTATCCCCAGATTGCCTGCTACCTGAATTTCCCATTAATTTTCCAGCACAGAGCGCTGTTCCTGCTCAGCTGAGAAGGCTAGATGAAGGTCTGTGGGGCTTCAGTCCCAGCAGGGATTGCTGCTGCCCTCAGACACACACACAGAGCCCTGTGGTGTTCTCCATCCCAACCCTTCTGCTCAGAAACGAATGGGTCTTGTGCTTCTCCAAGCAGATTACGATGATCTGTAATAATTTACTTACACTGAAAGGGCATTACCCTGATTGAAGCTGGTCAGAGACCACTCTCCAATTAGGGCAGCGATATGATGTGGCTCTAAGGGACGTTTTGGAATATGAATATCTCTGAAGGAATTCCTGAGTTTGCTGCCATCATCTGTTCAGAGAATGAAGAAATGATTGGACATGCCAGAGCCTTCACCAAATTATCTGGAAAAGGCTTCAGAGCTTAAACTGCTTTCCAAGTAGCAGCAGATGTTTATCACGTAAATGCTGATGGCCCCTCAGAACTGCTCGGCTTCCAAAGGCCGTGAAATGGGCTGGGAAGTCTTCTGTTGACAAGTGTTGTGTCCTCTAGAAGGACAAATGGCAGAGACAGACACACAGACACTGAACAAGCCCCACGGAAGGACTAAAGAGACTCATTTTTCCAGTGACCTGATTGCCCTGTGGCTTTAAAGGAGAGGAGATACACTGAAGAGCTGAATTGCTGTGTACATGTGCAGCCTGATTTCTTCTTGATGGCCACCTCCCCACCACGACTTAATCAGTGCTACAGGCTCTCTTCTCCTCCATGGCCCCATGCACCAGGCAGGAGTCATTCACCCCGCACTGACCAGCTGCTTCATGCCCACCAGGTCAGACACACAACAGGGTCAGAGCTCAAAGGGAGCCTCCCTCACAGCCCATCCCAGCTATGGGGAAGCCGTTTCTCCTAAGACCCCCAAGTTCTTCTCAGGTTATGGGATGTCTCAGGCTACGTGCTCCATCACACAGAGACTCACTTCCACACCAGGCCAAGGGGGAGATCTTGGTCTGAACTCCCTGTGGGTGACTCCCATCTCCAGTCTGGAAGGTTTGAAGGACACAGCATCACCCACAAGGTAAGAAGACACAACAAAGGTCATAAAAGACAAGAAGCAGCAGCAGCAGCAGGCAGCACAATGAAACATTTAGAGATTGTTGCCAGGGTTTTATATCTCCTGGTGTGCAGATAAATCTCCATGTTACATGCTAGAACTAATCAACCTGGGGAAAGACACTGGCATTTCATCAGAGTTCAAGCAGAGGGCTGGTCTCTTATCTTCCAATAGGTCTTGCAAAATCCTGCAAGCAAGTCAGTGAGCAAGCTCTAATCTCAGAAGGGATGTTAATAGCCTTTTCTGAGAAGGAAATTGTTATCCAATCACAGATACACAAAACACACAAAGCCAAGAAAACATTGGGAGCCAGAAGTTTCTTTTGGCTGTTTCAACAGCATCATGCAGAGTCCTTTGGTCAGGAGAGCTCTGAGTCTGAATAAGCTGCATTTTTTGGAGGTTTTTTTTCTAGTTTACAGCTGTGAATATTGTGCACAGCAAATTCCCCCTGGGGAAAGGCTGCCTTTTCCACAGCACAAACAAAAGCACCCCCCCAAAAAAAATGCACAACTCTTTGTAGATGCAGAAAACAGCAAAACTTCCAAAATTAGTCCTAAACATCAAAGATAAATTAGTGGCCTCATCCTATAATGTTGTAAATTGGTTGACAGATTTAGGCAATTACTGATCAAGCTTGGACAAGATCAATTGTTGACTGAAACCAGTTCATCACAACATCCTGATTTATAAATCTGTCTCTGGACTGAGAAATGCTACTTGTCCCCATTTACTTGAACTCAAAGGGATACAGGAGCTTAAGTTTCATTTTCAGTCTGTTTCTGAGATATAACAAACAGGTCTGCCAAAGCCAAAGGAGCAATAAACCACATGTTTCCATATGAGCTGCTGGCCCTGTAACCCAGGAGGCTTTGGGAATCCACAGGCCATTTATGCATACAAGAAAATTTCCATTCTGGTAGCTGTGAACAGTGACCACCCTGTGAAACAGAGCAAAGCAAACCTATTTGATGCCTTGCTGGAAATGCCATTACTTTCTCTGCTATTGCACCAGCTTTTCTGCATTGAAGACTTGAGATAAGATCCCTCCTGTGTTGCAAGTGGGGAATTAACTCAGTCCAACAGCGACTGCAGGGCAGGCTGGCAGCAAAAGAAAACATGCAGGGTCCTCAGCAAGAGAAGGGGACAGAATAAACTTTGCAGTGATGTCTATACTCAGCTGCATATCTTTGGTGCCTGAATTATCTTACCAACAAGGTCACACCTCTGATTTCAGTATTAAAATGTTTTATGGGGAGCCTGGTGAATCCAAAAGATGCTGTGCAGATAAATGCCTCGGGATGTACCTTTACTTACGGACTCATATCTCCCTGCTGGGGTACAAAACCAGGCAGTTTCTGGGGTTTCTGTCCCTGGCATACAGGTAAGGGCTGCAGGGGGAAGACAATGTAGGAATGGTTGTTCTGGATCACCCTCCAGTTCTTTGCAGAACTTTTTCATGGTGAGGGTGACAGAACACTGGTAAATTCCCATGGGCTAGAATCACAGAATCACAGGGGTTGGAAGGGACCTCCAGAGACTGCCAAAGCAGCTCCCTAGCTCATATTGCACAGGTCGGTGTCCAGATGGGTCTGGAATATCTCCAGAGATGGAGACTCCACACCCCCCTGGGCAGCCTGTCCCAGGGCTCCCTCACCCTCACTACATTGGTGCAGAACTTCCTGTGCTCCAACTTGAGGCCCTTGCCCCTTAGTGATGAACTGAGCAAAGTCTCACATCATGTGCTACAAACCTGCCTCCTCCTGCCTGTTCCCTGTGATGCTCCCCAGATCTGGTTTCAGGGGACAGTGACTCACTGTGCCACTGCCCAACACCCCTCCTGATTTCACCTGCTTCAGTCAAGGTCTGTGTAGTTATTCCCTGCACAGAATCCCATCTATCCTCTGGGTATTCTTTTTATTTTATCCTTTTGGTTATTCTTTCACTATTCTCTTTCTTCCACATACCTTTTCCAGCTCCACTGTATCCTTTTCCAGATGGGCTGAGGGGCAGAATGGCACTGAGTATTTAGGGTCAAACCAATTATCGTTATGTTTTCTCTCTGTCCCCCCACATCCCACCAGACTACTGTTGCTAATGTATCATCCTCCCCTTCCTCTCAGAAGGATTTGGAGAAGAGGCTTTGCTTTGATTTCTGCTCTTTACCAAGAGACTCCCCAGATGACCATCCGAATTCACTCTCTTATGGTGAAGGGACTAACAATAAAAATAACTCAGCCTAAATTTCCCCCTGGAACTTGACTGTTCCAAGGATTTTCTCCAGGATCTCTTTCAGAAACATTATCTATGGTTTCCTACTCACCTGGGCATAACTAAATCCGATTTTCTTCAGCAGGGATATTTACTCTGAACATTAACATCCACCCACCCCAAGCACAGAGTGACTGTGGAGAAAAGCTCTGCGTCACTACCTGGGGCCTGGGACAGGATGGGTCCAGTACTCATCACCTAGTAGTAAAGTCTGGTTTTAAGCAGTGCAGAACAGAGGGAAGCAACTGAACTGGCAGGTCATGAGGAGGGACTCCAGCACCCTCAGCAGCACTCTGGGCAGCTGCAGACCTCTCCTGAAGGGTGAGGACAAGGGGACTCTCCTGACCACTCATGCTATGTAATACATCCAGCATCACTTTTGGCAAGAACACACAGCTGTTCCAGTGCTGCCCTTTGGGCTGAGGGACCAGGAGAAACTGAGGTTATCCTGGGAGAAACTGAGGCAGAGAGATAAGAACAGCTTGATCATGGCAAGGCAGGAACGGCCCTAAGTCCTACTACTGCACTGACAACAGCATTGCAGGGTGGTGCAAACAGCAGATCAGGTTCCTCTGGAGCACTCACACCCTAACTGAAAATCCTTCCTATGTTCAAGCAGAACAAGTTGGCAGAAATACTGAATCCACAGTAGAAGTCTTCTCTGGCTTGTGTCTCAGCTGTTGGTATCTTTAGGACATGCAGAAGCAGGTACCATGCTTCAGCTGATGCTCTGTAACTTGACAGAAACCCAAGGCACAAGATCACATGGGTCTCCCAGGAACCCTGCCATCAGGAACACGTTTGCTGACTAGAACAAAGGCACCAGGGGTGCAGAAATCTGCAGCTTCGTTTTGTCTGGCAAAGAAACCCACCTCCAGCCTAGACATCACACACCGGTACACACTGACAGGCAGTAGATGACTACTGGAAGACTCTGTCTTTGTCTTCTAAATCAAGAGCATATTATTTGCCCTTGATAAAATCTAGCCTCCATAAACAGCAATCACAGGAACACGTTCTGGCTATGGGAGAGCACATATTACCAGAGAGTGTTGCTTCATTAAGGCTCTTGACTTGGTCTAACTCTCTACTCAAGCCTCTGTCCAGAAGTTTCTACAACCAAAAACTAGGAAGAGGCTGTATTTAATCAATTATTACAGATACAGAAAATTACAAAACCCAAGAGGACATATTTTCCTGACAGCATATTTATACTGAATCCTACCTTATAATTTTCCAGAACTTCCTTATGGACAGTTGCAAGGAAAGCCAGAACTGAGCAGGGCAAAGCTCACCCCCCCTCCAAAGCTTACTCACAGGAAGAAACAGCTTTTGCCTGGACTGGAAGGGCAGATGTCAAGATCTCTTCTCAATTCTAAACAAAAACTTGTGCTCAAGTCTGGGTTTTGGGACAGGTGTGCTGAAAGGAAACAAAATCAGGGTGACTCAAGGGGGGCAATCCCATGCCAGGTCAACAGGGTGGTGGGGGGGAGCCC
Source organism: Porphyrio hochstetteri (assembly GCA_020800305.1). NCBI lineage: Eukaryota > Metazoa > Chordata > Aves > Gruiformes > Rallidae > Porphyrio > Porphyrio hochstetteri. Next base: position 66,232,557 of record CM036908.1, on the reverse strand, counting down.
ATAGGGGTCCTTTTAAATCTGCCACTGGTGTTAGACCTGACCCCAAGTGTGCAAATATCAACTTGCACACACAACAGAACTGCAGAAGGACCATCATGATGCCACACATGGCAGAGCTGGGCTCCTGACAGGAGGCAGTGTTCAGATCCCCTCAGCACGAGCATCCATAACCTGATGCGATGGATGTGGCAGCTCATCCGCCTTACAGGAACAGCAACGTGACACTGCTGAACACAACAGAGCTGCAGAACGGATGGCCAGGAGGACACAGCCTTGTGCTGTGACTGCATCGAGCCCCTTGATGAAAACAAGCACAAGCCTGAGCCTCCACTGCTGCAAAACCAGACCGAGCCAACACCTGAATGAGAACATCAGCCTGAGCGGTCAGAGGGGAGCAGGGGGGTGTGGAGGGAGCAACCTAGAGAAGGAACAACACTGGAGAAACTCTTGGCCTCACCTTGCATTAATGAAGCCTCAAGTGCAGATGGCATTGCTGGTCTGTTAAAATAAATCATAGACTGGTCTGGGTTGGAAGGGACCCCAAGGATCACAGAGTTTCAACCCCCCTGCCACAGGCAGGGCCAGTGATAGGCTATTGGTCCCGAAACACATCCCGGGCTTGGATGAGGCAGTGATTTGAGTTATTCAAAAACAAGAGGGGGGGGGGAGGAGAGAAAGCAAAAGCCTCTCGTAATCCTCACTGTATCGACCCCTCTCTGTGATTAATGCTGATACTCAGCATTTCTGCAAAACAACAATTGCTGGAGGTTTGAGGTAATTCTTTTATTGTCAGTCAAAATCTAAGCAATTTACTTCTTCCCCATACGTGTTCCTAACCCACTCTCAGGCCAGGCAGGGTTTATACGTGCATCAGGAGAGCATCCTTCCTGGAAGGAACCACAAAGGGCTAAGAAGATGATTAAGGGCCTGGAGCATCTCCCCTGTGAGGAAAGGCTGAGTGAGCTGGGGCTGTTCAGTCTGGGGAAAAGAAGACTGAGAGGGGATCTGATCAATGGGGATCAATAGCTGAAGGGTGGGACAGAGGGGGACATGGCCAGCCTCTTCTCAGTGTCTGTGGGGATAGGACAAGGGGCGATGGCTTCAAGTTGGAGCACAGGGAGTTCCACCCCAATCTGGGGAAGAACTTCTTCCCGGTGAGGGTGAGGGAGCCCTGGGACAGGCTGCCCAGGGGGTGTGGAGTCTCCATCTCTGGAGAGATTCCAGCCCCGTCTGGACGCCGACCTGTGTGACCTGTCCTAGGGACCCTGCTTTGGCAGGGGGTTGGACCTGATGATCTCTGGAGATCCCTTCCAACCTCTACGATTCTGTGAATCCATGAACTTGGATCTCCTTTGATCCTCAAGTGGTCTTAATTTGAGCAAAAGTCAGATGGGGGATAGGTTTAGCATCAGTCATTTGTGGTATGTACTGACCAAGCAGAGAGAAAGTGTATCTACATCCTCCTTAGAAAGTAGTATTTTAAAACTTCCTTCTCAATAAATTACCCTTTCTCTCCCTGCTACCTGTCACAACAAGCTCTTTTCCTCTATTTTTCTCTTAGCAGCTACTCAACATTTTAACCCAAAAGCTCAGACTATGTCGCAAAGCCCCTGAAGGAAAGAAGCAATTCAAGGCTGATGAAACTTCCCATTCCCTCTCTCCAATTGTTTTCTGTTTTTTTCAGAGGGCTGAGATGTCATGAAGACAGACAGATCTTTTGCACTGTAGCATACATCACTGTTAGAAAATAAATGTGCTTTCTCCAACGTTAAGGACAAGGTTCTTTTTACATGGCAAAGGCCACCCAGGGTAGTAAATACAGGCAAAATTAATAACTCTCACCCAGGGAAAGCTACTGCCCTGCCTGTGGTCTTCAATCAAGGTAAGTGATTATTAAAACCCAAAGGGAGAGAGGCCTGAAAATGATCTCCTGTCTAAACAGAGCCAAGTTTTCTGACACATACAAACTGAAGAAGAGGTGAAGCGCAGTGAGATGGGATATGTGTGTGCACTGAAACACAGGCACAAGTGGAAAAAGAGGATTGCTGCAGATTTGAGAGAAGACACTACTGTTTATACTGGAGTAGGGCTGACAGAGAAGTGGCCAGACAGCCAAGGCAGCTGACAGGCTAGAAGGATGCCTGCAGAAACCCAGATGGTGCTTGGTTAGCAGATGCAGCCCAGCCTTCACAGCATGAAGCTCTGTGTAGGCTAATGGACCCTATCCCTTAATCCAGGAAAAAAAACCCCAAGGTAAATTACTTGGAGTGGAAAATACCAAGCCCTGCTCCAAGGTGGACACATCCTAACTCTAAAGGCAAATGGATGGGTAGAGCCAGCCAGCCTGTGAAGGTCAAAACCACTTAGCTCTGTGCTTCAGTTTTCCAGCGTTGCTCTCTTGTGCCAACATGAGCAATGTGAGGAGCAAGCATGAAGTCTGACAGAAGTCCTCCTCTGCCAGGAAAGCCCAGAAGCAAAGTGTTGCTGCTACCTTTTGTGCTCCTGAGCATGCTGAGAAGGGTGAAGTTGCTCAGCTATGGTCTGCCAGGCAAGTTGTAGGCAACTAGTGGCCCAGACTTCAGCTAGCTTCAGCAAAGCTTCCCTAACACTCTTCACACACAAACATTGCCCGAGGCTCCTCTGCCCTGAGCTGGGGTCCTTTTTTGCCCCCTCCTTGCAGGTTTTTCAAGAGAGTTTTGCACAGCAGGATTGTGAGGATCAGGGCATGAAGGAGTGACAGCAGCATTCAGGCTCAGGTTCATCCCACCATCCATTAGAAACATCCCCTGCTCGGCGACACCTCAGCCAGGACCTCTCATACCAATCAGCCACCGTGATGAATTTCCCACCTCTCCTCCCACAAGCCAACAGATGATTTCTCTGTAGCTTTGTACCACCTCTTTCTGAACTGGAGGAAAAAAGAAAGAGGAGAAATGCTGTGGATGGATAGGACCTCTTCATTCCCATCAGCAACAGCCAGTAACCCCAGTTTAACATCTTCTTTGATGAGATCCCATCTTCTTCACTGGCAGGGAGAGAGAAGGCAGAACCAAACGCTCCTAAATCCTCCCCCAGCACTAGGAGAGAGCACTTAAGGGCTGCTAACAAAGGGCTGAGCCACTCTTCCTCTGACATGGGTTTTATAGACACATAAACCTTGTGGAGAGGTACTATTTCAGAGTAATCTATCTGAGGATGTTACAAAGCTGCTGTTTCTTGACATGCTCCACCAAAAACGTCAGGCTAAAATATCAGCCCAAGTCTCCTGCCAAAGGTTTCCAGGTAGAAATGCCCCTGCTGTCTTCCCCTTCCTCATGATAAACTGCAAGATCACACAGTTTTTATCACAAGCAATGGCTTTATTTCACCTCTTTCTGATAGCTGCTTGCTTTCAGAGCTGGGTATCACCAAAACACCCTCCAATCTTCTGTTAGACTCATTGCTGTTCTCTTTTCTTAGGTCTTGATTTCTGCTTTAAGGACAAGAGTTGAGGTGCTTCCAAGAGGAAGGATGTGACTTGTGCCCATGGTCCATCCATGCTCCAGGGTTGGAAACTCCTCAGCCTGGTTCACAGCAGAACAGACACACAGTCAGTTTCTCCCATTTGAAATGCACGAGCCTCGTTCATGAGGGGATGACAGCCTTGTGCTGGACAGAAAAAGGGAAGAGCAGGGTGGTAGGTCAGGACCACGGGGCTCAGGCTTGACTAAGTTTTGCATCTTGTAGAAGGTCCCATTGTCCAAGGTCTCAGCAGGAGGCAGAGGGATGCTTCTCACCGTGCAGTGTGTGCAAGGCTCACCATCTCAGCTGGCTTCAGAGCATAAGTAGAAGCATAAGTAGAATAAGCAATATTAAAGAGGAGAAAGAGACACAGTCCCCAAAACACCCTGGGATAGAATTTGACAAGAAGAAAAAGCCACCTCTGACAGGAATTGTTCCCTCCTTGGAGCTGCTCTGTCATTACAACAACGTACATCACAGCGAGCTGGCGGAGAGGTTCGTTATTGTTTACAGGCATGTGGATGCACAATTTCCTCTGACAAGGCAAACCTGATTAAATATGAGCCTGCTCCAGGATTAAGACACAGCCACGACCTATCTCTTAAACCAGTTAAAAAAGAAGTCATTGCAAGCAGAGCACACATCCCTCACAAGGAACTGAAACTTGATTTAGACACAGATTGATGATGGGAGCTTTATTACTGCTGGTGAGAAGGAAGGGGAGCTAGCAAGGAACATATGGAACTGTATAAATTATTTGGAGCACCCAGAAAGACAGGGAAAATAATCATCTATATTTCTGAGACTGCTCATTTCAGTCTGCAGCCGTCTGGAACACAGACCCTGCGTGGCCAACGCTCTGTAGAACAAAACTCCCATAAATATGTACAGGGCAAAGCTGCAGGAAGCTCCTCTTGGAACATGGTGGGGAGAAAAATTGGCTTGCTCTGCTCCTGGCTCCTGCCAGCCTCCCTCTCACCTGGAATTTCTATGGACTCAATCCCTTCTGTTGGGATGGTGATTTTTTTTTGTGTGTTCCTTTGCATTTTCCCAGGGAGAAAGGCAGGTGCTCACACCCTGCTTCCAGCAAGAGAAATGAAATGTCCAAATACTCATTTAGTTCACCTCGTTCAAATCCCTACTCTGCTCCCCTGTGGCTCCCCCATGAAAACAGTGGGGTTGCTTGTCCCCTCTGTGTTTTTCTTACCCCCTGGAAACATGGGTACCCTTTCCAGGGTAATTAAGATGACAAATGCATTAAAGATTAAAAGTCACTGTGATGTTCCAATAACATGAACATTGAGAGTACTTAAAATAGATCCATTTGGGGCAGCAATTAAAGAACATACTACTGAGTCTCGGTGTCTGTCTTCCTAATGCTGGTTATTTTTGCCTATAAAAGCATTAATCTCAGCTTCCTGTAAAAATGACATTTCAAATATTCATCATCTTCCACTACTCTGCCTCTGCTACTCTGCCTTGCCATCATTAACCAGTGGCATGCATTACATGGTTTATGCAGTGTAATTTGTGACCACAGATCTGCAATACAACTAGAGCAATTTGCTCTCTAAGTAACTACTCAGAGCTGCAAATATTTTTTTTTAATCCATTAAAAAAAAAAAAATCACCTTCCAAAAGCATGTTTATTATACAAATGCCTTGTCATTACCTAAGTGAAGGAGTGATACAACCTTCCATTACTCTAAGACCTAAGATCCTACACACTACATGAAATGCAGACATGGTATATATCTGGGAAACTACACGTCATGCTTCACAGCTTCTTTCTAAGCTGCCAGTTTATTTTCACTTTTTAACCTTTAATTCCCATCTACAGGGATGGTCCAAATTCCATTGTGTACAATAGCTCCACAGGTAGATTGGAAACCTATAATGAGCCAGGCAATCCAGGTGACTTCCTACAAGCTACAGCATAGTCACATATCCCTGTGACATGGTGGTGTCTTTGTCATGAACAGCTGGATATAAACAACACACCAGTGGACAGCTAAAGAAATGCAGACCTGGACAAAAGGGAGTTTAGGGTAAACAAAAGAACAAAAAAATAGCATCTAACATACACAAAAGCCACTGCATGTAGTAAATCCAGACATAATATGGAGCTGTGGATCAATGAAGGAACAGCCAGGTGCAAAAGCATGCTACCAACAGAGAAAAATGACTTCAAGGAGATCCAAAAGTGAGAAAGAAGAAAACATCAAGGTGGACATCATATTTCCCCTGGCAAAGGACTCCAGATGTTGATGACCCACCCTAATAAACTCACCACACACCCCTGAAGGAAACCACCAACCTTAGGACCCACGGGAGCAAGGGAAGGACAAGCAAACTCTAGGATAAAGCACAGGGACTAAAAGGTAAAGCACAGACACTAAGAAGTGTGTGGGTAACAATCCTAACTGCATTATTATTTCTTTTCTTTCAATCATTAGATCTGAACTAATAGTGATTAGGCTGTGAGGATTTCAATACATTAGCAATAAATTCTTGGTTTTATAAATACTCTTTACCCCTAAACCAAGATTTTTATCATAACAGTGGAGTTTCCTCCGTTAAGTTTTAGGGTTCAAATCAGTTTCTCCCCTGTTTATGGCTGTTGTGTTAGTGGTGACCTAGTACAAGCAACTGGTGGTTTCAGCCAACATCTTAAAGAACCAAAGTGCACCATCTCAACCTCTGCTCTGACACCTTGAGGCGTAGCTTCAGACCCTCACAACCCTGTTTGCCACAAGATGAAAATGTCTTTATCACTGTGAGTAACTCCATGCACATAAAAACCCTACTCCATGCTCCAAAGCAGCAAAACTAAAGGCTTAGTAAATTGCCCTGGACCTCCAGCTGCTCCCTTACTATGGGTGGCAGTTTTTTATCTTGGGATGTGGAAGATAGGCAAGCACTGTGGAAGGAGCAAAGAGCTTGGGGGCTTGAGGAGATTTTCATGCTCTACCACACAGTTCACACACCAGTTCAAGTTAAGTTGCTACATCCAGCCTTATGGTCTGTAAAATAAGGATCCTCACAGATACTGGGAGAATAAATACTCTTAAGTGGGAGAAGAGCACAGGCAGAGGAGCCACCACCACCACAGAAGTAGAGGGCCCTGATCTCCGTGGAGGTGTATAATGAAGACCACCTACTTTAACATTCATGAGGAGTAACTAATGGACCCAGAAAACATTCTCCTGGTTTGAATCCACCTGCAGCTCTCCTTGTAATGTGTAAACACTTAATCACAAAAGAGGTAGCAGCTAAAAACTGTCTATTTTTATTCATTCCCTGAAAGCCCAAGTTTCCTGTCCCTCTGGTGCTGCCCAAACAGTTAAGTGGTTGGACACACACAACCTACCACACACAACCTTCATACAAATCAAGAAACAAGTAGACAACAGGCAAAGTCATCTCACACACAATCCCAGAGTACCACCATGTCCTTCACTGGCATCCTCTGAAAACAAAGCACATGAACAAGACACCAAAAGAGACCCCAAGGCATGTATTCACACCTTCCTTCTCCAGAGCTGCAGGCCACCAGAACTGCTTTTGGAGGATCAAATTCTGTTTTATAAAGGCAGAGATGACATCATCTTCTGCTTTACTTTTTGTCTAAATATTGCTGGTGAGAGAGTCGGCTGATGGACTGTAAAACTGACAGCCTCATTACTGGCACATATAAATTGCTTTTGCTCAGCTGGAGTTAATGTGGGACCATTTGACTTCCCAGAATCCACATTTTTAATAATTCTTTCTCCAGCACTTTCTCTTTGACCACTACAAAAAATTTTAACTGTGTCTTGTTCTCCCAAGCTGTTTGTGGATCAAGTTACTCCTTTCTCTAGGGATCTGCAGAGTGTCAGCCATCAGACCCAAGCAAACACAGTAATCACTGACCAGAGAATAGCTATTCCAGTACTTCTGGGCTCTTCTGTACTATTGATTTTAGCATTAAATGTCAAAAATCTGAAGGCCAGAGGACAGATGCATCCCCAGGAGAAGAGCCCATGCCCAAAGTGTTTTAAAGATGGAAAACGCCAGCTGTAAAAGTTTAAGTGCTTAGATGGGGAACCCTCATTTTGTACTTCAGTGGGTACTGCTATCTTTTCCTTGAGTCTTCCTTTCCATATCCCAGGTCAAGCAGAACAATGCACCCCTCTAAACTCACCCAGGATGGGAAAACCTTCACTTTTCCATATCCCAGGTCAAGCAGAACAACTCACCCCTCTAAACTCACCCAGGATGGGTAAACCTTCACATCTCAGCACTCCTTGGTGAAGGATGGGAACAGCAAAGCTCTTCCCTGGGATGCACAGACACATGGCTGAGGCAGGTGGGAGCACAGAGCCCCTGACTCAGCTGCATTCCCTGCTCCAGGGTCTGTGCCTGAGGATGTCCAGCGGGTATGAAGCCGTCTTAAAGTCAAGTTAATTTTAGCTTCAGAAGAAAAGCACTTAAAGGGAATGGATTTCAAAGAGGTAGCTTTAGATGAAAAGCACTTAGAGAAAAAGAATTTCAAAGAGAAATAGTCCATGCACACGTCCAGCAGATCTGAAGCTTTACAAGTCCTTCACGGTGAGTCTAGTCTCTCCAGGCACTCCAGCAAAACAACGTGGCCTGCTGCCAGATTGGGGAGGAAGATTTCTTCTATTCTTAACAATCCTCCTCCTCCTGACATGAGCTATATGCTTTTTTCACCCTTTCTCTTCTACCTAATACACCCTGGAAAGAAACACATCACCAGGACTGGGTATGGACACAGCAGTGGCCCAATGCGTGCCCACTCACCCAGGGCCAAGGAACCAGGGCAGAAAGTCCCACCTGGCACAACCTGGGAAGAGGGGAAAAGATACACTACTGCAGCAGCATCTGAAGGAAAAGGAGCCCAGCAGCGCCACAAAGATGCAAGAGCATCTCCCATTCCCCAAGGACTCCCAGAAAATGAGCCCTTCAAACACTTGGGTTCAACTCCTTACTTGGCCTTGGATTTTTGATGTGAGCTTATGCAAGTCCTTGTGGGTTTTTGTTCCTCTGAAACATGAAGAATTTGCCTTCCTTTAGTAGCATTGTGGGCATCAGCATGTTGTAGATGGGGAAGGAAGCAATATCAAGGAGCTATTAAGGTTGTCTAGACATCAAAAAGAACAAATAGCTCTTTACATGAGTGTTTACCTGGTGGAATAAGAGGGGGGAGAGAGAGACTTATCACACCACATCCCCTCTTTTCTCACCTACAACAAACACCACTGCACCAAAGTCCCATCTAACTCCTAAAGATGAATTCAGCTCAGCCACATCCTGTCCCTCATGGCTGCTTGCACAGACTGCAGCAGCTAAAAATAAAAGGCAATCCAAACCATTTGGATGTAGTGACACATAAACCCAGCCAGGCACTTCCAGAGAACACAGAAATTCATGTCCACCCAGTCCTTCAAGCACCCAGACTCGCTGCTCTGCAGCTGACCCAACTTGACAGGCCTCACAAGGGGCTCCTCCAATTTACATCAGGGTCAATAAAATATAAGTTAAGGAGAAAACCTCTGCCTTCTGCCACACAGTCAATTTATTCCATGTCTGAAATGTTTTGAAAGATGGCCTTTCTGAGAAAGAAAGGCTGTGGTGGAGGATGAAGGCTGCAGGATGATGCAATATAATACATCAGAACCTACCTGAAGGGAGGTTATAGAGAGACAGGTGATGGTCTCTTCAGCCAGGTGACAGGTGATAGGACAAGGGGGAATGGCATGAAGCTGTGCCAGGGCAGGTTTAGATTGGATGTTAGGAAAACATTTTTTACTGAAAGAGTAGTCAGGGCCTGGAACAGGCTGCCCAGGGAGGGGCTGAGTCACCTTCCCTGGATGTGTTCAAGAAAAGGGTAGATGAAGTACTTAGGGATATGGTTTAGTTTAGGATGAGAGTGGTTGGACTTGATCTTCAAAGGTCTTTTCCAACCTTGTGATTCTGTGTGATTCTCTGTGTATTAACACAAGGAATGTTAAGGTTACCTATTGCTTCACAGCCCAGGCCTGCTTGCTTTTTGTGCATGATTATTACAGCCTCTCCAGACAGAGAGGTTACTGCACAACGGGGACAGCTTCAGCCTGGGGTCACTACTTTCTCACCTGCCTCATGTTAGCAATGCATCTGGTAGGCATCTCCTACCCTGAGCCTCTTTCTTCAGTAGCAAAGGTAGGGCTGGAAGCGCAGCCATGACTCCAGCTCAGACCTGTACCAGCTGTGGGCAGAGCTGTGCCTGATGATTTATGCAGAACAACTTCCTCTGTAGCCCAAAAGGTCATGGCAACAGCATGATGTCATATACAACAGCACAGCATTCTCTAGACAGCCTTCCAGACAAAGGAACCAGGAACAGGGCTCCCCTCAGAGCCCTCAGGGAACCCAAGTGAGATGACATTGCATCAGCCACCCTCAGTGGGATGGTTAAATATACCAAGATCCCTGAAGAGATATCAGGGCCATCTTCCTCCACACCACACTGACATGACATCTGGTGTGTAGAGACACACCTCAGAGTCTGCAAAATGAAAGCACTGGGACCCTTAGCCAGGATTGACCGATTTAGAGACAAAACTCTGCCAAGCCATCCATCCTGGGTCATTAGAATCCTGAAACAAGAAATAGTTTTAGATGGTCAACAGCTTAATGCTTAATGCTTCTCACTGTGCAGAGTTCACCAAGCCTGCCCACTGCACCCCGAGTGCAGAAAACATGCTGCTCCCCTCACATTTTCTCTGGAGGCACAACAAAGATCCTGCACCAAGGAAATGAATTAGATGAGAACACAAAGCTGCTGATGCAACTCCCATCCTAAGCCTGTGTTTCTTACGTGCACTCTCATGTACCTCTTTAATCCAGCTTGCCAAAGCCATCTACAAAGCCATTAATCACTTATAATTATTCCCCTTTCCCTCCTGTCCAGCCTGATGGGATAACAGGACACATGAAACAGATCTGACATGGAAACCATCCAATGTTTTTCAAGAAAGAGTTAGTGCAACAGAGAGATATCACACTTGATGCAAACCCAGTCTGCCCTCAAAGAGCAGCCCTCCCGTGGAGTTCCTGCAATACACTCTGATTCAATTCAAAGGAAGCTAACAACCCTAAAGCAAGCTGGAAACAGCATTCTGGGGGGAGAACTGCCAGGTTAAATCAGAATTAAACATCATGGGGCAGTGATAGTTCTTGTAACACAATGTATAAAAGAGTTTTGGGCTTGCTGTATTTGATGAGCTTCTCAAAACAGCTAGTTCCCTAATAGTCAGACACAGAGACCTCCTGGTCCAGCTCCCACCAATTCACCTGTAAGGTTCCCACTGTTTTTCATGGGGCTTAGCTTGGAAATCAAGTATGCCAGGAAATGATCCCAGTGCCCTTAGCCAAGCTGGGCAAGTTCCCTTCTAAACTCCACCTTGTCCCACACCAGCTTTGACTTGCATTAGATGCACATCACATCTACAAACACTGATAAGCTATTCCTAGGTGGAATACATTATGGCAGTCACTAAACACAGGGCCTATATATACAGCAGGAATAAAATGTATAAAGCTTTATAGAGGCTTTTCAGGTTTGTCTTGCTTAACAGTGCCAGCTTAAGGTCCCAGGTCTGGACCACACACACCATAAAAATGCCAGAGAAGTGACACTTACAAAAACGCTGCTGAAGTAGAAAATGGGCTGATGATCAACTACCCAACTACCTGTCCTGGTTTTGGCTTGGGAACCAGGCAAAACCATGACATTACCCTACTTGCTTTGTCCTCACAGGATGTACATCCCTGTACCAAGACATTTCAGGCAAAGGGAACTGAAATTCCCCCAGGAGTCTGTCGTGGTTTTGCCCCAGCCGGGGGCCGCACCCCACACAGTCGCTTGTACTTTTAAAAGGAAGGGGGAAGGAAAGTTGGGGGAGGGGGAAAAGGGAAGGAAGAAAGGAGGAAAAGAAACCACAACCTAGAAACCAGAACCACGCAGGTTGGGATAAGGATAGTTTACTAAACAATAACAGAAAACTAGATATAACAATAACATAAGTTTAAAGCACAAAATAGATGAAACTGGTGATACACAATGCAGTTTCCCACCAAACCACACAACTCAGGCCGCACAGCTTAGAGCCGTCCCGGAACCCGACTGTCCCCAGAAACTGCACGTCCTGGCGTTGTCTCCTCCTCTTCCCCCCAGTCCCCCCTTAAACTGAGCATGACGTAACTGGCATGGAATATCCTCTTTGGCCAATTCGGGTCACCTGTCCTGGCTGCATCCCCTCCTTTCTCATTAGTAAGGAAGTATGAAGAACTGAGAAAGGTCCTTGATTGCCCGGCAACAACCAGAAACATCAGGGTGCTATCAGCACTGTTCTCATCCTAACACCCAAACATGGCATTCCATCCACTGCTAAAAATAATTAACTCCATCACAGCTGAAACCAGGACAGAGTCTCACTTGAGAAGTGATTTATTTATTTGCCCACTCTTGGAGCAAGATAACACTAAGCTCTGGGAATGAAGGAGCAGGTCTGGAGTATTCAGAACAGTGCTTTCAAAATGAAAGTCAGCGCTGCCTGGGACCCATTCCAGTCTGACCAGTTGTCACTGGATTCCTCAGAAACTAACCTGGTCTGTGTTTAGCTTTTGAGAGCCAACCCGTGAGGTACGAGGGAAGAGCGGGAGAAAAGTCTTCTGGAAAGGTAAATGAAGAAGGGATTTTTTCTCTTACCCAGACCCTGGTTCTGCTGCTCCCATTCGATGGTGTCAGGAACCTGGTAGGACACCCCAGCCAGCTGGGCCACAGGGTTTTCCAGGCCAGCTATGGGCTCCTGGGAGGTCTCGCCTGGAAGCGTGAAACCTGGAAGCTCTGTGTCACCCTCCATGCTTTCATCCATCGAATCTATGTCTTTGTCCTCCTCTTCTTCCTCTTCCTCTTCTTCTTCCTCCTCCTCCTCTTCATCCTCCTCTTCCTCACCCTCTGGTTGGGGAAACACAAAAGCAACATGAGGAAAGACTCCACAAGACAGAAGGTTCTTACATCTCTACAGGTGAGCACCAGCTGACCCCAATTCTCTAAAGGCAGACTGGCTGAAGAAAGCTGTGCCTGTTTTCTCACAGAAAAGACACCCAAAGAGCTTAATTTTGAAGCTTCTAAGTAACAATGAGATGTTGTCTTCAGACTGTTAATTACATTAGAGGGAAATATTGTCCAGAGTACAAACAAGCATGTTCATGTGTACAAATACCTGAGTGTATGTAACTAGACACTTACTCTCTGCTCAACTCTCTGCTCTCAGCTCAACTGAGAACTATTTCCCTGATTTCCAACCTTGGAGGCAGCAGTAAGTTTGGTCTATTTTTAGGCCTTCCACAGCTCTGGAAAGGATACTCCTTTCCAGCCCAATTAGACTGATATGGCCACTCCTCCAGAAAAAGCATCTGGCTTTGATGTGTGCTGGGCAGATCAGCTCTTGGGTGTGGGAGAAGAGCAGTGATGGCAGCGATCCTCAGCAGGTTTATACCCACACTCCTGTCACAGTGGATTTACACAGACAAAGGTATGACCAAGGAAGGCTTAACTCAGTGTTGGAAAGGGGGCAGCACAGCCAGTACTTCACCTGAGAGAAGGTAAATGTGACACCAAGGAAATCCCTGTGGATTCTCCACTAGCACAGATAGCCATCTTATCCCAAAGCTGACTGTACAGAGGGATAAGGACTTTGGCCATAGTGCTAGAATCTGAAACAGCAACACAAGAACACCCATACCAGATCATTAAAGGAGGGTGCAGAGAGGTGGGCGATGGTCTATTCAGCCAGGGGACAGGAGATGGGACAAGAGGCAATGGGCTCAAGCTGGGCCAGGGCAGGGTCAGATCAGATGGGAGGGAAAAGTTCTTCCCTGAAAGAGTTGTATGGGCCTGGCACAGGCTGCTCAGGGAGGGGGCTGAGTCCCCACCCCTGGGTGTGTTTAACAGATGGGGAGATGAGGTGCTCGGGGAGATGAGGTGCTCAGGGATCTGGTTTAGCACAGGACAGGAACAGTTGGACTTGATGATCTTAAAGGTCTTTTCCAACTTTGTAATTCTGTGATCAAACCAAGGGCCCTTTCAGCCCACATCCTATTTCTGACCACAGCTAGCCACAGATGCTGAAGACAGACGAGCAGGGCACGCACAGAGACAGTCTTCCCACAGTCTCTCTTCCAGCTTTTAGTTAGTAATGACTCAAGGAGTTCCTGAGCTGGAATTTGCAGTTGAGCTGTGTAATAGCTACTAACAGCGCTACCCACCATGGAGAGATTGTACCCAGAACAATGAGATGTTCTGAATTTTCTGACAGCTTTTTAGCTTTGCAAAGCAGAAAAATAAAGCATAATATTTATGCACTTTGTCTTGTTTACATGAAGCTCTACTCAGCCCTATTGAAAAACCCCCTCCTGATGTACTCAGACTGCGAGAGCCCATCACCCTGCAACAGGGCAGCTGGGAGTCAAAGATGACATTAAAAACTAACCATCTGGCAAAATCAGTGTTTGTTATCTAGATATCCCCTTATTTCTGTTGGAGTTGTACCTCATATAGGCTACAGACACTGCAATAAGATGGAGCAGCTGAGGTAAGACACCTGAGGGGCTGCACATATCATACGTGCTGTAAGTAAAGCAGATGATGATGTTCCATTCTTCTGCTTTCTGACGTCCTGCAAAGACACTCCAGTATGGATATTCCAGAAAACACCCAAAAACCAAACTGGGGAAGATGGGGGAAGGTATTTAGTTGGTGGTTATCCAACCTGAATTAACTGGGGAGAGCCAGCCTCACAGAATCGTAGGTGTTGGGAGGGACCTCCAGAGATCGAGTCCAAACCCCCTGCCAAGCAGCGTCCCTAGGATAGGTCACACAGGGAGGTGTCCAGATAGGTCTGGAATGTCTCCAGAGAAGGAGACTCCACAGCCCCTGGGCAGCCTGTCCCAGGGCTCCCTCACCCTCACCGGGAAGAAGTTCTTCCCCAGATTGGTGTGGAACTTCCTGTGCTCCAACTTGAAGCCATTGCCCCTTGTCCTGTCCTCACAGACACTGAGAAGAGGCTGGCCATTTCCCCGTGTCCCACACTTCAGATATTGATACCCATTGATCAGATCCCACCTCAGTCTCTTTTCTCCAGGCTGAACAGGCCCAGTTCTTATAGCCTTTCCTCATAGGGGAGATGCACCAGGCCTCTGATCATCTTCATAGCCTTCTGCTGGACTGTTTGCAGGAGATCCCTCTCTTTTTTATACCAGGAAGCCCAGAACTGGATAAAATACTCCAGGTGGGGCCTCCTTCCTTTGGCCTCTACTTCACAGACTGGGATACATAGAGAAATCAGTGCACGTTACAAACCCACAGCATTCACTGTGCTGTTGCACGGCCTCTCCCTCTCCTTTCCTTCAAAGATTTGCTTTAAAACACCACATGGGGTTCTTTCCAGCTCACCAGACAAGACAATCCCCCTTGCCACCTTTCAATTCCATCCCTGCATTTCATACAAATGAGCTGCTGGGTGAATTTAGCTGCATCATCCTGCTACAGAATGGTTTTCAGTACCTGGAAAGGAACGATCGCTCCTGCAAACAATTACACCATGCAGAGCATCTAATGGAGCTTACAGGGATGTAGTTACCCCCTTAAATTCCTATTACATTTTATAGGCAGTTTCTGTCTTATAATGTGCCCATCATTTCAGATCAACAGAAGAGTTTTCTCAATCAAACTGCATGTTTTTCCATACAGAATGCACAGCTTCTGTAAACCTGAGAATGGCACCTGGAGAGTGCTTGCAGGAAACCTGGAAAGACACATTAATGTAGGTCTTTTGCCTCTGCTGAGAGCAGCACAGCTATAAACATTTCCAAACTTTAATGGCCAAGACACTAAATGGGTAGCACAGTGCAGAGGAAAAACATGAACAGAGGTTTTCCTTAGATAGACTGGGTGAAAAAGCAGCCAAGAAAAAACCAGGATTGGATATTTATCCCAGAAAAACTAGTTTGGGGCAAGGTTTTTAGAAGCTTCTTGTGATTTTTAGCAAGCTGAATCAGAGACACCTGCCAGGATCCAGTTTGGAAACAGCAGCGAGCCATCCCTGTGCCTCTGAAGTTGAGCAGGCAGCCAAGCTGAACACCCAAATTGAAAGTGCCAAGACTACTTAACATATTTGATCATCACCCAGCTACATCAATCACCAGGCAGGCACATCGTAAAGATGTGAATAATGCAGTCCTTGCAGCACAGCAGCTGGAAGAGGGGAAAAGAAAGGGCTCTTAACTTGCTTCCTTCTCCTCTCTAGTTCATTCCTACTTCTGGAAGTAGCTTTTTTTTAACCGCCCCCCTCCCAAAACGCCAGCAGCTCACCCAGCTGCAAGGTGTAGTGCAGAGCACCACTTGGTGGTCACAAGGAGGAAGCTACACTTATTAAAAATAATCAATCACAAACTTCAGAAACATTGGGTTTTCAGGAGCAGAGGCACAACAGGAGCCCCACAGCTGAGAGCAGGTTGGGCACAGCTACTCAGTAGTCTCCTAAGATGGACAGTGAAGCATCACGCAGGTGAACCTCAAGCTGGAGGTTTGTGGTTCATGCAGGAGCCTGGTACAAAACGAGCACTTTTGGGCCTTGCAGAGGCAGCAGCAGCTTTGAAAGAAAAGAAGCAAAAGAGACTGGAAGTAGTGAGGGCTGAAAGTGCAAAGCCTGGCAGATTGAGGTGTTGGGATTTTCATGGGTGTTCACAGCCCCTGGGGAACTACTTCGTGTATCGTGCTTTATAAACTCTTCAGTTTTGGTTCAAAAGCAGCAAGATATTTCATTACAGGTTTGTTAGCACCTCACAGTGAAGGCACTAGTCTCCAATCAAAATAATTATTAAGTTTTCTTGGCCACAGATGTGAACCTGGAGTATTGTGTCCAGTTCTGGGCTCCCTGGTATAAAAGAGACAGGGATCTCCTGGAGAGAGTCCAGAGGAGCTACGGCGATGATCAGAGGCCTGGAGCATCTTCCCTGTGAGAAAAGGCTGAGTGAGCTGGGGCTGTTCAGCCTGGAGAGAAGAAGACTGAGGGGGGATCTGAACAATGGTTATAAATATCTGAAGAGTGGTCTGTGGGGACAGGACAAGGGGCAATGGCTGCAAGTTAGAGCATAGGAAGTTCCACACCAACATGGGGATGAACTTTTACCCAGTGAGGGTGACAGAGCCCTGGGACAGGCTGCCCAGGGGGTGTGGAGTCTCCTTCTCTGGAGAGATTCCAGCCCCATCTGGACACCGACCTGTGCGACCTGTCCTAGGGACCCTGCTTTGGCAGGGGGGTTGGACCTGATGATCTCTGGAGGTCGCTTCTAACCCCTACAATTCTGTTGAGTCTGTGAATCCATCCAAATCAAGCATGTGCCTAGAGCTCAGTGGCAGGAGCACTTCAGCAGTTTCTGCTGCGAGCCATCCTTCTTCTATAGCTCTTCATACACTACATACAAGCCTCTCCTGTTATTCTGTCTGCACACACCAAATCCTGGCTCATGCTGAAGTGCCATGTGGACCTACTGAGGAGGGATGGTATCCTGTCTCCTCTCCTGGTGAGACCAGGAGACTTCAGCACTGAAACACTTATAATCCAAGCAGATATTTGTATTTTCTGCTGCAGTTAGGGTAATGCCAGAATACTGTAGGGCAGAGTTAAAGAGAGTGAGGAAATCCAAAATCTGCCTCTCTTTGGCAGGCTAAATAAGTGCTGTGTTTGGTAATGTAGGCTCTGCTTTTCTGTTCCAGTGGAGGCAAAGGGGAAAAAAACCAACCCAAGCCACTTAACACCTCCCTGCTGTGACAAGGGTACAACCTGAGAAAGATGCAAGTAGCAGGAAGCCCCAGGAAAATGAGATTCCCAGTTCACACATCAAAGACCTGAGCTTTGAAGGACTTGACAACCTTGGAAAAGGCATTCAAATTGTCAGGTTTACTGAAGCTATAGGAGAGCACCAAGTAAACAAACCTGATACAAAATTTTAAAATATATATATATATCTTAGTGGAGATTTGGATATGCTAACTTTATTTATAGTCAGCCAAAACTGCCAGGGCTGGTTTTTAGTAGGGGGCTTCGTACTGATCCATTGGTGACACTGATGATAGCCCCAGGATGGGCTTTGCTGCTTCTCAGTGGCAACAGTTTCCTCTGCTTACTTCAAAAGAAAAAAGGTTTTTCACTTCAGAACTGTATAGATCTGTGATGACTTTTGTAGCTCGGTGGATGGACATGAGACCACCATGCATCTCCATCATGAGGCACATCCCTGACCCAGCAGGAACCCACAACTTACAGTGTCTAAAAGCAGCTAGATCATAGAATGCATAAGGTTGGAAGGGAAGTTTAAAGGCCATTGAGTCCAACCCCCCTACAGTGAGCAGGGACATCATCACTAGATCACATTGCTCAGAGCCCCATCAAGCCTGACCTTGAATGTCTCCAGGGATGGGGCCTCCACCACCTCTCTGGGCAGCCTGTGCCAGGGATCCACCACCCTCACACTGAAGAATATTTTCCTAATATCCAACCTAAATCTCCCCTTGTCTAGTTTAAAACCATCACCCCTCATCCTATTGCTACATGTTAGATAACAAGCAGTATCCCACAAGTAAAAGCCTCAGCAATGGCAGCAAGGACCAAGTCAATGTCAGAGAGACTTTGCTCCCTCAGATCATCCTGTGCTGCAGGGAATCATAGAATGGTATGAGTTGGAAGGGACCCCAAGGATCACAGAGCTCCAACCCCCCTGCCACAGGCAGGGCCACCAACCTCAAGCCTGGATCTACACAAGGTTGCCCAGGACCCCATCCAACCTGGCCTTGAACACCCCCAGGGACAGGGCATCCACCCCCTCTCTGGGCAGCCTGTTCCAGCCCCTCACCACTCTTTCTGTAAAAAACTTCCCCCTAATATCTAATCTAAACCTTCCTTCCTTTAGTTTTAATCCATTCCCCCTTGTCCTGTCATTGTCTATCCTTTTAAAAAGTTGAATCCCCTCCTGCTTATAAGCTCCCTTCAGGGACTGGAAGGCTGCAATGAAGTCCCCCTGCAGCCTTCTCTTCTCCAGACTGAACCAGCCCAGCTCCCTCAGCCTCTCTTCATAGGGCAGGTGCTCCAGCCCTCTAATCATCTTTGTGGCTCCTCTGAACCCTCTCCAACAGTTCCACATCCTTCTTGTATTGGGGGCCCCAGCTCTGGACACAGGACTCCAGATGGGGCCTCACGAGGGCAGAGTAGAGAGGGACAATCCCCTCCCTGTCCCTGCTGCCACCCCTCTGCTGATGTAGCCCAGGATACCATTGGCCTTGTGAGCTGCCAGAGCACACTGCTGGCTCATGTTAAGTTTCTCATCCACCAGAATCCCCAAGTCCTTCTCAGCAGGGCTGCTCTCAAGAAGCTCTTCTCCCAGTCTGTATCTATGTCTGGGAAGGAGAAGTGCTGGGCTATCTCCTCCTCCTAGCAACAGCCCCTTCCCCACAAACTACTTCAGTCAAGCTTTGTGCTTCTCTACAGGCTTCACACAGCTGCAGAAACCCACATTCCTCCCAGGCAGGAGGAAACTGGGATTCCTCCCAGCACTGCTGTTAGCTCATGGCAGCGGCTGTATGCCCACACCGTGGGTGAGCAGCACCAGCAAGGCACCCAGTGCAAACACTGTCCTTAGGAACAGGCTACAAACAGGCTGCAACAGCAAGGAGACAAGGGTTTCTAGGTATAATGGCTTGTAATGAGCTGGAGCTGAAGCCACTGGTGTCATAACCTTGCTGAAGGCAGAGTTACACCAGGTCTCTCTTTTCAGTTGCAGAAACCATCACTACAGAGGGGTGTTTCTATCTTCAGATAGTCTCCATTAAATGTCTGCAAACACTTTTACTCCTCAGAAGAGTCAAGAAACCCTCATTTGTCAGGTTTAGTGCAGGAGAGAAATATCTTGCTGTGCCCTGAGCAGCAAGTCTCTCATTAGAGGGTGATGGATTCACTCAGAGTCACAAACTGAATTCAAACCAGGGAGAGGAAAAAAAAAGAGAGAGAAAAAGGCAAACAAACTAAAAAGGAGGTTGCAGAAGAAAGCCTGGTGTTCTCATTTTCTTTGTCCTTTCCCTTCCCAGCTTTCCTCACTTCAAACTCAGAGGACAGTGATGTCTAGACAGTAGCACACAGCATCATTATGCTTTGTGATAGTCTAAGCTGTGACTTTATATGGTACCCAGGGCTATAGGGTCTGTAGTGCTCAGGAGCCCCTGATGAGTGCCCAATAAGCTGTGATTAACCAGCAGCCAGTGCTAATTGATTTCCAGTGGTGAGCCTGCTCTTTGCATGACTTCAGGGAGATGAAGCATACCAAAACACCTCCTGTCCAAGCCCTGAGCCAAGGCTCCTGTGAGCTGAGAGATGGCTGCAGATCTAGAACCTACCTGCAACAGGTGAAGGAAAGGGGATTGCAGTGGCATGTGATGGCACCCACCCACACCATGACAAAGGAAGCTTGGGGTCACACACCACTGAGCAAAACTCTACTTTTCAAGAAGTTTTGGCTGGCCAAAACATGGCAGAGAACACAGGGTCTGCTTTGATTTCTGGAACAGCCCCAGAGACACCAAACTAGCCACCTAAGAGATACCAAGATGCTGCCTCTTTGGGCAGTGTATGGATCAAAGCTAGCCCTCTTCCTTTCAGCTACAGAGATCTTGTCCCAAAATGGAGCAATGGGATTAATAACTTAAATCCCAGGCTTCAGAAGGATGGATAGAGCCAGATAAAGGATCCATCTGTGCCTCCACCAAACCTCTTCTGTGATATGAAGTCAGGAACAACATGAAATCAGTCCTACCCTCATTGCACCAGGGTGAGAAGAACAACACCCATTTCACAGAAGCACCTAAGGAGGGGTTTTATCATCTTCTTGTGGGTGCTGGAGCCACTCACAGGGAAAAGGGCAGCAGGGGAAGACTGAAGTGTCTTGTCCACCCTGCACACCATAGCTTATCTTCTTCCACTTCACACCCACACAGCAGCACTGGGCCTTGGTGTGTGTACAGCACATGAAGCAGGGCAGTGTAAATAACAGTGTTGGGGGTCTGTGAGTATCTTTTCTTGCCAGAACAGGAAGAAGAGGCATTAAGAAACCTTGTCCAAATGCTTTCTTCAAGTGAGGTTCATTTTCTGCATTGCCTTGATGATCACAGCTGATTGTCAAGGCAGGAAGGCCTTTCTAGGACAACTCTTATTAATCTGTTGCTTTCACATGATCAGTAATAATGTCACCATCTGATGTCTCCAAAATGCTGCCAAGAACAATTGTTTGTGACAGCTTGGAAGGAGATGGTGGGTAGGAAGGTAGATGGGCTCTTATCACACAGACAGCTGTTTGGGCAGGGTGCTGTCCTGAGGTGGGTCAAGATACACAAGCAAGCAGTGGGCAGAGAGCTATGCAAAATCACCAGGGTAAAGCCCCACACTGATGAGCTCAAAGCCCAGCCACGCTCACTGCAAAGCCACATGGGGTATTTGTGGGCTGTGTTGCACAAACAAAGCCTTAGATGCTCTGCTCTGGAAGGAGAGCCAAATCAAGTGTGGAACCTCACAGGAGATATCAACATCTGGCCCATTGCACAGAGCCAAGGAAAGGGACCATGGGGAAGAACACATCCATTGGGTGGGATCTTCCCACCCACACAACCTCAACCCACAGAAGTTTCAAGAGAGGAGGAAGTTACATGTGCAAAGCTTTTTTGTGACAGAGGAAAATCATAGAATGAATTATAGACTGGTCTGGGTTTGAAGGGACCCCAAGGATCATACAGTTCCAACCCCCCTGCCACAGGCAGGGCCACCAACCTCCAGGCCTGGGTCTACACAAGGTTGCCCAGTGCCCCATCCAACCTGGCCTTGAACACCCCCAGGGATGGGGCATCCACCCCCTCTCTGGGCAGCCTGTTCCAGCCCCTCACCACTCTCTCTGTAAAAAACTTCCCCCTAATATCTAATTTAAACCTTCCTTCCTTTAGTTTTAATCCTTGCTGCATCTAGGAGAGGGAATGTACCCCTGGCTGCAGAACCAAGCTGATGTTGGAGCTGTGAAAAGCCTTCATCCTCTGCTTGCTAAGCACAGCAGAAGCTGCATCCCAGCAGACATCACCCAGACTGGGCAAGGAGAGAGATGGATTCTGATCCTAACCTACTCCCCTCCCA
Source organism: Porphyrio hochstetteri (assembly GCA_020800305.1). Classification (NCBI taxonomy): domain Eukaryota; kingdom Metazoa; phylum Chordata; class Aves; order Gruiformes; family Rallidae; genus Porphyrio; species Porphyrio hochstetteri. Next base: position 66,210,781 of record CM036908.1, on the reverse strand, counting down.
CATCTGAGGGGATTCACACTTGCTTTTCTAGTCCTGGCTTGTTTCTTGGCACTGAGGAGCTGAAGCACTGAAGAGTTTTTGAAGAAAAGAAGGGGGAAAAAGCAAAGAAAAGAGGCAAAACGATTCCAGCAGGGACCACAGCTCCACTCCTCTTAAGAGCACAAACAATCATTCTTAAGAGCTGCATTTCCAGCAGCACTCCCCACAAAATTGCTGTCACACTGAGCCAGGCTATAGAGTTGGTTTAGCACCACAAAGCTGTTTTAAAAGGGGGAAAAACCCAAACCCCAAATACTGCAGAACACACAGTACAGATGGTACTAAGTTTACTCCCTAGTTTGCCACAGAACAGAACAGCTCCTACCCTGAGGTCCATATGTGGTTGTTGAATTAACCAGTATAAAATCCAAGACAAGAAAGAGGTGATTTTAAGTGAAGGCATTCAAATTACTCCAGACCTAAAGACTGTGACCTGTAAGCAGATGGGGCAGAACAAGACAGATCAAGGCAGATACAGAGTTTACTTCTCTCAACAAAATACTTTCATGTAGAAAAGAGGCTGTGGGCAAGGGAAGTTTCTCCAGTCACAAAAAGGAGTTAATATCACAGAATCACAGGGGTTGGAAGGGACCTCCAGAGATCATCAGGTCCAACCCCCCTGCCAAAGCAGCTCCCCAGCTCATATTGCACAGGTTGGTTTCCAGATGGGTCTTGAATATCTCCAGAGAAGGAGACTTCACACCCGCCCTGGGCAGCCTGTCCCAGGGCTCTGTCACCCTCACTGTGTAAAAGTTCTTCCCCATGTTGGTGCAGAACTTCCTGTGCTCTAACTTGCAGCCATTGCCCCTTGTCCTGTCTCCACAGACACTGAAAAGGGGCTGGCCAATTCCCCCTGCATCCCATACTTAAGATATTTATAAACATTAACTAGGTCCCCCCCTTAGTCTTCTTTTCCCCAGAAATGGGGATGTTAATTCCATTTTCTTGAAAACAGCTGTTTGATGGTGCCTCTTCAGAAGCATCCAATCCAACCACATTCCCAGGAAAGGCAACTAACAGCCCAAGGTTTAAGAAAATATTTAAGCTTCATTTTCTAGACAAACCCAGCACAGATGCATCACATCATGTAGATTAGAGGATGGATCTTATGGGCAGCAGTCCCCATGAACAAGGTGTTAGCTCATGTCCTATCAGGTCCCAAAAAGGATGATGACTGAAAGTCCACTCAGCTCACTTCTAGTCAGAGCTCATGATTCTTAAGTCCTTGATCACCTTCCCACAGACTTCACTGTCAAGGGCAGGGGTTCTCCCCAAGGTGTTTTCCTGGAGAGGTTCAGAATGACACTGCTGGCTTGTAGCCTGAAGTGTTGGTGTTAGCCAGAAAAACACACCATGAGATTTCCTCTCTGTTTAAAGACAGCTTGTTACTGGGGGAAGAAAAAAGGGAAGGGGAAGCCCATGACTCTTCCCAGAAGATGAGGTAAAAAGCCAAGGTCAGATCAACAAGGGGGACAGCATCCCAGCTGTACAGGGCAGGAAGCAGAAACAAAAGAGCTAAACCAGTTTGCAAGGTGGTTTGCCCTGGTCCCACTGCCCAGAGCAGCCCTATAAGAAACACTATCCCTGCTGTGAAGCCAAGATACCAGCAGGTTGGGACAACAGCATTCCTTGCAGAGCCTTCAGAAGAAGCTGCCACATATCTACTTACCTGAATCCATCTCCCCAGAGCTGCAAGGGTGACCTGCTTCATCCCCAGATTAAAACAAAGGCTCATTAAAAGGTTTTACCCACACAGCCCTATAGCCTTTCAATAGCAACCATTCAGGACTCCTGCTGGCTCTGGTTAAGCCTGAAGATAAGCATGTGAAAGTGATACTTAAGTGAACTCTAAGTTTTAGACAAATGAGAAGTTAGATGAAGTTAAAGATTCAAGGACAGCCTGGCCAGAACAGCAACCAGAGCAGGCCAGGCTAAGAAACATCAGACCTGCTGGAGGTAGAACATGCCCAGGGTATCACAAAAAACAAGGTAGCTTGCAGAAGTTTCTTTTTCCTCCCAAAAATTGAGTGGAAGACAGCTGTGCAGCTCACCTCCTCCCATAGAACAGCTGGGCAGGCACATACCACTCCCCAGACACCCAGGAAAGATAATACATCAATATTTTAAACCTTTCCTAGAGATTGGCAGAGGTATTGCCACTAGAGACCATAAAGCACAGCAGGTATGTTACCTGAGAGATAAAGCCAGAGTGCATATCACTGGGCATAGTCTCAGGATGGCTGAGGTTGGAAGGGACCTCTGGAGATCATTTAATCCAGAAGAATCACCTTGAGTAGGCCAGACAAGGTTTGAATGTCTCCAGAGATGGAGACTCTACAACCTCTCTGGGCAGCCTGGCCCAGGGCTCTACCACCCTCACAGTAAAGAAGTTCCTCCTCATGGTTGGGTAGAGCTTCTATATTCAAGCTTGTGCCCATCACCTCTTGTCCTGTCCCTGGGCCCCACTGAAGAGAGTGACACTGTACTCCCCAACCCCATCCCTCAAGTATTCATAAGCATAAGATCCCCCCTCAGTCTTCTCTGGGCTAAAAAGTCCCAAGTCCCTCAGCCTGTCTTGGTAAGAGAGATGTTCCAGTCCCCTCATCCCTGTAGCCCTTTTTTGCACCCTCCCCAGTAGCTCCCTGTCCTTCCTGACCCAGGGACACAATATTCCAGATGAGGCCTCACCAGGGCAGAGTAGAGCAGGAGGAGAACCTCCCTTGATCTGCTGGCCACGTGTTTCTTGATACCCCAAGGATGCCATTGGCTTTCTTGGCCAAGAAGGCACACTGCTGGCTCATGGTTTGTTTCTTGACCACCAGAACTCCCAGGTCTTTCCACAGAGCTGCTTCCCAACAGTACCTGGGCTGGTACAAGTGATCAGTCAGCCACTTGAGATGGTGTGAGCTGCCAGCACAGAGCAGCCAGAGCACATCCTGCCTCCCTTTGCAGGGACACACAGACAGGGCTGAGCTCAGCACACTGGCTGCACACAGCAGGAGTTTCTCACTCTTCTCAGTAAGCCTTTAATTAGCCTAACACCCTCTTAGCTGTTCCCCCACAAGCTCCCAACTCATTAAGGGCTTGATCACCATCCATATCCCTCCTTCCTCAATTCTCAGATGGATTGCATGGAATAAAACAAGTCACCACCAGATTCTGCAGAGATGTTGGCTTTGCTCAAACACTTTCAGGGAAAGAAAGGGGGAAAAGCTTGGTTTTGATTAATATTCTGTCACAATTTTTCTTTACAGCTTTCTGCTACAAAGGAGGAGAACAGGGGATATCCTGTGAAGAACACAGAGGTCAACCAGCACCAGAGGAACAACAGTTCCCAGTTTGGTGGCAGCAGTAAACTGGAAGCAGGACAAGAGTATGTACCAAGAACATATAATAATTAATTCCTTTTGCACACACTTGGTTTCAAATCTTCTGCTCCTTGCCAATTTAGCTGATATCTAAAGAGCTGGTAAGGAATTATAATATCAGGCTAGTTAACCATGCTGGGCTAAGTGCCCACCTTATTTACACCCCTGCAACCTCATTGAAATTTGTAATGGGTTGCAGAGATTTAATGAGGCAGGTCTTAATCCATACCAGTCAGGGTCCAAATAAGAATCCCAGTAAAAATATTCTTCACATCCAAAAGAGAAGGCTCCATGTGCTGGGACACAGCTTAGAAAAGTGTAAGGAAAAGGATAAGGGTCATCTAAAAGGCAACAAGTTCTGAAGGGTTTTTTAACAAGGCAACTACTGCCTTCACTTCTGAAGCATGACACAGCTTAGATGACTCCACAGGAACAAGATGCCAGGGAAGCAGGGGAAAGAATGGAGAACAGGGGTAGAATCACAGAATCACAAGGTTGGAAAAGACCTTTAAGATCATCAAGTCCAACCATTCTCATCCCAAACTAAATCATATCCCTAAGTACCTCATCTACCCTTTTTTTGAACACAGAAGAGCTCTTCTCACTGAAATTAAAGCTACAGTTTGCTTGGAAGGGTAAACTTGAGCATGCAGGTCAGTAGAGAGCAATAAGCAGCTGTTTAAACCCAAAGACAAGGGGATGTTGTTAACAGTGTTAAGGTCAGACAGTCTAAAGCTTCATCCTGGCTCTGGTCCTGACAGGAACAGCCTGTCACACATCACAGAGCAAACAGCAGAGGCCACAACTAAAGTTCAGCTGGGAGATGCCCCATGACACTACTTGCTGATCCCTAGGATAACACCAGCCCTGCTTCAGCACCATTAAGGAACTCCACAGCCAAATCCTGCATTAGGTGGGACACACACACACCAGCTAACCAGGAGGAGTACCAAAACAGCACTGTGCTGTCCTAGGAAGCAGACATCTGACACTGCCTTTCCATCCCCTGGATTACCTCTCCAACCCTAATGACCAGGATTCTGCTGGCTGCCTGTTGAGAGCCAGCCTGATTGATTGGGAACACTTCACACTGAAGAGCTGCACAGCTCAGATCTCCCTCTAGAGCAGCTGGGTTCAAGTTGCCCATTTTCAGAGCTATTGACTGTTCCTGACACCAAACAACAGGTAGAGCATCATCTGCTCTTACAAAGCTCTAAGCACCCTCCTCAGCCAGCCACCTACATGAAAGCTGAACAGTGTAAGCAGCCCATATTCAGCAGCAAGAGCTTGAAGCAAGCCTAGATGACTGAAGAGGAACAATCTTTAGCCCTTGCACACTGTTGCAGAATAGTTGTGTACCCTCTTGATCCCCAGTATCCAAAAAGTAGGGCAGTCACATCAAAACCACCAATGCACACTTGAGTTCTCTTCAAAACACTCATGGGAAAGCAGCAAGAGGCAGATTATTTGGTCCTGTCTCAGTCTCCACAAGCAAACAGTCCCTTAATCACAAGTTAGCCCTGAAGTGGAGCTTGCTGAGCTGCAGGGAGTAGGCAGCACTCAGCCTAAGCTGTTCTCCTGGTGAGCATGGAAGCAGCAAGGGCAGCACATGGGGTGTAACTGCTGAAGGGCTTCTACAGACTGAAATGCAGGTCTAACACAAGGCAGCTGCTGCATCTGGGCAGTCTAGGGAGGTGGCACACTGATATCTGCCCCACACATCAGGAGAGCTTAATCTGCAGTTTGAAGAACGCTGAGGTATCTTCCCATTGCCTATCCCATGTGCCTTGCTCCTCCAGTCACCACCCCAGCCCTTTCAGCTGAGTTTTTGCTGCCCAGGCAGGGTGGTGGCACACAAAACCAAACCTTGGCTCTGCACTGACAGATACAGACCCACCACCAGCCACAGGCAGCTGTGCTGTCAGCTGTTCACACCAGGCCAGCCACGATGGGGAGGCACCATCCCCAGCTGCAAGCTGGCTCTGTACTACCTGCTGGCTCAGGATTAGCACCTAAGGATGATGTGACCTTCAAGGTCCTCACAGGAGGTGCACTAACAAGCCTTCTGCTTGGCCTCAGTGCACTTCTGAGCATCGTGTATGAGTCAGGAAGAACAGCCAGGAGGAGACAGATGTTGCTGTGCTCTGTCCACCAGGCTCCAAGGAACTTGAAGAGGGAACACAGCAGGCTACCTGCCACTTCCCGAAGTCATACCTGCCAAATGCTGTCATGCTTCAGGAGCACACAGCCATCTCTGCTCATACCTACCACAGCAGATATTATGGCAAAGGACTCTAGTCCACAAGGAACATGGTTTCACAGAATCACAGGAGTTGGAAGGGACCTCGAGAGCTCATCAGGTCCAACCCCCCTGCCAAAGCAGCTCCCCAGCTCATATTGCACAGGTCAGCATCCAGCTGGGTCTTGAATATCTCCAGAGAAGGAGACTCCACACCCCCCTGGGCAGCCTGTCCCAGGGCTCTGTCACCCTCACTGGGGAGAAGTTCTTCCCCATGTTGGTGTGGAACTTCCTATACTCTAACTTGCAGCCATTGACCCTTGTCCTGTCCCCACAGCCCACTGAAAAGGGGCTGGCCATTTCCCCCTGCATCCCATACTTAAGATATTTATAAACATTAATTAGGTCCCCCCTCAGTCTTCTTTTCTCCAGGCTGAACAGCCCCAGCTCACTCAGCCTTTCCTCACAGGGGAGATGCTCCAGGCCCTTCATCATCTCTGTAGCCTCCTCTGGACTCTCTCCAGGACATCCCTGTCTCTTTTATACCAAGGAGCCCAGAACTGGACACAACACTCCAGGTGGGGCCTGACCAGGGCAGAGTAGAGGGGGAGGATCACCTCCTTTGACCTGCTGGCCACACTCTTCCTGATGCATCCCAGGAAGGGTTGGGAGGCTTACACAATGGTCCTGAGTAGGCAAGCTGAACTATATTTTATCTGCTCAGACCCTAGAAGCCCTACAGAGAAAGCTGCAGTGTTTAGCTTGCTAGAGCAACACCCAAATTCTGGGCGTAGGTACAAAATCTATAATTAAGTCACCCAGACAAGCAAGCCTCATCCTCTGCTGTGTCCTGTCCCCACATCCTGTAATCCCTTTATAGGATTTCTCTGGCTAGGATGGACAAGTAGAACTGGTATCACCAGAGTCAAGGCAGGAGACTTTGTTACCCAGCTAATCTCTCCAGAGTCCATTACAGAGGAGGATAAGCTCATCCACAGACATAGTCAAAGCACCTCATTTATCTGTGCAATTTGATTTTTAAAGCAGTTTTGCATCCCAGCCAGGTAGGGGAATATACAGATGCAATTAGCTGCAGGCAGTTTGGCACAGATGGTCCCCAAGAAAGAGCTAGCTGAACAGCAGGGGGTTATATTTAATGATGAGCCAGGCCTCCAGTGAGACAAGTCAGCAAGACCCCACTGAAGGCAGAGGAGACCAGCTGAACCCACTCAGCTCCTTGTACCTTGCTCACCAGTGGGAGAAGTGCAGCTTCCCCAAAGGGGCAGGATCCCTCCTCAGGGACTCCAGGATATGCTACACCAGTCACATCTGAGCTTACATCCTCCAGAGCCCAAGGACCCTGCACTGGGCTTGGTGTAGTGTTATAGCAAAGCACTCCCAAACACCTTGCATCATTAGATATTTAAAGCATAAAGAAATAGAAACTAAAACCTCCACCCAAGAGCTGCTCCATCATGAGGGTGTTGCACCCTCTAATTGCCATTACACAGAGACAGATATTAGAGAGCAGAGCTGCACCTGAAAGCCTTCCTTTGTGCTTACCTGGGGTAGAAGCATCCCCAGGCAGAATACTTGTCCCCAAGTGGGTTTTGTTCCATTTTACAGGAGGCAGATTGGTGATCCCCAACACCAGGAAAAGATCTGGCTCACCACAGAAAGCTTGAGGTTGATCAGAAGAGATTTAGACCACAAAGCCACAGAGCACTGTGTCCCTTGGATGAGAGGCACCTGCAGAGCCAGACCCCAGAGCCAAGAAACCCACAGCCTTCTAGTTGAGTCATCATTGCCTTGGGAAGCTGGTCCTAGCTGCAGCCTGCATTTGCCCTTACAGCACATTGAAGATGAAAGAAGAGAGGCCTGTGGTTGCCCAGAGGGCCTCAGTAGGAACCCAAGGAAGCTGCAGCAGTCTTGTGCCAGAGCAGGAAGATTTTTTTCCCCCAACACTGATGCAGAAAGTCTCATTCAATAGGGAGAGACCAATGCTCACTTGAAAGAAATCCCTCTTATCTTCCTGTGCAGAAAGCCAGGCTTCTAAAGGAGACTCCAGAGGGCCCAGAAACAGCTTAGCCTCCCAAATCACATTGCTCTTGCTGAGGAGAGACCTTACTTCCCCACCCTGAATGATCAGGTTTTCCTCACACACATGCCCTTCTTCCCCTGCTGCTGCTCTCCCATCATCACCACATCCTTGCATTGCAAGATTCATCCTGGCACAGGGCAAATGCTGTAGCTTGAGGTCTGGAGAGGCAGGTTTCATTAGATATTGGAACCTCATGTCAGGTTTCAAAGCAAGAAGCAAGCCTGACAGAGGGCAGGAGCTGCAGCACCTTTGCACATGCAGTTGGGGAGGGCTCCCAGCTTCTGCTGCCCTCTAAAGTTACCAGGAGTGAGAGTTATTGCTTCATGCAGAGAAAAGATGCTGATTAGCTGTTGTTTATGGCACCCCACCTCTAATCAGAAGAAAAATACCATCTGGCATGCCACCCCTGGAGGGCTGCCAGCCTTTGCAGTAAAATACTAAGGCAAGAGAAGGTCAAGATGAAGGAAGAGGAGCAAAATAGGCAGAAAGATTAATCCCTGCCAGGTGGTGTCAGTCCAGAGACTGGAGTACAGAACTGGATGGATGAGCAAGCAGGGAAGAGTAAGTAGGAGAAAGCAAGAAGCAGAAGTGAAACAATTCTCTGCAGGAAAATCATGGATGAGCTGGAGAGAGGAGAGATCTGAGCTGCAGACTGACTCCAGAGCAGGATCTTCACCTAAGCCTCTTGATGGGCATTCACCCAGGTGGAATTTGCACTCTCAACTCTTTGAATTTGGGTTTCAACTCTCTGAAGAGAGTCAGGCAGCAGAGACTCCAAGACTGGCAGCAGTGTGAGAAAAGGGAGCCCATGGGATGAAGGAAGACTAAAGGAGACTGTGATGGGACAGTGGGTAGCTTTGACTTGGAGGAGCATCTTAGGTGGGATCCATCCTTCACCTCTCCTAGCAGCATCACTAGGGCATCACTTGTCCCAACAAGGTTTCAGCCAGCTGGGCACTGAGGTAGCCCTCATGCTCAGTATCCCCCTGCATTGCCTGGGGTGAGGACTTCAGCCAGGGGCAGCAAGAGCTCTCCAGCAGCCTGAACACCTTCCCCTGAGCGTTACCTGACACAGAGGCTCTGCAGTGGATGCAGACACCAGCAGTTACAGGTGCACAAAGCCAGACTAGTGCAACAGCAACACCACAGTTGCTCCCTCTCCCAGGGAAAACCTCATCCCTCCCACCCCAGCCGCTTGGATTTCAGGGACCTTCCAGGACACTGTTCATTGCTTGCTTCCTGTACCTTCCAAAAGGGGACAGGTGCTTCAAGGGCTTTATTAGCAACAACAACAGCATCAGCACATCACTGTGTGCCAAGCCAACAAAACAGGGGAGCTCAGCATCAAGGCAAGTGTGCTGTTCCACATGAAACCACCCTCCTCTCAGCCTTGGGATCAGCAGTACCTTCTGACTCCAGGCGGTCCAGCCCATAGGTCACAGCTGTGCTGATCTTCCTCACTGATGGAAGAGCTGTCCTCCTGGCAGAAGAGGCCATGGATGCTGGAGTCATCAGGACCACAGTTCTGCTGGATGGATCCTCTGTCTGCCCAGACTCAGTAGCAGACACCTCACCAGGAGCTGGAGCAGCCTTCCCACTGGTGACCAGGACCACATCTGCAAGATCTAAAGGAGACAGAAAGCAGCAGTTTGGCACAGTGTTAGAAACTCCACCACTTCATGAGGAACTCCTTCAGGAAAATTGAACCCTGAGTGGAAGAAGCTATTAAACTCTTCCTCTTTCAAGATGTGAGAGTGACTCTGCTGTAACAAAAGCTTCTCCTCTGGGACAGCCAGCACAGGAGGTTCCCCTTAATGAGAATTCAGCTAGGTTGTACCTCCACTGCTTTGAGGACTGCTAGTCACCCCCCCATAGCAAGATCAGAGCCCCAAGACCCTGGTAAAGATCTGAACCAAGCAACAGATCTAATCGTTTATTTCAAAGGCAAAAATTAGTTGAATTTATAATTAAATCCCAGAAGCAAATTAATTAGTGGAAAGTGCCAGCAGAGCTTTCTCTGCCCTACAAAGGGCCCTTAATTTAAGAGCTACAGCGCAAATAGGCTTTTTCTTTTGATGCCCTACAATCTGAAGAGTGCCAAACAAGCTGCCCAGCAGCAGTGGTACCTGCTACTAGAGAGAAACACTCAACCTCAGAGTTCCCTTTGTACTAAGGGAACTCTTGCTACATGCTCCTGTCATGGGATGGGCTCCTACATGTCCCTACCAAGGTGACATTGGGCCAGCAGGCAGCAGTTGGATGAACATGAGTGCTTAAGCATTCCTGTATGAACTACACACCAGCCTGAGGAGAACTCACCATTCCTCATGGAAGTGAATCTCAGTGCAGGTTGTTGTATCCAGGAGGTTGCCAGATTCTTTTAAGAGGGTCACACACACCACACAACACAACCACCTTATCCCAATGAAGCTTCCTGGTCCTTCAGGCTGAGCATCAAAACTCTGACTGCCTCTGGCTCCATAAGCAAGAGCTCTTCCTCCATAAAGAAGAGCCAGCTTCAGTGACTAAGACTAAAAGTCAGCTTGCTGGCAAGGATAAATGCTGAGGTTTTGCTTGGTTTGGGGCAATTTTGGTTTTAAATCTCTGCTCCACTGCTGTTTGGAACAAAACCAGTATGCTGGCTTATTTTAACAGTGGATCTGGCAGCAGAGGCAGAAAGCAGCAGCAGCCCAGGGTGAGGGGCAGCGTGCTAGAAAAAGCCAACTTAGACTAAAGACGCTGTTGGTAAAGGCTTCAGTGCCTCAACACTGATTTTAGCTTCAGCTGTACCATCTCCTCTTGTGTGGAAACACCTGCAGAGCTCAGAGCTGAACCCTACCTTCTACATCTGGAGTGCTTGCTGCAGAGGAAGTGCCAGTTTCCACCAGCATCTGGGTGGCACTAGGAGCAGTCAGCATCTGGGTGTCCTCCCCACTGTTCTCCTGCAGAAGGCTCATGGTTCCTGTTCCCTGGGTGGCACCAGGCACTAGTGTCACAACTGACAGAGCAGCATCAGCCTCCTGGGCAACTGTTGTCACCTCATGAGTAACACCTACAGCAAGAACATATGTCAGAACCACCTCACAGGACAGCTGACAGCATCAGAGCAGATGTTGGAAGGAACATAACTCCAGGCATTAGCATTTCCAGAGTCACAGCACGAGCAGCAGCTCCAGCCAAGTATCACTGGGGCACTGCAGCACAGAGACAGATGTCAGAACACACAGAACAGGAGTGACAGCAGCAGAATCAGTCCTCATTTTCTTCATCTGGTGCCTTAGGGACAAGTGGATCCATAGGGAAAAACACCCTGGGAGCACAGCACAGCAGGTCTGGGGTGTGACATGCCAATGAAGGCCAGTGATGCCACCAGAGCAGTGCTGTTAGTGACCAGCTCTCATGGCTAGGAGACTGCAGCTCCAGAGGTTTTATTTTTGATGCAGAAGTCTTGTTGATAGTGCTTCCCAAATGTTGGGGAAACAGCAGAGGCAGAACCTGCTGACAAGTCAAGTGCTTACAAATTAATCTGGAAATTAATCAGTCAGGTTGCAGCTCCAGCAGGCAATTAGCTCTCCTCCTTTTACAGCCACAGCTTGATCTTTTGGAGGGGAAGTTTTCCTTTTGCCCCTGAAGCCTGGGAGGAAGATTAAAAGCACCTGGCAATTAAAACCAACTCCTAAAGCCCAGCTCACATTCCCCATCAGCCTAGGAACATGTCAATGCCCAACATCTGACCAGAACTTCCCCCCCACATTTTCACCCTTTTTCCAAAGATACCAAGTAGAAACACCATCGGGGGCTGAAGGTACCATCTCTGCAGGGAAGCACAGCACAGGGCAACACCATCAGCCACCCATTGTCCCTGCATCTTCTGCACCAGTTGCAGGTGTCCATAGCTAGCACTGGAGAGCCAAGTAAGCCTGGCTGCTAATTAACACACACCCACACCCAAATTATCCCCCTTTCCAGGACTTCAGAGTGGACAAGTGCAAGGAGCACCCTTGGGCTGTAGCAGCCACCATATCAAAGGGACACTTGAAATAAAGTGCTTCACCAGTGGTGAAGGGGCTGGGCTCCCTCTCTTCTCACAGGAGAGGCACATTAGGGGGTTATTTGATGCAAACTTGCACATCTCTGGCCAAGGCAGGAGCAGTCTGCCTACAGCCATGCCCTCCCAAACCACTGTGAGGGCCACAACAGCAGCCCCTGCTTTGGCTGCACACCACACCTGCAGAACATTGAGACCCCAGTTCTCTCCAGAGACCTCCATACCCAAGGACACCCTCCAGGCTCAGCTGCCACAGCCTTTCCAGGCTCAAATGCCCCATTTTTTACCACTCCTCAAGCTGAGAAGGTGGCTGTGGAAGGGGCAGCTCAATACAGCTGCTGCACCTTAAGTCAGGACAAGGTCCCACCCAACAGGCCATGCCTACCTGTACACTGAGACATCATAGGAACAGCCAAGGCTGGGCAAGGTGGGTGTAAGGTGACTGTTTAGGCTGTCACCCCTCCACAAAGGTCTGTAGCCTTTCCTGGGGAGGAGTGGGAAGGGGGAAGAGGAGTCCTACCTCTGTTACAGGTATCAAGATCACACCTTTCTCTGCTTTATCCCCCTGAAGTAAAGCACAGATCCCCCCAAATCATCCCTCCCCAACCTCCATTTAGATGCAGCTGCCTGTAACTGGCAAGTTTTACCTTTCCATGAGCCTTCCAGAGTAGGAGAGAGATGAGACTGTGTATCTGTCACCACAGCAGCCCCTGGCTGTGATGGTGGGATGCTTTTCCCTCCCTCTGCTGTGCCTGCATGTATGTTTTCCAGCGAGCTGAGGTCAGCTGTGTCTGCACCCGTCAGGTTCACAGCCTGGAAAGCATCACCACTGCCTGTGGAAGCTGCTGGCAGCTCCTCCCCTCCCACTGACACTGTGCAGTTGGTCTCCTCAGCCAGCTCAGGAGTTGGTGGAGGTGATGCTGGGGATGGCAGCACTCTTGCTGCATCCTCTTCTTCCCCCACACCTCCTTGGGGGGGTTGGGATGGTTCTGTTGCCCCCAGGTCCTCTGTCACCTCCTCATGAGGCATGCTTCCCCCTTCACTTATGCCCCCCAGCTTTGTGTCATCCCAGTCAGGTGGTGCAGTGTCCAGAGGGTGGGTGGTGACAGTGCCAGCTGTGGTGGGCAGCTCTCCTTGCTCAACACCTGTCCCCACCTTTGGGTGGGGGGAGGCCACTGTCACTGTGAGGGGATGTTCTGCAGGCACAGATGCTCCCACAGCCAAGGACTTGGGAAGGCTCCCTGCGTGGGCCCTTGGCATTCCCACCTCAGAGGTCACACCATGAGCCTGGGGAGTTGGGGTGACAGAGTGGTCGCTTGCTGTTCCCCAGCCAGGAGAGCTGGGGTACAGCGTGGGCTGAGGCACAGCTGAGGGGTGTGAGCTGCTCTCTGCCACCTCCTCCTCCACAGCTGTCCCAGACAGAGGGCTTTCCAAGAGGCTGGCAGAGCTGTGCTCCACTTCAACACCACCCTCTGTGGCAGTCTCACTAGTGGGGCTGCCAGCAGACTCCTCCTGCACAGCAGGGCTCGGCATGGTCACAGCTGTGGTCAGCATGGCCTTGAATGCATCATCCTTGTCCAGCTCTGACTTTGTGGGAGCAAGCTCCTCTTCATCCACCACAGCAGAGGTGTAAGCACCCAGGCCCTGGCTGCCCATGGTGCCATGGCTTGGGCTCACAGGCAGCATTTCTCCTTCAGCAGTAAAAGCTTTATTTAAGGGCATCCCAGATGGTTTTGCTGACACACCACGTGGCTCTTCAGATACAGTCTGCTCAGAAGAGCCCAGGTTATCTTTTAAGATTGGCATGCTTGTCCTTTCATCTTCTAGCCCATTCTCTGTCCAGGGGCCATGCTGGACCTTTGTCATGTCCCTCTCCTCTGGCAGAGGGGATGCAAGGCATGGTGCACTGGAAGACAAGAGCAGGATGCTCCAGGTGACCACGCAGATGTTAAATGATCTGCTCATAGCTGGGGTGTGCTCAGAAGCCTGCAAGTCCTACAAGCCCTAGAAAGGAAAGAAAGGAACCAAGGTTACACATACCCATAGCCACCTATTGACCCAGGGCCTTAAATAGCCAGGTGATGAGTTCCAAGCATGCTGACCTATAGCCAGCTCTGAGCAGACCCTTCCTACACACTGAAGCCAGACCCCTCCGTCTACTTCAGTGTTCCTAGCCTACCCAGCCTTAAGTCTCACACCAGAGAAAACCTAAATCTTGATCTGAAGCCCAAGACAGACCTTGCCAAGCCCCCATCCCCAGTGAGCTACCCAGCAGCCATCAGACCTGCAAGCACATCATAAGGATCAACCTGTTTGTTCTTTAGCAAGTTGAGGACTAATACTGGTGAGGACCAGAATGAAGTCTTGGGCCTGTTACAGCAAGCCCTGCTCTGTGCACTGACATAGAAGGAAACCAAGGAACTTGCACAGAGAACAAGGTGGGGCACAAAGCTGGACCAGCACCAAAACAAGAGGCATTAGGGCTGCATTAGTGCCATGTCCTCTATGACCTCTTCAGCCCCAGATAAAGGTGACAGCCCAGACAGCAGCACTGTTAGCACAGTGTTTATGCTGCACTGCACCATGGAGGCACTTCCAGAAAGGTTCATGGGTATCATCATTGTGTGCTTTGAGAGTTTCCAGGAGCACTGAACCAGTAGCCCAGCAGTGACCCATCTTGGCAGGCTCTGCTGCCTCCAGTAATACAGCTCAGGCTGCTGGACAGATGGAGGACCTCACAGCAGCAGCCACCAGCTCCATGTCCCCTCCCTCTGGGCAGCCATCTCAGCCCTGAGCTTGCTGCACCACCACTCAACAGGAGACCATCACATCCAAGGTCCTGCTCATCCCATGCAGGGCAGCTGGTCACACAGGTCTGTTAAGAGCCTTCTCCCAGATCAGGAGGCAGGTTGGTAGCAGCACAGTCAAGCCCTAAAAAGCCTCCAACCACCACCAGCTTTGCTTGCTTCCACTGGTATGGCCCCAGTTTAAGTGAGCTCCTCCCATCTTTGAGCTGCAGGACTAATGGTTAGTGAAGGGAAGAGGTTGGGGGTGTCAGAACCACCCTCAATTCTTCCTGAGGAGGTAACACTTTACAGCCTTGCTTGTGGGCACCAGGATGAGCTCTCCAGCTTGCTAGAGCCCCTGTTCCACAACCCAAACACCATGTAAGTATTACTGGCATCTGTACAGGGTGCAGCAGCAAGTCACCTAGCACTGCTTTGTTACACAGGGATGTAACATGTCTTCTCATGCACTGATATGATCACACAATTGTTTAGGTTAGAAAACACCTTTCAGATCATCAAATCCAACCATAAAACTATCACTGCCATTAAACCCTGTCCCTAAGCACTGCATCTACACACCTTTGAATACCTCCAGGACTGGTGACTCAATCACTTCCCAGCCAGTTCCAAGCCTTGACAGCCCTTTTTGTGAAGGGATTTTTCCTAACTTTCCATCTAAACCTCCCCTTGTGCAACCTGAGGCCATTTCTTCTTGTCCTAGTGCTTGTCAGTTGGGAAAGGAGACCAACACCCTCCTGGCTACAACCTCCTTCCAGGTAGGTGTAGAAAGCAGTAAGATCTCCTCTCATCCTCCTCTTCTCCAGGCTGATAACCCCAGTTCACTCAGCCACTCCAAGACTTGTGCTCCAAACCCTTCACCAGCTTCATTACCCTTGTCTGGACACCCTCTAGCATCTCAACATCTTTTGTTTAGTGAGGGGCCCCAAAACTGCACATAGTACTCAAGGTGCAGCCCCAGCAGTGCCAAGAGGGAACCTCTGGTGTTGCAAGAGGACTCTGTGAGACCACCCTTGTGCTGGTCCATCTAACAAAGGCCCTCCACATCTAACTGCTCAGGTGTTTGTCTCCTCTCAGATGATGTCTATTGTACAGGTCCAGTCAGCTAAACACAATCAAGACACCGACAGCTTAATACCTCTGGTCTGGTCCCACAGCCACGTGTATTTTCATTTAAAGACATCCCTCTCACTCTGTGAGGGAACTCCTCCTCTGCTGTGTGATCTGCAGGGCTGCCCATAGCCTAGAAGACCACCTCAGAGACACAACAGGTCAGTGCAAGCTGCTGCAGAGCATGTTATCTAACCAAGCCTTCCTGGCACAGAGTCTGCTTCCCCCACTCTCCCCACAGCCCCAGCACTCCAAGCTGCTGGAATAAATCCCTGTCACAGGCCACACACATGCACCAGGTGCTCAGGGACAAACAGAGCCCATCAAGAAGCTGTTCACCAGCAAGCACAGCAATACCTTCTGCTTTATTTTTAGCATCTCCCTTCTCAGAAGGATGGGTGGCCACCCACCTATTTCTTCTACCCACCCTGCCAAAAAAATAGCTGAAGACTGACAGTACTCAGCTGTTCTCACAGGCTAATCCTTCATGCACTCTTTAAGAGTGCTAAGAGTATATTATGCAAGGTAAATTGCTAGTGTCTGGTGACACACATCTGCCTGGCCATGCTCATAAGTCATGTCCACCTCACACCCCTTCAGCATCCCATTTAAGATCAGACCAAAGCATCCAAAGTCACTTTGTTGTCACTTTTTAAGCTGAAGAACAGTTTTGACCTAACCATAGTTTCTCCAGAAGTCTTTAGGCTACACACATCGTTTTACCAGGAATGAAACCTAAACAGAACTCCAGCTGTGCTTGAGAGGCAGCCAGAGCATCTCTCAGTCACATACATTATGCATACACGTGTGGGTTTCTGGCTCTGGGCTCTCAAACAGCCAAAGATGTTCAGGAGGTGGTTAGCAGAAGCACTGAAATGTTAAGCTCTTCCCAACAAGTTTACACCATCTTTACTAGAATCAGGAGTGTCAGTGCCTCAGAAGGAAAGCCGCTCCTGAGAGACCAACCTTTAGGCATCCACTAATTAAAATGTAAACAGATATTAAGAATCAGAGTTGTAGGGGTTGGGAAGGACCTCAAGAGATCATTGGGTCCAACCCCCAAGAGCTTGTCCTCCTTCTGGCCAGGCAATACAAATGCAACACAAGAGCTCTCAGGATACTCGTGGCAGCCTCATGCTGGTCCCCCCAGTCTGAGCACAGCCCTGATGACCATCCATAGTCACACATTAGTAAAGGATGAAAGTAACATTGGAGAGTAATTTGCCCAGGAAATCCACAACAACCAGATCTAAGCTACCCTAGACCTCAACATTCAGTGAAAGCTGGAGATAGCAGCATGGAGCTTGCTGCAGGATAATGGTACAAGTTCACGCTCTAAAGAAGATTAGTCAGAGCTTAAGATCTACTTAGCTTTAGGAAGAGGATGGATTAGACATTGTATGAGAGGCTGTGACCTGGCTATCTTCTTAAGCAGGGTTGGACACCTTGCTGGAGCACTTCCACTTACTGCAAAAGCAATCCAAGTTCTAGCAGGTAGCTGCCTGCAGAGTAGTGTGTTACTCAAGCTGCACTGGGCTATACATTTATCCTCTCATCCTGCTATTTTTATAGCCTGTCTGCTCTCCAGCCTCAGCCAAGCAATAAAAGCAAGCTGGAGCACGCTGCTCTGACCGAGCACCTCCTCCATAGGAAGCTTCAGCTTTTTCATTGCTGGCTGGAAGCTGTAGGATAACTCAGGATCTCATGCCACAGGAGCTCCTCATTCCTGGATTTTACCTGGTGTTCCCTGAGCCAAAGCCCAGGAAGGGAGCTGCCAAGCACTGGCCAGGCTCTCAGCAGAAAGCTATGCCTTGCTTCACATAGGCAGCACACACAGAGGGTGAGAGACACCACCAGCAACTTCCCCTGCACTTAGTAACAACGAGTCCCAAGAGACACAGCTCCCTGAGCCACAGAGACAGCCCAACTGCAGACAGCCAAGGAGCTTTGTCATCACCAGGGAAGAGAGCCTCAGATTTTCCTTTGACTGGAAAGGAGAACAGAGGACTGCTGGGCTATAGACAGGTGTCAAAACCGTGCACCTCCTGGAGCCACCCATCAGAACCACAACCATCAACTCCCAAGGGCACACTGCAGAGCCTAGGGACAGTAAACATGCTGGTCCCTGGCTAACGCACTCTTGGACACTCAGTTGGATCTTCCTGAGCCAGGCTGCTCCCTTGCTCCTTACAGTTAGCACCAGCAATAGCATTAAGCCATTAACCCCCTCTGAGCCAGAGAGACCTGCTTAAAGAGTCAGCTCTTGGGAGGTCTGACAAAAGCCAGAGCAAAAGGAACCCCAGCCTGTTCCAGTCACTCCAACAGGGCAGGCTGGAAGGGGACAGGCACAGAGCAGACTGGATTTCACTCATTCAATAGCTACAGATCAGCTGTTGGCAGACACATGCTGCAGAGGATGAAACTCTTCCCTCAGTTACACATAGCTCCTCCCCAGGATGGCTTTTTAGCTTCACCCAGCCACTTTAGAGAACTCAAGAAAACCATTTGCTGTTATTTCCTGCCTTCAGCAAGTTCTGGCTGCATTTTTCTTGAACTGTTGAAACAGCAAGAAAAAAGCATCAAGCTTTTAACTCACTTGAATTAATAACCCTGTCCTAACAATCCCTCTCCCACACAGAGGGGACACTTGTACTCCAAAGCTGAAGTGGCTGCATGCATCGTATAGCAGAAAGAGCAGGAGATTAACAGGTCAGCTACAGACAAATCACTGTCTAGCCTTTGCAGAACAGCTTTGTGCACCTCCAAGTACAGGCTGGATCGTGCCAGCTCTGTCTGAGCAGCACTGGATGTGCTCAGCTCTGCGATTCAGCTGCTGATTGATAAGGGAAACGGACAAAACCACCACGAATCTTTTCATGTGAAGATTTGGCCAAAACATACAAGTCAAGCAAGCACCAGCAATCAAATGCTGTGTTACCAGAGTGCTAATGTATGCTACCCAAGCCTTACGACTCGCCCTGAATACCAAACCCAGCAGATAATACACTGCAGAGCTCCAACTCCTACTTCTGCACGCCAGCCGAGGAGAAAAGCCTTCACTTCATCTGGTGTTATGTCCTTGCCCAGTCCCATCAAGGGACCTGACACTCTTATGAGCACATACCTCAGATAAACAGACCTTGGCCAGTTAAGCCATCTTCAACAGCTCGCAGTGAAATCCTGACAGTGACACAACTCCACACCAGCCACGGACGCTGCTCAAGTCGGACAAGTCAAACTACACATACACCCCTGTAGAAGGGCACATCTTCCTGTACCTTTGAGGACAGATCCTTACAAGCCAGCTAACGAGCTATTAATATTCTGTAAGGTCAGCTCCCTACCAGTCCTAGTGAGGTACCTTAATACATAATACATCACCTCCAGCATCGATGTGCCAGCAGTAGTTCTTCAAGAAACAAGAGATACGCTGGGTTTTAGGCATTATTCCCCCAACCAGGAAGCAGTCACTTGCTTTGTTCAAGCCAGCACAGACCACCTATGGAAACCCCTCCTTAGATTTCCAACTGAAAGCTATCTAGTTCTTTGCAGCTTCTGCCCCATGCCAGGTCCCCAACACCCAGAAGTCAGAGGTCTACCAAATTCCTGAGGGATTAAAAGAGGTTGACAGTGTGTATTTAAGGAGGAAGACAAAGGATGCAGCAGTTTTCTAACACCAGAAGGATGGAAAATGCTGCTCTCCAGACTGACTGGGAGCAGAGAGGTAGCGTTCAGATCCCAATCAGCAAGAAACACTCTGAAATCTCTGTGCCTCACCTCACACAGACAGCAGCAGCACACAGTAGAACTCCTGGAGGATCAGGAGTCTCTGCAGGTGAGGGTTTAAGATCAGATTAAATACACCTTGTGAGGCCCTTTCAGCTTGGATAGAACCTGCTCGTTGGCAAGGGAAATAGGATTAGGGACAGCTCAAAGGCTTGATTACACCCACACACCTGCTTGTGGGGGGTACAGAGCCATCCCCTTGGCTCTCCTTAGTCATATTTACAGGTGATGTTAAACACCCAGAAGTGCATCCTTCCCCTACAGCAATCCACCCCGAGAGCAGATCAGCTCCAAACAACCACCCGGGGATTCCTCCAGCCCAGGCCCGGAGGGACAGCAGTGGTCAACCCCCACCAGACACGAAAATACACCACATACCCCACCCCTTCCCCTGGGGATTTTCCTAGCGGCCACTTCCATCCCCGCAGGTTTACACCCTTTGCCTAATTTCGCCATTACCACCTCCGTTCCCCCGCTCCATCCATCCCTCCCCCGGGGCTGCAGGGGACCAGCCCGCTCGCCGGGAACAAAGAACCGCGCCGAGGATGCGCTGCCCCGCGGGCAGCCAAGAATCGGGACCGTTAACTGGCAAACCGAATAAACAAAGGGCAAATTCAGTACGGGGGTATTGATGAGACACCCTTCCCTACCACAGGCTCACCTGTCTCCGCCCGGTACCTCAGCAGCGCTCCGTGCTCAACCCCCAAAGCCCCGCGGCCGCACGGGCGGAGCGGACCGGCCCCCGACACCGCCCCGGTGGGGCGGTGTCGGGGGCCGGTCCGCTCCGCCCGTGCGCTTGTTCCCGCCTTCCTATGGTGGGTTTTAATCCTAAAACCCCCCCAAACCCACCCGCATCACTTGGGAGAGGTCACCCGTAATCCTTTTTGTGTCTCCTCCATTTACTCCTCCGAGAGGAAGTTCCAGCAGCAAAGTCAGAACATCACATCCAACTCTCCTTCCCAAAAAAAGAAAAGGAGCCGGGATCCGAGCCTGACCCAACAGGGCTCCCTCCCTGCGCTTACAGGAGGATACAAAAGCAAGGCCTACAGCACTGTTAGCAGCTTTCCCCGTATTACAGATTCTCCTCCAGTATTTGCAGCTGCAGAGGTCACCTTCCCCTAACTCTCCCTCTGCAAAGGAAGAGGGTTTCTTAAATAACAACCCACCCACGTGTTTTAAAAGACCTTCCTTCAGTTTCTTTCTTTCATTGCTTCATTTTAAGCACCTATTTGGCTAAGGAGAAAGAAAAGTAAGCAATTTTACTCCTGTTTTCCTTCTCCTACCTGTCTTTGCACCGCTCCCCCCCCCCCCCAGCAACTCTAACAGAACCCCTTAACATCATCATATCCCAAAGCACACATCAACTCCATCAAATAGCCCCTCAGAAGCTGACCTTACCTCCAAAGCAAAGCCCAAAAGACACAACTGCTTCTACACCTCTCACCTCCCCTTCCAGCCTGGTATCAGAGACAGCACAAGGTCCCAGCTGCACCCTGCAAGGCTTTATACGTCGCCTGGGGCAGTGACTCATCCTGAGCGGTGCTGCAGCAGGTGCAAAACGTTAGTGGTGGGAAGG
The DNA here is from genome assembly GCA_020800305.1 of Porphyrio hochstetteri. Taxonomy (NCBI): domain Eukaryota; kingdom Metazoa; phylum Chordata; class Aves; order Gruiformes; family Rallidae; genus Porphyrio; species Porphyrio hochstetteri. The sequence continues at coordinate 66,189,707 of CM036908.1, read as the reverse complement.
GGCAGGTGAGAAGAGACCAAAAATAATGTTCTTTCAAAGGGGGGGGTGTGGGGCAGGGGCAGGGAGATTCAGAGGTGGGATTGCTAGGAGGGAATAGAGGAATGATAAAGGAGAGTCAAAATCCTGGCTTTGCTGTGAGTGTGCTCTGTGAGGAAGTGACCAGTTGAACCCTCTGTACTTCCAGTTACAGTCAGCTATAAAATTAAGCTCTTTTTTCCCCTTATTTTACATAAGAGAGTAAGATTTAACCTGCTCATTAAACACTGGGCTCTCTGAACTAACAACATCCATTCAATAGGCTTTACAAGGGGTAATGGTTATAAACTGAAAGAGAGGAGAATGAGACTAGATATAAAGAAGAAATGTTTGTGGTAAGAGTGATGAAACACTGGCACAAGTCACCCAGAGAGATGGTAGCTGCCCCATCCCTGGTAACATTCAAGGTCAGGTTGGACGGGGCTTTGGGCAACCTGATCCAGCTGAAGATGTCCCTGCTCACTATGGGGGTGTTGGACTAGATGTTCTTGAAGTTCCCTTCCAGTCTGGGAGTCTATGAACATAAAAGAACTGACTGAGGGAAACTGAGATATCCCTCACCAGGGAACCCTGGTTTGGTTACAGAATCACAAGGTTGGAAAAGACCTTTAAGATCATCAAGTCCAACCATTCCCATCCTCAGCTAAACCATTTGGTATTGTTTCCTGTTTGTTATGCTGCCAGGAATAATGTTTATAGTGGTGGCCTGTTCTCTTTGCTAGCCTCACCCCAGTGTTTTACCTATTTAATGTAATTTTAGAGTGTTCTCTACAGGATTTCAACCCAACTGGCACCAAACCGTTTCATTTTGAGTCTCCAATATTGAGACTTTTAAAAGACAGATTTGTTGTAGCTCAGCTCAATTTCTCTCAGGGTAATATTGCTAACCTCTGCATAAGTTGAAAATAAAGGGTAAAAATGCCTGTGTCAGCAATAAAGACAGTGGTTGGCAAAAGGCATCAGGAAGAAGTTCAGAGTTAGGCTTGGCAGAACAAAGAGTCGGACAGAACGGTGGGAATTCTCCCTTCTGGCTTTGCATCTATGAATGGTGAATTCATGAATCAATATCCCTGGTGCTGCAACAGCTTTCTAAAAAATAAACACAAATAGGTGAAAAGAAAGGGTGTTTCTGCTCCCAGGGAGACAGAGGTGGGGCTAGGGAAAAGAGCTGCATTTTGGTGACCGTTTTAAACACCATTGACTCCCAAATTAGTGACCCAGGACTCTCTGTGGGTCCATCTTCTGCTCCACCTGTTTTGTTTTGGCTGAAAGCTCTACTGGAGAAGAGGGGGTGGCTCAGCCACCTCTGAAGTTAACAGTGCAACCAGATTTCACAGCAAACAGAAATCAATGAGGGTTCATTTTCCAATGCAGCACTGCACGTTATAGCTGGTCAGGGATTGATTCCCAAGCTGTTCAGCCATCCGTGTGTGGGGAGTGGGGCAGGACAACAGAGACACACACCCCTCACCCACCCTCCCCACCCAAAATCAGAGCGATGTGTCTGCCAGGCTTTGGCTTCAGAAGCTACAAAACTCACCCCTAAGAGCTGATCTGAGATTCAGAATGAGTGATATTGGGTTTGACCCCTTTTCTAAGCTTCAGAATTATCAGGAAAGTTATATAAAATATGTGTAACACACGATGCTTGACTGATCTCTAAGGCACACAGAGCATTGGAAAGGTTTTCCCTTGGCCCTGGTCTTTGCCTCCGAACCCAGACTGCCACTCTATACTCTCAAGGGTAAATATTTCACTGATAATCACTGAAACCAAAATAGCTGGTTATCTATGGGGTTTTTTTCCCCCGATTGAAACTAAATTCCCCATACTCTGCAAGTTTCTCTACCCTGGATAACCTGCCAAAATCAGGGGGCATCTGCGTTATCAACAGAAAAAATCTGCAGACTGAGGACTGATGGAAGGAGGCACAATGAAAGAGGCAGAGATGGGAAATCACCAGAGAGCAGTCTTTTTGTTATTCAGTTCTGTGGTTTATTAATTGGAAATGCTAATTTTTAACTCGGGTTGGAATGCCAGAGAGAATGTACGTAACCAAGCAAAACCAGCCCCACTTCCACAGCGAGTTAAGAACCCGCTGTTCCTTTCCCTTCTTGCTGGTGCTCTGCATCAAGACATTTCAGCATGGTATTGGTCTCATCCTTCACAGACTTCCCACCCCCTTAGGTGAAATTTAGAGATTAAGTTCAGATGTGAGCGGATATATTCTTCCATGCAGGTAGCGGAGCCACTAAAGGAGTATGGGATTCATGTCCCATTCCCAGCTCTGACCTGTTAGATGACTTTCAAATCAGAACTTGATCGCCCTCTGCTTTCCTTTCCCCATTTGTAGAATGAAAATAACCATACCTCATTTTTATAAGGGTCCCTTATCAGATCTGTGTATTATGATAACAGCAAACTGATGTATAAAGTAGTAGTATAATACAGTGGCTTACCTTAAAAGGCAATATTCCTGTTGCTGTCTTATTGCACAAACCAGAAAGTACAAATAACATCCTAATGAAGAGACTGGGTGACGTAAACTTTTACAGGAAGGCATATTTTGCATGTATAAAATGAAATAAAAAATTCATTGTCCTGACATCAGAATACTGGGAGGTGATTGTGCCCCTGTACTCTACATTGGTGAGGCTGCACCTCGAGTGCTGGGTCCAGTTCTGGGCTCCTCACCATAAGAAGGACATTGAGGTCCTGGAGTGAGTCCAGAGAAGGGCAACCAGGCTGGTGAAGGGGCTGGAGGGCAAATCCTATGAGGAGCAGCTGAGGGAGCTGGGGGTGTTCAGCCTGGAGAAGAGGAGGCTGAGGGGAGACCTTCTCCCCACCTCCACTGACCTGACAGGAGGGTGCACAGAGGTGGGCGATAGTCTCTTCAGCCAGGGGACAGGAGATGGGACAAGGGGCAATGGGCTCAAGCTGTGCCAGGGCAGGGTCAGCTCAGATGGGAGGGAAAAGTTCTTCCCTGAAAGAGTTGTCAGGGCCTGGCACAGGCTGCCCAGGGAGGGGGTTGAGTCCCCACCCCTGGGTGTGTTTACAGCTGAGGAGATGAGGTGCTCAGGGATCTGGTTTAGCACAGGACAGGAAGGGTTGGACTCGATGATCTTAAAGGTCTTTTCCAACCTTGTGATTCTGTGATTCTGTAATTAAGAGACTGGGTGACTTACATTTTTACAGGAAGGCATACTTGGCATGTATAAAATGAAATAAAAAATTCATTGTCCTGACATCAGAATACTGCACCTTACAATCCTACCCCTGGCATCGGTGAGGAGATGATACCAGCTATCCTAAGTATGTCAGGACATGCCACAGAAGGTAAAGGCAATTTTAAAATAGTTAAAATTAATTTCTCTGCTGAATGACTTTCCCAAATTGAATATCGGGGACATCCAGCACATAAATCAGTGCACGTCTCCACCACACAGTTCACCTTTATGTCAGCAGGTAGCATCTGTTTTAAGGGGCCCTGCTCTTCCTATTACGTGGCAGCCACTAGAATAGAGCAGCGCTGAGTCTAATTCAGGGAGAGTGAGAACAGCATCATCCCCCTGTCACAGAGAGGGAAGTATGTTCAATCCAAATCCACTATGAGAAGGTATCAAAGAGTTTATGGCCAATCACTTATTTCAAATGCAAGCATCTCACAGGTGAACAGGTTTCTTTTCCCTCCATCTGCAAAGCTGGTAAATGCCACCTACAATTAAAACTCAATCAAGAGAACCAACTTGGGCTCCTTTCTTCTTCCCCATTTCTCACCACTGGCTCTCAGAGAAAAGCTGTGTGAGGCCAAGCTGCCAGCACAGCCCTGCTGCTGGCTGTAATTTATAGTAATTAGCCCTCCAAAGAGGCGCAGGATCCAGCTCCTGCTCTCACAGCTCTCCTGATCCTGCAGTGCTCACAGAGCAGGAAAGCCATGAGAACTTATTTTTGTCCCTCAAGTCAGCAGATGTGACTTGGAGAGTGCACAGCAGCCAGATCTGCTGAGTAGGAAAGTGCCATTTTTACACAGTCACTTTTCAGAGTGGAACCAGGCTTTTGCTGACTGGCCCAAGGTCACTGGAATCAGTTGCAGTCGCTCTGGGAATACAGCCCAGGAGGCCCAGTGCTCCCCTCTGTAACTGAATCACGGTACAGCCCTCGCTCTTCTTCACGTCCTCTAACAAAAGCAATGCAGTTAATATCAAAGTACAGTGCATATTAACAATTTTCCCAGAAATAAAGTGCTGAGGAAGCCATCCCCATGCACAGTGGAGTCTCAGCTAAAACGTGAACCATCTGTCAATTCCCTGTAGCGCCTGGATATTTTTTCACACCCCTCCCCGTCCTACATACTCTGCTACAAAATTAGGCTGACAATAAAAAAAGCACTCGACACACCACCCCAAAGCAAGCTAACCCTAAGCAATGTCCTGACACTGACACTAAACCCTCAGGTTCTCCATCATAAATAGGGTTGTTCAGATAATGCCCAAAGGTTCTTTGAAAATTTGACCTTTCTTTTTGTTCTCACAGCTTCAGGTTAAACAAAATCACTGAATCCACAGGTTTTAAATAAGTGCAGTTTCACTATCACTATTCCATCACTCACAGAATAGGCCTGAACTAAACTAGCACAGGGGGGCCAAAAGTCCCCAACCACAGGGACGTGTGGGATCCTTGCTATGGGTAACACACAGTAGCAGGACACCTGGGTGGGAGGCAAACTGTGTTTTAGTGTGAAACAGCACTGCTCTCCATCCACAAACCATCAGTGTTTTCCTTATTTGCCTTTGGTAGGACTTTTGTAGATGGCAGGTTGGCCATGAGCCAGCAGTGTGCCCTGGTGGCTAAGAGAGCCAATGGGATCCTGGGATGCATCAAGACGAGTGTGGCCAGCAGGTCTAAGGAGGTGATCCTCCCCCTCTACTCTGCCCTGGTCAGGCCCCACCTGGAGTATTGTGTCCAGTTCTGGGTTCCCTGGTATAAAAGAGACAGGGATGACCTGGAGAGAGTCCAGAGGAGGCTACAAAGATGATGAAGGGCCTGGAGCATCTTCCCTGTGAGGAAAGGCTGAGTGAGCTGGGGCTGTTCAGCCTGGAGAAAAGAAGACTGAGGGGGGACCTAATTAATGTCTATAAATATCTGAAGTATGGGATGCAGGGGGAAATGGCCAGCCCCTTTTCAGTGGGCTGTGGGGACAGGACAAGGGGCAATGGCTGCGAGTTAGAGTATAGGAAGTTCCACACCAACATGGGGAAGAACTTTTACACAGTGAGGGTGAGGGAGCCCTGGGACAGGCTGCCCAGGGGGGTGTGGAGTCTCCTTCTCTGGAGATATTCAAGAGCCGTCTGGACGCCGACCTGTGCAATATGAGCTGGGGAGCTGCTTTGGCAGGGGGGTTGGACCTGATGATCTCTCGAGGTCCCTTCCAAGCCCTGTGATTCCATGATTCAGGGTAGCACAGCCGGCTTTTTACATGGTTATGAGCAGAAAAATGCACGTTTTTGTGTTGGAAATATTGAAATTAAGCTGAAATCCTACAGCAGGAACCAGATCCAGCTGTTAACAGAACCCCAAGCAGTAGAAAGACTATGGACTTTCTTCTTTTTTCCCCTTTCAGAGAGCTGGTAAGTGGATCCCCTCGAATCTGCATGCTGGGAAACGGTGATGACACACTCTGTGAGCTCCAGAAGCTACAACAGATCTCCGAGCAATTGTTCTTTTGTTATATCTAAAGCTGGCCCTAAGTATGCAACTATCTGACTTTGGGTGGAAAAAAATGGGTACGTGCCTCAGTTCTCTGTAATACAGAGATCAAGGAGGCTTCAGAGCAAGGCCACAGACAAAGCCATCCGATGCAGAGACACAAAAGCCTGTTTATTTGATGACCAAGAAGAAATAATGCTGCTTTGCTGTTGAAATATGCATGGGGTTCAGCTGAAATCCCAGGCTCTGCAGGGGTCCCGATCAGCATTTCAGCAGGAAGGGGAAGAGAGTATCAGCTGGGCACGAGGCCTCCTCGCCGTACCCGACCGGGCCTGCAGTGTTTATGCTGCAGGACACATTCTTTTATGTTTTCAATGTTTGCAAGCACACTGAGGGGATTAATTCAACTGAGAGCTGCTGTATTTCAGGACTTGTATAGAAAAGTCATTTTCTTTATGAAAAATGTTCCTTTTTAAGCCTCTGGGACAGTTCTGGAGCGGCCACCTCGAGGCACCAGCATCTCTTTCAGCACGACGAGGGCACTGCGCTGCTCTGTGACAAGAACGTGTCTGTGTGAGGTTTGAAAAGACCTTTTTTTAGCTGGCAGGGGCTTGCAGACTGAGAGGGGCTTGGGAAGAGAAAAAAAACCCCACAAAAGAAACAAAAGGACTGTGTTAGCCAAAAGAAACTGTCCTAGAAATCTGATATGAATCGAAGAGTTTTCACTGTTCTCAATGGGTTGCTGTTAATTTCTTGTATTTTTAGCCAACTATGCATCCTGACCAGACTGGACCCATGGGCTGAGACCAATGGGATGAGGTTTAACAGTGCCAAGTGTAGAGTGCTGCACATGGGACATAACAACCCCATGTAGTGCTACAGGCTTGGGGAAGACTGGCTGGAAAGCTCCCTGGCAGTGAAGGACCTGAGGGTGCTGGGTGACTGCAGGCTGAATATGAGTCAGCAGTGTGCTCAGGCGGCCAGGAAGGCCAATGGCATCCTGACTTGTATCAAAAATAGTGTAGCCAGTAGGTCTGGGGAGGTGATTGTGCCCCTGTACTCGGCATTGGTGAGGCCACAGCTTGAGTGCTGGGTCCAGTTCTGGGCTCCTCACCATAAGAAGAACATGGAGGTCCTGGAGCGAGTCCAGAGAAGGGCAACCAGGCTGGGGAAGGGGCTGGAGGGCAAATCCTATGAGGAGTGGCTGAGGGAACTGGGGGTGTTCAGCCTGGAGAAGAGGAGGCTGAGGGGAGACCTTATCACCACCTACGCTGCCCTGCCAGGAGGGTGCAGAGAGGTGGGCGATGGTCTCTTCAGCCAGGGGACAGGAGATGGGACAAGGGGCAATGGGCTCAAGCTGTGCCAGGGCAGGGTCAGCTCAGATGGGAGGGAAAAGTTCTTCCCTGAAAGAGTTGTCAGGGCCTGGCACAGGCTGCCCAGGGAGGGGGCTGAGTCCCCACCCCTGGGTGTGTTTAACAGATGGGTAGATGAGGTGCTCAGGGATCTGGTTTAGCACAGGACAGGAACGGTTGGACTTGATGATCTTAAAGGTCTTTTCCAACCTTGTGATTCCGTGATCCTTACTTGTCAGAGGATACAACTGCTTCCAAGAGTGGCAGGAACTGGTGGCATTCAGGGAATACTTTTTTATTGTGCTATGGAGATCCTGCTTTTTCCTCCCTTGACCTTCTCCTTACTAAGTGGCTTAATTGTCCTACATTCTCCTTAGACTGTGAATAATTACCTCCATTTATTTTGTTTTCTTGGATGTATTTATACTCTGGATTCTTACAGATTATCATCACCATCTGCTTCTTCAATAGTCCAGTATTTGGGAGAGTGTGAGGGCTTTTCACATTACACAAGCAGCTCCCTTGATTAAACCACCACAGCCTGGATGGATTTTGTTATGAAATCCTGGCACATTTCTAAGTCTCTGGCTTCTATTATCAATAACTGCTGGGCTCTGGAAAGACCATCCATTAAATTAAGGCACTTTTAAGCTGCAGCTTGCATTTCAGAACTCACGTTAACCGTGATTGATTAATGTAATTTAAGAAAAGATTTCCAATGGACTATAAAGACGGTGATGTGATTAGCTGTGAACTCTGATCTTCCCTAACCCAGTGATAATACATTTAGGAGGAAGCAATGAGGTACCTATTTCGACCAGGAGTTATCTAAAACATATCTGAGTAATTATTTTTACCTAAATCACTGGATATAAAACATAAAGCATAGTGTTGTAAATTATGGCATGGTAAGAGATTGTAAACAGGCTGGGGGATGACCTGCTGGAGAGGAGCTCTGTGGAGAAGGACCTGGGGGTCCTGGTGGATGACAGGTTGGCCATGAGCCAGCAGTGTGCCCTGGTGGCTAAGAGAGCCAATGGGATCCTGGGATGCATCAGGAAGAGTGTAGCCAGCAGGTCAAAGGAGGTGATCCTCCCCCTCTACTCTGCCCTGGTCAGGCCCCACCTGGAGTGTTGTGTCCAGTTCTGGGCTCCCTGGTATAAAAGAGACAGGGATCTCCTGGAGAGAGTCCAGAGGAGCTACGGAGATGATGAAGGGCCTGGAGCATCTCCCCTGTGAGGAAAGGCTGAGTGAGCTGGGGCTGTTCAGCCTGGAGAAGAGAAGACTAAGTGAGGACCTTATTAATGTTTATAAATATCTTAAGTATGGGATGCAGGGGGAAATGGCCAGCCCCTTTTCAGTGTCTGTGGAGACAGGACAAGGGGCAATGGCTGCAAGTTGGAGCACAGGAAGTTCCGCACCAACATGTGGAAGAACTTTTACCCAGTGAGGGTGACAGAGCCCTGGGACAGGCTGCCCAGGGGGGTGTGGAGTCTCCATCTCTGGGGATATTCAAGACCCATCTGGAAACCAACCTGTGCAATATGAGCTGGGGAGCTGCTTTGGCAGGGGAGTTGGACCAGATGAGCTCTGGAGGTCCCTTCCAACCCCTGTGATTCTGTGATTCGGAGATGAAACAGGTGATGAAAACATAAGGCTTAGACTTAATCATCTATTATCTAAACTTTCACTCCAAATTTTAGACTTCAAATATTTCAAGAAATATATTCTGCCTTTATAAGGCCCCTATCACAGAGAGATTTTACAGAATCTTACAGAATGAGAAATTCACACACCAGTGAGTGCATGTTCTCACCAGGCACAGTAACCCCACCGCTTTCCTCCTGCTGTCCTGGAAAGATCCAGCAATGGCGGCCAGCACTCCAGCTAGTAACCTGGGGAATTTTGGGATTCTTTCCCCAACAGAGAAAAGCTTCTTCAGTGTAATTCCCAGCTCAATCAGGTCTAATTCTACCTGTGTGTGTGTATTCTCAGTATGCTGGGGTATTGCTTAAACACAGCAGAGTTAAGACTCTGTTGTGAGAATGGCATTTCAATGTTTTCAGGCATCATTTTTCATATGCTTTAAAGTTCAGCTCCATTTCTATATTCTGGAAAGGCATAAAATACTAACCATTAAAAGATAATTTATAAAAAAAACATTTAAAGCAGTGTGTTGGAGTGTTTAATTGCTCCAGGCTTTTGTTTGTTTATTTTTTCATCTGTCGGCATCCTCCGCTGCCGCCTCAGCGATGATCCCTCCTCCTCCAGAACCCCCTGGGTGCGTGCTGGTCCCATCACTGTGTCTGCATCTTCTATCACCACAACAGCCTAGTTCTTGCTCCTCAGTTTGCCTCTCCAAGGAGTGGTAGGTGTCAGGATGGGAAGCTGGTGATAGGTGGCATGAAGAGTGCATAGGCTCATGTTGAGATAGCATCTGAAGGACAGGAGGTGTAAGAGCTTTATGAGGGATACAAGGGCTTTGTGAGGAGTCTCCCTGGAGTTTGTCACTGCACAGTTTCCTGTCTCCACACCTTTACTGCATTCATTCCCTCAGCACTGCCTGGATTCCTCATGTTTCCCCCACATACAGATCCAGATACGCCTGGATTCCTTGTGTTTCACTTCAATGATGCCCCATCTGCTTCAGCTCCCCCAGTCTCTGCTCCTGCCTTGCACACACGTGGACCTTCTCTTCTCAGCTCCACGCTTGTCACCCCACTGTGTGACTTCAGGGACGTGGGAGGGAGAAGGTGATGAGACTGTGACAGAAGCAGAAGAGAAAGCAGTTAGTCCCAAGGATGGGCTAGTGCAGAGGTTTGCTCAGGAGACAGAGCAGATGGTGGCAGCAACAGCTTTTGGTGTCTCACATCACTCCCACTCATCGTCCCACTCTCCCACACACCTCCACCTTCACACTCCTTAAATAGAAAGCAGGGATGTGGGACCAGCAGCACCACCAGAGACTACATGAAAAGCATAGCATCTACAAACTGCCACTGGCTCACTGCTCCAGGAGTTTGGGTTCAGGAGAACAGAGCCCATCAGTGTGACAACAGCCTGGCTTGAAATCCTCTTGCTTCATTAGAGCCCTCGTCCTGCTGTGTGTGTGCATTCAGGCTCTTTGGCTCACCCGTCTGGCAATGAGCAAATGTCTGGATCCAACTCACTGGTTAATAACTTTTCCAGTATTTATTTTGCTTCTCTGAAGAAGAAACAGGTCCCACACACTGAGCTGATATAAATACCCCGTGACAGATCTTCTGGGGACATGATTAGGGCCATAGTTACACTCCCAGGGAAGCATAAAAAATGCCTGAAGAGCAGCTGATTTTACTGGTTGCATATTACAAACAATATTCATTAGAATCATCAAACCATTAAGGTTGGACAAGACCTCCATGATCATCTAGTCCAACCGTCCCCTTACCACCTACATTACTTACTAAACCACGTCCCTAAGTACCTCACCCAACCTTTCCTTGAATACCCCGAGGGACAGTGACTCCACCACCTCCCCAGGCAACCTGCTCCAATGCCCAACCACACTTTCAAAGAAATTTCTCCTAATTTCTAACCTGAATCTCCCCTGGCACAACTTGTAGCTATTCCCTCTTGCCCTATCACTAGCTATCTGTGAGAAGAGGTTGACCCCCAGCTCACTGCAACCTCCTTTCAGGTAGCTGGAGAACGCAATAAGGTCTCACCCAAGCCTTCTCTTCTCCAGGCTAAACCAGTCCCAGTTCCCTCAGCCAATCCTCATCAGACTTGTGTTCCAACCCCTACATCAGCTTCATTGCCTTTCTCTGGACTTGCTCCAGGGTCTTGATGTCTTTTGAGGGGCCCAAACCTGAACACAGTATTCAAGGTGCGGCCTCGCCAATGCTGAGTCCAGGGGCACAGTCACCTCCCTAGACCTGCTGGCCACGCTATTTCTGTCACAAGCCAGGATGCCATTGGCCTTCTTGGCCACTTGGGCACACTGCTGGCTCATACTCAGCCTGCAGTCACCCAGCACCCCCAGGTCCTTCTCCTCCTGGCAGCTGTCTAGCCGCTCTGCCCCAAGCCTGCAGCGCTGGGGCTGTTCTGTCCCAGGTGCAGGACTCCCTCCTCACCCTATTTACAAGCTCCTGTCTTCACTCCTCACCCCCATTCTCCTGGAGACGGGGCATTTTTTGCCCACTGAGCCGTTTTATTTCGGTTGGAGAGGCAGGACGCTGTACCCTGTGTCCCCACCCTGTCCCCCTCGTACCAAATGGCTGTGGCACTGAACGCCGCGGCCGCCAGAGCACGCACCGGCGGGGCCACGGTGGGCTCGGGCTTTCGGGGGCTCCGGGGCAGCTGTGGAAGGCGACAAGCCAGCCTGACGCGCAGTGTGATGGGCGGCGCTGACAGGGGCCGCCTGTCCCCGCGGGAACGAGCCCCAGTTACCGCATCCCTCCAGCGCGGCCTTGTGCTTGGCCAGCTCTGGGTGCCAAGGCGCCGCTGCCGCTTCGCTCGGGTGAACAAGCCCCGGCCCCGGTCCTCCTCTAGGGCCCGCCTTCCTCCGCGCCTCAGGAGCGCCTCCAGCCCTTCTTCGCAGAAGCCCCGCTCGCCGCCGGGGCCGAAGCTGAGGGAAGATCGTGCCCCACCGCACACACCGCCACCGCCGTGGCGCTCCCCGTCCTCTCAGATCACTGCGAGGCGGGAGGCGGGCGGAGGCGGGAGGCGGGCGGCGGCGGGGCTCGGGGAGGGCGGCGGTGAAGCAGGGCTTTCGGACAGGCGCCACGGGCAGCCCGCTACGCCGGGGAGGAGGAAGGCCCCTTGGCGGTCAGGCGGGCGTGGAGAAGGTCCCGTCGCTCCGCCGGCGGAGGGGAAGGGAGGCCGGGGAGATGCCGCTCTACGAGGGCCTGGGCAGCGGCGGGGAGAAGACCGCCGTGGTGATCGACCTGGGCGAGGCCTTCACCAAGTGAGTGGCGCCGCGTCCCCGGCCCCGCCTGCCCCCTTTCTGTCGCGACAGGCTTCGCCGTGGAGCCGGTGTCGCGGCAGCGGGGCGGGCCTGGCGCCGGGGGAGTCACCGCGCGGGGTTCTGCGTCCTGCGCCGGTCGGGCCGGTGCAGAGCCGCCGCTGTTGGCCTGGCTGCTGCGTTAGATTCAGGGTATAGCTCGAGGCAGCAGGAGAAGCGCTCTGTTATTCGGGACACGCCAGACCCGAGCCGTGCCCCTGCGTCCCCCGTTGTGTCAGAAACACCCGACCCCTCTTGAAGCTTAGAGTCACGGAATGGGTTTGGGTGGGAAGGGACCTTAAAGCCCATCTAGTCCCACCCCTGCCATGAGCAGGGACACCCCCCACCAGCCCAGGGTGCCCAAAGCCCCATCCAGCCTGGCCTTGAGCCCTGCCAGGGATCCAGGGGCAGCCACAGGTTCTCTGGGCACCCCGTGCCAGGGCCTCACCACCCTCACAGGGAAGGATTTATCCCAAATATCTCAGTCCTTCAGTTAAAAGCTGTCACTCCTTATCCCATCACTCCCTGCCCTTGTCACAAGTCCCTCTCCAGATTTCTTGGAGCCTCTGTAGGGGTTGGAAGGTGCTCTAAGGTCACTCAGAGCCTTCTCTTCTCCAGGCTGGACAACCCCAATGCTCTCAGCCTGTCTCCAGACCAGAGGTACTTCAGCCCTCTGAGCATGTATTTTCATGGCCCCCACCCTGGACTCACTCCATCAGCTCCATGTGTGTCTTGTCCTGGTTCTGACCAGGCCAGAGTCAACCTCCCCAAGCAGTCATTACAGCTGAGCTGATTTAGCCTGGGCTGTTTTCCATACCACCTGACACCACTCCCCATAAAAAAGGGGCTGGTTGGAGAGAGGTGGTTTGGTACAACTCCAGGACAACAACACTCCTCATCTCAGTGCCCCACTCAGGGCTTGAATTCCCAACCTTAGGATTAAGAGGAGACCCCCCAAGCTGGACACAGCACTGCAGGGGGTCTCCCCAGAGTGGAGGGGCAGAATCCCCTGCCTCAGCCTGCTGATCATGCTGCTTTTGATGCAGCCCAGGACACAGTTGGCTTCCAGGCTGTATGCACCCATTGCTGGGTCATGTTGAGCTTCTCATCAACCAACAGTTCATGTCCCAGGGGTGTGCAGCCCTCACAGAAAAGGGGCTGTTTAAGCAATCTGGTCTTGCCTCCTGGCTTAAAATACTCTGGAAATGCTCCCAAGGTTTCAGTGGCCTGTTGAGAGGTGGCCTGCACACAGGAAAAACATTATATTGCAACAAAAACTCCTCTTCAGCTGAATATATGTCACTCTTACTAGGCTAGGCCCATGTCTGTGGTGGTGTGGAGGAGTTTACCTGCTTGAAGCCCTGAGGATGTCTCTGGTTGTCTAGAGAGACAGGAGTCACAGGAACAGGGTTTCTTGCCTAAACATATTTTTTTTTCTGAAATGAAGAAATGTGTTGCCAGTTGTCAAATACCAAATCAAAATATTAATTGGCTTTTGCATTAAAAATACTCAAAGTCCTTCAGCTTTACCATTTTCTACCATAGTTTTCTTCTGAGGTTTGTACTTACTGGGGGTGGCAGTGGTGGAAGAAATGTCAAGCACAGAGTTTCTTCAAATCAAATCTTGAATTTCTTTTGCTTTTAGTTTGTTCTTTTCAGTCCATGGTTCTTGTGCATTTTAAGGTGCAATCACTTTACAAAAACTAGATGTTTTTGTAAAGTTTGGCTTGGGATTGCTACTGTTTTTATTGTGTTGCATCTGAATTGGGTGCAGAACTCTCTCATGTTTTGTCAGGAGTCCTGGAGTTAGCTGAACTGAGACAGCAATGCCCTAAATCACGTGGGATGCTTGTGAAGGGGATGTGTGTTGGAGCTGGGAACAGGAAAAAAGTGTCAGTGGAATGTTGCAGTGAAATAGGACACAGGAGCTGAGTGATTGTGATTATCATGTCTTTGTTTCTTCTCCATAAATGCCATGGGTTTAAAGAGGAGGTGGTCACTTCTCCTTGCCTGTGGTTACTGAGAGCTCCTGTGGAGACAGAGGGTGCAGGAAGGTGTTTCTTTGGAAATACAATTTGCAGTGGGGGAGGGTGCAGGTGGGTGGTTATGAACAGAAAACTGCACTTGGTGGGAAGCAGGAGGCACATCAGGGTTACCTGACAGTCCTGGCAGAGGTGAAGAACAGTTTTGCTCACTGCAGCTGGGAGGGAGTCACTGGAAAGATAGAAAGTCTTTCTCATTCCAGGTGGCAAGATAGAAAAGTGACATGCAAAACACCTCCTTGCAGTCACAGAGGTATCCCTAATTAATTAGTCTCTGATGGTTCCTAGTGCCAGCTTGTTAAATAGGGACTTGAGATGAGAAGGTTTCCCCGGGGCTGGGTGTTGGGTCCAGTCCTGTTTAATATCTTCATCGATGACCTTGATGAGGGAATAGCATCCACCCTCAGCAAGTGCCGATAGTACAGAGCTGGGAGGGGTGGCTGACACGCAGGAGCACTGCACTGCCATCCAGAGAGACCTGGACAGGCTGGAGAGCTGGGCAGGGAGAAACCAGATGAGGTTTAATAAAAGCAAGTGTAAAGTCTTGCACCTGGGGAGGAATAACTGTCTGTATCAGTACAGGCTGGGGGATGACCTGCTGAAGAAGAGCTCAGTGGAGAAGGACCTGGGGGTCCTGGTTGATGACAGGTTGGCCATGAGCCAGCAGTGTGCCCTGGTGGCTAAGGGAGCCAATGGGATCCTGGGGGGCATCAGGAAGAGTGTGGCCAGCAGGTCGAAGGAGGTGATCCTCCCCCTCTGCTCTACCCTGGTCAGGCCCCACCTGGAGTATTGTGTCCAGTTCTGGGCTCCCTGGTATAAAAGAGACAGGGATGTCCTGGAGAGAGTCCAGAGGAGGCTACGGAGATGACTAAGGGCATCTGCCCTGTGAGGAAAGGCTGAGTGAGCTGGGACTGTTCAGCCTGGAGAAAAGAAGACTAAGGGGGGACCTTATTAATGTTTATATATATCTTAAGTATGGGATGCAGGGGGAAATGGCCAGCCCCTTTTCAATGTCTGTGGAGACAGGACAAGGGGCAATGGTTACAAATTGGAGCACAGGAAGTTCCACACCAACATGCAGAAGAACTTTTACCCAGTGAGGGTGACAGAGCCCTGGGACAGGCTGCCCAGGGGGGTGTGGAGTCTCCATCTCTGGAGATATTCAAGACCCATCTGGACGCCGACCTGTGCAATATGAGCTGGGGAGCTGCTTTGGCAGGGGGTTGGACCCGATGATCTCTCAAGGTCCCTTCCAACCCCTGTGATTCTGTGATTTTCTTTTAGGTGTGGTTTTGCAGGAGAAATAGGACCAAGATGCATTATCCCTAGTGAAATAAAGAAACCTGATGTGGCAAAGGTAAAGTGTTTCACCTCAGCTGTTTTACCTTTATAATGTTTGGTCTCTTATGGTACAGAAAGAATGAGCAGATAGGTTTTCTGTCCATCCTAAACTATTTTTTGTCTTGTTAGCTGCTGATATTAAGAGATTGTAAGAAGATACAAGTATGGGTGATACCAGTGCTGATGTTGATTTATGCCCATCACCCATGCAGAGAATGTTTGTGGCATTTATTGATAAATTTCTGTGCCTAGCTATGGTTTGGGTTGGTTTTTCTTTTAGTAGAGGCTGACAGCTTTGGAAAACTAATGGTGAGATAAATTGTCACTACAAAAAAATAGCATGAATAAACTCTGGAGTTTAGTTACAGGCTGAGTCTGTGAGATGCATTCTAAAGGATGTAGAGCAGACCAGGCAGGAGTGTTTCTTTATATGTGTCAGATTATATATGTTCAGATATCATATATAGCATAGATTTCTTTCTGTATCATGTATGTATTTATTTATAATCACTGCCTAGTGTTTAACCTGACTTGGATACTTTTATTTTGCAGCCTATCAAAGTTGTCCAGTATAACATTAATACAGAAGAGCTGTATTCATACCTGAAGGAATTTATCCATATGCTGTATTTCAGGTAAGAGATACTTGGATGTTTGTTCCTGAACCTTCTGCAGCACCCTGATACATTGAGAGGTGTTAGAAGTGGGGCTGAAGCTGCTGTCTGGTTGAATAATAAAACAGAAGCAAGATATTGTAGGTGGCCTCCTGGCTGGGTTCTTGCAGGAGAAATTCAGTGGTGCTGAGGTTTGGGTTATAGTACAAAGAGTTAGTGTCCTGCAGCATCAGCTTTTCTCTGGAGGTAAAATACACTTGCTGTGTTGCCTTTTACCTGTGGCACTGTCGTGGTTTTGCCCCAGCCAGGGGCCGCACCCCACACAGTCGCTTGTACTTTTAAAAGGAAGGGGGAGGGAAAGTTGGGGGAAGGGGAAAAGGGAAGGAAGAAAGGAGGAAAATAAACCACAACCTAGAAACCAGAACCACGCAGGTTGGGATAAGGATAGTTTACTAAACAATAACAGAAAACTAGATATAACAATAACAGAAGTTTAAAGCACAAAATAGATGAAACTGGTGATACACAATGCAATTTCTCACCAAACCACACAACTCAGGCCGCACAGCTTAGAGCCCGTCCCGGACAACCCGACCGCCCCAGAAACTGCACGTCCTCGCGTTGTCTCCCCCTCTTCCCCCCAGTCCCCCCTTATACCGAACATGACGTAACTGGTATGGAATATCCTCTTTGGCCAATTCGGATCACCTGTCCTGGCTGCGTCCCCTCCTTTCTCACTAGTAAGGAAGTATGCAGAGCTGAGAAAGGTCCTTGATTGCCCGGCAACAAATCGGAAAACATCAGGGTGCTATCAGCACTATTCTCATGCTAACACCCAAACGTGGCATTCCATCCACTGCTAAAAAAAAAGTTTAACTCCATCATAGCTGAAACCAGGACATTATCCACCCCTTATTCCATACCATTTACGTCATGACCAGATCCAACAATTTTCTTTGGGTACAACCAGTTTCGTGTTTCACACACCCATATATGTATGTACACATGTATGCACACATATGTGCATACAGATCTTATTCCCTCAGTCTGTGAATCATCCCTCTGAAGTTGTTGAGTTCATTTAGTCCATGATTTCCAGGCTCCATTTGTCGTAACAGTTTCTCAGGATAGTTGTATGTTCCATTGGCTCGTTGCACGCTGCATCTCAGGCTCTTGACTGATACACCTGGCATGGTCCATGCTCATAGTCTGTGGGTCAGAGTTTATTTTCAACGGGAGCAAAAAGTTCTTGAGAGGCCAGGCTTTAGTTCCATCATCATGGCACTCATTCTTCATTAACTTGTATGACTCCGGCTATAATGCTATGGTACAACATACAGCAATCATAACAATAATGAATATACAATAATGGGTTATTTGGCAATTATTATAATTTCTACTTTATTAATTATATTGGCTATTCTCACCCAAAATCAAATCCCCTTGAGGTACACATCGAACTTCTCCATCCCTCTGCATTACCCACCAAGTACAGCCAGGTCCTTGAGCAAAAACAATTCCAGACATGGGTTTACCTTTGCCTGAAGCAGGAATGACCCAAACTCTCTTTCCCAATACACTCTTCATATGCACTACTGGCACTCTGTCTCCCTCTACAGTACGTGGAAATTTTGACTGGGCAGGGCCAGCCCGATTGGTAGATCCCCTAGAGTTAACTAACCACGTGGCTTGGGCCAAATGTGTATCCCAATGCTTGAATGTCCCACCACACATTGCTTTCAGTGTAGTTTTTAAAAGTCCATTATATCGTTCAATTTTCCCAGAGGCCGGTGCATGGTAAGGAATGTGGTACACCCACTCAATGCCATGCTCTTTGGCCCAGGTGTCTATAAGAGTGTTTCGGAAATGAGTCCCATTGTCTGACTCGATTCTTTCTGGAGTACCATGTCGCCAGAGGACTTGCCTTTCAAGGCCCAGAATTGTATTTCGAGCAGTGGCATGGGGTACGGGATATGTTTCTAGCCAGCCGGTAGTTGCCTCCACCATTGTAAGCACATAACGTTTGCCATGGCGGGTTTGTGGGAGGGTGATGTAATCAATCTGCCAAGCCTCCCCATATTTATATTTCATCCACCGTCCTCCATACCAAAGGGGCTTTAACCGCTTAGCTTGCTTGATTGCAGCACATGTCTCACATTCGTGGACAACTTGTGCGATGGCGTCCATGGTCAAGTCCACCCCTCGATCCCGAGCCCATCTATATGTTGCATCTCTCCCTTGATGACCCGAGGTATCATGGGCCCATCGAGCCATGAATAATTCACCCTTACGTTGCCAGTCTAGATCTACCTGAGCCACTTTAATCCTAGCAGCCTTATCTACCTGATGGTTGTTTTCATGTTCCTCCATGGCCCGACTCTTAGGTACATGGGCGTCGACATGACGTACCTTTACAACAAGTTTCTCTAACCGAGCAGAGATATCTTGCCATAAGTCACCAGCCCATATAGGTTTGCCTCTACGCTGCCAGCTGTTCTTTTTCCACTGCTGCAACCACCCCCACAGGGCATTCGCCACCATCCATGAATCAGTATAAAGGTAGAGCCTTGGCCACTTTTCTCTCTCAGCAATGTCCAGGGCTAACTGGATGGCCTTCACCTCAGCGAACTGGCTTGATTCACCTTTTCCTTCAGTGGCTTCTGCTACTCTTCTTATAGGATTCCATACAGCGGCTTTCCATCTCCGATGCTTACCCACAATGCGACAAGACCCATCAGTGAACAGGGCATATCGCTTCTCATTCTCTGGCAGTTCGTTGTAGGGTGGGGCTTCTTCAGCGCGTGTTACCTCCTCATCCTCTGATGACATCCCAAAATCTTTGCCTTCTGGCCAGTCTGTGATCACCTCCAAGATTCCTGGGCGATTGGGGTTTCCTATTCGAGCCCGCTGTGTAATTAGTGCAACCCACTTGCTCCACGTAGCATCAGTGGCATGGTGTGTAGAAGGAACCTTCCCTTTGAACATCCAGCCCAGCACCGGCAGTCGGGGTGCCAGGAGGAGCTGGGCTTCAGTTCCAATCACTTCTGAGGCGGCTCGAACCCCTTCATAGGCGGCCAGTATTTCCTTTTCTGTTGGAGTATAATTGGCCTCAGATCCTTTGTAGGCCCGACTCCAAAACCCCAGCGGTCGACCTCGAGTCTCCCCTTGTGCTTTCTGCCAGAGACTCCAGGTCGGGCCGTTCTCCCCAGCTGCAGTGTAGAGCACATTTTTAATATCTGTCCCTGTCCGGACAGGCCCAAGGGCCACTGCATGGACTATCTCGCGTTTGATCTGCTCAAAGGCTTGCTGTTGCTCAGGGCCCCATTGGAAATCATTCTTCTTTCGAGTTACATGGTAGAGTGGGCTCACAATGAGACTGTAGTTTGGGACATGCATTCGCCAAAAACCTATAACACCTAAGAAAGCTTGTGTTTCCTTTTTGTTGCTTGGTGGAGACATAGCTGCTATTTTATTAATAATGTCCATTGGGATCTGACGACGCCCATCCTGCCATTTTATTCCTAAAAACTGGATTTCTCGCGTAGGCCCCTTGACTTTACTTCGTTTTATAGCAAAACCGGCTTCTAAAAGGATTTTAATTACCCTGTTTCCTTTTTCAAAAACTTCCTCTGCTGTGTTGCCCCATACAATGATGTCATCGATATACTGCAAGTGCTCTGGTGCTTCACCCTTTTCCAGTGTATTCTGGATTAGTCCATGGCAGATGGTGGGGCTATGTTTCCACCCCTGGGGCAGACGATTCCACGTGTATTGGATGCCTCTCCAAGTGAAAGCAAACTGTGGCCTGCACTCTGGCGCCAGTGGGATCGAGAAGAAAGCATTCGCAATGTCGATTGTGGCGTACCACTTGGCTGCCTTCGATTCCAATTCATACTGGAGCTCTAACATGTCTGGCACAGCAGCACTCATACCTGGAGTGACTTCATTTAGGCCACGATAATCTACTGTCAGCCTCCACTCTCCATTGGACTTCCTCACTGGCCATATGGGACTATTAAAGGGTGAGTGGGTTCGGCTGATCACTCCCTGATCCTCCAGTTGACGAATCAGCTTATGGATGGGAATCAGGGAATCTCGGTTAGTACGGTATTGTCGTCTGTGCACCGTCATCGTAGCAACTGGCACTTGCTGTTCTTCACCCTTCAACAACCCCACAACAGCAGAATCCTCCGAGAGTCCAGGCAAGGCACACAATTGTTCAATTTCTTCTGTTTCCAAAGCAGCTATTCCAAAAGCCCATCGGTACCCTTTTGGGTCTTTAAAATACCCTCTACGTAGATAATCTATACCTAAAATGCACGGAGCTTCTGGACCAGTCACAATGGGGTGTTTTTCCCAGTCCTTCCCAGTTAGGCTCACCTCAGCCTCTAGCACAGTTAGTTGTTGGGATCCCCCTGTCACTCCAGAAATACAAACAGGTTCTACCCCTTCATGATTCGATGGCATTAGAGTACACTGGGCACCAGTATCCACCAGAGCTTTGTACTCTTGTGGGTCTGATGTGCCAGGCCATCGGATCCACACAGTCCAATAAACCCGATTATCCCTCTCCTCCACCTGGCTGGAGGCAGGGCCCCTCTATTGCTGCTGATCATATTTGTTTTCCACTGGTTGCATAAAGGACTTAGAGGTCCCTTCAAAAGGATCAGGCACATCAGACATATAGGTAGGCCTTCCAGTTGGTCTAGGGAACTGCCCAGTAGAAACTGGTGCAGCCTTCTTCCTGGCAAAATCTCGTTGTGGGAATGTTTTACCCCGCAGCTCATTTACTCGTGCTCGAAGGGCTGAGGTGGGCTGCATATCCCATTTCCTCATGTCCTCTCCATGATCAAGCAGGTAAAACCACAATGTACGTCGTGGTGTGTATTCTCCCTCTTGGAACGATGGACGCTTTCTCTCAGTAGCTGCAACATTGCTCCATACGGGTTGGGAGTTGGACACATTGTTGTCAAGTCGTTGAACCAGTTTCTCTACTGCTGCAATGACGGAGAGGGAAACATTGTCTTGGTATTTCCGGAGTCGGCAGACCACCTCATTTACGGTTGGCAGATTCGTATCATCCCAGTCAATTGCTGCCAGTGAATTGGTATACCCTGCTGGTGCACTTCGTACAACCTTACGCCACATATCTGGAGTGCATAGGACTTCATCGGGATCAGCGGGAAGCCGTGAATTGTCCAGATCATAATAAATTATCTCCCGTACAGCTAATTCTCTCAGGTGCTGGACAGATGTCTCTATGCTGTTACACTTAGGTGTCTGGCATGTAATATATTCCTTTATGGGATATCTTTCCTTCACACTTGACAGTAGTCGCCTCCAGAGGCTGAGGATTTCCGGCCTCCTCCCAATTGCTTTGTCAATTCCTCCTTCTCTAGCTAGGGATCCCAACTGCTTGGCCTCTCTGCCTTCTAATTCCAAACTACTGGCCCCGTGATCCCAACATCGGAGCAACCAAGTGATAATGTGCTCACTTGGGTGGCGAGTGAAATCTTTTCGAACCTCACGCAGCTCACTCAGAGTCAGGGATCGGGTAACAATCTCTGGTTCTGCCTCATCCTGATATCCTCGAGATGATCCCGGTTGATCATCATCCTTATCCGTCACTATGCGAACTGATTTCTTTGTGCCTTTCCTCTTTTGTACGGGAGCAACAGACACTGGTGTGGGTTGGTTTTTCTGATCATCTGCAGTGTCTGCTGTAGAGATTACAGTAGCTGCAGTGTCGGTCACAGGGGTTGCAGTAGCTGCAGTGTCAGCCCCAGTGGTTGCAGCAGCTATAGTATCTGCCAGTCTGTTTCCTTTCCCTTCTCCCTGACAGTGCTGACAGTGCTGACAGTGCTGCCTGCTATCAAGCAGTGTTTGATAAATAGTGGCCAGAGCCCAGCACAGTGCAGTAAGGTGTCCATCTCTGGGAAACCTACAGCAATTTTTCCTTAGGTATGCAGTCACTTGATCGGGGTCTTGTAGCTGTTCAGGAGTGAAATTCCAAACCATCGGGCGTGAGAAAGTACCTAGGTACTCGCCCATACTTTGCCACATGCCCTGCCACTCGTGATTATTCTGTCTCGGAGAAAGCTCTTCAGTGGTATTCATAAACCTATGCTTGATATATAACAAAAACTGAACCATCTGCACCAAACCTACCAATAGCAAAATGCTAGTTTGAATATCCCAGAGATATTGAAGATTTTCAAAAACTGCCCTAAGAGCTGTTGTATTTAGCCCAAAGGAAAAGAAAGCAGTGCCCCCACCATACCGGCTGCTGTTATTAACCCCTCCCTGTCCAAAGAATGGACAGGACAGCAAAACCTCATACAAGTACCAGCTTAAGCTCATGATCATCGATATTATTGTATCATAGACCGATATCATAAAATACACTATAATGAAGTATGGGAACAAATACGGGAGCCACAGACCTGAGAGAGTAAAGAATCCTGCCAGGATTGTATACAGCATGCGGTGGTTTTGCTGCCACAGCCTTGTAAATAAATACCACAACATCGTGACCAGAGATTGCTTAAACAACAGTGCTTATCTTAATTGCGATAGTTAGGGTCAGATCTACCGTTATCCCAACCGTTCGTGCCCCACGTTGGGCGCCAAAATAACTGTCGTGGTTTTGCCCCAGCCAGGGGCCGCACCCCACACAGTCGCTTGTACTTTTAAAAGGAAGGGGGAGGGAAAGTTGGGGGAAGGGGAAAAGGGAAGGAAGAAAGGAGGAAAATAAACCACAACCTAGAAACCAGAACCACGCAGGTTGGGATAAGGATAGTTTACTAAACAATAACAGAAAACTAGATATAACAATAACAGAAGTTTAAAGCACAAAATAGATGAAACTGGTGATACACAATGCAATTTCTCACCAAACCACACAACTCAGGCCGCACAGCTTAGAGCCCGTCCCGGACAACCCGACCGCCCCAGAAACTGCACGTCCTCGCGTTGTCTCCCCCTCTTCCCCCCAGTCCCCCCTTATACCGAACATGACGTAACTGGTATGGAATATCCTCTTTGGCCAATTCGGATCACCTGTCCTGGCTGCGTCCCCTCCTTTCTCACTAGTAAGGAAGTATGCAGAGCTGAGAAAGGTCCTTGATTGCCCGGCAACAAATCGGAAAACATCAGGGTGCTATCAGCACTATTCTCATGCTAACACCCAAACGTGGCATTCCATCCACTGCTAAAAAAAAAAGTTTAACTCCATCATAGCTGAAACCAGGACAGGCACTTACAGAGGACTCGATGGGGAAAGCCATTACCTGGGAGGTTACATGGGTCTTGGTAAGGCTGAAGCTTATCTCACAGCACAGAGCTCTCCACATCACAGTGGTCTGGAAGGAGGTGTCTTAACCTGTGGAGTGTTTTCACCTCAGCAATACATCAATACTGCTTTATATTGTATTTTTAGTACCACTAGTGAATAATGAAGTTAGACTTAGACTTTCATCTTCTGATCCTTATTTTAACACAGAAAAATAGCAGTGCTCGACACCAGGAAACCAGTCCTTAATGTCTGTGCCTCAGATCTTCTGGTGTGGGTTGTTTTGGCTTTTTCCTGTCTTTGATCATTGCTTTGTAATTGAAATCAGGACAATTTCATCCTCTTCTACTGAAACCAGGACATCTGTATCACCATTCCTCTTTTATGGACACACTGTGTGATGTATGACACTGGACAAGCCATGAATGAGTGTTATCTGTGCCTGGTTTTGCATCTCTTTATTCTGATTTGGAAACATATAATGGATATTCAGGACTACAGCAGGCTGGCAGATAGCTCTATAACTTCTTTTCTGTAGCTCAGTTTCCTAATTTTCCTTTAGGGAAATGTTGTAGTTTTGTTTTGTTGGATTTTTTTTTTTTACAATTTGGGAAAAAGACTTTGGGATCTGCTGTAGGAAATGGAAATCTTTAGGATTTTGGGGGAAGATGGACTATAAAAGTAAGGTCTCATGATACATGCTTAAACTTCCCAGTTTTGTTTTACACATCTTGCCTTTTTTAGGCATCTGCTGGTGAACCCCAGAGACAGACGTGTTGTGATCATAGAATCTGTCTTGTGCCCTTCTCACTTCAGAGACACCCTCACCAGAGTCCTTTTCAAGCATTTTGAGGTATGTGTTTTACATAGCTACTATAGATGCTCAGTGTTGCATTTGCCAGCAGAAATTTTACTTACAGTCACTACCAGACATGGACAAAGAAATGAAAATAACACTAAAAGAATGAGAGAGGCATAAAGAAGCTGAAAAAAAAAGCTGATGGTTGTCTGGGGAAGTGGGGTTTGGAGATTGGGCCATTTTTATTCTGCTCTGACTCTTCATGAGGCCACAAACCAGAGCTGTTAACAAGAATCCAAAAGCTTTGTCTGCCTTGTACAAAAGCACAGCTCCATTGCCCTGTTCCAGACAGATCCAATAATGCCCATTGAGCACTGCCTGAAGCCAGAATTTATATTTAAATACTTAGTAGTGCTCTGTCAGCAAATCCCATGACTTCTACTGGAGTCAATATCTTTGCCTACCATGTGATCTAACCTCTGGCTGTACTGGTTTAGATAAGAGCTTACCTTCTGTGCTTAATCAGTCTTTTTGAAGGGAAGTCTGAACCTAATTCTTGCTTGCTTCTAAGTTGAATCCATACTTCTTCAATTCAGGCAGAACAAAGGGTAAGGTTGGTGAAACCCATTTGTCTGCAGTGCTGCTTCACTGTGCTTCCACAACAGTTTACAACTAATCTTAAACTTCTGTGTCATTCTTTCCTACTATTGATAAAATTTTCTGAGGACTTGAAATTGCTGAAAGATTTGAGTGATTTGGGTTTGGGGTTTATTTTCCTAATCCCCTTACAGGAGGAAAAAGTCTCAGATAAAGCACTCCCATGCAGAATTGGTTGTTGAAAATTACTCCTGACTTGGCAAGTAATATTTTGGTGAAGAGACTTTGTAACTTGTTAGGAAGGCTGACAGTGCTGGTGTGAGGTCAGTTCTCTCTGGCTGGTATTGCCATTTGGTGCAAAGAATAAGAGCAGTGTATTAACACAGGCTCAGTGTTGTAACTGTGTCTCTGTACCAGTCATGTTACCCTTTTTATTGAACTTGCTCATTAAATTCACACTTTTAAGGTTCCATTAAAGGAACTGTCACTATCTGAGAAACTTGATTTATGGAATTCTGGAAGAAAAAAGTCATTCTCATGTAATTTTGACTTGAGGATCCACATAGCTTTGGGAAGAGTGGTTTTCATAGCCTGTTCTGCGGGTTTGTGTGTGACAGCCTGTTGTCATGAGGCATGCCTTTATGTTCACACCCTCAAGTCTTTATACAACATTTCAAGTAGCTGTGGTTTAGTTTCTTTTATTTCTTTTGAATGATGATGACAGTATTAAACCTGATCTGTGACTTCAGGTGAGTTCTACAGTTAACACTTTCCTTGACCCGTTCTAAGACGCATTGTTACTGCAGTAACTGGTGTGTACCACAGACAAGATGGATGTAGAATCCTGTTGCATTTCATTTGTTCCTGCACTGCCTTAAGAACTAAATTAAAACCAGACACCTCAAGATGCAGTTGTTTGGGTTCTGCTTTCAGTATTTCAGTTGGGGAAAGCATCAGTGCTTTGGGTCTTTTGGTTCTTCCCACCCCCCTCCTCTCAGTTGTGCTTTTGGTTTCCATGCAGGTACCTTCTGTTCTGTTTGCTCCAAGTCACCTAATGTCTCTGCTGACACTCGGGATCAATTCTGCCATGGTGCTAGACTGTGGATATGCAGAGAGCTTGGTGCTGCCTGTATCCTTTGATAATACTCAAATGACACTTCCAGTGATGAGGCTGCTGTGGCAAGATACTTTTACAGACTTCAAGCATGCTAAGAAGTAATAGGGACAGATCAGCCAGCCTGGCTTTTGACTGTAAGATACCATGATGTCACAGCTGACATGCGCAGTCTGTGCTCCCTTGAGGCCTGGGGAGGGAGCTTCAGCCTTTATATACTAGAAATTAGGTTTATATACTACAAATTAGCTGGAGAAAAGCAATTAGACTGTTTCCAATGACTAATGCAAGAGGTTGTTGAAGGGGGAAAAGCAGACTGAACACTTGTAGCAAAAAAGGAGAATTTCCTGATCTTCAAGTAGATATATGAGGGAATTCCAATTCTGAGCTGCTGGGGCTCTCTTCCTCTGGGAGGAAAAGCTATCCACAAGTAAGTTCATAGTTCCACATTCCAGGTTAATGATGTTTTCCTTGTAAATGTTCATCTTTGACTAATGAGCGGAGATTCCTATTGGGCACTGCTTAAATCAGCACTGTTGTTGTGACAGCAGTTTGGCTTTTGTTTATGTAGTAAAAGCTGTGGAGATCAGGTCTGCTGCAGTCTGTATTTAAAGGAATGCAGCTGAAGGGAATAGGTGCTGTCCCTTCAGTGTAATACAGAGAATAATAGCTGTGTGTAAATAACTTATGGTGTGATGTTTCAGGGAGCTGGAGTATCAGCTGTTGGAGCAGTGCACAGTTGACACAGGATTAGCCAAAGGACAAAGCCTTCCATCTGTGATGGGTAAGGTCTGTTTGATGTAGCATATCTGCTATGAACTTGCTCTGGGGAATGGATTAATACTACCAGTGAATAAAATGAGTTTTGTATTCACTGCACCTTTTCTGATCTACATTCAGGATTTCTCCATATCTAACACAGATATTATTTTTATGATAAGCCACTCGTAGCAGGAGGTTTGAGTGAAGGCTGAGACAAAAGTTCAGTCGTAATATTTCAGTCTGTTTTGAGGGAAGACACTTTTTATTTCTGTTCTTAACACTACTTCTCCCTCAGAAATCTCTTCGAGCTGTTGTCAAGGTGAAACCCTAATGTACTAAGTGAAATTCAAACTTTGTTTCATTCTTAAATTCTCTTTCTACTTAAAATCTTCTGTTCTAAGTTATTTTTTAATTTCAGGCTCGGTTCCAGAAGACATAGTAGAGGATATAAAAGGTAAAATGTTCTGCTTCATGAAACTCATTAAATTGTGCAGTAGAGTATGATAACCACAAGTGTGCAATACTTTACATGTAGGAATTTATTTAATCCTCTCAGCTTATCATATTTCATACCTACTGGAAGAAATTGCAGTGTTACTCCTCTTTGAAAGCAAAACCAACACTGGGTTGAGTTCCTCGTTCAGGTTTAGCTTTGTGTTGTCTAGATGTAGCTTGTAAATAATGTTTGAATCATAGAATGGTTCAGGCTGGAAGGGACCTTAAAGATCACCAAATTCCAACTCCCTGTCATGGGCAGGGACACCTCTCACTAGCCCAGGCTGCTCAAGGCCCCATCCAACCCAGCCTTGAACACCTCCAGGGAGGGGGCAGCCACCACCTCCCTGGGCAACCTGTGCCAGGGCCTCACCACCCTTGTAGTGAAGAATTTCTTCCTAACATCCAATCTAAATCTACCCCCTTCCAATTTAAAACCATTCCCCCTTGTCCTATCACTCCATGCCCTTCTAAAAAGTCTCTCCCCAGCTTTCCTGTAGCCCCTTCAGGTACTGGAAGGCCGCTATAAGTTTCCCTTGGAGCCTTCTCTTCTCCAGGCTGAACAAGCCCAACTGTCTCAGCCTGTCTTCATGGGAGAGGTGCTCCAACTCTCTAATCATCTTCATGGCCCTCCTCTGGACCCGTTCCAACAGCTCCATGTCCTTCTTGTGTTGGGGACTCCAGAACAGGACACAGTACTCAAGGTGGGGTCTCAAGAGAGCAGAGTAGAGAGGGAGAAGCACAGTGTAGGCCAGCACAGTGAGAGTATTAACATTTATGTATATCCCATGAGCAGCAGGGCAGGTTAACTTGGTGCTGCATTTTTTTAACTCCTGACATTTTGTTTGCTGTGTCTGAGTGTGTACAGCTTGTACTTTACACGGGATTTAGGTGGCAGATCTGATGTTCAAACCCTGTTAGCATAGATAGGTTTGGGTTGCAAGTGCAGCATTTAAAGAGTTTTATTGTTAATTTCATTTATATGTTTCATAGGAGGGCTCAATTTGCCTTTAAAGCCAATTTTGGGAACAAGAATGATGTCCTAAAGACAGTTTGCTGTGTTAGTCACGTAGGCAAGATGAGTCAAGGACTGCACTTACACCAGAAAAATGAAAGCCTATCTTTGGGCAGAACTTGGAAGAATTCCTATGTAGCATTTCATGTGCAACAGATATAAAATTATATAGAATTCTAGAAAATAGCAACTAGTACATATCTCTCAGTCCAAATTAGGAAGGTATCCATCAGTCAAATGCAAAATAACTTAAATGCAGCTGGTGCTTTGTCAGATGGAAGTTGCTTTTCTAATTCCTGGACTTGAACACAATTTTCTGATCAGTTCTGGATTTTTTGCAGTCTTTTGGAAGCAGACAGAATGTGCTAGGGTTGGAATTATGGATACCTGTGTGTTGAAGGGTTCTTTCTTTGTGGCAGCCATTTATGAGGAGAATACTTGTTATGTACTTATTTATTTGTGTCTGGCACAAGTAACACTAACAGCTGGAATACAAGTGAAACTGTGTTCTCCCAGTGTTGCCTGGAGGGGAAAAAACCTGTGGAGTTCTTCAGGTGCTGGAGAGTTGTGCTAGGGAAAATACTGGGCGATTACAGCGTGTTTAAAAATGAGTGTCTTGTTTGAAGCCATGGTGTGAGACCTGCAGTGGTGTGTTTGGCAGCAGAGTACAACCCCTGGCACCTTGTGGTAATGAAAGGCAGGATTAATAACATCCTTTTGTCTTTAAATCCTACATGGTTTGTCTGAGGAAGAAATCTTGCCTGTCCTAGTGTATTTTCAGTGTCACCTTCATTTAAACTCCTGGCCTAGATAGCATCTGAACTGCTCTGAAGAGCACAGAGACCTTTCCTTCTTTGCATTTGTTTTATAATGTCTTGGACAAGGGTCTGAAGTGTGTGTTCTTTGAATTAAGCAAAATTATGGTCTGTATTGGTGATAAAAGGATCCAACAAAGTCTCTCTTCTGCCCCTTCCTTTTCTTCTGTGAAGTCCGCACCTGTTTTGTGAGTGACCTCCAGCGTGGGCTGAAAATCCAAGCAGCCAAGTTCAACATTGATGGCAGTGCTGAGGTGGGTGGAGCATGAAGCTTATCCTCACCTTTTGAAGTGTATGTAGCCTTTTTGCCCCCTAAAGTAATGCTGTATGTTTTGATTTCTAGCGTCCTTCACCACCTCCAGACGTGGACTATCCTTTAGATGGAGAAAAGATCCTCCACGTAGCTGGCCCCATCAGGTGAGAAATACCACAGTCAAGCATTTATCTGGAGGAGGATGTATTTTCAACTCTAAAAGCACAGACATTTCATAGATTTTCATTTAAATGAAACCCTTGCATATGCTTTTGATGGCTCTTAAATGAAGACCTTGTGCTGGGCACAGTGCAAGCCCATAATAAGCAGTACCTGCTTCCCCAGAGAGCTGACTGGTGAAGATGAGAGCAAACAGATTGGAGGGATGGAGGGAAGAGAAATGGAGTGTTAATGCATGATGATGAGATGGGTTTAGTGAAGTGAATTGGGCATTGTCTCCTCCCTGTTGGCACTGCCTGGTGCATGGGCTGTGACACAGGGAGGTGGGATGATGTGCTGGCAGCAGGGAGCCTGTCATTACCTCCAGCCCTGGAGTGGGGAGTGTTGGCTCACCCTGCAGTGGTGCCTCATTAACTCTCATTTCCTGTCTTTGCCACAGAGACTCTGTTGTGGAAATCCTGTTTGAACAGGATAACGAAGAGACATCTGTTGCCACTTTGATCTTAGATTCACTCATCCAGGTATCTTTATATTATAAACAACTCATTTTATGCCTCCAGCCTTAGACACCTTTGTCTTTGACTCTTTGTAGAGTAACACCCTTCCTCCTGCCAGCTGCGATCGGTTGCACTCCCAGGGTGCTGCCACAACAGGAATCACTGTGGGGTAGTAAGTCACCATGTGTCATCCACTCCATAGTTGTTTTACTCTTTAATATACTGCAATATAGGAGAGTTTTCTAAGAACCTAAGACTCTAGGAGAGTTTTCTAAGCCCTCAGCAGGAGTAATAAACTCTCTTGTGTGTATTTAGGAGCGAGGTTCTACATAGGTAATGACAAAGGAGTAGCTAATACTCAGTGTTGTAGGAGTTACACTGCTTGAACTGAAATGACACAGGTATTCTGTTTCTCCTTTTTGCAAGGTGTTCTGCTCTGAGTTAGACTTTCTGCAGCCTGTAGCCTGCTGGTTTACCTAAGATAGGACCAAATTAATTCAGACATCTCTATTACAGGCAGGGTATTACATATATATTACAGGAAATTTTCTTGGGGTATACAAATGCTTCATTTCTGATTATGTTTAGGAAAAATGGATTAGAAAACCACTATAAATGTAAATTTTCATTATAGGGTGGTATATATATGTTAATTAAAGTTGACTTCTTGTAGTTATTGATGCCATTTAAATTAGCTTGCTGAGACATAATTTATTGGAGAGCCAGAGGCTTGGATGACATGACAAACATTTCAATTAGAATTCCTTATGAAAACAAATGGTTTAATGAGATCTGTGGCTGGACCCCTCAACTCTATACCTCTGGGCATTTACCTGGCATTGCTCTTTGACCAGAGGAAAGACAAACGTTAAATTTACGAGTGGTAAAGAGCATCCATTTGCTTTTGCTGGACTGACAAAGCTTGGTTTTCTCATGCTTTTGTGTCTTCTGCTCTGATTATCTGATGCTTGTGGCTAGATCCAGCAGAAATCTTTTCTGCCACTGGCACTTTTATAGCAGCTTTCTCCTAGATGAAGCTAATGAGAGTCCACCACCTCCTATGTAATCGTTTTCCCTCTGAGAGCATCGCTCAAGGCTTCACCTCCCTCTGGCACATCTTCTCCTGGAACTCATGGGAATTACTGTCACTGATCATAGAATCACAGACTGGTCTGGGTTGGAAGGGACCCCAAGGATCACACAGTTCCAACCCCTTGCCACAGGCAGGGCCACCAACCTCAGGCCTGGAGCTACACAAGGTTG
The DNA here is from genome assembly GCA_020800305.1 of Porphyrio hochstetteri. NCBI lineage: Eukaryota > Metazoa > Chordata > Aves > Gruiformes > Rallidae > Porphyrio > Porphyrio hochstetteri. The sequence continues at coordinate 66,158,551 of CM036908.1, read as the reverse complement.
CCCAGAGCCCCATCCAACCTGGCCTTGAACACCCCCAGGGATGGGGCAACCACCACCTCTCTGGGCAGCCTGTTCCAGCCCCTCACCACTCTCTCTGTAAAAAACTTCCCCCTAATATCTAATCTAAACCTTCCCTCCTTCAGCTTTAATCCATCCCCCTTGTTCTGCTGTTATCTACCCTTTAAAAAAGTTGATTCCCCTCCTGTTTCTCTGCTCCCTTCAGGGACTGGAAGGCTGCAATGAGGATACATCTGTTCTCTGTGCCTGTCTCAGCTGAAGGACCTTACAGGGACTCACTGAAGCCTCAACCAGGCAGTTCCTAAAGCCTGTTTTTTTTGGGTAGCCTGTGTAAAAAAAATATTATATCCCTTATATTTCAGCTAAGACTGAGAAAACAGCAACTGAAACATGTAGACTGACTCAATTTCTAGCAGACCTTTGAATGCTTGTTGATTCAGCTGCAGCTAAAGTGTTGTGGTTTGTTTTATTCCTGTTTGCATTAGTGCCCCATAGACACCAGGAAGCAGCTGGCAGAGAACTTGGTGGTTATTGGTGGCACTGCTATGTTGCCAGGATTCCTTCACAGGCTTATGGCTGAAATCAGATACCTGGTAGAGAAACCCAAATACAAAGAAACACTCGCCACCAAGACCTTCAGAATTCACACTCCACCTGCCAAACCCAACTGTGTGGCCTGGCTGGGAGGTAAGAATGAAAAAGACTGTTAAGCCAAGGTAGAGGGTGGAAAAACAAACCTTCCAGCTGGGATTTGTAAGGAATAAATAGCAGAAAACTTTGGTGAAATGTTGAAATTGAGCTGCACTGAGCTCTGTGGAACTGTTATGCCCTCCTGGAAGGTTCCTTGCAGAGCAGAGCTCCCTCAGAGACCTGTTGAGGGCAGGATGGTGCCTCAGGGGCTTTAAAGAGGTGCCGTGCCTTTTGGAACAGCTGTGGGGCTGCCGAGTTGTTGACTGAAGTGCGGTACAGGGCCACAGCCATATGGTGGCAGCAGTAAAGTGATTAAGCCGAGCAGAGACCTGCTGGGTGAAGGAAGATCTGCTTATTGAAAAAACAAGTTTAATTACTGACTGAGGAGCTGTGAGCTGTGGAAAGGCCGGAGGCTGCTGGCTCCCTGTGCAGTTCCCAAGTGCCAGGGACAAATACAGAAGCTTTGTGATGGATTTGGGATGCTGTACTGGCAAGCTAGGGGAAACTGGAGGGCTTTCAGTTGCTAGCAGCTCTTTTTGGGAAAGTTCTGAGGTTGAGAAGTCATCCTTTTCTAAACTCCCAGTATATAAGCTGAGCCCATCTGGTTTGTACAAGGGATTAACTTGACCTGTAAAGGTAGGGTTTATTTCCATATGTTTCAACATGTAAATGTTTATAAAATTTTAGTTTTTAAACCGTTTTTTTTTGGTCTACTTTGAGGATTAGCAAATAAGAATGATCTGTGATCACCAAGTTCTGTGATACTTCTTGTTGCTGGCAGTGCTAGTCAGCTGCTGTGGTCTGAATCTTCTCACAGCTTGTGTAAACTCTGCCATGGGTGTTGTCACACCCTTCTCAGGGAGGGGAAGCTTCCTTAAACACAAGGTGGTTTCTTTCAAGTGCCTGAAATCAAAACCTCTGTGAAACCTTGTTGTAAGAAGCAGGTTGGCTTGGCCAGTTTTGCTCTCAGCAGGGACTAGATGATTTCTTGCTTTCAGCTAACTTCCAGGGACACAAATGGAGCGCTTTGGGACTAGCTGGGCTACTGGAAAGTGGCTAAATCCTTTCATTCCTTTGATTCTTGAGACAGGGATAAAAAAGAACAGTGGAGATTCTTGATGGGGAGAAGTAGAAGAAATTCAATACATCAAATTAATGCCAACTTTCTGCTTTTTTCTCCTCCCCAATAATGCAGGAGCCATTTTTGGAGCACTTCAGGACATACTTGGGAGCCGGTCTGTGTCCAAAGAATATTACAGCCAGACAGGCCGCATACCTGACTGGTGCTGTCTGAATAACCCCCCGCTGGAAATGATGTTTGATGTTGGAAAAGCACCCCCACCATTGATGAAGAGGGCTTTTTCTACTGAGAAATAAGCTACACAAGGATTCTTCTCACCTGTTTCAAGTAGATATATATGCATTGGCGCTCTCTCTTTTTTCTATGACATAATTTGTGTTTAACACTATTAAATATGAACAGTGAGGATATTTTGTGGGGAGGATGGTGGTAGGTACTAATACTATTTAAAACCACATCTAGTTAGGGTTTGAAAACCTAATGCTGGCAACTGCTGAGCTGTTTTGTCCTCTCCTGAAGATAGTCTCTACCGTCCCGAGTTGTAGCCTGCTGAGTTGTCTGTTATTTATATGTACAGGAAACGACATTGTTGAGAGAATTTGTTTTAAGATACTTTGATTTTAAATATGTTTAGAAGAATGAATTGGGAAACATCTGTGGAAACTTTTCTGTATTAAAATACCGCACCCTTAAATCACCTGTGAGGAAATGATTGGGGGCTGTTTAGCAGAGGTGCTGGAGCAGTATTTCCCCTGGATGCTGCTCTGAGAGTTTTAGCTGAGACTCTTCTGCCTGTCATTCTGAAATAGTGCTGAGCTCTCCCAGTATCAACCATGTAAGAATTGCAGGCAGAGGTGTGAGGAAATCTTGAGCCTCTTACTGCAACGTCAAGCTCAGACATCAGTGCTTTGCCCTCCTTCCCACCACCAGAAATGCTAAACTTCTTCATCCTGCAGCGAGATGTAGTAAATGCAAATGCAATACAAAGTTCATTGCTTAAGAAAAATAAAAGAAGTCTGTTTGAATATTAATGCTGTCATTAGGAACTGTTGCTAATTAATAGGCTGTTAGCAGCGCTGTAACTCTGTGTGTTGAAGAGGCAGGAGGAGTACTCCTCTGGGAAAACAAACCATGCCTGCTTCCCTTCTGCTCATAGAATCTTGGAATCACAGAATCACAGACTGGTCTGGGTTGGAAGGGACCCCAAGGATCACAGAGCTCCAACCCCCCTGCCACAGGCAGGGCCACCAACCTCCAGGCCTGGAGCTACACAAGGTTGCCCAGGGCCCCATTCAATCTGGCCTTGAACAGTTGCAGGGATGGGGCATCCACCACCTCTCTGGGCAGCCTGTTCCAGCACCTTACAACTCTCTCTGTAAAGAACTTCCCCCCAGTATCTAATCTAAACCTTCCTTCCTTTAGCTTTAATCCATCCCCCTTGTCCTGCCATTATCTACCCTTTGAACAAGCTGATTCCCCTCCTGTTTCTCTGCTCCCTTCATGTACTGGAAGGCTGCAATGAGGTCCCCCACAGCCTTCTCTTCTCTAGGTGCTTCTTCTCATGGTGCTCCTGGTTTTGTTTGCTGTAGTTCTCACTGCCCTTCCTAATCTTGTGCCCTCACTTTGTGGCTCCTGGTGTGGGCTCCAGTCAGTGCCGTGGCCCCTCAGGAGCAGGGATTTCCCTGGCCTCTGATCCCACCGAACCCACCAGCAACACACTGAACTGGACTCACCCACTAAATGGTGACCCCACTAGTTAGTACCAGCTGATGATGGAAGGCCAACCCCTACTCTGAGCAGTGAGTGCTTTAGCTCAGATTTGGGGATATGCATATATATAAAATTATTTGGGGGCAGGAGCAGGGGAGTGTTTTAATGCCACAAACAGCCTTTTTGTGGCCAGTTTCCCCGTGCTGGCTGCTAGCTTCCTGTGGTGGTTCCCAGGGCACGTTTCTTGAAGTGAAGCCCATGTTTACAGAAACGTGGTGAAACTGAACACAGGGCAGCGTGGCATTTCAGTAAGCTTCTGCACTGCTTCAACGTTGGGTTCCATGCATGCTTTACCTTCACGTGTGGCATTAGCTGGTGGGACATGCTGCTTTTTATCTTGTCAGTTTTCAAATTTAAAGGAAAACCAAGAATCACCACTTCAAGTATTAGATGAGACTTTGCTGGGTAGAGTGATCTGATAGGGTTACCAGGGATGGTTTCTCTCCAGAGGTTGCCAGCAGGTGTATTTTTAGCATAGAAGAACAAACAGGCGTGGTTGTGAGTAGTTGTTAAATGGTTGTTTTACAGTCCTGGGATGTGGTTGGTCTTTTAGAGATCATTTCTTCGTCCTCAGAGCACGGTGGGGCCTGGCCAGTGTCTCTTTGCAGTGATGTGAGTCTCCAGTCTGGGTTTCCAGGTCAAACACATTGCAGTTACCACACACACAAGAGCTTTTCTGTGACAGCCTGAGGAGGAGATTGGTATGCTGTGGGATGGAAACGAGTTCTTGAAATGCGGTGTTGTGTGTTCCATCTGTTGGGCCTGGACTTGGGAAACCAGATTAAATGCTACAGCCAGGTGTGTGTGTTCCCATTGTGTCAGATATTTTGTGTTCTTTTACACCTTGGGGTTCTTCTCTTGCTTACTTTTGTAAGCCTTCTGTAAGATCCTTGAATGGTTTAATATCCTTGGGAATGTTCCTTCCCCAACAGATTCCTCAAATACCAGCATTCCCCCTTAATTTTATGAGGGTTTGGCACCTTCACCCTAACCTGTTCCCCCATACCAAACCCTGTTGCTCTCTCCTGCAGCCAGACCAAGAACTATGGGGTTGTTGGCAGTGAGAGCATCCCCTCCAGGGTAGCCCTGCTCTGGGGTACACTGCTCGGCTGCACTGCCCTGCCGTGGTCCTTCTCCCAAGGCAAAACACCTCTGGGGCTGGGCAGGAGGCATGAGGATCCAGCTGCTTCTGGAGAGAAGCCTGTGGGTGAGGTCTGGTTCTCAGACAAGGCTGTGGAGGGGAATACTTAGAACACAGTGTTGAGCTGTCTTGGGCAAGGATTGGGGCTATCGCTAGGTTTCTGAGTGACTTTGGGAAGTGTATAAGGTTGAAGCAGTTATGCTTAGAAAAGGCAAAATGGATAAAAATGCAGGTTTTGGAGACTGGGCTGGTACATCCCTGTTCCTAACTTGTTCCTGATCTGTGATGCGATTACAAGCTTGCTAAATAGAGGCTATTACATAGTGAGGTGCAGAGAGCTATCCTTAGGCCTGGGCAAAGAACGTTCAGGCCCAAGCTCTGCTGCTCGTTTTCATTTGAATAATTACGATGTGTCTCTCCTCAGTGAGAACTGAGCCAGAGCCTACCCAGGTTTGCTCCTGAAAGAAGAGTTTGATTGCTGTGGAGCTGGGCAGGATTACTCAGGCCTGTAAGCAGCTCTGGGTGGAAAGGATACGCAAGGGAGGTGAGACTCACATGGAGCCTGTGTTTGTGGTGGTGCAATGATGTCATTTTCCTGAACTGCAGCAGACTGCAGCTGAGGAAGTTCAGAACATTCTTAGCCCTTTCCTTTTCAGGACTGCGTACTGCTGCCTGCTTCTGCTCAGACCTTTCACGAGCCTGGCGTGTTCTGCCACCTCATCTTCCTTCTGTCCACTCTGCTCTTCTCCTGTGGGGTTTCTGCATCACTGAACAACTTCAACAGCTGCTGTTTCAGCTCCATGACCACAGATCCCAACTCCTGTGTCACTGGCAGGTTTAAGCACGGAGCCCAGTGACCTATTTAGGACAGAAACAGGATTCTTGTATCAAAGGGCTGAGGAAAGGCTGTCGCCTGCATTTCAGAATGCCTAGCCCTGGAAAGCCCTTAGAGACGCCACCATAGATCTGCTACCGTGTAGAAAGGGATTTAACTTTTTAATTTCAGCCTCAACGTTGTAGTTTCTCCCACCTGAGGCAGCAGGGATCCGTGGGTGCCCGCAGCAGCCAAATGCACAGTGAGCTCGAGAGCTCTGTCAGGAGGGATGGCGACAGCCGCAAACCCTGCAGTAACCGGAGGTTTTTCCTCTATAAGCTCCCGATTCCGGGCTGGACGCTGTGTCTGGAGGTTGGTGTCAGCCAAGCAAACAGCTCCAGCCGGGCTGAGTCCCCCTGGCCGGGGGAATGCTTTGGGACCTTCGCGGGCACGGCTCGGTGCGGGGCTCTGCAGGGAGGGTCGGTTGGCTCCTGCTCAGCCCGCCTCAGCCCCCGGAGGTCTCTCCACGGCGCTGCTCTCCGGCCTCTGCCTCACAGTTTGCGTGGATAACTCGGATCGCCCCGGCCCAGGCGGGGACTCCCACCCGCGGTTATAAGTCCCGCAGCTGCCCAGCTCACCCGCCCCGAGAGACCCCCCGCGATTACTGACGCGCACCCAGGCCCCTTAACCGCCCCAAAAACATTCCCCTCTCGCAGCGACTCGGAGCCTGTTACTGTCACGCCAGCTGTGACTGCCGCCGGGCCGTTTGCTTCACGGAGGAGCCCCGCTGCCTCAGGGTGGCGGCAGGGCCGGGCCTGAGGCGGCGTTCACCCGCCCAGAACCCTGCAAAAGGGGCCGCGCCGCAAAAATCCATACGCCCAACGTGGGGCTCGAACCCACGACCCTGGGATTAAGAGTCCCATGCTCTACCGACTGAGCTAGCCGGGCGCTGCGTAGTGCGTGCTGCCACGTGCCCTTCACCGCATGACGGGATGATGTCAGCGCCGCGCGGCGCCGCCCCGCCCCGCGAAGCGCCGGGGATTGAGCCCCGCTCTCGGCTGGTGCTGGTTGGTCAGCGCGGCGGCCAATGGGAGTGCGTGTTGTTGGCCGGTCGGGAGCGTGAGCGAGGCCGGGGCGGGAGGGGGCTCCGTCCGGCTGTGCTGAGCGCGCCGCCGCCATGAGCTCCATCGGCACCGGGGTGAGTGCGGCCCGGCCGCCCGCCGGGCCCCGGCAGCAGCAGTGCGGGCGCTCTACCCGACCCAACGCCGGCGCGGGGGTCCGCTCTGTGCCGGCGGGAGCGGGGCGAGGGGGCGGCCCGGGGCCGGTAGCGCCCTCCCCGCGTCGTTCCTCCCCCTTCCTCGTACCTGCGCTCGGCCCCGTCCGGTCAGCGCGGCCGCTGGCGGGGGGCTGGCGGCCCCTCGGTTCTGCCGCCTGGCTGCAGCGGCGCCGCTGCTGAGTCACTGCGGCCCGTTAGGCCGAACGGGCGGGGGGCGGGGCCGCCGCCGGGGGCCCAGGGGTCGGCGGGAGCTGGGGCGGGGGGATCGGGGCGGCCCGGGCCGTGCGTGGGTGAAGCGGGCCTGGTGGGGCCTGCCGCCGCTGGAGCGTCCCTGGGGCCAGGTGGGTCGGCCGAGGCCGCCGCGGAAGGAGGGCCGCTTCGTTCCGCGCTCGGGGGCACGGCGGGGGTCTCGCACAGGCCCTCTGGGGCTGGAGCGGGGGGCTGACACACCTAGGGCCGGCCGCCTCCGAGGGTGGCTTCTGAGCAGCGGCTTCCACCGCGGGCGCGGAGCGCTTCGGGACGGGAACGTGGGGCTGCGGGTCCAGGCCCCTGCGCTCCTCTGCCTTTGGCCCCGGCCCGCAGCTCCGCTCGGGCGATGCTCAGCCCGCAGGGGACGAGCTGCCCCTGCGCGTTCAAAGACCCTCCTGTCACTAAATACCGCTTTGGGGTTTGGGGTTGGTTTTATTTCCTTTCAGAAGCGATGAAGTGAGTTTAAAAGACACACAGCAAGTTCCCGGAGGTTTTTAGTATTGCCTAATGCCCGGTGATTTCAGACCTGTGCAACACCTGGGGTTTGCTGTGTGGGTACACCCAGCATGGCTGCAGTGGTTTCTTGTCATGGCCAGCATGTTCACAGGTTTTATGTCAGGACACAGCCTGCTGCTGGTACTTAATGCAAGTCAGTGGTGTGTGGGTGACAGCCTTGTGTTTGTAAATAAATAAGCTGAAAAAAATCTGGGATATAATTGTGGGTTTTTTTCTGAGCAGTGTGTTTTCTTCTCCAGTACGACTTGTCAGCGTCCACGTTTTCTCCAGATGGCAGAGTGTTTCAAGTTGAATATGCTATGAAAGCTGTGGAGAATAGTAGGTAAGATGCAAGGTACATCAGCCTGTTGGTTGCCTTCTTTAAAGCAGTGCAGTTGGACTAGACAAGTGTGATGGTGTTGCAGATAAAGTTAAGTTACTAAAATGAATTTGGAGCAACTGTGTCCCTAAGTTCATTTTAGGAGGCTTCCAATTAAGTATAAAAGTAATGTAATGACTTTTGCGTGCTAGGGATGGGTATGTTGTGGAGAAAATAAAGAGGATTTTATGCTTTGGGGCCAAATCTGATTGCAGATTCATTGCTTACACATCGTAAGGAGCTGAGCTGCTGTAGCAGTATCTGAACGCTGCGTTGGTTTTATGGGTGTGAATTGAGGCACCAAAGCTCAGGGCCTTAAAAATTTATAACTTCACATGTATTCCTCAAATGACTGAGGGCTTCCAAGTTCTGCTAAACCAGCTTCTCTGTGAGCATTTCTTGTCCCTTGAGTATGTACAAAAGAAAGCCACACGTGGAAGATCCCAGCCATGCCGCGGCGGCAGCGGGGTGGTGGGTGAGCAAGGCAGGGACTGGATCGCCCAGGTGTCTGACCCATGGGCTGTCAGGGAAGGATTAGTGAGCTCTCCCCTGTGTGGCACAGCTGGTAATTTACAGCTGATGAAGCACTTCTTGAGGGTTAAAGTTGTTAAATCTCAGGTCAACAGTGAGTCTTCTAACAGGAGAGGTAAAGCAGTCCATGGGTTTCATGCCAGTATTGCTCAGCTCAGTGACAGGGCAGCAGCTGTGCAGCTCCTTCAGACAGTGCCACCACTGTGTATAGACTGTTTGGAACTATTTGGGGAGTAGCTTCAGGCAGCCCCCTCCCTCTTTAAAACAAACATGAGCTTTAATGGTATTTTCCCCTTTGCTGCCTTCAGTGCTACAGCAGAGCTGTAACAAATCTGCTGTGGGGAAACTACATTGTTGTTTCTCATATTTTAATTCTCTGTTCTGTATTTTATGGTACAGTTCTGGGTGGAAAAACTTACATTTCTCTCTTCTTTCAGTACAGCAATTGGGATTAGATGCAAAGATGGAGTGGTCTTTGGAGTAGAAAAACTAGTTCTGTCCAAGCTTTATGAAGAGGGTTCCAACAAACGGCTCTTTAACGTCGATCGACACGTTGGAATGGTAAGGTGCTATTTCAGATGTTCATTGTTTGAAGGGGACTCCCCCCTGCAGTAGAAATCCACAGATCACAGAATCAGTAACTAGATTAAGAAAGTAATGTTCATATTTTTGTCTTGGAAATGCCAGTGGATTTTTTTACTGATTTCCATGCTTTATTCTTGATTACACATAGAAGGTGAGCCCGGATTTAAGAATACAAGACATGTCCCATGTTTTGAGACTGTTTTAAGGTTTTTTAAATTTAAAAAAATAGAGTCAGAATATCTCAAGTTGGAAGGGACTGACAGGGATCATTGAGTCCAGCTCCTGCAAGATTTCCTTCTCAAGAGTGTCAGCTGAATTCCATAAAGACTGGCATATGGATTACTGGCTAATCCCTAACAGTGATGTCAGGGTGATGCCAAGTAGCTGTTACTCTGTGGCAGAAGTGCCTGAAACCATCTGCTGGTGACATCATCAAGTGTTGGGCAGGGAGTTGGATTTGCTTCTGATCCCAGTAGTCATACAAAACGGGGGTAAAGCAGTGTATTGCCATGGCTGTCTTTTTGGAGGTATTACAATAATACTTCTGTGTAATATGAATATTTATAATATGAAGCATCGTTTGGGTTAGCATAGTGGTGGCAAATCCTAAGACGCTCTTTAACATGAAGATAATTTTAGTTATTGACTTTTTTTAGAGAAAAATTCCAGGCTGTCCTAATATATGGTCATATTGACGCTTTCAGCTTGATAGCGGGTGAACATCAGAAAAAGCTTTGTCACTGTGAGGGTGATGGAGCCCTGGGACAGGCTGCCCAGAGAGGTTGTGGAGTCTCTTCTGGAGACATTCAAAACCCACCTGGACAGGTTCTTGTGTGACCTAATCTAGGTGATCCTTCTCTGGCAGGAGGGTCATGCTAGGTGATCTTTCAAGGTCCCTTCCAACCCCAAATGTTCTGTGATTTTGTGAACAGTTTCACTGAATTCACTTGTGGTTGCACATAGAATTAATTAAAGGTCACATTTAAGTCATATAATTAAACATGAATTTTATTAGTAAGCTTTTCCAATGCATGTTTCCCTAGCTGATGACAACTGTCATTTCAGGCAGTAGCGGGACTCCTGGCAGACGCTCGTTCTTTGGCAGACATAGCTAGAGAAGAGGCATCTAATTTTAGATCGAACTATGGCTACGATATTCCACTGAAGGTAAGGAGTTGGCACAGTTCACTCAGGTTTTCTTAGTCTTGACAGGATAGCAGGGGTACCAGGCTCAGACAGAAGGTGTTCATGAGGGACCTGCTTGACCAACCTGATCTCCTTCTGTGACAGGGTGACTGTGTAGTGGGCAAGGGAAAGGCTGTGGATGTTGTCTGCCTGACTTTAGTAAAGCCTTTGTCACTGTTTGCCTCAGCATTCTCCTGGAGAAACTGGCTGCTCATGGCTTGGCTGGGTGTACGCTTTGCTGGGTAAAAACTGGCTGGGTGGCCAGGCCCAAACAGTTGTGGTGAGCAGAGTTAAAGGTGGTGGCAAGTCACAAGTGGTGTTCCTCAGGGCTCAGTACTGTGACCAGTTCTGTTTAGCATCTTTATCAGTGTCCCACTGGACAAGGGGATCGAGTGCACCCTCTGTAAGTTTTCAGTTGACACTGAGCTGGGCGGAGGTGCTGATCTGCTGGAGGGTGGGATGGGTCTGCAGAGGGATCTGGAGAGACTGGATTGATGATGGGTCGAGGCCAGTTGTATGAGGTGCAGCAAGGCTCAGTGCTGGGTTGTGTGCTTGGGTCACAACAACCCCAGGCAATGCTACAGGCATGGGGAAGAGTGCCTGGAAAGCTGGAAAAGGACGTGGGGGTGTTGGGTGACAGCTGGCTGAATACGAGCACGCAGCGTGCCCAGGTGGCCAAGGAGGAGAGCAGCGTCCTGGCTTGTGACAGGGATCATGTGGCCAGGGCAGTGATGATGCCTCTGTACTCGGCATTGGTACCATGTGGAGTTCTGGGCACCTCACTACAAGGACTTGTGGCACGGAATTGTGCCCACAGAAGGGCAGCAAAGATGGTGAAGGGTTTGGAGCACAAGTCTGATGAGGTGCAGCTGAAAGAGCTGGGATTGTTTAGCCTGGAGAAGAGGAGGCTCAGGGGAGACCTTACTGCTCTCTCCAACTCCTGGAAAGGAGGTTATAATGAGATGGGTGTTGGTCCCAGAAGAGAGGGAAACAGCCTCAAGTGGTACCAGGGGAGATTAAGATTGAATGCTAGGGAAAATTTCTTCACCAAGAGGGTTGTCAGACACCGGAACAGGCTGCCTGGGGTGGTGGTGGAGGCACTGTCCCTGGAGGGATTTAACAGGCGTGTAGATGTGGTGCCTGCAGACACAGTTTAGTGGTGGCCTTGATGTTTGTAAAGGTCTTTTCCAGCCTAAATGACTCTGTGAAGTGCAGAATTTAATTTTGTTACTTGATATTTACTTATTTCTGTAAATAAAGTTTTGGTCTTTGTTTTTTTCCCCCCTTAGCATCTTGCAGATCGAGTAGCTATGTATGTGCATGCCTACACACTATACAGCGCTGTCAGACCTTTTGGTTGCAGGTAAGCCTTTCAAACATGGGTTATTTGTAAGGACCTTTTGTTTCTCAGTTGCTGGAACTATTTAGGTTGTCAAAAGTCTTTTTAAACTTGGAATTAGTAACCTACAATTTTTCTCATAAACAGATTGCCTTCCCCTTTCCTTTGTGTGTGTGCAAGAGCTGAGATTAGTGTAGCAGCATGCCAGGCTTTGCACACATGCTGGTTTGTCCCTGACTATTAAAGCTGAAGGGCTGATGCTGTTAAATCTCTGATGGTAACAAAAGCAGGACTTGCCTCTGCAATCATCCTGCTTGTACAGGATTGTACAAGGTTACAACTGCCTTAGAGTTCTAGCACAAAGGGACTAATAAACTCAGATCTGCTGTCATTACAGGGAAGTAAAACGTTTCTGGTAGCTTGCAGGTGTCGTGATAACACTGGACTGTCCAGACAAATAGCTTCATTGAGTGTAGCTTGGCAGTAGGAATTTTTGTAGGAAACCTGAGCTGGTGTGTCGTCTCTGATTCTGTGTGGGCTGGTAGAAGAAATGATTTTAATTTCTCATTTCCCCTCCAGTTTCATGTTGGGATCCTATGATGAGGATGATGGTGCACAACTATACATGATTGATCCATCAGGAGTTTCATACGTGAGTCTCTCAAAAATATTTCCATGTTGGCACAAGTTCTTTTAAAGGAAGTTCCTAGTTAGGAAAACAGTGAGTGCTGTTCCAAAAGAGCTGTGATTTATTTTTTTTCCCTCTCTCTGCCTGGGGAAAGAACTACTTTAAATGGACAGAGCTGGTTTTCACTCGTTCACGTGTCCTTGTTAAACACGTGTGGTGTATTTCTTAGAAGTAGAGTCTTTGAGAAGAGCTTTTAAGCTTGTCTCAGATATCTGGGAGCTCATTCCATCTGGCAATGAAAAGTTTCCTGCACTGCCCAGAGGGGGCAAGTATTGTACTGATGCCCTGCCCACTAATTCAGGTGAGAGAGGGCTGTTACCTGACACTGGCTGCTAACAGCAAGTCACATCAAAAGGGATGCCTCCTTAATAGCTGTTAGTGCTGCCTCTTTAGCTGCATCTTGTGCACAGAATGTTACTCACTCCTGCTGTTCAGATTATTAAATTTCCTTCTGATTTATTCAGTACTGTAGCTGTTGAAGGAAATAAAAGTGCTTAATTTCTATGTGCTTACACTAGGACATATTTTCATGGCAGGTGGGTTTGGTTTGATTTCTTTGATCCCATAGAACTTCTCTAATTCTGGCTTGCTCTTCCATTTACTAAAACAGCAATAAAATCTGTTGGAACAAATTGAGCAGGTATCATTGTGTCTAGGAACTACTGAGCTCTTCTGTTTTCTGTCAACAGTGGTAGTGCTTAATCTAGTTCTTGGGTTCTATCCAACAATTTAGGAACGTGCTCTGAGAGAGAACCAATACTGAGGTTTATGCTACGCAAGTAGGGTGGGGGTTGTCATGTGCCAAGTGGCAGTAAGAACTTGTAGAAGGCTTTATTGAATTACATTTTATATTTATTAATTTATTTTTTATTTTATTTTAGGGTTACTGGGGCTGTGCCATTGGTAAAGCCAGGCAGGCTGCAAAGACAGAGATAGAAAAACTTCAGGTATGATGCTACAGCTCTCTCATGCTGTTTCAAGACAATATTCCTAGCTTATTATGTTACTTAAAATATATACAATACAGTTATGTTACCTAAAATATATACAAGACAATAACATTACTTAAAATATATACAGTACAAAAGAAACAGATGGAATGTTTCCTTGTACGCTCTAGGAGATGGTTTAGCCTCTATAATAGCAGCATTAGAGCATTTCTCAAGTCCTGCCCCTGGGCAGTCTGTAGGGAGTGCAGGTTTTAAAATGGGCAGTGTAAACATACACTCCCATGGATGCCAGTTGGCAAAGGAATTGAGGGAAAAATAAAAGTGTAACTGAGTTTTTTTCTGGATGAAAACCTTAGGGCAGCGTTGTACAGGGTGGTATATCTATTTTTTTCCCAAAGGTTTTAGATGATCCTTTTGTTTAAAAAGTTGAAAAAGAGCTGGTCTTGTTAAGGACAGTGAGTGGAACTGCAGAATGCTGAATGACAACTGGAATATTATGACTCTGAGAATGTAATGGAGAGAAAAATAAAATCCTTGCCAGGCAAGACAGTGTTTCCCAGCTGGCAAGTGTTGAGGTACTGTAAATTTTTAATTTGTTTTCAAAAGCTCTGTCAGCTTGTTGTTGCTGACTGTAACAGACTTCTCAAAACACCCCTGCCTGTGTGATGAGCAGGACTTTGCTGCTCTGAACGCTAGGAACAGTATAGCCACACCGCAGGGCTGCCATGGGAGGAGCTGTCTCTGCCACGGTATTGCGCAAGCAGGAAATGCTGAAGGAAGTTAAGGGAAGTTCCTCCTGCGCACACAGAGTTCTTTTGTAGCCTTCTGAATGAGCCTGCCAACAGCTGGCTGTGCAGAAGAGCCCGTGGAGGGAAGCCTACTGAAATGTACTGAGTGTGCCTTAAGCTGATTTCAGGATTCTAACCTAGCTCTAAAGCATTCTGTCCTCCTCCTCTGTGTTAATATCTGGCACCCCTGGAACTGGAGACAGTTAACATGGGACAAAATTCTACTCCTGGTCTGGTTTTGTGTAATTCTTACTTGATACTTCATGGTTTCAGTTTCAGTTTGCAGAAGTACATCACAGGAAGGTTCAGAGTTCACAGGCTTGTCAGGGTTTTAAGAATGGTCTGTTCATGGTGCTGCAGCACCGTAACTGAAAACTTACAGGGGAAAAACATACCTAAGCTTGCTTCATTCCATTCTGAATCTCATCAGACACTTGAATATCAAATCAGAAGTAGGAAGCCTACAAGTTCATCTAATTTTGGTACAGGAATCTTGGTGTCTGAGAAATCATCATTTCAATTTCCATGTGTGCAAATTGGCAGAAAGATAATTATATGTTGGGTTAAAAAAAAAAAAGTGGTTTCCCTGACTGATTTTTGCCCAGTGAAAGGGTATGTTTACTGCTTGAACCTGACAGTAGAGCCAGTAAAATTTAGTACAGGGAACGGTCACGTGCTGTATGGCCTCACTGCCTTTATTTATTTAATAGCTTCTTTGCATAATGCCTTCAGTAACGCGTATGATCTTGTCACAGCAGTGTGAAGCAAGTCAGTCTTGCATGCCAGTGCTTTTTGTTAACCATAGATTAGGCAGGTTTCCAGGTCAGAGTTGATGAGATGAATGTCAAAACTGGAATGGGAAAAGACAGAAGTGCAGGAGCTTTTGTGGGGTGATACCACCGCCTACAAGTAGCCTGTCAGCCAAGATTTGCTCCTATGGAAGAGATGGCTACGGGTGGAAAGTAAGTGGCATGCAGGTAGCCCAAACTTTAAACCCACCCTAGAGGTACTGCAGAGCTGATACCTGTGTCTGGGAGGGGGCACGGTACCTGAAACCCCCATAGGTAGCTGAGGGTGCAAGCAGAAAGCACTGTGTGGATTGTATCTGACCAGGTGTGGGTATTTCTTCTGTGGCCTGCTGTGACCTTCACCAGTACCTCAAACCAGCTTCTGTACTATGGCTTTGAAAAGACTGACAGGATGGCAAAGGAAACGTAATTAATGGTTTACATTCTGAGCTCAGCCTAAGTAACGGGGGGGAAGAAGCGATAACCTCTTTTGAACTTGAAAATTACTCTGTGCTGAGGAAAGCATTAGTAAAACCAGTAACACACTGGAGTGTATTTTGTGACTAATGGCCTGTTGGTTCCAGTGACCAACTTCAGGTGCATTTTTGTGAGTGCAGTACCACAGGCCAGTGTCTGTCTGGTCTGTGCAGAGGACACCTTGAGAAAGGAAATAAGGCTAATCTTGTTTCAACCCTGAATTAAGGAAATAGAGTATATTGCTACTTGTAGCCAGAAGAGCTGACTGGCAAAAGACTTGACCTACAAAACATAAGTTAATGATGCCATGGAAATTGGCATGCAACTGTGAAACTGTTGGAAGACTGTGACAGAACAGTAAGAAAATGTAAATGAGATGCTGATACCTGGCTCAGACATGCAGTTGGTTACACTGGAACAATGTTCTCCTCTTTGGGCATTACCTAAAAGTCAGAATTGCTTGTGTAAAACATTGGTAAAAGTATTACTACACTACCTAGAAAGAATAGAAATATATATGAAGATATGATGCCTCCCTCATGCTGTACATGAAATTACTTTATGCCAGTTGATCATAAAGCATCTAAGAACAAG
The DNA here is from genome assembly GCA_020800305.1 of Porphyrio hochstetteri. Lineage (NCBI taxonomy): Eukaryota > Metazoa > Chordata > Aves > Gruiformes > Rallidae > Porphyrio > Porphyrio hochstetteri. The sequence goes on along the minus strand of CM036908.1, from coordinate 66,142,713 downwards.
TCAAGCTTTTAGGAAGCTAAGGTTTACCTGCTCAGCTTCTCACCTTCCAGCTGCATAATGCTTTCAACTGGGGAGGTTTCTACCCAGCAGTTTTTTCTGAGAATCTTTCAGCTGTAAAATTCTTCACTGGAAGGACTGGCCTGTAGTGGGCCAAAAGACACATGGTAGTGAATAGATTTGTTTATAGTCCCTAACTTCTTGTCACTTTTATCACCACCAAACAGTGAGCTCACTAGGCATGTGCACAGCCTTGGGAAATGGAAAACACGATCCTCTCTTTAAGATATGCTTTCTTTTGGGGTTTTCTTTTGCCTACAGATGAAGGAGATGACCTGCCGTGATGTTGTTAAAGAGGTTGCAAAAATGTAAGTCCCAACCTGTTTTTCCAACTGGACAAAAGTCTGTGCTGGTGAGCTTGCTGTGGCTTCACACTGAAGCTGTTCCTTTTAAAGTGGGTACCAGGCTTCATTTCTACTGGATGGGTGCTCGTGCTGACTCCTGTGTATTTTTCCCTCCTCTTGTGAGAAAGGATATGCTGCTTGGTACTGAGGATGTGAAAAAGATGAAGGATGTGAAAAAGATGAAGGATGTGAAAAAGATGAAGGATGTGAAAAATCTTCTTTTTAAGTGCAGCTTATATTAGCAGTGGATTAAAAGTTAAACTGCCTGAATATAGGGACTGGTTTTAAAAGTTGTAAACCAGGTGACAGATGGCAGAAACTCCTTGGTGTCCTGATTCTGAGTAAGAGCTGTACACTTCCTTACACAGACTGAACAATGAACTGGTGCTCCAGACATTAACTAGCAGCCCAGAAACGGAGCTCAGGTCTTTTTCAGGCCAATAGGAAAGCAAGGTGAAAGACTCAAGTCCTTAGGAAAGAAGCAAAGTGTAACTCCTTGTTTAAAGATATTGCATGGAAAGACTGGAAATGTTTAATTTTCTATTTATTGATGCAATTTAGGACACCAAATCTGCAATCCAATCACCTGTAGTCACCAACACTGTCCCACAAACTATGTGAGCATAGTGCATTTAACAGGAAAAAAGATACCAACCTGTATGTCACATACTAGTGTGGGGAGTAAAGGTCCCAGGAAGAGAGATGGCTTTCTGCTAGGTAAAGCATGAATCAGCCAGTAGTAAATCATCTTGAAAACGCTTTCTGAATTAGTAGCAACTATAATTCTCTGTCAGGTATCTGCAGTGCCTCATTTTAGTATTCTAGGGACATGTTCTGTGCTTGTTGCAAGTGTAGTAATTGGCAGCTGCAAAACCCTGGTCTCCAGCATTTCACAGCTACTGGTTAGAAGGCAATAAAGAAGTATTAGCTGTGCTTCTGTCATTGGTGGTGCAGCATGGGAGCTTATTTCAGAGTTTGCATCTGAGGCTGTCAGACAGCAGCTAAAGGAAAGAATTTGTGTGATCTCTGGTCTTAAAACCTAGCAAGCACCTCAAAGCAGTTCTAAAATAGCAGAAATAAGGCATGGATTTTCAAATAACAAAACAATTTCTGTTCTTTAATCTTTCTTCAGCTCATTAACAGCAGCTCTAGACACAGTTCTGTGCTTCAGCTCAAATTTAACTCCTCAGTAGCATTTGGCAAGGTAGAAAAGATTTTAATCAACTTTTAATCCCAAAATACTGGCTAGAGTAATGATTTCTTCAAGAGCTTATAAGGCTGTAGTGTGCAAAAGGCTTCTAACCAGTTGCAGACATGGGAAAGGTCTATAGATCACCTTAGGCGATGGGCAGCAAGTCCATTCTAAGTGACAAAGGCTGTGAGAGAACATGAGCTTACAGAGAGATTTCCTTGGGTACCAGTGTTAACTCTGTTGACTTTTTTTCACAATACTTTAATTTCAAGTTTAATCAAACTTTAATTGGAAGTACTTAGTGTGGTGCTGAAGGTATCCTTCCTCCCTCCACTCTCTCTGAGCTTTCTCTGTTGGCTAGAAATAGCTGGTATTTTTCAGTTTTTGAGTCACTAATGCTTTCAGGGGATAAAAAAGAGAAAACCAAGATCACAACTAAGGAATACAACCTTCTCAACAAGTGAGGTCACAGGTTACTCTAAGTTCTATTGCTTTGAGTGTGTGGCTCAACTCAGGGTTGTTGCAGTTTGTTTACATGTCCTGCCACTGAGGACTAAATGCCACAATGCAGTCAAATTGTATTGCTGTTACACTGTAATGTTTTTATCCCATGGACTAAGGAGTGATTTTACTGGTCTGGTTGGTGCTGTGTATGCTGTAACACCACTTGTAGTTTAAATTCTGATTACCATGGTGTTTGCTGTAAGCCTGGCAGTGTACAGAGATCTATGTACAGGCTTCTACTTAGACACAAGATCCTAGTGTTGGGATTTAGCCTTAGTGTGAACTAGAAATACTAGGACATTCCTAATCAGCAGAAGCAGGCAATGATGATGTAGTTTTGATTCTACAGTATTTGAATCCTAATGTTTGTTCCAGTTACAATAACTTGAGCATCTTGACTGTAATCATTTAATACATTGTCTCTTTTTGTGTGTGTGGGCAGGGGAGAAAGCATGGGGAGAGCTGCTTTTAACCATAAGAGTACTTCAGCAGAAGAGATCTGTGAAAGGAGGAAAGTATATTTAGCCTGTTGATCAATCTCTTCTAATCTGTACTTTCTCTGTTCTTCCAGAATCTACATAGTTCACGATGAAGTAAAGGATAAAGCCTTTGAGTTGGAACTCAGCTGGGTTGGAGAAAGTAATGCATTTCTGTCAATTCTATAAATGTTATAGAAAATATTTAAATTTCTGTAACTAAAGTAAAAACACTGCTTTTAAGCTTTGTTCTTTAAGTCAAGGTCTTTTTGTGGATTCTACTTAAGATGTATTCTTTCTGTTGGCAGTAACCAATGGAAAACATGAAATTGTTCCCAAAGACATCCGTGAAGAAGCAGAAAAATATGCCAAGGTAAGGTCTGATTTTGGTATTGTCTCTGTGCTTCCCCTGACAGAAGTCTAGAGTAGGAGGGAATAACTGAAGGTCAGGCATCTGCTGTCATAACCACTGGAGGAGGATAGTTCCAACACACATAGCTGTTGCTTTGAAGGGAGAATAGTGAAGTTGATAGTGTATTCTGGGATAGTTCTTACGCTGCTGAATTCCTTTTGAAACCAGGATTGCACAGGTGGCATGTTTCTCTCCTCAATGGAAATATATTAACTCTTCCACAGTGCTGTGAGTGAGTGGGAGAGGTAGGAAGTCATGTTGCCCAGAACAGTTTTAAAGATAACCAGCTGGAGAAATGCAGTGTTTTAACAGCTCTGCTTTTGTTCTGAAAGTAATGATGGTGTCAGTATTGCCTCCTAACAGTGTGAGCTAGCCTGCTGAGTATGGGTTTGGACAGACTGAGAGGATTGTAAAGCTACAGCAAAATGTGTTTTGCTGATTGTAGGCTGAGCTATGAAACAACTGTTAAACTTTTTTTAATCAAACTTTTTTTTTAAATAGGAATCTTTGAAAGAGGAAGATGAATCAGATGATGACAATATGTAACACATTGTTACTTCAAAACAAGTTCAACTTTTCTTAACTTAGAGCAGGTTTGTTTATAATGTATTAAGCATGGGATGCTATTATGTACTTCTTGGGGAAAAAAAAACAAGTGACCAACTTGCACTAATAAATTTTCCATTTTACTGTCTGTTAGCTTTTATTTCAAAAGAGTGTAGGCCAGCATCATCATGCAGCAGCAGTACTGTGTATCAGACCAGAGATGAAGGAGGAAATATGGGATTGTAAGATAAGGGTTCTATTTCCTTTTTGTGACAAGGGAGAGTCAATAGAGGGGTCTGTTTTGGTACTTAGTGACTGTCTCAGGCTTAAGCCTCAGCTGGAGTCAAGCTACCCAAGCTCTTGCCTGTGGCTGGATGTAGCTTTCAGCAGGGGCTAGAACTCTGGTCAGGCCTGCCTGAGCCAAGCCTTGTGGTACTGTGACAGCCACCTACCCTCCATGCCTCCTTCTGAAGCAGCAGCACTGCTGTTACATCAGGCCAGCCTCTGGCTGCTGCAATGCATTTCTCCAGGCTGAATTTACTACTTATACCTTGCTGCTGATTCAGCTGTTTGTCATTAGCAAGTGCCAGTCAGGAAACTCTCATGAGCACTCTAAGCATTAGCTATGGGCTGACCCTTTTACACACCATACATGACAGCAGAACTACCCCATTCTCTTCACTATGTCTTTATTTGGTACCCCAGATACTGATGACAAGCTGCTAAATGGAGCTAAAGGGCATTTGCATGTGTGTGTGGCTACACACAGCCATCCCATTCTTTCAGGGACAGGAACTATAACAAGAATTATATAAGTCAGGCTTAAGTGAGAAGAGCAAGATCAGTCATGTGTATTTACACGATAAAGCAGAGGGAAAATGTTGCCAAATCTGTGAAGAGACAGGTATGAACACAGCCACCTACTTGCTTACTCAGAATTTCCAAGTTGCCATGTTCTCTTCAGCCAGTTAAAAAGCTCCTTTGAAGAACCATGCTCTGATTTGCTCCTTGTTGTGCAAAAGTGTGTAGTGAAGTCCAATGAGAAGCAACTTTAGAGTATGTACACTTTGCAGTGGATAGTAGTACACAGTGCTGCACAGCTCTTGTGCCTGTCTTGGCAGTATGGAGTTAAACAATACCACAGTGACTTGTATTGTCAGATTTTCCAAATTAAATAAGTTACCAGAATATAGGCTCAACCTGTTTATGAGAATTGATCTCTTATCTATGGTAAAGAAAAAAATATCTTGTTTCCATTGACTGCAGCTGGGGAAAGAGGGCACAACTGGAGCTCTAAAAAGCAGCAGGAAAAAAAGCATTGTGCATTTATTCAGGAAAAGAATATCAAGGAGGAAAACAACCTGGAAAAGTTAGTTTGAAGTTAGTAGCCATCATACTGTTTCACTGATTTAGTCCACCACCTGGTAGAATAAATGCCAACTTTGAGGAATTTTGCTATTGAGAATTAGTACTGTGTCAAACAGCAGAAGTTGAGCAGGAGAAAAGTCCAAGAAGCAGCTACTCATGGCAACACTGACCTAAAAAGACTTAAAAATGCAGTGGGACAGCACAGCATCATTAAACTTTAAATGGTGAAGACCATGTGTCTTTTAGTGTTAAATATATAGAGCTGAGGCTGGTGAAAGGTAAGCTCCAGAAGGGCTCCAGCTGGGATGATTAAGACAGGACTACAGAACAAGATAGAAGGGTATTAAATCTCAACCAAAAAAAAAAGCTTGAGCAGAGGTTCTGTTCTAAGTACAAGACTAGGAAAAAAAATGCAACTGTAGTGTAGATAGTCCCTTTTGCAGGGGGAGGTGTTTGATTTAAGCCCAGAGAACAAGAACTGATTAGGTAACTACAGCAAAAACTTGAAAGCTCCTACCAGTGAGGCTCCTATAGCTTCAGCTGCAGGGCACGTCTGGAGGAAGGAGGGAGGTACGCATGCTCAGAATCGGAGCTCTAGACGTGTTCCTTGAGATACAGGAACATGTTCCTACTTAAACATAGTAAGGTTAAGTAAGCTCACTCAGAGCCCTGAGTCTAAACACACCAGGGGACTGGGGCAGCCTAGTTTCAGAGCTGCTTGCAGCACACACAGGCCCAATACAAGACAGAACAGCAGCAGTCCATGCAGCAACCCCTCAAGGCTTCTAGAACCAGCCTTCAGCAGCAGAGGCAGGATGCTTTCCCACAGAAGTAGGGCTTGGATCCCCCTCCCTAAAATGTGCTTTTGTAATTGGCTTGAAAATGGTCAATTGTAACTTGACATTAACACCAAAATTTGAAAATGCATTGCAAAGCTAACCCATGGCCAGGGTAAGTTTCTGAATCAGAGATTCAAGCACAATGTGATTCTTAACAGTCTCATTGTGATTATTTCTGCCCAAAGCACTGGAAGTTTCAGTTCTAAAGAGATCAGAGAAGCATAATTAGCCCATAGTAAGCAGCACTTCTTGCTTCAGGCTCCACAAGTAACCCACTTAGTCCGGACTCTGGCCATTTATGGGAGTATGTAGTAAAGCAGAAAGTCAAATACCCTCTTGGAATGTATCACTGTAGTTCTTGCCATGCTGAAACTCTTCAGAGTTTTTGTTTGGGGTTTATTTTTGTATGTTGTAAAAAAAAACCCACCCAAACATTGTTTATTAAAGCCTGTGCTTTAGGTCTTAACAGCACACCAGAAAATAAGACTCTACCTACCAACTCATCTTTTAGCTTAAGATGTCATCCCTCCACCAATGAGTATTTTACAATTACATAGATGCAAGTGATGAGAGTAGGCTGTACAGTAAGATGCTTCCTCTCCCCTCAAGTCTCATACATCTATTGACTGTTACTCAGCACCTGATGAATCACTTCTGTGATATTTAATAGGACTGGATGTGTCACATCCCCTGTTATAATTTAGTCAGCAAGTCTACATACAGAAGCTTTGTTCAGGAGAATTAAGGGGACTATAGTGAGCTGCAGGCAACAAGTTAAAAAAATAAAGCTCCAGTATCTGGTTACTTTCATGAACTGCCATGACTGCACCAGGACAGGTTTTCAAGTGTGCACCTGGACTTGCAGAGTTCAAAGATCAATTTTAGGCTACTGCAGCAGGATAATCAGTTTCTTTTGTTTGTGCTACCTTTACACAGCCATAAAAATTACTGGTTTGGATAATGCCTTCATTACAACTGACTAGTACTGCTGATGAAATGATACAAGATTAAGCTGCTAGAAGCTCACAAAAACAACCCATGTGTAAAGTTTCCCATATGGCAGATATACATAAGGGTATCTTCACAAGAAATACTACTAATCTGTATTTGGTGCTGACTCCCAGAAAGGAAACGAGTCTTGTGCAGATCTGAAGTATGCCAAGCATCACATCATTTGTTACTTCCTCCTCATCACCACAATAGCTTGATGGCCTGAGGTTAAGAGCTCCACATCCTGAAAGTGTGACTGTCCACAAAGACACCACACTGGTTGATGCTTTCTGCATTCCCAATCACCCTTAAGGAGAGAGATCTGGAGTCACTACATACACTGTTTTGCAGTCTCTTCCTTTAAGATGAAACTGTAACCATAGAAGGGAACACAAACCCGCAAATTCAACAATGTAGCTTAAGCAATTGTCACAGCTGGAAGATACCGTGACCTTAAAATTAGGTGTAGAGTTTCAAGATCCTGAAGAGAAAAATAGAATTAGTTGTCATGACAATTACATGACTGTAAGAGCACCAAAAATACAATACAGAGACTGTTCTCTCCCCCTCATTTTCCTCTTTCAGTTGCATGTGCCTCTAAGACAAGGACTAGCTTTTCCTCCACCCACCAGATTTTCAAGTTACATGTAGCAAGGAACTTACTTTTACTTAGGAAGCAAGAGCTACTTTGAGACACCAACGGCTTGTAACTTTCCATCACTCCTACCTATTCTGTTTAATGGGGTGGTAGATGTGATAAATACAATGTAGTATTTGAGAACAGGGTGCACACAACCCAGCTCAAAACCAACCTCCGAATTCCGTATGAACCAAGCAGTCACCATGCAGTGCTTTCATCTTTAGTGCACGGCTATTAAAGGACTCTCAAACAGTTGTTTAAAACTGCCTCTCACAAGTTGCTGTGCCAACCAAAAATGGACAACTAGAATAAAGCTGCCAGCAGCATCACATAGCTTATAGCCCAAACATGTGCATAGAATCAGATAGAGGAAAAGCTGACACCCCTGAAGTCCCCCCTAAGGATAGCATAAGAACTTCCACTGAAAATACCATTTTAGGTGACGATGTAAGACAAGCCAGCTTAGAGTTTAGAAAGAACATGGGGTGGTTTAGTGCTGCATAGAGTTAGATACCATTTGATATGCATGTTGTCTGCATATCCAAAACACATTTGTTATGATGCAACTGCAACAGATTAATAGTAGGTTCAGTTATAGTAAATTCACCCAGAAGCTGATACATTCCAAACACAAACACAAAACCCCATAACCCACCCAAGTGATGCCTAAGTTTTCTGAAGTTAAGTGTTTCCTGCAAACAAGGTCTTTTAGAAAAGCAGGAAATCTGCCAATTTCATTATTGCAGGGAAGGACAGAGACCTTATATATTAGACTACATCAACAGGTGTCAGGAGCAGCAAAGGAAGTGCTAGATGACTTTAACAGAATGCTTACAGAAAGCTCAGTTTCAGCTCTTATTCTAGTTGTTTCCCTGAGACTCAGACATACCACTTGAGACATCCCCTCTCCCCCCCCTCCTCCAAATACTCTCCTATATACACCAGCACCAGGAAAAAAAATCCAAAATACTGTTTTAGGAGGCAAAATGTAGCATAATGTGTTTCCTGTCAGTTGGTTTACCACTGGCCAAAAGTTTGTTTCGATGCTCATACCAGTTCATCCTGTTGTGCTGCTTGCAAGGAAGATCACTCCCACATTAACAAAAAGATCTTTCATTGATCAAGAATAATTAAGTTCTCCAAAAAGACATGCAATTTGTTCTTTCAGAGTTCTGGCCATCACAACACAGCTTGTTTCAGTGGTTCTGTTTACAGCTGTACTAATGGGATGACAGACTACCCAGAACTGCAGGAGAAAGCTTATTCCTGAAGGTAGAAGCCTCTTGCAAGCAGTACAGTCTTGCAATTAATTCACAGGTTAAGTGTGCATTACACAGTGTTGACTAGTCAGCTAACTCTCTGGCCACCTGGGAATTATCTACCTGTAATAATACCCTCCAAACAACAGACACAAAAAAGTATCTTCTGAAAAAGGTGGCTAAACAGGAAAAAAAATTAATTTAATCACTGGTCAGACTGTAGATTCTCACTAAGAGCAGCTACTTCTAGCTAAAAAGCATTTAATTCAAAAGACTGAGGGCATTATTTAAAAAAAAAAATAAGAATAAATACTGACCAGCACTAGTCTTGTTAGTTGAGGCTAAGAAGTAAGTTAGCCCTAAGTGATGGATGTAATTCAGACAAGCAGAAGCTGTAGAAAAAAGGCTGTGTAACCACTGCCTTCACAAGGTTGCTTTTGCTGAGGAACCACTCTGCAAAATCAGCACTTGCTTCTTCATGCTACGTGCTGTGAGGGGAATACACACTGCTTTACAGAGACAGTTACAAGGAAGGATCGTGCATCTACCATCCCAGCTCAGTTGGATCATGTTGCTCTACAACCTGCACCTGTAACAATCCATTACTTTAATCAACATCTTATCAGTGCTGACAAGCTTGAGATTGACACCTATGCTGGCATCAGTATTCAAAACCTATTTTTTAAATCTCTAAGTCCAGAAAGATATATTTAGTGAAAATTCAAACTGAGCAAGCCCCTTCCCAGGGTCTGAAAAAGCTTGTGTATATTATGTACAGCATAGCTCCAACAGCTTTATTTCTTCTTTGTACTTTTTAATGGCTACTTCTGCAGCAAGAAGTCTTTCATCTGTGGGGTGGTGATTTGTTAAGCCTCCCAAGATAGAAGCTAGCAACAGGTAGAATAAGCGAGGAAGATTCTTGGCCATGACATCACTCAAAACTATTTCTGAAATCCAAAAAAAAGCTGAATCTACTAACACAGATACCAAGAACCTAATCCAGCCCAAGTGAGTTCTCTGTGCCAAAGTGGAACAACAGTGTGTTTCAGTTCTCCAATGTCAGCAGCAATCAACATTTTGGATATGGATAACATGAGACCCCTATTCAGTATCAATTTACTCCCAGTCTGGTTATCACAAAAGGCTAAAGAAGTGACCACACTTGCCCCAAAGTAGCTATCAGAAGTTAAATATTTAAGGGGGAATACCTTCTATTTGAGAAGCTTAGTGCAGAAGATTGCAGTGAGGTTCTTCAAATACCACCTCATTTAAGTGTTAAAACTTTCAAGACATTCCTGTTCGTTTTCACAGCAACTAAATATGTAGTTGCCACTCCCAAAAACACGGGTTTTGCATTTAAGTTTTACCCAGTATGTTTGATTTAGGCAGGAGGCTATTTAAGCAGTAGTACTTCTAAACAAGATTCAACTCTGTTAGGAAGAATACAGACTAGAGATTCAGATGCAAGTTTGAATGTTTTCAACTTAAGCTTATTTCAGGAACACTAAAACCCTATTTGCTCTGTAGACTGGTGGCTGATTCTATTTATACAGAAAACCACTTGTCCTGTAGAAAAAACATCTCTTTTCACCTTGAAAGATCAAAGCTTTCACAGATAGAATGTTTACATCAGAAGTAATGCCTACAGCTCAAAAAACCAGGAAGAAAATAAAAGCTGCATGCTGCAAGATGATTTAGAAGCCAGTTAAAGAGTACAGGGGGTTTTTAAAAATTCAAGTTTACAGTCCTGGAATGGCTGATGCACTAACACAGCCCATATGTGTATGTGCATAGGATATATTTCTAGTACTAACTAGTGTCTTGTGCCCATGACAAAAAGCAGCCCAAAACAGAAGAGTTGACTACTCACAACAGGTAGATCTAATCCTTCACCTTTCAGCTGGCATTCACGTGAGAATGCTCTCCTTCAGCAGTCTCATGGAGTAGCACTACCACCCAGAACAGTAACTAAGCTTTCATGTGACTTCAAGCACCTTCTTTTACAAGACAGACCACTTGACTGCAGACAATGACAAGTGAAGTCCTTTGCCACATCTAAATTAGAGCCACTGTGTAAAGTCTTGAGCTTCTCTAGTACTGTGCACTATTGTTCTGCAACACTGTGACTTCCCCAGCGTAGCTGTGATAGCCTCACTATTGTCACCAACATGAACTTGTAGCCTTTAGAAACAATACAGGAAATTAAGTGGATTTGTAATCAGATTCTAGATCTTGCATCCCTTTGCTTGGCAACAGAAGAGAAACATCTCTATTCAGATAATTTAGCAGCACATGAGAAAACACGCAAAAACTGGCTTTAGAATCCAATCTTAAGTAAACTCTGGCAGTGGGCACCCTTCTTCCATAGTTGCTAAATTAGCTAACATTAATATCTGATAGAAATATGTTAGCTATCATAATAGAAAATTAGATACCACAAAGAATAAAAATAGTCTCTTACAATACAGCTCTTACTCTGTCCAAACACAAGATTACCAAATCAGTCTTATAAAAAAAGAGAACATTTTACATTTGGAATTAAAAGATTGCATGATAGGTGCCAGAACGCCCCCACACAGCTCACAGCCCAGGACGAAAGCAACAGTTACATCAGTTGAGAAGTAAAAGCTCTTTGCTTGGCCATAGGCTGCTCTAACACACACCAGTTAATGCATCACTGATTTCTGCACACATTTTCTAACACATGGGATTGTAGTTAAGATCTGCAGCCACAAAGCACAACAAAGTCTGGACATAGTTTATTCAGTAAAAATGGGACTGGTTCTCCCTGGAGATCTCTGAAGCCACTAACAAGAGCTGCTCTGACAAGCTGAGCATAACACATCATTTTGCTAGGATTGTTAGCTGCAGAGCTGAGAGGAGTCCCGATTCTGAGAGTCTCCTCACACAAGTATTTATGATAGAGTGCTCTACATTGTAAATATTTTCATGATTATTCCTATCCGGAAGAGATACAGCACTGCTACAAAACATACCCACCCATACTGGGTGCAAGGAACCACTGCTAAGCTTCAGTAGCTACAATGAGCCAATTCAGGCTTCCTAAGGGTTGTTGGACTTTGTGCCTTCTCCGGCAACAACACTCCCAGTGAAATAATGACAGTCAGCATGCAGAGCATGTACCTGTTTTCCTAAACATGGGGACAGGAACGTGCCAGAACTAGGGAAACCATAGCCAAGCATTTCACATACCAGGTGTATTGTTCGTGGGGTTTTTTGTTTTCTCTCACATAGAAAAATAAACATGAAGGAACTTATTGCTCATAGTTAAAGTGAAGTTTTCTCCATGACTAGTAAACATTTTAACCTTCCATTAGTAACTGAACTTTTCTGTTGTCAGCTTCACAGTTGTTATGATGTTCTTCCTTTATACTTGCACAGTAAGTACCTCAGAACTTCTTATCACACCCTTGTCTCAACAGTTTGCAATCACTTAGGTAATAAAGCTCTGTGGGAAGCATACACGTGACCTTCATTTGTACAGAAATACAGCGGTCCCACACAGAGATTCTGAACCACAAGGCAGATGCTTGCTCAACCACCACTGGAAAAAGTGTTGCCTATTTACTTACAGAATAGAAACACCAAGGGGAAGAGCATTTAGAAAGAAAAAAAAAAAAAAAAAAAGGAGAACTAAACACTTGAGACAAAAATAGGAGCTAGCAGTCTCCTGAACATCTGCAGTCTGGCAGAAAGTACAGTAGTATTTCATTATATACAAAACAGATCAATGTTAGAAGAATCATCCATATTTCTAATATTTATAGAATATTTTGGCTGTAATTGTATGTGTATTCTGAGTAATTTCATCTATGCATAAATGCAGTATATGACTACAGAACCGAATTAAAACATCTTGCTTACCCCAGAGATCTCTCTCCTCATTTATTTTGTCTCTTCAAGGAAGCCACACGATATATTCAACAGTTATTCTGCTATTCTTATAAAGTATACCATAAAATATAGCCATTCCTATCCTTGCATTTCCTATCAAGTGCACATACATGAAAGACTTTGGCCAAAATCTCTACATTCCACACTAACACAGCAAAGACATTTAAAGTACTTGCAGCCATCTGCTAAGTTCTAGAATTAATGACCAAAGATGAGTGGCATGCTGAGAGTGCCATGATGCTTTTGTGTTAACTGGTTTAAGAGAGGCAGTCTTATGCTAGTTTGCACAAACACCAAAAATTCTATCCCCACACAAAACCCGTGCTGCTTCTACAAGACCTTTAGTACTATCAAGGTACACATAATACAAGCAGTGCTGCTTTGCACAATGACATCTCCTTCTACTTTATAGCACAGAAATTCGATACTAAAAGAACTTACTGCACCCGTCTCATTCAAGAGCTTCTGAAGTGTTAACTTCACAAAGTAACCAGAGCAGCTCATTTCTTCCACTCATTTCAGCTGCTTCCCTATACAGGATTGCACTGGGGGAAGGGGCACAGCTGTGAGGATCCAGCATAGCTTAGCTATCTTGAAGTCTTAAGACTGCTTAATGCTGACATTTAAAATGTAAAATTTAAATATCACGGCCGAACTCTTGAGTCCTGAAGTCTGTAATCCAAGGAAAAGTTATTTTAAGCCAAAATTACACCCTTTCTCTGGCTTGCCAAAAGCACAGCTTTTTCATTCCATTACACTAGACATCATCCCTAAGTTGCATGAGAATGTTTATGCTCTTTGTTGAGCTGCCTAGATTGGCATTCTTAGGTGCTTTAAATACCATAAAAGAACAAGTCACCTCTCCTGCTGACTGACTGCATACAAAGGTCCTTTTTGCTCACAATAGCTAGATGGGTGAAGCACCATGAACTTTCTAAGCACTCCAGCTGTCAGAGATACATCCAGGTGGTCAGGATTTTTCTGCTAGAAATCAGAAACAAGACTGATTAGTTTTGTCACAAACTGTTATTTATTGAACAGTACTATACTCAGTACAGAGATACAAGTTGTGCCTGAAAAAAAAAAGTCAGAATCTAAATCCTGATTTGGCCAATACATTCCATGGTTAGAGAGATCAGAAATTCATAAAGTCATTTTTCTGAGGGTTTTTTTTTTTTAACATCAGAGATTATTAAATGTAGCCCAAAACAGTAATTTGTTCTTCAGTTTATCCACTGCATAAAGTGGAACTACAGCACAGAATTAAAGTTCCCTCAGCACGAAAAGAAATACCTCAAACCTTTATACAATTTGTATACATCTTTAGATTTACAACCCAGATCCAAATGCCAGAACTCTAGAGCTACATTAAATATGTTAAACATCTTCTGTACCTGATCCTAAACACACCTTCCTAAACCTTAAGGCCTCATCTAACAGCATGAGCTCCCTAGACAACTGTCATCTGTAGAACAAACACACGCCTTCATGAGAGAACTTACATGAAAACTACACCTAAACTAAAAATTCATTTCTTTGAAACAAGCACTGCAGACCTCTTAACTGTGTAGTCAGGCACCTCCTCTGCACCTCTGCTCTGGCTAAACCTAAGCTATGGTTTGAGCACTATTAAAACAGATGCCCTGTTACTTTGTGCAATAATAAACCTGTGTTAAGTTCAACCACGGAGCAAATTTTATACTGAAAGTCAAAACGTGAATCTAGTGTTAAAACTACATATATAAAATCAATAATAGGCTTGTTAGTAACCGCTAACAGATCGTGTTAGCCTTCAGCAGCAGATTCCCTTAAAGACAAGCTCTGACAGGTGCAGAGACCCTGCCCCGTAAGCGTGCACCGCCACAGCACGCTAAGACCGGACAGAACTACATTCCCCCACGCACCCCGAGAAGCGCTCAGCGCCCGTCAACGCCGGCCTTGCCCTGCCCTTGCTGCGCCTTCCCGCGGAGGGATGACCTCAGCCGCCTGGCGGGAGGCCAGGCTGCCGCCACAACCGCCGGCACCGACCGGGCTGCAAGAGACGGTCACGTCCCCCCGCCCGGGCTTCGCCCCGACCGCGTCACGGGCGGTAGGGGATGATTAATGGCGACTGAGCAACGCCTCCCTCCGAGGGAAGTCCCGCGCCCCGCCCGCGGGACCGGCGTGAGGGGAGAGCGGCGCGGGCGGCGCCTGCAGCCCCTACCTGCAGCCCCGGCGGTGTCTCTGCTGGGGCACTCGGCAGCCACCGCAGCGGACGGGCCGTCTCGGCCCCGCCGCCCGACTCCGGCGGGCTCCGCGTGGAGAGCCACGGCGGGGGATGGCCGCCGGCTGGTCCGCACCTGGCCGGTGCCCTCCCGACGGGCGTTTCCGCCGAGCGCCGCCAGAGGCGCCGCCGCTGCCGCCGCCCCTTCGCGGCCTCCGCTTCACTTCCGGGTCCGGCCGGGCCCGCTCCTGCGCCATCGCCGCCGAGCGGGAGAGGGGGTGACGCGGCCGCCATCCGAGGGGGCAAGGGGAGTGGGCCGCAGGGACGAATCGAGGCGCGGTCTCTCCGGAGCGCGGGAGGAAGCTCCCTGCCGATCCCGTCGCCTGCGCCCGCAGGTCTCCCCCACCCCCTGTGGGAGAGACGCCAACCACTCCTTCCACCTTCTCCCCGCGGCCTAAAATGGGAAGGAGCCGCACGCAAAATGGCGCCGGGAGGCTGACCGCGGCGCATGCGCTCTGCGCGCCCGGGGCCGCTGCCGCCGCAGGACGCCGTCTCCGCCCCCAGCCGCCCCCCTCACTGCCTCTCGTCCCCGCCCCACCGCGTCTCCAAGAGACCGATAGCTCCAATCAGGTGGCGCCGTTATTCTTCCTGTCCCCGCGTCGCGGCCAATCGCTGCGCCCAGAACTACATCCGGATCCAGCCCTCACCAATCAGCCGCGGGGAAACGTTTACTTCACTTCAAGTTTCACCAACCGGCTGGCGCTCCGGAGGGGCTCCAATCAAAAGTCTCCGTAGCTCTACCTGCGTCGACGGCTGGCCAATGCCTTCCACCGGCCGCCTTGCGGCCAATGGGGGTGCTGTCCGCGGCGCCCAATCCGGGCGGGGCAGAGCCCCCGGGGCGTCACGAGGGGGCCAATGGGAGTTCAAGCAGGACAGATTCTGCTCAACAGCTTGTTATTGGGCTCGACGCTGGTGATTCGGTGCGAGTCCGGGCTGGAGGGGGTGGAGCGGGGCCGCGCTCAGCCGCCGCCGCTCGCGGGGCTGTCGTCGTCTCGGAAAGGCGGAGGGAGGGGGAGCCGTGGCGCTGGGAGCGCGGCGGGGCCGAGCCGGGCAGCGCGGGGCTGCCCACTTCGCTCGAGTTTCCAGGTAGGAGGCGGCGAGGGCGGCGGACGCCTCGGCAGCCGCAACTCCGCCGCCGTCCCGGGGGTGGGAGGGAGGGAGGGAAGGAGGCGCGGAGCGGCGCCGGGAGCTCCCCCTCCCCCCCGCCGCATCAACGCGCCCTTCCACCCGGTGAGGGAGAGGGGACGCCCGCCGCTCCCCTCGCGACGGGGACGGGGAATCCCTTCCCCGCCGAACTCCGCCCCGTACCCCCTACCCCTTCCCCTACGAGACCCCCGGCCGCCTCCTCCCGCCGCCGTCCCCGGGGCTGCCCCGACGCTTGGCGACGAGGACCGCCCGCCTGCCCGCCCTGCCTTCCATCCTCGGTCCCCTCAGCCGCGCGGCGCCGGCCCGCCCCCGCTCCGCCTCCCCTAGCCCGGGCCGGGGGCTTGCGGCGTCCCGGCGGGCTGCCCGGGCGTCCGGCCGCGGCCGGTGTCGGTTGGGCGGCGGGAGCGAGAAGTCCGGCCGACCTGCGGGGTGAGGGGGGCGGGGAGGAGGGACTCGGCGCGTCCCTCCGCGGGCCGCAGAAAGTTGCGAGGGCCGGGAAGGGGTGGGGAAGGCGGCGGTGGCGGCGGCGGGGCCCTACCGCCCCCCCGGCGAGGAGCTGCCCGTGCTGGGCGGCGGGTTTCCCTCACCGTTTGAACGCGCGCCCCGACCCCTCCGCCCTGAGGCGGGGAGCGGGAGCAATGGCGACGTGACACACCGAGGGGCCGCCGGGCGGGAATCCGCGGGCGGCGGCCGCGGCCCCGGCCCCGTTCTCTCCGCGGCCCGGCGGGGCTGGGACGGGCGGCGGCCCCCGGCCGGCTGTGCTGGGCTCCCCACGCAGCCCGGCCGCCCCCTTGCCGGGAGGACCCACGCTCGTTCGGCTGCGCCTTCACCGCTCTTTCCCCCCCTCCCCCCTTCTTGTTTTGCAGTGTTTTCCCCTGTGGTCGCGGGGAGGAGAAGTCTTTGAGCTGGAATCCCGCAAATAACCTTTGAAGATGAAGGTAGGCTAACTCCGGAGCAGGGAACGGCTCCCTTTTCCCCGCTCGTTAGCGACTCTGGCGATTTCCTTTTTAATGGCACGTCTCTGCTGAGCAACAGTGGGATAACGCTGCCCGGGGTTTCGGTGCATGCTGCAAATCCTGTTTCTGCTCTCCGGCTGAGGTGTGGGTGAGCAAAGCTCTTGTCGTCTTGCAGTAAAATTCGTGTCATCTCTTTGAGTTGTTGTCCTTTGGGCTGCTGCCTTTAAATGCTTCCTGTATCGGCAGCTGCTATTGCAAGTTTGCAAAACCACAGCTTTTTGTCCCGCCTCAGCTCTTGCCTGATGTGTTATTCTTTTTTCAGTACAGAGGCTTAGCAATTGCGGTTTAATTCACGAAAGAGAGACTTTTTCTTCCCCCCCCCCCTTCAGAATCAAAGAAATAATAACATTTTTTTTTATTTTAGGACAAAACCCATAACAGAAAGACAGCTATTTACTATTCTGTGCTGACTTCCTGTCTTGATAGGCAGTTCCAACACAGTAATTTTGTCCTTGTTTATCAGCTGCTGCAAACATAATAAAGTGAAATGTTGAATAATAAAGTGCAGACTAAGGAAAGCATGATGAGAAATATTTCTTTCTCTTAATATGTGTAACAAATTAAGCTCTGATGGAGGCATTTCAGGAAAGAAAAATACTGGTTAAAAGCTGTTTGAAAGATTACAACCAATTTCTCTAAAGGTCTCCTTTTAGTCAGCAGGGAAAAAATCCTATTGCTGGAATGTTAGAGACTTAATTGTAAATATTGGGAGGATGGCAGTCTCAAATGTTCTAAATAATCTGTGTCATTGGATTGCTTATAGCTGAAAAAGTCTGACTATCTTCTATACTGCCTTTTTGCAGTTGAAATACTTTTCATTTGTATGCTGTATAGGAATTACTTGACTTAATAGTCACTCCTGTGCATTATTATTATTATGGAAATAAGGCGATATTCTAAATATCAGTTAATACCCTCAATGATATTTCTAGGGAAGTAAGTGGGCTGACAAAATGGGGGAGGGGGTGTTAACATCCACAAAACTTCTGTAACTTGTTTGCTGATACTTCATTGTAAAGAACTGTCTGGTTGCAATTCCAAGTGCGGACGTTATTTATCACTTAAAAGTCAACAGTTCTCAAAGTTTAGATGTAAAATTACATATATGGTGATGTACCTGTATAAATAAATAAATAGGAATAACTAAACTTTGTGCTTATATTTTCTTTCTTACCAGGCAGCGGATGAGCCTGCCTACCTGACAGTGGGAACTGATGTCAGTGCCAAGTACCGCGGTGCCTTCTGCGAGGCAAAGATTAAGACGGTGAAACGGCTTGTGAAAGTCAAGGTAGTACACTCTGGCTGTTGCTGGGTTTATTGAAGCGCTGTGTGGAAAGGTCTGTCAGGAGATCCTAGTCCTGAAGATTAGGAAGTGTTCATCACCTCACTGCATGAATTTTGAAGAAGACTTGGATGTTGTCTTTCATATTTTGGGACGGGTTTTGTGGGGGGTTATTTTTTTGTTCTTTTGTGCTGGTGTGTGTGTTATTTTTCTAGGAGGATGCTGGAACAAGAAGGAGCTTTCAGATTACCTATTCTTGCCACTGCTTTCCTCTGTTTGTGATACCTCAGTTTCACAGCAATCAGTTTTGATGTCACAAATAGAGGATTATGGCTTTACATGAGTAATAAGGAATAAGAACAACCCCTTCAGAAGCAAAAGTTGCCTTTTGTTGCAGCTGACATTCTCAGTTTTACAGCTGAGGCAATAAATCAAAATAAGAGCATACAAATAGATGGCAGCAGTTTGTTGGACCAGGTTTTAGAAATGTCCAGGATAACATTGACTTTTGGGCATCTTGCTGCCACTTCTAAAGCAGCATGCTCTGGCGACAGCTGAGTTTCTACACATGCATAGTACTGGCACACAGTATTTTCTCACATTTACAGGCTGAAAGCAACCAAAAAAGTAAGTAATTATTTTGTTTTTACAATACTGTTGCTGATGCTAGCATGGAAAAACAAGAATAAAATGTTGTTAACAACTAAGAATTCAAAGTAAATACAGAAATTGTTCTTCTGCTTTGTCAGAATCTTCCCACTTCCTTGTCTACTGTCCAGGATATGTAAATAAGACCCCCAAATCCCCTAACAGAGATGAAAGCTTCTTTTTCTAACTCCACATCTAAGTTTTTGTGCACTTCAATGCTTAGATCAAGTAAAAGAAGCTATCAGCCTCACCAGTTACATATATAGATCATATCACTTTATTCGGAATGCTTTTCATGATAAGAAGAAAAAACCCCTACAATTCAGATCTTGAAGTGTTTTCCCCTGTTCTTAATGAGTGCATTTAGGAATCTGTAATGTTCTTTGAAATCTGTGTTAATGAGAAGCTCCATGGGAAGCGGTGTGCTGCCCTTCCTGGTCTGGCATCCTTGATTTTGTATCTGTATCTTTGGTTAGACAGAATATTTAGTCTCCTAATAGGTGTGAGTTTCTTTTTCTCATTAGAATATTCTGCCTTATTACTCCATGATAACATTTGGAAGTGTGTGAGGCTGCTGTGACTCAGTGAAATTCCTGTCGCTGTATCTCAATTATCTTACAACAATTGAAGTTTTAACAAGCTAAGCCTGATATTGTAATTAAGAGCTTGTAGGGACACCCCAGCACACTTGCCAAGAGCGCAAAGAGTCCAAAAAGTCCAGTAGCCTTTTCCTGAGTAGCAGGACAACCTGTATTCATCTCAATGCTGATAAAAAAAGGTAAATAAATATTGGATTGATTAACCAGAATGTGTCAATACCAACAATATTTTAGCATGCCACTAGTGTTATTTTAGAAATACAGCTACAGTGTCAACTATGGTTGAGGGATAATTGGGCGAGCTAGAAAACAGGACTTTTTTTCCAGGTGTGTCCTGGATTGCATCAATATCCAAACTCCTATCAAAACTTATTTTCTTTGCCTTGGAATGGCTGATGGTTGATTATTTTTTCCCCCTGTTCTTTAATTACAATGTTTTAGACTTAATATTAAAAGTGGTGCTTCAGGCTTCCTGTGAGTAAAAGCATCTGTGCAAAGTGTTTTGTATTAATGGTGTTTGAGTCCATTTGACTGTTAAAGATCTTGTTTTCCAAATTATTGACTGTAAATATGGTTTCCTATGCTTTTTGTATGCTATGAAAAAGATAATATATTAAAAAGTTTATTAATACCTTTCAGGTGGTCCTGAAGGGGGATAACTCAACTCAGTTAGTGCAGGATGACCAAGTGAAAGGACCTCTAAGAGTATGTATACTGCATGCCTTTTTTTCTAATCATGTAATTGATTTGTAAAAATCCACATTTTGATGCTGTTTATGTGAGTACCTGTCCTAAGAGTTTGAATTAATGGGAGGAGGCTTATTGCTTTACTGTAGATTGATTCTGAGTAATTAGTCTTAACTTTTGCAGTTTTAAAGGCTGTTTATGCTTCTCTGTATAGTATATTTCATATGAAGTTCTGCATGCACATGGATTATTGTATATTCTATTAAGATACAAAACTCCTCCTAAGTAAGGAAACTTTTGAACCTAAAACTAATGGAGAACTTGATTATGAAGCAAAGTTTAAGCCAGTTAGACAACAGTAAATACAGCCGCTCCAAATGCTTTTTAAAATACTTGATGTATTTTATATATAAAATAGGTGTTGATCTGTATTTTTATATGTAAAAAGTTGTCTGGTAAAATATATAGCTGCGTTATAAATCGCTGAATGCAACCAGAGCTCTCTAGAGATCAACTTTTTTGTATTTGTCTTTCCTCTAGCTGCTGCAAGGACACTAATGCATGTTGTAGTCTGCTCACTGAAATTCTGATGTGGCTGACACTATAACAGTGTTTAAAGTAATTGCATGCACAAAAGTAATAGTTACTTTGATTGAATATTTGAATTTTTATTTCCAATTAGCCTTCTATTATTTCTTGTGATGATATAAGTCATGCTGAAATTAGATGTTCAGAGATTCTTACTGCATTACTGTCTGCTGGCAGTTCAGCATTCATTCTTAAAGACCTTTGCTCTTACCAGCTAAGTAACTATGCTTTACAAAGTAATATTCAGTTAAAATAAGTCTTTAAAAAAAAAATAAATCCAGCTTGCTGGAAGAATTAATGCCTACATGTGTTTTTCTCTGTTACATTTGTTTGGGGTTATTACATGTAACCTTGAGATGCTCCTTTTTGCAGGTTGGTGCAATGGTTGAAACCAAAATGCCTGATGGATCCTTTCAAGAAGCTATTATCAGCAAGTTGACAGATGCAAGTTGGTATACTGTAGGTGAGTAGCCACGTGCTTTCGTTTACAGTCACTAATCTTTGAACGGTGTATTTCTAATTGTAGGTAATAACGTAAGTAATTATATCTTGTAAGATCAGAGATGGATTTGGCAGGGGACTTAAAGTCTGGCAGAGGACTTTAAGTCTTCCAGGTCCTGTTCCCTTATCCATTTAAAATGCTGGAGTTCAGAGAAATTTTTTTTTTAGATTTTAAGATATAAACCTTGTAATTGCACTTCTTGCTGAAAACCTGTGGCATGGCTGAAACACGGGCCTTCTTTCACTGCATGCAACCTTGTACACATGAACATCCATAGCACCACTATATTCTGTGTAGAGTTGAGAGTTGTGGGTTTTTGAGAGAGAAGAAGAAAGGATTTTAATTTTTTCTTAAGACTTGGCACATCACATCTTAAAAGGAAAGAGGGGGCTTTTGCTTATAATGTGAATAACTCTTTGCTTTAAAATAAGTTTCAAATAATGATGATACCTAAAGTGAAATAGAAAGCTACATTGTTTCTCATGTTGGAGGCTCAGGCACTTTTCAGCTAGTGAAATAGAAACCTCAGAATGCAGGGTCAGCAGTACTTTAACGTCAAACAAGAATTCTTTGCAAGATGAATTTCTTTGTTTTGAATAATTAGAGTTGCCCGTTTTCATCTCTAGGTTTTTCTGAAACAGCTTTGAGAGCAGACCCAGCGGCATTTAAGTAATACTAGTTAGGGAAATAAAAAACCCACAGGATTTGAATGAAAGAGCTTTGCAAGCACCTATCCTTTTTTGCACAGAAACTTTCTTACAGCAGCATAGTGTTATATTTGCTAATAGCTGCATGGAGGGAACATGCTCCTCTTAATTGTCCTGTGTGTGGTTCTCTTCAGTGTAGCTTTTGAGATTGGTACTTGTAAACTGTTTATGACTTGCTGCCTTGTATGCCAAATGTATTTGGCTTTACTTCCTACTCTTTTGTACTCTCTTGAGGAGTCCCCTATAGCAGGAAGCATCAATTATTTTGATTCATTAGCCCCTTTTTTAAGATAAGAAGATGATACTTTCAGTAATCCAACATTTCCATTGCAGTAGGCGAGGTTATGTCATCTTTGGTGGGATCAGGATAAGGCTCTAATTTGGAAGGGTTTATCACTTTGATTACTGTTGTTACTGTGGGCTATAGATATAAGCCATTTGATTTACCAGTTGACAAAGCTCACTGTCTTAGCATTTTTCTTCAAGATTATAACATTGCTGTAGAATTGTAGATTTAGCTGTAAAACTGTAGTGGATGTTAGGTCAGGAAGGAAAGGCAGGATTATTTTGGAGTGTGCAAGATAAAAAATCTACTTGGTTTGTTGCTATGATGAGACATACTCAGTGAAAAACAGTTTTGCTTGTACTGACTTAGAGGTTAACTGCTCTGATACAGAAGAGGTAAGAAACACAGTCTAGTGCTAATAATTCCATGGTTTAAAAATTAGTATTTCCATTTTAGAACACCTATTTTAGTTTTAAAATAGCTTTTTTAGGAGTTGGACTTGATCCTTATGGGTCCCTTCCAACTCATGCTATTCTATGATTATGATTTTTTTCTTAGCTAGTTCTGAATTTGGACCAGAAGATTTATAGCAGTAAACCAGTCCTACATATTCCTGCTTCAATGATTAAAAAAGGCTTTAAACTATTAATTGTTAAAACAAAAGTATTCATCTTCCTACATTTGTCAGAGAATGTTAAATCCTCTGTTTTGGAAGTGAGTTTTGTCTGGCTTTTTTTTTTTTTTTCTTTTCCCCTTTGAGCAGTAAACTTCTGCCAAAAATTTCACTTGATGAGCATGTAACTTGAATGGTGGATACTCTATTAGTGGATTTTTGTTTAGATTTAACAAGTTGTTGAACTCTCCTCAATAATGTAGGAGATAAATCACGTGTGCCATGATTTTTACTTTATACCTTTATTAAAGTGTTGTTTTTCAGAAACTTGAACCAATGGATTAATTTATGATTGTCATTTTCTTTCCCCCAAAAGGACTTTTTGACAGGCAGGACAGGGAAAATAAACTCACCTGTTTTTCATATGCAAATGTATTAAGACTGCTAGGATTTTGTAACAATTTGATGCTCCTTGTGTGTGTGATTTAAGTAATGTTATTGTAAGTTAACGTGCAGTGTGGTTATATGGCACATAGAATATATGTACCTGTGACTATGAAAATACAGTTGTAACACATTGAGATTGTATTTGGATCTTCTGAAGATCCTTGAGCTGTGTGTGGTCATGCTTATTGCAGCTCAAAGTAGAGGTAGCTTTGACCAAAGTAAGAGATTGTGAAAGTTGTCATTAAAAAAGTTATTTTACTTTTAACTCTGGGGAAGTGTTCAAAGTTGAGTACAAAACCACTGAGGTGTGAAAAAATAAGTCTTATCTTTTGCCTGCCACTTCCATTATATTTTTGTAGAAAGTTCTAGATAGATTTTAGGTGTATGTTTATGTTGCTGTGAAGCAAATGGTTGACTTCTTGGCAGTCTTATCAACTGATTCGGTCCAAGCTAAAGAGTTGAGAGGGACGGAGACTGAACAGCCTTCAGGTTTCTAGAATGTCTTTCTGAATGTGGTCAGGCTTGAGCTGGACAGCACAAGGGAAGGCTTGTGTTTCAGCAGTATATGCTTTTCCTCTGCTGTTGATTTTCTGTGGTATGTAGCATCTCTTTATCCATAATCTAAAAGTAGACTGATGGATAGAGGAACCAGTAATATATACAGATATTTTCAAAATACCAAGTATAAATATCTTTAAGAATTGACCAAGACAAACTGCATGCAAGTCTAGTGGAAGTAATGATCTTCACCTTTGCAGATCAGGTTCTCTATTTCAGATGGGTATCTAAAGAAGTCAGCAGAAACTGCTTTGTTCAGTAAGGTGAACCAGTAGGAATGCTTTGTTGAGTTTGCTACAGTAGGTGACTTTGCCACCAACATAACAAAAGAGGCAGAAAGACAATTATTTAGTCTACTTTAACAGTATCTCCTGTCTATTAGTGGTGGTCATGTGTCCAAAATAAAGGATTGTTTTATTGTAGCTGCCGTAGAATCACTTTTTCACTTTTTTTCACATAATGATGATCTTACTGTAGCTGTTAGGTGTATTGAAATTATCAGCTGTGACTTGGAACTGCTTTTGAAATAGCCTTTGAAATTCAGCTTTTCTGTCTAAGTTGGTGAAGAAACAAAAGCAGTTTGGAGTGAAAGTTTAGCGATGTCTGGAAAATGCCATTGCACATGTCAGCTCTCTCATCTGCTCAATTGCATCTGAAGTGGGATGACAGTAATAGCAGTGTAAGTTCTTTGGATAACAAAGGCTCAGTTGGATGTTTGAATCTTTAAAATGCAATTATTTAAAATGAACTTACTTAATTTACAAATTTTAAAGTGCTGCATTGATGCTTTTGAAGTGCTGAATATATTGTTAGGTGATAATTGCGTAGCATTAGAATGGTCTATCAGATCTGCTTTCAGCTGAGCCAGGTTTGATTTACAGCTTTCTTAGTGCACCATCCAACTGATTCTCAGTTAACTTGCTAAACATTTCAAGTAAATACTGAAATAATGGCTGAAATGACTAAAAAAAAAAGGCCAAACCAAAACTCAGACCACACCTTACAAAGTTCAGAGCTGTATTTCCCTTCTTTCCCATTCTCTGGAATCTTACAAGCATTACCACAATTTCAGAAAACAGAAATCCTTATGTTTATGTTCATTAAGGAAACACTTTTTTATCCCTTCTGTGCAGAACTGGAAGCCATGTAGTGTATGAACTAAAGTGAGAAACAGTATTTCAACAGAGCAAGCATCTGAAGAATTACTGTTAGAGCGGCCTTTTTTTACTGCCCCATCAAAACAAAAGTGTCATCTCTCTCCTGATAAAACTCAGGTCAATAATCTGTGTGTGCTTGGATCTCTTGTTAAGTGTGTGCAATTTAGCCATATCTACAGCTTTAAACCAAAGAAAACACAGATCAAATACTTGGAGCTTTCTGCCTTGTATTTTGCAAGAGAAAATCAGGGAGAAGTTTTTCTAAAGAGAGAAAAGATGTATTCAATTTCAGATTTTTTTTCCTCTGAAATGAATAGGAAATAGGGAGAAGAAAACCAAAGCAGTGAGGGGTGTTTGCAGTTTCTAGCAGACCTTGCTGTGCCAACAGGAGGGCTTTATATGCTGCTTAGAGAGAAAGGGGGAGCGAACCTTTGGGTTTTGAGAGTTACGGCTTGCAGCCTTCACCTAGTACTTTAATGTAAGAGAAGGCGTATCTTTTCCCTTTCTAAAAGTTATCATGAAAGGGCAAAATATTTTAACATAAATAGTAAATTTATTTTTCTTATTCTTTTCAACCTTGCATGAGTCTGCAAAGTCAACTGTTGCTACTTTTTTAGCTCTAGTATGGTGTTGTACATCAATGTGGCCCAACTTTAGCTGTGCTGTAAGCCAGACACCACTTTCAAGACACTTGTGTGAGCTCCATCCCTCTGCTTGTGCTGCTCTGCAGCCTCATGTGGTGGTAACTGCCACCTCTCATGTAGTCCCTGCAGCAGTTTGCAGGGAATGCTGAGTGAGTGTGTGCCAAGAGGAGTTGGATAGCTGAGACCTCATCCTTGTGCAAGTGAAGTTTTGGGTAGTCTACTTGAGTCGTTCTGGAAGTACAGTTTCAGTCCCCAGTTTTGTCGCTCTGGGGTCCTATGTTTAGGAGAGCAGGTGGCAGAAACAACAGGTATCAAGTGTAGGTTCAAATCCTCTCTCATGTTGCCTGGGTTTTGAACATTCCGATTCAAATGCTGTGGGTGGTTATCAGAAAATGAACCAACAGTAAAGTCCTAGGACTTTCAGGAGCAGGACTGCTAACAGAAGCTATTTATAGTCACATTTTCCTATTAAAAAAAAAAAAAGCCTTTTCTGATGCTGTGGGGATGTTTCTCTGCTAACAGGAAAAATTTACTTGGTCCTGGCTACACTCCCATCTTTCAGCTCCTAAGATGCCTTATTCCTGCATGAAGGGTAATAAAAGCCATCAGTGCCACCACTTAGAACTAGATCAGCAGTAGTATGTGCAAGACACTAGTCATGTTTGTGTGGCTGGTTTGACCAGTTCTTCCCAGCATCCTGTTGTGTTCTACATCCCAGTAGCATCACTTCATTGTCAGGCTGTGCGTGTGTCACCCAGGAATCCAAAATCACAAGTGTGGCAGGTAAACTGTGTAGTCACCTCCACTTCAGCAGTGCTCTATATCACCCTAACCCATCATATTCTTTTCATCTTCAGAATGTTACATGCATGGATTTTGAAGGAAATCCTGTATTTGCCTGGAGTCTTTCCATGGGCCATGTAGTTGTTCAAGTGTACCTGTGGCATACAGAAACTGTGCAATAGTGGTGTTTCTTTTTGGAGAATCTAGAAGAAAAAAAACCAGTGCTGTGTTTTGCACTTAGGTGCGTTTACATGATGTGCAGGTAGAGGAGATGTGATGGGGAAAACATAACTGAACCTTGTTACAAATCAATGTGGACTTTTGTCTTAAAAGATAATTAAAAATTGTGTACAAACAGTACTGTATGGAAAGCAAGGAGGCAGAATTTCTTTCTGTCATCTCTTTGTATGTCACAATAGTAAGATTACTGTAACATCTCAGAAAAAGCCATTTCAGGCAGTAGGGTTTTGTTTGTAAGGTGATGGTTTTCTTTGAGTAGACTCAAAGGTTACACCTCTGTGTTTTCAGTGGTATTTCCTATACATTTCTGTGCCAAGTTCTGTACTCTCTCCAGTAGCACAATACACTGTTGTATCTTGCTCTTAGAGCTCTCTTACATAGTGATGAATCGGTCGTTAGTTCAGACCTTGTCTACAAGGTCACTCAACAAGTATTGCATGACTCTTGGTACTTTCTGTATTGTTTCTACAGCTGAGAAACACAAATCTGCAAATCTTGCCCACATTCATTGAGCCATTCACAGCTAGTAGCTTACAAATTACTCTGTCAGGAAGCTAGTGCAAATAATGAAGTGTGCATAGTGACACTGGAGCAGCTTTCACTTCTTGGTACCTTATTTCTGTGTCTTGGTAGATTTAAGAGTTTCCGAATGGGATGAGGAATCAGGAAAAGGTGACTTGCTGTGCTGCATAGAATCTCTTCATTTGGGCAGCAACTGTAACGTAACTTGTTGGATACAAAGTTAGCAAGGGGTGCAGCCTTAAGGGTTGTTTTCCCTATTCACTTGCCTGTTATGGGATTGTCTTGTTCTGGTAACACTGTGTATAACTAATATCGTAACTATTAGGAGGATGTTACTGCTGGTGTTCTTCTGTGTTCTCCTTTTTCTTTCTTTTTTGGGTTGGTGTGGGGTTTTTTTGCAATCTTAGGGATATTTATAAACAAGATGTAGTTAAACTGATTTGCAGTATTTTGTTGCACGTTTCTTCATGGATCCTAAAAATTATTTTGATTAGTCAACTTATTAATGTTTCTTATATAAATAAATGAGAACCAATGTTGGGACAGCATTTTTGTGAGGACAGTATTAGTGTTATTTTGTTAATGGCATATACAGGGCTGCTACAGACAGGGAATGGAAGGATGCCTGCTCATCAGTAGTGAGTTGAAAGTTGCACTGACTAATTGATTTTTGAGGTACTCAACTTTTAACCTAACTTTTGGGAAGCATTCCATTGATTTCCCATTGGGGAGCTCTGTTTCTCTGTCATAGCTTTGGCTTGCCCAGACTTATGTCCATTGTTCAGAAACACTCTGTGTGGAGCATATTGAACTTCCTTCTTGGAACTAGAATGAGCGATCCAACAGAAATTGTTCCTCCAGGTTGTGTAGTTAGTCATCTTTTTTCCCCTTCTGTCAGTGTGATTAAGCAACAAATGTGTAAGAAAGGCCTCTGGCCAGCAGGAATTTCACTACTCTTTCTGTCATTCCTACTTTGTTGCACTGACCCTTCAGTAGTAAATAGGTTCCTGGGTAGCGTGCATCGTTCTCTTTCCAGAAGTATTTACTGAAGTAATCAGCTGGTACCACCCCCGTCTCTCCAACAAGTGCATGTTCTCTGCAAGATTAGGCAATAATAGTACTTGAAGGGCTTCTGCTTTCTTGTTCTTGTTCCTTTGGAAGGACAGGATTCTAAGTTCCTCTTCTAAGATAAATATTGTGGCACTGCACTGACTGTGTTACATGTGTATGGGGGTATCTCCCTGTCTTCTGGTTCTGTTTCCTTCCTTCTTTAACACAACTGATACTGTTCAATAAATTATTTCTTATGGAATACCCCATCTAGAATTTCTGCTATTGGGGAATTTGGACTTGGAATAACAACCTGTTCAAGGAATGATGCAGTAGTTAATACAAGTTATTCAACATTAATTTAACAGTTTTTAATTTGTTAGTATGAGACATTTTAACTAAACAGTCTTACTTGTGGCTGAGGTTAAAAGGAGGAATGAATTTGGAGCATAGAGTCTGTTAAGGTCTTCTGACATGCCTGCTATCATAGTATCAAAGTATTACATAGCTGAAAAACCTGCCATCTGCCTTACTGCTTATATTTATAAAATCTTTAATATATAATATTGTACGTTCAAAATGTACTGGGGTGCATCCAGCATGGCATGGCCAGCTGGCCTAGGGAGGGGACTGTGCTGGTGCAGCCTCACCTTGAGCACAGGGTGTGCTTTTGGGTGCCATGGTACAAGAGGAACACGAAACTATTGGAGTGTCCAGAGGAGGGAAGAGTCTGGAGGGGAAGGTTTACAAGGAGAGGCTGAAGTCCCTTGGTTTGTACAGCCTGGAGAAGAAGAGGCTGAGGGGAGACCTCATTGCGGTCTGTGGCTTCCTGATGAGGGGGAGCGAAGGGGCAGGCGCTGATCTCCTCTCTTTGGGTACCAGGGATAGAACCTGAGGGGATGGCATGAAACTGTGGAGAGGGAGGTTTAGGTTGGATGTTAGGAAGAGTACTGAGAGCCCTGGGACAGGCTGCCTAGAGAGGCTGTGGAGTCTCCTTCTCTGGAGACATTCAAACCCACCTGGATGTGTTCCTGTGGGATTTAGTCTGGGTGATCCTGCTCTGGCAGGGGGGTTGGACTAGATGATCTTTCGAGGTCCCTTCCAACTCCTAATGTTCTGTGTGATTCTGTGATTCAGTTTATCCTTGAAGCATTTAAATTACTTTGAAATACATCTGCCCCTCATAATCCTTCTGCCCCCTACTGGTCCCAAATCAAATTAAATGTAACTGTCACTTTTCTATTAATCATTTTAAAAAGGCAAAGTATTTTTAAGTAATTATAATGCTACAGTATTCTATGTAACATGACATAGTTTTTGTTATTGAGAATTCTGTTGTAATTATCTAAAAGATTTTTCTTTCCTGAGTAGGTGATATCTGTAGGGATAACCACACACTGACTTGAAAAGAGTTTTTTAGTGTTGCCATTCGTGTGTGTATATATGTATTTACCTATAGTTAAATGAGACTCTCAGGGGTTGGGTATGGTGACTCTATCCACTCTTTTAACCTGAATGAGGGGTAAGAGGGAGAGAAACCAGTCCTGGAAGAAAATTTACATTTATCAAGGTAAAATGAAATGTATTGGACTTGATTACTTTGAAAGAATCATGCACTCTTACTCTATCGTGCATTTCCTTTGCCTCAGGTAGGATGCTCTTAAGTGGCTGCTGAACAGAGAGATCCTTTTGCACTTCCATTTAACAGTTACACCAATTCTTTGGACTTCTGTGGTTCAGGAAGGAGCCCTGAGAATTTGTGATTCTCGACCTTCCTTTCCTGAAGTTATGTGATAACTGCTTGTCATGTGAAAGAAAGTAGTCTGTCCTTTGAGGGTGGTAGATGACTGGAACAGGTTGCTCAGAGAGGTGGTGAAGGCCCCATCCCTGGAGACATTCAAGGTCAGGCTTGATGGGGCTCTGAGTGAGGTGATCTAGTGAAGATGTTGCTGCTCGCTGCAGGGGGTTGGACTAGATGGGCTTTAAAGGTCCCTTCCAACCTCCCACATTCTGTGATTCTTTTGGAAATCGTTTTTCTTCTAGGGGAGGGTGAGGGGTTTCAGGAGGGGCTTTGGGGTTGTTTTTGTTTTGTTTTCCTTTTGGGGCACCTGGCTTAATTCTGGAAAATGTAGAGTGGCCTAAGCCATGCATGGCAAGGGATATTCATCTTTTGTAAAACAGGCCAGTGCTCTACTGTCAAGTAGAGAAAATGGGAAAAAATGGCCAAAAAAAGGCTTGTAGGAAGAGGGCATGGGGTAGGCTTGTTTTCGTTCAGGTATGAAACTGGGAATAGGACTGTCAAGCTCTGAAAGCATGCTTATGTGACCTTTCATTGTCCCCAGGTCTGAGGGTTGATTAGGAAAACTTAATTATTCAGCATTAATTATTTTGTCTTCCATGTTGTTTTGTCCATGGAAGTGAAATATATATTTATGAGGTTGGCAGTTCTGCAATTGCAGTTACGTTTTGCAACCGATAATCACCTCATTGGTTGGGAATATCTAATTATGTGACTTGCAAAGTTCCAAGTTAACTTGCATGTTTGTTGTAACTGAGGAAAGCAGAATATCTCACACAGTTCTTAACTGTTATAATTTCCTTATGTCTTAATATTGAGATTTTAGTGTGTTTTATTAGTGAATTTTACTTAACATTCAGTATTTTATCTTTTAGGGATCAAAAATGGTATGTCATCTGGTGGTTTATGAGTGGCTTGTTTGATTCCTCTGTACTTGTTTTAATTAAATAGGTTAATCTTCCAAAATTGGGGATAAAGCAGTCTTGTTTTGTGGTTTTTTTTTTTCCTGTCAAGTAATGGGTTCTATTTGCTTATTTTGATAAAGTTACCTGTTGCTAATCCCCAGCTATTTGTCCCTTAAAATAATTATTTGTGCAAAATGAGTACTTAGACTTGAGTTCTGAATGTGTTTGCAAAGGATGATGATGGTAATCCGCTTTGAAGCCTCTTCAGAGCGAGGAGAAATGGCACACGCCGTAGGGTGCACAGAATGCTTAGAACAAACAAACAAAACCCAACCAGCCAAACCACCCTAAACCTTAAAAATAATTATTATCAATGTGTACAAAGAGAGCTGATGGGTAACACATTTGGTAATGAAACTTCAAACTTCAAAGGGGCAGCACAGGTATTTTTTAATTATTTTTTTTCTAAATTAACATAAACCTGTGACAACACTGAGCTTCAGAATTACTTTGGGTGCTCTGGTCTTTGCTCCTAGCTGATCAGTGGATATGAGAACTGAGTTGGTAATGCTGAGGGAGGGAGGGTTCGTACTTTGTTTTCCCAGGTTGCATGAAGTGTCACAGTGGTGAGTGGCTTCCTTGAGCTGGAAGCTGAACTGCATTTTGAGAGTAACATACTGACATTATTGCTAGGTCTTACTGGTATATTTTATATTTTAATATTAACTAGGCATATAGGTATCTGCTCTTACTAAAATAATAGGTTGTTGAAGTGGGGGAAGTCAGTTGCATGAGTATTATAACATAAGCCATGCAGGTAATTCAGTAGTGGAACATACCAAAACAGTATCTCTGCTCTGAAGATGGAGGAACCTTAAAGCTTATCTTACCAAGCTTAATTAAATTTGTATCCATACCTTTTCATATAGTTACTATTGCAGTCTATGGTTTTAAACTAAGAGTAGGAGAATGCGACTGGTCTGTTTAGTTACTTGACAAATAAGTGCTTTTCTGGCTGCAGCCTATATGTGCTTTTCCTAACACCACACATATATTTGATATTCATGCAAGAGATTTATTTTTAATAGAAATATACCAAAATGATTGTACTGATGGGCACAACACTCGTTAATTTTACTATTTTTTTGTTTTTCTTTTAAAGTTCACTACTGGACAAAGCACGTTTCAAGCTGTTTAAATACAGCATAGTATTTTGCACTTTGACCTGTACAAATAAACTTTTACCTGACTGGAATGCCAGGCTGCAGCCACCTGGTCTCTGCACTTTGAAAAGGGCTTGTTCACATGGCTCAGCCAGTGAGATCTGAGCTGGTGAGGGGGGGGAGCTGGTGACTTTTCGTCTTCTTCTCCTCAAGGAAGTTTTCATGAAAGGGTTTTCTCTAAGCTGACTGAAGAGTGGATCTTCCTAACACAAAGTTTACAGGATTCTAGTCATCTTCAGCTGCCCCTTGGTGGAAATTGATACAACTTCCCTCTCACGCATGAGTTTTACAGGAACAGGATGTCTACAAAGTATTCTTTTATGAATTAGTCAGATTCACAGTTTCAAGTTTCCAGTGCTCCTAGTCTACTGGTAGCACACTATTGATGGTTTAGCAAAAACTATCACACAGGTGGTTTTCTTTCTTCTGTTCATTTGGTTTTGTGTGGAATTGTTTGTAGCAAGAGAGAGGATTAAAAGGTAGAATATTCTTAAATAAGAATAAACGGATAGGGTCAATAAAAACTCAAAGCCAGAAAATACCCTGAGATTATTTGATAATAGTAACTGGTGATCTTGAATGCCACCCTCTGTTTTGCTTGTGAACTAAAGAAATGGTTAAATGGAAGTTTTGAAAGTCGTGTTTTAGAGAATATTCTAGATTGGGAGAGAAATAGACTTGTTTTGCCAGCTTGGGAAAGAGAAATGATCATCTTGTGCTGATGTATTTTCTTGGCTTTATAATAGTTTTTGATGATGGTGATGAAAGGACCTTGAGACGAACTTCATTATGCTTGAAGGGAGAAAGGCACTTTGCAGAAAGTGAGGTAAGACAATGATGGACATGCAACAAAAATTAAGTGTTTGTTTATTTATTTATAAGAAGAAGAAATTTCAAACTAATTTTGTTTCATCTTTTTCCATATAGACACTTGATCAACTGCCACTAACCAATCCAGAGCACTTTGGAACTCCAGTTATTGGGAAGAAATCGAACAGAGGAAGAAGATCTTCTCTTCCTGTGTGAGTTTTGATAGAGCTCTGTTGCTTTCCTTTCCTCTCCTTTAGTGTCCTTTGCTAAGGCTGAAGTTGAACCCTTGAAGCTGTAATGGTCTGTGTGCTCTATCATGAGAGCTGTGTACACAGCTTATAGACTTATGTAATGGAGTTTGTGTGAGCATGTTCATCTGTTGGCAGTGTTAGGAAATTGATGGGGTTTTTGCTTGTAGTAGCCTTAATGTTTATTCTTCTATCATGTAATAAGAACTCACCTGTCAGGAAATGTGGGGTTTTAACCTTCTTTATTCAAGTGTGTTTCAAGCAATTTCAACTCTTAAAATTCTTATTTGGTTTTTGAGGCTTTGCAGAACAGGAAGAAATATCTGATTTTAAGCTGTATTAGCTTTCAGATATTAACTTCAGATGAAAACTTAAAAAATACTCCCTGTTTTAATTTAGTACTGAAGATGAAAAGGAAGAAGAAAGTAGCGAAGAGGAAGATGAAGATAAAAGGCGTCTCAATGATGAACTGCTTGGCAAAGTTGTGAGTGTGACTTGTAATTCTGAGAAGGCAGAGTGGTATCCAGCTTTGGTGAGTTGCTTAAGACGTTGACTTCTCTAGTTTCATATTCCTACTGTCTTTTTAGACAAGAGTCATCCAACTTGTTATGTCATTCACATAGCAGTTTTCCTGGATAGGATGGTTTGCAAACTTGACAACTTCTATGGCAAAGTTGCAAATGTCTAAGCTCTGCTGCTCATATTTCCTAAAAATATGAATTTTCTATGGTATCTGTGGAGAGTAGAAGAGCAAAGATAAACTTTTATGTGGAAGTTACAGTTTTAGGGCTCTTAAGTCTTTCAAAACTGCATGTAAAATGGTGTGTAATGATATTTTTTCCCTAGAAATAAGATGGGACTTGGACTTCCAGGCAATTTAAGACCAACTAGATTTGTGAATTTTAATTGCAGTGGAATTTTTACTTTTTTTGTATTTAATGATGGCCTTTTTCCTTAGACTTTCGATATTATGAGGTACTAGTTCCTATCATGCTTGCATTTACAGAAATGGCCAGTTATGGTAGCAGTAGATGTTGGTTATTATTTTTATTTGACTATTAATACAGGATACAGCTGTTCATTGCTGTGACTGATAATAAAATATATATTAAATAAATTGAAGTACAAACTTGTACTGTACAGAAAGACACTTTGCAGATTCTTGATATACATGGAAAAGTTTATGGATGCATATTAGAAGTTGCTTTCTTTAGTAAACTTTGGTATTGTCAGACAAGCTCAATACACATCTGTGATCCATCAGAGATGTCTTTGTTTCTAAGAAAGAATATTTGGGGCATTAAACAGGCGAGTTTGGTTCAGTAATTTTTACAGATTTACTTAACTCTATATTGTGTAGTCCTTTATTTTGAGTTTTCAGGGTTAGCTGGAATGAGCTCAGCTGTTAAAATCTTCTATCTTAGTTTAACATTTTATTTACATATGTGTATCCAGGATCAAAAGGTAACTAACTACACAGGCCAATTGCCTTCCCTTCCTTGAAGGAACATTATGTTGTGATGTAGGGTGAACAGCTGTCACTGACTTACCCAGCTGTGTGTATCTCAGTTTAAAATATGAGATCTGGTGTCGTTGTACATGTTCTGATTGTTGTGTATCTCTTTACTGATGACAGATTTTAATTTAACACAGTTCTAAACTAGGGGATTCAGTCACTGGAGGCCATGTAGCCGTTCTGTTCTCTGCTACCTGAGAAACAGGAATGTCTTGATTTTTGGGGTAAAACTTCTGACTCATCTGAATGGGGTGGCACAGCTTCCACTGGGTTCTGGTAGATCCAGAAGTTCGTCAGCATTTGACATTTCCTGTCCGTATATGGTCTAGTGCAAAGTGTGAACATGTTCTCTGTGTGGTAGTACAAATATGGCAAATGCATTTTTATCACCTTTTTAGATGTGGAGATACTGCTGTGGTAGGATGTGCTGGATTCCATCCTGGCATATATTATCCACACCTCAAAAAAAACCCCCCAAACCCAACCAAATACAGCTTATGTCTCAGTTCAAATGCTAAAAATCAGAAGCTGGTGTAAAATGAGTGTGCCTGATGTTTTAAATAGATTCTTTAAATAGATTATACATGAACAAGAGGGGGAAAAAGCAGGGTGAATAAACAGGATCCCATGAAGTCACCCCAGTAGAGTAGTTCTGAATTTACAGATGAAACTGCTAACTGTCCTGGCTTGTACCTAACATCTAAAGTTAATAGTTTGAGGTAAACTGTGTCTTGAAATTTGTCATTCTTGGTCTTAACAATATAAATTGAAGTAGGTTTCTTTTGTCAGAAATGGAAATCATAATAGAAGAAACAGGAAAACAGCAGCCTTCCTGCTCTCTGTCTGTCTTTCCTTTCAAGATCAGCTTTTTTTTTTTTTTAAATGCTTAAAAAGAGTGTTTTATTTGAAACTTCAGGTTGTGTCTCCCAGCTGTAATGATGACGTTGCAGTGAAAAAGGACCAGTGTTTAGTTCGATCCTTTGCAGATTCCAAATTGTAAGTAATAGCTTACTTTTATTAGTTGTATATGGAAGAAAAATGCTAAACTAATTACATGTTGCTTCTGAAGATACAGTGTTGAGTGGTATTGGTTGTACATGTGTCACTCAGTCCCTTTCCAGCCAACAACTTCTGTGCTTACTCACCACCTTTACATCATGTGTACAGATAGTTAATTGGATTAGTAAAGTTTCTGGTCTTTCTTAGTTTTAAACAAATCAACAACTTCAAAAAAAACCCCAGAACCCCAGGTGTTAACATTTTAGGTGATTCTTGTTCTTTGATGTGTGAGTTCTGGTTCTGATTATTTCCGTTAATGTCTTAATTACTATGACTTTATTGGTGTCTGTTGCAGTAGTTTGGATATCTGATTGACTCATTACCTCCAGTGCCCAGACGTCTGTTGCTGTCTAAACAGCAAAGTTTAAGTGTTTAATCTACTTTTTTAAATTAAAGAGTAAATGTAAAGTAACTTTTTAATTAAAAAAATTGTACAGAATCTGAACCAAGAATCCTGGGAAGAGAAAGAAAGGTTCTAGTAGCGCACCCCTCAAAAAAGTGGGGGGAACAGAGATGTGTGTCTTTCTTGCAGAATAATGTATTCAAAAGAATAAGATGACTGTTTTTTTAAAGCTGTTTCCTGTTATTTGTCTTCATTCTTACTTCTAATGCATCTGTCTCAACATATTGTAACTACAAACTTCCTTGCCGAAGGCCAGCTGTCACCCCTCTTTCTCTCTTTCTTTGAAAGTGAACAATTTGTGATTTTTTTTTTTTTTTTTTACTGGCCATGATTTTGAGTAGGGTGCAAGTTCTTAATTACTGAAACATATTTCAAATAACTGAAGACTTAATTCATTTTAGCCTTTTGATGTGAACATGTATCCTCAGTCTTCTAGATGAGTCTGGTTCTTTATATACTGAAGGGTGAATGTTACTGGAAAAGCATGCAGACTTGCTCTGTTTTACTTTTTTCTCCCCCTGTAGTCTTATGGCTTTAACTTCAGAAAATGGCAGCCTCCCATTCCTGAGGTTTTACTCCAGTTTTTCTGAAATAATGAAAGAAGAAAAAAAAAAAATCTTATTAGAATAACTCACTTGTAAGGCTTTCCTTGCAGGTTGGTTAGCATTTCTGTTGTAGTAATTCAGTTAACTGAATATTCAGTATAGCTTTAGAACTGATCAACTTCCATATATTGTGCTGTGAAAACACTTTTGTAATTTTAAAAATAAAAACCCTGACTGTTTATGAATGCAGATATGTGAATCTGGCCTCGTTGTTGTTCTATGTTAGTAGAAAAGCTTCTTTATTCTCTAGCTACATTGCTGGTTTGGATAGCAACTATTGATTGGTGTGACTATTTTCAATTTAGAAAATGTTCTTTGCCTATGTAGTTATTTTTACCTTTGCAAACTTGCACAGGTTAAGCATTTAAAATAAAGAATTTGCAAACTTTTCTTAATTATTTAGCTACAGGAGTTCTTTTAGTGTCTGGATTTCAAAGAAAGATTGGAAATTTACTCTGGTTTTGAATCTTGTATTAGGACCTATGATAACAAATACCGTATGCATTTACTTGTTAAAGGGCCTTGAAAACTGTAGCAGTTGCTGGTTTTCTATGTGAAATGTTTGCTTTACTGTGATTCAAAAGTAACAACAGAACTTTATTCCTTTTCAGTTACTCGGTAGCAAGAAAAGACATTAAAGAACTAGATGTTCAGAACTTGCCAAAATCTGAGTCCTCCCCCAAGAAAGGTAAATTACAATAAATTCTAGGTATCTAAAACAATGTAACTTTATGCAATAGTACTTTTAACTTTTCCAGATAAATGATGGCCTGTTGATTTCTGATAATTGCCCTTTGATATTTTGCAAACCATTTTAGATGTGATAAATATGAGAAACTTTGGGCCTGCTGTGTCATTTTGACTAACTTATTTTCTACAGGTGCCTGAATTTAAGTTAAACCAATACATTCTTAAAACTCACTGGGTTTTGGTAAGACCTTAACTACTGCTAGTTTGAATCAGTGATCTGTATGGATCCCTTCCAACTCAGCATATTCTATGATTCTATATAGCTGCCTTCTTGTTAAAGTCACACCTAGTAGAAGTGTTGCCTATTTTATTTCTATTTTCTGCTTTTCATCCACTCCAAGTTCATAGAAAGTTAATAGACTATTTTCAAGGTAATTTGAAGTATCATTGAACAATTCAATATATAGTTACATCTCTGAAACCCAAAGTTTTGTTATATTGCTCAAAACTCTTTTATCTTTGTGTTAAAAATACTCAGACAGCAAGGTGTAAACTCTATTAGAACATCCTGTCTGATTAATATTTAAAAGTATAACTACAGAATTTGATTTCTGGATGGATGCATGCATATGACTACAGCAATCCATCTTTTTAGTGAGCTTGTAAAATGCTAGAGTCTGTTTACTGTAAATAATTCTTAAACTTTCAGTGTGGCTTCTCCCAGTCAGATCTCAAAACACAAAAGCTGTTGAGGAGAAGTTTTTAAAATACTTCACAGAACTAACAACAAAACCCCCTCACTCAACACAGTTCATCTGGTTTGATTAACCGTGTGGAACAGCTCCTTAACAAGTAAAGGTTTATCATGACACTCACAAAGGAGAGCTTGAGGTGGTTTTGATTGATTTGTGTGAGTCTTAATGATTTCTCTTACACTTTCTTTTTAATAACTATTTCACAGTACGAGACCTTTCGAACAGTCAAGAAACGATCAGGTGCCAGGTCAAAGACAAATTGAGGACGGGGATTTGTTTTTTTTTCATGCAGAACATAATTGGGTTGTGACATTTCGTTGTCATGAGGCAATATTGTGGAAACAGAGGTACTAATGGGTTTTTAAAAAAAGAAAAAAAAAAAGGAGTTTAAACAAATTTCTGGAGGTTGCCATCAGCTATTAAAAACTGGTGTGTTTTCTTCTCCAGCAGCACTGTCAATGGTTCGTTGCAGTATCTCCGGAGCTCTTCTGGGTGTTCTTCTGACTCCTCCTGATTAAAGTCCTTTATGGTGCCTGGGGGGGGGGGTGCATATATATATCTGGGTTTGTTCTGCTTTGTTGTTTTCCCCCTTGGAGCACCTCTTCAAGGAAAAGAATTTGAAGTATTCCCATTGTACAAATGTGACACGTCCCTGTTCTGTCACTCCCTTACTCATGAATGTATTTTTCCTGTTCCAAACATTAACGTAACATCTCTTTAGGCAGTGCTTTTAAACAAAATGTTTGCAAGTTCTTGCAATGAAACTGTAAGACATGAAGATATTTTGACAATAACAAAATACTCGATCTAACTGTGATGGCTGCTTTGCTTTTTGAAATAGCTTTATTACAGTATTTGTCTCTTTCACAGAGAAAGAAAACAGTTCACAGTTGCACAGAATATATGTGGATAAGTGTAGGTGCCTGTCATTGGTGATGTTCACATACATAAGTGTAAAGCTTAGTAGTGTTTATGGGGACCTACACCTAGAAAACTACTGGATACTGTGTGTGGGATGGTTGTTCTCAACTCAACTCCTTGCTTGCCAATAATTGGTTGTTAAAATTTGAGTCTCAAAGTGTCAAGTGTTTAAAATGTTTTACTTAAATCCATTTTTGGTTTAAGTTGGTGTTGTGATTTACAAGAAGATGAAAAGGAAATTAAAAATGTTTTGTGAGTGAATACCCTGGATGAGGTAAAAGCAAAGGCCCTTTCTTCTGTAGGGCTACAGGAGGCAAGCACGTTTCTCAACACAAAGGGTGTTCCTCGGAACTGGAAAATAGACATCAGTGAAATTATGGAGTCCTCTAGCAGTGATGAAGAAGATGGAGCTGCTGCAGAAACTGATGAAGAGGAAGTAAAGAGAGAAGAGAAAACCGAAGAAGTAGTGGTAAGTCGGAGTAATTTAAATACTTTGTGTGCCTGAAGGTCCTGCACTTTCTTAAGTTTCACTCTCAGGTGCCATCTTGGACCTGTTTTTCTTCCCTTTGCTACCAGTTGCCTTTATTGGGATCTGTGAGCAGTGGCAGATGGCCTTCTGGTATCCAGTGCAGGAATTGGAGTCAAATCTCAGAAATTAACAATTCAAGGCAGAGATGAATGATTGAATTAATCTGTGTCAGGAAGAGACGTAACCAAAAAAATGATGCTGAGTTTATGAGTAATAACCAAAACTTAAATAAAACTTTGTATTTTTCTTTTGTACTTTATACATAGCTTATAGAAAAAGTAACTTGTTTCTGAGAACAGTATATTTAAGAAAAAAAAAGACAAATTATTAAAGCAAAAGCAATGGACTAACTGAAAGTATGAGCTAATGCACAGTGCCTTTTAGGAGACTATTGAAGAACAGTACTGGAGTTACCATTGTAACTAATGGGGTTTTTTCTTAACGCCAGTGTTAGTGGTTGGCAGCTGCAGTATCAGATACTACGATGTGGATGGACTTAGTCCAGTATCTATGGCAATATGTTTTTCTTTTGAGAAGCAAGGAAGCCACAGATGCCATGACATGCATCAGCATCGAGTTTTAAGGCTGAAATGAAGTTAGCCAGTTTCTTCTTTGTCATCAAAACCGTGTTTACAGAGTTGTCTTTTATTTCTTCTACCTGTTTTTAACCCTGATGTGCTGGTGGGGCGGGGTGGGGGTGGTGGGAGGGGTGTTTGCTGCAGGGTTTGTTGGTTGAGGAAGCGGGGGGGGGTTAGGGGTGTCTCCTCGTCGTGCGATTGTTCGCAATCCCCTCGGAAAAAACTCTTTCCATAGCGGGTGTGGGGGTGAAGTCCAAGGAAGTTTTCTCTTCTGAGGAAGGCCAAACCCTCGTTTCCCTTTCGTTTCCCTCAGCGTGCGGTTTTGTCAGCCCCAACGCAGAATGGCCGTTCGCTCTCTGAGGCGGCCTACAGCGTTTCCCGGGCAACCGAGTGTTGGATGGCAGCGCGCATGCGCGGGGGTGTGTGCGTGTGTGCGGGGGTGTGTGTGGCGGGAGGGGGGGAAGAGAAGCGGGCGCTGGAGCGGAGGCTTGGCCGCCGGCCAGGGGGAGGTTTGCCAGATGCTTTGAAATGGGCTGTCTCTTTTCTTTGCCTTTCATGTAATGTCTGAATTTTTTTAAAATTTTTTTTTTAAATATATATATATATTTATTTTTTTCTTATATATATGGAAGAGAATGTAAGTAATGCCGTATAACTGCGGATGTCGTGCAGGGAGACAGAAAGCGAGCAAATATTTGGAAAGTCAGGCTGAAATATGTCCAGGCAGTGGGCAGATTAGATAGAAAAGGAAGTAAAACCATTTTACGTTTGAAAGAATGCAGCTCCTAGGTAAGGATTCTGTGTTTTAATCTGTAACGTTAACGTGGTTGTTAAGAATGCGGATTTGACTTGGGTTTCTGATCTGGGGAACTGTCTGGTGGAGCATGCAGTCAGGGTAGATCTTTCCAGTTTTTTTTAAAAAAAGAAAAGAAAAGACAATAAGAATCTATTTTTAGGTGTTAATTTTATGCCTTGATAACAGTGTTCTGGAAAATGGAGTAGATGTCTGTATGGGAATAATGGTGTGATTAGATAAATGTAAGGATAAATGTGTGCAGAATATAAAATCCTCTGGTGTGTGTGTGTTTTTTTTCTCTCTGTTTGCAGTGAAAAGGACTGAATAGGCCACATTTTGCAGGGTGTGAACTGTTGCAGTCTGTATTGGTCTGTTTGTATTAATGCTGGTTAAAATTGCAGAGTATCTGTCACTAAAAATCAAGGATTGTTATTCTAGTTCTCTAGTATTCATTTTTAATATCTTTTTTTCATGGCTGTTGCATAAAAGTGCTGTGTGTTTCAAACAAAGAAGGGGGAGGGGGGAGCTTGATGGGGTTGGTTTTTGGTTTTTTTTCTTGGTTTTGTTTTTTTTTTAAAGGCATTCCTGTAAAAGAAATATAGAGGTTATTTTTAAAGAATAATGTAAATGTAGAGTCATGAAGCAAAGGACTCCAGACAGGTGGATGTGCTGGTAGGAGAAGCTGTAGAATCCATTATTTCCAAGTGACAAGTAGGCATGTAAAAATAAGGTGAGCTTCTTCATGCTGAAGCTATGTAGCAGAGGATAGATATCGATCTTTTTAGATTATGTCAGAGCAGAACTGTCATCCTGGCCCATTAAGAAATTCCTGATTCAACTGTTATAATACATATTCATATTTTAAATGCTGGATATTGCAATTAGACAGCATTCATGGAATTTATCATAATTGCCTTTTTATTTTCCCTTAGAAAGGCAGCAATACCAGTTGCAGAGAGAATCGATAAGTTAATGATATTTTTTTGCCTTTATTTGACTGCAGATGTTGAATTACTTCAATTTTGCATTTACATTTTGTAGTGTCTCTCCTCTAATAATCAAGGTCAAAAATAGCTTCTGTCCATCCTCTCCCCAAGTATTATCAGTGGACTTTTTGTTTTAGAACTGCAAATTGCTATATTACTGGAGGTGGGAGGGAGAGTTTAAAAATTATCTTACGACACCCCCCCCCCTCCTTCTGAAATGCACAGCAGCTTTGCTGGTATGGCCTGGCCAGCTGCTGATCAGCCGTGATAGGCCTTCATTAAATCAATCAAATTGACACAGACCCACTTAATGAGAGCATAAAGTCAGTCAGAAGAGTCTAATTCTGGGGATGGAAAGGATCCTATTTTTCTGAAGTAGGATCTTTTATAATGATAATGGAGCAGAGAGACCTACTGTAGCTGGTGATAATGGATCCTACCATTTTCCAGTAGCTGGGTTAAAGACTGTAACTCTGTTTTGACAGAGACTGTCTTTCTGATTGTTCTGCCTTTAGTGACATCTTAAGAGTACAGTAGAATTGGTACAAGAAGATTTCCAGGCTTCACATGGTAGTTCTTTACTGTCCTTTGTACGCTGAGGAGTGGGGACCAGTAAGGTGGTGGTGAGATGCTGATCCTCCTCATCCATGGTCACCGACTTGTGTGATCCAGAGTTGACTATGGAAGAGGACAGTGTGGAAATTGCTAGTCATTGGCTTTGACAGGGATTGTGTTACATTGAGCTGCTCAGAGCGTTCAAATTTGTTGGATTTTTGGCAATGACTGCAATATATGTAGCAGCTCAGGATTACTTTTTATTCACAATGTGAGGTTTGAATAGCCAAGGTATTGGTTGAGCCACAAAAAGTGGGGAAAAAAAATTCCAGAGGTACCAGAGGAAAAAAATTCCTTATCAAATGAAAAACTGAAGAATCACTCAATTGGTTTGAATCCAGACAAAAATCTGGATATTGCTTTTGGTTCTTAGCCATGTTTCAACATGTCAGAATAAGAAAATTAACTATTTTGAGGGTACACTTGATAGTCAAAGAATGCACTGCAGCTAAAAGGAAAGAGAAAATCTAAACTCCAGTATCTCCATGTAGAAATAGCAACATTACCTGATACTAAAAGTCAGATTATATATACTACTGTATTTGCTTGTATTGAAGTTGTTCTGTCAGGGAAAAAATAACTGTTTGTTTCTCAGGATTAAGCAATCGAATACCCCCCATTTTACAAGGGAACGAATGTGTAGGTGACATTTGGTTTTGCCTCTCAGTACTCCTGTAGACCATTAGGATTCCAAAAGAGTCAAGATTTTAAGGTGCAGTTGCTTGAAATACATTTGCAGTATGTGTTCTTAATGGATACATTCACATAAGGACAGTGTTAATAGTAAGGCATTTGTTCTTTAGACTTCGAATTTTTCAAGTTTCAGAATTTTATCTTTTTATAATACCAAGAGCTGGAAAAAGGGATTTTTATCTTATCTGCAAAATTGGTTATAACACCATCTTTGAGAGACTTCCTACTTATCTATGTCACTTTAATAGCAGCTCTTTTTTCTTTCACATTTTTACCCCCTAATCAAACATGAAAAAACCATGTTGAGGAAAGAATGTCAGCTAGCTGGTCTCCGTGCCTCTCATTGGAGAAGGAGTTGCAGCACCTCCAGGTGTATGCTTAGAGGA
The DNA here is from genome assembly GCA_020800305.1 of Porphyrio hochstetteri. NCBI lineage: Eukaryota > Metazoa > Chordata > Aves > Gruiformes > Rallidae > Porphyrio > Porphyrio hochstetteri. Next base: position 66,098,917 of record CM036908.1, on the reverse strand, counting down.
ATTTTCTCTTAGTTTTCATTTTAACAGTCACCTGAAGGATGTGTTTTGGTTAATAGTGTGCTTCCATGTAAAGTTTTTAGGGTTCTTGCATCACCAACAGCATCAAGAAACATCAGCCACAGTTGCTTTATATTGTTGAGCAGGGAAAATGCCAGAAGCATTTTCCAGTGTACCTATTCTGCAGTTAAGCAAGGATTTCAGTTCTCATGGTAAGTCGTTACCATATATATTATTAGCACTAAGTTCATAAAGGATGGATGAGTATATGAAATCTGTGATTTGTTGTCAGAGGCTTGAGATTCCTACAAACAATCAGTAGTCATCTAGTAAAATATTTACATTTTGCTTCAAAGTAGTTCTTGTTTCCCATCTAGTCATTTCTCTAAGTGACTGTGGGAGACTACATAAATGATCCCTGAGTTCTGGGTTTTTTTGTTGCACTCTGTGTGTATTTTAAGATAACATTGAAAAAGCTGACTCTAAAGATTAAACACAGGAATACAGTAATTTCAAAGTTATTGAAGCATGGTATCCAGAAAGCCAAGTGTCCAGTTCTGGGCTCCCTGGTATAAAAGAGACAGGGATGACCTGGAGAGAGTCCAGAGGAGGCTACAAAGATGATTAAGGGCCTGGAGCATCTCCCCTAGGAGGAAAGGCTGAGTGAGCTTGGACTGTTCAGTCTGGAGAAAAGAAGACTAAAGGGGGACCTTATTAATGTTTATAAATATCTTAAGTATGGGATGCAGGGGGAATTGGCCAACCCCTTTTCAGTGGTTTGTGGAGACAGGACAAGGGGCAATGGCTGCAAGTTAGAGCATAGGAAGTTCTGCACCAACATGGGGAAGAACTTTTCCCCAGTGAGGGTGACAGAGCCCTGGGACAGGCTGCCCAGGGGGATGGTGGAGTCTCCTTCTCTGGAGATACTCAAGACTCGTCTGGACGCCAACCTGTGCAATATGTGCTAGGGAGCTGCTTTGGCAGGGGGGTTGGACCCGATGATCTCTCCAGGTCCCTTCCAACCCCTACAATTCTGTGATTCTAAGTGGTTTATTTACATATAAAAAACCCCTAAGCAACTGTGGTGTGTAATATGCAGAACAGCCTTTAAAAATAGCTATACATTGATAGATAATCATCTTTTGCATGCATGCATGCATCTGTAGGGTTGTTGGAGTCTTGACTACTATGAAGAATGGCTTGCATCATAACGTTCTTTATAAAGACGTTTCCTGCTAACAGACATTCTCAGAACAGTCCTCAAAGAGGAGCAGAGAAGTTGCAAACTGAGGCACAGCCCTAGAGTGAGTCATTGTTGAGGATGGTTGAATTCCTGGTTCCTGTTGGTAGAAATTAACATTTTAAGACCACTCTCATCTCCACATGGTGTAAAGCTGTTAACTTGTTGCAATCAGTTTAATTCTTTTCATTTCCTTAATTAGTGTTCAAACTTAGCATCAGAGAGCAAATGTGCCAGTGATGAAAACGTATTTAAGTGCTCTGAAGCAACAAAATCACATTAACTCTTAACTCTAGCAGCTTGTCTTGATCATATACCCTTCTCAACTCCAAATCCTGTACACATTGTTCTCCTGTTTAGCTTGCATTTATTTCACAGGAGAGTTCATGGTGTTGTCAATCTGTTAATAATAGATCTATCCCTGGTACCTTAGCCCAGTATTGATTGAGTGTATGGTGTATGTGCTTGTAAATAGAGATTCATTCTTTGTTTTGTAAAATAAGCCATTTATCCTTTGTGTTCCCCCTCAGCTCTACAGGTTAGCACCACAGAAACTCTTAATATCTCTCTGTGATGATAAGTCAGGTTAACAGAGCTATATTGCTTAAAATCATGCTAAAGACAGAGGCAAAACTCATGGTGAATAAAGTGGCTTGAAACCAAATTGAAGGAAAGACAGTTTCTAGTTTTCTACAAATTTCTGTGGGTTTTCTGGTGTGCCTGCCTTTTTGCTGGTGGTTATTCTCAAAATAGTTTCCAAAAATGCTATTAGTGTTAGACTTATTGGAAAAGGAAAGGGGTGTGTCCTTTATAGAGATCCTATGTTAGGTGTTGATTTCATTGTTTTACATTTTATAGTATACTCTTAACTGCTGTGACTGGCTAGTTAGAAAGGAGAGGGAAAAAATCTCACCCCTAAATTTTCAACATTTCAGTGATAAGCAAAAAGGGGATCCTGGAGATTTTTTTTCTTTTTTTAATAATATTCTGCCTTTTGCCTTGAAACAAAAATTCTCATGTTGGATTTACTTACAGGTATTGGATGAACAACAGAAAGATCTGAATTTTGAACTCCTTCCACTTAAAAGTTTCATATAATTTTGCCTCTTACTTGGCCTTTAACTACACTTTCCCTCTTGTTGCAACGTCTGTATAGGAGAAGGTGAAATGGAGAGGCAGAACTGTCTTTAGAAAACTGAATTTGAAGAATTGTCCCTGTGAACTTCCTTAAGCCCAGTGTAAAATGTGCATAACTGTTTGTAAGGAAGTGAGTTTTGGAGGGTAGCAGTATTACCCCTGCTCAAAAAGAGGTGCTGGGAATTTTAGCTCTCCACTGAGTCACTGATGGTGCCTGCAGGTTGTGGCATCAACATTTCCCAGGTGTTTTCTTCACTTTGGGTGCAGCTTTTAAGCTTATGTATCTTAATGTTGTGATAGTATCTGTGAAGGGTTATTCCTGTGCTGGCCATTAGGAGAAAAAGAACCTGAAATAGCTGATATATTCCTTGGTGTGGTAGTCATTTAGGTCCATCAAGTTCCTCTCAGGAGGATTTGGTGTGTACTCTGGCATTGATACCAGACACGGCTTAGGCTTTCAGTCAGGGGATGGCAACCTAGCTCCTACACCATCAACAGAGAAGTAGGTCCGGTCCAGGATTCAGGATGTCTCATGAATATTGGAGTCATATTTTCTGTCTCCATCCTAAATAGCTTTTAATCTTTCCTTTTTGCTTTGCTTCAGCTGAAAATACTTTGTGTCAGTGAAACAGTTAACATTCTGTCTGCAAGAGTGCTATTTCTAACCTACATTTCTGCTGTTCTGACCTACAGTTTTGGTTTGGCATTATGCCTACATAAAAGAAATGGTTTGAATTGAACTATTCAGAAATAGTTCTGCATGTTTACTGTTATTTAGATATATTTAGTTTGCAGCTTGAGTCGTATTCCCTTTAATCAGTAAACATTACAGTAGAGGGTAGAAATTTCTCGATCTTGAAGTTGATTCACAGTCTAGATGGAGAGGAAAGAGCCGTGGTTTCTATAGCAATAATTCATTTCTTCACCTGGAAGAACATAATTCTATAGACAACCGTTTTTCTTTATACAACCCCTATAATATGCAGCATGAGGAAATGGTACCTGATGCTGTACAATGTTGTGATAATTCATTTAATTTCCTCCAATTATTTTCCTAGGAAAATAAGAAACAGATACTGTCTCTGCCTGATTGTAGGTGATCCCTGTTGGGCTTTGAAGCTTGGCAGTCACTGAAGCAGTCAGGGCAGAAATTCATTCTGATGCTGGGCAGATTGCTTTCTGGTTAACAAGGCAGTATCATATACATTCACATTTCAGTGCCTGTCTTCCTGCCTCAAAGCTTAAAGTTTACAGAATGCAGACACGACTGAAATTGAAATTGCTGTTCTGGTTTCCTTCTGGAACTGCTTGTGACTTTTCTGTTATTTTTAATAATGTAATGATAAGGTTTTTTGACACATACTGTACATCTTTCCTTTAAGGCAGCTGCAGTCTTCCTTGTGCAAACTGCCTTACCAGCAACCCCTGTGATTGCCAGGCTGGCAGGAAGAAAGTGGCATGCGTAAAGCATTGCAGGGAAAAGAATTTCTTATTTTTATTCCCTCTCCCCCCAATCTGTATTATCATCTCAGAATTCCATGAAGAATATGTAGATATGTAGCAATTATTTCCCTCCTCTACAATAAATGTACTTTATTTTCATGGTTTCCACCTGAATAAAATAAAATCTTTATTTCACATTGTGGACTGCTTACCATAAAGTTCATAAGTGTTTTTATCTCTCTGAGGATTTCAATTGTAAAGATAAAGCTACAGAATTTGTAATAATAAATTCTGGAAATATGTCTTCAGGGAATTATGGAAGTGACTGTAAAAAGTGTTTCCAAATATGAGCTGAAATCAAGCACTGAAGCTTAATCACACAATGAGTACTGTCTGGAGCATCAAACCCGGGAATGGTTGGGTAAAGAATTGTTCTGCAACCTTAGCTATACTTGGGGTATTGAAGAGGAGTTAACAAAAAAAAAAAACCCCAAACAAAACCCCACCAACAGCCTAAAAAAACCCTAGAGTTCTGATGGACTGCTTCAGTCTTGTAAATAACAGACCTGTTCTCTATTAGAACAATCTGTGAAGTATATTGGTGCTTTCATTTTGAGGGTGCTTTCATTTCTTTCTGCCATGGTCAGACCTTCCCTGACCTGCATTTTCTTTTCTCTCCTCCTGAGCTACACACTTCAGTCTCCCAAAGACGTTTTGGTTTCTGCATGTTTCACCATTATGTGGGTGCAGGGCCAAATTGGAAGTGGTTTGGGTTTAGTTCTTGCTGTTAAGCTTTTGTACAAATAAATCGTTACTTTGCATATTTTCTGTTTTCATTATGACTGCATTTGTTTTCACAGCCTGAGGAAGAGCTTGATCCTGAAGAGAGGGACAACTTCCTCCAACAGCTTTACAAGTTTATGGAAGACAGAGGTAACGCTGACTTTTATTTTTCTTTTTAATGTTGAGTCCATTTCTAAAATTGCTTTTAAAATTTTCTTTTTAATGTAATGGGTGTTATTGTCAGCATATTCTCGTGTCAGTGAGAAAGGATGACAGCTAGTCTGGTGCAGGGAAAAACACTTTCACCCATTTTTACATGTGGCAGGTCTGCTTCCAGTACTTGAAAGCACAGCACACAAGAGAAACTTAAATCCTCCCTGAGGTGTTTTGGTTTTGTTTTGCTTTCACAAAGCCTTTTTTTAATGTTAATCCTTGATAAATAAGCTCTTGGTTGATTTCTTCTTGTGACAGCTATGGCTGGGAGCTCTGCTGCTGTTAATCTCAGGCTGGAACCTGAGGAGGCTATTCGTGGATGGTGAAACTCAACCAGCAGAGAATGGGAGATGTGCCATCTTCAAGTCTCCTTGCTCAACTGTCTTAATCCTGTGCAGATGTAGCAGTGATACTCACCTGAAGAGACAACTTGAGAGATTCTACTTTGTCCTGTAGCTAGAACAAGAAAATAGCCTATTTTAAATGTCTGTCTTTACAGACAGAGGTGAGACTAATAAATCAGAATAGCTCAAGTCCTGGCATAAGACTTGAACATGTGTACGCTGTGTATAGAGAACAGGATATACCCACTGATTTGGGAGATCTGTTGTTGCATAAGCCATTCTCATTTGCAGTTGTGATGAGACTGACACTAAAATGGAAGCTTAGCTTTCCTGTTCTTTGGCTGCACACCCTCCCCACCACCACCTTTTTCTTTTTTTTTTTTTTTTTTTAAAGTATGTTTAAGCCTGGAAAGAGTTATATCCTTTAAATTTGTGTTAGTCATTTTACTTGTGGACTCACTATTTTGATTTGCATACAGTTAATTCTGGAATAGCATTGGTGGAGGCAGATCACATATGCAGCTACTGCCTTCTTACTCTTTATTTTTCCTTTCTTTCTTTTTACTTGAGAAAAGTTCCCTGAATGATACTTCCACAGGATCATATAGTACAACATGTACTTGAATTTGAACCAGAGCTAAGGGTCAAATGTAAAGTACATACAGTGTCTGAATATTTTCCCCTTTCTTCCCCTTTTTTCTCTGGGGTTTTAAAATTGGGGATGGAAATCAAGTTACCTTTGTAAGAGAGACTCTGTATCCCTACTAGCAAGGTGCGTTCTACACCACAGCCTTGTAAAAGAACGTTTCCAAGTCCTTTAGAGTTAACAGTTCTTATCACAGTTTTAGAAATCCTGTGTTAAATGGAGTATACTGGAATTCATCCAATATCATTTTAAGGCCTCCTGTGTATAACCACTGTTTCTGGAGAATATCCTGTCTTTAAGACGCTTTGTCAGGGATGGGAAATCCCTGTGCTGCTGGACTAATCCATAATTTTCTTTCTCTAGTAGTCTGATTCTCCTCCCTTTTCTGTTTTCCTTCTTCCTCCCTTTCTTAAGCACACTTGGACTACAAACCAAGTAGGGACTGTGTCAGGGACTTGTAGGAGCAAAAGAAGAAAGCATTTGTGGACTGAATTTGAAGTCTGAGTCCAGAAAATACTCTTTAGGCTAGTCTGTCCATCGAGCAATGTATGGGACTTTTTCAGGACTGGGGCTTTCCCCCTGATTGCCTATTTTTTTCCTTTCCCCTCTCTGTCCTTACAGCAAGATTTCTGTTCCCAACAGAGTTGTTCTACATTCTGATCTCTCAGTGTGCATGTTTTGATTCATGTAATTATGACTATTCCCAAAGTCCTATAAAATTATTTTAATGATTCCAAATATAATTGCATGAAGATGAAGGAAGATGAGAAGCAGCAGGAAAGAGGTTTCCTATCCTTCCTTGCTGGGAGGAATACAGTGTCTGTATGCAGCCGCTTGCCCCAAGTCACTTCTAATTTCTGCTTGCAATTAATTATTGTTCTGTATATCATTGCCACTCATCTGATTTGAGTTCATTCTTTTTCCCAGAACTGTCCCAAATATTCACGTCCCATTCAGGCTTTGTGCTTTCCCACATCCTGACAGTTTCCCAGTGTATCTTTTTCTAATCCAACTTTCTGCTTCTACCTCACTCCTTTTAGACCAGTGTTTTGAGTTAATTTCTTCACACGTTGCTATGTTCCAGCATTCATTGGGTGTTCTGTATAGCCCCATGCAGTGCTGGCTGTCCCCCCCGCTCAAGAGAGGAGCAGTGGGATGGGGCCAGTTGGATGGGGGTTATTGCATAGATCTGGAAAGGACGTTGAGATATTGTAGTTATCAAGAGGCTGGTGCCAGTATGGTGATAAACCACCCAGGAATAAGTGATGCATTCAAAAGAGGGTGAAGCCTTAATTGGTGGTTGGAAACTACTGACTTATGACATATCTTTGAACTATTAAATACAGATTTTAAAATGTAGAAAGATGCCAGTAATGAAGTGTGTGCTAAAGGAATGGAAGGAGCAGTTTGCTGGTTTTTGTGATAACTTCTTATTTCTGGTTCTGTTTTATCTAGGTACTCCTATCAATAAACCACCTGTTCTGGGCTACAAGGACCTTAATCTCTTCAAACTTTTTAGACTGGTGTATCAGCAGGGTGGCTGTGACAGTGTAAGTGTTGGACGTTTCCTGAACTAAATAATGTCTATTCGGTCTTAAAGGTGGTGGCTTGTGGGTGTGTTAGATATCATTCCTTAATGTTCTTGGTGTTTCTTTTTGTTTCTTTTTTCCCCAAAGATTGAGAGCGGTGCTGTATGGAAGCAAATTTATATGGACCTTGGCATTCCTATTTTGAACTCAGCTGCTTCCTACAATGTGAAAACTGCTTATAGAAAGTAAGTTCTCTTGTAATGGTGAAGAGAGTTTTCCTTTTTTTTTCAGTAGCATGTACAATATTCTTGCAATTTTTGATAGTTTGGTTAAACAGTAGTTGACATTTTTCAGTTCTGAGCATTTTCCAGTGCCAAGTCTTGGAACAGTGGAGGAGAGAAGTGCTCAGGGCTGCGTAAGGTCCTGTTGGTCTAATACATTAGAATTCCACTTACTTTCATATCAAGAAGCACTTGTTTTCAGTATGTGATGGTGCTGTTTCAGAGTACAACAACAAAATTTATTTTAAAAGCTTTGGCAAATCCGATTTTGCAGTTTATGGCAAATCACAAGAATGGAGTCTGTCCATTTACATGCTCATTGGAGTCTGTAGATGCTGCATGCAGTGACAAGACATTTATACCTATTTAACTTTCCAAAAAGCATTGATAGACATAGTTCAGGTGGTGTATTTAAATAGCATCTTGGTGGAATCTGTAGAGTAATGGCTTTAGGTGTATAACTATGTACATTGCTATGGTGGATGTGACAGTATTGACTAGTAAAATCACTGCTGTAGTAAAAATTGCATAAATCTTTATTCTGACCCCTGGTTTTCAGTTGTGTTGTAACTTTTGGAATGGAAACCTTTCAAGAATGACACTTTTCAAGAGCAATTTCTAAGTAAAAAATACTATTTATTCTCCTGGAAGCTTTGACAAGAAACAGTTGAGCTTTTTGAGTAAAAGGGAAGAATGAGGTTCTAAGGAAATTTGGCTGGTTGAATAAGGGTGTTGAATGATTCAACTCTCAATAATGTTGATGAAGATGAAAATATTCAGACTGTCTCTAGTGGGATTTGAACTGGGCACATACTTAAGGTCTGTATTTTACAGAGAAGAGTATTAATCATTAAAAAGAAGAGTAATTGGAAAATAAGTATTTGGGTTGCTGTTACAGTGGAAATGATTATGTTGTATGGACACATAATAGTATGTTCTAATTTGCATATTTAGTCTTTGACAAATAAATTGGTTAATCTTTCTGTCACCTGTAACTGGATTAGATGTGCATACAGGCAGTTACCACAGAACAAGCTGGTGCATGGCAATTTGTTACCATGTGGTGACTTCTTACACACCCATATTCTGTTACTAGGCTGACATTAGCAGCCATCATGCATTTGCAGGACAGTGTTCGTGGTCTTAGATGATTCAGTGATGTAGCTGAAGAGAAATTACTGTTGTGAATTCTTAATTGGATGGGGATGAAGTTAAATTTGTGGGAAGCACCTGTGTGTATTCTTCCTCACCATTTGACTTGTGTGCATAATTGCTTCATTTTAAAATCTTCTCTGGCTTTTTATTCTTCAGCTATTTGGTCTTGATTTGGTTTTTTTTAACAGAAGTTATTGTTCCTCTAATGCTTTTCTGTGAGAAAGAAAATAGGTTTTATGGACTTCCAATAAATAGAAAATAAAACATGAAATATAAATAAAACTTTGTATCCATAGGTATCTTTATGGTTTTGAAGAGTACTGCCGTTCTGCAAACATTCAATTTAGGACCATCCATCATAATGAACCAAAAGTGGTAGAAGACATACAGAAACACGTGGATCCAATGGAGGAAAGTGTAAAAGAGGAACAAAAAATGCCCCCAACAGAAGTTAAAAAAGAAGCAGAAGAAAATTATTCCAGCAGTGAAAGTGAGAAAGAAGAAATGGAACTAAAATCCCCAAGGGTAAGTGCTTTGAGCTGATTTCTATTTAGTACTTAACAAAACCCCTTTGTATAGTGAACAGTTTACATAATGAGTTTTCCCATGTGGAGTGAGTGTACGTTTGAATTGCTGTACTTGTACAAGTGTAGGACAGGGTTCTGTGAAGGCAGAGGTGGTGTTAACTGTTAATTATGTTCTACCTGTGAATAGAATCAGTTCTGATTATTTCTTTATATTGTAAACCATTCATGGAGTTTTCTTAGGCTGCGTTGGGTGTCAGATATTTCGATTCAGGGGTGGCTTGAGAATTACTGAGCACTGTATCAACAGTGAAGCTCAGCAGGACAGTCTTGGCTGTGGGCGAGAATTTCCACTGGCACGTGGCATCTGGAGCTTTCTGGCAAGAAGCAGGAATATCAAGGGGCTGCTACAGCTCTCAATAATCAAAGGAAGACCCATTTTTCTGACTTGTTTTTTATCACAATATCTCTTCTTTTAAAAAAAACCTGCAGATGTATAGTCTGTGGACAGTAGAGGGAAGAACTCTGTCTTTAAATGCTGTTTGGGGAGGGAGGGTTGTATGAGTAGTTACATACATAGGACCAGTGAGCTATTGGATACTGAACCTGATGGAGAGCACGAGAATACTTTTAAGGTGTTTGACTGTGACTGGCTTAGTGCCCTGTGACACGATTACTGAAGGAGAAGGAATTGCTGCTTTTTAAGTTGTTCTTGTTGTAAGGATTCTGTTCAATTAAAAGGTAGTTCTGTTAAAGTACTTCTTGCAAACCAGCTTTTCAAGCAAGTATATGTCCTTTAAGGTAACAGATGAAAAGACATAGTGTAAACATCAGCTTAGGTTTGTATTACATATTACATTTCTATCCAACTGCAAGTGGCTTTTCCAAGCTGTATCAGCCTCAATCACATTCCTGGTATGACAGGATAAAGCAATGGAAGGATTTTTTTATCATTGTCTGTCTATGTTAATTTGTTAATATTTAAATATTGTTAATATTTAAATATTATTTGATAATATATCTTACTACTCTATTAATCCAGTCACCAGCTATTTATGAATTAATTATTTTTCCAAAGTACTTAACCGTTACACTACTGTGAATTGTGCCTTCATTACTGTCATCTTTGGATGGCCTCCAAATAATTAATCTTGCATTCATTATGTCTTTCAAATGTTCTGATCACAAAGCAATGACCCTGTACCTGTACTAGATCCCCTAACTTACCGGATACCCCAAGTTACCAGTTGCAGATAGTCCCAGACAGAAGTTGTCTGGCTACTCAAAGCAAGATTTTTGGTGTTGGAGATCTCCAAGACTTTCTTCTGCCCAGGAATAGTATGTTTCACTTCTAGCTGAGATTTGGAGAGGCTGTGCAGAGAACAATGGACAGGAGGCATTAAACTCATCTCATTTCTGTTGTAGGGACGGAGAAGACTTGCCCGTGATGCAACCCCTGCTAAAAAAGATAGTGAAGAGGATAAAACACAAGACAAGTTAAAAGACAGTAACAAAGAAAACAAAGATCTAGAGGAAACCCCTGAGAATGCAGACAAGAAAGAAAATGAAACTCCACTAGGGAGAAAAAGCACACCAAAGCAAAAAGAGAAAAAAATTAAAAAGCAGGAGGATTCTGATAAAGAGTCAGATGAAGAGGAAGAGAGGCAGAGGGAGAGGTAAACATTAACTTGCATCACCTTCTTACCAGTATGTTTGTGTCATGATTGAGCCCTACTCCAAGCAGGAGTATACACAGAGTTGGAGATGGTACCAGCTAAAATGTGGAAGTTGACAACCTGATGCACTCAGCCAGACAGGAAAGGGAGTATTTTATTTCAAGCTAGTAGAATTCTGCTGAACTTTCTGGAAGCATTTTTTTCTGGTAGATGCCATGCAGTGTTTTTCACTTTGATTTTCTTGAAGGTCTTGCCAAGGTTGTGTTGGTGTTTTATCACACTGGTACGACTGACAGGCAGGAAGGGGATCAGCTAATAAAGCAGAGGAGAAGGAACAAGGGGGTTTGAATGGAACATAAAGGTAGGTTGAGGAGGAGGGAATGGAGAGACATGAAAGGGCAGGGGCAAAATAGCAGCCAGAGACAGTTTGACAAGTGGAATTGGATTTATAGTCCTGGCTGCAAATGAGTTGTGAGCAGGTGACTAATTTATTACCAGAGCAGACCTCTTAGCTAACTTTGGCTGTGGTCAAGGGTAATGTCTTGCCTGTTTAAGCTGGCTTTCCTACCTCGTTTTTCTTGTCCATGTGGCTAAGTGGTGTGGGTCAGGTTGATACTGAACGAAGGCTGAGAGGGGTATTTCACATTTTCTTCTAAAGAACTTTGAGGAGGGGGAAAACCATGCAGTTATTTTAAAGAAAGTGTTGCTGTGCAGTCCCAAACCAATAACCTTGCAGTGCAGAAATGCCTAGATGAAGGTACAGTGTGGCTGTGCAGCAGGTTGCAGAGGTATGTCAGGTGACTAAGGCATCAAAGCACTTTAAGTGGTCTTTTCCTTTAATTGTTTGCCAGAACCCAAGAGTTCATCCTTCCTGCAGGCTGGCCAGTCTATTTCAGTCAAAGCAGACCCATAGTGTTTTTCAGTATTTTCTCTCTGGGTGGCTTTTTTTGGTAGTTTTAACTTGTACATTACACTAAATTCACTCTGAAAGAGGGAGAGAAGTAAAGGTTAAAACCTGTATTAAAAAAAATTTTAAAAATTAGATTGTAATGCTTGAAAATACGTTTAAGTACAATATTTAAATACTAAATACAGCTATAGTAAGAGGTGCTTGTATCCACAAGAGGATCACTATGGTAGCGATTCAAACTCATGTGCACTGTTAGTAAAGTGTAGCCTATTCAGCAAACTGTAGAAGAAAGGCTTTTTAATAGTGTGTCAAAATTAAGTCTGTGTTAAAAACTGAAGTTAGTTCTTCCTGACTTATTTAGGAGACAAAAACTGAGTTAATTTACTTGTCTTTTTGTATTATTAAAATACTAATTTTAAAAAGAACCTTTAATCTTTGAGGTAGATGTACACTAATTGCATTTAAATTATAATACAAATTTTCTGGGTATTTTTGATGCTTACTGCTATTCTCTCTAATTCCTGTCCTTGCTTTAAAGAGCTGTGTCCAAGCTAGCTACAGAGACAGTGCAGGATGCAGAAAATGGAACAAAAAACTTCCTGCAGCCTCCTCCTTTTGTGGTAGCTTGGACACACTAGTTAAATGTTAAAACCATGATTGTCACTAATTAGTGGACATTTTAAACACACTTCACTGCAGGGAGGAAATTGAGAACAAAGGAGAATCAGAAGGTGAAGAGGATGAGGAGGATACAGAACCCTGCCTGACTGGAACCAAAGTGAAAGTAAAATATGGACGTGGAAAGACTCAAAAAATTTATGAAGCCAGTATTAAAAGCACAGAAATTGATGATGGAGAGGTTTTATATTTAGTTCATTATTACGGTTGGAATGTAAGGTGAGGATAACGAATTATCTTTCATTTCTTTCTTTGTTAAAAGATTATTTGAAAAAGAATTTTTGTCTTTAAGTTTAAAAAAAAAAAAAGAGAGAAAGATGATCAGCAACTTGGCTCCAAGTTGAATTATCAACATCGTAACAGGATCTGACTCCGTTACACTTGGTAGCAGTTTTGTTGGTGGTATGACGCTGCTTCACTGAAATCACAGAACATACTTGTATGTTTCCGAGTTTCCATCTGGATTACAGTGAGGAATCCTCACTCCTCATCACTGGAACATCCCTGTAATCTGTTGTGTCAGCACTATCAGACTTCCTCATTTGAGAGAGGAGTCACTGACAGTGGTGAAGACATTTACACTTCAAGTGTATCGAGCACTGACATTTTGGCAACAACATTTATTCTTGTATTGAATGTTAACTGTGATGATAAGGAATGGTTGCTACCTGTAGAGGGGGCAGGAGAAGGGTTGAGTGACTAAGAACTACAGGAAAAAATTAATTATAAGCTTCTCTTGGCAGACATGTTTTACATTCAGTGCTGCCGTTGAAATGGCTTTTTTTTGTTGTTGTGCTTAGGAGCATTGTGATGACATAGATAAAAATATCACAAAACTGACCATTTTTTCAAATAGCATATTTCTGATATATAACTTGATGTGTTCCAAATCCATACATTTCTAACTGAGCAAATAAATATCTGTGTGGCAACATCTAGTGTGGGATAGGGGACAGTACTCCCTAAATAATTGTGTGTCCCTTTACCTTTTCACTAAGTCAGGAGATTTTTGAGGAGCACTGGTACTGTATTTGTGCTTTTCAGAATCTCATTCAGTTTCTTGCTATGATGTAAAACCTTTCACTTTAAGGAGAGAAAAAAAGTAGTGTATTTTGCTGCTGAGGGACAGTATGGTGGAAACTGCCTTTTGCACCTGATGTGAAATCATGGATGAACTTTATAGCTGACTCAGTCCCCAGAGTTCCAGTGCTTTACTACCAAGAGACAGGGGAGTTTGCACCTCTGCTCACCCATCCCACAATTTATTTATTTTCTTTTTATGGGCTAGCAGTACACCTCATCATTCTGATTCCAGATGCTGCTTGTGTTTGTATGTGCTCTGCTTTCCCACTTCTCCTTAATAAATGTTTTGTGTAAGTCAGCCTTTTATTCCTCATATTACAAACAACTTTTTATCTATAGTGGTAACAGTGTGTTGTTATTTCCTTTTAGATATGATGAGTGGGTGAAAGCTGACAGGATTATCTGGCCTGTGGACAAAGGAGGACCAAAGAGAAAACAGAAGAAAAAAACAAAAGTAATTGTTATTTCAATAAGCTTCTTGTAGTATAATACTTAACGATTATCACTTTTTAAACAGAGATAAGTTACTCAGGCTGGTCTAGTTTTTTAATAGAAGCAAAAGGGGAAAAGGTTTGATGATCAGCAGTGAAACAGATTGATTAATTCATTTCTCCCCTCAGAATAAAGAAGACAGTGAAAAGGATGAGAAGAAGGATGAGGAGAAACAAAAATCCAAGCGTGGGCGACCCCCTTTGAAATCCACTCTTCTGTCCAACACGTCTTGCGGTTTATCCAAAACACCCAACAGTGAAGGTAAATCAGGAGCCAGAAGTGCACGGAACAACTTGTCAGATTCCTCACCATTACCAAATGGAACAGAAGGTACATCTGGTGCACTCGTGGTCTGGCATGGAAGTGCATGCAAAGAGCAATGTAATGCAGTGCATTTAGATGACAACTTCCATGAACGAGGTGCTCTCAGCAGCTTTAGAGTCCTACTCAACTAACCAGCTTGCAAGCAGTAGCTCAAAACACGTTTTTGGCACAGAATTTACTCTATAAAAAGCAACACTTTTGATTTTAGCAACATCTCTCAGGCAGATGACACATAGTTCAGGAATGTTCGATTCCGATAGCAGATCGAACCGTGAGTGATCTCAGTCCTGGGTACACTTTTGAGGTTTTCTCAGTACCTTTTTGAAAAGAGGTTTCATTTTTATTTTTTACTTCCTTTTTTTCCCCTCCCTGTGAATTTTATTGAGGAAGTAGTTGAGCTGACAGCTGCTGAGGAGCACAATTTGCTCACAGAAGAGCTATGATATGGTAACGACTGTGCAAGTCATTCCATTTTCTGTAGCTAAAGCCTTTCAGTCCTAATCCTGAACAGACCCAAATTTAGTGGTATAATGGTAGTCTTAAGTGTGGTAATTAAGTCCTTGACCTCAGTACTACATCATCCAGCAAAGTTGTTAATTATATACAAACTGCAGCAATATCTTTGGAATTTTTTAAGCCTCTGTGATGAATTATTGAAGTGAAATCACTGTCTCCTGTTAGTACAGGTCCCCGAATAATCTTCTGGTGGCATCAGTGTTTGCTCTGTGTATGGTGCACGATTCATACAATGCTTTAGCAATGAAGTGCCAATGTTGTGGTGTGGACAGGTTTGGGTTTCTCCTCTGTGCACTGAGGAGAGAAGGCTTGGGGTTTGATTTTGTAATGGCAGGTGGGGGAGGCATTATCCCCAGGTAGAACACGAGAATCTGTAAAAGCATTTTTGCTACTATCAACTGTAATTTCTTTCTGTTGGTTTATTTGGGAAATAATAGAAGTACTACTACCAGCGTAGCTCTGTAAAAATTCTGAGTGAAAATAAGAATTGTAATAAGCATGTTCAATAACACGGAATTTTTAAGTTTGAAACTGTTGTTATAAACAGATGTTAATACTATAGATGACTGACAAAAAGGGGTTGTGTGGTTGAAAAAAGAAATAGTGCTGAAATCGATGATTTAGGGTGCTGATTCCTTTTTTTTAACATTTTTGCAGACTCTGGCTCATCTGACAGTGAAGCAGATGAATCATCTGAAAAAAATTTGAATGAAGAATTTTCTCCAGAAACTTCAGAACTGGAAAAAAGTGAAAAACTACATGATGAGAAAGTAGATGAAGAAAACCCAAAGATTCCTCATGCGTTGAAAGAAAATGACAGGACTCAAGTACAGCCATTAGAAACACTGAAACTGGAAGTTGAAGAAAGTGAACAGATTGTTCAGATTTTCGGAAATAAAACAGAGCAAATAGAAGAAATCAAAAGAGAGGTTGAAAAATCACCTAAAGGAAAAGGGAGAAGGAGCAAGACAAAAGACCCCTCTTTAGAGAATGCAAAGGTTTCGCCAGGAAGCCAAGAAGAGGTGGCAAATGAATCCCTTGCAGAACCTGAAAGATTAGATGTGTCTTCTGTGGACTGTAAGGAGATTTCCAGCACTACTGAAAGTGAAACAGAACCTTCTACAAAAGATAAGAAGCTTTTGAAAAGGAAAACTTTGGAACAGGCATCACCTGAGAAAAGAAATCGACGAGAGAGCGAGATGGAAGTGCCAAATATTGTCTCTGAAGAGAGGACCAATGAATGTACTGGAGCAGAGGAATGTAGAGGGCCGAATGCTGAAGAGTCCCTCAGAACAGAAAATGAGGAAATGCCATCCCTGGTAGCAGAATCTGTTCAGCACAGCCAGGAGCTGAGGAGTGAGAATTTCAAACGCCCCTCTGAAGAAAATGAGAACGTTCCCTTAAAAGATGAGGATGATTCAATGCCTCAGATCGGTCCGGAAACTTTGCTCTGCCATGAAGTAGACTTGGATGACTTGGACGAAAAGGAGAAGAGCAGTAGTGAAGACACAATATCAGAAAAACCAGACCCCAGTGCTTCAAACTCAACCCCATCTGCCTTACCCCCAGCCGTCCAGCCGAGCTTCTCGGTGGCCTCGCCTCTTACTTTCAGTCAGGATGAGTCACGCAGTATCAAGAGCGAGAGTGACATGACTATCGAGGTCGACAGCGTGGCAGAGGAGTCTCAAGAAGGTCTCTGTGAAAGCGAGTCTGCTAATGGGTTTGAAGCCAGCACTACATCAAGCAATTGCAGTATAGCTGCCCAAGAGAGAGACATTGGAGAGAAAGGTGAGCGCTTCCTGTGAAGTCATTCCCTGCTGCAATGGTTTCTGAAGCTATCTTAAGTCTGGTGTGACTTTGCCAATAATACCTGGTTTGGTTTTGTCTTCTGATTTAAATTTCTTTGTTGCTTATAAAAAGAACCTGTAACTAGCAAAAATATTTGAGGTGTCTTGTCTTCTTTTTTTCTTCTTCTCATGTAGGTCAGAAAAGACCCAGTGATAGCAATACTGGAACACTGGCAAAGAAACAGAAGCGTACTCCAAAGCGAACAAGTGCTGCAGCCAAAAATGAAAAGAATGGAACAGGTATGTTCCTGGGGGTGGGGAGGGAGGGGGAATATTACACTGCCCTGTGAACATGTCTGCAGGCCTGCTGTTCTCACTGTTAGCTGCTACTTTGACTGGATGGGACTTCCTTGTTAGGGCTTTTCATTAATATTCATCATCATTAGTGGCTGTCAACTGGAGAGAACTCTCTCTCCAGCTGCGTGGTAGCAGCATCACCAGGAAGTCTCTTGGCTATTTTTAGTTACTTTGTTAGGAAAAACTTTTGTATATTAGCAGTTCCTAAATATTTACCATTATGCTGATTTTTATATACTGGGTTAGTGATGAATTAAGTAGAGAGGAGTTTGTTCTGAAGAGAAACATCTTGAAAGTTTTACACTGGATGTTTCTTGGAGGGGGGAAAAGTGTATTTATAAAGTATGGAAAAAAATGTTTGATGCTAAAGAACAACTTTTCAGCCAAAGGACTCCTACTTGTCCTACATGGGGAGCTGGGCTTGTTCAGCCTGGAGAAGAGAAGGCTGTGGGGGGACCTCATTGCAGCCTTCCAGTCCCTGAAGGGAGCAGAGAAACAGGAGAGGAATCAACTTTTGTAAAGGGTAGACAATGGCAGGACAGGGGAGAATGGGTTAAAGCTAACGGAGGGAAGGCTTAAATTAGATATTAGGGGGAAGTTTTTTACAGAAAGAGTGGTGAGGGGCTGGAACAGGCTGCCAGAGAGGTGGTGGGTGCCCCGTCCCTGGAAGTGTTCAAGGCCAGGTTGGATGGGGCCCTGGGCAACCTTGTGTAGCTCCAGGCCTGGAGGTTGGTGGCCCTGCCTGTGACAGGGGTTTGGAGCTCTGTGATCCTTGGGGTCCCTTCCAACCCATGCCATTCTATGATTCTGTGATCTCAAGTGTGTGACTCTTTTTTTGCTACAGAAGTGTGGATTTTTCTGTTTCTGGAGTTTGGTTTCTATCATTGTTAAATATAACGAGTCGATATATTTAGGCCCTGTGGCAGCAGTTATAACTTATAAATAACAAACTAAAACCTGAATTATCTGGCAGGAAATATTCAGACAAACTTAACATGAAGTCGAAATACATTTCTCTTACTGCAGGACAAAGTAGTGACAGCGAAGACCTTCCTGTCCTGGACAGTTCAAGTAAATGTACTCCTGTAAAACACATAAATGCATCCAAACCACAGAAGATTTCTCGGTCGCCTGCACGAGTGATCTCACCTCACATCAAAGATGGAGAGAAGGATAAACACAGAGAGAAACACCACCACCAGAACGCTTCGCCTAGAGTCTACAAATGGAGTTTTCAGCTCAGTAAGACTTGTTTATCTGACTCAGTTGGGGGGAATTTACTAGAAAACTTGTTTGGACTGAAAACTGCTCATTTTGAGCTTCAAAATTAGGTGTAGGCCTCTTGCAGGGTAACTGTGGAAGCATGTTACCTCTCACACTGCATCTTGTATACTCTTTAAGAATTGCATCAGTTGTTAAAATCTCTTTGATGAAGCTATTTTTTTTCTTCTCTTCCCACTTTTCAGATGAGCTGGACAATATGAGCAGCACTGAAAGGATCTCCTTCTTACAAGAAAAACTCCAGGAAATACGGAAATACTACATGTCCTTGAAATCAGAAGTAGCCACCATAGACAGGAGAAGGAAACGATTGAAAAAGAAAGACAGAGAAGGTAACTTTCAGATTTGCTTTATGCTTCCTCTGAGTAGCTAATTTGTTTGAAACTCTGTAACTTAAAGCAACTTGAGTGTAACTGACAGTATTTTATCATTGATTTATCCTGTTCATATGTGTATATACATTTAGAAAGATTATTTGTGGCTTTTCAGAACTTGACCTTAAGAAAAACACTGTTTTATAACTGTGGGTTAGAAACTAGAAGTTCAGTGCAAGCTCAGTCTGAGTTTTCAGTCAGCGTAATGATTCACATGATTTACCTTTTCAATTGGTCTGTGATGCAGAAGGGGTAAGGTTACCCATCCAGCTGGTGTGATGCAGCAGTCAAAGCAATTGACCAAAAGTCCTTATCAATCTTCTGTGACCGTGCTGCTGCTTTGAGATCTTTTAAACACCCTAATAACAAAGGAGGGCTTCATTCTGACTTGTGCTTTGATGCTGATCTGTTGTTCTGTATATTCAGTGTCACACACAGGAGCATCCATGTCATCTGCTTCATCAGACACTGGAATGAGTCCATCATCATCTTCTCCTCCACAAAACGTGCTTGCTGTAGAATGCAGGTGATACACATTTCTCTGCCTTGCCAGCAGCTTGCTGCCATGGACATAAATCCTGAAATCCAACCACAGAAAGCACTCAACTGGTTTGACATTGCCAAGTATATTCTGTACACACTTCCACTGCTGGACTGTACCCGTTCTCCCCTCCTACCCTCCTCTTCTGTTTAATTTACTGTTCAGAGAAATTAAGCTCGTTGGTAACTGAAGGTTTGTAGGCACAATGTGACATGCTTGTCATTGTGTTTGTTTTGTTTTGGTTTCATTGTTTTCTTTGTTTTGGGTTCTGTTTTTGTTTGGTTTCGTTGTTTTTAATGCAGAGAAAAAGGGCACTTATCAAATTTGAAAAGTTATGTCCAATGAAGCATTCAGGTGTTCTAGGGAGATCTTAGAAAAGCAAGTGCACCGAGCAGACATCAGAGTATTACCCAAAAGAACTGAGTAACTGCTGCACTTTCACCGAGCTGTACATTAACCCTTGGTGAGTAGTTCCTCTTTGTGGAAGCACTTGCTATACAGAACTGCCAAAGTATGTGTTCAGCAATGTGCCCAGTTTTAAAGGTGTAAATGGGACAAAATAAATTGTGAACGGAAGTGTAGTTGACTGAAAACTACAGTTGTAATAAGTCTTCCACTTTTTATAGGATTTTTGAGCACACAGTTATGCAAATATTTTAATGTTTATTAATGTTTACAGTGGAATTGTGAATAGGTTTTCAGTGGACTATCTTATCCCTTGACAAAAATATTTTGTCTTTTTTCTATGTAATTTCAGAGTTTTTATTTTGTTACAAAAAAAGACGAAAAATGAAATATATAACAACAGTGAAGTTATTTAACAAGATTTCTAAAGCTGAAATTTTTGTGTAAAATAAGGTATCTTGCAACTTGTTAAATATATTTATTCAGACATTGGATGTTGTATTTTTATGTATTTTTTAAAATATTAATAAAATTGGAAAAAAAAAAAAAAGAAAAGAAATAAAATCCTAGGTTAGTTCACTCTTTGGAGAAAACATCCTTACCAGTTATGGCTCTTAGGGAGGTTTGATCCAGCAGCCGTGCCTGTATTTCAGATGGGTCTGTCTGTGTATCCTCCACGAGACAGACCTGTACATGGGCATCTGGGTTAAACTACGACTTAACTTCGTTTGGAAACTTTGGCAGTCCTAGTACTTACCTTGTTTTGAGGAACAAAATTTATTGGGTTGCCCTTAAGATAATTTGTCACAAGTTCTTACGTTTGCTATACTGCCGAATGAATTTATATCTCCCAAAGTTGAGATGCAACAAAGTTAAAGCAACTGTGTATGCTTTGCCTGTGGATTGTCCCACAGGCAGATACAGTTTGTAAATAACTCTCCCAAACCCATGTATTTAAAACAGTTTGCATATACATTATGTATAAAAGTGATTTTTTTATCAATTTTTTTATTCATGTTTGTACATTGAAAGGGGTTCTTAACCCTCTTTTCTGTGTTTAATATGCTGTAGAGTAATAACATAGATGCTCTAGACTGTATATCAGGATATTCTGGTTCACACAGCAGAAAGTCAGAACAAAACACTAGTGATGGCGTAGCATTACTAAAATTGATGTTTCTTGAAAGTTCATTTTACAACATTTGTCAACTTGTGATTCCAATTCCTTCCATTTTCGCAGAAAATTAAAGAAAAAGTACTCTTGTAAATGCACTTTTTCTGTCTTTTCTTAAGCAAAGCAGAACTATTTCAATGTAAGATAAATATGGAGCTCACTAGACAGCATTAATAAAGGCCATGTTTTAAACATAGGCTTTATATTCTATTTTTATTTAAGTGATTGTTCTTGTAAATGTCTGGACTTACATAAATAGGAAAATTAATCTCCATAAATTGTTGTAAAGACTTTTTTCAGAGCTAACTTTTACTGTTAATCTTATAATAGCTATGAATAAAAAGCAATACTCATTTAAATGGAAATAACACGGGTCACATTTTCTCAGATTATCTTCCATGTTTAATATTTGTGGGTCTAAATTCTAAATTCAGTGAAATAACAGGATTAATTCTAATGCAGATCTCTAACCTCTGTCTGCAAGCAGTGTGGGATCTTAAACAGGCACATACACACCCTCAGCACACACAGGGGATGGATGAGCTCCGAACTGTCTGTACTTCTGTGTACACTGACGGCTTCTCCCTGTCTCTTAGAAATGATTAAAATATCACCTGGAAGACTGAAGGTCTCACAAAGCATAGAACCCCATTCCAACAGCTGGTTGCTCATTGATATGAAGAACTTGCTTCCTTACTTCCTCTTCCCACCGGTTTCCTTGTGCTAGTGATCATCAGACAGACACCAACCTGCACCCCCTGTAACAGCTGCCACCACTGCTCTGGTGGGAAACTCACCCTGTAAGAGAAGGTTGATGACTTTCTGCCAAGGCTCTGGCACATTACTGATTTCCTAGCTTTATCTTTCTGGCAAGCAGCGTGTCAGTTAGCCAGATTACCCAGGACATGCTGAAAGCAGTTTCTTAGGAAGTTTAAAACTCCCATGTGGGAAAGCAGAATGACTATTTAAAACAGGACTATGCTGTGCTAAAGATGGAAGCAATAAGAAACCCCAACAGGTCTTTCAAGCTACTCTCACTTCTGCTTTGTTGCCATAAAATAAATTCCAATGTGTCTTCCAATGCCTTGAATGAAAGTTCAAGGAGCAGCTGAGGGAACTGGGACTGTTTAGTCTGGAGAAGAGGCTCAGGTGAGACCTTGCTGTTCTCTCCAACTACCTGAAGGGAGGTTGTGGTGAGCAGGGGGTCAACTGCTTCTCGTAGATAACTAGCAATAGGACAAGAGTGAATGGCTGTGAGTTTTGCCAGGAGAGGTTCAGGTTAGAAATTAGGAGAAATTTCTTTTAGGAGTGTTTGGGCATTGACTGGGTTGCCCAGGGAGGTGGTGGAGTCACTGTGTCTCAGGGTGTTCAGGAAAGGTTGGATGAGGTACTTAGGGACATGGTTTACTGAGTAACAGAGGTGGTAGGGGGATGGTTGGACTAGATGATCATGGAGGTCTCATCCAACCTTAACAGTTCTGTGATAAGTCACTGATTGTCCAGACAGGTGGTGGAGAACCCATCCCTGGAGACATTCAAGGTCAGGCTTGACAGGGCTCTGAGCAACCTGATCTAGTGAAGGTCTCCCTGCTCGCTGCAGGGGGTTGGACTGGATGGGCTTTGCAGGTCCCTTCCAACCTCACACATTCTGTGATTTCTGCTGTTGAGGATACAATAATTATGTTTATGCTGAATTGGGATTTTTTCTTTTTAATAAGAGATGAGGTATCGTGGTTGCAAGAGCAATCACAAATAAAGCACCCCCTTGGCAGGCTTCACGCTGCTCTCCTGCCTCCTAATCTACAGCTTTTCTCAGAATGATACATGTCATTTCAAGCTGAGTTAGTAAGTTAAAAAATATGCACAATTAAGATGATGGGATCAAACACTGTTAGAACTGTTAAAAAGAAGCTGGATGTAAGCGAATGCAGGCTCTCCCCCTGCCTCTTGCAGCTGATACAAAGAACTGTCAGACTTCTGTCAGATTCATTATTTTTGTATTAGCACGTAGCTGAAAGGTGGAAGGAACCTGAAATGTTTGCATGTGAGGGCAGAAGGTAGGAAAAGATTAATTTCCTTACTTGTTTTAGTTTTTACTTTCTTTCCATGATGTACATCTATAGCAATGAGTCTTTAATTTCTCTCTAATGTATGAATTTAGCAACACCCAGTTAAAACTCAGCTTGTTTCTGGCTCCTCCATCAGATTACTTGTGTTTGAGAAACCTCCTTTCAGTTAATCAGTTTGAACAGATGAGGCAGGAGAAGCAAAGATGTCAGAGCAATAGTAACAAGCCATTGTTTCAACAGGGGTGGAACAGATTGACAGCAGTGGCTACAGAGATTACCCAGGATGGCTCTGATGGGGAGCTGGAAAGAGAATGTGAGTCTTGGGATTGTCAACTCCTGTGTGTCAGTCAGACTATCTCCTGATAGGTTTGTCAACCAGATGGAATTTCACATTAAAAATATGAATATTCTTATAAAATATTCTTTTTCTCATTAAAAGTATTCTTGGATAGCTGAGACAGCCAAATGGGTTTTCTGGGCAGCATTTACTGGAATTCTTCTACAGCTCTGAGTCTAAGAAATGCTGCAGTTCTAACGAAAGGAGAATGTTTGGTTTGATCACTTGAAACAAATCTGACAGATGAGCTGGAGGAGAGGCTTAAAAGCTGAAACAAAAGATGAATGTGTTAACAAAAGTACATCAAGCTGTTTACTTCACTGTGCCCTTGTGTCTTGTAGATATTGTGCGCAAAAATCCTGGTTATTTTTACCTCTCTGTACTTGGGATTTTATTATTCGCCACAGTGTGCAGAAAAAGACGAATTCTCACCTCACTGTCGTTCAAAGAAAACTGAAAAGAGAAGACAATTGTGAAAGCAGGCTCTATCTCACCCTTTCTAAGAATAGGACTTTCCTGGCTTCCTCTTTGGTTTGAATTATCCCTATTTACATTGCTATTCCTGCCTCTCATTTTCAGAGAAATCCTCCTTTCTGTTTGGAGCAGGGCTGAGCTGGTTGGTTCTGCCTCAGGTCTGCAACCGCCTCCTGTTTGTATCAGTACCCTGACGCATCGCTTACGCTATTGCCAATGCTTTTCAGAGGTAAAAATTGCCTGCCTATGCTTTGTGACACTTGGCTTTGATTCAGTACAGCTCACTCAGTATGAGGAAGAAACCACAGAAGCATTGTGATGCTTATTTTCTTTGTTTCATCACTTGCCAGCGAAGAAAATCAGCACTGGAGCTGCATTACAGCTGTGGTTCGCTCTCACTGTGAGCCTTAACGGGCGAGGGAGGGTTATGTGGTACCAGTGATGTCTCTTTCCCTGCTCTTCAGAGTAACCCAACATTTCCCTTCCAGCCCTGTCAGTGTCTTCAGCTATTTCTAAACTGCTCCTTGTCTAATCCCTCATCTGGGTACAGCGTGACCTAATTTGCCATGATCCTGCCAGCTCTGCCGGTTACGTAAGGAGGGGTAAGAAGGGGAATTTGTATGAAATGGTTTGTTATATTGCAGAGGTGGGTGGTTGATTATTTTGGGTTTTTTTTAAGAAGCCGCTTGTTTATGTGTGTGCACAGCTTGAAGCTGTCTCTTGATGCTCATTCCTTTCATTTAAAAAGAAACCCCAAGCCCTCCATTCAGGGTCAGCTCAGATGGGAGGGAAAAGTTCTTCCCTGAAAGAGCTGTCAGGGCCTGGCACAGGCTGCCCAGGGAGGGGGCTGAGTCCCCACCCCTGGGTGTGTTTAACAGACGGGTAGATGAGGTGCTCAGGGATCTGGTTTAGCACAGGACAGGAATGGTTGGACTCGATGATCTTAAAGGTCTTTTCCAACCTTGTGATTCTTTGTGCCTACACTCTGTTGCCCACCCTGGATCTGCCACACTATCCCAGCAGCTTCTGTGCACAGCCTGCTTTCTACAGCCCAGCCACAACTGCCCGCTTTAGGTCTGGTCTCTAGCAGTTCGTGATTCTTCCCCTCTTCCATTTCAGGTGTACCGGCACCCGGCCTCAGCCCGGCGGCCCCTCTCCTGCCGCGGCCGCTCCCTGTCAGCGCAGCGTTTTGCTTCCCTCTTGGGGACGGCCTCCCTGCGTGCCCTGAAGGCAGTAAAAGCCTGTCAGAAGCCTGCGGGTTTTGTGCTTTCCTCCACGCACGCCGACACCCGGCACAGGGTGCCCGCGGTGGCTGCCTGGGAACAGCTGGGCCTGTCGGCGGAGGGAGCCTTCCCGCCTCAGCGAGTGCTGCCGGACAAGTAGCCGCGCTCCTCGGTGAGGGGGGTGACTGAGAGCAGCCCTGAGGGGAAGCACCTGGGAGCGATTGATGTAAAGCTCAACATGACTCAGCACTGCACACTTGCAGCCTGGAAAGCCAGCTCTGTCCTGGGCTGCATCCCCAGCAGCGGGACCAGCAGGTTGAGGGAGGGGATTCAGCTCCTCTGCTCTGGGGTGACCCCCGCCTGCAGTGCTGCATCCAGCTCTGGGGTCCTCAACACAAGGACACGGAGCTGTTGGAGTGGGACCAGAGGAGGCCTTGAAGATGCTCAGAGGGCTGGAGCAGCTCTAGTCTGCAGACAGGCTGAGAGAGTTGAGATTGCTCAGCCTGGGGATGAGAAGGCTGCAGGGAGACCTTAGAGCACCTTCTGGTCCCTAAACTGGCTCCAGGAAATCTGGAGAGGGGCTGGTGGCAAGGGCAGGGAGGGACAGGACACAGGGTGAATGGCTTTTTGGTTTAAAGAGGGGAGATCGAGATTAGATACTGGGAAGAAATCCTTCCCAGTGAGGGGGGTGAGGCCCTGGCACAGGGTGCCCAGAGAAGCTGGGTCTGCCCCTGGATCCCTGGCAGGGTTCAAGGCCGGGTTGGATGGGGCTTTGGGCACCCTGGGCTGGTGAGGGTGTCCCTGGCCACAGCAGGGGGGTGGGACTAGATGGGCTTTGAGGTCCCTTCCACCCCAACCCGTTCTGTCAGTCTGTGATTGTATGAAGTCTCACTCTGTGGCATGGCTGGTACATGGATCCTGGCAAAGGGCTAGAAGAGCTGGTAAGCCCTGGAGGAACATGTGGCAGGGCTGAAGCCCCATAGCTCTTCTCCTTAGGTCCCACAACCATCCCCAAGGATATGTGTGTCTTCTGCGGGGTGCTAAGACACTGTCTCACGGATATCTAAGCAAAAACACAGCAGGAGAGGTGTCCAGCACCCCTCTCATACCAATAAAGTATTTAGAGCTGTGCCCTGCTGCGAGGGAGGCTGGAAACCCTTCTCATTCAGCTGTGACTCAAAACACAGGGTTCCTGGCAGGGCCTTGGGTCAGCAACACACACAAATTAAACATGCTCGGGCAGAAAGAGAGGGGAAGGAGGTGCCCAGTTCTATGTCCTAGTAAGGGCAGGATCTGTAAAATACAGAAATAACCACCAACTGGATTTCTGTTTTGATTATTTGAAATTTAGCTAAGCTCCCCTTCATGTTACATAAACAAATGGTGATATGACAAGTATACTACCTTAAATATTTACACAGTAACCTCAGCTCTCTCAGCAATTCCCTCACTTTCCCTCAGAGAGGATCCATGTTACAGAAGGAAAGATTTTGACCAGCCATGGTCAATTTAAGCATCATGTAAGTGTAGATTTTTAAAATATTTTTTTTAGAATGATTTAGGGTCTTCTGTGTCTTTCAGTTACACCTGTCCCTGTATGTGAGAAATCCTAAGAAAACAGACACGACCATCATTTCATAGTGCTGAACTACTAAAGCTTGAATGCTGACTGGTCCCTGTTGTGCTTGCAGAAAGAACTGAACACCAAAAGGCTACAAACATGCAGTTAAGGTACAACAGATACTTTTAAAATTGTGATGTTTAGCAGATTTGGAGTTCTTTTTAATGCTGTCTTCTCAAAACTTGAAGTACAAACTTGATATGAGTTTAGTTGTCTCAAGCACTAATTGCTCTTACAGATTTAGAGTTTGGGCCAGACTCGTTTATTAAATTTTGGAGCTTAATGAACTTCCCAAGATTTGAACTAGATCCCCCAAATGCTGTGTGCTGACTTCCTAACCTGGCTAACAGAAAATGCTAAAAAAAGAGCTGTTGCTTAAACTCCAGGCTCAGAGTCAGGTATCCAAGGGTACAGAGGAACACGTCCTTGCATTGAAGTCACGGCCACAATCTATCTCTAGGCATTAGGTTTTTAATCCACACTTTCCTCACAGAAGATTGCAGTCACATCCTTGCCTTGCCTTCCAGAAGAGACCTCAAGAGTTGAAGCTCTCAGCAGGGGGTTACAGAAAGTAGGAGTCACTCCTCTCCTTGAGAGAATCCAAGGCACCTCTATTATAATCTTCCCAATGATTGATCCAGTCACTCTGCCAGTACCGCTATGCACAGGGCATCCTGGAGCAAGGCTCTCATTTGACCATTCCTGTTGAAACTGGCCTGTTTTCTATGGTCTGACCAGTAATTGTGTGCTGCTCCAGTTTTTTTGATCACTCATTTCTGAATGAAGGATCTGTGTTCCTGTCTCTGCTGCTGTGAACATCACCTCCAGATGCGTGTCTGCTCACTAGCCTGGTTTCATCAAGCCAGCTTTTGGCAGGCTGCACTGCCTTCCTCTCCCATATCCACTCTGGCTCAGTTTCCACAACTTTCTCAGTACTCCTTCCTCAGCAGCTCTCCATTTTTCACCCTTTGCTCCTCAACCCATCAGAATCAGTTCCATTCCTGCACCTAACCTAATATGCCTCATCAAGGTGATCCACCTACTCTCCCCCCACCTTATCTTACAAACTGGTGCCTTTCAGTCAGGAGCCAGAGACTAGGCTGGATATTAATTTTTATTCTGATTTTGGCTGTGTATTTTATTATGCCACATAAACTTGAGGCTGCTCAAGAGGCGGACAAGAGAACACTCCAGATTACGGAGGTTAAAAATACTAGGCTGGGAGAGAAAACACACGGTCTGGCCTGGCCTTGTAGACATTCCCAGCTTTCACAGCAGACATCCATCCAGGCAATGTGGAAGGATTGTTTCCTGCATTTATAGTTAAATGTTTCTGAGAACTGGACACCAGGAGATCTTGGTTCAAGGAAGAAAGACCAGCTGCAGCACTTTGCCAATGCACACAGATCAAACGTGAGAGGCACTGAAACACCTTGTGTCGTGGATCATTCTCAAGCCACAAGTCCTGTTAACAAAGTCTTAGAATCATAGAATCACCTGGGTTGGAAGAGCCCCTTTAGATCATAGAGTCCAACCACAGCCTAACCCTGCCCAGCCACCTCTAGATCATGTCCTCGAACACTTCATCTACAGCCTTTTAAATCCCTCCAGGGATGGTGACTCCACCACCTCCCTGGGCAGCCTGTCCCAATGCCTGACAACCCTTTCAGTACAGAAATTCTTCCTGATACCTCACCTACATCTTCCCTGGGGCAATTTTAAGCCATTTCCTGTCATCCTATCGCTTGTCACCTGAGAGAAAGGACCAACCCCGACATCTCTGCAGCCACCTTGCAGGTAGTTGTATAGAGTGATGAGGTCTCCCCTCAGCCTCCTTTCCTCAAGACTAAAAAGCCCCAGCTCCCTCAGCTGCTCCTCACAGGACTTGTGCTCCAGACCCTTCAGCAGCTTCATCGCTCTCTGAACATGCTCCAGCATCTCAACATCCTTCCTGCAGTGAGGGGACCAAAACTGGACGCAGGACTTGAGGTGCAGCCTCACCAGAGCTGAGCCTTGTCTCTAAATAGCCATCAGGATGCACTGACTCACCAAGGAAGCAAAGGGCAGCTGAAGCTCAGGAAAGTTAACCTTTTAAGAAAGTTTTTGCTGCTGTTGTCTGCAGCACCTGGCTGCTTTGGTTTCATGGATGCACTTTATTTCCAAGCTAAAATATATTTGTATCATCTTCCTCCCATCAGTCACCTGGAGTGAAGGATGTGGAAAGATCACAACATCTTCCAAGTGAAAAAACGATTACCCAGAGGAGCAAGCCCCTGACTCCAGCCCTACCTCTATCTTTGTGCAGTAGTACTGCAACTTATTTTCCACTCTAGTTAGCTTTGAAATGGTCATAATTAACAGGTGCATCTGTAAATACAGTCACTATAAAAGTACATTCCTGTGGTGGAAGTCAGGAGGTTTTCCTGGCCAGCTTCATTTCAGGGTAGCAGCTACTGACTCATACTTCCAGTGACACTTTCATCCCACCCATTTCAGTGATCATGGGGAGAGGCAAGAGGGACGTGAGACCTAAGTAGATTTTAAGTATATATGTTTTCCTTGCCTAACTTAAGGCAGCTTAAAAAAGCTGGAATAAAAGGAAACCAGGGAATCTGCAAAATAAATTACTACATCACTCAAACTGTGGGACAGTGAATATGTCTTCAGTATTTAAACATTTTCCTATCCCCAAATCCCCAAACACTGAAAGATGAGGGAAAATATTTTATCTTTTTTTTTTAAACTCTCCTCACCTCAACCCCAAAGAGCTTTGCCTGAAGACACAAACACCCCCCAATTCCATCACTCAAACTCTTCAGTCACTTTTCTCAGCAACTTTCTCTTTGCATACTGAGATACGATGGAAAGTAGGATCATTTCAATTGTGCATTACTTTCACATGTTTAACAAAGGCTGCTTTAAAGAAAGTCTTAAATCTTTACTATGGGTGTATTTTTTCTAATTGCCAATAACATTCACAGCCTAATGTGTGGCAAACAATCTAGACATTAGTAGCCCACTATTCCTTTGAAAACACAGGACATTGGAGACCTGCTGCCTTATTTGGGGTGTATTTTAACCTTTATTATTTCAGAGTTAGCTCTTAACCCATGCCTGGTTACCTTGGAGATGGCTATGTAGGAAAGAGCTGTGCTACAGCTAGTACAAAACATATGGGAATGAGGCTGTAGGAACACGCTCATTTCCTCCACCTTTGAAAACCACATGTACAGATTTCTGTGGGGAGCTGGGGCAGCTTTAAATAGCAGCAGACAGAAGCGTGTCCAGTGCAAGGGGCAGTTTCAGTAGTGAAGAAAGGAACAGGTAGAAAATCGTTCTTTCAAACTGCTGCTGAAAAGAAAAAGCAAGAGAGAAGGTAACAGCAAGGGAAAAAAAAAAGCATGTGGGCAGGTCTCCTGCCATTTTTGTTCCTTCTTGTTGCCTTCCTACCCAACAACAGAAGCTGACAGCTGACACCAACCAGCTTTCTTTCAGTCTTCGCCGCTTGAAATCTCCAAACCAATACGGTAACCCTGATGTTCAGCTCCCTTTGTTACTGTGTTTGATGAGAACCAAGGTAAAGCATGCCTGTTAGCTATCACCTGCTGTACTGTCTGACCACAGGACTGTGGCTATAAAGATCCTTCCAAAGGACTGATGCTTTTTTCTAAACCAAAACCACATCAGAACAGTCAACCTCCACACACTTCTCATCCAGCAGTAGAGACAGATGGAGTTCTGTATGCACCTTGTACTTTGGTGGCATTCACAGAGCTGAAGAACTGGCAGCAGGCTCAGTGCTTGGAGTGCATCAGGCCTGCACTGAGGCAAGGCAGCTGGGTTTGGAGTAGCCCTGGGTTTCCTAGAGAGAAGTTGCCTTGGGCATAGGTGGTGCTAAAGACACACTCCCATCCCTTGGAAATAACCTGGTGGTGCACGAGACAAACAACCAAGGGATAAGCCAGCAGAGCATCCCAGCCTACCCGAGCTCATCAGCTGCAGCCATCCCTGGCTCGACACTGATTACACAGCACTCCAGGATGAGAGTCAGAATGGTCCAAGACTCAACAAAAGTTCTTCACAAATTAAGAGAAATAACACATTCACAAATCCACAGCTCCTGAAACCAAGTCAGGTTTCCAGAGAAGTTGTGGAAGCCCCATCCCTGGAAGTGTTTAAAGCCAGGCTGGATGGAGTTTTGGGCAGCCTAGTCAAGTGAGAGTGTCTCTGCCCATGGCAGGGGGTTGGAACTTGATGATCTATGAGGTCCCTTCCAACCCAAAGTGTTCTGTGATTCTATGATCTATCAGCCACTTAAAGCAA
Source organism: Porphyrio hochstetteri (assembly GCA_020800305.1). NCBI lineage: Eukaryota > Metazoa > Chordata > Aves > Gruiformes > Rallidae > Porphyrio > Porphyrio hochstetteri. The sequence continues at coordinate 66,067,980 of CM036908.1, read as the reverse complement.
CGATGAATGAACACAACTGTGTAGTAGCTGAGAAGGAATGAGACCACAAAACACTGCTTGAGCAGTGTCCTAGAAATGTATTTTTTGGAAAGAACATCCATGCAAGTGGACAGCTCCCATTTATTTTACTTGAATAAGGTAAAAAGTGTATTTCCCACCTTACATTTCTTTTCATCTGAGCAGGGCCAAGCAGAAAGGCAGTGCAACCCCACCACCACCCTTGAAATTTAAACATACCAGTCTGTGGGCCCTGGAAGAGTTTGTATCAATATTACTCCATTGTAGAGTATAAAAGACCTCAGACTCCATTGCCAGTCCACTGTGACTAACTTCTTGTTTAACCCTTCATGGTTTCCACTGTCCAAGTAGCATCCAGAACTCTCTTCCCAGTTGCTGGACATACATCCTGACAGCAGGAACTCTAGACTGTGTTCTTGCCCCATGAACACTGGCGCTGCTTGTAAAGCCTGAGCAGAGCGCTGGTGTCTAGTGAGGTTGGCCAAGCAGTCCTGCTTTGGCTGCCAGAGCTTCGTTCTGCTGAATGTGGTACTCCTGGAATCTCATGGAGATCCTCTGTGTCATTTTTAAATACTTCTGTAGACAGTGGTCTGAGCAAGACATCTAGAGGAAGAGGGAAACAAAAGGCTTCAATCAGTCATTAAAATACTTCCCCCAACAGGACCCACAACATAACTGTCTACATGGATAAACAATTAGGTGACTACATCTCATATGCTGTGTTAGGCCTCAAGCTGAGGGTGTTAACTGTGCACACCCTCTCTGTGAAGTGGGAAACACAAAGTTTAGTTCAAAGGTTAGTCCAAAACATCTTTTAATACCTATTCTCTCATATGAAAGTCCTCATGGTATCTCAGGCCTAGGAGATACTACCATTTCATCCTTGGGCTCCTCTTGTGAAATTAAAAGTATAAAATGAAGCATTTTATTTTTCAACAAATACTAAATCTATTACCTTAGTATATGTATTTTTTAATTCTCTTTACAAACACATACTAATTTTGACAGCCAAATATGGTCACAGTGTGCTAGCTCAGTTTAATCTTGTTCTGTTGGCTCTGCCTTTTTGTACCTGCCTGGTTAACCTTCACAAAGGCAACCAGAGTAACCACTAATGTTCTCCCAGTCACCTGGGCAGGTGAAGGAACAGCAGGGCCTATTCCACACATGGTATTGTTTTTAAACAATAAAAAATAAAAACAATTGTTTTTAAACAAAAACAATTGTTTTTAAACAATGTTGTTTTGGTTTTTCTTCCTTTCTTTAACTGTAGAGAAAGAGTTAGATCTATTTATGAGCAACAGTTCAACTAACTGGATATTCTGTAGCATAGCTCTAAGCTTTGCTAATACTTTGAGAGTTAATAAATTTAGACAGAAAGATGATTACTTTGCATGATTACTAGAAAACCTGAAGTTGCTTTGATTCTGCTCACTTTACAGGGGTAAGAAAAGCAGAGGGACTGAAAATGAACAAGACAAAGAAACCACGCAGCTATTCACACCACCCAACACTTGTCCTTCTCTCTCCTGGACCTGGCATCAGCTACAGCAAAACTTGTTAAGCAGGAGTTCAGTCTCACTAGGAAATTCCTGAACTGCTCCAAGCCACTTCTCCCAGAGGGCGTGGTGGTTGTGATATGGTGCCTGGGGAAGTCTAGACTTGCAGGACAGACTTGCAGTAGGGAAAGCGGTCAGAAGCTGGTTTTTTCCAAACATAGAATCTCAAAGGAGATTCATGGAGTTATTAATCTTAATTCTTTAATAAGGAACTATAAATAGGAACATAGGAATTTCCATACCAGGTCAGACCAGTGGTCCATCTAGACCAGTGGTCCATCTAGACCAGTTTCCAACTGAGGCCAGAGCCAGATGCTCTGCAAGAAACCCCGTAATGGGTAATTATGGGCAAAGCTTCCTGTAAGAAAGTGTCTTCAAGCCTCCATTAAGACAGCTCCTGTACTGCCAGACATTGGCCCTTTGCAGAGCACAGAAGCAGAGAAGAAAAAAAAAGCCAATCAGAATCTAAGAATATTTTTGGATCTAAGGCATCTTTAACTCCCCTCTAATAAGCATTCTTCAGCTTTGGATCCCAGGTGAAAGACAATACGAACTATTACTTTTAAAAGTAATTCTAGTAACACTTTGGATAGCAGAAGAAAGTAGTATAATCCTCTACTGGACATCAAATGCCATCCCAGAAAGGTAAAGAGGCTGTGCCAGTAGCACTTCTGTCTATTCTGTTAACTGACATGCCTTGTATTGCTCAGGCAGTTCAAACGGAGCTGGGAAAAGACAGTAACAAGACCTTATCCAGAGTAATTTTGACTTCCCATTGTTAATAAAAATTCCACTGAAGCAAATGAGGACAAGATCAGGGAAACAAGGAATCTGCCTTGGGAAGCTAAGAGAGCTTTGCTTAGCACAGCTAGACAAAAGCTGAAAGAAGACACAATTTTTGCCTGCACTGAGGAGTTAAAACTCCAAGGAGGCAGAAAATGCTCTAAACACATAGACAGTTTAAACCTTAAGTTGCCTTCCCCCCCCTCCCTGCCAGCAGGGTCAAGGAAATGTTATTAGACTTTTAACCAACAAAATTACAAGACTCTGAAAACAGCCTCTCAACAGGAGAAGAGAAGCAAGAAACTCATGGACTAATCTTATGGAGAGCTTCATCTTTTTTCAGTAGCTGACACTGCGATGGAGCTCCCTGCAATGCAAAGACGTGGGTTTAACAGCCAGAGCTGTGCAGCCCTGTATTTCTATGACTCGCCACAATGCAGGGAACGTGGGTGGGTAAACAAGTATTTCAGTGGGCTCCTACCTTCAAAGAACAAGATGCAGGCTGCAGGTGGGTGACTTCCATGTCCATAAAGACACCACCCATCAGAAGCTGAGGCACAAGAACCTCCACTGATAGCTCAGAGAACAAAATACAGAGAGTTACAATACTCAGCCAATACTCAAGTGAGATGGGGAACACTCCCTCTGTGTGTGTAAGTATGACAGTGACAAAACCTCAATGGGTCCTAGCCCATAGTTTGTCTGTAGCTGATGTTTTAACACATCTAAAGGAATTGGCTTTGTTTGGTTTCTTTTGTAACCAGACTCCTAGGGTACAAAGAACTATTTGTTATCACCTTTGGACACACCTGGAGAAGGAAAACTACAGACAAGCTATTTCCCTTTCCTCCACAACCTCACCTCCTTGCTCACTTGGAAGCTGTAAGCCAGGCACCTACATTAACTAGCTTTTTACCTGTTTCAAGTTGTTTCTGAAATTTGAATGCTACACAAAGATTCTACCAAAAGGTCATCAAAAGCATAAGAAACATTTACCCACCTCTTCTGGTCTAACCTCTCTGCTAGTGAAATCCTTTATGCAATCCAGGAAGCAGTTTTCTGTGAGTTTATTGTATGTTCCAAGAAACTCCTTGAACTATAAAGAAAAAATGAATAGAAAAGAAGTATTAAAGAAAATATCTACATTGATTTTACAGACAGCTGCGTGGGCCAGCTGGTGACAGGAACATTGAAAGGACAATTCGCTAGAAAAGTTGACTATTCATCAGGAGATTTCAGCACCAAATGCTGCTAGTGCTCAGATCAGATACTGTACAGTGTCTCTCAGTGCTCACATGATAAGATTTTGGTCACTACAGAATTAGTCTTAACTGAGAAATTTCCCACTGTTTGTCCTTCTCCATGCCCTACACCTTTTACTCTACATGACAAACACAAGAACCTCCAAGCCACCACTTAGGAATACAGCATCTTACCTGCTTGATCTGATCAGCTTCTGATATTTGTCCAGCCATATTTCTACCACGTGTGATTCACCCACCTATTCTGAAGATAAAAGTAGAGCTTCACACAAAAAGCACACACCAAGTGCAACATCTTACAACAGAACAGAATTTTCTATGTCTGAAGTGTGTTTAAATGCAACTTTGCTAGCAGTCTTTTAAGCCACCCACTCAAAGGAGTTACCTATTAAAAATGTATTCAGTTAAATAACATCCAAGATAATTCCAGCTGTGAAACCTTCCCAGACCCAACTGCTTAACTGCTGTCCTTTAAACACTTTTTAAGGATTTCCAAGTAGTTAAAGTGACTTTAAAGAAAAAAAGGTATTTTATAACTGTTTTCAAATTTATGAAGTCAAACTAGGGCAGGAGTGGGGGAAAAAGCAAGCAGTAACATTCTCCAGCCTGATGCTTTCAGTGACTTTAGATGTCACCTGTGTGAACAGAAGAAAGGCAAGTATGAAACAGTAGCCACTCTGAATAGACACTGCATAAGCCCTTGCATCAGAGAAGCCGACGTCTGGTTTCTATGTAGCTGCATTCTCACCAAACACTTAAACTAGAGCAAATGTTCTGGTCATTGAATATAGCAAATTAAATGCAACAAAACATAACAGAATGAGAAATGGCCTTAAAGAAAGTGGCACAAAGAAAAGGGAAGAATAAGCAGGCATGGATCCAAGAATTTAAGCAAGCTTCCTTGAGGAAGACACATTCCTAACCCACCCCGGTGAACAAGTCAAGGCTGGAAAGCATCCCTGCAGGTTTCCTAGAAGAACAGCACACCAGCCTTCCTTTTCCCATAATTTACATATTATCTGAGGCCTGTCACAGGTGATAATGCAAGCTAGTATTATACATTGATGAGAACAAGAGCCTTCAGTCTAATTTACATCAAATAGAGTGCAATCACTTCATGAAAAAAAGCTCATTTAACCTTTTAGCAAGGTTTACTTCTAATTTATCTTGTATTGTGCTTTGCCAAATTCTGAGCAAGACATTCATGGTTCAGAAAGCATAAACTATTCCAGTCTCTCAGCAGGGGGAATGGGAAGCAAGCTTTTGGAACAAGAATTAAAATAATTATTAATGTCTTCTTGTAACAGAAATGAAACTGAGCAACTAAAAATAGCACCATGAAATTCTCACAAGCATGCACTCTCCCTACATCCCCTCCCAGAATGGGAGGAATTATAACATCTGCCCCTTAATGTTGCACTTTTATCACTACACAGGAAGGCAATGTGGGGACTGGAAGTAAAGAATTCATATGATTCCTGAGACATGTATTCCTATGACCAAGAACTCCTCACAGGTTACTCTTTGAAGGAGAGCCTACAGAACACAGTTGCTCAGAAGAAACAAGGTGTTACTCAGGTTAACATGAACCTTGCACCTGTTTTGGGAGAGGTGGACATGACTATTGTCTGGGACAACTAGTGAAGGAGGATAGCAACTCCACTCTCATTTCTCAGCCTGTTGGAAGAATAATCAGTGACAAGTCTGTAAAGTCAGTTTGAGTAGATTATTAAACAGAGTTAAACCCCACAGAGAACAGGAAACACTTTTGTCCTCTCCCAAACACAAAAACCCCAAGAGCTTCAACTCCCCTCAGTGCCATTTTCTCACACTCAGTGTGGCTTTGTTAGCTTCTTCCTAACAAACATGATCTTTTGTTCTCCTGTGACTAGCTTGGCAAGCTTAACCTTACAGCCTTTACTGAGCTGCAGTTCCACAAAGCTTTTACATGTCCACTTGGGAAACAGCTCTGATTTCAATCAGCACATGGCAGTGCCCCATTTGGAGTGCCTGAAGCTCTTGTCCCTCTAGGGGTATTTTACACTTTAGACACAGCAGGCAGTGGAATTACCTGGCCCTACTGCATCTCTTCCAGAGCTATACATTACAAGCAGTTGGCTCAACACGCTACCTGAATGTTCCCAGAAAGAAGATATTTTAAGATTAAACCAGATACACATAAATGTATCATTTCAAGCTTTCTTCTTGTTTGTCCCCCTCCTTCCAGCCTGTGAAACAAGCCCAAAAGAGTGATGAAAGCTCATTGCAGGGCTTGGCACCTCAACTAGCACACCAGGCAGCTTCTTAGGGAGCTGCTCAGCCAACTCCAGCCTGTGCCAGGTTTAAACTGATGCAGCCTGGATTACTTTCCTCTGGGCTAAATGCGATTTGAGAAGTCAGCATTTCACTTTCAACTTGTCACACTGAAGGAAGCAGGTATCTCTGAATAAACCTCTGCAGCAAGGGCCACATGGTCCAGATGTGCTGCTTCACCAGAAAACCAGCGACAGCTGGGAGGCATCCCTTCACGGGCCCTGGAGCTCTTCCAGATGTGATTTGATGTTCTAAAGAGACATTCTTTTAAGATAAGCCTCAAAGCAAAAACAGAAAATAGTGAGGAATGAAAACTGCAAGTTCTCTTTGTCGGGCTCAATGGAAGGAAGGTTTAGATTAGATATTAGGGGGAAGTGCTGGTGAGGTGCTGGAACAGGCTGCCCAGAGAGGTGGTGGATGCCTGGATCCCTGGAAGTATTCAAGGCCAGGTTGGATGGGGCCCTGGGCAACCTTGTGTAGATCCAGGCCTGAGGTTGGTGGCCCTGCCTGTGGCAGGGGGGTTGGAGCTCTGTGATCCTTAGGGTCCCTTCCAACTCATACCATTCTATGATTCTATGATTCTATGATTTTCCATCCTTTTTCCAAAGACAATACAGGCTTTAGCCTAGTCAAACCCTAAGCAAGATCCTTCCCAGCTCCCAGTCTTGTTTTAGACTCTGTTAAACACTTTTCACGTTTGCTTCTGCTGCAGCTGCCACTCCCATTGCCATGGAAACATAAAATCACTAGTGACAGCTTTTTTAAAAAAGGTAAAGCGGGGTTATTAAATAAAAAGAGTGATAAGGTTAAGGATGGTTGGACTGGATGATCTTCTAGGTCTTTTCCAACCTTGATAATTCTGTGATTCTGTGATTCCTAGCTAGCCTGGGTCAGTATCTGTTTCCATAGCAGAAGGAACAGGAGCCAGAACTATACAGGTCAAAACTCTTCTGAAAATTTATGCATGGGACTACAGCTTCCTCAGCTGCACCTCCAGACCTTCAGAAGCAGAGGGCTCACAGACATCATTCCTAAGCACTAAGAACTGGAACAGAGCTTTTGTTATTACTGTACTGGCTGTAGGAACCTGCCTTCACTCAGCCTGGAGTTCCTGCAGGTGAAACATGGACTGTGAACTACAGCAAAGAAGATTTTTTCCCCCCCACTGAGGTAATTAACATTAGTGTCTATTACCTAATCTCAAGGCAACTGTAGCCTTTCCCTTGCAAACTAAACAAGCAAACCCCAACTAAACAAGGTTTGGGGTTTTTTTGAACCTTTCTGTTAAGAGCTACATTTTACTGGAGGAGAGGGGCTATCCATCACACTCGTTATCCTGTTTGCATCAGGTTTTACCTACTCTATACATGCAAGGCCAGAAGATTTCTTTTTAAATCTTTGCTTCCAGTTGCACACACAGAACACCACACAAGTGTTTCTGCCTGTGTGTCAAAGAAGAATAAAAATATCAAGTCAAAGAAATGTGTAAAGATAAAGCAACCACAGCCTGTAGAGAACACAGGTTCTTTTATTATTGGGAATTACTAGACTAGAACTCGATTAACATCAGCTTAAAAAAACTCTTAGATTTAAAGAGCTCTTATACTGACTCCAAACTACAAACACCTATGAAACCAGCCAGCTGCTTAACTGATTGTGTGAAATATAGGACAAGAGGCAATTTAACATGGGACTCTTGGTGCCACGTGCCTGGGCAACCCTCTGGCCCATGAGGCAGCAGTGAAAGGGGCAGAGTCCAGCTCTCCCTCCACCCTAGAGCAGGTCTGGCCGCTCTCCTTCACGCTGGTGCTCACAGTACAGTTGCACAAAGGTTCTTTCTCTCCCTCCACACGCTAGCCTGCATTCAGAGGCAGGTAGCAAAGCGAGGCCAGGCTAGTCAAATGGTGGCTGGATAAGAGATGTACCAGGCACACGGGTTATTATAACGTGTGATCTTGTGGCTGAGGGCTGGACCCTGCTCTGAGGTAAAAGAGGTGGATGGGAGAAGCCTGATAACACCAAAGGTGAGGCAATGCAGCAAGTCTGAAACCAGACACCCCGAGAGCCTCTCCCCACAGCCTGAGCACATGTGAGGGCGCCTGGCCCGGGAGAAAACAGGTACTTCTCTACAAGCAGTCTCCTATTTCAGTTCGATCAGGCCAGGCTGATATTTGCGACCCGGTAAGATCCAAACAAAGAAATAAAGCAACAATCAACGCTGGGTTTGGGTTTTTATATACATCCTTGCTTTCAAGGGCACCTTGAGGTTTCTCTCCTAGGGAGATACTCGCCGAGCCCAGCCCCAACACAACAGCCCAGGGCCCGCCGGGCCGGTGCGTGAACACGAGCGAGCCCCTTCCCCCCGTCCCTGCCGGGGAAGGAACGCCCAGGCACTAAGAAAACTCCCGAATCCGGACAGGTTTCCTTCACCCATGGGGCCATTTCCAGCCCTCCTGCCCTGCATCTTCCCCGGCGCCTCTCCCGAGCCGCCCGCCCGCCCTCACAACCCACATCCTGCAACACGCGCTCCGGCCGCGGAGCTGACAGAAGGCCCCGCCGCACGGCCTCAGCGACGCCGCTCCGGCCTCTCAGGAAGGAGCTCCAGTATCCTCACCGCTATGAGGCGGCGGGGCCACACCGGGTTGTCCTCGGCCGCCAGTCCCTCCCTCCCGAAGCGGCGCCGCCGCCACCCACACTCACCCGGACCGCGCGGGATGGGGAGGCCCAGCCCCAGCAGGCCGACAGGGCCCACTGATTCGCCGCGCAGTGAATCAGCGAGCGCAGCCTTACCGAGGGATTTACCCTTCGAGGCGCAGCCCTCCTCTCCGCCCGCCGCGCTGCCCTGCCCTGCCGGAGCGGCGGGGCTCGGGCGCGGGTTTCCTTCCGGACGCTGTTGAGAGACGGACCCCGCGCAGGCGTGACAGGGCGCAGGCGGGCGCCGTCGCCGTGACAGCGGGGCGGCGGGAAGTGGGGCGGGCTTGCGCCGGGGCTCTCTATCCGTCACGGAAGGCAGGCGCGCCCGGGGTGCGGGGAGCTGTTCCCCAGAGCTCTCAGGCCGCTTTCCCTGCGGTGGGAAGAGGAGGAGGGTGCTGCTGCTGTAGCTGCGTGATGAGATCCTCATGGACACGGAGAGCAGCTCTAGCCTCAGCCAGGACTCTCTGGTCAGCCTCACGGCTGGCGACGTGCTCATTCGCTCCACCGGCGTCCGCAGGGAGAAGCCCGTCGGCGCTGTGACAGGAACCGGTGCCCGCGCGAAAAAAGTGACGGTCGCTGTCACAAAGCTTCGTGAAGCGGTTTCTCCCAGCCCGGCGGCTGGGACTGGAGGCGGAACGTCCCGCGATCCTTCAGCGAGCCGGGCTGGGGACGGGGGCACAGCCCGCGGCACCCCGCGCAGCGCGGCACCAGGTGCGTGGCTTACCCCGAACCTCCAGCTTGGGCCTGAGGTAAAAATCGCAGTTTTCGGGTCACACCGTAGTTTGATAACGGAGGAGTTTTTGTATTCTGGTGCGGCGAGGATCAACCGCTCTTCACACGGCGGTGCCTGTGTTTGTTTCCCTGGGCTTCGTTCCGTGACTTGTGCGGGGTGAGGAGATCGGGCAGCACTGTTAGCGCAGCTCCAGCCTTAACTCCAGTCTAGATTCAGAATTTGTCATTTTTATCAGAAAAACTAACGACTTTTTCATGACATTTCACACGTATACTAGGCGGGAAGGTTTTAGGCAGCATCAGAGGACAAAACAGTGTATGTGTGTTGGGACCTAGAGATGGAAGTTAACACCAGTGAATCATAGAATCACCTGAGTGGGAAGAGACCCTTTAGATCATCGAGTCCAACCACAGCCTAACCCTGCCCAGCCACCTCTAGATCATGTTCTTACGCACTTCATCTACAGCCTTTTAAATCCCTCCAGGGATGATGACTTCACCACCTCCCTGGGCAGCCTGTCCCAATGCCTGACAACCCTTTCAGTACAGAAATTCTTACTGGTATCTGACCTAAATCTCCCCTGGGGCAATTTTAAGCCATTTCCTCTCATCCTATCACTTGTCATCTGAGAGAAAGGACCAACCCCGACATCTCTGCAACCACCTTGTGGTAGTTGTAGAGAGCGATGAAGTCTCCCCTCAGCCTCCTCTTCTCAAGACTAAAAAGCCCCAGCTCCCTCAGCCGCTCCTTACAGGACTTGTGCTCCACACCCTTCAGCAGCTTCATCGATTGATGCTTTTCTAGTCTGTCACGGTTTTTAATGCAATTTGTAGCTCATCTTTTTAGATACTATATCTATCCCTTCAATTGTATGCCCACAGTATAATCAGCAGGCAATTCTGTACCTAACAGAATATTCCTCCTGCCAACAGACAGAAGCCCAATATTTGGGCCTTCTTTGTGTTTTCACTGAATTTTGTGAGCTATTTTGTGGTTTTATACTGGAAGAGAGATCAAAAGTCTTTTAAATGCTTCTTTTTCTCTGCTTCTGTAAAGATGATTTTCTTTTCTGGAGAGCTTGGACAGTAGATGTTCAAGCAATAGCTATACAAACTTGCCTTTTAAAAGAAATGGTTGTAGGATACTTGAAATGTAAGAAGCATTAAGTGTTGGAAGCAGGCATTCTGGGAAAGTCACTTGGGTATAAGTCTTTTTTATTTGCAGAGTTTTTGCAGGTTTAATGGAACAATGTGACTTTTAGGACTGGTCAGTTAAAAAATATTTTTAAAAAAAACCCTTAGGAAAAAACAGGTTCCTCTCCTAACTACTGTAACTTTAAATTTTACTTGTTAAAACTGTTTTTCTTCCCTCATAGTCTCAGCAAACAAACCAACCCTACTCCACCTAAAGCCCACCTGCTTGTCTCAAAATAAACATGTACTGGTCTGTACTAGTGATGCTCACATAGATGAGTAAACAAAATGAAAAGAATACAAACAATTGCATTCTTTTTAAAAAAAACAAACCACCCACCTATTTGTAGTAGCATGAACTAAATAATTTTAAGCATTTGTTAATAGAATGAGACTGTAGTGATGTACCAGGTACTCTTCAAACTCAAACCTGACACAATCATAGAATCATAGAATGGTATGAGTTGGAAGGGACCCCAAGGATCTCAGAGCTCCAACCACCCTGCCACAGGCAGGGCCACCAACCTCAGGCCTGGATCTACACTAGGTTGCCCAGGGCCCCATCCAACCTGGCCTTGAACACCTCCAGGGACGGGGCATCCACTACCTCTCTGGGCAGCCTGTTCCAGCACCTCACCACTCTTTCTGTAAAACACTTCCCCCTAATATCTAATCTAAACCTTCCTTCCTTTAGTTTTAATCCATTCCCCCTTGTCCTGTCATTGTCTATCCTTTAAAAAGTTGAATCCCCTCCTGCTTATAAGCTCCCTTCAGGGACTGGAAGGCTGCAATGAGGTCCCCCCGCAGCCTTCTCTTCTCCAGACTGAACCAGCCCATCTCCCTCAGCCTCTCTTTGTAGGGCAGGTGCTCCAGGCCTCTAATCATCTTTGTGGCCCTCTGAACCCTCTCCAACAGTTCCAATCCATGCTACTTATCCAGTCAGATAGAATATTCCTTTTGTCTCTTTAAAATGTGTATTGATTACAGTCTTTGTGTTGGGGAGGGGATTTTACTTCTTTGGGGGTTAAGAAAACAGCTTCAAAAATGTTAATTTTAAAATATTAAGAAGACAAACCAGTCTGTGACATAGCTAAAATGTATACTGTATTCTGTGTCCTTCTGTAAAATATGTTATTGTATAATTATAATTGTCTAGACAATAACTTTGTATGTTCATATGAGCTTTAGACTTGAATTTGAGCTAGACTTTGTCAATTTATTAATGCTCTGTTTTTCCCAGAGACTTTTTCATATATTGTAAACCAGGTCTATAATCCAGGCTCATGGAATTCATTAATGTTTGTAAGCTTCAGTTTGATGGCTGCAGTAATTTATGTTATGAAAGTCACTGTATTTAGATATTCAGAGATACAGGCAAAGGCTGGGATTTGGGTTAGCATGCTGAAAATTAATAAAATATCATTATGACCACAGTAAAATTGCTTTTATTTTAGGAGTCCAAAATACTAAGAGACATCCAGAACATCTGCTTTCAGTAGAAAATTCTGCAGAGCCCATGTTTTTATCAAAAATGGTAAGAAAACTTATGGCTGGTTCCTGCAAGCTCAGGGTTTTTTCTCAAAAAGTTGGAGCTGTAAAAGCACAGCAACTCTTTGGCTCAGCTTCTGCACATTTACTGTGCAGCTGCTTTCTTCTTTAAGCTGCTAATGTGATACTAATGCTGAATGTTTTGGAGGGGCCTTGTTCACTGTGCTGCTACCCCTTGCATAGTTAACACCAAGGTATGTTTTTAAATTTTAGTGTAATTCTTCCTTTGAAAACACAGTTCTACGTGGCACAATGGTAGTTAGAAAAACCTAAGTTTGTCACATATTTTTCCTTTGTATCACACATACGGATGTGGACATAGGGCCACAAAAATGATCCCAGGGCTGGAGCACCTCTCCTGTGAAGACAGGCTGAGAGAGTTGGGCTTGTTCAGCCTGGAGAAGAGAAGGCTCCGGGGTGACCTTAATAGCCCCTTCCAGTCCCTGAAAGGTGCCTATAGGAAAGCTGGGGAAGAACTGTTCCCGAGGCCGTGGAGTGATAGGACGAGGTGGGATGATTTTAAACTGGAAAAGGGAGATTTAGGTTGGATTTTAGAAAGAAAATGCTCAATATGGGGGTGGTGGATCACTGGCACAGGTTGCCCAGAGAGGTGGTGGAGGCCCCATCCCTGGAGACATTCAAGGTCAGGCTTGATGGGGCTCTGAGTGACCTGCTCTAGTGAAGGTGTCCCTGCTCGCTGCAGGGGGTTGGACTAGATGGTCTTTAAAGGTCCCTTCCAACCTCCCACATTCTGTGATTCCATGACATCAGTTTCCCTGGAACTCTTCTATACTTTCAGTTAAAAGGCTTATTTCCTTTTGCTGTGTTTGTTGTACCTGACATACAGTGGTGCCTTGTTTCTGGGGCACCCATACTGTGGCGAGCATACATGAGGATAGCATTAACCTGTGCTGTGAAGGGATTGCAGCAAGGTCTCTGCATGGCTCAGAGTAGACCTAGTGAGCTGAACAGAAGTCTCAAAGGATGGTGGAGTACTCCACCATCAAATAAGCTTAGGCAGGAGGCTTTGACTTTCCTAACTTGCCTTTATGACTCCTCACAGACTGTGGTTAGTCATGGGTTGCACTTGAAATTCAGTTCTGCAGTGTTACACATGCCTAATTCCCTGTGTATGGTAATCCTGAATTATTTGAGGTTAGCAACGTGTGTAAACTTAAACATGTAGTTTTGCTACCACTTCTTTGACCATAAATGAGGAGAATACACTGACTCAGCACTTAAAATACTTTTAATTTCAATTGTGTTTCTACTTTTTTTGGTCCCTAATTTCATATGAGATCATGACTACAAAGGCCAGATGATTTTGTGGTAGGGTCTTAAAATGTTTTGTTCCAATACCTTGTGTTAGTGTCTGGAGATGCTTCACTTTGTGTATTCAGCAGTTCCACCTGCTTCTCAAATTTTGGCTATTGGTATGTGAGGCTTTAATGTACATTTTTGTACTCTTCTGAAGGAGTATCCTAGAGAAACTGTAGTGCAAGAAGATCCTTCAGTGCTGATGGAAGACAGCAGAAGACCTAAAGGTAATAATAACATCCATGTACTGCCACAGTTCCTTTTTTGTAAGAAAAATTGTAATTAAAGGAAAAGGGAGGTTTAACTTTATCTTTGGTATTTTTCTTCAATCTAGAAATTTTTCAGTGAAAATACTGAAAGGTTTCTTCAATAAAAAGGTGATAATTGTGATGTATATTCTTAAGCTTTGCAAATTTTACTTCAGTCTTTCTGGCATTACGCTAGTCTGTGTAGCTCTTGGATTTCTGTGGCTGTGTAGAGAAAGGAAACACAAATTGAGAACCCTTTTAAGGTCAAAAAGCAAGACTTCAGTTTCCTCTCCTATGCTGACAGAGGAAGCATGTATGTACTAGCAGTGTGTAATTAGCAGTAGTGAAGCACTGGACCTGCCACACCATGGGTTGTTTTCTCTGCCCAGCAAATGGTGGATGAAGGAGAGACTGGAACCCTTTTAGCATAATTTAAAGGCATGATTTAAGTTTGCTGCTTAGTGAAGAGACACAATTTGTTATTGTGGTAGATCATGTGGTTTGTGCAGGCAACAGATTCTTCACAGCAAAACTACGTGTTGTTGGAATAATGCTTTGTGCTTACCTCTAAAATAGACCTGTTGTGTCAGTTAACACAACAACTATATTTTATATCCTTCCCCACAGATGATGTTTTAATTTCTCAATATGCTACTGGCCAGAAGGAGGCTTTGAGAGCAGTATTAAAGCAAAAGTAAGTATATGTTGTTAGCATCTCAGATGTGTTTGTTTCTGTACAGGTGCACTACTCTACCATGTCAGTTGCTACCAAAACACATAGCTGGTAAGGAAAATTATTGTTTACTATTCTCTGTTAGTATGCTTTTCCTGTCTGTGGAGGTGTTTCAGTTTATCATTCAGAGCTCAGTGGAATATCTCATTTATTTTGCATAGTTTTGATGATGCCTGTAGACTCTAAATTAATTACTCTGTGGTACAAGTGCCAGGCAGGATCTGCTCTGACAGATAATCCATTTAGTCCAAAAAACATTGAATATTTTTAAAGACTGATGAGGACTCGTGCTGTTTATCTGTTGGATGGAAATCTTGATCAGAAATTTAGTTGGACTTTGCTACTAGTACGTTGAACTTTGCAAAATACAACCTGTAGGCATATTCTTTGTTGTGATTGCAATCACTGCATGGAGATGCCTTTTGTATCAGCATCTGTAACATAACCCTGAGAAATTTCTTGTGTCATACTACAAGATGAGAATAAAATTATTTCTTGGATGTCAAGAGCTTGAAGGAGAAATGTTTCTATAGGTAATGATACTGATGCTATGTGTGGGAAATCATTTGCTTGGAGGGATTAAAACAGTGCTATTTACGTGCACTTCTTTATTTTTATAGAACTCAAAATACTCCTGTACTTAAGGAGGTCAAGGTACAGCTCTTAGGAAATGCCTCTGCAGAAAAAAAGGCAAGTGTTCTTCAGGACACTGTGTCAACACACAGGGAGGTTGATTCTGCAACAACAATTGCAGCAGCCACTGCTGCTGCCATTGCTACTACAGCTCCACTTCTTAAAGTAAGTAGCTTGTAATATTAATTCTTTGCTTAAAGTGTGGAAATTATTGGTAGTAGAGCCAGAGAGGCTGAATGTGTCTGCTTACTGTTTTCTGCACATTAGTGATCTCAGACTTACTGTCCAATATACCAGAGAGAACCAGTTTGGATTTGGTTAAATGGATAAATGGACAGAGACCATTTGATTTATCTTTTAGGAGAATTTCATGCTATTGCTGAACCACCAGATATTAGGGCTAACCAGTATTTTATTCATGTCCTTTGGGAAGCAAATCATTCCATGATGATGGGAAGGATGTTTTATTCTTTTCATGCTTGCACATCTTTTCCCTTTTTTTTTTCTTTTCTCTCTTGCAGGTTCAAAATGATTTGGAAGCAAAAGTGAACTCAGTTTCAGCATTACTTCATAAACTACAGGAGACAGACAGACAACTGCAGCGTGTTGCTGAACAGCAATCAAATATGAAGACTCAGCATGAGATGCCCCACTGCCACCAAAGAGTTGGTGAGCTTGAGAAACAAATGAATGCCTTCATGGTGCAACGGATCCAGCATTTGGAAAAGCTACAGGAGCAACAAATGAATATTCAGGTATCTAACAATGCAGAAGCTTTAGCTTAATCATTTCATTAGTGTTCTAGTGAATTGCATTCTATCTTAGTATCAGAAAGAAAGAAAGATCCAGGGGCCAGCACATGAGCTTAAAGCTTTTTTGGAAAAGTTTTATTTCTGGTTCTATCCCAGATACCCTCTCCCCACCCTACCCCTGATTCCCGTGTCTGTGGAAAGTAAATGCAAAAATCATGACATTTCTCATTCCCACTGGAAAGTGTTTTGACCTTGGCTAATTGCAGAAACTTTCATTTAATTAGTAGCCAATCAGACTAAGCATCTTAGAACAGTTATAAATTATGTCTTCGAAGAGTCCTCTGTGCTTTTCTGAGAGGCAGAATAATGTCCAAGCACATCTGTGTTCTGAGGTTGTTGTAAATTACTTGTAAATTACTTCTCCCTCAAATGGCATGTCAAAATCTAATGAGTATGTTTGCATGGCAGTTACTCACATTTAGAGTTTTACTTGGGAAACTGAAGCATAGATTATAAATACTTTGTGATTTTGTCTCTTAGTCTCACCTCATCAGCTCTGCAGTCAACACGGGTGGCTTACAGCAAATGCACGTATCTGCCTCCAGTCTCATGGCAAAACAACCTGAGAAGCCAGAGCAGCGATTACTTACTAACCAAGTATCTTCCAGTCAGAGGGGTTTATTTCCTGCTGGTGCTCCAGCTGCCCAAGGTGAAGACAAATTCTTGATATCATAAGTCTAATGTTAATTTTCCATTAGTTTTCATTCTATTAATACTGGATTGTGCATCCCATCAGTAATAAGCAGTTAATCATTTCTTCTGTATCCTTTATTTTATTGACTAATGTGCTGCATATACCACTTACTCTGAAAATGTTCCAGTTTAAATTAAAGAGAGAGTTTGATGTTTACTAACTGCTTAGTCTGTACTGAGAGAAACCTAGACTTAACATAAAATAATCTTACTGAGAAATAATCAGTGTAGAAGCTTGTAATGAACTAGCTCATGCTATGGTTGGGTTGGGGGGGGGGGTTTTGACCCCTTTATAACAGCACTTGTAAATATGGAACTTCCTTCCTGTTTACTTTTGTAAGTAGTTCTGTGATGTTTTGATATTTTCTGAAAAAGTCATAATGTTGGCATGATTTTTTTCTAGATTTGTTTTGCTTTGGAGAAAATTGTTAATACTTAAAATATTATTTTCTTTTTTCTTTTCCTCTGAAGCATATTCAACCCAATTTCCAAGTTGTGGCATTTATACACAGCAATCTCCTCTAAAGACACCAGTTCCTCGGAGATATGCTCCAGAACCTGTATCAAAAGATGTGAAAATCTCAAAGAAAGAAAACCCTGTAACAGAGAAGGAAAATATTCC
Organism: Porphyrio hochstetteri; assembly: GCA_020800305.1. Classification (NCBI taxonomy): domain Eukaryota; kingdom Metazoa; phylum Chordata; class Aves; order Gruiformes; family Rallidae; genus Porphyrio; species Porphyrio hochstetteri. Next base: position 66,050,819 of record CM036908.1, on the reverse strand, counting down.
CAAATCCACAAGTGAAGGTACCATGAATAAGACCCTCCTGCTCTCCACTGTCAGGAATAGTATGGCCTGGGGGTTACTTTGGGTGGCTGGTCTCACCTATTTTGAGCTGTTTAGTTGCTGGCACTTAAATACATATATTCAGAATATTTGCAAGTATGTTTGGGAGGGTTAATTTTTTGGGTAACTCACTCACTCTTAACTAACTAAAGACTTATGGCAGTATAGAGGAAAAATTGAGTGACCCTGCATTGTTAGGTTTAAGGAAGATTATATAAAGTAATGCAAAACGTGCGATCTGCTGAAGAACTTGGTCATTATCATTGTTTAAATTGAAATTTTTTTGCACAAAGCCATGCACTCATGGGGTCTCTGGGCCACATAATGAAAATAGCATGTGTAAAGCAAAGGAAGTCATTCTCTTTTACTGCTTTTGATCAGTTTAGTGGCATGAAACTCAGTTTTGAAGATCTCATCAAAAAATAAAGCATCTTTTTTTTTTAGCTGGTTGTGTTTAGAATTGCTTGAGGTTCTAAGATTGAGGTATGACTGTTAGTGTCTTCATCAGAACCTTCTCAGACCGCTGCTTCTCTCTCTTACACAACGCTGTCACGTATTTCTGTTGTTCTGTGGGTCCAGGAATAAATGAAACAGGGCAAAGGAAGAACAACAAGTCTGTGACATGATGGACAGAATGTTTCTGTGACTCAGTTAACTGCCATCAGAGTTCCATTCATCTCTTTTCTGACTGTGCTCACATAAAGCAGTCATAGTAAGAGAGATTACTGTGAGAGTTGGCTTTATGTGACTTCTCTTATCTGAAGTAAATCTGTATTTTAAAACCTAAAAAAAATTTACTTTTACTATTGGTGAGTGTTATATAACGAGAAAATATCTGGAAAGGAAGAGAAAGTATTAAATATATTGAACAAAATTAACTTTCCCTTTTCTGCCTTAGGGGAAGGGAGATTCCTTGAGCATATTCTGAATTCTCAGGAAATGCCACCGAGGCAAACCGAGTCTTCCAAGGATGCACCATTACACAGTAATAAAATGAGCTGTCATTCTGAGAGAGACAGGTAAATAAACATATGAATCCAAGATCAAGGAAGGGTTTGTTTTGTTTTAATGAAATTGAGAAAGATGTATTAGATGGTGGTGTAGTGGACTCACTGCCGTGGTCCTTGAGTCTGACAAAGCTGTGCTTGGTGTAAACCCTGGAGCGCTGATATTTCTGTGCTGCTCTTGCATTGCTGTCATACTGATGGTAGATGAAAGCTCGTTGAGAAGGATGGTTTGTAACACCTTTCTCTGCAATCCCTGGGTGTCACTCAGTGCTTTTCTGTCTCCTGAGTGTATTTCTTCTATTGCAGCACTTGTGAAGTAGTGTCAGAAGTCAGCTATCCAGGCGTTGTGTTAAAGTGGAACTGCCCTTGTCAGCAAGACTCTGAGTTTATGTGAGCTGTATGGAAATGCTTTTCTGGGAAGGAGCAGCATCTGCCTAAAATTTCTAAGCTTTAGAGTGGGTGGAGAATTATTCGTAGACATCCAGTCTGAAACAGATTTTTCCCCAGATGGTAACTTGGTGTCATACTAACATAAATAGCTACGTATAGACTTATGATAGTATGGAGAAAAATATTGATTGCTTCAAATGGAAAGGTATCCAAAGTTTAAATGTTCCTGTATTAAATTGGATTTTTAGGTGTAATTTCACTGTTTAAAATACAAGGATACAGCTCAAGGGGTTAAGCGGTAAACAGAGATAACGCAATAACTTGTCTGTAACTGCAGGTAAAAAAGCAAATTCCATTTCTTATTAAGGTTTGTTATTTTTGCACTTTAAAATCATGATCATTTTCAAAATTGAATAGTTTCTTGGGCCACATGAAAAGCCTCGAGACTTCTGATCAAGAGTGTTCTCCCATCAGGCATACAGCTTTGGGTACAGACTCATTCCCTACTGTTGAAAGTTCCTTCCAAAATTGCAATCCAGTTGAGAAAACGGTGAAAAAAGCAAATGATTTACTTCAAGATCTTGGCCACTTGAGAAGAGAAATGCATGACGTGCTACAGGTAAAGTCCATATTATCAGAATTACCAAGCAGTTGAATAAGGGGAATAAAAAGTGTGGAGAAAAGCTTAAGAGTTCTGGTGTCAGTAAAAATGTCCTTGCTTCTACCTATGTAAAAAGACTGATATTTGTTTACAGTGATTTGAAATACTGCAGTCTTTGTATGTGGAAGGCCTTTGAACCTGAGTAGTGTCTCAAAAAGTATGCAGTGGACTAGACTGTAGAGGCTCCTACTGCTGTTCTATATATAAAACAGGGTTTTTTTGGTTTTTTTCAAAAAAGAGGTTTATTTACTTGTTTTAAGATTTCAGGTATTTTCAGTATGTGTTTTCTGCTTGCCCTCTTCCTGTGATATTGGAGCTGTAGAGATGGTTTAACTTTCCCATTTGGGAAAGAACAATGTTCATAGGATCCTAGAATCTCCTGAGTTGGAAGGGAGCCATAAGGACCATCGAGTCCAACTCCTGGCTCCACACAGGGCCAGCCAAGTCAGAGCACAGGACTGAGGACATCATCTAGATGCTTCTTGTCCTCAACCCAGCTCAGTGCTGTGACCACTTCCCTGGGGAGCCTGAGCCAGTGCCTGACCCCCCTCTCAGGAAAGAACCTCTTCCTAACATCCAACCTAAACCTCCCCTGTCGCAGTTTCATGCAGTTCCCTTGGGTTCTATCCCTGGTCAATTTATCTGCAGTCAACTTCAGGGATTCCTTAAGCTCCTTCCTTTCTCATTTTGCCATTTCCTTTTTGTACAGAGCTCCGTTTCTAAAGAATTACCTGCTATGCATCACTGTATTGCTTCTCATGTTAGTGATTCTGTACCTTTGGTGCTAAAATGGTTCTGTGCTGGCAACATGTAACTTAGGTCTGGCTTTTGAAAATTGAGGGGTTTATCTGTTTGTTAACCTGGTGCCATGTGGAAACAAGCTATATCTGACTGTTTAGCCTGCCTGCTGTGGTCCCTTCTGTTCTTGTAAATAGAAGTTGTGGGAAAGAAGGAAGACTGAATATCCACAGGATTGTGAATTGCCATGATTGGAACACCACAGCTTTGATTCTGTTGGTTTGTTTCTCTGGTTGGTGGTGTCAGCTTGTGTATTTCACTAAATATAGACTGTTACATGCCAGTTACTTGTTCCTGTACCTGTAGAAAACGTAGCTTCATCAGTCACACCTTACAGTACAGCCAATGTTGGATTATAGATTTCACAGAATCACAAGGTTGGAAAAGACCTTTAAGATCATCGAGTCCAACCCTTCCTGTCCTGTGCTAAACCAGATCCCTAAGTACCTCATATACCCTTTTTTTAAACACATCCAGGGTCAGTGACTCAGCCCCCTCTCTGGGCCTGACAACTGTTCCAGGCCCTAACAACTCTATTAGGGAAGAACTTTTCCCTCCCATCTGAGCTGACCCTGCCCTGGCACAGCTTCATGCCATTCCCCCTTGTCCCATCTCCTGTCCCCTGGCTGAAGAGACCATCACCCACCTCTCTGCACCCTCCTGTCAGGTCAGTGTAGGTGGTGATAAGGTCTCCCCTCAGCCTCCTCTTCTCCAGGCTGAACACCCCCAGCTCCCTCAGCTGCTCCTCATAGGATTTGCCCTCCAATTTTGTAAGATATTAATAGTTTGCATGTTTAACTGGACATAAGAGAACAGGTGTCATTTATGTTGCAAATACTTGCTTACTGCTATTGCTAAAAACTTAAGCCACTAACATACCTTGCTATAGGCAACAGAACAGGACAAGATGGGAGGAGTGGCAGGTGAGAAAGACACAGTCAGCATAAATGGTTTCAGATCTCTTTGTTCTTATGAAAAAGGTTGGCAGTAAGGCAGAGGTGACTTCAGCAAATGTCAATTAGCTACTGAGCTGTTGACTTCTCATCATTGTTTGAGAGATTTGTGGAGTGAGAAAAGAAGTACTCAGGATAAATGACTTTTTAGCTTTGTCATACAAGCAAATGAATTAACCAGAGTAGGTTGGGATGGGACAGAAGGTGGTGCTCTAATACAAAAGAAATCATGTACAGTGAGGTTTAGGTTTAGCAGTTCATGAGCAATTCATTGTGCCCATTATCTACTCTCAAATTTTACCATAACAGATCTACCTTTAGATAAATTTCAACAGCTCTTCTGTCTTTTTAGGAAGCAAATTCATGGAAATCGGATATGAATGGTCTTGTTAATGCCTTGGATTCTTCTTACTATTTTTTTTAATACTGTAATACTAAATCAGTTTTGAATATGGTTGTGGTGAGATACCACCAAGTATCTATTACATACCTGTATTTTTTTAAGTTGCTATTATGTATGGATTACATCACTTGAAGTAACATGTAACTTGTTCTTTGACTTGTCTTACTCAATTTCAGTGAACTACCTTAAGTGAATAATACAAATGTCAAGCAGAAAGCTGCTACCTCAAGTGGACACTGTGTGGACGCTAATATAATTACCATTTCATGATCTGAGTCTTATTTTCAAATCTACATTGTTTAATGGTTGACCATGTGTCTGTATTTCCTGCATTTTCTCCCAAATTTCATCTGTCTTATTGAACTAGTATTTGTCAAAAGGTGTAATTTTGAAATAAAAACCTATGTAAAATTGGTAAAAAAATTTGGTACATTGTCCTGTCCTCACCAGGCAAAACCAAAACCCTGGGATCAGTGTGTTGATTTCTATTTTGTGATGTCCCCTGTGCTCTGGCAGTACACCTGTTAGGGCATAAACTTCTTAAAATCTGATCTGATGAAAGAACAGCCTTAAAGCCCAAACTGATCTCTGTTCTGTGAGATTTTTTTCTGTTTGCTGAGTTGATGCTCTCAGAGTCTACTCAAGTTTGGGTATTACATTTTTGTTGGGTGTTTCTTTTTCTTTATGGAGCTCTATCACATTTATTTGTTTGTTTCCTGGAAAATGAAGCGCTCTACTTGGGGACCTCTGGGTTTCATCAAGAGTGTGAGAAGGAGTGGGAGAATTATAGTTGTATGGCTCCTTGTTTCCAATCTACTTTTGTCCTTTCCTTTTGTATTTAGCAGCTAATAGATGCCTGGGTTTTATTTCTGTAAAAGGATTTTGCAAAGTAAAAAGCTAATAGTTGCTTCATTGTTTATGAAAAGAAAAATCAGCAGAAGGTGGAGAGGATCATGGTGCTGTTGAGGGGTTTATTTTACTCTTGTTAAAACTGACATATACTGCTTGGTGTTCCTTGGGACGGATTGATGCCAAATGAGTGCATGTATTTAGAAGAGTTTAGGTTTTATTATCTATTTAATTTTACTTAAGTACTGTTACATGGATTTGCATGTGATACCTACTATGTGTATCTAATTGTAATCTATTCACATGCACTTTACATAAGCATTGCTTCTCATACATGACATCATTTAGCATCTGAGATCTTGTGGATGTCTTTCCCTTTGCTTGACTTCTAAATATATTTACAATATAGTGAATGTTCTTGAGCAGTTAAAGTTGATGATGGTACATGTGGGAGGTATTTCGTGTGCTGAGCTTTGATTTGATAATAGATTAATAGGAATTCTGATCAGTGTATAGAAATGTGAAATTACAGTCTAATTAAAAGCTAATTGTTCTGTTTCAATTTTAGCCCAAAGCCCCTACTGTTACATCTGATCTTCAAAGACATCAGCAGCCCAATAAACCATCCATCCTTCAAAACGTTAAAGTGCCCAAATCTATACTGAGGGATGCTGAAAGGATCTTGAGAGGAGTTCAAAACAATAAAAAAGTTCTTGAAGAAAATTTGGAAGCTGTTCTTCATGCCAAAGATGGAGATGCCATGTATACTTTCATTAATGCCTTGACTACAAACAGGTTAGACTCTGTAATTCAACACTTTGTGTGACTACTCACTGTACCTGCTCACCTCTTACCACCTCTCTCTCAGGTTTTTTTGAGTCCATTGAAGAACTACTGTACTTCCCTGCAAGAAGTATTTTTAACTCTTAGCAATCTCTACATGATTCTCTTGAACTTCAAATGGTTTTTTTGACCCTCCTGATGTGAGTTGAATTTTTTGACAGGTAGCTGCTACTTCTTGGTGAATCGAAATTCTGAGACTGTATCATTTCAGGGAGGACATTTAGATTTTTATAGACAATCTTGCCTTAATAGGAAAATTAAAGAGTAATTTCATCATTCAGAACAAAAAGCTTGGAAATGTTATGGAATTAGATATCCTACAGCAGATCTCTGGCTTTTGAACTTTTGCTTTGTTAGTTGTGTTAAATATTCCTGCTTGAATCATAATGAAAGTTTTCCTAGTAAAACACAACTTAAACTATTCATGTAAAGATATTTTTTTTTCCCAGGCATGGTACCTGCTATCATTATCTTCTAGAGGAAGTAATAATTTTTATCATCTGCTTTTTGTCTTTTGAGCTGGAATATTTTTGTTGCCTTGTGGTTGGTTTTTTTTTCTAGTTTTTGATCAAATAGGAACTGACACTTGGCTGACACCTACTCATAGATGTTTGTAATAATGTCAGTACATACCAGTGGGGCGTGGGATTTGCAGGCAGCATTGTGTAAGGACAGATTTAGGTTTGGGAAATGTGGATAGGGTATGCTTAGTGTCTTTTGGAGGCTGTAGAGGTACATAATCTTACTGTCTCTGTGTTCTGGGTTTCTCTTTTTAGAGTGTTTATAGGTCACAACTTTCCCAGGAGCAAACCTCTGCCATTTAAGAAGCAGTGACCTAAAATAGTTCTTCCTTCTATTTCAGAGATGTATTGGAAGAGATTCGTATCAGAAAGACTGTGGATGAGTGGATTAAGGCCATCAGTGTAGAAATCCAGGTATGGCTGGAAAAAATGAGTTCAGGTTTCTGCATTCTATGTTTCCACTTTGCATCAGTCTTCCGTGTCGATAGCTAAACGTGACTGAAAATACAACTTGAAAATATGAGAAAACTGCTGCTTATTACTAGCATGTACTAATAAAATACTACCTCTACTAATATTACTAATAAAATACTTCTTTTTTCAAACTTGAGTTGTTTAATGAAAATCACTGGTCACAGTTGCTGGCTAACATGAAAAACAGGCCATTGCTCAGAACTTCAAAGTTATCCACAGACTCTTCTGATAGCCTTGAAGATAAGAATCTCCTTTTATTATGTTTATGTTTTATCTTTAGGCTGAAATGGCAAGACATGATTTGGAACAAGTGAAACATGATCAAAAGCTCCCATGGATCAAGAGAGCCCAAAGCATCAAGGCTGTGAAGACCAATGAAGAAATTAAAGGAAAAAGTAAAAAAATCCAAGGGTGCTCGACACAGAAGCCTTTTTCTGCAGCAAAGCCATTGCAGAAGCAAGCACAAGATAATACAAGCAGACAGAGGTTTAGAACTTACTTTTCTTCTGAAAGTTTGCAGAGGAAAGAAAAAAGGGCAGATGTGAGTTCCCAAGTAGTTATTTTCTTTTTTGGTAATGACTGCTATGCTGTGGATTGCAGTATTCATGTGAAAAATTGTTTGTTTGGGCGACCATAATAATTTTAAATGAAAGTGGTAGCCCTGTTGTCAGCATTGTCCTTGTTTTCACGTGCTGTAGAAGCCTAAGCTGAGTGTGTACAGCAGTGTGGAATTCATTGCTGTGTTACAAATTTGTTTTACCCAGTACCTGCTCTCTAATTCAGCTGTTGGTCTGCTGCTTCAGTGTATTTTGTATCTGTGTTTTCATGTGTGCTTGCAATATATACTGTTTATTGCAGAACTTCCTACTTTTCTTTTTCCCCAGGCTTTTGCAACACTACTGATGTATTCAAATTTCCATGCATGAAGAATTATAAACTACTTTTATTTTTGTCTGTGTGTGTTAGGGACCAGTGAATGAAAGTGCAGTGGTACAAAATGAAGACTATCTGTGCCAAGTTTATGGGAAACCAATCTACCAAGGTCATCGTAGCACACTTAAAAAAGCACCATACCTGAGATTCAACTCTCCTTCTCCCAAATCTAAACTTCAAAGACCCAAGGTGATAGAGTGTGTTAGAGGTAAGTAATTCTTTCAAGTGAAAAAGTTGTTCCTTCCCAGTTTTTTCTATTAGAAGCTCCTTATAGAAATGAAAGTATTTATTTGTAGTTCACATGCTTTTCAATATAAAGCTTAAGCAACTGGGGAAGGGTTAAAAAATGCTCTTTTAAAAGCTAAAAAGTACCAGTAGGTTTTCAGAGTTGGTTAATGTACTCACTACCTGTCTATCTCTCTAATTTAGATAGACATAAGTATGAATTTGGCAAAATAGAATAAACATTACTACGTAATTATTGCTGCCCAGCTCTTAAAGAACTGAATTGTTGGAGGTAGAACATGGCCTGTATTAAGAACAGTGTGATGAGTGGGACTAGTGAAGTAATTGCCCCCCTGTACTCAGTGCTGGTGAGTCCCCACCTTGAGTCCTGCGTTCAGTTTTGGGCCCCTCAGTACAGAAGAGACACTGAGGTCCTGGAGCTTGTCCAGAGAAGAGAGAGGAGGCTGGTGAGAGGACTGGTGGATAAATGTTATAAGGAGAGGTTGAGGGAACTTGGGTTGTGTAATCTGAAGAGGAGGTTGTGGGGAGACCCAATTGCTCTGTACAGATATGTGAAAGGATGCTGTGGAAAGGCAGGGTCTGACCTTTTTTCCCTAGTGTTGGGTGATAGGACAAGAGGAAATGGCATCAACTTGCACCAGGAGAGGTTTAGATTGGACATTAGGAAAAACTTCTGCCCAGAGAGGGTTCTCAGGCATTGGAACGGGCTGCCCAGGGAGGTGGTGGAGTCTCCATCACCTGAGGGACATGGTTTAGTAGTGGCTGGAAGGTTAAGGTGATGGTTGGACTTGATGATCTGAGGGGTTCCTTCCAACCAAGACAATTCTATGATTCTGTGATAAGTACCCAAAAGCTTAGCATGTTAAAAATCTAACGTGGCTTTTGATAAAGGTTACTGAGATGTATTCTCCATGTCAGGTTTATCCAGTCATGCCATTTAAATGATTGATTCATTCAGAGTTAAGAAATCTGCTGAGATTTTAAAAATTAAGGACTCCTGATAATTCTTTTCCCACCTCTAATACATGAATTGGAATACAAAAATTTAAATTGATGGGTGTAAAGGTGACATCTATGAATTTGAAAATGTTGAAAGACATGTTAATCAGAAGCATTGCTTCAGCTCACTAAATGCAGGGAACCCTTCTTTTGTTAGTCATGTGGTGGTTAAATGTGGAGTATAAGGGGTTTTGTGCTAACTTGTTACAATTATTTAGTTGATTGATAAAGGTTCTTAGTTGATTAAAAAGGAATTCCATTCATTGGTTTTGTAAGCAGAGTGTTAAGATCAGAAGATTCTAACTTTTAAACATATCAAAAACATGTAGAAAATAATTAAAAAGCAAAACTATATAATAGCTGATGTAAGATAAAGTTTTCTAGACTTAGGTGTTAGTGGAAAGTAACGTGTGCTCTAGTGATGTTCATCCATTCACTGAAAAACATGTTAATGAATATGACCTTCTTTAAGGAAATGATTAGAAGCTATTGTCCTGATTCTGGCCAGGCCTGAGTCAACCTCCCCAAGCAGCCAGCACAGCTGAGCTGAGTTAGCCCAGGCTCTTTTCCACACCACCTGATACCATTTCCCCATAAAAGCAGCTGGTTGGGGAAGAGCAGGGGCTTGTTGCCTCCAGGACAGTCTGAGTGTGGCTGGGTTGGTTCATCGGTTGGTCCTTGCTGTCAGGCAGCACTCTGTAGTCCTCAGGTCAATAAGGTACTCTGTGTTAGAATTGGGTGTGAGTGTTATTGGCCATTATTGTTCTACATTCACAGTGATTTCTGTCAGTAAGCTGTCCTTGTCCCAGCCCGTGGAGGCTCTGTCTGTCTCCTCTGGGAGTGAGTGAGCAGTGTGTGGTGCTCAGCCACTGTCCGGATCTGAACCATCACAGGTACAAAGACACATCTTGATCACAATAGATTATTTTCCTTGTTCTGAAGTAAATTTGTAACCCACTCTAGTTGTAAGTTGGTCCACCCTGTCAGTAGTGGCGAATCTTTCAAAGTACTGTCTCCAAGAGAAGTAAAGAAAAAGGAATTAAAAAACTGCCAACTGACATATTTAGACAAAATAAGCACTGTTTGTGTGGCACTGCTATGAAGTTTCTGAAAGCTATGGAAAGCTGCTTTGAGTCAGGATTAAAACATACCCTGATACCCATCTTTGTGGATCTTTTATGGGGAAAAAAGGTGCTGTTCAAAGGCATGGACTTCGTCTTGTTTCTGTTTTAAGTTAAGAATGGGCCAGTTCAGTGTTTGCCTGGGTGCTTATACTGGAGTTACAGAAAGTGTTGGATGATATTTGAAGTGGGTTTGCAGATGAATGTAATTTCCTATTTTTTTTTCTATTTCGGAAGCCTTTTGCCCTAAATTTTCTTGGATTTGTTATTTTCTTGGTAATTTTTGTTGTCTGTCACAGTTTATGAACAGTCTAAAATAGTGTATTTTAGATGTATTTTTTCTAATCAGATCTTTTTTATCTCCTGGTTACCTTTAAGAAACTTATTGATTCCTAATATGGAAACTAAGATTAGTCTTTAATTGATCTGCCAAAACCCTCATTATGTAGGGTTATGGGAAGATTAGATGACACTACAACTGTTCCTTTTAACAATTACCTGAAAAGGGGGGGGTGTAGGGAGGTGGGCGATGGTCTCTTCAGCCAGGGCACAGGAGATGGGACAAGGGGCAATGGGCTCAAGCTGTGCCAGGGCAGGGTCAGCTCAGATGGGAGGGAAAAGTTCTTCCCTGGCAGAGTTGTCAGGGCCTGGCACAGGCTGCCCAGGGAGGGTTGAGTCACTGACCCTGGGTCAGACGGGGAGATGAGGTGCTCAGGGATCTGGTTTAGCACAGGACAGGAACGGTTGGACTTGATGATCTTAAAAGTCTTTTCCAACTTGGTGATTCTGTAATAACTAGGAATGCTTGTTGTGAAGCATGAAGTTTAGTCAAAGAAAGTTCTCAAGCAGTTGCAGTTAGCTGTTTTCATTATGATTGAAGCTACGGGGGAGCTGCTCATCCTTCCCCAAATCTGTGCAGAAAAGAGTTTAGTCAAGATACCAGTTCCTTTCATTAGAAGTTGTTTTACACAGTGCAAGGAAGTGAAGAACATTACAAAAACCCTAACAAAACGCAACAGGGATTGGAAAATGCAGGAGGAGAAAGCTGCAATGGAGTGCAGGTAAAAAACCCAATGACAACAAGGGGGTTGCTTTTCTTCTCACTGCAAGAGCAAATCAAGAGATAAAAGATAAGAGTGTGTTAAGTGTAAGAGGCAGTTAAAGTGATGGAGGTAATAGGATGGGCATCAATGGAGAAATATTGGTTGGCTTCCCTCTACTTTTCTTGCACTTGCACTGTCGTTGTCCATGCAGGGAAAATATACATGATGCAGTCTTAGCTACCATGTTTTAAAAATAGTGTCTGAGGTTTTTAATACTGTCAAAATACTATATTCTGTATGAAATTTAAGAGAGTCGTATAAGAAGGCAGTAACTTATTGAGACCATGGTTTTGGACCATTAAAATGCATGATATGGAATGGTTATATATATTTGAAGACACTTCGAAGACAAGCACTGCTGGGTTGGTTTTGGGGTAGGGAGGTTTAGTTGTGGTGGCTTTTTTATATTCTATATAAATATACACAGTGGCAAATCCTCAGAATAGCACAAGAGTCTGTAGTTAAGCTTAGCTTAGTATGGTCTTCATGTTGTTTGCTGGCATGCTTCTAGCAGTGCTCTGAAGCCAGTTGCAAGCCAAGAAGAAAAGGTGTTATTGGTAGAAAGGATTTGCAAGTCTCATAACCCTCCTGGAAATGTGGGTTTTATAGTTCTGACAAAAATCTAGAAGACTCTTTCAAAGCTCACTTTATTTTTAAAAGATAAGAACTTGGTGTATGAAAACTGCTAGTCTTGTTGCTTGTTTTTTTATTTGATCTCTTTTGAACCACCTCTTTCTTTGTGAAAAAAGCCAGTGAACTCATTTGAAGGATGTGCATGGTATATCACTCTTTCAGACTACTGGCTGTGCTGTGCAACTATAATTTAGTTTATTCTGTACAGATTTTTTTTTTTTCAATAAAATGTGTGCTAGTAAGGGGTTAGTGTAGCAATAGCAATGATACAGTGACCTCTAAGATTTGGATTGAGAACAGACACTTCCTTAAAAATATTTAATCAGCAGTTCTGCTTTTGCTGAGTTCTAAATTACATTTTTCTTCTATATTTATTGAACTCTTTTTCTTTATAGAAGGTCACAACCTTTCTAGGGAGGCCACTTTCATCATTCCAGAAACAGTGCCTTGTAAAGAGGCAGCAAAGGTGCCCTCCCCAATCTAATTACAATAAGTAGGTCATTTGATCATTTAATACTGTTTTATCCTGTTAACATGTTGAATTCAGTAGTGTCAGTAGGCACAGGTTGCATGCAGCTGCTCTCATGCTTTACCTTGTTTTCTGTTGAATGAAGGAGAAAATTGTGTGCTGTATCCATGCTGCATTCAATCTCCCAGAGCTCCTGCATGTGACAAATACAGCTTAAAAGCTATTTGCTTGAAAACAGAATGAACTCTGGATAGCCTTTACCCAAAGTCATTAAGTCATACTACAGGAGTGCAGCAACACGTGTGTTTGCAATAATAAAGCCTCCATAAAATTCAATTCTCCATTTCACATCAGACTGCAGTTACAGAAAATTGGGGTTTTTTTCCTCTATCTTGACAGTAAGTAAAGTAAGACACCACCTTGTGTTCTTATCTAAGGGAAGAAAGGAAAAGTATGGGATTTTTTGCATGTCATTTAAAAGAACAGCACCCCAATGAATATGTGTCCTGCTTCCAAGTTTCCTGATTTTAATGGCTTTAGGTGGAGGTCAGACTTTGTTTGAAACTGGCACTACTTGTCTTTGACTCTTATAAGACATTTTGTGCTGCTTTTTTTTTTTTTTCATGCCAATAAAATGGGCAAGCAATATTTCTGTGTTTCACATCGGTCTTGTGATGACAAAATAGTTACATGTTTTCAAGGGCTGCTGTCCTGAAAGATGCTGTTATGGCAGGAAAGTATAAATAATAGAAACAGGTATGTAGTCCTCTTTTGAAGGAGTGCAAATAAAATGAAGCAAAATTGAACGAACACTTTAAAGTACAAGGAAGGAAGGAAGAAAAAAAGAAAGAAAAAGAAACGAAGGAAAAAGAAAGAGAGAAGAAAAAGAAGGGAAGAAAGAAAGAATCAATCTTACTTGCATTAGGCATGGTCAGTTCTTTCCTTCACGGATCTGCACCCACAGATTCCCTTCCTGGCCTTAATGTACCAGGTGATAAAGGCTTAAAAATTATTGGAAGTTGTTTGCCTTGGGTTTGATTGGCTGGAAAATCCAGACTTATTAAATGACTATTTTGTTAGAGCAGTCTGCTGAGCTTGTTTTAAATTAGTGTTAAAATAAGGATGTTTATTTAAGACTGAAACAGCCATCTGGAGAGTCTCTTTTCAGTCATTTTATAACTTGCTCAACCATTTTCTTTGCAAATAAACTGTAGTGACTAATGCTTGGTTTCTTATGGGGAGTTAGGAGAAAAAAATCCAACTAACACTTTTATGAGTTAAGAGAGCATTTCTAAAAAAAAAAAGTTGGAGTTGTTTTCTTGCATAATTTGAACTGATAAATATATAAAAAACACCAGGTTTTTAAAGCTAAGTTTAATTAAATGGTAAGTTTCTGCCCAGTGCAAATAAACTTTTTCAGGGGGCAATGAAAAGTTGAAAGCAATTAAAACGAGGTGCTCTGTGTATACAGTACTTAATCATTCTTGCTGTGAGAACCTTGTTTTTACAAGTTGGTGGTATTACAGATATGTTGCCAATTTCTGCTTTTCCTCAAAAGTTCAAGGCCAGGGGGGACTGTTAGTTCATGTGATGTGACCTCTTCTAAATCACAAGCCACCGAACTGTGTCTATTTATGTTACCAAGTCCAGTAATTTGTCTTTGACTACAGAACAATTTTCTGGCTAACCTATGCTTTGCAGAAAGGCACGTGCTCATCATTTAGACATTGGAAATTCTGCCCTTAATTATGTCTCCAGCTGATTTAGAGCTTTTGCTTTGGTGTACTAGTACTTTCCAGGTGATTTCCCTTAAAACAAACAAACAAAAAAGGTCTTTTAATGTCCAATCTATTTTAATATTTATGGCGATGCAGAGTGCAGTATTATCATGTATGGAAGTCACAGAATCATAGAGGTTGGAAGGGACCTTGAGAGATAATCGGGTCCAACCCCCCTGCCAAAGCAGCTCCCTAGCTCATATTGCACAGGTTGGTTTCCAGATGGGTCTTGAATATCTCCAGAGATGGAGACTCCACACCCCCCTGGGCAGCCTGTCCCAGGGCTCTGTCACCCTCACTGTGTAAAAGCTCTACCTCACTGACATCGTGTTGAGACATCTGAGGATTATGTTTATCCCTTTGACCACAGCATTGTACTGTGATTTCTCATTGCATTGCCCACCCAACATGACCCTGAGGCCTTTTCCAGCAACGCTTCTTTCTGACCTGTATTTTCTCATTGAAGAATTATGACTTGCAGTTCTTGTTTTTAGGCTTTATAACCCATAATTTGTGTGTACAGAAATACCACTTCTTGCGTGACTTGCCTTACTTGCTTGTCTGCAGTTGTTAAAAGGCATATTATCAATCTTTCTTATCCCTGAATTCTTATCCCTGAATTTTATAATCATTGACTTTAAATCTTCAGCTTCTCAGGAAGCTATTAAAAATGAACAGAGCTGAAAAGGGCTTGTTGCCATGTGTTAACTGGCCATTAACACACAAAGGGTGATGACTAGAAACAGTATAGGAGTGAGATGACATTTTTCAGCTGTAGTGAAGATACAGCATTGGTTGCTAATGTGATTCTTTCCAGGTTCATTTTCCTAATGCCTACAAAATAGAAGTAGAGCAACTGCTTGATTCACAATTGTTGACTCTCTTGGGGGATGTCTGTGGCAGTTTTTATAAGTTTAGATGGAAGTTAATAATTTCCCTGATAATATCTGTTGTTTGCAAAGAATATAGGTTGTATGACTACATAGCAGGCAGTGGAACATTGTGATAAATGCCCTTCTCTGCTGTATGCCTAGGCATTGTTACATCCACATTACTTCTGGGTGGCTATTTAACAATACCTGTTCCAAATTGAACAAAAACCTCAGTATTTCCTCCATGTTAACCAGCCAAGATTTCTGGATATTAGTTATGGCTTAACTTACAAATTTCCAGTTTAATAACTCACTGATACTGTAATTTATACCTGTATGTCAGTCTTGTGGCTGGAGACAAACTCCTTGCTTATAAAATTAAGGTATTTAATCAGATGAGCAACAGATAAATTTTGGCTATTTTTATGCTCAGCTTGCACACTGTTGTAATGCTGTATTTCAAACAGAAATCATAGGTGGTTTCTTAGCTGCTGAATTGTCCATTTCATTCCAGCCCACTGCCATCTTTCTGCCTTTTCTTCATGTTTTTCTACCTTTATTTGCCAGATTCTGATCCTCAGAAACATTAATTTTAACTCCTTAATTGCTGTCAATCCTGAGACATCTAAGAGCACTCTTACATTCTACTCATCCTGTCTCCCTCTGTCCCACAGCAAAAATGTATAATTGCTTCAGTAGAAGGGTTTAATGTAATAGATTGGGTTTTCTCCATGTGTTGGTTTATCTTCTCTTGTTTCAGGTACAAAGATGAAGTCAGCAAGAACACAGACTTATGCACAAAAGGTGGTAACCAGCCCTAAGAAACAGCGTCCTTTATATGCACTTGCCCAAGAAAACCAGTATGTCTTTAGTCCCAGTAGAGATGCCCCTGTTCACTGTGGTCCACTTGAAGGTCACCTAATTCCTATGGCTATTCCACTAGGTAAGAGCAAATAACCTGTAGAAGAGATGTCTGAAGGTTAATTACTGCTACTTCAGGGAAATGCCACTTACGTCTTAAATCAGTGACTTGCTCTGACCCATGAGACTTGCAACTGCCCTTCTCGTGGGAAATCTACATGGGAGAACAGTTTAAAATGTTCTGGTTCTCCTCATTCTTCATGTCTGGCGATGCCCTGACAGAACAATTATTTGTTTAACTGTACATACCTTCTTTGGTGTGCTTTCCATTTCTAGAGTTCATGTTCTGGCTTCAGGTTTGGTATCCATGTGAGCAGGAGCTGAGTCGTTGTCCCTTGAATGCAATGTTTGTGATTACTGCAGCCCAGTTCATTGTCATACCTTCTGTATTTATGCATCTTCAGTAGACCCTTTATGTAGACCTTGTTTCAGGAAAGATTAGTAATGGCATTTAAATATAATTATATTTTTAAAGGGTGTCTCAAAGTGGGATGCTACAGGAAGTGTGATAGTATTTGGAATACAGTTAAGAAAATGTGAGGTGGGGAAGCGTGGTGTGTAATTTTTAAACAGCAAACACAATGAAGTTATTCTCAGTTTTGGCAGTAGATGTCACCGTAATCAAGAAAAGTGAATAATTTCAAAAAATGTCAGTGTTGAGTTCCTAGTTCCTGCTGGGAAAGCCTTAAAAGTATGTGGTGAAGCACCATATTTAAGCTAATGTTAATAGGGGACTTTTTAATTTGTCTCTAATTGTGCACGAGATCTCAGTCTGTCTCATATTAAACACACAGAACTTAATTTCAGTTATTTTGTTAATTTACTGAGATTTATATATATCTTAATTATTTCTAAACTGTCCTTAGGTCAAACCCAGGTTAGCAACATCTCACTGCAGCCTGCTGGAGTGATTATAGGTAAACCACACCCTGTCACAGTTACAACCTCTCTTCCTCAAGTGCCACAAAAACCACAGGTTGAGGTCAGAAAACCAAACGTTGCTCTCATAGAGATGAGATCAGAAAAGAAGGATCCACCTCAACTGTCTGTGCAGGTATGTCAAGAGTGATGATTATTTGTTTGTCTATTGTAATAATTCCCGACAAACATCAGTAATTTTGACACCAGTAGATGGTGTTCAGTAAGCATTAGAAACATGTAGAATGGAGGGACCAAAAAGTTGTCATCCTAGGCTAATGTTTTAAATCATATTTTAACATTTATCTTTATTATTTTACCAAAATAGAAAACAAACACCTGTGCAGGGTGGTTGTTAAATACTTCTGTGACATGTTTTCTTTCATTCAATGAGATTTTTGAGGCAGGTAAAACTTTGAATAATAAAAAAAAAATTATCAAAATAAATGCCAGTTTTCTTGGATGAAAGCTTTGTCTCAAGATTTGTGTTTCAAGTATGATCATCAACCCAAGGATTTCACTCCTGATTAATTAGGAGTCCTTACCTGGTGGGTTGGGGTTGTACTTAATATTTTTTTACATGAATTTGTTGTCAGGGAAGTTAATGTTTCTTATATGTTCATTATTTTGGATTCAAATAGTTGAGAATATACAAACTCCTACATGCACCTTACAGATTCAAATGATTCATGGAACTCAGAGTTGAGTAGAAGTAGAGTATGTGCTTTGTTCCCTTGTTGTATCACTCTTTTCCACCCACATGCATTTTGCTGTTATTTCACCCAGTGCTTAAGTGTTTAGGGTGATTTTTTTTACTGTTTTCCCCCAAAAATAATTAAGCAAGCATTTAAATCATTATTCTTAAAATTAAAAAAACCAAACAACAAAGACAGAAAAACATTTTGATGCTGTAATGGACATACCTTTATTACAAGCTGTATTGTCAGACAATTATCCCTTTGTTTTACCCTACCAAATGTATAACAGCATGAAACCAGTAACCCACCTACACAGTGGCTTGTAGGCCAACATAGAGTATAGTGTACTTTGCTATGTAAATACTTAGGGGTATAATCACCATGCATCACATGCAAGGCCAAGTGTCAGGGAATTAGAGAACATGAGATATCAGGTACTGCAAGAAAAAGAGGGTGAATATTTCTGGGGGTAGTTGGGGTTTTTTTGGATGCTGCAGCTTTTTGTTTTTCAGAACCAAGTATTCTCAGCTTGGTGCTTTTTTTGTCTCCTAGGTGTTACCAAATGTTGATATTGACAGTATTTCAAGTGACAGTGTAAGTGTAAACCAAGTTCTTCCAGACTCTGAAGCTGCACTTCCTCCTGTTGATGCTGTGATACAGGTATTGGTTGGTCTAAATGGCTGTGAATTCAAGTTTGGTAAAAAAAGAAAATATGTTAAATTATCACAAAGCTACCTCATTGTTGTGTTTTAGTTGGAGAAATTAGACCGTTCCAGGGTAAATGGAGCAATTATTCTGAAGAATTTATAATGTGAAGTATTTGTTTAAGAAAATTAAAAATTGCAGCAAGATGCTGTTCTTCCAAGATTAAACAATCACCATAGCAAAACCCTAAGAAAAATGACATTTCTCTGTCCTCTTAAGAGTTGGAATCCCTTATTGGCCCATCTCTGTCTTATTTGTACTGGCTTCAGTGTCCTGGCATGAAGACTGAGGATATTCTTCATTCCTCTGTCTGCTCCTTGGCTGTATTTGAGTGGTGAGTGGCA
This sequence comes from Porphyrio hochstetteri, assembly GCA_020800305.1. Lineage (NCBI taxonomy): Eukaryota > Metazoa > Chordata > Aves > Gruiformes > Rallidae > Porphyrio > Porphyrio hochstetteri. Next base: position 66,032,123 of record CM036908.1, on the reverse strand, counting down.
TGTATGCCACAGCCTCTTTGCTGATAGCCTGTTGTGTGTGGAGCTGGTCCATCTGCTCTGTAGTCTTTCCATGTAGCTTTTTCAGAAGTGTTTTTATTCTAATCTAAGCGGTAATGAAACTTTTTTGTACAATTAAAAGGTTAACTGTCTCATGCTGAATGCTAAGGTGGTAAACTAGGGGACATGTTTGCAGAACAGCATGTTTTTTCTTCTAGTGGGCTTCTGTCTGGACTGTGTGAAGGCACAGAGATGTGGTGATGATTTTTGTGTAATTATTGCACCTGCTGTTTACCCTGTGTGTTAGCTGCTATTCTGACTTAAGGAGTTAGGTCCTCCAGAGACAGGTGGCCAAGGTATTCACTGAAAAAGATAGAGAACATGGACTAAAATAATGATTATTTTAAAGTTATATATTACTAAATAACACCCTAGAAATTGCACATAAGTTGCTTAAGACACTTCTACACTCTTATGTGCTACGTTTTACAATATTTTGTCCTACTCATTTTTTGGTAAGAGCTACCAGTGTTGTCCTAGAACTTTCAGTGGTGAGGTATTCCATTAGGTTTGGTAACAGCAGGTTTTAGTCATCAGCATTTCAAGAAAGGATTCTCTTATCCTTATGATCCAAGGGCTGGAGCACCTCTCCATGAAGACAGGCTTAAGGAGGTGGGCTTGTTCAGCTTGGAGAAGGCTCTGGGGGGACTTTATAGTGGCCTTCCAGTACCTGCAAGATGCCTATAGGAAAGCTGGGAAAGAACTGTTCCTGAGGGCATGGAGTGATAGGACAAGGGGAGATGGTTTTAGACTATAAAAGGGGAGATTTGGGTTGGATATTAGGGAAGAATTCTTCAATATGAGGGTGGTGGATCAGTGGAACATGTTGCTCAAAGAGGTGGTAGAGGCCCCATCCCTAGGGACCTTCAAGGTCAGGCTTGATGGGGCTCTGAGTGACCTGCTCTAGTGAAGATGTCCCTGCTCACTGCAGGGGGTTGGACTAGATGGCCTTTAACGGTCCCTTCCAACCTCACACATTCTATGTTTCTATCTCTGTGCTTTACATACACCTAACTCTTAAGGAGTGGGTAAAGCATTTTTCCCTGATTCATGCTGTTGACAGTGAGTAGTGATTTAATTGCACTCTAGTCATAAAGTTTTTTCTGCTAATGCAATTTTTTCCACACAATATGAAATAGCTAACAATTTCAATCTGTCTTTGTAAGACTCCAGAAGATGTACCTAGTGAGGAGGAAGACATGAAGTTTCCAGGAACTAATTTCATCAATGTTACTGATGTCATGGAGGTAATTATCTTGCAAAGGTGTTCTTTCCTTTGAAATGCTTTTATATTCCCTTTATATTGTTATGTTATGACTGAAAACACAACTTAGAAAATTAGTTTGCTTTATTAGCAACTTTAATACACATTGTGAGCAACAGTGAACTGTTTACAGTGTTATAACAATGTTATAAATTACTTTGTATTATTAAGTAAAGGACCTTTGAAGAATTACAATAAGAACAATAGATTTCATTTGGATGGGTTAGAATCCACTAGAAATAAAAGCAGTCCTCTAAAATCAGCCTAATTATGGCATTTAGATTTCACAGCTCGAAGCTCTAAATGTAATTCATATATAAGGTGCTCTTACAGGTGTTAAATAGGGTTATCTATGTTTTATAACATGGAAGTATTTTCTGAAGGTTTCCTTTTAGAACATTTTAATATAGAGTAATTTGTGGTTTTGATGTTGTAAATATTGCATTTCTGTTAAAAATTATGTAACAAAAAATGCAGCCTGTGCATGTGAGTGATGTGTACAAGATGTACTACTGCTCATCTCATGGATCCCTTTAAGAGCTGACAAGATGTTGTTTTGCTGGATATCTTGTTAATGTGTCTTTTAACTTATAACAACAGTGTTGGTTTGGGATTGTGGTAACAGGGGTTTATTGGTCTAAAAGTTTAATTTTTTAATGTAGCAAGTCTTTGCTGACCTCTTGTCAGTCAGAAGGGGGCTGACAATTGCTCAAGGTTGGTAATCCAGGCTGATTTTTCACTTCTCCAGGTGAAGACCACAAGCAGAAACTCAGTGGTAGCTGGGAAAGGCTCTGAGGGAAGCCAGATGTGCCACTCAGCTGTTGTGTGGATGGACAGCAGCTTCCACCTCCTGCTGCCATTTAGGGCTCAGTAAATAACAGGAGCTTGAAACTGTTGGTTTTGACTCATAATTATCTTTAAATGCTATTTCCTTGAGCTTCTGTATGCATATCAAAATCTACCCCAAAATTTATTCTTTTTACCTGTTCTGTGTGCTCCTGATCCTTGGGCTAGAGTGTACATGAAATATTCACTCTGTAGCCCATGGGTCAGTATAGTAGATTTATTTTTAAAATGACTTTGTCATTTAACATTATCAGTTAGTTAAAACAGCCCTAAGGGGGTGGTTTACCTGTCAAAAGTGAAGAAATACTTTATTCCTTTTTAGTTTCAAAATTACTTTATGTTATTGGAGGGGAAGAGTTAAATCTCTTTGGACAACTGTCTTTTGTTTGTGAAAAAAAAAAAGCTTTATTTCATAAAATTAAATAGGAAAGCTCTTTAAGAGATCAGTTTATGAACTAACAAAAAAAATGCTGCAATGTTAAATTTTTTATATGTGAATTATAGTTATTATTTTTTTTTCCTCCTGGATTGCTTTTATCTTTTAGTTTTGGCAATGGGATCTATTTTAACCACAATACCACAAACTTTCCAAGTGAAACATATGTTTGGCCTGTGACGACACAGACAATGTTCTTAAAAATGTGCAAGACAAACACAGTGTGGAAGCATAAAATCAACCTCTGGAGTGGCAGGGCTATTTAAGATGTCAAGAGACAGCAAAGCTCTTGTTAGAAAAGAGGCTTGAGATTAATGAAAAAATGTGCATAAACTGCTGTACGGGAAAACAGCTCATCACTGGCTTCCCCACACTCCTTTTATTAGGAAAACTTAATTCTGTTAGGACTGAAGAGGGTAAGGATTTGTGTGAAATAGCCTTTTTTTGGTTTTATTTTCTCTATTTTTTGGTCTGTTCTTTTTCTTCCCTACTAGATATTGCAAAACGGCTTCAGGACCCTGGTATGTGTACTAGAAGATAGACACTTGAGAGATGACTAAGGAATTGAAATGCTTGTTGTTAGAATTAGTAGCCCCACAGAGGCAAGACTGTGGCAGCTGCCTGCTCCCAGGTCCAGCCAGCAGTGAGGCTGAGTGTGGGCTGCCATATAGCCATACATGTGCTATATGTACACGTGGGTGGTGGCACCAACATGCCAACCCTGTCCCCTTCACTTGGCCATTCAGCATGGAGCTCTGGGATATACCTCTTCTTGTGTGGATGTACAGGTGGATATATATGTGTGTGTGGATACACGTATATACACCAGCATCTGCAGATGCAGTGTGGATCGCTCTGTTGATAGACACTCAGTGTACCCAGGAGCTGGCCCTGGGTTCTTGCCCTCCCTCCTTGCTCTGGCACTTGGATGTGCAATCCCTGGAAAGCCCCTTGCTCAGAAAAATAGTTGGAAATGGTGTTTGTGATGCAACAGGAGAGACTACACTGATCAGGTGTAGGGCAAGGCCAGACAAGCATGCTAACCAGCTGCTTGTTTACATGCAAACAGCCTCTTTTGTCCCCTTATCTCTCTGTTCTTCCACACCTATCATAGATTTATAGCATGATTTGGTTGGGAAAGGCACCTTAAAGCCCACCCAGTCCCACCCTGTGTCATGGGCAGGCACACGCTCCACTAGCCCACGGTGCCCAAAGCCCCGTCCAACCTGGTCTTGAACCCTGCCAGGGACCCAGGGGCAGCCCCAGCTTCTCTGGGCACCCTGTGCCAGGGCCTCCCCACCCTCACAGGGAAGGATTTCTTCTCAATATCTAATCTAAATCTTCCCTCCTTCAGTTTAAACCCATTTCCCCCTTGTCCTGTCCCTCTGTTCCCTTGTAACCAGCTTTCCTGGAGTCCCTTCAGGTACTGGAAGGTGTTCTAAGGTGTCCCGAGAGCCTTCTGTTATCCCGACTGAACAACCCAACCATCTCAGCCTGTTTCCATAGCAGAGGGGCTCCAGCCCTCAGATCATCTTTGTGGCCCCCTCTGGAGTCACTCCCACAGCTCTATGTCTGTCTTGTCCTGGGGAACCCTGAACTGGATGCAGCTGTGTAGGGGGTTCTCACTAGAGCAGAGCAGAGTGGCAGAATCCCCTCTCTTGACCCACTGGTCATGCTGCTGGGGATGCAGCCCAGGACACTTCTGGGCTGCAAGCTCACATTGCCAGCTCATGTTCAGCTTCTCATCCACCAACACCCCCAGGTCCTGCTCCTCAAGGACTGCTGCCAATCCATTCCCCGCCCAGCCTTTAGTTGTGCTCATGATTGCCCCAACCCATGAGACCTATCCAAACCGCCTTGGTCTTTCCCTTTCCACACCTCTGGTTCCTCCCTATAAATACCACATATAAAGTATTGTACCATCCCAAAATACTCTTCCCTGCATCCCATAATCAGTTATTGCTGTCACCTTATCCAAATGCATCTGCCCAGCCCTAAGAAAGGTGCACGGAATCTTTCCATGCACTCACCTTGCTGAGCTTCACCTGGACACTGGGGCTGAGCCTGTGACAGGCCTGGCAGGAGCCATGTTAGGGTGCTCTGCTGTCATATTAGGTTATCTGGGTTCTTTGTGTTGGTGGAGACAAATCTTTTACCACATAACTGTAGTTTGTTTTAACAGTTTGTTTTTTTCCTAAGGCAACATATCCCAGTTTGCAAAATGCAAGCCCTGCTGTGGGGAGAGGGGATGTGCCTCTCATGGAGGCAGTGCAGCCTGGCAGTCTAAACCCTCCATCTTCCAAAGTAGTTGAATTAGGTGCTCTTCTTTCACGATAAGAAAATTTGCATGTGGAATAAACCAGAAAAGCTGTTACAGCTTTGATTTACACACTTGTTTATTTTCTTCATGAATGGTTGTTGCACCTACAGCACAGTGGGTTCAGACTTGCTGCGCAGAAGAGGTTTCCTAAGGCCAGCCCTGCATGGACCCAGCTGTTTTCCAGAGTGAGAATCTTGCTCAGCTAACACAAGCCCAGAACAGACTCTCAGATTTGAGTCCACTTTCCAACTCCTGTGAGCAGCCACAACCTGCAGTACCATTGGCAAATTTACTAGCCTCAAAGATTAGAGGCAATTTTTGCTCTCACTGAACATGCCCTAATCACAAAGTTGGGACTTGTTCCTCAGAAATTTGGCTTCCACTTTGAATACCACTGCAGAGATGAGAGTAACCATATTCTCCTCAATCCTGGTTTCCCAAAGATGCTCTTGGGGCCAGTGGTTTCCTTTCTTTTTAAATATAAAACTCTGCAGAACAAAGATCACAGGTGGCACCTGCAATGCAGCCTGACCTTGCCTTGTGCAAATTGCTTTAGAAATCTGTTAAGAGGAAATTAATGACTGAGGTTTTGGATGGCTTTAATAAAAGACTATGTATATACATGTTTGGTAATGGAACAAAATTAATCTATACCACCTCATAATTTCAAGCATTTTTTAATTATCTGAATGTAATTTGTGAAATAGAATTTCAGCTTGATACTTTATTATAAAGCAGAGTGATTAATATTCCAATCATAGCTCAAAGCCTTTCTAATTTATGCCATATTTTGATTTGGAGTCATGATAGATATTTTCAACAGTCTCCAGGGAGGTAGAGTGCAGAACTGAGTGCAGATTATTCAGGATTGGTCTGCAAGGTGATATATGTGCAAGTTCAATCTGTATAATTAAATACTATTATATTAATTTTTTTATTTCAGCTGGGATAATATTTCACCCTGAAATTAATACAATTTTCTTTTGGATTTATGCACTAATATTAAGTATAAAATATTTTTTTCACTCTGTTTAGAAATGCAAAAGTTTAGTCAGAAGTAACTAAACATACGTAAGATGTATTCTATGTACTGGGCTTATTTGATCCAGATGTTTCTCTTTTTGCATGCTTTCAGAAAAGATTATATTAAATAGGCAACATCAAAGAAAATTTATGGAGTAATGTGGTCAGAAGAAAATGCATAATGAAACAGAGGACAAAGACATCTTTACATTTACTGTCAGAGTGAATTACGGTTCTGAATACAGATATCCTGACAGAATGAATGGCTTAGCAGCTTCTAAGGCATCCAGTGCCATTCTGAGTTTAACTTTACTGTCTTGTTTCTATGCCTAGAATGGCTTAGAGATCTTTCTTTGTCACCTAGATATAAGTATTCTGTTTTGCTTGCTTTGTAAGTTCCAGCTTTTCTTTGAAGATTTATTATGATTTAAAGATCCAGAAAGATCCTGCTCCCCAATAGCTATTTGTTGTAATACCCATTGGGGACTTGTCTGTCTTCTCAGTTTTAAAGTATATTAAAGTAGAAGTATTAGTGCTGGGTTGGGGAAGGAAACAGGAAGGTGTTACTATCTTACCCCCCCCTTTTCTCTTCTTTCTGGTTTTAGTGGTTTGTTCTTTCATTCATAGAAAATTTATGTATCTCTTTATTTTATGGGTTAAAAGTAAATTTATTTCATCTTATGGCAAAGAGGACTTTTCTTTCTCCTTTCACTGTGTTGGAGATTAATCTTAGTAAATGTGGATTTACAGTGAGCTCTCTTATGCAGCATCACATACTTCTCACTGGTAATTTAGGGCTCAGCTCTTCATCTCTTTTTGGCGTGCCTGATTTTCTTCTTAGAGAATCACATTACTGTTAGAGACATTTGTTTTTCATAGAATCATAGAATGGTTTCGATTGGAAAAGACCTTCAAGATCATTGAGAGCAACCATCTATCCAGACCTTTTAATATGATGAGTGAAGGATGTAGGTTCTCATCCATCACGAGACGTTTCCAAAGTGTTACGTGATGATGTGCTGCGTTGGTGACCACTTCTGGGGACTTGATGCTGTGTCTGCTCAGGAGGAGGAGGAGGGTAGCATCTTTGGAGACAGGCAGACATTATAACTCACACTGAGTAACTTTCATAACTCCTAGAAATAACATATTCCAGTTAAATTTGAAGTGCCTGCGAGGATCTTGTGAGTTGATTACCCAGAAATACCTTCTAACTTTCAGCAGCTGAAGTTAATGAAGGTGGAAACATACATGTAAAATATGTGTAAACTGTTAATATCTAGCTGGCAACTTTTCTGGAGTTTTGACTGACTACATGCTCATTAACTATTGGGATTTCATCTTTTCAGGCAGCAGACTTTAAAGTAAAAGTTTAATTTCTTAAGAAAAACACACAAAACAAAAATAAACCCCAAACAAAACCCAATCCCAACCAAGAAACCTAATCCAACAAGCAACTGCAAAAAGTTTCCTAAATGTTTCTGTTTAAAGGAAAAGTGTTTCTGACCTGACTTATGTCACGAGTAAATTTCTCAAGTATTAGCATTACCATTGGCTCCCTGCCCTGTGCAGCCCAGGCAGGAAATAGGAGCCAAACCATGTTTACTTAGCAGTTCCTATAGCTTTATACCTCTACAGATATATGATTTGCCAAGTTCAGAATTGTATCAATTAACTACAACATCCTAAGGAGGGAGAATGTGGTTTGCATGCTGTGACACATCTATAAATGTTTCTTAAAGGAAAAAAAACCTGTTGCTTACCTCAGTGATATTGCCTTCCAGAAATGCACCAGAACTTAATTTACTACTTATTTCTTAGGATCAGGAAGAGGAGAAGGATGAAATTCCAGAATTCTGTGAGCCTCTTCTGGAGCTTAGTGGACAATTTAAAGTTGCTTCACCAAAATACAACGGTCCTTTGTTTCCTCCAGTGGCTTCTGCTCCTCAGCAGTCTTCTGATGTTTTGGATGAACTGATTCAAAGGAGAGAAACAGTAGAAAACAGGTTGATAAACTGGTGAGTTGTGATGTAACAAAGTGGTGAGAAAATATGTATGGGAATAGGAGTGACTCCATGAGAATACCTTCCCTTTCGTCTCCCCTCCCTTTCTCCTCTTTCCTTTGAGCTGCCTTGGATTTTATGTCAAGAATGTTCTTTTGTGTGCTCTAAGGTGTCTTGGTGTTTGATGCTGAGAGTTAAACAGGTTTTATTTTGTTAGGGTCGAACAAGAAATAATGGCAGAAGTTATCAGTGGGATGTACCCAGTTCAGAAAGAAACAGTGCCCAATATTAGCAGCTCAGAGAGTGATGACAGTGACACTGTAACCTCTGACATTGGTAAGTAGGAGTTAACTCTTCTCAGATGGGTTATCTCAATTCTCTGGCCAACTTTAACAAGCTGTGTAGGTAGCTGTTGCCTGAGTCTAGGAGTGGGTAATGCTGAACCAGTGAAACTATAAAATGCAAAATGAATGCTTTAATTTATGTTGAGACAGAGCAAGCCTTATATTGCCATGGAAATAAATTATCTAAAGAAGGAAAAAGAACATATAAAGCATACCACTATGCAAGTCAACTTCTGTTATTGGCCATCTAAATCAGATTTGGCATTTCACTAAGCCTGTAATGTATTTCCCTTCCTTTTGTTAATGGTTATGTCAAAAGTTACCTCTCTTATAAACATGTGAGATTGGGAGATAGGTGTATTTCTCCTGTGACGTCAGTGCTCTTCGCTGCTGCCTTTTTATGATCCTCTACTGTTGTTTCTTTATCTGTAAAATAAAAAACCCCAACACCTTTTATGAAGGAATGTTTAACAGCTCATGAATAAAATGAGTGGCTGCAGTATAGTACATGCATTTTAAGAAGTGAGACCTGGATGTGCATTTTATGTTTCCTTATTTTCAGTTGAAGTTGCAGGTGGCAGGGGACTTCAACTCTTTGTCAATGCTGGCGTGCCTGTGGACTCAGAAATGATAAGTCATTTTGTAAATGAAGCTCTCAGTGAAACAATTGCAACCATGCTGGGTAACAAGCAGGCTCAGAAAGTGGTTCCTGCTACAAATGTTCTTCCAGATACAATGATTATGACGGTAAGGTCCCTCTTATTGAGGTTTTCCTACTGAAGTTCTAAGGAATAACTTCTTTGTGGCTTGATGGTTCAACTATATACAAGGCAAAGATGACAGAAAAAGGCTGATGAACTGAATGGGCATGATTTGCATTTTTTGTTTATTCCTTATTATATCCCAGCAACCAACAAGATTAAACCTGTTTCAAGTTAAATAAACATTTAGAAGAAAAAAAATTAACTCCTTTGTGTTGCATGCAACGTGCTGTATTTATTTACTTTAATGCTGAGCACAAAACTGATTTCTAAGGGAGAGGCTTGGTACTTCATTTCATGCTGTTGAAAGACAGCTGATGTTATTTTCAACAAAAATTATTATGCTACTTTCTTGCGAAGAAATGAAATATGAAGAAACTCCATGTAAGAAGAAGTAGAAGCCAAGGCTGATACTATTTTTGGTCTTACGGGCTTGCAGCCATTCTTTAGTATCTGTAAAACTGAGTAATCATTCTTTCTAAGTTTTTTTTGCTTGAATGATTAGTAGAGTGTCCTGTAATCCAGGATAATTTTCTCTTGTTCCCTTTAATAATCAAATGACAGTTGGCTCTTATTTTGATAACAACATGGCTGTGCTACAGTCTGGTGTTGTAAAAGGTCTTTGGCATGAATGTGGAATTTGCTGGGATTAGATATCCAACTATTCAAGGCTTTGTTGAAAGTCAGTTACTCTCTTCTGCCACAGTGCATTTAGTGTGAAATACCACCTAGTGCCTGCTGTAAGTGACCAACAGATTGTTCTGGAGTCAAAAGTAATCATTTTGCTGCTGTAGGCTTAAATACAGCCACCCTGCATCTAAGGAGCTCTCCCACTGTTACAGATTAAGAAGGGTGTGATGTTAAAGAGGACTGTTCTGTGTAGTTTGTTCTTTTGATACTTAGAAACCTCTTCTAATAACTGTTCTACACTTACTAATGACCTTCTTAAGCCGTCTTGTTTCTGTGCCAGTTTAAACTGAACTGTCCTTAGGCTGAAATTAGGCTTACTGTAGATATTAATTTGCACACTTCAAGAGATCAGTTTTTGCCTTTTTGGCCTTTGTTTGATCATGTTTGTCCATGTGTGCCATATTTGGGCTTGCTGATGGGCAGCATTTGTATATTTTTCAGTTCAGACTCATCTTGACCACGAGTAAAACTAATGTGCTAATAGACATTTTTAATACCTTAGTATGCAAGGTGGGGTTTCCTCAATCTTTGTCCTATAGTAGTGAGACTCTCCTGCCTGTATTAGAATCCCAGATAGCTAATTATGTTTTTCTTAAGTCTTTTCACATTTGGGCCTAACAGTTATCCTTTAGATAACTTGTACATTCATAAGTTTATTTTCTTCTCCTTTTTCCATTTCTGCTCATGTTACAGCAGAAGTTCTTGAATATGTAGCTTATGCATTCTTGTTCTACCCCTTTTACTGTGAAGATTCCTACCTAGAGATCCAGCTGCCCAGTTACTGAGTTCTTTGGTGTTCAGTGTTGCACAGTTGTTAGTATATTCCACTTCCCAAGAGGATGTAGATTTCAGAACCTAGCCTGGAAGCCTTTCTTTAGGCCTGTTATCCTGTTTTCCTTATGAAATGTCAGAGAACAGGGCTGGAAAAAACTTGGAAGGGTCCATCATATTACTCCATCGCTGTTATTTTTTAAGGAAGGTCACAGTTATGTTTGTATTTATTTTAGTGCTTTGCTGTTCCAGCTGTTGCTTTGTTTATAATCTTTTCTTACATAAAATTGTTACACTGACTCAATGTCCCCAAATGTTTTATTGCTTAACATTGTATCAAAATGCTTTATTGAAATCCATATAATTCATATTTAGACTGGACGTGAGGAAGCCTTTCTTTACCAAGAGGGTGGTCAAACACTGGAACAGGCTTCCTAGAGAGGAGTGGCTGCCCCAAGCCTGTCAGTGTTGAAGAGCCATTTGGATCATGCCCTTAGCAGTGTGCTTTAGCTTTTGGTCAGCCCTGAATTGGTCAAGCAGTTGGGTTAGATGGTCATTGTAGGTCCCTTCCAAGTGAAAGAGTCTATTCTATACATAATGATTTCCAAATGTAATCATTCTAATGCATAATTTACTGGGTTTTAATTTATTTTGTCCAGACATAATCTTTACCCTGGTGCAACTTCATATTTAGGTGGAGGAGTTAGATCCGTGAAGGATGTATCTAAACAACAACTGTTTCTGTTCTGTGATAACCACCCTTTCTCTTCCTCAGCTATCTCTGGAGTTACTTGGAAGATAGGAATTATGCATTGAGATAATAAGTGTGGTTATGATTTCTTTTCCCTCAGGAGTCTCTTGTGCCTACTCCATTGCCAACACCCCAGGCCACACCACCACAAACACCACCTTCAGAAAAAGAACTGCCTCCAGTCAGAACTCCAGGGTCTTCTCTATCTCCTACAGAAACGAGCGTGGATGTTCGTGAACATGAAAAAATTAAAGAAACAGGTAGTGAAAATAATAAGTGAAGTTTAGAAGTAGCAAATATGCTTTAATCTACTGCTTTTAATTTTCTTCTTCAAAGACACATTATCTCTCAGGATAAATATTCTTGAGGCTACAATTCAAGTGAGAACTCATGTAGTACAAAAATTATGGGCTAATTCATATAAAAAGCAAACATCTTTTATTTGGTAACACTTTTGTTTTCAAGTTTAATGCACATTTCTATGGTCTGTGTGATTGCTGCCCCTCCCAGTGCCTCCACACTTTTTCATATCAGAAGCATACCTGTCTTTTGCTTCTTCCTGTGTTTTTAATGTTAATTAGGCCAGATTTCCACTCTCCAAGTAAAGCAGCTTAGTTTCTAAAATGCTGAGCATTAATGACCTTATTAAATAAGCAAGCAGTTGAGCTTTTATTCTAGCTCCTTCAGATGCCAACACTGTACTTAAAAGAAACTAGTCTTAATCTTAGTCTTGTCTTCATACCTATCAAAAGGTATCACAAAAACTACAAGTACTTAGTAGAACTGACTAGTGTTTTGTCTGAGATTTCCTTCCAGCATTCCTTTCTGTTCTGAAGTTTGACTTCATGCTTGCAGGAGTTGAGATTCCAGCTGCCTCTAGTTGTGTTGGCACACCTGTGGTTACCCCTGTCAATACGCCTCCTAGAACAGCCACACCAAGCCCTCCAGCCTCAGAACGGGGCTCTGAAGCTACAAAAATGGAACATCCAAAGACTCCAAACCCATGGGATGGTACAGAACTTCCTCTGGAAGAAGAGAAGCCCAGTCCTTTAACTGAAGAACCATTACACCCCAAGCCTCTGTGAGTCGAACAGGCTGCACGGTTTTCTCATAAAGAAATGAATAGATTATTGCTACATATGTCCTCAAAAAGTCAGTAGAGAAATGGTTAATAGGTATATCAGGAGGCATTGAGATAAGTCAGGATGCTTTTTTTTCATTGCTTGACATGTATTTTGGAGAAAAATATGAAATCAGGACCTTTCTCAGAATTTATCAGTCCTTATTCATTGACTGGTTGAACACAGTACTTAGTAAACCCTTACACCTGCCATTAATAAATGTGGCAGCAATGAAATATTGTATTACAAGCACTTGACTTTTTCTGTTACCCCAGTGGGAATACACATGGTAATTTTTAGTTATAACCAGAAATTCATTAATGATATTATTTAACTGTGTTGAGTCCCAGACTGTTCTGCAAATGCTGTGCTCTTTCATTTGAAAAAACACCTGTCAAATTAATTTCTTTTCAGTATTGATTTAAGACTTTAGGCTGTGTTGTTTAGTGCATTTCTGTGTATTCTCCTAGGGAGATGTCAGTGGCTAATGATGAGGAACCAGAGGCCTTGATTTTACCTCCTCAGCAGTCGTCAGCAAGGCCCTTAGCATCGCTTCCTTCCGAACCACAGGTTCCATCCCCTGTGTCTACCCTGAGTTCTGAGCAGTCCACGCAGGACAGCAGCCTTACCCTCACAGAGACAGAAACTGCAGACAGACCCATCTCAGATGGGGAAGTACTTTTCAGCTATGGACAGATAATGGCTGCAAGAGGTAACTAACCAGAAAAAAATGCATTAATTAGAATTAGGGTTAATTTTTTCCCATTAAAAACTTCTCTTCCAGTCTACTGAAGCTACATTTCATCCATTTGCTGATAAAACTGCAAGCAGTCCTTAAGTTTCAGGTCATGGTTTAAATAAGATATTAGGGGGAAGTTCTTTACAGAGAGAGTGGTGAGGGGCTGGAACAGGCTGCCCAGAGAGGTGGTGGATGCCCCATCCCTGGAGGTGTTCAAGGCCAGGTTGGATGGGGCCCTGGGCAACCTTGTGTAGATCCAGGCCTGGAGGTTGGTGGCACTGACTGTGGCAGGGGGGTTGGAACTCTATGATCCTTGAGGTCCCTTCCAACCCAGACCAGTCTATGATTCTATGGTTTTAGATTTAAGAGACTTCATTGCTCTTTTTCTTGTCTCAGAACACAAAACACTTCAGCTTACTTACGAAAACAGATGAAATCTGCTCTTTTGTTGTAAGAGCATTATTTTGTTGGAAAATAATGGGGACTATCTTGCACAAGTTCCATGTGGTACTAAGCTTTTATCAAAAGCAAAGTGTAAGAGCAATTTTCTTGGAAGCTGAAAATACGTCCTTTATAACACACATCCGGCACTAGGAATTTCCAACTTTACTAAAGCACTGTGTTGCAATTATTAAAGAATGTGGCCTTGGCTTGCTTTCATATAACTTGCATGTTTTTCAGTATTTGTAACTTAAATATTTTTCACCCTTAGCAGGAGGACTGTCTCTCCCAAACCTTGCTGAGAGCTTAACCAGTACTTTACGGGATGCCAATGAAATGGTAAGGAAATATTTCACAAGGAGATGGAGTTAATGTGGTATTCTACCTTGAGCATCTTGATAAATTTGATGTGTTTTAAGGATTTTCACTTAGAAACTTTTTTAATTTATGCTTTTAAACTGTACACTTACAAAGACTGTTAGAATTTCAGAGCTCGAAAAAACCAAACCACATTATACAAACTAATTTATACTTTAAAAAAAGTTGAATGATTTATATACTTCTGTAGGTGAGAGATAGCTAATACACATTTTCATTTCTTTATTGTTTTTAAGATATCTTAAAAAGATTAGAACATTGTTTAATGGCTTAAAATTGCCCCAGGGGAGATTTAGGTCAGACAGCAGGAAGAATTTCTGTACTGAAAGGGTTGTCAAGCATCAGGACAGGCTGCCCAGGGAGGTAGTGGGGTCACTATCCATGGAGGGATTTAAAAGGTGTGTAGATGACCTACTTAAGGACATGATCTAGAGGTGGGCTAGTCACGGATAGGCTGTGGTTGGACTTGATGATCAAAAGGGTCTCTTCTGACCCAGATGATTCCATGATTCTTTGCTCTTGACTTTTCACCTTTGAGCCATCATTTAATTGCTTGTGTGTTTAAATTATTAAAGTAGGTTAGCTAAGGCTGGATTTAGTTGAAGCTGCTTAAACCTTCGGTATAGTTCCTTAGCTGACATCTGCTCTTTTCCTGGAAGCCTCCCAAATCAAGGTATTTTCCTCAAATGCCTGGACTTTCCCTCTCTGTGTAATGCCTTTTGGTAGGACATAGCTGTCCTACAGATGATAGTACCAGGTAGTTTAGTATGCTTAAACGGTTTTATTTATGAAAGAATAAAACAATTGATAGAGAACTTGTAATAGTTTTGCTTGGAAGGGAACATGAGAGGGATTTCTAAAAACTTCCTGGCCTGCTGCCTGTACAATGCTGTATGGCCCTTCTGGAAGATATCCAGGTAGTTGAAATCTGCCATGAAGATGAAGACTGGCATTCATCAGACCTCTGTTAATGTTTTGTAGAAAAACTTGCTTTCTGTTGCTTGGATGTTCTGAAGCAGACCCTGCCCACAACATCCTCAGAGTTCCTTTCCCCCCAGTCTTGACTGAGATCATCAATAGGCACATGGAGATCTGTGAATTAAATGAATGATTTGACCTGGGACTGAAAGTGGGCTGAGCTACTGGGCTGAAAGGGTTGTCCAGCTGGAGCCCAGTCTTTAATGGTGTATGCTAGGGGTCAGTACTAGTGCTAGTGCTGCTTAACATCTTGAGTAGTGACTTAGATGATGGGACAGACTGCACCATCAGCAAGCCTGCAGATGATACAAAACTAGTCGATACACCTGGTGATTGTGCCACCATTCAGAGGGACCTCACCAGGCTGGAGAAATGGGCTGACAGGAATCTCATTAAGTGCTACAAGGAGCAATGCCATGTCCTGAGCCTGAGGAGCAACTGGAATATGCTGGGGGCTGACCAGCTGGAATGCAGCATTGCAGAAAAGAACCTGAGGATCCTGGTGGACAAGTTGAACATGGTCCTTTCCAACCTCAGTAATGCAAGGTTTAAATGTCATAGAGTAGGAGTCCTCTTTTCTTCCCCCTGCATCTCCTTAAACATTTCTACTCATACATGGCTGTACTCCAGTTGTGCATATTCCCCATCACATCTCTGTGATTTCATTCATGACATAGTTGTGGGACTGTGCCCTGAACTTGCAGATCTTTGTCTGTTGTCCAGTCTTTGCCATGTAAGTGTATAGGCACTTTCAGGAGACTGCCTTCCCTCTTGATCAGGGTTGTAATAGTTCCCTTTGTGGGCTTCCCCTTAGATACCTCCCTTGTCTGCCACACTTCCTCTCTCTGACTCTGGACTTAAGATTCTGTTATCAGCTAAACCTATATTACAGTTAGAAAGCTTGCTTGCTAAGGTGTTCCTTCATCCTGCTCTTTGTCAGCCAGATCATAATTCCTTCCAGTAATTCTCCATCCTCAAAATAGGTTTTCTAGTTGAGAAAGCTGGTGAGAGCTCTCTGCAGTCAAATTGTTGCTAGCAAGCAGTGTATGTGAGGATTGAATTGTTTCCCTAAACTGTGGATGACCTTGTTCTCTAAGTGTTGCAGTCTTATGTATCAAATAAAGACTACGTTTCTGTGGGCAAAAGGAGAAATCAGTGTGTCCTCAGGTGATTATTTTTAGATGCCTAGATTTTCACAACACAGGTTCTTGGTATTGAAATTGTAACAACTTACTATACAAGAAAAAAGCTTAATTGTGGACTAAAGTAAGAATGATTCAGGATCCTACAAAACCCAGGGTTTGATTGTGTATTATGTGGATTTTCTTTCTTTGGTTTAGGATTACGATCCTCCCAGTGAAGGGCAAGTGTTGAGAAGACCAGACAAAGGCTATCCCAGGGACCCTGTCCTGACTCTTTTAACCAAATTAAATCAAACACCTGTTGCTGTAGAAGAAGGAATGTACCATTTGGAGGTAACTTAGAGTTCTTTTCCTTCCAGTACAGCAGTTTGGAAGTAATTCTTTCCTAATTTAAAGTAAATAAAAATATTTCAAGCTGATCTTTCCTACTGCCTGTAGAACAGGTCTGTACACTTCAATCCATCCCTGCTGGAACTGATCCACTTCTGTTCTCATGTAAAACTTTCTTAAAAAACTGAAGGTTAAGTGTTGCTATAAAAAAAGGTTAGCTGCACATAATATTACACGTGCCTGGTTTTCAAGGTGGGTATGTGACTGTTCCAGTGTACCAGACTTCTCCTGTCCTTTTGAATAGTTTTATATTCACCAGTTCAAGTTCACTTCACACCTGTATGAGTGTCATAGTGAGGTACAAAGAGTAACTCAGCAAACGTTTCCATGCACTTTTGGGCATGCTGTTGATACTGATCTTGGAACAAAACCTTGAACTGTTCATATTCAGCTGGCAGAAGAAACAGGCTAATAGAAAAATATAACTGCCTGCATCACAAAAGATTAATAACTTTTGTCACACACTGAAGTATTTTCTATCTGGAAAGTAATAGCTTGGACTGGGTGCTGAATTTGAACTGACATAGCTGGAGGAACGTTTAAAGGATGTGAACTTTGGATACTGCAACATGGTTCTTGAACACCTTTACTTACAACAGATGCTGTGATTTTATTCATGCACATGGAGTTCCTTCCTTCTGTCTTGGTCGGTTTATTCTAAATAATTACTAACTTCACTTACCTCCTTAACTGTTCCTCTGTCTGTCTTAATGAGCTCTGGTGGATGGGCTTTGTGAAGAGCTTTCTGCAGTGTCAGCTCTGAGTCTGGCTGTAACTGTAGTGACATTTTCTCATCAGCACTGCCAATTACAAATGCATCTCTTAATTTGCTTTTTCTCTTTCTTACTGTCACGGACTGCTCACTCTGTCCATACAGGACACTAATAGCCTCCCCCCCATTTTGGCAGGATATGTGCAAGCATACCTTCTCATTTATGAGAGAAAGAATATTCTCCTAGGTGTTACTAGTGCTGCCTAGTACAGTGTTTGTATCCAACCTGTTTTCCTGCACAGAAACAAGCCGGTTTTTTTCTCTGCATCTTTAAAAGTCAGAATCCAGAGAACCACCCCTATTTTATGTGCCATCCCAACCTATTTAAAAGTTGAACTTTTTGTCTGAAATGCTGTAGAGAGTCAGTAGCTTTTAGATGCTTCCAATGTTACAAGGTCAGGCAGTTGACAACAGCCATATGGTAACATTGAAGAGTTTGTGTGCTAAAAATGTCATTTAGGTTCTGATCATGTTGGGATACCACTAACAAAATAAGTGATGTTCTTTGGCTGCAAGTGATTCTTTTCTGTCCAGTACTGATAAATGTAGATCTTGCTTTCAAATTCCCTTACATGGTACCTCTTGAGTTTCAGTGTTCTTTGTTCAGTGCTAATAGCAGATACTGAGGTTTCTGCCGGCTGCAAGGGTTAAGGTAGGTAGATGTCAATGACTGATTTTGGAAGAAATACCTTGGGGTTTCTTTATATCTACTGTTCTGGTGTTGCTGTTCTGTGTGTAGGATTCTGATGGCAGTTCTGGGGAGCTCAGTGAAGGTCAAAGACCGAGGCTGACCAGAGTAGCAGAGAGAATCCTAATGGGACATTCAGCTTACATGGACCATCCAACTGCTCGGACATCTGAGAACAGACCACACCAGGGCTTCCGTTCTTCATCACCAGGGCAGCTTGCCCAAATCAGAGGTACAGTTAGACATTTATAGGGAATTGCTGCCACAAAATGATTAGCATTCCTACTCTGAGAACTGCAAGCCGTGTCTTCACTCTCCTTTGTCTGTAGTATTCCACAGTTTGAACAAAAATTATGCCAAGTGCCCACTTGCCTCTGCAAAAGTTGACTTGTAAAGTATGTATTTTATTCTTTTAAGTCAAACTTCATTCTCAAAAACACTCAGTTTGACCATAGGACTGGTCCTAACACTGGCAGTTCAGTCTGCTCTGTCCCCTCACACAGCGCTCCCCACCTTGTTTTTATAGCTCTGTCCAGGTGATACCTCAGTGTCTCATAATCAGTAATATATTTTTGTTTCATATATTCCTGTAACAATATGGAAATTCTTTTTGTTTCCAGAAGATACCTGAGGTGCACACATACAATGGTTTCTACAGAGTAGTGCTGTGCTAAAGCAGGGAAATGAATTTATTTATTTTTCAGTTGAAACTAGTGCTGTAACCAATGGTCCATCCTTCCTCTCCCAAATTTTTTATCCCAGTTTCTCTATTGTTATCTGAAAATGTACGTCTGTCCTTGCTTAATTAAACTGCTGCAAGCATGAAGAAACTCTTCGTTTTGTTGACTGTTGTTTTAAATACGATTTAAACAACTGAAATAATAATTAAGGCATTACAACACAAATGTGATTGTACCAATTCATCAAAAGTTGTGTAAACTGAAGTGATCAAACAGCTGGGTTTCTGTCCTTTCAATTTCCACATTCATGGATTTGACAGGAGAAGTGTCTCACGTTATCAACCCTTGGCCAGTAGGAAGTGGATTCAAAATGAATGTGTTCTCCATCTGTCAAAAATAATCTCAGAGAAATAAGAGTATTTGCTTAGTTTTGAACTGATTCACATTTGAACTGGTTATATAGAGAGTAAGCTTTTTCAGCTGGCTGTTACCTAACGTTTTGGACCACTGTCAGCCTTGCAAATATGTTCTGGACAATTATATATTATCAAACTTTTACTTGAAAGTATTTTGTTGACCTTGTTTGAAGATGGGTTACATTAGGCTCCCTGACAAAAAACCCTTCTCCAGGTCACTTGTTCAACTCTGTGCTGTCAGAGGACAGTCAGCATTAACAACAGTGGGATGTAGGAATAAATTAGTGAATCAACTAGGTCAATCTATGGTAAATTACAAACACCAAGCACTGTTAGAATCTCCTCTATATCTTATTTTTTTTAGTTTATTTAATTTAATTTAGAATGCTCTTTGTCTGTCCTATAAATGCCTAACGCTTTTCAAAACCAGCTCCTGCATGTGATGATAATTTAGAAGCAGTGTGTTTCTCTAGTAATGCTTTATGCTCATCAGTCTAAATCTTGTCATATTTTTTCTGTTGTAGTTGGGTTTTTTTTTAGAGAGAGCAAGTGCCCTGGACTAACTACCACAGGGGAATGTCCTGTGCTTTTATGTAATCTGTAATAATCCCAGACTGACTTCTGTGGCATTCTGATGATTAGGTAATCATGTTCTTGACTTTCAAAGTTCTTTGACTTTGGAATTTTTAGAGGAAAGGTATAATCAAGGATAAAAATGCTGGGAGAATTGGGTAATAGCAACTTTTGTACAAAGTGTACTCAAATTGTATTAAATGAAAATAACAGCATCTGGTTTTTTTCATGCTGGTTTAGTAGTGGCTGGCAGGGTAGGGTGATGGTTGGACTTGGTGATCCAAAGGGTCCCTTCCAACTAAGACAATTCTATGATTCTATGATTTTCAATTTAGCTTTCTCCCCACCTCTGAACACACAGCACAGTGTTCATTGACATTGCTAAGGAAACAACATTGCATAACATCTAGGATCTACTTTCAAGACAAGAGTGTTTTAATATCAGGGAAGAACACAAAATCTTTTTTCCAAGTCCTTTTGATAGCCAAGAAAGCACTGAATAGGAAACCATCTGTTCTTGTGAGGAGGTGGAAAGAGGGAAGGAATGATCTGTGAATGTTTCCACTTTTCTTCCAAACCTTTTGTATCTTTCTGCTGGTATGTGAGATTGCAAACCAGAGCAAAGTGCTTTTTCCTGAAGCCACAAAAATTACAATGCACATACATAATTTTGTTTCAGATTTTATTTTAGGGTAAAATTAAATAATTATGTCAGTGGGTGTAAAAATTAATATATTTCAGGGTATATATCTCTGTACATGTAACCTTGCAGTGGATGCTCATTTTCTCTCTCACATTGAGCAAGAACCTGTAAGAATTCTGGGGATTTTGTGTCTATTGCTATCTTTGTGTGTCTATTCTACAGGCTGCCCAGAGAGGTTGTGAAGTTTCCTTCTCTGGAGACATTCAAAACCCACCAGGACATGTTCTTGTGTGACCTAATCTAGGTGATCCTGCTCTGTCAGGGAGGTTGGACTAGATGATCTTTCGAGGTCCCTTCCAACCCTGAGCATTCTGTGATTTGGTTTTGTCACCAGTTGGGAGGTTTTTTTTGTATTATAGAAACATGATGTCTGTAGGGTGGGAGAAGGTTTTGGTTATGGAGGTATATAACAGCATCTTGATGATCACTTTCATTTATAAATCCTTGTCTTTCATTCCTTAAAAAAAACCAACCTGACTCTAAAAACCAACATTCAAATGCAATGTGGCACATGTAGTCTTACAGTGAACAATAATTACAGTTAATTAAGGAATAATTATTGGTAATCAGGCTTAACATACTTTCTTTGGCTCTGTATGATAGCAGAAGGCTAAAGTTAGTTCGGGAGCTGTCAGTACATTTTTCATGAAGATGCTTTACATGCTTGCAGGCTGCAAAAGCATGATAAATGCTGGATTATATAGCAAATTATCCCTTAAAAAAAGACTATATACAGGTTGCTTTTCATTCACACAGCAGTGAAGCATTTTCATGAAGAAGCTTTTCCAGTCTCTTTCCAATATGTCCAATTAAACATACAGTGGTATGATGAACTATACAGCTCTGAAGTTATAAATTGCCATGCTTTAGTCTGGGAGGGAGCTAAAACAGCCACACAGCTGTTTGCTCACTTCCTCCCAGTGGGATAGGGGAGAGAATTGGAAAAAAATAATAAGTAAAACTCAGTTGAGGTAGTTTAATAGGACAGAAAATGAAGGCAGCAATAATAATAACAATAATAATAATACAATGTACAACACAAGTGATGCACAGCTTAAGTGCTCACCAACCGTAGCTGAAACTCTAGTAGTTCTTGAGCTGAAACCGGGACAAATGGTTCCCATCTTAGAAATCCATGGATGATAAAACTGATTGATTTTTTCAGTTTCCATAGGCATGTATTTCTTATTTCTTTTTTCTCCACAAGAACAATTTAAGGGAGGTCACTACACAATGAGCTATGTAAGAAGGAAATAATTCTCTTTAAAGTTGCATGCCCTATTGTTGAATCTTGAAAGTCTTTTCATTCTGATTACTGCTCAAACTCATCAAGGAATTTTTTTCTCTTTATTTTTCTCTTCAGCAGAAACTCTTGGAGATGCAGATACCAGTCATGGTCCGATGTTTATGGCTGAATTGGAATCACAACCAGTTTTAGATCCTGTTCTGCAAGCAGCCCAGCCAAGCTGCAGAGTGACATCTCCCTCCGAGGATCTGTCCCAGGTAAACTCAAAGGATCCTTTCTGTGGCAGGACAGAAAGTGCAAACTGAAACCTAGGAAAATAGATTTTCCTGTTTCACTATGGTGACTGAGAGTGGTGCATTTAAAGTGACACATTCAGCTGAGTCAAAAGTACATGCATGTAATAAAAGGGATTGTTCTTACTGTGATAGATTCCTTGCAGTATGCTTTCTGTTAGGCTCAGACCTTCTCTTTTACTGTTTCTGCGCTTTCTCACAGCTTTACTGGTTTGGCCTTACCAGTTGTAACCCACTGATTCAGCATTTCAGGAGCTTCACTTGTCCTTGGAGAGGCAGGGTTGGAAAGGTGGTGATGATGATGTACCTCAGACTGCTTGAAGGTAGAAGAAGATCCTATTGATCTCTGCTTGCAACCCATAGAGTTAATTTGTTGCTACTTTATTAGTATGTGCTGTTACCTAGAGATGATGGTTTACTCACTAACTAAAGATAAATTCAAATAGCAAGTGGCAACAGCTAAAAATGAGGTGGCAGATTGCTCTTTAATATGTTAAGGTTCCCAGTGTGTTTGAAAGTAATAATATAATTAGCATGGTTGCTATGTTCATGGATCTGTTCTTAAATAAGTCATCTTCAAAGAGGATTTTAAATATTATACTTCTTTCACTTTGAGATCTTGCAATGGTTGTTCACAAGCCCATGTGGGTTGCCCCATTGTGGCAAGATAGTTCTGCCCAGCTGGAGAAGCAGGTTGTAAAAGAACTTCATGTAGATGCACATGTACCTGTGAGTGGAGCCACTGAAGAACATCAGAACAGCCAGCAGGTGGATCAGGCTGCTAAGATTGCAGTGGCTCAGGTAGGCTTGAACAGGCAACATTAAAAGTGAATTATTTACAGCTTGTAGGGCCCATGACACCTCAAGCCATCATGGAAGAGATGCAAGAGAGAGAGGGGCTTGTGATCGAGGGGTGGACTTGACCATGGATGCTATCTTGCACCTGCCAGTAACATGAAACACTCACTGTAGTCCAGAAAGTCAAGTGGTTAAAGCTTCTCTGGTATTGAGGACAATGGCTGAAATGTAAATACAGGGAGACCTGGCAAGTTGATTACCTTCCACTCCCACAAACCTGCCAAGGCAAGTGCTATGTGCTTGAAATGATGGAAGAAACCACTGGATGACTGGAAATACATCCCCTGCCCCATGCCATTGCCCAGAACACTCCACTGAGCCTTGAAAAACAAGTCCTGTGACGAAATGGCACTGCAGAAAAAATGAGTCAGCCAAGGGGACTCATCTCAAGAATAACCTCATACAGAGCTGGGCCAGAGTGTGAAATTAAGTGGGTGGATCACATGCCCTGTCATGCAGCAGCTTCCAGGAAAGCCAAACAGTAAAATGGGGGGCTAAAGAAGACAAAGAGAGCAATGCTCTCTTGAATAGAAGGATCCAGTCTGTAAATACATGGCTCAGCTACAGGCAGGGCTTTGATTTCTTTGGTCATGGCTGGTTTTATAAGACAACAGGCCTGACAGGAGTATGTGTGAAGGGCTTATCATCCAGCGGGAATAGGGTTCTAGGAAAAGAATTAGCTGCCCTCATCCATAGGGCTTTAAACTAGATTTGAAGGGAGATGGGATTGTTTCTGGGTTCCCACCAGTCGGGCAGTGTTCTGGTAATAATGAGAACCAGAAGACCTCACACTCCCCTAAGGCAAAAATGGTGTGCTCAGCTCACCCCCTGCAATGCCTGTACACCAATGCATGCGGTATGGGAAATAAACAGGAGTTGGAAATCTGTGTGGGGTCAAGGGGTTATGACCTTGTTGCAATTACAGAGACTTAGTGGGGCAACTCACATGGCTGGAATGTGGCCATGGATGGCTATGTCCTTTTTAGGAAAGACAGGCCAACAAGGAGAGGAGATGGAGTTGCTCTTTATGTGAAAGAGCAACTAGAATGTATTGAGTTCTGTCCAGGGGCAGACAAGGAATGAGTAGAGGGTTTGTGGGTGAGAATTAAAGGACAGGCTTGCATGGGTGATACTGTTGTGGGTGTCTATTATAGGCTGCCTGATCAAGAGAAGGAAGTTGATTAGCCCTTCTACTGGCAGCTGATAGTAGCCTCACAATTGCAGGCCCTGGTTCTTATGGGGGATTTTAACTACCCAGATATTTGCTGGAAGGCTGGCACAGCCAGCTGCTCACAGTTCAGGAGGTTCCTCCAGTGCATTGACAATAACTTCCTAATGCAAATAGTAGATGAGCCTACTAGGAGAGGAGCGCTGCTGGATCTTGTACTTACTAACAAGGAGGGACTGGTTGAAGAGGTGAAGGTTGAGGGTAGACTTGGCTGCAGTGACCATGAGATGGTGGACTTCAAGGTCTTATGCAGTAGGAAGAGGATATCAAGTAGGACTGCAACCCTGGACTTCAGCAGCACCAACTTTGGCATCTTCAAGCAATTACTGGGGGAAATCCCATGGTACAGGGTACTGGAAGGAAAAGGGGCCCAAGGCAGTTGGTCCATATTTAAGGACCACTTCTTCCAAGCTCAAGATCAGAGCATCCCAATGGGAAAGAAGTCAAGAAAGGGAGGCAGAAGACCTGCATGGATAAATGGGACTGCTGGGCAAACTCAAGCAGAAGAAGAGAGTCTGCAGGTTATGGAAGGAGGGGGAGTACTGGACCATGTGTAAGATTACCTGT
Source organism: Porphyrio hochstetteri (assembly GCA_020800305.1). NCBI lineage: Eukaryota > Metazoa > Chordata > Aves > Gruiformes > Rallidae > Porphyrio > Porphyrio hochstetteri. Next base: position 66,007,644 of record CM036908.1, on the reverse strand, counting down.
GCACATAGTCTTACCTATGCAAGAAACATAAGGTGATCTGACATAGTGTGTTTCACAGAAAATATACATACAGTTCCATGTTATCTTTAATATTCAGATAGTTACCTCTTATTTTTAGAAAGTTCTTTCTGCATCTGACCCTTTAGTGTGGGACTTTTTTGCCTGCTGGCATATAAAACTCACTGTCCCTTCAAACCAAGCTGACAAACCTCCGAACATCGCGTGTGTGGTTTTGTTTGGTTTATTTTTTTCCCCCAAACTAAATAATCTCTTCCTGTACCTAGGTAGTCCTGCTGTAAGACTTTAAATCACTCTTTCTCATGGGTTAAATTCTTACCTCTTCTATGATGTGACCTATAAGCGATAACCACAGTAAACATCTATCCTGGCTGGGGCAAAGCTGTGCTCCATAAGATGCTCTACTAGAGCTGTACTACCTTCTCTGAAAAATGAAAATAATTTAAAAAAATCCCCGTGCCAGATGATTTCAGAGCTTGTTTTGACAGCATCTGACTACCAGGTAACAATGGGGAACCTTTCCCCTAGTTTCAGTTAGGGGTGGCATCTGTATTCAGATCTACGGCTGACTGCTGTGTCACCTGCCTGTAGGAAACACATTTTGTACTCACATCGTACCAGCTAGGAGAGCTAGAGATCCTCAGGCTTTCAGAATGATTCATTCTATGCAATGTTTAAGGCAATACTCACTTAAAACTTCTTAAAAGATTCCCTCCCAGGTTTGTCACTGACTCTCACATCAGTCATTTCACGTGGTTTGCATCTCTAGGCTGTGGTTTGGCTGCAATGACATGAAACTTCATCAGCTCCACACAAAGCAAGAAGACTAATCCATTTAGGAGCAAAACCAGGCTGAGAGGACAGAGAAAATACACAGTATTTCAGACAGTACCCAGCTGGGCCTGGTGCTTGTTAGAGCTTTGTTCTGGTTTAACTGGGAACGATCCTCCTGAATGTTAGGACTTGTTATGGCAAAGCTTGGGTGGTTTCTATAATCCCTCTCAACAGGATCCTCATTTCAGAGGGGTTGTGGGCAGCGGTGTGGAGCTGCCATATAGGAAACCACTTCTTTGCTCCCTGACATGGGTGTGTGGATCAGATTCTGGCCAACAGAAGGAGTATTGTCTTTACATGTAGGGCAGGAGCAAATGCCTTCTTTTAGTCATGGGGAGTGATGTCTGTGTGGTCACTCACTCCAAAACTAATGGCTTAAGTCATATAGGAATTTTCTTATCTACCCAAATTCTTTGGCTGCTCCTCCATTTCTGGCATTGCATTTTTGTGAGATTTATATATGCTCTTAGCCACTGTCAGACAGATTTCCAGACTGAATGCATCTTTGGTTTGACCTCTTCTGTCCGTTCTTGTGCCACAATACAGGAATTAGCTGTTATTTGTTGCCACTTTGCCCCTGTGCTCTTAGCTCTAAGAAGTAAGAGATGACTAGAAGGAATCTGGGCTCTTTCTATTCTAGGTAAATCATTTTGATCATGGGAGGGACAAGAACACTGAAAGTCGTATATGTGGGACTAAACATTTAAAAAATGGTAAATCCAAGTAATTTGATGTCCCAAGTGAATTGTTAAAATCTTAGAAAATTAGTTAGTTGCAAAGTCTTTTCATAATGTTCTTATGTAAGTATGAATGTTTTTATACAATCAACATTTTTTAGGTGGGATCGTTGCTTTGGTATTCTCATTAACTTTCATTTTTAGTATTTCAAAAGACACAGCTTTTTAATCATCCAGGAATGCATAATTGTAGGTTATGAATCTGTGGTATCTCTCAACTTCTGTTTGCACCTCAGTTTGGTTTAAACTGGTTCTTGGTTTGTCTTAAACATGAAAAAATCACTTCACATGGACTCCTGAGTCTGCTGTTAACACCGCTTACATTTAATGCTCTGCAGCATTGGTGGCCTTTGATCACATTTCCACGAGACCTTTGTGCTTTCAGAAAACCATCATCAGCTTTACATGAACAGTGTTGGTCAACATCGTGGTGTGTAGGGTTGCCTGAGTTAGTGCCAGTTGTAACTGGCCCATCCATGCATGTTGGGCATTTTGGAGATGCCAGCTTGATCTCAGATGCATGTGTGTTTGCTTTTTGCTGTGCTGGTGAGGTTCTGTTGGTGCTTGTCAGAGATGATATGCTATCTTCTAGTGTAGGCCTCTCTATGCTTTGTCACTGGGGACTGTAAAACAAGTCCATGCAGCCAGTGAGGAAAAGACAGTAACTGAATGGTTTGTCTTCTTGTTCCTCCTGATTTCTGCAACACTGGCTTAAATGATTGTGAAGTACAGAGAAGCAATATCATTACTGTCAAGATTCCTGTTACTGGAGGAGACAGTTGTTAGCTGAAAGGAATGGGGAGCCCTGACTGCACAGTTTGCACTGTGCTTATTGTTTGCCAGACATACAAATTTTCTTCTTTTTGTCTATATTTTTTGGCTGCTTATTTGACTTGTGGCCTCCACAACAGTGGAGGGTTTCTCTCACAGAACTGAAGCATGCTGTCCTTTTCTTTCTTTTTAGCTTTTGGGGAGCGAAATATCACTAGTGTACGATCAGGTCTTCAAGAGAATACCCATGCCATTCCTTCTCAGGGCATATAACTTTAACAGAAGTCATACAACAGTTCTGTCTGTAGGCTCCAAATGCTGTGTGATATGTGACCATTTATGATCTTTCACACATTCCTTGGAGCAGCCTGGTCTAGTAAGAGGTGTCCCTGCCCATGGCAGTGGAGTTGGAACTTTGATGATCTTTAAGGCCCCTTCCAACCCACACCATTCTCTGGTTCTTTCAAAATCCTCATTAAAAATCTTAAATCCATCTGTGGGATCAACAGAATAAGTGATTAAATCAGATTTATTTTTCTTAGAGAAAGCTGAATTCTTCCAGGTCTCCCTGACTCTGTTTTGCACTTTTCATGTTTCCTGTCTGCATGTAGTGGAATGTCCTTGGGCCGCAATTCCTGTTCCAGTTAAAGCACAAGACAAGAAGCATACTTAACAAATTTGATGTCTCCCTTTTTAACATGCAGAGCATTTGTTGCTTCTAAGGAACTGTTTTTCCCCACAGGCATTGTTGCAGACCTAGGTCCTGAAGAGAATTTCAGGAAGAATGGAAAAGGGTTTTAAAAACAGGGTCAAGGAAATGAATTTTATACTTGGCATGGGTTTTCTAAACTGTGTGCTGAAATTTTTATTTTTCTTTTCCTTTCCAAATTTCCCTTTTCACTCAGGAGGATAATACCCAGGGAGAGAGGTCCTGGGTATTGAAGAAAGCCAGCAAAATGCCATTTTTCCTGCCACATGCTTTAGGCAGAGATTGAGGGTCTTATGTGTCTTCAGGTCTACATGGCACTGTGCCATACCTACTGCTCCCAGGATGTTTGTCTAGAGGAAATAGCATTGCAATAGCCTAGTTCAGATCTGAATTCTTTTGAAGTCAAAAGGAAGGAGAACGAGTGCATATCCTTTAATGAATCTTTAAAAACCTCTTTGGGTGTTTCTTGAAACTCCATATAATTTTACTGTGCTTTTACATCAAAAGTCAGATGTGTAATAGGATTGTAATGTGTGATACACAGGAGGAAAATCAAGGAGCTGCACAAGTTGAGACTGTGAGACCTCAGGTTATTCATGTGAGAAGGAAGTCTGAAGAGATGCAACAAGAAGGTAAATCAGTCAATTAGCAAAGTTATTTCAGTTAAGCACATCACTTTTAAATGGTTTTTTTTATACTCATGTATAATAAAGTTCTGATTTTGTTAAACTTTGTTTTCAATACTACCAAATTCCCAACATCTCCAAACATTCTTATACATAATGTGTACAGACCTGTGTACACCGTTACGATACTGTTGGGTTGCACTGAAAGGATTGGAAATGTATGTGTATGTAAGTCATCAGAATCCTTGCAATTAAATATTTATTTAAATTTTTATTTGCCCAGAGCATTACCATGTGTGTTGTATGTAGTCAGCTGAATCTTAATTGCTTTATAGAATCCTGCTCAGCAAAGAAAATATTCATGATGATGTGTTAGATGGCAGGGGCTCATACGTATGAGATAATGCAGGGTACTAGAGGAGAACTGAAATAAACATACAAAGCTGAGATCAGTCAAATGTGGAAAAAGGAATAGAGATTTATCAGTGTTAAGATGGCCTGGTTTGTTGATGGGCTTCAAGCTAGTGTGTGATAGTGATTTTCTTTTGTGAAGGACACTATGTAGTATCTGGGTGTAACCATGCTATTTTTGGAGATTGCCTAACAGTGTTTGTTAAAAGTCTTAAGTATTTTGCACGAGAGGGAGAGAATATTGTTTGTTTACTGTAGTTTAAGTCAGTGTTGGAATAACATGAACTATGTGTGTGTTATTGCCATATTTAATTGTTTTAGCAGATAGTTGTGGAGGTGGTAGAGTAAGATATGGAGCAGTTTTAATCTTACATGTTAGGAACAGGAATCTCAAAACCTGGATGTCAACAACATATGCAAGTATAATTGTTGCACCCTAGTTGCACATTCTTCCTTTTAAAAATAATTCTTTGAACTACTTCCATTTAATTTTTTAAACATCTAATTGAATTACAATTCTGATGGAATTACTTTGCCTCAACTATCTGGAAGTGTAAGAAAAGCCCGAGGCCAATGTTAGTGGTTGTGGGACTTAGAACCTAATTTCAAACCCATAGTTTACATATGAAGAATGTTATGAATAATCTATAAGTTAGTTTCTATAGATAATTAGTGGAAAAGCTTACAGAACTGAAGTGGCACACTGCAGCATGTGTATGTTTGGCTGTAGGGACATTTATCAGCACGTGGTTTTAAAGTTGGTAAATAAAGACTTAATTTAGTTAAAAACGGGGGTTAGCTCCTTTTTTAATATTGGTAGACAATATTGCAATGATTTTTTTCTGATAGGAAGATCAGTATTTTTCTTTTGGTGTTCAGAAAATTTGTATTACCTAAAGAGAGTGAATTTCCAATTGAGCAAGTTGAGTATCACAGAATTGCTAGGTTGGAAAAGAACTTTAAGAACATAGAGTCCAACTATTCCTGTTCTATGCTAAACCATATCTCTAACTACCTCATCTACCCATCTTTTAAACACATCCAGGGATGCTGACTCAACCCCCTCCCCGGGCAGCCTGCTCCACTAGTATGACCTCTTCTGTATCACCAAAAAGGAAACTATGTGCCTTGCAGGATCAACTTCTTCAAAACTTTAAAACCCATTTTTCTTAATAATGATTATAGGAATCTTCCTTTTCCTTTTGTTCAGTGCTTCCTATTAAGTATCTCTCAAAGGAGGAAAGGGGGAATATTCTTCCCAGCACTTCATGCATTTACACCTCAACTTTGTCTCAAAGTGTCAGCAAGACCACACTCCCAGCCTTAGGGTGTTAGAGAGAGATGGAAAGGGAGTAAAATAGTGGTTTGTTTTTCTTTTTTAATCGACTCTGTTTTCTGGATTATTTATCTTTTAAAAAACTTCATTTACCTATACAAGCTATTTGGACACAGTCCAGCTAGGGCTGTGTCAGATGAAAACGTCAGACCACGAGATGGCAGTAGTCAATTTTCTTTGAGAGGCACAAAACCCGTGATGGTTTATGTACCAAGATAATTCAGATCTCATTTTAAGTATACATATTTAATGAGCCAATAAAAATCGGGAGGATTTGCAAATGGAATCAACTGTCTGTCAGCTTTAAAGCAGGAGGTCTCTTCTCTGTAAGCTTCACTGCAGAGAACTTATGGGTCAAAAAGTTGAGGGTGAAATTAATAAGAATTATTTGAAAGAAAAATGAAAACTTGCAACATAAGTATATGTGGGTTTAAGTAAATACAACATTTAAAAATTAAGCACATCTGTTACTCTGAGTTCAAAGCACCCTGTTTATAAACAACTTCATGTCAAATGATTGAGATAGCAATGAGTACTTGACTGGAACTGGAGAAGCGTTTCGGAGGCAGGATCATCTAGGTACTTTTTCAGACTTTAAGGGGTAAGTGGTTGTATTGGTATTAGAGCTTAGAAAATCTGGAGTCCTGAAATGAAGAGTGAATTCAGGGTGTTTGAAGAAAAGGGAAATTGTTTTGGACTTAGAGGAAAAAAAAGCCAACAGAAAAGCCTTGTTAAAATATTATAGATAAATACATAACAAGATTTGATTCATCTTTTTTTCTATGGACATGAATATATATATCATAGAGCTTTCTTTTGTTGTTTAAAAAAATGTTGTGGTCTACAGTGAACATGTGTTTTTACTGAAAGAAAGTTGATTGATGCCTTCTAATGAAAGTTGAAGTTCAGTAGGACTGTTACAATATCATGCCCGAAAGGGTAATGTCTCCTGAAAGTTACAACTGAAAATAAAGCCTGGTAGTATTATTAATTGAAATGTGTGCCTTCTCCAGACATAGTGGAGACAGTGGTTTGAAAACATGTATTTGTAGTATATAATATACATGCAGATATATTTTTGGCTTTATAATACCCTTTAATCTTTGTACCACTCTTTCATATATCTTCATAAATTTAATATGATAATAATTATTGTGGTTAGTGAATGCACATATTTCCAGAATACAAGTATTTTCAGGCTCATATTCATGATTCAGAATTTTTAAATTAAAATGAAAGAACAGGTGGCAGTGCTTGACTGCAGAGTGTTTTTAAACTTTAATATGAGCAGCTTGGAACCAAGAGGTAGATGTATCTTTGCTTAATTATTTTTCTACAATACACACGCTCAAAATGTGACCTAACGAGCACAACTTCATGATAGTAATTCTTTTTTATCTCCAGCTAGTGAATTATTTTCAGGCAGCCATAAGTACGTGGGAAAATAATATTGGGACACTAAGCAATTGGCTTTGTTGCCACAAAGAGATTGCACAATTGCTTGTAGGAAGAGATGATCTGTGCAATAAATGAATAAGAGGACAAGAATCCCTTAAAACAATCTGTATAAAAAAATAAAGCTTCCAGAGTCCCTTATCAGTATTGAAAATGGGCTACTTTTGTATTAACATTGACATTGCACAGTATTGAAAACTGTAATACTGAAAATAAGGATATTAGTAAATACTTCTTTGCCTCTCTTCTTCAGCCAGGAATTGCTCTTAAGTCAGGTTTAGGGTTATTTTTTCTTAAAACTATTATGGCATGAGGCAAATCTCTAACAGATGCTTCAAGGAAGGAAGAAGATTAGGATAAGGCTAAAGGTCTTTATTTTTTTTCTTGGAACTGGAACTGTTTTGGTCAAACTCTTAACTACTCCACTCAAAGTTTACTTTTCCCTTCATATCCTGCTGTTTCTTCTTTGGACTGAATTTCACTGAATGCTCTTGCTAAAGACTGTCCTTACCACCCTGAAAACAGCAGCTAGTGAAGCAGAACAGAGCTATTCTTTCACACTGTAGCCAAGAGTACCACCACAACCTGAGAGGTAGGAATAGTTTGTGTTGCCCACATTGTTCCTTGAATCTGACTAATTTCTGAGAGAAGGTCTTGGAAATTTAAGTCATGAAATTACTTAGCTCTAATTACAGCATTTCCCAGGCAAATGCCCTGTGGAGATTTATTTAAGTTTTTCAGTGCTTCTTCAGAACTTTTATTTCTGGCCTATTTTGACTCTGGTTTTCCTATAGTTACCTCCCTGTGATATCAGATGGCTCATTAACAAAATTCAGTTAATATATTTTACATTTGGCCAAGTCAGGAAATGAAAAGCTGTGTTTCCCACAGAAACTCTTGTCTTTCCTACAAGTTGTCATTGGCTTTTAGCTGCTCCAAGTGGTTTACAGCCCCAGTTCTCAAAGAGTTTTCATTTGCTTTTTCTGCACATGCATCTCAGTAATAATCCATTTTGCATATTATCCCCACGTAAAATCTTCAGTAGCAACACTTGAGTTGCTAGTTTAAATTACTGTAAGTCAATATTTAGCTATAAATATTATTTATCTGTCAAAAAGTGTGATTTCTGTCAGGGTTTTTTTTCCTCTTGAGTTATTTCAGTTATTTTTCAGGCAAAATGTTGCAACAGAATTTTGATTTCTTTTCATAGCTTAAGGCAAAGTCTTGTGTAGAATTGTTATTCTAGACAATCATGTCCTTCTGTCATGGGTGTGTTCTGCTGGTTTTGGTCCTGAGAAACTGAGCACCAGGACCTGCTGTGGGTTTCATGGGACTCTGCACATCCTTCTCTCCATTCCCAAAAGATCTCTTTCTGGGAAGTGATCCTTTGGTCTCCTAGACCTTTCTTTCTCTTGCAAAGGGTGTGAGCAAGAGGAACTACAAACAAGTTTGGAGAGCAGGTGAAGCACAGATCTTGCTGGCATGTTTTTAGATTCCTCCCAAAATTTGATTTTTTGGAGGCATCTTAATTAATTGAAATCCAGGTAATCAGATGGAGAAGCAACAAACCACAAAACCTAGTTTATACTTAAAAGAAGCAGGCTCATATTTCCTTGCAGTCTGAGGATTTCCTACGGACTGGCATGCTCAGGTAAAGTCCTTCTCCTCTGTTGTCCAGTTCCACACCACCACTACCTGACCCTTTTCTTACCAGTCTACATGCATTAGGTTTTTGTGCACTTGGTAATTTTCTTTAACAACTAAGAGTTTGAGAGTTAGTTCTTCTGAGTTGTGCTGAGATTTTTGCTGTGGGAGTTGTGTGCAGAGGTAGAAAAACTTCCCCTCTTAGTCTTCCCTTAGTGCCTCCAGAGATGATGCCATACATCCATCATGAAATCTGCACAGCTTTTCTATATGTACAGGTTTCCCTTGTGCAGTCCATATGAGAATCAACTTCTGCTCCATGCTGCATGTGTTGTATGATTAATACTTGGAAGGAAGATACTTTCCACTTTTCATATAGTAAAAAAGAATAAGGCAGGAAACCTTCCAGTGTGGGCTTAAGGACCATTTCTGCTCAGAAGTTTTAAGTTCAGGAGGTGAGGCTAGGATCTATAGCCCTGTTGCTTGAGCAGTTGAAAGCAGTTCACAGATACTTCTTTCTCCCTTTTGATCAGATCTTTGTGTTTAAAGTACACTTATTTTGCTGAGATTCAGGGTGTATTCCTGTACTAAGTTCCTCCTTTGGTCTGTACACAGCAGCAGGGATTTTCACTGAAATTCCAGCACCAGTTGGGATTTTTCTGGTGAAAGGGAAAGAAAAACTTACTCCAACTGACATGATCAGTACTTAAAGGATTACTTCCTATGCAGCCTGTTGAATACTTGGATTTTTAGATGCCTTTTTTCAGATTTACCAGGGCTCAAAGTAAATATCCAGAAGTCTCATCTGATTCCTTCTTCAAGCCTAGATTTTAAAGGATTGTGGGTGATCTAATCCAGTGCCCATTGGCATCCCTCAGGGTGCATTTTATATATCATAAACTGAAAAGTTCAGGGCAGTGGTAAAATTAAGCCTGGTATTTCACTCATACATGGAGGTTGTAATGTGCAAATAATGAGGGACTAGTCCTTCATTATTGTGTCTTACTGGTAAGCTGAAAACCTGTGGTACTGCTGCATCAAGCATCTAATGTACCTTCTGTGGTTCGTGTGTCCTGTTTGCCTCAAAATACCGTGTGTGGACCAATACACGTCCCTGCTGAGCATCAGCTGTCTGTATCACATTGCACAAACACCAAGGGTTCCAAGGAACTCCTGTTTTAAGTATTTCTTAATCATGTAAAGGATTTTACTTCCAAATTTATTAGAATTTCTTTTTTTAAAAAATTGATTCACAATATATTTGCTTTTCAAACACTTGTGACTACCTCCTGAAACCAAAGCAGTCCGGACTGCCAGGCAGGTCTGCTAAGCTGTGTGCTCACCATGGGAAATAAATCTTGCAATGTGGATGTATTTTCTCTGTATTTTCCCTTTTTTTCCCCTCTTTTTGTCAGGTTGGGGAGGGGAGGGTAATGATTGGTTGGTTATTTTGGGGGTCTTTTAGTTTGGTTTGGGGTTTTTTGTAGGTTGAGTCTCTGGCAGCCAGGCATATTCTAGTCAGTGTTGTCATTAAGAGAAGAGCACCTCCTGCTGCTGCATAGCCACTCTTACGAGTTGGAATGTACTAACTGAGAGCCCCAGATTACACTTAGACAGTCTTGGCTTGTATCAAAACCAGTGTGGCCAGTAGGTCTAGGGAAGTAATTGTGCCCCTGTACTCAGCATTGGTGAGGCTGCACCTCAAGTGCTGGGTCCAGTTCTGGGCTCGTCACCGTAAGAAGGACATTGAGGTCCTGGAGCAAGTCCAGAGAAGGGCAACCAGGCTGGGGAAGGGGCTGGAGGACAAATCCTGTGAGGAGCGGCTGAGGGAGCTGGGGCTGTTTAGCCCAGAGAAGAGGAGGCTGAGGGGAGACCTTCTCCCCACCTACAACTATCTGAAGGGAGGTTGTAGAAAGGTGGGTGATGGTCTCTTCAGCCAGGTGACAGGTGATAGGACAAGGGGGAATGGCATGAAGCTGTGCCAGGGCAGGTTTAGATTGGATGTTAGGAAAAAATTTTTTACTGAAAGAGCTGTCAGGGCCTGGAACAGGCTGCCCAGGGAGGGGGTTGAGTCACCTTCCCTGGATGTGTTCAAAAAAAGGGTAGATGAGGTACTTAGGGATATGGTTTAGTTTAGGATGAGAATGGTTGGACTTGATGATCTTCAAAGGTCTTTTCCAACCTGTAATTCTGTAATCTACCCTTGATATTTTACCAGTTCCAGTTTCCAGTTATATAAATCCCCCTATTGTCAACCCATCTGGGGGCTGAGCTAGAAAGTGATGCTTATTCTTTCGCGTGAGATCCTCGTGGGGTGGTGAATCAGCTGGCGTCACCGTGTGTTGCAAGCAGGGTATGGTCTTGATAAGTGAGTATTAAATACAGTCTCAGATCTCCTGGACACTAACGTGCTCCTTACCAGGCTATCCAAAACGTTGTGCCAAAGCAGCTTTTCTCACAGCCTGTGTAGGATTCATAAACACGCTAGGATCTGACTGAAGGAGCTTTGTATTGTGTATGATGATTTGTATGCACTTTTACAAACTTACAGTAATTGCTGTTGCCTTCATTGTAAAGAGCAAAAAAATAAACACACACAATAAACCCCCTAAATGGGCACTGATCCCACTGGCACTGATCTTGAGTAACTCTGAATAAAAGCAGATGGTAGCAAGCTGACTAGGCTGACCTGCTTTCCCCTTTCATGCAAACATTGCTTATATAAATGGGGGACACACACAAAGAATTAATGGGCTTGGGCAAGCCACCTAAGGACAGAGACTCCCTATGTACACTTAATGCTTACATCAGCCCCAGAGCTGTTTCCAGTTAGCTCTTCTCTGGAGGGTTTCTCACAAATTAGTGGTTCCACAGCTCTGAGCCCATGGTTTAGTAAGAAAGAACTGATGAGCATCTAGAAAGTAAGGGTGCTTAGCTGTTCTGTGGCCTGTGTGTTGTGGTAGGTCATGGAAAAGGATCAGAATAGTCTCTCCTGAACCTGCTACTCTTTTATATACATATAATTGAGTCTGAAGTCCCTTTACACATCATCTGTCAGAGTGCTGTAAAGAGGCATCTGATTTTTATGGTCTCGCACTACATTAGTTTGCACACCTATTTGTTATCGGTGATGGCAAATGAATTTAAATCGAGATTCCTAGTTGTTCTAAATGACACGCCTTGCTATGTCACTATAACAAGATGCAATGTAAGAAAAAACATTGTTTTTTTCCTTATTCAGCAGAGGGTCTGGTTGGAGTTACTACCTCCAGGAGAACATTCCAGCCTCTGCCAGAGACAGCAGCCTGCAGAGGCAGTTTCCTGGATAAGATGTACTTACACCCCTCAGTCCCGGTCATTTTCAGCCAGGGGCATCAATGCCAGCTAAGCTGGAGCCAGGAACCCTTCCAGCTGTTTCAGGTAGACCTGCTGCTGGCTCTGACAGATCTTTTAGGATGGATTAACAGTTATTTAAGTAGGCCTCTTATCCCATGTTTCTTTCTTAGTGTAAAAATTGTGTTTCATTTATAAAAGGCATCAGTATCAGCCCAAGAAGTCTGATGCCTTTGGGTGCTGGCAACACATTGTCTGTAATCTGTATGGTGACACAGGGAGAAGACGAGGAGTATTACAAACACACTTCCAACTCGGAGAAACATTTGTAGCACTGTGATAGGAGAAACGTAGGCTTGCTGTCCTCAGCCTGTGCTGGGTTTATTCTGTTTGTCTAGTTGGCAGGGAAGGCAGATGTTGCCCTTTATAATTCAGCCTGACAGCAACGCAACAGAAGGAACAGCTTCTGCTCTCCCCGCTGGGTTGGTTTTTGTGGGCAGAGGCAGCTGGACTCCCTTCATCTTTACCTGTTGCTAAGAGCTCTCAATTCAGCTTTTTAAAACACTACGTGAAAGCTGGACAGAGCCAGGTGTTTGCATGGGGAGGGGCTGGGTAGGAGAGAAATTATCATATATGCTGCGTGGAGGTGGCTTAATGTGAGTGATGAATAACCCACAGATTCTGACTGTCTGCCCCCCAAACTTCTATAAAGGGGACAGAGAATTTACAAAAGCTGTCATTATCAGCCATTAAACTTTATTTCTTTTGCTTTTTTTAAAGCTTTGTAAATTTTTGTACTACTAGCAAAGGCAAGGCTATTAAGTTATTATTAAAACCTAACTAGCTAATAAAGACAGATATTTAGATGCTTGCTGTCCACAGTCAAATTGCAGTGTTATTATTTTTACATTTTACTGCTTATTATACTGTGAGAGGCCTTGATTTACAGGCAGTTTCATACTCCCAAACTGTGTTGTTACCTAGGTACTTTATTTGCTTATTTTTCTAGATATTTTAGGACTAAGCAGCCTTCCACTTGATATGCTGAAGAGGCCAGGTTTCTCCAGCACCACCTTCTCTGTACAGTGACACAAAGGCTGCCTGTAATTAAACATAACTCCATGTTTCCAGTGCCCCTGTGATAAATTTCTTAAGACTAGGAGCCCAGGAAACGTTCCAATAAGGCAACAGCTGTTATCTGGGATATCTTCTAAATGAAAAATACTGTACAAATGATGGTAATACTACTCTTTGATAACATGCTGATTTTGACAAATGCAGTCTGCCAAACTAGCTTTCTTCTTAAAAAAAAAAGGGTAAGGCCTGGTGAGTGGAGATTAAAGTTGTCATGCATGACCTGTTGCTCGCTGCTGAGGTTGCAGATGGGACTGCGTTTTGTAAGAGCATTGAATAATGTGCAAATGTAAAACTTGGTTAAAACACTTTTGATCTTCCATCAAACTAGTTTGGAAAGTAAAATACAACAAATCCTCATCTCTGAAACGCTGGTTGCAAATGTGCTTTTGGTGACTGCAGTTGCAAGGAACAGTAGTGAATGATGGAGATGGGCTGCGGGCTACTGTGTTCTGGTTTTTATCATGAATGCTGTCATTCAAGGGAGGGGGGGAGAAACCACCACAACTACATCTAGAAAAACTTAATTTAGATTTAGAACCTTTGTATCTGTGTTGTCATTCTTCTCTAATCTAAAGCGTATGTTTTGCTGCTAAAGAAGGAAGAGCTGGGTTTAAGCACAGTTCTAAACAACCTAAGTGAAAGTTGTTGAGGGTGACACAAAATATGTAGCCATTCTGTAAAATGCTTTCCCCCCCCCCCAATACTTTGGCCACAGGGAAGTAACTGTTGCTGTATAACATGACTTTGACTTTGCTTTTTAATGTCAGGCGCACAGTTTTAATACAAAATAATAAATTATTAACCATATGTGAGCAATGAAAATGTGTATCTCATTTTCTATTCTAATATTTCCATTATAATATTCTATATTTATAATATAGAATTATATTTGTGTTTTGGCTCAAAATTATGCAATCAAGGCAGGGTTAGGCTTAATATGGGATGATCTGCTGATCTCCATCCTAACTCTGGTTGTTACAGTAAAGCAATAATCTCAGTATTGCATATCGTGGCCCTGGTTTATGCACTGTACATATTGCAAGAGTTAGGCAGAGCTGTGTTTGTTTAAAGGCAGTTTAACAGCTGTAGTTTCTGTCCTTGTCAGGCCGTTGTATCTTCTGTAGAAGTAAAAAGCATGGAATTTGCTGGCAGTTGCTTAATTTCTAGGGGTTTTTTCATGGGTTTGGGTTTTTGTTGTTTTTATTTTAATACATCTAAAACCGTAATTACAGATCTTGAGAAAATCATTTTATTTACTTAAGAGCTGCCATTGTGCCCTGTTGCACAAATTGAAATTATAAATGTGAAATTTGCAGGGTAAATACGTGATTAACTTCTTAAAAGTGCATGTTGCTTATTTCAGTAATTGGACCCGCTCCTAGAGACAGGCAAGCAGGGAGATTACACAGGGAATGCTTGTTTCTGAAGATGAAGCTTCCTTCCTGATTAAAAAAAAAAAGGGGGGGGAGAAAGGGGGAAGCAGTTTCCTGTTGGAGCCCTCAATTTAACGGAGGGCTACAGTCGTGCTTCCCCCTGCTCCAGCTGGCCTTTACATGCCGTCCTTTGTGGAGGCGTTCTCTGACGAGCGATGTCCAAAACCCTTTTTACAAGAGCAATTGAGGTTTGCCTGTACAGAGAGACCTGGGATTTAAAGAGGTTTTTCTCCTCTCTCATCTGCTTTTAAATGCGTGGCTAAGACAGCTGGTATCTCCAAGGTTAAGCTTGATAAAGGCTTTTCCCTCCCTAAGATCCATAATCTTCTAGAAACGTCCTAACAAAGAGACTCAGCCCAAAACTTCAGCAGTATGTAAAGTATGTGTTCTGACCTCAATATATATGATGTGAAAAACGAATAATAGCAGCGCTGCAGGCAAAATCTTCTCTGCTATGATGTGACAACCCACCCCTTCATTGGAGGTTTCAAGAATTTGGCTGCGCTTTTGGAAATAAGCCTCATGATTCTGCTGGAGAGATGTTTTAGCTCGGAGCGCAGCACACAACGGCTTTGTTGGACTGTTGGCTCTGTGCTTACAGCAGGAAACTGCAGTAAAAACCTTACTTTTCTACCTACAATATGCAGTGGTGGCTTTGAATGCGGCCAAGGCTGCACTTTAGTGGGGTTTTTTGGAAGGAAAACCATGTTCACAGGGTTGAACGTCTCAGCAGCTAAAAGCTAGAACCACTAAAAGTGACAATCAAGGCCTGACTCTCTACTTCCATAATTCTGTAGGTTTTTTCTTTCTTTGAGGACAAACTCCCTTGCTTGCTCTGTCCCGGGTGGGCTGTCACATGAAAGCCATACATGTGGTTCTTTAACCCAGCTGCTTCTTGCAAGTAGGCATGGAAAGCAAAGCACTAGGAAAGAAGAGAGTAGACTTCACTTGTTACCCCTCTTAGGTCCCAGTGATGTGTTTAGGAGGTGTCTAACAAGGCCAGCTTGGAGATCCATGTACCAGCCATCGAGCGATCTCCAGAAGCGGTGAAGCTCAGGGGATGTGTGGTGGCATGCTGAAGCTGATGCACCCCAGGATGATGTGATTTCATAAGGCATCCAGGACATCTGTATGTCACACTGTTTTCTGGACAGACCTGCTTGGGTATCTGAGCCTGTGAGTGCCTTGCAGTTGCCATCCAACTGCTTGCACTCATGTAGAGCACTGCAGTACAGAGCTTGCCAGAGGGAATATTTCGAAGTATATGAAAAGAAAGTTCAGATGTTTTTAGTCTGAGAGTGAAATTGCAGAAGGCCCTTAGAGGTCTGACTTATTGTGCAATCTCTGTAAGTAATTTGTAATCAAAATACCTTTGCACATGTCACTTTTATATTTCCTGTAATAAAACAGCAAGAGCAATTAAGAATTTGGACCATAATCTTCTACAAGCTTCTAAAAATGAATGGGTTGGGGATTTTTTTGAGTTATGGCTGAAATAGCCAATTTTTAAATTTTTGATTGCTTAAAAAAAGTTTGGTAATAGCTATTTTAATAGCTGTTTAACTGTAGCCTGACAAACAAAAACTGTTACATGGTAACATAATTGATCTGAAATTTACTTCTGAAAAAAAAAAAAAGTTAAGTAAGAAACCAGAATAATTCTTCACAAAACTGGAAGACATCTGTACTCCAGTAACCCAGCACGTGACCTACCGGGCTTTATGCATTTCCAATGAAAAAGAATCAGTAAATGTACTGCCATATGCATGCAAATGTGTCTAATAACACGTTGTGTGCTGTGTATCTGTAATGTTCTGACACGGTTCACAAAGTTGTGGCCTTGGCATTCTTCAGGAAACGTTAGATTAATATAGCTGCCTTTCTCATGTATTTTTTTTCCCTGTGTTTAAGTAGGTGTGTGAAGGCTGGTGCTACATAAATGAATTATACGGAAGACTTTGGAGGAAGAGGGGGCTTGTAAACGAGACTGAAATTAATGAATATAAGAATTAGAAATCACAACTTTATGTTTAGTCTGAGGAGAAACAATTCCTTAAACCGTAACCACATGGCTGTTTCTTGTTTGCATCAACTCTGGTTGACTGTTATTGTCTTCTGTTAATTCTCTGGGGCAGTGGCCTGACTTTGTTGAATGAGCCAATTGTTTTCCTTTGTGTTGCCCATCAAGTAAGTCCCCATCTGGTTTGTATCAGACTGTTTTCACAGCCAACAACTGCTGCCTTTTCTATATCCTGACACTTAAGGGCCCCATGCTATCAAAGCATTGCTGTGATAGCCTGTCTGGCTGGGCCCGTACAGCTGTGCCTTGCAGCTTGAAACTATTACCCAAGTAATGGTAACTTAGAACTTGAACTGGCTCTTATTCCCATCGGTGTCGTGTGTACAGTGAACAGAATACATTTCTGTTGAACTCTGCGTTCAACAAAAAAAAAATTCTTTAAAGCTCTCATTTTAGTTTCTATGATGGGTTGGTTTTTATTTTCCAGCAGCTTCCTGTATCTAGAGGCAGTTTTGTGTTCTTCTAAAACATTCATGAGTACAAGACAAGCGATATTTATTTAAGGTGCTGTTGTTATTGC
Source organism: Porphyrio hochstetteri (assembly GCA_020800305.1). Taxonomy (NCBI): domain Eukaryota; kingdom Metazoa; phylum Chordata; class Aves; order Gruiformes; family Rallidae; genus Porphyrio; species Porphyrio hochstetteri. Next base: position 65,990,600 of record CM036908.1, on the reverse strand, counting down.
TTATTTTGATGGTACGTTAAAGCTCAGTAAGTGAAAATTAAACAAGCAAATGATTCTTAATGAGGATTTCTCTTATCAGATTTAGAATACATTTCCAGGAAACTTTCTGTGTGTGATAAATGTAGGTTGTGTGAATAATGCTACACCTTGGCTACCACGCTACTTGCTGCCCAAGGAGCTATCTAAAAAATACAGAGCAATGGACAAGGAGTCTGCAATAACCGTTTTATTTCTTCTCTGAAGGAACAGAGGATTGGATGACTCTGTAACCTGGGCAGTAAAACTCTGTCTCATTGCAGAATCATTGAGAGGCCCCAGGCGCTATCCAGGTCCCTTTCTGCCAGGCTGCCTACGTGGTGGGGGACAGTCCTGTTCCGAGAGACCTTGCAACGACGTCTGCCTTCTCTCCCACCAAGACTGTAAAAACAATGAATCAGTCAATGGCAACATGCAAATGTTGTCCAGTATAAAGACAGATGATCTTTAAGCATCATTCTCTTCTGCTCTCCTGTAGGCAGCGCAGTGACAGAATAATGATGAGGGGAAATCTATTCCCCCAACTTGAATATGTATTGAATATTAAGTCTATTCTGGACTCAATTCTTGGATGCTATTTAAGAGAGGGAGAGAAAGAAAATAATGGATAATGTTTTCAAAATTACTTACTGTGAGCTCGTGCAAGAAACTGCTAGAAAGCAGATCGATTTGTCTAATACTTGGAGAGTAAGTGTTCCTGAGCTCGGGAGTGTGTGTTTGCGTAGATAATGTGAATGAATTTGCTTCAAGGAAAATACTGGGAAGCCATTAAATTCCATGAGACACGTGAGAGGCGATTTTTTTTTGCCTTTGTGCTTTTCATACTGGCACACACTGGGTGTCATTGTGGCAGATTAGGATTGTGCTAAATAATTGGGTTTGTGTCATTGTCAGATAGATGGAGGGTTTGCAAAAGCTTCTTAAGGAGCTTTCCACACTTGCTCCTTCTGTGAACCATCTATAAATTCAGAGGTTGCTGTGTGTGCTCTAGAGCAGACATCGGACCCAAGTGTCTGTGCCATTCACCTGTGAGGAAGCTGCTTCCACACGTGCCGACTGGATTTCCATACACTCTCCTTTCTAGCTTAGATTTCCCTCATGTGGGGCCAGGAATATTTAAACCCAGACAAGTGGTAAATGAATTTCATTCAGGCTGCTTACAAGCTGTATTAATCATGCTGGTGGCCCAAAGCAATGAAGAAAGGTATTGATGAACTGCCTTGCAACTAGGTTTGGCACCAGCAGCTTGAACTGGGAAGAGTGAATGTCAGAGGGTTGCAATGCTTTCTGAAGTAAGTTGGCAGAAGATACTAGGAGGAGTTGTCATCATCAGCGCTCAAAATTTCAACTTGTGTGTGTGTGTGTGCACAGCTTCAGAGGTAAAGAACATCTTGCCAAAGAGAACCTAATGTAAACAAATATGTTCAGTGTCCTGGAAGGCACTGCTTGGCTGCTGCTTGAAAAATTGTGTAGAGCAGCTCCTGGGTTGCTGACAAAAGTTGGCTTCACCGTTCTTGCTGGGGGATGGTTGGTCAGTGTTGCTGGGAGCAGTCTACAATGTTTTCCCCACTTTCTATAGCAGCTACAGGGACGGGGTGTGTGTCATATTAAAATAAGTAGTGATGTGCATGAGAGAGAGTTAAGAAGATAGCATATGCATACGTAGCATAGATGTGGAGCAATACTTTTCTGCAGTTCATTTATTTTACTGATTCAGAGCTTAGATTCACTCAAGTGTTGCAAAGGAATTTTGTTTTTACTCTTCCTGGTGTAAGAGGCCAAGTATCTTGGAGGAATGCTTATCTCTACTGCACCAAGTTTAAACATTGTAGATTTTACCAAACTTTAAAATAGCACAGGATAAAAACATATTTAGTCTCAGACCATTCCAAGTCTCTGGTCCCAGGCATTAAGTTGTACAGACCAGTGTTACCTGTCATCACCCTGGGTACTCCTTTTAAGTGAAGGCTTAGATGGTCTTTGGCAGACTGGACACGTACCAGCTGTCTCCCAGTAGGTCTTTCAGTAGAGACATTTCATATTTTCCTTATTTTAGCTTGCTTACATACATCACTGCAGTATTCTTTCTGAAGTAACAGAAAAATTACTTGCCTCTCTAAACCTCTTAGGATGGCTTATTCCTAATAACATTTTTCAAAGTTAATTGATACACACAAACAGGTAAAGACCTTTAGTGGCCACCTTCTGCTGTTAAAATAAAATAGCTTGAAAGGAGGACTTCTGATCAGGTTTGTTGGCACGTGTGCTAGCAATGTGCCCAGAGATGTCCGATCCTTCATTAGAATGCATTGCTGGAAAATGCTAACTGTATAGGACTGGTCTTTTCCTGGGTAAGAGATTCATAATCTCCTTCCTTTTTAAAAGGTGTAATTACAAAAATTGAATAATTGCACTGTAGGTGTAAGCATTTTAATATGCCAGATCTTTGTAAGGGTGGTACAGTAATAGGAGTGTTGGCAAACTGTTTCCATATGGAGAATCCTCTGACTTTGTAAGTGAAAATCATCAAAACAAATGCATAGGGTCATGTGAATACTTAAAATTGAAAATATTCTGAATAGAGAAATGTAGCTGTTTTGTTTTTGGTCATCTAGCAAAACACTTATTTCCACAGTTTTTTATTCTTTAGTATATCTCACAGCAATTGTTATTATAAGAATGCATTTAGTGACTCCCTTACATGTGAAGAATGACTTGCAATGAGAAGATTGTGCCCTGCAGCGCTGCCTGAATAGCCCTGTGGTACAGAAAGGTTTCTGTTTTCTCCCTGGTGATCCCCAGCCTTCATTCGAATGGGGGTACGATTGCTCATGGTGGTGGTGGGGGGGGGGTGATGCCTCCTTGCCCAGGAAATCCTCTTGGCTATTTGAGGTGGAGCTCATCAAGGTCTTCCTCATCACAAGGTCTCCCCCAACATAAGTTAAGTAGCTTGTGACTTCTCACCGTGATCCCCTCAAAGTTGTCCTCTTACATTCCTTTTTTAATAGTCACGTAGCTGAGGAGTGGAGAGGGCTGGGAATGATGCTTAGCAAGCATATGCAGTGCTAGCATCACTGCAGATAACATGCTCAGTCTGGACCTGCAACGTACTGAACCTGCCTGATAGGTAATTCCCTGAATTATGTGTGTCCCAACCGATAACAGGCGACCGTGCATCAAACACTGTGTGAGAGCAGCGTGTTGGAGTAACTGTTGGTAATTTAACTGCATGGGCCAAACTGATCCGAACACAAATTGTGAGGCTGTAAAGGACTGGAGTAACCCAATCTGTGTCCTGGCCAGTGCACTCACAAAAGAACAACATTTCCTTAGGGAATCCCCTTACTGGGACACCCAGCTTCACTTTAAGCCTGAACTGGAAAGATGTACATTTCCATTGCTTGCTGCAATGATGAAACATCATTGAATTCATTCAATCAGTTTTATTCCTTGTGTAAATTACTCTTTAATTAATTTTAAATAAAAACTGGGCCGTGTAACTTTTAAAAAGATGCTTTGGTTTGGGTTTTTTACTTGCCACTCCCCATGCAGGCTATGAATGTTACTGCAGCTAGCACTGTGGTACAAAGTAGATAAGCTGGAGGCAGTATTGCTGCAATTAATATACAAAAGATACAAGGTCCCCAGGGGAGTCAGTCTACTGCTAGGATTGCAGTGAACGAGTCTGCATCCTGAAGGAAGGCTGCAATAACTTCATCTTAGAATTTAGTGTGCATTCCTGTTATCAATCATTCATCTTTCTGAGCTGCTTTATTTTGCTTCAGATGCATTAAATTGTCGTTTCGATCCTCAAACATGAAGGTGTGAATACCAGAACTGAATATATTATACAAGCATACTTGTACAATTACCTTCCTGGCCACTTGTCTGTTAGATTTTGAAGAATATGATGAAAAAATTGGTGTGTAGGTGATACTTAGTTCTACCTGATAAATAAAATATTAATTACACAATTAGATATGCAGGTTTTTAATTATCACTTGTCAGATTCTCCTGATTCCACCAGCTGCTTACCTAGGTTGTCTCCTGTGGATTTCAAGATTACTCCTCCCCCCTGCCCTCACATGAGGGGCGTTTTCCCAGTGTATTTCAAAGACTCTGGACCAGTAATGAACTGATTCCTTCTCCTTTTTTTGCTTACAAATAAAAGCTGCTGCTTCAGGGTTTACTGAAGACCCTTCCTTTCATTTATCCTCAAGAAAATGGTTGCAGTCAAGAAACAGCAGTGCTTAAAAATCAAGAAAACTCTGTTTCTGGCCAGTTGCACATCCAAAAATCACAGGCATCTGTACGGAAAACATCAACTTGACTTTTAATAATTCTTCTTGTTATTAATAACTATTGTAGTCACTTGGAAAGATCATTACACATCTTTTGGAAGTGATTTTCTGGGAAACAACAGCAAGAGCTGTGGCCAGGGAATGAGCTTGTTAAGCAATGAGGTATTTTACAGAGGGAAATATGCCAGATCTAAAGGAGCAGAGTAGATTTTAGGCACCAAAAGGAAATATTTATTTAGTAAACTCCGCAATCTCATTCCTAGATGTTTTTGGAGCTGTTTTCTGTCTGCCCTTCCCTACCAGTCTCTGTGTTAGGATTTTTGAAAAATCTGGTTCTAGTTTATTTTACGTATTTGTAGTTTTTTGTTCTTTTCAGTGTTGCCATTGGTGGGAATATAGCCTGTTTTGGAAAACCGGTGAACCTTGAACTGAGACATGAGAGGAGGAAAAATCATTTTCAAATATTCTGCTTTGAAAAATTTGTTAGCTGCTTAGCCCATGTCCCACCCTCCTTTTACTGACTGAGGATTGGAGTTTATTTTCTTTTCGGAAATATTTATAGCTAGGATATACATTGGGGTTTAAACAAACAAACAAAGAGCGAAATGCTCGTGTGTATATGCATGTTTGTTTTCTGTGGGCTTGTATGCAGAGTTTCTATAAGTATATTACACCATGGGAAGGTGGAATCTGCCAAGTTTAGGTCAAAACTTGAACTGAACTCATACTATATAGTTTTCTGTCTCCACTGGTGCCTGTGGCCTGCTTACGGAGGTTTATGAGTTGGCTGAAGCCTTTGAGAATGAAACTCTGTTTTTTCAGCTCAAGCAGTAGACTCATGCTTTTAAATCCAGACATTTTTTGGCTCGAGTCCTACAGATGTCTGTCCATTTCTGTAAAACAACTGAAGTGTTTTAATTGTAAATCTATCCCTTTCATTGGAGACCTTAGAGCAGCCTTCTAGTACCTAAAGGGGCCTAGAAGAAAGGTGGAGAGGAACTGTTTACAAGGGCATGGAGAGATAGGACAAGGGGCTTTAGACTGAAAGATTTAGATGAGATATTTGGGATAAATGCTTCCCAAGGAGGGGGAAGGCCCTGGCAGAGGGTGCCCAGAGAAGCTGGGGCTACCCCTGGCAGGGTTCAAGGCCAGGTTGGATGGGGCTTGGGGCACCCTGGGATGGAGGGGGTGTCCCTGCATGTGGCAGGGGGGCGGGACTAGATGGGGTTTGAGATCCCTTCCACCCCAAACCAGTCTGTGAGTTTGATTCTGTGTAACTCAGCCCTAGAAATTTGGCCTAAGTTCTCCTAGAGTCTTTTCTGTTTGTCACGAAACCAGCTATGTCAGGGACAGCCTGTTGTGGAGTTATGGAAACAGAACTCCCTGCATTTGCAGGGCATCTTGCTCTTGCTTTCTGTTTTTCTGTCCTAATGGAAGGCAGAGGTCTGACCTGCAGCCAGGGGCCTGTGGTTTGCAAAGCATGTACACAATGAGGAGAGAGTCCCTGCCCAAAAAAAATGCATGCACACTTAGGCATTTCTGGCAGAGCTGAGAAAGGACACCTTCTCCACAATAACATCAATATGCACATGGATTCAAGGTGGCCAGAGCTAGAAAAGTGGAGGAACTGTCATTTCTAATGAATGGAGAATAATTTTGTCCAAATGATTGGATTATCCGAGAACCTGGTTTTCCCTGAGGATGATAATTCTTTACCATTCTGTGGCCATGGGACTAGTTCCTTACCATACCCACTCTCAGCTCTATAAGCCATTAAATTCCAGCAGCATTAAGTAGCTGATAGGCAGGATACAGCTAGACACGAGTCTGAACTGGAAACACAGTTCCTTATAATGAATGGCATGACTGACATTGCAGTGTATTTTCTCCTTTCAATGTAGCCTTCAGAATTGCTTTATCAAAATACAGCTGTTTCTTATCAGTAAATATTAGCCCATCAAGTCTGGAATAATTTTGATTTTGCTGAAAATGCTGCATCTTGAGTTGCTATGTTTGGTAGCTTGTCTGTACAAACACGTATAAAAATGAGTGATTGTTTTTTCTTGGTACCCTACAGATATCCATGGAGACGTGGATCAGACGCATGTTGGCACAAGCCTGTACCTCACATCTTTGATTACAGGTAAGAGGAGCAGATAAAGCATTTCTACTGATAGTGGTTCTGTTACTGTTTGGCTTAGAGATGTTCTTCTACTTTACAGTCATTACTGCAAAGAATTTCTGACAACTCTGTTACCATGTTAACGGTCTTTGTATCCTAGATATAAATCTTTTTTTTGCAGAGAAAAGACAAAATGGAGGAATGGCACAGGGGAAAGAAAAAAGACTTTAAAAAGGCACTTGCATTGATGTTAAGATGCTGAGTTAGAGAGCTGCAGGTGCTGTGCTATCCCCAGTGCTCGGAACACTTGAGATAATGCCATCTGGAGGAAGTTATTTGTTGGGACAGGACAGTGTTTGAAACTTTGAAGTCAGTAATAAACAAAGTGAAGCAGCTGGAATCTGGCAGGAGAAGAAACAAGCTGTTCCTATCAGCCCCTGCTATTAAAGGAATGAGAGCACCATGCTGGAGTTATTTTACATACGCTTGGAAGTCGATTCTTGCTCTAGAGGTTTGGTGCTTCAGTTGTTAGGTTAGAGAGTGGAGGGAGGATTGTTGGGGGTGATGGGTGGTTTTGTATTGTAGGAAGCAATACATAGGTAATTACAGTAATGATGGTTCCTGTTCTACACTGAAACAATGCCCTGGGTCCTGATCCTTCAACCCCCCCTCCCTCTTTATTGTCTTGAAGATAGCTCTTTTCACTTACAAGATCTATGTCTGGTTTACTTCCGGAGAGATTAAAAATAGAAGTTTTATTTCATGTGTGGACACCGACTTGAAGGAGTTAAAAGCACATGGTTTTTATTTGGCTTAAAAGTCAGACTTGTTTAGTCTTTTTATTTTGCCAAATAGAACAATTTTAAAAGAAAGATTTAAACATTTTTCTTTGTTCTTATTGTTGCCATATGGTATTAGTAACCAAACCTCCCTTCAGTGTGTTTAATTCCTTTTCCATTTGGCATACATTCACAATGCACTTGTGTAGAGAGCATGCTCTCTGTATGACGGTACGTCTTAGAGGAAAAACCTCCCTTCACAGGTCACCGGATGGTTGACACACCATTAATTTTTATGTTTCTGTTAAACAAAGATCTGGAAATTTAGTACTGTACATGAATTTGTTATAGATTGCCAAGAACAGGAAAAATCTCTAATCTGAAATCCGACCTTTTCCATCAGTGGGTCACCAAGATGTTTTCAGTTGCTGTTGAGTTTCTACCAGTCAAAGACCCTGAGACAGTTTTTGAGAGTGTCAGTTTTCACAGTTTATATGAATGTGTTCTATTAGACAGTGACAATGAATTTGGAGAAGCAGAGGTCACCTGAGGTCACATGTTCCATTTATTGGATTTTAACAAGGAAAATTTTTATAAATACACCTAAGTACATGATTACAAAATTGGGCTGAGTACTTCCAGAGCCTCTAAAGAGGGGGAAAAAAGGCTGTGACAATTACCTGCCTTCCTGCCCTGCACTGCTTTGTAAATGGAGGAATTTTCCATTCCATTTTTATGGCATATCAGAAGATTAAAAGCACTGTTGCAATTTGCTTATATGTGGTGGTGGAGAGCTCAGCATTTGAGGAGAAACCTTCTTAAGTATTGGTTATGGGCTGTTCTATAATGGGGGGAAGAAATAAAATGAAGCATCACATTGTTAAAGAAGGAGTTGGCCAGGGTCTGTGCAAGAGCTCTCTCTTGTGCACAGCAAAAGGCAGATAGAGACATCAGCAAACGCATGTGAGCGGGAATCACAGAATCACAGGGGCCTGAAGGGACCTCGAGAGCTCATCAGGTCCAATCCCTCTGCCAAAGCAGCTCCCCAGCTCATATTGCACAGGTTGGCGTCCAGACGAGTCTTGAGTATCTCCAGAGAAGGAGACTCCACACCCCCCTGGGCAGCCTGTCCCAGGGCTCTGTCACCCTCACTGGGTAAAAATTCTTCCACATGTTGGTGCGGAACTTCCTGTGCTCTAACTTGCCGCCATTGCCCCTTGTCCTGTCCCCACAGACACTGAAAAGGGGCTGGCCATTTCCCCCTGCATCCCATACTTAAGATATTTATAAACATTAATAAGGTCCCCCTTTAGTCTTCTTTTCTCCAGGCTGAACAGTCCCAGCTCACTCAGCCTTTCCTCATAGGGGAGATGCTCCAGGCCCTTAATCATCCTCGTAGCCTCCTCTGGACTCTCTCCAGGACATCCCTGTCTCTTTTATACCAAGGAGCCCAGAACTGGACACAACACTCCAGGTGGGGCCTGACCAGGCATTTAAAATACAGGCATTTAAACCAGTGTGTATTCATTCACGTATCCATCTCTGTACATCTATATGACTGTGTTGCATGCATGAGGTTAGATTAAGCAAGAGGTGATAATGATGAAGCCCATGTGAGAGTAACTTAGTAGTCATAGCTTTGGGCCAACGTGTGGAGTTTCAGGACTGGCAGCTTTCTACCCTGGAAAGTTACAGTCATAGAGCAGAATCTCCCATGTAGCTGCAATAGGATATCCACAGGTTGCTTACAGTGAAAATGCTGAAAATCCAGGTTCTGTATTTTCTCCATTCCTCTAATGAAGTCAAAGACTTTGGATTTCTGCCCCTAAAAAAAGGGAAATGCTCACTTTGGGTAGTTTTAAGCTTATCATTAAGTATATTTAGATCGCTGAGGCCACGGTAACTTCTGTTGAGCAAGTTGGTGGAATTATTCTTTTCATTTCTCTGTCCTTTTAGCATTTTATATCTGTCGTAAAATCGAACTGTAGTATGTCTGTAAAATATATTAGAGTATGTGTTAGGAAGAATGTAGACTAATATGATACTTTCTTTCAGCACCCCAGAATCAAACACTTGGGAAGTTACTGCAGAGCCTCAGGATGAGGGAATTTTTTTCTTTTTCCCCTCCGTTTTCCCTTTTTCTTTTTCTTTTTTAACAAACCTGAAAACAGCTGTTGAAACAATGACATCATGGAATGTGACATGACTGTGGAAATTATTAACAAAGTCAAGCTTTGAAAGCATCGAACTACATAGAGCATTGGAGAAGTTGCTTTAGTGTCTAGGATGATTTACAAAGTTTCCTTGGGCATTACACATCCACGTCTTTACTGTGTGTCAGCCTCATGTCTGGCTAAATAATCCCTTTGCTATTCTTCAGTTCCCCTTCTGAATGACTTCTTTTTAGCATGCAAGCATGGCTACAGACGAAGCTCATGGAAGTACTGGAAAAACAAGACATGTGTGTTGCTTGCACATCTTCATGTTCAGTTCTGGGCTCCCTGGTATAAAAGAGACAGGGATGTCCTGGAGAGAGTCCAGAGGAGGCTACAGAGATGATTAAGGGCCTGGAACATCTCCCCTGTGAGGAAAGGCTGAGTGAGCTGGAGCTGTTCAGCCTGGAGAAAAGAAAACTAAGGCGGGGACCTTATTAATGTTTATAAATATCTTAAGTATGGGATGCAGGGGGAAATGGCCAGTCCCTTTTCAGTGGTCTGTGGAGACAGGACAAGGGGCAATGGCTGTAAACTGGAGCACAGGAAGTTCCGCACCAACATGGGGAGGAACTTTTACCCAGTGAGGGTGACAGAGCCCTGGGACAGGCTGCCCAGGGGGATGGTGGAGTCTCCATCTCTGGAGATATTCAAGACCTGTCTGGACGCCGACCTGTGCAATATGAGCTGGGGAGCTGCTTTGGCAGGGGGGTTGGACCCGGTAATCTCTGGAGGTCCCTTCCACCCCCTATGATTCCGTGATCTTTGTGGTGTTGCCATAAAACATGCTTTTAAATCATGTTCAGAAGATGGAGAATTTCTCATGTCTTCTCATTGCTCGTGTTTTAGGTTTGCTCACTCCCATGCCAACCCGAAGGCTGGTGGCTGTGCTTTGTAGAGGGATTTGGGCTGGGGGTGACGAAAGCCATCCAGCTAATGAGGAGAATCACAGAAGGTTGGAAAAGACCTTTAAGATCAAGTCCAACCATTCCCATCCCATGCTAAACCATATCCCTGAGCACCTCATCTACCCTTTTTTTAAACACATAAACTGGGTGAAAGCATGGACATTGCTTCTTGCAAAGTGCCTAAGCAGCTGTGGCGAGCAGGTGATGTGTCGATTCTCCGGGGCCACCAAAAACACTCTTGTACCCTCGCTGCCTCTCCAGATCCCTCCTGAGGGGCAGGAGACTTGGCTGGCACGGGTTCCTCCACGCACTGGCTTTGCTGTCTTTGGCCTCATTAGTGTTTGACTTCCTAGGCAATTGGCTGCTGTTCTAGCACGAGAAACACCAGATGAAATTTTATTTTAGCAGTGGGGTTTTGTTGTTTTAATTAGTCATTTGAAGCGTGCTTTGCCATAAGCCAGATGAAAGCAGATTACTACTACAGTGACATAGTAGGTAATTAGCTGGGCTTGCAAGAAAGCCTGACTTCTTGGGTTTATTGGGAAAATAGTATTTTAATTACCTAGTCTATCACAGAGGAAGGGACAATTGTTACAGCTTATTGGAATAAGAACAAACTCCAAGAGAGCCTTTGCTGTTGAAAACAGACTCAGGTATGTTTGTTTTGCTTGGTGCTGCTGTGCTTAGAACAAATATGCCAAGGATACCTGAGATCTCTCTGTGCTCTTTCTGTAGCTTTGTGATGTTGTACCATTCATCCCGTGCCGTTTCTCCTGTCCTCCTTCATTCTCTGTCTGCAGCCCGATTCATGTCTCGCTCCCCTGCCCCATGAATTGATTCAGCTTGTCTCCTTCCTCTTGCCCATGACCCTTCTCCCTTCCCACCTCAGGCATCTGGCTGTAGGGATCTTTCACAGCTGCTCAGCAGCCAGCAATGCTGGAAACTCAGTGGGATGTGTCCCTTGCAGGGGCTGCTGGCACGGCGGTGGCTTGTCCCTCTCTCAGGATGTCCCACGTTTTGCAGGGTCAGGTCACAACAGTGGCAAGTGGCAAGGTGCCATCACTCACTGGAAGGTGAATGTGGCTTGTCAAGTCCTTCTAGCCACGTCTCCTGGGGGAGATTGTCCATTTTCTCTGGAGTCTGTCAGAGAGGATGAAAGGGGAGAGACAAAGCACAAAGGAGTAGCAAGAAGGACCATGAATGATTCAGGAAAATGGGTTGGAGAGAGGACAGAGCTGAAACAGGTTCTCACCTGTGTTTTGGGCAGCCGAAGCATCGATAGGATGTTTTTCTCTGTAGGACTTGTTAGCCAATGGCTTCAACTTGGATTGGATTGCTTTTTGTGATCATATATAGGTATGTGGTGTTGCACACCCTACCTGTGTGATGCAAACAGACATCAACAGGTGGAGTTTAGAAATACTGTTCATGCCTGTGGATCTCATTTCATTCGTGTGGAAGGCACCAGTATACAGATTTGAAATGGTTTGGGGCCTCCTGGATATTATATATATATGTGTGTGTGTGTGTGTGTGTGTGTGTGTGTGTGGTATATCTGCATAGAAGTACAGCCCAGTCTCCGTATGCACAGAAATTCATCCATTTTGTTACCTGATAATCACAGAATCATAGAATTTTAGGGCTTGGAAGGGACCTCAAGAGATCATTGGGTCCAACCCCCCCTGCCAAAGCAGGCTCCCTAGCTCGTATTGCACAGGTCGGCATCCAGATGAGCCTTGAATATCTCCAGAGAAGGAGACTCCACAGCCCCCTGGGCAGCCTGTCCCAGGGCTCTATCACCCTTACTCTGATAAAGAGAACTCAGCTAAAACAGAACCCTTGGAAACACCTCAAAGCTGTGGACCGTACAGGTGCCTGTGCTTAGTATTTCCCTGGAGTGATGCAGTACGGAGATGACTTCAGCACAGTTCAGTTGTTTGTCACAGACAGCAAATAACATGGTTCGTTCTCCTTTTTTTGTTGTTTTTTTTTAGGAGAGGATGCTGCCCCGCATTTAAATTCACATGTTTCTGCAACCAAGGTGTCAGTGAAGCTGCCTTCCACAACTATAGACAGCCAGACAGAGAGCATGAGCAGTATACGTGGTGATTCAGATTCCTCAGGGACGGATACATTTTGAAGCTCACAGCTTTCTATGCCAGCTGCTGTCTGAAGACTCTGTCACATGTACGTTTGTCTGCCCTGTGTGGTAGTCTAAGCATTTCATCTAAATAGTGATCTTTAAGTACTGTTGGTTTTCTACTATTTTCTTTACAATTTTGTTACAATTATAAATTTAGGCACTGATTCTGTTTGTGAATATATTGAATATTTTTAAGCAAATAAAATGCAATTCTTTCAGAACATTGTGAGTTTAAGTCATTAAAGGTGAATGCCATTTAACTGTCTATTGTATTTACAGATGAGCATGGAGGTGCTTGGTATTAAGATCCATGGCAAAAGGCTGCTGCACTGATGGGAAAAAATACTTGGCTCAAAGTAATGTCATTTCTGTCAAAATGTGGAGCCAGGGAAAAATATATTTGAAGAAAAATATATTTGCAAGAAAATTCTGTTCCTAGATATCTCCAGAGCTTGTTCATCCTTAGGAGAATGCTATGACATGACAATAATTCAAAATTATATGTCAAGGAGACCAATAGAGTTTGTATTGTTATTAAGAGGGATTTGGGGTTTTTAGAATTGAAAGAATGTTTGAGCATTTTGATGTTTATTTCCCTAAAGACTTTTTTTCCCCATCTTAAAACTTGTCTGAGTGAGAGATTGTGTGGTTGTTATTTGTTTACATTTCTTAATGTAAATTCCTCCTCCTCGTGAGGCAGGGTTAGTTGCTGCAGCCTTTCAGAAGCTAAATACTCTCTAGTCATCCTCCCAGGGATTGCTCAATTTTTTATTTGCCTCAGTCAGGACAACGTGGTCAATCCCACGGTGGTAGGATCATCTACCCCAAGCAGCATCCAAGAGAAATAAAAGAAAGTGGAATTCAGACATGTTGTAGTAGGAAAATGAGGAAAGAAGCAGCTCTTCTCCATGCAGGACAAACATAGCTTTTGCTCTTCCTCATCCAGCCTGAGCTTTTTGTGGGATATCTGTGGAAAAGAGGAGATACCGTGGCACTTTGAAAGACATGGGGCAGTTTTCCTCAAAAACTAGGAAAAAATACTCCTTTTTGGTTGACTTACACCTTGCTGTGAAACTGGAGCGTGTAACTTCATCTGCACAGCTTCACTGCGTCACTTAATGATGCCACTTTACTGTTGCAGATACTCATAACTGTGAACAGTTCCCATAACTCTTGTTTTATGGAGCCCACTCTGATTCCATCTCTCTCAACAGAGAAAGATGAGAAGATTCTTTTGGTTTTATTTTGCTCTCATTGACCACAAGGTTCAGTTGATTTGCTGCAGGATCTGCACGGGTAAATGGAAGAGGGGAGAGCTTCAACTGTTGAAGGTCAGTTGAATCTCCAGAGGATTCAGTTTTACAGGGAGCCTCTTTAGCCTGTTTGTGCAAAATCCAACAGCTTATTTTTTTTTTTTAGAAGAGCAGAGGTGCAAAAGAGACAGCCTTGCTGGGAGATGGTTTTTCAGCATATGGTGCTGTGGACATTGTCTCCAGTGGTAAAGCTACTTCTAGATGTCCTGACACTGGGAGAAACCCCCAGGAGCAGAGGAGTATCTGTGAGGTTGTGCTGAACTGTGGTGTAAGTCAGACTACTGACATAAAAAACGCTTTAAAAGCCAGCAGCTGGTTGGGGGATGCTAGAGATGTTCCCTGTGCCTGCAGCAGGCTGCTGCAGCAGGGCATCAAGTGGTTCCTCTAGAACAACTGATGCCAGGAGAATGAAGTGATTCATAAACCAGCTTTCTGCATGAGAAAACCTTTGTGACACTATGAAACGTGCTTTGTCAATCTGGTAGGGGTTTTTTAGGATGCTAATATATAATTTGGGTCCACTTTGCTGCAGCAAATAAGCTGTTCTGTTCTTGTGTCCAGAGCTGTAGGCCTGGACCAGGACTGCGCTCTGCTAAGCAAAGCTCAGTAATCGAATTGAGGATGTGCAGGCAGCTGAGAAACTACAGATGAGAGGGGAGACAGCAAATGGAAACACAGGGAAGGAAAGTGCTCAGGAAATGGTGAGACAGCCCTGGCCTGTGTGAGAGGCAGCTGTCTTACTGTACCAGGAAAATCACTGTGTCAGGTCTTGCTGCATGCAGTGCTGAGCATCTCACATCATTCTCTGATTTTTCTTCTTTTTGTCTTCTTCACACATTTAAATCAAAGGTGTTGTTATTGTCATTGACTGAGTCCTGAAGGAATGAGTTGTGTTTTTAGGAAAATATGTCAGAAAATACCCAGTGAAGATAATTTTCAATCAGTTTTAAAACTTCCCTGTAGAGTTCTGTTCTTTCCCAACTGGATGTGACAGATTGATCTCTTTAGAAGCTTCTGGATGCCTGGCAGTGTGCTTCAAAGGTCTGCTGCTGGTGGGGATTATGCCATGGCAGTGGGATGTGCTGATTGTTCATCCCCACTGCAACCTCCACTGTTCCCGTTCAAAGAGAATTCTGGAGAGGTGAAGAAAGTGCAAACGATTTGCTTTTCCTTTCCCAAAGCTTCCCTAAACCAAAATATCCTGCCACATCCCCAAGGGACAGGGTGCCACCCAGAGGGACCTGGACAGGCTGGAGAAGTGGGCCCAGGGGAACCTCATGGGGTTCAACAAAGCCAAGTGCAGGGTCAGGCACTTGGGTCAGGACAAACCCCATCTCCATCCAGGAGATGATGGGCTGGAAAGCAGCCCTGGGGAAAAGGACTTGGGGGGGCTCATGGGTGAGAAGCTGGACATGAGCCACCAATGTGCATCTGCAGCCCAGAAGGCCAACCCCACCCTGGGCTGCATCACCAGGAGTGTGGCCAGAAGATCAAGAGAGGGGATTCTGCCCCTCTGCTCTGCTCTGGGGAGACCTCACCTGCAGTGCTGTGTCCAGCTCTGGAGCCCTCAGCACAAGGACATGGGCCTGCTGGAGTGTGTCCAGAGGAGGGCAGCAAAAATGATCCAAGGGCTGGGGCACCTCTCCTGTGGAGACAGGCTGAGAGAGTTGGGCTTGTTCAGCCTGGAGAAGGCTCCAGGGGGGCCTTATAGAGGCCTTCCAGTCCCTGAAAGGTGCCTATAAGAAAGCTGGGGAAGAACTGTTCATGAGGGTGTGTAGCACTAGGGCAAGGGGTAATAGTTTTAAACTAGAAAAGGGGAGATTTAGGTTGAAGATTAGGAAAAGGTTCTTCACTATGAGGGTGGTAGATCACTGGCACAGGTTGCCCATAGAGGAGGTGGAGGCCCAATCCCTGGAGACATTCAAGGTCAGGCTTGATGGGGCTCTAAGCGACCTGATGTAGTGAAGATGTCCCTGTTTGCTGCAAGGGGGTTGGACTAAATGGCCTTTACAGGTCCCTTCCAACCTCACACGTTCTATGATTCTATAAACAAAAGAGGACCTCTGTAAATCTGGCACTGCCTGTATAGATCGTGTTACAAGTATTTATATTCCTAGGAAAAGCTACAGGCTGTGCGTGGGGGGTGGTGGGGTGGGGTGTGTGCTTTGCTTTTAATCAGTGCCTCCATTTTTCCTTTGAATTCAGGAAAAAGAAAAGTATCTTCTAGAAAATGATCTCTTTCTTACCATTGGGCTCAGTCTTGTATTTCAGATTCCTGTAAATAGTTTTCCAGAGTTTGGAATGGTAAGCACATGTTCCCTGAACACAGCCAAGCCGTGATAGGGAATTCATCTCTCTGCCTCTCCCAAGTTCCATTTTGTTTCTACAGCTTTTAGGATTGAAAAATGCACATTTCTCCTGGGCACTCACAGACCTGAAACAGCGTGATTTGCAAGCTTGCTGAGTGGATTTCTTCCAAGCCAAGTCATTGGGGTATGTCATCAAAGCTTAACGGCATCAAATAGAATTCCATCCAGGAAAAGTATTAAAACCCCACCTCTACCCAGTTAATTCTCAGCAACAGAGAGGTGGGAGGTAAGGGGGTGTTCTTGGATTCCAGGATTTTAGCATGGAAACCAAAACCCAGGCTTTGTTTTTAGGTTTGACTGAATTCTTGGGGAAGGTTGCTCTTGTCTTACATTAGGAAAACACTAGGATGAGGGTTATTTGTTTGTGGATTGGACTTGCAGTACGTGAAAGGGCAAAACTGAAATGTCAGAAGGGTTTATATTTGCAGAGCACCTTTTTCTGGCGTTGGTAAGTAAATTCTGGCAGTTTGGAGGTGAGGTGCTCAACATCCAGGGTTGTTTGTTTCTCCTCTCCTCCCACTCCCTGAAGAAAAAAAGATGCTGTGTGGTGAGGGTGGTCACAAGAAGGGGAATAGGTGGATCTACAGGAACATCATGGAATTCCTGGCACAGTTTTTGGGACAGGATTCCACCTTTCCCCTGTTCAACTGTTATCTTGGGGTAGTCACAATCCACAACCTAGACAAGACTTAGTTTGGCAGAGGTTAAACCCCCTTACAGGGGTTCTGCACAGGGAGTGGAAAATGTCATGTGCACGCTAAATCTCACCAGAAATTGTGGGAAATTGGATAAAGTGAATTTTTTGTTACTCAGAGATGGGACTTGTCAAAATTAGCTGCTAAAAACATGTGCTAACCTTCCGAGGTGCTTTACAGATCACTACAGGATTCTCTCCTGACTGGGTAAAGACATCCCAACTCACTCCCTGTGAATTAAAGACTCGGATGTTTAAAATGACACATGTGCAAAAACGGGCTGGATCCCAGTCTGGAGCCATTTAAGAGCTGGAACCCTGCAGCTGTTTAACAGCTCACTGTTAACACTCGACACAAGAGTGTAAGACAGAAAGGCAAGAGATGGCATCCCACAGAATTGATATGACATGAGAAGTTTATCCTTTCTATAGGTGTCCAGCTGTGAGGAACTGAAAGCTATTGTATAGGCAGCGTCATATTAGTACTGGTTGGCATGTTCCTATGGAGCTCCCTTTTTTTTTCTCCTCTCTTTTTTCTGCTGCACTCCTAATTTAGATACAAGTCTGTAAAAGTTCTCTTTAAAAGACACACTATTATGATTGTAAATTGATGCTTCCCTCAACTGTCCAGGACTTGGATGTGATTTTGTTTCTTTGGTCCTACAAATATGACCAGAATCATAGAATCATAGACTGGTCTGGGTTGGAAGGGACCCCAAGGGTCACAGAGTTCCCACCCCCTGCCACAGGCAGGGCCACCAACCTCCAGGCCTGGAGCTACACAAGGTTGCCCAGGGCCCCATCCAACCTGGCCTTGAACACCTCCAGGGATGGGGCACCCACCACCTCTCTGGGCAGCCCATTCCAGCCCCTCACCATTCTCTCTGTAAAGAATTTCCCCCTAATACCTAATCTAACCCTTCCCTCCTTTAGCTTTAGTCCATTCCCCCTTGTCCCCTTTTAAAAAGCTTGTTCCCCTCCTGTTTATAAGCTCCCTTCAGGTACTGGAAGGCTGCAGTGAGGTCCCCCCGCAGCCTTCTCTTCTCTATGCTGAACAAGCCCAGGTAATCATTTCTCCTGACCTTGATGTTGTGGCATCCATGAGCCACACCATTGTTTGTTCAGTGTTTTCTTGTTTCTGTCAAGTTATTTGTGATAACGCTAAGCCGGGAGGAATTCTGGCTGGTTCTTCATGGCTTCTTCAAACAGATGAGGCTCTTCTCTCCCTCTCTGGGGCTGTCCTTTTGACATCTCATTACAGAAACAGTTGAAGGAACTGCAACAGAAGCTTGTGTCAGAAATCTCAAAAAACCCCAAAGTGACCTGGCCATAATAACACCCTGGGCTCCACTCCTCTATGGCAACAATACAAACCCACAGCCCTGGGTCCAGTCTGGAGCTTTTGTTATACTGTGGTAGGAGCATGAAGCGCCCCCCGTTTGCTCTCATCCTCTGCCTTCAGAGGCGAGTGCAGAAAGTAGAATTTAGGAGCTATTTTCCTTCCTTAAATGTTGCTTCATATTTAGGTTAGAAACCAGAAGGTAAGAAAAGTCAAATCAGAAGTGGAATCAGAAGCGTGTGAGGTGCCTTGTTTGTGGAGTAGGTCATTCCCCAATATTTCCAGTCCAAGAAAGGGCCATTTTGGGAAAGGATGCTTTTTCACTTCTGTAGAGCTTCCTGGGGGTAGAGAAGTTGTTTTACAAGAGCTTACTTGAGACAGAATCGTTCTGATCAGACTTCATCCCAAAGGTCTGTAGGCCTTCCAGGGTCTTGCACTGAAGCTGCTGAGCACCTTGATGGCAGGAGTGCCCTGCCCTGTAGATTAGGGTTGCTAACGTTTCATTTTGTCTCTTTGAACTGGCTGCAGACAGCCCCCTGCTTGGGGATGTGCTGGGACGTTCCCTGCTTGGGGATGTGCTGGGACGTTCCCCACTCTACCATCCCAGCACACCGATTTCTTACTGCCAGCTGAAAAATCCTCCCCTGATGGACAACTCTTCCTTAATCCATGTACAGTTGTACTTACCCTGCAGCCTGTCATCACCTGGATAGCCGACTGTCTGATTGCCATGTAAAAATCTTGCCACTGAAATGATGACTTGGAGCTTAGTTTTAATGGGTTCTGGGAGATGCTTCTTGCAGTGACTGGGGATTTTGCTGTGTGAGTGGCATCCTGTCATTCCCCCCTTCTTTTTATTCTGACAGTCTTGAAAATTGTGCTCTTCCTGAGTGATATATCCTTGGAGAAGGGCATTCAACATCCCACATCTGTCACGTAAATACCATCTTCCCTTCCATGCTCTGGAGTCGTGGCTCCTTCCCTGCTGCATTTCCTTCATCAGCACCTATGGCAGAGCAGAGGGCACTGAGCCACGCATCAGACCTGGTACTTGCTGTGAAACCCAGCATCTGCTTGAACAGTGCTTAGGGCTGTTAATGCCCATCATTTAATGCAGCTTGCTGGGCACTACAGTGCCAGGTGTTGCAGGGGAAGGCATTCCCCTGGCCCATAAGCTTTGCAGCTCAGAGGATTTCCCGTTCGGTGCTCAGGCTGCTGTGCCTTTGCCTCTTTCCATGCCAGACCATCAAGAGCTGGTTTTGTTTTCACAGAATCAGAATGACTGTGTTAGGAAAGACCTTTAAGATCATCAAGTCCAACTGTTCCTGTCCTGTGCTAAACCAGATCCCTGAGCACTTCATCTCCCCATCTGTTAAATACACCCAGGGACAGTGACTCAGCCCCCTCCCTGGGCAGCCTGTGCCAGGCTCTGGCAACTCTTTCAGTGAAGAATTTTTTCCTAACATCTGATCTGAACCTGCCCTGGCACAGCTTAGTGCCATTTCCCCTTGTCCCCTTGTTCCCACCTGTCACTTGGGTAAAGAGACCATTGCCCATCTCTCGACACCCTCCTTTCAGATAATTATAGGCAGTGATAAGGTCTCCCCTCAGCCTCCTCTTCTCCAGGCTGAACACCCCCAGCTCCCTCAACCTCTCCTCATAAGATTTGCCCTCCAGCCCCCTCCCCAGCCCAGTTGCCCTTTGCTTAGGTTTGTTTCCCCAGATCGATTAACTAAAGCCATCTTTGCAAGAAGTATTTTCTTTTCCAAAGCTGTCACACTTTTGCCTCTTCTAATTTTGACAAAGACTTTTTTTTCAGGGCAGGGGATAACAGTGAGTTTGTTTAGCCTTTTACTGGGAACGTTAGTGGCTGGTTTCTGCGAGTCCTGCTAAAACTGGGAGGGTGCAGAGGGATGAGATGAGGACTGCACCACAGAGAGGTGGTAGAATTTACAGAAAACAGAGGGCAGGAGTGTGGGTTGGAGGCCGAGTCCCTTTTCAGTGCCTGTAGGAAGCGTTTTGCATCCCCCTGTTACACTGTTTGACAGGTAAAAGTCCTTTAGGGAGGAACATTTTCTTTCCTCAGCACTGTGCCAATAAATAACAGCAAAGGGCTGCTTATCCCTACATACCTGGCCTGTTTTTGTTGTTATCTTAATTGCTTCATTCTCACAACCCACACTCAATCTTTTCAGAAAATCAGAGCCTTGAACTCCATTCCAGGATCTTGAGGAAATCTCACATCTCCCTGCCATTTCCCTGCCTCTCTCATTTATGAGAACAAACCCTATCTCTCTCCACCCCCCCCCACCGATGTAGTCTGAATTTCCTCAGGGATTATCTAAACAGAGCCCATGTGATCCATTTCCCTCAACCCCTCTACAAATGGGGAAGCATAAATCACGGGTCCCCGCAAATAAACACAACTGGCAAGATGTTATTCTTCTCTGTCTGAAGTAACACCAGTTCTTTAATCTGCCGCCTCCTGGAAGCATGTCGGTTCAGAGAAACGACAACCATTACCATGTATACACAATGTTCTTCTGCCACTTCTCCTTGCAAGCTATAATGGGAACCCTATGCCAAAAACGCTGAAAGAAATGCAGCCAAGTGGATACCTCGTAGTGTTTTCACTTCTTCAGCTTGGCTTTGAAAGCAGAAAGCATTCCTGCTTGAAAGGAAAGCAACAGCTGGCTAAGAAAGGGAGAATCTTAACTCTGAAATCCCAGTGCAGCTTCATTTCCAGACCCGTGACTTTTTGTTCTAGCATCGTCCTGTAGTTGGGGGGTTGTCGGGGCATCATTAATTCTGAAAATACTCTTTGTAAACTGAAGAAAGGGGAAGTTCTTGCCCTAACAAAAACGGTTCTGAGCTGAACACTTAAAAATGCTGTGAAAACTGGAGATGTTTTTACAGTTAAACCTCGTCTGGAGTTCATTTAAAATAATCATGTTTACGTGGAGGTGAATTAGTGCTCTGAGCTCTGCCAATGCAGCGCTGTAGTTAAAAGTACATAGCAGAGAATTATAACCCTGGTAATTCAGTCCCCAAGTGCTGCACTCCTTGGGTAAGAACCCAGGGACAGAAAGGCCAGGGATGCGGGGAAGGGGACGGACTAAAATCGCTTTAATCAGTGATGAACCTTGTAGGAATATTCCAGGAGGAATAAGTGCTGGTCTGTGCTTTGCCTTTCATTGCAAAACAATTACTTCTGTGTATGCAAATGAAGGTGATACTGAGGTCCTATTGCTGTGTCCTCAATCAGGGTGGGATTGAGTTTCCTGGCCAATGAAGATGTCCTTATGGCCTCTGTATCTCCTCTAGGATGCTCTTGGAGACACCTAGTTTGGGGTAAGGCGGCTCTTTCCCTTCAGTAACCCTGGATGGCAGGGATCAGGGGGTGGGAGAGATGAACCCACTCTGAAAGTCATTTTCCAATTGCACTGTTGACTTGAAAACCCACAAGTGAGCAGGCCTCATCTTCCAGCCTTTCTTTGAGGAGTGCTGGCTGCTGGATGTGTATGTGGACTTAGCAGTGACCTGGAAGGGTCCCTGCGACTGTTTCACTGTTACACTCCCACCCTTCTGCTCAGCTACTCCTATCTGAAGGGCTGTCTGCTTGGGATTACAACGTGCTTATGCAAAGACTTTTGCATCTGATGTGCATATATAATACCTGGGAATGTCCCTGGCATCTCTGTGCTGTGTGGTCCTTCCAGGAGCCCCAGAAAGCATTTCTCTACTAAAATTTCGAGTGCCAGGATTGCTTGCCAGCTAAGGTCTGTGAGCAATGGCAGAAAGCGACGCCTTTCAGCTTTGCTTTGATGGTCAAAACTTGCAGTCGCCTTGAGTGTCAGCTGATATGAGAAGGGCCTTTATTTCAGGCAGCCTCTGCTATTCTCATTTAATTGAAGCTCATGGCTGTTGCAAGCCCTCTCCTGACCCTCGGCTCATCTCCTATCTCCGTCTGCTGCTATTGGGCTGTTACCGGAGATTGTTCCTGCCTGGGCTCTCAGCCTGGTCCTGGAGATGCTGTTCCTGCTCAGCCTGGTCCTGGCAGCCTGGACCTCTCCTTGCCAGGCTGTGTATCAGCGGGGACATGAGGCCTGCCAGCTGCTCCATGCTGGAAACTCAGTTGTTGCCATCTTCCTTGTTGCTGCACCGGGTCACGTCAGCCATGGGGCTGCCAGCTCGGGCTTTGCTCAACCGCCCACGGTGCTGTGTGTGTGCAGAGAGAGAGGGGGAAAGGGGAGAGGGCAGGAAGGGGGTCATAAATCATACTGAAGAAAGTGCAAAGCAACTAGAGACAAGTAGGAGTTGTGTGTTGGCAGCAGATGGACACCATGCTGGGTGCTCCCTCGTTTTGGCCTAGATCTCTATCGCCACAAGATCAATTTCTCCGAGTGGGAGTAGGCCGGAGGAATCCTGACAAGACCAAAGGGAGATGATTTCATCACAGTAGCCTGCAAATTGGGTTTTTTTGTGGGTATTGTTGCTACTTAATGTAGGTGATCAAATTCTTAGCAGATGTAAATCTGCATGTATCTCCATTGACTTTTACGGCCCTGCAGCCATTTACCACATCTTGTGCTTTACTGGGCTTGTGTTACCACCCTGCACGGACAGTTCCCAAGCTGTCATCTACAGACACCTGGAGACACAACCAGGGCTGCATGGCCCTCAGTTAGCTGTTCACAATCTTCTCCAGAGCATCTTCCATTACAGACTTAGTAATTGTTCTGCCTTGTATTCCACAATAAATTTAGTGGGTTGGCAGCAGTCTGGTCCAAAAGCTATGGATGCCACTGCTCTAAACACTCCTCGCTAATATGTTACTTTGTGTAAATAGCCTCATTATTTATTTATTTTTGCTCACTTGTGGGGCTGAGGAAGCTCTTTGCCAGCACTTTTGCCCAGAGATTTGTTTCTCCCAATAACAAATCCTGGCACTGGCAGCTGAACCGGCACATGCTGCCAATGGAATGAACTGTAAATTTAGAGCATCTTAGCACACTTGGAAAAAGTATAAATCACAGGTTGCTTCTGAGTTCTTTATTTCTTTCAAAAGTGAACAAGTAGCCAACCATTAGGTTTCTTTCAACGGTGACAGGCTAATTGTTTCAAAATGGGGCTGTGTAATATGCCGAGCACTCCGATGCGGCATCAGCTGGAACATCTGGTCCTCAAAAACGCCATGCAGGAACATCACTTCTGAACAGAGATAAGCCAGTTTGAACAGGATATGAGGGAACTGTGCAAAGCTGAGAAAATTACTGTCGTGACAGCTGTAAAACTGAAAACCTCTCGGAAATGCAACCTGGGAACGCTCCTCTTAAACGGAAGCAGAGAAAAAAGTGATCCTGTTTCTAGGCTGGGTGCTAGAAACCTTCACGGCTGCATCACAGGGAAGCTCAGCTCTCCTGCAAAGCTTTTACTGGAGTTGGAGTGTTCCTTCCCAGTTCCTGTCTCTAAGAGTAGGCTGCGAGATGGCTTGGAGGTAATTAGCTAGAAATTCAGTTCATTTTCAGCAAATGTGAGCCAGTTGTCACAGATTTTAGTTTTCCTGTGCTGGTGGCCACCACCAGAAACACAAAACCAAACTAGAGGGATACAGTACAGTCGTTATGCTTCATCCACTATTTTTACAGCTATTTCTGTATCTTGCTACATATTTTTGTTAAGAAAAAGCTTGTTTTGGGGCTTCTTTTTTTTTTTTTTTTTTTTTTCCCCAATAGGAGTTTGGTGTGATGGGAATTTTTAGCTCTGATGCTTAACTTTCACATGGCAGATGACCACCTGAAGAAAACAGTGCTCAGAAATTGGGTAGTGTAAGGGATGCAAAGCTGAGCTCTTGCAGCAAGGAATAAATAAGAATAAAGGTAACATATATATTTCTGATGCAGTCCAGGTACCTGATCGAATCCTGTTTTACCGTGACTTTATCCCTGGGAGTATTTCAATTGTTTGGGCTGCTGCCAGGAAAATTGATACAACATCCACACAGAATGGAAAATATTAATGTGCAAAGGTTTTGAGCAACTTGACAGAAGGTCTGGAAGGAGCAGGGCTGGGGACAAGCTTAGAAGCATGAAAGTATTTTGGATTACTCTACCCAAGCCTCAATTTCACAAGATATTTAAAACACATGCCTACATCTGAGCATGCAAAGACTTGTACTGGCTTCAATGAGACCCTTCTCTTGGGTAAATTTTAGCACAGGCTCAGATGTCTCACTGAATGAGAAACATAGAAGGACTCCACGTACTTCCTCCTCAGAGCCCAAATAGTAACAGCTCTGAGTAAATCCCAGTTGAGTACATAAAGCAGATGAGTGCAAAAATCACTGTGATAAATCCTTTACCAGTTCTTAGGCCTTGCTGGTCTTTAATTTGGTAACTCTTCCTCCCTCAGACAGCTGATGGGTATGGTGTTTCAGCTCTCAGACCACATGCCAGTATGCTGAGATGTATTATGTGCTGTGTCTCAGGGCAGCAAGCATATGCAGAATTTAGGAATTTGGGTTGTTCCATTAGAAAGAGAGAGTTTTTAAGCTCTCTTTCATTAAGTCTATTATTCAACAGAGAGCTTTCTCATTCAGCCAGAAAACGCTGCTTTAGAGGTGCTGTTGCCACAAAGCCAGTCTATACACTGATCCCTGGTGCTTGCAGCAGAGATGAAATGCAATCATATCTCCTGCCACTCCCTGTCCTCTGCTGCTGTCCCATCCGAGGGATTTGTTCCAGATGGTGGCAGCGGGTGGGAGCACTCTGAGCTGGGGGACAAGGAGGGAGGTGTGCTCCATTCCCTGCACATTGCTCACAGGAGATGTCTGGAGGATGAACTTGTCAAAAACCCACCAATATCCACTCCAGCCTAGCTGAGAAATGGCTGCAAAAGGACCTCCTGCTCCCATCTTACTGCTGGCATCGTCTGGTCCTTCCCTGCATCCTTCAGGCATCACTGGAGGTAATGGGGAATGGTTGGGAATCTGTGGGTTCGTGCTTTGTCAGAGGACAGAGCAAACCATCCTGTTTCCTGCCCCACGCAACCATGGCTGCCCCGACCGTGTGGGTCTGTGCTGCTGCATGTCAACCTGCACGGCAAGGCTGGTGGCCAGCCTGGCTCCAAGCCCCAGCAGGACTATCCTCCTCCACTTGAAAACAACTTTTAAAAAAGTATTTTACATTTCAGAGCTCCTGATTGTAGATACCCGAGTTTGGTGGAACAGCTCCTGGATGAGCTGCCGGCATCCCAGCATCCCACTGAGAGGTACCTGTGGCTCCAGGAGCTGATGACTATCAGGGGATGACACCATCTCAGCTGGGGTGTGGCCCAGAGTTTTGGAACACAGAAGAGGGTGTTGAAAAGTGAAGCTGCTCCGTTGATCTCAGAGGGAGAGGCCAAGGAGAGGCTGGTGCTCACAGCCTGGCAGAGCCAGCATGGGAGAGGCGAGGCAGCCATGAGGCCCTGCTTCTTTCCCTGCTGATGATTATGAGAGGGCAGCTGGCTGTGGGAATAGTCAGAGGGCACCCTTAGGAGAGCTTTGAACAGAAAAGGTCCCCAGATGCGAAAGCTTCCCTGGCAGCTGGAGAGCCAGGGATCTCCTGCAGCCTGTGCTTCTCTGGGAGCTGCAGCCAGCGCTGTGTCGCCATTACCTGCTGGCCCCGGTCCCTGCAGAGCGACAAACGCTGCCTCACACACAGCCCTGGGTAGGTGACCAGCTCAGCCTGTTTTACTGCTGCTGTCACCTCTGCCCTCGGCCGTGCTCGTTCTCCCAGGGCCTTTGCCAAGCATTAGGGTGCTCAGGCCGGCCTGAGCCTTCCTTCATGCTGGCAGGGTTGGGTTGGGCTGTCCTGTGCTCCTTGGCCGGGGGCTACGGTTACTGGGGGTGGCACAGCCTCCATTAAATCTCACATATCCTTGATTTCAAGGTGATAGATGCACAGGCAGCAGCAACAGGGGGATTGTCAAAGCCCATTCTTCAGTGAGGTGCTTTGAAGTCACCAGTACTATGTTTGCTCTTACTGATGAAGACTTGCTGCAGTGGCAAAATGTCTATGTGAATTACAGTGATGTATTTTTTGCTAGCCCAACTTCACCTTCCCACTGAGAGGGGAGGTTACTCACAAGCTTCTGGAGAAGGGGAGCTCCATGCAGCAGCAGAGCTGCTCCCCGCTTTTTGTGAAGAGAATTTCAGAAGAACCATGGTTCCTGCAGCCCAAAGCAGTGATGCAGGAGCTTCATGTAAAAATGGATTTTAAACTTTTTATTTGATTACAGGTTAAGAAAGGCAAGACAGAGCCACTGCTTGGGACATCAGGTGTTGACTTCCCTGTGTAGCAACTCAAGAACTGAATTCAGTTCTCAGCTTGGAAAACATCCCTCCAGCCAGGCTGAGAGCTACTGGCACGAAACCCTCAGCTCATGCTGTTGTGTGTGTCTTTTATAGGATACTGTGGTGTCTGACATGCAAACGCCTTCCCAGTACCACAGTGATTTAAGTGCTTTGATTTTTGTGTCAGGTTCTTCCTCACACAGCGAGGAGATAAGGTCAGCCTTGATTCCAGCCCCTTTTTCTGGCCACATTTTCTAAGTGCTGCTTTGGATCCGGGCAGCCCATCATTTCCAAAGCTCTTGCTAACCAGCCGGGCTGGGAACTGCTCACGTATCCATATTGATCTGCTGACACGTCCAGCTGAGTTCATTTGGCTGCTCTGGCTACTTCGTCGATCCCCACATTAATCTGCCTGCAGACTCCTCTTTCAGCCACTTTACAGCTTCTCATCAGCTTTGCCTGGAGTGGGAACATATTTTTCATCTTTCTGCTGAGTTTACACGAGGTGAACTCAGAGAGCTGCCAACGCCTGCGAACTTCCCAGGCTGCAGCAGAGGCGTTGCTACCTTTAAGTGAAAACCCAAGGCTGACTTGGTTTTCTCATTTCACTAATTGGATCAGCACAGTGGTTGGTATTCATTGCTTTTGTGCCCATCCTTGGTTTGTAGGTCTCTCTGTCACATTATGCTGTTCCTGTGAAACACAGGAATATCACGCTCTCCTTGGGATATGCCAACAACTCAGGAAGGGGGCGAGTGTAACCAAACAGATTTCCCACCTTCAGGAGCAAGGAAACTGCTGAACTGTTGCCTGCCTTTTGTTAAGCATGTGAGCTGCTGTACAAATTATGTTTATCGTGGTTACCAGCAAAGAAAGATTTCTGCCTCCATCACGAGTTAGACTTGATGATCATAGAATCATAGAATGGTATGAGTTGGAAGGGACCCCAAGGATCACAGAGCTCCAACCCCCCTGCCATAGGCAGGGCCACCAACCTCAGGCCTGGAGCTACACAAGGTTGCCCAGGGCCCCATCCAACCTGGCCTTGAACACTTCCAGGGATGGGGCATCCACTACCTCTCTGGGCATCCTGTTCCAGCACCTCACCACTCTTTCTGTAAAGAACTTCCCCCTAATATCTAATCTAAACCTTCCTTCCTTTAGTTTTAATCCATTCCCCCTTGTCCTGTCATTGTCTATCCTTTTAAAAAGTTGAATCCCCTCCTGCTTATAAGCTCCCTTCAGGTACTGGAAGGCTGCAATGAGGTCCCCCCGCAGCCTTCTCTTCTCCAGACTGAACAAGCCCAGCTCCCTCAGCCTCTCTTCGTAGGGCAGGTGCTCCAGCCCTCTGATCATCTTCGTGGCTCCTCTGAACCCTCTCCAAAGTTCCACATCCTTCTTGTATTGGGGGCCCCAGATCTGGACACAGTACTCCAGATGGGGCCTCAGGAGGGCAGGGTAGAGAGGGACAATCACCTCCCTGTCCCTGCTGGTTCCCTTCCAACTCAGGGTATTCTGTGATTCTATGATCATGCTGTAGATCCAGGAGCTTCGTTTGGTTCATGGGGAGTCATGTGAAAGGTGTTTTCCTTACCTTGTCCTCTGCCAATCCACTTCTTGCTTCTGAACATAGAAGGAGACCCCCTGCTCCTCCAAAATCAGTGTTTTTAGGTGGGTTTGAGGCTACAAAGATAAAAATTAAAACAGAAACACTGGGAGAAATCTTGCAATGATGCATCTGTGAACAGAGAAGGCAAAATGCCCTTGGGCTGCTGGTCTTCTGAGGCCTTCACCAGTGGTTAAATTTTGGCAAAGCCAACCTTCAGTCAGGCTGGTGTCAGCGGCAGCGCAGCCATGGGGGTCCCTGACCTCCCCCCTGCAGATCCTTTGCACAATGGGAATAAACAGTTTCCATTACTTTTCCCTGTAACTCTCCCATTCGCTCTTGGCAGGTGCAGGCCAGCATGAAGAAGGGAAACTGTTGGGAGTGTGACTGGAGGTGATGGCACCATTGATCCTGTGCCTGTGTCTGTTGGTAAACTGGGCCTTCTGAAGCCATCTTTGAGTGGAAGCCAACGTGCAGCAGGTCCTTGGCAAGAAGGAAGGTGGGGGCTGCATGGCTGTGCTGGGGGCACGGTGGTGTTTTGGGGTGGGTGAATAGAAGAGTGATGGATCTGAGCTGCCTATTTTGGCCTTTCCTCAGGCTCAGCTTCTCTGAGTTCACCAGGAAAGTGCCAGGGAAGCTATCACCTTTCTTACCCACTTGATTCCTCCCCATGCTTTAAAGCAAAGGCTTTTTACCCACAGCTGCAACAAGTATAGTTTAAGAGCAGCCTCTTTATAACTTTTTATGCAGCCACATTCTAATTATAAAGCAAAACTCGTCAGAAATTGCTTTCCAAGGGACTTACCCAGGTGGGGATTGTGGGCATTTGCCATGCAGCAGCCAAAGCTTTTAAAATGTTTGGTTTAGAGTGCAGCAATTTCAGCACATGGGAACAGGCTACTCCAGCTCACGGGAACTGGCTATTTCCCACCAGGGAGCCCTCAACAGTGCTTTGCTAAGGACAAAAGAGTCTGAAAAAAAGTACAAAAATCCCCTTTGGCTCAAGGACTCGGTGGATGGTCGTGCTGGGAAAGTGAAGTGTCAGTGGGAGAAGCTGCTTCTTGATGCTCTGGTCGAATGCTGGCATTCTGGAGACCCAGGAGTCCCAGGGGATTCATCCCATGTGCTCAGTCCTCATCTTGGCAGATCCTAAAGTTGTTACAACACTTGCTCCTTGGTGACTCTTCAGGTCTCATATGGTGTAAAACAAGCAAGAAGTAAGATATCACCCCAGAAATAACAACTGAAATAAATGTTTATGGCCAAGATAAGAAAACATCTGTGTAGGGATGGGGTTGTGTAGGGACAGGATTGCTCATGCTTCTCATTTGTTTCCAGCATTGCAGGTCTAGGGGGTAATGTGCTTCTAGTGGTTTTCACCCCACAGTCATAAGAACCAAAGATTTGCTTTGTTTTCTTAACAGCAACTGGTGGGATGTGATCTGAGACTGGTAGGTGATGCTTTAGAACTGTGCTAAATATGGTGACATTTTTGATGGCACCAAGTGACTTAGTTTGTTCTTTGTGGCCAGTGGCTGGTGGGACATGGTGACAATATGGTCCTGGGTCAGGCCACTTCATTAAGGGCCTGGTGACACCTAAGCCACTTACTTTTGAGGGGTTTTGTGAATGTCTTAAGCCTTTACTCCAATGCTATCCTGGGTTTTAACATTTTAAAATAACATGGTGCCTAGTCTCTCTAAGGTTTTTCTTACCTTAATTCACCAATCCACATCCATGGCAGAACTTCCCCATTCCCAGGACAGGAATGCTGGGCTCAAGAGGGCCACGAAGATGGTTAGAGGGCTGGAGCACCTCCCCTGTGAAGAGAGGCTGAGGGAGCTGGGCTTGTTCAGCCTAGAGAAGAGAAGACTGCAGGGGGGAACCTCACTGCAGCCTTCCAGTCCCTGAAGGGAGCAGAGAAACAGGAGGGGAATCAGCTTGTTAAAAGGGTAAATAATGGCAGGACAAGGGGGATGGATTGAAGCTAGAGGAGGGAAGGTTTAGATGAGATATCAGGGGGAAGTTCTTTGCAGAGAGGGCATTAAGGTGCTGGAACGGGCTGCCCAGAGAGGGGGTGGATGCCCTGTCCCTGGAGGTGTTCAAGGCCAGGTTGGATGGGGCCCTGAGCAACCTTGTGTAGATCCAGGCCTGGAGGTTGGTGGCCCTGCCTGTGGCAGGGGAGTGAGAAATGAGCCAGGCTGCTGAAAAAAGAGGTGTATTGAAGTCAAGTAAGAAAATTAAGGGGGGGGGAAAAAAGGACTGAGCTGAAGCTGAACATATAGGGGCACAAATTGTTCTTCTCTTTGTTTTCCTCCCATTTCCCCATTTGCCTTTCTACCTGGCAAAACTCTTGCCCTTTCTTGCTGCCAACTCACTTCCCTGCAGCCTGTTGCACTTCTCTGGTGCCTGCAAAGCCTCTGCGTGGCCGTGGCAGGAGAGTGATGAGTTTGACAGTGCTGCTGGCAGCCAGCTGCCCGTGAAGCAGCACGAGGGAGGGGAGCTGGCCGTGGAAAAAAAATAGTTGCAGATTTTCTTGAGCCCCGAAAGCCCTTCCTCTCTTCCCTCCCACAACTCCTCACATAAATCTCACCTCCTGCTCACAGTTGAGCACCCACCTCCTCTCACTGCCCCCTCCTGCATTTCCCCACCCACCTGGAAAGGGAGATAGCAGTCAGCTGGCCTGCTGCTCTCAGGGATGCAATATCAGACAGTAAGTTTTGATGCAATTGACTGGAGAGCTGCAGAACCGAGCTGCAGTGATGGAGGTGATGTTGCCTGTAATAACTATATTGAAGCTGTGAGCATCTGTAACACCCCTGCCCCATCCCCAGCAGGGATTGCTGTTGGCAAACAGCCCCAGCAGAGATGCTGGGTGCTGGGCAGGCTTGGGGCCATGCAGAAATACCTCAGAGCTCTTTAAAACTGGACCCTGATTCCTTCTCAGGTTAGAAAAATAAGTGGCTTGAGTTTGTTATGGGGTATTTTTTTTCTTTTCCTGGGGGCTTTGCCTTTGGGTGACACAGCATTACCTGTTCTTGGCAGCTGGACATGGAGGGTGTTGATGAGGCTGAGGGATTGCTGCCGGCAGAAGGGATGCAAGGCTGCTGGGGCACTCCCTCCCAAAACAGAGTATCACCATCCAGCCCAGGCTGCCAGCTCCAAGCTCCCTCACCACGGGCTTAAACTACAATTTTTATTCAAAACTTGTGTTTTCCTTGCAATGGAGCATTTTTTCTTTCTTTTTTTTTTTTTTCTTTCTAAAAGAAGGATAATAGCTGTAAACTGCCTTTTATGTTCTGCTTCCCCACCTAGAAAAAGTTAGAGAAATCCCATTTTCAGAATTAAATGGTGGGGAAATGATGTGTCTAAGTGATACACACGTGGTTTTAATGCTCTGAGGGTTCATCACAAGAAGACCTTTGTATCCTGCAGTATTTATAAGAAGGAGAAGCTCTGTCCACATTTAAGTGGTTGTCTTGAGGTTGCCCCAGCAGTTCAGCCCACAGCCTGGGGGGAAAAATAAAAGCCCCATCAAACTCTTTTTTTAATCCTTACCCATACTTTGAAGAAGTCAGCATTTCTCCTGCTGAGTTTACTTTCAAGTCAGGACCAGGCACAGCCGATTTACCGGCGATCTCATCCTGGGGGTTGGACTCAATGATCTCTGGAGGTCCCTTCCAAACCCAAAAAGTCTGTGAATCTGTGAATCATCCTACCCTAGAATCATTCATTTCCTTTCATAACTATTCATTATCTTCCCTGGTTTTAGGACACTCCCTCCCCTGTGCTATTGGCCCAGCATCATCAGGCCCATCCGAATGACCGATGCCACATTTTTCTCCTGGTCACCAAAATTTAATCTTGGGCTCAGATGGAGAATTACCAACCACCTGTGTGTGAGGGACACACACACACATGCCGTTCATTTTATTGCAGTGCAGAGGGAAATGCCTTGCACACTGCTGGGTTACACAGTTCCCCCATCAGATCTATTATTAAAGATACTCCTGCCACCGAGCTCATTAAGGAATCTGTTCCCCAGCTCCTCCTTGCCTGGCCCTGCCTCTTTTAAAATTGAACCTTTTAATTTGGCTGAATCTTTAATTTGATCCTGTCTCCTTTCATGCTTCCCCCATAAAGAACTGTTCCCCCTGGGTTCCTCAGGAGGAGGATTTATTTGATCCGGTTTAAATGCAGATGCGTAGCCATGGAACTGATCTAATTTTGTTGATGTGGTTGCAGAATTTTATTGCCTGCCTAGAGAGGGGAATGTGTCATCAGGAAAGAGCAAGAGAGTGGGAAATCCTGGGGCTTCTCCGTCTGCGCTGCTCATCTCCAATGGATTTAGCACATGGGGCAGTAAAGGGAAGGGCTCACTACTGGGTTCGTTGCCTTGTTTTCCCTCGGGGATGCTTCAATTTCAGCTGTGCATTTTTGTGTGCTACAGCTCTCCATGCAACAGGATACTGGGGGGAAGGGGGAGCAGAGGGAGAGTGTTTAACAACAAAAATTAATCCACGGGGACTTTTTTGGGGGGGGGGGGGGGGTAATATCTACTTTTACGTTCCAATCCTATTTCTCTGAAGTAAACGCCAGCAGGGTTTGAGGCTTTTGTCTCTGGAGGGATGAACTATATTGGGGAGCAGAGCCACGCTGGAGTGTGGCAGGGGGCTCTGTATTTGTGGGCTTTTGGGGTTTGGGTACAGGTTCACTATCCAGTGGGTGAGCATGTTGGATAACCCAGGCGATTGAAATGCCGCTGTGATTAAACACAGGTGGCTGCGAGCCTGATCCGGGCAAAGCATGTCGTCTGCAGGCAACCCATCAGCAGGGCCTGATGTGCTGCAGTGTGTGTGATAGGGATGAAATCCCTTTCCTGCCCAGACCACAGCGCCTTCCTGCAAACCCTTTCTTGTCTGACAGCAGAGATGGAGGAGGTGGCTACAACTGATAACTGGGAAATCCTGCATGTTCTCTTCCCTCCCCTTGCAGGGCTCGCCTAGGCAGCTCTTAACCACAACACCATGTTCATCAAACCGATGCACAGAAAAGCATCTTCCCTGCTTCTCATCACCTCGGGACAAACAGAGCGGCCTTGGGCTGCTCCCACACCCCTGCAGAAGGCAGTGGATGCACTCCTGATTTGCACCAATGGAGGTGAGATCTGGGCCCTGACCATGCTTATCCCAAGCACTTTCATACCAAAATCACAAAAGTTATCTCAGGTTTAGGGTCCCACTCTGGGGTGAGCTGGTGCCTCTGCATCAGCCTCCCCCGTCTTCCCCTCCCCCAGCTCGCTCCAGGTCGCAAAATGCTGAAGACTTTCCTTACAATCTCCTCCACAGAGTGTTTTCCCCAAGGATCCCTGCCTGGGTGAGCATCCCTGGGGACAGGGCCAGCAGTGAGATGCCTGTGAACACCTCTCAGGCCAATGGGCGCTGCCTTTAATGCTCTGCCATGATTTCTCCATCCTTCACAGCTGCCAGCTGACACCTTCTCCCCACTCTTTCCCTCCCAGGTGGTGCAGTGGGGTTTGTGGAAGCAATCTCTTTTTGGGGAACAGTGCAGCTCGGTTGCATCAGGTCACTCTCCCATCAGGACACCATCCCTTCACCCCCACCCTGCTCCAGCACAGCTCGGGGCTGGGTGCTGCTGCAGGTTAGCTGTAACATGGTTAGGGGAGGGGTGGGTGTTTTATTTGTGGCAGAGCTGGTGTCACTTACTCCATGTCACTGCTTGCTGCTGCTGCAAGGTCTGTGCTGCATGAGCTCACACCTGCCACCAGCTCCTGTGGATGGTGGCTGTGCTGGGCTGTGCCTACAGGCTTCATGTTCCTGTCTGGTCAGGCACTAAGCCATGCTGAAAACTCCTGTTAACTGGCATCAGAGCATGAGCATTGCTACAAGTGGGATAAATCACCATAACCAGCCTCAACTTCATGGAGCTGGGCTCCTGAAGAGCTCCCAGGCTCTCCCTGCATCCCCACACTCCTTGGGGAGAGCTGTGACCGAGCTGCTGAGGTTGCCTTCAATTCCCCCAGCTCCCCAGGAGCAGCACTGGGACACAGACAAGTCCCAGCTGCCTGAGACCCTCCCCTGCTTGCCAGGACCAGCAGCATTTGCACCCCACTTGGAAGGACACAACAGGATTGCTCCCAAAGGACACAGAACATGCCACTTTGAGAGGCTTAAACTAGCCCTAAACCCCAGGCCTGGCTTTGTGCATGAATCTTGTGAAAGCTTTCATCTGCTGAAGAGCTTATTTCCCATCCAGGGTTGGTGGACAGCACAGTGGAAAAAAATGCAGCTTTTGTGATGTCGCCATGGCCATCTGTGTTTAAGAGCTGGGCTTCTATAAACACAGGCAGTGAGACCTGGTTAACCCGTGCCTGGGGTCTCTGGGAGCACTGGTAGCCGAAATCTGCGTGTGGTTGTGCTGGTCCTGGGTCTGGGGGTGGGGAGGTGGAGGTGCCCTGCACTCCTCTATTTTCAGGTGCCATCAATACAGACAAAAATCAGACTTTGCTGCTGATTTAGATGAAATCTGACCAGCGACACCATTCCCAGACTGATTTTATACCTCCTTTCCTCTCCCCCTGTACTCCCCCCCTTCAAATGTTTTATGGATTATGCAGCTCCTGCCAAAGGATTTGAGTTTGAAACCATACTATATTTTGGCCTGTAAAGATGTTGAATGAACGATTTAAAACTCTTGAGTCATTAAAACTGTCCAGGAGAACCTAATGAATGTTATTTACTGTGCTTCCCAGCTCAGCTAAACCCCAGCTTTTTCTTCTCCCACTTTCTATGCTTTGCTTTTAAAAACAGCAGCCAAAAATTGTCTGGAAAGCATTCCTTGCTAGAGACAAACTGGATCGGTAAGTGGGAATGTCAGTCTTTAAGAATCTCCACCACTGCTTTGAAGTAACTTCAATTTTTGTTTGATTGCTCTAATTCAAAAGCTTTATCTTTTAGGCTATCTCTTAAAAAAAAAAAAAAGGAAGTTCAGTGGCTGCAGCTAGCATTAAAAAAAGCCAAAAGCAAGCTGCCAAATCCTGATCTTTTGATGATAGTCTCTTCAGAAGGCTGCATAGGTGGGCTGGCTCCTGGGCTCCCGCTCTGGCTGGGCAGCACTGCTGAGCTAAACGCAGTTACTCCCCATTCCTGTGATGCTGGAGAGGTCAGAATAGGACCCCTTTCCCCCCTCCTCCTTTTATTTCTGTTTGTGTTGCTGAGCTTAGCCTTGGAAATGGAAATCTGACTTGAAAAGAAACTACTTGTGATTAGAAGCTGTGAAAAAAAATAATCTAATGAGTTGCTGCTTTTAATTCCACATCTGAAAGGCAATCTATTACTGTCTTTTATCACTTCTGTCTCCTATTAGAGAGGCAATCTCATGCTGGGGCTCTTTCAACACCCAGGCAGTTAATATACATTATAATTATTGCCTAATGTATGAATAGCCTGGTGTGCCCAAGTTCTCTGCTCATTTTCACTCAGCTCCTGGAAAGCCCGTGCAGTATGTAGCAGGGCTGGAGTAAGGATCTCATGAGGTTGATGAAGGTTTTACTTTAAACTCTTTATTTTTGCATGTCACTATTGCTTCAAAGGCTCTGTTGGAAAACAAATGCAGGATACTCATGTGGAAAGAGAGGATTCCTGCCCCAGAGGGGTTACAGAGAGATGGGTAGAGGAAGCAAAGGCAGGGGAGAAGTCCCAAGAGGTAAGCAGGGGATGGGATTGAGGACATCTGCCATCTCTGAGTTTGGGAGAGCTGGGTTTATGGTGCTGGAACAGGCTGCCCGGGGAGGTGGTTGAGTCACCTTCCCTGGATGTGTTTAAAAAAAGGGTAGATGAAGTACTTAGGGATATGGTTTAGTTTAGAATGTGAATGGTTGGACTCGATGATCTTAAAGGTCTTTTCCAACCTTGTTATTCTGTGATTCTTTGATTCTGTGACTTTCCCAGTGCTGATAAAAACCAAAAAGGCAAAACAATTTGATGAGAGTTTAAAAAGGAAAATTTCATTTCAACCAGAGCACAAATACCTTTTTGCCCTTGATTTATAAACCTGTGCTAATTTTCAGGTCATTTTGCCAGTTTAGAAGCAAAAAGTAGAAGCAAAATGGCTGGTACTTCCAAAGCAACATGCTCTGTGTGCAAACTGTCAAAGCAAAGCCTTCCTTCCCACACTTACAGAGGGGTTTGGTGTCACCCTGGGTCCCCCAGCTGCTGTCTTGCTGCCGGAAGGTGCTCAGGACCAGCACAGGGTTGCTGCTCGGTGCCCTGACCGACGAGCGACACAGCCATTAAGCTCCAACCCCTCCATGACCCAGCACGTGGGTTTTCAGGCAATCCAGAAGCCCACAGCAGGTTGTGAAAATCCTTTATACCTCACCACATGTTGCTTGATGCAATGACGTATTTTTGGTGTGGCAATGAGTAGCTGGCAGCGTGGCACAGCTTTATTCCTTGAACCTTCATCTGAACCTTCTCTCAAGGTTGTGATTCTGTGATTCTGTGATATTTGCAACCTCCTGCTTCTCCATTTTCCCCATGGCAGCTCCCCTGAGGACCATCCACACCTGAGGACGACATGAACCCTAACCCATAAACCACCCCATAAACCAGCATCACTGGAGGACTGAGGTCTAGGCTGTTCCTTCCACCTGACATGGAGCTCATCTCATCTCTGCCAGGTTCCTATGTTGGTCACAACACCAGGACCATCTGTAGCAGCCCAAATCCAGAGGATAACTCACTTGCTTTTTCCTAAACTTGCTCTTAGAGTGCAGTTAATTATTTACAAGCCTTAACACTTATGGCCACGCGGACCCAAGGATAGAAGGGCATTAAAATTCCACTTGATGCTCACCAGGCCTGACTAATAAAATAATGTCCAACAAGGACATCAATTAGCTGCTGATTCACTAACACTTTGCAAGGCTAATGACAGCTGGAGCAGGGAATTTGAAACCCGAGTCGTTTCTCCAGCCTGCACTGGGGTGCCAGGGATAAAAGGGTAGTCATGTGTACCAAATGCAGCGTGAGCTCCTCCATTATTTATGTGTGTCAAACAGACACGGAGGGTTTCAGTGCCTGCAGTCACTCTATGGTAATTTGTGTTATATAAACAGATATAATCTGGTCATTAATACACATAATTCTGAGTGAGCTGACAGTAATGAATCTGGTGTATATTATTCCATTGACTTGTTCCCTTGCTAAATTACAGCCCATATTAATCAGAACTGGTATGCTGTAGCCAGTAGCACCCAGGAGCATGGTGGGGTTCATGGTGGACACAAAGTACGTAGCTTTGCTCCTTTGACTTTTGACTTCAAGTTTTTGGGCAGGTCCTAGCTATAAACTAGTGGGATTTAGACTCCTCTTTCACCAGGCCAGGTCTTTTCTGCTTACTGGCTTAGGATTGTTGCATCAATCACTGCTTGGCACTGCACACCCCTCATCTCTGGCTCTGGTGAGCTGGGTTGGGCTCATCAGCTTTCCACCTCTCTGGAGAATGCTTTCATTAATAATTAATAACTGAGGGTTGTTTTGTTGTTTGGTTGGGGTTTTTTTGTAGTGGTGTAACAAGTGTTTTTCTGGGAAAGTGGAGGTAGATGTGTGTGGATGTCGTTTAGAGACTTGTCTTGCCACAGCTGCACAAATACAGCAGATCTGTGCCACTCTTCATAGGTTTATTTCTTCCTTAAGATGCTGGAAGGTGAGGATACCAGCCAGGACACACCTCTGCACGTGTACCATGAGTGGGGTGGCTCAGCTATTGTCTGTTGAACCAACAGTGGCCCATGGGAAACCTTTACATGGGCTGGTTTCCATGCAGCTGCAGTGCATGGGCTACAAAGATGGTGAGGGGACTGGAGCATCTCTTATATGAGAGAATTGGGTCTGGTTAGCCTGGAGAAGAGAAGACTGAGAGGGGATCTAATCAATACTTAAAAATACCTGAAGGGTGGATGTCTAGAGGAAGGGGCCAGACTCTTTTCAATGGTATCCAGTGACAGGACAAGGGGCAACGGGCACAAACTGGAACACAGGGAGTTTTATCTCAATATGAGGATAAACTTCTTCACTCTGAGAGTGACCAAGCAGTGGGACAGGCTGCCCAGAGGGGTTGTATCTCCTTCTCTGGAAGAGATCAACCTGCTCTAGGTGATCCAGGGTTGGGATAGATGATTGTTCCTTCCAACCCTGACTGTTCTGTGAATCTATGAAATGAGGACAGCTTTGTGGGTCTATAGCAGGATGGCCAGCATCACACAGCAGTGCCATGAAGCATCAGTGCCCCCATCTTGAAAAGAGGATCAGACTACCCGTGATGGGAAGGTGGCCAGCACTGGTTCAGTCAGGGAGGTAGAGACCAGAGTGGTGCTTAGTCCTAGAGGGGAGCCTTGCCTCATGCTCATCAAGCTGTCCTGAGCTCACCCTTCCCCTGGATCTATCTCCATTGGTAAAAGGTTTCAGTGACTAACTCTGCCTTTCCAGCAACTCTGAGGATGTTTTGGGAGCTCCCCGGAGGGCTGCGGCTCTGCTAAATAGCAGGGAAGAGGCTGAGGATTATTTCTAAGGAGTTTCTGAACCAGCTTTGCAATAAACAATCTCTGTGAACAAATGAAGTGGGTTTGGGAGTGTCCAGCTGGAAAGACTAATACTTGATCCCACAGCGAGTCCCAAGCCCAGGAGCTGCAGGGGAGTGTCAGCAAGATCCTGTCCCACCCAGTGCCCTGGTCCTTCTCGCTGCTCCAAGGGCAGCATCCAGCAACAACCACATAGGCTCCTCATGAGATGTAACCTCTGGGACCCAGGAGGCAATCCCCACTGCCCTGTATGAGGACAGGAAAGATCTGTTGGCTAGTGGTACAACTGGCTCATATCTACCAGTGGAGATAAGGGAGAGATTTACTGTAAGGCTGCTCCCAGCATTTTAGATGTTGCATTACCCATTCTTACCTAACATACTTTTTGGCCGTGCCTCTGCAGGGGAACTCCCAGTGTTGCTCATGTCAACAAAGCAGCAGTGGGAAATTTCAAGGTAAAGGCCCAGGACAGACAGTTCTGCTGAGCTGCAGGTCGGAGAAACACATTTATATAAAGATATCTCACCTCTGCCTAACGATTTCCTTGGCTACCACTGGATTGGAAAGTGTGTCATCAGCCCCATATCACATAACCTCACCACCTGGTTGGGTTTTTTTCGAAGGACAGGGCCCTGGGCAACCTTGTGAAGCTCCAGGCCTGGAGGTTGGTGGCCCTGCCTGTGGCAGGGGGGTTGGAGCTCTATGATCCTTGGGGTCCCTTCCAAACCAGACCAGTCTGTGATTCTATGATTCTATGATTCAGGGAGTTACATTCACTTAACTTAAACTTCTCATGCCACTCACAGAATCACAGAACATCAGGAGTTGGAAGGGACCTTGAAAGATCATCTAGTCCAACCCCCCTGCCAGAGCAGGATCACCCAGACTAAATCCCACAGGAACACATCCAGGTGGGTTTGAATGTCTCCAGAGAAGGAGACTCCACAGCCTCTCTGGGCAGCCTGTCCCAGTGCTGTAACACTGGAACAGTCTGTCCACCTGGAAAGACTTTTCTTCCACACTCCCTGACCTATACCATATTTCAGTGGCCCCATGTCACAGGCCAAGTGAGGGATTAATTCTTTTTCCCTGTATACAGCCAGGATATGTGTGCATATTTTTACTTTTCCCCCCCCCTCAAAAAAAAATCTTTAAAAGATGTTTAGACCCCTCCCAGCCCCTCTCAGTCAGTTTGCTGCCATTTCACATCTCACCTTTCAAGATCTAGATTTCCTAGGGAGCTGCTTTGGCAGGGGGGTTGGACCCGATGATCTCTTGAGGGCCCTTCCAACCCCTGTGATTCTGTGATTCTGTGACATGCACCAAAAATGCTGGTTTTACATCGCTGCCTTTTCTGCAGGGTCACAGCCCCCTGCGTGGAAAACAAGGAGTTTCCCTGTACAGAAATTATCCTGATCCTCTTGGCTGTCTCCTGCCTCTTGTGCCCTTTTATTTCCCATATGGATGAGCTATAGATTCTACCTTCCCATTTGTATTCGCTGCCATCAGCTCCCATTTTCCCCATTTGTTTCATAAAGGATATTTGTATTCCACTCTTGGTGAAGAAGGGGTTGTTGTTTTAAACCACTCTACCAGTCTGTGAGTTGTTGGGTTGGTCAGTGTAGAGAAATGTTCTTCACTACTCCCCAGTTATCATCCTTGGGGTTGGTGGGGTTTTTTCCTGTTTAAACTCCTTCTCTGCACTGATTTGGCTCGTGGCTGTTGTCAGGTTTGCCTGGGAGAGCAGCACATCTTACTGGGTTTGATTTTATGCTGTCTGCACATAACAAATGTTTTCAAGTGGCAATCACTTCCTACCTGAGCTACTGTGTGCTTTTAGTCCTGTGATCAAATTCACTGTATCTGCCAAGAAAAAAGGTCTAATGTACAATATACCCCTGTTGGATCCACGAGCTCTTTTGAGATAGGAAATAATCACCA
The DNA here is from genome assembly GCA_020800305.1 of Porphyrio hochstetteri. Taxonomy (NCBI): domain Eukaryota; kingdom Metazoa; phylum Chordata; class Aves; order Gruiformes; family Rallidae; genus Porphyrio; species Porphyrio hochstetteri. Next base: position 65,949,898 of record CM036908.1, on the reverse strand, counting down.
TCATCTTTACAAATACGGAGGCTGTTTGAGTGCTGGAGGCAGATTTCCTGCAGAATTCGCTCTGTTTGAAGTTCCCCCCGTGACAATCTGGCCCTTCCTCCCCCCCCTTGTCTTTGGCAGCTGCTCAGGGAGACGCTCAGATGGTTCACAGGTTTGATTTTTGTGCTCCACTGCAGGTACTGCTTGGTCTATTTTGTGCTTTCTATTTCAGACAATTGAGCCATCAACTTTCAGATTAATTTACTACTGAGTCCAATGACCTGGGTGCTTGTGATCCTATTTCTAACAGTTCTCCATCTTTTCCCCACACCAGCCTTCCCACAAGCCATGATTTTAACACTCCAATCAGCTTCCCACCAGGTTTCTGTCTTTCCTAGGCCAACATTTTGCCTGTACAACAGCAATTCCTGTTTATTAGCCAGGACCTACCTTTGGTGGATAGGTGATGAAAGAATGTCCTTCCACTTCCTTGGTGCTTTGATTAATTTCGTTCTCAGCACCTTCATTACGTGCTAAAGGAGTTTCCATTTGTTCCCTCTTTGCACTTTTCCCTTTTGTTCTTAGTCTAACACCTCCCTGCCTAAGGTGGGCTGTCTTTCCCTCAGAAAATTGTTTTCCAATTTGGGAAGGAAGCTACCAAAATCCTCCAGACCCTCTCACAGGGAGACAACAAAAGCAAATACACCCATCTTCCCACTTCTACAGCCAGCTTTCCCATTAAACAACTGGTTTTCTTCATCTACAGGAGAGAAGGGATGTCTGAAAGCTTCTCTGGGCACCTTCTCAGCATCCTTTCGAGTGATGTGGCCTAGAAAACAGGAGAGTGGTTGTGATTTAGGGGCATCCTTGCAGGTATTGAGCTGCAGCTGGGCTCCTGGCGTCCTGTCTCAATGGTGTACCCTCTGGACCCATCACAAGGTAGCTATGGCTTTCTTTTGGAATGGGTCCAACCCCTTGGAAAGCTGCTTTGTCTTGACAAAATAGCAGAAAACTAACTTGGGGAGAAAAACAAGAAAAAGATTGTGCTCTGCTGGGCTGGGGAAGGGAAAATACAAAGTCAGGAGAGGGGGAGTGGGGAAGAAAAGGAAAGATGTCCCTTCTGCAGCTCAGTCATCACAGGAAGCTCAGCCCCAGCCCTTCCAGCAAACAGCCTTCTTGAAGGATCCACCCATTTTTCTGGGACAGCCAAAAATCCTCTTTGTGGGCAGGCTGGGTTTACTCTGCTCTGATTTATAAATGAAATGCAATTATTTTCATCGTATTTGTGCTGTCCCCTCTGTCCCAGCTGTGTCCTTTGTGTAGGCTGTGAGTCCTGCCAGACCCTCCGTTGCACTTCATCCCCTGCAAGTGCAGGGAGAGATTTTGTTGTCTTCACACTAAGGACTTCAGGACAGCAGGGAACTCCTCATGACACTGAGTTTCTCACTGTCTCTCTCTCCTTTTTTTTTCCCCCTCTGGAAGGTAATTTCCTCTCCTTTGGACAGCAATGACAACGTGGGATCCTAAGTGATCATTCCATTGATTCTGACCTCTATTCAGACAAATGCTTCCTCTCCCTCCCTTTAAGCATCTGTAAGCATCCTACTCATCAGCAAACACTCCAGCAGATGCAAAGCATCCCTTGGAAACCAAGGTGAGAGCTGCACACATGCTTAGGTGCTCTACTGAACCGGGGCCTCTCGAAACAAGAAGAGACCATTAGTTTTGGCTCATTAGCTTAACTGAGATGACTATTAAATCCCACTCCTCCTGCCACTTTCTGTAAAATAAACTTAGAAATGAGCCATCTTTGCAGCTGTGACTAGTCATAAATCCAATTAATTTCCATGTCTTTAGTGTTAATATATGCATTAGACGTGTCAGCTCTGCCTTTTTGTTTCCTTCATGGACAAGCTTGTCTCAGAGATTTCCTTTTAATTAGAATAGGAATTTGCTCCTTTGTGGATATATTCCTCCAGGAAGCCACATCCTGAGATGCAGCACCTTCAGTCCCAGGGAATGGTGGTGTTACTGTCTGGTTGCTGGTTTGTTTTGGGGTTTTTTTAATGCCTATGATAATTAGTACCACAATAAATTAATTCTTCCCCTGCTAATTCAAGGGTTAAGGAAAAAAAAACCTCCACTTTGCCCTGTGAAGATGTCACCAAACAAAGCAAGCAGAAACCAAAGACAGGGATGCCCTTCCCTTTGAAATCTGCATAGTAATTACTGTTTACCTCCTTCCTCCTTCACTGATGACTTGGATACAAAGGGTACAGTAAACAGCTGCGTGGGATCCATGGTCAGATCCATTAGCAGGATCAAGTATTTAGGCTGAATTCGAGTCTCTTGCCAGTTGTTTAAACCTGGATAACAAGCTGAGAGGAAAACCATGCAGGTCAGGGGTCTGTAGCTGTGTCTCTTAAGACAGTATTGCTGGTAGCACTCTTCCTGATTACAGAGAGATCAGAGCCCCTGCACAGGCAAAGGGGCAAAGTGCACAGGCTCCAGCAATGCCTTTGAAAGTTTATCAGCCTTTCTACTCCAAAAAACTTCCCATAGGTGCCTCATAGCTGTATGTTAAAGAGTGTAACCCCCTCAAAAGGGGAGTACCAAGACTGTTGGTGCAGAGCTCAAGGCGTCGTATGCTTTGTAGGTAGAAGAAGTTGGAACTTGAGTCCTGTGTAGAAACAACTTTTACTTGTATCACATCCAAGAGAAAAATCATCCCAGAAGCCAAATTTACATGAGCAACCTCTGCCACCAACCTCCCTTCCTCCTCCCGCTGCCCCATGATTAACCTTTCTCCTCCACCCTTGCAAATAACACAAACTCCCAGATTCATTTTCTGAGACTTCCCAGAGCTCTGTGGATGCTTTTCTTTCTGCCTATCTCTGGTGTTACATCGAGGAACGGCTCTTTCTCCTTGCAAAGGTTATCTATGTTTGAAGCCTCCTCCCCATGGACAGAATCATAAGGTCTCTGATGAGGAACAGCAGGTCTTTGTTCATTCTCAATGCATGGAGCTGTAAATCCTCTGAGGGTGACCAGGGAAACCAAGAGCTTGCTGCCCTCATAAATCTCCCGGGGTGGTTGCTGCAGCCATCACATGCTCTGCAAGGGCAGCAGGTTCCTGATGGTCTCTGAAATTGTAGGGTAGAAAATAAGCCACTGTATGTACCAGGGGACAAAACTAAAAGATGGGTTTTAGTCACTTTAGTTAAAGGGTCCCCTGGATAAGCTGCTGGGCATGCCTGGGAAAGACAAGATGAGTGTATGTAGAACCTCTGGAGCTTTTCCCCTGCTTCTTCACTAAGCCAGTGTTGATCATCTGGACTTTGCATGGCCCTTTCTGCATTAAGCTGGAAGTCCTGGCAAAACACCTGCTGTGGTAACCCAGGGTTGTACCCACATTTGGGGTTGGTGCACTCACTTGGAAATGACCTGGGGAGTGGTGGGAAAGGTCTGAGCAGATCAGCACGATCCAGCAGGCACCCTACGATCAGGATGTGGTTCTTGGGCTGGGTCCATCCTCTTCCCACTTTTTATCTTGCTCTGGCTTCAGAGCAGGGTGGGAGAGGACAGGGAAGGGCAATGAATGACACCCAGGAGCCAAACCCTTGCTATTGCACCAACACTCACTGTCCAGTCCTTCCCAACACTGTGGCCCTCTCAAATATGCTGTGGTTAGTGCCTTCATGTCCCTGCCTGTGAAAGATAAAGCTCTTGCCTCATCACAAGGGTGCAGGGTGCTGTGTTTGTCTCTTGCATTGCAGTGGGGTAATTCTGAGAGATCATCACACCAGGATGCCATCCATTCACAAAGGCTGGGACATCACCTGCTGAGCCAGCCCACCTCAGCATCACCACCAGAAATGCAGAGAGGCAGCTGACAGCACCACTTCCCCATGACAGAGCTGAGCCCAGCTGAGTGTGACAGGCTCTCAAAGTGCTGCTGGGCTGCAAGGAGCTGTTGATTTGTATTTTTTCCTTCAAGTCTCTCAAGTCTGAGCTTTCCCAGGAGGAATCCTTGTTTAACTGTGTCATCCAACGGTGTGAAGGAGCCTGATCTTGTGGCAGTAGCACCAGATGGTGACTAGTAAGATTTGACTGTGCATGCCAGCTCTGTTCTCATCTCTGTGTCTTGGCTTGGACAGGTGACTTGTCTCCTCATCTCTCCTTCCAGCCCAGTAAGATGAGGAATTTGCTACAGCCTCTTTATCTGCCACCCAAATGAAGGATGCTCGGTGTCTCCAGCCCACGTGCTTTTGTTCAGAGCATGTGTAGGGGAAAGCCAATTGGCAGGGCAGGTTTAAGGCAGATATTGCCCATGAGGCAGTTGTCATACCTGTCTCTCCTCATTACCAGTCTCCTGTTTAGTCTTTGTGCCACACTCCCTGTGAGTCTAGCTGCCAAGGAACGACAGGAGCTGTTTCTTTGGATGTCTACTCATCCCCAGCAGCAGCAGTGAGAAGCCTGGGTGAACTGGTCCCTCCAGCTGCTGTGATTTCCCTGTGACCAGCAAGGAAGGGCCCACTGGCTCCCTGGGCCTTTTGCTGCTCAAAGTGACAGCTTCCTTATGGGCCCTAGAGCCCTTGGCTGGATGCTCCTAACTCCTCTTATTCCTCTGGCAAGCATTTAATAAGCCAACCCTCCAGTGATGCTCTTCCTGCCAGGCCCACCATGCAGCTATTTGAATTCTGCCTTTTCTTTTTAACCAGGTTCCTTTTCTTCCTCCTCCAGGCAATTGGTAATGCCTATGGGAGGGCTCTCACATCCTCCCTCTGCCTTAGATGTCTGAGTACCACTTCCCTTGCTCCCTCAGACAATTGGCAGTCTGTTTGTTTTCAGTCTCCCTGGAAAGGGTCTGGCTTTTGATTTTGTAGCTTTATTCTGCCCTACCAGCAGCCCTGGAGCTTCCTTGCCAAAGCAAGAGAGGAGAAGAGTTGAGATCCATGCAGTGATGTGACTGGAGCTGGTGTGAGAGGGGGAGACAGGCTGGGATTTGGCCACGTGGTCCAGATGTGTTTTGTTTTGATTTATTTGTTTGCTACTTTTCTTGGTGCCTGCTGCTTGGCTCTGGAGGATCTCAGCTTTTGTTACAAACAAATCAAACTTTAAACAAAAAATAAAGGGGGGAGAGGGGGGTGGTGAGGAAAGAAGGTGCTGGAGGAAGCAGTGACATTTGGAAATGTGCACAAAGCAATGTGGTGACGTTACCTCCAGTCTGCTGAAAGCTTGAAACAACAGCTTGGAGGCAGATGGAGGCTCTCCCTCTTGGCTGTCAGTCCCCTTCCTCTGCTGCATCCCTCCCTCCCTCCCTTCCTACTTCTGCAACCACTAAGTGAATGCTATATGGTATTTTAATAACAACCAAAGGCAGAGGATTTCACATGATTCTGGGAGCTGGGCTGCAGGGCTGGGCTGGGGCAGGTTTAAATTTTTGGAAGAGCAGCCAACTTGGAGAAGCTCTGCAGACCCTGCACGGTCCTAGGCTGAGCATCCATGCTGAGGTGGTGCCTCAGTTTGGCATCTCAGTTAGGTGGGGTTGGGGAAAGTATCACCAATTTCAGCCTTGCAGAGAAACGTGGTTTAACAGCTCCCTGCCTGCAGTTCAATCTCTTTAGTGAACCTCAGAAGAGATCAGAGTGAGGTGCAAGCTGAAAAAATTCAGAACCCAATCCAAAACGTGAATGTGCCAGCACTTGGGTGTGTAGGTCTGGAGCTGGAGTCTGACTCACTTGCAAATAGGGACCCTTTGCAAAACATGGATCAAGGTTCAAATTCCTGTCCCTCCTCCAAAATTAAATAAAGGTTGAAGAAATTCTGAGAACTCGGTGTTTTGGTTCTGGGCCATCTAAGAGGGGCGAAGTATGTGCTTAAGTGCTTTGTTGAATAGGAAGAGACTTGAGCATGTGCTTAATGTTATTAAGTGCTTAACTGTTTTTGTTGAATCAGGGCCCCTGGCTTTTAAAGTCAATACTAACCCCTTAGGCTGCATCTGAAAGGATTTGGAAAAGAAGTGGCATCCAGACACTGCTGGCTGTTTGACTGCTGAGCTCTGCATTCCCTCTTTGAAGGCTTGTTCCTCTAAACCTCCTCTCACTGCTATTCCAAATCATCTGAATGATTGTCCCTGGCCACCAGGTGATTATGCAAGAGAGGATGGGGAGTTATGGATATTTAATGTACACCCTGGCACATCCCCTGGAGAAGTTCAGCTGTCCTGCAGCTTCCATCAGTGATCTCAAGGCAGCATAGTAGTACCAGGATGTCAAAGTGTGATGCTGTTTTGCTGGCCCAACTGAAGAGGCACACTGTAGGCTGCCTGATGTCCCCTTCTGGTGGTGTGTGCCCCTTGTAACCAGCTTCTCCGTGTTGCCAGGGCCCCTGAAGCCAGTTTGGTTCAAAGGAGTGGCTGAGCATGAGCTAAGCCTGCGGGTGACTTGGGTTAGGGAGTGATCACAGGAACACAGCTGGCTGATCCATCACCAGCAGCAGGGAACAGAGAGTAGCTGCAGGCAGGGAACTTTTCAGCCAAGGTAGATGCTGCTGTAAAGGAGGCATCCCCAGAAGTTTGCAACAAGAGGGTGAATATGAGCCTCATCCCCTGAACAGTGTTTTGGGAGCACAAGAGCTGGAACTGGCAAGCAGTGTTTCGAGAGCAAGGAGACTCCAGAGAGAAGATGGGAAAATAGTGCCTTTTTCCTGCTTTACAGGTAAAAGGGTATCTGAGACCAGGATGGAAATAGATGGAAAACTTATGCACAGATGAAAGGCTTGAAATGAAATACATTATGCATGAGACCAACAGTTGGAATCTGAAAGCCACTTGGAGGTAATCATCTGAAAAGCAGGAACAGATCTGGGCAACAATTTCAGCCTATTGCAGAGGCACCAGAACAGTTACCAGAACCTAGGTTTCCTTTCAAAGGAAAGACAAAGTGACTATTTCAGGACTGGAGTGGTTTTCTCCAGATGCAGCCCTCCCACCCCTGTGTTCTCTCCCAGGTCTGGATTGACAGGTAGGATGGCTGCTGAGTTTGTCCCTGGACAGGGCTTGTCCCACAACTAGCAGTCCCCTGTGAGGGAGAGGCTTTGATTTGTGATGCCAACATCTTCTGAAATGAAGTAACTCCCCCAGCACTGCCTTGCTGTTGCAGGCTGTTTTTCTAACAGCATGTTCCCACCTGCACATCAATGCTCACACAGCAAATGGTAACACAGAGATGCAGCACCTCCTGAATCAACAGTTCAGCTCTGAGATTCAGATTAACGTTTTGGACCAATAATTTCTGGAAATTGAAATGCCATTCTTTTCTCCTGCAGGTTTGCAGATGCCCAGGTTGATAGAAAATGTGTTCTTCCAGGACAAAGCCTTCATTAAGGAAGATTAGAAAGTGGTTTTTCTTCTCACACCAACGTCAATAAGAAGCTCAGTGCTAAAAAAGAAGGGTGGAACAATGAAAACAACAGAGATTCAGGTACCAGTCCGGTCAGTTTGCACCTGAATTCAAAGCCTGCCATTCAAGTGTGATAGTTTCTCAGCTCAGGTTTTAAGTTAAGGCTCAGAGACTTGCCAGCAGGTCCCTCCAGAGCCCTAACTGTTCCCATTCAGATCCTGCTGTTTACGTGTTGTGAGCTCCATGACTGCACACCTGACCTTCCAAGTGTTATGGGACTCACTGATGCAAAGCCTGGAGCCAGTGACACCCCCTTTCCTCCAGACACGTGCCTTAGGCAACAGCAAGAGGTCTGTGTTTATTCTCCCTGGCACAGTGGAAAGGGCAAAGAGATTTATGTTGGGGTTTTTTGTTCTTATTTTTTTGAGTCATTTCTTGACCTGTTATTATACACTAGATGAGACAGACTCCTGCTAACCCTCTGAGTAAGGAAAACCATCAGGGACAACATGTGGAGATAAAGCTGAACCTTTTAGGTTAAGCTTTTAAAGCAAAATTAAGTTCTTAGATGCAAAGAATGGGAGGCTGAGATAGTGAGAGTGGTTGAGTACCACCTAGCAGACCCATGCTACCACAAGGTCTCCTGACCCTTCTTCCTTTACAGGTGACATCTCCTCATGAAGGTAGAGCCCAAGTGACAGAGCAGAATAGACCTCATCTCTTCTCCATTGCCACTGAGGTTTTAGTGACCTTGGTTGAGTCATTTAGCCCACCTCAGCTTGCCCATATCCAGAAGAAGGTTAAAAACTAGCTCATAAAACGTGCTGCCTGGTGCAAACTGGGATCATGCAGGTTGCCTCTGATTCATATTCAAGGGCCATTTTTCACTGGCTGTGGAGCTGATGTAAAGGGGCCATTGTCCAAGTGAGCATCAGCAGAGACTGAATGAACTCCTTGAGAAGATCTAGGGTTAGAGTTTGTTGGGGAGGGGGGGAAGCAGCAGTCCTTGCTGTTGCTATCAGATTGGTGTGAACTAAAACATGCTGTGGGCACAGTTTGATCTGGCTCAGCTTCCCATGGAGTGCAGGCAGGCTTGATTGGAAAGCTTTCCCATGAGCATTTCTGGGCACCTCCAAGCTCCCATCACGCAGCTCACTTCAGGCAAGGGGTCCTGAGGCTGACCAAAGAGTGTCACTGCAGCCAGCTCTGCCTTCATCACAGGCACTTGGAGTGCAAACTGTACTGCAAATTATGTCCTTCTGGGAAGGGCTTAATCCTTCTAGCACCCACCTCTGGTGCTGGGCTGAATGCTGACCTGGGGCTCTTTATGGATGTGTGGTGAGGTAGGTGCAATGACCCAGCTATCAGGGAAAGCACAAACCCTGTAAGCCTGTTTGGGACAGCACATTTCATAGAATCATAGAATCATAGAATCATAGAATGGTATGAGTTGGAAGGGACCCCAAGGATCACAGAGCTCCAACCCCCCTGCCACAGGCAGGGCCACCAACCTCAGGCCTGGATCTACACTAGGTTGCCCAGGGCCCCATCCAACCTGGCCTTGAACACTTCCAGGGATGGGGCATCCACCACCTCTCTGGGCAGCCTGTTCCAGCACCTCACCACTCTCTCTGTAAAGAACTTCCCCCTGACATTTGGTCAGTGCTGTGTCACTATGGCTCTACCTTCACCACCCAGCAGGCATCAGCAGGCCAGGTAAGCCCTGTATGGGGGCTGGAATGGTGCTACGCTACTGCATGACAAGAGAGCTTTTGCTATATAATTAAGTAGCAATGTTGCCATGGTTTTGCAGTCTCCCCAAAGCAGAGCTGGCCCCAGCATTGCCTCTCTTGCCTCCCTCTTTCCTACCCCTATGTGGTTGTGGCTTTGCTGCAGCACAGGGAAAAAAGGAGGGTTGGAGGTGAGACCTGCTCTCTGCCCTTCCTCCTTTGGCAGAGAGTTGGAGCAGAGAGGGGCTGTGAGGGCTGAGAGGGAACACAGGTGGGTTTTGCTGGGGGAGCAGAAGGTTTTAGCAATGTGAAGGAGCAAATGAGGGCTTGGCAGCATGTGTGATCCTCTGTGTAGCTGCCATGGGTAGGTAGGTGTCTGAAGATTGGGGTATCGGTGATGGCAGAAGGAAGAGCGCTCTGCGTAGCCGTGCACAGACATGGTGGGAGTCCTGTTTCTGGTGTGCTTCTCTAGGGCAGAGCGAGTGCTGAAGGCAAAGGGAGAGAAGGGAAGGCAGCCAGAGGTAAAGTGGGATCCAGTCTTTGCATGGACTTGCTTTACTGGACTGGCTGCCATGGGAACCTGTGCTAATGTGGGACCAGAATTGCTCAATGCACTGTTGTCCCTTGGAGAGTCTTTATCCATCCTGACGTATCCATGCCTAACCTTCTGTCAGAGACATCTTATGATGAAGAAGCTTTCTCTTCCTAGGCTGTTCCAGTTCCTTCTGCTGAGAATTTTTCCCAGGCTGCCCACATCTCAAGCTGTGATTTAAACCCATTGTTTCTATTCTTCCACTCCCACTAGCTGACTGTTGACAGTTTATTGGATATTCTTCTGCAAAGGCCATGCTGGTGAGGACTGTTCCCAGCATGATGTGCTGAGATGAGCACTGGCAGCATGGGTACAAGAAGGCATTAAATTAAGCCCAAGTCTGTGTCAGCAAACATTTAAAATTTAAATATGAAAACCAGGACAGGAGAAGAAAAGGAGCCAAAGTACAAGAACATCAGATGTGATATTATATTGTAAGTATGAATGAAAAGTAATTGCAGCAGAACTCAACTGACATAATCTTCTTGGTGATGAGGGAGATCTAAAAAGAAGTGAGAAAGGAAGTGTCACTTGGAGTAGTCCAGCTCTGACTTCAACTGCACAGTGTCCATGAGCCTGGGGAGGGAATGCAGTCCCCATCAGTTAGCATTAGGATGTGATGTATTACATGCCTTGCTTAAATGCTGGTTAAATTTCTTTATAGTGAACAGTGTGGGGGTAGCTTCAAGCTTTGCTTCCTGTCAGCTGTGAACATCATGAGTGACACTGGTTTGTTCCACTCCATGTTCCCCCTCCCCACTTTGTCCTTATCATCCCCTCTCTTATCCTTAAAACAGAGGTAAAGGTGGCTCTGGTCTTGCCTGGCTTTCAACCCTTGCCATCCAATGTTCTCATGCCTTCCACAATCTAGGGGATTAGAAGCAAAGTTTGCATCTTCTTTTCCAGTTTGACACCAATGCCAGCAGGAGACATTGGTTGGAGCAGCACTGTGGTACCTTGCTGGGCTCAGGGCTCACCAGCTCCCCAGAGATTCTGCAGCACTCTGGCTCCTTTGCTAAGCAGATGTGGGTCTTTCATGGCTTTGGGGAGCACCACCCCTTCTGAGGCAGCAATGGGTAACTCAAAACCAGTCTTCTTCCTGGCTGCCTGTGGAAAGGAAACAAATATGTTTGTATGGCTTGTAGCCTGTCTGGAGAAGCAGCCTTTGGCATCCTCTTCCAAGGCCTCCTGGGTGACTTCTTATTTTGAGAACAGCCCATCCTTCCTTCCACATTCCCTCTGGATGGAGCTTTTTGCTGCAGGGTTTCCTACTCTTGTCTCTTCCTTCCCACGTACAGCTCTGCCTTCTCAGTCGTGCCAGTGCAACTGCTCACAGCTGAAAGGGGATCTCTGAAGTATCTGGGTTAACAAAAAGGAACACAAAGGTTTGTGTGGGTTTTATTTGAATACAGATTGGGGTATCAATCTGTTTTTCCAGCCATGGGCCCTGCACAGCTGGTGGGACGATGGTGGGACAGAGGAATAGCCAAACACAGGAACTGCCCAAACTACCAGTCAGGAGCAGGGAAAGGGACAGCACAACTGTCCTCCCTGGCTCCTGCTCTTGTACATCAGATCTGGGGAGTCAGATCATTCCATGGAAAACGTCAGTCCCTTCACCTGACACATGGGTGGCAGCACAGGGGGTAAAGGAAAGGGGGACCATGTCTTTTAATGTGAGACCAGTCAGATCAGATCAGATCAGAGCAGGGGAAAACTGGCCCCTTGAGGGACCTTATCAAGTTGTCAGTTGTTCCTAATGCAGCAGTCATGAGCAGTTTTTGCCACAACAATACAAGCACGGTCGTGTTTTGATAGGCTGGGCTAGTGCTTGTCATCTGAGTTTGTGTCAAAGATCCATGTTTCAGGAATTTGACCTCCACATCTTGTTGACAGCATGGGAATGTTTCAAAGCCATACTAACACAAGGACATAAAACGTGGGCTGCAGAAGTCTGGGGAGAGAAAATAATGCATCAGAGGTATGCTGTGGTTACTTATCACCCAGAGAAATTGGGTTTGTTTGACAAAAAAGGGAAGCACTGCCAGGGTATTTTGCTTCAGTTGAGGTTATTTGCTAGAACTGTTTGTGGTTAGTAATGAGCACAAGGTTCACTTGTAATAATAATGTAACCATGGTAACACCAGAACACAAACTGATGTCAGTCTGATTTGCTGATAAGGTTTATATTCTATTATATTATCCAATGCAATTAAAAAATGCTTAGAAAATTAACATTAGAATTAAAATAAAGTATTGGAGGCACAGTGACAGCTGTGGGTCTGAAGCATGGTCCCCAAGTGGATGTTTCCTAGGTAAGGTATCGCCCTGCCTCTGATGGGCTGTGGAAGTAAGCAAGGCAAGCAATTGCTTTCATTTTACAAACAGGGAATTGCAACGTTCCCCTTCATTTCTGCAATTTCCTGCGCTCATTTTAGCGTGACTGGTCAGAAAGGAGCCTAGGTAAAGTAACAAGCATTAATTGGCCTCATTTAATCTAAACTGATCTTAATGATCAGCAGGAGTGGAAGAGGGAAAGACGACTGTATGCACTTGGATGTTGGGGTTTGCTCCCAGTGGGAAGGAAATGAATGATGAGGTGGGAGTCAGAAGCTCCCATCCATTGCCTATTCAGTTTGGATTCACTGCCCATCACAGCAACCACGACTTTCTCAGGGCTCCTTTTATATCCTTTTATGTTTTCTGTGAGACCTGGGACAGGCTGCCCAGGGGGTTGTGGAGTCTCCTTCTCTGGAGATATTCAAGACCCATCTGGAAACCAACCTGTGCAATATAAGCTGGGGAGCTGCTTTGGCAGGGGGGTTGGACTCGATGAGCTCTGGAGGTCCCTTCCAACCCCTGTGATTCTGTGATTCCGTGATCACCAGTGGCAGCCACCTGCTGTTTCTTCTCTTGCAAGCTCCAAGGGGCAGAGACTGTCTTTATTCCCAGTACTGGCAAAGGGAAGACAGCGTCTCCACCACCTAATAATATAATCAGAAGAGATGAGCCAGGATAATGATTAAAGATGAGCCATTTCATAACCGCCTCTGTACCAGACAGAATTACACCTCTCATAACATCCTAGCAACAGAGCTCCTCGAGCATCGTCTCTTCTCCCTCCCTGACTCCTTCCTTGCAGTTTCTATGTTCGAGTTTAGGATGGGGAATCTGGGATTATCTTTGTTTGGAGGATTTCTGTGGATCATCCCAGTGAAGGAAGAGCAACTTTAAAAAGGAGTGTAAGAGCAAGGCCTTCAGCTGTCACCGAAAGCTCGAGAGGAATGAAAGACAGTTTCAGACTCAGATTTGATTTTATTTTTAATGTGAGAGTGCTGTTACTTAGCCCTTGCTAAGAGTTTTGAGGTGTTTGGCTTGCTGAGATAGAGGCCTCCAAAGGTTGTCCAGTCAGAGCTAATCTGGGGATTTGGGCCTCCCTCTTATCTCAGACTAGTTTTTCTCTGGGTTGATCAACTGTAGTGTAACTGAGAGGGGAGAAACCAGTAATCTCTTGTTCCTTCTGTGCTTAAAATATCTGTCTTACTTGAGGACAACACCTAGCAAGGGCACCCTTTCTCCATCGTCTCACCTTATTTTCCTTCCACCCACAGCTGGGCTTTTTCTCTTGCTGCTTATGGACTCTTTATCTTGTTGCTTTCTGAACAGGGTCTCCCTGAGTAAATTGAACAGACTGTATTTTATGCTCATTCTCTTTCATCTTTCTGATGCCTTCAAACCTCACCTTTCCGGGCTCTGCCTCCTGCAAAGTGTGCTACATGAGCTACACTCTGCTGAGCTGCACCCTAGTTCTTGAACAGTCTAATCTGGCCCTCCCCTCCCTCATGATGTCTTAGGTCATCTTTTCCTTCTATTACTCCCAGAATTTGACATTTCTTGCTGGCTGCTCACTCACACATCTCCCATGCTGTCCAGCCTCCTAATTCCCACTGCCTCTTATTATTCCTTATTATTCTCTGGGGTGAAACCCGAGTTCCTCACCATCAGACTCCCCTTCCCCTCCTCTTTGCAGCAAGTCTGGTTCAGTGGAAGCTGCATTCTCCTCTCCACGTGACACAGGCAGTTGATTGTTTTGGCAGTTCTTGTGTTTCTTTTCTTTCCTGGAACCAATGGATTGCAAAGGTTGAGCACAGAAATGTTAGCAGGGAGTACAGGATACAGGCAGCATCTTACACTCTTCAGAGGTGACTTGGGAGGGAGGAATTGGACTGAAATCTACCAAATGATAAGTGGCAAGATAAATACACCTGAACAGTAAGACAGATTTACACCTGAACATTAAGATAGATTGTTATTTAGTGCTGTAATTTATTTTTGAAGCATCATCTACATTGCACAGTGTGCAACAGCACAGAAATAGTTGAAATAGCTTTGCATAAATATTGCATGAAGCTTTGTATACAAATGCACACAAGGCACAAAGCTGCATGCAAAATCTGGCTAAATAGGGTGAAGGAAAATGTGGGAGCTCTTTGCTTCCATATCTGGAGAGCTTCTGGTACCCGCCTGGGAAGGTACCTCTGCGTTGCAACACAGCTTTCAGCTTGGAGGGTGCTGCATGCCAAGCTCCACACAGGAGACAAAGCCATGGAGCAGGTTTTTACATCAGCAGTGGTGGCCTATATATTGTGGGGCAGAGGCTGAACCTACTTCTGGGCCTTTCCTGGGCCCAGATACATAAAATGAGTCGAGAGATAATGGTCCAGTATGGGACTTGTTTTTTATTTCCTGTTTTGTGCAGCAACCTCAGTCAATCTTTTGCCCTTGGGGCATCCCTTGTCCTTTCAGTCTTTGTCACTTCTCTCTGTGGATGCAATTTCATGGTCTCTTGAATCTGGTGGGAGTGACATGCTCCCCAAAGAAGTGGCCCTGCCTTCTCTGGCTCCTTATTCCTGTGCTGCCTCACCTCTCTGTCTACATCAGCAGCTGGGACAGCGTAGCAGGCAGGGATTTACTGAGCAGTACAGCTGTACAGAGGTCCTGCCATCCACACTGCCTGTAGTTTAAGGCTGTTACTTTGAGCTAGTTGTGTTCTCCTCCCGCAGACCACATGTCAATTAATGAGCATCCATTAATGGTTGGAGCGCTTTAGGTGTGCTGGCTTCTTCTGCTTTGGTTTTACCCTAAATCAGCTCGGTTCATTTGTTCTCAAATCCCCCTGTGATGTGAATCAAAGCGTGGTAAACTGGAATGATCTAGAGATTTGGTTCAAAAAGGCACTGCTAATCCAGATTTAAATATTAACATGGATGCACCGTGCTGACAGGGCTGTATGGTGAGCCAGCTCTGGGAAGGATTCAAAAGCAGAAGGAAATGGAGCTAGGTTTAGCTTCGACCATCCTCTGAGCTGACACGTGTGGCCTCAGCTACATTTGGGACAGCATTTGAGAGGGATGGAGGGCTGGTTATAAGCTGCAGGAGGAAAATGGATCTTCTTTTTAGAAAGCACTTTACATTGTGACATAATGATGTGTCAGCTGCGGGCTCTGGGAACAAGGACCAACACCTACATTGAATAAAGTAGGTGCACGGCACGGCACTGGAATATAGTGCCTGCCTCGGACAGCATGGGAGTGGGGAGACCAATTTCATCTGAGACCTTTCAGTCTCACAGCCACTCATAATCTTCTGAGGAGGGGAGGGAGAGCAGGAAAGAGCATTTCATTATGCTCGTGCCTGTGACAGCCACTGTACGGCAGCTCACGTCTTCCCAAACAAACCCCATATTGTGAAGGGCTCCCTCAGTGCTTTCTTCTTCCTCTTCCATTCTCTCCCCTCAGAACATGTCTGGAACTCAGTTTTTGCTCTATTTTGATACTAACATTTTTCTTTCTTTCTTTTTTTTTTTCCTTTCCTTTGGCATCTGCATTCCCCCCTCCCTCTTTCCACCGCGTGCCCATTGAAAACCTAATTGCAGATCCCTCGCTGCAATTAGCCTACACGCTGGTATGAAGTTCACTTCATTAGGGGTTTTTTTGGCTAGTTGACTCCAACGG
This sequence comes from Porphyrio hochstetteri, assembly GCA_020800305.1. Lineage (NCBI taxonomy): Eukaryota > Metazoa > Chordata > Aves > Gruiformes > Rallidae > Porphyrio > Porphyrio hochstetteri. The sequence goes on along the minus strand of CM036908.1, from coordinate 65,934,180 downwards.
GCTTTGAAGCAACACCTCGCTGGTGCTTTGATCCTCGCGCCTCGGCCAGCACTCTAGCGCAAGGACTGCCATCCTCTCCCGGGCTTCCCACCTTTCCCTACCCACTCCTTACACCCTCACGCCTCTGTGTCCGGATGTTTTGTCCCCAGACGCATCATTCATGCTCCCGTTTCAGACACGCGGCGCTGTCTGAGCAACACTGGCCCGGGACTACACCGTGCGTGCGGCTCCAGAGGTCGCAGCCGGAGTTTTGGGAGAGGTCAGCGGGTAGAACCCCCGCGTACCCCACCTTCCCACATCCCGCCAGGCTCGGCGCAGAGCGGGGTGGGGGGACGATGGATGAGCGGAGCGGGAGGAGAAGGAGGAGGAAGGGACCGCGGGCGTGGAGCCGCCGCCGGGCGGGGAGGGAAGGAGGGAAGGAGGGAGGGGAGGCGGGCGCGGGGCGGCGGTGGGCGGGAGCGGGGCGGCGGCAGCCGGGGAGGGAGCCGGGCGCCCCGCGGCCCATTCGCGACCGGCGGCGGAGGCAGCGAGGCGCTCGGCGGCGCTTGGCCCCCCGCGGGCAGGGCCTGTCAGCGGCGGCCGCCCCCTCCCCTGCCATGAAGGCGAGCCCCGCGGCAGCCGCCGCCGCGGCGGCGGGGCCGGGGCAAGCGGGGGCGCCGCGGGATCCCGATGCGCGCTGGCGGGAGAAGGGCGAAGCGGAGGCGGAGCGGCAGCGCACCCGGGAGCGGCTGGAGGCCACGCTGGCCGGGCTGGGCGAGCTGGAGTACCTGAGGCAGCGGCAGGAGCTGCTGGTGAAGAGTCTCCTGCTGCGGCGGCCGGCGGGCGCGGTGCCCGGGGCGCAGGGCGGGCGCGGGGAACCGCCGGGAGAGGGGCCGCCGCCGCGCAGCCTGGAGGAGAAGTTCCTGGAGGAGAACATCCTCCTCCTGCGGAGGCAGCTGGTGAGCGTGTGCGGCCGGGGGATGCGCTCCTGCCGCGGTGTGACCCGCGCGTTGGCTCCCCGCGGAGGGGCGGCGAAGGGGCTTGGGGGGGTGGGAGAGGGGCCGCGGCGCTGCAAGGGGAACATCCCCCCGCCGCTGTCACGCCGGCACCGCGTCCCGTCCGCCCGCCCGGGCGTGCAGGTGAGGCGACGGGGAGCAAGCGGCGTCTGCCTGCCGGGGGACGGGCCTCCGGGGGTCTGGGCGACACGGCGACAAAATCGGTGGCGGCCGGATTTTAGAGGCGTTTTGCTCCTATAGCTGCACGGTTGCCCTTGGGTTTCCAGAGCCAGGCTGGCGGTCCAACTTCCATTCAAGGCAAGAAGAGGCGCTGCCGTTGCCTTGAATGGAAGTTGCGAGCGAGCTCCTGAGTCGCAACCCGGAGAGGATGTAACGAGCGCTCCGGCACGGGCGGGATCAGCCCCCTTAAAATAAGGGATGCTTTTGTTGAAGGACGCGCTTTGTAGCTGGTGTGGGAAGAGATGGAGGGCGGCATGAAGCGGCAGATCATTTTTCAATGAAAATAGCGTACAGCTGTGCCTGGCGGTCTTTGTGCACGGCTCAGCATTTGCTTTCACCCAGGGAGAAGTTAGACTACGTGATTTATTTGTCTGATCTCTTCTTTTCCCCAGCCTCCTCCCCCCCTCCTTGTTAGACTTTCGGTTTAGTTAATTTAGGATTATTAAATTTTATTATAATATTTTTTTATTCTGCTGAGAAAGGGCTGGCTGCCGAGGAGCCGTAGTGAAGGACCAGGCAATCATTACTCAAAGAAAGAATGAATTCCCCCCCAAAAAAACCCGGGGACTTATGGTAGCACTTTAATTTGTGCACTTGACATTGCAGATTGGAACCAGATGCGGTGGGTGCTGGCTGGGGGCGGGGGCGCTGGTGGCAGTAGGTGGCGCAGTGAGTCACCGCTTGAACCCATCACCTCGGCCAGCCTGGCTTCCAGCCGGCTCCCGGCGGAAATCATGTGGGAGAAGACTTGAGATCTCCCCTTTGGTTCTCCGAGGATGGTGTTTCATGCCAGCACATCTTCAAACAGCCTCGCTAATACTCTTAGCGTTCGCGTTCCCTTTGCCCGAGGACTGCCTCGCCCCAGGGAAAGGTTGTCCTGGATTTAATGGGTTTAGGAATAGTCCAGTTATGAGCATCAAAAGCCTTTGCCATAAGCGTATCGGAGCACTGTTGGGTGCCGATCAAGGGATGCTTGAAAAAAAAGAGATAAACCTTCCTCCTGCCTCTCCTACTTTCCCCAAAGCCAAAACAATTAAAGAGTATGAAGCCAAGCAGTTGATGGATAAGCAACATTACAATACACACAGGGAGACTGATTGTGTTGACCGTGGGTTAATGAGTGCCTTACAAAATCGTTTCTTGCTCGTTTGATGCCATCAAATTACCTTCATAAATAGCCTTAAAATTCATCTCACAGCAATTTTTATACAGCTATAATGGGAGAAGAGGAAGAATTGCTCTTCCTTCCTGCTGCACCACAAAAGTAATAACAGGGCCGTGATCCCAGCCCTGGGAATCTCGCTGTCTGTGGGGCAGACTACAAGCTCATAATGCGCAGCAGAACAAGGCGGTTCCAACACTTCCAGGCACTTGTTGGCAGAGCTGTTTCTTCCCATTGTGTGAACAGATGTGATCTCTGACTAGCATCACTGTGGTGGTGAACAGGGTCCCCTATTACACTGGCAAAGCTGTCCTTTCACCGAAACAGCCTGCTTCACGTGCGCAGGTCTGGTTTTGCCATATCATACAATACAGCTTTGTTGTCACAGCTGTGCCCCTGCAAAGGAGTGCTTTGCCAACGTGGTGTGTTGATCTTCCTAAATTGTGGAGCGTGCTCCTTATGTAGAACTGGCTGGAAGAAGCTGGAATGAAGTGCCTGCATAATTCTTTGGTTAAGTATTTACCCAGAGCATCTGTCAAGAATTTCAGAGCTTTGTTCTGATTTGCTTTTTTATAAAAGAATAGAATCATAGAATCATAGAATGGCATGGGTTGGAAGGGACCCCAAGGATCACAGAGTTCCAACCCCCCTGCCACAGGCAGGGCCACCAACCTCCAGGCCTGGATCTACACAAGGTTGCCCAGAGCCCATCCAACCTGGCCTTGAACACTTCCAGGGACGGGGCATCCACTACCTCTCTGGGCAGCCTGTTCCAGCACCTCACCACTCTTTCTGTAAAAATTTCCCCCTAATATCTAATCTAAACCTTCCTTCCCTTAGTTTTAATCCATTCCCCTTGTCCTGCCATTATCTACCCTTTTAAAAAGTTGAATCCCCTCCTGAATACTGACAAGGTGTTTCCAGGATGCTCAGGTGGAGGAGGCTGATTGTTTTTGGAGGCCCTTCATGTGTGCCCTGCTGAAGGAGCTGATGTTTGTTGTCTTATTTTCCAGAACTGCTTGAGGAGAAGGGATGCTGGCCTGCTAAATCAGTTACAAGAGCTAGATAAGCAAATAAGCGACCTCCGCCTGGACGTGGAGAAAACAACGGATGAACACCTTGAGACAGACAGTCGTCCAAGTTCAGGTAAGGCCAATACTTAGCAAAATGAAGCCTCCCCTGGGACCTGGAATTAAACTGATTGTAGTTTTCAGTTTGAATGTCTATAGCATGTTCACACTGATAATTAACGCCTAGTTCACCCACCACTGTAAACGTGGCTGTTTGTAGACACCGTGTTCAGAGGAGCATTTCAAACTCCTGTGTGGGGGGCTCTTCTTTTTTTACCAAGGGCACTCACTAATTAGTTCAAAAAGTTCTAATTCTTCTGCATGTTAGGACAGATGCTGCAGGAAAAATGGTAAAATGAAGCATCACTAGCAGGAGGAATATGTCAAAATTGATTTTACAGCCAGAAAGGAAGATTGAATCAAACAGTATGATCCCCCCATATATTGAATCTCATCCCATTCTAACTGTGGTGAAGCCAGTAGTTCACTCTGGTGAACATTTCCTAGAGCCATCTAGACTTGTTCTGAAGACACTAACGTGCGGAAGGTCCACCAACTTACAATTGGTAAAAGCACTGCTAATTTCTAATCTGAATTTGACTTGTTCCAGCACTGATTTTTTTTTTTTTAAGATAGTTTTCCCCCATGGATGAAGGTCTTTTCTAGTACCCAGGTTTTTCTCCTCTTGGAGGTGCTAGACAGCATAATTCCTGACTTTTTCTGATGAGCTAAACAGGTCAAGTTCATTAAGTGATTTGTTTTAAGGCATTTTTCCAAGATCTTAAATAGCTTTATGGCCCCTTTCCAATTGTTTAGCTTTGTTTTAAGTGTGCTGGAGTCAAGGACTAGGCACACCACTCCGATGGCTTTCTTTCCAGCACTGTATAGACTGCTGAAGTCATTTCCCTACTGCTATTCATTAGTCTCTTTGTACATCCAACAATCTCATTAGCTTTTTCTGCCATATCATTAAGTTTGATTGAGCTGCTTTTCCATGCTGACTAAGTCCTTTTCAGGATTGTTGTTTTCCAGGATGCATCCCCATTCTGTAGACATGCCCTGCATTCCTTATTCATAATTGTAAAATTTCAGCTTTGATTATGGTATGTCAGACTTTCCTTGAGTAGTCCCAATTTAGCAGGAAATTACATTTTCTGTGTTTGCACATTGTCTCCTGTTTTTCTCCTTTCATGTTGTCCACAAATATTGTATTTATCTACAGAACTTTGAAGAAAATAATGAAAACCACTGGGCCCAACACTTGGTAAAAATCTGGTAGTCAAGTAATAGCTGGAGAGTCTGTTTTGGGAGTATAATACAATATTAAATGAGCCAGCTGTCAAACACAGCCTGGATCCTTCTTGCTAAAACCTGAAAAACCCTGTAAAGGTTAAAAAACCCCCAACTAAAGGTTAAAAAATAAAAGAAAAAGTGCAAAATTTCAGGTCTGCTTTTGTACCATTAAGTACTTTACTTTTAAACAGGATCCTTAGTAGCAATAAGGTTACTGCACTGGTTTTGGGGTGACTGAATGAAATCCCATAACTAATTGCAATGGAGGAAGCCAACATAAACATGAGCTCGACTGCCTTTCTAGGGACACAAATGGTAACTTTGTGTAGACATAACTAATATAAATCCCAACTCTTATTTTTATAGGGTTTTATGAGCTGAGTGATGGAGCTTCTGGATCGCTCTCCAATTCATCTAACTCTGTCTTCAGTGAGTGTTTATCCAGTTGCCATTCTAGCACTTGCTTTTGCAGCCCTTTGGAGGCAACACTGAATATCTCAGATGGACGCCCTAAATCTGCAGGTATAGTAAAAGCAGGTCGAATGCATCATACTCCAGGAGGTGGCTTTGGCTTTGGAAATACTACCTCAGGAGTATCTGGGTTGGATTAACCCTTCTTCTTTTCATTTGACTTATTGTGCTCTGAAAAGATTCCAGTGCCTATCATGTACATGGGTCATGAAACAGGACTGGTGGCTCTCCACTAGTCCAGGCTTAGTCCATGTGAAAATGTCACTCTAAAGGTGTGAAAACATGACAGCTGCTGTACCCAGTAGAGGGCAGTGGTACCTATACACATAAACACATTAGCTGGCTAATTTCTCATGGCTTTCTTTAGAAAAACATCTTTACTGAATAGCAATAATGGAAGATACCTCAACAGCTGTGTTCCTCAGCACAGTGACAGAGCAAGTTGCTAGCTACAGGTTTTAGGAGGTCGGAGTACATGTCAGTCTGTTTGTAGCAGTTGTATTGTCAGTTCTGATGGTCACACCGAGGTGTGTGCTGCATTTATATACTGTGTCTACACAAATAGACATCATGAACAGGGAGAAAGTGTTTTGTCTCTTTGGCAGAGACCTGTTGAATTGGGGAACTGCCGACCTGTCAGCCTCACCTCTGTGCCTGGGAAGATCAGGGAACAGATCCTCCTAGAAGCTTTGCTAAGGCACATGGAAGACAGGGAGGTGATTTGAGACAGTGAGCATGGCTTCACCAGGGGCAGGTCCTGCCTGACCAACCTGGTAGCTTTTTATCATGGGGTGACCGCATCGGTGTACACAGGGAGGGCAATGGATGTAATCTGTCTGGACTTCTGCAAAGCCTTTGAGACAGTCTCCCACAACATCCTGCTCTCTAAACTGAAGAGATATAGATTTGATGAGTGGACTGTTCAGTGGATAAGGAATTGGTTGAATGGTCACATCCAGAGAGTCGTCAATGGCTGAATGTCCAGATGGAGACATGTGACAAGTGGTGTCTCTCAGGGGTCTGTACTGGGACTGGTATTATTTAATATCTTCATCAGTGACATTGATGATGAGGTTCAGTGCACACTCAGCAAGTCTGCAGATGATACCAAGCTGAGTGGTGTAGCTGACAAGCTGGAAGGACAGGATGTCATCCAGAAGGTCCTGGAGAGGCTGGAGAAATAGGCCCATGTGAACCTCATGAGGTTCAACAAGAACAAGTGCAAGGTCCTGCACATGAGTCGGGGCAATCCTCATCATCAATACAGGCTGGGAGATGATGTGCTAGAGAGCAGCTCTGCAGAGAAGGACTTAGTGGTGCTGGTGGATGAGAAGCTCAACATCAGCCGACAATGCATGCTCACAGTTCAGAAGGCCAATTGTATTCTGGGCTGCATCAAAAGGAGCGTGGCCAGCAGGTCAAGGGAGGTGATTGTGCCCCTCTACTCTGCTCTCTTGAGACCCCACCTCAAGTACTGTGTCCTGTTCTGGCAGTCCCAAATATAAGAAGGGCATGGACCTGTTGGAACGGGTAACTAGAGGAGGGCCATGAAGGTGGTTATAGGGCTCAAGCACATCTAATATGAAGATGGGCTGAGAGAGTTGGGGTTGTTCAGCCTGGAGAAGAGAAGGCTCTGAGGAGATCTTATAGTGGCCTTCCAGTACCTGAAGGGGCTACAGGAAAGCTGGAGAGAGACTTTTTAGAAGGGCATGTAGTGATAGGATGAGGGGGAATGGTTTTAAATTGGAAGGGTTTAAATTGGAATTTAGATTGGAGGTGTCTGAGGGTGTCGAGACACTGGCACAAGTTGCCCAGAAAGGTGGTGGCTGCCCCCTCCCTGGAGGTGCTCAAGGCCAGCTTGGATGGGGCCTTGAGCAGCCTGGTCTAGTGAGAGGTGTCCCTGCCCAGGGCAGGGGGGGTGGAACTTGATGATCTTTAAGGTCCCTTCCAACCTGAACCATTCTATGATTCTACGATTCTATAATTCCCCTGGCACTGGCTGAAGATGCAAGCCTTAATGAGTGGGATGGTTAAATAGGGAGGCCTTCTCTGTCAGACAGACACTTCAGAAGGACTTCTGTGGTCAAGCAGTATCGGTTGCAGACATGCTTATGCTCTGCCTTGGTTCATTCTGGGATGAACCCTCTATACAGGATGCTTCTAACCATAGCATTTCCAATTTCCTTTCTGCTCTTTAAAGTTAACTTAGGGTGATTTGTTGTGAATCAAGGACAAAATAATTCACATTCTTCTAACTCTGTCTGAAGTGAGGAAATACAACCAGGGATACATTCATTCTGAGGAGCTGAGAACTCCCCTAAGTAATCTTTTGAGCAGTTTGAGGTAATTTAATGCTCCCTGTTGTAAGGTATATGCGATCTTGATCAGCCATACATAAAAAGAAGGATTCTCAGCAGATTGCATTGGTGGTTGTTATGGGGTTTTTTTCTGTACACACCACAAAAACCTAAAACAAATTAATTATACTCACTTTTAGAGCTGAAATTTCACCAACTGACATGCTTCAAAGAAGTCTTTCTGGCAACATTTCCTGCCTCTGACATAGAATTTAGGAAATGTGGGAAAACTGTGAGGTGATCTGGAGGAAGCTTCTGCTCCTAACTTCCCTATTCTACCTCTCCTGCCCATACAGGAACATCATCTCCATCAACTAATTTCATCAAAGTCTGTGAGACCTCTTTTGAAATAAGCTTTAGATAAGTGATGAGCACCGAGCATTCAAATTTAAGTACCCTGGCTGAAGTTTCTAGCCCAAGGGTAGAAAACAGGACTGACTGCCATCTAGAAGGATTGTTTAGACTGTACTGTACCCCTACATTCAGACTGTACCCCTACCCAAGAAGACAAGAGCAACATAAGCTTAAGACAATAATAATCTTAGGTGCTTGGATTGAAGCCCTGCTCCTAAAATCGCTTACCTTCCAAGTGCCTTAGCCATTAAATCTGACTCATGCATCTTGAAACGCACTGGATTTCTCTTACAGAACTCTCTTTGCAGAGCCAAGGCTAGGATGTCAGCTGGATTGACCTGCACTCCTTGTTCTTATGTGGAAAGATGAGCTTGTTTCCCATTCTCAAACCCTTTATTGATCAAAAGAAACATTTGTTATTATTATTGTAAGCATTATTATAGAAGAATAATTATGATAGCAATTATAATAATAATAACAACAGTAAAATTAAATCTGGATTTCTTTTTTTTTGGACCAAAATGTACTTGAAAAAATCTGGAAGTGAAATTTATCAATAAGCTAAAAGCAATAATTGGTCTGTCTTTTTTTTTGTTTGTTTCCCTTTGGATTTAGCAGAGTCAATTATAAAATTCATATGTGCTGAGGCCTGCAGTGAGTTTTACAGGTGACTGTGTAACATATAAATGTAAGAGACCCTTAGGGATTTCTGGGTTGGAATTAAAATAGGAATCTCTTAGCAAATCAGGCCTAGGTTTAAAATCAAAGTAAATGTTTGGATTAGGGCTGTGATTTTTATTTTCTTAACCATGTGACCATATTGGGGCAGATCCTGCATAGATGCAGGTACAGAGGGACCCACAGAAAAGTAGTGCTGCTTTCATAGCGCTTAAAGGGCATCCCTGGTTGCAAGGTTTCTATTCTCTGAACAACACTGGTGGTGTATAAACACTGCTTCATATGTGTAAGTGGGACCAGAGTCCTTTATGGCACGTGGAAAACAGCAGAACTATCCCTGGTAGGCTCTCTAAACTCTTCTAAAATGCCTTTCAGATCTCATAGGCTGGATGGACTATAATAAGGAAGGCCAGCATGAGGACCAGACCGCAGGCTCTGTCTGTCGCTCTTTGTCCACACCGCACTCAAATTCCCTCGATGTCGTTGCAGATGTACATCCAAAGTACCAGTGTGATCTGGTGTCTAAAAACGGGAACGACGTCTACCGGTACCCCAGTCCACTCCATGCAGTAGCTGTGCAGAGTCCTATGTTCCTTCTCCCTGTGACTGAAACCCCCCAGCGAGAAGAGGAGAGGCTTGGTTGTGATATTAGCGACGTTTGTGCCGGATCTGAAACAGACTCAGGAAAATCCACCAATGCCTTTCTCCCACAAAGCTCCTGGCCAGCACCATGCCCTTCCACCACCAAGAGGATAGATGGTTACATCTTAAGCCTAGTTCAGAAAAAGACTCACGCGGTAAGGACTAACAAACCAAGGACGAGTCTCAACGCTGATCCCACCAAAGGGATCTTGAGGCACGGAAGCATGTGCGTCAGGCAGCCTTCAGGGGTTGTGGCTCATGGTAATGTCATCAACCTGAAGAGTTCCAAGCAAGCGTGCGTGCCTTCTGGTGGGAGCACTGCTCCAGACCATACAGCACCCTCTCCGTTAAAGCAAAGGCCGAGGGAGCCGGCTGGCGAGCAGCTGGAGAGTAGGAAGGCAGCTTTGCCGGCAGCTTTCCCGACTGGCACAGTGAGTGAACTTCAGAGCAAGCACCTGCCACGGGGTGTCAAACCAGCACCTCCAGAGCTCAACCGCAATGCAGTGGCTGCAGTGGGGGATGTCCCCAAGGAGAATGGCCAGCTCTTTGCCACCTCTCCCAAAGACAGCCCCGGGAAGACCGTGGTGTTGCAGCCAGAGAACAGGGTCAGCCAGCCTCCCAAAAAAATCCTGCTGAAGAGCAGCTTGCAGGCAGCTCGATCCTCATCACCTGCTGTCGAGGAGAGGCCTGCGCTGGATTTCAAAAGCGAGGGCTCTTCCTCCCAGAGCCTGGATGATGGCTTGCTGGTGAACGCCCAGTACATACCGGCCCAGCAGCAAAGCGTGAAGCTTCACAAAGGCACCCGAAATGTCAAGATTTTGAAAAGCTCTGCGCTGAAACACAGGCCCCACCTTGCCAACGGGGTGGAAAACGGTTCGCAGACCTTGCGGGAGAAAACCAAGCCGGTCGGCAAGAAGTGCCGCTTTCCTGATGAGTTGGATACAAATAAGAAACTGAAAAAACCCTCCTCGCGGGGGAAGAGAGGGAGCGGCCTGCAGCCCGAGTCGGGCCTCCAGAGTCGGCAGGCTGGCCTGCACAAATCTGCCATCCGATCCCACGGGCATGGCCGAGAGGTTGTGGTGGCCAAGCCTAAGCACAAGCGGGCTGACTACCGCCGGTGGAAGTCGTCGGCGGAGATTTCTTACGAGGAGGCCCTACGGAGGGCGAGGAGGAACCGGCGGGAAGGTGTGGGGGTCTACTCACAAGTCCCGCTACCCTACGTCAGCCCATACGCCTACGTGGCCAGCGACTCGGAGTACTCGGCGGAGTGCGAGTCCTTGTTCCACTCCACCGTAGTGGACACGAGCGAGGATGAGCAGAGCAACTACACCACGAACTGCTTTGGAGACAGCGAGTCGAGCCTGAGCGAGGTGGAGTTCGTAGGGGAGAGCACAACCACCAGTGACTCTGATGAGAGCGGGGGCCTTATTTGGTCTCAGTTTGTCCAGACGCTCCCTATCCAGACGGTCACGGCGCCGGAGCTGCATGAAAATGCGGCGAAGGCTTTTGTCAAAATCAAAGCCTCCCATAACCTTAAGAAGAAAATCCTTCGCTTTCGGTCGGGCTCTCTGAAGCTCATGACAACCGTTTAGTGAGGTGACTCGGTGGAATGTATCTGTTTCTGCTTTTGGAAGCAAGGTGCTTTTGTGTACATATTTCCACAGATTTTTTTTTTTTTTTTTTTAAATACAAATATTTAAAACTTAAGGTAAATTATGTCACTTGTCTTCAGAAATTGGGTGGATACTAGTGCCTTTTACGTGGAAATAAAAAGACCATTATACTCATTTAAAAAGAAAAAGCAACAAACAACACTGCCATTTCAGCGGTGAACAGCCTCCAGTGCATGGTATCAGAAGGCACTGAAAAAAAGGCTAAATGTTTCCAGGAATGGATCTTCCTTGCCTAGTTTTTCCAGTTCTGGATCTTTATACAGGATATTGTCAGCTTAAGGCCCTAAGTTTTTAGGGGGTAAGGGGGAGGGAGCGCAGGTGGTCTTCATGTTTTTGCTTGTCCCTTTTTGCTGCTCCTGTTGCCATGTCTTGAACTTTTTCCTCCTCATAGCCTGGCCTGGGGTTTTTTTTGTTTGTTTTCTTTTGTGTTTTCTCTTTTTGTGTGATTCTCTTCTTGAAACTCACCCTTATCCTCCCCCAACCTTCCCCCACCAGGAAAGGGCTCCTGTTCACTGATTCCAAGGTTAAGTCGCCTTCTCTGGAGTGCACTCTGCTCTGATCTCCTGGGAGTCCTGCTGCATATGGCAGTGGTGTTCAGAGTAAACTGTTGGAGCAGCTGGCTGAGGCTTAGTAACTTCAGTATATTGTGTAAAACTGCTTTTGAAAAAGAAGAAAAAAAAAACCCCATATGCATGTCACGTGCATGAGTATCAGTAGTTTTAATATTCCTGTTGATGTCCAATTTACTGTACATCATCAATGGCTGTTTTTATATATATAACATTGTGTAAATTAATATAACACAACATATGCTGTAATAAACAGTCTGTTTTAATACTTTTTTAAAGTTTGTTCTATTGGTGCAGACTTGGTGAATGGTTTTATATTGGCATTGTCACCACTTAGATCTGTCTCTTTGATGTGACCTGTTAATGTCGCCTGCATTTAGCCAGGCAGGAAAGGGAGTAAGTTTTAAATGTTGCTGTGGATGTGCCTGGTGCTTTGAGGGAACTGGATTTTCATGGCTCCTCTTGTTCTTCCCATAACTTGCATCTTTTTTAAGGGCAAGGTGGGATTTAGGAGCTCAGAAGCATCTTCAGGTTGTTGCTTTATGGGCAGCTCATGTTGCGGAGCAGATGGAAATGTAATATTAATCCTCTGTCTGGGTGCATGCACACTTTGGTAGGTACAACACAGGGGCAGATGGTAAGTTTCTGTAACCAAATAGATCAACAGGTGTCCCTCTGAAACGTCCAGTTAATGAATCCCCAAGAGCTGTTTGCTCTGGGAGCTGGGCTGGGTGCAGGAGAGAGCATAGATTCACTGTCCCTGGTGCACTCTTGAGGTATGGTGGCTGGCTATCAACCCTGACAAGGGTATGGAAAGGAGTGACAGTGGTGTCACCCATCAGTCTCTGTCTCAGTTTCTTTCTTCCCATAGGACTGAAGGTGAGTCTCTGCCAGCAAAGGAGAAAGGAGAAAGGAGCTAGACAGCACTGCTTCTTTTTGCAGCACCAGCTTTGAAGCTGCCTGGTGGGAAGGCTGGGGGTTGATGGGGCATGTGTGTCTGATGGAGCAGGCCCAGAGGATAGGCTGGTTTCTGCAGGTTCAGGTGCTGCAGTGGTCATACCACTGGCATGGGTACTCTGACTGGTATGAATTTGAAGGATATCTGTGCAGCCTGTCTGTTCCATGGTGAGATCTGCTGAGCAGGCACCTTCCTCTGTGGTTCCTCTGTGACCTTCATGCAGAGCAGGTTTTTTCTCAGGTTTCCTTGTGAATGCAGGAAGGAGAAGTCCACCCAGAATTAAATGTCTCTGGGAGCAGCTTTTGAGACAGTGGCAACGCCTCTGAGTAGCAGGTTTTATTTTTCAATCTGTAGTGTTGTGGATCCCTACCTATAAAATGTCTCTCATATTATTATTATTTTGCCTTTTTTAATAGAGGAATGTCAGTTTCTGTAAGAGGTCTCCTCCCAGTATGGTCACAAAGTTCTGGATTCAGTTTTGCACTTCCATCTCCTATGATATGGGAAAAGCTGTAACTCACCTTAGGTGGCCATAGCTGTCCCAGTGCTTAACACAGCTCGTGTGTGTATATATATATATATATTTGCATTAAAAATAATTGAATATTGATGTAGAATAATTCCTCCAGAACTTACTGGACGATGACTGCCACTGCAGAGAAGGGAGATAAGTAATGTTTGTTTTTAAACATGGGCTAAGCAGCAGCTTAATGCATTCCCATTAATAACTGCTGGTTGTTACATCAAACAAAGGCAATGTCAAAAAGCTTGTCAAAGCTAGTTCTTTCTTTCCCAGAATATCTCTTAATCATCCCACATAATCTCTCCTTGAGTGAGAAAAACATGGTGCAAATCCCTCTAAGTCTCAAAAGTGTAGCAGAGAGGATCTTCTGACGGGCACTCTGTCTCTCCAGCGGTAAAGGAGCTGCTGGTGGAAAGACAAACAGACAAGTGGCTTTGGGATGACAGGTTTCTAATTGCAGTGCTGTAGCAGGTTGTCTTGTACCAGGTGAGTCAGGCTGGTTTTCGAACAAGCACTGCTGAATAGTTTCTTTTGAGATAATTGAGTTTAAAAAAAAAAAAAGAAGAAAAAGAAAATAACCACCTAAATATCACTGAGCCTGGATCAGCTGAAACCACTGTATTGAATAGCTTAATACCAGACAGGGAAATGGGCTGATGCTATCTCCATCTTAATTGCATCCAAGTCTTTTCAGTTTGGGGAAGGAATTTTCCTTTCCTTCCATGATTTAGGTAAGCATCCAGAATCCTTTCAAAATGCCTGCTTTTTTTTTTTTCTCCTCTCTACATCCCCCACCTCTTAAAGATCTTACACGCTGCTGGAAAAGTACTTGATATGGTCCCAATACACAGCACACATTCTCTCCTCTGGTTCTGATTTAGGAAACACATCTAAGTCAGTTTTTTTGCAACGTTAGGTTGAAAAACATCTGCTGATCGTGGAGACCAGTTAAATATCTGGCACTTCTTTAAGCTACCTGGCTTTCCAGCTCCACAACCTGGAGTCCTTGCCAGTGTATTTTTCGTAATGTTTGCATTTTAATTCTCCCTGGTGTTGATGGTAGTCTGGAAGTTTGAAGTGGGAACATTTGTTTTCAGTGCACTGGGGCCTGCTTCAAGGCAGGGGAGGGTTGTCGGGGGGAGGTTTGGGGTTAGCTGCCCTGTGATCCATATATAATGGCATGCAGGAAGGTACAGAAGCATATGGTTAACATGAAGAACAAGAGCAGGCTCCTTTAGCCAGAGTCTTTGCAGTTCAGGTTCAATAGCATTCCTGCTCATCTCTGAAGTGCCATATCTCCCAGTGCAGGAATCGGCGTCGTGCACACCATGAGGTGCTGTCATCTGAAAGGGATGACAAGATGACAGTGTCACTGGGCTGTCTGCCTGCCAGCAGGCTTTTTGGGTCTGTCTTCTGCTCCCTTACCCCAGCCAGCAGCTGTGGGTCAGCGGATCATGAAGTAAGCTCTGTCTGGTGTGGTCGGGGTCAGAGAGAGGCCCTGGCATCGTGCCGAGACATCCCAACTGTGCGGGACCCCTGTTGGAGATGGATAGCAAGCTTGTGAGAAATTCGGTGTGGTGCAAGGATTTGGACAGCTGGGTCTGAAGGAAAATAGTAATAGAGAGCCCCATAAATAGAGTGGCCTGCTCCTGATTCATCTGTATTTTCAGGAGAGGCTGAAAGAGGAGGTGTTCCAGTCTAACGCCTAGCTCAGTAAGTTGGATTGGGCTGAAGAGTCATCTGAGTGACTTTGCTTCATTTCTTCCAGTACTCTTTAACTGAGCAAGGCCACTGCCAGCATTGGTAGTTGCTCAGGTGCTTTAGCCATCTGGCCAAGTCCTGCAAGAGCTTTACAGGGACAAGTGATAAGCTCCAGGTCTGGTTTTGTCTTCCATAGCACAACCCCTTCTTGCAGAGAGCCTGTAGCTCCCAGGTCTTTGCAGCCTTCCCTGACCTGAGGCTTCAGAGGGAAGCTGTCCTTCCTTTACAAGTTTTCTAGTTTTCTTCTGGATTGGGGTTCATTCTGCATAAGGACTGGCAACAGGTTCTCCACAACCAAGTCCTGTGCCTTCACTGATTCTAAATCTATGTCTGTTGGCTCTGAGGAAGGTCAGATGCTCCTCAGGTGGCAGCCAGCAAAGCCATCCCTGAGGGACCTGCATCCCTTTCTGCCTCAAAGGGCAGCAGAGGCTTTCATCAGCCACGAGGCCCCTCTGCAGATGACACTGGGCATGGCTCTCCCTCAGCATGCGAGCTTTCTCACAGGAGGGAACAAGGACATGAACACTTTGAGGAAGCTGAAACAGCCAAAACCATTTTTAATAGCTAACTTCAGCATCTAGCACGTACCTTTGAAGATGCCAACAATAATACATAGAGCTGAGCTGCTAGCACAAAAGACTGAACCATTCTCAACCCTCTGCAACATCCTGGGCACAGTGCAGCAAGGATACAGAGTCTGCAAACCAACGGAGGCAATTCACAACCCCCAGGTCTGTCTTTCAAACTTGCTTTGCTCCTGAATTACTCTGAACCTCCAAGGAAATGTGTTGAGGCTCTTTGCATGGCATGATGGTTTTTTTTTTCTCTAACTAAACATTATAGATGGAGCACTGTGGTGAGGAATGGTTGCTCTGGGGTTTGAAAAAAAATAATCACACAATGCTGTAATGCAGGGAGACATGGAAACACGTGGGGGATCCATTTTAGAGGGGAAATAGAAAGTGCTTTTTTACACAGCAGGGAATGTGCTGCCACAGGAAATAGTGAGGCAAGTATAATAGCAAGTCCAAAGGGTTAGAGGAGGTAGGGAAGGATGTGTGTTCTACCATCCCCAGTCACTGACTGTGGATGCTATAGGATGAATGTGAGGTGAATGCACTGCAAATAGCAGCCAGGCCTGTGTGCTCCCACTAAAGATTGTCTTTTCCAACCGTGGTTGAAGCATTGTTAGCTGGAGGAGAAGCACCATCATGCTCACCCAGCAGACGGTGTCCTGCATTCCTCTGATCTTGGTGTAACTGCTGGGAGTTGTCTATGCAGTTGAGTTTCCTCACTCTTTATTAGTCTGCCCAACTGTTGCTGACGATGAGTTCTGCATTGCTCTGCAGAGAAGTTCACTTGGTACACTTGGCTGCTGATGGGAAGTGTTTATTCAAACCATGGACATGTGTTTCTGGTCATTCCCATTCTGTGGCAGAATAATTTCATCCAGCCTTTCACACAGGCAGTCTGTGCCAAAGTCCTCTCTTCTGGTGAACATTGTCCCCCTGGAATGGAACCACTGCTATGGGCATAGTCCATCTAGCAGCCTGCTATGGGAGTCACTGTTGGGCAGCAAGTTTTCATCTTACAGTTGCTTCTAAATTGTAGGAAAAGTTGATGGTGAAAATGAACCATCCTAATGACTGAACATTGGACATCTACTGCATCCTGCCTTGGGACTTTGCTGTCCTTGGAGAGGTTTTTTCTCCCTCTGTGTCTAGACTTGTGCTTTTGTCTGGAGCCACAGAGCTGTCTGGAAGCAAATCCCACCGTAGTGTCCACTTACTGTGTGTTGGTTTGGACAGCAGAGCAGCTTTGGTGTGCACTGGCCTGATATCTTTGAAATGATAACCCAGATGGTCCACTCCAGGGGCACAGCAAATGTGCCTCTACCTGGGCAGGGACATGGGGGTCTGAATGAGTGATGGCTCCCTAGAATAGCTGCCAGTCAAAAACTATGGACAAGTTTGGTCCAAATGACACTGGGGACCAGACTAAATCCAGGCTGAAGCGAACACTTGAACTGTGTGTATTGTACTTGTGGGGACCTCAGTTTGGATCTGCTCCTTTTGTGCTGAATGATTTGTTAATGTAACCAGAGCCTCTCTCTCAATTAATGGCCTTTGTTTCCATGCTGTATTCCTTTAAGATCAATAAAGTATATTAACATTAATAACTTCATTTCACTGACCCGAGCTCTGAAAATCTGGCTTTTGTTATTTTTAAAGGAGTTGGAGATAAAAGTCCTGGGAACTAAGGACAAAGCTGAAGGAAAATCCATATGATTTGGACTCTGACCTCATGATGTAACGGTTTTGTAAGCAAATGAAGTGTTTTCCCCCAGAAAAGGTTCAAGTTCTTCTGTGGTCAAGGGCAGGAAACTGGAAAACTTGTAACCTGTTGAAAAATGTGTTCCCCGTGTCTCCTTGCTTTCTGTGAGCCTAGTGTCTTCAGAAATGAGGGGGTATTTTGTGGAGAAAGAGAAGCATGAGGTAGGGAGGAGAAGGACCTAATCAATCTTAATCTCTGAAGTGCTCATGCAGTGAGTGTTTAAGTATGTGATTAAGGCCATTCTTACTCAGCGAAGCATTTCAGTGCATGCTTTGGGTACTTCATGGTTGGGGTGAATTAAACTCATGCTCAGGACTGCTGGTGGATCAAGGTTTCTAACCTTGTCTTTGCAAGCATCCTATGTGTCTACAAGCTGTCCCAGTGGCTTCCCTTGACTACTGTTGGGAGGACTCCCTGCTCTCCCTTAAAATTCAGAACCTGTGTGGTGAAACTTGATTCAAACTGTTCATCTCAGCTTGGGAGAAGCAGTATCTTGAGTCTGTGCTTTAAGCAGTAATAGAAAGAAGTGCTTTTAAAGGAAGGGGTACATTTATTACTTGTGTTTGAGGACACTGAGCTAAAGCGACTTGGAGATAGGTGAGAGAACGTGCTTGTGCTCTGTGTGAATGGCAAGACTTGGTGTAAGCCCTGGGAATGGCACTTGGGAAGAGGCAAAGGGAACCTTTCTGCATTCTCTTGGATGTCCAGGTGGAGCTGAGAGAATGATGCAGGCAGGGAGGCCAGGTTACAGACACCCCCCATTCATGGCCTGGAGCACTCCCCATTCATGTGCCTGGCTAATCCTTACTTGAATTCCAGTTTCAGGCAGTGGGATCAGCAAAACAGTGGGATCTCTGGGCTACCCAGAGCTGGGGAGCAGAGTTAGGAAGCATAGAGAGTGACTTTGCCTGACTTCAAGGAAAGCTGCAGTTTGACTGAGCAACCAGTAGAGGCAAGGGAAGGGTTAAAAGTTTGTCTTCTCTTCCCAGACACATTATTTACAGTGGCTTGGTTTACTTTTGGAAGGCCCCACTGTCAAAGGAGATGTTCCCAGTGTTTCTGAGGGTTAGACCTGTATCATGTTACAGTTCTCTTTCCTGGGCTCTTGACGGACACGATTTCCTGAAGTTGCTCTTCTCTTGGGAAGGTGAACTCAGGAAAGAGTAGGTGTTTGCTAAAAATCCAGAGTCTTGGAAGGCAAAAGCATAGTAATGGCCTTTTCTCTCTAGTCATATGGTCAGTCCTCAATGCTGCACGATGCTCTGTTATCTCCTAGTGCAGGGCAAGGGCTGGGAAAGGAGTGGGAGAGGAAATCCATCAGGTTTGATAAGAAAGCAGTCTGTAAATCCTGTTGGAGCAGCTTGCAAAGGCTATAGCACCAACCATAGGAGCAGCACCTGACTGCGTCATCCGAGCAGCCATCTCACCCTGTGGTCAGCGAGGTCAAGGGCAGTGTCAGCTATTGACCTGCCCATCTCTGCTGTTGCTTAAGCCACTGTCGTGCCTCCAGGCCACAGCAGACAGCATCTTCATCCTGGTAAGTGTTTCCTTTATTGCTTTTTGTCTTCTTAATGGAATAAATCATGGCTTGGTGTTAAAGCACAAGCGCTGAAGTAAACTGAAGTTCTGGCTTGTTTCTCCTGTCAAGCACTTCACAACAGCGTTTCTCATGTTGTTCTTGGGCCCAGAAGGAAACTATCCCTCTCTCATCTGCAACATACCTGCTTTTTACAGGTATCTTCCAAGTGGCTTGCATGGAACAACACATCGAGGCAACACATGGCACTCCAGCACTGTGCCAGACACCCTGAGGCAATCCTGTAACTGCACCATCCCCAGCTACCCCAAGATATTCTTCTGACAGGGATATTGGCACTGGGAGGTTTGGATCTGACCCATCCCACCAGAAGCCCATCACTGCTTTGGGTGAAGATGCTCTTGGCCTGTTACAGATACCCACCGACACCCTGGGTAGGTCCCTCAGGCTCATATACACAGGAATGTGGAACTCCAGACCTTCCTCCCTTCCCTCTTTGCCACGAAAGCAGGCTTGTTTACCTTTCATCCTCTGCCCTGTGCATTCTCATCTGAAGTTGTCCAGCTTGTGGGGGTGTTCCTCATGACTTCAGAGCACAGCACTTACATCTTTGGCCTAAGTAAACTTTGTGGATCCACTACAAAAATATGAAATAAGCAAAGGATTTTGTATTTTAAAATTAATTCAGAGCTGGGTTTTCTTCCTGTTGTGGTTCCCCCCACCCCCTTCATTAACTTCTCCACACAAGTGTCATGATGTGGACAGGAAACATAGCAAAAGAAGTGAGAGGAGTAAATCTCCATCCCTCCTGCATAACAGAGTCAATGCTTTTGCACGGGGCAGGGGAGGAAACAAAAGGCCCTTTGTCCTGCCAAAAAGATCCTCATTGATATTAATCTAAAACCCCAAATAATTTACTGATCTACAATTAGGAGGGGTAGCCAAATGGACAAGTGGGAGCTGGGAAGCTGGGCAAACTGTAGCTGGTCCTTGTGCTAGAGATTCCTCTGGCTGCTGGATCCACTCTTGTTCCCATTGATTGATTATTAGAGTGTTTTCCTGGTGGTCAGGGCTGCTTTCAGAAACCACTTATGGTGCACTGATGAAAAGGCCGATTTTGCAAGTAAACATCCTAATAAGCAGGTCTTGACAGATGGTTTGTTGCTCGAGCCCTACATAACCCTACAGCTGGTGTCGGTGTCTCCCACAGATGTTTCCCAGGAGAACTTCCCCACAGCATACTCAGGAGCTCTCAGCTTTCACAGCACACTGGGCTGCATCCCAAGGAGGAGCCTTGGTGCTTGCTCGCAGGTATGTGTTTGGGAACAACACAGGCTTCTGGAAGCATGTTTAACATATAGCAGAGATAAAATTAGCCTCCCAGTGGAACCTATTGGTGTCTGAACAGGGAGAGGAAAGGTGTCTGAGCACAGCAGCTGCTGCTGCTGCTGTCTCTTGGTCCATGAGCAGTGAGGAAATGTCCAGTGTTATATGAAGCGGAACTGGAAACCTCTCATATACTTTAAGCATCTTCAGTCCTTTTTGTTTCCAAAATCTGTCCTCTTTCCTCCATATTTTCTAGCAAATTTCATTTAGGCAGTGATTTTTCCAAGTGAATCTCTTCTTTTCCCCCCATTTCCTTTGTCTGTGAGTCTGATGAACAGGTCTGAGCCCTGGGGTCAGCCCATGATGCTCTGGTCACTGGCCATATCAGGTGTGTAGTCCTCAGGCAGATAAAATATTTCCATTAGAAGCTGATGGATGAATTACAGATATTTTGCCTCTTTTTTTCTCCCTTGGGGAGCTCATGGGACTGTAAGATTGTATCAGCTGCCTTCCAGACCAGGCAATTTAGATGTGACTGATTTGTATATCCCCACGGTGTTTCTGGTGGGCTGTACAGGATATACAGCACTCTGCCTCTGACCTGAGAGCAGCTGAAACGGGACTGATGTGTAGAGGCTGCTGCTGAGAGGGGAATGGCTACAGCTGCCCCCATGAGGGTATCTGCTAGGAATGGGTTTGAAAAGATCATGCTCATTTGGGAAGAAAGAGGAATTAGGCTGAATTCCCTCCAAAGTGGAGCAAAACACCATCAAGTAGAAATCCTGCAGAAGGAAATAGTGTACTGCCTTGCACTGCAGCTTGTCTCGAGACCTGATCTCTGGAGTGCTGAGCCTCTTAGCTCGGTTTCACAGGCTTTTGTGTTTCCCTCCCTGAGATGGTCTTAACATCTGGGACACCCCAGACTGAGAAGTGTGGGAGCAGTGAAATCCCCTCCTGTGAAGCAGCCTATTTGGCAGCAGGCAGCCCCAGGGCCCTGGAAACCTGAATGGTGGAGGAACCAGATGGGTGACCAGGCAGGAAACTCAGCAGGTTTCTGATGTTTGGAGCCCTGTGTGAGTTTCATGGGAACCTGGGCAAAATTGACTCACCTTGTTGAGATTTTGCTGAATTGGTGAATTCCTCTGAAATGCTGTTCTGCCCGAAACCTTCTGAGCAGGTGCAGTATCTTCAGCTATCTTTTGAAGAGGGAGACAATGAGTTCCCCTGCGCTTTGCCATATGGGTCAGAGAAGCACTTGCCTTTGCTATTGAGCCCTCTGCCAGCATTTACACTCCTGAAGTAGTGTCAAGGAGGGAGGATACAGGAACTTGGCCTTGACGAGTGAAGGATGCTGTCAGAAAATCATTGTGTTCTCACTATCCTACACCTCATCCAGCTCCTCTGTCTTGTCCTATAGACTATAAATTCTCCATAGTAAATGAATTCCCCAAGTTCTCTATTTGTTTTCACAGCCTCTAGCCGGGTTTCCTAGGTGCTACCCTAATATAAACAACAGTAAAGACTGCACTGTCCTGCTGCAAACCACTTCTGAGGATGTTCCCTCTAATTCTCTTCCTGGTTTAGCACTGTGTCATTAAAAGGCATGAGGTGGTTAATTGGAGGCTTACAGCTTTTGTGAATGATGCAAAACCTCTCTCTGTGTGTGTGTGTGTGTGTAATTGCTCCCTGCAAACGCTCAGGTGAACACTTTAGAAGAAAAGAGGGGAGGACGCAGATGGCCACGGGCAGAAGGTTCCCTGTAAAAAGGTCACAGGAAAAGGTTAGTGATAAGTTGCCCTGAAGCTGGGAAAAAGAACCTAATACCCGGACAACTGGTGAAGAGCCTGGCTAGACCACGGCTTTGTTCCCTAAAGGGGGCTGCTGCTGCCACAGAGACTCCTACATCAAAGCTCTCCTAACAAAACACAGCAGAGATCTGTATCGCCCAGCCTGTGGCATTGGCGGGAAATGGCTTGGTTGACAAGTCGGAGGCCCTTTCTGGGCAGATGGCTGAGTAGGAGTCACTGGCTGCTTGCAAAATCTCCAAACGAGCCTTTAATCTGCGTGTGATACTGTATGTTTTAACAGCATCTAGATGTTTATCTTGGCTGCATTAGTCACCAAGAGAGTCTGCTCTCAACCTTTTCTCTTCCATACCTTAGCTGCAGGCTTCTTCCCCCAGTTTTTTGGGACAGAAGTGAGCTGAATGCTGTAGGATTTGGGTGGATTATTGACATTTTGGTAGGGAAATATATCAGGAATGGATTTTCTTGGTAGTACTCTGTAGAGTGTATTTAGTGCTGTGACGTTGTGTGTGCTGTGATTGACTTTCAGAGCCTTGCCCAGGGAGCCAGCGGTCTGAAAAGTCTTATCATGCTCCTAAACAAATAGCTCTGTCTTGAAGCCCATTAGAATTAACAACTACAAAGCTGCGCTTCTCCCAACCTGATGTTAAATGCCTTCCAGTGCAGAAGGTAAACAGGATCAATCAATCATCCTCCCAGGGACCGCCTTAATGGCAGTCCATGAATCAAGCCTGGCTTTTGAGGTCATTTTTATCTGCCTTGGGGTGTACAAGCCGACCAAATTGGGGTCTTGCTCCGCATGTGCAGGCTGAAGAGAGCAAGGCTGGGTCTGGCAGGGTGTGTTAATTAGGTGGAGCCAGTGTAAATATGTCTGTTATGATGAGGTTTGCAAATAGTGAGGCCTGAGCATGCAGGCCCTGTCCATCTCTGCTGTCCTACAAAGCCAATACTGCCATAGTGCTTCTGCTGACTCGGCCAGACAACAGCTCGATGCCACTTTTGCTTCTGTGCTTTTGTACCTATGGTGTATTGTTTGTTTTCTTTTGACTAAGCCAAAAAAGCTTAGGTCAGTGGGGAAACCAAACTCCCAGCAATCACCTGAAGAATATGGACAATTTAATAGTCTGAAGTTTTCCTAATCCAGACAGTAACATGAGCTCAGGCTGTTCAGCTGAGGTCCTGCTATAACTTTGCACATCATCCAGGGAGATTTAGAGCCTACCAGGTCATGGGCTGTGTATGCAATTAAAAAGCTCCCTTCCCCAAGGAGTTCACAATGCGGAGACAAAATATTATCCTCCCAATTAGTTTATTGCAGCAGACTGGGGCACAGAAGTCAGATTATCTGGAGGCATGCTAAGACCATTCATGTGCCATTGAACTTGGAAAAGGCATTTTTCACAACATCTGGTTTCAATCAATTTGTCGTCAATTCAGAGTGCCAGACCCATTTTCTGGGGCCATTAAAGTACACAGCTCTGACACAGGGTTGCAGCTGTAATCCAAACATGGGTATTTAAAGTAAGAGTCCTGCTACCTCTCGCTCGTGACTGTGTAGGCAATGAGAGTCTGGTGGCCACGCTCTTCTGGATGCAGCCCCTTTTCCCATCTGAGAAAGCCTCAGGCTGGCCCATCACCTCCAGCTGTGCTAGATGCAGCTTTTGGTCATACGTGTGGTGCTTGGACAGACCTTTTAGCAGGGACCCAGTGCATCGGGGAGGAGATTCACTGCCAAGCATTATGGAAGCCTTTGCAAAGCCTCTCTCCTTCATGAAGCAGGCTCTTTCCTTAGCCTACCTCTGCATTTTCCTTTTAGAGCTCCAACCACCTTCTTGTGCAAGCGGCCTGTTGCGGCTGCAATTCTGCCAATATGGGAACGGGCTGAGAGGAACCTGCTTCATTTAAATATGTGCAACCACAGCTCATGCTTTTACAGCATATATTCGGTGAAGCAATGCCTTTATCTGCAATACTTAGCCTTTATCTAACATCTTTTCAGTCTAAAGCTTTTTTTGAAATGCAGATTAAGTAATAACAACGTAGGATAATTGAGTGCATTTTTTCACAGTGACATAATGATACTTATCTATGGCTACTGGAAAGCAAGGAGAGCATACTCTGTGAGTGCTGTATTATCTCCCTTCTGAAACAGACCACGTTTTGGCATGAGGGCTTAAGTAATTGAAATACGGCTCCTTGTACCAAAGCCTGTTTGTTTATAATAAAGCCTAATACGTCTTTCTGATGGACATTGCAACGTCAGAAGCACTGACAAGACGGCTGACTCTGTGCAACCTGTGAGGCTGGAGTGTGGAGTTCACACCATGTAAGAACTATATCTGATGTGTCTCCTGTTCTGTGAGAGCAAAACCTATCCCATCATGAGAGGAGGGGACCTTGGGTATCAGTGTTTGTAATGTGTGTTGATTTTTTTGGATGTCAGGTGAGATGGAGTTCTGAGCATGCTCTGCTTAGCATCGTCCTGGCTTTTGTGGGGAATTAGCTAGAACACTGTTGTGAATGGACTTTAAAAACCCACTGGGTGATTTTATTTGCATTGGAGGCGTGGTAAAATAAAATGACAGGCTGGCATGGTGAAACAAGCTGGACTCCTTTTGAATCCTATTGAGTGAAGAGGAAAACATAAATTAACACCCCCCTCCAAACCCTCAGACATGCAGGTATCTTCAACAGAAAAACAGCCTGTGCATCTTCCATAAAAACTGGAGGACTGATGGGAAAACACTTAGATTTAAATCAACTTACTGTCCAAAGTGGTATTTTAGTCCCTCTTGCATTTGTTCAGGCAGAACACGATGGTGTGTAGCTGGATAATTTGAATATCAGATGGAAGCATTTAGCTGGTGAGCTGGGATGGTGCCAAATTTTGCAGGAGCTTTTTCTCCTGAGTTCTGCCGTTTTTGTAGCTACTTAGACAGAATTATCCAAGCATGCTCCTGGCTGGCACAGGGTAAATGCTGAGCAACGCAACATGAGTCTGCTCTTCATATGTCAACACAATTCCCTAGTTAAATGTCAATGAACAATCAAGTAGGGCTTATTTAACTGTAATTCACAGGTTCTCAAAGGGCCAGTAAGGTATCTGATGTTACCAGAACCTGAGGAATGACACTGGACCATCAGCAAAGCCTTTTCAGAAACTGAGAAAAACTGTTCACACCATTTTCTTGCTGGATTTCTGTGCAGTCTACCTGAGTGTGCATGAGAACCGTATTGCTGAACATGACTGAAAGCCTCTTATTCTCTTAAGCATCCTTTATTAGGGTGGATGTGGGGGTTAATTCAACCTGGTAGTGTGGCACTTTGAAGTTACCAAATCTATTAAGTGTTTATCTGTATATATATGCACATTGGATAACTGGAATACTGATGTTAGGGCTCCTTCTCGACTCCTCTATTTGTTCCTTGTGCTGTTTGATTGGCGTTAATCCTGAGGAAAGAGGTGGTGGTGATGCCAACTGTTTTTCCCAGTGGAAAATGAGTATGATCAGCCCCATTCTCACATGTGGTTCGTATCTCCCATAGTGCAGGAATTTGTTAGCTTAAAGATTCTCTCTAAATGGGTGACAACTCTTCTGTGATAAACTGTGGCTGCCCGGCATGTGAGACCTCAGACACCAAATAAACAGTGCTGGCATCAGATAATTCTGTTTAGAATGCATGGCCTTAGAAGTACCCTATCTTTTGAATTGCAGTGTTTTTTTCATGGGTTGTTTACATCTTCCTGTGGTGACTTCATGTCATCTCATAGTACTTTGGTGTCTATGAAAGCTTAAACAACTGATCCTAGAAGGTATGCACAGGATTAGGTTTCTTTTTCTAGGGCTTTAGGGAAATGACTTATCTATAATTTTCCCTCCTGATCCTCAAAAGTCTGCCAGGGCACTGATGGGCAAAAAAAAAGCTTGCACTCATTAGAGGTGTAGAAACCCTGGAAAAGGCTTCACTTGGTGGTGTGCTCCAAGGATGAATGTTGGGGTTGATGAGATTCTGTCAGGAAAAGAGACAGAGGTTCTTGTGCTCAAACTGCAAAGCCTTATGTCCACTGTCCTCAAAGTGTGGTGGAGATTTCTTCTTGCTCCCTTTAAAATGTAGGGTGCAAACCACAAAAGATCATGATCTTTTGCAATTTTAAGGAAGACCTGTTATTTGGGCTGGAAACATGTCCTGCTCCAAGACTGAAGCTGACTGTGTGAAACCACAGAGTATGTCAAGGGTGTAGAAGAGAAAGCACCAAAAAGCTGAGAGTTTTGAAACTGTTTATCTAAGTGTCTTGCCTGGCCCCTCTTATCGCAGGATCAAGCACCTCCCAGGTGGTAAAGCATTTTATCTTCTTGCCAACACCCTCACAGGGTTCCTATCCCTATTTTACAGTTAGGAGACCCAAGTGCAGGCTCTGAGTGATATGCCCAGTGGCACTTGGGGTTTCTGTGGCAGATCAAGGAATGAAGCTCCACTTTCCCATGCCCCAGGCTAATTCCTTAACCCTGTGGGATCCTCCTGGAAATGAGCAGAATGGTTTAGCAAAGCACAAAAATGCTTAAATGCAGTATGGGGGAGCCCATCCTGGAGTCCAAAACATTAAGTATTGGCATTTAAGTCTTGGTCTTTTGGAGTGAGTAGGAGCTGTGCAGTGGAGAGCTGAAGTTGGCTCTGGAATGAGCAGAATTTCACTGCATGATGCAAGGTTTGTTAGTGTGGCCATGCTGGCCAGGCTGTGCCACTTTGGGGGCTGAAGTGATCTTCTCTGCACAATGCTGGGTGTGTGGATCTTGCTGCCCACGCAGACCAACTGGGATTTCAGACTCTCATCACCTTGGGACAAAGCTTCATCTCCTTCACTGCTGACAGGTCAGTGGATTCTCTAGCCTGGTTTTCCGTTGTGAAAAGCCCTATCCCAGGAAACTGTTTTGCAAAAGCTCACTTTCCAGGATGGGTCTGGCAGTGTAAGCCTCTGAACTGCCCGTTGCCCATGAGTTACTCTGAGCTCTTGCTCCTCCCTTACTATCCCACTTCCATCTCTTGATCCCTGCTTTTCACGCTCCAACAACTGTAGAATACCTTCATGCTAACAAAATGTTTT
The DNA here is from genome assembly GCA_020800305.1 of Porphyrio hochstetteri. NCBI lineage: Eukaryota > Metazoa > Chordata > Aves > Gruiformes > Rallidae > Porphyrio > Porphyrio hochstetteri. Next base: position 65,907,349 of record CM036908.1, on the reverse strand, counting down.
AGAATCACAAAATGATGATGTAGGGGAATGAATAACACAGGGAGAGACTGAATATTTAGTAGGTGCAGGTTATTACCTAATAACTGCCTGCTTCAATCATTGATAGTATTTAAACTCTTCAAAACTGCAGCACCTAATAAATGCTACTAAATACTGCCATGCCCATAACTTGATTGCAATAATCCATCAGGGAAGGTGTTTCAAAATGTCAACTCTTCTCAGGTTAGCTGGGAAACTGGCTCTTAGCACGAGCATTGGGATAATCTGGTGCTCCTGATGCTGCTGGCTGCGTTAGATGCTGATTCTGAAATGGTGACCGCACTTTCCTTCTTACTCTGTGCTGCACCAGTGTCCAAAGCCTCTTTTGGAAGGGTAATACTGTATAAACAGGCAGCCAGCTCCAGCCTGAAGCTTTGGTTAGAAGGGTAAGTGAGGTTGCAGGATGAAAGGAAGGTGAAGACAAGCACAGGAGGCAGCAATCTCCGTTGGCTGCCTGCCTGCTCCTCACTACTGTTCATGGTGGTTTTGCTGAACAGGCAAGCTGGTGTGCTGTCGGTTGGGAATGCTGTCAGCTCCTCAAAACCTTGCTTTCTGAGGACTTGCTCTCCTGTGCACACTCAGCATGTCTCCTGCTTCAGCAAAAAATAATAAATAATCTTTCTCTGTCACTCTAAGGCAGGTAGCACATCATGAAGTCCTCTTCATCTATGGAGATTCTAGATGAGTGTCTCATTTGCATGTCTAACAAAGCCTTGGGTAATCACCAAGAGGACGCTGGACTCAGTTAAAAGACTTGGACGATAGCACCAGGCATTTGGAAAGAGGCATCTGTGTATGGTGATTCCTTGATCTGCCTCAGATTTGAGTCTGTGTGCTCACCTTGCAAAAGGATGTTGCAGCAGCTTCACAACGTATCTGGAAATTCCAGATTTTTGTGGAAGGCACAGGATCTGGAGCTGGGAGGTCTGGGACACCCTACAGCGTGTTTTCTCAAGCACTCTTCAGTACTGAAAAATGGTATCAGGAGTGCAAGTTCTTCCCCTGGCAGCAGCAGAGTTGAGGAATGACTAGGGGCTGCTTGCACAGCGGAGCTCACCGAGGCAGATCCCAAGTCCAGATCTGGCTGGTCACAGCAGCTTCATTATGACATTATGCAAGGTCCTTTGAAGATTTCCTCCTGGCAGAGCCTGCCATGTCGTCACAGAGGTAAAACAGGGAACAGTCCAAATCCTGTTAGGGACTGTGAATCGGTTGTAATGCTGGCTGCAAAGTTAATTCCCTTTCTAGAAGGAGGAGGTGAGGTGGTTGCAGGCCTGGGAGGAAGTTGTTGGCTATACAGTGAGTGGTGCAGCACAGGACTCGATCAGGCTGGCTCTGGCCTTGACATACAGATGAAAATAGGTGAAGAAGGTGAGTTAAGGTGTTTGGAGAATGAGGAGATGAGCAGAGTGCATTCCTTATACACGGAGACCCTTTTTTCTAAAGTCCCACAAAGTATATTTCCAGCTGAAACACAATAATCTCTTTCTCCCCAACCCCTTTTTTTAATCTTATGAGTCAGAGGGATGGTTTTGCTTTTACCTGCCATTGTTTATCACTGGTATGATGTTATCCCAAGGTGACTACCCACATCTGGACTGCGGAGGTGAGAGTGGTGTGGCCAGGAAACTCTCTGGGCTCAATTTCCTGCCATTCCCCTCACTTGGGAGTGTCACATCCTCCAGGCTGATCAGTGGACCCCAGCACAGAGACCCTTAGCTTCACAGAGATGTCTTTCACACCTCAGACCACCTACTTCCCCACCAAATGCTTCCCATGCTTACCTTTCATGATAAAATAGGTCCCAAATTTCTCTGTCCATGTTTGTCATCTCTCTGACTAGTGAAATCTGAGGAAAGCTGATGGGACAAATCCCATGGTTGGTTGAAAATACTGTACCAACTGCCTTTTAAATTTTGATTTACATCTGTGCAGAATGGGTAGCATTCCTCAGAAACAACACTCCTCCCTCAGCATCCCAGCCTTTTTAAAATACAATTGAAAGACTGAGATGCCCTGAATAACTCCCTCCCTCTGCAAGTTTTCCAGACAACACCATGTGGTGCTGGGAACAGGTATCTCTGTATCTTGCTGTCTGTGCTAAGCCATTCCCCTCCTCACAGACTAAAAAGCCTTCCAAGGAGCGGAGAGACAATGACTGTGCTGGGAATCCCCCCCCCTTTCTCAGAAAAACTCCTGTTCTTTCATCACCTTACAGGGAGATTTCAGAGGGATTACTCTCGCTATGCCCTCCTGACCCTGGGATTCCTCTATTTTCATTATGGGTAAAAATGACCATTTCTAGGGGGAAATGATTTGAAGCAGACATTGAATCCTCCCCCTTCCTGAACCAGCTTTAATAAATAGCAGGGTACAAACACAAATTATTGAAAGACAACCAAAAAAATGCCTTTAAAAAGCCAAACCTCTGCTGTGGGTTCTGGTTGTGCCACACAGCTCCTGGTTGGCCCCACTGTGTGGAGTGGTGAGTTTATCTGAGAGCGAATGTTGTTTCATTATGAAGTAGTTTGCCTGGGAGACACTTCAAAATCATTAAAGCTGACAATTTACCTTGCTGATTGCTCTAGCTGAGCTGCCGTGTGCTTTAGCGTCGCTGGACAAAGCGATAGGCGGCTGTGCTGCATAGCACCGGCACCTCTCCCTCTCCTGCACTCCCCAAGCAGGACAGGGTTTCATTTTTCCAGAGATAGCCCGTGTTTTCTCTCTCCCTGTGGGGCTCAGAGGGAAGTTCCCACAGCCCTTGCAGTTCAGGACCAGTATCATTATCGTCGTGCGATCGCATAATGTTATGTTCTTTTAGTAATCAAACCTCAGGCTCCTTTTGCTACTGCTGCCTGAGAATAATCATAGATCGGTATTTAAATGGCACAAATTTGGTCCTGGGCTGGTGCCTCATCCTGAGCTATTGCTGATTCTGTGGATTTGCTGCATGTGCACCGCAGGGGTGTAATAGACGGCTCTTTGTGGCGGGCTGGCAGGGCTCTGTTGTGCCAGGTGCTCTGTTTTTAGCAAGAGTGTGTTTTTTCTCTTTTTTTCTGGTTTTTTTTTTCTTTTAAGAATTGCTAAATTAGCTCATAACCTGTAATCGGTGTTAATTCCTTTGAACGCTCTCAAGCGAGCTACAGCTGATTGCTGTTGTCTGACCCTAGTCGAGTCCGTTTCTAGAAAACGCTTTGTGTGACTTTGTGTGTACAGCTGAAAGGAATGCAGGTTTCCCCTAATTACATACTGGTAATGCAAGAGGAGACATTTCTAGTTCTGCTTCTGAAAGTATTTCCTTTGAGCGCTGATGAGCCAGCAATAGCAGTAACCTCTGAAACCGTTTTGAAAAGGAGAGACAAGGCAGGAACTAATACAGCTTCATCACCTGAAGCCTTGCGTAGATTGTAGCAGCAACAGAGCCACCAGTAAGTTACTGGGGTGAATATCTTTAAACTGCTCTGTATTTTAATCAGATTAAATTAATTCAGGGGTCTTTGCCAGCCTTTTCAAAGCCGGTGCTGTATGGTGGTCAGTAACTCAGCCATTGGGAAGAAAATAACTGAATTTTCATTTGTTTAAGCTGAAGAACCCTCCCAACATTTTTATCTGTGGCATACTGCCTCAGACATACACAAAAATTACCCCTATATGAGCAAGTGACATTTCTTAATCAGCTATGCCTATCTGATTTTTTCTACAGCCTTTGTTCTCGGCTCTTTAATTTTATTTAGATCTCCTGTCAGGAGCGTGAAGGCATTTCTTACTGTAGGTGCTGCAAATACAATGAATTTCTTACAGAAGTGAGTTCAATTGTCAATACCATTTATTACAGTATTAGTTAAGGAGCTGTGAATAAATCAAAAGGATTAACATTAACTCTCGGGTAGAATAGAGAGCCAGAACATTATATTGCTCATGTATCATTGATGAACAGTATTTTTCCAACCTTTAGTTTACAGAAATGAAAATGGGTTTCCCTAAAGTGGGTTCTTCTCTGTGAGTTTGAACTGGTAACAGAATTTTTACCATTTAAACCATTAAAAACTGTGTTTAAATCACCGCAACGTCTTCTCATAGGTAAATATTACCTTGTTTAAATGTATTTGGGATGCTGTGTCAATGCACTTAATACTTCTTGAGCTGAGCATTTCATTCATGAATTATCCTCTGCAGAAAAATCAGAGGAAAGTAAAAGAATTTATATGAGCTTATTGCTGTTCTTGAGCTGTGTTACAGATATAAAGCTAATCCAGTGTTAGCTCTGGGCAAAGGGCATTGGTGTGGGCATTTACTGAACCTCAGCTGACCTGTGGCAACTGCTACTCATTAGAGAGCAGCAGCATCACTGCATGTGCAGACCTTCAGTGGTGGTGAATGCATCATTATACGGTAACCCCCCTTGGTTACCCGATCAAAGAGGTTAGGAGATGACTTGATTGTGGTTTTGGAGTACCTGTGTCGGGAAGAAATTTCTAATGGGAGGTGATGCTTCATTTTAGCAGAAAAGGTTATAATGGTAACAAAAGTCAGCTTAATTAGAGCTGGCAGACTCAGAGCAAGGAAGGCAGCTAACCTTGGAATGGTGATTCAAGGACAAGTTGGAATATCCATTTTCTAAGTCTTTATGTTGAGTCTGCATATTTCCCCAAGGATGGGTCATAGCTCAGTCAGAAGTTATGGGCTTGAGGCAGAAACCATGTTACATGTTGTGCAGAAGGTCAGGTGCAGCGGTTGTTAAGGTCTTCCTGGGCCTTTGAAGTCTATGAATTCCAGTGAGAATTACTGCAGATTCACCATAGTTGGGCTCAAACTTGGTGCAAACATAAATTGCCAAATACTGCATGTCTAAGGGACCTAATTAATGTTTATAAATATCTTAAGTATGGGATGCAGGGGGAATTGGCCAACCCCTTTTCAGTGGGCTGTGGAGACAGGACAAGGGACAATGGCTGCAAGTTAGAGCATAGGAAGTTCCGCACCAACATGCGGAAGAACTTTTACCCAGTGAGGGTGACAGAGCCCTGGGACAGGCTGCCCAGGGGGGTGTGGATTCTCCTTCTCTGGAGATATTCAAGACCTGTCTGGACGCTGACCTGTGCAATATGAGCTGGGGAGCTGCTTTGGCAGGGGGGTTGGACCTGATGATCTCTGGAGGTCCCTTCCAACCCCTACGATTCTGTGATTCTGTGAAGGTACCTGATAAAAAGTGAGACAGTAGCATTGCCCTACATGACATACGATGCTGAAGTCTTATTCTTTAGTCTATGAGGTTAATGCTCAGCTTTGGGGTTAAGCCATGGTGGGACTCACGAGACCCTGGTATTTATGTTCCCAGTATCCAACATGAAACACTCATGCATCTTGCAACAGATGCCTAACTTAGTATAGCCTACAGCTCAAACCATTTTTACATCTCCAGAGCTTCTGCAAGTTCCCAGAAATGTATTTTCAGTCCTCCTGGTTTTGAGCAGCACAGAAGCTGGGCAGTTTTTATTGAATCTGGCTTTAATTTGCATTATCCCTACGGTACAATTCAGTGATATTTCAGTCCCTGGAAGAGTGACATGAATGGCACACAAAATGTGCTTATTTCTTTAAACTGCCATTTAAAAATAACTTATCGTTAGGACTGTGTCCAAAAAACACAGGATTTAAAAATAACTCTCTGTTAATGAGAGTGGATTGGCAGTAGCAGTGTTAGAGGTTAGATTTTGTGCATATGCATCCGTGTGCTTGTGCCCTCTCCAATAACCAGCCCTGGCTTTCTGTGATGGCATGGTGCCATTGGTCCTACGTTGTTTTTCCTCTATGCCTTGGAAACCCAAAAGTCTCTAGAGAACCCTTTGAAAATAATGCCTGGATAATGGCCTTGAAAAGCTGCACCCCAGCAAAATCCCCCAAAGCGTGGGCTCTGCTGCGTACCAAACACGTCGCATCCCTGGGGAAGTCTCTTCCCTTGCTGAATGGGTCCTGCTGTGCATGGAAATATGAAAGATGCCCTCGAAAATCAACCTTTGAGGTTACAGTACAGATGGAGCGAGGCTGAAAATGAATTTCAGCTTTCAAGTGACTTTGTGCTGTCTCCTTGATTGACTTGCCAGTTTTAATACTGTAAATTGGGGGATTGCGTGTAATGCATTCATGCCGTCCTTGTGTGGAATGAAGAAGGAACATAATTTATGGGGATATTCTCATCTCAGCCTTTGAGGAATTAGCTTCAATTAACTCTGTTGGGAATTGCATGTGTCGGGTGTCAGAAAGCCATCAAGTTGCCTTTAGAAATGCCGGCTGCTGTATGCGCTTCATTCTTCAGCTGTCTGAGGGGCTTTAGCAATGGATAAGGATTCAAAGCTTGGGAAATGCAGATCTGGGTGACCAAGTTTCACAGGGTTAATGCTGCGTGCAGATGATGGATGGGACCATAGCTGAATGCATTGCAGGTTGTTATAATTTGTAGCTCTCCAGCATGGGGGAGAGAGGGTTTGGGGAAGGTGCAGTAGCTTGTGAACACAGAGCCCTGAAAGAACAAATACACCAAAAGACACGGGCTGTAAAATAAGATCTCTCCGGGTAAATCTTTCTGTCACCCATGAGAATTAGGAAGGACATTGATTTCAGGCAGAGTGTGGCCAGTGCTTCTGGATCTGAGAAGCCTGGGGAGGCTTTGCCACCAGGTGATGGACAACCGGAGGGAGGTGGCTAGGACAGACTTTTTTAGGATGGGGAAAAAAGAAAGGCTTTGGAGAAAGAAGCCCTCTGAAAGGAGTGCACCTGGAACCCTTGCTGTTTGCAGGGTGCGAGCATGCCAGGGAGCATTTCTGCTTGTCAGGTGCTGCAGACTGATGGTAGCACTGTTGGACTCAACCAGAGACTCGGTGTCTCTCAGTGTGGTGCTGCCTGTCACCCTCACTGAAATGGAAAGGACGCATGGCCTGTCAGACTGCATTAGGCAGCTGTATCAAAATGCAGCACAGGAGAGCTGTGACGTTCAAAAAGCCCAAGCAATGCTCCCAGTGCCTCAGCTTGCCAGTGGTGACTCTGTAATTCCCTTGTGAAGCATCATTTTAAATCTGAGAAGTGTGGAGAATGCTTATTTTCACTCGTAGCACACATTCTTCAGCACTCTCTTAATTTCTCTACTAGCGGAGAAAGAATCAGGCAAAGATGCCTGGTGGTTCTTCAAAGCCAAAAATCCCTCCTTTGCCCCTGATTATCACTTCATTATCTAGCAGCCGCTCGCCAAATCAGACACTCAAGTAATTTCGTGGCGGGTGCTGGCAAAGTGTTTCCCAGCGATGCATTTATATCTAAATGGGTAATTCTCTATCCACAGCTTATCCTGAAGATTAAAAAACCAACCCAGCTAGATCTGAGCAAATCCAAACCAGGAATCCTAATCAGTCCTGTCGCTGAAAGTGCATTAGTATGGCACAAGAGAGAGCATGGCTTTCTTCCAGCAGATACAACAATCACAGCTCGTTTGGGCGGGGAATTTTTTCTACTGCTGTGTATTGACACAAAGGAGCATTTAGCTTGATAATGCCTCCTGGCTGCTGCCACGATTCGAATATTAAGAACAAATTAAGGTGTAAGATTAAACTCTAGAAGTTGTTACCTGTTCACAGTGAGGTAAGCGGTTTCTTCTTTAGCTTTTTCACACCAAAACGTTGGCTGTCAGCACTTGGGAGTTTAAAAATAAAACTAAGCTCCTACCTTATGCAGGAAACAATTAGAATCTCAAGTCTCCTGTAATATTTCTGCTACAGAATTTCTAATCTGCAATTAAATCTGTCATGGGCTGTAATATGACTGACTGCAATCCCTGTGAACTCTGGCTTGTCAGGGCGGTTTACTCATGCAGGCAGTTCAAAGCGGCACGGATACAGGGACTCAGGTAAATTGAAAGCCAGCTCAAAGTTTGTCACAGCCACAAAAATCTTGAGGCTGGAGAGGATGATGATGCTGCCAGAGGTGGGTATTGCTGCGCACTGGGGCTCTGCTGCCCGAGATGAGCAGTCTCCGGGATGGATGGCCAACATGGCAACTGGGGTGGCCAGTGCTGTGTAATGTGACTGTGGTCACATAACCAGTGAAACACAGAAGTCTGTGCTGTCATGAGGAATAGGAAAGGAGGCAGCAATTGCCCCAGGAGCTGGGGATGTTTAGCCTGGAGAAGAGGAGGCTGAGGGGAGACCTTATCACCACCTACAACTACCTGAAGTGAGGTTGTAGAGAGGTGGGTGATGGTCTCTTTAGCTGAGTAACAGGAGATAGGACAAGGGAAAATGGCAAGAAGCTGCACCAGGGCAGGTTTAGATTAGATATTAGAAAAAAATTTTTTACTGAAAGAGCTGTCGGGGCCTGGAACAGGCTGCCCAGGGAGGGGGTTGAGTCCCCACCCCTGGATGTGTTTAAAAGACGGGTAGATGAGGTGCTCAGGGATATGGTTTAGCACAGGACAGGAACAGTTGGACTTGATGATCTTAAAGGTCTTTTCCAACCTTGTGATTCTGTGATTCTGTGATTCAGTTCCCCAAAGGGCGAGTTGTATTGAGACCGAGTTAGGAGTAAACTGTTTGCCTGTGCATACCCTTGACATCAGTATCAACAGCCATAATTGCAGGGGGACGTGTGACTGGGATGAAAAGATGTCTCTTGGGTTACAAAAGGATCTGGTGGTAAATCTGGCTGAACATGTTGCCTTTATAAATGATCTCAGTGCTAAATGCAGCGCAGTCAAACCTGCAGTCACTGTGGAACTGGGAGGAACCAAGAGAAATGAGCAACAGAGGAGAGAAAGCCTTGCTTTGGAAATACCTCAGCTAAATTACATGGCTAAAAATAACCTTCTCTTTGATGAGATAGGGAAGTTGGAAGAGGCACAGAGAGATTTTGGTGGAAGATCATGCAAAGGATGAATTCTAGGGGATGGCAGCAAAGTTGCTAGGCTGTTATGTGCAGATGCCCTGTGCTGGGGAGAACATGAGCTGTAAGTCCTTCTCTGCTGAGCTTGTCTGATCCCACCCAGTGGGTCCGTGTCCCCTTCTTGGCACCCACCCGTGGAGACGCGGTGACGAGTGGCAGGAATTCAGAGAATAGCACCAGCAACGTGCTGGAGCTGCAGAGACTGATTTATGTGGCGATGCTGACAGCAAACTATGTGCATAGCTCAGCTAAGCACCAGTTCTCCACGTCGCACGAGGAGTACAAGAGAGATTGGGTAAGAGGCTGCAGCCATTTGAAAGCCTGAAGTGCTGGTGAGGAAGAAGGGATATTTTAGGTGGTGAGAGAGATAATGAAGAAAACAATGGTGTGGTGGAAAAAAAAGTGTGATGAGGACATCTATTAAGGCATTAAATAGGTTTCTAAAGGGAAGGACTGGAATCCCCTAGTGTGAAATCTGGATGCTACAGTATAAGTGTACTGTCAGGAATTGTCCCTTGATGCAGATGGAAAGAAATTAAGGAATTTCCTCCCCCCCTGCTTTAAATGAGAGCCTTGCACTGCTCTGCCCTCCCCAGAGGTACCTGGGGATTGCTTGTTCCTAGCAGTTCTCTGGTAATGCTGAGTGACAGTACTTTCCTCCCAAAAATACTTAGGTGACTTGGAAAGAGACCTTCTCGAGGTGAGTGATATATCAATAATGCTTCAGTTATGTGTGTCCCAGCTGAACAGGAACACTTGTGACTTCAGCATCCCAGGGGGCACCGTTATCTAGATGAAATGAACTTTCTTCCTTTTGGAAACTTGACTATTTTGCTCAATATTGGGCAAGAGTTGCTACAAATGCTCCCTGCTACACAGTAGCTCAGCGTTTCTTCCAGCCACACAGATTTGCTGAGGCTACTGGAAATGAGCAGCTCGATTGGGAAAAGCATGTGGCTGGGCAGCAGCACAGCAAATCTTGCCAAAATCTCTCCAGCTGCCTGGGCTTTTCCTCTGTATTTTCTGTCCTTTCATCTTCATTAACCTTTTATAACTCTGTCTGATTACGGCAGCATTCCCACCATTTCCTACCACGATGTCACCCTAGTGGCTTTGTTATGGACGGCCCATATCCATGTTGCCCATTGCAGGGCTGTTAACATCTGAGAGAGTGATTGAGATGGGACGGGGCTGTCTGGGAGCGATGCTGACTGTTGGGCTGCCACTGAGGTTGCGAGGAATGCATGTTAGAGGGGAGAGGGAGCTCAATCACCAGATGAAACGTGCCTCAGTGGGTCTCCCAGATCGCAGATAACGGTGTGAGAAATCCAACAGCTTCTGGAACTCATCGAAGCACTGCATCAGTTGCCAGCTTTGCTCTTTTGCAACTTGTTTTTTTGGGGCCAAGTTTAAAACAACAACGCAAAAAGCCCTCGAAAATGTTTGTGTTTAAGAGTTTGGAAAAGATGCTTGTCAGCTGCTGCAGTCTTTGTGAGCCTGGGTGTGGCTTTTTTGGGGGGGTAACTCAGAATTTTCCATTGTCTGGCAGGTAGCTGGGGCATTAAATTGTCACGGATCACATCTTTTTCATCACACGTGCATAAACCTGGAAGATTAATTACACTCTCTTTTGTAAAATGCAGCATCCAAAGTGAGTAGGGAAGAAATGAATCAAGAATATGAATTTAAGTACCTAAAAGCCACACAGCCGTAGCTTGACTTGAAAGAAAACGGCTGCCAAGAAAAACAGTACGGCAGAACCACGGAGCAGAGTCTGAGGCTGGGGGAGGGAAGAGGGCTTGGGATGCTCCCAGAGGAGAGTTTAGACTGACCTGAAGCCCTGGCATCTTCACATGAGTTTTGCAGTAGATGGCATTTTCTCTTTCAGTTAGGACTAAAGACTCTCATGTGTTGGTGACTGGAGTTTTACAGCTACGGCTGAATGAGTCTTTGTTGGTATTAAAGGGAAAAGAGGGCATCTGCGTGCCACGTCCAGAAATTTATGCAGCATATTTTGTCTTTTGCTACTCCTGCTCTGCAACTTCTTGCATGCTTTTGTTCTTCCCTTGCATTTTAAGGGCTCTGGAAGAGGAGAAGCAGTGAGGGATGGGAGCAGGAGCCCTCTGGTCAGGAGGTGCGTGCACTGTGTTGTGTATTGGTGCAAACTGCCATTGAGGCATGGACAGACAGACGTGTGTTCCTTCCTGCAGCCATGGTGGTGATGTCTGGCAGGGGGGAGAGCTGCAGCTGTGTGGGTGGAAAATGTTTTCTGCTTGGTGAGTCGTGTCACAAGGTGCTGCAGTGTGTAGAGGCCACGCTTCACGTGGCAGGGGGAGCATTGAGTGAGTACCACAACAAATCTGAAGCACATGGATCTGTTGGGACAGGTCAGGAGGAGGGACACAAGGATGATTAGAGGGCTGGAGCACCTCATTGCAGCCTTCCAGTATATGAAGGGAGCTTATAAGCAGGAGGGGATTCAACTTTTTAAAAGGATAGACAATGACAGGACAAGGGGGAATGGATTAAAACTAAAGGAAGGAAGGTTTAGATTAGATATTAGGGGGAAGTTTTTTACAGAGAGAGTGGTGAGGTGCTGGAACAGGCTGCCCAGAGAGGGGGTGGATGCCCCATCCCTGGGGGTGTTCAAGGCCAGGTTGGACGGGGCCCTGGGCAACCTTGTGTAGATCCAGGCCTGAGGTTGGTGGCCCTGCCTGTGGCAGGGGGGTTGGAGCTCTGTGATCCTTGGGGTCCCTTCCAACTCATACCATTCTATGATTCTATGATTCTATGACAGGCTGAGAGAGTTGGGGTTGTTCAGCCTGGAGAAGAGCAAGCTCTGGGGAGACCATTCTATGACTCTATGAAATGATGACACCATATTCAGACCAGCTAGATCTTCAGGCTGATGCCGGTGCACGTGGTTTTGGTCCAGTGCATGCTCAGCCTGGTTTTATAACTATGTCTCTCTTTCTGACCTCCTGCAAGAAAAATATTTGAAAGAGCTTTAAAAATGGAAGAAAGCTACAAGACACAGTCTTGTAAACATGTGCCAGCTCCAAAGTGGGAATAGGATGCTGAGGCTGTTAGCAGCAGACAAGTCATACTGCAAAATATTGCCAGGGTCTCATAGTCCCTGGCTCTGGTGCCCCTGCTGAGACCTGCCCTATTTTCTTGCTAGCACCAACTCACCAACAAATAGGACATATTATCCATAACCATCTCTAGATGTTTGCTGGGAGTGGGATGGGAACAAATGATTCTGTGTGTCTGCTGGGGACAGGAAAGTGCCCAGGCTTAAGCTGCAGTGGGGGGGAAATCTAAGTCCAGGAAAAGCTTTGAAGGGTGGAAAAGGATAGAGCTGCAGGAAGCAGTTGCCCGGGAAGGTTGGAATTTTGGTCAATGGGTATTTTTAGCACTGTGTTGGGCAACAAGCTGTAATTTGACTCTGCCTTGGGGGATGAACTAGGAGACCCCTCAAGGTCCCTTATGGCCCCATTTGTTGTATTGTAGTTATTTATCCGTGTTTGTGTAGCATTAAATTGGGTTCTTTTAGGCTTGTGGGTATCTATTTCTGTGCACACAGAAAGCGTGACAGGACATATATCAGAGTGCTTATCAGTTAACTATGCAGATAAGGAGTTATAAAGCTCTCATTTTAGAGAAGAAGAAGGTTTCATGTGTTTTCATGACTGAGTGGGGAGAAGGACCGGCGGAAATCCCACATTCCCTGCCCTCCCATCCTCATTTTCCCATGGTTTATCTCACCCCGGCTCCAGGACTGGTGGGACCCCTCTGATATAACTCACTGATATGGGAGAACACCATCCAGGCACTCATCCTGAGTTAATGAGCTGAGGTGGCTCTGGGAAGAGTCTGATGAGCATGGAACTCAGGGAGGGAGGGGTGGGGTGGCCAACTGGAAACTGGGGGGGGGAATATGGGAGGCTCCTTAAGGCTTTCCTTGACAAACCTCAGCAGCAAAAATGACTTGCCCAAGACCACAGAAACCTGTGGTGTGACAGGACTTTTACCCATGCATTTTTTTTCTCTGAGCTGCATTTTAGGAGTAAGTCATGTCAGAAAACATCACTGTCTGTCGTCTTCAGCTATTTCTACACTAGAAGCTCTACTGCAGTTATTCCATGCAGGTATGTGGGCAGTTTGTGTGGTATGAGCAGCTTGGGTGGGCTGCACTCCTCTCTGTAAGGCTGCACAACTGGTCCCAGCAGCGCCTGCTGCCAGCTCTGTGCAGAGGTGCTGGTGGAGCTGTTGCGAAGCGCTTTGGGCTGGAAATCACAATCTATAATTGTAGCACATCAGCCTTCTGAAACACAGAGAACAAAAAGGAAAGGGGAAAAAAAAGAGAGAGAAGAAAGAAATCTTTTTCTTCCTCCTGGGAGGAGCTCTTATCTGATTCCTGAAGATGGTTTCAGTGTCTGTGCTATTTTTGTAGCTGGAAGTGCAGTCTGCAAAGGAGCAAGCAAGGCTGAGAAGTTCCGAGAAACTCCTTACAAAAGCAGGAGGCCAAAAGTTGAGCAGAAATGTGGAAAACAAACAACCACATGCTTTGCAGCCTCCGAATTTGATCTCCCTATCTGAAGTCCTACCAGCTGTATGGCTCCTGAGCCTGGAGACAGCTGGGCTGGAGCAAACAGCCTTGACACAGAGGTCTGCTAGGCAGGATAAAGTTACTTGTGCATCTTCGCCTCGTCACTGTCTAACGTGTCACAGTTGGAGCCCAGTATCGATTTCTAGGGCTTGGGATCCTTATGGCCACAAACTTGTAGATCAGAATTGACTGAATTAATTGGGAAGTGATTGGTGCTGAACTGAAGAGTTTAACTTTTCACTCATTTGCTGCTTCTTCTCTGCAGGTTGGCCATCTGTCTGCAGCTGCCTATGGCTCCCCCAAAATGTCAGAGGGAATTACTCAGAGAAAAGGACCCTTCTTTGCTGATTTTCCAAAATGGTAAGGGCTGCTGTAATAAATGTGGGTTACCAGGCTCTTTGTCTCCTGCTCAGAAAAAAGGGGGAGTGCTGCCAATTTGTGGGTTTTTTTTTTCACACAGCATCTGAGAATCATGTGTTTGAAAATCTTGCAAAAGGTGTGTTTTTCCCCCTTTTTTATTTCTTCTTCTCTTTTTTTTTTTTTTTTGTTGTAATGCACAATCCAAAGCACTGATCTCTTGATGTATAGCTGCTGACAGGTGCCCATCTGGTCCCCTGGAAGCCTGTCTTTCATGCCTCTTCTCCTCTAGCACGTGAGACAGGGTGAAGCAGCGTCAGGCTGGCGCGTGTGCTTGTGACACAGCAGAGCAGCTCTTCCTGGTGTCTGCAGCCAAACCGGATGCAGGGTGCAAGATTGCATCTCTCCACAGATGGCTGTCATGCCACCGAGTCTGCTCATCCTTGCTGGTGTGGGAAACGTTGCTCTCTGCATTGCAGGGAAAGGGGGAGACTAAACCTGACACTGCTGCAAAGGCAAGTGGGTGTTCATCCTGCTTGTGAATGCTGTGGCCCTGTCTTTGCTGGGAATGGGAGGTCTGTGCACTGCCAGCAGGGAAGGGGTTAAGTTTTGATAGTGTTTCTATTAAGCCAGGAAAAGTTTTGACCTCCACCTCGTCTTTACTTCTAACTGAATTTGGGAGATTATGACAAAAGGCTGTGTAGGCGTGTTCCCAGTGTTTAGTTGCCAAAAGATGGAAATATCATCTTCCTTGACCTTCAGTGGTTTCAGCAGCAGGAGCTGGAGTGCTGTGTTCTTGGCACAGGGACCACGGTGCAGCCTGAAAGCCCCCTGGTTCCTGCACCCTGCTTCCTCCCACCAGTCCCACAGCCTCCTCACAGGGTTTGCTGTAATTATGGCAGCGTGGAAGCCGGGGCAGGAGGCAAATCTTGCTGCATCTTGCTCTCCTGCTGGAAGTGATTTATGGCATTTTGGGGGTCATGGAGAAGCCAAAGGGTGTGCACGCACTTTCCCTCCCTCTTTCCCTCTGTGTATATACAAAAATAATTTGCACGCTGCTACTGCTGGCTTCCAAGTGTATGAATATTTGTGTAGCCCTGGATTCATCCCACCCTAAATTTGCCCGAGGTGCCTGACTGTGGAGCACAGACATCCTCGGGCTCCCTCTGTTGTTGATGGAGCGAAGCACCTGCAGAAGGTGACCCAGCTCTCCATGAGTGGCTTGGTTAATTTGCTTCTGTGTCAGCAAAGCCCACGCAGGCAGCTGGGAAGGGTTTGGACATGTGTGTCCTGTGTGGCCAGGAGCCTCGGCTGGGGCCCACAGGGTGGGAAGAGGGACCTGCACAAGGGAGCTTGCAGGCTGGTGGTGCATCTGCCCAAACTGGTGCAAAACCAGAAGCATCAGGTTAGGGTAGAGGCAGAGGAGCTCATGCTTGTCTGGACCAGCTGGAGAAGACTGAGGTCCTGAAATCACTCACCCCTTACCCTCAAGCCCCCTGACACCCCCTCGTCTGTTGCTTCACAGCAGAGGAGAGTTGGAAGGAGGGCAGTGAGGTGCCTCTGCAGACACCTCTGGGGTGACAGCTCTGCAGCAGGCATCTGTCAGCCCAAATCCAATGAGCTGGTGGTGGGCTCATCTTGCGGCTGCTTGGGGAGGGGAACTGGCATCTCGAGAGCAAGGAGAAATGAAACAGCGAGGAGAGATGAGAGATAGGGCAGGGCATACCTTGAGATGAAAGACGTGTGGTTTGTTTTTGAGGAGCAGTGACGTTCCTTGGAGAGGCGGATTTATTTCTTCATTAACTCGGTGCCTGAACAAGTTTATCTTGAAGCACTGAACAAGTGTCGTTAATGTTTCCTTTGAGCAAACAAGGCTCTTTGATAATGTCTACCCTCTTTTGACCTTTACTTTAATTTTGAATGCTACTAATTAACACTGATCATTCATTCAAACACCAAACTGGTTGTTCCTGCTAAATGCAAAGCAAATGCTTTGTGGTCAGGAGCAAAACGGGGGCTGGCTTCTGTAGGGAAACTCCAGGGTTGTGGGATACCCTACACAAAACGGACTGTTGTGTTCAGACAGGGGAATTTCCTCTCTGATCCTTGGGGAATAGCTGGGAAGAACACATCCCATAGGAAAGAGAGGGAGCTCTTAGAAGACATCCTGCAGAGGCAGAGCTAGGACTCAGGACCATCTAAACCCTGTGTTTCAGATTTTCTTTTGAAGTGTCTGGTTTTCAGCTCCCTTAGCAAATGCATTTGGTGGCTGCTGGAGAGCACAGTTTCGTGCTGCTACCAACCCCTAGCCCGTCCTTACGTGGAGTGCTGACCAAGGGTGTACTGCCCCTTGCCAAGTGGGTGATCCTCCATGCTCAGATGGAGCAGGTAGGAACCTTCAGGTGGGAAGGTTCATCTGCTTTGCACACTGATCCCAGCCTGCTCTCCAGAGCAGACCTGCCCACCAACCCCACTGAAAGTCCTTGGAGGTTGTCTTAATTCAAGATGTCCAAAATACAGGCAGAGAGACTGGGGTTTTTTTGGCTAGGACTGGGTTTTGGGTAGGAGGAAGGAGTTTTACTGAGCGGAGACCAGGGGCCAGGGTTTCCTTTCCCTGCACAAGTCCTACCTTGGTGTTTTATTGTTTGGAGAACTTATGGAGAATGAGATCTCTTCATGTGTGAAGAGCTTCCTGGTGCACCTGTAAATGGGGCTGCTGGTGGTGTGAAGGAAGTACTGGGCATTCTCCCACATTTCCTACACAGGTGTAGGGGAAAAAAACCCAGGATTCTGGACTCCAGCTTGAAATCCTCCCATTTCATCTGAGTATGAGCAATGACTGTGGCTGGACGGATCATGGCAAGGAGAGAGTTTGGGAGCTCAGAGGTGAAATTCTTCCTTCGGGTACAGCAGCAAAACCTTTGGTGGGGTCAGTTTGGTATCTGGAGACAGGGCTGCAGCCCCACCATAGCCCCTATCCTGTGGAATTGGAAGCAACTCTACCAGGGCTTTAGCTTTTTCTCTGAGGAATGGGGCTACCAGATTTCCCTGCAGAGAGTCCTGGATCTCCACCCCCAAAGTGCTTTGAATCTCAGGTCTGAGAGAGCTGTGAGAGCTCACCCCAGCCCTCTGTGAAGCATGTGTGCCCACAGCTCTCTCCCAAAATGCTGAGCAGTTTACCAGCTTTGGCCCATTTCATGGAAAGAAGCAGCAAATGCAACTGAAAAGATCAGCAGCGCTATTGAATGACAGGACCTGTCTATTTTGGTCTAATAATGACTGTACTATCTAGCAGTCTGCCATCATTGTGGTCCCACTGTATTTCTAGCACAAGCAAGGAAAGATAAAGCATCCATTGCCAGTGAAAGTTGAGCCTGTAACAGCTTCCAGAGCGGGCCAGCAGATATAAATACGACTTCCTACTTTCCACACACCAACAGCTCGGAGCAGCTAAACAAACCCTCTTTTCTAGCCACGACAAGAGCTTTTTGCACCCGTGAAGCGATTCGTTTTGCACCGCTCCACGTCTGCTAGAGACTCAGCCTGCCTTTTGCCATGCCACCTCAGCCCGTGAGCCCCTGAAGTCGGATTTTAAGCAGCACAATAAAGCAGGGTAGCCTAAACGTTTCGTTTGAGAGCTGCACCACATCAGAGGGCAGCGAATGAATCAAGTGCGTTCCTTTATCTGATGGTGTGTTTGTGTAAAAGGAGTGACATGCAGCGAGGAACTTGCTGTTGCAGGGAATTTGTGTTTACATAAATCTCCAGCCCACAGATCTTATTTCGTTTTTTTTTTTTCCTCTCTGCTATTCCCTGTACGCAAAATCCTCCTCATTGGGAGCTATTTAAAATCCATCAGCATTCAAATAGTTTACAAACAGAAGGTGGGAAGGGGGAGGAAATGCATGATTGCAAAGGGATTCGGTGTTTAGGGAGCTGGTTTTATGGCTCTGCAAGAGATTTTCCATAAGTGTTTTAGTTCTGGGGCTTTTTTAATGCAGAAAGGAAGGTGTATGTTAAATGTCCTTAGGTACCCATGCCTAAGGACATCAATAGCATATTATCTTGACTCCTGGCAAGAATGAAGCAATTTATTTTGCATCAAGAAAATGCCAATGGTCTTGAGCTGCACAAGGGGTCTGAAGCAGAGTGGGACCCAACAACACTTAAGTAGTGTCCAAAAACCTTGAGATCAGGCACTGAAATGCCAATCTGAAAATTTTCTATCAATCAAAACAACTGCTGTACCCTCCATTTCAGCGGTTCTTGTGCACCAGATGACATACTTGCTAAGTGAAGCACTGCACAGAAGTGACTTTGCTCCGGCAGCTCTAATTTCTTCTCCCTGTCCATGCTTTTCCCCTAGGTCTGCCTGGGGTGATCTGTCTCCCACTCACAGTTTCTTTGTCTGGTCCAGCCATTGCATCCCACCCAAATCCAGATTTTTCTTTCCTCCATCTGCTTATGCTCTCCTGAGCAGAGTTTAAAAGTGAAAAAAAACCCTTCAAAACCTCATCTGATTTCGGCAGAAGGCTCATTCCTGCTCCAAAGACTCACTCACTTCCAGCCCCTTGTTTCCTGCAGCAGGGAAGACGAAAGAAAAGGCCATCAGAGTGCTTTAGGGTGGGTTAAATCATTTTTTCCAGTCCTGTGTATGAAGCAGGTGAATCCTTGTCTGCAAAAGCCAACAGTTTTCATCACTACCTCAGGGAGATGCCATGTGCAGGGACCACCACCCAGGGCACATGAAAACAGGGCTTGTGACTCAGAAGTGTCCAACAGCCTTATAGACCAGCAGCCCAATGATACAGCCCTACACGTGGTGTGGATGAAACCAGAAATCTGTGCCCCAGCACACACAAGCCCTGGTTCTCCTGCCACAGCCAAGATGCAGTGGGCACAGCAATGGACTTGTCTCTCTAATTGCTCTCATTTCCCTCATGTATCCTTTGTATCTCATCCCTGTTAAATGCAAGAGTAGCAGAGCATATGTTGTATATGCAGCAGGAGATCAACAATAACATCCAGCATGGGCATGGGGGTCTCCTCTGCCTACATTGCCCCTGAAAACTGCAGGTTGCTCCCAGGGCTATTATGTTCCTCACCGGAGCTGCAATGAGGGGCAGAAGCCACGTGCTAAGGTTGTGGCTATAAATGCTCCTGCTGAGCACTGTGATCTGGTATCTGACCACAAAGGGACTTGTACAAAGTGGCAATTGTAGGAATCCAGAGCCCCCAATGTGGCTGCAAACCCTGCATCCAGGAAAGCCTTTCTCTGGGCAGCCCTTTGCCTCCTGGCTGATCGCTATCCACCACTTAACAAGGCTTTTCCTCCTAATGAACACAACAGCAGTGGGAAGCCTCCAGCCCTGGGGCCTGCCTCCCTCATGGGTGAGGCTGACATTGCAGCTACAACAGATGGTTTGGAAAATCCTTTTTGATGGAGCAACATCTCCTCCCCACAACTTGCCTGGCTGTTTTTGCATCCTCTGCTCCTGTATGTCCTCAATGGAGGACAGCACCAGTCCCATGCCCCTTTTCTGGTGGTGGCCCATGCACTCGCTTGGAGGGTAGCCCTGCCACAAGGAAAAGTTCCCTTCCCAAACCTTACTCCAGGCTCAGCCTAGTTCTGGGTAAAACCCTTTGGCTCACATGTCACTGTGCTGGCCTGGAGCCTCTGTTTGCAGGATGCTGAATACATCTGGTGCTGTGTGCGTGGGTTTTGATTATGGTGGTGATGATACTTTATCATCAGCTGCTTAACCCTACCTTAGACCAGCATGTTTTACTGCCCCAGGTTACTCTGTTCACTGGAGTTGCTGCAGGGAATAACACCTCGTGCACGCAGACATCATTAGAGGCAAGCTCATGAGTTGAGGCAGTTTGCAATAGCTGGGCTGCACTACTAGGTTGCACCTAGTATTAACATTACAGAGGTGCTCAAGGCTCCAGCTGGGGTTGGTGTGGATGGTGCCATGCAGGTACTGAGAGAGAAGTTTTGATGCGACCTAGGCAGCAGGGAGTTTGCAACGGGGTTTTGTGAGGAGTTTGTAGCATGGGCGTCTCTGAGCTGATCGCTACCCTAACAGAGGTTTGGATTGAGGTTTTCTTGTGCCAGGAAGGAGGTTACTCAAAGGCAGGTGAATATTTGAGTTGGCAGCAGGATGAGCGTCTGCTCCCACTGCAGGAGTCCTGACCCAAAGGAGGGAGAAAGAAAAGATCTTTTTGGTGATGGAGCAGTATGGTGACTTGTTGGACAAGACAGCTCAGTCCCTGCTTCTCAGGCTTCACCCCTCTGAGGCCAGGCTGCAGGTTCAAAAGGAAACTAGAGAGAAGAGGGCATCAGGGAGCCTTTACAGCAGTGGTGCAAAGGAGGTGGGATGGGAGCAGGAGCAGTGAGAAGAAAGGAGTGGAGCAGTGAAAATGCAAAGGATAAGCTAATTATTCCTGTGGATAGTTTGGTGGCATTTGTTTGTGTGAGGCTCCAACCAGAGACATGCCTCAGCAGATGCTTTGCGCTGCACTCTCGGGCCTCTCCGCGGCCTGCAGACGTCTGGGCGATGTCTCCTGCATGCTGTAGAGAAGAAAACCTATTTCATCCCAAGTAACAGGTGATTCATCTCTCAGTGAGGGTCCTTGCGTGTCTCCCAGACACCCCACCCGGAATGGGGATTTATCAAGACTGGGGGGTCAATCCCACTTCCTCCAAAGCCAAGACAACCCTTGGGTTGTCGTATCCAGCCGGGAGCATGAGAAGTGTTGCAACAGTCTGAGAGCAATTTAGGGGTGAGGACACCAAGGGATGTGCTCAACGCTGCTGGGGCAGGGGAGGAGTTCACAGAAAAGCCCAACTTGGACAAGAGCCTTTTGCTCGCAAGGGGAGGAGGGGAGGGGAAGCCTTGGAATATCATAGAGTATCATAGATTTTCTATTTGCCTCTCAAAACAAAACCACAGCCCACGTTTCCACAGCTACACAGATATAAACACACAAATTCCAAGGTTATTTCTGATGGATTTCTTTAGTGCTCAGAACAGGCTCTTTCCGGAGTGGCAGCATTGCTAGGGAAGGCTTGTTCCAGCAGGAGTGCCTTAACAGCACTATTTATTGAGGCAAGGCCTTTATTTTGCGATGAGCTGTACTGAGCTGGAAAACACGGGGGCTTGTGATTTCAAGGACTAATCTGCTTGTTCAAACTGTGGCAGGGAAAGCAGATATTCAGGGCAATTTTAATAGTTGGAGCAGCTGGGTCGTAAATAACTCATGTAGAACTGAGTCTGATTTTTCCCTGAACAGGATGCTCCTGCAGATGTGACAATTAATCACAGTGATCAGCGTTTCTGTGCAGGCATTTCCAGATAAATTGAAACGATGGGTTCTTGCTCTTTCAAGAGATCGAATCAGAAATTCAGTCTGGAGGCTTAACACTTAGTCAATACTTCCCCAGAAACAGAGGATACTGAAGGAGAAAAATTACGACGTGGGAAATGTCCCCTGGACTTGCAGCCCAAAGGCTGCAGCTGGGATTTCTTGGAAATGTCTTTGCAGTTGCCATGGCATTTATTGTGCCTACAAAAGGTCTTCCAGGTGATGCTCTTTGGCGTTAGAAGTACTAAGTACAAAGGGAAGCAGGTTAATTGGATTTCTTTGAAAGACGAAACACAAGAGCACCCAGGCTGATAAGGAACTGTAGTATTTCCACAAAGAGGCTGCCAGCTGAGCATCTCAGAACTCACTTATACCATGGGTGCCCTTGTGCACTGCTACCTGAGTGCTGAGTTCTCAATTTGCTGTTTTCAGGTAGACAGAGAATGAGAAAATGCTGCAGAAGTGCCTGATTTTTCTCTGTGTATCTCCTTGAATATCTATTTTGGAGAGGGCTGGTGACTCCTGCTAAGGATGGCTGCACAGCAGGCCTGAGACTGAGGATAAGCAGGCAGGAATGCCACGTGCTGGGTCTAAAGGGTTGGCTGTAGGGAGAGATTCAAACCCTGTAATGAGCTGCGTGCTCTGTGTTATCATGTCCTGGACCACTAGACTTGATTGCTCAAGCCATGTTGCTCCTGTGCTCAGCCTTTCACAGATATGTGCCTTGGGCTCTGCATTGAGACACCTCCAGCATGGGGTTTGCATGAGTCTGTTGGGATCTAAGGTGGTTTGGAGTGGAACTGGCTGTGAGGGGTCTTGTTCTGCTGTCTGGTTTGGGATGCTCCTTCTCCTGAGTGCACTGAGGATGTGTGGCTTCTGGGTGTGAGCTGCACAGTGCCCTGGGTAACTTAGACTGGTGATACTGGGGAAGAAAGCAGTGAAGAGACATCGTTGCTGAAAGAGTTATCCTGGAATCTGGGAGAATTTTTACTACCTTTATCTATGCTTGCCTTATCTGAACCATCTTGGGTGATACTTGAGCAGTTCCTGGAGTCCAGAATTTTCTAGTCAGGGGGTGCTGTATGTCCAGGCTATGAGGGAGCAAAGATCCCACCCTTGGTCTTGGGATCAATCCTGAAGTCTGCTCCTGACTAGAGATGAGTCTGCTTTGCTTTGGGTGAGTTGGTTGCAGTCTTTGCCACAGCTGTCTACCTCATCCAACACTGGCCTGCTCAGGGAGCACTGCTGCATGTGAAGGGGCTGGAGGAAGGCTTGGACCATTGAGTGGGAGCTTCCTCATCCTGCCCACCCACTGCAGGCCCTGTCAGTTTTATCTTGTCAGGCAGTGATTGCCTCCCTCCGGGACTGATCATATCACACAACCATGCCTCACCCAGGCAGGTCAGGATTTATTAGCATGCTGGTCTCTCCAAGAGGCTGTATTTTACAAGCCTGACTCAAGGAAAGCAGAGGAGATATTTCTTTTCTCCCTGGTTGCGAGCCCACCCACAGGAACTCCCAGCAAGGCAGGGTTGGGGACCTGGGTCCCATTCTGAAGGCACCTCCTCTCCTGGGTACCTCAGAGCTGGCATGGGAATCTGAGGAAAGCAATTTTGTGCCTTTACTGTCCTGAACATCTGGGCCACATCTGCACCCTCCCCCCAGATGATGCCCTGCTCCTTTAGGGAGCCTTCCTTGTGGGCACCTCCTGGGGTTGCAGGTGTGGGATTTCAGCCTGATCATCATCTCCTGAGAAGCAAGAGAGCTGTGGTTAGTGGCACAAGAAACAGGGAGCTCCCGTTACCATTTTCCCTGTGCTCTGTCCCTCCTGCTGCTCTGAGATGCAGCAGATGAAGCAATGTGTGCCTGGGTAACCCTGGGTATAAAACAGACCCCTGTGGGTGAATTAGCACGTGGAGTGCAGAAAGCAGTAAGCAATCCATATAGGAGAAAAAAAAAAGTGTATTTTTTTGTTTTTTTGGTTTTGTTGTTTGCTTTGGTTGGGTTTTTTTACATGCCACTGTTTTTCTTTAGAAGACCAATAATCATGTCCATGCTTGGGATTTTCCATCCTGCTGAGAGCCATCAGCTTTGATTAGCACATTAACTGCCTGCGAAATTAAAATTATCAGCAGTTTAAAGTTGGCCTGAATGATGAGATAAGATAGAAACCTTCTAAGCAAAAGCATCTTTGTGAATGAAATGAGGTGGAGCAAGGTAATTTTTCTCCCAGGAGCATGTGTAGGACTCTGTGCTATTTCTTGCTTCTTTCTTTTTCTTCTGCTTCTCTTTCTGTGGTGATGCTCACATCATGTGGCTGCCCCCAGATCCCAGATGTACATTTTCACTGCCATTAATTGAATATTGGCATGTGACAAATGCTTCACGGTGAAGCTGTCCTGCCTTGACCCTCCACCTTATTTAAAGGAGAGAAGTGCAAGATGTGAAATATCTTATTACCAAAGTGAAGGTAACCCAACATGTTGGCCAAGATGAGCCTTGCAAGCAGCCTGCTGGGCTCCCACATAAGGCCAAAGTCCTCTGCTGCTGCTGGAGATGTGGGAGGCCCTTTTGTGGCTTCTCTGGAGGTGAGAATGCTAAGAAGGGGCAATTACATCCAATTGCTCCAGCCTGTGTTGGCCAGGTTGGCCCTGTGGGCGATGTTGCTGAGCTGGCAGTGAGCAGTGGGTCATGTCACTGCTTGCTCTTTGCTGGCCTTGGTTTTCATTTATTCAATCCCTGTGGCTGTGAGCAAGATGAGAGGGTTCTGCGGGCACAGCACGTGCCAGAGCTGCACCGTCTCTGTCCAGCTGCTGGCTAAGTGGGAGCATATGAGCTTCCCCCGAGCTTGCCACAATGCTGGCCAGTCTGTTCCACTTTGTTGTGATTGTCCCTATTCAATTTCTGTAGCTCTGGATTTCAAGTTTGAATGTCTTCAAGCCCAAACTTGCAGGCATGTGACATCATTTTGCTTTGCCAGGTGAGACAGGCTCCAATACTGGAAAAGGTCTCTCCTTGCAATACTTATGTACCCAAACATCGGCATGTTTCAACTTTCTGTTGCATTAAGTGAGCAGATTGACTTTCTAACCTCACTCAAGACTGGCTTTCTCCATTTATTAGTGCTCTTCCCTGAAGCATTTACAGCTCTTCAACTTTCTTTTGAAGTGAGAACCCCAGGCATGGGTATGTTTTCCCAGCAGCAAATGGTGAATGGGTGGTTCTCCTTCTGGGAACCCCACACATATCCACGTACCAAGACCCTGTTTGCTGTCTGGTCTTCAGCAAGAGGAGCTTGGGGAACAACACCAGTCACCAGCCAGGTCCAGGACTAGTGGTTCAGTGGAAATTAAACACTATTTTATTAGGCTGGGATGGAGTTAAGTCAACCCATCACAACTGTTTAATTCTGATGTGTCAGGGGCTGTGCTTTTTTTCTAGTGATGATGTTCAAAGAAACAGTCCTCCAGTCTGTAGATACTACATCTATTCTTCAGTCATTGATTCTGGCTTTGAATTGAGCCACATTTAAAAGAAAAACCTACCACTGACTTCAGTGGGAGACGAGCCCAGCTGACACATTTGTGTCTGACAACACCGTGGCAGATTCGGTGATGCTGCGTTACATTACTGACCCTAAAGTGTCTCTCTCATCTTCTGGACAGAGATATAGACTGAGCTGAGTCTGAAACTTGATTAATGAGAACATACGCTACAGGAAAACGGCTTCAGCATTTGCAAGAAGACAGACAGCCTCAGGCATTTTGTGGCTTTTGACAGCTGGGAGCCATGAATGTCTGTTGTCTTTTTTTTTAAAAAAAAAAACAACCCTCTGTAGAATGAACACATTCAGCAAATGGAATGGGAAAAAAAAAAGGAAAGAAAACATTACTCCTGGCTGGGGTGAGAAAAATCAAGTCTATCAGTGAGATTTTCTTGGTGGCTAAAAGGCAGCTTCCTGGGTTTTGATGTTGGTGGATTCATTCTCTGCATTCCTCCTTTCTTTCTTTAGATAGATGGTTAAATTCTTCCTTTTTTTGGGGATCTTCTTTCAGGAAAGACATCTGAACTATGCTGCAGATGGAAAATTTGTAGCCAAATTCCCCTGTGAGTACTGTGCATAGACTAGCGTGCTTGTAGTGAGAGGGACACTTTCTGGTGAGCCTAGAGAGGTTGGTAGGACTGAGATCCCCCTTTGAGATCCAGAAGAACCACAGATGGGACAAAGCAGGAATTTGAGAGTACTGATCCAGATGCACTGTGTGGGATGGGAAGGATGACTTCAGACTTCCAACAGAAAGGAGGGCGTCTGTAGTATTTGCAACTGAGCATCACTGCTGTTGGTTGCCCACACAAGCAGACAGATGCTGCTGTCCTGGTTTCACCAGGCTGCTGGCCTTTGCAGTCAGGAATGCAAGAAAAATAACTGATGGAATGAAAATCTAGTTGTGGAGAATATGACACATAGCTCATGGTAAATGTATTGTGCAGGTTGGAGCTGGACAACAGATCGTGTATTTGGCATGTCTGCTTTAAAATTAATCATGTGTTTGAGTGATATCCTGATTGGGGATGCTTCTCTGAGTTTGGGATATAAAATGCAACTTTAGGGAAGACTTCTTAATCCAACAAATAAATCTGTTGCAGACATATGCGTGTTTTCTGTTGTGCTGCAAGGAGCTCTTTATAGCTTTCAGATGGGACACTCCCAGCTTCCTCCAGCAATTTCACTAGCAGTGAGTTGAACTTTTGGTCAGCACTGAAAATCCATGAAGAATATCAAGATGTTTGGGGCCCCAGATACAAAAGCCAAGGAGGACTAGCGATAGTAGTGATTACGTTTGTTTCCTTTCCATTGGAAAGGATTGATTTCTGTGCT
Source organism: Porphyrio hochstetteri (assembly GCA_020800305.1). Taxonomy (NCBI): domain Eukaryota; kingdom Metazoa; phylum Chordata; class Aves; order Gruiformes; family Rallidae; genus Porphyrio; species Porphyrio hochstetteri. The sequence goes on along the minus strand of CM036908.1, from coordinate 65,881,166 downwards.
AAAAGAAGTGCCTTCCTTACAGAGCAGGCAGCATGACGGATGGCCATATTAATAATATAGGATTTCTTCTCTAAGATGTGGGAATGAGCTAGAGACTCTCCTCTTCTTCCCTTACAAAAGGGGAAATGGAGGCTAATTTATAAAGATAGACTGCAGTGCGTGTTGGCTGGCAGAACACATGACCGATCGCTCCATGCACGGATACTATATTATTAGTCTCAATAATGGGTCCCCGGGGTCCCTTACGTCCCCAGCCTGGGGACAGGTCCTTCCGCTGATGTGATTTGCCATGCCTCCTGCAGTTCTAAAGGTCTTTTTAGTACCTGCTGTGGACTTTCAAGACCAGATGCCTGTTTTCTCCAAGGTCTGTGGGACGTGTGCGTGGGTTTGAGGGGAGTGATCCCTTGACCCAGACCGCACCTGTGGCAGCGAAGTCTTTGCTGACTGCTCAGGCTTAATGCAAAGAAAGTGGGGCCAGAGGCTTTGCGTGGTGAGTAGGAGGCAGGGGAGAACTGGCAGGATTGGGAGTGGGAGGCTGAGATAGTAATTTTCTTCCTATGATCTGCCTTGCTTGTAAATAGGTATTTCCCGCACGTGAGAGTGGTCTGCACATCAGATACATCAGCTGTATGCCTGTTCCCCCAGGAGTGAGTTCAAAGTAAAGGCAATGCTTCATCAGAAAGCTAATTGAGGAACTGAGCCTGAAATCTGGTTGCAGAATGACCTCTTTTCTCCATCCTATTTGATTTTATTTCAGCTTGCCTGGAAAACTCCAGCCTGTGCATCCATGTGCCAGCTATGTTTGCCTCCCTATGGCACCACACATTCCCTGCAAATTATCGAGACGATGCTCACAGCTGCACTTTCTTGTTATCCTTTGGTTGCTCATATTTAATATTTGTAATAACCTGTGTTGTGGTTTATGCAGTTGTAGCCATGCATTTTGCTGGCAAAAGCCAACGTTTTTTAAAGGCAAATTTTTTTTCTTCCCATTCTGGGACGGAGATTTTGCTGCTTATATATCAATATGATAGCTTGCAGTGTTCTGGCAAGCTGGAGAAAGGAGATAAGAATGAAAGAAATGCTACATTTCATGACCCAGTGGCTTATACTCTGTATGCTTCACTGTGGACATTTAACAATCACAAGAGAAGGTCTTCTATGCCCCTTAAAATATCCACATCTTTAATGTAATGAATCAGAACCATTTTTTCATGGTCGGGTCACGCGACTCTGGAGTCGGAGGGGATAACAGTGGGTATATTGTATGGATGGATGAAAAGAGAGCCCCAATGCTGGAGCAGACAGTTCAGGGCGATATAATGAGGAGACAGCCAACTAGCTTCATGTGTCTTTTATTTCTGTGTTACATTTGGTTTCTTTTCTGAATTGCCCTGAAATGAGAGGTGATGTGGGCAGGTCAATAGGGTGCTGAGCCCAGGGCTTGGATCTGGATCTGTTCTCAGCATGGCTACTACCTTACTGGGTGATTTTAGGTACATCTTTTCCCTCTGTTTCAACACTAGGTTTTCTCTCTTGCTCAGCCATGCCATGAGGTCTTTGGCGAAGGGATCAGCTGTCCCTGTCTGGTTGCTCAGTGCCTGGGACTGTGGGGTTTAGCTCTCCTTTCTGTTCTTTCTGTAATATAATCATTGTGAGAGTCCTGACTCACACAAGTAGATAAACTGGGGGGGTGGGTGGCGTTAAGTCTGGTACAGGTGTCTAAGGCGAAACAGAATGGGATTTGCAGGTGTCCTTCCTTACAGACCCCTGTCTGCCCCTCCACCCCAAGCCAGGTTCACTGAGTACTGGTTGGGTTGAATTTTGAATAGCTTCTTGGTGTGGTCAGGACCTACCCCTCTGACTGAGGATCTTGGCATTTGCCTCAGAGATGCTGTGTCTGTATTTGGTGCTACAGAGCAAACCCAGGAGCGCAGTGGAGGGAAGTGGCCCACCAGCCCCATTGCTCCTGGGCAGAGGTGACACTTGCAGGACTTCTGCCCCAAACACAGCGTGGACCTTTTCCCTGGCCAGAGAGACGCCACAAGGAATGGAAATACAGTAGTAAAAATATGAAATGCAGACAAATGCCATTCTTGGAGGCATTCCAACACTGGTGGACCCCACTGGTGGAGATAAGGTGGTTGCTGCCTTGCTTTGTATCCTGTCTCCCACTCCAAAGGGCTGCTGAACTCCTGCAGCTCCCTGTGTGACTTTCTGTGCTGTCAGGTGCTTGCTAGGGCCATTAAGAAGAACAGAGTGTTTTTGCTCAAGGTCATGCTTTCAGTGCGACAGCAGGAGAAGCTGTGTAAATGAAATGTTTGCATAGGAAATGGGAAAGGTAGACCCAGCCTGGAAAGGACTTTCCCCCCCTCCCCAGGTAGCTCACTGGGTTTTCACAAAGGAGACTTGTCTGTGTCTGTGGTGAGGAGTGTGGCAGGGCCAAATCCATAAGGATGTCTGGGGCCAGCTCTTCCTGCCAGGGCTAGGTACGAGCCTCTGAAGTATGCTGATGGTATTACAGAGCTGTGTGTGAATTTTCATTATGCCCTCCATGGATTTCAAGCTATCAGTGTGCGTGGCTGAGATGCACACGCAGCCCTCCAGCATACTGATGAGCCCGTGACATTAGTATTCAGCGCCAAAAGCCAGAGCTGTTAGACAAGGAATAATGGTGTGAAGGGGAGAACTGATAAATGATTAGGCTGTATTATAATATTGGCAGTGCTGACCCAGCTCCCTCGCAAAGGAGACTTACTGAGTACCAATTTAGAGCCTTAGCACCATAAGTAAGTGACTGGGGAGAAGACGTGTGGTTTGGGTGCTGGGTTTGTCACTGGGGAATTTGCAGAGAAGGAAACACATGATTGACAAGAGACTAGAAAGATCAAGTCACTGTCTCCTCTGTCCACATGTGCATGGTTTCTATTATCAGGGCAGACAAGCACCCACCCCTACTCAGCACAGTACAAAGTTAACTTAAAATTAGGCTCAGGTTTAGGTGTTTTTGTTGAACTGGTCCCTAACTACATGATCACATGTAGTAATTTGGGCTAAGAGTGCAAGGGGACTGCAGGCAGCTTGATGCATTCCAGATGTTTCAACTGAAGGTGAAATTGTCCCTTTGCCCTCTGAATTTGGGCTAAATTGCTGGAGTTGGGGTTGCCCAAGGTGTTTGATATAAGGGCAGGTGCAGTGTATGGACTGAAGGTTACTGTGCAGGAGTGCCTTGCAGATGTGGGAGCCACAAACAGTATTCATGGGTAGAGGTAAACTAATTTAAACAGGTGAACAACCTTGCTCTGGTTTGTTGTGTTTAACCTTTGATGGTTTATCTAGACTGGTGGATAAACAAAAGAAAAGCCCAGAGGCTAAACCAATGTGATGGTTTTTCTCTAGTTTTCAAATGAGCTGTTTTATAGTGGGCACAAAAATAAAAGTGTGTGGTTATGCTTTTTAAAAATAAAGACAACATTTGCAATGCATGGAGCACATGACCTACCCAGTTTTTCTGAGCACTTTTTATGAGAACAATAGTGAGGAACAGCCTCTGTTTTTACGATTAGCTGAAAATGGTTGTGAATGTTTCCTTGACACCAGAAGCAAACATGAAGCATCATGAATTAATATTTGCAAGGTGGCATTTTGAGGTCTCTGAGCTCAGCAGACCCATAATAAAGCAAGGAGCAGTGATCATTATTATTGTTTGCAAAGCTCAGGGTAGGTAGTGGCTGGGGACCAATCTCTAAAATTATCTACTTGCTGTAGATGTAATTGGGGAGAGGTGTGGGGTTTCCAATAAAGTGGTTTCACTCCCTGTTGGTGAAGCAGGAGATGGAGAGAGACACACTGGTGATATCTATCACATGCAGCAGACATCTTTGACAGTGATCTGCACTGCGGCAATTTTCTCTTGGCCAGGCGATTATTACTTGTCAGCACCAGCTGTTACCTGGAGGACCCCAGTTATCAATTACTTGAAGACATTCTCCCAAGCATCAATTATTTCATTAGCTCCCTGATGAATCATTTGTGTTGAACATCTGAGCCTTGGAGACCAACCTCTGGTGGGTGTCACTGAGCCATGGCCAACACCAAGACATCTGTGGCTTTCCAAGAGGCAGAGGGTTCCTGTGGGACATCTTCCCCCCTTGTTTGGGGTCTGGAAGGAGCCTCACCCCGCTGCAGGATGCTCATGTCCACCTTGTATGGTTCCACTCTCAGAACAACCGCACAAGTTCGAGACAGGAAAAGGAGAGAGCGTGACTGTCCCACTGTCCTGAACAGATGGCATGGCAGAGCTGCCTTGGCCTCTGACAGCAAACGCTAGGCCCCATTGTATCCAGGGACCTGAGAAAATAGTGGGGTGATACACAGGCAGCTGCAGAAAATGTACCCGACTGTGCTTATGCAATGGGTTAAAAAAGAGGGAAAGAGAAAAGCAGAAAGAAGGGAAAGGAAAGGAAAGGAAAGGAAAGGAAAGGAAAGGGAAAAGGGAAAAGGGAAAAGGGAAAAGGGAAAAGGGAAAAGGGAAGGGAAAAGGGAAAAGGGAAGGGAAAAGGGAAAAGGAAAGGAAAGGAAAGGAAAGGAAAGGAAAGGAAAGGAAAGGAAAGGAAAGGAAAGGAAAGGAAAGGAAAGGAAAGGGAAAAGGGAAAAGGAACTAGTTATTACTTTCTGTTTAATGATAAGCAGTTCCTGCGGGGAGTACTGAGGCAGCAGAGGAGACCGCCTGGAAGCAGTAGATGCACAACAGCAAGATCTCTTGGTTCTCCTTCTCTTTAACCCAGGGCCTGCAGGAACTCAGCACGTCCCTGTTCAGAGCTGCCTGCCTCTAATCAGTGTCCTCAGGCATAAAGGCAGAAAAAAAGACAAATGCTACTGGGTGAAACCATTCCCACCTGGGCCTAGCAGACCAGAACTTGATCTGCAACTGTGAAACACGATGGATTTTTGAGCAATGCCACCACCCGCAGCCCTTGTGCAGCTTCAGCTGAAGCGGTTGGAGAAGACGCCTGGCACAGCCACTTGGTACCCACCTCCTATTAGGCCATCAGGGTCTAATCACCAGGTCTTAAAACTATTTAAACCACACTGCTTTGTTGTAGATGCAGTGGCTTTGGGAGCAATGATACAAACGTCTCTGGATGCAGAATAAGGCAGTGCCTGGCACCAGGTCCAAGGAGCAGACACCCAAAGGCAGCAAGGCTAGATGGGAGGCTTTCCAGTTTGCTTCAGATACTACAGTCAGCTTGTACATGTTTGGCTCCTTCTCAGTATAATACAGCTCTTGAGAGCAGAGAGAAAAGATCCAACAATCTTTAAACAACAAAGATCCCCAAGCTTTGAAACGGGGAAAAAGAGCAAAAACACAGCTTAGGGAGCCTGACTAAGAAAAACAAACAAAAGGCAGAGAGGAAATGGGAAGCAGTGGATGGTATGTTACATAGTGTGCAAGCCAGCAAGCAGTATCTGCAGGTCATCCATTCCTCCAAGCCTCAGAGAGGACATAGGTCCTTGAGTTGAATTAACAGCAGTCGCTCTCCCCCTCCCAGACTCTATTATTTTGTCTCCAAATGCCCAGCAACAACAGTGACAAAAATAGTCTGCAAAGTCTGACAAAAATCTCAATTTCCCAAAGTTTTGCCAAGCCTTGATTTGAGTGCAAAGCGCTCTGGCTGTTACTCCTCAGCGCAGCACTGACCTTCTGGCTGCTCCATCCCTCCCAGCTCTGATGGAGAGGCAGAAATGTTTGGCATTACCAAGCACGCTGCCAGCCCTTCAAAGCCACCCTCCTAGCTGTGCCCCGTGAATATTATTTTTATTCCTTTTCCTGAATATGTTGCCTTTGAAGCAAGATTTTCTTTGGTCCATAGTATTTTGCACTTAATATTTCCTCCGGGGCTGAAGGGCTGTGAAAGAGAGCAGCAGGGGAACACTGAAAGCAGCCTCTGAAGGGATGCTGTCAGCCTTTGTGGGCAGCCAGGCAGTGGGGAGGGCTGGCTGTCAGCATGCAGCGAGCACATCGGGCTCGCATCCCCTGGCACGGGGATGTGGTATATGGAGCAGATTCAGTCACTGTTCATTTTGCAGATGAGAGAGTAAACCTGTCTACAGCAAGGCAATTATCTTAATAAAGGTAATTTCAGCTTTCTTGGGGTGACTGAAAACAGCGCACTGGAATCAAGAATGTTTAGTGGTGGCATAATTTAGCAGTTCATTTCTGGGATGTTTTATTTACTTGCTGAGCATCGGGCTGGGAGTTGCAAAGCAGAAAGCTCTGCGATGCAGTGGGTAAATTGGGGGAATAAGCAGATACCCTCCCTGCTTTGAATTGTGTCTGATTATCCAGATCGTTGCTGTGCTTGCTCCCCCTGCAGCTTTCTTCTTATTTTCCTTCTTCCTTTTTTTTTTTTTCTTCCTTGGGATTTTGCTGACAGAGGAAACTACTGTCAGGCCACCTTGGATTTCATACAACCACGCTGGCTTATGCAGCAGCAGTACAGCTGGAGAGGACACTTCTGCTGCTGTGCCGAGGGACCGGCCGGGTTTGTCTGGCAGAGCTGGAGATCTAATGAGATACTCTCAGTGTAATCCCAGACCTACTAAAAAGGCAGATGATCAGTGTCAGAGCATGCAGTCTTTGATGCTAACAAGGCCAGGTATTAGGAGCTGTTGTATGGTGAGACACACCTCTGTGGTGATTGGCTGGTTTGCTGCCTTCTCTGATTTTTGAGTCATTTCTGCTGTCCTGAGGAGGGTGAGGAACTTCATGAAAGCTTCATGTCAGTTTACCTCATGACTTGTTTGGATTTAGCCCAGTGCCTTCATCTTAGGAGGATATGAGGTGGAGAAAGAAATATCTCCTGCACTCCTGTTGGAGCAGACATGAAGAACAGGAGGCAGGTCCAGAGGCAGGGTGCTGCCTGCTCCCAGTCAAACCTGAAGTTCCTCAGATATGTACAGAGAAGGGGAGATGTGGCTGAAAATGGAATGACGAATACTCTGAGGTCTTCCTTGGCACTTGCCAGACATGTTCTTTCTTTCCCTTTGGAAATAATGGTCATGTTCAAAGTCCAAACCTGGGAGATGGTGTATCTTGCAATTAGATCAACAGCTCTTCCCCAAAAAGCCTGCATCTTGCCTTGGGTAGATGAGCTGTGTGCAGGTTTTGGTGGCAGGCTTTTTAGATGTGGGACACTGAAGAGGAAAGAAACTTCTTCAGAAGTTTGCAGACAGCTACATGAGTAGTGAACATAAGTCTGCTCCACAGCCTGGCATCCCTTACTGTAACAGTCTGCAAATCATGATTGTTATTTTTAGGTCCCTGACGAATCTAACAACACGACTAGGGGTGCCTAAGTCACTACTGAAAACAGGAATGACATTCTTTAGTCACAACAGCAGGATTCATCTTACCTAATTTGCCCAAGTGTTTAGCTGAAGGAACATCTCAGGGCTCACTGCGTGGATAGTGGAAAGGGACACATGGCTAGAAGGTGATTTTTCTCTTCCCAGGATGGATGTCCAGGTTAGGATAGACGATTACCTGCTAGAGAGGTTTGTCTCTGCCCTTTGACTGTGAAGGAGCCTTGAAGACTACAGTCATCTCTATGTTGGGTGTCTATTGTAAGGCACGCGCCTTGTAGGTGGATGAAATCAGATAAAATAAATCTTAGACACAGACACTGCTACAAGTTTTACCCTGTTTTTTAAAATAGTTTTGCATAAATAACACTGGGGAATGACACAACCCAGGTCTGCAAGGCATTAGCGCTCTCTGGCATGCTGCACATTTCACACTGAATGCTGTTAGCAGCAGAGAAAAGGCCAAGCCAGACCTTCAGATCTAAGCATGCTCAAGTTTTGGAAAAAATCTGAATCTGGAGGAAGATCTGAAGTTTCCTTCTGGCCTCTATCTTTACAAGGAGCCAAGTCACCCTGTCCAGCATTGCTGAGCCTTTCAATAGTTCCCTAAATATTTCAATCCAGCTGCTGCAGCCCTGGGTCCACCTCAGCTCTGGACAAGCTCCAGAGGAATCGTTCTGGTCTCTTGCTGCTCTGTGAATATGCAACACACAGCAGTTGTGCCAGGGCTTTTTTAGACCTTCGCTTCTGTAGGGTCTGTAGAGCCACCTTGGCTTAAACAGAGAATTATGTGGCCTTGGGTGTAGACCTGGATTCCATTTCCAAAACAGACATGGTGCAAAACGTCCACCCGAAGATAGAAACCAGCAGAATGGCTCCAGCAGCACGAGCATCTGCTCATGCATGTAGGGAATGGCCACCTCATCAGATGCTGCTGTATTGCTATACCTTCACTAGTGACCACCCCTCAGGTGAGTGACAGCAACTGCACATTCCACCTGCCACACACAGGTAAAACACCTGTATTTAAGCTGCTGTCATGCATTAATTTTACTTTGCAGGCAGAAGCACAGGATTACTACCAGCACTTGGCTGCAGGGCAGTATCTTCTGAGGGTGATCCTGCTGAGCTGGCAGAGCTCACCCTCACTATGACCTTGGAGGATCCAAGCGTTGCCCACTTCATCCCCAACTGTTTGTATGTACCATGAGCCCTGGGAACAGCGCATGGAAGTTTTCACCTGGAAATCCACATGCAAGAAGTGGTAGGTGGTATCTCTCATGAAGGTTATTCTGCTGGTGTCTCCACTTTTTCCATGGGCTCAGATTTGCAACACCCCAAAAATCTTTCTCTCCCCATTTTTCCCAGAGTTAATTTCAGCTTTTTGGTTTGTCTTGCTGCTGCCTTGCTCCCACACAGCATGAGAGACTGCATAAGCCCTGAGTGTGGCTTATGGCTGAGCCATCCCATATAGCAAGGTGGTGATCCAGAAGTGCTGATGGTTTTGCATGTTGCATTGGTATTAGTAAATCCTGGAAGGGGAATCTCATTTTTGTCCCCCAAGGTACTGCAGGAAAAATGTGTGCGTGCTTCCTCATGAAGAGTCTGAAAATATTCAGGGCTGGGAGGGGAATAGCTGGGGAAGGAGAGTGACTGTGATGCAGAGTCTGCCCAGGAAAGGAGATGGGACAGGTCTGCTGATTAACTGGGGTCTGAGTGCAAGATTTGCAGCACTAGTGCTGTGCCATAGGCAAGAAACCTTGGAGCCCTGGGCTGCTGCGCTGGCAGATGTGTCAGCTAACACACACACACAAATGCACACTCGTGCTCACACACACACACACACACACACACACACTTCTTCAGCAAGGATGTGCTGCTTGTTTGAGGTCAGAGGATTTCCCTTTCTAGAGTCAAGGGGTAAAAGACTTTGTGTCATAGTACTCTGCATTGGTGAGGCTGCACCTCGAGTGCTGGGTCCAGTTCTGGGCTCCTCACCATAAGAAGGACATTGAGATTCTCAAGTGAGTCCAGAGAAGGGCAACCAGGCTGGGGAAGGGGCTGGGGGGCAAATCCTATGAGGAGCGGCAGAGGGAGCTGGGGGTGTTCAGCCTGGAGAAGAGGAGGCTGAGGGGAGACCTTATCACCGCCTACACTGACCTGACAGGAGGGTGCAGAGAGGTGGGCGATGGTCTCTTCAGCCAGGGGACAGGAGATGGGACAAGGGGAAATGGCCTCAAGCTGCCCCAGGGCAGGGTCAGCTCAGATGGGAGGGAAAAGTTCTTCCCTGAAAGAGTTGTCAGGTCCTGGCACAGGCTGCCCAAGGAGGGAGTTGAGTCACCGACCCTGGGTGTGTTTAACAGACGGGGAGATGAGGTGCTCAGGGATCTGGTTTAGCACAGGACAGGAATGGTTGGACTTGATGATCTTAAAGGTCTTTTCCAACCTTGTAATTCTGTGATTCTGTAATTCTGTGATAACATGACTGCCCTGAGAAGCAGAGGAAATAACACAGGGGTGATTCTGCCATCTGTCCCAGGAGTTATGAAACAAAACCATAACTGTGTCTGTAACTTTAGACAGCTCACACAGACTGAGGAGATTACATTGTGCTTCCACATGCTTTAAATCTAGGTCTGGTCCCGTGTTCCTCTGTGTATAACCAGGGTTGACTCCTTCTCCTCGCTGTTTTCCTTTAATTTAATCTGCCTTGCAATAGGACTGTTCCTCTTAATGTGCCTAATGTAAAACACGCTCGTTTGCTGACTGTGGCAGCAGTCTTTGGCTCAGGCTACTCTGCACGTCGCCGGGGAGTCTGATGCTGGGGAGGGTAATGACTCTGGGAAGTTTGACACTGAAACGACATACTGGGAGTATTTACTGGGCAGGGTAAGGGAGATGATGAATTATTTTGTTGTAAACTAGATCTGGCTCAAAGTGCAGAATTATGCTTGGTATTAGACTGGATGCGGGAGGATGCTAATTTTTAGGAAACAAAAGTGGATCCTTTCCTAGATGGCTGCATTTGCAAACCATCCTTGTGTTCCCTTTGAATAAAGTGAACACAAGTCTGCCCTGTGCAGAAAGCCCAGGCCAGTGACTCTCCTAAACACAGGCTTGCAACTCCGAGCAGGGTTTGTAGGACATACAGGGGAACACAACAGGATCCCACTGGCAGGAGGGGTCCTCCCCCCTGCAAGCAGGTTGCAAGCTGAAGGCTGGGTCCCCAGGGCAGAGGTTGGCCCTGGGAAGGGCAAGCAGTGTCTCCAGACGGGGTGGAACGAACTCATCCATTATTGTCACTTTTTAATTGTTTTCCATGTTGTGCTGCTGATCTTTTAATAGGACATGATCTGAAACATTCTTTTTTGCTGTGGGTGGCAGTGTCCCTGGTCCCTGACTGTCTCCAGGCAGACTGATGTGGGGGGGATGGGGCAGTCTGGGAACAGGATGCCTTGTTAAGGACATGTCAGAAAATCTCCACCCATCTCTAGCTCTGAGAGGGAGAAATGCCCTGTGTCTGATGGGCAATGAATTGTGATAAAGGGATATGTACCCTTAGGCTGTGGTTTCACAACTATATTAACACTCTCTTAAAGAATCACAGAATCACAGAATCACAGAATTGTAGGGGTTGGAAGGGACCTCGAGAGATCATCGGGTCCAACCCCCCTGCCAAAGCAGGCTCCCTAGCTCATATTGCTCAGATAGGCGTCCAGGCGGGTCTTGAATATCTCCAGTGAAGGAGACTCCACCACCCCCCTGGGCAGCCTATTCCAGTGCTCAGTCACCCTCACTGTGAAAAAGTTCTTCCGCATGTTGGTGCGGAACTTCCTATGCTCCAACTTGCAGCCATTGCCCCTTGTCCTATCCCCACAGACCACTGAAAAGGGGCTGGCTGATTCCCCCTGCATCCCCTGCTTCAGATAATTATAAACTTTGATTAGGTCCCCCCTTAGTCTTCTCTTCTCAAGGCTGAACAGTCCCAGCTTACTCTGTCTTTCCAGCTGCTCACTTCTCCCTTTTTTGTCCTGCTAGTGGATTATGGAGATCACTCAGGTGACACCTCCCCCCCCCCCCTTTTTTTTTGTCTTCTCTCCTAAATGAAGCTTTCCCTCCAAACCATATCCATTCCCTGATGTGGGCAGAGCTGGTGGGCAGGGATAGGGGACTCAGCTGAAGCATCCCTGCCACCACAAGTGACAGCTTCACTGCCCTTCCTATTTAGAGCAGCGCTGGGTGATTCTCAGCCATCCCTGTAAAGAGCTTGTAGGTCTCCAGATCTTGGATCCTGCAATCAGCTTGTGCCCCATGGAGCTGGACACAGCCACAGTCTGAATAACAAAAGGTTGCACAGCCGTGTGAACACTTGCAATACCAGTACTGTGGGTGGGATTGCAGCCCTGCAGCATCCCACAAAACCAAAAGTGAGCCTAAGAGTCACATAAGACTCTTAGTTAACATGGGACTTTTTGTTTATAGACCTCTGAGGTAGATTTGGTTCAGGTTTTTCTGATTTTCTCTCCAACAGTGTGCCTCTAACAACTCATGTAACTCCAGGATTTAAGGAGTTAAGATACACACCGATCCACTGTCCCCCCTAAAGCTGGGTCTGACAGGCAAGACAGTGACTGGCAAAGACACAGACAGAAATTCCCAGCCTCAGAGATGCTGCCGAGGCTGATTCACTTTGCAGCCAGGGCAGGAGATGACAAGAGTGCATTTGCCCAGCGGGTCCCCTTCTTTACACTTTATCAGAGCGGTGCCATCAGCCAAAACACACACAGGGATTTCCAGGGACTAATCATAACTCTTAATAATCCCCTCAGCTCTGCAGCCAGCACGACGTGTGCCACCGCCGGGGATGGGACGCACCGCGGGTGTGTTTGTGTGTGCCCCAGCCCCGGCAGGCAGCCGACTTCAAAGAGCCCACGAAGCTTATGCAGGTCAGCAAGGAGCCAGCATACTGCTATCCCAGCATGCTCTTATTAGGGGAACTGATACCCTGTTAATTTTATCCTTGTCCTGCCAGCCCGCCTTTGCTCCCACACCCTTCCCCTCTTGCCTGCCAAGCATTTCCAATTGGCAAGGAGACTCGGTCCTTTGCTTCTCGCTCATCAAGTCTTCCCCTCCTTGTTAACTGCCTAACAGCTTGTCTCTCGCTCTCTGCTCTCCAGCTCCTTGTCCCTTTCCTGTCTGTCTGTCTGTCTCTGGTGGCCTTGGAGGTCTCCTCTCCTCTCTGGGAGGCACTGGGTGGGTGTCTGAGCAGTGATGCCTCCTTTGAGAACCTTGCAGACCTGGTGTGCAGTGTGTGGCTGCTCTCTTCTGCTTAATCCCACTCTGCTCCTACTCCTGAAGGTTGTGATTTAAGAGAGGTTTGCCAGCCAAGCCCATATTTTGCTGAGACTGTATAACGGTGAAGGGGGGATAGATGGAGGCGGGGGGTGGGAGGGGGGAGAAGTTTTTTAGCACGTAAGCCGTTCCTTAGGTCTGAAACAGAAGTACTAATCTCTGAGCTGCATAGCGGGTTGGGGAGGCTTCTGGATTTCATTTCACATGATGGGAAAATATCAGGGTTGTGAGCTGTGTGGGGAGCAGCTCCTGGAGCCATTGCATACAAACAAATGCAGTCTTCCAGCTGCACAGCAGAGAACAGCAGAGCAGGTGTCCCTGTGTCCCTTTTTTCCATCAGTACCTAGAAGCCTGAGAGCACCCAGCACCCTCCAGGTGAGCAGAAGAAACACAGATGCACAGGGACCAGTGTGCTCCCATGGGAAGACACTCCGGATGTCTGAAGCTTGTCAGCAGAGCTCTGGAAGCTCTGCTGCTGGCTCTGGTGGGTTGCTGGATGGTGCTCCAGCCCTGGGAGTCTCAATGTCCCCAAAATGTGTCCTTATCTGGTGCAGCAGGAGTACAGAGAAAGCAAGCCGCTATCTCACTGATTCCTGCTGGGACAAGTCCCCTCATTTTTCCCTTTGATATTCTCTTGCTGGAAGAGCCCTGACTTCTCTGGGCCAGTTTTTTGCACACCCTGGCTGGGACTTAAGCCCCGCGTTTCCCAGAAAGGGTTGGGGAATCTTATCAATCTGCTATTACTATTTTCGTTTTCCTTCTCCTTGGAATCCCAGTTGGCTGCTGACTGTGAAAACACAACAAGAGGCTCAAATCAGTCAGCCCTGGGCATATTCAAATTGGCACCAGTTTGTTTGTTTTGGAGCTAAAGCCAGAGTGAGAAAGCCGGGGCTTTGAGATGCTATTGGGATCACCTGGGAAAATACATATGCCTTTCATCTCGCCTCCATCCCCCATGGTCAGGGGAGCTCTCTGCCTCCAGCTGGGCTCCCAGCCCCCTTCTCTTTATCAGCAGCAGGACCCTCGCTGTGCCAGGGGACAGGCACTTAGCGGTGGCCATATGACATGGAGTGAAAGTCCTGAGGGAACAGATGTTTCTCTTTCAAGGAGCTCTGTGTGTGTGAGCATTGGACAAGGTATCAAATACCTTTCAGGCTTTCGAAATTGATGCTGGGAGCTGCTTCTCTTGAACACAGCAGTGAGCTGCTGGTACCACGTAGTCCCAGCTCCAAAAGAGGGACCTGAATGCAGTCATGCAGGGTCTTTATAATTTGTTTTTTCAACTTTCTTTTTTTATTCCTTGCAGAAATGGCCTGTCCTCAGACACAGAGGTACTGTATGCTTCACAGGCAGAGCTCCTCAGGAGATTCTTTTTTTTTGGGGTGTGTGTGAAAGTTTTCATGCATCTTTCTGAGTCTATAAAAACAATGATTCTCCCCACCTTGCAAGAACTGAGGGCTGAACTCCCTACAGTGAAAATAGCTCCACTGTCCCAGCACACCACCCCTTGTCATCACCATTTGATTTTCTTCCACACCCCCAGGTCCCTCACTAGAAGACAGTGGGAACAATTTGCATGAAGCTTAGAGGATCCCATCAGCCATTTCTATGCTCAATGCTGTCTTCTCTGCATGCAGTGATGAATGTTTCCCCTCTGCTCCCCCAAAACCTCAGCTTTTTCAGATTTCCTTCATCTTCTTTTGCCAACCCTTTTCCCCTTCTTTCCTTTGTTTCCTTCAGGATCACATCAGTTTTCAGGACACAGATCTGCTGCAGACCAGGGATGTGCCCTTTACTGGGTCCTTTACAGTCCTTACTGCATACACCACTGTTACTGAGTGATTGATACGGGTTCAGCCCAGCAGCCCTGGATTTGAAAAAGGAGGTTTCAGCTGGAAAGCAACATCCCAGGTTCTCCCTCTGAACATTTATCAAACTGTGGGCTGAAATGGCCCCTCTGAAGAGGGCACCGAGTGTTTACATAAACTTCGCTGTCCAGCTGCAAGCTCAGCTCTTTCATCTGTGGCTTGGGTGTTGCAGCCTGGAAGGTGTGATCCCACAGGGATGCTCCCACAGTGCAGGCAGCTCTGTGTGGCTCCTTGCCTTCAATCGCACCATCATCTGAGCTGTGAAACAGGGAGCTGGATCTGACCAGGAGTTTTGAGCATCTCAGAAATAAGAGGGTTTTTTCAGCAGGTTCTGGTCTGATTTTACAGTTGAGGATACTGGTCCACAGATTCTCCCACTTTAACCAAAATCTATTTCCAGGCAATTTTTTTTTCTTCACACTTTTTTCATCATCCTTGATACTGTTCCTTGCAGGCTTTAAATAACAATTTGACTTTGGCCAGTCAAAATGCCTGATACAAGTGTCCCATGAGTTTCATATATGACCAAGACTAAAATATGTTTAATCTATGTTTGCCAGCAACTCAATTTGGGATTTCTTTGCTTTACTTCTTATCTCCCTTCTGTGTTAGCTCCAGTGGAAGTGCTTGTAAAAAGGCGTAACACAGACAGTCAGATTTTGCTGTGTGAGTCACTTGTGGTTCAAGGACTGGTATTTACTCCACAGCAGACAGCAGTACTGCCAGTGCTTCCCACCTGGCCATGGAGCACACCGATGGGTGCTGGTGGTCTGGACTGGCTGTGGGTGAACCCAGAAGGTCTGTATGGGGAAGGTGCAGGATTTGGCTGTGGTGTTTAGCAGGTGTCCATTGAGCAGGGCAGCTTTTGGCTGGAGAGACATTTGGTTTCAAAATACGTGTCTGAGGAGGAGGACTAAGAGGACAGATGTACTGAAAGAAACAGCCTTGGAGATGCATTTGGAGTCATCTTTGTCTTGTTGAAAACTGTGCTTCACACTAATTCAGCCCACATGGGTCAGCATTCAGACCTCTTGCAGGGATACATAAAGCCCTAGTGGCAGTGGAAGCAATGTTGAATTTCCTCCTGTGCTCAGGCATGCTCTTCCCTGCCCCACTGGTGCTTGATTTGCTTGTTTTGGGGAAAGTGCAGGGCATAAACCACACAAGCAACTGTCTACAGTTGCAGGGAAGGTCATAAAAATGGGAATCACACCATTTCCACGTCAGCTTGCTTCCTCCCTTCAAGGAGGCTGCAAAGACACTTGCATATTTCTGGGAAAGCAAAGACATGATAAATGAATGCCACAGCTCAAAAGCAAGGCTGGTTCTTGCTGGCAGACCAGTCACTGGAGCAGAGTTGGGAAGCAGCAACTATGTCATGTACTCCTGCAGAACTGGCGGTGTGGGGCCAAGGTGAGATGGCAGGAGCAGGATGAAGCTGGACATGTAGTTGGACATGAAGCTCTGCAGAGGATCTCAGACTGCTGATCTGATCATGCTCTGGGTGTAAAAGGCAATGAATGGAGCCCTATCTATCTCATATAATTGCTATAAAAGCTCAACATTTTAAAGCTATTGAGATATCCACTTCAGATTCAATTTATTTTGGGTTTTCAGGTTTTGGTTCACAAATTTATAAGTACAGACCAAGCTGAAGTACCAAGCAGAATGATTTCAAGGTAAAAGACCGAGCACTTTTGCATTGGTTTGTAATGCCACAAACACTGTCTTGTAAGCAACCTTTGCTTTCAGTTGTCACAATAAAAACCTAGCTCAGGGGGTGAAGATCAGTTTGGGGAATCACGCAGTATCTTCATGGCCTTTGTAGCAGAGGTGAAATGCCTCCCAGTTCATCCCTGAATTCAAACCAGGCAAAGTTTTCTCTGCACAGTAAGTACACATGACCGGTGGCTTCTTCACCAGTTCTTTCTGCTGCTGGTGGGGCAATGGCACATGTGGCTGGTACAAAAATTGCCGCCTTAAGATAATGTCTTGGCATAGGGCTGTAGGAAGTATTTTACAGCAAATGTCCTACTTTGCAGTCAGCTGGATGCATGTTTTTGCCTTTCCCAGTAATTACCAGCTCCCTGGTAACAGGAACATACCTGTTTCAGGGCCTTTCAGAGCACTTGTGCCTTCTTCAGTTACTGGCAGAGCAGTGTTGTGGTAGACACAGACACTTCTGGAGGAAGAGCCCATTTCTGAGCTAAAAAGCCCAGCCTTGAAAACATCTTCATTCCAAAGGCACCCGTGGGCTGCAGCCCAAACACCATTACACAGACATCACCGACCTTTCTACAGCTGGAGCACTGTTCAGGGGGATTATCCCAGCCACTCTGCCTGACATGCAATTGACCCCGCCGATGCAGGGCAAGCCTAAGGGTTTCAAAGCCTGCCTCCTGTCCTTGAAGAGCTCTCTGAATTCCTGTCCTGTCTGCAGGGTGCTGCTGGCCATCTCTGCAATGGCCGGTCCCATGGAGCCTTATACTGTCCCCAAGCCCCACTGCCAGCCTCCTAACCATGGTCTATGCAAGTGAGTTTCGTGCTGGTGAGCTTGCTTGGAGAGAAAAAAGCCCTTTCAGGATAAGACTTAGGCTTCCTACCAGACTTCTTCTGGAAATCAGTATAGGCAAAAATGACAGCAGGATGATCCAGCCAGTCTTTTATTCCTGATGAGAGGCTCCTAATGAGAGCCTCCTCCTGCCATGGAGCTGTGCCATTGTCCTTCTCTATATTGTTGTGGTAGAGCAAAGGAGTGGGGGAAGGATCACTTAGCACGTGAAAGGCATCTCTTGTATGGGGCTACATGCATGGCACAGTTCAGCCGGGGTGAGCAACCAGCTCCTGCCAAGCCGTGATGTATGAGGCAGAAAGGTCAAAAGTTCTCCTTTACAATCAGCAAGAAAGGAGAAGGCAGGCAATGGTCACTTAATTTGTGGGTTTTTCCCTCTACTTGTCAAACAGAGTTTGGGCTGCAGTGATGGATGAGTCATCAATTAAAGTCAGACGCTTGGTCCTTTGTCTCGGTTCCTAAAGGGCCCAATTCAAGCCCCAGCCAAGTCGATGGGATGCCAGCGGGTCCTTGATTGGGTCTATGAAGTCTGCGGAGTGACTGGGTTGAACAGTCTGCCTTTCTCCATGCTCAGCATCGTGCCTCTGGGCTCCCCAGTTGCTGCTGTTATCGTGTAGGACATTTTCTGAGCTGAGTCTTGCTAACATTTGCCATCGATTCCTTACATTTCTTTCCCTAGTCCTTCACCACACAGCTGCTTTGGTGTGCAGCTGGAGCAAGCAGCGAGCCGTGTAGTGGAGCAGCTCCTCGCTTAGGCCTTCCTGCTTATCTGACCACAGATACTGTTAATATTTCCTCTGAGGCACGCAGCTCCCATGATAACACTGCTTTGTCAACAGAAAGCCTTTAAATATTTTGCTGGAGAAAGGAACATTTCCACAGTTTTATTGCACTATAGATGGCCCCTGATGGTTGGATCCAGCGGGGCCTGCTCGGCAGCCAGCTCACACAGTCCTTTGCTAGCACAGCCGTCTGGCACCTAATACTGCACCATGTCACACATCGCACACGGTGGCCTGGGAAAAATGCCTCAGATCTGCAGGCATGGAAACTTGGTTGGAATGTGAAGTCAGTGCTGATAGTGAGGGGTGGCTCAGCCTCTGCTCATGCTTTGCAAGGAGTCCTTGCTCTTAGGTGGTTCTAACAGCTTCTTTCCATGTGGGATCGAGACCTCCGTGTGTGCACCACAAGTCTCCTTCTCCCATGTTCTGGTGCCCAGGTGTGCAGGCTGGAGACATGTTCCAGTGTGCTCTGAACAGATGTGTGCAATGTGGGAACTGGAACCACAAATATGTGGAGGCTACCACCTCCAGAGCTTGGAGGCCACCACCTCCACAGCTTGGACTTATCTTTATCAGAGTCCTAAGAAAGGCACAGACCTTCTGAGGTTAGTATAGAGGAAACACAGTGAGGGTGACAGAGCACTGGAATAGGCTGCCCAGGTTGGTGGTGGAGTCTCCTTCTCTGGAGATATTCAAGACTTGTCTGGACGCCTATCTGTGCAATATGTGCTAGGGAGCTGCTTTGGCAGGGGGGTTGGAGCCGATGATCTCTCGAGGTCCCTTCCAACTCCTACAATTCTGTGATTCTGTGATTCTGTGAAAGAAGAACATAAACTTTCTCCTTTGTTCCCCTCTGTTAGCCCCAGTGAGGGTGAACATGCTTCCACCCACATAACATGGTCAAGGGCAAGTGGTTCCCTCCATGGAAAGATGAAATTAGAAAACTGAACATATTACAGGTCTTGGTTGGCTTAAATAGATACATCTCGCTTAAATACAGACGAACAGGCTGTTTTCCTTATGTCATGGAGGCCCTGTGAACACTGGAGAAGTTGGAGTCTATAGGATATTCTCACAGCACTGGCTGGAAAACCTTCATTGTCTACTCAGTGTCTGCAGACACTGTGACATTCCTGATTGCTCACAGACTGGGTGGTTTGTATTGGCCTGGGATGAACAAACACTAATCTTGTCTCTGCTACATGTCTCTTTGGGGAGTTCCTCAGCTCTCTGCTTTGTTGGCCCTCATCAGGACCTGACATGAAATGCTATGAAAACCTGTTTTTTGTGGGGGTGGAACATAAACTGGTTTTGTGTTTTTCAGTCAGCCCCTTTTCTTACAGCGATGCTCATGGGGAGGACACAGATGTGACTTCCTCTGAATGGATAGCTTGGCATTTTGATTTGGAGTGAGCGAAACAATTTTAGAACTCATCCATTAAAATGTGTTAGGTAATAAGTAAATTCATATAGTAAATATTGAATTGGAAAGAGCACGGAGACATGTGCCTAAGGCCAAAGCATTTGCAGTCTTCATGTCTATGCCATAGCTGTTTCTGGAATACTGCTGCTCCATGAGCATATACTAATACCAGTAAATGTGTATGTGTATTTTATGTAAAGGACTGGATGGAGTCCCAGAGCTTTATTTTCCAGGGTCCTGTTTCTTAACGCCTGGGACCATGTTCAAGAGGTCAGAGGAGCCCAAAAATCTCCTGATCAGAACATGGCCAGAAGAGTTGTGGAAGATTCTTTAGCCTTGAGGACTGTTCAAGTTATGAGTGTTGTTTTTGGATGGAGGCAAAGTTTTAATAAATGCTGCAGCTGTAGAAAGCACCCTCACTGGAGAGTATAACTCTCCATGTCAATGTATGATTTACATTTCCAGCCTGCATCCATCCAGTCTGCATGACTCAGTCAATGGGGTGGGTAGATCCAGCGCTTACTTTGGCAGAATAATTCCTCAAGTCTTGTTTAATTAGAGCTCAGACCAGCTTCCTGAGATTGTGGGAACCTCATTAGCAGCACAAATAGAAACCTGAAGAGGCCAACTCAGTGGGAAAAGATAGCTTGCTAAGAACTTCACTTACCAAGAACTTAACCTCTTCAAGAGTCATGTCTCTTAGGTACAGCAGAAGGATTTATGGCAGGAATACAAGGTGTCTTGCAATATTCCAAATGTTGGAGATGTTTTGTTGTTGGGGTTTTTTTTCCAATATGAATTAAAACCTCTCAAAATAGCAGAAAAAATCTTTTTGGCTCAACAGTCTCCAGTTATTGTGTCCTCTTTTGAATTTGTTTTAATTCTTGATATCTATTATGATGCTTTTCCACTTTTTGGAGATACTCATTGCTGATTTGCTGTCCTCATCCTTGTCTCACTTGGCAATGTTACCTTATATTTGAATATATGTCAGTCTATAACAAACACAGTTTTTTAAGATGTAATACCAGGATGTTGGATAGCCAGCTCACATATAGACACCTAAAATTAGTTAATCTCAGGTGGGATCCCACCGATTGTGACTTGAGAAGGTTTTAGAGAGTTCTCCCTATGAAGGCTAATCATTCTCTGCCTGTCTGCTCCAAGACTGTCACAGAAGAAAGCTATAAATACATTTAGAGTGCGTGAATTGTTGCTCAGTAAATACATGTACTTGCATGTGTTTGTGAGAACTGGATGGAGTTTCAGGGCTATGTTTTGCAGTTGTTCTGTTCTCTTTAATTTTGGAGCTATGCCGAATAGGCTAAAGGGACCCAGATCTGTTCATCAGAACAGAGTCCTGGAAGAGTGGCTGATTGTTCATTTCCTATCCCCATCCTAGCCTCATGTTGGCAACGTTGCCATATATTTCAGAGGAGAAATATGTGCTGGTCTATTAAAAAAAAATCCATAATTTTTTTTTCTTACCCTAAAGACATGATTATCCTCCTGCTTCTTTGGCCTCATCAGATACAGAGAAGGAAAAACAGGATTCCTGTATCTAGCTACAACTGCAGCATTGTTTACAAAGTCATGAGGATAAATGAGGTTGGGTGGTTGTTTTGGGTTTTTAGTTTTGATGTTGTTTTTTTTCTTTTTAATTAAATGCATCCCACCCAATCAGGAAAGAAATCAAATCTCCAGTTAAAATAAAGGAAGATCAAATAAACATACAGTCTGTTTTGAAAGACAATATTGTCTATGGGAGGGGGATGGATCTAAGGGGAAAAAATAAAAGGACCAAGCAGTCTTTCTAGAGGAAAAACCTACAGCTAATCACCTTGAATAGGAAGGTTTCCCACTGGAAAAGGGAAAGCATATCTTTTCTCAGGCAATTCTTGCAAGATGTGAAAAAGGCTTTTTCTGCTGCAATTTTCTCTTCTGGAATTATCCCAGGCTGAAAGACTTTCGGTCTCATGTTGATGAAAGACAAAGCACAGGGGCAAGATTTCTCAAATCCCTGTCATTATTGCGCTGGGGAAATAATCCTGGTTTGCTGAGTTGTTTTGAATCTTTCCTACTGCTGCCAATCAATGTAACTTACTGCAATGGCTGCAAAAATAAAAGTTCCCCCAGACCAAATATCCACTAGAAAGAAAGTGATCTGCAAAAATAAACCAGAGAGAGACTTGCTGCCTTGATTACAGCAAAGCACTTAAGTGCTTAGAGGAAAGATTGAGCACGTTGTACTTGGTGCTTCCCACAGCCTCTGCTGCCTTCAGGTAGGGTCAGAGCCAACCCTCCCTGCAAAAAGAACACAGGAGCCAACTCTCTTTCCCTGTGCTGATACCACTGGATTTCCCCCACAATTCTACCAGGTCTGCACTAATGGTGATGGACCAATGCATGTCCCGGTCTGTCCCTGCACGTGGTGTCATGTGACTCCTATAAGGATGCATTTCCAGGTGACACACTTGGTCCCTACCCTGCCTTTCTCTTCATGGTAAGAGAGCATTGCTTTCTCCCAGCTTCTCCAAGTCCCTCCTCTGGTGTCTCCTAGGCATACAAACTAGTCTAGGGCTTCATCAGGCAGTTTTCAGGGATGTCCACCAGAACAGAGCTTCTCCCTGGTTTTAACTACCTCCTGAGGGGCAGGCTGTGCCTGGGTGACAAAGCAGAGGGGGAAAAAGACCAGAAAGATTTGAGAAAAGTAGAATCTGCTGCTCTGCTGCAGTGCATGGGGGTTGCTGTGGAGATGCGACCTGTGCAAAGTCATGGGTTAATAGAGGAAAATGCTGCCGGTGTAGATGTGAGACAGGCTGAAAACACTCCAGGGGCTTGATCTTGGGGAGGCATGGAGGAGACAGGGGCTATAGCTGGCTTCTCTGGTGTTTTGAGTGGGAGCCCTGATGCTCACTAGCTAAGGCTAGGACCTTTATTTATATTAATAAACATTCAGCATGGAATTGTATGTTTGTGTACACACACCTCTATATTTAACTAGCCAGGCTCCAGAGCTGAGTTTTCACACTTCTTTTATTTGATTTTTATCCCTAACTAGAGCACAGAAATTTCTGCACAATTAATTGAGGTGACATATGCTTGCCAGCAGCCAAGCCTTAATCCCATCCCTTCCCATGTTTCTGACTATGCTGATGGTAAATCCTCCTCGTTTGACTCAGCTTTGCACTCACAGTGGATGCAACAGGAGCCAAATCTTCTCTTAGAAGCACAGGGATGTGTGCTGAATGTCCCATAGGGGTCTCAAGTTTTTTTGCAGTAATAAACAAGTGCTTCGTTGGCTTCCAAGACTGATGTGAGCAGTTATCAGAAACTGGAGGCAGTAACCAGCTCCTAAATCACATGTCTGGTAATCCAGGGCCATTATTAGTGATAAGCATACTTTGGTAGGGTCTCGTTTTCTTGAATGTAGCCCTTATTTTGCTCCATGCTTCAGACATTTGACAGAAGACAGTCTGGCTGACAGAGCTCGTGGGGGTATGTGGCCAGGGATGATGCCCCCACAGCATTCACACCCATTCCAAGCTACAAGTTGCGCAGGACACCCAAATCCCAACCAGCAACATGATTAATATAGGAAATCCAAATCCAGAACCCATCCTGCACTGCTGCAGAGAGAGCAGGAATATGAATTTCAAATCTCTGGAATGGGACTGAATGCAAATGCCATCGATGCCCATGCATCAGGATGTAGAGACAGGTGCAGCCCGCTGTGAGCATCCTTTGTGAGTCATGGCAGACAGTGATTTATGCTAAGCACAAAACACTTTGCTGATCTTCCCAACCAAAGTCCCCAGAGCTCTAATCATTGCACTGATGGTGGAGGTGAAAAGACGGCAATTTTTACTGTGTGAGAAGCTTTCATTTCCTGTGAATCACTTCCTACTATAAATCAGCTATAGGCAGCTGCATCCACTTGCTCCTTGGGATAGAAAAATATACCCTGCTGCTAGACAGCAACACAGGCGCCAAAAACATCATGGGATCAAAGGGCACTGCGATTTATTCCAAGCAGAATCTAAACAAGTCTGTCAGCTTGCCCAGACCATGTGTTTATTTTAGCTGTGGACATCCATGTCCATCCCACGTCGGGGTGGGGGGGGTGTGTGTGTGGTGTGGATTTATCATTAGCATCATTTGTCCCATGTCTGAGCTCACTCTAAATGTCCCTTTCATTCAGCATCCTGATGGCTGGTACCAAATCTGCACAGGGGGCATTTTCCAAGCACTGCCAGAGGAAACGCTGCTGCGCTGGTGACTCTCTGAATGGCTTCTTAGAGAGAGAAGTGTTAATGTTCCAGCAACTCTTCCTTCTTTTCCTGACAAAGCCCAACCAAAAGCATTGTCCAAAAAGGTTATTGTCCAAAACCACTAAAGCTGGGTTAGTTAGTCTCAGTGTAGGAAAATAATTCTTTCTTTTCTCCCCATCCAGGTTTCTCTGGAGGGAATTATTTTGCAGCCTGTCCTCCTGTTTCCTGGTTAAGAGAGCTCCATATCTCCTCTGAATCCTTCCTTGAACTTCCCAGAACTGCAGAGGTTTTCTCTGGAAGTGCAGAGCGACTGCTGTGCTTGTCTGGAGAAGGTCAGATATTCTTTCTGGGTTCCCAGGAGCAGACCTGCCAAGTCAAGTGATGTTTTGGGTTTCCTTTTTCCCCCCTCTAAGTAAACTCTATGGAGGGCATGGGAGGTTTGGCCTTTTTCTCCCAGAGATTCAAGTGACAGTTGTTTTTTCTGGTGCTATCTCTTTGGCACTCAGAGCAAGTATGTTTCAAAGGACAGAGGAACGGGGTTGGGCTGCAAGAAAAAGTAGGTTTAACATCACAGTGTCTCCTTGTCTCCCACAGCCACCACTGCTTTCTTGCACAGTGTTGCTCTTTCATCACCATGGCTGTGAGAAGAAAACAGCCTGGAGCTTTTGGGCATGGATAATACAGCAACCAACAAATTAGGCGACCCTAATTACACCAACCCTTCTTTCTTGCAGGGTGGTGGTATACACAGAGTAGAGCAAAATGAGTGTTTGTCAAAACCTGGGGCTAGTTAGTGTTCAGTGCTGCTGTGTGGGTCCAGGTAATCACAGAGCCCAGCTCTGTGATTGCAGGCAGTATTTCAAAACCCTATGGTATCTGGAGGCTTCTGAAAATACTACCAGAGGTGCCTACATTAATTGACCTCTGTATGAATGGGATGCCTGTTTAAAAATCCCTGTGGCAGCCTTGCAGAAAAACATCCCTCCACTTTGAAGCAGAGGGGCTGAAAGGACACTCTCTCTTGCACCTCCAGCAGAACGTGCCTGTGAGCACGGCATGAGAGCTGTGGCAGCACAGGCACAGGTAGCTGCTTGGTAGTGGTTGCACTGGCCCACCAGATCCTACTGCCCAGATTGAGTGTGATTACAAGGTGTCCCAGGTCTTTCCACGCTGCTGTGTGTATGTGTCATCTTCATCCTTCATGGACACCTGTTGTGGATGGAGGAAAGGGCATCCATCATCCGTCGTACATGGGGGGATGGGCATCTGTTGTGGAGGGGAGGATGTTCACAGCAGCTGATTCCTAAGGCTCCACTGACTGTACAAAACAAGCCATCACCTCCCTCCTTACCTCGCTAAAGTGACACAATTTCTATGGGAGTTAAAGGCTGTGGGGCACCTATTGCCTTCAGCATTTCAGAGCGGATAGCTAGGAGCAAGGACATACCTGGATTTCAGGACCAGGTCTGTTCACACTGTGCATTTGAACACCTTAAATGTTCCAGATCCAGAAAGGAACAGAGGTCACTCATGCTAAATGGGTTGTCACCTCCTGGCGACACTGTGGTCATACTCCAGGACGTAGGGGCGATGACTGAGATTGCTGTGCAGCACAGAAAGCCTGGACCAGACTGGGGAGTAGAAAGAAGAGCTCCTCTTTCATCACCCTGCAGAGCCAGCTTCAGACACTGGTTCCTAGAGAAAAACACAGAAGTGATTTGAGGACTAAAGAAGATGCTTTGCACCATGAGGCTTAGAGGGGTCTGTGTGTTCTCTTCACAAAAAGGAGGTGGTGATGTGACCTTTATTACCCCTGCAGCATCTCCCTGGAGAGAACCCTCTGGATACCTCGCAGGAGGGACACAACAAGGACCTGTGGATGACAGCAGACACAAGTCAGTATTAAGCTGCATGTTTATCACATTAGAGTGATTAACCACCAGAACAACCAACCAGGGAAGTGGTGGATTCTTTTTCTCTTGAAACCTGTTTTTTTGGCAAACACAAGGGATTGGGCTCACTGTGAAAACAGGAGGAAGTTTAAGAGCCAGATGCTGCCAGCTGATCTGATAGTATCCTCTCCTTAGGCTCCTGGAATGGGCAATGTGAATAGGATTTTATCACCTTCTTACACTTGGATGAACAGTGCCCATGTTTTTAACCTGATGTGCTCAAATCTTAACTAAGGATGCAGTAACAGTGCCTCCTTGGTGTCTCTCCATGGAATACTCACATTATTAAGCCAGCTCTTTGAAAATTCAGCAATTGCCTTTATTTCTAATAGGCGTGCGATGTAGAACATTTGCAAATGTTCCCACAGCTGGGCCATCAAAGCAAGCTCCCTGTAGTGCTAACAGAATATTTTATCAATAGCTTCTATCTGAGCTTCTGGTGTCGGTGTGAAATAGCCATTATGGCACAATTGGTAAACAATTTCCAATTCCTAAAGCACAGACTTGGCAAAGCAGGGCTGGTCTTGCTTTTAACCTGCTCTGATCGCATCCACTGCAGGCTGCAAGGGTGTGGAATGCATAAAGGAACAGCCCTCCCTGCATCTGAGCAGGGGCAGCATTTAGAGAAACAGAGGTGTAGACATTCAATCTAATGCTGTTGAGGCAGAACAATAACATTAAAAATTCCTGCTGTGCTGTGGGCTTGGATTCACTCATCTAATACAAATAAAGCCCCGTGTGTTGATGCAGCACACCAGTATTTTTCAGGGAGACGGTACTGAAGAGTGCTTATATTAAATAGCACTTTGCTGATCTCCACCTCAAATCCCTGGAGCACTGAACACTGGAGCAGTGTCTTTGCACTGAACACAACAGAGAAAAAACCAGCAATGTTGGATGCCTACTGAGAAGTGGGATCACTTGTACCTGCTCTCCATCAGACGTGGATGCACACTAGTGCTCAGAGAAGATCTCCTCTCTCCTGGAGGGACCCATTCTGCTCTGCAGGTTGCATGGTGGTGATGAAGAGGCAATGACTGTGTTTGACTCAGCAGAGGTGCTATGGCTTCTCCCTGGAGCCATCACCTTGCCTGGGGACAGTCCCAGAGAGAGCAACCATGATGTCTGATTGCCATCCACAAATGGTAGCTAAGAAGGGGAGCAGAGCCCTTGCCTTGATGCCAGGGAGGAGGATTCTTCATTTCTGACTGAGCTGTAGTATGCCTGCCATACTGCAATCCTCATTACAGCCTCTGCCTCTGCTTTCCCTTCAGAGAAGTAGGATCTGTCCTGTGTGACAGTCAGCCCCCTTGCTTCTGAGGCGCTGGGATCAGTCAGTGAGCCATGCTGTAGGAATTGGGATACTTGTACACCTGGGCACCACTTTTTCCTTGATCCACAATGCTGATTGATACATGCAGCTCCCTGCACACCATAGCCTGCTGTCAGGGTGTTTGTACAGCAGAGAGGTGGAAGCTTTGCAGTGAAGAGTGTGTAAACTGGGATGTGTGTGCTTGTAACATGGCATAATGGCAGGAGGCAGAGTTTGAGGGGCCCTGGGAGGTCATCAGGGCTGGAAAAGGAGAGCAGTTATCATTCTGTAGAAACCTGCCCCATTTTTGTCAAGGCAAGAACCTCTGAAAAAACCCTTCTCACATCACCTGATGGTTTCCAAAGCTAGCTGTTTCAGATCCCTTAGAAGGGGTAGACAGATTCCCTCCATCCCCAAATCTCAAACCCTTTTTTTCTCCAGAACCTACTTCTTGCATTTACCTGTGTCTCCAGCACCTGATAAACAGTGTGCTCCTGAGGCACCACTTAAACCTGTGTAACTGAGGTTCTGCCTGTCCTTCAATTTGTTCTAGAGAACATGATTTTTAAAATAGGAGAAAAGCCATTAAAAACAAAACTGGGAAGAGGCTGACACAGAGGCAGAGCAAACTTTTACTGAAATTTTAGCAGAGTTTATATGTGTTGACCATTTCTGGTTTTGTTTTTTTTCAGATGGGCTCCCAGGTCTTAGCTCTCTGTGTATGTGTAGAACATAAAAACAAACCAAGCCCCATTCCTACATGGGGAGACTGGTATGAGCAGGAACCTCTCCCCCATTTCTGGGAAAAGGAATGAGGTCTCGTGGGGAAGGCGTGGGGCTGTAATTAGCTCTCCAGCTGCTGGCAGGATGTACTTGATGGGTCATCAAGCAATGTGAGGATGACCCCTCTCCCTACAAGAAAATGTTAAATATTTTTCAACATGCAGTAATTTGGGCTTGCTCTGATCCTGACTCTGATAAGTCTTGTGCATGGTGGTTCAGCTTTTTTAGGCAAGAGGGTCTACTCTGCTGCCTGTGTCGATGGCCACAAGGTACAGAAAAACAAATGCCAAATGTGTCATCACTGGGGAGAGGAACAGTTAGAATCATAGAATCTCCTGAGTTTGAAGGGACCCATAAAGATCATTGAGTCCAACTCCTGGCTCCACACAGGGCCAGTCAAATCAGAGCATGGGACTGAGGGCATCGTCCAGATGCTTCTTGACCTCAGCCCAGCTCAGTGCTGTGGCAGCTTCCCCGGGGATCCTGTTCCAGTGCCCAAACACCCCCTCAGTACAGAACCTCTTCCTGACATCCAACCTAAACCTTCCCTGTTGCAGCTTCATGCTGTTCCCTTGGGTTCTATCTCTGGTCCCCAAAGAGAGGAGACCGGTGCCTGCCCCTTTTCTCTCCCTTGTCAGGAAGCCACAGACCCCCATGAGGTCTCCCCTCAGCCTCCTCTTCTCAAGGCTGAACAAACCCAGGGACTTCAGCCTCTCCTCATAGGACTTCCCCTCCAGATTCTTCACCATCCTCACTGCCCTCCTCTGGACACTCTCCAATAGTTTTGTGTCCCTCTTGTACTGTGGCACCCAAAACTGCCCCCAGTGCTCAAGGTGAAGCTGCACCAGCACAGTGCAGAGCAGGACAATCCTCTCCCTGGCCCAGCTGGCCATGCCATGCTTGATGCACCCCAGGATACTCAGAATTTCAGTGAATTTTAGGGGTTGGAAGGGACCTCCA
Organism: Porphyrio hochstetteri; assembly: GCA_020800305.1. NCBI lineage: Eukaryota > Metazoa > Chordata > Aves > Gruiformes > Rallidae > Porphyrio > Porphyrio hochstetteri. The sequence goes on along the minus strand of CM036908.1, from coordinate 65,852,526 downwards.
GAGATCATCAAGTCCAACCCCCTTGCCAAAGCAGGTTCCCTAGAACACATTGCACATGTAGGTGTCCAGATGGGTCATGAATATCTCCAGAGAAGGAGATTCCACAACCCCTCTGGCCCTCGTGGCTGCCTGAGCACACTGCCGGCTCATGGGTAACTTGCTGTTGACTAAGACCCCCAAATCCCTCTCAGCATGGCTGACCTCCCAGTCTGTATCTGTAGCCAGGGTTCCCTCTTCCCAGGTGCAGAATCCAGCACTTGCCCTTGTTGAACTTCATGCTGTTGGTGATTGCCCAGCTCTCTAATCTGTCCAGGTCTCTCTGCAAGGCTCCTCCACCCTCAGTGGAGTCAACAGCTCCTCCCAGTTTGGTGTCATCTGCAAACTTACTTAAGACGCCCTCTAGTCCTGAGTTGAGGTCATTTATGAAAATATTAAAAAGAACTGGACCCAAAATGGAGCCCTGGGGAACCCAGGGTTGATGCATCTTGATCTTTTTTTCTTTATCAGATTATTTTAATCAACTTTCATTGCTCCACAGCCATTAAAACTACAGCTGAACCCACTGATGAATCAAAATTTTCTTTTGTAATAGCAACCAAGAGCTTCATAACAGGCTGATGGGTGTTTGGAGGGCCAGGGACAGTGCTGTTGGAAAGAGCCTGATGGAGTAAATACCAACAGTCATGTCTGTGGTGCTAAGATTGCATGGGATGTGTTTTGAAATGCTTGTAATATTCACAGTCTGAATGCACCTTTATGTACCACGGGCTTGTTCATGAATTGTGTGCCTGCAGTGATCACAAGGCTGAGGTGTATTGTGTGCCATTTATATACAATTCTTCTCATGCTGAAGAGGCCCCGTCACGGGCTGCTCCAAATGAAAGGACATTTGTGTGGCAGAAAGCAGCCCATAGCTGCATCCCAGCTTGAGACAAGAGCCCTCAGATGCCGACAGACAGAGTGCGAAGTGCAATGAAATAATGAGAAAGTATTGAATGGCCAGAGGTCTCAGCACATGACTGGCCTTATTCATAGCTTTTTGTAGGCAACTTGGTAAGGGACAGTCTCAGAAGGGAGCTGACACCACTCACAGCATAATTCTGGGGAGCACAAGGGGTGACTAAGAAGTTGGGGAAATAAGTCATGAGGCCAAGGGAGGAATGACTTGAAAATTAAGAGCACGGCTGGCTGTTTCAAAGCGACTGTGGGGGATGCAAGCTGGAAAACTGGTCCTGAGAATTGTCATGATATGGAATGGGCCCTGGAGATGGTGACTGCAGGGTGGGAGCTGGCCTGGAGCAAATCTAGGGTGGAAATTGGAAGACACGGATTCTGGCAGTGATTGTGGCTCAAGATCAAGTGGGAGATGAAAGAAGGATAGCAGGCAAGAAGAACAGGCAAGAAGAGAGGCAAGATGGAGCACAAAGGGAGGAGATGAAGCACCAGGCACCCACATCTCAGTGAGGTCTGAGACAGAAGAAATGGGTACAGAGGCAATGTCAGAGCTCTGGGATCCAGGACTGGTAGAGAGCAAGACCTGCTGATGAGGCAATGATTGGCTTTTCTCCAATCTGTCACATTTTGGGGGAGGGTCTGCTGAGGAGGGATGTGGTTATGGGGAGATGAAGGTTGTTTCTTTCTGGTCTGCAGGACCAATGGGCATTTTTTCTTCTTCTGAGAAGCCTGGGCCTGACTTTCTCCTGTCTCTCTTGTCATGAGGTGATTTCCTTCTCCTCCATGTCTGTTGTTCTTTGTTCCCGTTCTGTCTGTCTGGGGGTGGAGGCTGAGTGAGCTGGGACTGTTCAATCTGGGGAAAAGAAGACTAAGGGGGGACCTAATTAATGTTTATAAATATCTTAAGTATGGGATGCAGGGGGAATTGGCCAGCCCCTTTTCAGTGGGCTGTGGAGACAGGACAAGGGGCAATGGCTGCAAGTTAGAGTATAGGAAGTTCTGCACCAACATGTGGAAGAACTTTTACACAATGAGGGTGACAGAGCCCTGGGACAGGCTGCCCAGGGGGGTGTGGAGTCTCCTTCTCTGGAGATATTCAAGACTCGTCTGGACGCCTATATGTGCAATATGAGCTGGGGAGCTGCTTTGGCAGGGGGGTTGGACCCGATGATCTCTGTAGGTCCTTTCCAACCCCTGTGATTCTGTGATTCTATGAGAGGACATGTATCTCTCCAAATTAAAAGAGAAATAATTTCTAGGGGGGAAAACCCCCTAAGAAAACCAAACCACAAAACTTCCTTTTCTTTTTCTGGATCTTCCACAAATTCTCCTTCCTCTCAGGCAATGGAAAGAAAACACCCTCTAAGCTTTCTCTTGGCGAGCAAAGCGATACACCCCAACTAAACAAACAAGCACTCAGTGGCCTCACAGCTCTTTGGGTCCATGGGGTTATTTCTGTGGGGCCTGCTCCTGAGGTGCTCAGACAGCCTGGTCTCGACCCCTGCTCTGAGCATTTTCTGTCGCACGCACGAACTTGGCTGCGGTCGATCCTGCTGACTCACTTGATCCATGATGCTGACAGGCAGCTGCCGTTGCTGCGGTGAGAACCAGTGCCCCTGAATGTGGTCCCAGACCACCAGCCGTGCGCTGACCTGGCGGGACTTGCAATAGGGAAGGAAGGGCACTGGGTCATGAAGGGGCTCTGAGGCAGGCTGTGCTGATAGACAATGACAGGACAAGGGGGAATGGATTAAAACTAAAGGAAGGAAGGTTTAGATTAGATATTAGGGGGAAGTTTTTTACAGAAAGAGTGGTGAGGTGCTGGAACAGGCTGCCCAGAGAGGTGGTGGATGCCCCGTCCCTGGAAGTGTTCAAGGCCAGGTTGGATGGGGCCCTGGGCAACCTAGTGTAGATCCAGGCCTGAGGTTGGTGGCCCTGCCTATGGCAGGGGGTTTGGAGCTCTGTGATCCTCGGGGTCCCTTCCAACTCATACCATTCTGTGATTCTATGATTCTATGATATGAGGATGAGGCAATACTCAAACATGCAGCCTCCTCACCCTTCCTATTGCTTGTGTGAGCACCTTCAGCATTGCCCTGCCTTTTCTCCCTCTTCTCACATCGCCCAGGAGTCATACTTCCACTGCAGAAATGCATCCAGGATTTTGTGTGGCAACTTAAAGCTTGATCCACCTGGAAATCAGGTTTATTGAACAAACAGTGGTATGGAAACTGCAAAAGGTGAGCTCCCTTCAAAAATCTTTCCCAGCCCAACAACAAAAAAATAAACCAGTTCTCAAACTCCTTAAAACTTCCAGAACCCCCTTTGTAGCAGGAGAAGAAGCAGCTATTCTCAGTTATCCAGAGAACACAGCAGAATGTGACTCCTAAGGATGGTTCAATGCAGGTGGGTCTGCCTGAGCTGCTGTCACCTTGCCCTGTCCCTCAGGGTGTGTGGAAACCCAAGAGCTCCGGCTGCCACCCAGCCCAGAGCAGGCTGCCTGGGTACCACTTCTTTGAGGCCATGCTGCAGCTTTTCCTGACTCCTATTGCAGTTTTGTGCTTTTATAATCCACCCTTTCACATTCCCAAAGCCCTGACCCAGACAGCAGTGGTGCAGAGGTACAGCCATGAATCTTAACATTAACAGCCTTCGCTGGTGTCTCTTCAAGCAACAGGAACATCTTCCTCTTTCCCCTCCTTTTTCTTTTGCTTTTCCCCAGGATAGCAAGCATAACTGCCCTGCTGCAAACTGCATTCCTGCTTAATCAGCTAAAGGAGTGATACTGTGCAAGAGCCCCCCCCTTCTCTGGAATCAATCAGGTCCCATCTCTAAAGACATGTAGCCTGGTAACTCTCTGCCTCTTGTGACCAGCCGCCTTTGCTCAGCAATGATGGGAATTTCCTTGACCTGGACCCGTTCCTGCAACACAGCTCTTCTGCCAGCAAGGAGATTGTGCTGGGCTCTACAGAGAGGTGAGGAAGGGAACAGGTGGTTCCATCATTTTTTCCCTTATAAAATAGCTTTCCCTCTTCCCCTTGTCCTTCCTTTCTACCCCAAGGATCATCACAAATTGAGATGGAGTTGCAGTGGGCTGGTCAGAGGCTTGGTCTCATCTCTGCTTGAAGAGAAACCTGGCAGGTTATTTTTAACATTTATACACATCTGAAAAATGTGAATGTGGTCTGTTGTGCTGTAAGTCACGAGCACTCCAGAGACCCGGGTCTGAAAAGTGAAACAGCTTTCAAATATTAAGTGGGAGGCACTTAACTGACCTCTTCTAGATAGATAAGTGCTTGCTACATCATGTCTTCAGTTGGGACCAAGGCCAAACTGAGGCCTCTGCCTCCTCCAGCATCGCTAGCTTTTGTCCTTGCTGACCCCTGAGGAAGGAGAAAGGATGTGCTCTGCCTCCAAGACATCCACAGCACCTTCCCTGGCATGGCCAGGTCCCAGCCTGAAGTGCCAGCAGTGGTGCAGGAGGGGCTGGACGCCCTGGGAGCCAGTGGGCTGCTGGCTGGGGTGAGGCCCTGGTGCAAAGGGTGTCTGTGGGAGCTTTGCAAGGTTGGGGTTGTCAGTGGCTGGGGCAGAAGATGGTGGTGACTGGGGTGTGTGTGCATGTTTTCAGAGGGGGGTGAAGGGCTTGCAGAAGCAAATGAGTAATTATTTGTTTGCTTTTTCTGACTAGACTTGCTTTGCAAGCCAAAATGTATAACTCGGTGGAGACAAACGTGAGCACTTTGGGCCCAGTGGGGCTCTGTAGATTAATTACTCTGTTCCTCCTTCCCACCTCTCCTCTTGAGATAAACCACAATTTGGAGCTCTGGGACAACGTGTCTAGTCCATCCCCCATGCATCCTCCTTGAACTCTCAGTAGTACTGCTCCATCCCTTACTCATAGTGGTGCTGGGTCCTTTCTCCTCCTGCAAGTAGGACAAGGTCCCCAGCAAAGAGGACATGAGAGCAGCCACTGTGTATTGGTGTGGGTGTGTAAAGCTCTCTGCTTTCTCCACTGTAGCCTGCAGAGTCCCACAAGGCTGGTATTGGAAGTGCTGGTGAGCCTGAAGCCATGATAACAGCATTAGCAGTGCACTGAGATGCTGGCCACAGAGGCAATCTCTTGGCCAGAGCACTGATGAATCACTTACACACTTGCTATTTAGGCTTTTTTGGTGTTTAGTTATGTGGACTTAGTTATATGCTTGAGCTTTCAGTATCTGAGGTAGTGGTTTCTGTAGCCAAAAAGTTATCATTCATCCACTGTCATTTCTATCATCTTGTATGACATCTAATCTCAATTTAAATAATGCCACCAATGGAAAATCCCCTGCACCCCTTGAGATGCAATCCCACCATTTAAAACAAAACTGTGCCTCATTTGAAATTGGAAATTGCTGTCAGGTGAACTTGGCCTTGGCTGAAATCCATCCCTGGTTGTATTTACAGGTATTCATTTGGAAGAATGTGGCATGAATTTACCTTATCTCACTGGAGGATACTCATTACAGCTTGGCTCCCTCATCACCCTGACTGCAAACTCCTGTTTGGTGAGAATGACCCTTTTGGGGGAAGGCACAACACCCAGGGATTAGGAGGAGCTTTTCTCCCAGGATGGTCATTGCCATTCCTGTAACAGGTAGGTGGATGGCTTGGAAGAGGGAGGGGGTTTCAGGCCTCACATTGTGTGTTTGGGATGTGTTTGGTAGACTTCGTGCTGGTCCCAGTCCTTGATAGTGCACAGGGCTGCCTGCACAGTGGTTCCAGAGAGCCTCTGGGAAGATGAAGGGTACAGTTCATGGTGAAGACCAGCTGAAAAAGAGGGGTTTGTTGGTGGAAGTGTTAGAAATCTAAGACTTGAGTGGCCAGAAATGCTGATAGTTCATTTGTTAACGTCAGGGTGCTATAGGGCACCCCGACTGGGGACTGAGGTTGTCCTGCTGCCAGAAAGTGGGAGAGCTGCAGTGGAGTTGAAACAATGGTGAGAGAGAAGGGCTGGCAGAGAAAGACCATAGGATGGTCAAGGTGAGGTGTGTCTGCTGCGTTGTGTGCACCTCTCCTGGCCTTGCACTGTGATCACCTCCTTGCCTTGGGGAGGCTGGGGTCACTGCAGACATAAGGGAATAATATCTGTCCATCATGCCAGGCGCTATCATGGGGGCCAAAGCTAAGAGTGCTTAAAATGGAAACAGTAAAACATAAGAGAACAGACTAATTTGAGTTAGTGATATGCACACTATAATTCATAAAATTTTTTGGCAGAAGAGTCTTCTGTAGTAGGTGAACTATTTTTTTTTTGTGATTTATTATCTTTCTGAGTTTTTCTCTGCAGCAGCAGCAGCTGTTTGAGTCGGAGGCAGGACAGCAGTGACAGCTTCTGAGGGATGAAGGTGCTTTGGCTTTGCACAGCCCTTCTGAATTCTGACTGCATTTGAAAACTGCATGCCTGGGAATGGCCAATGGAGGGACAAACCATGGCTTGCTGAGCCACAGCTGAGCTGTGGCAGCTGCCCCTGCATGTTCCTCTGGTGTGTGGTGAGCACGAGCTGTGATGATCTGAGATTTATGTCAGTGTAAAGGGATGCATCTTTCCCTACTACCAGCTAAGGGGATGCTTCTGGGCTCTGCTCCACTTTTGTGTAGTGGTTTGTGAAGCTGAGCCTTAAGATTGGGGCTGGATAGACCCAAGAGGTGAAAATGTCTGTCATTTACATGTTGCCTGCCTGGAGGAAGTCTTCTGCACATAAAATAGGTTTGCTGCCATTGATCTCAGATGACTGTGTTTCTGGGGACTTCACCTCTCCTTGATCTGTCATCATTCCGTTTTCCAGCTACATGGCTTTGCAGTGCAGTCAGCACTGTAAGCTGCAGAGACAAAGGAATCCGCTGAGCACTCTAAGGTGCAGATAAAAAGAAAGAGCTGGCTTTTGAAGGGCTGGGATGTGCCAATATGCCTTCTGGTATGAAAGCAAATACCCACAGAGGTCAAGTCTCCTGTGTGGATAAATTAGAAACAAAGAACCTGAAGGAAAAAACCTCTAAAACCTTCAAACAACAGAAATGTCACTGTGTCTGGATATGGGCAACAGAATATTGTGGTGGGACATCCTCCTCTGGAAAACAACACTCTGATCTCCAGTACAGTTGTGATATGAGGGACACACACAGAGAGCAATAGAAGCTGGAGCCTGCCTCAATCTTCTGTATTGTGGGTTGGAACTACTCTTTGCCTCTGGAAAGTCTGCTGTCGTTCTCAGTGGTTGCAGCTTTAGACAGCAAATACTCAGGTTTCAAAGAGGAGGTTTCAAAGAGGAGGTTGCTAAGAGGAGGTTGCTAAGAGGATGTTGCATTAAGGTGTGGACACTTGTACATGTTTTCTCACTGTCCTGGGTTCAGCCACTTGCTGAAGGTCCCACACTCCCATCAAGCTCTGAGTGAGGTCCTCTGTGTGGCTCCCTTAAGCAGTGACATGAAAGGTGCTTGACTGGCAGACTTGAAATATTTATAACGAATGCCTGTGTCAGCATTTAAGATGTTTTTTCCCCCTCTACTGCACGATGCTACACACCAAAATAGAACATATGGTAAAAGAACTGGAAGAATTAACTTTTGTCTTCTCACTGCTAGAAAGCTGTGCTATTTTGGGGCTTGTCTTCAACTCAACCTGCCATAGACATGGGGGACATCTGTTATGGTCTGGCAAAAGCCAGTGGAGTTATGCTAATGTAAACCCCAAACTTCAGCATGTGTGGCCCGATTTGGCTGAAGCTGCAAGAAAGCAAATGACTTCTCATAGAGTAATGAAAAGCTCTTGTTCCCATCTCAGGAAGCCCATATGATGGAGCCCTGCTTGACACATCTGGTGGTCTGGGCTGGGTGCATCTGTAAGGAAGAGGAGTTGTTTTAGGTGGGAAGGATATCTTTACCCTCACACTGCTCCAGGGGAAGGGGCTTGGGCTCTGATAGACTTTGATTTCAGTGAACTGAGCCTGCCAGTGAACCAGCCTGTTGGCAGGAGCAGGCTTAGCAGAGCTGAGATGGATAGGATGCGAGGTTGGCTTGTTTAGGATGGGATCAGTCTAGTGGAAGTTGTTAGTGCTGTTATATTAACTTACCTTGTGCATTCAAGCTGCTTGTCTTCAGCATTCAATGGCAGCTCTCAGAAATCTGCCTTTTGTGAAGGTTATTGAAGCAGCTGTATGCACATCTGCCTAGTTGTGGGAGGGGATGTGGAAAGGAGTCCCGTGGTACCCATTCAGAGAAAATATTTACTCACTTCTGAAGATAGCATCCTTTTGTCAAACCAGCTTTGGGACACAGCAGACAGAGCTTCAGAATAAATATCCCTTATGTGCAAGCTAATTTTCAAAGAAATGCAGGAACAGGGTTGTTATGGTGGGTTGGGAGCCTTTGTGGAATGAAATATAGTTAAAAATGAATAATGTATTTTTAATCTCACTTTAAGAAGGAATATCTCAGTACAAGAACCTCAACATGACCCAGCAATGTGCACTTGCATCCCAGAAAGCCATCTGTATCCCAGACTGCACCTCACCTATGAAGGCAGGCTGAGAGAGTTGGGCTTATTCAGCCTGGAGAAGAGGATGGTCTGGAGAGACCTTAGAGCCACCTTGCAGTACCTTAAGGGGCTACAGGAAAGCTGGAGAGGGACTGGTTACAAGGGCAGGGAGGGACAGGACAAGGGGGAATGGATGAAAGTTAAAAGAGGGGAGATTTAGATTAGATATTGGGAATAAATTCTTCCCTCTGTGGGTGGTGAGGCATTGGAAGAGGTTACACAGAGACATGGATACCCTCACCTGGGCAGTGTACAAGACCAGGTTGGATGGGGCTTTGGACAACCTGGGCTAGTGGAGGGTGTCCCTGCCCATGGCAGGGGGGAGGAACTAAATTTTTACATCCCTTCCAACCCAAACCAGCCTGGATTCTGTGATTCTATGATAACTCAATGGGACTGAACCCAATTTGCATGCCCTTACAGCAAATGCGAAAGCACAAAGGCAGAATAGTTCCCCCTCCTACTCCTCCACACACCTGCCAGTGGTTTCTGATGTGCTCTGGTGTGAGGACAATCTAGGCCAGCTCCCCAAAGGACAGGGTGTTAGCACGTGTCTCTATCTGTTAGTGATGCAAGTATGAGTGAGGAAGGCAAGAAGTGCCAGGGTGATGGTTAACTCCTTGTTTCATACTGGAGGGTGTGAGTTGGTGAAGGATGCTTTGGAGGGGGGAGGTTCATGGATGAAGTAGTGAGTCCTAAAAAGGAGTATCTGGAAAAAGTCTTCTGGAGTGCCCTTCCCCTGGCCACCCCTGCAGCACGTGCAGTGCTTTGTGAACCCCCTCGTTGCTGCTGTCACCTCATTAGTGCCCACAACTGTACGTGCCTGCTGATTGTGAGCAAGCAGCAGCCGCACAGCTTTGACCTGTCTCAGTGTAATGACATGAAGTGTTCTTTTTAGGTGCTAAGGGTGAAACTGGGAGCTGTACCAAGGAGAAAAGAAACAGAAGTTCTCAAGGAGGTCTGGCCACACCACAGTGGCCAGCACGTTGCAGGGGCTCCATGCATTCCTCTGGATAAGCTGCATGGGAAATATTTTAAATGCATGTAGGAACTCAATTTTCTTTTCCCACTGCCTAGTTAATTTGAAATCTGGTATATACTTGGGTTAATGTATAACCCTTCAGTCTCTGTACCTGGATGAATGGTTCACAGCACTGGGTATGTGTGGCTCCCTTATAAAATAAAAGAGTTGATGTCCATGGTAGCTAACTCTGTGTGCAGGAATGCATCTCCTGTCCCTCTTTGGAATGCTCCAAAGGATGGAGTATCTCAGCTGCAGGGAAATGTTGGGCTAAGCAGGACTGGTGACTACCCTCATCTCTTTGATAGTGTCCAGATTACTGGCTTGGCACACAAGTAGACGGCTGAACTTGGGCTTCCCAAGCTCAGCAGAGATCAAATCCACAAGTCTCAGCCTCTGCCTTGTGTCTTCATTCACACCAAATGGTTTGGCTAAGATCTCCCAAACAATTTTGCATGCTCAGCAGGAAGAGCGAGGGGGTGAACAAGGGGAATTTCAGCTCAGACAGGGATTTGTTGCTGCCTTGTGTTGACTTCAGCTCCCAACATTTCCCTGTCTCCTCCTGAATTACAACTTGTCATGGCATTGTGTGGAACTAACTCAATTACTCATGATGATTTTTCCATGATGCTAAAGCCTGGATCATAGTCACAGAGTCTTACTTCTGTAAAATGACCTCTGTGTGTGTGATAAAATGTGGTATAGGATTCATACATATGGGACAGGTAAAGTGTGTCTCCTGGAAGGGCCACTCAATTCCTGCACAACTTGCACTAAATTCTACATCCAGGCAGCACAGTGGGAGGAGTAACTTGTTGAACTCAATGCAGATCTTGCAGCTTACATGTGATGTAACTAGCTGTTTACAATCAATGTTTTCCCAAGTCTTGCAGTACGCTTTGATTTCAAAGCTCAAAAGTTGCTTCTCAGGCTTTTCCATACCTGTAATGATGTCTGTCAGTACTCAGCCCACAGAGGGTATAGGTGGTTTCATTTTTTGTAACAAAACACTCCTTTAACAATTGTCTTTCTGAAGAGTTGTCTTTCTAAACACCAGTTCTAACCATGTATGAATGGTGTCCCGATTTAGACACAATTCTGTGTCTCCAAAGCCTTTTGGGATGATGTTGCTGGAAAAATATTCCTGTGGCCACTGTTGTGCCAATGTTTTAATCCATCTTTTAATAAACTGTAACTCAAGAACAGAGTGTGGAATTCATCAAATGGTGTGTTGTACCTCACTGGGGAGCAGGGTGTTAGAGCCAAAACTAAAGGCAGCTGTTGCAACTTCTGCCTGTAATTCAGCCTCACCAAAATATTGACTATTGTTACTTGTGCCCCAACATGGAAAGCATTTAGTTTAATATCAGTATTGGCAACACTGTCATTGTTGAAGTTAGGACTCCAGAGTCAGTCAAGCAAGCTCAGCCCCCTTGGATCTGGGGGGAGGTGAGGGAAGGTGTCTGGAAAGCTCTCCCTGGATGTACACAGCAGCTTTTAAAGCGCCGTGCAATCCCTGTTGATCATCTGTTCTTCATAGAAAAAGGGGAAGAGTTATTATGAGAGAATAATTAAGCCAGCTGAAAAGAGCAAAGTGTTGGCAGACTGCAACCTCCCTGCACAGACCACACAACAGCTTGCTATGCTCAGCAGAAAGGGCCAAGAAGCCCTGGGGGAGAAGCAGGAGGGATGCTGATGTGGTCCTGCAAGACCCTTCTCTCACCCCGCGCCGGAGTGCAAACCCAACTGGGGCTGTGCCAGTGCTCCTCATCCCTGAGATGATCTCCAGCAATAGTGATGCTTAACTCAGCCTTCCAAGTTGCTTCCTTTGGACACTGTTTTCAACAAATTCAAATCAAATTCTGATTTGGTATCAGGGAACATTTTTTGACCACAAAAGAGATTAAATGTCAAAAGAGGCATGATTTTCAGTCCTTGGAGATATTAAAAACTCAACTACAAAAATGCCCTGAGTGACCTGCTCTAAGCTGGCTTTGCCCTGAGCAGGGAGTCCCCTCCAGCCTCAATTATTCTGTCATTCCCATGCTTCCACCAGCTGGCTGGGGCAGAAAATGGCCACAGCCACTTCCAGGAAAGGTCTGGCCAAATGTTGCCTGTTTATTTTGTGTTAGAGACAGAGGGATACTCTTGCTTAAATATCAGCCTGGTGGACACTATGGAAGTTACCCACAGGTCCCTGGGCTAAGGTTAGGAATCAGTGTTTGGCTATTTCCTACCTCTAGAAAAAAGTCTCTTCACTTGAAGACTACCAAGAGATCCACATCTTTTCTTGCTGGTTGAGTCAAATGGTTAATTGCTTTCATTCTTTGAAACATGTGTTTTGGTTTTGGCTTTGGAATCAGGATTACATCTGAATTCTGGCTGCTGTTTCAGGTTTGTGGCTTTACCTGACAATTCATTATAGGATAGGCTACTAAAATCCCTCTTCCTTTCCTTCTCAGAAGGGTGAACTCCAGTCAGTCTCAGTCTGATATCTTTACCTTGTGACAGAAGAGTAATTCCCCTCACTTCTCTTTTATCTCTGGGGGACCAGGCGCATGTGAACTGCTGTTGCATGGAAACAACTTGCCCAGCAGCCCCTTGATTTGCTCTTAGCTCTTAATCTCCACAATGAAATTGTGTCTGAAATCTGTTTCTGTGTTTAGCTGGTGTTTGCTTCCTCCTCTGTGCTGAGGCATCCCGAGACCATGGTGCCAGGGCTTCTGCCTCTGCCCATGCTTGAGGAACCAGGTGGTGTAATTTTGTAAGTAACAATGACAAGAAAAATAGATAGAAGCTTAATTTTCCAATATTTAGGGTATGTGTCTACGTCTATCAGTTTGAGAAACCAATGAAAAATGAATATTGCAATTAATTTGGTGGTTTCTTCCTATCCCAACATTTTTCTGGACATTGCCAACATAATCAGAACTGTAAATTTTCAGAAGTGAATCTACTCCTGGAAGCTTGGTTAATTCATTAACCCATTTCTCTGAAGCATTGTTCACTAAATCTGTGGTGGGAAATGCATTTTGAAGAGACCAGTGGCAGAGCCCTTCAGTTGGAGAAGCCTGTGCACTCATAAAGTCTACAAAAGGTAGACCTTCCTCACCTAGCTGAACACCTTTTGCACCTCCCAGACCCTCCAGCTTTAAAAAAATTCAGTCTTCAATGCCCTCTGGCTGTCAAAAAAGAGAAAATATATTTAGTTAAGTCAATTATTTCCAAAGTACCTAAATCTCCTGGACTGAATCTTCTCTTGTGTGCCATGCCCCAAGCATTTTCCAGTCTCCTAGAAAATGTCATAATCTCCCCTGCTGGCTATACTGTTAAACCATCACTTTTTACTCAGCAATTTAAGCCATCTTAATTTTTCTCACTGGAATGAGCTTCCAGTAAACATATCTTGCTCTCCTGCTCCTAAATGTCTCTTCCAAATCCTTTCTGCTGTCATGTTTAAGCATCTTGGTGATGATTTTGTGACTTCCCATGGAGAAAGGGAAGGGTGTCTGATTGCTGTGCAATGAAAGCTCTAATTTTATCTGGCAGGTACAGAGCACGCTGCGGTTTTCATTTAACCTTGCAAGAGAATGACCTGTGTGAATAATGGAGTCAAGGGGAAGTTTTGAAAATGGAAAGAATGGGGGTTGTATGCTCTGGCTTCGTGTCGGGGCCATCTGGCTGCTGTGACTATTATGAAATGCTCTTGCTGGTACCTGGAGTACAGAGTGGGCTGGTGGCATGGCAAAAACTCATGAGCACCTTGTGTCAGCGAGTTTGGCAACTGATACTGGGCAAGCAGCAAAAATGTGGATGGTGCCTCATGTAAGCAGGTATCCCAAACAAATCCCTTTCTCTGTGCTTGGCATCAGCCCAGCCAGCTGAGGAAGGTGCACTCGTACACCCCCTTCCTTTGGTTGCTCCATGGACATGACTATGAGACATGACTATGTCATGGGCTGGTTTTTTCCGTGTGTTGTGGAGCTCATCTAGAGCAGACACCAGAAACAGACCTGTGACTGCTCCCTCCCTTTTGAGGCTAAACCAGATGTTCTGGGATACCAGCGCTGACACATCAGCAAACTTTGCTGGTTCTTGAGCCATGGCTGAGCTCAGTTGCACTTGTGCTATGACACACTTGTCTTTGCATCCGATTTGCCTCTTGCTGTTTATTGCAGTGCTGGCTGGCTGCTTGCAACTCCTTGGATCAAGTCCAGGAGCCCTGGATGCTGCCTCCTTCCCTCCCCTTGGAGAAAGAAAATAAATCTCTGTGTACAGCTAGTAACTATGGTGGGTGTTTGTGGCTGCCCATTCCCCATTGCTGATTTTTCTTGATGCTGAATTGAGGAAGTATTTAGTCCTTTCTCACTGTTGCCTAGAGAAAGCTCACTGGTTGTTTTTTTTAAAAAAAAAAAAGAAAAAAGGAAAAAGAGAGAGAAAAGAATGGCACTCTTGTGGGTGCCCCGTTGTTTCTTTTATTTATTTTTTATTTTGATGTCTTAGTTGTAAACAGGAGGTTCTTTTAATACACTTAGCTCTTAACTGGTGCCTGCCAGTTAGATCTCTCCAGAGCCAGCAGTCATTTTCCAAAACAAAAGCTTTTACCTTTTCCCTTATGGCTCTTCCCTGTTACGGTCAATAAAAAATGAAATTGTAGAAAAGCTCTCTTGTCTTCCGTGCTGTGTTTATTTTACATTTATATATAAGCTTATACAAACATGTGCACTCACAAAACCATTAGCAAAGCTATTACCTGCATCTCTGGACGTTTAATCTTACAGCTACTGTGTAATTTGTAGATGAGTGTTAGTTTATAAGCCCCAAATCTCAGCGTTGACTCTAATGTCATAAACATACCTATATTTTAGGTCATTGAATGAAGATCTACCAGCTTGTTACCCAGTGACAACATTTCTATTCTTCACTGCTTCCCATCTGTTAATATCTGTTGTGAACTGACTGCTATGATAAACAAGCTGTGCATTTTCTTAGGTTTGGCTTTATCTGCACCTCTCAGGGGATGTGAAGGAAGGATCTTGTACCCCTAGCTCCCATGGGTGATGAAGAGGTGCTCCCTGGGCTGGGATCCCCCCATGATATGGGAATCTGAGGTGGGTAGAAAGTAGAAAACTCCTAAAGTCTCCAGTAATTTCCAAAGGGGTGGCTGTTACCCAGAGCTGATTGTACCACAGCCAAGAAAACACTGGTCCAAAAAGCCTCGCCAGCCTCCGCTTAATTTGGTGGCACTGTCAGATACTAGCACATCTCTCATTTGTGCCTGGTGAGAAATGCTTGATTCTGAACAAGATGTGGGGGGACAATCCATGTGTGACCCCATCTCTCGTGGGACACAGGCACCGTTGCCCAGCCTGGCCCTGGGTTCAAGGCGCAGCGCTTGCCCAGCGCAATGCTTAATGCATACATGATGCTCGTTGCATACAGTCAGGCAGACAGCATGGCTCCAGACTAAAAATCTCTTCCAGGAGTCAAGCTCCCAGCCTCATAAAAAAGAAACCCGTCAGGCTGGAGGATGTAAGACCTCCAGGCCATTATTAGCCAGTAAGAAGCTTATAAAAGACTCTATAAAGCAACTCATGATAAATAATTTCACAAGTAAGGCCATGGTGGTGCAGAGTTTGTTTGTAGTTTGAAAGCTGCTGTAACATGCTGCCAGGAGCATTAAAAGCTATCACTGTGTTTCAGGCATTTTACAGTGTGTCGGGGGTGGGTACGTGTGGGTTTTGGTTGGTTGGTTGGTTGGTTGGTGAGTTAGCGTGAGACGTGGGGAGAGCAGAGGAGGTCCCACATGTGCACAGCATAAGGGGGAGCAGACTCTGGGGGTGAGGGGCTGTCTGATGCTGTCTGACAACCTTGCAGAAGGTGACCTGGGCACACTGCAGTACCTGTTTTATGTATTACCTTTCCATCCAGGCTGGAGATCTTTGACACAGCGTCAAGCCAAGGATTACCTGTGGGATGGTGAGCTGGGGGAAACTTGCAGCTGAGCCCCTCAGGGGTGCTGGCTGGTAGCTGGCCCCACTGTCCTCCTCCCTTCTTCAGCGTGCAGAGGGTGATGCAGACCTTTGTGCCAGGTTTTAACCTAGAGCCTGTGTTTTTTAGTGATTGGGAGAGAGTGAACGCAGTTTTATGGGAAGGAGCTTAGCCATACTGCTGGCAGCACACCTACGTGCACACAAGTTAGCTGCAAAGATGATGGGGGCTTCAGCCGTATGCGCTGAGGTTACACTACTGCAGGTTTCTTGCAGCTGGAGTCTGAGTTGGGTCCTAGGAGCAATAAGAGCAAGTTGTACTTCTTCTGTGACCCATCTCTCCTGGCTTTCTGGTGTTTTGCTGTGCTGCCTTCACAGCAGTAAGCTATTGCCTTCCAGAACAGTCCTCAAAACAGTGTGAATCATTTTTGTACGACGTGTGTTTTGTTCCCATGGTTATTGCAGACAGGTTCACTTACATCCATCCGTCCTTGGCACAAAATGTTTCTGTTGTCTTTTCAACTTGTGTATTTGTCTGGGCTCCAGCTACTGCTCCAAGATAAGAAATGTTTTTAAAGGAAAGTGTAACCAAGAGGTATGAATCTTCTAGTTTAGAAACTGAGAGGTATAAAGTCAACATGGCATTCTTCAGAAAATGAGTGGATGTTTGAGTCAGGAGTAGTCCAGCTCATCGTCTGAAGCTGTTGCTCTTGGCAAACAGATAAATCTCTTTCCCCATTGAAAATGCCACTCTGGTTGGTGGGATTGTTTCAGACATGCAGCTCCTCGGGAGAAGACTCAGCTTGAAAAGCAAGAGGGGCAGAGTCTGACCTACAGCTGGTGCAGAGGAGCAGGACGGAATCAGAGACTAGGCTATTTCTCTTGTTGAATAAAATCATTGTTTATTTATACAGTTCTGCTTGGGCCTGTTCCAGGCCCATTAAAGTAAATGGAAAATCTTCACTTGACACAAATGGGAGCTGGCCCCAGCTCCAAGGATTAAAAACCATACAGGGTCTCAGGTGGACCTTCACACAGGAACAAATCATGCTCCTGTGGAGCCAGCCCTTGCTGAGTTTATTTTATATTCTTGTCATTTGTTGACCTTGTGGGTTTTACATGTTGCCTGTGACCAGCTACAGTGGTCACAGTGGACCTCATCCAGCCGTTAGCAGCTGAGATGTGGCTGCACGTCCAAGTCACTGCTGAGCTGCAACACCCATGGGAACGTGTGTGCCACCCTGCTTCAGAAATGGGGAGGGTAACATTGAAGTTAAGACTAGCATAAGACGTCAACCTCTGGATGAGGTGGTGCCTTTCCTCTGGACAAGGTGTTGCAGAAGATCCTTGTTGGTAACAACCACTTCTCTGCAAACAGCTCGCTGTGAGCCACTGAAAGTGGGCATCAGAGAGGGACTGGGGATTTTTTCTTTGCTTCTCTACCTTTGCTAGGCCTGGCAGCTCTGTTGGTGTAACACCTGTGAGAATCTACATAAATAGAAAATATCCAAGAGCCACCACAGATATAGGAGAATAGCTGGGAAACCGCTTCTGGAGCTGTAAATGCAGCAGCTCAGGTTAGAGAAAATGGGTTTAAATGTTTCTTGCTTTTCCCAAGGGAAGTCCTTCTTCCTTCCTACTTTTCCATGTTTTCTTGCCCTGTAGATTCTTTGTTCCTTCAGCTGGGAAGAGTTCCTTTCCCTTGACCCACCACAAGCAGAAGAGCCAGGATGAATTTTCACTGTTCATCTTTCATTACTGCAGGGCTGAGCCTGGGGGACAAACATGCTTCTGAGATCAGAAGAACCTCCCTGAAGATGACTTCAGCACCACAGTGAGCATTTTCCTTTAGTCCCAAATATCTCTAGTTTCCAGTCTCCTGGGAGGAGCCCAGAAGAGCTCCAGGTTGTCTGTCAGTCCATGCCCATCTGCATGACCTGCAATTAACAGTCTACACATGTGGTTGGTGCACAAAAGGAAAGTCTTTGGTTAGAAGTAGATAGTGCTGATGCTGGTTAGGAAATAGCCATGTAGCAAGTGTGGGTGGTTAAGGAGATTCCTCCTATAGCAAACCTCACAAAGCCCATAGACGAGCATCAGCAGAAGACACGAAGGAGCAGCTTCAATTCAGGGAACACTCTGGTAGTTGGTGTAATTCTCCCCAGAGCATCTGGTGGCGTGAGGAAGGGTGCGTGCCCTTGCCTGGACAGCAAGGGGTCATGAGAAGAGAAGAAAAACATCAGGATGTTATATTAAAAGCACATCTGTGCACAGTCTGGAATGCTAAATACATTTTCAGGCTCCCCTCATAAAGCTGCAGTGTTTAAAAGTGCTGATAAAGTGCATTCCAATGTCCTTAAAGTATTGCAGTGCGCCACACACACTACACAGTGTTTATACCAGAGACGGCCAGCGCTGTGAGGAACGGTGAGATGAATGGGCTTATACGTGTGAAGGGGAAGGATTTGTGGATTGTCACCAGAAAACGGGGTCCAGCTGGCTTGTGCTGTTCTGGCCCTCAAAACCCCAGGGCTCTTGATCATATTGTGCCTAGGACAGCCTGTGAAGCTGCTGGCATGGCAGCGCTCAGCATCCTTTACTGCTGCCTCATTTTGTACGGGACGCTGCGGCCCCTCTTTTTAAGAGAGGTGTTCACAGATTTTTGTGGCTGGTGCTCCTCTCCCTCCTTGTGCCAGGTTTTTCTTGCAGGCTTATTAACCCTTTTTGTGTGGATGAATTTCTGTCAGGATCCCCTCCCTATTCCTACAGACTCCCTCTCCTTGTGCAGTCATGAGGCTTAGATGGGGGGTTGGTGCTGTCAGAGGAGCTATTTTCTCTCCCTTGGCCCAAGGAGGAGCATCCATCCTTCCCACCAAGTAAGAAAAGTTCCCTATTAAGTCTGTTTCTCAGAATAAGAGTCCTTTTAGAGTAGTTTGAAAAAGAGGTTTGAAAACCCTGTTTGCAGCACAAAGTGTGAGGTGAAGATGGATGATTTGGAAAGCAGCTATGGAGTTAGTCCAACACCTTCCTGAGGCTGGGCCATGCTCTGGCTTTAGTGGAAACTGTTATTTATTACAAACCTCAACGTTTTGCAATACAAAGGCTGGGCAAGGAACTTACCACTTGGGAATATTCTGGATTCGAGATGCCTTGGGCCATGCAGTGCTGCAAAAGCATTTCTTGCTGCTCTTGTGCTGTGGCTGCCTAGTTAAGGGTCTTTACGTTAAATTGAGTAAAAGTGATTGGAACTGTAGGGGGAGAGAAAGCAGTAGAGCTGTGGAAGGAGCTGAATTTGTGGTGCTCATGTTGGCAAGAGGGAGAGAAGCAAGTGCCAGGCATGAGGGACAGCACGAGGGGTGGCCAAGGCTGGAGAAGGGGAAGACTGCAGGGGAAATGGTGTCATGTCTTGGTCCTGCCTGAGCAGCGGTGTGGGAACGAGTGAGAGGTGTGGTGAAGGAGCTGTTGAGAGACAGAGAGAAGCCAAGAAGAGAGACGTTTCAGGCACAGAAGATGGTGTGGACACAGTGTGACATAAGCTGCAAAAAATGGCAGGCAAAACATTAAATGTCAGCGTGCTTATGATGCCCAGTTTCCCAGGTCTGATGTAAGTGGATACAACTCCCCAGGGGCTTGTAACTCATCACGTCTTGCACCTCTGCAGCATACTTTCCTGGCTGCTGACATCTGTCATGCCACCTCACGCTCATGGTGCCACCCTGCCACCTGTCCAAATTCACTAACACTTCTGCTCCTGTGCAGTGTATGAATCATAACTTCCACAGCTCTCTGCAAGATGGTGTTTCCAGAAATAGCACCCAGCAAGCCAAGAGATGTGATATTGCTCTTATGGAGCCAGAGGCCCAAAGAGAGGGAGCAAAGGGGGGGTGCAAGGAAAACAATCCACCCAGTGGCACACTTAGAGGGAAGAAAGAAGTGGATTCAGCCCTTTGCTTGAATTGTTTGGAGTTTTTAAGTTGAACCTATCAGAATTTTGGTGCATAAGATTTGGAAATGGATGCTCTATTGGTTAAATAATGACTGCACTACAAAAACACACCCACTGGCACTTTAACCTAGGGTAATGAGGGAATGTACCTGAAACACTGTTCGATTTTTAAATGCAACTTCCAGTGTTTCCAGTGTATTTCTCTCCTTGTGTTGATTTCACCTTAGACTTTCCAGTAAGTACAGTATTCTTCACACCAACTCTAACTCAATCAGATGTTTTATGGCTGCATTTGTTATTTGAAATTATGCAAGGAGCAACTTCTGGGGTGTGGAATAGCCATCACAGCTGTGCAGTTAGTTGGCACATTCATAATTTATTCTTAGTGCTTTGACTTCTTTCTCACCCACATGCTGTTTGTATTCCCTGTTCAGGTCCTCTCACACTTTGCAAGCTATTTCCATGTGAAATGAACTAAGTTCAGCCCTAATGCAAAGTCTTACCTTTGGTTAATCAGTCTCACAGGAACCCATTGGAAGCAGAGTTATGTTTATCTGAATATTGTCATATATTAAAAAGGTCAAGGCCTTGAAGTAAGATCTGAGCCAAGGTGAAATCAAAATAGTGTACCCATCTAGACAGCTGTGGTGGGTGTTTTGTATAAAATTGGTTCCAAAGATACTGTTTTGATGCTGCTTTATCATGAAGACAAAAGATGCTTTTTTTTTTAAATTCACATCATGCAAGAAGTGTTATTTAGAGATGTCATTCTGATTTCCACACTATAAATACTTATTTAGGATCTCTCATTTCACTGCTTACATCCACATTTCTAAGTGTTTGCCTAATACATTGCAGCAGCACAGAAAAATACGTAGTGTCATTGTGGCCTGTAACTGGGGTTTTACTGTCAGAACTTGGTGCCCTGACATATAAATGCTAGTTTGGTATAGTGCCACCAGGGATGGATTTAGAGCATCAAATTCACCTGCCAAAACAATGGAAAGGGGGAAAAAAAAAAGAGGTAGGAAAAAATGAGAAAGAGGTATGAAAGGCAAGGTTGTTTTTCTTTTAATAGCTGTTATTTGACTCTCCTTACTCCCATCTACTTCTTGTCCTGCTAGCTTAAAAGCTGTATTAGCCAGTAAAAGTTCCATATTTGCCAGATGTTCAGCTGAGTAAAACTTGGACTGAACATTTTGAGAGGATCACTCATTTCCCCTCTCAATGGCTCCTTCCCAGAGAAGCAGACTTTTCCCTGCCATCCAAATCAAGGTCTCAGCTTGGTGCACCTTTTGATCAAAAGCTAGCCAGAGTTTCTCTAACTCATTTTTGACAGGTGCATAGAGGAATGAAAGAACTGACCAGCCAGGGAGGCTGCAGCAGTAGAAGTTGCTCTCATTTAATTCCTGACAGATATTAATTAGTAGACTACCATCACATTCATTTCATAAAATGGACTCATGATAAACAGTGGGAGAGTCTCTTCAGAGAAGGTTTGCAGTCAGATCGAAACCCTGGGAATTTCCATGGCCTTTCCAAGTCTTTAGGAACAATGGGGAAACAAACAGTACAAAGTCTTCTGGCAGTGTCTACCAGGGATGTTTAGGCTGGCAGGGAAGCAGGGTGGTCTGAAGAAGCTGGTCAGGAGGCTCTGCTGGGAGTTTCTACCCTCCACGAAACATGGAGGTTTGGCTTTTGTGGTTTTGGTGTGAAATGAATCCGCTTTTTCACAGCACATAGGTGACTTCAGAAGCCAGGGTGGAGCTTTGCCTTCTCCTCTGATGCCTTTCATGCTGTTCAGTGTCATCTCCATTGAGGCTGACCCAAGTTAAGATTATAGGTCCCCACTAACTTGCCTCCTGCATGGTGACAGGAGTGCTGCTGATTCTGACTTCTGCAAGAGAAATCATCTCCCATGTGAGGAAGGGTTTCAGATGCGCCAGGCGGGGGGAATTGGCTCACACCAAGGAGAGAGGGTGCACTCAGCACAGAGCTTGAGTCCAGCTTCCTGGAGTGTGTTTGTCTCCTGTGAGCACCCAAGCAATTGCACAACTGATCCTCCTAAAAGGCTTCCAGATGAGTACCTCCCACTGCCCTCAGCGAGGCAGAGACATTTAGGTTGAGGCGTGCTGGCAAGAGCATCTCATGTAAAGATGTTTACACTTCAGTTTGTAATGAAATCCCAAATGACAACCAAAGTCACTGCAGACTTTCCTGACCCGATCAGAGCTCCTGGGGGTTAGGAGCAGCCTTGCTTTTTTTTCTTGCCTAATGATTTTCTGGGGTACTGAGTGTTTGCTCCACCTGAAGCTCCATCCAAGTACATCGTCAGACACAGCCTGACCTAAAGACACCTGAACCACAGACTGAAAATGCTGCTCTCCAGCATTATAGATGCCAAAGTGGAGTGTTAGCTCTATCTGTGATAAAACATGCTGCTTCCATGTCATACTTGGCTGCTAATGGGAGTGGGGACAATATGGAAATTGTCTCCTCATCAAACATTTAGAAATAAAAATATAACAACTCTGAAACTGGAGGAGACTTTCCAGATAATTCATGCTGTAGCACTTGATTCTTAAAAAACCCTGACTGCTCATGCTTTCTTGAGTACCAGGCAGTGGGTCATATTCCTGACTGGTATCAATCAGTAACATCTCCATTCACTTGGATGGACCAGATTTAGCCCATCTGAACATTAATTTGTCTTTTTGACAAGATTTGAATGCTCATTTTGATATCTTCAGGGGCTGAGGCTGCCAGCAGTTGTTTCTTTCCTTGGCAAACCTCTCCAGTGTAAGCAGAAAGACCTTTTTTTCTCCTTTACAGCATGCACAGGCAGCATGAGAGGGCTTAGCTGCTGGTTGTAATGACCTCATGTATTTTGGGAGCTCTTCCTTTTACAAGGGTGGTGCAAGGGGAGTGGACAGATGAGCTCTTCCCACCTCTCCTATGGCTGCTTAAGGGATCCCCCAGGTCTTTCCCTACAGTGTCATTTTGAGCTGCGTCTCTTTTGTCTTTTTCATTCCTCCTCATTACCTGCTGTTCACCCTGGGGCTCCTCAGGACTTTCTTGTTATAAATTGGATTTGGAAGTAGAAATTGGAAATAGAGATCAGTGTTTCTGTGATTGCAGAAAGGAGGGAGTATCTCCCAAAGGCTGGGTGGATGTGGTTTGACTCAAGCTCTTGATGCAGACCTGGAAATTAAAACCATCCTCCACTGATGTCTCTTTGCAGGAGAGGTCTACAAGGGAAAGACCGCCTGGCCCTCTTCCTGGAGGTAAGGCTCATTGGTGAGGCAGCACATATGCTGATGGTCTGGATAAAATAAGCAGGCATAGTGTATTTTCATCAAGAAAATTTAAACAACTGTAGTTCTGTTCAGTGGAGATATTTTAAAAGGAAGGGAGTGAAGTTTTCTGTCTAATGAGATTGAGGCTGATACTAAAGGTAATCTTAAATGTGGCCTGAAAGCAAATCACATCACTTGCCCCAGTTGGAAGGCAGCTAAGTGAACATTAAGGCAAAACCAGGTGGGAGAGGGATAATGAGGCTGTGGGTGCAGAAATTACCACATTCATGAGAGGAGCCAATTTCAGACTTGAGTGCACTCAGGCTGGTGGTGAGGAGATAGAAACAGGGTAGAAAATCTCCAGACCAGAGCATAGAAAATGCTGCATTGCACAACCAGTTGCAACGGTGCCTCCTGAGTGTATCAAACTGGGGGAAGCAGATGATGACTGAAGGAAATAGGAAAGACAGGTCTATGTGTAAGAAGGAGAGATGGAAGGGTTGGAGCCCATCAGTCTGACCCAAATTACATGGATATAAATGAACATTCAGGGAGAAAAATGGAGGTAAATATAAAGTTGGAGAGAATGCATCCTGGATCTAGCAAAGGCAGATTGTGTTGTATGAATCTGATATCTTTGATAGAGTAATGGATTTTTCTAGACATAGATTAGATCTGTGGCATTTCCTAACTGGATTCAGTGAAGTACTTGATATAGTGCCTTGTGAAAAATGACTAGGTCAGCTGACAGGTGAAGAATAATACAAGGCTTGGATGTGAGTGGATATAAAAACGTCTAAAAGAAAGAACTAGTGTATTTCTAAAAGGAGAATTTTGGGGAGAGGGAAGAAATTGCTGGGGAAATTGCACAAGAATTGGCCTTGAAACGAGCTCTAATTAGTTTTCAGTGAGCTTGTGACACCTTGGACAAGAGGAGCTGAGAAAATGTCCCTGATAGAAAGTCCTGGAGTATCTTCTGGGAAGAAGTGGGTGTCTTTGGAGAGGGAAGGGAGAGTGCTGGGATGGGACAGGATAGGTGCAGAATAGGGAGATCTCACTGTAAGGGACCAGCTCAGTAGTTAGGCTAGACAAGGGGAAAAGAGATGTCTGTGGGTATCAGTAGTTGATACAGTCCTGAAATATTAGGAAGTTTGTTGTGAAAAACAGGTGGCTGAAGCTCTAGGAATCATAAGGGCAGAGAATGATGAGAAGAACTGAGTTTGCTTGGGTTGGAGCAGAGTCAGATGGATTGCATGGTGGGAAACAAGCTCAGGGCAGGAAAGGGATGAGAGTGTTAACGAAGGGCAAGGGTGTCTACCTGGTCCACAACTTGTGTCTTGCTACTTCAAATGGGAGAACTAAACATTGACAATGCAGAAAGCAATGAAGCAAACCAGCTGGAGAACCTGTGGTCCAGTAAGCCTGAAATGTCCATATGGTCTTCAGGCATCAAAATGTGCTGGTTTTTTAATCAAAGCACTTGATGTAGCAGAAAAGTAATATATGACCTAGGCACACTGGGGAAAAACTCCCATGGTTCTCATTGCCCTTGAGGAAGTCTGGACTGATGATTCCTGCCATTGCAGAGAATGCTTGCAGGTTATGAGTGAGTGTTTTCCTCTAAGATCTAACAGGATAATTTTACATTTACATGACACTTTTCATCCTGAGGGATGCTGGAGTACTTAACCAACTACACACAGCACTGGTGAAGAGGCAGAAAACAGGAGGCACTCTTGAGAGGTCATCTTGTTAGTGTGCTGGTCCCAGAGATCCTGATTGAGATCCCTCCAGTGCAGTGCACTCTCTGGGTGAGTGTCACCTACTAAGGACTGAACCTTGATGCAGCAAATGCTGCGTTATAATAAAAGGGAAGCTTGAAAATACTGCAGGTGATCACTATTGATCATTATCAAATAAGTTCTTCAAAATTCTGATGATCACTACAATTATCAAAGAAGATTTATGATGAGGATGTTCCCTCTGGCCTGTGAGAAGTAAGTGTCTCAGCTTAAGGTTTGTGGACTGCGAGCTGCTCAAAGTATCCTTCTTAATGCAAAGTTAATTCCACACCTACCCATGTTCTCTAATTCATTGCAGTAGCATCTTCTGTCCCAGCCCCAAACATTTCTGTGCTCAGTTATACCATTACCACCAAAGACAGAACTTCCTCAATCTTCCTTCTTCATTAAATTCACAGCTTTGGTAATTTGCAGATATTGTGGAACCTGGCCCTGTTTTCCACCCTGCAGACTTGCAAGGCAGCAACATCATTTAAGCACCATATGGTTCTCGACAAAGCCAGGTTTCACATCCAACCTAAACAGTTTAATATTATCAAAAGCCCAAGCTCAGTGCAGCAATAACAACCCCTGCTTCCTCTCCCTGCACTGTATAACAAGAGGAAGAAAGCTCTCAAACTGAGCAAGCTGCTGTGATCTTGAACAGGAGCTGCAGGGCTGGGGAAAAGCCTTTGTAGCACCCTCATTATGTTCACGGGACAATAAGCATCCACCTGGACCACAAAGGAAGTGCAAACGCAGGTCTGGTTTCAATTAGGATGCCTTAAAAAACACAGACCAGGTTCAGTTCCTATTGTTGCCATATATAATGAATTTATTTGATGTTTAAGTGTTAATGGAGGAACGCTACATGCCTCTCCAAGCTGCAGAGCTCTCAGTTGTCTCTGTTTAATGTAGATTTGGCTTTTT
The DNA here is from genome assembly GCA_020800305.1 of Porphyrio hochstetteri. Taxonomy (NCBI): domain Eukaryota; kingdom Metazoa; phylum Chordata; class Aves; order Gruiformes; family Rallidae; genus Porphyrio; species Porphyrio hochstetteri. The sequence continues at coordinate 65,827,032 of CM036908.1, read as the reverse complement.
CTCTTTTAAGGGCTTGGATTCCAGTCCCCACCAAATTTGATGTACTCAGATATTTTCTGGCAGAGTTAATGTGTTCAGTATGAGGAGGAGAGGACAGGCTGGGTGGGGCCAGGGGAGCTGGGCTGACTACTCATTCATTCCTCAACCTGCACTGGTGGTACAGTGATTAGAAAAGACTGTCTTCAACTTCCTTGCTTAATAGACTAAGAGGTCTCTGTAGATGATGAGTAATGCTGCATGGAGCAGATGCCAAAATGGAACAGGAGCCCTGAGACAGCTTTTGTTGCAGTACCTTACAGCAATCAGAAATGATTATTATCCTCCTTGTGCTATGATGCTATCAGTTGGCTGAGGACCTTGAGCTGAGTCACAGCAATCAGCATCCCAAATGGTTACAGACATCTGCATTGCATCTGAATAACAGCAATTACATTGCTATGCCTGCATCCAGGGGACCCCCATCAACCCCTACCATGGGGGCTCTTCCTATTCCCTCTGCCAATGACATGGCTTGCCTGGCCATGGGGCTGCTCAGCCTGTCCAGGTCCATGTACCAGCATCAAAATGCAGCCTGGAGAAGGGATGGGAGAGTGACATGTAGGCCTGTCAGGTGCCATGCTTTGGAGATCTTTTCCATTTATCTGTTGGGAGCATAGATTTCTCCTATTTATAGTCGAATAAGAAGAAAGAATAAATGGTGGTTTGATGTTAAAAAGAAAAAAAAAAAGCCGATTTACAGATTAATTAGCATTTTAAAGAGCTATGGGGGCTTTTTAGGAGTGCGAGTGATGGAGCTACCAAATGAGTTTTAAACTGCAGTAATGATCTACAAGTGTCTTCTTGGTAACTTACTAGAGGGTGAACATGTTGTTAGATATGTTAGCAGTGGGGTATCTGTTTGTTATCTGGGATGAAATAAATCATCTCTACAAGCTGATGCTTCTTGTGAAGTGACAAAAGCACCCAGATGTAGCATTTCCTACCAAGATGCACTGTAGGATTTGCTGGAGAGAGGCTGTGCTGGGGTGAGACACTGCTCCCTAGCAAGAAAAGGATTATCCCTGCAAATTACAAGCAGGACAATTAATGAAATAGTCCTTTCCTCCAAGGGGCTAACACTGATCTAGCAGGATGGGTACTGAGAGGTATGATGCAGGGATGCTTTTCTTCCATATATTCTCTCCATCAGAGTACATGGGCTCAATATGGGTTTTTTGATCTCAGCACCTGAATGTTGGTGTTTGGAAGAGCTCCCTGAGGAAATGGTGAGAGCTGCTACACAGAGAGCTTTCAGGGAAGACATGAAGTCAAAAAGGATTGCTACAGACTGCAAAAAAATCAACTCATTCATAACATAAAAAGCAAAAAGCCTCCAGGATGCAGAAGATAATAAAGGAAACAATCTGTCAATTCTGCTTGCTCGGTGTGCATGTTTGTTTAGTTTCTGCTGTGGAAAAGGGGCTGATGAGCATTACTTTAAATGCAGCTAATTAGGTGTGGTCTTTTGAAAAAAAAAAACATATTGTGCCTGGTTGAAATATTCATGCTGCCTACAATAACTCTGCTTGGATTATATGTTGCTCACACATAGTTTACCAACAACGTTCTTTGTTAGTTGTAGCTATTTGGCTGGAAAGCAGGTTGTACCCTAAAACTACCACCTTCCTGTAACCCCAGCTGAACTGATCTGCTGCTGGGGTGTGACAGCACCGCTAAAGCCTTAGGAAATGTGGCATCAGGTGATGAAAAGGAGCTGCTTGCCACACCACATCTTGCCTTCCCCTCCGGCTTTGGCAGCTAGGAAGAGCCACACGTGGGAAATGCTGGTTTTTGCATCTGTGTGTGTGTGTGGCAAATGGAAACCTGCAAAGTCCAGTTGAGCTACAGGATGGTTGTGCTAAATGCTTTGATTCAAAATCAGCAAAGGTGGGTGCATGGCAGGCCAAATACCTTGTCTTGTCTTCTCAGCTGGGCAAGAATGGCCATTGAAATGAGTGGGAACAGCAACCATAATGGGTGGGAAGGGGGAGGTGGCTGAAAGCTGAGAGAAATGCTCTACCCAAGGTGTTCATGACCATGGGAGCAGCTGCCAGAGGCACAGAGGGGATGATGTTTGACCCCAGGTACCCTGTGTGTGGCCTTGATGGGGAGGAATGAACATTTTGTGCTTCTCAGCTCTTACAAGGAGACCTGTGGCCACGCGGGGGGCTGTCTGCAGAAGTATGTTTGGAACAGCTGTGAAGGTCCCACTACCATGGGTCCATGGGACCAGATCACCCTTCCCATTTTCCTGGTAATTCAAGTAGTGTTTGGACTTTGACATAGCTTTCTTGTCTTTGGGTTCATCCCCCTGTAAAACACAAGGGTTTTCCTGAATTTTTAAGAGATTTTTGCTTTTCAGCATAAGTGAGTTATCTGGGTCTAGCTTGGGAATCTGGTTGGGAATCTCAGCTCCAGATAAACAACCACCATTAAGAGCTGCTAGTCTTCTATGAGTTTCCTGGGATTCTTTGCCTTTGGAGGGTCTGGTCTTCTTGAGAGGAGATAAGGCTTGGTGGTTACAGCCCTCAGGTATATATGGAGCATCATATGGTATGGAATATCCCTTTGGCCAGTTTGGGGCAGCTGTCCTGGCCGTGTCCCCTCCCAGCTTCTTGACAGCTCCCTGCCTTCTTGTTGGCAGGCCAGTCAGAATCACAGAATCACAGAATAACTAGGTTGGAAAAGACCTTTGAGATCAAAAGTCCTTGACTAAAACATCAGCGTGTCGTCAACATTAGTCTCATCCTAAATCTAAAACACAGCACTGTGCACTATGCCAGCTGCTAGTAAGAAAATTAACTCTTATCTCAGTCAAAACCAGGACACACATCCCATGCTTGCTGAATTTGAAGTACCCAGCAAGATGGAGGTGGTAGTTTCCCCAAATGCTTGGAAGTTAGGAAATGACAGCTGAGGTTGCCATTTTAACCTCCACACTCCTCTCTAGAAGTATATGATTTTACTAATTTCTGTCATGGGTTAAATAAGGAATAAGGTTTGGCCTCCAGCTCATTCACAGACTTGACTAAATTAGCTTAATTCAGATTTTTTTTCCCCAAAAAATGCCATTGCCTAAAGCCAATGACCTTCCCTGGGAACTGCAGCTCCAAAAGTCGAAATACAGGAAATCCTCATATCTGGAAAGACAGCTCTGCTGCCCCAATAAAAGCTTTTCAACTGCCTGGCATAGCTGCAACAAGATTAGAGCTTGTGACCATGGTGTCACCTCGCTAACCCTCCTGACATCTTGCCAGCTCTGTCAGCGTTAGCGGTGCGGTGCCCGTTTCCCAGTATGCTGGTCTGGTGGTGGTGGTGGCAGATGGTATTTGTTTAATTCTGCTTGTTCCCAGCACGTGTGTGGGTGTCTCTTTGCTGGCCAGGTGGAGCGAGTCACAGCAAGAGCCAGGACACCCTGTGAGGCTGCAGCCATTGGAGATTTTAACCTCTCTTCTGCCTGGTCTTCTATACTTTAAAAGGAGTCCAAGCTTTGTTCCAGTAAAGGTGAAGGCTTGTCCAAGAGAGGAAGGGGGACAAAGGGGGTGCCACAGGGGCTAGCAGAGGGCACTGGGGATGCTCAGGGGGGACAGTGGCTTGCAGAACCAGGTGCCCACATGAAGGACCTGATCTCACCTGGATTTTAACCTTTAAATCTCTCATAAAATGCTCAGCCATAGATTATATTTAGAAGCCCTGGCAATCCTAAACAAGCTGGACTGGTTTGCCTTGCTGGCTCCAGCACTGCTGAGGTGGGGAGGGTTGCCACTCTGGGAGAACATCTCACCTGTAAATGCCCAGGGGAGCATGCCAGGAGGAGAGTGTCTGTGTATCTGTGTACTTGTGGGTGTGTGTGGTGCACAAGGGTGGGTGAGCGAGATAAGGATGGTGCCAGAGGGGGGAATGTGACCCCATGGTTCCCCATCCTGAACGTAAGGTATTTCATTACGTGGTTTGTTTAATCTAAACTTCACAGTTAACCCCCCCCTGGAGACAGGGTTAGTGGGTGGTTTGTTTTCCCTGTTTTCAGGCACCATGACACCCGAGCCCTTCTCAGAGATAACACAGGAGCTGCTCTCCTGCTGGCGTGGCTTTGCTGGCTTCTCCTGACAAGCAACAGTCAGGAGACAGTGTCTGGGGACAGAAGTTCCATCTACTAGCATCCTGCAGCACATTCTGTACCTCCTGCATCAGTGCCCCAGCCACTACCAGTGATGACACATGTGTCCAGCCTGGCTGTCCCTTCCCTGGATGTAGGGGAAAACCAGGAGGGTGGGAGGCCAGTTTCCTAAATTATAAATAAGGAGGCAAAGGACTGTTATGGGAGGGCATAAAATCCAGCCTAAATGCACTCAAATGTATCCCATAGGAGCCAAAGCTGAACTGAGGTTGCCTCTTCTCTGTGCTAGTGACAGAAACACTGATGGGGCTGTGGCTTCCCACACTGGCCAAGTGCAGAAAGTCGTTCTGTCCCAGTGGAAGATCTGCTGGGGCTTGTAAAATGGAGAAAATTCCTTTGGATAAGCACAACTCGATCTAAATCTTTGCTTCAGACATGCCAGCTTCTTTCTAAACATGGAGTGAAATGTCTTTTGTACTTTTAGATTTCTCTTTCCCAATTTGGATTGGGATCGTGTGTTGCCATACCCAAAATTAGAGCTGGAATGGGGAGCCTTGCATATTAGCTTCTTGCTGAAATTAGGGCCCACTGATGGTCTTTAGCATTTTACTGATAATGCTCTTTTGCCAGCAGAACTAGGCACAGGGCCTAAACATGCCTTATTAAACTCACTTAAAGTTTTGATGTGGATTTCAATGGCACCAGCTTTTTTTTTTTTTTCCCCAAAGGAACCCTGATTTATTTTTTTCTTTCCTTCTTTTATTTTCTCTACAGCTCAATCTTACAACTGGTCTCTGCTGGCTTTTGCTGATTTCCTTCACAGGACCAGTAGCCCTAGCAATGGGCAAATAAACAGAGTTTGTCCCCACACCTTGCTGCCAACAGGGATGGTTTAAGAATTGGTTTAATTCCTGCATCTGGAATTTCTTTTACAGTAAATTGAGCGAGATCAGGAAGCATTAGATACCAGCAAATTCCAGCCTGATTGCTAGCAGGTGCGAATGCAAATGAGGAAAGCATCATACCTGGACTTTGGGTCTGGATTTTGCCTTGCCAAATCTTCCAACAAAATCCCCCTCCTTAAGAGTTTTTTTGGTTCCCTAGAAGAAAATTAGAAAATTACTGACTTTCAAGTTGTTTTCCGTGCTTGCTTTCAAAATGAAAGCACTGGTTGGAAACATGTGTGCATGCAAGTCTGCTTGGAAGCAGGGCTGCCCCCCTCTAACCTTGCTCTTTTTTTTAATTCCTTGAAGGTGCCAAAAGACCCCCCCAAGAGCTTTTGATCTTTGAGGCTGTTTTATTAGAACACAAAAATTATAAGCACAAGAAAAAAAAATATTTATATAAAGAAGTGAAAACACTGAACTCCTGGGCGAGATGGATAAATTAAAAGCTGAAAAAATTAATCTCCAACCTGCCTTGTGAGTTCTGGCAGGCTGAATGTCCTCCTGTCCTGTCCTGCTGGTCACTGTGTCCATCCAAGCAAACCCACCCTGTCCCAAAGAGTCTTTGTTACCCAACTTTTCCTTGGCTTGGAACTGGGTAAGCAAGGAGGGTCTGAATGCCTTTGGTGGATTCAGTCTCACCAATGAAAAGTATAGTATCTGTTACAAGCTGCCACACAGCGAAAGCTTGGGAAAGGGGTGTGATGGAGCTCTGTGAAGCTATACAAGGTGTGGATAAGGCTCTCACCAATGCACCATCCCTCCTAAAGCATAGCTCAGCAGGTGTCTAGGTGGATGTCAGGGAGGTTCAAAACAACAAGGAAGGATTTATTTACAGGATGCATGAGGAAAGGTGTTTGCTGCACCCTAAATCTGTAGTGGCCAAAAATTACACATGAGTTTAAAGGGGTAGACACTTTCACAGGAGACAGAATGACCTGTGGATGTCATGGGATCAGGATACAAGCAAGGGCTTGGGAGATGGCCTCCTGCATAGCAGCAGATAGTTCAATGAGTTACACTGAGATACCCTGGGGAAAGGCCCTTTGTCCATCCAACATTTCTAACATGCTTCCCCAGCACATCCTCGCTCCCCCTGGGATCTTTTACCCACCCTCCATGGGACAAATGGGTATGTCTGTGAGATCATCCTTGTTCTGTAATTGGATGTCACTCTTCAAAGAATCACCAGTAACAGAACTGGCTTGCCCTGAACCCTCTCCATGTCATTTCACAAAAAAAATCCCTCCGTGCCAAGGGTGGCCCATGATCTTACTCAGGGCAACAGATGAGTTTCCCCTTTCATGAGTGAGCTCAGATACAGAGCCCACAGTGTTCCCTGGCAGATTATTAAAGCATTAACCATGCTCATTTAATGGTATTGAGATGCAGATAAGATGTAATGTATTATGTATTGTATTCCCATCTCAGTGTGGCTGAGCATGTTTTTTAATGTCAAGGGCAGGTGTTTTCCTGTGATACCTGCTTAGTGGCATTTATGGTGATATTTATTCCAAGGCTCCAGTTAATGTCATTGTCCTCTGTTTCACTACACTCTGGGATTAAACTCCATGTCTGGTGCATCATTTATTCAATTATTAAAACATCTTAATGAAGGTTAACAGCACAGTGCAGCACACATAAATCTGCCAGGCGTTATGTTGGGGAAGGCGACTGAACTGCATCTCCTGAAATGCAGATGGGACAGATTAAAAATGCGTACAAAATAATGCCAGAAACACAGCTCTGAACACAATCCTTCTGGGAACCAGAGCTGGAGAGGTGGAGAAAGGACTATAAGAGGTCTCCCTGGTTTCAGCTGCCAGGAAGTGCCGAGCAGTAACACGATGTTTCGGGTTTCTCTCTTGCTGATCTTGGGTGGACCCTTCTGTGCTTTGAAATACCAACCCCAGAGCAGATCCTTCTCTGAATATTTCTGGTTAGGCTCCCCAAAGCTTTATGGGAACACTAAGGCTTTGCACAGCCATGGGGAACCCTTTTCATGGCCATGCAGAGAGAGGATGAGTCCTGGCTCTGTGGAGATCTCAGAGGAGGTGAAGATGGTGTCGGCACTGGAGCTATTGCTAACCACTAGTGTAACTACCCCATAGCACCCATGGAGGGGCTCAGGGCTGCAGAAATGATGTTCAGACCTCTTATTCAACTTGGGAAAGGGTGCAGGAAAGCAACGGGCAGCAGCCTTGCCACAGCAGCTGCTGGGGGAGTGCTCATCGCTTTTTTTGTTCCCTTGCAAAATATGAGTTGAAATCCAGGAAAATGCTAGAGGATTTCGTTGTTTTATGCAATATTATTAAGGAACAAGTTAAATTTCCAAATGAGTCCGGAGTCAGGGAAATTCTGTAGCTGTCTCTGAGTTATCTACAGCTGACTTGCCACCTAATGCCTTGATCACAGGCTAAGGGGCTTGCTGAGTCAGTTCTACTTCACCAAAACCAGGACGATATCCATGACCATCACAAAATGCCTAAATGACACTGTTTTTCCCCCAGCCTTGGGTAAGAGCCATTGGATTCATGTGTTATGCAGGAAGTAAACAGAAGTGTTTCTTGGTTGGTAGCCTGTTGATGTGTTTGCCAATTGCAGCTAGATGGATTGCCCAATACTTAATTGAATTGTTACCTTGTTAATTTTTTAATCAACTCATTATGATCTATTAATGACTTTGGAGCAGGGAAGGTTTTCCAGCCCAGGTTATGCCAATATCCTGGGGAATTACTGCTGTATGAGCCGGTCTGAATGAATGATCCTCAGTGAATCAAGTAATGCTACTGTACACAGTAGTTTTCACAGAGAGGGTTATTTAAGATTATGCAGATGTCTTAGACATGGACGCTGAACTCAGCAGTAAAGGTATTTCCCGTCTTCTTCCAGAGGTGTTCCTGTGCCCTTTGCTCATTCCATTAGACTTAATTATTTTGTTCGTTTCTCTTGAGGTGAAATGATTTGTCCCAAAGCTCAAGGGCTCATAATGTCCTCATGCCGTTCAATAGCCATTCATCGATCCGCTTCACAGTCCCACAAGCATTCCTGTTACCTGCTAGTTCAGCGGTGGCCCTGCTGACATCATGACACCCCTCTCCAGAGGTAATTAATCACTCACTGTCTCATTCTCTACAGTTCATTTACATGCTGTGGTGGCAGAGCCCAAAAAAAGGGTCAAATAAAGAGAAAGCACTGCTGAGTGTAATGTTGGTATGGTCGTGAGGACACTGTTGCACTTATTTCTTCACTGCACATCTGCAGGTCACTCTCTTTCCAATGCCACTGTCCCAGCTCAGACTGATGGATAAGGAGACAGAGTCCTTCACCAGAAACTCACTCATCTTTCACTGTGTTCAGTCAGGTTTGGGAACCCATAAAATAGACCTTTCAAGCATATAAAGATCACCAGGGTAGAACGTTTACCCGGATTTAATGGGGAAGTAATGTGAGTGTCATTGATGCAAAGGAAAGCTCTCCATCACCCCAGTATAAGTCCCAAAGGCAATGCTCCGTGACACTTCAAAAATATAAACAGTGTAGTGAGAATAAATATAATATATGGGCTTTGCCAATGCAAATGAAAAGCAATTATCCCATATCATAGTCTTAATTTGTAAGCAGTCAATATAATTTGAGAAACTGAAATCTGATGTTGCTAAATCAAATTCCTGTAATTCCACTGGGCATTAAGCACATAATAAGATTACACTGTGCACTGAGCATGTCCTTGTTAAATCTGCTGGCTACTGCATTTTTATTGCTCTCCTGGGGGTTTATTGAGTTTACACTTCCAGTAAAAGGTAATGTTTTCACAGTGTCTTTGGTACGCTGGCCACACAAGTCTGTCTGCAGCAGGCAGAATTGTTAAGCCATATAATTTGCTTACATCCCTTGGTGGCTCAATTGGGAAAAAAAAAAAAAGGCAATTAAAAGGCATCATGTGGTTGTGTATAACTGAATTAAAAATAATAATAATGAATCTACTGTACTGTAATCAGTGAGGAAAAGAAGCCATGCATAATGGTGAGGTTTAGCCGTGAGACAGCTAAATTGATGAGCTCTCCTGTTTAGATTTGGTTTTGAGTGCCTGAATAGCGGTGCTAATATAATGATATCTGCAATTTATATACAAAAGTGACCTTGAGAATAGCTGCTCTCCAAACAAGCAGGGAGAATAGCATTTCCTTGTAACAGGCTGTCTCTAGTCTTGGAGAACAGATGAGAAGGCAGGGGATAAAGGGAGGACAACAGGTAACTGGGATACAGGCCAGTGAAAGAACCTGGAAGCAGCACAGTATTTCCTAAGAAAGACTCAGATGAAACGTGCCATTTTAGAAGGAGGCAGAAAGCTAAGAAGAAACAAATCCCCTCCTAACAAACAGATGCAAGACAAAATGAATGCAGCAAAGGCACTGAAGAGCTGCCCTTTCTGGTGCGCCCCGATTTGCACACCTATGTGCACTTAGCATGAGCATCCTTGCAGGACCATCTCAGCACCTACAGATGTGCTCCCCTGGTGTTTGATTCCCTCTTGCTCTCTAACAGGGGTTGGTTTAAACCTTTGGGTGTAAAAGTCTCCTTGAAAATGCTTATCACTAATCAGGATAATGCTGGATAAGCTTGATAGACACATTAATTTACATTTTTAATCTTTGCCATTGTGGCTGTGAATAAGCAGTGTAAAACTGCAGGCTTGGATCTGTCCAAAGAAGTAAAATAATTTTATTCACTGGGAGCTTAAAACATTGCATAATGATGCTGTAATACTTAAATCTCAGAGATTTTGTAGGGTCATCCTTTTTTTCTTTTTACCCCACTTCACTTTCCAGAACACTTTTACAGCCAAGGTTTCAAGAACATCCAAGTCTGCATCTGGACACCTTCCTCTTACAGCAGAATTTTGTCAGAAAAGAACAGGCCAAGTGTGCATTCACCTCTGGGAATCCAGATAATTCTGCCAAGCAGGACTTGCAATAGCAGCATGAGGACAGTGGACCATCAGTGGTTACCTAGACAGCCCAAAACCTTTGCTTAAGACCAGGTCTGAATTAGAAAAAGAGCCTTCCCCTGGCATGCTCTCACAGTTTCCAGCAGCTGACTCTTGGAAGATTTCTTGCCTTGCTTGGAAAAAAAGAATAAACATTTAATATGTGATTTTTGACTTGCATAGAAAGATACCTGGAGCGTTACAGAGCCAAGCACAGGTGACATAAGAGTCTTGCTTGTGGGGTGTCCTGCAGCTCACACCAGCTTGTGTGGGAAAAGTGATGCAGAGTCACTTAAGCACTGAATGCTGCAGCTCTCTGTGGGGACTCACTTTGCTCTGGATTTAATGGTTTGCAATGGGAAGGGGATTTATGTGTTTAAATCCACGTCCTCTAGCCAGCCACCAGCTACTCCTGATATTTGAATGTCAAGGCCAAAGTTTGCTTCAAAACTGCCTGAGCAGCTCTGGATGTTTCTGGTTGAAATAGTTGCTAACAGCCTGGTTTGTCAGCACTTGATGCGCCAAGAATTTGACTAAATTCTTTCATTATTTGAGATTTATTGCTGGCAATGGACAAGTTCCTTTGGAAAGGCCTTAACATGAGCTGACAGTAATTCATCAGGAGTTTGCCATGGTTTTACCTGAGGGAACTCTAAACCAGCAAGCCTTCCCATGACAAAATATCACAGAGGTCACAGAGCAATTAGGATTAGAGTTACAAATGTGCTTATCAGTGTCAGGAAAATTATGTCTTCTAGCTTTGTTAGATGGGCATCTTAAAGCATCTGCTTTAGAAGACTTAATGGAAGAAGGAAGAGCTTTTCACACTCTTCTCCACTACAAAGACTAGGGGGTATCTGAGGAAGCTAGGAGAAACTCAGGCCAAATAAAAGGAGGTGCACCTTTGTATGATAGGCTGTTGCCTGTAGAGCAACCACAGCCCCTTGATCAACTGTGGATACAGATGTTAAAAAATTGATGGGGGCTCCAGGGAACACTAAACAAGTTCATGCAAGAGAGATCCGCCCAGGGTTGCTAACTGCACAGGAACCACATGTCCTGGGAAACCCTTGGGCTGAAAATGGCTGGAAGCTGGAGAAATATCAGTAACTGCTTTCCTGAGCTTAGACTCTTTCCTAGCCATCCCCTCTCAGGTTGGCCTGATCTGAATTCTGACGGCTCTTGCCACTTCGATGGCTTGTTGTGCTATAACTTCCCTCCCACATTTGGGCTTCAAGGGTAGAAAACAGCCCTTTGTTGTGTGCCCTCCCATCCTCCCACTCCCTGCCTGGACATGCTGCATCTGATATATGGGATCAGAATCACACTACCTTGTTGCATGACCTTGTGCATGGCACATCCCTCATCAGGAAAAAGTGCAAGGTGTGTGTTCAGGTAACACTGACAGAAAATTATCCCAGAAGGAAGGTAGCTTTTATTGATGACCCCGGTTTATCATAGTAGCCATAACTCAGTTTATTCCTACTCAGGTGCAGGTACCTTTCCTCTGAAAGGCAGAGATGTAGCCTTTCATGAGGACAACACTTGTGTCACTTCAGTTGTTCCACTGAAGAAAGATGAGGATCTTGCATGTCTTTCTGTGCTGTAATCAATTTATTGCTTTATGGGATTCAGAGCTCCCCAGAAAGGGCCATGGATTATGTCATGGTGAACATTACTTGCATGGAGACCTTTGATTCAGCTGGCAAACATAAAAAGAAGACAAAATGTGTTTAGCCAAAATGCTCTGTAATGACTGCATGTGTGCAGCTGCAAAAAGAGCAACGGTAATTGAGCCAAGAGTGGGAATTATTGGCAACAGGGTCTGCATTCATGTGTGCTTCATATTTTATTCTTGATTTATAATTTCTTTAGCAGCTGTGCAACGTAGCTTGCTATGTCACTATTATGTTCTCACCTAACTGTTGCCTACCCAGCTACCTTCCTAGGGCTCTCCTGAGACCACGGCTCATGACCTGCTCTTGACATTGGCCTCCACTGCCCAAGAGTCAGGGAGGTGTTCTTGAGTATGCTCCAAGCATAAACATTTTGGGTGATGTAGTGGAGTAAGAACTTCCCCTGTATACCTTACCCCAGGTCTGAAGTAGCTGGAAATAGACTGGAAACTCAGGAACAGGGAGAGAAGCCAGAAAACCAAAGCTGTCTAGGGAAAGCTGTTTCAAGCAGCAGTCCAACTTGTACAACCCAGCCAGTAAATCCCCACCTCGAGGCTTGACAAAATTCTCCTGACAAGACAGATGTTCTCCTCAGTCTGTATTTTCCTCCTACTCTCATCATCTGTAGGGCTGAGCTCATTGACAGAGGTAATGCCCATCCCATGCTGGTTTCACCGTCTCCTGCTGAGAAGGGCTGGACACAGGGTACAGGCTGCACTTTGCATTCAGGGCAGATGGCATGGAAAGAGTTAAAGCTGCTGAGGACACAGATGCCTCTTTGCAGCTCAAGTAATTTTTGCAGAAACCACAAGAGCTGAAGGGCTAGCAGAGGGATGAGGAAACACTCATACAAATATGTCCCTAGATTAAGTGGTGCTGCAGTCTGCTCTCCTCTTGCTGTAGATTGCTTGACATTACTCCAGGAGGAGACTGAGCTGAAGAAGCAGATCCTTGCTGTTTCCTAGTTTTCAAGTGGGTTTTCTTATACTTATATAAGCAACTTTAATGACTAAGCTAATGTTCAGCTCCTGCCAGGCAAGATTGGTCATGGTTGGTCCCAGATTTTAGGTCTCTGGTGGGGACACTGGTCAGAAATTCTGGCACAAGACAGAGGCAGACCCAGAGTCCCAGCAGTACTGGTAGCTGCTCCTATTGGCTTGCAGAGGCTCAGTTTGCAGGATGAAAGGGGGAAAGAAGGATGTATTTTCTGCCTTGTTAAATCACTGGGTTTCTGCTGGGCAAAGTAGATGTTGAAACTAGCTTTGCAGCAGTGAGGCAGCCAATGGACCACAGCAAACTGGAAGTTTGAGACAAAGTGCCTTCTTGTAACAAATTGTTTTTCCAGAAAGTTGCTCTGCAGACTGGCTGGAGTCTGCACACAAACCTCCCCCCATCCCATCCCAGACCACAAATCTCTGCCTGGGTTACTTTAGCTCAGAGTTCAGAAGTTAAACAGAATTATTTCCTCAGGGGGATGAAATCCTGGTCCTGCTCACCCTGAAGCCAAAGCTCCTTTTACTGATACCAGTGAGCCTCTGCAGGAGCCCTGCACATTTATCCTAGCATTTTGCAGCATCCCTCCCATCCCTGGCCAGGGTCTGCCCCATCCTCCCAGGGACAGGACAAGACCCAGTGTGTGGAGCCAGGCTGGAGTAATCCACTGCTGGAGACTGCTGAGAAGGTGGGACCCCCACTCCAGATGTGTGTTTGGGGGAACTTGTCCCAGTCAGGCATTGGCACTGGAAAGCATGGCTTTTCCCCTAAAGGCAGAACCCCAGCAGGGACCTGCATAGCTCCTCTATGCACCATCATAGCTGGACTCAGGCTGTGCTTTGCTGGGGGAGGGCAGAGTAGAAAGGCATGCTGTGTTTTCAGTGTTCACCACTTCCATCCCTGCTCCTGCAAACTGTGGAGCTGCTACCTCTCACACTGAGCTGTAGCATTTAGGAAGGTGTCATTTCTGTTGAAGCTGTGAGTTTGTTTGTTGTAAGCTTTCCCTCTCTCACTTCCTTGTGATGGGAATATTGTTATAAGTCCATTTTAAAGGTTGGAACAGCAAAGTGCAGGAGTAAGCTGTACAAAGAGTGAGAAACAGATCCCTGCGGTAGTATTCATTTGCCTTCATTTGCCTCATAAGACATGAGGCTTTTTACATGATTTTTAAAAATTCTTGGAGGGATGCTTATGCCTTACAAGTTATAAAATTCTGAGCCTGACACTACTCTCTGAGTTAGAGAGGGGATGCTGTTACACAGGCATTCCAGGAGTCTCTTGCACCCACCTTCAGCACCAGGAGCATGCAGGAACACCCCCTAAAATACTCTCCTGCTCTCTTGTGTTTTGTAGGGAGGAGGATAATACTTAGTATGCTAATTACTAGTGCTCTAAATAACTGCTAGGAGAAGGGTGTGCCTTCAGCATCAGGTGTCTGTGGGTTACATCCCTCCTGCTTGAGCCCAGCTGTGTGTCAGTCCTTTCTGATACTGAGGGAAGTTTTTCCCTTTGGCTGCTTGCAGAGCTCTTGAATTCTCACGTACAAATCCTCTTAGGCCCAACACTTGCAGCTCCAGTTCCTGCCCTGGGGGTAGGACCTGGCAAAGAATCCTGGATCTGTCCCATTTCCTTCCAGCCCTATAAGTCAGTGTGAGACACGTAAGGATTTCCATATGCAGAATACATGTGCAGCCTCCTACAGAGGGAAGGATGCAGTTCAGGAGCCATGGGTTACCCTGGCTTTCAACAATCCTCTCTGTTTCAGAAGCATAATTTGGATTCAGAGGTGACAATGCAATTGCAGGTATTCTGTGCTTTTCCTTCTCCTTTTCCCTGCACATTTCTCCATGCTAGGTTTGGGGCTGAGCTTCTACATGTTCCCAGGGGGTGGCCCCTTGTACCACTGGGCTGGTGTAAAGGGTCCTGCCTGCAGCTGAGCATTGGGCCATTCCAGTTGCTCTCACACAGTCTCCCCTCTTTCCAGCTCTGCAGCAATTTCTCTGGGGCATGCCCAGGTTTGGTGCCCTTCCAGTCCATTTGTACCACCTGAGCATCAACAAACACGGTGAGTTGCCATCTCCTGGGGGTAAGTCCTTGACGGGGTGAGGTGTGAAGATGGGGAAAACCTGGCAGCCACCAGAATTCATGCTACATCCACTGTGTTTTCAGAGCAACCTGACAGAGCTTAGCAATAAATGCAATTGATAGAGGATGTGCCAGGTTTCAGCAAGCTGTGCCCAGTCTGGGCTGGGTTGTTCTTGTTCCTGCTGAATCTTTTTGAACCAAGTGACAGCATAAACGCTTCTGCAAAGTTGAACTGGAATTTCATGCTGACCTAGTCATGTATCTGCCCACAGGGCACAGATTCATAGGATGCAACACGGGCTTGCTCCAAACCCTGGAGCTGAGGAAGAACTCGTAAAGGGGACAGTGAAACACCTGTATTTTGCCTGTAGAAATCCCCGTGACTGGCAGTCTGGAAGAATAGATTTCTCCTGGGAAGGGATGGACCAGAGCACTGGGGCAAAGGGACAGCCAGGACCAGCCAGGTATGATGCTCCTTGCAGCCTCCCAGGTGGGTGACTGGCTCCTCATGTCTCTAAACGTCTGTTTCTGCCCCCTCACCACACATCCAGCCCCCAAAACCTCCTTGTTTGCAGAAGAGTGAGCTGGAATTAACCACCAATCACGCACAAAATGGTTTTGTTTTCTCACTGGTTCCTGTCTGGGATCTAACACCAGAGCTGCTGCCATGCCATTAGACCAGCAGGACAGCTGCTATTGATTTGTATTTCATGCCCATTGATAGAGATGGTGCAGGTGGGAAACTCTGAAAGGAGACATAAATAATAAACCAAGCAAAGCAGCAGTGGTGGAGCAAATGAAAAGTAGTCTGGCATTTACTGGAAAGCAGAGTTTAGCGGGTAATTTTTCAACACAAAGACAGTTTTGCTACAGAAAATGTCGGGCCTGCTTTTGCTGTTAGTTATGCAAGTGGAATTTGGAAGCAGTCCTGGGCCATTGGAGAGAGTGGGGTCAGAGTCAGCCCCGCTGCTTCTCCTTGTGCCGTTTCTCGTGCCGTAGCAGCATGTGCAGGTCAGGCAGGAATGGTCTGCTGCAATTTAAAAATAAAAATAAAACCTGCTGCAATTTACTGTTACATAGTATTCACCCCAAATTAGTTTTGTCCTCTATATCCCTTGGTCTCAAACTGGCTGGGATTCTGGCAGAAATATTCTGGGTTGGACCCTATGAGCTCTTGAGGTCCCTTCCAACCCCTACGATTCTGTGATTCTGTCTGCTGTCACTGCCAAATGCCCAGGTTAACGATGGATCTGCTGGTCAATTAGAAACCCCAATTGCTTAGCAATTATTTATTTCTCTTTGGGGGAATGAACTAAATTCTGTGTCTTGCTTACTGTTCAAGTAGATTTACCGAGTGTGGGATGGTTTGAAGGGGAAGGAAGCCCAAGTGAGGGTTCATTTAACATAGTATGAGTTCACAATGCAAGGCAAAAGGTTTGCCATCTGTCCTGGACCAAAATTATATGCTCCTCTCCTGTCCAGCAACTTCTGTTTGGGAGATAGTGCACAATGCTGTGCAAGAATATGGTCGTGTGTGAGGGGATGGGCAGGAAAAGGGACATGTCATTTCTGAGAGGGGTGAATCTAGCATGTCCCTCTGTGCATGGTCTGGGCTGTTGCTGGTGTTCACCAGAGCAGCAGGTACTGTCCTGGGACCCACTGGAAGAGCCACAAGAAGTAGGTGAGAAATTTGGTTTCCTTGAGAGGATCCATTTGGGATCAACAGAATTGCCCACACGTGCTTACAGCTGCACCACACTGGGAACAACCCACTTGCAGTTTCCAGAGTTATCCATTGATAACCTTCACTTTGGTAGAGGATAAAAATGGAACAGTTATGTCTAGAGCTAAGCAGGCTGTGGCAGAGTGAGGATAGGATGTGAAATCATAGAATCATAGAATCACAGGGGTTGGAAGGGACCTCCAGAGATCATCAGGTCCAACCCCCCTGCCAAAGCAGCTCCCCAGCTCATATTGCACAGGTCGGCGTCCAGACGAGTCTTGAATATCTCCAGAGAAGGAGACTCCACACCCCCCTGGGCAGCCTGTCCCAGGGCTCTGTCACCCTCACTGGCTAAAAAGTTCTTCCGCTTGTTGGTGCGGAACTTCCTGTGCTCCAACTTGCAGCCATTGCCCCTTGTCCTGTCTCCACAGACACTGAAAAGGGGCTGGCCATTTCCCCCTGCATCCCATACCTAAGATATTTATAAACATTAATTAGGTCCCCCCTCAGTTTTGTTTTCTCCAGGCTGAACAGCCCCAGCTCACTCAGCCTTTCCTCACAGGGAAGATGCTCCAGGCCCTTCATCATCTCCGTAGCCTCCTCTGGACTCTCTCCAGGACATCCCTGTCTTTTTTATACCAGGGAGCCCAGAGTGGTAGAAAACCAGGAGTGAACAGGAGGGAAAACTGGAACCAGGAAACCCAGAGTCTCCCCTGCTGATGTGGACCTGATCATCTTTATACATCAGAGTTGAGTTTCACCCACTACCCTGTCCAGCTCCAATGGTCTCTCCCCACTTGCACAGATGATGTGGGTCTGGGAGAGGCTGCCCAGACCTCCTGCCCTTGCAAAGCTGCCTGAAACTGTTTCCTCTCATGTTCCTCCTGGTTCACTTTCCTGGTAAAGAATATTCTCCAGTCAATTTGCCCATGATGCACATGTTTGGAACTGTAATGACATTTACCAAAGGGGACAGAAAATTGTCACTGGAGGACTGCAAATAATGAAGCCAATGCCTTTTATTGACACTCATGGAAGCTGTTTAATTTGGGATGTTGGCTGTCAGAAAATAGAACTCTTTTGTGGTGGTTTTCTCAGTGCAGCAATATTGTGCTTAATTTCAAGGTCAGTGCTCGCATTTTAAAGTGAGTTATTTTCAGCTTTTAGGTTTGGAGTTTCTTCATAGCAGTAGCATATCAATTCAGCACACATCTAAAGGTCTGACCTGTCTCTGCTCACAAACTATGATGATTTCTGCCAAGGATTTCTTGCTAAGAAAGAATACAAGCATTTTCATTTTATTTCCCTTTCAAATGCAGCCTGGGACCTTCTAGTGCCTTTCAGCCCCCAAGTTCTTATTCAAACATTCTGCTTCCCATTTAGGATATGAAACTTGGTCTTCTTGGGATTTCTTAGGTGCTTTAAAGGAGTCATGCTCTTTGCCACCTTGTTGTGCCATCAGCCAAGGGGACCGAGATGCCTCAGAGATGGTGACACCTAAAGGTGAGCATGGCATGTTTAAAGACCAGGAAAATAGCTCTTGTTCAGAGAGGATGCAGATGCAGGCTTCCTTGCACTGCTAAGCTATGCCAGCTGTGTTTAACTCACACAAAGGCCTAGGGAGTCCCCAGCACCCCAAAAACCGTGTGATGAAACCAGATGGTGCAGCAGAATAGGTTTCCACAGGGCAGCTTTGCTCCTGGCTCTGGCTTCCACCAGGGCTGAGATGTGTCACCATACACCCACATCCTCCCACTGGGAAGCAGAAAAAGATGATTTTTGCATGTGTAGTATTGGGGGAGGGAAAGAGGTAGGGAGGGAGGGAAAGGGAGAACAAGGGGACACTGATTTTTTTTTTAAGGGGTTTCTTATCAAAATATCTCTGCTGCCTGGCAAAGCAGCCTGCCTGGGCTGGCCCAGCAGCATCCCTGCACAGCAGGGCTGCCCACAGACCCGGCAGAGCCACCTCTGGGATTAAAGCCCTCACAAGAGGCTTTACCAGCAATCTCCTCTCCCAAAGACATGTATGCATTAGGGCTTACCTCACTGCTTCATTAAGGAATAGGACCGGGGCAACCTCAGGGGTCACCAAATCCCGTCTGCTGCCATTGCAGGTAGACGTGTTGCCTAATCCCTTTATTATTGTATAAGGGCAGAGGCGAACATCAGCAGGGATCTGAGCTCGTGCAGCCTGTCAGCCCTGGAAATGTTTCTGCAACAGGCCCATGGTCTTTTTACTTGACATCTGCCAGGGTTACATCCATCCATACCAGGGCACGTCTGCTGGGGTGGTGCAGGCTGGGAGAAGGCAGCCTGGCTTATTAATTTTAAGTGTGCTTGAGATGCTGTAGTATGAAAAGCTATCATCATGAAAGCGCTCAGCAGCATGTAATCAGTGCTTGGCCTTACAAAGAGACCTCTGTTTTGCTCGGGCTTTTCTGAAGGCCAGTTACAATCTACATTATTTATGTGGAAAAGTGTTATTAGACAAGTTTCCTATTTTCTTTTTTTTTCATGGAAGAATTTTAAGGGAGTTCTTTGTAAGGGGCATTCAGAGACTCTGGGGCTTTCCCTTTCTCTGTTTCCTGGTGGGACCAGATTTTTTTATTTATTTTTCTTTTTTTTTCTTTTTAAATTGAATATTTCAAATATCAGGAAGCGATATAACGTTAAAGCCAAGCCAGTCAATGCATAATTGTGGCACCAGTCTAGCTAGTGTGAAGAATGATATTTTTCTGTGTTATTATGAGAGCCTGGGAACTTGTAAGAGCTTACCTTTTAACAGCCTCCATAAGAACATGGGCACACACTAATGCTTGGAATAGGGAATTAGAAGAGGACATGGCTGACACGCTCAATGGGGCTTGAGTGAACTAGATCTAGAAATATTGATCAACAAAAAGGACTTCCCTAATTTATTTTTTTTTCTTGAAAGGGAGAGCTTGTGGCTAGATTGTACATTGAAGAAATCTGTGTGGCTTTCAGCCATGGCAGCAGCTGTGCCTGTGCCATGGGCCTGTGGAGTGGAGAGGTTTCAGTGGGTTTCCCCTGCTCGTGCCATGAGTCCTCCTGCACGGTGGCTGATTGTCCTGTCAGCAGCGCATTGCAGATGAAAGATAGAGAATGGGCCAATCCACCAGTTTTGGGGTAATTCGGAGCAGGTCCAGGGCTGATCCACTCAGGCTCAGCAATCCCTAAAAGCATGTTCTTGCACAAACACTGAATTATCTGCAAACAGTGTTTTATGGAAGTAGGGCCTCAAGGAACCATGCATGCTCCCACAGAAACCATGACAGACAAAAGCATATGCTTAGGGTCTGCTCTGGACAGCACTGGACTTCATGCATGAATACATTAACTGATTAGCACCTTGAATCATCATGCATTTGGAATAAATGGTGGTAAAGATTGGGCATTGGATTTACAAGGACACTAAGGCAGCCCTGTCATTGCAGGACGGCGGTGCTTTGCCCAATGTCCTGCTGAACTGGACCCCACACCAGCTCCAGGCTGGCTCAGGCCCAGTATGTCTCAGGGCCATTCTGTCCAAACCCTGGCATAGAGCAGGATTTTTTTACCCCTCATTTTCTGCAAATATTTACAGCATTAACTCCAAATTAGCCCTTCTGTCTTTTGTAATGCAAAGAACGGGCTGTTCGTTGAATATTCAGAATTTTAAGCAAAAAGCCAGTGTCCAGTATTTGCTGTAAATATGTATAAATGCTTATTGGATCTTTCCCAGTAGCCCCTGTTTCTTCTGATGAGGCCTATGATATGGAAGAAAAATGCAAACAGGATCCTTCTAAATGAAATGGCAAATTTAGCCCGTGTAAGGTGCGGAATACTAATGAGCAATCTGAGGGAGCCGCTGCGCGCTCATGCATTACCGGCACCGAACAATGACCTTGCTCAAATGTGTGAGGGAAGGGAGTCCTTGCACTTGAGAACAAATAGATGAGACTGATTAAACCACAGCCACCTCACCTCTCCAGGGACCTTCATAGCCAAGCACGGTGAGATTAAAGAGCTCGCGCTTCCAGCAAGCACCTGAATTCAGCTCACGCTCTGCAGTAATTTTGCACCAAGCCCTCCCTTTCCCTGCAGCCCCCTTCAAACCCCACCAGTGGCTTCATTGTCACAGTACATTGGGTGAGCTCTCATGTTAATAAAAATACCAGATTGGCACTCCATTCCCTCCTGCAGCCTCAAGCTGGTCAATTATTCTGCTTTAATTACTCCCTTAAACATGCTTTTTATAGGTGTGGGCTGGTGCTGTGTTTATGGCTAATAAAGTAATGAAGTGATGCAGTGATAAATTACTCTTCTGTTTAAGGTGGGGATGGGACATGATAAGTGCAGGTGGGGATTCAGAGAAGTTGAGTGTATTGCTGTGCTTTGGAGGAATAGATTTCCCTCCTTTCCCCCCCTCCCCTCCCCCAGAGTGTCTGTCTCCCCTTTGGTTTTGCAGAAATTTTGATGTTTTAGCATAAGTTTGTCTTTTATTATGCGACTGAATATGAAAATGCTGAAAGTGTCTTTGTTCAGCAGGTTAATTTTCTTGCTGATGATTAAAAGGAGATGATCATTTAAGACAGCAGAATAAAAATCACACTTGGGAATTTCACTAGACCAAGAAATAGACCGGAGGGTTTTTAATAAGGGGCTGTCTCTAATTTGGCTTCCTTTCTTTTTAGCTAGAATATGGTAACTGCTTTCTATTATGTAAGGTCAATAATAGCGTTTTCTTAAAACCTCATTTTCATATTTAATCATTTGCTTAATCTTGGGTCTGGATCTTTCTGTAATTCCAATGTGAGCCCAAAATCCAATGCAGGGATATTTTCTGCAGTGCCATCCTATAGAAGAAGAGCAATTACATTTTCCAGCAATGATTGTTGCTCTGTACTGGGGAGAAGAAAACGATGAAAAGCAGAGAAGGTGCTGGCATGATGGAGGGTGAAGTGTGCAATGGGGTCAGACTCGTGTGGACTTTGAGCATCTTCAAGATGTTAGGTACCTCTGGGCCAGGAAGTGGATTTCTCTTCATGTGCCATCAGCAAACCCCTCTCCAGGATGTCTGTACCCAGGGGGTCACTGCTGGAGCTGGCACAGCTCAAGGGACTCCCTGAGGTCCCTGCACCTTGTTGCTGGTCACCTGTTAATTCAAGCCAATATTTAGGCTGGCAATCTTGCTGCATGTGGAAAATAACTCTCCAAATTTGGTTTCTTGGGGCCAAATGGTCAAAATATTAGTGTAATATATTGCAGAAGCTTTGGTTTGGATTTTTGTTTGTAGGTTTTATTTTTTACTTTTGACCTCTTTCTCTACATTCTTGGGTGGAGTCTGACTCTGTTTCTATGGGTTTAATTTTTAGTGGTTTTATGGGTTTTTTCCCCCCAGAATTCATAAGGCCAGAAACATTTCTCCCTTGGCAAAAAGCAATGTACACTGTGCTTTAGTGGCTGGGACTCCTGCCATGCTCACAAACATCTCTATGACCTGAGAAAAAACTATGAGGGAGCCTCTTGGATGGTCTCATGGGACAGAGTGGGGAGATTAGGAAGTAGAACCCCATGGAAGCCTTTTCCCTTTGGGTCCCCAGGAGCTGTTATGGTATCACAGCCCATCCTTCACTGAGTGATGTCCTCAACTCCTGGTGTCAGTCTGGAGCTCTACAGCCCCAATCAGCCCATAGGTTGGGGCTTGTGTTTTACTGGGTTTGGGAGGGAGGGAGGGATGGATGGATGGACAGATGGACAGACATCTTCAGTGCTGGTAGCATGTGCCAGCCATTGGAGGCATTAACCCCTGGCAGCCATGCTCTGCACCTCCCTCCACACACAGCTGGAAACCCTCTTAGAAAACTTGTTAAAAGTGAAAGCTGGACTACCCTGGAGCAAAGAGAGCTCCCTCAGAAACAACATTTGATTTGCAAACCCTCCCTTCCCTGAGTGCTGCTCAAAGCAGCCCTGTGTTACAGGCAAAGGATGTGGCTAAGCAGCTATTGAAAATATGTAAAGCTGTAGAAAATAAATGGGCCAGACCTGCAATAACTCTCAGTGCTGCTGCTGGCCTCTTGAAACAGCCATTTCATCACCGCACACCGCCGCGTGTCTCCTGACGTTTACGTACGCAGGACGCAGATTTCCATGGCATGTGGGGAGTGGCTGTGGTGAACAAGAAGCTGTGGGCAGCCGGGATGTGAAACACAGATGACTTGCAGCAAAGGTGAAGTATGTGAAATGGAGGTGAAAATCTTTTCTGAAAGCAAACCTCACCTTGCAAATCTTGGCTGGGCATGTAGGCAGCAGGGAGAGTTAGTCCCCCAGAGCCCACTGCAACCCTGTCCCATCCCACATGGGCCTCTGTGGCATCCCTCTACACATGGTTGTGTGTGATGTGTTAAATGCAACCCTGTACTCGTGCAGTGTGTAAATGCATCCCTATACTTTGATGAGTTTGTGCTTGCTCAGCTTGCTGGTCTTGCCAGGCAGATGAACAAAGAACTGGGCAACAAAAAGGAAAGGGGAAAGATGCATCTTCACCATGCTTGGATAAGTACCCATCTGCAGTCCTGCACCACATCTCTGTGGTCTTACCTTCATTGGTTGAAGTGAATGTCTCAGCACTGTCACCCTGGTGCCGTTGACTCCTGCTCCTGGAGAGCAGCTTTGAGGCTGAGCAGCCTCTACATGAGCCCAGGAGCTCCCAGCTGCCTCTTTGTTAGATGGCTATTAGAAGAACCCTTCCAGAGCCTCACCTCCCTTTTGCACTCTTCAGGGTTTCCATATGTTCATCGCCAGGGTCTCAGCTCAGCTTGTCCCACAGGCACAAACATTTCCCATCATGCGGGCTGCTGATATGCGTGGTGACCTTCAAACAAAGACATGATGAATCCTCCAGCCTGTGATCTCCCTGCTTGGGAGGATTTGAAGGGGGCAGATGGGCTGCCAGCCATCTGCACTTGACCATGTTAAGCATTGCAAGGCAAAAATCTGATGGATCACAGTTCTGGATGTGGGAAGGCACCACTTTTCCCAGGATAATGAGGTCTCCTGTTGGATAGTGCAAAATAATCTTGTCTGACACTATGTGTTGTCCTGACTCTACCCCATGAGACTGGCCGTTGATGCTCATTGGTCCTACAGAGCAAAGGCAATCTGGAAGGAGGCAACAGTGCTGGAGAGTTATTCCCTGAAAAACTGGAGAAGGCCATATGGGAGGGAAAGTGTAGGGAACTGGGCAGTAGCCATTTACCTTCACTCTTCCCCAGACTCCCAAGCAATGTCCTAAACTCTTGGAGTATGGGGAGAGGCAGAAGTATGAAGCAGGAATATTTGTCTTTCTGGCCCTGTTTTGTTCAGGTCACAAGGTCCAGGTCTGGAGGCACCTTGATGCCCTTTCCTTGGAGGAGGCACTCTTATCCAAGGCCACACATCACTCCTCATGAGGATTGCTGGCATCTCCTGAAATGGCAAAACAAAGCCCGTTACCTCTCCCTGCTGTTGTATCCCATCACACACATCACTGTTCAGTCCTCTGGCATGCCTCAGGATTCCCTCTCCCCTCAATCACGGACCACCAGCTTTGTCTGTATGTGTCTGCATCAATTCAAATGCTCACATCATGTCAGTCATGCCTGAATCCTCAGAGATCTGTCCCTGCTTTTCTCAAACATGACAAATGTGCAAGTGGCAAAACCCCCTCCAACATCCTGTGCTGCTTCCCTGGAGAAAGTCCCCACTCAGGCAAGAAGGCAAACCTACATGGGAAAGCTCTTTCCAGCTCATTGGTGATCTTCTGCAGGACAGGAAAAACTTCTCCATTGGCTGAAGAAATAAAAGCTATTGAGTGCAGTGGGTGCAGAATCCATCTCTTATCAGGGAGGTACAGATCCCAGCTGCAGGCAGGCGTAGGAGCTCGAACTGGGTTGGGTGGAAAGCACACAGAGATGTAAAAAAGTACAAGTCCTGGTTTTGGCTAGGATAGAGTTAATTTTCACAAGGAGCCAGGTGAGCCGAGCTGGCCAAGGGTGTTTTCCATAGGATGTGGCATCATATTCCACATAAAAGGGGGAGAGTGAGGGAGGGGTGGCTCTGCATAGCTCTGGGATGGTCTGGGTGCTAGCTGAGCATCATTGGATTGGTAAAGCACCTTGTGTTATTTGTGTACATTCTAAGTCCTGTTGCTGTCTCCTACTCCCTGTGCTTTCCCAGCAAATAATCCTTGTCCCAACCCCACAGTTGACCTTTCTCTGCCCATTCTCCTCCCTGTCCCAACAAGGAAAGAGTGAGTGAGTGGCACGTGGTGCTCAGCTACAGGCTGGGGCTGGACCACGACAGTACACCTTGATTTAGCTCCTACCATAGCCAGCAGCAGATGCCTGGGGAAAAGTAGCAGGACAAAACTTGTGCATGGTGATAACCCTCCAAAGGACACTTCCCCTGCTCTGCATTGCAGAGTTCACAGGTCAAAGTTGGTATCTTTGTCTTTAACACACCTCAAGGGACTTTTCTCCTACAAATATGGCTCAGACATTTCTTGGAAAGGAAACTTCCAGCCATCACTGTGCCCTGGGGTGAGGAGCACCACAGCTAAACCCATAATGCATAATGAAGCCAGGGGTTTTTCTGGGGGGGTGGGAAGGGGGGTGGTTGTGGCTATTTGCTGCTGCTGCTGCTTTTATCTGCCACTGGCTGACCCCCAGCTTTTTCAATATGGGGGGTAATGAGTAGAACTTACCCGTTCACCTCCCTTGGGCCACTCACGAGCTTTAGTTTCTCCCTTTATCCATTTCTGGGATCAGTGGGGCTGTGTCTCCTGGTACTGAGCAGCTTCTGTAACCCTAAACATGCTGGTGACCCTCTGTGCTATATCTGCTTCACTGTTGTCTTGCTGAGATGGAGAAACACAAACACAGTACTCAAGGTGGAGACCTGTCATGGTCTTATGTAGCTGTCTAGTGAGGATTTCTTGCTTCTTATCTATTCCTGATGAAACATATCTCAGTTCTCCTTGCCAGGGGTCTTCTGAAAGCTACTTACTTCGGTACTGATGTTTCCATTGTGCTGTCTTCTGTATTTTCCTTTTTCTCTTTGCAGTTTCCCTTATACATTAGTTTAATGCTTTATCTTTGCAGCAGAGTCCACAGTCCCTCCCTCAACCCCCAGTCAGTTCCTGAAATGAGCTGCTGAATGGTAGCTCTTAGCTGGAGTAGGCAACTGGAACAGTTTAGGTGATGTGCCCATCTCCAAGCATCACTGGCAAACAGTCTGGGAGATGCACAGCCAGAGTCTTGGTAGTGTCAATGTGAAGTCCCCCTGCCTGAAAAGTCCACTGCATGCATTGTCCAAATGCTATGCAGAAAATTAGTTGAAGATGTAGACAAATGGACAATACTGTAACTAATAGGAGGTTATGTTGGCTCCTGTAAAACTAACTGAAAATGTTGCCAGCTGGATACAAGAAAGGAAAAGTAATACTGAATAATTTATTTTTAAATAAAACACACATATGTTGCAAAGTGACTGGATTAAAGCTTTGGGGACTTGGGGAATTTTGTGGAATGCGTGTGAAATTCAGAAAGTGCAGTGTGCTGAGTTGAAGATTAGTCTGCTTCCAACTTTGATATTTCCTAGCTCTCCCTCACCTGCTTTCCAATGGCCCTGGGCAGTTTAAGCTGTGTTATCAGATGTGTGCTGGACATGTCTGATGAATGTCAAGATCTCACAGTTTGAGCAGACAGCTACTGCTCTGATCTGAATCGCTGTAGACTTTGAACAGGCTGTGTTTAAGCTTAAAGTGGGTGGTCTGAGTTGTCTGCAGACAGTCTAACTTGAGAGGGATCTTATTCCTGCAGCATATCTAACGCCATATATCAAAAGTTACTTTGATTCTTATCAATATTCTGGAGGCAAAACTTCTAAATATGCCATTAAAACAAAGAGGCATGACTGATCTTTCTAAGAACTCTTGGGAATTTATTGTTCTCCTAAAGTCAAACAACCTAGGAAGAGAAAATATATTTTCTGAGTAGATATCTGGGTTAAAGCAACTTCCTTTGTAAAAAAACCAAAAGCCCTTTGGAGAGTCTATTTCTTCAGACCTTCCTAACTTGCTCTGGATGCACTAAGCAGCTTCCTTAAAGCATATCTCACAGGGCAGTTGACAATGACCTCCAGCAAGAGACATTTTTTCAGTAAACAGCTAGCAAACACCTTATTGAAGAAAGTATTCTCATTCCTTAAATGACATGTAAGCTAAAACAATGGGCTTGTGCCCTCTTTGTCTCCTGATGATGTACATTCTGAGCCCAAGGGGATTTTCCAGAAAGAGGGGAGGGTATGGATGGTCAGAGGGTAAATCTGCAGCTATGTAAATCCACCAAGATTTCTGTTGTTTTATGCTTATTTGTATTAGCTGAAGATAATATAACTTCCTGCCCCACCTACATGAGCGGTTCACGTTGTCTTTGTAGCACTCTGCTCTTTGAAAATCTCTGTGCAGAGGGATAGTTTTATCACACAAGAAAGGGCAAAGGAAGGGAAAACTTTGCCAGGAGTTCTGTGCTCTCCTTGACTCTTACTTCTTTTGCTCAAGTCAGATTAATACATTATTTAAATTTGAAATTCTCATGGTGAAAATTCAACAGGTAGTAGTTTAAAGGCACTAACATCTGAACTTTTAATTTGTTTTGTTGGAAGGAGATTTGCAATTGATGGTCGTAGAGAACATCCCGAAAAACTCTTCCAAAACTCACCCAGGGCACAGACCAGACATTCCTATCCTTTTCTGGGTCAGTCTTAAAATATTGGTGATCCAAAGTCTCCACAAGTGCTCTGGAAAACAACCAACAGCGCCCTGATTTAAGCTGTACCATTTTGTATTTACGTGTGTATGGCAGAGGGCAAAATGTGATTTAGTTCACTTTATAACCCTCTGTATGCTTTTAAGATATAAATCATTTTAAGCAGTCTTGTGTTGGAGACAGGCTTCTTAAAAGAAAAGAACAGCTCTCCTTGTGTAATTACTCATAACAAAGCGTAACGTCATTTTGCAAGCAGCAAGCACTTTGTTTTGTGGGGTGTTTTTTTTCCAATTCCACATTTCTATTTGGGTTTTTACCCTAAGTAGAGCATGTCCTGTAAAAATATTGTTGACTTGTGGGCAGTGTAAGAGTTTCCTCCTCCCCTATAGTTTTGCTGTGAGAGAGCTGGTAGATTTATGTGAGCCGAACGCGCTTTGCTAGCGACACAGTTTTTCTGGTGATAGTATTTTGTCGAGGGTGCAGGCTTGTCTCTTTGGTTTACACTGTTTTCTGCCAGTGGGGAAAAGCGTATACATCTGTGTCAGTTGACTTATACAAAGAACAGCTGTTTTAGCCACTGTAGAGATATTTTCTCCTTGAAGAGGATTGTTTGGTCTTGCCTTTACTGCTAAATTTTTTAAACCCATTTTTTCAACCCCTGAGGAAACAGTGCTCATCCAGTATTCTGAGGTAGAAACACAAGCGAGACAGCATAACTAAAGCACCCTGTGAGATAAATTCTCAGAGGTCAGCTTCAAGCAGGGATACAGGATTGACCTTGGTGAGTTTACCCACAGTAAAATTCTTGTCTGCCATCTCAGCTACGTTGTTTACCTCAAGGGAGCCGATGGCCATTAGTTACCTTCCAGTAAAAAGAAATATAACTGGTTTTTAGTAGTGAAGACAAGTCTTTGGAGATCTGACAAAACCGCAGTGCTTGGGTGCATTGTCAGAATTTAAAATAAAGAGGAGATTCTGCTGCCTTTAACTCCTGAGAGCAGCTTCTGCAGAAATGTATTTGGGAGAGCATGTGCTGGCTGAGCAAGTCCTCCCTGGCCAAATCGGCTGCTTTCCTGCCCCGTTTCGCCAGGCTGCTTTGGGCAAGTTCATAAGCGGACCTGAACCTGGAGCTGGAGATATTAAAATCCACTGCCAGACTATTGAATCCTCGTGAACCCAGAAGGGCAGATCTGCCAAAATTAGTCAGTCTGAAGAGTGGGCTTTTTTGGTAGCAGGATGAGAGTTGTAGAGGAGCTAGATGGGGCATTTAGAGCCCCAAAGGTGACGGTCCTTTGGGCTTGGGAAAAGAGCTGCAAGACTTTGCCAGGCTTCAGCCTGGTCAAACCATCTGTCTCTTCTGCAAACAGAGAATAGCTGCATTCAGGTTTTTACTGGCCCCAGAGTTGGTAAAAGTGGCACTGCCAATGGTTTTGCATTCTTCTGAGCGGCTTCATTTTGCAGCGTGTGTGCATGGCATTTTGCTGCTTTCCTTTGAATCCAGCAGGACGAGAGAGGGCCTGGGACCAGCACTGAACCGAGACAGGGCCTGGGACCAGCACTGAGTCGCTGACGGGGCCATTAGCACGTCTGAGAGTGCTGGCTGCCTTGCTCAGAGGGAGGATGGAAAGCAAGTGCCAATGGAGATTACTTTAAACAAAAAGCAGAGTGGAGACAGGCCAGAAACCACACTGCAGTGATCCCTGGGGAGCAGTCGTAATTTCTCTCGTTGGCCAAAGGCTACTTCCTGTTGGTCTGTGCAAACAACCCGCTGCATTAATGGGGTCCTCAGGCATCTGAGGAGAAGTGGGATTTGGCACAAGTCATGCTGTGCTCGTGAGCAGGTCCAGGAAGGAGACCTGTCCTCTGCAAACCAGGGTTTACACAAGCCCCAGCTGCTCTTTTTGCAAATCTCCCGTGAGGCTGCAGCTCTCCACATCACACCCAGGAATTAGGAACTGGGCTGAACCCCGAGGTATTTGTCTCTTACATGAAGCATGTTAGGAAGACAGGCCTCTAGGCCACAG
Source organism: Porphyrio hochstetteri (assembly GCA_020800305.1). NCBI lineage: Eukaryota > Metazoa > Chordata > Aves > Gruiformes > Rallidae > Porphyrio > Porphyrio hochstetteri. The sequence goes on along the minus strand of CM036908.1, from coordinate 65,797,633 downwards.
AAGAGCTCTCTCCTTCCCAGCTGGTCACCCTGCCTGTGTAAAAATCAAGAAGTGCTCAGCTCTTGTGGTGTGTTCTGCTAATATTTCAAGCTGGAGGAAGGGTTTACTAAAAAAATAAAAGACCTTTTCAAAAATTAACTTTTGAAAGGATGAGCCTTTTCAAATTATACCAGTTGCTTCATATAAACCTGGCTTGGAAAGAGTAACTGTTCCCCAAAGGAGCTGAGTATTTGAGACTGTCCTGACCTCTCACCACATGTAATGTGCGTGTAAGAGAGGCTGTCACCAGGTGTTGCTTGTTTAAATAGATATCTGGTGACGGCATTGCTGCATATGACCTTTGGGAATGGGGTTGATAAGGAAGGAGCAATTATAAGAAAACCCCAAAAGCAGATATAGGCACCCATCAGGAAGCCAGGGATGATGATGAAAGAGTATTGGCTTCACAGCTCGGAAGAAGCCAAGGGAAAGACACCTGAGGGTTGTGAGATGGCTGGAAGAGTCTGGTATTTCTGAGAAAAGAGACGTGTGAGTCAGTCCAAGGATTTCAGCTGCTTTTTACTGGGGGGGGGGTGGGTGGGGTGTAAAAGTATAATTGTACCAATACACCCACCTACATTGCCAGGATTTTTCTCTTAAAAGGAACAACCCAAAGACATCAAGTACTATCAAAAAAGGCTATAGTGATTTATTGATGATTTTGATGTAGGGAGGTTTAACAGATGGGAAGTTGGCAGAGGGCAGGAAACGTGCACAAGGCCACCTAGGAAGTCTGTGACAGAGACACTGCTCACAGATGTCTTAATCTACAAGTGAATGTCTTAATTGCTAGAACAACCTTGTGCTCCAACAGAAGACTTAAGTCTCTGTTCCTTCTATACTAAGGCTGCTGCAGAAGCCAAACAGTTGAGCTTCATCCATTGGTTACTACATTTTATTTAGTTAGTTTACATGGTTTGCTGTCTCATTATGGGGTGATCCGTCCTTGAGGCCTCTCTAAGTACTGTCCCCCTGGGATTTCAGTTCAGGCCTTCCCCTCCCAGGCACCATTCCTCACCTAGTCACCCACCCAGGGTACCAACCCCATTGTGTTACCCCTGCTGTGAATCTGGTAGGTTTAGGGCTTGGGAAAAGGTTTTGCATTGCAGCCTAGGGCATCAACTGATGAAGTGTGATTCAGAAACTACCTGTTCTGGGTGGTTGGGAGATAAGGGAAAACTGATCTGCCAGCCAACCAGGGGCCAATGGGAACAGATAGAGACATTCCTCTTCTCTTTCCCTCTTCAGAGGCACTTGGTTGGGTTTCCCTCCTTTTTATATGGGTGATGAATTTTTCTTTGTCTGTTCAGTGTGAAACAAATCAGTAGGCGTGTTATCTCGGAGGCATCTACCCCTCTTTTGAATGTGGTTAAAATTGGCAAGCTGGTTCAAAAGTTTGTGGGTGGAGAGGAACCAACAGGCTGTATCCTCATGTAAACCTTGCTTCCTCAGGTAAAAATGGATCCTACATGTTCTGCACAAACTCAATCTTCTCTTGCTTTGTCTCAGGCTGCTAATTGCTTGCAGCGAGTAGTGAGCTCATCTGTTTATGCCCTGCCCTGACTATGTCGAAGAGAGTCCTCTTTTGGTCTCCATCTCTTTTTGCCACCACCCTCACCATCGCCCACCTAAACCTGCTCTGCCTTCCAGGGTCTTGGAGGTTTAAGGTCTCCTTTGATCCAAGGCTTAGCTCAGGGAATAATAACTCTCTCCACCTGGGATGTGTCCAGCCGTTGTTATCTTTATGCCTTTGAAGCTGTGTATCTCTGTATTTCTCTGCACTGTTGTTTTACTCCTTCAAGTCCTTTTAACAGCCCCTTCACAACTGCCTTTGCCTCCACCCCAGGCATTTGGCAGCGCAAAACCGAACAGGGAAGCAGAGTCACCCATAACGTTAATAAAATATTCCCCCTCCATCCCATGGGCTGGAGGCACTGGCTCTAGGAGGAGGACTTGCTGGCTGGGACAAGGGTTGCTTTCATTTGCCCAGTGTCCCACCAGCTTTCCCACGAGGCAAATTGCAGCAGCATGCCATGACCCTGGGGCTAAGAGCAGTGTGTTGGTACAAAACTAATACAGCTATCATGCTCATTGGAAGTGAGCCCAGGTGAAAATCCCTGCTTCAAATAGCTCTGAGCTTTGGAGAGAAGTTTTAACTCTGGACCAAGAGCTGATTAGTTAGAGGGTTGTTTTCTTATAAATACATTTATCCTCTGCTCATCTCCAGGGTACCTGGGCCTCTAGCAATGATAAAAAAAAAACCCAAAACAATACCTGCCAAATGTTGAGGTATTCAAAAGCACATCAGGATGCTGTGAATGCTGAACCTGAGTATTTAATTATCCACCCAACAGCAGTACTGGGACAGTTTTTGCAGAAGGATAATTGTTATAGAGGATTACAGTTCATTTTGAGGGCTAGGTGAAGTCTTGAAGTGTGTGGTGTTTAGCTGGGAATAAGTAAATTAATTCTTCATTCAATTTGGCCTTTGCTCAGGACAAGTAGTTGAGTCTCCCCTCCCTGACCTTACTTACTGAAAACCTATCTTTGTTTAAAGCCACAGGGTGTTCATTAGAATTGTCTGTTTCTGGATGACTGAAGATTAAGGTGTGCATACATTAGCCAAAGCAAAATGCATCAGGCCAGAGAGAGAAAATAAACCAGGCTGTATTCACTACAGCTGAGTACAATTGTGTGCTGCCACAACCAGTAAATATGGCCCTGGATCACTCACATCTGATTCTGCACAGAAATAATTCAGGAATGAATATGGGATCTATTTGCATGTCAGCCTGTGGGACTCTTAACGTGACTCCCAGCAGAGGTTACTTGGAATGGAGCCCACGAAGCCCCACTGAGATTCCCATTGAGATACATATAGACCATTGTGTATCGCACATTAATGCAGAGTAATTATGTCGTACTGGAAACCTTTCAAGTCAGCATTCATCATTCAGAAATCGTCTTAAACCAGTTCATGCTGCTCTTGTGTTTGAAAGTGAATTGTGCAAAATTGGCAGCCATAACCACCACTGCAACAGAACGCATAAAAGCCCTTTCATTGTGGAGTTAGTGGTTTTACTGTAACTTCCCTGTCTCATCAATGAGCCCCATAACTCACTGCAAAAATCTCTAAGTCCTGGAACATCCTGAGCCCTTGGCTTGCTGTGTATAAGTGCTTCCAGCCTGAGCTGTGGTGGGATCATTTCTCCATGTCCCAAGCGTATCATCAGCAGGCAGACAGCAAGCCTGGGCAAAGAGTTCCATGAAAGTTGGTCCAGAGGTGGTACAGCTGTGCTCACTGAACAGGAGGAGTAAGGTGGTAGGAGGAACATCATCCTCAGCAGCAGTTCTCTAGTTGAGCTAATATAGAGGCAAGTAGGCATTTGCAGATATCATGCTGAGCCAATTCTCCAGGGCCTATGTCACAGCTGCAACATGAGAAAGATGATAATGAGTATCTTGTCTGTTCTCCGGCCTTTCGGGCTGTTCCTGAGTTTGTGGCAGGATTACAGCATGCAAAGAGCAAGCCTCCAGCCTCGTGCACCAAATTAGGTGGTAAAAATAATTATGAAGCAATTTGTGGCTCGGTTTCATTATGTGTTTTTTTTCTTTCTTTCTTTCTTTCTTTCTTTAGGAGCTGCAGTGTGCTGCGTGCACATGAGAATAGTACTGACTCCTTTGGGAAAAGGGTAGAAATAAAAAGCTCTGAAGATTTTGGCTGGTGAAGATCTTCCAGCTCAATCAGTTTGGAAATTTAATTCTGTATTACTTCAATGTCTGGCACAGCAGTGAAGAAAAATATCCATCCAGGTTGCTAGTTGTGGGAAGGAGTGAAATGGAGATAAAACCCTTTGAAACTTACAGGAAAAACACCATCCCCACTAAATTCAACGCTAAAACTTTCACAGATCTTATTACAGCCAGATTTTCACCAGGCTCCAATTTTAGTGGAGCTGCTCACATGCTTACAGCAAGTGTCTTAATAAGCTTTTGCAGACTTGGAGCCTTAACTCATGGTACCAGCTGCTGGAGGTGGGAAAGATATATTAGTCCAGCGTTTTGCCATGTGGAAGACTGTTCTCTACATGACATTAATTGCTCTCTGCCTAGCTTAATAAGAGTCTGCTTTCAGCAGCCGAATATAACCATGTAATCGGAAGAATTTCTGTTTATTGTTAAAATGTTTTCATGCCTAGAAAATGAGGACTTCTGGAATGTGTCTGATGGCAACACAACATGGGCATTAGGGGCGAGTGCAGATGTCTGGAGTGCTGAGCTGTGATTTGCTCCGCAGCCACCCCATGCCCTGCGCTGTGACCAGCTGCAGCTGAATGTAGAATTCGATTTCAGATGAAGGAGCCTAAGGCAGCAAGGACTTTTCACTATAAAAGAGGAAATAACGTGCTGGTTACACTGCCTGCTTGCACGTGCTTTTTGTGTGTGTGAGCACACACAAGCATAACAGGCGATCCACCATTATCAGAAATGATGAGCAGCTGGGACATGTCCGGAGCACATGTACAACTCCTGGAGTGAGGGTGAGCTGTCAGATGTATTATTGCTTTCCCACAGCAGGGATGGCACAGAAATGGCATCAGTAATGCCCTTCTTCCCAGGATAATGCCATGTTAGCTGTCCACATGCCCCCCCATGGCTAATGCCACCACATACAGTGCAAGGAAGCCTTTGGGGTGCCAACTTTAGGATGTTGTCACCTTTGGCCTTGTCTCTGTCAATCAGCACCCCTGTAGGTCCTCTCCACACTGGAGGTTGTCTGATGTATGGGGAAGTAATCGTCCCCCTGTACTCAGTGCTGGTGAGACCCCACCTTGAATCCTGCGTTCAGTTTTGGGCCCTTCACTACAGAACAGATATTGAGGTGCTGGAGCGTGTCCAGAGAAGAGAGACGAGGCTGGTGAGGGGACCAGAGAAGAAGTGTTATGAGGAGTGGAGGAGTGGCTGAGGGAACTTGGGTTGTGTAATCTGAAGAGGAGGTTGTGGGGAGACCTCATTGCTCTCTACAACTATCTGAAAGGAGGTTTTGGAGAGAGAAAATGGTCTGACCATTTTTCCCTAGTGATGGAACAAGAGGAAATGGCTTCAAGTTACTCTAGGGGAAGTTTAGATTGGACATTAGGAAAAACTTCTTCCCAGAGAGGGTTGTTAGGCATTGGAATGGGCTGCCCAGGGAGTTGGTGGAGTTGCTATCCCTGGAGGTACTTAAAAGGCAGTAAGATATGCTGCTGAGGGGCATGGTCTAGTAGTGGATTGCAGGTTAGGGTGATGGTTGGACTTGATGACCTGAAGGGTCCTTTCCAACCAAGACAATTCTATGATTCTGTGATGTGGTTTGCATGGGGAGAGGGCTTCAGGGCAGGGGGATGTCATTCCAGAGAGGGACTTTCTCCAGGAACTGTGTCTCAGGTGTCCTCCCCTCTGGCAGGAGTTGTGCTGGAGAAAGCTGGGTTCAACAGAAGACACCCTCCATCCATAAAAATATCTCAGCCTACTGCTGATTGGTTTTAATTGGGCAGCACCTTCTCAGCTAAATTAACTGGGGCTTGGTTGGTTCATCCTGCCTGAACACTCCCCCATGCCAAACCCCAGACGGGTCCACCAGATCTCGCCTGGATCTAATTAGCGCAGGAAGAAAATGAAGAAAATACATTTGAGGAGCTGCATCAGAAACAGGCATTTTTCAAAAGCTGTTTTGCCTTGGGGTGTTCAGTGCAGAAAGCTGCCTCGTTGGAAGAGCAGGCTGTGTGTTGAGGGAGGATGGACAGACGGACACACACCTACAGTGTGTCCCAGCTCTCAGCGTTGCGGCCAGTGGTTCCAATAGCACTCAGCGGTTGTGCTGTGACAGTGGCAGGGACACGAGTGCCTCTGGCATTCCCTCGCTGCCTGGCCTTGGGTTTATTTATTTATATTTCAGTAAGTGCATCTGAGCCAGGAAAGTTACTGCTTTGGCTGCTTCTCCTTTCACCCGTGAGTGGTTTTTTCATCTTCAGGCAGCCACCTGCGTGCGGGGCACAAGGGACTCAGTAAGGAGCAAAAAGCACCAATTTTTATTTTATTTTATTTATTTTATGGGGTTTTTTTTTTTTCCATTCCATCCTGCACGTTTCCAAGGGGAGACCTCTCCCCTTTGCAAAGGTTCAATGCAGCTCTTATGCACTGGATCAGCCAAAAAAGCAGTAAGTACAGCACAGAAGCATGCTTTGTGTGCTTCTCCTGCCCCAGAGAAGTGTTGTAGAGCAACTAGAGTTTCAAAGCTTCCTCCGATAGGACGTTCCATTCCCCACGGGATTTTGGGCACCGTGAAGCCTAGCTAACTCAGCAAATGTATTTACTTTTGAGAATCAGAGAGCAACAAGGCAGGAATTCACGGCGACCCCGACTCCTTAGCACAGAACCAATAATATTATGAGCACCTCAGGGCAGCTGTGAACAAGGGCTTCATTTATAGCCACGAAAATGTAATACAAAGTGATTCTCGGCCACAGGAAAAGGGCAAGTCGCCCAGGTAAATGTGCAGTGGGAGCTGCAAACTGGATTCTTTCTGAAAAGTTTAATAATTCTGTTATTCCATTAAAGCTTTCCGGTATTATGGGTAATACCCCCCTCCTCCGACTCTACATGTTAGAGTAATTAGGTCACAAAGTACAAGGGCTGTAGAATATATCTATGGCTTTTACTATTTAGCAGAGGCTTTTTTTGGGGGGGGTTGTTTCTCTACCTACTCCTGTGCTGAGTCTAATTGAAATCCAAATGAAATCAGAGGATAAAATAAATGGTGCCAAGCTGGGTGCTCCCTCTGGGTCTGTGACCCCACTGACTCACATTTTGTTCAAAAACTTCTAGGAAATGTAACGGCAAATTAGAAAAGCCTTAACATGCCAAGATGCTGCAGGAGATGTTCGGTCCTTCCTTGGGAACTGGATCTCCAGATCTTTTATGAGGATTTTCCCTTCCAGCCAGCCTAGCACTGTGGTGTTGCTGAATGAAATTACAGAGAAAAGAAAAAGAAAATCTAACACTCCCTAAATAAAGGGCTCTAGTGTATCACCTTGTCAGACTGGAAGGAAATTCCAGCTTATCAGGGAAATAGCAACGTTAGGCTATTTTTTCCTGAAGGCAAAGCAACACCAGCGCTACCTTGAATTTAATTATATGTGTAGTTGCTTTATAATTTTTCTAGCTGTTTGAGGAGTTTGGATGTAAAATCAGGTGGGTCCTAGAGAGCCGAGAGACACTGGCAAAAGCCCTGGCTCTGCTTCCATCCCTGCAGAGAGGGTAAAAGCAGAGGTCACGTCCCGAAAGGGCCAGTGCTGAGCTATCAGGAGGGGGAGCTCTGACCACGCAACCCGGCTGCCAGCCCCCTGCTTGCTCCCAGATTTCCGACCGCATCTTCAGTTCCTCCCCTCCCTCCACCCCCCTCTCCCCCCCCCGGATCTGTCTCGCTTTGTGCATTAGCATCCTTCCCCACCTCACTCTGCTCTATATACCTGCAGTAAATATCTCTGCATCGCTCCCATCCAGCCAAAGAAACGTGTTTCCCCCTTGGCATGTTTGGGGTTTGACTACTGAGAGCAGCCCTGAGGAGAAGGACTTGGGGGGTCTTGGTGTATGAAAAGCTCAATATGGGCCACCAATGGGTGCTTGCAGCTAACTGTGTCCTGGGCTGCATCCCCAGCAGTGTGACCAGCAGGTCTAGGGAGGGGATTCAGCCCCTCTGCTCTGGGGAGATGCCCCTGCAGTGCTGCATCCAGCTCTGGGGTCCTCAACGTAAGAAGGACATGGAGTCAATTCAGAGGAGACCATGGAGATGATCTAGTGCACATCTTCTATGATGACAGGCTGAGAGCCTGTCCCTGATCTAAAATATACCTCCACTTGCAAAGTGTTTGGTTTCCTCAACCCCTTTCTAGGCCACAACCTGTCTCATGTTTCCCTGCACTAGATTTGTCCTTTTCCAAGTGATTCAGTCATTGTTTCCACTCCAGAGTTTCTCTGATGGGGAGAACTTTCCCTTTCTGAAACATTTTTACTCTCTCCAAATTAAGCACAGTCCCAGCCCCTTGTAAATTAGAGGTCTGCATGATGAACAATGAACGCTCCTAACCAAGATTTAATAAAAACTAAAAGAGGTCACAGTGGAAGCAAAAGCGGTTGGAAACAGAAGGCTTCTTTCCATCTCAAAATGCTCTCTTAATGCTGAGGCGTGTTGCAAAAAGATGATGCTCTTTTTTGGAAATCAACACTGCCTTGTCTCTACTTCTGGTTGCTGTCACGATCCCTGTAAACACAGGAGCAAGGCCAGTCCCAGCCCTTAGTTGCTGTTGGAAGTGCCAGGCTTGGTGCAAGCACCTGCAAACAGTCCTGGAGCTTACCTGGCCATCCTGTAGCAGTGATGGCTGCTCATAGAATTACAATTCCCCTTGAAGCTTTTATAAATCCAGTGTAAAATGCTGTCAAAATACAAAGCAAAGAGGCTTACTTGGCATGGAGCATTGATTGCTCTCCCCACAGCTGGCTTCCTGTGGTAGTCTGAAATATTACTTGTAATGCTGTGAGATGCAAAGTGATCTTCAAATTGATGATGTCCCTTTAAAATAACTTTCAAAAATCCTTTTTAAGTAGATGGCAGAATTTTAATACCGCCCGCAGAGTTCAGCATGTATCAGTGTCACTCTTCCTGTGCAGCTGTAAAAAACTCTCTCCATCTGGACTTCAAAAGATTTGACTTAAAAAAAAAGGCAAAACAGCAACCCCCCAATCATTAACCAAGAACTGTTTGCAATAGAGATCTATGAAATTAAAGAGAGCTCATGTTAAATTACTTCCATCCAGTATGTACAACACATTAGATTTGCTACACTTTGGGAAATGGTGATATTACTTCTGCTGTTACACGGCAGAAATATAAAAATTCCTAATAAAAGAATGCACACATATGAAAAATCAGCTTCTTGTGGCATTTCTCTTTGAAGTTAGTTGCTCTGGCTTCATGCCAGTGAGCGGTCACAGACCGATCTGCAGCCTCCATATGTGATGGCCATGTTGCTGGACCCCATCTGCTAGCGGAGAAAACGGGACTTCATGCCAAAATTCGAATCAGTGTCCTCCTCTCCCATGCACTGCTACAGTATGGCATTTTGCAGGCCTAAAATGATTATTTATTTTTTAAAATTCTATTTCCTGCTTTTCAGAAAATGTAAAGTGTTGTTGTCTGAAGTGTGAAGCACAGGTGACTGCAGTTCAATACCAAAGGGAATTTGGAAGAACTTTTACACAGAGAAGGTGACAGAGCCCTGGGACAGGGGGGTGTGGAGTCTCCTTCTCTGGAGATATTCAAGACCTGTCTGGATGCCTATCTGTGCAATATGAGCTAGGGAGCCTGCTTTGGCAGGGGGGTTGGACCCGATGATCTCTTGAGGTCCCTTCCAACCCCTATGATTCTGTGACTCTGTGATTCTGTGAATTATGTGTCTATAAGGGGAAATCAATGACTGCAATGTTCTCCAGCAGCAGCCCCACATCTGGTTTTCAGAGCCTGCTCTCCCTAGCTAATAGTTTTTCCCAGTTTGATAGCCATCTGTCTCTTATTTTATACAGGTTATCCAAGGATATGAAGCAGGAGGACTTATTCTAAGTGCTGGTAGCATCAAAGACACAAGGGTTATCTGAGGCAAGTTGTGAGCAGGAAAAATGGACAATTTATATCAGGCATGCAGAACTGTTGAGAAATATGGTAAGCCCCTGTGAAGCTTTGCCTCCTCATTCTCCCACATCCCAGCATGTGCAGGCCCTGCTTCCGTTGGAAAATTGTACAAATAGCCAGGAACTCAGACGGTGTGAGGGAGGGGAGGGGGTGAGTCTCCAAGAACATGAAGGAAAAAATGAGGAGGAGTTGATTTTTCTTGATGTCTTCCACAGGCTGACCTTTGTCTTCATCTTCTATGGAGATAAGATCTCATTTATCATCTTGCAAATTCCATGTAAGATGTATGTAGAGAAGATGGTAAAGACTTCAGTGGATGGATGGATGGATGGATGGACATAAGCAGACAAACAACATATGCTTTCCTATCTATTCTTCCACTTCACAGAATCACAGAATCAAAAGGTTGGAAAAGACCTTTAAGATCATCAAGTCCAACCATTCCTGTCCTATGCTAAACCATATCCCTAAGTACCTCATCTACCCTTTTTTTAAACACATCCAGGGAAGGTGACTCAATCCCCTCCCTGGGCAGCCTGTTCCAGGCCCTGACAACTCTCTCAGTAACAATTTTTTTCTAGTATCTAATCTGACCCTGCCCTGGCACAGCTTGAGGCTATTTTCCCTTGTCCTATCACCTGTCATCTGGCTGAAGAGACCATAACCCACCTCTCTACAACCTCCCTTCAGGTAGTTGTAGGCGGTGATAAGGTCTCCCCTCAGCCTCCTCTTCTCCAGGCTGAACACCCCCAGCTCCCTCAGCCGCTCCTCATAGGATTTGCCCTCCAGCCCCTTCACCAGCCTGGTTGCCCTTCTCTGGACTCGCTCCAGGACCTCCATGTCCTTCTTATGGTGAGGGGCCCAGAACTGGACCCAGCACTCGAGGTGTGGCCTCACCAATGCTGAGTACAGGGGCACAATCACCTCCCTGGACCTACTGGCCACACTGTTTCTGATACTTCTCCATTATTTTTTTTTAATATAAATATGCATGCCCCATCAATTATCACTTCCTTCAATCCTGACAGCTGATGTGAATGTGTTGTTTAGGATTCAAGGTATCTATTTAGTTTTCTAATCAAATAATTTAAATATATGAGTTGACACAATAGATGAAGAGCCATAAGTCCCACTGCTTTCTGTTGTGTGTGATTCTCCTTTGAGCAAATATGTAATCACAGACCTAAGTTATAATAATTATGTAATATTTCTTGATAGGAGCAATTGGAAGCTATTGTGTAGGGAAGTAATTGCAGCCTACTTTAGTTCCTTTGTTTCTGAGTGGGTGGCATTTATGGGCAAAAAATTATGCATGCTCAAAAATCTTTATAAAATGTTGGGTTCTCAGAAAGTCTTGGACCTCCTCAGATGTATGGGATTTTTAAGGGATAATAACTTCTCTTTATTTTTCTGCAGTGCAAAAATGTTTATTTAATTAACCGAGAAACATTTAGTTCTAAGGATGATAGAACACCAAGGAAAATGTTTTCCTTACAAAAAAGGGGAGTTTATAAGTTCACACATTGAAATAGGTCTGATGGGTATGTGCACATGTTCCCCCTCACACACACAGAGAAGATATGAGCTGCTTTTAAGCTGACACTTTAAATACTGATTTTTATCCTGTAGCAATTTCATGTTGGAGGGTTCTTTTTTGTAATTAAATTGTTGAGAAAACCTTCACAGTAGTGACAGTGCAAAAATTGGCTTAAAGGAATAAATTAACAGTAATAGCACAGAAGAAGGAATGTTAAACAGACTGCTATAACACCGCCTAATTTGCTTTTCTGATTGCATCAGTGAAGGTCTGGAAATAACCAGACACATTAACATTTATCTAGAAATGATAAAAGTTACCATCCTGTCAGTTGGTTTATTAATTATAGCCGAAATTTGAGATGGGATGTGTGTTGGTTCAACTACTTAACTGCTCGCTGGAGAATGTTTTTAAAGGGATTTCCTGTGGAGGAATAAGACATGTTTGGAAAATATTTTTGAGGCTTAAAAACAAAAATGTTAAGTTTCAGTTCCTGCCATGATCTTTAGAAGTCTTTCATGAAGTGTTTGGGGGGGACTGGTAAAGGATGCAGGAAGTGGGCTGAAGAGGAGAAAAGATCATAAAAACACAAGTGTTTATCCTGGAGGCATGGGGTAACTTTTTATATGTAGCAAGCTAAGGGGCATCTAGCTAAGGGGCATCTCTTATAGTGTACTCAATCAATCCTGCACCCATTACGGTCATGCTGCGTGTCAAAATTAGTGTTCAGGAAGCTGGGACCAGTGTTTTCCAAGTCAGAGGTGGCACTTGCATCACCTTCAGCCCTGGTAGGGTCCTTTCTCGCTAAAACTTAGCGTTGACACTGGAGTTGAGATGAGGCATCTCCCAGTCCAGGCCCTGTCTGGTGACTGAGATTTCTTTGTGTCTGTGCTTTCTGCCTGAATTTCATTTGCTCAAATAAAACACTCCATCTTCAGTGTTTTCCTAAACATGCCCTTGCTTCTCTTTTCTGTGGTATTACTCTTCTAAAGGATCTGCCCCTGTCCTCCTTGCTGTAGCAAACCACATTTCTTGGGGTTTGCAAGAATTTATATTTGGGGTACCACCATGACATCTCCCTTTCCATGCCCTGAAGCATGATGAGCGCATTGATGGCTTTGGAGCTGGAAGGGGCTGGTGGGACACCAGTGGCCAGTGTCTTGTGTCCCTCTCGCTGCTGTCCTGCATTCTGAACGAAGGGCAATCTTGCTGAAAATATTTTCCCAGGGGGTTGTGGGGGTGTCACCTCAAAAAGAGGACTATTTGGTGCTAATCTTCAATTCCTATCCTTGGTTTTCGTGGCATTAAAGCTCAAGCACACAGTTGGTACTTTCCACTATTGCTAATATTTTGTCACCAGCACTGTCTGAGAAACTGGCCCATGGCTTCATTTTCTGCTGCTGACTGACAAAGAGGCTTCAAAGCATCAGCACCTTCAGAGCCATCACTCTGCTGATAGCACTAAGTATTTCTTCTACTTACATCTGCGTATTTCACCTGTCTGTTCCCCATGGAAAGCTTTGCAAGTGGCTCCCTAAGATTAAAAAAACCAAAACCCAACTATATTTTCCTCCCACTGCACATGCACCCAGATACCTTTGTTCCTTTTGACCTCATTCCCTGCCTCCTGATCAACAGGCCAACATCTTAGCTAGTGACCTTTTCCAAATTGTTTACCCAGCCTCTGGAGATTCTCTGATTTACTCTAATAGTTACCTTCGTAAGAGCAGAAATAGGCAACCTGGTTCCAGCCCTGTGCTGTGTAGGTACAGGGGCTCTAACTCCATGTTTACATCTGGTTAAATCTTTGCCGGGTATAGACCTATGTGCAGGCCCCCAAACTTGAAGCCTTTTCCCTGTGGCTGCTGTGCTTAAGACTTTTTCACATGTTAATTTTATTCTTGATGCCTGCTGCTTAAAAAAGCAATGGCAGGATGGCAAAGCTCACCCTCTTCCACATATTATGACTAATTGCCTCAAAACATCCTGTGTTAGATTCAGGCTGTGTTTTACACCCGTGTCATCACCATTCCCCTGTAGCCTTTATTTCACTGGCTTTCTGAAGCAAGGCTGTGAGCTGCCAAACTCCTCTGACATAAATTAGAGGTCAGAGTCTGCACTGCTGCTCCCATGTAGCACAGATGACAAAGGTCCAACCATTCTTCTCCTTACGTGAAAGCTCCAGTGTAGATGTGAAAAACTTTGTTTTTCAAGAAGATAAAGAACCTTCATACTGAATTTGATGGGAAATGTAACTGATTGGTGTGGGAAGTGGTTGAAAAATCCCCCTAAAGGTTTTGGTACATGGTTTGGAGAAGCAGATCACTGTTGGATGCTGTCCCTCACATCCCTGGACATGTTTTTTCCCCAGACCTGAGTATCACCTGAAGGCAGAGTTTCAGGAGCAGGCAGTTCAGAGATGTGCCAACTACCTAGCTGCTGCTTACCTTATTGATGCTTCATATTAAGATTCAAATTCTTTTTGAAAGATTGCAATTTAAGCATCAGTTTTATTGTAACTGCAGAGATTTCTTAATAACTTCCTGTCAAGTACAAAATGCAAGTTAATTTCTGATCCTAAAGAGGTGCTGTGACAAAGGCGCTTTAATGACAATGTCTGATACAGCCAAGCCCCCAACCAGTCTGCTCCTGCAGGTCAGCACCTACAACTCATGTTCCCCTAACTGCTGCCCTGGTCTACTTCATCCCCTAAAAGTGGGATGAAGATCCCCTAAAAGATGGGATCCACTTGTTTGGATAAAGTCAAGCCAAGTTAAGAAAGAATTTCTTTTTACCTGAATCCTAGAGTGATACGTTTGGCCTACTGTATTCAGAAAGTAAGGAGGTGAATCCCACTGCAGGTGACAGCTTTATAGCTCCTTTTTATAGCCTGATAGCTCCATATCATGACTTGCCTCAGCAACTCATGCTTCTCCACCTGCATGCTTGTCTCTGCCTGCTGCAGGATTAATAAAGAACACCTTCATTTGCACAATGTGTAAGCCAAGACAGCAAGACGTTGTCCCAGAAGCTAAACATGACTTATGATACATAAAAGAGTTAACAGGCAATCCCACACCTCACAGGGAGACCTTTGCTACACATTTTTAATGGCCTGGGCTCTTGGTAGGTGAAAGGAAAGTTCCAAGCAATAATTCAGGTTTTAAAATACTGTCTCGGTGCCAAGTAATCAAACTAGTCTTAAGTGAAGCAATTAGCAAGCATTAGAAAGGCAGCTATTTCCTGCTAGAAGGTGGTAAACTCTGTGTCTCTTATTATGATTTCTCTGGGGATGTGAGTAATGGGCTCTGTTGGGTTGTGTTTTTTGAGGGGGGGAGGGAGGGGGATTTGCATGTGTGGAAATACTGGCAATGTCCTAACTCCTTGCCAATTTACTAGATACAAATGACAATGAGGGTGGAACAAAGTCCTTACTCTTTTCTGGTGGCTTGAACAATATGTGTGCCAAAGTCAAAGAGGTGGTTCTCTCATTAATTGCTTAAATACAGGTTTTTCGTTGTTGGCTCAGGCTCACTGCCTCACCAGATCACCATCACTGGGACCAGGCTAGTGCTGGTAGCTGGAATGAGCAGACTGGGCAAAACGTGGTCATTCTGCTACCTTTGTTAGATTTTGTGAAGGGCTGATGAAATGCAGGTGGGTTTCTCTTTGAATACACCTTGAGTTTCTGCCCACAGAAGTTCTCACACCCTGCATTTCCAAGGTCTGCAGCAGTGGGATGGCTCCCAGTGGGTGCAGCCCCATCAACGACCTGTTTTAACCTAAGTGGGTGCTTTCAGAGCAAATATGCCACTTGTCCTAATTTCCTGCACTTTGCTTTCTGCTGGAGAGCCTCCCTGGAGAGCCAGTCCATGTCTCTCCACCATCTCCCTGAGTGCCTCTTTCCTCCATCACAGCTTTATAAACTGGCATCCACATCTAAGGCTCCTCAGATTAATAAGAAATTTCCCTATTGGCTCTGCTGGGCTTTGAAAAGGGCCCCGGGGGCTCCAACCAAATGGATGTGCAGCCAAATCAAGGTGAGAAGCGAGGCTGACACCTTGCAAAAATGCCTGAGGCGCAGGAACGTCTCCCACAAAGGCTCAGCATCACAGAGAGGCAAACCCCTGCCCCAAAGGCAAACGTCTGTGGGAAGCAGGAGGTCTAGAAACAGACACTTCATGATTGTTTCATTGCAATTTACTCTTCTTATTTTGTTTGGGATTTTTTTTTGTGGGAAAAACAAGTGAAAAGTGTGAATCTTAGGAAATGTTAGCTTTGTATGGCTTGTGTTCCTTCCCCACCAAATCCAGGCAGGATGGTAACAGGCTGGAAAAGGCCTGAAAACCAAATTCTTCAACAGCATTTCAGATTTGTGCATGCCCTTATCTAGTACCCAGCCTGATGAGACTAGTTTTATTTTAACAGACCTGGATCATAAATTTGATCAGATGGCAGCTCGTGCCAGTACCAGCTGAAACCTGTACTGGTAGAATTATTGCTGTGTATGAGTAGAAAAAGAAAAGCACACACACATAAAAAAGCTGGAATCTTACCTCAGCTTAAAGACACAATGTCAAGTTTGGCAGAAAACGTGGAATTATGTCCTTTCTAAAAAGTGTTGGATTTTCGGAGCCATGGGAAGCAGAGAGGGAAGGTCCTCCTCCCATCCCCTGGATTTTCAATCAGTTTGTTCTTAATTCTTTCTCTGAACATATAGGACAACCCAGGCTTTTCTGACAGGGAGTCTAGATACTGAAGATAACCAAAACTGTGTGTAACTAACTCTCCTGGCTGAGTCCTGGGATAAAGAGCAGAAAAAGGGGAAGAAACAGTGTCACCAACATGTAGGACCTCAACCTAGACAGGTATTGGGAAAAGAAACTCCTCTTTTGGAAAGAAAGGGAAGCTATCTCTTTTCCAGATGACAACTCAGCTGATGAGTCTATCAGCTCATCAAAAAGCCTCTTGCCTGCTTTTTATTTATTATCAACATGGCATCTGTGCAAAATTTGGTGTTTTTCACAGTTTTGATTTTCACACTCAGGTTTTTCTGGTGGAGGGATGAACGCCTGTACAGCAATCTAAGCACCTTCCTCATCAGCTCGAAACAGGCCACAGGTTGAAAACTATTAGACCTCAACTGCTAGCTAGAGGTGATATTTTCCATCAGAATATGCAGCATTTGTTTATTTTAGAGCTTTTCCAGCCCAGCCTGCTTCAGATGGGAATTTTGCAATGTGTCTCTGGTCAGGTCAGACTCCTCAGAGATGGGCACTAATTATGTGTTGCTGATCGCTTCAGCTCCCAGCTTGCAACACTCTTCTGCCAGACACGAGTGTGAAGCTCTCCTGATTGCAGATGGAGTCAAAGGGCACCTGTATAGTGACCAAGTAAAATGCTGTGGAAGTAAAATGCTTTGAAAAATCAACCCTCCTGCTTTCCCAAATTAGTAGATGCTTTTAACAATGTTGACCTTGCTATCTCTGCAATTCTGTTCCCCATCTGTGAAAACTGGGATAATAGTATCAGTCTGTGGCATGGGGCTCTGATGAAGATACATCCATTAGTGCTGGGGAGGGTTTTCAGTCTCTTCATGGAAAAGCTTAGCCCAGGATTTGAGAGATACACAAGTGAATAAGGATGAGAGTCTGTGTGATGAACAGGGAGAGAAATACACAACCACCGCCTCATCTGAGGACGTGGATCATTATGTACAGAGCAAAGCAGGGTCTGATGGAGGGCAGAGGAATAGGGCTGGGATCATATCTTTCCAGGCCACATTACAACATATGCAGAGGAAACTAAATCAAAGTGGATGGCACTCTGTGTGTGTGTCTGCACATGTGCATATACACATACAAGGATCTAATCTTAAACTAACAGTGAGGGTGAGGCAGTCATTTTTAAAGGTGAGATTCACAGGAATGAGTGTGTAGTTGAGGGTGACTGTGGAATGTATATTTATAGGAAAAGGGTGGGGGGTGATTTTTAAATCCTGCTATGGCAAGATCCTCTGCTGCCACAAAACCCATCAGGACAGCAGAAAAAAATAACCCATGGTAGCAGCAAAATCTTAGGGCAGCAAATTGTGACACCAGGCAGACTCCCAGGTATTCAGGATGCCAATATCCAGAGATGCTAAAGCAGACCTCAAAGGCTCAGGACTTCACCAGGCAACAAGATCCATCCAGGGTGTTCACCCACTTGTGTGGACCAAGACACCCTCCTGCACTGGCTGTGCACTGCTGTCTTCCCGTGTCTGGGGTCTCCACCACTTTCTGCTTGCATCTGACCCTGCCTGATCAATTGGCTTGCCCATCTGCCCTTTAGCTGGGACCTGCTCAATGTTAAGGTGGTATTTGTTGTTTCTGCAGCCCCATCTCTTCAGAGCTGGGATATGAAAGGCACAGAAACAGCTATGCTGTGCAGCTGGTGGAGTGGTAACCTCTGGATGGCTGGCTTGGGCAGCTTGAGGCTGAGAGAGGGTTATGATCCTTTGATCAGGAAATAGGCACTGTGGGAGTTGGGATGTGGCTGCTCCTGCAATATCTAATTGTTTCTGCATCAGATTTCAGAGGTGGAATGGCAAGATTTGCTTCTCACAGCTTACATCTTGCTAGCAACACTCTCCAAACTCTTTTTGCCACCCCCTTCCCCCCAAATGTCTCCTTATATGTATTTTGTTTCCAATCTGAGCATCTAAACTTCTCTGAATATCCTGCTTGAGTTTCCTCATTTGAAAACTGAACCCTGTATATCCTCTATTTACTCCATTTTCTTTCAGGCAGATCTGATTGCTGCTTGAAATATTCCCACTACATCCAACTGATGAAGATTTTTCATCATGGAGCACTGCATTCACCCGGAGAATATCCACCTGATTTCAGCAGTGCTGCATTATTAGCTTGGGAAGCTGTGACCTTGAAGGCTTTATATTTAATTTATTTCAACATTCAAGCCATAGAGATGTTTGCTCTGATTAGATCCAGTAAATTGCCCTCCACAGATGAATTATCAGGGGATTGCTTCTATTTTTTTTTGCCCATTCTCAAATACTCACAATGAGCCTGCGTCACTCTGTGTGTCTGGTTAGCTGAAATGACTCCTTTCCCACAGCCCAGGTCTCTGAGCAGTTTACAATGAGTTTTCCTGACTGAGTGGTCATCCTGTATGTGCCATTTGTGGTGTCACCCAGTGGCTAATTCGATTAACAAAACTTTTCAGTAATTAAATAAATCACAAATTATTTGCAGATTTCACCACTGATTTGTGACTAGGTAACAGATCCATGGGGACATCTATATCTGCACCCCAAATAAGGCACACATTCTTTTGGTGTTCTGGGAAGGAGAGAATCTTTCTTATTAATTTAAGAAAGGGCAACATTAAAAATAATGAAAGAACAACAGAAGGTCTGAATGAAAGTCCACAAATGCTGGCTTTCTAGAATTAAGTATTGTGATTTATATAGTTTGTTATGTAGTTCTATAGTGACCATGGCTTCTCTAGATGAGTATCATTGCTTGCAGAAATGTTTGGTACTCTGGCAATAGAAAAATAGGAATTTGGTCTTGGTATGTGAACTTGGGACACGCTGACCAGCCAGGAGGAGAGTGGAACCAAATTTTTAACATCTTTGGTTCTATATGAGCAAGAGGCATGCTTTTTCTGTGACATTATTCCACCAGAGATATACCAAATAGTTGCAAGCAACTGAGTTACAAGAGCTTAATTCTTTATCGCTTTTACCCCAGAAAGAAGCCTTGTGCAGCTCTGAGCCAAATGCAAATGTGAAGTAAAGCATATTAGCTCCAGTCACCCTGCAGGGACATTTTGTTTTACATTTGCAGCAGGCTAAAATTCTGCACATGGGGAGTCACCAAAGCTACTTTGTTAGCAGTAACTTTAGCTGAGCTCCCCTAATTTGGTCACCTGCAGTGACATGAATATATCCCTAGGGAAGAGATGGTTATATCAGTGTTTAGAAAAGGGCTTTTTCTAGAATGGCTCATCTGAAAGACTAAAAATAAGGATAGGTGCACGCTTCTGAAGGTGTTTTTTTTCTCCTTGGGGGATGTCTTTTCTTTGAGCAGAAGGTGTAGCATGTCCAGAGGCCAGGTTTATGCTGATGTGATCATGATTGCCCACAGAGCAGTCAAAAATTCTGTTAGGACAAGCATTCCCCCTGCAAGATGCAGGGCTGTGCTACCTTACTTATCACTTGATGAGCTTCCTGCAAGCTCCTCAGCTTCACCTCACTTCTGGAACAGCGATGAATATTGCCTGCTCCCCTGCACCTCTGTCCTGGCCTGCTTCCAGAACTGGGCTTAGGGACTACATCAGGAGCTTATTGCACTCACAGAACAAGCTATCATTACAAATAAATATTATTTGCTAATATTTCTTCTAGGCCATGAGAAAGTTTTCTGCCACAGACTCATTTTGTAGTTTGGATGAGGCTGGAAATGATGGAGCTGATGGCTCTGTGTACCCTGACATTTGTTTCCTTGCAGTGATTCAGATAATGCTTCCCAGCTCTGGGCAAGGAGGGATGGGGTTGGTGGGGTTTTTTTTGGTTTTCTGCTGTAGACTGGAAATTACGATTTAATCCTTGAACTGTGTAAATAAAATTCTAAATGCAGAATTACTGGAAAAGGCATGGGGGCTACTTCAGCCAGGAAATAGCTTCATCAAATGTTTTTTAGATCAAAACTGCTCAAAGTGTAATTTACACCTTTCACATTAAAAGAAAAAAAAAGTGTTGCAATAAATGAGGATACATAGTTATTTGAACTCTTGCATAAAATGCTAACATAACATTCTCTTGCACCATTAGGTCTGTTTCTTTGGGGTATGTATAGCTACAGGCAATCCAGAGCCTTGGCAGGTCAGGGTAACATTTGCTTAAAACATGTTTAAGCCTGGGCTCCAGTGACCTCACTAACCAAATAGATGAGGCTAAAAATAACTGCTAGATGTTGTAGACACACAGGAGCCCCTGTTACCCCAACTGTTTGCGAAAGGAAGAGACTGATTCTCCTGGTTTCAGTTTGTCGTTGAAGATAAGAGCTCACATCAGACAGTTTGGGTGGGGGGTCCCTTTGGTCACATTTTCTCAGACAGCAAATACCACACAGTGATCCTCCAGAATTCCCTCCTGCTCTCTGCATTCCCATTCCCTAAATACTTCAGGCCCTTACATTTTTATGACTAGATAATGAGGCCAGACCGAATCTGTCATCTGGTCTCTCTGCTAATGTAGCAGACACAGTTTTCCAATCCCAGTTTAAGCCGATTTTACTTAACTGTGACCTCTGCAGCTGATGAGAGCTGAAACAAAACTTGTTCAGGTCCTGGGTTTTGGACAAAGCATGACTGCAACTCTCATCCATTCAAAAACCCATCTAGCTAATGAATCAGCATGCTGATTCAGAGTAACAATAAATTATCTTAAGCAAATAATTAGCCTCAGTCACAGCAGTGGACTTTCATATTCATAAATAATTTGAAAATCAAATGGAGCTAGTACAGCAAGATTACAACAGCTAGTACAGAAAGATTATACAACAGATACATTTGTCAGGTTTCCCATGTAACATAGACACAAAATAGTTCCATGTAGCTGGCCTGTGGGACATGAAGTTGGTCCTCCCTGGGTCTGGATGAATTTGATTCTTCTGAAGCTACAGGAAGCAGAAGCAGGTGACAGTGGCTGTTTGTGAAGGTGAGAAACCTTTGTGTTGACATGGCCAGAGTTGATTCCCTTTATCTTCACCCCAAGATGAGACTGTGAGGCACATTTCTGTAAGCTAGTGGAGTCCTGGAAGACTTTACACCAGCTGGTGCAGGCGAATCCAGGCAACCCCCAGCACCGAAGGTGTAACTGGAACACCTAAACAGGCTGAATTTCCCCTAAGAAAGTCTCACATGCAACTGGCCACACCATGACAATTAACACTGGCATGGGTCTCCACAGGCATGGTGATCTCTGCAACATGTCATGTTGCAAGAGTAGGATGTACCTGTTGTTACTTCCCCTTTTAATTAGATGTGTCCTTTTAATAATGAAGCTGTCAGATGTAGAGGGATCTTAGTCCCATGGCAGGGACACTGGCCATCCCCACCACAGCACCGTTCCCCAGATGGAGGTGATTTCCTCTTTTTTGTTTCAGGATGGTGGTGGGGCAGGGGAGGAGTGTCTTTAGGGTATATTTGAATTATTTTTCCTGCGGGCAGAAAGAGAGGAAAGGCTTCCAGAATGAGACCTGACCTTTTGCATGCCATGGCACCAGCTCCCAGAGAGGCCCATCAAATTCCTCTCTAATGACAAAGAACTTAGTTTTTTGCGCCACATCTGAGATCACTGAGAACAGCCCAGTTTTCCTGCTCATCAGCTGGAAAACTTCCTCTCTCGGGGCTCATCTGAGCTCCTCTGGCCAGTGGCTCATCCCACCCCCCTGTGTGCAGGCAGCCTATAGGACTTTCTGCAGAGGAGAGCCTTGGTTCCTTCAGTACCCTTTCCACAGTCCTCTGCAGCTGGTAGTCAGTTCGGGGAGGTCCAGGAGCTCTGACTAAATCCCAAAGCCCCTGGGTAAATATGATCTACCTCTAATATTTCTTAAAAGAGTCTCACAGCCCCAGCTAGTCCCATTGGAGGGAGAGTTCTGGATGTGCAGACAGGTCTTTTGCTCCAGGAAATGCAGAGATGTCTCTGCCACTGTGTTCCCTGCACTTTGCCCCAATCTCCCTTTTATATAGTCAATTCCCTTTGCTCTCCACTGTACCAAACTTCCCCTCATCCCTTCAATCCCTCCTTCCTTGCCCTGGAGCTGGTAGCTGTTGAGGAAGATGAAGGAAAATTGCACATTGCAGTGGAAGGGATAAACAGTTTCCCTTTACTCCATGTTGAAATACAACTGTGCTCGTTTTCACCCTCTGGTCTCCTATGGTTATCTCCAATGAATTTTACAGGCTAATGCCAGTGTCAGCTTAGGTCTCTGCAAATCTGTAATACAGGTATGTAAAGAAAGGCCCCAAACATGTCTCTTTTAGCCCAAAAAATAAAAAAGAGAGAGGGAAAAAGAAGAATGACTAGAAGGAATGTGTGAGCTGCAACAGCTGCAACAAGGGGAAGTGGAAACTGTTGGAGCTTGGATGTGAAGGATGAAGAGTTTCCACCAGGGATACCCTGGGATGCAGGGTAGGTGAAAATGGAGAGGCTAGGGATGAGGACACTTGACCAAAGCGAGATGGGAGAGAGGTTTAAGTCTCCTATTTAGTCCCTGCTGGTGGGGCTCAGCAAGGATGGGCTGGAGTTTGAGATTTGCACTTCAAACTTTGCTTCCTTGGTCTCAATTCCCATTTCTGCTTTTAGCCAAATCCCTGAGCCTGGCTGCTTCTCTTCTGCACGAGCGTATTCACTGCCTGGGTTGTACAAAGGTAACTGCAGTCACAGCCCTGAAGGGCTTGAGCACAGCATCACCAGGGACTGTGTGTGCAGCTGAGATCCACCATACACCCTTTTCTTTGCCCTGTTCATGAATAACAGGGGTGAACCGTGTTTGACATATCACAGCAGCTCTGAGGGGGCTGACACGTTTCACCAAGCAGGTACAAATAATTGCTTTATGCTGCACAAAGGCAGCCAAGGGCCAAAGACTGGCTGTTAAAATGTTTGCAGTGACACTCTGCCAGGCTCTGTGATGGGAATTCACCTTCATGTAATTAATTCTGAGCCTCTGTCACTGAATCTAGTTCTCCTCAGATAAAGCCACTGTTAAATAGGCTCAAAAACTTGCCGTGTCAGTCTGCTTTGTACTTGAGAGGAGACATGTACCTTGGGGTAGGGGGAAGGGAGGGAATGCTGATGACTGAGAGACACTAAGATATGCTGGTAATGGGGCCAGCCAAGAGCCAGAGAGAGAATAAATAAACATAATTTGGTAGTGACAATCTGTCTGGCATTGTACCGCGCTCTGCTAAGTTTTAATTTTTTTAAAGGATGCTGTAATTTAGTGAAAGCAATATGGTGAAAAGGGTCTGGTATTATCAATTAGCTTTGATCCATAAATTGCTGCTGAGCTCCTTGAAAATGCATGAGACAGGGAAAGCCATGCAGGATTGACTGGAGCCATATCCAGACCAATGCACAAGTATTGATAGTGCTAGCACCACAAAACGTGATCTTAAAGCTAACTTTAGTGGGAATGAAGGGGCTTTTACTAGTCTGTGAGGGTCTTGGTTGGGTACAAAGGTAATGAAAGTGGCCTTACTCAAGCCATTTCAATGCTCTTACAGTTTAGGGAGGCTGTGTTGGGCCGCAGTGACAGGGAAGCCTGTTTGAAGGTTTCAGGATGCCTGTGAAGAAACTCCTGTGGAGATGGCTTGCTGAGCTGGGAGGTGGAGGGAAAGCAGAGACAATCCAGACCAGTGGCTAGCAGAGCATGATGCAACACATTTCACCACGAAACATTATGAGTGTTGGGCTCCTTCACTCTCCTTTCTGTCATACATTTGGTCTTGGGTTTAGGTGGGTTACAACCCTTTGGGCTATGAGAAACACATGAGTTTAAATCTTACTCCTTGTGATGGTCCCTCTATGGGAGATTTCTTTGCAAGCTTAAGTTGGGCAGTATTATCAGAAGTGCTTGTTCCCACCAACAAATTTGAAGCATCTAAGTCCTGTTTGGGGGAAATTTGGCCAGATCACTTTCTGAGCAGTGAAACATCTACATTTCATATGGCCCTAGCCCCTAAATGATATAAAGCATTAATCTCCTCTGTGCAATGCTTGCTGGTCTGAATTCCCAAAACATTGTCATGTCTCAGAACTGCAAGGATTATTGCATGTCTCTGAGTGCACAGTTTGGAGCCTTCAGACACAGATTTCCTACAGCAGTTACAGCACTGGCATCATGAGTGGGACTGGTAGCAAAGAGAGGATACGTGCCACGATCTTATTGTGTAGGATCAAGCTTCCACAGCGCCTGTAACTGGTAAATGCATTGCAAGTTGCCAGCAAGTCTTTGGTGCCTTTGTCTGATGATTTTCCAGACAAGCATATTCTCAGCCTCTAGTGATTCAAGGCTGACAATTTATTGCATCAGGGATCAGCTGTGGTCAGATATGGCAAAGCCAATGATGTCTTGCCAGCTGTCAGATGCGTAATCCAAGGCTGGAACTTCTTCAAAGAAGCTGTGTAAGGAGCAATGTATTCCCTTCCCATGGTCTGATTGCAGAAGAGAAGCTTATTGCAGCTTATTTTAAACATCTGATCTTGCAGTGATCTCCAGAGTGCTCCAAGGCTGACAAGGGAAGTCATGGGCTTTTCTTTGCATGATCACTGCTTCCTGATGGGTCTTTATGGATAGCACACTTGCTAAGCTCTTTCTCACAGCCCCAGATTCTTTTGCAGATGGGCTTGGACCTGTCTTGACTCATCCTCCCTCTGAAGTCTGTACCCACCTTGTTCCAACTTGGTGACATATTGCCCATTCAAACTGACACAGTTTTTCAGGACCAGGCCATGCGTGCTGGTCTGCAAGGGCTTGGATCCAAACCCTAGAAGTGTCTATGGAGAAAGTCCTGTCTGTTCCAGCCTTGAATCAGGTGCCAAGTTCTCAGCACTGTACTGAGTATGAGCCAGGTTTCTGCTGGAGACACTCTGGAGTGAAGGTAGTTTTTTCATCGGTCCTCCTGATCAGAGGGAATATACTTGAAAGGGCCAGTCGAATCAGGCAAATTGACAAATGGTGACAGGACTGGTGGCACAGCCAGGGGTTCAGCTGCTTAGACCATGGGATTTGCTTTGAGAACCTTTGCCTACTGAGGGCTGATGGGGTCCATCCATCAGAGAAGGGGAAGGGCATCCTTGGTTATAGGATTGCCAAGCTGGTGAAGAGGGCTTTAAAATAAAGTTGCTAGGAGAAGAGGAACCTCAGTCCATCCCACTCCTACCAGTGTGATGACAGTGCCAGCAATAGATACCCAGAGCCAGGAGAAAGATCAGAGGTCAATGGGAGAGCACCTGAAGTGCAGCATAGAGGAATTCCAGCCACTCCACCCAGGCAGTCAGCTTCAATGGGCTCCCAGTTTAAATGCCTCTATACAAAAGCATGTAGTGTGGGGAATAAACAAGAGGAGTTGGAGATGTGTGCACACCTGCAGGACTGTGATTTTATTGGCATCATGAAGATGTGCTGGGATGGCTCCTATGACTGAATGTTGGAATGGAAGGACATGGGGTCTTTAGGAAGGACAGGCAGGGGAGGCAAGTAGGGGGTGTCACATCTATGTCAATGACCAGCTGGAGTGCATGGAGCTCCATCTGGGGATGGATGAAGAGCTGACAAAGAGCTTATGGGTCAGGATTAAAGGGAGAGCAGGGACCAGTAACACTATAGCAGGTGTCTGCTACAGGCCACACAACCAGGGAGACTCAGTGGATGAAGCCATCTGTAGACAGATAGGAGTAGCCTTATGCTGCCAAACCCTGGTCCTCATAAGGGACTTCAACCACCCTGATATATGTTGGAAGGACAACACAGCAGGGCACAAGCAATTCAGGAGGTTCCTCTAATGTGTTGATGATAATTTTCTTCTCCGACTGGCAGAGGAGCCAACAAGGAGAGGTGCTATGCTGGACCTTGTTCAGACCAACAGAGAGGGGCTGGGGGCACGGGGAAATGTGAAGCTCAAGGGCAGCCTTGTGTGCAATGACCATGAAATGGTAGAATTCAAAATTAGGGGAGCAAGGAGGGTGCACAGCAAGCTCACTGCTCTGGACTTCAGGGGAGCAGACTTTGGCCTCTTCAGAGATCTGCTTCATAGACCATGGGACAAAGTCCTGGAGGGAAGAGGAGCCCAAGATAGCTGGTTAGTATTCAAGGGTCACCTCATCCAAGCCCAGGAGTAATGCATCCCAACAAAGAGGAAGTCAGGCAAAAATGCCTGGAGGCATGAGTGGATGAACAAGGAGCTCCTGGGCAAAACCTACAGAGGGTGGAAGCAAGGGTGGGTAGTCTGGGAGGAATACAGAGAAACTGTAGCCAGGGATAATGTTATGAAAGCTAAAGCTCTGATAGAATTAAAACTACACAGGGACATCAAGAGCAACAAGAAGAAGAACCTGAAAGTGCACAAGTTCATGGGACCTGAGATGCACCCACAGGTCCTGAGGGAACAGGCAGATGAAGTTGTTAAGCCATTACCCATCATATCTGAGAAATCATGGCAGTCCAGTGAAGTTCCCACTGACTGAAAAAGGGGAAACATAACCCACATTTTTAAGAAGAGAAAAAAGGAAAACTTGGGCAGCTACAGGCTGGTCAGTCTCACCTCTGTGCCTTGCAAGGTCCTCCTGAAAGCTATGCTAAGACACATGGAAAATTAGGAAGTAATTGGTGGCATCCAACATGGCTTCACTAAGGGACAATCATGCCTGATGAATTTGGTGGCCTTCTACAACAGAGTTACAGCTTTGGTGGATAAGGGAAGAGTGATTGACATCATCTACCTGGCCTTGTGCAAATCATTTGACACTGTCCTGCATGACATCCTTGTCTCTAAATTGGAGAGACATATTTAGTAGACAGACCACTCAGTAGATAAGGAATTAGCTGGTCACTCAGACAGAAAATGTTGCTGCTAATGGGTCAACGTCCAAGTGGACATCAGCGACAAGTCACATTCCTCAGGGGTCAGTATTGGGACTGACATTTAACATCTTCTTTGGAGACATGGACAGCAGGACTGAGTGCACCCTTGGCAAGTTTTCAAATGACACCAATCTGTGTGCTACAGTCAACAAGCTGGAGGGAAGGGATGCCACCCAGAGGGGCCTTGACAGGCTGGAGAACTGGGCCTGTGCAAAGCTCATGACATTCAACAAGGAAAAGTGCAATGTCCTGCAAATGCATCTGGGCAATCCCAAGCACAATTACAGGCTGGGTGGAGAATGAATTGAGAGCAGCCCTGAGGAGAAAGACTTGGGGGTGTTGATGGATTAAAAATTCAAAATGACCCAGCAATGTGTGCTTGCAGCTCAGAAACCCAACTGTGTCCTGGGCTGCACCAAAAGCAGCATGATCAGCAGGTCAAGGGAAGGGATCCTGCCACTCTGCTCTGCCCTGGTGAGACCCCACCTGCAGAGCTGCATTCAGGACATGGAGTTGTTGGAGTGAGTTAAGCTGAGGGCCATCAAGCAAAGTCTGTAGCACCTCTCCTGTGAAGACAGGCTGAGAGAGTTGGGTTGTTCAGCTCCAGGGAGACCTTAGAGCCTTATAGTGCCTGAAGAGGCCTACAAGAAAGCTGGAGAGGGGCTGGTTACAAGGGCAAATACTGATAGAGCAAGGAATAATGGCTTTTAACTGAAAGAAGGTAGATTTATACTAGATATTAGTATAATATCAGCGGTGAGGCCCTGGCACAAAGTGCCCAGAGAAGCTGCGGCTGCCCCTGGATCCCTGGTAGTGTTCAAGGCCAGGTTGGATGGGGCTTTGAGCAACCTGGTCTAGTGGAGGGTGTCCCTGCACATGGCAGTAGGTTGCAACTAGATGATCTTTAAGGCCCTTTCCAACCCAAACCAGTCTGTGATTCTATGATTCCATGATTTTATGATTCTGTGATTCTAGTACCTGATACAAGAACCATCAATACAATCACAACTTCAGATTCTCAGTCTTCAGCTTTTAACACTCAGAATAATTATTTCTCATCTCTTGTTTCATTCAGGATGGGAAGACATTTCCTTTAATTACCCAGGCTAATCCTCTGCTCCCTCTGGCAACCATGCCACTCAAATCCTGCCATAAACCTCAGTTTTGGGGGTAATTAAACTGACCTTTTAAACTATGGCTAGTCTCTCATGCATGTTGCACTCTTTTTCTGCCCAGTATGCAAGTGTGCTGTAGAGCCTTTTCTAGCAGAGCTTGGCTGCTGTCATTATCAGCTCACACCTTCTACTCCCACCCCATCTGTGCCTGGCGCTATTTTCATGCATAATACATCGATCATCTGCAGCCTGGTGGGGGGGGAAATCATCACTTTAAGTCACTTGTCTGAATTCAAGCCACATCTGAGCTGTATCCTTTGCTGAATCCCATATCTATAGTCTGATATGGAGGGGGGGAGGGAAACCAGACAGAAGACCTCAAGCTCCTCCTGCCTGCCAGGACTCCAAAGCAAGTATTGTTTGCATTTCTAAGCCTTTGAGGACACAGTCAAAGCTGTTGGAATTCCATGC
The DNA here is from genome assembly GCA_020800305.1 of Porphyrio hochstetteri. Lineage (NCBI taxonomy): Eukaryota > Metazoa > Chordata > Aves > Gruiformes > Rallidae > Porphyrio > Porphyrio hochstetteri. Next base: position 65,769,085 of record CM036908.1, on the reverse strand, counting down.
AGGTCTGATGCACCCTTGCAGCTCTGCCAGCTGACACTAGGCAAATTACAATGGGTGCATGAGTTTGTGTATCTTGGTTTTCTGCAATGCAAAGGATCAGGCTCTCCTCTTTTGCTGAGTGCAGGTAACCCCAGGAATGTTTACTCATTTTCAAGCATGCTACTCTTATTTACACCAGCACTGCTGGGATAAACACTGGTGTTCCATTCTGGATGGTGTTTCATTCTGGAAGACAGGTCTTCAAAGAGTAATGTACACTTAACAAACTTGATGTTGAGGTCTCTCAGGAAGGCTTTGAAAACAAAGGCTCATATTCCAGAGTAAGTAGAAACTCCTTGGTTCCTAGTGGTGAAAGCTTCCTACCAGAATTTTTCCCAGAGGCAGTATAGACTTTGCATTTTGCCTCATCTAAATGCATTAGGAGTAGTATTACATTTCACATGTGCTGCATGTTGATGTAATTCTCCTGACATGTCTGTTTGCACCATTATGAAATAAGGGATTTCCTTTCCCTTTCTTTCCACATTTGCCCTGTTCTCTAGGGATCTCAAGGATATGATCCACTGGCACACAAGGATTATGCCTTTTACACAGAGGACTTACAAAAAGCTTCGTCATTGTGCTAACAGAGGTCTGGGGACAATATCCCACATTAGCAGTGCTTGACTTAACTGACAACCTATGACTGGAAGAGATCCATTAGTCTTCAATGTCATGATCCTCCTGGGCTCCACTGGCCCCCAGTCAAACTTAGCTATGTGCAGCTCTGCTCTGAGGATGAACACTTTGGTGCAGGAGGACCTTGAGGGTCTTTTCATGTAAAAAACAACATCTCAGTGCCCTACTGAGGAATCTGGCATCTCCTTCATCATCATCATCATCATCATCATTATTATTATTATTATTATCATATTTTATCTGGTGTTAAGGGGGAGTGTCTGTTTAAATAAACAACCCCTGAATTTTCCCCTCCCCAGATAACTGCAGGTGCAAGGTTAGGCTAGAGGATGCTCTCTGCCAACCTGCACAAGGGCCATGCTGCTGCATTTGTGACTTTACTCTGCATCACCGATGCACACTGTGGCAGGGACAATGTAAATGCCTGCTTTGAGTGGAATTTGTGTCCCTTTCCTTCCTAACAAATTTTGTATGCATTTAAACCTTGTGGGTTGTAAGAAGAAGGCAGAGTTAAGGGGAAGAAGAGGAAAAGGTGGGATTTTTTAAACCTATTTTTCCTAATAGGCAAATTTACATGATTGAAAGACTAGCATAAAATGAACTTAACAGGCCAAAGGGAATAAACAACCAGTTCCTTGACTGACCTTAGTAAGGCATGCTGCCTTACACTACTGGGGGATACAACCCCTGCTTACGTTTTCAGATCCTTTATCCAGGGCTGATTGCTGTGTTTCTCAGCTCATCAGCTGCGTGGCACACAGGAATGTGTACTGGAAGAGATGAATATGCATATGCTTAGAAAAGGCACTGGAGGACATGCCTTGAAGCTTTTGCCTTCAGATGTAAAACAAAGACCCTTTTATTCTTAACATCAGAACTTTATCTATCTATCTATCTATCTATCTCTCTATCTATCTATCTCTATCTATCCACCTACCTTTCATATATGTGTATATATGTGTAGGTCCTGAGCACCTACACACACAGATGCACACACATGATCTCCATCAGTAAGACATGCATGGAAAACATTTGCATGCACATCTCCAAACTACATCACTTGGCTTTGTCTGTGAACCAAGCACTTTTTCCAGGAGCACTGGAAACTCTCCTGTCTGTCCTGTCTGTCTGTCCCAGGCAGGAGGGCAAGGACTGCAGGAGAGTTTCTGGAAGGCATAGCCTGCAAGCGGTTTTTTCTCTGCACTGTGTGCGCTGTGCCTCTCTTGCTTGGGTTGATGCTGACATCTGGAGGCTATGCCATGTTAGTGTGCATGCACAGTTACTGCTCATCTTCATTATCATATTTTGTAAGTAGCACCATTATTTTTTGGCCTATCCTGGTATGTAAGAATGATTTGACCCTGGGGCATGTCTGATTTTCTGGACATATTTCATGAAATCCTATTGCTGATTTGGGCAGCATTTAGTATGTTTGCTCTGGTTCCCTACGTTTAAGTGACATCTGCTTGTGACTTGGTCAGTCAAGTAAGGCAGGTGTGGATACAAGACAAACTGTAATGTGCCCAAGTTTAAATGTCAGGGAAAATTGAATTCGGCTTTCAGGTGATGGAAAAGGGCTTATTGCCTCAGCTGATGGACATCTGGAGCATCACTGGGGTTCATAAGGGGGGGTTCACTTAACAATGCAGGATGTCTTACACTGCTGATGCAAAAAAATGAGCCACTCTCCATATTTCCATAGTGAAGACTGCTCTGCCTGTCCTTCTTCTCTGTGTCACATCTCCTTGCCATGCTGTCACCATGTATAACAGATGGTTGTAGTGGTGGAGTGACAACATTTCTGTAACCCACTCCTCTGCTTTGTGGCACCCAGGGAGTGAGGGCATTGGGGATTTTAGCATGAGGTTGCTTTTGCCCATGAACCACAGTAAATGAGAAAACCATGTGCCAAAGCAAGGCTCTTTATATGGAAATTTCCAGTCATGCTTTTAATTTCCCAGAAGCGTAGCTGAAAGGCACCCTGGCTGCTACACCAAAACCTGACTCACTTTGGCGTGGTTTGCTACTGTTTATTATTACATGTATGCAAATTGTCATGTGCCTGAAATTGTGCTTCTCCCTTAACATCTGCATCCTCAGAGGATGTTTTCCACCTTCGTCGGTCAGTTTCCCAGGGCAGGCTGAGCTCCCACAAAGGGCTGCAACTTTTAAACACTTTATATAAACTTTGCTGCTGGCCATGTTTCTCTAGGAGCTGTCCAAGCATTTCTGGGACTGTAGTGAGCTCTGCTTCATCTATTCACCCTATCACAAACCTGACAGCTATATGGGAGACAGAAATAAGGAAGGAAAGGAAGAAAGGAAAAGAATAGGATCTATTAAAAAAGCACTTATGTATTGGTATTTTATACTGGCAGTTGAGAAACTGGCCAAAGTTCTGCAGAGATGGGCATTTAATCTGATTAAGTTTATTTATATCTACTTTTGGGGAAGACACATGTCCTGTTCCTGGCATTTCTGTCAAACAGACTTGCACAATAGAGATGCTGAATAGCTCCTGTGTGTTTTGTGAAGAGGCAGACTGTTTGAAAATAGACAATTGGTCTCTAGCAATGGAAGGTGTCTATACTGGGCTTTTTGCATCTTCCTAGTTCTGAGCCAGTGTGTATTCTATTTTGAGGTGAACGCCTGGATATTGAAGTTGAGCATAGACAGATCTCTGCTTGGGTTTCATCATTGGTTTCTAGTAAAGGTCTATGCCATGTTAAAGTTAAGACCTTAGCCTTGATTTTAAAGCATTCAATGAGTCATTTAAATTAACAGAACTGTGAATTCTGGGGGATTTCCAGCAAAAATTCTGACATATTCTTTTCTGGTCTTGAAATGTTATTTTCTCCATGCCTTGCTATGATGAATAATCTTCTCTTACTTTGAGAAGCTGGATTGACCTCAAGCCATATTTGTTCTTTGAGAATATCTGTCATGCTAATCCAGTTCAAGGAAGACATTAACTTAAATGATAAATTGTACCTCCCTTCACTTTTCAGTGGTGCATGCTTGTTATTATTATTGTTCTGCTTATCAGTATATCTCTTTTTGGGATGTATTATTTCATGCTTCAGCATCTCACCACAAAAGTACAGCTATGGTTTCCAACCACATACATGAGGATAATTGAAAGAGAAATTTGGAAAGTCTTTATTCAGGAGACATGTCTCCTACATCATGTTGAACTAGTAATTAAATGGATTTGATAATTGCCCTAGCTTTACCTCAGCAAAATGAGCCTTTCCAAACCTCTGGTGGAGAATCACCCTAATCAAGTCCAGAACCCCTCATAATAGAAAATACTGAATTTTCTAAGCTGATTTGCAGCTGTTTGAGTTCATGTCCTGAGATGAAGGTGAGACTGGCTGCAAGGATGCAGAGGCGTGGACAAGGTTCTCTGGAGGACAGAACTTTTGCTTCCCCCCAACTTTTTAACCCCAAAATAGCTAAATACTGACTTTACTAGCATGGAACAGGCAATGTTGCCCCAGGCCAATCCTGAACTGCATCAGTCAGGGATCCCAAGGATCCCCCTTCCTTACTGGTGGGAGCTGATATAAAGCCTCACAGGAAATCTTCAAGACCATTTTGGATCCTGCTGGAATGGTACAAGGCAACGTAGCTGACAATGAAACCTGATTTTTTTTTCTTTCTTTGGGACCGATCATGAGAGTTGGAGAATAGGCCTCTATAGAATGTTTGTTAAAGCAATTCTAAGTTGGGTCCCGTGCCTTTTGGTCACATGTCAGGCAAGAAAGTACAAGTCCAAGTGTGACAGAGTGGAAAATAGCGTGTGTGTGGCCCATGTTTAGTAATTTCTGTAAAAAAATTATTCCACTGGCTATATGATGTTACATTAACCAAACTGTTCCACTGATTTGAGTAGTTCTTCTGTTTCCAGAAAAAACTAATCTCTTCAAATAACCTGGCTATTAATTGAAGGAGACCTCAAAAGATCCCTAAGCAATCCCATACACTAATTAAAGACAGATAAAAGTACAGTTTATCCTACTCTCTCTGGAGGCAATTGAATTTCTGAAGGCCTTCTTTCTGAGGGAAAAATATTTCCTCATGGCATTTCCTTGGTTTCAAGTGCAGAAATGCACACTGTTTGCTAGCTGGAAGCAAAGATGTGGGTGATGTATGAGGAGCAATCCAGACAGAATGCAGGAACATGCTGCTGCCACTTAATCCAAGATAACATATTTCATGATCATATTCCTGGTGTTTTTCAGCAACTGTTTTAATGTATAGGAAAGTATTTGGCTTGCCTTGAAAATGTTTCCCATTTGAAATCAAGCTGCAGTGGGAGAGCTGGCAGCTGCACAGGAGGCTGCTCCATGAAACCTGGATTTCCCTGAGTGGTGCTCTTGGGCTGGGTCACAACAAGGGCTTTTGAACAGCACCCAGGAAAGGCTCCAGGCTGTGCTGATCTGCTGATGGAGAACCCCTCCTCCTGGTCTCCAGAGGATTGTTGTCACCTCAACACTTGCAGAACTGAGGCTTCAGAAAGGAGTTTTGTACCTGCTTTCTGTCCCTTGGGCAAGGGGAACGTGCAGAGGAAGAGTCAGAGCCTGGCTTACACTCATGAATTAAAAGTCTTGAGACCATTTTAAACCTCTAGCTGTGGAGGAGAAGTTCTGTCATAACTTTGTTCTCAATTCAAGATTATTTTTCTTAACCTCAACAGATACAGAAACAATACCTAGGTCTAATTTATTAGTAAGCAGTACTAGGACACCTGGTCCTGGTTGAGAGAGCAGCAGACCAGGTGTTTGCCAAAGGTCTCATGCATGAACTCTGGTGATAGACTTAATTTTCTCTGAGGCCCTTCCTATCTGCACAGAAAACAACAGCTCCCCCTTTCAGAGGTGATGCAAGGACAAGATCTGCTGCAGCTGTGAAGCACTCAGAGGATGGTAATGCTGGAAGAGGCTGCTTGCTCCAGCCCTGGAGAGATTTGTTGCTGTGCCTAAGCCCTTCTGGAGACAGCTTTCTTGTTCAGAGTAAGCATGAGGAACAATATCAAATCCAAAAATGTTCCTCTCCCACCCTGGCTTGCAGCTTTCCTGGGCTTTTCCCTTGCCTTTCCCAGTGGAGAGGACCACACCCCCCCTTTGGTGCTGGTTCTTTCTTCCAGGTATCTGCAGCTTCTATCTCCACCCTTCCTGCTGCATAAGGCACTGCCTGCCCTCAAGTCTCCCACAGAGTGAGCCAGCTCATCCTGGTCCCAAAGCCTGCACCAAAAATTGGCATTTTGCAGATTTTTTTTCCCCTCTGGATCAATCCATTTCCCCACAGGACAGAAGGTGTGAACGTGTGTGTCTCAGTCCTGCAGCAGGGGAAGCTGGTGCATGGGGAACATGGTAGGAGTGTACTCCACTGCCATCACTGTGAGTGCTGTCAGGGAGGGTCCTTTGCATGATGGTTTGCTGATGGGAAGCTGTGGCACCTCTGAGCTGACCTCCACAAAGCTGTTTCAGTGAGCAAGGCAGGCCTCCTGGTTAGACCACTTTGGGGTGCCCATGCTCATCTCCCTGAGAATAAGGCATGTTTTAACCCTGAACAAGCTTGTATGAAGTGCATAAAAACACAGGACAGCTGCCTCTGGTTCACACCGACAAAGCTGCTGCACACAGCCACGAGAGGGCATGACAAGCAAAGCTGACACCCTTCTTCAAAGGTCCTCCCTGCAGGTATGAGGAATTATGAATGGCCAGTCTTCTTCCTTGGGGCAGTTGCCTGCATTCCTCCTGAGAGCTTTTATGTTTTTTATGCTTGTGTTTTCTCTGTTCCCAGGCTGGCATCTACAGCTAAAGGGACACCTTAATTCTTGGTGCCTGAAGGAGAACAGCCCACTGATGGCTGTTCCTGGCTCACCCTGGCCCTGGGTGAGCTGTTCGGTCCCTCTGTGCCTTGTCTGGAGGGGCACATCCTCACCCAGGGAGTGTAGCAAGAGGGAATGAGTTAAAAGGGGAATCGCCTGCACCCTATGACAATAGATGCACAGGGCAGACTGACTTTTGGAAATGGGAAGTGTTTGGTTTTCATGACTCATTATTAAAACACCTGCCAGTGTGAAGGATAAATATTTTGTCCTACTTTGCTCAAAGAGCCACTGCCTGGCTCTGTGCTTGTTGTTTATGGTCAGAGTCCATGGGCCATCTCTTTTACCCTTCCTGAAACATCTAAACTCTGTGTTGCAATGGAACATCACCAACTTGTTTCAGGGCCTGTCTGTGTCATGTGCCATGACAGGGAGCAAGCAGGATAGTGGGAACAAGTTGAAGAAAACCCTTCAGAGGTGTCTTGTCTTCAAGGTGTTCCTTGGAGGCCCTTCCTTCTCCCCAGCAAACATGCATTGTGCTGGTCCAGAGGACTGCCTGCCACCTTGAGGCTGGGGGGCTCTGAAACACCACAAACTGACCTGGAAGGAACTATGAGAGGCTGTGCAAAATGGCCATCATGCCCCAAAGCAGACCACCTGTCCCTAAAACAGCCCCAAACAGTACCTCTCATGGTCCTTGTAGGAATGGCTGGGAAAAGACAGAAGAGAAAAAAAATCATAGAATCACAGAATGCATGATGCCTGGAAAATAATAATGAGAGTCCCCTTGGTGAGAGCAGAACACAAACAAGTGAAGAGATTCCCACCTGGGAGCATCATACTCCTTTTTCTGCCTGGCTGTGGTGTCACCTTGTGATGGCAATAAGGTCATGGCTGGCACAACGACCCCTATGTCCTATGATAGCCCTGCCACCTTGCCCTGATTTTGGTCAGCTCTTGTTCCTGCTGCCTCAGAAAGGTTTACTGAGTGAGACATATTAGGCAACAAGTCAGCCTTGAGGGCAACACTGGTAAATACTGGGAAAGGAAAGTATATATTTGGTCAGGTCTACAAGCCAAGTCTTGAACCAGCAGAGCTGTTTTGGCAAGAAGTATGGCTTGCTTTGACTGAAATAGTTATGAATTCAACTTCAAGGCTGATTGCATCTTTATGGCTTACAATTGCTTTATAGCTGTAATTTATTCCCCCTTTCATACAGGAATAGCTCTGGCAAGGGCTGGTCTTGCTGTAGCTAACACCCAGAGGGTGAGCCAAGAGAACAATTATTCACTGTCTGACAAAACAGGAACTTGAGGATATCATGAAAGCCTGTCAAGTGACACGTTCAGCACCATCAGAGAGGCAGTTCAAGTACAAAACCTGTAGACTGCCTTGGGTGCGTCCTGTGAGTGCTGATGTGAGCTCGGCATTTGGGCAGGTTCATGGACTTTGAGATACAGAGACCCTAACCTCTTGTTTGGGTAGCCCTTGAGCCACTAATTACTGGAAGAGGGATTGAGCCTCAGTGCAGGAGCATGGCAGAACTGTCTTGTACTTGTGATATTTGGAGGTATATGTTAGTAGGCATGTTCAGAAACAGATAGACTGACTTCTAGTGTAACCATATACACTCAGAACTTTTCACCTCTATGTGTCTACCACAGCTGCTTTGCCAGCACTTCAGAGTAGGGTTTCATGCGCTCTTGACACACATAAGGCACCTAATGTGTAGATCTAGCCTTTAAAAGCCAAGGTCTTCACCCAGAGATGTCCTGCACGCCAGATCTGAAACACAATGCTCAGATATGAGATCCTTTTTTCACCTGGTTGAGGCTCCACTGTTTAGACAACACTTGTACTTGGAAAGGACCTTAGCACAGCCCAACAGAATTGTTTTTAGATTACATTATAGCTCTAATGGAATACAAACATAGCAGGAAGCTCCAATGCTGTGAGGACTTCTCCATTCAAGCCAGTCTCTGTTCTTATAAAGTGCTTATAGAATACAATTACTATAAAATTTGAATTAAAGACATGGATTTATATGCTCTTTATAAACATCATCAGAAAGGTTTTTCAAAACCACAGGGATAAAAGGTGACATTTCCTTTATTCATCTCAGTATAAAACAGGAAGAGGTAGAATTAATAATTTCTAACACACTAATCTTTTTATAACCCTGACCATTAGATGCTTTTAGTGTCTCTGAACTGAGCCCAGGCCTTGTCCTTTAAACATCTTTCACATCATAATAGCTTGTCCAATGTGATGGCTCAAATCAGGCATCTATTAAGTTATATACCCTGATTTCTTCTTCCAAAGGCGCTGTGCAATGCCTCAGAAAAGATTGTGCATGTCAGTTCCTGGAAGGGACATGATTTCTTGCAAGCAGCAAAATCCAAATAGAACCAGCAATCTCTACCATGTCCCTCCTCTGCATTTTTGTGGAAGCACCTTAAAAATCCCTTTGAAAACAAGTGCACTTCTTGGGTTGTCAGTACAACCTAGCTTCAGATTGAGGAGCAAATCTCTTACCATTAATATCTGGGCTTTGTGTAACTGTAAGTCTTGAGTACTGAAAGGTCACATCTCAGCAAAAGGTAGGAGAAATTTTATTTCTGTGGGAAGCTCTTTAGAATAATTTACTAGCAACACTCCAATGAAGAATTCAATTCTCACATGTTATGGCAATAGTTTTGCTAGAATAAAAAACATTTTTTCCAATTTTTGTGTGGTCAGAATCTGCTGCTAATGACTCCATTTTCTGTGCCTCCCCTCCAGCACAAGGTGGTAGTAATTCTTCTGTAATAAATTGAGCAGGCCAGCATCTTCTTTGTTGGCTTGCTGCATTGTCCTTACTCACCTTTCCAATTTGATGGAGATCCTTGACAATTTTTTTTTCAGTATCTTCTAGTACTGTTGTCAATAAATTAAATAGGAGAGCGATCCAGGCAAGGCCAAAAAGAATCCAAATGGCCACCAGTGTTCGGTAGTAGGAAAAATAATTCCTGCCAGGCTGTTTACCTGCAGGTAAGGGGAGAGAAAGAAGAAAGCAAGTTAAAATTCCTTTGCCAGTGTAAAGTGGGCCAGCCTAATGGATTCCTCTGTGTATTGAGCACTCTAAGGTGAATTTTTCATTGCAGAGGGGTCTCTCACCTCTGAAGCATTAGGTTAAGGGTGGACAAGTCTCTTGTTGCAGTAAACTGATACATGCTACAGAGACATGGAAACCAAGTGTTTGACTGCTGCTTCTGTGGACCCTGATTTGGCTACTGGTGATCATTTTGGAGTTTCTCCAGAAGCTGTTTGTTCTATGGAGAATGTATTTTTTTCCGCAGATCCATTGAAGCATTTTGAGAAGTGTTTGGAGAAGAACTCCAGCATGCTGGAGTGTAGTTCATACAGTTCATTTTCAGGGGAAATCCTAAGCTCTAGCTTGTGAAGAAAGAGAACCTAAAGTGATGTTTAGGAGACTAAAGAAGGCCACTTCCACTGTTATATATATATGTTTATGAGTAAATGTGAGTAAATTTCCCACTGCCCACAACTGGGATGCCACTTTTCAGTCTCTTGTGTAAAATTATGTCTTCTGAAACATAACCACTATTTTCTTTCTTCCACACTTTGAAGCATAAATCTTAGAGGGATAAAACAGGCATACATGCCTTATTTTGTATGACTGTCACAAGCTGTCCCCTTGTTATATGCAAATTCCAAGGCTCCTTGAATTCTTCCCCTACACTTCCCTTTCCTTCCTCAAAATACTTGGCTTCTTCACACCCTAAAGCACCACACTTCATTATATTTAGACAATTTTGGGCTTTTTTCAGCATGTGCAATCACAAAGAAGTGAGTATTTCCCCCAGAACTGGACAAGGCAAAGACTGGTCAAAGACTCAAACAGGAGATTTGTCCCTACAGTACATTGATGGACTGAGCAGTCAGGCCATGCTAATTTCAGTCATAAACCTGTCATTTTGCTGTGTCCCCCCCCTGAAATCAACCTTACCTACTACATAATCTCCAAAGCCAATGGTGCTGAGAGTAATAAATGCAAAGTAAATTCCTTCGCTGTAGGACCAACCCTCTGTCATCTGGAAGAAGAGTGATGGCAAGCACAGAAAAACTAGGATCCCCGTTGCCAGGAAAAACAAAAGGGTCAGAAATTTGATCTTCTTCTGAAAAAGAAAACAATGCAATTATAATAATAATTTAAGACCCTAGCAGTCATGTAATGTTAGCTGTTCAAAATGTGTGGCTATCTAGGAATACCTACTAGGAACATGGGATCTGAAGGACTTGTTTTGAATGATCTTCTTTTCAAAGTACCCTAGCCTTGCTCTGAAGCAGAGGGAAGTCATCTATTACAGGTGTTGTATGTCCACAGAGCTCTGGAACATACAGTCTTTTATCTGATTGTCTCAACCTTCAATGAACGTAAGTATGGGAGGAATTCCAATCCAATGACTTTCACTGAAGTCAGACTATTTCTACTTTTCACCAGACAACTTTACTTCTGGTTTTTAGGTATTCAGTGGTGGCACCTAAAGAGCATTCAAATTTGCCTGGAAAAAACACACTTTTTCTATTAAAAAAGAATAAATAAATACATAATTTCTGCCAGTACTATCTCCAAGAGTCTTGACCGACTTTATTTTTCATTGCATTAGTGCCACATCTTAACTCCTATTCAGTGAATAGAAGACTTTTAAGAAATGAGCTTCTGCTGAAGAAGAGCCCAGACAGTGACTTTTGAACGATCCTACTTCCCCAGAAGTCATGAAGAAGCCTTGACTGTAGAAAAATACTTCTTATATATTAAGATTTATCAGCCAGACACACACGGAGTTTGTGAATAATATTTTGTAAGTCCAGATTGTCTGGAAATTAATGGCAACTGTTGGATAGTTTCTCATGCCTTTGTGCATTCTGCATGTGTTTGAGTTTCTACCTGATCAAGCCCCATGTATGTTTGCCATACATGGGGACAAACGTAGCTTTTTCACCAGGGTTATCAGTAGCATTCATACCTTGTCCTGAAAGGGAATTACAGTAGGAGACACAGAAAACTATCCTCACTTCCTCAGTGAGAGAAGGGGAGGAGCTGCAAATAACTTAGGGCATAACCAACAAGACACATCCTGTCTCTAGCCCTTCACAGGTTTCTCACCACCTTTCAGCAACTGGGCTCAAATGGACATCATAGTCAATGGAGGAGGGTTAAAGGGTTGAATGATGAATAAGAAGAGGTAACACACTACACATTGAGTCAATATTCATTGAAACCCCTACAGCTCACCTACTTTTTAGAGCTTTATACAGTTCACCTGCCTTTTTGCTGCCTCAAGATGAGATACTTAATCATCACTTTACTGGCTATAAAGGGAGACAGGTACTTCCCTAGAGTGTTAGGCCCTGAGATAAGTTTCTAGAGGAGTGGGAAGGGGAGCCCATTCCTTCCACTGATTGCTGAAGAGGGCTGGTTGTCTGCCATTTAGATAGGCAAAATGCAACCCCTTCTCTGAACATCTCCTCTATGGTTGCCTTGTCTGTTTAGCTCTGCAAGTGAAGAATGTCTCTTTCCTCTCCTAGTACAATGTCTAACACAGCACGAGTACAAATATAATAGAGGATAATGCCAGCATAAATTTTGAGGGAAAAACCACAACAAACTGGTATTGTGTATAGAACTGTGCCTGAGTAAGTAAAACAAATTACCTTTCTCATTCCTTTCTCATACAGGAATTTCCCCAGCTTTTTACACAGCAGTGAGAGCATCTTACCAACACGGTGCAGAAAAACAATATTCAGAGGGATTCCAAACAGAGCAAAAAAGACACAGAAGATCTGTCCCCCAGCAGTTTTAGGATGCAGTGTGCCATAGCCTATGAAAAAAATAACCCCATGGGTCAGAGGAGATATTCCAGAGAACTGGAGCACAGCACAGTCACATTCACACCTACTGCAACCTGGCTTGCCTTTGACCCCAAAAGATGTGGCTAGCACTTCTCAGTCCACATGTACTCTTTTTTTCTCTGCAGTAGGCAATAAAAAGGTGAAGTGATTCATCCTCCATATTTTAGGGGATACAGAGAGCATTGTGTGTTCCCCACCCAGCCTCAGCAGGAATGAAAGCACAATGTAAAAGCAGTTATGGGAAAACATGCTGTCCTATGACAAATGCATCGAAAGACAGAAACCAGAAGTTTGGGGACCTGGAAGAAATCAAGGCTGGAGTCCCAGGCTGTTTGCCCTGTTAGAATCACATATTGTGTGTTAGTGACCTCCCTGGCTAAATGCCAGTAAGTTGGTATGTCTGGATGCTGGCTCTGGTCCTGGAGGCAGTGCAGTGTGCATTAGAATAGATATTACTAATTAGTCCAGACCTTACTGGTGGCTGATTTATTCATGCCAGAGAGATATTTGTCTTAAAGTCCTACTAAAAGGGGATTTATCTAAATGGTGGAACATCTACAGAACTCCAAACATGTCCTTTAATGATCTGGAGATTTTGTTGCTCTTAGACCCCATGAGGTACATCCCTGAGTGCAAGAGTCCTGTACTTTGTGTATGTCCTTACTCTATCAGTGACCCTGAGAAAAGACACTTCCTGAGCACAGTCCATCTCAAGGCATCCATTACTTGGAAAATGCAGCATTTTCCTTGAGGGAAAAGACAAATCAACTGAGTGATTTGTTGGCTACTAAGCCCCTAAATGCTTGAGTTGTCTTGTGGTCCCTGTTGCAGGAGTATTCCATTTTCATGACAAAACCTGGTGAAGATGAGTGGAAGTACCTGTTGTACCTTCATAACAGACCTCTGCAGTGAAGGTGCAGAGGGACAGGCAGAGGTACAGCTTTCTTGGGACAGACTGTCTGCCTGTGCTGGTTTTGGGTGGGATAGAGTTAATTTTCTGCAAAGTAGCTAGTATGGGGCTGTGTTTTGGGGCTGTGCTGAAAACACTGTTGGCAATAGAGGGATGCTTTAGTTACTCCTCAGCCCACCAGTGAGGAGGCTGCGGCTGTACAAGGAGCTGGGAGGGGACACAGCTGGGACAACTGACCCCAACTGACTAAAGGCATATTCCATACCATATGGCATCATGCTCAGCATATAAAGCTGGGGATGGAAGGAGGAAGGGAAGACATTTGGAGTAATGTCATTTGTCTTCCCAAGCAACTGTTACCCACGATGGAGCCCTGCTTTCCTGCAGATGGCTGAACACCCACCTGCCCATGGGAAGTGGGGAATGAGTTCCTTGTTTTGATTTTCCTGGGTGCATGGCCTTTGCTTTACGTATTAAACTGTGTTTATTTCAACCCACGAGTTTTCTCACTCCTGGTCTTCTAATTCTCTCATGTGGGCTCATGCAACACCTACACACCTGCCATGAAGCTGGGACACCACGGTCCCAGATCATGCATGTCATGGTCATAGATCAGTGGAGCAGCTGTGCCTTAGGGTGGAGTAGGAGTGAGGCCTCAGCTTCTCTTGTGCAAAAACATACATCTGACTTTTGCTGCATAAGAGAAGTCAGCAGTGTGGATTTTATGCTTAAGCTGGGCAGGCCTGCACTTTTTGGGATGCATATATAAGAGAAAGGGAGAGGCAGTCAGGGGCAGACAGTCCCTGAAAAGGTAAGAACAGCTTGAAGAAGCAGTGTGTAAGTCTCAGCATTTACCTCCACTCCTTCTCATTTATTTCCTTCTGGCATATTACTAATTCAGTATGTGTGCTGACAGCTCAGAGCAGGTTATTGAGGCAGTGTCCATGCCCCAGCAGAGTTCACTTCTTTCCTACCACTATTTTGTGCTTCAGATTTAAAGCCTATTTGACACAAAAATAGACTGCAAAAGTGAGGTTTATCTCCCACCCACAATGGGCAGCAGAGTGAACATTTTAATGGACAGCTCAAAAAGAAGTAGTGGGAAATACTATGAAAGGCCACTGGTATTTCACAGGTCAAAATAATGCACAAAGAGCTGTGCAGTGGTGAGGTCTCAGGATCAAGTCTGTTGCTGCTTACCAGCCATGACAATGAAACACTGGAGTTTTTATCCTTGAAAGTATTTTCCATTCAGGTCCTAATACCAGACATAGTAAGCATCACACCCCCCACACACACATACATGGAAAGCATTAGACCCACCTATTGTGGAGACAACTGTGCCTGCAAAGAAGAAGGAGTTACTGAAATCCCAGTTGCTGTCTTCAATCTGTGATTCATTTCCAACAGGGTATACTCCATTCTGAATGGCTTCAGTCAGGTTCTGGGAAGGAAAGAAAAGTTTGGTATCAACATAGCTGCTTTCTCAGGTATTTGCTGCAAGAATACTACAGATTGATCTAACTAATGCTCCATTCCTGGGCTCTGGGATCCAGAGACATTACCATGACTGTGGTAATGATAAATTCCTAGTGAACATCAAACTTGTGGGTGATTTGCTGCTCCACCTGGATCCATATGAGTCCATTGTCCCCAACAGGATTCATCCGAGGTTACTCAGGGAGCTGACTGATGTCACTGTGAGACCTCTCTCAATTATTTTTCAATGGTCTTGGGAATCTAGAGAGGTCCCAGTTGACTGGAAGCTGGTAAATGTTGACCCAGTTTTCAAGAAGGGTAAGAAACAAGACCCTGGTAATTCCAGGCCTGTTGGTCTCACCTCAGTGCCTGGTAAAATTATGGAAAAAATCATGCTGGGAGTTACTGAAAAATACTTAGAGGACAATGCAGTCATTGGTCACAGCTAACACGGGTTCAGGGGGCAAAGGTCCTGTTTTTCTAACTTGATTTCTTTTTATGACAAGGTCACCCAGCTGGTTGACTAAGGGAAACCAGTTGATGTTTCTGCATTTCAGTAAGGCTTTCAATACTGAGTCTCACAGTATCTTGCTGGACAAAATGTCCATCACACAACTAGACAAAGCTGTAATGCATTGGGTGGGCATTTGGCTGAAGTGTCGGGCCCAGAGGGTGGTGGTAAATTGGGTTACAACTGGCTGGTGGCCAGTCACTAGTGGGGTTCCCCAGGGCTCAATTTTGGGTCCAGTTCTTTTTAACATTTTCATAAGTGACCTGGACTCAGGACTAAAGGGTGTCTTAAGTAAGTTTGCAGATGACACCAAACTGGGAGGAGCTGTTGACTCCACTGAGGGTGGAGGAGCCTTGCAGAGAGACCTGGACAGATTAGAGTGCTGGGCAATCACCAACAGCATGAAGTTTAACAAGGGCAAGTGCTGGATTCTGTACCTGTGAAGGGGCAACTCTGGCTACAGATACAGACTGGGGGATCAGATGCTGGAGGCCAGCCATGCTGAGTGGGATTTGGGGGTCTTGGTTGACAGCAAGTTACCCATGAGCCAGCAGTGTGCCCAGGCAACCAGGAGGGCCAACCGTATCCTGGGGTGCATCAAGCCTGGCATGGCCAGCTGGGCCAGGGAGAGGATTGTCCTGCTCTGCACTGTGCTGGTGCAGCCTCACCTCGAGCACTGGGGGCAGTTTTGGGTGCCACAGTATGAGAGGGACACAAAACTATTGGAGAGTGTCCAGAGGAAGGCAATGAGGATGGTGAAGAGTCTGGAGGGCTGGAAGGGAAGTCTTATGAGGAGAGACTGAATTCTCTGGGTTTGTGCAGCCTGAAGAAGAGGAGGCTGAGGGGAGACCTCATGGGGGTCTGTGGCTTCCTGATGAGGGGGAGCGAAGGGGCAGGCACTGATCTCCTCTCTTTGGGTACCAGGGATAGAACCTGAGGGAATAGTATGAAGCTGCAACAGGGGAGGTTTAGGTTGGATGTTAGGAAGAGGTTCTGTACTGAGAGGGTGGTCGGGCACTGGCACAGGCTCCCCAGGGAAGTGGTCACAGCACCGAGCTGGGCTGAGGTCAAGAAGCATCTGGACAATGCCCTCAGTCCTGTGCTCTGTGTGCCCCCTGCCCTGTGTGGAGCCAGGAGTTGGACTTGATGATCCTCATGGGTCCCTTCCAACTCAGGAGATTCTATGATTCCTGTGAATATCACTCACCTGTCCCCAGTGATGCTCTGACACTATCCTCACCTTTACCTCCAAGGTTGGGTAGCAGCCAGCTGGTGGTGTTGACTGTTAGCCTTTTGCCCCGTTTATGCTGACTGCTCTAGTAGGTGTTTAGAGAACTTATTTCTTTTAATGTGACCAAGGATCTCAATTCTTTTAGGTTAAGTACTTTGGAAAAAGATCCTGTAGATGACTAGGATGTAGCAGAGCAAGACAGCCCACTGTTGGGGCCTGGTTTTGAGTTTGCCCTTAAGCTGACAATGGTGGATACAGGATCTAATTGCCCACCTGTATGCAGGTACATTGAGCAGTAGGGCATCAGTGAGTTATAGCAGGGTACATGTGACATACACAGAGAGTTTAATTTTAAGGTTGTATTGTGATTAGCATCACGAGTTTAAATTCAGAGAAAGTCCACTGATTTTCAAAGCATTACTCTTGGTGTGATCAGTCAGAATTCAGCCTGACATATACAGTCTTCTCCAAACTGCATGCATGAATGTGTGCACACACTTACAGTGTGGCCTTTGAGATGGGGCTAGATGAATGTCTGTCAGAGATGGTTTGGGTTGAGACTACACTGCCACAAGGGCTTTGACTAGATATGTCTCCCAACCCCCCCCAGCCTTATCATCTTTCTTGTTACACATTTTCAGACTCTTCCCTTGTTCCTTGTTTTTAATTCTGTGCTATTAGGGGTTTTTTTAAGTATAAAAAAACCCAAAACCAAACCAACAAACCCCACAAAAAAACCCCAACCAAACAAAAAAAACCCAAACCAAATAGTATCCAGCTGTTCCTGACTTTAGCAAACAGAATATTGGACCACATAGCTTGTAAGCAGAGTGGTTTGTACAGAAGCAGCCTAGATAAAACCTAGGGCTGAGCCCTGCCAGAGGCAAGACAAAAGCTGCACCTCTTCTGGTGCAGTCTTCCCCCCACTACCTCCCTCACTGTCTTTTTTGCTGGTGTCCCATAAAATCAAGTATAACAAAAATCATTCCACAGCCCTTGCACAAAGATTTCACTGCCTTGAAAAGTTCCTATTTTTTTTTCCTCCTACCTGCAATAAAACCCAACAATCCACCAAGGTTAAGAAGGTGCATGCATATGTGAGCTGGGGGCTGGATCACTGGTTGTGTTATTTGAAATACTAGTTCTTCCTCTCCTTTGCTTATCCTGTGAACTAGCCCATGAAGAGCTCCATTAATTTCCCTGAAGAAATGCTTACAGCAATGCTATTTGCTCTGCCCGTTTTTCTGCACTGTGGCAGAAAGAGTTAGGAAATACTGATGATGAAGAGACAACCACACTCATTCTCAGCTTCCTGTGCTGTGACCAGAAACACCTTTCTCTGTTTCACAGAATCACAGAATCACAGAATCACAAGGTTGGAAAAGACCTTTAAGATCATCAAGTCCAACCATTCTCATCCTAAACTAAATCATATCCCTATGATATGACCTGTTTTTTAATGATTTCACCTGTTTCACATCTGCAACCTCTTCAAAAAGTAAACCCTGACTATGCCACCCTACTCAGAGAGATTTGGGCTTTTTTTTCACCCAACAGATTATTTCAGACCTTGCCATATTGGTCATTTGTGCTCTCTATGACACTGTTGTAAGTGGCAACCACACCCATTCTTTTCATACATTTTTCCTGCCATGCTACCCATTGTAGATGAGCATAACCCCACCTAAAGTTGAATCAACAGGAGGCAAGACCCCAAAGAATCAGGACATCACAGGATGGGGACTGATAACAGGTAACATGCTACACAAACTGTATTTACCATTGGTGTGATCTGCCTGCTCAGACTGGAGATTGGGCTTGGGGTTTGCTAAAATAATCCAAATGACCACATCAATAGAACACAAAGTTACCTGTGTAGCAAGGCTGAGTACGAAAAAAGCATCTTATGGGGAAACAGGAGGGAGAAAGGGCTTCTGCAGATCTGGCACTTACCTTCATAAACTGCTCCATCTCTGCCACTGTGAGGCGAGTGAAGTTCTGCAGAAAAGTCTCCTTCATCTGGGCAGCTGCCATTTTCTCCTGCTTCTCAGCAGTTCTCTCCAGAACCTGGAACACAGCAGCACCCACGAGCAGGTAGATGAAGTAGCCGGCCACCAGCAAACCTGTCTGCAGCTTGCCACTGCACATGGCCTTCAGTGGGACACAGCAAGGGATGGGGAGTGAAAAGTGGCGATTGGTAAATCCCTCACGTTCCTGGGAAGCCTCCGCCAGTCAGGAAAAGCCCTCCCAGCTCTGGTTTCCGCTGGTTATCCTGTGCTGACAGGGACAGTTAGCAGTGAGCTGTCAAATACATTCATGGGCAAGTTGGGAAAAAAAAACAAACCCAAAACCAAAACAAACCCAACCCCCTCCCCCCCCCAAAAAAAAAACTTTCCACTCTTTGGAATGCATGCTGTTTAGGGATTTCCTCTTGTCTGTGAAACTCTGACTTGCTAGGTTCTCAGGAAGAGTGGGTCAGGATGTGAGGAGCTGGGTTGGCAGAAGGCCATGTCCTGCTCAAGAGGCTCTGGGGACAGGTGAGGATAGCCTGCAAAGGGCCCACAAGGGACCTTGCTTGGAAAAACATTATTGTGTCTCCTCTGTCTCCTGCTAACTCCAAGAACTGGACTCCAGGCCAAGCCCAAATGACCCCAGAAGCCCCTTCTTTCCCTGTCCCACTGGGGATGGGGGGAGCAGTGATTTAGTGACTCTGTGGTGCTTATCTGCCCACCGGGTCACTCCACAACATAGGCCTTGCCTGATCCCAGGGAAAGAAGAGACTTCGGGGTCACAATGGCAGGAACAGTGCATGACCCCAAGGGTCTGCTGGTCTATTTTTTTATGACATGACCAGATGATAAGTATAGAAGAGTGCTTGAAGTCAGTCACTAATGCTTCTAATTCTAAGCCTGCCTGGACTGGTTCCCTAAGCATCTCCATGTGTTTCATGGGAGTGTTTCCCATGAAACTCCCGGCTCCCTTAGGACAGGGCTACTACATGGCTGAAAAGGTTTGTGGGGTTTTTTCCCAAGAGCATGATGTCTCACCCCCACCAAGCATGAAGGTACCAAAAGACCCATACTCACTGGTTCTAGCTTCTAGTATCTATACACCTCCTTCATCATTGCATTTGTCAGGGGTTCTTATTTAAGTCATGGATTCTATGAGGTATTCGTACATTTCTTACATGGTGAGTGCACAGCTATGCCTTCATCTCCTCACCAACCTAGGACATCTCCAATGAACTCTAATAATCACTCTGTGTGCTGTTTACCTGCCTAAAGGCTACTTATATGGGGATCCTCATATCAAGGTCCTCCAGACAGCTTGGAGTTGCTGGTTTAAGAATGATGAGATGTCAGTGACTTCCTGTGTTCCACAGAATATCATGTAAGATAGACTCAGCTTTCATAAATAAATGCTTGACTATACACTGTGATTACTAATCTGATCTCCTTCTATGACAAGGTGACCTGCTTAGTAGGTGAGGGAAAGGCTGTGAATGTTGTCTACATGTACTTTAGTAAAGCCCTTGACAACATTTCCCATAACATTCCTCTAGAGAAAGTAGCTGCTCATAGCTTGGACAAGTGTACTCTTCACTGGGTAAAAACTGGCTGGGTGGCCAGGCCCAAACAGTTGTGGTGAGCAGAGTTAAAGTTGGTGGCCAGTCACAAGTGGTGTTCCTCAGGGCTCAGTACTGTGACCAGTTCTGTTTAGTGTCTTCATCAGTGTCCCACTGGACAAGGGGATCGAGTGCACCCTCTGTAAGTTTTCAGTTGACACTGAGCTGGGCGGAGGTGCTGATCTGCTGGAGGGTGGGATGGGTCTGCAGAGGGATCTGGAGAGACTGGATTGATGATGGGTTGAGGCCAATTGTATTAGGTGCAGCAAGGCTCAGTGCTGGGTTGTGTGCTTGGGTCACAACAACCACAGACAATGATATAGGCTAGGGGGAGAGTGCCTGGAAAGCTGCCCAGTGGAAAAGGACCTGGGGGTATTGGTCAACAGCCAGTTGAATAGGAGCCAATACTGTGCCCAGGAGGCCAAGTAGGCCAACAACATTCTGATTTGTGTCAGCAATATAGCCAGCAGTACTAGGGAGGTGACACTCCTCTCTGCACTGGTGAGGCCACACCTCTAATACTGTGTTCAGTTTTGGGGCCCCCAGAACAACAAAGACATTGAGGTGCTGGAGTATGTCCACAGAGGAGTGGTGAAGCTCGTGAAGGGTCTAGAGCACAGGTCTTATGGGGAGCAGCTGAGGAGCCTGGAGAACAGGAGGCTGAGGGGAGACCTTACCGCTCTCTGAAAGGCAAGGTGGGGGTTGGTCTCTTTTCTCAGGTAACACGTAATAGGAAGAGAGGAAATGGCCTCAAGTGGAACTGGAGGAGGTTTAAATTGGATATTAGGGAAAAATTATTTACCGAAGGAGTTGTCAGTCATTGGAGCAAGCTGCCCAGGGAAGTGGTTGGGGCACCATGCCTGGTGCTATTTAAAAGACCTGCAGGTGTGGCACTTAGGGACATGGTTTAGTGGTGGGTATGACAGTGTTAGGTTTGTGGTTAGACTCAATGATCTTAAGGGTCTTTGCTTCATGTTTCCTTCAGTAACATACTCTCTACTGATTTCAGAAGGATGGTTCCCATGCACTGGGAACTCATGTGTTCCCATCAACTTCAATGATAATTTGGCTGTCACTGAGAAGAATTCGTAGGGTGGGAGACAAAAGTCTTTCAATGACAATATTCAATTTGGAGCAGATATCAGACACATCTAAACTTGGCTGTACCAAGGACATTCTTAACACCCAGATTAACTTGTTTGATCTTTCATTTTCCAGCATTTTAATTTGCTTTGTGAAAAATTTCTTCATTATTTCAGCAGATGTCCTACTTTAATCATAACAAAACACTGAAGCAAATCAGCCTTTTCATTTGCTGAAGCATTTGAAATATGCCACCTACTCTGCTATTCAAGCACTTATGTTTTTATTGAGTTTGAAAATACAAGACAATGCAGAGACTCTGGGATTATCTTCACAGAACTGGTGGAGAGGGGTGGATGGCTTCGCTCTGTCAAGTGCAGGTTGTCCTTTCACACATAAATCTGTTTGACCTCAGAGGAAAACAGGAAAACTATGAGTAAGAGTAAGCAGCTTTGCAAACCCTTAAAAGTTTAAAGATTTTCTTTAGAGTTACTGGAAAAGTGCTTGTAGAAACAGGATGTGTCACATTTCCTTTCACTTCTTTTGAAGCTATAGGGTGTCAAAGGTGTGTTTCTTCCTCAGATTTAAACTATTTCTGTATTAATAATGGCAACTATGGCTTCTCCCTTTTGTGTCTCTCAGAATCCCAGCCCAGTGAAATCCATTTATAGAAAGAGAAATCCATTTATATGTTCTAATGCAGCATTTTCTCATCTGCACAGCAGACAAATATAATACAGGTGGGTTCTTTCATCAATACTTCTGAGGGGCAATTGAATGGAGAAAAACATGAAACTTATGGAAGATGGTGGGCATTTTGATATTGATTTCAGTTGCAGTGGTTTGGTCAAGGTGTGTAAGATGCCATGAAACCTCATCTTTCTCATGCTGGCTTCTCTGAAGTGTCTGTACCAAGCTGGGTTTCCCTCTAGCCCCATCTTGCGGTTTGTGCAGGCATGTCCAGAAACCCTTGACTGCAAGGAAGAATTCAGATTGGTTACCTTTGTTTTGCTCTAGCTCTGGAACACGGAATGGCCACGATCTTTTCTCAGTCTGTTTCCTCGTACCTGCCTGTGAATCTTTAATGCTACCGACTGTTCCGATAAGATTCCCAGGCATAGACCCTCTTTTTACCTCTCATGTTAAGGCTCTTTTCTGAATTTTGGGTTTATCAAACAAACCTTATATCCTTGTGTCATACCTTTAGCTACGTTCAACATACTGATGCCTATTGCATATGTTCTCACCATTTCTACTAAGGCTTCAGTTACCATATGAGCTGTACCATGAGTTTGTTTTATGAGCTCCTTCATTATTTGAAGGGTAACTATTTATTGTCTTTCTGGAGATTTCCATCATCCTTCAGGGGCCTTTGTACACTTTAGAAACTCAGCCACGTTATCGTCCAATCCCAGTATATTCAGGGACATTGATGTTAAAAGCCCTTTAATGGACTAAGGCTGCTATATTTATGAATAGACCAACATTTTTGCACCCTCCTCAGCCTTTCAGTTTCCTTTGATGACAGCAGTATGCCTGGGCTGATGTGGTCTGCAATGACCTTGATGAGGGAATAGCATCCACCCTCAGCATGTACGCCAATGATACAAAGCTGGGAGGGGTGGCTGACACGCAGGAACACTGCGCTGCCATCCAGAGACCTGGACAGGCTGGAAAGCTGGGCAGGGAGAAACCGGATGAGGTTTAATAAAAGCAAGTGGAGAGTCTGGAACCTGGGGAGGAATAACCGTCTGTATCAGTACAGGCTGGGGGTGACCTGCTGGAGAGGAGCTCTGTGGAGAAGGACCTGGGGGTCCTGGTTGATGACAGATTGGCTATGAGCCAGCAGTGTGCCCTGGTGGCTAAGAGGGCCAATGGGATCCTGGGATGCATCAGGAAGAGTGTGGCCAGCAGGTCAAAGGAGGTGATCCTCCCCCTCTACTCTGCCCTGGTCAGGCCCCACCTGGAGTATTGTGTCCAGATCTGGGCTCCTTGGTATAAAAGAGACAGGGATGTCCTGGAGAGAGTCCAGAGAAGGGCTATGAATATGATTAAGGGCCTGGAGCATCTCCCCTATGAGGAAAGGCTGAGTGAGCTGGGGCAGTTCAGCCTGGAGAAAAGAAGACTGAGGGGGGACCTGATTAATGTTTATAAATATCTTAAGTATGGGATGCAGGGGGAATTGGCCAGCCCCTTTTCAGTGGGCTGTGGAGACAGGACAAGGGGCAATGGCTGCAAATTGGAGCACAGGAAGTTCCGCACCAACATGCGGAAGAACTTTTACCCAGTGAGGGTGACAGAGCCCTGGGACAGGCTGCCCAGGGGGGTGTGGAGTCTCCTTCTCTGGAGATATTCAAGACTCGTCTGGACGCCGACCTGTGCAATATGTGCTGGGGAGCTGCTTTGGCAGGGGGGTTGGACCCGATGATCTCTCGAGGTCCCTTCCAACCCCTACAATTCTGTGATTCTGTGATTCTGTGATTCTGTGATTCTGTATCACTGCCACTTCAATTGGTTTGTTGATTGCCTCGAACAATCTCATAATTTCCTTGCTGTATTTGATAGGGTTTCCTTGTGATGACAATAGTCACAGTTGTTTGAATGACTTGCACCTTTTTCTGTGACACACTATATCCTGCTAGCTCCAAAAAGTTCAATAGACTTATGGCTGAGGCGTTTTTTGTATTCTTCAGCTGTGCTAGCCCCAGCAGTATATCATCTACATACTGTAACAAGGTAACATCATCTTCCTTGCCTTTTCATTTCTCCAGTTTCTGTGCAAGTACATTGTCAAAAGCTGTGGGGCTGTTCTTGAATACTTGGGGAAAGACTGTCCATCATAACTGCATTTTCCATCCTGTTGTGGGACTTTCCCATTCAAAGGCAAACAACTTCTGGCTTTATTCTTCTAAGGGAATGCAGAAGAAAGCATCATTTAAGTCCAATACTACAAAATAAACACTGCAGTTAACTATAGTTATTAGCAAAGTATAGGGATAAGGTACCACTGGACGGAAATCTACTACTGTTTGATTGAAAGCACTCAAATCTTGTACCAATCTGTATTCCTGTGTGTGTGGCTTCTTCACATGTATAAGTGAGGTATTATATCCCAACTGGCACTCTTGTGCCAGTCCATATTTGAGAAAATTACTTATAATAGGTTCCAGTCCAAGATGGGCTTCCAATTTCATAGGATACTGTTTTCATCTTACTGGTTTTGCTCTTGGCTTTGATTCTACTTTTATTGGTTCAGCCGATTTAGCTCTTCCAGGTGTCTCAGTTGCCACAAGAAAGGAATCCACTATCTTGGAAAGAGATATGACTGTTACTTCCTTTTCTCCAGTTTCTGTTGTCTCCAGTAATTCCTGTAATACACACATTTCTGCCTCCCAAACAGAATATATGTGGAATTTGAATTCTAATTCGAATTAGTAGAAAATTTGAATTTATGGAATATGAACTCTAATTTTGTTTTTCTCAAAGGTTATCTGTGCCCCTAGTTTGTTTAACAAATCCTTTCCCATGAGAGTTATAAGGCACTCTGGCATATATTAAAAAATGTGTTCAAACATTTTATTGACAATTTGGCATTTAATCAGTTGGAGAAAAAAAAGGTCTAAACTCTCATTTTCCCATTGCACCAACTACTGTGAATATGGACAATGGGAGACTGATGTTTTGGAGAGGGCAAGAACGTCTTTAGCCATTCACTTGTTATGCTTCTTCAGGACCACAGTGCAATACACAAATCTCTAGCTCCAGCTAGAGGCCATTCATGGCTAGGTTTCTAACCTGAAAGGAGCTCTCATTATAAAGTATTGCTGTGCTGTATTGAGGTGCACGGTGCAATATACCAAATGTACCAAAGAGAACAGGAAGAGCAGGGGCCACAGAGACTGTCCCATGCTGTCCATACCAGACAACAGGACTTTCCTCCATGTCTATCAAGCAACAAGACAGGGTGTTGTTCCCTTCCCTCCATCTATGTTATCAAGCCAATTGGCCTTGTAAAATATTGTCCTGGTAAGTCAATCACAAAGTCTGGCTGCACCATTAAAGGTGAAGCCCAGCAAGCACAGCACCTGCCTTCCACCGCTGGGCAGGAACAGGCAGGACCCCATTCCTGGGTGAGTATGGTGGTATTGCTCATGTTGCTACACATAGCCAGCAGAGTGCCCCAGCCAAAGACCTGAGTCATTATTGAGGGCTGATGGCCAGCCAGTTCACCTCCCTTTCTGTCCTCTAATGGGCAAAGCAGTGCTTGGGCAAAGGGATGTGCTGGGGGATGATGACGCAAAAGGTCACACTGTGGGGAGCAGTACCACCCACTCTCCATGCGCTTTTGCCTGTTCAGTTTTGCCTTCACAGATTTGCCTTTAGTCCTGGTTCTGGCCAGGCCAGAGTCAACCTCCCCAAGCAGCCAGCACAGCTGAGCTGAGTTAGCCCAGGCTCTTTTCCACATCTCTTCCTCCTCATCCATCTTTTGAGAGCTGCCCTTCTGGCTGCTGGTGGCATATAGTTGTGAGAATAACAAATTAAAGAATGGGACCAATCCCAAGTTTCAGCTACAAAGTTTGGGAAAAGCCATAATTATAATGAAAAATGATACAGGTGCCTTAAAATTAGGAGACTTTAATGTGAATTATACAGCCCTAAATTGGAGTTTGTGTTTCAACCCACGTAAAGGAAAAGCTTCTTGTCAAAACACTTCCATACCAAGTGGGTGTCCACTTCCTGTAATTCAGGGATTAAGGAGAGACTTTTCATTTGACTGTATTCCTAAAGGATTATGGTGGCTATGTGGAGATGGAAAGGCCTGGAAAGTATTACCACATAAATGGAGCAGCTAAAGAAGACCAAGTGAGCAATGCAGGGGGCGTCTAACACATGTTATTTTCAAACACGACGTTTAGTGGCATCTTTGCACAGGGTAACGCTCCACGAGGGAAAGGATGTGGGGTTTTGGGTGGTTTTTTTGATCCTGGATTCTCTCCTTCTTTTCCCTTCTCTACGAGGTAGTTGTCTGTGAGGTGCACAAATGCTGCTCTGAGCACGAAGACCTCTTTCAGTGTCCTCTGAAGAGCAGTATCATAAACTCTTCTTGGAGCTCACTGAAGTCACGCAGTGCCTTTACATGAGCTGCTGGGTCCCGCACCAGGTACCAGAAGAGATCGAATGGCTCAGCTCTTTCCAAGGCCATCATATACGTGATTCGCAGAGGTGAGGGGTGGAATGTCACAGTTTTGTGTAGCTGTGTTGCTGAGACAGCTTCTGCAAGCAGCAGCTAGAAGCTCTCTGCAGGACCCAGAAAGTAAACATCAGCCGATTCAAGGCCACAGTTGCTGCTGACCAGGCCCGAGCCAATAGGAGATGGTCACAGCACCTCTGTGAATCACATTTAGGAGAAAAAAAACTGCAGGCAGCTGCATTTTGCCACCAGAGGGGGGAGTGAGAAGATGTAACAAGCTGCACAGACACCAAGGCCAGGCCCGAAGGAGACGGAGGGGAAGAATGAGGCTCTCCGGGTGCCGGAAAGAGAGATTCCCCTGCAGCCCATGGAGAAGACCACGGTGGAGCTCGTGTCCCCTCGCAGCCCATGGATAAGGATGGGGAGCAAAGACATCTACGGCCTGTGAAGAGATTGATCCATGACACAGCAGGATATACTCTGTATCAACCAGAGGTGCCTGGAAGCAAGCTCTGGATAATATTTCTTGGACTGTTCCTCTTCAGAAGCCCAGCTCCAACTTTCTAGAGCTGCCAGCAATGCACTGCCCCAGCACTGCCTCTAACTGAAGTCAGCCAAGAAGGTACAAAGTGTCTGGTACCTCCTTTTCAACCACAGGAGGGGAGTCACCATCCCTCTCCCCACTTGCCTGTATCTCACACCTCAGGCTCTGCTACCCAGCATCCAGCTGTTACTGCCCAGCCCAGCTCCATCTGCTTTTCTCTGCCGTACCCGTCTCCTTTGCCATCAGGACATACCACCCCTGGGCACAAATGTCCAGGGAGGCAGCTAAAAAAGAGAGTCCTGGTCCCCCTTATGCCTCCTGCAGCTACAGGTCATGGGACTCGGACTGCAACTGGATGACTTGCCCAAGACCAAAGAGTGGATCAGTGTCAGAGGAGGGACATAGCCATCTCTCCCTATGCTGTGCATCCCACCCAGCCTTGTTCTATGTGAAAACCACACACACCAGGCATTCAGCTTACCACATCTTTGCTGGGGCTGCCAGGGAATTACCAGATGCTCTTGTGGCTCTGTGGAGAAGCCCAACAGTCTAAGGGAAGGGCTACTGATTGTGTTTTGGCCCTGGGGAGCTATATTGGACATAGCTGTATTAAACTGCTCTATAATTGCTGTACAATCCAGCCTGCAGAACAGCATTGTAATATTTTTGTCTTATCACAGGGCAGCTTTGGAGGCTCTTATTTGATCTCCTTTATCCATGTGAATGTGTCCAAGAACACAACAGCCCCTCCCTGCAGAATAGCTCCTATTGTTCCCTTTGTTCATGAATCTGGGCTGTTCCTCAGCCTCCTCTCTCCCTTCCTGCAAAAAGACAAACTCGATGTGGTCAGAAAGTATCTTTTCAGCTTAATCTAAAATAGGAGGTCAGCCACAGAAAAGGCAGAGGCCATATTTTCCTGAATATGATTTTAATGTGATCCAGAGAGGAGTGTAGTGAAAGGTGAGCTCACAGAGTGGCCTAGCTGCATTGAACTTCAACCAGGATCTACTCACCCATGCCTGCTGCAAGCTGTTCTGACGTAATGCTGAAAGTAGATGCCATTGGTTTGGGCATTTTGGCTGATATACCTGCTTGTCCTGAAGCTCTGACCCTTTTTATTTGAATAAATCCACAGTAACACAGTAAATCAGCTTGGAAGAGAAACAAAGAATCTGAGGGACATGAGAAGTACAGCTCTGCATTTCAATTTTGTTTCCTGGTTTTTCTGACACAAAAGCTTTAATATGCCTTCATGCTGAAGACAGGCAGGAATCAACTTAGATTTTAAAAGTATTCAACTCAGAGATAGGGTTGTTTTGGGGTTTGTTTTATTTTGTGAGGATGGAGCTGAATTCAGTGCTTTTCAGAACCAGGCCTCCATCTTTGCATAAAAAAAACCAGACTCTAATTTCTAGATCAGCCCTTTCCTCTTCTCTTTTTGGACAAGTTTACAGCAGCTTATCCTAACACAATCTGCACAATCTTTACACCCTGCTGAGTACACCATTTCAAAACAAACCTCACCTCCCTCTGAAAACCCACCTTCTCTTAATCTTCTTCAGAAAGAGCCTGTAGGAAGACGTCAAATTATACAAATGAGAACTTTGGCACAGCTGGGTTAGAGTAGGCTGAATTAGTCATCAAAGTTGCAGCTGGAGGTTGTTCATCTGTTGGTGACTTCCAAGCAAAGTATTTTTATTTTCTGTTTACAAAATAAGAGAATGAGGTTATTGGTTAGGCCTTGAGGTGCATTGCATCACCAGAGCTGGTAAAACAAAGATGATGGTGGTGTGGTGCTTCAGTAAACTCATCACTTCTATGAGGAGCAGGATTGAAGGATGGAGCAAAAAGGCTGGGCATGTACCAGAGCCACCTGCTGCCATGGGGCTGCTGGCAGTGGCCAGCGCCTGCTGAAAGCCCTGGTCCTGCACTTTGCAATGCTCTGGCATGCACAACTGGTTGGAAATTGCTGGCTCAAGGCTGGATGCATGCCTTGGCTTCCCCATCTGCCTCGCTGAGAGTTGCTCTTTAGACTGAGCTTGTGTGGAGTGGAGGTCAAACATTATTTATTTAATTTTATTTTTTTAAGGTCTTGTTACTTACTTGTACCAAATTAAGCAGAGGAAATCACTTAGTGCTGTTCAAGTCTCATGGATATGCACTGCTGTTAATCTCAGACTTGACAAATTGTAAATTAAGCTTCTCCAAATCATAAGGCTTTCTTTGTTGTTTGGTTGGGTATGTTTTAAATAACACAAGTTGGCTGTCTTTGTTGGGGTTTTATATTTTCAGGCATGTCTTGGCTTTTTTTCTTTTGTACATGTAGCAGCAGAAACAATCCCCTCTGCAAAAGTTAAAACCTATAACCCAACTACCTGACTCCAGAAACAGGAATTTAGAAAAACACCCACTTCCTGAAGACCCAAATGAAATCCCTGGACATGAGCAGTATGGGGAGAAGTCATTTCAGTTCCCAGGGACCAAGCTCTTTCTGACCCGATCTCATTGCTCTGAGCAGAGGACTCTTTGATACTGCTATTGCTGGGCACCCATTATTTGATCCACAGGCTGAGGAGGAAATAAACCCAAAAGAGCAGCTGATTTTCAACACAGCATCTCCCCTGCCTCATGCAAAGCCCTTCCCTGCAGTGCAGAAAGCAGCAAAACCCTCCCAACCCAGCACTTCTATTTTCAAGCAACGTCAAAGTGAACTACCCCCCAGGGTAATGTGGTTTGCACGCTGGGCACCCATTTGCAGCCTGAGATCCAAGAAGCCCCACAGCTGAGCTAACCAAGCACCCTCACCCAAATCATACACTCAGGCACTTGTGAACAGCTCTGAAATCACTCAACAATGAACACCCTTCCATATTAGCAACTGTTGAGTATTTAGACGTCAGAGCAGTAGAAAATGCATCAATCCAAGATCAAGGGGACCCTGACTCCTCTCCCTGCCAGGTTGCAGGCCATAGCTTAAAAGGAAGGAGTCCTTTCTATCAGGGCATCATCTCCTCACCACGTGCCTCAGCAGGGCTCCCTTCCATGGGGTGCTGACCTTCAGGCCCAGACTGCTCCAGCCTGATCCCCCACACAGTCACAAGCCCCCCAGCCAACCTGCTGTGGCATGGGTCGGTCTCTCCACAGGCTGTAGATGGTATCTCTGCTCCCCGTCATTATCCATGGGCTGCAGGGGGACAGCCTGCTTCACCATGGTCTTCTCCACGGGCTATAGGGGAATCCCTCCCTCCGGTACCTGGAGTGCCTCATTCTTCCACCCCCACCCTCTTCTTCGCTGGCCTTGGTGTCTGCACAGCTTCTTACATCTTCTCACTCCCTTCTCTGGTGGCAAAATGCATCTGCCAGCAGGTTTTTCCTCCTAAATGTGATTCCCAGAGGCACTGTGACCATCACTGATTGGCTCAGCCTTGGTCAGCAGCAACTCTGGCCTCGAATCGGCCAATGTTTACTCTCTGGGGCCTGCAGAGAGCTTCTAGCTGCTTCCTGCAGACGACAATTCTGCAGCCCCCCTTCTTTACCAGCACCCAGCTACACAAAACTGTGACACTTATCCACCTTGCCTTCCCAGGTGCCTCTTGCTGTGGAAAGTGAGTTAAAGGAGGACATGGATGACTGTTGAGTTACACCAGAGCTATCACAAACGCCAGGAAGGCTCACACCCTGTATTTTGACCCTCTTGAGGAAAAAGATGGCTTATAGTTGCAGGTGACTTCCATCTGAGGAGTGCAGAGGGTCCAATATGCCAGAAAGAACCTCCTCTTACAGAGGGACAGGGTTCCACCAAAGGCCCTCAGCCTGTTGCTCAGAGACATGCTACATGTACTGCAGCACACTTGAAGTCTAGCAGAGATGAGCCAGGGGCTCCTGAGGTAATAGGAACCAGCAGGGAAGCGATAAAGGACATCAAAGAAATTCCAACCACTCCAGCTAACAAGTCAGCCTCATAGCAGGGCCCAACTGAAGTATTTCTATGCATATGAAGGTAGCATGGGGAATGAACAAAAAATGTGCACATACCTGCAGGCCTATGATTTTATTGGCATCATGGAGAGATGCTGGAATGGCTCCTATGACTGAGTGTTGGGATGAAAGGATACAGGCTTTTTAGGAAGGACAGGGAGGGAAGACAAGGAAGGGGGTGTCACATCTATGTCAATGACAGCTGGAGTTCATGGAACTCCATCTGGAGATGGATGAGGAGCCAACAGAAAGCTTGTGGGTCAGGATTAAAGGCACTCACAGGGTTCTGGTGTGGTGCTGTTCTCGGCGTGGCATTGGGACGGTACACACTATGTGAAATGTCAGACCACTGGAGTCAGTGGAAATCATGCCATTCGTTCTGTTCTCATCAGTGATGCAATATCTGTGGTACAGTGATACAAACATCACAATGTAGGTGCTTGACCGTGTGGCAAAAAAGCAAACAAACAGAGCCAGCAGCAGCCAGCCACGGCAAATAGAGAATTGGAAGAAGCTACGTTGCTTGGGATTTTATTTTTTTTAATTTTTACGAAGTGCTCTGGAGACACACAGAATTTCTTTTCTTGTTATTAATTAGCTCTTGTTATTAATTAGCTCTGGAGAAGAATTAGTCAACATTTCTTAAGTAGTAAGCAACATTTTGGCTATAGGGCAAGTTCACAGTAAAAGCTTCTCACACAGCAAGAGTAGAAATCAGTGCTGCTTTCCTCAGTGCTGTAGAAATACGGATTTCACAAAGAACTTCTTTAATATTATTATTATGTGGGGTCTACAGTGGGTTATGTCAGCTATGTTTGCAGGTGCCCTGAAAGCCAAGGGGCCAGCCAAAAGCAGTCACTCCAGACGTGGTTTTAAGGCTTTCTGAATATGGCCCTGGCTCTGCCCCATGTATGGCAGATACTGTATCCAGTAACACTGGAGGTGAGCACAAGATGAAAATCTGCAGGGAGAAGAAGTGATATTTTAAGCAGCGTATACTGCTCACTCAGCATTCTTCTGCAGAACTCCAACAGCTGCATTTAAATAGTACTGAAGGTCTCTCTTGGTGAAAAGTAGTGCTGTTGCTTCCAGTTCTGAGGGAGTGATGAACATGAACTGAATCTTCTCCCCCACCCTCTCATGACAGCACATGCTGAACCCACTCAGACAGTGGCAATGTTCCCTGTGAAGCGCATGCTCCCCCAGCTTCAGGAACAGACCTGGCTAGGCCAGACAGAGTTTTGCCCAAGGCCCTTGCAGCAGCACAAGCCTTTCTATGCTCCCAGTTCTAGTTGGAAGGAGACAGTTATTTATAGAAAAGCAATGTGAATTCTTCTATATCATTCTCTTCCCTGAAAACCTTTGAGCTTTTCAAGAAATTTTTTGACAGTGTTCTGCAAGTGGTAATACAGTCAGAAGTCTCTCCTGGAAGAGTCTAGATGTCTTGCAGCTTTGTTGAAGAGTCCTCTGTATCATTAAAAAAAATGGGAAACACATTATACTGAATTCAAGAGCCTGTGAGTTAAGCACAGACCCAGCCCTCAAGCCTATCTTATGAATGTTTATGGTGTTCATTAACTTACACAGGAACTTCACAGACCTAACTGCATATTCTGCCATTTGCCCTAGTAGCAAAAACCATTCTTGGAATAAATCTGATAAAATTGAAAATGTTAAGAGACAAAGCAGTCTCCCAGCACCTCGTGGGACACCAGTAGACTGAGAACAGATAGCAGTGTTTTTCTGGCTGAGTGCCTTCAGATTTCTCCTCAGAACTCCCACAGTTGTAAAACTGGAATAATTTGCAGACATTTCCACCTGAGTATTTCAGTACTGCATTTTCACTCCAGCATGTGGTAAACGCGCTCCACTCCACACCGAGTTTAGTGACCCTATGGTTCTTGCGCCAGTCTGGAAGGCTGGACCCACCGTAGGCCGCAAATAAATTGTGGCGCCAAAGCTGTTATTCACCCGTCCGACACTAAGGGGAGCTCTGGTCACAGAGACGAGAAAGATTCCGCGCATCTTTTACGGACACTGACCATGGAAAAGATGATGTAAGGCTGCCTGTAGCGTTAGGCGAGTCTTACGCCTTTATTTTGCAAAAGCTAAGTGTATTTATCTCCTTTGTTAAAAAAAAAAAAAAGAGCTCTTTTTATGCAGGCAGCTATTGCTTCTACAGCTAGTGAAATAACCACGCGTGCCTGTGTGCTGCTGAGCTCCTGCTTCTCCGGCTGAAGACAGAAGCTTTCTTTTTGTCTTTCTAATCTTCCAGGTTTCAGTCACAGATCTGCTGGCCTCAAATTAGTTCAGTCCCTGTGACCCCTTGGGTTGTTCCTAGTCTAAAGAACGGGGTATGTACTTTGTCTGAAGGCAAGATCCTCTGTTGTACAGTGATCTCACCTGTATTGCTCCTGTTACTATTAACAAAGGAAACAAAACACTATCATTTTATTAATCCTTTTCTGTTTTCTTATGGGCAGGTTAAAGGCAGAAGGAAAGTTCAGACTGGTTTAATCTTTTTGGTGGTTGCAAAATAATCATCATGGAGTAGCAAAGGGGAAGGTGAGGGGAGACAAGCCAGGAGCCGAGTGTGACTCCTGCCTGGCAGTGCCTTCGCTGATGGATGGCCATGTCCTGTCTGAATGTAGTGGGCAGAGCTGAATGATGGTAACAGGGTACATCAGCAGTCCTAGACCTGAAAAGCAATGAACCAGATCCAGGATACAAACAGGGAGTCAGGAGCAAATGGAGATGGGACCATAGACAGGGTTACTACATTGTTCCAAAGTCCAGCCAAGAGGCAGGGCTAAAGGTAATCTGGAGACAAGTTACAATGCAGATCCATGGGGTCCATCCAGGAGACCAGCATCCTACAGCATAGTTCTGAAGCCCATCCAGGAGGCAGGGCCTGAGGCAGGTGTGCTTATAACCTAGCTCAGGCAGGGACTGAAGTCCCAAATAGTCTGGTCTGTTCAGGGCCACCGAGGCTCAGTGCACTGGCAGCAGCCTCCCCTTCCCTCAGAGTAGCCACAGGGGCAGGGTCCTGCATTCACCATAGAATAGCCCAATACTGCATGGAATGAATAGTCAGCCTGGCAGATGAAAAGATACTGCCTTCATACTGAGATATATAAAATAAATATGATTGCTACATTATAGAGTATAGGTCCTTCAGACACGTGGGGAAAATATCATCAATCAGGACTTCTGTTAGTCTAGTTCTAGTCATGGTAGTGAAAACTCTGAATTTTTGTCATGGTAAAACAAGGGGTTTTAAAGCACTACAACCTGCATTGCAGCCTTCCTGTGACTGCAGCATGAACGGCAGGAATTGTTTCCTCATTTACACCCAAACTTGCTTAGTGCTTCCCATTTGCTTTAACCTGAACAGCACAACTTGTGAGAAACAAACTCATATGTTTTGTGAAAGGCAGTTTATTTTAATTGCACCCTTCCTCCAGCATCTGCAGAAGTTTGAGCAAGTTATTAACTGGTTTACCTCTTGGTATGACAGATGATTTGTTGGTTGCTCACTTGCTATATATTTTCATGATAAACTGGCTCAAGCTTGAGAAAAAACCAAAACAAAACACTTTTCTTGTTCTGGCTGCATTTTCTGTCCAAAACTGATGAACAGCCTAGATTCTCGGCATGGTTTGAATTTTAGCTGCAAACTTGCCCAATCCCTACTGTCTTTTATGTTGTGGCACCCTACTTAGACAAGTAGTACCTCCTCTCCTCTGACTGTTCCAGTTGTTTAGGAAGATGCTACTCAATATGATTAAGGGT
This sequence comes from Porphyrio hochstetteri, assembly GCA_020800305.1. Taxonomy (NCBI): domain Eukaryota; kingdom Metazoa; phylum Chordata; class Aves; order Gruiformes; family Rallidae; genus Porphyrio; species Porphyrio hochstetteri. The sequence continues at coordinate 65,734,310 of CM036908.1, read as the reverse complement.
ATCACCATCTTTGCTATCACCGAAGATTTTTATCAGTTAAAGATAAGTCTAGAGCCTGTAATCAAGAAGACGCTGTGGATTCTGGTTTAGTTAGTACTGCCTTCATCATAGCTAGGTCTCTGACATTTTCCTGTGGGTCTTAATATTTCTCAGTTTGCCAACTGGAGCTGTGATCTGACAGGTATTGTGGAAGCAAGTAGGGAGATAATGATGTCTGCATGAAAACCTGGTTAGTTCTTCTGTCAAAAAAGACTTCTATCTTTGAATAAAGTTTCTTGTGTCTTCCCTGTTTTGGATCTCCTGCATTTCCATTAACACACCTCTTGTTTCTGATGCTAAGCCATGATCTCTTACTCTGGTTATATCTACTGAACCTTCCTACTTAGACCACCAGATGCTTCATTTCACCTTATCATTTTGGCTCTTCTGCAATCTAGTCTTGCTTTTGATAGGCACATTGCTACGTTAAGATCAGAAGGATAATTTCAAATGCCCAGTCTGCCAGATGAAATTTTTGTATTGTTGCTTCTGTCAGAATTTCACTGGGGTTTTTTGGGTTTTTTGTTGTTGTTGGGGTGGGGTTTTTTTTCTCTTTTTCCTGGCTAGCTGGTTGGCTCCTCTTATGGAGTAATTTATTTTAACAGATCTCTCAGCATAATAGAATTGTTTTTGAAGCTGAGAGCTTTCTAAGCTGAGAGACCAATGTTGCTTTTTGGGCCAGAAAGATCACAGATCACTTGCAGCAGCTTGCCTTTCCCCTGGCAAGTGCTTCCTTGAAGGTGTTACCAGACCATCCAAGATTAATGCTACTCAGCCAGACCTGATACCAAAGTAGTAATGACTTCAGGATACTTAGTAAATGGTGAAAGCCACTCTGTTATGGTATAACACTGGTCAGCTTTACCCAAAAAAGGAGCCAGGAAGTAACTGGGAGCAACTGATTGGATTCTGGATTCAGTAATGTGTGAAAATAGATTTAAATTTCAAAATAATTGCAATAGTGCTAGCAAATTCATACTGCATCAGTTATAAAAAAGAAGTATAAGAACCGGTACTTTGTTACCTGGAAACTGTACCAAGCACCGCCAACAGGCACAGGCTGGAACCTGTTAGCTCTCACTCCAATGATTGCACCAGGAGACTAGCAAATAGTTGATGGTAAGGAAAACATCTACCAAAGATCATTTCTAAAAAAAAAGAAGGGGGACACCCATGCCTATGCCTAACCATGGTTTCTCAAAGGACTTTTTTTAACTGTGTGCTGGTTATGGCTGGGATTTTCTTCAGCTTGTATGGGGCTGTACTTTGAATTTATCTGGAAACAGCCTTGATATCACAGGGATGTTTCAGTGACTGAAGAGCAGGGCTTACACAGAGCCGAGGCCTTTGCTGCTCCTCACCCCCCTGCACCAGTGAGCAGGCTGGGGGTGCACAAGCAGTTGGGAGGGGACACAGCCAGGACAGGTGACCCCAACTGACTCAATGGATATCCCACACCATGTGGTATCATGCTCAGCATATAGAGCTGGGGGAAGAAGGAGGAAAGGGGGGGACATTGGGAGTGATGGTGTTTGTCTTTCCAAGTGCTGTTAGGCATGATGGAGCCCTGCTTTCCTGGGGATGGCTGAACACCTCCTGCCCATGGGAAGTGGGGAATGAATTCCTGGGTTTGCTTTACCTATTAAACTGTCTTTATGTTAACCCACGAGTTTTCTCACTTTTACTCTTCCAATTGTCTCCTGCATCTCACCAGGGGGTGGGTGAGTGAGCGGCTCCATGGTGCGTAGTGTCTGGCTGGAGTTAAACCATAACAAAATGAAACTATGATTAGTTTAAAGTACCTACTTCTGACACCTGTTTCCATGAGAACAGGAGCAGCAGCTAGAAATGATGTCATTGCCTTTCTTGTTGGTTTCACAGATTCTGGAAACTGCAGATATCGTATATATAAACGTTAGGACCAGTCAGCATAGTGTTGTCAGAAGAGGAAGGTTTTATGGCATTTTAAAATCCCTTAATATAGCTCTAAGAACTCCTTACAGCTAATATTATTGTTACTTTCTAACAAAACAGATTTTTAAAGGTAATTCCATTTAAACCTAAAATGATTAGTAAGAAGTACATTTTTCTTTGCAACACCGCACCTCTCAAGCAGTTAATAAAATGAGGATTGAAAAGCAGAACCTTAAGCATAGCCACATTAATGTATTATTCTGCACCTGTAAAACTGCCTGATAAGTACTTGTTTGCCTTATATCGCATCTTCTCCTACATATTCCATTGCATCTGTCTTGCTGAATCGTATATTTACTTGGAATGAGTTACAAAGACCAGTCTTAGTTTTCTGTGTGATTTGCCTAAATATTGTCTTCGGCTAGAAGTGTCTTGCAATGGAAAATCCAGGAATGAATTCTTCCTTAGCTGGGCAATACTGTAAAATCTGGAAAGGAACATAATGAGGATGATGGGGTATTATGCTTCGGGGAAGTTGTTGTTCAGATAGCTTTCATGAAAATGGAGGTGTGGCCATTTGCACAGTAATTATAAAAAGTCTATTATTTCAGCCATAGGCAGAGAAAAACCTAAACCTAACGGGCAGGCAGAACCTCAGTGCCTGCCCTAACAGGTACAGGAACTGCATCAAACCATCAAAACTCACCTGACTTCAATTATGAACTGCAAAATCTCTGGATACTTGCAGCATTGCAGATCTGAGCAGCTCTGAACTATGTATGAAAGCTTCTTCCAGAAACAGGCTTTTTTTCCTAAGAAATGAAAACCATTCCTTTATCCAGAAAATGTATTACAACCCATAATTTATGATATATAACACCTACAAATTAATACATGGTTTAGAACAAAGTTCTACTTAGAACATCTCATTTCTCATACTGGTCAGTAATTAATGTCCAGGGAAAAGTGTAAGAAAAGACTCATGTATGAAATGATCCTTCTTTGATATGACTGCTCCTGGCAATCAGTAATCTAAGTTTAGTTTTTGTGTGAAGATAGAAAACCCTTTTGCCTGTATCTGAATACATGGACTTCATTGTGCAATCTGTTTTCTTAGGCTCTTTCTTCAATAAGCAGTTGCATGCCATGTTCAACACTATTAATTGTGCTGAGGCTATCTAAAGGGAACTTTTTTTTTCCAAAAGGAAAAACCCAGAATAAAGCAAGGAACAAAGCCTGGAGGCTGCAAGTAACTCATGTGCACGTTCAGTTTTGCAGGGAGAGGTTGGACAGCTTGTAATTGATGCAGTTTATTGCAATAATAAAATGTTCCTGACCTTTTGTTGATCACAAAGCAAAGGTACTTATAGCGTGTCAAGTAAAATCAAATATCACTCCTATTCCTCTCCTGCTAGTTCTCTAGACTGCTTAATAAGAAATTCTAAGTAGATTAGACCAGAATGTTATAGTTGAAGACCTTAATGGCCACCAGGCAGCTATTTCAATTTTCCTATTTCAGTATTTTGCATGTTTACAAGCAATTAGAATATGTATGTACACATGCAAGAACAAAGGAGCTGTCAGTGTGATGTTGAAGCACATTTTAATGCAGGGACATTTTTGCAAAATAAGGACACATGAAACCCTTCACAGCCAATTCCTTGTCTTAACCACCAAGCCAGTTCCACAGCAAACACTAACAGCTCCACCAAGAAATGATACTGCTACTGCAAGTATTAAGTAATTTATTCTGCTTATTGGCACCTGGTGATTCTCATTATGCAAATCACAGCCTATATAAACCCAGAGACAGCAAACCTCAGTTTCATCAGAAGAGAGCTTGGCAGGGATCAGAGGAGAGAGAAGGATGTAGAACCTTGTGATGGTGCTCATTCCTACTCTGTGCTCCATTTTCACCTTTGAGGGCATTGTGATTGTAAGTTTTATCAGAGGGTGAAAAGCTTTTCTGCTTTGACTGCAACATGTCTCCTGTGGATCCGTCACACCAAAAGGAGGAGATAGCTGTGAGCAAGCTAAAATAACTTCCTTCCAGCTATCAGGTTTTTAGCTTGAGCCAGAATCTGGGCAATGATTATGTAGAGAACAAAGTAACTGATGAATATATTTGTGCATTTAGGGGCTTGGGAGGTACTGTACTTCAAAAATGCCATAATGTTGAAATGACACTGAGCATATTAGTTTTGTCTGTGAGTTCTTTCTGACCACTTTACTTTAGCCACTGTAGAAAGTTACTTTCAAAGGTATTGAGTTCTGTGGCTGCCATACAGAATTGAGGTGCAACTTTGCTGCTGTTCTTTCAGTTAACATCATGCAAAGCATGGTGATAGCCACCAGAAGATGCTTTTAATTTCTGAGCTGCTTTTTCTTTCCATATTACAGATACTGTGTGAAGTTGACCATAAGATGGTGGAGCTCAGCATCCTATGAGAAGGGAAAAAGGCAAATAGCAGGATCGTAGTCCTGGGCTTCAGGAAAATAGACTTTAGGCTATTCAGGGGATTTGCTTGGAAAACTCCCATAGCATATGATGCTGGAAAGAAGAGCCCTGGGAGGAATATAGAGACCCTGACAAATGTACAGAAATGGGGATAGGAAAGCTAAAAGCCCACTTGGAGTTGAATCTGGTTGGAGATGTGAAAGACAGCAAGGGCTTCTACAGGTATATCAACAGCAAAGGGCTGAGCAACTTGGTTGCTTTCTATGATGAAATTACAAGCTTGGTGAGTAAGGGGCATGGTGTTTATTTGGACTTTAGCAAGGCTTTTGATACTGTCTCCTACAACATTCTAATAAACTGATGAAATACAGGTTAGATAAACAGACTGCAAAGTGGATTGAGGACTGAACTTCTGGTCTCAAAAGTTGTGAACAATGGCGCAAAGTCCAGCTGGAACAGTGACTACTGGTGTATTCCAAGGGTCGATACTAGGCCCAGTGCTGTGTAACATACTCATTAATGAGCTGGATGATGCGACAGAGAGCACCCTTAGCAAATCACAAATGTTAAAAACGGGGAGGTGGTTGTGCCACTGTTCAGAGACCTCAACGGATCGGAGAAGTAAGCAACATCATAAAATTCAACAAAGGAAAATGCAAAGTCCTGCACCTGGTAAGGAAAAATGACATGCACTAGTACAATCTGAGGGCTGGCTGGGTGGAAAGCAGACTTGCAGGTAAAGCCTGGAAATGTGCTCCTCTGAAAAAGGCCAACATTGCTATGGGCTGCTACCAGCTGGTCAAAGAAGGGTATCCTTCCCCTCAGCACTGGTGAGGCAGCTGTTACCTGCTGTTGGTTACGTAGGTGGGGAGAGACAAGGTTACAAGGGAAGTCTGAAAGGATTTAAAAAGGACTTCAGGGCTTTGGGGAGACTGGTCGAGGGCTCAGGAGCACAGGTAGTGTTCTCTTCAATTCCTCTAGTGACAGGAAGGGGTACTAAAAGAAAGGAAAACCCACCTGACTAACACATGGCTTAGAGGCTGGTGCCACCAACAGAAATTTGGGGTTTTTGATCACAGGGAAGTGTTTTCACAGCAGTGGGTCTGCTCCCAACAGATGGAGTTCCTTTGTCCAATAGAGGAAAATGGATCCTTGAGCATGAATTGGCAGGGCTCACACATAGGACTTTAGTTTTGAAGGGAATAAAACTGAGCTTGCTGGTGTCAAGCCTAAGGGTGGCAGCCCAGTGTTGGGGGTGAAATTTATACACTCCATTTCTAAAATGCCTGTACCCCAGCACATGCAGCATGGGGAACAACAGGAGGAACTGGAGATCTCTGTGCAGTTGCAGGGCCATATTCTCATTGTGATTACTGAGAACATGGTAGGATAGCTCATGTCTGGAATCCTGTCATGGATGGTTATGTTCTTTACAGGAAAGATTGGTCGACAAGGTGAGGTGGTAGAGTTGCTCTTTATGTGAAAGAGCAACTGGAATGTATTGAGCTTTTCCTGGGAGTGGATAAAGAGCAAATGGAGAGCTTGTGGGTAAAGGTTAAGGGGCAGGCTAATATGGGAGATGCTGGTTTGGGTGTCTCTTACAGGCTACCTAATCAGGATGGAGAAGTTGATGAGGCCTTCTACAGACAACAGTGTCCCCTCATGGACAAGAAAACTAATGGCATCCTGAAATGTATCAAGAAAAGTGTGGCCAGCAGTCGAGGAAGGGTGTCCTCCCCGCCTTTACTCTGCACTGGTGAGGCCTCATCTGGAATATTGTGTGCAATTCTGGGCTCCTCAGGTCAAGAAGGACAGGAAGCTACTGGAAAGGGTACAAAAAAGGGCTATGAAGATGATTAGGGGACTAGAACACCTGTCTTACAAAGAGGGGCTGAGGGACTTCTCTGCCCAGAGAGGTTGTGGAGTCTTCATCTCTGGAGATATTAAAAAATCTACCTGGTTCTGTCCTGTGAAACCTGCTCTAGGTGATCCTGCTCTGGCAGGAGGGTTGGACTAGATCTCAAGAGGTCCCTTCCAACCCCTGTCATTCTGTGGTTCTGTAATATGTGGAGTTCTGGGCCAGTGCTGGGCACCTTCAAACAGAGACATGGGTGTACTGGAGTGACTTCACTGAAAGGACTGGAGCATCTGCCATATGAGAAAAGGCTGAGAGAGCTGGGATTGTTCAGTGTTGTCAAGAAAAGGCTGTGGGGAGTTATCTTACCAGTGTATATAAAGGATGTAAAGACAGCCAGAGTCTTCTCAGTGGTGCATAGTGAGAAGAGAAGAGGCAATGAACACAAACTGAAATAAAATTCCACTTACAGTAAAAAAACAACTTTTTTACTGTGAAGATAGTAAATCACTGGAAAAGGTTGCTCAGAGGTGGCGGTGTTGTCATCCCTGGAACCTAACTGGACATGGCTCTGAGCAACCTAGTCTAGCTGACCTTACTTTGAGCAGGAGGCTGGGTTAGATGATCTCTTTGAACCTCAACTGTTCTGTAATACTGTCTCTTGCAAGTACAGGTTCTCCTTTTCTGTGATTTTTTTTTTTTTTGTGGTGTGGCTTCTCCAAAGTCAGCTGGTAACTAAGCAGTCACCTTTGCAAGGAATGAAGTCAAAATTAGGAATCTTAAAAAAAAAAAAAAATCATTCTTGGCAGTCATCTTGCATTCAGTCCTTGAGAGCTCATGTCAAGCAGCTGAAAGAAATTACTACCTCTGTAACCACTGTAGAGTCATAGACAAATATCAGTATTTATACACTCAGTAGGGAGAACTAAGTGAAGGAATTTGAGAATTGAAAAAGTGTCTGAAGTAGAATTCCAAAAGTGTCAGTTTTATGTATTACAGTTGTTAGTAATTTGACTGTAATAATGACACATGATGGTCTAAGTGAAAAGCAACCAGGGCAGCCTGTCTGGATCTAGCACACCCATGATGAATAGAATAGCAAAACTTCAGTTGACAGGGACCTGCAGTGATCATCTAGTCCAACTACCTGACCAATTGAGGGTTCACCAAAAGGTAAAGCATGTTGTTATGGGCATTATCCAAATGCCTCTTAAACACTGATCTCTGCCAGGAGTTAGGAGATCATTCAGGCATCTACTCAGCCACAGTAAATATGTTATGGTACTACATAGAGTGACTGAGGAATATGCAAGGACTGACATATAGTTTTGTGTCCAATAAGAGCATTCATTTTCTTTGTGAAAGTCTAGCTGGAAAGATATTCCAGCCCTCACACATAGGCTAGGTTTCAGCTTGCTATGGAAACATAACTATTCCTTGAAAAGCTTTCTGAACTTAAGCTAGCTTTCCTACCCCTGAGAAGCCAAGAAATATTCAAGATATATGTGCAGTCCTAACTTTCTTGATATTTGCTTATCCCTAGATACAGCTTGTAGCTGACTTTGTTTTGAAGAATGCCCATTAATATTTTATTCTGAAATGGAGGGAGAGAAAGAGGAACAGAAACAGCCTAGAGAAGAAGCTGAGAGGCCAGAGATGTTTTGTCCTCTTATGACATTAATGACAAGAGAATTGGCTGGGATTTCTACTAATAAAGGTGAGGGTATTCGACTCCCTCTTTATTTGCAGAGATTATGGGTGGAATGATTGCAATGACTTGCTGTGATAGAGTTTTCATGGCTACAGCCTTCCATGATGCTAAAGGAATGAAAATTTGTCTGTTATAAAAACTCTTTCCAGAGGGGACACTTGCTTTTGTAGCTTTCTCTGGTCAGATCCACCAGCACTGATTTAATAGGAGATGGTGAGGGAGCTTTTATGCCCCGCTCAAACTCCAGCATGCATGGAGCAAACTTGTCATTGGATGCAATTTGCTGTCAGCTGACATCACTTTTGTCACCCTTCAGGGTGGTAAAGACTGAGAACACACTCCCTGCTGTGTGATTATGAAGTGTAGTGGCTTAGCTACTAAGGAGATGAGTTGTGATACCCAACTGTGAGTAATATTCAGGTAAAGTAACAGGTGTATTTAAAGTCTCATGCTCCAGCTTTGTACTGAAGCAGAATAAATCCAAACTCAGTAAAAGATGAATGGAAATGTAAAAATGTGTTCCTTATCTCTCAAATGCTGGTACCAAGTCCCACCTGAGACCAGTACTTACTAAAAGTGTACAAGTGGGCTTAACTGTGACCTAACATAACAAATCTTTTTGTACATGCAGTATATCAGCAGAGACGCTGTGTCTGGGACCAAGACCTCAGTGGATGAGACAAGAGTCAACAGCTCCTCTAAGATAAACTTGTCTTCCATAGATTTGGAGCAACTTGTCTCTCTCCATTACTGCCTGAGGTGGACTTTAGGTAATAAAGACAGTGGTACAGCAGTGCTGGCAAAACATCCATGGCACATATTTTTGTACTGAAAGGAAAGGTTCTAGAGGGACCCCAGTGGTCTCCTTGAAGCATGATGTACTTTGATTCCTCACTGTGACCAACATGTTTCTGTGCAGCAATTTCCACCTGGTGAAACGTCCCCAGAAGAAACATCCTCACCAGCTGCTCCAAGTCAGAGTAATCAATGGCATCTCAGAGGTGTAAAATAACTCCTTTATTGACTTGCCATTCACTTGGTATATCCAAAAGTACATTAAAGGTTTGTGCAAACTGTGAGAGGTGTTTGCTGTTGAATGACACTGGTCTTCCAATATTGCATTATACTGTTCAATATTACTTTCATTCCCTGAGTTGAGCCATAAGTAGGACAGCAAAATCAAGCCCTTCCTCTGGGCACTTGCCTTTTTTAACTATATGATTCACAATACCTTGGAAGACAATCAGCTGAGGAAGACCAGCGCTGCACTCTTGAAAGGACATGGACTGCTCAGGAAATTAAACTTAAAATTAGTAGGGAAGCTAAAGTGACTTCATTTTGAGAAATACAGTAAAGGGAACAAGCAGCAGCAGCTGGCTTCATTGAACAACAAATAATGCCAAGAAAAGGTATGAAATTCTTCTTATTTACTTCTGATAACTATCAGTTGTCTAGAGTAATTGTGAAGAGGTATCTTGTTGAGCAAAAAAGGAAAGCAAGATGCCCTTTATAACTTGTGAGAAAAACAACATTAATTTATGGTATCTTGAACTGCCACCTGTTGATGCTAAAGGAAGTACTTATCTGGGGCATAGTACTTGCTGTTCTCAAGTTCAGTAATAGGTCACTTTTCATTGTTGCTGAGCTTTAGTGCCTAGATGCTTACTGGTTAAAAAGTTATGGGAGCAGTGGATGATGCAGGAGGGTCCTGCAGTAAAGAACACAAAGTACAGGTGCCATCCTTGCCTCGGGCATGAGCAAAACATTCTGTTTTTTTCTGTAAAGCAGAAAAATCAAAAGATAGTGAAATATGAAAGGGTTTTTATCACTTCTGGAGATGTGCAACTTGCAAAGACAGTGAGTACTTTCCTATGAAAATTGCATTATGAGAAAACTGGTGTATTTAGGATTCAGAAAGTTTTAGTAAAAAAGCAACAGTCATAATCTTTCTCTTAAAAAACAAACCAATACGCACTATTTAATAGGCAGGAGAAAACGATCACCACTTTTCTGAGTGAAGTTGGTATTGATTGTGACCATCTCCACAGTCTGAGAAGCAATGTGTTGATGTAATTTGGTACTGTTGAAAGAGATGAAGCTGTACTAACCATGCAAATCCAAAAATGAACAATATATTTTCCTAGAGTCAGGCAAAATATTTCCCAAGGTCTAATTCCACAAACTTCCACATAAAAAGGGAAAAAACCTCACTAAATTAAAACGGATTGCCTCCAGAGCCTACCTCAGTTGGCTGCACTCCTGACCAACAGCTGCATGACCAATTGAGGCAAAACCAGCCAAAAACTGATATAACAAATCTGTGGCAATGAAGATTCCAGAAATGTGATGGAACCATCTAATTTAAATTGTCTTTTCCTCTAGGATTTATAACAAGTCCTGGAATGTAGAACTTCGTGTCTTCCACTTTTACACTGGGTACCTTACTTGTCTGCAGTTCTGCAGTATAAATTATTTCCAATACTCGTTACACCAGTTGTCAAAATATGATGTACAGAACCACATGCATTTTTCTAAGAAAGTCTTTGTTTCCGCTTTCCACTTCACTCAAGCGTCATGAAAATCCACAAGCATTTGGACAATAGACAAAGCATTAGAATGCTTTTTAGTCCTGTACTTTTGAGACAAACTGAAGGGAGGGTTTGAATACAGAATCATAGAATAACCTGGGTCAGAAGGGACCTCAAAGTTCATCTAGTTCCACCCCTCCTGCCATATAAGGTTTACTTTAGTGAAGCTTTCTTCCTTTCCAGGCTTCCCTTATACCTGCTGCAGCGGTTATGTTATTTGCTTTTTCTCTTTGTGTGAGATTTGGATTGAACATAATGACTTTGCATAGATGTGGTAGACATCCCTGCTGCTTTTCAGCCTTCCTGATAAATCTGAAAGCAATACATCCTTCCTGCATGATATATGAATGTGTTGGAAAATGCTTAGTCTCCAAATGTCTGCCCGAGTGACAATGGACTAAACTCATCTATAGTGAAACTTTGCAGAAAAGGTAAGTTGGATGAATTTTCCCTGAACACTTGCTAAAATTATTACAATAAATCAGTATTATCTGGACATATACTTCCACTATCTCTGATAGCTAGAGATAGCACAAAAAAACCCAAACCAATGCAATTTTTAGCAAGATGTTAATGCAGAATTGCCAGGCATTTATAACCTGTAACAAATATTTTCATGTAAGTTAGCTTTATTGTAGGAAGAGGTCTTGTTTTAAAGACACTGTCTTTTCATTGGTGCATACTTCCAGCAGATAGAGAAGTGAGGGTCTTTTTGTGAGCACAAGTATTTTTTGGATTCACACTGGAAGGAGTTCAAACTAGAGAACTATAAAATCCCTTTCTCCTGTCTTACATAATTGAGCTTAAACCTGGCTATGGGCTCACAGAGCCAAATAGTTAATGCCAACTGTGTCCGTTCTGTCCCTTACCTCTGAAATCCACACTGTGTTTTGATAGGAGCATGTCACACGAGCCTGCTGTCCCAGACTGCTATGGTGCTGTTTCTTGGCAAGCCGCCTGCCATGCACACACCATCTGCAGGGTAGTTAGTCCTTACAAGCCTCCTGACTCTTCCCTGCATTTGCTTACAAAGAAGCTGCTTTGTCCCGATGGCAAAGACCCATCTTGGAGGCACTCTTTCCTGGGGGATAAGGAAGTGGCGAGCTGAAAGTGTACTTAGCCTTTAAGTCAAGCCTTGTTCCCAGGGTACTACAGGTTTTCTGTCTGGGAGGATGTTTACTCCTTTTCGCAGCCTTATCCCACACACTGCTTCCTGAGAAAGAATGGTTGTCACTATGGCTGGTGTAATAGCAAGATACACCACAAACTCAAGTGATAATACATGAATACATGTTTCTTTGTGTAGAGCATCTACATGATGTTTTGTATCTTCTCATTTTGCTCTTTCACAGGAAATCAGTTTGTTTTCTTGCTGCTTCCTAGAAGGGAGTAAAGATTCCTTTCTTTCCCTGCCATCAGTCTTTCCCCTCTGTTGCTTTCCTTTAGTGTTCTCAAAAAACACCTTATTCCCTTTACTTGTTTCTTTGGAGGTTTTGGACTAAAATTAGTTTGTGGAATGTGATCATAGGATCAATACAGATACTAGTTTTACTCTTAAATAATGTGTTCCTTACATAAGGGAAGGGACAGGGATAGACATAAGCATGCAATGGAATCACTTTGCTTTAAATCACAAATGTGTTTTTAAAAAATATGTTACTTTGGGACTAGAATAATGGAGTTGAAAGTTGGTGAAGTGTCATTAATTTTATTTTAGTTCTATTAGATTGTGAAAAGATCTCTTTAACTAAATTGTTTCTGAAAGTATGTAAATAGCATTTTTCTCAATGATTTTTGGAGGTTTTTTCCCCTCTTCCCCATTGCATTATAAAAGTAGCAGATGAGTAATTATGTAATACAATTTTGATGAAACTGTAGTAGAGCTAATAAGACATTTAGCAATATTTTTGCCATTTATTCTATTGCATTTACTCTTGCTCTCAAAAAATTCAAATTAAAAACAAATTCCTGGCCAGCTTTCTGTGAAATTTTAAAATAAAATATACTCCCACACAAATTAACATAGCATCTGCTGTCACTTAATTAAAAAAAAATTATACAGTCTTCAGAATTCACAATGTAAGTAGTTGGTAACCAGGAAGGTACTGGCAAAACTGTCTAATATTGGACACCCAGGCTGAAACATTATGTATAGTTTAGTTTTCCTCAGTGTTTGTGTTGCAGAAGGAAACTTCATATAGTCCTATTGAAAGCCAACTAGCCATGGCATCAGAGGTAAGAACCTGGTGTTTCACAGAGCCTTCATTTCTCTACCAAGTTCTCACAGGTGAGAACTCACTAAGTTCTCCTGTAATTTGCACTTAGTAAAGCTATATTGAATATATCTATGGTACAGGCATACTATTTTATACAGAGATGACTATTTTGACAAGTGGTGAAATAAATACTGGAATGGGTAACTGATTTCCCTGACTACTGCAGCCCAATATTCCTTAACTCCTTGACTTCTGGAGTGGTAGAGAATACTCTGGGTATTCACTTCCCCACAGTGCAAATGAGGATTAATAAAGGCAGAGCACAGTTCTTCTGTCAAGGGTTTTTGCAGGGCAGCATTCTCAGTTGGCTGTTCATTGAGAGTCTGGAAGCAAATGCCTGATGAAATATGGTCTTAAGTGGGGAATGATTGGTTAAGTGGCAAGTGTTGCTATCCCTTGGTCATTGAGCTGTCTAGATTTGTATGAATAACTGAATGCAGACACAAACAGGCATAACCTTCAGCAGAGCATCCTTTGCACTACCCTCTTTAAACTTTATCTGTGGTGGCAAAAAGCTTCCATGACAGCTTTTGCTGCCTTCCACTCTTCCTGCATGGATTTGTTCACAAGGAAGATTGTCTGTAAATGCTCTTAGAAGAGCCTGAGGTGCCATGAAGAAACCAGTGTTTCCAGTACCAGAGAGAACAAGAATATTGGCAGCCCTCTAGCCCACCCTATATTGAGCCCAGCAAGTGGCCACCAAGATGATTAGAGGGATGGAGCAAAAGCTGACTGAAGAGGGTTTTGTAGGGTTTTGGGGTTTTGTTTGTTTGCTTGTTTTCAGCCTGAAGAGGATGAAGAGATTATCTAATCTAATTCAAATACTTCTGTAAACAACCACTAGAAAACACAGCCAGACTCTCCATTCACGTGAACAATGAAAGGACAAGAACAGAAACAAATTGCAGCAGGGAAAATTCCAGTCAGATATAAGGAGAAAAAAATCTTCACAAGATTTAACCAGCACTGGGACAAGCAGCTCAGATGGGTTCTGGAACCTCAGACTTTAGAGATACTCAGAATTGGACTGCCCTGAGCAACCTGATGTAACTACTTCTTTGAACAGTGGAGTGCGACTAGATCTAAATTATTCATTTATTCTAAAAAAATTCAATCACTATTTATGTCTAGAATAGCAGTGAGATCCCACCACAAAACTGAGGACAATTTGTAAAGCCAGAGGTGTAATTAAAAAAATTGAAACACTTGGAAAAGAAAGCTTGAGGAAGAAAATTTGCATACAGAGAACAAGACTCTAAATAAAGAATAGTGGACCTTGTTAAAGCCACTGTCTAATTCTGGTAATAGCAGCTCTGACATCCCAATGTTTAATTTGCACTTTATTAAGCCTTGATGAGGCAGCAACACTAGGTATAAAGCAGGAGGGGACCAGCTCTTATGGCACTGACAACTCTCAAATTTCCAGATAGAAGCAACAGATTTTTGATAAGGCAAAAGAAGAGCCCAGAGAACAAATGAACTGGGAACTCTTACACTTTCCTTTCACTACATTTTCTGCTTAGTGGTTTTTTTTCATTATTGTCCATGACTTCTCATTTCTCTTTCTCTGCTTCATCCAATTACATACATCCATTTCTTCTAGGTTGTTTCTCATGGTTCTATGAGAAGATAAGGAGTATATACACATGGTATGTCTCTTGATTTCAGGGTCCTTCTGCCTGCGTCCATCCTCTCTGTTCCCTTTGCTGCTGAGCAAAGCATAAAGGAGTATAAAGAAATATCTGATTATCTTTATGCTTAGGTACACCTCTTAACTAGATTTAACTGAATAATCAAATAGAATCAAAGTATTTTCATTTCTAGTGTGGTGCTTGGGGGTTAAAGCTCTGCTGATACTTCTTACACATACAGTAGACATCAGGGTCTTTGCACAAAATCTACTTGAAATAATATGCCTTAAAGACAAGAGGATTCAAAAAGGAAGGAAAATGCTAAACGGATTTCTAAGAGACTGTTAGTTGATCTCTTAGCAATTGTAGCTGCAACAATGGTAAAATTAGCTTAATGCTGTTCAGTGTTGTGTTTTCTGTACAACACACATGGAAAAAAGCAGGTGGATGCTGAAGGTAAGGGAGTTTAGTTTAATGGAGATCTAGATTCTTATTGTGCTCATGGAAAAAGCAGAGCAGCTCAAAGAACAAGACCAGATTTATTTGTCAGGACAAATCGCACATCTATCCTATAGGGAATTTTCACATGCAAATTCCAGTCCGATTGATTGTCTTGGTAGTGAATCAATATTATGAGGCTGTGGTGGTTTTGTGTCAGTTTTTGGGATTCCATAGGAGACTGTGTAGTATTGGTATGAGCAGAAACACAGTCCATTGAGCAGCTGATTATTATTCTAATATGTACTCATTAGTTAAAATTAAAAATACAAAAATATATTTCCCTTTCAACTACAAACCCTTCCTACAGGCTACAAAACCTGTAACTTTAATCTTCAAGTACTTCGGAAACAGTATTGGGTCAAAGTGCTACTTTTTGGCAATGATGTGTTCTTCCATATATTAAGGTGAGTTTTCCTGTAGCAAACTGGATGAAAAATCGGATAAGTAGAGCTGAAAAAAACAATCTGTCTTTGGTAATCTTATCTGAAAGTAGAGACAGGGCACATCACACATGAATCTCACACAGGCCTTTGCCAATATGTTTCCTTGTGACCCTCATCATGGAGGAAAATTGGGCCTTCCTACTGTTTTGCAAGAGAGGCAGACTTCTTTTCTCCCTCGCAGATTGCTAGAGCACTAGGACATTTTCAGTGCTTAGAAAAAAAATTTAGTTTAGTTTTCAAGCATCATACAAGCCATTAACTGTTAATAAACCAGAAAAATAATAAATGCATGAAAGCACTTTAGAATAGTATTGTATTTATTTTGAGTAGCAACTGTGTTGTCCTGCCCTTTCATCCAAACTTTTTCATAGAATAGTTTAGGTTAGAAGGGACTTCAAAACTCATCTAGTCCTACCCCCTGCCATGGGCAGGGACACCCTCCACTAGCCCAGGTTGCCCAAAACCCCATCCAACCTGGCCTTGAACCCTGCCAGGGATCCAGGGGCAGCCACAGCTTCTCTGGGCACCCTGTGCAGGCCCTCACTGCCCTCACAGGGAAGAATTTCTTCTTCATATCTAATCTAAATCTACACTGCTTCATCTTAAATCCATCTCCTCCTTGTCCTATCACTTCCTGCCCCTGTAACCCGTCCCTCTCTATATTTCCTGTAGCCACTTCAGGCACTGGAAGGCCGCTATATTTATGGTCTGCTGGAGCCTTCTCTTCTCCAGGCTGAACAACTGCAACTCAGCATGTCTGTTCATCAGGTTGTCTTAGTTCTAGGGAAGAGATGTCCAATGTTAACAGGAGGAATTGAAGTTTTTCCTAGCACATGCTGTATAAAATTAATTCTCATGAAATGCATAAGGTTTCCAAAATGGATGGGAAATAAAGGTGCACATCAGCAGATGAACAAATCCAAGAGGAAATTTAACCATCCTGAGAAAGAGCATCAGGTTTGTTTGAATGCTGGAAGTTTCTCAGAACCTCACAACAGTGCTGAGGAACCTCAGGAAGAGCTCAGTGAAAGGAAGACACCAAATCAACAGCTACAGGCTCAATTTACAATCTGAACATTAAGTACAGCAAACCTATTTTACACACCAGGTAGAGGACATTGCTGCAGATTGCTAACGTAGTAGCACCAAGGCAGATGATTTTAGGCAGCTCATTTCAAGTCAGATGACTGAGCACAATGTTATCCCAGTTACAGCAGTGAGCAGAAGCTATCAGCCATCTGGTTTTAACATTTTAACCCAAATTTGTATCAGCTAGAACAAGATGTCTCCATTTGACCATAGGTGCTTTGATCACATCAGTAGGTACATGTCTGTTTCTTCTAGCACTTATGTATTTCTCAAGATTTAGATAACTTGAAGATTTGCCCCATTTTACTCTTTTCCGTTTTAAATGGCCTATTGGATTAATTTAGCTCCTTGTTCATCATTTGATTGTTTGAATTCAATTTCTGATTTATTTCCTGTCTTTATGAACTATATTTTGCAGAAAAGAATCACAGCAGCACCCTGAGTATTTTGGAAGGATTTTTGAAAACTAAAGAAAGAGAAATACCTGGAAAGGTGGTCAGTTTGAAAACAGAAGGAGTCTCCACAAACCATGAAATAGAGAAGGACCAAGACAGCATATGCTGGAAGCAGACGCTAATGAGCTGCACTCAGCCAAAAGAGCACTTGAAGAAATATCAAGAGGAGGAAAAAAAAAAAAAGAGCCAGGTATTGCTATTAAAGTAAATCATTAAAGTTTCTTGGAGACTCTTTAAAAGCTTATTAAACAGGTTTTGGGTGCTTTAGCTATTACAAGTTGACTCTTTGTTCATATGATGGTAGTTTAAGGAGTTTTTAAGGGACTACTTCTGCAACCTGAAAGAATGATTTTCGTGACAAAGAGAGATACAGGACATTGCAGAAGAAAAATACTTTTTGTATGTAAGAGAGGAGTTACAAGAACTGTATTGTTCCCTTGAAAGGCAATCAAGAGTTGGTTTATCTAGAGCTTTCAAAAAATGAGCAAAGAACAATTTTAGAGGTTTTAATTAAAAATGTTCTTGATCTTTTATCCTAAAAATAATTTTAGTAATAGTCTCATTGCTTTCACACCACTACTATTATTAATATATTGATATGAAAGTAAACAGAGTCACTGGTTCACTACACCTCGCTGTCTTCACAAAATATGGTATGAAGATAATGTACTTTAGTATAAATGCATTTATTATATCAAATTTAAGCACTAGATAAACAGTGTTTAAGTTATTTAAAGAATTAATTAGAACTCTTAAGCCACGGGAGGGGCGGGATTTAGCATCAGAGCAACCTGGATCTCAAGAAACAGATTCAGTAAAATCAGAAGTGGTATAATATGGGTGCTACTTTCAAGTGATAAAAATATGGGACTGGATTCTATGTCTGGCTTTGCTCTTATTTGCAATACACGGAGTAACTCTTTTTCACATTGACTTTCTATTTACTAGACTATAGATGTTTGAAGTGTTGTGGATGTTTTAAACTAAAGAAAATACAGGTTATTTTCCTATGAAATGTGAAGAGAGGAAGATTGAGCAAAGGTTTCACTAGGTACACCTTATGAGCAGGATTATTGGAATGTATCTATAAATTATGTATGTTTGCCTTAAGCCTCTCATTCTCATTCTTTTGCTCCAGTTCAGTCTTACTATTTTTCTGTACCAACACTCATTGCTATGATATCTTTCTAAACAACCTTCTCACAACATGTGGGGGAATTAAAAATACCTTGTGAGCATGGCCAAGAAAGTAAACCTACAGAAAAGATATAATAAAATAAATAGGTGTAGATGTGGATCTGGTCAGAAGAAACATTCTAGAGGATAAAACACAGAGAAGGGAACTCAAAACCCATGAAATGAAGTAGTTGTGCTACCTTTTTTTTTGCTAAACTTCTGTCCAAGTCTAACTTTTGAGAGAGAACTCAAAAAACAGGTACTACCAGCAGTGATATATGTTCCACAACAATGTCTTCTCAGAGTCTACCACCTTCATTTAATATTTCTGTGGAGTCAGTGAGGGAAAAAAAAAACCAGAACAGCTCCTAAACGGGAAAGAAATCTCTTAAAATCTCTTAAGGTGGTTTATTTCATTCCATATGTTCTCATTGTTTAAAGAATATTTGTAAGCCCTAGAAAGAGGAATTAACATCAGGAAGTTAACTTTGATGCTATCATTCACTGACTTCTGCTGTCATGCAGGAATCCTACAATTCTGCTGCATGCACATCTCAGAGATACATTTTAGCTACGTTCTATGCTACTTTCTGTTCTGTGGTCTCTGGCTCAAATATTTGGACCAGATTAGGAATTTCTGAGCTCTTGAGGATATATGCCTTTAATATCTGCAATGGTGCTTAACATAAATTATCGTATAGGAACCATTTGTTAATTCTTGTGTGTTTTTGTGATTGAATTATTTTGACTCAGGGTCACAAGCAAGTGAATGTCAAATTTCTTGAGAGAACATGTGTTTGGTAAGCTTTCCGTCATATAACTGGTGAAGAACTACATATATTTTTCTCATGCTTCCAATTTAATTAATGGATAGCTTTTGGACTTCTAGTAGTTCCTGGTAGACTTCAGTGCAGTAGCCCAGCTTAACGTAATGTATTCATTTATATTTGCATTCTTTCCATGTGTGACAAATAAAAAAATATCTAATTCAAAGCATATAACAAAATCAGAACATTTCCTTAAGCCCTTTAAAGTACAAAATGTAAGAAGGATGGTTGTTTACTTGATAGCACTTCTAGAATGGCAATATTAATTTCATCTAGATGTAAATTCACAGACTTATTTTGAAGTACTCCTTTTACTTACTTCCTGAATGCATTTGGTCCCCTGATTGAATTCTTACACTGTCATCCTTCCTTTGGGAGGCTGGATGTTTAAAAAAAACAAGCTGTATGCAGAGAAAAGCCCTCCTTCTTTTGCTTATTTATCTGCACATTTTCATGACTCCCACTCCATTGCGTCTGAATACAATGCAAAAAACTCCAAGAAGTATCTGGGTGAATGTCTTTTGGTTTTTTCTTACAGACCTATACTTAGAATTGAACTATATGTTGAAGGAAGTAAAAAACCCCAACATATATATATATGTGTATATACACATGTATGTTTAATTTTTATGCTTCAAGCAGCTTAAGTAAGTAAGGTGCATCTTCAAATGCAGATGTTTATGACGGTTGTAAGAGATGCAGTGTTGTTGCAAGTGTTCAGGAGCAATTCTTTCTCATTGTAAGAAAATACTCAGCATCTTTCTTATCTGTGCCTCACTGCTCTTTATGATACTCCTGGGAACGTGACCTGTTGGAAGAGAAAAGAAAAACCAGGAAGTATTAGACTATTGGCAGGTACTCATTATTGACAACTATTGCCGCCTTATCCACTGGAAATGCATTTGTATGAAGGAACATACTTTAGGCTTTTCATGAGAGAAGCACAGGGTTTACAAACTATGTGGAATATTTAAGGACAACTTACAGGTGGCAAGCAAATGCTCACAGATTGGGAAGTCATTTAAACAAACTTGTATCTAGATTAAACATCTCATGTTCCAGATACATGGGAAGTATTTACAGTATGCTTTTCCAATTAAGATTGTATAAATTCTCCTAGTAGACTTTTCACAGTATGGGAAGTTGGAAGGAACTAAATTGAAGTCAAATTCAAAGTAAGTGGCAGTTGGAGTCAGGAGATAATTAGTCAGGAGTTTATTACATGTAGGTCTAATACATGTATTTTCTTTTACTCAAAATGCTGTTTGAGAAGTTGTAAGTCCAGTCTTACTGCATGCTATGTCATCGCAGAACAGTCTGCTTCCTTGAAGCTATGAATTCTGACTTCTGGAGAAAAATATTTGTGCTACCTTTGGGTCACCATCAAGCTGCTGTGTTTCTGATTATATATCTTAGTAGTGCATCCCAGCTCTGGAAGGCATGTTTAATCAAGGGTGTTTCACTAATGAGAGTTCGGCGTAACAGTGGTCCAAACTTGAGGTGCTGTGACATGAGGGGATCTTGGCAAGACAGTGAAGTCAAGGGAGAGAAGATAGTTGGCACTGCTGGGGCTGCTTTTAGCAGCCCTCTAGCATTTCAGGGGTTGTTTTAGTTTCCCTGAGGCACAGAAGTAGCCTACAATCAGCCTTCAGATCAGGACCTCTTATGGTGATATAAAACCTCACTTGTTTCATTGAGCTCAGCACAGAATGCAAGCAAAGCCTAGTTAATGAAGTATTGGGATTATTCTGGATTGTAAATGGTAATTTTCCTGGAGTTTAATCCCATGTAGAAGTAGAGGTCCCAGCCATGGTGAATTTAATGGCAAGATTTGTACTGACTTCAGCAAGGACAGAGCTCAGAGACACCATGCCATTCCACCAGCGACAGTTTCACACAGCTAAGAATTTGGAGACAGGGCATCAAAATATCTAGAAAGGAGGATCCTTTCTCAGAAGAAAATCAGTGAAATAGTTTTGAAAATGATTTTCTAACACTAATAAAGAAAATGTAATAGACCATTTTATGCTCCTGTCCTTAGGCTGTGCCTTATACCGTGATCAATATAAAAGAAAATGATATTTCCTTGATTACTCATTCAGGGAGAAAATGAGTTCTGTTACCTGAAAATTTAGAAGTTTCCTGAGTAATTGAATAGCCTTTGTACATCTTCAATTTTTGATGTTATTGGGTAGTTTATGGTATTTACTAAGATGTTGTCACCTAATCATTTTTTTGACAGGATAAAATATCACTATTACAGTGGGAACATTCTCCTGACAGAGGAAACCATTTAACAAATTAGATGCTGAAATGCAATTTGCTGATCAGAGACTGAGAATATACAATGCATGTGCAAGAAATAGTTTAAATATCAACCAGAAACTAATTATGCAAATTACACAAAAGCATCCTTCATTGTGCTGGCTTTCTTTTTCCTCCAAGACTGCAGAAGGCATTGGCAGAAATAATTTGAATGTTGCAAATACGCCATATAGAAATCTGCTTCAGAATTACAGGCTCTTCTTTCAGTGCTGAACACACTTTAAAAAAATTATATAGTTTAACATTTGGAGGAGAGTGGATTAACCAGCAGTATCCAGTCAATTCCTCCTGGTGCTTCTACAATAGTCATCAGCCTTCAGGGGTGGCCACCAAAGATAGGTTCCTATCTTTCAAAGCATTCATAGGAAAGGTCTGCTACCTTGGTCTGCAGGAGTCTCCCTGAGGCGTGCTAGCCCTGATATGGATTCTTCTTTGGATTTGTGACTAGTACATTTCCCAGCAACAACTCCAATTCAGGAGGTGCCAAAGAAAGATGTCCTGGTCCCTGCACATGCTGAAGTTTCATTAGTGAGCCCAGAGACAAACCAGAGAAGGAATAAAGCACTCTCCTGTTTGCATCTCAGCAACTGGCTAAATGTTGTGATCTTCCAAGAGATACTGTTTGCTTGAAAGAGCAATCAGCATGGTAAAGATGCAACAGGACACAGGTAATTGCTATTTCTAGATTTTATTTGTGGTCCCAAGAGGTGGATGACTGTCACTTAGAGATACACAGGTAGCTGCAGCTGCTCCTCAGTTCTATAACAGAAAACATACGCTGTGGAGTATAAAAGAGCATCATTTCCCTCCAGCCTCCTTCTTCTCTATAAATCTACTCCAGTTCTCCTAAATGCTGTCACTTTTAAAACTTTACAGGTCCTAGGAGCTCTGTTCAGCCATTTTGAGCATATGCACTTCTGAGAGCTAAAGGCCCTAGAGTGCTCACGTTTAACTTCTCAAAAAACCCACTAATGAGCACTTTTAAATATTGATCCTAGTTCAGCTTTGCTAGATGGTGTCCCTCTAAGTGTCATCCTATGGGAGATGTGATGAGAAACTGAGGGGAAAGTTAATGAAATGCAAATCCTCGTGTGCCTTTTGCTTCTTTCTTGAAAGATATTTTTTTTCCTTGCTTTCATCTCACATGGACCACCCTTCTGGTTGAAACTTTCATCTACTTGGTGGTGTGTTCCTCTCCAGCGAGACTGAAATTGTGTGGTATCAATCTTTGTCAGTGGAGTAAGGAAGCAGGGTGGGCTGTACAGAAGCCCAAAGGGCTTTTCTAATATAAACCCAGCTGGGAGTATATGCTAAATTCTAAATATATCTGGACAATTAATGCTTGTGGGTCTCTTTTAAGTGTGTTCAGTGCCCACTGGATTGAAATATTGCTGGAAGCAGTGTAAAATCCATAAATAACTAGAGACTTTGGAATAAATTTGAGAATACTGCAGGTAGGGCAGGGGGATATAGGAGAAGTAAAGACAGTTTTGTTCATGCACTGAATCACACAAAAAAATGCAACCTGATGAATATCTGTGCCTTTTGTCTCTATATTTCTCCCTCTAATCCATTTCTGAGGTTTTTCTTCTTCAGGCAGTGGAATCTGATATTGTCTTCTTGGCAAACTCCCCGTTAGCCCTAGACTGGATGCATCTTTATATCTTATTTCTTTTGACTGTACCTTTATATAAAAACACTTCTTTTTTTTTCTCTGAATCTCTCAAAAGAGACGAACTAAACGTCTTTAGTTTGCATGTTGCAAAGGTTTCATCTGCATGGAATAATTGAACAGAGTCTTTTTATGTGTTACATTTGTTCAGGCATGGGTCTCTATTGAGAGTCCTGTTCTATTCCTTCCTAATTCCTACCATCACTATTACTACATCTCTGCATAATGCTGCCTAGGCAGCGACTGACAAAATAGGAAATTAATTGGTGAAATGTCTCTAATGTTCATTAATTTTTTTGGCTATTCAGGATAAAATAGCTTTAAGAGATGAGTAAGAATACTGTTTGCAACCAACTTACAGCCACTGTTTTTGGTCTCTAGCTTCCTCTATTACATTCAGAACTAGTGCAGCAGAAGTAAATGACTGCTGCCTGTGCTGTTTTCGGTCTTCACAATCCTGTGGATTTTGTGAAAAGTCCTTTCCTATCTCTCTTCCTCTCTCCTGGTTTCACATGAGCTCTGTCCTTCATCTTGTAGATGAGGAAACTAACAGAAAGAGATTAAGGTTAAAATGTCAAGTTTCTCTCAATTTTGGGTTCTGATTTTATGTGTCCAGGCCTTGATCCTTTCAAGTGCACTCTGCATTATTGGACTTTTAGATGGAAGCTGCCTTTTGAAAACTAAGCATTGTTGCTTCTTGCTTTTCACAGCCTTCAAGGCTGGGTAAAAACGTCCTTGAAACTGATGGGTGTGCTAGTTGCTTTCCAATCTGGCTGATAGTGGGAACAATGATGTGCCCCTTTGTTTAACAATAATTGGAACATGGAAAGTTGCTTCTGAGACCACTCTGCAAGTACAAGCTGGGAGGTTTTGATCTGCTTGTGGGTAGGTGTGTTGAACAGTAAGCAACGAAAGAGGCAACTAAAGAGAGAGGCACTTCTAGTGTAAGCCTGAGAGGAAAACAAAAATTGCCTGTACTTTTTTGTGCAGAACATTTCAGGAAGAGTTAAAAGAACTTCTTATTGATTGCTGCCCTGATTGGAGAAATGATGTTTTATATGTATTCTGCAAATAAACGGTCAAAGAGAAATGACTCCAGACCCCACATGGTATAAAAGCATGGGGTTAGGAGAGAGATTGACCATAAACACTTACAGCAAAATTGTTTAATGAACACTTAGATTAGTTAGTGCAGGGTAGTTTGGAAGTCTCCAACTGAGCTCACCTGTATAGTCTTCACTTAGGTGCCATGCATCTTCTTGTATTTAGCTTCCTAATCCTGTCCCAAGTGACATATTCTTCCCTGAACTGTGCTCCAGGAACAAGTACAGGAGTGATGAAAGATGCAGTTCCCTAGTCTGTCTGGCCTCATACCTTATCAAGTTAAAGCATAAGAAACAGGCTGCTTCTGGAAAAAAAGGATAAAACATTTAAGACAAATTACTTGGGAGACTGGATTTTTTTCCACCAATGTATTATGTGGCACCAGGTGACATTTTACAGTGGAGTGATTGGGTTGCATATCTGCTCCTACTCTCTTTCCCCATTGCTGTCCCCATTCTAGTAGGGAATCTAAGTCCCTACCTTCCAGCTTTCAGGAACCAGGCAACAGGCAGGGCAGAGTACAGCAGAAGTGTGAAACTGCAACCAGTCTCCCAGCTGATTATCCTTGTTGCTCCCCTCAACTGAATAGCCAGGCTTCTTTTGAGATTACAGTTCTTTTTTTCTTGAGGTTTTATTTTTTCAACAGTTAAAGCAAATCATAGTCTGCCACTTCCCTTTTCCCCCATTATATTTGTGTTACCAAGATAATAGGTGGAAAGAACATGTTCTGTACTAATACATCACCAGCAGATTTTCTCTAAACTCTATTACATTTAAAGCCTATTTACATTTAAGATGTTGCCTAAATTCCTAGTGATTCTGGGTGAAGAGCAAACCTGATTAGTCTTGGCGTATACTACGCCCTCCATCCCTCAAGAGTCATCCTCGTTGAAAATCTGGAGCTGCTTTCCTGTGATAATTCAGAAGTCATGTCCCCACTGAAGGAATTTAACCCCTTTCCAAATGTTCTGTCTCTGTATCAGAACATCTTGGCTCTAAAGCTTCTCAGTAAAACAGCAGTGTGCTTAAGATCCTGTTGTTTTGTGACTCCTCAGAATAATGATGTTTACATTTTATTACTGCATTTATTATGGAGAACTGGTTTAGGTTTGAAATGTTCATTTGTTGTTTCCTTTAGAAAGTGGTCTTTTTTTTGTTTATTTAGTTTGGTATTTTTTCCCCAACATATAAATTTTAACCTGGATCCCTTCTCTGGGCAGTGGGGCAATGGAATAGAAGGAGAAAGACAATTCTTTTGGGAGAGTGGAGGTAGGTCATGGATCAGCTGGCTAGAAAGGTAGGAAAGGGAAGTGGTTTGTGAAGTGAGAGAAGGTTGATATAGAACGAAACTGAAGTGGAATGAGTGCAGGAGTGTGCCATGGGACAGCAACCCACGGCATGGGGTGGCCATAGGGCCTTCCACACTCCAGTGTATACCCTAACGTTGCCTTTGTGACACCTCCTGCTGGCTCCTGCTGCCCATCATCCTGCTCTCTTGCTCGATCTTAGTTGCAGTTTCACTTCCCTGAGTGGCCAGGGAGGATTTGCTTGGGGAGAGCGAAGGGAAGAGGGATACCTGATGGTTCTTCATGAGTTTGGGCAGGGGAGTGACTCCTCCACAGTATGGGATGATGGGGTAAAAAGGGTGCATAGAGAACATGTGTCCTGACTCAAATCTGATTTTATCCTGTAATTTCATGCCTCAGCCATAGCTAGGAGCCCTACTTGCAAGAAGAAAGGAACTGATCTAACAGGTTGCAGTCAGACAAAGGAGCAGTCTTTCCTCCCCCACCTCTGCTTTTGCAGCCCTGCCTTTCTCTTGGTTTGCCATTTGTCTGACCTCTTGAGGAGCAGATTCATCTTACTGGCCTGGCAGTGAGATGAAGAAAGAAAGGAAGAAAGAAAGGAAGGAAGGAAGGAAGGAAGAAGGAGAGAAGGAGAGAAGGAGAGAAGGAGAGAAGGAGAGAAGGAGAGAAGGAGAGAAGGAGAGAAGGAAAGAGGGAAGGAAAGAGGGAAGGAAAGAGGGAAGGAAAGAGGGAAGGAAAGAGGGAAGGAAAGAGGGAAAGAAGGAAAGAGGGAAAGAAGGAAAGAAGGAAAGAAGGAAAGAAGGAAGGAAAGAAGGAAGGAAGGAAAGGAAGGAAGGAAGGAAGGAAGGAAAGAAGGAAGGAAAGAAGGAAGGAAGGAAAGAAGGAAGGAAGGAAAGAAGGAAGGAAGGAAAGAAGGAAGGAAGGAAAGAAGGAAGGAAGGAAAGAAGGAAGGAAGGAAAGAAGGAAGGAAGGAAAGAAGGAAGGAAGGAAGGAAAGAAGGAAGGAAGGAAAGAAGGAAGGAAGGAAGGAAAGAAAGATAAATAAGTAAACTCCCTCTCTCTCTCCCTCTCCTTTTGCTGGGATAGATTTCTGTGAAGTTCCCAAGCTGAAGTGATTTCTCCTGGGTCAGGGGAGCTCCAGAGACAGCATAAGGGACTGGGAGGGACCATGTGCTCGAGTAGGCAAGGGAGAGACACTGTCGCTGGTGATGGCAGCGAGCTGTCAGACAAGAGGAGATGACCCAATCTGACCTCAGCCAGTAGCTGCTGCCATTGAAGGCTGATTATTTTTGAAGGGGAAGTTGAACTACAACTCTCTGCAAAATGAGATCTGATTCAGGAAACTGTGAATTAAAAAAGATATGTAGGAAGAGTCACCGGTTTTTTGTACCTACTTCTTTGTGGTGACACTGAAAAGAGAAACAGGAATCTTCACCATTGTGGTGTTCATGATGGTTTGATTTCTTTTTAAACAGACACCTTAAGGGGCAAGTTGTTTTTGAGCGTCTGCATTGATCAAAGAATAAAGCTCAGTTGCACCAATTGTTGTTAATACTTTGGGAATCTTTCAGCCACTTCAGGTGGCTTTCTAACTCTCTCTCTTCTCTTGTTCTTCCACTGGCAGAATCTTCTGCATCTTGAACTTTGCTTTGCTAGTTAGATGATTCAGACTGTCTGATGGGGAAAGAAAATATATTTCAGTTTGCTTGAGTGTAATAGTTCTGTTGTAAAGAGGCTCTGAATTAAGGACAGCTGCTCTTGATGTCTGTTGAAAAACTATTGAAGAGCACTAGGTGTGACCAATTACATTTTATCCCCATACCAAAGCCACTTCATTAGCAATTGCTGTGAGCTAGCAGGCCTTCCTTCTCCATCTTGCCAAACTACTCTTCCCTTTCATATTGCCTACTTCATCATAAAATCATAGCAAATAAAAACAAAACAAAAGCAATTATTTGTAAGCTTGGGTTGATTTTTATCTAATAAACACATGTATGACATGTCACATCCTTCAAAGCAGTCGTCTTCTGCAACTGCATGGTTTGCATTTTATAACACCTGATATATAAGACAGTTAATTTTCTCTGCTGATTCTTTGTAGCTTTATGGAAAACAGTCTGCCTAAGGGCTCCTACACTTTTAGGATTTATGGTGGGTTTTTTTCTTAACTTGTCCAGTAGACTAAATGTAACTAGATTAAATGAAAAGGAATTGCTAAGACCCTCCTCCAGAGAGTGGTTTATATACAAATTTTGGATCCATATTGAGTATCTGGAACCCCAGCTTTCCTACTTTTGAAAACCAAGTTAAATTCATATCTACCTCTGTTGAATCCTTATTAGCTGAGGTAAATTGGAGAAAGAGAATTCTCCCTTGCACAGAATCAAGTTCCACGTACTCAGCCAGTGACTTTCAGCCTTTGACCTCAGTTGTCTGCTGACAAAACAGCAAATATCTGAAAGGAGAATAAAATACTACAGAAATCTTGAATTCTAATGTATGTTGCAATAATATTTAACATTTAAAAGTTTAGATGCCTTATTTTCTCTCTAAAGGATGAATCTTTTAGAAGTGTTTTTCTTTAATTTCAGCCTACTAGATAAAAGACCTGGATAAAGGGATCCCTTGGAATCCAAGCAAGAATGAGTCCTTATCAGAATGGACTCCATATGTTTATTGGCCTCTCCCTCGTGCAGTGGCGGAGCTGCCTATCACTACAGCTGAGTTCCAGATGAGTGGATCTTCAGAACCTGCAGCCAGCATGGCACACGAGCTGAATATTTTGCAGTATCCAGAAATGTCACATGTTCTTTTTCATCTTGAATCTAGGAGCCTCAAGGAGAGGGTCTAGTATTGTGGCTGAAAGCTTTATCAGATTTTAGGTGCTGTGAACCAGGTGGGTGTATTTAAAGCTGGTAATTATTCATAGGTGCCTTTCTGTATGGAGTGGAAATAAGTCTTCCCTTTTGATATTGATTCTTCAATTCTTTGAGCAATAGTTAGGGAGTGAAGCTGTAGGGTGCTGGGGTGGAAACTGTGGTAGCAAAGCAAGGTATTCACCCATTAGATACTCCCAGGTGATGAGGGAAATAGACTTTTGCCCGCATAATACAGGGATGGGTACTTCCCTTCAAATTCTTTTAGGCTTAATTGTTGTATGTATTTCTGGAAATTTAATATTGCAGCCTTCTTTTTCTTAAACTTTATTTCTTTTTAGGATGTGTGAGTTACTACGATGAAATTGTGTAGCTTTTTCTACAGCTATCAGCAGGTGTCCTTAAGGAGATTGCCACAGCAATTTAATGATAGGCATGCAAGAGCACGTAACCACTGCTGAACACTGTTCAGAAAGGTTCCTTCTGCTGTTCTGTTCTGTCCCTTTTTCTTCACTCTTCCTTCAGTGTGATCCTTTTACTGTAACACTTTTAAAACTTGTGGGAGGTGGTAAAAAGGTTCTTTGTTAGATGAATCCTTAAGTCAAACCACTCTTCAAATTGCTTATATAGCATGAATTTGCTAGGAAGCCAAGTTGAGACTGTGAGATCTGGGTTGCTAAATATAGTTAGAATGCTGAAAAGAAAACCTGGTGCTTATTTGGGGTGTATAGAGACAGTATACACCATATAGTTGGCATGGTGAATCCTGTGGTCCCAGGACCTGCTCAACTTTGAATAATTTTAGCTGGTAATGATGTAACTCCTTGTATCTGGGACAATACTGGTTGTCAAATAGGTAAGTTTGCCCATTCTATTCGCTACAGCACCTTTGTCTAAGGGAACTGCTCTTTGAATCTGTTGGCATCAATGTATTCTCCTCCCCACACAGGGGAGCATACCATCCTGAGCTACATCTTATTTGGACTATTTTTGTCTTGTGTATTGTCTCAAGGTTCCTTGTAGCTGCTCCACATGCCTGCTAGACAGGTGCTGCTCCAGTTACAAACTGCTGTGGCTCAGAGTCTAATCATCCCTTTCTATGCATGGAAACTCCTGTATTCACACTCATTCCCAAAAAAAATGTATGCGGAAAATACATTAATTAAAGGCCTTCTCATTTTATATTGTTTTAGAAAACACTAATACAATAATATATAAAAGAGAGATAAGAGAACTTGACATATTTTTGTCAGCTGCCAACCTGATCCTGATTGTGTATCTAGTTGCATTTTATTCCATCTGCTTATCTAACACATAAAATCTTAATTTGCCTTGATTGAAGGTTTTTGCTTATATTACCCAAATTAGCTGTGGCTCTTAACTGGGAGAAGATCTGAATGGAGAGGAAATATGCAATTAACAGGTAGCTATTTAATGTCGCTTATTTGGTATCTGCAGTCCTTGTTCCCTTTTCTCCCTTAGATCTGCATTTTGTGGACATTTCTGCAGTGGTGCACATATATTATCCCAATATTAGTCAGGGCTGTCTGCCAGGCAGAATATCTATGTTAGCTCTTAGATATGCCTGTGGTAACACATCTTACTGAAGTTATTGAAGGCAGTCAAATACAGAAGAGTTTTCTTCTGCAGAAACCTGGTGTGCTGTAATATGACTGATGAAGAAAAGGGAGGCTCTGGGGAGACTGTTATAGCAGCCTTCCAGTACCTGAAGGGGTTACAGGAAAGCTGGAGAGGGACTGGGTACAAGGGCAGGGAGTGATAGAACAAGGAGGAATGGCTTTAAGGTGAAGGAGGGTAGATCTAGATTAGATATGAGGAAGAAATCCTTTACTTCAAGGGTGGTGAGGCTCTGGCACAGGGTCCCCAGAGAAGCTGTGGCTGCCCCTGGATCCCTGGTAGTGTTCAAGGCCAGGTTGGGTGGGCCTTTGGGCAGCCTGGGCTAGTGGAGGGCATCCCTGCCCATGGTGAGGAGTTGGAACTTGATGAGCTTTAGGTTCCTTCCAACCCAAAACAGTCTGTGATTCTATGATAGGGACTGCTGTAGGTTCTGGTAGTTTCAGGTGTTTGTTTTACTCCTTAACTTCCCCTTGATTTCATGGGAAGACAGCTATAAAGATGTCTTAGCCCCACTGATGTTCTCACAAGTCAAACAACTACTGGCAGCTATGGGTAGTGGCCCCTCTCTCCCTCCAGGCTTTGAAAGCTTTTTGCTATCCATTTGTGGAAAATAAGGGGCCCTTTAGCAGTAGAGTCTCTGTTGCTGTCTTGTGAAAGGGGCAGGAAGACAGCTGCTAAAAATAGTGGGGAGCTTTGGCAGTATTTAGAGTAAAAGGACTCACAGGACCAGGGCCTGGTACAGATGGTTTAGGGCCTATGTCAGGACGTGAGGAGAAAGCAGCTCTTGTATGTGCAAACAGCTGAGGTGCACTCCCGTAGTCTTTAGCTGTAAACCTTTATGTTCATGTCCCATTAGTCTTGAGGATGGCAGAGAACATGACCTTGCCCTTTAACAGTTTAAGGGATACTGCAGACACAAGTATAGACACTGGATAGACACAGGTCTGGTTCTATATAAGATGTAATAATCAAAAAATGCTGGCAGTAGGGATTTCAATCCCATCCAGCTTGCAAAAGGGTCTGTCATAAGAAAAGGAATTTCAGATTCAAAGCAGCTGTCTTTGGACCTGTAAAATAGTAATGAGAGGAGATGGGAAGGCTCAAGGAAAAGAACACAGAAACATGATAGAAAGGCAAATCTGATGCTGAGAAAAATTACCTTAGCAGGAAATTATTATGGGAGTGGCTGACTGAATGGATAGTAATACTACCCTGGCTTGGTCCTGGTTGTGTTTGCAGAGAAGCTGTTGATAGCAAAGAGGGCAGGACTATTTCAGCTGCATGGGTTGACAAGAGTCAAATATCCTAATTCAGATGAGATTTCAGAAGGTTGTGTACACTTTGAGGTATTTGGGGGTCTAAAATGCAGGAACAAATGCCATCAGGCTTTATACAAGCAAATCTACAAGCATGTCAGCTTCCCTAGACTAAAGGAGGTTAATGCTGTGCAAATAATCAAGCATTTTGAAAATAATCCCACTATATAATTGAGAATTGGACCTTGCTGTATGTCTTCTATTTTTTTAGTAAGTGTTATCTTGGTAAAATAATGATATCACCTTAAATGGCTTCCAGTTCATTTGCTTTGTTTGAAAAAGGATATAGTTACGTTAAAAAAGTAAATCCCTCCCCATCTGTATTTATGCATCTAGTGTTTAAAAACAATGCTAAAGTAGTTTATTAATTATGTTGCCCAAAATATCCAAGATGAGTGCATTATTGGTTCAGATCAAATGCTAATTATGCTTCATGTTTTCCTGTGACAAAGACATAAGAAGTTTGATTTTTAAATCCCAGTATTTGCTTTCAGAATTGCTGGTTAGTTATCATTCATATTTCTGTGCTAAATATGAGTATGCTTGGCTTACAAAATGATTCAATCATGTAAGAGCTTTAACTGCAGTGAACGACAAATTCAGAAGCTTGTTATGTCAGAAAGGAGGAGGAGGAACTTCTGTTTAGGTCTTGCCTTCATAGGGAAAGGAAACACTGATAGTATCTGTGTAATCTTGCACTGATGAGCTGGCATCACATTGCTTTGAAAAGATTCATATTTGAAATCTGGTGACTAAGTGGTGGTGGGCACAGCTGCTTTAGAATCAAGAGATAAAGGAAAGAAGGAAAACAATGCTATGTGAAAACCTTGCTGACATGTAAGGCTGTCAGAACATTTATAAAGAGCAGAAACCCTATTCAGTGTCAATCAGGTACGTGCTATATTGAATGAAATATTTATTATTTTAAATGTTGCCAAAGCTCTGCAATTGATAGCCACTGGATTTGTGAACAATAACCTCTCTAAGTGAAATGGGATAGTTAAATTATTGAGAGTTTGTTTTAGCTCTGGTCATGTTTGTTCTTAGAGTCTAGCAGTTTATGCAGATAAGATGATCTTTCAACAGGTTTGTTTTTAAAATTCTTTGAGGAATCAGAAAATTGTGGAAGTTTGCTGTATTTTAGGACTTTAAGAATCTAATTAGGGTAGGATCGCTGCACTAAAGCAGGAATATTTCTGAACATAACTTAAGGGGTTAGACTCTTTTTTAAGGTTTTTGGAAAACTGCACAAATGAGTATGATAATAAAAGGTAAAAGGCATTTCTTAGCATCATACTGTTTTTTAGGACCATATCCAAAGTAAATTGGAGTTATTAGAAGTTTCCTTATTGGCTTGACTGGACTGTGGATCAGGCTTTTCAAATTTCAGGTCTCATACTGATAAGTGTCTCAGGTTTAGTTCTTAGAGTTGTTGTGTCTAGCTAAGTAGTTTTCCCGTATTAAAGTTAGTGATACAGGTTTACATTCTTTTAATGACAACTTCAGTTTTGAAAATGATCTCCCTAATTAGACAAGAAGATACAAACCTGTTTCTTACATTTGCTTTTGGAAATGTTAGAAGGTATATTTAACAATTACTAAAAATTGGACAGCACGTGTAAATCTTCATCAAACCGTTCAGAACCTCTGCCTGAACGCTAGTGAAGACTTTTGGAGAGCAATGACAAGAATCATCTGCTCTTTTTATCTTGGAGGTTTTATAAGTGAGGTTTTATTAGAGAGAATAGATTTCAGTCTGGAGAGAGGATAGGATAAATGGCAAATTATGCAATTTAGACCTTGGAATGGCTGGTAAATGTGCTATTTCTTTTTGGGAAAGGGTTCGGTCTTGTCATATGGAGAATGATGTACAATTACCATCTATGTACAGAGAAAGTTTTTATAAGGTTAAGACTTGCATGAGAAACCTCTTTTGAACGTAAAGTCATTTAGCGTTTGATTCTGATGTGCTGAGTATTACCAGCAATCTGTTTTCTCATCCATATCCTTGAAATTCCTTGCTCATCTGTTGTCCCCCCAAGAGGGGGAGAGATTTAAGACTTAAGATCTTGCCCTAACTGAAGTAACAAAAACATTTTGTATTTCTAGTATAAAGCTTCAGAACTTTTGCTTGCTATTTCAGAACTTTATCAAAAATCTTTTTTATGCTTGTGAAAATTCCTTTTTATGCTTGAAAGAAGTTTAGACATAGAATAACTCCTCTGTTGCTATCCTTCTTTTTGCTTTCTTTTCTTAACTTTCCTATATCCTTTTAAAATAAGATGTAATTTATGTTTTGCAGACAGCATGACTGTAACAGTGTTAGAGGAAGACAGCTGTAGTGTCTCCATTCTCAAACTGGTTACTGAGTGTGTGTGAGTGAACAGTTCAACTTGGATTTTCAAAGGAGAAATAATAATAAAAACCTTAGACCTGAAGGGATGGACTAAATCTCCTTTACAATTGATCCCTCAAGTGCTGTAAATTATGACAGCTGGTTAACTGAGCTTCAAGTATTGCTGGAGAAAGTGGAATCACAAAAGTGATTTCATATCCCAGTGAATTTGTTTGTTCATAACCTGATAAATTTAAAATATCACAGGAAAAAAATACCCATAATTTTAGAGATGGTTTAAAATGTTGCACTTGCAGAATTGCCTTCGAGAGGAGTCAGCCACTGTGACTGTCTACAATGAGATCTGATAAAAAAATTATTACAATCTATTAATTAAAATGACTATAAATCCATCTCTTAATACACTTAGTTTTAGTTCTGGTTCTTGAATATTGACCTGAAGGTAAATTAGGAAAGAACTTTAGGTAAGGAAGTAGAAAAGGGATGGTGATGCAGGAGCTGAATAGATTTTATATCCACTACGTTGTTGTGTTGTTCTTCAGTTATCTGCAGCATGCCTGTGCTAGCAGCAAGAAATATTCACATAGAAGAGTTTGCTGGTCCATTTCTCCAGAGACAGAAAATACAGAGCTCAGGGAGCAGAAATCACAGAATTATTTCTCTGATTTAATTTTAGTGAGACTAGGAAGACATTCAAATTTTGTCTTGATTAATGTGTTAGACAAATGTCCACCTGTGTGAATTGACCTCTAAGTTCTAACTCAGTTGAGATATGATTTTACCCACAGTAAACGCCAGTTTTTAGGGTCCAGGTTAACAATATGACAAACCTAGAATGGTTTTTTTTTGTTTGTTTTGGTTAAGGTATTAAAATGTATACACAAACTTTTGTTACCCATGGATGATGTTAAATATATCTGATCTGGGAGTTCATGCAGCATTGTAACAGTGTTCATAGCTTGAAAGCCAAGAATAAGCAATACCTCGGTTTCTGTGTCATTTCAGTGAATTAGTGATAATAAGGGGAAAGTTACAGTATAATTACTAATTTGTCAGGCAGTTGTAAGTGTTTTAAGTCATCAAAATTGGGTATCAAATAACTGTGTTGCAAATTTTACTGTTTAAAGAAGTTAGAACAAAATTGCAAAAATATTTAGTCTTAAATTTTCTGTTAATGTGAAGATGTAAAGCAAAATGAGTACAAATGGAATTGTGTTACACAGAAGTTCCAATAAGGAAACAAATTGAATTATAGCTAAAACCAGGAAAGCTGCTAGAATTGTACTGCATTTCATACATATTCATACGTAGATTTCACTTCTATCCCATTACAGAAAAGGTTTTTTCATTGAAGTTTTATGACTAAAATGACAAAAGTTTGGTTTGTGCAATAAAAAGCAAGGCACCCACGTATTTATGAAGTGT
The DNA here is from genome assembly GCA_020800305.1 of Porphyrio hochstetteri. Lineage (NCBI taxonomy): Eukaryota > Metazoa > Chordata > Aves > Gruiformes > Rallidae > Porphyrio > Porphyrio hochstetteri. The sequence continues at coordinate 65,699,329 of CM036908.1, read as the reverse complement.
GTTGTGTGGATACTGAGTAGAGCAAGATGCAAACTGGACGCTCCTTGCTGTCATAGTCACAGAAACAAAGCAAGACTCCCCAAAACACAGTTCGACCCCACAGTGTTAGTTGTTGCCTGAGTGGCGGTGGTGGAAAAGGCATCTTGCATGTGGCATGTTTTTCTTGGGCAGACAAAATGGGCTGTCTTGAAAACAATGCTGACTAGTGCTGTTAGTTGAAGAGGCTTTGGGCTTGTTGCTTAATAAGACCACTAGTGAAACGGACTTTTTGTTATGTAAATTAGTCCTATAGAATAAATAATTCGCAGAGTAAAGAGGATGTGTGGAAAAAACACAGTAAACAAGACTGGTTTATCTGGGGGAGGGGAGCATTGAATAAAGGATATTGCACATCAATCTCACAGGAAAAAGTCTTCTGCTTTTTGTCCTCTTCTCGGGTCATTTAGATCTGAAAAAGTGATTCCCTGACAGCAAGTTTGCAAGGAAGCTTTCCTTATGCCAAAGACAACTCTGATTATCACTGTTTCTCTGAGCATCACAAAGTAAGAGGTCATTTCAGGAGCCCAAGGCACAGCATACTCAAGGGAACTGCCAATGCGTCGCATCTGCTTAGCCAGGAGAAACTGTATCTCATGTTCACTGACATACGTGCCAAACAGAAACTCCCACCCAAAGTTTTGGAGTGATGGCAGGTCAGATCCTCAGGTGGTGTAGCATGTGCTGCAGACATAAATAGGTTCAGGACATTTGGGGATAAGTCCTGTTAGTCTACCCACCAATCTAATCTTGTTGCCTACAGATTGCCAGGTTGTCTCGGTTTTAGGGGCAGTTATGACCTTACTTTATTGTCTGTTGGCCAAAGGGCTCTTAATCTCATCACAGGCTTTTTTGCCTAGTGATGGACAGCTGCTGCCAAGGAAAAATCTTTCATCTCTGCTTTCCTCAGAAAGAGAGTCAGTCTTTCCTGAGAGAAGAAGAAGTTTCCATTCATGCTCTATTCCTGTTGCCTGATTTACTTGTTTTTTCTTCACATATTGACTTCACTCCCCCCCCCCCTTCCTTTTCTCTCCTAAATTTCTGTCTGGCATGAGTGCATTGCTGCTGGCACTGCTGTGTGTGTGCCTGCTGTGAATCCTCACAGACTTGCGTGGGAGAACTGCTGTGGGAACAGGGAATAAATGCAGTGGGATTTTCAGTCCCCAGTTTATTATTTCTTTACAATATGGGAGATGCTGAATTGTTATGAGTCAACAGAAAGAATTTGTATAGAGTCAAAGTATCTCAGCCCCGCTGCCAGCTCATGTCTAGAGCATGCCAAAAAATAAGAGATAGCATTCAATAACCCATCAAGTTGTACAAGTCCTACCAGGCAAAATGGGCCTGTTTCTCCATATATAGTTGTCCTTTTGGAAGGCAGATGAGTGTGGTGCTCTGTGTCTCATCAAAGCCATGCAAATTAAAGATGCCCCTCAATACAGCCTTTTGTAACAACTAGAAAGTAATGAGGTGGAGGAAGGCTCCTATATGCTTGTTCTTCGCTGTCATTAAGGGAGAGATGGTGGTTGAAGGAATTAATTTCTCCTGTACCCAAGGAACTGGTATATTCCCTGCTGTTGGCACAGAGCTATGTTCTGATCATCAAACCAAGAATTATCTTCTCAGAATTAACTTCTTAAGAATTAGCTTAATTAATTAGCTTTTGTTGAGAGACTCAAGTGTACTTCAGAGATGCTGGATATAGATGCACATTCTAGCTCCATGAAAATCTGGGTCCCAGAAGTAGATGAGCCTGTAACACTATTTCCTGCCCTTCCTGGCATCAGAAGGAGGTGCTTTCTTTTAACAGTGAAGTTTTTAGTAGACAAGGGTGATAATCTGTGTACTGCTGCTGTGTATTGAAATGTGATTAAAAAAATCTGCTGATAAATCCTTGTAATCGCTACTTCTGTAATAGACATTTCTTCTCTAGTTGAGCATGCTAAACTTTTCCCACTGAAATTCAAACATTCTTTTTGATGGAATATATATTGCGTGTCCATGCTATACTTTGAAGTAATGACATAAAGAATAAAGGACCTGAAATCTCTCAATTGCATTTCTGTTCTTGAGCTGGAGAGTGGCTTTCAATTTCTAGTCTCTAGATCCTTAAGTCTGTGAAACGTATGTAAGAAATACAAATCATAGAAAACTTACATCCATTCTGAGGCCTGATAACAATTTAAAGGTCTACAAATTCAAAGGTTAGAAACCACTTCAGTCAATCTTAACTCCAGTTGGAATTGAGATCTGAAAATCTTTTCCCATTGTCTGAGCACCTTCTAGTGAACTAATCCCAGGTGCAAGACATCTGTTTTCATGTACCATGAAGTGCTAAATGCTGGTTGTCTTTGGACAAGGCTCACAGCTCTTACCTTGAACAAGTTGACAAGGTGGCCAGTGTCCAGGATAATTAATGACCATATCAAATTAATTTTATATGCTTCTCTTTTCCCAGCACCTGTAAAAATGGAATTCCATCTGCTATGAGTGCCTCCACTGCTGGGAAGGGGTATCTGGAGACGAATTACCTAGAAATTATCAGTGTCAGTAGCACAAAGGCTAAGACAGGCCAACGAGAGTGCTCATTTTGCGTGTGTGTCTCAAAGTATTCTTGCCTGTGTGCTTTTAATCTGCAGCATTTTCTTCAGAGGAGGTCTAGATCTCATTGAGAGAAGGCTATTAGTTTTTCAGGCATGACTACGACATCTGAGGTCCAGACAGATCACTCTGTTTTCACTTTGCTTTGCTATCTGTCCCCTCCTTGTTGCATCTAGTCCTTCTTGGGTAATAATAAACTTTTTTACTTATATGCCTTTGGTTGGCAGTATCTGGCACTGCTGTGTTTAATGAGTAATAAGTGTTTCACAAGTGCATCAGGAATGACATTCCTTTAACATTCAGGTTTTGAGAAAATGATCCTGCTCGTTGTTGAGGTGATTTGTGTAAAGCTTAACTCAGCAGAATATTAATAGAATGCTTTGCAATGTGACTGAGGGGCTTAGACTGTGAGGTAGTGGAACCCATGCTGGCTCAATCACCTCTATTAAAACAAAAGGAAGAATGATTGCACTGTAAGCCTAGCAGAGAAAAAGGTCAGCTTAATTCTCTACTGCAAAAAAAAAAAAAAGTCTTTGCTCAAAATATAGGACCTGCCTATAAAATTCTGAGCATGTTGTAGTGTATGTTAGTGGAATGGTGCCTGAGAACATCCATCACTCTATTGCGTTTTGCGGACAGTTGCATTTTTCTAGGAACAGCTGTTGCATTACATTTCCAAGAAGACCCTAAAACCTGGCAGCCTGCCCTCTCTACCTATTTTCCCCCTTTCTGAAACAAAACAAAAATTATTTTAAAACTATTTATTTCATACAAGACTTTAAAAAAATACTTGATATAGGTCATGTGCGGTAACTGGCTTTTGAGTTTGTTCAAATAGGTCAGATGGCTTAATTATTTACCCATGTATCTGTTTGACTATGACATCTAAACCAGTTCTTGTGCCTGAACTGGAGTGTCTTGCATGGTGTCTCTCAAGATATGTTGAGTTCAATATGTAGAGCTTTTTAAAGACAAGAAGCCGCCTTTTCTTCCTTCAGGGTTTTTTTTTTTTTTGGTGGAGAGCATTTATAACATCACATTTTTGTTCCTACTCCTCATGGATATTATCCTCTGTGTACTGGAGCCAATGGAACTCTTGCCCATTATGCCAGATGTGAACCCTGCCCTTAGTGACTTAGATTTGTGAACGGTAAGTGTTACTCTAGGAATCAGAAAAAATGGTTATTTACTTAATAATGGCATTTTAGTTGTTGAGTATCTTGGTGAGCAGCACTGACTTAAGTGGACTGAAACATTTGCAGTGTCCCAGAAGGTGAGGTATAAGAAGTATAGATACCTGTTATGTTTCTGTGCCTGGTACAGATCTAGTGCAGTGCTGATAAATTAGACCTAAATAATGTACAATTGAATCTTGCTCTTAAAATCTTTCTTCAGATAAGGAGGAGATGTTGAAATGAGTGTTCACTTCATGTAAGACTTCATTTCTTCTTAAAGAATCGTGTGTAAGATATGAAGACATTAGACCAGGATGGAATAAATTCCTTAGTCTGTTGCACAATTTATTCTAATCCACGACTGAAAGTTGGTCATGCTTCCTTCTGAGGTATTTCTGTTAGTGGAGTTTGTTTTTTCTAGCCTTAAATCTTTAGGTCTAGCTCCCCGAATCTACAGTCCTTCCCTAACTTCACAGTCCTTAGAACTTCACAGTGAGTTTTTAGGGCCTTCTGAGCAATACTGGATTATTTCAGCAGCTTGTCTTTATTTGTGATTCTCTGCTTCCCATTCTAAATTCTGTAGGTATAAGGAAATGTGAACACTGTGATCGCATGTAGATCCATAGTCTACTGTGGCTAAGGTATTTCTACTACTCAAGTTATTTATCTTAAGCCAATGCTGTTATTTTTTCACTATATTGCAGTCTATTGCAGACCATGAGTACAGTTTTCTTTAACCTCCTGGCAGCCAGAGTCTCTTCTCCTGTAAATAAGTCATGAGCTGCCTGTCTTTGAGGAAGGCTGTACTGACTTCTCATGCTTGCATGGACTCCTCCCTCGAAAACACACTTCACTCTTGCTTCTTGAAACTTCTATGCTTGTTTCTAAATACTGTGTGTTGCCTTTCTGAGAGAATATATCCTTCTCCTAAATAGGCAGTTATCCTGCTACCTCTCCAGAAAAAAACATGGCTTAAAGTCCATCTGCTTTCAGTTCATGAAGTTGCGTAGTACCAGCTCTGTGTTCTCTCCGCTCCTACAGTGTACATGCATCTGTTTTCCAACTCTCTGAGGGAAACTACACAACCAATTCCCTGCTGCAAAAGCTATCAAAGTATCATACCAGGATGTCTCTGGCTGAGTGGAACAGAGATGGTGCTGTGATACCTCAAGTAATTCTCTCAGAAGGGTTTGGGGTTAGTCCACACTGTGCACCCTTTACAGGGAAGCAGAGGGATGCAGTCCACGCACACCTTGAGTACACCTCTGAGATTGCACACAGCACACAGCTCTACCTACACAGAAGCTTTAAATGCATTTTGACTGTGGTTGCTCCTTCATAGTTACAACTGAGAATAGTCTTAAGATAATGTATTGGTTCCCTTATTTGCTGCTTACAAATTGTTTGGGGTACTCGCCCCAAATCTGGGACCGAAAACACCTTTGAGAATTTTCAGTAGTTCTTGCAGTGAAAACTGAATGCTGCTTGGCTTCTCTTAGAGGAGACTGTGAAGCATCTGGCTGGGGCAAATGAAGCGTGTAGATTGCGTGAGGAGTGAGGTCAGATTCTCCTGCTTTGGCTGCATCAGAGTTCCAGTGCAACAACTGCTGGACATAAACAGCTGCTGAGATATCTTATTTTCCTGTTTGCCACAAGGGAAAAAACAGCAGCTGGGTCTGAAGTGCCTGAGATGATTTAAGTGAGTTCCTGGTTATTTCTACAGATATCTCCAGTTTCATCAACAGAGTGCAAAGTGAAGGATCCCAAACTATCCATTTTATTCAAAAAGACTATTTCTTATATTTCTTGTTACCAGTTTTACCCTCAGTCCTGGCCCTAGAGGAGAAAAATATGTAAATTCCCCAATATAGCATGCTAGAAATGCCGCCTGGCTGTGAGTTTTTGGGACAGGGAGGTACTGCTACTTCAGCAAACCTGTTTCAGTCTTCCTCATTTCTCTTTATGCTCACGTGAGGTGAAACGGAGGTGAAATGAGAATTGATACTTTGGCCATATCTGGAATAGCAAAGCTGTGGGATACTTTTAAAATTATGCTGTGATTGTTCTTTTTAAGATTTTATTGTCATCTGTAAAAGCACACTACAGTATCAGTTCTGAGGGCTGGGACTTCCTATTTTGGAAATGGAATTGTTTTGGATTGCAAGCTGTAAGAGGGCTGCAGAGCTGGAGCGAGTTACAGATGAAGCCATAGTGAAGAATAAAAACGGAAATATTTTTGAATGCTACTGTAAAAGTACTGCTTCCAGGGCAGGATTTATGTCCTAGGAGAATGCTTTTTTATTTTCTTTTGGTTTTTTTTTTTCTTTTGGTTTTTTTTTTTCTCCCACTCCCTTAAATAATTTGGATCTGGGAAAAAAAAGTATATACTGTGTGGACAGTTAAGGTCTCTGTTTTGACTGTTGATTCAGATGGAAGGAAGGATCGGGAATAGTTCTGATGGGGATGGAGAATGGCAGGAAACTATAAAACTTCCAGACCTTGTGGAAACATTTGGGTTCTGTGCTGTCAGCTTCAGAAATATCTGCATTTTGTGACTTCTACTTTCATAATGGCTCTGGTCAGGGGTGCCATATCCAAGGACCTCTCAGTGATGAAGTTGCATTGCTTACTGTGTCTTCCTGCTCTGTGGAGAGGGATGTGCAGTGGAGTTCTGGGTTTGGAAGGTAAAGGATATACGTGTTTGTGTGTTTGTGTGTAACATGCTGTTACATGTTTGTGTTGGTAAAGGGGAGGCTGAAGTAGTACACTTGCAGTGAGAGCAGGACGTGGTGAGTTTTTACAGAGAATTGTTTTCTCAGGGCACTCATTCCACGACTGTGGACCAGAGGGTACTTTTTCCCTCTGTCACAGAGCAGCTTTGCTCAGGTTGTAACAAGTTACTTTCATTAGGATCACCAGCATCTTTGTTTTAGACTTGAGGTAATTTTAAAAATGTTTTTCATTATTATTTTTAAGGGAGTCTGTACTCAGCATAGTCTTTATTTGTAAGGAAGTTCTAGCAAGCTTTCTTTTTCCTAAAAGTATAAATTTGTACAATGACAGTTTAAGTACATTTGGCATGTAATCCATTTTAACCAGTTTTTTTTATATTTTCTGTTTTACTGATTCCTTTTTTCTTTTACAGAAAAGACTTAACACAACATTTTCTTACTTTTTAATTCAACTTTTTTTATACCTTAACATCTTAGGATGAATATTTAAACAACAATCTTCAGTCTTGCTTCAAAATGTCCCTGTGTGCATCTTCTCACAAGGACTTTTCTCAGTTGCTGCCCCTTCAGGATATTGGATGCAATAAAACAGAAATTAAAAACTCACCCGCTGGTATCGTCTCTCCAGTTCCCTACAGCTGTAATCAGTCCACGTTGACAGCAGAACACAGCCCAGTCTATATTCCCTCATCTTACATGGAAAACAGACATGAATACTCTGCAATGGCATTCTGCAGTCCTGCTATGATGAATTACAACATTACCAGCAATTTTGGAGATTCAGAGAGTGCGTCTGTGAGGCAAACATCAAGCCCCAGTGTGTTATGGTCTGCTCCTGACCACCTCTCCCCTCTGACATTGCACTGTCAGTCATCGCTTCTGTATGCAGAGCAGCCAAAGAGTCCGTGGTGTGAAGCAAGACCAATGGAGCCAGTGCTACCTGTGAGCAGGTCAGTACTACTCACTTCTTTAAAACTGAAAATAATTTCCTGTTTCTTTACTTCTCTTAAGTCCTTTCTTTTAACATCAAACCGAAAAAGTCTCCACCAGACACGGAAGCAGTGCTGGGTTTTGTGGGATTTCTTAATGTAACTTCTGAGATAGGATTTCTTTTTCAGTAGCTCTTTAGAGAATGATCCACCAACATGAAGCACTACAAATGCCGTCAGTGTGGGAACATTTTACTGTAGTGTACAAACAAAAGTTCAGGACTGCTGGGTATTCATTTGTGTAATAAAAATGAATTTTGCTCTGGCAAATTAGTCCTTTGAATGCATAAGGTAATGGTTCCTTGTTTTTTCCTTTTCATACGACATTTGAATTCCATTTTATCATGGATTTATTTTTTTGTTTTGGTTGGGATGGTGGGTTTTTGTTTTGGGGTGTTTTTTTACAGAATCTAATAGCTGTGAAGGCTTTTTGTGAACTTGGAAGCCAAAGGAAAGATTTTCTTTGATTTTTGGATTTAGTATGAAGAGTCACAGAGCAGCATGCACCATGTTCAAAAGGGTGCTGCTACTGAAGGAGTCTGACACTGTTTCTTGTTGCTGTTCTCAACTGACTTTATGAAGGAGTTGTGAATAGCAGATTCACGGGCTAAATTTTCAGCTGTAAAGAAAGTGTATTTGCAAAACCACATTCCCATTCTGCACGTTTACTCATATTGCAAACCATAAGCAGTGTGTATATCATCAGCTGATGAAATTACTCGATTCATGGGCACGACAGCTGCTGGCTGGATAAAAGCACAGGGTGTTGCAGGTGCTGTTCCTGTTTTACCAGCTGTATGTTTATTCATAGGGCTCCTTATTTAACTTCAGCAGTCATTGTCAGTGTGAAAAATAGCGTGTCCTGGCAACAGTTTTAGTTCAATTGTTAATAAAGGATTTGTGCTCTTTTTGAAACTACCCACATTCCTTCTGCAGTGGGTGCACCTTATGTTGTCTGCACAGGACTAAGGCATGAGATCTGTGTCTGCTTCAGACGTATAGACTGCACAAATCTTCAGCCTGGCCACCTGGCCATTCTCTATTTGGAGTCAGCGGAGGGTAACAAGCAGTTCTGGAGTGCAAATCTACTTTAAGTGTAGGTGTGTGGATTGGGAGAGGCCGTTTGGGTTTCTCCATTTGGGACACGCAGAAGGATTCCCCAAGTGTGTCTAATGTCAATAGGGCTAACATCCAAACTCTTCCCACTTTGGTTAATATTTCAAAACTTTGACAGCCCTGGGAAAGCTGCTGAATATTGGTGTTTGAAGCTGTCCAGATGATGTGACAGCAGCTGGAATAATCCAGTAATGAGAGATCCCCATCTGATGCTCTGGGGTGTGATCTCTGCACAGGCAGGAGGGAAGCCAAATCCGGGTGTTAAAGCAAATAAGTCTTCTGCCATTTGTACAGCTTCATACAGACTATTGCTCTTGTTGCTGATGATGACTTAACTTAAAGAAAATAAATTGAGAAATCAATTAAATGGGGGGTCTAAATTGGTAGATGATCTTTATTGTTCAGCTGCCAAGTAGCTACTGTGTTGCTTGGAAGCTGGACCTCTGGATGCTTTGTCGTAACATGAGGCATTGTAACCCCCACTTTGTGCGTAGAAGGTGTAAAAAAGAAAAAAAATAGCCTTGGAAAAACAAAAAGTGAGAACTATAATTCCCTCATTATAGATATCTGTCCTGAAATAAGGCTGCCAAGAAAAAACCCCTTCCTTTCCTTTTGCTTTATCCTTTGGTAAGGTCTTAAATTAATGTCATGAACATTATATTTATTGCCATGGGAACAATGACTGTCACACTACAGATTTGTAGATTATACCTTGAAGGAAGAGTTCTTGGGATTGTAACTTAAAGGAATAGCTCTGGGGGAAGGGAAAGCTTTTGCTGTGAAGTGTAAGTAAATCTAAACACATTGGATTTTGAGAAATAGATTTTGTTTGGAAGCTGAGTAAGGAAACATTGCTATGTATTTCAGCCTGTTACACAGCGTATTTTTCCTTTCAAAATAAAGCAGGAGTCTCACTGTGAGAGGAGTTTGTTTTCCCTGGGTGTAAAATCTCCATTAACATTATCTTAGCTAATGTGGTCTGATTTGCTAAAGGAGGTCACTGTAATTCGGATCTTCTTGTAGATCAGCTTAAAATAAGGAATGTGAATTTTTGGCATTCCCTTTCCTCACAAATAGGTTCATTATATGAATACAGAAGAAATTTTTTAACTTTGTTAAAATAAAATGTTCTCCAGCATAGTATTACTTAGTACCAAATTTTTAGAGGTGATTGCGGGTTTTTTTTACAAAATGGTAATGTTTACAGGTAAACACTGGTATATTTATTTGCATTATAGGTCCTGATTATTGCAAAGGCAATAGAAGTAGTCTCATATATTTTGTTAGTGCAGGATCACTCCATTTATATCACAGTGACAGGAAGAGAAAAGGAATATAACAGTGTATTATATTTAAAAGTAGCCTGAAATTAATTTCTGTCTTCATCCCCTAAATAAAAGGGTTTTAATTAATGAAACAAAAGATTTCTTTTCAAAATTAACAGATCTATTACTTTCTAAAAAGTATCAGGCAACTTTAATGAAGTTGCCAGAGTGATGCTTTTGGAACTTCATTTGTTCTTCCCTTCCAACTAATTGTAGGTAGAGCATGTAAGTGAAGGGGTTTGGGTGCACAGGCTAGCAGTGCTTGCTTAATTGGAAATTATTTAGCAACTTAATTTGTCTTGTTCATTTTGCATTACTGTATTTATACATTGTTTAGCCTCTGCTCTGAAGCCATAATTATTTGCATTAGTCTCCTATACTTTTTTATTGTGCTTATTCTGTAGAGCACTTACACATATCGTACAATCTCTTTAGGGTGACGGATTGGCATCTCCGTTTTATAATGGAGGAGTTAGAGATCAGACAAAAAGTTTTCCCCTTCATTTTGAGATACCTATGACACAATTTTTAGCATACTAATCAAGGTTTGGAGTGTAGCAGAACCCAGGCTTTTGGACAGTTAGTGTGGTATTAACATTTCCAGAAAGTTATGGTGGAGGGAGGCTCTAGAAGATGAGGAAGATAAAGATTGAAAAGTATTCTTCAGCTGAGTTTTGCCCATCATCTTTCACACACAGGGGGAAACAGGAAGATATTCAAATTGCTTGGAACAAACCTTAGTCACTATGAGGCTCTTTTGACTCCCAGCACACTGAACAGGGCAAGAATGTGAGCACAGAAAGCATGGGACCTTCAGCATAGGCTCATATGGGATTGAATTATAAAAGTTTTTTAAAAGCCTGACAGAAACCAAATGCCATGAGCAGATATTGCTACTTTCTAAGCCAAATCCTTGTTACCCTTCTTTATTTTTAATAAAAAGATGATTTTAGATTCATGCATTCCTGGGGTGGCATGCACATCAGACACTTGCTGTGGCAAAGCTAGAGATGTGATAGATACCAAATAACCTAAATAGTCTTGCTGATTCTCTCTCCTTTAGGGTAATCATCTTGTCGCTGTCGATGTCTAGTAGGAAATCATTGACTCGTTGCTTTCAAAAAGACCTTAACTCTTTTTATGGAAACATAATATCCCTATATAGAAGTCATGATCATAAAAGAGAGAGGAGTATTAGCAGGTGTAAAGCGATAAATCTTTGTCCATGTGGTTCCTCATTAGCAGCCAGGACACATCCCCCATTTTCCTGCATCCTTTGGTGCAGGAGCTTTGTGGGCACCCTGCCAGATACAGCCAGTTCTTTTGAAGGACCTGGCAGCAAATTCATCTGCTGAACATGCTGGAGCATGCCACTCCCAAGACCACTGGGAGGTGGTCTCTGATCCAGTTTGTTGTTGGCGTGGATACACCATCTGATCACAAGGTCCTTAGCTCTCAATTTTTTCCTAGTTCTCAAAGACAACAGTAACAAAAGGGTTGTGTTTGGACCTCCTGCTGCGCTGCTGCAGCTACGGCAGGCGAGCAGATTTGATGCCTGTGAGGAATTGGACCAAGACTGTTGCTCTGTGCACAAGCTGTTCGCTACGGTCTGCAGAAGCCACGCAGCTCCATGTGTGCAGCCTGATTGTCGTTACACTTTTAAGCAGGGAGTGAAAAACCTCTTTTTTAAAATGCTTGTCATGACTGGAAGGTAAAAAGCAACACTCCTCAGCAAGATGTTATGGGGGGTGTGTTTTTGGTAGTTTCATCCATAACATCTTGGTGCTTTAATGAGGGGAAGAAACATCCCTCTCTATAGCATATCAGTCAGTCACTGAGATCTTCTCTAGCTGATTTTAATTCCCTTCTGACTCTCACAATTGGATCTTGATTCCCAAGTAGAGACTAAATAAATGCCTCTTCTATTAATCTGAAATCACCAATTACTTTTTTTTTTCCCCAAAGAATGTGAAGCAGGAAGGAATAACAGTGCTTTTCGCTCCTTGAGTTAGCAGCATGTTAGGCAAGCGTGGTACAAGTCCTTTATTCTAAGGGAGAGTTTCACCCACATTGGTCTTTCTTGTGTGGCAGAAGGGAAAATAACTTAGTGATTCAGCAGGGTATCAATGGGGGTGTGTGTGTAATCAAAGACTGGGCTTGTTAAGCATCTGAACACCTTTATTCCTTGCAATATCTGAATGATTTAACGTTTTTTAAAAGCCTGCAGTAACTTAATTCTACAACAAATACCTCAACTTTGGAATTTAAATTCCAAACCAAAATTTTTCTCTTTGGGAATTTGCTCAGAGAACCACCTTTTTTTACCTTTCTACATTTTCTACTATGAAATTAGAGCACATTCTTCTCAAATATTTATAAACTTGATTTTTGTTTGTCATGCAGATATCTTTGTCCTTACCACCTGTAATGCAACCAGCACAAAGTCTATTTTTAACGTTAGTTAAAGCCTCTTCAACAGCACTTTCAGCACATTTCTACTGTTCTGTTTAAACTTGTGCTGTTGGTAAACATGTTTCTTCTGCCCTGGCAATGTACTCTTGCTCTTTAGAAGTTGTAAACCCTGCTACCTGCTGTCTTACCCCAACTCATGTTTCTTCTTCTCCATAAATCTGCTGGAAGGTGGGATGAGGAAAATTCAAATATTTTATATGTACAAGTTGACTTTACAGGTTTGCTTTTGTTAACCTGCTGCTGAGCATCTGCACATGACTCTCTAGTCCCTCTATCTCGACATTGTATTGACCATGACTGTAAAACATTCTAAATTCACCAAGAAAATGAGGTCCAGACAAAAGGTACACACTGGATGTGCTTCCTATAGCTAAAAACCACTTTACTGATAATCTAAGGTCCTTTCCTCTTGCTGTTTATTTACAGAATCTGTGTGTCAGGAATTGGCTGTTATTTCATGGGTTTATCCTGTTCTAATTTTAATCTAGTTGAAAGCATAGTTCCAGTAATTTGGAACTATGTGCAGTACTTTAGGAATGAATATATCTAATTAATTTATATGGAGTAATAATTTTTATATGTATGAAAGCATTTCATTAATTGTGTTTCTCCATTCCCCTTGCATTCAGACTTTGATGTAGCATTAGGGTGATGGACGTGGGTCATCACCTTGAACAGAAAACTTTGCCTAACATTTTGAGTTTATTTTGTAGGCTGAGATTCAACTCTCAAAATATTTGTCTCCAGCACATCTTTGCATGAATAAAGTTTCATTTAAAGGATGTAACACTTGAGACTGTTCAGCTTTGCTCCAGCTAGAATTTACCCTTGCTAACAGCACAAAGAAACTGCAGTTCTATTTGCGGTGCTGTTTATCGTGTCAGTCCAAGCTGTCTGAGTTCGCATTTTCCATGCCCAGCTCCCAAAGCCAAAGTCCACTCTGCTCACAGATTTCTGGACTTGTACATTTCCAGGAATTCTTCAGAATCCATCAGCATTTATATGATTTTTCCCAGAGTTCATCTGAATGACACATCAGCAAGCAAGTTTCACGGCTTTGAGTATATTAAAAGTTTATAGTCTGTCATTATTGGAAGCCCTGGGTTCAGACAATATAACCTCATCAGAAAAAGGCTTAACAGTGTTTCACAATACCCTGTGTTCAGAAATAATAAAAGCGGGTTGGATTCCATGATCTCCTTTCCAACCCCTACAGTTCTGTGATTCTGTAGAGAAAGAATTGAAGACAATGAAAAATAATGACACTCTTTGCAATGTAGATGAATTTTTTCCTCTTTTGTAACAGATGTTTTTCTTTTCTATCAGAGACACATTAAAAAGAAAAGCTAACATCAATGACTGTACAAGCCCAGTTGTGAATAATCCTGGCTCAAAAAGGGATGCCCACTTCTGTGCAGTCTGCAGCGACTATGCTTCAGGATACCACTATGGGGTCTGGTCATGTGAAGGCTGCAAAGCATTCTTTAAAAGAAGTATTCAAGGTAGGAGAATCAGCTTTTGATAAACTTTGATCATAGAAGTTGTTTCATTTGATCAGGGGCTGCAGCAGTTGATCTAGGAGTCCTGGTGTGTGGTGTTGTGGGCTGAAAACAGACCAACACATGATTTGACGACTTTATCTTTTGGCTCTTATGTTATCAAGATCTGGAAACATTACAAACTAATCAACAGATTTCTTTAGAGAATAGGTGGAATGCACAGCATGGGAAGACCCTGCAGCAAAGGGCTTGGTGGGATGGCACTGCAGCCCTGTGTATCGGATACAGTTTGTGTCCTGAAGTAAACAGTAGTAATTGTGAATTTGTTATAATAGACACAGTTAGAGCAGGTAATTGTCTAGATACTTTTCTTGCCAGGAACTATTCTTGACAGGAATGCATTGCCTAGAGCTGTTGAGTCATAGCATAGAATATCTACACAGTATGTAGGATATAAAACTGTGTCTACTAAGTATTAGGTACAAATCTGATTATTGTTATTTCTCAGCCCTCCATTCCCAGAGCCTACATGGCAGTTAATTCTTACTCTGCCAGATCTCTCTATCTAAGATTTCCACTTCAGTGTTTAAATTCTTAAATATTTAGCATTTTGTTCAAATACACTGAGTGGCTGCAGGATGAAATAAAGGTAGGTTTGTTATCCCAGCCTACGGACAGTGACACATGTGTCATATTGCAGCAATGAACCACTTGATTTCTTTAACCTTGGCTCTACTTACCATGTCCTTTGGTCTCATCTGGGGCCTCTTGGTGGAAACTTAATTGGATTGACACTGGGTACTACATGCAGATGCTAGCAGAGAATGTCCTGTCATTTTTCAGACTGCAATGTTCCCTTCCTCTTCTGCACACAAAGCCTTTAGCAATCTTCAGAGATTTTCTCTTGGCTCAATATGGCAGAGTTGCTGTCACCATTAGAATCAAATTTAATTCAAAATTTGTTTACCTTTTATATTTATTGTGCGAGTTCTGCATGGGTGAATACCAATTACTCTAAGCTGGTGCAAGGTCTTTTGATTTCTAAAATAATTGAAGAGAACTTTGTCTCCACTTTGTCACAAATGGAGACTGAATTTGAACTCAAAGTGTTTTCTGTCAGGAAAATTATTTGCCTGCTCAATGCAGAAAATTATCTGCATTGCTCAGATGTGCTTTGGCCGCGAACAAGTTGCCCATTGTTGCCTTTTGTACACCTTAATGTACCCTGTCAGGTAACATTTGTAATTCAAATAAATGAAAGTAAGTTCTTGGCATAAAATACTACCAAGCACTCAGTTAAAACTGTTGTTATGAAGAATACTGCCTATAGAAATAAAAAACTTTTGGGCCTCCACTGCAGACCAAAATGTTGGACGAATGTCTAATTAAAATTAGACAGTATGACTGAGCAACTGCGTGTGGTCTCCTCTGCTTGTCCAACTTTGTAGTGCAGTGTATTTGTCCCACATCTCTGAACATCTGCCTTCAAGCTAAATTATCCCAAGGCCACAGGAGTTTTAAAGCACTTTATACTCTTGTGTGCTTGGGTTATAGTGCAACAGAGAGCTTCCTCCTCCTTCCCCCCATGTTGTGTGAAGAGTGATAAACAGTAATTTGTTTTTCAGCCGTATCTGCCAGTAGGAAACAGGACAAACTTTAACCTGATCTCTTCTTTTCAAAATTGTCGGTTCAAAAATTCAAGGTTAAAATTATTTTAATTCTGCAAGGAAATAGTCACAATGGTTCAGTTAAATAATTACTCTTGGGGACATGAACTCTTGGACTTGCATCAAGTAAAAAAACCCTCTAGTAACTGCATCTTTGCCTGATCCATTCTTAAAGTTCGAAAAAATATCTGGAAAAGCAACCTGGGAGAAAAGATATTAAGAAAGGTAAATGAGTGAATATTTTTTGCATCTTTTGGTAACTACTGCAAGAGAGATTCCCCATAATGGGCAGGGCATGATTTTACTGTGCTGAAACTAAGAGAATACTCAAGTCCAGTATACAGGAATAAACCTTTGGACCAGATTATTGATTAATGAAATACAGTGATGTAAAGGGGTTTGGGTGGGCATGACAAGACAAGACTACAGAAGAGACTGTAGTGGAAACCGATAAAATCAAGACAAACATTTGTCCAGCATATCTAAAAGTTAGACCTTGTGCTCATGCTTTTCTCTGTATGTGTTACTTTGTACTAGATGTCTTTCTCTCTTGGGCTGCCTTTTTTATTAACTTTGGTCCAGGGTCAATCCTTCAAAGGCTTCTTCATTCCTGGAACTCACCGCATCAGAAAGAGTTCAGTAAATAGAGCTGTAGTTTACTTAAATCTTTGCAGGACTGAGGCTGTGTGCACTGCTGTTTTCAGCTCTGCTGAGGAGAAAAACCTGCTGTCTGCCATCTGTAGAATCCCAATCTAGTAAGGATTTGGAGACTGGGAGCAAATTTCTACAAGATGATATGTCCCAGTTTGAAAAATGACTTGGTATCAGAAGGTGCTTCATTATCCAAATCATCACTAAAAGCTGGTCTAAGCTGTCTGGTTGCTTTCTGAGGCCACAGATTGATGTTTTCAGCATAGGATAAATATGCATTTTGGCAACAGTTAAATTAATGGAGCTTAGATAATATGTGCAAGGAAAAGTTGAGATGCTTAAATTCATGAGGGTCCTGTTTAGGGAAATGACCAAGAGAAGCTGCTGGAGGTGCTAAATTTTCCCTTTTATACTCTGCTGCAGGACATAACGATTACATCTGCCCAGCCACCAATCAATGCACGATAGACAAAAACAGGCGCAAAAGCTGCCAGGCATGCCGGCTACGGAAATGCTATGAAGTGGGAATGATGAAATGTGGTGAGTTTTGTGTCTGTGTTGTTTGCTTGGGGCTTGATGGCTTCTTTTTTTTATTTTTTTTTTCTTTTCCCCTTCAGTGAATTCTGTATGGCTTCTTGGCTTTGGTTTGGGTTTTTTGGTTGTTCCCCCCACACACCCCCAAAATCCTAAAAAGGCATAACAGGCAATCAGAGCTTGTTCTATAGGAAGGAATGCATTGATTCTTGGAGCAGAAAACTGCTTCATTTTCAGAAGTAGTAAGAAGCAGCATGCTCTGAAAGCAGTTTACTTGCATGCTACATTCTGCAGAATGGGAACCCAAGACCTGCTGCTGCCTGAACCTCAAACCAAACTTAAATCCCTTGTAATATGGGGTCAGTGAGCCTGTACTGAGTTCTGCATGTTGAATGTAATGTAAGAACAACAGGGCCGTGTCAGAGAAGCAGCTAATTTACCCGGTATCCTGCCTTTAGCAGTGGCCAGAGTGAATGCCTCAGGAGGAGTGTGAGAATGAGACTGGCACCAAGGTGAAACTACTGCTGAGAACTCTCAGCTTCCAAAAATTCGCAGTTGGGGACTTCTGGTCTAGAAGAGGTTTCCTGTATTTAATGGGTCACAATATATACTTAACCAGTGTCCCGCATTTAAATCCTATAAAGTCCTAGCATCTACAACATCCCATAGCAAGGAGTTCTGCAAATTGACCACATGTCATGTGAAGAACTAGAGCTCTGGTTGCCAGGCTTTTTTGTGGGGCTTTGGTGGGGCAGTAGTGGGAATGCAGCGGGTGGGGGTCTGGAGTTTTTTTGAACAGGCTATTTTCAGATTATATCCTCCAGCTTGTTCACTAAAAGCAGCAGTGAATAACAGTCTGTTGCTGCACCACTCAGAATTATCCATCCTTTTCTCTTATTTCCATCTTGTACTTATAGCAATGGGACTTCACTGTAGATGTACATTTATAGATGATATTGTAAAGGGTACTTTTAAGAAGAAAATAACTTTAAAGTTATTTCAGTATCTAATGTAATTTCAGTCAAGGCTTGTTGTTGTTTCTTATAGATTCCCCAATATATATGATAGAAAAAGGTTGGGAAAATAACACATAGGAAGACTGCAGTGGAAAGGAGAAGGTCACTGTGCTTGGTCCTCTATGATTTGTGGGTGTGCATCTCATTTCATCCCATTTGATGCAGAAATTTCTGTTGCAAGGCTAGGCAGTGTTTTCATGCTCCCACTGTTTTGATCTGACAGCTGTTTTGCAGAATATTATTTCTCTCATTAGGAACATTCTTCAGAATCACAACCTGCATTTATTGCTGGACAATTAATGCCTATTTGTTCTTGTGGCAACATTGTCTTGTAGCTTAGAGGCTCCTCTTCTCTTTATTGTTAAGGCTCCAGTTTTATTTATGGACTACATCATATCCCCTCGCAACCTTTGTTTTACTAGGCTAAATAAACCAAGAAATCTCCTACTTTTGCATAAAAAGGAAAGTAGACAGAACCTGGAAGTCATCAGGGTAGCTTGTCCCTCCGTCTGCTCCAGGCTGCAATAGTCTGGTTTGCACTTGGATGACCATAATCACGGACAGTATTCCTGTGAAGTCTCCTCACTGTAGTAGTACTAATATATATCTGTTTCTATTGGAGTTTTTCTCTGTGTGCAGCCCAGGATCTTATTTGCCTGTTTCATGGTTGCATCATGCTGGCAGTCCATAATCATTCTGTGAGCTGTTATGAATGTGAGTTGCAGACTGAATATGAGTCAGCAGTGTGCTCAGGCGGCCAAGAAGGCCAATGGCATCTTGGCTTGTATCAAAAACAGTGTGGCCAGTAGGTCTAGGGAGGTGATTGTGCCCCTGTACTCGGCATTGGTGAGGCCACACCTCGAGTACTGTGTCCAGTTCTGGGCTCCTCACCACAAGAAGGACATGGAGGTCCTGGAGCGAGTCCAGAGAAGGGCAACCAGGCTGGGGAAGGGGCTGGAGGGCAAATCCTATGAGGAGCAGCTGAGGGAGCTGGGGCTGTTTAGCCCGGAGAAGAGGAGGCTGAGGGGAGACCTTATCACCACCTACAACTACCTGAAGGGATGTTATAGAGAGATAGGTGATGGTCTCTTCAGCCAGGTGACAGGTGATAGGACAAGGGGGAATGGCATGAAGCTGTGCCAGGGCAGGTTTAGATTGGATGTTAGGAAAAAATTTTTTACTGAAAGATCTGTCAGGGCCTGGAACAGGCTGCCCAGGGAGGTGGTCGAGTCACCTTCCCTGGATGTGTTCAAAAAAAGGGTAGATGAAGTACTTAGGGATATGGTTTAGTTTAGGATGTGAATGGTTGGACTTGATGATCTTAAAGGTCTTTTCCAACCTTATTATTCTGTGATTGCAGCCTCCCTGTTCATTTCTACCTCGTAACTCCCAGTTTAGAGCTACAATTTCGGTTGTTCCTTGTATTATATTTGTACTCCTGAAGTATGTTTAGTTTCTGTTGCTGAAGCCAGGTAGTTCTTTCTATATGAAGCTCCTATCTTCTTCTGCACTGATGATGCAGCTCAACTTTATTGGTGTTTTTCATTAATGTGCTCTTAGCTACGTTTGCTATCTGGCCTCCAGAAAGGAAAGCCTTGCAAATGAGACTCCTTCTGAAACCTTACTTAGTGGAGGGTGTCCCTGCCCAGGGCAGGGGTGGTGGGACTAGATGGGCTTTGAGGTCCCTTCCAACCCAAACCCGTCTGTGATTCTATGATAACATGTACTGTGTTCCTTTTTCTCTAGTCACATAAACGGGATTTTCCTACAATAATGAACGTTTATAGGAGATTGATGACTTTGCCAGGCTAGAAATGACGTTGTGAAACTATGACAGTAAAGCAACAGGAATTGTCATTTTAAATTCAGGTGGTTGGTTTTTTAAATAGTAGCACTGAAATTTGAGAGTTTTAACAATTTAATTTGATAAAAAGTCTTATAAAAATGACTCAGAATTGTCTGAATTACTTGACGAGTTAAGACATACATGAATAAAACTGATGTCTGGACACATAGTGACAGATATTTAAACCAGACAGGTTTTAAGACTGTATTTCTTGCATGAAATATAAACACCCTTTCCTACAGACTGGAGTGATTATCTTTCAATTTTTTTCTTGCTAGAGCCATGCTTTAATTCCAGGTTTTTACCATAGAATGCTACAAAAGATTAAGTTTTCTTCTTAATGAAGGCTTTTCCCCATCTCTGCTCCTTTCCCAGGTCACTTAGTGAATGCACTGGTTCACATCTGCTGAAACCCTGGATAGGTAGAGCTGTTTGTAAGTGCAGTATTGCTCAGTGGAGACTTGTCCAGCAGAAATAATAAAGGGCCCTCAATTACCACTTTGTAGGTTATGAAAGCTCTTCAGAAAACATCTGCACTGTTTGCATCAAGTCTTTAAATGCTCATTTTGTATATTATTGATGG
Source organism: Porphyrio hochstetteri (assembly GCA_020800305.1). Classification (NCBI taxonomy): domain Eukaryota; kingdom Metazoa; phylum Chordata; class Aves; order Gruiformes; family Rallidae; genus Porphyrio; species Porphyrio hochstetteri. The sequence continues at coordinate 65,679,087 of CM036908.1, read as the reverse complement.
TCACCTTGGGAAAAATATTCATGTGTTTGTATGTATATGGCATACATTGCCATGTGTCGATAGGATTGGGCACTACATGCTGTCTTTAAAACAGTAGGAAAGTGTTGCTTTGGAGCTTCCTGGTCTGAAATTCTCTCAGGTGTCACTGCACTCAACCATTGAGAAGCTGCCCCAACAAGCCACAGGTTGAGGTTAGCTTGGGGGCTGCCTTGTCTTACGGTGATAATGGATTTTTCTTACAAAATATAGATCATCATTGCCAAAATCACAATGAGGGTCTTGGGTGCTGCATCTGCAAATTTCTCTGTAGGAAGTCTGTGTTTCTTCCAATGAAGAAGCTACTGCTAAATTTTGGCACTAGGACTGCTAGCAATGATAAAAAAATAACTGGAAACTACTCTCACCCAGGAGAAAGGAAAACAGAATTACTGCAGATAAATGAAAAGTAGAGTCTGCCCAACAAATTCAAATAAGACAGATCAGGATAAAATGGATCTTCTCGTGGAGCTTTTTGGTGTTTACCTGGGAAGCCTGGGAAAGATTGGGTTGTTTGCCAATGGCAGTAAAGAAAAGGGATGTTGCTTCATCATTTAGCTATAGCCACTCTGGGAGCCTTTTTTGCTTCCTGAGGCTCAAAGAGATCTTCTTCCCCAAGGATCCTTCAGTTTCCCCCTCTCACTAGACTCACTTATTTCTGCTTCCCTTTCCCTCCTCTCTATCTCTCTTTTCCCCATGTGCCAGTTCACAATGTGTTGAAAATGTTCCAAAGATAAATCTCCTCTCTGCCCCCTCTCCACCCCAAATGAAGAGGCTAAAAAGCGATGGATAGATACTGCCCTTGAATACTGGCATCATTCCACAATCCTGCAGAAAGTAAACTGGACTTTTCTGTGGGCCAATAGGGCTCAGAGTTTGGCTTGCTTTGGCTCAGGGTTTGGCTTGCTTTTCCTCCTGTTTCTAGATAGCACTTTGAAATACTGTGAATTACTTTTCTCGGAGAAAGTAAGTGGGTAAAAAATGTTTCATGGCATTCTCTGGACATCAGATGTATTAATTGCATTTTAGCTATTATAAAAATTACAGTAATTTCAGCTCCTGTTCTCCTGTGCTTGTGGCAGACAGCAGCTTCTTTGTCAGTAGGTCTGCTCTGTGAATACAGCTGTACTCATCAGAACATTTGCATTTGCTTTCAAAGGTGACTGGAGTGATAATGATTTACTAATGTATACTTCAGTGAGTTTTAAGCTCAAGCACTTACTAAAACTTATTATAATATATTCAGTGGTAGAATCTGCAGTAGCTGCTGAGCTGGTTGGTTACATAGACAATTGCTAGGGACCAGTATCAATATTAAGAACAAGATGCAATGTGACTGCCCACTGTATCACACAGCAGAGGCATTTTCAATTTTCAAAGAATTTGTAAAGCAGGAGTTGCTTTAAAAATAGTGTGTTTCACTGCCAGTAATGCCCATTGTGGTTTGTTCATGAGTGAGTGGACAACAGGCTCATTTTTAATGACTTTTTTTTTCAATGTGTCTTATTTCTTATGTTCTTGTGCTCATTTACCCATGTGGTCAATAGTACTGTAGCTTGAGGTCTTCCCTTTGGTCCAGCATTTTTAGTTGAATACAACTACTGTCTTGGGTAAAGAATAGCTCTAAATAAGGTGAGTTCTGTAGGAAGGATGAAGGATTTGATCACCTTGTACACTGTCCCAGTAAGTGAATGAATATTAGCTGTCAAGTATAGTTAGGGAGTTTGTGATAAATAGCCCCTAATTTGGGAAATTATAAGTGTTTTGTTGTGCCTTTACCCAGATTGATCCACATCTCTGTGTCTAGTTAAGCCAAACATTAATCTGGTCTATAGTTATTTATAATATATAGATTTATAAGCACTCATACACGTCTGTTGGATGCTAATAGATGTACAGGTAAAATTTCTAAGTCCTACCTAAACTTTGGATTCAAATTGAAAGCACGTAAGTCTCTCTAAATTGTTGAAATGTGTTTTAATTGGAAAGGGTTTTTGCTGTATCAATTGACTAGTAAGCACAAATGCTGTTTTCTTAGTAACACACTCCTGTCTTTTATACACACTACTCAGCAAATCAGCCTTCACTTGCTTTGGCAATGTATGGTGATTAAAAAAAACCCCAACAATTCAGAATATGGTTTGTTTGGTTTTTGTTTCCCCTCCTCCACCTTTTTTTCATCACCAAAAATATATTTTTTTTGTAACAAGTATTTTATGCAAAAATGTTATAACACTCCTAGAAATGGGTTTTGGTTTAAAATATGCTGCTTTTTTATTATATTTTTTTTGTAAAATAAGTACTGGTTATATATGAAACTTGCTTTAGTTAGCTAACCTAAAGTAATTTAAAAGAGCTTGCTATTTCCTAGTAAGAACCCTCCACAAGTGTTGAGCCCTTTAATATCATCAGTAAATATCACAACTTGACTGAATTAGTTTAAGATGGAGCAGAGGGTTTAGCTGTGCAGATGAAAATTGTACAAGATTGTTTCAATTAGAACAGGATGCTGGACTACTGGGGGTTTTGTTGGTTTTTTTTAATTCCACTGATTAATTCCACCTCATCACTTACCTGGCTATTTGTATTTTGGGTAGGCTACAAAGTGTTACTTAAAAATCTTTACAAGAGTGAACCGGAAAGGATAGCTTGGGTCTTGGCACCAAAGGCCTGACATTTGCTGTGTCGCAGAGAAGTCTGAGTGACAGTATATCAGAGCTGATCATGGGATGTTGAGTCCTACAAGAGTGAACTTGGTTCACTTTAGTGCCAGGAACTGAAGTGGGATCAATGAATAGGCTGCAAGTTCTTGCTTGACCAATTGTTATTTCTGGACGGTCTGTCCAAACTGCTAGAATTTCTAACTCATTATGTCATCAGGCATCTCCTCCTCTTCCCAGCTCCCTCTTAAACCAGCAGTTTTTCTGCCTTTGTTCTTTTGGATATGATCCCTAGCTACACAATTTTTGCCAATGTTTGATTAGAAGACTGCTATTCATGTGTCATCTTTTTCGGGGTGTCACAGCTCCACCAGGTGCCGGACAGTAAAAACTGTGGATGTCATGGAGCAGTTATTTTTTGATAGCCCAAGAAAATTCCTCCCTGCATCTCCCTATGCCTTTTAATCCCTCTGTGCTAGTTTTCTTGTTCTGTCCTTCAAGATGCCCCTGCTCAGTGGGCTTCACAGAATCACAGAACATTGGGAGTTGGAAGGGATCCTGAAAGAGGTCAAAAAGAGGAAACAATGTGAGGTGTTTCTTCTTGCTTTAGTTCAGATGTCTCCTTGTGGTTATGGTCTCTACCATGCACAGTCATATAGAAATCAGAGCCGTGGATCTCTCTGTAGATAGAGCACACTGATACCTAGGTATTTCCTCATCTGTCTGCAGTTGTACTTTTGTTCCAGTTCCTTAGCTCACTGTCGACCTTTCCTCTTTGTCTTCCCTGATGGAAAATATTTACATACTTTCTGTGCATGACATGACTTCAGCACAGTCTGCAGCCCACCGTGCCATTCTAATGTTATTCTGAAGCTGACAAAGCACTTTATGATTTCTCTCTTGACCTTTGTGCATTAGTCCAAAAAAAGGCTCAGCACAGAGTTCAGTACATCATCCAAGTGTTTTTGTAGGAATCAGTCTATGTCTTACTGTCCTTTGACTCTCTCAGGAAGAAAAGGATTTGTCCAGGCAGATGGTTGAAGAAATTGCTCTGTGACTTGTGTAGTTCTGCAGGTAACATTTTTTTTTTTTTGATGTATCATATCAAGTCTGATTTCACCAATCTACCATAAGATAGTGTCTCCACTCTGATGGTCTCTGCTGCTGTGTTATATTTCTGTAACTGCTGTTCAGCTGCTCTGGTAACTTCTAGATAGATGTAATTTGGCTAAACATTTGGTTCTGCAAAATCATTGAGTGTTTTTCTTCAACCCATTGCTTATGCAAATGTCATGTCAGTACTCAACCCATTTCTTTGTACCCGTATACCTTTTAAGGATGCAAAACCCTCCATACCCATAATGGTGCAGACTTTACTCTGGACTTCCAGTTCCAAATGCCTTGTTCCAGTTGGCTTCTGCCACTCCTGAGGACTGTTCATTGAACCAGCTTTGCCTATCTGTCTTCTCCAGTTTCTTGGGTTTCCAGGTAGAGGATGTTCTCCAACACTGATAACTTCTTTAATGGTCAACCTGTTCTCTTTCACATCTGAGGTGGTTTACTGAACAGGCAGCAAGTGAGGATGATAGTGTGTGCTGTCAAAAGTTGAACATCCTTAAAGACCTGGCAGAATTTGTTAGTCCTTATCAAGTCTTTTCAGTGCTTCAGGTTGTACTGGACTATCCTTTGCATCTCACCCTCCTCACAAGTTGACTCAAATGGTGCTTGAGAGCTGCTGAAGACAAGACAGGACTTGAAACGTCACCTCATCTGAGGAACCTCCACCAGTGAGAGTCTGCGTTCACCTAAGATACTATTTAACAGGACAAAGCCTTGTCAACAGCATCTGAAAATAATCTGGTGTGCCCCCACTCCCTTTGTTTTCAATTTGGATTATGTTTGAACTTCTTTGCTAACTGAAACCATGGCCAGAATTGCATTGCCTGAATTTAGACAACACATGGTCTCTGTAACTCTGATAGATATGGATGAAGAGTGATAGGAATTGCTGACTTCAGTAGCTTGACAAGGGAAACCTCCACATTGACATGCCCTCAGCTCCAGTAGCAAGTCTGAGCGTGTATTGTTTTTAGGCACAGATATTTAGGTATTTAGCCCCTAGATCCTCTGTTCTTCCAGGTATCTTATGCACAAACTCTCTTCTGCATAGCACAAAGCCAGGTCTCTAGCAGCTGATCCAAACCTATCACCCTACTGGTAGCTGACACCCAGATCCTCTGTTCTTTCTAGTGGATGGCTTGGAATGCCAGGTGAACTGAAAAGCCTTTCCTCTTGACTCATCTGCTGGGTGTCATGGCCAGTCCACAGGCTTGTGATTCTTCCATCTTCATCTTTCCATTGCTCCTTTGTCTTCATGCACTTTATGAAGCCTTCAATCACATACCCTAATGAAGAAGAACCAGAGTCTGTGACCAGGGCAAGAAGTCCTTAGGCAACACACCAAAAAGACTTCATAAATATAGTAGTGTCAAGATAGAACCAGTAGCAAAAAGTATGTTGTTGTAAAATTTATGTGGGACTGAAACCAAATGAGACCATTTATTATGCTTTAGGCTCCACAGTCTCTGTGTATGCAGTAGTAAATGTTAGGCTGGTATTGATTTATGTTAGCACAGGCATTTTCATACCTATGAAAATTCAACCTTTGAGTATCATATGTCAGTAAAAGTGTTGATGACCAGCACAAAAACTTAACTTCTAAAAGATTTAGAGGACAATTTAGCTGTGATATTAGAAATGTTAAGTGCTGTAAGATTCCAGACTAAGTTTCTCTTCAGTAACTTAATATTTTAAAATATCCTGATTTTTAATATGGTGAAAACTTGCACATTAGCTATTGCCAAGGATAATTTCTGAATCTGTAAACATAATCCTTGTTATAGAATATGCTGAAGGGGTGAGGGAAGAAGCAGCCATGGCTGAATCTTTTAGCAAATCCCTACACCATGTTTTTGGAGATGCTTTTAGATTCAATGGCAGCTATGCAAGAACAGATAACAGTGGTCCCACCAGTAACACTGACAGAGAATTGCAGAATGTTTGATGTTGTCAGAATGAACAATAAGTCCAGGAATTTAAAGGACTGCTCTTTGCAACCCATAGTATTCTGCATGCAGAACTCCAAATGGCAAGCTTGCTCCTTCTAGTTGTAGGTATCTGGATTTGCTTCTGGGAAACTCCTCCTACCTTAGTGGAATGTGAGGAGAAAATGAGCTGCATCTCAGTAAGTCCCTAGCTGAGCACCCAGCTAGCCATGAGACCCAGCAGTGCTTCAGGCTGAGATTTTTACACTGTATCATGGCCCAGACTTTCAGAAGTTTTTTCTTCCCCCAGTTCACATATAAATCAGAATTTAAAAACAGAAATTGCAGCCAGCTATCTTTATTTGCATTGAAAGACTGATATCTCTCTCTCTGATGTCAATGGGAATTTTCCCATGGACTTTAAAGTGAGCTAACTGAAGTTCAAAAATAAACATTTTTAACTTTTTTTTAGTAGAATAAACAAAAGCCTCAGCTGAAGTCAGCACAAAGTTAAGTCAGTCCTGTATGCTCTAGAAATTACAAAACTTAATGTTCAATATTAAAACTCCCACTATTACAGGGTCTTTCCCCTTCTCCCCAAATATTGGGCTTTACATAATGTAACACTAAGAGAAAAAAATACTTCAATGCCATCGTGTGCCTCTCATGTTAGGATCAAGAAGAGAACGCTGTGGATATCGAATCCTGCGTCGTCATTGTAATTCAGAAGATCAGATGCATTGCATTGGCAAAGCTAAGAAATACAACGAGACAGCAACCCGAGTAAAAGAGATCCTGCTCAGCACAGTCAGTCCAGAACAGTTTGTTTTAACACTACTTGAAGCAGAGCCTCCCAACGTGTTGGTGAGTCGTCCCAGCAAACCATTCACGGAGGCCTCCATGATGATGTCCCTGACAAAACTGGCAGACAAAGAGCTGGTTCACATGATTGGATGGGCCAAAAAAATTCCTGGTAAGAATTTCAGTCTTGCTTTTGTTTATTTTATTCAATACTTTTCCCATCAATGTAGCATTCTCTACCCTGAAATAATAGTACAGCACAGTAAATGTGTGGTATCAAAATCTTAAGCTCTTTATACTGTAAAGGAATGGACAATTTATCGCTCTCAGTAATTCACCTGGATTTATTTTGATTTAGACAATGACCTAGCCTATAAACTGCTACCTGATGTTAGTCAAATACTTGTTAATTTTGCTAAAAAACATAGTTGATGTTGCATGTAAATGCTACCTCATCAACTATAAATACCTGATTAATCTGATTGAAAAGGTTCATTAAAAAGGACTATTAACTAGATTGCTATGAAACAGAATTTAAAACCAAATTCTTTCCTTGAATCCTGACAGAGGTTTTCTAACAGAGTTGATGAAAATTAAAGTGCATCCAGGCACTAAACATCTGTGATTACTTCAGTTGTCGTAGTTGCTACAGAAGAGCGTCCGATGCAAGGTGGCACATAGTACTGATGTCAGAATTACTGTGCACTCTCCTTCAAAGCAAAAGCCAATGAAGATGCTTTTTGTTGTTGTCAGCACAAAGAACATGCACTCAAGCACAACTACATGTGTTGTTGCCTTGAATGGCTCATGAGACCGCAGTATCGTGGCAATGTGCCCTTTTGCTTCTTATAACTAGGAAGAGGTGAGCATTTGCAGTTTCTTCTCCATGCAGCGCTCACAATTAGAACAGTCAGAATAAAGAACAAAAGCCAGAATGAAAGCAGCCAGCACACAGAGAAGGTAGCTGGCAAAACTGTGTGGAAAAGCTTGCTGGCTGACATACACTAAACTGCAGACTCTGGGCATTCAAGTGAGACCAACTGATAACAGTGAGCTGAAAGACACAGAGATGTAGCAGCATGGGGATGAATCCCCAGCCTCAGGTATAGTGCTCTGCTAGAAGTGATGCCTACGGCTGCACTCACATGGCTGATCCGTTCTGCAGTGTGGCCCTCACCCTGTGTCCCTTGGGACTGAGGAGCCAGCACAGGGCAGCTTCTCTCCTGGATTTATGCTGAAGGCAACCAGAGCATGCTGGTGCATGCCCTGGTCTTGTCACACTTGTGCACTGCAAACAGCGTTGCTGCTGCTTGAATGCACATGCAGGAAGACAAGTCCAGACATGTCCTTATGTCCAGAAATAAACCGAGTGCATCCATAGCACAGGAAACAACCTTGGTAAGTGGATGTTTTGCATCTCCTGTTCCAGATCTGGGTGGAGGGGCTGAAGGTGCTACCAGTTCCAGCTGCTGGACCACATCTCCTAGTTGCAGGTTACAGTCTCCACAGCTCAGCCACAGTGCTGCAGGGTTCAGGTGTAGTGCTTTTGGGGATGTGCAAATTCCAGGTCGGCTGCAGAGCTGCTGAGGAGGAGATGCTTGCACAGCATGAGCATCTGAAACCACGCTAGCTATTCACAAAGTGACAGTGGGTTTTGCCATTAATGTAGAATGTTTTAAACCAAGAGCCTGAACCCTTAATCCTTATATTTCCTGATTTAATAAACTCCAAAAATAACTGTAAAATAAGGAACCATGTGGGGTTGTGGTGTCTATAGCTGTAATTTCTTGTCTAATCAGAAAAACGTGACTGAAGGTACTGTTTCAGAGGACTCCAAATAGTATGTTAATTGGGTATCAAGTGAATCTTGAAAGAAAACCAGAGAAAGTCTACAAAATCAGACTTAAAATAGGAAATATTTGGATGGAAAAAAAAAATTAAACCAAACTTTATCCATTTTCTGATTGTTCTTAATTTCTGCTTATTTTTTAAACTATGTCAACTTTTTTAAAAACACCCACACAACCACAAGCCCAAGACCTTATCTGGTTGTTGAGATTAATGTTTTGAATTTTTATTTTTTAAAAGATCCATTTCCAACCCAACCCCCAGTGCTGACATTGATCACTTTTTGTTGACTTTCAACATATGTCAGAAAGAAACACATTTTCTTGGCAGTCAGAGAACGGTATGAAGAAAACCCATTGAAGCAATCAAACCCCTTCAAAACAGTTCCTGGGAATGTCAAACGCTTTATTGTCTGTGTTTGCTTTTTCTGATCACTCCTGTTGCACAGAACAGAAATAAACACCAAAAATAAATGTGATGTTTAACAAGTACTTAATCATAAGTAATATTGCCATATTATGTAGTAATTAGAGCATTTGCTTTAATGTGGATTTATTAATTTTTTCCATTAAAATAACTGTGATGACTGAAGCTCAGGAAATAGACTTTCATTTTTCAAAAATTCTTGCCTGAAGTTAATCATCCAGATCTATGCTTCGGCTCCTGGAGGTAAGGTCTTTGAAAAAAAAAAACCAAACCCAAAAACCATAAACTGCCACCAAAAAACCCCAAAGAACAGGTTCTTGACTGATGGCTCCGTGACCAGTAATATTACTTTCTGCAAAGCTAAATATTTGCTTTGGTGTAGCTGTGCAAGAAGCCCATCTTCACCTCTAAGTTATTATTGGATGCTATCTTGACACTCACCAAAAGTGAAAGAAAACAGAATTATTTTTCTGTATAGATGCTGATGTTAAAAGCAACTTGCCTAAACAGGAAAGATAAATGTTTATATTTTAATAGTTTTTGTATTTAATATTTAGTGACCTTCTACTGTTGTGTCTTTTACTCCATGACTGTGTTTTTGTCTGTACTTTCAGCCTGATGGACTCTACATTTGTTGTTGCTCAGTAAAAGAAGAGCTGACACCTGGATCTTTTTCCTTTCAAATTCCAAGTATTTTAATCCTAAATTACCATACAACAGAACATAACTTCTGTAGTTGCCTTTTACTTTGTTGACCTAGACTAAGAGAGTTGAACGTGGTTCATAGCTGATTGTGTATTGCCAATCGATAGGATGTTGTCATAGTACTGAAATTTGGAATCATTATGCAACTTAGGATGTTACTGGCCAGACCACTGTGTCTTTTGCTAGTTATTTACCATGCATCCAGCACAAGTTTCTTCTTGTCTGTCCTAGGAATTTGTAATTAAATGATTAAGTATAGAACGGATGATTTAAAGGACATGAACTACAGCCATAGAAAAATAAGTTGTTTAATGTACTCTCTGCAGCAGATGGAACGGGACTTCTGATGCTGCAGCAGAAGCTGTGGTGGTTGTCTGCTGCCCTTGGGCTCTAAGGCATAAGATTGGGAAAGGAAAGGTACAGTCCTCTAATAGCTGTGCTCAATGGCCATAAATCATACTGCTGGTGCTGATAACAAGAGTTTAGCAGATGACATCCAGGATAAATCTGGCTCTTTAAGCATCTGTAGATTGAATGCTGGGACTTGGTCTGACATGTCCCTCAACTGAGAGAATTTCTAACCCCAGTAACTGGTTGTTTATGCTAGAGAAATCACTGCACCCCTGTGTAAAAGTTTATTTAAATAAACTTCTGAAATGTCTTTGGGCTGTTGTTTCCCAGGAAACTGCCACTGTCAGTTTATGCTATTCACACTCCTGTGATTATTTTTCCAGAAGCACTTTCAAAATCATGAGCGTGTGTCTGACAGATAATCTGTTGTTTGCTGTAGATTCTGTAGTAAATTCTGTGATGGTGAAATCCAGGAGGGAAGGTATGGCTCAGAGGCTCCTGTTTACCCTTCTTATTAAATAAGGAGCAAGGCTATCGATTTGGGAAGGCAGCACTTTGGCAGTGATAGCAGAGAGTACGTGTTACCCAGTTCATGTCAACCCAGGGCTATCACCAACTGTCTCCCAGCCTGGTAGTTTAGTCAGATTAAAATACATGGAGCATTTGTATAAATTACTGACAGCAGATTCTTTTGACAGCACAAACGTACTCTGTGTGTATTTTAAGACCTCTGAGAACTGGCAAGAACTACGGGAAACCTGTCCCCCACGGCCACGCTGTATAATGATTTTTCACTACGCAGGGTCATAGATATCAGCTTGTCTCAAAATGAAGCACCTTGGCTAAGACACCTACCTAATGCAGCTCTGATTTGAAAACTGGCCTCAGCTTTGAACACAGCCATGGTTTGACCACCAAACTGGATGTCATTGTGTCTGTGTTTTACTCCCCAACTGAGCAGTCTGCTTTGCCACTTCCATTTTGATAATTCACACGTCTCTTTTCTGTGTGTTTGGGTGTTGGTTGGTTGGCTTCTTTGGTTTCTTGGTTTTGTTTTATTTTGTTCATGTGTGTCAGTTTTGTTTCTCTTTATCTGGCTTCTGTGTGTCGCTTTTCCTGGGTCTTTTTTTGCAGGGGAGAGGACAGGGAGAGTAACAACTGCGTCTCCCTCCTGGCTGTGTTGCAGTGCTATCTGACACCTTGCTATAACTTCAGGAGACAACTGAGTGCTGGAACAGGCTCATACACCACTGTCTTAATTCTGTTCTTGCTTTTAGGGTGCTGTGAATGGAGACAATGAGGACACTAACACTTTCACCAGCTACCTTTGCCTTTTTATCTACTTTTTTTTTTTTTTTTTCCTGTTTTTTCACAATTATGGGGAAGAGGGTGGCAGGAAAGGGATGGGCTGGGGTCAACACGTTGCTTACAAAAGGGATGATAACACAGAGGAACCAAGATGTGGATTCTTCCAGAGTTACCCAGCAAACCCAGAAACATGCCTGTCTTAACAAGATTTTTAAAAAAACCCTGTAAAGTGGCAACCATGTGTGTTCTGGGGAGAGAGTGGACTGTTTTCCTAGTAGTCCTCTGCAGGGGGATGCAATAACCTCCGAGTTTCCCAAGCTATTCCCTGGTCCCTCTCCAGGAGGTTGTGGGACCATCAGCTAAAGAGGTGCCCAAGCACAGGGCAAGTTCACTGCAGTCACTTTGAGTTTCACCAGCTGTATGGGAGTAATTGCAATGTGAACACCAATCTGCTTTATTTCAAATGTTTTGTGGAAGATTTGACAACCAGAACAACAAATACTTGTGTTCCTATTTGAGATGGTCCTTCCAATGCCAGTGCTCCCTTTTCTGACTTTCTTCACAACCCATAATTCCTTTTTTGTTTCTTTTTAATTGTCATCTACTCAGTCATCTTGAAACAGAGAAATAAACAGATTGAGTTATTTTATGCCATTTTCATCATTTTAGGCTTCATCAATCTCAGCCTTTATGACCAAGTAAGACTCTTGGAGAGCTGCTGGATGGAAGTTTTAATGATTGGTTTGATGTGGAGATCAATCGACCATCCAGGGAAGCTGATTTTTGCACCAGACCTTGTACTAGACAGGTAAGAGAAATAAATCTTCTCAAGAACACTTCATATTAGTTTGGAAGTGGGGTGAATGGTAAGAGGTAGAGGATTAAGTATGGGAGGTGTTGGTTTATCTGACAATTGCCTTCACTTGTATTTGTAACAAAAACCTCTTGAGGTTCCCCATCCTTGCAGGGACTGAAAGGAATGCTAACCAGAAATAGCACTGTTGGTCTTGCCAGCTCCTTGGTTCCATGTGACAGTGTGAAGTTTCTCTGTATTTTTCACATCTTTTATTGGTTTTGTTTCTTATGGTCTGGGTCCCTAGGTGCTGAAACTGTAGACACATCAATACAATGCACTACATTGCAAATCAATTTCTTCCAGATGATAGATTTTACTCCCTCAACCCCTCAAAAAAAGCAGACATACTGTCACACCGTATTTTCATTATTTTAAGTAGTTTTTCTACCCATTTTTCTTCCCACCCCTAGTGCAGACTTCATAAATATCCGTAATAATGAACATTGCAGCACTAGTCAAAGGGATTAAAAAAGCTTGCTTTTTAATACTGAAACTATCTTTATTACACTAAAGCAGAACATTTGCAAGATTAAATATTATTTCTCCATAACAGCATGTACCAGCAGGGAAGAATACAGCTTAGTAAGAGTGTTTTTCTACGGAACCTTAGAAGGATTTAACTTGGGCTTCACATTGGTAAAAAAGTCAGGGAAACAATCTACTCTCTTGGGTAGGTTTAAAATGCCTCTTAACCTTTTCAACCTGGGGAAATGCAGATCAGTACCAGCTCTGTGGCTGGAGCTGAATAATAACCATCATCATAGATATAAAAAGCAAAATGGGTCAGTAAGATAAATAAATTTAATTTATGAAATATATGAAATACATTATTATTATTTGCTCACATAAAATTCAGTGCAAGGACACACTGTGTTGTTCAACACAATGATGAAAAATTCCTGAAAATGTATGATACATTTAATTACTTGGGAGCTAATATGTGCTGAACAGTGTGAGCTGTTTTGATGCATTCCTCCATCCCCACACGACACAGCAAAGCAGGAGCTAGTGAGCATCTGGGCATGCTGCAATATTAATTTCTCAAAGAGATGCCTATATGTAACTTGACTGTTTTCATCCCAGCTGAACTTTAGGTACATTTCCTACACCATCTTTGTAGACAAGTACTTCTCCCATGGTTGAGTCTTTGTTTGGAAACTGGCAGCTGCCCATCCTTTCCCAAAGCTTAAAATCCTCCTTTGCTGTGGGGAACGCAGGAGCTGGCAATGTGCACCTGGTTAGTGTTATCTGCCCGTGCCTGCCTTGCAGCCCGGAGGCTCAGCACCTTCCTTTTGGGACTCAGGAGAGAAGTAAAGGTCTTTTAATTCTCCTGCACAGCCTGTCTTGCCTTAAAAACGTTACAGGGAAAAGAAACTCATATTCTAGATAATATATGAAGCATTCCTTTAAATACAGTGTTACAGAGTCTAATTGGGTTGTTTTTTAGTCCAGTAAATGAACACAAACACCCCAAAAAGAAATCCCAAGCAAAAAGCAGGGACAGAAACTTCAGTGGTTTTAAATTTGCTGCCTTTTAGGGTTGGTTTTTTTTTTGGTTGGTTTGGGGTTGGGTTTTTTTCAGATTGGAAAATGGGACTGTTTCTAATGTGGAGAAATGAAGAAAGTTGCATTCATTAAACACTTGTAAACATGAAAATAACCAAACCACAAAACCTCCTACAAAATCTGTTTACATTTAAACACCTTGAAAGTAAAATGTGCTGGGGGATGCGGATAGAGGTTGCTTCATTCTTTAAAAACGGCTTATTGCTCCAAGGAATTTAGTTTAGGGTGTCTTTCTACTTCACCAAGTCCTGAGGCTTCCCTCACATACAAATGTATGTTACCAGTTGTGGTATTAACTCCTTGTGAAACAAAGCTGGAAATAATTCAACACTGTGGAGATTCAAAGGGATTATCTGGAATTATACTGGCTGTGAGGTTAAAGCTTCTCACAGGAATAGGGTCATACCTGTGCTCAGTCCTGCATGTGCTTTAAAGAGAAGATCAGTTTCTTAGAGGTGCAGACCTCCTATACCAGTGTAATTTTCAATTTAGATCTCATGATAGAACTTTCCGCATTCTCCCAAAGATGAAATGGAGAGGCCTTTTGCAGCCTCCTTTGTGCTTTGACTTTTGTCTGGCTGAGTCAGAGTTCCTTAATTCTACTTTTTTGGTAACATTTTAAATGTGTTTCCATAGGGACGAGGGGAAATGCGTAGAGGGAATTCTGGAGATCTTTGATACGCTCCTGGCCATGACCTCGAGGTTCCGGGAGCTGAAACTGCAGCACAAGGAGTATCTGTGTATCAAGGCAATGATCCTCCTCAATTCCAGTGAGTAGATGGCTGACTGATGCTCACCAAATTGTACTTTTTATGTTGAGGGTGGCTGGGAAATCAGCCTCTAAAAATGGTAGAAATATCAAATGAGATAATGCCATTGGAAGAGAACAACAGGAAAGGACATCCAACTGTCAGATTGTAAGGACTTTTGCTCAAGAAACTTCTGAGCTGTATCATTTGCTGGATTTAGGGTCTATGTCCTGTTGTAAGAACTGCATGAAAGACCCAAAGTGTGAAACCTCCTCACAAGCTGGGGGCTCATGGCCCAGGCTTTGGGTATATCCTTTTCAGTGAGAACTTTTGCTCATCTCTCTGTAGATCCTTCTCATGCCTAAAGTTGTATAGCTCTATAAACTTGTCCTTAATTCTAATAAAACTACTCAACTGAATGCTGATTAATTGGGCTTAAATATTCCTATTTAACAGTAATTAATTGGTAGAAATGATTGAAAGTACTCAGCTGTTCTGCAAGATGAATTTCAGGACAGCAGCTTTGCTTTGCAGCCATTTACACGAGGCAAACAGGAGTGTGTGTTTGCTAGTTTAGGGCAGTCGGCAGTAAAAGAATTTTATTCCCCAGAACATTTTGTAATTACTGTTGTCAGAAAAGCTCAGCAACAAAATAACAGCTACCTTTTTACATCTCCTGTTTTCAGCCAGGAGCTGCTGAGTGATTCTCAGCCCGGTTCTGAAGGAGAGTAGTCCAGCTGTTATCCCACTCATTTAGAGATGGATAACATTATTTAAACAGACAACAAAAGCTCAAAAGCTGCTTTTTTATTTTTCTTAAAATAATTCATACCAACCAGCCAAAAGCCCAACAAAAAAACAGGTTCATCAGCCATTTTTTCCTCAAAACCTCACCTTTTAAAAAAACCCTCCCTGCTCTCCTTTCTTATAACAGTTAATCTTTTCCTCTTAATTTTCCAGGTGTTCTGGAGTTCTGTTCTTCCATAAGTACTTTTGTACTTTTGGGAGGATTTTTTTTTTTTTTTTTTTAGAATCATGGAGTGCTCTATGTTGGAAGGGACCTTTACAGGTCATCTAGTCCAACCCCCCTGCAGTAAGCAGGGACACCTTTGATTAGATTAGATTGCTCAGAGCTTCATCAGGACTGACCTTGAATGTCTCTAGGGTTAGGGCCTCCACCATCTCTCTGGGCAACCTGTTACAGTGTCTCACCACCCTCATAGTGAAAAACTTCTTCTTAATGTCTATCCTAAACCTGCCCTGCTCCAGTTTAAAACCACTCCTGCTCATCCTATTGCTACATACCCTAACAAACAGTTCTTCCCCAGCTTTCCTGTAGCCCCTTCAGGTACTGGAAGGCTGCTATAAGGTCTCCCATGAGCCTTCTCTAGGCTGAACGACCCAACTCTCTCAACCTCTCTTCATAGGAGAGGTGCTCCAGCCCTCTGATCATCCTCATGGCCCTCCTCTGGACCTTCTTCAAGAGGTTCATGTCCTTCTTGTGCTGAGGGCTCCAAATTTGGACACACTACTCCAGGTGGGGTCTCACAAGAGCAGAGTACAGGAGAAGAATTGCCTCTTTTGATCTGCTGGCCACACTTTTGATGCAACCCAGGATGTGATTGGCTTTCTGTCTGGCAAGTTCACATTGTTGGCTCATGTCCAGCTTTTCATCCATCAGTACTGCCAAGTCCTTTTCCACAGGCCTTCTCTCTATCACATCATCCCCCAGCCTGTATTGGTAGTGAGGATTGTCCTGATCTAAGAACAGGACTTTGTACTTGTCCTTGTTGAACTTCATGAGTGGCCCACCTATCTAGCTTGTCCCAGTCCTTCTGGACGACATCCCATCCCTCTGGCATGTTGACCACACCACTCAGCTTGGTGTCACCTGCCCTAGGTCTCCTCTTCTTCTTCAATAATGTTGCTGTGTATTTCCAGACCTTCCTTGTGGTGATCTCTTCTATTCTCTCTCCATACCCCTAATTACCCTTTTTGGCTTTTGCTGGCTTTTAAGGTTTCTCACTGTAGGGAAGCTCCATATTAGGGCACCTTTAGTGAGCTGTAGGGAGACCCTGGCAGGCTGGGTCTATGAGCAATGTCTTCTACCTTCCCTAGGTATAGTCAGATTAAAAAATGGGATATTTTTTTTTCCAGCAAGAAAGGATGAGAGAGAGCATAATGCTATAATTCATAACAGTCACTGAAATAAAAGGTACAGAGGGATTCAAAGGAAAAAGTCCTGGAGAATGGCGAGCATGTCTGTTCTCTGGACTGAAGGGTCTAAGTCCCACATGTTGTCTTGGGAGGATCTGGGACAAATGCTCATTTTGCAAACTGTGGCAAAGGAATTTAAGTTGGAGCTTAGTGTGATACAGGGAGCACCGTTTGTAAGGTATCGGGGGAGCTGGGAATTTTACCTTCTCTAATCCTGTTGAAATATTACATCAGGAAAAAAATCCAATCATAGGTTTCTTTTCCCTTCCTCATGAGCAGGGAGTATTTCTTTCTCTCTCTGCTTAGGCATGTTTCCCTTGTCAGCAGAAGAACCTGAAAGCAACAGGAAGCTGCATCATCTGCTTAACATAGTCACAGACGCCTTGGTGTGGGTTATTGCGAAGAGCGGCATCCCCTCGCAGCAGCAGACGACTCGCCTGGCCAACTTGCTGATGCTCCTCTCCCATGTCAGGCATGCCAGGTAAATTATACAGAATGTGCAGAGCATTAGTGTTTGTTTATGGCAGCAACAGAGCAAGCCCTGAACTCTGGAGCACTCCTGAGGGAATCCCGGTGCTGCTCTTGATCTCTGCTCATTGTAAGCCTTTCCATTACAGCGCAGCTAAATAGGCGATGTTCTCAAGTGTTTGCTGGAGCTCAAACCCACCGTGTTGATATGAAAACGCTGTCTTAACTGTATTACAGTAAATTGTTTGTTATGTATCTGCCTGAAACACTTATCAAAAATAACATGAATCCAGCCTTTCAAAAAATAAAATACAAATCCAGCCCCCGAAACACTTCTGCCCCAAAGTCTCTTTCAAAACTGATCTGCAGTGGGGGCTTGGGTGGAGCAGAGTCTGTGCTGTGTGCCATGTTTGTCTTAGGCCAAATTTGTGTCCTGAGAGCAACTATTAGGTCTCTTGTTCAGGACCACAGCAATTCTGCCCAGTGAATCGCGCTACTGTGATGCCAAGCTGCTTCCACTTTCCCCATGGGAAGCAGGTCCTCTGCTCCCTGCCAGTTCCTGGACCTCCCCGAGTTGCTCGCCTTTGCTTGCAGCACAGCGGACTTGAACAGATGCTTTAACCTTCAGGCTGTTTACAATTTTAAATTATTACCCAGAGACAGCTATCCATGAAGAAATCTCGTGTCTTGGCAGTGGAGCTTGTGTCCAGGAAAGCTGGTCCTGGGACCAGGCTGGAGCATGCAAGGAAGAGGTGGGCGTATCTGACTGTGTAGGGGCACTGGAAGAGGGACAGCCACCTTTGCAACAAGCTTCCTGGCAGAGCTGGTGGCAGCAGAAGCTTTTAGCAGCCAGGTTGTGGACTGGGGGAGAGTTTGAGTGCTGGCCTTGTGAGACCTGCAGCACCAGCCAGAGCTGAACCCGACTCATGGCTCTGATGCGCTGCTGTCACCTGGGGTGCCCAATGTGCTGTGACACCACATCACAGCATTGCAGGAGCTTTTCTTCTGGCACAGTGTAAATAAACATTGTGAATCTTTGCATAATTTTTACATTTTCTTATTAAAACAAGAGGTTCTGTGCTGTGCCTGCCTCAGCTGAAGCCCAGAGGCTATTTGTGATGTAGCCTCAAACTGTTGGGATCTCATTCCTGTTGATAGAGACAAGTCATTTCAGAGACTCCCCTTAACTTCCAATGAAAAAGGACTCCCTTGAAGTCACGAGCATATGTGACTGCATATCTCTGCATTGTTGGACCCAGATTGCTGATTTATTTTCTGTTCTTCACAGTAACAAGGGAATGGAGCATCTACTAAGCATGAAGTGTAAAAACGTGGTCCCAGTGTATGACTTGCTGCTGGAGATGTTGAATGCACACACTCTCCGAGGCCAAAGGAAATCCCCGGTCACACATCCCGAATTTGGCTCATTAGAACAAATGGAGACTGGGGACAGTCTGCGGAACGGGGCAGCCCAGTAATTCTGTCAAGACCTGGAAATGTGAAGCTTGTTCAAAGTGGTGGGAGAAAACAAATCTGCTGCGATGGGATTGCTGGAGTGTGACCACGTGCACGTCCTCATCGCTTCTAGATTTGCACATCGGTATCTCGGGAAAGGCTTGTGGGATCCACACCGCCGTCCATGTGTCTGACATGATAATAGCTGCACTTTTATAGTGCCTTTTCTGAGACTCCTCAAAAGCACCTTATGAAATTAAGCCTCAGAACAGTACTGCAAGACAGGGAATTACTGCCTCTCCTTTTCAGAGGCAGATGAACTGAGACAGAGAGATAACAGGCCTGGGTTAAGATGACAGCAGTCTGTGTCAGGGCTGGGAGTGAGCACCTGGGTCTCTGTCTCCCAGACTAAGGCTTTTAAGTGCTGACTAGATGATCTCCTCTTTCAGAGTGGGATTGTTTGAGAAGTAGAGCAGCATCCTTTGGGACGGATCTGCTCGCTGGGGTGTGCTGGTCCCTGGGCAATACCTGCTGTGCAGCTGATCTAGATAAAGTGCTGAGGTACGCACAGTGCAAAGGAGTTTCTTCTTAAATATGCAATGGCTGCAAGGGCCTTCATTAGGAGGCCATTCAGAATAGCTTCTAGGGCCAGCTGCAAGCCTCTTTGGAAATGTTAAACCAAGCTTGAGTTTGTATTTTGTGAGCCTGTTTTAACACTCACATTATTATCTGTGTATGAATCTTCAGTGCTTTAAACAATGACCAAACTGCCTGGATATCTCAGTCATTGCTGACCTTTGAAATGTGTTTCATCTGTGAGATTAACATGTCGGTTTATATATTTATTAATGATGTTAAATCTATTATGATATTTAGGTACAAGAGGTCGCTCTGTGAAT
The DNA here is from genome assembly GCA_020800305.1 of Porphyrio hochstetteri. Lineage (NCBI taxonomy): Eukaryota > Metazoa > Chordata > Aves > Gruiformes > Rallidae > Porphyrio > Porphyrio hochstetteri. The sequence goes on along the minus strand of CM036908.1, from coordinate 65,659,698 downwards.
ATTCACTGTTTGCATTTGTATCTGATCCCCTAATTGGGGCTTGTGAAATGAGCTGGAAACAAACCATCTTCCCTCCCCTTTTGATGCGCGTGGGGGATTATGTCCTGCCTGCCCAAAACCTCTTGCAGGGGGCGAGGCGGCGGACGGGATGCTAAGCTGGGACCTGCTTTTGCCTGCTGCCCTCAGGTTTGCTGCTGGCTTGTTTTCAGAGTGCATGGCACCCTATGCTGTGCTGCTTGTATCTCATACAGGTTCCCTCAAAGAGCAAGGGGTGATGGTTCAGGAACTTCCTTTGCTTCGCGAGTGTGATGACTTCTTTGAGTTTCCCTGACGAGGCGGGTTTAAGCCCCCCTGTTGTCCTGATTTCTGCTGCCTTTCAGCTGCACTGAGGAAAAAAGAGAATAGCAGAGAAAACCTGCCCGGTATCCTCAGTGGACAGCAGGATGAAATCATTCGTTCCGGAAACTGCCAGTATCGCATTTTGATGTGAGCTAGAATTGCAATCACTCGAAATAGATAGGCTTAATTATAATGCACGTGTGTTCTGGGCATTTCAGGTATGGTGAAATTAAATTGGGGTCACACCAAACATCTCTTTTGAGCCAATAAATCTTTTGGACTAGGGACTTTGATTAGTATGCCATTTGCATACTTTGCATATGAGCCAAACCTTTGATCTTGGTGGGTTTTTTTAAAGCCAAGGACAATATTTTTTATAGAAGTGGCATAAAGAATTTTCAGAGAGATACAGAAAACTAGTGTCTTGTTTTGATCTTGTACTATAGCAGATGCTGCTGCTGGTCTCAACTTTTACTAGCTACCTTTTTATTGTTTTTAAGGAACTGTACTATAGCAGTGCCCTGCTACAGAAGTGTAACATTTACTACAAAAACAGAAAAAGAGAGAGAAAATGTGAGTACAGTCTGGAATTCATGGGTACTTTCACTCTGAGGGAAGTTTTGCTGTGAAGCAGATGTGTTTCAGTGCTTCTTGGGCTTGTTCACCTTCTGGCCTCGGTGCCTGGTGTATCATTCTTCCTCTGATTTTCCTCCTCCTGTGTGATTTTGTTTGTTTTGCTTTAACAGTGGTGAATTTATGTGCAATCTTGAAGCTAACTTCTTAAAAAGAAAACAGGGAAGAGCGGGTATAAACTGTAAAATTAACTTCTTATATGGAAATTTGCTCTGGACAGACTCTGTAAAAGGGCAATGCTGCAGATTTGTGCCACGTGTTGTGATTCATATATGCCGTTACTAGCACAGTGCAAATAGGGAGATGATGTGATTTTAACAGATATTTTTTGTCTTGTCGAACATAATTTTATTAAAAGTTACTACTAGTGTTTTAAAATGGGCAAAAGCCAATAGCTGTTGACTCGCTGGATTAATGTAGCACTGTTCATAATTGGAGAAGAAGGTGTGTGGCACACTCATGGATAAACAGAGGCCTGTGTGATAAAATGATGGGACAAGGGTGCCTTCCTCCCTTGAGAGCGATGTTGGGTTTATTGTGGGCGTGTATCCCACAGACTCTCTCAGATGCTGCATTCTTGGAGCGTGTCCTTGTCCCTGCCAGGCCTGAGCAGAGCTGCCAGGCTGTGTTTCTGTTTTAGATATTGGGGGGCTCTTCCAGTTTCAGCATGAATGGATCGAATGCTGGGGAGCTGTGAGGGTGGTGAGGAGATGGTTTATGGCTTTCCCCCACTGCTCTTCTGCACGTCAGCTCCTGCTGCCGGACCAGGACCTGGCCAGGGCTGGCTGTTCCTGCTTGAAGAAATGATGCTGCAGCTCTGGAATGTTTGCAGAGGTGAGCACCCTTGGTTCATGCAGGAGGGCCAGCAGCCATGGATTTAAAAACAAAACAAAACTAGGAAAAGCCCAAGCTTTTCCTTTTTCCTCTTAAAACCATGCTGAGGTTCCTCTCCAGCCTAGAACTAGAACCAAGTCATAAAGTGACCTTGATTTTTTTAAAAGAAATGTGCTAAGCCTTGGAGCATTTCAGGCAGGTGAAATGCTTTGTCTCCAGGAATGTGAGACCTTTCCCACACGTCCATCTTCTGGCAGATTACCCACTTGTAGTGCTGTAATGTTGCCAGTCAGAGAGGAGAACATGGGGAAAAGATGTGTTGGAATGTTCTCCCTTGAGGCAGTGCCTGACAGGTGGGCTGCTCCTATAAAATGTGTAGCAAACCGAGATAAGTAGCACTTAAAGTGGGTTGGGTTGGTTCTTTTTCAATAAATATGCATATTCACATAATAATAACAATAATGTGGAAAGTGCTGGACCTTTTTTTTCCTGAGGGCCTGCAGACTCTGGCAGACATGTGCATGAATTGAGCACTGAGAAAGCTGCCTTTTGGTCTTATTTGAGCTGTCACTAGTGATCAGCCTCTGGCAAGGTAAGAATTTTTGTCATCTTTAGACTTTATCATAGAATCACAGACTAGTTTGGGTTGGAAGGGACCTCCAAGCCCATCTCATTCCAACCCCTGCCATGTGCAGGGACACCCTCCACTAGCCCAGGCTGCTCACAGCGTCATCCAACCTGGCCTTTGAACACTGCCAGGGAGGGGGCAGCCAGTGCCATCTTCTACCCTTCACAACTGAGAATTCCAGCAGGGCATGATCACTGCATCCCAGGCTGCCTCCAGTCTTAATCTTCCTGATAAGTTCTTCTGCACTAGTGAGCAACAGGTCCAGCAGTGCCTCTCCTCTGGTTGGGCGCTCTGTTGCCTGCACTAGGAATGCTTGCAATTTGCTGAGTGGCTTTTCCAACAGATGTCTGGGTGGTTGAAGTTCCTTGGTCAGGATCAGGGCTCCCAAATGTCACTTAAAATTGCTTGCAAAAGATTCAAATTGCATAAATATCAATTGACACAAAAGTTTACAGTGTGGCCAGTAGGTCTAGGGAAGTGATTGTGCCCCTGTACTCAGCATTGGTGAGGCCACACCTTGAGTACTGTGTCCAGTTCTGGGCTCCTCACCATAAGAAGGACATGGAGGTCCTGGAGCGAGTCCAGAGAAGGGCAACCAGGCTGGTGAAGGGGCTGGAGGGCAAATCCTATGAGGAGTGGCTGAGGGAGCTGGGGCTGTTTAGCTTGGAGAAGAGGAGGCTGAGGGGAGACCTTATCACCACCTACAACTACCTGAAGGGAGGTTATAGAGAGATAGGTGATGGTCTCTTCAGCCAGGTGACAGGCGATAGGACAAGGGGGAATGGCATGAAGCTGTGCCAGGGCAGGTTTAGATTGGATGTTAGAAAAAAATTTTTTACTGAAAGAGTTGTGAGGGCCTGGAACAGGCTGCCCAGGGAGGTGGTCGAGTCACCTTCCCTGGATGTGTTCAAAAAAAGGGCACATGAAGTACTTAGGGATATGGTTTAGTTTAGGTTGCGAATGGTTGGACTTGATGATCTTAAAGGTCTTCTCCAACCTTGGGATTCTGTGATTCTGTGAAGCTCGGCCTGAGCGTGCCGAGTATTGCTAATGGCCATGGCCATGACTGGGGTTTGAAGGCACAGTGCTGCTGCAGCTGCCGGGCGCACTGATGGTTGCGGAGCCTAACTGTATAGAAAGCAAGGCCGAGCTTTTCCCATTAAGCTGGACCCAAATGATTTTTAAAAGCTGGCCCAGTGTGCCTGCTTTTGTGCATCCACGGTTGTTCCTTTGACTGAATAATAGAAAATAGTTGTGCAGTGATGAAACAGCCGCTCTTCCCTAGGATGTGCTTTAACCCACACATTAAAAAGGCAGTTGTCACTATGGGTCTATTTCAATCTTTGCACTGCGAACACATGGCAAAGATCAATGGCACTCTCCCTTCCCTGCCTCCCCCACCAAGATAAGTGCCCGTAGGTAACAGGTTGCTCTTACTTTGAGAACTGAAGCTGAAAACCATGTATGGGTTTGCATGGCTTTGTCTGAGGTGCTGTACAGTGAGTATGGCCGAAGGGCTTGCTGCAGGAATTTCTGGTTTGTAGGGCTGAGCACTGACAGACGTGTATCCAGTATATGGACATCAATGTATTCTGGCCAGTCCCTTGGATGGCAGAATGTGGTGGTGCAGCTCCTGCTCCTCTGGAGCTGCTCGGTACCTCGTGCAGTTCCCTCATTTTCCAGGCCACACACCCATGTGCAGACCAGAGCGTTGAGGTGTCACCTTAATGTGTCTGTTCCTGCATTGCTGGGCAGCAGTAACAGCCTGGGACATGTGCTGGGCCTGAGACCTTCTTACCCCCTTTTTGCTTGGGAACACTACTGACAGTTGATCAGCTCCTGGCAGCCCGTTGCACCTGTACTGGTACTGCAGCCTGAAAATAGAAGATACCAGAGAAGTTTGGCATCTGTACAACCAATGGGAAGTACCAGAATATTTCACCATCAGAGCTGGGCTGGAAACTACTGACGTAAGTCAATTCTCTCAGCCCCTATAAGCAGCGATTCCAAGCAAGACCCTTTAAGCTCTCGGGGATCACAGCAGGCTGTGAACAGCATTGCTGGGGTTGCCCTTGGGCACAAGCCCTGGAAACCAGGGAGAATGGCCAGGGCAAGCCAGCCTCCTCAAGTCCCAGCCATTGCCCATTCAGGGATGCCAATGCATCCTGAGTACTGACCCCAAACTCAAAGAGGGAAATTTTAACCAGAAGCTAGCTTCCTGCACCCACCTCCCTGCCTACCTCCCCGTTTAAATACACACACTTGCCTTCATTAGTGTGGGGGGTAGGTATCACTGGGCCCAAATATGTGTGCCTTGATGTGCTGTGTTTTTAGATACACATCTATAGCTATGCACTTTAAGATACCTTATAGCAAGTTAGTGTGAATTCTCATCAACAACTCTGTAATTCGGTTGCTGTTTTGATCACAGTATATTTTACTGAATTACTTGTAAATCTTTAAACTAGTTAACCACTGAGTGCTGCTGATATTCAACCTTTGATTTACTGCACATCATTAATATATTTTAAATTGACTGAATCATATCCCTGATGATATCCTGTCCCTGGCTGCTGTAAGCGAGACTGGTGGAGGCCGGTCACCACCATGGCTGCTGTGTTAGTCTCAGCCAGCTGCAGACTGCACCATAAGCTCAACATGAGCTGGCAATGTGTGCTTGCAGCCCAGAAAGCCAACTGTATCCTGGGCTGCATCAAAAGGAGCGTGGCCAGCAGGTCAAGGGAAGGGATTGTGCCCCTCTACTCTGCTCTTCTGAGACCCCACCTGGAGTACTGTGTCCAGCTCTGGCATCCCCAAAATGAGAAAGACATGGAACTGTTGGAATGAGTCCAGAGGAGAACCAAGATGATCAGAGGGCTGGAGCACCTCTCCTATGAAGACAGGCTGAGACAGTTGGGCTTGTTCAGCCTGGAGAAGAGAAGGTTCTGGGGAGACTTTATAGAAGCCAACCAGTACCTGAAGGGGCCTACATGGTAGATGGTAAGGGACATTTTAGAAGGCCATGCAGTGATAGGATGAGGAGGAATGGTTTTAAATTGGAAGGGGGTAAATTGAGATTGGATATTAGGAAAAAATTCTTCACTACAAGGCGGTGAGGCCCTGGCACAGGCTGCCCAGGGAGGTGGTGGCTACCTCCTCCCTGGAGGTGCTCAAGGCCAGGTTGGATGGGGCCTTGAGCAGCCTGGACTAGTGTGAGGTGTCCCTGCCCATGGCAAGGGGTTGGAACTTGATGATCTTTAAGTTCCCTTCCAACCCAACCCATTCTATGATTCTACAATTTCTTGCAGTGGTGCAGGGTCCTGTGATCCTGCCAGGCACTCAGAGCTGGAAGTCGTGGCAAGGCCGTTAACGATGTGGTTACCTGTGGCATCGACCTAGTGCCTGAACTACTACTAAAGGCAGCACTGTCAGTGGGAACATGAAAAGCAAGTGGGCTGCTAAAATCTAGAAGATAAATATTTACATTCATTTTTTCACAGGGTTTTAACACCGAAGTGTGGTGAGTTAAACAGCACACTGCTTCATAGCTAAAACTTCATGTGATTTATGAGTTGGGTATTTTTTAACTCTTTCCATCCTCACACACAGGCACCACCTACAGCCCTCACACATTGCTGTGCCTCAGCGAGTTCAGTTTACCTGCATGAAGGAAACAAGGTTGCTGGGCTGTAAGAATGCCAACTGCTGCCACTACTGCCTAGCCAGCCAAAACCTCCTTCGCTCATCAGCTCACCTGAGGAGCTGGCACAGCCATCAGGGTGGGTACTGCACATTTCCTATGTCTGCCTGCCCCAGAAGTTGCTCAGTCTTACTTCGTATGTGGTTTTAATTTCAATGTTTCAGCCTTGGTGCAAGTTTGTAAAGGACACGCAGGAGCACTGCGCTGCCATCCAGAGAGACCTGGACAGGCTGGAGAGCTGGGCAGTGAGAAACCAGATGAAGTTCAACAAAAGCAAGTGTAAAGTCTTGCACCTGGGAAGGAACAACTGTTTGTATCAGTACAGGCTGGGGGATGACCTGCTGGAGAAGAGCTCAGTGGAGAAGGACCTGGGGGTCCTGGTAGATGACAGGTTGGCCATGAGCCAGCAGTGTGCCTCGGTGGCCAAGAGAGCCAATGGGATCCTGGGATGCATCAGGAGGAGTGTAGCCAGCAGGTCAAAGGAGGTGATCCTCCCTCTCTACTCTGCCCTGGTCAGGCCCCACCTGGAGTATTGTGTCCAGTTCTGGGCTCCTTGGTATAAAAAGGACAGGGATCTCCTGGAAAGAGTCCAAAGAAGGGCTACGAAGATGATTAAGGGCCTAGAGCATCTCCCCTATGAGGAAAGGCTGAGTAAGCTGGGACTGTTCAGCCTTGAGAAGAGAAGACTAAGGGGGGACCTAATCAAAGTTTATAATTATCTGAAGCAGGGGATGCAGGGGGAATCGGCCAGCCCCTTTTCAGTGGTCTGTGGGGATAGGACAAGGGGCAATGGCTGCAAGTTGGAGCATAGGAAGTTCCGCACCAACATGCGGAAGAACTTTTTCACAGTGAGGGTGACTGAGCACTGGAATAGGCTGCCCAGGGGGGTGGTGGAGTCTCCTTCACTGGAGATATTCAAGAGCCGCCTGGACGCCTATCTGAGCAATATGAGCTAGGGAGCCTGCTTTGGCGGGGGGGTTGGACCCGATGATCTCTCGAGGTCCCTTCCAACCCCTACAATTCTGTGATTCTGTGATTCTGTGAAGTGGGTTTAGGACTGAAGTCGGTGTCTTCTAAAGTACCTCAGGTATGTTACACTAATGGGGACATGCCTCCCTTTCTGGTGGCTGCTCTTCCAGTGACCTTGCAGTATCTGCCCAGCGACATGCATGTGGTTTGGTTCCAGACTGCTGTGGCTGAACAAACAGGTATCACAAAACCTAACTATGGGGGCTGGTTTTGCTCATTTCCCTCCCGTATGCAGCTCAGCCCAGCTTCACGAGCACGTGATGTGCATGATAATGACAGTGTTCGTAAGCGTCTTGTCCTGAGCTCAGCAGTCCCTCCACAAGCCACAGGTTGAGTGTACTGTCAGGTACTTGAGTTCTGCAGAGGTTTCCCAGCACTACAGAAGACGCAGGCTGTGCCCTAGTGTTTTGGGACAGTGGGGGGAATAGGTAATAAGAAAAACAGAGTCCCCTGCTTGCCATCCTGGCAGAATTGTTGTTGACTCTTCGGGGCTAGGTACAGTTGCAAACACATTGAGGCCACATCTCCCTGGCAAAGGAGTAGGCCCCCAGCTGAAAACCAGTTTGGGCCTGATTTCACTCCTACACACAATGCATGTCCAAAAGCGCATGCAGGTGTGATGGCTCTCGCCCTCTTTTCCCTTTGCTGAATGCTAACAGCCCAGTCCTGAGCAAGATGACACAAGAAATTGCTGGGCATACATACTGACTCACTTGAAGCAGACAGTGGTGCCACCTATGGTGCGGTGCTTATAATCAACTGGAAGTAAAACTATTTAAAATAGGTTTTTCGGAAAAAAAAATTATTTTCCCAGACTTTTTTTTTTTTGGGGTGGCGGGTGTGACATTTTGAGATAATTTCATGAAAGCTCCTCATTTTAAATGTTACATCAGCTCAACAATTTGGTATAACTGTACATAATGAAAGGAAATTGCAGGCTATGAAATTTTCTTTAGACCTTTTAACATTGTTCAAATTCTTTCCCCCCTGCACAGGTTCTTTAATGGCAGAAGAACTTCATATCATGCCAGAAACTGACTATTAGTTCTTGGCAGAAAGGTCTGCATGGGCATTTGTAACAAACTGGCAATGAAATAATGGTTAAGAGTTGGCTGACTTCTACAGAGACAGAAACTTAAGTTAGCTCCGTCTGAAAGTACTTGCTTTCAAAAGACAAAATCATGATGGCAGAGGGAGAGGAGAGTGTGTCCCTGTATGCAGTGAGGGGCAGGAGGATCCATCCTCCATTTAGTGATACAGCATCCCCAGAAGAGCTGGAGCTGTGACTTGTGGACAGCACAGCAGTCCTAACCCCTAGAACACGCTATGTAAAACAAATGTGCACCTTTCTATTGGATGTGTTAGGTGAATAAAATACAACAACGAAGATTTTAAAAAAATAAAATGGAGATATGTCTTTATTTCCCCCAAGTGACTACAGTAGCAACAGATACAGGTAACGTGAAGTGTGTGTTGGAACCATTTTAAGCTCAGTGTGTCTTCAACGGCTTGTTCACTGTGCTAACCCGAGACAGATTGCTGTGTTTAGGATGGCTGTGATGTAAGATCCACATCTGATAACTCAGTATTCATTCACCCTGCAAGCTCAAGAGATCTGCACCTATAAAAATGTGTCTATCGCAGCATCAAAGTACAAAGTGTGTCGTTTACTGTTTAAAAATCTATAGAAAAAGTTTGTTTTCCATAGAAAAATGCTGGAATTCCGTCAAGATATACATTCTGTGATGTGAAATTCAACACACACCCTGGGACAAGGAAAGAGGCTGTAGACGTTGAGGCACTGTTTAGATTAATATTTTGGTATAATTAAAGATAAACAGACTAATTCCTAAACTGGAGGAGGCCCGTTGGGGTACTGCAGCATGGGATGGAAAGAACGGGCAAAGTTGTTGGCCTTGGTGCAGCTGTAGGCTTCCTCACAAAAGGGAACCGTGCAAGCCAGAAGTAGGAGCAGCAGAATGAAGATCAGGAAAGGTAAAGCTGCTCGTAGTACACGGTGAAAGAAGGAAGGAGGGTGGGAAACTCCTTGGATAGGTTGAAGATGGCTTTCATCTCTGAAAATTTAAAAAAAAAAAAAAAGAGAAGGCACTTTAGAATTTAAATTAAACAAGTTGTTTACCTCCCTCTCCCCCTTCCAAGAGGCAGGGCTGTGTATCTGCAGGCAAATGCACTGCACATTGATCACTCAGACTTAAAGCGTGCAAGGCTGCTCAGTGGGGAGCCAGCTGCTGCTTTGGGTTTACCATCCTTACTAGTAAAGAAACATCTCTTTGTTTTGTATGTGTTTTTACCTACTTTCAGATGCAAAGTTAACTCTTCCCAGGAGACAAACCAACCACTCCAAATACAGGTTGATGTATATAGGGCAGCCAACATTCAGAGTGAAGAGGATGATCTCCTCTGCCTGGGCATTACCGAGCTGTGTCCTCTGAACAGGCCCTAACGTGCTGGGGGTGAAGTTCTCCCTTTGTCCTTGGTCTGTTTGTAATACGTGGCTTCAAGTTGCAAATTTCTTTCTCCAGGTATGCCAGTGGAATGGAAGGAAGATTTAAAACTAAACTGTTCCCCCACTCGGCACAAAAAACCGTCTACTCAAGAGTAAAGACAAGCCAGGGTTACACAAAGTCAGGAGGTCTAGGAGCAGGACTGTGCAAGGAGACCATTCACCAAGGTGCAGCCCAGAGCTGGTATGTGGAGGAGACACTACAGGTGGGCAGAAATACCTCCACCAGTATGCCAACCTAGGAGGAACAGACACCCAGGTTTCTGCTGGCACTCTGCTCATCTCTGCTGTTTTCACTATCCTTCAAGAGATCAAACATAAAGTAATACCTTGTGCTGCTGCTGTTTCTGCCAACTGAAGTTCTCTTGATGTGGATCTGTTGAGAGAAACAGTTTTTAGTGTTTCAGAAACTACAAGGAATTTCTCTCTCAAAAGAGACAGCTGTAGACTTTAAACTCCTGTTGTAAATTCTGTAATAAGGTACATGCATCTAAAAGGTAAAATGACTACATTTGAGGAACTTGCAGGGTAAATGTGTCAAAATATGCTATATGCTGACAGTAAGAGATGAGAAAAAGTACTTGCCTTCTTGACAGCAGGGCTGGATTTGGTTGTGACAGGATTATAGACTCGGGAGCCCAAGTCACCTGGAACCAGACGACATTCTCTGGTATCCTAAAAGATAACCACACCTTCCTCTTTAAAATGCACATGGAAAACTCACAACACATGAGTGCAGAGAGCCATCTTTCATTGTCTCTCTGTAGGTGCACAACCCTTTGCCCCTTGAGATGTGCAGGACCAGTGGTAGACAGATGTTGCGATTGCCCAGCATAAAGAAATGCTTTGCTATCGGGCTGCCTTTGGCTGGGACAGAGGTAATTTTCTCATAACAGCTCTTACGGGGCTGTGTTTGGATTTGTCTGCAAAGAGTGCTGGTGTCACAGGGAAGTTTTCATTACTGCTGTGCAGGGCTTACACAGAGCCCAGGCCTTTGCTGCTCCTCACCACCCCCCCCCAGTGAATAGGCTGGGGGTGCACAAGCAGTTGGGAGGGGACACAGCCGGGACAACTGACTCCAAATGACCCAAGGGATATCACACACCATATGGCGTCACGCTCAGCATATAGAGCTGGGAGGGGAAGGAGGAAAGGGGGGGATGTTGGGAGCGATGGCGTTTGTCTTCCAAGCCACTGTTAAGCATGACGGAGCCCTGCTTTCCTGGGGATGGCTGAACACCTCCTGCCCATGGGAAATGGGGAATGAGTTCCTGGGTTTGCTTTACCTATTAAACTGTCTTTATGTCAACCCACGAGTTTCTCACTTTTACTCTTCTGATTCTCTCCCCCATCCCACAGGGGGCAACGAGCGAGCAGCCACATGGGGCTTAGCTGCTGGCTGGAGTTAAACAACAAGATGCACAGCCTGAAGGAAGTGTGATGGAACTGGTGCGTACAGGTATTCACTTGAAAATATCTGACAACTCTCAGGAGAGCCACTGTACTGCCATGAACTACAACTCCTCTGTGTTCCTTACACACTCCTACCCTTACACTTGGTATGGCTCACAGGGCAATTCAGACTGGGAGGGACTTCAGGAAGTTCACCAGGCCTAGCCTCCTGCTCAAAGCAAGGTCAGCTGTGAGACCAGACCAGAGGCCTTACTGAAAGTTTTAACCTGCCTGTTCTTCAAACCCCTCAAGGGTGGAGACCACATAGCTTCTCTGGGAAATCCGTTTCAATGCTTTACAAGCCTCACGGTGCTGAATTTTTTCCTATAGCAAATTAATTGTTTGGTTGGGGATTTTTTTCAGCTTATGAAGGAGGAAGTACTTAAGTGTTAAGTCAGTCTCTAATATATACCTTTACTCCTAGTATGTTGCTACTTTTCAGTAAGAAAACCCCACAAACAAGTATTTAAACTGACTCACCAGATTCCCTTGTATGGCTTTTAAGTCATGTGAAACTGTTCAATAAGCTGTCTCAGTTTCTTTGAGATGGACCATCTCATTGGCTTCAATGTATTCACCATCAGATTGGATCAGCAGGTAAGCAGTGAGTTCTTCAAGTGAATATACTTTCAGCTGTTGGAACAACAGCTCTTTCTCCAGTTGCTTAGAGCAAAGAAACAAAAAACAGTGTGACAGTCTGTTACTCACAACTTCAGGGATGTTCTCACAAAAGGAGGAACACTGGAAGGTGTTAAAGAACAGCTCAACCTGTCTGAGAATCTGCAATACATGGGAATGGGTATTACAGCTACACAAGCAATGATGTTCCCTTGAAGAGACTGGTTGTACCTGCTTGAACTAACATGTAGAAATAGACCTAGCAGTAATTAATCCACCTAGAAAAGACATTACATCTTGGAAATTGGAAGTCTCACTCCAGCATAAAAGCTGTCCAGAAGGAACTCAATTACGATGAATAATTACAGGGAAAAAAAGCCTTGTATATGCAATCTTGGTCAGTTCAGAAGCCAGCCAGGTGCCTGAATGGAGCAGGTTCAAGGACAGGCTGCAGACATCTTGAGAAAGAAATGTATTGGTTTTAATTTTGTGGTGAGAGCTACTGACTCACTGTTAGAGCTGAGGTGCTGAAGTTAATGTGGATGAATGGTTAAGGGACCAGGGAGGACATGAACCAGTGTACGAGCAAGGTCTCTCTGGTGGTACTGAAGCCTTAACAATGGAAAAGTACTGGCAGTAGAGACAGGCAAGGCGGGAACTAAGGAGCCCTAAGCAGGACGTGGTGCACGTGAAACACGTAGGCACAAGCAGCTGGCTTGCACGTGATCAGCTAGCTTGTAGACAGGAGCTCTAGCAACAAGGCAGTTGACCAATAGGTGTAACCGTATAGGTTTAGAATAACCAATGAGGTGTTGCCACGTATGTTTCTTTGGCTATATAAGCCTTGTGTTGTAAGCAATAAAGTGAAGTTGGATCACTCATATTCAGTTCGTTTTGCTTCCCCGCGTCGTGGGCACCCAAAACCCTGAAGAATCCGTGGCAAGTTAAGACTACACTTACCATTAGTGCCCTTTGGCATTCCAGGATGGTATTGAGGTCAGCAGTTGGATCTGTGATTTGTGCCTTATTACGCCGGCTATCGGCACGCGCCAACCACAGGATTAGTTTTTGGGTCTGATCCTGGAAGTCCTAGAGAAACAAAAAGATTTGCACATCAGAGAGAAAACACTTTTGCAGTGCTTTCACCTGCCTTTGTCTACAAACAAAATGAACAGCTGAGAATAGACAAAGACAACAAGGATGTCACCTAGTTCAACGTTATTTTTACCAAATTCTTTTCACCCAACAGAGGCAAGTTAATAAAAAAATTAAGTCTTGGATTCTGCTTAGTGTTCCACTGATGTGCAGGAATTGCCCCTCTACCCTATATTTACCCAACAGTAGCACCCTAAAGAGGAGCTTTCCCATATAAGCTGGCATATGGCACGCACCCTGCAATGCAGTAGGGCTTGTTGTAAACCATTCCTCCAGTTGTCCAGTGCACGAGTTTCTTCCTCCCATTGCAAGTTCACCTTCTGAAGCTTGTTCTGAAGCTCTTTGACCTCTGTGCTATCCGCTTTCTGGAATCCTTTGCTGCTCAGGTTAATGGAAAGCATCACTGTCTTGTAATTATCAAATGCTTTAAGCATGTCCTGGAAGAAAAAGAGGATTAGGAGCCTCCATGGATGATGAAAAACATGTTGGTTATTTACAAGAAAATGACACCCTCAAAAGCATACAGGTATTGGGGAAAGCTGTTGGAATCTGGTGGCTTTTCAGATCCTGCTAAGGAACATATAAAGGTAGGTGGCCTTTTTTATTTTATTTCTTTAAAAGCAAAATATTTCATACTGAAGAAAACAAATCTGTTCTGTTCTGTATGTATCCCTAAGTCACAGGCATTATGGCTTGATCCACACCTGACCTTCATTCTTCTGAGCTGTCTCTTTCCCTGACATTTGGAGAAATATTCTCATAGGTTATAACATTACATTTCCTCTTGCTTTATGAAGGTTTCGCTGCCTCGGAATCCTACAGTTATGCTGAAGGGACATCCAGAGGCCTTTATGCCCATCCTCCTCCTCCAAGTAGGGCCAACTTCAAACTATGAGCTGGTTCCTCAGGGCCCCATCCAGTTGAATTTTGAGTATCTCGCTGGGTGGAGATTCCCTATCACCTCTGAGCTCCTGGTCCCACATCAGGTCACCCTGTGATGAGAAATTCTTCTGCTTCTCTCCAGTCAGAGTTTATCAGCCCATATTTCTGACTCTTTAAGGTCCCTCCAAATGTGCCCACATGTGAAGGTAGAGCCTTTTCTTTTTTAAGTTTTGGGTTTTTTTTTTTAAATTATTGCCAAACAACACCTCATACCCTCAAGAACTTTACAGTTTCAACCAAGGGTACTCAGTCTTTTTCAAGGGTAGATTTCTCTTGCAGTAGAAAGGTAAGAGCTGCAGGATGAGTCCTGCAATCAACACAGCTCAGATGGCTTTTCTTAGCGGCCTTTGTGACTAGGAGTGTCAACCTGTATGTTCTCAAGAACCGCATCCCACTTGTCGAAAACTGCTGGTCTAAATTACATTTCACCCAACAAAGAACCCTGTCTCCCTCCTTCAAGCAACAAAGTTTCTTTCAAGATCAGACAATACAAATGGTCCAGCAGAGACTCCTCAACACCAGTAAGCCAGTCTGCAGCCAGACTGGCCTTATCCTTATCCAAGGCAATTGTGATACCATGACATCTCACGTAATTCATGTCTTAGAACGTGCTGGCTCTTTCAGACACCCACAGAAAGCCAGGCTGTCTGAAAAGGGGATTTGCAGCCAGCTGGACTCCTCTTAAGAAAATGCCTAAGACAGAAGAAGTGAAACTCTGCTCCTTGAAGCCAGACACCCAACACCAGCCTGAAGAGAAACACCTCCTTCCAATCACAAGGCATCACCAAACCTTTCTAATTCAACTTTAAAAAACTCCTCCTAGACTTTGCAGCCTGTAGACCTGGTTAATTTTCAATCTGTGTTTGGTTTGCAGCCAGGGGAATGGCACAGAACAAGGGAAAAAAACGCCTCTATCACTGCTCAGAATAGCCAACCTGCCAAGACAAGGCCTGACCCTAAGCATCTAGGGAGTCTAAGCTTTCATTATTTATCTTTTCTCTAGGCTTGCTGTCTAAAAGAAGAGGCCTAAAAAGAGAAGTTTGGGCTGAACATTTTTGTTTGAGAATGACGAAGGAAAACGAAGGAGAGGTTTTTACCTCAGCCTGGCTTCCTGTTGCAGCCAGGCATATTGCCTGCACATCTCTGCATAAGAAGGCAGCAGCACCTTGCTTAACAGCTCTTTAGTCCTCTTAGTTGAAAAGAGCTCAGCTCCTCCATGGCACACACCCACTGTATTAGCATTCATCCTGCCCACAGATCCCAGAAGCACAAAGACAATGATCAAGAGCATCAGCATCTTGGATCCCACATCTCAGTATGCCATAACTTACTTTCAGTTTCTTGACCTTTTGTCCCAATGCCTTCATGCTGGTTGGAGGTTTCACTTTTTGCAGCTCTTTCAGCTCTTGCTCAGTTTTACCAAGCCAAGCAGAGACCTCGCTGAGATCTGAGTTCAGCTGCTGCCACTGCTGCAATTGCTGTTTCATCCGAAATTTATTTCTGAAGTCTTGAGCTTGGATGAGATCCCACCCATCCACAATACCTACAAATGACAGAACAACAAACACTTAAATCTTATGCCAGGTGAGGAGTATGTAAAACAGAGGGAAGGAGTTTCATGAGTAAATTATTCTCCAATCTACCCATGGCCACATAATTGCTGCCATGTACTGCTGCTATCCAAACACGTTCTTTCCTGAGATTCTGCAGTCTGTAAGTTTCGTGTTACTGGTCAGGTTATGCAGGTAGTAATGCCAGGCAGGATTTTAACCACATTAATTGAAGATACTTTCATTCACCTGGAGGAATAGAACCTAAGGTGGTGGAATTCAGTGAGCCAAGTTGTGATTTGGTAGATACCAAAATTCATCATGGGACAAAGTATGATCCAGCAGTGAGGACATGGGTTTATGTTTCATCTGTTCAGTGCTAAAGGAGATGAAGATGCCACCTGTGCAATCACTCACACTATTTCTGGAAGCACATCTAAGCCCTTCTCAGACATTTCCTATTCATCCCATGTATGGACTCAACCCTAGGCTATCTGTGAGACCAGAAACTAAGTAAGCTGGTGCATATAGCTGCAGCTGTAGCATCTTGTTATGTGGAGTACCAATGCCTGAGAAAACAAACTAGAGCAATCTTATTTTAGACAAAGAGACACACTTCTTTGGCTTGAAATCTGATGAAAAGTCTCTGAAGTATTTGGTATCACACAGAAGTGAAATTGCTCCCATTCATTCCATCCAGCAAAGAGACTGAAGTATATTATGAGTGACCAAAATCTCGATTCTGGCAGAAAATGTAAAAGCTTAGAATACCAAACATGGGCTGGACGGTACCAGGTGAGAGGGCAGCTCAGCAAATCTTAGCAAATACATTAATTTAGAGGATAGCAGTTTACTTCTACTGTGTTCCCAAGGCAAATGGGCTGCTTTTGTGCCAGAGTCAAAGGACAAACACCCCAGCAGCAAAGGCACTCCTAACGCTCCATACCTGGCTGCTTGTCCCCAGCTCCTGTATTCATAAGGTCTCGGTCATCTCGGGGCTCTTCATCGCTCATGTCAGCAGACATGTTTTTCTCCTTGTGGATGCTTGTGTCACTGGCAGAGCTGAGCTGCTCCACCTGGAATGACATTTTGGTGGGTGAGCCCTATAGGTTAAGTTGTCAAAGGTCAAAGTTGTATTACTTTGAGGTGGCTGGGCTGCCACTGAGCCCTTGCATGTCAGATTTAGCCCTGGGCTTCTGAATCTTTGCTAAGTGTATACTGGCTCTCTGCACCTTCTCATTAACACACAGAGACCATAGCAGTGCTGATTCTTGCAAGACTGGACATGGCAGATCTTTTCCACTACATGTACCAGACAGTGTACCTTTGCTGATGCTCTTGGTTGGATTCTGGGTTTTGGCAATATTGACTCGAAGGCTCTAAGCCTGGATTAATGACGACAAAGCCAGCCAGAGAACAGGACCATCTTGTGCCTGGAAGAGTGCTGACAACTGGTCCAGATCCACCAAGATTGGCAGCTGCTGGCAAAGCCACCAAGACTGAAGTACCAATGAACAATAGCCATTTTGGTACAGTTTTAGCACCCAGAAGCAGGTTAAATATTGGGATGCATGCTAAAAAGCCCCCTTCAAGTCAGTCTGCTTAGGAAAGGGAGGTAATGTCAGTAAGATGTATCAAGGGACAATATTGACACTGGGGGCAGGGTGTTAAATTCTCCTAAGTTTGTCCTGTGACAACAGAGGAAGTGAGTTCCTCCAGACACTGACTCTGATTAGGAGCCTAACATGATTGCTTGGAATGGCTTTAAAGAAGCTTTTCTAGTGAGTGGATAGAGACTCTCAGTGTTGACCTGAGCCACCAGAAATCATGTCTGAGATTGCATAAAGTGAACATTCTCCTACCACTACTGTTTTTCTTGATACTGGAAGAGGATGGGAGTTACAAAGGAACAACAAACAGACCCTGTAATACAGTTCAGTGCCCACAGAGCCTCCAACTCACATAGTCTGGCTTATAGGGAGTGCTTGTCTCTGTATCAGACAGCACATTTCCAGCCATCTCTGCCTGATTGTATCGGTGTTTCCTCAAGACTGGGCTATCTGGAGAACGCCAAGGATGAGCTTCTGAAACTGAAAACAGAAACCAGAAACCATGAGTGCAAAATCCCACATTACAAGGAACATGTTGCTTTGTATTAAGTTAGAAAGCTCTATGAATAAAATGGCATCAAGTTATGGCATAAAAGTGACAGTTCTGCAGCTTTCCTTGCAAAGCATGCACATTTGCAAAACATCCACAGTGTTTCAAAGGGAATGAGATGAGAGCCATGCAGTTATTACGGGACATTCTGTTTTCTTCTGGAAAATGCTGGAACACAGCTAGGAGTATTCAAAAAATAAAAAGGCTGCACTGTGTTTTTGGAGAGTTGGCATCCCAACAAGACTAAGACACATCTGCAATGCGTTTCAGTGGGGTCAAGTAAAGACATGTCCTGATTTAGATCACATTTGTTCTGAAGTTAATAGACAGGATACACGTGGTTGTGTCATGCACAAACCCCCAAAAAATACTTGTGGAATTTCCTTCAGTAATTATGCAATCAACATCAGAACAACAGGAAAAGTGATGCTACCCAGAGCAAACCACCAAGAAAGTACCAAAAGACTTTGGATCAATACGATGAAATGCACGTTAACCACCTTGGCATTGACTAGGCAAAATCTAAATGGTATGTTCTGGACTGCTTTGTAATGTACATGTGAACACTGCAGCATAAGAACACCATGACAGGATGAGACATGGTGTCCACACAAGGCAGGAAGTCAGACATTACGGATGAGAGAGGTCGAGTAATATAGCGTGCAGCACAGGGAGATTGCCATGTTCAGACACATGCATTAGCAGGTGCCTACCAGAAGATGCTTTCAAAGTTTTTGTGGTCATTTTAAGGTGATTTCTACATCTGAAAAAAGAATAACGTCATTTTCCTCACTATTCAGTATTTTCCAACTATTAAAAACAACTGAAACCATGAGGGACAGCAAAGACAAACAACAGAAGTTGTTGGTACTCTTGCTTAAGAAGTAGACAATACCATTCCGTTCATCAAGACATCTACGAGATAAGACTCAATTATTAAGATTACTTGAAAACCGGAACGAAGACCTCAATCCCCCTTCCCTTCCCACACAGGAGCATCCTGCAGTTGTCCATGTCAAAACAAACAGCTGGCAATCGGCTCTTACCTGACAGAGCACTGTAGTATTTTCCTTCTTCTTCATCTCCATAAGAGGAAGAACCTCCCACATCACCTGCGTGATCCCACTCGAGTGGGATGGAATCAACACTGATGGGGGTTTCACTGCTTGATCATTCATGGCCTTGAGTAGGGGGCATAAGGTGGTAAAGGGACTGTGCTGAAGAGGGCCTGTCACTGGTAGCGTTCTTATGCCAGGGGTCAGCCTGGATTTCAATGGAATCTTCTAGATCTGCGGGGGGAGGGAATCCATACCGGGGAGGAAATATCAGCCCAAGGAAGCCAGCAGTCAACTCAGTCAGGGTGGTGAAGCAAACTCCGCCTTTATTGCTCAGTCACCTTCTTTTATACCCTCACTAATTATGCCTACAAGTCAACTCATCATTGGCTAAACTCCAAAGGTTACATAATCACAGCTCTTCTTCCTCTTCCTCTTGGGTTTCAGTTTTGCCGAGTTGTTTGTTTCCCGTTACCCTGATTTTGCCAAGTCATGCTGGCAAGCCACTACCAACAGGCCCACTCCATAACTGTATATTTGTGACCCTCAGAGCCTAGCTTGTAAACATATCCTGGGGGTCGTGCCCCCTTTCCTTTAGCTGTTCTTCAACATAGATCTGTCTCATTTTCAGAGGTCTCTTCTTCATCATCCAATCCCTAAAAGGAAATAATTTTTCAGATCAATAAGATTTACAATAGATCTACACCACTTCATCAGCTCATGATCGAGCCACACAGCACTACTGGGAACTGTTTTGTGGTCAGCTGCAGTAATCAAACACACCACATGCCCGAAATTAAGGGGCATTCCACCTCATTCCTCTTTTGCCAAAACAAGCCTCACATCAACAGCTACCTCCCCTCTTTCAAAACACTCAACCACCACCATAATGCCAATTTCTGACTTTGAGTGCTGACAACTGGTCCAGATCCGCCCAGCCTGGCAGCTGCTGGCAAAGCCACCAAGACTGAGGTACCGATGAACAACAGCCATTTTGGTACAGCTTTAGCACCCAGAAGCAGATTAAATATTGGGATGCCTGCTAAAAAGCCCCAAGTTTGACCAAATTATAGAGATGTGCAATTAATGCTTATAAATCTCCTTGTGCACCTGGGTTTTCTACCTGTGTTCACAGATACTTCAGCAGAAGCCTTTACCAGTGCTAATTCTCTCCTGGGCCATGCAAGCTCTCTTTTACGCTGAGCTCCTCCAGTGTGGGTGAATGGTTAAGGGACCAGGGAGGACATAAACCAGTGTACGAGCAAGGTCTCTCTGGTGGTACTGAAGCCTTAACAATGGAAAAGTACTGGCAGTAGAGACAGGCAAGGCGGGAACTAAGGAGCCCTAAGCAGGACGTGGTGCACGTGAAACACGTAGGCACAAGCAGCTGGCTTGCACGTGATCAGCTAGCTTGTAGACAGGAGCTCTAGCAACAAGGCAGTTGACCAATAGGTGTAACCGTATAGGTTTAGAATAACCAATGAGGTGTTGCCACGTATGTTTCTTTGGCTATATAAGCCTTGTGTTGTAAGCAATAAAGTGAAGTTGGATCACTCATATTGAGTTCGTTTTGCTTCCCCGCGTCGTGGGCACCCAAAACCCTGAAGAATCCATGGCACTCCAGCACCAGAGACTGCAGCTGCTTTTACAGGAACACATCAGGTGGGCTTCTCTGACCCCTTGCACAACACAGTGTGCAGAGTTAACTCTGAAGCTGGGAGTCAGTCTCACTTCCTGGGAAACTCAGCAAAGAGCATGCAGCTGTGGCGCAGGAGAGCTGGTGCTCACTGCCCTTGCCATTTAGGCACTCTTCACAGAGAAAGTTACTGCTTAAAGGCCTCTCTGCTGTGCCACTGTCACAGACATGGCATTTGAAAACTCCAAGCCAAGCCAAAAAGATTTTTTCATTCCTTTCCTGGACTCACAAAATCTTGCTCTCTGTCACTGAGCACTTAAAGCAGAAAAGATGTTGTTCAGAGAGTCATTAAAAAGCCACTACATGGTGCAAACTACAAATAATTATACGTCTCTGTAAAGCAGAATAATAGTAAGCCTGACATTTCCGATTGACTGACTTATCTCCATCCTTTGCTTCACGTGGTGAGCTCTAACTGTTCTTCTGGAAACACAGCACATTACAGCACCGTGACACTCGCTCTTGCCCCGCATAACGTTCCCATGATTTACCTCCTCTTCAAGGGATCCGTCTTCAAGCATCATCTGAAGATATTCTAAATTGAGCTTCACTTCCTCCAGCTTTGAGGAAAGAGCATCTATCTCTTCCAGGTACTCTTCACTATCATCACTGTTTTCCAGTAAATAATGAACCTTTTCCTCAATCTCTGATATTGTCACCTAGAAGGGACAACAGTCAGTTATTCATTCTTAGAAGTACAATACTCCTGACAGTGTTCTGAAGCCAATACTCACACTTTCCCATCTGAAAAGACTAGAAACACGCAGTCAAAAAGAGAAATAGCTGCAACAGCCTTAGATGTTCTCCTATATAGTCTCTTTCTATTCTGAACTAGTAAATAAATTTTATACAGTTAGCCTTAAAACCAACAGTCTCTGCAGGCAGTGACATTAAGATATTGCTCAGATAGGGAATGATATAAAAGGAGAGCAGAAATGATAGACTCCGTGTGAATGTATCCAAGAAGGAAACCACTCCAGTGGGAGAGGAGGAGGCAGTGCACAGACTGGTCACATCACCCGTTGGCAGGACTGATGCTGAATGACCAAAATATGGGAATGTGCCATATGTCAGCCAGGCTACTGTTGGGGCCTGGCTTTGGCTTTACACTGCTTTAAATCAAACTGTATCTCTGCATTACTTCAAACTCACAGTTTTAAGGCGAGTGTGGAGACAGGTGCTGAGGAGCAGGGCTCTGAAGCGGGAGACTCCGTCGAGGGACCCCCTTTCTGCGAGCAACAACCCCCAGACATAGATCCGCGAGGGCAACTAACAAAAAGCACCTAAGATCAAAAGGAGAGAGGCAGAGGTGCACCCATCAGTGGCCATCAGCACCCATTAACAGCCATTGTTCGTCCCCTGCACTGCCCGGAGCGGTGACTCATCGGGGGCGGAGCTAAGTGCGACAGGAATTATCCCTCTCCATACAAGAGAGGCCTCTGGGAGCGCGGCGACCCGGAGCGCGGCGACCAGGACGGGCAAACAGGGCGTGGCGCGTCAGAAGGGCGTGGCGCGGCAGTTAGCGAGGCAGTTCGCGCAGGCAGAGCAAGCAGGCCGAGCAAGCCTCCCCTCCTAGTTTGCTGAGGGGGTATACTCAGAGGACCGGCTCGCAGAGTACAAAAGGGCGAGCTGAGGGTTCCCTGTCTGCTGTGTGCTCAGCTAACCATGGTCTCCACCAGGCGCAGAGGTTCCCCCTGCAAATCTCGGGCAACCCCGATGGAGGGCCTGCCTAGGGATGCTGCGGTCCAGGTCTCAGGCTGCAGGGAATGCCAGAGCCTGCAGTTGCCTGGGATAAGAGGCAAACACCTAGCCTGTCTGAGGTGTGAGCAGGTCGATGACCTGCTTGCTTTGGTGGTACAACTAAAGGAAGAGGTTGAAAGACTGCGGGTGATCAGGGACTGCGAGCGAGAGATTGACTGGTGGAGTAGCTCCCTGGCGTCCCAAAAGGAAGACAGTCGGGATGACACCTCACACCTGAAGACCGTCCCCCCTCACTGCCCATGCCAGGTTAATGGGAGTGACCCAAACCCCGAGGAGGCCTGGAAGACAGTCCCGACTCGGCGTCGTAGGCACTCCCCCTGCCTACCTACCCCACCCCCTCAGATGTCCCTGAGCAACAGGTTTGGGGCCCTGACAGTTGAGGAGGAGGTACCTGAGGAGATGAATGGAGCCCCTCTGCCTCAGAGAAAGCGGAGGCCTAGAGTGAGGCGGTCATCTGCACGCCTTGAGACTGCCTCTGTTAGGCAAGAGAGGAAGGTAGTCGTAGTAGGAGATTCCCTTCTCAGAGGGACAGAAGGGCCTATATGTAGGCCAGACCCTACACGCAGGGAGGTGTGTTGCCTCCCTGGAGCCCAGGTCAGGGATATTACCAGAAGGCTACCAGGCCTGGTAAGATCCACTGACTATTATCCCTTACTGATAGTTCAAGCAGGCAGGGACGCAATCACAAAGTGTAGCCTGCAAGCTGTCAAAAGGGAATTCCGGGACCTGGGGCGCTCTGTTGAGGCGGGGGGGGAGCCCAAATAATATTCTGCTCTATCCCCACTTGTGGGAGGAGGGGCTCAGAGCAGGACAGGATAACCCACGAGTTGAATGTGTGGTTAAAAGGCTGGTGCCGGCGCAAGAACTTTGGATTCTTTAACCAAGGGATGGTGTACTCTGCTCCTGGCATGAGTACTGCTAATGGGGCTCACCTGTCCTATAAAGGAAAGCGGATCCTCGCCCAGGAGATAGCAGGGCTCATCGATCGTGCTTTAAACTAGTTAGGAAGGGGGAAGGGGATATTAAGGCGGCTGCCAGGGTTAGGCTTCGGGAGACACAACGGGAGTTGACGGTGGGAAGAGGTAAATACCAACAGCACAGTCGTGGACTTGGGGACGTTTTTCCATGTGAGAGTAGGGAAAATTCTGTGGACTGCCCTGAGTACTCCTCCGTGGAGCCACTTTTGCCAGTCCCCTGTCAGAAATCTCGCTGTGGGCCGTTGAGGATACCTACATCTGCTTCACCACTGAACTGTCTTTACACAAATGCACGTAGCATGGGGAACAAACAAGAAGAACTAGAGATCTTTGTGCGGTCGCAGGGCCATGATCTCATCGCAATCACAGAGACGTGGTGGGACAACCTGGACGACTGGCACACTGTCATGGATGGCTATGTGCTTTTTAGGAAAGACAGGCTAGGGAAGCGAGGTGGAGGAGTTGCTCTTTATGTGAGAGAGCACCTAGAATGTGTTGAGCTCCACCTGGGGAAGGATGAACCTTCTGTCGAGTGCTTGTGGGTTAAAATCAAGGGGCAAACCGGTATGGGGGACATTGTTGTGGGAGTGTGCTATAGGCCCCCTGATCAAGAGGAGCAGGTAGATAACGCATTCCATAAACAGTTAGAAGTAGCCTCAAGTTCCCGGGCACTGATCCTTATGGGGGACTTCAACTACCCAGATATTTGCTGGGCAAGCAATACGGCCAGTCGTATGCAGTCCAGACAATTTCTGCAGTGTGTTGAAGACAATTTCCTGCTACAGATGGTGCAGGAGCCCACAAGGGGAGGGCGGCTGCTGGACCTTGTTTTCACTAACAAGGATGGACTTGTTAGGGAAGTGAAGGTCGGGGGCAGCTTAGGGCAAAGCGACCATGAAATGGTTCAGTTCATGATCCTGGGTGGAAGAAGCAAGCCAAAAAGTAGGATAGCTACCCTGAATTTTGGTAGAGCTAACTTTGATCTCCTCCGCCACTTAATGGGGGCTATCCCGTGGGCTACGCTGTTTGAAGGAATGGGAGCCTGCGAGAGCTGGCTAGCATTCAAACAGCACTTCTTCCAAGCACAGGAACGATGCATCCCTTTGAGGAGGAAATGGGGAAAGAGAGGCAGAAGACCTGCATGGATGAACAGGGAGCTATTGAGCAAACTCAAAGAGAAGCAGAAGATCTATGGATCGTGGAAAAAGGGTCTGAGCACCTGGGAAGAATACAGGAATGTGGTCAGGGCCTGTAGGGATGCAACTAGGAAGGCTAAAGCCCTCTTGGAAATTAAGCTGGCAAGGGACATGAAGGATAATAAAAAGGGGTTTTTTAGACACGTGAACAGTAAGAGGATGTCCAGGGATAATGTAGGTCCCTTGCTGAATAAGGAGGGTGTCCTGGTTACGGGGGATGCTGAGAAAGTGGAGATATTGAATGCCGCCTTTGCTTCGGTCTTCACTTCAAAGGCCCCCCGGGACCCACAGACACTGGATGAGAGTAGGACTGATTGGGAAATGAAGAATTTCCCTCTGGTTCAAGTAGGGGAGGTCCAGGAGCGGCTCAAAGGGATTAATGCACACAAATCCATGGGCCCAGATGGGTTATATCCACGTGTGCTGAGGGAGCTGGCGGAGGTGATTGCTGAGCCGCTCTCTATCATCTTCGACAGGTCTTGGAGGACAGGAGAAGTGCCTGAAGACTGGAGGATAGCCAATGTCACTCCAGTCTTTAAAAAGGGCAAGAAGGAGGAACCTAGTAACTATAGGCCAGGCAGCCTCACCTCTGCCCCTGGAAAGGTAATGGAACAGCTTGTTCTGGATGCCATCTCCAAGCAATTGGAAGAGAAGAAGGTCATGAGGAGTAGTCAGCATGGATTCACTAAGGGGAAATCGTGCTCGACCAACCTCATAGCCTTCTACGATCTCATGACAGGCTGGGTAGATGGAGGGAGAGCAGTGGATGTCATCTACCTTGACTTCAGCAAGGCCTCTGATACTGTCTCCCATGACATCCTGATAGCAAAGCTGAGAAAGCATGGGATAGATGAGTGGACAGTGAGGTGGGTTGAGAATTGGCTGTCGGACCGAACCCAGAGGGTTGTGATTCGTGGAGTAGAATCTGACTGGAGGCCTGTTACCAGCGGTGTTCCCCAGGGCTCAGTGTTGGGTCTAGTCCTGTTTAATATCTTCATTGACGATCTTGACGAGGGAATAACATCCACCCTCAGCAAGTACGCCGATGATACAAAGCTGGGAGGAGTGGCTGACACGCAGGAGCACTGCGCTGCCATCCAGAGAGACCTGGACAGGCTGGAGAGCTGGACAGTGAGAAACCAGATGAAGTTCAACAAAAGCAAGTGTAAAGTCTTGCACCTGGGAAGGAACAACTGTTTGTATCAGTACAGGCTGGGGGATGACTTGCTGGAGAAGAGCTCAGTGGAGAAGGACCTGGGGGTCCTGGTAGATGACAGGTTGGCCATGAGCCAGCAGTGTGCCTCGGTGGCCAAGAGAGCCAATGGGATCCTGGGATGCATCAGGAGGAGTGTAGCCAGCAGGTCAAAGGAGGTGATCCTCCCTCTCTACTCTGCCCTGGTCAGGCCCCACCTGGAGTATTGTGTCCAGTTCTGGGCTCCTTGGTATAAAAAGGACAGGGATCTCCTGGAAAGAGTCCAAAGAAGGGCTACGAAGATGATTAAGGGCCTAGAGCATCTCCCCTATGAGGAAAGGCTGAGTGAGCTGGGACTGTTCAGCCTTGAGAAGAGAAGACTAAGGGGGGACCTAATCAAAGTTTATAATTATCTGAAGCAGGGGATGCAGGGGGAATCGGCCAGCCCCTTTTCAGTGGTCTGTGGGGATAGGACAAGGGGCAATGGCTGCAAGTTGGAGCATAGGAAGTTCCGCACCAACATGCGGAAGAACTTTTTCACAGTGAGGGTGACTGAGCACTGGAATAGGCTGCCCAGGGAGGTGGTGGAGTCTCCTTCACTGGAGATATTCAAGACCCGCCTGGACGCATATCTGAGCAATATGAGCTAGGGAGCCTGCTTTGGCAGGGGGGTTGGACCCGATGATCTCTCGAGGTCCCTTCCAACCCCTACAATTCTGTGATTCTGTGTCTCAACTGCCAAGTAATCCACTGCTAGAAATTACCTGCTTTACATCATACATCCATATCCAGAGACTGCTTCTGCTTTGTGCTGTGTGTATTCTGCCTCATAGATCTTCACTAGGTTAGAGCCCCCCCACCAGTTCATGTCTTCACATTGAGCTAGACTGCTCCAAGCCAACAGGAACTCGGCGGCGCTTCCAGCTGCCTGAAGCCTGCCTGGTTTTACTGGCTGCAACTTCCCTGTTGAAGCCTATTCTGACCAAAACCCTGAACGGGATCCAGACACACACAGATACTACTTAGGTGTATTCAGGATCTTAATTCCCACAGGGTTCGTCACCCAAGCACCTGGATGAATCACAGCCTAAACCCAAAGGCACTCTGGGATGGACTCCGTTCCTATTATAAAACCCCCACCCAAAGCCAACGGCGCAACAGCTGGAAATGTTTCTGAGCAATTTAAAACGGGGACATTTTGGTATTGCTTCCTTTACGTGAGTGAAGTTTGTTGCTTTGGGTAGATCAATGCTTGAAGCAAGCTGGTACACCAGACTGGCACCGCAGGGAGCTTCAAAGTGGCAGGCCTGCACATTTTCTTTCAATCTGCATGCCAGAGAAAAGCTGCATGGCAGAGCATGCCACCCACCCAGCCCCTCATGCCAGTCCTGTTTGCCTCCGCCTGGCATCTCCAACGGCTACCACCCACTCTCTCCTTTCCTTCCGCTGCCATCCGGGGCAAGAAGCTGCCCTAGAAACACGGCAGGAGGTCCAAAGATCCTCACTGCTCACAGAAGCCAGGGGAAAAGCCCTTCTCTTTCTACCTGTGCCCGCAGCCTGTTGCAGAAAGTGCAAAGATTAACTTAGAAGCTCTTATACAAGTCTTTGAAATCACGCTGACAAAAACTGAAACTGAAAATGACAAAGAAAAACCATTCCTTTCTTTCTAGGTGATTTATCATGACTAAGACCAATTAAAAAATCGCCTTTTAGTAGAGGATTCAAACTATACCGAGTCCTGTTTCTGAAAATAATCCAAAGAGAAGCAAAGCTTTAAAAAGACTCAAGAGTTCTGTCTAAATTCCCCGGATGCATAAAGATCCCAACTCTACACATAGGTATTTTAACTAAGCCCTTGGAAAGCTGCACCTGAAGCTAAAGCCAAGTGGCTCCCTGTCTTCTGCACAGTGTAACAAAGCTGATTAAGAGGGGAGAGGAGAAGCAGTAAACACAGCCTAGCTGCAGATGGACACCCTGGTGAAGGACAGATGTGTTGTGCTGATGACAGGCTGACAGGTCAGGACAGAACTGCCATGCAAAAATGACTGTCCAGCGTTGTTTTTTTTAGTGAAAGCTCAATCTTCTCATTAACAGTCTGGACAATTTTAACGTGCAATCAAAACACAAACCTTACACATAACAAACACATTGTGGTGGTTCAGCCCCAACCAGTGACTGAGCACCACATGCTGCTCGCTCACTCCCAGAGGAGAAGGAAATAGCCTCCATGGGTTGGGGTGAGGACAGCTTACTGACAAAAGCACTGTGAAAGTAGAACAGTAACAACAGCCAATTACACTCACACCTGGCGATGACATTAGAGAGTGCTGCTTGACACAAGGACCAACACAACTCCTGGGCTGCACTCACACTCAAGGTTGCCCTGGAGGCACCCAGGAGCACCCCTCCCCAAACAAGCCCCTTTTATGGGGGAGTGGTGTCAGGTGGTGTTCAAACAGCTCAGCTGGGCTAACTCAGCTCACCTTGGCTAACTGCTTGGGGAGGGTAACTCTGGCCTGGCCAGAACCAGGACACACATACTTAATTTTGACAGTGTCTCCTATCAGCTCACCACACAGTAAGACTTCACAGAGTGAAGGCACAGTTCATGTGCTTGGCTGACTATATGATCACAAGCTGGCCTCATGAAACACAGCAGCACAGCACGCAGGTAGCTCTGTTACACTACTTTCCTTGTTCCCTCTTGTAGAGCTCCTGTTTTGACAGACTGTTTTAAAGACCTTTTGTCTACGACAACAATACACATTTCTTCTCCAAAGCCTGCATCTCCATCACAGTCTGGGCTCTCATTCTCTACCTGTAACTACTCCTAAAGTCAATGTTATGGAGTAACAGAAAAAGAAAACCTCATCTAAATGTTTCTTATTGAAAAGGCAGCTCTGTACAATACTACCAATTGTAAATATTAAGGAAATGACAATGTCCACTACATTTCCATTTTTCCCACCCATTTCTGGCTTCCATACTGGAGGATATGGAGACTTTTCCTTGAATAACACTAGAACCACCAACGCAAATAAATGTTTTACTGACAGCAGTAAAAAGGAACTCCCATTAGATGGTAGAACTGGTTTCAGTGAATTCGTAAGGCAGAATTGGTTTTGCTCTAGACTTACAAAACTGAAACAAGAACCAGACACAGCCTGTAGTAAATACAAAAGAGTTGAAGGAGGATCTCAGAAGTCAGCAAGCTGCAAGGACCTGAGGATCACCCACTGGCAGCCTTCAGTGGTGTTACACGGGTATCTGAAAGGGCTGAGCCAAAAGCAGTCAAAATTTGCCTTGTGGGATGTGTGGTAACATACACCTTTAAGGAGCTTAGAAGCCAAAATCTTTACACAGGTGAGAGACTGCCAGAACCAGCATAACTTTTGACAGCTCCTTAAGGACTCTCAGATCTTTTCTAAGTAAGAGGCACCAGTGCCTTTTTAGCACAGGCTCTCTGCCTGAGAGCAGGCTCTACCCCACTTCAGGTACCTGGAGAGTCTCTTCTGAACTCATTAAACTACACTGGATTTACAGCTCTATTACTGGAAATGAGACTTTGGACCACAGATTACAAGTCCACTCCTACTATGTCATGTTGCTGACAAGTTCTCATTACTTTTGGTTGTGGCTGGGTTCATGGAATAACCCTAGGCAGAATCCTTGCTGCTTCCCAAGCTGTTACTCCAAATGACCTGAGTGTATTACAGTGAGACAAACACATCAAACAAAGTCGCAGCGCCAGGAACCCAACTAAGTGCTTTTCCGTCAGCTCTGCACAGCATAGCACAGAGAGCTTAAACAGACGACATGCTGCCAGGCTTCTGTGTTAGCAAAGCAGCTTAGCAATCTTAAAATATTGTTCAGGTTTTAATCTTCATCCTTTAATTGAACAAGCATGCCATAAAACATCTCTGTGGATGCACAAGGCTTTTAAAAGTCATTATTCAAGACTGAACAGGTAAAAGTTTTTCCAGTCATGGGTGTGTGTGGAAAATCGAGGGGATACAAGCACACCCGATGATGACCAGCAAGTCTCAGCTTTATTCCGTTACACGTCGTGCTTTTATGGTTACAATAATTAGCTTATACATATTGCAAAAGGCAAGCTCACAATTGGTTCAAAGTAAGAGAACATCTCCGCCCATACTGGCACATACTTGTAACTTAGTATCTCACAGAACTAGTGTTCTTGTCACGCTTTTCATGTCTCTCACCTTTGTCACATCCCTCCCGTCCTTACTGCTTGACCAATTTCATCATATCAGGCTCATGGCCTTCGGTCACCAGCCATATCTCCACAAAACTCTCTACAGGTGTGAAATAAAAGCAGCCTGTAGGGCATGTTTCTCACCATCACTCTACTCTTCCTGAAACAATTGTTCAGATAAAACCAGGAAAGATCTTTTTACTTCTCAATGCACACCCAAAGAGGCTTGTTATTTGTTTTTAAACTGTGGTCTTTTTAGTCAGCACAGTCTTCTCACACTCAGCCTGCTAGAAGGTTACAGTAGAAGGAGTCTAGATGCACCCAGAGGTCTGTGTTTGAAACGGAATCAAAACAACAGAAGCAGTACGGAGCTCTGAGCAGCAAACGATGGCTCTTACAGTGAACTGAAGACTGAATACTCCTAGGAAAAATAAATGAGTTTGGACACAATTCCTTTATGCCCCACGGTCTTCTCTGCCTGGCAAATTAACACAGTGTTGGAGAATGCAAAGGCTTGGAGTGGGGAGAAAACATTTCCGTGCTGTTTACACGACCATTTGCATGACCTGCTGCTGAATGAGGTGGGTGCCTGGTGACTGAGGATACAGAGAAGGCAGAGCTGGGCATCCGGAATCCCAGACCCCAGAGGTAAGAGAGGAAGTCTGGAGAAAGGAAGATCTTTCCTTGGTTGAGGAGGATTGGGTTAGAGAACATTTAGGAAAACTTGACACGCACAAATCCATGGGCCCCGAGACGGGATACACCCACGAGTGCTGAAGGAGCTGGCAGGTGTTCTTGCTAAGCCACTGTCCATCGTCTTTGAAAGGTCATGGAGAACAGGAGAGATGCCGGAGGACTGGAGAAAAGCCAATGTCACCACAGTCTTCCAAAAGGTTAAGAAGGGGGACCCAGGAAACTGCAGGCCAGTCAGCCACACCTCCATTCCTGGAAAGGCGATGGAGCAGCTTATTCTAGGGGTCATCAGTAAACATGTGGAAGACAAGACAGTTATCAGGAGCAGTCACACAGATTCACCAAAGGATGATCATGCTTGACCAATTCGATAATGTTCTATGAGGCCATGACTGGATGAGGGGAGGGTACTGGACATTGTCTACCTCAACTTCAGCAAGGCTTTTGACAGTGTCTCCCATACCATCCTTCTAGGCAAGCTTAGGAAGTGTGAGTACTACCAGATCAGGCCTCAGTCAAAGGTGTGTTTGCTCAAGTCCACTCTCCTAAGCTAAAACATCCTTCTCAGCTAAGCGTGCTCTGCTGTCTGCAAGGAGAACTGTGCTAGTGAGGACAATACATCAAATCACAGCACTTCAATCTGTCTCAGCCAGTTTGCTAGAGATCTGCTACTCACGCTGTGTCAGCTTAAGTCATCCTCGTGGATTTTGCACACTGCCTGTGCCCTGCCTGGCCCTTGTGAAGCCTGCTGTACCTAAATTGAGAAAACTAGCAAATCTAAAAATGGTTTTGTTTCCATTTTGCGTGTTTTCCTTGGATGGAGGGCGGGAGGAAGAAGTGGGGTAAATCAACACAGTACTGAAATCACAGCAAACAAAATTTTTCCATGTAACACACCTTGGCAGGGACACGCCAGGAAAAGCAATCGGTTAGGAGGCCTTGCTAAAGAAAAGAAACAGGTGATTTTAAAACAGGACCAATTGCAGTCAGCAGCATTTTAGCTCATTGACTCTGGCTGCAGCTATTTCCCACCTGCTGTTCTGCCAGTCTCTTCTGTATTTCTTGGTCATCACAGATGTCATAAACAACAGGCTTGGAAAGCTCAGACTCAATCCGGGCCAACCAGGTGCGAAGGTTACTCATGTTTTTGTCCAGTAGTTGTATAAAAGCAAATATCTCCTTCAGTTTCCTCACCCTAAGCAAATCAGGAAGAACATTTTGTTACAAAGATCTGCAGTCAGTGGAAATGGAGCAGGTGGCGATGACAGGCCTGGCTTTAATGAAGCACTTACTGGCGCATCAAGCTGTTGCCTGTAAATCAGAGCCATGTTTTAGTCAAAACCCACCTAAATTGGCTCAGCAGGTCTTAGCTCTACAGCTTTAGGAAGGTCTTGTGTGAATTCCTTAATTAAACTGTATCAGAGTGAATTTTTGTGGCTTCATTCATCTGCTACTGGGAGTTGGTACCGTAACATGCTATAGCTAAACCAGAATGGGATCTTGATTTTTCTGCTGTGAATTATGGTCAGCATCTTCTTCAGGAATCAGCAGGCCCACCCTAATCAACACAGTATTGCTCCCCCAACAGAGGCAGAATTTGCCCAAACCACAGGTCCAGCACCCTGGGCAAATGATTGCTGACAGGAGAGAAGACCTGTCTTTAACATCCAGATCACAAGATAAGATGAACTGTACCAAAAAAGCACGTATTTCTCTCCATGAACTGCAGTGGTCCACCTTGCAGTTCTGCCATCACCAACACTGCAGTTTGAAATCATTACAGCCCTGTCCTAGGGAAAACCTGCTTCTTGGCCAGCATCCCTTCCCCGTGCTGTTCCCCTGACTGCTTAGAGTACACCGGTGTCTAGTTCTGCCCCTGTGCCTTGGGATGGATTTCTGAGCTTTCATGTAATTGTTAAAATGAAAATTTCCAAATGAAACCCTAAGTTGCTGCCTGGTCTGGTAACTACCCTGATGAGCCTCATTATCTAAGTCAATTGCACTGCAAAAAGTTAAAGTATTCCTGGAACTGGAAGGGAACAGCTTGTACGAGGGGATCACTGCATGTCCCAAGATGCAGGGGACAGCTGAGGTGTCTGAGATGAACCCGAATATAATTGTCATCACCAGCACTGTTCAAGCTAGGCCTGGGGGAGAATGTAAAATCATCTAGTGAAGGCAGGGACAGATTACACCAAGACAGAAGAGCCCTTTGCTAATTCTGCATGACTTCTACTTTGCAAGAGGTACACGTCATCTGATGCTACAGCTGACCTGCTGAGACCACAGCTTACTGTGCTGCTCAGGATCATCTCTGCCTCCTTGTACTCCCTTTGCTGTGCCCACCCATCTCCCATCCTCAAGTTGCATTATAGAAGGACTCATGCATTGCAAGACACCTCTCTTCAGCCTGCAGACTGGATAACAGGTAGGTCAACCTTGTTAAGTAAGTCCAAAGCAAAACCAACCGATGTTAGTGCCATGGATTCCTTAGGGTTTTGGGTGCCCACCACACAGGGAAGCAAAACAAAATAAGCATGAGTGATCCAAGCTTCACTCTATGGCTTACAACACAAGGCTTATATAGCCAAAGAAACGTACGTGGCAACATCTCATTGGTTATTCTAAACATACACGGTTACACCTATTGGTCAGCTGCCTTGTTGCTAGAGCTCCTGTCTACAAGCTAGCTGATCACGTGCAAGCCAGCTGCTTGTGCCTAAGTGCTTCAGGTGCACCCCACCCCGTCCTGCTTCAGTGCTCCTTAGTTCCCGCCTTGCCTGTTTCTACTGCCAGTACTTTTCCATTGCTAAGGCTTCGGTACCACCACAGAGACCTTGCTGGTATATCGGTTCATGTCCTCCCTGGTCCCTTAACCATTCGTCCACATGTTAGATTACAAATAAATGTCTTTATGTCTGCCAGCACATTCACTAAATCTAAAAAGGAACACTTCTGGAATCCAAGTGGGGTATTCTGCACCAAAACAGCTCCTCAAACTATTATCTTGGCTTAGCAATCGCTCTAAAACCCAAGTTATGGATATTACAACAAATACACAGGGTTTTTATTTGCCAGTGTTACTAGAAGCAACAGTCTCAAAGACACCATCACTGTGGTAATGTGAGCTTGTATTTACTTTCTAGAAACTGCCATTACAGACACACCATCATAATGAAGTAATTGGATTTGTTACATATGCTGGATAGAATATGGTATTTGTCAATCATTCAGCCACCCCTAGTGCTCTAAGTCATTCATCTCAAACTCAAACTAAGCAGCCAGGGAAGAATAAAAGCCTAACAGAAGTTCACATTACTGCAGTGTATAAGTAGGAAGGCAGCCTTGTCCAGGCATTCACCTTGCCTGATCTGCTCTTGTTGAAGACACAGAGCCCAAGGTGAAGGGTTCTATACTGAAGCAACAGGTGAAATGATGGAAAATTTGAGCATCCTCATTGGCCACCCTCATCTTCCACCGAGGTCACAGGGAAATGCTATTTCTCTGGTTACAGCTCAAAGAAAAATGACTAATCACATACATGAAAGTCCTACGTTTGCAACAGTTGTTCTCAGGTGCATTTCTGCATCTGGTGCCTTTCTGCACACTACAAATTGTCTGCTTTTTGCATGAAAGGGACCTCATCAACTCTTTTGAGATGCATCCTGAAGGGACTATTTGTCCCAGTAAGACAAAAAAAGAGCAGGGTGGGAGTGCACAGTGCAAGCCACCAAGCCTGGGGACAAAAGCTCCCCCCACACCCAGGTGATCTATCATCCAATTAATGCGATCTAGTGAATTAACAGCAATACAAGTTCGAGTGCAGTAGGGGAAATGAGGTCCTCTCAGTTACCCAGAGGGGGCAAGAAACTGCCACCACCACAGACTGAATTCTTTCTCTACAAAGTGTAATTCTCCAACAATTTGTTCAATCAGGCAAAACTTACTGTTTACTGAATAAAGGCCTACCTATCCATAGTTCACTTCCCAATGTGAACTCACCTGCCACCATTCAACATGCCCCCAGAAGCAAATAAATACGACTAATGAAAAGCAACTCCAATAAATCTCACCACTAATCTAAAAGACCCCAACAACTTCTAACATCTCTTGTACTTTGCAATGGGCCCAGCTTAAAAGATATCCTGATTCAAAACAGTGCTCAGACACACACGATGGACCAACTGACCTGACTCGAGACTGGATTTGAGTCTTAATACCCTCAGGGAAGTTGCCAGCATTGGGTTACAGGAGAAAAGCATGAAGCTATTTCAGGCTGAATCACTGCATGGCCCCGTATCTACACAGAATATTTTGTAGCAGCTACTCAGGAAGAATCTAGCAGTAGAAGGCACTTCCATGTTGACTGAAATGTATTCACATAAACATAAAAATTGCAAAATGCCTGCAAACTGCATTGCATCAGCTGTCAGACCGCTGCAGGAAAAGGCACAGGGGAGCTCAAAGAAGGTAAAAAGCAACATTCAAATTTGAGTGTCTGAAAGAATGAAAAACATCCTGGGTGTTGATGCTGATATTCACTGTCTTGGGTGCAAAGCCCCCAAACGCAGCTGATTTTAAGCGAGAGGTTCCTGAGCACTATTTCTCCTGGTCCTGCGCCGCGTCTCCCACTCATCGACCTGTCCAAGGCGAATTGCAGGGAGCCACTGGCGCGTCGGCACTGCGGTGCCCTTCCCCCCGCCACCCCTCGCCGCCCAAGGCCGGCCGGTCCCGCTGCGCCGCTGATGTCTGCTCAAACAAAACCCACCCCGACCAACCCCGCAGCCCGTTACCAACGTGGCACTTACGGTTTGCAAGATAAAACCATTCCTCAGCTTGCAAATCCCAAACTGCAAGGGGGATCGTCTGTGCAACCGCGGCAGGCATGACAGAGGAAACCCCTCCTCCACAGATGCCCTATTTATTCTCCGCTTTAGCATCCTGCGTGGGGGGAGGCTCGCCCGTCCTCCTTCCCGACCCCCGAGCTGGGGGGGAACTACAGCTCTCCCCAGTGTTAACCCCTACGTTTTGGGTGGGTATTTTACCTGGCAAACGGCCGCATCCCTCCTCAGAACAAAACCACGGGAGCTTTATTCTGAT
Organism: Porphyrio hochstetteri; assembly: GCA_020800305.1. NCBI lineage: Eukaryota > Metazoa > Chordata > Aves > Gruiformes > Rallidae > Porphyrio > Porphyrio hochstetteri. Next base: position 65,624,248 of record CM036908.1, on the reverse strand, counting down.
ACAAGAGAATCAGCACGCGAAGAAGCGCAGCCCGAGCGGCTGCCTGCGGCTGGCAGCGAAAAGCTTGCAGGCTGGAGGCTTCGGCACCCAAAAAGGTAGATGTGGTGCTCATTTCTTGTGCGGAAGAGAGATCAGAGCCTCGGACCCGGATGATTTGCAGCAGAGGCAATTTGAAGCAAACCCAATCATCCGAGACAACGTATATCCAGGCGCAGGCATCGCACACGGAGATGTATCCTTTCTGCCACTGGGTATTCTTTCTTGCCTTTACCATCACATCCCAGGTATTGAAGTACGAATTAAACCTCCCACACACTAACCTGTCCTCTCTTTAACCTTCCAGTGCAGGCGAAAGGCCTCCAGTGCAAGTGGCCTGTTACGCTGGAGAACAAAATAACCCCTAAGCTTCACTTTATGATCTCATTCGTTAGTGGAAAAGCACTGTGCCATGATTTCTGGGTGTTATGACTGCCAGAGATCATGGGGTGGGACAAAAAAAAGCGGAAGTTGGAGAACCTTGGATTAAAAGTCACTCCCCACCCCGGCAATGTCAGGAAAAAGAATAATGCAGTTACTATAATCCCACAAAAAATGCACGGAATGACTTCTGAAATCAAAGGTGTTCAGGTGTTGCAGCGTTCAGGTAATCTTCTGCAGACCTGTATTGGCTTGCCAATGGCTCACATGCAATATATGGCAGGATAAAAAGTGCCTGGGAGGTCACTGCACACCGTGAAAGAGCTTCAGACATTGGCACACGTCACATTGGCACATGCTCAGCCACTTTGACAGTTTAACCTGAGCACTGTCCAGGGAGGTTCAAAAACCCATGTCAAATGGGTTCAAGCAAACAGGGAAATAACCCTCCCAGCGTGGCAGGCAGACGCTGGGAATGGGGACAGTGTGCAGAAGACAAGGACTCCTCTTGCACCGCCAGTTCCCACCAACCCCCTGCTCCCGGCGCACCTCGGCACACATTGCATAACCAAAATAAGCCCAACCATCCTGCCTGATAGGATAATGAACTCTGTCACAGCTTTTGCACTGAAGAGAAGCATAATCCCTAACAGACAGGGAGCCAGGAGAACAGGGGAGAAGGAAGCAGACACTTCATGAGTGACATTTCAACTGTCCAGATTGGTTTTTTTGTACCAAAATAATTACAAGAATAAGATTTTACAGTGGCACTGCCACAAACCAATATAATTCTGCTCCAAACGGCTGTATCATTTACCTGGGGGCCTCAACACAGCGTGTTTTGGTTCCCTTGCCATGCAATGCTGGTCTGTGGAAATTTAAAGAGACCTTTGAGCTCAGAGCTCACCCCCACTGACTGTGGGCTGCCTGGCCTCAGCTGTGAGAGGGTAGGACAGGACACTGACATGTGTCTGATAGTCTGCCCTGCCAAAGGGTAAGCAATGTCATGGACAATAAAGAGGGGGACCAGCTGAGAGGCGGTATGAACTTGCTGGCTCCCCAAACCTACCAGTGGAGCGGCAATGGGGGGAGCTCAGCTGGGGTGGAAGGGAGGAACAGGGGAAGCACAGAGCAGCGGCTCACTGGAGCTCTCCAGTAAAACCTCCATGGAGCCCCTGGCACAGCCCAAGGTGGTGTCTCTGGAGAGCTTTGACTCCTTCCCCTTTTGCTGCAACCTGAGCAGCTTCAGGCTGTTTGGGAATTTCAGGGGGGTATGTAGGAAACCAGCTGAAAACACCTTCAATATCCCAGGTTCGATGTGGGAAGGAAGGAAACAACTTCAGTTGCAACAGTTTACGATTCCTGAACCTGGACAATGCGGGCTCTCAGCTTGCAAACACAGGGAGAAGACCTACTTGCCAAGGATTCACGTTTAACAGAATGAGAAGGCACATTTGGCCTTGTTAAGCATCCCTGTATTTTCACACTTGTGTTAAAGGTCACGGTCATTTGAAGCCATTCCTGCTACATACAAAAAACCTCTGCCTTTCTCAACAAGGCTGAAAACACGGACCAGACCCACCAAGTGACACAACACATCGCAATGTGCCCGTAAGTCAGAGCAGCTGAGAAACAGCATCTCCCTTCCACAGCTTGGCGACAGGGGCAAGAGCTGCAGGATGGCCAAAGGGACAGAAATGCAACGTTCGTTATTGTAGGGACTAGTCAGCAGACCCAAAACTGCCACAGGCAGCCCCAATGAAGCTGGTGGCTTTAATGAAGGCTCAAGCACCATCCAAAAGCTTTGCACAGCCCCAGGCAGCACAGACACCCTCCCGTGACATGTGGGTGCTCCTCCAGTCTGCCAGCAGGCACAAAGCAAACAGCGGCGCAGGAGGCAAACTTGTCCCCACTGGGGCTGGGAAGCAAAGCGTGGTGTTAGTATTTTAAGTGGCTCTTAATGAAGAAATTAAGGAGATTGACACTCCTGTATCACAGAATCACAGAATCACAGGGGTTGGAAGGGACCTCGAGAGATCATCGGGTCCAACCCCCCTGCCAAAGCAGGCTCCCTAGCACATATTGCACAGGTCGGCATCCAGACGAGTCTTGAATATCTCCAGAGAAGGAGACTCCACCACCTCCCTGGGCAGCCTGTCCCAGGGCTCCCTCACCCTCACTGGGTAAAAGTTCTTCCGCATGTTGGTGCGGAACTTCCTGTGCTCCAATTTGCAGCCATTGCCCCTTGTCCTGTCTCCACAGACCACTGAAAAGCGGCTGCATCCCATACTTAAGATATTTATAAACATTAATAAGGTCCCCCCTCAGTCTTCTTTTCTCCAGGCTGAACAGCCCCAGCTCACTCAGCCTTTCCTCACAGGGAAGATGCTCCAGGCCCTTGATCATCTTTGTAGCCCTGCTCTGGACTCTCTCCAGGACATCCCTGTCTTTTTTATACCAGGGAGCCCAGAACTGGACATAATACTCCAGGTGGGGCCTGACCAGAGCAGAGTAGAGGGGGAGGATCACCTCCTTAGACCTGCTCGCCGCACTCTTCCTGATGCATCCCAGGATCCCATTGGCCTTCTTAGCCACCAGGGCACACTGCTGGCTCATGGCCAACCTGTCATCAACCAGGACCCCCAGGTCCTTCTCCACAGAGCTCTTCTCCAGCAGGTCATCCCCCAGCCTGTACTGATACAGACGGTTATTCCTCCCCAGGTGCAAGACTTTACACTTGCTTTTATTAAACCTCATCTGGTTTCTCCCTGCCCAGCTTTCCAGCCTGTCCAGGTCTCGCTGGATGGCAGCGCAGTGTTCCTGCGTGTCAGCCACCCCACCCAGCTTTGTATCATTGGCGTACTTGCTGAGGGTGGATGCTATTCCCTCATCAAGGTCGTCGATGAAGATATTAAACAGGACTGGACCCAACACCGAGCCCTGGGGAACACCGCTAGTCACAGGCCTCCATTCAGATTTTGTTCCAGTGATCAGAACCCTCTGAGCTCGGTCTGACAGCCAGTTCTCAACCCACCTCAATGTCCACTCATCTATCCCATGATCTCTCAGCTTTTCTATCAGGATGTCATGGGAGACAGTATCGAAAGCCTTGCTGAAGTCAAGGTAGATGACATCCACTGCTCTCCCTCCATCCACCCAGCCGGTGATGAGATCACAGAAGGCTATGAGATTGGGCGAGTACGATCTCCCCTTGGTGAATCCATGCTGACTACTCCTCATGACCTTCTTCTCTTCCAGTTGCTTGGTAATGGCATCCAGAACAAGCTGTTCCGTCACCTTTTCAGGGACAGAAGTGAGGCTGACTGGCCTATAATTGTTAGGGTCCTCCTTCTTGCCCTTTTTGAAGACCGGAGTGATATTGGCTATCCTCCAATCCTCAGGTACGTCTCCTGTTCTCCAAGAGCTGTCGAAGATGATAGCAAGCGGCTCCACAATCACTTCCACCAGCTCCCTCAGCACACGTGGATGTATCCCATCCAGGCCCATGGATCTGTGTGCATTAATCCCTTTGAGCCGCTCCTGGACCACCCCTACCTCAACTAGAGGAAAGCTCTTCATTCCACAAACACTCCTACTTTCATCCAGGATCTGCGGGTCCCGAGGGGCCTTTGGAGTGAAGACCGAGGCAAAGAAGGCATTCAGTATTGCCACCTTCTCAGCATCACCCGATACCAGGCGACCCACCTCATTCATCAAGGGACCTACATTACCCCTGGTCATCCTCCTACTATTCACGTATCTGAAAAAGCTCTTTTTATTATCCTTTATATCCCTTGCCAGTTTCAACTCCAAGCGGGCTTTAGCCTTTCTAGTCGCATCCCTACAGGCCCTGACAACATCCCTATAATCCTCCCAGGTGCACAGACCCTGTTTCCACAGTTCATAAACCTTCTGCTTCCCTTTGAGTTTACACATTAGCTCCCTGCTCATCCATGCAGGTCTTCTGCCTCTCTTTCCCGATTTCTTACTCAAAGGGATGCACCTATCCTGTGCTTGGAAGAAGTGCTGTTTAAATGCTAGCCAGCTCTCACAGGCTCCCTTGCCTTCTAACAGCATAGCCCACGGGATAGCTCCTAAAAGGTTGCGGAAGAGATCAAAGTTAGCTCTTCCAAAATTCAGGGTAGCTATCCTGCTTTTTGGCTTGCTTCTTCCACTCAGGATCTTGAACTGGATCATTTCGTGGTATGTTGCTATTTTGTGGAAGATATGGACAGACTAAGGGAGGAGTGGGCGGCAGCATGTAGAGAGAGACATGAATGCTCTTGAAAGGCCCAAATTGCAGACCAGCAGCAGAGCAGCCTCAGGTCTTCCTGGGTTTAGAGCATGGAAGAAGACAGAAGCCATCATTGCCTGAGGCAGGAGCAGGCCTCCAGGTCTACTTTGTCTCCCATTCCCCCAACTCCTTCCATCACACTTACCCTTTAATTTATAGTTAAAAAACATAGCAAAGTATTAAATCCTGTGAGTGTATCATAAATAACATACTCTGCGCTTTTTCTCTCTGCTACATTGTGATACTGTCTGCCTCTGCATGGGCAGCCTGGGCTAGTGGAGGGTGTCCCTGCCGATGGCAGAGTGTTAGATGGAGATGAGCTTTGAGGTCTCTGCCAACCCAACCCAGCCTGTGAGTCTGTGATAATTGCGTGTCTAACTCCCTTTTGAGCTGCAGGAGATGTGGGCACTGCAGAACCAAGCCCAGGGAGCAGTTCAGCTGAGCTCCCACTGCTTGCCTGTGTTAGGCTGAGCTGAGCAAATCTCCTTTGAGGATAATGGGCATTTAGACACCTGTATTAAAGAGAATTAACCACTGGCTGAACCTTTGGGGTTTCCAGAAGCCTTAGAGGACAACATAGGCCCTCCTGGCACTGCTGTATGCCACCACTGTGTTTTATCAGTGTCTTACCTTCAGGGGCACCCATGGCCTGTTGCACCCAGTGATAGAAGAGTTCAGTGGAGCAGTTTCTTGAGCCAGATGTGGCAGTGGTGTGGTCTGGCAAAGAGTGCTGTCAGGCTGTGAGCCAGGGTTCTTTTCTGCTTGGGAGCATGAGGACATGTAGCACTAAGATGAGAGGTAATGGTTTTAAACTAGTAAAGGGGAGATTGAAGTTGGATATGAGGAAAATATTCTTCAACATGAATGTGGTGGATCACTGGAACAGGTTGCCCAGAGAGGTAGTGGTGGCCCCATCCCGCAAAAATTGAAGGGTCAGGCTTGATGGGGCTCTGAGCAATCTGATCTACTGAAGGTGTCCCTGCTTACTGTGTGGGGGTTGGAGTAGATGGCCTTTAAAGGTCCCTTCCAACTTAACATATTCAATGATTCTATGATTCTAAGTTCAACAAGACCAAGTGCAAGGACCTGCACAAGTTTTGCAGCAATCCCAAGCAGAAAAAAAGGGCTGCGTAGAGAACTGGACATAATACTCCAGGTGGGGCCTGACCAGAGCAGAGTAGAGGGGGAGCATCACCTCCTTAGACCTGCTGGCCACACTCCTCTTGAGCACCCCAGGATCCCATTGGCTCTCTTAGCCACCAGGGCACACTGCTGGCTCATGGCCAACCTGTCATCCACCAGGACCCCCAAATCTTTCTCCGCAGAGCTTCTCTCCAGCAGGTCATCCCCCAGCCTGTACTGATTCAAGCGGTTATTCCTTCTTCTCTTTCTGTTTTTCCTCCTCTTTTACTCTGGGAGCACGGTGGCAGAGTGTTTTCGGAACTCTCTGCGTGGGAAAGTTAAACATTTCCCACTGGTAAGGGAAGGAAGGCAAGGAAGGAAGGAAAGAAGGAAGGAAAAAAGCAATTAACAGTGTTTCCTTCATGTTCTTTGCTTCAGAGTGAGAAGCAAAAGTGTCTATGGAGTCAGACTCCCAGAGCCCCCAAATGCAGCGGATGCTGGAGCTGCAGCTTTCTAATTACCAGGTAAGACAGAGCGATCAGTTTGCTGCTGCATCCAAACAAGTTGTCCTTCCCCGGGGTGCATCTGCAGCTAGGCTTCTCCTCTCCCTTTTAATCAGCTTTGTTACACTGTGCAGAAGACAGGGAGCCACTTGGCTTCAGCTTCAGGTGCAGCTTTCCAAGGGCTTAATTAAAATACCTATGTGTAGAGTTGGGATCTTTATGCATCCGGGGAATTTAGACAGAACTCTTGAGTCTTTTTAAAGCTTTGCTTCTCTTTGGATTATTTTCAGAAACAGGACTCGGTATAGTTTGAATCCTCTACTAAAAGGCAATTTTTTAATTGGTCTTAGTCATGATAAATCACCTAGAATGAAAGGAATGGTTTTTCTTTGTCATTTTCAGTTTCAGTTTTTGTCAGCGTGATTTCAAAGACTTGTATAAGAGCTTCTAAGTTAATCTTTGCACTTTCTGCAACAGGCTGCGGGCACAGGTAGAAAGAGAAGGGCTTTTCCCCTGGCTTCTGTGAGCAGTGAGGATCTTTGGACCTCCTGCCGTGTTTCTAGGGCAGCTTCTTGCCCCGGATGGCAGCGGAAGGAAAGGAGAGAGTGGGTGGTAGCCGTTGGAGATGCCAGGCGGAGGCAAACAGGACTGGCATGAGGGGCTGGGTGGGTGGCATGTTCTGCCATGCGGCTTTTCTCTGGCATGCAGATTGAAAGAAAATGTGCAGGCCTGCCACTTTGAAGCTCCCTGCGGGGCCAGTCTGGTGTACCAGCTTGCTTCAAGCATTGATCTACCCAAAGCAGCAAACTTCACTCACGTAAAGGAAGCAATACCAAAATGTCCCCGTTTTAAATTGCTCAGAAACATTTCCAGCTGTTGCGCCGTTGGCTTTGGGTGGGGGTTTTATAATAGGAGCGGAGTCCATCCCAGAGTGCCTTTGGGTTTAGGCTGTGATTCATCCAGGTGCTTGGGTGACGAACCCTGTGGGAATTAAGATCCTGAATACACCTAAGTAGTATCTGTGTGTGTCTGGATCCCGTTCAGGGTTTTGGTCAGAATAAGCTTCAACAGGGAAGTTGCAGCCAGTAAAACCAGGCAGGCTTCAGGCAGCTGGAAGCGCCGCCGAGTTCCTGTTGGCTTGGAGCAGTCTAGCTCAATGTGAAGACATGAACTGGTGGGGGGGCTCTAACCTAGTGAAGATCTATGAGGCAGAATACACACACCACAAAGCAGAAGCAGTCTCTGGGTATGGATGTATGATGTAAAGCAGGTAATTTCTAGCAGTGGATTACTTGGCAGTTGAGACACGGTACCTGTCTCCACACTCGCCTTAAAACTGTGAGTTTGAAGTAATGCAGAGATACAGTTTGATTTAAAGCAGTGTAAAGCCAAAGCCAGGCCCCAACAGTAGCCTGGCTGACATATGGCACATTCCCATATTTTGGTCATTCAGCATCAGTCCTGCCAACGGGTGATGTGACCAGGGTGTGTACTGCCTCCTCCTCTCCCACCGGAGTGGTTTCCTTCTTGGATACATTCACACGGAGTCTATCATTTCTGCTCTCCTTTTTTATTATTCCCTATCTGAGCAATATCTTAATGTCACTGCCTGCAGAGACTGTTGGTTTTATGGCTAACTGCATAAAATTTATTTACTAGTTCAGAATAGAAAGAGACTATATAGGAGAACATCTAAGGCTGTTGCAGCTATTTCTCTTTTTGACTGCGTGTTTCTAGTCTTTTCAGATGGGAAAGTGTGAGTATTGGCTTCAGAACACTGTCAGGAGTATTGTACTTCTAAGAATAAATAACTGACTGTTGTCCCTTCTAGGTGACAATATCAGAGATTGAGGAAAAGGTTCATTATTTACTGGAAAACTGTGAAGATAGTGAAGAGTGCCAAAAACAGATAGATGCACTTTCCTCAAATCTGGAGGAAGTGAAGCTCGATTTGGAAGATCTTCAGATGATGCTTGAAGACAGATCCCTTGAAGAGGAGGTAAATCATGGGAACGTTATGCGGGGCAAGAGCGAGTGTCGCGGTGCTGTAATGTGCTGTATTTCCAGAAGAACAGTTAGAGCTCACCACGTGAAGCAAAGGATGGAGATAAGTCAGTCAATCGGAAATGTCAGGCTTACTATTATTCTGCTTTACAGAGACGTATAATTATTTGTAGTTTGCACCATGTAGTGGCTTTTTAATGACTCTCTGAACAACATCTTTTCTGTTTTAAGTGCTCAGTGACAGAGAGCAAGATTTTGTGAGTCCAGAAAAGGAATGAAAAAATCTTTTTGGCTTGGCTTGGAGTTTTCAAATGCCATGTCTGTGACAGTGGCACAGCAGAGAGGCCTTTAAGCAGTAACTTTCTCTGTGAAGAGTGCCTAAATGGCAAGGGCAGTGAGCACCAGCTCTCCTGCGCCACAGCTGCATGCTCTTTGCTGAGTTTCCCAGGAAGTGAGACTGACTCCCAGCTTCAGAGTTAACTCTGCACACTGTGTTGTGCAAGGGGTCAGAGAAGCCCACCTGATGTGTTCCTGCAAAAGCAGCTGCAGTCTCTCTGGTGCTGGAGGAGCTCAGCGTAAAAGAGAGCTTGCATGGCCCAGGAGAGAATTAGCACTGGTAAAGGCTTCTGCTGAAGTATCTGTGAACACAGGTATAAAGCCCAGGTGCACAAGGAAATTTATAAGCATTAATTGCACATCTCTATAATTTGGTCAAACTTGGGGCTTTTTAGCAGGCATCCCAATATTTAATCTGCTTCTGGGTGCTAAAGCTGTACCAAAATGGCTGTTGTTCATCGGTACCTCAGTCTTGGTGGCTTTGCCAGCAGCTGCCAGGCTGGGCGGATCTGGACCAGTTGTCAGCACTCAAAGTCAGAAATTGGCATTATGGTGGTGGTTGAGTGTTTTGAAAGAGGGGAGGTAGCTGTTGATGTGAGGCTTGTTTTGGCAAAAGAGGAATGAGGTGGAATGCCCCTTAATTTCGGGCATGTGGTGTGTTTGATTACTGCAGCTGACCACAAAACAGTTCCCAGTAGTGCTGTGTGGCTCGATCATGAGCTCATGAAGTGGTGTAGATCTATTGTAAATCTTATTGATCTGAAAAATTATTTCTTTTTAGGGATTGGATGATGAAGAAGAGACCTCTGGAAATGAGACAGATCTATGTTGAAGAACAGCTAAAGGAAAGGGGGCACGACCCCCAGGATATGTTTACAAGCTAGGCTCTGAGGGTCACAAATATACAGTTATGGAGTGGGCCTGTTGGTAGTGGCTTGCCAGCATGACTTGGCAAAATCAGGGTAACGGGAAACAAACAACTCGGCAAAACTGAAACCCAAGAGGAAGAGGAAGAAGAGCTGTGATTATGTAACCTTTGGAGTTTAGCCAATGATGAGTTGACTTGTAGGCATAATTAGTGAGGGTATAAAAGAAGGTGACTGAGCAATAAAGGCGGAGTTTGCTTCACCACCCTGACTGAGTTGACTGCTGGCTTCCTTGGGCTGATATTTCCTCCCCGGTATGGATTCCCTCCCCCCACAGATCTAGAAGATTCCATTGAAATCCAGGCTGACCCCTGGCATAAGAACGCTACCAGTGACAGGCCCTCTTCAGCACAGTCCCTTTACCACCTCATGCCCCCTATTCAAGGCCATGAAGGATCAGGCAGTGAAACCCCCATCAGTGTTGATTCCATCCCACTCGAGTGGGATCACGCAGGTGATGTGGGAGGTTCTTCCTCTTATGAAGATGAAGAAGAAGGAAAATACTACAGTGCTCTGTCAGGTGAGAGCCGATTGCCAGCTGGACAACTGCAGGATGTTCCTGTGTGGGAAGGGAGGGGGATTGAGGTCTTGCTTCTATGTTGTTGGTTTTCAAGTACTCTTAATAATTGAGTCTTATCTCGTAGATGTCTTGATGAACGGACTGGTATTGTCTACTTCTTAAGCATTTTTGATGAGAAGAGTACCAACAATTTTGTTGTTTGTCTTTGTTGTCCCTCATGGTTTCAGTTGTTTTTAATAGTTGGAAAATACTGAATAGTGAGGAAAATGACGTTATTCTTATTTCAGATGTTCAGAAGTTTGGAGCAATCCCAAGCAGAACAAAGGGCTGCGTAGAGAATGAATTGAGAGCAGCTCTGAGTAGAAGTGCTTGTGGTAGTTGGTGGATGAGAATCATAGAATCATAGACTGGTCTGGGTTGGAAGGGACCCCAAGAATCACAGAGTTCCCACCCCCCTGCCACAGGCAGGGCCACCAACCTCCAGGCCTGGATCTACACAAGGTTGCCCAGGGCCCCATCCAACCTGGCCTTAAACACCTCCAGGGATGGGGCACGCACCACCTCTCTGGGCAGCCTGTTCCAGCACCTTACCACTCTCTCTGTAAAGAACTTCCCCCCAGTATCTAATCTAAACCTTCCCTCCTTTAGCTTCAATCCATTCCCCTTTGTCCTGCCATTACCTACCCGTGTAAAAAGTTGATTCCCCTCCTGTTTCTCTGCTCCCTTCAGGTACTGGAAGGCTGCAATTAGGTCCCCCCACAGCCTTGCCTTCTCTAGGCTGAAAAAGAGAAGCTGAACATGACCCTGCAATGTGCACTTGCAGCCCAGAAAGCCAACGGTGTCCTGGGCTGCATCAAAAGTAGCGTGACCAGCATTCTTTGAGGGAGGTGATTTTGCCCCCTCTAATCTACACTGATGAGACCCCTGCTCTGGGGTCCCCAGTACAAGACAGCCATGGAGCTGTTGGAGCTCCATGAAGATGATCAGAGGGCTGGAGCACCCCTCCCATGAAGACAGGCTGGCAGAGTTGGGCTTGTTCAGCCTGGAGAAGAAAAGGCTCCAGAGAGACCTTAGAGTGGCCTTCCAGTACCTGAAGGGGGCTTAAAAGAAAGACAAGGGGAAAGCATTTTGTCAGGGCCTGTTGTGATAGGACAGGGGTAGTGGTTTTAAGGTACAAGAGGGTAGACTTAGACCGATCCAAAGAAGAGATTTTTATTGTGAGGGTGGTGAAGCACTGGGAGAGGTGCCAGAGAGGTGGTAGATGCCCCATCCGTGGAAAGAGAATCACAGAATTGTAGGGTTTGGAAGGGACCTCAAGAGATCGAGTCCAACCCCCAACATTCAATGTCAGGCTGGACAGGGTTCTGAACAGCCTGATCTAATGGAAGATGTCGCCCCTCCATGGCAGGGACACCTTAAAGGTTCTGAAGCCAGAGTCTTCTGTGACACTGTTTATGAAGTGCTCCATGGTGACAGCTTTATGAAGTCACAGCTATGACGCTGTTTATGAAGTGTTCCATGGTAACTGTCCACTCTACAGTATCACCAGTCTTAGCCCCCAGTGCTTAGTACCTGCATGACTTCGGTGCAGACAGTACGCATTGGGTGTTTGTGGAGACATTTATCTGAGCTTGGCTTTCTGTAGAGGGCAGTGATCAGGTTTCCTACAGGAACAATGTCCAGCTGGGGAGGGGCAGCGCAAGTGATAAAGGCTTGAAAGGGTGTCCTGCAGAGTATTACACACCTGTAGTGGTTTTTAGTTAAATGAATGGAATAAACCAAACAGAACTAGAGCTGGAAATTTCACATGAAGGTTGAAGTATCATAGACTCCTAGAATCATAGGGGTTGGAAGGGACCTTGAGAGATCAAGTCCAACCCCCCTGCCAAAGCAGGCTCCCTAGCTCATATTGCACAGGTTGGTTTCCAGATGGGTCTTGAATATCTGCAGAGATGGAGACTTCACACCCGCCCTGGGCAGCCTGTCCCAGGGCTCTGTCACCCTCACTGTGTAAAAGTTCTTCCGCATGTTGGTGCGGAACTTCCTATGCTCTCACTTGCAGCCATTGCCCCTTGTCCTGTCTCCACAGCCCACTGAAAAGGGGCTGGCCATTTCCCCCTGCATCCCATACTTAAGATATTTATAAACATTAATAAGGTCCCCCTTTAGTCTTCTTTTCTCCAGGCTGAACTGCCCCAGCTCACTCAGCATTTCCTCATAGGGGAGATGCTCCAGGCCCTTAATCATCTTCATAGCCCTGCTCTGGACTCTCTCCAGGACATCCCTGTCTCTTTTATACCAGGGAGCCCAGAACTGGACATAATACTCCAGGTGGGGCCTGACCAGAGCAGAGTAGAGGGGGAGCATCACCTCCTTTGACCTGCTGGCCACACTCCTCTTGATGCCCCCCAGGATTCCATTGGCCTTCTTAGCCACCAGGGCACACTGCTGGCTCATGGCCAACCTGTCATCCACCAGGACCCCCAGGTCCTTCTCCACAGAGCTCCTCTCCAGCAGGTCATCCCCCAGCCTGTACTGATTCAAGCGGTTATCCTTCCTTCTCTTTCTGTTTTTCCTCCTCTTTTACTCTGGGAGCATGGTGGCAGAGTGTTTTCGGAACTCTCTGCGTGGGAAAGTTAAACATTTCCCACTGGTAAGGGAAGGAAGGCAAGGAAGGAAGGAAGAAAGAAGGAAGGAAAAAAGCAATTAACAGTGTTTCCTGCATGTTCTTTGCTTCAGAGTGAGAAGCAAAAGTGTCTATGGAGTCAGACTCCCAGAGCCCCCAAATGCAGCAGATGCTGGAGCTGCAGCTTTCTAATTACCAGGTAAGACAGAGCGATCAGTTTGCTGCTGCATCCAAACAAGTTGTCCTTCCCCGGGGTGTGCATCTGCAGCTAGGCTTCTGCTCTCCCTCTTAATCAGCTTTGTTACACTGTGCAGAAGACAGGGAGCCACTTGGCTTCAGCTTCAGGTGCAGCTTTCCAAGGGCTTAGTTAAAATACCTATGTGTAGAGTTGGGATCTTTATGCATCCGGGGAATTTAGACAGAACTCTTGAGTCTTTTTAAAGCTTTGCTTCTCTTTGGATTATTTTCAGAAACAGGACTCGGTATAGTTTGAGTCCTCTATTAAAAGGCAATTTTTTAATTTGTCTTAGTCATGATAAATCACCTAGAATGAAAGGAATGGTTTTTCTTTGTCATTTTCAGTTTCTGTTTTTGTCAGCGTGATTTCAAAGACTTGTATAAGAGCTTCTAAGTTAATCTTTGCACTTTCTGCAACAGGCTGCGGGCACAGGTAGAAAGAGAAGGGCTTTTCCCCTGGCTTCTGTGAGCAGTGAGGATCTTTGGACCTCCTGCCGTGTTTCTAGGGCAGCTTCTTGCCCCGGATGGCAGCGGAAGGAAAGGAGAGAGTGGGTGGTAGCCGTTGGAGATGCCAGGCGGAGGCAAACAGGACTGGCATGAGGGGCTGGGTGGGTGGCATGTTCTGCCATGAGGCTTTTCTCTGGCATGCAGATTGAAAGAAAATGTGCAGGCCTGCCACTTTGAAGCTCCCTGCGGGGCCAGTCTGGTGTACCAGCTTGCTTCAAGCATTGATCTACCCAAAGCAGCAAACTTCACTCACGTAAAGGAAGCAATACCAAAATGTCCCCGTTTTAAATTGCTCAGAAACATTTCCAGCTGTTGCACCGTTGGCTTTGGGTGGGGGTTTTATAATAGGAACGGAGTCCATCCCAAAGTGCCTTTGGGTTTAGGCTGTGATTCATCCAGGTGCTTGGGTGACGAACCCTGTGGGAATTAAGATCGTGAATACACCTAAGTAGTATCTGTGTGTGTCTGGATCCCGTTCAGGGTTTTGGTCAGAATAGGCTTCAACAGGGAAGTTGCAGCCAGTAAAACCAGGCAGGCTTCAGGCAGCTGGAAGCGCCGCCGAGTTCCTGTTGGCTTGGAGCAGTCTGGCTCAATGTGAAGACATGAACTGGTGGGGGGGGCTCTAACCTAGTGAAGATCTATGAGGCAGAATACACACACCACAAAGCAGAAGCAGTCTCTGGGTATGGATGTATGATGTAAAGCTGGTAATTTCTAGCAGTGGATTACTTGGCAGTTGAGACACGGTACCTGTCTCCACACTCACCTTAAAACTGTGAGTTTGAAGTAATGCAGAGATACAGTTTGATTTAAAGCAGTGTAAAGCCAAAGCCAGGCCCCAACAGTAGCCTGGCTGACATACGGCACATTCCCATATTTTGGTCATTCAGCATCAGTCCTGCCAACGGGTGATGTGACCAGTCTGTGCACTGCCTCCTCCTCTCCCACCGGAGTGGTTTCCTTCTTGGATACATTCACACGGAGTCTATCATTTCTGCTCTCCTTTTTTATTATTCCCTATCTGAGCAATATCTTAATGTCACTGCCTGCAGAGACTGTTGGTTTTATGGCTAACTGCATAAAATTTATTTACTAGTTCAGAATAGAAAGAGACTATATAGGAGAACATCTAAGGCTGTTGCAGCTATTTCTCTTTTTGACTGCGTGTTTCTAGTCTTTTCAGATGGGAAAGTGTGAGTATTGGCTTCAGAACACTGTCAGGAGTATTGTACTTCTAAGAATAAATAACTGACTGTTGTCCCTTCTAGGTGACAATATCAGAGATTGAGGAAAAGGTTCATTATTTACTGGAAAACAGTGATGATAGTGAAGAGTGCCAAAAACAGATAGATGCACTTTCCTCAAATCTGGAGGAAGTGAAGCTCAATTTGGAAGATCTTCAGATGATGCTTGAAGACGGATCCCTTGAAGAGGAGGTAAATCATGGGAACGTTATGCGGGGCAAGAGCGAGTGTCACGGTGCTGTAATGTGCTGTGTTTCCAGAAGAACAGTTAGAGCTCACCACGTGAAGCAAAGGATGGAGATAAGTCAGTCAATCGGAAATGTCAGGCTTACTATTATTCTGCTTTACAGAGACGTATAATTATTTGTAGTTTGCACCATGTAGTGGCTTTTTAATGACTCTCTGAACAACATCTTTTCTGTTTTAAGTGCTCAGTGACAGAGAGCAAGATTTTGTGAGTCCAGGAAAGGAATGAATAAATCTTTTTGGCTTGGCTTGGAGTTTTCAAATGCCATGTCTGTGACAGTGGCACAGCAGAGAGGCCTTTAAGCAGTAACTTTCTCTGTGAAGAGTGCCTAAATGGCAAGGGCAGTGAGCACCAGCTCTCCTGCGCCACAGCTGCATGCTCTTTGCTGAGTTTCCCAGGAAGTGAGACTGACTCCCAGCTTCAGAGTTAACTCTGCACACTGTGTTGTGCAAGGGGTCAGAGAAGCCCACCTGATGTGTTCCTGTAAAAGCAGCTGCAGTCTCTGGTGCTGGAGTGCCATGGATTCTTCAGGGTTTTGGGTGCCCACGACACGGGGAAGCAAAACGAACTCAATATGAGTGATCCAACTTCACTTTATTGCTTACAACACAAGGCTTATATAGCCAAAGAAACATACGTGGCAACATCTCATTGGTTATTCTAAACCTATACGGTTACACCTATTGGTCAACTGCCTTGTTGCTAGAGCTCCTGTCTACAAGCTAGCTGATCACGTGCAAGCCAGCTGCTTGTGCCTACGTGCTTCAGGTGCACCCCACCCCGTCCTGCTTCAGTGCTCCTTAGTTCCCGCCTTGCCTGTCTCTACTGCCAGTACTTTTCCATTGTTAAGGCTTCAGTACCACCAGAGAGACCTTGCTGGTACACTGGTTTATGTCCTCCCTGGTCCCTTAACCATTCACCCACACTGGAGGAGCTCAGCGTAAAAGAGAGCTTGCATGGCCCAGGAGAGAATTAGCACTGGTAAAGGCTTCTGCTGAAGTATCTGTGAACACAGGTAGAAAACCCAGGTGCACAAGGAAATTTATAAGCATTAATTGCACATCTCTATAATTTGGTCAAACTTGGGGCTTTTTAGCAGGCATCCCAATATTTAATCTGCTTCTGGGTGCTAAAGCTGTACCAAAATGGCTGTTGTTCATCGGTACCTCAGTCTTGGTGGCTTTGCCAGCAGCTGCCAGGCTGGGCAGATCTGGACCAGTTGTCAGCACTCAAAGTCAGAAATTGGCATTATGGTGGTGGTTGAGTGTTTTGAAAGAGGGGAGGTAGCTGTTGATGTGAGGCTTGTTTTGGCAAAAGAGGAATGAGGTGGAATGCCCCTTAATTTCGGGCATGTGGTGTGTTTGATTACTGCAGCTGACCACAAAACAATTACCAGTAGTGCTGTGTGGCTCGATCATGAGCTCATGAAGTGGTGTAGATCTATTATAAATCTTATTGATCTGCAAAATTATTTCCTTTTAGGGATTGGATGATGAAAAAGAGACCTCTGGAAATGAGACAGATCGAGAAGATTCCATTGAAATCCAGACTGACCCCTGGCATAAGAACGCTACCAGTGACAGGCCCTCTTCAGCACAGTCCCTTTACCACCTCATGCCCCCTATTCAAGGCCATGAAGGATCAAGCAGTGAAACCCCCGTCAGTGTTGAGTCCATCCCACTCGAGTGGGATCACGCAGGTGATGTGGGAAGTCCTATTTATGAAGAGGAAGAAGAAGGGAAATGCTACAGTGCTCTGTCAGGTGAGAGCCGATTGCCAGCTGTTTGTTTTGACATGGACAACTGCAGGATGTTCCTGTGTGGGAAGGGAGGGGGATTAAGGTCTTGCTCCATGTTGTTGGTTTTCAAGTAATCTTAATAATTGAGTCTTATCTCGTAGACGTCTTGATGAACGGAATGGTATTGTCTACTTCTTAAGCATTTTTGATTAGAAGAGTACCAACAACTTCTGTTGTTTGTCTTTGCTGTCCCTCATGGTTTCAGGTGTTTTTAATAGTTGGAAAATACTGAATAGTGAGGAAAATGACGTTATTCTTTTTTCAGATGTAGAAATCACCTTAAAATGACTACAAAAACTTTGAAAGCATCTTCTGGTAGGCACCTGCTAATGCATGTGTCTGAACATGGCAATCTCCTTGTGCTGCACGCTATATTACTCGACCTCTCTCATCCGTAATGTCTGACTTCCTGCCTTGTGTGGACACCATGTCTCACACCCTGTCATGGTGTTCTTATGCTGCAGTGTTCACATGTACATTACAAAGCAGTCCAGAACATACCATTTAGATTTTGCCTAGTCAATGCCAAGGTGGTTAACGTGCATTTCATCGTATTGATCCAAAGTCTTTTGGTACTTTCTTGGTGGTTTGCTCTGGGTAGTATCACTTTTTCTGTTGTTCTGATGTTGATTGCATAATTACTGAAGGAAATTCCACAAGTATTTTTTGGGGGTTTGTGCATGACACAACCACGTGTGTCCTGTCTATTAACTCCAGAACAAATGTGATCTAAATCAGGACATGTCTTTACTTGACCCCACTGAAACGCATTGCAGATGTGTCTTAGTCTTGTTGGGATGCCAACTCTCCAAAAACACAGTGCAGCCTTTTTATTTTTTGAATACTCCTAGCTGTGTTCCAGCATTTTCCAGAAGAAAACAGAATGTCCCGTAATAACTGCATGGCTCTCATCTCATTCCCTTTGAAACACTGTGGATGTTTTGCAAATGTGCATGCTTTGCAAGGAAAGCTGCAGAACTGTCACTTTTATGCCATAACTTGATGCCATTTTATTCATAGAGCTTTCTAACTTAATACAAAGCAACATGTTCCTTGTAATGTGGGATTTTGCACTCATGGTTTCTGGTTTCTGTTTTCAGTTTCAGAAGCTCATCCTTGGCGTTCTCCAGATAGCCCAGTCTTCAGGAAACACCGATACAATCAGGCAGAGATGGCTGGAAATGTGCTGTCTGGTCCAGAGACAAGCACTCCCCATAAGCCAGACTATGTGAGTTGGAGGCTCTGTGGGCACTGAACTGTATTACAGGGTCTGTTTGTTGTTCCTATGTAACTCCCATCCTCTTCCAGTATCAAGAAAAACAGTAGTGGTAGGAGAATGTTCACTTTATGCAATCTCAGACATGGTCTCTGGTGGCTCAGGTCACCACCACTGAGAGTCTCTATCCACTCACTAGAAAAGCTTCTTTAAAGCCATTCCAAGCAATCATGTTAGGCTCCTAATCAGAGTCAGTGTCTGGAGGAACTCACTTCCTCTGTTGTCACAGGACAAATTTAGGAGAATTTAACACCCTGCCCCCAGTGTCAATATTGTCCCTTGATACTTCTTACTGACATATCTCCCTTTCCTAAGCAGACTGACTTGAAGGGGGCTTTTTAGCATGCATCCCAATATTTAACCTGCTTCTGGGTGCTAAAACTGTACCAAAATGGCTATTGTTCATTGGTACTTCAGTCTTGGTGGCTTTGCCAGCAGCTGCCAATCTTGGTGGATCTGGACCAGTTGTCAGCACTCTTCCAGGCACAAGATGGTCCTGTTCTCTGGCTGGCTTGGTCATCATTAATCCAGGCTTAGAGCCTTCGAGTCAATATTGCCAAAACCCAGAATCCAACCAAGAGCATCAGCAAAGGTACACTGTCTGGTACATGTAGTGGAAAAGATCTGCCATGTCCAGTCTTGCAAGAATCAGCACTGCTATGGTCTCTGTGTGTTAATGAGAAGGTGCAGAGAGCCAGTATACACTTAGCAAAGATTCAGAAGCCCAGGGCTAAATCTGACATGCAAGGGCTCAGCGGCAGCCCAGCCACCCCAAAGTAACACAACTTTGACCTTTGACAACTTAACCTGCAGGGCTCACCCACCAAAATGTCATTCCAGGTGGAGCAGCTCAGCTCTGCCAGTGACACCAGCATCCACAAGGAGAAAAACATGTCTGCTGACATGAGCGATGAAGAGCCCCGAGATGACCGAGACCTTGTGAATACAGGAGCTGGGGACAAGCAGCCAGGTATGGAGCATTAGGAGTGCCTTTGCTGCTGGGGTGTTTGTCCTTTGACTCTGGCACAAAAGCAGCCCATTTGCCTTGGGAACACAGTAGAAGTAAACTGCTATCCTCTAAATTAATGTATTTGCTAAGATTTGCTGAGCTGCCCTCTCACCTGGTACCGTCCAGCCCATGTTTGGTATTCTAAGCTTTTACATTTTCTGCCAGAATCGAGATTTTGGTCACTCATAATATACTTCAGTCTCTTTGCTGGATGGAATGAATGGGAGCAATTTCACTTCTGTGTGATACCAAATACTTCAGAGACTTTTCATCAGATTTCAAGCCAAAGAAGTGTGTCTCTTTGTCTAAAATAAGATTGCTCTAGTTTGTTTTCTCAGGCATTGGTACTCCACATAACAAGATGCTACAGCTGCAGCTATATGCACCAGCTTACTTAGTTTCTGGTCTCACAGATAGCCTAGGGTTGAGTCCATACATGGGATGAATAGGAAATGTCTGAGAAGGGCTTAGATGTGCTTCCAGAAATAGTGTGAGTGATTGCACAGGTGGCATCTTCATCTCCTTTAGCACTGAACAGATGAAACATAAACCCATGTCCTCACTGCTGGATCATACTTTGTCCCATGATGAATTTTGGTTATCTACCAAATCACAACTTGGCTCACTGAATTCCACCACCTTAGGTTCTATTCCTCCAGGTGAATGAAAGTATCTTCGATTAATGTGGTTAAAATCCTGCCTGGCATTACTACCTGCATAACCTGACCGGTAACACGAAACTTACAGACTGCAGAATCTCAGGAAAGAACGTGTTTGGATAGCAGCAGTACATGGCAGCAATTATGTGGCCATGGGTAGATTGGAGAATAATTTACTCATGAAACTCCTTCCCTCTGTTTTACGTACTCCTCACCTGGCATAAGATTTAAGTGTGTGTTGTTCTGTCATTTGTAGGCATTGTGGATGGGTGGGAACTCATCCAAGCTCAAGACTTCAGAAATAAATTTCGGATGAAACAGCAATTGCAGCAGTGGCAGCAGCTGAACTCAGATCTCAGCGAGGTCTCTGCTTGGCTTGATAAAACTGAGCAAGAGCTGAAAGAGCTGCAAAAAGTGAAACCTCCAACCAGCATGAAGGCATTGGGACAAAAGGTCAAGAAACTGAAAGTAAGTTATGGCATACTGAGATGTGGAATCCAAGATGCTGATGCTCTTGATCATTGTCTTTGTGCTTCTGGGATCTGTGGGCAGGGTGAATGCTAATACAGTGGGTGTGTGCCATGGAGGAGCTGAGCTCTTTTCAACTAAGAGGACTAAAGAGCTGTTAAGCAAGGTGCTGCTGCCTT
The DNA here is from genome assembly GCA_020800305.1 of Porphyrio hochstetteri. Lineage (NCBI taxonomy): Eukaryota > Metazoa > Chordata > Aves > Gruiformes > Rallidae > Porphyrio > Porphyrio hochstetteri. The sequence continues at coordinate 65,603,876 of CM036908.1, read as the reverse complement.
CTTATGCAGAGATGTGCAGGCAATATGCCTGGCTGCAACAGGAAGCCAGGCTGAGGTAAAAACCTCTCCTTTGTTTTTCTTTGTCATTCTCTCTCAAACAAAAACATTCAGCCCAAACTTCTCTTTTTAGGCCTCTTCTTTTAGACAACAAGCGTAGAGAAAAGATAAATAATGAAAACTTAGACTCCCCAGATGCTTAGCAGGATCTGAAAAGCCACCAGATTCCAACAGTTTTCCCCAATACCTGTATGCTTTTGAGGGTGTCGTGTTCTTGTAAATAACCAACATGTTTTTCATCATGCACAGAGGCTCCTAATCCTCTTTTTCTTCCAGGACATGCTTAAAGCATTTGATAATTACAAGATAGTGATGCTTTTCGTTAACCTGAGCAGCAAAGGATTCCAGAAAGCGGTTAGCACAGAGTTGAAAGAGCTTCAGAACAAGCTTCAGAAGGTGAACTTGCATTGGGAGGAAGAAACTCGTGCATTGGACAACTGGAGGAAAGGTTTACAACAAGCCCTACTGCATTGCAAGGTGCGTGCCATATGCCAGCTTATATGGGAAAGCTCCTCTTTAGGGTGCTACTGTTGGGTAAATATAGGGTAGAGGGGCAATTCCTGCACATCAGTGGAACACTAAGCAGAATCCAAGACTTAATTTTTTTATTAACTTGACTCTGTTGGGTGAAAAGAATTTGGTAAAAATAACATTGAACTAGGTGACATCCTTGTTCTCTTTGTCTGTTCTCAGCTGTTCATTTTGTTTGTAGACAAAGGCAGGTGAAAGCACGGCGAAAGTGTTTTCTCTCTAATGTGCAAATCTTTTTGTTTCTCTAGGACTTCCAGGATCAGACCCAAAAACTAATCCTGTGGTTGGCGCGTGCCGATAGCCGGCGTAATAAGGCACAAATCACAGATCCAAATGCTGACCTCAATACCATCCTGGAATGCCAAAGGGCACTAATGGTAAGTGTAGTCTTAACTTCAGCACCTCAGCTCTAACAGTGAGTCAGTAGCTCTCACCACAAAATTAAAACCAATACGTTTCTTTCTCAAGATGTCTGCAGCCTGTCCTTGAACCTGCTCCATTCAGGCACCTGGCTGGCTTCTGAACTGACCAAGATTGCCTATATGAGGCTTTTTTTTCTGTAATTATGCATCGTAATTGAGTTTCTTCTGGGCAGCTTTTGTGCTGGAGTGAGACTTCCAATTTCCAAGATGTAATGTCTTTTCTAGGTGGATTAATTACTGCTAGGTCTATTTCTACATGTTAGTTCAAGCAGGTGCAACCAGTCTCTTCAAGAGAACATCATTGCTTGTGTAGCTGTAATAGCCATTCCTATGTATTGCAGATTCTCAGGCAGGTTGAGCTGTTCTTTAACACCTTCCAGTGTTCCTCCTTTTGTGAGAACATCCCTGAAGTTGAGAGTAACAGACTGTCTCACTGTTTTGTTTGTTTGTTCTAAGCAACTGGAGAAAGAGCTGATGGAACAACAGCTGAAAGTATATTCACTTGAAGAACTCACTGCTTACCTGCTGATCCAATCTGATGGTGAATACATTGAAGCCAATGAGATGGTCCATCTCATTGGAAAGAAACTGAGACAGCTTATTGAACAAGTTTCACATGACTTAAAAGCAATACAAGGGAATCTGGTGAGTCAGTTTAAATACTTGTTTGTGGGGTTTTCTTACTGAAAAGTAGCAACATACTAGGAGTAAAGGTATATATTAGAGACTGACTTAACACTTAAGTACTTCCTCCTTCATAAGCTGAAAAAAATCCCCAACCAAACAATTAATTTGCTATAGGAAAAAATTCAGCACCGTGAGGCTTGTAAAGTATTGAAACGGATTTCCCAGAGAAGCTGTGTGGTCTCCACCCTTGAGGGGTTTGAAGAACAGGCAGGTTAAAACTTTGAGTAAGGCCTCTGGTCTGGTCTCACAGCTGACCTTGCTTTGAGCAGGAGGCTAGGCCTGGTGAACTTCCAGAAGTCCCTCCCAGACTGAATTGCCCTGTGAGCCATACCAAGTGTAAGGGTAGGAGTGTGTAAGGAACACAGAGGAGTTGTAGTTCACGGCAGTACAGTGGCTCTCCTGAGAGTTGTCAGATATTTTCAAGTGAATACCTGTACGCACCAGTTCCATCACACTTCCTTCAGGCTGTGCATCTTGTTGTTTAACTCCAGCCAGCAGCTAAGCCCCATGTGGCTGCTCGCTCGTTGCCCCCTGTGGGATGGGGGAGAGAATCAGAAGAGTAAAAGTGAGAAACTCGTGGGTTGACATAAAGACAGTTTAATAGGTAAAGCAAACCCAGGAACTCATTCCCCATTTCCCATGGGCAGGAGGTGTTCAGCCATCCCCAGGAAAGCAGGGCTCCATCATGCTTAACAGTGGCTTGGGAAGACAAACGCCATCGCTCCCAACATCCCCCCCTTTCCTCCTTCCCCTCCCAGCTCTATATGCTGAGCGTGACGCCATATGGTGTGTGATATCCCTTGGGTCATTTGGAGTCAGTTGTCCCGGCTGTGTCCCCTCCCAACTGCTTGTGCACCCCCAGCCTGTTCACTGCGGGGGGTGGTGAGGAGCAGCAAAGGCCTGGGCTCTGTGTAAGCCCTGCACAGCAGTAATGAAAACTTCCCTGTGACACCAGCACTCTTTGCAGACAAATCCAAACACAGCCCCGTAAGAGCTGTTATGAGAAAATTACCTCTGTCCCAGCCAAAGGCAGCCCGATAGCAAAGCATTTCTTTATGCTGGGCAATCGCAACATCTGTCTACCACTGGTCCTGCACATCTCAAGGGGGCAAAGGGTTGTGCACCTACAGAGAGACAATGAAAGATGGCTCTCTGCACTCATGTGTTGTGAGTTTTCCATGTGCATTTTAAAGAGGAAGGTGTGGTTATCTTTTAGGATACCAGAGAATGTCGTCTGGTTCCAGGTGACTTGGGCTCCCGAGTCTATAATCCTGTCACAACCAAATCCAGCCCTGCTGTCAAGAAGGCAAGTACTTTTTCTCATCTCTTACTGTCAGCATATAGCATATTTTGACACATTTACCCTGCAAGTTCCTCAAATGTAGTCATTTTACCTTTTAGATGCATGTACCTTATTACAGAATTTACAACAGGAGTTTAAAGTCTACAGCTGTCTCTTTTGAGAGAGAAATTCCTTGTAGTTTCTGAAACACTAAAAACTGTTTCTCTCAACAGATCCACATCAAGAGAACTTCAGTTGGCAGAAACAGCAGCAGCACAAGGTATTACTTTATGTTTGATCTCTTGAAGGATAGTGAAAACAGCAGAGATGAGCAGAGTGCCAGCAGAAACCTGGGTGTCTGTTCCTCCTAGGTTGGCATACTGGTGGAGGTGATTTCTGCCCACCTGTAGTGTCTCCTCCACATACCAGCTCTGGGCTGCACCTTGGTGAATGGTCTCCTTGCACAGTCCTGCTCCTAGACCTCTTGACTTTGTGTAACCCTGGCTTGTCTTTACTCTTGAGTAGACGGTTTTTTGTGCCGAGTGGGGGAACAGTTTAGTTTTAAATCTTCCTTCCATTCCACTGGCATACCTGGAGAAAGAAATTTGCAACTTGAAGCCACGTATTACAAACAGACCAAGGACAAAGGGAGAACTTCACCCCCAGCACGTTAGGGCCTGTTCAGAGGACACAGCTCGGTAATGCCCAGGCAGAGGAGATCATCCTCTTCACTCTGAATGTTGGCTGCCCTATATACATCAACCTGTATTTGGAGTGGTTGGTTTGTCTCCTGGGAAAAGTTAAGTTTGCATCTGTAAGTAGGTAAAAACACATACAAAACAAAGAGATGTTTCTTTACTAGTAAGGATGGTAAACCCAAAGCAGCAGCTGGCTCCCCACTGAGCAGCCTTGCACGCTTTAAGTCTGAGTGATCAATGTGCAGAGCATTTGCCTGCAGATACACAGCCCTGCCTCTTGGAAGGGGGAGAGGGAGGTAAACAACTTGTTTAATTTAAATTCTAAAGTGCCTTCTCTTTTTTTTTTTTTTAAATTTTCAGAGATGAAAGCCATCTTCAACCTATCCAAGGAGTTTCCCACCCTCCTTCCTTCTTTCACCGTGTACTACGAGCAGCTTTACCTTTCCTGATCTTCATTCTGCTGCTCCTACTTCTGGCTTGCACGGTTCCCTTTTGTGAGGAAGCCTACAGCTGCACCAAGGCCAACAACTTTGCCCGTTCTTTCCATCCCATGCTGCAGTACCCCAACGGGCCTCCTCCAGTTTAGGAATTAGTCTGTTTATCTTTAATTATACCAAAATATTAATCTAAACAGTGCCTCAACGTGTGCAGCCTCTTTCCTTGTCCCAGGGTGTGTGTTGAATTTCACATCACAGAATGTATATCTTGACGGAATTCCAGCATTTTTCTATGGAAAACAAACTTTTTCTATAGATTTTTAAACAGTAAACGACACACTTTGTACTTTGATGCTGCAATAGACTCATTTTTATACGTGCAGCTCTCTTGAGCTTGCAGGGTGAATGAATACTGAGTTATCAGATGTGGATCTTACATCACAGCCATCCTAAACACAGCAATCTGTCTCGGGTTAGCACAGTGAACAAGCCGTTGAAGACACACTGAGCTTAAAATGGTTCCAACACACACTTCACGTTACCTGTATTGTTGCTACTGTAGTCACTTGGGGGAAATAAAGACATATCTCCATTTTATTTTTTTTAAATCTTTGTTGTTGTATTTTATTCACCTAACACATCCAATAGAAAGGTGCACATTTGTTTTACATAGCGTGTTCTAGGGGTTAGGACTGCTGTGCTGTCCTTTTATACTACCTTTGAAATGAGAAATTGTTGCAGAGCATGGAAATGGTATTAAAATTGCCAGTGGCTGAGGGGACTTTGGATGTGTCTGGGGGGGAGCGACCATCCGGGTGTTCCAACAGCACTGACCCTTCCATCCCTGTGTAAGTCAACTTCTTTGCACGCTAACGCAGCAGTGTCCGAAGAAAGAACCCCTGTCTAGCTTCTCGGGGCAAGAGATGAGAAAGCCCAAGAGGAGCCTGTGTTTGGTGGCACAGGTCCTTTCCTTTGTAATTTCCTGGAGGAAGAAGACAAAGCTGAACCAGCTCATGCTTATTATGCTGAGCTATTTCCCCACCCTGAAGCTGATTTTCTAACCCGTCAGTGCTGGAGAGGTGGAGGTGCATGTCAAGGAGAGCTCAGTGCGATCGTAAGTGGGCTGGTTGAACACATGAGACTTTGTCTTTGGGTTTTGGGAAAATCACCTGGCAGTTAGCCCAATGTCTGTAATGCTTCCCTATGGGAAATGGGATTAGTGATCAGCCTGTGAGAATTCCCCTGCCTTTTCTATAGTTATCCCTGCTGGTGGTTGCATGTTCCCCACCTTCAGGCAAAGGGATTCAGAAGCAGGTGGCTTTGCCGCCTTGTATTCAGAAAAAGTCCCTGTAGCAAGCCAACTACTTCTCTCCAGCTTTGGGCGAAAACCAGCATGGTTTATTTCCAGGACATTAAACTAATTTGTTAACTGTGATGCCGTTAAGCTTGCAAAGTTAGCAGCAGTGCTTAGGAAAGTTAAAGATTAGAGTTTGGCATGTATTAGGAGAGGCACTGTAGAGTTCTCCATGACAGGTTGAGGTGGGCAGCCCCATGCTGATGTGTGTCGGCCACAGTCCCAAGGGGCTGTGCCTGGGCTCCATCCTGCTAAAGGCACAGAGATCCATCCAGTAGTGCTTGTGCTACAGCTAAGCAAGGCACAGCTCTAGCTCTCCTGGGAGTGCTGTAGCACCAGATAAAGGATGGATCCTCCCTCCCCTCACTGCATACAGGGACACACTCTCCCTCTGCCATCATGATTTTGTCTTTTGAAAGCAATTACTTCCAGATGGAGCTCATTTAAGTTTCTGTCTCTGTAGAAGTCAGCCAACTCTTAACCATTATTTCATTGCCAGTTTGTTACAAATGCCCATGCAGACCTTTCTGCCAAGAACTAATAGTCTGTTGCTGGCATGATATGAAGTTCTGCCATTAAAGAACCTGTGCAGGGGGAAAGAATTTGAACAATGTTAAAAGGTCTAAAGAAAATTTCATAGCCTGCAATTTCCTTTCATTATGTACAGTTATACCAAATTGTTGAGCTGATGTAACATTTAAAATGAGGAGCTTTCATGAAATTATCTCAAAATGTCACACCCGCCACCCCTAAAAAAAAAAAAGTCTGGGAAAATAATTTTTTTTTTTCCCCAAAACCTATTTTAAATAGTTTTACTTCCAGTTGATTATAAGCACCGCACCATAGGTGGCACCACTGTCTGCTTCAAGTGAGTCAGTATGTATGCCCAGCAATTTCTTGTGTCATCTTGCTCAGGACTGGGCTGTTAGCATTCAGCAAAGGGAAAAGAGGGCGAGAGCCATCACACCTGCATGCGCTTTTGGACATGCATTGTGTGTAGGAGTGAAATCAGGCCCAAACTGGTTTTCAGCTGGGGGCCTACTCCTTTGCCAGGGAGATGTGGCCTCAATGTGTTTGCAACTGTACCTAGCCCCGAAGAGTCAACAACAATTCTGCCGGGATGGCAAGCAGGGGACTCTGTTTTTCTTATTACCTATTCCCCCCACTGTCCCAAAACACTAGGGCACAGCCTGCGTCTTCTGTAGTGCTGGGAAACCTCTGCAGAACTCAAGTACCTGACAGTACACTCAACCTGTGGCTTGTGGAGGGACTGCTGAGCTCAGGACAAGACGCTTACGAACACTGTCATTATCATGCACATCACGTGCTCGTGAAGCTGGGCTGAGCTGCATACGGGAGGGAAATGAGCAAAACCAGCCCCATAGTTAGGTTTTGTGATACCTGTTTGTTCAGCCACAGCAGTCTGGAACCAAACCAAACGCATGTCGCTGGGCAGATACTGCAAGGTCACTGGAAGAGCAGCCACCAGAAAGGGAGGCATGTCCCCATTAGTGTAACATACCTGAGGTACTTTAGAAGACACCGACTTCAGTCCTAAACCCACTTCCTTTACAAACTTGCACCAAGGCTGAAACATTGAAATGAAAACCACATACGAAGTAAGACTGAGCAACTTCTGGGGCAGGCAGACATAGGAAATGTGCAGTACCCGCCCTGATGGCTGTGCCAGCTCCTCAGGTGAGCTGATGAGCGAAGGAGGTTTTGGCTGGCTAGGCAGTAGTGGCAGCAGTTGGCATTCTTACAGCCCAGCAACCTTGTTTCCTTCATGCAGGTAAACTGAACTCGTTGAGGCACAGCAATGCGTGAGGGCTGTAGGTGGTGCCTGTGTGTGAGGATGGAAAGAGTTAAAAAATACCCAACTCATAAATCACATGAAGTATTAGCTATGAAGCAGTGTGCTGTTTAACTCACCACACTTCGGTGTTAAAACCCTGTGAAAAAATGAATGTAAATATTTATCTTCTAGATTTTAGCAGCCCACTTGCTTTTCATGTTCCCACTGACAGTGCTGCCTTTAGTAGTAGTTCAGGCACTCCTACTGTTTTGCATTTAAAAGTCTCAAAACAAACAAACAAACAAAAAAACCCAAACCCATCACTAACTGGTATAATCCAATCTATCTGGAAGGCAATGTAATGTTCTGATAAACTGGAAACCCCCCAGTAATGACATATAAAGTATAGTTGCATTTATGTTCTCACAACTGAATGAGGTCTATTTGTAAATCAAGGTAAAAGTCCCAAAAATATATTACCTTAATAGCTAGCGAAGTGTATTCCCAACGGTACATTCACAATCTGAAAAACCATGACAGTGGTTCAGAATAGTCAATGAACCAGCCAGGAATAAAAGTTTCTTGAAGAGCCACCAGTACACTTTAGAACAATATAGGGAGCCAGTGGCATTTTAAGTGATCGCCCATTTTTAGCACAGTTAAAGCTATCAACTTTCCAAATTAAAAAAATATAGCTTAATAAAAAAATCCAAACTAGACTACACAATGTTTTGTAAGTAACCTGGGAAAGAGGTTCATAGTGCACAGAAAAGACCCAACACAACTGGTTACCACATCCACAAAAATCATAAGTGACATTCCTATGAAGTTATTTCCCAAAACACTAATCCCATTGCATAGATGTCTGCTGATTGGACTGACTCAAAATGTTTCATATTTATGGCTTAAATACACTGAGACAGGTAAGTACAATATTATTTTCTATGTGTGAAGGTGTGTATTTATTTTAATTATCCATTGTCTCTGTTTTATGTGCAAATTAGTTTATGGGTTGTTCTTGACAGAGCTTGAGCGCCCTCCTTTAAGGGCATTGCTGATATATTACCTTTAAAAGAGAATCACAATTTAGTCATTCATGAATAGGAGAGAAAAAAGGCAGTTTGACAATTTGGAAGCTCTAGCCCTGCTACCAGCACCTCTTTGGAAGTTTTTTTGAATAGTAGATTTTTCAGCCCTGTTTTTTTCCTAAAACTTACTCTTTATGGGGACCAATTAATAATTTTATCAAGGGCTCCGTTGATGTTGAAATCCCTAGAAGATACAGCCCCTGACACCCCTATCCTTCTTTGCTTGTTCCTGATTATGACAGCTCCTCTGAATATGTCCCTTCTTGTTGCAATAGTAACAAACAGGAATTGTGAATCTCTCTCCACTGGGCTGCTCCCTAGGTGCTTTTCTCACTCTCTTCCCCTCCTTCTAAGGAGGTTCCACCCTTTTTGACCTTCTCCCACTGCCGCCTCGAAGACCCTGGCTGTAGCTTCCTTTGATGGTAACTTCACTGCAGCAGGAACCTCTTCACGCCCAGAGATGGCATAATGCTCTGTCATGGGCGGCACCTGGTTGTAAGTTTTGCGGATCGTGCCCGTTAGGATGTTCCACAGGCGACTGAGAGCTCTCCCAAAGACCCATCTTCTCCCAAATGGATAGTGGATAGCTGTCCCAGGACAGTTCATCAATTTGCTCGGGTTCTTCATCCAACACAATACTACTTCGTTCTTCAACTGCAGGCTCAGAAGAAAGGGCCCTAGTCTCTCCTGCAGACTCTGCTCATGGAGCAGCATCACTGACAGAAGTCTGGCGTTTCCCTGCTTCCTGCCCCTCCTCATACCTCTCATCATACACCTTCTGTGCTTCCTCTAAACCCCTTTCTCGCCAGTCCTCCAGCTTCACTAATTTCCTTCTTATATCTTCCCCCCAGGATTTAGCTACAAATTGTGTTCTATTCTGTCTCTCCCAAATTCTCGTTCCAGCTTGCCTAATCATTCCCTTCTTGAAATTTCTTCCTTTTGTGGTATTTAATGGGACTGCCACAAACCCAATGCCTCCCTGATTACCTCCGAGGGGCACCTCTTGTAAGGGATACAGAGAGAGTCCCTCAGATACGGCAGACCTACTTCTTGTACATGCAGCCGGAGGTCGGTCTAATTCTGGTGCTGTTGATGGTGGAGGCAGGGGCAACAGTGGTACTGGTGGAAATACCACGGCCACCGGAGGGGGAGCCGCCACCGAGGTTGGGTTGTTAAGATATGGAGGTGGTAGGTTATCCAATGGCTCCCATTTTATCATCTTTTTCCTGTTGTTGTTGTTCTTCAAGTCCTTCTCCTGCTTTTAGTGCAAACATTGAAGCTGGAAAAGGACGTGAAGTCCTGATTGCACAATCACTCTCCTCCTGACTAAAAAGCCTTTTTGAATTTACATGCATGTCTGAGATCTGACAAACGCAGTCTTCAATGGATCCAAAAACAGGCCAAAAGACATGTGGTCTTAACAATTTCTTTGGCCATTCTACCATAAAATATTGAACTAATTTTAATTTGCTTTTTCCTTTTCTGGGGCCCCTATTATTCCAATTTCTAATCATTATTCCTAATGGACATCCAATAATTTGCTCCCTTTCTTCTGGTCCCCAGGTCTGTCATCTGACCCATCTAGGAATTTTACTATGGCAATTCCTACAGCCCTTGGTTACCTTGGTTAGAGTGTCTTGCAGGGGGTTTAGGACCTATCACCCACCCACGAATCCTATAGGAATCGCTTCAGTCCTTCACTGGCCAAGTCCCTTGTGGGAGATTAGAACTGCGGTTAGAAGACCTCCACACTCCCTTTGGAACTACGTTCCTTCTCAGTCACACTCTTACACACACAGGCAACTGATTCCCACCCAACCAAATGGTATGTGCCTATGCATTTAATAGTCACGACGCACGACTCCATCGTCTTCATTTGGGATAGAACCCAATGATATATCTTCGTCTGGATCTTCACATGCAGAATTATGAGCAAAATACACCTTCATTCGGGATCAAACTGAATGGTATACTGCTGCAGCTGGCAAGGGAGCTTAAAAAAATCAAATTCTTTGCTTGCCTTTATTCAGGTTCAGAATGGCATTAGTCCTAATTCGACCCGATCAGGAGCCACCAAATGGTGGGGCGCCCCTCCTAGATCAAGTCAGTATTCAGGAACTATAGCCATTCCGGATGAGCCCCCAGTTGTGATAAATTACTCGGTCCCAAACAGGATTATAATCAAATTTAACAATTTATTAAACGAATAAAGGCAAGCAAACAGCACTAGGGTGCACAACCAGCACCGCATGCGCCAGGAGTCTCTGCTCCACCAAGACGCACGCTGTACAGTTCCTGTCCCTGGCTTATATGTCTTCCAGGGATAGGCACATCTTCTTTCTATGCATGCCCTCTTCCCCTGTCTGGTGGATGTTTTGGCTAGCTTCACTGCTCACAGGCTTAAACTGACACGCTGGAATGCCTGCCAGGCAACCCCCACAAGACACAACCACCATATACATCTTAAACTGCCCCTCCCAGGCCCGTGGCCATACAAGGGTATGTAAGAATGTCATGTTTCATTATGCAGCCCCAACATTATTCCAGATGGACACCTTTCACAATGGGCAGCCGTAAGAGGAAGCAACAGCGGCGGGGGATGTGGACAGTTTGGGTGCCTTCCCGGTAATATATGCTCCTGAATGAGAACCACAGTGGGAGGGTCTTTCTTACAACCTTATAAAAGACCTCAGGCGTACGGTAACTGATCATGGACTCGGCGCTCCATATGCTACCCATTTGATACAGTCTCTGTGTGATAGTTCTGTTTTTACCCCACATGATTTTAAAACCATGTTTCGGCTTATTATGACTGATTCGCAGTACACTATGTGGGAATCAAAAATGAAACAGCTTGCTCGGTCTCAGGCTGCAGAAAATCAGGCGCTGGGTCGGCGTCGCCCTCTACGGGTTGTTGATGTAAATTTCTTGCTGGGAGAAGGTGATTATAGCACAACTGCAGCTCAAGCCAGAATCCGCTCCCCCCACCCCGAAGGCTTGCAACGGATCAAGCAACTTGCACTCCGAGCTCTTAAAAGCGTCCCAGAAGCCGGAGGACAAGGACAATGCTTTGTTCGTATAAAGCAGGAACCGGGGGAGTCATTTACAAAATTTTTGGATAGGCTTAATGATGCCTTACAGAAGCAAGTTGGGAATGAGACGGCTCAGGATTGTATACTGAAACGACTCGCAGTTGAAAATGCTAGTTCGGAGTGTCAGAAGGTTTTGCGGCCCTTGAAAAACACCAGTGTTGATGACATGATCACGGCGTGGACCGATACAGGTTCTAGACAGCACGACTTGTCTTTGCTTGGCGAGGCGTTTGCGGCAGCGTCAGTCAAATCGCAGCCATGTTATTCCTGTGGTCAGTATGGGCATTTCCGAAAAAACTGCCCGAAGACAAATGTAGATCAAGGTGGAGGGCCGGGTGTGTGCCCGCGCTGCCACAGAGGGCGGCATTGGGCAAATCAGTGTAAATCCAAATTTGACAGGCGCGGCCAGCCGTTGCCTTTGGCGGGAATGCCCGTGTGGCGGGCGGGGTGGGGCCGCGCTGTGACAAGCAGTCACTCCCCCGGAGCGGCCGCCTTAAGGAGCTGCCGCCGCTTGTTCAGCGGCACCGCCGGTAGCGCTGGGGTGGGCTAGGCCGCCTCAGCAGAAAGAGCGGGTCTTTGGGTCACGGAATGGCAGCATTCTTAATTGTGAGTTCCAAAAACTATCAAACCCAGGTTGCATAGCACATAAACCACTGATGTTTCTTACAGCAGTGGGGAGAAAAACATGTCATGGGCAGTCCTCACTCTTCCTCAGGATACAAATTCGCTGTTTTAGAATGGATTTTCCTACCTCATAATTTTGGAAAGACAGTTACCACAGCTATTGAAATGATAGCCATGGTCATTGAGAAGGGGAGGGAGCGTTTGTTGGCTTCACTTGGTTCAGAGCCAGATACGTTTTATTTACCCCTTAATAGAAAACTTTTTTAACTCACCAGTCTTTTGTTTTTCAGTGTGCATTGGCTGATTATACAGGACAGAAAAGTATTCCTTTTCCAAGACACAAAATAATACAATCTTTAAACTCACTTTCACTATTGCCTACCTCGCAATTGGCTATTACTCTCATAACTAATGCCCTAACACTGTGTTTAGTGATGGACGGAAGATGGGCCTCCTATACAGTGTCATTTTAAGTCACAAACCCATCTTGAAATTAATAATAAAGCTTTAGTGATGACAAACAACTCAAAGGGAAGGACATTTCCCTCTAATAACATGGTATGCTTGTGTTTCCACAGGTTCCGGCCCAAAATGGGTGCCAGCATGATGGATCAAACCCTCTGTGTCCCAACTACCGTTATCACCTGCACGACTGGACCAATGTCACAGTTGTCAAGATTGTGTGCATTAAGAGTCAATCCACAAAAGTATAGACAAAGTGATGGAGAGGTGTGGGGTTTTTTGCAGGGATGTGGGGTGGCTGCGTGAACTGTTGCAGAGAAGATTAAACTGTTTGTATTTGTTTTCATTCCAATATGTGTTTAAGATACATACAAGGTTCAATCCGCCAACGGCTTTGAAACGAGGGGGTTTTTTTTATGTAAATACAAAAGGGGGAAATGTGTGAAGTGGAAAAGCAGCCCTGTAAAAGAAGCAATTCTGCTTGTTGGAGACAAGCTGCAAAAGTCAGAGAAAAGGCAGGAAAGAGGGTGTTTTAGAGATGTACATTTCTGCGTCCTTCAGCAGGGTGGCCCCACGGTGTACTTTGTCATGCTAAGGAAGGTGCAGACAGAAAGACTCGTACACAGCAGGAGTCCCCACAAGGTGGGACAGCCTTTTGTATAGGAATGTTGTGGTTCTTGTATTAATGACAATTCCTGAGACCTGACTCGAGGCTGCTGTGTCAGCCACCGAGAGGGTATAAAAGTTTGCTCAGTTGTTATAAAAATTGCCTTTGATCCACCACAGTCAGAGTCCGTGCCTTTCAATACACCAGAGTGCAAGAGCTGCTCTGGGTGCCTTGGCCTCCTGCAGAGGAGCAGACCTGAGAAGTGGGGCAGGGGGGCTTGGCCACTCCAGCTAAACCTGCTGGATCATCTAACCATGTTGTAGGAGAGGCCAAAAAACTACTTGTGAGTTTAATAACAACACAGAGCTTTTTCACTTTGCAGTTAGGTCCTCCTGCTGTAGGATACGATGATGGTTGAATTCCCACTTCCAGCCTGCTAAAAGCAAAGATCAGTTGTGCAGAGTAATCAGGGATCTTGTCTCACTTACACTGACCTTCCTCAGAGGAATGTTTAGCACATACTGTTTCTGTGATTGCTGTACTACATGTGTTCTGTACTAGAGTATCTTGCGTTATCCATCCTTGTATCATGCAAAATTTTTTTTGGATTACTTCGAAGATGGAATAGTGAGAGCAGGGCTAAATAAGTGTTATTAGAAGTGTGACCCTGCTCCTCTCTGGGATGTTGGAGCAGTGATATTAGCTTTGCTGGTTCAGGCAGCATCGACGTAACTTCTCTGTCTAAACAATTTGTTTGTCCATCCTGCTACATGTCATTTTGAGGGAAAAAATCCGTAGTCTTCAATAAAAAGTGTAGATACTTGATGCTGATTTTTTTTTTTTTTAGTTCTCCAAGAAGTGGTAAGGAAATGGAAAGAGAGAGCCTTTTATAGAGAGAAAATAATTGCAGTCAGGAGTTGCAAAGTTTCTCTTCCATTTGCAGAAAAATAAAGACTGGCTTAAGTGTTATGTCTTTTGTGTTATAGATGATACTGTAGTAATTATATATTTTATAGTGCTTCTTTGTTTGGCATTTTCAGGTTTTCACTGAGTAATACTTAACTTGTTAATGAAGCTGTCACTAAGTTGCAGTTTTTTTGGGGGAGGGAGTAACAATCTGCTTGCTGGCTTTGAAAAGCAAGCTAGATAGTTGATAACTGCTCCTGCAAAATGGAATACGATCAAGTATAGCCTAGAAATTAGATGGCTCATAATTGCCAGTTTTCCTTCCTGGGAAAGATGTTGCCAGCAGTTAATCACAGAATCCCAGAATGTTGGGAGGTTGGAAGGGACCTCAAAAGATAAGCAGGAGATCGAGGACAGACTCAATGCCTGGATTGTGTTCAATGAGAAGAATAAGGAGCTGTGCTCCTGGCTGGTACAAATGGAGAGCAAAGTGTTGCAGACTGCAGATGTTAGCATTGAAGACATGATAGACAAATTGGAGAAGGTAAGTAGTAATGCCCCTTTTTCTCAACTGCAGCCTGATAACTCGTTCTAGAGACACCATTCCTCACTTCTCCCTCGCCTCTCGGAAGTGATACGGGGTATAAAACCAGCACATACAGGCTCTTGTGAGAAGATGAGCTCTCCTTGGCTCAGCTTTCCTCCTTCGTGTGCAGACATGGAGCATAATGCAGAACAGGAAAGCCACCTGACTGCATTTAGGCACAGGGTGTGCTGTATGTGAGTTGGGGCGGGAGGGGTCTGGATGGTTGGGCACCCGTGCATGAACTGCAATGCCCAGAGCTGTCCCTGCTGGGGATCAGAGGTGTCCTGGGAGCATTTGCCACCTCCACCTCTCAGAGATGCTGCCAGCATCTCTTTGATGTCATTGGAACACGGTAAGAAAATGATTTTCAATGTTTTATGTGAGATGAAAGTCAGAGGCTAGTGTCCTTGACCATCAGGAACATACTGACAGGACTTTTCAGTTCTGTTGCAATTTCTTATTGAGAGTTAAATTAAACTGAAGCTCATGCTTTTTCCTTGTGGTATTATAACACCAAATGTGTTAATTTATCTAACGATAGAGGACAGGGTGTAAGAATTAATATAAAATATCATTTTAATCATGGGAACTATGTAAAAAGAAGAGTCAAAGAGATTTCTCTGTTGTGCGAGTTGAATTGCATCTTAATTTTAAGGCAGTATGGTAAGAGTTCATATGAGCTCTTTAGGAGAGCCTCCTGTTTTAGGACGTGCCTCTCTTTCACCCTCTATCTGAATGCACCAAGTCTGGGAACAGATTCCTGGCCCGTGTCTTTGCACAATCAAGTTTTATATAATGACAGTGTTCCTTTTTTTACATTCAAAAGCATATAAACATTTGGCTAGTTTGGGTCAGCTGTCCTAGCTGTGTCCCCTCCCAGCCTCTTGTGAACATTAACTCTATCCCAGCTGCAAACCAGGACAACCCTGTTGCCTGAAGCCGTTGTCATCCAGACATCTTCACAGGATCTCAAACATCCACCATCACCAGTTTCATTCAGTGGGAGGTTGGAGCCTATAGGGTGCCTATAGGAGCCACAGTGCCGTGCTACCGCTGCCTTGGCTGCAAACCGAGCTGAAGCCAGTTTTATTGGGTACTGCTTCATTTCTTGGGGAAAATAAAAGGAATGAAGGAAGTGTTTCAGGGCAGAACTGCCAGAGGGCCTTAGAAGCATGCAAAGAATTTGACTTACACAGGGATGGAAGGGTCAGTGCTGTTGGAACATCCGGATGGTCGCTCCCCCCCAGACACACCCGAAGTCCCCACGGCCACTGGCAATTTTAATACCGGTACTCGAACTGTACAATGGAGATGCAACGGCACCCACAACTGTACACAGTGTTTCTGCAGCCATTGCCCAAGGGTCAGTTTCATTTAAAGAAGCAGCTTGTAAAAACACACAATTCTCTCCCAAGGTACTGTACACTATTCAGCAAGGTAAAAACTGAAAAAAATATTTCATTAAAAAAGTCATTACATTATTTGTATACATCAGGGAGAGTCTACATAATCATGTTCATCTAGAAAATATGTGCATTAGAAACCATTTCCATGCTCTGCAACAATTCCTTATTTCAAAGGTGGTATAAAAAGACAGCACAGCAGTCCTAACCCCTAGAACACGCTATGTAAAACAAATGTGCACCTTTCTATTGGATGTGTTAGGTGAATAAAATACAACAACAAAGATTAAAAAAAAATAAAATGGAGATATGTCTTTGTTTCCCCCAAGTGACTACAGTAGCAACAGATACAGGTAACGTGAAGTGTGTGCAGGAACCATTTTAAGCTCAGTGTGTCTTCAACGGCTTGTTCACTGTGCTAACCCGAGACAGATTGCTGTTTAGGATGGCTGTGATGTAAGATCCACATCTGATAACTCAGTATTCATTCACCCTGCAAGCTCAAGAGATCTGCACCTATAAAAATGAGTCTATTGCAGTATCAAAGTACAAAGTGTGTTGCTTACTGTTTAAAAATCTATAGAAAAAGTTTGTTTTCCATACAAAAATGCTGTCAAGATATACATTTTGTGATGTGAAATTCAACACACACGCTGGGACAAGAAAAGAGGCTGTACACACGAGGCATTATTTAGATTAATAATTTGGTGTAACTAAAGATAAACACAGTCATTCCTAAACTGGAGGAGGCCCGTTGGTGTACTGCAGCATGGCATGGAAAGAACGGGCAAAGTTGTTGGCCTTGGTGCAGCTGTAGGCTTCCTCACAAAAGGGAACCGTGCAAGCCAGAAGTAGGAGGAGTAGAATGAACTGGAAAGGTAAAGCTGCTCGTACTACACGGTGAAAGAAGGAAGGAGGATGGGAAACTGCTTGAATAGGTTGAAGATGGCTTTCATCTCTGAAAATTTAAAAAAAAAAAGAAAAAAAAGAAAAGAGAAGGCACTTTAGAATTTAAATTAAACAAGTTGTTTAACTCCCTATTCAGGGTTCACCCTTCCAAGGGCAGGGCTGTGTATCTGCAGGCAAATGCACTGCATATTGAACACTCTGACTACAGCTTAAAGTGTGCAAGGCTGCTCAGTGGGGAGCCAGCTGGTGGTTTGGGTTTACCATCCTTACTAGTAAAAAAACATCTCTTTGTTTTGTATGTGCTTTACCCCACTTTCAGATGCAAACTTAAATCTTCCCAGGAGACAAACCAACCACTCCAAATACAGGTTGATGTATATAGGGCAGCCAACATTCAGAGTGAAGAGGATGATCTCCTCTGCCTGGGCATTACCGAGCTGTGTCCTCTGAACAGGCCCTAACGTGCTGGGGGTGAAGTTCTCCCTTTGTCCTTGGTCTGTTTGTAATACGTGGCTTCAAGTTGCAAATTTCTTTCTCCAGGTATGCCAGTGGAATGGAAGGAAGATTTAAAACTAAACTGTTCCCCCACTCGGCACAAAAACCCGTCTACTCAAGAGTAAAGACAAGCCAGGGTTACACAAAGTCAAGAGGTCTAGGAGCAGGACTGTGCAAGGAGACCATTCACCAAGGTGCAGCCCAGAGCTGGTATGTGGAGGAGACACTACAGGTGGGCAGAAATCACCTCCACCAGTATGCCAACCTAGGAGGAACAGACACCCAGGTTTCTGCTGGCACTCTGCTCATCTCTGCTGTTTTCACTATCCTTCAAGAGATCAAACATAAAGTAATACCTTGTGCTGCTGCTGTTTCTGCCAACTGAAGTTCTCTTGATGTGGATCTGTTGAGAGAAACAGTTTTTAGTGTTTCAGAAACTACAAGGAATTTCTCTCTCAAAAGAGACAGCTGTAGACTTTAAACTCCTGTTGTAAATTCTGTAATAAGGTACATGCATCTAAAAGGTAAAATGACTACATTTGAGGAACTTGCAGGGTAAATGTGTCAAAATATGCTATATGCTGACAGTAAGAGATGAGAAAAAGTACTTGCCTTCTTGACAGCAGGGCTGGATTTGGTTTTGACAGGATTATAGACTCGGGAGCCCAAGTCACCTGGAACCAGACGACATTCTCTGGTATCCTAAAAGATAACCACACCTTTCTCTTTAAAATGCACATGGAAAACTCACAACACATGAGTGCAGAGAGCCATCTTTCATTGTCTCTCTGTAGGTGCACAACCCTTTGCCCCTTGAGATGTGCAGGACCAGTGGTAAACAGATGTTGCGATTGCCCAGCATAAAGAAGTGCTTTGCTATCGGGCTGCCTTTGGCTGGGACAGAGGTAATTTTCTCATAACAGCTCTTACGGGGCTGTGTTTGGATTTGTCTGCAAAGAGTGCTGGTGTCACAGGGAAGTTTTCATTACTGCTGTGCAGGGCTTACACAGAGCCCAGGCCTTTGCTGCTCCTCACCACCCCCCGCAGTGAACAGGCTGGGGGTGCACAAGCAGTTGGGAGGGGACACAGCCGGGACAACTGACTCCAAATGACCCAAGGGATATCACACACCATATGGCGTCACGCTCAGCATATAGAGCTGGGAGGGGAAGGAGGAATGAGGGGATGTTGGGAGCGATGGCATTTGTCTTCCAAGCCACTGTTAAGCATGACGGAGCCCTGCTTTCCTGGGGATGTCTGAACGACTCCTGCCCATGGGAAATGGGGAATGAGTTCCTGGGTTTGCTTTACCTATTAAACTGTCTTTATGTCAACCCACGAGTTTCTCACTTTTACTCTTCTGATTCTCTCCCCCATCCCACAGGGGGCAACGAGCGAGCAGCCACATGGAACTGCTGCGTACAGGAATTGACCATAGAATATCTGACAGTTCTCAGGAGAGCCACTGTACTGCTATGAACTACAACTCCTCTGTGTTCCTTACACACTCCTACCCTTACACTTGGTATGGCTCACAGGGCAATTCAGTCTGGGAGGGACTTCAGGAAGTTCACCAGGCCTAGCCTCCTGCTCAAAGCAAGGTCAGCTATGAGACCAGACCAGAGGCCTTACTGAAAGTTTTAACCTGCCTGTTCTTCAAACCCCTCAAGGGTGGAGACCACACAGCTTCTCTGGGAAATCCGTTTCAATGCTTTACAAGCCTCACGGTGCTGAATTTTTTCCTATAGCAAATTAATTGTTTGGTTGGGGATTTTTTTCAGCTTATGAAGGTGGAAGTACTTAAGTGTTAAGTCAGTCTCTGATATATACCGTTATTACTTTTCAGTAAGAAAACCCCACAAACAAGTATTTAAACTGACTCACCAGATTCTCTTGTATTGCTTTTAAGTCCTGTGAAACTTGCTCAATAAGCTCTCTCAGTTTCCTTCCAATTACATGGACCATCTCATTGGCTTCGATGTATTCACCATCAGATTGGATCAGCAGGTAAGCAGTCAGTTCTTCAAGTGAATATACTTTCAGCTGTTGGAACAACAGCTCTTTCTCCAGTTGCTTAGAACAAACAAACAAAAAACAGTGTGACTGTCTGTTACTCACAACTTCAGGGATGTTCTCACAAAAGGAGGAACACTGGAAGGTGTTAAAGAACAACTCAACCTGCCTGAGAATCTGCAATACATGGGAATGGCTATTACAGCTACACAAGCAATGATGTTCTCTTGAAGAGACTGGTTGTACCTGCTTGAACTAACATGTAGAAATAGACCTAGCAGTAATTAATCCATCTAGAAAAGACATTAAGTCTTGGAAATTGGTTCAAGGACAGGCTGCAGACATCTTGAGAAAGAAATGTATTGGTTTTAATTTTGTGGTGAGAGCTACTGACTCACTGTTAGAGCTGAGGTGCTAAGTTAAGACTACACTTACCATTAGTGCCCTTTGGCATTCCAGGATGGTATTGAGGTCAGCAGTTGGATCTGTGATTTGTGCCTTATTACGCCGGCTATCGGCACGCGCCAACCACAGGATTAGTTTTTGGGTCTGATCCTGGAAGTCCTAGAGAAACAAAAAGATTTGCACATCAGAGAAAACACTTTTGCAGTGCTTTCACCTGCCTTTGTCTACAAACAAAATGAACAGCTGGGAATAGACAAAGAGAACAAGGATGTCACCTAGTTCAATGTTATTTTTACCAAATTCTTTACACCCAACAGAGGCAAGTTAATAAAAAAATTAAGTCTTGGATTCTGCTTAGTGTTCCACTGATGTGCAGGAATTGCCCCTCTACCCCTATTTACCCAACAGTAGCACCCTAAAGAGGAGCCTTCCCATATAAGCTGGCATGTGGCACGCACCTTGCAATGCAGTAGGGCTTGTTGTAAACCTTTCCTCCAGTTGTCCAGTGCACGAGTTTCTTCCTCCCATTGCAAGTTCACCTTCTGAAGCTTGTTCTGAAGCTCTTTGACCTCTGTGCTATCCGCTTTCTGGAATCCTTTGCTGCTCAGGTTAATGGAAAGCATCACTGTCTTGTAATTATCAAATGCTTTAAGCATGTCCTGGAAGAAAAAGAGGATTAGGAGCCTCCATGGATGATGAAAAACATGTTGGTTATTTACAAGAAAATGACACCCTCAAAAGCATACAGGTATTGGGGAAAGCTGTTGGAATCTGGTGGCTTTTCAGATCCTGCTAAGGAACATATAAAAGTAGGTGGCCTTTTTTATGTTATTTTATTTCTTTAAAAGCAAAATATTTCACAGAATCACAGAATAATAAGGTTGGAAAAGACCTTTAAGATCATCAAGTCCAACCATTCACATCCTAAACTAAACCATATCCCTAAGTACTTCATCTACCCTTTTTTTAAACACATCCAGGGAAGGTGACTCGACCACCTCCCTGGGCAGCCTGTTCCAGGCCCTGACAGCTCTTTCAGTAAAAAATTTTTTCCTAACATCCAATCTAAACCTGCCATGGTGCAGCTTCATGCCATTCCCCCTTGTCCTATCACCTGTCACCTGGCTGAAGAGACCATCACCTATCTCTCTATAACCTCCCTTCAGGTAGTTGTAGGCGGTGATAAGGTCTCCCCTCAACCTCCTCTTCTCTAGGCTAAACAGTCCCAGTTCCCTCAGCCACTCCTCATAGGATTTGCCCTCCAGCCCCTTCACCAGCCTGGTTGCCCTTCTCTGGACTTGCTCCAGGACCTCCATGTCCTTCTTGTGGTGAGGAGCCCAGAACTGGACACAGTACTCGAGGTGTGGCCTCACCAATGCCGAGTACAGGGGCACAATCACCTCCCTAGACCTACTGGCCACACTATTTTTGATACAAGCCAAGATGCCATTGGCCTTCTTGGCCACCTGAGCACACTGCTGACTCATATTCAGTCTGCAGACAACCAACACCCCCAGGTCCTTCTCTGCCTGACAGCTCTCCAGCCTGTCTCCCCGAAGCCTGTAGCGCTGCATGGGGTTATTATGTCCCATGTGCAGCACTCTACACTTGGCCTTGTTAAACTTCATCCCATTGGACTCAGCCCATCAGTCCAGTCTGTTCAGATCCCTCTGAAGAGCCTCCCTACCCTCAGGCAGATCAACACTTCCTCCTAGTTTAGTGTCATCTGCAAACTTAGTGAGGGAGCATTCAATCCCTTCGTCGAGATCATTGATAAAGATGTTGAACAAGACTGGACCCAGGACTGAGCCCTGGGGGACACCACTCGTGACCGGCCTCCAGCTGGATTTTGTTCCATTTACCACCACCCTTTGGGCTCGGCCATCCAGCCAGTTTTTAACCCAGCTGAGGGTCCATCTGTCCAGGCCAGTGGCAGCCAGTTTCTCAGTCAGAATGCTGTGAGAAACTGTGTCAAAGGCTTTACCAAAGTCCAGGTAGATCACATCCACAGCCTTACCCTCGTCCATTAAGCGGGTCACCTTGTCATAGCAGGTGATCAGGTTAGTTTGACAGGATCTACCTTTTGTAAACCCATGTTGACTAGGTCTGATCCCCTGGCCATCGTGCATGTGCTGCATGATAGCTCCCAAGATGACCCTCTCCATGATCTTCCCTGGGACTGAGGTCAGACTGACAGGCCTGTAGTTCCCTGGATCCTCCTTCCGACCCATCTTGTATATGGATGTAACATCTGCCAGCCTCCAGTCGACTGGAACTTCCCCAGTCTGCCAGGATTGCTGATAGATGATGGAAAGGGGTTTGGCAAGCACATCTGACAGCTCCCTCAGTACCCTTGGGTGAATCCCATCTGGCCCCATATTGAAGAAAACAAATCTGGTCTGTTCTGTATGTATCCCTAAGTCACAGGCATTATGGCTTAATCCACACCTGCCCTTCATTCTTCTGAGCTGTCTCTTTCCCTGACATTTGGAGAAATATTCTCATAGGTTATAACATTACATTTCCTCTTGATTTATAAAGGTTTCGCTGCCTTGGAATCCTGCAGTTATGCTGAAAGGGACATCCAGAGGTCCTTACTCCCGTCCTCCTCCTCAAAGTAGGGCCAAACTATGAGCTGGCTCCTCAGGGCCCCATCCAGTCAAATTTTGAGTATCTCACTGGATGGAGATTCCCTATCACCTCTGGGCTCCTGGTCCCACATCCGCTCACCCTGTGATGAGAAATTCTTCTGCTTCTCTCTAGTCAGAGTTTATCAGCCCATATTTCTGACTCCTTAAGGTCCCTCCAAATGCACCCACCCCCCCACCATCACATTCTCTCCCTTAACACTGCAGAGGAAAGTAACATGCAATTTGTTAAGTCAGGCTGTATTCCCTAACCACCCTGATGTGAAGGTAGAGCCTCTTTTTAAATTAAGTTTTGGGGTCTTTTTTAAAATGATTGCCAAACAACGCCTCATACCCTCAAGAAGTTTACAGTTTCAATCAAGGGTACTCAAGAGCTGCAGGATGAGTCCTGCAATCAACACAGCTCAGATGGCTTTTCTAGCAGCCTTTGTGACTAGGAGTGTCAACCTGTATGTTCTCAAGAACCACGTCCCACTTGTCGAAAACTGCTGGTCTAAATTACATTTCACCCAACAAAGAACCCTGTCTCCCTCCTTCAAGCAATAAAGTTTCTTTCAATACCTGACAATACAGAGGGTCCAGCAGAGACTCCTCAACACCAGTAAGCCAGTCTGCAGCCAGACTGGCCTTATCCTTATCCAAGGCAATTGTGATACCATGACATCTCATGTAATTCATGTCTTAGAACATGCTGGCTCTTTCAGACACCCACAGAAAGCCAGGCTGTCTGAAAAGGGGATTTGCAGCCAGCTGGACTCCTCTTAAGAAAATGCCTAAGACAGAAGAAGTGAAACTCTGCTCCTTGAAGCCAGACACCCAACACCAGCCTGAAGGGAAGCACCTCCCTCCAATCACAAGGTATCACCAAACCTTTCCTAGGTTTTGGTGCCTAAGCCAGGTTGGCTACTTCAGGACGTGTAAGTTTAAGCACTCTCTCAACTTGCCTAAGAAATCCCTCCTCTGTCCTACAGCACATTCTTTGTGAGCATCATCCCAAGTGTGATAGCAAAGTGACCAATAGCCTCAGCATTTAGGTGGCTCCCTATAAGGCTACTGGCAGAAGGGAGAGCATGCAGGGGTTTTCTATTCCCATGAGTGTCAGGAACACTTGCTGTCTCAGAGTTTAACCCAAGACCTAATTCCTAGGGACCTAGCACTTACCTGTAGCCTGGGAACCTGCTGGTTCCAACTGTAGACCTGACTTAGTCCTAATTTATGGAAGCTGAGTCATGGCAGGCAACATGACCACATATGATGACAAATGTTCGAGGTGTTCTATTGTGTGGTTGTAGATTATCAGACTGAATCATTAATGAATACATTCTACTCAATGAGAAATCTTCATTTGCTAAGTGAAAAAAATGCAACTCCACGTTTTGAAAGGATGTATCCTTCAACTATTGGACAAAAGCGCTACTTAGGTCGAAGACTGATTGCAAACACCACACTGGTAAAATACACAGCTTTAGAGCAGATCTTTTCCAGTCTCCCTTTTGGAGCTACAACTCCATCCCCCTTAATTCAACTTTAAAAAACTCCTCCTAGACTTTGCAGCCTGTAGACCTCGTTAATTTTCAATCTGTGTTTGGTTTGCACAGAGGGAAATGGCACAGAACAAGGGAAAAAAAATGCCTCTATCACTGCTCAGAATAGCCAACCTGCCAAGACAAGGCCTGACCCTAAGCATCTAGGGAGTCTAAGCTTTCATTATTTAGCTTTTCTCTAGGCTTGTTGTCTAAAAGAAGAGGCCTAAAAAGGGAAGTTTGGGCTGAATGTTTTTGTTTGAGAGAGAATGAAGAAGAAAAAACAAAGGAGAGGTTTTTACCTCAGCCTAGCTTCCTGCTGCAGCCAGGCATATTGCCTGCACATCTCTGCATAAGAAGGCAGCAGCACCTTGCTTAACAGCTCTTTAGTCCTCTTAGTTGAAAAGAGCTCAGCTCCTCCATGGCACACACCCACTGTATTAGCATTCACCCTGCCCACAGATCCCAGAAGCACAAAGACAATGATCAAGAGCATCAGCATCTTGGATCCCACATCTCAGTATGCCATAACTTACTTTCAGTTTCTTGACCTTTTGTCCCAATGCCTTCATGCTGGTTGGAGGTTTCACTTTTTGCAGCTCTTTCAGCTCTTGCTCAGTTTTACCAAGCCAAGCAGAGACCTCGCTGAGATCTGAGTTCAGCTGCTGCCACTGCTGCAATTGCTGTTTCATCCTAAATTTATTTCTGAGGTCTTGAGCTTGGATGAGTTCCCACCCATCCACAATGCCTACAAATGACAGAACAACAAACACTTAAATCTTATGCCAGGTGAGGAGTACGTAAAACAGAGGGAAGGAGTTTCATGAGTAAATTATTCTCCAATCTACCCATGGCCACATAATTGCTGCCATGTACTGCTGCTATCCAAACACGTTCTTTCCTGAGATTCTGCAGTCTGTAAGTTTCGTGTTACCAGTCAGGTTATGCAGGTAGTAATGCCAGGCAGGATTTTAACCACATTAATCGAAGATACTTTCATTCACCTGGAGGAATAGAACCTAAGGTGGTGGAATTCAGTGAGCCAAGTTGTGATTTGGTAGATAACCAAAATTCATCATGGGACAAAGTATGATCCAGCAGTGAGGACATGGGTTTATGTTTCATCTGTTCAGTGCTAAAGGAGATGAAGATGCCACCTGTGCAATCACTCACACTATTTCTGGAAGCACATCTAAGCCCTTCTCAGACATTTCCTATTCATCCCATGTATGGACTCAACCCTAGTCTAACTGTGAGACCAGAAACTAAGCAAGCTGGTGCATATAGCTGCAGCCTTCTTTATATCACTTGATTCACTTTTGTCATTGCAGTACAGACATGTTATTACAATCTCAAGCACCTGAAACCAGGAGTGAGGTCCTAATAAAGGTTAAGAGGACCAGCTTGATGGCCTATTTGGAAGAAAGGACCACAGTGAAGACAGTGAAGAACAGAACACGTTCCCAGCTTGGACAAAACATTTCTGTCAATAGGGGGTTGTAGCATCTTGTTATGTGGAGTACCAATGCCTGAGAAAACGAACTAGAGCAATCTTATTTTAGACAAAGAGACACACTTCTTTGGCTTGAAATCTGATGAAAAGTCTCTGAAGTATTTGGTATCACACAGAAGTGAAATTGC
Source organism: Porphyrio hochstetteri (assembly GCA_020800305.1). NCBI lineage: Eukaryota > Metazoa > Chordata > Aves > Gruiformes > Rallidae > Porphyrio > Porphyrio hochstetteri. The sequence goes on along the minus strand of CM036908.1, from coordinate 65,578,211 downwards.
TCCCATTCATTCCATCCAGCAAAGAGACTGAAGTATATTATGAGTGACCAAAATCTCGATTCTGGCAGAAAATGTAAAAGCTTAGAATACCAAACATGGGCTGGACGGTACCAGGTGAGAGGGCAGCTCAGCAAATCTTAGCAAATACATTAATTTAGAGGATAGCAGTTTACTTCTACTGTGTTCCCAAGGCAAATGGGCTGCTTTTGTGCCAGAGTCAAAGGACAAACACCCCAGCAGCAAAGGCACTCCTAACGCTCCATACCTGGCTGCTTGTCCCCAGCTCCTGTATTCACAAGGTCTCGGTCATCTCGGGGCTCTTCATCGCTCATGTCAGCAGACATGTTTTTCTCCTTGTGGATGCTGGTGTCACTGGCAGAGCTGAGCTGCTCCACCTGGAATGACATTTTGGTGGGTGAGCCCTGCAGGTTAAGTTGTCAAAGGTCAAAGTTGTGTTACTTTGGGGTGGCTGGGCTGCCGCTGAGCCCTTGCATGTCAGATTTAGCTCGGGGCTTCTGAATCTTTGCTAAGTGTATACTGGCTCTCTGCACCTTCTCATTAACACACAGAGACCATAGCAGTGCTGATTCTTGCAAGACTGGACATGGCAGATCTTTTCCACTACATGTACCAGACAGTGTACCTTTGCTGATGCTCTTGGTTGGATTCTGGGTCTTGGCAATATTGACTCGAAGGCTCTAAGCCTGGATTAATGATGACAAAGCCAGCCAGAGAACAGGACCATCTTGTGCCTGGAAGAGTGCTGACAACTGGTCCAGATCCACCAAGATTGGCAGCTGCTGGCAAAGCCACCAAGACTGAAGTACCAATGAACAATAGCCATTTTGGTACAGTTTTAGCACCCAGAAGCAGGTTAAATATTGGGATGCATGCTAAAAAGCCCCCTTCAAGTCAGTCTGCTTAGGAAAGGGAGATATGTCAGTAAGAAGTATCAAGGGACAATATTGACACTGGGGGCAGGGTGTTAAATTCTCCTAAATTTGTCCTGTGACAACAGAGGAAGTGAGTTCCTCCAGACACTGACTCTGATTAGGAGCCTAACATGATTGCTTGGAATGGCTTTAAAGAAGCTTTTCTAGTGAGTAGATAGTGACTCTCAGTGGTGACCTGAGCCACCAGAAACCATGTCTGAGATTGCATAAAGTGAACATTCTCCTACCACTACTGTTTTTCTTGATACTGGAAGAGGATGGGAGTTACATAGGAACAACAAACAGACCCTGTAATACAGTTCAGTGCCCACAGAGCCTCCAACTCACATAGTCTGGCTTATGGGGAGTGCTTGTCTCTGGACCAGACAGCACATTTCCAGCCATCTCTGCCTGATTGTATCGGTGTTTCCTGAAGACTGGGCTATCTGGAGAACGCCAAGGATGAGCTTCTGAAACTGAAAACAGAAACCAGAAACCATGAGTGCAAAATCCCACATTACAAGGAACATGTTGCTTTGTATTAAGTTAGAAAGCTCTATGAATAAAATGGCATCAAGTTATGGCATAAAAGTGACAGTTCTGCAGCTTTCCTTGCAAAGCATGCACATTTGCAAAACATCCACAGTGTTTCAAAGGGAATGAGATGAGAGCCATGCAGTTATTACGGGACATTCTGTTTTCTTCTGGAAAATGCTGGAACACAGCTAGGAGTATTCAAAAAATAAAAAGGCTGCACTGTGTTTTTGGAGAGTTGGCATCCCAACAAGACTAAGACACATCTGCAATGCGTTTCAGTGGGGTCAAGTAAAGACATGTCCTGATTTAGATCACATTTGTTCTGGAGTTAATAGACAGGACACACGTGGTTGTGTCATGCACAAACCCCAAAAAATACTTGTGGAATTTCCTTCAGTGATTATGCAATCAACATCAGAACAACAGAAAAAGTGATACTACCCAGAGCAAACCACCAAGAAAGTACCAAAAGACTTTGGATCAATACGATGAAATGCACGTTAACCACCTTGGCATTGACTAGGCAAAATCTAAATGGTATGTTCTGGACTGCTTTGTAATGTACATGTGAACACTGCAGCATAAGAACACCATGACAGGATGAGACATGGTGTCCACACAAGGCAGGAAGTCAGACATTACAGATGAGAGAGGTCGAGGAATATAGCGTGCAGCACAAGGAGATTGCCATGTTCAGACACATGCATTAGCAGGTGCCTACCAGAAGATGCTTTCAAAGTTTTTGTGGTCATTTTAAGATAAGCCTCAGGATTTTCAGTGATTTCTACATCTGAAAAAAGAATAACGTCATTTTCCTCACTATTCAGTATTTTCCAACTATTAAAAACAACTGAAACAATGAGGGACAGCAAAGAAAAACAACAGACGTTGTTAGTACTCTTCTCATCGAAAATGCTTAAGAAGTAGACAATACCATTCCGTTCATCAAGACATCTACAAGATAAGAGTCTATTAAGATTACCTGAAAACCAACAACATGGAAGCAAGACCTCAATCCCCCTCCCTTCCCACACAGGAACATCCTGCAGTTGTCCATGTCAAAACAAACAGCTGGCAATCGGCTCTCACCTGACAGAGCACTGTAGTATTTTCCTTCTTCTTCGTCTTCATGAGAGGAAGAACCTCCCACATCACCTGTGTGATCCCACTCGAGTGGGATGGAATCAACACTGACGGGGGTTTCACAGCCTGATCTTTCATGGCCTTGAGTAGGGGGCATAAGATGGCAAAGGGACTGTGCTGAAGAGGGCCCGTCACTGATGGCATTCTTATGCCAAGGGTCAATCTGGATTTCTCTGGAGTCTTCTAGATCTGTCTCATTTTCAGAGGTCTCTTTTTCATCATCCAATCCCTAAAAGGAAATAATTTTGCAGATCAATAAGATTTACAATAGATCTACACCACTTCATCAGCTCATGATCGAGCCACACAGCACTACTGGGAACTGTTTTGTGGTCAGCTGCAGTAATCAAACACACCACATGCCCGAAATTAAGGGGCATTCCACCTCATTCCTCTTTTGCCAAAACAAGCCTCACATCAACAGCTACCTCCCCTCTTTCAAAACACTCAACCACCACCATAATGCCAATTTCTGATTTTGCAGGGAGGGGTACCCTGTCCCAAATGGACTGGTCAGGTCAGCAGTGAAATGATGCTCAGGCAGAGGTGAACTTGTAGATGGTCAGATTACTTCCTCTACTTGACTTGTTAAATGTTCTTTTGTTTTGAGCCAAAGCAAATTGAGAATCAGCTAAATGTTCCCAGTGAAAAATAAAGAGCATGCTGTTCCCCATTTGGGGCTTCCCACAAGAAATTGGACAGAACCTCACAAAAAAATCCACAGAGAGATACTAAACACCTCAAAAAAGCTTCTGAGCCCTCATGCCACTACTAGCTCAATATTAACCCTGTGAATTACTCCCATGCTATTATCCAGATTCTGCCAATTGAAACCAAGTATGAGAGGCTTGAGGAGGCAAGACTGGTGACAAAGATTTAGCAAAGCTGGCACAATTATGAAGGAGCTCCTGATCCTTTTGAGCTCAAACCACTCAGTCAAGCTGCTAGGGATAAGCAATGAATATTGCAGTTTAAATATCAAAATCTTGCTAAAGATCTAAACTGTTGCTTCTTACAGGATGCCTTGAAGTCAGTCTTTGATGGAACCGGGCAACTCGCCCAAACACTTCCTGACAGTATCTGTGAAGCTCTTCCAATTCGTCTTCAATGAGGGTAGCATCCAAAGGCTCACTCTTCTGAATCAACTGCTCCCCAAAAACAATTAGCTGATCAATCTTATTTGTGTTTAGTGTTATTTCCTGCTGGAACCCCTATTTGAAACATAATAAGAAAAAACAATTACTTCTGCAACCTTTCCATAGCCTGAGGTTTGTCCTTTTCTCACCAACCGTAGTGAAAGAAAAGCAACAATTGACATTGGTGTCTCATTTCATTTGGCAAATATCTTTTTTCCCAAGCGGTCCAGAGGCTTGTTTTATGAGCAGTATTACAGTTCCAATGAAGTGGCATTTTCCACCTATGTGTGCATCAATATCATTGCAGTGTCCTGAGCCCACGGGGGATCATGATACCACAGTTCAGCTAATCAGTTTATTTTTCTGTTGGATACACTCAATCTTTGTCTCAGCAGCAAAGAAGCCTGCCTGGTTGGGCCTCCAGCCTACATACAGTAAATATACATCCCAAACCAATTGACAGTGCAGGAGAAAAAAAAAGTGTTCAAAAAAAGGGTAGATGAGGTACTTAGGGATATGGTTTAGTTTAGGATGTGAATGGTTGGACTTGATGATCTTAAAGGTCTTTTCCAACCTTGTGATTCTGTGATTCTGTGAGAAGCAAGCGTATGAGCAGGTAAGAAAATACTAGTTTGGCCTTCAGGTTCATACGCCTCCTGTCTTATTCCTGTTTGAAAGTCCCAGCTACAAAGAACGCACCTAGAGGAGAGAACCTACCCTAATGCCAATTCAAAAAGATCTCATCAAGGAACACCTGAAGTAAGGAATGCAGCTTCTACTGTTAACCTCCACGTGCTCCTTTCCAGGCCCGATATCTCTGTCGCTGACATTTGGTAAAAGGAACAAATGGTAGACTAGAACTGAGCTTGAACACTCAATCTGAATTTAAATACTGTGCAGTTTAATTGTGATTCTGGCTTTAAGTCTAAACAATTTACTGGTCCTTAAAACAAATCCAGCCCTACAGAGATCTGTGACCTATTGTGAAGTTCTAGAAAAATAGATGATTCTGTCAAGAGAGGCTAGACCAATTGGATTAGACAACTGTCTTATAAGGATACATACATTTAACTGGCGCATTTTGTCATCAAAGTTGCTTTTTGAGAAGTGCTCCACATTTGTCAGCTGGAGGTCCATTTCTGTGAGCCAAACAAGGATGCTTTCCCTCGTCCCCTCAAACTCATCCCTCCGATTGGTGAAGTGCTGAATAGGAAGAAGGGAGCCAGTGTTACAAGACTTCAGCTACTAAAAAAAAGATGGTCACAGGAGCCCTCAGAAAACAGTGTCTTGTTTCAGAACTGCTGTTCACCTTCATGGCACAGATGTCAGCATGCCTTGCACAAAACCCATCCCCTTCCTGTAGTGATGCTGAAACAAAGTGTCCAATGAGAGTTCACGAATCATATGGGACAGGGAATAAAACTTCAGCAAGGCAAGACACTTCTCTAAAATTATATTCTTGCTTCCACACTGTATACCTTTTCCCACATCATTATACCAGTGTAGCAGTTATTTGGACTCAGTTTTAACAGCTAATTCCTTCTAAATTTAGAAGACAGACAAAGGAAGTTAATTAAAATTATAATCTCTAAAGGAACTATGACATTAAAACCAGTGAAATAATAGAGAAGCTAGATCATGGGTGACCACGCCAGTGTAATTCAAGCACCATTTGGCCTGGAAGCCAGGAGGAGCTCTCTCTGCTGCCATCTCCCACCGCCGCTATCAGACAGGAAGCTGCAGTGCCCCAGTTCTCCTGGCTGGATTTACTGTTCAGAAAGGGCATTATACAACACACCGCTTCCCAACTGCGCAGATCAAACCCCACCAGTGCTCTCACAGCCTCCTCCACTGACTTTTGGGATCTAATAGTTTTCCCTGTCAATTGCTTGCAGCACTGCTGTATTAAAAAATCAAGTAGTGACAAGCTTCCCCCATGGCACAGCACAGAGTATTGGCCCAGAGATCAGTTGAACTCCACAAGCAGGACACTTCCTTAAAGTGTCACAGTCTTTTTGACAAGGTTCCTCTGTCAGGCAGAGCACAGCAAGAGCTGGTGGCAGCAGCGTGCCTCTGCAGCACATCTCCATGTTTAAAGCCTTGTAGGTGAATCATAACTTGGCATATGGCAGAGTTGTCTTGTAAACTCCAAACGGTATCTGCAGTGGGGCCCCTTTCTCTCTCTCTGTCTCTTATTTATGGAAAGCTGCAAGTGCGTGACCGCATCCACCCGTGACAAGACTAGAGGACAGTGGATAGAGGCAGCAAGGCCTGCAACACCCCTTCCAAACTTTGTACCCGTTCTTTCCTTACGCTTCTTGAACTACCAAGGACCCATCTCTAAGGGCATATTTATGCCACATATTTGGGGACCTCTCCAGCGCTGCTGTCCTACACTGGTAACGCAAGACACAAACCAACACAAGAGAGTTGCTCTGGGATGTGTTTTGCCCTTGAGTAATTCGTACAGAGACTTGCCAGTGTTCCTCACTCTCACCCCACCATGCAATTACCTTGAGTCTCCTCAGAATGGCAGCGACTCGTTTCTGGAGGTTATCCCAGCGCTGGTTGCCTTCATGTACCATCTGCTTCAACTTGCTGGCTGAGTCAGTGCGGTTCTCGCGGGCCAGGCGCCTGTACTGCTTATTGATCAGCTCCAACTGAGTGAGTCGTTCATGAATTTGCCGCTGGAATGCCTGCAACGTACATCAAGGAGCTTAGTTCCCTTGCCAATTAGAGGAAGGATGATAGTATATATCAAGATGCTCACCCTTTAAAAACTGCAAATTACACTTAAACTTCCAAAATTAAATCTGGAGAAGGACTTCTATTTTAAATAGTCTGCTCAGACCTAGCTCATTAGGAAAAGGAAGGAAAAATACCACTATAAACAACCCACAAAGGTCTCCTGCCTATCAAAATCAAATCTTTAACTTACAAGCAGGATCTTGTCAGTTCAAAGCATTGGATTCTCCACATTAAAAAAAATCTGAAGACAAATAAATCAGCCAGATACCTGAGCAGCCACACACAGGCCAAATTATTTATGTTCTCTACTGCCAGGTTGGTGTTTTCCAGTAACCCGGGCATTTCACACACACACACTAATATTCAGCAGTCGGACCATTCAGCCTACAGCTGAGCACAAAAAAAAAAAGTGAAGCTGAAAAATTCACCTCAAATTTCTTCAGCTCCTCCTTCGCATGTGTGTACAAAACCTCAGAAGAATTAGGCTTAGCTGCAGTCCTTTCAGATGAATTTAGCCAATCTTCAAAGCGAGAATAGTCATCCAGAAACCTCTGCCACAGGCGCCAGGTTTCCTCAATTCTAAGAGGGAGATGCAAACATGGAAAGGGTTCATCACAAGGTAACTATTAATTTAGGATGCTTTTTTTTCTTTCTCAAAATTCAGGTTGTTTCTTCTGAATGCTGCCACAGGCTTCTTTAAGGAAGGGTAAGGGACTTACTTCATTCGTCTTTCCATAGACATGGCGCAGATATTTCTCCAACGTCTGTCCAGACTCCTGCTAGTCTGCTGGATGGAATCACACTCTGTCTCATTAGCACACGCATCTGAATCGTGTAGCAGGACTTCACAGATATTAAAGATGGATTCCACTCCTGCGGTGTGCTGCTCTATGTCTCGTTGCAGATCCTGCCAATGGCAAGAGAATAGCTTGAGTGAAAGGAAATACATGTGGCTAGACTTTGGACATAACCTTTCAAAATGCTGCAGAGGATGGGGAAAGAGCAATTTGTGTGTCAGGAAAAGCTTAACTTTAGAACACAGACTTGCAGCATGTGTTGTGCTGATGACAGGCTGACAGGTCAGGACAGAACTGCCATGCAAAAATGACTGTCCAGCGTTGTTTTTTTAGCAAAAGCTCAATCTTCTCATTAACAGTCTGGACAATTTTAACGTGCAATCAAAACACAAACCTTACACATAACAAACACATTGTGGTGGTTCAGCCCCAACCAGTGACTGAGCACCACATGCTGCTCACTCACTCCCAGAGGAGAAGGAAACAGCCTCCATGGGTTGGGGTGAGGACAGCTTACTGACAAAAGCACTGTGAAAGTAGAACAGTAACAACAGCCAATTACACTCACACCTGGCGATGACATTAGAGAGTGCTGCTTGACACAAGGACCAACACAACTCCTGGGCTGCACTCACACTCAAGGTTGCCCTGGAGGCACCCAGGAGCACCCCTCCCCAAACAAGCCCCTTTTATGGGGGAGTGGTGTCAGGTGGTGTTCAAACAGCTCAGCTGGGCTAACTCAGCTCACCTTGGCTAACTGCTTGGGGAGGGTAACTCTGGCCTGGCCAGAACCAGGACACACATACTTAATTTTGACAGTGTCTCCTATCAGCTCACCACACCGTAAGACTTCACAGAGTGAAGGCACAGTTCATGTGCTTGGCTGACTATATGATCACAAGCTGGCCTCATGAAACACAGCAGCACAGCACGCAGGTAGCTCTGTTACACTACTTTCCTTGTTCCCTCTTGTAGAGCTCCTGTTTTGACAGACTGTTTTAAAGACCTTTTGTCTACGACAACAATACACGTTTCTTCTCCAAAGCCTGCATCTCCATCACAGTCTGGGCTCTCATTCTCTACCTGTAACTACTCCTGAAGTCAATGTTATGGAGTAACAGAAAAAGAAAACCTCATCTAAATGTTTCTTATTGAAAAGGCAGCTCTGTACAATACTACCAATTGTAAATATTAAGGAAATGACAATGTCCACTACATTTCCATTTTTTCCACCCATTTCTGGCTTCCATACTGGAGGATATGGAGACTTTTCCTTGAATAACACTAGAACCACCAACGCAAATAAATGTTTTACTAACAGCAGTAAAAAGGAACTCCCATTAGATGGTAGAACTGGTTTCAGTGAATTCATAAGGCAGAATTGGTTTTGCTCTAGACTTACAAAACTGAAACAAGAACCAGACACAGCCTGTAGTAAATACAAAAGAGCTGAAGGAAGATCTCAGAAGTCAGCAAGCTGCAAGGACCTGAGGATCACCCACTGGCAGCCTTCAGTGGTGTTACACGGGTATCTGAAAGGGCTGAGCCAAAAGCAGTCAAAATTTGCCTTGTGGGATGTGTGGTAACATACACCTTTAAGGAGCTTAGAAGCAAAAATCTTTACACAGGTGAGAGACTGCCAGAGCCAACATAACTTTTGACAGCTCCTTAAGGACTCTCAGATCTTTTCTAAGCAAGAGGCACCAGTGCCTTTTTAGCACAGGCTCTGTGCCTGAGAGCAGGCTCTACCCCACTTCAGGTACCTGGAGAGTCTCTTCTGAACTCATTAAACTACACTGGATTTACAGCTCTATTACTGTAAATGAGACTTTGGACCACAGATTACAAGTCCACTCCTACTATGTCATGTTGCTGACAAGTTCTCATTACTTTTGGTTGTGGCTGGGTTCATGGAATAACCCTAGGCAGAATCCTTGCTGCTTCCCAAGCTGTTACTCCAAATGACCTGAGTGTATTACAGTGAGACAAACACATCAAACAAAGTCGCAGCGCCAGGAACCCAACTAAGTGCTTTTCCGTCAGCTCTGCACAGCATAGCACAGAGAGCTTAAACAGACGACATGCTGCCAGGCTTCTGTGTTAGCAAAGCAGCTTAGCAATCTTAAAATATTGTTCAGGTTTTAATCTTCATCCTTTAATTGAACAAGCATGCCATAAAACATCTCTGTGGATGCACAAGGCTTTTAAAAGTCATTATTCAAGACTGAACAGGTAAAGTTTTTCCAGTCATGGGTGTGAAATAAAAGCAGCCTGTAGGGCATGTTTCTCACCATCACTCTACTCTTCCTGAAACAATTGTTCAGATAAAACCAGGAAAGATCTTTTTACTTGTCAATGCACACCAAAAGAGGCTTGTTATTTGTTTTTAAACTGTGGTCTTTTTAGTCAGCACAGTCTTCTCACACTCAGCCTGCTAGAAGGTTACAGTAGGAGTCTAGATGCACCCAGAGGTCTGTGTTTGAAACAGAATCAAAACAACAGAAGCAGTACGGAGCTCTGAGCAGCAAACGATGGCTCTTACAGTGAACTGAAGACTGAATACTCCTAGGAAAAATAAATGAGTTTGGACACAATTCCTTTATGCCCCACGGTCTTCTCTGCCTGGCAAATTAACACAGTGTTGGAGAATGCAAAGGCTTGGAGTGGGGAGAAAACATTTCCGTGCTGTTTACACGACCATTTGCATGACCTGCTGCTGAATGAGGTGGGTGCCTGGTGACTGAGGATACAGAGAAGGCAGAGCTGGGCATCAGGAATCCCAGACCCCAGAGGTAAGAGAGGAAGTCTGGAGAAAGGAAGACCTTTCCTTGGTTGAGGAGGATTGGGTTAGAGAACATTTAGGAAAACTTGACACCCACAAATCCATGGGCCCCGAGACGGGATACACCCACGAGTGCTGAAGGAGCTGGCAGATGTTCTTGCTAAGCCACTGTCCATCGTCTTTGAAAGGTCATGGAGAACAGGAGAGATGCCGGAGGACTGGAGAAAAGCCAATGTCACCACAGTCTTCCAAAAGGTTAAGAAGGGGGACCCAGGAAACTGCAGGCCAGTCAGCCACACCTCCATTCCTGGAAAGGCGATGGAGCAGCTTATTCTAGGGGTCATCAGTAAACATGTGGAAGACAAGACAGTTATCAGGAGCAGTCACACAGATTCACCAAAGGATGATCATGCTTGACCAATTCGATAATGTTCTATGAGGCCATGACTGGATGAGGGGAGGGTACTGGACGTTGTCTACCTCAACTTCAGCAAGACTTTTGACAGTGTCTCCCATACCATCCTTCTAGGCAAGCTTAGGAATTCTGAGTTAGAAGAGTTGAGAACCGGCTAAATGGCGAAGTTCAAAGGGTTGTGCTAAGTGGCACAGAGTTTAGCTGGAAGTCTGTAGCTTAGCAGTGTGCCCCAGGGGTTAGTACTGGGTCTGGTCTTGTTCAGCATATTCATAGTGACATGGATGAAGTGACAGAGTGCACCCTCAGCAAGTTTGCTGATGATCCTAAACTTGGAGGAGTGGCTGATATACCAGAAGGCTTTGCTCTGCCATTCAGCAAGACCTGGACAGGCTGTAGAACTGTGTGGAGAGGAACCAAATGAAGTTCAACAAAGACAAGTGTAGGCTCCTGCACCTAGGGAGGAAAAACCCCATGCGCCAGTACAGGTCAGGGGTTGACCTGCTGGGAAGCAGCTTGGCAGAGATGGACCTGGGAGTCCTGTTGGGCAATGAGTTATCCATGACCCAGCAATGTGCTCTCGTGGCCAAGAAGGCCAGTGACATCCTGGGGTACATTAATAGTGTAGCCAGCAGGTGGATGGACCTGACCCTGTACTCTGCCCTAGTGAGGCCACATCTGGAGTACTGTATCCAGTTCCAGGCTCCCCACTTCAAGACCGAGAGAGAACCACTGGAGAGAGTCCAGTGAAGGGCTACAAAGATGATGAAGGGATTGCAGCATCTGTCGTACAAGGAAAGGCTAAGAAAGCTGAGTCTGTTTAGCCTGGAGAAGACCGAGAGAGGATTTTATCAGTGCTTATAAATATCTGAAGGGTGGATGTCAAGAGGATGGAGCCAGACTCTTCTCAGTAGCGCCTGCTGACAGGACAAGGAGCAATAGGAACAAACTGGAACACACAAAGTTCCATCTGAACATGAGGAGGAACTTCTTCACTCTGAGGGTGGCAGAGCATTGGGACAGGCTGCCTATAGAGGTTGTGGAATCTCCTTCTCTAAGAGACTCAAGACCCGCCTGGATGCGATCCTGTGCAACCTGCTCTGGGTGATTCTGCTATAGCAGGGCGTTGGACTAGATGATCTCAAGAGGTCTCTTCCAACACCAGCCATTCTGTGATTCACAATGCAGATGAAACCACTAGAGGCACTGGGACAAGGCGTCTGGTGTTCAACCAACTCCTGCAGTTTAGTCTTTGGGAGCCATCTCCATTCCTGTCGCAGGGAGGCTGGCCCTTGCTGTGGTGTCTGCTACCTGAGTGGATGGAAAGCAGCAAACAGAGCCCTCAGGTCTGGGTCACTCAGCGATATTTACTTAGATGCGAAAGCAGCAGCCATAAAGACAAGATGAGAAGGATGGGAAGAACACCCCATAAAGAGAGAAGATGAGAAGGATGGGAAGAACAGCCATACATGAGTGCACATTGCTGGCTCACACTGAGCTTCACATCAAATGCCTACATGCGCTCAGCCAACAGCAAACAGGCCTAGGTTCTTCATGCTTATGCCTCAGCAGGATTCACGCACCATCTCACCCAACCCTGAGGCGATCTTCAGAACCTGCCTACTAGATCAGGCCTCAGTCAAAGGTGTGTTTGCTCAAGTCTACTCTCCAAAGCTAAAACATCCTTCTCTGCTAGAGCTTGCTCTGCTGGCCCTTGTGAAGCCTGCTGTACTTAAACTGAGCAGACCAGCAAATGTAAAAATGGTTTTGTTTGCATTTTGCATGTTTTCCTTGGATGGAGGGCGGGAGGGAGAAGTGGGGTAAATCAACACAGTACTGAAATCACAGCAAACAAAATTTTTCCATGTAACACACCTTGGCAGGAACACGCCAGGAAAAGCAATCAGTTAGGAGGCCTTGCTAAAGAAAAGAAACAGGTGATTTTAAAACAGGACCAATTGCAGTCAGCAGCATTTTAGCTCATTGACTCTGGCTGCAGCTATTTCCCACCTGCTGTTCTGCCAGTCTCTTCTGAATTTCTTGGTCATCACAGATGTCATAAACAACAGGCTTGGAAAGCTCAGACTCAATCCGGGCCAACCAGGTGCGAAGGTTACTCATGTTTTTGTCCAGTAGTTGTATAAAAGCAAATGTCTCCTTCAGTTTCTTCACCCTAAGCAAACCAGGAAGAACATTTTGTTACAAAGATCTGCAGTCAGTGGAAAGGGAGCAGGTGGCGATGACAGGCCTGGCTTTAATGAAGCACTTACTGGCGCATCAAGTTGTTGCCTGTAAATCAGAGCCATGTTTTACTCAAAACCCACCTAAATTGGCTCAGCAGGTCTTAGCTCTACAGCTTTAGGAAGGTCTTGTGTGAATTCCTTAATTAAACTATATCAGAGTGAATTTTTGTGGCTTCATTCATCTGCTAGTGGGAGTTGGTACCATAACATGCTATAGCTAAACCAGAATGGGATCTTGATTTTTCTGCTGTGAATTATGGTCAGCATCTTCTTCAGGAATCAGCAGGCCCACCCTAATCAACACAGTATTGCTCCCCCAACAGAGGCAGAATTTGCCCAAACCAGAGGTCCAGCACCCTGGGCAAATGATTGCTGACAGGAGAGAAGGCCTGAACAATGGCTGCTGTAGAGCTTACAGCACCATGATGACATTAAAAGCTCTTCCAAACACACTGAAATGTGCAGAGATGTGCCACTGCCACTCTTCTGGTGGGTAAAGATGAAAAAAAGACAATCTTGAAGAGGGAGAATAGCCAACGGTTAGCGAGATGTGCAGGAGACAAGCAACTGAACCACTGAGACCATTTACTTTTCCTACAGCTGTTTGCAGCCCAGTTCTCAAACTGACAACCTTTTCTCTATTTCCAGCCTCAACAGCACCATCCTGTGTCAAATCCCCTGATCAGCCCCCAAATTATCCAAGTAGCATCTTTGTACATTTTGACAAATCTGTCCCCATGCAGTAGAAGAGTATCTGTTAAACTGCCCCACTGCTCTCAGATCTTTCCTTGAAGTTCCCATTTATTGCAGTTCCCAACAGAAACAACTACAAAGCCCAACACTGGGGTGATATCTCTTCTGACTTCAGAGTGTTGTCAGAGCTTGCCATCTGCACACTGGTAGTTAACGGAGGGAAAAAAAAAAATCATGATTTCCATCAGACCTGCCTTAAACATCCAGATCACAAGATGAGATCAACTGTGCCAAAAAGCATGTATTTCTCTCCATGAACTGCAGTGGTCCACCTTGCAGTTCTGCCATCACCAACACTGCAGTGTGAAATCATTACAGCCCTGTTCTAGGGAAAACCTGCTTCTTGGCCAGCATCGCTTCCCCGTGCTGTTCCCCTGACTGCTTAGAGTACTCCGGTGTCTAGTTCTGCCCCTTTGCTTTGGGATGGATTTTGAGCTTTCATGTAATTGTTAAAATGAAAATTTCCAAATGAAACCCTAAGTTCCTGCCTGGTCTGGTAACTACCCTGATGAGCCTCATTATCTAAGTCAATTGCACTGCAAAAAGTTAAAGTATTCCCGGAACTGGAAGGGAACAGCTTGTACGAGGGGATCACTGCATGTCCCAAGATGCAGGGGACAGCTGAGGTGTCTGAGATGAACCCGAATATAATTGTCAACACCAGCACTGTGCAAGCTAGGCCTGGGGCTGGGGGAGAATGTAAAATCATCTAGTGAAGGCAGGGACAGATTACACCAAGACAGAAGAGCCCCTTGCTAATTCTGCATGACTTCTACCTTGCAAGAGGTACACATGTCATCTGATGCTACAGCTGACCTACTGAGACCACAGCTTACTGTGCTGCTCAGGATCATCTCTGCCTCCTTGTACTCCCTTTGCTGTGCCCACCCATCTCCCATCCTCAAGTTGCATTATAGAAAGACTCATGCATTGCAAGACACCTCTCTTCAGCCTGCATACTGGATAACAGGTAGGTCAACCTCGTTAAGTAAGTCCAAAGCAAAACCAACCATGGTTAGATTATAAATAAATGTCTTTATGTCTGCCAGCACATTCACTAAATCTAAAAAGGAACACTTCTGGAATCCAAGTGCACCAAAACAGCTCCTCAAACTATTATCTTGGCTTAGCAATTGCTCTAAAACCCAAGTTATGGATATTACAACAAATACACAGGGTTTTTATTTGCTAGTGTTACTAGAAGCAACAGTCTCAAAGACACCATCACTGTGGTAATGTGAGCTTGTATTTACTTTCTAGAAACTGCCATTACAGACACACCATCATAATGAAGTAATTGGATTTGTTACATATGCTGGATAGAATATGGTATTTGTCAATCATTCAGCCACCCCTAGTGCTCTAAGTCATTCATCTCAAACTCAAACTAAGCAGCCAGGGAAGAATAAAAGCCTAACAGAAGTTCACATTACTGCAGTGTATAAGTAGGAAGGCAGCCTTGTCCAGGCATTCACCTTGCCTGATCTGCTCTTGTTGAAGACACAGAGCCCAAGGTGAAGGGTTCTATATTGAAGCAACAGGTGAAATGATGGAAAATTTGAGCATCCTCATTGGCCACCCTCATCTTCCACCGAGGTCACAGGGAAATGCCATTTCTCTGGTTACAGCTCAAAGAAAAATGACTAATCACATACATGAAGTCCTATGTTTGCAACAGTTGTTCTCAGGTGCATTTCTGCATCTGGTGCCTTTCTGCACACTACAAATTGTCTGCTTTTTGCATGAAAGGGACCTCATCAACTCTTTTGAGATGCATCCTGAAGGGACTATTTGTCCCAGTGAGACAAAAAAAGAGCAGGGTGGGAGTGCACAGTGCAAGCCACCAAGCCTGGGGACAAAAGCTCCCCCCACATCCAGGTGATCTATCATCCAATTAATGCGATCTAGTGAATTAACAGCAATACAAGTTCGAGTGCAGTAGGGGAAATGAGGTCCTCTCAGTTACCCAGAGGGGGCAAGAAACTGCCACCACCACAGACTGAATTCTTTCTCTACAAAGTGTAATTCTCCAACAATTTGTTCAATCAGGCAAAACTTACTGTTTACTGAATAAAGGCCTACCTATCCATAGTTCACTTCCCAATGTGAACTCACCTGCCACCATTCGACATGCCCCAGAAGCAAATAAATACGACTAATGAAAAGCAACTCCAATAAATCTCACCACTAATCTAAAAGACCCCAACAACTTCTAACTTCTCTTGTACTTTGCAATGGGCCCAGCTTAAAAGATATCCTGATTCAAAACAGTGCTCAGACACACACGATGGACTAACTGACCTGACCCAAGACTGGATTTGGGTCTCAATACCCTCAGGGAAGTTGCCAGCATTGGGTTACAGGAGAAAAGCATGAAGCTATTTCAGGCTGAATCACTGCATGGCCCCGTATCTACACAGAATATTTTGTAGCAGCTACTCAGGAAGAATGGAGCAGTAGAAGGCACTTCCATGTTGACTGAAATGTATTCACATAAACATAAAAATTGCAAAATGCCTGCAAACTGCATTGCATCAGCTGTCAGACCGCTGCAGGAAAAGGCACAGGGGAGCTCAAAGAAGGTAAAAAGCAACATTCAAATTTGAGTGTCTGAAAGAATGAAAACATCCTGATGTATATTCCAAACACTCCCTCACAAGCACAAATGTCATCAGAAGATGGGATTATGTACACTTCTTTTTAACTGAAGAGGAGCTGAAATTGCTCTGCCAGCTGATCGGGTTGTTTACAGCCCCGCAAGGCAAATGAGATGCACAACCCAGGAAACCTTTGTTCAATCAGCTGCAGGGCGAGCTTAGCCATTTGAGGGACAAAAGACCCGAACTGGAGAAGTGATGCCAAAAGCAAATTTTAGGCCTTCCTTGGTATAAAATGCAAGGACGGTTCTCTGTACAGCACCCGGCCCTGTTACAATGACAGGAAGCCCCTGTGTCCGTGGGTTGCGTTAGCACAGCGAGCAGAGTGGATGCGCCAGAGGCGGCTTTTCTTGCGGTACCCTGCCGGCGAGTCCAAAAGGGTGTTGATGCTGATATTCACTGTCTTGGGTGCAAACCCCCCAAACGCAGCTGATTTTAAGCGAGAGGTTCCTGAGCACTATTTCTCCTGGTCCTGCGCCGCGTCTCCCACTCATCGACCTGTCCAAGGCGAATTGCAGGGAGCCACTGGCGCGTCGGCACTGCGGTGCCCTTCCCCCCGCCACCCCTCGCCGCCCAAGGCCGGCCGGTCCCGCTGCGCCGCTGATGTCTGCTCAAACAAAACCCACCCCGACCAACCCCGCAGCCCGTTACCAACGTGGCACTTACGGTTTGCAAGATAAAACCATTCCTCAGCTTGCAAATCCCAAACTGCAAGGGGGATCGTCTGTGCAACCGCGGCAGGCATGACAGAGGAAACCCCTCCTCCACAGATGCCCTATTTATTCTCCGCTTTAGCATCCTGCGTGGGGGGAGGCTCGCCCGTCCTCCTTCCCGACCCCCGAGCTGGGGGGGAACTACAGCTCTCCCCAGTGTTAACCCCTACGTTTTGGGTGGGTATTTTACCTGGCAAACGGCCGCATCCCTCCTCAGAACAAAACCACGGGAGCTTTATTCTGATACAAGAGAATCAGCACACGAAGAAGCGCAGCCCGAGCAGCTGCCTGCGGCTGGCAGCGAAAAGCTTGCAGGCTGAAGGCTTCGGCACCCAAAAAGGTAGATGTGGTGCTCATTTCTTGTGCGGAAGAGAGATCAGAGCCTCGGACCCGGATGATTTGCAGCAGAGGCAATTTGAAGCAAACCCAATCATCCGAGACAACGTATATCCAGGTGCAGGCATCGCACACGGAGATGTATCCTTTCTGCCACTGGGTATTCTTTCTTGCCTTTACCATCACATCCCAGGTATTGAAGTACGAATTAAACCTCCCACACACTAACCTGTCCTCTCTTTAACCTTCCAGTGCAGGCGAAAGGCCTCCAGTGCAAGTGGCCTGTTACGCTGGAGAACAAAATAACCCCTAATCTTCACTTATGATCTCATTCGTTAGTGGAAAAGCACTGTGCCATGATTTCTGGGTGTTATGACTGCCAGAGATCATGGGGTGGGACAAAAAAAAGCGGAAGTTGGAGAACCTTGGATTAAAAGTCACTCCCCACCCCGGCAATGTCAGGAAAAAGAATAATGCAGTTACTATAATCCCACAAAAAATGCACGGAATGACTTCTGAAATCAAAGGTGTTCAGGTGTTGCAGCGTTCAGGTAATCTTCTGCAGACCTGTATTGGCTTGCCAATGGCTCACATGCAATATATGGCAGGATAAAAAGTGCCTGGGAGGTCACTGCACACCGTGAAAGAGCTTCAGACATTGGCACACGCTCAGCCACTTTGACAGTTTAACCTGAGCACTGTCCAGGGAGGTTCAAAAACCCATGTCAAATGGGTTCAAGCAAACAGGGAAATAACCCTCCCAGCGTGGCAGGCAGACGCTGGGAATGGGGACAGCGTGCAGAAGACAAGGACTCCTCTTGCACCACCAGTTCCCACCAACCCCCTGCTCCCGGCGCACCTCGGCACACATTGCATAACCA
Organism: Porphyrio hochstetteri; assembly: GCA_020800305.1. NCBI lineage: Eukaryota > Metazoa > Chordata > Aves > Gruiformes > Rallidae > Porphyrio > Porphyrio hochstetteri. The sequence goes on along the minus strand of CM036908.1, from coordinate 65,560,141 downwards.
AAATAAGCCCAACCATCCTGCCTGATAGGATAATGAACTCTGTCACAGCTTTTGCACTGAAGAGAAGCATAATCCCTAACAGACAGGGAGCCAGGAGAACAGGGGAGAAGGAAGCAGACACTTCATGAGTGACATTTCAACTGTCCAGATTGGTTTTTTTGTACCAAAATAATTACAAGAATAAGATTTTACAGTGGCACTGCCACAAACCAATATAATTCTGCTCCACACGGCTGTATCATTTACCTGGGGGTCTCAACACAGCGTGTTTTGGTTCCCTTGCCATGCAATGCTGATCTGCGGAAATTTAGAGAGACCTTTGAGCTCAGAGCACACCCCCACTGACTGTGGGCTGCCTGGCCTCAGCTGTGAGAGGGTAGGACAGGACACTGACATGTGTCTGATAGTCTGCCCTGCCAAAGGGTAAGCAATGTCATGGACAATAAAGAGGGGGACCAGCTGAGAGGTGGTATGAACTTGCTGGCTCCCCAAACCTACCAGTGGAGCGGCAATGGGGGGAGCTCAGCTGGAGTGGAAGGGAGGAAAAGGGGAAGCACAGAGCAGCGGCTCACTGGAGCTCTCCAGTAAAACCTCCATGGAGCCCCTGGCACAGCCCAAGGTGGTGTCTCTGGAGAGCTTTGACTCCTTCCCCTTTTGCTGCAACCTGAGCAGCTTCAGGCTGTTTGGGAATTTCAGGGGGGTATGTAGGAAACCAGCTGAAAACACCTTCAATATCCCAGGTTCGATGTGGGAAGGAAGGAAACAACTTCAGTTGCAACAGTTTACGATTCCTGAACCTGGACAATGCGGGCTCTCAGCTTGCAAACACAGGGAGAAGACCTACTTGCCAAGGATTCACGTTTAACAGAATGAGAAGGCACATTTGGCCTTGTTAAGCGTCCCTGTATTTTCACACTTGTGTTAAAGGTCACGGTCATTTGAAGCCATTCCTGCTACATACAAAAAACCTCTGCCTTTCTCAACAAGGCTGAAAACACGGACCAGACCCACCAAGTGACACAACACATCGCAATGTGCCCGTAAGTCAGAGCAGCTGAGAAACAGCGTCTCCCTTCCACAGCTTGGCGACAGGGGCAAGAGCTGCAGGATGGCCAAAGGGACAGAAATGCAACGTTCGTTATTGTAGGGACTAGTCAGCAGACCCAAAACTGCCACAGGCAGCCCCAATGAAGCTGGTGGCTTTAATGAAGGCTCAAGCACCATCCAAAAGCTTTGCACAGCCCCAGGCAGCACAGACACCCTCCCGTGACATGTGGGAAAGCAAACAGCGGCGCAGGAAGCAAACTTGTCACCACTGGGGCTGGGAAGCAAAGCGTGGTGTTAGTATCGGTGTCAGCAGGAAAGCACTGAGGGACACAGCTGTGCACAGCATGGTTCCTTGGCAATTCTTGCCAGATAAGCATGGCTGGGGAGAGGTGGTCCAGAGCATACCAGGGATGTAAATCCCACACTACAGGTTTTTTGGCTGTCTACCACCCGTGTGAAGCCTATACCCTCCCTCTCCTACTGTTTCAGGCCTTCACTTGGGGGTATGTGCAAGCATGCAGCAGTTTCTTCTGGCAGAGTGCTGCTGGGAGAACAAAAGCAAGAGATTTCCTGCGTCCATTTTTACAGTCAGCACAATGCTCCCTTTTTGGTTGTCAGTATGTTTGCATTCCCCCTCTATGAAGAGAGACTTCAGCACAAGAACCTCCCCTGTTAAGAGTACCTTTCAAGCTGAACACAAAGTCATCTCTTGTTCTTTCCAGGCATGCTAATGCCTTGAGGGTTACTTTATCCCATGAGAATTATCGTTTTGAGACTTTTTGAATTTGCAACAAGCCACCGTCCAGCTGCAACACATGCAGCAAAGCTTTTGTCACCACACAGGCCAGGCACAGGCATGTAGCAAAAGTGTTAAGTCCTGCAAGTGCAGCCATATGGCAAATCTGAGCTTGTCACCATGAACTAGGAGAACCACTTCAAGGACTAAATGGAGAGCTCACCTAATTTGCCCATCTGTCCCAGGACGTTTATTGGTTTAAAAAGGTGAAATAATCTATCAGGAGGAATGCTCTGTATTGATACCTTGGCTTGAGTCTTGTTTGGTTTCATGTTGCTATCACACAGACGCACACTGTGCTACAAAGATAAAATGTTACTCAGATTGCAGGGTCAACCTTGGAGACACTAGAAACCACAGAACTGAAACTGCCTATAAACCCCGATTAGACTCCGTCATGGGTATGGGTTATTTTACAGTCTTCAACCACACGATCATAAAGTGCTTGTCTACCAGATTCACAGCCAGGATGCAGGATTCCTATTCAATGTACATTTTCCCCTCCTACTCCACACATAGCCTGTAGTTTACATACTGCCCAAGCCTCGGCTAGCCATGAAGACAGCGTCAGATTTGGTCCCTGCCTCTGTGATGGACGGCCGGCGAGCAAGGGAAGCAGTGCAGTGGGCTGTGGTGTACCCACAAGTGCAAATAAAGGCAGCAGCTCATTATGTGTTTAACAGACAGCCCTTCATCATAATATTTATAAAAAAGAGTTTCAAGTGGTCAGATTTGGCATCCAACAACTCAGAACATTTTCACTTCAATTTACTTGCCGCAGCTAGGGATCTAAGAAGCCAGGAGTGAGACCCAACTCCTCATTTCACAGAGGTGCCATGAAAATAAGTTCCTACAAGTAGCCTTCTCAGGAGCAAGACAAGATAGCCTTCCTGCCTCAGTTGAAATTAATTTCCCTCCAGGCAGCATACTCTGATCTCCATCACCAAACTTTCCAAGGCCCTCTGGCAGTTCTGCCCTGAAACACTTCCTTCATTCCTTTTGTCTTCCCCAAGAAATGAAGCAGTACCCAATAAAACTGGCTTCAGCTGGGTTTGCAGCCAAGGCAGCGGTAGCACAGCCCTGTGGTCTCTCTTCCACGGGGCAGCAGTGGGGACAGATCCTGTACCATGCCCTATAGACTCCAATCTCCCTGGAGCAAACCCATCCTACCCACTGAATGAAACTGGTGATGGTGGATGTTTGAGATCCTGTGAAGATGTCTGGATGACAATGGCTTCACACAACAGGGTTGTCCCGGTTTGCCGCTGGGATAGAGTAAATGTTGACAAGAGGCTGGGAGGGGACACAGCCAGGACAGCTGACCCAAACTAGCCAGGGGGTATTCCATACCATAGGACTCATGCTCAGTATATAAATAAAGGGGGCTAGCCGGGCATCAGGGCAGGTGAGCAAACTGCACTGTGTATCACCTGCTTCGTATAACCTAAGTACTGTTGCTGTTATTTTCCTCTCCTTTTGCTGTCCCAGTAAACGGTCCTTATCCCAACCCATGAGTTTTACCTTTTTCTTCCGATTCTGCTCCCCATCCCACTGGAAGGGAGGGCTCAGCTGCCAGCTGAGGCTAAACTACAATAAGAGCAACACAAACTTTACCACCGCTCTTATTGTCACGTGCTCTTTCAGCACAGCTTAAATACGATCTATTTTTAGTTTTGCAAAAGCAAAATGAAAGGGAAGGAGACAGTCTAACATCACGGGGCATGGCAACCCATGCTCACAGGCTTCCTCTAGCCTGCTCCACTACCCCAAAAGGAGGCCCAACCTGCGTCACATCTGCAATTGGTAGAACTGCTGACTCCTCTCCATTGCCTGAGCTCCAAAGAAGCTAGCCAAAAGCATAGGAGAAGCCTCCTCTTTAGAGCCCCAAGGTGTACCTATGGGTGAGGTGGAAATTGCAGTCAACTGAAATCTAATTTAATTCCTTTAGAATTCAAATCTCAGCAGCAAGCCACCACTGTAGCATCAATCTTAACACAGAAAGCCAGAAGATTGTCAACAGGGTAAAATAAACTCTTAAACCCATGCTCAGATTCTATTGTGTCCACCCTGGTGTTACGTACTGCTGAGCAGCCAACAACAGCCAAGTTGAGAGCCAAGCCCAGACATGATGGATGAGATGAGTAAAGAGATGTGCTATATCCATGCTGCAAAACGCTGCAATACGCTGAACCTCTGTTAGCAGTTAAGTCCAAGAGGACCAACAGAGACCACAAGACTGCCTAATAATCTTGGGCAACTGAGGGAGCTGCTTAAAACCACATTTTGTTGGGTCCTTTCAAGTTCATTAGCCTGATCCTGAGCACAAAGTTGGCGGAAATCACAAGTAGAAGCTGGCATGTTCCAGACATTTTGGGATTAAGAACACAGGAATAAAGCATCACACCAACTCAGTAGTAGCTGCAATATCCACTTGGTCATCCAATACTGGGAGCTACGTTGACGCTCCAGGCAAATCTGCTTCAATGTACCTCAAAGCACCACAATACACTCCTCTGAAAGTAAAGCCTTAAGGTACCCCAGGTAGACAAATAAGTACTCTGTTGCCACAGACTACTTGAATAAGACTGCCAGATCTCTCTCTAAATATCCCATCAATTCTTTAACATATTTTCCTGAACATTCCAGAAATATGCCATGCTTAACAGTCTTAATCTGCATTTAAAAATTGCTAGAATTCAAAACTAACACACAGCAGATCAGAAATGATCATGAAAGTATTTTTAAAGTGGGATGTTACTGTAAAATGAGAACAGAAGGAGTGCTGTTATAAAAGCAAAGCTTTCTTTCCCCCACAGCAGATAAAAAAAGACACCTTGAAACAAACCATTGCAAGACTATCTGCAGAGTGTTAGATCTTAAGAAGGCGGCTTCTGCTTAATCATTCATGGCTCACGTGTCACCATTAATTCAGATCTCATTCCTGATTAAGATCCAACACACTTAGCACAACACTGCCACTGCACAACTGCCAGCCTTGTATTTCCTAAATGGTAACTGAGCAAGGGAGCTTCTGGAGACCCACAGAGGGGGGCTGCAGGCCAAACAAAACCTTGGCAGGTAAGTTTAGACCAACTCCAATTTGGGTTTAGCCTTACTATTTCTGTATTAATAACACACTGGGCCAGGTGATGAGACCAGTCCAGCGTCTGCCTCCCAAGCTGTGGCAGAAACTCAGAGATAACAGTGACATGGGATTGTCCCAGTAAGGCTAATACTAAAATGATCATGATGTTCTTTAACTCTGTCAAGCATAATAAAGATGTTTAATCCTTTAAGAAGAGGTTGTTGCCTAGAGTATGCAGGTTTTTGTTTTCTTTTCAGCTGACAGTATTTTCATTTCACCATCATGCAAAAGATGCTGAATTTAAAAAAAGAAACTTGTGGTGTGGTCCTACAGGTGCTTTTAGGAATCAGACTGAGTAAAGAAATAGCACTAATGCTAAAAATGAAATGTTTATATGCTTTTGAATGTAAAAAAGGAACACTGTCATTATATAAAACTGATTGTGCAAAGAAACAGGCCAGGAATCTGTTCCCAGACTTGGTGCATTCAGATAGAGGGTGAAAGAGAGGCACGTCCTAAAACAGGAGGCTCTCCTAAAGAGCTCATATGAACTCTTACCATACTGCCTTAAAATTAAGATGCAGTCAACTCATGCAACAGAGAAACCACTTTGACCCTTCTTTTTACATAGTTCCCATGATTAAAATGACATTTTATATTAATTCTTACACCCTGTCCTCTATCATTAGATAAATTAAGACATTTGGTGTTATAATACCACAAAGAAAAAGCATGAGCTTCAGTTTAATTTAACTCTCAATTATAAATTGCAACAGAACTGAAAAGTCCTGTCCGTATGTTCCCGATGGTCAAGGACACTAGCCTCTGACTTTCATCTCACATAAAACATTGAAAATCATTTTCTTACCGTGCTCCAATGACATCAAAGAGATGTTGCCAGCGATCATTGATTTTGTTGAGTTTATCATCTATTTCTGCAACTCGGCTCTTGTTGCTAGCCTTGATTAGCTGATCGCCCATTTGTTTCAACTGAAGCTTATTTTCACTGAACAGGTTTATTTCTTCCATGCAATCCTGATAAATATAGACAAACATTGCTTAATTCAAAACAAAACAACATAACCAAACCAAAACTATCTGTTTCTTTTCCCACATGTGCGATGTGAAGTCAGGTATGGCTAGCAAAGGTTTGTACGACAGCATGTAGTGCTCTCTCACTTGAAACAAAACAAAACAAACCCTCAATGGAAAAGCACTCTTACAATGAAACCACAAGGAAAAAATAAGCTGCTTAAAGACTTGCAAGTGCCAGGAGTAAGTACTCCTAAAATTAGGAGTTTAATGTTCTAATTTTGCCTCTGCTTTCCTGATTTAACATAATTTTTCAATCAAGCTACCTCAAAAGAGCTCCAATTCAACTCTCAGGTGGCTATATTTTGTTGGTGTTCTTATCCAGAGGAGATCTGGGATTAGCTATTGAGACCTTTAAGCCATGTGGAGGACCACAGCAGTAAAATAATGGTCTTGTTCAAAATCATGCTAATACGGCAGTATTAGGAAGCAGCACTAACTGCACTGACTACCCAGGAGAAGGGGCAGAATTAGGTTTTACTTTTGGTCATGGTAACTTCTTGTTCGTCTTGCACAAGACGACCTTTTGTTTGCCCTCAGACTACCAGCTTCATAACCACTGAGAGAGGTGGATGTGGCAAATGCTCGCAGGACACCTCTGATCCCCAGCAGGGACAGCTCTGGGCATTGCAGTTCATGCACGCGTGCCCAACCATCCAGACCCCTCCTGCCCCAACTCACATACAGCACACCCTGTGCCTAAATGCAGTCAGGTGGCTTTCCTGTTCTGCATTATGCTCCATGTCTGCACACGAAGGAGGAAAGAGCTGAGCCAAGGAGAGCTCATCTTCTCACAAGAGCCTGTATGTGCTGGTTTTATACCCCGTATCACTTCCGAGAGGCGAGGGAGAAGTGAGGAATGGTGTCTCTAGAACGAGTTATCAGGCTGCAGTTGAGAAAAAGGGGCATTACTACTTACCTTCTCCAATTTGTCTATCATGTCTTCAATGCTAACATCTGCAGTCTGCAACACTTTGCTCTCCATTTGTACCAGCCAGGAGCACAGCTCCTTATTCTTCTCATTGAACACAATCCAGGCATTGAGTCTGTCCTCGATCTCCTGCTTATGCAGAGACACCTATGGATAAGCACACACACTGCGGTTGGACTAGATGATCTTTTGAGGTCCCTTCCAACCCCCAACATTCTGGGATTCTGTGATTAACTGCTGGCAACATCCTTCTCAGGAAGGAAAACTGGCAATTATGAGCCATCTAATTTCTAGGCTGCATTTGATGATATTCCATTTTGCAGGAGCAGTTATCAACTATCTCTAGCTTTCTTTTCAAAGCCAGCAAGCAGATTGTTATTACATCTTATTTTGGATAGCAGGGCAAAAAGTTGACTAGCAAACACCAGATTCCCTCCCTCAGAAAAACTAAACTGAGTGACAGCTTCATAATCAATGAGCTTATGTAACAATTTAAACATTACTCAGACTCAGTGAAAACCTGAAAATGCCAAACAAAGAAGCACTATAAAATACATAATTACTACAGTATCATATATAACACAAAAGACATATAACACCTAAGTGAGTCCTTATTTTTCTGCAACTGTAAGAGAAACTTTGCAACTCCTGACTGCAATTATTTTCTCTCTATAAAAGCCTCCCTCTTTTCTTTCCATTTCCTTACAAGTTATTGGAGAACTAAAAAAACCCAAAAAATCAGCATCAAGTATCTACACTTTTTATTGAAGACTATGGATTTTTTTTCCTCAAAATTACATGTAGCAGGATGGACAAACAGATTGTTTAGACAGAAGTTACGTTGATGTTGCCTGAACCAGCAAAGCTAATATCACTGCTCTGACATCTTGGAGAGGAGTAGGGTCACTCTTCTAATACTACTACTAATAGTATTTCTAAGCCCAAGAGTCTTAAGTATGTATTTGTATTAATTTATCTACTTTGGTGGATTCCTGTACTAAGGTATGTGGGACAAAGAAAGCAAAAAATGGTACAAGTTTTACTAAAATTAGACAAAGAACTAATCTCTCACCATCACCAAAAGAATTGATGTAAAGAAGACTGAGCATAACATTTTGCTTGCTTTGGCTGCGAATGACCAGTCTAAATATCACCCCGTGGCAAGACATATTCCTTCTTCACATCTAACACACACCTTGTACAGCATAAGGTTCCTCAAAATGCCATTACTGGTTCTCCTAGGCTAATCTCTAACACCACTTTGTACCTCAGAGTGAAGTTTAACTGTGTAGTGCGGAAGCAAGGCCAGCCCCATGCAACACCAGGATCAAAACAGAAAGCACTCAGCGAGCTGCCACTATATTGCTTTTGTCCTTTAAATTTTGACTTTTTTTAAGGAGGGCATGGGGAAATAAAAGGGATTTCTAAATCTTTCATGCTGATCTAAGCAAATGGATGAGACTGAAAGCCTGTTTTAGTACACAGGGAAATAATCTCCAAAGTTCTCACTGGGAAGAAGTCACCTGGAGACTCCACAGACCTCAGAAAGTCTCTCTGAGATGGTCTGTGCTCTGGGATGCTCCCTTGTACCCTCAGCCTCTGAGGTATGAAGGATAAATCCCTTATCCTTCCTCTACTGCCTGCAGCACCTCCCATTTGCTGAGACAAGTTAATTTTGTCCATGGAAGGAGAGACTATGCAAAGCCACCGTTAAATCCTGAAATGAGCTTGACTTTGTTTTTGCAAGGCAGGGTTTTAAGTGCAGGAAGCACCTTTTAGAGGGCTAAGCAATACACACTGGGGGTAAAACAGGTATGAGCCAAAAAATCCCAGACAAACTTCCAGGAACACAACCCTTCAAGTTAGGCCTTGCTTTGAGCACTTTCTCCTCGGACCAGCTGCCCTGGGATACTAGCTCCAATTTGGCATCCACAGCATGATACAGAAGCAATGCGGGCATTCCCATGGGACACTAAAAGAATATCAAGGCCCAGACATCTTTAGCCATACACTGGTGTTCATTAGGACAGGATACTCGCTGATATGAACAGTTAAATCTTTGACCTACATGCACCTTGCAAAGGCTGCCATGTAAACACTAATCCCCGAAGTGCATCTGCTCACTTGTGTGTTTGTGTCCCTTGCCCAGTCCTGCACAGGCATCTGGCTGCCCAGCTCCAGTGGCCGTGACAGCTGCAGTCGCGTCTCACTCTTAAAGGCTTTCACCTCCCTGCATTTATACTGCAGATTTATTTGGTTTTTTACTTCTTCCCCACACAATACATCTCATGCTCTAATTTGTTAGACAAAACAAAGCGGCCATGCTAACAGCAGAATGGATGAAATCTGCTTTGCTACCCTCATGTCCTGCACTGGGCATCAGCACAGGCTCTTGGGAGGCTCATTAGTGCTGTGCAAACATTTCCCTATGTCCCTCTGCTGGGCTGCTGAATAGATTCCTCCCACTACAGATTTTTGTGTGCTGAACAGTCACATTAATGTCAACCCTTCCTTCTCTCCAACAGACACAGAACTAAATGTTGTTCTCTCAGGAAATTAAAATAGAAATTCTGAATTAAATCTGAACTTAAATTACTACTCAAAATTACTACTTGGATAGACTGTAGTGGGGTACCTACAAAGATAGCTTAATTTTCAGGGCTGTTTCTCAGAGCTGAAATCAGCAATTCACCAAAAAAGGAAAAACAACAATGGTTCAGGCATTTTGAGTTAAAATAATGCCCTATTTCTGCAGGGGTTTTTTTGGGAGGGAGGTTGTCTCTGGAATTATTTTCAGAGTTCAGAAAACACTGGTTGTAGGTCATGCAGTTTAAGGCAGAGATACTGAATTCTTCTTATTGCAATGCAAAAAAAAAAAACCCCAAATAACTATTTCACCACACCAAAGTTTGTGAAATAAGTATAGCTGTCCATCACCCCAGCAATACTCCCACCAACACTGCTTTACCTCTGCCTGAGTAAGGGTTGGACAGCAAATACTAACTCGCCTCAATACTCCTTTACAAACTATAAAATAAAAGCTATTGACTCGTGAGTAAAGAGAGGCAAGAGTCTGGCTTGCTGGCAGGTACAGCCATCCAGAGTAATTTAAGACCTCGAAGTATTTGACTTCTTCCAATCCTGTTAAGGGGCGAAGTAAACACACTTTCTGGCCTGCATAACCACCTAAGGAATCAGCGCATGGGACTCTGCTGGTAAATGCTCCCCAGCAATTTTACAAGCAGCACATGGAGTGTAATGCAGCAACAAGCCACAAATGCAAATGCCTCACAGAAAAGTCTACTCTTCGTGTGTTTGAAACCAAGAAATCAGCATTTAAACACACTCAAGTTTGTTTTATCAACTCTCCTGGCGTTATTTAAACATCTGATTGCAAAGACCTCCCCCTTCCTTTCCCAGCTTCATGCCTTCAGGCAGCTCCTGTGTTTATCCCTCCACCCCCCCGCCCCGCCCGACCTTTGGCAGCCCAGAACAAAGCCACCTATTTCAGCAAACAGCCGCGTTTCAGCTCTGTGCAGATCTCTAGTTACAAAGGGTTTAAAAAAAAAATTAAATTTTTTTAAAATCTCATCAGTCTGTCTCCAGGAAACAAAGGGCAAACTTCAGCTCAGCTGCACCAGAAGACCAATCCCCACCCAAAACTGCAAAAGGGAGGCAACCCCAAGAGAAATCCTCTCTGCTACCCCGCCCCCCCTTTTCGGCCAGGCTCTATCAGTACCGCGCAATAAAACCCCCAGAGGAGGAATAAGACTTACACGAAAGCAGAGCTCTTCCCACTGGCTGTGCAGATGTTCCACTTGCTTCTTGAGGACCATCATATCCTCGTCGAGGATGTAATGAGACAGCTCCACCTTCATGGCCCGCAGCTCCTTCATGTCGCGGGCCCAGTCTGCCAGCGACTGCTCCAGCTCCTGCATGGAAACGCACCCAGAACAAGCCTTGGCACTAAGCTCCTCTGGTTTCCAAACCTGCTCGTTAATCCCCTGCCTGCCCTGTGGGGGAGGAGAGGAGGGGAATGTGCAGCCACTTGTGCAGCGCTCTCCTGCAGGACCGGATGGGGTCCGCGGGGTCCCGGGTGTCTGGCTCCAGGCCCAGCTCGGAGCCCACTGGAGCCCAGGACTGAGCTGCTGCCGATTCACCGGTGCATCCCCAAGAGCCAAAATGCTGCCTGACCTCAGCAGCTCCCTGTGCTCCAGTGCAGCGGTTGAGGCTTCACATCCAGGCAGGATCGTGCCCACTTCTTTGGGTTGTCTTTTTAATTATTTTTTTTATTATTATTTTCTAACCTGCATTTTTTCCGGTTTCAGGGTATTTGAATGCTTAAAGGGTAAAATTTGTTCCCTTCGGTATTGGATGAGTTCACCAGCACTTGGTCAGATTTGTCAGAAATGGGGAGCTTTTAAACTGCCCATTCTTTGTTCACCTGGCTCCCCCTTCCCTCTCCAACAAGGTTGTTGTTCATTTACTTAAATCATAAAAAAAAAATCTGATCTGCTTCAACACGGGGGAAAAAACCCAAACAAGCCTGAGACTAAAATTTACCTGAGCTCATAAAAAAATACTCCCTACGGATGTGTAAATGCAGGTCAAACCCCTGCATTAATGGAGCTAACTATGGAATTCCACAGGACTTTGCAAGTCCCTTTAAGTCCAGGCCTGAGAAAAACAGCTTTATTCCACAGAAGAGTGAAATGCAGGGAGAGGAAAGGAGGTCCCTTCTCCTCCATGCCATTTTTGGTCCTTTATTATACAGTGACACCCAAGAGCAGCAACTGTACTGGCACTGTCTGACCCCGACACCTCCGCAGCTGAATTTCTCTTACTGGAATAAGAAGCAGGAGCTGTGAGCTGTCACCTCACAAATAATTCAGGGCTACAGCAAGACTGCTGCCGTGGGAAAGGCAGCCAGCGCTCACAAAGAAGATTTCAGACAGCTGATAATGAGTTCAAAGCCTTGGCTTGTTAATAAGCTTATTTGTTTCCACTACATAGGTCAACAATTCACTTCATAAATGGATGATGAAAGACTGACCAGTCCAGACAAAATGTCTCCTATGCCTTGGAAATGTTTTCCTTGCCATTTAATTTTCATGCTGCAGTATGGGCTGTGAGGGCTTTTGCCACTCCCTCTTAATTTTCTTTCTCTTTAATTATGCCCTAATCGCGGAGGTGTGCATGGTGCTTTGCAGACTTACACAGTCTCTGGCCTGAGGAGCTCCCTGTCCAAAATGGATTGGAAAAGAAAGAGGGAGATTCAGCCATTAGGATAGCAGCCAAATGAGGTGAGACCATGGAGATTTTTCCCTTCTGTTTGAGGAACTGCATATTAAATTCAGACTGTGAAAGGGGAGCAGAAGCAGGAAAAAAACCCCTCCAAACACTGTTACTCTTCTTGTAATCTCGGTCAGCTGGACTTTTCTGGGCTGAAAAGGGTAGGTTTAGATTACATACTATAAAGAACTTCTTCCCTGTGAGGGTGGTGAGGCCCTCACACAGGCTGCCCAGAGAAGCTGTGGCTGCCCCTGGATCCCTGGCAGGGTTCAAGGCCAGGTTGGATGGGGTTTTGGGCAGGCTGGGCAAGTGAAGGGTGTCCCTGAACATGGCAGGGAGGTGGAAAGAGATGGGTTTTGAGGTCCCCTCCAACCCAAACTGTTTTGTGATTCGATGACTTTACAGATTGGCAGCAATCAGGATGGCAGCATGGAGAGAAATTCAGTGTCACTAAAGAGCAGGTAAGGGGGAAAAACTGATTTTACAGGGATCAGGTGTCACGCAAAGACTACATCCATATAAGCGCAACATGGCTGTTCAATACCTTAATGTGTTCCTTGGTTTTGTAGAGCTCTTCATGTTCAACTGGAAGTGGATCTTTTACTTTCTTCTTCAGCTCTTCCAGCCTGCTTCTTAACTCCTTGATTTGGTTTTCACAGCAGCCCCAATTCTGCTCAAGGAGACAAGGACATTACAAAAGGTTGAGAGGCTTTATCCTGATATACTGAACCATACAGAAATGCTACAAAATAGCCTCTTCAACCCACTAAAGTAAATAATCATGTGCACTGGCTCTTTGGATTTTCTTTTTGATACACAGTACCACCCACAAGAATGTGGTGCGGGGATTTACAGAACTTAAACCCTCTCCTGTACTTAAGGTTTGACTTACAGAACACTGCTGCTCATTTTGTTTTGCCTCACCCCAGAGGCTTTAAGCACAGCTTTTGGGCTGCTGATTGCATCAATGACAGTATTCAATTTTAAGACTTAGACCTATGTGCTATCTAGCCATGAAAGCAAATTCATTACTCTAAAGAATTAAATATCACCCACCCTTCTGTTTAGAGGGGCAACAACAGGACGAGCAACGAGTCATGCTAACTCCCTCTAAGCTAAATTTTAGCCCAAGTCACAGCCTGAAGCAGGAGAGAGCTCCAGGCCCCAGGAAGCATGAGAACAATCAGGGCCGGAAACATCTGCTGTAGCAACAAGCGGACACCAAGCCCATTTTCCTTTGGGGAATCAGTGGAGCACAAGGCCTGATGGTGCATGACATGCACTTCACTCAGAACTCTCCGCAGTGAGCAGCAGCTCAGCGTTTGCACTGTTGGTACAGAGCTCAGTGCTGGAGATGGTGGAGCAGGGAAGCACTTGCAACCCCAACGCTGGAGAAGCTCTGGGATACCCCTGGGGAGGGCATCATCTACCTGAATGGTGCTGTTGATCTGCATCTTCTGCTTGTCCAGCTGCACTTGGGTGTCCCCCCAGTTCTGCTGTAAGTGGCTGAGCTCCTCCTGGAGAACAGCGCTGGTCTCAGGATCAGACACAGTGCGTAACTTTTCCCCGACATCAATGACTAGGGAGTACATGGTTTGCCACCTCTGAAAAGTCACTGTCCTACTCTTTAATAGAAAAGAAAATATAAATGTAAGTGTCCCAGCTGTTCATAACAAGCTTTAGAAGCACATTCTCAACTCAAAGGGAATTACAAGACACTAGTTTGTTCACTTTCATGAAAGAGTAAAGAATAGATCTTCTCCCATCTGCTTTTTTAATTTCAGAAAAACAAGATTCTTTCTGATCTATAAAACTCCACAATAGCTTTTCATACAAAGTGAAAGTGCAGCAGTTAACTGAATTTCCATCTTTTTTTATCTGAATTATTCTGAATTAAAAAAAACAGTTTAACTTCTGTTTTCACCTCAAGCATCAACAACTAGGACAAATTTTTCACAGATAAAAGCTCTTTGGATCTTGACATACTCCAAGTGAAGTAAACTATCAATATTTATTTGCCTACAACACAAACTGGCCTGTAACACAAGCAGATCTGATGGCTGTTTCTTTCTGTAAAACAGCAGCAGGAGGGAAGGGCAGTTTGGAGTAGGAAGGAGAAGATTTTCTGGCTTTTCTCATGCTTTTCCTTTCTTTTTTTTTTTTTGGTAAAATCTACCCAACATCATCTTTACACAGCAGTTAAAAGTAAAGATGAAATAAATAGGGCAAGCACCAAATGGAATACTGATAATGCGTTAAGCCATCAACATTAGGTGTGTGGGAACACAGTATATCTGCGACCGTGCAAATAGCATTCAATAATGTATTTTGAAAGGTTTTAGATTGCCTTAGGCAACCATCAAGTTCACTGCTTGGTTTTACTTTTTTATAAAACAAAGAGGTGTATAATTAAATGGAAAACCAAGACACCCTATGTTAACACAGGAAAATATTTTTTTCCACTGCATGTAAAACAAAGAAGTTGCTGTCCTGAAGGGCTGCTGCCCAGGTCTGTGCATCCTGGAGTGGTGACTCCAAGGACAGACCCCCTTGTAAGTGCTTTATCTTCTGCTCCTGGCACCTCCTCCTGCCCATCCCTGCACACACAGGACACACATGGGCCATCTTGCCACCTATGTGCCTGCGTCCTTCAGCCAAACTGGAGGCCTGCTTTCAGCAACCATGTCGACACGGCGCATACAGACCTGGAGGGTACCGTGTATTACCATGTTCATGTACTATTTTTAAAGCATGCAAGGCTACTAAATAATAGTGCTGACCAGGAAGTTTTCTAGTATAATAAGCCTTACACAATGTCACTGTTTCTTATCTGTGCTCAGCTTTAAGAAAAAGTGTCAGCAATTGGTTTTTTATCCAAAAAAACATGTGATTCTACAGCTTTTTACTTTACTGGACAGAATTTGTTTCAGTCTAAGAAAACACACAGATTTTAGACTAATGAGAAATAAATATAGTACCTTGAAGTAATGAGTCAGATTACGAAGCTGGTAGAGGTTATAGCAGTCCTGGCTCTTCACTGATAGGAGGAAGCTGTTTGTATCAGCAATAAATCTGCTGAGTCTCTGCAAGCAACTCCTGAAGAACTGCCACTGGCTCATGAGTACATCAATATCTTTCTTTCTCTGCTGCACCATCCGGATAACATTCTGCCAATGCTCTTTCACCAATGTGAGGTTGGAAATAAATGCAGTTCTGGAGATAGCAAGTGTTTAATGTTAACATATTTTACAGTTACTGTGATGTACTTACAGTAACTGTGATGGATTTCCATTTGCAATATTGTATTCCAATTACAGTACCCAGCTGTGCAAAAAACTATGCAGCACTAAGCTCAGCCCTGCTCTCACTATTCCATCTTCTAAGTGATCAAAAAAAATTTTACATGATACAAGGATGGATAACACAAGATACTCCAGTACAGAACACATGTAGTACAGCAGTCACAGAAACAGTATGTGCTAAACAGTCCTCTGAGGAAGGTCAATGCAAGTGAGACAAGATCCCTGATTACTCTGCACAACTGATCTTTGCTTTTAGCAGGCTGGAAGTGGGAATTCAACCATCATTGTATCCTACAGCAGGAGGACCTAACTGCAAAGTGAAAAAGCTCTGTGTTGTTATTAAACCCACACAAGTAGTTTTTTGGCCTCTCCTCCAACATGGTTAGATGATGCAGCAGATTTAGCTGGAGTGGCCAAGCCCCCCTGCCGCAACTGTCAGGTCTGCTCCTCTGCAGGAGGCCAAGGCACCCAGAGCAGCTCTTGCACTCCCCCCACCCCTTTTTTTTTTTTGTGGGGCTAGCTTCAGCACAAAAATCCAGCAGCTTTAATTAGTGTAGCCCTACACTTAAACCCTTGCAGGTTTAAGTCAAGCTATGGACTTTATACTGAAGCAGCAGAGGCGAGCACGCACGCTGTCCTGGTAACTCTGGGGAGCAGCAAGCTCTGGCAGAAAGGGGTAATGTGTTAAAAGCATGCCTGAAGGAGCTGAACCTTTGCTCAGATATTACTGGCTGCTTCCCACTCTACATAGATTAAGAGAAAAGTGCAAGATTATACTGATAAAAAACAGGTTTGGCTACCACATATTTGGAGTTGCATGGCTGGTGACTCAATGTTTTGTCATGTGTGCCAGGGGCAACATGGATAGTCCACACCTCTGCACTTTAAATAGTAGAGAGGGCTAGGAGGATGCAGCATCCTCCTCGCTCTCTGGAAGAAGGTGGCTGCTCAGCCACAGTTACACTTGCAACAACTGCAGGGTAGCAGTAGACATGGAAGCTTCCTGTTCAGGAGCAATTTTTTTGATAGGCAGAACATCCAGTTCCAACCCAAAATGCAGTCTGGCCAGGGTGCCTGTGTTTCTTTCTCATTGGACCTCCTCACACTCTGCAAATGTTCCTGGGAGTTATTTCAAGGGTGAACCCAGTCAAGAATGTCCTTAGGAGAGCAAAGATTTGGTACCAACTTCAAGGACAAGACTTAAGGAGAAAAACACATAGATTACCTTTTCCCGGCTTCTCCAGATTCGAAGGATAGTAGAACTTTTGAAATGATAGAATTAAATGTCTGCTGATTTATGGAAATCTCAGCTTGCAACATCTGAAAATACCATGAGAACAACATTTTTAACTATTCACTGAACAACCTTTGCTATGAAAGCTGTTTCTGCTCTTCTAGAGTGACAGCATTTGTTAAACTTTAAATACTGAAAGCTCTGTTACCGGTAATCTGAAGCCTAAATTTTGCTGGACTCATTAATGAAAAATGCAATGTGGAAAGAAACTCATGGAAAAGGTATAAAAAGGCTACATATAAGGGTGAATTTATTCTTTATCACAAAGAGCAAAAGTTCATTCTATAAATAATTTCATTGCACTGAATGAACAGAGGACTTCTAAGTAAATGAGAGAAAATAACTTTTCTTGGACCCTAAAGAACGTCACTAAGGTGCAGAGACTTACCACCCGGTGGTGTTAAGCAGCAGTAAGTCAGGCAGCATGAAGCTCTGGTGCACTGAGGCAGCACAGAGCTCACCCTAAGAGATGTTCAGCGTTTGCCACTTGGGTTTTTTTCCCAGGATTTGAGTTGTTTTTCCATCCTCCCACCACTAGGGCAAAGCCAATAGATAGACACTGCTTAGAACTGTATGCACATGCTACTGCTAGCATGCAGTGTACCTTCTCCTCCCAACGGACGCGGGCATACATGTTTGAAGCTCCATGTCTCTATAACAAACAGCAAGTGTTTGGAAAAATGCCCATGAAGCACATTTCCACCAAAATCTGACAACCAGTCGGAACAGAAAAATGCTGCGAAAACAGTTTGTTTTAAATGCAGTTCTTCCAGAAACCAGTAAGGCTCGTGCCAGATTGCCAGCCAACTGCCTCACCGGTTGTCCTAGGCCACAAGCCTCAGTGCTCTGAGGCAGGGAGACAGGCAGACAGGCAAGTAGCCTCAGGGTTGGAGAAATCTAGGACTTCCATGATGCAACACTTAAGGACAAACTCCTGAAGGTCTAATCCCTACAAAAAAGGGAGCCATCCAGTTTGGAAAAGGATTTTTGCATTTCAAAGCTTTCCTCTGAATAAGTACAAGGCCACACTTCAAGACTGAAATGCCCAGATATACTTTCAAAAGACACAGTATTTTCTAGTGGTCTCCCCCCACCTTCACCATTCAAGAAGATGCTTCTATTTTCAGAGTTAGCTTTACCTCATATACTTTCTGTTGCTCCTGCAGTTCTTCAAACCGTCCTGGGATATTTGATTCCAAGGCCTCATTCATTTTTTCTAGGAATTTAATCCAGTTCTCGCATTTCTGAAAGAATTTCTTTTCATTGTTTTGTGTTCCCTCAAGCACACTGTAAAACAAAAGAAATCATTAAAACTGTTGTGGTGGTCATGGTTTTCCTGGCTATGTTTGCATACTGTACAACATCGTGGTTAGCAATAGTAACATACTCGGGTTTTGCTTGGCACTTTGCTACCTCCTTCACCTATGACCATCCAGATTTTTGCTTCAAGGAACTTTGAATACAAATAACCACTGAATAACCTGGATGTAGGTTAAAAGGGCAGGAATCCAACTTGGAAAGCCCCTAAGAAAGGGGCTGAGAGAAAGCTGAAAACCGATTGTAAGACTTCCTCTGGTTTAATTTGGTTTTCATCTTCCTCACAGAAAAGGAAATGCTTAGTAGTGGGGTTTTGGTTGCATTTCAGACCTGCAGCGTTCCAGAGCAGTTGCTGTTTTCTGACTCCACTGCCGTGTCAGGCTCTGCACTTTCTTCAGGGTAAAGTCATCAAGTGGCAGCTTCAGGCTTGCTTCATTCAAACTCTCTATGCTTGGAGAAAGAGCTGCAAGCTCCAGTGTACGATTCTGAAAGTTAAAAAACCCCATAAATTGCCAAAAACACTGCCTTTCTTTGATTTTAAAGAATATAGAAGCTTCTTCTGTAGGAATCACCAGAATGTATGCATCCAAAATACTAACCCACCCCCCCAACATTTCTGTGTTAACTTCAAAGAACACAGGAAACAAAAAAAGTCACAATTCCCTCACACAAGGCCCTCCCTTTTCCAACAGTACTGAACACATATTCAAGAGCTGATGCTTTCAGAGTTACTTTCTACCTTACACTGAGGGCAATGGGGTAGCTCCAGAGCAAAGCTGGGGAAAAAGATCTCACATCAATCCCAAATCGCTGTGATTTTTCTCCCCTCCATGCAGGCATTTGGCCTGCAATGTGTATACTGAGGTTTCATGAACTTAAATCATCGGGGTTTTTCCGTTTTGGATGACAGTACAGTTACTCTGACAGAAGCAGTGTAACTACAACACTTAGGGCACAAAGAGTTCCTTGAAGTAGGCAAGAGCTGGTGTCCTATGGACACTAAAATCCTCAGTATGTGTCTTTTTGTACTTGGGAATCCAAACATACCATGAGCAATTCTGAGTTGTCTGTTTCATCCTCTAGACAGAGACTGTTGAAGGCCTCTGTGCAATTTGTGAGCTGACCCTCCAGCGTTTCAAAGCATTTCTTGAAATCCTCCAGTCGTGAAAGATTGAACTAGGATAAATATTGTATATTTACATTAATTATGATTTAATATACTTATCCAGTATACAAAGAGGAGCAATGAGCAGTATCATCAGAAAAACAAAGAGATGTTCAATTCAAATTCCAACATATTTATAACCCACTAAATGAACTTTCTCAGTTTTTGCACTATATAAGGGCAAAATTTAAGCTAAAGCAGAGAGCATGAAATCCTGAGAGATTCATCTCTACCTGGAAGAAACAGGCATTTGTGATACCTTTTTGTAGCTTTGGGCTGTTTGAATTATTGTGAAATTGGAAAGCCAAAACTTAGGTTATCAGAGAGAAGAAACTTGTGAAGATGAGCTTCCTTTGAGCTTCACAGAGGGCCTGCTCCCATGTGCCTCCAGCCAAGGCTGCTCAGCTTTTCTCTCTGGAAATAGGGCTGGAATTCAACTTTTTTATTCACTACTTGGTTTCTTTGGGTCAGGGAGAAGAGCACCAGGGAAGCTTTTTCTTTCTGGCAGGAATTAAACATCTCTAGGAACACTGGCAGGAATTAAACATCTCTAGAAACACTGAAACAAGAACATTTTTTATAAGGAATGAATGGCAAAAGTTGGTGTGGGGAAGAGACAGTTCTGTGGGAACGCTACAGGGTTATGCCAGAGAAAATGACTCTCCAGAAATGAAACTTTTCATGCAGTGAGAAGTTCATAGAGAATATGAGAAATCTGTTATCGTCACAAAGATATCTGGTTTCTAGCCGTGGAACTATGCTGGTAGATGGAGTCATAAATAGACCTGGCTGAAAATTTCTTGGTGAATTTGGGTTTACTTTAGAACAGCACAATTCATTGGAACCAGACTTCTTCACAGGAGCATAATAGGTTTTCATCAATAGATGTACAGCAGTATATTTGCTTGGAAGTTTTCTCAGGAATACCTGTGCAGAGAGGTAGTCAATCCCACAGCACTCTTGTGAGTACAGCATCATATGGAGAAACCTAGATCCAGGTCCCTCCCTATGCTGCCCGAGCAGGGATGTGAATCTGGTTTTCCAAATGACCAGAGTTTTCTGCTTGGTGTTAGATATATTGTGTGCACTCATATCAAAGCAAAAACAAGCCCTTGGGTTTTTTCCAAAGCAGAGCTCAGAAAGTTTACAACTTATTTCAAAGTTCGTAGCATATAAATACAGTTCTGAAACTGTAATCATCTGAGGGTCTCATACTGCTTGACTGTATAAGGCTCTTAAAAAGCTTTGTTAGAGCAACACAAACAGGTAAGAAATGTGAAACCCTTCCTTCATCTGCCCCTCGGGCTTCACATATTATTTCTTTACATCATCCTGAAAATCTTTATTTTACTAAAATTTCATTTCAGTTCAAGAACTACAGGGCTCTAGTGTAGAAGGTAGCTCACATAGGACTCTAGTGAAGAAGTTACCTCACACTGACAGCTAATCTAATATTGAAAAAAGTACCTCAAATTCCTCTAACTTCCTCTGCAACATCTTCTCCAAATAGGATGCTCTCTGGAGTGGCTGCAGCTTCTCCAACAGAGTGGCTTCTGCAGCTGTCCCAGTCTGCTGTTTTATCTGATCGGCCAGCAAAGAAATCTGGGCATGGCATGCTGCTACGTTTTGAAGGTCATGCTGTAAATTCTGATGAGGGAAGGGGAAAGGAAAAAAAAAGGTCAGCAAATGAATCAGATCATCATTCATGTGCCACTTTCATTTAGTATCTTTTGTTGCTGTAACTAAGCTCTTTTTGTTTATCTCCTCTGGGAGCCAAATTCAGCTATGGTGAAAGCTTCGGTCTTTTAGTCAGAGTATAAAGGGAATTGCATCCATTGACTCTAGTGCTGGGAAAGGCACGGTTCAAAGTTCAATGGAACACCAGTGACTTCAGGCAGTGGGATACTACTGCTACAGAGGAGATTAGGGAGAGAAATCAGAATATGCCTCTCCACAGAATGGATTTACACTAGCAGACGGAAAAACTGGCCCATGCTGCAGATAAGAAATGCTATTATGTTACAAACAACAGTGCTTTGGATCCCTTAATGACTAAGGACCCTGGGTTTGGTTTTATTTGTTCCCCTTTACTACAGAAATGATGCTATAAAATTAAACTCTAAAGCTTTACAGGCAACTCACGTTCCATATCACTGATCCTGTTCTTCTAACTCACCTCTTTCCAAAACCAGTTAGCTTCATGTGTCCCACCCACACACACCAGACAGGACCTGCAGTGCTAATGGCACTCTAGCAGGCAAGGTGCAAAACTCTTCCAAAAAAGTTTCCAGAAAATGTGGTGCCTTTTTGCTGGCAAACTGATGAATTTATGTCACAGCCATTAATAGATCAGAAGGGAGTGAAAGTGTTTTGGTCTGAGTTTTGCTGCTATTTTTTCTGACACAGGAAGAGGTATATGATTTCTCTTTCCCACAATGTGAAGTTTCTTAACTGGCCATATGCAAAGTGGAGTACTTTGAACTTCTTCCAGTATGTGGCTAGAGGATCATAAACCATGATGAATCATTGCTCTGTCCTGAAATAAGGATTATTATTTTTCTTTATTGAAGTCTAAAGAAACCAAAAATGTCAGAACCTAATGACAGCTTTGCTGCATGAGAGAATCAAATGTACCCTGCGGTCTCAGCATGAGATCTCATTTGCCTAAAGTCAAAAGCATTTAGAATAATCTAATGAGCTCAGAATTCTGTGAACTTATCAGACCAGGCCAAAAAAAGTACCAAACCCAAATAAAACTAATTTGAAGGCTGCAGAAGACCTCAAGATGGTTCTGTGTTCTGGAGAACTGGTCTCTTTTCTGCAGTTATTGTTCTAGCAGATACTATCTCTCCTCCCAAGCAGTGTCCCATAATGTAAATAACTCTTTCTTTAATGATTCCTTCCAACATGGGCCTGATTCTTTGTATATGGCACAATGGAATATAATTGCTCTCTTCTGATCTCTTCTCATCCTATACTAACTCCAGTTTGGTTTGGTCTCAGGATACGGTAAAAATATTTAAATAAAATAAAAAAGTATATGTTATTGGGGAAAAACCCCATAGATTTTGTCTTTCCACTAGCTGGATTTGGGGGAGGAAAGTGGAAGAGGTATTCAATTGATTTGTTGCTCAGAAATAAATCCTGCTTTGTATCAGGCAGCAGAAGCATATTCATATACCTTTATATCCTGTATTTTCTGTATCAGAGTTTCCATCATGTTATCCTTGGGCACATGAGTATCCAACAGCTTAGTGCACTGCTCTTCATGCTTCTGTAACTTGGCTGTTGCCTCAGTGCATAACGTATCAAAGGGCTTCCAAAGCTGCAGGGTCGCTTGTGCTGCCCGCAGTTGATCTGCAATGTCTTCATTTACTGAGTTCCACCTGTCAACACATTAAAGGATAAGAGAATTTTCCTAGAAGATTCTCCTCCAGAATATGATTAATAAAGGATTCCTGTGGGAGTTTCTTTGCATTCATATCCATGTTACTGAACACTGACACAGGACCATTTTGTGCTCTGTCAAGAAAGATATCAGCTACCCCTCACACATGTACCCTTAGACAGAGTAAGCTATAGTAATAGATTTAAAAATCTGACAGACTTTCGAGTCCTACTTCAGCAACTAATTTGTTTTGGTTTTTTTAAAATACTAATAATTGTGTGTCTTTTTTGAAAGCTTACCTCGTATGTGCATCTGCACACTTCTGTTCAATAATCTTTGCAAAGGAGGGGGAACAGTTCTTCTTCAGGTTACTGGCAGCAGCCTGGAGCTTGGCCCAACTTTCCTCACTGTTCTCTGTTTCGTCCTGAAGAGACTGCAGAATGTATTATAGAAATTAGTTGTGGAGATGAACACCCTAAGTGTAGTTTCCCCTACAGACTGGTAGGTGTAGGGCAGCAATAACAGTCACAGAATAGAATCATAGAATGTGTGAGGTTGGAAGGGACCTTTAAAGGCCATCTAGTCCAACCCCCATGCAGGAAGCAGGGACATCTTCACTAGATCAGGTTGCTCAGAGCCCCATCAAGCCTGACCTTGAATATCTCCAGGGATGGGGCCACCACTATGTCTCTAGGCAACCTGTGCCAGTGATCCACCACCCTCATATTGAAGATTTTTTTCCTAATATCCCACCTAAATCAGCCCTTTTCTAGTTTAAAACCATTACCCCTCGTCCTAGCGCTGCTTTCCCTGGTGAACAGTTCTTCCCCAGCTTTCTTATAGGCACCTGTCAGGTATTAAAAGGCCACTATACGGTCTATATATGGAAAAGCTATATAGAATGGATAGCTATAATACAACACCACATTTGCAGCACAGACTAAAATGTTTGTGAAAGATGTTACACTGGATCCTAAAAATTAGGAAGCTAAAAGAGAGGTGAAATGGTCCTTGTTAAAAAAAATCACTCAAGAGGCCTATTCTAAACTGAGGTAACTGAATTGCTTTTAAAGAAACAGCTCATTTAACAAATGCACAGCCTTGAACTGATTAAATTAGTTCACTAGAAACAAAAAAAAAAAGAAGCCACTTTCAGTGAAATTTCTACTTGCATGACAACTCCTGTCTCTGGCCACATGCAGCCCTCCTGATATAGGCAATTGCAGACCCCTGCCATGGATCGTATCTGTGAACTTAATCTGATTAAAAATAAAGAGGGTGATGGAAGGAAGGGTTAAGAATGTGCCCAGTTCCTTCCAGTTATTACCTGTCCCCAGATGAGGATGGAAATCACTTATGCAGCCTTTATTGTCGAGACACACATACCCAGGATTCACAGCCTCAGTCTGGCCTGCACCACTTCTGATATAATTTTAAAATATACCAAAATAGGCCTTATTTTTACTGAAACGGAGAGTGTTTACACAGCCTTTCAACACTCATTTCAAGCCAGGTGAGGGGCTTTAGCCATATCTGTAGAACATTTAGACCCAGGGCCAGCCTGACTGCCTACACTAGATGCCCCACTTAGACTCTGCAGTAGCCAAGCAGAGCAGCAGGATGATTCAGGACATTTACACTCGCCATTTATGCCCAGCCTCATTCAGAAGCTGTGTGGGTTATTCCAGGTCTCTGGAGAGCAACTTTGCATTGGAGCAATCAGAAACACCAGGCTCAGGGTTCCTCTTACTCTGACGCAGGGCTGCTGCACCCACCCCATGGCAGCCCACTGGCAGGCAGACATGGTGGCAGCTCACCCGTACTTCTCTCTTGAACCTCAGTACCAAAGTTGCACTAAAGTTGAACTTACATGCTAAATAAAGCAAGAAGTTTAACAATAGACCTTAGTGCCTCTGGAGATTAACAAAAAAAAATGCTACTGACTTCAATAGCACTATATTAAAGAGGAACTTGCTCAAATAAATTTTTCTGTCTTTTTTGTCAGTGGAGTTTGTTTCTTCGAATGCACAGAAGGATGTACAGAAGTAAAACAACTTCAGTAGATTTACCTGGAGAGTTCTGACTTGGTTTTTCAGTGTTTCCAATGACACCACAAAAGGTTTGCACTGGTCTAGGCAGTACAGATATCTTGTTGTCATCAGGTTGAATTTTTCATAAATTTCATGATAAGCTGTCCACTGCTCCAGTACTGATTGCATTGAGATCTTTAACTGTGCAACCTGCAAGTGAACCAATTTTGTTATTATTTCTTGGACAGAAGTCGTGACACATAAATTACCTTTAAATTGACTTTAAAAATCTAAGCTCAATACTCAGTCCATGACAATCCATAAGGTGGAGTATCTTCCTACTTGGTAAGGAACTCTGCAGACTTCAAACCAAGCAGTAAGCAGTATTTAGAGTGAAGTTTAAGAATTTGTTGCAAATAAAAGTTTAACCAGACTTCAAGGTAGCACTATTCTGTCAGCCACAATTCCAGAACCTCCTAAAAAGTATTGAAATAATGAACTGCTTCCTGCCAAAAATCAACCTGAAATGGGAAGAAGTTGAAAGCCTTAATCTTCTTTGGTAGCAGACTGTTTGATCCAGAGATCAAGTTTTCTTTTAATGAAAATTTGAATAGAAATTGTTATGTATGGAAGAAGATGCTTCTACAATACTCTGGAGAGCTATCATTCCTCTTATGCCACTGTGCTGTTATAATGCAGGCCCACCTGAATTGCTGCCAAGAACTTCAGGGTTCTCCTAACATTAAATGATGAATATCCTCTTTGTTTTCTGTATCTCTTTCATGACTCTATACCTGGGCAAGCATGCTTTCCATTTGCCACATACTCCTAGACATTGCAAACACCAAACTACAGCACTCCTTCAGCATGTTTTTTATCCTTCTATATCAGGTAAATACATAAGGTGTGTCATGGGCTAGACAAAACATTAATCTAAATTAATATCTATTTTCAGTTGTGCCGGTACCAGATGCTTGGAGAAGAGCATGAAAGCCAGACAAGCAAACAGGCAGGTCTTCGTGGCCCAGATTTCAGTTCTGATTATGCATCCACACAATGGAAGATGAAGACTTTTCAGCACCACAGTGCATGCTAAATAGACTGCATAGTTCACTGTATTCTAGTATCCTAGTTCCAGGCACGCAGGAGTAGATGGATTAATCATGCCTTTTCTCACTTGAATCACGGTATAGGTGGGAGGAATCTTTAATTGCTTTTTGTAGCCTGGAGCTAATTACTGCCCATACAAGCAAGATAAAAAAACACTGTATTCGTGAAATGTCTCTGGGCCACAGTCTTGAGATCAACCTATGGACAATACAATCAAGGTGTCACATCTCCTTAGACCTGTATTTGAAATCATAGCCTGGCTCTTCTGAGAGTGGTCACCCATGGGAAGAAAGCTTTACTCGGTGCTTCATTGCACACACAGACAACTAGGCTGTAAGAACATTCTGCAATTTGTAAGTTTAATACTTAAGTCACAAAAATACTAAAATGATTGTGACCCATGGTGACTGCAAGAAGAAAAAAGCTCTAGGCTGCCAATCCTGCCAATTTCGATCACCAGCTCTATAGCAGAAGGAAGAACTTTCATCATGGATACAGACAAAACCGTCTCTGGTTTCTTGGTAAGAAACAGCCACATTGTTCCTGCTGAAACTAAACCAAGAAGCAGCAGACCCATCCTGGACTGACCCCTCATATGGAAAAGTTCAAGTGAAAGGGTTCAGGTTTCCAAAGTTTTGAGGAACAAAACTAAGGCATTTAGAAATGCTAAGTGAACCACTATAAACACAATCACCATATCGTGTGTAATCCTCTATGTTATATGATTATTATCACAAATTTAAATCCATAAATGCAGTCTTTAGTGAGTCTTCTGTGCCTATCAATTGCATCTAAATTAAAAAAAATAAAAAATCAGTTCTGAGCATAAAGATAACTATAAATGCAAACTGCTGGGTAGTCAATTTGCATGGGAAATCAGTCTGTCTGACTCTCCTTGAAGCAGTTGGAAGCTACATAGGATTTGAAGACAGCAAAAGCCATCCAGATGTGTGGACCAAAGAATAACTGGGAGGTGGAAAAGCTACAGTGAGAATGGGGCAGGGCCAGGCAGCTTCCACCAGCGTACTACAGGGCACAAAGAACAGGATATGAAAAAGAAGCGATCGAATAAGAAAGCTTAAGGTTTCCATTCACAACTAAACAGAAAAATAACAGTGATATTTCTTTGTTTTCTTAAACTGCAGATGGGGGTCTGACATTTCTCCCCCTGTATTCAAATTACCTTGAGATCAGACTTGGTTTTGTCTCTCAACCTTGGAAATACATTAATTTACATTATGGTACAGATTTAGAAGGAAGTTCCTAGGAAGGTTAAGATTAAGAGTAAGGAATACTTTGCATCTTTTTTGTATCAGTTCCTGCCAGCCCATGAAGATTAATAACACTGGTGGAGAGAATAAGTACCAGAGGAAATCTGAATGCAAACAAAGCTTTTACCTGGCTTACATTGCTGTCCTCCATTTCAGAGAGCACAGTTATCCTGGAAGATTCTGGAGTTTGTTCTGCACTGCCATTCAAAGCCAAACTCTGTTTGACCTCATCAAGAATTTTGGATTTAGTTGTGAGTTGATTTTCTAGATCCTAAATGACAAAAGAGAAAAAAAAATAAAAGAGAGATAGGTAAGGTCTTTTAATAAAACTGTAGAAAAAAAATCTTCTGTGTGAGGAGCTTAGATAAACATTCCTTCTTTGAAACCAGTTCCATGTAATTCTTCAACCATGCAACACCATTTCGATTCTGATACAGCACAACTGCTTTACAGGAGTTCAAAATGACAGCAGCTGCATTAGACAGTCTCCTGCAGGTAGAGCTAGAATGAATCCATAGAGTATCAGTATGAGCACTGGACATCATATTTGGGAAGGAAATCATCAGGACCTAATTCCTCAGCCATCATACAGGCCTCTCTGTCCCTCTCCAGATGCAGAAAAGTTTTTCTATTGGTGTAGCTGAGCTTTTCCTTGGGCAGGTTAGCATTAGGGTCCTCCTCTGCTCCAGCTCACTGATTTAGATTTTAGACTGAATAGGAACTGATTTTGCACTGAAGAGTCCCTGATGTCCCAACACCTTCTAGAAAGTCATTTTCATTTTGTCCTCTGTCCTGGTTTGGCTAGGATGGAGTTAATTTCTTTTCTAGCAGTGGGTGGAACACTGTGTCTGAGAGTCAGGATGAGAGCAGTGCTGATAGCACCCTGATGTTTCTATCTGTTGCCAAGCAGGCAAGGACTTTTTCAGTTGTTCATATTTCCCTACTAATGAGAAGAGAGGAGACGCAGCCAGGACAGGTGGCCCGAACTGGCCAAAGTGGGTATTCCATGCCAATTATGTCATGCTCAGCATAAAGGGGGCTGGTGGGAGGAGGAGCAGGCAGCTCCAGGACGAGCAGTTTTGGGAATGGTCCGGTTTCTCGGGACGGCTCTGGGCTGCACAGCCTGAGCTGTGTGGTTCAGTGAGAAACTGCACTGTCTATCACCAGTTTCATATATTTTTTGCTCTAAAGTCCTGTTATCATGGTTATATCTATCTTTCTGCTATTCTAGTAAACAATCCTTATCCCAACCCGCGGGGTTTTGGTTTCTTGGTTTTGGTTTTATTTCCCTTTCCCTACCCCCCCTCCCTTTTAAAGAACAAGCAACTGTGTGGTGCTTGGCTCTCAGCTGGGGCAAAACCATGACATCCTCTTAGGTAGAGGCTTTCTTGCATGGGGCAAACCCCACTGGAATCAGTGGAGATGTCTGGGAGATTAACTTCCTGCCAGCACAATCAGCAAGATTATCAGCTAGTCTTGACATGCTGGGGAAGGCTCACAACAAGAGTAAATATCCACACACTCAATTTTCCTACAACATTTTCCTACAGTAATGTCTTCCTACAATACTACACTTGAGCCATGACCTACTGCCCCTGCCCTTACTGTCCCCAAAACGTTTTTCAAATTTGGACATGGATTTTATGGAGGAAATTCATTTTAACAAAATTTAAATTTAATTTTAACTAAAGGTTTTAGCCACCTGCATCCTAGCACTGTAGCTTGCTGTGGGCAGGATAATGTTTTAGTCAAAGATAACCTGTGCCTTTCTTCCATTCTGGCCCCTCGATTCATTTCTGTGTAACAGCACTCTAGGCAATAAAAGCAGCCTACTATGAGAGAGACATGTAACCATAGCAACGAATGAACAAATATTCCATGTTAAAAAATAGAGAGGGAACACTGTACTGAATGAAACCAGCAGACTGTCAGAGTAATAGGAGCCAACTATGAGCTGGCTGCAGCTGTACTAATTTTGAGGAAGACGATGCCCAGAAAAGCACAGCAAAACCAAAGGACACCCAGATTCCTGAGGCTGGTGCAGACTCCACATTCTAGGGCAGGAGCAGAGAGAGTTGCTGTTTTCCAAATGGGACCATGTAGTTTCCATGACACTTCCACCACAGAGCTCTTCAAATGAATAGAACTGACAGCTTATGCCATGCCTATGCTGAACTGAGAACTACTTCTTTTAGAGGCATCTCAGAGTAAGATCTACAATAGTGCTGCACACCACTCCAAATACCATGAACTACAACAAATCCATCTTCAATTGGAGGGAAAAAACATAAAACAGCAATTCACGTTAAAAGTGGATTTGGCTCTTTATCACCCCAACCTACTGTGCTTTAATTAAAATTACACACTAGTATTCTTCTAGGAAATGGTAACTTTATATTTTTTTCTGTTAAAATCTTTGTAGTTCTTTATTCTGGATTCAGCAAAGTGCTAAACATGGTTTTTTGCAATAATATCACACATCTAATGCCTTACCTTGCAATCATCTAATGTGTTCTGCGCAGAGATCAGACTTGCTGGGGTCTGTAAAGATTTCAGTCGATCACTCTGAGCTTCCAGCCAGTTGCGCAGGGTCTGTGCTTTGTTCTCATTTTCTGAAATAGCCTCTAAAACGAGTTCCAGGTCTTGTATCTGAAAGTTAGAGAAGTCTTTTAACTTACTTAAAGCTCTAGCAGACAGAAATAGGACTCCCCCCTTCCATAACAAAAATGAGATTACAATAGTCACATTGAAAATGCTATTTAGAGAAAATGTTTTGCAATGAAAAGATTAAAAGTTTTACTGGCTCCTTAGAATCTGACTATTTTCCTCCCCCATGTCCACTGCCCCAGGGGTGGAAACACAGCCCCACCATCTGTCATGGACTGATCCAGACTGCATTAGAAAAGGGTGAAGCCCCAGGGAAAGAGAAAGGGAGTAATCCATATTCTGCTAAAAGCTGGTTTTGCTCTCAGATGAAAGAAAGTCAGAGGACCTGCACAAGAAACCCAGTTTTTAGGAATCAAATGGCAAGGCAGATGTCATCAGATTCCCATGGACACTATCAATAAAACAGCAGCTATGTCTTCACTGACCAACAAAAAGGAGACACAAGCTTTTCTAGGCACTGTGGGTTTCTGGCAAATGTATATCCCAAACTACAGTCTCATTGTGAACTGTCTTTACCATGTAATCCAGAAGAACGCCGATTTCCAATGGGGCCACCGTCAGCAACAAGCCTTCCAACAGATCAAACCGGAGATAGTCCATCCAGTAGCTCTTGGGCCCACCCAGGTAGGGCCTGATATTAAAAATGTCCTCTACACCACAGCCAGGAGGAATGGCCCTACATGGTGTCTCCATCAGAAAGCACCAGAAGACACTCTGGGCTGACCTCTGGAGTTCTGGAACCGTTAGAGGATCTGTTACTCTCCAACGGAAGTGCCATGAGACACCACAACTCTGTTGCCATGGGACACCAGAAAACACAGGGAGTCACTGTCTGTGTTTGACAGTGTTCTCAGATGGAGGGGGAAAAGCTATTGCAAAATAGCTCCTGAAGGGAGCTTATAAGCAACTTTTTAAAAAGATAGACAATGACAGGACAAGGGGGAATGGATTAAAACTAAAGGAAGGAAGGTTTAGATTAGATATTAGGGGGAAGTTTTTTACAGAAAGAGTGGTGAGGTGCTGGAACAGGCTGCCCAGAGAGGTGGTGGATGCCCCGTCCCTGGAAGTGTTCAATGCCAGGTTGGATGGGGCCCTGGGCAACCTTGTGTAGATCCAGGCCTGAGGTTGGTGGCCCTGCCTGTGGCAGGGGGGTTGTAGCTCTATGATCCTTGGGGTCCCTTCCAACTCATACCATTCTGTGATTCTATGAAAATACAGAGCACTGGCACAGGCAGGGCCAGAGTGGTGAGCCAAAGCACTAAGAACTCAATCAAACCTTTCTGTTCAGAGACGCCTGCAGCCTGTGCCACCTCAGGTTCAGCTCTCCAAGACACTCAGCAAATTCTGTCCTTTCATGCCGTTTGCTTTCCACATCACAAGTGCTCATCTGCAAGAGTGACTGGTTAACAAAATCTACCATCCACTGTTTGAAGTTCATTTCCATCATATGTTCCTGGAGGGGAAAAACAAAACAAAAAGTAAAAGAATTAGTTGGGCAGTTTTGATCTCAGCAGTTCAAATGATGCTTCAAGACAGGTATGGGACATTCATGGCTTATTCTGAACCACAGCTTTTCTGAAAGCAACCTGGCTGTAGTAATCATTCCCAATTTTTACCATTCTTTCTTTGTGTAGCTTTTTCCATCCATTGTAACTTTTGTGGAAAATCATTATCATTACATGGGTAGCTCAAGGTAAGAACAGGCTGGTGCTGGAGCAGGGAATAAAACCTAGGGGTATGTGGTAGTTCAGCCACAACCAGTGGCTGAGCCCCACATGACACTCACTCACTTGGGAAGGAGAAACAGACAGAGCCTCTGGGGGATGGGGGGGTGGGGGCATTGGGGTGGAACGATATGATTTTTAAGGTCCCTTCCAATGCAAACTGTTCTATGATTCTACAAATACCTTTTTATTTCAGAAAGTCTTAGGAGGAGAGGGGAGGAAAGGAGGCATTTAGTAGTACCCAGTAAAAGGCCACCAGGGAATACTGCAGCAGAGGTACTGAAGCCACAGCTTCTTCCCTGTAGGAAATTATGACCTTCATCCCAACTTTTTTCTCAGCATATGCATTCCAACATTGCTGACAAGTGGAGAAGGCACATGTACAAAAAACACCTTCCAACTTCCAAACCCAACTGATACAGACCACAGTGTTATGTATCTCCTATACTAAGACACAAAGGGCAAAATATGACTTTGCAGGGATTCATGCTCTGAGGTTGGGGTCCCTGGCATCTATGGAGGTAGAAGCATGGCTTGAATCCTTCCTGTGGCCAGGGCAATCAGCCTCCATCACTGATGCTTTGGCATCTAAACAGAGCAAAGAGTTTGCTACATCCTCTCCCTCAGCAGGGATGTTCATCTTGTTTCTCTTTCCTAGCAGGTTATCTCTTCTGATGGAATGTAATACTGAAAACCCCAGTTCTAGTTAAATGGATCCTGGCTATGGAGCTACATTATGAGCTATTCCTTGTTGAAAGGGCAGACTAAAACAGCACAAACACAATCTTCCTAAGGAAGAAAAGCTTTCCTGCTCAGTGCATTTTGTAATCTAAATGTAAGAGAGAGAGCAAGCAGAACAGATGGGACAGCATGAGGAAAAGGAGATTAAAGCACAGCAGGCAGTAGCTGTATTGCAGGGCAGGCAGTGTGTTGTGTGGCATGGAAGCAAAAGGTTTTTATAAAGGAAGATGTAAGACTGCTTTAGGAACTCTCCTGAGAGTAAGGGAAAGATATGACAGTGCCTGTAGGCTGATTCCATCAGACAAACACCTTGCAGAAGGCCTGGACATACAGCTTCCCATTTACCTTGTACTTCTGAAGGAGGCTTCTCACTTGGGCAGCACTACATTGTGAGTTTATTGGCTCCTCAGGTCCCTGCTGCTGTTCCACATGGTCCAGCCAGGTCATCAGTTCAGCAATAGCTTCCCGCGATGGAAGTTTTTCCATCTGAAGCTGGGAGTAAAGCATAGAATGAATCCTCTCCAGTCTGCTCATAGAAATCTCAAGGACAATGACATTTGTATTTTTAGAAAGTCTCAGGCACTCTAATTGCAATTATCAGGGTATGAACTTGAAAGAGAGCCCTCTGCTCCAGAGGGGCATATGACTTAATTTAAGAAAAGGTTGTGAATTCAGTAATTTGAAATCAAGTTCTTTCTCACTGTACCAGACTTTCATGTAAAACTGTAAAGATGATAGATAGGTGCAACACAGCCCAGGAAGAACACTGCAATAATTAAACTGCAGGACAATATTGAGGATATTCTGAATGCAAGACAGACATCTAGTTAGGCAAGAGGTGCTTCAGGGGCCTTATAGAGTAGCCAACTGAATCCCATTACATAGTACTTATTTGGCTCAAACTGAGCAGTTTCTCCTCACCTGGTGAAGCTTTTCTTGGATGGCTGGGAGCTGTACAATCAGTTCTCCCCACTTCTGCTCAAACTTTGCCAAAGATGACCTAAGTGCTGCAGTATCAGCTTGTTTCACGTGAAAGAGCTGATTGGCAGTGCTCACCACAGATGACTTCAGGGAAGATTTTTCATCAACTTCCTTAGAGAATGTCTGAGGAGCATGAGAGAAATTTAAGAGAGGGTAAACATATATCTATTTAAATAAAGAAGATACACCAGGTTTTCAGTCGCAGGATGAACTGCCTCAACAAACAGATTTTAGCAAGTCTGTAAAGTTCAGAAAACCTAAACTCAACATGTTCTGGCGGCAGATAAGGCCTTCTTCTGCCCAGCTTAGACACAATGCTGAATGCCACCTTTTCCTCCACAAGGATTGGGAATATCCTATCCCCACTTCACACTGTGGTCCAGGAAGCAACCCCAGTCAATGAGTGTCCAGCCAAATCACACCTATCAGTGCGACCCTCATGATGCTTTGTTTTCCCTCTGTGCAGGGCTCTCTCTGTCAGGTCTTGCACTGGGGCTGAACTGCCCAGCTAGTCATACAAGAGGAGCGCAGCACTGAGGGGCAGGCAAAGACAGGAAATGCAATTCAGCATGTTTCTTTTCCCTTACTTTGGCTTACCATCTTCACAACCCCTGTCTTTGCCCCTGATCCCAGAGCCTACACTCCAGGTTCAGTTCGTAAGTGGCCCATCAGCTTGGCTCAACTGCTGTATCTGGTTTTCAGCATGAGGAGCAAGACAGAAACCATACTATTACACTGTAGGTGCACAAGAAATCCTGGCTGGGCTGCACTGTGTTGCAGCTGGGAGCTTATTATTAGATGATTCTGTTCTGATTTATGCATTTGGGGTGGCATCGCAATCTGAAGGAAGGTCTTTGGTGGCCTCCCATCGTCATGGCTCCCCACACAGGTAATGAGGTGGCTTAGGGGCACAAAGTAATTCAGTACTATATTATGTGGGCAGCTTCTGCATCATGACAAATATAAAACCCACTCGAAAGTGTCTAAACCTGGCAGGAGAACTGACTTACCAACAAGCTGTTGATGTTATCCCTGATGGTGGGAAGATCCTGTGACACGTTCAGAGACTGCTCCTTCCAAAAATTCATTCTCTGCTGAGCAGAATCCAGCCATTTGTTTAATTCCTCCGAGTCTCTCTTGTAGCTACAAGGAGAGAAAAAAACACACAAACATACATCTCCTAGCTGAGTCTAGGATATATTTCTCACCCTCCAAGTTGTCTTCCTCTTTGTGAGGAGGCACGTGCTATTCTAGCACTTATCCTGCTACGTAATGCTGCAGAACCATGGCTACAGCATGGATTGATGAGCAACACAGCTGGAGGTGCACACGTGACTGTTCCTATCAGCTCTTTTCAGCTGGTCTGTTCTCCCTGAAAATGTCCTATTTCTGTATCCAACCAGCATCACCAAGACAAGTTCACACAGATTAACGCAGCTTTATTGGAGGTCAAAACCACCAGAGGAGATTGTGCAGGCTCCAAGTTATAGTGCCTAATACATAGCAGGAGTGGAAACCAAGAAAAACTGGCAAGATCTGTCCATACTCTGGGTCTAGCCAGACTGGGCTCAGAACATGCAGATGAGAGGGAGGGAGAACTGAGCTTGTTATATCAGCTGTTGGACTGGGCTGTAGACCCCCAAACTGCCTCCACCTGAGTGCCAGGACTGCACCAATTGCTGTTGCAAGTTGACTTGGGCCACGTGAAAGCATTCAGCATGCTTGAGCGTTCCCCTTTTGGATAACTTCAAAACACAAGTTGAAGTAGCATGCCAGCCAGGTCTTGAATGGTTGTAAAGTGGAGAGTATAGACGCACACACAGGTGTGTTATGTCTCTGCGTAGGAATCAAGGCCAACTTGCATTTGTAGCAGGCCAAAATGCCTAGGGCAGCATGATCAGGGCTTCTGTTAACACCTCCAATGCACAAACTGCAGCCCAGTGCAGCTAACTCTCACCTAGATGCATTGACTTGGCAATAGCAGCAATCAATCTATTGTTCCTACAAAAATAAGCAGGAAGTGAAGCACGTCTCTACACTGAGGTCAGCTGTGTAATAAAGGGCCATTTTTGTGACCACCACTGTTTTTTTCTTTTCTTTTTCTCATTTTTTGAGTTAAAGCAGCAATGAAATGTATTAATCCCTATTGTATTTCAGCAAATACATCTATAGAAGGTCAGTAACTAACTTCTAGCCAGTATCTCTAATTGCTTCCTGAATTATACCCACCTGACCGAGAGTTTGAGTAATGTCTGAAGCCGTTGTAGTTCCTGGCCAACATTTTTGGTTAAAGACAACCACTGGTCTTCCAGCTTCCCAGTCTGGCTTCTTATATCTGGACAGTTCACAGCAGTCAGCAATTTCTTCCCTTCTTTCACCGTCTGGTCCAGCCTGGCATGCTTTTCATCAACACTGCTTTTGATTTGCTATCAGAACATGGAAAGTTTGCAAAAAAATGAAAACACAGCTAGAAAAACATATCTTTTATTCTAAATCCTTATTCTCATATTTCCTCTGTCATGTATTTTATTTTCCAAACAGAAGGTATCTGCACTTCATTACATGGAAAAAAGGACACAGTTGTTTGGGTGTTTTCATCTCCTCTGATAGATCAAGACAGATCTCAATATAATTTTATACATTATCAGAATCTGGCTGTATTGTCCACATGTATGACTGTCCCCACCAGAAAGTTATTGCCCTCCTGTTCTGAGAGGGCTTTCTGGCTCTAGTTTATATAAAAAAATTCACAGAATGCAATAGGTTGGAAGGGACCTTTAAAGGTCATCTAGTCCAACAGCCCTGCTGTAAGCAGGGACACCTTTAACTACATCAGAGCTTCATCAAGCCTGACCCTGACTCCAGGGATGAGGCCTCCACCACTGGAAGGTGTTGGAATAATTGTTGAATAAAGGTGGCAGGGAGGAATGAATAGTAATCAGGACATTAAGTGAAAGACATAGGAGCAGTTGGGTTTGCTTTGACAGCAGAATGAAAACAAAGCATCATTTTTATCATTGCTACACTGCATTGGAAGGTCAAGATGACAAAAGGGAAAAAACAAAAAAAAACCTCAGGACATAGATCAGTCCTAGGGAGAAGACAGGATGGAACGATTTTGTGATGCATGATCTCCAAGCAGAAGGGATTTGTACAATATTTATTATTAATAGGGGTATTTCTCTGTCAGGAATTAAGCCCCAGGGAATTTTATCATTTTCTGTCCTTGAAAATATGAAGCTCCTGTGCTAGGATGCACCCCAGAAGCATCCTCTAAAGCCCTACTGCTTTGTTTTTCATGTCTTTAAAGACAAATAAAAACTTGAAAGCAAAGAACCAGTTCAGAACTTAAAAGCACAAAGGAAATAAGGCAATATCATAGTCAATGGCTATGCAAATATTGAGTGTCTCCCATCTCAGTGTGACAGGCATCGAACGCACCAAAGGGCCACTGTGTATGTAACAATCTACTGTTGATTTATTTCCAAATCTTTACTGTGGCTCGGAATTTTCTGGGCATGTCCAGTGATCTCTTTCATACAGTCACCTAGACAAAATCACAGTAGTCCTTTTTGCCTGTATAGGCAATGAATCTAAATATCACACTGGACTCAATGCAGACCCAAAGACTCATTAATTCAAAAGTTTCTAATAGAGTGGGGGTCCTCCGAAGATCAAGGAAGGTCAAACCTGTGAGGAATGCTGAGGACTCTGAGGATACATCATTAAGTTTATCAAATGCTAGTTCTTAATTTACATTAAACAACCATAAAGGCTGCTTTCATATCCTTATACTTAACTGTATTTAAATGATAGATAAAATATTTCCAACTGGACTTGATGTTCTAAATGAAGGTGTAGCTCTGCATCAGAGATGCAGCTGGTATCAAACCAGGAACCTAAGTGCCATTCTATACAAAAGGAATTTTATTCTCTTTGGTCAGACAGAAATCAGGGCATCTCATTTTGAATTCTCAGGATTTTAAAAGCAGCTGGGAAACCTGGCAATCTTGTATTGCAAACAGGGGTTCAGGTATTTGAAGGCATAGGGTTGATTCTCCTCTTCCATCATGGCATGAAAATTGTTCCTGAATTACAGAGAAGTGGCTCTCTGTTCACCCCAAAGCTCCGTGCTGTCCTTGGGTTCCATATAGCCTGCACATGATCTTCTCTCAAATATTTGCATTTGAAGACCATATTCTATAGTCATAAATGAACCTGTCCTGAGGTTTTTTTCTTTTTTTATCTTTCTTTTTTCTTTCAGTCTCTGGCTGAAATTAGCAGTCCAATTTGCCACTTTTAAAAGTAAGTTAGTGGTTTGCATCCACACACAGACAGGGACACAAAGGAAACAGTGCCTTGCAAACCATCTTCTCATATTCTAATTATTTTTTTGCCAACTCTACAGATCCACAAAGAAAAACAGTCAGAGAGACAGACACAAATACCTGTAGAAGTGCAATCCTTTCCAGTAATCTTTCTTCAGTTTCTTCAACCAAATTCACAGAAGGCAACGTAGAGGCAAGTGCCTCTAACTCCTTATTAATAACTAGGCATTCATCATCAAATTCCACCCATTCCTAAAAAATACAGCACATCATTAACATAGCACACATCAGTCTAAGGCCTTAACACTTATTCTAACATCAGCAGCTCTTCAATGAAACAGAACACTAAACTAGGTGAATATGGAAATGTTACAGATATTAAAGTAAGATGGGATTTCACCACAGGTGAATGAATTAATTGTCTACTATCTTCCAAGGTTTCTTATTTTGAAGTGGTATACTTAATCTTTTTGTTCTCTAGGGGTGTTTTAAGATAAATTTTTAGGTTTTATTTTAAAGTGATACTGGTATTTTTGTGCCTTAAAGGGCTCTCCTGTCAGTCCAGGAACTCAAAACCTCCTGCAAGAAGTCTAAAAGTCCCACGCATGTCAGAGGAATGGGTTGAAATGTACATTTCTACAGGTTTTCAAGGAAAAAAAAGCCAGCTTATTGACACACAGAGAACAAATAATAGACTGTCGCTGTCCAATGGAGACAGGAAAGGAAAACTGCTGGCCAAAGAATCACTCTTGTGGAAACAGTTCCCCTAGATGAAACTCTTCTTCCCTTCAGCTTTTACTCTAGGTTCCTTTTGACTCATTACCTGTAACAGGCTCTGTAAGTGTACAGCATACTCGCAGGCCTTCTGCTCTAGCAATTTGACTTCATTCATCAACTGTCTCCAGAATTCCTCTTGCTTTTGTAGGATGGAGGGAGCCACTTTCTCCGAAAATGTTTGTATGAAAGTCATGTGAGTCGTGAGGTTGCGGAAAAAGTCCTGAAAAAAAATCAAGTTAAAGCTGGCTCTTTAAGAGAGATCATACAGACATGCCCACAGCAAGAGTAAGAAGACAGAGAAGATTCATTGAGAAGAGCAGACAATTTCAGGGTCTCTTGTAGCTGGAGACAGGAGCCTTCTACCAAAATTCTGCATCACTCCATGATGGGCAGTTACTGATCATTTTATGGTTAGTCAGGAATGAGTCAGGAGTTGCATATGCTATTTTCATGTATAGATTTCTAAAGAAAAAGATCCATATTTATGCCTTCGGTTCATACAAAATATGTTGTTGGAAGATGATGGAAGGAAGTGTTTAACTATAAATAAATATTTAGTTTAGTGTGAGGTAGTTATCACAGGAAGCCATTATCCAGTCTGTTTCACCTGGATGGGAAGTGACTCCAAGCACCAAGGGTACCAGCAGTTCTAAGGCCTGGCACAATAATACTAATAACTAGTACAAGAATTCCACTGGAGGCCCATATCTCAGGCATAGGCTGTGTGACCATCCTGCTAAGTCTTGATAACCATGGCAGGGAAAATGGCTTTTGCGGTTTTCTTTTGCTTCTGTAATCAATGTATGTATATTTAGATTGCAGATACATTGTTTTCCTTTGTAAATACATTCATAACATTTTGCTTTGCTAAGGGCAATTTGTGAATGACAAAACCCATTCCTACGACTCTGGAGTAGTAGTAGTGGTTTGCAGCACTTGGCCTCCTGAAGCAGTTCTTGAGGGAGTGTCCTGGTTTCAGCTATGATGGAGTTAAACTTTTTTTAGCAGTGGATGGAATGCCATGTTTGGGTGTTAGCATGAGAATAGTGCTGATAGCACCCTGATGTTTTCCGATTTGTTGCCGGGCAATCAAGGACCTTTCTCAGCTCTGCATACTTCCTTACTAGTGAGAAAGGAGGGGACGCAGCCAGGACAGGTGATCCGAATTGGCCAAAGAGGATATTCCATACCAGTTACGTCATGTTCGGTATAAGGGGGGACTGGGGGGAAGAGGGGGAGACAACGCCAGGACGTGCAGTTTCTGGGGCGGTCGGGTTGTCCGGGACGGGCTCTAAGCTGTGCGGCCTGAGTTGTGTGGTTTGGTGAGAAATTGCATTGTGTATCACCAGTTTCATATATTTTGTGCTTTAAACTTCTGTTATTGTTATATCTAGTTTGCTGTTATTGTTTAGTAAACTATCCTTATCCCAACCTGCGTGGTTCTGGTTTCTAGGTTGTGGTTTCTTTTCCTCCTTTTCTTCCTTCCCTTTTCCCCCTCCCCCAACTCTCCTTCCCCCTTCCTTTTAAAAGTACAAGCGACTGTGTGGGGAGCAGCCCTCGGCCGGGGCAAAACCACGACAGGGAGTTTGAGCTATGTGGAGCAGTTAAATCAAGGCATTGCCATGACAGAGACATCTTTGAGTGACTAGCATTAGCCAGGGCTTCTTGCCAAGAACCAGGACAGTGTGGATGCAGATGCATTCGCAGCCAAATCCCACCAAACATGTAGCAGCTGGGTACAGGAGACACTGTGCTGCCAAAGAGAGGATCTAAACTATCCTCACTCCAGAAATGGAGCTGCTATGGACAAGTTTCCTCCATCAGACCATGAAGGAACATAGTACTGAAAGCAAAGGCTTAACTCCCAAATGCTAGATAGAAACTTCAGGAACCTTGTTACCAATGTTTTACCAGCAATTAGAAGGACATGTGTCTCCCTTGCATATCAGTATGTCCTGAGATAAACCAAAGCAGTATTAGACTGACAAAACTGAAACCCTGATCTTAATTTATCACCAAAACCGTAGTTGCAATAACAACCTCTCTTTTATATCTTCTGTTTTGGTCTACTGAAAAAAATATGTTTCATTTTTTGCACATACTACAGTCCCTCCCCAAACTATGAGGAAGCTATTCTTTTCCATAACACTGGAGGGACACCAGTCACTGATAACAGTGCTGCTGATCTAAGCAGTTACGTGATAAGCATTTATACCTTGTGATTCTCCAGGTAAGATTGTAGTGCTTCTCTGCTTCTTGCTAGTTGCTTTGGATCTTGTGCAATCTTCTGTTGTCCAATAGCTACCAGCTCTGCAAAGCCATGAAGTAAGTCTTCATACTGGCTCTCACTGATGTCAGGAGAGTTCAGCTCAAGATACTTTACTCTCAGAATCTCCCACATGTCATCCAAGACATCCTACAACGTAAACACAGTTTACTGACTCGTGAAAGACAGAAATGAATCCTACAAACCTGCACACACATTCCCAGAATACAAAATAACCATCAGCCTTTTGATGCTAAAAATACCTTGCTTAGAGAATCAAACCTTTCTGAGTAAATGGAAACCACTGCCCTCTTACCTCTAATTTATAAACTTCCTGGATTAAGGTGATAGGCAACTGAAATCTTTCCCCATGACCTCTCAATTTTGCTACTTGGTTTTCAAGGTTTTCCAGCTCCAAAGCATAGGCATCAGTTTTCTGAATTAAGGACAAAATAAGTTATTAGGAAGAGTTATGTTCCATTAAAAATTCTATTATCACTAGTAGTCCTGGGGTTGGACCTCTGCTGTGCTAGTACTGCATAAATTCACAAGATCCAACAAGATCCAACGAACTTGTAAACTAAATTGACAAGCCTGTCCATGACACAGCTTACTGGGTTCATGTGGCACAGCCAGGAAAGAAATTCAGGTCTCATGTCTCAGTCCAACACTCAATATGCATTTCAGTTCACTAATTCATAGCAGCGAAAGGAATCATACACTCAGAAAATACTGGTTTTTCTTATGAATTAGAAAGACTCAGTCAGGGGTGGACTGAGACAGGTTCTCTCTGAAAGAAGGGAAGTTATATACTTTTGGTATTCCTTTTCCAAGAGTGGTTACCTGACAGAATGCATCTAAGGCAGCAGTACCTGCTAGAGGATTCAGCGGTTCTGAGCATAGCTTTCAGCCTGGCAGAAAGTTATGCCTGTAAACAAGGTTATGAGCTTTGGGACACCCTCTTTGCTTCACCAACAAAAAACCAGATGGTCCATGACCATCCTGGGGAGGATATGCAGTCTATTTGATTTTAATTCTCTGCTAATCCTTATGAAGGTCAAATGCCATGCAATAAAGTGCTCATGAATGCTGAATGAGTAGATATAAATACTGAAGTCCTATTTTAACAAAGAAAAGCTAATTGTGCATATCAAAAGGCAAAAAGTGTGAAGTGTTGTACTTTATGTAGCTCTTTTCCTTCTCTGCCATAGTGTGGGGTGTATTTGCTCTGAGAGGTTGTGGAGAGACTGGTTCCACCACTCCAACTACTGTAAAGGACTGGAATTTGGTCTGACTACAGATTGTGGTGTATTAAAAAAACCCAACAAACCTCACCAAAAAACAAGAGGGTGGCAAATACTGAAACATCTCCTTCCCCCATTCTTAAAAACAAAGTGTGAATCAAACTTTAGAAAATATGAAACTTAACAGATTGCAGAAAACTGGAAAGAATAGTGAATGCTGAGTCTCTGCTCTCCTTTCCTTCAGATGAAATTACCTGAAGCTGTTCAGAAACATTATGTCCACATAGCGCATTCAAGCATTGCTGCAGACTAGCTTTCTTCTCAATTAACTGATCATAGAGCAGCCTGATTTCATTCTGCAAAAGAAACAAACCTCAGAAGTATATCACATGTCAGGAATATAGTAATGACCAGGCAAAATTACACAGCAAACAAAATGGTTACCTCTTATGGCAAAAGCCCTTTTTTTCCTCTTTAAAAAAGCAAAATAAAGCATGTGCATTATGGGCTTTAAGCAGTAATTTAGAGATGGAAATGCTGTAGTCTGTGTAGTGTAAGAAAGCAGATTATTCTGTCACAACGATCCTATGTGACCGTAAAAATCTGAGAAACTTACAAAGAAACAAATTCTTCTCTTCTGAAAATGAGAAAATGAGCCCATTACTGGCGACTGGTGGAGCTCTGTGGATTCTGCATAAGTAAATATTGCAAGACTAGTCTTGCTACTGTTTGGAGACAACTTCCCAGTGTTCTTCAAAGGACCCGGGTTTTTATTCAGCAGTAAAGAGCTAGGCTGACTTGCAGATGATGAGCACGCTGGAGTTTTGCTGGACAGTAGAAACTGAATTTCAAAGACCAGGCTTTTCTTTCCTTACTTCAGCCTGAGCATCTGACCTGAATTTTTCCCAGCAATGGGTAGTAGATTTACCCCACCATAGAAAAGTTTCTCTCTGCTTTTCAAAAACACAATTAAAAAAATGCAAATCTGCAAAACTAGGGCTTCTACTCCTGTCACCCAAAATCTGAAGGAAAAGTAAATACAAACAGTGAAATCAACCTCCAACACATAGCTAAAAGTAAGCAGACATGGCACCAAAGGGAAGAAGCCTGCCTCTCCTGAATCCACTCCTTGGCTTAATCCCTGCACACAGAAACTTGCTTGAGCCCATAGCTCAGTGTGTATGGGATCCCAGGTTACTTCCATCCTTTCTGTGTGTGATTTTTCTACTGTGATCAAGACCTAAGGTAGTCACCATTGCAAACAGCACTGTAAACAACAAAATTAATTTGTTTCTTGAGAGGCCAAGACAAGTTTGTGTAGTAGCAAAAAAAAAAAAAGAGCAAGCCCATTATAGATTGCTCATCTGTAACCCAAATGCATTAACACTGACAAGTCCAAGAGATGCTGTGAAACAAGATGTGCATTTGGCAGTGGAGTACCTGATAATTGGTATTATGATCCAGTCCAGCTTTCATCGAGCTGCTCCTTGAAGCAGTGGCAGCTTGAGTTCGTTCCAGATGCTCCTGCAAGTTGTTAAAGCACTCGCAGAACACATCTGTGCTCCCATCAGCGCAGCTAATAGACTTTAGAAGATCATCCTTTTTATCACTCAGGTCAGTGTGAAGTTTTTGCAGCTCAACAGAAAGAGTCTAAAGGGTTGAAAGAAACATGAGTGAAAACGGTCTCTGTCCAAGGACTCTTGCCTGTAAAAGGCAGCAGGACTCAAGTTGATAATTGATGTTAAAAGCAAAAGGCCCAAATCTGTGCAATACCAAATAATTTGGTGGTATTGCTCCTGAATAATACCAGCAAAACAGGTGAAATATCAGGCCATGTATATTCTGTTGTAAGAGAAATCCACTGAGGTTTCTCCTTCCCTGGGTGTTTTAGGACAGTTACCTCATAAAGAGCCTGCTGCAGAGCCGCCTC
The DNA here is from genome assembly GCA_020800305.1 of Porphyrio hochstetteri. Taxonomy (NCBI): domain Eukaryota; kingdom Metazoa; phylum Chordata; class Aves; order Gruiformes; family Rallidae; genus Porphyrio; species Porphyrio hochstetteri. Next base: position 65,516,363 of record CM036908.1, on the reverse strand, counting down.
TTCAGTGGACAAGACTGAGGTGTTTAACATCTCCTCCATGTTATTCAAACATCGGCTGATTGCCAGAAACAGCTCAAACAATTTTTTCTCCAAATTGTAAGAGACTTCCTCTGCCACATTGTCCTGGGTAAAGGCAAATCACAAGTTTTCAGTACTCTCACCCAAGGCATAGCTAAGATTTATTCACTCAAACAAGTTCAGAGGTTGTCAGCTACTAATAAAATGGAATTAATGAAATCCTAAGAGACAAACATGGATGAGACAGATATATGCACCTAATATACCAAGATGCCAAGGCCATAGCTGAGACAAGGACCCTTTAGGTACTGGGAGTGGCTGTGGTTGTACAGGTCTCTAATCTCAGGAATGGGGACAACACAATTTGTTTGTCAGCTCCAATACTGCAGATTTACTGAAATCACTCACAGGCTCCTTGCTTTATACTGTTTGAGGAGTTTTACCCAATCTTTGGACTCCGGTAGCAGAAGTATCATAGCTGAAAACAGAGATTTTTCCTCTCAAAATCCTGAGCCCATTTCTCCATTTCAGCCAACAATGATGCAAAAGCTACACTCCAGGGAATGACATCTGCAACATGATCACCAGCTATGATTCATGGTGACCTAACAGTGCCTTATGTCTAGAATCCCTGGTGTTTTTGCAATGCTAGGACACGCCATTTTTACCTGTGCATGCACCACATTTGCTTCTTGGCTTAGGTCTCCCAGCTGGATTGTGTAATTTTTCAGTTCTTCCACAGTTGGGGTGCTTGCAGTAGCAAATGTGCAGGGCAGCATATTCATCTTTGTTGTAATCTAACATTTGGAAAAAAAGAAGATTGCAAATAGGTGAAGAGCGCCAGTGAAGACAGGGGTATGGGTAGCTACATAACACTCCTCTCAAAAGCATTAAAATAAAAGCTTTGAGGCACTAATAGAAAGCACCTGGATAGCAGGGTTCCTTTTTTACTGGCAAAAATTAGTTGGGTAGGCTAAGCCTTGATAGGAGATTGAAAAAGGAGCCTCTGATTCCCAGCTTTAAAGGGCTACAAGTTGCAGTTTGTGTCAAGGCAGCCCTGCTGCCCACTGCAGTGAGAGTCTTGTCTGAGAAAGAGCTGTCAGTCATCCTTTCACATGACTGATATTCTTCCATGTAATGCAGTCATTTCAGAGAACAAGGAATTTAGTCATTCTAATTTAATGTGAACAAAACTGTTAATAACAGAATTTAGTTTTGTCCAAGCAGTAACATTCTGCAGTCTGTTCAGAATAGATACATAGCCTGCTCCTGTTGCAGTCCAAACTCTGCTTATGATATGTGAGAGAGAAAACAATGGTGAATGGCAAGACAAAGTTTAAGCCAGAGATTTGTTTTGACCAAAACATTCTCACTTGCAAGAACTGAGACTTAACCCACATCCACATCAGCTGGGAGCTTGCTGGCTAATTCTCTTAGTTCTCTTGAAAGAATTAAGCAGATAATATCTGGTCTGAATGTTAACTACAAGGATTTGCCTATGTGCTTCCACGCTATTCTTAGTAATATTCTTTACCTCAAAACAAAATTAAAAGGCAATCACGAAAGCAGTATGCAGGAACTATTTCCTCTGGAGAACACTTGCACAGATTTCAGTTATCTGATGAAGAGATACAATATTATGGTGCTGGAAGATACACTAATTGCTATCTTTACCATAACCAATTGCCTGCTGAAAGAGTGTTTTACTGAACTTAAACAGACCTGGGGTTCCACAAGTTGGCAGAAGGTTGATTTCATCTTTGATGACAGCTCTTGTTGCAAATATTGCCATTTGTTACCCGTTTGGTCCTTTGTAACTAAGGTGGGATCAGCCTGCTTGCTCTTTGGATCAGATTCTCCATTGCTGTATTGAGAAAACATTGTTAGAATGGCAAATACTGAAGCAGAATAAGCAAAATTACATTTGCAAGACATGTTGTCTAAGATTGGCTTCTATTCCACCTTCCCCAAAACCAAAGTGAAATAAAGTGCATGGATGATATTTAATCCAAGGTTTGATCTGTTCCTTTGGGCTTTTCCCTTCCTGTGAAACACCCTAAAGGCCTGCTGGCAGCCTCTACCTCTGAAATGACCATATAGGGACCACAGTCCTGTAGCATGTCTTGGTTCTGTGCTGGAATGTGCACAATCCCAGTGCTCCCTTTTCAAAGATGCTGCCTTTAAACCTGTCTGGCTACCTCCATGCATTTGTACAGCAAAGGCGTGGACAGACAGACCAAACTTGGCTCCAGATGGGTCTCCTCTAGTTTACAGCAGATGTCAGTCCTGCCTGATACCAAACACTGGAATCAGCCCAGTACCAAAGTGGCTGTCACATAGATGAGACTCCATTTCTCTAGACTGTTGATGGCAGAAATCTCCCAGCTTCTGCAGTTTTTCATCTAAAGGCACAGATGCCTGCACAGAACAAAGTTCTGTTCCAGTGCAGTCTCAGGAGTTTTATTTATTTGGTACCTTGGTTCTAATTTCTGAGTCACGCTGTCCTCAAACTGCAGCTGCATTTTTTCCACACATGACTCAATGAAATCAATGAGGTATTTCTGCTCAGCTGCTGTTACATTCTGATCCTGTGTAGAGAGAATGGTGTGAACAGGAAAATCAGCTATGTGCACTGTATTAATCTGAAATTAGGATTGTGCTTTTCCAATCACAATTAATTGAGCAAAGAAAATAAGAAAATAGAATGCATCTATCAGAACAAAATGCAGTTTATGTGTAAACATGAGTTTATCAAGCAGTCTTCTGAAAACATGTATTTTCAAGGAATCTAATTCCACCTAAGCTGTAGCTTTAAAAGCAAAACCAGCACTCATAAACAAATTATGCACATATGGAAATTCAAAGGCCATCAACTGCCACCCATATACAGAGAAAAAGGCAAGGGGAAACATTGCTCAAATATGAGGTGAGGTTGAGTTCCACTAGTTAAAAGGAGTGTTGAGTGAAAAGTGAGCAATTTTAGTAGCTCAGATTTCAGAATACAATACTTCAGTGATAGGAGGTCAGAGGGATGGGTGGTATCATCTGAATCATTACCATACAAAGCATGTGGCAGAGTACCATCCAGCTCTGAAGTATTACTGAACCTTTTTGAGATGGGATTTTAGGGGTGAGGCCTCTCTCCATCCTGACAAAGGGGATGACTGAAACCTACCCCGACAGACTTGATCCCACAGTGGAAATCACAGCAGGTTATAAATGCAGCTGTCCCCACCACCCACACGGGATGTGGAGCAGTAGGGAATTACCTGTGGGTGCTGGAAATCGTGCTGACTGAGCGGCTGTTCATCAAGAGCAAGCTGGGGTGTGCTGAAGCCATTCGAGTGTAGGATCTCAAGAGGCTCTTGGTCAATACACACATTGTTGTCAACCTGTAAAGAGAGACCTGCTGTGGAAAGGCTTCCAGACTTCATAATAGGGCAGAACCCACAGGTGCAGTTTGGGGTAATTGCAAAAGTGGAGCTCTGTCAGACTTAGCATACAGACAATCGGCAATGCATGAAACACAGTCGATACTTGTGCAAAGATTTCTGTCCAGTTTCACTTACTGAAAGTTTGACCCATTCTTACTTGCTGCTAAAGTCCTTGCATTTCTCTCCCTGACAGCTACAAGGCTTGTTTTGCCTCTCCTGTTAGCAATTTGATACCTCAAGTTTGACCAAATTACAGAGATGTGCAATTAATGCTTATAAATCTCCTTGTGCACCTGGGTTTTCTACCTGTGTTCACAGATACTTCAGCAGAAGCCTTTACCAGTGCTAATTCTCTCCTGGGCCATGCAAGCTGTCTTTTACACTGTGCTACTCCAGCACCTGAGAGACTGCAGCTGCTTTTACAGGAACACATCAGGTGGGCTTCTCTGACCCCTTGCACAACACAGTGTGCAGAGTTAACTCTGAAGCTGGGAGTCAGTCTCACTTCCTGGGAAACTCAGCAAAGAGCATGCAGCTGTGGCGCAGGAGAGCTGGTGCTCACTGCCCTTGCCATTTAGGCACTCTTCACAGAGAAAGTTACTGCTTAAAGGCCTCTCTGCTGTGCCACTGTCACAGACATGGCATTTGAAAACTCCAAGCCAAGCCAAAAAGATTTTCTCATTCCTTTCCTGGACTCACAAAATCTTGCTCTCTGTCACTGAGCACTTAAAGCAGAAAAGATGTTGTTCAGAGAGTCATTAAAAAGCCACTACATGGTGCAAACTACAAATAATTATACGTCTCTGTGAAGCAGAATAATAGTAAGCCTGACATTTCCGATTGACTGACTTATCTCCATCCTTTGCTTCACGTGGTGAGCTCTAACTGTTCTTCTGGAAACACAGCACATTACAGCACCGTGACACTCGCTCTTGCCCCGCATAACGTTCCCATGTTTTACCTCCTCTTCAAGGGATCTGTCTTCAAGCATCATCTGAACATCTTCCAAATTGAGCTTCACTTCCTCCAGCTTCGAGGAAAGTGCATCTATCTGTTCTTGGTACTCTTCACTATCTTCACAGTTTTCCAGTAAATAATGAACCTTTTCCTCAATCTCTGATATCATCACCTAGAAGGGACAACAGTCAGTTATTCATTCTTAGAAGTACAATACTCCTGACAGTGTTCTGAAGCCAATATTCACACTTTCCCATCTGAAAAGACTAGAAACACGCAGTCAAAAAGAGAAATAGCTGCAACAGCCTTAGATGTTCTCCTATATAGTCTCTTTCTATTCTGAACTAGTAAATAAATTTTCTACAGTTAGCCTTAAAACCAACAGTCTCTGCAGGCAGTGACATTAAGATATTGCTCAGATAGGGAATAATAAAAAAGGAGAGCAGAAATGATAGACTCCGTGTGAATGTATCCAAGAAGGAAACCACTCCGGTGGGAGAGGAGGAGGCAGTGCACAGACTGGTCACATCACCCGTTGGCAGGACTGATGCTGAATGACCAAAATATGGGAATGTGCCATATGTCAGCCAGGCTACTGTTGGGGCCTGGCTTTGGCTTTACACTGCTTTAAATCAAACTGTATCTCTGCATTACTTCAAACTCACAGTTTTAAGGCGAGTGTGGAGACAGGTACCGTGTCTCAACTGCCAAGTAATCCACTGCTAGAAATTACCTGCTTTACATCATACATCCATACCCAGAGACTGCTTCTGCTTTGTGGTGTGTGTATTCTGCCTCATAGATCTTCACTAGGTTAGAGCCCCCCCCAACAGTTCATGTCTTCACATTGAGCCAGACTGCTCCAAGCCAACAGGAACTCGGCGGCGCTTCCAGCTGCCTGAAGCCTGCCTGGTTTTACTGGCTGCAACTTCCCTGTTGAAGCCTATTCTGACCAAAACCCTGAACGGGATCCAGACACACACAGATACTACTTAGGTGTATTCAGGATCTTAATTCCCACAGGGTTCGTCACCCAAGCACCTGGATGAATCACAGCCTAAACCCAAAGGCACTCTGGGATGGACTCCGTTCCTATTATAAAACCCCCACCCAAAGCCAACGGCGCAACAGCTGGAAATGTTTCTGAGCAATTTAAAACGGGGACATTTTGGTATTGCTTCCTTTACGTGAGTGAAGTTTGTTGCTTTGGGTAGATCAATGCTTGAAGCAAGCTGGTACACCAGACTGGCCCCGCAGGGAGCTTCAAAGTGGCAGGCCTGCACATTTTCTTTCAATCTGCATGCCAGAGAAAAGCCGCATGGCAGAACATGCCACCCACCCAGCCCCTCATGCCAGTCCTGTTTGCCTCCGCCTGGCATCTCCAACGGCTACCACCCACTCTCTCCTTTCCTTCCGCTGCCATCCGGGGCAAGAAGCTGCCCTAGAAACACGGCAGGAGGTCCAAAGATCCTCACTGCTCACAGAAGCCAGGGGAAAAGCCCTTCTCTTTCTACCTGTGCCCGCAGCCTGTTGCAGAAAGTGCAAAGATTAACTTAGAAGCTCTTATACAAGTCTTTGAAATCACGCTGACAAAAACAGAAACTGAAAATGACAAAGAAAAACCATTCCTTTCTTTCTAGGTGATTTATCATGACTAAGACAAATTAAAAAATTGCCTTTTAATAGAGGACTCAAACTATACCGAGTTCTGTTTCTGAAAATAATCCAAAGAGAAGCAAAGCTTTAAAAAGACTCAAGAGTTCTGTCTAAATTCCCCGGATGCATAAAGATCCCAACTCTACACATAGGTATTTTAATTAAGCCCTTGGAAAGCTGCACCTGAAGCTGAAGCCAAGTGGCTCCCTGTCTTCTGCACAGTGTAACAAAGCTGATTAAGAGGGAGAGGAGAAGCCTAGCTGCAGATGCACACCCCGGGGAAGGACAACTTGTTTGGATGGCAGCAGCAAACTGATCGCTCTGTCTTACCTGGTAATTAGAAAGCTGCAGCTCCAGCATCCGCTGCATTTGGGGGCTCTGGGAGTCTGACTCCAGAGACACTTTTGTTTTCTCTAACCATTGTTCCAGTTCAGCAACCTGGGTTTGACATATTTGAAGGATCTTTCCCGGCTCAGGCCTACCACCATCCACCCATTCCTCCCAATCTTCTGCTTTCCCTTGAGGGCAGGAGGTGTCGTTGGGAACAGGAGGTGGCTTCTCACTCTGAAGCAAAGAAAATGAAAGAAACGCTGTTAACTGCTTTTTTCCTTCCTTCCTTCCCCCTCCCCTTACCAGTGGGAAATGTTTAACTTTCACATGCACAGAGCTCCGAAAACACTCTGCCACCATGCTCCCAGATTAAAAAAGGAGGAAAAACAGAAAGGGAAACTTGGATCCAGGATCTGGTGTAACAGGTTTCCAGGCAGCGATTTGCATCTGCACAGGTATACCTGAGCAAAGGAAGTGGGGTGACTCACCATTAACCAGTTCTCCCCTGAGGAGAGATGCTTCTGTGTGCGAGTTAGATGTAAAAGCAATGCAGCTTAAAGCTGCAAAGCAGGCTGTTGGGCAACACTTACAAACTACTTGCATGTTCAGTTCCAACATTCAAATATGCTTTTTTTCGGGCTCTAGGTCACACAAGAAAAAAATGGTGGATTTTTAAGTATGTCTTTTGTAATTCTTCTTATTTGCCCCCCTTTAAGAAGCAATAGTGCACACTTCTACAGTAAAAAGGGCCTGGAACATCTCCCCTATGAGGAAAGGCTGAGTGAGCTGGGACTGTTCAGCCTGGAGAAAAGAAAACTAAGGGGGGACCTTATTAATGTTTATAAATATCTTAAGTATGGGATGCAGGGGGAAATGGCCAGCCCCTTTTCAGTGGGCTGTGGAGACAGGACAAGGGGCAATAGCTGCAAGTTAGAGTATAGGAAGTTTTGAACCAACATGCGGAAGAACTTTTACACAGTGAGGGTGACAGAGCCCTGGGACAGGCTGCCCAGGGGGGTTGTGGAGTCTCCTTCTCTGGAGATACTCCAGGCCCGTCTGGACGTCGACCTGTGCAATATGAGCTGGGGAGCTGCTTTGGCAGGGGTGTTGGACCCGATGATCTCTGGAGGTCCCTTCCAACCCCTATGATTTGAGGAGTCTATGATACTTCAACCTTCACCTGAAATTTCCAGCTCTAGTTCTGTTTGGTTTATTCCATTCATTTAACTAAAAAACCACTACAGGTGTGTAATACTCTGCAGGACACCCTTTCAAGCCTTTAGTTTACACTTATCACATGCACTGCCCCTCCCCAGCTGGACATTGTTCCTGTAGAAAACCTGATCCCTGCCCTCTACAGAAAGCCAAGCTCAGATACCTAGTCAAATGTCTCCACAAACACCCAATGCGTACTGTCTGCACCGAAGTCATGCAGGTACTAAGCACTGGGGGCTAAGACTGGTCCTTGTCAACAGTTATTTTCTGCTTGGGAGCAGAAAAAAACCCTGGCTCACAGCCTGACAGCACTCTTTGCCAGACCACACCACTGCCACATCTGGCTCAAGAAACTGCTCCACTGAACTCTTCTATCACTGGGTGCAACAGGCCATGGGTGCTGCTGAAGGCAAGACACTGATAAAACACAGTGGTGGCATACAGCAGTGCCAGGAGGGCCTATGTTGTCCTCTAAGGCTTCTGGAAACCCCAAAGGTTCAGCCAGTGGTTAATTCTCTTTAATACAGATGTCTAAATGCCCATTATCCTCAAAGGAGATTTGCTCAGCTCAGCCTAACACAGGCAAGCAGTGGGAGCTCAGCTGAACTGCTCCCTGGGCTTGGTTCTGCAGTGCCCACATCTCCTGCAGCTCAAAAGGGAGTTAGACACGCAATTATCACAGACTCACAGGCTGGGCTGGGTTGGCAGAGACCTCAAAGCTCATCTCCATCTAACACTCTGCCATCGGCAGGGACACCCTCCACTAGCCCAGGCTGCCCATGCAGAGGCAGACAGTATCACAATGTAGCAGAGAGAAAAAGCACAGAGTATGTTATTTATGATACACTCACAGGATTTAATACTTTGCTATGTTTTTTAACTATAAATTAAAGGATAAGTGTGATGGAAGGAGTCAGGGGGAACGGGAGACAAAGTAGACCTGGAGGCCTGCTCCTGCCTCAGGCAATGATGGCTTCTGTCTTCTTCCATGCTCTAAACCCAGGAAGACCTGAGGCTGCTCTGCTGCTGGTCTGCAATTTGGGCCTTTCAGGAGCATTCATGTCTCTCTCTACATGCTGCCGCCCACTCCTCCCTTAGTCTGTCCATACTTTCCACAAAATAGCAACATGCAGCAGTGTCAATCTCCTTAATTTCTTCTTTAAGGGCCACTTAAAAATCCCATAGCTGATATATGTGTACATCACTTGAACCCCTCCATTCAATCTCCAGTAGCATAACCATAACAAAACAGGGCCTCTGCTCACTAGGTAGGTTATACAAGCACCAAGGGAGGTGACTTATTTCAGCCAGCTTCAGGCTTCTGAACTCACCATCGTCTGATTGCCATAACCTGTTCCTGGGCCTTCAGTGCTCTGCAAAGTTTGCATAGATGTTTCCTCACCATGTTTACTGTGTGATTGCATAATCTCATCAGCATCCTGGAAAGAGAGAGGGAGGCAACAGTGAAATTATTTGTATCATTATTGCCTGGTTGTGCTAGAGAAGCTTCCAGGGGCAGCAGCCACTCAATCTGCAGTGTTCCTGGTGCCAGAGTATTCACAGACAGAAGTTCCCTTATGCCTGTAACATTAATATACAGAAACTAGTGATTACAGCTATCACATTATTGAGACACCTGTCAAGAGCGGTGTAGAATGCTATCAAAATGTCAGTTGACTTGGTGTCTTAGCTGCTGATCTCATGTACAAAGAGAACCTCTTCCACAAATCATCCAACACCATGCACTTTTACAGCATTTCCAGGAATTAGTGAAAGAAATTGCGGCTGCCGAATGTGCATTTTTATCTTTGGGGTTTTTTTCAGGCTAGAAGAAATGAATATAGAATCATAGAACTGTTTATGTTGGAGAAGACCCTTAAGGTCAGTAATGCCAACTGAGAGGTGCAACAGATTTTAGAAGGCAAGATGTAGGGTGGTATGGAAGGTGGGGGATATGAATAAAGTCATCAGGTTCTGTAGTTTTACAATTCTCCTGCTTTGCAGACTTCAGCAATACCTAGGACTTGCACAGATCTTTTCCACAAAGATGAGTTCCCATCCCTGTGGAGATAAACCTGAGTGCATTACCTGAACAATGCCATCCGACAAGGTACCAGAAGACCAGGAGGTTGCACTGTCTTCAACGTGCCTTTCATCATCTCTCTCTGAAGGCCAAAAGCCTGCATCTTTCTCTGTGGCTGTACTTCCCTTTGAAAGCAGTAACAGCTCAGCATGAGATTGTGAACAGGAAGCTCAGATATCCCTTCAGGCAATGAAAATTACTGCAAACCTTTAGTAACACTTTGCTCTATTTCTGCTTGGTTTATCTATCTTTGTTGTTCTTCCCAAATCCCACCTTTTCCCTTGCTCTATAGTGCTGCTGCAAGATGAATGGAGGCTGAGTGACACTGATAGTTTTCTCTAAAAACCTAATTTTTTTCCACACTATTAAAAAACCCCAAACAAACAACAGAACAAAACCACAACAAAAAAAACCCCAAGAAACAATTTTTCTATCATCCTGTCCCCTAAAAACTCCTCTATGTAAAGAAAACTGCACTAATGAAGGTGCAGAATCAGAAACCTTGAAACTGAAGTGTTTGCATCAGAGTCATGACACCACCTCTATCCAAGCTGTTTGGACTTCTTCACACTGTTTAGCCATGGAGCTTCACCCTTGCCTAGCCTAAAGCAACCCCTCCAGTACTCTGTCTCCTCTTTGCCACGTTTCCTTTTGATTCTCATTGCGAGGATGTAGCAAAAAGGCTAATCAATATCCATAGCAAGGGCTTCAGAGAAATGGGGATTCTTCAAAACTTGGGTGAGGCCTCCCAGTAGGTGCAGATGTCAGCAGCTGGTCACTGCCAGCCCAGGCAGCCTTCAAACTGCTGTGCCAGAGGGTAGCCAGCTCACCTTCTGCACGCTCCTGATTTCAGTCAAATACTTCTTGTTTAGTCCTCAGGCAGCAGGACGTTTCATGGATTTTTTCTACTTTGTTCAAAAGCTATTAACTTTGTCATGGGGCTTCCAGCTTTGCTCCTCTGCAGTTCACCTGGGCATTCAGACTCCCCACATTCACAGCAGGCTGTTGAGCAGCGTCTCCTGGTCTCCCATTCTCCCATAAATCTCTCCTATCTTAATTCCCAATAGTCTAATCATGCCCTTTTTTTCTTACATTCAAACACACAAATCATTCTGATTTTCTTTTAAATTTTAGGTCTTCAGAGGCTGTCTAATTCTGCCTGAACCCCAGCCCCACATATTAACACTGGTATTTAGGCCCATATTCTGCCACTAACTCTTCCATGAGGGGGAAAAATTACTGTACAAGCCATCCCACCAAAAGCAGGATCACACATCACACAATGAGCTGCTGTGTAACACCAGCATTATGATATTGGTAGACTGTCTTGAGCACAGTGTCTTAGCATCCTGGAGTGATAAGAGATATTTTGATCTGCTTGGAAATACTGTGGATTTACACATTTTTCAGAATTTGTCCTTTACCAAAATCCTGTATCTTACATATCCTGCTATATAAATAAGATGTATAGTGAACTCACCTTGCTGTGGGAAGAACAGTCTTCTGACTCTTCATCTAAAGAAGGTAAAGGAAACATCATTCCTCTTTTTTTCAACTACAAAAATACACAGAAAGAGACAGACCAATTATTCATGAAAAGAACAGTAAAAGCCTTGTCTCTTCTGCCTGTAAACCAAAGGAAAGTCACCACTCAGGGTCCACTTATGGAGAAGCACTGAATATCTGCCACCTTACATTCAAGTAATTGAAAGCTGCAGGTACTAAGCACCTCTGAAAGTTGGGACTCTTCTCTGTACTCTAATGTTTCAACATCACAGCTAGAAATGGGACAAATTTCACTTTTCTCCATGAAAATACTTTACCAAAAATCCCAGAACTGATTATCACCAAAACTATGCATCGAGCATTTTGCTGCCAATTGCTTGATGCAAACTTCATGCTGAAGTTGCTCATGCTAAAAAACAACCAGAGGCACACCTCTCTCCTGCCTCCTCCTAGATATGCATCACACTCAGCCATTCTGGGACCATTCAGAGGCAAAAGGGGAGAAAAAATAGTATTGATTCACAGGTGCAGGGGTGCTGCTGCTCTCTCACATGCCACTCCTGCTGGAGGAAGAAGAGTTATTTACCTTCCCTCTTCAGCTCTTAGGTTAAAGCGATCAGAATTTGGTGCTCCGCTTACCTGCTGACCAGAAACATCAGTCCCAATCAAATCACTTCGTGTTAACACCGAGGCTGTGGGTTCATCTCCTGACTCAGGCACGTCTTGCTGTAAGCGCTGGTGAAGCTCAGACATTGAATTTTTCATCCCAGTGAGGATATCTTCCTTTTTTTGGCACAGCTTTATGATTTCTTCTTTTACAGCTTCCATTTCTCCCTAAGGAGCAAAAACATCTGTAAGGATCCATTTTCCTTATCTAACTAAACAGTAATGCAACAGATAATACCAGTGATGCATCTTACTGAGACTGGGGCTATTTGCCCTTTTTCCTTTTTTGGGGCATTGGGACAGTTCCCCATTGCCACTGCAGGAGATGTCCAGACTCAGAGCAGATTCAGCTCAGGACAGCACTCGCTGCCTGTAATGCAGAGGTTGGTAGTCTGGAAGGAGAAGGGAAAGGCTGGCTAATTACTTCTAACTAGGTCCTGCATAGCCATGGGAATATGAGTTTCCTTCAGGACAGGGAATGCAGCTGGGTGACATTACTGTGTGTGTCAGAGCAGGTGATGTTACTTCCAACCACCTTCTCTGGAAGCCTGATACAAAACCTTGACAAGGGCCAAGACAGCAATAAGGGTGGCTCAGGGCTGAGACCTCTTTGCTGAAGCTGGCCTAAAAGAAGGAAACACAAACCACTGGGTGGGTTTCAGTGACATGGCTAGGGACAAAACTACCCCATGGCTTTGAATGTAATGTTGGGAGCAATGTCCTCCAACAAAGCACGAGAAAAATATTTAACATTCTGCAGGGATTAAATAACAACCCAAGTAACTCTGTATTAACAAATGGGGAAAGAAATCTGTCTTGGTCTTCTCCCTGGCCATGACTATTGCTCTAGCCAGTGTTCTGCCCTCAGAGTGTTCTGGTAGTGCCTTTCCTTACCACCCAGTCTCCACCTTTGCTCCAGTGAGCAAAGAAAGCACAACAAATAACAACGTAAGACAGGGCAAAGAATAAAATGCCCCACTCACTTGATTACTGAAAGAGCAAAAGCTCTTTGAAGCATTGTTGCTTGTTCAGAAAGCTGAAACGTGGCTAAAAATCCCACTGAACACTGGGCTCAGTCCAGCAGAGCAAATTTTGATGCTAGGCTTGAAATAATAACAGCACTGATTCCACACCATGTTCTATTATGGTGTGAAGAACGCTATCCAAGTAATATTCTGTGACAGATGAAAGCAGTAAGACTGCTGGTTCCATCTCAACTACAGCTTCTTCTTCAGCAAATTTTCAAAGGACATGGGAACTCTGCTCAGAGAAGGATGTTTTTTTCCTTTTATACACTCAAAACCAACAAGGTAAAATCATCCAAAGGTAGGGGAAAGAACAGCCATCCATCATAATTTGGCATAATTTTATAAATGTCTACTACAAACAGTATTTCTATTTGTTTCCTCACAGAAGGAGACTTTACAGCATACACTCATCAACTACTGATTCACAAAGTAGCCAAAAACCTTCTCAGAAACCAAATCTTAACATCTGAAGCCCCTCAATAAGACAGGCAATGGAATTTCCCATTTTTATTCATAAAATGTAACAATTGTGACACAGGTTTTCTTCTAAACCAGGAAGTCCTCTGCTCAAAGACAAAACCAAGAAAGAATCAGAAAATGAGTCATGCTTAGTACTAGCCTAAAGCCTCCAACATCTAACCACCTGAGAGCAGAGCAGCTATGTACTTAGGAGCCTACCAAGTGATTATAATTATTAGGCAACTACAATGTATGTGTATTAACTTTACTGTGTCTAATGGCAAAAAGCTGAGCATTTCAGAGGCACTTTATAAATAGTTATTAAACTTAATTAGTCGTTTCCTGACTTCTGCAGCTCTGTCCTTAGAACACATCTTATTTTTGCATTAAATTATCAATTAATCCCTTACAGAAAGCAGTCGACTGCAGAGAGACAAGCAACATGTTTATCAGTTGATGAAAACAACATATGGTGGCGAGGACGAGGAAAGGAGTCTAAAGAATCTAACCCTAACCAGAACCACCAGAAGAACCATTGCATGGTCAGAGATCAGAAATGGGCTTAATTCTCACCTTATGCACTATCCCAAGCTACTACCCCAGCAACATTAGCAGGATGCTGAGCACAGGCAAGCCATCAGCACTGCATAATGTTTCACCAGAACAACTGTCAGCTGTCACAAAAACAGCACTCTGAGTTTTCCTTAGAAGTTGACAGAGGTATGAACAACACATCAAAGTCAATAAGAAGTATACTATGAAAGATATACCCAACTTTCAAACTAACATCGATTGTAATACCTCTTTGCATATGTCAACTTATGTATGCACAGTCACATTATGGAATTCAATTGCCTGCCTGACTATGGTGAGGAGAAGCACCCTGCTATCTCTCAGTGCTCCACATCATCGTGATAGGTGTTAGTGAGGACAAGTAACAGACATGAGAGTGAAAACAATGAAACCCACCTCTGGACAGTTAGTCTTCTGAGCCAGTGGTTGATCTTCATGTGATATTTCAGCCCAGTGGTCCTTTAAGAATTGTTTCAACTTTTCAATTTCTTGTTCACATTCCTCAGTTTTCTGTAGAGCTTCCTGTGGAATAGTAATCCTCATCAAGGATTTCGAATGAAGTACTACAGAAACAAGCTAGTCAGTCATGCAACAAACTTGTACAGAAGAGTACTGAAGCCTCCTTTGCATCTGTAGTTAAATGTAAATAAAACTCTGTTTGTTCTAACTTTGCACGAGCCTATCCTCACAACGTTTATTATTTGCTTGCTTAAGACAAACAAACTGCTCTATCCAGAAGTCAAATACAGTGGGGTGTCCTGTCTGGGAGCACACCTTTGCTTACTCCAGAGTAGAGCTATGAGTTTGGCTATAAAATGAAAATGGAGCATATTTAATGACATTTACTGCAATTCAGAACAGGTTGGGAAAAAATAATTACAGGGTTTCACATTAAGTTAGAAAGCCTACCTGGTTTTTATTGGTGCTCAGGTCTTTACTGCCAGCTAGCTCTGCACTGACCCAACCTGAACTGTGCTGTACACCAGGCAGACGCTGCAGCCAACTGCAGTATCTGTTGATTTGAATACTTCCTATAAAAACTCTAAGTATTTCCACTTTGTGTGAGCTTCCTCTTTCCTTATAGGATAATGCATTATACCTTACAAACAGCCAAATTCACTTTTACTCATGACACAGTGATGGCAAATACCTCATCAAACCCCATGCTTTGTTGTTTGTGCAGAACTTGTCAGTCAGAGTTTGTTATGGTATCATATATTCCCCACTTTTAAAAAAAAGCAAATTGAGAGGAAGATATTTAATTGTGGCCAGAGGAATCAGAAGAGGGGTGTGTATCTGTGTGCGTGTGTGTGGGGGAAGGAGCTTTACTTCTGCTTGATTTTAATGAAAAACTAAAAGTCTTTCTAAAAGCGAGATTCTGTTACTAATACCTTCACTTCCTCATTCATAGGACTGAATGTAAAATAAATTATGCCCAATCTGTGGGACTGAGTCTTTCCCTAGAAGTGTTACCTCTCTTTTGAGTTATTTCTTGCTTACCATTTGCTCTTCACTTTTCATAGTGTGGTAATACTGGAAGACCTACCCACGGAAAAGGCCCACCTGCCCACAGCACAAGTGCAGGCAGGCATTGTATTTGTTAAGGAAGAGCTTACTAAAACTGAGCACAGTAAATCATCAAATATGCAAATACTGCCACTCTCACACAGAAAACTAGCAGCAGCAGCTGTGGCTTCCACCTCCTCTTCCTGATGACGTTCTTTAGGTAGCGATGGGTGTGGTGCAGGCCATAATAATAAACAGAGGGCAACATGCGACACATATCTAAGCCACCTAAAATCTTGCCCAAAGCAGTTACACTACTACAGGCTTAATTATACAAAAGTTACTAGGGCAATATCCTATTGCATCACTGAGAGCAAAATTCAGGCAAATGCATCCAAAGACTAAAATTTCAAAACTAATCCCAAGGGAAAAATCCCACAATTCTCTATATATTTGTACAGCAAGCTTGCCTCCCATTTGCTTTCCTCTCTATCAGGAGACTTAATGCCTTTCTAATGAAGCACTCAAAATGCCATCCTTTAATAGCTTGTTGCTTTGTTACATCTTAGCTGGTGCTAGACTTGTATTGTAGTGCTGCTGCTTTCAACCCATTCAAAAGGACTGGAAGATGGGGTTTTTTTTGCACAGTTTGATATCCTTGCTGCCAAGAATTGCAATTTTTCCCATCTGTTTTCTCACAAAGAAATTTCACTCAGCTACAGACTGTTGGATACCTATAAGATAAAGGCAAATGCTGAGCAAAAAAAAGTTATGGCTGTGTTAAAAAGGAGAAAAGTCTAAACCTTGACCTAACACTCCACATAAAGCAGGTAGAGGTCTCATGATAACACTTTATAATTGCAAAGCACCCTGTTTCTGATGGGTTTGAAGTATTTTGAAAATTCGTGAGTATTTAATCTGGTAACTCTCTGAAAAAGGTACATCCATTTTTCAGATGTAAGAAATTGTATGGACTAAAAAAGGATCATGGGGATCATAGGGATTGCACATAGTCATTGCTTTTTTCTGAACTCCAAGCATGCACTGAATATGCAGCATGTTTGAGTTTTTCTCTTGGTGTGGTGCTCTGAATTTCACAAACTGAAAATCAAAGACTGACATTGATGATTTAGCTGCCACTTGTGTCTGCCTGGTCACCAAAATGCCCAGTAAGAGGTTAGATGTTCTAAGCATTCTGCTTTACTGTAATAAGTTTGGAAAACCAAATCAACAAAAACACTGTACCATTTTTCTAGGTGCTCCTATCATCCTGCTGAGAAATGGATGACTTCCATGAGAATTTTCATACCTCTGCTGATATGGGAAACATGCATAACTGAGCCCCAGATTTCCTCCAAGTATATCTACCCTGGGCAATGGAGCATTATGCAGATATCCCTGAATTAAAACCTTAAGCTGGTACAACCACATTGCTCAGTGAAGTGCTGCAGAGTACTACTTCAGGTTTCGAGCCAGCCCAGCTGTTTCATAACCTTTACTGTCCATGAGTGGTTCCCTGACCCGCCAGCATTAACTTCTCCTACAGCCATGTGTGACACCGATGCTGTTATATCACATCTGTGTTCCAAACCTGGTCTGGCCAAGAGCATCTCCCAAGCCCCCTGTCACATCATCACTTACACAGACACATCCTTGCATGGCAGCTTCTGAGGGCAGGAGTTGACCTCCATCAAAACAGTGAATTGACCAAGTGACAGCAGCAGAAAACAGTCACTTTCCTGGCTTGCTGATTCAGGTAAAAATTTTCTGCTATTAATTGTCAGCAATCTCTATCAAATGGCTGTCAACAAAGAATTTCTATGTTCAAGATAAGTTTAAGGACTTGAATGTTACAGATGTGAGCACCTGCGTATAACACTGCATTTCAAGTATCAGTTGTGCAAACCTGGGTCGTAAAGACACTTGGCCTTCATTCTTTCTACAATGTGCTGAAGCACATGGTGTCAGTTGTGACTGAACTGGAAGCTGAACTGAATTTCAAGACTATCCAGTGCACCTTCTGTTGCAGTAACAAATTACACAGGAAAAAACCCCAAAATTAAAAAAATCCCCAAACCACTACGTAGAAGACATAGCAGGTGTACTGTATGGCTGTAAAACCAATATTGTCTAGTGATCAAAATTATTATAAAATAGAATCATAAAATCATAGGATGTGTTAGGTTAGAAGGCACCTTTAAAGGTCATCTAGTCCAACACCCTGCCGTAAGCAGGGACACCTTCACTAGATCAGGTCACTCAGAGCCCCATCAAGCCTGACCTTCAATATCTTCAGAGATGGGGCCTCTACTACCTCTCTGGGCAACCTATTCCAGTGAGCCACCACCTTCATGTTGAAGAGTTTTTTCCTAATATCCAACCTAAATCTTCCCTTTTCTAGTCTAAAACTATTACCCCTTGTCCTAGTGCTATTTGCCCCGGTGAACAGTTCTTCCCCAGCTCTCCTATAGGCACCTTTCAGGTATCAGAAGGCCGCCATAAGGTTCCCCTAGAGCCTTGTCTTCTCCAAGGTGAACAAGCCCAACTCTCCCAGCCTGTCTTCATAGGAGAGGTGCTCAAGCCCTCTGATCATTTCTGTGGCTGCAACAAGTTCAAGTTCCTTCTTGTGTTGAGGGCTCCAAATCTGGACACAGTATTCTGGGTGAGGTCTTACTAGAGCAGAGTAGAGGGGCAGAATCACCTCTCTTAATCTCCTGGACACACTTCTTTTGATGCAGCCCAGAAATAATAAAGATGGTTCAGATGACAGTAAAAAGAATTACCTCCAATAGGTCATTTTGTTCCTTAGTAACTTTTTCTAATTTCTTCAATTCTCTCAAGAGTTGTTTTGCTCTTTGGAAGACTGAGAAAGGTGGCATTTTTATCCCTGGTAGCTGAAGTGCTTCTTCATAGGACTGTATATGAATAATGGTCTTCTGCATGGGACCAACATGGTCAAGTATAACCTGTGGGGATACAGGATAGATGATGGATGTGATACCAAGTCGGAAGAATCAACACCGAAAATTAATACTTCTGTCACGCTGTGCCAAAGTTCTCTGTGGTGAGTTTCCTATTTAAGAAGGAAGAACTAACTGGAAATCCAGGGTGAGGTTGTGTAAAACTGATAAAGAAGATAAAACTCACATTTATCATTCTGCTTTTTCTGTATATACATACTTAAAGTTTGCACAATGACAAGAAAAGGGTCACATTCAGACTAATTACAACTGTGACTGTACTTCCTGAAGAGATCTTCCAACATTCTCACCTGAGGGTTTCCACTGAGCAGTTGTCTTGCACCATGCAAACTGGAATCCTTTCAAATGAATCTAAAGCAGAAAATACTCTCCAGAAGAGCCCCTGAAGACACCCAGCTGCTAATGGATGTCCGTTCTACAGGACCAGTCCAAGGTAAGCTCCCAAGACACATACAATATGGATATCAGGTCCTCTGAACCAATGGCTTTGCCCTACTAATGCACTCTTCTTGGATTGCTTATGTAGAAACATGTAGCCAAAAACATATTGGAAATAATACTTTCAGTCTGACCCAAGAGTTAGAATTTGTGTGATGCTAACATTTTGAAGTCATACTAAAAACTTGCTCATTGCCGTTTGCAATCACAAAACAGCCTGATGCTTGTGAAAGCACATTTATGCTAACTTATGTGTAAATATATAGGGGAAAAAGGCTGATATAGGAGTTTTCACAGACCTGTCCATGTTTAAGTTGGTCTTTAAGAGAAAATTCCAACAAATCTTCTGATGACAGGATTGTCTTCATTTTGGCAATGTCCTTTTCAAACACTTTCACATGAGATTCAATGGCATCCAATTCCTAGATTTTGGGAATAAAGAGAGTATTTGTAGATAGTATAGATACCAAAGCCAGCTTACATTTCTCTCTTTCACTTACATTAAAAAAAATACTGAAAAAAAAGTGTATCATATGCAGAATAGGTTAATGGATGCTACCAATCAAAAGGCTAGTAATTATAAATTAAGTATCATCATAACTTCTGGAGGAATTCAGTATCTAAAGTCTCCTGGTCTGCTTTAAACCCTTCCCTCTTCCACCCTGTGCTATAGTTCCTCAACCAACTTAGTGGCCTTCCTGGACTCATTCCAGGTATGTCTATGTCTTTTTTACACTGGGAAACCTAAAACTGGGCACAGCACCCACATATGATCTCACAGGTGCCAAAAAGAAAGACTGCACCCATGGACCTCCTGACTACACTTCTGCTCAGGCAGCCCAGGATGCTGTTGGCCCTCTTGCTGCAAGGCCATGTTGCTGTGTCATGGTCAACCTGTTCACCAGGACCACCAGCAAAGCAGCTGGTTGGCCACCAGCCTGTGTTGGTATCTGGACATGTTCCCTCCTGTGTTTCATTTCCTAAACACTGAGTTACATCGATACTCCTGAACTTTACAGCTTAATTAGATACCAAACACCTTCTGATGGTTTATTTCCAAACAATTAATTTCTTCACTTGGCACACCTACTAAAGCCAGCACACCTTTCTTCTATGCAGGCAATATGAGCTCTATTTTATAATGGATGATGAAGCACCCAGACTTACATCAGCCACTTGCTGGATCTGTGGAAGAATCTCTGCTATCTCATGCTGTAAAGTTGCTACTTGATCATCTATTTCATGTAGCTGCTGCATTACACTCTCTGTTTCAAAGACTGGTGTTAGCTCCTCCAGCTCCAAGTAAACACCGTGTAGAAGATTTTGCTTTTGCTCTGAGTCCTCCAAAGCCATCTGGAGACAAAATAAGAGCTTGGTGATTATGAATGTTTCATGGAGACATCAGACAGCAGATGTAGCAAAATACTCCAGAAAATATCTGACCAGTTATGTATGACAAGAAGATTCTTCTTTTCTCCTGCAGCTAACTGGATGGGCTTTTGGATTAAATACAGCAAATATCTTCATGAAGAACAGCAAGGGTTGCAAGAAATGCATGCAGTGCACTGAAGGAAAGGACTGAATGGATGTCTGAACTCTAATGCACTCCTTGGGTGCATTTCCCAGTCCACTAGTTTCCTGGCCCAGAACACACAAACCACTCCAAACCACAAACATGGAAGACAATAAGCTTTTGTCACAAAAACATTCCCAGATTTTGGAAATCACAATCTCCACGTTGTGGCTCTGTAATATATCAATCCAGAGCAGTCAGCCTCTTTTTGTATGGAATTCCTATTAGGTTTAATACAAAAATCTGTGTTTAGAGCACCAACTTTCTCACTTGGTCTAAGGAGTGGACATACAGAAAACTGGAATTTCAAACACGAAAGTGCCAGAAATTCTCTTGGCACTTACCTGACTCTGATCTTCCTGTAATATAACAAACATTTGATTCTTACCAATCAAAATTACCTTCAAGATAGACTGAGAACTGCCTTCCAAATCACAATTCACTTCTGAATTTCCATCTAACACACAGACATTAAAATACCACTTTATCTTTTTGGTTCACATACACACAGTACAGAATCACAGAACATCAGGAGTTGGAAGGGACCTCGAAAGATCACATAGTCCAACCCCACCTGCCAAAGCAGGATCACCTAGACTAGATCACACAGAAAGAGCCATACATATTCAGACAGCAAAATATATTATAGCCAGACAGTAGGGTAACAAAAGACAATCACATATTTTTGGAAGATATATATCCTACAGTTCATCACTTTCACAAGATAGATACATATCCAGCACCAAAATGTATCTATCTATATTTCATGAGTGTCAACTATAATTATTTTTTATTTGAAGGGTTAACTGAAAATGGTAAATTATGTATGTCAGTAAGACTTAAGAATGCAGAACTGTGTCTGTACAGAGCGAGCAGTTCTAACAATACCAGGTATCTGCATTAACACTTACCTGAAGGTCATCAGTATGTTTGCACAAGCTTTTTGCAGAGTCACATTGCAAATCTGCTTTTAGCAAGCAGTTGGTGTTTTCTATCCAAACTTTCACATTCTTCAAGAGTTCATCATACTCTTCGACCCTGTTGGCTGCCTAGGAAATGACAAGATTTTATTAAAAAGCATAAATGCATTTCTATTCACTGTATAGGATAAACACCTTCATGGAGAAAATGAAAAGAAAACAGGATGCATTTTCATCCAGGTCAGTTAAATTGCTGATCTCTTGTCCCTGGTATCCAGTGATAGGATGTGTGGGAACAGTTCAAAGCTGTGCCAGGGGAAGTTTAGGCTGGACATCAGGAAGCATTTCTTTATTGAGAGGGTGGTCAAACACTGGAACAGGCTTCCCAGAATGGTGGTCAATGCCCCAGGCCTGTCAGTGTTTAAGGGGCATTTGGACAATGCCCTTAACAACAGGCTTTACCTTTTGATCAGCCCTGAGGTGGTCAGGGAGTTGGACTAAATGATTCTTGTTGGTCCCTTCCAACTGAAAACTTTCCATTCCATCCCAACCCATCCCATCCCATCCCAACCCAGTCCTATCTTCTTATAAATTAGTCTGGTAAAATAAAAATCCTAGTTCTACTGAAACAGTTTCATGATTTCAGGCTATCTCCTCTAATCAAAGGTAATTTTGGTGCTTACATGCTTACATTTCACGGGCACACCGTTGTGATTTATCTGGCAATGTAACTTGAACAGACAGCCCATTAGCAGAGTCATAGAGAACGATCTCCTCACCCATCCAGGGACATGAATTCCCCATGCTAACCCTGTCAACCACGATGTGTTACCTTTGGGGTAACAGCTGCAGGTGATGTTTGACACTACAGAACTTCTTAGTTACAGTAAGCCAACACCACAGGCATTCGACTCTATATTAATTTGAAAGCCTTGGATAATGCAAAGCCTTTATTTTGCTTTTTAGAAGATGTGATTTTTAAAAGAACTTTTACATTTGCATTTACCTTGTTTAAAATGGCAGTTCTGCGCTCGGCCAGTTGTGAGACCTGTTGGTACTGCTGAAGGGGGGTCACTAAGATATCCATCAGCTCCTGTGCGTGGCAGGAATCCTGCTCTACTATATCATGCACTTCTGCATCCAGCTCATTGAGTTTGTAATGCCAAAGGTCCAACATATCCCAGATTTGCTGCATGTGGAGAGAGGGGAAATGAAATATAAGGTCAGGATTAAAGCAGAGTTTAACAGTCAGGATTAACAGCAGAGTTATTTGTTATTCATATGGGGTATGTGGAATTGCAAAGATTTCAGATTTCAGAACTGATATGATGAGAACAGAGCACTCTGCATCTACTGGTGTGATTCACAGTTGAAAAAACCCACGTATTTTCCTGTGAGAAAAAATTGGTAAATATTGACCAACTAAATGTACTTGTACTTCTTTTACAGACATAAAGTGAATGGAGGGCCACTTTAGGGTCCTGCTAAAGCAGGCTCCGTAGAAACAAACAGAAATTTTTTCACACACACACAAATTTTTTGGCAAGATTACCTTCTGAACTTCTTTGGCTTTTGCAATGTTTTCACTCTTCTGTTGCAACATCTTTTCAATAGCTTGAAGGCCATTGTTAATAGTTTCTGCTTCTCTTTTCAGCACATACTGAGGAGAGCTCTGCAATATTTCAAAGCTAACCTGTCAAAGTAAAGAGAAAATGATAGGGGAGTTTACAAAGATCTGCTTGTTTCTGTGTATCAACTCACCAAAAATACTCAAATTTTTTACGGTTTCTGTCTTACACGTTTGCAGGGAGAAGCGTTAATGTGAGCAGGGTCAATGTTTACATGTCATTCCATAATCTCCTCTCACTTAAAAAGAAAGGTGACCCCTGAAGAAGCAAACAGTAAGACACTACAAATCCCCAGGTACTTCGCTTCAGCTGCACCTGTTCTAATCTCTACAGAGGACAATCCTGCTGCATTGTGGAATGGTCACATTTAGATCTGTGCAGTAAGAAACCTAGAGTGACACCTTTAAGCCTCAGCTGATAGCTAGTATTTCCATGTAAGAAATAAGGAAATATGGAAATGCATTGATGTATAGTGAATTTCTAAATATAGACCGGGAGATTTATTACTAAAATAAAAGGTTCTGAGCCCTCTCAAGCATGCTGAGTTGAGAAATTGAGCCCAAAAGGGAGCAACACAAGTGAGTAACAGGTTACTATGGACTAAATGAAGTGCAAGGAGTGAGAAAGTCTTTGCCCTTAGCCCTTATTCTTATTAAGTTGTGCTAGCTGTTAGGGGCAGCCAAGCAGCAGGAAATCACTGAAACACGGTAAATCCTTTGTGCACTGCAACCCTGGGATTCATGGGGCACATGCACATTGCTTTATGATGCACTGATGCAAAAGATGTCTAGTTTAATAGTTATTCTGGTTTGAAGCTCTTGATACTGAAAAATTTTCTCCTTTTTGTGGGAAGAATTAAGATTATTTAGTAACTTATTTACCCATTTTAAATTTTATTAGCATTTTATTCACATACTTATTATACATTACATATGTAATGTCAGACCAATACAGTAATACCCATAGTAAGGTATTGTACTGATAAAATACCATTAATCAGAATAAATATATAGCAAGACAAAAACAACTACAGCATTCCTCTCATACTCTCCTGCTTATGCAAAAAGCTATGAAGTCCAGTCTGTACGTAATGCCTAAAACTTCCTGGAGAAAGGAACTCAAGACTGTAATCATGTAAGGGTCATCTCGCTCAGAGCTCCACAGGTTTCGGCAATGCTTAGCCCATCAGGCAGCAATGTCTAGCCCATCAGGCAACTCATGGGGGGTTGTAAAGTGACTCAGGCTTGGGTTGCCTTGAGGCCCCACCTCAGCAGAGACAGCCCCATGGGGAGCTGTGTAGGTAGCTCAGTCATGAGTTGTCCTGCAAAATGAGACTAAATGGGCATTGTCCACTAAGACACAGTCCTGCCCACTGTCACGTACATCAGACAAAAACTCAAATAAAACCTCCCTGGATTCAGTCTGAGAAGGGGGAGCTGCTTTTCCAGCTCTGCGAGGAGACTCTTCCCCCTTGGCCAGGATGCTGGCTAAGGGAATGTACTGAGAGCCCTTACCAGAGAGATGGGTAAGTGAATATTTGCTTTGCTGTAAGTTTGTAGTCTCGGGTAATTACCTAACACACGTGTGGTATTTAGTCCACTTATGATAGTGTGTTCAGTGAACCTGCTGCAGTTGTAACACTGAACCTGCAGGCAGTAACAGTGAGTGACACGACTCGGTTGCGGGTGGCAATACTGAATTCTGTTACTGTTGTGTTGGCAGTAGTGTATTCTGTGACTCTCTTGTGGTTGTGATAAGTGTAGTCATACTTCTAAACAGCAATAGTGCATCTCTCCATTGTATCCATGAACCCTGCAGTAGTGATGCACTGAATGCACATGGTTCAAAAATAAATGATTCTTAGTTTTTAAAACCCTGCACTCGAGTGTCCTTCTGTCACAAATCACTAAACACTTGACTATTACTACTATCCTGGAGCACGTGAAACATGAAAAATTACTGATGTTTGCATTGCCAGTTTCCAAAATAAGAGGGAAACATGTATGAGTGATGCAACACAGCTGGAAAGGAGAAAGCAGACCAAGCACCGACTGTATCTTTCCTGCATCTGTCAATGCTCTGGTCATCAGGAGCATAGCATTTCAATTATAAGACTTTTTCACATAAAATACTTGGCATCAAAAGTACAATTTGTTTTCACTTTTAGGTTAGTAGATTTAGAAGGAAGCAGAATGCCACTGAAATACAAGTTAACACATACTGATATCTTGAGTATGGAACCAAACTGATCTACAGTTTCATCAGGATTTATTTTGTTTCTAAATGCAGTTGAAAAAACTCCAAGACAGTTTATATTGTTTTCCACTACCTAAATGCAAAAACCAAACATTAGCTAGTTTCCTGGACCAGTACTTTCACTCCAACGTGTCATGTCTGCACTGGGATAATATTTTATCTCAGGAAATGAGATAAGTAAGTAACAAAAAAACCCAACCCAAAGAATAAACACAGTCAGACTTCCTTTATCATTCTTTCTCCTACTCAATTGTTGCTTCTTGAAAGACTGGTTCCAGAAATTACAAAATCAACCAAATTAAAACTAATAAGCTGTAATGAATATGCCTCATGCAACATAAAATGAATGAATAATCTGATAGACACCAACAAGTAACTAGATTTCAAAATTGTTTTATAAAACGGCAAAGTTTTATCAAATTAATTGAGATTTGGCCTTTAAAATTAGCACTAAGCACTATTATTTATGAAATAAGAGAAGTGAAAGATTTTTTCTTTTAAAAAGTAACACATATAAATAAGTAACAATACTGATGATGATAATTATATCAGGCTAAAATTTGATCCTAAACTTACAGCATTACTCCATTTTCCTTTAATTTTGTTTTCAGTTAACTACTTACAGCCCTTTTAAACAGAAAACACTGCAAAGAGCCAAAGCATTGGTTTTTTAGTTATTTAAACTCCCTGCCTGTTTTTAAAGGAATGCAACCATGCCCCGAGGGATGGTATAAAGAACCATGCCATGATACCTTACCATTAGTGCAAATTAGATTAAAAAAATCCAGTTTCAAAGTCCTCTTTTAACTCAGCTTTTGAAAACATCTTCTCAGTTAAGCTATACAAACTTCCCAAACAACTTTGACTACTATTTCAGTTTAAGAATCAGACTGGAAAAAAGCCAGCATCCATATCATATCCAGGACTCTATTGCTAGTGGTTCTGCCATGTCCTCTTTTAACAGCAAAGAAAAATATTACATTCACACTGCTTCCTGTAAGGTTATCCTAAAAGGAGACAGTTAATGTGAGGAATCTTTCCTCACACATACGTTTTCACCGAGAGGAAAACGCAAATGCAAATGAAATATAGTTATGTTATAGTTGTAACATATATATAGTTATGTTGTAGTTATAACATTCATAAAATATTGCTGTACTTATTTATACATCACACAAAGGTACATATAAAAATTACATCAACAGTTACCTTGTCCTCCAGGTCTTGCAATACCTTCTTGCAGTCCTCCAGCTGTGTTTCGATCTCTGCAGGTACTATTGTATACATTTCAGAATACTTGATCCGAAGTTTCTCCATGATATCCTTTAGAGTTTGACTTTCTTTACCAATCACGCTCTGAATCTCCTACAAAATTAAGAGCAACTTCAGCAGTTTTACCCAGTTTACACTGAATGCATGCGCATCTCTGTATATGCACATATGCATATATATACATACATACATATAAACATGCTGTCTTTTATATTTCCTACAATGATTATGGTTGGAAAAAGTTGTTTTTGTGATACCCAATCTAATTTGACTTCCTCTGCAAGCAGATTAACTTTGCAAAATACTCACTCATTTAATCAAACGATGCTTTTCAATCTGCAACAATTAATTAAACTTGATACTACTCCATGTCAGGCAACTGACGCACTGATGTTTATTGACAGCTATAGCAATGTAATCATCTGAAGTGCTCCTACGACTAAATGTTAACCTTTGTGCTCTCCCTGTTGCCAAAAGTGCATTTTCTCTTTGAAAGACGTTTAATAGCCAACGTTCACTCCTTCATTATTATAAACAACACAAAGGCCCCGAAAAGCAACAGGTTTCAAGCTGAAGTGTCTCCTTTCAGGCAATTGCGCAGAGCAGCACAGCAGGCTCCTTTCAAAACAGTAGTTTCCAGTTCTGCATGAAGAATGTAGGTTTTATGAGATAAAAGAAACTTGAACAACTGTCTACAGCCTGTGGCCTAGAAAGAAAATCTGATCTAAGTCCTCTTGCAGAAAGAATGAAGAAACTCGTTTGTTTTGAAAGTTTTCTAGAATTTCAAGTTGGAAAGTTCTGTTTGTTTGCTTTATAGTTCCTTTTCCCAATGGTCAGCTGTTTGAGAAACTCAAATGTTAACTCAAGTTATTGGGGAAAATGATCTAAAGCTCCTACCAAGCAATGAAAGACATTAAAATTAACACCCTTTTATTTTTCTATCAGGGGTAATGGTAATCCATTTACTCCCAGTTTTCACTTGGGAATCTTTTTCCTCACACAAATACAGTGCACAGAAGAAATACGTAAAAGTCTGATATTGATTTATTTCCCTGTCATCCCACGACAACTGGGTCTGATATTATAAACCTCAAACCCGTGAAACAGCTGTGTGCCTAATTCTGACATAGAGAAGGCTGCCGTTGTCATATGGCCCAATTAAAATTGTGCCAATATTTATGGGAGTTTATAGATTCCCTGAAATGAACTTTAAAGAATCGGCTGCATTAGTCTCCAAAACAAAGCATGTCTCTGCAGACTGGTTTCTGTATAGAAAAGCATGTTCACATCTCACAGGGTACTCAGCTGGAAAGCAGACTGCTTTTCAAAACTGTTCCCCCTTTTTTTTTCCTGAGTAGACTAGAAAATACTACTTCCATTTGCATATTCATCTATGTGGTGAGTTAACTTTGCCACCCAACTAACCTAGATTTGTCACCTGGAAGTGAAATAGGCATTTCTATTCAACAAATGCAATAGAGCTCCAAATAATGCTATAGAGTTTTACAGAAATTAGGTTATCTTTGGAACTAGGGATGAAATTGCCCTACAGATTTCAGCTTACTGGTGTTTGCATTAGGTAAAATTAAGGAATTTTTCAATCCTTTCAGGTGAATCCTCTCAAAAGGAACAGGCCTGCTGTGACATACTGCTATAAAGAAGTCATCTGATGGGATTACTGCTAACATTTGCCTGAGCTGATTGCTGTCTCGAACAGGAACAAGGTCCAAATTCACTTTTGGGTGAGTTTTAGGTGCTCAGACTGACACAGTTTGATGGAAGAGACATCCAGCACCTGGATACAGAGTCAGTAAAAGAGCATACCCAACTCTAAATTCTAATTCTAATAATTTTAGAAAACCATCCCTCTCAGACGAATCCACAAAGTTTCACCACAGTAATGCTTGCTTATGGGTTTTCAGAACTTGCTAAAGATGTAAGATAACATTTCTCTCTAGTGCTAACCCAGAGGAAAATGCTCATATCTGCCACCTCCTTTGTTAGCTTCAAGCATCCACCTTCTAAAGAAAATACATGGTAGGCACCCCCATCTAGCTTTTACAGAAGACTCAGAAAAAGAAGTCAAATTTATAATGGACCATAGTTGAACAGACTAAATAAATTATCAAGTTATATAGTTAGAAGATAATTCAATTAAATACAATAAAAATAGGTTTTGTTCAAGATTTAAAAATATAGCAATATAAACACAGTAAGACTAAAATGAAACATATTTAAAATAATATATACATAAACACACATTCAGGAATTGTTAGGAATAATAGCATTTTGTAATGTCAAGAATTGAAAAAAGGATAACAAAAATATACTGAAATCCTAGAAATGTATAGACAGGGTTGCTGCAGAGTGGTGGCTGCTGCTGGAGATGGTGGTCTTCTTAGTCACAATTTGACCTCTAAGAAGCATTTACCAGGCTAACTCCCTGATGTGGGGACGTGAAATCCAGAGGCTGCCCGGGCTAGGTGTGCAGAGGGGAAGGGGTGCAGGATGTACACTAAGCAGTCCTTCCTAAAAGGCATGCAACTGCCTGTGAATGCAGCTGCAACCTGGGAAGATTTCTATGGCTGCTAACTGGACCACGTAGAGGGAGGGGAATGCAAAGCAAGGACATGGCAGGGCCAGTCATATTGTGCTGAGCCAGATTCACTGGAAGTCAACGTGCACATGCACATTCGTTGCCACCAATTTTATTTGGAGCAAATTCAAGCCCTAGTATAAAAGCATATCCCAAGTGTCCCCACACAATAACAACAGAGCTGTTACCAACCTCCAGTTGTCCTGCCTTTCCAGCAGCATCTTGTAATAACACAGATGCAGCATTCTGTAATGCATTTGTCACAGCACTTATTTCTGCAGTGATCTCGTCCCTCTCTTGAATCTCAGCTTGTACAGAATCCTTATGGTCTTGAGTCTTTTCATACAACCTATGAAAGGTTTCCAGCAAGAATACATTGTTAGACTACACTATGAGAATGCTTAATACAGATACTTTAAAAATAGATATCCAGAACTGCATTTGTCTGTATTCTTGTATTATTTTCTGTAACTAAATGTCTGAGTTTCTTTTCTTTATTGTCTCAGCTTTTTTAAAAAGGTACCTTCAGATATTGCTAAGCAAGGTATGTTTGGTAGACCAAATCAGATAGTGTGCATATTTAAACAGTGAACAGAGCTCATGTTCTCAGAGTCTGAAAATGTTGGCTCTACAAAAGATGTTCACAAAGAATTCCATGTCAAAAAGCAGTCATGAAGAAGGGCAAATATAATCCCAGATTTGCAAAAAATACTTAAGGCAAATTTTAAACACTGGCCTTCACTTAGTAAGGCAAAAGCAGCATCATTGCAAAAAGCGCAAGGTCTATTTTCCTAAGAGTGGAAGACAGACACATTTTCTTCAAGTTCACTAGAGCTTGGAGCCTCCAAAACTGACCATCCCCACCTCCTGACTGCTGCTACATTTGAACACAAATTGCAGCCCAGGCACCATACAGCCATGCTCCGGTCTTCTCCCTAACTACTGCCTCCCAGTGCCTATGCTGGAGACAGCAGAAAGGTTAGATTGAGCACTGGTCTGACCCAGCAGTGCATTTCAGCTTTCATATAATCTTTAATACCCGATAAAATGCTGTGTTTATAAGTAGTCCTATGTCGTATCCTCAACAGAAATTTCACACCACTTACTTTTTACAGCGATCCTGCATTGCCTTTATCTCACATAAGGCAGGAAGGGCAGCTTCTGCCTCAGTGTTTTCAGATGTATTTAGGACATTTCTTATTCGGTGAAGAAGTAAGAGTAAGAGAAGCTGTTGCTGGTTGATGTTTTCCTCAAATGAGTTCACAAAATCTAGTAATTCTACCAGTTCCTCCCTGGTGGCCTTTTCTTTCTCTTTAAGACCTTCTGGCTGTTCTTCCTGGAGCTTATCAAGAATTATTGTTTCTCGTTCCAGCTAAGTAAACAGAATGTCAAAGCATGAGATAAAGTGCTTTTTTATTCCATCACCGTAAGTTACATTATTCCTGTACTCATACGCATGACTAAGTACTGGGAATTGCATAGCCAGAGAGCTTGAGCCTCTGAAGTGTGCCAGAACATTGGAGTTTGCTCTAACAAAGCACATAACCACACACAGAGTTGTTCTGGGTTGAGAGTTTGCACTATAAATATCCCACATAATTTTTAATTCCAGGTTCAGTTTGACTCAACTGGCTGATCAGCGGGTGGGAGATGTTGTTCTGTTCTGATCTCAGCCCTTTACAAGCCATTTTACTGAGAGCCCCTTGCCTACCACATTCTCCAAAACTTCCAGTTTGCTGAGCAACTCACCTCTTCATTGATGAATTTCCATTCCTGCTTTAGTTCTTCACAGTTAATTTCCAGCCCTTTGGCAGCCTCGAGCAAGCCCAGCCAGCTTTCCCACAGCACTGTTACAATCCTGCCCAGTGCTCTGTCACTTCTGTGTAACCTCATCAGCTCTCCAGAGACCTGCCTCAGCTTCACAAGATCTTCTTCAGCTGAGTCAATGTTGGAGACTAAAATCTTATAGGAAAAATAAACAAGTTAATAAATAAAACCAGTATGGTCAGAAGCGTTAATGAAGCATTCAGTAACATGATTAGGATCCTGGAATAAAATGGCAATCACTCCACTGAGCTGGTTAAATACGGTTGCAATGAGAGAATTCTGTTGGCTAAGACAGCAGAAAAAGCTGAGGTAAATAAAACAAATTGCCCAGGCAGTTATTGTTCTTACTTCTTTCTGGTTATTTAGAAGGGAAGAGAAATGAGCAGGAGTTACAGGTATATAAAATGACAAGCCAGATATATGATGAGCACTAGAGGAGAAGACAGCAGAGAAGGTGATTCTAGCAGAGGTCTGGTGGGGAGGCAGCAAGAGAGTCCTGGGTGGGGGAAACTGGAAATTCTCTGATTTTCACTTCTGAGGGAAAACAACAGCAATGTTAGAAATCTGATCAGGCCTGGTCCTGCAAAAAAGCAAGGAGGGATCTGAACAGAAATGCAATGCTATCTTAAGCACAGATCATGTTTGATTTCTATGGCAATTAAGATGGACTCATTTTACATGGCCTATTATAATTCAGTCGTTGTACAGATATGTAAATGTACTCTATGGGTTTATATCTACATAAATATAGGATAAAAATTTCAACTTCTTTCTACTGTGATTTCATATGGTGTGCATAACTCCATCACAGTTTTTGCACAAGCTTTTCAAGTTCTTCAGAGCCTCTCACCTTGCTTTCTTCTAAGTGCTCCAAAGCTTCTTTATAAGACATTGGTAGTTGAGACAAAGAATGTCTAAGCATCTTTTCCAGTTTATTAAGATTGTCACACACCTTATCTTTGGTTTCTGTGTAGCTTTTGTATTTTTCAAAATACCTGTAGGAAACATTAATAGACCAATTAAAATTTGTGCCGTTGCTACTCTGTTCCCCTTAGAAAAAAACTTTTAAAATCTTCTAAACTAGTAGTCCTTACTATTTTGCAACTTATCTTCAAATAGCATTTATTATACACTTCAGGTCTAATATCTGAGATACTTTAGAGATGCAGGTACAAATGCCCCAGAGGCAAAGAAATATATATATCCATATATCAGCCATGGAGTGGCTCAAAAGAATTCTATGTCTTGATCTAAGTCTCTATCCTCCTCAGACATTCCCAAAAATTAGTTCTTATTTTGTAACACACATTCTATTTGTCCCTGTGATGCCTGGTCTGTGCAATTCCACTTTCTTTTTCCTGTGTGTTACCATCTATTTTCTATTAGTGAAGTCTTCAAGGGCATCCAAATCTTTGATTCTAAAAGTAGATTTTCAGTTATGCTCAATTGAACCAACACTGGATCATGAGCAAGCAGTTTAAAAATCCTTTATCTCCCAAGCTTTGTCTGTGCATTTACCTGAAGGCCCTTCAGATCTCTTCCTTACCTATATCTGACCAGGTTGGATGGGGCTTTGGGCAGCCTGGGCTAGTGGAGGGTGTCCACGCCCACAGCAGGGGATTGGAACAAGATGATTTTTAAGGTCTCTTCCAACCCAAAGCATTTTTTGACTTTATGATCTAGGAAGATCTCTTAAACCTACCTCTGTTTATCAGCTTCCTTTCTCTGAGCCTTCTCCTTTAATGCCAAACTCCTGTTGACTAGTTCTGTTAAACTATTTTCCAGATATATTTTGTCTTCTGGTTTCACTAGGTTTTTCAGCTTGGAGTACAGGTTTTCTATGTCAGCCTTTGCAGAGTTGAACTCTTCTTGTTTCCATTGTGGGGTTTGACAGACCTCCTCTGAGCTACTGAGGTCTGCTGCAGCAGACTGGAGTTGAGCTTCGTAGTCCTTGAGGAAACTGTCAGCCTTCTGAACAGCCTTGGTATAAAGCTCACCAGTCTTCCATGCCTCCTCCAGAGCACTCTGAAAATGTTAAAAAGACAAAGGAACAATTAAGAAAGACTGCCATGCACCTCTGGATCACCAGATGGTCTCAGAATTTCACACCTGCTTTTCTTTGAGACCAGTGCTCCCAGAACGGGCCTGAGGTGAGGGAGGGCACACTGCATATGCATTCTGCTCCCAAAATACTCACAGAGCAGTGTTGTAACCTATGGATTGACTGCCATCAGCCATAGGAATAGGGGTTATGTCAATGCTGGTAAATCTCAGCGAAAATAATGGCAGGACACAAGAGCCATTAGATCCCTTATGGACATGGCAGTATTCGTCCTGTTCAGACAAGGAAAGCCCACACATTGATGCTTTAT
Organism: Porphyrio hochstetteri; assembly: GCA_020800305.1. Taxonomy (NCBI): domain Eukaryota; kingdom Metazoa; phylum Chordata; class Aves; order Gruiformes; family Rallidae; genus Porphyrio; species Porphyrio hochstetteri. Next base: position 65,483,069 of record CM036908.1, on the reverse strand, counting down.
TCTGCTCCAGGGAATATCTGCACTATGACTGACCAAACAGCGTCTCGCTGTTTAACAGGGGTACTGTTCCTGTATGTATTTATATATAGAATGATGTGTGACTCTGACAGCTCTTGGCTTCCCACAGGGCAGAGAAACTTTGGCATTGTGGTTCCCACATAACACCCAAGCAGCACGGTAAAAAATCTGCCAACAGGACCGTAAGTCCATGAAGGACTCTGAGTCCCTCCCCTGTTATCAGCTACCACCTCCTATTTCCTTGTTTGTATACACTGATCTCTTGGGCAGTCAGGGCCCAGGTCTCCTTCACCAGGACACAGTTCCAGAATCGCTCCGCTATGACCGTTACCACTCTTCTGGTTTCCAATATAAATGTATTCACTAACTCTTCCTCCTTGTATTAACACTGCCCTAAGCAGTCCTTTTCCACCCAATAAGTCTACCTCCAGCCTAATTACATTTCTCAGAGGATTTCCCACTTGCCTTCTGCTTACCAGGTTGAGCAAATTCAATTTTATTAACTGCCTCAACCTTCTGCGTCCCCTTAACGGGATCAGTTCCAGCTTAGGTGGAGCTTTCCTGACAAAGGCATCAAGAATCAGTCTGATCCTCCAGCAGTGCCTTATCAATTCCTGATATACCTGTGTTAAAGCCTTGCATCTTGGTTGCCTTTCCTTTGCTTGACTTTCCTTTGCTCGCCCCTCCTGAGGCCTGATCACATTGGTTTGACCTGTGCTTTAGTCTTCTTGATCATTCCCAACTGGTGAGCTTTTTCTTTAGAGTAAAACCAAGGAAATTCTGTTTTCTTCATCACTGTCGCTATTGAAAATTTTACATAAAATAAATCCCAAGAATAATCCCAGGAAAATTGCACCCAGCCTCTCTTCAGCTCAACACTTCACACATCCTTTCCCTTCCTCCCCTTTTACCTTTCTTTTGTTGCACTAATTCCCACTGCTTGATTACAATCAAACTGAATATAAGTAATTTCTTTGTATCCCTAGTTTCTCATCATGATTCCCATCATATCCACCAATGCAGAGATGATGATGGGCCAATTCAGTCATTAGAATAAAAGGAGGATATAAGTCATCAAAATATAAATGCTACAGTCACGGACAGTTAATCAAATTACTGGGAAAAGACATATGGCCATTATTTACCTCTACTAAATATACTTACAACACGAGCAGCAATGTCTGTCTTCAGTTGTATTTCATGATCTTTCAGTGTCTCTAATTTTGCTTCTATATCAGCAGCAAGAGATTTATCATCTTGGTTTTCCTTCTCTTTTTCCATAATATGTTTAATAGCAGCAAACTTTGCTTGCATCATATTCTGAATTGCTTCCCATCGCATCTTTTCATATTGCATTATTTTCATGTCTATCAGAAGTGGCTGCTGGACCTCTAGTTGGATATACTTTATAGTGTGCAATATATCTTCTACTTCATTCTGGGTATCTTCCTTATTTACACACTGGAGACCAGAGACCAAGTTTTGAAGAAACTGATTCAATTCCTCAACATCTTTCTCCAGGCTCTTCATTTCTTTCCTCTTCGATTCTTTGAATGGTGTATCAAAGACCTCATTGTTGTTTATTTGATTTGCTACCTCCTGGGTTAAGTACATGATTTGTTGAACTGTCTGAAACAGAATCTGAGCAGACATAAGATTCTTAGCAGGAGAAGAGCTAGAGCTATCATTTAGGATGTTAGCTTCTTTTCTTACAGTAGATGTCACAGTCTGGATTGCATTTAGCAACGCCTGAATCTTTTCACATTCTTTAATGACACTATCAAAACGTATTATCTTCCCTTTAATTTTATTTTTGATTTTTAAAAAATCAGTTTGCAATTCATCCAGCTGCAGTGAGTCCCATTGCAGACCTACACATTCAAAGATTTCCTTGTACTTCATTATTTGTGACAAATTGGACTGAACAGCTAACACTTTTTCATTAAGTACTTTGCATTTATCCTTCACTTCCTGGCTGGCACCTAGTAATTCATCTTCTTCCAGGTTCATTTCATTATCCTGCAGATCCTTAAGATCTTGCTGCAACGAAGTTATTCCTTCAGCAAACTCTCTGTAGACAGTTATCTTTTTTCCTACTTCATCAAGTTTACTCTGAATTTGCCTCTGTGTCTTCCTTGCTCTATTCTTCAGACTTCTTAACTGGTCAAACAAAAATAATTGTTCAGACAAGCTCAGTTCCTCAGCTGTGACCTGGCTCTCTTCACAGTGGGATGAGATAAGCCCTTCTATTTCCTCTGTGTCCTTTAAAATCTGGTTTAAAATGGTTTGTTGATTTATTAATTCTGACCATGTGGTGGGTTGGTTCATGTCAGGCCTGGCAAGCATCTCAGCATTTCGAAGCTGACAGTGAACTTTCTCTACTTCTGCAATAAGCCTTTGCCTCTCCTCCAGCTGGAGCTCTAGGTGCTGTAATCTTTGAGCTGATTTTAAAACAAGATCCTTGTATGAATTCTGCAATGCTTGTAAAAGAAAGGTCATATCAGAGACCTCCTCTGGCTTCAAGTTGGGAATGATGTGCTGGAGCCCATAATCCAGTGATACAATCACAGGCTCTCTGTTTAGCACCTCTGTGCTCATAAGCTGACAACTTCTAATCTGTGATTTAACATCACTGGGGAAAAGTGCTGCTTTCTGGTCGAGAGAGGACAGGGAATCTTTGACCCACGAAATATTTTCTTTCAGCCTCTTCATCACTTCATGTTTCATGAGAGCAGGACCAGTGATCTGAACATCCTCTCGAGGAGCTTGTTGAACGGATAATGCTTCCAATTTGCTCTGCAAATCATGTATAGAGTTCTCCAAAGCTACCTTCTCTTGATCACTCCAAATTCTTTTCATCTGCAGTTCAATCCTTCTTTTTAATAGAGAAAGATCATGTTTAATGTCCTGCAGCTTTGTGGTCCAACAGACAGGGTATTTGGCTTTTTCTTCAGATGAGGAATGTGACTCTGCTTGCAAATACTGTTCTTGTATCAGCTTCTGAATATCCTGCACTTCATTCATAAGCAGGTTAAATTCATCAATTTCTGCCACAACTTGATCATGTTTCTTTTGCACTGTTTGTTCCATGTGTTGCCACCACTGCTCCAGTTGCCTCATCTGGCTTTCAGTTAACACTTTATCCATGCATGTTAAATGCTGAGATAAACTTTCTTGCTGCGTTTTCAACTGATTTAAGACCTCTCTTTCTTTCTGTAAGGACTCTGTGCATGTCTTAATTTTCTCCAGAAGAACTGTGTTGTTCATAGGACCTCTGCCAAAAACAAGGGTAGCATTTTAAAAAAATTTGTAATTCTCCTAAGACCTGGACTAGACACATTTTAAAGAGAGAATTTCACTGTTTACAAAATGAGTCACTCTATTTACTTAATCACCCGTATCTCTCAATGTTCTCAGAGGTTTCCTAACTCCTGCTGCAGGATCATTATTTCTTGCTTATCTGTACAGCATTAGCTATTTCTGGGTATCTCTGCAGGAAAGGTATATTCTAGTGTATATTCTCTAAAATTGCAGTATAAGTTAATATAGAATGTGTCATTTCCTTAAGAAATACAGCCTCCCTTTAAAGCTGCAATAAGTAAAATTTTAAAACTCAACATTAGTGTTATCTCTAAGTGAATTAACAACATTTTATGGTAATTTCTGATTGAAAGATGAAGATGAAACTTAGTTATAACAAAAAGTTCAAAAATTCCCATTCATTTAAGATTATTTTGGAGGAGTTTATCTGCTCATCTTTTATTTCCAAGAAGATTTTTAAATTCCCACTTAAAATATGTTTAGCAGCTAGATTTTTTTTCAATCTCTTTGCTGTGCATTATCAATTTTATAAATTATTTTAAAGATGTTTGCATTTCTGTGATATGCTACTGTGATCAATGCCTAGTTGAATGTTTTGAAAAGAAAGCATTTTTAGCGCAGCAACCATTTCTTTGTTATGCCTAAAAAACAAGAAGAGTAGACATTGCTAAAGGATAGCACAGAACCACCTGAAATGCTCCTGTTTAAGGCTGCTGAAACTCAGAAACCTGTGAGACTCCTCTTGTTTCCTAACATTAACGAGATGGCTAGAACACCATATTCTTGTCTGAGTATTACTGAAGTATGGCACAAAATTCAGTCTAGGACCATATTTGTTCTGCAACCTATTAACAGAAACCCTCAGCTGTACTTACATTTTTATGTTATCTTTTTCTGTTGACAAATTTTTCATTGAGGACTGAACTGCAGAAAGATTTTGCTGGTACTCATTAATTAAAGAGTACTGCTGTTGCTTCACTGCCATAATAGCATCCAGTTCTTGAAGCAGCCTGTCCCAGCAGGGCACTGCAGGCTCTGTGGTTTGCAGCTCTGCTCTGTTTGATCCTGTTGCATCGGGAAATGCCTCTTGACTATGGCACAAAGATTTTGCTTTCCACATTTCCAGTTCAGTTTGTAAATTCTGCAATCAAGCCCACCACAGAAAGAGGATTAAAAGAGAATCCTAGACACTTTCAGCACAAAATACAGTTAAACACCGACATACCTACAAACATATGCTTGTGCAGTCACATGGAAATGACCACGCGAGCCTGTGCACATCACAGGAGTACACACACATCTACTGTTGCACTCTACGAGAGCAGTGCAAGATGTGGTATTTACCTGGTAGACACACTGACTAATCATGGAGTCAAACCTTAGATACAATTTTCTTATGCCCAAGTCAATCACAATTCTGTAAGCTTATCACTACATTAACAGTGAGGCTTTGCAATACCCTACCTCCAGCTCTTTTAGTTGTTCATTTATGAGCACCATATCCAGTTCAGCCACTTCATTTTTCAGCTCATTGACCTTTTGTTCCTCTTCACAATATTCAGTGTTTACTTGCACTCTAGGGAACAGTTCCTTCTGGACAACCACTTCTGCACCTGTGTCCTACAATACAAAACAGGATTCTTATTTTTGAAGGTCCTGAACCAACAAGTTTTCCGACTTCAACACTTTGTTTCACATGTTTAAGCCATGCCTAAATCCTGCTTTCGCTTCCCCCACAGCCTCTACCCTGAGGCAGGATGTTTAACCTCTCCTCAGACCCACATTCCATCCTCTCACCACCTGCCTTGACATACTGCTGTGTACTTCACCAGCACCCACCTCCTCAACTGTTCTTCACCAGGCGACTCATGCACGAAGCAGCTTTGCTGTGACACAAAGCCACAGCTGCTACTGCCATAAATGCTATCCAAAATCAGGGGTAAGTCAAGAGTGTTAGGGAGCCATGTCTCAATTGGGGTGGGGAGGAAGGGAATGGGAGGCTTCAGAGTCAGTCCCTGGCACTGCCACTGACTCCCACAATGGACAAGTCACTTGGGAAGCGACCGGGTTTAAGAGCCCATCAGCTGAGCCAAAGCCATTGCCCAAGAGGATGCTCTTAGCCAGCCCCAGTTCAGATGTAAAACATAATCCTCTAAATCACCTTCAGCTATTGCAGACAACGACATAAATTAAATGCCACAGGCTTATCGGGTCACATGGTGGTACCTTAAACATCTTTCTGCATTTCCCTTCCCCCAGTGTCTGTCTGTATCTGATGTGAACTGTGATCTGTTCCACGGACAGAATTCACTGAGTGAATGCAGACAGATGGACAGGTATGACCACATTGTGAGCTTCTCCACGGTACCAACATACATAATGAACAGTGATAAAAACTTCTTGTTTCACAAATTCACTGTATTGATAGTTTTTACTAGGAAGAGGCCAGTTATCCCTGCAGCCATATCACTTGTAAGCTGTCACTGTTGTCTGTCTCTCTGTGAGTCATGAGCTATCCAAAATATACCTGCTTCCAAGTGTGTGAAATGTGTAGCATATTGTAGACATTATTAGAAAAGAATAATTCTATTTATTTGAATTTTCACTCAAAACTGTAGGGGATCACTCATGAAGTAGTCAATCAGAGAATTTTCCCATTCCTCCCTGCACACATCCATAATGGTTGTACCATCTCAGACATAAGATTTCATCTTAAGAGCTTTTGGAGTGCCACAGAGCTGAAGTAAGCGGAAAAACTCAGCTATCAGAGTGAGGAAGAAATCCACTTTACCAGATTGAAATATAAATGCATCAAAACACATAGAAAAGTGTCCTGACACTAAGAAAAACCCCAGGATTGCTGTGTACATGTTTTGCTTGTTTGTACGACGTTCTCAACACACACCATGGCACCGACTCCCTGGATACAGAGGCACATAGATAGTGTCAATGTTCCCACACAGTGGTTTTAATTTTTCCCATTGTTTTTCAGTCCACTGGGTGGTTGGAGGTTCTCCATAATTTTTCCAGGAGCTGAGGTTGGACTAACAGGTCTGCAGTTTCCTGGGTCTTCCCTCACCCTCTTCTTATAAATTGGAATAACGTTTGGTCAGCTTCCAGCCAGAAGGAACCTCCCCACTCTCCCAAGACCTTGGGGAGATTTTTTGGGGGTTTCCATTTAGAACAGATGTGTCAGATCTGCCAATGGACAAGCCAGCTGTGGATGTGTCAATTTGATCTGGCCCCACTCTCAATTTAAGAATGCAGTGACAAAGGGTCAGCAGTCATGGGACACCAAGGATATAACGTCCTTACTCTTAAGATGAATAGACTTAGTCAGTCAGTCATGTACCTGATTATTTATTCAGCTTGAGTTCATTCTCCTTTCTCTATTTTATTTCTTTTATTTTCTTATGCTGGATCACCTTTGGACTTCAGTTTTCTGATCTGCCTCCCTTATGATAGCAAAGACTATCAGAGCTAACTATAATCATATGGAAAGAAGTTGTACTGATTAACAATTTAAAGAGAAACTCTAAATACCATAAAATAGAGACTGATTATGATAGATTTGAAAGCTAATACTGCTCTTATGAACAGACCTACTGAAAAACGTGTGGCTAGCACTTTGCATAAAGTTCAGAACTACCATGGACATAAAGCAGAACTATACACAACAGTCTTGATTTTGATGTGTCAGTAATTGCCTCTTCTTTCACAACAGGACTTCAGCTGAAGCCCATGTGGAAACAAAAATTCAGTGACTCTGACAAATGCAGCTTGAAATAACAGAATGTGAGTTACCTCCTCTGCTGAGACAGGGGGATTAGATTCCACATCATCGTTCTCAGCTGCTGCAGATTTCAGGACTTGACTCTTCTGGCACACCCTTTGTTGAACATGTTCCACATCCTCTCTATATGACTGATTCTTGACATCACTAGGTTTCTCCTTTTGGTGTGAGAAAAATAAAAGAAATAGTAACTAAAAAGTCCTAATCAAACCTGCTGAGCAGTAATTACAGTGCTTGAGATGACAAAGTTAGGAAGCCTGTAATTATAGGTAGATGAGGAAAACCACAACTACATCTTATAATTTATTATGGGCAAAGTTATGGCAAAGGAAACTATTTAGAAGAAGGAGTGCTGCAATTTTGTTATTAAGTTTTAGAAAAATTTCAGTTTGCAAGTGTTCTTCCTCTGACCTATGCTGTTGTTTCCTTATTCTAAGCATGGACCTTGAACTGTGTACCCCTAGATGCAGTCTCAAATGCTTTTTTTTTGAGAGCTGTAGCTTTGTCCTGAGGCTCCAATCTTGTACTGCAGACAGAGAGTCTGTGGTTAGACACCCAGCCCATTACCAGGCAAGATATCCCTGTGGGCCTGGGGATTTGCTGTACATACACGCTGAGGTATTTGCTGACTGCAAGTTCTGCCTGAGTTTGTTTATCATGTGGGGACAGACGAAATAAAACAGCCACCTAGACAAAATAAAGAATGGCAAATCCTTACAGCATGACCATGTGGACAGCAGAGCACTGGAGACCTGTCCATGCTGCAGACACCTGAGCTAGTGGCTGCAAGTCAGACAGGATTCGCACTGAAGCAGCCCACCCGGAACCCAGAATGAACACATTTATCCTAATTCTCAGCAAGTTTATCAGTGCACACAGTGCTCCACCTTGTCACAGCTATGCTGCTTTCAGGTTCTCCCACAGTTTGCTTAAAACTAAAGTCTGAGAAGAGTTTGGCTCTGTTTTCTTTGTAACACTCCTTCAGGGAGGGGGAGACAGCAATGAGACCTCTGTTAGCTGTTTCATCTCTAACAAGCACTCAGACTCTTCCCACTCCTTACGGCTGCAGCTCCTAAACATTGCTCTAGTCTGTCAAAATCCCCCTTGTGCCAGGGTGCACCAAACAGGACCCAGCACTTCAAAGGCAGCCTCATTTGTGCAAAGTAAACATGTAAGTAAGAAACCTAAATAAGTGAGACTCAAAGAAAATAACAGTATTTGAGCAAAATGACAAGAAGACTTCACAATACATCCAGGTAAGTAGGAACAAAATATCCTCAGCAAACCACTTTGTGGCAGCCTGTAGTAATAAAAAAAAAAGAATTTCCTCCATACTAATTTTGAATGTACAGGAAAGGATTCAGATAGTTAACCTATACAGCACATCAGACAAAAATAGCTCAGTGTAACTTGAGGGGGTTATTATTTATTTAGTAGTAGTATCATCCCCACTGCAACTGAACTGTATACATATACCCTCAAAATTTAATCACTCTAGTGTAATCTCTTGTCCAGTTACCTCTGCTGGATGGGTTTCCTTTCTTGTTTCATCACCTTCAATACCAACACCATCCTGATGCCTTTCTGGTTCTGCTTCACCACCCTGAACCGCACCGTCCAGAACATCCTCTTGGACCCTCTCATGTATGTCCATACCTGGGCTCTCTTTATCAGCATCTCCCTGATTTGAAAAACACAAAATGTTCACAACCAGTGAAAGTCACAGTCCAAACTCTAAGTTTACTAAGGAACATCACACTCCACAAGCTGTCTTTTCTATCTTCAGTTTAGCTTAATGAATGAAGGAAAAGACTGAGGTAACCCAAACTCAGAGTCTCTTGGAAACACCTGCTCAGATCAGTTTGCTGTACTGGACCTTAACACTTTCAGGACAAACGTAGCAGGAGTAAGTGCTCACATGATTTTTAATACTGTCATAGAAGTTTCTGCTTAGACACAATTGCCAACTCTAACTGTTGATCTTCCTCCTTTCTCCAGAAATCCCAGTATGGATGGCTTCCACACTGATATTTTAATGGTCATCCCTCCCAGCTACTGTTATCACTCAGCGGTCAGGTCAATGAAAGAGTTCTCAAAATTAATCCCTCAGCTTTGCACATGGAAAGTCATTCACAGCGAATCATTCACATTTACCTCACTTTTCCTGAGGTCCTCATTATCTACCTTGTGTTTGTAGGTGACAAAATGTGTTGAAATCACAGGTATGTAGGTACAAGCCCTGGGGGTAAGATCACCACACTGATCTCTTACACACTTCACATGTGCAAGGCTGAGTGGATGATTTGAAGAACAAATTTTATCATTCCTTTGATCAGATAAAGAAAACATGTCTCTGTAAGACTACAAAATTTAAGAAATTACATAAAAAATAGTAAAAGCTGTATTTTAATATTAAATCTCTGAATGGCAAAAAATATTATCTACACAAGCAAATAGGACAAATCTTGTCCTGCAGTTCTAAACAAGTCCTACTGGTTTAAAAGAAGGTCTCAAAGTTCTTTGGCAGAGGCGTATCTGCAAGTTTCTCAACTCTACACCTTCTCCCTTTGTGTCCTGACCAAGATGCCTGCTCAAATTACTTCCAAGGGAAAGCCACATGCAGGTGGTTAAATGGGAAACTGCAGATTTGCATAGATGTTATTGGCTTGTTACAGACTTGCTATAACAAGATAAGGAAGTTCTTCACTTCTTTGATTTATACACGTATTTGCAGAAGGCTTAATTTCAATGAAATTAATGATGCAATATAGGATGCAATACACAAAAGGCATTTGGGAGACAGATGTTTCTTCAACCAATCTTCCACTATCATTACTGTCAACCAATATACTCACATTGTGCATTTTCAAAGGCTCCTTTAACTCCACTGCTGTGGAGCTCTCTTCTGCATCCACAGGAGTGTCAGAAGTGATCTGTGTCTCTCTCTTCAGCATGGTATCTGCCTTATCTTCCATTTGTATCTCATTACCAAGCTCATCTTTTAACTCAAGGGCTTCACTGAAAAAATTTTCCTCCTTTTGCTTGACATTTTCAAGTCTTTCTTCCAGACTCCTGTGTTCACTCTGAAGTGTTTCAATCTCATCCTTAATAAACTTCAGTCCTGGTGAAGAGGTGTTTTGTTTCACAGTTTCTGCTAAAACCAAAATCTTCTTTAACGTGTCTTCACATCGACTAAGAGGTGCTTCTTGTTCCTTTAAGCATGAAGAAAACATTTTATTGAAAAGTATCTTCACTCAATATACTTAATGCTTACTGCAGGGGGGTCGGACTAGATGACCTCTAAAGGTCCCTCCCAACCTTACACATTCTATGATTCTATCTAATGTCAAGCACTAAAGTCATAAATATTTGTTGTGAACAACAAACTGTGCTGAAACGTACATGCAGGTCTATTTGCTGCAGCAAGTCAAATCCTAAACCACTAATTCCAGTCAGCCATTTTATGAACAGAGAACACCTAAATCTATAAGCATTACAATGATGATAGAATAACCAGTATGCTGTGAGGTGCATGGTGATCTTACTAAGTTCTGAACAGATAATCCCCTCTCTCTCCTATCCCTTTGTACTTGTTAGAGGTACAGCAAATTCTGGAGGAAGGGGAATTGCAATGATCCACATCTGAGCTATGGTTTCAGTAGCTCCCTATGCTCACAGCTACAAGACCATTATCCATTCTCCCAAATCATGCCTACTTAGGCATGAAGGACACTTCTTAAAATTGAATTTGCTTACAGACATTTTCCTAAGCCTTCTGCTCTGGCTAATTTAAAGACACCTACTAGCACCGAATTTAATGATCTCTTTCCTCATTATGCCGAGAGAGGAAAAAAACAAAGAGCCCAGGCATCCAAATTGAAGAAGCATGGGTGCTTGAGCTAGGACAATTCTACCTTCAGTTCAGCTGATAGTAAATAAAGGTCCACTCAGTTCAATCAGAGTCATTTTAGGCCTCCAATTATCTTGACAAAAGGAATACTATTTCTTAGCTTTTCAGTTCTCTTTTATAAACACGAGGGTCTCTACAAGCCCCTAGGGCATGGATCCACTTTCTCCATGATGCAAAACCTACAACATACCTGTGATTTGAACTGGGTTTGCTCAGTTGATGGTTGTTCCATTGCTGGGCCTTCACACTCAGCAAGCTTCTCAGAGACACTTTTCAGCTCAGTGCTCAGGCCTGCTACCATATCCTGAAACTGCTGGTGCTCTTGAACACGACTTTCCAGCGTCTGCACTATGGTCTAGAAACCAAGGAGTTTCCAGGATTAGTCCACCATTAGCTCAGACAACTGTAACTCATCCACAGATTGTCACAGCTTTTCCAGGACCTCGGAAGCACAAAAACCTTGCTCATTTCCCATAAAATAACCAGCTAACCAAATGTGCACATAAAAGAACTTGTTCTCTTCCCAGCACGTCATGGATTCCACCATGAACATCATCTTCCTTAGTAGAAGGAAGCAGAAGAGTTTGCATTCTGTAAGAAAATACTCCTAAAAGGGGTATTTTCTATTGAAAATGGAGGAAAGGTGAGCTGCAGAATGCCCCACAGGGTGCAAATGCAATCTGCACTAAACTGGGTGTGACCAACAACAACCAAGATGCAGGAAAAGCCATTCATCCTTCCACAAGGAAAAAAGCCAAACCACAACTACCATGGTTGTTAGATTACAGGTACAAACACTTCCTGGTGTAGCTATCTGAATCTGTTTATAACAGTATAAAATGTTATTCTTCACTATTATCTTGGTCTCAATTGTTTATACATTTATCCCTCTGCAAAGCACAGAGATGAAAAATATGTTCTTCTGGTGCTTTTTTTACCCCAGTAAGAAAGAGTCCCCTACCCTTCTAGAGAGGAACTTTTATTACTCCCAGTTTTAGCTGTAGACTTACCAGCTGAATGAAAGTACAGGCAAACAAGGAGAGCTACAATCAACAGGCACACCAAAAACCTCATAAGGAAAGAGAGCAGTTCCAACCTGTAGCTGGCTGAGCAGATTTTCATGTTGCTGCTTTAATTCTGACCATTCCACCTCTGTGAAGCAGGGATCCCCAGTGTGACTGTGTAGATGGTCTTCCTGGCTTTTCAATTCATTGCATCGAGAAGTTAAGTCTTCTGCTTTCTGCAAGAGGTCAGCATAGTTCCTCAGCTGAGCTTGCTTCTCCTTCAAACCAGGCTGAAGGGCAAACCCTATCTCCTGTTTCTGTTTCTCCAGTTCAGTCAGAGCCAGTCTCAAATCTTCTTTGCTCTGCTGGTATTGCTCCCTGTTGAACTGAAGTTGTTCTTCAGGGCTAAGAAAAAAATACTGCATTTAATTTTAACAAAATGATAATTATTCATTACCTGAAAAATGTCAAACTGTGACCAAGTCAACCATTAGAATGAACTTGAGCACACCAAATTCTTTTTTTAGGTTCGAAATTACTGATCAGGATTAGACTGGAATTTTCAAGATGATTAAAGTGAAAAAACTGCTACTGAACTGGAGTTGACAAGTAAGTTTTAGAGATACAGACAATAAAACCAGCATATGCAATATGGGTCATGTTAGCACAATCCAGTGCCAATTTTCCTGACCCTGACATTTGATTTTGATTTGTGTGCTTTATCAGCATGCTTGTTGATCTGCTGCAGGTGAACAGGTTGCATTTGTCCACAGGAAATATGCAGCTATGATCAGTCAGACAAAAATAACATTTGTATGTTCACATTTAGTGATGAAACTCAGATATTTTCCAGATGGAACTTAAATGCCAACATTTGAAAACATGATCCCACACAAACAAATCCAATGAAAGTTTGGTTATGATTCCATAAAGTACAGCAGGATAAGTAAGGACAAAAGCAAAGCTGAAGTGTTTTGTTTTTTGCCCCTCAAGATATGTATTTTTTTGGCAATGACAAATAAATCACAGCCTCACATATGTTAAGTGCTCTTGCTTCAAGTTCCCTATCCCTGCTTCACACTGCTGCCATTACCCTGTTGTATCTGTTACAGGCCGAATCCTGCAAGGTGCTGAGCATCTCTGCAGGCAAGCTGAGCAACTCATCTGCCTTCAACACACTGCGCTCTGCATTCTGCTGTGTGGGATCCCATACAGCCAATACTCTATCTTTCTGAACGCTGTTTGTATTGCTTGTAATAAGAGATGGTAACTGAATATTCTCAAAAACTTATTTTTTTTTAAGTATACAGTAGCCCTACTTCAGCTTCCATTGATGTCTACAGCGAAGTTCCAATTGATTTTACTCAAAGTTGATTCAAGGACATTATAGCACACAAATATTTTGGAAGTGTCTGTACATGCAAAATCAGACCTTCAGTTTATGTTTACACAACACACCTGGAATCTTCTAACATGTTTTAAGGGATTGGTTTGGCTCTCAGGCACAGTTGCCACAGTGCCAGTGACACTACAATGCCCTTGCTGGTTTAAAGAAAGCCTCTCATAGAGCCAGAACAAACCAGGCTTTAAAAACTCTAAAAATCCCAGCCTTCTGGATTTACCACAACCTTCCTTCTGAAGTAGTAAGAATCTGTGCAAAGGTAGATCCCACCTCTGCTGGGGGACCGTGCCTGGGGCACAGAGCCCAGATCACACTGCAGGGAAGGGCCACTGCAGTGGTTCTCTCTGCACACTCTCACTGCACTGTCTAAGGAGAGCAATGGGTGCATGTGTTTTTATTTATTTATTTACAAGAATGGCTGATCTACTTCAGTATCAAAAGGGAATCTGAGGTGAGCTGGGCAGGCCCATCACTGTCCTCCCACCCCCCTTCCAACTCCTGGCGACACCCAGCTTGACCATTCAATCCAAATTGTGACCTGGCCCTCCCCAGCACTGCAGAAGTACAAGTATCATTCTAGGTGACTTTTCTGTCCCCAAAGAACACAATTTCCACGGAAGTGGTGCAGGAAGAAGAGAAGAAAGCCAATGCAGCAGTAAGTGACATGTATTGCCTCTTGGCAAATTCCACATTACCTTCTGTATTCAGTGGCTAACCGACAGGTGCTTTCCCACTGGTTCTGGAGCTCAGAAATAGTCTGCTGAAACTCTGGCTTCTTATTTTTCTCATTTCTCATTAAAGCTTCTCCTAGAGCTACCATGCTTTGTATTTTGGCCTCTCCTGTATCTTTGAGAGCTGTGATTTCCTGTATTAAACAAGAAGCAGAAGCAGTACATACACAACTCTGTGATTACAGAATAAAAGGTATCACCTACTATTTTTTTTCATATTTTGTACACTGTTCAAAACAAAAGAATTCTCCTTCCAATATATCTAGTAACTGATACATAAACAGATACATTATCTATTTTCAGAAAGTCTGGGATAATGAAGCTGAGATTTATTATCTACATACTGTGCTTACATACTAAAAAAAAATGCTCAAAATCTTAGGGAGAGAGATTTGTCACAATACTACCCCTTCCACAGAATGAAGCCTGTAAATCCCAGCATAATTTCTGGCTACTCTGTTAGAAGGCCTCCTAAGCAGCCAGAGAGAGAAGAAACCAAAGAGGACTTAGGGGCCTGAAAGACCCAACCCAAGCAATGGAGCAGCCCAGCAATGGAGCAGCCCAGTGTTAGTGGCCACCTCTGGAGTAGGCTATGATGGAAAAGTGCACAGCCACCAGCATGTCAGGAGTTCAGTGCTGCTCCATCCTGAGGTGCAGCCCAGAATCTCATCATAACAAATTGCAGAAAGAACACAAAAAACCCCAAACACCCCCTTCCCAAACAAGCCACAAAACCACAGGCAATCAGCAGAGACAGTATCTTTGAGGAGGTACTGACTCAAACATTCCCCTGATATTAACATGAGGTGTGAAGCAGAAAAGAAATACATTTAACACAATACCTTTATCTGATTAATCCTTTCATCTGATGGCAGCTCACTTCCCTGTGAACTCAGGTTATTAACAGCCTCCTCGAGCTTCCTGATCCAGCAAGAAACATCCTGGGCCAGTTCTTCAAAATTTTGTCCTTCCACTGGAAGTCCCTCAGTATTCCCTGCCATTTCAGTTGCATGTGTTATAAGTGCCTGATATCTACTAATAAGATCACTGGCTTCTGAGACGGTTTCATCTTCTGTCAGCCCAGCCTCCCTCAAGGAATTTGCTAGCTGAGCCATGGACTCAAATGGTTTCCTGAAAGATAAAAAAAAATTATAAATGTCTATTTGCTGTATCAACACAGAGAAAACTTCTTTAGAAGATAGTTCTTAGTTAGAAACCAAAGAAAATGATACCTCTGCATTAACAGTGTTCTATAGAAGGTTTCATATTTTGTCTTATCTTCTTTGATCTCTTCTGTTTTTTCTTCCTGAGCCCTGAGCCAATCCTCCAAGATAGTGCTGCTTTCTTGAAGGCTAAAGGGAGTATAAATACAGACCAGGTCAAAATGAGAGGCCTTACAGAACTAAAACCTGCTGACAGCAGCGTTTTGCAGAAAAAGGAACAAATATACACACCTGATCACGCAAAATTTTAAGCACAAGCTAAACTTTAAGTTTCTTGGTTCATGTCACTGAAACTATCCCTAAGTACATACTCCCATATAATGCTGAGTCTGCTACAAAGCAAAAAAACACACAAAGGATGCAGCAAACCCCTCACTACCATCTATCAAATTATCATCTTCAATAAAAAGCAGGGTTGTCTGCCATTTGCTATGGTTGTTAATAATGAATCATTTTCTATCACTTGTGATTAAAATGCCAAAACTACTTTAGTTCCCTACCTACTGAGCTGCTGGAGAGAAGCACCAAGTTCCTTTTCCCGTTTCTGACACTTGGAGATCAATCTTTGCAGCTCTGCTTCTTGATCTCTCACACGGCTGTTCAGGTGGTTAATGCTTGCTTTGGGCAAGTAATGCTTCACTTTATTCAATAAAGCTTTAACCTCTTGGATATCTCGGTCTTTGCCTTCAGATGTTAGGAAGTGCTGAATAAGAGGACAAACACAAGATGCATTTGTCAAATTTGCTGTTGTATGAAAGATAATTATGTTACAAGAGTTTTTCGACTCCTGTTGTCTCCACCAATATTTTCTACAGCAATTCCAGTTTCTGAAAAGGAATAGATGTTAATTTACAGTTTGCTGACAACTCTGCTGTTTGGAGAATAAGAAGAAAGTGAAGTAGATGACTTAGATTTTCTTCTCTACAGCACAAACACACAGAGAAGAAACAGGCAAGGAGCATTCAAACCTAGCACTGACATGACTCTATCTTCCTGCCACTTAACTGTGATTGCTTCTTGCAGGTGTTGTGGCTTTTCCATCCAATCCAGAAATCTGTTGCTTCTGTCTGACAGTGAAAATCTGCCTATGACAAAGTGAATGACATTTTTTCACATCTGAGTCCAATGGGGATCAGATTTAAATTTGCTCTCTACATATTTGACTTTCTGCACTGCTGCACACTGAAGTACTTGGTCAAGGTCCATTGACTCTGACTAACCACTGTCCTGTCTCCCATTTGCCCAACTATGTATGAACTTAAACAGTGACACGCCACTTCAAGAGTTTTATTTTCATTCCTCTTATTCTCCTAATGCTTTCAATCCTATGAAATGTTCTTCCAGACTCAAGTTACAAAACCACTGTAGGTGAAATCACTCCAAAGAATAGACTCCTGTGTAAAAAAGTAAAACTTCAACAACAGTCAGCTTCAGAGATTAGAACATTTTAATACTTTTACCTTTAGTTTCTGGAGTCTTTCTTCCAGTATCACTTTTGTTTCTGAGGGGTCAAAGCAGTCCTTCAAAGACAGCTGAGTGCTGCTGAACCAGTCATTAAAATTCTTGCACTGACCTGAAAAAGAAATACATTCCAATTTTCTGCATGAACTGTACTCTGTAAAAGAAAATCCCATTTAACACAAAGATTTCAGACAATTTGCAATTACATTTATCAGTGCTACTGTCAAAGGTTGCTTTTCACTACAGACCATGTGACAGAAAACACTGCAGTTCATACTTTTTTTATTTTACCCAACATTAATTGACAATAAACATGGCTGTTCACTTGGGAGGGACAGTTTGCTGTAAAGAGCACTTTCAGTAAACAAGACTGGATTAGCTAACTGGCAGCTTCTCTCATTTCCACACAAATAAATATTATTCAAAAACTATCTGAAGATGAGATTACTTTTGAGCCCAATTCTACACCTGCACAATCCTATGCCTGCATAAAACAAAAAGTAACTAATGATGCTATTTATTCTCATAATTAAGATTAATTTTAAAAAAACCCTGAACAAAATAAGAAAGCTTTACTTCTGTATTTTTAAATTAAAAGTTCTGACATTTGTTCCTAAATTACATTCTATACTTCCTTTTTTTCTTTTTTTTTAATGCAAAAATAAGAAACAAAATACTTTGGCAGCTTGTTGGAATCACCTTCCCTGGATGTGTTTAAAAAAATGGTAGATCAGGTACTTAGGGATATGGTTTAGCATAGGACAGGAATGGTTGGACTTGATGATCTTAAAGGTCTTTTCCAACCTTGTGATTCTGTGAATCAAAAGCCATTTTTATCCAAATCTTTATCTTGTTCAGAACCCTGAAGCAGTTTGAGATATTGGAGCAATTACAGATACCAAACCAAAAATTAATTAATTGATGGTCAATTTAACCTGTATAAAGCTATATAAGTATGAAATGTGTTTGCTTACGGTCCAAAACACCAATAAAGTGATCTTGAAACACATGTTTCTTCTTATTAAATAAATCTGTGACACATTTAAGTTGCTTATTTAATTCATCCACATCGGGACAATCTGTCTCTTCTTGGAGTAATGTCACATGGTGCTTTTGTTGCAGAATTTTCTGGTGTATCTCCTAAAATTAAAAAAAAAGAAGAAAAGACAACTTTTAAAAAGAAAAAACTGAAGTGCAAGCAGAAGTTCCCTGTGCAGAGCTGCTTTAGTGCAAACTGGAGTTTTGCAAAAGGTTTTAATCCTGTTTATGTGTCTAAAATAATTTCGTAAAGTATATTGACATTAACAAGGCAATCATTAGGTGGTTAAAAGCACTAAACTCTTCTTGAGCAGCATGTACCCATCCATATGCATACATAAACACACATACATTCACTCATGTAATTTTGGCATCACAGAGAATAGATACATGAAGTGTACAGTAATAGAGTATGTCCAGAGCATACAGTACCTAGAAGCTATATTGCCTTGGCTGCCATAGGCACTATTCCACCCCTAAATGCCTTGCTCTGTATGCCAAGTCTTTTTCAAGTGGGTTGAAAGATAACTTAGAGGTAATTAGAAGCTGTATCCTTCTTGCAATGCCTGTGCTTTCACTGCCCCAAACACTAGTGGTCTGACACCCAGAAGGTGCATAATCCACTCACTGCTTAACAGGTTTAAATCCTGCCAGCTTAGAAACTCCAAGCTGGAGGCAGCTTTTTCTTCACCTCTCTCCCTGGCCCATGGAGGATCAAAGGTTGGCTTAAATTGCCTACTGGGAGCTCCCCTTTCAGGCAGGCTCAGGTGGCACAAAGACAACCTCTGCATATTATCCAGTCTTGAAAAGGTACAACTCAGTATCTCCACTCCTGCTTCAACATATCTTGCACGGTATACAGTTGTCATGCCTATCACTAAGCATTTCCAGTAGTGCAAGGGTTAACTAACTGCATCTGATAACAGCCAGCAGAAACGTTCAGGTTTCTGGAACCTTAAGGAAATGTTCAAACCAGGCTCTTCACACAGGGTTATTCTGGCTGTTTACAATACATACCGAAGAAACACTTATAAACAACACCCAAGGGAGAAATAATGAACAAATTAATGAAAGATATGTAATTAGTGGCATGCTACCTCTAATTTAGTAAAGATCTCTAAGGTGTCAGAAGGAGACAAAGCTTTTAAAAGTGATTCAGTCATTCCAATCTGTGTCTTGGCCAGATCAAGGTCTCCTTTTAGTTCTGCTGTATTCACGCTGAGTTCACTGGTCCCCTGCTTTGTTGACAAGAGCTCTTTGATTAGCTCCATTTTCTGCACAACAGATGATCTGATGACCTTAAAATTGGAAATAAATATATGTAAGAAATTTCATAGGATTGATTTCCTAGAATATTACATATCTCCATGATAGACATAAAAAGCAATTATATGACCTGATGTCCAGACATTTCAATCACAGCTTGTTCCAGTTTCCTTCCCTCTCACTCCACAAATTGAAAAATAATAGCATTTAAGCCCTGCTTTCCTGAGAAAGAATGATCTCAGTTCATCTTTATTAGTGATGCATTTACTGGTGATGCTTTACTAATAAATTTATTTGTCAGTCTACTTCAGTGTCTACTCAGCTGGCCTTACATGTGCTTTGGCTACCAGGACAAAGGATGCCAGCTGTCCCTCTAACACACCTCTCAGCAGTGATCCCACCATGGCAAATTCCCAAGAGCAATAGAAAAAACAGGCAAAATCAGAAGAGAAGTGGGGATCTCTGGCTCAAGACTAGTCACTAAGGAGCAACAGGTCCTTAATCTTGTCCTTAAGGCTTCTGCAGATTTGCATGAGACAGCAAGTCAGTGAGATCATGGCCACATGTGAAACACCGCCCCAGGGGGCTCAGGGCTCCTGGTGCTCCCAAGGAGCATAGTGTGCACAGTACAAGGTTGCAGAGTCCTTTCCTAAGCTCCTTATATCACTTTACCCAGGCAGAACTCCTTTGAGTTCACTGCCTGCTGAGGATAAACACACAAACAGCCATACCAGGTCAAGCTCAAGGTGCACGTGACAGACACTGGGAGCACATGCTTAGGTAACTGGTACAGGATCAAGGCAGGCTAATGTGGTTTCAAACAGTGGAGAAGGGTTTATTCTTTGCTTTGTGAAGTTCACACAGGAAGGTGAAGATTTCCTTGTGATAACCCATCACTGTAAACACCACTCTATGCGAATAGCTAAATACTACCAAGCTATGTTGAGCCATATACAGGTAAAGGAAGGGTTTAAAACAGACAGTCAGCAGTCTGAGTTGCTGGGATCCCCAAAGGGATGAGGTCCATTATCCCTTGTTCCTGGCCACCTGCTAAACACCAGATACCACTGATATCGGCCTCTTTCAGCAGGCCTGCAAAACAGTTGGGTCAGTTCTAAGTTCCTAAATGGCACAGGGCTGAGCAAGACCTTTGTGTTTAAAATGACAAGTTTGTTTCTAACAGCTTGAGAAAGCCAACACATGAAATGCTACTGCTAATAGCCAACAAAATGCCTCAAATTCTCTTTGGGTAGATTTCAGTCAAACCAAGAAATGATTACTGAAAACATTTTACTAGAAGCAGGGCTGTAGTAATGAGTAGAGATGTATTAGCAGTGAAAGCTTCTTTGTACCTGTAGCTCCAGTGGAGGTTCATTACTATTCAGAAGCTCTTCTATCTCAGCCACTGTGTTGTCAAATTTCTGGAGTTTCTGCTCCTGGACACGTAGGCACGCCTAAAGGTGGAAAAAAAACCACATCAGTAACTGTGTTTGCAGTCATCATGGATTCACCAAGGGGTGATCGTGCTCGACCAATCTTGTAGCCTTCTATAATGTGATCACCGGCTGGGTGGATGGAGGGAGAGCAGTGGATGTCATCTACCTTGACTTCAGCAAGGCTTTCAATACTGTCTCCCATGACATCCTGATAGAAAAGCTGAAGAGAGCATGGGATAGATGAGCAGACACTGAGGTGGGTTGAGAATTGGCTGTCAGACCGAGCTCAGAGGGTGGTGATCAGTGGAGCAGAGTCTGGCTGGAGACCTGTAACTATCAGTGCTCCCCAGGGCTCGGTGTTGGGTCCAGTCCTGTTTAATATCTTCATTGACGACCTTGATGAGGGAATAGCATCCACCCTCAGCAAGTGCCGATAGTACAGAGCTGGGAGGGGTGGCTGACACGCAGGACACTGCGCTGCCATCCAGCGAGACCTGGACAGGCTGGAGAGCTGGGCAGGGAGAAACCTAATGAAATTCAACAAAAGCAAGTGGAGAGTATTGCACCTGGGGAGGAATAACCGTCTGTATCAGTACAGGCTGGGGGATGACCTGCTGGAGAGGAGCTCTGTGGAGAAGGACCTGGGGGTCCTGGTGGATGACAGGTTGGCCATGAGCCAGCAGTGTGCCCTGGTGGCTAAGGGAGCCAATGGGATCCTGGGGTGCATCAAGAGGAGTGTGGCCAGCAAGTCAAAGGAGGTGATCCTCCCCCTCTACTCTGCCCTGGTCAGGCCCCACCTGGAGTATTGTGTCCAGTTCTGGGCTCCCTGGTATAAAAGAGACAGGGATGCCCTGGAGAGAGTCCAGAGAAGGGCTACAAAGATGATTAAGGGCCTGGAGCATCTCCCGTATGAGGAAAGGCTGAGTGAGCTGGGACTGTTCAGCCTAGAGAAAAGAAGACTGAGGGGGGACCTAATTAATGTTTATAAATATCTTAAGTATGGGATGCAGGGGGAAATGGCTAGCCCCTTTTCAGTGGTCTGTGGAGACAGGACAAGGGGCAATGGCTGCAAGTTAGAGTATAGGAAGTTCCACACCAACATGCAGAAGAACTTTTACACAGTGAGGGTGACAGAGCCCTGGGACAGGCTGCCCAGGGGGGTGCGGAGTCTCCTTCTCTGGAGATATTCCAGCCCCATCTGGACGCCGACCTGTGTGACCTGTCTTAGGGACCCTTCTTAGGCAGGGGTGTTGGACCCGATGATCTCTGGAGGTCCCTTCCAACCCCTATGCTTCTGTGATTCTGTTTCCTCCCAAATTAAATTTCCATGTTTCTGTTAGAAAATCATATTACTAATATTCTGCTTCTGCATTTGGGCATCTAGAACTCCCACAACTGGTCCATCTCCTGATTTTTATTTTAATAATCGAGTCAAGAATTGGCATCCTGATGATACACTTTAATAGAATAAAACACACACTGTGAGAAATTTTCAATGTAAATTCTTTGTATATGAACAGATCTCTATTCATTTGAATGGATTTTGGAACAAGTCAGCAATGTGAAAGTAAAATACTAGCTTCAGCTTATATAACTATCTAAAAATAGTCACATTGTCTCATATTCCCAAATCGATATTCCAAGCTCCCATGGGACAATCAATTACTTTGCGGTCTCTGTACAATCACTAAGCCCCATTTCTGTGCTGTGGCCTTTAAGAGTTGCCATTTGCATACTGGCTACAGGGTAAAGCAGAACTTCTCTCATGTTATTTATGCTGAAATTATCTTTAAACAGAGAGCTAAATAATTAATCACTCCGTTCTTTTGTGACAGACTTCTTGAAAGTGCACGCAGGAGTGCTCTGCCATGCAGTCACGAAGGACTCTGGGTTTCAAGTCTATGTAACATGATACACATTGCAATAATTGGGTTTTTTTGTAATTAACATTAATGTACACGTTTTGGGATCAGCAACAACAAAAAAATAATGAGAAATTGATAAAAGAACCTGAAACCCTCAGCACTTCAATTAATTTTACAAAAACAGCAATGCACTGAGTTCAATTTTCTCTCCTATTCTGTTTCTATAGCAGCTCATGGGAAACAGTTTCTCCTTCCCTTGCCCTCTCCTCCCCTCTCTTTTGAGAATTATCCTCTCTCATGGAAGCAGCAGAACAACCTTAGCACAGCCACCTCCAGCACAGCCCTTGCTAAGCGCCAGCAGAGGCAGGTCAGGGGCATGGCCACGTCATGCTGGGCTTGAGCAGTTTCCAGGTAACAAAATGGCTCTTAAGATGCAGATGCCAGCTGGTGCATTTTTACTGGAGCCCTCAGGGACCTGAACCAGCCCAGGTAAATTCTAACAATACACTGGTAAAGGCAATAATAATGTGAGAAAATAGCCACCTCTGTGCAGCATGTAAACCACTGCTTTACTGGGGAGACTTCTTTACAAAGAACACCTTGGCTTTTTACTGCTCTGCAAATTAAAACAAATGAGCAGTGCTAACAGGAGCAGTAATGCTGCAAATAAGCACAATAAAATCTGTAGTATGGAAACACTGAGAACAAACTGCCTGCAGATGTTCAAACGAGCAGATATGGGATATATTTACGTCTCAACCCCACTCAAAGAGGGAATTATTTTTGTTTAGTAGATACTGGTTACAATGCAGCTAGTCAGTTATGGTCTTGAAGTCAGAAATGAAAATATTTACCGCCATATGTGGGGCTCTTCAATGGCATGGAGCTAGTGCATGTGTTTTACACTGAATATCAAGAGTTAATGCTATAATCTGTGCAAAAGGGGCACGGGCAGCCCAGGCTCTGCTCATGTCTGCCTGCCTGCAGTCCCCAGAGACCCTTAGCAGCCAGGTGCCATTGAGGCTGCATTAAGTTACACAGGGGAGCACATCGGGACAAGGATCACAAGAGCAAGTAAGTCACCTTTGCAACCTCTTCTTGAAGCGTATTGCCCAGCCATTCCTGAGGCTCTAGTATCTTCATTGAGAAGAAAACTCATCACTAGCCTATACATACTCTTTTCGCTTTCTTCTGTAGGCACAAGGAAATGTGTGCACCACTATACTCTGACTCGAACCTTTCCTGGCCTTCTCTTTGCTGTATGTTTATACAGCACAAAGGAATGAGGGGGCTTTTGGTGTCTAAAGCAGCATTTGCAGCGTTGCATTAATTTAAAACAACTTAGTATACATACATGCTAAGTACTTGTTAGTTTCCAAGACCTGTATGCCAATACATTATGCAACACCCTCAGTGAAACTATCCATGCAGGTAAAATTGCAAATGTTACAACTTCCTCTGCTTTTGCAGTGCTGGTATTTCTATGCCAAGTGCATGTTTATAGTCCAAAGTCCTTATCACTGCACTGTTAAGTTAAGGGTAAAACATTTTCATTCAAATTACCTTCAGCTGTGTAAGGTCCTCTTCAGTCAGACAATGGTCTTCTGCATTTTTAAGTTCTGCGTTTGCCCAAGCATCGATGGTGCCAGATAAATTAAGAAGTTTGTCCCACAAAGCCTGAGCTCTTCCCAAATTATCACAGTAGTTTTCAGTCTTTTCATTGATCTATCATGAGATTTATATACAGAAAACACACACAGATTTCAAAAAATGTTGAGTTAAACTCTAAAAGCAAAAGCAGCGTAACAACATCGGAGCGAGATGAAACCACCCACAAAAACAACAAGCACAGCAAGGGAAAAAAAATCTCATGTGTCTTCACAGTGAACTGGTCAGGGAGAAGATATTTAAATCCCTGCCACACATGTCGCCAAACATACCAATCACAACGGCAGCTTGCCAGTTTTAAGGCAGGTTTAGGAAGGAGCCTTGCTCATTAATGTTTATCTACTCTCAGTAAATACCATCTAATCTCAGTATTGATGCACTGCTTAGATCGACAGAGACAAATATTTCTCACCAAAAGCACCAGCACTGTAATTCTCCAGATTTGTCTCCAAAGTCTAAATGCACAGAAGTTGCTATAGAAGCTTACAGATTCATGCAGAGAGCACAAATATTGCCTTTCTGCATTTCCTAGAATTATTTACTGTCAAGGAGGACCCATGATATAAACTACCTGAGAGATCAGAAACATGATGCCAATAGATGCTCTGCAAGCTTTGCTCTGGTAAACACTTGGATTTATCTCTTAAGAATCTTTGCCATATTGCACTTAATTTATTCCAAATATTACACATGTGTCAGAATCAATTACTATAATGCATAACAGATAAGACCACCCTGATAATTTACTTTTTACATACATCCAGCCATCTGTCCACAATAATGTTAGCCTCATTCTCGAACGGAGGCTCCTCAAAGCTTCTCATTTTATTGAGCTGGAACTGAAGGTTTTTGCAGATCTGATTTATTTTGTCTACATCTTCAGAGTGATCATTAAATTCCTCTTTTGCTTCTTCAATCTGTGAAAAAGACCAAATGGATTTTTACAAACATGTTTACTTATGGCTGTTTATTCAGCAAAACATTTTTTACTGATGTGCTATTCTTTTCAGTTTAGAAAAATAACAGTGTTAGACAAAACAATCTATTTTATATAATATGATGAGATTGGGAATGTATCCTGCATTGTTATATCCCTGTCACACTGACAGAAACATTTCCTTGTTAGCAATCTATATCCTTCTGTTACTGGCTGAGAAACAGCTGAGTGGGAACTATGGATAACGTATTTTTCACTAAGAGAGCCAAAAGCACAGTTTGATTTAAAAGTCATAATCACAATATCCAAGGGGACTTGAGAACCTTGGTTACAGAAATAATTTTTTTTTTAAAAAGCACAATGTAACACTTGTCTGAGATACTATGCTAAAAAATAGAACCTGGCATTCTGATCCCCAGGTTTTGAACTACTTTAAAAAAAAAAAAAAGAGCTTAAATGCTACTTAAACACAGCCATTGCCAAATGTGCCAGTGCCAGGAACTGAAAGGTCCTTTTTTCCTACTTTCTGTTTAAAGGCTAGGCTGCTTCTTTGTGTTTAATTGTAATGTCAGTGTTTACAAACAACATGGAAGCTCGCTGAAAAAGAAACACTGACCTCTAGTGTCAGGCAGTTTGATATTAA
Organism: Porphyrio hochstetteri; assembly: GCA_020800305.1. NCBI lineage: Eukaryota > Metazoa > Chordata > Aves > Gruiformes > Rallidae > Porphyrio > Porphyrio hochstetteri. The sequence continues at coordinate 65,457,353 of CM036908.1, read as the reverse complement.
AAGCTCTTCCAACTTCCCAGAGACAAGCATTCCATCTTCCCATATAGATGGTGCCAACCACTGACGTAAAAGGAGGGATGGCAGAGCAGCATTTGCAAACCAGAACAAGGCAGAGACCCTCCTCTATTACTATTTTATATAACTATAAATAACACATCAGCAGCACTCAAAGATGTGCCTTGTACTGTGCTGCAGCTATTGCAGACTGCAACTCTGAGAGTAGGATTGCAAAATTTAAGCTGAGGAGGGAAGGTTGGTAGGAGTGAGAGGTCTCCATACAAGCAGGGCCCAGGGTATGCAGGCCATCTCCCCTGCAGCAGGAGCCCGAGTGATATGAGGTGCAAGAGATCTCACTTGTGAAACCAAGAAAAGACAAGATGTTGCACTTCAGCTGAAGGGGAGGTGGCACACATGGGAACTGTCCCATTGCCTGAGGGAAGAAACCACTTACATTCCTCCCTAGATTTAACCATCCCAGGCACTGTCTGAGAGCAAATGTCCTTGAATGATATCAGCAATGCTTTACCAGAAAGCCTGAAAATGGGATTGGAACAATCAGTTACATAACCCAGAGAAGAAATGTGAAACCTGTCCAGTAAACCTGTCCAGTTACGATGGACACACTGCTATTTGCTAATCCATTAGTCAAAGACAGCTATGTCCAGTGGTTATACTCATTTAACCAAGAAGAATGTAGCTGGCTGTCAAATTTTTGTCTGAAAAAATGATAAAACATTAAATGAGGGCCTGCCTGGCAATACCTGCTCACTCAGTGTCATCAGCTAATGTAGAAGATACAGCAGATGTTTAATTGCTATCAAAGACAGTGTGGAGCAAATGTTGGTTACAGAGATAAAGGGTCTTATATAGAAGGTCTCCCTCCTTAGAAGGTTTGTAACATAGAGAAGTGAGAGAAGAAATACCAAACTAGGTTGTGAAAACTTCTAACTGCAACATAGTTTGGTCAACAAAGTCAGAGTTAGGGCAGAGATTCAGGATGCAAAAGTAACCAACTCAAGGAGATACTGTATCATCAGCTCAGTCAAAATTAGTTTGGCCTCCAGAAGTCCACACAGGGAGGCAGCACCATGCTGGAAATCCCCAAGTGGACTGCAGTGTCAATGACATCCAGCCAGGTTCACATATTCCCACCTGGGAAGCAGGATAGACCTGTGACGGCCCAGTCTCTGAGCAGATTTGCAATGCTGGCACAGCCTTACAGCTCCTGTTCCTCATCCTGCTTGCTCAGGGTTAGCTGAAGAACTCTGCCCAGCACTGGATGGTGCAGACAAATCCCACAGCCCTGCCAGGGACTCAGTGACACAAGAGAGGATACGGATCTGAATTCTTGGCTGAACGCTACAGCAACAGCAGAGAAACAAGCAGCCCCAAAGAGTTGTGTTAACTACTTCTGCTTTAGTAACAAATGAATTTGCTATTTTGTGTATTTACAAACTGCCCACTGTAAGGTAATTTTATATAAAACACAGAAATACTCTAAAGGCTGTGGGTGAATCTGGCTGATTTCAATATGTGGTTTTGGTAGGACAGGATTTTGTCTTATTCTGATACTAGAACATAATTTTTCTGGGGTTTATTTTTTGGGTTAGGTTTTTAATGGGGTTTTTTTAAATCCCTACTCTTTAACAAGACTTTGATTCACTAAGCAAAGCCTGACATGATCTTAAAACCAAGTTATGGTCCCTAAATGTATTTTGGATGCCAAAGTGAAAGCAAGGAATTAATATTTACCCTAAAGCTGGGTGAGCAAGGGCAACGCTACACCTGAATGCTCCAAGGAAAGGCTTTTCTTTCCTTTTCATTAAGTTTTTGTTACTTACCTTTGTTATTAGTCTGTTCAAATTCTCTTTCCCCATGTAAGAAGTTTGCTGTGAAAGCACAATCTCCTGTTTCTGAATGATGCTGGTCAGACTTGTTTTGCAGCTTTGATATTGCTTCAGGAGCTCCAGAGCCCTTGCACATTGCTCCTGGCTATAAAAAAAAAAAAAGATATATTATTTATGTCCTAAGCATAAAACATCAGCCTCAACCTCTTGCCTCCTTCCTTCTCCTATATTCAAACATGTGGGGAGTTTGATGACTATGTTTGAGAGAGAGCAAATGGGGGATAAACTGTACCAGTCAGAAACCCTGCAATACTGTGTGATACCTGGTGTGGTATTTGCAGGTTTTGGAATCAGAAAACCTCTTCATCCTATGCCTCTGGTTCACATTTAACCGTGGTGTGACCTGAGCAGTTCAGGTTTATATGATACTCTCCACCTTACAGGTGACCTCAGTCACCGGTAAATTGAAATACAATGTGCAGCAGGTATCACAACAGCTTGGGTAGCGGACAGTGGGAAATAACCACCTCAGCCAAGCTTGCAGTGGGTTATGAAAACAGATTTCTCCTTCTGAGACCTGGAGACCAGGAGGATTAACCAGATCTATGTCAGTCCATGCAAATCACAAAGGCATCCTAAAAAACCCTAAGCGAAAGACAGATGCCCTTGGTCATCAATCATAGCCTTTCCCTTTCAGTCTCTCAGACTTATCAAACCAAGTTCCTTTAGTCTTTTACTGCACAAGAGACTGTTTTGCCAGTTGTCCTCTTCTATATGTTTTAGTTTGACTTTTCTTTTTGAATGTGCTGGCATAAGATTCACAGCGAAGGCAGAAAACACATCATTCTCAGCAGCAGACAGGCTTTTCTTTGGCTACCAATTAAGTCCAACACATCACTGCATAATGGCTAAATGACAGGACTGTGATGTCTTAAAAATATATAAAATTAATGAGCTCTAGCTACAAACTTCTATGTGCAATTCTTGGTTTGATGACAGTTTACAGCCCAAAATAGTAACATAGATAGGACAAGAGGGAATGGCTGCAAGTTGTGCCAGGAGAGGTTCAGGTTAGAAATTAAGAGAAATTTCTTCTCAGAAAGAGCGGTCGGGCATTGGAATAGGTTGCCCAGGGTGGTGGTGGAGGAAAGGAAAAGGTTGGATGAGGTACTTAGGGACATGGTTTAGTAAGTAATATAGGTGGTAAGGGGACGGTTGGACTAGGTGATCTTGGAGGTCTTTTCCAACCTTGATGATCATATGATTCTATGATCAGTATTTCATTTACTTTAAAGTACAGTCTAAGGCATTTTTGCTGTTATATTTCACAAGCTTGGACAATACTACTTAAAAATCTAGCTTTTCTTCTTACCAGTCCACAAGCAAGAGTTTGGTATCCTCCAATAACCTCTCTATAACTTTGCACTGTTCGTTTGCTTCTTCTGCTTTTTCCTCTTCGATCTGTGGGAGCTTATTAGCAATTTCTCGCATAGGTTTCATTTCAACAGCAGCACAATCCAATTCCTTTTCCAATTCAATTAATGATTTTACCCTTTATTAAACAAAAAATATGAAATACAGACTTGTATTAAAGTGTTTGATTTTTCCCCCCAATGTAATTATTAAGTTCTCTAGAAATTCATCATGAGCTGCACATACTGACTTTATTAAATGACATCATAAAAAGCCTAATTTGATCTTCAGTTCATGTAATTTGACACAGTCCTTCAGACAAGTTACACTGACCCTTTGAGAAAGTAATCCAAACTCCTAAAGGCTAATATGGTCTGTATGAGCATAGTAAAGTATTTTGCATTAAAAGGTAAGCACATTCTGGTTATCTTAAAATATTGTCTAAGAAAGGAAGCTATGCCATAGCATGGGATTTCACAGCTTAAAAAACGGTCACAGCTTACAAGCTTCCCTCCCATTTTCCCTCCACATAGACAGCAGTGAATTATTTATTCATCCTTTGCAAGGCTGCAGAGAGCTCCTCTGAAACCATATTTGAGACACACAAATCATATTAGTGGCTTTGTCAGAGTGTGAAAAGGCTTCTACAGGGGAGAGTTTCAACATCTCCTGTGTCAGTGTTCAGCAAGAAGACCTGTCTGCCTGTTTGACAGTCCTCTTCCTGAAAACTATGAGCATAACAATCAGCCTCCTTCTATTTTTCTGCATTAGTGCTGCTTTAATACATAGAGGCTTAAAGGAAGAGTTGTTTGGGCTGTGAGGTAGAGAATAAACCATAGGCTCACAGTTTATTTCTGTGCTCCACAGGCACTTCAAGACACATTCAAGTTTCAGTGTTCCACTGCACAGGGACCATAGGCCCTCTGAGTTCATTGGTTATGAAATGACAAGCTTTAAAAAAGATTTCACCTTTGCTGAATAGCTGGAATTGTTGGATCCTTCAAGCCTACTTTGTTAATTCTGTCACGTAGATCCTGAATGGTTTTGAAGAGTTCACCATTTTTTGTAGCAAAAATCTTATATAAGTCTCCCTCCTCAGTAAGCATCTGTTCACTTGAGGGATCATAACTAGCACTTAGCTCTTCAGATAAAGTCAGAACAAGGTTTTCACAGCAAGTCTGTCTTCCACATTCAGCATCTTCCAAACAGATATCAACTGTTTTCAAGCGTTCATCCAAACATTTTGCCTCTTCTGCCATATGAGAAACTTCTTGTGCGGCCTCTCTCAATGCATTTCCCTGCATTTCAGGCTGACCTGAGCAACCTGTGAGACATGTGATGGAAGACTGAATCTTCCTCAACGAGGCCATAAAAGCTTCCAGATCTTTGAGAACTGTCTCACGGATTTGCATTTTATGGCTCATTTCTTCAAGCTGGTTCTGGTAGTAAATCATAATTTTACTTGCAGCTTGCAGATCTATTGGATTAAATTCATCTCTTGCTGAACTATCTAGGTATTCCAACTGTTTGCACACTTCAATCTGATTTAATATGGATCTGTGCAGCTCCTGAAATGGAGAGAACAACCAACAGTGTTAGCAAGTGAAAGAAAACCTGTATTCTGCATTCCAACTGAACTTATGACTGAAAAGCCAATTATACTCACAACAAAATACGTATGCTAAACAGGGCAGTTAAGAAAGAAAACCTTGGGGTTTTTCCTACTGTGGACTTTGGTGGAGGGAAGGAAAAAGAATAAAAAATAAAATAAAATGGTAATCCACAGACAGGGAATATGGTCAGCATTGTAGAAAGCTCAAGCCTCTTCCCAGCAATCAGACAAAAAGGAGACAAAGATGATGAGAGTCCTGGGACCAAAACCAGCAGGCTCTCCAGTGGGAAACCACTCAGAGCACAGGGGGACACATAGATGTTTGTTACCTTTTAAGTTCTTTATGCTTCTGGAGAAAGCCTACACACATTAAAAAATCTCTTGGTGAAGTCTGCATGCTATTTGGTTACAGCCCTCAGACAAACAGAATTGTGTCTGTGTTGTGAAACTCCGAATGTGCAGAGAGCTAGGAAAAAAAGTGCAGGGCCCTTCCAGCCAAAAATTCATCCCAGAAAGAGAGCCAGCGTGCTCTCTGCCCTACAGCTTGAGACCTAAACCCTACTTAGCTCAAGAGCCAAGGGCAGACAAATGCAAACTTTCAGTTCTCCGTAGCAGTCAGTGTGTTCAGCTCAGTGTTTATCAAGAACAAAACCTCCATAACAAACAGACCAGAGCCTAGGCACAAGATACTGGCAGCAGTGAACAAGATATTGCACACATGCAGAGCTTCCAAAACCATCCTGGGGTGTGCCCTGATACCTCAGCAGATGGGATAAGGCAGCTTAGATCACAGAATCACAGACTGGTTTGGGTTGGAAGGGACCTCAATGCCCATCTACCTCTGACCCCCTGCATGGGCAGAGGCACCCTCCACTAGCCCAGGCTGCCCAAAGCCCTATCCAACCTGGCCTTGAACCCTGCCAAGGATCCAGGGGCAGCCACAGCTTCTCTGGGCAGGCTGTGCCAGGGCCTCACCACCCTCACAGGGAAGAATTTCTTCCTTACTATGTGCAGTTTTGGGCGCCACAGTACAAAGGGACATAAAAATATTGGAGAGTGCCCAGAGGATGGCAGCGAGGACAGTGAAGGGTCTGGAGGGGAAGTCTTGAGGAGAGGCTGAAGTCCCTTGGTTTGTACAGCCTAATGAAGAGCTGTATATAACTCCACAAAGTTTTATAAAGCCAGATGGGAACAGCATAAACCTGGAAAGTCCTAACTTCAGTTCATGACTGTTTTTCACAAAAGAGCCTATTGAGGGTCCCAGGTTGGCTCTACAGGAACAACAACGTTTAAAGCAAAGGGAGTAAAATGCTATTAGTTGTTGGAAGGTTTGGCAAGTCCTGTGAGCAGTCCCAAACAAATGGTGAAAATCCCATTAATTGCTCTAGTTCCTAGCCATATTTAAATTATTCTGGCTAGGGTTAAGTTTCCCTTACCTTTAGTTCCCTATAAGCAAGGTCACTATTCATCAAGTTAAACTGCTGGATATCCTTTTTCTTCAGCCGCTGATCTAGTTCACATAGAAGATTGGATTCATTTTCTATTGGCAAAACAATTTCCAAAGCAGTCCTTAAAGAGTTTGTTCTACAAAAAAGGTAACAAAACGTGAACTGGGAAAGCAAGCAAGGCCAGACACATATTTTGCAGCACAAAAAACCCACAGAGATAATGTATTTGATTGTCTAATCCTCCTTCTGAGGTGAAAGGAGCTTTTCCATTGATTAATATGAAAAGCAGTGTGAATCCTAGCACAATTAACCAAAAGGTTGGAGGAAATAACAGTAAACTTGGGAACACTGGGCAGTGATGTTACAAAGATAGAGCTCTGTACTTCTTAGAGAGTTCCACACTACATGCAGCATATCTGTGAACCAAGTATTATTAAGAAAAGCTTAATTTTATTCAATTAAAAAAAAAGGTTAAAAATATGCAGGTATTTTCTGTAACACACACTGCTCCCTTCACAATACACACATTAGTTACAATAGCTTAACAGAATTAATCTTTATTTTGTACCTGGTACTTATAATATCCTGAAGCTCTTTCCATTCTCCTTTTAGTTTGCTTCTTGTATCAGAGACAGCAGCCTGCTGCGTTTCATCCACAAGATTTTCTAAGGTCAATGAGATGTTTTCCAATTGTGTCCAATATGAATTGATTTCACTCTCTATCACCTAAAAGATACTCGCTTTTAATTGCATTAACATGATACTGTATTTCTCATTGGACTGACAGTTCACAGAACTACAGTCACAAGAGTCTCTGCAAATAAAAGTGAAAACATCACCTTTTTCTTTAAGACTCCATTTTTAGCTGCATGCAAATCTCTATCAAATTTTTATGATGAGAATTTCCACGTCAGATATATGCCTTGGCTATATTTTATAGAAGGTTCAATAAATATGATTCAGGCATTTTTACTACAAGAATGAATGGGAAATCTCTCAACTTAGCTATGCTCAAAAGAACAAAAACCACATGTAGAACTGAACCACATTCTGAAATGCTAGATAACCTCTGTACTCCTTTCAAGCAAGGACTTGAAGAATTGCAGTAATAAATTCTCCAACATCAATTACATGCCTTTTACCATCCCCTTAATGCTCTCACAAACCTAATCAAGTTGTAAGGCCTGGAACAGTTTCATTCTGCACATACACCATTTCATGGTTTAACTTTGATGACTCCTCCAGCCCTTACTGTGGACCATCACTTACCATTCCTGATGATAAAAAAGCTGTTTGCTGTAGTTATTTTTCCCATTAAACCTACTCCAGCCTACAGATCACAAACTGAGAATCACCAATCTCTTCTTTCAGCAACACTTGCAGAACTTCACTGCTAGGAATGCAGTCCTGCTGAATGTTACACCCTTGATTTCCCTTACACTTCTAATAAACCTGACTGTAACAATGCTCCTTTTCCCCTGGCAATACACACAACCTGGAGAGGAGAGGACTCTACATGAGAAAATAATGATTTAGGCACCAAGAATGTTTTTAAAAGATGAATACTTACCTGTAGTTCAAGCAGCTTATTCTGAAGGCATGAAGTGCCTTTTATTTCATCAGTAAAGCCAGATGCTACTTTATCTCTGCTGACTTGCAGAAGTTCCTCCAGGTTACTTCTTTGTGTGTTATAGCTAAAGAAAGACACAATCACTTTCAGAGAGGATTTTACTTCTAATTTAGTGGAACATGGCAGGGCTGGGACTCTGACCAATAGATTACCATAACAAATAAGCACAATCTATATACACAAATGTGTATTTTTACCTAAATGTCAAAGAGCTGAGAAATTGCTCACCTGGCTAATTTTCAAGTATGAATGCAATATTTGAATTATTAGTAAGGCAGATACAGATTTTTACAGCCCAAGAAAAAAGCAGAAGAAAACCTTTTCTGATTCTAAGTGTTCTTGCTACAAAAGTCCAACATTTGGACTTTTGCTTACTTATCTATTACAGAGCAATATTAAGTAAACTGTAGTAGAAAAAGAAGAGTTCTGTACAGAAAAAGTGCCCCCTATGTTTTATACATTCCATCAATTTGTGAGTGTCTAGCACAGTATCATCTCTTAATGATACTCTTAAATACACATTATATCCTTTGAAAATTACCTCTGTAATAAAGCTGGGACAGGCAAATCACTGTCTTCACCATGTTTCTTTGCACAGCTTTCTCCATTGTGATGTTTCACATCTGGTTCCAAAACTATATCGGTAGCGTGTCTTGAGGTCTAAGTAAAAATAAAAGAAGGTAGCAGTGACCTCTGCATCATGCTGTGCCAAGACACAGTGAAGTCTAACAGACTTCAATTCAATTGAACACTTGCAGCCAGGTCATTCACTTCTCCCACAGACGTTGGGCCTTTGGCAAACAGAAGCCACGAGTGCAAATTTTTTGCTGCAGCTCCATGGACATCCTTGGATAAACAGAAGGCGGTGTCTCCTGCAGCTTCTGTCAGGCTACTTATAACAGATGCCCTCACATGTCCCTCACCCTTAATTCCAGAATACACTCCTCAGTTCAAGGCTGCCTGATGTTATTTACAAAAATCATACTTTGATATTCCATGATGGAACAGATATTGTATCAGAATCATCACTGCATCAAGGACAGTACCGGTAGCCTTAAAAGAGATCTTCCTTGAAAACAGCCAATGCCTATGTATCTTCAGACTTTATATAGATGCACTGGGTCCCCTCATATAAATCACCAGTCTGGAGGCTGTCTGATGAGCTGTTGGCATATTTATCCTACATGAGACATCTGTGGCATCCAAATGACAAACTGTAGTAGCTTGTCTTTCTGAAATGATTTTAAAGAAGTTGCACACGCTCTGGTTTTCCCTGTATTTTTTTAAAGCAAATGCCTCCAACTCTTCACTATTTTTCCTCTCTGTGTCCTTCAAAACTTGTTCAAATCACTGGGACACTATGGGGGATATGCACTGGAATACAGCTTCACATACAGCTCTTCCAGCTGAAACCCACTCTAGCAAAATACAGTGCAAGGTTGGAGACTCAAATGTCCTTGGGATGCCCACTGCAGGTCCTTGCATGTTACTATTTAATATTTCCTCAGCCTGTGTTCCCCAGTACAAGGGGGTTTTGACATCTGACCAGAGGCCTGAGGTCCTTTCACAATAAGAATATTTACAGAAATAATCAGGTTTTCCTTTGCCAATGAATCCCTTTAGAAAACAGTGCTCTTTCTAACAGTAAGCACAGACTTCTTACCTCTTGCACAGAAAGGTTATCAATTTGTTGAGAAGAACCAGGCTGTTCTCCATTCTCAGAAGCAACAATGGAGCTCCTATAGTTTAAAAAGAAGTTTCAGCTTAAGAACAAAATATACAATACAAACGGAAAAAAAAAGAAATCCTGGCTAATGATTAAGCACAGAGCAGTTGTGAAGGGTAATCAAACATTGTACTTGCTAGTTTATGAAACTCCACACTAAATGTTTAAATGTACAGTTGCCCATAGAAATGTACATAGTAACATACATGGTAGTACATTTATTATCCATATATCCATTTATCCAAATATCCATTTATCTCTATATCTGATTTCTATGAAGCTAAAACACATTACACACTCAGTCACCCACTCTTTTACAGATGACTGTCCTTTTCCAGCATGAGACAGCAGGGCTGTAAAAGTATCTGCCACAGTTTGTTGAAGCTTTTCTAGCTTTTGTTCACAGTCTGCAGTCAGTGCCTTTATGCCTGGAACAATTTCTTCTGATAGTCTTCCCAACATTTTAAGGTCTTCTAACGATTTGTTAAGTTCCCTCAGGGCACCTTCGTGTGAAAAAAAGGCCTAAACAAAGGAAAAAATACAATAAACTCATGCTAAGTCATAAGTATATGCAATTATTCTCAAACATTTTCTTCTTTTTCCATTGTCTTATTGGATGAATGCACGTAAAGAATAAGCTGTCAAACCAGGAGAAGAACATATATTTTCCCTCAATTGTTTTTCAAATAGAGCCAGGAACGGCTGTGGAGGCTGAACCACAGCGTGGCCAAGGAGACGGTGCGAAGGAAGGCCATGCTGGAGGCGGCCGGTGGCTACCCCCAGGGTCTGCCCAGTAAGTGAAGCCCCCGTGGCAGGACCAGGCTGGGTGCATCCACAGCCCTGGGAGCAGCCCTGGATGGTGACAGATGTGATCCCATGAGGACAGAGTGGGATGCTGGCATCCCTGGGGGTAGTGATACTCTCCTGAGCCTCTGCAGCACAGGACAGAAACAAATTAAAATTTCTGGCAACATGTTCCTCAACTGCATTCACAAGACTGTACTGACTCTTGCTTGATTTTGAAATCCATTATGTTACTACAATTTCAGCTACTTTTTGTCCCAAGTCCTGTTCATACTGACATCAGATATACATGTCCCATTGACTACAGAAAAAGTAGAACTGGAGAATTTATTCAAAACATTTCCCATCAGTAACTGTACTTTCTAGGGTGAAATCCAGCTATACTAAAAATCTAACCAGAACATGAGCAGAAGGAATACACCTGAGAATGCTTATTTCTCTTTACTCCTGCGTGTGCAATATTTGCTGAACGCGAACCCAGGAGAAGCAAGGACTAAAACCTCTCTGAATTCAATGAAGATCAGAATTTCATCAGGAGTGCTATTTCTTATCCTTGTTAAGTGTTAAACTGGCCACACAAATGCAACTCCAAGAGAAGGATGAAGTAAAATACCAGAAACAATGAAGTGTAAAACCCACTGCTTACAGGAAATGTAAGCCTCACCACGGCTCACTCTGGCAAGTGACACATTGAAGACTTATGTCCAACTCTGTGATTAATTTACATAAAGCACACACACAGAGGTAAAGTGTGGCTATTGCTCTGTGAGAAGTTACTCTCACTCAAAGGCACCTAACATCATCTATGCAACCATAACACATCAAGGGAGTCATAAAACACAACCATTTCTTATTTTCACACTTTGCACAGGTTAATCTGTTTTAACACTTCAAGGCTTTCCTTAAAAAATATGGAAAAAAGATACCATACATGTAAGAAAGAGGTAATTCTACCACGCTACCAGGAGGCCAATAACTGCTGTCAAATTGGTAAAGAAATAATTAGGGTGGTTTCTTTGTTCTGTGTTTACACAGCATAGAGCATAAGGGCCCTGTTCCAGAAACAGAGGCTGCGATAAGGTACCTAAGAAGGAGGAAGAAGCACAGACAATGCATTCACAAAGAAAGGTAAGTGAGCAGAAAAGAAATGTGGCAGGTACCTTATGTTCCTTGATGAGCCCTTTGGTTTTATCCATACTTAGGAGTTTCTTCTCTTTGCCTAATTGCTTATTGATTTTCTTTAAAGTTGCATTAAATTTCTTTTTTTCCTTTTCTACTATGAGCTGGACACAGGACACAAGTTCATTATGAACTGCCTGCAAAATTCAAAACACATTATCCCTGTGAGATGGTGAGATAGTATTACAAAGCAAATAAAATCCTTAGAACATATTGTGACCAAAAAATGGCTTTTCAAAGATGCCTGGCCTAATGAGGACAGTGGATTGTCCTTCCTGTATTACCTCACCTCCCATCTTTTCCGAACATCTTCACTCTTTTCTTCCACTACCAGCTTTTCGCAACCAGATGAAATATTTTTCAGTTTCTCAGCTGCTTGCAAAAATCTGTCAAGAACTTTATTGTCCAGAGCATTAAAAGCTTCCTGCAAGAAAAGCATCATAATGAAAAATAAACAGAACTGAATGTAGCTTATTTACCTAATAAAATGACATCAGTAGCATACAAAAACTATGCACAAAGTATGTATGCACTGCATGTATGGGCTGTGATGGCCCCTGAGTGGGTAAGTATGAGGATATTGCCCATCCTTATGGTTCTGCACAGAGGTTGTAGCCAGTATCAGTGTATGTATTTTGGAGAAAAGCAAATGTTTTCTCGTATCTCCTCTTCAAGGGTAAATTTGAACCACAGAAGAAAGATTAAGGTCCCTGAACTCTACCTCATTTCTAGGGAAGACAGATGGCCATATGCCAAGCCTGTCAGAGAGTGGGTGAAAGGTCTGCACCAGTGTGATGGGACCCTATGAGATGGCCTGGAGTGACGCTCTGTGCTGCTCCTGGCACATGGCCACCCACAACCTGCTGTGCAAGATGAGGCAACACAGATTTTTGGACACTTCAGTTTTTGATACCTCATTTGGGACCTCTTTAAGAGATCCAGATTTTGAGATTGAACACTTTCTTTATCAGTTAGCCACTGGAAAAAAGAGGGAATTCAGTATTTACAATCACATTTTGACAACCTGTCCAGGAATTCAGGCATGTGATTCTTGATGGGAATCTTAATTATTAATGAGTACAAAAAAAATGGCTGTAGTTCAGAACACGATGAGTTCTGATGGCATGATGGAATAATTTAAGACAGGGCACTGAATAAACTGCCATACAGATTTACATTTCTTCATTCAAGCTGTCTGCCAAGTTAATATATGCTAATAGTGCTAAATCAAAAAGCTGCGAAAAGCATTAATAGCTACCAAAAAAATTCTGATTTTTTTTCACTGTGGTACATCAGTCTTTTAGATACTAAATAGCACTAAGAAATACTCAAATTCAGCTGGCTTAGAAAACAGACCCACCTCATATCTTGAAATACATTTGTCAAGACTTAATTTTTGACTGACAAGTTGCACAGCCTTCAAAATGGAGGCCTCAAGTTCTTTGTGAGACTCTTCAAAATTGAGCAAAACCTCCTTCTCTGAGGGTCTCTTCTCAGATTTGGACAAGATGTTGTTCATGTCACCCATGACAGCCTTGGAAGAAAGAGACTCTTTTCAAAACATGTCTGAGTGTTGGTAATTACATAAAGCTATGGCTTCATAATATCACTCAAGTTTTTCAAGTTGAGATACAGATCTTTGAAATATTCTAGTTCCTGCCCTGGCAAGAGCCTGGGAGACTGATTCTAACAATATAAAACATTTTCTATTTTACATGAATGACAAGGAGTCTTCCTAACCACATAATGCTAAAATCAGAGATGTCTGTGTGTATAAAGTACAGCAACAATAAAAAAGAAGTACCTCTATTTTGTCTCTGGCTTCTTTAATTCGTGCCTGCAGCCCAGTGGCATGAAAATGCTGTTGGGACACCTGACTTGAAACATTTTGCATCAGGGACTGCAATATCTCTTCTGCTGCCACAAGTTGCTCTTGGCATGAAGTTCCCCTTGCAGCCAAGCTCTGTTTGAACAAAAAATATGAGAAGCCTCTACAACATTTTTATGTCTTTTTGTTTAAGGAACTGAGTGAAAAAACAGCATTGATCATGTATGGCCAACTTTTTGGTCAAGGAAACATCTTATATTCCAATTATGATCAGTGTATTTCACTGCAACATCTCTATGTAGAGAGAAAGAAATCTGCTGCCATCCACAGGGGATTCTGTTTGCTGAAACAGTCGTTCTGTCAATGCAATACCTCCCATGGCTTTCCCTCAGAGCCAATTAGAAGTGTTTTTTAAACATGCTCTCCCATCCAAACAGCTTCACAAGGGAATGTACAAACCACACATTTGGATATGCATCATCTGATCATGAAGTCATCCAAAAGTAAGCACATATCAAGCCTCAGATTTTCTTGTGGTATTCATCATTAAAAGGCAGGAAGCAGCTGGCTATTTTGCATGCAGAAGTAGTGTGCCAAATTTGAATATTTATCACGAAATGACATTATTAGAGCTGTTTTGATCTATGAATATTCAACATGTTTTCCTCTTTGAAGATGTCAACTGCCATTCTTCTAATGATAATCAGTGCTTTATTCTGGATCCCAGCCTATTGTACCCAGGTAATAAGTGTCCTGATCTCTCCTGCTCTCAGACAGGGAGATACAGTACCAGTTTCATTTCTGGAGGCTGTACTTCAGGGTGTCTTTTGTTACTTCGTTGTTTTTGACAAACTAGTGTCATGCTGTAAAATAAGGCTTATTTTATAAACATATGCCCACAATTACAAAAAGATGAATATGTTCTTTTCATAGGCTCTCACTCCTTATTCTGTCTGCTAAACTTCCTGCCACAGTGCAGGGAGGCAGCAATCAAAAGTAAACTAATTCTGGTTCACAGTCATTGTAGGTGGATTTAATGTACCAAAGATCTCTGTGCAATATTAGCACTTAGACAGAAGAACTCCAATGAAACCTCCTTCTCATGGTCACCTTCCTACTGTTCAATTACACTGACCCAGCTGCAGAGATAGCAAAGGGCAACATAACAGTGCTCCAGCTTCTCCAGTGCAGAGCTTCAAAGCTTTGTTCAGTCTCACCTTCAATGGCAGGCAATGAAAATAAATCAGACTTTGTGCTGAGGTTTTTTTATACATCTATATTTCTCTCTCTATATATATATATATACACACACATTGGCAGAGACACAAGGGAAGCAATAGAGACTAGTGGAAGTAACAAGATATTCATCATTGCTCATTGTGGATGTTTAGAGCAGCTGCCTGTAAGATGAGATGCACAAATTACCCAGCCTGCTGCTGAAAATACTTCAGGTATTCTAGTTTTTGACAGGTGAGCCTTGAATACAGCCATGTGGTCCCAAACCTCCTCCCTGTACTGGAGGGTAGATGATGCAGAGGCACTGTATGACCTGAGTAAACTCCCAGCTCAGCACCTTGCCAAGTTTTAGTCTGCTGTGTGATTAATATCACTCAAGAGCAAGCTGCTGGTCAGTGGTACCAAAAGCACTTCACTGGGACCTGCTTGTCACCTGGACACACTGACTGATGTTGGACGATTCATTTATAGCTCATCTGGGAGAGATCCTGGAAAAGAACATCAAAACACTAGCATTGCCCTGACTTTTTACCAACATTACAGCACAAAAATCCACATCCATGTCTGCCTCACTGACGACAGCTCATTTCACCCCAGCCACAAATCTGTGCTGAAAGACAAGAATCTGATGAACAAGTATTTTAGACAGTGTATTTCCATTTTCACCTGCAAATGTTCCTCAGTCTCAGGTTCCAGAGACCCCTCATGACCTGTTCTGCTAAGCAGGCATCCAGTCTCTGCAGCCCAGATGTCCACGCCTCCAAGGAGCTCTTCAGTTTTCTCCAGGCTCCCCAGAAGCTCCTTGGTCTTTTCAGCAGCCTCTGGGCTCCCTTCAGAAAGCTATAAACAAAGAGCAGGGTGAGATGTTCGTTCCCATCATCAATTCACTCACAGCCACACTCCTATGAAGAATAACTCCTGGGGTGCAGCATCTCTCCAGCTATGCCAGGGATACTGTGCAAGAGAACAATAGCCAGTGTCAGCCAAATTCAGACCAGGGAGCGTGGTAACAGCTTAATGGTACTGGCAGTCACAGGAGAGAGCTCAAGCATTTGCCCTTGCCTTTTTAACTATAAATATAAATAGAATATATATTTTAGCTATAATGTCCAAAGCAATGTCAGAAAAATAACTCCTGAAGTTCTTAAGCCCTTGATAAAGGTGCAAGAGTCCTCTTTATCTCTGCTTCCTAAATGCATTTCCTAAAAGCATCTCTTAGGAAGGGTTTTTCTAGGAAACACTGGATTTCCCTCACACTTGGAAACACTTCCTTTGATCTTCTTGCATTCTCATTGAGCTCAACTCCTACAAAGAGGTTGTCATTTTTTGCCACCACTCATTGTCAGAACAGTACCATTAATAAATGTTGGTGAAAGGCTTAATTTTCAAAATTAAAAGCTCTAATATTCCCAGGCAGAGTGAAAATGTCATTCTTGTGAAAGCATTCTAGGAAATGGAATATATGTAACATTAAGCAGGTTGTATAGGAATTCACGGCAGCCTAAAAACCTGTCAAGTGAGCTCATGTAAAGATGCACAACCCTAGAAATATATATGCAGCAATAATTACTTTCTACTGGCTGAGGCAGAGATTATGAGATTTAGCAAAGGCTCCCAAGGTCTTAACAAATTGATTATTTCAGCTCTATAACTGAATAAAAAGCTTTATTCCTCAATAAGATTTCCTTTTATAAGTGGTTTTAAAATTTGCACCTAAAAATTGAACATTTTCCATTGTGTCATAAAGATAATTTAACCAAGTCACAGAGACTTAAAAATGATATGCCTCTGTGCAGTCTCTGTTGCTCCTATTTTAAAACTGGCAATAGCAATACTGATTTGACTTAAAGATTTGTTAACCTCTGATTAGCAAGCTGGTAAGTCGAGAAAATAGGACTTTGAAGGCTGCATGGCAAGAGTCATATGAAACTAGTCACTTACAAAATGTGTCCTCTTGATGAACTTAGCCCATCTCCTGTTAAATTTCTTCAGCTCTTTGGCAACATTTGATCCAACCTGCTCTTTGCTGACTTCAATGAGATAGTTTCCAGCTTCATTTAAGGAAACATGAACTGAATTCCACTTTGCCAGGATCTCAGTAGGGATCTAGACAGAGGCATTGAAATAATTTAAAACTCCAACAAAAGTTTATTTCCAAAATGTGGAACAGAAAAACAGCAACATCCACCACTGCCATGCACAATGCTTTCCTTCCAGGAGGCTTCCAAGTATCTCTGTCTGTCTTTACAAAGAGAAATCTAACCACGTACCTCCTTCGGATGCTCATGTCGTTTTTCTTCCAGCCACATCCTTAGTAAGTGGATGTTTTCTGTATAAATACTCCAGGAAGACAGGACTTTCTGTAGAGTGGTATTTACACTGGAAATATAGTCTCTGCACATAGAAATCTTTGACTCCACTGTCTTAAAAAGCTTGCTAATTTCTTGGGGATCTCCAGCTAGGATATCAAATAGGGAATATCATTAAGTATTTGGAAACAGAGAGGTGAATTACATAGAAGCAGGATTTTAAGCAAAAGTGGGAATTAAAACTGGAGACAATTCATCAGTTCAAAATAAAGGTTTTCATATCAGTTTATGTGCACAAACTTACCTGATTCAGGATTGCTTATGGTTTTGTTTTTCAAATCTTCACAGATCTGAGTAGCAGTTTCTAGTTGTGTTTCAAGTCTCTTTTCTTCAATGAAATTCTGCCCAAAGTGAAAATTAATTGGCATGAGTAACACAAACCCACATAAAACCAGACAGGAAGTGCAGCTTGGGATACTTTTTTTTCAGTATGAGCCAATAACCTGCAGGTTAAACTTCAACTGAGCAAAGCTCACCCAGCAACTCACTGGCACCCTTTTATCTGAAATAGACCTGTTCTTTTTCTCTGCTCATGCAGTGAGTAACTTAAATGGGAATATTAATGCCACTGCCTGAGTCACAGCCCTGCATGAGTCAGGACTGGCTATTTCAAAAAGTTACAGCCCCAAGGCAATACTGAGAAAAGGCATCTAGAACAAGTCAGGCAGAATTTAGTCACATAAGTCAAAAAAGCATTGAAACTGAAAGGTGGGTTTCCCTGCCTGCACAGAAATCTACATCCCTAGTTCCTGCCACAGACCAAGGAAGGTCCAAACTGAGGATAGAAAAGGGGACAGAAGAAGAAATGGTAGCAGAGGAGGAGACCTGCGCTTTGCACATTCACAGAAGGAATGAGAGGGTTGATCCTCACCCCAGAGTCCCTGCTCCTACAAATGTCTATTGAGCAGGCTACAAAGCAACCTCTACTGTGGCCATGACAGACTTGGGCCACCACATCTTCACTCCAAGACTGCACATCTTGGGACCTGGAGAGCCAGCAACAAGCATTAAATTCCTAGAGAAAGCTCTATATTCTATCAGCTTGAGAGAGACCACGAACCACCACTGTAGCAATAACATGGCTGTAAGTATTTATGAAACCAACTCAATCAAGAAACTCAGCCGAGATTATTAACTCTTTATTCCCATCTCACCACAGCGTAAGGTTAATACTACTCAGAAAAACTGACAGTTTATTTGTTGCCTCCTTCCACAGTTCTGGTGAAATTCCCACTAATTAAACCAGGGATTTTCAGTCTGAAAAGCTTCTGAGAAAGTCTTCAGAAACTCCACCAAGATGGAATTCAGAGGGAGTCCCATTAACTGGAACTGGGACAAAATTGGTGGCATGCGTATTTTCATCTCAGCCTCCATTCATGATGCACCACTGGCAGTATTTGGGGTAGGGTAATCCATCCCCTCCCACGGGCCTACACATGGCATCATTTTAATGACTTGAGCCCAGAAGCTGAGCTAAGCACAAAATAGAACAGAACAAGAGAACTCATATTCACTGCCAAGAGTAAGGAGGCAAGGGAGCCGGGAAAGCAAGAAGCAACAGCAAAAGGCAGTATTAGCCAACACTGCCAGGAATGATTGTGTTCGAAGATAGCAACTACTTAACTACCCCAGAGAGGTCTGTGTTAGGGAAGGGCTGGTACTGCTGGTCCTATAAATAGGCTAGAAAGAAAGAAATCTTCCCAACAAAGAACGAAATTGGGAAAGAAAATTATAAACAGTCACAGCTTGCCCTGTTTCTCCACACAGAAGAAAGAACTCACATTCAGAGGAAAATGGGAAGACTTGGAAAAAGCTTCTACAGAAGTCTACCTGTCCTTCTTTGGATATATATCCTAGATCTCCCAAGTGTACTACGCTTCTACCAACTATCATAGTATCTTCAGGTGAGGACAAACACAAGCTTGAATCAAGGAGAGGTTGGGATGAAGAATTATTGCCAGGGTGTGATGTGCGTATTTTAAACTCACATTCCAATTTTCCAGCAGTGATTCCACGGACTCTTTTGTCCCATATTTCATGTCCCAGATATTTAGCTTTAATGTCACCTCGTTGGCAATAGCTGAGCACAGTCCATAGTGGTATTCAAGAAAGGTGGTGGCATTTGTGCAACTAATATTGCTGAATCTGAAAACAGTGAAAGTTCCAAAAGTTGACTCAAAATCATTAGATACATAAGGCATAAGCATGTAAGGTTTTTAGCCTAAAAACTCAGAATTACTTGTATGCAAACATTACTATTCTACAACAGGAATAAAATTTTAATTTAACAAGTTAATTTTTTCTAAGTAGCAACACTTTTGAGTGAATACTGACTGGCCAATTTATGGCAACCCTTAAATGCCCAGAAAACAGGCATCTGCCATCTGTATGTCAAAGGGTCTCAGGTTACAGACACCATTCACTGGTCATTTTTGAAAATATCCTCCAACAGATAAATGGGGTTGCACAACATGTAGATCTCAGTGATTTTCAAAGGTGGAAATGTAAAATTAGAGAATCCATGCAGCCAGGTAAATTTTTACATTAAAAATATTCATGTTTCCTACCCCTAGTGGGTGTTTGCCATTCACACTAGCAAAGGGCATCTGAGAAGTTCCAGTTAATGACCTCTACTTTCTACCCATCATTAGACATTCATTGGACCAATGAGTGAACCTGCCTGCTCTGCATGACAGTCAGCCTGTGCTTAGGTGTAACGTGGGTTTTTCTGCAAGGCAGGGATAAATCATGTGCGTAAGTCAACAGCGGAGCTAATATACAACACAGTCAAAGTAGAAGGAATTTGAGGATCACAACCTTCTTTTCATTTCCTCTATCTTTTCAGGGAAGACTAGTGGCATGTTCTTCTCATCTTCATTCTTAAATGATTGAAGGGTGTCCAAATGAGAATCAAAACTCTCCATCAAACCCTGGAGAGAAAAAGACAGAGTAAGCCATTCATTTTAATTCTAGAGTATTTCACTTGGGAAACTGCAAGTCACCTGCCATTAGGGTGAGAGCTACTAAGTACTAGTCAGCACAAGGCAATCTTCCAGTGCCTTTACTCATTAAAGTGCAATGAAAGTATTAATCTCAACCCTTTCTAAAGTGCAGTACTACATGATTACTCTTACCACTGTGCATCTAGTTAAATATAAAGAACGTGCATCTACATTATTATTTTTTTCACACTTTCACTATCATCATTATGACAAAAAAGTGCATTGTAACAATTTCAGTTCATTGCTATGTGTTAGCAAAGACTGACAGCAAAGCCTGTTGAAAAAATCTATGATGTCACATTTTCTTAACACTTTCTTTGAATGGTATCTAAAGCCATTAGATGCATATCACATTAACCCTCTGACAGCTGATATCACATAACTGTGGAGTGTTTTATGGGCATGTGTCTCATCACCAAATTCTCAATGTCAAAATAAAACTTATAAAATGCACCACACAGAAGATAACCATATTCATACAGGGCATATAAAGAAATAAGCTAAAAGTTCATTTCTAGATAATAAAACCTGCTACAAAGTATGTTAATGAAAATGGCTGAATCCTGGGACAGCCCCAGACTAGTGCACAGACTTTCAACACATGAGTTTGCAACTTTCATACCATTCTAGTCAGACAGTTATGAGCATTAACGGGTAATTTCCTGGATCTTAGGAGAAAGTAAAACTTACATTCTAAGGCACCACCTTGGCAAGCAAGAGATTTACTACAGGAGATTTACTAAAAGGACTGACTAGAGGAAGGAGGGGGAAAGAGTTCTCAGCAGAATGTCACCCCATGGATTTGACAGAAATGAAGTATTTTGGGTTTCTTCTTAAGGCACTTAGTGATTTTATTTACATGTTCAATGGGAAAAAAAGAAACCCCTAAAACAACGGCATCTCTGTCTCCTTCTTAGAAATGCTTTAAGTTCTCAGGATGAACAATAAAAATCAGATCAAATGTCTACATTCTGGCAAAGCAAAGTTAAAAAGGCATCTCTCATCTCAGGAACTGACTAGCAACACTACAAAAAGTGGTGTTATCAAGCCACTTACAAGAACTTCTATTTCCCATTCTTCCAAATTCTCTCTAAAGCTGTGTCACAAAAAAAACATCCAACGTCCCACTTGTTCATAAAAAAGATCCACTACAGCCTTCTGGTGAACAACTGGGCATCAATACATCTACCCCTTTTTAACGTTTTCAAACTAAAAAGGATGTTTAAACTATTACCAGCGTAAAGATTTCAGGATCAGAATAAATAACTTGAAAGGTACTGAGGTGCCAAAATACCTCCCGTTGCTTTGAAGGGAATTGCAGAGTGATTTGGCAAATACTTAACTTTAAACACACAAACTGCATGAACTCACTGGAATGCAACCCCAGCCCAAGTGCTTCTCTAAATAGGTATGCACTGAGCGTAGATTTAAAGATAAGGATGCAATTACCCTGTGTTATTACTTAACAAACAAGTTGCAGGAACCACATAAAAAAGAATACCATCATTTACTCATTCAGACAGTACTCAAATTTAATCTCACCACAGTGAAGTCAAAAGCCTTCCTTCTAGACCCATGCAGTTATTTAATTAAACCCATCATTGTTCAAAGGTACCTTCAGAAGAGCTTTTCATCTTCAGAAGATAAACATATCCACTTCATTTCCCAAAATGTCAAACAGCAATTCCATAACAAGTGCTTTGCTAGGTCAGACTGAAGGAGAATGTTCCTTTGTGATCAGCATACCTTAAATATTACAATTACTTCTCTGAAGGCAAACATTGCTTTAAACGGGTCCTGCAAATCAGGCAAATCTTCTGCCTGCAGATGTTCTACCTCCTGAAGCCAGGCCTCAATGCTATCCAGAGGGGAGGGCAACATCTGGTCCAGCCTCATTTTCCATTCGTTAATCTTAAAAAGGAAAACAAGTCATTAAATTTCCCACTATTATTTTCTTGCCCATCCCCAAGATACTGACATATGCTCCATCAGCTGATGCTCTAGATATCCCAGAAAACACACCACCTGTCACCACTGAGAAAAGGAGCTTCCAGTGAAGCCAGCTGCACATCAGCTACATTTACCTGAGATCCAGATTTGCTCCCCAACCTGTAACCTCTGTAACACAATAGAGAATTTACTGTTCTTGGCTGGTGACCACCTTAAAGCCCAGCAACAGGGAAATCTGCAGTAAATTAGTTCCAAAAGAGAGGGGAAACAGGGATGCTGCAGACAGCTTTCCATCATGGGCTGACAGGGGAACGAAGAGCAATTATCAGCAACACCCAACACATCCCACTTGTGGCAGAGGGAAACAACACAGTCAACCTCATTGCGAAGCAATGACCAACCAGATCTCACTATTTCTATGGGGAAAAATGTATTGATCCACTTTTCCCAGCTGCATCATTATTCTGAGACATAATTATGTGCCAAAAGAAGCTTTTAAGCATAAATAGGCCAGAAACTTTGATCGGAAGAGTGCTCCAAGATAATCAGACACAGGCTGTTTTCACAGACATCTCACAGGCCTGAGACTAAGGACGCTGAGTTTTACACCACTCCATTTGTCTGGACTTCAGGTTCAGGGTCAATACCTCTTTTATCAACCCAAATAAAGTATCACCTCCCCACTTTCTCTTGTGCAAGCTCCTGGGGTAGACTTAAGCCTTCTTCATCAAACACATGCTGGCAACAAAGTGAGCTAGAAATGTGTCTGACCTGAGAAATCAGTTTATCCCACTCTTCTCTCATCTGCTTCTGGCCTTCACTCAGCTCAGCTTCACTTCTTTTGGATGACAACACATGCAGAAAGGGTTTTTTTCCTTGGTTAAATGCTTCCATAAATGACATCATTTCCTAGGGATAAAAAGGAAGAGTGATTCACAGAAGACTTCAGACAGAAGCTCAGGGAGCCAAGTACTGCCTTTGAACACACTGGTATGACTTCCATTTACATCAAAGGGTGTGGTGCACGGAAAGGCAAGATAGCAGGAGAGAGGTGTACTTGTCTCCAGGCAGTATTTTGGTCTGAAACTATAGGTGCTATTCACTAGCAAAATCTGTGTTTAATATAATGTCAGTGCAGTTGGGAAATGGGTCTCCCCTCCCACCAAAAGAAAGGGCAAATTACTCTACTCACAGTCCCCCATGGGACATTTTATTACAAATTTGGCTACAATATAAACCAAAGGAAACGGGTTTTTTACTTCAGGTGCAATCTATAGCCAGCATTTCAACCACTTCTCTAAAATATTAGTTGGGTAAAACCTACAGTTATTGTTATCACAGAAATGGCAAAGGTGACCGTGTAAAAGGCCTATAAGTTTGAATCTTGTCCAAGTCTTCAAGTATGGCAATTTATTAATAAAGACACTACTTTCTCCAAAAACACTTGCTCTGCTCAGAAATCAAGCAGCATATATCTGTTCTCTAACAGAAAGAATTTAATCCTATCCTTCCCTCAGTGACTTATCAAACTTATTGTCAGATTTCCAACTCTTATTCAAAAGTTTATTTAACAGTTCAGTTTAGGCAATGAAGATGAAAAGCTAGATTTCCGGGAATATTTTTAGTATTTCTTTTCGTAGAAACAGTTCAATATGAAATACAACTTACTTTGTACTTGTGGTAGTATGTTTCATTCTCTGTGTCTATCAGCAGCTTTGCTAACTTCTTCTCCTGTGCAGCCAACCAACTCACAGCCTCTCTTACTTTTTCCTGATAATTAGAGCAGAAAATTTCATTTTTCCATTTTGCAAGCCTTGTTTTTAATTTACATTGTGCCATAAAACCACACACATTGAGCATATGATAAAATCCATTCAAAGCTTCTGAAAAACAAGTAATAGTTCCTGGGGATGCTAATGAGTTTTGGGTCAGGCACTACTGTAGAGCAAGGCCAAAGCTTTAAACCGGGCACCTGGATATATGAAGGCATCTTAACAGAAGAGCCTGACTGCAGCCCTATTGAAAGGAGAGTATCAGTATGGCGTGTGTGACTAACCAACACATAAACTCTCATGGGAGAACACAGAGAACAAAAAATTTGGGTTTCCAACCAGCATGATCTGTGAGTGACAAATTCTGCCCATTTTACATGTGAGCTATTAAAGCTAGGTTGTTCCATACATTTGTAAGTCTGTCTGCCTCTACCCCAGTATTTACAAACAGACTTCAAAGCACACATGAGGACAACCAGAATTAACAAAAAACAGCCCTCTCTAACAGATAAATGAAAAAAACAAAAAAAAGACAGCCTGCTTAGCAATTCCACCTGTATCATCAAAAATGTATCACTTTGGGTTTTGAACTACCACAGAGGTGCATCAGAAGGTTTGAGTCAATTCAGTCCTGGGAGTGGCTGAATCAGAGAACTCCTATCTGACTGTTATAAGCTGGGCAAAGAAAGCACCAATATTCTTGGCATGGGCATGTGTGAAGCACACTCATTTAAAAATGCCTCAGCAATAAGGAAACAGCATGACGTACCTGCATGTCTTCTTCAGGCTCACACAGATTCCTGGAGTATTGCAAAAACTGAGCCACATAAGTCATGATTGATTTTTCGTCTGGATTCGTAATGTCAACATCTACAAGAGCCAATACACCATTTACATAATTATGCAGCCTTGTAGGCCTGATCACATAATTACACACTATACTGCAGTTATTAAAACACATTACCATAAACATGTTTATTTTGCAGCAGCTCAGTTAACATACCATTGACAGAAATTAATATGTAATGAACATTTTTTTCCTTGGGAATATTTTAATGTAACATGATGAACTAATGAAAAAGTTTCTCCCATGATTGGGAAAGTTTCATATCCTTTCCCCTGTGTACTGTTCCTGCGTTTGTTGCCAATTCAAAAATCCTACAAATCCTAAATACAGTCGGTGTTTTAAAATAAAGAATCTCAAGTTTGAGCATTACAGTAAAGCTCAATGTTCCATTTCAAACTTAAGCACAGTCTTCTTTTTCCTGTATTACAAGTCAACACATAAAGGATTATATTCTTTTCACTCCAGATAGCAGAGATTAAAAAAAACCAGATCATTTACCTTCAGGTTCAAGAAGGCGTGGAATATTCAGCTCTACTTCTGCAATTCTGAAAGCCTCTTTCAGGTTTTCTTTGTTGCTTCTAGTTTTTGCCTTCTCCAAATCAACCAGACCTGGTCGTAAGTTTTGGATGATGGCTAAAAAAGGCAGTCCACTTCGCCAGCTTGACTTGAAATCTGTCACATCGATAGAGCCATGCCTGTCTCAAAAATTATTAGAAAAAAAACATTATAGTCTGTTTCCTCAGCTGTCCTAAGTACAAATTTAGAAACAGAATACAAATACAGTAAAAAGGAGCTATAGAGAACCTTGCCACTGAACTTCTGCAGAAGCTGGGTCAGACAACACTACAGCCAGTGCTAACATTTGCCACAATTATATACTCTTATGCTCTTTTTGCAAAACACCACAATGTTTTTATCTTGTGTTGCATTCTGAAGATAAAGCTTTGCTGATCCAATATCCTTTCTGAACATCACCTTTGTGCTCAGTATCTATGCCTTCTATGAGATGGAAAAACAACAAGCAAAGAACTGAAGAACATACAGTTATTTGTCTGTAAGGGCACCAATATTGGAATTACCTCTGGCATTTTAGAAAATCCAGATCTTAAGGGTGATCTATTACTGCAGGAAAAATATTTACTTTTCTCTTACTTAGCTTAGTGCCTTTAAAACACCTTCAATGAAACGGTGCCTGGACACTGCTGTGAGGTGTCGGCCACAGTAATTCTGTGACAGCTTTCTAGAAACAGCCCATGTATTATGAGTATCTTACAGCATAGAAAAGGTGTGGAGTTTCAGGTGATCAAATTTAGTTGCAAAACAATGGGCCAGGACTAAAAAGATTTGTTCTTTTACCAAAAACTATAGGATTCACTGATAACAAAATCATTCAACGTAATCACAGTTCAAAAAGGACACAACAAAATATTGCTGATAAAGAAAAACAAGCAAATGAAAGAGGAAGATTAAACTGACAGAGTGCTGGTTTTTACATGCCAATCAATCTTGCCCTGATAAAAATAGTTAAAAGGGAAATTTCAGTGCCTGGAAACATTCCCCCAAGCAGAAAATGTCTGATGTGCTGATGAAGGTCTTTATCTCCCACTAACAACACAAAATATTAGTAAGATGTCGATAGAACATAAAGCAACCAAAGAAGAGGAGAGAAAGAGCTGACATTGTCAAACATATTTGAAATGTCTTGGAGTAAAGCAGTAGCCTCAGTAGTAGAAAATGTAAAGCCTACCCCTTGCAAGAAATATCTCTATCTGCTCTAAACTGTGTGAGCACTCACACTGAAATCAACATAGTAATCTGGACATCAAGTACAAGGAAACACATTATTAGAACTGGGGCCTAGGATCTCTAGGATTAGGGTCCTTCTTGGGGATCGTGCAGTGTTTTGACAGGAAAAACATGAGATGTGGGAATCCTAGAAATCCTGCACTTTCCATTTAAAAAAAAAAAAAGTAAAAATTTACTAAACTGTGCCAACCACAAGGATTAAAACTAACAAATCATGTAAACATTCCAGTAGACACATCACAAAGAAGCCCCTAAAAGAGAAAAGCCAAACAACTTAATTTATATTATGGTATTTTATTAGTAGGATTAGACTCACTTTATTGTATCTAAAGGGCTCACGTCAAAACATTTAGGGCTTGACTGATGCTAAAAGTACTGGTAACATCATCTGAAATCTAAAGGATTTTCTGCTAAGCTATCACTAAGTCATGTTAAAAAATGAGAGGAAAATATCACATTTAGACAAAAGCAGTAAATACAACATGTAACATAATATTTATAAGATTCATATGGAACTTACAGTGAACATTGTTCTTTTGCCCACAACAAAAGAGCCTTTGTAGCAGACATCTTCCACCGTTCCTTAATTTTAGCACTTTTTTTAGCTGATTGGCTTGCCTTTGGAGACGACTCAACAGCACTTGAACAACCAAGTGAAGGCTGGTTGTAAGTACAAGCAAGTGTCCTGGCAAGTTCTTCAATCTATCAGAGATGACAGGAGAGTTCAATCAGGCTACAGTGAAAAATTACCAAGACATCAATGGCAGAAAACCACAGAGAATTAGAAGGGACTCAACCATGGCTGTAATAGTAGTTCCCTGCCCCCACAGTCTTCTTTTTAATCTGTTCAACCTGAACTATTTCATGCTGAATTTTCATCTTTAGGTGACTTTTTGGCAAGAAATATTCACCCAAAGACTTCCATGTCATACTGTGGGTATCAGAAATGGAACCTTCTCACTCAATAAGCTTTTGTGCTCCTCCTACCAGTGAAAGCAGCCCACAGCAGCTGTATTTTCTGTTGTTAGCAGTGCCATGCATTAGGCATGCTCTGAGGTGGCCTGCTCACTCAGGGTGCCAGAAAACCTAATCAACAGACCTCAAAGCAGACCATTTTTTTAGAGAGCTTAGTTTAAGTGAAAAGACAATGCACAGGCTATGTGCAGCACAGGAATCTTCACCTCCAAAGCACCTTTACCAAGAAAAATGTGGACTACAACACTGGTATATAACTTTGTTTCTTAATGCTCTCCTAAGGTCCAGTCACCAGCTGACCTCCAGTGCACCTACATTAATTCATTGCTGGGCTCTTGCTAGAAGACAGTTTGGCTCTATCATCCTCTACAGTCCTACAGCATAAGTAAAACAAGGCCCCACGCTTTCAAACATCCCCAAAACCTCATGCCAAGCAAGATGCATGCTCAGTATTTGCTCTATGTGGAACATAATCATTAGAGGCCGTAGACAGAAAGGAAAAGTTTAGCCTATTTTTTAACTGGTTACATAAGTATCTCAGTATCTTTCCTTCCTACCATTTGCCGCTAGATACTGTTCATCAGGCTGTAACATCATCACTGAGCTGGTGAAGCAGCTCAGAGACACAGACACTGGTGCCTGAGCCTTCACTTCAAGATATCAGCTTCCTACTAATTCATCTTGTTTGGCAGCCACGTAGGTCAAGACATTTTTGTGCTTTTTCCTTCTCCTAAAACTCTCTTACATTGCTGAAATACTTACATGAAAATGAAATATAATTGTCCAAATTAGGCCAAGCACAATGGAAGGGTTTCCTTCAATAATGTCAGCAACATGAATATTTATGAGCTTGAGCTAGGGGAAAAAAAAAAAAAGGATCATTGTTAACAAAGAAAATGTTCCACCAGCTCAACTGGCTTTAGTTGTGAATTGTGAAGTTAATACTCACTGATCTGCTCTTTAAAAATGTCAAAGCATTTTCTATGTTACTTCTGCACTGGAAGGTATTAAATCCTTTTTCCCGTGGCTGTGAAGCAAAAAGAACTGGTTACATCCTCAGTTGGAAAAATTAATTTTATTTTATATTTTGATAAGGCAAGTCCTGCAAAGATTCACAAATTACTTTGGATCAACTTATTTCAGTGTGTTTCAGCATTAGTGGCATAAGAATAAGTTACTTGCAAATAGCTCTATGACTCCAGGGGGATCGGTCATATGGTTACAATTAAGAATATCCAGAAATCTTTGCTGGATTTGACAAAGGATTGAGGTAATACTTTTATTACTCTGTCTTACCAGATGTTGACCTGAAAGCACTTCCAACAGATCCAAAAGTAAATGTCCTTGCTGTATGTCTGTATACAGGTCTGAGATAACAGAAGGAGGTGTGTGCTGCAAAATAAATTTCAATGCTTGTCACTTCATCTTTTCTCATTTTGAATTCAACACACTCCAGAACATTGCATTACTCTGTTGTTAAAAAAAATATTTAGCATCCTTTATTTTTTCAATTAACTGAAATATAAATCTTACCTTGAACTAGCCATATCCTGCTGCTTCTAACCATTATTATGTTTGTCTTCTATTGCCCCTTGCCCTGCCTCTGTATTTTGCAAGGATTGTTTTAGGTCTCATTTCCAAGTATTTATACTTTTCAAGGAGGTACGTGGCAAAAGACCCCAAAACTTTGAAAAGGGGAAAGTTAAGAAAAGTGCTTAATTAACATTTTGACTTCTTAATCAGTGTACCCCAAATACAAATTTTACTATAAATCCTCACTCTTTTCACCCACTTGTGGAAAGCACAAACCTAACCTGAGCTCAGTAGCTTCTGCTCAAGGAGGGACTAAAACAGGTTTTGATTTTATTTTTTTACCTGAGCAAGTCAGAGCCCCAGCACATTGCATGAGCTGCTTTGTGAATGCTTAAAGAGCACCCACACTACTATGTGATTTGTCTTAATACTTACCAGTCACTCAAGTCATTCCATTAAACTCACATTCTTGGATTGCATAATAGAATAATACTTAAGCAAACACAGTAAAACTAGTCATATATACACAGCCTCATAAAACTTTGTGTGCCACAATCCAGCACAAGTAAGTTTTACCACATGAGCAAGAAAGATACTGTCATCTACTTACAAACTGCCTCTTACAAATGTCCTTGGATGGTCACCAATACAATGCTGTTACATCTATTAAACAAATGTTTTCCAGGAGCTACTTTTTCCAGCCAGTGCTTAAAAACCTTATATTAATTTTGTTTATTCCTAAGACTTTTAATCTCCATGCAGCATGTGTGAATCCAAAAAGGCAAAAGGCATGTCTTTCCTAAAGAATTCCCTTCTTACCTTTGCTAATATTGAATTTATCCAGGTAGTGAAAGTTTTCTTCTGTCTAAATTCTCGTTGCTCTGAAAAACAAAACAATAAAATAAAATGGTTAATGGAAAAAATGATCTGATTTCATTTCTCTTTCTCAAAAAGCTACATAGCATCCATCTCAAACCTAAAGTCTGTTCTTCCAGATACAATTTAATATTAGTTTTTCTCAACTCTTATTTTACTGCTGACATTTTCTTTCTTGCAGAGATGATACTGCAAGGACCTCTGCAACCATCAAGCATACTTCTGCAGGATGCAGCTGAGCAACTACTGAAGGTTTTCTCAAAAGCTCAGCCATTGAAAACAGCAGTGTGAACACATCATCCTACAGAGCAATATGTATAGAATAACTCCATCCATTTGTAAATGTTCCTTGAAAGACTCAGAGCAATCATCAGTGCAAGATCCACCTTGAAATTCAGGAAAAGCCACGCACGGAGTTGGGTGATGAGACCAAGCTGGAGGCTGGGGTTAGGTGATAAATGCAGATCTGTAGGTGAAGCCACACCATGGGATGTCTTGGTTAAGTGAAGGCTGGGGAGTTATTAGGCTGCCATTGGGGAATATACCCTCACAGCATGTTTTTCAGTGCTGGGCCTCCCTAGGGAATGCAGACCATTAACCTGGCCAAACAGGAGCACATGGGATCTTAAAAAGTAGAGAGGATGTAGGAAGTGCTTAAACTCGTGCTCCAGTAAAAAGCGGTAAAATAGGATTCAAAGTATGATACAGTCACACCTAGATCCAGCTCTTCACTCAGGTCCTGCAGGCTGGTATGCAGGGGTGCACTGCCAGAGGCTGTGAAAGGAGGCAGGAAACTGTTCAAGCCTTTGTTTCAAAAATCTTAATATTTAAACTGCTTCTCACCTCAGAGTATACCTCAAGAGAGGGGATAGCCTTTCTCCACAGCTTTTGGGTAGCAGAAATGAAGAGCTGTTCCCCCAAAAGATAAAGCAGACTGTGAGCAGCAGAGGCAGACAGGCCAGCTCCCCAGCCCCAGCCCTGATCATGACCAGTGGACTAGACGACTACCCAGCCCATGCTCCTTCCCAAAAAAACCACCCCATTCCCAAGACTCACCACTGCCAAGACCACACGTCCCTGTAGCATGCCTGTATGCAGGGCTGAGGTAACAAACAGCCTGAGGTGTTGGCTCCCAAATTACAGCCTTTCCAGGGCTCAGTGCTGTGCAGGCATGGCTGTCAGCCACTATCCCAATGGCTCATGGGAGTAAATGTGAACACAAAATCCTTTTTGTCTCCCTTTCCACAGTGATCACAAACATCCCAAAACAACAGGTGAAAAAACAGGCCCCGCAAGGGGCCTGCCAGGAGCTGTGGAAGGCAGTCATCCCTCCCCCTTCCCCACCTGAATAAAAATCCAAAAGGCTGCACTGGTTTTTAATAGTCCAGACATTGAAAAGCATGTCATATAGACTAATAACTGAGGTAGGGCAAGATTATACGTCAGGAAGAGTAGATGTTCATCACCTAAACCATCGTCTTTGGCCTGCCCGCTGCAGGGCTGGCCCAGCCCTTCCCTCTAGAGGCTGAGGTGGCCTCCAGCGCCTGCATGCGTGGGTACAGGCAGCTGCCCCGGGGTGCTGCCTGCACTAATCCTGCCTCTCACGGCAAGCAGCAAAGAAGCAAAGCCTGAGGAATGGGAGAGATGCAAAGCAGAGAGAAAGCATCAGGCCCTCTCCTGCTGCACCACGTGGCAGGAGGGGTTGCTTTGAGCAGCCAGGAGCAGAAGACAGGCCCTTGGGTGCTGGGGTCGTGGTGACACAGAGATCCTGCATGTGAGGACGCAGCTGAGAGATAGCAGAGCACAGTCTGTGTCCCACACCATGGGCCCAGGGCAGCTCCCTGAGGAGTGGTGGGCAGTGGGGCAGTGTACATGGCCCAGGCCTGGAGAGAGATGGTGGGTAAGGCGGCTGTGGGGGCACTTGCTGCCCAATTCCCAGCCAGGGTAAATCTGCCCACCCCAGGAGAGGCAGCGAGAGACTCTGAGCAGGCCAATAGCTTGCAAGAAGAAACAACTCTGGAAGATGGGCTGGGAGTGAATGATCTTTTCTGCCTCTGAAAGCATTCTCTTGCACTAAAGATTAATCTGAAGGCAAGTTTGACATCATAAGGAAAGTGCAAGACTACTCAGCAATAGATGTGTATGTTTTTGTAGGCTAGGCAGGGTGAAAGATACCAAAAATATCAAGCCCTTGAGGGAATAAAAAGATCCTGACTGTTCTGCCCATGAACATGAAAATACCACTCAGAGGAAAATGCCCCACATTTTATTATGCCCTGGGAATCTGGCAAGCACAAACTCCAGTCCTTGGTGGCTTTTCATCATCCAAGACAGCCTGAAGGGCTTGCTGCACAGAGCTTCATCATCTCCCAGAACAGAGCAAGCTGATTCAGGATAATGTGGCCTCCTGCTTCTAACCCCCCCATCCAACCCACAGACCTTCTTCTGTGTCACTGGGCGGGTAAGCAGTGAGAAAAACTTCCACACATTACGTGCGTCGAAGGGGTGTTTTGCATCCTGTAGCTAACGCATCTTTCAACAGTCCTCCTCTGATGTGTAATACTATGATCCTGTCAGAGCATGAAACAATTTCCCCTGCTTGCTGGATTGTTTTATGCTTCTTTTTAAGTTTCTCAGAGATTGTGATGAACAGTAAGATAAGGGCAGTCTTGAAGACAGGGACAAAACTGCAATCTCAACATTCTGTTTGGTTTAGGAAACAGACATTAAGTGCAAACATGCCACAGAGACCAATCAACACAGTAATGCCCACAAGGAGGACATAAATAGCATGGAACTGTTGGCTTCATGTTAGCACAGGACCCAACCACACCCCTTCGTTGAATGGAACCATTCCAATTACTTAATGAGTGATTATTGAGTAGCTGCACTCAATTTTATCAGGCAGGCAAGGCTGGTATTGCTGGCCCTTGAAAAGGAATGGAAAGCAAGGCCTGACGCCAGTGACTCTTGCAGTTACTTGGCTCTTGCCAAACACACACTACTGCTACTAATTTGGAGAACTTGCTCGTGGGGTTGGCTACAGGTTGGTTAGGAGAGGACATCTGGTCTTGTTTTGGTTGAGTCTCTCCACATTAATGTGCAGAAGCATTATGCAATGTGGACTAGATACTGCAAGTGTTGATTCACGTGGGCAGCTCTTAGGCAAATGCCTCACCTGGCAAAAATACAAGGCTTTATTTTGCTGCAGACACTTAAGCACTGCACACATGTACACCCTCCTGAAGCTACAGCTGCCTATTGCAACCCACCAGGCTGCCTTCCACGCAGCCTCAGCTGCAATGGGACTTATTTTCCTACCCAAATAAATAATAATTATAAAAATCCCAAAACCCTCATTGTGAATCAATAACAGAACTGCGTGCCTGCCAATATTTGCCCAGACTATAGTGCAGCAGTCCCTCTGTTTCCACCCAGGCCACACAAAACACAGCTCAGTACAGCTCTGCTTCTGGCACTGTGGAAGGCAGTTGTATTGCAATTTTCAGGTCGAGTGTGTTTTCCCTCCCAGCTCCCCCCCAACTCTACTGCTCAGAGGCGCTAATGATTTAATCAAGCTCTCAAATTCTTATCTCTACCACGTGGTTAATTAATACGGATTTTTATTTTTATGAGGATGAATGGATTCTTTGTTAGCCCTTTTTATAGGACTCTAAGTGACCTTGGTTTTCTCTTGCCCTAGTTTTCAAAATGTCACTGACCCAGAATAAAAAAGCTATCAGAAAATAACGATCATTTCCTTTACTTTGGGCCAGAACTCACCAAACCAAAAAGCAGATCTGAGAGAACACAATAAGAACCTGCCAATATGAAAACACTCAATATCTATCACATTTCACCCTGTGTTTTAAAGCTAATCTTCAGAACAACTCTTTAGAGAGGAATAACACATAGAAGCAGCATGTCACGTAGGCTAGCCAAAAATCAATACACACTGCTGGACAATGACTGTTTTATCCAGTAACGAGCTATCAACAAGTGCTACAAACCAGATTAATCATTAAGGGCTGGAGCACAGGAGCATGGCAGGGACCACGGCAGTGCTGAACTCTCTCAAGAGGAAGAGGAGGGCTGGAGTGCTGCCAGGATGGTTTTACGTTCAGCCTTCCTTTAACAATGATATAGAAAAGCCAGACTTAAAATTAATCTCCTCTCCTCCGCTGCCTCCCTTCTCAAGGTCGGAGACAGCAGCTCACAGGAAAGTACGGTCTCCTCCCTCAGCAGGGAGTTGGGGTAAGCAAACCCTGGCAGAACAGATGCAGCCTGCCTGTCCACACTCATCAAACAATGTCATCAAACAGCAAAGAAGTTTCCTTCTATTGCAAGGACCGGTGCATCGCTGGCAGAGAACCATTTACAACTGTGTGGCTCTGTAAAAATTTTGGTTTTAAACAGTCATTTGAAATTAATGAGCACAAGTCTGCCTGTCATCTTCCCATCTCGTTTCACCAGAAGGAATTACCTCTTGTCTATGATATTTTTATATCTTTCTTTCACCATTCAGGTCAGCTGAGGCTATGTCTACAGTAGCAATCAGTGTAGCTCAACAGGAACAGAGCAGCAGATGAAAAGAGCTGGTGTTTAGGACGTAGTGCACCCACTGTGTAGGAAAGAAAGGCTGTGTTAGACTAGCTCAGGACCGAATG
Organism: Porphyrio hochstetteri; assembly: GCA_020800305.1. Taxonomy (NCBI): domain Eukaryota; kingdom Metazoa; phylum Chordata; class Aves; order Gruiformes; family Rallidae; genus Porphyrio; species Porphyrio hochstetteri. Next base: position 65,422,833 of record CM036908.1, on the reverse strand, counting down.
CTCACAGATAGCCTCAGGACCTTCATGAGGCATTGATTTCAATTTCATCCAAAATAACCCTTTCCACACTCCCTGACAGCTCAGCAAAATGAACCAAAGCTGGGATAACCAGGATTGCTCCTTCAAGACACCTCTGTGATACGAACTCAAACACCAAGCATGTACATGCTGTATATGACAGAAACTAGCAGAAGAACTGCCAACCCAGGGTGAGCAATTCACCCCAGAGCCCTTTACATAGGCCCTTCCTTTCCACCCAGTAACAGAGTTTCATTTTCTGCAGACAGGAAAGCAGGGAGAGAGAGTTATTTCCAGCATTTATGTTCAGCAACATGGTGTTAAGCAATTAAAACCAAACATGGTACCTTTTGTTAAGACGTTTAACCAAAGCCAAATGAAGGTGATGCAAGTATTTCTACAGGAATCAGCCTTTTTGAATCCAAATACTGTATAAATATTAACTAATTAACTACTACCATGTCTGTGTGGCAAGTGGGAACTTTCCTATCTACACTATTCCTTCCAAGTGCCTTTTCCTTTGGAAAGTAAATGAACCAATTTACCAGAAGTGTTGCTAACTCAGGAAGCCCGTTCACACTGAGCTTTGCCCTCCCAGCTTTCTTAAACTCTGCTGCTCTTATTGCCAGGATCCTGGAGAGCTTGGCTCTGAAACCCCACTCTCCTCAGTGCCCCAGCAGCACTGCAGTACTTGGGGTTATAGACAGAGGTTGCAGGTTAAATTCTTAAAGGTACTAAGGCCCATTGTTTAGATAGCCACATATTTTTAAAGATAAGGGCTTAAGTGTTTTTTCTATGTTTTAAAGAAAAACCGAAGTAGCCTTCAGTGCCCTAAACAGGAGCCTCAGAAGCCACGCCCTCCTTAAGGCATTTTAATGTCAAGTTTTAACCATTATACTCCCAATAATGCCTTTAATAAATTGAAATTTATCTAGCAAGGAACACATTTATACAACTATGCAATCTCTCTCTTTGATTAGGCATGGAAAACAGACAAAAATACCCATGACTCTTTTTTTTTTTTAGGAAGTCTCAGCTGCTCACCCAGGCAGCAAAAATGGCATAAGTTTTAGTGCAGCTCCTGTGGGACCTTTTCAATTTGTAAAAGTCACCCTTGAAAAATCATAATAAACACATAATGAACTTTTTTAATCATTCTGGTTAAAGAAAGTGTAGCTATAATAACATATTGGCCCCAACAGATGAGGCATATAGCTAGAACAAAAACCAATGTTGGTTAAGAATTAGCAGTCTACCTGGCCTCTGGATGAATTAGTGGGTCTCAGAGAGGTATCCTCCTTTACTCGGAGATAAGTAAATTTGCTACAAGCCACACAACAAAATCTAACTATATATATAACCATATTTTCAATTTTCCTTAAAGAGAAATCATTCTTAAAGTCTTAGATGTAGCTGCATGAAAATAGCATAATTGATTGTGTTTTAACAGCCATGTTCTTATATGATCATCCTATGGGTTACAGTAATAAACAGTAATATGCTCACAGATTAATAAGCAGAGCCAAAAATTAGGACCCCTGCAGTTTATTAACTGGTGAAGGAATAAGTACATGCTCCAAACTCTGAGAGCTAAAAGACACTCTCTTATCTATTAATTAGTTCAGCAAGCATGGAAAGTAAAGGGAAAACAGAGTTTTGCATAGGCTTGGAGGGAAATCCATGCACAGTGTTTGCTGTCCTAGAGAACAAAGGGGAACGACTTGTGTATAGGAGGGAAAGGGAAGGTTGGATCCTCCCACAGGTAAACAGATTTACACTCCAAAAGCAAAAATTATCCCCTCTCCAGAACAGCACATGCCCTGCTCAGTTTCTGCTGTAGCTACCCATCTGCAAGCGACTGCACACTCCCCTCACTTCAATCCCACACGCAGGCTCATCAGCAAAGAGTAGTCCTATCTCCAATGGTTCTCAAAACATTGCCATGAAGCCCTTCTCTTATGACAAGAGGGGACATGCCTCCCCATTTCAGGTAGCTGAAAACAATTTTGGACCCAAACTGTGCCTCTTTACAGAAGGTCAACTGCCACAGAGGACCCCTCTATGGGGCCAGCCCATAATGCAGCAGGGAATCACAGAATCACAGAATTGTAGGGGTTGGAAGGGACCTCGAGAGATCATCGGGTCCAACCCCCCTGCCAAAGCAGGCTCCCTAGCACATATTGCACAGGTCGGCATCCAGACGAGTCTTGAATATCTCCAGAGAAGGAGACTCCACCACCTCCCTGGGCAGCCTGTCCCAGGGCTCTGTCACCCTCACTGTGTAAAAGTTCTTCTGCATGTTGGGTCGGCCATTTCCCCCTGCATCCCATACTTAAGATATTTATAAACATTAATTAGGTCCCCCCTCAGTCTTCTTTTCCCCAGGCTGAACAGCCCCAGCTCACTCAGCCTTTCCTCATACAGGAGATGTTCCAGGCCCTTAATCATCTTTGTAGCCCTGCTCTGGACTCTCTCAAGGAGATCCCTGTCTTTTTTATACCAGGGAGCCCAGAACTGGACACAACACTCCAGGTGGGGCCTGACCAGGGCAGAGTAGAGGGGGAGGATCCCCTCCTTCGACCTGCTGGCCGCACTCTTCCTGATGCATCCCAGGATCCCATTGGCCTTCTTAGCCACCAGGGCACACTGCTGGCTCATAGCCAACCTGTCATCCACCAGGACCCCCAGGTCCTTCTCCACAGAGCTCTTCTCCAGCAGGTCATCCCCCAGCCTGTACTGATACAGACGGTTATTCCTCCCCAGGTGCAAGACTTTACACTTGCTTTTATTAAACCTCATCTGGTTTCTCCCTGCCCAGCTTTCCAGCCTGTCCAGGTCTCGCTGGGTGGCAGCGCAGTGTTCCTGCGTGTCAGCCACCCCTCCCAGCTTTGTATCATCGGTGTCCCTGCTGAGGGTGGATGCTATTCCCTCATCAAGGTCGTCGATGAAGATATTAAACAGGACTGGACCCAACACCGAGCCCTGGGGAACACCGCTAGTCACAGGCCTCCATTCAGATCTTGTTCCACTGATCACGACCCTGAAGCTATGGGAGGAGAATACATAGGACAAGGCTCCTGTGTTATTCCTCCTGTGCTTATTGCCAGCCCAGCCCCAAGCTCCTGCCTCCCATAGCTGCAGCAAAAGTCACTTCAGGTTCAAAGATGGTCCATGCCACAACGTGAGCATGTCTGGCAGGAGAATTCCTTCTCTTAAATATTTCCACATAGGATACATCCAAAATAGGTCCAGATGCAGGCTTTCACCTGTACATTTAGGTGGCTCTGCAAGGACACAACCCAGCTTTCCAAGTGCTGTTAAACTGTATTGCATGAGAAACCTGGGAGAAAGCAGAGAGGTGCTGGAGGAGAGGGCACAGATAATGTTGATCTTCTTGTGATCTAATTTTATTGTGACATCTAGGACAGAGGGAAGGAAAAAAAGAACTGGAAAAAAAACCCCAAAGAGGTGCCTGATTCCTGATATCATGAAATTCCACAGCAATTTCAATTTTCTTGGCAGGAATAAAGGGGGGGTGATTACTGCAGATCAGCTTGAAAACTGGAAAAGGTTAAAGAGCAATATATAAATTTCGAAAGATAGATATCTAAGGTTTATATTTAAGGTTTATAGGTTTTTACTTCAGCCTCATGGTTTTATGACTAGCTTCATAATTTGAAAATATTTGGAGATGGGAACATAAGAAACCCTATTGCATTCATTTCTTTACCTATTTTCTTTATGTTTTTCAAGCTTCATTAAATCTCATTAAAATATTAGCTGAAAAGACAGACTCACCAAGAACAAACCTACATTTTTATCTATTTTCCAGTGACTTTCTTTACCGTACCTCTGCAGTGCAGACACTGCTTACAGCACAGTGCATTGAGTATATCATTGCCCTGTCAGTGCTTGTGGCTGTGATTCCCCCTTCCTTCCTAAGTTTGATCACATCCCATCTCTTCAAAGCAGCAAAGGGATTCAGATCAACACATACCATCTTCTAGGATGAACACTATGAAGGAAAGTAAACATTCATCCTTGAACATTCTTCTACCTAAAAACCCACTAGCAGAAATCCCACTAAAGCAGAGTTTTACCAATATTAAGCCATTGGCATTAGTATACAATATCAAGCCATTTAGTAACATTTGTGTAATAATTAGACCTACTACAGAGTAAACTCTTTACTAATTATTTTAAGGAGGTTCTTCTTTTTCTTCCCAGAAGCGCTGTCCTACTCACAGAATACAATGACTTCCATCACAGTCAAACATACCTAAAATGTTTAGTTTTATACACATTCAGGAAGAAAAAAAAGTACTAACCATTTTTTTACATTAAGACATGCAACTTCATGAAGTTATATGACTAAACCAACTGGTGCATTAAGTTGAACTTATCCTAATTTACCAGACTAAACAAGTGTTCTGTCACAACTGGATGCCTTTCAGAAAAAAAACAGAAGACTGGATCACAAAGAAATGAAATGTAGAATAAAATATGAGCAATCCAGACTAGATGTCACTCCTACTTTTTTCTTCTGTGCTATTAGTGCCTATCTCCTGTTATGCTGTATATCATACAAGGCTGGACACACTCTTTGAGGCTATATCGTAACAATTTGAAAAGCAGATCTGTTGTAGTTTTACATCCATCTTTACTCACCCAAAAAGTGAGATGCTTTTCTAATACTTATAAGCAGCCATTTCCTGAATCAGATTTATCTTAAACTTCTCCAGGTGAACCTGAAGCTTTAAAGTAATCAATGTCTCTGTCTGCTTTGCAAATCTCATCCCAAGATTCCTATTATTGAACAAAACCTTCTCCTTGAGAGATACTATTATTCTTATCTCACCTTTGCTACCACAGATCTGCTGGTAGAGTTACTAATGGTTTCTATATATCATGTCAGGGAATGTGTCTTCAGTGCACCATCACAGCTGTGTCAACCATTTGCTTGTTTGACCCAGAGCAGATGCTACAGCGTCACAGCTCCATACACAGAACATGTCTGTACCATTTGTTGCACCTTTCATCATTACAAGAATTGTCTATGTCACTTCTAAGGGATGTCTCTGGATGTTTTACAACAGTCAGGCACATACAGCTTGGTCCCTGTTTTGCAGTGTGTTCATTTCAGCATCATCCAGAAGCTCAAGTTATTAGAGCAAAGAAGAATAGTAATAATTTTAATAAGCAGGGCTCTTCCACTGAGATATTGACCAAAACCCTACTGTTATTCAACACCTAAACTGCAATCTGACTTTTCAGAAAATAGCACAAGTATTCCAAAACAAAACCCTAACCTAGAACTGCATGTAACTTTATTTCAGTACCCTCCACCTTAAACCTAGATAGTGTTTCCCAAACCCGTTTCATGACAACAGCCACCTCACCCTATCTACCCAAGGCTGTTTGGCACAACAAACATGTGTCTGACAAGCTGTGCTTGGTGCAATAGTCAGGCTAGCTCCTGTCTGCTAGGAGTCTGTGCTTGCTCTCCTGACAATGTAATACTGGAGCAAAAGGGAAGAAAATCCACCACTAAAGACGTTTGGCTCTAGACGACGATTAACACTCAGTCATCAAAACACATGGCTTCAATGACAATATTAGTGCAAATATGGATTGTAAAAGTGACTTGGCAGAATATTCTTTTGCACCATCTGTTTTAAACACATCTTCTCTCAACTAAGCACCATAGTAATTTCTTTGCAAGTGAGCTAAAAGGAAATAGCTCTGTGGAAACACGACTTTGTCCATCCACCCGAGAACAACCAGGCTCAAACGGGCTTTCCAACATTGCTAGTCCTGCTGCCTGGCCTCCTTGAGAGCTGCCACAAATGAGTTCAGAAACACGCTTAGAAGAAAATCAGCCTTCACAGGAAATTCTTTGAGAAGAAAATTCAACATGTGATTAAGGAAAACCCAGAGAGCCTGATGCACTGATTCTCACATCACTGTCCAGGTAGCTGCCATTAAAAGGGAACAATTAAAACTCAGCCAGCAAGTGTTTCCTTAACAAGTCCTAACTTGTTGCAAGTGAGGGTGAAAGACTGACCTGTGAGAAATTTGTTTAGAAGCCACAAATATTTTCTACTTGTTTTGGTCTTTCTGCATGTGCAGGGGATATAGCAGTAAGAACAGAAGACCAAACCAAACCAAATAAGTACTGTAGTTAACAGCCTCATTAAGACAGCTTTATGCAACCACCTAATTGTCAGCAAATTGAAAACCAGGAAACGAATGAAATGGCATAACTGTTTTCAGACAGGCGGTTCCCTTGAACAGCGTTTACAGTACCATGTATTCTGAGTAATAGAGGAATAAGAACCAGGGAGCACATCTGCACCAAAAAAGGCAACAGCTCTCAAAATGCCACGAGAAAGTACTACGAGAGTGGTTATCTTTCACGTTACTGTTGGAGCGTCTCTCATGAAACACAGAAACATCTGCAAAGAAGCAAAGACACAAACGAACCAGGCTGATCATATGGCCAGTTCTAACGGGTTTCTCAGAATTCCCCTCGACTTGTGCACAGTCACAGATTTTTGCCAAAAATCTACATTAAAATGACTCAGGAATCTACAGTAACCTACCTTGCAGCGATAGATAGAGATCGTCTATTTCGGAGGAAGCCTGCTCCTCTGTTGAGGGAGATGACTGCTTTGATGCCATATTAAATCCTATAGAGATTCTTTAATCAATTTCCAAACTGAAATTATAAAAAAATAAAGAGAAGAACATCAGTACCGTTTTAGATTAAAAGTGCTGATATCAAAGATGCTCCAGTGTGTGCCGAGACATGCGCTTTGTTTTGGGATTTCTTCCTTTGGGAGGCTGTTTCCTTAGCTCATACAGAATAAAGCAAATGTTCCTACTGTATGGATCCAAGTTTTGGTCCCTTGTCTCTCTACAAGGGCCAGCAGTACTCTATAGCACAAACCATGGATCCCTGTGTGCCTTGCCATGAAAACAAAAGGATTAGGAAAATTCAAAGACAGTTGTTTTCTTTGAGAAAGCCAGGTTGGCGAAGGCTCACAGTGCCTTCTGCAGACTTGTTGCTGCCAAACTTCAAAGTTTTTCTTTAAATCCTTGTACTTTTCAGATGGCCATTCCTGTCCAGATAATGATTGCAGAATGGAAACAATTGAGGCAGAATCTGCAAAGATTAAGATGAAATGAAAAAGCCGTGCTTATCGTACGAAAATAACCACAACTGCTGTCTCTGTCTGGTACCTTTGTTACTCCTTATCCCCATGAAGGACTTTCTTTTTTCAACTCCTCCATTTTCCTCTCCCTGGATACCTCCTCTAACTCTACTGCAACTCCAGTGAAGGGTATGTTAGACCTTTCTTAAAAATCTAACACTGTTTCTGGTACTGGGGTAGCTGTGTTGTTCAATTCGTTACTGTAGGAAAAACTGGATACTTAGATACAGATGCTTTTTTATCAAGAACTTACAAGGTTAACAAATTCAAGAAGAAATAAAGCTGAAAATTAAATAAGGGCTCACCTTAAAGAAGCTTTCTTGCCTAAATAACTGTAACCTTTTAATCAGAAGTACTAGGATTTACACACCATATATTAATAACTCATCTACTAAGTATTTGTCAAAGTAAAGGGTGTGAGTAGATGAGTAAGGAAATACAACACAGAAATTTTTACCTTCGGTCCCTTGTGCATATGAATCATGAGGCAGCCTTTGTTTACCCCAGTACATACTACTTTTCCTCACTCCCTGTCTCGCTCACTGCACAGAAAGGACAACATGCCTTTAATGAGGAGCTATTCAGTCTTCGGCTTTCCTCACGCTGAACAATGTGTGTCCTTGTGCTTTATCCAAGAGCTGCTCTGATGGCAGGATTATTAAGTCCTCACAAGATTCTCTATGGCACTCATCATCTCCACATCTGACAGCTTCACAAACATTCAATCAATTCACATTTACAGCATCTACGTGAGATCAGGGGTTACTGACCACATTTAGAATCACAGAACGGTCTGGGTTGGATGGGACATGTCATCTAGTCCAACCCCCTGCCATGGGACTTTGTTTTCCTGGTGACAAGCAAAGGCACAGTGGGAATACAGGGAGAGGAAAAAATTGCTAATCTGATTCTGGTTTTCCAGAGAAATAGATATCAGTTCATATGGCCAAAGCATTGATTCCAAGTGCTGCAGTGAGCACGCAGCATTTCTACAAGTCACCAACAATTTACAACTAAAACTGAAGGCCACTACCTTCAAGGAAGTCCTAGCTGGGGCAGGTAAAGATGAGAACAAGAAAAAAATATTTTGCAAGGGTTTGGTTTGCTTAGCCTAGCAAAAAATGGTTGAAACAGGGTATTAGATCACTGGCAGGCACAAGAACAAGATGATATAAATAAACTCTACCTTGAGGTTCGAATGGAGATCAGATTTCTAAATGCCAGGTTCTAACAAAGCCTCCCAATACAGACATCTGGCACAAAGGCTTTATGTGATTTTAAGATTGGAAATTGGTCAGAAATTGACAACATAAAGCAGTTGCCTTTCTTAAAGGACTTCCAACCCTGGAGGTTCTCAGAGGTCCTCTGTTCCTCTGCCAGAAGCATGAGTTTCAAGTCAGACAACAATAAAATAACCACAGTTAGCTGCCATTGATAAAACCTGGGGTTTAAGAGCCAGGGCTAGCATCTTCCAGGAACTGAGCAAGAATCCAGTTCTCCCAGCAGCACCACCTATGCCCAAGGTGATGCAATCTTTCCTGGGAAACTCCTTCATTCTTCTCTCAAGACAAAGTAATACAAAACCAAAGTCTAAAAATGCAAATTGTCAGGTTGGCCTTAATAACTTTTGGGTATCACTGTATGTCTTGTATTTAATTTTGTGACTGCTATCTTGAAGGCTACTAAGTTAGCAGCAAGACCCAAATGGGCAGCATGAAAGCAAAATACAAACCACATCACCACATCTACTGCTTTTTGCTCCCAGGACAGAGGGAGAGTTAGCTGCATTCCCTCCACCTTGAATTTTCCAGTGGCCAACTGTAGGCCTTCAGAGATATTCAAAAAATAGTAAATATGGACATTGGTGAATCCACACATAGAATCACTGAGCCTGCCTGAATTTGGACCTAAGGTTATAACTCAAATTGGGTGTCCATGTAAAGGAAGAGGGATGGGACTAGAAACACACATGTAGACACTGTTGCCACATCAGCATAACCTACAAGCAAAGCATCCCCAAAACTACATAGGTAAGTACGTTCCTGTGGTTCTAGGGCACAACATCAGAGGCAATGCATGGTCTTTACTCTTTAACACACGTTTCTTTTCTTTTTTTATGTTATTTTAAACTAAACACTGTTTAAGAATATTCTTTTAGAGGCACAAACATATACAACATACAACATAAAATCTAATGAAGTTCAACAAAGACAAGTGCAGGGTTTTGCACCTGGGTCGGAACAACCCCTGTAATCCATACAGGTTAGGAGATTACATGCTGGAAAGCAGCCCTGGGGAAAAGGAATTAGGGGTAGTAGTGGATGAAAAGGGGGACATGAGGCACCAACGTGCATCTGCCACCCAGAAGGCCAACTGCATCCTGGGCTGCATCACAAGAAGTGTGACCAGCAGATCAAGAGGGATGATTCTGCCCATCTGCTCTGCTCTGGGGAGACCTCACCTGGAATACTGTGTCCGTATTTGGAGCCCTCAGCACAAGAAGGAGCATGGAGCTGTTACAGTGCGTCCAGAGGAGGACAACAAAAATGATCCAAGGGCTGGAGCACCTCTCCTATGAAGACGCTGAGAGAGTTGGGCTTGTTTAGCTTGGAGAAGAGAAGGCTTCAGGGGAACCTTAAAGCAGTCTTCCAATACCTGACAGGTGCCCATAAGAGAGCTGGGGAAGAACTGTTCGCCAGGGCAAGTAGCACTAGGATGAGGAGTAACAGTTTTAAACTAGAAAAGGGGAATTTAGGTTATTAGTAGGGATATTAGGAAAAAAAATCTTCAATATGAGGGTGGTGGATCACTGGCACAGGTTGCCCAGAGAGGTAGTGGAGGCCCCATCCCTGGAGACATTCAAGGTCAGGCTTGATGGGGCTCTGAGTGACCTGATCTAGTGAAGATGTCCCTGCTCACTGCAGGAGATTGGACTATATGACCTTTAAAGGTCCCTTCCAACCTAAAGCATTCTATGATTCAATATGTATAAATGAAAAAAGCATATGTTCCTCTTTTCTTTCAAGGCCAAATTAAGGCCTCCTTCCCAAAAGGATGTAATCTTTTTAAGGTATTTTTTTAAAAGACAGAAATCCACCCAACAAATCCACAGTGCAGGTTATAAAAATGTGCAGCTCATATAAGGTAATTTTATGCTAAAGTCTTCACATCACTCCGTTCATCATCCAACACAGCATCTGCATTTTGCCCTGCCTCCGATTCCTGCCCTACCCATACAGAAGAGTCCACAGGTGCTTTGGAAGGAGACACACACACACATTCTTGGAGGACATACCTGCAAGGATTAGTGCTCTTCAAAAGGTACAAGGGGCAGATTGTCTGAGAAGGGATTATACAGGGACAATACGCTCATCCCTTTGTCCTCTCCCTTCCCTACCCACCCCCTGAATTTCATTCAAATCAACCTCTGAAGAGTTTAAAACCATCAAGGTGTTGGCAAGATTGCTTAGCAATGCTTTATATAGATGTTAGGAATGATCAGCTTTTCTGCTTTGTATTTAAATTGATTATTTTCTTTCATAACAACAAACCTGCAGAGTTAAACCAAATCCTTCTTTTCCATGAAACATTGGACAACTGTGAAATATATACCCACAGTGTGAAAATAAATCAAATGCTTTCAAGTGACAACAGGCCTTTCAGTGGGGATGAAACCAAAGGTGAAGTAAATGACCTTGTCGTTGTCTCTCTCTCTGGAGAATCTGGCATTAATACAGGAAAACATGTAACTGCTTACACCTTGGGATAACCTGTGAAATAATCCATGAAGGATCACAGAGCCAGAGAGTTCTTGGGATACCAGGACTTTGTTTCCAATGGATTTGTTTTCCGCTGTTTAATTCAGTTGAATTACACCAGAGCTGCTGGATGAGCTCTTCTCTTCAGCATGGGAGAAGTCACACAAAAATGGTGCATTACGAATGTCCTCAAGGGAAAACCTTCCCACTGGTGTTCTCTGAAGTAGTAAATTCTTGACACTTGGGCTAAAACTACAGCTCAGACAGTACAACAAAAGCTTTTTCTGGGATAAGGGATGATGGAGATATTCAAGGTCAGGCTTGATGGTGCTCTGAGCAACCTGATCTAGTGAAGATGTCCCTGCTCACTGCAGGGGACTGGGCTAGATGACCTTTAAAGGTCCCTTCCAATCTAACACATTATGTGATTCTAAGACTCAAACCCGGGTTTTGTTCTAGTGGGTATTGGTATTTTGTCCCTCCTCTCTCATCACAGGCACCTAAAAACATAGGTGGCAATTAGATCAGCACAGTCTTGGAATCCCTCTTCCTTTCCCAAATTCAGCTGAAATTAGCCAGCAGATTAAAAAATGTACTGGATATTAACACACAGACATAGGCACATCAATAGAGTGAAAATTAAAAGCAGGCAGCGGACTAGAAATCTCAAGGAACTAGAGTGAAAATAGTAATTTCAGAGATTTTATCATGAGAATAAACCACATGGACTTAAATACCATGTCTCCAGTGAGCCTTAAGTCCCAATGAGACCTTAGAGATGCTCTTCTTAAGCAGGGTCTTTATAAGAACATTCTTGGCTCGGAAGCAAGGGGAAAAAAAAAGTTTCAGATGGATTTGGGGGATTCATTAGGAGGGATTTCAAAGCCTTAACGCTGCAGTGTGGATCAAGATGGTTTGCAAACCTTGTCTTTCGGCTGCTCCAAATGTAAAAATACCTGCAGTTATACAGTACACTAACTACAGTTAAAATATAAAATGCATATTTCGTTAATAATTTAATGTACATCTCTGTGCACTGATTAGGAAGCAAGGTCATTTCCACCCTGTCCCAGGTAAAAGCGTTTGTAGACCCTGAGTTCACAGCTACCTCCTGTGCTGCCCATACAGCGTGCCGCAGCCTGCTGCACAGATGTCCCCCCAGACCCCTTTCCCATCATGTAAAGTCAGATGGCACGAAATTAGCTCAAGTGTGCGCTCCTCAAAGCTGAAAGCAGCAGACACCTTGCAAACCAGCCCAGTTAGAGTTAGCTGACTGCCACAGCCCACTGCTAGTAAATCCCTGCTTCACCCCTATTGCCTCTGCAGACACATGCCCCGGTATTTTCCCAATTCTGCTGGCTACATGCTCTCCCCTGGTGTTGCAATAGGAATTGCAGACATCTTCGCAAGGCATCTCCAACTGCTTGTTTTTACTTTCCCTCCTTTGAAGTGCCACTGACTATTTATGACCCAATCAGGGACTCAAAAAACTTTCCCTCCACAGAGGCCTCTACATGTAAACTAAGTCTGTTCCTAGCAACAGATGATTACTCATGTACAGACCACGTCACCCACAGGAACAGCAGATTTTTATCTCTGGTGAACCGAGTCCAAGGGAAGCGGAGATCCACAATCCAGACTCACTGCAGACCCTCTTCCCTTTTGGTTATTAACAAAGATCTCCGTTTATTTTATATTGGAAGAGAAGCAGTAACGCTCAGAAATACAAGTCTTGAACTCTGCAGAGTCCTGATGAGCTGCCTTCTTTTGGTAAACTGTCTGCCACAGCCTCCCTGAAGGCAAATCGTTGGGATCCAAACCATGATACTGTGATCGAAAAAATCATCACAGAAAATCCCTTACACCAAGTTGTTTTGAGTTTTTGCTTTTTACAGTATTTTTTGCCCCCTCACTTCAGATGTGCCTACACCCCTAAGTCAGAGAAGTTCACACAGCACTTCAGTTTGACCATTGTGCTTTCTCCTCCACACTTCATTTACAATGGTTTCACTATTTTTTCACCCAGTGACAGGGGTGGGGTCTGCTTAAAGCATCATTTTCCAAGATCTTTACACTAAAATGCTCTTAAGGTCCTACTCCAGACTGAAGTTCACCCTTTCCACATTTAAAATGCCAACATTGCCCTTGTGTACGATGTCAGATTGTATCCAGGTCCACAGCTGGAATGGGATCACACAGCAAACATACTGATCCCCTTCACCTCAAAGCCAGATCCTCAACAAAAATCAGGACAGCACCACTGACAGATCTACCTTGACTTCCCCCACTTGAGGAGCTGAGAACTTCTCCCTGTCTGGCAAAAAAAATATTTATAAGATGTCATCACCTTGTAAATATGTAAAGGGTGAGAGTGAGGAGGGATGGAGCCAGGCTTTTCTCAGTGACGGCCAGTGGATTTTTTGACTTATACATCAGGACAGGGGGCAACGGGTGCAAGCTGGAGCAGAGGAAGTTCCATGTGAATAGAAGAAGAAACTTTTTTACTGTGGGGGTGACGGAGCACAGGGACAGACTGGCCAGAGAGGTTATGGAGTCTCCTTCTCTGGAGACATTCAAAACCCACCCGGATGTGTTCCTGTGTGATTTAGTGTGGGTGATCCTGCTCTGGCAGGGTGGTTGGACTGGATGATCTTTTGAGGTCCCTTCCAACTCCTAACGCTCTGTGACTCTGTGATCCATTAAGTAATAATGGCACATTCTCTGCACTTTCCTGGGGAAATAAAAGGGCTTCCATTAGGTTTCTATCACTTTGAAAGTGATAGGGCAAAGAGGCCATAGCCTTCTGGTCACACATAACACCCCACCACAGTCAGATGGGCATCGTCCAGTGCTCTAGGAAGTGATATTAGTGATGTGGCATTAGAGGGACCCCACACTGCCTAGGATAATGCTGAAAGGCTGGCTTTGGCTCTGCCTGAGCTATCAGTAGCTGGAGATGAAGGAATGAAAGTTTGGAAAAGGCTGAACAGCTCTGCTCAGACAGAACCAAACCCAGAGAGCATTAGATCTGCAAGAGATACCAAGATGGACACAGGGCTACGCCCCACTGTCACAGGAGTACTCTTGCCTCATATGAAATGACACGCTCAAACTATATGTACAAGTAAGGACTCCTCCAAAGAATAAGAGCTGCAAGACCAAGACATCTCCTATTAGTTTATTTATGACAACCAGCAGCAGTACATTTTTGTTATCCAGGGACTTCCCAGTGATCTATTTATAATTTTTGACAACGTGCCAGGACAAGCATATGAGTACACAAAAGCCACACCACTTTTTAAGGCCAGCAAATGCTGCTGGCTTGTCTTTGATTTACACATCAGTAATATACTTCCTGTTACAGAAGCACAATGGATCTTCTCGTTGCCTTCACCAATTTAAAAATGTGGTTAGGAAAGTGTCTTTCTTGACCTTTTGGGGTTTTTTGGGGGGTGGTAATATATCAGTCACCCTGGTACAATTACACAGTTTGAAAACTGCACTAACTCCATGCTGCTGTTAACACACACACACACAAATGCTTTTATTAACAGAGCTACGCCTTGTTCACACTTTCACAAAAGCTGACCCGGGGAGGTACATGATGCATTTATTTGCCCTCAGATTGAGAGCCTATCTCCCAAATGGAAACGCAGCGCTGAAGCACACTAACTGAAGTTGGAGAAAACATTCTGTTTCCAACTGGATTCCAAGTTTTCTCACATCATTAATAAAGCCAAGAACTGCTGGGAACTCAAAAATCACAGTTAATGTAAAAAGGGAGAGAGACGAAAGCCTGGAGCCTCAGAAGGCTGATGCCATGCCCCTCAGTCACCCCAGGGTACACTGCTATGCGGGAAGCCAAAAATACTGTGGTGACTTCATGACTCCACCGATGTCAAGGGTTCAGATGACAATTCAACCTCCCAAACACACAGCCTCTAAGCACATCCCAGCCCAAATCTACCTGTGCGATGCTCAGAAGCCTCTAATTATGTGCAAAAAGCCACGTAGTTTATGAGGTGTGGTGCTTCTGCAAGGATGGAATGGAAAAGCTTTTGCAAAGCAGGGGTGGTTCGCACGCTTCCCTGCCGCCCAGCGCGCCCGCTGCACCACTGCCCCCAGGCCGCTTCCCACAGATAACGGGGCTGTGGGGAAGGGTTATCATAAAAACGACATGAGAAACACCAGCTGGCTTACTGTGCCGCACCTGGGAAGTATATCCAGTGCACAAACACGACCTCTTCCTACCCGCTTGTGTAGCTGGGAAAGCATGCAGCAAGGCAGCATGCAGCAGCAGCTGTCCTTTCACTCCTGCAAGCCTTTCTCCACACCAAAGCCACCCCTATCTGACCCCCTTGCCCCAGCTAGCTGAGCTCAGGCAAGGCCAACACTCAGAGCTGAGTAGCCACACTCTGCCTGGCCTTCTTTCAGCAAGGGGAAAGCTTGCAGCATGGTCACAGCAGTGGTGGGACCATGGTCACAGGCAGAGCTCTGACCGTTAGGTGTGCAATTCCCATCGGGAAAGCAAAGGGCTGGGCATGGCTCAGTGTTGCCCATCATCGGCTTCCTGGCCCAGACTCAGTTTTTACAAGTGGAAGGGAAGGGGGAGGGAATCGCCTGCAATCAGAGTAAGCTTAACCCTCACACACGGCACTGCCTGATCACAACAAACTGGACAATACTGCCTGCTTTAACCACGCAAGAAGTATAGCAAGAAGTTCTTTTTCCTTTGCCTGGGACTACAGCTGAAGGTCTCAGGTTAGTCTTTTAACAGAGACGCGCCGCCAGCTTCCCATTAACACTGGAGCCACTTTACATCATGCAAAAGGTATTTAAAATAGCAGTATATAATAACTACACCCGCTCCCTGCTAATGACAGGATATTAATGAGAATCCAGCTCCTAGTAATATTCTGCCTTTGAAGGAACACAAATATTTCCTTTCCACTGCCTTTCTAATTCCCTTTTTCCCCAAATAAAGGAAACAGTGAGCTGGTTAACAAACAGATTATTCTGTTGAGTGAAGCTCGCCTAAGCAATAAAAGACCTGGACTTTCTCAATTAAATTACAAGGCTGCTCTTGTTCAGAAAGATCTTCCTGAAGAGCAGTAATCTGCTCCTTCAGGAAATTAAGAAAAGGGAAAGATAGGGACAGCAGCAATCTAAACACAGGAGTTTTCGCTGAAGCAGGGACTTGCTCTGACAGAGCAAAAGCACTGGAAGTGGCGGTGCAATGTTTGCACAACAGACCTCCGCAGACAGAGCCATTGATGGTGTCAGGAAAGGGGAAGAAAATGATATGCAATGTGTATTTGGGAGCCAAAAGAGAAAGGGCATGTCTATCTGCTTTGGCAGTACTCCTGTGAAGATCACGAACTTGTTTTGATCACTAAATATAGCAGAGAAAAGGAATCTGCTGCAAGTAGCTCTCTCCATCAGCACTTGCTGTTTTACACAGGCAAAAGGAAGACACAAAAGAGAGACTTGTCAGGCAAACAGTAAACGAAGCTTGCCAAAATCTGAAGGGCAGATTACAATTTAAATGATAGGTCCTAGCCTGGCAGCTGTGAATTCATCAGCTTCCCTCTCAAGCATGTCCAATTGAGGCCACAGCAATGCAATGCAAACTGCCACTCCTCCCCTGCACACCTCTGCTCCAACCTGGAGGGCCTGCCTCTCCGAAGAGCAAGTTTTTCACATCCATACTATACTTGCAGCTGAAAATTCTCCTCCAAATGCTAGTCAGGGTCTTGTTTGTTTGTTTGTTTTTCCACCTTCTGTCCCACACACTTCAGGCTTTGCAGTCAAAGCAGCCTTCCCACCAGTGGGGTCTACATATTCACATGTCTATGCTGGGTTTGGGCACATGAAAAGGGCCTTTCCACAGTGGTGTCTCCCACGCTGACTGTGCAGGACTCTTTGCTGCTGGAGAAAACCAGCCCTTCTCTCAGGCAACTCCTCAGAGCCTATGCCCTGCTCAGCAAAGTAAAGCACTTTTGTTTACCACTTCAGATAAATACAATGTTTTTGCTTTCAAAGAATTAGTTGCTTTAGTTAAAAAAACCCCAACAAACAAAACCAAAACACCCCCCACATACAAACCTAAATCTCTGATTTATATCCCAGTTTCAAGCCTGTAGAAAACCCAGGCCAAACATTGTTATTCCTACTGGTAACATTGCCAGAGAGGACCAAAGAGCCAAACTGCACATAGCCAACCCAAGATAAAGAACTCAGTGCTATGCAGTAACCTGCTAGAAATAAATTGTTCTCACTGAATAAGATAAAATAAAAAATAAATTGTAGTTGCAACTGCAAAGCCAAAGAATCTAAATCGAAAACTGCTGAGACTAAAGGATTTCATGCATATCCCCTTCCGCCCATGCAGGATGGCGCAGTCTCCTCACCAGTGTCTGAATCACGGGGCTGCCCAGGCTGCTTGCTTTCAGAGTCAGGATTTCTTACACTGGAGACAAAACAGGATGAATGCCCCTGAGCCCTGTGCATCTCCCTCGCTGAAAGGCAGCAAATTACTAACACAGAGTTACTTATAGGCAAGTCCAGTCAAGCAACAGAAGCCGCCTGTTGCGCAAGCAGAGCTGCAGTACCATTCCCTTCCCAGCCAGGCAGCTGCAGCAAGGCCACAGCAGAGCAGGGGAGGCCAGTCGCAAGCTACGCCTGGTCGCCTCAGCCCCCTCCAGCCCACCCAGGCACGTTTCTGTGCGGTTTGCAGAGACATGTGTCTCAGAGTCACCATCCAGGGTAAAACTCCAGCAAGGAGCTGGTGTGTGACCGCCAAGGCAAGTCCTCAGAACAGGATATGCTTCCATTTCCTTACAATCCCCACGCTGGCTGTCAGTACAGTAAACTCCAGGACTGGGTTTTTGGAGAATCTTTGCAAGAACCACATTCAGAGTCACCTCCAAGCCTTTCAAAGGTGAAGCTTTCTCTCACAAACATTATCCATAAAGCCATTCCATGTGTAACTATGGACCTGGTAAGGCACGGCTGCTGTGCAGGAACAGTGTTTGCTCACACACTGCACAAGTTTCTGCTTCTTCCCTTTAGGAACAAACAGCTGAGGTGCCCCAGGGCACACAACTAGGAAGAAAATTCAGATTTTTCACTCCCCCAAAATGAAGCCAGCTCTGCCGCTGTTACTTCTCTCTTACAACAACAACCTCTGCTTTCTCCATCCCAGGGGTATTTCATCACCAACATCCCACCCAGTTCTGCATAAGAAACAACACTGCAAACAATCTATCCAACACTTTTTTTCTTTAAAAAAACCCCTACCAAAACCACCAAACAACCCTAAACCTGTCAGCCTGCTAACTGCGAAACTCCTTGTTACAGTTCAAGTGGTTGATGAAGCAGGATGACAATACCAGGAAATACCTGGAATTGATCTTCAGCACTTATTTTTGGAGACTGGCTTTTCTCCCAATTCTTATTTAATAGTTTGCTCTTTCCCTCTGCTCCCAAGTTGTTCTCTCTGGAAATAAATTGCGATTTGTTTCACCTCTCTGGGAGTTTACCCACAGACTTGCTAAGCAGAACTTCAGGAATCAAATCCTGGCTCAGACAACACATTCTCTCTAATTTGCTGTTATCTTCTTTCTCTCATATCAAGAAAGATAGGAGAATGCTGTAGTACTTGTCTGAAATCAGAAGTGCACAGAATCTATTTAACACACAGTACTTGCCCATAACTTTGTATCTCTGCAACACAAGCAAATCCCTTCAACAAATACTGCCCCTAAACACTCCACTTATTCAGCAAAGGACATCTTTCTGCTGTACACTAGTTCTTCACACAGAAGAAGCTGCATCCCTGTCATGCCTGGTTTACCTGTGCAGATAAGTTGGGCTTTTTCCAGAGGAGCTAGTGGTTATTTTTTTCCAGGCCACTAAGTATCACGGTGGTGGCAGCAACACTTGAGAGCAGAGTGGGTCACAGCTCCCTGTGCAGCTCCAAAGCTCCCCGAGCTTTGCATTTAATCATGCTGTGCAGGTTTGAGATACATCAGTTTGCAGAGTCTCCACACATCATCTGAACTCCACTGAATAATCAATCCCACGTGCTGTCTTAGCCACCAGTTCTGTGGATGCACCATGATTCTATGTGCCTGAACTACGGATTTTTGGGAGAGAAAGGTAGGGGAAAGGAGGATGGGTAAGGATGAGCCTTTATCACTGTGCAGATAGTTGTCCCAAAACCAGAAATGAGTACCTACCTGGTGCCGTCCAACCACCAAGCGCCAGGCAGCTGTTCTCGCCTCGGGGGAGCTGCAGATTGCAAGGCAGCTGGGAGTAGCAGGGGAGGGAACACACCTCTGGGAGCCTGCAGCCGTCCTCATCGCTTCCACCTCCAACACTAACCTGATGTGCAACCTTGAAAACGCCACTCCACAAATCCCCTTCGGCCTCTTATTTATAGCAGAAGACTGACTGGTGCTGCGGGTCCAGCCCGAAGCTTTTCTGAGTCCAATGACTGAGCAAGGGAGGAGGAAGGCTTTGAGCAGGGCATTGCTGTCTGCTCTCTGGTCACAGGTGAAGGCCTTCAGGCTCGCTGCCTAACACTGCGCAACCCACACGGACACCGTGTCTGGTAGAAAAGAGAAGACTAGGAGCCCTCCTAGAATCTCTGCTGGGATATGAGACACTCTGGCCGAGATTCAGCTCTCCTGACACTGAACAGCTACAAAAGAGACACCTCCATGCGCGTTCGTTGTTTAAACACGGCAGAACCAAGGGGGAGAAACAGGCACTTGTAGGGCCGTTTCTCCGATGTATTTTTAGATGTCCAATGCAGCGTGGATGAATCATGGCCCAACAGTGTTTGCTCCTCTCTAGTGACTATGAAAGGAGCCTGGAGAACTGTCTCTTGCACAGACAGTTCTGTTGTAGTTTAGCAAGATGAATCTCACCCTTTTAACCTGGGGGAAAGGAAGCAAGCAAAGAAGAGCCCCCTCGGTTACCCCGAGGTGAGAAAGTGACTCCACCAGAGACATGCGGTGCAAGCGCTCTGTGCCTCCCTCCCTTGTCAACATCTTGCAGCTACACAATACGCAACCACCTTCACCGAGAGGGCTCGGCTTTGCCAGAAGAGCCTCATTTAGTCACTGAGCTTGAAGCTTTTGCCAAATATTCCTACAACTAAAGATCTACATTGCTCATTAGACAAGAGACCCCAAGAAGCAGGACATGCTGCTTACAGGCCAGCTTTCATTTCTCTCCCTGCATCGTTTTGGTAGTTATTAACAATGAAACCCCCAATCCAACACAAAACAGAGGTCTCTCTAATGCAAACTGAACCAAACCCATTTCCAAAGTGCCTTTACAAGGGCTGCACAGCCAGTTGTACACGGGCTGTTTGCCGCAGCCCAACGAGGCAGGTTAAGCCGTGTATTCGTTCCTCTCTGCCTTGCCCTTTCACTCCACCATTCACCAACTTCTTGCCTTTCTCCTCCTCCTTCAACCAACAGGCCAGAAGATTAAGAAAGCAAAACTTCTTGCTCTAAGCCTCCTCCCTACACTTCCATGAAAGTAATTACAAGTGCTTTGTTTCCATCTTAATTGTCATTTCCTTTGGTAGAACTTGCAGCCTGAATCTTAAAGCTCGAATGACCCATACCATCCTCTTCTCTTCTTCCCCATCTCTGGCTACAAACAGCACTGCTTGTATCAAGGTTAGCAAGTCCTTAAAAGCTTCTCAAGTCAAAGTGTATTGCTGCATTGTGTCAGGAGTTATCAACAGGCTGCAAGAAGGTTAGAAAGCAAACATGCCTCCCTTCCAGAGACCAAAGTTAAGCCCAGAGTCAAAGCTCTGCCCCATTTCCCCTCCCATGGGGAGATAACAGCCTATTGTGCCCCAGCCCTTTTCCCCAGTGCAGCTCAGCTAGGCAGGAGATCTTTTCCCCCACCTCCAGCTGAGAAAACTGTGATTTGGGTGATCTACAGAGGCACTCTTCTTCATATCCTCACTAACAATAGGACTCGGTGCAAACCATGATGGTGGCAGGAAGCTGGCCAGTATTCAGAAACACCATTTAGCCTTCCCATCTCCACTCTGCAATCCTTTCGCAGACAAAACACTCCAGACATCAGGGGTCTTTCCCCTCCTGACACTACCCCAAGCCAAAATACATTCATCCTTCACAGTGACTGCTGACACCGTTCGTGCCACACAGGACCCAAGCCAGTCCAGAAGGGTAGGCAGTCAAACCCATATCCTATGGGTAACATACGCTGTATGGTTTTGATCCATGGTCCAGCAGGTATAATCTCCTGCTCCTCCTGGAGAAGCTGCACATCCACATGGGAGAGAGCAGGGTGAACGTAGCCTGTCCCTTGGCACGGACTTACCACAGGTACTCCCAGACATGTATGTATGCTCCAGACCTATTCAGCCACATCAGATGAAGTAAAAAATTCTCCCAGATCCAAGACGGGTCTCGATCCCCTCCGCAGAGTCAGATTAACTTCACCTCCCAGGACCTATGTGGCCACCTCTGCCTCAGTTACAGGAGTCTTCCACCCACACCAGCCAGGGACAAAATTCAGGCAAAGGAAGATTAGATGGGAGGTATGAAATGTCACCTTCTCTTTAATCGCAGCTTATGGATCCAGCCCTGAAGCGTTACTCATACAGAGCTCCACATGTATAATCCCACCACCTAATCTGACTACTTGTTCCAACAGGCACGTTGCTAGGACTGCGTCCTCGCCATCACTGTCTACATCTCCAGTCTCATCCCTGAGACAACGTCCTCTTCCAGATGCCAACAGAGGTACCTGAAAGTCCCATCACAGTTCAACATGAACTGCAGGAAAGCTAGGGCAAGCGTGGCAGCACCCACAGCTCATTCCTTCAACGTGAGAAACGGTGCAGCCCATTGCAACCTCGTAGGTGTTCTCCCACGCCGCCGGATTGTGTTGGGGAAACACTCCAGCTGCAGTTAGCACCACACACGCACCTCTCTGCCCATACACCAAACAAGCATCCCAGCTGGCAGACTTTTAAAGCCAGTATTCATTGTGCCCCAGGGAAGAAAAGAAATTGGGTAAAGCAGCTGAAAGGCACAGCTCTGCTGGGAAGAGTTTGGATCGTCTCTTCGCATCTCTCCATACAAACCCAGCCATTGAGAGTCCAGATCTACAACGGAGCCACAGTTGCTAAGAAAACAGCACTGCAAACAGATGTCAGGAGATGATTCACGGAGTAAGGGCATATCCTGTACTACAGATAAACCAGAATGAATGAGGCTCTTTATACCTGATCTTCCATGCTGTACTTCTTCATGTCCCTGTTGGGATTTCTTCTTTAATTCATTTCTATATTCAGACAGCCAGGAGACCGAGCAGGGCTAAATCCACTGTTTATGGAATTAATTACTGGTAGAGGGGGGTTTTACAACACTTACAATGAACTCAGTAAAAGGGCTAAACTGTGGCCCATTTTTCCCCTGAAACAAAGCATTTTCTCCTCAAACAAGAAACAACTTTGCCCAAAAAACCTACATAATAACATAAACCCCACCGTTAAAAGCTGCAAAGGAAGGAACAGTAACAATTTTTTCTTTTGTTACTCTCCCTTATACCATAAAACTTAAAATTAATGGCTAGGGAGATAAAGCATTTTCAGCCTATTAGATCATTAGCCAGTAATGCATGCCGCTTCTTGAATTGCTTCACTGTGTCTCTGCTTAAAATCTCTGCCCGACAAATAAAGAAAGAATAGCAAGCGTGCTTCGGGACTGACTGAGCGCTACTGACACCAAGAAGGTTCTTGATTTTGATGAACTTTCACTCAGATTGAAAATCAGAGAAATAAGATATTAAGTCATGCTCAATTCTCAATAAGGCTATGGTATCAGTGGGACTGGAAATAGAGATTCCTGAGGTTATTTGCAAAGAACTGTTTAAGTAAAGGAACTTAGATATATGTTTTTATAGATAATTAGAGTGAAAAAGCAGTTATCATTTGCTACCCTTCTTTATGACGAAGGGAAGCACAAACATCACTTCTGAATAGGTGTTTGTATAGCATCTTGTACAGGGTGGGGCAAACATTGCCACAGTACACATCAGTGCAGGGTGATGTGGTTACTGCGGTCACCGCTGATTTTTTTTGTCATTCCTCCAAGCTCCTGTGTGTCACCACTCATCCCTCACTGCTTCAACTCATCCCCATCACCCTCACTGGCAGGTGCCAGGGCTTCTGCTCCTCCATCACTGCACGCTCACTCCACACCACCCCTTCCCCTCCTGCTACAACGTGCCGTCTTCTGCCTTGGAAATCAATTATTTAGGCTGCCCTGATTTCCACACAAGGTGGCTGCGTGTGCGCCTGTGGGGTGACGGATACTGTCATTGTGGGCAGCGTTACCAGCTGCCACCGTGCTGCTTCTTGGAGCTACAGAACCACCCAGAAGTGGCTGGAGCCCATGACTCAGCTATCCAGGCGCCAGAGGCCACGCGCGCCCCTTCCGCAGGTATTGCGTTTCAAGGGGCGTAGAGCAGATGTGCCCGCCAAGCTACGGCTCTGCGAGCTGGGCCAACAGCCGCCAGAACCAGCCAAGACCCTGCACGTGGCACTGACGTCTTTGTCCCTCTGTCCTGCGATGGGAGATCTTCCCCAAAAGCTGAGAGGGAGGGGAAAAAGGGAATGATGGAAAGTGGGAGAGGACAGATGGGGACACGAGGGAAGCGGAGATGTGAGGCACACAGAGTCGCTGTCTTCGTGAGGGTTGTGAGAAGCCCTCAAACAAACTTACTCAAAGTTTTTGCTCTGTACATTCCGAATAACCCAAGGCGTGTGCACCTGCTCTACCTCCCAACTTCTCCAGCAGCCCTCAGGCAAAAAGAACAGAAAAATGACCCTACTTTGGGGGGGACACGGGGAGGATTGAGGTGAAAGGAGGACAGGGAGCCTCCCTGTACCTCCACGCACACACGGCACCTGACGCAAAGCCAGCGCCAACCTACGGACACCCCTTGCGCCGCATCCCGCGGGCCGCAGCGATACCCGCCACGGGAGGAAACCGGAGGCTGCCAGGAGTTCTTGAAAGCCGGGAGCGGGGGGAAGGCGGGAGGGAGGATGTAACGCAAGGGGGGGGGAAGAGAAAGGAGCCCACGAGCAGCGGGAAGAACAGAAAGCGGGAGCCCTCAGCAGGCAGCGCTTTACCCAGGGCGCCAGCAGCGACCGGGCACTGAGCACAGGGGCCGAAGAAATACCCGTGCTGCCTCCGGCCCCCGCAGGAAAGTACTTACGCCTTTTCCCGCTGGTGAGAACTTGCTCTGAATAAGTATCGAGCACCGGTTTCCAAATACGCAACCCGAGAGATAACGACTTTCTGAGTGATAACCCGCGGCACCCGCGCAAGGAGCGGAGTTCGGGGAAGCTCCGCTACCCCCCTGCGCGCTGCCGCTCCCTGTGCTCGCTCCTCGCCGCCTCAAAACAAGGAGGCTCCGGCTCTCAGCCGGACATCGCTGCGGGGCGGGCCGGGCCCGGCCGAGGCGGGAGTTCGCACAAAACGAGGCTCCCGCCGCCCGCCCCTCCGTGCCGTGCCCCGCCGAGCTGCCCCCGCCCCGCCGCGCCAACTCCCGCCGCTGCCCCGCGGTTGTGTCTTCCCTGGCAAAGGGGCAGGGAGAGGGGGGGAACCCGAACTCGCCCCGGGAGCGGGGTCTCTGCGCACCCCCCGTGTAGTGGCGTCCCGCGGGGGACGCGGGCGGTGCCTAAGGTGAAGCGGCACCGAGGGAACAAAGGCGGCGGCGGCGGGGAACAAAGAGCGGCAGGTACCGCCGCGGCGGAGCAGGGGAGGGGAGCGGGGCCGGGCGGCGGCACCGGCAGGGCGGGGGAGCTGCGGGGCCGGGTCGGGCAGAGCCTCCGCTCCCCGCACAAAGGCGCAGCCGGGCCGCGCCGCAACTTCCCGCGGGCGGCTCCTGGCGGGGCAGACTCACCGCGGGCGCAGTCCCGGCATCAGCGGCGCTGGGCGCGGGTGGCGGCGGTGCGGGAGGGCGGAGGAGGAGGAGGAGGGACCGGCCGCTCCCCGCCCCGGCCGCTGCCAGCGAGCGAGCGCGCTCCCCCGCCCGGGGCGGGAAGGCGGCGCGGCCGCGGCCCCCGCAGCGCGGCCCGGCCAGCGCTCCACCTCCCCCCGGCGCGGCGGGAAGGCCCGGCGTGCCGGGGGTGGGGTGGCCTCTTAGGGGCCTCTCCGTGCCCCGCAGCCGGGTCTGCCGACGCATGTAGTGCCTGCCCGGGGCGGGCAGCTGCCTTGCACCCCCCAGCCGGGGCCAGCAGTTCGTTGTCGCCTCAGCCCGGGCTGTCCATCGGCTATGCGTGTCTCACGGGATGCTCCGGCGAGAACAGGGGGCCGGCCCCCCGCTCCCCACCCGCGCCGAGCTTTGGGTCTGTGCCTGGGGTTTCCTGGGGTTTCCCGTCGCAGCGGTAAGCGGGACAGCGCTGCTCATCCCGCTCCTCGGGCACAGCCGGGCGAGGCCACCAGCGCTGGGTGTCCCTGGGCTTTGGGTAGAGGGTTGTGCTGGAAACGAGGAAGGACACCCGTGTATTGGTCAGAGCCGTTCTCTGGACTGGGAAGATTTGGGGTTGCAGGTGATATAAAGGAATAAAATGTTGTGTTGTCACAAACCTGCAGCACCCCAAATCAGATTTAGAAGACAAGGAATATAAGAGTGCAAAAATTGAAGACCTCTCCAGTTCCTACACAGCCTCTCTGGCCCTCCCCAAGCCCAGCTCCCTGCTTCTCACTCACGGATCCCAGGCACCAGCCACCCTCCCCTCTTTGACACCCAGGCTCTTCACTGGGCTGCAGCATCATCTGGCCCTCACAGCCAGATCTATGTGGGACAGTTATGTGAATGTGGAGCAAACTGGGGCTTTTTAAAACTTCAGAGGAAGGCTTTTGGAAGGGGGAGAGGCAGGGATTCCTTAGATTCGTTTTATTAGATGCTGGATGGCTTTTGGCTGGAGACTCACAAAGTGAGAGAATATAAATATTGCTTTACACACCCAGAGGTCAGCCGGCTATCCAAAGAAAAAATGCAGCTGCCCAAAAGCCACTTCCTGTCAGTGCTGATGCATGGGGTTTCTCCTCCATCTGTGCTGATAAAATATCAACCAACTCAAAGTGGAAGCAAGCAAGGTCCTGTGTATGAAGACTACAAAGCCAAATGCACCTACTTAACTCAAGCTTCTCATTATACCCACAGATGTATCTAAAGTTCTGTGAGATTTGGAGCCCTGATTTTCTGTAAGGACTTTTCTCTTTTCCAGGCAAAAGTGACCCCTGCACCTTTTGGAGTGCTGTTTCAGCTGGAGCCCAAAACCATGATGACTCCGGAAGCATCAAAGCTGGTTACAACTTGACTGCCCTGCTTTGGCAAACGCCTGCTCCAATTCATGCTGTCCTTGCAGCAAATCAACCCGTGAGTTGTGTACTTTTTTTACTTGTTTTATTAAGGATTAGTTAGTGTTTTAATAATGACACAGTTGTCTTTGGTGCTCCATGGACACAGCTGAAGGCAAAGGGCTGCGCTCAGCCCTACCGTGCTGTTGTTTCCTGACTGAACATGTATCCTCTCAGGGAAACAAGCTTTCTGAGTGACTGACTTCTTCTGACTGACAGATTTCAGTCTCGTGTTTAAGTAAGGAGAGAAGCAGCAGCCATATCAAAGCCAAGCTCTATTCATTGACAAATTATTCCAAACCCCTTCTCGATCACTTTGCAGCTCCTCCACATGCCATCAAATTAATCAGAAAAAGTTTTGTAGAGCCTTTTTGACCTTCCGTGCCTTGGAGAACACTACCACCACCACGCATTACTGCTCCGTGTTATTTTTGCTGGCTTAACCCTGGCATGAATCACACAGCTCATCCCAGCATACTGCAGGCATACTGCAGGCACCTGCCAGGCTTTGTCAAACACGAGCACAGGTCCCAGCCCAAGGTGCTTGTTTTCACTTAAATTATGCATTTCATAACTAGCTTGTAAAGCACTTTGAAGATATGACACTAAGGGTTATTAACATTAAATGGAATTACTGGACAGGCATAATGTGAGCAATTAAGTAGTAATACCATAACAAAAAAAAAAAAAAGGTTCAGGACACAAAAGTAGAATTAAGTCATATATGCCAACTTTATATCCCAATCTTCCGGCTGCTGGTTACTCAGGACAGCCTGACACTGACGATAAGCTTTCATCTCTCTTTTATACACAGCCTTCCAGCTGGGAACTGATAAAGCCCTGTACTCAGACTGATGCTTCCACAAGTGGTTGGGTGCTGCTCATGGGGCTGCCAAGTGACTGCGTGGATCAGCTCTTGTGGCAGGTGAGTGGCTGGACGCTGTGTGAGGACGACCCTCACCTGCTGACCATGGGCATCCAAAATGAGTGTCAGGATGGATGCACAGGGTGCTGGGGAAGAGATCTGCAGAGCAGCACTGCTGGTGACAGCTGGCAATGGAGAAGGTAACCAAGGTGGGATGAGAAGCCCTTTCCAATCTCACGTGCCTTCTGAACAAGTGTGTAATCACTTCAGCAGCATGTCTTGCCCCAGCCTTACCACACTGCTCTGAACAGCAAACACACAGAGCTAGATGCTGCAGGATGACTCTCGTACAGCGCATCCAAGTGTCACACACTTCCAGGTCCCACACAGGTGAATGGGTTGAGCTTCATGGTAGGACAGCCCTTCTGTAGTGCAGAATTTGCTTCCAGTGTTGGCAGGAGATCAGATGCCCTAAGTCTGCTGGATAAAGTGTTAACTCTGAAGGATAGCGATGGCCGTGTAAATGGAATTTGTTTGGAGATTCCAAGTCATGTTTGCTCTGTAGTCTGCCAGAACAAACCTTTGGCCTGGTGACCCTCCTGTTCTCTGGCAGGCAGCCCCCTGTGCCACGCTGGCATGGTGTGTGACTGGAGCTGGGAGCCTGATGAAAATTAGCCCAAAAGAAGAATACTTTGTTTTCATCTGGATTGCTCCCAGGATCTGATTGCAGTACGGACACACAGAGGTATGTCAGCATGACTGAGGGGGCAGCAGGATCCAGCACAGAGACGAGAACGCACAGCACAGGCTGGAGCTGGGAACAGGACAATACGTAAAGAGAACAAGGGACCAGCATCATGCCAGAAACCTTGGCCTCCATGGTCAGCTGCTCTGTGCTCACCCCATCCCTCATAGGAGAGGATTGGGGAAGGGAAGGGTGAGAATGAAAACTCACCTTTGGACTTCCCTACCTTCTGCGCTGCTGGCGCAGCAGTGGTGAGGATATAAGGCTGTGGTTTTTGTGGCTCACTTTGATGGAGCAGTTGGATTGCACTGGTGCAGCTCTCTGTGCTGTTCTGGTCTCAAGCTGACCAGGAGACTGCTTAAAAAAAAAACCAACCCAGCACCCTCCCCACCTCAGTTATTTTAACACTGGCTCAATTCCCAGGCACAACTTACCTCCGCTGCTCCAAGGTACAACTGGAGGAAGAGCCTTGGAGTGTGAGAGTGTAGCCAGAAGCAGCTCAAATTTCTCAAGAGCAGAGGCACAGGACCCTGTTCTTACAGAGGCAGAGCCCAGGTTAGTCTCCAGCAGACATGCACCTGTGAGCTGAACTGATCAGGGCTCATTTCCCTCCAATTACAAGGCAGGAGCTGTGCATAAATAGAAGTTTCCAGTCTGTTTTCCCACCTCCCAAAGCGCACCAGTTACCCAACAGATGTGACTTCAGATTACAAGTCAAAGCTGACTCAGCCCTCAGTACCAGCTGAGTGGAGTTCTTGGATCACAGGTGTTATTGAGGTACCTCCAACCTGTCCAAGCCCTGCTTCAGGTATGCTTTTTTGGATCTCACTTGACTCCCTTCATTCCTGATGGTCTTCATAGACTGGGTTTTAGGAGTCCATTAGACTCCTGATAAGATCAGGTCAATGTCTTACAGACTTTTAAGAGTCCATTAGACCTTGACCCAATCTTATCAGTAAACTTGGGCAAGGTTTTGGGTTTGAATCCCCTTATCTTAAACCCAAAAATGTATCCAGGTTTTTTTCACTTATGCTAGTCTAATAAAAAAAATTACTATGTCTTCTGTCCTTAGGCTGCCACTGCCACAGCACTTGCACTGCAGGGAATTTGGAAGAGCACTAACGAGCCTGTAACTGAGACCACAGCATTCCTGTCAGCACTACCTTCATGCTGTAAGGCTGGCCAGTGCCTCCCTGGCACAATGGATCCCACCAGCAGTTTGGCATCTCAGTTTTAGCTCTATTTTTCAGAAATTGGGTGAGAGAAACCTGCCAAGAAACACTGTATTCAGCCAACTGCAGCAGAAGCTGGGGAAACATAGTGGTCAAATGCCAGGTCAAATTCAGAGACCTGTAGACAGATGAGACAAGAACAGCAGCTGGGTAAGCAGCTTCTTTGGAAAATAGCTCCAGTGGCCCATCTGCAAGCTCCAGGTGCTTGTAAAGCAAAACTGGGCAGCAGAAGGCACCCAAGGGCTCACACATTTTTGTCTGACAGCTTCTCTGAGGCTCAGACAAGACCTGCAGTAGTATTATGTTGAGCAGTGAATGTTTTCATCCCTTGGCAGCCTTTCCCTTCCTTGCCACCTCCAGGAAAAGGCCCTTTCTCCGTAGTTTCAGGTCTTGATAGTTCTAGGATGTGCCTGGGTTGCAGACAGCAGAAACAACATCAGCACTTGCCTCCTGCTCATACTATACCGGGCACCTTCTCACAGCTCCATCTTCAGGGACCGCACCCTTGAGCAGCTCTCTGGTGGCAGCAGTTTGATTTGCCTCTGCTTCCCCTGCAGCACCTACATGTCATGAGTGGCTACCACCCATTTTCAACCACAATTCAATGGAGAACAAAAAAAGCTCTGGAGAGCAGGAAGTGGGGCTAAGACTTCTTTGGAAGCAGGATTTAGTAATCCCAGTCACCACCTTTAAAAATCAGTGCCCTTGGGCCCCAGCCAGCCCTCGCTCTGTCAACATCTTTGCTGCCAACTTTACTAACAGTCACACAAATGTAAATCTACTGTGAGAAGAGGATTAAGCCCATTCTGGTTTTACAGCCTATGAAATGTCTACTGCCCTGTTGCCACTGTGCTGTGATATGTAACACAGAGAAGGGAATTAAGGCTGCTATTGCATCTTCAAAAAGTTAAAGAAAGAAAAACGTAATTCCAGAAACTTTACCAGCCAGAGAAGTGTACATGCATACAAGGTTTCTTTGAAGCCAGAAGCTAATAGCCCGTACCTTGCCAGATGCCAGTTGAAGTACGTTATTTTTTTTTCCTGCAAAATAAGATTAGCAACAGCAATTTTCCATGCATTCAAGTTCAGGATTTTGTCTGCAAGAGGATTAAAGCTCAGGCAAACATGAGCCTGCTTGGATACTGCCCTGCTCCGTGTACTGCTCTCACTTGGGATAAGACCTGTGCAGGGGGCTATTTAGGAATCCCACTAAAAGGATTATTCCTTCACTGATGGCTCAGTTTGCTGAGATGTGCAAGAAGAAGGGCTGAGGGAATTAGATTTATGGTTTCTAAAATTCTGTAAGTCGGATGGGGTTCCTGACTCCCTCAGGCTGCTATTTTCATATAAAAGGCTAGAAAGCGGGGTTTTTTACTGTAGAATTTATGATTTTATTGCAGCTCTTGGTCTGGGGATACAGTTTGATTCCAGGGTTCTATAATCTTGGAGCGTGGCTCAGCTCTCTTAGCAGGACTGCAATGCAAATACCACTAAATAAGTGTTTTGGTTATTAACAGTGTAACTCCACTCACTGAGCTGTCAGCAGAAACACAGCCAAGATGAATGCCTGTTTCAATTAAATATAACAGAATTACCTGTGTTAACTCACAAGCCTGAAAATCAGACAATATTCAAAATGTACCTTGGAGCCAGAGATAGAATGAACTATTTCAATATCTTTATTATTTTCCAATTTATCCTGGTCTCTAGCTCAGAAGTCTCACTCAGTCCTTACCTTTGTAAAGTTGTTTTTAGTGTGAGATTTTTTGTGCAGCTGGGACCCTTTTGGTCATGGGATAGGCAGGGACTGTAATGAGATACCACACTGACCCTCAGAGGCACAACTGATAGTGTTTGCCAAAATAGAAATGGGTCTCCCTGGCAGGTGCTCCCATACGCTCTACCCCTTTGCTTCATCTTTCAGCCCTCCCAGTGAAAATCTCTCACAGATCAGAAAGAAAAGTGGCCCGTGGAATTCAGACTGCAGTGACCTCTTGTTTTGGTATTTCACGATGTTTGTTTTGGCACGGTGGATATATTTAGTAAACTGTCATCTGTTGTCATTTCTGTGGGGACAGCTCCCATGTTTTGAGAAACGTTTGGTGTCCCTGCATCGCCTGGAGTCCTTAAATTGCTCTTTCATTTACACACTGCTCTATTTTAAAAGCAGTGTTAGGGGCTGTCTTCTCCCTCAAACCCACGGTGAGGACCCCAAGCTGCCAGACACTTCTGCAGCAGCACAGCAGGTTTCTAGCTGAGTCCTTTTCTCCTGAGCAAATGGCTTGGCATTTATTTGTAAATAGCTTTGCTGAAACCAAGGGAAATGCATGCTAAATAAGATACTTTAGTGACAGACTGTCGCATGAAGCCTGGCGCCAGCCACCCCCCCTGCAGCAGCATCACCCTCCCTGTGACAGGCATGGCTATTTTTGGCCGTGGAAGCCTTGGTGCTGGGCACTGGGGGACCTTCTGCTCCACATGAGAATGTGTACCAGCATCCTGTTGTGTGTGGGAAGCCACCACCCATGTGTTAGTACCGGTCATGGCTTTGCTCACTCATCCACTGCCCAGGGGTGACCACAGAGCAACGCTTTGCGTGCAGTTTGCTGAGGGAAAAACCCAAACCTGTTATTTTGTGGGTAGCCCAAACATGGAGCAGTCTGCAATCAGCAGTCACTCACCCTCACATCTCAAAGAAAGGGAAGGAAAACAACAAAAAAAGCCCGTACTGGCACAAAGCTGGGGTTAAATCAGCAGGGTCAGTGCAGTGCTGCTGCCATCCCGCCCCAACCCCTGCAGAGCCCTGCCATCATGACCCCTGAGCCATGGTCTCCCCACGCCTCTTGATAGCTTTGCAACCTACCATCCCCACCCCGGGGATGCTGCACCCCATGGCCAACTCATCAGGGTGAGCTCACCCACTGCACTGGCTGCCAGCCCCAGGGAGAAGCCTGGCTGGGAGGCAGACGATCTCCAGCCAGCCTTGGGCTGCCTCGGCCTCAGAAAGCAGCAATAACCCCTTGTCCCCTCTGCTGATCAGCATTACTCCTCTCATTATCACTCCCAAGTTGCTCCCAACATAGGCTTGTCCTGCAGCAAGTCCCAGATCTTTTACCTGGATACATGCTACCAAGACAAGGTCTTGGGGTACAGTGGGGATCTGAGCTGCCCCTTCTAGCTTTTGGCACCAGAGGAAGCTGCTGGACATTTCCAAGCTGCCACACTGAATCCTTGGGCCATACTCTGTAAAGTAAATGCTTTCTTCAAACTTTAATTTCTGGAGAATATCTACTGATATGCAGGCCTGTGCAATACCTGTATCATACAGTGCTTGCCTTGGAAAAAGCAAGGTCAAAGCAGCACACCTTGCAGGCACGGCAGAAATTTTGTGATGACTGCAGCTCTTCCAGGAGTTGTCATTACTGGGGTCTGTAGTGCATAACGTCCAGGACTTCCCTGTGGCAAAGGGGCATATCACTGCCACCAGCAGAAAAAGGGTGAGGGGAACCTCTGTACAGCCCTGGAGGTGTCTGCTGTAATGGGTTGCTGTGGGTCCCCAGGCAGGAGCTTGTTCCTGCTGGAGGCAGGGGGAGGTTGGACCAGTTCAAGCCTAAGCAGGTCAAACTGCTGCCTGACCTCCTCAGGATTTGGTGGGCAGGGAGCAAAATGGTCCTGGTGAGCAGCAGAGGAAGACAGGAGTTCCCAGCAGAGCAGAAGCTCATGCAGATAAGGAGCGGGCCAAAGATGGGGGAAACGTGGGCGTGAAGAGCAATGAAGTCTTTGCAGAGCCAGGGCTTAGATGGAGGGTGGCTGATGCAAGACCTTGCCACTGCTCCAAGAGGCATTTCTGTCCTTCCCCACCATGTCTAGCTGGATGGGATGGTCTTTGTATCTCCTCCGCATCGGGACTGGCCTTTGTGGGAGCCATAAATCCCAGCTTAAATGAGCTGATGCCGTTGCCAAATGGTCTGGAAAAAGGCCTGTAGATGCTTTTCAGTAGTTGCTTTTTAGTTGGGTTATTTGAGCCAGTGGGGGGGGGTCATGGGTTACAGATAAGAGAGGGGAAGAGTGTGCACAGTGCAAGCTGCAGCTCCTGGCAGCTCTGCCCCATGGGTGCAGCATTTTGTTTAAGCTGATCTAGGTGGGGCAGTCCTGGTAGGGTGATCCCATCCCAAGCCACCCCAGCTGTGCCCTCTCCTTCTGTCCTACACCAGGTTTAGTGACTGCCAGGCTGAGTCAGTTCAACTAGTAGATCCAACAGAAAACTGCTAGGTACTTTCTGGGATGCTGCTTCTGATCAATACTATTAGCTTACTGAACACATCCATCCCATGGTCATGTAATCACTAGGTGCAATACAAAGGGAGTAATTGTAAGTGTGTGGTTTGATGAGGTGTCAGAGCCCATTTACCTGCCACAGCACCCCAGGGGCACAGTCGGGTCCCCGTTGCACTTGTAGCTGCACAGGACTGCAGCGCTGGCACTGGTACTGACCACGTGGCCACATCACCCTTCAGGGAGCTGAAGCAACCAGCAGCTCGTTGTGAAAAAACAAAACCAGCTTCTGGCTGAGCTTGCTGGGCGCCCTGACTCACTGTGCCAGTGAGCATCGAAGGGAGGCATCGGGGGAACTGGATTTGCTGGTGGTTTGATGAGCTGAGCCGTACCCTAGAGCTGCCCCTCCAGCGTGACCTTGCAGCAGAGTTGGACCATGGCAAGACCCACAGTGCCAGTGCCAGCAGCGGGCAGGAACTGGTGCTCACAAGTAGATGTGCAGTGAACTTACGTTTCTGTAGCAAGAGGCAGCACTGGGATCCAGTTGTTTCACCGACCTGGAGTGGAAAGCAAAGGTCAGGGTCTCTCCAGGCAATGCAAAGCAAGCTGCAGGCAGACGTGCACGAGCTGTCAGCGTTTCTATAAGATAACACATCTTTTAGGACAAAACTCAACTCTTGCTGGTACAAGTGAAGGGAAGTTGGGTGTAGGAGAGCATGTGCTTTTTAGAGCAATGAAATGACTCATCTGCGAGTACTAGATGGGCCCCCGAGAAAGCCCCGTGTGAGAGAGAGATGCTGTTATTCCACTGCCACCATGGACTAACCCAAAATGTAAATCTCTCCGGAGTTCAGTGTTACCCCATCCTGTTTTAATGACAAAATTCACTTCATAATTTGGCTCTGTGCTCCTTCCTTACTTCAGGCAAGTCCAAAAGCGAAATGGGAATGGGCTAAGAGGCCAGAGCTGAAATGCAAAGAGAAGTTTCTCATCGCTGATGTTTAGTTCGTGCCTTTAAACCGTCATTTTCAGTGCTACCAATCCTTCATTTTCATGACAGCTTCGGAGATCCATTATAATTATAATTTAATGAAAAAGCTGAATCCAGAGATGTAGCTGCAAAAGGGTAATTGCCTACTGTGCATTGTATTTAGAAGAGGCAATTAACTGTATATTCCAGGCATGGATTGAAAAGATGAATTTTAACAATGACAGGGTTCAACAATCAAGACATCTTGGTTTAAAAAAAAAAATCTATGTGGTATTTTTATTTTCTTTTTACATTGGGTCTCCATAGTTATTTCCATTTTTAAAGAAAGACTGATTTCAGCGACTGCTAGAATTAATCAGATGTGATTAACCAGGAGGGTACCTGTAGCTTTTACTTATTCAACTGAGCCAGAGTATTATATTCATTTATTCAGATTCTTAAGTATATTTTTAATAAAACTATTGGAAATGGTGAATGATTTTTTTTTTTAACAAGGTTATTTTTCACTTAGGTCAGACTCGATGGAGGTTTGGTTGTTGTTAAAAATGAGTGAACAGGTGCTTCAAAATTTATTTTCATTGTACAGAATATCTTACCTGTCCAGAACACATACAGGAAAAGACACAGAACTTATACTATTTAAAATTAAAACTAATGTATTTATTAAATAAAGAAACATTTTCTGTAATTGGATTTGGTCTTTTATTTTCTGGATTCCAAGGTTTCAGAAATACTAGTTTTCATCCTTAGCTGCCCTCCTTTTCTAGGTAAGGAAAGAAGATAAGTTTTCCTCCTTTTTCAGCTGTCAGTTTGTTCCTTGAGCTACCCTAAACTGGGTGACTGAATAAATTAAGATATGAAATACTCTTTCTGCTCTTGGTGCTGGAGCCTCAGACCGCAGCACCCTGCCAGGAGATGGGCACCACAACCCTCAGTGATGTTCCAGCTACTAAAAACTGTGGTTGCTGGGGGCAGAGTTAAATGCGAGTAGTCTCATCGTCATAAAGATGAATACAATGAAACAACTATAGTGATGTGAGTGGTTTTATGGAGAGTAGTGTCAAGAGCTGGGCCAGGAGCTGGGCTCCCACTGGCATGGAAAATCCTCCTCCTGAAGTCAAACGCACTTTGGAGAGAGTCTCCTAGAGAAAGCGTTTCGTCCAGATCCTGTCTGGGAGGGGCGCAAGACCTTAATTAAATGCTGTAATGAGCTCGCCCCACCCCCGAGGTTTGCAGAAGCAGCGCTGACATCTAGCGGGGGGAATCGCAATTAACGCTGCGGGCCGGCCGGTAACAACTATCTGGGAGGGATTTCTCCAACCAGGAATTACCTCCGCTTGTTGCTACAGATTGGAAAGGCACCAACAAAGAGCGTTTTGAAGGTCTTTCCCAATGTTTTGTAGATGTTCCGTGACCCCAAGTCTCTAGGGAGAGCTGGTACCCAGCGCTGAGACCGGCCCTGGTGTTCTTCACTCTTGTAAGCACCATGGAATCAAACTTTATCCCAGCCTCACACAGATGGATTAAAGGAGCAGAAGGAAGGGGGTGTTGCTGTGGAGCTCAACACTGTGTTTTGCCCAATTTGTACTACAGAAAGTAATACTACACGCTGATGTCAACATGGAATAGTGGCACATGCTATATATATATTGCTCCTCTGCCATCATATCTGACATGAACTGGGAAAACCTGAGACATTGGCATTTTTATGCCTATAGTCTGTGCCTCTGTGTAGTTTTTTTTCAAGAACAGCTTGTTAGAAGAGAAGTTAAAGAAGGAGTTTCCCTAGAAACCTAGAAAGGCGATAGCCAGTTTTATAGTCCTGATAAGAAGAAAGATACGGAAGGGAATGATAAGCCTCCCACAGCTCAGGAATGAGGGTGAGACTAAGGTGGGAGAGCCCACAGTGTGGTACCAGAAGAACTTGCTGCCACCAAAGCCAGCAAGGAGAGGCTGAAAAACCAGGAGAGAGCTGTACATTTAAGGCTTCTTTCACTTTTGCAACTCGAAGTGTAGTATGTCTACTCATAAGCATCCTGTTTGGAAAATGCTATTGTGTGTCAGAGCAAAGCCTTTAACTGTAAGTGAGATTTCCCCTGAGACCAGATTTTCCTATGGGAAACATGGAGGCAGAAGAAGTTTCCAGGGGCTACCCCAGGAGAGGTGACAGCAAGACAGTACTGGGAAAGCTGCCCAATCCCACAAACTGCCCAGGGAACCTGAGAAAAATCTGCTTTTTTGGTCTGGAATTGTGACAGACCCGTACTCAAATGGGGAATATTCTCCAGCAATACGTAGAAGAGAGTGCCTGGTTGTCACTGACTTGAGGAAATTTCTTAAAAAGAAGGGATTCTTATGGCTGTAAAGATAACTTATAAAATATATCCTGGGTTTTTTTTTTTCACAAAGAAGAAAATTAATCAAGCCTTTAAGCAATGAGTTCAGCTACACAGAGAGATAAAGCATTCCTCAGTTCAGGCTTGTTCATTAAAACCCAATGCTAATAGAGAGCACTGGGACTGTTCAGGATTACTGTAGTGTTCAGCCTAAATCTGAAGGTAAATACTCAGCTCGTGTTTTCTGCTCTGGGAGTGTATTACATAGGCAATAGAGCTTCTCCCCGAATAAAGGGTCTTGTGTCTCACAACATCCCTCTGAGCCACTGCAGAAAGCTCGCAGACTCTGCAAGGCTGCCTGCCTGACCCAGGGAGAATGGCAGGACCGAGATGCAGAGGGGTGCTGAACCCTCCTCATCCATGCACGGCAGATGCCCACACAAACACCAGAATGCAGGAGGGCTTTTCTGAAGTAATTCCCACTGCAATAGCTTCTTTTAAAGCAGATTGTCTTCAGAAGCAGATCCCAGCATCACATTCTTGCAGCTATACAACAGTTTTACTCACTTGATTTACATCTCTTCCTTTTGTTTGCCTTTGCAGTCTGGTGCTTTGTTAGAGCTTTATTGGGACCCTAACCTGAAACTCCACAAGGCCTCAGAGCCAAGGCAAAGGTGAAACTGCTAGAATAGGACAAAAAGCAATCCCAGCCAGCAGCGAGTTGGGTTTGAATCACAGAATGATAGGGGCTGGAAGGGACCTCTGGAGATCATCTAGTCCAACCCCCTGCCAGAGCAGGGTCACCTTGAGCAGGTTTCACAGTATTGTGTCCAGGTGGGTTTTGAGTATCTCCACAGATGGAGATTCCCCAACCTCTCTGGGCAGCCTCTCCCAGGGTTCTGCCACCCTCCCAGGAAAGAAGTTCCTCATGTTTAGGTGAAACTTCCCATATTAAAGTTTATGCCCATCACCTCTTGTTCTGTCACTGGGCACCACTGAGAAAAAGACTGACCCCATCCTCCTGACACCCACCCCTCAAGTATTTATAAGTATTGATAAGATCCCCCCCTCAGTCTTCTCCAGACTAATCTTTCAAAGGTCCTTAGCTCAGCAGATGCAGTTCTGTCACTGCACATTCATAAATGCAGTGATTTATTTGATGCACAGATCGGCACATTTATGCACTTAGTACATGTAGTAAACGTCAGGCCTGGTGTGTATGTACAGATGCATTTATGTAATTAAACATTTAGGGCTAATTAGTCTAATTGCCTAGCTTGACTTGTTAAGCCTCCCATTCTGAAGATGAAATTCATTTACCTAAAGAGGTTCTGTCTCCATAGTCCCCCTCATTCATGTCTGTCCCCTCTACAGCTGAGGGCTTTGCTATAGCCCTTCTTCCCACACCGTGACCCCGTACATTTGGGGGAGGCAGTGACCTGGGCTGCTTAATCCTCAGAGCTGGATGTACATGCTACAGGTGGTCTGCAGTGAGGTGTGCTTCCTTGCACAGTCCCACGATTTCTAGCAGATATATAACCCAGCTGTAGTTTGGTATGGTGTCTCCTTCT
The DNA here is from genome assembly GCA_020800305.1 of Porphyrio hochstetteri. Taxonomy (NCBI): domain Eukaryota; kingdom Metazoa; phylum Chordata; class Aves; order Gruiformes; family Rallidae; genus Porphyrio; species Porphyrio hochstetteri. Next base: position 65,384,397 of record CM036908.1, on the reverse strand, counting down.
CCATCCCTCCATTCTCACTCAATAACCAGCACAGGCTGAAGAATCCTGTAAGGCCTGGCTATGCAATGTGGATATCTGCATACTGTATGAGTTAATCCCTCCATCTTTGCAAAACTCCCCAATCTTTGTGTTAACAGATCAATCTCCAAGTGAGAAAAGACTATGATTTGAGCACAGAGCTGCAAAGACCTTGACGTTACAAAATCCAAGCCTCCAGCATCCAGGTTTTTGCATATTGACTTTTGCAACTATTTATCAACTATTTAGATAAGAACACGTCACCTATTCTATTACTCTTTACAAAGGCTCAGGTTTAATCACTGATGTGCTGAAAGGTGATACGCTGCCATTCCTGCAATAACTCCCCGCTGCTTGTGCTGAGGTGAAGGCTCCTGGAGGAATGGGGCTGCTGAAATCATTCACCATCTCCTCTCAGCCTTTCTTAAGAGGCAGACTTCATGCACCCACCACACACTGTCCCGATCCACCTCACCCAGCAGCTTCTTGCTAAGGGGGTGAACTCTGGGTTTCCAATATTGGATGGCTTTCCCAATTCTTTTCAACAGATGTAGAAATTATCCTCAAAACAGTAACTGTGGGATCCAGAATGGAGATACAGCTTTGAACCAGTGCTCTTCCTTAGCTCTGCAAAGGCATTAAGCTGTTGTGGTTTAAATCCATGACATAATGAAGATTATTTAAAATAAACAGCACAGATGCTTTATGGGCTTTATTCTCTTTCTGGGCTCTGGGCAGCTGGAGTTACAACAACTCTTGGGTTTATTTGGACAGGTGGAAAAAATATGGGGCAAACTCTTTCATGCTCTTTTAATTCTCTGAAACAGCTCTAAATGAGGTGTTATAGTTTACAAAGCATATATAAAACAGTCAATGATCCAACATAAAGTTTCTTGGTGCTGTCCTTCAGAAAATTTCTTTAATGGGTTTGTGGGTTTCCTGCCTGTGTGCAATACACCTTCCAGGCTCCCATGAGTAATGACAAATAGCCTTTACAGCATGCCACAGCATGGTGGCCCAGTATGAGAAGATACCTCTCCCTGGAGCTAGAGGCACCTGCTCCTGCTTGGCACCATTCCTCCGTACCACTAGATGGCTTTTCCACCCCGTAGTTTCAGACTTCAATGCAGATGAATCCTTAAATTACTCACACATTTACAGTGAGATCTTCACTGATCCCTTGTCTGTCTTTCTAGTATTTTGTTTCAAGTTAGCCACAGCTAGCTACTACCTTACTTCTAGATTTTGAGTATGCCTTCAGATACATTTCTGTGCAGCTATGAAACTTTGCAGAGTAGTGCATGTGTCTAATTTTATGATACACATTTTTGTAGTTCATCAGAAAAAACTGATTAGTACCACAGAAACAGATGTGTATGATTCCACGAGATGCAAAGTCTCACCACGTTCTCAGAACAAGTAATTCCACATTTGCCTTTTCATATATTTTACTCTGTTTTTTAGCTTAACTTAAACTTTGTAACTACAGATCTTTACTCACACCTGAACACTGCAAATATCTGGCTACTGATAGTATCTTTGTCAAGTAGCACTCAACAGGTCAAATCCTCTCCAAAAAGGAAAGCCCTGAGGGACTCACTGACCCCAGTACAGAACAGTATGGAGGGGTGGGGGGAAGAATGAGGTTCACAAATCCACAGTTGTGTTAATAAAATACAGCCCCCCCAGTTTTTCTTTTAAGTTTGGCCATGTTTAGTAGCAAGTATTTTACTGAAAGCACAACACAGCTGAGCTGGGCAGAGACAGACCTAAGAGATATTAAAAGTCTGGCAGATGAACTCAGGATTTGCATTTTTCATTCATTTCAGAACTTTTTATCCTTTCACATATTTAACTCCTTGTTTTCTATGACAAAAATAGCCATATATTGACCAGAGAGAAACTACAGAGCTCTCTCCTGACAAGTACCTTTCAGCAGTATGAAAAGCTGCATCAGTAGCTCTTTCAAGCAGCATGCAGTGACACGTGGGATATGCACACAAATCTTGGGGAGGGGAGGGTAATCCTGCAACTAATTTTCACACATCAGGTAAGATTTCGAAGAAGAGAGCCAGCTGCTGGAGAAAGCTCCTGCTTTAGAAAGCAGCAGAGAGACGTTTGGACTTGATTCCCGGTGCGAAAGCTGGTTCCCACCTCCACATAATCAGCAAAGATGGATCCAGCCTGGCAAGAGGTTGAGAAAACCACACTTGGAGCTGTTCTGCATTGACACATCACTACTCACTTTTGGTTGCCATGTGCTGATTTGCACCATTTCGATCCAAGTCTCTGCCCTGATTGCAGCAGCCAGCTTTTCACACCAACTGGATTTTGGTACTCAGCTTTCCCAGAGGCCCTGGACTGCAGATTTCTGAGGGAAGAGGATGGTAACAGTTAAATTTATTGGAGCAAACTGGTGCTCAGTAAAACAGGGCAGTAATATAAACTGAAAAAATAAAGCAATTAGGAATACGTGATAGGCTTTTTCACTATACAAGTATCTTTTGAGCAGCCTTTATATAGCGTAACTGTCCATGGTATAATCCCCTCAGACCCAAGTGAGCTCTGCCTGAGCAGCCAACTAAAAGCCATGTTATCACATTAGCCTGCTGTTAATTCAAAGTCAATATACTCTGCTCTCAGGGGCTTTTCTGCTGGAGCTTGGCACTGCATGCACACAGGCACACAGCTTTTGGTGGGCATGGAGCACAAGCAAGAGCCATCTGCAGTATCTCAGTGCATGCCATGCCAACATACTCAGACCTACCTGGAAGATGCTATGCAGGTGCACATCTAGGCTGACCTTGAAGTTACAATAATCCTAACCAAAAAAAATCATCAGTTTTGATTTGTCATGCTTGACTCCTTTCATCACAATCTGTGCCTTTGCTTTGTTTAAAGCACCGGCACAGCATGAAGCAAAGCCCTGTCAGTCAGTGCTGGCAGTATTTCACTTCCAGTGAGTGCTGCAGTATGTGGCTTCACCAGTTGAAAGGCACTGGGTGACAGGTAAAGCTCAGGACAACCTCTGATCTCTTGGCTGTCCCTCAAGCTGTATTATCTCTGCAAACATGCACTTCCCCTAATCTCTATTAAAACACAGTTTCATGTCTTTTCGCTGGCTTCTTTTAGCTAAATATTTTGCAGCCTCCCCCATTGTACCCACAGTCTGTAAATTTTGTCCTGTGGGTTTTTTTAAAATCAAACTTTGTACTCCTCAGTCAGCTCTGCTCTTTATATAGAAGTTTTTTCAGGTGAAATGCTGTCTTTTCTGCTCTCTGCCTTATGGAGATTTATTCACAGGCCCAAAGAGCTCTTGCAGAAGCAAACTCTGATCCAGCTCTGCATGGTTTTTAAACGCTTCCCTGCATGAATTTCTATCATCTCTTTTAATTTCACTGTGCCCCCTAGCCAGAGCAGATTGCTGCAGCGTGAGAGGAACAAAAGGTGGGTCTCCATAGCTGGGCTGCTCCCTGACCTGCTGCAGGCCTGGGTGTGTGAAGGGATTTTGGTACAATGGCTGTTGGCGAGTGAGAGCCCTGGCAGAGGAGGCATCACCCAGCTGGGGATATCAAGGTGACAGCCTGGGCACACTTCAGGAGGCCGCTGGATCCTCTCCCAGCCTTGTCGATTGCCAGGGCCAGGGCCATCTCCTGCCCAATGGAGGCTGTGGCTCTTGGCCACAGGAAGATTTGATATGCTTTCGTAAGGTCAGTATTTCTGTCAATAGATACTCCTCTTGAAAGCTGCTCTCTTGCCATCTTCAGGACACATGCATGCATGCTGTGGTGTGATGTTTTCCACCGTTGTGGTATCATTAGAGAACATATACAGGCCTTTGACATCAATTTTCCAGCACAACAAACAGCTGCTGTTACAATACTGTATTCTCTATGCTTTTCTTTTGAGTGCAGTAAGACCATATGGGGAAGAGTGTGAAAACAGCTTTTACCAAGTATCAGTTTTGTTTTATCGAGGACACTGCTGGCAGTTTTGAACTAAAATTTTAATTATCTGCAGTAAAGAAATCTGCAGTGGATTCAATGTAATAACATTTTTGTATATGGGTGCCAAAGTTCCTGCATCCGAAAGACTACCTGGAAATTACTCACAAATGCAGGTATTCACTGATAATAGCTTTCCTGGCACTTTTCATCAGTCGATCTACAAAAGAAATCAGCGCCCTTATTTCCTTGTTGTTGGTACCTAAGCACAGAGAAGAAAAAGGACTTGGTAAGTTTTATGCCTGCTAACAACATAGTGGCTTGCAGAGGTGTTAAAGTCTTCTGGCTCTTCTTGACTGTAGCAGGAGTTGTGAGAGCCCTGGAGGCCCATTAAGCAACTATCAACCTTGACCTAAATAATTTCTTTACATCTCAATCTATTGTCTTTACAGAGAGCGTTTCAACACTAAGAAAGGAAGTTGCATCTTAATTCTATCAGCAGTAGTCCCACAGAGTTCTCAAAACTCAACATTTTCTGACCTTGCCAAGATTCAGACACGTTGAACTTTCAGCACTGAGTGCAATCCCCATGATTCCAAAGTGACCTGCGAGTACAATGCATAGAAGATAAATCTTTGCAGACCAACAGCACTGGGCAGTGTCTTCACTGGAAATAAAACATTTCATGGTCCAGTATTACAAGGAGGGATTTTTTTAAAATATATAATTATGTATTTGGGAACATAGTGTGGCTGTTTTAATTTGGAGATCATTTCATACTGAGAACGTACAGAATGTATTGTAAAAAATAACCCTTAAAGTAAAAGGTGACATTTTCTAAGTTGTTTTTTTTTAAGTGCCACCCAGGTTCATGCATACAGGCTTCTTCCATCTCTGCATGAAAAGAGTACTTATACTAGAAACTGAATGTGGCCAAAAAAGCAGCTGAAACCAGAAGTCTATAAATGACTATTTATCCAAACTTTTTAACCTTCAGGTTTTAAACCACTTAAGCCAAAATATGTAAATCAAACCAGACTTGTTGAACACATGGCTCAGGTTTGGTGATTCAAATCATAGAACTTAGCCAGGCTTAACCAGAGTCTGATCTCAGTTTCAGATTTGTGATTTACTCTGGTTTCAGCTTTTCTTGCAAGTATTTGCATGCCCTAACAAATAAAACTGTATTCAGTTTGTGCACCAACACACTCTGCAACCTCTTTCCCCTGCTCCAAGGGATTTGGTGCCTGTGTCCAGGATCAGCTCTGTAACCTGGGACAAGACCACAGGGAAAAGAGCTGTGAGAAGTCTCCTCCTGGCTGGGTTATGCCTGGCCTTGTGCCCAATCCTGCCCTTGCCTCCTTGACTTGCCCTTCTGGCTCAAACATGGTCCTACCTCCTTGCTGGGGCTTTGCAAGACTACTCCCCAACAGATTCTGAGCTTGTATCAGGAGAGCCTGACATGCACTTGTTTCAAAAATCAAACCAGCTTCTTAAGTTACAGAAAAAAATTACCACATATTCTTGAAAAATCTTGGAGGCAGTTGTCATTTAGTTAAACAACAGGATCCAACACTTGGGTGAAGTACTATTTGCCAGGATTTTATTTAAAGTGATATGCATGATGAATGGTCTCTCACACCATCTAGACACCATTTCCTTCTGGGTGTAGAACTTCTGGTCCCGTTTTAGTGAGGGCTTTGCTGGAGGGCAGTGATTTTGTTGAGCTAAGAAGGTTTTCTTATTAAATCTGCACCTGAAATTGGGTTGTTAATTATTGTTATACTGTGTCTTGTTCTCTCCTTTACTCTTTGGACACAACACAAAGGAAGCTGCTACCAGCAAGAATGCCAAGTCTTGCAGACTCAGAGGCTGGAAATTTCTCTAGGTCAGAAGGGTAAGCTCTATTTACATACTGGATAATACGCAGAAAGCTGTGATTCTATCTTGAACATTTTAGTTAGGCTTAGTTTATGATCTGATTGTGCAAATTATATTGGATAATTAATTTTATACTCATCCAAAGACATATGATATGTCCTCAAGCAACTATATCACTCTGTGTCTCCAGTTTCTTAATGAAGCCCAAGTTCACTAGGAAAAATGAGGAGGAAGCCTGTCCTAGGTAGGACTTACAAGCCATATCCCACAAAGAAATTACTGTACTAAGGGATGATTCTCTCTGGATTGCTTTTGGTTTTTTCCCCAGAACAAATCACATTTTGCCCTTGTTACTGTCATTGTCAGGATTCTGCCAGTGCTTTTCTTCAACTGGCACTTAAAAGGGTGAGAAAATATGGTGAAATATAGTAACATGGCCCTGGTACTACCATGTAACCAGCAGAGTGACCTCTCCACTAGTGCTGGTGGAATTGAAGAGTAGGACAGAAGTTGCTGTGTAGTTTGTGGCTGCAGCAGCTCTGCCAGACACACTATGTACACAAAGCCAAAGAGAGTTTCAAGGGCTCTCTCGACTGCACACGTGGGTTAAGTAACCACCAAAGAAATACAGGGAGAAAGCAGACAGAGCTAATAATAATGAGGCATACTAGTGTATATGCATATATATATGTCTGTATCTGGATATACAGAGACAAGCAGCAGGACAGTCATAAAGCCAAACCACATTACAGAAAGTGAGCTTTTTCAGCCTATGAGAAATAAGGAACCATCTGATTAGCCAGAAAAACTGCAAAATTTAAGATGAGGTGAATGTGATAACTCCAGCCCCTTCGTGAATAGTGTTTTGTCTTCCTCTGTTGTCTGGCTATGCTGGCTCTGAAAGCCCCTCCATCAGCAGTATGTAGTTTCTAGCAGAATAAAGATGCAAAATGAACAATCCTTACAACACTCAGGCTCTTAACAGACAAACTATACTGCAAGTTCCTCCAGTCATGTTTGGTTCTAAACAATTTTTTTTTTTTAAAATACAGATCAAAAAGATATGCAGCTTCCCACCACCTCCAAAATTAGTAACTTACTCAAAAAATGTTTCTCCTACTACACATCATATTTTATTGCCTGCTTTTCAGAAGCCACAGCAGAACACGAGGGTGATGTTAGAAGATGCACAGGCAAACTAAAACAGAACTCCAGCATCCTAAAGTTATGATTTAAGCATGGTTGCACCACAGCTCTGTGCATCAGTGTCATGTTCTTGTCCAACTTCTACCATTTACATACCCTGACTACAAATCTACCGCTGCTTAACTTTTTTTGCGTTGGCTAATCTCACCAAACTCCTATGGGAGGATTTAGGGAGCCTCCAGTACAAGCATTTCAACTCCCAATACCTATTGATTCAGATCACCTAATCAAGTGCCTTTGCCCTTTTCAGCCAAAACAGTTAAACTCCATCAAATCTGGATCTCCTATATCCCAATCCCCAAGCTGCAAGTAATGCACTGTCTTGCTAGATCACTTTCTAGTCTTTTGTACTTTACAGCCAACAGTCTACATTTGGGAGGAGGGATGGAAGATGCAATGTCCTGGATTCTGATGTAATCTAGTATCTACAGCAGCTTTCTGATGGGTTGCATCCATCAAGCCAAGGTGAAACTGAATTCAAATTTCCCACTCCCTAGTTGGCTACATTTATTAAGCATATGGGAAGGATATGCTCTGGTGCTTCTCTTCCTTGTGGTTTCTCTGTTAACAGTGCTGGACTATGAGGCTCGAGCGTGCATAGCAGAGTGTGCTTCTCTGGGGATTCAGGTGGAATATAGACGGGTCTCTGCTGTTTCTGAACCACAGCAGGACTCAGCCAAGAGCACAGCCCTGCCTGTCGCTGCCACCTGCGCAGCCATGGGCACTCCAGTTTAGTGACCTGGGGACTTGCCAGGACAAATGAGTAGGCAGTAGGAATTTTTACATACCTCTAAGGTCAGAGAGCTGCCACAGCAAGAGATTTATAGGTCGTTTTCTTGAACTTGGCCAAATGAATCTACCCAAGTCCCATTTCTGGTGCCTGGAGTAAATACTGTAGAACCTATCCACCATGACCATGCACTTATTTAAGGACTTGGATGTCTGACATATTTTAACTCACCCACCCATATTTTAAGGGTTAATTTACACTTGAGGAAACATCACAGACACCCACATCATTCTGAGCACTTTCTGCCTAATTAAGAAAAGCAGCAACATTCATGCTATCCTGAGAGCGAGAGGTTGCAGAACTACTAGTTACATTCAAAATACTCGTTGTACAGGTTCTGAATTGCCCTGGGATGGATGGGTTGCATTACCTGGAAAAGGGCGCAGCTGTAAGGCAAGCAAGTTGTTCCGAGTATCATCACGTGGGTTGAGCACAACTGGCCTTTCCCTGAGACCCGTCCCAGGACTGGGAGTGTGTAACATCCCAAAGATGGAAGACTGAGGGAGGTGGCTCGCTGGCATTTTCAGCAGATTAAAAGGAGAAGGCTCTTAATGATGTTATGGATGTTTGCAATACACCTGCAACAAACAGGACCATAGTGAGAGCAAATTAATGTTGACTATTACATCTTACAAAAGGCTTAGAAAGGTCCTTCCCAGGAAAGAGCTCTAACCACTACGCATTTACATCAAAAGTGAGCATCCTATCCTCTAAAAATGTAATCTACTCAATTATTTATAACAATACTTGTAACTGATAACCATCAGCAGATCCTGTATCACACATAACTCAAGGTATCTCACTTTCAGTCCTGCCTGAGGTGTGAGATGGAATTTCAGAGCCACCCTTGCATTTGGGTTGCTATCTGCCAACTCCAAACAGCTCCCTCATCAGCCCACAGACTTCCTAGTCTGTCTGCCAAGGCATCGGCCACTGATTTGCAGACAGAGCATGAGAACTTAATTTTGGCCTCTAGATTGTAGTCTGAAGGTTAGGAGCTAAAACAAAAATACTAGAGTGCTTAACATGCTTACATACATTTTTTATTTGCTGCAGATCAGATCTTTGTTCTAATACAGATGATCTCATTTGTAGTAACAGTCATAGTTACAAATAGCACTCCTGAAAACCAAGAGAATTCCTAATTAGTATGAATTATGATTCTGTTCCCCCATATTGTGGCTTTTTCCACCTCTGAATGGAAAATGAACAAATGTTGTCAGAAAGAACCCTAGGGAAGCTTCCATTCCTCCTACTCTTAATGATGAGTAACTTGACACACCCTTGAACATGAATCGTCTCCATTTCAAAACCTCAGGAATTTGGGATTTTCCAAGAAAAAAGTCCAGTACTAATTAAAAGATGCATATGCACGTGCTAAGGCAAATTCCCATCTGCTGCATATCTCTTATACTTCACATCCTGATTCTCTTATCACACCAATCATCTTCCCTAGGGATTTATTCAGTGTGTATATGCCTTGCCATTTCCCCCACATCCATTTTTGAGCCTGATGGTAGGATCTGAACATGTCTTCCCTTTCATGTTGTAGGATGCCGTGTAGCAAACCCTCCACTCCTGCTATTCAGGTTGATTCCATGATTTTCTTCCCATCAGTGAGGTGTGGGGTGCATTCCTTTAATTAGTTTGAGTAATCAGATTTAGTCTCTTGAAAGGGCACTTATCTTTTTTTTTTCCCGGTGAAGCTGTAACTCCTGGATGTGATCACCTTGTCTTTGAGAGGAGTCCTGGCCACCCCCCAAACTCTGCAACCCCCTGTGGAGAGAGAGAGGCTTGTTTTCACCCTTGGACTGGTGATACATTCTTTGAACTGGCCCATCAGCCAGCAGGTTCTGCTGCTGGGGAGCCAGGAGCTAGGATCCCTGCTGCTCTCGGCATGCTCCAACAAGAAGCTTCCTCCTGCCAAGAGTTCTCAGCAGTTGTTTGCCCCTGCAGCACAACTGGCTTGCAGTCACCGACGTAACTCCTACTCTTGCACACAAAATTCAATCTAATATGCAATAGTGGCAGTTGATGCAAGTCACCATGAAAGAACCTACTCCTTTCTTAAAGGACAAATATCTTTAAAGGGATCTCCAGAAATTATGATGAAAAGGCTTCAAGTACGGTACAACCATGCAAGTTCAGATGATATGTGGAAGATGGAACCCTCTAATTATGGGCTCTAGGTCGATGAACTGTGCACAAGTTTTGTGGGTTTTCTTATACCACCCCTCCTCTGCTGTCTTTCTAGAAATACAATACAGCTATAAAATAATGCAGTGATGGTACTCAAACAGCTGCATGCACCGGGTTAGGAACTTGTCTCTTCCATAGGCAAACAGTGTGGATAATTAAGGAGAGCATGGGAACAAAGGCAGTGTCAGCTATTCTGAGCAGACGGGGCAAAGAAACACCTTTCAGAAATAAGAGTTTCACGCCCACAACTAGGTATTATTAACCCAAGCTTTTGAAAAAGCAGAAATGCAAACCTCCTTCTTTTTTTCTTGTTTCTGAAAAAAGAGCAAACAAACCCCACCCACAAAGCAACCAACCTCTCCTCCACCTTCCCAAATTTAATTGCTTTCAATTCTAAATCCTGGGATGAAAAGGCAAAAAGACCAAGGGTTTGTTGCTGCTCTAGGCTCAGCTAGTCTCTTTAAGACACCACAGGAAAAAAAAAAAACCAAACCCAAACCAAAACCTCCATTTTCTCACCATACAAACAGCAGATCACAAAATTTAAATTACAGGAAATTGTGAAAATAGAAAAAATGAAAGTGTGATGAAACTGCTACCAGACTTGTCTCTCTTTCCCAGCTGAAAAAGGAAGGGGGTGGCAATTACACATTCCCATCCTTCATAAAACTTGCTCTGAGGAGTTGCCAATTCATAATTGTAAGATACTCTCATGCTACAATTGAGGAATTATAATATTTTAAGAGAGCATAAAAAATGGAATAATCAATTTTTAACATGATAGAAACACTCCTTAAATAATGTTACCTTACGTGAATTATGTTTGAGATGGCATCTGGCATGGTTAACCACATCGATGTAAGTTCACAGAAAAATAAGAAGACTGTAATAACTGCATTCCTAGAATGACTTTAAAGAGCAGACACCATCACTGCAGTCCTTTTTATTACTTATTTTCAACTTTTTAATACTTGTTTGTTCTAATAATTCACAAGATCATACACCTTGCATCAGTGTACAGTTACCTAGTCATTGCAGTTCCATCCGTTCCTTTCCAAGATTATGTGCCAATATAGAAAAAAAGAAAATCCAACCCAAGCAGCTGGGCAGATTCAGTGACCATGGGCATTCCTGGCCCTCCTCTAAATGAGACAACAGTGTAATAAGTACGCCTTGTCACATGAGAACATGTGCTGATGTGCCAACCCATGCTAAAATAGGGACACACCAAAGTCACCTGATTCTACTCCCTTGAAAATCATAGAATCATAGAATATGTTAGGTTGGAAGGGACCTTTAAAGGCCATCTAGTCCAAACCCCCTGCAGTAAGCAGGGACATCTTCACTAGATCAGGTTGCTCAGAGCCCCATCAAGCCCAACCTGCAATATCTCTGGTATGGGGCTTCCACTAAGTCTCTGGGAAACCTGTTCCAGTGATCTACCACTCTCATACTGAAGAATTTTTTCCTAATATCCAACCTAAATCTCCCCTTTTCTAGTTTAAAAACATTACCCCTTGCCCTGTTGCTACTTGCCCTAGTGAACAGTTCTTCCCCAGCTTTTTCATAGCCCCTTGGAAGGGGCTATAGGTACTGGAAGGCTGCTATAAGTTCCCCTTGGAGACGTCTCTTCTCCAGGCTGAACAATCCCAACTCTCTCAGGTTGGTCTCCAGGTTTGTAACTCTGAAGCAGGACACCCACCATCTAAACAAAGCCTGGGTGTTCTGGTTTTGTTGCTGATGGTGCTATTGCTAAGATAATGTTATTTGGGCCTTCATCTTACATCTGCCAATGGATTGGATTTCTGAAATACTCAGTGACCTTCCCCTACCATACCCAAATGCTACAGCAATTTAGTAGTGTGTGAACAGTGATACCAACCTAAAGAATTTAACAGATTTACAAAAGCGAGTAATACAGGGAGGACATTGTAAAACCAAACACTGAATAGAAAGGCACTCTTGCATATGGAACTTTGAGCATTATCCTGAAGAAACAAATACATTGCTAGGCTAACTTGAATTCAGGGGATTGCAGCAAGTCATGGAACTAATTTTTATTGCAACTGGTAAAGTTTTTAGCATAGCTATCAGAATACCAACAAGAAAGAGACAAGAACCAAGCCTTTTTCTTTCTGAACTACTTAACTTTTTTTTACCTGTGAAGAATTACATAGTTGTTAGACCTTATCTAAAAGTGCTACACTCATTCGTTAAACACACCTTTGGTAAAGATAGCTAAATTCTTTTAAGTTCAATTGAAAAAGTTATCACTGGAATTCATGTGTGGTAACTGGTACAGAGATAAACTACACTGTAATACCTTAAATTGCTTACTAAGAAAGAACGGTGCAGAACTCTGCAATGACCACATACAGTATAAATAAGCTGAAAATCCTTCAGTATGTTCTTTTTCCCACTGCTGTAATGGCACATCAGCACCTACCCAGTGCTTCTTCACTGAGATATTGCAATAGCTCATACTTAAGAACAAATTAAAGCATTTTCTGTGTTTGCTTATTTTTTTGCTTGCAGGAATATGTATCAATTGGAAAGAATGTACACTCTTGCCTTCTCAAATCTGAGTACTCAATTTACCAATTTCTTTAAAAAGTAATAATAAACCTGGTACAATTAGCATGTTTTATTAATTTCTAATAAAAATTGTCTAAAATGAAACCTTCATCTGACTGTAGGCACTTTAACATCATTAATAATACAAGAAAACCCCAGCAATATTAGAATAATTATTTCAACAGGAAAATAGCCATTCAGACCTTTATAGATGCTCCTTTCCAACCATTTAAATTCTCTTCACAAAATGCTGTCAAACATACGTCTTTTTCACAAAAAAAATTACAGATTCAAGCTATTTCAGGTGATGACAGAAAAAAAATGTCCCACAATCCTGGAGAATGTCCTGCTGCATGCTCCTTCATTTACATTAGGAGAGAAAAACAGCTACCTGCTGATGACTTAGATAAACTGGTGGCCAATTGTTTGAAGCTGTGCAAGACAGAACCAGTACCTTAAATACACTCAGAAGCTAGCGGTCATCCAAATGGATGCCAAGAAAATGTTCAGCTTCACAAAGGGATTCTTGGTTCTGCTCCTATCACTTGGGCAGGGTGACTGCAGCAGCAGCTGTAAGCATGATGTATCCGGTGCCTCATTTGCCATCGATTCTCACAGCTGTCTTGTCAAATACTTACAGGCTGTGGGAATGTGGCTGCGAGTATGCTGCTTTGTCAGGCATCCTTGAAAATGCATGTGTTACGGGTGTCATGCTCAGATGGTACTTTTGTGGTAAGCTGAAATGTATCCAAACCAGCTTTGGGGCCACCTATTGCAGAGAGTAGAAAGAAACACGTTTTCTGGCAAAGTTCAGTTTCGGGGTGCAATCCCCACAGCTCTTGGAGTGCCCGCTGCAGTGGTTATTTACTTTAAATGTGCAAAGGTATTTTAAAAGCTACTTCTGAATTAATGTCATGTAATTTTCACACTGATGGTTCAAAGTAAAAATAAGCAAGTTTCAACCACACACACACACTCACTTTCTGTTTAAGTTACCAAGTGCATACCATAAAGACAAGTCTCACTTAATCCTCCATAATCACTGTGATTTCTTTTTTCCCTGGACAGTTATTCAGATCTCATTCCAGAATTCATCGCCAAGTTAATTAACAGATTTCAGTTTATTCTGCATTTAAAAGGAGATTGTTTGTGGCTTGACTCTGGGAAAACCACAAAAGAAGGCGACAGCTTGTTTTTCAGCTCCTGTCTTTGCATTTTCTGCTCAAGAGCCAGGAAAAATGGAAGCATGTAAATTAGGAAGCCCATGTATTACGCAGGATTAGCATCACACATTTCTCAGGAGGCAGAGAAATGACAGCACACCTTCCGTTCTCAAGACAGAAAAACTGATCATGCACCTTTTCAGGGCTGGGATTTTTTTCATGTTTGTCTGCCAAACCGCTGCTCTGAAATCTTACTTATATTTCATTCACCCCTGTTTCAGTAACAGCAGCTCTGCCAGTGATAATTGTTTATATTAAGATAATGCCCCAAGTGAGGTTAAGACTGTGGGATGCAAACATATGCAACATACAAATTTACATAATGTACAATATAGGAAATCTATCAGGATTCATTTGGTGCACTCTGACTCTCTTAGCCTTGAGGCAGTTTTACATAATTGATGTTCACGTGAACTATTTCTTGGAGGATTATTATCTAGTTTTTATAAGAAATTCTCTCGTAAGGATCTATTCCTTCAGAAATGGAGATGGAAATGCAGAGAAATTTTTCACAGTAATCCCAAGAGTGTAAATTTAGGAAGCAAAAGGCCAAAACCTTTAGGTGTTGTCTTAGTACGTATACTCTACAGCCAAAAGCTTAATTCAGATTGCCTTTATTAGTATTTCAATGCAAAAAAAAATAATATCCTAATACTCATAGTTATTAATTAAATGTCTGCTTCTGACATTTGAAATTTAAACCATGATAGTCCCACTACATTAACCTGACACTATGCATATCACAGACCATTGGATTTCAGCCTGTAATCATCCAATAAAGTAAAGCCTAACTTCTGCTCAGCTAAAAAACAATTTTAAGAAATATATCTAAACTTCAACAGAAGACATAAACCAAAGGAAAATCCTCAGCTTCTCTTGGGAATGTGTTCTGGTGGTTAACCATGTAAAAATGTGCGTCTTGTTTCCTATTTGAATTTGCCTGGCTTTTGCCTCTGGCCATTACTTCTTATTATGCCTTTCTTCAACAGATTAAAGAGCCCTTTAATATCCTGTATTTCCCCCCAGGAATGTTCCTATACACTACAGTCAAGTCACCTCCCAATCCTTTTTTAGGTAACAAGCTCTTAAAACGTCCCAGTGTAATGCTTTTTCTCTAACCATCAGAACATCTTGCTTTACTCTTTTGCTCTTATTTTCCAACATGGTTCTTAAAAATGAAACCCAGAACTGTATGCACTATGCTGTGGATGGCATTGTTGAAGCCAAACATGAGAGGTAAGTAATTTTTTAAATTCATTTGTTTATACATTGATTAATCCTTTGCTACTGCAGCAGATCCCTTATCTGATTGATTACATATTCTGACACCTAAATCCTCCTCAAAGTCATTACCTTTCCGGGCTACAGCCTCCTATTCTCCAATTACAGTCTCTACACTTGGTTCTTAAGATAGACAACTTTATAGTTGCCTGGATGAAAATCCACTAAGTTTGAATGGGCTCCTTCTACCAACCATCCTGAACAATGTCCCGTCTTCATAATTATTTATGACTCCATTAATCCTGGAGATGAATTTTTGCAGCAGCAGATTTAGATCTGTTTCCAGATCATTGCTAAGAATGCAGTAAAACATAGAAGCTACTCCTGGAACCTCTTTAGATACCGTCTCTTCCAACTAAGTTATCTTCGTGAGATCTGGCATCAAATTACATTTGCATGGTTCACTGGCACTGCATGTACACAATGTTAATGAGAATATAATGCAGCACTGAGTCAAGTACCTCCTCAATAGTATTAATAGCTGTTTTTACTTAAGGACTGTGTAGACTTGTGTTATATTCATTTATTTTGGCTTTTTATTATTTGATACACCTCAGACCTTCTATTTTGGTTAGGACAGATGTTAAGCTAACTTGTCAATAAGGTCACATTGCACACCCTTCTCAAAAACAGCATAAAGCAGTGAATTTATCACTTGATAAACCTCCACATATACACTGGTGTATTAGAAAGAGGAGTATCAGTGCAATAGGCAGATGCATCAGACAGCACTGGGGACCACTCACATTTCTCATGGCATTTCCTGGATGAAACCCCAGGAACTGTTGACTTCCAAAGTACCTGACTGAAAATGTTCTAGTCCTGCTGACCATCAAGCTGCGCACACCCAGCACAGAGGCATAGAACCTCCTCCGGACTGCCGATATCCCCTTCTCTGGCACCTCCCTAAGTAGCTGTCTGCAGGTAACGCACCACTTGACCAGTCAGACCACAGGGGCTGAATCCAGATCTAGGCCGCTGGGGCTGATCCGGGCAGCGGGCAGAGGGCAGGACAGAGGTTGGCGCCTCTGAAGGCTTCGGGGGTGCTGTGCCAGACATGGTGGCTGAGGAGAGGACGGCAGCAGTTCGCCCTGAATCACAAGGCAGGGTAACTAGCTCGCCGGGAGCCTGTTGCTCCGGCGAAGAGGCCGCAGCCGGCGAGAAGGAACCGACGCGCCCCCTGCGCCCCTGGGAAAGCCGAGGGCTACCGTCCCCCGCCCCGGCCGCCAGCGGCCGCCTCCGCGCCTCACGCTCGAGGCCGAGGCACGCCGCCCGTTGCCTCGCGCAATGCCAAGCTCTGATTGGCTATCTCCGCCAGCGGGGGCGGGACCGAGAAAGATACAGAGCCAATCCGCGCCGCGATGAGGTTTCCCTGGGGGTCCTTGTGAGTGCGAGTGAGGCTTGTGCGCAGGCGCGGCGGTGACGGCGAGGGGCGGTGGCGGACGCGCGCGCGTGAGGGAGCGAGCGCCGCGGGAGCGCGGGACCGGAGTCAGAGCCAGAGCTAGAGCCGGAGCGGTGACGGGAGCCGGGCTGAGGCGAGGGCGGCGGCGGCCCGAGCCGGGCGGTGTCCGTCGCTCCGCAACGCCTCGCCCTTGAGCGGGTTTCACCTTGGCGAACGGTTTCCCTCCCCGCAGCGCCCAGGGGAGCCCCTATCCCCTCCGCCGCCCTTGGGGCGAAGCCCCCTCAGCTCCCTGCCCGCCAGCCCGCGCAGCGCCTCGCAGCCCTCAGCCCCGATCCTTGCGGACGGCCTCGTCCTCCCGCTATGGCTTTCTGCCGGCGCCTGGCTCGGCTAGCCGCCCACCTGCAGGACCCGCGGAAAGTGGCCGCCTTCCAACGGCTCTGCGGAGTGGAGGGGCCTTCGGGCTGGGCCGACGCGGAGCAGCGAGAGGGGGCCCGGGGGCCGGTGGCTAACGGGGGCCCTGCGGCCGCGGAGCGGGCAGCCGAGCAGGGGCATCCCACCGGGAACGGGACGGTGCCTGGCGGGGCGCCCCCCCCGCGGCAGTGGAGGAGGAGGCCGCGCCGCAACTCCCTCACGGAGGAGGACGGCAGCCAGGAGTTCTCCACCCGCAGCCGCTTCCTCTACTATCTCTTCAGCCTGGGCACGGAGCTGGGCAACGAGCTCTTCTACATCCTCTTCTTCCCCTTCTGCATATGGAACTTGGACGCTTGGCTCGGCCGGAGGCTTATCATCATCTGGGTGTGGGTGATGTACCTGGGGCAGTGCACCAAGGATGTCATCCGCTGGCCGCGGCCTGCCTCCCCGCCCGTGGTGAAGCTGGAAGTCTTCTACAACTCCGAGTACAGCATGCCCTCCACCCACGCCATGTCGGGCACCGCCATCCCCCTGGCGCTCCTGCTGCTCAGCTACGGCCGCTGGCAGGTAATGCTCATCACCTCCTCCGACGCGTTTTTTCCAGCGCCGAGGTGTAAGGCTGCGACAGACTTCATTTCTTTTGGGGAGAGAGAAGGGTAGAGTTTGGGTAAAATACGAAATTCGTGCCTCTTTTCCCTCTTCCCCGCTATGCGCCCCCCCTTCACGCCCCCGCCCGACTCCCCCACCCCACCCCCCCGACTTCCCTCCTTATTTTTTTCTATGGTCAGAGGGAGTTCAGGTAAGAAGGCGTTCTAATAATTCTATACTCTGAATGGAAGTTCTGCTGACTTTATGAACGGCTAGCTCATTATGCACTAAAAGTTTGCTTTAACCGTCTATATTTTATTCTTGTGAGGGTTTTTTCGACGTATCTATTGTAGAATGAGTGCTTTGCACAAAGTTTGGATAGGCATCTGATATTTGAACGGGCGTTTGGTTTTCCCGACTGGGAATTTGGCAGAGAGCAAGGAACTAAAGGGCTTCGTCCTGACCCTTCTTTGCTTTGAGTCACTTCGTAACTTGAGTCTGTTTGATGCTTTCGCTTTTTCTTTAATGCAGTCATTTAGCTCCATCACCTATAATCTGGAAATGATTATTTTTCTATCTTGAGGAGTATGTAGCTTTTCAGGTGATTTTACAGCTATTAATGTGCTAATAATTAGCAGGAGCTGATAGCCTCTGATCTTTTCAGTCCCTTCATTTGGCAATGTCTTATGATCTGACTGTTGCACTTTGGGTGAATAGATCAAGTTCTTGTTAATAAATTTGGTTTATAGATTAAGATCTGGTTTACCTAAGCTGTGGCATGTGCTTTGGCACTCGTTGTTAGTGGTATGGACAACAGTAAGAACTGTAAGAACAGCAAGAAATACAGCACAACGTGCCTCAGCTCACAAAATCACAGCACCTATTTCAATAGTAAATGAGAGGCTTTCCCAGGCAACAGACTTTCACTGTAGGATTTTGAGGGGGCTGGATATAATGTCCAAGAAGTTATGTAGTAAGTCTTACGTACATAAGTAAGTCTTATGAGTACATAAGTTGTTAAAGTTTACCAATTTTTATTATAATACCTGCCTATTTAAAGTCAGATATCTGTCATGTTGGTAGAGAGAACTCTTTAAGCTTTATGCAGGGGCTAAAATCTTGTCTTTCCAGTTACTGTTAACAATCACCAGCTGTCGGCTGTCAGTGTGACACTTCGTAGCTTCATCTCAGCATATAGAATGGGTGCCTGAATGAAAAAAGTTGAAGGTTAGAGATTGTATTTGGTCTCTCTTTAACCGAAGTTCATGGTGTTTACTTCTGCACAGCGTGCCCAGAGGAAAGCTATTAAGGATTCATATTCCTTGCCAGGAAAATGAAGTATTGCTCTGCTAGAATTGTGCAGGCATCATCTAATGTCATGTTTTGTGAGTGTTTATGAGTTCTTGCTGAGATGCTTAATCTTAATTTTTTTAAAAAAAAACAAAAAACTGCAATCTGAATATTTGTTTATTACATGTTAGATATGTAGGGCTGATACAGAAATCCAGTTTGTTCTTCAACAGGTTTCTTTGCATGTGGGAAACTTCATTTAGTTGTATCAGTCAATTAGCTTTGCACAGTCTGGTGTCATGTGTACAAGGGAGAACCCGTCTTGGTTGCTTTTATAGAACCAGCAAACTGACAACGTGTGAAACAATATTTTTTTTTTACTGAGCCAAGTTCGATCTCTGGTTTGCCAGCTCTGCAACTGCAGTCTGTGAAGCAGTGTTTTAATTGACAAAACGTATTTATAATGATGCATATTAAAAAATCATAAGCATTCATCCTTGTTATTAATTTAGAACCATGCTTAAGCAATGGAGAAGCAAAATGAGTCTTAATTTCAATTCCTCTTTCCCACGAAATGGGTTTGAATAGTAGACCCCTCTGAAATAAACTTCTACCATTTCAAAACGTTCACTTTAAAACATCAACCTTCTGATCTTTAAGTTATTTTCAAATATTAATACAAAGGTAAACCTGTGGCATGTTAATATCTTTTCATTTACCTCTAAAGAGGGTTAAACTTTCATCGAATGCTGCTTACGTTCTCTGTGTTTTACCAGTGTTGAAAGGGTATAAAATCTATGTGACAACTTTTTGTTGTGCTATTCTGGAAATAGTGGGTGTTTAAAAAAGACTGACCTCAGAATTTCTTGGAAAGCTATTTATGGTAAGGAGGCTTATAATTACTCTGATTTTTATTACTTTATACATATTTATCATTAGATGCAGGGGGTTAAACTTGTTGGCAAATGTTGGAGTACAGTCTTCTGTCTATGTTCAGTGTAAGCAAGCATTATACAGACCCTGATCATAATAAGTCTGCATTTTAGGATTGTTTATTCAGAAAAATCGTAGTGGAAGTGATACTGAGCGTGTGCTTAGGCAGGTACAGTCTCTGCTGGGACTTTTGTTGTGGAATACAGGTAACTTTAATTGAGCTTGTTACAAAACCAAAGACAACCACTCTTAAAGTTTACTCCAGTGTGAAAGTAATCACTTTCCTGTATAGTTTATTTGGAGTTTGCTTTTACTGGGCTATGACTTCCTACTATTGTGTAATAGTTCTTTTCTATAAAAAAAGACAGTCTGCAAGTTTTTCCCATAGACAACAGAGCAAATCTTATTTTTCTAGGCATGGCCCAAACTGTCCATTTAAAGATAACAATTTTGAATTCCAGTAGGCTTCCTTTTAACCTGTTGAATTAAGTGTGTGCTTTCCTCACTTTCAGTGCCTGTCAGTAATTCTATTGCAGTTGGTTTCCTTTCCTGTAGTATTGAACAGGATTTTTGACTGTACATAATAAAATAAAATACCTGCTTACGAACAAAATTGTTCAAGTAAATTATTTTCCACGCATGATGTGTTTTAAAGATGGTTGTGGCAAATTTTCACTATTAGAGGCTTTGGAAACAAAGAATATTCAATGCAACCAACTTTCGGATAGAAACAATTTACATGTGAAGATAATTTTCATAATAGCTGTTTTGTCCATTGTGGAACATAATTTTTCAGTTTCTCCTTGTATTGTGAGAGTTTGCCTGAAACTTTTTATTCTACTTGCAGAATCTTTATATGTTCTTCTTAAACCTCAGCAGGATAAACCACTTGTGTCAAAAACACTTCAGTACCCTTGAAATATAAAAGCCCATCCCAAGGACTCATGAGAATTTTGGAGTGTTACAGATGTTGATATTTTTCTTTTCATCTTTGAAGTTCTGATGCTTTCAGAAAGGAGAGCAAACGCTTAAAAGGCAGTGAGGGTATAGATCCTGATACAGTGTAGGAAAAAAGTACACCTTTATCCCATGGGGGAATACCTGCATGCTTTGAAATACTGACAGTTCGAGCTGGGCTGGCTTATGCTGTCCTGAACAGTGAGGAAGAGGGAGCATGCTCTGCTTATTACTTAAAAATTCGCCAAAAGCCATAGAGTAAGACTATTAGAAAATGTCTTTTTAATATTTTATTTGGTTACTTTGAACTGTTTTCAAATAGGTATCAACACGTTTTATTAGAAATGGTGCTCAAGTTAGGACGGTACCTGAATGTGCCATAACCTGCTGTTTTCTTTTGGCTGGGGGATCAGTCAAGGAGATAGAAAACAGGCCTTTCTTGCAGAGCTCCTCCAGGATGCAGCCAGTGGTTGTCCTGATTAGGAAGTGATGGGTTCATGCTCCTTCCTGAGCTCTGCATTTATGCACTGAGTCAGGAACTGCTGACTTTCAGCATAGCCCATTGAACGAACTTTAAGTTGATATTCAGCAGGAGCCCAGAGCCCTCAATAGCTGGCTTCTGTGACTACATTAACTAATGTTTGAATGGGCTTATCTTCTGAAGCAGTTTAGATCTCTAAATATGACAGCATTGTCCTCCTGATGTACTTGTCTGCCCGTGTTTTATAAGCAAATCCTATCATCAGTGACTGTCTTTCCACTCCACTGATGATAATGGTGACCTTAGTAAGCACTGCTGCTAGTTAAACCTGCAGTAGAGTGCATCTGTTCTTAGCTTTCATTTACTTAGTAGTCTCTGTAGTACCAATTGTGTAAGAATATCATGTGGTAGTGTGTCAGACACACAGATATTTTTCGTCCGCACCAGTGCTTTTGTCAACCAAAGCTGATGAATCTAATCAAATGAGATGGCTCTGACAGGATCTGTAGTGGGATTTTGGAGAGGGCTGCCTTGTTGCATGATTCTGACTGACCACTACTGAATGTTAGCTCTAGAATTGCCTGCCTGCTCTTTCATTTCAAAAGGCTAACTTTCAGTTCCTCACTAGGAATGGGGAATAATTGGTTGTTGGGTGAATAGTCTAACCATGACACTGCTATAGTGAGAATTTTAGAGGAAGCCAGCCAAACCTAGTTTTAAGTGCATGTCCTTTTTGAAAGGCTGGGAATTAGCAGTAAGGTTGGTGTAAGGGTAAAATGGGAAGCTATTTATAGGGGCTTCTCTTATACAAGGAGTCTGTGTATAAGAACAAGTACAGACTCCTTTCAGAAAGAGATACCTTGTTTCTGAGAAGCCCAAATGGATTTTGGCTGAAACACTAAAAAGTTGTGAAGAAACTTAGGCAGAGAGATGCGTGCTTGTTTTGTCTACTTGTCTTCTTATGTGTATTTCTTAAAATAAGCAATCAAAGAAAAACTCTTTTGATGTGAAAAGCAAAGCTGAAGAGCGATGTGAAAACCCAGAGTTACACAATGAAGAGCTCTTGAGAGTGTGATGGGAATTTAGAGGGTCAGCAGCACTGGCCTTGCCTTGTGTATTTGACTTGAAAGATCTTCTTTCCTGGGCCATATAATGCCTGCAGTTTATTCATGAAGGAAGCTGGAAAAAGTTGTGTAGCCTGTTTAATTCAGGTGCTCTTTAAAGTTTGAAGAGAGCATAGCCAGTTCTTACAAGTCCCATTGGGGTATCTCTACTAGAGATATGCAGCAGCCTGGCCTGTTAAACTGTGTTGATTTGCATTAAATGTATATTTTCCGGTTTGTGTAAGCAAATCTTTAGTTAATGTAAAGTATCTTGGGGGGGAATATGTAAAAACAAATGCTGTAAGGTTAGATACAGATTTTTTTTTTGATGAAGAAAGGATTCAAAGGAAATACTTCTCAAGCAATTTTGTTTTCTTTTAGTGGATTGCACACAGGTGTAAAATGCTTCTCATCCTTTACAATAGGGTGTGTTGTTGAAACCTGAGAAAACTTCAGTTTACAGAAAAATTAGGGGCATAAGCAGAGCACGCTGTAGGTGATTCTTTCTTGGTGTGTTCAGGGAGGGTTGTTTGGGGTTGTTTTTTGTAGTGATTTCAAGAAAAAGTAGTAACAGGGTCTAATTTCTGTTGTAACTGTTTGACTTCTTTTCATACTATGTGTAGCAGAAAAGTAAACCTTTTAACTCCCTGCAGGGCTGGCATGGGATATGTCAGAATTTAAAGCAAGAGATTCTTGTAATGATGTGTGGCACACTCAAATTTTTATGCTTTCTGACATTAAAAGCATAAAATTTGGTTGATCAGTGGAAGAAAGAAAGAAATAATTGATAAATGTAGCTTAACCAGTGTTACTTACCACTTGGCCTCTTTGGAAAAGACAGAGTTTTGTCTGTTTATTTTTCCTAAAATGATTCATAAGTGGTCTTTCCTTTTTAATTATCCTCTACTCTCTTCTGCTCCATCCAGAAAATCACTTCTATGCTGTGTTCTTTGTAGTCATCTGATCAACCACTGCCTCAGAGACATTCCTATAAACACCGACTATAGCTTTTGAAGTGACTATTGCCAATATGTAGCCCAAATATCAAAACTATGATGCTGCAAGTGCTGCTTTGATTCTTTCAGTGAACTGTGGTCCAAAATAATTGTCCCAAAATCAAGCTGAAGTTCTGAGTTGTTATATACTCTAAAAAAAAAAAATCACTAATGCTGTAGAACACGGAAAACATTAGAAACTTAATTTGGAACCCTTTGTGGATGCTGGAAATTTCTCCAGTGTAGAATGTGCCTTAAAAGTAAAGAAATTAACTTCTAGAGTGTGTTTTAAGGATGTTCCATTATGAAAGAAGGAATTTTTTGACCTAGGTCAAAGCTTTTGGGACAGATTGTTTCCTTATGAGCATTTTTAAAACAATGGCTATGTTATTAAGACTCTTGGCAAAAAGTCAGATAAAGATGAGGGAGGAGGATTGGCTCTTGAGGAAAATGTTTTCTTTGTAATCCAGTCAGAAGCTTGTGAGCCCATTTCAGAGGATGTAATCAAATAAAACGGGAATTTCCCATTAAACCATAGGATATAAACATCTCAAAGATTTACCGGGAGTAGTTTCACTGTTATTTTCCAAACAAGACCAATTTAAGTCATTTTATGACTAAAGCAATGTTCTGGATATGAGAACAAAATTGAGGCCTGAGAGAAGCTGAATAGTCTCTTTAATCAGCTTCATTACTAGATTTTTCTTTAACCTAATATTGGAATTTAAAAAACCAGTTAACCTTTTTTTCCCCTTTTTTTCAAATACCATGCCTGGTGGTCTGTCTGTTGGTCTCAGACCCTTACCCTCAAGAAGGGTAGACTTAGATTACGTAATAGGGGAAAATACTTTGAAGGTGGTGAGGCCCTGGCACAGGGTGCCTAGAGAAGCTGTGTCTGCCCCTGCATCCCTGGCAGGGTTCAGGGACAGGTTAGATGGGGCTTTGGGTGACCTGGGCTAGTGGAGGGTGTCCCTGCACATGGCAGGGGGTTGGAGCTGATGGGCTTTGAGGTCCCTTCCAACCCAAACCATTCTGTGAATTGATACACATAAAGACTGAGATACTTTTCTTCATGGATGCCTTCAAAGAAACATTCATTCAAACATTTTAAAGCCAAAATGTCTACAAAGACACATCTATGTGTTGCATTTGTCTCTAGTCTCTGCCTTGCTGTGAATTCCATCTGCTTCCACTTCACCTCCTAATACTGTATTTGTTCTGAGTCGTTATGCATATTATCAATGGTGTATTCTGGCCTTTGGAAACAAAAATTTTGCAAGCTGAATATCATTGATATGACCTAATATTGAATGCAAAGTACTTTTTCTCAGTGAGGGAAAAATGCCAGGGTAATGTTGGTTTTGAGTCAGCATGTGGTTTTGATCACATCTGAGTGTCTTTTTTTATGTGAGTGTCTTTATTTTTTTCTAAGGTTATGGTTTTTCAAATCACAAGTTGTTTTTATTTGATTCACAGAAAAGAAAACATTATGCAGTTCAAGAAATACTCCTCATACTCAGATTTTTTTTTTTTGTGGTGGCAGGGTAGTAATGGAGGCATAATGAGTTTTTGAGGATATACATAAGATGGTCTTAATCGAGGGCGGGGTTTGAGATACCTGTCTCTAAAATGGGCTGTTCCTAATATCTTGAGTCTAAGTGACTCTAGTATGGTCAAGAGTGAAGATGCATCAATTCTGTTATCAGAAAGAACAAGCTGAGAGCATGAAACCAGGCTTTTATCTATGCCTCTGCTAGCTGTGATCTGTGACAGTCTTTTTGACCCTCATCTGAAAGGAGGTATGATGCCAGTCTGCCTTCTGATGCCTAAATGAATAAGAACAGCAATGAAGAGGGCAGAAGTGAACGTGTGATCTTCTGTCTTTTGTGCCTCTCTAGGTCTGATTTGCCATGCTTGGAACTGTGGGACAAATTGCTGGAATTCAGCAGTCTTGCTTTAATCTATCTTATACTCAGAGACTGTCATTGTGTTTGTATGCAGCTATATAGAAAAGATCTAAAAGTTTTTAATTCCAAGGTAATTGTTAATTGTTAATTTTCAAATTTGTATGTGCCAGTATTTTCCAAAATAAGACACCAAATCAAGCGTAAAGAAATGAGTGCTTTTATGGGTTTCTTCCACAAAGGCTTGAGATTAGTTTATATTAAAGTTTTCACATTAATTTTTACTTAAAATAGGTGCATTTTATGGGAAAACATAGTAAAAGCTGTTTGGTTTTTTTTTTATTTGAAGATCCATTTGTGACTGGGAGAGAAGCTTTGTGAAATCTGCTATTTGTTGTGAAGCAGGGCTGATGATAAATGCTAATACCCTTAAGGCACTGAGCTAATAGAAGATGTTCTGGTAGTTGGGGAGATTTCATATACCTCAGCAGTGGGAGGTTATGGGTATTTACAGCTGTGGTATAAGCAATGCATACATGAAAAACAGATGCAGGCAACTGCTTTCTAGATGAAATGACATTTAGAAAATGCTTGCTAGTACCTTAATATTTCATTATTTTCAGACAATAATTTGGAATTCAGTTTATGGTATCAGTGTTTTTATAAGGATCAAGGTGATGTCTCCTGTTGGTGTTACGACTTGGAATGCTGCTGAGCAGTCGTCTTGCTGAGCTACAAGGTGTGTGGGAGTGTTAATATTCTCCTCTAGTCACCCTGTACACTTATCCCTACATGTGAGGACAAAATACGCAGCTGCATTATCACCTCAAGGCAGGTCTGAGCAGGTGCTACCAGTTTGGTGTTCTAGGAATTCTCAAACCTAGCAGCTGCTTTTAAAAGGTCTGAGTGAAAACAGGCCAAGGAGGAGGCAGCATATTGTGCTTAACTTGTATTGTATTGAAGCAGGGAGCTTCTTGTGCTTTATTTCTGCTAATGTCTAAGGAAGCCAGTGAACTACAGGCCCCCCAAGGGTACATACCTATGGCTTTGCGATGCACCACAGATGGGTTGCAGGACAAAAATCAGATCAATTATGTGGGCAATGCAGAGAGATGTGGATATAACAAAAGAAACCAGGACAGATGAGGGTTAAAACTTTCTTTTAGATGAAATTTTATTCCTGTACTTTATTTTTAATGGTGTCTTTACGTGAACTGATAGTTATTTTACTGATATGTAATCTTCAAACATAAACTGATAGTTGTCCAAATGTGTTGGTGACACAGTGGAATCATAGAGGATAATGTTTTGAGTGGGAACTAATCACTAAATCAACTGTTGTGTTGTGGAAGAGTATTCCAGAGGAAATTAGTATAATTGTTCCAATTTTCTTCTGTTTTTTTATAGTAGACTGGATATAGTACAGCTAGGTATACTGTAGTGAGTAAGACCTCTTGAGTAGAAAGAAATTTGGTGTGGGATTTGTGTGGTTATTATTATCATGCATTAAAAATACCATAAATCAGCATGTGCCTAATATTGCAGATGTATTTGTGGACATGTCATGCTAAAGCTATTTCAATAAGAATATTTTGTCTGGGTTTAAGTTAAAAATTCTTCACTACTGTAAGAATATATGAATTAGTTAACTGTATAAATTGTATTTGGGATGTGATAGGGAAATGTTTGAGCTCTTGGATACAGATGCTTTGCTACAGAGGAACTAAACTAGCTGGTGTTTTCAGATGTTTTAATGGGTATTTATGCTCAATACTATTATAAAACAGAATTAAAGTGAGGTATGACAGAGCCAAATATTCTTTCCACAATTTTCTTCAGATTTGGGAGTTTCTGACAGTTTTCTTCTTTCTCAAGCACCTCTCCCTTCAGAATTCCCGAGAGGAAGCATTTCTCTTCACTTTCAGAATCTGTCCTACTCTCCCTAGTATTTACAATGACCTGCCCAGAAATCTTAAAACAAGAATCCTTGACTCCACCTTTTCCTTCACACTCTTTGTTCTTAAGATCTTGCTGTTTGGCTGCTCTAACCTCTTGTACCCCCCAGAGAGCCAGCGTCTTATCCACAGTATCATTCATTGCTGTAGCCTGCTGAGCCTGGCACTTCATTGGTCTTGCTAAAATTGTTAGAATGAGTCATTAAATACGTAATTTTATTTAGGTACAGCTTATAGATGAAGGTAGAAACAAAACCAGATGTCACTACAGGAATTAAACTAGATGTAACATAACTGTCAGCTGGGCATTTAGAATTTATTTCAATGTGAAATCTGTTTATGTGAAGCTTAAGCTTCGTGACTTTTCTGTTTAAGTTTTTTTTAGGTTTGTCATGTTAACACGGTCCTAAAAATTCACAAGCTAAAAATTCAAAGAATGTTGGAAAAATGCAGAAGACTGACAAGCTTCTAAGCCTTTCTATGAAATGTTTAAGAAAAGATTATCAATCTATTAAGTGATCTTTACAGAGGACATACAGCTTTGTCCAGTAAGATTAAAGATACATTCTCTGATTTGTTGGGTATTTTACCCTTCAGCTTACCTATAAAAGGAGCCAGGGAAACGGCAAGAAAATGGCCTGTAATTTTTCTTCTGAGCTTCAAGTACATTGAATATAAATACAGACTGCCTGTTTATATTGAAAATGTTTATCATTGCTTTCATGTCGGAAGTAAAACAATTTTGGAAATGTGCCATTTTGTCTTGTCACTGCTTCTTTTGTAGAACTAATTATTTTTAATACTGAAGAAAGGAAGCTGTATCCTGTCTTGTGCAACTCTTTGCAATATGGTAGTGAGGAAAGTATTTCTTACCACCCTGTAAGATGTGAATTAGCACTTATCCAAAACCTAAAAAAGTTAAAATAATGTTTCTATACATGTTGACATGTGCCTACTAAAACAAAGTATTTTGTTCCTGGTAAACAGTCCTTATTAATAAAAGATACTCTAACAAAAGATGGTATTATTGGAAATAATTATCCAGTGGTTTTGTTTAATAAATGTAGATTGCAATAGGAAATCTTGAGTTTGTAGAGAACAAAAAGGTTCACTATTCCAGGAGTTTGATTCTTATGCTCAGAGATTGCAGAAACTAAAACAGCCTGTAGGGAATTGAGTTGATTTGCAAATTATTATGAGTTCTTCCTTTCTGGGTGAAGCTACTAGATTCTGCCTGGATAATTGTTACAGTACTGGTACATTACATAGCTGCTTCACCCTGTGTAACACTGTACCACAGCTTTATAACACAAGGCTTGTCTCTGCCCATGTGGCCAATCTAGGATATGGTAACGTGACTGCTCCATTCTTACTGCTTTGCCTGAAAAGCTACAGCTGAGGCTCTGAAATGTGAAGGAAGGTGACAAGGAAGAAGTTGAAAAAGTTTGACTTAATGATTTGACTTTATGAAAAGTGGACTTAATCAAGGTGGTCTAATAGGCTTGGATAGGCTAGGGCAATGAAAAGGATAAACATAAACTATGTTAATTTGAATTAATTATAATAATCTTAGAGTGATTTTTTTTTTTTTTTTTTCCCCCCCCAAATTCTAATATAATCTCTCCATTTTTTCCTTACCAGTATCCCCTTATGTTTGGACTGATACTTGCATTCTGCTGGTGTTCTTTGGTTTGCTGTAGTCGAATTTATATGGGAATGCATTCAATTTTGGTAAGAAAATAATCCTACTAAACTTCTATTTTAATGTTGTTCTGATTTCATAAACTTCCATCACACTTAAGGTTTTACAGTGCAGTAATTGTGTATATAGATTTTTTTAGAGTGTCCTACAATATAGGAACAGAATGTTACATTTCTTCAGTAGAGAAATTGATTCAATAGCTAAAAGTAGGTATCAAACTTCTGTTAATTTATATTCTTCTTTCATAAACTGAGCCTAGTGAGACTTAGCTGATGTTTAATAGGAATTTTAGTGCAGAAATTGGTGACCACAGCAAAGCATTGATTAACTTTTCCGCTATAGAGTAGAAATGATGTTGCAGGATGAGAAGGTGGTTAATGTCCACTGGGTTCTATATCAGCTACCCAAAGCATGTGCATTTCAGAGTGTCATATTAAATGCTAGGGTTTCACTTACCGAAGTTTTTAAAGAGCCAAATAACAAAGTTGTCATCTGTAAAAAACAGGCTTATTTATTAAAAAGGATTAAAAAAAAATTAAGCACGAATGCATGCAAAGTAAAAATGGGAAAACAGGAACACTACAAACCAGTAATCAGATTGTAAGAGCACTAGTAAGGATGGCTGATGAGGGTTTCTTGACAATCACTCGTTAGAAGGAGAAAAGCTAACAGACAGAAAACAGTAAGCCTGGTCATGAGTATTAAAGCTCACAGATGAACAGTGTAATAGAAATATGAAAATAAGGCAGCTCAGAAAAACTGGATGACATTTGCATTAGTGATCAGGAGGCTTCCCAAGTTGGAACCACTTGTATGGAGGGTAGCAGAGTGAACTGACCTATCAGCTGACAGCTAATCTCATAGAACAGTCATGCAACAAAGTGATGCTTCATGCTCACTGGGCTATTCAGTAGTTTCGTATCTGAATTCTCTATAGTATTTGAGTGAATACAATTAATCATGTGTTACCTGTAATGTAAATCAACCATGGTCTCTAAGATGAGAGCGAGTAGCATGGCAAATATAGAATCATAGAATGCTGATGGCTGGAAGGGAACTTAAAGATCTTCAAGTTCCAACCCTCTGCCATAGGCAGGGACACCTCTCACTAGACCAGGCTGCCCAAAGCCCCATCCAGCCTGGCCTTGAACACCTCCAGGGAGGGAGCAGCTACAGCTTCTCTGTGCACCTTGTGCCAGGGCCTCGCTACCTTCACAGTGAGGAATTTGTTCCTAATATCCAATCTAAAACTACCCCCTTCCAATTTAAAACCATTCCCCCTTGTCCTATCACTACATGCCCTTCAAAAAAGTCCTTCCCCAGCTTTCTTGTAGGTCCCTTCAGGTACTGGGAGAAGGTATATGGCAGAAGGCTGTTGAGGCTGCTTCTGAAATAAGTCTTTCTTATCAGTCAATTGTATTGAATGTTTGATGGAAGCTCTCATTAGTGGAAATGAATAGAAATGATTCATTGAAGATGGAACAATACAAAAACCGCCTCCTGGCTCCTATAGAAAAGTTGATAAGCATGTGAATTAATGTGATCTGGGTTCTAGTGCTTGGATTTCTGAAAAGCTTTCAACAAATTCCTTCTTAACAATTAAAGGTGAATAAAGTTGCAGATAATTCTGTGCAACTGACTGAATAATCAATGGTAACTGAAATTGAATGATAAATATAGAAGTAATTAGGTAACCCTTTAATTAAGAAAAGACATACTTTAAAACAATAATAGAACTGGAAATCAAGTATAAAGCCCCAGAATTTGCATCTTTCTCTCCTTCAGTAGATGGAAACAATTCTCCATTCCTGAACTACAGTTAATTCTGAAGCTGGAGTGGAAAGTGTAAGCCGCTTTACTGCCTAGCTGCGTGGTCCTCGACTGCATTACCAGCTGTTGCTGCCAGCATGCTGCATGTTGGCACCCAGGCACATCCGGTGTTAAGCTACTCCAGCAAACTAAGTTTAGGCAGAACTTCTTTAGCTGGGCTAGCTCTGTGATGACTGTTGGCTGCAGTGCCCCAGCCCTGGGCAAGGAAGGACCACTGTAGCCAGCAGATGTGTCAATCTGCAGCTTTGATCATGGATCACTTAATCATGAATGAAGATATCATGATCATTCATGATCTGATGATGATGCAGATATCCTGTTATTAGGTGATCAAATGCAATTCCTTATCTTTGTTATAAAAAAGATGTAATATCTTAAATGAGAAAAGATGGGAATCGAAAAGTCACTTTTGGCAACAGAGCAACTAGGCTTGTCTCCATGCTGATACAGCTTAATTATTCTTTTAAATGGCTGTAACACTGAAACCATATCTCTTTCTCTTCAACAGGATGTTATTGCTGGATTTCTGTATGCTATTCTCATCTTGGTTGTCTTCCATCCAGTCGTGGACCTGATTGATAACTTCAACTTAACTTACAAATACGCACCTTTAATTATCATCAGTCTCCATTTAGCCCTGGGCATCTTCTCTTTCACCTTAGACACCTGGAGCACATCTCGAGGAGACACAGCTCAGATACTGGGCTGTGGTGCTGGAGTAGCCTGTGGCTCTCACGTTAACTACATAATGGGTCTAAAGCTAGATCCTCCTCCCGATACTTTACCTTTATCTCTCTCCTCCCTCACTGTGACTGTGTTTGGAAAAGCCATATTGCGGTTGTTGATTGGAGTAATTGTTCTGTTGCTGACAAAAGTGGCCATGAAAAAAGCCACTATTCCACTGGCATGTAAAATATTTCGCATACCACATGAGGATGTCCGGAAAGCAAGGCAACGCATGGAAGTTGAGCTTCCCTACCGCTACATCACATATGGAATGGTTGGGTTCTCCCTCATGTTTATTGTTCCTTGTCTCTTCCATTTTATTGGTCTTTCTTGATGCAGTTTTAATGTTTTAAATAGGGAGAAGGGAGCTAGTTGCTTTTTGAAGAGGTACACTAGTTTGCTAAGGGAAGGCCAGTAAGCTTGGCTTTAGCACGGTCTTCACTCTAACAGCAGTATGTAGCAGGCAAGGCATTTAAAGAGCTTTGCTCATCTCTGGGAATGGTATGGGCAAGAAGTCAACTATCAGTCCATGAGAAGTGCTGAACTCTATAAATGCTATGTCTCTAGATTTAGTGCTGTAACAAAGTCTCTGTGTGTGTGTGATGCGATGAATGTATCTGGAATGTCTGTCACACTTACCTGTACATGTGACACTTTAACAGGTCTGTCTGACAGCTAATCAGAAAGCTCCATTCATGATCTGTTTTCCATTTCATAGTAATTTATTCAAGCTGTTGGACCATAGACTGCTAAATTGGTTTTCCTCTCTTCTTTCCTGAAGTCATGCTTCAAGATGTTTCAGCTAATAGGCATTTCTAATGGACCAAACTTGCAATGAGGTTGAATTTTTCTGAAAAAAACAGAACTGTTTTTCTTTAGTCCCCTCTACAGACTAATGTGTCTGGACTGGCACTGGTTGATATCACTAGCATATACATGATTCAGGTACTGTGTTTTATGGTTTAATAACTGTGCCTTTCTGTTGCTAAATTAAGAAATGCCATATATACTGTGATGTAAAAATGCCTAATTTTATTTAAAATCATACCTAATTAGGCAGATATTTTTAAATGATAGATTGTCCACATTGCTGGCATGGTTCAAGTTAACCTGGATATTCACTGTAGCCAAATAAAACTGCATAAATGGAATGACCCAAGAACATGTCAAGATGTTGTAAATGGACATTAATCCCTTTTGTAAGAATTTTTAATGTGTATTGTAAGTTACTGGAAGAGGATATATTTTTCTGGAGATTGTTTATACAGTGGACAGATATTCAAAACTAATGAAGCATATAAACAATAAAAACATCCCATTCAGCAAAGAAATGGGCCTCATTTATTATTCCAAACTAATTTAGGAGGACCATTGTTTTTAGATATTTGCTTAGAAAATATAATCCTTATTCTAGGAAAAAAAAGTATTTTTATGCATTAACACACTCTATTTAAAAGTGATAATCACTTTTACCCCATTTAGATGGCCATAAGAAAACATAATGGTCAAATTTAAAATTTTTATCATTCTTATAGGCAGATTATGAGCAGTCAAGACAGTGCAGTCAAGGCATAAACAATTTGTGCATATCTAAATTTTACTGAATGATTACGTACTTTTCATGATCCTTTTTCCAGCAATGAGTAGAACATGACCCTTCAACACTAACTTCATGTGCCCCTTTTGTGTTTCGTTTTGTCTTATGTTTTAATGTGTTGCCAGATCTGTTCTTTCCACGTCAGGAACTGTCATACTGCAGCAAGAGTTGTCTTGTTCTCAGGCCAGGAAACACATAATTGGGTTGGGAAGTATAGTGATTAGATAGAACACAGAGCTTCCACCTTTTGTAAACAATAGTTAGAGTGGAAAGGGTTTTTTTTACATTGCAGCTCATATCTTCAAACTGTTAATATGTAAATTAATAAAACTAACTATGTCTTTCCTCAAAGCAGTCAAATTATGGTACACTGGCATTAGATGATGCAAAGAGCTAACTTCTCTGATGCATTTCTTCAGTGCATTCAGAATGTGCCACTATGAATGTATTCAGACTGATGTGTTCAGAACTGAGAGCATGTTAAGCAACTTCTGCAGCTGAAAAGACCTTACCTAGTTGAAAATGGTTAGCTTGTTTCAGTGCATATTTCTGGATTTTATTTTTTTTTTCTGTCTTTTCCTCTTTTGCAGCTTAATGCTGAATGTGCAGTAAAAGGTAACTTGGTTTCTGAAGTTTTGAGGGAGGGATTTCCAATGGTTTGGTTCTGCCTGCTATTGGTAGTCATTAAATAAATAGCTGGGGGGAATGTACACGAAATGCCTTACACTCAAAGCCCTGAGCCAGTGGTGTAGTTCCAATTGTACTGAATCTGTTTGAG
Organism: Porphyrio hochstetteri; assembly: GCA_020800305.1. Classification (NCBI taxonomy): domain Eukaryota; kingdom Metazoa; phylum Chordata; class Aves; order Gruiformes; family Rallidae; genus Porphyrio; species Porphyrio hochstetteri. The sequence continues at coordinate 65,350,629 of CM036908.1, read as the reverse complement.
GACTGATGAGAATAACAGGATAACTTTCTCTGAAATTTAGAGTATATTCTTAAATATCCTAGCTTTATGGCTTATAGGGAGAAATGTTTAAATTATAGCACATTAGAGACAAGTAAGGAAAACAGATTAAGGAACATATTTGACTTCTAGGAACGTCAAGCTTACAGCATAGGAGTATTCTTACAGCTCTCTTCTACCTACACTAGCTCTGTTGTACTATCAATGGAGAATAACATCTACTATGGAAGATGTAGAATGGGTGAAAAAATCGTGCAGGTAGGGCTTTCAACAGGCTAAGGAAAAGGGCACTAGTTTCTTCTACTGTTACTCATAAATATTTTATATTTTTATACGTCAGGTAACTTCAAAATGTCATGTTCCATGTGCCATATAGTCTAGTACACAGGAATGTACATCAGAATGCTTATATAGCATCTTTACAACCAGAACTCTGAGACTGCAACTACTTTACTGAAGTTTACATGAAAGAAGTTTTAGTACTCTATTTTCATGTTTTGTAATGGGCTAGGCTCAAGAGAGCAGTTTAGCACAAAATATCAAGCAATATGAACACTGTTATAGCATAAAGAATCAAAGAAATGCTAAAATTTAAAAATCCAATTTAAATATTTGTGTATTAGTGGATTTTTGTTTAATAACAAGCTAAGATTCCTTCAAATCGGGCATAACCAAACAGCAGGTAAAACTGGAGCACTTTCTTTGCCCTAGGTTCTTCCTCGAGTTGAACATGAAAAATGTTTCTGGTATGAGCATCAGCTGGTACCAAATGATATAAAAGTAAGTTTAACATAGCTTTAAAAGGTAGTTAAATATCTTTCCAGAAGGACAATACACTTGAAACCTTTTCATGAAGAGGTGCAAAAACATACTGATGTCACTGCTAGTGAACTTCCTCAGTTCCATGCTGTATAGTCCTAAAGAGAGAAACCATAGAATGCTTAGGGATGGAAGAGACCCTAAAAATCAAGTTCCAACCCCCTGCCATGGGCAGGGACACCCTCCACCAGCCCAGCCTGCCCAAAGCCCCATCCAACCTGGCCTTGAACACTGTCAGGGATCCAGGGGCAGCTACAGCTTCTCTGGGCACCATCATCACCCTCACAGGGAAAAACTTCTTCCTAATACCTAATCTAAATCTACACCCTTCCAATTTCAAAGCACTACTTTGTAGAAGCAGGTATAAATAGACATTTCTTGCAAAAAAGCATTGAGTTACATTTTCTTATTTAATTAATTTGAAATAAAACCTGAGAGTAACAGTCACTTAGAGTGTAATTTGGCACAAAATTCTGTTTTCCAAGAGGCTGAAGAGACTCAAATTAGTCTTAAACTGCCTCAAACACAGGAGCAGGAATTTTTCTAACCTGGCCCTCAATCAGAACTACCCCAAGATGGAATTCATGTAAGCTTTAGAATCTGTTATTTTGAAAAAGGTTTGATGTTCATAAAAAAAGCTGTTTCTTTGGCTTCCAATGCCATGAAAATGGGTTGAAGCATGTGTCTCCTGTGTGATCACCTATGAAGCTCTTCAGTCTCTGATCACATTTGCCTTACCACTTACCTTGCAAACTGGGGCGGGGGGAGGGGAAAGGGAGCAAAGGGGAAGGTGGAGAAACTAGTTGAAGCTAAATTGGCAAACCAAAGGGAGTTGTATTTTGTGTAGTTACTTGGATTTTTTGTTAAGCTTTTCTCCTGAAAATGGTGTATTTCTTTTAAGGTGGCAACTCGAATTGTGGCATGTGGCTTGTTTATTTTGTTTTTCCTAGAACAGTGTTAAATTGTCTGGATTTAAAAAACCTGTTATTTTCCATTGCTACTAGTTTTTATTACTGCTTTTGGTATTTAAGTCCATTTCCTGCTTATTTCCCAGGGAGTGTCCTGAACTTTTTGTAAGTAATTGCTACTTATGTGAAGATTGTAATTTTGAACTTGTAAATACTTAAGGGCTGTTAGTGGCTGTTAGCTGCTCAAATACATAAAAACAAACCTTGCATGCTGTAAGTAAATACATCTGTTGTGCTAAAAGTTGTTTCTATTTCAGTATTTGCTTTTTCAATACAAAATTAAGACTTTATCCACACACAATAAGTAAGATACTTAATAATTCAGTGGTAGGAAGGGGCATTGCTCTCTAACTCCTGTTAGCTTGACTGGGAGTTGTGCACCCAGTTCCTTCCATGTGTTGTTGAGGATGAACCTGAAGGTCATGCTCATGCTCTGATGTGTACAGGCATCTGTGTGTGTGAAGGGACTTACCTTGGAAGGTGTAAATGGAACAACTTTGCTTTTGAGGTCTGACAGATTGTTGTTTTTTAAATCACACTTAGCCCTGGGTTTACAGTAATTTTAAAGGGCTGTTTCTTAGTGGCTGGAACCGGCTGTACACTTGATGCTTTCCCCTCTGTGCCACAATTGTGTCGAATGATGAGATCCCAGAATAATGTCAGTAGATAAAATGATGACAAGGAGAATTGATTTCTTGGGTTACTGTGACCCAACTTAGTGTAATCGATTCTTGGGTGGTTTTTGAGGAAACTCTGACTTTTCTGTGGGAGGAAGTCTCATGGAATGACTTAATACCAGAACTTTATTCCAGTGGGAAGCGGAAGTGGCCTTTCTGTTTCAGCAAAAACATAAAATCCTACTTTAAATTTAACTGTAAATACTATATTTGTCAAATTGGTAGATTAGCTGGGTCAGTAATGTGTTTTTTCTCTTCCTTCACTTCTTGAAACAAAGGCAAACAAAGCTTAATTTGGAAACAAAATGTGATTATGTGTGGCAGAGAGGATAGAGCTCTTTAGGTGTTCCCTAAAAAGCAAATATCACATGCTGGAATTGAAGGTAACTAACTATGCATTAGAAAAAATTCTTTGCACTCCATTCTGCACCAGAAATAATTTGCATGTTGGTGAGAGTCTGTTTAACAAAGCAAAGCAATATCTGCTTGCAGTGTATAATTAGTAAGTGTTCCTGTAGGATCAGAGAAGAACAGAGGGTACATAGGAGAATACTACCCTGAAAACATTGACCAGAAAATGTAAATAAAAAAGTCCTGTCAAGTTGGAGAATTTTTAAGTTACTAGACTTTGACTAAATTAGTCACTAAATTTTTCCCGCAACTTTATTTTTGTTAGAAAGTGCAATGAAAGATAAGGGTGACATTCCTGAAATGGAAATTGGATCTTAAAATAATCCTAGATGTCTGGAAAAGATCAGTTCAGGATCTAGCAATCTGAAAAGTAAGAGCAAAGCCTGAGGGGGATTTTGTATTAAACTTAATGCACTTAAAAATGATGCCAAAATTTGGCCTATACTTGATTTATATGAAATCTGTAGTACAATATAGATATATATATAATATATTACATACTGGGATTTAATTTTTTATGTATAGAGATTTTCTTGTTACTGCATTCCCTGATAAAAGCAAGTGTTCATAAAATATAAAACAGCTTTGTCTATATAAGGGAAGGCTGTATGTTAGTAGTATTTCAGGAAATAATGCAGTTTTAATCCCCAGTCTCTCAACCTCCTGGAGAACTTTATTTATAAAAAAATAAAAGAAAAAAGAGTACTTCAAAAGCAAGCCCTGAGTTAGCTGAGGATCATATAGATGTTGCTGTATAATAGTGTACAACTGATGTTTTAAAAATTAATACATCAGAATTTTTTGTTATATTAACGTTAATGATTTTGTACTCATTGTACCCTTTCTGCAGTTGTCAACTAATATTAAAACTCATCTTGACTGGTAACTGAAGTGTCTAACTTCATCTGCAATGAGTGGGTAATAAACTACTGTTGGATTCCAAAGTGTTCTGTTGTCTTTATTCCTTCCAGTGCCAAGGGATGCTAGGTTGGACGCATGAAAAACTGAGCACAAGGTAACTTACATTCCTATTATTATATAGCAGTAACTGTTAGAATAATATAGTTTAAGGTGTGGGGTTGAGATGCAAAAGTTTGTGAAAAAGAATGAGGAAATACTGAATTTTTTTTTACTTTTTCCACTGTCTTAATCTGGACTGTTAATAGGTTTTCTATACTAAATAAAACCAGCTATTTATCAAACTGTATGCAAGCATTTAAGTTGTATTTTCCTCTAGCCTCTGTCATTTGTCACATGTTGATAAATTAATATGGAAGCATGTTCTTATTCTAACTGACAAGAAACTTGTTTCCCAGGAAAATGTCCCTGTTGAGGGAAGAAGAAATAGTTTCACAAGTTCTGGAACTACTGAAGTTTGGGTTTCCAGAGGATATATGATGGCCGCTTTTACTCATGCAGCAGGTTTGGTTTGAGGTAGCTCAGTCCTTATTTGAAATCAAAATCCTTATAGAAAAGAACCAGGAGTTTGTATCCTGTTTAACTTCTGCTCTCCTCCCGTGTTTACTTTGAAAACTAGGGCATTTTTTTCCCCAGTCTATTGAATATCTATAGAGTTTGGTGGAATGCATGTAGGCAGCGTTGCTGCCTGAGCCTTGCTTCCTTAGTAAACCAGACTAATTGCAGAATACTGTTAACATCAGTCACTGTGGATTGTGTTTTACCGTGGTCCCAAGATGCTTTAACTGCTATGTAATATACCAGCACGAGAAAGTATTAGTTCATTTGTAGATCTGTATTAACTTTAAGGAGCCTTAAGTTACTTGAAGTGCAGCAAAAAAATATTATTCAGCATAACTCTTTCTTCCTCTCTTTCTGCAGTTGTGCAATGCCCAGTGAGGAAGTTTGAGCAGATAAGTAATGTATCTGAACAGTATTGCAGAACACACCAGAAGAGGTGGGAACTGCCCCTTGAAAGGAAGCTGTTACCCAGTAAGTGGATTTGAAATAGTGTACTATTATATATTGTGTTCCTCCTTGTTTTGCAAACTGCAGGCATTTATATTGAGTTATTGAACATTATTCTACTTTCTACATAGGGTAAGAACTTGTACTTTTATGCTAAGCAAATCTCCTATAACTTGCAGAGATTACTGTATCTTTTATTTTTTGTCCTACCAAGCTCTTTTTCTCCTTAGTCAAAAATCTAAATGACAAGGATGTTAATTCCAGGGACCATTGAAATGTGTGATGATGGTTATTTTTTAAAGTTTCATGGTAATCTTGAACATCCTGAGATAAAAAAATCACCCAACCCTAAAGAGAATACAACTGAAAGCACATCATGAAAACATCTACAAATGTAACTAACTCACACCTCTTTGGGAAGATTTTCATTCAGGGTTTCACTGACGTTTGTAACTGTTTACAGTCTTTCAGGGAAACAAAGGCTTATTGTAAGGACCTGTTACCAAGCTCTGGTCCCTTGCTTCATAAAATGGCTCATAAATGCTTGGTCTGTCTAATTCTTCATTCTAAATGAAATAATTTTGAAGGGATTAGGAGTAAGCATTCCTTCTCTGCTTGAACAGCTGATAGAGGATTTATGGCAGTTCTAGCTTATGCATGAATTGAAACCAGAAAGGCGTAATTAGAACTCTTTTGATCAGCCCATCCTGGCCAAACATAACTGATAACTAAATCTCCCTAGACCTGAGTTATGGATCTTCCTCAATGGTGTTTTGTTTGTTGCTCTTTCCCTAAGACTTTTAGATCGCAAGAGTGGAGCTGGTACAGGAGAACAGCATAAACCTTAATGGGTACAAGTCATCTTTAATAACTGGCATAAGTTTAGCCATGGTTTGGTTATAGATTGTCTAATTTGATTGGACTTTTTGCTTGCTAACTACTTTGCAGTAAGTAAAAGCAAGTTCCTGCCCAAAAGCTTAAACCTGCAGTGCACTGGGAATTGTCCTTTCTTCCATTTTCCGTTTTGTTATGGAGCTTGCCCTGTGCTTTAACCTTAGGCTGTGAAGAACAGCTGGATTGTAGAGACACTTGCTTTTCTTTTCTGAAGGATTTTCATGTTACTTTTTTAACTGTGAAATATTTACTGCACTCATCATTAGTCTCCACTTGGGATACTGAGCCATTGACCATAACTCTTTTGAGTGCAACCATCCAACCAATTCCTTAACCAGAGTGGTCTGTATGTCAAAACCATGTCTCCAATGGAGAGAAGTCACTTGAGACAGTGTGAAATGCTTTGCATGAGTCTGAGTAGATGTTAGCTGCTCTTCCCTTGCTCACCAATGCCATAACCCTGTTGTAGAAGGCCACCAAATTGCTAATTTTAATGCAGTTTGATTGCAGGTAGTTTCAGATTTGAGTCTGTAGATGGATTCAACAGTTCATCTCAGAATCTTTAAAACCAAACCCAGGAAAAGCAAGGTGTGTTTTCTAAAAGTTCCTTTCCCCTAAACATATAAGGCTTATTTGCCATGATAGTTGTGGTTTTGCCCCAGCTGAGCACCACAGACTGCTTGCTCGCTGATCCCCACATAGGGAAGAAAAAAAGTCATAAAATAGACAAAAGCAAATCCGGTGGGTTGGGGTTAGGACAGTTAACTGGGACAGCAAAGGGAGGGAGAAATAACAATAACAGGACTTTATAGCAAACTGTACAAATACATACTGGTGATCCACAGTGCAGCGTCGCACCGAACTGCAGAACTAAGGCACTACAGCTCAGAGCTGCCCCGAAGCCAGACCATGCCCAAGCCCTGCATCCTGGGGCTGTGTACTCCTCCCCCACCAGCCCCTCTGTATGCTTTATGTCCGAACTCAGGACAATAGTTTAGCAAGCATAAGCAGAAAGTACTACTTCTGCTTCCCTGCCCATTCAAGACACAGAATTTCCTCTGAATTATTAAATCCCTCACACATTTGATCATCTCTCCTGTTATGCCAGTATCTGTGTTTGGGTAATTCCTGCTGTACAGAATTCAGTCCTGGTGCCTAATCAAGCCCACAACCACCTTGGGAAGCTGCCAGAAGTGTGCCTGTTCTGAGGAGTTACCTTGCAATTGCTGATCTCACGCTGTTAAGCAAAGGGATGTGATCGTGTTTGCCTCCTGCAGAATGATTACATTTTAGAACACGATGACCTAGATTTCTACTAACCTGCAAAGATTTTAAAACTGGAATTTTAGAGGGGGGTGTTACCTATGCTTCCCCTGTATCCAATGGTACTTTAATAATTAGTGATTTACTGTTTCCAGCATTATTTGTGCTGTAACAGCTACTAATTGCTGAGCAGTTATTGCTGTGGACTTCAGTGGATCTGTTGCAGATGCAGGAGCTATAAATGAAATAAAGCTATTACTCAAATTGACATTTGCTGTTTTAAGAGACTGTTTTCTCTGGGCTGATGTTTATAGGACATAATGCTGTCTCTGTTACTTTTTAATAAGGTTTGGAGGAGTAAAAGCTGCCAATATCTTTAAGACAGTGGTAAAAGTACAAAGTCAACAAGCTTAGTGTTCAGACTGCTTTCATACCAATGCTAATTAGCACTGCATTGTGCTTGCCTTGCAGAAGCAGTTCTGTTCTTTCCTGATGTGTTGGCCTGGTATTGGTATTGTGTCTAGGCTTCAGGCTGACTAACCTTGCTAATACAAAGTTGAAAGAAAAATAAAAACATCTTATGGTCAGGTTTGGCTCTTTCAACTTACAGGTATGTCCAGGCACCTCTTTAAACATCTGGTTGCTGAGATTTCTTTCTTGTCAGTGAAAATAAATGTCTATTTCAAAATTTATATACAAGATGCTTCAGTAGTTATGCAAACAAGTGTATCTCTGACACAGCAGTTCTGAAGTACAGACCTGGTCTGGTGGCTCAGTGCTTCACTCTCTCCTGAACTTGGGCTTTCAGGGGGGATTTCTTTGTAATGGCCCAGTTACAGAACCAAATTCAATGGGGGTTAGAAGACCAGACCGTGAAGCAAAAATTAAGATGGTATTGCCCCAAGAAAAGAAGTGTACCACATATGGAATCTGATAAATCCGTGCTGCTAAGAAACTGCTCTGCTCCCTAGTCAATAGGTAGCAGAGTTGAGCTGCCAGCACACAGCCCAATTTTCTGCTTTCAACAGGATCAAATTAAAAATCTTAAACTTGACACTCTGTGCACAAGAAATTGTGAGCATTGCTACCAATAGCAGCATTATTAAAATTAAGAATTCCTGCACTGGAGAGATGATGGGGATGGATCTTTTACCGCAGGCTTTGGAAAGTTAGCTTAGGTACTCTGAAGTCAGCAGCTAAGAATTCTGAGCTGACCTCTAAAAAACGGTGTCCTTATCCAACAACTTGACTTTGCAATAAAATATGCTTTAAATGTACTATGTAATTAGACTATATAATTTCATCAGCCTTTGATTTTGGTTTATTAAGTGCTTATTCAGCACTAAGTGGCAATTAAGAATTAAAGCACTTTCAACAAATCCAGGAACTTCATAATCACCAGTCATAATTAATTTGCCTCCTTTTGACATTTGGTGTGAAGTTCTACAGGTACAATTGCAAAAAGCAATGGAGAGAAGTTTGTCAGCTCTCTCTCCCCAAGAAACAGGTAAGAATTGAAAATTTAAACAATCCAATGAGCTGTAACTTTTTATATTTTTAAAAATAATCCCCTTTCTCCAGCAAATCACCTTACCTTCTACTACTTCAGCTGCAGGAAGCTGCTGATGGAATAATGTTTATTGATCCCTGGTATGTAACACTTCATCTACCTCCACATACAGGTGAATATCAAATTGCTTTGCTGTAAAAGTTGGCATAGGTGGCCAAAATATACTGCTAGGTACATAATCTTGACATACTAGATAGATAGCCAAGTAGTTAGGGTACTTGGCTTGTTCTTGTTACAGAATCATAGAATGCATTAGGTTGGAAGGGACCTTTAAAGGTCATCTAGTCCAAACCCCCTGCAGTAAGGAGGGACATCTTCACTAGATCAGGTCACTCAGAGCCCCATCAATCCGACCTTGAGTATTTCCAGGGATGGGGCCTCCACTACCTCTCTGGGCAACCTGTGCCAGTGAGCCACCACCGTCATATTAAAGATTTTTTTTTTTTCCTAATATCAACCTAAATCTCCCCCTTTCTAGTTTAAAACCATTACCCCTTGTCCTAGTGCTACTTGCCCTGGTGAACAGTTCTTCCCAAGTTCTCTTATAGGCACCTTTCAGATACTGGAAGGCGACTATAAGGTCTCCCTAGAGCCTTCTCTTCTCCAGGCTGAACAAGCCCGACTTTCTCAGCCTGTCTTCATAGGAGAGGTGCTGTAGCCCTCTGATCGCTTTTGTGGCCCGTTTATGTTAGGCGTTCCCTGAATAGTTGGAGTTAAAACTGCAACAACAGAACCATCAAGCCTTACAAATAAACTTTGTTTATAAAGGGGCATCTTAAGAGTAACTTCAATTGCATCCAGGTATTCTAAATTTCTTTCTCTGCTTTGAATACTATATATAAAATGGCTGAAAATAACAGCACTTTGATTCCTCTTCTCTTTTTTTAACTTAACTCTGCTGGGGGTGGGGGTGGGGAAGGAAGGCTTCTCATTGATCTACATTTGACAGAATTCAACCTAAGCAAAAAAAACCCAACAAAGCAAGATGCAAAAAATGTTGTGGCACGTTATGGTCGTGCCCAGAAGTTGGCTGTGCTCAGGCACAGCTGTGTCCCAATATATATAATGTGGTGTTATGCAAACACACAGCAAAAAAGTCTTGTTCTAGAGAAGGTGCCCTTTGAGTACTTGACCTTAGTCCTAGAGTGTGTGACACAAACTCAGAGGAGTGTGGACTGTTTCACATTTTTTTTTTTTTAAGGTGGGAATGGTAAAGATTCCTTCGAAAAATGTCTTTTAAATTCAGTCTGTCAAGTAACTCTTAGGACTTACAAGGATCACTGGAGCAACTGCAGTGCAATTACTGTGGTGAACTTTACAGATGCATTTCTACCTCACACCCGCTGTGACTCAGGAAACTTCTGCTTTCTGTTGATATAGCTGGATTCACCGGGGAGGACTGAATACCAGCTCCCTGGCTGTAGAATTATGTCATTCCAGTTGATCTTGCAGCTGGTTTTACTACGTCAACAATGAACAGAAGGTATTTGTTGAGTATGTGGCAATACCAACTCAGATGAAAAACTACTAACTAGAGTGTTTCTCATTGTAATATTGACATGTACAATACAGCTTTAAGTATTAAAATGTATATTGTGTTAAACTCAATAGTTCTCAGTGAAATCTTGGACATCTTGTTTTGACATTTTTGGAACATCCCTTGCCAGTTTGATCAGTGATTAGTTCTGGGCGATGGAGTTCAGCGGGTCCAGACTTCACAACAGCGATGAAAGGCATTTACTGTGGAAACAATAAACGTGTAGTTTGGGTCTCTGAATAATATCTAACCACATGACATCAAAGCATAATCTTCAATGCACTGTGCAGGGGGGGAAAAAAAAGCTCCCAAATAATTAAGAAGTGAAACTAAACAAAAAAGAGCACTCTTTCATGTCAGTTGGTCTGTCCTCTGTGATAAGTCCTTGGCTAATGCTTCTGTGAACTGTGTCCGTGACTCCTCACAAATAAAAATTCATATCTGGTCCTTGTAAGTTCTTTAGAGAGCAGGCTTTAGGCTTGAATCCAGGTGAAGTATCAATGCATCTGTGAAATACAAGTCAAGCTGACTGTCCTGTGGTATCGCAGAGCAATCAGAGATGGGTAGTCTCTATTCATTGAGAGATTATTACGCTGGTAAGTGTGTAAGTAGCTGCAGTAATAAAAACAATAGTAGTTATGCTGGAGCATATAGAATTAATTAAAATTTTGCACGCTACTAGTGGCAGGCAACTGAAATTGTCAGTACTTTGGAGTAGCTTTTGATTGACTTTCTACTTTTGCTGCATGTCAGTCAAGGTTGCCATTAACATGAGGTACAAGTGAATTTTTTTGTATGGTTCTGTGATTATCCCTTTAAGCTGATCACATTTGATTTAAATAAAGGGCTTTTTTATTGTGCTAGATAAATATTTCAAGTGTTTAATTTTTAAAAAGTCAGTGGAAACAGATGATGAAAATACCTCCATGTTTAAAAATACTTCTTGAAATAATTTATTTATGATATTAGTAATCTAACCCCTATCCTAGAATCATGGAATCGAATAGAATCAAAGACTGGCCTTTGTTGGAAGGGACCTCAAAGCCCCTCTAGTTCCACACACACACACACCCCCGTCCATGGGCAGGGACACCCTCCGGCAGCCCAGGCTGCCCAAAGCCCCATCCAACCCGGCCTGTTAAATCGCATGTTAAAAAAAGGAAAAGCGTGCTAGTTGAGACTTTTAATGGGGACAAACTTAAAGATCTGAGGAAAGGTACTAGCAAGGGTAAGGGGAAGGAAACGTCCTTAACCCTCCACCCCTCCCTGTTTGGGTCCCTCCCACGACATCAGCTGCTTCCCGCCTGCGGCAGCTCCGCAACGAACCCCGAGCCGGCAGCCGAGCCCACCGCTTCCCGCGCTGCCCGCCCGGGGGCTCCACACCCGGCCGGCAGCCGCCGATGGGCAGAGGAGGCGAGCTCGGCCCCTAAGCCGGTTGTCCAAATGCTGTTCGTGGGCCGCGGAGCGAGTTCTCCGGGTCCCGCTGGGTGGCCCTGAGCTCCGCCGCACATGACGCCATTTTCCTTTCGAGGTTCCCGGGGCCGGCGCCAGGGAAGTGACACACACCGTGAGGCGCTGCCTGCAGCCTGCAGCCCGGCCTCTGTCCCAAGCTGCACTCGGCAGCCTGGCACCCGCCCCGGGCCCGCGACGCGATGTCACCCGGCGGCGCCGGCAGCTCCGGCCCCTATAGGAGCCGCCCCTGACGCCGGGGTCCCTCCCTGCGCCCGCCCCGCTCAGCAACACAGGCCCCAGGTCTCCGCGCGCCGACGGCGGGAGCCGATAAAGCTGCAGCGATTGGAGAACCGGCCCTCTGCTCCTGCTGCCGCCCGCGCCAACCCCCTTCCGCTGCGTCGCTTCCTCTCCCCACCGCCAACGGAGGGAAGATGGCTGCCGGCTGCGCGGCCGGAGCAGCCAATGAGGTGGCTAGGGATGGCTCCGGGGGCGGGGCGCGCAGGGGGCGGGTCAGCGCGCACGCGGCCGGTTGTCGTGTGATGGTGTGCGGCGGGAGGGGGCGGCCCTGAGGGGCCAGGGTAGGGGTCGTTGGAGGGGCCGTGGCCGCTGGAGTAGACCGAGCTGCGGTGGGGACTGTTGGAGGGACCGGGCCTGCGTAGGGGTGGCTGGAGGGGGTGGGTCGGGCCGGGCCGGGCCGGGCCCGCTGAAGGGGCCGAGTTTGGGTAGGGGCCGCTGGGGGGGGCAGCGCTGGGATACGGACCGCTGGAGGGGCCGGGCTGGGCGGGGGCAGGGGCCGCTGGAGGGGCCGAGCTGGGGTAGGGGCTGCCGCAGGCGTGGAGGAGGGTTCTCTGGGGCAGCTGTAGGCAGGGCAGTGTCTGCCCTGGGTTTAGCTGTGGGGAGGGCGGGGCAGGGGATGCCTCTGAGTGGGCTCATCTCTGGGGGGGGGGCTCCTGTGGGTTTGGCAGGGGTTGTGTCTGTGGGGTTTGCGGTGGGGGACTCTGAGTGTTGCCCACGGCTTGTGGTTTGGGCTGGGAGAGCAACCACCAGAGATACCACTGTGCATGGGGGTCGGAGGTCTCTGCTGTGTGTAGTGCCCCGTGCGGTGGGGAGGGGGAAGGGGTGGCTCCTGAAGTTTGGTTCGCTCATCGTTGTCTTTTCTCCTTCCATTAGGCTAAACTGAAGCATCTCTTGCTTTGCTGATAGTGATGCTGTCTCTTGTGGGTAAAGTGTGAATAAAGCCACACGACTTACACTGTGAGTTGATCCTGTTACTTAGTGAAGCCTGGAAGCTTAGAAAGACTAACTGTGCTTTTAAGGCATCCTGAGCAGGCGGTAGAGGACTGGTGCAATATTGACACTGGTCTGGTCACTGTTCTTAGCTTTGATGCTAGTCCTAGTGATAGGACAAGATGTAATGGATTTAAACTAAAAGAGGGTGGATTTAGATTAGATATGAAGAAGAAATTCTTCCCTGTGAGGGTGGTGAGGCCCTGGCACAGGCTGCCCAGAGAAGCTGTGGCTGCCCTGGATCCCTGGCAGGGTTTAAGGCCAGGTTGGATGGGGTTTTGGGCAGCCTGGGCTAGTGGAGGGTGTCCCTGCACATAGCAGGGGGTTGGAGCTAGATGTGCTTTGAGGTGCCTTCCAACACAGACTTTGATTCTGTTCTAGGATTCTGTGGCACGTCTGGGAGAGTGGGCTAGTGTTTGAGCCTGGCATGTGGATTGGGTTAGCACACATTGCTAATCTGGACAGGCACATCTGATTATAGAGTTGTGACTAACCACTTACTGGCTGCCAGGTTTAAAGATAGGACCTGTGTTGCCCGATAAAATATGCTTATTGATACCCTAGTAAGTACCAGCTGACCTCACCTAAGTTCAGTGAAGATAGGGATCTTTTTTAATAATTTTAACAGTCTGAAACAAAAATCTGGAGAAGTTAGAGGAAGAAGAAATAAGGGCTTTTGTTTGGGTTTTGATTTTTTTTTTTCCCTTGGGAAGAAGTGAAAGGAAACTTAAAAAATGTTTTTGAAGAAGAAAAAAACATTTGGAGAATCTACTGCCAAAGCTGTGATACTTATGTCCTTAAACTGTGTTTTATGTAACCAACAGGTATTTCAAAACGAGCTGTGTTCAAAAAGTAACTTTTTCCCAAGGATATGGGGAGTGGAATTGTTGATGCTGTTATAGCACTCACATTGCTTATAATTGAATAATTCCAAATTAATTTTCCTTAGAAATGTATATTTGGAAGAACACAGAAACATGAGGTGTTCTCTTACTATGCTGTTTTTTTGGGTCTGTAAAAACTTTTTTCTCATAACTAACCTTTTAATGCCTTTAAAGCAATAATGCCTTTTATTTCTTAATGTGTTAAATGGGTTTACTGGTTGAGAGCAGTTTTCAGATTCAGCAACTGTAAGATAACTCCTGTTGTGGGCAGTGCATCTGAAACAATCTCTGTTCATGTGTACCCCAGGGATTGAGTTCTAGGTGCTAATTTTACATAATGCTTATTGAAAGTTTACATCTTGGTTCCTAGGGGAGCTGGTTGCATTTCCCTCCAGATGTCTTTTTGCTGGGGCAAGGAACAGCCCTGTAGAGAAGGTGAGCATAGGACTCTAGCATCCTCTGCGTATGTAGGCGGTGATGTGGGACCTGGTCTGTTGGGTTGGGTTTTGGTGGGGTTTTTTTGTTTGCTGCAACGGCCTTGAGGGCAAGGATACTTTGCTGGGTGGCCTTAGGGTCTGGTCTGTACCTCGTGTAAAACCAGACTGCTGTGATTGTGTGCTGACAGCACTTCCTAGCTGGGTTCTGCAGTTTTGTCATGCTTCTACTGTAACTGTACAAATAATGTGATTTCTGAGCTTGTCTGAAAAACATCAGAGCAGAAAGAAATTGGCATTACCCTGCTGATCAGCTGTGTTGATGTAAAGTTGCATGTGCAGGCTTCTATGGTTTAGTTTTAATTGGTGAATGAAAAGGCATCTCATGTGCAGGTCAGCTTTGCCTGTGTGATGACAAGTTTGTTAGTGGGTTTCACACCAGATAAGGAGCGGGGGGAAAGTGTTGAGACTTAATAAATTGGAGACTTGGTGAGGCCAAGTTTTGGAGATGAGTGTGCTTTGTAACTGGCAGGTAGCTTATGTGCAATGGAGGACGTAAGAAAGGCAGGAACAGAGTGTGTTGCTTAAGGATTGGGAAGTTCAACTTCAAACACACCTTTAGCCAGATCAACTGTCCACTTCTCCCTTAGCTCTTCCCCTTCTCATGTTTCTGCACTGTCTCTTCCTTTAACAGAAGTTCATTGTCCTCTTATTTCCTCCTGCCACCTCCTTTTTCTTCCCCTTTCTTCCCTGCTAAGCTGCGTTCAGGCTGTTCCCTCCTTCCTGCTTGCAGCTGTGGGAGCCCTGGGAAAGGACAGCTCTACCACAGGGCTTTGAACCAACAAACCAAGCGCAGTTGGTGCTGGTTCAGCCCTGGCTGAAACATCTTTGTTAGTCTGGGAGGCTGGTGCAGTCAGTAAGTAGAGATGAGATACATTCAGTGCAGTCTATAAGGAAGCCTAAAGCATCCAGTTTAGGGTTGGTTAGTTAAATAGATGTGGTGCTTGGACATGATCAACCAGAGTGTGTTGTATTACCTTCTAAAATAAGCTAATTTTAGAAGGAGAGGGAGGGATTCTGAAAGTGGGAATAGAAGATTGTTGTTTTGGTAGAAAAAGCTTTAGACTGGGAGTGAAGGATGTCTGATGTGGAAATGTTGCCTTTGGATTAAAGTTCAGTAGTTTGGATGAATTGTTTCTAGGATATATTTTTTGCCTTAGCTGAATCTTTGATGTAGGTTTCGGCAAAATCTTTCAGTGAGAACAAAGCAGGAGGGTGGGGGTGGATGCCTCACTGGAAAAAGAAAGTAATCCAATCTATAGCCCTGAAAAAATCATGCTCAAATTGCAGGGAAAAATGCTAAATGATTTCATTAGGCAGTTTGGAAGGTCTCAGCGCAGTGTTCTCTGTCCTGCTTCCAGGCCCTACAGGATACTTGAGCATTTTCAACAATCAGAATATAAGTAGAGACAGGAAGCAGATATTGCACAGCCACCTGTTTTATCAAGTTCACTTTAACACTTTCTTTAAACTCTACAAACCAGTACATTTTTATTCAGTTTATGTCAGGTATTATCTAGTCTGATCTCCTTTGCAAGACAAACCATTTGTAGTGTTGTTTATACCCTTTGCAGACTCTACAGAAATTTGTCTCCCCTCCTCTCTTTAGTCTGAAGGTATTTCTTTCAGACTGTTAATATTCTCACATTTTTGTTACCACTATTTGTACTGCACTATTCCTATTTTTGAAAATGTTTGGAGGAGGCCTTAATGGCTAGTTTCAGACTAAAAGTTGCAACAAATAGAGGAATTAAAATACCTTAATCGTTGGAGTCCCTGTTGTTTTACTCTTTGAGAATTGTTTGATGACTTCACTGGCATCAAACACTTGCTATTTTTTTTAAGTTTCTGTTTTTTCAGTTAATGTATACTTAATGAAAAATCAAAACTAAGGGGTTCTGGAAACCCTTCTTTTATTATAGCAACCGAATCCTACCTGTCAAAAAACAGGTGCATTAAAACACTTGTGGTTCTTATGTTGGATTTAAACTAACTGATGAAAAAAATAGCTTTAAAGTGAAACTACCTTTTTGCTATATGTTTGTATATAGTGGCAATTCAGTTGGAAAATACTGAGCGTCTTCCTTGCTGTTTCACTTTACCTTTAGATGGATGAATGTATTGTTAATACATGTAGCCACTGCAGATGTTTGGGTTTTTCCACCAGCAGAATCTTCGTCTTTTTTATTTTTCTTTATTTTTAGCTGATAAATAACTTTTCACTTGCACCTTTTCTGTAGCTGGCCATAACTATTGTGATCTTTGTTTTTCCCCCACGCCTGTTATTTTTAATGGGAGGCTGAGTAGTTTGCCCAGAAATAAGATGTATGTGTGCTGTACAGTTGGTAAGCAGTTAAATTGGTGAAATGACAACCCAGCATTTAAGTAAAATTGGCAAATTGCTTGCTAGATGGACTTAGATGCTGGCAGTACCTGGAATAGGAAACCTCAGATGCTGATTACTTTTAAGTAATTTGAGGATCTTTAGGTAATAAATGTGTGTGTGTATGTTGCTATGGGAATGACTGAGCGAACTGGGATTCTTATTATTCCTGTGTGGAATCAGAAGGGACAAGCAGATGGCTGTGAAAGCAAAAATTTTTGTTTAGAAAGGCAGCTCTTTTACCAACAAACCTGACTTACTCAGTTTTTGAGGTTAAGTGAAGTTGATTTTTGTTTACTCAATATCTATCTAAGGAGGTACCTGACCCTTGAAAGAGGGGAATAGATTTAAGGAAAAAGGAATTCAGGTGATTTAATGTCTCGGGTAACTATCGCCATGGATATGTATTGAATATTCCTGCTTCAGGAGTGCTCATAAGAGCCAAAGGCAAGCGGAGCAGATTGAGAGAGGAAGGGTTTTTCACTTGTTGGGTTTGGTTTGTTCCCTGCTTTCCCCAGGGAAAATGAGCGGTGGGTGTCTCTGGACTTGCATGTCTTTCTGTTTGCTCTCTGAGCATCCAGCAAGTCTCAAGTCAGTTCTTCCTTGCGTGGAAATACAAATGTTGCATGTTGCGTTGCTGTGGAGTCTTTCAGATCTGAAGCTCTGAACTGAGATTACAAAAATGAGACTTTAAAAAAGAGCATGTAAATTATTTTTAATCTGTTTGACAGATCAGAAAGGAAAAGTTGTGGCGTAGTTGCATTTGTGGGTTGTTTTTTTTTTCTTCTCCAGCTTTTGTTGCTAGAAAGTTCTAAGTGAAGGCCGTGATTTTTGATTAATAGTCTGATTTGGGGATCTGAGGCTTTTAAAAGGAAGGAAAAAATGCTGGTACCTTAATAACATTCTTTGCAGCACTTCAGACAGATCTCCTGTGCCTTGCACTCTTAATTAAGTCTTTGTTTCCTTGAATGCCACTCAGTTGACAGCTTATCATAACCAATCAAAACTAGTGGAGGAATATATAGCTGTATTAAAGAGGGTGAGTGCTCTCCTTTTGAATTGCGTGGTCTAAATCTGTGACTCCAGCTTCTCGACGTGATTGAGCTGCTTGTGAGTGGTGGTCATTAGTGACATCAAGTGGGCTGAGTGTGAAATAACAGCTGCTGTCCCTTGTCACTTCCAACTCACTGAGACATTGCCGTAGTGCGTGTATGCTCAGCTACGCTGGTGTCATGTTTGTGTTGCACTGATTGATGCAGTCGCTGCAGGACAAAGTCTTCCATTCTACTTCGCAGAAACTGATAAACATTCAAACTTGAGTGGGAAACGTTGCATTTCCCACACTATTTGGAGTGTACACTTAAATCCTCTTATCCCCAAAATTTCAGAGGCATGTGGAGAGGAAGCCACTGTAACCCCATGCAGCAGTACAGCTTAGGGACTGACCTGCTGGGAAGCAGCTCTGTGGAGGAGACCTGGGAGCCCTGGTGGACAGCAGGTGAACCATGACCCAGCAACATGACCTCATGGCCAAGAAAGCCAATGGCATCCTGAGAGTATCAAGAAAAGTGTGGCTAGTGAGTCAAGGAACATTCTCCTACCCCTCTGTGCACTGATGAGGCCTCATCTGGAATATTGAGTGCAGTTCTGGGCTCCCTGGTTCAGGAAGGACAGGGAGCTACTGGAGAGGGTACAAAAGAGGGCTACAGAGATGATGGACTGGAACGTCTCTCTTACGAAGAGAGGCTGAGGGACTTGGGACTTTTTAGCCTAGAGAAGAGAATGAGAGTGGATCTTATTAATACTTATAAATACTTGAGGGGTGGGGTCAGAAGGATGGGGTCAAGTCTTTTTTCAGTGGTGCCCAGTGACAGGACAACGGTTATGGGCATAAACTTGAATATGGGAAGTTGCACCTAAACATGAGGAGGAACTTCTTTACTGTGAGGGTGACAGAGCCTTGGGACAGGCTGCCCAGAGAGGTTGTGGAGTCTCCACCTCTGAAAGTACTCAAAACCTGCCTGGATGCTGTCTTGTGCAACCTGCCCTGGGTGATCTTGCTCTGGCAGCGGGTTGGACTAGATGATCTCCAGAGGTCCCTTCCAACCCCTATCATTCTGTGATTAAACTGGAAGTTGCATTCTTTTTGGGTGCATAAATAACCTCGTAGTGGGGTCTTAGTACTGCTTCCCAAACTATGCAGTAGGCAAATGTTGTGTCTTGCTATTGTCTGTCTGGCAAAGTGCTATCTTCCAGAAAAGTGGTGAGTCAGCTTATCTCATAGTTTGTTGTTTTTCAGTTTGCCTTCCTATTTGTGTGCTTTGCTGTGCAGTTGTGGGTGCCAGGCTGGTGAGGCTATAAAAGTAGATGAAGACAGGCATCAGAAGCTTTTGTCCCCGCTGTTCTAATTGGAAAATATTTTGAAAGATAAACTTCATAATTTCTGCTCAGAATTTTATTTATGGTCACTTTATACTCTTAAACTGTTGTGCCAGTATTGTTCTTGAGTAGCTCCCCTTCGTCCTCAGCATTTATCCCTTTGATGTATTTGTAGATAGTAATCATATCCCCTCTCAGTCTCTGTCTTTGCCAAGCTACACAAGGCAAAGCATCCCAGATACTTCTTGTAAAATAAACATTCCATTCCCTGGATCAGCTAACACGTGCTTCTCTGTACTTGGGTATGGTTTAGTTATCAGGAGATTGGCTTCAGCAAAGAGCCCTGCTGTCAACCTGCTATCATCCTGCAAAATATGGATTGACTAAAGCATTGAGAACAAACATGAGCACTGTTATTGAGATACATAAAACTCTTGACTTGGCTTTTTATCCTTGTCTTGTTCTGGGGCAACAATGTCTGCCAAACATGTTGGAAAAGTTCTTTTGGGTCTCAGAAAAATAAATTTCCCACCCAGGTCTTAAGGGTGCAACAAAACCAGGTAGTTTTTATTGTGATTTTCCAGCAGGGATTGTCTGTGTAGCTGCATTTAGTTGGTGTTTTGATCAGAAAGTGATATCTCTATACTGTCTCTTTTGGCCTTCCCTTTTGTTAATCTAGTTTTTATCTCTTGAGTCCTGAATCACTCTTGTAATGTAACAGAAGTTGAGTGTGAACTTACACTACAGTGTGGTGGAAAATCACTGTGCGCTTGGACGCTATAAAAAGGGAGAATGTTTTTTAATATCTGTGAAGCCAGTACTGAAGTACTGCTGCATGTGGTTCAAGTGCAGAGCTGTCTGAAGGCTCTTGAAAACAAAGAGCTGAAGAGAGTGCCTTGCATGGGTACAATGTGCACATAGGTGATGCTTTAGCATCTTTTATGGAGGCTGAAAGGTAAATTCTCTTGAAGGGGATAGAGTCATCGTAGCTCTAAATCCCTTTATTTCAGCCTCTTCCATCCTGCTGCTGTCACTTAGATGACATCTTTTCCTTTTGTCTGTTACAAAGCATTGAAAATTGAGCTTAGGGCATGATAAGGATTCAGCAGAGCCTCCAGCTGTCGGGCTGTGCACAAAGAGCATGTTTTGGAAACTGATAGTCTGCAAACTGTCATAAGCACGCAAAGGATCTCCAGTTTCTCCTGCTGCATTGATACTGGAGAGGGTCTGACAAATTACCTTGACATGGAGATGTTCTGGATTAGCTAAATATCAAAACCAAATACTGCATGATGTGACTGGTGAAGGAACCTTAGTGATCTGCATGTTCCCAGGGAAGCAAATGAGGGAAATGAGAAGCTGTTTCCCCTGCTCTAGGCTTGACAGTTGCCTGTGCTTGTGCAGTACATCTGGAACTGCAGAGAATTGCTTAGACAGTGATGTTAGCATAGTGCTAAAAATTGCCAGGAAGGCAAATGTTGTGTTTGGAAAATCCTGGTGCCCCATCCACACACGTAGGGGAATATCCTCTTACCAGTTCACCAGCAACATCCCTAGTAAAGATGAGACCTGTAGTTGCTGATTTAAGTTTGGGTTTTTTAAGAAAAGAGTCTTGAAAGCATAGTAGTCTTGTGTTTTGAAGAATGAGTTCTGGTAACAAAGTGTAGCTTAAGCTAAATTACTGTTGTGAAAGGATTCCTAAAATATTCTGGTAAATAAAACATTTTATCTCATTATAGGTGTTTTGGCACTAGTGTGTGGTAGTAGGAGCTATTTTTCCTGCTGCAGTTCAGTTTCTTTATATCCTTTTATTCTGGTTGCTGCTAAATTTAGGCTGAAATTTCCCAGGCTTCCTGTGGTGCAGAAACAAATTCTGTGGAGGAATTTCAGCAACACTTACTAATATTTGGAAAGAATCTTCTTACATACTTCATTTTTTTTAAAATATGAGGTTATTGGTACCAAGTGGCAGTGTCTGCACTGGAGGAAATAAAAGGTATTGTTGCAGGGTCACTAAATTTTTCATGCAGCTGCATAAGTAATTTTATTTTCCCTTTCACAGTAGGATGGATCATTGGGGGTTCCCATTCAAGTGGTGGTTTTTTTCAGCTCAAAATGACCCCGAAAGTCATTGCTCTTGGAGTCCTTTCTCATGATCCCAGACTCAAAATGACATGGGAACCCTTTTGGATTGTGAAATTTGCAAATGCATTGCAGCGTTCCTGTGACTTTTGCATTTCATTTTGTAGTGTAGATGTTCAGAACAAGGGTTTTTCTTTTGAAAGGTTGCTGCTCACTGTATTACTAATGTTTGTGTACACAAGTATGAGGAGTTAGGCAAATACTGTCTTTGTTTCACTGACTGAGAAAGTAAATAGTGACTGTTGCAGCTTGCTTGGAATTACTTAGTAAGCTGTTCTGACAGAACCAGGACTAGTAAGTGTTCGTAGTCCAGGGTCTTGTTCAGATCCACTCATATGACTAAGCTTTGTTTCTGTCTTCCTTACGGTGAGGTGATCATCTCAGTGCATTACTGTAGTGCCAAATCAGACAGCCAGCTCTTTGACCTTTTAATGAAAGAGAATGCTGCTAGCCAGAAGGCATTTGAGGAATAGCTCAGAGAAAGGTATGAACCTTTTCTTAGCTGCTCATGGTTATATTGTGGAAATGTGAATGGAGAGAAACTCAGGACTACAGGTAGGAGAACGTTGTACCCTATGTGTTTGATGTCCAGCAGTTGTTGGCTGTATGTAATTGTGAGGTTGATTACTTCTGTATCTTCTTTCCTATGTGTGTGGTTACAAAAGGTAATGTTGATATGGCGTCTACAGTGGGAGGTGCTCACAAGAGAGAGGAAATGATTTTTCTGTGGTCTGATGAGATAAGCACAAATGCAGAAGGCTGAGACTTGAATTCTCTTCAGGTTTTGCAGCAGATTGACTGAATGGCCATGGTTACACTACAGACAGACACCAGGACACAAAGGTGCTGTGAGCTATCTAGCATCTCTTGAAGTTGGGAGCATTGATGTTTACGTAGCATTTGGACAGCAAAATTTTCTAGAGCTGTTGGGTGCACACATTATCCACCTTCCATTCCTTGGGGGGCTGTTAATCAATATTCTGCATCCCATCTTAGGAGGAGGTGTTTGTTAGAAGAAGCATGGGTGTCACAGAACTGGCGGTGACTTCCGTGGTAGAGGCTTACCCTTCCTCAAGAAGGTGATCTGGATGCCTCACCCCATCCCTTGTCAGTGTGCTGGGATGGAGTCCAGGTTAGGCACTGACTTTGCCTGGGTGGAGGGTGGAGAAGGGAGGAGCAGTAGGCACAAACCTCATACTTAACCCCCATCTCGGAGACTTGCTCCTGTGCAAAAGCCAAGGCCCAGTGCAAGACAGTTTTCCTGGCAGCCCTTGTCTGTTCTGTAGCATCCACCTGAGGATACAGATTTTGTTGTTTACTTGGTCAGAGGCCATGAACATTTAGGCACAGACCAGCTTTCACTGAGGGTTTTTAAATACAGTATTCTTTACAAAAACAAAGGAGAATATGTAGAATTTAGATGTTAAATGTCCCATACATTATCTCTTTCTGCAATTTAACCTTTGCCTGGGAATCTTTAAGATCTGTCTTTATAAAGTAGGATTGCTTCTGCAGCAGCTTCTGTCAGCTTGATCTGAGAATAGCCATGAGAGTAAAATAGAGCATCTCTTATCCTCTTACTACTTTGCAGCCTCCTTTATTGGATGACCACCTTGTCAACACCTGGGTGCAGTAACATCCGCTACCTGGTGAGGTCACTACTAGGAAACCTTCCCCTCACAAGAAGCTCCCGATTGGATCCAGTTGCTCCTGTCAGAGTGTGGTTTTGGTGACAGAGAGGTTACTGTGCTGCTCCTCATAGTAGCTTGTGTGGGGCTGTGTTTGGATTTGTCTGGAAGTAGTGTTGATATCCGAGGGAAGTTTTTGTTACTGCTGAGCAGGGCTTACACAGAGCCCAGGCCTTTGCTGCTCCTCACCACCCCCCCCAGTGAGCAGGCTAGGGGTGCACAAGCAGTTGGGAGGGGACACAGCCAGGACAACTGACTCCAAATGACCCAAGGGATATCACAAACCATATGGCGTCACGCTCAGCATATAGAGCTGGGAGGGGAAGGAGGAAAGGGGGGATGTTGGGAGCAATGGCATTTGTCTTCCCAAGCCACTGTTGGGCTTGATGGAGCCCTGCTTTCCTGGGCATGGCTAAACACCTGCCTGGCCGTGGAAAGTGGGGAATGAGTTCCTGGGTTTGCTTTGCTTGTGTGTGCAGCTTTTGCTTTACCTATTACACTGTCATTATCTAAACCCACAAGTGTTCTCACTTTCACTCTTCCCATTCTCTCCCCCATCCCACCAGAAGGGAGTGAGTGAGTGGCTCGGTGCTGCTGGTGCTTAGCTGGCAGCTGGGGTAAAACCACAACAATCCTTTTTGATGCCCAACACAGAACTCAAAGGGTTCAAGATAGCGACAGGTTTCATTGGAATGTGCTAGATCGAATCTATAGCTCTTACTGCTGTTTAGCTATTAACTGGCAGGCTCCTGTGCTTGCCATGGCACTTGCCCACCTTACTGTATAGTAGAGTTTAGTGCTCATTAGTGGCTGCTTCTTGTTTTTGCAGCTCATTGTAGAGCTGCACTGCTTATCATCTTACTGGGCTGTGCCTGGGATCATTTTGATAACAACAGTGGTGATGTGCCTGGGCTGGCAGATGGCCACGGCAGCGCTGCTGTTTCTCTGCTGCTCTACCAGACAGGCTGGAACTGTGGTGTGAACTCAAATTGAAGCTGTGGATGAGTTCACCCAGGAGCAGGCACACCTCAAAGGGACCATGGCTGTGGATAAGGTTTTGCTGCTGCAGCTATACCCCTGGAGAGACCGTGGCTCATAGATAAGGCACCATGTGGAGCAGGTACACCCCTACCTAAGGCACTGCAGTCTGTGGGAGGGAGTAGTTCATTGCAATGTTTAACTTGATGGTCTGGTCCAAAGGAACTGGGGGGGTAAATTGTAAGGGAAATAGTTTAAATTGTTTGTAACCTGGTATTTCAGTTGCCTGTTATGGGAATTACTATAGCAGCAACTACCTGGACAGACTTTACAAGAAGCAGGGCAAGTGCAGCAGTGACCCAACCTGAGTTGGCTTTGGTGCCCAGTAACTCCACACAACTGACCACCTCTCCTCTCCTGAGTAACCACTGTAACAGATGGAGCCCAAAGTCATGGGCTAAATGAACTCAGTGGGCACTTTACAGACGTTTTACAGGCATGGTCCATAGACTAGAGGAATGATATCTGTGCATTATATCAAAGGATGGGAAGGGGGGAGTGGTTAATGAGGATGTATTGGATAGTGTGGGACCTAAGCATGACATAAATGGTATGGAATAAGGGGTGGAAAATATGCTGGGTTTGGCTGGGGTAGAGTTAATTTTCTTCATAGTAGCTGGTATAGGGCTGTGATCTGGATTTGTACTGAAAACAATGGCGTTTATGATTTATGCATTTTAAGCCTGATCAAATCCAAAAGTAGTTTTTGTGTTGTCTCTTGGATATCTGCCATAACATTAAAAAAGAGATGTTGTTTCTGTATTGACATGAGCACCTGCTTATTCTCCCAAAAGATGGGTACACGAAAGCTGTGGTTTCCTTTTTTTAAAAATTATTCAACACCAAAGTGCTGAGCACCTGTGAAGTTTTCCCTTTGTTCTCTTGTTCTCTCCTAGCTCTGCCTCTTATTTTTCCTTCCCTCTAACCAATACTGTTCTTTAAGGCCATTTCCTTGGTTCTGTCC
The DNA here is from genome assembly GCA_020800305.1 of Porphyrio hochstetteri. Classification (NCBI taxonomy): domain Eukaryota; kingdom Metazoa; phylum Chordata; class Aves; order Gruiformes; family Rallidae; genus Porphyrio; species Porphyrio hochstetteri. Next base: position 65,325,835 of record CM036908.1, on the reverse strand, counting down.
CACCTACAGCTCTTCTCTCCATCCTGAACAGGATTGTACCTCCAAGGTCTGTACTGGTGGGTGGGTATTAATTGATTTCATGGAGGGTAAATAGTTTGGTAGACCTAATTTTTTTTTTTTGTGCTCTTCCCCCATAGACTTTGTTGCAGCAGCATTTTATCTTTTTCCTCCTTTCTGCTCTCTTGATAGAATATTTTTTCTGTACTGCAAATGCAAAATTACATGGAGCTTTTTGCTTGCTGTGCTTTACATTTGGAAATGAGATGCATCTGATTTGAAAGGATGAAATCATTCTCTTGGCAGTTTCTATCTTGCCTCTGAGCTTCAGCGTAGCCTTCTGCACACCTTATTCCCTTCCTGCTTGATAGACTAAATGCCATTCTCTTTGCCTTAAAAAGGTTTTGTGGGAATGCTGGGAAAACACCTTCTCTCTCTCTGCTTTGGTAAAATAACAAAATCATCTATAGGAGTTTGTATCCTGCAGAAATGGTGCGTGCCTGATGGGTGTTTTGTGCTTCCCCTCAGTGCTTGGATCGTTTGGCTGATCCATCTTCTCTTGTGAAGTGGTGCCAGTGAGGAGAGGTCTCTGAAGGCATTTTGCATTAGTGAAGTGCAGCGTGCTAATGTGTTCTCCTCAGCCAACCTTGTGCCTTGCATTGTTTGTTTTAAAATGCAAACCACATGTCATGTTGCATGCATGGATTGCTTTTCGCTGCCCAGAGCTCCAGGTTTGCTCTTAGTTTGCTCTTGAACTTTTAGTAGTAGTGAAAATAAAGGGAGGGTCTGTTTGCATTGTTTATAGTAGGAAAGAACAGTACGAGATTTCATCTAATGCTGTTCAAATCCCTTGCTATTTTTGGTATTTGACCTCTGCAGAGAAGATTGCCAAAACTACAGGTTGTTTTCATTTTTATTACGTGTTTCTACCCTCCTACTCTAAAGTTACTCTTACGTTACTGACTAAATCTTTGAGGTACAGTTCCATTTCTCCACGTTTCCCACAGTATTTTTTCAGAGAGGTAATTTTACATTTCTATACGGTGTTGAGCTAACTTTCCCTTTTGGAAATGGGAACTCTGCAATTTGGCAGCATCTTGTTTACACCACTAATAGGAGAAGGAGAATAACCGATGGATGGTTGGTTTAGTTCTTGAAAAACCTGAGCCTGTTGGCTGGAGCTGAGATTATGATGTTTAGAATAGCACATGAAGAGTGCAGTAGTGTATGCTGAGACAGTATTGAATGTTCAGTGTGTGTGGGGAGGTGCTTACCTTTCCTTTCTCTGTCAGTGGAAAGGCTGCTTTCAGCACCCCTGGCTGTTCACTGTAGGGTTGTTTCCACTCACCATTACTGAGAAACATGTAACGAAGGCCTCTGAAAATCCTGTCCTTTCTCTTTGGCATCCCTTCTGCTTTGTGCCTTCTGTTCTAAAAATCAAACTTCTTTCTGTTTTTAAAAGATCCTTATAGGATGCCCAAGGAGATCAAAATAGTTTTGGTTATTTCAGAGTACTGTATTTATTCTGAGTTCCCAAATAATGAGTTTGGAGTGTCCTTCAAGTAGTTTGTTGTTTCTGGTAGTTGTGATATCCAGAAGACTTGCAGGGGTTGCATGGAACTGTGAAGTTAATTCATGGAAGAGATCATGTGGATGTGGTTCTAGAGGACTAGGTACACCACCACAGATGTTTCAGGGATAATTTGTAACAGGTGACTGTACCTTGTTCAGGGAGCACAGATGTGAGTGCAAGATTGATGTTACATACAAGGAATGGTGGTTGCTGACAATGGGACGGGACTTCTCTTCCAAACACAAATGACCAGCCACAGCCAGACACCTTGTGGTGGTTTGACCCTGGCTGGAGGCTAGAGCCCACCAGAGGTGCCGTATCACTCTCCTTTTAAGCTGGACAGGGGAGAAAATATATATGGAGAGGCTCAGGAGTGGAGATAAGGACAGGGAGAGACCATCCCACAATCAGCATCACAGCAAAACAGACTCAACACAGGATAAAGGAAAGAAAACTCTAATTTATGACACTGCCCTGCACACACAGTGACACCAGAGTTGGGTAATAAGAAGTCTGGCCAGATCTTAAAGCAACTCCCCCACCCCTCCCTGCTCAGCAGACTTCACTTTAGTCATGATTTTGCTCCGTTCTTTCCCTCCCTCATTGTGGCATGAGGGGGAGGGACTGGGAAAATGGAGGCTTCGGTCAGTTCCTCATGAGTTATTTTCCTTCTTAGTCAGAGGGGGGCATTTGTGGGGTCCCACCCATGGAAGACAGTCCTTCACGAACTTCTCCAACGTGAGTTCTTTCCCATGGGGCTTCAGCTCTTCACCAGCTGCCCCGGTGTGGGTCACTGCTATGGGGTGCAGTCATAAACCACAGAATGCCTCTCAGTCTCTCAGGCCCAGGCTGCTCCAGCCTGGTTCTCCACGGGGTCACAAGCCTTGGCCTCCCAAAAAACATGATCCAGTACAGATCTTTCTCTCATTTCTGTGTCTCTGTCTCTGTCCATGGGCTACAAGTGCTGGCAGGCGCTTCTTCCAATGCAGGTCACAGCATCTCCTGTCTGTCTCCACCTGCTCCAGCGTGGGGCCTCTCCACGGGCTACAGGTGGGGTCTTGGCCTTTTCCATGGGCTGTGGGGGGACACCCGCTCCACCATGGGTTTCTCCATGGGCTGCAGGGGCATCTTGCTCTCTGGCACCTGGGGCACCTCCTCCCTCCCCTTTACTGGCCTTGGTGTCTGCACAGTTCTTTACGTTTTCTCACTGCCTTCTCTGGGGGCAAAATGCGTCTGCTTGCATTTTTTCTTAAACGTGATTGCCAGAGGCACTGTGACCGTCACTGATGGGCTTGGGCTTGGTCAACAACAACTCTGGACTTGAGCTGGCTGGTGTTTGCTCTCTGGGGCCTGCAGAGACCTTCTGGCTGCTTCTTGCAGAAGCGATCCCTGCAGCCCCCCCTTCTCCACGAGAACACAGGAACGCAAAACTACAACACACTCGTGTGTCGTAAGTGGTGTTTTCCTGGATCCTTTACATCACCTGGATTTTATCTGTGTGGAGACTGTAGATCTGGAGGGACTGTGGGCCACTGTGAGGTGGAGTAAGTGAGGAGCCTGAGTTTAATTAACTACTGCACATTCTGAGCAAAGGATGTGCCTTGGGGAAAGAAGTTTTGGCCAGTGCTCTCTATGGTTCTGAGACTTGAACGGTTCAAGAGCAAGCTGTGTGTGCTCTTCAAAGTCAGTGTTGTCAGACAGTTGTCACATTATCATTAGCTGTTTTTCTCATTGATCATCACAACTGGCTGTTGTGCTATATCCATATTGTGTCCTGTTTCAAAGATCCCAACTTTGTTGGTGGATTTGTCAGAAACAAAACAGAAACCTGTGTTGTTGAAGTTAAGAAGTGCTAGACTTAAACTGCTCCACTTCTGCGTTGCAGAGCACCATGTGCTTTGTAGGTGGCTGCAGTCCAGTGCTTAGTTATCTTCTATTGTGTTTGGAAGACCATTGTTTCCTATTTGTCTCATAAATTTAACACAGATCCTATTCCTGCCATTTAAACTTTCCCATCAAAATACAACACCGACTTCCCCTTCTGAAAAGGAAGGGCTGGCTGCTACACCCTGAAGTTTGAGCATGAATTGTTTATATAACCTTCAATCACAATTTCATAACAGTTGCAAGACTTTCTTACTAGGGCAGACATTTTACTGAGGTTTTGAGTGAAAACCTGGTTGCCATCAAATGCAATTTTAAGGCTTCTTAGTTGTTGCAGTGGAAATAGAATTGAAAACTGTACCCTCCAGCTTCCCCATGATACAAATTGCACATCTATCTGGAATTACAGAATAGCTCTACCTATGTCATTTGGGGGTAAAAGCTTAAAAGCTATCTTGGGCTAATTTTATTTCCCAGAAAATATTATTAAATCTGAATGAACGGGCTTTTGCAGACTCTGGCTTTTTACAACTTCTGGGTGCTTGTGGAGTCCCTCACCCTCCCCTCCCCAGCAGTGAAAGCTCTGACATGAGTGTTGTAGAAACTGCTCGTTGAATAATCCTCTCTATCAAAGTCAGTAATATTTAAACAACTGCAGCTTGCTTTCCAAATGGATGACATTTGTCAGGAAGATGTCTGTCAGAGTTTACTTGGCCTTTGGTGTATAAAAAGTCTGAATATTTAGAGCTTAAAATTCAGGTCAGTCTGGAAAACTACATTTTTCTTACAAAAAGTTTATGGACAGAACCACTACAGAGTGGCTGGTGTAGGAAAACTTTCTCCACCTGCAAGCCTGTGGTTTTGAAATGGCATTTAAATAGAAGCTTCCATTGTAATTCTTCAATAATTTGAATTAAGTGAAAGTCCTTATTAATGTCATTAAAATATTTCTTAAATTTTTAATTTGCATGGAAGTTAAATAGTTTTTTATTTGAGCAGTGTAAAGAGATGTGTTTGAGAACTGCTCTCTTTATTTAATAGTTCTAGTAAAACCCTGTTCCATTTCAGGACATACCCAGGAAAGTAAGGAAGGAGCGAGGTCTGTGGGTAGGCTTGTACCCAAACTAGTGCCAGAAAACACGTTGGACTTCTCTTCAGAGGGGAAAGGAGTTTCCACAGGATGTCTGTGCTTTGTGGCAAAAATTACTTGTGGATGTACCCTGGAAGGTTGCTTTGATGTAGAAGATTAACCTGGGGACCTCGTTGTCAGGATATTACTGAGGCAAATAGCTTAGTGAGATTAGTTGTGACTTGGGAATTAAGCTTTTATGAGCGTGCCTACTTAAGCTGTTTTTTTAAGAATTTGCTCGTTTGTCACATGGTGTCATGAGTATTTGTATATACCAAATGGGAGGGGGGAGAGCAAACCCCTGAAGCTGCAAACACCACCAAGAAGAGAAAAAAGCAGACTGGAGCTTTGTCATAGCAACTTTACCTTTGTTGCTGGTCTCTTGTCTGCAGTTTAAATAATTACCCTAAAATGAGTAATAGATGGAAACCTGCTGATTCCTGCCCTCAAAGCCCAGCCTGAAGAATTTGCAGAACAACTTACGGGACAGCTGAGAAGGCATGAGAATATTTTATGGAGTTCTGGGTCTTGCCTGATTTTTGGTCCATTTCTGTTTGGAATGTTTCCAAAAAGGCTCCTTTTTGAAGGAGCTCTTTGCCCAGGTGGCCAAGAAGGCCAATGGCCTCTTGGCTTGTATCAGAAGTAGCGTAGCCAGCAGATCCAGGGAAGGGATTGTGCCCCTGTACTCGGCATTGGTGAGGCTGCACCTTCAGTGTTGTGCTCAGGTTTGGGCCCCTCACTGTAAGAAAGACATTGAGGTCCCAGAGTGTGTCCAGAGAAGGGTGAACAGGCTGGTGAAGGGGCTGGAGAGCAAACCTTATGAGGAGCTGGGGATGCTTAGCCTGGAGAAGAGGAGGCTGAGGGGAGACCTTATCACCACCTACAGTGACCTGACAGGAGGGTGCAGAGAGGTGGGTGATGGCCTCTTCGGCCACGCAACAGGTGATAGGAGGAGGGGGAATGGGCTCAAGCTGCACCAGGGCAGGTTTAGATCAGAAATTGGGAAAAAATTCCTCACTGAAAGGCCTATCAGGCACTGGAACAGGCTGCCCAGGAAGGAGGGGGTTGAGTCACTGACCCTGGATGTATTTAAAAGATGGGTAGATGATGTAATGAAGGATATGGTTTAGTAGAGGACAGGAATGGTTGGACTCTATTATCTCAAAGGTCTTTTCCAACCTGGTGATTCTGTGATTCTTTCATGTGGGCATCAGCTAGGATTGGGTGCTGGCCTAGTCCTTAAAGAAGGAGGGGATGTTGAGTACTGCTTTACCCTGATTTGCATTATCTGCAATATCTGTACTGGTGAGAAGTCACTGGGGAGTTGACCCCCTAGAACCTGCTGGGATTCCCTCAAAGTTTGGGTTTTTTTAACACAGAAGAGTGGTCTAATTGAATGGGCAATTTCCCAGAAGTCATTTACGTGGGCGGCCATGCTTACTTTATGTACCCCCACCAACACCTTTCTTTTGAAAATGGTTATAGTTTGGGAACTCATTAAAATGATGTATTGTTTATGATGGCAAATATCTCTTTTACATTTCATATATCGCTTAAATTTGTGTACATGTCTGAAATAGTATGGGTTTCTAGGGGGGGTCAGTACTTCCAGAGAAGAATTACCACTGAAGGGATGATTACTGTCAGTTGCACTAAGAGCTGTGGTGTTTGGTTTTATATGAGACACAAAAGCCCACTTAAGTTGTGAGGAGTATTGATGAAAAAGCGAAAGGTGCTGAATTCCAGTGATGTCATGTAGCCTGTTTAGGAGGTCTGTGGTATGCTGGCAGGTGTTCACGTGTGTCATTGGGCACCTAAATACTCATAAAATTACCTCATCTGGCTGTTTCAGCCCATAGTTCTACATAATTTTGGTCTTGTCCTCTGCCTACCCTTTGCACGTTCTCCAGGGGAAAAGTTCACCAAAAAAGTCTCCTGCTGTTGTTCTGATGCAGTCGTTTGTAGGCTGTGCCCACTCGTAGCAGCTTGTCAGAACAAACATTACTCCTCCTTAGGTAGTGGTGATGACATAATTTTCTTCCAGCTTGTGGAAAACATCGCTTTACTATTTACTTTATAAAAATAATAAAGCATATTTAGCTAAGTGACTTTCATGGGATTCACAGGCAGACCCTTTAATCTTTTAAGGGGATTATATGATGTAGTGCTGACAGTCACAAGAGACTGAACTCCTTAACTCAGGGAGCCCTTTCCGGTTCTCTGTTTCTGAAAATGAAGTTGTAGTGGGTAGGACATCAGGGTAATTTAATTTTCACTTGATGCACTATCTCTGTGCAAGATGCTTATTTGCATGTGTATTCTTAAAGCTAATATTATTTTGTAATGCTGTAATTAAAACTCACCTCAGGTTTTATTTATTACAGGTTTCTGACTGTGTTAGGGACAGCATTTGAGATGACTGCGGTGGAGAAGATAGAGGAGCAGCTTGCTAGTCTGCGCATAGCAAAACGTTCTACACTAAGTGAGGAACCTGCTTACTTACTGGATATAGACGTTTCCAGACCTGCTCAGTCAGAAGGCAGTCGCTTTGTGGCAGTTTCATGTTCCAATAAGTCAATCAGGGTATATAACAGGGAAACATTAAACTTCCTGCGGGAGTACAGTGGCCGTCCTGGGATACTGAATGGCGTCAGATTTGCACACAGGTGTGACAGCATAGTGTTTTCAGCGTGCAGTGACGGTACGGTAAAATGTTGGGACGTTCGTTTAGCAACTCAGAAAGCCGTGCAGGTCTTTAGTGGCTATCCTTCCAATGTCTTCATCAGCTTTGATATCAACTGCAGTGACCTCATCGTTTGTGCCGGAACAGAAAAAGTTGAAAACGACACGTTTCTGGTGTTTTGGGATGCAAGAGGTGTTACAGACTGTGCCAGCACAACTAAAGAACCCCTGGGAGTCTATTCTGAAAGTCACAATGATGATGTCACTAGAATCTGTTTTCATCCCATCGAACCCAGTTTGGTACTTTCTGGGTCAACTGATGGGTTGGTTAACATGTTTGACATTAACAAGGATAACGAAGATGATGCTTTAATAACAACTTGCAATTCAGATTCATCGGTAAGTTTTATTGGCTGGTCTGGGAAAGATTATAAGCAGGTCTACTGCATGACCCATGATGAGGGATTTTGTTGGTGGGACATTGCTCAGTTAGATACTGAGGACCCAATAACATTACTGCACATTCTGGATGTCAGAGACTCAGTCTGCGTCGGAAACAACAGCTTGCATTACCTGGTAGGTGGCTTGTACCATGAAAAGGCAGATAAACTCTTTCTTATTGGGGGAACGTCGACAGGCAACATTCACCTCATCAGCTGTGGCAGGGATGGACTGAGCCTGGCGGGTACCCTCTGCGGAGGGCACGCTGCCACGGTGCGCTCCTTCTGCTGGAACCTGACAGATGAGTCTCTGCTGACGGGTGGAGAGGATGCTCAGCTGTTGCTATGGAAACCTGGAGCTGTGGAAAGGTCCCTTGCAAAGAAAGCGTCTATGAAGATCGCTTCTTCTGTGCAGAACAGAGTAAGAGTTCACAACAGCTCCCTCAAAAGCAGGAAAAAGTAAAATTCTGCAAGTGGGAATCTCTGCTGTGTAGAGTTTCCCTGTGTGTTTAATCTCTTGGGCAACACTTGGCTCTGCTGTATTTGGAGGTAAAGAGCTGTGATGCTTGAATTCTACCAAAGAATGTATTTCAGTCTTCAGAAAAATACCTTTTTTAAAAAAAGTTGTTAATATGAATCAGGAAAGAGTAAATGTTTGCTCTCGTTCTTGAACAAAGCATCTTGAATAATATTATATGAAAATATTTCTATAGTTGTTTAATGTCTCAGCCAATGTTTTTAATGCATAATAGGCCTGTGGCTTGCCTAATTTGTTACCTTCCCACTGAAATTCCCTGGCATGTTTTAAAAGCTCTTGTATTTCATGCTGTATTTTGCTTTCTTTACAGAGAACTTAATGAAATTGCTCAATATATTAAAAGATTTTATATCACATCTTAATGCCTGAGGGAATTACTTCTTGATGAAGCAGGGAACGTAAGTCCTGTTTGCGCTGTCGTGTCACTGGGTTCTAACAGGCTCATAAAGAAGCGGTTCGTAGAGCCATATTTTTCATAGCAAAGATATGAATGTATTCAACCAACAGGAACACATGAATAATCCAAGCAGCTAATCTTCAAGTTTATGAGAATGGTTAAACTCTCATTATTTAGGGCATATTTCCTGCATGAAAATACCCAAGAACCTTGCAAGCAGCTTCATTCTCTTGTGGTAAGTGCATCTTGGGGGGTGTACCTGGAAGACTGGGGTGATCTTTCATGGGTCAAAGTAATCGATAGGTAGAATTACAAGCAGTGGCACTGAAAATCCCAAACCCTGCACTGGAAATAAGCTAGTACCATGGTATAAGTGGGAATGTTAAGACTGCTTCCCAAGGCTGTAGCTGTGGAGTAACAGACCAATGTGAGGAGGGTTAAACCTTTTGAAGTTTTGTGTGTGTCCTTTAAGAAAGGTGTCTCTCTTTGCAGGGAAGGTTTTCTGCTAGCTCTCAGGACAGCTTTGTTTCAGTCTTCCATCAAATGCCTATTAAGTGGTGCGAAAATTACCCTGCACTGAAATGGTTGAGTCTTTACACTTACTCTGCTCCGCTGGCAGACAACCTGTGCATCTGCCTTCTGAGGGCTGCTGCACTCAAATAGTGCTCAGTAGTTACACTATAGTTAACATATGTGGACTGCAGCTGGAAACTGCACAAGAGTGTTGAAGAATCGCTTTGTTAGAGAGTTGGCACAGGAATTGGGAGGGGTTGGGTTTATTTTTTTAGGGTGAAGGTGGATAGGTAATTCCTTCAGAACAGGTTTTGAATGTCAAGTTTAGAGGAGTAGCCTGGGGTTCGGAAATGGTTTCTGAAGTACAGAAGGTACCAGTAGTATATGGTTACAGCTGTGCTGAGGATGTCTCAATCATCTCTGAAAGGAATCCTATTCAACCAGGAGTATCAGATTGCCATATGGTAAGTTTACTAACTGTCAGTCTCCTTCAGCCCCAACCGTGCATCCGTAGTTGGTTTGGGTATGCCTTTCGGTGATAATTAAGATGATTCACTTGCTTGTTTTTACTGCAAATTATTTAAAAGTTCAGTTTAAAGTTCAGCCTCAATTTTAAAATCACATTGGTTTATTTTCCTTTCTGCTCACTTTTGTTCAGTTCAAGTTCTGCCCAACATCCTTTTCTGTTGTTTTGCAAATGGCTTTGTGCTATTCTGAGACGATTTGGGCAGCAACTGTCATGGCTCTGACACCCCTGGCTCCTGGGTCCCAAGTTATTAGTTATTGCCCATTTCTGTGGAATTCTCAGGCTTGGCATCGCATTGACCAGAAGCTTTGGACCCCTCTGAATTCACTGTAATGCTCTCGTGAGCCTGACTTGGTTCAGTACTGGTAGTTGGGGGTGGCAAACTAGAGGTTTATTCTGAGACGACTGATTCAATGGTCTCTGCAATAAAGGGTACCTGCTTAATAGTCACCAAGGCTGTTGAGTGTTGATTCTGGCTTTTTGAGGCGTCACCATTGCAACTGAGATGTATAACTTGCTTTTTAGGTGTTTACCTGCTCTGTTCCTGGTGGAGCCAGGTCAGTGGGACTGTCTGAAACTGGGTTTCTTGAAGCAGGTTTTGTGTGCTGCATACAGAAATGCCCAGTGAGGGAGCTTCTGGTTCCTTCTGCTCGCTTTCACGTGTCTGTTGAGCGAGATGCCGCTGTGCTCTGCCAGTCATCGCTGAATTAAAGCAGCGGAGGTGGGAGTTCTGGTACTGAAGTGTTCGAAGTATTTAACCTGTAGCTGTTATCTTGTTTCTGACTTACTGATTCATAACAAATCGATACCCACCACGGTTCAAGCCATGCTGTTCCCTCAAAAGTTGGTTTCTCTCTGTTATGCACATAATTTAAACAGCAATGGGAAGGGGAAAATGGATGTGTGTATCTTAAAATTCTGCAGAAGCACAGCAGCTGTCAGGAGACTTGGGCCTGTGTTGCCTCTGAAAATGCTAAATTATTTTCCTTTTGTGTTGACTTAATTTCAGGTTAATATCCATAAAACAAACATAAATGGAAACCACATGTGAACAAATAATTAGCATTACTTAACTTTTGTCAGCTGCAAACGCTATTTCATAGACCACAGAGCACAGGTGGAATAGGAACGTAATCATATAAATAATAATAGGACTTGAAATTAGGCAGGTTAACTTGTCTGACTGTATTGAATCTCTTTGGTTGGTTTTAATGGCTGTAAGTTGGCTTCAGCAGAGTTAAGAAACATATTTGACCTTTAGAAAACTTATGTAATTGAAACTGTGCAAATAGCAGGCATTCAGACCGCGGCGCTGTGTGAATTGTTTAACCCCAGGGGAAGAAGCTTTAATTCTGGCAACGGTATTGGGTTTTTTCCCAGTAAATGACAAGTAGAAATCCAGGTTGAGTGCAAAAAACCAGTGTCCATCTTTATTCAGAGATGGTAGTAAACCTGTTGTATAGTACTTATGAGCAGCAGGGAGAGTATCCTGCCATGAACATGTGAAAATAACCTTGCTTGCATGTGGCATGTTCCTAAATTTCCTCTTTGTTTCTCTTTTTCTTTTCTCTGTAAGTAAACCCCCATGCTTGCACGCTCGCCGTCGTCATGTTTAAGGTGAGCTCCTGTTGAATCCAAGCTTGCTGCCTCCTGAAGAATTGTTTCACTATTTCACCTTGTGCCAGCTAGAGACATACCAGGGTGGCATCCCACAGTCATTGGGAAATTTTAGTAATTCCTTCAGTAGAGTGTATTTTATTGATTTATGGTGAAGAGCATTTTACCCCCACTTTGGGGTTGGGTGGCAGTTATTTGATAAATCTAAACAAGGTGTCAATTCATTTCGGGCTGAAACTGAATTAACCTGGTCATAAGCCACCCAAACTGTTCTATGATTCTACAGTAGGATTCCATGATTTTGGGGCTGAATTGTTTGTTGCCCAGATCCTGTGTATTCAGATGGCCGTAATGGCCTATCTGCACTAAAACCCTAATTAGCAAAGAAGATGCTGACACAGTAAAATGTTTTAAAGACATAAAGGTCCAGCTTTGTACTATGGTTTTCAATGACAACGTTCTCTTGGGCGGTGATCTTACATAGCCCTGTAGGTTGTGCTGTGAAGTGAAGCGATGAAGGGAGCTTGTTCAGCCTAGAGAAGAGAAGGCTGTGGGGGGACCTAATTGCAGCCATCCAGTACCTGAAGGGAGCAGAGAAACAGGAGAGGAATCAGCTTGTTAAAAGGGTAGACAATGGCAGGACAAGGGGGAATGGATTAAAACTAAAGGAAGGAAGGCTTAGATTAGATATTAGGGGGAAGTTCTTTACAGAGAGAGTGGTGAGGTGCTGGAACAGGCTGCCCAGAGAGGTAGTGGATGCCCCATCCCTCAAGGTGTTCAAGGCCAGGTTGGATGGGGCCCTGGGTAACCTTGTGTAGATCCAGGCCTGGAGGCCCTGCCTGTGGCAGGGGGGTTGGAGCTCTATGATCCTTGGGGTCCCTTCCAACCCATGCCATTCTATGATTCCATGATACATCTTGTCATGCAAAGTGCCAACTCAAAAATGGGCTTTTAAAAGGCGTTGGAGGCCGCACACCTACACGCTTACATAGCTGCCTCTTGGCTGTGTGGCAGGGCACCCTGTCTGTCAGGATGGAGCCCAGCCATGGGTGCTGGGGTGTCCCCATGAATGGAGTTAATTGCAGTGTTGTTTTTTTCAGCAAAGTTTTTATACTCCTGAAAGAATTGGATGCTTTTGGCTGGCCTCCTAATGCTTGTCTGCACTTGCTGTGGTTAACTTGGAATTACTGCTCGCCGTGTGTTTGAAATCTGCTTTTTGTCATCTTCCTCTGTCTTTCTGGGGTGATGATGAGTTGTGCCTTCCTGTCTGCTTTTCTGGCAGGGGGTGGGTCCTGTCTGTTTCCCTGTGAGCTCTCCTGTGGGGAGGCTGCTGGCTGTGGCCCTTCTTGTTAGACTAGACAGGGTGGGTAGTGTGAGAGGAAACCCTCTGATGGCAAGGCCTTCCCAGGGAAGCTCCTCAATTGAGGACTTGGACCCTCTACCTTGGAAATTCACATAATGGCTTGTTCTGGAGCTTGATGGTGGCAGGATGGGACCTTAAATCAATTATGCAAGGCATAAATACTCTTCAAGCATAAAAGCCAGTTCCTGTTTGTCTGCAAAGTGAACAACTTGGCAGCGAAGCGTGCAAGAGAGGCAGAAGGTGTTTGCTCACAGCTGCTGGGTGTTCTGAACTTCTGCTAGCTGTGAGGAGAGTGGCTGGTCAGGCCAGTCCCGCTGCCTGTGCCCTGCAGCAGGGACCTGGGCGTTCGGGGCCTTCACGTGTTGTGGGAAAAAGGAAGGCCAGAGTCAGTGTGGAGGTGACAGCTAAAGGTAGCAGCTCCATCTTGAGCTTCAAGCCATCTGTTGGTGCTCAGTTCTGTGGTTTCTTACCAGAATTATTTGCAGATAACCTAACAGGTAATTGTGAGGATCTTTGGTAACATCTTGGCTTCCACTTCCTTTTTCCACACCAGTTTGCAAATGGGCACAGTTATGTTGGTGGAGCAGATTTGGTTTAACCTCAATTACTGCCACTGTTTGGCTACAGCTTGCTGTTGTGGCCTTCTGTCCTGCTGGGACTTCAACACGTGCATACCTTCAAGCCTGGTGTCCTTGTGCCTTCAGATACTTTGAAATACTTTTAAAAGTTTCTGGAATCTGAGTGACAGAAAATACTGTTCTGTCTACTCCTGCTGTGATCTTGGCACCCGTATTTTTATGGCAATGATGACATTCTCAATTCAACATCCATTTCAGTCGTCTTCTCTCATGCTCTGAATGAAGATTTGATGCTGCCAAAATCCCATAAAGGTGGCACTTGAGCAGCCGGTTGCCACAGGAGCTCAGAGCTGGCAGTGGGGATGCAGGGAGGAGTTCAAGGGAGGTCGCTGTGTGACTTGAAAATGTCTTTTGGGGAAATGTAACAAAGGAAGGTCCAGGGAACTTGCCACAGGCAGATCACCAGAAGGACAGTTGCACCCCAGGTAGCACACTTGATATTATGTAATCCTAGCGAGTAGATTAGACCAAAGCTGAAGCACAAGTTCCAGACCCACACATCACTTTTCTGGGTGCTTTTAATAAAGGAATTCTTAATTGCTGTCAGAGCAGAGTACAGCGTATGCCACACTGACTGCTGTAGGTCCAGACTGAAGACCACTGCATGCACAGAGAGCAGGTTAAATACCTGGAATTGGCCATCTGAACTTTTCCTGGGACTGGGAGCGATGCCTGTGAGCCAAATGCAGTGGTGCTGATGTGCTGCTTTGATTTCCGTGCTGTGTACATGTGAAGCACGAAGGCAGAAACTGAAACCAGGGAAGTGTCTGGAACTCCACCTCAAACTGCAAGCACTCCTGCCAGAGCTCACTCTGTGCTGGTGGATGTAAAGTTTGCCTTCTGTTTCGCCTCTTAGAGAAAAAGTATTTCTCTCCTCACACACTTTTGTTTCTGCTTTTCAGAAGCAAGGGAGGGAGAAGTATGGACCCTGGGCTGGGAAGTCTGGTTCTGATGATGCTCTGTCAGCAGCTGCCTCGGAAGGATGTTCCTGCCTTCAAATCCTGTAACAGTTCAAGATGTTTCTTGGGCATCTCTCTCCTCTCTGAGAGCCTTCAACACTCCCCAAGGTGCTGCTGAGGATACAAGTTGACCTGCAGGTCTTGAGAGACAGCAAGGCTGAGATGCTTTGATGATGGGAACTCTTGCTTATATATGGAGATCTCAGGTGTTCATAGAATCATAGAATGGGTTGGGCTGGAAGAGACCTTAAAGATCATGAAGTTCCAACCCCCCTGCCATGGGCAGGGACACCTGTCACTGGACAAAGGCCCCTGCTTTAAAATTCTTTTACTTGGACATCTAGAGAATGCATTGTGCAACTTCTCTAACAGTAGCTTGGGATCATTTGAAGCAGGAACCTCAGGGCCTCACTGTAACAATTCCCTTGGTGAAATGTCTCAATGTAGGACTGACAAAGAGGGGTCAGTTGAAACAGGGGTGTCCTTGCATAGGTACAGCATTTTTCTAAGGTTTGTGTATCTGTAGACTTCACAGAATCACAAGGTTGGAAAAGACCTTTGACCTTCGAGTCCAACCATATCCTTCAGCACCTCATCTAGCCATCTTTTAAATACGTCCAGAGTTGGTGACTCAACCCCCTCCCTGGGCAGCCTGTTCCAGTGCCTGATAACCCTTTTGGTGAAGAATTTTTTCCTAATGTCTCATCTAAACCTGCCCTGGTGCAGCTTGAGCCCACTTCCCCCTCCTATCACCTGTCACTTGGGTGAAGAGATCAACACTCGCCTCTCTACAACCACCTTTCAGGTAATTGTAGGCAGTGATAAGGTCTCCCCTCAGCCTCCTCTTCTCCAGGCTAAACAGCCCCAGCTCCCTCAGCCACTCCTCATAAGGTTTGCTCTCCAGCCCCTTCCCCAGCCTGGTTGCCCTTCTCTGGACACACTCCAGGGCTTCAATGTCTTATAGTGAGAGGCCCAAACCTGAACCCAGCACTCAAGCTGTGGCCTCACCAATGCTGAGTACAGGGGCACAATCCCTTCCTTGGACTTGCAGTAGGAGCACCCAGGAACAGACTTGTGTTTGTGATCTCCACTGAAGCTGTGCATGGTATCGGTGACATGGGAATGCAACAGTCAGGTGAACAGGCACTCGGGTGAGGACAAGTGGTTGTATGTTTCTGCATTAGATCTTTTTTGGCACAAACTAAGTGGGGAACAATCCTGGTCATTATACCAGCCCACAAGGACCACAGTGTCTTGGATCAACTAGGGGGGTGTCTGTGCTTTGCACCCCAAAAATCAAAGTCTAGCTGAGACCAGGATGAGACAACCTAATGTTTACTAGAAGGAAATGAGCATTTTATAAAACAATCATGTTTTGCTAAATGAGAACATAAAATGACGCCTGGGTCTGAGGGAACACCTCTAGATAGTGAACTCTGAATGAGGTAGCAATAAAAGACCTTGGGTTGTCTTCTACACATGTATGGTATAGAGTGACAAGAAGATGAAACAACTGTTGGAATTAATTTTAGCTGGGTTGAGTTTATTGAGTCCGAACTGTTGCAAATAGTAGGAAGTATGAAAGCGATTAAGGAATGGAATGGGAGCACACAGGCATCCCACCACAGGCCAAGGAACGAATGGGGGCATTTTGTGAAAACCTCCTGGCTAAAATAAGCCCAAAACCATATTTATTTTTATTAGTGTTACAATTTTAACATTTCTCTTGTGGTTTATTACCAGGATGCCTAGACAGTGAGTGAACTGCAACTCTCAGTTGTTAGGAACTAGCTTCTCTTCCCTTTATGTATTTGCCTGCCATCTCAGACTCATGTTTCCCAGTTTTTACCTTCCTTTTGTTCCAGATGTTCTAAGCCCAGATGTTTCCCAAATTGTATTTCATTTAAGCATTTGCTCCCATTTCTTTTCTGAGCTGTTTGAATGCCCCAAGACCGCATTCACATGGGATGGAACTGGAGTATTTGTGGTTTCTCACAGGGATGTGTAATATATTAGACACATTTGCTGATCACTCACTCTATTAGCACGGTAAAGTTAGCACGTGGAGAATTGCCTAGTGATCCATTAACAAGGCAGTTTTAACTGTCCCAGCAATACTCCTTAAATACACCCCAAAAAGTCTGGAGACTTCATTACAGCTGATAATTTCTGTAGGTCTGGATGTCTTATAAAGTGTTCGGCTTCTGAAACCATTAAGAGCTCCAGAGTATCTTGCAAACAAAAGGCCAGTGTTTCTCAGATGGCTCTAGAAAGAAATTCAGCTGATACAGAAACCAGTAGAGGTATTTGTAGGGCTCCAGGCACGTTTTTGCACGTAATGCTACAGTGAGTTAACAGAGGAGACGAGCTTCCTTCTGTTTGCAAAATAGAAAAGCCCTCAAGCTCTTCACGTTTTCCCCACAGTGCCAGGTGAGTTGAGCTACTACGCAGGTTCTTCTGTCAGTTGCAGGTTTCCACGCGTGCTGTGGTGGTGAACCCTCCTACAAAACCTGGAAGAAAGGCCATGGTTGGCTCTAGATGGCTTATGTGGGTGAAAATGAGCCCGTTCTACTGGGTCAAAACACAAGGTATAGGAGGATGGGGTGCATTTGTGTAGCCTGCCTCTAGCAGAAGATCAGTGGAACAGTTCCCACTGTGCTTGTGTCATTGTTCCAGTCATCTTCATATTTTTTTCTTTTTTTAAATTGGTTTAACTTACTGTGCAATCCAGGGTCATCCTCCTACAAAAGAGTTAGTGCAGCTCTATGAACCCCTTACATCTGCTCCCTGCCTGGCTCATCTTCATCTCACGTCATTCTGTTCTTTAGGCAAAGGCGAACCGGACGCTTCCCAGGCTGATTTCCAACTGTCTGGCTCGCCAGCGCAGGGACAGCACCAAGGAAACAGGAAAGCAGAGTTTTAAAGTAAATGTTTTTGATCTCCAAACTGCAGGAATGTTACTGAGTGTGTGCTCCAGCAGCTCCTTGCCGGCCTTCGTGCAGCGTATTGAAGGAAGAGAGGAGAGCGCAGAGCGTGGCACCGTGTGCCTTGTTACCCAGGAGGATGTGCAAAGGGGTCTCATGCATGGGTGCACAGGCACGTGGAGGAGCTTGGGATCGCTTACGGATGTGCTCAGCTATCGGAAAGGTTTTAATAGGGTTGATATTAAAGCACCTGTGTAAGCGGAACAGTCTAAATATACACCTGGAAGAGTAAACTGTTGCTAATCTGAAAGGAAACGCGCTCTGCCACTCAAAGATTATTTTTTTCCCTGATTTTAGACAGGATTTAAGTGTTGGGGTTGGGTTTTTTCCTAATTATCTCCAGTATAACTAAAATAAAGCAGCTTATGTTAAAGGTACATCACATAGTTATTCTCAAGGAGTGAAATTCAAGCTCCTCAAGGTAAGAGCCAAGCCGAATCCAGATTTCCAGCAGTGCAGCTTTTTTATGCATGGGATGTGCATTCTGTTCCGTCAAGATGGTTTCTTTGTTATACATTTCATGAGCAGAATGGTCTTGAAAACCATTATATCAGCTTTTAGAGAAGAACACAGGACAGCATTTATCTATAGATTCCCTAAGAAACTCCTCAGGAAGTGCTGCTGGCCAACTTTGGTGTCCCTACCCGCTCTTTCTGTGGCTCCCAGTGCAGATACCCGGCTCTGTACCTGCTGTATGTGGTGCTGTATGGATAAACGGTGAATTCTTCTACCAGTGAGATGACTGTTTAAAAGTGTGTCAGACAGTGGGTGCTGTATTTGTCATTGTACAGACAGGGAAATCAAGGCAAACGGCTGCCCACTTGCACTAAGAAATCCGCGCCAGTGCCGGAATGGAGCCGAGATCTCCTGCTTCTCTCCTGTACCACACCACGCTGCTGCTGCTTTGGCCTCTTCTGGAGCTGATAACATTATCAGCACAGGTAATTGATTGTGTTAATTTAATGCCTTGAAGCTGCTGTCAATGTCCAAATCCCCAGAGGACAGAGAGATGATGAGCATGAGGGAATAAACCCCCCATGAAGGGGAAAGAAAAGGTGAGATGACGCCAGCTAGCCAGGTCACAGCTGTAAAACCAGAAAACCCTTCCCAAGCTCCTGGCCAATTCTTGTCAAGCTTTTGCGGACTTTGGTGGAGGGGAAGGTGTGCATGGCTTTAAAGAATTCTCCAAGGACAACAAAGTCATGGGTTTGTGGTTGCTTTTAATGGCTTCAGGTTGGGGCACAGGAAGTTCCACACCAATATGTGGAAGAACTATTTCACAGTGAGGGTGAGGGAGCCCTGGGACAGGCTGCCCAGGGGGTGTGGAGTCTCCTTCTCTGGAGATATTCAAGACCCGTCTGGACGCTGACCTGTGTGACCTGTCCTAAGGACCCTGCTTTGGCAGGGGCATTGGACCCGATGATCTCTGGAGGTCCCTTCCAACCCCTACGATTCTGTGATTCCCAAGAACCCTTGGGGAGAGCAAGGGGTGGCAGCAGGGGGGGCAGAAGGAAAATGTTCATTTGAAAGTCAGACAAAGAGGTGACTCCCACTAGATGTGCAAGGCAGGAGTAAAGCTGGTGTAATGCATATGGCCTGTCCGTGATCCATCAAGGCTGAACTACAAACCCCAGGGCTTCTGGAGGGATGACAACTTGACACTTGAGTCCTATTTTCCTAAAGCAGAGAGACTTTGAGAGATTGCGTGGCTCCAAAATGTGCTGGAGATGCAGGGATGCCTCTGTAGGGTATAAGACTGCAGTGCTGCAAGCGACTGATGGGTAACGATGAGCCTTCAAGAGGACCTGATGGGGAACCACTTGGTTCAAAGTCAAGAGAATTGTGGACAGAGCGTGCAAGAGGAGCAGCAGAGCAGTGGGTGGCAGCCAGTGGTGAAGGCAGTAGGCATGAGGAGGAGGGAGTGGTGCTGTTGGGGAAGCTGAGATGTCACCAACGGTGTTTTATGATGATGCCCTACAACATGATCCCTGTTTGCATTGTAATAGATCCTTTTAGCAAACACAGTGGTGGGATTCCTGCCAGCTCTGTTCAACCACCTTTGTCTTCCTTGCTAACGAGCACTAGCGGAAGGCGAGCAGAGACAAGCCACCACCTGTGCCAGTGGGACCAGCAGCCGTGCCCAGCAGCCCTGCCTGCGCGCGGGGGAAGCGGGGCTGAAGCTTGTGCTTAGCTCAGCCTCTCTCCCTGGGTAAGGCTTGCTGCCAGGCTCTGCCCACGCACCTCCTCACGCTTCACACCCGCAGGCATGTGTCATGTTACCAGAGCGCAGGCTGTCCCAGCAAAGCATCGCAGAGCCCGCTCCTGCTTCCCCACTGCCAGGCCGCACACCTCCCAGGCCACGTCACCAGCGTTGTGAGTCACCTGTTTTCCACAGACTTGCATTTGGGGAACCCTAAAGCAGGATCTGCTTGATGGAGACTCAGGGCAACATGGCAGGGCCTGTGTGGCTGCTGCATGGCTTCGTTAGCTGGCTGAAGTTGCTAACTGCTGAGCATGGCTCGGCAGCAGGTGGTTTGGGTTGAGTGAGAGAGGCAGAAACCTCTTTCAGTCTGAGTGATGGTAGAGAGGAAAGTCCAGTCTGTGATGCTGAGAAGCCCTGAGAGAACGTTGAGTGGAGGCTCTTCACCATGGCTGAAGCTACAGCAACCTTGTTGGGTTTTTACTTGGGTGATTTACCCCCCAGGAGCCAGAGGGGAGAGCACCAACAGTGAGGCAGAGGCCTGGATAAGAAGGAGGAGGTGTGAACCATGACACACACTGAGGCTATCGCCTTCTGAGCTCCATTGTAACCAGTTGATGTGCCTGCTGCGTTCCCACATGGGTTTTCTACATAGTGGTGGCACTTATCCCAGGCGTGTGTGGCATGAACAGCTTGCAGTGCTACAGGAGCTGGGGCTGTGAGTTGGGTAGGATGAGATGATAAACCAAGTTTGCTTCATTTCCCTTCAGCCTGACAAACCCCCAGAGCTCTCCCGCAGGCCTGTTTGGTTACTACCAGTTTAGTATCATATTCAATGCACTAAAAGTGCTGACAATCCCTTCAAAATCATTCTTAGAAACCAGGACACATCTTAAATGTCTGTGATCGTTCATGGCCTCCATCCCAGGAAGGCTGGAGACAATTTTGAGCACATGTTCAGGCTTTCCCCAAGAGCTGGAGAACACTCTGAAACCCATGAAACAAACCCTGATTAGATTTATTTTTCTGAAAAAAATCTAAACTTGGAAGCGAAGTTGCATATCGCATCTGTCCCCCCTTGCACACTCAGGTAACACATGGGAGTACACCTCCTCACACCATGGCAGCCCTCACCTCTTGAGATGCTCTCAGGTGGAGTGAAGGCAAATTGTACCAGCTGTCCTGGCGTAACGCTGCCTCTGAATGCTCTGTCATATGTTACACCATACTGTATTTAGATGCTAGAATGTTTTGCCATAAAATTATACCCCAGAGGGTTTGGGGAGTGCCAGTTGGCTGCCAGTGCAATTCCAAGGGCTTTGGTCACCATTATCAGTGCCTGGACTGCATGGGCACCTTGCCGAAGTGACTGGCAGGAGGAGGTGGTGGTGATGTTACTACACAATTTGCACCATGAACCCGCTTCAGACTGGGCTTATGGAAATGGATTCCCTTAGACCTGGGGTGCTGGAAAGGAAATGATGAGTTTTTCGAGAAATAAAACAGGGTTGGTCAAGCTGGCAGCTCTTGTGGTGAGACACAAAGACTTTTGACTCAAAAAAAACCCATCCCAAGCCCCAACACCAGTTTACTGTGAAAGTTACGCTCTGATTTTGAGGGCACTTTTTGTGTTCTGGAAGTGGGGCAGTGGTACCAGTGGCTGGATTTTGTACTTCCAGACTGTAAAAGTAACTTACCTAATGTGTTTTTCATCTGGGACTAAGGATTTCCCCATTTCTTCCTGTCCTTACTTAGCTCAGCCTGACCCAGATCTCAGCTTAGCTCCAGAGGACAAGTTTTTCATTAATTTCAACATTGTCTAAATGTTTGGAGTAAAGATTTGTATTTCAGTGTCTTTCCTGGTGTTTGTTCCACCCTTGTTTCGTTCTTACTGAAGTCTTTGTGTTTGTTGCTTTCACCAGAAGGGAACAAGGACTAAGGGCCAGCATTGTTACGTACCTGCAAGCTGTGAATCCTTAGCTGGCTCGAGACGTGCATGCAGTGACGCAGCCTGCCTTAGTAATGGAGACAACAGGTAGAACTCTAAAATAGTTGAGATTTCCCTAACTTGCAGTGCTTTAACTCAATCCAATACATCTGGTGTACCACTGGAATCCACCTACATATGGAAAATGTCCAGTGTTAAATGTGCAGAAGTCTGACTTTGGAGATGTTGAAGATTGCTTTTGGAACTGAGGCTTCTATCAATGCGTTAGAATTAACGGTAAAATTAACTGACAGCTGAAAATATAAGTCTCAGATCCTGTGATGCATCTCTGAAAGCTGCTGGGTTTAGGTTGGGTGGGATGACCACGCTGAGTGGAAGTCCTAAACTCATCAATGTTTCCCTTGCAGGGGTCCTAACATAGAGAAGACCCCCAAGTGACCGCCCCCTCCCCTTCAGCACATCGCGGCCCACGTGTGTGCATGACAGTTCTAGAATTATTTTGCAGGTAATGTTGACGTGACAAGGTGACAGGCTCCCTGCAGCTTATCGGGGTGTAGGGTGTCTGCACCGTTCCCAGGGGTACATGCTGCTTTGGGCCTTTGGGTTTAAATATGATCCCTCAGCAAGTACAAGCCCAGTTCTGCAGCCTCTCCTCTGTGAAGCCCGGAGTCCTGCACCTCTCCTGTGCGCTGGGGAAAACCCCAGGGAAGGAGAGAAGGTTGTGAAGAGGCTGCTCATCCCTCCCTGAACAGCCTGCGAGCACGGCACACTCTGCTCTTCAGTTAATGACCACGTGTAGGGATAAGATTTGGTAATAACGGGCTTTTATTACGATACTCAATGTGTGACAGACAGGAAGAGTGCCTGGGAGCTGAAGCTGGACACCAGTCAAATTAAAAATAAGGTACCTGGTAATGGCAGAGGCCAAAATTAACCATTGCTTACACCTCTGCAAGGCCATTGTGCTGGAAATACTAAAATTAAGACTGGATTTTCTTTACAAATGTTCATTTCCTCCAGCATCATGTTTAAAAAAAATGAGAAATGCTTCCTTTTTTCTGTTCCTCTACCTCATTCCACTGACAAAACACAGGAGAATGGGTCTCATCACTCTTTAGCCGGGAGTATTGATGTTCACTGGACTCTTCTCCCTTCTCTTCCCCCCCCCAGTTAAGAAACGGTCGCTCCTGTTAATTCAGGTTAATAATTCCCTTAAAGGCACTGTGCCCTCTGCGCTCCCAGAAATTCTCAGCTTGCTTTAATCTGGAAGATTAAATGTTTGAACTTCAAACATTAAAAAGATGAAACCATCGCCCGTACAACGCCTGCACCCGCCTGACCTTTCTAAATCTGGCTCTGAGGTGACACTTGAGCCCTCAGCAACACCGGATTGTTTCAGGACTGTGCGGATAGGGTCTGTGCTGCAGGTGCAGCTCTGGGAGTGCAGTCGTACTTGTTTAGTGCCTTTGTCTTAGTTTTAGAGTATTTTTCATTATAAAACTACAGACCAGAGCTGCTCTGCACAAAGGAAGGAGCTAAAAGAGCGAGTGGTTTTTGCAACCAGTTCCCTGCTCCCTTGGTGGCCTTGATAGAGGCATGTCCTGAGAGCGTTAAGAGCTCTGAGTGGATGCTGGGAGGATTTGGTGAGTACCAAGAGAGTAACGTGTGAGAAGAGGTAGTAGAACAACTACCAAAGCAATTGCTGAGGAATATGCCATAACTTTCAGTAGGGAAAGTTTGCCCTCAGTTTTGGAGGGCAAATCATATGAGGAGCGGCTGAGGGAGCTGGGGGTGTTCAGCCTGGAGAAGAGGAGGCTGAGGGGAGACCTTATCACCACCTACAACTACCTGAAGGGAGGTTGTAGAGAGGTAGGAGATGGTATTTTCAGCCAAGTAACAGGAGATAGGACAAGGGGAAATGGCAAGAAGCTGTGCCAGGGCAGGGTCAGATGAAAAAAAATTTTTTGCTGAAAGAGCTGTCAGGGCCTGGAACAGGCTGCCCAGGGAGGGGGCTGAGTCACCTTCCCTGGATGTGTTTAAAAAAAGGGTAGATGAGGTACTTAGGGATATGGTTTAGCTTAGGATGATCTTAAAAGTCTTTTCCAACCTTGTGATTCTGTGAGAATCTCCACAGGTGGGACAGTGTGACCCTAAGCAAGAAACCTCCCAGTTTCACCTTCCGGAGCAGAACCAGGTGATCCACCTGGAGAAGGAAGAAGAAACATTATTATTCAAGAAACTGCTCCAGAGATGTCTGAACATTACTGCCTTCTGCTGTTCATGTCCACGCTGGGAGAGGCTCAGCACTTGCTGGGCTTGGTAAGGAACTGATAGAAAGGTAACGCATTGAGTTTGGCTTTCAGAAGACATCTGTCTGTGCTCTTGGTGTAATTTTTCCATCTGTTTAGCTCAGGTGTATCTTTTTTTACTATTTTCAGGAAAAGCTCTCAAAGTTGCAATAACTTTGTGCATCCCAGGACATGGGGAGGAACAGAAGCTGGTAAAAGAAGGTGAGGGGACAGGTCTTTCCTCCTTTGATTGATGCATAAATCCACTGAGGGGGTTTTACCTTGGCTTTGTAACACAAGGGAGAGCAGCAGAACGAAGAGATATCCAGGTACGTACTTAAATATATCTCATAACTATATTTAAAAGGTGTTAAAGAATAACAGAGTTATGGGAGAATGTGATCCTGAGAAAGAAAGAAACAGGAAGAAGTGATTCCCAGGAAGAGGAGAACTATGAGATGAGAGGAACTTGCCTGCTAATTCGTGTTCCGTGCAGGGCAGGCATGGGGTGGTGTGGGTTCACCTCTATGTTTGACTACGGTATTTTTGACCCCAGTTCCTCACGAGTTAAGAACTGCAAAGAAACAGCTCTGGCTAAGCTAAAAAAGGATGGAGAGACGGGTGGTATTTCTAGAGGAGAGGTATTTTTCACTTCCAGGGAAGGTTTGAGAATTCAGCTCACGCCACTTTTGGCCCCGGTTCCTTTCTCTTGTTTATATTTTGAATTTTCAAGTCACATACTGAATTATGCCAAGTGACAGAAGGGAAAATGTCTGTGTGGAGCAGAGTCGTGCTCCCACAGGGAATTGGCTTCCCTGGCATACCAGTGTTTTCAGACACTAGTGACCCTCAGAGTGAGAAATGGAAAGAGGAATGATGAGCCAGATTTTCAGACAGGCATGCACAATTAAACATATTTGAATGTCCCTTATTTATGCTTGTAAGGAGTTATTTGTATTTCTCTCCTGAACAGTTGGAGCCTACTGTAACCTTCTTTAATAGCCTTGTGGGTTGCTGCCCTCTTCTAGGCCTTGATTAGCATGACCTTGCTTTCATCCTCTCTAGCAGCCCCTGGCTGGGTGGAATAGATTTTGACCAGCTGAGAGGCATACAGGGTCACTGCAAGTTAACAGGGGAAAAGCATGAGCCAGGTGTAGGACATAGGTATAATGCAGGATGTGTGTATGAGCGTGGAGTGAGGCGAGAGGCTGAGTTTGTTTGCTGAAGGCTTCTGCCAGCATGTGCTTCAGGCTGGGTTTGCAATCAGTGTTTTCATGTGAAGCTTCTCTCCCACTTAAAACTTGCAAGGCTGTGCATGTGGCTCACTGCTGCTCAATGCAGCATCAGCAGAAGTCGTAGGTGCTCTCATGATCCAGCTTAGGCTTGAATCCAGCTTCTGGGTGAGGAAGAACTGATTTTAATGCCTCCTGTGACCACTAACAGAATTCATGATGTTTTTACTCAAGCACATTGTGCCAGAACCATTAATTTTTTTATACAGGTGGAAAAGTTGGTCTGGCTTGATAGTACCCAGGTTTCCAGAGTTGACCCCAGGCCAGAAGGGAAGCCTACATGTGTCTTCCTGTTGCAGAGAAAAAGGTTCAGGGATGCTTTTGTTGAGTTAAAAAAAACTCAGTGCAAAAGCTGAAGGGGCATGGCTGTGGTAAAACCCTGCCCAAAATACAAGGCAAGAAGCAGATACAATGTTGTGGTTCCTTGCTTATTTAAAAACACCTGCAAGGTGGTCAGTAGAAGCAGCCTGACAATCTTTCTTCTGGGTTAAAGAACCAAAGAAGGGGAATATTGCAATTAGCAAAACATATTAAGTTACTGGCAGACTTCAATGAGTGCACCTGATTTCAGTGCCCACCTTTCTGTGGGTAGGATGTACGGTAAGATAAAGCAAATGCAAACTCCTCTCTGTGTAACAGAAGATGTTGATAGGTTGGGTTTTTTTTTTTTTCTGTAATATTGATTTTTCTGAGCACAACCTTTTTTAAAAAAGCCATCACCTCAAGAAACTCCTCAGCTGTGTACACCAGTCAATGACACTTAGTGCCATTAGTGGGAAAATGGACATAACCACCCAGGGAGTTTCTCTTCAAGGAAACAGCAGCAGCTGTTGGAAGACAGGCTGAACGGAGCCTTGTCGCCTACTCAAACTAGTTAGAGATTTTCACCAACAGTGCATTCTGTTTAACCACAGAAAAACTACTCCAGGAGAACGTTCCCATTATGGGGAGTTATAAAAAAACCCCAACCCTCATTGAGACCAGAATGCTGGTGAGAGACCTGCAATGTCTGGTTTCAAAGCCCTGGCCTCCTGGGTTGCTCTGAAATAATGACACAGTGAATTGAAAGGCAAGGTGGCTAATGATAAAGGGATAGAGTGTGATGGGCACAGGACAAAAAATCTTAAAATAAGATGAAATTGGGCTTAACAGTAGTTAGCTCATTTAAAAAAATTCGAAAGGAAATTGGAAACATAAATAACTTTGAGGAAATAGTAAAGATGGGTTTTGGAGTGTAAGCAGTCTGTTTAATGCACATTCAAGAGCCACTGAGAGCTTTCTGTGTTGGTATGATGGGAAAAGATACCCCATGATATGTGTCTATTGTATATTAGGTCTTCATGAATCAAGAGAGGTTCTGGCTAATGAAGGGATACAAGGATAGCTACGCTAAAACTAGCTTGCACTCAGCTATTTTGGTGAAGAGTATATTTGGAGGAGGCTCATCAGACATTTTGTAATTCTTCAGATTTACTTCCTAAACAAATGCCATGATTTCTAGGGCCTCCAAATACAACAGATGTGTAGCCCACTGAAGATCATCCATGCAAAATGTTAGCACACAAGTTCCAGAAGGACATAAGGTGGAGTTTCAAAAGCTTTTTCCTTTGCTGCTTAATACTCTAACATGCAGTGGAAAGTGGGCACAGGGGGTGAGAGCAAGCCTGATATTCAGTGGAGAAAAGTTTAAGACAAGGAAAGATGAAGCCCACTCCCAAATTGCCTTTCTCTCAGGACAGAACAGACTCAACACTGCTTTTAGGGCTTCATAGAGACTGCTTGTCAGAACTTGCAGCCAAAGTAGCTCCTTTGTTGCTTCTTTTTAGGAAAAAAAAAAAAAAAAAGCAGATGGGAATGTGCCCCTGAGTGCACACCTGAGCAGGGTCAAGTCCCAAGCTGGTGTTGCTGCTAATTCACCCCAGCATTGAAGTGCCCTTCATTCCAGAGATGGGTTGTGCTGCTGCAGGGAAACCAAGCTCAGACATACACCTATGGTCCATGTCTCCTCAGTGTTAGCTGAAGGACAGAAAACACACACCATTTCCTGCAGCCTGACAGTATCCTAGGCAGGGACTGGCTCTGAGCATTAAGGTGACATACAGTCAGAAATGACCACTGACCTCCAAAAAATAGGCACAGAAAAGTTCTAACAATCAGCAGTTGCACAAAGGACCTTTAAAGACCTACATGTCGAAGCTGTTACAAGTCCTCCTGTAGCTTGGGGTGGATCAGCAATATAAGGTGTGTCCCACTACAAATCCAGCCCAAAAAGCAAGTGGGGCTGTGCTACGAGGAGTTGCTGCATAGGACTGATTTGGGCTAAACTGCTTTGCTGCTAGATCAATGTTCCCACCTGCAAGAAGTATCCTGGGTTTGGATGCCAGAAATAAGTCTGTTGCATGGGAAATGTGAGCCATCTTATTCAGCAGAGTTTGTAAAAGTAGCAGCCATCTGTTGGGGTTTATAGGAGGCTGAGAAACACAGGATGTTTACTTTTATTCGGATGTGCAGTGGATATGCCTTGTATGAGCAGACTTGTTGCGATACTAATAGAACAACTGGGACATTAAGCTCAAGAGAAAAGCTTGCTCTGTGTAGTAAAACTGCACTCGAGGGCGATAGAAAGCATTACAGATACATATGCACCTACATGTAATCGTTGAAGTAAAGGTCAGCAAAAACCAGGCCGGAGAGAAACTCGGAGCAACTACAGCACTAACTCCAACTAAACCCACTGCCTTTGGAGGTGCTGCAGGGAACCCACTCCCACATGAGAGAATCTGCGTAAGGTAAGGTGAGGGAGGGGCCAGTTTCAAAATAAACCTTCATGGCAAAAGGATGAGCTGAGACTAATCCAGCTGAACTCTCCAAAAGGGGGTTTGGCGTTACTGACAGAACTAGAACAGGGGTGTGTGCAGCGCGGCTCCAAGACCTCTAAAGAGGAGACAGAGGCGTTCCTTGATCACTGATAGCAATCACCAAGACTGTGGAAGACACTTGAGAGGGAAGGGGGCTCAGGTGTCTTTGTCTACAGGAAAATGCCATCCTCCACGTGAATAACTCGGTGCTGAGCACAGAGGGGGAAACATTCCCCTGAGAGTTTGCTCAGAGGAGGCAAGCAGAATTCTGCAAATGCGAACAAATCCAAGAAGTAACCCAAGATGCAGATGGAGACGCTGGCAAACAGCATTAGCAACAGCTAAGGTTGTTTTTGCCAACAAAGGAAAAAGTTAAGTATAGTAAATCAAATAAAATTAAACATGTAGCAGCAATAGATGCCCTACTTTTCTCTGCAAATGTCTTTTATCATTCTTTTCCCCAGCAGGTAATGAGTCTTTTTGTAAATATGAGTTGATAGCGTACTACCTCACTTATATTCCTTTCCAATGGCTTGAATAAGCAGGTTATTGTTTCAGATGGCAAATATTTTTGCACCTAAAATGAAATGTTCTGCATAGACAGTGTTCTGGTCAAAATACCCTCTAGCTGATCACCAGCAGGACCAACAGGAGATGGTGATTTTCTTGAAGAAACAATTTGAAGAGGCTGAGAGGCACCGGGGCCGTCTGTGTGCTCTGGCACGAGGTTTTGATATGATTCTGTTGATTCGTTAAAAGCAAAGCGGGGAGTTGTGGTGGGGAACAGGAGGAGAGTTAAATTGCTCACGTACACGGACCAAAACAGTTTGCTAATTGCAATGCTACCAGGAATTATGGAAAAAAAATATCTCTGAAGCATATTCACTGCTGTGTGTTAAATGGTAGTGTGCAACTTCCTACACCATCCCAAGAAAAAATAGCTGGATTACACTGGGAGAAGGCCTAAGGTGGGTTTCAGAGGGGTGTGGGATTACATTTGATGGGGTAAGAACAGTTTGGATGTCAAGGAATGAAATTCTGGATCAGAAATAGTGTACTTTGGAGGAAAGTCTGGTAACTCAGAAAGGATGTTTTACGTAAAAATGAAGAAAACTAATTTCCATATTTTCCAGGATGTGGCTTACATAATATTTTAAGATATGAAACTAAGCTGCGGTGAGCTTTCAGGAAAGGAACTCAAGACCGCAGTATGAATTTGACACAGGTATCAATCAGTGAGAAGAAGAAAACCCCACGTTTTCAAACTGTACTTCAGCAGGCATTGAACAGCTTAGCCCAGGACTGTCTCACACTCAAACTACCAGATGGTGATAAAATTCCAAGGACTAAGCTCCACAAAGATCACAAGACTAAACCAATTGTCCCAACAGCCCACCAGTAAAACCCAGTAACTGCAATACAGGAGAATTAGTCTAAAAGAAACATGGAAGGCAGAGCTTGTTTGAAGGGCTCTCATTAGCCATTTGTGTGCTAAAAGCTATTTGATATCAGAACTGCATTGCCTAGGGTATTTCTGATGGCTGACTTCAAGATGTGAAGTACAAATGCACACTCACAGAACTGCAGCTAGAGGTGAACCTGCTCAGAGGTAGGAGCTCACAGTTGCACTAGGACTAAACACGACTCACAAGTGCCCAATCCCGTTAAGTTATTTATTTATTTATTCGAGATGCGTGAACAGTCTCTGTGATCTGATTTTTTTATCTGTATTTGAGCTGAAATGGCTCAAGTGGGAGCCACAATTCCTTTGAATGTGCTAAATATAGTGTCAGATGAATTTTCCAGAGGTGTCTGATGCTGCTGCTTGGTGCCTTAGCAAATCACGGCTTTAACTCCTCCTTGCGTCTTCTTAAAAAGGAAAATCTCAACTCTGTTTTTGGTCCTCTCCCATTCCAGTCTTGGCTATTGATTCTTGCTGTAAATTCTTCTGGGACTCACCTGACACTGAATAATGGTGAAAATTCTCTAAGTTTGGGGACTGGACATCATGTCAAAGGAGCCACTCAGTAATGGTAATATGCCAAATCTTATCACATCACAGATTTTATATTGGCTCAAATTCTTCTGTATTTACTGAGTTATCTTACCCTAAATCTGGTGTCTAGACTTTTCTACAGAACAGATTTTTTGAAGCTGATAGTGGTGCATTTTTACTTAGTGGCACACAAGCTTCTAAACTCATTAATGTGTTGTATATGTAACGTATGTCACAGTTATGGTAGCCTGTTAAAGTAAAAGGACGATTTAATCTCCTTGGTGCCCTTTGGAATCTGGGTTTTAAAATTTTGTTTTATTTGAACCTGTTCATGCCTTCCTGTACTTTTCCTTGTCTTGTGCAGGACAAGAAGGCTTGTGATATTCCACCTTGACAGGTAACAGAAGAATAATACAAAGCAGTTGTGAAAAATAAGTCACCCATTCACCCATCTCCATCCATTCCATCAAAGATCTTGACAGACCTTTATTAAATTCAGCCTCAAGGTTTTTTTCTTCTGGGCTCAAGATTTGCAGTGTATTAATCCTCTCCTTGCACGGGAGCTGTACCAAACCATCTTATTTCTTGGCTTTCTCTACATTCTCTTTTCTAAATACACCCTATACCAAATAACAGAGTTAAAGATAAGGAAGGATGCACGGTGCATTTGTACAAAGGTGTAGTGATGTTTCCTGCTTTATTCACTATTCCTTTCTGAACCACAGCATTCTCATCTCTTTTTGTCATCAAGTACTGGAGAAGCTTTAATGCCATTCCTTCTCAGTGTTTTCTAAACACCAGTTCTATCAGTGTGCTCCTTTAAGTGAAGCATTCTCATCTCTTCAACCAGGTTTTCATACTTCCAGTACTTGCACCGTTTTTGTTCTCATACCACTTATCTATATGTGTGTGGCCTGCTTATTCAGGAGATTGTTTAGGTGGTTCTTTGCTATTTTCTGTCTAAATCTAATCCATTTCTTTTCCTAGGATTTGTAGCTTTTAGATTTCAACTCCGGTTCCTGTCTCACTAGTCATTACAGGGGATCTGTAATGCCTGTCCCGCCTCACTAAAGGACTAGAAGCCTCCTTATTCACATAAATTTCTTAGTGGTGAAATTATCCAATTTAACCCTGACAACGGATCTGGGAATATTTTAGAGAATGCTCTAATAACCTTTCTTCTCCTGTCTTTTCCTATTTCAGCAGTACTCATGCAGATTCCAGTGCTTCCCTATAGGAACGTCTCTACCGCTGTCTCCACCAGCCAGGGAACAGACAGCAGCACTGCCTGGCTTGTGCCATACTGCCTATGGCTAAGCCCGGCTCACGGTGGAGGCAGGGGGGGTACTTTGATTTGTTCAGCGTGAGGGCACTCCTGCTTGTGCAGCAGACTCCCAGGAGGATTTGTGTCTGGACCTGCAACTAACAGCCACTTCTTTCCAAGTAGCTTTGCTCCTGACAGCTCTTTAACAAAAAGCTCTGTGGAAGTGCCCTCGGCACCTCTACAGCCCTTCCTCTGCCCAGCTTCGTACCACAAGCTTGGGAACCCATCAGGACTTACATTTTAAACTCATTTAAGTGCTGAAAGACTGCCTCCCATGTAAAGCATTCCCTGAAACGCTGAGCTGAGCTAGAGACTACACAGTGCTTTGCCATACTTTGAAAGCTTTCAATTTGAAAGTATCTAATAGGTTAAAGCTGTACCCGGAGATAAGGAAGATAAAGTTAAAAACCAATACAGCAGGAATACTTGCTGCTGCTTTTTTGTAACAAAGAGCACGAGGTATCTTTCTCACAGCCTACTCCATCCTCAGGGTCTCTGTACTTGGGGAAAATCTCAAGTGTTTTATCAACTGCTGGTCTAACCATGAGAGGCACCAACCTTGGAGGTACTTCACTGGAGATGTGGGAAGCGCTGTGAGAGTGGCAGTTCATACACTTAAAAGTGTTGCTGGACACCTCAGCCACCCTCTGGTGATTTAGCAATTATTTCATTTGCTCATTTTGGGGTTGGATGATGTAGGATGCTCGGCCACAGTAGAGTGCTCATCTGAAGAGGGTGGCTTTATACCAAAAGATCTAACAGTGTATACACTGGCTTATAACACATTAAATGCTGAGAAAACGGAAATGAGGAGACGTGATCACGAAGGGAAGACAGGGAAGCAAACCTTGTTTCACTTGGGACTCAGACATACCCTGTGACACAGGGGACCACATACCCCCCTGGGCAGGTGCTGTCTTGCCAGGTGCCAGAGGCAGCTGCTGCCCAGGAGAGACGGGGCAGGGGGAGCACTGGAGCCTTGAGAGGCAGTTGGAGAGGGACAGTTGGAGAGGGGAGGTTGGCTGAGGAACACACCACAAAGCCCAGAGAAGGCAGAGGTAAACAGGCTGTGAAGAAAAGGTAACAAAAAAATCTAGGCTTAAAGGAGTGCCCGGGGCCTGGAGTTAAGAGAAGATGCTGGGGGAGGGGAACAAAGAACAAAGTAGTGAATTGGGCAATAAGTGAAAGCAGTGCTGTGCTAGCAGAGTTAGCCAGCTGCAGAGGTGAGCAAGCTCCTACTTATCTTGCCATGTTGACTACTGCAACAGACTTCAAATGACACAGTGTCTATAAAAAGAGAGGAAGAATTAGTTCCCATTCGGGTGGTTGTGTCTATGACCCTAAAAATCCTTACACCCCCCCACCTCCCCCTCCCCCAGCAGGAATTCAGCTCCTGAGAGCACTGACAGTGTTATCACATAGCTGATACAAGGAGGAGTGGCAGGCAGAAAGTCCACGTAATGTGCACTTGCTTATTACAGACCCTTGGTGCTGTAATTACAAACACTGCCCCAAAGTTGGACATACTGTTCCTTCCCAAAATGTAAACCATATGAATCAGAAGTTGACTGCAGGGTGAACAGACTATGTAGAATGTCTTCACGTTACACATGAATTTGATTCAAATGTAAACAAACAAAAATCAATCTCAGTTTGTGCTGTTCCAATCAAATTGGTGGTGCAGGACGGTCACTTGGATGCAGTATTCCACCGTGTTCATTTTGGCTGAAAGATGTACCAGAAAATCCTTGTTCACATGCTGATTCACCTCTTCAAACAGCACTTCCGCTTCCTCCAGAACACTCTCTGGTCTTTTTCCTGCTGGTCTGAATAATTAGTTTTCTGGGGAGATCAAGTCTGCTCTTGCTTACTAGTACTAGAACAGGGAATATCTGAACTAATCCCACGGTACCCCTGAAAATGCTCCTTTTGACATGTAGGAGATCCTTTATGTGACCCTTACTGTAGGCAAATACATGTCAGACGTGCTATGTGAAACATTTACCAGTTCCAGCTATATCCATCTATGTTTATCACTCAATGGAGCAGGACTTCCACAGCGGTATCTATGTGGCAATCCTGGCTGATAAGCTGCTACCTAAAGAGCAGAATGCCAGTGTGGATGTGAGCTCCGTACTCCTGCCAGGGTGGCCATAACAGATGGTCTGTAGTGGAACTTCAGTCACACAAAAAAAGAACATGAAGCAGCACAAATCTGAGTCACTGGTACAAAAACTCTGCTTTGGAGGACCCTTGACTGCTGTTTTGACTGAGAAAGAGCTGCCCTGAAAATTCCTTTCTAAGCTACTTTTAAAAATCCCTTTTGTGGGACAGTAAGGCTTTTCAAAAGGATAGGCTTGTCTTCTGCCTTCAACAGCAGTGGGAAGACTGATCAAAAGAGCTTCTTGCTGCCTCTGCACCTTCAGGAAGAGCTGCAGGTACTGAATACGTGCATATTTTTTATATATATATATATATATCAGCCTACACACTTGTGAGATGATGGTCATGTGAACTTTATCTGATGAGAGCTGATTTTTGTTCTTGAAAATTTATAGATCCATTTGTACAAACATATATAAATATACACAGATACACATCGATATAAACCAGTGTAGTATTTATATTTATTTCTTCTCCATCTCTGATTGGGATTCAATTCATGTAACCATTTTTAAAGTAGTCATTTTTACAAAATACAGACTAAACCGTCAACCAGAGAAGGACAAGCAACAGTGCCCCTTTGAAACGTTAGCAGTTCTATGATTCACTGTGGTCTTAAATCTCCTCACAGATGGAGACATCACAAACTGAAGTGGAAAAAAGAAAGCACCCTGGAAATAAAAGGGAAGCAAACTTTGTAAACTTCACTGGCCAAGTGATAAAGAAAAGGTAAGATTTCTGTTTATTAACCG
This sequence comes from Porphyrio hochstetteri, assembly GCA_020800305.1. Classification (NCBI taxonomy): domain Eukaryota; kingdom Metazoa; phylum Chordata; class Aves; order Gruiformes; family Rallidae; genus Porphyrio; species Porphyrio hochstetteri. The sequence goes on along the minus strand of CM036908.1, from coordinate 65,291,774 downwards.
GTAAAACCTGCTTTTTTTCTTGAATTGTTAGTATACAAACATCACCTGATATAAAACACATCATAAAAATGCTTTGCACAATCAAAATGGATAAAACATAACCCCAGGAATCAGTTTTTATCACATAAGAAACAAACTAGCTGAATGCAGTATTTACCAGCTTGTCTGAAGAGCTAATTCTATAGCTATTACACAAAGACAGAATGAAAAGTAAAAAAGTCTCTGTGCATAGGAGAGTGGGCTTGGACAGAGGTCTTTATATTCCTTCTATGGCAGTTATTTTAATAAATACCCACAGCACTTGCTTCCTTTTCAGATTTTTAACCTTTTACAAAGATGGATTTCATTTCATCCTGGGAAGACCAAAGTACAGCTGCATGAAATGAGATGATCGACTTCACCTGAAAGGCCAGTCTAAGCCACCAGACTGTGCTAGAACTTCCCCTTCGCAGAGTATACTATCAATGGCTTCATGAGCTGCTCTCTGCACTGTTCAGTCCATAGCAAAAGCAGATGTATTCACTGTCCGGTGCACTGAGAATTAAGGTATGTCACTGACAAACACAATTAACGCTACAATTAAGTATGTATAACAAAGCAAAACACGTGCATCTGTAGGTTCTGTCTATCACTGTGGGGAGGGAGTGGGGGGCAATAGGAAGTCACATTTTTTGCCAAATTTCACCTTATGCTGGTATTAAAAAATCCCTGATCTACATTCTTTGTTATCAAACCTCGCTTGCATTGAGATTATTTTAGCTGGTTTATTTTAAGTTGGTTTAAGTGCCTTTAAAGTGTTTACAAATATGTACAAATCTCTCTTCTAAATATGGAGTTACATAACCATTCTGTAACTGTGGCACAGTTCAGTCTCAGTTAAGTTTTATTTTTAAATACAACTCTTCCAAGAAATGTAATTGATTTACAGAGGATGACAAATTCTACAGTTTTCTGACTTAAAATAATATTGAATTTTATTTTAGAAGATGTCTTATCTGCTTGACTCTCCCTCTGTCCAGCAGTAAAAACTAAAGGATTGGATTAGGGTGTTACAATAAATAAATCCTCTAGTATTGGGGGTTGGACCTGATGAGTTCTCAAGGTCCCTTCCAACCCCTATGATTCTATGATTACTGTGTACTTGAGGGAGAAATAACTGGCTTGATAGGTCAGCAGAAATTGATGCAGGGGTAAAACAGATCAGCAAAATTGTGAATAAATCATACCAACTCAAAAGTATTTGTATTGGCATGTGTAAAGAGGAATGTAACCTGTGACAGCAGATGCTGGCATAGTTGAGGCCTTAATTGTAGTGCTGTGCCCAGTCTTGGGTGCTGCAGTTCAAAAAAAGTGAATGATTTTGGAACACCAAAGGAGAGCCTTAAAGGTTTGAGAGGTTTAAAACCGTGATGCACAAGGAAGGACTGAAATGAAATGGAATTGCCTAGTTTATAGATAAAAAAAATTAGGAGAGGCATACTTCTGAAGATATGGAAGACATATTGAAAGATGAGAGGCAACACTGTTCATGTCCGTTGCAGTTGTATTTGAGTTGCACTGCACTTCTATTTTAACTGGTGTTCCATGTTCCTCAATGTGAGCTGGACCAGGGAACTTATGTGGCTGAAAACTGGCAACACTTGAGAGTAGTTTTACAACAGCTTAAATCACTGTAAATTGAGCCTGCCACAGTCCCACCTCCTCTGTTATGCCAACACTGGTACTCACATTGAGTCAAGAAGCCAAGCAGGACACAAACTAGGTATCCTGTGTAGGATTAGAAATGTTCAGAGGGTTCAAGCACTCACTACCTGCACAAGCAGGGGGGATGTGACTGACTCATCAAAGCAAACAGCTATTGAATTCATTTCCTTAAAAAAATGACTGTACCTCAGACCATTTTGGTCCTGTCAACACAGGAGGGCTGCTGCTCATATCAGTCCTGTTTTTTCCTGCCAGAAATACAGGAGAAATACTGCATTGTATTTTCAACATAAGAGTCACATTGAAACCATTACTTGTATTGGGGGGGAACCCTACAGCCTCCACCAAACACCAAGTCATCAGGTAAATAAATTCAAACAAAATTTACATTATTTAACAACACTATCTACAAGCACTCGCTGTGCTGGCAGCTATACATATAAATACTCATTAGGAAAAGCATAAAAAAAGGCAAACTGATTAAGAGAACAATAATACACTGCATAAAGAAACCCCAGGGTGAGTGAGGGGCGCAGAAACCCTGCCGCCGAGGCGGGCAACACAGCGCTTCCCGGTTCTCCCTACAGAGGGAAAATGCCGGCCGTGCCTGGAGCCGTTCGGTCCCTCCGGCGGCCTCGCGGCCCCTCGCACAACCAGGCCGGCCCCACGGCAGCCCGAAGAGAGGCCCCTCTCGCCCGCAGCCCTCCCCGGGAAGGGGTCTTTGGGCCCCCTAAGAGGGCCCGGTGCGCCGGAGTAGGGGCTTTACCTCAGCCTTGCCGGGTATTTTTACCTCAGCCGACGGGCATCGCTCTGGCGGCGGCCGGCGCTCATCCGCCTCCCCGCCCCGGCGTGCAGAGGGACGAGAAGGGCGATAGTGATGATGACGAACCTCTCATCGCCGCCGTCGCTGCACCGCCCCGGCCAGCACCGCCTCCTTCCCCGGCAGTGCTCCCCTTTCCCGGCTGTCCCGGCGGCGGCGGCGGGCGCCAATGAGGCGGCGCGTCCCGGCGGCAGGCTCCAGTGGGCGGGCGCGGGGGGCGGGCCGCGGACCGGGGGGCGGTGGCAGCACGCTCGGTTGTGAGTGAGTGAGTGTGTGTGAGTGAGTGCCATGGCCGGAGCCCGCTGAGAGTGACAATAGGAGCGAGCCGGAGCACGACCCCGACGCCCACCGGGACCCCCCCTCTCACCTGAGCCGGCCGTCGGTGGAAGAGGCCCTCCCTCCCCTCGCAGCACCGCCGCGCCGCCCGCCCGGCCTGCCCCCCCCCTCCCCAGCCGCCCGCACCGCGCCCGCCGCTCCCCCTCGGCTCGGCCCGCACTCGGCTCCCCCCGCGCCCCCCCCCCCCCGCCTCCTCAGGGCCCCTCCGCAGGGCTCCGCTGGGAATGTGAGTGAGGCAGCAGCCATCGCAGGCAGGGGGCCGCGCCGAGTGCATGGGACTGAGCGGAGCCCGAGCAGCCGCCCGCTCCTGAACCCGCCGCCAACGCCGCCCTGCGCTGGGGAGGCCGCCAACGCCGCCGAGGCCTACAGGCTCCTGCGCCGCCGCCGCCGCCGCGGCAGGGACCGAGCCCGGCGCGTACCACACTTGGGCCGCCGCCGCCAGGCATCGGCCGCGCACCGCCAAGCCCGGCTTACGCCGCCGCCGCCTCCCTCCCGTCTCCGGCTTCTCTACCAGGAGGGTCAAGGTAACTCCATCCCTCCGTCCCTCCGCTCCGGCCCGCGGGGGAGCGGCGAGGCGGCGGCGGTGCGGGGAGGAGGCGCGGGCGGGCCGAGGTGGAAGGAGGGGGGGGCCCGGGCGTCGGTGAGGAGGCGCGGGGGGCTGCGGGGAGGACATGTTCCAGCTGCGGTGCTCCGCGGCTCCCTTCTGGAAATGACAGCCGATAGCAGCAGGCGGGAGGCAGCTAATTACACCTCTGCTTCCCCGGGCGCGGAGCGAGCCCCTGGCTCCCTTCCCCGGTGATATCCGTCGGTATTTTCACGTCCACTCGCCTCTCCGTGAATTACAACCCCCCCCCCCTTCGCTTCCCCCCCGGGGACCAGCAGATCTGATGTGCGTGGCTTCGTATTTACCAAAATACTTCGGGAATAAAATAAGATCCCCTGCTGAAAGAAGCAAGAAGCAGTGGCCGGGGTTGCAGCTTTCCCACTCGCACACAATAAATAATCTCAGGCTTTATTTTTTTTTCCTCTCTTCCCTTCCCACCCTGCTCGTTGAAACAGTGTGTCTCGCTGTGATAGTGTATTCAGGGGAGCTAATGTTCATTTGGAGGGATGAAAAAAAAAGATCAGTGTTTACTGTAAGGTTGTTAGGCTGGATGTAGTCTTGTTGAATTAGAATTAGATTTTAATAATTTATAAAGCAGGTTAGGGAAACTGTTACTAAATTTACAGCGGAGAAGTGTCAGTAAAGCTTCTTGCTGACACAATGATCCTGCAGTTTAAGTGATCTACTTTAGTCACTGTCCATTATTATTTTTAATTTTTTTTTTTTTGGTAATTTAATTTTGAGAGAGTGTGCAAACATTTCTGCAGAAATGGTTACACTTTAATGGTGCACGTGATGGGGACGTGAATCTTTTTTTGATGAGATGAAATAGGGCCACCCAGTTCAGGTTTTTAAGAATGTATTTTTGCTGATATTTCCAGAATTTGGTTTATGTAACAGGTAACTTTGTATGTTTTTTTGCCGGACTGCTGAAATCTTAGAAGTGGGTTTCTAAAGTACAGGCCATTCTATTTCAGTTTATTTGACTTTTTTTCTTTATTAATACTGTCTGGGGCCTTAATGCCCTGGTGATGGTGGCATTTCCTCCGCCTCCCAGATGATAAACAAGACCGGTTTAAGGTGCAGGTTCATGTTGCTGTAGCATATTATATTTAGAAAGCATAAGTTGGTAGTGAAAGAATACCTCAGGAGAAATCAAAAAGATGGAATAAGGTTTTTTCATTACTGTAACACCAGCTGCAGAGTTCAGCTTCTGAGTGCTGCACATGCTTGCTCAAAGAAGCTGTGGAGTGTATACTTCCATTTTTGATAGATTTAGTGCATGTATATGTAAATTTGCATGAAATAGTTCTTATCTTTCGGAACTTGTTTACACTGTTGCAATAAATCTAAAGCTTTTCTTACAGAAGACAAACCCAAATAATGTCTGTTTCGATGGATTTAATAATTTATGAAGCATATGAGTAACCAAATATTTTAACAAAATAAGTACTCAAAAGTGTTCTCTATATTGTGGAATCAACTTCTTTTAGCATACGAGTCACTTTGGTAATTGAAGTCAACAGACATTGGGGATGAGTAATGCTTTCCAAGGACATGTTCTAAGACCCTGATCCTGCAAATGCGTATGCCGATGCTTAACTTTGCACGTGTCGCCTTACTGAAATCAACAGAGCTGCTCTTGTTGATGATCCTGTTATTAATGCAAATCGTTCTGTTGATTTCAGTGGAGGTGCACATGCTGTTGAAGTTAACTGTACACAGAGCTGCTTGAAATATGTAGGCCTAAATTCCTCCTATCTCGTTTCCCTTAAGTATGGCTCATTTATTTCACCAAGGTGCCATGGGCCTTTTTAAGAGACAGGACAAGACTGGTAAATACTGTAGCTGGATGGTTTAATTCACTGTTTAAATGTTTCTTTTTGGTACTTTTTTAGTAGTATGGAATCAGCTATAGCAGTAATACTAAGGCAAGTTTTAGAGGAAGAAGCAATGCTTATGTCTTAGACCAGCTGATGGAGTTGGGAAACAAACTTTTGCTTGCAGAAACCTTTTTTGGCTCTCTGCCTCTCCCTGCAAACCTCGCCTGGCTTATGCCCTTAGAACAGTTATGGCTACCACGCTGCTGCTCTTGCTGAAATGCCAGAATGTGGAATAACTGTACACAGAGGCTCACAAGAACAAAACTGAGAGTTTCTAAAATGGAGAATAAAGAAGTAATATGTAAAATTCATCAGTGTTAGCAAAACTGTCAGACATAGCAGTACTTTCTGCTTTACTGTCTTATATTTCTATAAAATTTTGTATGTAGGTATGGCAAATAAGCTGATTTTTTTTCTTCTGCCCTATTTATTTTGTCCAATGCATACTGATGACTTCAATGCCAAAAGCCTGTTTGTATGTACCCTTTTGTGCACCCATTCTTTAGCATGCACGGTGCCTTGCAGAATAGCTTGAAATTACTTCATCCCCAAAAAGATATGGTTTAAAGCTACAAGCCCATGTCAGGTCTACAGGTGTATGAAGCTCTATTGATGTAGTGATGTCAGCCTCCAGTCTGAATTTTTCCTGTTGCAGGATTTTTGGCAAATGAGACACACAGCTTAAAAAAGTGAGCAAGAAGAATTATTGCACTGTTCCATGAAGTTTATTCCATACAATTTGTACATATGTTGGCGGGTTGGCTCTCTTAACACTTTATTTGGGTTAGTTGTCATCAGGACAGTGGTATGGAAAGAAGGTTTTTGGAAAACTTAGGTTAATCTTTACTCATTTCATCTATTTGGGATAGATTTGTAACATTTGTTTTCTTTCAGTAGGGATATGTCCTCAGCACCAACTACTCCTCCATCAGTGGATAAAGTAGACGGATTTTCTCGGAAGTCCGTCAGAAAAGCCAGACAGAAGAGGTCACAAAGCTCCTCCCAGTTTAGGTCTCAGGGCAAGCCTATCGAGTTAACTCCCCTGCCTCTGCTAAAAGGTAAGATGATGAATGTCTTTTAATAAATAAAACAATTTTACTCTACAGTTGACTTCCAAACACCAGAAATTGCAGGGAAATTTTTGCTGGCAATGAAAAATGTTTCGTGCCAGAAATGTATGTATTTAAGCTCTACAAAATATTTTATCTGTGACTTGAGGGTGTGGTAATTGTTTGCAATACTTTTGAAAGTTTTAGATGGTGATGTTAACCTGTGCCATGACTTGAATTTTAAAGGCACTCAGACTGTGCGTGAGTTGTCAGTCCTCAACAGTTGACCTAAATGAACAATTATTCTGATAAGGGTAAACTGACTTGTGAGCAGAAGGGAAACTCTTCTCTGGGATCTTTCCTTGCAACGCACAGGTCTGTAACCTGTGACAGTGGTGCCAAATGCAGGCCCCAGGTATGTTTTGAAGGCCCTACAGCGAGGCTTTAGCAGGGAGATGGGACCCCTTCTCATAGTATTTGTGAGTGGGTAGCTCCCAGCTCTGGCTTCTGCTGGGTTTTGAAATCAAAAGGTCCCATGAGCTGCAGCATCTCGAGTGGAAAGATGCTGCCAATCGGGTCTTAGGCAAGACATTGCTGCTTTGAGAGCCTGCATATCCCAGCTCTGGTTGAGTTTCTGCCGGCAGATTTAACCTCTAATTTGGAAAACGAAAAAGTTCTGATCCAGCATACTGCTTTTGAAAGGATGCCAATATCTCTGTAATATCTTGAATGCTTTTCCTGAATCCCAGTTGTCAGTGAATTTCAGTACAAATCCAGGGGCCAACAGTACCTCTCAGAATTATGTCTGTCTGGTGAGGAAGGGGGGAGTCACCCTCCAGAAGTGTTTCTTTTACACTGAATTCTCAAATGGTTCATTTAATTTTGTGATTTTTTTTTTTCATTGCCTTTTTTTTTTTTTCCCTGTTATAAGTAGTGAACATAAGCATGGTTGGGCTGATAGTTCTGGAAAATAGCAAAATTAATAGGTTTCATATTGTATCTGTCCTGTTTTTGCTTTGTGGGCAAATACATTTCTCACATTCCCTCCCCTACCTGTTTGACAAATTTGTTAGAGTATTGAAATATGTAATAAATGTGTAACAGTACTTTGATTTAGTTCTTAACCTCACTTCTTTATAAGAAGAGAGAAGTTGCAAAAAAACCTCTGAACCAACACAGACAAAAAATTCCCATCTTAATATGTGTGTCTTAATTTAACCAAAATTAGGATTCTAGGATTAGTTTTAGTTGTCGGTAAAATATTTGGGGTGGGATACACGTAAGACTGCAGAAATGGCTGTACTGGGTTAAAAGAGAGGTACATCCAGCCCTACTGTGTTGTGCCTGACCATGACTGGCCTTGAAGCATGGAGGGGAGTAGAAGAGCGGGGTGGGTATGGGTCGGCCTGGAGTGATGCTGTACCAGAATACTCCTCCCCCTTCAGCATTTCTCAATTCAGGATCAGTTGGAACCAGTGGATTTGTTACAATAATAGTACTCCAATGTGTATTTTATGATTTTTTTGTGACAGTATGATAAAGAAACAGAAGCTCCCTTAAAATAATTTGAAAGCTCAGTTTTATACTTTTTTCAGGTCATTTATGGTATGCAGGTAATGTCCTTTGAAAATACTAATTGCTACGCTTTAGAAGGTGAATAGAGTTTATCCTTTGGTTTAAATGGCTAGGTTACTGGAAAGCTCTGAGATGTGCATTTGTATAAATGAAGAGATGGATGTTACAAGTTCTTTCTGTTCTGCAGTCCCGTTCAGGGAGCAAACCAGGCATGTGTGCAAGCGTAAGGAAAACGCTGCCTTTGTCTGAGGACCTGGCCTTGCAGCAACACAGGCATATGCAGGTGCTTAATTTGACGACTGTAGCTAGTCCCATGGATTGAGATATAAAACTATAATAAGATAAAACAAACAGATGGGGAGCAGAGAGTGTTGGTGAGACATTTATGATTAGTGTCATAATGAGTTACAGTGGTCCAGCTTCAAATTAAGAATCTGATCCTGTGAGTTAGTTTTCCCTCTTTGACTTAATGCGGATTCCCAGAGGCACAGGGGATCTACCTGTGCAGATTAATTTGCAGGATTTGGGTCTAACAGTGTATGTGAAACAGCAGTGGTGCTGGTCCTTACTTAAGGGACGTTGGCAGTTAAAAATTGTGCTACTGTTTGGAAATGTTCTTGACCAACGTCAATATTTCTAACACTGCAGATCATTAAACCTGAAAGATGTGAGGAAACAATTTGCTCCTGTATTTTTCCTACTTTTTTCTTGGCCAATCACTTGGAAGTCCTAATTTTTTAAACTCTTAGGTTTACACTTATCTTCAAGCAAGTCACTAGTCCTATTACTTCAGTCTAGTAACCACATGAGTTCTAATTTTATCCTTATTGTTTGGCTCTTTCAAACCAAAACAGAGAAGAGATTTCAGCTAACTAGCTTTGCAAGTCTAGGAATAATGAAATCAGTTTGGAGATCCACGGTTGCTAACTTTGTTTAAACTTCTTGTTTTAGGTAAATTTCAAGTTTAATTAAACCTCTTTGGAAGTATTTCAGTACAGGGTAGACCTTGAATTCAACCTTAGACATTTGGTATTCATAATGGAGGGGTTTTGCTGACAAACACATACACTCAGTGCTGCCTTTTTTTTAATACCTATATTGCATCTTGACATTTGCAGGCTGCCTTCTTTCAAACAGCACTTTTATGGACTTCAGTGTCTTCTTTGATTACAAGAATCATGTATGCAGAAAACTAGATAAATGCTTAGTCCATTCTTTGCAAGTTTTTATACTCAGCCTGTCACCATAATGATTTGAGCACCTTCCAGTAGTGTATTAAGTGACGTGACTACACATCTGTCACATCTTATCTTCTCTCATTCCTTTCCCTAGGGGCAGAGTCATATATAGTGAAATGGCTTGTTTTGGTAGTGTTTAATGCAGTCTGTTGCTTTCTGTGAACATACATGCCTGTGTTGCAGAAACAGATAGATAAGTCAGTGGTGGTGTTGTTCATTTGGTAATAAAAACATTTCAGGAAAGAAAAATAGAAGAGACAGTATGTTTTCATGCTACATACAAGTCTGAAAGATAACCTGCTATTCAGGCAGTGTAATAAGAACTGGAATTTTCAGTATTGCTTATTCCAGAAAAAAAGTAGAGAGAAATTAAGTTGTTAGTGTTTTTCTTGCCTTGTTTTGTTTTGAATGCATGTATCTATCTTTTTGTAAACAAATGTTTAATGTATTTAGAAAGATGTGCCTTCCAAGGCTCTGCTGCGCTGAGTTTAGCCTTTCAAAAGCCACAAGTCAAAAAGCTGCTCTGTTTGCCTACAGTAAAGACTTCACTTTTCTGATAATTTAACTGCTTTTTTTATTAACTTGGGACTAAATCTAGTTTGGAATTACCCTTTTGAATATGACTAATGTCCAGTATCACACTTCTAAACCAGCCTTTTCTCCTTTGCTTCACGTGTGACAAGGAGAGAGACAAGAATTGTGTATGGGAGTTGTGATGCAGTTGCCCTGCATTTTCAGTATGTGACTCTTAGATGTGTTCTCTTTCAGTCCCACATGCATTTCTAAATGTTTGACTGCTCTTGCCTGGTGTATCTCATGGTGCATTATGGCTTTTGATTTTTGACTTTCCTTTTCGACAGGCTATTGGTCTGAAGGCTGGCAGGTCCCCTAGATAACTGGATTGTGGTGGAGCAGTCCTGTTGAAGGGCCCTTTTTTGGGAATGAGCACTTCCACTTCTGCATCTCAGTCAAACCCATCCTGAATTTGTTATCCAATTTTGTGGCACGCCTCAAATCTGGCCTGTTCTGTAGGGGAAGTAGCACTGGGTGTGCAGTGGAGAGGTGTATTATTTATTGGAGGGATATTTTACTTTCACTTTGTGTAGATACTCTTTTTACTTAACGTCTCTTGAGGTTGATTGGTGGGAACGTAGTGTTAGAAAGCACTTGGTTGGAAAAAAAGTATATTGTAGTTCTGGTCATGTGAAAACACCAATTTCAGTATAACCTTTAGGAGGGGAAGGGGGAGTTAATTTGTCAGTATCCGCAGAGGTAGGTGAGTGTCCAGAAGATGAAGACATACATACAGATGACTAGAAAGATCATGTGCTTTGTGAATACGTTTAACATCTTGAGAAACAGGACGGAAAACTCCCATGTAAATCACAGCAGTCTTCCCATCCCCCTTGCCCACATTAAAAATACATAAGTTAGGTAAAGCAAACCATCCAAAAGTAAGACGGTTAAATTTTAAATCCATCTATCCCATTTTTGTAACTTTGAGGTGTGACTGTTTTGCCTATCGTTTGCCCACATTTTTTAGTGATCTAATATAATCAGTGCAGTTTGCTTTCAAGTTTTCCAAAACCGTTGTATATTTTTGTTGAAAACAGCTCAAAGTATGATTTTTATTTTTAGATGATTTTTCTTCCTTAAAATAGGCACTCAGAACAGAAGTTCTCTGTCAACAATACCCATTGCTTTCCTACCTCAATATTATGAAATTTATTGAGCTTCCAGTGCATTTATCAGATAGTTTCCATGGCATTAAGGAATTGCTGGAGTGGCAACAAAAGAGCATTGCATAGTTGGAAAGGGAAAATCTCTTTTTACTTACTGTTTGCTTTTGATCATTATATTATTTCCCTATAGTTGAAATTTTATTATGAGCATTTCTTTTGAATCCTATCTATAGGTCAAATGCTGGATTTCCTAAATAGTAAAAAAATCCTACCAACTCTAAGAGCCTTTGGACTAAGTGAGAAGTGCAAGATGTATGGGCACCTTCTTTTAAAAATACAGTTACTTTTGATTTTTTTTTTGAGAACCTATTTATCATTAAAAATCTGAGGGTTTTTTTTTTCAGACCTGCAAATACCGTCTTCAGAATAGTACATGTGTGAAATAGTTCTGATTTGAGTTGTAGAAGAAGAAAGATACAGTTTCTGTTTTCTGTTGACTTCCTTGGGGGTTGGTTGCTTGTCTTTTCTGCAATATTCTCCATTTGTGACATCCGGAATGCTTCACTGTTACCAATAAACTGTTAATAATATACCTAAGCTGAATACTTCTAATTTATAAACAGGAGTTTAGGGACATAGTAGTTATGACATCTCAGAATAAAAATTCACTTTGTTTTCCTATTTGAAAATAGAACTCGGTACTCCTAATTCATGGTGTGGAAGAAACCCAGGAAATAGTTTTGTGCTGTACTTAATCAATGGTGAATCAAGCATCCATCCTGGAACTACTTTTAGGCATTTTGTGCCCATTCCGGTTAAAATAAATCTGGACATTAAGGGTGATCTCTGTATAAGATTTGGATACCTCCTTATCTTAACAGAGTATTAGTGAAACTGCAGTTGGTGAGAAATTTTGTCAGCTGAGCCCTGGTCTTCTAATGTTTCCATTCAGTTGTCTTTATTTCTGAGTCTCTTTAGGACTGTTGATTTTCCTATAGCCACAGTGGTAGGTTTTTGGGGGATGTGGGGGTATGTTTTGTTTAGCTTTGTAACCGGAAGCCTTAAGTGTAATTGTTTTACTTCTGCAATTTCTCAGTTCAGCCTCTGGAAATGTTACGTGCTGATCATTCCCACCTCTTCCTTTTTAAAATTTATTTTATTTATTTTTGAAGTAAAGTAACTTGTAATCACTGTGTAAAATGTACTCCTGTACTCTTCACAAGACTGAATCTAAAATTTTGATAATTTTCTGCAGGAATGTTTAGACTTTACCATGGCCAGAAACTTTTGTGTTCGGTCTGTATTTGTACAGTATGTCTCTCTAATATGTTTCCCAGTATTATTTATTTCTCTAATAATAATAATACAGTTTTCTGTGCCCATGTGTAACTCTCTGGGTCTGTAATAGAAACTCCTTTATAACTATGTAAGTACCTCCTTTCCTTTCCCAAAGTACCTTAGACAAATACAAGTTCTGGTTTAGCCACGCTGTTATTTCTATGTAGTATACATGATTATTGAAGTATAGTGCTGCCTTTATAATTGATTATGTTATGGAACTTTATTGTTTGGAAAGGTACATTTTCCACATCTCTGGAATTACGTGTGTATTTATAAACTCTGTGTATATTTAATGTGCATAATACCTGTGTATTAAAAATTAGTTATATATTTCTTGTCATACAGAAATTTTCAGTTTTGAGCTTATTTAGTTTTCTGTTTTGCTTTTCAAGTGCAATGATTACTACTTCTGGATGCTACTTCTGTTCATTGATAAAGCTTTTGTAGTAAGGAAGCAGTCCCTCCACGTTCATCTCTTGCAAGCTACTGCCTCTCTGAGAAAAGAGCGCTTCCATTTATGCTTTCTGGGGAGTGGGAGGAGGACAGAAACTTATTTTTAGATTCAGGGTAACTTCCTTTCACCTACAGTTTTTTTGTTCAAGTTATTGCTGTTTCTGTGGCTCAATCAGGCAAAAATCCTTAGAAGTAACAGAGGAGAGGACTCAGTGAGTTCAGTGAGTTTTGGTAGGGTTGGGCATTTTGGATTAGGGATGGGACTATGTGTACTCTTGCTAACTGTCTGATTCATAAATATCTGCAAATGAGCACACATCGCTTCAGGAAAGGTAAAGGAAAATCTGTTACAAAAATACCTGTCTCCTTTCAGAAGGATATGGCAAGGATATCGTAGTTTGAAACCTGACTAGTTGTGTAAAGTTTTGTTCCAGGTGCAGTTATATGAGGGCTTTTTCTGTCAGCAAAGCTTCTTTGAGAAGTTCCCAAGCACACGCCACAGTGTACTACTGCCTGTCATCTGTGCTGAGAGAAGTGTCTGTGGGGCTGCAGTGTAAACCAGATTGTTTAAAACATTCCATCCCCTTCCCTTTGATTTTTGTTTTTATTTTTAAAACCTTCATATTTTTAGGGATGTGCTTGACCCTGTGTCCTCTTAAACAGTTAATTCAGCAGAAGTGAAATTGTGGTTAACTCTTACATAGTGTTAGTAGCTTCTGAACATGTGGTTTTCCGCTTTTTAAAAAAAAGAAGTGAAAAAAAGGGCTGCAGTTACAGTCTAAGGTTCTTCATCAAGCATTTTCAGAAGACAAGGGAGCTGTCCAAAGAACCAGTGTAAATATTTCTCTACCCTTAGTTGTTGCACTTGATTGATCAAAACAGACTTGAAGGCAAGCCATAGGGGAATCAGTTTTGATCAGGAGTAATAATGATTTACAGTAATGGAGGTTTTTCACCAGCAGGTGTTCCTAATCAATAGTGATGTGTGTATAATTTTGAAAATTTATGTATTCTTAGATTTGTTTAATATAGCAATATATTTTTTCAGTATAAGTCACAGTATGTCTGATACGAACTCAGCTGGATTGCTTGAAAACAAAGTATATAATATAATAATTTTATTTATAACAAATATGTAAATATGTAATAATTTTATTTTAAACACTGTAACATCTTATGATGGTTTTATTAATACATTTTTATTTAAAAAGGATCATTGTTTTGCATGCCTGCCCTTTATTAATTGTTACCCCTATTTTTTCCTTTCTGATCTGTATGACAGGTTCTTAACTGTGGTATTTTCCTTGCATGTAAAGTACACAGTCGTTCCCTAAGCACCTGTGAGAGTCTGGGACAGAGAAGGAACACAATATAACAGAGCTCATGTACCTGGTTAAATGGGTAGAAGTCAAGAGGGTGAAATGGATCCTTTCTGGGCAGCTTCCTAAAAGAAAAAAATAGTAGAGTGTATTGCCGTAAAGTCTGTTGAACATCACCGGATGCATTGCCAGCTCTTCTGTAACTGTAGCTTCTGTGTTCCCTCATCCAAAGAGCTTGTTCTAGTAACTTAATGTTGGGTTTCAGAACCAACAGAGTTACAAGAGAGGTGAAGGGAAGCAGTCTGTTACTCTTGATTATAAAAGTTCGTGCGTAATGAGGCTGGGGTTTTTTGAAGATTTTTATGAATCTAAACGTTTACCTGCTGCAAAACATCAGTCACAGAGAGCCTACCTTGATGGGTATTTTGCAGAAGCTAAAATAAATCACCAGTGGCATATCAGGATGATTAATAAATGCAGATAACTGTGTACGTACTGGTTAAAGTGTAATTTTAGGACTTGACCCACCAGTAGGAATTAATGGTTAAGAACTCAGATACAGTAATTTTTATTCAGAAAAATCAGATACCTTCATGAAGAATAAGGTTAAGCTGAAATTGTATGTTGTCTGGAGAAGTACTTCACTGTCAGGTTTTGACTAAAACAATGAAATAAATGCAACTTGCATAGTTATCCATTTTATGCTTTCCATTGTGAATTGTGCCTAGGTATAAATATAGTTTGTGAACTGGGAAAGAAGTATTTAGGTATTCTTTTATCATAAGGTTAAGAAGATCAGTCATTAGAATTCTATTTTTTTAATGGGTTTCTAACTCTTTTTGAGAAGCATGAGAAAAAAATGCCATTAAGAAGAAATAACTGTGATTTGTGTTGGATGTGGTCTGTAGGTTTCTGTGGGATTCCTGTAAGATTTTCAGGAATTTGGGGGGATACATTGTGTGAGATCTCGTATTTTTTCACCATGTTTGTGATCTCTACCTTACCTGAGCTGTCCTTTTTTTTGTGGCAGGGGGATTCCTGTGCCTATTTGTAGTGTCATGAACTTAATCAAATATTAATGTTACTTTCTTGGGGTTTGTTTTTTTTTGTCTGTGCTTGCACCAAACTTGAATTGTCAAGTTTTAAAATGCAAGTGGCAGTAAATTTCTTGCTTTCAAGATTTTGAATGTATATGGATTATGTTGCAAAGGAAGGCTATTGTAAGCCAGGAATTGAGGAAAGGATGATTCCAGATTTGAAAGGAATTAAATATTCTGATTTTTCTTTTATGTTTCCCATTAGGATGTAATGCGAATGCATAAGCTTCCATTAGTTTTCTTTGCAGGTTCAGCTCATCTGCTCTCCACTTTCATGTTCCAACAGCAGGGCACAGATGTTCTATGCAGACAGTTTTTAAATAAGAAAATATCTAATGAGTGTTTTTTGACTCTAAGTTTTGAACAGTTAACCTTGGGTGTTTATAGAGAATGCATTTCCCCTGTGTATGGAAACAAAGGTGCAAAAGATGGTGATTATAGCTGAGGCAGTACTTGAATCATCATAGAGCACAAAACTTAGTGTTACCAAGGGAGAATAAATTTGGCAGCTTGCTGTCTTTGGTGTTCTTAAATAACCTTTTGGGGATAGCTTTTTGAAGAAGTTGAGGTGGTAGTGTGTTGCTAGTCATCTTTGGTTCTCCTTCACTGTCCCTTTATTCCACTCATCCTGTACTTCCTTCATTGCTGCCTTCCTTACTCCCACCTTCTTCTTCCTATAACCTCTGACGGATACAATTCACTTATTATTCCACAAGAGGGTGATAAAACTCACTCGTACACGTGAAAACAAGCACTCTTGATGGAGCAGGTTGCAGAGGTTATTCAAAATCTCAATAAAATTAGCTATATTTTTGAAGAAAAAAATAGGTTCCTCTTAAGCTCCATCAGTGTGTTACAATAGTGGTTTGTCTGCGCTTCTGGAGACAAGACTAGGCGTGTCAGGATGGAGATCCACCCTGTGAAGAGCATGCCAGCCTCATCCTGCCTCTGTTGCAGTAATCAGACCCCACTGCAAGACAGTCTTCCCTTTCTGTTACTCATGCAGTAATTTTTGTCATTCTCTATGCACTCTCTTGATTATTTTTGTTTTTCCTTTTTCTCCTCTTTTGCTTATTATTAGAAGAAATGGGACCTCCTTCCCCACCAATGCTAAGGAACTGCAGTGGTTGAAATTTCTACTCATCTTTAAAAAGTGCAGAAAGGGTGAAAAGGCAAGAGAGAGAAAATAGCCACTACTGTGATCCAGAGAGGATCCTAGTAGAAATCTGCATCTGCCTTTAGCAAAACCTAGACTTAACAGGTATCTTATTGAAGATTCTAGGTCTAGGAAGGATGATTGAGAGAAGTGGTTATTAATCCTTCTGAGAAGACTAGGTAGCTCCAGACTTGCCTATTTTAAGTGACTGAGTTTGTGGCTGAAGTTTTGGCCATGGGGTTTGGCCCTTGGAAAAGCAATGCAATTGTCTCAGGGTATGTAAGAGACAGTGTATCAGCGTGGCTGTTAGCCCATATTTTGGATGCCATGAACACAAGCAAAAAATAAAAGTGTCCGTTGCTATAAAATACTCTAGAATATCATTTGAGCTGCCTGATTAAATCTTGTTAGCCACAAGTAAAAACAACTGCAGTGAATCCTCTAGTATTAGAGAAAAGAGTAAATGGGGTTATACTGTGGGTTAGGCATAAGCTAAGCAGTGAAAAGGCTCCTGCAAAAATTCTAGGCACTTCATTGTGATGAGTCAAAAGGAGTCCTGGCAAGGAAGGAGAAAGGAACAAAATGCTTGAGGTTATGTTTACTCCATCCTTCCATTAACTGTGAAATTTCAGGTCAGGGAGTGAAATTTCTCAGTCTTCCTTAATTTCAGGAAAAACAAACAAATGCCACAAATAATAAATACAAAAGATGCAGTCTTTTGAGAAAAAGACAACCACAGGCTCGGTGATCTCAGTATTTTGTCTCCTAATAGCAGGAAATTACAAAGGCAGGAGAAGCATTTTGAATTTCCCAGGACAAATCTCTTTATCCGGTTCTTTCAGTGCCCTGTTATCCCCAAGTTACCCCATAATGTGCACAATCCTGTTCAACAAACAGCATTTGGAGCACATTGATTCTTGGGCATGAAAGGCCAAGTTTAAGGTTTTGTTCAGATATCTAAATCTCAAGTGGGATAGATTCTTCCAGCTAACACACTTGAGGGGGACACCCACCCCAAAGCAGCCCCTCTACAAAAGAAAACATAACCCCCGTGCAACCCAAATAATTCTTAGAATTTCTGTATGTTCTTTTGGGCTGGTTCTGAGAGAGTATAAGTGAATTAGAGAGGTTATAATTGATATTAGCAATGTAAAATAATTTTTCTTAGGTTCTTCAGGATATTCTCCTAATGAAAGAGTGCTGTAGTATGTAGAAACAGAAGCAAGTGGCTGGAAACAGGTTCTGAACTATCTCTAAGCAAGTTACTTTTATTTCCTGGTTAGTAAGAAATAGTCATTCCTTTTTATAGAAACTTTCTTAAGGATTTTGCAGAAAGGAAGGTTGGCCTTCAGAATAGATTCTGAGGTGACCTCATTTGACATGAGTGCATCGTTGCTCTCCCCTTGTTTTGCAGAGCTGATTGTAGCATGAACAGGCATTGTTGCATCACAGCAAAAATTCATTGGAGAGCCAACATCTTCAAAGTTATTTCAGTTTTGGTGAAATGTGCCAAAACTTCATGGTCAATAAAAAGCAAATGGTTTGGAAATGAACATATTTTCATGGTTGGTTGGTTTTGGGTAAGTATTACACTTCTGGATTTTTTAAACCCATGATATTTCAAATCTAAGAGAAAACTCTACAACAATACATAATATACAAGAGTAAATCACAGATTTTTTTTTTTGTTACGGTTCATCTTTTTAGATAAAGCAATTCAACTTGATATTATTTTTGCCATGTAGTTTTAGATGTCTTGAGCAACAGGACCTGTCTTGTGCACAGAGCTGCGGCAAAGATAACTGAATAGAGTGCCCAACCGTGTGTGCTTCATTTTGGGAGAGCAGTCAAAGGGGTGAAAGGGAAGCCACTCAGCTTTCCCCTCTGTTCCTACACTCAGTGGCTAAGTGGACAGTGCCTCGCTCACTTTTGAGCTTGTACCACGTTTGTGGTTAATACAGCTTTTTTGCATTATTGTTTCCCAGGCTTCTTGTCCATATTGAATATCTATATTTGGGATTGTATTTTCCCAGATGTATTAGTTGGTGTTTTTTTCCAAACTGAATTTCACTTTACTTTTTGGCCACGTAAGGAATTTACTTAGGTTCCTTTGTATTATTTCTGACTTTACTGCCGCTCAAAGTTCCCTATTTAATATCCTCAGAAGATGTTATCTCTATGCTATTTTAATCATATAGATCATTAAGGAAGTTATTAATGTCTGGACTAAATTGATTCTTATATCTCACTGGCACTTCTTTCCATTTGGATACTTTGAGGTTTTTATCCTTTTCTTTCTAGACTTTTCAGCAGCACTGTGTTTCTCAGCCTTTCCTATTAAAAAAACCCAAACCAAAACAAAGAAACATTGGAATCAGTTTTAAATGTAGGACTTCTGGGGAAAACAGGAGCGTGATTCATGCTGGCCTAGAGTAAACTTTGTAAATCCAATCACAATCAAAATCGAAGCTGTATTATAATAATTACGTATATATCTTCACATTGATTTCAGTCTGCTGTCTTTGTACTTTAATTTGTACAGTAGTAGTTCTAAAATGATAAATTATTAAGTAAATATTTTCCTAGTGGAATGTGCTTTCTATTTTTGTATATCATCTCGAGAACAGAATGTGATTCCTTTCTGTAGGGTCAGCTGTTTGAAATACTTGCCTGTGTTTGTTGTAACTGCATAATCTATAATCCTCAGTATGTCTTTAATCCACTTTATCGCTTACAGAACTGCATCTTTGGAATAGGAAAGAATTTAGTGAGGTAGATAAAATTTAAGGGTATAAAGTTAGAGAAGTTTAAATCCATTTCTGAGGTCAGTATGAATAGATTTTTGGCAAATACTAGATAGAAGAAATGACTAGTTAAGAAAATTAAATACTATTTACTCATATTTTCATTTTTATGGAATGAACAAGTAGTAAGTTTTACAGTATTTCATGTCATAGAATGCTTAGAGTTGGAAGGGACCTTAAAGATCATCTAGTCCCAACCCCCTGCCATGGGCAGGGACACCCTCCACTAGCCCAGGCTGCCAAAACGCCCCATCCAGACTGGTCTTGAACACTGCCAGGGATCCAGGGGCAGCGACAGCTTCTCTGGGCAACCTGTGCCAGGGCCTGTAAACATGATACAGTTCTGAGGGAATTTACCTCCTGGCTAATCTTAAACACCTCCTGCAATGTTAAGAGGAAGGAAAAGACTTAATTTTTTTTGATTCTTTATTTTTATCATGTGAATTCGAATAAAACTTAAAAATATTTACCTTTCTTTGTGTGGCTAAGGTAGAACCCAGAGTGCAGGTTTCTTTGTATTAACCACTGGAGTTTGAGTGGCTGCATTAACCTGGAACAAGTTGAACCATGGGCCCAAGGAGGTGGCTGTGTGTGCATGCACATGTGTGTCTAGAAGTCTGTTCTTGGATGAATGCATCCTGGAGATGGTTAATGGTACTCTTGACAATTTGCTGGGCTCGTTTTGTTAAGGATTGCACAGAGACCTTCTGCTGTGATTGCTTTGGTAGAATAATGGAGGAGAAAAACTTTAGAAGAAATTGCCTGTAGCCTTTGTGTGTTAATAGGCAAAATGTGACCCTTCAACAGGATGATCGGTGCTGCTGGCGGCGTCTGTTTTGATGATTTGATAAACTTTCCATTTTCCAAGTAGGAGAATAGGGGGAGACCAGTCATTGACAGTCAGCTATCAAAATCCCAGATTTATTTTTTTTTAAATGAACCCAAACAGACTGAATTTAGACCCCACTATTTGTGTTGTAAATTTCCAGTAGAGTATTTTATTAGGTGAGCACTCAAGTGTTAGATGCAAATGCTGCTGGATTTCCCCCCCACCCCACCTCAAGAGTTGCTGTTCCTTCTGTATGTTTTTCTAACTGATAGCAATTGAAGATGGTTAAATAAAACAAGTTGTCAAAGGTCAGATTTCTGTTTGTCCATTACTAAGGCATTAGGTACCATTTGTCAGGGGACGATAGATTTCTCATATCACTTAGTGACAAATAATATGATCTGACAAGGTCTTTGCATTTGGGGGGGTGGGGGTAGTGATCATGTTAAATGGCAAACTTGCCCAGCACAGCCACACTACATAAGCAGGCTTGGGTTCAAGCACCACCAATACTAATATTTTTATTTTTTTTAAAGTAGTTGGTGTTATACAAATATTCCTTGTTTCATATTTTAGAAGACAAAGATCCACAATGTTAAGTAAACCTGGTGCATCAGTCCTAATGTTTGTTGTTCTTGCAAATGATTAGGAATGTGCATAACACTGAAAACCCCATGTTCTTATAATACTAAACAGAATTAACGTGTGATTTCTTCATTCTACATTTGTGAAACTTCTATGAATTCAGTGAGGAGTTGTGAATTACACAAGTTAATTTTCTTTAGATTTCCTTTATAGGGGAAAAAAAAAAAGATACAATGTAAAGCTGCCTGGTCCTTGTCTGCTACTTGCCCTTAGAAATGATTCTATCTAATCCATTCCCTGGAAGGGATGTGAACCAGCTCTCAGGGCAGCAGGTGAATCTGAACACTGAAATGTCTATTTTACACCTGCGTATGTCATTGCAACAGCAGCATGTGGCAGTAGGGAGGGAGGGCCTGCATTTTATTTTTACGGTGAGGAAATAAGTGGGAATTTGTATTTTTTTTTTTCCCCTTGTAGACAACGGGAAGTTTTCTACCAGCTTCACTGCTTAAATTCATGTTGTGCTTTCTGTGCTGCCATGCCATTTTCAGTAAAAGAGCAGTTGCATGGAGACAAAGAGGCTGCTGATTTAAGACTCAATAGAGAAGTCTGTTAGGCTTCAACTGTGGGAGGATACTAAATGTAGCTAAGAGGTTGGCAGATGCTACCTGGACCAAAACTACTTGAAAATATAAGGCAGCTGTTTAGTAGGTTTGCCTAAAAAACATTTAATGACTGGAAGAATTGAGGGGAAAAATATGACAGAGGAGGTTTGGTTTAAAAATGTGCCTACTGACTAGATGTAATTTTCTGTTTTAGTTGAATTTAAAAAAAAATAAAAAAGGTAGAGTTCAGCCACAAATATTTTGCAAGTGTTGATATGAGGAGAAAAAAATCCAGCCCAAGCCCTTTGTTCTCTTCCCACCTGTCTTACAATTTTTTGGTAAATTATGTCATTTTATGCAACATTTTGGCTTTAATTTCCAAAGGGCGTAATACTGTTTGTGATTATGTAAGTTAAGCTGAAAGCTGTGGACTGCTGTCTTCTGAAGTTTTCAGGAAAGCTCAGTGTATCTGCTGCTGTTAATGTTTTTCTAAGCTGTATTGCCATGAATAGGCAATAGGCTGCCCAGGGAGGTGGTGGAGTCTCCTTCTCTGGAGATATTCAAGACTTGTCTGGACGCCTATATGTGCAATATGTGCTAGGGACCCTGCTTTGGCAGGGGGGTTGGACCCGATGATCTCTCGAGGTCCCTTCCAACCCCTACGATTCTGTGATTCTGTGAAAATTTACTGAAAGGATTTGTTTTGTGCTGCAACCGTTGAGAGCACCATAAGGAGGCCAGAAGCAAGGTGATGGGACTGGGTCTGAATTTCCACCTGGTGCATGTAGAGCTCCGTGTATGGCTGAAGAGGAGAAGCTTTCTTCATCTGTACCTTCCTCATCCCTGCATTGGCTTCTGCTGCAGTTTGGACAGTCCTGGGACCTGTCCTGCCTGGTTTCTTGCCTTGTTGCAGAGCCAGATTTTAAATGCTCTTTAGCAATATCATTTCTGACCTGTGAGGTGCCACGTGGGACGCACAAAATGAGCTACCCCAGCATTTCTGGTTTGTTTTGCCTTTTCATGGGTGGGGGTGGGAGATGACAAAGTTGTGTGAAGCTGTTGTGCTGCATGCCTGAAGGTAGAGAAGAGGCCTGAGGAAGCCATGGCTCAGGACTGGGGTAGTTAACTTAAGAGGGGGTACGAACTTGTAATTCATTTCTAAGTGCGGTTCCCTTTATGACCTGTCCCATGGGGAGAGTTGATTACAGGATCTCTGTGATGGGTCATTAAACAGTTAACATCAATGGAGATACTTGCGCTTCAGAAGCCAAGATTTGCACACGTCTGGGTATAAGCATTTCCAGTAGAGCACATTGGATCCTTAGCCTGGAAAAAAGTCAAAATAATCATAGAATCATAGGGGTTGGAAGGGACCTCAAGAGATCATCGGGTCCAACCCCCCTGCCAAAGCAGCTCCCCAGCTCATATTGCACAGGTCGGAGTCCAGACGGGTCTTGAATATCTCCAGAGAAGGAGACTCCACAACCCCCTGGGCAGCCTGTCCCAGGGCTCTGTCACCCTCATTGTGTAAAAGTCCTGCCACATGTTGGTGCAGAACTTCCTATGCTCTAACTTGCAGCCATTGTCCCTTGTCCTGTCTCCACAGACCACTGAAAAGGGGCTGGCCATTTCCCCCTGAATCCCATACTTAAGATATTTAGAAACATTAATAAGGTCCCCCCTTAGTCTTCTTTTCTCTAGGCTGAACAGTCCTAGAGAAGGTGATGAATGTTTTGTACCTTTGGAATAGGTTTAATTTTGTGTGCCTAAAGCACATGGAAACTGTGGGAAAAGCCCCAGCCTTTTCAGTGTGTCCCACCTGTACCTCTTCACAGAGCCACACAAATAATATTGAAATGAACAAGGCTCTCTTAGTTGAATCTAAATGGAAAATGCAGTTTTCTATGGCCTAATTATTTCAGAAATGAGCCTTTCATTGTATGCAAATTTAAAACCTAAGAGATTTCTGCAAAATATCTCAAAGAAAAAATACTCTTTTAAAAGAGCGGCAAAGGTACAGCAAGAGCTTTATCACAGAGTCTTTGTTGATCTGTCAGTTTTGCTTCTTATAGAAAAAGGTTTTCAATTTTCATAAATATGGTCTTTTGTTGCTTACTGGTCTGTTACTACACTATACAGTAACATGGCTAAATTCTCTGTACACATGGTTTCATAAATTTTAAATTTTTCTTGTAGAATTTCTAAGCAGGATATGTTGAAAAGAGTGTGCTTTTGCCTGGGTGAAGTCATTGCTTTAGAACTTGTCTAGTGGTTTTTGTGCCCTGGATCAGCCTTTTGCCTTGTCCATGAATACCAGCCCAAATTTGGCAGAGTTCTGGGACAGCAGGAGATTATTTTGTGTATGACAGCTAGATAAGGTTATCATCATTAAGAATAATCAAGCATTTTGGCTTCTCTTATTAACCAGAGTGTGCATGTGTCATCCTCACAGAACAAATGAGGGTGACTTGTTTCCTTTTAGGTGTGACAGAGGGATCTTGCTTCTGTTGGTGGCACTGGTAGGAGGCATTGTAAGGTCTGGGATGTGGCATGCTTGAAGTAGCTATAGGAGAATGAGAGACATGTAGACTTGGTAAATGATTGAAGACCCAGGGAAAATGCTTTATGCAATACAATTAAAAAAAATCTGTTTGAATAGTTTATTAAAACTCTTGAGAGCAGATACAGCCATAGTGTCTTACGGGGAGAAAGAGTTGGTCAAATACAGGCATTTACAATGTTGACTGTAAAGCGAGAAGTTAGGCATGCATTTTTAATAATGAGGAAAAATATGTGTTGGCAGGAACTGTTTAAAGTTGTGTTAGATTCTCTGCTTGCATGCTTCCAAAACAAGAGTCTTGACTTTTCTAAAAGTTATAGTTTCGTTGAATGCAAGTTACCAGACCTAATTCATGGAGGGTTCATTAGGGAACATTAAGGACTGTTTCATTTAGGTTAGACCATCTGCTCTGGTAGCCCCTTCCAGCTTGCATTTTTCTAGATCTGCAGCCGTTAAGACCCCAGCCATTTCAGAAGCTTTGAAGGAAGGACAGTAAGGGATTTGGGAAGAAAAGCGAGGCTTTCATGAGTTAGATTAGTTGGATATTTCCTTGGAGGAATTAGGCTTTGTTGTTTCCTCTGCTCTGTTTATCTTGGGTGATGCTCTGCTAGGTGTTCAGAACTGCTTGCTCTCTGCTGTGCAGCCTGAGACACTGGGTCGTGATTTACAGAATGGATGATGACTCAAAATGCAAGTGAACTTGGTCAGTACTAGTCCTGAATACTACACAGCACTATATAAGCATTCAGAAAAATCAGGATGGCTCAAATTAGGCATTGGAAATTAATGGATGCTTTTAATCTAGATCTTTTTTATTTCTCAGTGTTCTTTAACATTAATACCTTGTGAGTAATACAGCTTAAAAATGACAGTCTTTAAAAATGTTGTTTGGTTTGAGAAAAACCGGAGATAAAAATCAAATGTGACATTATACAGACTCTTTAAGATTCACTGCTTTTATTACAGCTAAATAACGGAAAGATTGCTCTAATCTTATTTTAATAGAAATAAGTATGTTTGAATCCTTTTTAGTTTTCTTTTGAAAAAACACAGACTGTCAAAAATGTTTTTTGAATAAAGGAAACGATGCAGCATGATGAAGTTCAGGTATGATCCAGACTGGAGCACTGTCAGTCACTTCATTGGTTCATCTTGAGTGTGAAGTCCCTTTCCTCTCAATCAGATTTTTTTTTAAGTAATAAAACTTTAAAATTAATTATTCTGGTTTTAAATTAATTATAACAACTCATAATTTCAGTATGCAAAGGTAATTTTTCTTCCAAAGAGTAGTGTGCTCTGTTTTTAATATTTTTTCCCTGAAATCCAGAGGTGATTTTCTTGCTGCACCAGATTTGTTTCCTCTCACCAACACTTTTTTAGCAAGCCTCACCAGGTTCAAGTAGGGCTGGAGATTTAAAACAATTATAAAATGCAATCCAGCTTAAGTTCTTCTGTTTTCTCACTTCCATCTGCCTTCCCTGAGCACAGCTATTGCTGCATGCTCTTTCTCCCCTCCTCCTTTACTGCTGGGAAGAACACTGGTACTGTGTGTTTGTGATCTTCATTGTCAACTGAAAACAGCTGAGTGGTAAATGCCATGTACATTTGCTTGGTGTTCCCTTCCTTGGGTCAGAATTTAGGCAATATTAAACAACTTCTCCCAGTACTGTGAAAGGGTATTTTATAGAGCCAAAAAAAACCCCTCTGTGTAGACTTGTGGTATAGTTTTTCCTCTAATTTTGTGGTGTAACGTACAGTGATTTACCGTGATGCGTTACATATCCTTACACTAACTTTTGGTCTTCTCAGAAACTTGCCTTCCCATTTCCAAACCAACGTCTTAAAAATAGTCAAGCAGATCATTGAAGGTAAAAGGGAACAGCTGCTGTACCTGTATGGAACCTCAGAGATGTCATGATGTGATCTAAAAAAAAAAAAAAAAAAGAAAAAAAGGGGGGGAGGGAGGTTTCATGGTTGTTTTATACAAGCTCCTTAAAACTTGCTTTTTGATTTATATTTCTTTTTATGAATCTGAGGAAATTAAAACCACAATATGCTGATGAACCCAAAATTTGTGGAGATTTGATATACACTTCAATACAGGCAGTGAATTGCTGAAATGAAAGCTGTTCAGGGTATCTTGTTGAAAACTGATTATGCTCTCATTCTCTGCAAATAAAGGATTGTAATTCGAGCCTGCCTTTTAAAAACAAGAGATTCCCCACACATTGTTTCAAGGCAGAGTTTGAAAAAGGAAGTAATTTGCAAAATGTTGAAATAGGGTTCAGTGTCAAAGCAACCGAAGAATAAAATTGCACAAAATAAATAGTTGCTCTTATTTTGAAAGCGTGTCAGAGTGGAGGAACTTTCTTAATGCAGAGTTGCTATTGGCTGCACAAACCCCTTTCTGTTTCAGCAGCTAATGATAAATAGGAATATTAATAATATAATTCATGCCTTGTCATATTTTGCTGCTTAATCATCTTGTTTGGCACTCCCCCGGTCGTGTTGTGTGTGGCCATAATTCAGCAATGAAAGCTCACTCGGGCACTGGTATTACAGTCCAGTAATCAAAGAGGCTGGCATTATGCAGATAATGAAAGGACTGCCCAGCGTGTGTTTATCCACCAAAACTGGAGTGAAGTTAGAGACAGTAAACAGCCGGGGAGCTGCCTTCCGCGCCGGACGATGGGCGTCACGTCTACGTCACGGCTGCTTTAAAGATCCAGGGTGGGTAAGCAGAAACCGAGAGCGCTCCGGGGTTCAGAGACGTGTGTCAGCACTGTTACTTGGAGTTTCCGCCATGAAAAACTTCAGCTTTTACGAGTCTTCAGCAATGCCTTTTGTATGCTGTTGCTGCTGTCAGAAGTCGTAAATTTCAAGGAGGTTGCTAACGTTTTCTTAGAAAATACTTGATTTAAAAGCAAACAGGTCCTGGACATTAACATAGATTAGAAAGATAAAGGAGGACTATAGCGTGAATCTGAATGCAAATAAAACAGAAAAACATTCTTTTTCTTTGGTTTGCCTTTTTTTTTTTTTTAATTTGTTGATACCAAGTACAGTTTTAAGATGTAAACCTTACATTTTCTCAGAGGCTGGCACTGAACCTTGTGAAACGCTTGTGTTTCAAAGTATTGCTATCTTTGTCTGGATAACTTTTTTTTTTTAAATTTTGGAGTAGAAATTTAATTAGCTTTTTTTAACCTGGTGGTAGAAAGCAATTGTTTGCTCAGTTCTGAAGGTGGTTGTAATTGGGGCCACTGTAATGGATGAAATGATGAAAGGATAAAAGGAAGTATCTAAAATGAAAGGGGGAAATAAGTTTGGTTTTGGTTGTGTTTTTGTTCAGTCGTTTTTTGTCTGTTTGATTTTTGTTTTTAAAAGTCACGAAACCTTTTCCTATCTTGGTTTTTAAATGGTGCTTCATTTTTAAGTAGTGTAGGTCCTTCCAAGATACCCATGGTTTTTTTGTGAAGTAGTTTCCATGCTCTTGTCAATGCATGAATAACAAATAATAGAATGGGTGGGGAGGAAGTTGATTGTAATTTGACTTAAAAGCATGAATGTTTTGACCTCAACGATTGGCAGTCTTGAAAAGAATGATTTGCTGTGCTGTTGTTTAGTGTTAATCACCATCCAGTTATGAATATAATTCACTTGTTAGACAAGGGAATTAGACTATAGACTAGCATTGGACCTTTAAATGTACCTTCAGTAAGCTCTGAGGTTAAAGGAAGGATGTTCTTCAGAGTGATACATTTATGGAAGGGAGCAATACTGATCCTGTGGATCTAATGAAGGTAAGGTTCTTCAAGTTGGAGCTGTCTGAAAAAAAGGAAAGTTTTCTTTTTTATTGTGGTTTCTTGTATACTTAAAAGATGGATTTAATGAGATACTATTTTGAGTGACTACTCGTGAAATTTTCATGAATAATCAAAGGATAAGGTGTTGGGGTCTTTTGTTGTTTGCTTTTTCTAGTTGTTTATGTTTTCCATTTTAAGTTTTGAATAGGGTGCTTTTGGGTTTGGTTTATAACTTGAAATCGCTTTCTTTAGCAGCTGTAAACTTTTCATTGACAGGTAATTAAAAAAAATTCTGTCTGTGCATGCTGTAGCAAAGCGGTGGTCACAGAGGAGAGCTGATCCTTGTTTTTTTAAAGTATACTTTTATTTGGCTTATATTTACAGATGTATGATGAGCTTTATGAGACAGTTAGTGGAAATTAGATCAATTTATAACCTGATCCTATATTCAGAGTTCTTTTAACCTGGAGGACCCTAAAGTCTGAGGAAGCGTAGGATCAGTCTCCACGTGGTCAGCTTTTTCTTGCATTTCTGAATTAAGACTGGGTTTTGTGTCACTCAGAAACAAGTGTAATTTGATTATATTAGCACTTTGCCTGATTAAGGATTTCAGGATTGCTGAATTCATTATATGAAAGGTCGGCATGTAAAGGGACACATGTACTAATGTCTGGCTAGTGTTAATGTGGTAATATTAAGGCAAGAGCTGATGTCTTGTGTTCGAGGATATTAAGAGGGACTGTATTTGTGTTTTAATTCAAAAGAGATATTGCAGTATATTTTATTTTTGCACATCTTTTTGTTGAAGTTAAGACAAGTTTTGAAGTTGTCATTGAACATGCCAGGGTCTGAGTTGGTTCTCCTCCAGTTGGGCGCTGGAGAATTATGTGCGGAATCAAGGTAAAACTGACTTTTAAAACCAAGTTAGAATTCCAGTTTTCCAGGTTTTTATGTGAAAGTTATAAATCCAAGCTTTGTACCAGTCATCTGTTCTTAAAAATTTCCGTAGGGAAAAAAATACCGTGTGTGTTTGGTTTAAGAGAGGACTCCAACATTGCTTATTAGGCATAATAAAAAAGAAGCTTAATGTCAAAATACCAGTCCAGGAAGAATTTTGTATACCTTCTGTTAGTCTGCATATTGTACTCCTTAGACATTCAGAAACTGTTAGGAGTTTCAGTTATTGTAATTCAGACATCCTGGTCATCAGACTTTGGGTTTTTTGGGGGTTTGGTTTGGTTTTTTTGAAACCCCTAAATATTTCCAAATAGTTCTGAAATTCTTCTTCCTACAGATTTCAATGAGTTCATAATTAAGAAAAAAACCCACCTTTAAAAAATAATATTGTTTAGATGCAGAAATCCAGAAACATAAAATCACAGAATCATAGGGTTTGGAAGGGACCTCCAGAGATCATCAGGTCCAACCCCCCTGCCAAAGCAGGCTCCCTAGCTCATACTGCACAGGTCGGTGTCCAGACGGGTCTTGAATATCTCCAGAGAAGGAGACTCCACACCCCCCTGGGCAGCCTGTCCCAGGGCTCTGTCACCCTCACTGTGAAAAAGTTCTTCCGCAAAAATAACTGATGATTGTTATCTCAGACCCACCCAAAAGTGAAGGGTTAACGGCAGCTTGCGAAGTTGTGACAAGAAAAGGCAGGATGATCAGGGAAGGGGAAAAACCAAGGGAAGTTGTTGCTCAGTAACAGAATGAGGAAGCAGAGAGGAACTGGACAGACCTGTTGTATTGGAGAACTGGGGTGGGCGAGAATTGGAGCTCCCTAATATCCCAACTCGGTACCGAGGAATGGAGGGGGCTCTGCTTGAGCGGGTTTCTTCTGCAAGTGAGAGGAGGGGAGCATTGCTGCAGGCATACTGCTATATCTGAGCATGTTCTCATATCTAAACCACTTTTCTCCCAACTTTTTCAACTCTGAGCACTTTGTATCATTGGAAGAACTAGCAAATTCAAGGATTACTTAGTATGCTGGTAGTTGGAGATAGTGAGGATGTGGAGATATGGTAGTGAAATTTTATTCCTGAAGAGGTGAGGTACGTTGTACAACGATACAATTTTGTTTGCCTTACAAGTACTTTAATCAAAAGTACTGAAACATAAACTTGCATCCCTCTGTGAGCTGAATTTTTTAATAATTTGATCTTTTTTCAGGTTATCTGAGCTATTGAAGGGAGGGCCAGGGGTAAATACTTGCACCATGAGTGCCCTAAGGTGGTGCCGATGCCTCAAGGAAGGATTATCTCATAGTGGGAAGAGTAGTGCCCAAAGCAGAAGAACCTGCCATTTTCCTCTTCATTGCACAAACAACCTTTTTTCATTTCCTCTGCCTCGCCGTATCCTGATCAAAACCTCACATTAGGCCAAGGAAACCTGTGTGTCCAGGTAAGGCTGTGTGCAGTAAAGAGGACAAACTGGGCTGCTCTCTGCGCCTTATCTGAGGGAAGACAAACAACTCAGGAGAGCTCATCATCTCTGGTAGGCCTGGTTGAGTGCAGGAGATGATGCTGAAATGGCAGAAAAGCTCCGCCTGTGAGTCTAAGCCAGGGGGAATCGTGCTGGGTGGATGTGTGCCATAGAAAGTCCAGGGTGCTTGGACTGACTGGAGCCGAGGACCACCAGACATCCCTTGAGTCTCTAGGCTTCTGTCAGATTATCATACCTCTGAGGCTGACTTGCCTGCCACATCTACCTCAGAGATTGGAGGAGAGGAGCCTTCTGTAAAATAAATAGCCAACAGGCTTTGGTCTGTGCAAAAGCTACTTTGGCTTTGCTGAACATCCCATGGACAATGTGAGTATGTAACTGGGAATAACCACGCCCTGTCCCAACACATTTTGGGTCCACAGCTAGAAACATTGTTTCACACGAGGTTTGGGAGCTGGAGAAAGAGGGAGAGGGATGCTCTGGAGCTGTGTTCTAGGATTCAGGCTGTCTGATGCTCCTGTGATGTGCTCCTGGGGCTTGGGGCTGTTGTCCCTCTGTTAAGTACTCACTCCCTCCAGACACTGAATGTCCCTCGAGGTCCTTTGCTGGGAAGCAAGGATTCCTCATTGTTTTGAGGCACCGTGCATTCAAAGGCAAATAGATGTGCATGCCTTTTCTATAATATTGTGAACGTGAGTTCTTGCTAGATTACTTGTGTCCTCGATCTGGACCAAAGCTGTACACAGCCATAGCCATACAGAACTGTTTCAAAAATAACCCAAACCAAACTAAAATGAGTGGGATGTAGGGATGTGCAGGGCTCGTGGTGATGGTGGTTTGCAGGGCAAGGATTTTGCAGTCTGCTGTACATGTTCATTCTTTTGGTAGAAACATTTAAAGCAGATCTTGTTTGCCTTCAGTTCAAGTGAAAAGAAGTTCCTTTCTCAGCAAAACAAACCATCATAGATGCATTCAGTTTCTCATTTGCAGAATAAATGATTTCAAGTTCTCTGGGGTCCACATGGAAAAAGTACTCCACCGTTTTACCGGATGCTGTGTTCTCCAAAACATCCCAATTTTTTTAAATAGCTGTTTCTAAATTATCCACAGCTGAAGGCCCTTCCCTTTGCTCTTGGCAGCCTCTGCAGTCTTTATGGGGTGGAACAGGATCTTTCTTTCGTCCTAGGAAATAGTATTAATCCTGCCAGTATTTAACTGAATCCAGGATTACTAATCTACTGAAAAGCTCTGCTTTTAGTTTTTACAGATGATGTTCAGGACATCTGATAGTTGCAGTCATGTTGTCAAAAACGCATGCTGTGTTTGTCTGGAATAACCTCAGAATTTCTAGAAGGGATTTATTATATTAGTATTAAATGATTGCAGTCTTCGTTAGTAAAAATGAGTCAAGTTCTCTTAATAAAATGGTAATTTTCTCATTTATGTTCTGTATTTCTGAAGTAATGGCTTTTAAATACTCAGCATTTAAATTTGCCTTTCTAGTGGAATAATAAAATATTACAATGACTCAAAAGCAATTTAGAATGAATTTAGATTATTTAGTTAGTTACTTTTCCCAGTGTTTTCCTAGAAAAAGCTGCCTAACTAGTCTGCTTTGTGAGCTGTTTTCTGTTTATACCAATTTGGTCGATAACTGTGCAGAAGCCGAGTAGATGGGAGGAAATTCCAGGATACTTCAAATTACCTTTTCATTAGCAAAGTGATTAAGAAGCAAGTAGGTCTCCTTGAGTTGCCTGAAACATCATTTTGTAGCTGTGAAGCCAGCTGTTCTATGTCATTTATATAAGAAATGGAGAAACACCTGCTTCAGAATGGGTCGCTTATGTGGGTGTATTGTCATGACTTGTTTCACTCTTCAAAAATGTAACTCTATGTGGGTTTTCTTCGGTCTTTTTTCTTCTTTTTTTTTTTTTTTTAGTAGATGCTTGCAAGTTTACAGATTTGTCTAGATAATGTGGGAAAAAAGACAAGACTGGTGAATAGGTAGAGTACAGTTCTCTAGTGCTGCAGTCAACTCCTGTTTTCTGTGGTGCTTCTTTACAGGATTTAGAACTGGGGTGCAGGAAAGTCATTCCTTGAATGAAGTTGCTATGGAGTTGCTAAAATCTGCTTAATTAGTTGCATGGGAACAAATTTACTGGAAGCTTCCTCATTTGAATTAGTGCAAGCATGAGGCATAGAGATTCCTCAGTGCAGCAGCTCAGAAAGAGTTACTCAACTAGGTTACTTTTCCAGTTGTGACTAAGGGGCCAATTAGCAGCATCCGGAATGAGACGGCAGCGCCTAGGTAAAAATAGATGGCATTTGGAGAAGCTGGGGGCTGTTTTGGAGAAGGTCTTCAGCTGCAGACTGAGAGAAGCAAGACAAAGAGGTGAACTTCAGAAAGGAGTATTACAGACATGATAGTGAGAAACTCCATGAACAGGCAAAGGTAGGAGCAGCGCAGAGAAACGCCAAGAACTGATACCAGATTGGACTCTCAAACTGAAGGGCCTCTGCTGCCGAAGGAATGTCTGAGCTGGGTTCTTCGCTCCCTTCTGACAATAGAGATAATGCTAGCATTGATATTAAAATGAAACAAGCTGTAACATCCTCTGAAAATGACAGGAACCAGAAGAGTGGGAGTAAAGCTCGCTAGATTGTTAGGTCTCATGTTAATAAGGATTGATACTTGAACGTCTCTGTCAGAGGAAGGAGTAAGGCACACAGAAGTGCTGCTTCAGTAGGTTTGCTTGAAGGTGATTAGTTGACTTATGACCAGAGTCCCTGAGACCAAATAACTGAGTAATATGCAAGGTACAGGAAGGAGAACTTGATGGCATGGGGTTGTATTTTGCTTTCTAACCTTTACAGTTACAACTTCATCAGGTGACCACAACAGTTTTGATGGTCCTTCTCTGCTATTTCTGTAGGATACTGAAGCCACTGGATTAGTATATTTAGAAACTCTTTTGTTGTTCATTGACCTACTTCGACTGCACGTTAGTGATTGGGAAAGGGCCATCTGTATAATGCCCACTGATACAACCTGAATGTGAAGACAATGTAGGATGCTGTCTGCCTTCTCTTGATAAACTTCAATTCAGTGGAGGTAGTTACTTAAAATACTATTTTTTACTGTAAATAGCGTGCTCTACTTGTCATTTTAATAATGTATTAGTGAATTTGATACATCATGAAAAATAAGGCAAGAAAAGGTGCACCTGAAGTCCTATCTTTAAATAAACAAAGGATGTAAGTTAAGAGTTCTTACTAGTGGTCTAGTAGTAGCCTGTTAAACTTAAAAAGTCTGGGCAAGCTAGAGAATGTATGGTCTGTGTATTCATACAGTCAGATACAAAACGTGCTTGCTGTACTACACGTGCTTCTTTGAGAAGTGATGAAAATGCCTTTTAAAAGTTACACTAGTTCATGGATGGTGTGTTTGGATCACCTCATTTATGAAGAAGAGTTTTCAGACTGAGGTCTGCATGCATAAATCTGCAAAATAAACAATATTCCTGCTGAGTTTTCCTCCGTTAATTTTTTGTGGAACGCATAACAGTTGAGATTGCTCTTCCTTTTCTTGATTAGTAAGCGATGAGCTTTCTGCCAATTAGAGCCAAGGTGTAATCGCAGTTCTTATGAACCAGCATAATGCTCCCATTGACTTCAGTTTGCCAGGGTGCCAGCTGAAGATGAAGTTTACAACCATAGTACAAGTGAGGATAAATATTGTTGGCAATCTAATTTCAGTTTATCATCTTGAGTAGAGAAGCGCCTTAACTAATGAGTAGTTTGCAAGAACTATTGAGGTAGCAGTTGATGATGAAGAGTATTGTTTGGTAACTGCAGAGGAAAGTTTTTTTAATTACATTTAATGCCTAAACTGTTATGTCTGGTTAATATTTGTAACCATCTAAACTAACGAAGTTTTGCAAAGTGACTTGATGTGTAGCAGAGCGATACCTCTGGTTACATTAGGTGTGTGATGTAACTTTGTCCCTGCCATGTAGTTGCCAGTTTTGTCAAACTTGAATTTTAAGAATATAATACAAACCAATATTTGTAATAGGTCAAATTATGTATTTTTAAAGGCAATATACTGTTGTAGACTGGTGGTTGTATTGCAGAGGGGCTAAGTAATTACTCAAGAATTTAACTACAGGTGTCAAGGCCCAGTGATCATCAGATAAATTTGCTTGCTTGGTAGCAGATGGCATTTCTGAGGGACAGACATCCCCCCTATGGTTGGTATGCATGCATGCAGGTAAATATATCCTGCCAAAAGAAAATTGCATTTTTTTATTTATTCAGTGTTTCTGGAAGAGGTCAGAGGAAGAAATGATAGGAGAAAACATCCATGCACATTATAGTAATGCAAGGCTATGATAAGGGTTGTTCTTTAGACAATTACAAATATTCAGAAACAAGGTTTTTGCTCTCTCGAACCTTGTGTGGGAGAGAGAAAATGTCTACCCCATTTAGGATTCAAGCAGAAACAACATGTTGCTGTTCAAAAGATAGCAAAGTGGCCTCTCTGTCAGTCGGATTTCCAAGTGTTAGCAAAAATACTCAGGGTGTAACAGAGAAGTGGACTCTAAAGGTGAATGGATGTGTTTGAATGTTTGACTGAGCTGTGTCATGCTGTGATGGAGAAGATTGTATTTTAAAGGAATAGCTGGTATTTTTATATAGGCGTTTGTAAAGATAATACAAAGAACATAAAATATCCAGCATAATGCAGACTAACTTGACAGGTTATAGGGGAGTATTATATAAATGTCATGTTTTCCCCCTTTATTGGTGAATTTTCCAGAGCCTGAATAATGTGAAGATCTCTGGGAGAGCTCTACAGTAGTTACAAAAGCAAAATAAAATAGATTTATTTATTTATTTATTTGCTGTCATTTAAGACAGATCTACTAGGCTTGGCAATATGAGAAAGGGCGTTCCCTTAACTAACCACTTGACTAATTTGAGTTACTGTCATAAGGTATTGAATAACATAGTCTGAGCCTTACAGATGACCCTATCTGATTGAGCCTAAGCACTCAGAGGCCTTATGCAAGGAAAATATCTTGAAGGAAGGAATGATGAGGTAACCTCCTCTCTTGACAAATAAACCCTGTGGATTGCTGGTGGATGCGAAGTCCTCACGTATCATCTTTTGAGTGATGCTTACTAGTTTCGAAGTTGGCAAGGGGGTGGTGTCATGTCAGTGTGTGGATCAGGATGTGCCTTCAGGTTTCCCTGTGCTTTCTGGTGGCTTGGCTGGCACATCGGTGGTTTATGTTCCTGTGCTCAGGAAATGCAGATGAGCAGTGAATGCAGTGGCTGGTGTTCCTGAGGGATGTGCCCCTGCAAATGTATCTCCCCTGGCAACCCCAGCTTCTTTTGGGCATAACACTGAATTCAGCTTGAAGTGTTGATTCTGATCTTGGAGGATCTTAGAAGACTAAATGAATAATGAAGGCCAAACCCAGTAATTTTGTTCTTTTGTTACGCTGGAGCTTGTGCAGTAAAGAGGAAACGTGAGTGAGAAGTTGGGCTTTCCAGGGGGTCTGTTTGGGAAGTATAGAATGAACTCCAGTTTGTTTCCAGGTCTTCCATCATAACTTTGGGGTAAGTTTATTAAATCTTGTCTTTTTCTTATGCAAACATAGCATATTACACCTGTGAGATTCCATAAAATTCTTACTCCTTTGCACACATTGCTCTCTCTATGGAAAGACTGAAAGAGCAAACACATGATGGACAGTTGGATTGTGAGTGCATTACTGGAAAATGTTGGGAGAATATTGTGGTAAATTAGCATAGAGCAGAATATGTTCTTGACTAAATTTATACTACCAAGTGAGAAGGGAATGGAAGTTATGTTTTCAG
Source organism: Porphyrio hochstetteri (assembly GCA_020800305.1). Classification (NCBI taxonomy): domain Eukaryota; kingdom Metazoa; phylum Chordata; class Aves; order Gruiformes; family Rallidae; genus Porphyrio; species Porphyrio hochstetteri. Next base: position 65,256,000 of record CM036908.1, on the reverse strand, counting down.
GGTTCAATTGAACTCTTCTAAATGCATAAACAGGGTTAGAGAAATCTATATTGTATGTGCATGTATATTATTTACAGTTAATAAATATAAATATTTTTAAATATAAGTCTGAGCTCTTAGACAGTGGGTTGTGTATGTAGAATAGCTGTCACTTAATTACTTCTTTCACTAGAGAATGAGATACTCCTGTGACTTCTGGGATAAATTAGTGGGTCTGTATCAAGCAGTGTAGCAATCCTGGCACTTGTTCTGAGCCCATTTGGATGAGAACTATGTTTTGGGTTTCCTGTGCAAACGTCTAAGAGTTTCTGAATAAATTTCATAGGGCAACTCTGTAGTTTGAGCAAAATGAATAATACATATTTTATTTGGACCCATGGCAGTTTCAGAGCACTTACTGAGCAAGGTATAATTTTTGCACTTGTAGAGGAAGCATATATAGCTGCATAATATTATCATTATTTCATTATGTACTTAATGCATCAAACAAATTCCAATGCAAATCCTAAATTGCCTTATAACTGCAGTTAGAGTGGAAGGTAACTGTAAGATTGCCGCGATATGTTTGCATCGTTATATTTAATGATCATTACAGAGCAACAGCTTCTCATGTCATGCAGGGAAAAAATGTGATCTGATAAGAATCTTATCAAAAGGAAGACAATAATCCTCTTAAGGATGCCTCTGTCTCGGGTCAGCAGGCCATTGTGGCTTTTTTGGGAAGGTGTCTCTTAGTAGTCTGACACTTGTAAACAGTTTCCCAGTTTTTAGGTATTTTTTGCCATCTAAGGAATCTGAAAACTATGAAATGTTCCTTACAAATTGCTAGTCTGGGCATTTTCTGGTATTTTGTCATTAATTTACAACACACACAAATATTTGCACACAATGTAACAACAAAGTTGAAGCTGCAGTGTAAACCATCATTCTCTGTAAAATGAACAGAAGCAAAGTACCAGGGTAGAAGTGATACAGCATAGTTGAAATAGTGAGCTGAGACTTGTATCTTTATTGACAGCTGGAATTCCAGTGCTCTGCTAAGAATTTAGGAAGGGATGGAGGATGGCAGGGTTCTAGAGACTAGCTAGGCAATTAAAAATACACTGAAAAACAGCCTGGAGGACTATTGTTAGTGACTTTAAAGGAGAGGAAGGCAGCAGCAGTAGGGTGACCCAGTGGAGCACTAAGTTACTATAGTTTCACTTTGCTCTGCACCTGTAATTTGAGAAATTGCTTGGAAAGTGAGATGTCTTTGTTTACACGATGTTCCTGTCTTCATTATGCGTGTTTAGGGTAGAGGAGCTTAGCAAGTAGGTAAGTTATTTTGGATTTGCATTTGTTCTACCTGTAGCTTTTGCTATTCAGATGTCTGCAGAAGGACCTGGTTTTAATTCTCGTGTCCAGCTTCTCCTGGTAACTGGTGAAAGGAACCACTGTAGGCATTAGAGCAAAGGTGTTAGGAGTTAATACTCACAAATCCTGGAGTCTCAAAAGACCCAACTGCAAAAATTTTTCGTGTAGAGTCAGTCTTGTGTTTGTAATGGAGCATGACATTAAAATTCAGAGCTCTGGAAGCCCCAAAACATGGGCTGATTTTACTGGGGTTTAGAGTTGTCACCCAGCATATTACTTGGATTTTTAAATTTTTTTTTTTTACACACCTAGCTAAATTAACAGGTTAGTATCATGAAAACTCCACAAAACACCAATCAACAAAGAAAAATAGACAAAACCACCACAAAACCTGTATGTGGACATATGCTTCAGTTTATACAAATGTAAAAAGTACAAGAAAAGCAGTTTCTGGCTCTTGGGGTTATTTGAAGAACATTTAAAATCCATCTTTTTTTTTTTTCCTTTTCCCTTGGAGAAGATCTAACTACTCAGCAAGCCTAGTGACTTTGTGTCTTCTTCCCCTCATGCCCAAGAAAGTCAGTGGTACCTGGTGTGCATTAAGAGGTGTGTGGCCGGCAGGTCGAGGGAGGTTCTCCTCCCCTTCCACTCAGCCTTGGTGAAGCCACATGTGGAGTATTGTGTCCAGTTCTGGGCTCCCCAGGTCAAGAAAGGATGGTAACTACTGGAGAGAGTCCAGTGGAGGGCTACAGAGATGATGAGGGGACTGGAGCATCTCTTGTATGAGGAAAGTATGAGAAGGCTGGGGCTGTTTGGCCTGGAGAAGACTGTTCAATGTATATAAATACCTGAAGGGTGGATGCCTAGAGGAAGGGACCAGACTCTTCTCAGTGGTGCCCAGTGACAAGAGAAGGGGCAATGGGCACAAACTGGAACACAGGAGTTTCCACCTGAAAACAAGGAAAAACAGGGTGACAGAGCACCAGGACAGGGTGCCCAGAGAGGTTCTGGAGACTCCTTCTCTGGAGAGATTCAAGACCCGCCTAGACACTGTCATGTGCAACCTACTATAGGGGATCCTGCTTTAGCAGGGGTTCGATCTAGATGATCTCCAGAGGTGCTTTCCAGCCCTGTCTTTCTGGGATTCTGTGAATGAAGGTTAGCTTGTACTTTGAAAGTGCAATTCAGTAATAGCCCATTTAACCTACTTACTTTTAGCATAAGCCTTTTGTGCCAGTGTGAAGGAAACTTGAGTCCATCCAGGAAAATTTGCCACAATAACTTTCAGTGTTTCAGCAAAGTATTTTTGTGATCTTTTGGGTTTTTATGCCACGTATTCAGTTTAGGAAATTGAAATAACACTTCTGCCTATTTTTGCCAGCCTTTTTGCTTCTCTTAAAAAAGAAAATATAATCATTAATCATTGGTTTAGAAGTACTTGTAAAAATATGGGGGGAGGGGAGAGAATAGGAATGTACAAAACCAGTGATCAACTTGGGGCTGAAAAATAAATGTTAATTTGATGCCTAGGCAAACTAATCAGAAATAATATAATGGCATATATTACAGATGTCACACTATAAGGCTGCTTAGTCAACTCTAGGGCCTAACCGCTCATTCTTGTTTTGCTTAAACACTTTGAGCTCCGATTTTTCCTTTTAAAATATTCTGCTACTCTTAGTGTTACCTATTTCCCCAAACACTTTTTCCTCTTTGTCTTTTCCAAGTCTCTTGCTCATGCTCTACCTCATTCTTTTTCTTTCTTTTAATACTTTATGTTGTTTCTCTGCCTTCATTAGCTTTCCACTGTGCCCCCTTCTCATAATATTCACAGCAACTTTGTCATTCTTCCTTCTCTTCTGAAATTTCTAGGTACTCTCATCAACTTGATTTTCTCCCATCATTTTTTCTCTAAAATGTATGTAATTTGAATCCTCTCTACCTTCTCTGCTAACTTCTCTTGCCTGGATCATTTTTGGCTTGGATGTACTTCTAGATAGAATAGGTAAACTTTGACTGTCTTGAGTTACTCCATTTGTCTAAATTCTTCCCATTCCTTGAGGAACTAATGAGGGGTTCAAAAATGTTGTCAGCTTACCTAAGGAAGAAGCATTACTGCTTGATTATTAAAAGACATAGTTACTACTTCGTGGTGATTATTGCTACTAGCGTGAGAGACACTATATACTGCTAAACATCTTGTGAGACTCAGTTTTTGTGGGAACTTGAACAGTGATTAGTGTTCCCAAATACCCTGGTAATCTCGTCTTCCATTAGTTGCCCGTGAACTCTGACTATGCACTATATGTTTGATTGATTATTAGTATCTGAGATGTTTGATATAACTGTTTCATAATAGATCCATCACATTAGGTTAGTGATGTGTAAGAGTACCTAAACTTTTATAACTTAGGACACCCTGGAAGCTCTCTGATCGCTTGAGGGTGACACATCATTGATGTTAATAGTATTTTACTATGGCACATCAGTAGCTTTGACAACCAAGCTTGTGCTCTTGGTCCACTTCCAAGTTGGAAGATGTCCACAGCACAGACACCATTGGTGTAGTCAGCGGTGGGATGAGCAAGTGCTGGTCACAGATTGACATGCACAGCCTAAGGGAATCTTTTCAGTGAAACCTTGGCTGCTGTGGCTCTGGATTGAGCTGTGTGGGTGACAGTGAGGATGCTTAACCTGTTGCCTGCTCCCTGACTCCTGTGGAAGTAGGTATAAAAAATAAAATTCATAGAAGTTTCATAAACTTTAAAAGTATGTGGTTTCTAAAAGCACACTTTACTGAAATTCTTTTTATTGTCAGTCTTTCTAATTCTTGGTCTCATGATGAAGGAGACAGCAGCACTTCATCTATGTAATCTTTTAAGGGGATGAAGCTTTTAAGATTTTTCTGTGAAATGACTGGGGAGTATTTGCAAGCAGTAGACAGTAGCAAGCAGTAGAGGGATTCACAGTATCCAGGATCCCTATGAAACTAGCCAGGAAACTCCCACTTGGTAAGAGCTTATTCAGTTTGATGAGAAACTTAGAGAAATAATTCTTAACTTTGGGATTGATTATCTGAAGAGACCCTAATCATTAGGAAAAGTCATGGAGTTATATCCTGTGTTGCACTTCTGATTTTGAATGTGTTGGAAATAGTATGTTGTGCTTTTCTCTTTGTGCATGTTCACTCATGAAAGTCAGCTGGAGTTTGTCCCACTGCATTTATTGCTGTGTGAGTAATGGTGGTACTGGTTAGACTTCATATATCTGGAGCACAATGCCTAGCTGCTGCCCTGCCTGTATAATTATTAAGTATAGAGAATGGGTTGGGAAAACAGCTTTGAAAAAAAGCACCTGTTATAAATGAATGATTGCTGACTTCACAAAGCTTACCTAGTATTGACAGCCAGTCAGGAAATTAAATGAATGCAATCAAGACAGTGATTACTTTTCTCAAGAAGTGTGTGTAAGAAAGAGAAGGCAAACATTTGTACTTCTTAGCATCTTAACACCGATATTCGACTGTGAGAAGTGTTTTATAGAAATGTGGCTCATTACCTTCTAGAGTAGATGTATGAGAGGACCTTGAGTTAGTGAAAGCTTTGGGCTGGGTGTCATCTAGACTTTCTCTTGAAGTGAACATCTCGAAGGAGACCAAAAGGCTTTCAAATTTAAATTTGCAAGTCTTATTTGGTTAAAAAGTAGAAAGGTCTTACAAAACAGAAACTTCGTAGTGACTTGTGAGGGATAAATGTAGACATAAAGAGATTTGTGCAGAACTGCCCACTTTGTGCACGTAGGTTATTGCTGGGGGTTGGCTACGTTTAACTTGGTGGCTTGGTGAGTGGCAGTAGAGCCAGTTTGAGTTTGTTTGGTATTTTAGAGCTTTTTTGTCACAAGGAAATTTTACTTTACGAGAAAAAAGATGGTCCTAACTTTGTTTCATAACTGGAAGATACAGAAACTGAAGAAAAATAGGGAATTAAATTGCCATTAGGTTGGTAGGGAAAGAATATAGGAAAGAATCTCAATGGGCAGAGGCGGGTGAATATGACATTCTCAGATAATGGGAAATTATCAGGATGTTCTTAAAATGAATGTGAGTGTTACTCAAATAAAGTTACCATTAATCTCTCTGTCTCCAGTTCTGGACACACTTTGGTTTTAATATGTGTTTTTATTTTTCATGCTTCATGTGGTGTTTGCTTTCACTGTTGTACAAGATGATGCTAGTTCTTTATGCAAATGTTTTCAAGCTAATTAATAACAGTAATATGTATTCTGGTAGTGGTAGTTATTTTGAGGGCATTTGGATTTTGATAATAAATGTTCTGATAGTACATAAGTGGGTACAGAGTATCATGTGTGAGTGTATCCTAGTTTGGCTTAATATTTGATATGTGAAACAAACAGCATCATTATATTATTCTAGTTCTAGGCCCTGTACTGTCTTGTGCCTGCAATTCCATGACTTTTCCTTACAGTTGCTGTGCTGGTTTAAGCAGCTCAGTCCTTTCCATCTTCACTTCTTCACTTCCAGGCATTATCCCTTTCATTGCAAAACCCCAGGCTGCTATGGATCAGAGAACTGATCCTGGTTTTCAGTATTTCCTCCTTCTTGGCTTTTCACTGCCACTGAGAGAAAAACCACAGCTTGGTTCTCTGGATACAATTTTGCTGGTCTGGTGCATAGTTTTAGTTTTCCATGATCCAAAATGGGTTACTTGTAAATTACTTTAATTAAAATATAAATGTGATATAAACATGAATATTTTTATGTATATATCTATGATACACCTATATATATATATTTTATATACTTGCAGTAAAAAGTACGCTGTCCGATTTTTATGCCTTTATTTGATTAAGGGATGCAGAAGGCAGAGACTGCAAAGATAACTGATGAGAAGGGATGGGATGGGCAGATTAGAATATTTTGAAAAAAGGCTGTCAGGAGAGAAACTGAATTGCTTTGGCCATTTTAGAATTAGTATTTCAGCCCTTGTAATAACTGTTGGCCCATCTGTAGAAAAAATTACAGTACTTTCTGTCAATTTTTCTGATAACTTTATAAAACACTTGATTTTGTTAAAAGCTTTGATTCTGTCTTGATTATCCTTGTTAGAGATGTATTAGTAATTCTTTCACTAGGCCAGCTTCCTTTGAATCTGTGAATACTCAGTGCATTTCTAAGGCTCTGTGCAGTTCGGAATGGCTAAGAGAAAACTGATAGCAAAGATGTTCTGAAAATGAGGGGAGTTCTCCCAGTCATCCTGACAGAAGCTTATCTTTCTTTAAATTTTGATTTTAATAAATGTATCCTCTCCTGTGCATTGGACATAAATAACACATGCCACTTAGTAGGGCTATATAGGCTATTAAAGTATTAAGGTATTTACACAGAGTGGTTACAACTGTTGCTCAGTTTTCAGTTCTTTTAACTTAAAGCAGATACAGTGGTAACATTGTGGGTTATTAAATTTTGGGGCCTAAACGTTCGGCTGCACGTTAACATGAGATTAAAGCATTGAAGAATTCATTGAGTTATCCATCTGCTGAGGAGAAAAAATGATTTGCTGTTTTTCATCAGCTACCAGGGAATGGCATGTTTCGTTTCAAGTCCTTGGATTAAAGACTTCACCTTAATTGGTCTTTACCCGAAGTATCAACCTACTCCCTGCTCCAAATAGTGGCATGAGGGTGGCTGGGGAAGCCCATTCTTTCTGGAAAAGTTTGTACAGCTGGGAAAGAGGCTTTTGAGGGTTAAGGTTAACACCAAAAAACCCCCAACCAAAACCTAACAACCCAGACCAACTAAAGGCATGGTCTCTCTGGGAAGACTGGGACATTGGAATACTGATTTTGTTTGATTTTTGCTGCCATTTCCTTTTGCTGTGCATGTTAGGACCCTTAAAATTTACCAGTACATCCTTTTCATGTTTCCAAGTAAAAAAACCCCCTGGTCATTAGGTGTTACCCTGTTCCCAGGGCACCTCGAATCCCCAAGAACAATGAGAAATGCTATAGTGTGAAACTTCTTGCAATTTAATTTCATAGTGTGAACAGCAACTTGCTTAATTAAAAAAAAGCAGATATGATTAGAATAATTGGTTCGTAGGGTTTTATTTTGTGGTATTTTGGGGGTTTTTTTGTGGGGTTTACTTGTTTGTGGGTTTTTCAGTTGGGTGGGTTTGTTGGTTTCAGGTATTTTGTTTTGAGTTTGCCCCTATAGTTCACAGGGTTTATTGCCATAGAAAGGCTGGCATTAATTTCATGTAGTGTTCTAGAGTGGCTTTTCTTGAGAAGAACTTAATTATGTTTTTCATTTTGTTCCTACACCTCCAGATACTTAACTGGAAGAAAAAAGAAAACAAGCTTTTTATTAGTTCTTTTAATGCTTTAGTCACTTTTTAATTTTTATGTAATACAAACCCTGCCTTAAAACCAATGTAATCTTGAGTCAGGTGACTCTGGTTATAACTTCTGCTGAATTGTATCTTAATGGATTCCCATTTGATTTCAGCCTGTGTTTTTCTTTGACTATCATATTCTTGTTGGTCAGAGTGTGCAAGCCATGTAGAACAATGCAACCAATACGCCATTGTGTTCCTGTAACATTATAGACTTTGATACTATTTACATGTTGTCGAGTCCTGTGGTGGATTATAGGTAACGTACAAAAGAGTGGAAGTTAGAATCTAAAATAATGCTTTTGAAAAGTAACTGATTATACTTCTATTTTCTTTTTTTTTTTTTTTTAAAGTCTGTCTTTGAGGAGAAATTGTTAATCAGTGAATTGCTTGCTAAAAACAGTGAATTCTAAAGTCCATTCACCTTTTTTGTATTATTTGAAGGCAGGTAGCTAAGAAAGCAGTCATACATCCTTTGCTTCCCCTTTATCTCCTGTAAGGCTGTAACCTTAGAAAGGATGGTAATAGAAGTCGTCTTTTTTGTAATGGCTGAAGGCTAATGAGTTTCTCTGACTCCTTGGCTTATCTTAGGTTTCAGCACTGCCTGCTGCAAGGCATCTGTACTCATGTGAGACACCTGGCCCTGTGGAACCAACCGCTTTAGGGTGACCTGGTTTTGGGACCTTCAGCTCTCCTGAGGTGTTTGGGGGGAGCTGGGGGAAGGGGGATTCTTCTCCCACATAAGTCTTCTTGTTGGGTTGCTGCAGGACCACGTTTCTTGCGTCTTCTGTGCCACGGATGAATAGAGCCTCTGGGAACATGGGTTGAACAATTCTGATGATACAAAGCGTGCTGTCATAACTCTACTGCTTCCTCCCCTCTTAATTTCCTTTGGACGCAGCTGTTGTAGAGCTTACCCAAGCCTAATGAACGTGAGGTTGGTGTGTGCTGCCTGGTAACATCACTTAAACTTTACCAAGATCCTGGTGGTTCTTCATGGGGTGCAGTTTACTAACCTGTTGAGCCCTGCCACTGCAGCAGTGCTGTAAGCACAAGAAGGTTGAATAAGCTGTTGTAATTTACTGTGCCAGGTCAGAAAGCATCTTTATTTGTACTGCAATCTGTATTTATTCTTTTCAGCGTTTAAGCAATGCAGAGAGTGCGGTGCCTTGGGGTTCTTGTATTTCTGTTGGTACTTTTTAAAGCTATGCAGTTATATAGGATGACCACCTAATATTTTACAGGTCTTTTGAACTTGAAACTGGTAACTGTTGTGTACGTGGTTTTAATTAAAACAGATTAATGGTGCTTAGTCCTAAAAACTACTATACAATTACTAAAGGCTTCCAGTGTTTACCAAGTATTACTTAACTTGTTATACTCTTGTGTCAACAAGAAGAAATTCCATTTTAAGATGGCTTTTTACTGGTGTGTCTAAGTTTCAAAAAATAAAAATCAGTTCTTTACTATTAAAATCTGTCTAGTTGAAGAATGAAGAAAACAGATAAAATAGTAAGTAGTAGGTTCTGCTTGCTTTATTGGTCAAGCACACACTATTATTTTGTGTGACACTGTTCCTATTGATGCATGTTATGTCTTCATAATACAGTGAAAAAATCCTCACTGTGTTTCAGTACAATGGATTTTGCTGTGAAAAGTGTCAACAGGGGGTAATGATGGAATCTTAAAACTTGTTTGCAGAATTACAGTCTTGCTGTGTATTCCTATACATATTAATGTATATTCATATGGAGTTACAAATTACGCAGTGTTCTTAGAAATATAAATTAATCAAGCTTGATCTGTTTGACAGTTCTTTCATCCTTCTTTGGAGTGTAAGTTAACAACGACAAATGTCAGCTTCCAGTGAAAGTAAAGCAGTGGTGTATCATAGAATTAAGTCTTGAGTGCTGTTGTGTTTGCATTCTCTGCTGCATCCTGGACTTTTTTGGTGAACTTTATTGTCTAAATAGTAGGTGATTAAATTTCTTCTACAACATGTTGTTCAAGATCTCAAGCACACAATAGTAATACAGTTCCTACAAGGGGTTGGTTTGTTAATCTGAGCTCTGTTTTAAGAAAATTGTTTGAATGCTGCTTTCCCTTGTAATTGATCTTCAAAAAGAAATCCTGTTTTGTATAATAAGATGCCAGACTCACAAAGATTTCCTTTCTTGTTTCATAGACGTTCCATCTTCAGAGCAGCCTGAACTGTTCCTAAAGAAACTTCAACAGTGCTGTGTTATTTTTGACTTCATGGACACGCTTTCAGACCTTAAAATGAAAGAATACAAGCGCTCCACTCTTAATGAACTGGTGGACTACATTACAATAAGCAGAGGCTGTTTGACAGAGCAGACTTACCCTGAAGTAGTTAGAATGGTGAGTTCCTTCTTTCTCATGGTCTCTTTAAATCCACTTGCAGTTCCAGTTATGCATTGTGGGCGAAATTGAACCCTGGAGTAGGTGGATTAAATGAGGCCTTTGGTTTGTATTTTCTACTAGACATCACTTGGGAATAATTCTCCAAAGACAAAAATATTAATTTTTATATATACTTAATTAAAGTCAAGTAGATGATGGTTATTATACTGTCAGAAATGTATGAAAGGAAGCCTGTATTGTTTTCTGATGGAGAAAGCCAGCAGCCATAAAATCAGAGTCCATCACATTTCCCCCCACCTACCCTCCCTCCCCTCACTTCCCCCACCCTGTATAAATAATGGATTAATTTTTGCAAGTTTCTTATCTTTCTTTGAATTTTATCCAAGCTCTTGAGTTTGTACTTTAGGCAGAGATAACTTAATGTATGCACAGATAAAGATTTTTAAATAATAAAAGCTAAAACTGTTGTATAGGATCAGTATGAAAATTTCCTCCTTTTATTATGGTTTCATAGCAGCTGCTGTTAGAGTGAGCAAGATCACTCAACAATAGTCATACCTTATATATATGTTATCAAATAATAGTGTTTTCAGTGTAAAAATGGAAGCAGTACCAGATGCTATCTATATGGTGAAGAACATTCATTGTGATTGGCAAAATCAATCATTACTTTAAAATGTTTGTTCTGTACTGCCATACTGAACACTTATAACCTGTTATATAAATAAGAAGGCAATTAGTTAAGTATAATTTGGTGGCAATGGTTTCCTAATGTTACTGTCTTATCATGGAATCCGCTGACTAAATGCTCTAAGAAGAAAAACATGAATAGATTTTGCATTACGTTATATTTCTTTTCTGACACACAGATACATGCTGTGTTCCTTGCCTGTAATATTTAAAAATAGCTGGAAATTCTGAGAGAATCATCAAGCAGTTAATAGTGGAGAAAAAAACCCAACAAACCAACAACCAGAATTAAGGGTGTATGGAAAAGATCTTAATCTGGCTTCTCTGTGTGTATGCATTGTTGGGAAGCCTGTAGCTATGTGATCAGATTCTCCCCCTTCTCCCTCACCCTTTCTTTCTCCCTTCTGCACTGGACCAATCTTTGGAATGAACTGCTTTTCAGTCTGTGGGTTATTTGTTCAGCATGTGGTCTAATTCATCATTGAGATACCGGTCTGAATACAGAATTACTAGTTCTTTGCTGAATTCTTCTGCTGGTGCTGCACTGTAGTATCTAAACAGTTTGCAGATGTTGGTTTACTCTTACTTGTACTCCGTGTGAAGAACAATTTATATCATACCTTTGTATAGACAGAACACTGGTAACACAAGTAACTTCAATAGAATTGGGTACTTGTTCTCTGTGCAGAAGATGCCTGCAAACTCACCTCCTGGGAGAATTTGGTTTGGTTTTGGGGTTTGGGTTTTTTTGGTTGGTTGGTTTTTGGTTGGGGTTTTTTTTTAGCTTTCTGTAATTGAGGTTGTAGTCTCACAGAGACTTTGGTTATAGTTGTTTACTGTGGCAACATTTGTGGAACAAAGGCTTTGCAAGTTCATGTTACCTTAGGTTGGCCTCCAAAGAAATAAAAAGAATTTAATCTGTAACTGCTCATAAGGTTCATTTTGAATCATACATAAATCATAACCTATGAAGCAAGCTGAACTTGGACTGTAGAAAAGTCTCAAAACCCCTTTGTTAGCATATCCTACTGCCCCTGCAGTCACTTACATTGATTCACAAAAAAGTTTATCTTAAGGAAGTGATGCATAGAATCATAGAATGCTTTGGGTTGGAGGGGACCTCAAAGATCATCTAGTTCCAACCAAACCCCCTGACATGGGCAGGGACACCCTTCACTAGACCATGTTCCCAAAGCCCCAACCAACCTGGCCTTAAATACCTCCAGGGATGGTGCTTCTACAACATAATTGCCTAAATAGTTTGAAAAGCATGGTTTTAAACAATTTTCTTAAATTTAGTTTGTAACTAGGTTATGGAGGAGTCACTTGAAATAAACATAGGAATTCTAGTTTCAGCTTAGCTCATTTTTTAGCGGAAACCTGCTCTTTTCTCCAGTGTTCCCCTGATCCTTTAATTGCATCTTAGTTTCTTCTTCATTGCATTTTGGCTCCAGTGCTGAACTGAAGCTACTTTTTCTCTTCAGTGCTAGGGTACTTAAGTAGGGGAGGTCATGTACCTGGCTATGCAGTGGCCTCTGACTGCCCAAACCTGGATTTGTTACAAGTAAAAAATGCCCAAGTAATTAGGGATGTGGAAGTGTTTTTTTCCTAAAGAATTCCCTGAGAAAGTTTTAATATTTTAATTTTGTAGAAAACTCTGTCCTGCAACAAACAGCTGTGCTTTGATGAAGGTGCAGGCTATCAGAAAGTTTCAAATTTGGAAAGAAGTCGTGCCCAAAGTGTGCCTGTGTCAGCCAGCAGTGTTCTTGGTGTACATGCTCTTGGAAAAACACTGGTGGTTGTATTCTGTGTGCGCAGGGGGCTGTGCTCTGCTATTGAATTTATGTGAGTGAATCCATAGCAAATGCATGAATGATTTCTGTCGATCATGCCAACAAATGGTAATGCTGTGTTTCTGCTGAACCTCACCATCGGGGCTTTTGTGGGCTGCAGGTATTTTGTATTTTACAGATAAGCTATCTGGTAAAAGCGCTATTTTTCCTCTGGGTCTTTGCCTATAAAAGTAAGACATCTCCATCACTTTGAGTGCAGTTATACAGGCCCTAGAGGGAGAGGTAGGACTTCTAATATTGTGTAAAATAAGTTTTCAGCACATATTGCTTGGTGAATAGATGGCATTAGTCACTTTGTGCTGAAGCATCATGTTTGGTGTAACTTGTTCTGTGCAATAAGTGCACGTTCTTGTCTCATGCAGAATTGTGCTCATAAAGATATACAGAGACAGACTTAACTGCACACAGTTGGCTTCATGGTGCAACTGCCACCTTTATCAGCTTTGGAGGGTTTTCATCTAGGTCTCCAACTGTGTTCACAAAGGAGCTGTCATGATGACAATCTCTGACCTGTCACGAGGGTGAAGAAAACAGCACTATCTATGTCCTGACCAAATTAGTGTCCCCATTGACTGCCTGCTGCCACAATTGTCAAGGGAGTGTTCTGATTGAAAGACTGCTATCTTAAAACTGATCAAAATGGAGCACAAGTGTTCTTTGTCCCTTTGGAAGGTCTTTGTTACGTTTAGTGTTTATGAATCCGGGAATTAATGTTTCCTGCTCGGCCCTTTGGGTTCCTCTTAAGTTGGAGGTGAAGGGAGGTCTTGTAAACGGGAAAAAGAAAGAAGCTGTTTGTGAGTTTGGGCATCATTTAAGAGCAGAAAAGAAGGCACACCAGTCTGAAGCTGATATTTTAAAAGCTGCTAGTATTTCTAAAGAAGGATTAATAGCTAAAATGTGTCCTTAATTATCTTAAATGTCCAAAGAAAATAGTATCTGTGGAAGAGCCCTTTTTTTTGTTTTTATATATTAGTGTTATCTGTTCATGAGCCAAAAGGAGTTTGTCTTTGCAGATATGAGGATAGTAAAAGGTTGTCTGTAAAATTCTTCAGAAAGTCTCAGATTTTGAATTACTTCTAAAATGTGGTTGTGTTACAATCTGAAGGTTTGGAAAACAGTCATTTGTGGTATCCAGCATAACAACTCCTGGGTATTTTTACTGCCAGTCATCCTAAATTCATGCCATTAAAACCTTAATCCCTAATTATAATATCACAGATTTTCATGTTCACTTAAGCCTATGATATGATGTTGTATATTGCTAAATGTGAAATCACTTGGCTACTTGTCAGCCTGGCTGCATGTCCACCTCTTTAAACCACTCCCTTTAGCTTGATATGTATGGAAGTGTTTGGCATGCTACTGGTTATTCAGAAAATAGAATTGGATTTACTAATGGCCACCAAAGCAAGCTTGCAGCGGCCTCATCGCTGTCATCAATATCAGTTGATGGGAAGAGCAGTTGGGATTTCTGTTAATGGCCAGTGTGCTTTCCCTGCAGTTTGATGTGTTGTTCAGAACGGCTTATGACATTCTTTAGAACTAGGCTAGTTTTAGGAAAAAAAGGCCCTTGCCAATTAAACCAGCCTCTGCTAAGAAGGAAATGCCACTAATATGACTTTATGAGCCAATAATTGGACACTTAATCTGAAATTTGTTCCTGTCCTCCACAAAATGTGGAGGCTTAAACTAATGATGCTGATTTTGCTGGTAGATTAAGCAGTGGTAGTTGAATGAAATAAATGTTTGTTATTTTCTGTGGTATCCTAAAGGGTGTATGTAGTAGAGCCTTTTGTGTGTTCTGGGTATTAAGACATAGGAATCAATTTCTTTAATTTAAAAAATTGGATGGGAAAAAACTGACAAGCTGTTAAACTGGGAAATCTGGATGAATCCCTTTGTTGGCGAGCAACATTTCAGCTCTCCCACTTGCTTCTTCAAAAAATTGTAAACCCAACCCTGATGGTGTTTATGCAACATCTGTGGACAGCTGCCAGCCCATAAGAGATGGCTAATGAAACTTTTTTGAGATTCACCTTTTTGAATGGAATAGCATTGCTTTATTCTCCTCTCTACATGCAGAAATGCCATTGGCTTCCTGTAGCCATCCTTATTCTTTCTGTAGTGACGAATCAAGTAAAATAATCTCTATAGCCAAAGTAAAACATCATACCAGATATCTTGTGGTTCAGAAGCTGTGTTGAGCAAGGCAGAGAAATAAACTTGGTTAAATGAACACCCAAATACCAAAATTGCATTTTAAAAGTCAGATTCTGTCCATCACGTCCCATCCCATCCTCCTCCTTTTTTTCTCATTTCTACTGACATAAATCTAGAGGAATTGCATTCCTCTTTCTGCAGGTTTGCCTCAACAGATGTGAGGGCAGGGTCTGATCAAGAGTCTGTTTGTGACAGACCTGTTAAACATAAAGAATATCTTCTTAAGCCATGATTTTTTTAGCATGTTAAGGAACCTATTTTTAGGAAGCGTTCTAGCTGTTAGACTTCATAGGCATTATGAATTTCTTTATTTTCCGTAGCTTTAGCTATAGCTTATGACTAAGTATGACACCCTGCTTCCTAAATGTTCATCCTCTTCAGGGTTTTCTGTGTTAAGATGTTCTTGGATAGAGATTTTTATGTAAGTCTACCTATATTCAATTCACTCTTACCTTTTTGATTTAACAAAAACTCTATGTGTGTGTTCTCATAATAGATTGAAAAAATACAACAGTGAACATCATTTTCAGTTTAAGGGAAATAAATGAAATCATATATTCTTACAAAAATTCACAAATAACGTCTCTTTTCTAATATGAATTTTATGTAACTCGAGAAATTCTGTAAAATATTCAGAATTAATCTTGAACTGGACTTGAATCAGTAGAAGTTGAACAGTTTGTTTTGAAACCGTCTGAAATGCTGAAAGAAGATGCAGTGTCCTTTGACCCCCCATTAAAAATTGTCATGTTGATGCAGCCATGATGGAATGAGCATGTTATTAAAGTTTAAAAAAAATACAGATAGAAATCACATTATATTTTAAAATTTGTTCTTGTTTCTTTAACATGAGGGTTATCAATCCTGTAGAAGCAAGAAAAGAATCTAACTTCAGGGGGTTTTATGCATTGTTTCAAAATTCTTCTGGTAGATGCTTTTTTGTTATTCACATTCTTTATACACCTAGTTTGCACAAAAACCACAATGCTTATTAAGAGGCTCTGATGTTCTGTACTCCTCTCAAAAAATCAGTTGGAGGCAGCTCCTCTTGCAGTAGTTGTCCCTAATAATTTTTCCCGACAGTATGTAATTACATTTACCCGTATCCATTATTCCTCCAGTTGGTTACATAGGCCTTTCATTTGTCAGACTTTATCTGCATAATTGTACAATAGTACAGCAACTAGGTCTAAAGCAAAGAAATAAACTGGAAAAACATTTTTGTTCCAAGAAGTACTTCTGTTGAGTGCAGATTTTTTTTTTATTTTTTTGAAGGACTGTACACCCCCACCCCCCATTTTGGCTGTGTCATCTTCTTAAATACCTTGTGAACATTGTGTCTGTAGATAAGCACAATGTGAATCTTCTGGGAGATGGTTTTCTTGGGTTTTGAATTTTTGTTTCGTTAGAGTCTGAAACAGTGTGAGTTTTGTAATGCTGTCTAGAGGTCAAGTTCATATATTGGCAGGCTTTCACTTGATCTGATGCCTGCTCTAGAGATGAGGGACTCTTTCTGCTGGTACTGCGTGCTTTAATTTGCCCAAGATATTTTAGTTACTGTGATGATATTTTTTAGGTTGTATTGTATAGAACTAGCTGGGCACTCACTAAATAAATAACTCTTTCACCAGATCATCTCAAAATGTAGTTCCACAGAGATAGCTCTTAGTAGTAGAGTACTTTGTGATGCTTCAGGTCTAGGTGACCTAGAGTGGAATTTCAGAGCTCCAGTTTCCAGCAGCGAGAAGCTGTCCCCAGGGATGCTGCTGGGGATGGCTCTGTGCTGGCACTCCAACTCAGACTATAGTGCGCTCGTGGAGTGGTCTCTCATTGACTCCACTTTAATGCTTGTGATAGAAAAGTCTTAGGGTTTGTGAATTCAATTCCTTTTGGAAAAATTGTCCACTCTAGGAGTGTACCTAATACTTTCCTACTTGCTAATGGGTTTTGGTGCAGGAGGTCACTAAAAGAAGCGCCTCTCTCCAGACATACAGTGTGGGCATTGCAGCTGAGCTCCAGCTCTTCTCTTCTACAGACCTGTGCCGATTGCACTTCCTCTGCCCACAGAAGCCTAGCCTAAGGATCTCAATTTCTGCTGCTTGCTCATCTCTGGATGGAAACTGCTACCACCACTGAAGTGGGTGATGGTAAGCAAACAAGTTTAGGAGCCCTGATCAAGCGCTAAATTCTTGCAGGTTATTGATAGAATTTTTAGAACACTTAAAGGTCAAGAAAAGATGAGAGAGACTGTTTTCTGTTGCCCTGTGAGCTGGATTGTTGACTGTGCTCACAGTCCAACATAGTTCATTGTAATGCAGCCAAGTCAAAAGTAATGCTGCTGGGGAAAAAGAAGACATATACTATTAAGCCCTGAAAGACTGAATATGTGAGCAGTGGTGCAGAAAAGGACCTGAGCATTGTATCTCGACTCTCTTTAATATGAGTTTTTGATACAGTACCCTGTACAAAGAAGTGAATGTTGATGAATTCAAATGGCAACATGCAGAAAAACAGGGAGATAGTCTGGCTTTTTAAACATGGCACAGGTAGGAGCTCAAAGGAAGGAAGCGAAAATAATCACGGGATTAAAAATAAGCAAAGAAACCAACAACTGTCTGGGTTCAGAGCTCTATCGTTCCACTTAGCATCACAGAGGTTGAGAGGTATCATGCCTATATAAAAATATCTGTATATAAATAGATGCATACTGCATATGCAAATACATATACAGGTGTAGAATAGATGTGGCGGTTTAGCGAGAACCAACAGGGAATCGGGCAGATTCAACTTTGAAATCAGCAGCAGTGCTCTAGTTAAATCAGTAGTAAAACTTCAGGAGAAAAGAGCTGGTGGAATCATTTATAATCTTTTAAAATAAAATTAGATATTACTTTTTGTAAGATGTACTTTAGTCAGACTCCTGGGAACAATTCAATGGGTTATATATAGAGATTGTAGCTGAGTGACTGCAGTAGTCACTTCAGGCTCTAAAATAACATAAATCCATAAACAATATGTAAAAAAGCCACATATGAAGAAGGACAAGTGCAGTGTCTGTTCCAGGGGCTGTTGTTATCTTCACATTATGGCTTAATTACATTTTATTGTTGCTGTATGTTCTTCATATGCAAGGTAGTTTAAGCATTATGTATGTACTGATACTCAGTTTCAATTTCATACATACATGGGGTTTATTTGGATGGTTCCACATGCTGGCAGGTGTTCCTTGTGAGCTTGTTGGGTATTCATTTCCCCGGGTTTTATATAGCTAATGTATTAAACTTCCCTTCATGTATGTTTGTTTTCATTTCAGGTTCCATTCAGGGAAACTGTTACAGATAAAAATCTTTGTTTCAAACAGCAGAGTGCTGAGCTGAAATTGAATTTGTGAAGTGTTTCTGTTACAGCATCATCATTTTTATATCGCTCTGGTGAGGGACAAAGAGAGGACTTCTCAAAACATTTATTCCTGTCTTCAGATTTCAGCATCTTATTCTTTTGCTTTTCTAAAAGTTACTTCAAATATGGTGATAAAACCAGAACTTTCTTGAAGCTTCCTTTTAGCTGTATGCCCATAGCTTCCTAGTTCTGCATTACCAGGTACCAGTCATCAGATGTGTTTAAAAATTGCAGCTCATTCTTTGTGGGGTATCAGAGCAGCTTTCCCTATCTTCTTGTTTGCTTTTAACGAATTGACATTAACTTCTAATTGCCTGGGAAAGTTTTTGATTCATTTCTGGCCGGAATTGTGCCTGACTGACACATTGACATAGAACTTTGAGGTTTCTGGGCATCTCCAATTTAAAAATAAATCACTTTGGCATTTCCAGCTAGATCTTGGATAGGTTTTACTGATTTGATACATTGATTTCTGGCACTTGGGTGTTGAACTTCTCTACACTTGTTTTGGTGTGTGCTTCTGAAAGGGGCAGTCATGGGAAACGGTGTGCAGATATCTTTGAGGGTGTAATAAGGGAGATCTGTCATGATATGACTTTCTAGAATATTAGAGTTCTGGTTTGCTTTACAACAATATCATCTGGGCTTGGAGGCATTCCTAATTGGTGGAAGATGGAAGTCAGTATTGATCAATAGTCATTTTTGTTGGCTATGGGAGAGAAACCATCAGGGACTGTACACGCAGGCTGGCAGGGATGTCCTTTGGCTTGATGATCCAACTGAGGTCAGAAGAGAAATGATTCAGCTATCCAGCTGAAGGAATTCTGGCATGCTGCTTGGGCCCAGGGATAAATACTAAATAGCTACCTTATGCCTATCTGACAAAAATTACCCTTTCCAGATTTGATGTAGCATATTCCGGTCTTCGAATGGTGGCTGTCAAAGTCTCCAGCATACAGCTGGGCTGTTCACGCATGGAAGAACTTGTTGCCTTGGGTTCTTCCTTAGAGGCTTATAAACATTAGCCACCCAGAGGCTACTGATTTAGATAACCATGCTATAAATTGACACTGCATGTAAATGAGCTATCATGCTGTGTTGTGGTGATTAATGTAACTGTAATGGCACACATTATCTTTTAAAATTATGATAACCTGGGGAAATCACTTAAAGATAACCTGTTCTGTCTGTTCTTCTTGGGTGAGTATCTACATTTTGGCTCCATATAGCTTATCATTACTACTAATGCAAAAAAGGTAATTAAAGAGAGAAAACTGTATACTAGGACCATATTCTTAACTTGGCACAGCATTTACTCCTGCACGCTAATTTTCTTATGCAAAAAAACCCTGCTTTTGAGTTGCCTTGAGACTGGCTTTTTTGCTTTTTTTTTTTTTTTTTTTTTTTTTATAGGCTTTCTCCAGAAATCATACTGTTTTTGTATGGCTCAAGATTCAGGTGTCAGTGCTGGTACTTAAGTAATTGTTGCTGAACCTTCATTATTTCTATCACACTGTTGAGGCCCCGGCACTCAATGATTGAGGCTTGCTTTGAGTTAATTTAAATCTTAGAGGAATTTGCCTCAGTATAGCTTTTCATTCTGAAAGAATGTACTTTTCCACACAGGTTTTGCTTCTGCCATAATTCAGTATTTGTTTCAACTTCTAAACACAACAGCTCAAAATACTTGCATTTTCTCAGCTCTATTGGTACAGGTTTCATTAATTTATCTATGGTTGAATTTGCAGAAAAATATTTCTTGTTTAAAGCAAGAAAAAAATAAAAGCTGTGGAATGCCTTTGGTTTTGCTAGTTCTCTACTTAGGTCCAAATCCTGACAAAGCTGGGATTTCTGAATATAAAGCATTAACCAAAAATGATTCAGTAAGTATTTCAGAATCCCAGATGTTTGGATCCAAGGCACCAATAAGTAAATTTCCCCCTATTTACTTGGGGATCCTTGGTGCTGCGTACCCTCGTTTGCCCTGTGCTCTAACACAGAAATAACTCTGTCCAGCTAGTTTTGATCACTTTCCTCCTCTCCCTGCTTTTTCATATCACAGGTAGCAGAAGGATGGAGCTCAGGAATCCTTGAGGAGACACAAACTACAGTGTGTGTGTATTCCTCGAATAGGTATTTGGCTTCTCATGATACTGCAAAAGTTGTTACCTGAAGGGGCTCTTTTGGGAAGTGGCTGAGTCCAGGAAAGACGAGATAACTCTTTCTCCCTTCTCCATCCTGATAAAGACCAGTAATCTTATGGCAGGTATGCCTGCATACAGGCACCTGCCAGCACAGGCTCTACAAAGTGCTGTATCACTGTTAAGGTTAAGCCATGAGGCTTGCAAATACGAGATTTATATACAGTGAAGGCTTTTGTAGAAGTGTGTGCTCCTGTAACTGTAGGGAAATACACCCTCGTGTGGCAGGAAGGAAAAAATCCTGGCAGAAACCCGTGTGACCTCTTTTTCTTTTTTTCCCCTTCCTATGCCCACTGGTTTGCCTTACTACTTTGCTTCTTTTGACTATCCCTGGTGTGAACCACATGTGCTTTCCTGACAGCTTTCTGTTGTTTCATCTTCCTGTTTAAGCAGTACCTGAATCTGCTCTGTTTGTCTTGCAGATTCTAAAAGTTTGGTCTATTTCTATTTGGTTTTAGCAGTATTTGAATTTTAATTAAACTCTTGGCTTTAAAGTGCTGTTTCTCATTAAATTGCCAACATCTTGAAAATATGCCTTACAGACTGATTTTAAAACATTTAGAGGAGTAAAAGGCTGGATATATAAATAAGCATGTTGAAGAACATGGTTTTGTTTCTTAAATAGCTTAGTTTGAACTACTATGAAGGGGTCACGTATAGACGGGATTAGGAGATAACATGCTGCTTTTGCCAGCTGTTTGATTAACCAGCTTAGAGATGGGTCAAATGCAGTAGCAGAGTGCAAAGAAGGCACAACATCACCTTCAAAGCGCAGAAAAGTCCCTGCAGCATGTTTGCAGTTTATTAGATTTGCTGCATAATAAGCTGTACACTCCATTCAGCACCATAATTAACCCAGGAAGGCACTCTGGTTCAGTCTTTGCTGATAGCATGAACCTCACAAAGCCAAGCAGTCTCAGCAAAATACCTCTAAATAAGATTAACCAAAGCAAACCAACCATGAAATAAAATGCAGGCTGTGTTGAGCAAATACTATTTGTTGCTTATGTTTAGTACCAAGTTCTGTACTTGGCACGAGGTGTCCAGGCATATAACCACTGTGTGAATAGCACTGGCAACTTTTAATGAGTGTTGACAGGTGAGACCTTCAACAGATACCATTAATGTTTTCCCTGTGCAGAGGAACATAACCAAACATTGTACGAAAACATTTGTAAATGCTTGTTGATGACACTTCTTGTGACTCCTGGACAGCCATGGCGCTCTGCCACTTGGTGCCCAGTGGGATTGGGAATTGCATGTTTGTGGGCTCATCTGGAACTTGGGCAGAGATGGTGGCAAACTGGACAATGCTGGGATATCAGTGGAAAGAAGAAACAAAACAACCTGGGGAAAGGAAAGCAAGGTTGGAGGCAGGTTTGTAAAGTTTCTTAGACGTGCAGTGTTGCTAAAGAACTTTGTCAGACAGAAGGCAGAAAGAAATATCTCTTCTGTGATGGATGATTGAGTAGGTATAGACCTACAGAGTCCTGAAATCTGTCTCCTGTTTGGAAAATCAGATCTCATCGTTCTTCTTTTTGCTTTTCAGGTATCTTGCAATATCTTCAGAACTCTCCCACCTAGTGACAGCAATGAATTTGATCCAGAAGAAGATGAGCCCACCTTGGAGGCATCATGGCCACACTTACAGGTTTTTGATCATTTACCTTAGATAAATGCTTATCGTTGGTTAATGTATCTAATAATTTTCTCTATTTTTTTTTTTAACTTGTAAATCAGAACCAGTGTGAGACACCACCATTTATTAACATAGTTCCTGGCTGTAATATAGTACCCTCAGAGATATGATAGTAGGTTCTGAAACTGCGAGATGTAAAAGCTTTCTTGAAAAATAGTATTGAAGGTTTCCCTCATATTCCTGTTTTCTTCCACTGATTTAGAAACTATTTTGCTTTTCAAACTGCAGTATTGCTGAAGTGTTTTTCAGCACCTTCAGGAAGAGCACTGTGGGGATGGTACTGCTGGCAGTTTTGCTTTACTGAGAGTAATAGAGTACACAGGTGTTGGCAGCTCATCAGAAAAATGAAGGAGAAGCTACTTCCCTATCTAAGTCTTCCTTTCCCCAGGCTGAGGTTTGCTCTCAGGGGTTTGTAGCAGGATGTGTGCTCACTGCTATGTATCATCCCTTCCTCTGTACCTCGAGTATCAACACAAGGTGTTTGGCACAAAGAGCATAAACTAATCTTGGAGAAATCATCATTGAGACTAATGCAGTAAATGCCTTTGTAGAAAATAAGCGTGTGGATCTTGTTTGTGTGAGGGCAGTGGCTTACACCACTAGTAAATATAGAAGTTTGATGGAGTAATGGTTTGTGGATCCTGGGAGTTCCAGAGAGCAAAGTTGCTGATCTCAGTTTGAAATGGGGATTTTATTTGATGATTGCATGCATGGTCCTTGCCTGTGAGCAGTCTGTTTCACTCTTTTGTGCTCTCAAATTTAGAGTCTGTTGACATGTAGGTTTCATCCCTCATTTATATTTAATTTTCATAAAATTTAAGAGTCTTAAAAGCTTCAAGGCATCTCTGAACAGCTCTGCCTGCCTGGAAGCAGGACAGGCATACACGTCTGTTATCTTATGTTCATTGACACTAGTGCTGTAGTTTTAAAAGGCAGTAGTACTTCCATGGAAACAATGGAATTTCTTCGCCATTGTCAGGAAGACATGCAACAAAGTATTTGTCAGGAGTTGATGGAATTGATGTCCTGATGATTTAATATTAGTTATGTAAGCTGTCACTTTTTCCATGTCATTTTTAAAAAAAAATCTTCCTTGCCCTTTTAAATTTCTTATTGCTTCCTTTTAGAAGTCAGAGAACATTGACATAATGCAGCAGCAGCAGTATTGTAGCATATTGGTGTTTGCATGGAAAAGTTTAAAATTACTTTAAAATACAATTTTTAGCGTCCTTTTTCCTTTCAGTATCAATATTCATACTCAGTGGGAGTCAGAAAGGGAAAACTTTTCAATTGCTGGTCTTCCTGGAAAGGTTCAGCAAAGAGAATTGCTAGCTGGTAGCTGATTTGATCAGTGACAGGTCAGAGTTGCTCTCTTATGAGGCCAGAACAGTCCCATTTCACTTCATTGCTCTTTTGTTTGGTTTTTATATTCTTCTTTTCCTCCACTAAATGAAGAGTCTGTTGCTGTCCCACTGAATATTTAGGCAGAGATGGAATTGCATGAAAGTAAGAAGGTTTTCTCCAGCCCTGAGGCTAGTCTTTATAGTAGTAAGTTAGGAATTTCTGAATAAATTCTGGTTTGTATTCTGTGTTTCAAGTTGTACTGGAATGCTACTCTAAGCAGTTTCTACTTTAATTTAAATATTTCCAACTGTTTCACCAACCCTTTCAGAATTGTAATGTCTGTGCTTGGTGTGACTTCAGCAGTTCAGGGGGCAGTTTAAATGTGCTTTCCAATTACTCTAGAAAGCTTTACAAGTTGATAACAAGCATTACAAGACGTCAGTGCCTGTTTTTAGTGATGAAATGTCTTTGACCGGAGTTAAATAAGAAAACCTTACTTAAAAAGCCCATGTAATTAATTCTAACTTTAAAGTAGCAATTTGATAAAGAAGAGAAATCTCTTTCATCTTTCTAACCTTGTTCTCTGTGGAAAAATAAGTACTTTCTAAGCAAAAGAATTTAGGGAAATACTTATAACTATAAAGTAGAATCAAATCATAATTTATGTACTTTTTTGGTGGTTTTTTTCTTTTGCAGCTTGTATACGAGTTTTTCATACGATTTTTGGAAAGCCAAGAATTTCAGCCCAGCATTGCCAAAAAGTACATAGATCAGAAATTTGTATTGCAGGTAAGCAGATCTGGTTTTGGTGGTTTGCTTTCTCTTTTAAGGCTTCATTTTGCTTGTGAAAAAACTTTCTTCAAAAATACTAGAATTTTATTTGCCACAGAAAAAAAGGCTAAATAAGCATATACAATGGAACTTTTCAGTCTACAGCGGTAGGGAAATGCGTCTCTGTGTTTTTATATGTCAGTCTGTGTTTCTATAGATACATACAATAGTTGTTTTGACTCTAATTTTGATACCTTAATCAAAATATTTGACTTACTGGTTATGAGAGGAAGCTGGAACAATAACTGTTGAAAAAAATCAAAGGTTTACTATCAAAGAGTCTAAAAACACTGTTATGTGGAGTGACTACTACTTAAGACACATTAAAACTGGCATTTAATATTGTTAAAATATTTCTGTTGGAAGGGGAGAATATTTCTCCCTTCTATCTCTGCTGGAGAGCTGGCAACAAGGGCAGAAGTTCATTAGCAAACCTATTTCGGCACAGCACTGAAAACTGGTTGGGGAGGAAGTCATCAAAAGGCCATGTGAAGTTCAAGCTCTATTAAAAGCATGGAAGAAGAAGTAGCACCAATAGTAAACAATATTAGCAGAGAATGGGTAGGTTTTCTTGTAGTTTGCTTGCCAATGTTGTTGATAAATGGCCGAGATGGTCTCTGTCAGTTATTCAGCTGGTGGCCACGTATTTCACACGTATTTCGTCTTTTTCCTCTTTGTGTCAAAGCCAGGCTGCTTCTGTGCTTTGTTACTTCACTTTAACAAAATACAGTAGTCGGGCTTCTCTACTGAGGAATTTTTGTCCAGGATTTGACAGATGCCAGAATGGAGATGGCTCAAAGAAGATGTTTTCTGGGATAAGCCAGGAAACTCCACAGATAGGTCTTTTGTCTTCAACTTTCAAGAAAAAGCTTGCCTTGTGTTTTTTGTTCCCATTGTGAATTCTTGTATAACCACAGACTCAAAGATCTTGATGTTTAGTGCTGACTGTAGCTTGCTTTTGAAATCAGGGAAATTTAGAAAGTTTCCTTCTTAGTTAGAGAAGGGAGTTTCCTTGTGGGCTCAGACTTTAAACTACAAGTGGCAGGAGACATGTAGCATTTCTGAAGACCTTTCCCTCACCCCTTTGTTACATCTTCCCCCCCCCATAGCGCTAAGGCAATAAAAGTAGTGCTTTTACTCTTTTGTATGTTTTTCATATGAGGAATATCTGAAAAACATAGACATGAGCAATCTCTGTCCTTCAGTTCTAATGTTCCCTCAGTAAGTTTGTGGGAGGGAAGTGTCAATTGGGCTGAGGGTAGGGAGGCTCTTCAGAGGGATCTGGACAGGCTGGATCAATGGGCTGAGATCAATGGGATGAGTTTCAACAACACCAAGTCCTGCACTTGGAACATAATAACCCCATGCAGCACTGCAGGCTTGGGGGAGACTGGCTAGAAAGCTGCCTAGCAGAGAAGGACCTGGGGCTGTTGGGTGACTGCAGGCTGAATATGAGCCAGCAGTGTGCCCAGGTGGCCAAGAAGGCCAATGGCATCTTGGCTTGTATCAAAAAGAGTGTGGCCAGTAGGTCTAGGGAAGTGATTGTGCCCCTGTACTCGGCATTGGTGAGGCCACACCTCGAGTGCTGGGTTTAGTTTTGGGCCTATCACTACAAGAAAGACGTTGAGGTCCCGGAGTGTGTCCAGAGAAGGATAACGAGGCTGGTGAAGTGGCTGGAGGGCAAACCTTACAAGGAGAGGCTGAGGGAGTTGGGGTTGTTCAGCCTAGAGAAGAGGAGGTTGAGGGGAGACCTTGTCGCCACCTACAATCACTTTAAAGGATGTTGTAGAGAGATGGGTGTTGGTCTCTTCACCCAAGCGACAGGTGATGGAACATTGGGGAATGGACTGTGCCAGGGCAGGTTTGGATTAGACATTAGGAAAAAATTCTTCACTGAAATAGTTGTTGGGCATTGGAACAGGCTGCCCTGGGGATTGAGTCACCAGCCCTTGATGTATTTAAGGGGTAGGCAGATGAGGTGCTCAGGGATATGGTTTAGTAGAGGACAGGAACGGTTGGACTCGATCTCGAAGGTCTTTTCCAACATTGTGATTCTGTGATTCAAAGAAGGGAATTCAGTTTCCTTAATATCAAAAAGTACCCTTCACCTTACCAAAGTGATGGGATATACTTACGTTTTTATGTTATCCATCTCCTGAATACAAGAGCATTTTTCATCTGGATCAAACCTCAATGGGGGAGCTTCCTTTTTGTTCATCTAAATATCAGTTTGAACAATTTGATCATCCAGTACCTGGTGGAGATGTAAGAATATGCTTTGGGGAGTAATCAGTCTTGGCAGGTTTTTCCAGATTGATTGTATTTTTGTTGGATATAGCAGGATTGCATTAGAGGGAATGCTTGTGTTCTTCAAAATCTAGAGAAAATAATTCCTAAATGCTAAAGTTAAGTGCTGCTGAACTTGGTCATGACCAGTGGCATCCCACTTGTGCCCTTTCAAGGCATTCAGACCTGCTACAATTTAGCACAGGAAAATGGGTCTAAAACAAGGAATTTATTTTTTTTTTAAATCCTGTTTCTCTTTAATAAATTTAAATGAAGAGTGGGAGCTCCTAAAAGAGGAGCTTTTATCTGAGAATGTATTATACGGTGAGAGTTGAAAAAAATAATAAAAATTCAGAAGTTCTTGCCATATGTCAGGTGATGTGTTTTTACATCTTCATCTGCACAGTGTCAATTTAAAATTCACATTTCTCTATAAAAAGTTCTGCTGACCCGTGCATATGCTCATGCAGGTAGATATATTTCGATGTGTCTAAGTGTTTGTGTTCAGGCTGTGGGAAGTGGTGTGTCCTTCCACACCTGATTCTATCTGTTGTGTTTCTAGAGTAACTCCTAAGAATCTGTGACTAGAGATCACTTACATTGGAAATTAATTTGGGACTTGAGAACATTAAGCACCTTTGGTGTTTGGTGACACCGTTGTGACAGTCTTCAAAATCAGCTTGCTTTCTAAATTAATTTGGTTTGTTTTTTTTTTAAATTGAGGAACTTTAATGAAGTGTTTCTTGGCAGTAAAAAAAAATAAAAGGATTCTTTTAATGGGCATTTTTCAATCTTTCGCTTGTTTGCTTGCTTTTTGCTCTTCTGAATATCGATGTGGTTCTGGCTTTCAGCTGTACATTTTGATAAAATGCTGTACTTAAGCGTAACTGTTGATTTCTAAAGCCTGCTTATATACAGTCTGAAATGGTTGGCAATGGTTGCTAAGAGACATACTAGTCAAATATATCCACAAGTGTCTGTGTTATGTAGGTTGCTATTTTGGTAAATTTATTTTCCCTTTCTCTGTATGTTTAGTGTCAGAATAGTCACCTAAATCATGAAAGTCTTGCAGTTTATCCATAAAAATAAGACTTTAGTGTTGAAACCTGATAACAAATTGGACATATCAAACTAATTGTCTTTTTTTTCAAACAGTAAGAGTGATTCTTAACTCAGCAATGTTTCCACAGAGGATCTGTAGAACAGAATTGGAAATATAAATATTTTGCTCCTAAAAGCAATCCAATAAGAAAATTAAAACCATAATTGTTTCCAGCTGTTTGCTGTCTTTGGGTGAAATTTGCTGTTTGGGGAAGGAGGAGGTGGCTATTTGTTTAACTGTAGAACTAATTGAGCAAAGCCATGTGTTTATAACTTCTGGAGGGGAGCTGACAAACCTCATCCTTTCCTCGTGAAATTCCCACCACAGATTCTTACTGCAAGGAAAAGGTAGTGGCATCTCATAACAAGCTCCAGAGACCTCCAAAACAATGAAGAGGAAGATGGATGTTAGAAAAATCTCAGATAGCTTAACAATTTTTAATCTGTCTTCTTTTCACCTCCTCAAAGTTGTGTAGCAGTTTCACAGAGATCAGGTAGTAGTATGCCTAAACACTGACAAACCTACTTACAATAGGTGTTAGGATTTGTTTTGTTTCCTGCTGTTCCTGCAATAATTTTCTGCCAGCATCTTAAATATTTGTTAGACTTCTTTGGCAAACCCTCTTCATTTCTCTTGCAAGATTGGTACTTTTTGAACACTTATTTTCTTTTCCATGCAAGAGAGACACTGCTTACAATTACTTCCTCCAACTTATTTTCTGTCCATTTGTGGAGGATTGGGTTTTGTGGGCAGTAAGGAGGTGTATTGCTTTTTATTTGTCAGTTTTGTTGGGTTTTTTTCCTAAATAAAGTTTACCTTCTAATTTATTCCAAACGTCTGCATGTCACAGGGTCAAAAAAGATGAAGGGGTGGTTGGGGGGGAAAGCTCATGTTTTTGTGGTTGAGGATGTAAGGGAAAACTACTAAAGATCTACAGGTGATCTTCCTGCTGCTCATTTCATGCCTTTAACTCTTCAACTTCGGTGTTTAGGGATTTATTTTGTACAGTACAACACACTGGATGGCATTCTCTTTTGACTGAGTGCCACGTAATCATTTTCATCTTTAAAAAATCTTGTTTAAGGGTTATTTTTTTTAAAGGTGGATTTTATGTTACTTTCTGTTGACTGTTTTCATGTGGTTTGGTCTTGGTTTGTGGTTGTTTTTTTTAAAACTGAAGTTACCATTCTGTTCAACCTTGAGGATTAATTCCCCCTGATGATTTGTGTCGATTGGTGGAGATCATGTGTAATAGCAGATCAGGTGCTGGTGTAGACGTCACTGTTGAGTCTTTGCACAGCGTGAAGGCCATGCAATCACCACGAATGCTTAAGAACTCATAATATAAATTACAAGCAATTAAAAAAAGGTGACCGTGACACAATACTGTGGGAACAAAATAGTAGAGCAAATGAGGATCTTTTAGTTCTGCAGAGTGAAGGACTGGTGGATGGTAGGAGGCAGACTGTCTTACTTTGTAGATATGGCAGCATCTAAGAATCTCTTTTATTTATCTTTGAGGAGAAGGAAGGCCATTTTTTTGGAGCCAGTTAATAAAAATTTATTAGTTGTTTCCAAAGTTTTGTTACAGCAGAATTGTAAATTAATAAACTGAATTAATAATTATGTTTCTTGGTGTTGTAGGGGGCTTACAACAGGCTTTTTAATGCTGTATTTCTAGACCTTGTGGAACATGGATTTCACATGTGCTTTCATGAATTTAACTTCTATTTACAAGTCTGTGTGTTGTACTTGTCAAGTGTCTACTGGTTCAGATCTCTTTTTTTTTTTTCCTTTAAACACAGCTGTTGGAGCTGTTTGACAGCGAAGACCCTCGAGAACGAGACTACCTAAAAACAGTCTTGCACAGAATTTATGGCAAGTTTCTGGGTCTTAGAGCATTTATCCGAAAACAGATTAATAATATTTTTCTACGGTAAGTTGTGGGCAAAGGTACTTTTCACTTAGGAACATTTTGGAAACTGATACATTACTGAAATTTAACTTTACGTTTTTTTAGATTTGTTTATGAAACTGAACACTTCAATGGTGTAGCTGAACTGTTGGAAATTTTAGGAAGGTAAACGAGTCTTTATTATCTATCTATCTATCTATCTATCTATCTATCTATCTATCTATCTATCTATCTCTCTCGCTCAAACTTCCCTTCTGGACACATTGGAATAGTGTTAGATTGGGAAAAAGTATTACTGTAAATCCTGATTCTGAAAACAGATGTGTGCACATGCATCTTTAAGCCCATGGTCAAATCTCTGTCACATCTTGGCCGAGGGTATATAACCAGATATAAGAAAAAACCCAAAGTGTTGGACTGATTTTTCTGTGTGTGTGTATGTATGTGTTAAATGCACTCCAACCTTACACACTGCAGTAACTGTATTTTTTCTTCAGCACACTAAGAGTGTGAATATTCTGAGTAAATCTAATTGTGGTATGTTAATTACTCAAGAACACTTTGCTTACATGAATTTACAGACTACATTAGACAAGGTCTCATCTGTTTGGCAACAGGTTTGTGCAGCTGTTTATATCCTTATTCCAAACAGAACAGAATTTTGCAACCTATATATATATATACACACACACACTGCCGTGCTAATATAAAGCAGGACAAAAGTCAGCTCCTGTCATGCCATTTGTACATGGGTTCTGACTGCTAAATTATTTTATTCTAGAAAGTGCTTGTTCAGGCCTCAAGAATGTTTTCTGTGATGGTAACACTAACAAATATTTCTCTTTTAATTTCTAGTATTATCAATGGTTTTGCTTTACCTCTTAAGGCAGAGCATAAACAGTTTCTGGTGAAGGTGCTGATTCCTTTACATACTGTCAGGAGTTTATCACTCTTCCATGCACAGGTAGAAATTATACAAATATTTGCTGTTCAATTGGAATTTTTTTTTAATGATTGCTTTGGAAATGTAATTGTGTAGCACATAAAAGGTGGGGGGAAGTTTTAAAATGTGGAAAAAATGCAATAGGCTTGTTTAGTATTCTTTGTATGATAAATGTTTTGCTTCTGTTCTGATTAGATAATTAAGTGTAATGTACCTCATTAATGTTTTGAGGATTTTGTTTAGTAGTCAGACTCTCTTTTAGGATTTCCTCTGCTGTTTCCTCACTCTCTCAAGTTTGCTTTGATGTTTGGGTTTCCTTAGTTTAGTGCTGTCGAGGCTCTTCTTCACTCTGGCAACGCCAAATACTGATAACCACATTTCTGCATCGTCTTTAACATTCTCCCTCACAGATTCCTTAATGCTGCATTTATGCTCTCATATATCCTTTTATACATGCAGCTTTCATGACGTCATTTTCCCTTTGATAAGGGTTACCTTGTTGCCTTTCTCACTGATGTTCAGATAGTGCAGTCTTTCTTAGGCTGATAAAGATGTCATTCCTAAATATGTTATTCCAGGTTTTAGCTGTGTCAGTTCATCTTTGAAGAGTTCATGTTTTTTGCCAATGTATAAAGTATTTAAAGATGTAGTTTCAGAGGGTAACAGAAGCTGCAAAGTATTGATTGGGTGACTGTATTTAGAATTCAGACTTGTTATTGTCTGTGCAACTTTGTCACTCTTTTGGTAATGTGTTCTATTGTTTCTTATGAACTGAATTTGAGTGGATTTGCACAGCACATACTATGCATCTTAGCTTTGATGCGGTTTGAGAAAGCTCTGTAGCATCTTGCTTTGAGTCTTTTTTCTTTAATTGTTTCTTTGAGGTTTCTTTATAGAAATGTTCTAACTTTGTTTTCTTAAACCTTTACCTCTTCACAGCTGGCGTATTGCATAGTACAGTTTCTGGAGAAAGACCCCTCACTCACAGAACCAGTAAATATTTCTTTTATACTGTTTGGGTTTTTTTTTGTGCATCATAAACTAACCCTGTTGAGAGAAAAATAAAAAATCTAACTTTTTTTCCTTTCTAATTTAGGTCATTAGAGGTTTAATGAAATTCTGGCCAAAAACTTGCAGTCAGAAAGAGGTAAGTGATATCCTTGTATTAACAAAACATAAGAGTTTGTGTACTCTATAGTATAATAGTCAGGAAATCTTTAGATTCCAGGCAGATAGCATATACTGTGGTGGATCTTGCTATTAATTCTTATAGGTAACTTTCCATCCTTGAATTTTGGGTTTTTTGGAAAGCTTTGTCTATGAAGAACAAAGTTTGATAACCACTGCTTCTATTTACCAAACAAGAAAGAATTTTTCTGCAGAGAATTTCTGTATGGCTTAGGACAGAGAAAGTAAACATAGTTGAGGATAGATTGGAAAACACTGTTAGATTTGGAATTGTTTACCTGTGAGGATAGTATTTATCCAAGGAGGATGAAAGATATTTTATTGTCTGGCATTTAACTACTAAACATGTAAAAGATGCAGTTAGACATTTGCATTTTTATTTCAAATTCTTGATGCAAATTTGAGTTTCCCTAATGAGATTTCGTGACACAGTGAAACCATTACTTTGAATATTACTTCTAAAAATGAGGTAACATTCAGAGGCTCTCATTAATTAGCAAAGTTTAAGCCTTGGTCAAATGCTTTGTGTATACGAGGCTTGGTTTTCAGCATGGATAGAATGGTGCAATTCTGAGCTTTGTTGGAAAGGACTATTCCAAGACCAGATTTGCACAAGCTGCTACTCCTTTTAAGAGACTGAAACTGCTAAAGGTTGAAGTGATCGCCTTTTTTGAGAGAAGGTCTTGCTGAGTTAGCAAGGCTTCCATTTCTCCCTCAAGGGGTGGAATTTGAGGGTTACCAGCATTTTTGCTGATCAAGATGAACATTCAGGTTTTATACTCAATGCTTCCTTGGTTGTTTTTAGGTCATGTTCCTAGGAGAGCTGGAGGAAATCTTGGATGTAATCGAACCATCACAATTTGTCAAAATCCAGGAGCCCTTGTTTAAACAAATTGCCAAGTGTGTCTCTAGCCCTCACTTTCAGGTCAGTGATAGATCTTATTGTACAGGAATGTATAGTCTTCAACTCAAATGTAACACCCCACAAACATAGATACTATTTTAAGTTATGTGGCTTTAAATACTTGCCTTATGGATTTCTGTGGAAGAGGGTATGCTGCAGTGGAAGTTCACTTCTGAGCTTCATGGATAACTTGTTAGATGTATCTGGTGTTAGAGGACAGAACTCGCTGTTATGAGCCACAAAAGGCCTTAAACTGTATCCAAGCAGACTTCAAGCCCTTCTGACTGTATTATTTGTGCCCTGTAGTGTCTCCACAACTTCCTCCTGTATCCCAGCACCGCTCTCTTCAATCCAACTGCAGTTGCAGGATTGAGGGAGAGCGGAAGTCTTTCTGCTCTCCCTTTCCTTCCACAGCTGCAACATTAATGCAGTGTCTGCACCTGGTCTTCAGTGAGTGACAACATAGCAGCAGGGGAAGGAGAGAGTGGATGCTTTGGGATTCGAATTATAGGATAAAATCTTAATTCCATTAATGTGTGTTACGCTGCTGATTTAAAGTAGAGTTTTAATTGCAAAGTTAATGATTCCTGTTAATTCATCTTTGTGAAATTTCTTAGTGATTTGTTTTTCCTCTAGAAAATTACAAAATTATAGGTATCTGAATTCCTGTTTGTTTATTTCCTTTGACTCAAAGGTGGCTGAGCGAGCGCTGTATTATTGGAATAATGAATACATCATGAGTTTGATAGAGGAGAATTCAAATGTTATACTTCCCATCATGTTTTCCAGCCTTTACAGGATTTCTAAAGAACACTGGAATCCGTAAGTTTTTGCCATTACTCTTTGTCTTGCCATTTGACATACCACTGATAAACTAGGGAGTGTCTCCTGGAGAACATCTGGACGGCAGAGATCCAGATTCAAAGCTGGCATTAGCAGGTGCTACTCTGTTAATGCCAATATAAATTAGTCTGTACTTGAGCTTGTCTCAGAATGTTTTTAATTATCTGGTATGTGTACAGAAATCAGTACCTTACAGGATAAAAATAGATCTTCTCACAAGTTGGAATAAAGAGAAATTAGATGTTACATTGTTATTGAAGAAAGTATTGCTCATCGAGCATTTCTCCTACACATTTTTTTTATAAACTGGTTAGTGTCTTAAGCCTGATGGTAAATTGTCTAGAAGAGAATACTGCTTGGCATTAGGAAAGTTTTATGGCAGTACCATAGAAGGTACTGATGCTTCTGGTATCCTAGCATTTTCCTGAACATCTGTGAAGCATATAGATATGAGTATATTCTTAGGATGGCTTGGTTTTTCTGAATCTATTTAAATACAGCAGTTCTTTCTTAAACATGGTGGTAGAGTAGTTGCTTCATATTGATACCCTGTTCATTTGGAATTTTTATATTTTGAACTCAGTGACCTGGTTGAAAGTGTTTTAATGGAAAATACAGTCAGATGCCATGTATTCTACACTAGTTGAGAAGTTTTTCTAAGTCAAGGAGGTTACCATTTAGTAAACCCAGTATTTTTAATGATCTCTCCAAAGGCCCCAGTTACTTTAAGACCTT
The DNA here is from genome assembly GCA_020800305.1 of Porphyrio hochstetteri. Taxonomy (NCBI): domain Eukaryota; kingdom Metazoa; phylum Chordata; class Aves; order Gruiformes; family Rallidae; genus Porphyrio; species Porphyrio hochstetteri. The sequence goes on along the minus strand of CM036908.1, from coordinate 65,221,699 downwards.
ATTGTAAAGTATTTGTAAAATATTTAACTTTCTGAAACATCAGTCTGTTCTGTATCTAGCCAAACCTCGAGTTTGTGTGCTTTCATGGCAAATGTGATTGCTACTGGAAAGGTTTTGTAACTAATGCTCATAACAAAAAGACACTTTCCATAGCATAGTAACGCATTACCAGTCTCCCACCTACCTGTGCTCCTGCTCAGCCTTTTATGCTGGGCACTGGGATGCTTCTGGTTATGAGAGTGTTCTAGTATCCCACTTCTCAGAGTCTTCATACCCTCAGGAATGTTCCACATTTGACAAGCCAGGTTAAGACACACATAAAATAAAGAAGGTGTCTAAAGATTTTTAAATTTTTTTTTATAAGAACATTTTTTAATGCAGGCAACCAAAATGGAAGTTTATTGACAGAGGTGAATGATAGACAGTGGGAAATGGCACGTGGTTTGTCTGCTGCATAGGTTAGCTCCAGTTGTTCCAGGCAGCACCTGTAATGGTCTTTTTCCTGCCCACTTTTCAGTTGTTTTGTTTTTTTCTTTATGTCCAATTCAGCCCGAAAGGAGTTTTGACTTCTAGATAATTAGACTGTTGGCAGATCCATCATACTAGACCTAAAGTAAATTTTAGGTTAGTTATCCAGTCAGATGGTAGAAAAGAGTAAACTGATTCTACCTTTTTTGAACCTTTGTGGGACAAAATGCCTTTGAAGCCTTTTAAAAATTACTATCTATGATTTCTTCCTCTAACAGATCATGCCTGTCATGTTTTATGCAATTAAGCAACTCAAATTCAAATAAGCAGTGGTGTGGTGGCTCTTGGGTAAGGTGAGGAAGACACGTATGCCAAGTAGACATACATTTATGTCTATAGGTATATAGACACTATATATATGTGTATACACACACAGAGAGTTTTGCACAGATACTGCAGCACTGATTTAAAGAGCTTTTGGGTTTCTGTAGTTTTTTGGTGGACCAAAGTGAAAATGAATATCAAATATATGGGTACAAGGAAACTGCTCTTGAAATGCAAGCTTGTATTTTGCATAGAAGTACCAAATATTTAGCTTCATAGAAAAATCATAAGGAAATCTGGATCATTCCCGTGATGATTTGATTCCCTGGAGTTGTATTCAGAATTGCTCCACAGGATGAGGGAAGAGTCTGTAGTTGTATCTAATAGCTTTGTGTTGTTACTTTTACCCTAGAGTTTTGGTTTGTTCCATTTAAATAGTCAGTAGAGACATGAAACCCGAATTCTCTCCTTTAAATATGTTAATCAAAACTAGTTTCACTGATATCAAAGAATTTACATTATCGTACTTGTGAGAGCAGAATTGATCACAGAAATGCTGGTAAGAGAAGACTTTTATTTCACATTTGAATTCACCTGAAACTAATAGACTCCTTTTTTCTTTTTTTTTTAATGTTTCACAGGGCTATTGTGGCTTTAGTGTACAATGTGTTGAAGGCATTTATGGAAATGAACAGCACCATGTTTGACGAGCTGACAGCCACTTACAAGTCAGATCGTCAGCGGTAACTTTTTAAAGCTTTTTTTGTCAGCTGTGCATAAGGCCTGCTGTTTAGTCTTTCCCTTACACCCTGATGCAATTGTGTAATCTCACACATAATAGACACAATGCCTCATTTCCCCCCGTGTCCTCTTTAGCCTTCTCTTTTCAAGATGTAAGGTAATACCACGTACAGATTGTTCTTTACTCCTTATGAAATACAGTACCCACTGCGTTGCTTGGGAGTTGCATTCCTCGTGGAGTTCTGTTTGACTCTTCATTCCAAAACACTGAAATGTATCAAGATCTTCAGTGATAAAAGAAAAACAAAGGTTTAGAGAGAACAATTTGCTTAAAGACTTAATAAAAAAAATCTCACTGAGGTTTGGAAAGAGACATGAGGGAAAACCTGAAGATCTGATTTTTCAAACGACTGACTGTAGGCTAGGTGTAGTCTTTAAACACAGAGACATCTCTCAACTCTTTCATTTCTTATTCAGAGATCTTGCTGTATCTTGATCCTTTTAGCGTGCAGGATCAATTAGATACACCACTCTCCTCCTATTTTCCCTAATCTTCATTTTCTAATCATAGTGCAGCATTTTTCGCAAACCCAATGCAACAGGTGATTAAAAACAAAAAAAAAAAGAAAAAAGAGGAAACTTCAGGAACTCTGAGCAGTTTGCAACTTCATTTAAGTAGTTTCCACAACTCTGGGTTCCCCCATGCAAAGCAAAGGGTACTGTATGTTATCAGACCTCGTTAGGGTAGCAGTCTCTAAAGGCTCTTGGGGGGGGAGCATGTTTCTTGAATTGTGTGGCTGGAGTCACACTGGCCTTTTGTTTGCTTTCTTGTTGTATAATAGAGAGTTTTATGCATTAAAAAAAAATCAACAATTAGCATGTTACCTCATTAATACAGGATTTTGCTTTTAGAGACTTAGATCTATACTTGAGCTAAAATGCCAGATGAATTCTAGGTAAGTGTTGATGAATAAGTCTCAGTCTGCTAGGGCAGTTGAAACGACACTGCCTGGTTTCCTGGCAGGAAAGGTAGAAAATCTTAGGACTGGTAGTGTAATCCAGCATTTACTGAGGGACCTCAGTGACTTAAATCAATTTATGGTTGTCCTTTGCCCCTCAGGATGAGGGACTCTGTTCTTAACAGACCCGACACTGCAGTAGTATGTCTGGTGTCTGGATAATGGGTGAAGTTTTGTGACTGAACCGCACAAAGAATTTTTCTAATGACTTAGTATCTTCTGTCAAGGCTGGTGCCAACCATTTTGCCATTTTCATTTACTACTGCAATTTTAAAACACATAAATGCCTAAATGTATGATAGTTACCTTAGAGTTTACAGAAAGTCTTTACCATCTTAATAAAACCACATTTCAAAAGGGTAGCTTTGATGCCACGTAAAGCTTGAGGAGAAATATATTTGAGATTAATGACTATGATAGGTTGAATAAGTAAGTTGGGTGAGATGATCATCCTCTAATAGTCTTTTAGATAAGCAGGTATATATTTCAGAGTGATTAGAAGATAAATATCTGGTAAGTAGCCTGAAAATGTCAGGCTATTTAACTTATTCTAATGCTTAATTTAAAATACTTTCATACTTTCTAGTTGCAGTGGACTTTTTTTCATAACTGTTCTTCAGGGATTTATCTGAATGTTGTTTGTATTCTTTGTACATGTTTAAACTGTTCTTAGGAAATTAAAATGTCAAATAAATGAGGCAGATGTTTGCACTTTGACTGAATCAAGATGTGTAGGAACATTTCTAATCCACTGAAATATTTTTCAAGAATTCTCTAACGTGACTGGCAAAGAATCTGTATCTCTAGAATTGTTAGATTTCCATTTCATCTGAACCTACAGGGTGATGTAATAGACACTGAAAGCATTTTGTACCTTGCAGTGTCAAGGTTTGTTCTAAGCAGGCTATAGCTGAGATAAGAAATTTAGAAAGCAAATAATGCAGCCAAAGTAAATGTTAGCTGCTTAATTTTATCAAATCAGCCATTAAATCTCGTTAAAACAAATGCTGTGTAGATCTCCTTGTAGGCATTTGGAAAGGAAAAAAAAGTAAAATACTGAACAAAAGACACCTCCTGGAACTTGACTTTTCTGTTGGCTGCTACCTAAGCTATATGAAAGCCACCAGTCAATGTAAGTCTGAACAGTGAGTGTAAAAGAATAAGGGAATGCTTGTTCTAGTAAGTGACTGATATTTATAAGATTTGCTTTGCTTAAATGAATAAACTTGAAAATAATTACATGCAATTCCGTCCTGAATATTTTAGAATCATGAGATATCTGTTCCACAATAAGAGTCCACTGCATTTTTTTCCTTTGGTATTACAAATTAGTGTCCATGAACACTGTCACTAGGTTCAGCTTGTATTTTCTGTTCTCTTCCTACTGTCTAGAGATAGGGAGACAGGTATGTAGGTAACAAAAACAAAGCCCCACCAACAAGAAAAAACCCCCAAAACCCAAAATTGAAATATATGTTAGGAATATGGTGGTTGTGTTGAAGAAAATTAGCTCTGCTAATTAATGTCAACCATATTTTTAACATAAATATTCTATAGTCTTCTCTCCTGCTAACTCTTTGTTTTATTTCATCTGTCAGTGAGAAGAAGAAAGAGAAAGAGCGTGAAGAACTGTGGAAAAAACTGGAGGATTTGGAATTAAAGAGAGGTCTTAGACGTGATGGAATAATTCCCACTTAACAAAAAAACAAAACGGCATTATTAACCTGTGGAGTCACACATTTATGTAGTAGAAGATGGAGCAACAGTTTTCTGTATTGTGCAACTTTACAGTAGATTTCACATTTGTTTCATTATTACAACAGCACTGTATATACCTGTCTCTAAGTAAAGGAAAAAAAAATAAGGACTTTAATCCAAAGTTTGGACAGCAGATGGACTTCTCAGAACTTTGCAAACATAATCATTGTTTTAACCCTTCTTTAAAACCAGTCTTCAAAGATCTGTTGATGAAAATTGCAATGTCAAATTCCATTGTCAGGACCTGTTCCTTATTTATCGTTAGCAGAGAGTATAATACAACTTTCAAATGTGAACAATCTTAAAATTTAGCTTGTCTTTCTGCTAAACTGTTAAGTGTATTTATAGTAAAAGAGAAAAAAGACTGTCATTTCCTTATGAGTTTGTGTAACATCCTCCTTCTCTGGATAACTTTACTGTAATTTGACTTTTTTTCCTTTTGCACATCTTCATAAGTTGAATGTCCATTCAGATCAGGGCCATGAAAAACATAGGTCCTGAATAAAAGTTTTGTTTACTGGTGTGAGCATTTTTTTAGTACCAGCCTGTCTCTGGTGCTTCTTTAATTTGAACATTAGGAGTTAAAAAAACAAGTAGGTGATAAACATAGTGGGAAAGGGAGTTTTGGATTCGTGCACCTTTTATTGCAAATCCAAATTAGTGTCCACAATCCTTTAAAAATGGGCAGTGGGAACACCCTGGACTTCAGTACCTAACCAGTATTAGTGATACGGCATTGGGCACGCATACCGGAGTTGTTTTAGAAATACTAATGGCTAAATTATTACAGTATGTTTTTATTGGACCATTTTGAAAGAATAAAGACAAACACTAAACAGTGCAAGCATGAGATTGATCTCCAGGGGTCCTGGATTTAATTGGAAGTTGAGTTGAGATAGCAGTTTGGGCTGTTTGGAGTTGTTGCCTTACTTTTTAATATGTATTTATAAAGTGTTCCAGCAAAAGAGGATGTAGCCTCTAAGAAACATACTATAAGTGTTTTTGTGGTTCTAGTACTATTACTCATCACAGTACCAGCCCTATGGTCTTAGCTGGAAAGGATTCTGGATAATATACTTCTGCATTCTCATCTGGATGCTCATTCCTAACTACTGTATTTGTTACCAAAAGTGGTTCTACAAATGCTACTGAAAAAAATTCTGGAAATCCTAATGTTCTGAGTATTAATAATAAAGTTTAAAATGCTTTTATATCAAAGGTGCATTGTGACCAAATTGTTTAAAATGAAAGAAAAAACCCAACAAACCAACAACCTACAAAAACAAAGAAGAGGGCTGTATTATAAGTATACATTATTGGCTATCTGCTTTGTATTTGAAAGTGGAATCTTACATCTTTGGTAGGTAAAATGCTGATAAGACTTATGTACAGTATATATTTAGCTAATGCAGTTGCATTATTATATACCGAAAGGTATGTGTTTCAGGATTTTTCTCCAGGATGCTTTTGAACTGTTATAGACATATGACAACAGTGAATTGATAATCCTAAACCATCAATCCAGCAGTATTTACAGTATAAAACTGAATTGGTGTTCATGAGTCTTTGTGATAGTTGCAAACATGAATTTATGACCTGTTGCCATTGATAGAAATACAGTATAAATACAAGCTTGTATATTTTTCTTCCTACCATTTAAATATACAGTAGGATTTGAAGTTTTCTTGTTTTCAGGCACGGAAAAGAGGTTAAAAAAAAAAGAATTCCCTCCTAGACTACTGACTGTTTCAGGATTATCAGGTCACAGTTTGTACTCCTGGGTCTGCGCACACAAATGTTGTAAACGCAATGATTTTGTAGAAACTTGACACTGTTAATTCTGGAAAAGAAAAGGTGGAACTAGTCACATGCAGCACCAAACACAGCGTGGTTTAATGGGATTAACATGAGATTCTTTTAAGAACACTGACTGGGACGCAATGTAAATTAGGCAGTTACTGTCTTAGTTGAACCATTTTATTTTAAAGTGCTGAAGCAAAGGTGCAAGCTGAAATACTGAAGATTAAATAAATTTATAACAAATCATGTCCCTTAGCCCGTTGATTTTGACAGTCTTTTATTTCTGTTACCAACAAATACTTGCTAGTGTGATTTCTGTGTGAAATGATCATGCTTCACGAGAGGGTGGACTTAAGCTCATGATCAAAGACTGTGTCCAATTGTGAAAAACTGAGATAGAATGGAGGAAAAAAGAGATTCATGTTTTCCACTTGGTGGAGTAAAACTCAAAAATGTGAAATTAGAAAAAGCACCTTGTCCTGTACTTAGAGTTTAGGTGAGTGTTGTTTGTTCATGACTTTTTGGTTTTGACATGACATTCTGGTATTGATCATACGAAACTGATTAGAACCTGATGGGTTGCAATATTTTGTTACCTCTGATGTTACCTCTGATGTGGGGATAGTGGGGAGTATCTAAAGTTTATAGATGATTTATCACTTCCGAGAAGGAATGTTTCTTTAAAGTGAATGAGACGATGTGATATTAGTCACTTGACTCTAAAAGGCTGACACGACACTAGGTTGCACTGTGCGATGCACGTGAAGAAGCACTTGCCACAATGATACGACCGTAACCCCCGGGATCCACTGTTTGCCGCAATCCAAGCGCGATGTCCTGCCACTCTGCAGAGCTCCCGTTGCTATCGCTGGAGTTGCAGGCAAAGAAGAAGGCAGCATATGGGCCCAAGTGTGATCAGTGCGTCTATTTAATTATGCTTTCATTTGCTTCTTGAGTTCCAGAAACTACCTTTATTTGTGTAAATGTCTTTATTAACTGCTCGTGCGGCAGTTGTTGGGTGGTCGCTCGTGTCCTGTACCATATTGGTTTCAGGAGAAAGGATCGAATGCTCTCTGGTAAAAGGGAAGAGCTGCGTTTTCAATACTAGGGCATTACATCAGGTCATGGGGATATAACAACTGTAAAAGTAAAGTTCCTCTCATATACTTTAAATTGAGCACACATTGCTTTCCTCATCTTGCAAGTCTCCCTTATTGTTTTCCTTTCATTGCTTTTGAGTGTTTTTATGTCTCTCTTCCAAAGGTTGGAGTGCTTGAAGTAAAAGTATTCTAATGCCATTGGAACGTTTGCTAGCAGGGTTACAGTAAATTGGTTTTGTTAGCGTAAATAAAAGGATTTAATTTATTTTTTTTTAATCTCCTCCTATATATGGAAAAATGGAGAGTGTTAGAGCCAAGAACTGCTCAAGTAAGAAATGCAGCAGCTGTACTTACATTATATGCACCTAAGTACAGCCTTAGGCTCTCTCACCCCATGGAAAGGAAAATATATTAGGAGCTTTAAAAACCTCTTTATTGTGTAGTGAGGTGGGCAGAGACTAGATTCTTCTCCCTCCCCAAATAAAATAATTTGCTTTTAGTTGTGTCTCGGAAAAGAAAGACGGCCTTTCCTCTTAGCTGTGTAACAAGAGCATCCCAAAGCAGTTGCCTGAAAACAACTCAAAGGTGACAATGTGCAAGATTGAAGAATGTGTTTAGTTCCATGTGGCTTTTTGATTTCGGCTCACCTGCTCCCCTTCGCAGCTCTGTAGTGAGCCACAAGTTAGTTTTTCTAGCTGATGCGTGCGGCAGATTTTTGTATAGCCCAGTTTTTTCTTTTTGAGTCTCTGAAACAGCATCTTGAAACAGAATAGAGCTGATTTTGATTGGAAACTTTTACCCAAGTGTGGCTTCCTGTCCACAGAAGCACACGCTTTTTATCATGACCTCTCTGAATACAAGTTTTTTTGTTATTTGGATCACTGTAAATATGTTGTATTCATAACCTCATGTACTGATGAGGAGTTTTCAAATATAAATAGTACCGATACATTTCTTGTTGTTGTCCTATTTTTGATTGTAGTATAGCGAATGACCTGTCATGCTTTTTGTTTCAAGGTTAGCGTTAGATTCATAGATCTTAATATTTTAGCATTTCATTGTTTAAGCAGGAGAGGGCAGCAGAAGTTCATTTTTCCCCATAGGAATGCTCTGGTCCATTACTGTTTTTAAACTTAGATGCATTTAACTATCTGTGGGTAAGGGGGAAAAATGAAACATTTTTTATATATATTAAAAGGTGCATATGAAAATATATAGACTGGTCCAACCAGACTTGTGAAAAATGTCTTCTTCTCTACATCGAAGTAATAATGAAAAAGAGAAATACCTTCCACCTCTGGATCGTACAAGCAGGTCTTAAGCTCTTGGATTCAAATGTCATTCTTTGGAAATAGTTTACTTTCTTAAAAATGGTATCAAAGAAACTCGAACTCAATGGTGCTCCCAGCTAGAAATGTGTAATCCTCCTCTTTTGCACATGCTCAAGAGGCTCTGTACTGTGGGTGCATCTAAATAAAGAAGCAATGAAGTGTTTTCCAGGTGCTTGGCTTTTTTTTCATCTCCTCCCCTCTAAACTTAATGTTCCTTTTCATCAGCAAACCTCCAGCCATCAGGTACCCAGTGGCATGTGTCAGATGTAAGGTACTTTAAGTTAAAAACAACCCAACACTGAGGTGGTATGATTTTTAAGTTCCTGCCAGAATTACCATGGTAAACGCTCAGTTTCCATTAAGTTTGTGTTTTTTAAAGGTCCTCGTGATGGTGAGCATCCTCGTGCTGCATGCAACCACCCCTGTGAGGGAGGTCAAGTGCAGTGGGTAGAGAAAGAGGCGTTAGATCCACCCAGCGTACAAAGACTGCAGCTGGTGAAGGAGCGCTCTCTTGTAGCGTCATCATTCTGCTGGTTTGGTGGTCCTGCTTCTCTGCCATGCAGTTTGGAGCAAGGACAAAGGCTTGAAGTGGTTATATGCTTGGGAAAGCCCCTCTGGAGAGAGCCAAGGGCAGAGCCTGGTAAGGGTGGGTGCTGAGGAACAGCTGGCGGAAGCACAGTAGGTATGGGTGCTGCAATAAAACTGGAGACAGGATGTGTTAAAAACCTGCTTTTAAGGTGGTTTCCTATGTGAATTATTCTATTAACATAATTCTTACTAAAAAAAATTTAAAATCAGTTTTGATTTTTTTTTCCAAATTAAATTTTCAGCAGCTGGGTCTGGCGTGCCATTGTTGGCAGAGCTCATGGTCACAAATCTCTTTAAATGCCTGTAAGGAGATGCTCAGATCATTTAACTGTGATCTGAATCGTGTCTCTCTCTTGCTGCACGGCAAGTGTTTTCCAAACAAGTTAAAAAATGAGAACAGGCAGTTGTCATCCTACCCTTCAGGGTAGGATTTGTCTTCAGTTCTTGCAAGTTAGAAAACAACTTTAAAAGGGTTGGAATGAAAAGCTTCAATTAGTTTCCTGCATTTTGTAATGATAACTGCTTGGCTAATTTTTCATCTTTGTCTTTTCCTTCTCAGGAATGTTTTAGTTCCTCATGTAATAGCAGAATTTACCCTGCGTGAAGTCGGTCCCAGATCACAAGCGTGTGGCCTACAGAAGCAGGTTTGTGTGCAGGTGAGGGCTGTGCCCGAGTCTGTGTTCAGTCATCACTCCAGTGTGCAGTAAAGCAATAGCTTGTGTTAAGCTGGTAGCTGATACACGGGCTTGTATTGCGGGTTCAGAGCTATCTGTGGTTTTAAAGGTTAAATGCCGAAGCCAAAGTGAGTATCCTGAGCTTGTTAGTAAATACCTTGAAAGAGTGTACTAACTTGCTGTGACTAGTGACTGCAGGCTTTTCTGGAAGTCTCCACCACATGGTAATCGCTATATTGAAACATTGCTACTTTTCTGGGACGGTTTTTTGTTTGGTTTGGGGTTTTTTTTGTGTGTGTGTCCGTTCAGTACTCTTTCACCCCTGAAATGACTGAAGGTGTGAGGAGTTGGGGATCGCTGAGGAAGGATGGAAAGCTTGTGTTACATTTAAAGAAGTTTGTAGTTTGTATTGCCAGACAGTGGCTTTGATGCACACTTGCATTTCCCTGAATCTGAGAAGGTCTTCCAAAAGGAGTTCCTTTCCCTTTTCCTTTCCCCTTTCCCCCTTTTCCTTTCTCTCTTTCCTTCTTTCTAGAAAGGGATATTCTCTACAGCTTCCGAACCTCATTTTCAAAACTCTCACTCTGTCACCATCTGGGACAAGCATCTGTGTGCAAAGGCTCTGCACTGCATGGGCAGAGAAAGCCACAGGCCATTTATAGAGCATCTGACTGGTGGAGTGGTGCACTGAGGGTATGTACACACGGCAACCTGCAGCCAAAGCAGAGTGAAGCTCAGGCATAATTGCTCTGACAGCAAGGAAGGAGAGATGTGCGTGTTAAAGGATGTGTGCAGACCTCCAGCAACGAAAGGCAGAGGTTGCCTGCAGACCCTTTCCCAACTGAGCAAGCACAGGTCAATTTTGAATCTTCACTTTCTGGTGAAGCAGACGTGGTGGTCTGGCTCTGTCAGCAGCGTCCAGCTACATTTTAGGCATCTTTTAGTGCTAATTCTGCGAAATGCACTGAGTAGGACTGCAGCTTACACTCGTCTGTCATCCCTGTGACTGCGTGATGACTCCCATGCGTTCTCTAGAGATTCCTTTGGCTGTGCAGATAATGTGTGTAAGTGGAAAATAGCTGTGTGCTTCACTATTTTAAACCAAGACGGGTGGCTGCGTTACACAGCTACATTTCAGCATCGTGGAGGCAGCAGCAGGCTGAAGACGGCAGTTGACAGATTTGAGGGTAAACCTAAAGTTGGCAAAACACACCCCTCATTTCTGGAGCAAGGAAATGTGGGAACGAGTGGTAATTAGTTTATTAGTCCACAGACTATTTTGCAAACACAAAGGCATATCATTGCTATCTGCTGTCCGTGACACTCATCAGGCAGTAATTGTTCACATGGTGATTAGGCACTAGATTTCGAATGTCAGTTCTGGCCAGACAACAACTTCTCTTGGGGATGCGAAGGAAAGAATATTTCCCCCTGGAGCGTGGTGCCCCATACCTCCTCCCTTTCCCCTCCTGCTGCTGACTGATGCCAGCCTCCTGCAACAAGGCTCCACAAACGCCCGTGTGAAGGGTTGGAATCAACTGGCTTTAAGATAAAATTGCTGTTCCAGTCAAAATCGTCACGAGGGGAATGGGATAGATGATGATGGACGGGTGGATATTTTACCCTTATCCAAGCAAATGGATTTCCATGTGGTTTTTTGAGAGGTCCCATGGAGCCCTGCTTTCACCCCACCTCAGAGCATAACTCTGCTTTAGGAGAAACAGTTGAAGCTTTTTTTGGATGAAATTCTGTTTCTATAATGACCTTCAATCTATTAACCCCCTCCCCCCTAAAATTTCCAATGTAAATCACTAAGAGCTCCCTCCCCTGCTTCAAATCCTACTGCTGACTATTCAGAGTTTGTTGGTAAAGTACTTTGACAATGTTGAAATCTATAAATTTCCTCCAATATTTAGAAATGCTTCTGTAGTCAATGTAGCAGAACAGCTCAAGATACAGGAGGTAAGGGTTTGATTTAACACCCTAATGTAAGATCACCCCCAAATTATTTTTCGCCCTGTCCCTTTTTCTTCCCCTACCTGACCTCTCTCTCTCTTTTGCTCTAGAGTTAATTCTGCTGATGGTAAATTCAAGTATGTGCAACTTAGAAATCGAAGAGGAGAAAAGAGCTGCTTCCAAGAGCTCCGCTTCTAGAGAAGATCCATGTAAGTCTCTCTTACAGCACAACCTCCAGCACTCCTCCCTCATGGCCCTGTCTTTATGTTGAAAACGAAGTCCAGATATCCCCCAAAGCTCCTGTCTGTGATCGGTACCTGCAAACATCATGTCCTCACAGGCAGTGTAAGGCTTTTATTCTTCTGTTCATACAGTTTACACAGGCCAACCGTGTGTGAGAATCCTTCCTGGCTTGCAGGTTTTTGTCAGAATTTGGGAGAGTAGGGCTGGCATTTTAGTCCACAGGTTTTCAACTTTTTTTACTTCTTTTTTATCTGAATTTTCACACTTTCTGGTGGGTTTTTTTGTTGTTTGGTTTGGGTTTTTTTTTTCAGAGTGTATTAGTAACTTTCTCTGCAGTCCAAACGTTTAGTAAGAAAGATGAAGCAGTTCCATGAGCAGCACAGCTACCAACTTGGCTTCCCATGTCTCTCCGGTAGGTACAGAGTGCAGGAACCACATCTGAGGCACTGACTCCTCTGATGCACAGTTGAACTTCACTGGGACAGAAGCTGTGGAGAGAAGAGGAGAGCTGCCAGCAGTCAGGTGCACGTGGGGTGATTACACAGAACTCATTTCCTCAGGAAACTTTACGAGCATAGAGGTATCTTGCCTGGATTAGGAGAAGTGCTATTCCAACAGCAGCTTATCCCCAGTTTACATCAAACTTGTTTGACCAAACCAAGATGGGGCCCCACACACAGCAGCACGCTATCTTGCAGAAGATACCAGATAGGTTAGTACCCACTCTGCCCTTTAGTTTATGAATTCAGTGTCTAGAAAATAACTACATTAGACTGTTAAAACAGCTCCCCCCCCCCTTTTTTTTTCCTTCCCTTTAAATCAAATGTATTTATATCCCTGCTAAACCCAACACCTGATCTGCTTTCACTTTCACTGTTCTAATTTACCAAACCAAAACCAGTTTCAAGTCGCTGGCAATGAAACATATGCAGTATACAGCTTAATGGAATAACATCCAACCTATTATTGGGATTTGAAATCTTATAATTAAATGTAAATGCTTGGAATGCTTAGAACCTATAAATAAGCCATTTAATGTCATACTGGTATTTTCTTTTGATTTGGCTTCAATTAGTCACTGACGTAAAATATCCTGGTTTGGTTGTATCATTATTGCAGCAGGGAGCACGAGCATGAAATCCAGCCCTGCAATAATCCCTCACAGCTCAACTTCCAATGCTGAATTTGTTGCTTCTGCCTAAGTTTGATTTTGTGGGATGACTCTTTAACGAGCCTTCATTCATTACGGAAGGACAGTTGCAAGGCAGAACTGGGAAAAGTATTATATCTCAATGGTTTGCTGGACAGAAAAAACAGGTGAAAGGGAAGCATTTCCCTTACAACAATCTTTCCCAGTGCCCAGGGTGTGCAGAATGGCAGGTAAGGCTTAGGAGCAGTGATTTCAAGCTTGCTATGGAAACACTAGCAGCCCATTAAAAGTGCCTGACCTTACTTCCCTATGGGCTTTTCTCCATCTCTGCTGTCTGACTTGGCAGTGGTTGGAGTCCCCAAAAACACAGCTTTGAAATGTATTTTCCTTCCGTGTAACACTGACTTGTTTCCCATGCGTTTGCATTCTGTCGTTCCCATCCATTATCCTGGTCGGTTTGCTCATGATAAACATTTTCCAAGCAAAGGTTTCCTGCCTGGAAACGTCTCTTTGCAGAGTTGGGGTGGTTATCTTTTTATCTGTGAATAAGGACTGGTCAGGTGGAGAGGAGGTGAGGAGGAGCAGGTTTCTGGCATCCCTGTGCCCATGGGATGGGAGTGGGAGTGATGCAGGGAGGACACACATGCTCTGTGTGGGTGTGGTTCCTCCCTGCTCAAGTCCTGAGGTGAGAGGGCCATGGAGTAACCCTCACCCACACCCCCACACTCCCCAAGCCTTAGGATTCCCATCCTGAAACACACTTCCCTGAGCGCCTTGGTGAGTGGACACCTCCTGATCCCTCCTTGCCCCAACCTGGCAAATGCCCTCTCCCACTCACAGTTTTCCTTTTCTTGCTCTTATCAGAGACCATCTTTCCTTAATCCTATCCTATCCTAAACTCCTTCTGCTCCCTCAAGGAGCAGAGTTATTCCTTACTCCTTATTGCCAAATCCACGGTAGCCCCGGACTGCACACTTCTGGCCTGGAGCTCACGTTGGAGCCAGTTGTTTTGTTTGAGCCTGCTCTCTTGCCCTCCAGAGCTCAAACCCTCCTTAGCCACCCTTCTGTGGGATCCCCTGGCTGGTCAAGTCGTGCCTTTCACCTGACTCTTCCAGATGAAAGACATCCTCTCTGCTGACACGAGGGTGTAAAAGACCTGGATATAGCAAGTCAGTAATGACCCAAAATCAATCTGACACTTAGGGGGGAGAATATGTGGAAAAAAGGTGAGTGTGAGTCCAGGGCAGAATTTGGCCCTGGTGCAGGAGAGGACTCTGGTTTAACCTCAAAAATAAAGCCCATTTTTTCTATCCATAGCTGAGTTTTTAAAAAGAAGAATATTTTAGTATTTTTACCTTGGGGGCACTCGTACTTGCTTGAATGATGGAAACCTTCCCTCTTCTAAGTACAGAAACATGATGAGACAGATGAAGTGCAGCTCTTCTGTAAACTGCAGGACTTAATTCTCTTCCTGCCAGAGCCAGTGATGGAAGTCCTGTTGCTGTCACCAAAAGTAAAATAAAGATCTGTGAGGAGATTGGACAAATCTGCTGTGTCTACATGGGAAACTGGTAAGTACTAACAGGAGTGCTGTGGACTCATTTCCTCTTCCTGCAGTAAATTTATCCTATTAATATCATCTACTCTTTTCCATATATTGGCTGGATGACCTCTGGAAAGCTTTTAGGGATATAAGCTTGGGAGAGAGTGTGCGATCCTGATTTGCTTCCTGTGTGTCTCACGATGATGCACCCATCAGCTCTGGAGAAAGACTGAATAAATTTGTGCTGTGAGTGTTATTTGTGAGCAGTACGTGAGCATGCAGTTAAGCACTTAAGAACATACAATAAAACCCAACCCCTTGGTGTTGAGACAGTTTTTCTATGGTTGTCTAGACACAGCATCTGCATACAAAAGAATCTGGCTATGAACAGGGCACCGTTGTCCACAAGATGATGTTCTGCTCCTGGGGAAATGGAAAGGTGGGTTGTTGGGTTTTTTTTGCTGTCAAAGGCAGGGAACTACCTGTGCCTGGGGCAGTTGTCATTTAATGACTGATTTTTCTAAGATACTGCTTTTCCTCCTCTCCTTTAGTATCACTCACCTAAAACTTACTGTTGAGAAAAACCTGCTTACCTAGTCTCTGATGTGAGGAAAAATGAAAATTAAGCTGTGTGCCTTCATTTTCTTTGTCTGGAGAATGCCAGATGCATACAGGAGAGGTATTTTGTACAGGCTGCAATGAAAATCAGTAGGATGCTGAGAAGCAAAAGGCATGCTGCCTGTTTTGGCACCCTGTAATGGAAGTGGACTGATGTTCTATAGGCCATGGAAGAAGGTAGCTTGACCCACACCTGCAGAGGAGAGGGGATGCAAGGGAAAGATGTGGGTTTGGAATGAAGTTTTGTAATTGGGAGTGCTACAATGAAGTGAAAACAAAGACCAGGCAAAATTAATTCCAATGTTTATCTTTCTTCAGGGATGATTAGATGTTTAAGAAAGTAAGGAAGCAAGTTGCTTCTGTACATGCCAAATCTGCCTGCATCCAGGAAAACGCTTCACTCCAATAGGTGTACCAGGGTAGGGTTGTCATAGTCATGTCAAAGGCTGAGTCTCTTGCTCCAGCTGCCCGTGCTGTTCTGGTGGTTGGACACTGTGAATTTGTCTCCCAGGCTAGCAATTTCTTGGGTATGGGTGAGCATTTCGGTCATGTGATAGGCATTTGGAAGGAAAGGCACCCCAAGAAGTTACCTGGCCTTGTAGGCACCTCCTTTTGGCTGGCCTCTGTGTGGGCTTAGAGAAGTTTGGGTCCTTCTTTTCGGTGCTGAAGACAAGGTAACAGAAGGAGCTCTGTTTAGTGCCTGCTGTCATTCCCTACTTCCATGTGCCCAACAGGCTAGGCAAAGGGGAGATCTGGAATAAAACCATCTCTAGATGAAACACTATGAGCCTTCTTCAGGCACATATGAGGATCTCGATTCAGTGCCCAATGGCTTCAGTGGTACAATCCCAAAGCAGGGTTCCCTGGACCATGGCTTGAAGTTCCTGCTTTTCTGTGACATGAAGACTCCTTCTCATTCCAGCCTAGAGTCCACTGCCTGCTTCTGTGTATTAGAAGGAGATTTGTGAAGCCCTTTGCCTCAAACCAAAACCCTACAGGGACACGGTCCTGCACATGTACTCAAACGGCCAGACTCCAGGGGAGTAAGAACAGATCAGCCAGCTTTAATCATTCTGCTGACACTGTGGCTTCTTGGATTTAGAAAAGAAAAAAAAAAAAAGAACAGAAAAGAAAGAGGTGTTTTCTCAGTTGCCAAAGACTGTGAAGCTATCATGCACAGAAGCTGTCATTGTCACCCATCTCTTTAGAGACATATTGGTAGTTCCACATCAGCTCTCCACACTGTGCAGAGGGTATCACCCAAAGCAGAAAAACTGATGGCTTGGGTTTGTACTAGTACCTAGTCCTTTTCAGCAGCTTTTCAGGAGACCATATGACCCCTGCATGGAGCTGAAAGGCCATGGGCTCAGAAATTCAGTTCCATACAACTGGAGCCTGCAGGATGTCTGATCCCCTCATACAGTCATCACTGACACTAATTAAGGGGTCTAACCTTAACTTTAATTTTCTAGTCTTCTGTCTAGGGTCAAACCCAGTATTTTATTATCTTTTCAGCTAAATCTGTGAGTCATTTGTAATGCCTTTTCCCTGTAAAGCAACATCTGTATGTTGTATTCTTTACATATGGAAGGGGTTGAGAGTCTTTTACTATTTCAAGTTGAGTGGGAATCCCCAGGGTACAGTTTGGCACACTACTCTGAAAACATACCTTTTAGTTGTTTCACTGCTGGGTTTCAACTTCAATGCCTGATCAAGGAGTTAAACAGCTGGATTTCAGCATCTGTTTGCCACATGCCAGCTGCTGGCAAAACAAGAAATTCTTATACTGGGCCATGATTTACAAATTTGACCTTTGAGCATAAGAGGATATAGTTGACATTATCAGACTCAAATACAGTACAAAGCCCTATGAGGTATGAAACTTGTCTTATTAGACTGCTGGATCTTTATAAATTAATCTCTGGTTTGAAAGTGTCTTTAAATGACAAAAGCATTTTGTTTTTATCAGGGTCTATCTGTCTAACCTAATTAAAGTAGACATAGCTTACAAAGACTGCTGAAGATAAAGCATGCTTGAAGAAAAGCAGAGGTGTGTGGCAGTAGCACTGTGAAATTGTATTTGTGGCATCCTTCCAGTTAATTTTGTCGATTAATCCATATGCAGAAGACTCCAGGCTCTGACCTGAACTTTCAGCTCAAGTAGAAAATCGTGATCTGTGATCACTACTGTGATACCAGAATTTGTAAACAAGTTACAAATGACAATGAGTGATGTGTTCCAAATGACAGAGAACTGTTCCCCTCTGGGGCAGAGCCATGTTTCAGAAAACCCCACGTGTAACCATGTACTTCCATAGTTGGAGCTGGAGTTGGCCTTTCATAGGTCATGGCATGTGTGATAGCACAAACCATTTGCTATGCAGTAGGGTGACTGCTGTTTGCTGGGTTTATAATACTAGTTTTGAGATGGATTGTGACTAAGAGATGATATTCAGGATTGTTTTACGATAGCTATAAAAAAGGAGGTGCTATAAGCACTCTCAGCATGGCCTCTGCACTCTTCTTTCATAAAGAACGTGCTTGACTGTCTCCATTCGTGCTACAGCAGAATTAAAGCAGAGTGCCCTGCACAAAGGACACTGGCATGATTGCAATGAGAGAGTGATGTGGTCATGTCAGTGATGCTCATAGGTAAAGGGAGGAGCTTCGTCATCTCTTGCTCTTCTCATCTTTCTCCCCTGCTAATTCATCAGGAAGAGTGTGGCCAGCAGGTCGAAGGAGGTGATCCTCCCCCTCTACTCTGCCCTGGTTAGGCCCCACCTGGAGTGTTGTGTCCAGTTCTGGGCTCCCTGGTATAAAAAAGACAGGGATCTCCTTGAGAGAGTCCAGAGAAGGGCTACAAAGATGATTAAGGGCCTGGAACATCTCCCGTATGAGGAAAGGCTGAGTGAGCTGGGGCTGTTCAGTCTGGAGAAAAGAAGACTGAGGGGGGACCTAATTAATGTTTATAAATATCTTAAGTATGGGATGCAGGGGGAATTGGCCAACCCCTTTTCAGTGGTCTGTGGAGACAGGACAAGGGGCAATGGCTGTAAACTGGAGCACAGGAAGTTCCACACCAACATGTGGAGGAACTTTTACCCAGTGAGGGTGACAGAGCCCTGGGACAGGCTGCCCAGGGAGGTGGTGGAGTCTCCTTCTCTGGAGATATTCAAGACTTGTCTGGACACCTATCTGTGCAATATGAGCTGGGGAGCTGCTTTGGCAGGGGGGTTGGACCCGATGATCTCTGGAGGTCCCTTCCAACCCCTACAATTCTGTGATTCTGTGATTCAGTTACTGACAAGTTGGTGGCCTGAGAGAGACAGCAGCAAACTAGCAACCCTAAGCTGTCTTCATGTGGTTGTAGACTTTGTTTCTCAGAGGCCTGCTGGAACCTATTTTTCTTGATGACCATGTGTCTCTGTGAGCTCCGGTGACATGGGATGGCTCTGCACCCCCAAGGAGCTTGTGAAAATCAGTGGGAACAGGGTGATGAAAAACTGAACTTAAATAGTCTGAGGATTCGAAGTGTTGACTGAGATCCACATTTCCCCAGAGGGTAAAAAGAGTTTAAGCTGGAAGATTTGGTTCTGTCTGCTGCTGAAACTTCTTGTCAGTTAACTGTCTGGGTCTATGCTGTGCTGAGATTTTGTTTGGCCAAATGCCTCTCTGGGGTTTGGGTCTCTCATTGTATTTGCTTTCCTGGCTGGATTTTGATTAGTTTGGAAGTTCTATGAGTTTATTCTAACAGGTTTCACAGGAAGAAATGGTAGGGTTTTTTTTCAGGAGATTTAATATCCAGCTTTGTCTAATTTTTAAACTTCACTCACCACCAAGGCAATGTTGGAAATGGGATGTTAGCAATAGTGGTGATGCATGTCGAAACAAGGTGTCTTTTTTCCAGGGCACTGGACAAGAACAATAGGGAACTTAATAGTTAATAGGGAAATTAATGAATTAAGATAATGTATCTTAGAACTAATATTGTTTTCATTAAGAAGCTTCATCTTCAATTTCTGAGTCTGGATGAGTGGATCAATGGAGCTGTGTCATTGACTGCTAGTCAGTTCTAAAAACCTAAAATGTCCTTTCAAAAGACCAATATAGAAAAGCTACGTAGAGCAGGAGTGATTTCCTGTCAGTCACATACAGATTACATAGCATCTATATTTGTGGGAGAACCTTTTTCACATTGCAATGAACTCAGAGCAGATCTCCAGGCTAATTACCTGATGTACAATTAGAGAGCCCAGTTCTCACACAGAATGTAAATGTTTAGACAACTCCATTGGATTCCAGTTCTTGAATTACACTGGGCTGGATGTGATCAGCATCATCACCGTAAATGAACAGTTTAAGAGGCAAGAAAATGTGACCACAGTAGGAGACGGTGCAAAGGTGCACGTGCTGTCAAAGGGTGCTGTGAAAGCCAAGGAGCATGTTAACCACAGGTATGCAATGTACAGAGTCAGTTACCCGCTGCAGGTTTGATAAAGGAGAAAACAAAGTGCCAGAGGAAAGAGCTGCAGTGTTTAAAGCTTCTATTCCAGATCCTTAAAAAGTGAAACACAGTGCTAACCAGCTCAAGTTAAATGTCTCCTGTTCTGCTGATGACAGCATTTCTGTCCAGCTTGTCTAACAAATGTTTAAGGCACGTCAGTCAATAGTCTGTTCACCTTAATTCTTCTAATTTCTGTTAACCCCCTTGGCTGTTTATACTGCATTTGGCAGATTGATAGTGCTCAGGGCTTTTTCAGGTGTGTCACAGTCTTGCATGGCTGGATTCTGGTGGAGAAGGGGGGCTGCAGGGGTGGCTCCTGCAAGAAGCAGCCAGAAGGTCTCTGCAGGCCCCAGAGAGCAAACGCCAGCTGGATCAAGGCTGGAGTCGTTGCTGACCAAGGCCGAGCCAATCGGGGACGGTCACAGCTCCTCTGGGAACCACATTTAGGAGAAAAAAACAGCAAGCAGCTGCTTTTTGCCACCAGAGAAGGGAGTGAGAAGATGTAAGGAACTGTGCAGACACCAAGGCCACTTGCAACCTGTGCCAGGTGTCAGGGGAACCCATGTACCAGTTTTCCCATGTACCAGTTTTGATACACATGTAGACAGGAGCGTAGATCTCACGTCTCATTGATCATAGAATAACCCTTTTTTTGTGAAACATGGTTTAGGACCAGTTAATGTTTTTTCCCCCTGCATTGGTAACGACATACTGGTGGTTGATCCTATCAATGGTTGCTTTGCCCGTTTGGTAGCTACCCTTGGCACCAGTTCTGCAGGTGTTGCTCAGGCAGTTTTCTTGGTTGAGTTTCTCCTGAGACAGGGGGAAGTGTTACACAGAGAAGAATGCTAATCTTGGGAGCTGTCATATAAAGGGTCCCATTTATTTTCACACTCAGCCACATATTGCCTTGCCTTGTAGATGTCAGAAGACCACAAAACTTGGCAGTAACTAGGGAGTTACTAAAGGACTTCATGCTCAGCAAAAGTCTGTCTTGTCTTGGAAATTTTGCACTTCTCTGTCTTGGGGATGAATTTTCTGTTAATTAGACACACTTTTATATTATTTCAGGGCATACTAATCAACCATGGTAAATTTTAAATATATGTGGTGGGTTTTGTTCTCAGACCCTGGTTCTCTCCCTTCCCCCCCTTTTTTGTATCTCTTAAATTGATATTTTTTCCACAAATATTTTTCCCAAGCTCTGATCATATAAGAAATTTGACATTGGGAAACCAAGCAAAGTGAGCCACATTTCCCCTAATTAGTGATGGTTTATTTCTTATTACTAGGAGCTAGGCTTGACAAATATGCCTTTCCAGAAGGAAGAGATGCTATCCTTCCTAAGGACCATGACTAAGGAATTCCGTGGCCTGAGCTTGGGGTTGTGCCTTCACTTTCCTCCTCCTCATCCATTCTAGATATGTGATCTTCATTTTCTATATTACTATATGCATAACAACTCCCAAATATTCAGGGAATTTTGCAAGAATGTCCTTGTTGCAGGTAAATTCTCCCTGGGGGTCAGTTTTTGAGAAATGTCTCTTAAGCAGGTCTCAATCTTTGCAAGATGCAACTTTCTGACACTGGAGAATATGACCTCTGAATCGATATCTGCAGTGCTTAGACTGAGACAGGCAAACTGGTCTGCTGTATCAGTTTTTTGGGTTTGTTTATTTTTTTTTAATTGTGGCTGTTCTTGCCCCATTGGGTTGGGGTGTATTTTGTTGAAAGCTGTCCATTTCTTGACCATGGGCATTCTTAACTTCCTGTTTTCCCTTACATTTATTCATTCTGAGTTTTTCTTCCAAAATGTTTTGCTCAGAAATAAAAGGGTTGAGAAATAAATTTTTCTGAGGTACCACATATATAATAAACACATAAACTGGGAATTTTAAGAAATGCATCCAAAGTCTAATACAGACTGTTTGCCCATATTGTTTAAAATCAGGTGATGATCAAGAAACTGAACTGAACCTTCAGTTCGCCTGTGGATTTATCTGTATTGGAATTACCTTGGTTTTGATGCAATACCTGTATTTTAGGGAGCTGGGCCTCTTTAGCTTGTAGAAGATGAGACTGAGTGGTGACTTTATTAATGTTTATAAATATGTAAAGGGAAAGAGCCAGGAGGATGGAGCCAGGCTCTTCTCAGTGATGGCCAGCAATAGGACAAGGGGCAATGGGTGTGAGCTGGAGCATAGGAAGTTCCATGTGAATATAAGGAGGAACCTTTGCACTGTGAGGGTGATGGAGCCCTGGGACAGGCTGCCCAGAGAGGTTGTGGAGTCTCCTCTGGTCAAAACCCACCTGGATGCATTCCTGTGTGATTTAGTTTATGTGATCTTGCTCTGGCAGTGGGGTTGGACTGGAAGATCTTTTGAAGTCCCTTCCAACTCCTAACATTCTGTGATTCTGTGATTAGAGATGCCCACTAACAAATTTAGAAGGTCCAGCTCTTCGAAAGGCCGTAGGGCCTTCAGCACATCTCTCCTGGATTGAATCTGTCATAGCTATAGGCCTTTTTCAGCAAAAAGTGATATTGTACCAAGTTAGACATGCCTCAAGCAAATTGTGGATTAGTGTTTTTTCTTACTGTTAAGCCTCACTCCTCAGGCCTTGTTTTCCAGGTCTGGATGGAAAAGGAGGAGGTGAATGGAGTTTGACAGTTTCCTTGCAGCAACACTGCTGAGGCAGTGTCTGTGCTGGAGCAGCCATGGTATCGCCACAGTCAGTGCAGTGCTATTTCATGGAGATTCAGATCTCCTGGGTCAGGTTTTGCAGGTCTGCTCATTGGGCAGTTGTGCCATTTGAAACGCAAGTACTCATCTTTTCTGTGAGGTGGGTCATTCCCCTGAGTACTAAATGTGGTGTGAACACTTCAACAGTGGCCTTGATAAATCCTCTTTCCTGACTTCATTCTTCTCACCCCAACACTCATCCAGCCAGGCCCAGTTTGTTTTGTATTAAGCCCAAGAAGCGAAATTAAGACTTTCAAAGCAGGAGGAGTGGCTTTGCATGCTTGAGACCTTCAGCCAGGAGAGGTGTCCCATTGTTAGTAGGGAGAATCCGCATTTATCTAATTACCATCTGAGAATGCATCTCCTGGCTGCTGCCTTGTGCTTTCTGTACTTAGAGTTGGCAGTATTTCTGTCAGAGCATTTCTATGAGCTTTACTCGCTTCCTTTGATTTTAATTTACAGATCAGCCTTACCCTCTTAAGGTTAAACCTACTTTGTCTGTCCCTTTGCAAATCAATTCTTCACATTCTTTAGAAATTCAGCAAATGACAGAAAGTCCCATTTCAAGACAAGTATGTGGCTGCTGTGGAGGCAGATCAAAGATTCTTAAAGTACTTGCTCATAACGCTGCTTTCAGGATGTAAAAGTTCTTTCTTTTAGAACTACCAGTGAAGAGTAAACAAGCTATTGAGAAAAAGTCTAATGTTAGCTCATGTAGGGAAAGGTGATTCCTGTGCAATTTTTTTCAGTCAGTTCATCAGATTACATCTAGCATACATAGGCACCTTCATCTCCTACGGTCTTATAACTGAATCCTCACCTCTCTTGGATGTTACTGTGAACTTGGCTGTGCCACCTTGTTTCCTCCTCCTTCTCTGCTACTTTTGAGCCACCCTTCCCAGCACTGGTAAGAGTGCTCTTGGTTACTTCAAGCCCTTTGACTGTAGATTTTACCACCTTTCTCTGTGTGATCTCTCGTGTCCAGCGCATTAAATATCTCCTGGCTTGATTTGCCTGAATGGCTACCAGTTTCTTTTTAGCCTGCCAGCTGCCTATGTGTTTTAACACTGTTTTGTCCTTTGGTCTGTCTCATTTGATAGCACATCTCAGTTCCTTTTTCCAAGTCAAACTTCTAGTCCATTAAGTCTCTGTTCTTAAATGAACCGCTTCACCTATTTCTACAGTCTTCTTCCTCCAACATTTTTGTTCAGTAATATTTCCTCAGCTATCTGAGGTCCTCTTCCCTCCATACCCTCTTCCATTGCTTTACTTGCAAGGCATCTCAAGAAGAGCATTTGTAAGACCTCCACAAATTGTTTTTCAGTTCCTTCTCCAACTTGGCAATGCCATTGATGTCCACAAGAAGCAGGTGAACTGAGCTGACGTGGAAATGTTTTGTACAATTTATCCATCCCTCCTCAACTTTTGAGAAATTTTACTTCTGCTAGAAACACACAGAAATCCGGGGCAAATCCTAGAGGTTTTTGTAATGCCAGGTTGGAAATAAACAATCCCATGTTTTCAATCTGAAACCAGAAGTTTGGCACCTAATACAAAAAGTGATAATTTTTCTTTGGAAAACAGAGTGGTTGTTTTTTAAATTTTATTTCAAAATAGTGGTGATATTTTTTTAACCTACTCCAAATGCGACACAAAATACAACATAATCATTGTCAGCACTGCTTTGCTTGTGTATGAGCTCTCACCTTTCCCTCCCACTACTAGTTTTTCTCTCCGAGTTGTGAATTAATCAGGATACAGATGGATTGCTCATAGTACCTAGAATACCACAAGTCCTGTCGAAACATAAACAGTCCTCACAGATGGTTAATTCTAGGAAAAATACACTAGGATATGTTTGACGTTGAGGAGCTCGTCATTGGAGCCAATGATCTCTCGAGGTCCCTTCCAACCCCCATGATTCTGTGATTTCTGTGATTGAAGGACAAAGATGGGATTAAAAATTTCCTGCAGGGCTGAGACTTTGGGTGTTCATGTTAGTTGTTCTGTTTGGGTAATTTAAATTTTGCTGTTTTGTAAGGTGTTGAAGTGAATAGCACCTGGCATTGCTCTGTTTTCTGTGTGTGGGAAAGGAAATAGGGAAAGACAGCATGAAGCTGCATTCATAAGGCATGAAGAGCCTATGCATGTCCAAGGCCTCTTGCAGCTATGGAGTCCCCCATGATTTAGGCTGAGAGCCCAGAGGTCTTTTGAACAAGGTTGTTTTTTGGAAAGCTTCTTAGAGTCCATGGGTTGTATATTGGGACCTTGACCCAACACGATTCATTAAGGGGCCAGTTCAGGAGCAAAGCATCCTCCTTGCTGGCAAAACCATCTGGGAATGCACCTGGGAATGGTGCTGTCCTGCCAAGTGCAACTGGAGTTACTGGTATTCCAATGTGGGCTATCAGGATTTGCTGAGAAGTCCAAAGCCCTCTCAGGGTTTGCTGGGAATTGCTTGGATTGAGTCTTTCATAATCGTGGATGTTACACACAGTGGTGGGATGCAGGAGGCTCCCCTGGCAGCTCTGAGGCAAAGCCTCTGAAATTCACGGGAGCTTGGCTGAGGGCCACACAAGGCCATGAGTTACCAGTGCTCATAACCCTGAAACCTTGAACATCACACTCAATGTCTGTGTTCTGCCTGTCCAGAATTGAAACCAGCCTGAACAGATGAGTGGATGTACAATCCTCATGAGACGTACTCCCCTGGTCAACCTCTTTCTGTCTCCTGTGTGTCTCAAAAAAGGACCAGGCAGGTACACAGGAGACATATAGATAACGCTTCTAATGATGAATACATCACCTTTTATTTCAAATAAATTTAAAAGATCCAGGGAAGGAAAAAGTATGCAGCTTTTAAATTTCTGATGTAGACTGAAGGCTGGGTGTACCTGTAGGTGGTATATTTATTAATTAAATTTAAGAAACCCAACAAAAACAAACCACAAAACAGTAATCCTACAACACTCTACCTGGGAAAAAGCCAATACTCATGCTTTTCAGGAGACATGATGCAGATCCTTTGGAAATTGGTGTCTGTCCCATGAATAGACAGGATTTTCAAAAGAAAATGAGCGGGGTCAGTTTGCAATCTGTCTTTTGTTTTACTTTATGAGGTTATTCAGTGACAAGCAGAGACAAGAGAACAGAGTCTCAGTTAGCTTACGTCAGTGAATCCAAACTGAATTACACAAACTGAAAGTCCAGCACCTGTTTTTCCAATCCACAGGAGAAGAAGGATCTCTCAAAGCTGGTTGATCTGCCATCTGGCATGGATTTCTTGTACCTGTCGCTAATCTTGGGCTGCTTTTTGCTGGCACATTTCCAGAATCAAATAAAGGGACCTTACAACCAAGATTTTCACTTTTACCTGCTGTCTCTTCAAATTGGGAACTGCACATTTTTTAAAAAGCCTGTAAAGGCTTCCTTTCTGGCTTTATTTTTGGTCAGTGGAAATTACAGCAAGAAAAGTTTTAGGGTTTTTTTTTTTTTGTGGAAAGTTGCAGATATTTTTAGACCAGTGGTAAGACTTTGGCTGTTCCTCTGGACTTCCCTGTGATCTGATCTGGCTTTGAATCTCCTGCTTTTCCCAGTTGGTTTCAATGGGATAAAAAGGTGTCCAGAACATGTCTGGTGATCGTGTCTGTGGAGACAATCACAATACTGCCATTCAGTATTTATCCTTCAATGCCTCGATGGGTCTTCACTTGAAGCTGGAGTCTACGTTAACAATAGCAAGACTGTGAGTAATAATGAGAAGAATATTGGAAATGATCTTAAACATTCCCTCCCTCCCAATTTCAGCTTCAAATTTCAGTTTTCAGTTTTCAAATTTTCAGTAAAAAATCTGTTCCTTTCTCCTTTTTTTTCCCCCTTCCCTCTTGCAAAAAAAAAAAAAATCTTTATTTTTGTTTCCAATTTTTTAGTTTGGTTTGGTTTTCTGTTCAGTGAATTAATTTTCTGAAGCATTTGTTTCCCATATCCTGATGGAAATTGGGCAATAGAGCTTAATGCCTGCTGATTTTCTGTGTTCCAGGAGGTGTTTGTGAAGGCCTGGATGCTGAGGTTGGAAGGAGGGACTCATGCTCATGCCTGGAGACTCAAGAATGCCCTGCACTTGGGTGCTTCTCTATCTTGATGTGCAACTCTTAGCCCTCTCACTGCAGAGTATGTCTATGGCTGATAAAGCCTGAGTCCTCATAGGGACCTCCTGTGCTGCTGCATTACAAGTAAGTGGTTAAGAGGTTTTGGGAGGGAAAAGGTGAAAGGAGCAGAAAAATTAGGATGATGGTCTGATTCGCTTCCCATAAGCGTAGGTAAAGCTCTGCTGCCTCTAAAGAGGGGCCAGCGGCTCTTGGTTATCCCAAGGAGTCAGTGCAAGTCTTACTTGATGGTAGACAAAAGGATTGGCTCCCTCTCACTTCTTCCAACCATCGGTGTCTAATTTAGGCAGAAAAGGCCTAAATCTTGACAGTGAATAAGCAGCCTTTTATGTGCCAGCTTGTGTGCAGGTAATGTGTCTAAATTACTGACTGGGGAAAGAGCAGGGCCACATAGCAGCAAGAAAAAAAGCCCAGCAGTGTCTGCTCCCAGCTAAGAAGGGAAGTACATCAAGTGCTCCCAGGGTTCCCAGGAGGTGTTGGCATCAACAGGAGTCCTGCTGCTGCACCAAATGTAGGCGACTGACCATGGAAGTGAAACAAGGACCCTGAGCCACAGGTTATTCATCCTGCAAAAGGAAGACCACCTATGTAATATACCTTCTTTGGTCCTGAACGCTGCAGTTTCATACCTCCTGAATGACTATTCGCTAGTTCCTGTAGGTCATGCTCCAGAAGGCCTGAAGACAACGTACCACAAGTATACATTTGGTACCTGTAATGCAAATTATGAAGTTTCAGTAATCACTGTTTCCTAGCTGATAAGAGATGCATTTTGTCAACGTCAACAGATGCTGTTTTGGGTTGGGGGTTTTTCTGGTTTTGTTTTGGTTTGTTTTTTTCTCTAAAACATTGTAGGATGAAGTTTATTTAAATCAAGATTTTCTCTGTGTTTTCTATTCTCGGGATTGGGTTGTATTGCTGTAGCTGCCTTTAAGAGCAGCACCCCGACTGTTGATTCATCATCACAGACACTGTGTCTTCTTTGCATGTCCCTTGGTATTAGCAGTTAGCACTGGGAATCAGAGAATCACAGAACATTAGGAGTTGGAAGGGACTTCAAAAGATCATCCAGTCCAACCCCTCTGCCAGAGCAGGATCACCCAGACTAAATCACACAGGAAAAATCCAGGTAGGTTTTGAATGTCTCCAGAGGAGACTCCACAACCTCTCTGGGCAGCCTGTCCCAGTGCTCCATCACCCTCACAGTGCAAAGGTTCCTCCTTATATTCACATGGAACTTCTTATGCTCCAGCTCACACCCATTGCCCCTTGTCCTATCACTGGCCATCACTGAGAAGAGCCTGGCTCCATCCTGCTGGCTCTTGTCCTTTACATATTAATAAACATTAATAAGGTCACTCCTCAATCTCCTCTTCTCCAAGCTAAACAGGCCCAGCTGCCTCAGCCTGTCCTCATAAGGAAGGTGTTCCTCTCCCTTAATCATCTTGGTGGCCCTGCACTGGGCTCTTTCAATGCGTTCTATGTCCTTCTTGAATTGAGTGGCCAAGAACTAGACACAATATTCCAGGTGTGGTCTCACCAGGGTAGAGGGGTAGAAGGACCTCACTCGACCTACTAACCACACCCCTTCTAATACACCCCAGGATGCCATTGGCCTTCTTAGCCATGAGGGCACATTGCTGGCTCATGGTCATCCTGCTGTCCACCAGGACCCCCAGGTCCCTCTCACTTATGCTGATCTCCAACAGGCCAGTCCCCAAATTGCAGCACCTCTGTGACTGGCTCTGAAATAATCATTACCCCCCTGCTTAGCAAGCTGCCCCTGAAGGGAAATCGCTGTCCAGTCTGTAGCAGGTGGTGGATAAGGGAGGTGACTTTCCTGACATCATGGTGTGACCTCATGGCTGCCCTTCTCTCATCTGCTCAACTTTTATCAACTCACTGACCAGCAAGTTTTTCATAGTTCCAAGGTTCCGAGCTATTCCTTGGAATAGCTGAAGCTTGTGCTTGTGTGGTGAAGGCAATGGACACCATATCCAAATTTCCTTTGCACAGTGGTGCTCACCTGTGTGACAGCTGCCTGGCTCGTCAAGGCTTTTGGTTTTCTTGCAAACTCACACCTCCTCTTCACATCTCTTGCCCTTGCTTGCACAAAGCAATTGAGTATAAAGAAAGCCTTATGGAGTTGATGAAAATCCAGGGGGTTTGTTCACCCAAATATTTGCATTTCCCTTCAGGGTGTTTACTCAGGGGCTTGCTAAGTAGGGGGGTAATGATTATTTCAGAGCCAGTCTCCAATCTCCTCACAAAAGTGTTGCAATTCCACAATGGAAAAGAAGATCCATTTTGCCCTAGTGCATGCTCGTTATTTCACTCACCAAGACACTCCTTTGGTTTCAGGGCTGATGTTATGAAACAATAGCTTTTATGCTGATCGCTGCTGGAAAGGAAAAGCTTGCTTCGCAGTCAACGACTTCGGTGCCTTGGGTAGTTCAAGTAAGGATCTGCCTTGATTGACAAGACCCTTTCTATAAATTTGTGCAATTAAGCAACTCAGCAGCAGCTGCTAGGGAGATCTACTGAGCACAGCGCTGACAAGGGTTGCCGTGCAGGTCTCCTGCTGCTCACTCTGACGTCCTGAAACACCAGCTGCAATTCAGAACTGCAAAAGGAGGTCTGACTCCAACAAGTTAGGTGAGTGTGCTGTGTTTGCTTCATGTCATGTCTCTGGCTTGGGAATAAAGCAGGAAAGTTTTGCAAAGAATAAGTGATCAATTTGTTCTGGAGTTTGTTGCCTTTGCTCTCAGCTGTCTGCTTTTAAAAATAAGGAATTCTAGTGCTTTTTCTTTTCTCCATTGGAGCTTATGTATAAACCTACTCATTTAATCACACGTAGGACTGTAGTGTGTAGATGGCCACATATATGAAGGGCTCACTACAGCAAATTTCATGTCCTGATCTAGGAAAGGTCCTGATTTAGGAAATTTGAAGCATTTGGTGTGATGGGAGTCTTGAGACTCAAATGGCAGACTGAGCTCGTTTAACTGACATCTGTCCAGCTGAGGACACAGGCCAATGGACACAGGTCTATGTCCCCTCCATCTAACAAGCTCCATTCACCAGCTTAGCAGCCTGCATTGGATCTGAGCTGGCTGGTAGGACATTGTATGCAAGAGGGACAACCAACAATTAATGGCATTTACCTCTCTGGCTGCAGCCCTGGGAGGGGACTAACAAAAGACCAGTGCTCAGGGTAATGGTAATGGCAACTCCAGTAACACTTTTGGAAGATGTGGATCTTTCTCCAGAGAATATAGTACAAATTCAGGGATGCTTGGCTTCTAAAATGTAAGTTGGATAAAACCAGGATCAAATGTGCTTGTCAAAGTGCTGGTGTTACCTGCAGATCTAACCTTGCTGAACACATTGAGCTGCAACCATGCTGCGTCCTCCCCATGCAGCAAAGTGAGGAACCTGCCACCTCCCATAGGTGTGGATGACAGATGGATGGATGGAGTCCTTCCAGACTGACCCTGTCAGGGCCAGTATTGCCAGGGTCTTCAACCAACAACATGTGTGTGCACTGAGAGAGCAACCAAAGGCCTACCCAAACATTGGCCTGATACAAACTCAGGCCACGCATCCAGGATGATAGGAGGAAGGGTAAAGTAAACTTGCAATATGGAGATCACAGTGGGTCTTAGGCACTGATGGGTGGCTTTATCTCTTCCAGGAAAACCCCAGTGCTCTGCAGGGAAAGTCTCCATGTTGCTACTTTTGTGTTAGACCTTTTCACTTAGACTTTCCTCTTCTGGGAGTAGGCAACCCCTCATTCATACATCAGCCCATCTTCTCTTGGGCTGAATGAGGACAGGGAAGAGTGTGTCTGAGAGGAGGAAGGGGTATCGAGCTCTGGAGCTGAGCCTGTGCATTTGCACTTCTTGACTGTGCTGCCTCTCCCAACTCTCTGCTTCTCTCTCTTCTGCCTCAGCATGAAGCTCCACTGCATGATCCAGGATGCTGTGCTTCTCCTGCTGCTGTCAGGCTGTGTCAGCATCCTTGAGACCTCTGCCATCGACTTGCGCACCTTCATCGGCTGCGCTGTGCGTGAGTTCACCTTCCTGGCCAAGAAACCTGGCTGCAAGGGGCTGCGGGTGACAACAGACGCCTGCTGGGGACGCTGCAAGACCTGGGAGGTGAGGCTGTCCCTGGGGCTGAGGGTAGTTGGGTGCACCAACATCCCTGGGTGGTGCTATGAAAAACCTTCAGAACCACCCCCAAGATGAAATAGCATGTGGCTATCTAGGAAACAGTCAAGGGTTGTGTTCTGCTCCATCACCCCATTGGCAGCAGAGCACTTTGCTGGAAGTTGTTTCCTCCCCCCTTCCACTGCCACGAAGGGGGATGCACATCATATGATGATACTAATGAAGCACTTATGCAATACTGTTATTATGCAATTTGAAAGCCTCTTACAGCTTAACCACTTAAGGAGAGGAGGCATTTATTATTTTACTGGAAAAAAATAAATCCTTTGAGATTAAGATGGAGCTCCCAATTGATGGGTAATATATTTTGTTCCAAAAAGCAAATCCCAAAGGTAATGTCTGTTTCTAATTTGGTCCTGTTTTAAGTCACAACCCTGTATAAATATGAAGTAGTTATAATTTGGGGAGGTACAGGGGAAGAAAGATAGCTTAAGTGCATCTACACACAGTTCAGAGAACTGTTTCAGACACTCTTCACACTTCTGCTACTGGAAGGCTCAAGGGACCAACCGAGTTTAATATGTTGTGAGTGATTCCAGAGGGATTTTGTCCACATAAAGACAAGGGCTCTGTATAAAGGAGCAGGGGAGGAGCCAGGGTTTGCATGCCCTTTTTCACTGCTTGCTGGGACAAGGGGAAGGGCCACCAGTGGCCAGATTTCCCCAGTTGGATAAGGTTCCTTCAAAGGACAACTTGTCACCTGGTTATCACCTTGTGACAACCTACCCCCAAGCTCCTCTGGCAGCACAGACCTTGCAGACCCTGTTACTGTTCTACAACACCTCTGGGATGTAGTTCAGATGAATGCATCTGGCTGTAGGCTCAACAGCTTCTAGAAAGTACCATGATGTAGTTGGATGGGAGGGGGGGAATAATGAGAGGGAGGGTGTCTGGGTATCTTCTCACTGAGACGTCGTTCTTTACCTTGCCATCATTCTCAGTCCCCAGGGCAGGGTTGTTACAAAGCACAGAGGCTGTGTTACCTTATGCTGTTTCCCACCTGTGCAAGGGAGGAGGTTACAGAGGGGTCCCATTCTTGTTTCCGCTGCCCCTTCTCAGATGTTTTGGAAAATGCACATTCCTGTGAAGGAAAAACACCTTTCTTAGCATAAGCAATGCCACTGGGATACCACAGGCTTTCAGGGGCTCCTGTCGTCTCTTGATGGCTGAGGTCTCTGGAGAAGCAGTTTTTCTCATGAGGAACTGCTGACTTCTATGCTGGCTGCCTTGCTGAGAGCATCCCCAGCACACTACGTGCTTTGGGAACATGCAGCCTGGCTGGGAAGACAGGTCTGGCTGAGAAAAAAGCATCAATTTGGCATCTGGGTGCACCTCTACTCTTAGGCAACTTGTGCACATGGTTCCCAGCAGAATGTGTTTTCTTTGATGGAAAATAAATCCTTTTGGAAGAAAGCAGCTGCTTTTGGCAAACACACCCCTTTGGTTGAAACACTAGCATTCTGCTGAAACGCAGCTTTTTGGATAGGCTTTTGTCTTCCTTCAAGCAGCTTTAATTGGAGCTTTAAGCTTTAAACAAACAGAAATATGTGCTCACCCCCACTCCCCTCCATGGCAGGGCTTCAGGAGGCGGGTGTTGAAGGATGCAATCTAAAAATTATTTCCATGTCCCCTTCCACCTGATCCAGTGGCTCCCCTCTTTACACTAAATCCTTTTGAGGAAACTGGGACTCCAGATGTTTGTCTTGCTTCTTGCCTGAGGCCAACATTTCTCCCTCACAGAAGCCAGTGCTGGAACCACCTTACATCGAGTCTTACCACCGTATTTGCACCTACAACGAGACCAAGATGATGACGGTGAAGCTGCCCAAGTGTGCTCCTGACGTGGATCCCTTCTACACCTACCCCGTGGCCATCCGCTGCGACTGCGATATCTGCTCTACTACTACGACTGAATGCGAGACCTCCTGAGCTCTCCTTTCCCAGGTCAAATTCTCCCCTGGCTTCATTCTCCTGGCACCTCCAGCATTACAGAGGGTGTAAGTCAGTCCAGAATTTGATCTCACCTTGTAATGCTCCTAATCATTGACCTTTCTGGGCAGATGAGGTTTAATCCCCCCTCCCCATGCTGTTCAAAGCCTTTTTGCTGTAGAACTGTAGCACACAGCTTTAAACCAGCACATCCTCTGGGGAAAAAAGAAATAAATTGGATGTGTTTTCCCTTCCTTAGAGGCTTCTCTTCATGTGCAAAGTGCACATGGACTAAACTGTCACTGAGGGTGGAAACAGGCCACAGAGGCATTGCGGCCTGTGTCACAGCCTCTTTATTCAGGTCAAGTTTTAGCTCCTTCCCAGCAATGTAAATGCAATTACCAACGCTGCCACCTCACCCTCCCCCCAGCCCATTAGTTCTTTTGACCCTGAGGTCTATCAGGAGTAACAGGCAAAGAACAGGGTTTAAGGCCAATGGAATGGAAATGGGTATCCAAGTTGCTACCTCAAATTAGGGTGAATGCATACTCAGCTCTGACTCAGCAAAGTACTTAAGCTCATGATTGAGCATCTTGCTTAATATCAGTGCACAGTTAAGCACATATTTCAGTGATTTGCTTAATTGGAGCTATTCTGTTAAAAAAAAAAAAGAAAAGCCTCACAAGAGACAATTCCTCGAAGAAACACCTGAAATCTGTAAAACCAAAAGTGCAGATGTTCCCATCTGCTTTTGTCCAGGGATAGGAGGAGAACTGACTTCACATAAAATCATCAAGACTCTGCAGAGCCCAAGGAGTCTCTCCTGACAATTTCCAAAGTTAGAGGGCCCAAGCCAAAACACAACAATCATGGTTTGATTTCAGCAACTCCCTGGCAGAGGTGGTGGGAAAGAGTGGGCTATGAAGGGTGTTCCCACACTTTTCTGTGCTGCTCAGTTCCATGGAGACCTGCTCCTCAGAAGATGTGCACACAGCTGGGGGAAGATGTGCACACAACCAGCCATGCTCACAGGAAAGCTGCGGGGTGGCCAGCAGCATGGTCAATGTGGGCGAGACAAGCTCGGGACAGGAAAGAGAGCAGACATGCCAAAGGATGGTTCACACCTCCTCAGACCAGCTATTTACAAACTAGGACACTCCTGGGAGCTGCTGCAACATCCCCTCATGACCACAGCCATGTAAGGGCCTTTGTCCTCTGGTTCTCACCTGGAGGAGGGCAGATGCATGTTCATCCCTCATTCCTCCCCTGAACAAAATGGGAAATTACATGAAAGCAGGAAAAATTTCCAAGTCAGAGGGGCTCACAGGAGCTTACAAAACAAAAACACCTCCTCAGATAGCCACTAGGAGAGAATTACTGCTGAGTAATATCTGCACCTGCCTTCCCTCCAGTTACTGTGCCTTGTCTTCTGGATACAGTTGCCTTTGTTTCTAGGGTGCATGCTTGAAACTTCCCCAATGGTCCTGTCTGCATTGAGGCAGGTTTAATTTCAACTGCAGTGTATTAGTTGCTGTCACCTTTGGTTTTGTCTGTGGAATTGGAAAAGCTGCACTGTGGTTGAGTAGGAAGGGGGTGATTTTTTTTCACCTTGCCTTCTGTAATTCTGACTAGAGGGAGACTGCTGGGTCAAATGGCAGCAGGAGCAGTTTGATGATGATGATGAGGTTAATGGCCTTTAAAATGTCCATGTGTTTTGTTTCAAATGGCATCTCAGAATCCATCTAATCATGTTCCTGTTCTAACTGGCATCACAACTCTTATGGGAAAGCTGCAAATCATTTTGTGTCCTTAATAAACCTCAAAATTGTATTATGAAAGCAATTGAAAGCAACATATCCCTCTTTATTTGTGCACAGAGGTTTCTTATGTTTCTTATGCCAGAGCTGTGAACACCTGCAAAACATCTTGATGCTGATGTGAACTAATTTCTTTCACTGGATTTCTCTCATGGAGTCTGGCTGTGCTGTCATCTCAGGGCTAGAAGTAGGGTTAGAAAGTGGCAAACTTCCTTCCTTTGCAGCCAACAGGAAATATGGGCTGTACCCAGATATGGTGAGACAGTGGAAACCTCAGCAAATGGTCAGAAGGAAACTCTGCTGGGTATGAAGGAGGGTTTTGACTGCTGTGGTAGCAGCCAGACCGGGAGGAGGAAGAGGAAGAGAGGGAAGGATGTATTGACTGAAACCAAGTTAACACCTCTAAATGGTCTTTTAAGGAGGACAGCAAAAGTGAATGGTGATGCTGTGGATGACAAAAGTACAGGAAACACCAGAGCCCACCAACCCATTTGACCAGTGTACCTCCCTCTTCGTTCAGCTCTGCTGGGTTCCCACAAATGGGCACACCACAGTGAGTTTCAAAGAGCCAATTTTATTCCTGCTGCTGGTAATTGCAAATCTGGGGCTTTTTTCTTGGGCTTCTTACACTACTAGGTCTTGATTCTGTTGAATTCCTACTGATTTTGATACTTGTGACCAGGTGACTTGGCTTTCACATCCTTTATGCAGCAGCTGGGATGTTTTGTCCTGCTCAGAATTTGCAGGCAGACAAAGTAGCCCACACAATTCAGAACATGAGAAGCCCCTTCCCAGGCCATCTTCATCTTCCTGGGGACATTTTAATGGTCCTTAAAGCCACACATTTAAATCTCACCTTCTCATCCATCCAAAGCAGCTAAACAACCTCTCTGTCTGCTGCAGAACTTTGTGAGGAGTGTTTGTCATGGAGGCTGTCACATCTCACATATTGCCTCTCCCATGAAAACCTGTAGTGGTTTTTTTTGTTGTAGCACATTGGTTGTCCCCTTCACCTGGACACTGACCACCATCATCAAACAAAAGCCTCACAGACTGCATCATGGACATCTTTAAAGTGTCATTTGCCACTGCACACTTAATCTGGCAGGACTTTCACAACCTAAAAGCAAGGGAAGGATTTTATTTTCTCTATAAGGGAACTTGACTTCCCTGGGAGAAGCATTCTTGCAGAGCGAGGGAGCAAAGCATGACTAGAGAGATGCTCCTTTGTAAAGCCTCAGTGTTGAACCATTCAAAGTTCTGCAGCCCCAGCTTGAAATAAAAGGTGTGGTGAAAGACTTTAAGAAGGGAGGTGGACATATCTACCTGCTCAGAAAGGAGAAGGTGCAGTTATGGAGAAGGTGTTGCTGTGTAACTTGGGCACTGTACTTGGCTCTGCCATAGACAAGCCAAGTGAAGAGGAGGAAATTGGTGGATTTTGTTGTGCCTCAGTTTCTCTTCTGGAAACTGGAAGTGTTGATACAGTTGACATTTTCTTCTCCCTGTCATGTTTTGGAGTGTATGGGCTCTAAGGTCCCTTGTGATGAGTCATATCCTCAGCACTGGATCTCTCACGTTGCTTGTTGCTCTTTTAACCTGAACTGCAGTAGTCACGGTCCTGCAGCGCTGTGATTTCTGACAATACTTTCCTGTTATCTGACGGTTGCAAAAGTCCACTGGGCCTTGAAGTTCAGCTTCCCTCACTCCTGTGCTGTGGCTGGTGTGCCCAGTCAGCCTGACCACATCAGATATCAACAGATTTTACCCTGTCTTCAAACCTGAGTTACTGTGAGAGGGAGGAAAGGAAGCCTGCCTCCCTGGAGGCATTTCCTGCATTGACTGGGTTTCTTTCTGGGGGAGGGGACAGGCAGCTCCCTTCTGCTCTCATTGTACTCACATGAAAACATAGGAACCGCCACCCCGGGTCGGAGCAAAGGGCTGTCTCACCCAATATCCTGCCGCTGACAGTAGCCAGCAGCGGATGCTCTCAGAAATGTGAAAGCATCAGGGCTGTATTGAGATATCCTTCCCCAGTTATATCCACCCAGCTTTAGCAGGCAGCACTTTAGGAAGTTTCTGCTCTGGAGGTCACGTTTGGCACCTTGTTGTTAACCCCAGATGTGCAGGTCCTCCACACTGCTTCTTCCTGGACAAAGTCTGGCCGTGGAAAGTCTGGTGACCAATACCAGTTTCCTCTAGGAGCAGGTAAATCAAATATATTCCAGACCATATGCTGTGCCCTCTTGAACAGGTCCGGACTCCTCTGAGGATGTGTCCACTTAGAGCAGATAGGGATTTGGGCTGCAGTGCCTTTTTATTAGGAATAGATTTTGCCACACTCTGTCTTGGCTCTGTGAGTGAGTGAGTGCACCAGACACGGGATTAGTGAGCCTGCTGAGGTTCACAAGCCCAGTGGCACAAAAAGAGCCTTTCTCTGGTGAAACTTGCTTTAGCCCAATCAGTATTAGGGACGTTGTTGAGGAGTGGTGGGGTTTATTGTCTTAATTTGAAGACCAGACTAGCTGGTCAATGGGATTGTTTATGGTTTTAAAACCAATAGTAATGAAAAGCTGTGTAACAAAGGCACTATATGTATTTATTTATAAACAAGATCCACATCTCTGCACTGAATCCCTGGAAGACTGGAATAAGTCATCTTGATTCCAGTCCAGCATTTAAGGACAGTCTTTCCTCCTTTAAGCTTTTCATTTTATCTCCTACCTCTCCTTGCCCTATCTCCTGGACTGAAGGTTACACAGCTCATCATCTTCCTTGCCATCAGCAAGGGCTTCTTGAAGGGTTTTGTTACCTGTGTGTTAGTTTTGTCAGTGAGTAACAACCTCCCCTCAAAACTTCTAAACCCCCAGGCTGTCTTGTCTTAACTGCTTTACCAAGAGTACTCCAGAGCCTGCTAGGCTGCCACACGCTGTCATCTCTCCAGAACTCCCTAAATATTCACTCAAGGGAGGGAAAATTTCCTATGATACTGTGATATTGCAGTGGAGACCACAGGCAGTAATGACAAGAGTGCCTTATTAAAATTTTAAAAAAGGAAATTCTGTTTGAAAGGGCAAGCCAACCACCTTAATATTGGCGGAGGACAGGAGACCAAATATCTCCAGGCCAGTTACTGAGGGGTACTCTGGGACCAGAGCTGAAGGCCGAGTGCCTGCAGGGAGCCAGTCTTGCAGGTCCCACATCTCCACCTTCCCATGCTTCCAGGCTGCAGAGAATTTGGTTAAGCAGCAGTTTCCCAAGAGGAACATGCCTGAGAGGAGCAAACCTCTGCGGTGTCACCTCTTGTTTGACTTTCCGCAGATGATGCTGGAAGGTGTAGGCAGTGCCAGGAACCACCCAAAAGCACCCAAAATAAACACAGCACCACACCTTCTCAAAATGATGCTGCCAAAATACTTAGTAATACATTTATTTTGTTAAAATAAACTATGTACAATAGATGATATTAATATGCAGTTACAATATACAATAATTACATGTTTAAAAGAGGATAAGCAAAAGAGTACAGGATCATGTGCTGTAAATAGGAAACTAATACTGTCTACATGATTTTTAAACTATGCAGAACATAATTGCTGGAAAACTGAATTTCCTTGGTTAGAAACTTTATTGCTTTGACATGAACTGCATAGATTTGGTTAATCTTTGAAAAAAGATCTATCACTCAAAAGTCAGACATCATATTTTAATACTCATCCTTTGGTTTTACCAGCCCCATTCTCCAGCGATATTGCACATAGCAGCTCTTAAGAGAGAAAGATTCAGTTGCTCACATCAAGTAAAGTAAATGACTCTTTTCCTTAACTTACTAAGAACTGACTGATGAAGTGTTAGGTCCTGATTTGTGCTGAGGTCATTAAATCTGCTTCACAAACTCAATTAGAATAACTCATTTCACTGTTATTTTTAGTATTGCTGAAGTACTATGCAAAAAGGAAAGGAAAGATATTGTGTTGTCGTTGTGTTCTCAGGGGAGCGGAGAATCCCTCTGCAGTGAAATGCTCATATTTGACATCATAACAGATTAAACTGGATTCAGTTGCCCTTGCACTAGAGGACAGTTCAGGTCCAACTCCCTGCTCCTCTCTGCAGCCTTCTTTGAAGCCCTCCCAGTCTCAAGGATTCTCAGGAATCCCAGTGTGACTCCAGGGAGGCATCTCTGGGCCCTTTCGCCAGGGTCACGCCATACTCGCCGGGGCAGCATGGACACTATGCTGTGCTTTGCTCTGTAGCGTTTCCCACCTGGCAACCTGGGCTCACCACCTTAGGTCACTTCTGCTCATGAGTGAAGAAGACTTTGCTGGTGTCTTTCCCCTCTCACGTAGCTTTATGTTATTGCTTATTAGTGAATTAGTATTTACAGGTTTGGGGAAGGTTTGGGCTCCTTTACTCCACACTGACAAGGCAGTTCAGTGCCTGCCTGCTCTGTAATGCAGTAAGAGCAGCTGCCTATTTTGGGGAAAAGTGTTGGGCTAGACGATATGACAGTCATACTATGGATATGGCCTACACCCAAACTACTTTGACAGACATCAGACAAACATTTCTACATGTTATCAGTACAAATGACTGCTGTGTTGGAAGCTCTGGAAACTGTAGACTGGTGACAACTGTTTACTCTGAATTCATTAACCTCTGATCAAAGTCAAAATTCACCAGCATTGATATCAGTGAGGGTTTAAACTGATCTTTGGCAAAACCAAATGCGAAATTAAATCTGGCATCATGAATGGGATGAGGTGAAGTTAAATGACAGCAATGAGTGCAGTGACAATGTCCGCAGAGATTCCCATTTGCCTTGAATATTACACTGTTAAGGTAATCATCTTCACCTTCAGTCTCAGTAGTGGTTGAAACGAGGAGTTGTAAATCCAGTCTCTGAAGCATAAGCTAAAGATCAGATCAGCAAAGTCTCCAGATGCCTAACTTCTTTTGGGAGTCCACAACCAGCAGCCAAAAGGTATAAAATATTCCTGGACCTGGCTCAGTGTATCTGCGCGCTCAAAGTTTGGTCAGCCACAATAAAGGGGAGAAAAGGAGGAAATGTAATGTCTCTCAAATGCTTTCCACATTAGTCATGTGTGGACCCCACTGAAAAGTTCCATTGTCTTTATGAGAATTGAAATGAAGCCAAAGTACAGCATCTTTGACAATCCCACTCTAAAAGAATAGTTAGAAGCAGCAGCCAAACACCGCATTACAGTCTGCACATTGTGCAAGGGGGTGGGGATCAAAAAGCTCAAAGTTGCCAACACTTCTTCAAAGTTAAAGAGATTTTTCACAATTGACAGCAATTCATATGACTTTTACCTGTTGTATGGGCTTGGGAGCTCATTTTCCTCTTACAATAAGGTTCTGACTCTTGTTTTTGTGTGTTCTGGTGGGGTTCCTGGAACTGCCCAGAAAAAAGATAGATTCCAGTTCATGTGTTTCTGAAGCTTTAACTGAAACAAAAGAGAATTCCAAGATTTT
The DNA here is from genome assembly GCA_020800305.1 of Porphyrio hochstetteri. Lineage (NCBI taxonomy): Eukaryota > Metazoa > Chordata > Aves > Gruiformes > Rallidae > Porphyrio > Porphyrio hochstetteri. The sequence goes on along the minus strand of CM036908.1, from coordinate 65,181,510 downwards.
TTTTCATCCTAGTTATGGGTGCCTCCTTAACGTCTTATAATGAAATTTAATTTTTGTTAGGATCAAACTGACTAATTGTGGCTCGGGGCCCTGATTTTGCAGCTCTCCCCCAAAGCAGAAGTGTAGATGCTATTCTGTTGCATTCATTACTTGTAATTGGTGGTTTTATCCCAACTTTTTGATGCAGAAATATTTCTATTCATGTTTTGTTTTGATAGGTGAAGACAGCTGAGATCACAAGCCACTACTGCTATCAGTGGGAGGCTTTTTCCTGCTTTCAGATGTTTTTTATTCAGTAAGAGGAAAATAAACATTTATAGTAGAGATTTGTCTTCATTTTTATGTAGAGCTGAAATGTGTCTAGAAGTTAACTGATGTAGCTTGCTCCATGCTCACCTCCTGTCACAGCAGATGCTCCTCCAGAACCAAGAAAACATTCTGTTATTTCCAGATATTTTTTTTTAATGTAGGATAGAACACATTACATATCCCCCTAGGGAAAAGGAAAATACAGGGAGAAAGGCATGTGCAGCCAGATTCCTGCATTCTACCTGTTTATTGAACAAATGGTCCCTGGGCCAACATGAGCATATGTCAGTTGCTTTGCTGGGGAAGAAAAATGTGCTTTGAGACAGATTGATGCCACTGCAATTTATCTTTAATCCAGATGAAGTTTCAGTATGGTGAATCAAGAGGTATTTGCTGTGCCACTTGAGTAAAAGCAGCTACAGGAAAGGTCATGGGCTGTAAGCAGGCTATGTAAGTGAGCAGGTGCCTCTCATGTCTGAATTAGAGGTAAGGACACAGAAGCTTGCATGGTGAAAATACACCTGCTAGATCATTGGTGTAATTGGCCACTGCATCACTTGCTGTGTATGAGGTGGGGTGGAAATCGTTTGCAAGAACTTCTGCAGCCTTTTCCAGGGTTCTTGAGTTGGGTCTCTGGAGTCTTGGGACAGTATCCTGGGTGGAAGCTTGACAGCCTGTCAACAGGAAGTGCAGCCCATGCACCCTTGTCAACAGACCATCACCGGTAGTGAAATGTTTGTTCCCTGTTGCTCTGTGTTTGCTACAGTCATTTTTGCTGTGTTTATCTTGAACCAAAGCAGTGCTTTGAAAGAGAAAAAAGGTGAGAAATTACAGTAACAGCTGCTGAAATGATTGTTTTGATTGTCATGCCAGGCTTGGAGTGAACTCTGCAGTTCCCACCAGCAAGAAGATGATCTGTGTCAGGACTGGTGCATGTGGAAGTTGAGGGAAAGATTCACATCCTGCCTAATTCAAGGCAATGCAAGGCAAGAGCTTGTAGTTGGTTGTTCTTCATAAAATACATACTACTGCAACTAGATATTTATGGGGCAAAGAGAGAGAATGTCTGGGAGCATTTGGCACATAGGTTAACTGAGAGAAGCTCATCTTGAGTACTGTTCCCCACCACTCCTGGAGGATATAAGTACATGGGACTTACACACAGTTGAACAGATGTTCTTGAATGGACCTGTATGGAGCTAGAGCCTTGTTTCTTTATTCTCCCCAGCTTCTCTAAGCTCTGGGAGGCACAGGACAAACTGTGGAAGTCTTTGTGGGACCTCCTTTAGGTCATGCTGGAAGTGGTGATGTAGCACAGCATTGCCTCAATTCCACTGGCCTGGTGGGTTGCAGCACTCTGAAGGACAGAGGCATCTGTAGGTTGACTTATTGTGATAACAGATCTCTGATGTCTTGAAACATTCTATCTCTAATACCCAATATCTCTCCTGTCTCCTTGCAGGAGTTTGCATGAAAATCCGTTGGGGACTCTGGAACTACAACTTCAGGGTAACAACTCCTGGTGGAACATTAAGGTTTAAGAACAGGCCAAAGGAGATGGGTTTTACAGGATCTAGCAGATTTCATCTAAGTTGTGAGTGCTTTTGGAATGATAGCAGAATATTAGCAAAGGCAGCTCGGACAGGAAAGGTTTTGACACCAGTTGCATTAAGAGGACATTGTCAAATAGGTTCCTGGGTGGTTTATAGCCTTTACAACTCTCTTAACCGTGTTCCTTTGGAGGTCAAATTGGGGTCTGATTTCTAGATCATCTTACAGTGGGAAAACCCATCTCCTTTCACCTGGCAATCCTGTATTGATTTTCTTTTCTTGTTACTAATGCTGCTTGAAAATAACTTGAAGTTTATATGTGTTGCCTTATGCCTGTGCTTGCACTGTGTCTGGTGTTTTGATATTTCTGAAAATAAGCTTTGCTGCCTGTTCACAAGCCATCTGTTGGCTTTTAGAAAAGGTATTAGGTATGACTTGCCAGATAGTCAATGAGTCTCCTTACATCTGCCTACAATCCCTTTCTAAAGCCTATTGTCCTGTGCTTATTCCTGCCTCTCCAAAATAACAGTGTAACAGGGCAGATCCTTGAGTAAGTGCCACATAACCTAACACAGGGATAATGTTTATGGGACCTGCATTAGCCATGGTTATTTTAAAAACATTTATTTGTGTTGGAAGAGAAATTAAAACCAAATGGAGCATGGAGATCATTTCTCAGTGGATTGTGACCACCCTCCCTCTCTTGCAGATCCCAGATGTCAAATCTTGGGTCACAATCAGCTTGAAAAACTTGAAATTTTACTGCCTCACAAACGTTGTGTGCTTGGATTTGCAAGTCCAAATAAAACCTTGGTTAGCCTTAACATTTTTTTTGTATGTGCATTAGTACTGTGCAGTGATCTGTGCAGGGTGCTGCGTTTAATACATTAGGACAGCAGCATTTTAGCTTCTACATCACCATGTGCTTTTCAGTTAATTTTCCTCAAACCACTGCAATTACATTAATGCTACAACTTTTACTTGATTTTTGATTTGATATGCCTATCCTATGCCATCCCATTAGCATTAATAGACACGCCTGATCCTCAGTGACACACACAAATACTTGATTATTTCTGGCTTTCCCTGATGCAGGCTGGGAATGCTATATTGCACTTTCCCAGCATGCTCATTATTTTATGATAAGCTCAGCTGTCAGCCTGGATTGCTGTTTCCTCTGTATTTTGTGAAGCTCTAAGAATATCTGGCAGCTCCGACCTGAGTGTTTGCATTGCGCTTCAGCTAAAACAGACGTCACTTACTTTAACCAGAGACTTGTATATAGGCTCGTGCTCTGCAGCAACCTACATGAGCTAAACCAAAGCAATCATCCTAGTTCATCTCCACTGAAGTAAACAGCATCACAGTGAAGCTCTCTTTTCTCTGAAATCTGTTGAAAGCTTTTTTTGGCTGTTTCTTTCAGTGGCCTTCTAGTCACGTTGTAAGCTAATTGACATTCCCATAACATTTATTAATTTATCCCACTCCTGGTTTTCCTTGTATTTCTGTCATATCTCTTGACATGCTATAGTTTGGCTGATTGCCAGTGTCCTGGCTGCGTGAATACTCACTGCTCTGCCTGGGGATGGCAACAAGCCTCTGTGGCACGACAGGAACTCCGTCACCCGGCTTCAGCATTGTCCTCACTCTGAGCTGTGCCATTGAAGCAAATGGCTGGGACATAGTAAACCCAAATATATAATATGCATAGAGTGCCAGCAGTGAGGAAACCTTTGTTTTCTCTGCCTTCGATTTAGCACAACTTTATTTTCATCCATGCTTGTGTGCAGAGGGTAAGAGATGGTGAGTGAAAGCCTGATGGGTAACAGCAAGAAGGTGTCCGCCTTGACTTTATCACTTTTGTTGGAGAGAACTGTTGATTTCTACCTGGAAACATTTTGGGGTGTTTGATCTGGTTTCTGTACGTTCCCATGGTAAATAAAATTTGAGCTAAAGGAGGAGCTCGGATCCATCAGCTTCAGTGGCTGCAGGGCTGGGCACTACATGGTGCCTGTTCCAATCTCATCAACAGGGGTGCAGTTCCTATAGTCCCGCTGAGGTTGTGAATTGCTCTGAGTAACAACAGCTCTACAGTTCACCACTGATCACCAGAGGTTTTCTGGTTGCATCTGTGTACAGTGCTTCTGTAGAGGAGCCAGCTGGGGATCCCCTGCCCTGGGGCGAGGGTATGTGTCCCTGGGCTGGAAGGCTGCGCTGCTTCCACTTCTGGAAATGCTGGCTGTAGATACTGCTTTTGCATCAAGTTACATCAGAGGTGTTATTGCTGAAGCTGTGATTTTTCTGCTTGGGGAATGAAATCCATAACAAGGCAGTGTCATGGCATCGCCAGGCTACCTGAAGGCAGCTGCAAGTATCAAGACGCCCTTTGCGTTCACCTCTGAGCGTCTGTGTTGCTATGATGTGTGGAAGTGTAGGCTCCCTGGAGAGGCTTTAGGGAAAAGGCACGCTTTTTTCAACAGCAAAGAGAGCTGTCAGGCAGGTTCCCTTAAGGTCTGGACTTCCCGTCTCTCTGCCATAGGCTGCAGCCCATTGTCTGTGACTCGTGTAAATGTTCACTCCCCAGGACTGCAGCCATGCTGCGATTCCATTCACCGTAATGAAGGTGGAAAAACAGGAGCAAAGAATAAAGTAATGAATGGGAGGAGGGAGACTACAATAAATCAACCTGTTTACAACTCCAATGACTTTTTTTACATGAGATACTCCATAAAAAAATAATCTTAAGGCAATTGGGTCACCTTAAAGCACTTGAAGTCAGCATGACCTTTGGCTTTCTGGTTTTTGCTATTTTTGTCTGCTGGGTGAGATGTAGAAATCCAACTGATCTAATAAGGTAAATTTTCAGTTGCCATGGCAATATGTCTTGTTCATGTTCTCAGTTTGGGAGATTGTTCCACGCTGCTATTTCATGTCCAGGGCAGTATTCTTTGGTGGCAGAATTTCTTTGTTTCAGTACATTAATGCTACAACTCTGTTCTTCCATTCCCAGATTATGGAAACATGGCTCAGCCTGAACATTCCCCTGTAAAAATACAGTTATTTGCATTTTTTTGTTGTAAGAACATTCCTTAAGTCTGGAGGTAAGTGTTGATCCGTTTTGATTGATAGCTTGGGTGCAGAAACATACTGACGCTGTGAAGTTTCACCATTAAATGAAACCAGCCTGGAATCACTCCACATTTGATTCCATGTAGTCTGAACAACCTAAAGTATATCCTGAACTAGCAAGTCTTATAAAAAGAAAGGTAACTGAAAAGTACATCCTACCTATAGTGTATATCTTACATATTAGATTTCTACAGATCTCCATGTGCTTTCAGTCAATTCAGAGTCCGTTCCTAAGTACTGCAAATTCCTAATTTGGATCAATTCTTGCCTAGGACCACAAGTGCAGTTTCTCTCATTTCTTTTACCATGTTTAACTCTTTGTTTTTCCACATGCCACCTTCACCTTATTCCTAAGGTGAAGAGTAAAGCAGGAGCAGGTTTCTGTTGGCTCAGCACAGCCTGCAGTAGTGGGCACAGACTGCATACAACTCTGGAGGGTCAGGAAAGCACATAGACATGAGTTGGCCTAGTGTGATACAGCTTGGAGGTTTCACAGAACGGAAGGCTCCTATATTTGGGTAAGAAGGACCCCTTTCTGGTCATGTTCCCCATTTCAGTTGCATGTGACCTTCATTGCCTTTCTAACCTGCTTGGTTTCATGGAACTTGTCTTGCTTTTCTTTCCAAGTGACCTCACACAAGGGTGCAGCAGCTGTGGCACTTTGCACAACGCTTCTTCTTCTTCTTGGGGTGGAAAATGGTCAGGATTGCTTCATCAAAGACAGTCTTAAGGCCTTTCTGAGTGAGGGCTGAGCACTCCAGGTAACACTGTGCTCCAATCTGAATGAGAAGAAAAAAATTGTGAATACAGTTTTTTCAGGGCAGATGCCAATCTCTTCTCTTTGGTGATCAGTGATAGAACCTGAAGGAACAGTATGAAGCTGTGACAGGGGAGGTTTAGGCTGGATATTAGGAAGAGGTTCTTTCCTGAGAGGGTGGTTGGGAACTGGAACAGGCTCCCCAGGGAAGCGATCACAGCACTGACCTTGACTGAGTTCAAGAAGCATCTGGACGATGCCCTCAGTCCCATGCTCTGACTTGGCTGGCCCTGTGTGGAGCCAGGAGTTGGACTTGATGACCCTTACGGGTCCTTTCCAACTCAGAAGATTCTAGGATTCTATGATTCTGTACCTGCTTTTGGGAGAGACAGAGCAACCCTGTTCCAGCATCCTTCTATGTGCTATCCTCACCTCTGCCCCTGGAAAGGTAATGGAACAGCTTGTTCTGGATGCCATCTCCAAGCAATTGGAAGAGAAGAAGGTCATGAGGAGTAGTCAGCATGGATTCACTAAGGGGAAATCGTGCTCGACCAACCTCATAGCCTTCTACGATCTCATGACAGGCTGGGTAGATGGAGGGAGAGCAGTGGATGTCATCTACCTTGACTTCAGCAAGGCCTTTGATACTGTCTCCCATGACATCCTGATAGCAAAGCTGAGAAAGCATGGGATAGATGAGTGGACAGTGAGGTGGGTTGAGAATTGGCTGTCGGACCGAACCCAGAGGGTTGTGATTCGTGGAGTAGAATCTGACTGGAGGCCTGTTACCAGCGGTGTTCCCCAGGGCTCAGTGTTGGGTCCAGTCCTGTTTAATATCTTCATTGACGATCTTGATGAGGGAATAGCATCCACCCTCAGCAAGTACGCCGATGATACAAAGCTGGGAGGAGTGGCTGACACGCAGGAGCACTGCGCTGCCATCCAGAGAGACCTGGACAGGCTGGAGAGCTGGGCAGTGAGAAACCAGATGAAGTTCAACAAAAGCAAGTGTAAAGTCTTGCACCTGGGAAGGAACAACTGTTTGTATCAGTACAGGCTGGGGGATGACCTGCTGGAGAAGAGCTCAGTGGAGAAGGACCTGGGGGTCCTGGTAGATGACAGGTTGGCCATGAGCCAGCAGTGTGCCTCGGTGGCCAAGAGAGCCAATGGGATCCTGGGATGCATCAGGAGGAGTGTAGCCAGCAGGTCAAAGGAGGTGATCCTCCCTCTCTACTCTGCCCTGGTCAGGCCCCACCTGGAGTATTGTGTCCAGTTCTGGGCTCCTTGGTATAAAAAGGACAGGGATCTCCTGGAAAGAGTCCAAAGAAGGGCTACGAAGATGATTAAGGGCCTAGAGCATCTCCCCTATGAGGAAAGGCTGAGTAAGCTGGGACTGTTCAGCCTTGAGAAGAGAAGACTAAGGGGGGACCTAATCAAAGTTTATAATTATCTGAAGCAGGGGATGCAGGGGGAATCAGCCAGCCCCTTTTCAGTGGTCTGTGGGGATAGGACAAGGGGCAATGGCTGCAAGTTGGAGCATAGGAAGTTCCGCACCAACATGCGGAAGAACTTTTTCACAGTGAGGGTGACTGAGCACTGGAATAGGCTGCCCAGGGAGGTGGTGGAGTCTCCTTCACTGGAGATATTCAAGACCCGCCTGGACGCCTATCTGAGCAATATGAGCTAGGGAGCCTGCTTTGGCAGGGGGGTTGGACCCGATGATCTCTTGAGGTCCCTTCCAACCCCTACAATTCTGTGATATGCGTACTGCCACAGAGAGAAGCTCAGACCTTTAGAAAAGGGGTCAGGTCATTGCTCTGTTTTCTGCCTATGGGGTTAAGGAACAAGCTCATATGGTCATCCTGAGCAAGGGACCAGGCCTGCTAAAGCATGTTCTCAGTGGCCTGCGAGGGCCAGAGTCTGTAACATCTCAGGTGGAAATGGCTGGGGTTCAGACACCTGCATTTCAGGGCTTGGGGGGATCTTTTATCCCTCTGCCTCCCCAGGAGAAAGGTTTAATAGCACAGAAACCTTGGGAGATCCTTGTCTCCTGCAAGAAGTGCAATGGGTAAGTGAGAATCAAGCTGTCTGTGTTTCTGTAAGGGACATGGATGAGTTGGAAAGGAGGTGACTGCAGAGAGGTGTTTGCCACGTGCTCCTCCTGACAGAAGCCTGAACAAGAGAAAAAAAAGTAGGCAGTAAAATCTGATTTGCTGTCCATTGCCTCCTCCTGCCCTGTGTCCCTTGCTGCTTTGCTGAGAGCTCAACTGGAGAGTGTGGAAAAGCAGCAGGCTCAGGAGACACAAACTGTGTCTGGCTCTGGCCTGTTTGAGCTGAGACTTCAATCTCTGGCTGGGACCAACCAACGTGCCCCTGGAGGAGCTCACCTCGAATGAAACAAACCCAATGGAAAGCATGTCATAGCATCTCAGGAAAAGCTATTACCTCCTTCGCTAGCTTCACTCCATGCTCGTAGGTGAGTGGTTTCTCCTTCATGTAAAGCAGCCGAGCCAGAGTTTTGGGATCATCCCGGAGATCAATCTAACAGAAAATTCACAAACACTGTGCTCAGTACCACCTTGCTGTAGTTCTTGAGATAGTCATTCATAGCTTTATGAATCCACTGTCATGTCCTTGCATAAAGGCATCTATCCTCCAGGCCTCAGATACTCCATAAACTCATTGCACATGTATTTTCCTTTCTCTTTCCCTGTCTTTTTCTTTTCTTTCTTTCTGTTTAACCATGAATTCATTCTCACTGGTGGGTTATAGGGCCACAGCTCAGACAGCTGCAGTACAGTAAAGCTCTCAAAGGCTTTCACAATGTGGTTTGGAAAGTGTTGGTGGAAGCCTGAGCCCCATTGGAAGGGGAGGCTGCTGCAACCCTGCACTGCATCACCTGAAAAACATCCTGACAGTCCAGACAGAAGCAGCTCAGCCTGATTGACTTGAAACAAAATCCTTTATTTCCATGGAAAACATCAAAGTGAACCTATCCATTTTCTGAATGTGTGATGCAAAGGGTAATATTTTTGTCTTAAAATGGATGTTTTAGATTGTTCCAATGTGGAAAACAAAGCCAGTGTTTGAAGGATTGGACTTTCCTATGGCATGAAGGTTTTGGTTTTGACTAGAATTTGATTTGTTTCTCCAACTTGGCTTAGGTTACTCTCTGGTGTTCAGACATTCTCCAGATGGTTTTGTCCCTACTTCTCACAGTCTCTAGCCACTCTGTGTCTTGGAAGCAAACTTGTCTTTAAGACATTTTTATTTGATTGATAGATTCATAGTTTTCAAGGCCAAAATATAGTGGCTCGATCGTTCAGTCTAACATCCACTATAACAGAAGCAGGATGGTGAGTCACTAATTGCAATGTTGCTGTTAAAACATGAAGGAGGTTATTTCCTTTCCAGGTCTCCAAGTAATTTGATTAATTATTCCCATTCTTAAAATTTAGTTTGAAGTTTAGCTTCTGCTTCTAACCACAGATTTTGATGGGGTTTTTTTTCCCCCTGACTAAAGGCTGGTCAGAAGTTTTTTCTCTCTCTAGGTATTTATGCCTTGATACCACCTTTATATGCATTTGACGATAACAATGGGATGAATTCTGCCAGTTGTGACTAGCATGATGGGACATCTGCATGTTGGTTTCCATTCCCAGTCCCTGACTTTTCCTCTAATGAGAAAATCTGACTGTATGTCACATAAGAAGTTAAATAGGAAACCTCTCCAGCCACCCCTGGGTTGCAGTAGGAGCCCCCTCACTCTGAAGACCCCTTTGATGTCTGGCAGTGCACCTGCAGAGCATTACCTGTGTTCCTATGAGGACATAAGGCACGTTGGGCATGCAGACTTTCAGCTCGGGCACCCACTCCTCCTGGACGTTGTGGTACGAGGCAGGATTCACCACAGAGAAACAGATCAAGAACACGTCCGTGTTGGGGTAGGACAGAGGTCTCAGCTGGTTGTAGTCCTCCTGCCAGAGGGAAAACAGCAAGTGTGTTATGGGGTGTTCTTTTGTCAGCATCTTTACCCGAAAGAGCTGCTGCATTTTGTGTGTTATCCGTGGTGATGCTGGTGTAGAGGGCAATGCTAAACAGCAGCTGTCACTGGTGGAATAACAAAATTTGATCCTGAGGCTGCGTGTACTGGCCTCAGCCCTCTGGCGATGCGATACCTTCCTGGGAAGTATTATTTGACTGTCACTGCTAACTAATATTTGCTGATGACACACACCTCTAGCAACTTTTCTGTTAATATTATGGGCTTTCTATTCCCCAATAAGCATTTTAGATATGACCATATACAAAAAATTAGGCTCTCTGGTCTATTTAAGGCCATCACAGTCACGTACGGTATGCACTAATGTGTCAGTCAGCAGTAGATGCTCATCTTGAAAGCACAAAGCAGATCAAATCCAGGCTGCAGTGGCTGGGTACATCACTGGGAGAGTGATTTAGTGTTTCCACAGACCCTGGACCTGGGGATGGAGAGATGCCTTCTCATTGTGAAGAAGGCAAATTTTCCAACAGCTCAAATTGCATCTGTGTTATGTTGTGAACTGGCTTTCATAGCTGAGTTTCAAGGAAGAATTTAGGTCTGTTTTCAGGCTTGAGATGTTGAGAGCAAGCAGAGGTTTTTTTCAAGCCATGTGGAAGGGATATACTGGCTTTTTCTGATAGTGAGAGCATATGGAGCTGTGTCTGGTTGGTACTTTTCAATGATACCTGTTAGGAAATTTCAGGGTAATGAAACAGACACTTAGAGGGGATGCACATGCCCTGAGGATTTTTTGGTTGGATCCAGAATTAAAAATATTGGAAAGGAACACCAAGTTGGAGTGTGGGAAATGGTAGTACATGTTGCTGTCAAATCTGACTGAGGCTGAGGGCTTTAGTTTACAGTTATTCTGGGCAAGCCTCAGATCTGTGCAGTATGGTCTTTTCTTGGTTACAACTGTCTGAAACTTCATTTGGTGAAGTTCTACTTTGCAGATACTGAAATAGTTAATAACACAATGAAAAGGAAAAAAAAAACCCAAACCCAAAAATTATCCAGGTGTTGTTGGTAAAGCTTGAGAACTTGAGTTAGAGAAATCCTGCATTAGGGGCAGGAGGAATGCAGCTGCTGCCTGTCCTGCTCAGGAACTGATGCAGGACTGCATCACTCTGTGCCCAGATCAGGTGGTGTGTTAATTCAGTCTTGTTTCGGTCTTGCTTTGGTTGGGTCAACAAATGAGAGAGCTTAATTATGAGTTAAGACTGGTAAATCTTCTTTCTGAAATCTTTTGTTCACTGAGTGTGCAGAGCTAAGATGAACCAGACTACTTCTGAATTGACACTAATTTCCAAACCCTCACCCCAATGGATTATTTAAAAACAGTCTGCTCCAACCTTTTCTAAAAAAACCTCCTTAATTATTTATTCTGAAAGGAAGTACCAGGCCAAATTTAGCTCTGTCTTGTTAAAAAGAAGCTTAAAGAAACATCCTAAACAACAAACAAAATGTTTTGTTTTGTCAAACTCAATGTTCATTGTCCCAAACCCACTTCAACAGGAAGGGTGAGTTCCCAGTTAACACCTCCAGCCCCAGAACCACAGTATTTGGGGTAAAGCCAGAGTATGTTCCCACTGATCTGTGTGTTTCCAGTGTCATGGGAAGCACTGATCTGAAAAAATATTTCCATGACAAGAGGAGATGTTTAGACACACCAACCCAAGAAAGAGTGGATTCTCCACGTTCAGGGAATGGCAGAAAGAAAACTCAGAGGTGTTTGTGGGAAGATCAGGGATACAGGCCATGAAGAAGCAAAGCTATTGGGAGGAGATTTATATGAGGCTGTGGAGATGACACCCAGCTCCCACAGGTGACTTGAGGCAAAGTGGATGTCAGCACAGCAGGAGCAGAGGAGCCAATTGCATTACAGAGACAGCAGAGCTTCCAGGGGATGCTGGGGATGCGGGAGGCCTGGCCTGCTTATGGGACATCATTTTAACCCAGAACCTCAAACCTGATGACTTCGCTGAGGTTATGCCATGGCCAATGAGGGCTGACAGCGGGTGCTTGGCAGAGACCTTGCCTGCGGTTAACTGCCTCCGAAAGCAGCCACGCGGTGGCAGCAAATCCTTGAGGAATCGTGGTTTGGGAATTACTTCTTTTTTTGAGAGAGAAATTGGCGAAATAAAACCAGTTTCAGTATTCCCGACGTGCCTGTTTGGAGGGGCTGGAACTTCCTGTACCATTAAAATTACAAACTAAAAGGCATGAGCACTCTGCCTCGCCGTGACAGCTACAGGAGCCTTTCATCTGGTTTTGCTTGTTCCTTTGTAGCTCCTTGAAAATCCTTTTACAGGAGGAGCTCTCCGAATCTGTGTTAGCAGCACAGAGCATTATATAAACCCTGAGGAGGGACAACCACGTAGCAGAGGTCTTGTCTCCTGGCAGGGCACACAGGACCTTGCATGGATGTGTTAAAGCGCAAATGTCATGGGTATGAATTGATCTGGGCTCCTGTACATACCTGTGTCTGAGGGCTGGCAGGAGCCTGCAAACTACATCAGACTCTGCCTCTGTTTATGCCCCCCAGGAGGGGCTATAAACCCCTGCAATGGCCTGTTATGAGCTCCATCAGGATCGTATCTCATTCAGAGATGGTTGAAGTCCAGCAAATAAATAATGTAAAAAAGGGACTGGACATTTGTGTGGGTATGGGGCACATCCAGAGGTGTGACAGGGGTGTTTGGGAAGGGACGTGAGTCCTCATGGGATTGGGCTGTAGCTGATCATTAATTTGTTTCACTGGCTTCATTTTGCTGCCAGCTATTTAGGGAGCGCAAGGCTTCCAGTTATGCTGCCTGGCCACTGGTTTGGCATGGAAATGCAGCAGGAGGCCTGGCCTTGGTGAGTTATGTGCCTATGACTTTTCAGGGCCGAGAGGCACAGACTGCTGTTGCTCCCTTCCTGCTCTCTCACCACTGATCTCTTCCAGCCTTGCAGCCATAAGGCCCAGAACGTACAGCAGAAGTTGCTTTTCTTTGATGTTGCTGCCGTGCTGATCTCAGGTACACTCCCTGCCATGTCAGCCCGTTACAGCACCTCACACCTGAGTCCAGTCTGGGGAAAAAAAAGACCACTGCTTTTTTTCCTGCTAGGACTGTTTGCGCCAGGGATACAGAAGTCCAGATACCCCAGATGTAGGGTCTCTGCCAGCTCTCCCTTCAGGCTGACAGAGGGTCCTGCTGCAGGAGTACATTTTCCAATTGTTCTTTCATTAGCATATGTTTTATAGCGTTGTACGGTCGAGTGCTATTTTTGGCTATGACTTCACCCTGATGCCTTTGGAAAGCCACACAACACAAGGAGAAGGAGGGAGGGAACAACCCAGATGATCTCTCGTTATAGCTTGAGCGTGTGGGAAGTATAATCCTCTCAGCCTCCAAGGAGATACAATCTAGTCATCAAGAAGTGATTCATGCTCTGAGTTTTGACTAGATGGCCATGTCCTCTGGACCAAGGTCTGAAAGGGAAATGAGCCTGATGAGTTGGAAATGGTGCCTGGAGGCAGGTGGTGCTATGGCTAGATGCAGAAGATGGCAAAATTGTTGAGGGGTGAAGTTTGTCAGAGAGGCAGATTTGCGTTACTTCTGGCTCAGGAGGACAAATAAAAGAATGTATTCTGAGGAAATGGCTAGCAGGTGGAACTATCAGCCCTACAAAACAAGTAGAAATATTAAGGCAGTGAATAAAATCTGACTGAGAACTGAATATAACTCCAGTCTCCTTTGCAAAGGCTTGTGGTACTGCTGGATCGTGACAGATGCTCTGAGCTCTGCATTTGTGAGGACAGAGTAGAAAATTGATCAGGCATTGAACATGGGACAAGGAATTGGTTCATATTTTGGGACTGGCTTTTGGATCTTCTCTTTGAACCATGTAAACAGTAGGATGGGTGGACTGTGACACCAAGCTAGCTATGAAGTGACAGTTGCTTCCTATAGACGTGTGGTAGGAATAAAATATGATAGGGGGAAAAAAAAAACCAATCCCCAAAGCATAAAAGCCCCAATCCTGCTGAGAGCAGGGTTTGCTGGCAGTGACAGTCTGTCCTGATGTGGGTTTCGACCTCTCGGTGTACTGATGCAAAGTCTACTCTGTAATAGGTGGCCTCTGCAGACAGGTGAGTCTCCTTCTCCATTGTTTATACATTTCATAGCAGTCAATCATGGCCAAAACCCCCCGCAGCCAAGAAGTGCTCCCAAAAGAAAAGCCCTGCAGGGCTGCTGGGTCCCAGGGAGTGAAGCTCCTTTCCTCTCCTACTGCCTCCAGTGACAGCGTGTCCTCAGCTGCCCAGTGCCAGCTCTGACTGGGGGAGCTGGTGGATGTGGGTTCCAGCCTTCCCAGGCAGGGAGAGACCTTGGGCCTGTTTCCTCCCCTCTTGGCAGGAGATTTTCTGCAGAGTTTCTGTGCGGATGGTGGTCATTTCTTTGCTCTGCCAGTTGCTGGCATTTGGAGGTAGGGGAGGGAAATCTCATCATGAAAATGTCTTGCTCCCTGTACCCTTTTCTGCCCTTTTTCTGGCACAGTGAGGCACTGATAATTACTCTCTTCCTCTCCAGGGGGTGAAATCAGCCCACAGACCAGAGCTCTTTGGCAAATTTTTAGAGCAAGCACACCACATCAGACAGTGGGAAGAGTAAAAGCATTATATATGTAAGTAAGCATGGGATGCAGACTCTCTTGTAATGCACATCCTTATCCTGGGGGAAGGATGCAGGGATGGGTGCCAATCTGTCCGGGTTACCACTTAAAAAAGTCAGTAGCTGATGTCTGATAGGCTGGTGCTGGATTCTACTATTTTTCTGATCGTAAAACAGGAATTCTTTGCTGTATCTTCGATGCCACCATGTGGTAAAGGTAAGAAAACACTGACTTTATGTAAAACGTCATGTTTGCAGTAGGAGGTGGATATATGGGAGTCTGAGGAGCCAAATCAGGCTTAATTTTTTTGCTTAGACAAAATGCAGTCTTAGGGATGAATTTGTGTATATTGCTGAACCAGAATTAAATCTCGGTGTAGAAAACAAGAAGTTGTTAATATTTAAAAAAAAAAACCCAAACCTTCAGAAACATAATGAACAGCAAACTCCAGTATATGGTAGTAACCAACCAAACATGGGAAAGGAAACTTAGAAATGTTTTGTAGTAATTTACCTGCCCTGCAGTGTCGTAAAGTCCCAGCAAGTGTTGTTGTCCTCCCACAGTCACAGTTACTGGAAGAAAGAAACAAGATATATTGTTCATGCACAAGCCAGTGGCCTCATTTTTATGTGGTTTACTCCAAAAATGCCAATACACCCCTGTGCTAGACACATAAGCACGTACCTTAAAATATGGATCCTAAAGCAAGCACATAGACTCAAGCCAAATCAAAGGCAGCCTAAAGTCACAACAGAAATAAATGCTTTATGCCAAGCTTTTATTTCTTCAGAAATAAGAGGGGCACACACTGTTGCTATTGGGGACCCAGAAACATTTGCTTTTGTCTCTGCAGCCACCAGCTGACCCCATGAGGTGGTAGGATTTGAAAGAACAGGATTCCTGCCTCCCCACCCTGAGAGCTGGGGTAGTTTTGTCACGGATCATTGTAGTGGATGCTCCAAAGGATGGGAAGGAAAGAAGCACTAATGTTTGCAGGGATGCTGAACAGATTCTGTGACAAATGAAGGAAAACAGGGCTTAGTTTATTGATCACACTCAGCCCCATTACTCCTTTAGCAGAACTCCTTTTGAACTTCATTTTGAGCCTGCTGACATTGATGAAAAGGGTTTTTTATTGCTTTTGGATGAACTCCGTTATTAGCTGATCTCAGTAATCAGTGTTATTTTGTATAAAGGGTATGATCTGTGTTAATGACATTTAGTTAACCAGTTAATCTGCTTAAATCATTACTACTCAACTGAAAAGATGAGGAGGGGGGGAATTAATTTCCACTCATTAGACAGCAAGAAGACTAAACATTCATCAGGAAAGCAGCTTGTTTTAAAGCATGAGGGCAAATGGCTGGAATGAACACAGAGCTATGGCTGGGGCAGGGGTTGGGGGTCAGACTGGTGTCCCTTGGCTCATCACAACTTGCCATTAATGAGGACTGGGGAAGATTGATAGTTACTTGGCAAAGAGGAGGCTTGAAAAAGTTCACAGAGGTTCTTGCTGATTCTTTTTCCAGTGATAAGGCTTTTACAGGAGAAAAGCACCTACCAGTTTATAGAAGTTAATAGCTCCTGCACTGGGGAAAAACGTCCTGCTTGAAATCTTTTAGACTTGAAGTCTCCGCCAGTGTGGCTGGACAGATTGATTGTTCAGCAGCTTTACTTGCTTGCAAAGCAACACGGTAATTTTGCTAGCACATAAACAGAGCAAGACTGACATCCTGAAAGTACAAAGGCTCAGTGAGGACCAGACTTGCTGATGAGAGCAGGACGGGCTGTACTCACCCACTGCTGGGGCTGCCATGTGATGTGCAAGGGGGGAAGAAAAGAAGAGCTGGGAAAGGGGCTGGGAGCCTTCCTTCTGCTCCTCAGCTCAGGAGGTAGCTCATACACAGTGCAGCTTCCAGGGGCAGTCAAAATGGGGCTAGCTACTGAGCATGGATATCCATAGGTGGAAGACCCCAGAAAAAAAGGTACCAGGGTGGGGAGATGGGTACCAACTGGAGACAGCCCAGATGATCCATCCCCTTACTCCAACCTGACTTTGGTAAACTAATTTGAATGAAATCTCCCCAGAGCCCAGGTTTTCAACTTCTTGTGGTATAAGGATTCTCAAATTGTCCCAGTAGAGCTATGAGCTGTATAAGCCTGCTGACAATATGCTTGCTTTTCTTAGCTCCTTTCACAGAAGCAGTGGGGCCACAGGTGATCCTGCACAGCTTACTGGGGGCAGCTGGGAGGTGTGAAGTTTTGTCCAATTGCAACCTTGGCGAGACTTCAACCTGCCCCTGTGCCAACCGCTGCAGGAGCCAGACTTCTTCTGTTGATTTTACTGTGCTCCAGGGCCAGCTATGGAATATGTAACCTTCCTCTGAAGGCAGTTTTCCAGCTGCAGTGTGTGGGCCACTCAGTGTTCAGGTGCCAAGGTGGTGTTTGGGACTGCACATGAGCATCAGTTGCTCTGTCAGTCCTTGGTTGAATTTGCATGGAGTCTGCAGAGCACCTCCAAAACAGGATGCTCATATGGCACCTGTGTGGCCATGGGGTGCACGCAGGTGCAAGTGATGTAATGAGTATGATGAAGAGATATTTGCCATATGTCAGTGCTGACATAGCTATCCAGCTTTGCCTCTCACACCAGGTAACCCTGAGCTGGGCCCTGCTTGCAGAAGATCAGCCCAGTAATTCAGAGTTTTAAAAACTTTAAAATCACACTGAAATTTACTGTCCAGGCTCAGGCTGCTCTGATGTTTTGCTGGCCCATCTCTTGGTGACATCTGACTGACAGAGCTCTGATGGATCTATATTGGCAAAAGACCCTGGTGCAGATACAAACTGCTGTCATGTTCCAGTGGTTAATGTGGTTTGGAGACAAGCCGTTTGGATAGAGGTCCAGTCCATCTCCAGTGCACTATTCTTTGCCAGAAGGATATGCTGTAACAGCTCCTAAGCCATTATCAGTGCTTTGTGGTCCATGAAGTCACAGTGAATATATTGCAACAGGTCTGTGGAGCCACACACTGAACAGTTATTGATAGTCTGTGCAGTTCAGTTTGGCTCTTGGCAACCTCTGGGAAATGCCAAGGGGGAATAAAGAGGCTGCTTGTGTCCTACTGTTACTCTTCCCATACACAAGGGCTAAGAAACGCAAGGATGTTTGGAAAAATACACCCTCGAGACTACCCAGCTTACACATCACATTTTAATTCTCCTTATACCATCCTGCCTTCTATGTGCCCTGCTGTGAATTTCCACGTGGCATCAGTAATTTCTTTTGCTATCATTTTCCTTATCAAACTTTGTATTTTGCTTCTTCTTGTCCGTTCTTCTAATCTATCACATCAGTAGATATCCTTGCCCACTTCACCTCTCCAAGCTTACAGCTTACCACCCCAGCAAAATGTCTTGTTGGCTGAGCTTCAGCAACAGGGAAACGGTTGTTTTTGGGCTCCTGGTTCTGGTTGGAGTGGGGACCAAATGGTTCACACTGACAATTCAAATAATCACTGGTTCTTGAAACAGTGATGTCTAGATTAATGTATTGATGCTGAAATTTCCACCACACTTTCATGCAGGCAAAACAGATGTCAAAACAAATGGCTTTTGCCTGTGAAAACATCATGGTATTTTCATACTGAGTTTATCAGTCTGCCTTTGTCAGGCTGTTCAGTGTGTCCACTTGGTAGGCTGCATTTATGAGCTGAGATTGCTTTGCTAGATTTGTAGGCCTTACTTTTGGCTTTATGTGAATTTACTCTCACTTATCCTGTTACTATTTTTTCCTGTGCTGTCAGTGACCAAGCCTATGGGAAGCCAACACAGAATTTCTTCCCAGTCACTGGGGGCAATGCAGGCTCCTTTACAGGCTTGTGAACTCGGCTTTATGAGCAGTCCTGGAGTAACAAGATAAATCCGAAGTCTCCTTGCCATTTACTGGCCATATTGATATATTGATTAAGCACTGAAACAGCGTGGCCTTTCACACTGAGTGCAGTGGGGACTGCAATGAAATGTGGCTGAATACTTGCACAGTCCTAGTTCTCATTTGGCTCCAGTCTGGGTCGCATCAGACTATGTGACGGAGCAGACGTTTTCCTCCTTTCCCTGGGTGGCTTTAACTAAGTGCAGGATGTGTAAAATACTGCTTTTAAATCATAAATTAGCCGGGCATTTCTTGCTACAGTTTGAGTACCTATTTTGGATCACCAGCCCTCTGTTGCAGGTCTGTCTGCCTGGGGATTTTGCTAATGGGTTTCAACACAGAGCTCTAAAACTTGCTGTCCTGCTTGAAGGCCACAGCAGAAAAGCAAATGGGTTTATTAAAGCTAAATGGGTTTACTGTATGGGCTGGATCTGGTGTGTGGACCATGAGCTGGTCTGAGCTGTGAGCTAATTAACTTGTGTTCCTGGGGATAATATGACAATTTTTTGTTGATGTTATTGTTCCTTAGGTCACCCCAGATCCACCCATCTTTGCCAAACTCTTCCTGCAAAGTATTTCATTTCTTCATAGCAAAGGCCTGGTGACTTTTTGGGACTGAATTTTGCCTTGGAAGAGCCCTTCAGCCACAACATTCGTGGTCTGCACTAACAGAAAGGGGACATAAACTGTCTGCTGCCCTCACAGAATCTCTTTTCCTTGATTAATAGCTCGAAGCAACATGTGAGGCTCTGGTATGACACCAAACATGGATGCAATAGCTCAGACTCATTTAGCTGTTGTACAGGAGTGTGGATGTGCACATCACGGGGAATTTTTCCATGCCTGTGAAGAAGCACTTACAGAACCAAATGACTGTGAAACCACTAGCTAGAATATACACAATAACTTAGGCAATGTCTAATGTGATACCACATGGGAGAAGTAATCTATTTATTCTAGTGCTTTCCTGCCAACAAATTAAGGTCCAGCTGCTTTGGAGAGAGATGCCAGGAGCATGACAGCAAGCAGAGATGGTAGCACCTGCCTGGATGGAAAGGTTTTCTTATTTTTTTGGGGTAAGTTATTCTGTGTTAAGCCTCAAACTTTCACAGGAGCCATCTTCACATCTTGTGTGTGTTATCACGTTATTGAACTATTAAGTTTGTGCATTTGTCCATTCACTATGTTTATATGTACCAGATGCAAGTTACTTAACATAGACTAATGTCCACCAGTATAAGAACAACTGCAATTCTGGTTGACCTATTGTCACTAGAAATGCCCAAGATCTCTTTCTTTTCCAGCTGGGAAAGAGGGTAAAATCAGGAAGATGGAGGAAAAAACCATTTTTTGGTTAGGTGCAGTGGAGTTTAGATGGAAATTTTGTGTTCTTGCTGCTCTAAGGCATGTAGTCACTTGACCAAATGTTTTATTTCCAGATAGAAAGGTCTTTACATGTGTGCCTTACAGCTTTCCTTTCACTTGCAAAGAGGCTTTTCCATACAAGCCTCACTCAAGAGGTATCAATAGTCTTTTAAACACTTGGCTTCACCTTGTGCCTAGTCTCAGAATGCTACTTCAAACCAAACTTCTGTCCTCCTGCATGTATTTGTCAGGTAAAGCTTTATATTAAACTATAACTGGTTCTGGTCAGTGTTAAATACAGATCAGATTCTAAGGAGGGACAATAACAATGAGAATAAACTAAGCAATACTTTGGTCTTTAAAATACACAAGTGTATACACACATGTAGTATTTTAAAATATACCATACTAGACTAGAGCAGCAGCCAGGGAGATGAGAACTGAATCTCCATTTTCTCAGGTCTTTTGGTGTATAAAGATACACCTTCTCCCTTGTGAATATGCCCTAAATCTGCTGCAACACCAACCTACAAGTCAAAATATTTTCAGCAATGCCAGAACCATTAATTTCCAGTTTCCTCTCTGCTCTTTACCAGAAAAACTGTCAAGTCACCTTTATAAAGAATAAAGTCCACCTGCAATTAAGAGCTTATTTTGTGGGTTTTTTTTTTTGCATGCTTTCCTTGGCATACATATGAGCTTTAAGATGAACTTCTCTGAAGAGGGAACCAATCAATGGTTTCCCTAGGGGATTTTACTCCCTCTCTGATGATAATCATCTTTGGAAGGCTTGACTCAAGGCCAGACCATATCTTCAAGAGCAAATGCATTGTTGGTGGAATACCAATGGCAGCAAATGGCAGGATATCTCAGGGACCTCAATTTCCTTCCTCTAGCACCTTTCAGACTGATTTCTGTGAAGTTATCAGTATACTGAATATGGTGTGTTCTCTAGCAACTGATATCTCTGGGGATACTGAGGGTATCTTTGCCTGCTGGGTAACCTTTGCCTTTCTTCCTGAATGTAGTTTTATGAAAGCTTTCACAGTGAATTGGGAATCTCCCTCCTCTTCACAGATGTCTGCTGCTCTCCGGGGCTTACCCCAGGCAGGACAGGACTCTTTTTCTAAGAGTTTGTTTGAAGAAAAGTGATTTTAAAATTACCATGTAGCTCCTAAATAAGGGTCTCTGTGGCTGCAATGTGAGGATCCATGTTATGTTCCAACTAGGGACTGAAACTCAAACATGTCTCAAAGAAGTTTAGGTCTTTGGATCCCTTTGGTTCCAAATAACTGTCAGGCATCTAAGTAACTGAATTGAAGCAACATATTCCAGGCTTTAAGAAATAGCAGCTTTGAATATTCACAGGAAAACAAGGTAAATGAGGGCAATACATTTTTGTAGCACCTTCTAAGTGTTTCAAGTATATTCATGAATTCTATTTGGGGTCATGTTTGTGTTCAGAAATATCTTTCTTTGGCTGACCCAGGTGAAGAAAATAGAGATAGGGTTGCCAAGGATCAACCTTTCATGTGCTGCTTTGATTTTAGTTGGTTAATTGTCTAGAGAACTTCATTTTAGCAGCTGTGGACATATCTTCAGGAGATGTTACACCGCCGTTGCTGAAGCTGGGATCATTCAGGAAATCTGCAAATGAAAGCTCTAGGGATGCTACAATCTGGCACTCACCAAACCAAGCCAGTCAAAGAAAAAAAGAGTAAGAAAGACACTAATGACATATCCTCATCCTTTAGGCTAGGAATGACAAGCAACACAGATGAGCTCTATTGACTGTTGCTTTAGCTAGGTTATCCTTTTAGCTTTCCTCCTTGGAAACGTTCCCACTGCTGAATGCAATGCAACAACGTTGTGTGGCCAACATTTCCAGGGCAGATAAGATCTGGTCTCACAGGACCCTTGGCTCAGCCAGGGTCTGCCAGTGCCCCATGACTCAAACCTGGGCTATTCTTCACTTCCACACATGAGGCTGAGCTCCCAGGAAATCAAGTCACACATTGCTCATGGCATGTTTCCCCATTTCCTCCTTGATGTCAAACAAGATCTGATTACAGCCAAATTAATTTGCTACCTCAGACTTATCCTGCAGCTTAACGATATTCTTTCTGAATGAAAAATCAAAAGTGTGCTATTTTTCCATGTAATTGGCCTAAATACCTCACTTTAGATGTAAATTGTACTAAATACCTTTCTTTAATTGCTCCTGTAATCATCTAGCACTAGCTCAAACAGGCCTGATCGCCTGTATTTTTTCAAAGGAAGGGCTCTGAGTAAACCTCACCACTTCCTGTCACCTCATCAATGGATGAGATCTATGTTCTGCTGAGCAAATACTTTTGCCCATCTGATATTTACAATATCTGAAAAACATTTCCAGTCTGCTCCCTGTGGTGGGAGCACAGAGAGGCCTCCGGGGCTGGGATTCAGCTGATTTCACTCAGTGTAGCTCTGGGTCTAATGAGGTGGTGAGGAATTTGCTGCTTTGTCTTTAGGCCACAGACATTTAGTGATTTTAAAGCCAGATAGGATTCATAGCATCATTTATTCTGCTCTAAATAGCTTATCTAGTGTCTTCCTACAAGGCATTTTTTCTTGTAGCCCTTTTCCAAATTCTTTTTCAAGCAGTTGCTAGGACTAGACAGTGTGATCTAGCAATGGTTTCATTAACGATCTAGCCAGAGGTAATATGACTTTCCTATTTCTACCTGTCATTCCTCAACAGCTGATCTAAAGCTTGCATTGGTTGATTATTCTTGTTATTTAATGAGTCTTGCAGTTCTTTATGCTTTTCTTAAGGCCAAAGTCAAGTCATTCTTGGCTTTTGTATTTGTAAGGCTTGTTATATCCTTTTTAACTCCATGGTTGCATGGAAAACCTGGAGATTAACTCAGATAAATGCCTGTTGAAAGTGTCTCACAAAAAAAGAGGCAAACACACATGCTCCTCCAATGTTCTCATGGTATGGAAGTCAACGCTGAAGACTTTTAGAAGTCTGGGATTGACTATGCAGAGGCAAGCTTTTTCAGCGAGACCTTTCAGGTACTTCAGGAAGCATCAGAGAAACAATATCTAAACACTTTTCAACAATAACTTTCCACTGCCTCTAGGGATTGCTTTTCACCTTGTATTCCTGTTTCTTGCATGTGGGGAGGGACACTCCTTGTTTCCTGCCCCACCACTACAGGTTTGAGCATTCCAGTGGGATTGGTGGGAAAATTCCCACCCCCAACTCATATTGCAGCCACACTGGGGAAGCAGACTGACACCAAATGACAGCTCTGTCGTCCCATTCTGCAACAGGAATAGATTAATCTAGACAGTGTCATCCCATAGGAAGATTCATGACTTCTACTATGTGGTTCTTTAGCATCTTGTGGGGAAAAAGGCTACACGTTTCACAGCTGGATATTTGCTATGCAGTGACAGCAAACAGAAGATATGTACCAGTCCACCAATCATTTTTATTCAAGCAGCTGATATGAAATGCTGTAAATCTTTCAAAAAGCATTGGGATGTAAGTCTTCAGTGTTGGCCAGCTTACATGACAAAGAACACAAAAGCGGTGGAGGTAGATTCAGAAGATCAAGCAGAATGAATCTGGTCCAGAAATGGATGAAAGAGAATTAAAATTCCCAATGCTTTTAGAACAAGCACGGCAGTAAAACATGAGCCAGCTTCTTCCCAGTCTGGGACATTACTTATTTATAGAGAACATGAATGAAGTTGATTTATTAGAAGCATTGACCTCATTGTTTGTAAAATCAGTGCTGGAGGATTTCCCCTACAACTCAGTGAGTTATTGCTGTGCTAATCAATCCTTTAACAAATTTAGCTTCACTGATAGCAGAATCCAAAGAAACCTTGGGGTTTCTGTTTGCAAGAAAAGCTATCCCCATTTTCTCCAGTAATACAGTCCTGAGAGAGCTCTTGGGACCTCAGTGTTGTGCAGAGCTCTGCTAGATGGAAAAGGCTAACATAATTATAGTGCTTGGGGAATTGAAGAACAATTGACATTGTGTCTAAGGGAGTGTTTTGTTAGGTTTTATTCTGTCTTAAATAGAGGGCTGTGCGCTACAGCAGCCTGGGAGGTGCTTCCTGAGTATTTCAGCTCACTGTGCACCATCAGCTGTCCCCATGGAAGGCAGTTCTGCTCCCGAGTCAGAAACTAATAATAACTGCCTCGGTAAATGCACTAAATTTGCAGGCAAATAGAGTCTGATGCTTGCATTTCAATGCTACTCTAATTGAGGGTCTTTTTACTGAAAGTAACAGCAATATATCCAGGATAGAGGATACAAATGTAGCATTAAGTAGTATAACTAGGTAGAACCTGAACATATTATTAAAAATATTATGATTGTTCCTAAAAAATGAACAATAGTAGATATCCTCTCAACCCTGATGGAGAGGAAGTGCCCTTCCTGAGACTGTGTGATTGCTTGTGGCATTGAGATGAATAAAAGAGCAAATATTTAGCTGTGGCTGCATTGTGAGCCTATCCAAAAAATGAAAGGCAGAATGTAGAATATTCTCTATATCTGTACCTTATCTCTTCTAATATTTTTAAAGCTTCCATCACCATAGCACAGTATCAAGGAATATATGTTTATCTAGAGCTAGGCTCAAGTCAATAGCAAAGTTGGTAGAGCTCAAAGATTATTAAAGAATAACTGAAATTGGAACAATCTTATTAGCATTTTAACCAGATGCTTTGGCATTTTCAGTTTAACACCAGTAAAGTCAGTCAAGGCTCTTTTTAAAATCAACTGTTTATGGGAACCCAATTCTCTGAAGGATGTATTTGGAATGCTAAGGTCAAGGTAAGCAGATCAAGGAGTGTGAAATTTAGTCCAGGGAGAAAGAGTGGGAATAAAAGGAGCCTTTGACCATTTGCCTACCTCCTCTTTTCTGTCTGTGTAAGGCAACAAGTCGTTCCTCTAACTGTGACTGAGTGCTGGGGAAAAGACGATCTCCAAACTTACGTCAAACATCTGGTTGTCAAGGGAACATGAGACTTGGTAAATAGCATCAGAATAAGTGGAAGATTAGTGGCAAAATGAGACAAATCTCACTGAAATGCATCCAGGCAATCCACAGGGTGTTTCACAAAACAACTCCAGACCATGGGAGGCTCTCTGCATGGTTATGGGGAAGTAAGGCAGCTTTTTGCTACTTCTCTTCTTGCACTGCTTGAGGATCAGAGATAGGGGTTTTGTTTTTTTGCCTGGAAGGGAGAGGAAAGCAGTCTCAAGAAGCAGTGCTGGCTAACAGCACTGGCTCTTTGCTGTAGCAATGTCTTCCTAAAAACTGTGGTGATCTTCCTTGCTCTGGGTTAGATGGAAGTGGGAACAGGTAATGCTGATGGAAGGGCATGAGTGGTTGTCCTCTGTAGAGAGTTTTGTGGAATCATGGCTGGTGGCCAAAGGCCATGAGCTTGGTACAGTGAAATTGGTCAAGCAGTAAGGGCATGAGAAACGTGGTGGATGTAACAAAGACGTTATATCTTTAAGATAGTGAAGTATGGGAAAGAGGAACTAAGCACGGGGGAAGGAGCCATAGGCATTCGGAGTATGTGCCAATATGGGCACAGATGTTCTTTTATCTTGGACCAATGATGAGCTCAATTTTTGCAATATGCATAAGCTAATTATTGTAACCATAAAAGTGTGATGTGTAACCGAATAAAGTTGAGGCTTGCTGGACATCATCGGATGTGGCTATCTCCCCATCGATTTTCCACAGTCCTCACTACAGGCTGTTTCTTCAGATGATGGAGGCCCTATATCACAGTGACTTCTACTGTCAGAAGACCCTATGCTCTGAAGTTGACAGAGGACCCACATACTTGAAGAGAAAGAGACCTCAGAAAAGCATTTTAATCTTCAGCACCTATGACTTGAGTGGATTTAATTCTTTGAGGATTCTGAAACTGAAAAATTTGGGACCTTCTGTTTCTCATGTTCCTGAAGAGTTCCTAAGAGCACCTAAGGGGCCTCTTGGGCAGATGGCCTGTGCTGGCCATGCTGGTTCTCAGTATTGCACCACATTAATCAGTGTTGGTAACTGTGGAAGAACAGCCAAGGATGAATGGGGTTCATGCTGAAGTGGACTTGTCCTGGATGCTGGGTCAGGATTGGGGAGAGATATTACCCCAGCAGCATCATTAGTGCTACAGCTTGCAGCGTGCTACAGCACATCCTACAGCTGCTGGATGTGATTCAGGGGAAAAATGGCTTCTCTGTTTACCAACATGTTCAGCAAAATGTTTCAGATGCCAAAGCAAGAAAGGAAGAAAAATTTATCAGTGGTAGAAAAAAAGAAAAGCAGAGACCAAGGAAAGGTACAGGAGTGTGTTTTCCATAAGAGCCTGATATTAGGAGAAATAAGATTGATGCACAGGAATATAAGCCAGGAAGCAATCACTTGTTTGGCTGCCATCTATGTAAAGAGCCTGGGTTTCCTGTTCTTTACCTTCAGGCTGACTGAATCTGCCCTGAACCAGCTGCTCTGCCTAATGCAAAGATGTGGCTAGTGATGGGCTGAGATGTTTTAGGTGCTGCATTTGGTCACAGACCTTTGGGGTGCGTTTGTGTCCACCCCAGGCAATTCCATGCACGTTTGAGCAAGAAACCTGCATCCAGACCTGCTCTCTGTCTCAGCAAGCAAAGTGGTGCCTCGGGCATCATCCCAGGGTTATGGTAGCATAGCTTAAAATAGCATCTGATCCTCTAAGCTGCTGAGGCAGGGGCACCTTTGGCACGTTGAGCTGTATCTAGCTGTCTCCAGTGTAATGCATTACATGGCACAATAAGGTAAGTGTAGGAGTTCAGGGGCATTAGGTTTGCCCAAACTCCAGCACTTCCATAGCTGACATTACATATCATCAGTCACGTTTGGGCAGGGGAAAGATTAAATGACACATTGAGGCCCCTTCCAACACCAGACTCTCTTATGCTTTGTCTGCATCTTGTTAAAGTTTGATCTTAATGCTGGCTTTTCCCATGCATGTTTCCCCACGAAGCACAGTTTGAAAGGGCTTTAAAACAAAGTTCCTGCCTCCAAGGAGGACCTGGAGAGAAACTTGGCTTTGCATTTCCCAGAAAACAGAATCAGGCCCATTGTATGTAGCTCCAGGTCTAAACTTCAGCTGCTATTTACCTTGCAGCTTGCAGAGACTAGCCAAACATTTGTGCAACAGCTCTAAACCTATGTGACTTAGGAAGCAGAAACATTAAACATTGTAAGCAAAAATCATGGAAATACTAAAACTTTCTGATAAGAAAATCTGAAGGTAGGTGTTGTGGGTTTTTTGTTTTCTTGGCTACCATGAAGGTTTTAAACACTGTTAATTCTTTCTCTATGTCCTGCTGAGAAGCCTTTCCCTTTCCTCTCCAGGGTGGCAGCTGCTGCAGACAATGAAGGGATTGTAATGCTGAGAAAGCAACAAGTGCAGCTGGATGAAATGCCTGGTCCTTGCAGATGGATGAAATGCCTGGTCCTTGCCGATGGATGAAATGCCTGGCCCTAACTCTGCGTGTTTGTGTGCGCGCCAGTGAAAGGGAGAGATGGTGAGTGCAGACCTGCCGCCCTTTATTCACGTGTGTCCTTTATTCACGTGTGATGGCGCTCATGTGGTGGAGTGTGATCCAGCCCCTGTGATCTAAGAAGGGTTTTTCCTATCACCAGGGATGATTTGGTGACCTTTTCAGCACAGACTGAATTTGCAGGAGAGCAAGAGGCTGCAGGTTGGCTGCAGCCCACCCAGGATGTACAGAAGGGGTGCTGAAGTGCCTGGTTAAGCTGAGAGAGGATTTTTTCCTTTAGAAAGGGGAAAAAAAAATCCTGTATATAACTGGACAGGATTTTTCAGCTAGAAAATGTGATTTCTACAGAATCAGAAGTTTCCATGGGAAGCTGTCCCTTTTAACAGAAGATTTTGGGTGTTTCCACTGGGAGAAATGAGATGACGTGAAAGAGCTGACCCTGATCTGAACTGTTCCCTTTGTCAGAAAGGCCTGAACCAGTTTGTGTAAAGCTATTTCTCTGCCATAGCAGTAACGTGTGCTGTGAGTGGTGACTCCTGCACAGGGAGGAGTAACCCCGAGGGGGATCCAGCCACGCACACCAGGGCCCCAGGGAGGCTCTGTGGGTGTTGTGGCAGCCGGTGGTGATGGGCAGTATCACCTGGATGGGGAGCATGATAGAACACATGCACCTTCATTTGCTTCTCAGCTGCTGTGGCAGGCTTTTGATGATGGTGAAAAGGGCATTTGATATGAAGTCCAAAATCTTTAGACTGTTGCAAATGCATTAAAGCTAAGGATGCTGCAGGTAGCTGTGACCACACCTTGATTCAGATGTTTTCATGTGAAATAGTTATTTCCAGTGGATCCATTTATTTACTGTTTTCTTTACAGCAAGACTGGTCATATGAAAATGTTGCACTTTTTAAACTTTCATCCTCATGTACCCTGAAAATGAACTTTGAAAATGTGTAGCTTTTCCAAGCGACAGGAATTTATAATGGTTTTCTGCTCTAATCAAAGCTCTTTAAACTTCTCTTAGGTTAAGATTAATTAATTTAACTTTTCTGTTAATCATTCCATGCTTGAATATGGTTTTTGAATCAAATTAAATGTTCTAATTCATTTGAATTTCCAGAAATTTTTACACTCCCTGTTAGCTATAACTCCACTTAGACTGTATTTACTCTTGAAAAGATTTATTAGTTTTCATCCACCTCTTTTTCCACCTCTTGAACATCAGAGGCAACTCTGCTGAGCTCAGAGGAATTACTTTTGGTTGGGAGAAACATCAATCATAGTGTCTTGTAGCTGGAAAAAAAAGTGAATTAGTTTTGAAACGAGCAGTGTACGTTGTTATGTAAATTGCTGTTAAAATGTTTTGATCTTAAAAAGCAATGGTCACTAGTTGCAGAAAAGCAGAAATTTATGATTCAGTGATTATTTTTATAGCATTTCCTTTCTTCCCCTGAGCCAGAAAGTAATATGGTCAGCAAAATATGGGAGAGCAGCATATACCTCAATTAAAAAATTCAAAATATTAGGCAACCTGAAAGTTGGCATCTCTGCAAATTATTCTTTCACCTGGCAGGAACACTATTTCCACCTGGCTTTATTTAAGGTTGTATTTGCTTAACGATAAACTGAAAAGAGGCATTGGGAAGAGGCATTCTGACAGACCATTTCAAACATCATGCCTAGTAATTTTTTTGATTTCACACTGCTGCCCCAAGATCCGAGCAGTTCATCCCTCCTTGTTTTCTGGAGCTTTAATCTGTATTAGAAAATGTTGACACACTTCTTCAGCTACATGAAAGTGCCATTAATGGGGATTGCATCTGACTTCAGAGCAAGAGGGGCTTTGAAGACAAATCACAGAACGTTGCAAGTAAAGGAGAAATGAAGTAGAAAATCCACAAGCTACTTCCTGCAACTGATTACCAAGTATGATGGGAATTGCACCTTTGATTAGAGTTACTGGTTAGCACAGCACACGGATTTTAAGCAGCGTACTTTACACAGTCAGATACATGAAAAGCCTTGTTTGTGAGGAAGACATTGTTCTCTGTTTCTATTTTTACAACAGCAACACCTCAGATTATGACTCCATTGTACTAGGCCGGTGCAGACAGGCGGGTAGAGGCCAGCCCATCTCTTCAGAGCAAACACGCCAACAATGAAGGTGGAGAACGAAAATTTCCTGTCTTGAGGCAAGAGAAACTAGGTACACAGAGGGGACACAGATCTTCAGGGCCACACTGGTCAGTCAGGAGGAGCTGGGGTACAAAACCCCAAGCCTTAGTCTGTGGTTTTGTCCCTAAACAGACAAGTCTTTGAGTTTAGTCATCATTGCAGACAGCACATCCTCTGGGTGAAGCTCAGAGCCTGGCTATCACATTCTGCTCATCCCCGAGGGACAGTCCTGGGTCCTTTGCTCTTGCAGGAGCATGGAGCAGCAAAGATCAGGGCACGTTGCCCACTCACACTTTTGGAAAGCAAGAGCACCTGCAATAGTTTATTTCACCTGATTTCCCTGACAACAAGATTAGAGTGGTGAAACATCGCTGCCACTGGAAATTGATTCTGAACATCAGTAAGGCAAGTGCTCACCTTGGCTGCAGATGCCTGGCAGGGATTGTTTCTCTTTAGTGGATGAGTTTTCAGGCATGCTGTAATTTTCCATTGATTTTTAATGAAACACTGCCGATGCTTGTATGAAAAGGCACCTTAGGGTCTTGTGATGATTTTGTCTGGAGACAAACTCATCAGATAATGTTTTATCCTGGTTCCTGTCCTGTCAGAGTAATGTGTCTGACAGATGCCTTGAAACTCATTCAGAATCCACGAAGAGTCAAGCAGCCAGATTAAATAAAACAGATATTAACTCAGACACCTCTAAATTCAGCTGACATGGACTCTTCCATGTGGTGGAAAGTGGAGTCATGGAAAAAACCCAAACCACCTTTTTTTCTTGTGCATTTCCTAGAATCGCAGAATCACAGAAAGGTTTGGGCTGGAAGGGATCTTAAAGTTCATCTAGTTCCAACCTGCCCTGGGCAGGGACACCTTCCAATAGCCCAAGTTACCCAAAGCCCCATCCAACCTGGCCTTGAACTCTGCCACAGCTTCTTTGGGCAACCTCTTCCAGTGCTTCACAGTCCTCACAGCAAAGGATTTCTTCCTCATATCTAATCTAAATCTCCCCTCCTTCACCTCAAGGCCATTCCTCCTTGTCCTGTCACTCCATGTCCTCGTAACCAGTCCCTCTCCAGCTTTCCTGTAGCCCCTTCAGGTACTAGAAGGCTGCTATAAGGTCTCCCTGGAACCTTCTTTTCTTCAGGCTTAACAGCCCCATCTGTCTCAGCTTCTCTTCATAGGGAGGTGCTCCGGCCCTTTGGTCATCTTTGTGGCTTCCTCTGGACTCCAACAGGTCCACATCTTTCTTCTACTGGGGACTCCAGATTTGGTCATGCAAGTGGGGTCTCACCAGAGCAGAGTAGAGGGAAGAATCACCTCCCTTGACCTGCTGGCCATGTTTATAATGCATCCCAGGATACAGTTGGCTTTGTAGGCTGCAAATGCACACTGCTGTATTATGCTGACCTTCTCATCCACCAACAACTCCAAGTCCTACTCTCAGAGCTGCTCTCAATCCATTCTCAACCCAGTCTGTAGTTGTGCTTGGGATTGCCCTGACCCATGTGAATGACTTTGCACTTGGCCCTGTTGAGCTTCACAAGGCTCTCACAGGGTCATCTCTCCAGCCTGTCAGGGTCCCTGTGAATGGCATACTTTCCTTCCAGTGTGTTCACCACACCACACAGCTTGGTGGTGGTGTCAAACTTGCCAAGGCTTCACTCGATCCCACTGTCCGTGTCACCAACAAAGATATTAAACAGCGATGGTCCCAATGCCAACCCCTGAGGAACACCACTTGTCACTGGTCTCCACTTCGACATTTTTGGCAGTTTAAAAGGGTTTTGAGCATGTTTGTACATCCTTATGGGGCAGATTTAGAAAACATTGATAAACCTTCAACTGTCTGCTTTGGTGCCACAAAAATGGAACAAACCAAAGAGCATGCAGCATTTCAACCCGAGCCCAGCAAAGATGTGGTGGATGTTTGAAAGGCAGCAGGAAACCAGGCTGGCTAATGGCTGAACATGTGCAAATCCATGTGCTCATTTCCTACAGCAGCAGATAGCTCTGTAGTACCTCACCCTAAATGTCCTCGTGGTAAAAGCAGGTTAAAAAAAAGAGCAGGTAAAATCAATCTGTGTGATTCTTGGGTGGGTTTAATCACTTTGCTCTGCTCATGCTGGTGGTATGAGAAAGATCTGGGGCCAAGCACTCATTGAGCAAAGCTATGAGGGAGAGAGTTCATGGTTGCACAAGTCATAGTGGTGCCAGGGCTCTCCTGTACCAACCCTAGGCTTGATATCTGAGGTCTTTACAGCTGCCACAGACTGGCAGTATTAAGGATATCTCTTTGGCTGCTTTCAAACCCATCCATATAAGGAAAGCTGTCACTGAGCTGCAATGTGAGAGAAATGCAAGGGGGAGGTTGATGCTGGTTTTAAACCCGCTCTGGTGCTGCCTGCATGAGGTGGAGGAATCACCCTGTACACTCTGGGATGTGTAAATCTGTCTGTCCAGCTGCCTGCTAACTCTCTGATGCAATCTGGTGCTCTGCTCTGCAATTAGTGACCACATCGTGTGCTCAATTATGACTTTTGGCAAAACAAAGTGGAAGGAAAGAGGAAGCAAGCATGGACCATAGAGCTTTGCCCCAAAACCCGAAGACACTGTTAAAAGAAAACCCAACACATCATTTTTGTTTTAATTGCTAATATTCTTAGTGCTTTGAGAAAAGCACTTTCTCTTTTTTCCTTCTGTCCATGTTTTTCTGTTCTTGTTTCAACCTGATGTTTGTCACAGGGAGGCTGGGTTAGATATTTCTACTCTACAAAACACCAATGGTAGAATACTCAGTTGCTTTCACCTAGTGCACTTTCTCTGTCTTCTGTCTTTCTCTCTGATCTCAGGGTTATCCAGAGCTCCTGCAATCACAGGATAAAAACAGCCCACAAAATAGCATTGACATTTTGGGTGCAGATTTTACGCAACCAGGCAGGGAGCAGATGCAAGGAAAGGGTTGTGCAATCTCCACCGCATGGGAATGGGGAGCAGGAAGGCAAGGAAGGTGCTGCTGAGTGCTTTACTTCCAGGCTCAGCTCTCTGTCCCTTCTTCCAGCCCTCACAGCAGCCCTGCCATCAGCCAGAGCCCCTCTGTGGGCCAGGTAAACAAGCTCTGCCCGTCCCTGAACTGACCCAGCGCTGCCCAACTCCAAGCACTTTCCTGTGAGATTCTTGGGTGGGTTGAGCCACTTTGCGCTGCATCTCTTGCTCATGCTGCAGGGTGAGCAAGCTCTGGGGCCAAGCACTGGTTCAGAAAAGGTGTGAGGGAGGGAGTTCATGGTTGCACAAGTCATACTGGTGCCAAGCCCTTTGAAGAGCCCACCACGCAGTGTGGAGCAGAGAGGACCCTCTCCTCATGCAGCTAGCCAGCAGCAAGCTCTGTGCCTGCACACGCAGCGTTTGCTTTCGTGTGATGTGCTCCTCTGCCAAGTGTCGTTTTCCACAGATGCTGGCTGAGATCAGTCTGCACCTGCACATGTGTGTAACTGAGGCTGCGATAGCCGGTTTGTTTGAACAACTGTGGTTTCAGCTCTAAGCTCCTTTTTTATTCCCCACCCCCCACACGCTTACAGCTCCCATTTCTAATAATTTGATCTCCTGCATATTCTGATTCTGTGCTGCAATAGATGCTCTGCAATTACTGCCCTCTCCTACAGTACAAAGTGAACTTGCTGTTCATCTCCTTCCCCTCTGGCATACAGCCACTTTGTCTGTTGTTTGTTTTCAAAGCATTTATCATCATAGACGAAAAGTGAGCTGTAATATCTGGGAGCTATACCTACATTATTAAATAACAGTGAGAATACTCATGGAGAGCAGGGCTTTCTCCAGCTCAACACACATAATTTTATTCCAAAGTGATAGGGTTGATTTTCATTTTGCTGTGGGTCTTAGAGGGATGCTAGAGCAAACGGGAAACTCTTTCAAGGCAAGATTGAAACTCTTCTTGGTCTTCTTGGAGAAAGACCATTTAAAAACATTTTAAGTCTGGGAGTGAAATCCTGTATTTTTCATCACTGGGGTCAATGTAAATGGGTTGATCTATTTACATAGTCGATATGTAAACTGACTAGTTGTGGCTGTGGAAGGTAATTGTTTAGGTGTTGAAATAGGTAAGGATTAGGGACCTTTTGTAAATCAAGAACCAGGATTTGAAGGGGGATGGAAAAGGGAGAGGTAATACTGGAGACTTCTTGCATTGCAGAATTTCCTCCTGCTAGCTGGCGTAATTGCACCACATGACAACCCTATCAAAGCAGCATGAGGAGCATGATTCACAAGGAGCAGTGGAAATCCCTCTGCCTGAACCCAACAGAGGCAGCAGCTATGTGGCAGAGGTATGTGACACAGCAGCCTGGCAAGGGAGCAGGATGGCTGGAACTGTCTCTCTAGCTGAGATGCATAAGGCTATTTTTCGCACTTTAACTGCATGGTCAGGGATGTGTCTGGACTGGTGCAAACCAGCACACTTCACTGCTGAGGCTCTTAGGGCGAACACTGCCACTCAGCATATATTCTTGAATCATTTCCCTCTTATATTGCCATACTTCTGTCTTTCTTAGCTGTTCTTAATCCCTTCTCTAGCCCACATGCAGTGAGATGTCTGAGGCAGACATCTGCTTGTACCACCAGGAAGGATGGAACTACACCTGTCCCCAGCTACTGGAATATTGTTACACCTCCTGCCATCCCAAAGTTATGCAGGAGTTCACCCTGGCAAGCAAGACCCTGGTGCTGCTCTGTGTGTCTGGACAGGCTGGTAAGGTATTCTGGTCCTGGTTTCTACACATTTGGCTTTTAGGAAACTCTCACAGTGATGCCTTTCTCCCTGCCTAATGTGAAAAGGTAATGTGCCTCTAATCTGGTTATTAGATGACCATCCAGCTCCACAGGTCAATGAAGAGTCAGAAGCATAATTTAATACTTGAACTTTGCTGCTGGCCCCTGCCTGTGCTGGTGCTTGCAGGGAATCCAAAGCAGCTGCTTGGAAAGGAGCTGCAATGTGTCTGCGTGAGCCAGAGGCCAATTGTTTCTCTGAGTTGGTGGCATTTTTTTCTTCCAGGAATTTTGCTGCATCGTGACTTAAAGGTCATCTTTCTCTTGGCCAGGGAAAGAGGCTGACCCTGGTCCCCCCCACTGCTCTGGGGTCTTTGCTCAAAGGGACTGATATCATCACGTGTGTACAGAGGTGGAGGGGATGACACTTCTGCTGGGTTTATTCCCAGTTGAAAACATTACCTGGGAAGGCCTGACAAATCCCTTCTGAGAAGGTTTCTCCTCAAATGTTGGTGTCTCATTTCCCCCCATCAAATTCCCCAAGGGGTCATCATCAGCATTAATCTTGCTCCAGTGGCTCACGCTGCCCTGGCCTGCACCCCTCCCCAGTGGAGAGAGACTTCCTGCGTCTGACTCAGTCCGGCAGGACCGGAGGGAGCAGATGGAAACAGAAATGGGCTCTGCTCACGCATCACATCCTCCCCGCACACACCAACGCGGAGCAAAGCTCTGCCCTGCCTCACCACGCCGCACTGATCTATGTGTGGTGGCAGCCCAGCCTTTTTCAAACACGGCTCCTTGGTGCTGGCTTGCGGCACCCAGGCTTGTGTTTAGGGAACAGCAGGCTAACTCCCAGCACAGGGATCTGTCGGACTCATATTACAGTTCTTAGGAAATACCCATAAAATATCAGCTCATTAGACACACTCAGTAATGGAGGTACATCAACAATGAGTCAGAGTTGCTGTTTGTCATTGCAGCTTGCGGGTGAAGCGCTCTGAGTAACTGCGCGGCTTCCTCGGCTGCGCCGGGTACGGTGGGGAGAGGAAAACAGGGAGGTGGTTAATGTGCCTACAGCTCTGTCTAATGTGGTCCATTTCAAGTAATCTGGTGCCCAGAGTGCCAAGACTAGCTCAGTGAATAAATGGTGAAAAAAAACCCCTTTCCATGTATCTTATGATGGCTTTTTGTAACATTCTTTTAAAAGAACGGCCATTTCCTATGAAATTTCCTTTTAAATGAAAGCCTAGAAAAGGGAGTGTTGGATTTGAAAGGTGAAACTGGTTACTTTTCTCTAAAGATTGACAAAGGAGGAGTTTTAGGTGTTTCTTTGGAAAATACTGAACTGAATCAAATTACAGGGGGAAAACAGAGGCCTGGCTTTCATCCGTCCTGTTGAGAGTTGCAGCTAGCACAATTTCTTTAATCCACACCTCAGAAAGAAGTAAGAGCATCTTCTGGCCCTGGGTGGAAGATGTACAATGTTCTCCTCCCTCCCCCCACCCCACCCATGACACTGGCTGTGGGTGCAATCTAAATCCAGTTAATCAGCAAACTGCTTCTGTGGGGAGAAACTTTCTTCAGAAGAAAGTTATTACACATGGGGACATGCAAACAGCTGACACTTGTGCTGACAGGGGAGTTAAAAGACAGGCATGTGCTTTCCTTGCACAAGACTGAAGAGATTATAGTATTTATCCATGTGGGTATGGCACTCGCATCTCTGGGTACATGTGGTGATGCTACAGTCTTTACAGTTGCGTGACTGGCCCATTTGTACTGTCTGTAAAAAGATCTTTTGTCCCTTTAAATGTCTCTTACTGTCAAATCACAGAAAATCTTAGAAGCCAGTGTTGACATTAATTCAAACAGATCTAAAAAAAATTCTGGTAAGGTTCCACTGATAAACACTTTGGCCATAATCCTGCAGTTGGACGTGTGTGGGCAGCTGTGTGTATTCCTGCAGAGCCTCTCTGACTGCTGGGAGAGGACACATGTTCTTAGGACAGCTATTTGCCTTGATTTTTTTCTGGACAAGGTCTTAGTGAGAGGTTTTGAAACGCAGCCGAATGATTGAAGAGCACAAGTCCAGCGGTTCTTACTGAGAACTGTACTTCATAAGCGGCTTGGGCTGTTTTTAAACTCTGTCATCACTTTATTGTTAAAGAAGTATTGGCAAAATATTTCTAATTTTCCATTTTTTTCCCCAAAACATTCACACTCTTCCATCCCAATAAATCCTACCTTGTTAACAATCCCCAAGGCCTGAATTTTGCCTTCAGCTATTCATGTAAACCCCTCACCTTCAACCAACTAGATACAACCAGATGAAGTATTAGCTTTGCAAACCATGGGGTTTGCATAGGTGTGTTGCATATGTAGTGAATCTCGGAGGATGCAAATTAAAATAAATAATCTAAAACCAAAATTATGTTTAACCGAATCTTGAATTTCACATGAAACTTTAATGGCCAACCAGGCATTACAATAACAGTTGAATACTTGGTTTCAAATATTAGGACCTGTGGGGTGTGTACCCAAGTTGTTTATTCAGCACTAATGAGAACTGAGTGAACACAGGTCTGACAAAGTTTGTGACTAAATTTTAAGTGAGAACACAGTACTTCTGCCTTTCTTAAAGACACTGATACTAGAAAATGCCCTAGAAGTTCATCCTGATGAAAAGGGTGTTTGTCCTGCTCTCAGTGACACATGTAGGAGCTGTGGTCTCAAGAGATGTCTGTTTGTGAAAGATCTCTTCCCTTTCAGCTTTCCAAGGTCATTCTCTGACATGAGATTTGAAAATCTTAAATGTCAGCAAACAGTGGGATAATCTGTTGAGCACACTCAGACTCAGTAAATTGTCTTTTTTCCATCAATGTGTAAGCTTAAAAATGTAGAAATTCCATCAACTTTGCTACCAAATTTAGTGTTATCAAGCCCACTCTTCTGTTGTAGTGACTTTTCCATATACGCCCAGTGCACCCAGCCTATCACTCAGGTTATGTTTTCTGTTCTTTGGTGCCTCAGCATTTCTGAAGTCTCTCTTGGGTTGGATCCCAGTGACTCAATGGAAAAGTCTAGTTGACTGTATCAGAATCAGGAACTGACTTTTAAGACTCTCTTCCTAGTCTGAACTTGACACTGACTGTAATTCACCACGGATGCAACTAGAAGGGTGATAACAGCCTAGAAATCAGCGTTAACTGTCACCCTTAAAAGTGAAATAAGTGTGCAAAGTGGGTGTGCTTGTACACCCCCTCCACACTCCATTGTGCTCTGGTTTCACAGACCCCTCTTTAAGATAGTAATGATACTTTGTACAGAAGGTCTAAGAGATTCTGCTTTGAATATGGAAAGAAACTATGAGCTTGGTCGGGTGTGTTAAACCGGTGAGGTCAGACTACCAGAAGAGAAAGCTCCATTGGAGTTCAGTCCTGCTAATAAACTGTGGCAACTTTACACTCATTAGGTACCAGCCTGATAAGGTTGATACTCCTTCTGTGTGATACAGAAATCACCTCTCAAGCAGCATATGGCTAGTGTGATCTAACACCAAATGACAAACAAAGTTTAGGGTGCTGCTTTGAACTCTGGGTTCACCAGGGCAGAGTTTGCCCTCACTCTGAAGGCAAGCTCACAGGCTGCATGTAATGATGAATAAAGATGACTGCTGTTAATCTTGCTGGCTGGGATATGCTCCTGGCTTCAGCCCAGGCACAAGAGAGGTTGCTCATCTGATATATATGGCTGAAGAAAGTAGGGGAAAGGAAAAATAAATGCTTCAGGAAGAAGCTTTCAGAAGTACTAAGCGCTGGAGAAAGTGAAGACTCATTTTTACTTCAGAAAAGAGACAAATCTGGACCCTGTGCTGTACACAGATGTGTGCATACTGCATCTGGAATATAACGGGGAGTCCGTCTGCTGAGCATAGCAAGGCTGAACTTTGAACGACATGAAAACCAGCCAGTGCCTCCACTGTATACAGCATGCTCAGGAAAATGGCTCTGTTGTACCCAACTTTCCATGTTTTTTTTTTAAAAAAAGACTTCATTGTCCTTGCCATGCACAGCCCGAATGCAAATTCATAAATATGGTCAATATGGCTGTCTTCCTTCCACAAGTTTTTTCTTACAGTCCCTACTAACTAAAATGTTAAGTCCTTCATTGAAATTCCACCTCCAGTAGGCCCACCCTCCATCAGCTGTCCACAGGAAAACAGAGTGAGCAATGACAGCAAAGCATTGTGATGAGCTTTTCTATGCCCTCCTGGTGTTTTCTGAAAATTTTCCATTATTTTGGCTAAGAGGTCAGTGCTGCTCTGGAAACTCAGTTGTGCTTTTGATTTTCTGTTATCAAGCAAAACATAACATCATTTAAAACAACTACTGAAATCAGAAACCAGTCCTTGCAGAGCTTGGGAAGGGCCTGCTTTAATAATATTTTTTTTTAATGACTCTGTGACTCAAGCAGCACTGAGTTACCATACCCATCTGGCCATATATATTTAGATATAAATTGTTTTTCACAGTGGATAAGGTTTGCACATATTTTTTCAAGAAGGGGTGGAAGCTGTTGTAGGTTACTTGTCCTCCTCTCTCTCTTCTCACAGTCTCTTTAGAGTTAATTATTATCTTTTGTCTTTGTTCCGTTGACTAATACCCTTTAAAAGAAAGCAAATGCTTTTGGTGCTGGGGAAGCTCTCAGCTCACACAACGTGGCTCTCTAAAGAGAATGATGTGAGGCTGGATTATAACTTCAGGCACGTCCGTGAGAAAGGGTAGAGTAGAAATGGGGTCCCAGGAAGACCCCTGACCACATCTTCACCTGCCAATTCACTGCAAGCCATTGGGAACAAAAAGACAGGGGGTCTGGGAAGGGGCATTTTTATCTCCCAGATGTGTTGACAATTCAGTGTCAAAATATTCTGCGCACATGCAACATCTCATGAAGGTATGAATGTTGTATTTCCTCCTAAACATGGCAAAACAGGCTCTGCTCTAGATGTCCTCTGATTTTGTTGCTGACCTTACAGGGACTCGTTTGCACCAATAATTAGTGTTGGAAAATCCCTGGTTTTTAAATAGGCTCACCCACACTGGCATAGACATACAGAAAGACTTTCTGACAGACTTTGCAGACTCACAGCATTCTCTCCTCATCCTCGCCAGCACTGATAACCACACTTTCCATGCTCACTGCCGTTACTGCCTTGGTCACCAAGACTTGACAATGAAGTGGCTTTGACCTATCATCTGACTGTGAGACCCCCTTGCAGACTGAAGAGACCCACCTCCACCAGGTTTGATTTTGGTAGGATTGCTCCTGGTTTCCACAGCTTGAGGCAGGCATTTATGTTTTGTAGTTCTGAAATTGATTGGGAGGAGGAGGAAGAGGAGGAGGAGGGAGGAAGAAAACACAAAAGCAGAGGGGGAGGAGGTAGGCAATACAGCAGACAATGATGTGTACTGTTTCCTAGCATCATTTAAGGGCTGCTTTGAATGGCTGCAAAATGACACCAGAAGTTTTACAAAGGCAGAATATGTGTTTCAATGTATAATTATATGGTTACAGTGTAGTGATATGGATAATTATCACCGTTTTGAAAACCCCTTTAATCCTCTTTCTTTTTTCTTTTTTTTTTCTTTTTTCTTTTTTGCATTACAGCTATTTCATGCATCATAAAGTATTATCCACAACAGGATTTGGAAATGTTGGAAATTACTTGTTTTCTTTTGCTTTGTTTTTATTTTTATGTTATTTCTCTGAAAATTTTGCATCAATCTCTACAGGAGGTCGCTGCATATTTGTTGAGAACAACTCCCAGGCAAATAGTACAGCTGAAGACCAAAACAGCTTCATGCCAGATCCTGATGCATGAACCAACCATGAACACAATGGCAGTCCCAGGACTGCCAAACGTTGGCCCACATGATGAAGGCTGTCAGGATCTGGCCTGGCACACATCATTTCTTTCAATTAGTAGCAATCTCTCATTTGATCCATGTGGACATTTTGTGAAGCAAGGTCCTAAATTTCAAGCTTTTTAACTTGCACATATGTTCCTGCCACCCACCGGGGACTAGTAAGATTCCAGTTAGAACAGGCACTCTTGATTTTGCTTGCCTTGTACTGGGAGATATATGAGTGTGCTTGTTTATGTGAGACTTGGGAGAACAAAGGCTAATTAAATCCCACCCTTCCAATAGGATATATATTTTTTCAACCCTGAAGCAAATTTTCTAAGTCTGTGTGTTTTGGCATTTAAACTCAATAGCCTGCAGGCATCAACCACGTCAGCAAAGAAATGGAAAGCTCATTATTGCACTATTAGAAGGTTTAAAACTTAAAACCAGAGTCTATAATAAGAGCAAATGGGATATCAAAGACATGTCCTTCTACTTGAGCCTTTCCCTGCATTCAGGCTGGAGGGATGCTGTGAAGGCTGTGGTACTCTGCCTGAGCACTCTCCAAACAACACAGCATGCTGAGGGTATGACGGCTTTTTGTCTTTGGATATTATTGCAGATTCTTATTTGACCAGATGAACACCATGAAACCAGGTAGAACAACTTCTGGAGGTAAAGAAGTGCTGTTGGGTCATGTGGATGAGCGTTCAGTGCCTGCCCAGGCTTGCTTTGAGCAGTGTATCTGCCATGGCTGTGCCACATGAATTTCACAGGGTAGTTTATTCGCTTTTACAACTGCCCTTCAGATTGCAGTGTGTGTTTCACCAAAAAACTGTGTTCTAAATTTTGGGCTGTTGGAGGTCACTTAGGTTATCCTGTATATATGGACTCCTGAAAGAAGGGTTCTCTTTTTCTGCCCTGAGCTTCCTGTTTTCCGTTCCTCACCAGTCCCTCTGGATTGTTATCTTGCCGCTCTGTTTTATATCTTTTTCCACACAGCTCTCAGTCTTGATGTTTGCAATACTGGAAGCCTTTTCCTACAGACCTTATTTTCTAAACCTTCTATTATTTTTGTGACCTTCTGGGACATTCGCCATTTCAGAAGCGTTCTTTGGAAGGCTGATTCAGAGCAAAATGATTCCAACCTGGTCTTACAGGATGTGTGTTTTCCATCATGGTCCTGATCATGGTCCATCATTTCCATTTTAGTCCTGCAGTGCCCTTCCCCATGCTCGGGCGGGTGCTGTGAGCAGCCTCAGTTTGCATCCACCTGAGCCTGATGCTTTCTCAGAGGCAGGCAGGTTCAGAGTCAGATGGGGATGAGTGAGGATGCTGCCATCAAAAGCAAAATGCCTCTGACTGCCATGCAACTCCTTCTGCAAAAGCAACAGTTTGAAGGCTTTATCTGCAGGTGTATTGATGTGGAACGTCTCTACACTGTGTTTCCTAAGAGGAAAAAAGTCTGCTTGGAGCAGATCTTTTGGGGGATTCGAAGTTCCCTTGAGGAATGTGGCCCTGAGCCAAAAGTGTCAGGTGCAGCTGATCCCAGTAAAGCTTGGGGCTTACGAGGGGCAGAGTCGAGTGGGGAGGGTGGAAAGATGTCTGGCTAGAAGCTGAGCCAAGACAGGCTGCAGGCTTACAGCACTGTCTTATCTGCACTGATTTCTTTGATGTGCAATGGTTGCTGAGGTGTGCAGCAGGTGGTCAGGGGCTTTGCTGGTTAAACACAAACTGCGGGTATAAAGCTGGAATTGCAGAAGGGAAACATATTTTTCAGCTGCTGGGCCTGGATACATGGGAACCTCCAACATTTTACGTGATGTCTGTGTGCTCCAGATGAGTGTACTGATGCTGTCCTTTAAAAGGCAAACCCCAGGTGCATGGCT
Source organism: Porphyrio hochstetteri (assembly GCA_020800305.1). Classification (NCBI taxonomy): domain Eukaryota; kingdom Metazoa; phylum Chordata; class Aves; order Gruiformes; family Rallidae; genus Porphyrio; species Porphyrio hochstetteri. The sequence continues at coordinate 65,139,456 of CM036908.1, read as the reverse complement.
GGCTGGTGCGACTCACAAAGCGCTGCCACAGGTGAAAACCACAGTTGGGCCTCAGAACACTTCTAGAGTAAACATCAGCAGTCCATGCACCTTTACTTTGGATACATGGCAATTATGCTTAAAAACACGTTAGTCCTGGTGAGAGAGGCTGTGGGTCAAGTTACTGTTTCCCAGGGTTTGTTTCAAACCCTGTGGATGCTTTTTAGGAATTGCCACGTGCCCTCCTGCAGTTCCCAGGTTAGGTCTGGTGGGGCCACTGGTTCCAGATGGTGGCTGAGAGTACAATGCTGGATTGTTACAACTGAAACTTGATGGTACCAAACAGCACAGGTATTTTGCATCATCTGTTAAATACCAGGAATTAATTTGCTTTTCATTTCCACCCAACCACCAAACAAAACTTGTATCTCAACTTTCAGCCCACGATAGTCTTGGTGGGCAAATCCCGAGTAATTTGTGCAAAACCAAAGGAGGAAAATGATCATTTCCACTCCCTATAGTCTGACAAACAAAAAGGTTTGGATCACTTCAATGGACCCTGATGAAACACAAGAACAGCATCATGTCATCTGTGCCTGAGTGCTTCAGCACAGACACAACATTGAATTGATGGCAAAAGTGTGTGGCAGCAATTACTGCCATGAGAGTTGCTCTGGAAGGAAACACAAAAAATTCATTTAACTCCCTCACTCAGCACTGTAAGTTAATTTGGACATGCTATATTCCCAACACAGTTATAAATTTAAAAATAAGCACAGCCAGGGCTGTAGCTGAAGAGGGACTGGATGGTGTAACAGATCAAAATGTGCTCCAGAATATACTGGAGTGCAGTTTACAAAAAGCTGCCTTTTAAATCTTATGCCTACAATCTATTTCTTTCTGGAACAAAATATGGCACTTCCAGCCTACAATATGAAGTGAGTCATAATATTGCCATTCTGCTCCCAGCACAATTGGAACATACCTATGGTATGAAGTGGGAGAAATATTTGGCCAAGAAAAGAGCTCCAGAATTTTTTAATGTACTGTCAAGACATGCTTAATACATGGAGAGGAGTATTTTCATATTGTGTAATTCTGACTTTCCTCATTCTGGGGTTGTTTCAGCAAAACAGGCGAGCATGTGCTTATCTGCAATTAGTGTTTAAGCACAGATGTCTGTGAAGGTACTTATGGAAAGGGCTTTCCTAAGGGCTGGGCTTCCTCACCATGTATGGAAGCAAACATATGCTTACACCTGCACAGGGGCTCAACGAAGTCTTGCAGGCAGGTGTGGAGGGTGGGTGCTGGTGGCAGAAAGCATGTGAGCTTGCCACAGTCATCCTATATTTCTGCTGTTTCCCTCAGGGCAGATTTCAGTGGTCTCTGACATCACTCGTGTGGGCACGGACTCAGCCAGGCTGTGAGAAACAGCCTGGAGAGGAGTAAACAGAAATCCTGGCTGCCCAGCTGGAAAGGCTTTGGGGCAGAGGATGAAATCCCCATCCCAGCCCTGACAACAGGCATGTTGCCTTCAGCAGACCAGATTTCAATCCGTGTGTATGAACGGATGCTGAAACAAAGAGAGATGGAATCGTGGTGCATATGGCTGGCTGGGAAGTGTTTTGGCAAAGGAAACAGGGCTTAAACCTTGAACTCTTCCAGGTGAAAAATAAAGGCAGCAGCAACTTGTGTGCACATGGAATGGAAGGTGGGGTGGCTTGTGGTAAAGCTTTGGTCCATGACACACATGATTTGGCCTTGATTCCTGCCCCACAGCCATGTGACCCTCCCGATGCCAGTTTCCATCCAAAGGAAATGTGAGTATTGACAAAAACATGCTTTTATATAAAACCTGTGAGCTCTCATGTATTACTGTGCTTATATGAGGTGTTTTTCCTGGGTTGAACTTAATGTTTACTTAATATACCCTTCTCCTTGATATTAAATACTGCTACTATTAACTGCTGTGATGCCTGCGGCCCACAGGGCTTTAATGATCAAGATCATCTAAAATAACAGTGGTTTGTTTTATTTTTAAGTATTCAGTAGTGTGTGATGGATTGTTTACCATTAGGCAGTATATGCATTAATATGCTGTGCTCATATATGAAGTGTGTTTTTTAACCAAACAGCCCAGAAATATCTCTTGCTCTTGGTAATAAGAGCTCCCAGAATCAGAGAGCTGATGAACATTTGAACCCTCCAGAGTGTGAAATAATAATAATGGCCAGCTGGTGCAATTTCAGCTGGGAAAGCAGTGAGCAAATGGCAAAGATATGAGACTGAAAGCTTGTTTATACTGCACCACTGAGGACTACCAAAAAACCTGGTTTGGATTGGTTTTAAGAGGGTTCCAGAGCAAAGGGGTTTCTCAAAACCCTGCCCTTTCTGAACAGCAACATTCTGCTGTATGTGCAGGATCTTTGGACTTTGGGTTTGGGAGCAGATGCTGGAAACCAGATGGTTTGACCACTGCTGAGACCCTCTGGAGAAGCTAAGATGAGAAAACCATCAGGAAATGTATGCCTATACATCTCTTCAAACTCCTTTCCTTTTGTTAAAATGCTAAGTTGTTACTGCTATGTTTGTAAGGCAGCTTGGGCAGGGGGAGGATCAGAGCAGATGTCCTGTTGTTTAAGAAAGTGATAAAGTCAGACACTTTGTGGGATATACCTGGCCCATGATAGGTTGCTATCCAGAAAGCCAGCACTAAAGTAATCTGGGGGCTGGCTACAGAAAAAATAGGTGTCTTCTTATAATGTCTACTTACAATCATAGGAAAACACTGGGGACAAGTTGATTTGACCCTGTGTATAATTTTATCATCATAACCTTAATATTTGTTTTGTAATTCTTTAAGAAGGTGAAACAGTACTTTCAAGACTAGTCTCAGGGCTGTATCCTTTTGAACACCCCTTCAGCCTGTGTTGCCATATATGTCTACGTTCATTCACTTCCTAAAAGCTCTTTCCTTGCCCAAAGATACATGGATGATAGCAAGCTACAGAGTTTTTTCCTAGCAAAGTTGCTTTCCTTCATAAACACTTTCCTATGGAGTTTTTACCACCCGTGTTCCATCAGATATATCGATCTCCATAGGCTTACTTCTTCCTAGTTTAAGATCTGTTTTCTTTTAAGCCAGCTACATGTCTGGGAAATATACATTCTGGTGTTCCAAGAGGGCAGAGGGAGGTATTTCTAGAAATAGCAAGATGACAAACAAATAAAGAGAAATTCTAGTCTTGGCTACCTTACTGTAAACTCAGACCATAGATTTTTTTTTTTTTTAATTTATTTTTTCTTCAGCACTGAGGTTTCCCATCTGTCAATTGGTGGATATAAATCCCAGCAGATGTTGAATAGACATCTGGAGTGTATCCATTGCACTCCCAGTCTCAGTGATCATCACCCAGTTACCATATATATTGTCTGAGTTAAGGAAATTTGTGGCTTTCCCTCCAAATGGATGACTGCAAAAATTGCAATATGTCTAACATCTCTTCTACAGCACTACGAGTCTTGATACCAAAGTTCCTACTTAGTGCTTGGTTCCATAGCCAAAGGTTTAATGGGCAGCTGAAAGAGCTATTTTATAAACCAATGGGTTCAGTGCTGAGGGATGGAATGGCTGCTGTCCTGCCTACAAGACCGTGGTCAGTGGTGGAACTGGGAACCTTCAGCAGCCCAGGAAGCTGAACAAGGGCCTTTGAACCTCTAGGGAATCAAAATGAGGGGAGGAGATTTTCCAAAACGCTTGTTTCAAACCCAACTTGAATAGGGTCCCCAGATCTACAAGGTGGCTTCAAAAACTCCAACCTAAGTTTGTGTAAGTAAGCGAGAGAGAGATGTTTTCCATCCTCTCACATCTGACGACAGCCTGAGGTGCCCAGACAAGAGTCTTCCAGCCAGCTACGTTTTTTTCTACCCCAGGAACAGCTCCATTGTACAGCATGAATGCCACGGTCCAGGTTCCTTCTGGGCTTTGCATGTTTTCTCAAGTTGGTATTCATCTTGCCTGATCTGCCCTGACTTCCTGGTTTCTCTTATTGTTGCAGATGAACTCTGGCTCTTACCAGGATTATGGTGGGTTTGCCTTTCTCTGAGCAGATATATGGGAAATTTTGCAATACTTGAGGTCTCCTGCCCTGTGCTGAGATAGCATCTGTATTCATTCCCCTGTTGATGATCCTCTTTTTCTTCTTCTCTATATATGATTAAAACACATGGAGAGAAATAAAGCTCATTTACTAGCCCCTGTAATTAAGAGGGGTTGCATCTGTGAAATGGTGAGTATCATTAGGACTGTTGTCTTTGCTTAGCAACAGGCATCTGTGCAAATGGTTTGGAGGAAAATTCCCTGAAGTGGAAACTATAGGCAATTCTCTAAGTGCTTATATTAATTAATACATCAAAGAAAAAAATTAGGGAAAAAAAATTAGGAAAAAGTTTCACCATACATATGGCTTCTTTGTAATCTAATAAATCTTTCTTTGACAAAAATAAATCATGCAATTATTAGTACATGAACATGTCCTTTCATCTCCTGCAAATATATAAGGGCAATATTGATACTTCCTTCTTGAGTAATCTGTGGTGTGTCATAAATATCTTAATTTTGATTTCCTGGGAGCTCAGTAGTTTGCATGGAAATTCATTAAGGAAATTATGTGCGTCTTTATTTTATTTATCTACTTGTTGGCCTTTCATTGTATGCCACATATTCCTTCACTTCAAGGGTTTCCCAACTTGGATTTGCTTGGCCTCAGCTCTGTGAGTCTTCCAAAACCAGCTGAACCCATCAGGTTGTGTGAGCGTAGATCATCCTGAAAAGGATTGCCTAAAAATCTATTATTTCCTCCATTTTCATTATCAAAATGTATTTACCAGGATTTCCTCATACTGAAGATCAGACTAAAAACTATGTGTTGTGACAACAGGCATAAATATTTACAGCTAATAGAGACTACCTAATTTTAGGTGTCCACCATGCTCACTGGGAAATGAAGCCAGTCTCTTTCAGATTATGCAGATTATGCACCATCGGTGGTGCCTTCTCATTACCTCTGATGGCTCCATTTTTACTCTTGCCTGGCAGGTCACAGCAGGACCACACTGAAAAGGGTTGTCCATATAGGAAATCTGAAATTCAGTGGTCCTCAGAGACCCCAAACTAACTTCCTCAGATCAGATATAATTCATACTAAGAGAGAATTTTGAGCCCTCCTGTTGAGAAGCTCCTGGGAAGGACAGACCCTTCTGGATAATGAAACGAATCCTTTCTGCCTCATAGCAGTGGCTTTGTTTGTTGATGTGACAGGTCATTGCAATGCAATTATATGGGGGGATCCTGAAAGTAAGCTGACAATAAGTGATCTCAGAAACTGGAATATAAGTTGAATTTCAAGCTCAAACCAATTGCAGACAACCTAACTTCCCTAACCACGATGGTGTCCTTCCTAACATAATATGGCATGAGTTCCCTGTCAGGTCCTTTACTGTGTATTTCCTCCATAATCCACAAGTAGCACCACTGGAATGGGGCCAAAGACATCACAGCCAAGTCCTTGTCCCAGTGGCACTAACTCTGGGGACCTTTCAGAGTGCTTGGGCTAACTGGCTAACTTCCTTTTTCTGGTAACCAAACCTATGTGGTGTTATTAATTAGAAATGTGGATTTATTAGACAGCAACGTGATGACAAAAGCCATCAAATGAGAAGAAAAAAACCCCACCCTGCAGGTAACTCATACCAGAGAAAGACATAATGAGTAACACTCGGTTTAAAGGATGTTTTGTCTTCTCTTAAGAACTTGCCTGGTTCTGCCATTGGGTTTGCCAAGGCTTGCCAACCTCTCCCCGGAACTGCTGCAGCTCTTCACCTTGACAGAGTGTAAAACCACAACTGAGCTCACTTTATCTGAGACATCTTCCTTGGCAATCTTTGTCCTTGTTGCACAAGCATTTATTTTAAAGGAGGTAATTCTGCCTTTGAATAATAATGATTACAATGCAATAACTGCAAAATGGATAATGGCAGTAACCAACTAGAACTGGCCAGGGACATGATAATTCAGTTTTGTGACAACTTCTGAGGTTTTACAATTTGTTTTCATTTTACAATGGAATGAAAACAAGACCTTCATATATTATGTTTTCAATTTAGATCTTTCTTGCTGTACTGTCAGAAATAAGCAGAGGGTCCTGGACCGCAAGAGTTTGTCCTTCCAAGTATTTACAAAATGCTTCAACTTACATGAATCAGCATTTTCTTCTGGTGGGATAGTTCATCAAAAATGCTCTGGCCAGAACTTTTTCTAACCCCAAGAGTTCAAAATCAGGAGTCATATCCCCCAAAACTTAGATGTTACAGATCACTTGTTTTATGGTTTATGGGTTATGTTCTGGACTATCTTCTCGTAACATACCTTTCCCCTCCATCCTCTAAGGATGCACCTTTGTTTCCCACCTTCCTCCATTTCTCTGCTCCTTTCTTGGGCTTTTTTTGTTTGGTTTGGTTTGGTTTCTCATGCAGCTCCTTGCAGCTTTTGACTTTTTTTAGCTTACACACAAGAAGCAATGCTGAGATAATGCTTTTATGGTATGCTGTGGCAGGTTTGCCAGGAAAGAGGTGACTGCTGGATGGTCTCTGGAATGGATAGTGGTCACTGCGGGGTGGTCCCACTACTGTTTTGCAAATCTCTGTCTGGCTGCTTGGTGGTTTTTCACTCATCTTGGATGGCATTTTCCATCAGGCAGAGCTGACATCTGTCTGAAGGCAAGAACATCTGCTCTCATGCCGTAGCTGTCTGCAGCCCTTGCCAGCTCGGCAGCCCTTGAGGAAATCAGAAGAGCCACACAGTAATAATTATCACTCAGTACTTGTGGGGCAGCCGCTATGTGTGCAATGTCTGTGGTTTGGTTTTGGACCCAACTGGCTCAGAGATGACTCTGCAGGACCCACATTTAGTTCTGGGCAGCTGCATGCCCCGTGCTGCACCCAGGCATGCTTTGGAAAGACAAACTATATTTTTTTCTCTAACATTTCAGGTGGAAAGACCCTATTCTCTGAGAAAAAAGCAATTTAGGAAATAAATACCAAGAAAAGGAGAAGCAGATTGGATATTAGGAAAAATTTCTTCACCAACAGAATAGTGAAGCATTGGAACAGGCTGCCCAGGGAGATGGTGGAATCACTGACTCTGGAGCTGTGCAAATAACAGATAGATGTGGCGCTTCAGGAGATGGTTTAGAGGTTATGGTGATGTAGTGCTGAGGGTTGGACTTGATGATCTTGAAGGCTTTTTCCAACCATGATGATTCTATGATTTTATGGAGTGAATTGCACAGAAGGGATGGAAGGACTTACTGTGATGGAAAGTAGGTGTTCTCTAGTCATGTGGTTACTATATGAATCACCTCATGCACCTCACCGTGACATACCGAGAATGCTCTCAGCCAGGGACAAGGTTCCTCTCCGTGCTCAGGAGTTTGCATGCTGTTGGGCATAGTCTCAAAATACAGTTTTCCTTGCAAAATTATCACATGAGTTGGTTGTTGCTTTTTTTTTTTTAATTCCTCATGTTCATGCATTTAAATAGAGGAAAGGGGGAGAGAAAAACAGTGGGGAGCACCATATGTAGACAACACAAGTTATTCCTGTTCCACCATTTTTTTGGCATAGATTTTCTCTGTCAAATATTACTTCTAATTGGGGACCTCATTCTGCGTTTGCACCACTCCCCATTGCTGCTTCCTTCCTTGGAAGCATCAGGAGGGACTCAGGATGTTGCTACAAGCAACTTTTTACCAGAAGAGAAATAAATTGGGCAATATGCTTCAAATAATGGAAGAATGAATTATTTCACCATTTTAGCAGTTTCCCAGGAGGGAAAGCAGAGGGAGAAAATGCACTTAACACTCTCAAATATTAAAATAACAAGAACCACAGCAGCCTCATGCCTCTGGACTTGAACCAAACCGAATGATTTAGGTAAACTTCTAGCAGATCTCCAAGTGGCACACTCCATCACAGAATATTTCTATGTATGGCAAGGGAACTTCTCTGTATTAATGATATCATGAACTGGCTCAGGTAATTTGGAGTTCTTGTGTAAGGCCTGGTTCCTGGCAGATTAGCTGAATATTTTTTGGAATATGAACTCCCCTTTTAATGTTGAGTTTGATCTTGTGTTCATGGATAGGATTCCTGGAAAATTACTTTCTTAAAGCTGCATTTCACGTTTACTTTTTAATTAGAGATCTTACTTGCTTGTATTCCTGGAAGAGGCTTAAAATATTCTGAGGAGTAACTAGAAGGCAATGAGATGATTTTTGAGGTGTCCTGGGTACATACATATAACAAAGAAAGTAGCCCTATGAAGGTGAAGGGTGTTTTTAGGAACTTAAATAAGAGTATACAAATGTCCTCGTAGATTTTGTTAATGTTAGTGCCAAAAAATGGGTTTTAAAAAAGAAATAACAAGCAATTATATAGTAGTATTTGTGGTTTTATGTAGCTGAAAAGCTCTAGGTGTAGTTAACACTAACCAAAAATAATGATACAATTACAAAATGCCTCTCTAGACATAAATACCTGTCCGTAGGTACAATCTATTTTTAGATGGACCCTGAGACCTCAGTGAAATTCTGTGTCCATATGGAGCCATTTGGGAAGCAGGATCATGCAACTCAACCTGTCAATAGCAGCGCTCTCATCCAAGCTTGAATGGACAACAGGAGTCCTGAGCTTCCATAAGCTTGATATATATTACTTGATATATATAGGGTGTAAAATAGATGGTCTCAGGAGACATTTTCAGTGTGAGTCTTTTTCCAGAGCTGAGATTCCCCAGGGAAAATGCCTGGAATCATGTCTTTGCATTTCTGCTGCTAATGGACAGGTTCTCAAGCTACTGGGCCCCCTAAATTAGAAAAAGACATTGACTCCACAACTAGTTCTTGGATGAAAACACGACGAGGTAAGCTAATCTGTTCTGAAACAGAGCTGGGGAGATTGCTCAGAAACTGAGTGCCCAAGTTAGCCTTCCAGGACAGAGCCGCTCACAGCATCTGGATGCCTGCCCACACTGGAGATGGAGCATGAGACAGTTTATGAACTTAAAACACATATTTCAACCTTATGGGATTTTCCTTATGGACTGTTCTCAGGAAAGCAGCATTATTATTGTAAATAGATGCTCTTTTTGTCCCATCTCCCAGGGGATAAAAATTAATGCTATGTTTGAACATGTATGTTTTCCCACTCATTGCTGAAGCTGTTCTTTTCCTTAAAGTCTGCAGAAAGCCAAGCATTAGCAGATACTGTTAATATCATTACTTCAAAGTTATGGCTGGATGTCTGCGCCAGAAAGTTTTTAATAAGAGACGTGGCCTCCATCCACCCAGAATTGCAGGGGTTGGAAAGTAGTTTCAGTGAGTCATCCCAGGCATCCTCCTGCACTGTGGCAGGACCTTTCTGACCAGCCCCTCTGCACAGTCCTCTTTAACTCTTTCAGATGCTTAAGAGCTGGCTCCCATGCTCATTGCTGGAACTGCTGTTTCCATGGTACACTTGCATAGTGTCCTGAACCAGGAGTGAGGATCCTGGTACATCATTGTCCTGCTCTTCCCCTCCTGCTCCCAAGCCATCACCCTCTTGCCTGTGCCTCCTGTGCCACTGTGCTTGGGAATATTTTTACAGCTGTTCACCTCCCTCGTTTGGGAGTTTTCTTCTTTTTTTCCCAGTGCTTCTCCTGTCAGTGAATGCTTTTTCCAGCCTTCTCTTCCCTTGAGACTGGCTGGTGTGTTTCATATTTATGCATTCATTGCTGTGGCACTCCCCAGGGGAGAAAGGCAACCCTGGGGCAACCCCACTGCTGGATTTGCTGGTGCCCTGGATGCACATTATGTCTGGGAAACTGTGCTAGCTGAAATATCAAGCTCTCATGGTGTTTCAGGCCTTCCCCTCTCCTCTGATTCCAATTACAACACTTTGGTTATGCGGACTAGCTGGGGGCACTGCTTGCCAGCAAGTGCCACTGGGTGCAGATGGCACTGTGTCCCCCAGGATCCTGTTGAGCCACCTTGCCTGCTCTCACATGATGACTTTCCATGTCCACAGTAACCTGTTTAAGAAGACATATTTGCTCTGGGTCATAAATCTAAGAATATGCATGCTACAGAACAAATACTAAGGAAAAAACATCACTGTATGATGAGACCTGCATCCATTTCTGCCAAAGGTGGTAGCAACCACAGGATTTTGTCATTGGATCCTCCCTCATGCTACATTCACCTGGCTGCGTCCTCACTGCTGAGACATGATATATGGTGCTTGGGAGTGCAGTGAGGTGTAATGATTCATTCTCAGATCTGGGAGAGCCTTCCTGTCTATCTAGGTACATGGGAAAGTCATTGGCTGATGAATGGTGCTTGAGCATTTCAGCACATGTAGACGTTGCGTGGAAGGTCTGGTCCCCACACTCAGCCAAGGCTGTTGGTAGGCTGGCTTATCTTGGGTGAGAGACTTCTGAATTTGAATACAAACAATGCTTGATAATAAAGAAATAGCCTTTTTTCTTTTTTCTTTTTTTTTTTAGCTTTTAATTATTAGATGTTATTTTAAAAACCTATTTTCCCTGATCTTATTTGGGTGAAAAAAGAGATGAATACAAGTTCATAAAACCAGTCTAGAATTCATTCATTCATTCAATGCCTGTTGGGATGACAGTTCATAATGCTTTCTTTCTTCAGTAACTTATTCCATGACTTAGTTGGAAGGCCCATAGCTTGGGATACAAGAACAATATATCTGACAAGAGACTGGTGAGTGATCACTCTTAAAAGCAGACTAGAAATATAATAACTTGGATTTTTTTAATTGCAAAGATAAATAATAATTTGACAGGAGATGTCATTACTGTTTAATGACTTTGTCTGAACAGAACAATTGAAGGAAATATGTTTGCTCTTCCTCATCCCTTGCCATTTCCATGATATCATTAGGTCTGGCCATAACAACTGGAAAGTTAGAACATGGGAAAGCACTGCCTGCAGGGCAAAATATACACAGTGATGCATGGTAGCAATGATGTGTATCACTAGTACAGACATCAAGGTGTTGAGGTTTATCAAGAGAACTGAAAACGAGAAGGAAATTATGGTGGAGGCATTTTGCATTGACTAAATTGGTAACTAAACCACTGTAATGATGACTTTGTAGAAACACTGCCATATCCTGCAGAAATGAAGAAGTTTGTATATGTCTAGGAATTTATGTTGCTTAGACTTCTTTGCTAAGTCTGTGGTTTTGCTTCCTACATGTGGAGCGTCTGCTGTTGAAAAGCATTTGCCTGCTGTCAACATGCCCCTGGTCTGGTATCACCTAAGTGGCTTTTCCCCTGGTATGGATGGCTGACCACATGTACTGAATCAGCTATTGATTTTGAAATAGTGGGTGTAATTGTTTGTTCAAGCTGTAGAGATTGTACTTCAAGGGCCAGAGGCCACAACTGCAGTTTTGGTTTCCTCAGCCGATGTCACCTCCTGCAGCGTTACAATAATTAGAATGGGTAGAAAAGACCAAGACTTGACTATCTTGGAGCAGTGAAGAAGAAAAGCATCATTTTCTCATTGCTTTTTTTGTTAACCTCTTTCATGCTCCAGACAAATCCCTCCATGTCTCTTTGTGCAATCCATTGCTGCATAAGCAAAATTTCAGAATCTGCCCATCAGATTCAGAACAATCATTCCAGAAAGTCCCTTTCTAAAGCTCTGAGTGCTGGATTGGGCCAAACTCATAACCCAAGGAGACAAGTCTTGATCTCTGATGTTGCAGTGAGCAGATTTAAGATAACTTGCCATTCATCAGACCAAATTTAGGTTTTATCCAAGCCTCTAGCAGAAGGTGGTGTTAGCTCACATTACATTATCTCTTGCAGAAATCTTTTTCATTAGCTCATTCTAGCACTCAGGCTCCCTGATATTTGTTCAAACCTCTCTTTTTGCAGACCTTGTTAAAATTCTGTCCTCATTAAGTTCTGTACAGTGGTAAGCTCTGAAGGTTAATCATGTACCATTCAAAGAAATATATATATTTTTTTAAGCCATTTGACTTTCTTGTATTTCCAACCCATTCCCCCAGGACTGTGGTAGACCTTAAAAAAAGCCCCATCATTCTACTTCCAAACCACCAATACACATTCAAATAGTCTAACTCCTGGCTTAGTATTTTTTGTGTTTCCTACTGCCCTTCAAACACCACATAGCTAGTACAAAATAGTAGATAGAGGGGTTTAGGTGGAATTTAGGGTGGATAAGTCTGGATAAAGTACCATAGCTGCTTCATCCATTCCTCTAATTCCTGGCACCTTCCTGAGGCATGTTGCAGTTTGGTTATCCTCTAAATCTAGTAAATGTTATCCATGGTGCAGTGTTGTCCCCTGCTGTGCTTGACACACAAGGACATCCATTGACTGCTGATGCTGGATGAAGAAATCAGTTCTCTGCATTGGGCTGCAGCAGCTTCTGGGCTGTCAGTTGATTCCTGGGTGATCAGCAAGATGCTGGTGGGTACAGGAGGGATTGGGACAGAGCTCTTTTGTGTCTCTTCATAGCACAAAGCTTTTGTCAGTGCAAAATTAAACCAGGAATGGCAACGGTACAAAGAGAAGCTGTGTAACAGAGCCAGAGGCAAAGGTAGGAAGCAGCTTAGGTGCTGCAAGCTCCTCCCCAGCCACATCTGCACTTCAGTAGTGCCAGGGACAACCAAGACTTTGTCACCACAGTGGTTGGACTGCTGCGGAAACCATCTGCCCTGAGTAAATAGGATTACAAAGCATGCACACACCTCTCTCTCCACGGGCTTCAAGTGGGTTGTGCACCCACAGGACAATACTGGGATGTGTGTGAGGAAGAGAGATATGAGCGATGGTTATCTCAAGTCTTTGCATACCGTAAAACATCTTCAGGAGGAAAAGGTCTTAAGATGCTTGGAGGTGTATCCAGTGCCTGTTTCATCTGAACGTGGAGTGACCATAGTGACTCGTGCAAAAAGCACCTGTTTGGTGTAAGAGTTTTCTAGGCTTCCTGGATATGAAAAACCCTGAGGATCACTAGATCCCCTCTCGCTCATGTGACACAGGACACAGAATTAAACCTTGTGTGTGGAGCCTAAGAATCAGTGGTTCTGTAAAATTTATCTTCAAAAAAGCCGACCATGAAATCCTTTGAATTGTACTTGTGGTGCCAGGCACGAAAACCTGGTGAGCTGCACAACAGAAACTAGTTGTGTTGTACGTTAAATGTTTTATTGAGACCCCTGGTTTATTCTGGGTGATATCAGGAAAGATTGGCAGAGAAGTCCTTTAGCTTCTAAGAGAAACGTAAACATATCTATTCTGTGGCTGCTAGCCTAAAGAGCCTGATCTTAAAAGAGTCAATGCTTTCTTGTCTCAAGTATAAAGTTCAAATCTCTGTGATCAAAATTGGATGAACATTAAAAGGAAAAAAACCCAGCCTACTGCAAACATCCATGCAAATAAACATCACAGTTCTCTTTCAGTGCTATTTATAGCTCTTTCAGTTTAATGACCTCAAACATTGCATGAAGGGTTTCTCTAATGTGCGACCAAGACTGCTTATAGAAGACAACTGTCTCAAGAATGTGGTAGTGTGAAGACTCCCACAGCAGCACCCATGCAGAAATTGCAAATCTCCTTAGGCAGCCTCTTCCTATCTAAAGACGCTTCAACATGGGAAAAAGTGATGGCGTGGGGTTTAACTCACTGCTCATACACCAGAGCAAGCAGAGATGGTTTGAAACCAGTGTGGATTAGCAATCAATTAAAAATAACTAGCACATCAAAAGTGTGTACAGGTGCACTCTTGAACCTGTAGCTGCAGAAATTTGGGACCTTACGGCTCGCATCTGTTTTCTGCCATATCTTGGTTGGTGGTTGCTTGCCCATGTGGAGAGGCTGCAAGGCAAAGCTGCTTGCTGCATCGCCTGTTGACAGTGTCAGGGTGGTTCCAGTCTTCCTTGGGTGCTCCTGCCTGCCCCAGGACTGAGAGTGGCCAGCCATGGGCAGCCCCATGATAGGTGACAGCCCACTTCCAACTGATCTTTTTCATGGGAGGACATGAGGAATAGGGATTTGCATCATTACTATGGCATACGGACAGGATATAATAGATTTATGGATTTTCACAGGTATAAGCTAACTGCTCTGGGCAAGAGCAGTTGTACTGCTCTTATGCTAATAAAAATGCCAGATCAGAAGACTCTCCCTTCCCACATGGCTTGCCTGGCCAGCAAAGTTGAGATCACTATTCTGGGAGACCAGTGAGAGCTCCAGCCTGAAGTGCAAAGTCAGGCAGATTAGATTGAATCATCACTAAAGAACAAAAAAATGTGTCTCATAACAGTAATTAATAGCAGTTGTCTTCTATATTGCTTTTAATTTACAGAGCTTCAGTCATGGCTGAACTATTCTGTATGCTATTCATTAGCTGATCACATGCCACTGCTAATTTTTTTCAAATGGATTCACTATTTATAAATGTTCATCAGTTTGTGCCGACACATGAGGGGAGGGAGGGACATTTTTACACTGTCTACTTTATGTCTCTAGCACAGATGCTTTGGAGTTCCCTTTTGGAGGGGCTGACCTCTCTCTTGTTTATCAGAAGTGGAACTTTGACTACTAAAGTTATGTATAATATTCACCTATGTAGCGTGCCTTAACTAGACAGATTAAGACTTATCACCCTCTTCTCCTTAGACTTCAACTATCTAATGAGTCCTTTCACTTTTTTCCGCACAGTGGGCTAAGTTAGTTGCATGGAATTGGCACTACTCCTCAGTCACTGAAGTTTTTGACATAGAAAACCAAATACACTTCTAGAATAGAGTAGAATAGAATAGAATAGAACAGAATAGAATCGGATAGTTCCACTTGGAAGGGACCTACAGCCCTCTAGTCCAAATGCCTGACCACTTCAGAGCTGGCCAAAATTTAAAGAATGTTGTTAAGAGCATTTTGCAAATGCCTCTAACACACTGACACTCAGGGTATTAACCACCTCTCTGGGAAGCCTGCATTGAAATTTTAGAGTGAATAAATTTCATACTGAAAATTGCTAGGTTTTTAGGGCTCATGAATATCAACAGGATGCTCGGTGGCTACCTAAGTAACAAATAGCATGCATCTCCCTTCTGTCTTTCACAGAGCAAACCAGTTAATTTTGTTAAATGTTACTATTAAACCAAATCCAGTAGTAGCTGAATGGAAATTTTTTTGTTGGTACAACCTCAGCCCTAATTAAACATTTATAACCTCACATATTTAGACACAATACAAGTCACCCTGGCTGAGAGACCTTTGCTCATGGAAAAATCAGCATTTGATGTTCAAAAGACGGAATGGAACCAGCATGTTAAGCATCTACTCACTATCCAAACAGTCCCTATTGTTACGGTTATTGCCAGTAATATCCTGTTTGTCACTGGGATTACACTTTGGTTCGTCTGCCCTAGAAATAGCCATATACCTCATGGCTAAACCCTTTCAGCATGGAGCTTGGAATTTCACCAAAGGTATGGAAACATACTCAGAGATCTGGCCTCGAGCAAAACCTCTTCAAAATGCCTTGAGATACAACCAGACTCATAAACTTTCACACATCCAACAAAAAGACCCAACTTCATATGCAAATAATAGATTTGCCTTCCCCAACTGTCTGGCATTGCTGCTGACCCTTCTCAACATCCATCACATCCCAAATCTGGCAAAAGGCCCTGAACAATTCATATTTGTGGACTGTGGGTAAAATCTGTGGCAGAATATTACTAGTGTAGGGGTAATAACTGGTTTGGACCTTTGCACAGCACAGCTGCGTACATGGTGAAACACCAACAGCCTTTCATCCTGGGCATTGCTGTATCTGAGCTGTAAATGCTGTGTGAGGTATCTGCAGGAAGCCGGTTCGTTCCCAGGGTGAAATCCATGTATTGCCTTGTATTCTCTTAGAAGCAGGTTAGACCCAAATTTTATAAAGTGGTTTCAAGCCCTTTCACGCAAAAGGCACTGAATAAGCACCATACGGAATTCATACTGTTGGAGCTCAGCCCTTTGAAATGCTGGCTGCTTCCTCTGGGCCACCCTTGTTGGTATGGTCACCCACTTCACCTGTGCCATGAAAACCTGCCCAGGGAAGGAGCTAAAATGGTGCAATGCAGCAGGGCAAGTAAACATCACTGGTGTTGTGGGCCCATGAATGGTTAACACATTGGCCACGGCAGTGGTGCATCTGGAGCTCTTCCCAATGCTGGGCTGGATAGTATCACTGTCTCCCCTGAGTCGCTGCAGTGAGAAACTTCTCTGAGATCACCTCTGGAATCCTTGATTTTTAATGCTTCCTCCCTCTCCCCCCTACTTTTTCCATTAGAAAGAAGGAAATTGGTAAATGCTGTGGGACTCACAACCAGGTTGTGACCTGGTGAGGCAAGAGGAAGCTCTTGCTAACACATCACCACTGGCTGTAACACCTGGGTTAAAAAAACCTTCAATGGAAAATGCAGCTTTGCAAAAATCTGCAGCAATTAATTACTTTTGAGCATTAATTTTTTGAGCATTGATTTTGAGCACTGGATAATGGAATCAAACAGTTTCAGCTTGTTTGGGAAAGTTGAAACAGTTGGTTTTGGCAGAGCAAGGGCAGGGGCAGACAAACCAGTTCCCTGGGGTAAATTCAAATGCAATTTTCCAGAGCCTCAACCATCCTGCTGGATCTGCCTGTGTGCAAAGCCCCACCGTGTGCTGTGGTGCCTGTGGTACCATCATGCCCATGGTATGGCTGTGCCACCTCTCCTCTTGACCATGGACTGCCACCCAGAGAGATGCAGAAAGGGCTGATGTCACAGAGTGTCCTAAAGGCTGTGAGCCCAGGGGTAAGTTTGCCCCAGGTGACCTCTTTTCTCTCTCAGTTCCCACAGTATTTTAAGTACATTTATATTCTACTTTACGCCATGTAACACTTTTATATTATATGAGTGTGTGGGGTTTTTTTTCCAGCAGACTGCTTCAGAAGTTATTTCCGCTGCTCCACCCCATGTGCAGTTTTGTAGTGGTCTTATAAATGATGGGTTTACTCAAAAAACTGAAATTCTATTTTTGACCAATGCTACTTTTGACCACTGCCACTGGACAGGGTTTGTCTCAGAATAGCATGTTAATATACAGAGCTATTTTTTTCCCCTTATCTTTCTGGACTTCCTCATTGAAAACATTCTTAGCTTATGTGCTACAATGGTTAAGATGACACATAAGAATAGCTGGAGTTATTTTAGAGGTTTAAATCTTCAAACTCTGATAATGAAGCTTGATTTAAAAGTGCATGCATACTTCTTTTAGCTGGCACCCTAAGGAAATAAGAGTTACACAAGAGTTACACTCTGCATCTTCCCATCCTTCTCGCAGCCCTTCTCTCCCTCTGTAACTTTTGAGCCCACTGGCAATTTCTGCCACTTCACTGACAGAGAGGAAAGGAAATCAAAGCAAGTCCCTGCATGTCACCTGCAGCTGAGTAGGAAAGAGAAACTTGGTGTAGTGCCCCTGCCAAGTGCCAGCCTGCCTGGCTGGCATCAGTGCCTATGTGTGTGCACAGCCCCTGTGCACACACGTGTGCCCCCACGCTGACACCAAAACCATCCAGCCCACAAGACGATGCATGTGTGGCCTGGTACTGGTGTTTTCCCATATGCAGAGGTATTTGCAGGGCATGGGAGAGAGAGAAGGGTAGTAGGTGCTGGGACTGGCGTGTTGCTGGGGAGTGAGGCATTAAGGGACAATCAGATCTCAGCTTATCATGGGAAAGCGGGTGCTGTTGCAATATAAGACATAAATTCATGGAACCAGGCTTCCTTAGGGGTTTTGGCTCACAGAAGTACTTATTTCCAGCACGCAATATTCTTATAGCTTTTCTGGGTAAAGGATTTTTTCTAAACTGGTCATTTAATCTGCCTGGTGGGAAGCGTAGAGGAAAGAGAGTGTTGCTTGCATTAGAAGTGATGCTGCCCACTCTTGTGGAGGAAAAGGTCTTCACATTTCCATGGATCAGATTCTGCAATTACACAGCTTTCTTGTTCGGCCAGTTCATCTGCTAAACCTGACACGGAGCCAGAAAGAAAACAGAGATTTTCCCATTACAGAATACCAAATCTATGATAAGCCACGCCATGAAAATTCAGTTTTTAAGGAGGTGGGGAGAGAATGAGGGAAACTCCAACTGCTGCTGCAAGATAAGCAATGAGTTTTGCAGTGCTTCTACAATCTGGTTTTCAGGGATCTCATAAACAACAACAACCATAAGCCAAAGGAGCAGTGAGAGGAGAAAAACCACCAGAATTTGGGATAGGAAAAGTAAAGCAGGGGGTTGAGCAACAGGTTTAGCCCATCTCGCCATCTGCATGATAACTTTGGGCACAGCTGGGTGAAGTAAGTCACTGCTGCAGAAAGAGGCCTGTGAATATTGTACTTAATCTGTGGCTCTGTTTTGCGTGGTGAATATCATCCATGACCTTGATTATGCTCATATTTTCTTCTTATACTACAGATTCCCTCATTATAAAGTACTTAAACCAACCACTATTTCTGCTTTCCCTACCATCAATTTATGGTATTAAAATGTATTTATAGAGGGAGTAACAAATGTGTCTGAAAGGAGTTATATTCTGACAGAGCTGAAAGAGACTGTGCTGGTTTTCACAAAGATTACTCCTTAAATTGGATACAAATACTGTAGTTTATGCATTGCTTGCCAAGATCACTGATAGCAAATATTTTTGTGTGTATGTGTGCGTATATATATATAGTTTTCATCATAACTGCAGCATGCAAAGTTCAGAACTTCAGAATTTCATAAACGAAGCAAGAATGCAAATCGATAGAGGCTAAATTATATTTGTTGTCCCAAAAATCCGGAGGAT
This sequence comes from Porphyrio hochstetteri, assembly GCA_020800305.1. Classification (NCBI taxonomy): domain Eukaryota; kingdom Metazoa; phylum Chordata; class Aves; order Gruiformes; family Rallidae; genus Porphyrio; species Porphyrio hochstetteri. The sequence continues at coordinate 65,120,490 of CM036908.1, read as the reverse complement.
TTAATTACAACCCTAATGCTGCTTATTTGCCAAGAGCAAAATAAAAACTGGAAGCAAACAAATAAATTCTCTGCATAAATCCTGCACTGCCCCAATTGTATGAGCTGCCATCTAAGCTGCCTGGCTAACATCCAGGCCCAAATCACATTCCCGGACAAGAAGTAACCCGTGCATCTCCTTTGAACCGCACTCTCCTCTCCTTGATCTCCCTTTCCCTCCCACCTGGCCCTCTTGCAGCTCTAAATGAAATCTCTTTCAAAGCATTTTCTTACCTGCATAGTGGTCAAACACTGTGGGCACGTACTCCTCTGGGAAGGCATCATTGGCATAACTCATCAGCAAACAGGTTTTCCCAACCGCACCATCCCCGACCACCACGCATTTTAACATCTTCTTCGTGTTATTGCTGCTCCCGTCAGTGCAGTTGTCATCTTCTTCCTTGCAGTTCATTCTTGCTGCTGCTGCCGCTGCTCTTGCTGCTTCCAGGACTTCCAAGTGCACATGAAGGAAAAATGAAGTGCGATTGTATTGACTTTTCCTGAGTTTAAGGGTGAGGGGGGGAGGTGGGGGGGAGCAAATCTCAAACTCAGGAAATCATATTAATGTTTCCAGGCTGTCACAGCCGCTTCTAACAATTACCAGATCAGTCAAGAGAATCATCGAGGTGAATAAATAAAAGATACAGAGAGGAATATCATAAAAAGAAAGTGATCCGTCCTTCCTCGTTCGCCCCAGTCAGGAAATCCTCATCCTGCCCCAGAGTTCTCAGTATTTATTGCGACTTAAAAAATATCAGCAGCCTGCGGCTTTGATTCGCTTCTCCCTTCCTCCAGCTTGGCCGCAGGAATCAGGGATTCCTGTTAAATCCACTCCATTTTCCATTTCATTTCTAACATGGAGGAGAGCCTGGAGGTTTTTAATGGAGTTTTTCCTTTCTTTCTCCAGCTTGCTGTGTGTCAGGAAATCATGGGTTTCCTGCTGAATTCCATATTAGGATCAGTGGGCTTGTGAAGGACTGCAAACAATGGGAGCTCTGTGTGTATTTGTACTTTGGAGGAACTCTGCCAGGACGTGGAGAAAGAAAAACACTAGAGGTCTCTCTGCAGACCGAAGTTTTTAGGTTTCCTGCTCCATCCCGCGCTCGAGCTGCAAGAGACAGAGAGGAAGATTTTGGAGAGGCTGCAAAAGACGTGGTTGTTGGACCTACATGGCCAGGCAGGGTACCGGGAGGTTGCGAGCTGTGCTGCTGTCTCAGGGTCGTGATGTCTCTGATCTCAGGATAGGTATTTTCTTCCATTTGGGAGGGTAAGGGTTGAGGGGGGGAGGGGGGAGGAGGAAAGGCAGACAGCAGCTGTAGTGGGTTGGCAGGGTTTAATGTCAACTTTCTGTGTCTATAGATCTCTAAAGAACTTTGTTAGAAAGAATAAATAATTGATTTTTCAATTCAGGCACTCAGAAAAGTTTCTCTTGCATTTCCCCTCATCCATCCAAAAAAAAAAAGAAAAAAGAAAAAAAAAAGGATTTCTTTTCCGTCCTAGTATAAGTACATATAGCTACATAAATATATACAATATTATATATAAAATATATAAGCATAGACAGAGAGAAAAAAGTGGAATTAAGAATCACAGGACTTAAAAAATAAAAAAAAAATACAACCACTGCATAACAGTCTGTGGAAAATCAGCTTTAAAGGGCATGATTCCTGCCTCCTTGTCTGTTTTGTTCTGGTGTTTCACAGGCCTCCTAAGTCTTCTCTCTGTTTAAATATATAACAGTCTATATGCACATGAAGGGCCAAACTAACTCCTTGCACCTTCCACAGGAAAGATTTTGCCATCTCCAGCAGAAACAAGCCAGGCATTGCCAAAAACCCCAGCCCAGCAGCCCAGCACATCCTGCTGGCTGCATTTCCCTTCCATGAGACTAAGGCTTTGAAAGAGGAAAACAACTGGGGAAGCACACTGGTGGTACACACTCCCCCCACCTTTCTCATGCCTGGCTAGACAGAAATGCCCCAAAGCACACACAGGCTTGGAGTGATGCACAACTGGAAGTGTAAAGACCAACACAGCCTTACAAAGGAGCTGTCTTAGCCCCAAAGTGCATGAGGAAAGACAAACTCAACTGTAATGAGGAACCTCCTTAACTCCGTATATCCTTTGATGTTTGCAGTGAAGGGACTCAGAAGACCATTTGCAGTCTTCTCTGGACTGGCTAAGCCCCATGTATGTGATAGATCTTCAGTGACCTAACTGTATGCTGGATCAGCTCTCACACCTCCCCCAAGCAGTGGTAAATGGATAAAGCTTGTGAACATGATCGAACAAGGTTTTTCTGCTTAGCTGGACAACCCCAGGTCTCTGTTTGCTGTCTCTTATCAGGAGTCTCAGTCATCCAGTAATTTGTGTATCATGCCCCATGTTCATCTTCTTTGTGTCCTACTCCCTGTTGAAAACAGTAGTAGGCAGTATTAGTCCCAGCATCATGCCCGCTGTCACAAGGGCATCACTAAAGATTTTCCCCAATTAGGAGTTCAGGTGGCATCCTCTTAGCTTCAAAACTATATCCCAAAGCTGAGGTTTATCCAACAAAACCTGCAAAGTCTGGGCACTTAAACCCCAATTCCCCAAGTACTTACTCTGCTGATCATTTCCACCATCAACACCCCAGCTGGATCATCCTGGGGACCATCGTGTGCCCAAGCACTTACTCTGCTGATCATTTCCACCAGCAGCACCAGAGCTGGGTCATCCTGGGGCGCATCATGTACTACAGGGTTTTGTTCTTTAATCTTCTTTCTTGTTGCAGTCGGGGAGAACTCCAAGCTTACGCTTCTGTTCGGTTATTACATAGCTGAGTAGGTGCACTGATACCCCCTATGCCTTTGCTTACCAAAAACACATGAATAAGTGTATGCTGTTGCAAGGTAACAGTAGAGCCTGAGAAAGAAAACATCCCAATAATTCATGGTTCCCTATTGCATCTACCGAAAAATCAACAGCTATCTCACTTCCCATTTTACAGAGTCATAATCTATCTGCAAGCTTTTCAACATCAGACACACCATATTTAAGCCAAGCCTTAATGACTGGCCAGATTTAAGCTTGCAACAAAATCCTCATGGCTCTTTCCTCCATGCCCAGCACAGCTGTGTTGCTTTGACCATAAAGCTGGGCAAGTGTCAGCAGGACTGTGCCCAACTAATTTTTTTTGCAAGAGGTTAGACAACAAAAGTACCTTACTGTTTCTCTAAAGGCTTGAATATACTTTATTGTCCTATCCACCTTTTTTTTAAGGGTGTCTCAAAATAATATGAAAGGGTTAGCCTTTGTGATATACTGTCAAGTGGCTGAACTGGAGGAACTTTACAGACTCTTCCAATTCTAATCTCTGATGTATGCAAAGTTTTGTGGGCAAAGAGTTTTAGTTAAGACACATCAATAAAACAATGTACATCCCATAGCATGCATAATGGCAGTGCACCTACACTGTTAGAATCTATCTAAAGGCTTGCCTGGAAGAGGCCAACAGGATGAGCTCATGTTGAAGGTGAGGAAGGCAGCATCTTGCCTGTACAACTCCAATGCTGCAGTTTTGCTTTACCTGTATGGGTGATACATATAGCTGTCGAGGGGTTAAGATAAACTTATAAAGTTGGATCTGTATCTAGACTAAAAAAGATGTTTTCTTTAATCTCATTGCTTTAACATCACACAGCATAATTCAGATCAGCTGGACCAAAACATCTGAAGAGCCGGTTTAATTACAACAAAGTGTAATCACATAATTATACACTCAGGACACTGAGACATTAACACCTCTGCTACTCTGTGGTTGTACCTTCTACTTGCAAAGTTGGCCCTGAATCTGCTGTGTGAATTAACACATCTGTCATCTGGCAGTCTAGCAAAGTTTGAGACAATCCTGTTACATTTTACAGAAGACTTCTAAACCTGCAAATTGCAAGTGGCAAACCTTAGGTTAAGCTGACCTTTCTGCAGTTGTTCTGCAAGTTTCAGCCTCCCCTAAGACTGCTTCTGCACAACAAAGCTGTTTACGAGCCCCAGTGTGGAAATCACAGGGTTAATGGTAATGATTAACAAAGCTCAGAAGGTCTGGTGATTCAATCTGGGTCTAGGGCTTTTTTTTTCTCTTTCACCAATCACGTTAGAAATGATCAGATTTGCTCACAAGATCTCAGTGTTTTTCATCTCACAAATCCAATAGGAGCAGGCTGGTTCCAAGCCATGATGTTTGGAAAGGTGAGGCTGAAGTAAATAAAGTGAGCCCAACTAATCTGAATACTTGGAAAGCTTGTCTAAGTACACTTGGTTCTCTGATACCCAACCCAGTCTGTCTCATACCCATTTCCAAGCTTCTACTCAAGACCACCTGGCAAGCAGGGAGGCTAAAAGAGACCATAATGGATATGGACAGGTGCTATTAACACTGTGGGGTGAAGATACCACCTGAGGGACTTTCTAGCAAATTTTCTCAAGCAAAGAGCCCTGCTCTAGGTGAAGTGCCTCTGACCTTTTGTTAATTAACAAATTAACTGGTAGCAGATCTATTCCTGGGACTGCAGAGCATGTCTAACTAACCCACTTCTGTGTGGAAACATCAGCTTCATCTTCATGAACACAGGCCTGACAGACCAGTCCCTGGAGCTGCTTCCTTTGGGATTAGCGAGTTCAAGGCTAGTGTAAGAAATTTTAGTGAGAAGATCTGTAACAGCTGAAGGACTTCCAAACCTCTTAATTAGCTCTGCAATGAGCAATACGTTTGCTAATTAATGCTATTCTGTATTTCTCTGCAGGCTTGCAGGGTGAGGGTGTTGATGATGAGTGGGTATAAGGTGATGAGGTTGTATTGTGATATCTCTGCTTTCTTTGTAGACTCTCAGAACAGTTTGGGTTGGAAGGGGCTTTTAAAGGTAACCTATTTCAATCCTCTTGCAATAAGCAGGGTTATCTTCAACTAGGTGAAGTTGCTCAGAGTCCTGTCCAACCTGACCTTGAAGATTTCTAGGGATGGCGTATCTACCACATCTCTGAGCAACTTGTTTCTCTTCTCCTGATCAACCTGGTCACTGCCATGTTTTTTTCCCAGTGTCTCCTGTGATGCAGTTTTCTTCTTTACGAGTTTAAAACTTGAAGGTCAGTAGAATTTTGTCTATTAACTGTTTTTCTCACCAGACCTGGCTCCCTGGCCCTCACCTTTTCTTAGGCTTTACTCTCCTTTGTCATCCCTTGACCTAAACTGAACTGATCTGTGTCTACATTTTCCCCCATAAGAGGCAGTTCCATGGGATGGAAGGTTTTGAAGGTGAGTTGCACTATTGTGAAACTTTTTTGTCTCCACATCTTGCTGCTAGAAACAGCCTCGTCCAGCCTCCTTCCTTCCACCTGTCAGAATTGATGTGGGAATAAGCTTTTTGGCACTGCTACTGAACTGTAAATTGACTTCAGGCAAATCTTCTCACATTTTTTTCTTATCCTTTGTCTAATCTGTTTAGATTTCTGAGTTTTTTTTAGGACAGGGTTTGGGTCTATATACGGTTCTGCTACACTCATTCCAATAAAGTGCTGTTCAAAACTAGGTTTCCATGGCCATCAGATTCAAGACCTTTCCTGGACTTTGAAATGGTAAGAGACAGACTCTTAGAGTTAAATAAATTTGGGACTTGAAGACATCCCTACAGTTACCATATTCTCAGGGGAGCCTCCTGGGTCCCTTATCCTAGATAGAGCAGCCTTGGGATTGTTTCCCTTTGTTCTTAGGCTTCCTGTGTGAGCCTCCACATTGTGCTAAGAATAATTAAAAATTAGGGCTCCTTCCATTCATCAGCCTCCCACCCCAGTGAAGTGGTCATTAAGGCCTCGAGTGAATTTGTTATATTGAAAAGCAGACGTAGCAACTGAAGGAGGAAAAATAAGTTGACATTGACTACAGGAGGGGTGGAAGTGCTCTGTGGGAAGCCTTTTTAGACATGGCTTGCTGAAAGGCAGGTACTGAGGTTCAACTTTGAGGCTTGTGACAGCAAGCCTCCCCAGAGCCATCACATGCCATCACTCATGCTGCCATTATCACCAACCACCATCATTGTCCATGTTTCATGCTGCTGCCATGGATATAATTAGTTTCATTAGGTTTTCCTTTGGAAAGATGGTCTTATAAAACAAAATAATTTTGGGAGATAAGGTGAAACAAAGGATGATTCCTGTCTTGTCCATCAGAATATCCTCTTGCTCCCGGAGACAGCTGCTATACAATGACAACTGCGTATGGTGCATTTGTGTGTTTGTAAGTGAGAATGGCTGTTTTCAACTAGGAGAGATGATTAGCTTGTTACCCTACAGTTCATTCTGCATGACTGGCTGTGTAGGTAATGCTGTGTTACTTACCTGTCCAAACAGCTGGTGCTACTTGTTCAGGGTCTGTATTTCCAGCTGTTCTGTTCATATGTATTTATATTTGGACTTAAAAGATAAGTTTTCTTTGGAGGTGTGAAAGTTCCCTCTGGATGATGGAATATTTGCACCTGGTATGTAGTCTGGTGCATCCTTCAGTTTGCATTGGGGTTCTTGTTTCCTTCCAGAAAATTGCTGTCTGTAGCCTTTGCCTTCTTTTCTTTCTGGTTTTGTTCTTGCATGTCTGTCTCATTATACACCTTTTCTCCTTTCTTTCCCCTCTGCCTTCCCTTTTCCCCTCAGAGCTGATGTCTGACAAAAGCTGTTTATCCCTTTCCCTGTGACAGGGGAGAGAAGTGGACTTAGGTAAGTGTTCAGCCTGGGATTAGCATAGCAGGAAAAAAAATACCACTTTAGGCAATTTCTTTCTCCCTACCTGCAGTGTTTTCCATAGAGGATTTTTTTCTAAATCACATTTATTGTAGGATGAGCACTACAGCAGGAGGTTAAACAAGGGAAGAACCTGATCTATGCCTCTTCTGCATCTTGAAATGACATTTGCCTCTGCAGATGGTGGACTGCTGGGAAGGTAAAAGGGCTGCAATCAGGAAATCAAGCTGCACTGAGGGCATCCAAATTGTGACCAATTAGCACTGTACGTGTATCCACTCAGTGAAGTCATTAAAGGAACAAATTTATTTTGTTCACCTCTGAACAAAGAGGGACATAATATGCAGTTTCTTTAAAAGTAGAGAAACTTCCCCAAATTAGATATGACCAAATGTAATGTCTCCAACGGAGGGAAAAAGTTCGTGTCTAGAAACATGCCAGTTGGAATCTGTAGGTTTTCAGCTTCCCCTTTTCAGGCCAAATTGTCAAGCTGGCTTTATCATTGAAATGAACATGCAGCTGATTCATAAAACATTCATGCAGAGGTTTTACTTTCTTGGAATGAAGGGAGAGGGCTGCTTCCAGGGAGGGAACGTGCTTCATGTGATCTTTCTGCCTCTGCTCAAAAATAAGCAGAAGGCTGGCACTGCCTCCACATTCCAGGAGCAGAGAGATGGGAGGAGGACCAAGGTGGAAAGCAAAGTGATGTCAAGATTGTGAAGGGTGGTGTTTTTTCTGCTATGTCTCCTTGCTGAGCCTATTCTCAGCAAAGCCTTGTGGCAAAGGCCCTGCAATGAGGACTGGGAACACTCTCTTTCCAAGCCTGCTGCTCAGACTTCCACAAGTGGAGGAGGTCATTTGAGAAATGCCCTTATCTCACATGTAAAGCAGGAATGAGGAATGCTTCTTTACTGTGCTTTTATTCTGCTAACTTTCAGGGCAGGGACCAGCTCCTTCAGTGTTTGAAGGGTTTGGTAGGTCCATGACAAAGCTAAACCAACTGGCTAACTTGGCAATGAGTTAGGTCTAACCTCATAGTGAGCTTGTTAAAGGAGAAAATGTGTACCAAACTCTTCTATTTTTTTTTCCTATCCTTGATGGTTTTCTGCTGGCTCAACTCCCCCAATCCACTATAGGGACGTCTTGGCTTTTCAGCAGTGACAGAGTTATGGAAAGAGTGCTGGCAGAAGCAGGTTACTTTTGCTCCTTTTGTAGCAATTGAAGGTTTTATTTTCATTGCCAAATCATCCTCTGGCTTTAAAGGTGTCTGGGTGTGGAGGTAAAACAAGTGAGGAATGTGGGCACCCTACCTAGGTTGCTGAAATGTATGCCCAAAATTACATGAGGCCCAAGGTTAGAACATTAAGGCAATGCCTTAGGTTATCCAAGTGCCTGAACATGCAATAGAAGGGGAGGGGGGAGAGTTGTAAAAATAGTCAATGTCTTGATTTGCTACTCACAGGTAATTTCTGCAGCCATGGTAAATGCAAAGGACTTTTTGTCAGCTAACCACTGGGGAAAGGAGAGGTCAGAGCATGTGTTTGGCACAGAGAGGTGGTGGAGTGTCCATCCTTTGAGGTATTCAAGAGTTCTGGACATAGTCTTGGACAGCTGGCTCTAGGTGGCCCTGCTTGAGTAGGAGAGTTGGACAAGACTGCCTCCAGAAGTCCCTGCCAACCTCAGGTACTCCGTGATTCTGTGGTCAGATGCACTACACTGCTTGACCTTTTCCTCTGTCCCAGTGTACAATGAAGTGCCATGCATATGTACTCTGTATGCCTCTTCCCATATGTACCTCTGAGGACCTTCACTGCAGCATATTTCAAGAACTTGTACGGAAGCCTCTAGTCACAAAGGAAATCATGACTTTTCTGTCATTAGGATCTCATGAGTACCATTGTTTCTGTCTGAACCAAGTATGATGTAGACTGCAACTACAGTGAATAATATGGGGACCAGTTCCCAGTGAACTATTATCTGAGCTTGACTCAACATCATTTCTGTGCTGTATTCAGGACATATTTGGTAGTAGTCAGATACAGGTTGTTGTTAGAACAAATGTCTAGGAGGCAATCTCCTCCTTAGAGCTCTGATACGCACCCTGCAGCCATCAGACCTGATTATTTGGCTTGCGTTGGGATGAACTCCACATTTTCCAATATGCAGACAAGCACATAACTTCTCTCCTCTGGAAGTGGCCTTCGGGTGGAGGCCTCTGTGCACCCTCTCCAGAGAGGATCAATACAGTATGGAGTTGAACAGACATCTGAAAACAAGTGGATTTACTTAACGTGAAGCAAAACATTAGAGGAAGTAACTTGAAAACAGCAAGCAGCTGATAAGCATCTGTAACTTAAACTTCAAACTTCTTTGATGGGACTTTTCTCATCAGTAATAGGATCTGAACAGCCCCAACTTACGTGCTGTAACTAATGCAGGTGATCTGGAAATGGAGCCTGATTCCAGTAGGCATCACCCAGCAGGACTTTTTCCTTGGAAAAGCCTTTCCTAAAGCCCTGGGCTTGCTGTGCTCATCTAAGCCCTGTGACCATATGTTGCACTGGCTTTTGTCAGTGGACCCAGCTGTGAAGCCTTCCTTTTGTCACAGGCTGACTTCTTCCACTCAGGCATCCCCACAGCCTGAGAGCAGGCTGCTGCAGGAACCACTCTGTAATCATACCATCCAGAGCAGTTCATCTTTAATGCCCTGGCCACAGAGCTTGTGATGATGGTGAAGTACAGCCAAGCTCCCATGTATAGTCCTGAGCCCAGCAGCCACCTTCACCATCATCATCTGAGCAGACAGCCCCAGCTGGCAGGCGCTGTTTAGGTATACAATAGCAAAGAAATCTGATAGCTTCCAAAAGCATTTCAATCCTTTCTGTCTTCTCTGCAGCCCTATCAGCCATATCTCGGCCCTATCTGAGAAATTAAAATCACTGGATTCCTGGAAGATGTCACATCTTTCCATCTGTCACAGGTGAGAGCCCTTTCCTTGGGTGGCAAATAAACATCAGGAGATGCATTTCAGCCTGTTACCTTAATACTTTTTGAAATGCTCCAGTGATGGGTTTTTTTTTTTTAAATTCTTGCTGTATATCATCTTCACCCTCTTTCAAAATGGCCATTGATAAAGTTTGCTGTGTTAGTTACTGGATAAATAAGATGAAAATCACCAGTTAAAGTATATAATAGTGGCATGGTGTTAATAATACTTCGTCCTTTTTCTTAGGCGCTTGAGCGCTGTTGATTTTTTTACCAGGCTGAAAGTGCAGCTCAGATTTCCACCACATATTTCAATACCTCTTTCAATGTCATGTAGACCATCTTGGGACATATTTTGATTATTGGTGAAACAAAAAAAACCCCAACCAACCCAACAAAACAAAAGAAAGAGTAAACTTTATATGTTTTGCCAGAGAAGGAGCTGCCAAGCTCCTCAGAAAATCTGTCCCCATGATATTTCCCAACTTTTTTGACAAGGTTCAGTTATTCCTCTTCCAAATTTGCACTGAGGTAAGGGGGATTGGAAAACAGTCTACTGGGAAATCATACAAGAGTGGGTTCATGTGACAGATCTTTCTGCGACTTGTCACGCCGCGAATAGCAGAGCAACAGCCTTTCAGCACTCACCCATGTCAGCGCCTGCCTTGCTTTTGATGGAACTGGGGTGAGCGTGTGCTTGTGGAAACAAGGAAAAAGTCAGCAAACTTTTTTTATCTCAGCAAAAGGTCTGGTTTGTGTCCTCCTTCAATGTTTGTGCAATAATTTCATTTTTTTTTTGTGGGCCCTGCTCCAATTGCTCTGCGCTGGCATGCAGGATTTGCATTTGTCAGTACTTTGAAGATCCCAGTGGAAACGTGTCCCTGTCACCTTAAACCCTGTACAAAGGTACAGGGGCACTCAGCATCTGCAGTCTAAAGGTGCAAGTGACAGTAAGGGAGCGAGGAGGGAAGGGGTTGTCCAGCTGATGTGTGAGGCAGTGGTGTTGCTAGAAATAGCACCCTATGCCCTTGACCTGTGAATCAGTGGTTATCTCCTGCAAAGCTAAATGCCTTCCACTCATGTGCTATGCCTACAGCAGGTTGCTCTGAATGCAAGACTGGGGCCAGATTAGCTGTTTATAGGACCTTCCTGCTGTGGTATTTGTGGAGGACTAAGGATAAGGTGTTGAAACTGTCACCCAGGTGCCACTTAGCTGCAGGACACACAACCTGTGGGCTCAGGCTGGGACTCCTCCAAGTCTCTCTGTAACAGCAAAGATGTCTGCTTGGAAACATCACTTGGAAAGTATATTGCTTCTCCCAACCCAGCTGTATCAAAAACTGTGTAGACATAAGCAATGAAAATCAGATGACATAGGAACCTTGCCCAACTTCAGCTCTTTCCCCCATCACTGCCTGTCCCTGTTGAAACCATCCCTGATGAGACCATGCCTGTTGGCTGGGCTTGAATTTGGATTTGAAGATGCTGCATCACGTGGTTCACACCGGCTGCAGCCTTTTTGCCCCAGGGGGGAAAGTCAAAGTCTGGACACTTCCCTGTGACTGAATTTCCATAGCTAGCAAGTCCCTTGGCTTCCAGCCAACACAAATCAGTTTGGGAACCAACAGATTGGCAAATCTGGGGTTTTGAGAAGAGTGGATTCAACGTGGTCTTGAAACCCAAGAGGATATGACAATATAGCTATGAGAAATTTTCAGATGCACAGCCACATCATACCTCTTCTCCTGGCTTCCAGGGTGTGGAAACTACATTTATGCCTGAGCAGGATGGATCTGATCGGGCAAGCAACTTCATGTAACCGTAAGGTTACCTCTTGCAATAGGCAGCTGCTGACAGCTGTTCTTTCCCACTGTGCATACAAACAGCTTTGTTTTTGTGATGCAGGGAGGGGAACCTGGGCTTTCAAACCCTAACAAGCTATTTGCTTCGCCTTCTCCATCTCTTCAGGCAGCTGACCTCTGCATCCAGCTGTGAAGGCATTTTTTGGTTTAAGAGTACCATTGAGCAGAGTGCCAGCAGGTGATATCCCAGCCTCTCCTGCCGCTCTGTAATTAGCAGTCCCAAACATGGAGCGGTGTCTGACCCTTTCACAGTTTTTGCTAAGGCTTTTATTAATTTGACACTAGTTTTCATAGCAACTCACCAGGGAGCTGTAACAAACATTCAGCTGTACCTGACAGAAAATGGTGGGTTTATCTGCTCAAAAGGTTATACTGAGCGTCAGAGGCCAACTGCGGTTTGAATCCTGGGGAACGCTCCAACTGTTTGATGGAAAAAACATGGAGAATTAAAGTAGCAACATTACAATTTAAAAGCAGTATTTGTGTCACCTTGAGCTACTGAGCTCTGTTATTGTCATCTAGCAAACCTCCTACCCTCTGGGGAGCTTGCAGGTAGGAGACTTTTAATGGCTCTAATGTCACTGTTCCTGAGGGGACGCCTCTCTGTCACCTGTAAACTAATGTAAAATGAAGGGAAGCTTCATTCATTAGCTGATGGAAATTTTTTTCCCATCTTCTGAAATAAGCTTTTCCATTGTTTTGATGAAAAACTGTTTTCAGTGCTCTTATGATCCCTTTGCTCCCACTGTAACACTGTTGCATAGTAATGCTTGGACACCTCAAATTGTCTTTCAGTTTTTGACCAGACACTGTGGTAATGACCACAGTATATGCAGGTTTGGGTATTGCTCTTTTTGGTAGGTTCAAATTTTTGGGTTTATGTGATGTTTTGCCTCTGGGTCCTTTATCCTAACGCAATTTGGTGGCAGTGGTCACCCAGTGTATACTCTATCTGTATGGGGGGATATCCTTTCATCCTTTCCTTGACAAACCTGAAATGCTTTCTCAGAAGATACCTCATTCATAAGGAGTCTCTTGACTTTAACCCAAATTCCAGTCACGATCTGGTTGCTATAATGAAGGATGCCGCCCTTCTCATATTGATTCTTCACTCCTCAGTAATTTACTGCCTCTTCTGTCTTTTCTCTCGTCGTTTCCCAGTTTGTGAACACCTTCATCTGTTTTCCCTTTGCTGTAGAAGGGGGTGTTATTCAGCACGAAAGCATCCTTCTGCGTTGTCTTGTGGCTCATCCAACAGTGGATACTGTAGATAGTTAGGCAATTAATTTCATGCATCCCACGCAAGGCTCATTTCTCCCATCCACCTGCTGATAGTGGCTTTAAGGTATTCATTGCACTACCCATATTTTTACCTGTTCTTGGCTCACACCTTTCTGCTTCTGCCTAGGATTTTCTCCTCCAGCATAAATTAAACCCACTATTTCTTTTAGCCTCAGGCCATTGCTCCATGGCATTTATTTTCCGAGTCTTGAATAAAACCTTGCTGGTTTCTTCAAAGAGTTGGATGCATTGGGAGGTTAGGTGACACGCTGTGCCAGTGGGCTGTGTGTTTAAGAATCAGTCTGGTTGGTAATGCTGCATTTCCCCTGTGAAGATTTAACGGTGGTGGCCCGAAATCTGCATTCTGTATTATTAGCATTCTGTATTATTATTATTACTGTTGAACCGATAAATCTTTTATTTAAATACTTGTGCAAACTCATTAGTTTTTGTCTTGGATCCACTTAAGATCTCGGTGAAGCTTCTATAAAATGGCTTGCAGTTGGGACAGGAGTGCCTTTCTCTCTTGCACCCTGGGGGGACGACATGTGTGTTTTGTGTGCCTGCTAATTTCGAGTGGTCTTACAGTGGCTGCCAGCTCACTAACATCTGCTGCTAACTCTGGTGAGCAGGTAAATAGGCCCATGCTGCTGTTCCTCCCTGGTCGCTTCCATTTGTAGGGAGGTGTAACTTGAGGGACTGCACCTTGTACTCATGTGCAAAGCAAAATCGTTCCTAAATATAGGCAAGTTTGGGATGAAGAGGGACACAAAGAAGACCCAGACATCATAAAGCAGCAATCTGTGTCCAAATCATACCCCGATGCAGTTGCACAGCTGCCAGCAGAGAGGGGTGGCCAGCCATATAGACAACAGCTGCATTGCCAAGGAGCAGGATTACAGAGCCAGATGTTCCACTTGGAAGTACATTATGCTGAACTTGGCAGATGAGTGCAATAGCTGCCAAGTACATCTCTTATTTGGTTATAGGTAATGATCCCTCTATCAGGGAATGTAGAGGGAAAAGACCACACAGAATATCCTCATCAGAACGTTATAGATGAAACATTAAATTCTGGATCAAAAAAGATTTGGAAGTTCCATGGCAACCTTCACATCTTATTTGAAGGATGATGTTGTTTACTACCAGGCATGAAGTGAGAAACTTACAGTAACTGGAGCCAAGTGCTTTCAAGGTATTTGTTACTGAAAGGTGACGAAGAGGCTGATACAGTTTTTATAGTAATCACACTTGTTTGTGGGCGTTGTTGTAGTTCTCAGCTAAGACTGCAAGTGAGAAGGAGAATGCCTGGTTCTGTCTCTAAAGTAAATACCAGGAGTTCGGGTTTCTGAGGACATGTTTATGCTGCAGCCATGTCTGCAACGCAGGGTGGTAGAGGGAGACCCAGTCTTGCTTTAAACTAACCAGCTGGGTGTGAGTAGAGACTGGCCACTCTGGTGCAGAGCATCGTCAACATCTCACTGCATGCATTACCTATCTTCATGGGAAAATTTGAAGCCTGTATTGCTGTCTCGAGCTAACATTGCTAGGGACCATGGTGCTCTGCAAAGGCAGCGGGTATGGACATAGGCCAAGATTCATGCCCACTAGTGGGATGCAATTAATAAAACTGCCCGACTTGGGGGTTTTTCTGTGGTGCTGCCAATGGAGCTGATACGTCTTTAGGATGATCCACCCCTCCAAAGACCCCAGACACTCATGTAAGTACTTATTTAGTTAGAGCTTAGATGAACAAATCTTTGGAAATAGGTAATATTAGCATCTCTGAGAGAAGTGGAGAGATAATTCATGTCTTGTCTCTTCATCTTTCTTAAACTTTCTGAATATGATCCTTTTGGGACTCTCAAGTTGCAAACTCAATTTTTCTTGAAATAGCTTCTATTTAATGACCAAAGAAACTAACAATAGCCCAAATCCCTCTACCAGATAAATCTCTCAGTAAGGAATTTAGCCCTAAAAATGACTTTGGACCAACATTTCCCATCCATAATATTAAACTTACTCCTGCACCATCAACAAAATTAAGATCTGATATCTCAGGGATTGCAACAGAGCTCAGAAAAGCAGATCATGCTGAAGGATTTCTGGTCACATCTAGATTGTGACCTTCACCACTCCTCTGCAGCTGATGGAGGGAATAGTTCAGGTTAATAACTGTGGGACTGGAGTGAGAACGCTCTGTGCGGCTTAAGCGTTTTCCAGGGACCGAGGGACAGCAAGTTTCTCTCCCCATCTAGTGGTCGTTAAGAGACTTTTAATGCAGCAGTAGCCTAAACAGGGTGTTCTAACAGCCCTCTGCGAGTGATGCATTTTGCATTTTTCCCATGCCAGCAAAGGGAGAAAGTAGTCGCTCCCTTTGCTGTAGATTATCTAGCTGGGATGAAAGCAGAGAGGAAGATATCTGGAGAACTCCCTTTGTTTCAAATACACTCTTAGTCAAAATATGGTGAGTGCAAGAGGCTGAACTGATGGTAGGAAACGATTGTTACAAACGATTGGACAGTGGCTGCTAATTTTTCTTTCCCTTGTAATCCTCCTTCTGTGGGTTTTGTGGTAAGCAAGAGCAAGTTTGGAATGTGACAGGAACAGAAACATCTTCATTGCTCTGCAGCTTGTTTGGCCTGGCTGTGGTTAATTCTTTCTACAAACAATGTGACATCAGGCAAGGGAAGAATATGGAATTAAAATGAATATGAGTGTTAGGCAAAGCTGGTACCGACTTGTTTTAATTTGAATATAGGAGCTAGGGGAGTAAGTAGTGAAGGCAAAGAGAGTTGTTTGAATTCTTCCCATTCCAGTGCCTAAGGTGTTATCAGTAACATGGGAAAAATATATATGAAGCAAAAATGTGGTCGTAGTATTAACACAAGGGATTCTACTACCTTCCCGAGACTACTGATACAAACACAGCCTGCAGGACTGTTAAATGGGGAATGATCCTTTTTGGGAAAGCACTGGGGTTGCGTTTGCTACTCCCCTTTTAGAGTGGAACCACGAATGGTTCCCTGCCTTAGTACTAGGTCATCTCTCATCACGGTTTCCAGTGCTTTGTTATAGTTTTATTATTCTCTAACTGTGAAATGAGGGTTTTTCTTTCTGTGAATGAAAATTTAATTATACTTTCCAGCTTTCATTTTCAAAGAGTGCGACTGCATCAGAAGTGCTCGCTGAGGCTTATTATTTGCAGGACATCTTGGTCATCCTTCCCTCCAGCTAGGTATGCACAGGAGAGACCCAGAGGCTGAGTCCTCCTGTCCTGCACATGGGGCTGGGGCAGGAATCCCAGCTCATGCTACTGTTGTTTCCCCCAACAGATAAACGTCCCAGAGGACCCTTGTAGAAAATTCCTGGAGCTTAAGGCTGTGCTGAGCATTTTGTCCCTTACCTCTGAATCCAGGCTGAAGTCACCCATGGAGACGCTGGGTGGAGAAGGGACTCAGGGGTGGCTTACTTATGGCGCTGCTCCAGCATCTTGCCTGAGGAATCCGTTTCAGCCCTTGCTGATGAGCCCTCTCCACCTGCAAGCTAATAAAGTATTTTAACTGAGATTTGAACTGCTTTGAGTTTTAGCAGATTAGGACAAGCTTCCCTTGAGAAGAAACAAACATTCTGGTCCCATTGCCATGTACTGCCTCATCTGACTGAGGGGTTTGTTTGGGTATTTTTTTTTAGTAAATCCCTAAAATAGGAGGGGAATCTGGAAGCCTTGAGGTAGGCACCATGGGAATGGATCACATTGTCCTGTGGTTGAGATAAGGAGTAGGAAAAAAGTCTGCAGAGGCTTTTCACATGACATCACCTTTCTGAAAGGTGTGGTGGGATGAGTGTGGGATGGAAGAAGTGTGAGTTAAATTTCTTCCTTGTATCAAACCTACTTATTATTTTCTCCATTTGACTCTACAGAGACCTTTCATGCTGTGGCTTACAGTGGTATAATAAAGCAGATGGAGAGAAATGTGTGTCTTCCCTCTAGCTCTCTTATCAATACCTCTGTACAACAGTAAATAACAGGAAAATGGAGCTTGCTTGTCAATGTTGCCAGCTGTTGTTGCTTTCTTTAAACATACAGTCATGTATTTATTGGTGACTTTTCTGAAATAAATATATCCCATGTCAGCATTGCACAGAGCTGTGGACATATTGTCTTACCTAAATAAGATCCTAGTGACAGCCAATGTTAGATATCTTGGGGATTTTTATTTTTGTTTTCAGTAGCAGTTTCTTTGACAGAGGGTGCCAGAGAAGCTAGTTAAAGGCAGATTAGGTCAGTAATTAATCTCAAATTGGGTTAGGTTGACAGCTAACCCTAAATTAGATCTTTCCATATGGAAGGCAGATTTATAGGAGTATGTAGTTGGTGATGCACCATTGGTCTGGCATAGCTCTGGAAGCACGGTTGTGGAGTGCATCACCTTCCCTATCCACATCACGTTTCCTGCCCCTGTGTGGTCACAGCAGGTTCTGGTGTGTCTGTGGACCCTGCTTGACCAGACATCACACTTGGCATCTCCTTAGTGAGTACAGCCTTCTTAATTGAGCTTACCTGCATATTTCTGAAGTTTTGCTTTCCAGCCTTAACATGATTAATGGAAATACTGAACACAATTGAGCAGGAAGGACTGCTTTAGGAGCCCAGTGGCAAGATGTGCTGTTAGTCTGAGGGCGACTTGTTGGGACATGGTTTTACAGCCAGGTGCTCCTAGAAACCATGTTTTCCCAGTTTCTTATGACTGAAATCAAGGCATCCAACATCCACAACCTACCCTCTCCCAGTTATCCTGTCAAAGAGGGAAATGAGTTTGGCATTGGTACAGTGTGTTCTGACGCACCCACTCTAGCTTTTTTTAATCACTGTATTGTTCTCCTGGTGTTTATAAATGGCTTGTTTAATAATTTGCGCTAGTGTCTTTCCAGACTGACAGCTTTATGGCTCCCTGGATTCCCATTTCCTACCTTTAAAAGGGAGAGGTACTCTGTTTACCCTCCTGGTATGCAGCGCAAGTGATTTCATGCAAAGAAATAGCAAAATGATATTGCATTATGACAACAATTCTGAGTCATCCTGAGGATTAATCAGAAACAATGGCAGTGACGGGACCTGAACGTTCACCACTATAACAAAGCATCAGGAAGAGGCTGTGCAGGTGGTGTTGTCCCACCTTTGCAGAGGGTAAGTGGCAGTGGCTGTCAGATGGGAATTGCACATGCTAGAGGATCGCTGGTATCCAAATGTTTGGGTACTTGGCTCCTTGTATTTTGATGTTTTGGAAGTGCAATGTTGACTTGGTGCACAGCTATCCATCTCCCAGTGTGTAAAAACCAAGCTTTCCTTTTCCAACACCCACCGATGCCCTGAAAGGACTGAAACACCATGTACAATATATAGCTTCGATCATATCCACATTAATCCCTGGTGCTCAAAAAAGGGAAAGAACCCTGTAGTTTAATATAAAATTAATTAACTTCCCAAAGAGTTTATTTTAAAAAATATAAATTCTTTTTCTCTGGCATTGCTTTACTGACCTATTTCAGTAGATTAGGCACAGGGACATGATGCTTATATAAACTTTCTCAATAAAATATGCTAGGCACAAACATCCCTTAAGAAAACTATTCTGTTCTTGCTGCTGCTTAACTACATCATTTTTATTATTCAGAACATAATACAAGGCAAAAGAGCAGAGAATCTAGAAGACATCTGTGTCATTAATCACTTTATAATTTTCCCTTTGCCTGTCTTTGCATTTAAGAAAGAAAATGTTTAAATCCATGTGTACTGGTGCCAGTTTGGATCTGTGTTTTATAGTGTCTGTTTCTTACAGCTTAGAAAATAAAAGTTCAGGGAAATATCTTCATTTTGATGATAATAAACTTAGTTTCCAACACCCTTGATATGTAACATCACATGAAATATTTGTTCATTTGACACTGAACAGGCGCTGTGATGGTATTGTGGGGGGGGTTCAGTAGCTTAACCTTATCCCCTTGCTATGTAACTGTAGGCCCTGAGCATGGGCACACAAGTCCATACACTTAAAAAAAAAAAAAGGGCTGACTGAATTCCTGAAGGTGGGAGCATATTTAAGTGTTTGCAGAATCAATCCCTTTATTTGGTGTTGACGTTTTAGGTTAAAACATTACCACCAGCGTTGTTAACTCCAGAACACACTGCAGCATTAGGCTACTGCATACATAGTGAAAAAAGGCATTGAAAAACATTGCTATTTCTAATTATCAGTTTTATCTGTATATAGAAAGCAATCACAGAAGAAATCTTCTTTCCCATAGTAGAAGCTGGATTCCCTTTTTCTTACTGTAGCAATCAGAAAGCAACTACCTGCTTTCATACTAATATAACATTATTATTTGCTATTCCAGGATGGGCTGCTGTTTTGCATGACAGAGTACACTCTTGGCATAGCCCCTAGAAAGGCTGTGCAAGGTCTGTGTCTGTCATATTCTTACTGTTGCTTGTACATCTGCCCTCCTACATCACGTGTGCAAGAGTATTTGGGGTCAGGTCCCTACCTGGTTTAAAGTGGTCTGGTGAGCTGAGGCTGTGCTGAAGTTGGTAATGCAAGGTGGTTTAAGCAAGTTGAAGACCTGTCTCTCTTCTCGCACATCTACTCCCAAGCACTGAGGATTTCCACTGTGATGGCTGTCACCTGTGCCACCTCCCCTTGGCCACCCTTCCTGTGTCGGTCTCCTCAGCCCTACCTGCACCCCACCAGTCCATTTTGGGCTGCCTCTGCTTTGTACTTAAGGCATGAGCAGACATTAACTGCTCTATGCAGAGCTCCTCTCCTGAGAGCTGCCAACAGGAGCATTCAGGGGGTTTTGGGCCAGCTAGCCTGCATAGATGGAGGTGTAGAACTTACAATAAAGAGTGCAAATGTATACTGAGGGATGATCAAATCTTCTTCTAATCAAATCTTTCTTTCTTTTAAATCTGCCTTCACCTTTTTTCCTTTGCACCATTAGTTTTAAGTAACCTTTGGTGATGGCATTTAGCTTAATTTCCCACTGAAGTGTTTCTCACTCTACAGGCAAAAACATTTTAAAATAACTATTTTTTTTTCTCAATACCAAAGCAGCTGCATCATGTTCCCAAGTCAAATATTCTTATTATTTAAAACAGATCCCCTCTTCTTTCCTTCAGTATTTTGTCAGCAGAAATCAAGTCAGCAGAAAAATGGGGTAGTCACAAAGCCCAGTTCCAAATATTTCCATTACTGAGAGCTCTCTGTCAAGTGTCTGCAGACAAACTGAAGAGGAACTGCAGCCAAGTTCATGGAGTATCAGAGACAATATAAGAGAGGCTCACAGGAGAGCCTGCAGCTCAGTTGTGTAGGTATGCCTCTTTTTTCCCCTTAAAAAGTACTTAGAAGTGGAAGATATGACTGTAGGGTCACTAGAAGTCTTGAGAAAGGAGAGCTCTTTGGAAAAACCTATCAGTACACGGATAGGCAATAAATGGTTGGAGGTCAGCCACAAAATATTCACACCTTGGTTCTTGGAAAGCAACCTAAGGATAAACCTCAAAAAATCAATTCTCTGCTTTAAGTGGGAGCAAGGTTACTGACCTCAGCTCTCTCATGTCCTGTTGTTCCCTGGTAATGGAGAAGCAGGGTAGGTCCCCGTGGTTAGGGATGACTGTGATCATAGCAGGCTCTATTTCAGCTTTTAACAAACCATAGCTGTGAAGATATCTTGCAAGATGTACGCTGTCACGTCTTTCCTTTCTTTTGTGGCTCATGAAATGGCCCTGCCTGAGGAAGTAATGTCTTGCATCTTGAAAGTATATCTAAATAAAAGTAAGGTAATGGAGGGCAATAATAGCAATGTTGTGGCACTGGCACAACTAGGATTTTAGGAATAGCCTGAAGGTATTGACTTGCCCTTGATGCAGACACTCCTCTTTCTGGTACATGAGCGTACTCATTTAGTGGTGCAACACTTCTCAAAGGACTCAAGAAATCATGTGTCATTGATAGGATGAAACATCAAATAAATAACATAAATCAGTCATGAAGGTTTAGTTGAAGAATTGACCACCCAAAAAGAGCAGAGACTGAGCAAATTATGCTTTATGAAATGGGGTCTTGGAATATCTGTAATTGTTCCTACATGAGTGAGAATCTCTGCCTCTAAGTCAATGAATGGGCTGGCT
Source organism: Porphyrio hochstetteri (assembly GCA_020800305.1). Classification (NCBI taxonomy): domain Eukaryota; kingdom Metazoa; phylum Chordata; class Aves; order Gruiformes; family Rallidae; genus Porphyrio; species Porphyrio hochstetteri. The sequence goes on along the minus strand of CM036908.1, from coordinate 65,099,368 downwards.
AGTGTTGGACCTAGTAGGGCTGGATGGGTGGTTGGACTCAACGATCTTGAAGGTCTTTTCCAACCGAAACCATTCTATGATTCTATGAAAAGGATGTGAGGAAAAGGTGGGGGTGTTTTTCTCTTGGTTAATTGGTTGGTTTGCCTTACCCCATAGTTAAGGGATGTTGATAGTTCAGCAGTCAGGCCATCTATAATCCAGGCTGGCAAGTTGCTGGCCCTCTGAAGCTGGCTCAAGTAGGTGCATATGTGGTACCTACATCTATAGAAGAAACCGAAGGGACATTTAGCTCTGGCTTTGTGGAGACAGAGACGTGCACAGCCCCACAATAACCTACAAAGGGTATGAAAGCTGAAGCCTTCTCTGTAGCCAGGGGATGGAAATCCATTAGATACCCTCTGAAGGCAGCCAGCAAGTTGTTTGCTGGGACTAAAGCTTTGGTTCCTTTTTGCTCCCTTTGAAAGACTTGATATCACTGTGAAGAACAAAAGGGAGTGCTGGGTAGGAGAAAATTTAAAGGAAAAATTCAAATGCTAATGGGTTGTGCCTGAGCCAGAAGGTGTTTCAAAAAGGGAAAGGGGAAATGTATCTAAGAAAATAAATTTGAGGGGGAGTATTAAACTGACCCAGGGTGTCATTTTACTGGCTTTTTTTATGTTGCTCCTAGGATGAAATTGGCTCCAATTCCATAAATGTCAAAAACAGGTCAAAAAGATAATTATGTTATTTGTACAGAGCCTTGCTCATGGTGGTTGCTGTTCCCAGATAAGACTCCTGGGTGGTTTAGTAATACAACTAATGAAGACTAATAATGCAGGTAAATTGTTTTGCATCTGATGTAGAAGACTATTTTTAAAGCCGTAATGATGTAACTGGGAAATCTGTGTTCATTTTAAAGTTCCAGAGAGTTTTAGAGTTAACTCTGATTTTCTGAAAAAAATGCCTCTGATGCAGCATCTTGAAAACATCTTGTCGTGGTTTTGCCCCGGCCGAGGGCCGCACCCCACACAGTCGCTTGTGCTTTTAAAAGGAAGGGGGAAGGAGAGTTGGGGGAGGGGGAAAAGGGAAGGAAGAAAGGAGGAAAAGAAACCACAACCTAGAAACCAGGACCACGCAGGTTGGGATAAGGATAGTTTACTAAACAATAACAGAAAACTAGATATAACAATAACAGAAGTTTAAAGCACAAAATAGATGAAACTGGTGATACACAATGCAATTTCTCACCAAACCACACAACTCAGGCCGCACAGCTTAGAGCCCGTCCCGGACAACCCGACCGCCCCAGAAACCGCACGTCCTGCCGTTGTCTCCCCCTCTTCCCCCCAGTCCCCCCTTATACCGAACATGACGTAACTGGTATGGAATATCCTCTTTGGCCAATTCGGATCACCTGTCCTGGCTGCGTCCCCTCCTTTCTCACTAGTAAGGAAGTATGCAGAGCTGAGAAAGGTCCTTGATTGCCCGGCAACAAATCGGAAAACATCAGGGTGCTATCAGCACTATTCTCATGCTAACACCCAAACATGGAATTCCATCCACTGCTAAAAAAAAGTTTAACTCCATCATAGCTGAAACCAGGACACATCTGTATTTAAATTGTGTGTGCCTTGTCACTTATGATGAGCAAGATATGTAGTTTCCTCTTCTAGGAAATGTGATTTACAGTTTTATACTGTATATATGCATCAGGAATAGCAAAATGAGAGACCGAATTAAGTCAGGAGTACGAAAGCTCACGTGCTGTGCAGGGAGGAGGTTCAGATTCTGTTAATCACTTTACACTGAAGGGAATGACCACTTTAGTGGTGAAATCATTGCCTTGCATGCTGTTTGGCAGGTCTCCTAACAACCAGTTCATAGGAATGAAGTGAACTCTTGACACTGCCCTGTCCACCAATGACTGTACAGTGGGATTTTTCCCTGTTTTCTACATGTACATGGTGTTCTTGGCTAGTGCTTGGGGTCTGCATAAGATTCAGCCCGAATTTCCCTTCAGCTTACTGAGTTTAGATAGATAGTTCCCCTGGGAAGAGGGAGGCAGGCAAGCAGAAAAGATGAGACTGCAAAGCAACACACCCTTATCTTCCTTCCTTCAGGCTTTTTTTGGGGATTTGGTATCAGGATAGGGAACACTCCCACGTTTCCATTAAAGAACAGTGTCTTTTCAGCACTTTTCATATGCAGATTCCTATCGTTTTTTTTCTGTGAAAATGCATGCACTGATGATAGCCTTGTTCTCAAAAACTAATCTGTAGGCTCTGGGCAGCAGACTGAAATCCACCAGCCAGAGTGTAACGTATGAAACATTGCTTGAAGCAGCCAACACAGTGTCTGTTGTCTGATGTCCTTCCCATCTCTGTGCACCTTGCAGTGGTACAGCAAATAAACCAACTACAGCCTATGTATAAATTGTGCTTTTGGCCTCTCATTGGGTAGGAAAAATATGGGCAGAGTACTCCTTGGTGTAGGTTGGCTTTTTTTGAGCATATGCATGTGTGGTGGTTTAACCCGGTCAGCAGCTAAACCAACCACACAGCCATTTGCTCACTCCCCCCAGTCCCAGTGGGATGGGGGAGAGAATAAAAAGGAAAGAAAAAAGGTAAAACTTGGGTGAAATAAAGACAGTTTAATAGGACAATAAATGATCACGATGATGATAAGAAGATACAAAACAAGTGATGCATTGCACAATTTCTCACTGCCCCAAGCCAATGTTCAGTTAGTTCCTGAGTTGCCCCACCTCCCAGCCAACCCCCTGGTTATATATGGAACATGATGTCATACAGTATGGAATATCACTTTGGCCAGTTTGGGTCAGCTGTCCTGGCCATGTCTCCTCCCAGCCTTTCGGTCACCCCCCATCTTTTTGTTTTCAGGGCAGTGTGAGAAGCTGAAAAGTCCTTGACTGCTTGGCAACAGCTAAACATCAGTGTCTTATCAACATGATTCTCCTCCTAAATCCCAAACACAGCACTACACCAGCTGCTAGGAAGAACATTAACTCTATCCCAACTGAAACCAGGACAACACGTGAGGTCTTTATGGAAAGTTCTTCTCCAGTAGCCAGTAGCATGTGTGTGATATGCATCCAGGAAAGGACTTGCAACAGATTTCCTGGTGCTTTTGTTCGTGGACCCAAAACACTCTAGCCACTGAAAGAAGGGTTTGGTGGGAACTCTGCAAAATTCCTGGATGCCTATTTTACTTCCTGACACATCAGTTTACAGGAAAGGTGACCATGGCCCTTTGTAGTATTAGGAAGCTGTGTTGATTAGTATGAGATACCTCCATATTAATTCCATTTTAATTTCCATGCCCAGCAGAAATATGGAACAAATTATTGCAAGGAGACTAGTAAACTCCTATAGTGTAGGAGAACTTCAGCCAGTAGGTCACAGAGCTTTTAAAGCCAAAGTTGTGATGATCAGAAGGTAAAATCTCAGGTGGAATAACAAGAAAAAATTCCTGATGGTGTGTTGTACCAGGCCTTTGAACAATCCATGTAAGAAGTGTCAAAAGTTCAGTAAAAAGGATTATTTGATCCTGGGCAAGGGGAACCTCAGGGACCAGCTGGGTACACCAGGATGTAACATGGCTCATGCCCCTTTCCAGTGTGTCTGATTCGGTTTGTGAACAATGACTTGTGAACATCTTAATCTTTCCTTAACTCTGGTTATTGTTAAATTATTTCTTCTCTGTCATTTCTCCAGGGAAATGTTAAATTATTCTTTTTTTTTTCCCATCTGTCTACTGGTGTTTATCTCTTCCTGGAAGAAATCCAAGTTTAGTAATTAAGGCACTGGGAACAGTAAGAGGTTTGATCAGTAGATAAAACATAATTATAACAGATCTGTGAGTCTCTCTGCAGTAAATATTTTAACACCTTGGGCCAAATCCTCCATTAACATAAACAGAGTTATTGGAGATCACACTGTCTTACACCAACTGGGGCTCTGTGTAAAACTGCACAGACAGCTCCATTGCAGCTGTATGGGAAAACTTAGAGAAAAATGTGCCTTAGGAAGATGATGAGGTGCAATAGTCAGTGCTCCACAGGCTGTTTGGATGAAATGTGTGTGGGGTTTGCATTCTGTGACATATGCTTGCTTATCTTCTTCCCATGGCTGTTTTCAGACATGCTGAAGATAAGGTAAATTATTCAGAATTAATCTCTCCAGGTGCAGTGGTAAGTCAAGTGGTGGGATTACATACATTGATTAGGCAAGCTTATTCCCTAATTTGTGTGCTTAGGTGAAGGAAACTTTTCACAGACAAAAATCACAAAAAGATTGTTTTGGAGAGCAGTGCTAAATTGGCTCAGAATCCCCCAAATTCCACCATTTCTGGCTATCTTGTTTACACTTCTGATGAAGTCTGGAGCAGGTTTCCATGCCATGGGTAATGGTAGTCGCTCTTTCTGGCTTCCCTGACCTCATAAAATGCTCTAATGGGGCAGTGGCCATGTCCCCTAAGGTCTTTCTCAGCTGTGAGCCCTGGGGGAACCCGAGGTATTATCCATTGCAAAGTACCAGATGTTGTCCTGCTGACTCCTCACCCCTATGGTGTGGATCAAAGTCTGTAGAGGAACATGCAGGAAGGTGACTTGCCCTGGACACGGGAAGAGAAGGACTTTTGGATGGAACAACACCCCTGCAAGGGTGGAAAAGTTTCCAAGGAGGTTGTATAAGTGAGCCATATCACAGTTTGAGAAGCTGTCCCAACCCTGGACTATGTTGACAGTCCTTTCAGTTAGTCAAGACTTACTTCCTAAAGGATTTAAAGGTTTTACTGCTGAAAAAAGAAAGGAAGTTTGTGGGAAGGATGAGCCATGCTGCCATCAGCGTAAGTGGAGCTTGTTGTCCCTCCCTGCTCTATGGTAACTGCTGCTGCCAGGTAAGGAAGCTGGAACTTTTCCATCTGAGAGATCTTCACTGAAGGAAGGGAGCCAAGGGATTAGCTTTCTACCTTGTCACAGATGACCTTTATGGGACTCAGGACCATCCTCAGAAGTAGTGATTGGGTCTTACACAAAAATGAGCCTTCAAATCATTGAAAAATTAATTTGCTTCAGTCCTGCCTCAAGAAGTTGTTTGCAGAAATGGCCTGATGAAAATTTTGGAGGGTGCTCTATATCTGATTGCATTTCACTCCATAGGGGTTGTTCAGAAACTAAAAGATATCAAAAGCGAGACAAAAGAGAATAATAGATTCACAGAATCATGAAGTGGTTAGATTTGGATGGGACCTTAAAGATCATCTAGCTCCAACCCCTTGCCATGGGCAGGGACACCTTCCACTAGCCCAGAATGCCCAAGCCCCATCCAACCTGGTCTTGAACACTGACAGGGATCCAGGGTCAGCCACAGCTTCTCTGGGCAGGCTGTGCCAGGGCCTCACCGCCCTCACAGTGAAAAATTTCTTCCTTATATCTAATCTAAATCTACCCTCTTTTAGTTTAAAGCCATTCCTCCTTGTCCTATCACTCCCTGCCCTTTTAATCAGTCCCTCTTCATCTTTCCTGTAGCCCCTTCAGGTACTGGTAGGCTTCTATTAAGTCTCCCTGGAACCTTCTCTTCTCCAGGCTGAAGGAGCCCAACTCTCTCAGCCTGTCTTCATAGGAGAGATGCTCGAGTCCTCTGATCATCTTCATGGCCTCCTATGGACTCATTCCAACAGCTCCATGTCTTTCTTATGCTGGGGACCCCAAAGCTGGATGCAGAACTCCAGGTGGGGAACAAAGATAAAAAACAAAGACGAAAATCAAGAAGGAAGTGAATTTTAAGGACATGGAAGCCCAATGGCAATTCCTGCTTACCACAATCACATGGCACAGGTCCTGCAAGAGGGCTCATGCAGCAAAGGCAGCAGCAGCTGGGAACAGCCAGCTTATGGCATAATGAAAGAAGCTAATTCCTCAATGTGTCTTGCTTCAAAACCAGAACCAATAACTTAATGTCTTCCAAACAATGACATCTCAGCTAACATAATAGAGATTTTAAAGAAAGCATTGGATAAGAATGCAACATCATTATAGTATGAAGAAAAATAGTGTTCTTAACATGGTACGTCCTGGCTTGATCCTTTAACAGACAGAGGTTCCAGTGAGCTGAGGGTGAAAGTTGAGTCTATAACTCTTCTTTTATTAAGATACAATAATATAATATAACATAATACAATATGAAAAATCTTACTTCTGTTCTCCAAAACCAGGGTCCAAGGCTCAGCTGGCCCTTCTGGGTGGCCTCTTTACTAAAGTGGAATTGATATGAAAACTCTTACCTCAAGTTTATGTCTGCACTGTGTGTGTGATCAAAGAATAAACTGCAACAATCTTTAAAGTCATTGGAAAGCTGTATGTCTATAATAGAAGTATTTTAGTATGATCCAGAGATGCCAAAAACATTGTTTCCCTTCAAGATTTGCCAATTCATTTGAAACAAAACGTAAAGGATGCATCTGTGCAAAGGCTTGGAGTTATACAGCTGCAAAGGGGGGAAACCAGTTGTTTATCCCTTCAGAAGTATTGCATCTGCAGAAGTAAACAATGCACAGATTGAAAGGATGTATCCCATACCATACAGCAATGGCTGTCTATGTCTAGCTATGAGTACTTGTACAAGAAAAGCTGTGGTTGGCTCCAACCATAAGCTTTTGGAAGCAATAATGAGAAAAGCTTGTGGTAGCATCAGCACATCTATAAAACACAGTGATGTTCCTGTAAAAGTATGCTACTGTGGTTAAATGCAGATCAAGAGAAAATATACTCCATACAGAGTTCCTGATCAGATGGTTTCTGGCAGGGAAAAACAATTATAAGGAGGTATTTTTGGAGGAGGAGCACCTCTCCTATGAAGACAGCCTGAGAGAGCTGGAACTAGATGATCATTAAGGTCGCTTCCAAATGAAACCATTTTTTGATTCTATGATTTTTTCAGGCATAAATTAACTTTGTTTGGGCTGAGTGGCGTTTGTGAGGTAAGAAATGTAGACTCCAACCATGCCAGATGCTCAGCTGCCTTTAGCCATTTCAGTGGTGCAGTGGCTGCCCCAGGAGGAGTCAGCAGGTGTTACCTGGGTTTTGGGGATGCACACAGAATTTGTTCATTTTGGGAAAACGTGTTTTGGCAACAGTGAAGATGGATCAGGAAACGTGAAGTGACATTCTATCTCTGTCATCCTTCATTTCTGTGGGATATTTTCATCCTCTAAGACAGAGCTTGGTAGTGCTGATTGAAATGACATGCTTTTTTTTTAAAACTAAATAAAAGAATAAACTGTCTGCATCAGAATTTTCAGTTGAGGAAGTTTTGGGTTGTTTTCCCCATTAAGCTCTATTATTGGAAATTGACAGTAGGAGCTATAGAAAAGGGTCCTGTTATTTATACCTTGTTATTTATGTGTGTAAGAGTTATGTCTGAGAAATGCTTATTGTTTAGCATGGTTCATTTTTGGTTTGTTTTCCTGGAAGCCAAGTGCATCAAAAATGAGATTTATTGTCTTTTTTTCTTCTTTTCTTTTCTTTTCTTTTCTTTTCTTTTCTTTTCTTTTCTTTTCTTTTCTTTTCTTTTCTTTTCTTTTCTTTTCTTTTCTTTTCTTTTCTTTTCTTTTCTTTTCTTTTCTTTTCTTTTCTTTTCTTTTCTTTTCTTTTCTTTTCTTTTCTTTTCTTTTCTTTTCTTTTCTTTGTTTCAGTCTTGATGGCAGCTGCTGCCCTCAGATTAGCTATTACAAACAAACAACACTTTTGGCTCAATGTTCAAACAGTAGCTAGACAAACTCATGGAAGAGGAACCTGCCTGTAGATACTAAATGCAGAAAACACCTGTATCTTAGGAAACTCCTGAACTGCAAAATATCACAGCTTTAGAGAGTAACCCGGGACTATATCTTCATGTGCCTACTATGGTTTTATATTCACTCTCATCCACCTGTTCTTAGCCAGTGGTGGAAACAGGACTTTGGGTCTTTCATCTGAGAGAGTATTTCAGCTTTTTGTTCTCATGTTTTTATTCCATGTCATAAAAACACAACATTTTGCTGCATCCAAGATGTTACTCAGCAGCAATACACCTGATTTTTGGAGATGCTTTGGGTCCACACATCATGACAGAAAATAAAACTGCTTGCCAAGCTCATTGATATTGTAATCTGCATGTCAAAGGTGGGATGTGAAACGCAAGAATAGAGTGTATTGAAATGGGAAGAGGTGATGCAGTTAGGTACAGCCCTATGTAACTCTGGAAACTCACTTTTTGAACGTAACCATTAAAAAGGCATGTCATAAAACCTCATGAAAATCCCTTTAAAAGCTTAATACTGGCTCACATATTTCATTAAATAACAACCAGAGCAGTAAAACATTTGTGGTTGGTTCTGGTCATATGAGCTCATTTGTGGCTTGACTTTCCCTTGATGAAATTCCTTGTGAAAGCTGCTCTCAAAGACCGAAAAAAACAATGGGTTAGTTTCATATATCAGATTTAATTGTCATTTTTCACTGCTGCCATGAATCAGAAACATCTCTGTATCCTTCTCCTCAATGTCAGGGGTCATTCTGGCATACACCATGTTTGGACCAGGAGAGCAGCAGTGCAGGGGAAGGTTTAATTAAATGGTTCAGACAGAAACAGCACTTACGTGGAGTCATCTGGCTATGTAAGTATTGGAAAACTCCCTATTAGAAGTACTCAGTGGACCTCCAAGTGGTTGTGGTCCCCAGCTGAGATGACATGTCAATACATCTCCAGCTCCTTGGCACAGTCACTGGCAGGACAAACATCTGCTCCACTGGTAGTGATTTAATAAGGGTTCGGGTTGGCCAAAGAAGTACCCACCTGTTTGTTGGTCTCTGCAGATGGTTAAATAATCCTGTTTAATGGTATTGAGAGGCTCTTACCCTTACTGGTTGCTATTTGGATTATCCCTGTTCTCATTGATGTAACTGGAATGATATATTTGCATGCTGTCATGTGTTAGCCTGCCTGGAAAACATCCCAGCTGTCTAAATGAACCTACACATCATTCTGTTTTGCTTTGGGGTGTTTTTCTAAATTTTATAGTCAAAGGTTCAAGTTTGATAAGCAAAAAAACCACATTTTATCAAATCACCCTTCAACAAAGTAAACTACAACTTAAAAACACATGTTGCCTTATCAAATGTCTTAAGTTACTTTGAATGGGGCAGTGGCCTGAGGAATCCCAGAAGGATGTAAAATAAAGCTGCACCTGGTTTTCCCCAGCACCCTCTAAGCAAGTTTACCAATTTTTCAATTATTTATTAAGGTATTCTGGGTTCTCTTGTAGAGATCCTGTCAGCAAGAAGCAGCACTCAGCCTCTGCCTCTGCCAGCCCAGGCAGAATCTTATGCTGTCTTTGACACACTGGTCCCCCAGAGCCTGGGAAAGCAGTAAGAAATATGAGATGGCCTGCAGGAATGTGGAAGACATCATGTGTCTTTGGAGCTTGGTGAATTTCCGCCAGAATTTACTTATGCTCCAGATTCACAGTAATTCCTCAAAATCTGCCATTTGAGAGGCTCTGAGCTAAGCAAACTGGAGGAAATTGAAAAATCAGCATAGACCAATGTCATCCTTGCATACAGGGTCTGAATTATTTGGGGCCTTCCAGCCGAAGAGAAAATGCTTCAGATGTTGCTGTGAACCTAGTGAAAATGTCTCTGCGATGCAAAGCAGCTGTGGAGAGCTAACAACAGTAAGTAAACTGTGTTAACAAGGGAATAGGGAGTAATACAGAAAGTCTGGGGGCTTGACAAGTTAATCAAAGCTGGGCAGCAGTTTAAGAGTCCTCAGGAGGATATAAACCAGAGCTGCTCAAGTGATTTCTACCAAGAGGTGCTGGATAGATATAAATATCGTGAGCAGTTGGGTTACTTCACTCAGGGATGGCAGTTTATGTATGAGTGCTGGGGAGAGGGAGTAGAAGTTGATTTGCAGCACCAAAAAAGAGACAAAGGGTGATGGTTTGGTCTTGTGTATGAACTGGAGCTCCTGTATAGAGGAGGAGGAGGGATTAGGTGGTGTGGGGAGATTTATGGGTGTGAAATGTGATTTGGGAAAATGAAGAGGAAGTGTAGGGATGTCTTCTTAGAGAAGAGGTAAGAGAAATGAGGTGAAGTGGTTTATGGAGGCGTGGAGGGAGCAAAGAGAGGCAGATGTGATGATAGGTTAGCAGAGGAGGAGGCGGCAGTGGCCTATGGTTGGGCTTGGAGACTGAGAAAGCAGAGAATACATGTCACAGCCAGTCCTTCTCCAACAATAAATAACATCAGTGGGCCTTGCTTCCATCTTGGCAGCTGGGGAAGTAGGGTAAAGGAGCATCATGCTCAAAACCGTAGCACAGCCTGGCAGCCACAAAGAAACATTTTCAGGATTGTAGGAGGGGAAGAGAGGAGGAAGGGCAGGTGAGCATGCAAAGTGGGTGGCAGAGAACCAGATGATGACGCTTGTGTGACAAACACCCTGAGAACTGGGAGCCCCTCAGGTCTGGGGTGTTCCAGTGTGGTTATTTCCTGTTATCTCCAAGGGATATTATACAGGGTCTGGGTTTCTGGGGTTATTACCATGAACAGGTCTTGAGAACATAAGGGTGACTTGGAATTGCAGGATTTTAGAAATAAATTAAGCAGGCAGAGTAAGTGAGAACATAGAGGAAAATTGAAATAAAAAGAATTTGAGCTAACACTTTCTACATTGAGTCTCTATTTGGACTGCTTGGGGTGGGGTTAGTAAATCTTATTCATTAAAAGCAGAGGTATGTTATTTGCTTTTCAATTAGTTGGTGGAATCCAGCCTTCCAAGCAAAGGCAATGGAGTAACTGGAGCCACACTTGCTTGTGCTGTGGTTAAAGTTACTCTAATCTCTTTTAAGGGTGTTCCTCAGTGATGTGGCTCCTTGCTGATCTGATTATGCCAGCTCACCAATCAATGTGGTGTACTTACATTTCTAAAATGCATAATGCTGTGCCTAAAATCTTATAACTGGTGATAGGTAGAGATCATCTTCAGATCTTGATCACTATTACTCATACACAGCATGAAAGATGGGAATGTGTTTTTTCCTTTGGAAAAACATCATACCCTTGGGTAAGTTAGGTGGTTCATTCAATTGCAGTGCTGTTTCCTGGATCCACTGTGTTTATTCTTTCACAACTGGAAGAGGGAGGTGCAGAACTTCAGTCCAATAACTGCTTAAGATGCAAGAGTTCAGGAGTTTGGGTCATGAAAAGGAGGAAAGCAGAAGGAGAGTGGGATGAGTATGAATGCAAGGTTGAGGGAGAAAGAAAAGGCTCTGAAAGAAAAGAAAGGCAAACATACTCTGTGTGAACTGGGAGGACGTGGTAGCTGTTGGTGCTTGGCAGGGAGCACAGGTCTTGGGTGAGGGCCAGGACTCAGCACCAAGCCTGAGCTCAGGGCCTGGGATGTTCACCACCACGTGCATTCACTGTCTTCTGCTCAACTGGAGGGCAGCTTGAAAACATGGAAACACATACATGTTAGGAATCACAGAATCACAGAATAATAAGGTTGGAAAAGACCTTTAAGATCATCGGGTCCAACCATTCAAATCCTAAACTAAACCATATCCCTAAGTACATTATCTATCCCTTTTTTTGAACACATCCAGGGAAGGTGACTCAACCACCTCCCTGGGCAGCCTGTTCCAGGCCCTGACAGCTCTTTCAGTAAAAAATTTTTTCCTAACATCCAATCTAAACCTGCCCTGGCACAGCTTCATGCCATTCCCCCTTGTCCTATCACCTGTCACCTGGCTGAAGAGACCATCACCTACCTCTCTATAACCTCCCTTCAGGTAGTTGTAGGTGGTGATAAGGTCTCCCCTCAGCCTCCTCTTCTCTAGGCTAAACAGCCCCAGCTCCTTCAGCCGCTCCTCATAGGATTTGCCCTCCAGCCCCTTCACCAGCCTGGTTGCCCTTCTCTGGACTCGCTCCAGGACCTCAATGTCCTTCTTGTGGTGAGGAGCCCAGAACTGGACACAGTACTCGAGGTGTGGCCTCACCAATGCCGAGTACAGGGGCACAATCACCTCCCTAGACCTACTGGCCACACTGTTTTTGATAGACAAAAGAATGGTTTAGAAGAGGCAGACAGTTTTGCTTTACAGCATAGATCATTCTGATTATATTATGTTTTCTGGTTTTGCTGGCAAAAATCTGTCAGCAGAAGACAACAAATGGCTTTTAACTTATTGTTTTCTCTAAGGAAAGCATTATTTTTTAAAGATATCTCTATTAAATCTGCATATACTTGGAGCCTGAAGAAAACAATCGGAATGGGGAGCAGGGGGTGTGGGGGAAGATGGGAATTAAAACAGCTGAAAATCTATTTGCTAAGTCCTGCAGTGGAAAACATATTTTAATGTGAAACAGTGACGACAGGGCAGGCTTTAGACAGCTTCAAAGCAAAAGCATCGAGGCAGTCAGTCCTGCAGGACTTCAAAACCTTGCATTGAGACAGCTTTTTGTACATCAGAGCTTGAAATTCAAATCAAGTGGAGAGTGAGTCAAGCCAACTTCGAGCCTTCTGCATTTCAGTTCGCTTCCTTAAAGGCTGCAAGGGGTTCTTTACTGCTTGCTTGCATCGTGTGCCATTCTCAGTGCTGCTTTCCAGGTGTTTCTTTGCTCTTTTGGTTTCCTTGAGTGGTTATGTAGATGTGTAGCATTTCATGTGTGGTTTTTGAAGCTTCTGTTCAACTGGATTCTCCTTCCCCCCCCCCACCCCCCAACCTCAAAGGCAAATTCACAGGAATCCTTTAGAGATATGAAACTGTATGATTTTAAAAGCTTTGTTCTTCATGGTCTCAGGGGTCGCAAAGTACTATATATGAGGATAAACATTGGGCTCCCCAGCATGGAATAAAGTCAGACTGGATTGCACAAAACACTTGAACAGATAAATCCCCTCTGTCCTATCACCAATTGTTTTAAAATGACAGGAGAGAGGAGTGCCAGAAAGAGCAGAAAGGCCCCCAAGACTCTATTAGCAAACCTGAAATAACACTTCAACCATATCTAAATAACACTGGCTCGAGTGGCTTAGTAGAGATACTTTTGTGTCAAAACCAGTGAAGGAATATTGTTGGCTAATTAATGATAGTGATTATATTTAGCTAATGACCATCCAAAAAGTCATCTAATGTAGGATGCTTTCAAATTAATGACAAAGAGGAAACTACATTTGCTTTCATTGAAGGAAATGAGTGATGAGGCTTTGATTTGAGGAAATGCTGAAAGCTTGGTTGTGTGTTGCCTGTTTCATACCATCATTTCAGTCATGCTGTCTTTCTCCATGAGCTATTGCAATTAAGGGCCTGTTATGTTTTATCACTTGCAGTTCTGGCACAGCTCAGCAGTGCCAGAGCTGTGTAAATGTGAGACTTTGGATATGAAACTTGGCTTGGGCCAAAGCCAGCAGAAGACTGAGATGACTGGAAGGTGAGTGCTTCAAGACTTTGCTCACAGGTGCTGGCTCCTGGGGTGCAATATTGAAACCCATCCCAGCTGTCCCTCTGATCGAGGTAGGATGAGATCCAGATACTGAATGAACACCAGCCCACCCTCCTACTGGGCCAGTTGTATAAATAACAAAAAATGGACAAATAGAGGCTGGTTTTGCCAGTGCTGCAGCAGCTGCATGTCCCACTGCTGCATGGCTGGTGCCAGAGCCTACAGAGTTCCTGCAGGGTTTTATGTCAAGAGATAGTGTCCCCATGTCACTGTGGTGATGGTTGCTGGGGACACACAGAAAAGCACAGCTCCAGGGACCTTTCACAGTTAGGAGGAGTTTCAGCATCAGGTCTTTGGTACACTTGGTACTCTGCAGGGCTGGTTGGCACTTGGGGGGCTCACAGGCTCTCACCTTGGATACCCAGGGGTCTCAGCACCACAGGCACCTGCTGTGGATGGGTACCCCTTACAGCCTGGCTTGAGAAAAGCTGTACCCAGTGTGGGTGAGGATTTGGCTCTGCCAGCCAGGTGTGGAGCGTTAAGGCAAGCAGCAGGAAATAGCTCTGCTCTCCTTTAAACAGGACAAGCCAGAGGTACTGGCTTTGGCTGCCTGTGGTGTGGCTGAGGGAGATGAGGTTTCTTTACATGTGTAATTGTTTTCCATTCTTTCAGAGAGGGTGAAGGGACACCCCTGTGGCCTTACCACATGTGATTAGCAGCAGGCCTCTGCTGGGCTTCCAGCAGTCACAAAACGCCTCCTGGTGTTCCCCTGCATTTCAGGGTTCTGGCATTTCATAAACAGCTTGTTTCATCCCTCTCGGTCCTAAGCCTGATATCACTGGTGTGCTTTTACCCTGAAGACAGAGGCGAGGCTGTTGTCCAGTGAGAGTCAGCTGCTCCAGGAGCAAAGGGAACGAAATGGGATTTATGCCTCCTGCTCCTGGCTCTGATGTGGTTTCACAGCATAACACTGAAAGTCACGTAGGCTCTGGACAGCTTAACCATCTGTGTGGTGGAGACCAGATGTGTCTCCAGGAGAAGGCTGGCATTTGATGATACCCAGCTCTGGGTTTCCTTTCTGGTGGACTCAGAGGCTGAGGCATGATAGACTCAACAGGAGACAGCACACTATTCCTCACAAATGTAACTGTTTTAAGGGTGGTATTTGTGGCAAAATGTGAGAGGATGGTAATTCCTGCTGTGTGTCTCCAGTTTTGATGCTGTTTCCAGGTCAGGGAATGGTCTTGCATTTTGCTCTGCTGCATAGATCTGAGCTGTTTGTTACTTCCAAAATGAGTGATGTCTTTCAGGGAGAGATGCTTAGCCAGATATGCAGGATTGGTTGGGCACCCTCCTCCTAGGTATGCTGTTGCCAGCTTGGAGTGACAGATAGCATTCAGCTGTGGGCAGGCAAAGGTACAGGGATGGGTAGGAGCAAACTCCTGTCACTTACAGAAGTGATTATCACCTCTGAAGGGCTACTGGCTGTGCTACTGCTTCTAATTCCACAGGCAGCAGGTGTTTTTTAGCATCTTCTGCTGTCCAGAGCTGGACAAAGTGCTTCAGTCAACAGAAAAAGTGCTGTTGGTGAAAGAATTTTTGGTTTAAAAAAATAAAAAAGCTTAATTTCATTTTTTGTATTTTTGTTTACTTGTGGTTGTGGTGGTTTTTTTTAATAAAGGGGGATAAAATGACTTACCCAGCTGAGGATGCTCTTGGCTTTCAGTTTGTGTGTCTCCTCAGAACCTACCAAAAGATACCATGGAAAACCTGAACCCCCCAAATATTCATTGTTAAACACCTGACCTATGATTACCAATCAGGCTTAATTTAACAGAGGCTACATGACTGCTCGTTGAGTCTGCAGGACAGGCTGTTATGGAGCACTCCTGTGATGAGGGCTAGCCTGGGGGCTCCTTGCCTGTAGAGTTGGTGAGAAAGGCATCCGGGTGAATCTGGAGTGTTATCTCTGTGCCCCTGTAAAACCTAAAATGTTCCGTGAGGCGCTTTTGTTAGCGGCAGGAGCCGGAGGGATGCTGGTGTGCACAGGCTGTGTTTTCAGCTGTAGATAACCAACAGGGGGCATTAGGTTTATGCTTATTAAATGTGTATTTCTGCTCCTAGCACGGGGAAAAACCTCCAAGCTGCTTGATTGAAAACAGCAGGATGGGAACTCTGTATCCTGGAGAAGATACACAGGATTCTGTTTTTTCCCTCAGAAGATTTAGTAACTGTGTAACTCCCTTCTGTTTTCTTTAGGTCTAGTTTGTGTCTGTTTCCAGATGAAGATAAGCGAGATTGATGTAATTAAGAACCAGATGATTTTTGTATGAACTGTAGCTCAAAAAGCACTTGAAAAATAGAAGTGTTTCTGGTGCAAATTGGTTTATATTGATGATTTTCAGTTTTCTAACCAGAAATTAAAGTAAGTCTGCAATGATATCTTTCTGATAGAAATTAGATTCAGCATTACAGAGTCAACTGCTGCTCTTGATTATGGGGAAAACCTTGCCCTGAGTTATTTGATTACTGAATGCAAAAGACTTTAGTGAGGGGCTACAGTGCAAGGACAAATTATGGTCTTTGAAAATGAATTACCTCTGTAATATTACTTTAATATGGCTACAACCACTCATACTTCTGTATGCAAGAGTATGAATACACACATTCTTAAGGAGATGTGTGTGTGTGTGTGTGTAGGGGGGTTGGGTTTATATTTATAGCACTGATTATAGAAGCAACTTTTTTCTCTTCCCATGCACAGTCAGCCTGCTCTGTGCTCCTGTCACCCCCAAGCAGTTGGATAACTGTTTAGGTAAAGTGCTTTCTGCAGTCTGTGGCTAACCTGAGGTGCATTTGGAAATATGGAAATAGGTTAAGGAAGTAGATGTAAAATAATTAGGCAATACAGCTGAAAAGAACTGCTTTCATAAAGCGATGTCAAAACAAATTGTTGGCTAAAAATGTACAGGCACTGTAAGTTTCAAGAAGTTGATTTAATTACCTATCTTATGTTAAAATGGGTTTTACATAACCTAATAACTTTAATTGCTTCCAAAGTGAAGTGATGTTATAATTTTGAAGTAAAGTAAACAAATGAGCAACCTCCAGGAGTAGCAGAGCTCTTGCCTGCCAGTGTATCTGGGATGCTGTGAGTAATTCTGGTCCCCCACAGTCAGCTAAAAGAAATTCTAATTGGATCAGTGGCACACAGTATCTTCCTTCCACCAGAGGCCCCTTCATCTCCCTATCATTAAAAAAAAAGGCAAGAGGACTCTGGTTTGTTTTTACCTCATAGGGCACAAAATATCCCTTTGGGCAGTCTGGGTCAGCTATCCTGACTGTGTCCCCTGCCAGCTTCTTGGTCGCAGCCCCATCTTCTCTTTTGCAGAGCAGTATGAGAAGCTGGAAAGTCTTTGACTGCTTGTCAACAACGAAAACATCAGTCTGTTGTTGACATGATTCTCATCCTAAATCCCAACCACAGCACTACAGCAGCTGCTAGGACAAAATTAATTATATGCCAGCTGGAACTAGGGCAAAGGGATACAACTGCAACCAGACAGTCCAGTAGCAGGGTGCTGCAGAGGTACAAAAGTTTATAAAGTAAAGCACATTTCCTCAGGAAAAATGGATATAACTTTGCAAACCTGCATATAATAAGGGAAGGTATAGTTTTCAACAGGTCTTTTTAGATGCTTCCCAAAGCAAGGAAGGTTGGACACCTCCCAAGCATTTGTACTAATGGTATGTGCATTCAATCAGTGCCTTCCCCAGGGCATCTAACTCCAACTTGCTCTGTGGAGGTGGGAAATGCCTAGCAGAGGCATTTCTCAAATGTCTGTGTGGCTCTGAGGCACTGGTCCCAGTGATGGGCAGGGCAGGGGCTGTCCTGCTCTCCTGCCACTCTCTGCTGTGGCAGACTTGGCTCCATTTGGGTTTTGTGCATGTGAGTACGGGTCAGAGGGGATTACAGAGCATTTCTCAGCCTTGTTGGCTGGAGGAAATCACAAGGAGGGTCCGAATGTTTGCATGTCTGATTTGCTGCTTCCTGGTGTTTCTGACTTCTGCTTGCTGCCCAGCTTGTGTTTTGAGCCTTAACAGACAGCTCTGCATTATTGAAGAGGCTGTGGGAGACATCCCAGAGCATGGGTTCACAGACAGTTCCTTTAAGTGCCATATCCGCATGGGAAGGACAGCCCAGACTCCCTTCAATGCACTCTACTAAGTGGCTTAGTTTTAATTGCTTCTATCAGACTGTAGGTTTGCCTGCATGAGTAAATGAAACTCTTAAAGATGTCAAAGTTTAAATTACTAAAAGGTAATTGCTACAATAGCTTCCTCTTGAAACTGCTCCTGTTTCTGCACGTATCTGTCTATCTTCTTAATGTTGTCAGGGATTTTTTTCCAACTAAAGGCCAAATGCTCAGAGGTAAGTTTCCTCTTCAAGTCTTCACCACACCACAGAAGCAGCCTGTAATTTCAGAAAGGAGAGCTGTTAGCTGGGTTGAAAGGTGGGTCAGATTCATCAATAGAAACAACACTCACACGTTCATCTCTTTCCTCACATTTCTCCCCCTTCCCCACCATCTGTTTTTTGGATCTATGTATTAACCAGCCAGGGAATAAATTTTCTTTTTTCCCATCCAGGATATCATTTTTGTAGTTTGTGTTGCTCATCTCCTGCAGCCTGATACTCACATCAGTGAGTGGATGGTGCTAGAATGCAACTCTTCTGTAAGATTTCAAAGCCTGAAAGCTTGCTGTGGCTGTTCTCTAGTGCATTTTAACATTCGTTGTTGGGAATTTCAAATCTGGGATCATAGAGAGCAAACATATGGGTCTGACTTGGGCTCAGGGGCCAAGTAACGAAATTAAAATCCCACTTGGATGCTTAAAGAGCTCTTCAAGGAGGACCTTGGGTTACTCTGACCCATGCTCAGGAGCTGTTCCCTGTCCTTATATACATGAGTTGGTCTCGATGCCTCATTTTGTGCAAGGCTCAGAAGCAGTTGTGATATCTGTGATGCGGGTCTTTTGGCGCTCTTGTGAACTTTTCTAGAGTGGTAAGAAGGTGTTGAGGAATGGAGCTTCAGTTTCAGCCCCTGTGTGGTGGCAACACTGATTTCCTGAATGCTGGAATGTGTGTCCTGGTCCATGAAGGATCCTGTAGTTGTTCCAGCAACTTGACTCTGAGGGACATCACATCTTAAGACTTCTTTCATAATCCAAAGGTGCTGCAGGCAGTACAAGGTCTGCAGGCTTCACTCCGACACACTGTAAAAACCAAAGTGTTTGGTTTTTATAAGCAACTGACATTGCTTATCTGGCATGTTTGTAGTCTTAAGTGAAAACCAGACCCTCTAGAAAGATTTTTTTTCTTTAAAGTTGTTTGGTCAATGCTCTGGCATATCCTTCCTTCTCATAATGTGGAGTTTAGCATCCTTCAATACCTAATTCAGTCTGAGCTGCATTTTAAACAGCTTCTCAACTGTGGGACTTGCTTGTGTTAGTAAAGATTGTGTTATCCTCTGCAAATTGGGGACATCTCTTCCATGCTAATCGATTAGTCATGTAAGATGTTACTCCTTTCCAAAGAAATGCTGGAGTAGCAGCCGTGTTACTTGTTATGAAAGGTTTGTGTCTCAGCAGATTCTGTGTCAATGTTAGGTATTTCTGCAGAGCCAGCAGCAAACCCTAATAAAACTTAGTGCAACAAAACACTGCCAGTGAGGTGATGGGTGATAGGTTGAGATTAATGGCACTAAAAAGAGGCAATTCAGTGCTAAGTTCCTTACGTTCTCTGCGGAGCCACTATTATAGACACAGCAATGTAAGGACTCCTTTCTGCTGCTGTGAAAATTGCTATGAAAACATGCACAGAATTAATTTAGAGAAGGAAAAGCAGCCAACCATCTAGCACCTGTCCTAAGCCTGGACAGGTAAACTCTGCATAGCCCAAGCTAGCGTTGAGCTCAGGGAAAAACTTCACTCATGAATAAAAAATATTAGGTGAATGAGATGTTGACTGGGGAATTTATCCTGCAGATCTTTTGTCTTACTCCTAAGGAAAAGGAACTCATTAGTCAATATTTTTTCTATTTCAGTTAGACATATCTTGAAGGGTCAACACTGAGCTGCTTTTTGGAATGACATAAATGATCAGTTCCTCTGTCATCTGATACACGCACAGGTTTTGCTGTTCAATACATTGAAATTAAGGCTTCCATGTCAAACTGATCTCTGTGAGGAGAAAGAGCGTGTGAGCAAGGGTTGATGGAGATGTGTAACTGGTGTCATCCTTCTCTCCTTCTGAAAAGGAGTCTTGTGTGGGAGCATGAAGCATCAGGCTGGTGATAAGAAGATCTGGGTCTCACCATGAGCTCTACCCTGATTTTTTTGCTAGCCCAACTGTCCTGTCTTAGTTTGCTATCTACAGAACAATATTTTTTGCCTGGTTTTAGCTCCAACTGAACCATGTAGGTAATGCAAATTTTAACAAGTATGTTTAAACTCAAAATGTAGCCCCCTGCTGAGTTGCAATAACAATTTATAAAAAAACCCAATATTTAAAAAAAACTTAGCTGAGCTAAGCCATGGTGTAACTAATTTCCTCCTCAAAGACATCTTTTATAAATTACCATATATAAATAGGTTTAAAATTTAAAACCCCCTTGTTCTTAACTGCATCACTGTTATTGCAACATTTTACCCAAAACACATAAAAAGCTTAGCTTAGATTGCCTACATTAGAAGCAAATGCTGTATTTAAAGCATTGTTCTGTGTTAGGTTTTTAAAGCACATAATTTTCAGGACAATTTAATGTCATCTACTTATGTCAATGCTTCAGCTGCCAAAAAGTCTTGAGATTTTTCTAGTGTGCATTTTTCTTGATGCACAGTCCTCAGGCTCTCAGAGGACCATTGCTCTCCAACAGCAAAATGTGGTGAACACAGTGGACTTTTAGTTTTGGAGGTTTTTTTCTTGATCTCCTCATTCAGAAGAAGCTCCATAACCCAACATAGTTCTGACAAAGAGGAGGGTCCAGAAGAGGTGTCATATGTGGGAATAACTTGTAATGGTCTATCTCAGACTGTCCTGCCTGCCACAGCCTTTGCCAAGAGCATCACTGATGGCTGGTTGGTTCATCCTCCTTCCTGCCAGTGCAGCTTTCCTGGGTGCCTTCTATACGTGCATATTACCCAGGGTGGAAGGAAAAAGATTCAACAAAAAACCCACCAACAAAAAAACCTCCTGGAGTCACGGGATTAGAGACTCTCAGCTTTTATGTCTTTGACAAATCATAGCATCATGGACTGCATTAGGTTGGAAGGGAACTTTAAAAGTCATCTAGCCCACCCCCATCTGCAGTAAGCAGGGACACCTTTAACTAGATTGATCGGGTTGCTCAGAGTTTCATCAAGCCTGACCTTGAATCCTTCCAGGGATGGGGCCTCCACCACTTCTCTGGGCCTCCATCACCTTTTCCAGTGTCTCACCACCTTCATAGTGGAAAATATCTTCCTAACATCTAACCTAAACCTGCCCTGCTCTAGTTCAAAACCATTGCCCCTCATCCTATTGCTACATGGCCCTACAAATGCTCCCTCCCCAGCCTTCCTGTAGGTTCCCTTCAGGTACTGGAGTTTGGGAAGTCCCTCCAAAAGCCTAGAAGCATGGCCAGATCATAGCCTATGAAGCAATCCAGTCTTTGAGTCTGAAGGAAGCCAGAAAAACAGTTCTGCTGCAGAAAATGACTCCATCCTTCCAAAGGGTTCTTGCTTTCCTGCAGTCTCCTGTGCGTGGCCATAGCTGGAGAAGAGTGGGGGGTATTTGCAGCAATTCATTTTATAGTACCCCAGCTCCCCACTGCTGGGACTGGGACCTGAGGGGGTGTGATGAACAATGTCATGCTGTTTGGAACATAAAAGAGACAATTATCCACTGATAAAATACCCCTTTCTGCTGTTAGGACACCATTTATTTCTGAGCTCCCTGCCCCGACAGCGTCAAGAATTTATTGCTGGCTCAGGTTGCCCAAAGGCCCCAAAAGCACCACACCCTGGAGCAAAACAGGTTTTTGTGCATTGTAAACTGGGCTCAGGAAAGACCTGTGGACCTCTACAGTCCTTGCCTCTGTTACAGATTTCCTCAGCCTGCCTGCAAAAATATTCAGGGCTGTAAAGACATTAGTCAAAAAGATAGTCAAAAAGTCCAAGAGAAACAGAAGAAGCTTCCATGAGGTGTTTTTAACTGGACCCTGCTTTCAAAACAAGCTACTTCTTCTAAGATAAACTGTGGATTGATTCCTGTTCTGAATCTTTTTTGTGGGGATTCAGCCTTTGGCAGAAATAACCCGAAGAGTATGACTTTGAAGCATTGGAATACTCTGCAATCCCATCTTCACATGATTGTTATTTCAGGCATTACCTGTGTGTGGGTAGAAATACTTTCCTGTTAAAAAAAAAAAAAAAAAAAGCAAGAGAAGGAGGACATCAGTCTGTTTTCCTTGGCCTTTCTATAATTAATCTGGTGATTTATCTCTGTAAAGTCTGACAGTAAATTACTGATTCCCATCACCTTATTTCTCAGGAAGAAACCCTGGAAGGGAAAGTTGCCAGAGGCTCGTTAGAATCCCCAGTGATTAACCTCAGTGGTGATGTTTGCTGGTTTTGTATGGACATAATGCTTCCTCCCCTTATTCCACATACTCCTTTGACCTACTGAACACCAATCATTTACACCACTGACTTCTATGGCTGTGGTCTACCCTCATCCCAACTGTTTCTTCTCCAGCAGCTGCAAGCTGGTCTTTCTGGGTTTTTAGGTTAACTGAGAGGACTCTTTCCTCCTCTCCTTTCCAAGCAGGAGTTAGAGATTCTCACCTCTTCTCTCCTGAAATTCTCAAAGATATGAAAAGTTTCACTCCTATCAACAAATGTTTCTCTGCCCATAAATGTGCCACTGCATCTGTAATGGTTTCCTTGCAGGGTTAGAAATATGAGCTCTGTACCCTTGAAAAGAAGGAATTTCTCTTCTTCCCATGGAGAAAGCCCACAGGAGTCTTGGTTTGGACCTTGCAGCACCTGCCTGGTGCTGTGATAATGGACTTTGAAAGTTTTTATGTTGTTAAATTTGACGTGTTATTTTAGGTCATTTCAGAAGCTTTAATGGCTCCCTGTGACTGCACAGCTGGACTGATAATAACTGAAGCACAGACTTTGCAGGTGAATGAATATGAAAAACAATGTTGATAAAATGATAATATTTTAGAGGCTTTTTCTCCCCAACTGTCAGATTTTGGCTTAAGAAAAGCCCGTGGGAAAGTAAAGTTGGGGTTTCTAAGCACTCCAAAGTGAGGTGATGCCTATATGATGGTTGTGTTGCTTCTGCCCTTACATCTATTCACTGCATCACAGTCTTCAGTTACATTCCCCACAACATTTCACATATGTGTGTGTGTATATACATCTCCTCCACTGGCCTCCAACTTCTGGGCACTTTTGTCCTGTAATCCTGGTGTGCTCATTAGAGAAAATTAGGGGTATGAAGCAGTACAGCGAGGCCAGTAAAAAAGCTTCATGTTAAAAGCAAAAAAACCTGGAATTGTTCAATCTGTTACAGGGCTCCTCCATGAAGCCACACAAGTCACTTGAACCTAGTGTCTCCCAGTGCCCATGCTTCCTATTTTTTCCCATAGGCTCACAGGAAACACACAGGTGTGTCTGGAGAAATGGTTTGCTCTCACAACTGCAACTGAAGTCACCGGACACTGAATAAGTAATCTTCTACTGAAGTGAGACTCCTCTGCTGTAGGATCTTGAGTGTCTCAAGTTGGACACTACAAATTACCAGATTATTTTGACCTTAATCTCACTCTGTCCTAGTTTCCTGTCTGATCCCCCTATGACAAGGTAAAATGCAGATGATGTTCATTGATGCCTACAAAGCACCAGCAGATTAGTGATGAGAACCATGAAGAAATTAACTGTGCCAAGCTTGAGTAGAGGTTGGCTGCTGTCCCAGGAATACAGCACAGGGCCATGCTGAATAAGAAGTATCAAGAGGAAAGACATAGCTGTTACTCATTCACTGAGCACCAGCCCAAGTGCTTCCTAGGCTCACGATACACAGAAAACCTTAATTCTTCCTAATTCCTGTGGGCTCAATGCAGCCATCCAACCCTTTCTGCTGCTGCCACATGTGAGTTCTGCAGCCCTTTGCTTTGGACTGGCAGAGGAGCTAAGGGGCAGGAGATCCACAGCCTCCAGGTCTACCTGTCCAGACTTGCACAACACAAGAGAGAATGAAGAACTCTCATTGGTGACAAATCAGACACTAGTGAGTAAGTTGGCTCTGATGTTTCATCGACATTTTCTACCACTTTATATACCAAAGCAACAACTTTTGTCAAATTTTTATTGATTTCTTGTCTGTCAATCAGCTTTTCAAAATTTCTAATGGGGGAGGAAGCAAAAGATAAAATAATAGGAAGGAAACTATAATTTATTCCCTCCCTCCACCTATTCTTTTTTTCTCCAAAGTATTCTTTCTTGATGTTATCAGCTGTTGCTATGAGCACAGCTATTTCTTCCTTTCTGAAGGCTACTGTCCGAATTAAATGAAGAAATGTTGTCACATGTATAAGCAGATCTGCTGGCATCCCCTCAGTAACTTTCAAACTCAGATTTCACCAACAATGTGAAGGGACAGTGGGCTCAGAGATACTTGCTTCCTGCAGATTTCTGACAAGTCCTACACACAATTCTTGGAGCCAGTAAAAGAGAATTGACCTTACAGTCCTTCCTGCTGAGAACACTGCAATGTGAGTTCACCTTTTGTCCCACTCCAGTTTCTGACAACAGGTATACTTTAACCATGGAAAAAGATTTAAGGGCCTCATGCCTCATTAGATACCAGAAAAATCTTTTTTATTGCATTCTTCTGTGCAGATCTCTGGGCTTTGAGGAGGAAACTCTACCTGCTTTTCCTGCAGCTAGCATGCTCTGAACATCTCCCTCAGGTATGTGTTCCCACTTGAGCTCTTGTGTCTGCAGTTTAACTGTAAGTCATGAGACACAAATCCCCTGGAAATCAAACTTTGCTAGTTTGGGAGTCCACAGGCTGACCCACACTAAATCAACGCTTGTGGTCATCTTGATTATGATTTTTAGAATGGGAAGTCTTTTGTCAGCACCTGGGTTACAAAACAGCTCTGAGCCTTGCCAGCAGTATCCCATCACTCAGTTTTGCTCACAATGCTTTTAGACCCATGTGGATGGGTCTCATTAGGTGTCTGTAGCCATCCCAGGGAACCTGACTTGCCTTATGTACAATCATTGAAGGCCAAGGCAGTGATGTGAATCAGACCAGCAGCTCACAATTTAATGACTGAGGCCATTGGGGGGGATCAGTGCCTGACCTGTTTATGCTAGCCTATGCCTCCCTCCTTTTATAGGAGCCCCCTGAGTCCCAGGTGATGATTCTTCAATTCATAAATTCACAGAGGATGCATTTAAAGCCCTGTGCTGTGGATAAGAACCAGTTCTGAAATGTTTAATAGTCCCTGAAGTAAAACAATCTTCTTCTGTAGGCTTAGATTCAAAGGGTCAGCTCTTCATCTGATGGAGCCGATTTTGATAGCATGCGCTGTGTCCACTTGCTGGGGGAGTTGATGTTTGCCCTCTGCTTGGTGGATATGGAGCACTGTGCTGTTTGTAGAAATACAAGAGGTGAAACACCCTGAGAAGCAATAATGAAGCAAAGAGGGAGGAATCATCTCTTTTACCTTGGTACAGCAATGTGCTCATTCCCTTTTAGCTTCTTCCCTTTTAGGAAAGGTAAACTAGTTTCTTTGCTTAAAGATACAAAGTTTGAAAGCTGGGAAGAATAAAGGACTAGGAATCCTCTGTTATCCCATCAGGAATGTCATACATTTAGCTTAGATGTTTTAAAAAAAATGTTTTAAGAACTAATTCCCTAAAATTCAAACTGTGTTGACTTAGCTATTCTGGGATTAAAAAGAAAAAAGAAAGGAAGAAAGGAAGAAAGGAAGAAAGAAAGGAAGAAAGAAAGGAAGAAAAAGAAAGAAAGAAAGAAAGAAAGAAAGAAAGAAAGAAAGAAAGAAAGAAAGAAAGAAAGAAAGAAAGAAAGAAAGAAAGAAAGAAAGAAAGAAAGAAAGAAAGAAAGAAAAAGAAAGAAAGAAAGAAAGAAAGAAAGAAAGAAAGAAAGAAAGAAAAGGCATTGTAAACCACAGTGGGTTTCTGGCCACATTTTAGAACAGCTGGTTGAGGCTGGGCAGTTTCGGTTTGG
This sequence comes from Porphyrio hochstetteri, assembly GCA_020800305.1. Taxonomy (NCBI): domain Eukaryota; kingdom Metazoa; phylum Chordata; class Aves; order Gruiformes; family Rallidae; genus Porphyrio; species Porphyrio hochstetteri. The sequence goes on along the minus strand of CM036908.1, from coordinate 65,073,572 downwards.
AAAGAAACTGCTTAGCTGCCTTTTTCTCTCTTACACTGACCTCAAACCTTTCCAAGAGCTTCCTGTGTGGTGGCTTGATACTGTTTCCAAGCACAATTTGAAGATGTCCAAAAGAAGACAGGAGTCTCTTTCCAGTTCCCACTTTGGTTTCTTTATCAGACTCTTTTCAAGGTTATCTTTAGCCTCATCAAGCATTTTAGGAAAAAAATGAGGTGTCCTCTGGAGATTCTTGCTACATCAATGTAAAGTGCTTGTCAGGAGGCAAGCATCCCACCACGTCCTGCCCTTTCTAACACACCAGAGACCTGTGACATTTAGAGACATGTTTTTGGAGCTTGTCCCTCTCTGTAACCTATTGTTTAATTAGTGCCACTGGAAATATAGCAGCAAGGCTTAATAGTGAGATTTGAACTTGAGGAGAAGAAGCAGGGAGGATGGAGTGACTCCTGGATGTGACTGCCACACACTGATGGAGAAGTTTAATAGAAAGAGTAAACCAAGAAGGGATTTGGTGACATTACAAACCCGCCTGGATGTGTTCCTGTGTGATTTAGTCTGGGTGATCCTGCTCTGGTGGGCGGGGGGGGGGGGGGAGGTTGGACTAGATCATCTTTCAAGGTCTCTTCCAACTCCTAATGTTCTGTGATCCAAAAAATATGTGTGTGTGTGTTAAGTATGCTAATCTAGGTTTCAAAACAAAGATAGAAAATGAGTAGAAGAATTTGAATTAGGTGGGACAGGACTGGTGAGCACAGATATTTTTATATAGCTACTGCTCACTTGAAAGAAATGAAGGTGTCGGGAGTCAAGTTTCCCTGTATCGGGGACAGAGCTCAGCAGGAGCATCTTTTAAACCACACCACTCTAAGGAAAGCCCTGGAGATTTCAGAACTGGGGATGGGGGCTATCTAGGGTCTGGGTCATCTCTCAAGCCAGCTGATGGTAAAGGAGCAGCTCCTGATTTGTATTTGCTGAAACGAAAGCAGAACCAGACCTTTTCCTTTCAGCAGCTGTCTGCGGGCCGGCTGGCAGTGACCCAAGTCCCGGCACCCAGGTTGGAAGAGCTGCTCCAACAGCTCCCGGTGGGGCAGAGCTTTGTAAACATGCGCTTAACTTTAAGCAGAGGAGTTCAGGTGACCTGAGAGTGACTTGTTGGACTGAGATCCGTACACGGAAAGGAGGAGGTGCTGAAAACAGGCTGAAAAAAAAATAGGTTTTTTTTTTTTTCCACAGTGGAATGATGTCCCCTGGGAAAAGCTCTGCTCCCAGTGCCTGCACGGCAGGAGCATGTAGCGCACCGGGATGCGCTCTGCAGGGACCACTCCTGCCTCGGCAGCGATCGCCTCTGCGATCAGCTATTTTCCATCTCTCGTTTCCTTCTAAGATGCTTTCTAAGCCCGCAGCTGCACGCAGGATTAGCAGAGGCAGGAGGAGAAATTCCTTCCAGGATTTTATTGTCTGTACCTTTAAAAGACACTGTCCGGGTTATGAAAACGCTGGAGAGAGAAAAGCGGCTGGGTCAAGAGTAGGGAAGAGCTTACACAGAAATCGGTGTGTGGTGCCTCACTGCACTGACTCATCTGCTCCTGTGGGGCTCCGGCTCAGGAGCAACGCGGTAGATCTGGGTCCCTGAACAAAAGGGATAGGAAAGAGGGCTCCAGCCCCAGTCTGTCTCCTGTTGCCTCCCCCTCACAGCTGCTCTCACTGGGAGGGGGAGGAATCCTCCCAAAAAATTAATAAAACCAAAAAAGGTTTATGGCCTCACGCAGGGCTGGCGTTTGACATCTTACCTTGCGCTTCACGGTTATCGTTTGCAGGCAAAGCGCAGCCACTTGATACCGCATCTCAGAGTCTGCTTTCCCCACACCCAGCCACCGAGAACGTGGGAACGCTGCCTTAGGCACCGCCGGGATGAACGCGCGGGGCTTAGGGGTTCTTTGGGCTTGTTTCGCTCCGGGGCACCGAGCGAAACTTCGAAGGGGTTTCCCCAGCCCGACTCGGGCACAGCCAGGGGATGATGCTCGGCGGGGTACGGCACCGCCCGCGCCTCCCCGCGGAGCTCCGTTCCCTTCCGCGCCTCTCCGCGCCGCTCCGCCCCCCTGCACCCCCCCGTCCCGGGGCGGCCCGGCTCCGCGGCGGGGCGGGCGCGCAGGCGCAGGGGGGGCGGGCGGCGGCGCTCGGCGGCGCCGTGCGCGGCGCGGCCCCAGTCCGCGCTGCAGCCGCCGCGGGGGCGCCACTACCATGAGCGGCCGCGGCCGCCCCTGCGCGACTCACGGGCACCGGGCGCACCAGCCGCCGCCGGCCCCCCCCCGTCGTCGCCGCCGCCGCCGCTGTCGCCGCTGCCGCGCACCCCCGGCCCCCGAGCCCGGCGCTGCAGGATGCCGGGGGGCAAGAGAGGGCTGGTGGCACCGCAGAACACCTTCTTGGAGAACATTGTCCGGCGTTCAAGCGGTGAGAGATCCTCCCCATCCATCCCTCTGCCCGTCCGTCCATCCATCCGTCCACCCATCTATCCATCCATCCATCCGTCCGTCCATCCATCCATCCATGCACCCGACCATCCGTCCTCGCGGCGGCTCCTCGCCGCGCCCGCTCCCACGCTGATGGGTCGGTGCCAAAGCGATGCCTTCAAGGAACGGGGTCTGCTGTGCCCCTCCGGGCTCCGCTGGCGCTTGCTCTCCGCGGTCCTTTCCCTGGCTCCCCTTACTTCTTACATCGTTATCGATACTGTGAATTTGTAGGGTTTTTTGGTTTGTAAGCTACTTCTGAAAAGAAGTAGTCATTATTTACAGCTCTACTATCCTTTCCACTTGTCGGGTCTTCCCCCCCACACACACTTCTTTTCTTTAGTTCTCTAATAATTGGGCTTGTGAATATTTTCATTCAGCATTTAAAAGTCTTTGAAATTCTGTAACACTTTTAAGTCTGTGGCAAAGGTAACTGGGAAATAGGGTGAGAGAGTGACTGATTTGGATGATGGTAATCCCGTGGCTGAACAAATATGTAAAGAACTGTCTGCAGTTGCTCATCTACGGTTCCTCTGTTAGGGGAATATTTACAGTGCTGCCTCACAACCCCATGGCCATCAGGTTATTCCTTGCTGCTGCGGTTAATTTTACCCTTTCATCCCAGGCAAAGCCCTGGTCAAGAGTACTGTATAGGGCTCCATTAGAGTTATGATGTGGTTGCAGACCATCTCTCTAGGTGTACTGATGTAGATGCTGCTTTAGACAAGTCTTGTGCTGGTTGCATTCTTTTTTCACTGGCATGTAACTACTGACACATATGAGTGTTTGCACAAATTAAGTCAAGTAGGAGACCCCGACTTTTCATCTGCTAAAAGACATCTCCTTGGGCAGCCCGAAGTTTAGGGTGACCCTGCCATGCCAAAGCGCTGCTGTGCCTGTGTGCATCTGGGTTCGGGAATGGGAAAGGTGGGCAAGGAAGCACACTGAGAAAAGTCGCCACATGTATTATTAATCAAGACACTAACATGATGTGAAATCGTGCTGAACTGTGTTCCCTTCCACCTTTCTATTGCGTTGATTCTGGATTTACCTCATATTCACACTAACACGGTCTGGTGTGCTGGCTTGAAGTTGATTTTGGTGGCAGGTAGCGAATTAGTGATTCATTGACTTCCCCAGGAGAAGGATCAGGATGAGGACCTAGCATTTGTTTTAAAATGTTGTATATTAAAATTAAAGCCTTGTATTAAGCCATCAACTGTTTTTTGGGGGGCTTCCTCCCTCTCATGTTGCCTGTGTCAGTTCTGCGGTCAGCAACTGACTCCCCATCAAGCTCTATAACTGCACGATCACTAAGATCTGGTTTCCCACAGTAGTGTATTTATTAACCAGAATATTAAATGCAAGCTTAATTAATATGGGTTTATATAGCACTTTCCCTCTGACAATTTCAAAGTGCTGGATGGAATTTAATTACACTTCACAGCTCCTTGTGGAAGAGGACACACAAGAAGCATTCCCAACCTGTTCCTTGAATTGTGGCTTAAACAGGGGCTCGGGGCATCACAGCTGTTTTCCCAAGGTCATATGGCAAGTCAGCAGAGCTGGGACCATGGTTTGGGATTGCCATGCCTTTGTGTCATGCTCTAATTAAATCACACGTCCTCACTGGTGAAAAGCTTTGAGATGTCAAAAACTGGAAAAGCTCAGAAGGCTTTTGAACATTGTATTTTAAAAGCTCGTATCCCTCTCCAGTTTCTAACCTGGGCTTATTTGGGAACAAAAATTATGTTGATCTCGTCATTCACTTTGCTTTCTCTCTGCCACTGATGATGCTTAAGCATGCTGCTACAGAGGCAAATCTGTTTGTTGGACAACAAAGCAAAGAGTGGGTTGGAAATTTGTTTTTAACTCATGTAAGTGATCCATGTTGTGCCCTGAAACATGATTTAGTTCTTCTTTTTGTCATCCAGGACATAACCGTATTTGTCCTTCATAGAAATAGTAATTCTCATTGGATTCAGCACTGTTTAATCTGAACTTAATGGTATCCAATAGAGCAAATCTGGTTCAAGTGTCTCCCAGTGCTCAGTAGAAGGCAAGGACATGGTCTGCTGACTGTTAGCTGGGGGTTGCTTTTATGCTTGGATTCTGTTTCCAACAGATTTTTTCATTGACAAGTTGAGGAAGGGGATGAAGGAAAGACTGATGATTGTTTTTTAAAAATACATCTTCAGCATCCTCAAAAAAAGAAAGCCCCTCTGTTGCCTTTCCTGGTTAAAGAACACTTTATTTTGAGATCTCTCACCCTTTATGTAACCCCATTGCACTTCTTGACCATAAATCTTCTCTTAACAGCCAGGAGAAGCTTTGTAGTTAGAGGTAACATCTTCTATTAGGCAACAGGTATGGCTGGAAAAATTAGATGGGTGTTTTGGTAGATCGTCTCTTCTCCAGGTGAAATAGAAGCAATGGTTTCAAAATGAAATGTAGGTAGAGACAAATTACTCCGAGTTCCCAGAGATGGATCTGAATAACAAAATGTATAGACAAAATTGCAGTAATTTTAAAATGTGGAAAGTCAGAACTGACATAGTGGGAACACAGCGTGCAGCCTTAGTGTGGTGGCCAGACGGGTGTTAAAAGCAATCATATACACACTTTTCAGCATCATTTAGGCATTTTCTTCTAAGGAATGCTTGAACCTTTCCTTTTCACCCCTGTTTTGGCTACAAATCAGGTTAAAATTGTGAGAGAAGTGCTCATTCTGTCAGTCATAAGCAAAGCATCAAAGAGCCACGCGGAAAGGGCTCTTCTGTCCTCCATATGGAGGGATGGGATATCTTGGCTGCTGTGCTGGACATTCTCCTCTCAGCCAACATCTGTGGGAAGGATGGGAACGACTGTGAAAGCAATGTGGGGAGTCCCACAGTGTCACTCTGCCCAGGGAACCTCTCTTTTGAAGGCGACTTTATACCTTGGAGCTTGTGAAGTATTTTAGAGCAGCAACATACCACAGCAGTTCGTAGGTGCTTCCCAAAGCATTTGGTGGTGGACACTAACCTCTAAGCTGCTTTGCAGGTTTTTTGCCCATGCCACAGCTGAGCTCCACTCAAGGAGGGACAAAGTCTGTGGGGAGAAGTTGGGTCTGTGGTTAGACCAAAACTGCTGCGGTTGGTAAAAAGGGACAAGCCCTTGGGACATGCCGGCCTATCTTCAGGCTAATCTCAGGGCACTCTCTGCAGTCTTTTTTTTTCTCTTTCTTTTAAAGCACAGTGAAAATACATCAAGTAAAGGTCTTACTGAGGCTCATAAAGACTGATGATCTCACTACAGCCCTGGCTGTGCCCTGGATCTTAAGAACACCAGGTATTTAGCTGAGCTGAAAGAAGAAGCATTTTGTGAGAGCGCTGGGTTAAATCACATTAAGGTGACTACTGCCTTTGACTGCCATTAGTATTGAGGACTTTTAATAAGGGTCTTACTTAAGGCGATGTTCTCGCCTCAGATGTTCTCAGCGGTCTGTGCCCGTTATTACTAATAATATTGGTGCCATCTTCAGTGCATTCAGAGCTCCTGCTGATACTGACCTTGTCTCAGTGTCGTGGAGGTGCAACGGGAACAGAATTGGGCAAGTCTAGAGCAGGGCTGAGCTTTGTGGACCTGGCTGGTGTGTAAAGCCATCCATTGAGTTGAGCCACGCACACAGGAGCAGAGAAATGTGTCTGTCTCGCCTGTTCATCTTCACTCTTCACATATTCTAGCAGCATTAATGGCATAATTTGATTTTATGGTGAAGGGTGAGGTTGGGAAAAGGTTAACTCAGGGACTTTGTGGTGGTATGCAATAAAAAGCGCTAACAGTCTGTAAGTGGGGCTTAATTTAGTGAGAGACTATATATAGTCTTATCTATATCATAAGAGTCATCATTATTGGTTTTTTGTTTCTGTTGCAGTAACTCTTAGAAGCTTTCTTGGGAAAATGGGTCTTTCAGGTCTTTCACGAATGTATTTTGACATTGGACTGAAATCTTGGCTCCATAAAGCTGACATGGGAATTCTACCCTGAGCTGTAATGAAGATTCCTTGCCTTTTGCAGCTTTGTGCCACATTCCTGCAAATCAGCTCCTTTAGACAGAGCTTTACGCCCTGCTCAGTCTTGTGACTTTGGTGGGTGAAGGGATAAGTCCTGTTTACAGGTGACTGTGCTGTCAAGGCAGGTTATGCTGGAAGGGGAGGAAATGAATGTCACATCTGTAGTGCTAACACACCTTTTTCATCTTTATTACACTGGTATTATAGACAAAATAAGTGTCTGTTGTCTCTCCTTACTAGCCCAGATAGCATACCTGAAATCCTACAAGCAGGGTAACAAAGCAGGACATGATACATATAGGCTCTTCTCCCCTGAAGTAAAACAAGCTACTCTTTTATCTGATCCAAATTGAGTTACATATGGTGCAGAAAGTTCTTTAATGTGAGTTGCTTCAAGTTTACAGGATATCTGTCATTGGAGATCCTCCAAAAAAAGTCAGGACCACAGCAGTTCCCTACATCTCTATATAAAGTCACTATAAATGGTGGGGCAAAAGTTTCCATCCTCCAGTTCAATTGACTGTGGAGAAGTTGCAGAAGGGAATGACCAAAGAGCTTATGTCATTGGGGCTTTCTTTGGTGCTCAAAGACAGAGGGCTCCTCGTACAGTTTCCATGACTGCAGGGGGCCTGCCAATATGTACGTCAATGCAAAGCTGATTTTTACACCGACAAGCATTACTAGATGACACTTGCAGGTAGATTTCAATTGCAACCTCCCTACTTTCCTTACTCAAGTTGGTTTGCTGAATGCTGAAAGATTAAGTGTATTTCACTGTCTCTGAAATTGGTGGGGGAGTTTTACTTTTATAAAATTATTTTTAATAAATGTTTATTAAAGAAAAAAACCAAGCAAATTATTATCACAGCTCTATACCATCATATTAATTCAGAAACCCAGATAATGCCGTATCATCAGCTAGAGGAATAGCCGGATTTCTTTGAAGTCTGATCATCTACTTTGTAGACTTTGGGTCTTCCCCTTTCTAGTATTTCTTTCTGTGCGTGTAGCTGGCGGTGGGATGGGGCGGTGGGATAGGGAGACCCTTCTCGTCTTCTGGAGGATGCTTGGGCGCTGCTGAGCAGCTGCCACAAGAGGTCACTGCAAGAGCTGCTGCGTTCCCAGGTTACCGTTTCAGTGTGAGCACAGAGAAAAATGAAATTATTGATTTTTTTTTTTTTTTAGAGTAAACATCCAGGGGTTTTTTAGAGTTGGGTTTTTTTTTATTGCTGTTGGAAGGAGTATACAGCCAAAGAATAATGCCAGGAAGTTAAGTGAGCTGTGGAGATACATTTAATTAGCCTGTTTAACAGGGTCCTGTTCAGTGGTTAAGCGGGATTTTAAGTTATTCTCCTGGACAGCCAAGGGAACAGTATTCTCTGGTTTGGTAAAATTAAGTGGTAGAAGATTTTGGAGGTAGCACTCTAATGACCTGCTTTTCAGAAAAAACCCCAACCAAACCTCCAATACTTGTTTAATCAGCACGTTGTCACTGGCTTTTTAAATGCCAAACCCTGGGTAACCCGGATAGCCAGGGCCCGATCCTGCACCCCTGTGTGGCAGTGGGAATGAGACTGACTGCCATTCCCTTGGGACACTGGCCTGCAACAGCACCTCGGTGGAGCATGGGAGAGGCAGAAATTTCTCTGCCAAAACAGGTTTTCTGGGACACAGAGCTGCACCAGGACTAGGTTTGGGGTGAGTGTTTGCAAGAGGTGCCCCTGTGTCTGAACAGCTGCTAGCGTGATCATCTCATCTGGGAATGTGAAGGAAGACCTCTTGTATGTATAAAGCTAGAAATCTCATTTTTGGTTGCCTCCCAAGGGTGCCCGTGTGCCTTTAGGGAGAGCTACTATGTGCTCCAGCCTAAATTTAGTCTCACTACATCTTTGTCATGTTTTGCATCATTTTAATAAAAACCAGGTTCAATGGTGGCACTTAAAAGATAACCACAATAGATGTGAATGGGTTTAACTCCAGGATAAATTAATGTGGGGGAAGGAGAACCTATGACCAGAATTGTATGACATGTCATTTCACAGGGAACTCATAGGGATGTTTTCTTGTCCTTACACTCAAAACCCTTCCTGGGAGCGGTGAAGTTTCATAGAATCACAGAATCACAAGGTTGGAAAAGAACTTTAAGATCACCGAATTCAACCATTCCTGTCCTTTACTGAACAATATCTCTAAGTACCTCAACTACCCATTTTTTAAACACATCCAGGGATGGTGACTCAACCTCCTCCCTGGGCAGCTTGTTCCAGTTGTGCCCCAGTAAAGGCAGGGGACTGTGCTGTTTGCTGGCTTTCACATTCAGAATTATTAAAGTGTTTTGGTTTGTTTTTAAGTTTTCAGGAGGTAAATTCCAGGCAGACTCTTAATCTTTCTTCTTGAGCCCACTTGCTAAATTGCTGAAAGCTGCTGTGTTCCCAGCTAAGTGATTTACACGTGGATTTAATATTTCAGCCAATACTGGATTATTTATGTTTTATTTTATTTGAGGAGCGCTGATTTAGGGCAGGAAACAAACCATTTTTGCATTTCAGTATGGTGGCATCTTGCTCTGGGTTTAGCCCTCTTTGCATTTTCATAAGGTGAGTGTTAAATAAAAACAACAGTGGTACAGAAAGGTGACGTAAGGAGTTAGTCCTTTGAGAGATTTTTGGGGTTTTTTTTCCAGGCAAGCAACGCTTAATGTGCTGGATAAATTGGATGACACTGATGTTTTGCATGCTTTAAACACACCGGGGAAATAATAGCTTTGTTAGAAAACAGCAATGTGGTTTGATGTTAAGGAGTACAAAGTGCTGGTGGAGGTTGCAAGCACAGTGGTTTGTCTGCAGCCGACTCCAGAGCTGGAGGGATGTTGTAGCTTGCTGAGGCTGATTTTGGAGGGCAGTGCCCTCTAATAGGGTTTAGGATTTTCTCTTGTATTCCGTGGGGATGCAGAATGTCTTGAGCATGTGGCTGGGGTCGCTGGATGTGACACCAGTAGAAATATGTGTTATTAGGGCCAAGCCTTGCTCAGGAGAGCTAAAAGAAAATACAAATTGTGAACATTTTGAGGACCTCCCTCCCTAACACACACACACAGAGGGGCTCCATGAGTTTTCTAAGATGGTCTAAACAGGATGGCAGCGATATGCTGACCCTGTGAGAGCTGGCTGACAGCAGTTTAGCTGGTCTGGGGCTTTTATAAGACAGCGCTAGCTGAAAAGGCAAATTCCAGGCGTTTCCTTGAGCCTGTCAGGTCCATGCTGCACTTGCTGTGCAGCGAGGGTGGTAATTCTGAAGGGCAGGTCTGTGTGAAGATGCTTGAGTTTAATCCTGGATGGAAGCACTGCTTCTTTTTGTTATTATAATCATTACTATTACTTGTGTTCTGCTACTGCTTCATTTTTTTAAAACAACATCTTTTCAGTGTGAAACTATCTTTTCTGAAAAGATGAGCTGCCTGTTTTCTTGGGGTGGTATGCGATTCCGAAATAGTGATTTAAACAATTTTGGTTACAAGTGGTACCCAAGCATTCTTCAGAAAAAAAGATGATTAGAGACAATGTTTCTCACTTGGCTAAGCACATCTCTTGCAATGATTAGCTGTTCTAGCTCTCCTGTGATTACATAACATGAATTTTACACTGCTTTGGGCATTTTGGTGGTTAAAAAAAACCTGCTTGCACACTGTGGTCTTTCTTCTTTTTTTTTTCTTTCTTTTTTGAAACAAAACAAGGCTCAGTGCTGTGTTGAGTGTTAGCTGCTGCAAGATAGAGTAAGATTAAAGGTTTGCAGCTCTACAGCATAGACTGCCATTACACAAAAGAGCCTTTTTACAAATTAGAAGTGCAGCAAAGTAAATACAATGCCTTTAACAATTGTTTTCCTCAATTGTGTTTTCCAACCTGAATTTTTGCTAACTGTATGCCTCTACTATCCCAATACCTTGTCGTCAATATTAAACCCTGTGAACAGGAGAGTTATATTAGCTAATAAAAAGCCTGCTGACTTCCCAAGAAGAATCTAGCAACTCTGAGACAGGCGAGTCTGCTGACTGAGCTCTGCTTCCCTGCTCTCTTACAGAGATGCTGGTGTTTAGATGTACCTAGTCAAAGAATTTATACAACCTACAGATCTGTAATTTCGTCTCTCTACAATGTATCAGAAGGGTGGATGTGCAGAGATGATGACTGGTGGAGGCAATGACATCAACACAAGCTTAGAAAGAATAAAAATTTCCTTTTATCTCTAAGGAAATGGGAAGTGGAAATGCATTTTCAGTGGATCAGAGAAATCCAAGCCAGGATGAATGCAGTCATCATGCAAGTTTTGAATTTTGCTGTGTGCTGATGTTTTCAGTGTATGAGATACTACTACATGGTAACCTGGAGCATAGTTGCATAAAGTTTCATATGCTGGATCAGACCATTGATCTGTCAGATTTACTGCCCTGCTATCAGCAATGGCCAGCATCTAATGGACCAGGGTACAAGTTCCCAGCCTCTGTAATAAAGTACTTGTGAGAATGGGTGCTGCTGTGCACGGAGAGAGAAAACTTTCCTGTCCTGGTTGCAACACAGATACTGTGGGAGTTTGTTACCAGTGCCTTATTGCAGAATGCAACCTGTATTTATTCATTGCCATTTGTAACTTTGGCTGTCCTTGGCACTCCGAACTGTGATACTGTTCAGTCCAATAAGTTGGGGTATACTTAAAAAAACAGTGCATTCAGGTGTTGTGTCTGAATTCAGTGTTGTCCAGTTATTAGTAACAAAACTCTATTAAGATACACTTGTCCTTGAAGATGCCTCCAATATAATATAGCGTAGCTTTTGTGTATTGAATCCAACAGGAAGGTGATTGTGGAGATCTCAGAGCTGGTGTCCTTGCAGTGCTTATCACCCTGCAATTTGCAGACCTTTTCTTGGCTTCTTTTCATTTTCTTCTGAAAAAGTTGCAAAAACCAGTCTTATCTTTTGAAGACTAGAGCAGGCAAGGACAGTTTGCCTTTTCCATGAAGGGAGCCTGAGCCTGGGTCTGTCTTGAAGAAGTTCTAGAGTTGGGGCAGTCCTTGGCATGTGGCATTGCAGGTCTCATGCCCGTGATTCACAAAAAGACAGAATGTGTAATTGCTCTTTGGCTTACTCCAAAAAAGTTCTTTGGTATGAACTAACTGATGTGGAATGTGGGCCATCGGGGAAGAGGAGGACTGGGGGTGAACCTGAGATTTGATGATGGAGGTGCACCCAGTACTTGCCTGCAGCAATAATGGCAGGGCATGTCACTGATTTGCTGAGTGAATAGCTGTGGTCTTGGTGTGTTTCCTCCTTGCTCTGTGCAATGAGTATGGGTGTATCTCAGGAAGGAGCCAGTCAGTTGGCAGCCTGTAGGCAAGTCTGTAATGCACTTGTCTTTCATGATACCCGATCTGCTTGAATGAAGACTTGACTTGTGCTAAGAGGCTGTTAGGGGACTTCATGGCAAAGTCACCACAGCAGGGCACAGCTGGACGTCCAGGTGTCCTTGGCTAAGGGACCTTGCTTTGGTGGTGCTGGCAAAGAAGACCAGGTTGTGTTTGGAAAAGAACAGACTTGTCTTTGGTGTTAGGCTGCTCTATGGCAACTGGAGAGGGAGAGGGAATGAGGGTTTTCCAACCCTTGTCTCTTACAACAGATTCAAGCAGACAGCTGGACATTGAACAGAATGGAATTTGTCATAATAGACTGATGGAAATGTTTACCCAAGACACAACTGTGACTGACCTTTCTTAGTGAGGAAACTGTGTAACTGAGTTATAGATATATGGAAATCAGGCATGCACATGGATTTAGTTCAGGACTGGTTTTTAGGAACCAACCTTGGGGCTTAACTACAGAAATGGATTTTCACGAATGGTTGGTGGTGATGACATGATATAAAGCACTCTCTTCTCCAGCTACACAAAACTCCTAGAAACCCAAATGTTGTGTTCTCTACTAAGGAGCCTCAGTTAATAACCAAGGCTATGGTCCAAAACCTGTTAGAGAATCTAGGAATCACAGCTGAGGACTCAATGCAAAAACTCCTCCCATGTTCATTTGCACTCTACAATTTTAAGAAATTATGACCAGAAAAGAGAAAGAGCTTCTCTCAAAGGGTTCTGACATCCAGTACCCAGTTGGGATGTTTACAGCTGGGTGTTGACTGACTAATGTAAAGCTAAATCTGCCTGGAATTTTGATCTGGAGAAACTGTAAAAATAGGCAAGAATTACTATGTGGCTTGGTTGAAGAAAATGACGTGATTCCCGATAAAATGTAGGGAAGGCACAGAGTCCTGCAGATGCTGAGACTTGGGTAACCAGTAAAACCCCAGCATCAAACGCTGATATGTTCTTCCTTAAATCTTGTCAAGCTGCTCACTGAGCGTCAGTATTAATGAAACATGGGTTCCTGTGGCTTCATGCCTGCAGTTAGATTCATTGGGCTCTAACAAGATGCAAACATTGATTCAAGATTTTTCTTCAGTTGGAATACAACACATACATGCATATTATAATGCTGGGCATGGATAAGCTGTATTTGCTTAGGAGACAAGAGTAAAAAATAAGTTAATTAAGTAAAGGAAAATTCCTAGAGACACCCTTCCCCCTCCATATTCTAATATCTGGTCAAGTTGCTAGTAGATGTGCTATTCATCTGACATAAATTTACAAATACTAGTATCTACAAAGGTACTTGTAATTCTATTATTTTTCTAGTTTTACAGGATTATTTTTTTCTGTCAGTAGTTTATGTTTAGTTCCCTCCCAGGTTTCTGGTGGATTGGATCAGTTTAGTGAATTCCTTATCAAGTATTTTTATACCCTCATGTGTAAATAAGCATAAAATCCATTGGAGACAATCATTAAATGCTGTATGTTGGCTGCTGGCTGCAACACGTGTCTTCTGCTGTATACTCTATGTCATGAACAGGCTGCCCAGGGAAGTGGTGAAGTCACCGTTGTTGGAGGTGTTAAAAAAATGTGTAGAAGTGGCACTTTGGGACATGGTTTAGTGGGCATGGGTACAGTTGGGTTGATGGTTGGACTTGATCTTAAGAGGTCTTTTCCTATGTTAATGATTCTATGATTCTGAAACTGTTAAGTGATGGGAATACACAGTCAAAGCTTTGTCTGTCGCATGGGGATGCTTTGAAGCAGGGTTATCTGCTTTTGGACTGTGGGCCTCTGGGGAGCACCTGATGTGTGCAGCACCTGCAAGTGGGTTTGATATTGCAGCCTCTCATCACCCAGGTTGTGCCCATTATATCTGGAGATGTGAACAAAACTTTGGTGGAAGATAATCCTGTAAAGAAATCTCTTTCTAAATACAACCAGGGGACCTGTAATGTTGGTTGTTTCCCCATGGGATGTGAGGTTAAGAGTTGCTTATGCTTCCATCCTCTCCAGCTGTTCAGGTATGGTACTGGTAGGGTGGTCACAGGGAGCAGGGTGGGTGGGATGGAGCTGATGGGTTTAGGGTGGTGTCTCCCCTTTTCCAAACTGGAGAAGATGTGAGGTGTTGGGAGGACATCAGTGCAATGGGATGAGCTTCAGCGAACCCTTCAATTTCCAAGGGGTTAGGATGTCCCTGTGTTAGTATCTGTGCTGTGCTGAGGAAAGCTGGGCTGAGCATCTGACACAGAAAGTGCTGTGGAAAGCCAGGAACATTTCATGTAATGCTCAGGCTTTACTCTGTTGCCTGCTTCTTGTAGTGAGGGCATCTCCCTTTGGGTAGGAAAGCAGATTTTTTCAAGTTAGCATTTAGGCTAAATAATATTTGTGATGGATTTAGAGAAATTTTTGAGCTTAAAAGTGTTAGATTCCACAAAATCCAAACCTCTATTTCTCACATGGGTTGGCTTTTAAATATTTTTTAAGAGAAAATCCAATAATCTTGAGATTATTTTTCCAAATTCATGTCTACAAAGAAAAAAGAATGGAAGACTCTTTTTTCAGTACACTTTCCTTGTTCAACAGAATAATGTTTGCATAATGTACGATCCAGTCACAGTTATAAATTCCTTGAGAAGGGCATGTGTAGCTTATGCAAACCCAAGTGTCACTTTTATGTGAAAATAAACGCATGCACCTGAATATATGTCTGTAAGTAATTGGCATAACCATTCTTCAGCTATTATGAGGAAAAACTGTAAAAATCTCCTGAATTTTTTTTGTTACCCACAAGAACTGCTGGAAGGAATATTTCCTATAATTTCTATACAGCAGTGATTGCTAATAGTTACATTTTAATAGCTTTTCAGCATCAGTGAATGGGAGCAGTTAGTTCCGTAGCTGCAGTCAAAATGAAATTGAAAATTAACAGTAAAAATAAAGAAAACTCTGAAGATAATCAGACAACAATTTGAGAACCTCTACTAAGTGAGAATGTTATTTCTAAAACAAAATTAGGAATGTTTACCATACTGATGAACCTAAAATCTCACAACGTTGTGTTTAATCAAAATGGGTATTTCCTTCTTCAGAAACACCTTGCTAAAAGCAGAGATGGAAGAATCTTTCCAAACTAGTGAATAAAACTGTTTTAGGACTAACTCATAACGTGTTGGTGCCAGTCCATGCATATAAACTGGAGGCACTGACTGAAAGAACAGATGACTGAAGCGGTATTTAAACCTGAGTTCCACCTCCTAGAAATGCCCATATTTTGTATTTACCACAATGGAAGCATGTCACTAGGATGAACCAGACCCACCTATTTGCATTTTTAATAGGCTGCAGCAGATATCCGATACCTGTTCTGTGTTGCTTCAACGTGTAAGTCCCTCTGGCACTCATCAGTTCCCCGATCATGCTGAATTTCTATGTGGATCACTTAATATCCTCACTCCAAGGAGTAATGCGGCTCGTCGTGTACCAGTAGATGCGGTGGACACATCTTGTCCCTCCCCAGCAACTCCTGACACTCTGTTCCTCATCCCAGGGATGCTGGCTGTGTCCTGCAAAATGGATTGGGACCTGCCAGGAGGAGAAATTTACTTGTCTTAAGCAAGAGAGTTGTCATCAGCCTGGGCACACATACAGCTCAGCGATTAAAACGCAGCTTGCAAGTTAATTTAAGGGTGATTTCAAGATACATATAAAATGAAAATCAAACATAATACCTTGCCCAGATGCTGTGAATAAATGATCCCTTTCTAAATTCTTATAACACTGGTGCATATATCAGTATTTCGGGGTGCGAGAAGCTACTAACATTACTAGGACTTGTTCCGTCACGGCTTCTTTTCTAATGCACATTTTGATTTCAGTTCCCTCTGAAATTTCACAGTAGAAGTTACTGTCGTGAATAACTCTCCATCTGCTATGTAACACACACAGGATTTAAATATACTTTGCCACTGACAGCAGCCCTTTCTCTCTTTTTTTTCTCTTTTCAGAATCCAGTTTTCTGTTGGGAAATGCCCAGATTGTGGACTGGCCCGTAGTTTATAGTAATGACGGTTTTTGTAAACTCTCTGGATATCATCGAGCTGACGTCATGCAGAAGAGTAGCACTTGCAGGTATGGTGACTGTCCATTGCTACTCAGTGCACTTAAAAAAAATATAATCTGCTGGGAAGAACGGTAAGGATCAATGTAAGAAAAACATTGCTTTGCAGAAATTTAAGTATTGAAACAGGCTTTAAATGAATGAAACCAGCAACTGATCCAGGCCATGGTAAAAGCACTTTGAAATTTATCCTGGCTAATATCAGTGTGAATGTTCTCCACCTAATGATTCAATAAAGAAAGCGGGGTTTTAGCTAATATATTTCAATGGAGTTTTTTTACTAGCTTTTTGTTTATTCCTGCTGTCATGCCAGGAGGTTGTGGGCTGTTCTGTAGCCCAAGTTGGTCCATGTTATTACACACACACAGAGCACAGTAATGTGCAAAATGCGTCCTTATTCCCAGGACAGTGATTAAGCTCATGATCTATTTACTCTAAGCATTGCAGCTTTATGGCTTTTTCCTTTTGTTGGTGGTCTTTCAGGAACGGGCAGCTGTGAGTTATGGTTAGACATGCATCTGCATCTTGTCTGCTGCATCCTTTAAAAGGAGATGCTTTGGGGAAAGACTAAATCCCTAATGCGTGTGCATGTGCGTGTGTGCATGAGCAAAGTAGACGAGGAACAGAAGCAAGAAGGAATGGCTGGGATACAAGTTTGTGTAGGTCTTTTCTGTGTGGGTTCAGGGAGCAATCACCTCCAGGGTACTGGGAGGAGGGGGCTGCCTATCTACAGCGATGATTTTTGGGACATGGATGCTGCCAGCCACTGATCATCAGCTGATGCTTCTGCTGGCAGGAGCAGGGCAGGCAGTGAGCCTGTCCTTGGCTGGCAGTCATCACTTACTCCAAAAAGCAGCATGTACTGATGTGTGGTCACTACTCTCATCTGTTGGGAGGGGGAGGAACCTTGGGGGTCCAGGCTTGCTGTGTGCAGCCTGGTGTCCTCTAAGGGGTGGTGGAGGAGAGATGGGCACGTGCTGCT
The DNA here is from genome assembly GCA_020800305.1 of Porphyrio hochstetteri. NCBI lineage: Eukaryota > Metazoa > Chordata > Aves > Gruiformes > Rallidae > Porphyrio > Porphyrio hochstetteri. The sequence goes on along the minus strand of CM036908.1, from coordinate 65,056,498 downwards.
GAAAATAAATACTTATTCACACAGTAGCAACAGGGTCGATATAATCAGTGGGGCTGAAAGAAACAGCCTCATCACAGCTGTTTGGGTATACATACGTGCTTTCCCCTTTGCCCTCTGCTATCCTGTGTATTGAACTGTGTAAGTTTGCTGTGAGCCAACAGTGTGTGCACATTAAATAATTGCAAATATAGAATGGGATTGTAGGGAAATGCTAGGGAGTAAGGGTTTAGCAATGATAATAATTCTCCTGTGCCTCGAATACTGAGGGCCCCCCTCCCTGGCAGTGTTCAAGGCCAGGTTGGATGGGGCTTTGGGCTACTTGGGCTAGTGGAGGGTGTCCCTGCCCATGGCAGGGGGTTGGAATGAGATGGACTTTGAGGTCCCTTCCAAACCAAACCAGCCTGTGATTCTATGATTGAAAAGGTTTTTCTCCTACTGAGTGCTTTTTGTGACTATGATGGGTTCTGGTTATCGTTTGTAAGGATCCTGTTTGGACCGTGTTCAGATAAATCATACAGGTGGGTGGGTGGATGATACAGATGCAAATTCAAGGAGTAATTAATGTGGAAAATGAAACTGGGAGAATTTTTTTTTCCACTACTGTTAATCATCATTCTACACATCCATCTCTGGATTTTGGAGAGGCCTTTCTACACTTAAAGTATGGCTAGTACTTTTGTGCCTCAGTCTCAGCCGGTGGAGTTATGTATGCAGTGTGATGTTTCCTGCTTTTTAGGAGACATCCCAGCCTTTACAGATTAAAGGAGAGTTGGAGAGGTTTTCAGCATGGTCTGTCATGTGGTGTGTAGCCCTCCAGAACAATGTCTTTGGAGCTGCTCTCTAATGAAGGGCTGTGCAGCTGCATGGAATGGAAAAGAGTCTTGAGGTCCACTGCTGCCTGCTTAGGTTTACTCAGAAGAATGTCACTGAATGGTTTTTGATATCTGGGGCTATTACTTATACTATTTTTTCAGTCAGGTTCTCCATCCAGATTTGCTGTGTAATGCCCCAAAAATACACAAAAATTGCTTTATATATAATGTTTGCTTTGCTGTTTAAGGCAAGGGGCCTCACCTTTATGGCAGGTTTTGGAAGGGTCTGTTTTTACAAGTTTTTAGTGCCAAAAAACCCCCCCAAAAACCAGATACAAACAACGTAAATCCGTCCCCCGATTCCATTTATTGTTGTACTGATTGTTGAGTGTGATATAGGACAACTTAGACATTTTGAATTATTGGATCCATTTGCCCCTGCCTATAAGGTATAGTGACTTCAAAATAGTACTCACCCGTGTTTTTACACAAATTCACGGAACGGTTGGGGATGGAAGGGACCTCTGGAGATCATCTAGTCCAACCCCCTGCTAAAGCAGGATCACCTGGAGCAGGTTGCATAGGTAGGCATCCAGGTGGGTTTTGAATATTTCCAGAGGTGGAGACTCCAACAGCTCTGGGCAGCCTGTCCCAGTGCTCTGTCACCCTCAGAGTGAAGTTTTTCCTCATGCTCAGCTGGAACTTTCTATGTTCCAGTTTGTGCCCATCACCCCTCCTCCTGTCACTGGGCACCACTGAAAAAGAGTCTGGCACCTTCCTCTAGACATCGACCCTTTAGATATTCATAAGCATTGATCACATCCCCTCTAAGTCTTCTCTGAGCCCAGAACTGGACACAATCCTCCAGATGTGGCCTCACCAGGGCAGAATAGGGGTCAGGTCTCTCAATCTGCTGGCCATACTCCTCTTAATGCACCCCAGGATACCAATGGCCTTCTTGGCCACAAGGGCACATTGCTGGCTCATGGATAACTCATTGTCCACCAGGACTCACAGGTCCTTATCCTTTTCTCCTGGGTAGTCCAGCGAGTATTCCCTATATCCTCTTTCTGTCTGTCCCACCCCATACCCTACCTACACTGAGGCTGCTCATATGTCACCATTGTCTTTGATCTGAGGTCATCTTGGCAGATACTGCTCACAGGGAGGGGCGGATAAACTGAAGGCACTAGAGGTCTGAGGGATTTTTGTTCCAGCTTGGGTGATGAGTTAGTCCTGTGATGAGCTTGTAATCCCTTTGATTTTGCCCATTTCTCATCTTTTAATCAGCAGCAATGTGCCCATTGGCAGGAAAATCACCTAGAAATGCCTCAGGACAAGGACCACTGTCTCTCATTTCATAGGCAGTATATAAAACAGAATCTGCATAGAGGTCAGGCTCTGTGAATGTTCTGTGATGTGTGCTCGCTCTTTTCTAGGTGCACATGGCACCCAAATTTGCTTGTGTAGCTGGGGCTGATATAAAGAACCATTGGCATAAGTGAGTGTGCAATTTTTAGGTGGAAGAACTTCTGTGCTGGTGAAGCTTTGCTGTACCAAATGAAAATGAGCTGTCAGTCCAGGGGCATCTGCAATTGTGACACATTTAACCTTCAATTAACTGTGCACAAGCCCCTGCCTGGAGGTGTGCTCAGATCAGCCAGCATGCAGGAAAACCTCTTTTTTCATGCCTATTTGCCCACAGTCATCAAAGTATGTCTTCATGAATATGTTGAAAGAATTAACAGTTACAAAGCATTAAAACCCAGTTTAATGTCACAGGTAATCTCAGTGTTTCCTAATAGTGTTGCTCATCGATTAAGTGCCCTTTTCTCATCAAGCCTTTGGAAGAGCAGTGGATGGCTAGTAGCCCTACTCTGGCATTTTACACCTGGCTTTTCTCTGTTTGCCCTCGCCTGCACCTGAGAGCCCTGCACTGGGCTGGGAGTAGCTGTTTGCTGGTTTTGTTTTCAAAGAGGAAGCCTGTTCTGGGGCCCTGCTTGTGTGTTGCCTTCCGGCTGTACAGGGGGATGGAATTGGATCTCCTTGCTGAAGCGGTTGTTTACAGGTAGTGTCTCCACTGAAACACTTGCAGTGCTCCAGTCAGCATCTCTACTCTCCCTTCTTTTTATTTACTGACACTACAAGTGGGATTTAAAAAAAGCCTGTGAGTGAAATCCTGGCTCTGGTGAAGCTAATGGCAACATTCCCACCATGTTAAGAGAAATAGGATTTTGCGTGGTGGGTACAGCGTGCCAGACTTCAAGTAAGTTAGATTTGATACTGGGATGTCACCTCTGTGACCTGATATTTATGTATGTGAGGAGGCCTTCTTGCGCTGCCAAAGAAAGGAGACCTTGTGGAGTGCACCAGAGGGACCCAGGGAGCTGCACCATTTCTCCTTACAAACAGGGCCTGCTTTTTAACTAGCAAAGTTTTGAAGCTATTGATGTGTATCTGTGTTTGCTGTTCTTCCTGGGTGGATGTTTGTCCTTTGTAATTGATGCCCTTTCATCCAACGCTTTTGGATGAGCAGAGCTGCAAATTGGATGTAGGATCATATGCCTTCTGTGCTTCACCTGTCCTCTATCCTGGATAATTTTCTCAAAGACAGCTGTTAAATACCGCCCTGGCACACACAGTGAACCTGGAGCTCTTCTGATGCTGCTCCTCTGGATTCTGACAAAGGACAGAAGAACAGATACAAAGCCTCAGATGGGGCTTTTCTATGCCAAGGGATGCTTTCAAAGGGAGGCAGGAGCCCAGGCTTCTGTAATGACAAATGGTCTGCTTCAGAGATGGGGAATATCTAAGACTGTGCCTTTCTTTGAGTATTTCAGTAAGTCTTGTGTCTCTTTGATAAGTATATTTTCTAGGTAGTAAGATTCCCAGTAGCAGGGTGGTTTTGATATTTATGTCTTGTACAGTTTGCACTGAAGGCACTCGACAGGCGTTAAATGACAGAAAACATGAGGCAGAAAAAGACGGAGTGATTGACTGAAGAAGTAGGAGTCCCTCCATGTGTACAAAGCAGGACAGACGAAATTAAATTAAACCTGTGATAAGCAAAGATCTTATATAACGTACAGTGAGTGCCTTTGAGGTTTTCTTTGATGCTGTCAAAAATCGCCTTCTGAAAAATGTTTTTATTATTCCACAAGCCTTTAAAATGTCTCTTTGTATGTGAAGATAATGTAAGATTTGAGTATTATGGGTTTACTGTGATAATAAGCTGCTTTTAATTTAAAATGTAAAGGTGACTGATTGTGTTCAGCAGCCCTAACTGGTATCATCCACCACTCAGAACGCTGTGTACAATTTGTCATTTTAACTCTAATTAATGATGACTTTCTCTATTGTAAGCCATGTAAAGTCAAGAATTTTAACAAACTCTTGTTTATTTTTTTCCTTCAGGACTAAGAGAAATATTGTTTTAAACCTCAAGAAAACAAAGCAAAAAAAGATAATTAAATTGCACAACAGCCTGTGTGAAAACTACCAGCTCTTATTTTGCCTTGCAGACAGGAGAGCAATCTGCTTTAGCTCATCGGTGCATTAAAAAAGGGCATAGATAAAACTAAAATAAAGCCAAACTCTTTTTGTTGCCATCTCACATATAGATGTATAAAAGGTTACCAGGTGAACTTGGGAAAGTAAAGCAGGTCATTTGAAAATGAGCAGTAGGCTGTGTTCTGCCTTTCCTGAAGACGACCTTGTATGTTAAAGATAAGCAGGATCATAATGAAGCCTTATGCCCTGGTAAAGCCAATTCCTGGCATCAGTCACCGTAGTGGCATCTCTGTTACCTGCTGTCCCAAAGGTAACGCTTATGATGTGTCATTTACCAGTAGCTCTCCCTGCCTGACTGGTGAACGAGCGCCTGTAGCAACACATACATGTGGTTACTCCAATGCCCCACATCTGCCTGGTCCACTACCCATGCCGGGCAGCTCCTCATTGTGGGAGCAGCCCCATTTCCTCCCTTGGTTGGCTGTATAAAGAAAAGATTCATGGTCCAGCCTTCATTGAGTATTTTAATGCTTGTCGAGTCACTAACCACTGTGCTGTTTTATTGTTTCTTTCAGAACAGTAGACATAAAATAAATGTTTATTGAACCTTTGGAGGTCTGTTGATCAATAAAAGAGAAGCTACACTGAAACCACAGAGGCACTGATAGCTTTTCTCTTTCATATTCTCAGGGTTGTCTGTTGTAGCTTTCAGCTGAAGCTCAAACTGTTTGTGAACAAAGAAAATGGAAAAAAAAAAAAAGTCTGATCAATTAAAAGTGTATTCATCCAAGTGTCTGAAAGCTTTTATTCCATGTTCCATTTTCCTTCAATTCTGTAATTGGGAGTTTGCACAGAGTGGTCGTCGCTTATTTTTAATCCAGGGAAGGATGATAATAAAAGCCTGGCTATTTTCTACAAAGGCTTTCAGAAGTCAGGTCAGCAGGTTGGGTTTGCTTACCCCAGCTGAAAGTCTGACCTGGAAAAGAATCCAAAGACGAGACAGTCAAGTGACAAGGAATAGTGTAGTTAAAATTACATTTTTATATTCTCAGTCTGGAGAGGGATAACTTTTCAAAAGCATTTTAATGTTTTTCATATTTTCACTGAAATATTAAAGAAATACAGTGTACAAGAAGGAAAATGAGGGTGAATTTGGTTATGTTTGGTGGTAGTGCCTTCACTGCTGAATTTTCAGAGAATTGCAGTCATCACTTCTTGGTTAAATCCTGCCTTTATTTGTAATTGGTACTTAGTAAAAGGATTCCAATTATCTTATTGTCCCAGATGCATTTTGACAAGATTAGATTTGTCACCATTGATTCAGCCAACAGCTTTTACCTGTTTTTTTTTAGCTTCCATTCTTCTTCCAGAAAGCTTTTCAAGAGGATTGGACAAAATTTGGGAGGTTTTAGAGTTTTGTTCAGGTTTCTCTGTTTTGACAGCAATATTCTCATGGCCTGCAACTGTGGCAATAATGGTTTTATAGTCTATCAGATCTTTTTCTAACCATATATCCTTAGAGATATGCTCAAAAAAAGCACTTAATGAAACATTAAAGTAGATTTATTTGCTGTCATTTCCAGTAAAGAGGTGGTCATGGTTATTCACTATTGTAGGTTTGCTTGTGACACTAAATATTTAAATGAAGTGTAAACCATAATTAAACTTCAGTAAATGACAGTTAGTAGCGTCTGCAATGCTGATGCTGTTCAAGTTTACTGTAACAAAGTTGCTGCTTGTATGGAAAAAATGATAAACCTTTTTTCTTTTTCAGTTTTATGTATGGTGAATTGACAGACAAGAAGACCATTGAAAAAGTCAGACAGACTTTTGACAACTATGAGTCGAACTGCTTTGAAATTCTTCTCTACAAGAAAAACAGTATGTATATGTTCATGTATGGTGCCGAGAGTGATAATATTTACAGTATATAATAGACTGAAATAAATTTTCATTTTAACATATGGGTAAATTTGGGGCAAGATTTAGAGAAGAAACGTGTTTTGGTTGCCACAGTGCAAGAAAAGAAGTCCTTTTTCAGGACAAGTGTTCAGATTGCCAAGAATAGTAGTTGTTCCCTGCTGTCTCTAGTCTGACTCCCCCTTTCCAAAATATATTTAGTTTTGAGGATTGTTTCCCTGAAGGGAAACTGGCTGGGTTAAGTGAAAAGAAATCCTGAATGAGGTTCCTCCACATTCCTCAGGAAACACCCCCATGTCTCCACAAGTGAGAACCCAGACCCTGCTTGCTGAGTGGATGCTCCCGGCAGTGTTGAGATGCCTTTATGGTGTGTAAACCAACACGTACGAGCTCTGGTGAGAGTACTACATTTGGCACCTAACCCAAGGCCTAATTAGAAATCTGGAGAACTTGATAACTTAATGAGACATAGGACCTAAATCCCTTCTGCTTGGTGTCATTTGGTTTACAGGAGTTTGCCGGGACCAGGGAAGATTTTCTTCAGTTTGTCTTAGCCCTGAGTCAGTGTAGTTACATTTTCTATCCTGCCAACCTGTGGGTAGTGCTTCCAGCATCAACGTTATTTCACATACTAAGCAAAACCTGCTCTGTTGTGTGGTCTCACACTGGGCTTGTGCAGTATGGACATCTCTTCTGGGCTGGTGGTTGAAATTCCTAAGGTTATCAGTGGAGATGAGCAGCATCCTCCACTGGCATAGGCCATCCTCCCAAGATAGAAAGCCAAAACTCTCAGATGAAATGTGCTCCGAAATCTGGTTCCTTTACCCTGAACAGAATGAGTCTAGTTGACTGGGTCAGTGGCCATGTCAAATGCAAGCCAAGAGCAATCTCAATGGAGATTTTTCTTTGGTTTGGCTTTTGTTGCCCAGTACAGTTTGCAGGTCCTGTGAGGCTGGGGAGCTTTCCCTCTGGCTCAGTTGCCTGGAGCCCAGCAGCTGAGGCCAAGTTTCACCCTGGGTGGACTTTGGTGCTGGCATGGAGCACCTTGTTGGGGTGAGGCTGGAGGCTGAGGGAAGGTTATGGTACATATCAGGAAAGAACTAACTGAGCCTGACTGCCCAATTTCACTGTAATCTTTCATGACATTGATGAGAGCATCCTGGATATCTCATCTTTTTGAAATAAACTCACATGCATTATACTTTACTTCCACTTTCCCTTTTTAGACTAAATCTTCCTGTATATGCACTTAAATAGTAGAAAATGTCTTTAGATTTCTCCAGTTCTTCCTGCTTTAAAGCATTTTACCCACCACATTAATTAAAAAGAGAAACAAGAGCAGCTCTGAAGTCCAGCTGTTTCTGCAGGTGCCCAGGAAAGTCCTCCAAATGACCGCTTTCTGGTTCCTCAGCATATGGATGTGTCTGTTCTCCAGATTTTCTGCTTCTCTGCCTGCTTCCTGTGCAGGTCACCTGGACACCCCCTCATATTAGGGCAATTGCCTGGCACAGATTTGTGTTGGGTCTCTCTGCAGGTGGTGATGCCTAACACTGTCATGTACTATGTCCACATGATTTCTGAAGAGGATCCCAGAGACACAGTGCTCTCCCCATCCCTGGTTTCTCTTGCTAACTGGGCTGGCAGCTCCTGCTCTAGTACAGGCCAGTCCTGAACAGTTTCTTTTTTAAAAAAATTTATTTTATTTAAATATAATAATAAAAAGGCCTTCTCTTTGTGACTTTTCTGTACCTAGCGGGTTGGCTTTTGCTTCGAGTTTTGGATTGCCTGTTGTACCTTGATGATGCTTCAGAGATTTATTGAGCTGCAGTTCTCTTAATAAAATCTTCACCTTTGCTCAGATCTCCAAACCTACACTTTCCATAAGTTATGCAGGATTACAGTCAGACTTTATGGAAAACTACTCATTTTTCTTTTCAGGCTTGAGCCAGTTCTTATCCATAACATCTGCTGCCAGCTTTCTTCTCCATCACCCAAAGCCCAGAACATCAGCCTCTTCCTAAAACTAATAGGCTTGCCTTTTGGCTCTAGTTCTGCAGCTGGTTTTCCCTGAGTTTACTACCATTTGTCATATTCTGAGCCTTGTGGAAGAAGGTTCTTCAAGAAACTCCCTGCTTACCCTCTAGGGTGAATGCTGGAGTAGATACAGAAATAAATAGTATCTGTTGGCATGAATATACTTCTGCAAAATGTAGACAGTTACTCTGTGGAAGGGCTTGTGATTATCACCTGCAGCCTGCATGGAGCTTGCAGTGCCCTGAGAGCACCCTCCTACCCACATTTCCGAACTGTAGGTGCTGTGTACGTTTGACTGTGTGGCACAACCTCTTCTTTCTCACCCATTCCTTTACACTTTTGGCAGAGGGGGATTTTGAGATTTTTTCAGGTTGCCTTCCCATCCTTCTTTCCTTCAGCATGGAAGTGATCTTTAAGAGCTGATGTTCACCGAGAGCATCCCCACAGGTGCTGACTTCACACGCTCCCTTGGCATTTTAACCCAGCTAGGAGGTTTGAGGTTCAGACCTGAAAGTTTGCTACAATTTTCTTTTGCTTTACTGCATACCCTCATATATAGTCCTCAGCACTACTCAGCCAGCCTATCAGCACCCATGTAGGCATGCATTTATATGTATGTATGTATATATATATATGGGTAATACTCAGGAAAGCTCTTTGCCTGCTTTTGCCCAGGCTGGTGCTTACACAGCAGTAGCCACCTTGCCTGTGTCTTTGATTTTTATCAGCGCTGATGTACAGGTCATTTTGCCTTCTTACTTTCAGAGCTTTTCAAAGGGTGTTGATGAGGTGCTGGGTATAAATGCCAGTATTACAATATTACTGCAGAGAGCTGCAGCAGTCTGTTTTAGAAGTTATGAAAAGAGTCTTCTACCTTGGGTTAGCAACCAGGAATTGAGATAATCAAGTAATCAGCATAAGGGCTTTGGAATTATCACAAAAAGCAGTCCTCCATCTCTCCCAGTTTACTGCTGGTGAGTTACTGGTTTAATCCCAGTTCAGCAATGCTGACTTTTTTCATGAACCCCTGTAGATTTTAACCTTCCCCAGAGTAGTCCTAGTCCAAAAGGGTTTCATTGCCCCCTGGGCATCTATCTACAGTTCCTGGCACAGCTCCCAGACATGGTGCATTAGAGGAGGCTGGAGGGGGTTGTGTGTGCAGCGGTGCCCGTGGGATAACAGCGGGCAAGCAGCTTGTCTCAATGTGTCAGCTCTCAGGCTGGCATTCAGGCAGCTCAGGAGAAAAGCCATTATGTCAACTGGCTGAAAGCATGTCAAATCCCAATGGTAATTAGCTGGCTGTGAAGGCATTTCCAGTGCCGTGTATGTAGGTGTTGCAGGTTTGGGAGGGAGGGGACAGAGCTGTGGGCATAGCGCTTTCTCGGATGGAAAGCATCTCTGACATTCACATCCCTGCAGGTGAACAGGGTGTTTCTGAGCAAATTGCTCTAAGTCTTTTAGGGTTTCATCCCTTGCAGAGCAGCCCTTGCATGTACACAGGGAGCTGCCATGTGCATTTCAGCCTAGCAGGAATCAAGACCAGGAGAGATATAGGTTAGATATCAGGAAAAATGTCTTTACTGAAGGGGGTGTCAAGCACTGGAACAGGCTGCCCAGGGAAGTGGTGGAGTCACCATCCCTGGAGGTATTTAAAATGTGTGTAGATGAAGTGCTGATGGACACGATCTAGAGATGGGCTGGGCAGGTTTAAGCTGTTGTTGGACTCGATGATTGAAAGGGTCTCTTCCAGCCCAGGTGATTCTATGATTCTAAGATGGTTTCAGCTTCCGGGCACTTCTGGAAGGACTTACCAAAAGCCTGCTAACCACTCCAACATTGTAGGCATTTTTTTGGTTGGTTATTTGATGATTGGAAGGATTTGAAAATTACTTTGTATTTATTTCAAAAGCTAAATAGAGATAACTGCACTGGGAGAATGTTCCTCTGGGCTGGACAGTGAGGAGGTGAAGGTATGACCTGAAACACTGAAAGCAGATTGAACCTCCTGATTTGTCCTGATAGGACATTTGTAGTCTATGACAGGATTAGCTCAGGTCCTCTTACATAAAGGAGTAACATCGAATTTGGAGCATTTGACAGTATACTCTAACAGTTTTGGATTGGATAGCTCTGTATTATGTGAAGAAGGAATCAAAGATACCATCCATCTGCTTTTTCTATTTTTCCTTACCTGCCTACCCTGTAGACACAAAATTTGTGAGACATGATGGGGAAAAACAGGAGCAAGAGAGTAAGAATCACGTATTTTATTTCAGAATGGAGATTTATAAAGCCACCTGTCTCTGCTTATTGGCTAATTAAATTGGTAACATTTCCCCACTTTAATGAATCTGTAGACACAGGATTATATTGTTTTCCTTTGCAAAGGTAAAACTAAGAGATCTGGAAGGTGTAGAAGTATCTAGATGTGGTCCTGAACTACATGTGTGTTATAATATATAAATGATCAAATATTCTGTGTAGGGACTGGGGGAACTTTGTGCTACACCAGTCCAATGGTACCTTTTTCTTTGCTTCAGGAACCCCAGTTTGGTTCTACATGCAAATTGCACCCATAAGAAATGAGCATGAAAAAGTGGTTTTGTTCCTGTGCACTTTTAAGGATATCACCTTGTTCAAACAACCGATTGAAGATGATTCAACAAAAGGTAAATATGAAATACAGCATTTTTCTTTGGTAAATGATAAAGTACATGCTTGAGCTCAGTCCTGTGACAGGGACATGTCACGCCTGTGATCTGTGTCTTGCATTCAGGAAATGTTTTGTGACCTGTCAGAACTTCAGTGCTTTAAAAATAAAAGATGAGTCGCCATGAGTGGAAGTTCCTTATCAACACTTTGCCAGAGCCACAAGCTTTCCTTTCTCTTTGTAATTTCAGTACAGCTGGCATTTGTTAAAAATGACATAGTTTTGTGTCATTTTAATGCTATGCTGCTTTGGGAGAGGAGGAGTTGGTATCCCTTTTTTTTTGTTTTTTGTTTTGGTATTTTTTTTCCCAGAAAAAAGACATTTTCAGCTCCTTTGTGCTGAGATGTTGATATCTGCTCCCATTCTGACTCTTGGAGATAAAATGCAAAAGAAACAGCCCATTTGGGTCCCTTATTGCTGGCCAGCAATGTTGACTGCACGGCAGTGGACATTGTACTTGCTATTCAGCAGCTGCTGGTGATGGTGTTTGTTGAGATGTAACATACTCTCGTCACCTTACAACCCTTGGCCAGACCCACAGCCCTGCTCAGGAGAGAATTGGTGGGGAAAGATGCAGATGATAACAGCAGCATCCTCTGTTTGGTTAGAAAACACGTGGGTATTGTGTCAGGTTCACAGCTGTATTTGGCTAAAATAATTCAAGCTTACATAAAGAAGGGCATTTATGTTACAGCATCCACATCCCATCTTCTCTTGGAAGTTGCCCTCTGATGATTAATTCCTTGCCATATTTTTCTCTTCACGCTTCGAGAAAGATTCGTTTCTCACCAAGAGCTGTATGTGCTCTAAGCCGTCTACTTTACAATAAACTTGGTGTGATTTGAATGCAAACAGGATTTAAGCTGATTTCTTATGATCTAGATAACACTTATTACATGTGTTTGGATAACTGAGGAGTAGATTTATGAAGGCAGGCTTAAAATGAAAGACCTCTCTTTGGGCTGACACCAAATGTGAGGTGTTTTTTTTGGTCTAGAAAGTATTATTGTTAAGTTATAAGGTCCTCATATAGGAACACCTTCTCAGCCATCATAAGCGTTACTGCCTCTATAATTTAGTTAGCAACCTGCAAATCCACCTTTATTTTACTTTCAGCTCCGTAATGTGGAATTCTTCTGCCTGGAAATAATCTGAAATTTTTAGGATAAATGCCAGTTAATTGAAAAGCCAAACCCTGAATGCCTACCCCCCCCTCCCCACCCAGCTCTGCCCCACTTTTGTCAGTACACAGTTACACTCAGGCATGTGTGTGGCTGCAGCAGGACAGGGAAACCGTGTTGAAGTCAGATCCCAAGTGCAGAAATGATGAATGCTGCCTCCTTTGGATATTCAGCCTGGGAGATTAGTGCTCTGCTGCCTTCCCTGTGTGGGCAGGGAGGTGCTGGGGGGCTGAGCTCTCCCCTTCCCCATCCTGCGGCTGAGGAGGAGCAGAACACATTTGGCATCCATTATAGAACAATATATGTTCCTATGGGAAAGAGGAATAGCTGCGAAGTGCATAACTTGTGTACTGCCGTTCTCCAGTGAAGGGTACCATTAGTTAAAGTGCCAGGTATTAAGTATGAACATTGCAAAATATTGTCGTCACCAGCCGGGGAGGGTTGACTGCAGGTTTAAAGAGCACTTGCTTCTGTCAAAGTCATACTTTAAAAAAACCCCCAAAACCCAAACAAAACACTGCAGAGGCACTACAGCCACATCCCTCAAGTGCCTTTAAGGTATGGTTGGAGTCTTAAGAATTTGCTCAGGGTGCTTTGATTAGAGCATTGATTTACGCTGATCAATAAATCCAACAAGCTCCATAATTACAGTCCATTGACTCGCTTTTTCTTCTGCTTTTGCATAAATTAGAGATTGTCTTTTATATTCTTAATACATATATATATATAAAAGATATTCAAATATTTGCAGCATTTTACTACAAGGATGGGAAAACAGCACTGTTGTGTTACCCTCTGTGTCTCAACTGGGTGGATCTGCAGGATCCCACGGCACCGGGATCATAGTGTTGTTTTGTCAGACGTGGTGCTATGAGAGATACATAATTCATTGTCCTTGCAGATAGCATTACAATGTGCTTAGAAGCTGTCAGGCCACTTTCATTTTGAATTAAGAGATTGGTAAACATATACATCACAATTTAGTGGAGAATTTTTAAAGTTTGTGAAAAGCATTTCAGTAAAATGCTGCTGTTGGGTGCTGGGATCTGTCATTGGTAGGGCTAGGGTTTTTTTTTTTTCTTTTTTGGAGAAGAATTTATCTTCAGAAATTCTGCCAGGACCATGCAATACATAATACATAAGTTACTATAGTGCAGATGAGTTACTGTCTATTACTTATGGGAGCAGTAAATTTGAGATAAAAAATTCAACAGAAATAAAATATTGATGCCATTATGCAATAATCTCTCCATACCAATATATTCTGCACTGTTCGAAGGTGTGTTGCTCATTGCTCATTGTGAAGCTTCAGTATATCACGCTCCTATGAGGTACAAGGATTTGGTATTTAAATCATAATCATGGATGTACCTACACTGCTGGGTGTCTGTGTGTCCTGGCTCCTGGAAATAAATGGTCGGGTGCCAGACCAGCTTGTGGTGGCTCTGACACAGTCAGCATCTCATGCAGACCTTGCAAGGGAACAGCGGTTTTGGTGGACAGGGAGCAGTGCCCCAGAGCTGAGGATGCAGAACTGCTCAGAAGTGTTGAGGAGCTTTGTGAAAACAGGACATGTAAATAAAAGAAAATATTAGTCTTACTACAAAGCACATTCCAAGAGACAGGGCTCAAAAACATGCTTGTTCGCAGGCTCAGGACAAAATCATGCAGTTGGCATCACAGGGACTAGCCCTGTGCGAGGGAGGGGCATTAGAGAGGTCCAGGGGGCACTGTGACAGATGGTGTATGTCTGCGCTTACCTGTGTGCTCACCGTTTGCTGTGTCTTAATGCTGCCAGGAAAGAGGAGGAGGAGGAGGAGGAGAAGGGAAAGGTGTTTTGCTTGCAGGAGGAAGTAAAAGGAATGAAAATTTTTCCTGGGTCACCCAGGAGAATGAATTTGTTGCAGTCCAGAAAGCTGTTGAAACTTCCTGGGCTGTAAGCAAGCTTAGAGAAAAGGGATATCTAAAAGCTAACTTTCTCTAATAAAATACAGCAGTAGAGATCAAACCCCTTGTTTTCTGAGAAGGTGCAGGCAGTTCAACACTAAAGATTTGACAGACTCGTTTTCTTGTTACCTAGGCTGGTATCTATTATCGCTGTGTGATGTGCAGATGACCTATGATGTGTAGCAATGTAACAGTGACCAAAAAGTATTGTTGTATACTTGTAAATGGAAAATTGCTTTAAAACTGCCTGACCTTGCCAAAGTGTGAAAAAAACCCATCATCTGAAGTAGAAGCAGTTGATAATGATGATAACGGAAGGAAACACCAGCCACATGCTTGACATGTTTGGGCCTGGGTGAAGATGCCACCAGAAGCTGTGCAGGTGTGAAGGGCAAAGGGTAACAAACTCCACTGAGGCAGTTTATGGTTTGTAGTGCCCCAGCTTCTCAGTCAGTGGCTGGATGAGCTGTGGATGGTGGCAGTTTTGGATAAGAGGTGTGAGAATTAGTGGTGGGGCAGATGTTACAGGAGATGATGCCTATGCTTCGTGGTCACTGGGGCAGTGCCTTATTTTCTGGTGAAGGAACTATGCTATATGTTGTCTTTAATCTTTCTTTCTTCCTCCGGCTTCTTTTTGGCAATATAAACTTTTGTCTAATTTGGATTCAGTACCAAGCAGTAGGTCCTACCAGGGAGGGGGGCAGATCCCCAGGTGTCCTGGCTGAGTGCCTTACACAGCAGAGGTGGAAGGCCATTACAAGCATATGAAAGATTGTATTATGTAATTTCTTCCAGAGAATAAACCCAAAGAATCTTCTTTTTTTTTTTTTTTTATGTTTGTAGCATTGTAGGGTCACAGTTGGATGCTTTTATTGGCTTGCTGTGCTTTTATTCTGTCTTTATCCAATGGCCTTTTAAAAACATCTGAAGACTTTCAATCCATCTAAAGACACACAGTGGTAATAATCTTATGTTTATTTGTCAGAAAAAAAATGAAGCCATTTTTCTGGGCCCTAATTATTAGAAAGGCAAATGGGGCCACTTAAAATGTTAACAACATTGGAAGCCAGGAGTGCTGTAGATTATATTGAATTAGATTATATTGAACTATATGGAAAAGATTGGCATTATTTGGCTGCTAGTGGAGTTTCACCTAGTTGTGCAGTGGCTTTATTTCCTTTGTTATTATCAGTGGAAAAAAAATGTGGCCTCTAGGTAAACATGGAAGATTTTTCAGCTAGTATTGTCTCTGGTTCTCTTAAGTCTGTTTTGAGTGAAAAAATTAGGCTTCTCACCTGAAGAGATTGGGAAGTTCTGTTGAATACTGATGAGATAAGGAATTAGGATGCAAAGCTGTGTTAATGAGTCCCCTACAACTGAGGACTGTGTGCTGTTAACAGATGGGATCAGGAGATTGCACAGCAGTATCCTGAAGTTGCATTTTTTGTTGTTTTTTTGTTTGATAGAGCCAGACTTTGATAATCAAGACTGTCTGGGACAATGCTGTAATGCTTCCAGTGATATAACTCTTTATGGTTATATAACTCTATATAATGATACAACTCTATCTCTGAGTGTGACAGGGCTATAAAAAGTGTAGTAGCTGCAGAAATACGCATTTATGCTTGCTAATCCTTGCTAAGCCTATAATTCTGATCCTTTTTTATCTTTAATAAGTGCAAGTTATTAAGCATATATAACTAGTTGCACATGAGAACTTTTTTCCTTGAGGGGGTTTCAATCCTGGTGATAACAGAGGTGGGTGGAGGGATTAGAGCATGAAAATGAGGTTTCTACCTTTAGCTAAGCACCTTGTTGGATACATCACCTCGACAGTAATCTGTAACAGTAATTTAATAGGTCACAATTTGGACATCCTTACCATCCTTACCCTTTTTACAAGGGTCTTGGTGCTCTAGAGACCCACTTGTGCTGGTGCTGTTTGTATTGCTCTGATCTGCAGAGTGTCACCCCCCCAGTGCCTTCAGGCACCCAGGAGACCAACTCCATCTCTCCATTCTCCCCTGGGTCTAGAGTGCAGCATCCAGGGACACATGGGCCTTGAGAAAGGACTTTGAGGGGGATGACGAAAGAAATGGAAGAGGCCAGGTGAGCTTCCAGCGTCAAGAGTAGACAACTCAGAGGAATGATGCTAAGATATAGTCTCTTGGTATTTGAAACCATCCATTTTGGATGCGTGCAGCTTGCTAGGAACTAGGAGGTCATTCCAAGGATGCTTTGCTTCTGTTGACAAGCATCCCCAGTGTTGTCTTCAGTGACATGCTGGTGGCACGTTTAGCAGACACTGCAAAGGCTGAACAGCCACAAAGAGGTAGTTGTTTCCTTGCTAGGGGTGATGCTCTGAGGCCTTGTTTCTACCCTTCCCCTTACTTCTTGCTTTGCTGCTGTCAGAGCCCCACTGTGATGAAGAAGAGAGAATTTCCATATCCAGGGCTGTTTAGTTTCCTTTACGGAAATCACATACTTTTCTGAATCTGATATTGCCTTTTGAGACCTTTGTGTGCTCCACCAGTGACCCACAATGCACGTTACCTGGCTGTCCATTTCTAGAAGTTCAATGAGCAATGAAAAAGAAATCCCTTTGAAAGAAATTCTTACCCTGTGAGAGGCTGAACTAAACTGGAGGATGATCTTTAAAGTAGTAGCTGTTTGTAGATGGATATGCTTTCTATGTAGAAAACTGAACAGTCATAACTCATATATAAAATAATAAGTATAAATATAGAAGAGTCAGAGAGTTTAAGAGTCTAATCTGTATATCACTGGGCACTAAATTTCACTAAGTTACTTTTAAGCTGAACCCATTCACTTGTGCATAACTAAACCATCCCCTCCAGACAAACACCCAGTACTGGTCTAGAAGTCTGACAAGACTGAGGATCCACTGTGTTCCTCCAGTTTTTCTTGCCTTTTCATTATGCTTTTGGCTTGAGAAAAAAGTCATAGTTAAATTAACCTGGCTTCAGCTTCTTGCAGCAACATCTTCTTATGCATTTTTTCTACTGTACTAAAAAAGACCCATTAAGTCACTTATCAAGTCACTGCTCCACCTTCTTTTGATAAAGGAGTTGAGCTTCTTAAATCTCTTTCTAGCCTGAATTTGGAGGTCTGGGGATGGCAGATACACAGACATTTTAGCTTCAATTTAATCCATCTTATTTGCAGCAGTGAGGATGGAGTGATGGTGGCATGGACTTCAGCCTCCCAGGTCCTCAGTAAGTTTCTGTAGTTGCTATTGTAGCCACGTGGGTTCACAGCTAACTCCTCAATTACTCCCTATTCCTCATCCTCTCCAAGCCTAGTCCTTACTATTGTATATTCAAGGCGTAGGTGACTTTTTGCCAAAGCAAACCACGTGCTGAATTGCTCATCTACTAAGACCTCTGGATACTTTTCAGAGCTATTCTTTGCTAAGGACATTGTCCCCTCCCATGCTGGAAATTTGCATTGCTTTTGCCTAGATACTACATTTCCATTTAAAACACATTCTCATGGCACACGCCCAGTTATCAAGTACATCATCCTGTGTGACTGCCCTTGCTGCTGTTTAAGATTCCTCTAATCTTCCTGTCATCTGGGCAATGAATCAGTCATTTTATAATGACTTTCAAACCATAGAGAAATACATTGAATACACGGGGACATGTCCACTGAGGTCCAGAATGCTCTCAGTCATAATTTTTAACTATTTTCCACTACTACTTCTCTGATAACTGCCAGGTAGCAAGTTCTTCATCCATTTAACCTGTAATTTACTGTACTGCATGGTTTCAATATTTTGTCGAGATGGCCACACAGTGTCAATTCCTTGAAGATTACTGTGCAAGAGGATTTAGCCAACCTATGGGATTCAAATGCAGCAACAAGATGAGGTGGTGGTATGTGCTGAGCACTGTGGTTGTGCTGATATGGGAGCTGCTGGGTAGGAGCAAACCAGGGGCAGTCACAGAGGTGGTCATCAAGTCATCGGTCCACACTGCTGCCCATCCCGGCCCCACGAGGAAGCACTGGTACAGGGACCTGCTCTGGCTCGTGCCTCTCCAGCATACATCATACATATGCTGCAGTTCCAGCTAGCCCTTGCATTTGTTGGCTTGCAGCTTGTTCTGTCAAGACGTTTGGCTGTCTTCCTGAACCAAATTTATACTCTTATCAAATAATGAAATTAACATTGTGGGGCATTTTACATCATTCCGTATCGACAGCCATTCATTATGTTCTTTACTGTTTCTTTTTTATTAAACATATTGAAACTCAGAT
Organism: Porphyrio hochstetteri; assembly: GCA_020800305.1. Taxonomy (NCBI): domain Eukaryota; kingdom Metazoa; phylum Chordata; class Aves; order Gruiformes; family Rallidae; genus Porphyrio; species Porphyrio hochstetteri. The sequence goes on along the minus strand of CM036908.1, from coordinate 65,038,103 downwards.
CATCTTCTCTCTCATTCTAACTGGCACTGAGATCAGGCTGAGCAACCTGTAGTTTCTTGGGTCAGCCTGATTGTCCCTTCTGCATATGGGTGCAGAAAGCTTTTTGGTCATACTCTGGGAATCTTTAAAAGCTTCATCGCTACTGTAACAGATCTAGCCAGAGAAGGATTTTTCCCATATGTCTTTAGCTTTCCATGTCTGTTCTTATAAGCCGTAATTTCTCATTCACACACTTGTTCTCTTTTTCTTCCCATCCCTGTGTGCTTTGTTGTATGCTGCCTTTTTTTTTTTTTCCTTTTTTCTTTCTAGCAGCTGCCTTCCTTTTGACCCTGAGCCTTTGACTGATGTAGTCCTCTTTCCTTGACCACAGAATGGCACTACTTTGCTCTCTGACAAACTCCTTAAAGCCAGTTGTCTGACACTTACAGTACTTAGTCTTTTTTGTTTGTTTGTTTCTTCACTAAATTTGTGCTTGTTTTTATATACCTATAAAACCCCAAATGAGTGCTTGGTGGCCCCATGTGTGTGTAAAGTTTAGCTTTAGTTGCAGAAATATGATATTTAAGAAGTTTTGCACTGTAAATTTATGGCTATGCCAGAACTAAATTTAAAAATACTCTGTATACCAAATAGAGTCTAGTGGTGTATAAATGTTAGGACTTTTCATCAGTAGATCTCATAATGGCTTGCAAAGTAGGTCATTAGCATTATCTTCATTTTAAGGAGAAGCAGCTGAAGCTCTGAGAAGTAAACTGATATACCCAAGATAACCTGGTGATTCTTCATTCATTTTGAGCCTCCCCAGAAGTTGTAGCATGTGGATGGAAACTAGGAATACAACATTGAGCAAAAACGGATGTGAGATGTGAAAATCATCCCAAGAGTGCAGTGCATTATCAGACAGGGGAATGCACAGAATTTCAAATCAGGAAATTTATTCTAGTAGTTTGAATTGCATTTGAATACACTTAGTTTGTAAATATCTTTACTGTGATTGAGCTTCGCTTGACTATTATTCTATTTATCCAGGAATCCCATTTATCTCTCTCTCTACTAAAGGAAAAACAGGATGATTCAGTTTTTCAAAAAGGCAGTGAGCTCTTTCTCTCATACTTTACCTGCAATTAAGAGCAAAGATCCAGTCATTACAATGATTTTACCCTCTGAATGTTTAGAAATAGTTGAGATTTGTAGATGCTAACTATTGATGCAAAAGGATGGTCCATGTTATCAGTTGAATTCCAAACTGCCTATTTCTGGGCAGCCCTAGCTCTGCTTCTGGAAGTCGCAGCGTATACATTGTTTAAACATTCTGTATGTTAAATGTTTCTGCTCCACAGTTAGAGAAGAAGAACAACCTTCTCGTGGTCTGGAGGTGTTACTTACACTCCTGCAGACAGGAACCAACACAAGCATCGCTGTAATTACTCTTTGTGGTTGTCTTTTACACAGACTGTCGTTCCTAACCCAAGTGTTTTCATTGCAGTCCAAGGCATTAGATCTTGTTCCCTGTTAGACTGATTTAAAAGCCTTCATCATTTCTGATCCTTTTAAAGACCAGACAAACCTTGACAAAAAGGTTAATTGCAACCCAGTAGAGCTACACTAATGTTTTATGAGGGGGAACTGGTCATGTCTTGATTTTTCAGAGCAAGTGCGCTATGAAGAACATTAACATCTCACCTTGAGATTTTTAAACTCTTCATAAACCCTGATGTATGAATTTGGCTTTAAAATAACATAATACAGTTTATGAACTAGAAATTTTAAATTTTTTTTCAGTGCAGTTGCTACCTAGGTGGCTAAATCAGTGTTTGGACCTGTACACAAATCCAGCCAGATTGCAAATTTTCTACTGCTAGTTATGTGGAGAATTTGAAATGTTTTCTCACTTTCAGATACTTACACTGGAAAACATTTTCTGTTACCTTTGAAGGCAAAGGGTAGGCCTATTGGCTAGTGCTGAGGTTTGTACAGGGAAGGTGTCTGAAGTTCTAGTGAAGCAAAAGAACCCCAGCCTTTTTTGTTTCTCAGCCTGTGCCTGTACAGGGACTTCACCCTGGCAGAGGGAATTGCCCCTGTCTGACCCAGCCCCTTGGCAGGAGTGTCTGTTTGTGATGGCCCATCACTTCCAGTATCACTTCTGCTTGGGGAAAATTCCTTTGCTGTGCTTTCTTTGGACACCTTTTACCCTAATCCTTTTTCTGCTCTGCCATATGCTACAACAGCATCTTTGACTGGATGACATTTGTCCTTTATTTAGAGAAGGCAGTAGAGTGGAGTGGGTGTTGGAGATCGATGAGACTGTTTGTGTACTGGATCAGCCTGCAAGATGTATTAACAAGGAGATTGGTGACCAGAAGGGCAGGGAGAGATGCTCCTATGGCAATGCAAGAGTGTAGTTTGCAGAAGATCCCTGAACACAGAGTAAGCAGTGAGTGTGGTGGTGGAGTGGAGCTGGTAGGGGAGCAGCGGCTACAGAACTGTTCCCATCCCAGCTGTCATGACAATTGATTCAGTATCTCACGAAGAAAGATGTGTGGGCATAATGCTACCCTTGGAGTAGTAGCTGATGGAAAGGCACGTACTATAGTGGTGTAGAGGTTTCAGGTAAGATAGCTTCGACCTTCTGACAGTGGAAGTATGATAAAATCAAGTTTTAAGCTGGAAATTCTGTTTCCCCTTAGACACCACAGCATTTCTGTAGTAGTGTAGGAACCTTGAGAGTGGATGATCAACCATCTTAGACCTATCTAGAAAGCTTTTCTTCCCCTGAAGCAGTGTTTGGAGGCTCTGCCTGCTTCACTTGCCTATTGCCTACCCTCCCTTCCCTGCTTCTGCACTCCCTCAGGCATCCTGACACAATGCTTACAGCTTCGACTCATGTTGTAGCAGCTAAGGTTTGAAAGAAATACCAATTTTTTTTAAAATCAATTTAGCACTTCTTTGTCGTCAGAAAAGCCTTTGTCTCAGATGCTGTGTCAAGTATGCCGCCAAGTCATCCCTGGATCAGTTAGCCCCACAGTCAGAGGGCTGTCAAACTCACAGTTCTAATTAGGGCAAGAGACATGGAGAATATTTTGCTGATGTATTTATTTGTGACCAAACACATGGAGGATGAAGGAAGTTGCATCCTTGGAAGGACAGCCTTACAGCTGGGCCAAGGCAGAGGCTAGTTTACTTCATCTGTCAGCATGCTTGCCTCCTCCATGTCCTGTTTTCATAATTGTATGGGATTGTTAAATCTGCTTTTTTCAATTTCTTGAGAATGCAAAAAAATTAGTCTGGGTAATGGATAGGAACAGAACAATATTTTGCTCTGCTTTTGTTTAAGAACAGACCCTTGTTTCATTCGGATCATGAGAATGAATCCAGATCATTAAGTGTTTTTTTTTTTTTAAAGCAGGAGTACGAATTCTTCTGGTTTAGTCCATGGATCCAAAAGTAATTAAAGACAGCCAGGGAAAACAGTAACTTTATGTGCATGTTATTCCAGAATTTTCCATCTGAGGTAATGAACATCTTCCTCTGAAATACCCAGTTTAACTTATAAGGAGAAGCAACTGCTGGCCTGATCTGGTGTGATTGGATGCTGCTGCCTTTGTTCCTAAGAATTTGAGTGCAATGCTACAAGTTCAGGGTATTATTTTTCAAGTGGTGCTGTGGAAGAAAGACACAATCCAGCTGAGCTGAAGAGACCATCAGAAGTGTTGCTTTTTCTCACCAATAGCCTTTTTTTCCTCTTACACCTGCTATTTGTGTCACCCCTTTACTCCTTCCAGACTGAAAATATCTGTGAGGACAGGCGGTCACTAATACACGGGATAAAATTATCGTTCTTTTCAAGTCTTGTGCCTATAGAGGAAAAGAAAGGAGAGAATCCTTTGAAGAAACACTGACAGCAGTAGGCAGCTATGCAAATTCTGCCTGGTCTATTTAAACATATGCAGTGGTTTTAAATATAATTCTGAACTTATCTAGGCTACAACAAGGTCAAGAAACAGAGAAATGTACCCTGTACAGATTATTTCAGACGCGAGGCAGCCTGTATACATTTTCACCTTCCCACTCATACCCCAGCATCTTGCTGTTGCTATGTTTTTAATTCTCTTGGGTTGTAAATAGGAAACAAAAGAAGTTGGTACTTTTTCACACTATTGCAGATGGGGAGATTGGAGCAGGTAGAATCGTGCTGGACTTTGTGCTGAATTAGAAAAAAAGAGTCGTCTTCGTGCATCTGCACTTCCAACATCCAGTCACAGGCTTCACAGGGCTGAAAGAAATGTGAAAATGTGAAGTTTCTAAATGAGGCTGGAAGAGTTGTTACAAAAGGTCTGCTCTAGCACAAAGCGAAGCTCTCGCCTTGGTGGAGAAAGGACACGATGAAATGCTTTGCCCTGCGAAAAGAAGAGGTCAGACCAGATCAGCAGAGTGGTAACCCTGGATGCTAAAATGTGTGGCTTCTTTCTTTCACATGTCGCTGATGATCTCACCAAAGTGGAAAAGGAGTATTTGAAAAAGTCATAGTTCTTCCTTTCTTTTTATTTTTATGATAAAAGGATTGCTGTTGTTTGCTGTATGTCTTACTCCCCCAGCTCCTTGTGGTACATCTTCCCAACTTCCCCAGCCTTTCTGTATTCACAGTTAATGTAGAACAGATGTTTTTTCTTACCTAAGCTGATGACAAGGGATTTCTTACCAGTTTTGCTTTTATAAGAGAGGCATTTTTAAAACCTGTATTTTTGTGAGTGAGATCCATCAGCCTGTGAAGGACCATGGGAACAAATTGCTAGAGGGTACATGAAACCATCTCCAATCATTGCCAACCTGTGACTCTTCTCCAAGTCCTCATCTAATCACCTTACAGATCAATGCTCTAAACCTCAGAAAATAATGTAAACCTTCAATCATTAGCTATCAGCCCTCAGAATGGTTACAGAATGGTTGAGGTTGGAAGGGACCTCTGAGGGTCATTTTGTCCAACTCCCCTGCTCAAGCAAGTTGCCCAGGACCATGTGTCTGTATGGCTTTTGAATATCTCCAAGGAGGGAGATTCCTCAGCATCTCTGTGCCACTGCTCAGCCACCATCACAGTAAAAAGGTGTTTCCTGATATTCAGACAGAACCTCCTGTGTTTCATTTTGGGCCCATTGCCTCTGTTCCTGTCACTGGGCACCACTGGAAGAGCCTGGTGACATCTTCTTTACATCCTCCTTTCAGGTATTTATATGCATTAATAAGATCCATTCCCCCTGTCTCCCCCAAGCCTTCTCTTCTCCAGGCTGAGCAGTCCCAGCTCTCCCAGCCTTCCCTCAGCTGAGAGATGCTCCAGTCCCCTCGTCATCTTTGTGGCCTTTTGTTGGGCTCTCTTCAGCATGTCCATGTCCAGAACTGGACACAGGACTCTAGGTGTGGCCTCACCAGTGATGAGTGATAACTTAGCCTCCACTGGATGGGAAGGATCACCTCCTTTGGCCTACTGGCAATATTTTGTGTAATGCAGCCAAGCACACCAGTCACACAGCACAGGCACATTGCTGTCTCATGTTCAACCTGGTCCACCAGGACCCCCAGGGACTTTTCTGCCAAGCCGCTTTCCAGCTAGGTGGTCCCCAGCATATATTGCTGCATGGGTTTGTACCTCCTAAGGTAAAGGACTTTACACTTCTCCTTGTTGAACTTCATGAGGCTTCTGTCAGAGTTGGAGTAGCTGGTGAAGCTGTGACAACTGAAGGAGTTCAGGACAGAATCCAATGGGCTGTGGTGGGTTTGATGTTGATGAGCAGCTTTCCATCACATATTTATCAGCTCTGTGGGGCAGGGTGACAAACTAAAGCTTGGAGACTTGGCCTGAATCCATCCCCATGGACTACAGGGAAGAGAATGTTGTGTGTGTGCACGTGTGAATTTAGGAACCTGTGCAGGGTCTGGAGGTGTGTGACCACTTCCCAGAAGAGAACTGCTCTTTTTCTTTGGATCTGGTAGCATGGTTGCAGCATGCCAAAAGCAATCATCTGGATGCACTGTGGCCTCCAGCAATTACAAGACATGTCGGGGCGTAGCTGTCAGGATGCTGCTGCCATGCTCACTTTGCTCTTTGAAATCACAGGCTAAGAAAGACAAAGGACAGTTCTGAGTCTCGTCTTCAAGCTGTCTCCCTGCCACAGGTTTATAGACAATTAGGAAAAAGAAAACCACAAGAATTTTTTCTAGAAATTTATAGTCCATACTCAGATCAGTACAGTCTCTCTTGACAGAAAGTGCAGGTTCGTAATTGAATACCCCTGTAAGCTTCAGAAGCATGAGGCAGATCTGAAGTTCACGTATAAGGTTTAGATTTGAAAAGCTGATAAAATACTTCTATTTTTTACCTTTTTTCCCAATGCATTTTTAATGTTCATTTTTGAGGTCATATATAAATAGCCAGACACAAATTGTCTGTGCTGCGCTCGTGGCATATCATGGTATTTGGAACTGTTCTGGTTGCTAAATGATGAACAATGGATTTACATTTGTGTGAATGTAATCTTTGTGTGGTAAATTACAAAGTCAAACTGTAAATTATTTTTTTCTTGAGGTTTTATTGTCTTGTCTGTTCTCTGTTCTTCATTTTATCTACCTGCAGGGCATCCCTTAACTTTCCAAGCCCTGACGCCTATCAGGGAAGAGACATTTAAAAATAAATGTAGCTAACATAGAAATGTTGTGTTTCCTATCTCAGATGTGACATTTCCCCCCATTTTATCTATTCAGCATTCAAGCTAAATAAAAGTAACACTTTCCTGTCTGTAACTGGTTTGATATTTTATCCACACCTGTGTAGTAAAATAGCAGGTTATACCTGGCCAAACCAAATGTTGAGCATCTCCTTCAGGGCTCTTTGGGAGGCACTTCCTTCCTGCAAATAATGTGGATTTCTGAGGTGCTAACACTTATGCAATCCCTGGCATTTTCTTTGCTACCACCAATCTACCTCATCCATTACCCCATCCACACCAGCTGTCACGTTTGGGTGTTTTCCCAGCAGGAATGACTTGATGACATGTTCCCGGGTCGGCGCTGCTGTCAGTAACAAACTCTGATTGCTCCTTTCTGAACACTGCAGAAAAAGTCCCCGAGGGGCTGCCCAGCGTGTGGGTCTCAAGCTACCATTAAGGCAGCTGTTTATTATTAGTTTAACAGCCAAATGTATTTCTTAATGCCATTTAAAATCTAGTGCTTAATCTGTCTTTAAAGTCTTAATGAATTCTTTCTTTTGGTCTGAAGCATTGCTGTTGATGCTGCCCCGAATTTCGCTGGATTTTTTTTTCGTTTTATCTTTTGTTCTTAGTTTTGTCCCTGAAGTGTAGTTGGGACAGTAAAGACTTAAGGATCAGACTTTTGAGGCTGAATCAGCAGGAACCTTTCCGTAACTGAGGAGGATTTTACTTCAGCAGGATTTGCAGACTTGGGAAGCCTTTGCATTAACTTCAGTGGCTTAGAGTTAGATTTCAGCAGCAGAGTAACTCCCTAGAAGGCTGAAAGCACAACATGATCCCTCTAACACAATGTCTCCAAAAGGCAGAAGAAAGAACGAGCCAGAGCATTTCTATTTTACTCAGATTAACTCGTGGTTGCCTCGAAGGAGCTGTGTTTTTCCTCTTTTGCAAAGTGTTTAAGCCTGGAGCCTACAGCTCTTCTGTGCAGCAATTTAAAGAGACTATTCAAGCCTGACTTGGTATCAGTGAACACGAAGGAGATTTACTAGCGATGAATGAGGCCTGAGGCCTTCTGACATGATTTCTTTCTTTCCTGCAGGTTGGACAAAGTTTGCTCGGTTGACACGGGCCCTGACGAACAGCCGGAGCGTATTGCAGCAGCTAACACCCATGAACAAGGCTGAGGTGGTGCACAAACACTCCCGGTTAGCTGAAGTAAGTGGGACAGACACCAACCTGCTCTTTTTGTAAGGCAGGAAGAGATGGGGGAGGGGGGACAAAAAGCCCCAACTGATTCCCAGTAATAAATAATACTTTTGGAAGAAAATATTTCCCAGTTCTGATTTTTTTCTACTTTAGCTCATCCCAAAGCAGCACTGTGTGCCAAGCCTACATTTCTGGGACAGGTCATGAAATTTTCATTCATGAAAATTCTTTCAGTCTTGAAAACAGTCTCCATAGGTCGCTTTTAATTACATGGTCCTATTTCTGTGCATGCAATTCTCAGTTTGCTGGTTGTCGCTTAAGTTGGGGTGCACAGTGTGCTCCTCTGTGTGACATCTCACAGCGACATGGAACCGGACTTGATGTCCTTGAGCCCTGTGGATGGTCGCTTAATCTCCCAGGGAAATGGGATTGTTTGAGAAACCTCTGTCTGGGTCCCTGAAGTTTTACAGGACCACTGACTACATATATACCTTTATGTTGACTTTCTTGGAAAGTCATTCCTGCACTATTTTGCTAATCATTTTTATTTCTTCAGAACTGATGAAATGAACTCTTTGGCAGGTTGCAAACATCTCCTTAACAGTGCAGATGGTGCAACAAGTGAATACCTTCAGGTTAACTGATGAAACAGAGGTACTGCTTTCATCTTCATGTCCATTGGTAATGAAAAATATACAGATGAAAAATATATAGTCAAAATATGTGGCCTGCTGAAAATAACAGCCTTGTGCCAGAGAACTTGTCCTGAGTTCGATGCTAAGAACTGGTAGCAGCTTTAAATGGGGAATTTTTTTTTTGCTTTGTTGTTACCTTTCTGGTGTTAGTGGACTTTGATAATAAAGGCTCTAGTGAAATTAAAATCAGAATGAAACCCCACAGTTTTCAGGTTTTGGCAGTGCAATGTTTTCCCTTGAATTATCCCTTACCAATAGCTTGGATGCCTGCTGAGTTACTGTCACGTCTTGCTTTTCTAATTCATGACATTTCAGTGTTCTGTAAATCCACTTACACCATTATTGGTTTAGTCTAGAGAAGGGAAGACTGGAGAAGATACAGTAACAATATTCAAATAAGACTAATGCAGTTGCATAGAATGAGGGAGGAAATTTTTCATCAGGAGCACTGTAAATAAAGAAAAATAATGGCATTAAGTCACAGCAAGGGAGATTTAGGTCAGGCAGTAGGAAAATATCAGGTAAGGGAGAAGGTTGTACTCAGGAATAGGTTGCTTGGAGGGTGTATGATCCCCTCTGTTACAAGTTGATTAGAGTTACAAAGTGCTTTGTAGTCAAAGTGCTGTGAGGAATGCAGTCTGAATGGAAGTACACTATTGCTGTACAGAACCCATTTTCCATACTTCTGTGTCTAGGATGTGGTGTTATCATCACAGCTCATCCTTTGCAGAATGTATAGCCCACCTTTATCAGGCTTAACAGTTATCAGCCATTTTCATTAGTTGTATATGAGAATAAATCAGAGAGTCTGTGATGAATGCAGACGACTAACAAGAGATATTGTGTATTCTTTAGTGGTTTAAAATTAAAAATTCATGCGGCATGAAAGAAATAATCATTATAGTTCAGTGGTCTCCACAGCCACTTGCAACCCACTCACCGTGTCAAACTCAGCATGATATTATGTTAAGAATAATAATTATGCTTTTACAGTATCATGGGAGCTCCTAAGCATTCCATCACCAGAGGCATAGGCAACTACCAAGCATATGTTCATTGCATTCAGCTTGAGCTCTAAGTAGCTTATTATTCCAGCTACAGTGAGGCTGTTTCCAGCTCCTGCCCCAGTGAACAAGGCAGAGAACTAATAGATCTGGAGACACCAAGGAAAGAAGTCCCAGTCCTGATTTATCATGACTGTACAGCAGTGACCACAGATGAGTCCAAAGAAATAAAGACCAGATTTTGAGTCAATGCCAGTATGGTGTGTTAAACGCAGGGGACAAACTTGGCATTGAAAGAAGTTTCATGGATTTGCAAAAGGCTTCTGTGAAAAACTGACTGAATTGACCATTGCTTTTATTCCAGGGAAGGACCCGTGGATCCTCCAGTGGGTTCAATGTGCCATAGTGGCTGGCTAAGCCTTGCCCATTGGGTGTTGTAGAAGTGCTGTTAGTGACCTGGTCACTGGGGAAGGAACACCTGGAGATTGATATGTTTATGGGTCTCACCAGGAGTTTGGCATCTGTGAGGGTCTTTGATGAGTGCTGTTGGGATCAGCACTGCTTGGTGTGTGTTGCTGTTCAGCTGGAGCTCAACACATGCCTTTGTGTTACACCAAAGCTGGTATGGTACGAGGCTGCTGACAGGGGGAACAGCAATGGTCTCCTGGTCTCTGCTGCACTCACTGCTGCCTGTGTAGTGGGTCCAGTGGTTTTCTGGCCACAGAATGAATTTGCCCAACTCAACTGACTCTGAAGAAAATAAATTCCTAATATAACAACATTTTTCATCATATCAGTTGGACTGAATTTCCTTACAGGTTGTGATTGCTAAATCTGACCTTGGGGAGGATGAGAATAGGTAGGCAGGAGCAGGTCTGCATCCCATCAGCTTACAGCCTGACATCAGGAGAGATTAGACATACTGAGAGCCACATCCTCCAACACAAAGTGAGAGAGGCTGCTGTTGTTGCTCCTTGGTGATTTCTGAAGAACAGATTTTTCAGTAGAGTCAGTTTTGCTGTCTGATCTCGGTGACAGCTTTCTCATCTTGAAAATAAGACTGCAAAGAATTAATAGAGAATCTGCACCAGTGCTACTTGAGTTCATATTCTTAATTTTCATGCTGTTTATTCAGAGCCATTTGCTCCTCTTCATCAAGTAAGCATCCTGTGTTTGATCATTTTTACACATATGGGACTGTTACTTGCAACCCAACTGTCCCTGCAGATATGGTGCATCAGCTCCAATATGGGACAGGCGTAGGGCTGACATCAGTTTTAAAGCTGCTGGAATTATTTTATACCATACAGATTTGAGATCCTCAGATGTTAAAGGTGATACTAGTTCCAAAATACACATGAATCTTTCAGTTGTCAGCACCATATATTGCCACATTGTGCATTCCTTTGTGCTTTTGTTTCTTGTGTTGGACCAAGATAAGAGGTAATTAGATTAAGTGGGAGGAATGTCTTAAGTGAATTTGGCTTGGTTCCTTTGCAATGTTTCCAGTTCCACGTTTTACAAAAGTGTGCACGAAGGAGATTATAGTCACATGCAAGAAGGAACAGTAATTACCAGAAATGACAGAGTACCCACTAGTGATATTGAGCTTGTAAGAGCAACAACTTTTTGAAGAAAATGAGAAGGAAGCATGATATTGCCAGGGTGTTAGGGCAGAAATTGAGCATGCAGTGCTTCGTTTTAGAAGGAGGCCAGCCAGCAGGACTGAAGTCTGCTTTACCTTTGACAGACAGGGTATTGTTCTGGCTCAAGAGTGGTTTAAAAAAGAAGTCAGGCATGAAGAATTAGTCTTGTAATGCTTTTGAATATGAATGAGTACTCATGTTCGTACCTGCAGAGCATAAGCTGGTGTGGTGGTACCCACAACCTGTTAATCGAGCCTCTTGGCCCTTGCTAGTGGCATGGTTTCCCCTCAGTCAATCTGCAAAGACCTCTGCTGTTTGCAAGAATATTCTTAGATGCTGTGCTGCTCCTGTTCATGGAGTGATAGCTGCTTCCATGCATTCTTAATAAATCAGATACTTTAGAAACTGTGCGTCTACTTGCAATGTCCAGTGTACACAGTCCTGTCTTTGTGCTGCTCCTTCCAGAAGTCCGTAAGACTCCGTATTGGGTCATATTTATTGAAAAAAATTAACATTTGCTTTTCTGTCTTTTTCAGGTTCTCCAGCTGGGATCTGATATTCTTCCTCAGTACAAGCAAGAAGCTCCAAAGACTCCGCCACACATTATACTACACTATTGTGCTTTTAAGACCACTTGGGACTGGGTCATCTTAATTCTAACCTTCTACACAGCAATTATGGTTCCATATAACGTCTCCTTCAAGACAAAACAGAACAACATTGCCTGGCTTGTGCTGGACAGTGTCGTGGACGTTATTTTTCTGGTAGACATTGTTTTGAACTTTCACACGACCTTTGTTGGCCCTGGTGGAGAGGTTATATCTGATCCCAAACTCATAAGGATGAACTACCTGAAAACGTGGTTTGTGATTGATCTTCTGTCCTGTTTACCATATGACATCATCAATGCCTTTGAGAATGTGGATGAGGTAAGTGATTGCAGTCTGCCTCAAAGGGATTGTTTTAATTAGGAATTTAGAAGCATTGTGCCATGGATCTGGCAGCAATAAGAGGCAACTGAAGCTCGGTGCAAATAAGCATGGACAGCCTTAAGCTGCTGGGCTTCACCTACATAGCATCATAAAGAGGTGCTTTACGATTTCTCTACCATGTGTGGATGTGTACGTTAATGGATGTGGGTTCTGGAATCACTTTCTTGTCACCCAAAAGCAGTGTAGCACATCCATTTCAAAATGGGCTGGACCAGTTGGCATGTCCCCTTGTCACAGGATGCCTTTTCAGCTCAGACCCTGTGAATGCCTTTAAGCAGCCCTAATCCATTGCAGGGTGGGCTGTTAGGGCTTGATGTAAATAATCAAAACTCTGTATCTGCTCTGACTGAAGCTGGTGGCAATTTTGTCTTAGACTTACAGGAAAGTAGGGAATGGCTCTGAATGAGCATTTTAAAAATCCTGCTCTAGGATTACTTTTTGAACCATGCTGTAATTTTCTTTCTTTTTTATGATGTCTTTTAAAATGACTGATTGAGAGGGAGATTTATTTCTGTTTTTTTTAAACAGTTCTTGAGCTGCTGCTGGAATTTTAGAAACTGAGGACAGGAAACATAAATATCTTAAGCAGATGCTGAATTAAAGCTTCTAACACCTAAATGTATTAACATTTACAAAATTGAGCTTGCAGCCTAAGACAATAGAGGAAGCAAGCAATAACTACGACAAATAATGCATGCACAAGTCAGTGTAGAGAAAATTCATTATTAAAATATGACTATAAAGGCAATAGGCTTTGTTTTAATTTTTCTCTAGAGCCTTTTATCTTTAGGGCTGAAAAAGCCTCTGTTAGGTTTTTAAACATTTTAACATTTTTCTCTTAGAACACCATTGAGATTTTTTTTTGCTTTTTTTTTAAATTCTCAAATTCAGCAGTTTTACGTTCTCACTATATAAATCTACATTCCTATTTTTTAACACAGACTTTGGTGCAGGTTTTGTAGAGCTCCTTTAAAATTCCATCCCTGTCTCTGTGCTGAGTAGCATCTTTTGACATTGTTCCATTTTATTTATAGCAAATATGACAGAAGTGATAATACTTGCAGCTTAAATTCAAGATCATATGAGGGCTGCCCGTCTGGAAGCAGGTTGTACAGTCAGGCTGTGTAAGGAGGAGGTATTATCAAAGTTGTAAATATAATACAGCTTTTGAAGATAACCAATTCTGTACTAAGAGGAACCTGATTTTTATAAAAATGCAGTGTTGTCTCTAGATTTTTGTGTTTTAATATATAAAACAAACAGAAAATTTCTGTGCTGAAGCAGTACAAATTTAAATGAGTTTAACCTCTTTCTCTGACATGTAGATGGGAAATCAACCATCTGCAACTTTTCTGACAGTGAAGGGAATCAGAGCACATTAAGGTACCCTTGAAGTGCCTCAAACTTTACCAAAAATGTAATAATGAGGTATCATGAGCTCTGGTTATCCTACAGTTTGAAGGTATCATTTACCTTCAAACACTGAAATATCAACATGTTTTTAGTAAGAGGACCAATAGTAACATTTATTTCTCATGAAATGGTGTTATGGCCCTGGAGCCCTTAGCAGACTTTGTAGTATAACTATTTATATTATGATTTCAACCCCCCCCTCCCTGCAACTCCACTTTTCCCTAGTGCCTGAAAAGAATAGAAGTGATTTTGCAAACAGGTATGTAAACAGTCGGTCTTTCCTCCTTGGATCTTCATTTTCCCTTTTCTCTGTCTTCAGAGGAGGTAGTTTTTTGGATTTTTTTTTTTTTTGAGGTGATATTTCTTAATTTGTGACATTCAAGTCGTTTGAGCTGGTCGGTGTGTTCTGGTTGGTTGTAGTTGCTGATGTTCTTTATCTTCATTTGACTTTGAACATTTATTTTAACTGGTACATCTTTTCTGGGATTTAACTTTTTGACCCACTAGCAGCACTGTTCATAGGTAAAGGATAAGTAAATTGACAAGATTAATTTGGAAGAAATATTCTGACTGATTAAAAAGGAGATTATTGCGCAGTAGAAGGTGAGTGCTTCCTCTTTAGGGCAAATAGAGAGAAGAGTTCTTTTGGGTTTTGATTCTGGTAGGTTTTAACTCTTTATCCTGGCCTGGTGTGTTGGATAAGGACATTTGTCTTTAGCATTACAGTTGGTGAATGTGCCATTTCAGAAACAGTTAACAGAAAATCAGAGTTTAGTGGTAAAGTCCTTGGGGGCAAGTCCTGGTGCTCTTTGACTTCTTGGTATGGTGGTGAAGGATGGACCCAAGTCAGAGTGAATAACCCTAAAAGCCAACTGAGTGAAAGGTGACTTTGAGAGACAATGTTTCTCACAAAGCCTTCCAGCCCAAATGTTTTGGGACCCTGCCACCCTGCCATCTCCACCCAGTTTGACCTCAACCCATGGAAATCTCTTTCACAATGCCCAAGGCTGAGGGGGTTTAGGTTCGTGATGGGTAAGCTGGTGAAGTCCAGAATTGAGCAAACATGAAGCATAGGATAAATTAGTATTTTGGAAATGAGGAAAAAAATTTGGAGTGAATAACCCTAAAAGCCAGTTGAATGGGGACTTTCCAAATTTCCTTGAGTGTCCCACCTCCAACCCTCCTTTTTCCACATAAGGCATCAAATGCCATTTTTGATAGTTGTTAAGGGACTAGGTGGGTTCCACATAAGGCATCAAATGCCATTTTTGATAGTTGTTAAGGGACTAGGTGGGTAGAGTGGGACACCATTACAGGCAGTTTCTTTTCTCCCCTCTGGGCAGGTCTCTCATGAATAAAGACGGAAGTGGTCAGGGAAGTTGAAGTTTATGTTTCTCCCTTGTAAATGTAGACTACTACATGTGATATAAGAGCTTGAAGGCAAAGGCTGCTGAGTCATTGTATAAGATGCATTATGCACTTGAGTGCTATTTTAGAGTGTCAGAATTAAGGAGATAAATTGACAGATTAAGAAAAAAGGAGTCTGAAAAAAAGAAATATGAGTTTTCTTATTGAGAGTTGGACTTCTTCAAATGCCGTCAGTCTTGGCTAGAGTAGGAATGGTGTCATTTACACCATGGACAACATTAGGACAAGTCTGGAGTCTTGCAAAATTCCCACCTGAGGCAAACATGACTGCAAATCAGAGTTATTTTGTTGTTGAGTGGATGTAGAGCCTCAGTAGAAGGATATGATGAAAAGGATTATGACACACAAATTGAGACTTGGGGGGGATTAAGATGATTTGAGGCAGAATTAGAGGTGTAGGTTTCCATGCCTGGAGTTACAGAGCCAGGCTGTTAAAATCTGCTCAGGGGGATTTGGATGCATGACAAGGAGGGGGAAAGGTAAGATAATGAGAGAAATACCTTGCACAGCATAGAGTGATCTAAATTGATGTGATGGATGAGAAATTAAGTGGCTAAGCGGTATTGAAAGGGTAGGAAAACAAGGTAAAATAGGCTGGAGAAAAATGAGCTGAGAGAAAGGAAAGTGGAATCCTTAGTGGGATATGTACTTTATTTAAGAAAATTGGTGGGATGATAGTCTTAGAAATCAGAACAATGAGTGGCATCTTTTCTAATTGGGAAACATTACTTACACTGAAATACATTCTGTCTAAACCAAGGCCACATAGAAAACCTTTCATACATAGAAATGTGAGAAGGGACTCTATAAATACTTGAAAATCCAGCTGATTTTCAAGGTACGAATTAGGATGGAGAGTGTGGGCTCAGAATCTCTGAAACTAGGCTGATTTTTTTTTTTTAGTAAAAAAAGTTCTTAAACCTCAGATTTTGTCCAAAAGTGTCTGTCTGTCTGTCTATTATTTTAAATTAAAACAAATAAAGAAAATTTTCAAGGAATGGTAGATAGGGTATTTGGATCTCAAGATTTTGGTGACATGAATTTCCTGTTATTATTAGGCTGTGAAATATGCAGTGCCTGGAAGCTGTTCTTTTATCTTGGAGTTACATTTTGCTTGCAGCAACTCTAATTTTTTCCCTGAGTACTTAACTCTATTTAACAACTGTTTGCATTGGTGTGTGTGCACCATCATGTGCACCATCACTTATCCTGGTTCTAAAGCCATGACTCCCTACTTTTATAACTAGAGAATTATGATATCTTGAGACTTGGGCTTTATATGTATTCTACCTCATAGAGAGAGATAAATATCCAACCTCTGTCAGTCTGGGATACCAAAAGGTTGTTTGTATCTTGGGTAACCATTGATTCCACAGCACCCACAATTATCAGAGTCACACTGTGCAGAAATTGTCAGCAGATGGGTTAGCAGTGTGCCTGAGGACACCAATCCCATTGCTTGTTCAGATATGGTCAAACCATGCTACAGCTCCCTTTGGAACCAAATGTATGGCTTTACATCCCAGGGAAACCAAGATGTTGTGCAGATGCTTGGCTCTTGTCCCCAAGAGCTGGAAAGACTGTGGGTACCCACACTTAGGTATAGATACACTGAGACAGTGCTGCTGAGGGATGTATTTGAGCCTGTGTAAATATGTATATAGAAGAAATATTCTCAGGACTAGGTGGATGGACAAGCTTTGGGCCAAATGGAAAATGCTTCCACAAATTAAGTGTTAAATAGAGTTTGAAAGAACCCTTTGCCTTTTGGAAAAATATTGATGGTAGTTTTTTTGTTGAGTTTTTCCCCTTTTCTTTGATGGGAATTTTCACTGAGATTAATGAATTTTTGAGTTTGTAAAGAAACAAAACCTAGAAGCTTGATCTCAACTCTGCCAGAGACATGACCCCAAAGTGACATGGCACATATTGCAAAGAATGGGACCAGATGTCAGGATGGTGCATACAGATAGCCATATAGATGGCTTTCAAATGAGTTGTACAAAAGATCATCCTTTCTGCCAAAATTAGTTTTCATGAGCCAATGGCTGGAAGTGAAAGCAGACAAATTTAGATGACCTAAAACTCTGAAAATCTATGCCTGTTGTTTAATAATGTAAGACTCCATGACCCAATGGCCTTTAAAATTTAGTGATCTATGCAGGACATATGAAGGCATGGAATCCTTGTAATTGCAATCTTTTAATTATTATTATGGATCTGTTTCAGCTGTGGCAGAAACTTCTTTGCATCATAACGAATCACAGCAACTAAAGTAGCAATGTCTGTAAGTTGAAAGCAAATAAAAGCTGATACAACTAATTTAGCCATATTCACAGCTGAGGTGCTTTACTGCAAACATTCCCTTTCCAGGAGATATTTGAAGAAGGGTTTATGGACCCTGGTCTGAGTTACATGTATAAGGACAAGATAAATTGATGGTTTCAAGAAAGTGGCTTTGGTTTTGAAATAAAGTCTATGGCTAGCTACCTTTCTTAAATCTAGGTGGCTGACATGGAGAAAATAATTCCCAGAACTAAATCCCTGCTGCAGCCAAGTGTTAAACTGATGCAGACTCCTAGCAACATAACAACAGATGCACTAGGCCTGGGACCTGACATTTCCCCTTTGTTATGCAGTCAGAAGGCAATTAAATATGAAGAATACTGTCATCCTGCTGTAGTGTGCAGAAAACTGCAATATAATAATCCAATGGCTTGGTTACAGCGTGCAAATATAAATGTGTGTATGTTATAGAGATGGTCATACATATTCATCCCCATCACCCCTATTGCACTTAGTTGCAGAATTGTACCACGTCTCTTTGGCTTTTGTTCAAGCTAAGGTTTTATTCAAGTTCTCCTGCTGTTTAATTACCTGCTTTTTTAATGCTGTATCAGCTCTGGGATATTTCGGCAGGTTTTCCTGTGGAGACACATGAATGTCACCTTGATGTGAGGGGCAACTTGTGAAAGGAAGGGCCTGAACCGGACTCAGTGCTGGTGGGGAGTGGGAGAGCAGGCAGGGCTGTCCCACCAAGGTGGATGTGACCTGGTAGCCTTATGCTGCACTGCTCTGGTGCAGATTATGGCATACTGAACTTCAATTATGTGGCTCAGTGGTCTTTTTACCTTTTTTGGTTGTTGTTGTCGTTGTTAATGTGTTGCAGATGTTTGGTACCAGCTGTTTGAATCAAAGCTTGAATCGGAGCCGTGTTAAGTGATGCAGGGTCCAGTTGGGGCAAGATGTCTGTGGAGTACTTTCAAGGGAACCTTTGAGTCCAGCATGATCCCTTCGCTCGCAAAGGAGGGGAAAACTTACAAAGGAGATGAGGCAAATGCAATAATCCGGTCAGATACTGACTGAAATAACGCTGACAGGAGCAGCACAAATCAGCAGAGCTGAGATTGCTGTACACAGCCCTCAGTGGGACAAAAAGAGTTGCAGGCTGAGGGACAGCAGTTGCTCTACACAAAATGGAGCGAAGCTAAAGCCCTCAAGAAATGAACTGTATGACTAATATCAGAATTAGCAAAGTTTTACTAGTGAGACAGCCTTGTAATGTGGTGTGAGTGTTAATTTTGTTCAGGACTGGGTTGGTGTTACACCTGTCTATGGGTGTCAGGGATATCTGTGGTTCTAGGAGTACTTGCAGGAACATCGCAGCTCAGGTTACTCTTGTCAGATATTTCTTCTCCTTTTATTCCTGTGTGGGCATGGGAAATTCTGTAGCTTGTTGCTGGCATTAAACAATCGCCTGAGTTCAGCATCCTGCTCAGAAGCTGTCTCAACCCATGTGAGACACTTTCCCTCCCATTTCATTCTCACCTTCCCTAAGTAAGTGAAAATGATCAGATTTTATGATATTGTCCTCTTTTTTTCCCTAGTTGGGCACACTGATGCACTAACAAATAAATGTAAGATGTCACATCCCCCTTAACTTTAATCTAGAAGAAATATTTTGAAATCGCCCTTCTTTTTATAACCTCAGTTATTCATTGTTTGAAATGTATTGCATTGCATCATTGTGCCATAAACAATTCACTAGAAGTTTATTTACAGCGCTATAGCTTATTGACATTTGTGTTAGGGGGGAAGCAAAATAAAATCTCCCCCATCCTCCTGGAAAAAAAAAAGAATATAAATCTCAAGCAATAAATTTGGAGCTGTTTTCAGAGAGAAAACCTACTTGCTTTCATTTTGCTGTAAGGACTCGATTTTGTCCTCACTTCAGTCACGACTCCCATTGCTAATAGTGGTCCAGGATCAAGTATTAGGTGGGCTCTGTTTGTTTCGGGACCCAGGATCTAGATAGCTTGTGCAGAAACAATGCCACTTACTGCTATGGCGGTTTACATTGTAGAATGCAACCCTAAATTCAGTTCTTAAAGTAGTGATAAATCAGAAATGTTGCTTTATTATTGTTCTCATTACAGCATTTTGATTTGTAACTCTTCAACTTGATTGCATGAATTGTTTACCTGGAAGAAAGGTTTCTGAGATACGTTGAAAGATTTATTTTAACATTAACGCTGGTAAAGAAGCATTAAGGAGCTAACCAGGGATTTTAGAGCTAAGCTCTATTTAAGTAGCTAAGCTAAAAAATTTATTTTGGGAATGGTTTGCTGGTTAAATTTCAAACTGCTTATACTTCCTCCTGGATACTCCTCCTGCACTACACCGAACGGCACCTGCTGGATATGTGCCTGCAGGCTCGCCCGCTCCGTTTGGCAAGACTCACCATTTCAGTTCCCCAATCTGTAGGCACTTTGCTTTCTTTTACGTTCAGTACTTTCTTTTACATTCAGTACTATCATGTAACAACTGCTCCATGAAGATTGCTGAAACACGGTACCTTTTTCACTGCTCTGGTACCAAATGCTGAGCTATACCTTGACTTTACAGAATCAGCAAAGTGATTGATTTGGGTGATTATTTTTGTTTTGTGTGTGTGTTTATATAAATGCTTCTGGTGAGGGAAAAGTAAGGAGAATTTTACCCATAAAGTATTTGAATTGTATTTCAAAATGTACCAAGCATGGGATTCATCTAATGAACCACAGGGTGAGGTGTAGTCCATGAGGAGATACAGGCACATTCAGGCTGTGGTCTCTCGTGGTTTCCACTTTGCCATCCTTTT
Source organism: Porphyrio hochstetteri (assembly GCA_020800305.1). NCBI lineage: Eukaryota > Metazoa > Chordata > Aves > Gruiformes > Rallidae > Porphyrio > Porphyrio hochstetteri. The sequence goes on along the minus strand of CM036908.1, from coordinate 65,017,881 downwards.
CACAAGTCCCTCAGTCACCTTACAATCCTAGTCATGGTCCTTGTTTTGTCTGTGTTTCCTAATAACGTCACCCCTTGCATTACTGAAATACTGCTCTGCTTTTATTGGGTGTGCTGTCAGAGGAAGCTATCAGGAGAACTTGGCTAGATCCCACCTAATCTAAGCTTAGCAAACCTATTGCTGCACTGATTGCATTTTGAGTTATCTCAATGTTTCTAATTACTCTTTCCCTTAACGTTTGTTCAGGTAATATATCTGTTTATTTCCTTCTTGATGCGTTAGCTTTTCTGGAAGACAACATCATCTCTGAAAACTAAAGCTAAGAATTAATTTAGTTTTTAGCCCAGGCCTGGATTATTTTTACTGTATTGCAGCTTGATCACTTTTCTTGTTCTTTTAAGAACCCTTGGGGATTTGTTTCATGTTCCTCACAAGGAAAAGTTCAAGCTGACATTTGGAAACTCTCACTTTATCCCTATGTTTTTTAGCTTCTAAGGTGTAGCTTTTCTGTTGATCAATTTTTTATTTCTTATATATTGTCACTTCTCTACTTCTGTTTTCTTCCCTTGGGTGATTATTTACACATAGGTAACTGATGCCCAGCTTTACAAGTTTTGCCTCATCTCTGCGATACAACCTCTGGTTATTTTGTACGTTTTGATATAAGGACATTCCAGGTGTCCTCTGCTGCCAGGCGTCTGACTCTCCTGTCTCTCACAGTTCAGTCGTCTTCACTTATTATTGTCTATAGTTCAATATACTATCATTTATGATTTACCAGCTCTTGCCCTTTTGAGATCACAAACCCCAGTCCAGTTTACTTTGCGATTATTAATTTTTTTATGAACTGATTCAATTCCTTCTTCAAGCTGATGAGGACTTCTGGAAAATCCTCTCAGAACCAAATGTAGCAACACTTTCTGTGGAGTAATTGGCTATTCAATGAAGAAATAAGCATGCTATTGCATCTGCAGAAAATCTCAGCCTACTGTTATTAATAGCATTTATCGTCCAAATTCATATCGAGAAAGATGCCTGATATTGTGAGGCAGGGCTCCATAATATCTGTCTCTGTAATAACACAATACAGGTTTGGATGCTGCCCAGATTGGATTTCTAAGGATGAGTTTAATTTCTCCTCCAGTAAGCTGTGTAAGTGATAGGCTTCAGTTTGTATTCAGTGGGAGGGAAGAGAGACAGCTCCAGGAGGTGATTCATCCCATCCCCGGCTGTCTGAGATGGATTGGGTGAATCACTCTTCTGACATGCCCCTCTTCATTCACCAGGGAGGAAAGCGGGACAGTACACACAGACTGGATGGCTGGCCATCAGGTTGTAGCACTCTGAGAGAAATCTCAGCCCAAGTGGGTGATTAGAGCTCTGTCAAGGTGTGACTGTGGCTTGTGCAGGTGTGCTCGAGCTCAACTTATGTGAAACTGTTTTGCTCTTGCACAGAGGTAAAGAGCTCAGCCTGGGCTGCAAGCTCCTCCAAGGATTTGAGTGCTTTAATGGCTAGTTGTGCTGAATGCAGGTTGCTGTAGTTGCTTGAATTTCGCAATTCTCACTGTATTAGCTTAGATTTAGCTTAAGAAGGTTTGTATATTCTGCAAACTACTCTATACTATACCTTTGGCTGCTGCCCTGCAGCATTTCATAGTAAGGTTCCCTGCTCAGAAACAGCATGGCCACCAGGCCCAGGGCAGTGATTGTGCCCCTGTACTCGGCATTGGTGAGGCCACACCTCGAGTGCTGGGTTCAGTTTTGGGCCCCTCACTATAAGAGGTCCTGGAGCATGTCCAGAGAAGGGCAACCAGGCTGGTGAAAGGGTTAGAGAGTAAACCGTATGAGGAGCGGCTGAGGGAGCTGGGGCTGTTTAGCTTGGAGAAGAGGAGGCTGAGGGGGGACCATATCACCACCTACAATCACCTGAAAGGAGGTTGTAAAGAGATGGATGTTGGTCTCTTCACCCAAGCAACAGGTGATAGGATGAGGAGGAATGGGCTCAAGCAGTGCCAGGGCAGGTTCAGATTAGACATTGGGAAAAAATTCTTCACCAAAAGGGTTATCAGGCTCTGGCACAGGCTTCCCAGGGAGGGGGTAGAGTCACCAACCCTGGATGTATTTAAAAGATGAGTAGATGAGGGGCTCATGGATATGGTTTATTAGAGGACAGGCACGGTTGGACTCAATGATCTTAAAGGTCTTTTCCAACCTAGTGATTCTGTGATTCTCTGGTTCTTGGCCACTCCATAAATTCTTCAAAACCACAATGTGCTGAACATCAAAATATAGTGAAAAGCTCTTCTTTTTTTTTTCCTCGGACCTTTTCTGAGTCAGTGTTTTCAGTTAAATGATGCAGTACCGATCCCTATTTTCAGAGCCAGGAGGATTTCAGTTTTAGAACACATTTAAAATGTATGTTTCATTTTTTGTTGCTATTGCATATGTGCCCACAGCTAACAACAAATAAAGAAAAAATCATGGAGTGAAATCTAATCGAAAAAGTGCCTAGAATTAAAAACACATTGTTCCCTAATAGGAAAAAAAAATAAATGCACAAGCTTACCATACTGGGATTTAATTTTGAGGTTCAAGCAAATTTGAGTATATTTAGATGGTAGAAACTAATGGCTGGGTTTTGTTTTTATTTTACTTTTTAAAACATTTATGCAATAATTTCCCATTGCAGAAAAGATTTATTAGATTAGCAAGTAACCAACTGCATTTGCAGTTTTAAAAAGATGCAGCTCTGCTATTCTGTTGCTCCTTTAGCATAGAACAGACTGCTCTCTCTTTCCTGGTTTAAGAGGACATCTCTGTCACTTGAATGATTCCTGTACTTGTTAACCTTCAGTTTCCTTTGGTGACAACATTCCCTTTATCCTCTTGTGTGTTTGGCTCTTGACCCCTGTATAATATGACTTTGACAGCTTCATCCTTCCTATCGCCTGGCTTATCAGGGATTCGTTAAGGGCATGAGAACTTATCTCCCTGTCCTTGCTCGAGGTGCAGAGGTCTGTTCCCACGACATGTATCGCAATTGCAGGAGATGTCTTTCTCAGCCTTGTGGCCAGAACAGTTTAGCCAGATGCAGACACACAGCTTAGACACTTTTTTCATCCCAGAAAACTGAAGTCTGAGAATGTGGTAGCATCTACAATACGAAATGGCAAGACTCGTAATTTTTGACAGCCCTGCTGCATTTCAGACTGAGTGCTGTCATCACTTGTGGCTCCACTATCAGTTTCCTTTCTTCGTTTATCATGAGCATTTGAGAATACAGACTTTGCAAAGTGCTTGTGTCAATAAACTTGTACTTTGTTTAATCATGAATGGCTAATTTAATTCCAAATTTGAACACCCATTCCTCAAAAGTAGCTTTCCCCATAAATCTGACGTTAAATATATCTTTTGTGGTGGCTTCACTGTCTGTTAACTGGAAAAATTGGTACAAAAAGGTCTTCTTCAGAGCTACTTCTTGTGTCTTCTAATCCATCAGCCTCAGAAGTCACTGGGAAGGTTTTCTGTGACTCACACTTGTACACTGAAGTCACTGATGTGTATCAGATAGGAATTTGGTTCCAAACTTGACACACATAATGCAATTCTGGAATAGGTGGGTTTTCAGTTAATTCTACAGATGAGATGATTGAGGATGAGCAAGCTGAATGTCCTCATCTGATTTAAGATGTGATCAAATACGTTAGTCAAAACCTCAGGGGCCAGAATTAGATGGTTCATAACAAAATATTCTCAGTCAGAGAACACAGACCCACAGATATTACAGACTAAATATGGCTATGGAGTAGCAAACGCTCTTCCCAGAAGGTTGACTCTTCAGTATCAAAAATGTCTGTTATTTACAGGATGCTAGTGCCAAACGGGATTAAATGCTTCATTCAAGGTTTCTAATCACCTCTCTGTTTCTTGAGTGCTGCAGTTACTTCAGTTAGAGCAGATGCTCATCTTTTCATAGAAGGGTATCCAAGATATTCATTATGGAGCACAAATACAGTTAAAAGAGAAATTAAATTAAAGGCAGCCAGCAATCAGTTGAGTTTAGAACACTGAATTTCTTAATAGCCCAAACTTAATTCAAGGCAGTTTGTCTTTCACATAATTTCCAATAAAGAGAGTGTTGCTGAATCTTAGGCAGAGTTTTGTGTATTAACACTTGTGCATTTATTGCTGGGTGGATTATTTAAGTATAAAGGTATCAGCTTGACCCAACCCAGTTCTTAAACAGTGCAATTAATCACATGTTCATTTAATACGTGCTTACTTGCTCTTTCCTAGGTAGTGTTTTGTGGAATACACTTTTAAAGCTTCCAATATTGTCTTTATATTTTGCGAGATTAGACATGACATTGAAATGCTTAAGAAGTATATCTCTGATTTTTTGGTCTTAAGTAAAAGTGGATCAGACTGAACTGGCTTTAAGACTTACAGTGAAACTTATTTAAATTAATTACTCTTTGGAAAGAATACATTTTAATGCCAGCTAAAATTAAACATTGCTCTTTGTTTTATACATAAGAGATGTGATTGTTTTCTGTGCTTAGGGAAAAAAAAAATCACAATACAAACTTTCTACCAGACTTTGTAATAAATGATGTTATTTTTATATTAGTTGTACAGCTGCACATCTGTCCACATAACCTAGAGATGATGTAATATGGATGGAGTATGGAGTGTCAGACTGTAGTCTCCTGACCATGGATTGACTTTTGGTTTGGTTTGTGCAGTAGAAAGTGCAGTGTAAGCCTTGCCACTGGAACGAACTTAAACTCCTGGGTGCAAAAAGGCCCAGATTTAGATTCCAGGTCTCTAACTCCTTCCCTAGCCTTAATCTTGGTAATGAACAGTGACTCTTCAAGTTAAATGGAAATAATGCCTGCCTCCTTGACCAATACAAGAGGAGCAGATCCTACAAAAAAAACCCTGATGTTTTCTCCCTCTGATTTCATGGTAAATTGTAAATAGTCAGAAAGTGGGTTAATTCACTAAAACACACTGCAGATTAATGTTGTGATGTATGCTATTATACTAATCTGTAGTTTTCTTTTTTAATATAGATATTGTTTCTGTGGGGATTGACCCTCATTCGGTGGTCCATGGACCCCAGTCCATTGTGTAATGAACATTGTAAGGGACTTCCCAGTTTATTAGACAAGTTGGTGCCTCAAAAACATCTATCCCAAAGCAAATAAGTAGATATATGTTTAGATGGAAATAAGAATGATAAACTAGAACTGTTGCTTGTGTAAATGCAAAATATAGAAATCAAAATGGGAAAATTCCACTTCCCTCCATGGTATTAGTCATCATGAGAGCTTGAATGCAAATATAGAACTTCAATTTATTAAGGATTTGGGGATCTGAAACAAATTCCAACAGGATTTGAAAAGCATACAAGAACTTTGTTGAAGAGATTACATCAGAAATATCAGATGTTTGTTACCCTTCAAATGTTAGTTGTGAAAAGAAGCAGAGGTGCAAAAGAGATTAATTTTTTTCTGATATGGAAAACTCCAGAAACTCTACTCTTCTACTGTTTGATAATATAATTAGCCAGTGTTTTGACTAGACTGATTTGATAATGATGCATAGAAAAGGGCAATTTAATCTTGGCACACTAACTAGGAATGTTTGCCTCATTGCTTTCTATGTCTTAATTTCTACTTTAAATTAAATGTCTTCAGCTTCTGAATGTTTTATATTAGAAACCTTCCTTTACAAACCTTCTATTTTTAGTCACTAATTAATTTAATGCACAAGTTAGGTATATCATGGGATTGCAATAGATCAGGACCATATTTTTCTTCTCTTTCTGCATCTGTAAACTCTATCAAAATACATTGCAAACCATTTGTGCATTGAGGAGGACATAACACATTTCTTGTTCCCTCTCAGATGTTTCTATTAACTTTTTGATGGTCCCTGTGCTTCTATTCCCTAAATATTTGTACTTCCACTTATTTGTACTTCATTTATCTTGCATGAAAAAAACCAAGCAAACAAACCACTGCTGCAAATAATTACTCTAGGAAAATATTTACAGTGTCTGTTGATAAGAAAGGAAATTAATACTATATAAAAAGGCATTTGGTTTTCTTGCCAGTGTCTTGTCGCATTCAGAAAGGTGATGTGCCCCTAGTTGTTAGTTCCATGTTCAGCCAGTGATGCTTTTTATAAATAACAAAACATCTGGAGTTGTATTAGCTATGATGAAGGATAATATGAAGTGGAAACCAATGGACCAGAGGAAGTTACCCAGCTACTGTCTGGTGGACAAGAGAGGCAATACGCATTTTTCTCTGTAGTTACTCCTTGTAATTACTTTCTGACATTTCTCTTGAGCATCTGTCAATGGTGAGGGTTCCTGAAGTAGGTGGATACCGATTCTGGCCAGAAGAGCAATCCTCTGTTAGGATTTAATATAACACTATACTCCAAGAAGCTTCGAGAAGACTCCAGTTGGATGGTATAGTTCCATCTGTGACTGCTCTTCCACAAGGTTTCACCTCCTTGAGATCAAAGCAGAGCCTTCTGTTTTCTTCAAACTAGCAAAATATTGAATTACTCCTTTTTGTAATGAATGTGCCATTTCTCACTTTGGGTTCCTTGGATTTCCTTCTTGAATAGACTGAGTTTAAACAAAATAGTTTGTCCACCTAATCAGTGCCAAACTTGATTTACCTTGATGAGATCGGACGGACTGGAGGGGGAGGAAGGTTTGATCTTTTGTTCCATCATCTGGGGCATGAAAAAACTGTATAGAAAAATTTTAAAGCAGATCCAGGAATTGTTGTACAGCCTTCTGTGTTAACCAGCAGGATATTTCAGATGAAATAATGATTTTTGTTCTTTTCTAGGGGATCAGTAGCCTCTTCAGTTCCTTAAAAGTGGTGCGTCTTCTCCGACTCGGTCGAGTTGCCAGGAAATTGGACCATTATCTGGAATATGGTGCTGCTGTACTGGTACTGTTGGTGTGTGTATTTGGACTGGTGGCCCACTGGCTAGCCTGCATATGGTACAGCATCGGGGACTATGAAGTTATAGATGAAGTCACTAATACAATCAAAACAGATAGCTGGCTCTACCAATTGGCACTGAGTATTGGGACACCATATCGATACAACACCACTGGCTCAGGGCAGTGGGAAGGAGGACCCAGTAAAGACTCCTTGTACATATCCTCTCTCTACTTTACCATGACAAGCCTTACAACGATAGGATTTGGAAACATAGCACCAACGACTGATGGAGAGAAGATTTTTTCGGTGGCCATGATGATGGTTGGCTGTAAGTAGAATTTCCTTTTTTATTGTGTTTAAGTCAAAGGTAGTTGTATATCTAGCATGATGGTTGCATAGCACACTTAAAAACTGAAATACCTATAAATAATGATGAAAGGAACTTGGAATTTTTGAAAACAGCAACTGAACTCAAGTGGTTGCTGTAGCTTTTAAATTGTTTGGGAGATTAAGTGCAGAATATACACAAGTGTGCCAAATGACAATTTTATATCAAGTTCAGGACCTCTTCTTTATGCCTTAACAATGGCTTTCATCATGTTTGAAAGGTCTTGGCTGGAATTTGGTTGAAAGTTACAAAGTATATTCAAATTCAGGCAGTCAGACTGAGTTTTGCTTATAAACTTACACAGGCTGGGAAGCATTTGAAGTGGTTTAGGCGATTCTTGACATACTTAGTGATTCTGAAGTGACTGTGTGCTTTATGGCACTAGTTTGATTTACAACAAGTCCTGATTTTATCTTGTGAACGTGGTGACCTTTGTCACCAGCAAAGCTAGAAGTGAAGGCAATCATAAGACACTATATTGCACCACTTCTGCACTTCCTGCTGTTTCACAGCTCCACAGAGGTAGTCCAGAAGCAATAGTGGCAAGGCACATTTCTCATTTTATGTGCTGCCAAGGTTAGATCGCCGAGCAGCTCTCCAGGTTAACAAAAATCTTCAGAATACAGTAAAGACTGCTGAAAATGTTATTATTATTTGGGACAATTATTTTTCTGTTAAATAAATAATTCTTGGTATTTCTCTGATGCTTTCTATTTTCTGAGCTCCATACAAACACTAAGCAATTATGTAACATGAGAGCAAACAAAACCTTTTGAAAATAAGATCTGCATAATCTCTCTGATAATTATCTCAGCTAGCACTTTGAGCCCATCTCAGAGAAATACTGAACTATAAAAAGGAAGTTTTCTTGCAACAGTCTTCCTAGATCTTCAGAAGATTAAAACCATTTGTTTGGAGATTTTAAAATGCTTTTTAAAAAGAGAGGCTGCAGTTTCAGGACTCTGCAGTGTGGTGCAATGAAATTTCTGCCGAACAGCATCTTTACATGATGGGTTGATGTGTTTCAAAACATTTTGAAGTCCATAAAAAGTAAATCCCCGAGCTAGCGCGTTAATGAGCTATTGCAGTTAGGCCAGAGAAAGCCTGTATGTGCTGATCGGCCATTTGTTGAAACTGCTTTATGGTATTTAGAGAAGGCCTTGGATTTGGAGAATAAACTGGATATAGAACATTTTAAATAATGTATTATTTATTTCCTGTGTCTTGTGTGGGGACTTATGTTGTCCTGCAGAGGAGGGTGTCATGGAAGTCGCTAAGCAGCCATGGTAAATGATTTAGTGTAGGGTACGAGCCATTAAAGCATAACAAATAATAGTAGTAAAAAATGGATACATGGCCTAAGTAAGTGAAAAGGAAATGGAGCTTGTAACATGCTTTGTATTTGTTCTAGGCAAATTGTACTCACAGTATTTTTATTTTATTTTTTTTGTACTCACACTCTGAAACACATGTTAAAGTGGGGGCTGCACATAGCAGTGTCAAAGTTGACATTTACAGCAATATCTGAATGTGCCACTGGCTGATTTTAATAGCTTTCATAAGTTACCTACAGCATTATTAAATGTGTATGTCAAATTTATGAGTGGCACCTCTAAGCATAGTAGTTCTAAAACTATGTGTAGATTTATAGGCTTTCGGGCAAATTCAAGAGCAGAATCTTAAAATTTAAGAAGCGTGGCAAAAGGACAGTTAAGTTGCATATTGCATAAAAATAATGCCATCAGAATAACTGTGGCTTCTCTTGTGAGTGGGGTGAAGAGCATAATGGCTTACAGCAAGGCTGCAGGCAGAAGAAACCTTTTTAGATTTGCAAGAATAAAAATGCTCAATTATGTTCAAATGATTGAAACTTTGCAAACATATCAAAGAAGATTTGAAGATTTTTTTAATTCATGCCTATCAATATGATGACTGATCCTGAAATCTAAAGGAGCTGCTTGGTTGGTTGAATACTGTACAGAAAATATGCCTGCTTCCAAATAGCTACTGGTCACGAGCTTCATACTTGCAGTATTCCTGCAAAGAGATGAGGCCTGCAGGATTGTGTAAACACGCTTTGCAGTGCCAGCTGCTGAAAACATGACAGTCTGCACACCAAAATGGGACAGAAAGGCACAACAACGAGTTGATGGAAAATGCAGTTTTTAGGCAAAGTGGACAGTGATCTGGGGAAAAGGATTTGGCCCCCCCACAAAAGTGTGAGAAGGAACTGAAAGTTGTTTGAGTCTTTTTCAAAACAAGATGTTTCAGGTTTTTCTTTTGAAATAGTGTTTTGAGATAAAAATTCAGCAGAATTCAATTACAGTTCAATCAATTAAAAAATTCAGGTCCCTGAGCTGTCTTTTGATATAAGCAGGGAGAGACTGTGATACACCTTTGGTATTTTTCCTGAAGAAGCTTGCTAAAACCAATAGTTGACACTGGCAGCGTCTTTCGCAACAGACTGTGCCAAATAAACGTCTTAAACTTCGCACTGGAATCAGAGATAGTAATTAATCACAGTCCCAGCTGCCTACTCATGCAAACTTCAGATAGAAAGAAAGTCTTCCCTGCGTTGTCAGCTCGCAGTGGCTTGTTCTGCACACCAGAAGTTTCCTATTCACACCAGCAAAGTTAGGAGGAACTGGGACGAGTATTTGGAGAGATTTGCAAATCCTAGTGGGCAGGCTTGCAAAACGGTGTACTTGTTAGAAATAACCAAATTAAGATTCTGTAGCTGCTGATAAAGCATTGCTCGGTGCGGGGTGGTGGCTGGGGAAACCCAGATGAATGGGAACGCTTTTCAGTTTGATTGGCAGTTTGTCACTTGGTTGTTCACTGAGGACTGAATCGGGTGGGATATTTGGACTGAAATACATCACCTGTCTTGCAGGAAGGAGAGCTTTGAATAACTTATCCTCATCGCATGGAGCTTGCCTCAGATTTTTGCCTCACTTGCTTTTTCTTGGTGTCCAGTGCTGTTTTTCTGTTACTTTTTGACACTTGAAAAGCTAAAAATAGCAAACATAAAGCACCCTGTAGCAAGGGAGCAAGGTTTTTACAAGGGTTATTGTTTAAATACCTATTCTGCATTTGCTGCCTAGAGCTGCTGAATATGCATCGAAAATCTGCTCTTCGTAACTCCCTTTGTATAGGTAATTTTATCCCCTCTCAGCACAGAACAGGACAAATAGGTAGGTCTGTCAGATCCCTTGAGTGGACTAGGAATCGTTTATCATTCAGGACCTTTCTTGTAAATCTCCCATCACCTTCTGTCAGCACACAGCCTCTAGCAAGGAACTGGGTCCCTGCTGCTGCGTGTTGCTCTCGCTCAGCCCACAGGCAGTTTTTTAGGCTTCTGCAGCACGGCCATAGATGTAGATATAAAATCAACTGTTTCAGTGCCTTTCACAAAGAGGAATGTATTAAGAAAGAAGCCAGAAAGACACTTTTGATTTGTACACTGTCTTGGAGCTCACACAGCTTCGCATTTCAGTGAACAGAAAGTCTGTAAGAGGGAAAAGGTATTTTGGGGAAGGTGGCAATATGGCAGGATGGAACAGCATGCAAAATTCAGGAGAGATGAGTTTTTTGAAGAAACAAGTGTGAACGTTTAAATGAAGAGAGTTTCTGTAGTGCTGTACGCCTTCTTCCCTCCTGTGCTTCCACTGGGAGCAAAAGTAGCCAGCTTCCCAACATGCAGCTCAAAAGGTCTCTGATGACCGTCTGCTTGCTTCGTGTGTAACCTAGACCAGCAGTTTGCCCCGTCCATGTGCAGCCCTGAAACTGCTCTGCCTGACACAGCAGATTGCAGAGTCAGTATAGCTCCATAAATTCAGCATTTACATGAACTTTGTCCAGCTGAGTGAGCCCAACCCTAAGCATGTATCATCTAAGCAGTAACAGAAATCCAGTATGTTTATTGTATCCAGTTCTGGGCTCCTTGGTATAAAAAGGAGAGGGGTCTCCTGGAGAGAGTCCAGAGGAGGGCTATGAAGGTGATTAAAGGCCTGGAGCATCTCCCCTTTGAGGAAAGGCTGAAAAAACGGGCTGTTCAGTCTTGAGAAAAGACTAAGAGGGGATCTGATCAATGTTTACAAATATCTGAAGTGTGGGACACAGGGGGAAATGGCCAGCCTCTTCTCAGTGTCGGTGGGGATAGGACAAGGGGCAATGGCTGCAAGTTAGAGTATAGGAAGTTCTGCACCAACATGCAGAAGAACTTTTACACAGTGAGGATGACAGAGCCCTGGGACAGGCTGCCCAGGGGTGTGTGGGGTCTCCTTCTCTGGAGATATTCAAGACTCGTCTGGATGCCAACATGTGCGACCTGTCCTAGGGAGCCTGCTTTGGCGGGGGGTTGGACCCGATGATCTCTTGAGGTCCCTTCCAACCCCTACAATTCTGTGATTCTGCTGGTCACTGGAATGATCCTATGATCTTGCTGCAAGGGGAGTTCAGAAAAAGATATGGAAGGCAGGAATGTGGATGAACGTTGAATGCTTCACTGTTTCTCAGGATGTGAAAGTCCCAGAAGAATCTTTTTGTCATCCATCAGTCCCTAGAAGAGCCGAGACATGGTGCTTTGTTCTACTTGCTTTAGGGAGATACTTACATCCCATATACATAGCTTGCTTTGACTTCTGTTTACTTCCAGATTTATGGGGAGGTGGCTGTAGGGGGATATTATTTTCAATTACTGGTTTTAAATTATGGTGAAGACAGGCTTGTTAATTCAAACTGGCTTTTTGTGTGAGCAGAAGAGTTTGTTGTGGCAATTGTACAGGATGCCTGCTCTGGAAAATTGCTGATTCCTGACAGCAATTGGAACAATTCTAGACAGCTCTTTCCAGAACTCACTTTTTAATTTCATGACTTGAAATGAAGACTTCTTGTTTGCATCTTAAAAATACCCAGGATGATGACTTACAGGTTGGAAAAGAAAACAGATGTCATTGCTGTCACTTTGACCCCAAGTTATTACTGTTCAGGGGAGAGCTGATGAAGCAGAATGTGGGTGGGTTTCTCTTGCTACCCTGTTCTGCTTTTAATTTTACTAAGCAGAAGAGTGTAGGACACTCTCTTTCCTATTGAAATCAGGTGAGATGCTCTCATCTGAACCATCTCTGGTTCTTAAACCTTGTGTTTTGGGCAAACGATGCCAAAAGGCTGCTGTTTGCTCATGGCACCCTCCCTGCTGCTGCTCTGCTCTTGTTTTGGAGCTGTGACATGGACTACCGCAGACTGTCAGTCATCCCTCCATTGATCTGCCAAAGCCTAATTCATTATTCAAGCGGGTTCTTTCATTGTTCAAGTAACATTCATCAGTTCCCTGCCAATATATGGTAGTTAGCCACTTGAGTGCTGTTTGTATGAATCATGGAGGTTTATCTAGTAAATTTGTTAAGCAGTAGCTAAGCCCACGCACTGACACAACAGTGTGTAATTGTAGGAAAGCGCTTGTCTGGCAGACTTCCAGACGAGCAATCCCAAGAGCCCATAGGATTTAATTTTTGATCCCGAGGAAAGTGTATGTGTAAGATACCACCTTCTAGCAAAAATCGCTACCAGTAATGTAGATTAAATCATGTTTTACAGCAACAGATAGTAATGTGAGAAGGCTTTATGTTTGTAGGAATTCGTGGTGTGGAGTGTTTAACTATGGTTGAAATCTAACCCTGCTTTAAGGGTGTCCTACGGGAGTCAGTCCTGTGTAAGGGCATTTTCTTTCCTGCAGGAATATGGGATATGGGAGAGACATGGCTTTGCACCACATTTCCAGGAGCCACAGAAGGATGTGATTTCTTCAGTGGTAGCAGACATGCCAATTTTTGAGCTGTTCCTTAGTTTCTTAAAATATGGGCCTTGTTCAAATCTCTTTGAACAAGAGCTTGACCCTACTAGTGAGCTCTTAATCATGTTAGCTTCATACAGATCTAATGCTCAAACTGTATTTGGAAGGTTGGGTGCAGGATGCTCCTTCAGCATCAATGTGGAGTGGTTGGAGAGCTGCGTGACAGCCTGTGCTCCTTGGAAGGACCACATGGAGGTTATTACCAGGTTGGGTTTGGCAAAGTTTCCAAGGTCCTACAGAATTTGGCCTGGTGAAGGAGGGATGAAGCAGCTTCTCAGTTCTTCATGGTCGTCTCTACAATGTGAATCTACTGCATGATTTAGCAAAACTGCCCCAATTGAGAATACTGACAGGAGGGCACAAAGATGTTTCTGAACTAGGAGTACTTCTGTGCACAACCTCATCCCCCCTGTACCTCTGCAGAAGCATGTGTCCACCCAGAAAGTCTGTGAACTCAGCTGTGCATCAATAACTACATCTCAAAGACAAAGCATTTTATTTAGGGGAGGTGGAGATTGTCTGGAGGAGATCATTAGTTTCTCACTGGACTTCTAAGAGATGTCAGGCTAACAACAAAGAGGTGTTGATGTGGGGACTGCAATGCAGTAAAGAACTGCTTGACCCAAAACTGTTTTAACCATTGAGAGAGGGTGCCAAAGATTTTCCCAGAGGGGATGATTTGAGTGTAGTTCTAGTTGTCTTGTTCTAGGCAGATTGTCATTTGAGTTCATCACCAATATCCTGCTAGATGAAATACAGGAAGTAAAGCTGTGTATCACCCCTACTGCTTGTCTTTGAAGTGAGAATATTTTGATATTTTAGAGATTGAAGAAAGGTTTTCAAAAGGCCGAAAGTCACCTGGAACACTAGAGGTAAAGATCTCTGTGCACCTCAGTGATACAAGTTATAAGTGGAACTGGGAATAAATTTACTAGTTTGGTACTTCAGATGAAGCAATGAGAAAAGTGATAAATTCTTTAACGTCCACATCAAGAGAAAATAAAATTTTCATTCACATTTACCTATCAGTGCACATAGAAGGAAGTGACACAGAAAGGTGTCACTTTGGGACTGCTGGACCATAGTTCAAGTGTTACCAGCTTTACAAAGCAAGGGTATCAACATTTTTCTAGGATAGTTTTGGTTGTAGCAATCTCAGTTATGTCTCACAGCTGGAGCACATGAAGTGTTTTGAGTCAGGGTGTTGGTCTCAGTGAAGCAGCGGAACTTGGCAATCTTCATGTTCTCTGAACAGCTGCATGGAAGAAGGCTTAGAGTATTAATGTTATCAGTAGCCTACAGTGAAAAACAAGTTACTCTTAGGGAGTAAAAGATCTAACATCATCCACTTTTTCAGGAAACATCAGTCTTAAGAGCAAGATTGGGGTGGATACAAGGGTAATGGGCAGAACCACCATCAGGGCCTTATTTTGCTTTAACTCTGACATGACAGTAGATTTTTAGTTATTCAGGCTCTAGTTTATAGCAAAAACTTGTCTTTTTATATAAAGAGCTTTAAAACTGTACAAAAGTCTCCTTGGGAAGCTTTGTGGGATTTTTTTTTTTGTATGGTTATAGCTAGTGTGTGTTTATATAAGCTTTGCTTTCATTATCATTTGCCTGATATGTTTAAATGAATTTATGGTATCAAGAGAGATGAGGCAATGAGTGGGAGAGGTAAGAATGAAGAAAGAAATGTTATTTCATGCTATTAAGCTATGTTATTTAAAAGAACTGAAAATCACTATTAAATAAATGTGGAAAATTAACCTTTACACGGTGCTGTTTCTTACACACAGGGTGAGCAATCCAAGATGGTCCCAGAGGGATTATCAGGTTGTCCCAGATTACTCATGATATCAATATCTCTCACAAAACAAAAGTTTTAATTAATCCAAATGGATCAGCTAATATATCCAACTTGCTCACAACACAGCACATCTTCAGAGCATATTGTGCTAGAGGGATAAACAAATCTTAGATAAAAGATAACCCCAAGGAGTTACATCACTTGGATAGAAGAGGCTAGGAAGATTGCTCATGTTATTCTGTTCTGAAGTTTCAGAAAGCCAAGTGAGTGATCTAGGGCTGTGTCTGCATGGACATTGGCATTCAGAAGGGAGAGTTGCCCAATAAGTCAGACCAGTTACCCAGGTAGGTCCTGCCTGATTTCAGTGGACGTGTGCTCCTCGGTGGGCAAAACAGCTATTTTTCTGTTAAAGCTACTAAACATTGGCCCAGCTTTGGTGGCAGACAAGTGCTATGGTTTGTCAACCAGAGTTTTTTGGAAAGTGCAGCGAGGAGATGGGTTGTTTTAGGAAGTGTCCCATTGTAGGAAAATTGAGTCATACCAGTGAATCAGGCCTAGTTTGGGTTTTTTCTTCAGGTCAATCAAGAGATTTCCTTGCCTGAATCTTTTTAGGTTGAACTTCAGAACTGAAAAGCTTTGTGACATCGTTGCACATTCAGAGAGGCTGATACAGTTGCTTTATTTGTTTTGGTTTTGCAAAAGAAATAAAAAGCCCAAATTTCTGGGACATTTCATTATTGCACTCCTGCCTGTGGTACTGCAATGTATTTGGTGGTGCTAAGAGATGTCAGCTATGTCAGCTAATTTGATAAAAGGTGATAGATACAAGTTCTTGGTTTCTCATTGCTTCATTTCTGTAGCTTTGAAGTCGTATGATGTCATGGTGCTCTTGAAAATACTGAGGGCACTGGGGACTGAGCCTGCAGGTCTCTCATCTTCATCTGTCTTTACTCCAGCTTTTTCTGCAAGAACCTTGGTAGACTCAGTAAAAATTTTCTGCTGGTGGAAGCATACCCTATGTGAGAGTATGGCTGCAGCGCCCTCCTTAAAGAGCTTTACCCCTTTCCCTTCAATATGGAGAAAGGACAGGATGGCATCTCTCCCTTGGGTACCTGCTGTGCATCCTTGCCAGTGCCAAAAAATATCCCGTTGTGCTTCAGTAGCAATATATTTGGTCATGAATGATTAAAACTAGTTTTCTTCCATTGGCTAGCAGCCAGCATGGATTTGTCAAGCTGAGTTCATGGCAAATTAATCTGATTTCTTTCTTTGACAAGATAACCGCCTAGCGAATAAGGGGAATTTAGTAGATATGATATGTCTGAACTTTTTAAAAGGCTTCTGACACTTTTCTACATAGTGGTCTCATAGCAAACGAGTGAAAGATGATCTCAACACAGTCATAACAAAGTCAGCAATAAATGGTGGAAAAATCTCTCTCAAAAAGTAATCAAAGACTTCACTGTCATACCTGGAGGGAATTGCCAAGGAAGTCTTTGTCCCACATGTGATTTTGTTCAACACTTTCATTAGCAGAGTTGAGTGACAGAACAGAGAGAGTACATTGGGAGAGTTATTGGAAGGTTTGCAAACGGTTTAGATGACAGCATCAGAATCCATAATGATGCTGATAAAGTGGAAAGGTGGCCATAAATCAGCAAGGTGAATGTCAGTAAAAGCAAGTGCAATGCACCACGTGTAAAAAGGGCAAATCAAATGCCCAAGTGAAGTATAGGGAATAACTGGCTCCTGCTGTGAGGCTGGAGGGGATCTTGGAGGAAAAATGAGGGGAAAAAGTGATAGGAAACTTCAGATCAAATATAGCACAATGGTGGGCTGTATCTCATTCTGGAAAGCATCAGGATCAATGTCATGGGCAAGCTGGAGAAGGCATTTATGCTACTGGGACTAGGGCTGGTGAGAATTTTCCCCTCCCCCCATCCCCCACCACTGTATGGGGCTCTAAGAAAGCTGTAGAGCAGCTGGAGAGAGAGGGGATCGATAAAAACCCGTTAGAAGATAGGACCACAGGGAACAGTTGGAGGAACTGACTTTGGTTTAAGCTGAAGAGGAACATGAGGATTGACTTCTACCATGGAAAGAGTGTGCTTGAAAGGGAAAAATAATGTTGGTCCTCTGTATTTTCTGAAGGGCAATTGGGTCAGCTAGGAGAGAATGAAAGTCATCAGCTCACCAAAACTCTTTAGCTGTAGGTGGATTCAGACCAGTCCACCACCAGATTTCATAGACTCCACTTCATCGATGAGTATCTGTCAGGCTTGTTCCGGGTATCATTGCTCTGCCTCAGTGTGGCAAACGGACCAGGCAATGCCTTGAGATCCCCCCTAATGCTCCATCTCTCTGATGTTGCAGGGAAAGTAGGATACAGCTCAAAATCTGTTAGGCATTAAGCAAGGCAAATCTCTCTCTCTAGATGGTTGACCAAGTAGTGATTTGTGGTCCATGATGTAATGGCTGCATGTTTGCACTGCATTTTCAGCCTATATCACTTCCATATTTGAACTGTAAAACATGCATGAACACACTGGGGTACACTCATACTGGGGAAGTTTAGCTCCCCATGGAAATTGGAAATGCAGTTGTCATCCAAATAAAGTGAGGCACTGAGAGATGAATGTGGGTGTTCAACACTAAACAAAAGCTATAGTGGGATTTTTTTTCTCAAATACAAGGGCTGCATGGTAGCATTCATATTCTCTAATGTATTTGTAAGGCATTGTTTGGAGCTAACAAATCTTGATTCAATTATCTATGGTAGAAGAACCTGCTCTCAGGGTCGGTCTGAATCAAGCCAATCTGCAGGAAACAGAGGGAAATTAATTTCAGTAGAATAGTTTGACTTTTTTTGGCTTTTAAAAGTTTTTTTTACTGAGATATATTTCTCAGCTAGATGTTCTTGCCTCAGTGTTTTCATTAGGACTTTTTCATTAAGAAAAAAAAAAAAGACTTCTGCTAAAGAAAGAGAAAATATTAATTTTATCTTGAAAATTTTATTTTCTCCCTCTTTTTTTCCTGTCTTTATCCCTTTAAAAAGTGTCTTTTAGAAAATGCCACGTCTTTTGGAATTACCCCCTGGAAGAATAGCAGAAGGATGAAAGTAAGAGCTTCCTTAAAGATTATGAAAAAAAATGGCAAGGGAGATTTTGGGGTAACATTTCTTACTTTCAACAATTTCTCTCTTTTCCCAGGGGAATTTAAGTAAGCAGGTGAAAGAAAGAAGGCCAGCAGATATAAAAGGAAATTTGTTAAAAATGGAAATATTAATAGGTTTTTTCTTATTTTGTCTACATTTTTTGTTGCATAACAACATGAAGGATTTTTTAATAGAGCATAATATATAATTTTTTCTAAAGTATATCGTGAAGATTAAAGCATATTTCAAAGCTCTATTATGAAGTGTAATCAGAATTGAAATAGGATGAAGTTGATGGAAGAGGGGTTATAAATATCTACCACTGATTTCTACATGGTGATGTGACAATTAGAGATAGCTTGGAGGCTGGATTTCTCTGAGGGAAAAAAAGCCCAGCTTTATAGAAATGACATCACAATGAGTTCTGTGTCAGTTTTTCCTCAACAAAAGATGGTCAGTTTTGAGGTAAAAGCCCCTTAAATTGGATTTTTCCTGAAGTTTGAATGCTGGAAGTAGCAGTTGTATCTTGTCCCTTATGCCAACAGTAATGGCAGCATCAAGGGAAAAACTAATTCTCACAGTGTATTGGCAAGGTTGGACTGTCTGAAACCATCATCAGTTGTCATACAAACACTGGCTGCCTTCAGATGGGGTGCTGCATCCTTTCAGTCACATCTTCATTGCCTCATATGTGATAAAATGGTGTTATATTGAAGGCAAGGAAGGCATAGCAAGGTGCAATGGATCTCATTTAATCAGGACTTTGATCCTTCCTGAACTAGGACCTGGGACACGCATTGTGTTCAAGCACTCGAATAGTCCCACTGACCTCATTGTTGCTTAATGTCAGCCTACCTTTAAGTGTTTTTCTGGCCACAAGCCATAATGAAAGGAACATTTCTGACGTTTAAGCTTTATGGGTGGAACTTCCAAATGTAGTCAAGAGGGAAGTAGGAGGGGGAGTCTGGTTTGAAGGTCGCTAGGACTCATGCCTAAAATTCCTGTAGGTGTAATGTAAAACCTCCCCATCCATTTCAGTGAGCTCCCATGTATTGTAAACATTTTTTTTACATGATCTGTTTGAATGATCACCTGTTTGGCGATCTTTGGGAACAAACTGTCACAGCTTTATATGGTGAAAGGATTTGCTTCATTTGTTCTTCTCCCTCCTTGACTAGAACTTTTTTAAAGCAGGAATTCTGATGGATGCTTCCACTCCATTTTTTTTAATAGGAAATGGAGGCAGAAAGAAGGTTACTACTGTGCCTCATTAAGGCAGACATTTCCTGCCCAAACTGATAGTCCACTTTACCTAAAGGAAATGTAACTTTCTACTTAATCAAACACAATCTTTCTAGCACTTGAAAGAAAAAAAAAACAAAAAGGCAAGTCAATGAGGTAAGAAAAAATTCAGAAAAAAGCTCTTGACATCAGTGCTGTATCAGAAATATTGAAAGGGCTGGGGGATGTTACTCTGAGATGATTAAATGTGGGTGAAGGTTGGTCATGCAAGAAGGAGCTTGTAATCAAATCTCCTTGTCTGCAGATAAATTAAGTGACGGTGGAGAGAAGGGGAAAACAAGTGTGTAAGATGCCTACAATGCCTGTGGCATGGTCACAACCCTTGGAGTTCCTTGGCCAACCTTCCCTTTCCCCACACGCAAAGTCATTTTAGCAAAGAGGTCTGTTTGGTGGTGTGCAAGACTGTGTGTACTTGTGAGTGATGGTGTATTGAGCCTTCCAAGTAGGTTTCAGTTGCAGCAGGGGCTGAAAGCTGGTCCTCCCAGTGTCTCGTGGGACCTTGTGGGAGGTGATGTGGTTGGTGCCACTGAGCTTCTTGTCCCCTTTCTATTCCTTGGCTAGGACCAGAAAGGTGCCCATGGTTGCACCCATGTCAACATTGCTCTACTGTGTCTTCTGGGAAGTTGAGGCTGTTGAATGAGATTTTAAATGGCAGAATTAGAGACACTTCTCTGAAGCATTAGTCTTAATTTCAAAATAATAGATCTTCATTAGCAGAACTTCTTAATATTTTTCAGGGATCATAACAAACACACATTTTTTTGTGTTGTGCTGATGGGCTTTGGAACAGGATTACAATTTTAGAAAGCTAGTGACTTCATAGGTTCCACAGCCTGGTTTGGGTATTTTTTTAAATAAATAAATCAATGAATGAATAAATGAATAAATTTTCCAAGTTTCAGAGCAGGCCCCAGCACTGCAGGCATATTACATATCCTACCTTTGCTAAAGGAGCAATCCAGGAAAGCACAAGCTTAAATCAAGTTTCTATGGAACTTGTTAAAAAAAACCCAAACAACCCAAACACACACAGGAAAATCAAAGAGTATTAATGAATTAAATCTTGAAATGCTCTGCTAAAAGGAGGACTGATAAATATTGGGGATCTCCCAAATAAAATACTCTCTAGCTCTCTTAAGAAAGAGTGAGCTTTAAACTTCATTACAGACAGAATAGCAAGCAAATTATTCTTATGATTTAAACATGGGTGTGTTTTTTGTTTAAATGCTTCTTTTATAAGAAAGAGAAGCCATTAAAGACTTAAAGTGGTTGCAGTATTGTAAGGGGTGATTAGAGGCTTTGGAAGGAGTTTAATAGAAACTGCATCAGTACTGAACACCCACACAAGCACACAGAATAGGAGGGACAGGAAGCCAAGCTGAGCAGATTTGATCTAGCCTAATTAGTCAGATTGTTGTTGTTGTTTTTACAGTCTATTATTGATATACAAACATGCTGTTGAAGAATTAGTAATCTAAAACATTGCAGTTCATTAGAGTTTTTAGTGGTGCTCTAATAGCCATGCTCCATCTGGATGATAATAAGAAATAATGGACTGTAAAGAAGTTATGCATCCTCACCTTATACTCCATTTTCACCCATCTGAGAAAGCAACAAAGAGGACGTTTGCTGAAATGTATCACTTTGCAATTATAAATTCAAAGGGAGCAAACAGAGTCCTGTGTTCTTTATCTCTGCACCAGATATTTATTCCTTTCTTCCTTTGCATGCTGCACAAATACTTCTAACCAAATTTATACTGTGGGTAAAGGCATGTTGTTGTGTCTGTATGACACAGACATCTCTGCAGTGGCGTGACATTTTTAATGTTTTTTATGTTATTACAATAAGAATGTCAGAATGATTCAGAGTTTCTCATAGTTTATTGTCTTTCAGGTTGTAATTGTAGCAACAAAGTGTGTTCATGTATAATGGCAACACATAGAGGCTGATAACTAACGTGTTTTCATGTGTACATGATGAGAAGGAGGCAGTTGTGGTCTCTTTTAATAGGAGCTTTTGGGCAGAGACGTCTAAAGGTTAAGGCTTTCATCTAGGAATGTGAAACCTTTAGTTTCATCTCTAGATCTGACATTTGGTAGAATTGTGAACGCTGGCATTTGATACATTTTATGGTTCTTTTTTCCTCTCCAAACCTATCCCTGATTTATTGGTTTAGATGCTAAATTGTCGGGGGCAGGAACTCCATAAGTTTTTGTGTAGTACCTACAAAACCACGTTCCAAGTTACAGGGAGGCAAATGTACCTACAAAACCAAATGGAAACGTTCCAGGAATTAAAAAAAAGGAGGCTGACTGAACTGAATTAGTCTGAATTTCTCTAGTTGACTCCACGTAGCTGGTTCAGACCTCAGGTTAAATTAAAAGAGTGCAGGACACATTTAGTCTTTACCAACTTGCAGATGAAAAGCTCAGGTGAACTCAGAGTTAAATGGGGGATACAGTCCATTGCCCTGACCAATCTAATAGCCCAAGTGTTCATGTGGGTCTGAGGAAGAAATCAGATGAAATTTTTAGTTCATCCTGATTTAAAAGAAATAGTAATACGTATATATCATTTTGCTACCAGATAGGATGAGGCAATTCTTACTATGAAGAGCAGTACATTCTATGGTAAACAGTTCCAGGATTAACACAGGCAGTGACATGGGAACAGTATGGATTTGTGCTGAAATTACTGTCTGTCTCTTGCTTCTCATAAGAATGTGTTGAGCATATGTAGGCATAAAAGCAATGTTCCAATATAGCTTGATCTTTCAAACCAATATATTAGCATGTTTAAAGCAGAGTCAATCTTACGCAGCAGAATGGCAAGACATACGGGACTGGCATGACAAAGCTGCAACAAGTATCCTGTAAATCTAGGAAAAATTTAGAAGTCCCATCACTGCTAGTGGAAATGTGAGTTGATTGGGGTATTCGGCAATATATTCAAGACACTGATACAGCTTTTAGGAGTTTATTTCCCATTCACTTTCAGAGGGTTCTTGGCTTATACATCACGTTTCCTTTTTTTTAATGAAAATCTTTCCCATTGCAGTCAACATGGAACAGTTTAAACCAGTTTAGGATCTGCTCCTTGCTCCCTTCTTAACCATCAAAACAACCCAGAAATATTAATTACAGAAAGGAAAATGTGACATAACAACTACTAAACAAGCATGATTAAGATAAACCATCAAGACATTACTCTAAGTTCCCTGACCTTCAAGGTCTTGGAGTACTAAACCTTAACAGTAGATGCATATCAGGCATATTTTCCATGAAGAACAAGAAACCAGTTCTAAATTCTCTCTTTTTTTTTTTTTAAATTTTGATGATTGGTTTGAGCTTTCTGCACAAGATTTCCCTGGTTTCTTTTCTTGCAAACTGTTTCTATCTCAAAAATTTTGGAATAGCCTTAATGTCCTGGTTTTGGCTGGCATAGAGTTAATTTTCTTCCCAGCAGCTGGTAGAGTGCGGTGGTCTGGATTTAGGATCAGAATAATGTTGATAACACCTGATACTTTTGTTGTGTCAAGGGGATGCTTACACCAAGTCAGGGACTTTTCAGTTTCTCATACTGCCCCACCAACGAGAAGGCTGGGGGTGCACAAGTAGCTGGGAGGGGACACAGGCAGGACAGCTGACCCAAAATAGCCAAAGGGATATTCCATACAATATGATGTCATGCCCAGTGCTTAACGGGGGAGAATCTGGCCAGGGCTGGACCATGTCTTGGAAACTAGCCATCTGTCAGTAGGTGGTGAGCAATTGTGTTGTGCCTCACTTGTTTTCTATATTCTTATATTATGATTATCATCATCATCATCATCCTGTTCTGTCATATTAAACTGTCTTTATCTCAGCCCACAAGTTTTGCTTTTTTTCCAATTCCTCCCCCATCCCACTGAGAAGGGGAGCGAGCGAGCGGCTGTGCAGTTGTTTAAGCTGCCAGCTGGGTTAAACCACAACACTTCAGAAAGAAGCATAGTAAATTAAATTTACTGTAGATGAACAACAATGTTATTGTTTGAGTGTTTTTTATATTGAAAGGATATTTTTAAAGTTTGTGTATATGTTTATCCTAATGTGATCAATAACTGCTCTGAGTTTGAGGCTTCTGCCTAATACTGTTGTTACACTTCCAAAAATGAATGAAGATGACCCTATTTTTCTTGTAGAGCTATAACAGACGAGAAGCAGCTAAACTAATTTTCCCTCAAATTTCCTAAAAACATTCACCTTGATGTTGGAAAGTATCAGGCCAAAACAAATTAGTCTGATGAAAGGAAGGAAGTTTAGAGTAGGAGGTGAAACTGCTTCAGCTGAGGAAAGCACTGTTCATTCCGGAAATTACATTGTAAGTCCCTGTCTTACTCCAAACTAAATATCCTTGTTTTGGTAAAAACACATTGATTATACATTTATGAGACATAGTATTACCTTCATTCCATTTCTTGCCCCAAATAAAATTTTGCAATCAGCTTCATATTTCTGATATTCTCTTCCAGTGTTTCTTGATCCCTTCACATTCAAGACACCTGACAGAAAATACCAAGAAAGTTAATATCGTAGGCAGAAGATTTTTTGGAAGGGTGTCACAAAATGAGGACAAATCCATTTTGATCCTATTACTTCATTTTAGAAGCCAGTATAAAACAACGGACTTCACTAAATTCTGTTTAGGTAATCTGGGTATCTGCTGTACTAGATTAAGATATTTTGACAATTATGCCTTTGTTATCCTGAGGGACTCAATCCTTATATGCTGTTGTATTGGGACTGGCTGTGATGGAGTTAATTTTCACCACAGCAGCCCTCATGGTGCTGTGCTGTGTGTTGGTAGCCAGCAAGGAGCTGATAGCACATCAGTGTTCTGGCTGTGCTAAGCATACCATCAGGGCTGTCTCTCGAACATCCCCCCCCATCACCAGTGCGATGGGGGTGGGCAAGATCCTGGGAGGGGACACAGCCAGAACAGCTGACCCAAACATCCCAAAGGGATTTTCCATACCTTATGGCATCTCTTCAGCAATAAAAGCTAAAGGAAAGGAGGAGTAAGGCAGGACATCTGTTATTTATGAAGTTTGTCTTCTGGAGCAACCCTTATGCATACTGAAGCTCTGCTTCATGGTAAGGGGTCAGACCTGTCCTCTTGGTAGAGAATAAATCTGTTGGTTTTTTCTTGCTTCTGTGCGTATCCTTTTGTTTTGTTAAACTGCCTTTATCTTAACCCATGAGGGTTTTTTCCATCATGTTTTATCCTCTCCCTGTCCTGCTGAGGAGGGAGTGATAGAGAGGCTGGGTGGGCACCTGGTGTTCAGCCAAGGTCGACCCTCCAGAGCTGTTTTTCTTGAAACATTTTCCATTAATATGATAATTATTTTTTTTTCCCTAGATAATTATTTTTCCCCCTATTTTTTTCCCACCAAAATTGCTGGTGTGGCACAACTGTTGACCTCACATTCAGCTAGGTAGTTATGTGTAGCTATAATTGGAGTAAGACCCTCCATGTTGTTCCAGGGTAAAATCCTGACATAGGTTTTCTGCATATTTCCATGCAACCAAAATGTTATGTCCATTGTTTTGACAACTAAGAGAGACCTACAGGAGGATCCATAGGCTCAAATGTGGAACCATATGTCTTGCTGATACTAATTTCAGCTTACTTTCGTGACAAGGTAGAGCATAGACCATGGTATCTTAGAGGCTGATTTACGTGGCATCTTCTCATTATAACAGGGTGAAGCTTCAGCCCACATCTCTTTTTTTCTTTTTAAATGAAAGCCAGGCTGGCTTGAATCAAGCTGTACTTAGGAAGCTGAGAAGTGAAAGTGAGCACCTATCAACTCAGAGTTATTTTTGTGGCTGTTAGTAGCATCTATTTACAAAGGCAGAGAATGAAGCCTGTGTTGTGTACCACAGTAGAGCACCAAATTATAAGAAAAATCTCTTTTTCGTTGTTTCATTATGAAATTATCCATGCCATCCCATAACATACGGGAAATAGCATGTGAAATAATTGCTGCTAATTAAGCCTTCCTGATTTAAAACCATTTCCATAATCTAATTAGGCTAAGTACAAAGCTGAGTGTTGTATGGGATAGTTAATGAAAATATTTATAAGCATGGGTCGTGGCGAAACTAGATTAATGGTCAGGAATTTTTCTTCCTCTTTTCCAACCCCAAGTATATAAATGGACTGGGATGAGGGCTGGCCATGAGGTTTGTTCCCTTTGTGGTACTAGAGATGAGATTTTCTGCTGTTGCCTGAAACATTTGTCACAGCAAGAGGTGTAAGTGTTTTCTTCCCTTTGGGACATTAGTGCTCTGTGTTCTTTATGCAGGATAAATAAGCTTTTTCACAGAATTATGTTGTCATAGTTCTTAAGTACAGAATAGCGAAGGCATTTAAAAATACATTCAGAAAGCACTTTGGGCCCATTTCATAGCAGTCATTGTGTTTGCTTCTGGTTTCACCTTGCCCATTTTTCACTGGAAAATTTGATGCACACTTTTCCCTCAAAAAGGACAGACTCCCACCCTTTCCCAATCAGAGTGCAGCAAACTTGTTTCAAAAAGCAAGGTGTCCCTCTTGACAAATCTCTAAGGATTAAGGAACTACAACAAGTAACAAATAGGTGCACTAAATTCTCTGAGGTGGAGGATTCAGCTCTCCTCTTCAGCAGTTACATCAGCAGAACTCATTTCTGCGTGCTTTCCATGGATCTTGGAGATTTCAGCTCTGCAAAGGTTCTCCAGACTCCCTTGAGAAAGCTGTGTGAGCAAAACCAAAAGGGGAAAAATGACTAATGAGTGTGGTTTTCCTCATCCAGATGGAGGGAGAAGGGCACAGATTTTGGGTGTCAGTAGTCACCTGGGTTCATGTTAAAACCCGGTAAAACAGGAATGGACATTCTGTGCCAGGAGCTTGTTTGCAGTGGAAATATCTGCCCAGATAGCTGATCAGGGAGGTGGTGGTTGCCCCATGCCTGGAGGTGTTCAAGGCCAGGTTGGATGTGGCCCTGGGCAGCCTGGTCTAGATTCAGGCCTGGAGGTTGGTGGCCCTGCCTGTGGCAGGGGGGTTGGAACTCTGTGATCCTTGGGGTCCCTTCCAGCCCAGACCATTCTATGACTCTATTTTTATGGAAAGGACAGTACACTTTTTAATCTCAATTCTTGGAAAATTTAAGTGAAAGGACCGATATAGTCAGATTGAAGTATCTGGAGCTTCTATTTTGTCAGTTCCTTTTGGTCTGAAAAAATAAAGGGGTGGCGGTGGGGAAAAAGAGGAACAGAATTTTCTGCTTGGACCATGGAGAAGAGGAATTTCAAGGAATCTTTAGTCAGTAGGTCCTTCTTGAATTAACCAGGAAATTATTTTGGACCTTCATCTAGCTGCCATTTTGTCCCTCTTTTTTTATCCCCATTTTGAACAGACTTTACCACAGCAACATGGAATTTTGTTCAACCTGATTATTTTCCCAGGGATTCAGAGAACTCATTAAGCCATGTGATGAAACCCACGTAGCTGTTTCTAAGATGCCCTTAATGAGAGACCTCTTTTTCTGAATGGCAATAAAAAGACCTAGTAAAAAAATAAAATAAAAAAGTGTTTCTGATGTATTATGGTAATAATTGTAGATTATCATTTCTACTGTCAGCACAAAACCTGACCTTCATTTTGCTCTGTGACCTGAAAAAAATCTTATTAGTGCTTCTCTACCATCCCAGGGGTGTTTTGTAGGCTAATTCAGGGATCGGGTGCTTAACATATGGATATCATATAGGGATGGAGTTAGGTAGAGGTAGGAAGTGAGTCTGTCCCTGAAGAGCTCAAAGTACATTAATAATTCAGCAACGAGAGGAATCATTTTAATTAAAGTTATGTGATTTTTTTTCTTTGACCTCAGGCTGTAGGTTTTGAGTGTGCTGTGGGACTTCTACTTTAACAGCTACCATGCAACATGCTTTCCTAGTAAAAGAAGTATCATGGGGATGACAACGACATAATCTTGCATCCTCTGTCATCTTAAAAACCCACATTTTTTTTCATAAATGAGTGTTAACCTTAGTGCATGGTCTAGGATGTTTTAGAAGTGGTCCCCTTGGCTATAATTCAACTTTCTTAACTTAAGACATGTATGGTAAAAAAAAAAATACTGTCTTTCCTATAGGTTACTTAAACTCATTTGGAAAAAGTGGGCACTTTCAAGGCATAATTCATCCAACCTGCTGTAGGTGTTTATATTTTGAAATGAGATGAAACTGTGTTCTTAAAGTCTGATTATAAAACTAAGTTAAGTGTAGATATCTGTATTCCACATTTCCTTAGAAATACAGGTAGAGCTTTATAAGAACAATGCAGCCACACGTAGATAAAATCACCTCATGAAGCATGGGAGTTTTTATGTTGCCGTAAATATTTTGTCATAAAAGGATGTGGAACTGAAATGGGGTATTTGTATGGAAAAGGAAGGAGGAGAAAGCAAAAAAGACAATTTCTCTTTGTATGTATATTGTGTGGGTGTGTGTGAATATATATATAAACTTGCAGTTTGTAACTGAATGCTTTGTTTTTATAATTGCTCTACTTTTATCATTCCTTCAATTGTAGGCGAATCTTCCTTTTCCCATTCTGTAGATCTATGTGCAGTCCATCAGCCCTAGTGGGCTCTATTAATTGGTGTAATTGTGCTTTCCCTGGTGAAAGCACTTTGCCTAGAATGATGTAAACTATCCACAAAAGTGAGTCCAACTTCAGCCACACCTGAAGCATGCCTAACTCCGTGTGCACCAGTGCAGTCTGCAGCTGCAACAGATTGAGTTGGATGAGGTGTGTTTAATACAAATACATGATCCAGAGAGTTTAATCTCAGCATTGGAAAACTTTAAAATTGAAGAAGTTTGGTGTTGCTGAGAACTTGCCTTACTTTATCCTCTCTTGAAAAGATGAGGGAGTTGCACGGTGAAATCTGCTGATAGCACCTTCTTAATCAATAACTTCATTTTAACCATATCGCACAAGTCATGTGCAGAAATTAAGAACTGCTGTTGGGCTCTCTTGGCAGATATGTGGAGCAGTGATAAATTCCTCTCTTGCTTATGTATTCCTTTGTCACTTGGTAATCTCCTAAGAAACGGTAAATACGACTGAGAGCTGAGTGTGCTGCTTTACACAATAACCACTAACCTAATTCCTGCAGGGAAATGGGGCAGTCGATGCTTGGGAGAAGAACAGATTAGGAGTGAGCCAATAAGTACCTGGAGAGTGAATGCAAAATTGATAATATCATTTTGATTCAGCAGAGCATCTCAGAGGATGCTGCTCCCAAACACCATTAACTTAAACAGTTATGACAAGTGTTACCTTACATGGCTCTGTCTGGATGCCGCACACAGTCACTTGTAACTTGTTCACGTGCTGACTTGGAGATCTATCTCCATGCAAAAGTATTTATCTCTCTAGTTTGCAGGATAAATTGTATATATTTGGCACTTGATGACCATATGTAAATTCACTTGCAGCATCTTTGTTAGCGTTTATTAATAATGCTCATATAATGGGCTCCATTAGAAGAGGGGTGGCCAGCAGGGACAGGGAGGTGATTGTCCCTCTCTACTCTGCCCTCGTGAGGCCCCATCTGGAGTCCTGTGTCCAGATCTGGGGTCCCCAATACAAGAAGGATGTGGAACTGTTGGAGAGGGTTCAGAGGAGGGCCACGAAGATGATTAGAGGGCTGGAGCACCTGCCCTACGAAGAGAGGCTGAGGGAGCTGGGCTTGTTCAGTCTGGAGAAGAGAAGGCTGCAGGGGGACCTCATTGCAGCCTTCCAGTACCTGAAGGGAGCTTATAGGCAGGAGGGGATTCAACTTTTTAAAAGGATAGACAATGACAGGACAAGGGGGAATGGATTAAAACTAAAGGAAGGAAAGTTTAGATTAGATATTAGGGGGAAGTTTTTTACAGAAAGAGTGGTGAGGTGCTGGAACAGGCTGCCCAGAGAGGTGGTGGATGCCCCATCCCTGGAAGTGTTCAAGGCCAGGCTGGATGGGGCCCTGGGCAACCTAGTGTAGATCCAGGCCTGAGGTTGGTGGTCCTGCCTGTGGCAGGGGGGTTGGAGCTTTATGATCCTTGGGGTCCCTTCCAACTCATACCATTCTATGATTCTATGAATAGATCCTCTAATATCCACAGTTGGTCCCACATACAGACTTGGCACCAGCTATGATAGATCATGGAAAGAGAGTGGTTTTTAAGCTGGGGACTGGTTTAAAATTACAGAAGTGTGGAAGTCTTTGGTTATCCTGTTACATGAATACATTTCAAAGGGTGAAGAGTGGAGGCATGAAACATGCAACAAGTACCTTTATGTGGAAGTGTGGTTTGCCTCTTTCAGAGGGAATACCTGTGGTTTGTCCTCTGGCCTGCACTTTCAGAAGACACGATCAATGCAATTATAATCCAACAAAACCTACTTGTTTTCAAATAAAATATAAATTATTTTTTCTATTATGAATTGAGCTGTGAAGTACCAAACAATGTAGATGACTTTCCTGGTGTCCTATATACTTTGTTTACTTGTAAGAAATGCAATTAAGTTTTTCTTATTTGAATGTCATTACTCACATTGCAGCATATTATCCTGCATGTTGAATTGTGTTGCAGTAGTAAATATAAGCCACCATTTTGGGGTACAAAAATCACAGCTAGTTCTCTGCAAAATGTTTGCATATTTTGAAGGGCGACAAAAAATACAAATAGAAAACATGATTTATTTTTTTACTAGTGTATAATAGACTGAATGCACGAGTACTTCCATACCACCAACTAATTTTTCAACCTGCCAGGACCAAATGTGCTTGACAAAGACTCAAAGAAATTTAAAAAAACCCCAAAATTGATTCAGGAGACTTGGTCTAGTGTTGTTTCACCTTCTCTAAGCAACTAGCTTTCTATAATGTCAAGATTATTCTGGTAAATAAATTCCAATTATAAAAGGACAGATTATCATTATGATTTACAGTGCAGGTAATTCTGGATCTAAAATGCTCAAGAAAGAATACCTGAGAGGTGTACTCAGATGGTAATGGTGCATGGCTGTTAGCAATAAGGCAAGAGTCAGCCTTCAGCAGATGGGCTCCATACTGAATAGTCCACCCACTGAGGAGCTGGATGTAACTTTTCTCTTTTCCTTCATGTGCTGAGATGCAATATGGAAAATTGTGATCAGCTGAGTCCTCATGGGAATTAACAAAAATAACTTTTGCCAAGTGTTGTGTCAATTGAGACTTGCTGCTGCCTGAAGGTACCATTTATAAGAGGGACTCCTCACTACGGCATACGGTGCTACTACAGGACTGTCTTGGTGGCAGCTGCCCATGTGGGACATCATTCCTGCCTGAATTGGTTAAAGTAATGCACTGTTTCATTTCCAAGTAATGTCATCTCAGATGCTCGAGTCTCCAGTACATGTCAGTGGAGTGCTTCATAGTGCTAAGTTAAAGGATCACATGCAAACCTTGAAGAATATAATGATTTTTTAAAAAATATGTTTGTGGTTACAAAAGGGGCAGTTGCTAAGTCCCTTTGTTCTAAAGTTCGATTTTTCCTGTCGTGCACAAAGGCTCCAGCATGTTGAGAAGTTTGTTCAGCAAGATGAGACAGAGAAACAAGGTTATTAGGAAAATCATAAACTGCAAGGTTGTTTTATCATCTCTTGAAATTTTAAATATATAGTAAAATACAATGACTTCAGCACAGTACATGAACCTTTCTTTTTCCCTCTAATTAAATTTCTTCTAAACATTTGGAGCTGAAGCTCTTTGTGGAGGAACAGCAGTGAGGAGCTGAACTGCGACTGACCTACTCATTTTGTGCAGGGACCAGGCAAAGGTGGTGACCACAGGCTGTGGTCAGTCGGAGGTCAGTTTAATCACTTCAGCCATTCTCAAGACCTTCACTAATTGCACCCAGACACTGGGTGTGTCCTCATGTTCACTGGCAGAAAGTTATTTCTATTTCCCAAACAGTAAAGAAAATTGGTATTTCTATGGATGTTCTCAGCATCTCGTAAGGTGGAGGAAGCACCTGTGGTAAAGGGAGAAATATGTTGCCTTGTGATTGCTACTGCCGCTGCTCAGATTTTCTTGCATCCTGCTTTCTTTATAGCAGTCTTATTTCAAACTGCATAATGGAAAGTGCTGTGGGGAAGGAGCATCTATAGCAATAGTCAGGGAACAATCTTAATCCCTCCAGTAATTCTTTGGTTCTTTGACCTCATATTTTTAATCTCCTCGAGAAGTTTATTCCTTGACCTCGTGGTTCTAATCCCGTCACAAATTTTGTTCCTTGACCTCATGGTTTTAATCCCTTTGCTAATTCCACTCCTGAGCTCTGGGTTGAGTGGGGTTTGTGTAAGCACATCTTTGAATCTGGTTCTTTGCAGTCAAGAGTGGACGTCTATTACTGTGCCTTCTCAACTTGTTTCTGGTTACAGGCTGAAGTGGTAGGATGAGAATTCAAAGATGCTTTTATGCACATACCCACGTATATTCCAAAGGAGAGTCAAGTGTTTCTGTGCCCAGATATTATTGTGAGACATTCAGGGCAGGAAATGTAGGCAAGCAATTGCAAGTTACCCTAACAGGGGTATCATTTGCTTAGATGAACATAAACTACTCTTAAGGTGAGTCTTGTGAACTTGGTTATCGTGTTACTGCAATTATGTCCTCTGGGAGGATTTGAATTAGGAAGATTTTAAAATGAGTCGGATGCTGAGGCTCAGAGAGTAAGAGGAAGGTTTGGGTTTGAGTCTTGGGTTTTGCCTGCATTTGAACCCAGTGAGGAATATAGGTATACTGACCAGCACATAGCAGAGGCCAAGGATAGAGAGATGACAGACATTGTATCCTGGCATTATTCTTCTTTTGAGCTATTCGGTTTCCCGTGATACCTCTATTTTTAAACCGAGATTTTCATCTACAACATTTTAGCCCTATCCGTGATGGGTTTTTTTTTTTTCTTTCTTTACTTCTCCCTTTTTGCCAGTTATGTAAAACCATCTGCTGTTTACGTTTTGTCACTTTGAGTGCTCACTCCCTTTCTTTATTCTTGTTCCCTTCTGTCTGTCACTACGGAAATAATCATGTTATTTGGAAAGTTCGTTTGAAAGTTGCTCATTTTTATCTGTGGCGAGTCCTTTTGCTGGCAGCCAGTAAAGCATGTAGGCACTATTATGTCCTTGTGTACTTGACATTAAGACTTGATTTACCAAGGGTCGAGTGGAGTGCAGGCAGCTGGGAATGGTATCGACTCCCAAAATCCACATTAACGATCTTGCAGGGATGTGCTGTTGTGCAACTGTGGCTTAGAGATTTTTTTCAGGATAGCCTTGAGCTGAAGGCATTGCAGCAACTTGTTCTCTGGGCCCTGTAACAATCTGGTTTATGTTCTACCTTCTGGGTAAGATGGAGAGGAAAAAGGCTACTCTGAGTAAATGTGGGATTTGATGCTCAGCTACTGCTGAGCAATTATTCCCACAGGCAACAGGAAGGCATTTTTCAAATACTGATTTATTTTTTACTCTCGTTTTGCTGGAAAAAACATAGATTACTGCTTTACAGCTTTTCTGTTTATCTTAGCTTCTGATCAGCTAGAGAGCTACATGGTAAAAAAGCTGACAAAAAGTTCATCAGGAGTATTGGACAAAAAAGAGGAGGAAATAAATTGTCAAAATTGTTCCTGAACACTTTCTCCGTCCTTTCCATCCAAATGACTCAGTTCCCTAGAAGCTAACTCACCTGATGTGGGGTAAAACTCATCACTGCAAATTGTCATTACCTTTAATATTTAAATAACACCATTTAATTAAAAAGAAGATTTTGTCTGCTATGCCTCCACCTCTCCTCCTCCCCCATTCCCCCCATCCTCCCTCCCCCCATTTAATTTAAAAAATTAAATGTCAACTCTGGATCCACTGAACTGTCTCAGCAGTGTTAAATACCTGACAGTACATTGGCTTTCAGAGATGAGGCACTGGAACAGTTGTAACACAAAACACCTTGGAGAAGCTAGGAGTGTCAGTGCTCCCTACATTTTAGTAGCAATCTTAGTTGGGTTTCATTTGTTAAATGCAAAAGCAGTGGTGGTGTCAGAGATAACAGAAGCCCAAACCTGATGCCAGAGGTCTGGTAAAACTGTGCAGACGTTTCTGATGTTACTGTAAGTGCAGTGACATTTGGGGTGGATCCCCACACTCATCCACATTCAGCCAACACTGAGCACTCAGCAGGGTCATAATCAAGGCTTGGCAGAGTTGCACCACGTGGATGCTTGTTTGGCTTCAGCAGATTTGAAATAGCCAGCTGGAGAATGCTTGAGCAGGAAAAGAGCATTATATATGTTGGAAGAGTGGTTTTGAAGAAACTGAGCTCAGGGGAGGGTTTGTGTGTATGCAAAAACTGAAATAGGAAAACCATGTTTAGCTGATGAATGAAGTTCATGGGACACTTGTGCTATTTGTATGTCCCATACACACTGGGACTCTGGCGATCCTGGGTTAAAGAAAATTCTGGCATGAGGCTTGTGTGAGCTCAGAGTTCTTTCCTGGTAGAGAAAGACATATATACATCCATTTTTCATAAGACACATACAGGACATGTGCTTACGACACCAGACATAGAGCATACACAGACCTTCTGAATGCATGCACAAGCACACTGGCTCTTTAGCCACGTTCCCTGTTCACTGTGAAAAGCTGAGGGACCATCTCCCACCAAATGATATGATAGAAAATGGACAGACTGTCTCTCTGGAGCATAGGAATACTGTAGTGAAGGGAAGAGAGAGCTCTGATGTGATGACAAAACCTTAAATGCTGCATAACCTTTTGTCCAAATATTCTAAGATAATTTCTTAAATAGGAAGATTAGTTGAAATGGACTGTATTTGTAGTCTGATGGAAGTCATAGCTTAGGTATGCTTGAGATCTTGTTTTAATTCCAGTTCTCTGGGCTGTTTCTCAGCCAAGAGATTTCTTTACGCTTTATTTTGTGGCAGATGCTTTATAGGCATTTCAGTCACTCAAGCTGCTATATTTAATGCATGTATTACGGTTAACACAGAAGGTGTTAATATCCATAATGATGCTTCCTTTGAAAAAAGCCAGCAGCATTTATTCTGGCTCTTTATCTTTAATGTGATTGTCAAGATTTTGCAATGTTGGAGAAGGAAATGATGACATTCAAGCCACCTCAGAGTAGTAATTCCATTAGAGCACTTTCCAATTCCTTAGCTCTGGCCTTAGCTTCTTTAATTAGCAGATAAATTTAGTACAGATCTATTAGTGAAAGGAATTGAAGTGTTATGTCAAGACAGTAAATACTCACTTTCCTGTAACTAGTGTGGGTAAACATTCACAGCTGAATTGGACCCACAGCTTCATTTCCTAGTGTTTGCTTTGAATGGTGAACACCAGAAATTACAAAAATACTCCACCACTAGTAAAAAACCTTCAAAGCAGTGGCTGAAACTATAAATCCCCTTATATATTCTATGTGCCTTCTTCCCGAGCAGGAGTGTGGGACAGGTACACTAAGGATATGGCCAAAAGAGTTGGCCATTGTCTAGTGAGTTGCTTATTGAACACAGGGAACATCCAAATGTTGGAAATCACATGAACAGAAGCTTCTAAGTGTCCTGGTTCTCGTCAGGTGAGAATTAACCTCCCCAAACAGTGAGCCCAGGTGAGCTGAGTTAGCAGGGCTGTTTTCCACACCACCTGGCACCACTCCCCCATAAAAGGAGCTGGTTGGGGAGGGGTGCTCCTGGGTGCCTCCAGGGCAGTTTGAGTGTGGTTGGGCTGTTGGTTCAGTCCATGCATGGTGCAGCATTCTATAATCCCCAGGTTGGTAAAGTACTCTGTTATCACCAGGTGTGAGTATAATTGGCTGTTATTTCTCTACTTTGATGGTGCTTTTGTTAGTAAGCTGTCCTTATCCCAACCCATGGAGGCTCTGTTTCTTTCTCCTCCTGGAGTGAGTGGCATGTGGTGCACAGCCGCTGGTTGAGGCTGAACCACTACAGTAAGGCAGAGTGACTACCAGGATCCTCTGGTCATCTGAGATCCACAATCACAAATGCAGTTGGAGTCAGTACTTTACCTTTTTGAAAGGAGCCAGCAAGGCTTGACCATTGCAGGGTGGCTGCCCTCACCTCCATGTTTAAGGATAAGCTGGTCACCAGAATATTTCCCTAGGATCTGGGCACCTACCTTTGGTCTGAGGGATTTCAATCCTTCATGTTTTACCTTCTAGAGGCCTCAGGTCACCTTTCTAATTCAGTCATCTTACTGTACATTGCCCTGGGTTTCTGCCTGCTTCTCTTCTAGATAAGCTCAGTCATCTCCTGTGACCAAGCCTGGCCATTTTTCTTAACTATTTCTCACAGCCTCCTGGTTTCAGCAACCTCAGGTACCTCTGCCTGATCCCTCCCATATCCTTGCCAAGTCTGTTAGCCACTGCAGAAAAGCAGCACTGAAGGTGATTTGGGAATATTTAGATTAAAAAGAGAGTAATTCCAGGGTTAGTCCTCATTGCAACACAACGATGCAGGCATCTGAATTTGCTCTAGCATTTGTTTTCTGGTTGTGCTGCTTCTTTGGACCTATTCCATAATGTCCAAAGACCTTAGCAAATGATCCATTTTTCACTGTGCAAGGCACTCATCCAAGTGAAGTTCTCTGTTGTGAATGTTTATGCCCTGGCATCGAGGTGAAGCTGTGTGTACAGACCAGTTTCATCTGCAGGGCCCTGTCCTACATTCTCTTTTCAAAAATTTCAGTGACTAAGACGATTTAATACAATTACATAATCACATTAGGAGAAAAAGTAAATTTTTAAATGGAGTGCTTCTTCCAAAATTGGTATTCTAAAAGATGCCTTATTTCTTGAAAAATCAAATTATCAAGATTGCATATTTCGTGCAAATGCTTGCTACTTTTTAAGGGCTTTTTTTCAACTTTTGCAAAACCCTTTCAGTGTATTAATGTCTAATTGTAAAACGTGAAAACGCTACAGCCATTTTATACTCCTCATAAGGAAGAGAGAAAATTATGAGATAGCTTTGTACTTAGAGAAGGTATACACTTTAGCACAACTAATAGGCTTTGATTTCTCAAATTGCTTTTGCTGTGTGTTAATGCTGTTTGGGGAAAAAGAAGCAGCTGTATTATCTTTCCTGAGAAGCTGAAAACAGGCAGCTGAATACAACCGCAGTCAGGTGGTGATTAAGGGTATTAACAGAGGAGAGGGTTTGCACCTACCTGTTGGCACCATCCCAGTGTGGCTGAGTGCTTAAAATCTTCCATCACCCAACTTTGCAGTTGTTTTCTCAGCCAACATTCGTGCTAGGCTAGCAGAGCAAAGCAATGCTTAAATTCTTTTTCTTTTCCCCATTATTCCGTCTTTACTTCTGCCAGTGTGAACATCTATACACATCTCCCAAATATGTCTCTCAAGTTGCTTGAGGCAAAGGAATCAGTCTGCAGGTTTGCTGTCAGGACAGCATTAATTCAGCACCTCCAATAATGCAGATAATGTGAAGCAGTCTGGATTAGACAGGGTTTTTTTTTGGTTTCTCAAAATAGATGGCAGCTTTTCTGTATTGATTTCAAATGGATCATGAACTGTTCATGTAATGAAGGTAAAAGGGTTCTAAACCCTTTTTTACCAACAACTTGAAAAATTATTGCATATTGTAAAACTTCAGTCCTTATTCCTTATTTTTTATCCACCTTCCCTTTCTTTCTTAGCAAGGGACTGTTGAAATTCTGTCAGCTTGTAGGGAAGGACTATTGCAATCGTTGGAGCCTGATTCTTCTGATGCCAGGTTTATGTAACTTCTGTCTCCAGAACTTCTATTGTCACTTTTCTCTAAATAGAAGACATTACACCTAATATAGATTCTTTTTATCTTTTTGTCATTTAAATATACTACCCATAAAATTAGAACCCATTAAAAATTAATTTTAGTTAGGAAAATAAAGTGCTGGGTAATGTTTTTTCTTTCTCCTCCCCTTTCTCTTTTTATGAAGATAACATTTTCTCAAGTAACTTTTTGAAAAGGCTTTTATATTGCAAATTATTTGAAGTGCGTATTACAAGATTAATTAAAATTCTTACAGGACTGCCTTTGCTGTCAGCTTGTGGCTGTGCTCTGGGCTTATAGGTGAGTTAAACATAAAAGCCTCATTGCATTACTGAATAATGCAAAATTCAGTTGGGACATGCAGCTGTGCTTAAACACAGTTGGGATATTTTCATGGAAAACTTCTCGTATTCTTGCAAGACTGATCCTTGTTTCCTAACTACTGATGATCCCCACCTTCCCCAGCAAGCAGAAACCTCAAAAAAAAATAAATCTGGCACATCCCGAATCTCCCTCCCAAGATCCCACAGTGTGCTCTATCCTGAAAATAACTCTGTCCAAAGCAGTGACCTCACCAACTGCTGGTGACAAAGACCTGGTGAACAACCTACAGAGCCACTAGTTCATCAGCGACAATATGGCATTAAGTAATATTTTAGATCCATGCGGAGGACAAAGTCCTCCTTCTCCATGGGCAGGGTGTACTGCCCTTGTTATGATTTTAACAAAAAGGAATTTGGATGATTCGGTTTCTATTTGAAATAAAATAGGTGGAACATGGTGAGAAATAGACTCGCTTCTAAAGATCTGGGAGATATATTTTTGGTAGCTGATACTGAGAAATACTACCTTTTCTTATTTTTCTCTGAAGGAAAATGAATGATATCGTGTGGAAAATCAGTCATGATAAATGTGTTCAATAGCCTTTCCCAGATGTCGTGTCAGCCTAGTTGAGGATTGTCAGATCAAAAAGAAAACAGTTTTCTTCAGCAATTAAGAAAGAGAAAGATGAGCAGTTACTTTCAAACTGCCTGTAGTAATTTAGTACTAGATTGTGCCACAGTATAACTTGACTGAATATCCTCACAAGTTTAAATACAAAAATATTCCATGTGGCCCCTACAGCCCTGAATGCAAATACCATTAGAGTGTTGCAGAAATCCCTTACTGGTGAGTAAATTGGCAGATTATTAAAGCTAGTTAGAAATTTGGAGGGAGAATATTATTTCAGTAGATGAAGCTAATTTGTCAAAGAGGAAGCACGTAACGGATCTTGCCAAAACAACTTTTAAAAACCTGTTAGTACTCGGTGTCCTCTTTCTTCCATTATGTCCTGATAAATTCAATAGGGGACAAACTGACCTATCAATTTTGCCATTAAACATCCTTTGCTTTGAGTTACTCTTTAGAGTTACCTAGTGGAATAGAAAACTCTGCAAAATGATTTAATTTTAGTTCCTATCTAATCTACACACACAATATTTAAATCTAAAAAGTATTCTTTCTTTCCATTTTGGTCTTAAAATTAGTTTCCTGAGAGATAGAAAATCTGAGCCATATCAATATCTACATATTTTCTGAGGGTAAAGGGGTTAAACATCAGTTGTTATGGGGGGAAAAAAACCCCCAAACCAAAACAAATAGTGGTGAAATGTTTCATGGCTGGAAACAGAGTAAAGCAGCCAGCTCAGGAATGGGACCAAACCTCCAGCTCTAGCAGTCAGAGATCATCAGAAAGAGCTGTAGATAAAGAAAACACACATGGTGTCCTGCATCTGTTGGCTCATTTCTCCACTGAGTGTACTGGAATGTGCATTTTTGCATGTCTCTGATGACTTCCCTTTCAACTGAGGTGAATCTTTGTGGCCGTGCTGCATGGTTTTCTGCAGCCTGTCATCTTCAATGTCTTCTTCAAGCCCTGGTCCCTGTTAATTAGTGGAGAGCATAATGGAAAGAGCGCTGCCATCCATGCTGCACGCTGACTCTGCTCAGTGACACTAATTTCTTTAGTCTTGTCTAATTATGGAGCAATTAATGACTCTATGCATGAGGCAGGAGGAGATTTGTGGGGTGGACACAGACTTGCTTGAATTGTCTGTGGGTTCCATGCAGGGTTGAAAGGATCATTTCTCATCTTTTACTCGGTCCCTCTTGGTGTATGTTCTTGAAAAGTACTTGCTGTTTGCTGATTGCTTGTAGAGGATGAACCTGGAAATGAACTGCACATTTGTTTTGTGCAAACGAGGTGGGAGACAGGCAAGCTCTTACTAATTATAATCAGTAAATAGTAGCTTTTGAGAATTAAGTTATTTTGGTCAGAGTACTTGGAAATGTCTTTCATAAATGAAAATAAATACATTAGGTAAGTAAATCGGTCCTTGGATCTGGCCTGAATCTGCCCAAAATAATGATAAAAATTAAATTTAATAATAGCCTTATGCCTCTGAAATGTGAAATGGAGATAGAATCAAGGACTTTGGAGGCAATTTTTTTATTATATCTAACTTGTTAGTTAAGATTTCATTAGTTTTTGCCACAATTCTTATTCTAGCCTTGTGGATGAATCATCATCAACAATAAAAGCAGGTTTTACTCAGCAAGTTTGTTAACAATGTAAAGATGAGAATAAATGAGTATTTTCTTACCATAAAAAGCTTGGCTGTGTCCAATCTCTAGCAGTTCTGCAATATTAAGTGCATAGTTTTGAAGAGCAGAACCAGAGCTCGAGAGGTATGAGTAGATAAAACTAGAAAATTATATAAAATATTTGCCCAGGAAGGTGGGCAATACATCCCTGGATGTACTTAAAAGAGGGGTAGATGAGGTACTTAGGGATGTGGTTTAGTAGAGGACAGCTATGGTTGGACTAGATGATCTCAATGGTCTTTTCCAGCCTTGTGATTCTCTTTTGCTGGCAACTTTCACAAGGACAGTCACACTGTGAGAATTGTCCCTGATTGTCAGACTGTATGTGTCAGAGATATGAACTGTACTCCTCTAAATTGTATGTAAGTGACCAGAGTGATGCAATATAAGCAGTGTGGTCGCAGTCTAAAACTATTCCAAAACAGACTGTAGAAATGGAGCTTAATGCTGCTTTGTGGATACTTAACATGCTTTGGCTTCATTTAAT
Organism: Porphyrio hochstetteri; assembly: GCA_020800305.1. Lineage (NCBI taxonomy): Eukaryota > Metazoa > Chordata > Aves > Gruiformes > Rallidae > Porphyrio > Porphyrio hochstetteri. Next base: position 64,977,333 of record CM036908.1, on the reverse strand, counting down.
ATTTTCAAATGAATATTCTGATTGGAAAGGTCTGGGCCATGAGGCAGGGGAGGTTGTAAAGAGATTGGCATTGAGATAATTTAGGGGCCAGGCAGGAGGGTTGGAAGTTTGCCTGAAACATCAGGGTTAGGTTCCAGCTTCTCAGACACCAACTTACTGTATACTGCGTCTTCTTTTGTCCATGCTTTTGTGAGGACACTGCTTTTCATGGATGTGAATGGTGAGAGAGCTTTGCAGAAGCACTCAACTGTAGTCCAGCTTGGTTTCCATCATGATAGGCTGCGTTATGCTGATGATATTGTGTCTATGACACCTCACTGCTTGTTGCTTTCCACTGTGTGCATTTGGTCTGTCACATCAAGCATAGCCTATTTGCCTTCACTTCTAAAACTCTTTGCCTTGTCAATCTGTTGGAAACCCTCCACTGTCAGAGTGGTCCTACCACTGAGCCACTTGTTGTACCTCTAACTTTAGCAGCCACTTCTTCAATTTAAGTACCACCTTACACATTGTCCCATATGTTTTGAAGAAGTTTACACTTGGTCAAAAAGATACTGGAACACCTGGAAACTTCTATACTTCACAGGTGCCTTCAAAACATATAATTAGGGAGGAAGTTCTCTATTAGGTTAATCACTGCTGTTGTGTTGATTCCTTGTGCTTGGCTGTCTGGAAACTTGTGGAGGAAGAGCACCTCTTTCCTGCCATATATGGAGTCCTGTGTTCTAGTGCAGGTATAGACATGGCATAGGGCGTGAGTTGGGGCCAGCATTTGGGCAGTGGTACCTGTTGTGCTGTGGGAGCAGCCCATCCTGCTCCACTGGATGTGTGATAGTGGTGGCATTTCAAAGGTGATGGCAGATGCAGAAAGGTGTGTTCTCTGCCTCTGTTTTATTGGAATTTGAGGAGAAATATGAAGGGGGGGAGTCTGTAAGTTGTCCTGGGCACTCGGCATGTGATGCCACATGTCCTCTATCTTAGACTAAAGCCAAGTTGTGGAGATCCATTCAGTCAGCAGGTTAGAGAAACCAGTCAGAGCTTCATACTCAAGCAGCCCTGAATTGTTGGTATCCTTTGTAACCCTAGAAAGAGTTACAGGGCAGAAGCTGATGAGGCTGTTAATTATGGGCACTTCAGTAAAACAAGTCCCTCATGATGAGGGCTTGCCATTTGGCAGCTGGACTAATGGCGCTTTGCATGGCAAAGATGTGCAGTGCTAGGTACTAAACCTGTGGGATCTTGGACGGTATTAGTAGAAGGAGAAAACTTTATTAATAGAAACATTTTTAGCCCTATTATTCTGATAAAGCCTGGATTCAAGTGTTAGATCATTATTTTTTATGGGTGCGTGTGGAGCTGGGGAGTTGATGAGAGAGATGTTCTGTATAAATTCTTTAGCAAGATCCAGGGATGGAGAAATATGGAGTCATTTCTTAGTGTCATGGCAACCAGCTCTACCCAGAGGAGGCATCTTATCAATTAGGTTAAATAATTAGGAATAGCATTGAGTAAAATGAAGAAAAACAGCTTAGAGTGATGTCAGGTGGGAGGCAGCTGAGTGTCTAAACAAAATTAAAAATATGCTGTATCACTTCTGGAAGACTTTAGCAGAGGCTGAAAGGAGATGTGGAGGGGAGGAAGAAATGGAGAGAATTAATGAGATGGTGAAAAAAAATTGTGGAAGGAACTTTTTCAGATGACATGGAAAGTATTTAGACAAACCCTTAGTTTGGTTGGAAATGTATTTTAATTTAAAAGTACATTTTTTGAAGAAAAAAGATGAATATACACAACTTTATTTTACTTCACAATTAATACGTAGCTTGTTTTCAAGAGAACAGTAGTGTTCTCCCTTGCTCATTCTCATGCTAGGCTTTTCAAAATTTTTTACACTAGGAAGAAACTGGAGAATTTTTCTTTTGTTTTCTACAAGAAAGGTTTTCAAAAAAATTTTATTTAAAAAACCGCTTTTCACTGTGGTGGTGGAAAAAGTAGAACATAGTAAAGAAATAAGACCTTACATTCTACTTTAAAAGTTCTACCACTAGAAATTCAGATTAAGACCACTCATGGGTGTTACTTCTCTTAATTTTTTACTAAACTTTACCCTATTTCACTATTAAAAAACATGGGAAAATAATAAAATGGGGAAAAATAATTTTTAAAAACAGCAAATCTCTCTATTTTAGAAAATATTTCCTTCTGAAATTTTCCAATGAAAAGTAGACAAGGGACAATTGAAATAAATGACACTGAATAAAATTGAATAATTTTTCTTTATTTGTAAAATGTATGTAAAAATATCAAATATAGAGTGGCTGTGATATTATTATTACTGTTATTATTACATTAAAATAGTTTCCGAAAGGCCTTTTGCCCTGCATTTGGGAAACTTCCCATACAGGTTCTCATACAAAAGATAAACATATCTGTTTATTGCTGGCCCTAAAACTCACTAACATTAGCAGCTACTTTCCATTGACCTCAGTGAATTATGGATCACAACCTCTGGGGACAAAGGAGTTCAGGTTAATATAATTAAGAACCAGTGTGGGTTACCTTACAAATTTGGTTCAAAGGGGTTTTTATTTAGGTTAGGTAAATGTGTTTTAATGTTATGCTTACTAAAATGTACTTGCAGGAATAAATACTTGCATAAAATGAGAAATACGTGAAGGATTGTTTCTCCCAAACCATGAGTAGAGGATATGAAGAGGCTGTGCTCCATAGATGATAAAACTGAATGCCTAAAAAGATTAAAGGAAATATTTGCAATTTGATCAAACCAACTATGGGGAATAAAATGAACTCTGTTGGGATTGGTTTTGCAGTAAGATGAATAAAAGATGTAAAGAAAACAGCTTTGCAAAGTCAACTGCAATTAATAGTTCGGTATAAAATTAATGTACCATATGCAGAGGCTTGGGAACAAGCAGGCTGGAAGGCCTGAAAAGACATGCTAATATATGGGTTGTTGAATTTCATTTTCATTGAGTTTGAAGACTTTATCTTGCAAGGCTTACAACAGATTCTTATTCACAGTAGTCCTCAGTTGTGGGAACAACTGAACATGAATGGTAGCTGCAGGTATTAGTAGCGCAGGCTGGTTTAGGTCATTAATGCAGAGGGACCAAAAAACCTGAAAATGCTGTCAGACTCCCTACTCTACATAAAGTCCCTGTTATATGCAATGATTTCAGATGCCTTGTCCCAACAAAGGAAATCACATTCTTCTCCAGCTCTTAGTGCCTCAAAACAGCTGAGGGGTACCTGAGGCTGCTTCAAGGACTGGCAAAATAAGCAGTGGGGGAAGAGACCCTGAAGTAATAAATATTTTCTTCAGCAATCAGCATATGGACAAAACCATCAAAGTTGTCAAGATTATTGAAATTAACCTTACTGATCTCACTACTACTCTTGTAAAGGCTGTTCACCATTGTTTGTGGCACATGCAATTTCATGACCCTGGGTTTGCCAAACCAGACGCTTAAACATTAATTTTAGAAATTAATGCTTATTCTTGCTGCTAAAGAGTTAATGTTCGAGAGACATCTCATGATTGTTGGGTCACATCTTGACATTTTTATTCTGTCAAATCTCTCAGTTATTTTCACTGGATCTTTCGGGTTGGCTTAGTCACTCTTGGCTAAAATCCAAGAACGAACAGCTTTGCCTGCATTTGCTCTGCTCTGGGAAATAGTCCTGCGTGTAGTAGAAAGATGGTAAAATCTTCCCAGCTTTCAGAACCTAAACCATGATACTAGCATAAACCTAAAATACTTAAGAAATGATTTAAATTTTGCCCAGATGTGTTCTATTTTTTTTACCTCATGGTGGTATCTGAGTGCAGCTTTTCTCCCTTGTACTGCAGGTCTTTTTTCTGCTTAATCCTGAAATTAGGGTTTCTGGTTTGATACAATAATCCCACTGGAGAAGTGATTGTGAAAAGGACAGGTGAAATTTGGTGTCACTGCATGCAAATTAATGCACATAGGCAAAAAATAGCTAGCTATACCTATGTAGTAATGGTTTCTAAATTAGCAGCTAGTGCTTGGGAAAGAAAACTGACTATTATTGCAGATAGTCCCTTGGAAATAGCAGTGTAATATTCAGTGCCAGTCAAAAAAAAAAAAAATCAAATAGGATTTCTAGTCAAGTGATTGAAATTAGCATTGTTGCACTACGCTGCACTGTTCTGCAGCAGGGCTTTGTAAGATGAAAAAGGGTGTCTGAAAGGGGGCAGGAATGAAGCACAGAATGGCTTCCTCAGGAGAGGTCAAGCAGATTAGGGCTCTTCACAACTGAGAAAACACAGTGGAGGGTGGCTTAGAAAAAACCCAGAGTGGTGCATAGGAGGTGAAGGGGAACTGGGGGTGGCCAATGTAAATGCTGGGGCAGCCAGATTTGCAGAACAGTAAGACAAAATTAATACTTTGTCACATAATGTTTTGGTGAGAAGAGGCAAAAACTGATTTGTGGGAAAGAATTAAGATAGTCTTGCTGGAGATATCTGGTTGGTGGCAAGTACATGCCATGGTCTGCATGCAGTGGGCAGTTTAGAAAGTCCCTGGGTTTATGGAAATCTGGAAGGAATAGCCTGGGGCAGAGATGCCTCGTGCTCCCTCTTTCCCATACTCATATCCGGAAGGGCCTGCAGTCAGAGGAAGGGATTTTGATGCACAATTGGTGTGATGCTGAGTATCACTTCTGTCACTGTACACATCTCTGTGGGCCATACCCATCCCAGGTATCTTCCAGACAGTGTCTGGAGCTTTGCAGCAAGAACGCCATCATCCCAAAGATAGTAACTTCATTGCAGCACCTAAGAGCAGAGTAAGTGGGTTTTAGTGAAACAGGACGTTCAAAAGTCTTATGAAACAAAGTCAAAGGAAAGTGATAAAATACACTCAATTATTCTCCTCAGATACTCTCCAGACATCAGTGTAATTTCATTGACTTCAGTGAAATTAGTGTTAATGTAGGAATGGAAATACAGCAAATCTAATTCCAGCATCTCCTTCCTGGAATAGTGAGCAAGAAAACAAAAAGGTAATCAGATAGAAACAAGTGCTGATCAGAAGGAGTCGGACAGGGAGGAGGAGAGCTCCAGGAGCTGCTGCCAGGAAGTAATGACACTTTTCCAGTCTTGCATAGTCATAGAGAGCTCAGCAATATGTGTACAGGGGCTGAAGTGGAAAGCCAGACTTTTTTGGTTTGTTTTAGTTTTCCAGTTTGTATGATTCTTTGTTGTTTTACTGAATGTTTTGAAACCCCTTCTACCAGGACAGCATCAATAGCTGGTAATATGTCCAGCAATATTGTTATTTTTGGTGTCACCGGGAAGGGAGCAGTGGAAAGCTGTGGGACTGGTGGAAGAGGTGGAGGTAACATGATCAATATAGTATTTATATAGGTCTTTATTAATCGAAAACGACATCTGTTTGTAGCCTTTGAGTGCTTATATCCAGTTCTACATATATATTGCTGTCTGGCTTTGTCATCCTCTGATAGACAATGCAAAAATATGTATAAGGTGTTGGCTGCAGTTTTGCCATGCTGTTGCTCTTCAGCAGAACAGTTTGTGGCACTTGCAAAGGTAAATGTGGAGAGCATCTTCCTCAGACCACAGATGTTCACAGAATCACAGAGTTGTAGGGGTTGAAAGGGACCTCCAGAGATAAGTCCAATCCCTCTGCCAAAGCAGGTTCCCTAGGACAGATCACACTCTCAAGTGCCATAAAAACTACCCAATGTACTGTGATTCAGATTGATGTTGTGCAGGAAATGAAACCCTCTCCCTGAGCACGTCTGCGTCAGTATCTTCCCCAAAGACCCTTCTCCACTGGAGAGAAGTGGCTTTGTAATGGCAGTGAGTGACAGCAAAGCCACAGACCGCTGACTGAAGCGTGATCCCCTGATGTATCGAGGCCAGGGGATGGATGTAGTGTGAATTCATAAAAGGTTAATTGATAATGCTGAATGCTAAATTAAGAGGCAAACTTTTTTCCTCCTCCCTCCTCCTGTAAGGATGTCGTAGAGTAACACACATGGTTTCAGAGTATGAAAGTAGGAAACAAGCTCATTTTTGCAGCTAGGTTTCACTTGGGTATTGACTGTCTTACAAGACAACCACCGAGGAAGCTCTGAAGTAGCTGCCAGGCTCAGTGACAGCTCAGCATCTGCCATAGCTAAATCAATACTGCGATGAAGGACAGGTTCCCAAAGTGGATAATCAAAGCAGACTAAAGTTAATTCACCTTGAAAGACCGAGAATATTAGTGTGAAATTTTTTTAGGCAAACCCAGCATCATTCCAGTAAAACCTGTGACATGCTGAGGTCCAGCCCTGAGCAACAGCCTGCCCAAGCATGGCCTCATGTTTGTGCGGCTTACAGGCACGGATGCTTCAATGAAATGGAAGCCTCATGCTACATCATGCAAAAAGGGGTTTGCATCAGGCCTAATAGATAGTTCCGATGCTAAGAACTCATTATTTGGTTTTCTGGAAAATATTCTTTTATCATATAAATGCATGGGTGTGTGTGAAGATAACCAGTGTTCCATTTTTTCTTAGGCTATTAAGACTTTTTTTTTCCTCAAAATAGAGTTTTCTTCCACTGTTCAGGTTTCAGAGGTTTAAAATCAAAAAACTGGAGGAAAAATGCTTTGCTATGAATTATTTCAATTTTATAATATGTGTTTTAACTTTTTGTGAAACTCTAGGGTTTTTTTTCCCCTCCTTGGTTTTAGGGCCAGCACTTCAGGGAAGGCAAATCTAATTTCAGATAGACTGTTAGTGTCACACAGAAAATTTTGAATACAAAATTTTGCTTGGCTTTGTCCAGAGATGCTGAAATTGCAGGACTGAGAATTAGACAGAATGTGCTTCTGTAGATGAGTTAGATGAGTAAGAAACATTAGCGTTCAGTTCAATAAAGCCAGTTTTGTGGTCATTTCACAAAGGAGAATTATTCCGAGAAGAATGGGATGCAAACATCATCTCCAAATTTGAGGCTTTTAACATTAACAGTTAAATACTTAATTTTGTTCCTTTTTCTTCCTAAAAATACCCTATAATTACATACAAAAATCTACCCTTGCACAGACTTCAGGCTGATGAATTAAAATAGAGAAAGAATGAGCTAGCAAATAGAAGCAAAGTTGCTTTACCTGCTCTCTATGTCACTAATATTTTGGGCAGATACTGTAAAAGCATGCACTGTTATGCTAGCAAGTGCTTTTACCACATGTCTCATGGCTATGCATGTCCTGCACTTTATACCTGGAATCATTTGTCTAATTTTTCTAAATCCATGCTTATTAATTGTGCTGAGATAAAATCGAACATTTAATTAAATGACTAAGCAAGTTAGATTTGAAAGAAGTAGAAAGAATGAGCGAATTAGCAGCTGCAGAAAATCTGAGCCCATTCATATTGTGTGTTCACCTTTATACTGGCATTCAGGTGTATCTTTGTGTCCATACATATATAAATATGTATAGTTTTGAAAAAAACACCCCAACTTGCAGATTTATATAGTACAAACTTTTACATTGGTGTGTGCAGAAGAAAAGAACCTAGGAGCAGAGAGTTAGAAAGATCTTCAAGTCCAGTCCTTTGAAGGCGCCTTTACAAATTTCCTATTATACTTTAACAAGACAGACAATTTAGGTGGTGTTCCTCAGTGTGCAAGTGATGCTCTGGCATCCTGCCTCCAGCAACATTGCTATCCTGGGCTCATCTTAATGTGACAAGAACTTGGTGTCCCACTAAAAAATTCCCTTTAAAATATTAAAGGGAAAAAAAAATCAACAGCAGAAAAAAAAATCTTGCCTCTCAAATCCAGCAACAGGCTGTCAGGTTGTTTCACATAGTAATACTGACAGCTGCCAACTTTGCTCAGAGGACTTTTTTCTGGAGATGATCCCTTTGGTTCCTGTGCTTCCATTGAGAGTGCTGGAGACCCTTTGCATCCTGTGCTTGTTACTGGTGACGGTTTTGACACGGTGTGACATAGTGAGGAAGGCACATGGGATGGCTTTGATCCGCACATGTCAGCGACGGCCAGTAATAATAGTAAAGCCAGCACTCTGGGAAAGCAGCTTCTTTATGTCCTTGATGGAGAAAGGAAAGAGCAAGATTTATGTGATGGGTAGATGATTGTTTGACAGGCACAATTCAGTTTTTTCGATATACTGGAGAGATTTGCATGGAAATGAGGCAATGATAAATGTAATACTCAAAATCTAGAAAACGATAAATAAGGGATGGAACACAGTGCTGGAAGCATGGGGTTGCTGGCATTCATGGTGATCATAATTCTCATGAATTTTGGTCATCTTCTGCCTCTTTATTTTCCTTCTGTAGCCACTGTAATTCCTTTAGGGAAGTGATTAAATTGTAATTAACATTTACTATTGCACAGGACTTTATGCAGCATGTGAAATTCTAGATGTGCTGTTTGGTAAGGAGGTGATGGATTTCTGAAGAAACAGGAATGATGAAATATTAGTATAAAAATGGTTTAGCTCATTTTGCTAGTTAAGTAATACGTGTTTATAGCATACCATTCTTATACATGGATGCTTAAATATTCCTCCTCCAGTTGTCACCACCAAATTGTGACCCATTAGACACAACTTCCACTGCATGTGAAATACATAGAAAAAACCCTAGCACTCAGTCTCTTACTCCAGCACGCTTAGGGAAAAAGTTTCCAGGACTAAGATCCCTTCACTGAAAGTTCTGGGTTTTTCAGGCAAAGTGAGGTTTTGCCACTCATTTAACACAGGGTATTGGTATTTTCCCTGCTGCCTGTCCTGGTATAATTGCAGCCATTTTTCAGGCTGTGCCTTCCCATGTGATGCTTAACACCCTTGAACAATATGATGGTGAGCAAGCAGACCCTGACAGACCCAAGACACTTAAAGCTGTCCAGTTGAAAGAAAATGCTGGAAATTGCATCCAAATGCCAAGAGAAGACCAGTGATCCCATGCTGGACTGTATTTCTGATGGCTAATGAAGGGAATGAGCAAAGTTATCTAATAACATGGGGTGGCTGTGGTAGGGGATGTTGAGCAGGGAAGATTTGTGTGAACTGTGATTTTGAGGCGCTTAGCATCTGTGTCATCAGACCTGGGCAAATCTTGACCCCTCACCCTCAGGGTGGCAATATGTAATTTTGTTTTCTAACCTTGACCAACTTCAGCTCTTGTCCATCACTTCCTCAGGGCTAGAAGCCAAACACACTGATAGCAATGGACAACAGTAGCCTTGGTTTAAGCCTGTGTTTTGCAATACCAATTCAGCCAGTCTCAGATTGTAACTGCATCCAAAAATATAGCTAGTCAGCTCATCATATATGCATCTTGGAGAGTCATTTACTTTAAAGTAAATATTTTCTGTTAGCTAAGTGCTCTCATAAAAAAAAAACCTTCCCAGCTTCGCCATTTAAAAATTAGTGACTGTACAAGTGCAGTTGAAAGCCCTTATTTTTATAAGGATTTTTGCATAAAGTATGCAAAATGTCTAAGTGCATCCAAAGCAGCTGTTCCAGTCTGCTGTGCAGTGTCTCCTGTAAAGGAGACCACAGCGAGGGTGAGATCCTACTGTTTAGTACTGATGATCCTCTTAATTACGTAATTATTTAGTTCTCATCAAATAAGTGTCTCAACAATGTTAACAGGGGTTTTACAGACCTATCTTTATTATCATTATTCTCTTAATTTAGAGTTTCCATTACTATAGTATCAGGAAGGTGCTTGGTAGGGAGCATGAGTGGATGTCACCTGGACTTGTTGACTGCAGCAAGTGATATATGCTTGGAGGGCCACCACCTTCCTGGTTTCAGCAGTCAGATGATTTTGTGCCTGGGTGCGGGCACTGTATGTAGAGTGTATAGGCCATGGTGTGCATCTGCCTGGACACAGTTGCTTCTGATTTCCCCTTGGTTTCAGCAGTCAGATGATTTTGGTGAGAAGTTCTGTGCTGAATCCAGGCCTTTGACCATTAACTTCTCTGCAAAGTGGGTGTAACAATACATTGTTGGGGCTCATGGGAGGATAAATATAGTGGATTATAGAATAATAGAATCACCTGGGTTGAAAGAGACCCTTAAGATCATCAAGTCCAACCAAAGCCTAAACCTGCCTAGCCCACCTCTAGATCATGTTCTTAAGCACTTCATTTACATGCCTTTTAAATACTTCCAGGGATGGTCACTCCAACACCTCCCTGAGCGGCCTGTCCTAAAGCCTGATGACCGCTTCAGTACAGAAATTTTTCCTGATATCTAGCCTAAATCTCCCTGGTGCAATTTTAAGCCATTTCCTCTTGTCCTATCACTTATCACCTGAAAGAAGAGACCAACGCCAACATCTCTGCAACCACCTTGCAGATAGTTGTATAGAGCGATGAGGTCTCCCCTCAGCCTCCTTTTCTCAAGGCTAAAAAGCCCCAGCTCCCTCAGCCGCTCCTCACAGGACTTGTGCTCCAGACCTTCACCAGATTCGTTGCCCTCCTCTGGATGTGCTCCAGCATCTCGTTATGTGGCATGGGATAGTATAGTGTTATGACTGCAGAGGTAATTGGAGGAAAGATTTTTTTACTTTGGGTACTTTTGGAAGTAAAATTTGTTCTGGTGTTGATACCTCCTCCCTGTTAATAGGAAGTAAATGTATTCAGGACACTGGTTGAATACAGCTGTAAAACTCGTGTCAGCATTGCTGGAATGAGAGTAGGGGGGTACATTTTAGCAGCACAATATTAATTGTGGTCAAGAATTAAAAATTAAACATGGCCTTTTGAAGACCTGTAGAAACGTGGCTTTGTGTTGGCGCTTTCCATAGCACAGCCAGCAGGCAGGAGTGTTGCTGCGGGGTGGAGGCGGGAGGCTGAGGCTAGGGGCAGGACAGGGCAGGCATTGAAGAGGAGCTGGGAGGCAATGATAAGGGGGGGCTCTGCAGAGAATTGTGTTCATCCAAGTGATGCACTGCGTTGGGTAATTTTGGTGGATGTGAAGAAAGCTGTTTACTGTGAGAGCGGCAGCCTGTTGCTGCTGCTTCTCAGTGGGGCTGTTGAATTTAGGAGATGGGCACTGCACTGTGCTACCAGGTGTCACACCAAATAGCACCTGCAAATGGGTTGCAATGTAATCCGATGTATTAAGGTGAGGTGGAAGGGAACAACAGAGAGCTGCTCTGCTTTTCAAATAATGGATCAGATACTTGGATACTGGGTTTATATGTAACTATATCCAGTGTCTTTATATTGGGGTTTGTGTCAAGTCTCTCATGAATGATACAGCTTTAATAATATTAATCTAATAATCTTACATGAACACCCAATTCCAAAAATTCATTGAATAAATTGTAGCTAGCCTCAGCATGCAAAAGTGATTATCTCTGTTCTTCCAGGATGAGGGAAGGCATCATCTTCTATATAATTTTGGTGGCCCTGCCTGTGGCAGGGGCGTTGGAGCTCTATTATCCTTGGGGTCCCTTCCAACCCATGCCATTCTATGATTCCATGATAATTGGAGTTTAAAGGTATATAGTATATGCTTAGATGATTATTATTATTAATAATAATACTCTAGCATAGAGCAGACCATAGAGGAAATTAGATCTCTTAATCAGGCCTTTAGTTCTTAAAGGCAGATGTTCCTATCTGGACATATTTAGCATACAGCTAAAGAGATCTGAAGTGCTTTGGGATAATTTAGGTAACTGAGTTGTTTGGTTTTGTTTGGTTGGGGTTTTTTAAACAAAGTTCCTGGTTTTAAACAGGCATAAAGATTTATCTAACACTATTGCTAAATAATTCAGAATGGTTTATGTATGTACAAATATAGTAACATACATTTTATGTATAAAAATATATAGCACTTAGTTCCTTGTGCATAATTTAGGGAAGATTTTTCAACACTGAAGAGTAAAAATAGAAATTAAAATAGCAGTTGAACCACATACCTTTAGGACTGAGAAAAATATTTCTGCATCTCTATGTCAAATTGATCTCTATGAAATCTAATAGAGACTGTTCCAGATTTACACACACAGGACAATTAAGTAAATGAGCATTGCATGGCTGTAGAAACGTAACAGGAAACGTCTGGAGAAATGCAAGTCATTACAGGGAAGGTGAATAAATGCAATTTGGCCTAACTTGGATAAAGTAATTTCACCCTCAACCTCTTTACTATCATCTCTCCCATTTTTTTTTTTGCAGAGAGGCTAAATTAAAACTATTGAAGTGTATGTGTACCTTTATAGTTTTCTTTAGAGAGAGTTTAAATCCTCTTTACTGTCAAGAGAGGCACAGTATTTTATTTCCTTCAGAACCGTTTGCAAATGATCTTGACTGCCAGTTCCCCTTGCCAAAAGTAATTAAAATAGAGCAGAAGTTAAATGCTCCTCTGCCTTTGCTTTTTTAAAGGTAAGGGGTAAGGTTTACACTTGGCATTTCAATGTTTGCTTGTTAAATACAGATGCTCTGAGAAATGCTTGCTAATTACAGGCACTAAGGGTCATTGATGGAGAACCTGAAACCTTTAAAGGCTGAGAAAGGCAAGTGGCGTTAGATGCTTGCCAGGGTGTCCATGTATGTATGCATAGGAGATACAACGTGCTCCAGAGGTGGTCAGCTCCCTGAGCTGAGGCATCTCTGGCAACCAAGGAGCTGATCCAGCTCACCTCTGTTCTGTCCCATCCCTGTCATACATGTGTCTTGTGCAATTACTCCAACTTAACATTGGGTGGGGAAGAGCTAAGGTGGTAAATTGTATTTTTAAGGCAGACTATCCTCTTTTCACAAGTGTGAGTGTCACAAAAAATGTAACAAACGCAATGCAATTATTTTGTGTATAGATTTATTATATTGTTGTCAGCACAAACTTCTCTTGTATACCAAGACCAACAAACCACTAAATACTAGTGCTTTTTTAATGACCCCATTTTCTAGGTATCATATAGACAGCAGGAATGGGGACCTGATGGAGAAGTGGGTTTTCCATGTCAGGTTATGAAAAATGTGCTTTCCCCCAAAATAGCAGTGAGGTTTCAGCAGCTACCAGTGCTGGTGTAGGGAAGCACCATGTGTGAGAGTAGTCTTTGAGGCACAGCTTCAAAGCTGTGGAGATCTAAGTAGGTTCCTTTTAAATATTTGACAAAGGACCCCCATGTAGTAACCTGTAAGAAAAGTGGAATATTTAGATGAACTCCGCCATGTGTCTTTACCATTTCCAGTAGGAGGCAAAGGAAGGTTTTCATTTCCAACAGAGGGATAGTGATGGTTTTGTCTGTGCAGACTCTGCAGCATGTAGGCTTATGAATTCTGGCTTAGTGAGGTACTGCTAGGTAATGCTTCTAGCAGCTTCGCAGATTTGATCCAGTGATTTATTCTAACCTTAATTTCTTGAATGAACATACGCTTTTTAAGTACATCTTTCCAGGACCCCATATTAAGAGACACAGAACTAGAATTTAACTTCTGGTGTATATTTTCTACAAATTGTGTATGCCAAAGTAATTTTCTTTTTTGAAGAGGAGGAAATATGAGCCAGTTGCTTCAGACAAGCTGTTTTCACCATGGCATTCTCAGCCGTTTCCAACCTGGCAGGTGTCAAGAGTTGCACCTCTTTTTTTTCCCCAACCTTATAGGGCACTCTGTCACATTTTCAATCAGCCTGTGTCTTCTGTGTAGCTTTGCATGCCCAGTTAGGTTGTCTGCTTTGTAACTGCAGTCTAGCTGTAGATACCGGCTTGTATGAATTTTAGTCATGCAGAAGGGCAGGATTGCAGGGACAGTTAGGACTTCTCTTTCCATTTATAGTCACAGCCATTTTCAGATGCATCTGACATCAGAGGGCAAGGCAAGAGATGTTCTGCACTCACATATCTGGTGAGCTGAGTTAGTGATATATCAGCAACTGTTCTTCAGGATGAGGGATGTTGCACCTAGAAGAAGTGAGACTTCATGTTTCTCCTGCTACAAATGTCCATGAGTGGCGAAAGATGAAAAAAAGAAAAAGGAAAGAAACAAGTCAGGTGACACCCATCCATCTAGTCTTTTTTATAATCCACATACTCTTATACTCTGAGTGTTGATATAGAATCATAAAATTGTTTAAGTTGGAAAAAGCCTTCAAAATCAACTCCAGCTATAAAGCCAATATTGACAAGTCCACTGCTAAACCAGGTCCCAATGTGCCACATTTTTTACATACCTCCAGGGATGATGACGCAACTGCTTCCCAGGGCAGCCTGTTCCAATGCTTGACAACACTTTGGGTGAATAAATATATATCTGAATGGGTATGGAGGTAGAGAAAACTTTTCAGTAGGTAGCAGATAGGATACTACAATCAATAAAGCAAGGGAAAAAAAAATCTACCCTTGCAGAGAATTATTTCTGGGTATCATATAGAACATTAATCTGCTGTGTTTCTTAAGACTGAAACCTTTTTGTCCGTCTTTGCTGCACATTGTGTGACCATGTTTGATATGATAGGGTGTGTTGAGATGAAAAATGCCAGGACTTTGATGAAGCAATGAGCGTGATATTTTTGATGAACATCGGCATCTAATTTTCACGTGGACATAGTAAAAAGTGCTGTGAGGAATATTTCTGTTTGGTGTTAGGAAAACACCTTGTTTCTTTAAAAATCACACCTCTCAAATAGGGGTGATAAGAGTAAAGGAGTGTGAAACAAAGGGAGTTTTCTGGATTGAGGTAGAAATGTGTTGTGTGGAAAGAAGATGCTGTGCATGGAGAGATGGAAAGCATTTTTCCTTTCACAGTGGGTTATTTCTTGCAATTTGTAGGCTGCAGTTGTTTTTCAAAGAAGCAATATGGAAATGCATAGCTGCATTCTGCTATAAAGCACCTCCGAGCAAAGATTATTAAAAGTGACAGGCACGCTTCTGTGTATTTGATAATGTCAAGAGCAGAGGTAAAGTGCTGCACATTGGTGTTATGGGATATCAGAATAATTCTCTTTTCTGCAAAATCTGTTATGCCTAATGGAAGAACGTCATTTTGGGCTTGCTTGGAAGGGTAATTACATTGTGACTCAATAAGGCACCTTAAACTTGCCTGACTTTAAGGACCGCCTTTCAGTCCACCACTGTTCAAGACAGCCTGAGCAAAGGTGTGCATTTAAGTTTTTGCTTAAATGCTTTGATGAATAGAGATTTCAGAAATTAACTGTTCTCCATCAAATAGTATTCGCTGCATCACACTTGTAATAGTATACTGAGGTTGATGCCTTTCCAACTTAAAACGTGATTATTCTCAAATATGGCATGTCATTCTTTGGTATTGCACAACTCAATGGTTACTGTTGACAATAACAGTGGCATGTTTGGAAAGGGGTGAATTAAACCAGAAAAGGTAATTCCAAGAGTGGATTTAAGGTGGTTTACTGCTCTACCATGTCCTCCTCCTGCTCTAGTGATCTGTCCTCAACAATGAGGTAAACTCAGGATTTTCTATATGTGCTGGTGTCAATGAGATAATTAGCTATCATTCACTAATCCAGTATTTATCTTTTTGGAATCATTAGTGATTGGCATCTAGAGTTGACGTGACATGTCCAAGTCATCTGCTGGGGCTGGCTGCTAATTTGGACTGTGAAATGCTACTCTGAATTGTTCTTGTGGATACTTTGACCATTGACACAGGGTCCAATTTGTATAGATATCTTTGCCAGGCTTCTCAGGTTCCTTTCTTCTTCGTTTCATTTAATCTTTGGAACTGAGGCCATTCTCTGCTCATATGGTATCTGAGCCAATCTTACTGGAGATCCACATGACCATTTGGATAGCGATGTCAAGGTTTATTGTCAGGCAGAAGCTATATTTGAAAGTTAATTTGGATTAGTATAGGGTATAGAGTTAAAGTGCACCAGCTGTTTTTAAATAACTCCATATGTGGATATTTTCTATATGACTGATTTTGTAAATTAATGCAGGCTGAGTGGCTGTATGAACTATATGAGTAAATTCAATAAATAACTGTACATACATGTACATGAGAGTGTGTGCATAAATAGAACTTTTCAGTTTACACCTGTGCATTTGCAGTAATTTGTAATCACACATAAAATTCTTTGAAGTTATCCTTGAATTATGAGTCACGTTTACTGGAGTACACATATTTATTTTTAATTACTTTTGGTTTTTTTTTCCCAGCTCTTCTTTATGCAACTATTTTTGGAAACGTTACCACCATTTTCCAGCAAATGTATGCCAACACCAACCGATACCATGAGATGCTGAACAATGTGAGGGATTTCTTAAAATTATATCAAGTCCCAAAAGGCCTTAGTGAAAGGGTCATGGATTATATTGTCTCAACCTGGTCCATGTCTAAAGGAATCGACACAGAGAAGGTATGAGTACACGAGGTAACAATTTAGATAGCAAGAGTTTGTGTCCATTGTGTACTTTCTTGTGATCAGGACTGTGTAACAGCATATAACTTACTAACAAATTCTTAACTGCATGCTACTCCATTATTCTCTTTGTGTTTGGGTCAAAACCTGGATGTTTTTAAAAAAAAGACTGTTTTGCCGCTTTGGCAATGTGCCTTTGTTTTTTTATTATGGTAAATGTTTTCTGCTTTCCAGTCTTACTTTGCCTAAATACTTAATAGTTTTAAGGTACTTAACTATTTAAATTAGTGGGAAATTGCTCTTCAAATTAGTCTGAGAACATAATTTGGTATCTAAACTACGTCTGTATTATTTTGGAATGTATTGGCATCTGTGAGCTGCAGTGAAATGAGTTTGATTGGCTTGGACCTTTTACTGATACCCAGTACATCGACATATCCATCAGCATAATTAGTATAATTTTTAATTGTGGTAGAGATTGATCTCCTGGAGCTAAAATCTCTCAGCTAGAACTTAAGGCCTTTGGTAGGGCGATACAGAAAATGGGGCAGTGCTGGCAACCATGTGGGGCAGAAGTCCTACAGGACTTTAGCTCTCAGAAAGGATTGGTCATTTGGATGTCTTCAAAAGCTCATTGAAAGAGAAGGTTGTCTTTGGAGAGTGATTCATTGTGTGCCAGGACAGACTATGTGAGCTGTCCTTGGGGCCTCTCTTTCTCCATGTGTGCAGTGAGTTTGTCTAACCTTGGGTATTTGAGAGAGCTGAAGTCAGATGGAAGGTTTTCCACCCACAGTACCTTGAATGTAGGGAAGATATAACAGGTTTAGGTCTAGATTTTTGGTCAGTGGAGATCGGTGATGCACCCGTGGCTTCTGTGGACCTGACACACATCAGCTGAAATTAGGCATTCAAGCTCCAGTTTCCATGAAGATTTCCTTCCTAAGAGGGAGGGTAAGGAAGCATCATGGCAGATTAATGTCTTCAAATGTCTACTGCTTGCACAGTTTTGGAGTTCTTGCTTCTGTTGAATAATATGGAATGGTGCTACAGCCTATTTAGATATGCCAAGATGAAGTTGCTACAGTGAAAAATTTCGTCTTACATCACGGTGATGCAACAGCAGTTATCTTAGCTGCTGTGACACAAGTACAACTATTTTAAGTAACAAGGAGTTTGTTTTCTCTGATTCTTGTGCTTCAGTATGTTACATCCTTTAATATGTTAACAACTTCTACACTAATACCCTAACTTCCCAATGCTGATACCTACAGTGTTAAAAGTGATATTTAATATTGTAAACTACTGTAAATGCTTTCAGTCCTATTGTGTAAACTCAAAACCATGTGAAAATTCCACTTTCATTTGCATTAGTCTTCTTGCAGTTAAGCCAGAATCCTGTATTATTCTGCTAGAGTTTCATTAGATTTTAATGATGCTTTGAAGTTAATTTGGAGACCTATGCTTTAATTACTGAAATTTCCTTCCATAGTTTCCGCATGTCCGATTTTATAGATTATAAAAATGCAGTTAGAGCATAATCTTCAGCTCATGGTAAGCAGCGTTCTCTGGTCTGTCAGATAGTAGTGGCTGCTTAGCTAGATAATTAATATGGCTGTAAAATCTGTGAATTAGGTTTTTTTAACAATTTTCCCTTGGTTAAGACTTGCCTAAACTTAGGCCTGGATCCAAAACCTATTTAAAACAGTGGAAGGATTTCAGGAACCTCTGCATCTGGACATCAGTAGTTGCATCTAATCGAACTTGCCAGAAAAGCCCATGTTGCAGAAGAACAGAGACAAGATAAACGTAAGAACTTGAGCACCGGTTTGAATATTTTGGTGTTTTATATTCCTTACAGCATGCAAGTCTGCAAAAGCAACAGCACCAGCAGCCTGTAGTGCCCACACTGAGCATCCCTGGGTCTGTATGAGTTGTAAGGACCAGGCAGTTGGCTTTCAGCTGCAGGATCTTAGACAAAGTCAGGATTTGTTTTAACAGAAGGGTGGAAAGCTGTGTCCTAGCCAGGCTGCCTTCCTACCTTTAATGTCCAGTCAGGAAGGTGTTATGATGTGCTTCACGAAAAAAAACCCAAAACCCAACAAAAAGCAGAAGAGAAAATGTTGTATATCCCAGCTGAGAAATGATAGAAACAGTCCTACAATCCCAGAGAGTAGTCATGTAGAGCGGATCGTTTCTCTTGCACTAGTTCCGTCATTACACCTTCAAGCCCAGTCATAGGACCATCTGCATTTAAATCGAATCCATGTGTAGTAACTAGAGCAGCAAGCTGAGGGGAGTACACTGTAAGGACCTCCAAGGTACACATAGTCAAGTCAGAGTTGTTATCATAGACACAGTGGGGCTAATAGGACTACATTTCACCTGCATCTGCTAAATCAGATGGCACTCAAACGTAGGTTGGATCAGGGGATTGCTGCCCCAGGTCTTCAATTGTTTCTCTGCGCTGCTTTGTCTGATAGTCTGGATGTGACCTTAGGGGTTTCTTCCAGTCTAGTTTTCAAAGCTCCAGTAATGAGATTCTGACCAGTCTGTTGTCTGGATGTCTTTGCATCACATGATTTCCCACTCTCCTTAATGTTTATGAACTTTTCAATAAGCTTCTTATTATCTTGCAAAACACGTGTGCTTATGACATATAATAATTAGCGAGGAATTTCTCAACTTTTCAATTTCCATCAGACAGCTCAGACAGTTTCCATCATTCCAGGGTGTTTTTTAACCTAACATAGAGTATTACATCCTAAAGTGTTCCAAATATATCTGCATTGTCACACTGGAATGTGTTTTGCAACATCGTTTGCCACAAATTTATAATACATTTCATTCAGTCACTCAGCATGTTGAAATGGCTTTGTTTTGAAGTCCAAATTCAAAGAACAAGAAGGTTAATATACTAACAAAGGATGAAATTTCTTATATGAGTGATACTGTAGGTTCCTATGGTGATGAACAATCCTAGCAATTTGATGGAGTAAAAATAAATACATGTGCATGTGTGCCTTTTATAACTAAGGATTTTAAAATCATATGCTTGAAATTAAATTAGAAGTTAATAACTTGATTGGAATTACTATCATTCCACATGTTACTACCACATAATATGTGTGGATTTGTTGCATCAGAGCTCAAATAGCTGTTGAATGACATATTCAGTGTGTAGTCCCAAAGAAGAGCTTGGCTAAAACTAGAAAGGATGAGAGGGGAACTGAAGGCAGAGTTGAAGTTAGCATGGAGGAAGCTTAATGAAGATCTAGTCCTTGCTGCTTCTGAGATCAAGCTGTCCCAAACAGAACTTTGTTCTAAAGCCCCAGTCTGTTGTCCTTGCATGTGGAAGAGGACTTGTTCTCCCACACTGGTGTGACTATGCCTTAAGCACACAATTTTGGCTTTCCTCTTCTCCTTGGGAATAGTTCGTCTTCAAACCACAGCACTTCAGCCTGTCTCTGAATGTTTTCAAGTAAGGAATTAACAGTGGTACTAAAAGCATTAGCCTATTTATTATTATTACTTAAGGGGAAGCAAGTGGCCTTGGATCCATAGTCTGAAAATCACTTAAACATGAGAGCTGTCCTGTGACAGCTCTCCTGGTATAACAGTGGCTTGAACAAGATGATTATTTATTTTTTTATGTTTATTCAGGTTTATTCATGTAGTAATGAGCAGAGCTAAAGCCATGACAAAACTAAGAAGCCTTTATAAACTAAACAGTATCTCTCATCCAGCAGAATGTGTAAAAAAGAGGCAGTACTTTCTCTGCATATGACCATTTTTAGGCAGCTGAGAAAAATCTTTACAGTAATAAATTGATATATGAAACACACACTGAATTCAAATCTCTTAGGCTTTATTGAAATGTCTAGGCAGCAAATGAAAAATTTATAGATATTAGCTCCTCTGTAAGAAATAGGTCATTACACATGAAAGCAGAAGAACCATTAACTAACATGCAGATGTCTCAAGGTCTCATCTAATGATAACGTTCTGAAATGTCAGTAAAACCCAAAGATTTTCTCTTCTCGACCTCTGTGCTGTTGTATGGCTTAGGATTTGCTCAGAAAGCAATTAAATAAATGTCTATCATGTATTAACAGTTGATTCCCTCAGAAAAAGCCATACATTGAAAGAAAAAAAGGCATCTATTTAGTCTCAAACCAGGCATTAATGGTGATTTGAATAATGAGAGCCAATTCCACATTGCAATGACTGAAATGGAAATCATGGGAAAATAACCCAATATTGAAACTATTCACTGCTGGCCCACTAAGCTTTTATACAGGACAGATGGGTAAATAGACACAGGTTGTAACTTTATTAAACATGAATCTACGGAAGGACAGTGCAGTTTAGTTGTGTTTGCTGTTAATAAGATCTTCAAGAGCTGAGTAATAATTAGTGATACCCTGAGACAAATAGGGGATTCAGGCTGCCATTTCTACAGTGTCCCATCACACAGAGGTGTCTGTAAGTGCTGGCTGGATTTCCTTGAGGATGTAGAAGTCTTCCAAGCTTCGTGGCCGAAGAGAACTTCTGCAAAATTAGGTGTGACAGCTACATACAATTCCCTGCTGAACAGGGAACGTAAAAATCGTTTGGACAAGTATTTTTGTTTCGTTGTAGAAGCGGGGTTGTTGGTCGTTCCTTGCAGATCGGGACGAGGTGAACAAGAAGTCTTCCCTCACCTCACAGAGCTGAGCTAGGACCAGGTACAGTTACAATCCACGGTTCTTTGGAGAGCGGGATGCAGGAGAGATGGTCAGGGTCTCATGTCCTTCACATGGGTCCAAGAGTGGGGCCTGATCACCAGTGGGGCTTTCTGTTTCACCTTTGTGGATGGTATGGATTATTCACCTCCTGTATGCACTGTGCAGAGCCAGGAAAGGTTGTTCAGAATTATCTCTGCCTCATGGATGTGTTCATCTTGGGACTGATACAGGTTAAACTATGAGCCTGTCATGCTTGAGGAAATTCCAGGACTACACGCTGTGGCTATGGAGCAGGTCATGAGCTTATTTCCTGGGGAAGAAGTATCTGAGTGGATGGGTCAGACATTTTCCTGAGCTCTGCAACCAAGGGAATGGAGTAGACAGAAGGAGTGGTCAGTTCCAGAAGTAACATCTAGGGAAAGGTCTTCTACAGATCTGTTTTCTTACTACTTTTTCACCCTTTGATGTCTTTACATAATGCTGCATGCTAGAAAATAAAACCACCTCCAGAGTCAATCCATTGATTGACTTCATTCTTTGAATGATGACCTTTGTGCCAGAGGTTATCCCTTCAAAATATGTTGTGACTTGAGAGATTCTTTGATGTATGACATATTCTTTCAAATATTTATTTTTCTTTCTTTTATATAAAAAGTTGCATTTCAATGGTAGAGTTCCCTGCGATCTGCTATCCATCAGTAGTCCGTGTAATGATTGTGCTTGGCATAGGTATTCTAGCAAAACTGAAAACAATAAAACCTTTAACTGTTCTGAGACTTCTATGACTGTTAGGCAACCTGGGTCATCAATGATCCTACTAATGTGCCACGATTTCCAGTGTGTTAGACAAACCAGCAGGGCCTGAGCCTACTTGATTCCTTTAAACACATGGCAATGACCCTCATCTTCCTGTTTTTCAGGACCTTAGCCAGATTCTACCAATGCTGACAGTACTGAATTTGATGTAATATAGAGTCAGTTTCTGGGCATTTTTTAATGTCTCTAACACTTGTTGCTCGGTTAAAAAGCAGTTAATTTTGTTACTATACCACAAAATCTGACCATTTTCATCACTGGTACAGCTAATATATTGCTAATAAGAAAATAAGTCAAACTCAGCCTATTAGATGTGATTTTAAGATCTCAATTTCTGAGCATTTAAATCCAAGTGACCTTGGATTTTAATGCAATTAAAACAGAACACACTGTTGCTGCTGAAATTCTTTGTGCCAAGATACTCAGTGATGTATTAAAGATTACCCTAACGCATGCAGGGTTAATAGCTGCTCAGTGCCATACATCACCTTTGAGTTACTTACAAAATTACCTGATTATTACAGGAAAACGCTCTGCGATTTGCCAATCAGTTGTTTTCTTACCTTTGTTTCTCTGGCCCCCATCCAGTGGCAAATGTAATACTTTTCACCAGGTCTGCAAAATAATTCAACACTTAAATGAGCCAAATCCTTCTAAAACTCTGAAAAAACTTGGTCAGGTGCCTAGAGGTTATTGTGGATTTTTGGAAAGAACTGACCTTGATTATGACTGATGATTTTGTCTGAAAACCCAGAGTGGCCTTTATCCACCAAATAAAAAGAGTTATCTGTGGCAAATCACTGGCTAGAAGTTGGGGGAGTTTATTTTCTTTATCATCAAAGCTGACAGTTTTTAGCATCTCTGATACCCTTATGTTTATTCATTTAGGAGACGGTCCTTGTTATTCCACCACTAAGACTGTCTAAGCTCTTCACTCAAGTATCAGTCAATATATCCCCTAGCTATAACCCTGAGAAAGTGAGAATCCTGTGTGCTGAAAGAAAATTGCAAATAGCATTCACGATTCACTGGCCTCTGCCCTTTTTGTTAACAAGCCTTAACAGATTCTTTAATATTTGCTAAGCCAACCTGTAATGTTTTCCAGCTGGGGATGATTTTTTTAAAAAAAGAATACTTAAACCCTTCCTAAAAGATATTGTTTGGACGTACTCTTCATCTCTATGGGTTTTTGTTTCAATTCATTTCCTTTTCTTTGAGTTCTTTATAATCTCTGTTCCCTTTAGAGGTTTTTTTTAAAGCTGTTTGAGGGGCTTGTCTTAAACCACTTGAGCATGCTGGGGAAATAGATGGGAGAGGAAAAACATCAGGTGGAAGCTCGTTGGGAATTTCATTTCCCCACCCTGGATCTCAAGCAGAAAAGATAGTGAGATATTTTGTGCCAATTGCCTGTGAGTCTTCCAGAGCTGGTTACTGCCTTTCCCAACCTCCAGCAGCAACCACAAGCTTTTCACTCACCGTCAGCATTCTACATGTGCCACCGGGTGCTCTAGAGATGGCAGCAGTGTTGAATCTGTGCGCTGGGTGTCTTGTTGGGGTTTGTTATCAGCTGGGTGCCAGTCAGCAGAGGGTGGTAATGGCAGAGCTCAGCAATTGTCTTATACGGACTTTAAGGATGTTTAATTTTCTGTGCAGAGAAGGGAAGTGGTAAATGTTACCATGTGCTTTGCTTTCTCCTCTCTCAGCTTTATAGTCGTTCAGGTCTTTGTGGATACATGTGTGCTGTTGCTCATGTGTGGCATGGAGCCTTGCTCCTTTTCCGGTAGAAACACAGTTTATACAACCAGCGAAGATATTCCTCTGGGTAGAATTCAACTTTCTTCTCAGGTTTTGCATTGAAACATATCAGATTCTGTTCCTTTATGCAGCTTGGATGCATAAGGGATATCTGACTGCAAAGTCTGTGGCTACAGATTTATTACAGAGCAACTTCTGTAGCAGCACAAGCATCTGGTCCCTGCAGACTGCCTGCTCCAAGTCACATGCTCCAAAACCATCATAGTAAAGCATTGCAGTCAGCAAAATTGCTTATAAACTACAGGTTTCACTGAGAAAGGTTTTGAAATCTCTAAGGAAATCTCTTCAGAAATTTGTCTTTGTGGGTTTCAATACACTGCTGAAAGGATACACAGGCTAGAACAAATGTCCCAGCTGAACTTTCACTCTGTGAACATGGAGTGCTGGAGGCATTTCCCTAGCAGTGAAACAATAGGTTAAACTTTGCAGGATATCCTCTCCCTTACATTGAATTTCTCTTTTACACCCATGTGTGTGCATTTGTGCACCATATGGACTCACGTACAACTGTGTTGCTACTAGCCTGGATCAGTTGGCATGCTGTCTCAAGAATGCTGAGATCTCAGTAAGAGGATTTCACAATAAGAATGTCAAATCTTGTATTATCAGTAAGGGATCATTTTCAGAGAATATTTATCAGAATTTGAAGTGCCCATTTTATCATTTTCTGCTCTTAGGGTCTTTGGACTATTTATCATTAACTTCCAAATGTTTCTTTGTGATCCTATATCATATTATGTGTCTTCTTTGGAAGAAGAAATTGCTATTTACTGTAATCTATGTCACCAACAACCCCTTTCCACAGCACAAGTAATGGAGAAGCTGGTGGCCTCTGTGAGACTCCTTCTGAATTCATGACATTGGTATCTGTAAACACAGAAAGGAGTGCTGCAAAGTCAGATTTGAGCTCACAAAGTCCTGTGCTTGGAGCATACAGTAACCACATAGCTGAACACTGAGATTGTCTCTCTTTGCTCTTTTTTTATTTCCCTACACGTATCTACATTTATCTTTATCAGTCAAAGATCCTTTGCCAAATCTTTTCATATTAAATATTTCCTTTAGGTGTCATCTGGTTCATTTTCTGTTCTAAGTACTTGCAGCATAGCAGACAAGAAAACTGAAATAAAGAATATTTGTCCCTCGGATCATTACTCATTTACTGCTGTATTAGCGGATAAGGGATGTCTCCATATATCTCCATACCATAATATGTCATTGGGTGAATCACTTTATCATGACATCAGTAACTTCCTGAATTATGCTTTCTAAGGCTGGCTTTTTCTGTATGATGGAATTTTTTCTGTCTCTTTGTGTTATGGTGTGTGATGATAGATATGTTTGTTGTGTCTATAAAAAGAGTAATGCTTTGAGTGCTCACTTTTAATACTCTGCATTTAACTCTGTATTTGTGAGGAAACAGTATTCTACTTTGCATCCAAGTGGCTTTTATTCTTGAAGGACACGGTTCATTTACACTCCAAAAAAACAAAGGGTCCTGGAACATCTCTGAATCTTACTGTAACCCCTGTAATTGTTTAACCAATTTTTGGATGCATTTAAGAAATGATCCAATTATTTTTCCTGCAGTTTGGAAACTTCAAAGATAAAATTTTGATTGAGTCATATATGAATACACACACTTAAGAGCAGCTATGAGAATTCATAGCTCATGGCCTTGTTAAGTCAAAAGCACTTACATTACTGAAAGTATTAAAAGGATGTTAAAAAACTTATAACCATGATTTAGGCCCAAGAGTAGATAAAATGTTAAAAATCATCAATCATGATGTAACTGAAAGCAGGATTTTTCATTAAATTCCTTTGAGGAGATGAAAGATGGCATGTTTCTATTTTATTATAATAAAACAAGCATTCTGTTTGATCCAGAAGTAGGGCTGAGGTGAAACAATCCCTCTCAAAAGTAATTTTTGTTTTTTAATGGAAAAAACAAGGTGTGTCTGTACTTCTAACAGTATATGGCATGACTCAGGTAAGTATTAGTTTGTAAAATAGACATTTGCCCCTAATAAAATTATGGCAGTGTGATACGGTATATGGTCAACAGTGGTTCTGACAAGACATTATTACTAATGCAAATGGTGCTTTATGGAGAATGTGTCTTGTCAGATGTGTTTATTATTAATTTTTATGATAAAACAGACTTTTGCAGGGTATTTTAATGTGTTCTGTACAACATTTTGTTATGGAAAAATAGCATTAAGCAAAATTGACTGAGTCTGTATCAAATCAAATGAAAAATAATTAGCTGGTAGGTCTGGGAATGTGGTTGCAGGTGAGAAAACCTCATGCTATGGGGAAGTTTCCAAGGAGATAATTTGCTTCATAGTGTTAGGCACAAAAAGCATCATCTCATTTATTCAAGATGACATCAAGAGTCGACTTGGTCATATTCTTTAAACACCTAGATGTGGAAGAGATTTCCAGTGATTGCAAGTCTTCTGCCCAAGCAACGTGATGAGATCCACTGACTGTTGGCTGTAAATAATTTTAAAAATTGGTTTGGAAGCAGCACATGTTTTAAAAGAGAGTAGCTGTCTATTGGAACACCTACCTTAAATCATTCAAAATTGTTAAATCAAGGCCTTGTAAGCTAAAATTTTACCAGGTATTCTGGGACTGATAGGAAAATTGCGAGATGACCCATAGTGAAAGAAGTTAATGCACATGGTTGCAGTAGCTCCTTTTAGCCTCAGACAGCCATAGTACAGAGGATAGGATAATAATTTATCCTTCTTTTTGCATTCAATATATCTTTAATCACAAAGGAATTTTGATCCACTTAAATAAGAAAGAGAATAAATATGAATTCAACTAGAAATTGTTTACTATTTTCCTGTTCTATGCTTTAGGACCTTTAGTAATAATTTTATGATTTATACCTCTTCTGCATTAAACAGAAATAAAAATTGTGGCTTTACTTCAATATTAACATGACCATTTGCATCAAAGCTTAGTGTTACCAGAGTCTCCTTCTGTTTGCTGATATGCAGTGGTAGTTAAGACATTGACCCAATGTCCCTGTCTCATACTGCCTGTAGAACAAGCTGCCAGATTAATTCAATACAATGAGAAATTAATCAGTACTATTGATCTGCAGTCTTCTTTATATGAGGCTTCCAAAATGCTCTTGATCTCATGCTCTTTTCTATTATTTATCCTTGGAAAACTTTAAAAGGTTTTATATATTTCTCAGTGCAATCAGCTACCATGCATTGCAGAGATACAAGGACGCTAGTGTATTTAGGAGGATATGCAAATATTAAACTCAGAGTTTACAAACTTAACAAGACCCACAGGTTTTCACTTCCTTTCTTCAAGTATGCTTATGTTACTATTTCAATAGGGAAAGATACTTAAGGTAAGAAATTAATCGAAGGTCTTATTTAATCGGTCTGCTATGAAGACATCTTTGTTTTCACAGGACAGTTTTTCGCTCACCTTTACTTTACATTTCATAAGGTTTCAAAATACTTTCTTTTTGCTCTAATCTCAAACTCTTTGGATTTTCTAGCCTGTAAGCCCTGCGGGGCAGGTTACTTACTATATGTCTGTATGACACTGAAACTAAACCCTAGGTGTGTTTGGATACATGTCGGTAAGTGCTCATCTGCATCAAGACTTTTGAAGACTAGGTTTTCTGGATGTGAGCAAACTGGATGTGAGCAAAATGTGATGTTTTCTATTGTGAATGGTCTGTCTTTGAATGTTTGTAAGCTCCTTCAGCTCTGAGCGTCTGTTCTGTGCTCCTGAAGGGTTTCAGTGTAGCAGCGGGTGGATAGTCTGGGCACCAAGTCTGAAGGGATATCCACAAAGAGGACATAGTTGTGCCACCCGCAGTTCTGGAAAATGAGCGTGAAAACTCTTAGGAATGAGAACAGAGTGACAGAATAGTCCCTTCTTCCACATCACCCTTTCACCTGCAGTGAAAGCAGGAACTGGGTAGAAAAAACTACCCCAATTCAAGATAAAACTCCCACCAGAAGCTTTATGAAATAACTGAATGGATGGATCTTAAGGTCCACCCAGACAGATCTTAAGGTCTATCCATTCAGTTATTTCATAGGGCACGCGCTGGTCTGTTGTCACGTTCCCAGCTGATTATTTTTCTTCTTTTTATTCAGGTTCTCTCAATTTGCCCAAAGGACATGAGAGCAGATATTTGTGTGCACCTAAACCGGAAAGTTTTTAACGAGCACCCTGCCTTCCGGCTGGCCAGCGACGGCTGCCTGCGAGCCCTGGCTGTGGAGTTTCAGACGATCCATTGCGCCCCGGGAGACCTCATCTATCATGCTGGGGAAAGCGTTGACGCTCTTTGCTTTGTGGTCTCGGGATCCCTAGAGGTCATCCAGGACGACGAGGTGGTGGCTATTTTAGGTACTGTGATCTTTGTTGAAATGCTGGTGGTTTGGTATGTTCGCCTTCTGCTTAGCTTCAAATATTAACTAGTCTGGCCTAACATCAGCTGGGACTATGGGAGGTTAGTGTTTGTCATAAGATGGAGATGTCGTGTTTCCTGAGATACTACTCTAGAGGAAGACTCTTCATCTTTTAGGCCACTGGGAAAGCTCTTTCTGCCCAGTATGTCACAGTTATGGTGTCTCTGAGCAGAAGAGAATGGCATCTGTGTGCCTGACATCTTTTAAGTAGCCTGGTAGAGGAAATGCACATTGGTTTATGTTAATCTCTCAGGAGGATTTCCACATTAACCTTCACACTGCAGTTTTCCTTTGTCTGTATCCTAGCCCAGAATAACACCTGCAAAAATTCTCTACAAGGATGTGAAATTGTCACTTGTAGTGCACTGGCTCTACAGAAAATAAATAGTCTGATCTGACTGTACAAAGTGATAGGGATGCTCCATCTATCCATCCACAGTCACGAGAAGTCTGAGAAATGGGGGAGTGCCAGGTTACTCACCCTGTCACCCTGCTGTGGTGTCTGGTTCGCCAGCAGTGGGTGGGAAGGAGCTTAATGCAGACTCTTCACTGGTTTGTATGGGGAAAGGTATAGAAGATGGTGGGACTTGAGTGGTCAGCACTGCTGTTGAGGCAGAAATCATCCTCAGAGGCAGAACAATGTAAGGCCAGCTGGAGACTCCATGGGTTGGTCGCTATTGTGTCTCATGGGGATGATCCCTGGGGCATGAGGGTTACACTTGGGGGTTGCACTGGCATGTGGGAAGACAGCAGACATGGAGAGTCAATACTAGTTGTGAAGCAAGGCTTCAGCTCCTTCACAGCTGGCAGCAAGGGGGAGGAGAAATGAGGACTCCTGATGTGTTGCCATACAAGCCTCTGTACATGTCTTGCACTGGGCATGTGTGCAGGTGTGTGGATGGGATGGCATGGGGATGGCTCCCTGAAGGCATAACCCAGGTCCACTCTCCAGGTTGGAGAGTGTGAACTCACAAGTAGGCGTACCTATGCTCTTTAAAATACCTGCTGCAGCTTTCTGTGTGCCGGTATGTACTGAAGTGTGTTAAAAGAGAAATTTAAAGTAAGAATGAATCTGTTTCTATATTCAGATGTGAAATCATTATGGTGAAAGCTCCTAAATCTGCAATTTCCATAGTAAAATATTCCTTGTACTTAGCTCACTGGACCATTTAATTTTTATTATTAATCTCAGTGATGGTCTTATATTTTATAACAGCTATTTAAAAAAAGAAAAGCTTTAAGAGTAAGTAGCAGCATTTAAACAAATAAATGGTTTTCTGGGTATTATAATGAAAACAAACAATAAATATGTAATTTACTGAACTAGAAGCCATCACTAAATGGATTACATGCAAAATTTTATTGCATTTACTAATGAATATTGTGTGTTTGGAATGACAGTAAGAACTTCTTATTTCCACATGGTAGATGTAGTAAATCCAGTATCTGTGTTGTTCTCCATTTGGCTGGAGAGACCTTTAAACATATCTAGTTAAAGCGAATTACCTGTAATTACTGAAAGTGGCTTCAATTCTGCCATGGCCACTGACAGGTGATCCAGTGACTCAGAACTGTGTTCGTTGTGTACTACAGGGACTGGCAGAATATGTAAATTTAACTTAAAGCAAAACTGCTTCCCCTGCACACTGAAGTTTTTTCATGCTCTGACAGATATTTAACAGAATAGTGAACTGAGTAATTATGAAATGTCGTATCCTAAAAATTCACTTGTGGAAGAAAATCTCTCTGAGATGTAGTTGGAAAGACATTTATAGCAGCAGCTATGGCACCTGAAACAGTGACTGGAATAGTGGCTGCAGATTAGGTGGTGAAGAATATAATTTCTATCGATCTGTTCTGCCTTGAGAAGTTCAAGCACAAGGAAAGAGAATCTACCTAAGCGGGAGACCAGGTTTAAAACTGCCTCTTAATGTGAAAACCTCTGTAGCCTGCTTTGAATACTCCAGCATCTGCTGTCACACAGGGTTTCTGAGGGAAAGGCAATTTATGGGGTTGTATACAAGTCTGTCCATCTTCCCCACCCCCAGTAGTAACCTAGGCTGGAAATGGGATATGTATCCTTTGGAAAGTTGTCCTCATTAATTACCTCTATGAGAGCAAGTGTGTGGCAGAACATGTGGTCTGCCAGCCCCTGCTCCTTGCAGAGCCATCCATTTCCTAAGCTTGCCTTGGAACTGGCACTTTGCAAGTACTGTTTTAGCACTGTGGTGTTACTTAACAGGGTAGTGTTGTTTGCCTTGCTTAAAGAGAAAGGGGGAAAGTGAAATATCCTAGAAAAGTGGATCAGGTAGGGACACCAAAATAGGTTAAAAAAACATGTGTCTTCCATCTCTTACATTTGTGCTTCTGTCTGAAGTGCAGGGCATTGTTCTCCCTCGGGTCCCAGCATGTTGTTTTTTCCCCTTCTCCATTTTCCTTTCCCACATTCCCTTCTCTCGCAGCCACGGTGAGTTAGCACATCCAGCCTCCCTGCCTGCTGAAACAGTGTCTTCAGGAGACTTGGCATCCAGTCCAGGTGCTTTCTGCAGGCTCCACTGTGGAGACAACCATCCTTTGATTCAGCAGCCATTCTCCTGGTTCAGCAGCCCCAGTGTCCGTGTTTTGCTCGAAAGCAGGTGAAACCCAGTGACTGACAGGGCAATGTTACAGTGCTATGACATTTTGTTCTCCCCTGGTTTTGTTTTGTTCTCATTTGTGCGTAATTAAATGCCCAGCTGCTGCAGTAATCAGCATTACAGAAATTGGTACAGTAAGAGAGTGAATCCAATTGTAGATCTGGAGTTTATAGGACTCATTAATGGAGATACCCAGGTGCCCCATTACATTTCCCTCATTAGTGATCTCCATTTCTTGAGGACAGTCTCCCACCTTCTACAGGTACTACAGAGACCACACCATGCAGAGCTGGTGGGATGGGGTGCTGCTGAAAACGACCCAGTCATTTTGACATAACTCATCTGCAGTTGCCAGGACAATGGAGAAGGGGAAGCAGCCTTGTCTCTAATTATTAAAACTTTCCTAGCAAACAAGGTGACCCTGAGAAATCACATCAGTAATTTTCCACCGTCTCAAGCAAGAGTAAACAATTTAACTGCCACTGCTCTGCATGGGGAGGTGTTATCAGCAGAGGAGTCTCAGGAAGGACTGGGGGTTTGAAGTCCCCCAGGCTAATGAAACGAGGCATCTGCTGGCAGAGGGCACCTAATGATTCACCCCGATGCAATTAACCTGAATTTGCTCCTGGCGAGGAGTTTCACTAAGTGGCGATGCCAACCAAGTGTCTCTGGAAGCTGCTTTCCAGCTGCCGCTGTTTGCACAGCTGACTGCCTAAGCTGTACAGTAACTTAGACCG
Organism: Porphyrio hochstetteri; assembly: GCA_020800305.1. NCBI lineage: Eukaryota > Metazoa > Chordata > Aves > Gruiformes > Rallidae > Porphyrio > Porphyrio hochstetteri. Next base: position 64,945,751 of record CM036908.1, on the reverse strand, counting down.
GGCAGATTGATTAACTAGGTTTAAAGAAGTCATTTTGCCAACAGAGAAATAATGAGCCACCACGTTCAAATGTTGACTGTACGAATTGATCAAAAATATTGCTCAAACTGCATAGTGATAAAAATATATTGGGCAGTGCAATGCAAGGGGGGACTGAGCTGAATGAATTCAATTTTGATAGTCAAGCCAGGATGGATATAGATTTAATTGCTGCTGTTTCAGCCATGCTTATGGTCCTGATCCCGCATGTATTCAATTAAGTTGTTATTTGCCTTTTATGTGTAGCATGTTAATTCACAGCATATTCTGTGTGTAGTCCCAGTGCAACCTGTTGTTTATTGGAATTATTTTTTTTAGACAAGACAGAATTTCACTCATTAAAGATTGACTTCATGATTTATTTTCGAATGTTTGGTCTGGGAAGGGAATATTATGCAGTGTCAGAGGAATTAAGGAAAGCAAGAATGCAACTGGCGTTTCTTCTTAAATTTGATATGACAGCTGAAAATAAGGATGAGGCTTTTCCTACTCTTCGTCTTAATGTGTTTGGAGGCCAAAAGATTAAGTTACCTACCAAATCGCATGGGCGAAAAGTTCTTTGGAGGCCGAGCCAGTAGCAAGTCCCATTTCTGTGAGCACGTGACTCAGATGCTCCATAGCTCTCCTCTGTGGTCTTTAGTACTTTGGTGGTGGGGATCCATGCATCAACATTTCAAATTTCCTTGGTGTTATACAGCCAGGCATGTGCTTTGTGCTGGCCAGGACAGACTGTATGACATGAAAAACTGTCAGTCCAATTCCATCTCCTAGTATTAGTATTATTAGTTTAACTGAAACATAGGTTGCTTCTAAAGTGGAAGAAAGGTGACAGAATTTGCCCTTATGTCAAATCAGCTCTTGTTATCTTATACTGAGCTTTTTTTTTTTTCATGTGAAGTAAACCAAGGCAGGTTAATTGTGAGAGTTTCCCCAGATTAGTAACATGCACCTGGTAGCAATTTACTGAATGGCCTGTGTCCTATTCCATCCATAGGAAAAGCCCCTTTTGTTCCAATGAGTTAAAACTCTAAATTAACTAAGAGGAAAGTGATTAATAAAGGAAATGGTGGTGGGGTTTTTTAGCTAGCAGGACTGCAGTAATTAAGGTGATGCAGGTTGGGTTTAAGTGCTGAATCTCAAAGTATTTTGCAAAATACTTGAAGGATAAGTGATCTGAGAAGCAATGTGATGTGCAGCTCAGCACCACAAAGTTCTTCTTAAGCATGTGCCTTGGAATAAGTCATATCCTGCAGGTCTGGGTTGGCATATGTAATATCCTACTGATGCTTGTTCAAAAGTGTTATTAGCTCTTTCTGACAGAGTTGAAGGGAACATTCAATTTTTCACATTATTTTGTAAATTTAAAATTTTTTTTTCTATCTGCATGATAGTTAACTATAATAAGAAGCATCAATCTTAATTTAGTGCCAGCTGGTGTGTTATAGATGTGATCTGCAGCCTCCAATGTCAGAAAGATTCCTTTCACTGAATTGAAATGTTTTTGAATTAGACCTGCACGCTTCACTGCCAAACCCAGGAACTCAAAAGTCTTGGCAGCACAAGGAAAAGAAATTATTTTAAAAATCATGTGATGCGCTTCTTTTAAATCAAACTAAGAGTTTAAGGTAATCTGATTTATCTTATGAGTTTTGAAGACGGTTGGAATGGTTGTGCTTTCAAGTTTATTTTCTCCATCAGGAAGGATAGGAACTTATTGCTGTATAAAATCAAAATGGAGATCTCCTGTCTCCAGGAGCTGGGGCTTCTAGAAAAATATGAAGTACTGGGAGACTTGCACTAAAAGTGAGAGAGATGGGGACCATAAACCCTTCACTTACAGGAGAAATATCTATGTAGACCTTTTACTCTTCTTGCAATAGTCCTGAATGCTGGAAGACAGGTAAATTTCTTTTGTGTTTTTAGGTGTAGATGGGGAAGGTTGCATTGTGTTAAATAGTGCAAAGTACCTTTGTCACAGTCCCTTGTTTTTCTTTGTTGGCTATTTTGACAATCTTTTAAATGCTAGAAAAACTGTTTTTCCTCATCATTCTGCCCTTTCACATGTTGATGTGCAGTCCTGTATTGCTGGTTAGTGCTGAGCTTTGGTCTGGTTTTCAAAGGAAGTTCTGGCCCTTCTGGATGCCCTGGGAAACACTGAAGTTTTGGCTAACACATTCACAGAGGCACAAGCAGCCCTCTATCACAGCCTAGTAGTCATCTCTATACATCATAGATTGTGTATACTAGAAGTAATGATGCCTCAGTTATCAGGAGATAACTGAGGAGTTTGCACCACTACATCACCCCCATCTTCCCTAGATCCTTTCTTCAGACATAAACAAATCTATCAGCTAAGCCCAGAAGTCCAGCCAGCTCAGTATCCTGTCTCCAAAAATGGCCAACAGCAGATGTGCAGAACAAAGTAAGAAGATGAAGTAAGTAAACAATAATACCTCCCCAGAACATTCTCCATCCCTCCATTAAACTGTGTTTCAAGATCTTTCTCATCCAGAAGGAAACCTCTTGTGTTTATTAGTCACAGATGGATTTTATTCCATGAATACATCCCATTGCTTTGTAAATCTATGCAACCATCCCAAGTGTCCCATGGGAAGGAGCTGCAGAGCTTACCTACTCACAGATCCATCAGAGGCCTTTGTGCTGCTCTGGGTAATAGGAGCCAATTCCCTCCTTGCTCATTGGATTTCTGTATCAGAGATAAATCTGTCCTGCAGACAGAGGTGTCACTGCAGATGTATAGGCACAGGCAGATGTATTTGTATGAATATACATAGCAGTATATGTAATTGTAGCTGCAGAGACTTGATAATTCATTGCTGACATCCCCCTCTGTGCATGCTGCCATCATGTCATGGCTATCGGTACCTGAGCTAATTATATGAACGCTTTCTTTACATCATACAGTTTTACCGATTCTGCAACAAAATCAGCCTCTGCTTTTCATAACATAAGATTTGAGCATGTAATAGTGGGCAACCTACATTATTCATTACGTCTGGCTTTTGCTAGTGTGACTGATGGGAATTTGGAGATGTTTTAAAATGAGGGGAAGGGTAGCAGGCCTGTTAGCTAAGATTTTACAGCACAGAAAACCACCTCTTTGCCTTGAGAAGTCTTGGTTCCTTTTATGTATTTTTCCTCAGTGCTCAATTTATTCTTTCAGTGCCTGCCCAAACTTTCTCCCAAAGGCTCCATCAAGTTTTCATGTCTGCTGGGATATTTCTTAGCTCAATTTCTGTCCCCATCTGAAGAAGGATAAATTTCAGCTTTACACAGGTATATATGGATTTTGAGACAGTCTTTCCTCTCTGAGTCCAAGGACTCAACAGAATTTTGACCATATTTAGGTTGATACCAGTGTAGCTATTTCAGCAAAACTTACACCTATCACCAACACCCTGCACACGTTTTGGTTTCTGTGGTTCTTTGAGTCCACAAACCCTTACACTCTTGTTCCTGCCATCTTTAATCCAGCAGTATCCAAATCCTAACGCTCCTTCCCTTTAACTGCAAAACATATACAAGCATTTCCCACTCTAATTTTATGATGCTCCTTTTTCAGTGATGCTTCGGGCAGTGTGAGAGGTGGGAGGACTTCCCAGAGCTTTGCCTCTGTTCAGGAGAGGTGTTAAGACTGCTCAGGGCAGTGCAGATTTGGGAAGTAATGTGCTGGGACCTCAAGAAATCCTGAGAGAGGCTTTGAAAAGTCTGCAAGCTGCTTCAGCCCCAAGTGCCTCTGACTTCCCAGCCCAGCCCCAGGCTTTCCCTGGAGTTGTGCAATTGCCATGCAAGTATACACCATATACATGCCTAAGAGTAGCTGGTGTTTCAGACCTACCAGTTACATGTTCTGTTGCAACTCTCGAAGGGTTTTGTTTGGTTTGTTTTGGGTTTGTTTTTTGGGGTTTTTTTTTAATTTGGTTGCACTGTGTAAAATTAAGCCTGAATGAATAATTACCCCTCTCTATGCAGTGAACTACAGTTAATAGGGACGGAGTATAGTACATTAATCTCTGTATTTATGAGAAAAGACACATCGTTTTGGAGAATCTGGTTGGGTTTGTTTTCATTCAGTATGTTCCTCAGCACATGTATAACAGGTGAATTAGACTCGGAGGGGTGGGAGGAAATCAAGTTCAGAAACCCTTAAACACTTCCAAGATTTTATATCTGAAGTATATATATAAACTACAATGTAAGAGGAGCTTATAGCTTCACCATTCAAATCCAGGGACTCATAGAGGAGTGAATAGGTTCAGTCCATCTTGTCCCAGCCTTCCTGAGGCACCCAGGGCAGTTCCCTGCCTTACTGCTCTGAAGACAATAAGAAGATCTTCTTCAGTGTATACCAGCAGTGATTTCCATTGGGTACACATTCTGTAACACACAGTTGTGAAGTGTTTCAGAATGAGCATCCACTGCTTTCAAGCTCTTGTCTTAAATTAACTGTGTATTACCCAAAAATTGGAAGGAAAACAAGTGTTTTGCTCACATTTCAGTGGGAAAATTGTAATAGTGCCTAACTATTGAATTCTGTCTTTTCCATGGCACTCTGCAGCTGCTGAAAGCAGGACTCGATTCTGTCTTGTGTCCACCTCAGAGAGCAAATCCATTAAGCAATTTTGTGCATTTCAGAAATGGTCTATTTTCTATCAATTAAGTAACTCTGCTGAGTATGTCTGTAAACCAGGTTTTGAACTGTGGGTATAGACAAGGGCAATTAACTGCGGAGGGTAATTTCAAAACAGTACATTAGATAAATGATAGGTTACTAGGAAATGCTTTGTGATAAGGAGAGCACTTTAAAGCAACTCATTTTAGAAATTATACCATCTGTATTATGTATTGTAGTTAATTTTAATTACATCAAAATATGTAGAATTAAAAGCAGTTCAATGAGAATGCAGCTATAACCCCTCTAAGAGATGAATCTGATATATAGACTTTTGTTAGAAAATAAAAGCAAGGACTCAAACATTTTATATTACTCCACATGAGAAATGTTAGGTATGTTTTCCTGGATGCAATACCTAAACCAGAAATGGAAATAGAGAAACAGACTCTGTGACCCCAAAAAGTAATAAGGTGAGATAAATTACTACTCTGGTCTGTGTTCCAAAAATAGAGCTGAGCAAAATGTTACAAGTTCTTAAAGGAGGAAGTATGAAAATGTATTATTGTTTTTATCCCAGAACTATAAAATCACTAGCCTTCACCAAGGGGCTGCTTGAGGTACTTGAAATCAATACCACCACTGACTGATTGATCTTAGTTTCCTTTTAATGACTGCTAAAATAAAGAGCTTGGGGTCTGAAACAAAAAATGCCCATGGTTTTTGCTTCAGGGTTTGAGGTGTCAGCCACAAACCACATGCTGTGTGCCCAGCTGTGGCAAGAGGCAGCTTTTGGATGCTTCACTGTGCTTTCTGCAGTTGCTGCTACTTCTTCTTAGAGCAACCACAGGGTCCAAAATTGAAAGCATCTCTTCAGTCTGCATCCAAGGTGGTGTTTTGCTTGGGTGAGGATGGGGGTTTTGAATCTGATACCCTGATCCTCCGGACTTGTCCTACTTCAGTGCCTGACATGGCTGTTTGGGGGTGTGGATTTTTTGCAGAGGAAGGGAAACTGGGTGATGAAGAGGAGCACATACCATGCAAATCTTCAAAACGTGCAGGTCCTCTGCATCAGCTGTCCTGCTACACTGCCTGCCAATGTAGAAAAAGCTTTAGGTATTATTTTCACATCCCTTTGAAGTTTTTTGTACATGCAGGTGTCTAAGGTGTCAAACCTGTTCTTACTCAGCAAACATTTAAATACAGATTTAACCGTAAGCCTCTACTTAAGTGGATCTGTTTGGGTTTAGAACTAGACTTCTGGATGTGTTTAAGATTTAGAGGTGGTTATTTAGAGGTTAAAAGCCTCAGAGAGGATTTTGGTGGTTTTTTCAGGAATGTTGCGCTCACACCGAACTAAAAATATTTAAACATCCTTTTAAAATATGGTCCTTGGGCCCTGGAAGCTGACCTTTGTACCACACTGCAAAGCCATGGTGATGTTGGAATCTAGATGTTGTAGGCTTCTGGTGAGCACAGGGCTCCTAAGTCATTAAGGAACAGACCCTCAGAAATATTCAATCACCTGAACATTAGTTAAGTGCTTATTATATTCAGGAGCCTTTGAAAAATCCATTACCTGCATCTTCAGCTAGAAGGAGACCTTTACAATCTGGCTTTTATGCTTTGTGACACTTCACAGAGCACTCTATAAATATCTTAAAAACCTGGGGCTACTGCTAAGGGTACTCAAGTACCTGAGATACCTTTAAAACTTTTACCCTTATTAATTTTCACAGTTGGGAGCTTATGTTGGAATAAGTGGAAACGTAAGAGAGTCTGGGAAGAAATCATGTGTGCTGAAGAGGACTTCATCAGCATTACCTTCTAACAAATTTGTTCTGCTGTTTTTCAGGTAAAGGGGACGTGTTTGGTGATATCTTCTGGAAGGAAACCAGTTTGGCCCACGCATGTGCCAACGTGCGGGCTCTGACATACTGCGACTTACATATTATTAAACGAGAAGCCTTGCTTAAAGTGTTGGATTTTTACACTGCTTTTGCCAACTCCTTCTCGAGGAATCTCACGCTCACCTGCAATCTGAGGAAGCGGGTAAGGCGACAGCTCTTGTTTTACCCCTTCCTCTCACCAACAGATTGCACCGCTCTTGCAGACTGTTTGCAGCGTTTAGCAGCCCCCAGTTTACTCTTGATGTTTTCAGGTCATTGCGGATTAACTGGCTTTTCAATAACTGTTGTCACTGTTTGTTAATGATGGCTCAATAAAAGTTTCCCGTAGATTTGCAGCTCTAAGAGTCCTAGCAGGGTGACATATGAATTACATTTCTTTTCATTTTCTTCACAGGTGTTGGGTTTGGGCTTTTTTTCCCCCCATTGCATAATGTATAAAGTTATATGTTATAGTCTGATTGAACCCGGATTCTGATTTCCTCAGAGGTGAGGTTTCATCTCTCACCTGCTAAGATATGGGTCAGAGGATGGTCTGATGGATCTGCATGGCATAGACCATCAGAGAGAAGTTTATTGATGCTAAATAAATAACACGTACTCAGCAAAAGTATGTTAATACTTCCTTCTCTCACTTGCATAGTTTAGAATTTTAATACGGCAAGGTTAATAAAGCTTGGTAGCATTTTTACATTCACAGCTCACTTCTTTAACCCTCCTGCTCATTTTATAATCAATCAGCAATGCTCACTATCCATTAGGCCTTTCAAAGAACACTCCATCTAAAAATTAATTAGCTATAAGGACGTATCTTGAAAACAGGTTAAGGGATTCTTTAATTCGCATTGAGGCTGCAAAATTTAATCTTTATGATGTTTTTTTTCAAGATTGATGAGGGTTATATAAATTTCATTTGCATAGAGAAATCTCATAACAATGATTTATAGATTATTGAGCATTAACTGTGATCCTCTAGCTGCTGAAAGGCATTATTCTGTGGCTGTACCTAGGGCATCTCACCTGATAACATACCGAGGCTACCTAAGTTTTTCACAACACAGTTTCAGCCTTGACAGTAACAGGAGTTCAACACAACTAGAATTTTACTTCTCTGAGCCTCTCTAGCCCTGGATCATCTTACAAATGCTTCTTTCAGAGGACTTAATTTTTAGTGAATTCCTGGTGCTCATTAATATACCAAGTATGGCACAGAACATCCATGGCAAAAAGCAGATGCAATGGGATTACAGTCCCCTTCTGAGCTGAATTATAATCAGGTTTAGTTCCAGCTTGTCAGCCTACCTCTGACTAGAATCTTGCTATCTCTGCTTCAGATGTGAAGAAGGGCTTTGGGACTTCTGGTTTGGAGTTTCTACACTTCTCCATTGATAAGATGTCCCCCAAGCCTTGTCTTCAGCATCTCCCCCTTGCATCTCATGCCTACCTGTGACATTGCCATCAGCTACAATCCTATGATGATAATTCTGCTCAGGCATTACTGATGGAGATTTCATGGCACAAGCTAATATCACATGCCAAAATATATTCTTTTCTTCCCGAACTGGAGAACTTCAGCTAGCTTCCTGGGAATCCCCTTCCCCCATTAGCCATGACAAGGTTGTGTTCAGCAAAAACATGTGCAGATTTTTTCCTAACAGGAGATATGCTGGAGTTCAACTCCATAGTCCAGAGATGCATATGGAGACTAACCTCCTGGCTGGGTTTTCATGAGTTTTCTTCTTCCCTGCCCATATTTTTTAAGAAAAACTGGTTACCCTGCAGGGCCCTGCTACAGGGAGACACTGAGGTGGAAACACTCATGGAGATCAGGTCCCCAGTACAGATATCTGTCATATAGCTTAGTGTTATGTACATGGACTTTGCCACAGTAGCAGTGCCACAGGAGAGTTAGGCTTGTTCAGCTTGATCAGAGGAAGGGCTGACAAGGCAGACATCCTGGTGGGTGTCTGTTATAGACCGCCAAACCAGGATGAAGAGACAGATGAGGTGTTCTACAAGCAGCTGGCACGAGCTGCACGGTCATCAGCCCTTGTGCTCATGGGGGACTTCAACTTCCCTGACATATGCTGGGAGTACAGCACAGCACAGAAGAAGCAGTCTAGGAGGTTTTTGGAGTGCACAGAGGATGCATTCCTGATGCAGCTGGTCAGAGAGCCCACAAGAGGAACTGCCCCGCTAGACCTGCTGTTCGTGAACAGGGAAGGTCTGGTAGGAGATGTGAAGGTTGGGGGCTGCCTTGGACAGAGTGACCATGAAATGATACATTTCTCAATTCATGGTGGAGCTTGGAGGGGGAATAGTAAAACTGCTACCTTGGACTTTCAGAGGGCAGACTTTGATTTGTTCAAGAGACTGGTAGGGGGAGTCCCTTGGCATTCAGTCTTAGCGAACAAAGGGGTACAAGAGAGCTGGTTGCTCTTCAAGAAGGAAGTCTTAAGGGCGCAGGAGCAGGCGGTCCCCCTGAGCCGCAAAATGAGCCGGCGGGGAAGAAGACCAGCGTGGATGAATAGGGAGTTACTCTTGAGGCTCCGTGAGAAAAAGAGAATCTACCGCCTGTGGAAGGAGGGACGGGTAACTGAGAATGAATTCAAGGAAGTTGTCAGGATGTGTAGAGGTGAAATCAGAAAGGCAAAAGCCCAGCTTGAATTTAACCTGGCCGCTGGGGTGAATAATAAACTCTTTTATAAGAACATTCACAGTAAGAGGAGGACAAAGGAGAATATCCACTCTTTACTGGATGAGGCTGGGAATGTGATCACTGAGGACAAGGAAAAGGCGGAGGTTCTGAATGCCTTCTTTACGTCTGTCTTTAAAGGTCAAACAGATCCTCAGGGTACCCCTCTCTCTGACCTGGTAGTCTCAGCTGGGGAGCATGCTAACTCCCCTGTGATTCTGGAAGAAACAGTCAGAGACTTCCTACTCCAACTGGACTGCCACAAGTCCATGGGGCCGGATGAGATCCACCCGAGAGTGCTGAGGGAACTGGCAGAGGTGGTAGCCGAGCCGCTTTCCATTATCTATCAGTCCTCCTTGCTGACTGGTGAGGTCCCAGAAGACTGGAGGCTTGCCAATGTGACTCCCATTTACAAGAAAGGTTGTAAGGAGGATCCGGGGAACTACAGGCCTGTTAGCCTGACCTCGGTTCCAGGGAAGGTTATGGAACAGATAGTCTTGAGGGAGATCATGTGGTATGTGCGGGATGGCCGGGGGATCAGGCCTAGCCAGCATGGGTTCATGAAGGGCAGGTCCTGTTTGACCAACCTGATCTCCTTCTATGATCTAGTGACCCATCTGCTGGATGAGGGAAAGGCTGTTGATGTGGTCTACCTAGACTTCAGCAAAGCCTTTGACACTGTCTCCCACAGTATTCTCCTGCAGAAGCTGGCAGCCCGTGGCTTGGATGGGTACACTCTCGGCTGGGTAAGGAGCTGGCTGGAGGGCCGGGCTCAGAGAGTGGTAGTAAATGGAGTTAAATCCAGCTGGCGACCGGTCACGAGTGGTGTTCCCCAGGGGTCGGTGCTGGGGCCTGTCCTCTTCAATATCTTTATTGATGACCTAGATGAGGGCATTGAGTGCACCCTCAGTAAGTTTGCAGATGACACTAAATTGGCTGGGAGTGTGGATCTGCCTGGGGGTAGCGAGGCCCTACAGAGGGATCTGGACAGGCTGGAGAGCTGGGCTGAAGCCAATGGCATGAGGTTCAACAAGAGCAAATGCCGAGTCCTGCACTTTGGCCACAACAACCCCAGGCAGCGCTATAGGCTTGGGGCGGAGTGGCTGGAGGACTGTGTGGAGGAAATGGACCTGGGGGTACTGATTGATGCACGGCTGAACATGAGCCAACAGTGTGCGCGGGTGGCCAAGAAGGCCAACGGCATCCTGGCTTGCATCAAAAATAGTGTTACTAGTAGGAGCAGGGAGGTAATTGTCCCCCTGTACTCAGCACTTGTGAGGCCGCATCTCGAGTACTGTGTTCAGTTTTGGGCCCCTCACTACAGGAAAGACATTGAGGCTCTGGAACGCGTTCAGAGGAGGGCTACTAAGCTGGTGAGGGGTCTGGAACACAGGCCTTACGAGGAGCGTCTGAGGAAGCTGGGATTGTTCAGCCTGGAGAAGAGGAGGCTTAGGGGAGACCTTATAGCTCTCTATAACTTCCTGAAGGGAGGTTGTAGTGAGCTGGGGGTCGGCCTCTTCTCCCGTGTAGGCAGTGACAGAACTAGAGGGAATGGTAGCAAGCTGCGCCAGGGGAGATTCAGGCTCGACATTAGGAAGCACTACTTCTCAGAAAGGGTAGTCAGGCACTGGAATGCACTGCCCAGGGAGGTGGTGGAGTCACCAACCCTGGGGGTGTTCAAGGAAAGACTGGATGTTGTATTGAGGGATATGGTTTAGTGGGAGCTAGTAGTAATAGGTGAATGGTTGGACTGGATGATCTTCTAGGTCTTTTCCAGCCTTGATGATTCTGTGATTCTGTGAGAAGAGAATGCTCAGTGGGACCTTACAACAGCCTTCCAGTACCTGAAGGGGCTACAGGACAGCTGGAGAGGGACTGGTTACAAGGGCAGGGAGTGACAGGATAAGGGAGAATGGCCTTAAGCGGAAGGAGGGGAGATTTTGATTAGATATTGGGAAGAAATCCTGAGGCACTGGAACAGATTGCCCTGAGAAGTTGTGAATGCCCCTGTATCCCTGGAAGTGTTCAAGGTCAGGTTGGATGTGATTTGGGGCAACCTAATCTAGTGGAAGGTGTCTCTGCCCATGGCAGGCGGTTGGAATGAGTTGATCTTGAAAGTCCCTTCTAACCCAAGCCATTCTATGAATCTGTATGAGGTTATTACATGAGAGTGGATGAAGACTTGAAGAAAGATCATGTTACTGTGTTACATGCAGGGTGCAGTTCACTTCACTAAAAGCTGGGTGGATGGGTGATGATGTCCAAGCTAGTCACTAGTGACCTTTATAGCCCATGAGGTATGGTTCCCCCAGAAAGCAATCATCTAGCTCTTCTTCTGTGTCCAGTCTTGAATGAGAAAATCATCCTTTTTCTGTTGACTTTTGAGAGAATTCTTGATCGCTAACTTTTAAATACCTATGGTACCTCAGATGAACTCCAAATATGATGTCTCCTACAATTTTTCTCAAGACCTGTTTTGGGAGAAATCTTCTAGTATTGCAGTAAGTTGTGCTGAGTTGGAGCCTGCTTTGCAGAAATTCTACATCTTGTTCCTAGGCACAAAATAGATCATGCTACTTTCCACACCAGGGACACAATCTAAGTCCTGTTACATAACGTTATTCAGGGGATTGTTTCAAACCTTGTATCTGCTGAAAGTATACATGATTCCCTGTTGGGCACAGATGTGTTTGATGGTGAGTTCATCTCTTAGGAAAGCAGCGCCATCCAGGACAGTTTCATCAGGCAAAGAGAAAGTAGTTGTTCAGGCACAGAGGCTGGGCTGACAGCTGCACTGAACTGCTGCAGTTTGTGCTGGAGTCATTTAATCTAAATGGAAAGAAAATCATTGTCTCCTTTAATTGATTTCAATAGAAATATACTGAGCCCTTTTTCTATGTAGTCATCACTCGTAAGGTTTGACATTTAATTATAACAGAAATACTCTCCTTGCGGTTCTGCGCTCAAGAAAATGGATGTTCTCGCTGTCAAAAATATATAGACAGGATCGTTCTTTCATCAGGTCTGCTCTTCAAAATACACGTATATATATGTGCGTGCAGACACCCCTGTTGGTGCTGCGTTGTCCCTCAACGAGCACTTAGTCCATAGACTGCAAAACAATCTAGACATTCAAAAGGCTAATAAACTAATAATAGGACTGAGCACAAAAGGTTAGTTCCACATGACAGGGAAGAGAAAGTCATGTTGAAGTGGGAAAATAATGTTTTCTCACTCCCAAATAACATTTAGAGGCCTGGCATGTTGGATGACCTACTTAAGGCATCTGCTCAGCATGCTATTATCAACTCTGGATTTTTGTTTTCTTTTTTTCTGTGTTAGATAGCTTAGCCATCATGCTGCATTTTTGAGACCTCACAGTGAGCCTGCCTGCTAGCTTTTCAACCTGCAGTCATCTCTCCTGCCCAGGGTGGTGAGATGATTTTTAATTGGTAATTGCAAAGTATTGCAGCATATCAAGTTTCGTGCTCTGAAATCTTTATGGTATATCTAACGTCACTAATGCACACTCCAAGGCAGACCCCAGACTTTGAAGGTTGGGTTTTTTCCAAACAGGGAAAAATAATTAATCTGGAAAGATATTCTTTAAAATCACAGAGATTACATAGCTGCCTCTGAGGACTGAAAAGTTATGAAGCAGTGTTTAGGATGAGTCTTCAAAGAGTTAATTACTGCTTTCTGATGTTGGAAGAGAATATTAATAATGTTTAATTCATTAAGAGACTTTCAAGATTTCACACAGCTGGAAGAGGGTCTCTCTGCAAGCTTGAGCTGTGGAACTTGGCCTGAGGAGGGGAGCCAAGACAGATTCCTAGGAGGCTCAAACCCATATAAATAAATGTACATTTTATTGATGATCAAAATTCAGGAAAGAAGGTCAACATCAAGCTATCAAATCTGTTCCCACAGAAAATAAATGTTCAGCAGAAATTTTTAAAGCTTTTTTTTTCTTTTCTCATCATTGCTTCCATTTACCCTAGCTAACATACTAATTCCAGCTACCTGCTAGATCAAAATTGCCTATGCCAGTGCAAGAAACAGTCAGTCTGGAGGTTTGGCCCTTCTGAAAGCTAAAATTCTCCTGTGCTTTAGCAAAGCATAGATTTCCCCAAGAGATACACAGTCACATACTGCTGTTTTCTACCATGAGCTGTATTAAAGAACTGATTCAGGAGCAGCCAAAGAGGAGGACAATTGTCTGTATAGGAGCTCTGGCACATTAGCCCTGGGAAGGTGTGCTGTAGAGTGAGCAAGGAGAGATGCAAAGAGAAATGACTGCCTTTAAGGCAATGAAATGTCATCCGGTGCCCTGTGGCACTCTTGAAGCCAGGGACAACACGGTGAGCGACTGATGTTATCCAATTCCTGCAGCTCAGTGTGAATCTCTGAGGCTCTTTAGTGGGTGAGGGTAACAGGCTGTTGTAACCCACATGTCCTCTGTTTTTCTTTCTAGTTCAGATTAGAATAATTTATCTTTAAATTGGCTGTTTCTGTTTCTGCTTGAGGTTTTAATGAATTCCATGTTGTTTCTTGACTGAATCACTCATCATTTCTGTCACATAGCCTTCAGAAAAGCTTTATTTTAATTCGAATTCTGCATTCACGTCTCCTAAAAGTGAAGGTTATACCAAGGTTCGTTCAGGATCCCCCTTCTTTTTCATTTTTAAGCCTTTCCAGATGGCATGTTATATTAGTGAGTGTCCTGATGCAGAAGCAATGTCAGAGGCAGAAAGCACTGCTCTGCATATTGGCCCTTGCTCCTGAAGGTTGCACATGTTCTGGTGAACCTGAGGACTTTCACAGGTTTTGAGCTCTGAGAGCCGTTCACAATTACAGCAGCTTAATTCAGAGCTGTTTGCACTTCACCAGCTGGTGCTCACACTCAGCCCTGATCAGTTGTGGGGAGTGACTTGTTCACGTAGGAAGGGATCAGAGCATCATCCCTGAGTAACTCTGGCAGACGGAATGCTGTGGGGTAACTGTGGAGCTGGATGTGCTGAGCACCTCCTCTGCCCAGTGGTCCATCTACTCTGGCAGGGTTTTCGCCTTTTCTGAGTCTGTAATTGGGAGCTTTCTCCATGTGAGACAGCCACGATGGCAAAACCTATCTGGGAAAGACAAGGTTTTCCATCTTTATGAATAGAGAGAAGCATGCTAAGGGAGCTGCTGTGACTAATAATATACATCAGCTGGTGGGGGCTTCAGTGGGGACATGGGCTCCTGTATTGTGATAGAGAATGTGCCCACCCCCAGGCTGCTACTCATTTATGTCTCACACTGTACTTTTCTTCTTCCTCTGCTGGTTGGAGCCAGTGGCAAGGGTCCCAGGGAGTGCAGGATCCAGCCCCTGTAAGGGCAGATCCAATAGATCAATTTCTATTATGGCTTGTATAGCCAGCGGGCTTTTGGCATGACTCAACTCAGAGTTTGTTTGTAACTCAGTGGCTTGCTCAAGCCTATTGAAAATTAATTTGATCAACTTCTTGATGGCAACGTGTGGCATGTTTCTTTTACCTGTCTCTATCTTTTCAGAGACACAAAGCATCTGCAGACTAATGCGTCCTGCTGCTTGCTGTCTCTAGCCAAGGCAAGGGGACACAGAGGGGTTTGTTCCCCAGCCAGGCATGGTGACACCCCTCTTCACTTCTCCAGGGCAAAACACAGAGTGACGTTAGTCACAGCTCCTAGCTCTGCAGCCCATGACGTGTTTGGGTATTTACAGCTCTTGCTTCATTACTGCAGAACAAGTAACTCTCTTATGACCATGGCAAAGGACATGTTTCTCAGCTAAGCCAAAGGTCTCATCTCTTACCTTTCCTCCTCACCTGTAACTCCAACAAAAGTAATGTGCCTCATTCCTTTTCTTTCTTCTGTTTTTTTTTAAATAAGCAATAAGCTCAGCCCAGTTTGGGCATAAGGGGGGAAATTTACCTCCTCATGCTCCTTCTGTAGAGCTTGCAGATTAGCCTTGCCTTCAATTTCACCAAATTACTTTCTCCATCTACATGTGAGAATAGAAAGATTGCTTTACCTTGTCTCAGGATGCTTCTGCCCTTTCCTGTCCCTCTCTGGTCTTTAGTTATTTGTTGGGTTGTTTTCTTTGCTTATATGAACATGTTGTCCCAGAAAGTGAAGTCTTAGAGCTATAGCTTAGCTGTAGCAACAGTTTAGCATGATTACAAAGCAGGTAAATTATGCCCTCAAAATCAATATGGTTTTATTATATTCACATCTTAGCTGACTCTGCAGGCCCCATTAAGCTTAAAGATGCTTTAACTTAAGACAATTTTTTAAAAAAATATAATTATTGTTTAGTCCATTACATCCACAGCTATCTCCAGGTATGTTACTGGAATTTTTCTTGAAGAAAATATTTCCTAAAGGACTGTTTAATTGATTTAGATCTAGTACCACCTGTGATGGCATCTAGGCTTGTATTTTGAATGTGCATGGGACAAATGAGGCTTCAGACATTCAAATAATGTGGTTTCATCCAAACTGTCAGTTGCCAGTGGTCCCTGCCCGATCCATGCCTAGGAGTTTCTTGAGAAACTGCTAAGAGATCTGGGTCAAACCTGTGTAAGGAATTTATCAGTATGGATAATGGAGTAATTCCATGTGTATGTGTAGCTGTGTGGTTACTGAGAGCCCAGCACAGTCCATGCTACACCTTCTGCTATTGAGACCCCCATGCGATTCCTTCTAAGTGAGGATTACACATCTGAGGCTAGAGGTTTTTTCCTGCAGCTCTTTCTCTCTTCTCTTGCTCCCCTGAGCAATTTCTTCTGCCTTTGCTCCTCTTTGGGGGCATGGGGATTTTTAAGTTTGAGGCAGTCAAAGCCAAGAAGTTAGTCCTTGGAGGACCATGCATGACTTTGCTAGGTAGAAGAGCAGCATAAAAATTCAAAGAGAAATCTGCAGCAGCATTAACTTCACCCCTCTGAGCCTCTCTCCCACATGCCATGGGACAGCTGTCTAAGCAGAGCGATTGCTGTACAAGCTGTTGGTGGGTTTGCTTTCTCACTTTGTTTTTGGTAGCTGTGAATCTGACTCTTTCTTGCATGCCCCCCTCCCTTCCATCAACTTTTTTGCCACTTCATCACCTCCCTTACAGTGTTCTCTTCTGGGCACCCTTCGGGTCATACGGACCATGGGAGACTGAGGATATGGGAGCATATCCACCTCTGAACCTCTCCCTGGAGGCACAGAGGGACCATGGTGGCTTTCTCTCCTTCGACAAGCACAGCGTGCTCCTTTGGCTGTGACAGCATTCATGGATGGGTGCAGAAGTGGGTGAGAAACCTGCAATTGCTCCTCTCCTTGCCACCTCAAGGACTTGGGTATCTTAGTGAGTGTTTAAATACTTACCTGAAAATCAGGGCACTGTATATCCCCTGGGGCTTTTGGGATGCCTAGGGTAGTAGGGATTCATGGCACAGTCTGGATTAATGCATTTTGCCTTTAGATTGCAGGCAGATGCAGAGATTAGCCACACACTATCATCCTTAATAGCATTTCAGAGCCACATTAATGCCACTGGGTACCAGCAGGCCCCTGCTCTACTCTGGATATAATCCCTAAATTAAATACCTTCCTCAGAGGTCTTGACTGTGCTTCTATAGGAGCGGTAGACAGAGCATCACCAACTCTGTTAAAAGCAGGACTGAGCCCAATTCTGATAATCCTTCGGCATTACAGAGGTAGACTTGTTTTTTCCTGGGCATGTGGCTTTTCTGTCTAAATCTAAATTGAGATGATATTTGATCTTGTTTGTCAGGCTATTACTTACAGGGGTTTTTTTTGGTGAGAAATGCAAGGCAGTTTAGCATACTTTTCATTCCAGGATCTTTGAACAGTATGGTATGGCTGCAGAGAAATATAATGATGTGTGTTGATGTGGCGCTTTCTGCATGTGGGGACTCAGCAGCTGTTACAAAAGGCACTATGCTGATCTACCCCAGTGAAAGGTATGAGCATCTCTTAAGTCAGGCAGTGTGAGCCGAGAGATTTATTTGTGTGTGGAAAGATCATTACACAGGAAATGTTAGGGATGGTCAGCATCCATAGGAAAACAAAATTGTAAGCTGGCCACGTTAGAGTGAAGATCAAGATTGATGACAATTTTCTATTTTGCTTTTTGTGAATTAATAACATTTTCTTGGTTAGAAAGTGGTCATAATTAAGACACTCTCCTTAGCTGACCCAGATAGACTTCTGCGGGCTGTTTGCTAATATCGATTCAGGGCAGTGTTGTTTGCACAGGACTTGAATGATGATAAAAAAATAAATCAAAGGCTTACTATTTTTAATCTTGTAAATATTAAAAAATAAATGTTTTGTATTCACCTCCCCTCATCATTTAAAATTGATGCTTTTAATCTCTTCCAACTGCTAGGGAAGGGGAGGGAATGTGCACAGTGCAATGGGAAGCAATATTGGCCTTTCCATTTTTGACTGCCAGTTAAGAAGCTTTTTAACATCAGCCCCTGCTGTGTTTTGATGTTGTGATGAGCATGGGCACCAGCAGCAAATCCAGCAGCAGACCTGAGTGGGTCACCATCCTTGTTCCCGAGCTTCCCTCATGGGCTGTTCCTTTGCCAGGCTTAGCTCTGGGGTGGGCTCCTTTTTGGGCAGGCATCCTAACAAAGCCAATCTCCCCACAGCTTTGTGTGACTCCTCTGATGCCTAATAAGCCATGGGAGTATTACAAATGCATTTGCCTTACCGCTGAGAGCAGCCAATTTATTTTGTGATGCCCACAACGTTCCCAGGAGCAGCCACTGCTGCCGGTGGATCCCTACTTGTGGACCATCACCTTCATTACGTACAACTGCACCTAGTGCTAAGGCTGTGGGCATCCTAGCAGGTAGTGTTTGCACAAAAACTGGGGAAATAGGTCTGTCCTATTACCTCACACCCCTCCCAACAGTTAGCCCAGAGCAAAGGATTTCTTTTTGCATGGGCTGCTGAGCATTATTACCATGTAGATCTACTTTTCCAACCGCAAAAAAAGGGTGAGACATTACAAAACTGAGATGATTAATTCAGAGTGCTCTGGTTGCTTCCGTCATTGCTTCCTGGAGCAGAACACCAGGCGTTTTAGTAACACGGCGCAGCATGACTTGCAGGTATAAAAATGAGTTTCTACACTAGACTTCTCACACCCCCACCCCCCAAACCTTACCTCTGCAAGACTGGAACACCAGTTGCAATGCACCAATAACTGTGGGTTTCTGCCATGGAATAAAACTTCTGCCTGTTCTTTGGGATCATATAAATTGATTTCCATAGGCTTCACAGAGAGCAGACAGAGCTTTAGCATTAATCCCCATGTCTCTGCCCAAAACAGAATCTGTTTTGTCAAATCAAGAAATGATCGGTAATAGTTTCACAGCATTTTGCACTGATTTTATTCCTGCATTCCCCTCTCTGAGCAGGTTTTAGCCATGGCTTTGTGCAGAAAGACTCCTCACCAGTTAAATACTATAAGCCTGTAAAATGCGAAATAAAACTCCCTGCAAAAAGAAGATTTATTTTCTTTTCCGTGCAAGTACAAATCTATTGTTTTACAGCACAGGCTTCACAGATGCAGTAATACCCAAACATGCTGGTTCAGCATGTGATGACCATACAAATCCTAGATTTACCTTGCTCTGAATGCTGTTTTTGGGCTGCCTTCTACAGCCAAGAAACAGCGCGTGTAGGAAAGTATTAAATAGTACATGAAGGGCAAGAAAAACTTTGCAGGGAAGTTTGCATGAATCCCACCAGTTTCAGTTAAAAATAAACCCCAGCCTGTCACTTCCAACTTAATGATGGCTGATTGACTGCGTCTTTTTTAATTGCCAGCTAGTTGCTGTGATTAGCAAGCTGCCTCAGTGTATATGTCCCATGCAAAAGAAGTCTGGAGGAGCAGTTATGAGAGCAGCTCATTTACATATATGCCAGAGGTGGGCATAGCTGTTGGGAGGGAGGGGGGATGCTGGAAAGCACCTGAAATAACCTGAGTCCCCTATTAATTGCACTTTTCAGCAACTTGCTGAAAGGCAAAAATTTTCCATGTTTAGGAAGGAACATATATTATTAATTTTTTTCCTCATATTTTTGCTTCTCAGTTTTCACAGCCCTTAATTTTTTTCTCTTCCTAAGGATAACAAAAACATAATATGGTTTTCCAATAAGTTAATGTTAAAAAAAAAAAGGAGCATAGTGTAAGCAGTTATAAAGGTCTCTGATTCTCTTAACCCCGTTAATTAAACTGTCAGTGATCTTTTGAACTTCGGGACCTCCCCATAGACATTTAGATGAATTTTAGATTATTTTATTAGTACTCCACAAAACTGTCTCAGCTGCCAAAAAATTTTGAATACTGCTTCCTATCTAAATATTTCCATCAGTCATTACACCTCCAGAGCAGAGGGATGTACCTCTCCATGCTCTATCAGTACATAGCACTTTTGGAAACAGTCCATTGTGCTCTGCTTTTTATTATGGACAGCACTCCTGTTACCACAGGAACAGACTTTGGCTTTTTCTGAGAGCCCCAAACACTTGACACTCCTTTAAAAATGTGAAAATGGAGACCTGAGCAACCAGCAGATGACAGCAGCAAAGAACAACCATTTCTAAGCAGGATATTTCTACTGGTCAGCTGAAATGTAGCATTTTTTTTAAGATTTACTTTGCTTTCCCATTCCTGCCTATTACTTGCCCCTCAGTGTGCAGACATCCGATTTTCCTTTTCTGTGTCCCTGACCTTCTCAGAGCATCCTGGCACCTCAGCATGTAACTCCTGTGTTCTGATTCTGCCTCCCTTCATGGCCTGCCATTGTAAAGAATTTCCATCTCTATCATGTGTCTCAGGCAAATCCATTTTTAAATGGAACAGTTGTTGGTAGTTCAGGGCAGCTCAATTATGAATGAACCCCATCCTTCTCCCAAGCTCTATTAGCCCTCTTGCTGAAGAAGGCTACAGTAGAAATGTAAATGCATTAACTGAATCATGCATGTTTTTCATGTGTTATTAATTACCCTTGTTTCCATTTATTAAAGGACTTAGCCAATAACCTCAAGATGTTCTGTGAAAGTACATGAATAATAATTTACAAGCTCATCACAGCCATGCATTAATATACCAAACAGATGCCTGGCTGATCTTCATGAACCATCAGCCATAACTTAAAGCATTTGTCAGAAAGTTTGAAGCAAGGCACTGTTTGCCCTGTGGTTCCATCAGTAATGTGTCCCATGAAGAGCTTCCTCCCAGACCGGTGGTGCTGAAATTCAGTCCAACATGTCAAATAGCTGCTAATAGGGTAGATAAGGACTCTGCTGGGACAGAGATTGACCTTTCAAGATCCCCAACAGCCTTCTTTAACCTTGCTAACCTTGTGGGCAGATGCTCTTGCTCTATGGATGAGCCCTGCCCCATGGGTGGAACATCTGTAGGCATCCTCTACCATCTAAGGTGGGTACAGAAAGCCTGTACAAGGGCTTTCCATGAGAAGGTGACAGATGAACTGGTGTCTCGTGTGGGAAGCTTAGGGTTAGCTGGATTTACAGACACCAGGAAAAATATCAATCCAGAGAAGAAATAAAGAGGATGCTTTAGGAAAAGTCTCAGAGGTCAGAAGGACCTCTGGGAAGCAAGAGCAGCATCTGAGATGAAAAGTAATACAGCCAGAGGTGGAGATTTGTACTTCTGTCTGGTGTATCCCTGCATTCTTGCAGCAGCCTTTCTCCTGTACCAGCTGGTATTTTGTTAATTGTGTGTGCACAGGGAGGGGTAGAAAGGATACAAACAGTGTGTAAATAGGGTGCAGCATAGGCACAAGTGGGAAAATACAGAATCATCAATGTTATTGATTGCAAAAATGTGTTATGTGTGCAGGTACAGGGTTTTCTTACTAGCCTCAGACAGGAAGAGGGGACAAATCAACTGGGCTGACTCCAAGTTTACACGAGGAGGTAATTTCTGATCACTCTTAAAGCCAGATTTGCCAAAGTATACAGTACTGAGGATTACAAACTAATTTGTTTGGCTCTGGAGCAATGAGATAAGCTAAGGCTGCAAAAACAGCATGCTCAGCCCCTAAGGAGCATCCTGTGTTAGTGCCTAAATACATGGATAGGAACATAAAACAGCGCTGATGAGCTTACAGAGATCCACATCTAGAAGAGAGGTAGTGGCTGTGATATAGGTGTTAGAGAAGATCACCAAGAATCACATGAAAAAAAATCAAAGGACCTTTTCCCCAAGGATAGACTAAACACAGGGACTCAATACAATGATACCCGAAACTAGGATATAGCCAGATCGTTAAAATCCTCCCCAGCAGAGCCTCAGCTTATTGCCATGAAAGCCCAGGGATTGATTTAATGCAGGCAACATGTAAATGGGAAGGAAATGGCTCTTCACCATACCATCTGTTTATCCCATCCCTATAACCCCACTAGTTAACTCTTTTGTGCTGTCTCTTCCTCTTGCTGATACCCTTCAGGAATAAATACCAAGCTCTGCAGAGTCACCACTTGCTGAGTTCCTCAGCCACATCTTCTGAGGTTAGAAAAAACATCTAATGGTCCCTTTGGAGACTGGCAGAGCTCTTCGTTCTCTCTGGGTGTTTGTCACGTAGGCAACCGGCTGGTTTTGCCTGCAAGAAACCCTGATAGGATTATCATTAGCAACTTCGTTTCTGCACAAATAACCTTCAGGGAACAGCATGTTTCTCTTTGTGGAGAAGTTTCATATGGCTGATGCAGTATTTCCATGTTGTTGTAGGAAGCTCACTAGTCTGTGGATAAATGTCTGTGGGTGATTTTCCTTGACTTTCTGCCCCAGAAAGGAAGGTCTCTTCACTGCAGCAGGGTGCAAGGAAAAATTAGCAACATAGTTGAGATGGGGTCTGTGCTCTCTCAAATTTTTTTTCATTTCATTATGCAGTAAATAGAAGGGCCCTGCTCTGCTGATACTTAAAGATGCCTCTAAAAACTGTTATCCCTTCATTTTCTTGAGCCAATGGCAGCTCTGTGCCAGCCCGTTTTGGCTAAAGGGAGATGCTTGGGTGAAAGCAGCACATCCTTTCCATAGTATACTTCTTCTTGACTGGATGCTCTTCCATCTTTGCATGCTTATGTCTTGGGCCTTTTCTTTCTCCTCAAGGGGTTCCTCCCCACTGAAGCACTGGCTGTGATCATATTAAGGGCAATTACTCTATGTTTTCAACAGCCAGCAGTCCTTATTCACACTCTGCCAACAGAGAGCTCTCAACTGGGAAAATTTTAGCTCTTGCTGGATGAGATGTTTCACTTGAAGAATCCCAGGGATACTTGTTAAGGTTATTTCACAGAGCTTTCTATAGTTAAATGAAGTACATATTAAAACTTTAAATAACCTTTTGGTCTTTTTTCCTCTTAAATTGGGATTTCCCGATGGTTTCACTGAGTTAATTCTCGTCTGTGATGCAGTGGGTTGTCCCTGTCTTTCAGTCAGTGAATGATCTGCCAGAGATATTAATCTTTTCCGTGTCCTGATTTCAATTTAAAAAAAAATAATAAATTATCAGGTTCAGCCTTGTCTGATACAGCAATAGGCTGTATTTATGGGACAAGAAGGAAAAGAAGAAACTCCAAGGTAACTTTGGCATGGCTGGCTGACTGAAAACAGAACCATGGTGCAGTGTGAGTTTGGGCTTGAAAGCAGATGAGCCAGATTACAGCAGAACTAAAGTGAGCCTGATTAATGCTGCCTTTCTGTTGGGGGGTGCTACTATGCTACAGCTAGGGTCTTTGTGCCCATCTTTGTGGTGTGCCTGGACTTACCCTCACTTTTACCCTCATGAGCACTTGAAAGATCAGACCTTTGTCTGGGATCTAGAAACAAATAGGAAATGAGCAAGTGACTTCCCAGCCACCAGCCTAAATCTGCTCCGTTCAGGAATACTATCATGGTTTTTAATTAGCTTGAACCTGGAGTTAGTACCTTTCCCCACCAAACTGGTCTCTATTATGAGACCTGGTTCAGGGGAGGAATGTCTGACAAGGAGAGAGCAGCACATTTTACCTCTCTGATTTGTAGTGTGGAAAACTACAAGAAGTTTAGATGCCTTGGCTCTTCAAGGAAGAGCTACAGAGGTGCAAAGGCTCCAGATTGTCCCTTTCATTTAGGTCTGCTGTTCATATGTTCTGTTCTTTAAAATTATTTCTTAATTTCTGACTCATCACAAACAAAACTGATGGTGTTCTACATCACATGGCACTGGAAGTGCCTTGTTTTCATTGAAGCTCCTGTTAGAAAAGCTTTTCAATAAATTAAGAAAACCTTGAAAACAATGAAGTGAACAAAGAGAGTAGCTGGTAGCACGTTCTGTATAAAACTGAAGTTTCTAAATCCAGGTAGAATGTCCTCAATGTCAGAAGCAAGGCTGAGAGTAAGGAGTGTTATCTTTTGTTAGGCCAGTTGATACAGCTGGGAAAAAACCCAACAAGCCTTCAGTTGCAAAACATTTTATCAGGTCTGAAGACTTCAGATTCAATTTCAGGCCCTTTATAATCTGGTACAGTAATATTTAAGAAAAAACCACAACATAATGATTCCAATTAATTTAAATTTCCTCTGAAAGTGGAGAGGAAAGAATAGCTCATTTTGGGAACAATTTGTAATGCTTTTGCTGATGTATTGCTTTGTAAATGAAGGGTTCTCTCTCAGATGTTTATTGAGACCATTTGGTCTTCAGGCAGAAACCCGTAAGAGGCAAAAGCAGAGAACAAAACACGAATCCAGCAAATCCTCTGGGCCTTTGTTCTGTGTGGCTTTGTGCTAGGGATACACAGGAGCACTGGGTTTGTCATGAGTAGGGCTGGCCAGAAGCCAAAAGTTACATTTTTGATATTTTTCATTAGGATAAAAGTAAAACCTTCTGAAAATTTTCACTAAACAGAGATAGTGCTGCCCATCTTTCTGCTGCTCTTCCAACAGAAAACTGAGCAGCAGAAAACGTGTCTGAGACTGGATTTAATTTCAGCAATTAACTGCAATTACAGTTGAGCCCTTCCAGTTGTTTGAAATCCAGAACTATATTTCCCAGACTGGACAATAATGAAAAGGAAAAAAATGTATTATATTAATAGTTTTATGTTATGTCAATAAATAAATTTATATGTGTATGTTTAATCTTTCTGCACTCTGGCTTTCCCTGCTATGGGGACTCTGGGCTGGAAACCTTCCTTCCATCCTTCATTCATTTACTAAGCAGCTCAGTGACCCTGGGCAAGTTATATGTGACCTCTCCATGCCCTGGTTTTTGGTGTCTGGCAAAAGAGGCAGCAGCAACATGAATCCTGCTTTCTCCAATACAGGGAATGAAGAGTGGTAGATCAGTACTTCATATTATTATTATTATTAATGATTGATTTTCTGTTCCTAGTTAAATCACGCTGAAGAGCAGCTTGAAAAGTCTTGTGGTGCTTTTCCCCATCCCAGAGAGCACCAGTTTTGTAGCCTGCCCTGAGCTCAAACTGCTCTGCTGTCATCTGGAGGCTTTGAACTATCTTTCCCTATTTATGCTCAGAAGCATATCACTCTTAGGAGACAGTGTGCTGGGCAAAGCAAAGGCTGCTTTCTCTAAGGAGTTTCTTTTTTTAATCATCTGTAAGAAAATGCACAGACTGTCACTCATCTGCACCACAGCAAAACCCAGATCGGTTGTCAGTGCTGCTTACTGACATTTCATTAGACCAGTGCCAATAGCAGCTATTGATCCAATGGCCAATGTAAGTTTGCAAGGACCAGATGTGCCTGATCTAGTTGGAAACCATCCTTTTGAAGGGGCACTGTCTGGAAGTGAGCTCACCACCCACCATGGGAAGCAATGGGAAGCTTCCTTCAACTGCCCATCCCTAGGGCTCCTAAGGTGATGTGCTGGCAGGGCTGGTGGTGGCCACATCTCTTAGTGCACCACTTGGTAGTATGAGTATGGGAGCCCCATAGGTGGGACTGTTTCCCTTTGGATCCTCTGTGGGTCTGAGGCCACACAGATCAGTGCTCCTCTCTGCAATGGACTGACCCTAAACGAGGCCAACCAGCAATAGACCCTGGTTGAAAAATACCATAAATCCATAAATGAAGTAGCCTTTCTGGTTTATTGCTTTAAATAATTTTGTGTGTGGAATGTGTGTTTCACTGTCTTTGATAGTGTTGGAGAACTAGGTCTCAATCTGGCTGTTCTGCAACTCACTAAGGCATCTGCTCTTTGGTTAAAGCAACGCAGACAGAAAACAGTGAGGGCAAAGCAGCAGCAGAAGTCATCAGGCTTATTTAAAAGCTTGCCACTTCCAAAGGTGCACAGAGTCTTCTTCAGCTTCCCTTTCCAAGCAGAAACACAGTGCCCAGCAGGCATCATTAGTCCAACAGCTAAGCCTGCAGCAGCAGCAGATCCATGCATTGTTTTCCCCGGGCTACAAAGAGAAGGAGGCCTCTGTACGTGCTGAATGTATGGGCTGGAGGTGCTTGGGTTCAGGGTGACTGGAAGAATGGAGCAACTCCTGATTCAGGAAACTGAGCTGCTCTCTAAAACTGCTGTTGTGGTTGGTGCAAATGTCTGCGACTGAGGACAGAGTAAGGGGCTTTGGCATATCTTTTGGCAACCTGACTCTGCAGCCTCAAAGCTCAACACGTGCTTAGTTACACAGGCAGTCACACCATATTGAAAAATCAGTGCCTGACACTCAAGCTGACCCAACAGGGTGTCAATGCTACCCTTAATTGAGGTTTGACCGATGCATCAGGGCATCAGGAAAGGGCTTCATTGTATGTGTGCACTGCCCTAGATATCTCAGTGCAGCACTGCCCTGGGCTCTTAATCTGAATTGCAATCCTGAGAACATCTATGTGTGTTTTTTATGAGGGTTTTTTTTTTATGAACTGTCTTGGTTTTGGCAAAAGGCCAAAAATTAGCCTCTCTCTGCAATTGGCCATGGAGCCTAGTCAGTTGTAAATAGCAATGATAGAGGGGTTTCCAATTAATTGCAAAAATGAGGGCAGTGTTATTACCCTCTCTTACACGGGGAGACATGGAGACATGAGCAGACAGTGTGATTTGCAGAAGACCTCCCACTTGGGCAGGGGTCAGGCCAGCAGAGTAATCCATCCTCTCGAGTCCCAGCCTGCTGCAGTGTGTGTTGGGCCGTGCTGCTCTCAGGATGTGACAAATGCGAGCTGGATCGCTGCCTGCTTCTTTTCTCTTTCTTCTTCAATCCTGACACGTTTTAAAGTAAAACCGGATGGATTCAGATCCCTACCAAGTCTGAAGTAGATGGGACAAACTCTCAACCCCTTTCTTCTTAATATGCATGCTTGTTTGCAAATGCAGATCAGCCTAATTGACTGTCAGCATGCACAGATGTCTCTCTGCAAGGGTAGTCGGGTGCCGTGCAGATTGATTGCAAACACAAAATGGAACCAGATTAAAATTTGACCTACAGTAACCAATTTCTAAAACACAGAGCAAGCAGTAATGAGGTGATGGAAGTTCTGGGCTCTGGGAAATCAGTTATTGGTTGTTGTTGGGTCCTTCTGAAAGGTCTCTTCCTCCCTACATGTCCCACTTTTTCTTTAGATGGGCGATTTGTGGGACACAGATCTTTATTAAGCCAAGATGAAACAATTAACCCCTTTCTTGCACATAAAATGCCATTAAATTTCCCTTAAAAGGGCTTTTTCAACATCATGGAAATAATTCTTTCCTTGAAGTGACATAACTTTGTTACTTGGATTGGAAAACATCACATCTCTTACAAGTCAATTCTATAATCACTTAGGAGGAAAGTACATGAATACAGTTTCTCCAAAGCAAAATTAAAATGTGCTTGGTAGCAAGCTTTTGCTTTTGCATGCTCCTGTGCCTGTGAAGTCAGGATCAATGGAAATTTGCAGAAAGGCTATTATTTACTGTTTCTTTCAAGCAGCCAGCAGACTAACCTACAAAAATCTTCTTTTCCTCCAAAATCCAGCATGAAAGACTGTTCAGTGAAACATTCCTATCCAAGAGATTAACTAATTGCCCAGCAGTCAGTCATTTTCACTGCACAGCCAAGGACAGCGATTCCTTTCCCACATGCAGATGGAGCAATGGTTTAACACAAAACAGTTCCTGGGACAGGAGGATTAAGGAGAATTTACTGGAGAGCAATTAAAAAAGTTGTTAGAGCAATTTGTTTTTGAGGCTGAGTTTCACATCAAAGGAAAGCTATCTGAGGAGTGTACAGAGCAGAAGAACAATAAACCCATCATTTCAAGCCATCTATTCTGCATCCTCAGAGTGCAGATTAATAAAGAGAGCCACGAGGACATGGAGATTTACAGGGGTAAATTAGGTGAAGCAGCCTAAATGCAGTTTGCATTTGGAAAGAAGGGCCCTGGCTTGAAGTTTCCGTTGGCTCTTGCTTCTTGTGGCTTCAGCTCCCTTCTATTTCTGCCAGGTTTCTTGTCACTGTCATATTTGGTGGAGAGGTTCTGACCATGTTTCTCGGTTGCAGAGACTCCTGCCAGCACAAGACACCGTGTTCAGAGGCTGTTCTCATGCATGAGCCATACCGCAAAGCTGCTAATGGAAGCTGGGTCAGAGCCCGTGCTCCTTGCTGGCCCTTTGCTTTTGCTTACTGGTCTTGCTGGCTTGGTCTTCTCATCCTAGCTGTTTGCTCCTACCTCCTTGACATGTCCTGACCTATGGAGGAGGTATTACTTCGAACTCCCTCGTGGGGTTAAGAGCTGGAATTGCATCTTATGGATGATGCTGCCATCGCCCTCTCTGTTTTGGAAGGGGAGTAAAACTGCAACCAAACAGGATTTCTATGCAGGAAACCAGTCTAGGCGCAGTGAGTCCATCCACAGTGCATGGCAGCAGCTTCTTACATCCATCCCAAAGGAAGGTTTGCATTAGCACCAGCTGTTGAGGCTTCTCTGGCTCTCTGTGAGGCTCACAGGCTGGACTTTCAGAGGAAACACAAATGCGAATGGCCTGTGGCTCTTCTAGAAGACTGAACTGCATTTCACAGCTCTGCTAACCGGGGTCCCAGGGCTCCAGTTTCTGCCTAATTGAAAACAGGAGGTCTTGTGTGAGGTTGTTTCCTATTCACTCATTTCTGTCCATTCTTTCCACAGTTGAACTTTTTTAATTTAAGCACAAAGGAAGATTCGTTAACATCTTACAAGTGGTTTTGGGTTTTTAAAAAAATATTTAATATCTGAAAAATAAGATTTAAAACCATTTTAATGTCAAGCATTAATAGTGTACCTGCCTAGATTTAAAAGACACTTCAGCTTTGTAGCAAGCTTGTTTACCAAAGGTTACACATGAGAAATTTGGCTTGGCTGGCCTAGTTTTCAGAATATCAAAAAAGAGGGTCCCAGATATGCCCTATTTTGACAACTGAAGGGTCCTAGAGAGGACTAGCCCTCAAGGACTGAGGAATGAAGCGTCATAGACTCACCTGGGCACAACAAAGCAATGGCTTGGGAAGGGTTTGCTGATGATGACAGTCCTTAGCAGCACATGGTGCCAGCCCTGGGACCTTATTAATGTTGATTTATATGTAAAGGGTGAGAGTCAGGAGGATGGAGCCAGGCTATTCACAGTGATGGCCAGCGACAGGACAAGGGGCAACGGGTGCAAGCTGGAGCAGAGGAGTTCCATGTGAATATAAAGAGAAACTTCTTCACTGTGAGGGTGATGGAGCCCTGGGACAGGCTGCCCAGAGAGGCTGTGGAGTCTCCTTCTCTGGAGACATTCAAAACCCACCTGGATGTGTTCCTGTGTGATTTAGTATACATGATCCTGCTCTGGCAGGGGGGTTGGACCACATGATCTTTTGAGGTCCCTTCCAAATCCTAATGTTCTGTGATTCTGTGGTTCATAGAATCATAGAATCATAGAATGGCATGGGTTGGAAGGGACCCCAAGGATCATAGAGCTCCAACCCCCCTGCCACAGGCAGGGCCACCAACCTCGGGCCTGGAGCTACGCAAGGTTGCCCAGACCCCCATCCAACCTGGCCTTGAACACTTCCAGGGACGGGGCATCCACCACCTTTCTGGGCAGCCTGTTCCAGCACCTCACCACTCCTTCTGTAACTTCCCCCTAATATCTAATCTAAACCTTCCTTCCTTTAGCTTTAATCCATTCCCCCTTGTCCTGCCATTATCTACCCTTCTTAAAAGTTGATTCCCCTCCTGTTTCTCTGCTCCCTTCAGGTACTGGAAGGCTGCAATGAGGTCCCCCTGCAGCCTTCTCTTCTCCAGACTGAACAAGCCCAGCTCCCACAGCCTCTCTTCGTAGGGGAGGTGCTCCAGGCCTCTAATCATCTTTGTGGCCCTCCTCTGAACCCTCTCCAACAGTTCTACATCTTTCTTGTATTGGGGGGCCCCAGATCTGGACACAGTACTCCAGATAGGGCCTCACGAGGGCAGAGTAGATGGTTCTATGATTCTGTGAAAGATCTGAGCAGGATCTGTCCTGCAACATCTGGGAGTGGGATAAGATTTGCAGGACAAAAGGGTGGTTATACAGGATCAGCCACAGCCATCCCAGGTAGTATCCCATTACCTGGGCTCAGTTCCCCACCAACCGCTGGACCTTTTTCCTGGTTAGCATGGTAAGAACAAGGGGACTTTGCCCTCTCTGTTAGTGGTTCTTCTGATTGCTCCATGCAGGCAAAATGTTTGTTTTTTCCCAAGCTCTCACTTGGACCTGCCAGTCTGGCATGGTCTTCTGTGCAGTTGTCGCTCATCCTCCCTCTGCAGCTTTTAAAATAATAGTGTTTATCTGGAAGGACTGGCTGGTCTCTGAGGCTGGGTGGGGAATGCATCCCCAGCTGGGAACTGGCAATACCCCGGCATGCTGGAGGGAGTAAAAATAGCGTCAGAAGAAGGGTATAATACACCCATGGAGAGAAGAAAGCTTTACAGGAAGGCTTTTTACACCATCTATAGCAAACCCTGACATTTGCACCACTAGAAGCAGGGGTTTGGGTACTTCTTAGGTGGAGAACGTCTGCATCCAGGGGACATGCACAAGGCTCTGTGTATAGACTGGAGACAAACAGGCACTGCAAGGTACAGCTTGTCTGACCTGTTTTAACATCTAGCTGCAGGTGAAATGACTCAAACTCTCCAAGCACCTTTTTGTCTCTCCCGATTGTGCGGGGCTCCTGGAGGGTGAGTTCAGGTACAGGCATTGGCTTTGGAGGTGAATTTGTTCTGAGGTTCTGTGTGCTGGAAATTGGGTATGTTTTGTAGTTTGTTCTTAGAAGCAGAAAAAATGGCACGCTCGCCTGAGCACAGCATGGGCTGGGGGATTCTGTGTCTAAATCCCAGGTCTGGCACAAATTCGCCTTTCTCATTAACATGAGAAAAATGGCAATTACTTTTCTGCACTCTGAGATGGGAAAATTAATATTATTTCTCCCAAACATCTTTACAAATATTGTATTATATTGTGCAGCCTAGGCATGCATTAAGCTTTCCTTATTACTTTCAGTAGTACTTGTATATGTGATTTGCTGTTGTATCGTCAAAAATTTGTGCTGCTGGGAAGGGGAACAGCGAGTAGTTGCCTTCAGTGTCACAGCATTGAATTAAAGTGCCTTCTAGAATGTTCCTGTATTAAATGGGAAAGGGGATGTGGACAACTGTATTGGATTGTGAGTAATCAGACGTGAGTGAGATAGGGCTCCTAGAAGACATTAATATAGACAGGAACCTTTGGAACAAATTTTTGAGAGCCAACCACCACCCACATTCACATATCCCATGTTTTAGTGAGTGTGACCTGTCAGTTACTGATTGCAGCCCCCATCCAGCTTCATGGCAGGGCTCCTCCTTCACCTCTACATGGATGTATGTATCTGTGGGGGCTGAAATGTGTTTGCTCTCTGTTCTAGTTTTTGGCAGGGCAGAAGCACACAGTGAGCTGAATCAAGCCCATTCTCCTAGGACAGGGTCTCCCCTGGCTGCAGGACTCCAGCATCCTTTGTCCACCAGCCACGTTTGAAGGATGCCTCAGCTTGGGCACCCTGAGTTTATTAGTCACTGTGAAAATGTTTATGTTGATGGCCTTGTGTGGCTTTCCCTCTCTCTCAATCCATGCACACCCCCTGTATTCATTGCCATGATAGCTTTGTGCCCTTTTGCTATATGGTTCTACGTCTGTGAATCTCCATGGCGAGGGGCAGGCATGTATGGAATGCCACCAACAGCACGGGGTGTCCTGGGAACAAGACAGGACCATCTCTGGTCAAACATATGTCACTTCTATGAACTGACTGTAATTCTTCAAGACTTTTACCATCTCTTTAATCCATTCATGTACCTTCCTTGGAGTCACCTACGAAGGGATCTTTGTGAATGGAGCAAGATAGCGGAGGGATGATTTTTGCAGTATTGGTACAAAGACAGACAGCAGACAAGGAGTGCATTTCAAAGCATCTGGAAAGGCCTCAGCTTTACTGATTAATTCTGCAGTAGATGGGAGAACTTGTGTGTGTCTCAGCCTTGAGCTGGTTCTCCGACCTCTCATTGCTGCTGCCCTCATCTGCTCTTAGCTGCGGGTTTGGTTACACAAGCCGGTGCCTCACAGGAGCTGCTCCAGCAGTAATGTACCCATTGCCAGTACCTTTGGTAAGGTCCCTCTTTGGAATTGGTGAATTGAGTTCACAGTCAAGGTGAGCTACCTCTCAGTACAGAGGGGAGGGAAAGGAAGGTGCAGGTTAAGATCAAATGGGGAATCTCCAGTTGCTGTGGTCTCCTCTGTGCCTGCCTTGTAGATCACCCAGGGCTGGCCATCAGTTAACTTCTACTTAACCTTTTCCAGCTCAATACTTAATGTCACCTTCATTCCTTTTCCTTTCCAAAATAAATACATTAAAAACAAGAAAAACAGGAACCTGGTCTCCTCAGACAGGATTTGTGTCACACGTTGCAGTCTTTCACAATCCCATCCCTAAAGGAAATGAAGTCCTACACTGAATCTCCATCACATTAATGAATTTAGCACTTGCAGTGAGACAGGGATATGGCTCTTTACTCCTCAAGATGTGCTATACACACAGTTAATTCAGTTTCTTCTGATTAACTCCTTTGGGGTTTGTGTCTATTCCTGGGACACACGTTTGGACAGGCCTATGTGTGACCTCTCTGAAAAGGGTCAGGGACAACTGAAATAGCTCATCCAATTTAAGATTTCAAAATAAGCCTTTCCCAATTTGCTGAAGAATGTCAGATTGTATGAGGTGTTTTTCTGTTCTTATTTATAGAGAAAAATAGCCAGTAATAGATATTAGACATTAATAGAATTAAGTCTTTATGTAAACACATTTAATCCTGTTCTGTCTTAGGTTAAACCACTGTAGAAGTGGATTAAATCCAACCACTTGAAAAAATTCCTAATATGGAAAAATTTGTTAATGAAAAACAAGTATTACTGTTAGAATTCACATCTCACTTTCCCCCAGTTCTTTGTCTGTATAAGAGGATCTTTGTTTTACTTGCACATATTCTAATGGTACCAAGTAGTCCTGACCAAGACTGTACTGGGCATAGTGCTCCCATGGTTGAGGGGGGATGACGGGAAGAGGGGACAGTCTCCATGGGGTTGAAATGGTTTCGTTATGGTGGCAGAGTAGTTCAGTGGGTAAACAAGGACCAAGAGCCTCTGGTCCCCTCCGCTGGAGCACATTCAGCTTCCCCCAGACTGTTGGCCCCATGCTGAGGCATGGCAGAGCTTGGTCTCAGACCCTTGAGCTGCTGGGCTCAGCTCATCCAGGTGGCCTCTGGCCAGGTGGTTCTGAGAGGAAAAACCCCACAGTGATTTCCTGGCATTCAGAAGGGCCCACTTCAGGAGTGTGAGGTACAGGTGGTATCAAATTAGCAAAGTCTTGGCTTTTCTTCTGCAGAAGGCAGCAGCAGCAGTCATGGGCAGTTATATTCTGTGCAGGGAGATAACGTCTGGCTGCAGAAGTTTTGAACTGAAAGGAGAAAAGGGAGGAATGAAATAACAAGAGGCTGCTGGAAGCAAAGAGAGATGAGGGTAGTTTTCTGTGAAGCACAAGTGTTTGGAGAGGAAATAAAAGGCTGGTGCTGCAGTCTGTTGTTACCATTCTGGCCTTCATACTAGTGGGGCAGAAGTAACCCAAGTTACCTTGTGCCTCTCCTGACTGTGGATTCAATGCTGCAGTGGCTGGGAGCACTGCAAGCCCCTGACAGGCTGCAGGCAGCTGCCTGATTTGCAGCACCCCCAGCTGCCTCTGGATGCCACCGGCCAGGCAGAAGCTGGATGGAAGAGAGGAAGGTGCTCAAGCTCTGCACAAGGTCATGGCCATGGAGCAGGGAAACATCAAGTAGAGGATGCTTTCCCCACCCAAGATGTTTTCAGGGACCCAGCCACTCTGCAGCAGGGAAGAGCAACACATCTAGATGGGGAGACCAATGGTGGAATGGGCCGTCTTCTCTGAGACACTTCTTGGGGACACATCCTTGCAGCTGCTTGCTTTCAGCATTGCATCATCTGCCAGAGGTGCCATGCTGCCCTTCAGGGAAAAAAAAGCACAAACAAAACAACACAACTCACCTTCCAGATCTTCATTTAGAGAGCGTAGCTTCAATTAAATGTAATTACTTAATTTTGAATCAAGGGCAATTTCTTTTGTATTTATTTGCTGTCCCCAGTGGCTTGTACAAGAGAGAGTTGCTCCATGGGGGTAGGCACTAATGAAGGGGAGCTTCCAAATGAGTGTATGCACTGCTGCATCTAGGTCAGAGGAGTCAGATGAAAGTACCTTCCATGTTTCTCTCTTGTTTATGGTTTGGTTTGGTTTTGTTAAACTGGGCTTCTAATAAACATGCTAACTTTCCAAATTATTATAAACAGCTGCATCTATCAGCAGCACACAAGGACGTATTTACTCCATTTGAAAGCTCTCTAATGAAGCTTTGAAGTCCATCTCATCCCAGATTCATGCAGGGAAAGAGCTGTAGCCATCATGGCACTCCTCTGCCGACTTCTGAAGATGTGAGACTTGAAAGCAACTATTTCTTTGCAGATAGGGACAGGCGCCAGAAGCCTTTTTATACAGCTTAAATAGATACTGAAAAATAGATACTTCAAAACCTACATCTGATTGTCAATGAGTTTTGTGTATTGCAGGTGCCTTCTTTTACCTTTCTCACCAACACTATCCCTGCACAGTCCATATTTGCATTTAATCACGTGCTATTTTTCGCTCTAGTATTCTCATCTAGATAACCAGTTTCCCTATCCTGCCTCAGTACCACATTCAGAAAAACCTGGATGAGCCTAAAAAAACCCCAAAGTCATGGATAGCATGCATAAAATCCTTCCACAGCTTGAGGCTCAGCTTCCTTTTTCTGCAGAGGCCTGAGAGATGCTGCAGGGCAAAATAACTGCAGCATTAAACCACATGGCATTAGGAAACTCTGGATATTGCAAGGTTTTATAATCACACACCCCTTTTACGGTGCTTTTCCATGGTGCTCCCAGTGCACCTACATATATTAGACATATAAACTCTCCAGGAAATGCTTGTGTTGCTGCGTGAGTCTAATTGCACCCTCCAGCCACTCCTACAAAACTAGCAATAAGCAAAGCTAAAAAGTATTGAGTACATTTGTATCTTCCAGTCTCTGGAAGGGTATGTACATTGAAATAAACTTAAAGCTGGGCAGTGTCCACTGAATTGCTGTTTCCTTTTGATCTGTGCTGTGGTGAAGCAGGTATGAGTGTGAGTAATGGGTAGGTAGGTATCACAGTATTTGGGTTCTTGCTTGCTTGTTTTCTTCTCTAGTTTTTTTACTTCTCTTGGCATTGGGATATTTTTAGTTCTTCAAGGCTCTATCTGCTGCATCAAAGGTAAAGGTGAAATCTACTTTTAATCAATACTTCTAAGAAAGGGTGTGTGCATATGTGAAGTGGCATATATCTGAGGTTACTGTGTCTCGATCAGCTCCATTTGAATTCACTGTGCAAAATTAAGGGAGAAAGGGAGGAGGAATGGCTGTTCCCTCAATACTGTTCCCTGATCTCCCAGTAACATTTACCATGTGCAATGTCCTTTGGGTACTGACTCTGTTGTGGATTTATCCCCTGTAGATCATCTTCCGGAAGATCAGTGATGTCAAGAAGGAAGAAGAAGAGCGCCTACGCCAGAAGAACGAGGTTACACTGAGCATCCCTGTGGACCACCCTGTGCGGAAGCTCTTCCAGAAATTCAAGCAGCAAAAGGAGATGCGTAATCAAGGCTCAACCCACATTGACCCAGAAAGGAACCAGCTTCAGGTGGAAAGCCGGAGTGTGCAGAACGGGGCCTCCATCACAGGCACCAGCGTGGTCACCGTGTCTCAGATCACCCCCATCCAGACATCCCTGGCTTACATGAAAACCAGCGAGGCCGTGAAGCAGAACAATAGGGATGCAATGGAGCTCAAGCCAAATGGAAATGGAGACCAAAAATGTCTGAAAGTGAACAGTCCCATGCGGATGAAAAATGGGAATGGGAAAGGATGGCTTCGACTGAAGAACACAATGGGCACCCACGAAGAGAAGAAGGAGGACTGGAACAACGTCACGAAGGCTGAGTCCATGGGGTTGCTGTCCGATGACCCCAAGTGCAATGACTCAGAGAACGGTGTCAATAAAAACCCACTGAGGAAAACAGACTCTTGTGACAGTGGAATAACAAAAAGTGACCTTCGCTTGGATAAAGCTGGTGAGACTCGCAGCCCCCTGGAGCACAGCCCCATTCAGGCTGATGCTAGGCATCCTTTCTACCCTATTCCTGAGCAGGCCTTACAAACCACGCTGCAGGAAGTCAAGCACGAACTCAAAGAAGATATCCAGCTGCTAAGCAGTAGGATGGCTGCCCTTGAGAAGCAGGTGGCAGAAATTTTAAAAATATTGTCTGAAAAGAACGTACCCCAGCTCTCTTCCCCTAAATCTCATTTATCACCCCAGCGGCCCCCCCCGATACCCTGTCAGGATATTTTTAGCGTTTCAAGGCCTGCATCACCTGAATCAGAAAAAGATGAAATCCACTTTTAGCATATACCTATGTGTATATATGTATACAGTATATATGCAGAGGTGTATATATACCTTTATACATATATATGTGTGTGTATACGGTAAATATATATACATATATATTTTCACTTGCATCCAATATGACTTGAACACACCAAGGATTTTGATATGTAAATATTGCATGTCCAGCTGGATTCTGGCCTGCCAAAGAAAACAATTATTAACATAGATATTGCTTGTATAATATGCAGTTGACTGCATGCACACTTTACATTTATTTATAATCTCTATTATGTAATAAAAGAATGACTTTTGTTTAACAAAGGCAATGTACTATTTAAAGAATCAGGGTCTAACCTGCCAATATTGCCATGACAGATTTGATCTCAGGCTGGGCAAATTGAGCTTTTATTTCCTCACTGTCTTTTCTGCCGATATAAACAGTAGATGAACATGAGATGGAGGACACATTCAGCCTCCAGTTAGCATTGTTTCCTGGTATCATTCTGTTACAATATACTGTATATTTGGTGATGAACTCCCCTACTCCTCCTAAAGGGAGGGCTCAGCTCAGTGACCAGGGAAGGGCACCATGTCTGGTGCTGGCATGGATCACTGGATTTATTCGTGTGGGTGTTGTGCATGCACAGCCTTTTATTTCAAGTATCCTCCTGCTCTTTTAACATCGTAAGTAAGAAATAATAATGGTGATTTATGTAACAAAATGAAACTAATAGAAACTCTCTCAGCTGCACTCCCTGTGTGTTTGGGGGTAACTTCTTTCTTGAAAGCCTCCTTTTACTGATGCCATTTTTACTGAACTGTTTGAGTAACATTATGTAGATTCTTTTTGCAGCACTCAGCAATGGTGTCCGGTTCTGTCAGTATCTTCATTAGGATGTCCCGTTTCTGCAGGGTTGAGGTCGCTCTCCTGTGTCCCCCTCATTGCCCCTGGCAGAAAGACTTTGCATGAGGTCTGAGCAAGGGAGAGAACAATTGTTCAGCTCATCAGGAACCATGTGAGCAGGTCTGAAAGCCTGAAGTTAAAAGGCTGCAGTTAATCCCCCTCCACTCTTTTTCCTGAGGACGTTTATCAGTCTGCAACTGCTTTTGAGAAAGAGAGAAAATAGCTGGTCACGGTGAAATTCCTTTTAGTCCAAGGAACCTGGATGATAATGTTTGAATGGGAGAGTGATGGGCGCATTGGGAAGACGACGTCCTCCCTAGAGCACTGCCTGCTGCTCTTGCCTTGGACTTGTGGAAGGTTTTGGTGCTTGGAGGGGGGGCATGTTTGAAGAGCAAGCTTGTGGTGTCCATACAGCCAGTTGTTACACATACTAAGGCCCTTAGGTCTGTGTCAGATGCTCTGACCCTCTTCTTAGCTGGCTTTCATCTCCCGGTCTTGAACCATGCTCAAACCCCACCAACACCACCTAGGCACTGCCCCCTCCATGCAGTGCTGCTGGCTCAGCAGGGCTGTGGCAGGGCAAGCTCTTGCACTGGATCTTATTTGCTCTTCTGTTTGGAGCTGAGATTTTGGAGTCTGCCTGGGTCTGCACCTGAGAGTGGTGGAGTTTTTCTGCCTGCACATTTGCACTGGTTGAGAACCCAGACACACAAGATGCACAGCAGAAATGGCCATCGCAGCTTCAGAGCTGTTAACTGGTACAGCTTGAGGCCAGCACAGCAGAGTGCAAGGGCTCCTTCAGAGAAGGATTTATTTCCCTTCCACACGTAAATTGCTTCCTGCGTCAAGATCCCGTGTTTTCTAAAGTGCCTGGAGTAAAACAAAGATGTACCACAAGGCATCACTATCAATCAGGTATATAAAAGGCATGTTTATAATTAGTGGGCAGCCTTACCAGTCACCAATACCAGATACATTATTTAACATTAGGAAACTAAATTAAACTAACTTGCTTCCTGAAAAACTAAAACAAACCCCCAAAATGACCACAACCCAGTGAACCAAAGCAAGCCAACATTTGCAATAGTGGCAATCAGGAACCTGCATCTTAGGGTGAACATATCTTTTACTGCAAAATCCCAACTCATAAACCCTCAAAAGTTCATAACAAAGCCAAAGAAGTCATTGCTTCTCTTGTGTCAGTTTATGGAGGCTTTTGGGAGGGTCTTTCTCATTTGCTGTTCCTTTCTGGCCCCCTTCTCCAGTTCCTTTCCTTAGGAAATCAATAGACAAACAGAGGGAGAATAAAATGCCACCAGAAGGGACAACTCTTCCCAAAGCCTGATGGTTGGCCTGCCTGCTCACTATAGTTTTTCACAGCTGCAATTTTATTTGGCAGCTGCTGTTCTAACAGCAAGTGCAAATCTGTAACTGTACAACCATGCTTTGGCCTGCAAGGACACACTGCACTTGCTAGACAGCGGGACCTTCAAGGTCCTACCCTAAATCCTACCCTGGGACTCTGGAGGAATCGGGCCATTATAGAGTTATGGAGTTACAGGGTTGTTGCAGGCTTCTGGGGTATGTACAGACCTCGTAGGTACCACTTAAGTGCCAAGCTTTGAAGATAGGACCATGCCTGCCTGGCTTGGATTGCTGGTTAAGACAAAAACGCAGCAGCTGCCCAGAGCTGCCCAGTGAACAGCTGGGTTCTGCAGGCTGGTTGGGGACCAGATTTTGGTAAAGTTCCTTGAATCCATGAATCTGCTGTGACATGACACTGCAGGGTCATGGGGGTGACTTTATTAGAAAGCTTTAGCCTTAATGGCATTCCTCTGCCTTTGTGAAGGACTTCCTTTCTTTCTCTGTACCTGATATTAATTCTAGATAGAACTGCATGGCATGCAAAGGGATCTCTATTTAGGTTTATCTTGCAAATCAGGTGTAACTTTGTGCCACTTTACAATGAGAGAACATGTAACAATATTAACCTGATCTTGAAAATTATTTGAGCCTGGAATGTCTATTAGAGTTCAACTGCAACTTGACTGGTTAGAATGTGTAGTGGCCAAAAGCTATAAATAACACAAAATAGGAAGTTCATGAAACAAATACGGTGTTTCTAGGTCCACTTCTAGTGCTGCTTTGATATTTCAATATTGTACACTGCAAGTTCAGTGGAACCAGCTTGCACCTTGTCCGAGGCAGTAGCTTGATGGGTATCTTGCAAACATTGATAATTGTGTAGATCCAGGCCTGGAGGTTGGTGGCCCTGCCTGTGACAGGGGATTGGAACTCTATGATCCTTGGGGTCCCTTCCAACACAGACGGGATTGAGGCTCAATGTGCGGAATTGACTCTGGTGGCTGTTGCTCTGAAAAATGTGGCTTGTACCATTCTGAAGCACTTTGCCTCTTAACATGTCATGAGGGGAGCGTTATACATTGTTTCATGGAGTTTTTACCGGGGTTGAGGTTCAGCTTTCCCGTTCCTTTGTGGTTGTGCATGATGCGATCAAGCGTGGTGCTGACTGGGGCATTCCTTTTCTCTTCAAGAAGCATGAATCTTGTAGTTCAGGCCTGACTGAAAGCAACCACCTATAGTCATAAGTGCAATAAGGACATAAACATGACTCTTCCACCTAAGCCAGTGCTCAAGCAGCTGCCTGCTGCACGGAGGGAGCTCTGGGCTGCATGCTTCCCTTTCCTTTAAGAGCTGTATAGCTGTACAGATGTTCCTGCCACATGGCTGGGAACAGTGTTCTTAGCACTTACCCTGTGCTCTGTGTGTTCAAAGCATTTTACCTGCACACAAGTGGATTTTATCGTTCTGGACTTTGGAATAGGAATAAAATGTGTACAGAAAAGTAAACACTTTCCAAAGCAAATGAACTAGAGTACCTTTAAAGGCTTTTTTTCTTTTTGGTGTAATACTACGTATACAAGATAGAACAGCACTTCAGGAAATAACTGACAAAAATTAATTGTTCTAGTGAAGATTCAGTTCTGAATTTGTATCTGTAAATCCTTTATTTTCTGTCTTTGCCAGGGGACAGTGGTTAGAGCAGAGCTGGCTGGAAGTGACAAACTGAAGCTTTGCCCATTTTTCTTTTCCCTGTTCTGCAGAAGCAGCACCCAATGATCTCTTGAGGTCCCCTTCAAACCCTATAATTCTGTGATTCTGTGAACTGTGGGGACTCGATGCTGCTGGCACCCGAGCGTGGGCTCATTGCTAGATTCAGATTCAGTCTTCATTTGCCACCACATGGAAAGCAGCCCTGTTACACGGGTGTGAAATGAAGGTTGAATCTGATGAACGTATTGGACCTTAAAGCATATTCTGGATCCCAGAACATTTTAGAGAACTGGCAGCTGCAGTAAGTAGTATTTGCAAGCTGTGAGCAGCCACTGTGGAAGTAACCGAGACTGTTGTAGAGACATCATCATTTGCATGGGTCAGAAAACAGATGTTCTGCTCATGAAATAGCTTGAAGGCTTTTCAGGGAAAAAAAAAAAAAGACGTTCTGAATTGGAAGGGAAAATAAAAAGTCAAAGGATTAATATGGAATTTGGGAGTGAGATGGTAGAGGGATATATTATAATGAATGTCACTTTTTTACTCGGATTTTGAGCATTTAGAAAACACAAACCTATCTTTTTTGGATGTCAGAACTGGACAGATTGTTTGATAAAATAAATCTTATTTCCTAAGTGAGGTGGCATCAGTGTGATACCCCTTTTTTAAAAAAAGCTTTCAAATACCCTTTTCCTACAGAAGAGCGTTTTAACAGGTTTTGTTATCATTGTTTTTAATAGTCTGTAAAGGCTGTATGCATGTATTTTACATTTGCATACATTTTAATGTATGTAAAGGCTTTTTCCAGTTCTTTTTTTTGTACCAGAATTTCAGTGTGTTAATGCATATCTTCATGACTCTAAGGTTTATATTGCTTTATAGTCTTTCTTGCTAACATACTTGTTAGAGAGGGTTTGAGAAGTGGATTCCTTTGGAGAAAGGCATCTCCCAATGGCAGCCAGGGCTTGACGACTCTCCTATCCCAGGCTACAGTGAGAGCTGTGAGCATTTTTCTTGGCACTTCTGGATCTGCCCTGATTTCCTTCAGGGAATTTAAGGAAGGAAATAGAATAGTTGGCACTATCATTTTTCCTTCACCTCTCCCTGTGCCACCAGAGCAATGCTTTCCTGTGGAGCCTACAGAGAAGAAAAGATCCAGCTAGATTTTCACATCTGGGAATAGATTTTGTAACTTTCTCCTTGATTTTTTTTTTTTTGGTACAAGCAGATAACATAATCTCTGCATTTTTTTGTTGTTTTTAATATGTTGTAGCACATTTCAGAATTAAATACATTCTTAAAGCGAAGTGCAGAATAGAGCTAAAATAGACAAGAAGTCCATGTTATTTCTGGCAGAAAAGCAGCAAATTTTCTTTACTGACATAAAGAATATTGTGCAGAGATCAGCTTTGTTATACCTAACAAATGACAAACAAAATAAAATCAGCCTTACTGAGGGTGCATTTAGCCATACAGAAAATTGACCTTGTTCAACACAGTGGGACAAGAAGGCATATATTGATTTTGAATACTCAAATGAGGGAAGCATTCAAAAAGGGCTTGACCAGGCCATGATAAATAAATTATATTAATTTATTATATTGTGTTAATCAGCCTCCTGATGCAAGGCAAGTGGAACCAGGCATCTGGGCACTATTCTCTCAAACCTTTTTATCCATTGTCTATCAAGCAAATAAGTGCATTTCTCCATTGTTATCTGCTTGGAGATGTAAGCTTGCTTGGCCCACAGTCTGAGACTATTGGTGTGCACCAACTCTCTGCCTGGCTGTCTGCCAGGAATACATCAATTAGCCTTAATTAAAAGCCCTATGAAAAGGATTTTGTATTAGGTTGGGCTCTGCCTTCCCCTTGCCCCGTGACACAACTGGATGTTATCTGGTTCAGAGCAAATTCAATTCAGACCAAGCAATGGCAGAGTAAGTTTCTGCCTGCCTGCAAAGGATGTGGAGGCACCCCATAGGCATTATCCCTCTTGGAATGGGTCTGGCCCATTTAAGACAGGTCTTTCAGGCAGGTGGGATAAATTGTGCTCCAGAGGGGCCAGTCTGTCATCATTTACTGTAGGGTAATGACTTCAGATTAGACACTTGATTTGTAGCCTGCCAGAGGCTAAATGAAGTGAATCCACCCCATAACTCAAGCTGCCAGTCTGATCTCACCTGTATAAAAAGGTACTTCTAAAAGGGACCACTTACTGCCTTCCCAGCACAGAAGCACTTTCATACAGGTGACTAAAAGTACAGGGCATATTGGGATGCCTCACCATGCAGTCAGAAACAAAGGGTTCAGC
Organism: Porphyrio hochstetteri; assembly: GCA_020800305.1. NCBI lineage: Eukaryota > Metazoa > Chordata > Aves > Gruiformes > Rallidae > Porphyrio > Porphyrio hochstetteri. Next base: position 64,903,074 of record CM036908.1, on the reverse strand, counting down.
TCCTAAACTGCTAGAGAGCTCCTTAAAGACACTCAGATGCTCAGTTTTGGACCTGTGGTGATCAGGTTTTTAACTTTTTACCCCAATAGTATGACATTTTAGTCCATGGACCTCTGTTTTCACATGTGTGTAGCAGTTGAGATGCTCTTCATTATTATGTGCAGTGCCAAGGCAGAAGAGGATCACTGGTCCCTTTTTGGACAGTGAAAGACTGCCCCACTGTGTGGGATCTTTGGCTGCTCTGAGGTACTGAGGACATTAGGAGTCTCATTGCTGAGCTGTCATGCAGTGGAAAGTGGCCAAGGCTTGGAAATGTCCAACAAAGGAAAAATTGTAGTGAAAAGCTTCCAAGGTAGACAGAGGATGACCACAGTCGGGCAATTGCCCAGAGCACAGCAGAGCCCTGGCTCTGTGTTGTGCAATGGGAGGAGAGAGGGGAGAGGGAGAAGAAAGGATGTAAAGAGTAGTATCCAAAAATGGTGACAATATTCCACTGAAGTCAATACTTACTAGTCTCTGCATAGTGGCTGTTTGTACCTTCATAATTTATTTGTTTGGAAGTTGGCAGACTCCTCTTTCCTTCAGGTGGCATTTAAGGATGAGGCTGGCAGCCCTTTCTGGGGTGATGACTGTGGGACAGGGAAGGGCCAATAGAGGATACTCAAATATAGATGCCCTTAGGGCAAAACATGAGCTTCAGGAGAGCCAAAACCCTTGCATCTTGCCAAAGACCTGTCAGGAGGAGTCATATAATAACCAAACTGTGCAGCATCAGTGTATGGACTCTATATTTGAAGTTGGCCCTGCTTTGAGCAAGGAGGGCCAAGGGTTGGACCAAATGATTTCCAGAAGTTCCCTGACGAGCTATGTTGTTTTATCATTTGGTGATCCTGTAGATTTTAACAGCACAAATAGAGAGGAGGTAAAATTTGAAGATTCTTAGTCAAGTTCCATTATTTGCTGGTTTTCAATTTAAATGCACTACTGAGGAATCACAGAATCACAGAATCACAGAATTGTAGGGGTTGGAAGGGACCTCGAGAGATCATCGGGTCCAACCCCCTGCCAAAGCAGGCTCCCCAGCCCACATTGCCCAGACCGTGGTGCCAATTTTCAAGATAATGAATAAATCTAAGATCTGATACTCATCAGGCAGACACCAGCGAGATTTGGCATATTCTAAAACTACAGCATATAAATAAAGGAAGCCCTTCACTGGGCATCAGCTAACATCCACACTTGATGCCAAACACTGAGAAGAATGTCTCAGTGACCATGCAGTTTCTGGAAGCAGGGGGCTAATATGGATACAACACTCCATCTTCCAACCTCTTCCCCAGCCCAGTGAAAGGTGATTACGGTATCTGAAAATGCCATCCAAAAATCAATAGCATTTGAGCTGGTTTTCAGTGTTGCACTGGCAGACAGGCACATCTGAGGCTCTAGGAAACGTATGAAGGGTAGCAGAAAGTAGGTTTCTCATTAGTGGCTGGATCAGTGGGTGATTCTCACTCCTCTGGATTGGGCCTGCTCCTCTCCCCATCAGTGTGTGGACACCATTGCTAAAATGGCCTGGGCTCATCCATGGGGCCTGTGCACATGCCTGGCATCTGCCCAGCCCCCCTCCATCTTACTCCCTGCTTTTTTAGGCACATTCCAAGGGTTAGACCTGGCCCTGTTAGGTTTAACTGGGAAGCTGTATTTCCAGATTCTGTAACTTCGTCCCTATCCCTCACAGGGTAACAAAAAATGCTGTCCAGTCTGTGGCTTCGCAGCAGGTCTCCAAATAAGTCAGGAATAACAGGGCAAACCTTATGCCACCTCAGGACATTAATTTATAAAACAAACCTTGGGCTTTATTTTATTTATGGATCCTTGGAATATCTTAAACAGTGCAGTGTTCCATAGAATAGCGGAGTTTGGAGTGGCTAACAGGACAGTTTGAGAAGGGAAACTCCAGTGAGACACCAGCTTCTCACTCAGCCCAGTATCTACCATGTGTGACTATTTCCTATCATTTCCTCTGCTGGTTATACCTTAGGTGAACTTCAGCACCAGCAGCACTTTGAACTGCTGCTGTGTAAGGCTAGTGAAAGTCTTCTTCAGTTCCCCAGGCAGACTCTACGGCTCTGCTTGACATTTCCATGTGTGGTTTGCCAGGACACACAGGTGCTTCCCTGTCCTGGGCTTGGTCTGAGAAGAATTTCCTGAGTAGTTAAACCACTTCTCTCTATCACCATTTTGTTTTCCTAGAAAACAACTCTTTTGTGCTAGTGTCAACCTCCTCCAGCTGGTGGGATGTGGACAGCCCATTGCAAGCAGACAGTGTGGTACGCTGCACTTTCTGCCTGATCAGTTGGGAAGCCAGCTGAATTCAGGCCTGCTGCCAGGACCATTAGTCGGAGGTCACAGTTTGTAAATTGGGTGCCTTACCCGAGGTCTCATGGAAAAACTTGGGTTTTTTTCTAAAGCAAAACAAAATTTGTGCTTGGCTTCTAATTAGTCCTCTGTTGTCCCTGCAGGATTAATTACTGCCTTCTTCACTTGTATCATCAAATGCTGTTTGGCAACAGCTGCTTTTTTTTTTTTTTTTGTTAGGCATAATTAGGAGTCCTGGCATTACAAACAAGGTGGTACTTAAAAATTACAGAGCTGAACTGTCACCTAAACCAGTAACATAAACCTAGCTTTTGATACCAGCAGCTCCATTATATTGCACTCGCTGTCTGTTCAGAGCTCATTGCTTTGGGATTGCCAGTACATCAGTGCATATGTCCCTTGCCTGGTATCAATAACACAAGGGTGTTTGTTCTTCAGGGTCCTCCCGTGATGTGGCTCTTAGAAAAAGCCTGTGGGTGCAAGGATGCAGTGGTACCTCCCATCTCTTCTTCCTGCCCATTGACACTAGATTCCCAGCCACAGGTTTTGGGGTTGTTTTTTACTTAAAAAGAAGGGCTGAGTGCCACCAACTGCATAATTCTATCAAGTAGTAAATTCAATTTATCGAGTGGGAAAGGCAGCAGCTAGCAATAAAGCAGGATTTGGGTTTTAAAATCTGCCTTGTGGGAATTGGGCAAGCTACCAGAAAGACAATAAAGGATTATATGGCAATACATGCCAAAGGAATGCTAAACATGCAAGTGGGAGAATTTATGGATACCAGTGAAAAGGTTCATTAGTGTTAAAGTGCAAAGCAACTCTGTAAATGTACATGTAAACACAAATATAAATGTACATGTAAAAAAACCCTTTCAACTGTCCCAGTAAAATCCCTTTACTCAGGGGAACTAAGGCTTGTGTCTGTGAAGCACAGAACTGGCTAATTGGCTTTCCCAGAAAATTCACGTGCAAAACATGTTTCCCCAAATGTAACAGCACTATTTTACTGGCATGAACAAATTTTACAACTAACCTCAAAATATTTCCCCTGCCAGTACTTTCACAGATTCAAAGATGCTCCTAAAGCTGGTACTGCAGTATTCTTCATAGGACAGGCTTCCTTCCTTGCTTGTCACTGATGGCCGATTATTTGCCCCTCAAGAGAGCTGTGGCCCTCTAAGGTACAGAGGAGCCCACAATACACCTGAAGTTTGTGGGGATGCAGGAAAGATAAAGTTTCACTATATTTTTTAAGGAAAACAGCCCAATAGGAAAAATACACTTGCTAACAGTGTAAAGCTTCATTGCCTTATCAACACAGTTTGTGTTACAGAATCCCATTAGTACTGCAAATGGTTGTGACAAGGATTGGGACATGATCTGCTTCATAAACTTTACATACGTATTTACTGTTGGAATGCAAATAGCACTTGGCTTCTACATGCAGGTGTAGTTGTATATCTTGTGTTACTGTGTTTTGAAAGCTACGTAATATGAAGCAGAATATTTTCTACAATGAAAAGCAGTGTTTCCTTTCCTTTCCTTTCCTTTCCTTTCCTTTCCTTTCCTTTCCTTTCCTTTCCTTTCCTTTCCTTTCCTTTCCTTTCCTTTCCTTTCCTTTCCTTTCCTTTCCTTTCCTTTCCTTTCCTTTCCTTTCCTTTCCTTTCCTTTCCTTTCCTTCCCTTCCCTTCCCTTCCCTTCCCTTCCCTTCCCTTCCCTTCCCTTCCCTTCCCTTCCCTTCCCTTTCCCTTCCCTTTCCCCTTCCCCTTCCCCTTCCCCTTCCCCTTCCCCTTCCCCTTCCCCTTCCCCTTCTCCCTTCCCTTTCTCCCTTCCCCTTCCCCTTCTCCCTTCCCCTTCCTCCCTCCCTCCCTCTCTCCCTTCCCTCCCTTCCCTCCCTTCCCTCCCTTCCTCCCCTTCCTCCCTAGATTATTAGCCTAGCAACCTGTAGAAACAGGAAGATTGATTAAGTAACTTTGCATTGGCAGATTTAATGGGATAATGATTTGCTTTGCTATTTGTGTTCAGAAGAAAGAGTAGGCTACTAGGAATTATAGTTAGGGCTGATTTGTTAATGTCCTGCAGAAATACCAGCCAGTGACCAAGCGGTTCAGTAAAATGTCTCAGCAGATCTAAACTGAGATAAATATTTACCTTCAAGCATCCTGCATAAATGTTATTATTAAGGTCAGCTGTGATTCCCCCCATTAATTTCTATATTCTAACCTAGTTCTCACAGAGGGACCAAGAGAGTGAGTTCCAATGTGGCCTGAGCTTTCTCAAAACCAAGAACTACGGATACCAGAATTTTAATTTCAGGTCCTTGCCCAATGCAAATGGGTCCAAGATTTCATGCCCTACAAAATTCTGCCTGTGAAATGCAGGCAGAAATGTAGAGGGTGTGCTTGAAGATTGGGACAGCAAGGTAAATTGCCATAAAAATCAGATGAACTGATCAGAGAAAGGGCACTTTTTAATTAATACATATTTGAATTCAAATAACTACTTCTCAGTGTCTGAACTGTCAGTAATTTCCATCCAAAGTAACTGCTCAAAATTCATGACTGTCTAGAATATCCTTGTACAAGCCAGATATGTACATAAGCTGTGCGAGCTCTCTCTAGGGAGAAGCACAGTTAAAAATAAAGTTATTATTGCTACCACAGAGAGAGACGATGACAAAGACAGGAGGTTGTGCACCAGCTACTGTGAGACTCTGAATCCTGCCCTGCCGCCCCTGTGCCCAAGCGTTGCTGATTCAGACATGGGCTGACTTGCTCAACCTTTGAGTTGTGTTTCCTTGTGTACGTCCACACCTGGAGTGGAGCTGAGCATCATGCAGGGAAGGAGAAGAAGTGTAGCCCTCGCCCAAGACTAAGCTTTGAAGGGTGAGGTCCTGGTTCCATGAGGTCCATGGGAGTTTTGACATGGGTTTTAGGATTCCTTCCCTGCCTCCCCATCCCTTTCAAATGCTTATGAGTTCCCACTTAAGTTTAGCAACTAGTCATCCTGGGTTCTTGAAGGAAGAAAAATCTGGGGAGTTTAGGAGGAAAGGGGGATGAGGGATGGCATGATCTTGCAGATGTCTCTGTGCACCCCCAGCTCTCCAGTGGTGTCTGGTAAAGTATCCTCCTAACAGCATGCTCACAGTATACGGGCCATTAGTCGCAGGTGGAGATTTTTCTAAATGAATAGTTGTCATCACAGAGGACCTCATTACCATCAAAACAATGTACTAGTTTTCTAGCTTTTTATTCTAGGCTTATCCCCTCACCCCAAATGACAACTGAACACTGAGCTGAGCCTGGAGCTGCTATACAAGCCTGTAGAGCAAGAGGCTGAATCTAAAAAAGAAAACACCTCAGCCTGCTCTGCGAGGTACCCACACGATCTGTGCTGAGCACCCATCCCATGCATAACCTGACTTCTCTTTTTCCTCTGCTGAAATGCAGCTGCATGTCCAATTAACTACTTTGTTTTCTTTCCTTGGGATCAAGCAGCCTCTTATCTCCAGCCCCAAGCTCACTGACCCACACCAGTGCAGCAGTGTCTCACTCTGCACCATTGGACAGCTAGCAGGGACAATCCTCCAGCACTAACCCCTGGTTTATGGGAATCATTCCACTGTTAGTAGGACTTTCTTCCCAAGCAAAGTATCATGGGTTTTAAAACATCCTTTCTTTACCCTGAGGTCCTTAGTTTTGATTTCAAATTTCAAGGTGTCCCATTAGCAGAAAAAGCACTGGCTGGTGTAGTCACGTTTGTGCAACCCTCACGGAGAAGTTGAGCAAAACAACTGGGTTTTAAAAGCTCACATTGGAAAAACTGATCTAAGGAATAACCAGCTTTTGAATGTATGTGATACATAGACACTGGACTGTGGGGAGGGGAAATATTTTGGGAAATCTCTTTTTTGCAAGGGAGAAATTGGGGGAAATGGTTATTGCTCGAATGATGTTTCTTTTGTTACTACTTGCTGCTCTTTGTACACTAGCCAATGCAAATGGCATTCGTGTTACTGATGAAATTTTTGAACAGCCCAGCTATCTTTTTTGCAGTTGTTAATATACTGAGGATTTGGGGGGATTTTAAATGCCTCTGTCTTTCAGGATTATTTCTACAAAAGCAATTGAGAACTGTATTTTGACAGCAGGAAGCTTATAAAAACCTCGAGAGAAAAAAAAAAAAGAATTAAAAAAAAAAAAGCATTTGAAATAGAACAGCTACAAAAGGAACGCACCTCTGCTACCATATCTGAAACCTGCAAAGCGATCATGAATTACGTCAAGGAAGGACCGTCTTTCTGCTGAAACTCACACATCAGTTCCTACAGAGCGGATGCTCCCTTGGCCACCCGCGAGACCGATGAGGAGGAACGTGTGGGAGCGCGTTGGTTAAACGTGACTTTGTTGTCACTCTTGGAGGTTGCCATTGGAATCGGTTAATCTGTAGCAAGCTTCTTGTTGCACTTTTCTGTTTGCTAAAATTCAACAATGAAGAAAACGTGGGTCACTTTAAAGCATTGGCAGACAACTGTTTCTAACCCAAAGGATTATGGGTTTTAGCACAATGAACTGTACTTCTTCAGGGAGGATCAATGTTGATTTTTTTTTTTCCACACGTCTTTATTTACATGTGGCTATATTTTCATTGATACAGAATAAAAAGTGCATTTTATTGACCTTCTGTGCTCATGTCATTACTTCCCCCGGGCTGCGGACAATAAAAGCAATAGCTTTTGTTTTCCTGGCCAAAGCAGAACACAATTTGTTGAGATTAATGAGGAAAACATAATCTTATTTTTAGGAGGCTTGGGGATGGGGGAAGACACATGATCTATTGTTAGAATAGAGCTTGTAAACAGAACAATGGGTACAATGCTTGGCCTTCCTCCTCGCTATCCTGGAAATAATAGGAAACAATAGGAAATAAATCAACCTGAGCTGGGCACAGGTATATCATCCATAAAACTTTAGTAGCATCTACTTCCCTCACAAGCAAATTAGGATGAAGAGGGAACTATGCACTTCATCTAAATTCAAAGTAAGTGTTTGCTTATAACCTATTGTTACTAAAATATTCCATTTTATTTGGTGCAAAACCATAACTTTGCTTCAAAACAATTCCATGTGTTAATTACTTTTGAAAGAAAAAATTAAGATTGGGAGGGCAGGGTAGAGGCAGAACTATTTCACTTGGAAAGAGCAGGTTCTAGTAATTTCCAAGATATTTTCTGCCTTGCTTCTCACATCACCAGCTTTGTCACAAGTAGCATTTCCAGCAGAATCACCTGTGCCAGGGTGCCAGTGACTTTTCTGATGCATGTATACACAACGTTGCTGCCTTGTTTGTGAAACCATGATTGGCCCAACATTTTTTCAGCTTGGAAAGCAAAACAGGTGGCAACTGGTAGATTTTTTTCTGTTCCCTTACAAGTGGGTTTGACCCATATCCTACAAGCTTTGTCCTGCCCAGGGATGATTTCAGGCTGTGGAGGAGTAATTACATCTGTGACAGAGCAAAACTAACTCAGTTTGAGGATAAAGCACCCACACCTAACTGTCCACAGTAGGTGTTGCTGTCTGTAGGGACAGGCTCTCTGGGGATAAGTTTTCTCTTTATGGTGAAAAATAGCCATCACTGACCTTTTATTTATTTGACTTGCCAAGTGCCAATAAGCATCCTCAGCTGTGGTGAGAATACCCCAGGCTCAGTATAGGAGGCAGGACAGACTAAAGCCTTCGCAGCAGTCACTGGTTGAACAGGCTATAATTTCCATCACTGAAAACCCAGTGGCAGGGAGACTGAAGGATGAGACAAGAGTGGATTTATTTGCAGGAGTTAATTTGTTACTGGCTGTCAGCACCAGTTTGTGCAGTGGTAGTGCAGCTGTGCCAGAGAAAGCTGGTAACTTCTGTCATTATCCATGGGACTGGTCCCCACAGCATCCCAAACTCCTTCTACCCCACACCCTGACAGGGTTTTGCTTATACCTCTGCAAGAGGCAAGGATGCTGGCTGAGATGCAGGTTGCAGAAGCCCTGGGAGAGACAAAGCGCCTGTTTCTCTTTGCAGATTGCTTTACCTGAGTGTATTGCCTCTGCCTAAAGAACCCCCGAAAGGCAGGGAAACAAGTTAATATATATGCACATCTCATTCCCTTTACGAGAGAACCATCCAACCACTGAGCTGAAGATTTATTCTCTAAGGCTGATGCTCCCACTGATTTAGGATCCAGCTATAAATAACACATATAATGCTAGCACAGGGCAGAGACAGAGACTTGTTTCAGCCTGGCTCCTTCCTCACGTCAGTGCATGCTTTACAGGCAACTTCTTGTAAAAGTTTTTTTTCTAATTGTCCACAGTGATCTTATTTGGTAGAAAATGAGGCTAAAATGATTGTCTTACACCTGTGAAGTAAAGGAGACAGAGTGAGCAAGTTCTTCAATGCTGAAAAGTCTTCGGTGATTAAGTTTGCTACATACAAATAAAACATCTGCTCACTTCAGAGCACAGATGGAGCCAGGCATTGAAAGCTACCTGAAATTTTTAAGTGCACAACTCAGAAAATGGTTAAAGAGGCATATGCCACTGATGTCAGCTATTTTGTGGACCACCTTGACCACCTCCCTCTCCTGGCCAGTGATTTCCATCTACCCAGGCCTGCCTGAGTTTCTTGCTCACCTGGTTACGCCTAGAGAAAGATCAAAAATCATTGCCTTCAGGCATGAGCAGGCTGGTCCTGCAAGCCTGAGGATGGAGAGTTTGAAGCATTTTGAGCAGCATGGTGCAGATATTTGACAAGCTATGCTGGGCTCTGACGCAGCAGTACATCCCTGCGAATGCCTTTATGGCAGCACTGCTGAGTACTTTTGACTGCCAGCACCAGCAGCTGCCCAGCAGTCACTGCCATAACTTTGTGGAAATGCTCTTCTGCCCTTGGTTAGATAGAAAGACAGGAAACACATCCTGATTCCTTGGCTCTGCTGTGGGAAATAGAGGTTTGCCTTGCAAGCCATTTGTCAATGACTTCTCTCTTTCACAACCACTTTTTTCAACAGCTGCCAAACAAATAAATGCAAACATGTATTTACAGAATTGAACCTAAATGCATTGTGCTGGATAAGAAAGTGGTAGAGACCCTAGCAAAATACTGACCTCAATTTCTGTGCCAAAAAACCATGGATGTTCACCAAGAGAGAGACAGTATCTGAACAATTACTTTCCTGTTCTAATCCTTACAGGCTATGTTCATTCTCACTTAAAATTTAGGCAACTAATCGAGGTTGCCAAACTGGAACCTGATCCAGCTGGTCATGATGGGCAAGACATGGGGCACTTCCAGCACACTGAAACCCTTTGGATGAGTTCATCTGTCCCCATTTTCGAGTTCAGGGGAATTAAGATGAAAAGACCCTTATGTCATTACAGTCATGGGCTGCTGGTTATAATTTATTGTCATGCTGTACAAACACAGGGATGGAAACATTGCATCCTTTGCAAATACATATCCTGCAGGTAGATATTATGCAGTATTTTGAGTCATTACACAAGTCTTCAAGGGCTACAGGTATATTACATCAAGACAATTCTTGCTGAAGAGCCCATTTGAAAAAGATGTGAAGAAATTTGTTTTTAGAAGAGCTTCCAAAAGTTTTCTGTGAACACATTATGTGGGGCTGGCTAAATGATTATTGCAATGCAGCTGGTAAAGGGAAAAGTTGTGTTCACTGGTAGTATCTACTGTTCTCTTCAATGTGGAGAAAGTGTGGTTTAGGAGAAATGAAAAAAGCACCTGTCAGTAATGGACGAGTGGATTCTGTATTGCTGAAAAGGAAGCCATGAGTGGAGCTACACTGCAAAGCAAGGTGCACTTCTGGCCAGGCTTTTGATAAACCTTACACATGCAGATGAAAGCCAGTGGGCTGGTCTTCCCCTGCAGATGACAAGAAACTAAAGCAGCTAGAAAACAAAAATCTGTGTGACAGCTCCTGTCTCCATGGGCTCTTCATCTCAAGTCTGCCAGGCGCTGCACCCACTCCTGCCTGTTCTCTCTTCATTTCTCCCGTGTCTCCAAGTGACTTGCTCCTTCCCAGCTCTCACAGGCTTTGCTACCTCTGAGAGCTCCAGCCACCACCAGCAGTGCCTGTCACGCTGGTGGCAGCTAAGCAAGACAGACAGAAAGCTGAGCACTCCCTTACTCCCTACTCAGGGCACAGTTTTAAAGCTAGCCTGTGATTCTGCTTGGTAGAGACAGATATTTAAAGAGATCCCAAACCTGAGTTTTCCCTACAAACCTGGTTGCTATCTTTCTGATTTTCTGAGATGCTGAAACAAGGACGAGAGTACCTGAAATCAGAAGAGGCAGGTTGCTGTTTCCAGAAATCTCATCTCTGGCTCCTGGAATGGAAAATCAATGGGACACCATTTGAGACAGCCTAACCACTTCTGCAGCAGGACATGGAAGCCCACCACCAACCCCACACCAAAATGAAATGTGTGCTCAGGTCAGAGAAAAAGTTGGCCACATTAGCCCAGTGCATTGCCAGCCCACTAACTTTCAAAGATGCCCAAATGTCATAGAGATTTTTTGGAATTCCAAGCTTACACAGATCATATGACACACTTGTTTCTCATTATACCACCACAACTTAAATATATTACTTTAAAACAGGCTCTTCCTGAGAGGGATAGAAGGTAAAAACTCCAGGGCAGGTTAAATGTTGTAGCAAAAGGTCTGAATCTATATCTCTATATCTGCATCTTGTCTTCTTGTCATGAAGTAAAGCACAGATGGAAACTGCCCACAGAGGCGTTGAGATGACCTTCCTGATAAAAAGCAAAGTATGTATCCCAGAGGTGCTTCCTGGCTTTGCAAGTGCTGCTGCCAGGATTAGTGCTACTCAACACCTCTAACTAACAGGAGGAAGCTCTTCCAAGCATATTTGTGCTGCTCCAGGAGCGCAGAGTACAGATGCAGGATGCATGGGCAGGTAAGTGCTCCTGATGTGGGGTGGTGCAGGCTGTGAAGAGCCCTCAAGGGCAGGGGCCGGCAGCACATCATGCAGCACTTTGAAAACATTGCCTGGAGCAGAGCTGGGAGCATGCACTGTCAGGAGCTGCCATGGATTGGCAGGAAGATGGACTGACCAATTTAATAAACCTCTTCTATCTCTCCCCTCTGTAATTCTGTGGCATTTTCTCCAGGAAAGTAACATACTTCCAAATTAACCTGATTGCAGCGAAGTAGACGGTCGTCAGCCCCAGGAGAGTGCAGGGCTTCTCTGGCAGAGACAGAACAGTGTGATGGTCTGTCTCAGCTGAGCACAGGTGAGAGCACTGTCCCCTTGGCATGGGGCAGAGAATGACCTTCCGAGGGGCTGCTGACTCAATTTGTTAAACATTAGCAGAGGATAAATAAAAGGCTGGGCAAGGACATAGACTGAATCAATTTATTGCCTGATAGGTAACTAAAGTGCAGGCAAGAAAAGGAGTTGAGAAATAGATGGACAGACAGACTTGATGGATTAATCAGTCCTGCCATCTACTTATACACAGGCATTAGGATGACATTATGCAACCGTGATAGAGACACTACTCGAAAAAGAGTACATCAGTATGTGAGATCTAAGAGTGCAGGACAGACTCTATTCAACACAGGAGGACAATCCAGATGAATTTAGTTGTTTTTCATCCATGTTGCAACATTTAAATACCTATCTCCACTATGCCACAAATTGGCAGTACCCTGAAGCAGAGACAGAAGATGCCAGTGGGACTAGCTGTGGGGAGCTGAGTGGATACAGCCCCGTATTTAGGGCTGAGCAGAGCTTGGGCAAGGGCTAGGTAGTGCAGACACAGGAAAGCATGTTTCTCACTTGACAAATAGCAAGGGAAAAGGCAATTTTTTGATCACACAGCACATGAAGAATCAGAAGTCACCTTCAGGGATTCAAAAATGTTAGCAAGATTTTGCATTTGTTGAGATGGAAAGAAGGAAAAAAAAGGATTGGAGAAGAATAATTCTGTCTCTGATGCTCCCATTCCCCTTCAGTTTCTCAGTTTTCCATTAAGAAGCTATGAATTACTGGCTTCTGTTCAGAAAACAGAAAATATTAATTGGAAATAATTTTCCACTGAAAAACAATAGTGGAAAATGACATCCTTGATTTCATGGGTAGGGGAAGGTCAAAGGGTCCAGAAATATCCACACATTTTCACAAGTAGCTCAGCCTGTTGTAATTTTCTGAACTTTCTCAGAAGGGTTCTGCTTCATGTTCAGGTCACCAACCTTGCTTCTCTAGCAGCAGCTTTTTATAAGAAAAGCCCAGGGTTAATGGGTGTAAGCAGACCCTTTGAATCCCATTTATGGTTCACAATTGAATAACATAAAGCATATTATTTATCTAAAATTCCCCCATCACCTTTATCTGCTATTTACTTTGTGAAGCAGGGTCAGGAGCTCCAGAGATTCCTCCAGGCAAAATATCACCCACCCTTTGTCTTTCTCCTTCCTTCTAAAGATTAAAAAAAGTGACCTTGGTCTATTGCTGTGTAATTTTCTGTGTAGGTAATCAGCTTTTCTTAACGAAGAATAGAAAGTGCCAAACAATAGCTTCTGACACAGTGCAGACTTGAGCATCCTGGCAAAAAGTAAGGTCTGGCCCAATGTAGATGCATTTCTAATCAACCTACAGCTTCAAAAGGTTGGGAGACCTCATCCTGGGAGCCTGTGATAATGGAACAGGTTTACAAAAGACTTTCCTTTTAGTAGTATCATGTTTCTTTCCCTTTCTCTTTCCCTTATTTTCCTTGGCCCTTCCCTTTCCCCTCCTTTTCCCTTTGTCCCTTTCCCTTTTTATTTCCCTTGCCTTTTTTCTTCCCCCCCTTTCCCCCTTTTCCTTTTCTTTGTCTTTTTGAACTCCATCAAGAAATGCAGAGTATTCCTCTGGCCTGTTTAACCTTCACTTTTGAGGTTGGCTTTTTATTCTGGCCAGACAACTTTCTAGCCATAGCAGGGAAAGAAAAACAACCAAGGGAATCCAAGACATCAATTGTGACAGTAAATGTACTGTCTAGCACGCTCTATATTTCCATATAAGCTTGCTTGAAACAAAGACAACTAAAGAAAACAAACAAACAAACCCCCAACCTGTTAGAACTTGACAGAACTAACCCCTCACCATATGATATTGGCTAATGAACTGCATGCAGTGAACAAAATGTGTGAGAATCCTTTCTGCAGCTTTTTGGGGAGGGCGAAGGATTATTATCAAGTAATGTAATAAGCAAGTCTGAAAATGGGTTGTGGTGGGTGGTTGATTCCCTCCCTGCCCCCCCGCTAAATCATGCCATAAATGTATCTCTCAGCAGATGCAGACGCACATCATTTCTTTCGGGATTTTATAACCATGACAACCAGTTTTAAAGGAACGTTTTCAGTTTCCGTAGTTTAAATTAGAAGTGTATCCAAAAAAGAGGGTTGTAAAATGAGCAGAAGTAAGCCACTATTTCCACATCTTCCTAAGAACAATGGAGTGTTCAATTTTTGCCTTTATTATTATTAAATATCATACAATGTAAAATAAAGCTTCTATACCAACTTCTTCTTTAAAAACCATTTTAAAAGCAAAGTTTATTCCCTTGCTAAATAGCCTTCATTTTAAAGATAGCAAAATTAAATCTTCCACATTTTAACTCATGTTAGATTTAATGATACTGTAATTTATAATGAGTAAAGCGTGTTGACATTTAATGCATATAACTTCTTTGAAGTTACATCCTTTTAGTTGAAATGAATTTTGATGAGTTTTACCAAAAGGGTTGAAAGAGTTTAGGTTAGCTAAAAATAACTCAGGAGCGAGTTTAATCTGGGTTAGATACGGTTCCTTTTATCTTACATTGAAATCTCATTAGCAGCAAGGTGCAGAGGACCTCTCAGTGATTTCAAATACTTTACAAATCAATGCCAAGCTCTGGACTGGAGTCCGGAAGAGGGGCCAGGGTGCAAGCCCAACACGCCGCCAGTGACAGCGTCCTGATGGTCTGCTGAGCTGGACCTTCACCCCGAAAGGCTCCTTTCTGCTCCCAGTTCTGTTTCAGGCTCTGTCCAGCTCCACCCAGGGCTCATTGGCTCTGACCTGTGTGTACCCAGCACCCAGTCTGCTATTCCGCATTTGGACCAGGGTGATGGGAAAAAAAGATCTCACCACCCATACGAAGGGAGAGGAAGATGTTCCTGTCTCAGAATTCCCTTTTTTCTTGTCCAATGAAAGAAACCCAAATAACCCTTTCCAGAAACTAAACAGAGGGCTGGGGGCTTGCTTGGATGAAACAAAGCCCTGAGTAGTGTCACACAGGGAAAAGCTGTTCCCACCCAGACCTCTTCTGCAGAAGAAAACAAAGTACATGCATGTGTGTCTGTGTGCATGCATGTGTGCAACAGGAATGCAACAGGCTGCCTAAGCAGAATTTTTTCTCAAAGTTAAACATCTAGATAGGTCAGATCATCAGTGCTTTATGAGCATCTCTTCCTCTTCTTGGTTTAAATTCAGAACCTAGAACCTGGCTGAGATGTACTGCCTTTGTGTGGATAAATCTCACCTGTTCTTTGAGGTTCTGATTCAATAAAACATTCCCCTGCAAACAGCAAATAACTACGAACTGCCTGTCCCTGGGCACGCAGAGACTGCAGCCGTGCTCTGGTTACACCAGCCTAGCTACTGTGTTTACACCTTCTCTTGGTTCAATTCCACGTTTCGGATACAAGAATTTTTATTACTCAGATTATTCTTTTTAACCTTTGGTGGGCTCACCTGCTTTATGTTAAATGTGTGTTCAGATGGAATGGTCAGTAAGGCTTTTTCAGCACTGGCAGTTAGGGAGCATCTTTCTCCCTCTACAAGTTTTATGTGATTAGTCCCCTCATTTGTCATTTCCAGCTTGTATTTCTGACCCATCTGGAAGCAGTCTGCATAATGTCTCTGTGGAGTTGCTTTTCTTTGCCATGTTGCCCGAACACGGTGTCAGCCTGGCTGCGTGATGTAGCCTTCCCCTTCTCCCAGTGCAGGTAAAACCCACCTACAAAGACCTAGACAACCACTGGATTAATTTCCCATGTCACATATATGAAAATGTGTATTGAAAACAGGCAGTATAAAACTTTCAGTTGATCCTTTGTGCATGAAGTCAGCATTACTTTGACTTTTCTAAGAGAGGCAAGTTGTTCTGAGCTTGCATGTAACAAACAGCAAATTCTTCACCCTTGTGACTGAGGACCCACCTGGGGATCCAGCAAAGGCAGATGAACTTGTTGGGTTGTTTATTAGAAAGGACTTGAGAGTTGTGTAATTACTCCTTAGGGATGAGTAAGGTGGTGTGGTCATTCCTCCCCTGCAATGGCAGTCTCCAGCCCTCTTGGGAGAAGGTAATTTCAGTTTACAATGCATTCCAGGTTTCTGATTTGAGGTTCACCATTGCTTGAGGGACTTCCTTCACATGCAGTCACACACCACTGCTGGCACTGCCAACTGATCATCTACTCAAGCTGCATCCCAAGTGGGATGAAGCTCTTGGGTAACATGTTCCCTGTTTCGAAGAAACACCTCAGTGCCCCCTGTGGGGTGCTCCCCTGTGGGTATTCAGACCTCTGCCTTGATCACTCTGGCTTGCAGTTCTATGTTCAAGTTGGACACTGGTGTCCAGCCAAGCCAAGCTGCTGGTACAGGGATAGCTGCAGTAATTAGTTCCTATTTTCATTAGTTAAAATCACCTTTTCATGCTGAGCAATAAAATCCCAAGTAAGTGAAGCAAAATGTTACCTTAAAACAGACAATTGCAACCAAGAACTGATCATACGGAGAACAGCAAACCAGGAATTGACAGAGAGTGACCTCAGAATCCTTCAAAAGAGGGTAATGACATTTCTAACTTCAGTTAGTGGAATTTTTAATCTGAAAAGACATGTTGCTCACCTGATTTCTGTTTGCTGGTCCCAGAGATTTGAAAGCAGCAGTGTGCTCTTCTGATCTGAAGATCCATTTGAAGGGTCCGCCTTAGGGCAAGGTGAAACCTCCCAAGGTGTCTCTGTTGATAGGATGAGACAAGAAATTATTCCCCTCATTTATTCTGATGCCTGAGAGCAGAAGAAGGGGATGGCTTATGGGGTGAAAAAACCTTTTCCCTTTCTGGACTTGTTGTTGCAGAATTAAGGATGATAATTGAAGATTTCTAAATTTAAGTTTCATAACTTGGGACAAGCCTGTGACACACAGGTATATAGAGGAGAGTTGGGGTTTAATCTAGCACAAAGACCAGTTTATCTTGAGTTACAGAAAGTAGGTATTTGATATTATTATTATTATTACTATTATTTTAAATTTCTTGACACCTGGCAGCAGTAAAAGCATTAGATTCTTGTGCCAGGCAAACACCCCAGGTCCATCACTGACATGTCTTTTATGTAAATGTGTGGCTTACCAACCCTTGGCAATAAGATGCCAACTTGCACATGATCTCAGGCCAATGAAACGCCGGATGCACAGCCTTCTGCATGAGCTCTGTGGGGAAACGGGGTCATGGTTTCTGACTGTGTAGCGCTCACAGCGCTGACTGCAGAGGAGTGACACTCAGAGCTTTAAATTCTCCCTGGGTTTCTTTCCTTTTTAAACATTCATTTAATCTGACTTTGATATGTTCGTGTGTGTGAGAGATGCTCTGCACGAGTACATTTCACAGCAATAGAGACTTCGTTCTCAGAGTCCAGCTGAATTTTCAGTTCACTGCCAAAGCCTCATTGCTCTCCAGCACCTCTCGCTCACTGCTGGAGCGGTGCTCTGCATGCAGCATCAGATGCACAACATACTTTGCAAAATCCTGGAGAGACAGTAGTTCCTTTTATAGACTGAATAAAATGCAACAAAGGTAAACAGGCCTGTTTCCTTTCCCATTTAATTGCAGGTCAATGATGCAATGTCTCTAATTAGCACTCACCACTGGCCGTAGCTGAATGTTCAGTGGCCTACAGGTATTTTGCCATCCTCCCCTTTCATCAATCACAAACGCTTCTGCTCTGGACTGCTGCTATTTGAGTTGAAGAGTCAGCTGTTACAGTCTGGTCTTTGGACAGGGACGGAGGATTTTTGTTACCCGGGTGAAGAGAACAAAGAAAGCGAGCAGAACACAAAGAGCAGCTTTCACAGACGTGTCTAACCTTTATGAAATTGGGAAGCAAAAAAGAGCTTGGGTTAGAGGGCAATTTGAATTCCTTCTCACTGTTATCTAGATCTGATCTAATATGAACTAAGAAAATACTGGGTGTTTTTTTCAAGCAGGAGTGAAAACATAAAACATCAGTTGTGGAGAACAGAGCCCATAGTCTGCAAGAGAAAGTAGTAACATGCTTTCAATTCAAATCACAAGGTACACACCCCCTATATAAAAATGTGTGTGCATACACATGCACACATGTACACACATGCTTAAACAGATTCCCATGTGCATGCAAATAAAGTTATTGAAGAGATGGAAAAAATGGTGGAGAAAGACAGCCAGTTTTCACCCACAGGAACAAAAGCCAATCTTAGAACAACCACTGAGCAGCTGGCAATATAAAGCACTGTAAAGCAGCAATGTTTCCACTGCCTGTTTCTCCCCTAGCTAGTTCTGCTCCCTCCTTTCTGGCTTCTGCAAAATAAATTAAGTTTAAGGAAACGCTTTGCAAGGGCAGTGGTGCAGGACTCATCCAAGGCCCCGCTCCTGCTCTGTTTGTGAGGAAAGGTCTGCTATGAGCAAGTCTATACTGTTTTCCTGGTTTTGCCTGGGATAGAGTTAATTCTCTTCCCAGGAGCTGGTATAGTGCTGTGGGTTGGATTTAGGATGAGAACAAGGTTGATAACACATTGATGTTTTCGTTGTTGCAAAGAGGTCGAGGACTTCTCATTTTCTCATTCTGCCCTGCCAGTGAGGAGGCTGGGGGTGCACAAGAACCTGGGAGGGGGCACAGCCAGGACAGCTGCCCCAGACTGGCCAAAGGGATATTCCGTACCACATGGCATCATGATAAACAAAAAAAATCTGGGAGAAGCTGGCCAGCAAGGGTCAGGGGCCCCTGCTCAGGAACTGGCTGGGCATTGAGCAGTGGGTGGTCAGCAATTGCATTGTGCATGTTGTTTTGTATATTCTTTTATCAATATTATTATTATTATTTCCCCTTCCTTTTCTGTCCTATTAATTTTTTTTATTCTCATTTCATGACTTTTACCTCTTTTTTCCCCAATTCTCTCCCCCATCCCACTGGGGGAGAGTGAGGCTGTGTGGTGTTCAGCTGCCAAGTTAAACCACAACAACTGTAAAGGGCGAATGTTAAATCTAAGATGGCAAAGCCCATTGCAGTGCTATGATTTGCAGTTCCATGGGAGGGAAAGCACAGCTTATCGCAGAGTTATGCCCTGGATGAAGAAATGAAAGTGTGGACTTTTTCCTAGTTACTGACAAAGGGCACAAATACATATGCTAAATAATATTGCAAAACTGAATATCATTTGACTCCGTGAATGCCTCTCCCTAGAAAGACAAGAACTCTTACAAGAATAAAACCAGAAAATTCTTCAGGTTTTTTTATGAATCATCCTTTCAAATCAGCTATGAACCCCCCGGTAAACATATGAGACTTGATAGGGCTGAGAGGTATATTAGACTCTCTTCTCAGCTCGCCTATCTTAATTTTATCACAGCTCTCAGGAAATTAAACATAATTTATATCTTTCCTTCATTTGTGATGTACCTGACCTTGGTCTAGATTTAGATTTTTCCAGTTGGATCAAATTGGGCAGTCATAATCCCTCCTTTATGCTGTTGCTGAATCTGAAATATCTGAATTAATGAGGTCTCTTGTTTCACTATCACATGATCTAAGCTGCCAAAATATTTACTTTCTCCCTGACTGATGTACAAAAGAAGGAAAATGTAAATCATCTACGTGCTCTTTCAAATGCTCCTTTACGTACAAACCACTAACTTAGCTGCCTTTTACTTTCTAAGCAATACACCACAATACACAGAGAATGCTCAAATTCTGTCAAATTTAACCACATGTATAAAGATAATCCCAGGCATGACATGCTTTAGACCCACTTAAACTGCAAAAATCAGCTTAACCAAACTATCTGCTTATACTATATCTTTGGACTAAGTCCCTCAAATAGATAGCTCCCAGCTCATAGGATAAACCAAAAGATATATTATGAACTCGAATGAAACCATAAAGATTAGGGATAGCTAAGACTTTAATGTTCTTCTAATATTCATTTGACAGTGGAACCCTCTTCTAACAGGAAAGGAGAGCTGAAAAACCTAATAAAAACACTTGTACTTTATGCTGCATCTAATGAATGATCCTGTAACAAATGGTAATAGTTAAATAAGGCAAAAACCCTTAAAGGCCTGTTGCTGTGGCCCTGCTGTAAATTGGCATAACTCCACATATTCAATGCAGTGAAAGCCAATTGAAGAAGCAGCAGCAGATCTGGTCCACTGTCTTTGAAAGGAAGCAGATGAGTGTCTCACCAGTATGATGCACGACACTTCCCTTTGCATTCTCTATGTGCCTCTAGCATACAAGTGTTTGAAGCAAAGGTCCATGTTTCAACTTCCAACCATGACAGGAGGCAAATACCCACTGGTTGGCTGTAAGACTCAATAGGCAGGCAACAGACATGATAGACACTCTGAGTGTATATGTATCTAAGTGTTTATGCAAACAAGAGTCACACAGAAAGCTGCAGTGCTCCGTCACCCTCACAGTGAAAGTTTCTCCTTATATTCACATGGAACTTCCCATGCTCCAGCTTGCACCCATTGCCGCTTGTCCTATTGCTGGCCATCACTGAGAAGAGACTGGCTCTGTCCTCCTGACTCTTGCCCTTTATATATTTATAAACATTAATAAGGTCACCCCTAGTCTCCTCTCTTCCAAGCTAAACAGGCCCAGCTCCCTCAGCCTCTCTTCACAAGGAAGGTGTTCCACTCCCTTAATCATCTTGGTGGCCCTGCACTGAATGATGATAATTAAATGCAAATGAAGAACTTACTGGGAGTAAGTTGAGAAGGTGCCTTGTACTTAGCACAAAAAGTATAGAAAAGGATTCTTCTCTCTTTTGAGACTTTTCTTGAATCCAAAGAGATCTTGAGAAACTTGACTGGGGCAACAGAAACCTCATGGAGTTAACAAAAATATGTGCAAATGTCTGCACCTGGAATTAACCCCATTCCCTTTTACAGCCTGGGATCTACTTCATTAGGCAGCAGTCCTGCTGAAGAGCACCAGGGGATTATGGTGAACACCAGGTTCAATATAAGTTAAGAATACACATGCCCTACAAGAAGATGGTAAGGGAGCTGGGCTTGTTAAACCAGCAGAGAGAAGGATAAGGCTTGAATACTAATTCAACAATTTGAAGGGTAATAACAAAGACTACAACGGCAGACCCAGTAGGGGCAAACAATATAACAAGGGAAAACACATAAAAATTGCCATTTTGGAAGTTCACGAGTGTCATGGTTTTGCCCCAGCCAGCAGCTAAGCAGCATACAAGCTTTAGCTCAGCCCCCTCCTCCCCAGTGGGATGGGGGAGAGAATCTGAAGAGTGTGAGAATGCTAATAAGCTGAGATAAAGAGAGTTTAATAAGTAAAGCAAAAGCCATATACACAAGCAACACAAACCCAGGAACTCATCCACCACTTCCTATGGGCAGGCAGGTGTTCAGCCATCCCCAGCAAAGCAGGGCTCCTTCACAGTGATGTGGGAAGACAAATGCCATCACTCCCAAGGTTCCCCCTTTCGTCCTTCTTTCCCCAGCTTTATAAGATGAGCATGATGCCATATGGTATGGGATATCCTTTGGGTCAGTTTGGAACAGCTGCAACTCTTCCCAACTCTTTGTGCACCCCCAGCCATCCTACCAGCTAGGCAGTGTGATAAGAAGAAAAGGCCTTGACTCTGTAAGCACTGCCCAGCAACAACAAAAACATCTCTGTATTATCAATGCTGCTTTCAGCACAAATCCAAAACATAGTCCCATACTGGTGTCGTGGTTTTGCCCCAGCCGAGGGCCGCACCCCACACAGTCGCTTGTACTTTTAAAAGGAAGGGGGAGGGAAAGTTGGGGGAGGGGGAAAAGGGAAGGAAGAAAGGAGGAAAAGAAACCACAACCTAGAAACCAGAACCACGCAGGTTGGGATAAGGATAGTTTACTAAACAATAACAGAAAACTAGATATAACAATAACAGAAGTTTAAAGCACAAATTAGATGAAACTGGTGATACACAATGCAGTTTCTCACCAAACCACAGAACCCAGGCCGCACAGCTTAGAGCCGTCCCCGCACCCAGAAACTGCCCGTCCTGGCGTTGTCTCCTCCTCTTCCCCCCAGTCCCCTTTATACTGAGCATGACGTAACTGGCATGGAATATCCTCTTTGGCCAGTTCGGGTCACCTGTCCTGGCTGCGTCCCCTCCTTTCTCGTTAGTAAGGAAGTATGAAGAACTGAGAAAGGTCCTTGATTGCCCGGCAACAACCAGAAACATCAGGGTGCTATCAGCACTGTTCTTATCCTAACACCCAAACATGGCATTCCATCCACTGCTAAAAATAATTAACTCCATCATAGCTGAAACCAGGACATTATCCACCCCTTATTCCATACCATTTACGTCATGACCAGATCCAACAATTTTCTTTGGGTACAACCAGTTTCATGTTTCACACACCCATATATGTATGTACACATGTATGCACACATACGTGCATGCAGATCTTATTCCCTCAGTCTGTGAATCATCCCTCTGAAGTTGTTGAGTTCATTTAGTCCATGATTTTCAGGCTCCATTTGTCGTAACAGTTTCTCAGGATAATTGTATGTTCCATTGGCTCGTTGCATGCTGCATCTCAGGCTCTTGACTGATACACCTGGCATGGTCCATGCTCATAGTCTGTGGGTCAGAGTTTATTTTCAAAGGGAAAAAAGAAAAAAAGTTCTTGAGAGGCCAGGCTTTAGTTCCATCATCATGGCACTCATTCTTCATTAACTTGTATGACTCCGGCTATAATGCTATGGTACAACATACAGCAATCATAACAATAATGAATATACAATAATGGGTTATTTGGCAATTATTATAATTTCTACTTTATTAATTATATTGGCTATTCTCACCCAAAATCAAATCCCCTTGAGGTACGCATCGAACTTCTCCATCCCTCTGCATTACCCACCAAGTACAGCCAGGTCCTTGAGCAAAAACAATTCCAGACATGGGTTTACCTTTGCCTGAAGCAGGGATGACCCAAACTCTCTTTCCCAATACACTCTTCATATGCACTACTGGGACTCTGTCTCCCTCTACAGTACGTGGAAATTTTGACTGGGCAGGGCCAGCCCGATTGGTAGATCCCCTAGTGTTAACTAACCACGTGGCTTTGGCCAAATGTGTATCCCAATGCTTGAATGTCCCACCACACATTGCTTTCAGTGTAGTTTTTAAAAGTCCATTATATCATTCAATTTTCCCAGAGGCCGGTGCATGATAAGGAATGTGGTACACCCACTCAATGCCATGCTCTTTGGCCCAGGTGTCTATAAGAGTGTTTCGGAAATGAGTCCCATTGTCTGACTCGATTCTTTCTGGAGTACCATGTCGCCAGAGGACTTGCCTTTCAAGGCCCAGAATTGTATTTCGAGCAGTGGCATGGGGTACGGGATATGTTTCTAGCCAGCCGGTAGTTGCCTCCACCATTGTAAGCACATAACGTTTGCCATGGCGGGTTTGTGGGAGGGTGATGTAATCAATCTGCCAAGCCTCCCCATATTTATATTTCATCCACCGTCCTCCATACCAAAGGGGCTTTAACCGCTTAGCTTGCTTGATTGCAGCACATGTCTCACATTCGTGGACAACTTGTGCGATGGCGTCCATGGTCAAGTCCACCCCTCGATCCCGAGCCCATCTATATGTTGCATCTCTCCCTTGATGACCCGAGGTATCATGAGCCCATCGAGCTATGAATAATTCACCCTTATGTTGCCAGTCTAGATCTACCTGAGCCACTTTAATCCTAGCAGTCTTATCTACCTGATGGTTGTTTTCATGTTCCTCCATGGCCCGACTCTTAGGTACATGGGCGTCGACATGACGTACCTTTACAACAAGTTTCTCTAACCGAGCAGAGATATCTTGCCATAAGTCACCAGCCCATATAGGTTTGCCTCTACGCTGCCAGTTGTTCTTTTTCCACTGCTGCAACCACCCCCACAGGGCATTCGCCACCATCCATGAATCAGTATAAAGGTAGAGCATTGGCCACTTTTCTCTCTCAGCAATGTCCAGGGCTAACTGGATGGCCTTCACCTCAGCGAACTGGCTTGATTCACCTTTTCCTTCAGTGGCTTCTGCTACTCTTCTTATAGGGCTCCATACAGCAGCTTTCCATCTCCGATGCTTACCCACAATGCGACAAGACCCATCAGTGAACAGGGCATATCGCTTCTCATTCTCTGGCAGTTCGTTGTAGGGTGGGGCTTCTTCAGCGCGTGTTACCTCCTCATCCTCTGGTGACATCCCAAAATCTTTGCCTTCTGGCCAGTCTGTGATCACCTCCACGATTCCTGGGCGATTGGGGTTTCCTATTCGAGCCCGCTGTGTAATTAGTGCAACCCACTTGCTCCACGTAGCATCAGTGGCATGGTGTGTAGAAGGAACCTTCCCTTTGAACATCCAGCCCAGCACCGGCAGTCGGGGTGCCAGGAGGAGCTGGGCTTCAGTTCCAATCACTTCTGAGGCGGCTCGAACCCCTTCATAGGCGGCCAGTATTTCCTTTTCTGTTGGAGTATAATTGGCCTCAGATCCTTTGTAGGCCCAACTCCAAAACCCCAGCGGTCGACCTCGAGTCTCCCCTTGTGCTTTCTGCCAGAGACTCCAGGTCGGGCCGTTCTCCCCAGCTGCAGTGTAGAGCACATTTTTAATATCTGTCCCTGTTCGGACAGGCCCAAGGGCCACTGCATGGACTATCTCGCGTTTGATCTGCTCAAAGGCTTGCTGTTGCTCAGGGCCCCATTGGAAATCATTCTTCTTTCGAGTTACATGGTAGAGTGGGCTCACAATGAGACTGTAGTTTGGGACATGCATTCGCCAAAAACCTATAACACCTAAGAAAGCTTGTGTTTCCTTTTTGTTGCTTGGTGGAGACATAGCTGCTATTTTATTAATAATGTCCATTGGGATCTGACGACGCCCATCCTGCCATTTTATTCCTAAAAACTGGATTTCTCGCGTAGGCCCCTTGACTTTACTTCGTTTTATAGCAAAACCGGCTTCTAAAAGGATTTTAATTACCCTGTGTCCTTTTTCAAAAACTTCCTCTGCTGTGTTGCCCCATACAATGATGTCATCAATATACTGCAGGTGCTCTGGTGCTTCACCCTTTTCCAGTGTATTCTGGATTAGTCCATGACAGATGGTGGGGCTATGTTTCCACCCCTGGGGCAGACGATTCCACGTGTATTGGATGCCTCTCCAGGTGAAAGCAAACTGTGGCCTGCACTCTGGCGCCAGTGGGATCGAGAAGAAAGCATTCGCAATGTCAATTGTGGCGTACCACTTGGCTGCCTTCGATTCCAATTCATACTGGAGCTCTAACATGTCTGGCACAGCAGCACTCATACCTGGAGTGACTTCATTTAGGCCACGATAATCTACTGTCAGCCTCCACTCTCCATTGGACTTCCTCACTGGCCATATGGGACTATTAAAGGGTGAGTGGGTTCGGCTGATCACTCCCTGATCCTCCAGTTGACGAATCAACTTATGGATGGGAATCAGGGAATCTCGGTTAGTACGGTATTGTCGTCTGTGCACCGTCGTCGTAGCAACTGGCACTTGCTGTTCTTCAACCTTCAACAACCCCACAACAGCAGAATCCTCCGAGAGTCCAGGCAAGGCACACAATTGTTCAATTCCTTCTGTTTCCAAAGCAGCTATTCCAAAAGCCCATCGGTACCCTTTTGGGTCTTTAAAATACCCTCTATGTAGATAATCTATACCTAAAATGCACGGAGCTTCTGGACCAGTCACAACGGGGTGTTTTTCCCAGTCCTTCCCAGTTAGGCTCACCTCAGCCTCTAGCACAGTTAGTTGTTGGGATCCCCCTGTCACTCCAGAAATACAAACGGGTTCTACCCCTTCATGATTCGATGGCATTAGAGTACACTGGGCACCAGTATCCACCAGAGCTTTGTACTCTTGTGGATCTGACGTGCCAGGCCATCGGATCCACACAGTCCAATAAACCCGATTATCCCTCTCCTCCACCTGGCTGGAGGCAGGGCCCCTCTATTGCTGCTGATCATATTTGTTTTCCACTGGTTGCATAAAGGACTTAGAGGTCCTTTCAAGAGGA
Source organism: Porphyrio hochstetteri (assembly GCA_020800305.1). NCBI lineage: Eukaryota > Metazoa > Chordata > Aves > Gruiformes > Rallidae > Porphyrio > Porphyrio hochstetteri. The sequence goes on along the minus strand of CM036908.1, from coordinate 64,877,243 downwards.
TCAGACACATCAGACATATAGGTAGGCCTTCCAGTTGGTCTAGGGAACTGCCCAGTAGAAACTGGTGCAGCCTTCTTCCTGGCAGAATCTCGTTGTGCGAATGTTTTACCCCGCAGCTCATTTACTCGTGCTCGAAGGGCTGAGGTGGGCTGCATATCCCATTCCCTCATGTCCTCTCCATGATCAAGCAGGTAAAACCACAATGTACGTCGTGGTGTGTATTCTCCCTCTTGGAACGATGGACGCTTTCTCCCAGTAGCTGCAACATTGCTCCATACGGGTTGGGAGTTGGACACATTGTTGTCAAGTCGTTGAACCAGTTTTTCTACTGCTGCAATGACGGAGAGGGAAACATTGTCTTGGTATTTCCTGAGTCGGCAGGCCACCTCATTTACGGTTGGTGGATCCATATCATTCCAGTCAATTGCTGCCAGTGAATTGGTGTACCCTGAGGGTGCACTTCGTACAACCTTACGCCACATATCTGGAGTGCATAGGACTTCATCGGGATCAGCGGGAAGCCGTGAATTGTCCAGATCATAATAAACTATCTCCCGTACAGCTAATTCTCTCAGGTGCTGGATAGCTGTCTCTATGCTGTTACACTTGGGTGTCTGACATGTAATATATTCCTTTATGGGATATCTTTCCTGCACACTTGACAGTAGTCGCCTCCAGAGACTGAGGATTTCCGGCCTCCTCCCAATTGCTTTGTCAATTCCTCCTTCTCTAGCTAGGGATCCCAACTGCTTGGCCTCTCTGCCTTCTAACTCCAAACTATTGGCCCCGTGATCCCAACATCGGAGCAACCAAGTGATAATGTGCTCACTTGGGTGGCGGGTGAAATCTTTTCGAACCTCACGCAGCTCACTCAGAGTCAGGGATCGGGTAACAATCTCTGGTTCTGCCTCATCCTGATATCCTCGGGATGGTCCCGGTTGATCATCATCATCATCCGTCACTATGCGAACTGATTTCTTTGTGCATTTCCTCTTTTGTACGGGAGCAACAGATACTGGTGTGGGTTGGTTTTTCTGATCATCTGCAGTGTCTGCTGTAGAGATTACAGTAGCTGCAGTGTCGGTCACAGGGGTTGCAGTAGCTGCAGTGTCAGCCCCAGTGGTTGCAGCAGCTATAGTATCTGCCAGTCTGTTTCCTTTCCCTTCTCCCTGACAGTGCTGACAGTGCTGACAGTGCTGCCTGCTATCAAGCAGTGTTTGATAGATAGTGGCCAGAGCCCAGCACAGTGCAGTAAGGTGTCCATCTCTGGGAAACCTACAGCAATTTTTCTTTAGGTATGCAGTCACTTGATCGGGGTCTTGTAGCTGTTCAGGAGTGAAGTTCCAAACCATCGGGCGTGAGAAAGTACCTAGGTACTTGCCCATACTTTGCCACATGCCCTGCCACTCGTGATTATTCTGTCTCGGAGAAAGCTCTTCAGTGGTATTCATAAACCTATGCTTGATATATAACAAAAACTGAACCATCTGCACCAAACCTACCAATAGCAAAATGCTAGTTTGAATATCCCAGAGATATTGAAGATTTTCAAAAACTGCCATAAGAGCTGTTGTATTTAGCCCAAAGGAAAAGAAAGCAGTGCTGTTATTAACCCCTCCCTGTCCAAAGAATGGACAGGACAGCAAAACCTCATACAAGTACCAGATTAAGCTCATGGTCATCGATATTATTGTATCATAGACCGATATCATAAAATACACTATAATGAAGTATGAGAACAAATATGGGAGCCGCAGACCTGAGAGAGTAAAGAATCCTGCCAGGATTGTATACAGCATGCGGTGGTTTTGCTGCCACAGCCATGGACACAGCCTTGTGAATAAATACCACAGCATCGTGACCAGAGATTGCTTAAACAACAGTGCTTATCTTAATTGCGATAGTCAGGGTCAGATCTATCGTTATCCCAACCGTTCGTGCCCCACGTTGGGCGCCAAAATGACTGTCGTGGTTTTGCCCCAGCCGAGGGCCGCACCCCACACAGTCGCTTGTACTTTTAAAAGGAAGGGGGAGGGAAAGTTGGGGGAGGGGGAAAAGGGAAGGAAGAAAGGAGGAAAAGAAACCACAACCTAGAAACCAGAACCACGCAGGTTGGGATAAGGATAGTTTACTAAACAATAACAGAAAACTAGATATAACAATAACAGAAGTTTAAAGCACAAAATAGATGAAACTGGTGATACACAATGCAGTTTCTCACCAAACCACAGAACCCAGGCCGCACAGCTTAGAGCCATCCCCGCACCCAGAAACTGCCCGTCCTGGCGTTGTCTCCTCCTCTTCCCCCCAGTCCCCCTTTATACTGAGCATGACGTAACTGGCATGGAATATCCTCTTTGGCCAGTTCGGGTCACCTGTCCTGGCTGCGTCCCCTCCTTTCTCGTTAGTAAGGAAGTATGAAGAACTGAGAAAGGTCCTTGATTGCCCGGCAACAACCAGAAACATCAGGGTGCTATCAGCACTGTTCTCATCCTAACACCCAAACATGGCATTCCATCCACTGCTAAAAATAATTAACTCCATCATAGCTGAAACCAGGACAACTGGCTACTATGAAGAAAAGCAACTCTATCTCAGCTGAAATCAAGTCAAGGAGAATTTTTTTCATCAGGAGAGTGCTGCAGTGATAGAGCAAGCAGCACAGGGTGGTCCTACACTATCCATCCTTGGAGGCTTTCAAGGCACAGCTGGACAAAATCATGGCTGACCAGTAAATTGGACTACAGACCTCCAGAGGTCATCTCCAATCTACACTGCTATATCTTCCAGTCCTGTAACAGATAGCCCACGCTTACTCACCTTCCTCTGTTGCTAACACCTATATTCTTTTAGATAAATGGAGCTTTTATGGAATGTCAGAGAGCTCTGAGAAAACACAGGTGTCTTTGATCCTCTAAAGATCCATTTGGTTAGAAATATGTTTTCTTTGGAACAACCTGCGTTACAGCTTTGTTTTTTTCCTCATATCCTCAGAATACTGGGAAGCAAAAAAAATTCCAAATATCAACAGGATAGAAAAAGAGAAATTAATATTCTGCTTTCAGCTACAGGAACTTTGTCTCATCTGAAAGTGGAGCTCTGGCTACAGATCCAAAAATAATTTCTTATGAATAGGGCTACCGACAAACCTTTGCTTGCATGAATCCAAATGGAGGATGGGTCACAGGCTCAGCTGGTGCAAGTTCAGCATGTAACAGTCAGTGCAAATATTGTGATTTACACCAGCTGAGATATGGCTTTCTGTTTCTATTTTAATAAATCAGCTGTAGGAATAGATTTCTCCTTACTTGCCTGGTATGTTTCTGTTGAGATGTTTAACCACACTAACACGACGACTGAGTTTTCAGTGCAAACCACAAATGAAACATCCTTTGTGCCACATAAAGCCCATCTTCTAGCCCAGATTGATTTTAGAGGTGCTAATTATATTATATAGTGTTGCAGGAACTACAGTAATTCACTTCTAAAATCCATTTAATTTCTTTTCAATTACTCATGTTTACCAATTCCTTTAGATTTGGAAAAAGGCTCAAAATTGCAGTTAGTAAAGGAGGCTTGAAGTGGAATGATTAAGAACATCTGGCACATGCATAATTATACCCAGCAATTTATTCTGCCTTTACCATTCCAGTATAGCCGTGGTAATGAGGTAGAGCTAGATTCTGTCCCTTTTCTGAATGTTTCAAAGTACCTCCCTGCACAGACAGCTTCACTGAAATAACCAGCACAGACTAAAGTGAATAACACCAACCCTTGGAAGAAAGGGTGACAGATTCTTTCTCTGACAAAGTGGAGGTGCCAGCCCAAATGTGTGGTCAGCCTTGCCAAGAACAAAGTTTAGGCAAGTTTGCATTTACATTTAAGCTTGTTACAGCTTAAGAAATGTATGAATCAATGCTGAAATCGTGTTGATTCTGCCAATATTTTACCTTTGGAAACAAACAGAAATAAAGAAGAAAGCAGACAATGTCACACCACACTATTTCAAGGATTTTTAAGTTAAACCTTTTTTGTTTTAAAAAGTTGCATGTTATATGAACATAAAGAAGAATTGAACTAAAGCATTTTCCAAAATGCTTCCAAAGCATGTTGTTCTTAATTTTTCTTTGTGGACAACTTAAAAGATTTAGGTTCCTTGAAATGTGTACAAGGCCAAATTTCCAAAGCTTACTGCTTTGGAACTGCTTCTGAGCCAGCACATCCAGTGAACCCATTCATGGCTGGTTTGCTTCTGCTGGCCAGGAAGATCCTCAAATGAGCTCAAATGACTTTATTGCTTGTGAGAGATATTACAAAAACCAGTGAGCAGGCCACTGGACCAATTCATGTTAGAGAAGAGAGAGTACTGCTTTTGTGCTGACAGTCAATGGCTTCCCAAACTTACAGTTGGCAAGTGGTGGGTTCACCATCCCTTGTTGTGTCTGAGAACACTCAGAACCTTATTTAAAAGCACTTAAAGCAACTCCAAGAAGAGCTATGAGCTCCATAACATAAGTTTTTGCCTGAATCTGACTTTTGTTATGCAGGGAGACTCTTTCTGATCAAGGATCTGTTAATCTTACTCCCTTTATTGATCTCTTTATTCATAACAATTAATGACCAGGCACAATCCAGACCCATCTCCTGGGAAGTGCCACTAGCCACAGCATTACCAACATTTGCTATTCCCATGGTACTGTGAGAACCTGGAAGACGACATCTCCTGAGAGCATTCCAGGGTGATGTGACCAGTGACAGGAATAACCACCAGACCCAGGTGACTGCAGGAAGCCTGACTCCTTCTATGTGAGTTCTTAAAAGAGGAAAATTATCAAAAAAGAAATCAGTAAAGGTGGGCTCCTTTCTCCGTAACACTTCACTAGAGAAGTATTGCTATCACATTAATTCAGAGACTCAACAATGAATTTGAAAACAAACAGCATAGCTTCTGAAAGTTCTGCTTTATGGATTTCCATAAGATTTGTAATGGAAAGACTAGCTCTACTATACAGCCAGAACAGTTTCAGCTGGAAGGAGCCAGGGCTGAATAATGAAATCTGAAAGGGATAATAATAGGTTTGAAAGTTTGGAATGCTCATTCTGTTATGCACCAGCACAGTTTAGGGCAATCGCAGGTCCCCACTTTGGCCAGTTGATGGAGGGTAAGCCCATCCTCTCCACCTGGACTGGTCAGTTAAAGGAATGTTTTATGTCTAAGCATCAGCTAGGACTCAAAGGGGCTGGACTAGTGTATCTCCACAAACACCATGAATAGTTACTCTTCTGATGATGAAACTAATTGCAAAAAGAGCCTGTCCCCAGTAACCCAGCTTTATTTTTAAGGATGACAGAATACGCTACGTGTGCTTCTCACGTACTGCAATTAAGCAACACTACAGGTAAGCAATACCTCTAGTGTCCATTTCCTTGTGCCTTTTCTTCATGTTATTAGTCCAGGCCCTTCTTTCTTCTGCCATCTCCTGTCCTTATCATTCACTAGTTATTGGCTCCTAGCTGCCATGTGGAACTGATTTCCTTTTCTCATTCAGGGGATCTGTCAAGTCCACAGAAGCACTGACATCTTTTCTTGCAATCTTGACTGTCTCTTGCTCCATCTTCCTGTTTGTTCTTTTGTGCAGTTTCAAAGTACTTTACTCAGGTCTATATTAGTCTTGTGAATACAAGTTACAATTTTATTGAAGATTCAGCTTTTCTTCTGTGCTCTCTGTCTGCCAAATATTGAACGAAGCTATTTTGGAGACTACTGTTCAAATCCAGGCGATGAGAATGCATATGCTTACTCCTGTTTTAACCAGACAGACTTTATAGGATGCAGTCCAAACTTGATTTGAGTTGGCCCAGCAGCTTCATTTACACAATAACATTAGCATTTCCCTGCATAAACTGAGTCTTAGGTAATTCATTGAAGAATGTCTTATTCTGCATAAAACCCCCACCGTTTTTATAAGATGGGTGCATGTTCCCACCTCAAATGCAGGTTTCTTTTCATTTACATCTTGCATGGGCATACTCATTCTCTCTATACTCATACTCTTTCTCTCATACTCTTCTTTCTACAAAGGAATTTATTTCATACTTTTTCAACGACTGAACTGAAAGACTTGTATTTCTTTATGGAAATACTTTATTGGCATAGTTTCATATTTCTTGCCATATGCAAATTCTGTATCCATGGCCAGGTCATGATAGGATTCCTCCTTGTAGAGCCAAAGAAAATTCCTTACATTTTAGTTATGTACCCCCTCATTTAAATCTGTATTAAGTTGAGGTAATATGTTTCAAGTCTGGTCTGCACAGCTCTAGTGATTAAATTTTCTTGGTTAGCATAGGATTGTGCACTGATATAAATGGCACTTCAAAAATCTTCCTTCCTGACAATCAGCTTTTGGTCACCAGTTCTCAATCCATTGAGACAACCAGAATAATTTTTGGGATAAGTCTGATGAAGATGCTCAAGCACAGAGCTCTATTTTCTGCCTTCACCACAGAGGTTTGCTTGGGCTTTTTCAAAAATGATATTTACTTGCATAGTTTTGTCTATAACATCAGTCCACTTAGCAGTTTTGCATGAAGACAAGGCTCACCAGACCCATCAGAGCACCTAATATTTAAAAAACTATAATATTGCTGTGGACAATATAAAATGAAGGAAAAAAGGGGGATAAAAAGGGTAACAGAAGGAAAAATTCACTGAACTAAGTGGAAAACATGAAAAAAAGAAATTAGCTGGTTCAAATACTTTATTAAGTGCTTGCTTTCATAGTCCTTGCATAGTCCAAATCCTAGTTTCTATAAGTGTAAATGAACTTTCTGCTGTTCACTCTGACTGCATTCTAGAGAGAATGAAAGCTTTAGCCCTCAACAATGACAATCCTCTCATCAAATGTAAATTTCTGGTGATATAAATCCGTCTTACCACCAAACGTTGAGGATACACATGGCTTTTGTTTTCTGAGCTAAATTAATGGTATGTATTTATCAACACCAACTGCTGTTGTTTAACAAAGGGGAACACCACTTACAGAAAGCAAGATGATCTCTGAGTTATTTCAGGGGGTGTGTGCTTGCACGCTCACAAGGCATGAAAAATACAATACTTCCTTTAAGAAAACCTGGTTTCAGTTGCTTATATTTTTGCCATACTGCCACTAAAATTTCCCACTCTGAAATTCATTTAAGGCAGGGGTTAAGTTTTGGGGTTTTTTTTTTGTTATCCTTTTTTGGTGAAAAGCAGTTGAGAGCAATGTTTAGCACTTGAAACAGGAATAAGAGAGAACAGGAAGCCTATTTTCCTTGGCTGTCTTAAAATAATATTGGCAAGGCTTTTTGTTTTGTTTTGCTTAATGTCATTAGAAGCCATTAGCATATTAAAATTCAGTGCAGGTGTAATCTTTGGGGTCACAGCTCTGCCTTTAGCTGCTGCTGTGAAAATCCACCAAATTATAAGGCTAATTTCAGTGAGTTTTTCTGACTTTGTTGATACTTTTGAAGGTGGCAGCTTCAGAAGATTGCACAGCCTCTGAGATGTGTGATCCCTCTTACATGCAACTAGCATGGAGCACAGGCCGTGGCCCTGTGGGATGCCATGTGCTGCACGCTGCAGTAGTGAAAGTGGAGCTGGATTTCTCTGTTCAATTACTGCTGAAGGGTTGTGAAGCACTTGGCTGGGTAAACAGAAAGGCTGTGTGAGGACAGCTAGGATGACATACAGCCAAGATGAAGGGGATAAAAACTACCCAATCCATAAAGCACTGATGGGGCAAAGAATGGGGAAAAGAAAGGGAGAGAAATAGTTTGGGATGAGGATCCAGCAAAGCAACAGACTGGAGGAGAAAAAATGAAGAGACAAGACATGGTCTGAGCTTGGGAGAAGTGGATTAGACAGGACTGAATGGTACAACAGGAAAAGAAGACAAAAAACCCCAAACAGTTTGGATGGGTAGAGCTGAAGTGCTCAAGCTTATGGATGGAAGAACTGAAGGATCTGGTTGGGATTTCCAGAGAAAAATAATGATGCTTCGGAAACTTCCATTGCAACTCTCTGAGCATCTTCAAACACCCAAAAATCTGGTCATGTTTCTACAGTCATAAAACCTGATTAGTGAGAAACAATATACTAGGGCAAAATAGCTGCATTTTAAAAGGCATGAAGTTACCTTTGTCCAGTAAGGAGAAATGAATTGTGTCCACTGGGGTTCTGAAGAAGGCAGGAGGTTTAGACAGCAATCAGTCAATTAAAGACTGTATCATAGAAAGTCTGCAAAAATGGACTTTGCTCAAGCTCTTTAAACCTGGCAGTTAACCTCTGAGTGCGTAACTCCACTTGATGATGCTCCTGGAAAGTCATGGTTTGTCACCATTCCTCCACAATGGTTGTCTTTTAAGGTAAGAACTTTGAAGCACTCAGTGGCAGTTGCTTACTGTAAGTAAGCCCAATACCAAGTTGTTCTAAAAGTCTCTTATTTTAAGTAAAAGTTTTCCTAAGAGCAGAAAAGCTTCTTCAATAAGTTGCTTTTGGCTGTGATTGATAGTTAATTTTCTTCATAGTACCCAGTATGGGACTATGTTTTGGATTTGTGCTGAAAGCAGCTTTGATAACACAGAGGTGTTTTTGTAGCTGCTGAGCAGTGCTTACACAGAGTCAAGGTCTTTTCTTCTTATCACACTGCCCTACTGGTAGGATGGCTGGACAAGGACAATGTGCACAAGTATTTAGGAGGGGACACAGCTGTCCCCAACTGACCAAAGGGACCAGACCACATGGCATCATGCTCATCCTATAAAGCTGGGGAGAAGAAGGAGGAAGGGGGAAAGTTGGGAGTGATGGTGTTTGTCTTCCCACACCGCTGTGATGGAGCCCTGCTTTGCTGGGGATGGCTGAACACCTGTCTTCCCATGGGAAGTGGCCAATGAATTCCTGGGTTTGCTTTACCTATTAAACTGTCTTTATTATCTCAACCCACGAGTTTTCTCACTTTTACTCTTCCAATTCTCTCCCCCATTGCCCTGGGATACCTAGCTGCCTACTGGGGAAAAACCATGACATTCAGGCATAGAAAAGCAGTGGTGCTAATCAGGCCACATTGAGGTAGAAAACAAAACAGAAAAAATGCCCCCAAAACTCTGCCACATTTTTCCCTAAAAAAAGCAATACACAGCTATTTGAAACCCTCAGAGTATTTTGAATCCATCTCACACTGCAACTGAATGTCTGTTTTAAGAAATGGCTGATAATACAGGGTTTTTTCTACCCTTTCCTATCAGTTGAAGAATACAGACAACAAAGTCTTTATCAGTAAATAATAAAGCAATTATTTTTACCCGTTTCAATTTCTCAGTTGAAATAATTAATGAAACATTTATTTTTTTTCCTTAAGATCAGCACACCCTGGCTACGAAATGATATGTGTAGCTCATAGGCTTTTACTTCTAGACATAACAAAATGACCTCACTTCACTGTCTACAGTTGCTCCCATTTGCAGAGATGGTAAATACTTTAACTCCAGTAACTGATAAGCTGAATTCAGCCTACTGAGTCAGATGAATTCCTATTGACCTGTACTGTTCTGGACAGCATAGCTTTTGTTTAATCCTGAAATTCTTCCTAGATTGAAATACTTCATGCATCCTTTGCACTGGACAGGTAGTATCTGCAGGTGCCCAATCTCCAAGTGGCCAGGCTGATAAAAGGGAGCATCGTGCCATGGACCCGCTCAGTAGAGCTCATCATGCAGCACAGCACATTTCCAACATCAGTCAGAACATCAGTCGTGTTAAGAGTGTTGTTTTTGGAGGGTTGGGGTAAATGTAAGCATGCTATTACATTCAGCTGACTTGATGTTGCTGAATTAAACAATAAAACCAAAGAAGCTCTTCAAGCTATTGATTTCTGCAATGCATTGTATGCATTTACGTAAATCTAATTAAAACACAGTGCATAACCCAATTATGAGCTATTCCCTTACAGCAAGTTTTATATTTATCTAAGCCAGGCTGTGCCAGCTGTGAGACATAACCCTGGATATGCAAATAGTTATTGTGTAACAGCTGAAGTGGTCAGATAAATACACTGATGATTTTGTTTTGCTGCTAATGAATCCCATACTTGTGGATCAGGACCATGTTTTGTTGTGTACTGCTACTGAGTTTTACTTCAATGACATATTTCTGCAATCAGATTGCTCAGCAAATAAGTTGAAGGTACAATTTAAGAGGCAAGCAGCTGAGAGGCAGAGGGACAACAGAAGACCCTCACTTTGTATTCTGCTAGTAAGTGGAGAGGCAGGTCTGAAGAGGCAGTGTCACCACACTGAATCACGCTTTAGGGGACACAATCTCCCCCCACTGGGAATATAAGAACATCAGGAATACAGGGAACTGCCCTTCAGATTTAAGGGCCCAATGTTAGGTGCTCTGAATAACCTTATTCCAGCCTTGAGGTTGAATAAAGCATCAATATTTAGATTTTGATGAGGTGGGATTGCATTAACATTCATCAGAATTCCCCTGTCATCCTGTAAGTGATGTTCCAATTAGTAGTGGCAGAAGATACAGCAAGTTTGTACCATTTTCAACCAATACTACTCATAAACCTTTCTGCAGTAGATCTAGACTATGTCTGTGACAGTAATAGCCTATGTATTGTCTTTTCTACTGGATGAAATAAAGATTCAGGGGGGGAAAAAGAGCAGACTGAACTTTTCTTTCTAGAAGTAGAGTAATCCCTAAATGTCCTTGTCCACTCCAGGAGCACTTTGAAGAAATGACTTCATTGAAGACTCAAATCTGTGCTGTTCACAGCTTATGAAGAGCTAACACAGAAAAACACCACGAAAAAAATGGGCATAGGAGAGCCCACTTAGGCATATACAGAGGCAGAGAGAGGAGAAGGGGAAAGGAGAAGACAGGGAAGCAGAGCACTGGTGCGGGCGATACAGAGCCAAAGGGACTGTGAGCAGAGCACAGTTGGGGCAGCACAGAGCGACAGTGGGAAGAAAAGACACAAAACTTCCTCCAGTGGAAATGATTATTTCATCCGTCTAAGGCAGGAACTGATGCTGTTTGGTGGGAAGTGCAGCCAAGTCTTCACCTGTGACTCTTAATAAATTACTTTTCCTTTCCTTCCTCAGCTTCCTTCATGTCAGAGTCTCACAGGGACAGCTTAACAGGGCAGTAACTCAGTATGTATTCCTACTCAAGCAGCACTTTCCCAAGCAACACTTCAGCTCCCAGCACAGTGATTGCGGAGGCAAAGCTGCTGGCTGCAGAACAGCATGAGGAGAAGGAGTCTCTCCTCGTGCGACCTTTAAGCATAGGCTTAGTACAGTGCTACAAGCATTCCCTGGGGCAAGAGAGATTGACGTGGCACCGGAGCACATGTACTACCCAACTCTGGGATTTCAAACTACGTGCCATTTCCTTCCAGTTGGAGACAAGTTTATGAGCTTGAGCAGGCAATAAAAGCTTCTCTCCATGTTAATGAAATGTCCAAGTCCTAATGGATTAGTAGGTTTCATATCAGATTAAATCTGTGTTTTTGCTGATAAAGACACAAAAGTCATTCCTAATAGGCTTTCAGATTTTGTTAGCAAAAATACATCTCAATAGAGCACAGCGCCTATGGGATACAAACAGGACAGCAGAGGCACTAACACATTATGACGGACTGTTCAAAAACTCTGCTTTCCTCCAACAGGCCAGAACTGTCAGGCAATGTGCAGGTTATGGCTGACGTAGAGAAAACCTGTAGGCACTTTCCTAGAAGTCTACCCCTGGTATCCATGGGATCCCCAGAACTGTTCCATGACCATGGTCAGATACAGGGCCCCTGGAGCCAGGGAAATTGTCCCACTCATTTCAAAAGGTTCAGGCCCTTTGAATGTCCCATGTCTCTCTGAAGCCTCTGAATGAACAAAGATCCCAAACTCAGTGCCTCATCAATAATTTTCTACCCTAAAGAACTGCAAGCTTATGCTTTGGGATACAACACCAACCAAGAAATTCCTCCAGAAAGCTGCTTAGGCCAAGTCTGTGTGCTGCTAAAGGAAACAGCCTCAGACACCTTGAGCAGGAGGGACCAGTTGGCTCATATCTACTTTGCTTACACTTTGTCCTTTCTATCCCAGTTTTTTCTAGAAATGAGTTTGAGAAATCCACAACAAAGTTGGAGAGTGAATTAACAGCTAAGCAAAGTGGACGATAGAGATCCAGCAATTAAGCAGTTTCCTGGTCTTTCATTTAACAGCACAGATATTCCCTAGAAGCCTGGCAAAAGGTAGGGCATTGCTGTGTGGTTGGACCACTCAGAAAACACAGAGCAACCCTGTGATGCTAGAGAGCAAAGCCTATACACAGGGTGGTGGCATAGCGTAAAGCCACTATACAACTCTACATGCAGGTGTGAACTCCTGGCTGTGGATCCTCTGCCTGCAGCCCTCCATGTGTCCACATGCCAAATCACAGAGCCTGAATCTCCCTTCTCAGGCATCCCACCATTCCCATACAGCAGTGCTTCATCATACACCCTGTTGTGCCTTCCAAGCATGTTAAAAGCCCCTGCACATGCCAAGGTGACTCCTGTGGAAGCAGTTTAAAGTATAGGACAAAATGGACTCAACTGAAGGGTACTTGGATGGCATTTTGTACACATGGCTCTATTTTTATTTTTTCTTTACCTTTTGGAAACTTTTCCATTTGTTATTTTGGACCTTAATAGAGTGATGCCATTTTCCATTTCAATCAGTGTTCCAGCTTACTCCCCCATTTTCGTTTCTAACTGAGTCTAAGGTAACTTTTATAAAGGAAGGAAAAGAGATAGATCAATTATGGCACTTGAAGTCAGAGAAAAAACTCTGAAAGGAAAATGTAATTAGGAAATAAATTGAAAAACAGAAGCACCTGTGATACAGAGGCCAGGAATTATTATTTTAGGGGGGGACCATCATAGGCAGCTTAATTCCATTTCATTCTGTTGCTCTCAGGATTTGGACTGTTTGCTCATTTATTTGGATAAAACACAAACCTCTTCTACTTTCATTGTTCGATGTAACGAATATTATTTTGCATTTAATTAAAATACTGACACATTCCCACCAATAGAAAAGTTCCCATTCTTTCCAGAAAGGACTAGATCATTTGATTTATAGGAAGTAGTTATTAGCTGCCTAGCGAATACTTGGAATGGAAATAGTTTTACCTGTTGGGAAAAGCACTACTGGTCCTGTAAAAACAAAGGGTTTAAAGAGATTGACATGTCTGGAAGAAATTCAAGATAGGAAGGTAAAACGCACAGGATGCTGACTCTAAAAATGGTAAAGTGACATGTTGAGTATTTGATCAATGACCGATACAGATGCAATTTTACATGATACACTGGGACAGGAAGCATTGCTCGAACTTTTCAAAGTTTGGATTCAGTAGCTGGTTACCCAGGTTGAAGTGGGATGAGTTACAATAAATGTACAGACATCTGAAAGCCTGTTTTGAAGGTCTGAGCCAAATCTTCCAACAGTCTGAATTGTTTGGTATAACAGAGGAGCTTTTCTAAAGTGAATTTGCTACTTTCTCCAGTAGTGTTTAAAGTTGGTTCGTCGCTACAGGAGAAGGTGAACAGAGTAGGAAACAAATGCAAAATTGGCCTGAAGTCCAGAATTACAAGTCAGAAAATTTCTGCTCAAGAGAAGATTCATGCTGTTAACCTCTTCTTCTGCCCAACACCAAAACTACTCTTTCCAATACTGGACTTCTCACTCCTTCCAAAAAATGGCTAAGCATCTAGAAATTAGGCAGGTCAGTGACTCTGGAAATGCCCGCTCTGTTCAGAGCCACACCTAACATAAACTTGCAGGACAAGGCAGTAACACGATGAGGCCTACGTTCTCTGGCCTTTTTTTTTATATATAGCAACACCATTTCTCAGAGCTTTTTTCATCTGTAGCAAAACAGGAACTGTAAAATAGCTATCTATATGGATATCTCTAAAGGATAAAACTGGTTCCTTCATCTCTTGACGGTCTTCAGCATCGCTATATGATGGCACCATTTAGGAGGTATCCTAAGCATGCTGGGAACAGACTCTGTCCTGAGATATTGTATGAGCATTAGGGCTTCTCTCTAGCCACCCCCCACACACACTGGCAGATCCCTCTCGCATGGCCTGAAAGTGAGGTCCTGTAGATATTTTCTGGTAACACAGAAGAACACGTTTCTTGGATGGGCCTGGGGCCATCCTATCACCACAGAGCATTAAAAACTGTAGTTATTTTTTTCCAAAGTGGCAGGAATGCTCTGTCTTCTTTTCTTTTAAATTATCAGACACACAGAGAATCTTTGGTAGAAATTAACATTATAGAGTAAGAAACACTGCCTGAATGTGTCAATATTCTTACTTCCTAGACAAGCTAGCTCGTTTCTTTTTTTTAAGTTCTAAAGATAGAGAAATGTGTCATGTCAAACAGTTACGCCTCAAATGATTTCAACATGCCTTAATTGAAATGCTGAGGAAAAAACAAATCACTTCTCAGCAGATCAGAAATGCAACAGGTGCTAAAAGCAATCTTGATTCACAACTTCTTAACCACGCTTTCAGTAGGCTGTTCACTTCTGTGCTATTACATATCTATCAATACAGCCTTAACAGCTGAAAAAAGACCAAAGCTGTGTAATCCTACCAGAGCATCACAAGGGAAGTCAAAGAAATGGATGGGATGACATTACTCTAGTTACTAGGTTTATTAAACCTGAAGTACTTGTTAAAAATAGAGATGATTTTTTTTTAAATTGCTGCAATTAATTGTCATCAGAACTCTGAGACTTTGAGACAGCAACAACCTGCATAAAGAATAACTGAGCTGAATTCATAACACTTTATTTGTCCTCAACCTCCCTGAAAAACATGCACAGAATCCAGTTAGTAATACATCAGACCTGGTAGGAATCAAGAACTGGTCTAGACAGCAAGTTTTCAAGTACTGGTGTCTCTGTCCCTTGAGCTGAGCATATTGTTATGGATGTGGAAGGTTTTCACATAGGAACTCTGGGAACTACAGCTGTTGAAAGTCTGTTTTTACATAGAAAATTAAATTTTAGCAGATTGGAACTTTCTGAGGAAAAAATGCAAACCAGCAAACCAACACAGAAAAGTGTTTTCAAAACAAGTACTTCAAGCTTGTTGCAACCATAGAGAATCACAGGCTCACAGAATGGGTGAGGTTGGAAGGATCTAGTCTCCCCTCCATGCTCAAGCAGGGTCTCCTAGAGCAGGTTGCTCAGGGCTGCTTATCTAATAAGCCCGTCATTTCATTCATTTCCCTAGAACATAGCCCACCTCCATTTTACAAAAGTTCTCAGATGCTTGTGAAATGAACAGATGATCAGGACCATGGATTTATTAAGGTTAGAATATGAAGTTTATTGAAGCAAGCTCTGTTTCAATATAGTTAGGAATGTATTGGGTGATACGAACAGATGTAGCTGATGGAGGAAGTAGTGAAATCCTGGGTAATATCTACAGTTTGTTTTCCAAATATTGGCTGAGTGGAATCATGGGAAGACTACAGTTTTTCACATATTGCACAAAGTGGATTCACAGAGTGGATACATTAGGAAGGTTTGCTTTTAATACAGTAGCAAGGATCAATACTGAGTTGTTACTATGTTTCTGTGCACCTCAGCCTTTGGGGGTCTGCAGAGCAGAGTAAGACCACTGATTTGAAAGAAAGAAGCAAGAGATTTCTTCAGATGACCACTTGATGTCACTTGACACCATGCTAATAACCTTGCTGAAGCCCACTTCCGGGCAATAAAGAAAGGTTCTTTGAATAAGATGCATGAAAATGGGAAAAAAAAATGCTAAAAAAGTCCTATAAAAAGATCATAATTTTTGTTATGGGCTTGTCTACTGGTTTTATAAACCAGTGTTCATAACTGCTGAATTACTTAAAAATACACACTACTTACAAATATGCAATCTCATCTTGTCCAGAGAAGTACTGGTACCTGCATCTCTTCCAGAGAAAGTCTAGAATTAACTATTAAGACTTACCAAGTTAGGATGTGTTCCTCACTTTTTGGGTGTCCAGTTTTGAAGAGACATCAAAGAGACATAGTCTCTTGATTACCCTTCCAAAACCAGGATTCCATTAACAATACAGTGTCACTAGTCACTGAAAGTTTCAGGTAAGCCTCTGATTTTCTCTGCCCTACAGCTTCATTCCTTACTGACATAGTGAATTTCACATTTCCCGTAAGTATGAAATACCAGCTCTGAAAACTCAGGCAAGATGCTGTATTTCCTAGTTTAGCCAGGCCAAAGTAAAGTGAATTATTGTTCCCTGACAACATTTTTCATACATCAGCATGACCTGAATTCTAATAAATTCACATGATCACAGCCTTACACTCTCTCCTCTCTCACTTTCCATTTATGTACTGCTGGGACACTGATTTATTTGTGACAGAAACATTTATCCTGAGACTTGTATATGTTGGTTTTATCCCCTGGTATTCACCAGCCAGGTGGTCTTGCCGGGAAATAGATATGACTGTCTGTAAAATAAATGTTAACCCAGGACGTTTTCAATTCCTGAGCTGGTTGAAATATTTTAGCCAGAAGAGATTTTTCTTGTAGTTTCATTGAGACTGAAAGGCTTCTCCAGATACTGTTTTCAAACTATTATTAGATAGAAAAAAGGTAAATGACTTATTGAGGTTGTCCCATTTTGGTTGAAAATGTCGCAAGACATTTGTTCTTACTTTAATCAAAGGAAAAATGAATGACTTGTATTGAAGTATATTTATAAAATATTTTATATTGGTTTTGATGTCTTTTTAGCATTTGCGTCGTTCCAAATTTAAACAGTTTGGAAGCTCTATTCCAAATTTTGGAGAATAGAATATGTTCTGGTTCCTGTTTGCCTTTCAGTAAGGGAAATCATCACAGAAAGGAAATAGCCAGCCCAATGATACAAATGTTAGGCACTTGCTCTCATTTATGAAATGAGAGAGACTTGGATACTACCCAGCCTTACCCAGGTAACAAGCTTTTACCTTGACAAGCTAGTCTAAATTAATACCAATAGGCCCACTGCACTCCTCATTCTGTGTAAGTCAACTGAAGATTACAGAAGCTCAATGCTTATGCTCAGGGACTGTCTAAAAACCTTCCAGGTGTCTCATGGATGATTAGTTGTGCCTTATCAGCTTACCCTTCCTGCCCTGACCCCCAGTTCTTGTCTAGTGCTGGAAGGAGCTGTGGTGGTTCCTTCTGTGAGGACTCCTCCGGGAAGTGTGAGGGCTATGTGGAACATTTCCAAAATCCTTCAAGGGTGATGAAGTGATGCGTTTAATCTCAACAACTGTCTGTTACAAATTTACCTCACTTGAATAGCCGAGCTCCTGCTTGCTTCAGTCCATGTCAAGCCAAAAAAGAACCCCAAAAGCTGGGTGTCTGTATACAGAAATTTCTGCACACAGAAATTTTTCTGCAGTGCTCTTCAGTAATGTACTGCATGGAGCCACAACTGGGAAGCAGCATACACAAATGCACGTTACTGCATTACTGAGTATGACCATGCTCATGTCTGGGACAAAGTGGGAAGAGGCAGGAAGAGAGTCCTGTTTGCAGGTTTCTGCATTCCACATAAAGCAATCCAAACTATATTTGCTGAATTCTGGCTGTAAATTTGGGCTGCCTGCAACTGCTTCAGGAGGACAGAGTGCCTAAAAATGACACTAAATAGCAGACATGACTTCTGGGCATTTTAACATCCCTAATTTCCATATGAACCAAAAGGTGGAATATTTTTAAAAATTAAGACCCAAATGTGCCTGAGAAAGGAGGAAAAATATCTTCTATGGTCTTCTCTCTGTGATGCTTTGAACACTGCAGTTATTATATTTGGGGGCATTTCTAGATTTGTTTGGCTATACCACTGCTCAGAGCCATTTCAAAAGTTCTGTTCCCTAAAGAAACTAAAGAATAAGAATATTATTATCATAATTAACTCTTTTCCTTAGGGAGGTAACTTTAGAGACAAACTATTTACTATCTTCTCTAGCTGCTAGTGCTTGCAGCTCTCTAGTGCTTTATAATCTTTGTTGTCACAAACATGGAGCAGATATTGGTGATTTATTCCTGTAATTATTGTGCTCTTAAAGTTGTACCAAATGGAGTGTACAGTTCTGTGCTAAACACTGAAAGTTAAATCCCACTGGTCAGGAAGAAGACCAAAAAAACCCCTACTGAAATCTCTCTAAAGCACATTTCAGCCCTTGCTTGGTTCTCCATCAAACAAGATGGTCTTTAAGACAAAGACAAGAGAAGGAAGCACATGCAATTCATCTTCTTTCAGTGTAGGCATTGCATGCAAGTTATTTATCTAACACTTTAAATTGTGTCCCTTGGCCCACAGCTTTAAAATGAGAGCTAATGAGAATTTCTAGGCACAGGATATTTTGCTATTTCTTTGCAAGTTTAAATGAAAACTGGAAGTATTTTAAGTAATTATGAAAATAATTGGTAAAGCCACTTTCTCTTCCTTCCAGCCACAGAGTTGGGTTGTAATGCATCCAGAGATGCGATAACAGCAAAAACTGACATAAAGCAAAAGCTTAAGAAAAACAACAGAGACAGAGATAATGTCTGTATCCTACCAAGCCAAAACATTCTGCAGAAGCGGAAATGATGGAACCATCTGTTCTCATTGAAAAGCATATTTACAGAATTTTTTTTTTAAGTAGATGTGAAAGTGTATTTATTTGCCAAATACGGGATTCCTGACCTCATGGTTTTGGTGCCAACTCACTGTAATCTTAATAAACAATGGAAAGTAACAATCACCCAGGCAATGAATCACCGGAGCCAACATTTTCAGAACCAGAGTGTGCCAGTGCTTTCTTTTCTCCCATCAGGTTAGCAGCCTGAAAGGAAGGGGGTTTGCACTCGACTGACAAGATTTTCATGACCCACAACAGGAGAAACTCATTTCCTAGACCTCATCTTAGCAAAGCGATTCTGCAGAAGCTCAGCGTTAGGTGTAGCACAAGGCACATTCACATCTGAAGGTGTGTACATTCCTCCACCCTTTGCTGCACCCGGACATAAATCTGAACACTATTTTAGCTGTCATGTTGTGTACTGAATCACCAGTTACCCGTAACTACTCCTCTCATTAGCAGCCATTACACTGTGTTTTCCTTTCCATTTTCTTTTCTTCAGCTGTGTTTTCACTCACATTAACTGAAGAAACTCTTAGGCTACATCTGATCTTGGAGAGTTGTAAATCAGGCAGCACCGTAAATCAGGTTTCCACACTGGTGTAACAGCCACATAAATGAGATCGAAAGAGACTTGCAATTTCATTCTATGAAAAGAAAGTTTTTTGCTTTTTCAGCAAGTTAACTGAGCCTTCCTCCTGAGAGAGATGACCCCACTTAAATACGAATCTGGGAGAAAGTGGAATAAGCCAGAGCAGCACACAGCTAGCCCTGAATGCAAAACAGCAACACGGAGCGCTCTGAGCAAGCTGAAATCCTGAAAGTTCCACTAGCAATAGTTAATGTTCTGTTGAACACCTCTGAACTGTGATGAAGCCAGCTTCGGGAAGGTTATTGCTTTGAATAAAATCACAAATTAAGATGAAAAATTGTAGCATAGGTTCACAGCTGTGTTTCATGTCCATGCTCGTTTAAAGGAGGCAGACTTGAAGGCAGTTGTGGAAAGCAATTTATTTACTAGATGTACTCTGGCTTTCCACCCAGAGATGTCAGGAAGGCACACAGGTAGCTCATTAGGGTTCAGGATATATGGCAACTCTGTTGCAAACATTTACCTTATAACTTCTCGTATCAAATTCTTGCCAAAACTTCAGATCAACACATATGGTCAATTAGTAGAGCCAGAGAGCAGGAGATGCCATCCAGAGTTCTCCCTGGCATTGATCAAATGCGACTGAGCATTGCTCTGTGTGATTCCCCCTCTCCATTACAATTTAGGATCTGGATGTGCCCAAGAGCCATATTAATCACTCTGTGATGGCACAGCACAGACCTCCAGCGTCCCGCAAGCTAATGGCTCACAGGATGTAACATGAGCTTCACCAGGAGATAATCTAAGGATCTCTTGTCTGACATGGGAGTGCAAAAAGGAAAACGAAAATAAATAGCTAATGGAAGTGCTCCATCAGATTTAGGATCCTGAGCATACTGAAACCAGCTTCCTTCTTTCTGCCTCCCTCCTCTGCAGGTCAAGAGGTGACCTGTACAATATTCATCATATTGCACACTATAGCAACCAGCTTGAGAAGTAGTCAGATTTCTGTAAGAATGGATGACACAGGCAGTACTGTGCTGCTCTGTACACATTACAGTGCTGTGGGGAGGTTCTGATCCTTGACCCTCCCTGAAACAGCCTTTCACCACACTTCCATGTGCCCTAAGTGTCCTTCCATTCTTCCTGACACACTGTTTACCACAAAGGATGGTAGGATGGGCTATTCTCTTACTAAACTTTCCTTATAATCAAGAATTTTGGACCAGAAATCTCTGCACTCTGTGAGAACACAAGGCCGAAAGTGACTCCCAGGAAACACCCCTGAAAGAAGGCAGCTTCCAGGAGGAGCCATTCAGACATGGTGGTTTCCCTTTTCACTTGTCAGAATCAGATTTCTTTGATGATTATGTGTTTGACACAGAGATACATCTCGGTAATTAATATCTTGTGTCAAGCTCATCTTACATTGCTGAAAGAAATAATTTGTGAGTGTCACTATGATTCAATTGAACTACTGAACTCTCAATCATTTTCAGAAGGAAAATGCAGGATGTCTGTATTCACAGGGCAGAAAGCACTGAAAACCACCTATTTGTTTTCCTGAGATTTTTCCTAGGGCACACATCAGCACAGATTCCATTTACAACAGGAGTATGGAAGCCAGGATACCAGTCTAAAGTAAAGCGTTATGAATATAACATACTCTTTAAGAGGGATACAGATTCCTCTTTGTCTCTCTGGACAATTCTCTTTGCACCCTCTTTCTCCTCACTTTTTCCCATGCCAGCTCTTTTTGGAGTCTATATCACACAGATTTCCTTGGCCTTGCTTAACGCACACAGGGCCAGATGCAGACTACATATTTGTCCCTTCAGACCATTTGACTTAGCATCTCTGCAGCCCTTTCATAGGCTGCAACATCTGCAGCACAAGGATGGGAAAGGCAGAAAGAAACCATGTAGAAGTCTATTCCTATCTCACAAAGCACCTGAGCAAATAAGTCTCATGCTCAAGAGAATATATTTAGTTCAAGTAGCTATAAAAGACTGTCATGGTTTAGCCCCAGTCAACAATTAAGCACCATGTAGCTGCTCGCCCACTTCCCCTTGGCAGGATGGGGAAGAGAATTGGAAGAGTGAAAGTGAGAGAAGTCATGGGTTGAGATAAAAAAAGTTTAATAGGACAAACAAAAAAGGAAAATCATCATCATCATCATCATCACACAAAACAAGTGATGAACAGCACAATTTCTCATCACCCAAAGCCAATGCTGAATGAGATCCCCCCGCTGTTGTGCAAGACCCCCAAACTGCCTAGCACACAATCAAAGCACAACAAGGAATCCGTTCATCACTTCCCACCATAAGACTGGCATTCAGCCATCACCCCAAAGTCCATGCTGTGCAAGACCCCAACTGCCACACCAGGCCCCCAGCTGCTGTTGAAACCCCACCCCAGTCATAAACAGAACATTGCACTGTATGGTAAGGAATAACCCTTTGGCCACTTTGGGTCACCTGTCCTGGCTGGGTGTCCCCCACCTTCTAGTTATCAGGGCAGTATGAGAAGCTGAAAAGTCCTTGACTGCTTGGTAACAATTAAAAACATCAGTGTGTTATCAATGTCATTCTCATCCTCAATTCAAGATGCAGCACTACATCAGCTACTAGAAAGAAAATTAACTCTATCCCTGCCAAAACCAGGACAAAGAAGCTAATGTAAAACTTTTTAGTGAAACAGAAGAGGGAAGAGTGAAGGTCATGGGCACCACAAACTAAAAATTCAGGCATCATGACCTTCAGCAGTCATGGAAAATGGGGATTAAAGCAGTGGGACACAGAAATGCTTAATAAACTAAGGAGATCAGAGGTTTCCTTCCATCTTGCTCTGTGTTGGTTGGTAAAGCTCAGCAGGATGAGGTATGTGCAGAACATCCCCATTTTCAGCCAGACACAAAAGTCATTTTCTTACTTTTACCATAGCTTTCTAAGGAGTTGTTGGCTGCAGCTGTCCTTTTTCAGCCACAGAAGTTTAATAATGATTGTATATCTAACGGTTTTGTATTTTCATTTCCAAATGTTCTATCTATTTGCCTTTTCCACCCTCTCTGAAAGTGTTCAAGGCCAGGTTGACTGGGGCTTTGGGTATCTGGCCTAGTGGAGGGTGTCCCTGCCCATGGCAGGGGTGTTGGAAGTAGATCAATACTTAAGGTCCCTTCCAACCAAAAGATTCTACAATTCTATGATGATGTGGTCATCCCCAAATACTGAGTAAGATTTCCAGACAAATTCTTTCCATAACTCAAACAGAGGGCACTTGCTCCTGAAATGGATGAAGATGGATGGGAAAAACACTGCTTCTGTCTCCTGCAGGTGATATATAGGCAGCCTGATTTTAGCTCAAGTCCCAGTACTGACGCAGCCTGTCTGTTCTTCAGTACCTCTTAATCCTTGAAAGTCTACAGTACTCTGAGCTGTTCAGAAGGATCCTCGAGCATCCGCAAGAAAAGGTAATATTTTCTTGGCTAAACTGTCTTGCTTGGGCCTCCAAAACTTCAGACTTTCAAGCTCAGTGAAAGACATACTCAGTAGGACAGTTGCCACCTTCCTTGTAACAGCAAACAGTCACAGAACTTGGCCTGAAATAATGCCAACTGCAGGTCTTTACAGCTGGATGGGGTTTCAGTCTATTTCAGCTGTTTGTCTAAGAGTACCAGAGCCCTCTGGATACTATGGGATGGAGTTGCTGAATGGGTAAGGTTGGGGGAACACTTGCTGTCTTTCCTGGCACTTTAAGTAGCCAGGAGCACAGGAATTACAGGGCACCTTAGAAGGAAAGCGACTGCAGCTCCCCAGGTTGGATGCTCAGATGCCTGTGTAGGGTCTGGAGCTGATCAAGTGGGACTCCTGGCTGCATTTAACCAGGTCCATGAGGGCCTCAGGTCAGATGCTAACAGCTGAACTGCACTTGTGACTGGTGCAAGGCCAAACCTTGACATTATTTGTGAGAGCTGAGACCACTGAACTAGCTACATGAACCTGACATTTAGTTTTCAGAAAATATTTTAATATATATGTTAAATTTCTTCAGTTTATTTCTGATTAATGATTTCCTTCATGCCCACAGAATCGGGGCAGCAATCAGACAGGCAGAAATTAATGCAATGAAATTAGTTTAATGTCCTCCACAGCCTCAGAAAAAAAATATGAACAGAGTGCAAAAGGATCTACAGACAGTACATTTATATCAAAATGGAAGAAAGAAAATTCTTCACTCATCAGAAGTGTCCTAAAATAAGCACAGCAATATCAAAGCCAATTAGGCAGACAGTGATGTAACTCAAAGACGTAATAAGCAGTCTTCTGTGGTGTGGTTTATGAACAATTTATCACCACACTTTAGCTCCAACAAGAATATAGTCCAATAAGCTACTGGCTTCAACTTTACCTTTAGATCTCTATAACCAATTCATATTGATAGAGTCAGGACCTGACAGTGGTGATAAAATAAACTATTTCTAATTATTTGAGCTCAATGAAGGGTTCTCTAACAAACATATCACACATATATTAAACTGAATTAATTTTCTTTTATGGATTCCCAGCACTACTAAAATCAGTAGATCAGTGAAGCAAAAAAAAAAAGCCTGTGTGCTGAGAGGACAGCATAAATCAATATCCAGATACAAATGCTAAGATAATTTGTGCTCCTTCTGAATCCTGCTGGTTTTTTTTTCAGCTCAAGTATATTCCTAATGTACTACATAATCTGCGCAGGACCGGGGATGTTCTGGGAGGTATGATAAGAGTGGGAGGGAAGGGGATCTGTGAGAGATGACAGTATGCAGGGATGGATTGAGAGAGATGACCCAGCCTAGGGTCTTGAGTAGAGTTGTAGATGGTAGACAGTCCAAGTAAAAGCAGCTCTGAAAAGGAGCCCCTCACCCAGGCTTGGAGAGAGTCATGAGCATTAGGGCTCATTAGCAGGGTTCAGACCCTGCTGTGAGAAGAGCCAGTCAACAGGTAGAAGGACACAGATGATTTCCACTGCTACGGTCATGCTGCACAGGGCTGCGTCACGCAGAGATGTCAGTTTGGAGCTGCACTGGCATAGCATCCCCGGCCAATGAGTTCTGGTCTAAGTGCTTAAGGACGTGATCTAGAGGTGGACCAGTCAGGGTTAAACTGTGGTTGGACTCTATGATCTAAAGGGTCTCTCCCAACCAAGGTGATTCTATGATTCTATGAAGCATCATCCAGAAAGGACTAAAACTTTTCCAGCTGCACTAACTTTAAGGGAAGCAGTTCAAGTGCTTGCGACCCCCAGCAGCATGGAAAGTGATCACAAAAAGATAATACACACTGAGAGGATGTCCACTACCAGAAGCAGGAAGGGAGCATGTATGTTGTGCACTATTTGCCTAGTGCACTAACAGAAACCCCATGTTTACTCTAAAAGATCATTGCAGCAGCAGAGGAATTTGAAAAGCCTGTTGCAGACAAGAGAAGTCAGGGTGGGTGTGCTGGAAATGCACAAACACATCAAGTATGAGAAAGGCTTTGTCAAGGAATAAACAGGCAAGTGCACACCTAAGACTTCCCTCATCTTTCCTTCTACAAATCAAGAAGATATGTAACAGAGATGACAAGCCTGAGCCTGGTTTCCAGTGAGCTGGAGGCCCAGAGTAGCCCATGCATTTGGTTTGTTTCTGATTCCAGACCCACATTCTTGGCTCTCAGGAATGTGGCTTTTCAGGGAGGCATTTAAGAGCAGGGCACAGCAGACAGACAATGTTTCCCTCTCCAGGATTACAGAAGATGAAACATTATCAATGAAATGGAATTGCATCGAAGTCAATTCACCTTTTCCCATCGCAAAGATGTTTTGAGACATTTGTTCAGACATTTTGATGTGACTGCTGAAAAAACAACAGGCAGGTGGTCCCAATCTATCACCTGGCAATCTGGATACCAGCCTATCAAGTACCTGTTTCTGTTTCACACCGAATTTTTTCCATCAGAATGACCCTGAGCATTAACAACACACAAAGGTCACTATGAGCCAGGCCATTCCATTAGTGTCACTATATCTCACTTGTCCTGAACTTGATGGGACATAAGGGAGAAAAATAGGTTGGATGACAACCAAGCAATCCTTGGCTTCTTAGTCTAAATTATCACAGAGTTTGGTACAAATCCCGAATTCACTGCCCCACCTCTGTAGCAAGTGACCCTTAATATTCTGCAACTTAGACAGAGGTGCTCTGCAATTATATCACATAATGCAACTCTTCTTCCAGTGACACAAAGAAGAAATATAGACTATGATTTCCACCATATAAACTGGAAAGAGTCACTGGAGGACACTCATTGAGCTACACCATACAAGGAGCTGCAGACACTCACCAGCATGGGAGAAGCTTTGTGATATGTGCATGCCATGGCTGTTGAGAATTTCCAGAGGACCAAAAGCCAGAGCTGCTGGGTGACTGCTTGATCATTGTGTGGTCCAGCACAGTTAGGGGCTGCCTCTAGGAGTGCTGGAGCTGGCAGCTTGATATGGGTAGCAAAACTGAGATCCAATGTAGGGATCTGGGGACAGGACAGTTAGCCTTGTTGCCAAATATATTCTTTGGAACATGATTTCTGCCTGTGGATTTGGGAAAAACGATGTTCCCTCTCATACCACTCATTTTCTCAGCATGGGGTCAGACAGCAGATTCCTGCCCCCTCAGCTGACTTGCCCCTGTGGAGGAAAATGGGAAGAGTGTCTTCTATTGCATGATGAGCAACATGCTCAATGATGGACATAAAGGACTCCTTTCTAGTTTGTGTGATGGAATGCAAGTTGCCTAATGGGAACAAATTCCTTACACTATGGTAAAGAAAGCAAGTTCCTTACACCATGGTAAAGAAACCTCTAGCATCTCCCCTTGCTCAGAACATCCTTAACTTTTGCGTCTTATTTCTTTTTGTTAAACTACTATTTCTCCATCCATTCCTTTTTAGGAAGACTGGTTCCTTTTGTCACATACACTCCTGTTACAAACCAAGTAATAGTAACGAAACTTGCTGACAGATGGTACATTCATTATTTTGAATTTCTTAGCCCCAGAGCCACCACGCAAAAAAAACCCCAAAACAAACCACCAAGTTGAAGAACTAATAATTTTAGTTACACCAGCAAAGTGAAGGGCTGATACATTCCCCAATGTGCAGCAAATTAAAATAAGCCTAAAGCAACAAGCAGTTTCTGACTTTTCCATGTGTGTTTTTATTTCCATGTCTCTGGTGTTTACCTACAAGGAGGCATATGCCAAAAGCTTCCCTTAACTCTGATTTTTAAAGTCTGAATTAAATTATTAATGTCAGCAGAAGCTTCACCACACTTACTTAGCTAGTGCAGCATGGATCCTGCCTGCCTGCCTGAACCTTCACAAGGAACCCTGTGGGAACTGGGAAGGTCTTGGTCAGCACAAGGGGGTTCAGCCTCAGCCATGTCAGTGTGTCTGAGAATAAAAGCCAGGCTGCTTTAGTTCTTCCTGAGGATGGGCTACCAGCTCTCATGCCTCTTAGATGTCTTTTCAGAAATGCCATCACAGTCTGTTGCATTTCTGAAAGACCATTGGTGCATCAATTTTCCTTGGGCACTCAAGATAAACTAAGGGAATTGTTAACTCAGTCTTTCAGGAATGAAGAATAATCATGAAGGCTGGGAAGACACACAGGCTATGCCGTGGCGCTTCCCCAATGCCACAAACCTTGGGTCATTGATGCCAACAGGACATTCAGTCCCGTCTTCCCAAACTTGTTTGGCAGCCCACAGCTGCAGGGCCATTACAGCAGGGAATTTTTTCTTACACCTCTACCTGCCTGTGAGTAAATCCTGCTGCTCCCTTTGGCAGAGAAACTGTTCATATGACAGTCATCAGCCTGCCACTATAGAGACAGTGAAACCCGAACATCTGTAGTGCTCGGCTAGCAGTAATCAAAGCCACACATTATTCTTTGCTACTTCGCTCCACCATCACAGCCCCAGCTAGGCTTGTTCTCCACTCCTGAGAGTCAAAAAAGGACAAAGAGCACAAGTTCAACTCGGGCAATGTTTCTCATATAAGTTCTGCTTTGCAAGTGTTTGGTCCCTGCTTGACTTTGTTCACTGCTATCTGAGCAGCCTGAAAAGAAATCAAATGCAGCTTTTCCTAGCAACGGGGTATTAGAAGAAGATTGGACTTACAATACCTGCAGTACCTAAAAATGTAGTGTTGTACTGAGTACAGTCTGTCAGTTAAACCTAAAAATCCCAAAATTAGACTCTAAAATTCTAGGCTTTAAAAGGATGATTTTCCACTTGAAGATTTTTTACACTTTAATATATAGTTCTTTAGCTCAGTTTGCTGAGGGTCAGGCTTGCCTTACAAAGTTTTACTGCTCCCCCATTTCTTGTTCTGGTGGTTCCGGTTGGAGTTACACACCACCTCACCTTGTGCTGCCTTTCTGTGTACAGTGACTCTGTTGTAAAGGCCACATAACAAGTAATGAACACTGTTGTTTTTCTTCAGCAGTAGAAAACATATTCCATAGGGATGAGAGCTTTTAGGTTAACAATGGTTAAATTGTTCTGAACTTTGGCCCAAGTCTCCAAAACGAGCTGCATCGTATGAGGCTACAAATGCTTCTTGGCATCTGTAGATAGTAATATCCCTCATTCTCTGATGGCAGTGTACTTTTCATGCCTCATATTCATAAATCTTCTAAATGGCCAGGAGATAACTAAATACTATGGTGTACCACTATGGTAACCTAAGGCATAAAGAGGTTAAGACACTTTTCATGCATTACCAATTGAGTCTTCCAACCACTCACCAGACATTCCTCTCCCAGTAACCAAGCATTTTGGTATTTACAGTAAGATTTCCAAACTTTAACTGTGGATTCTTTTTCTCCCCTTCAAAAAAAAATCATTAACTTAGAAGATTTACCCAATTGCTTATGGAAAATGGAATAGACAGCTAAAATTCTTAGTGCAGAGGACTTGGATTTCCATTAAGGAAAATCCGCCTCTCAGAGTGAGGTGGGGACAATTCCTGCACCCACCCAGTTGCTGCCTTCCCTTCTAAGGATCTGCCTTGCAAGCAAGCATATGATTTAGCTACCATCCTGCTGCCTTTCAGCCACATTTGGATACTCAGCCTAATCCCAACTGTATGTTACGACAGCAGTGAGACAGTGGGAGGAGGCGAGATTTCACAGCAAGGTATAGGGGAGAGAGTGGGAGAAAGAGCAGAGGAAGTGGAGTAGGAGCACCACCAAAAGGCCATATTTCCTCAGATGAAGGTGTTTTGAGGGTCTCTAGTGCAGCACCTTCTTGCATGCCCCTTTCAAGCCCTCTTGCACAAATGAAGAGGACAGGTGCTTTATTATTGCTTTGGCTTCCTGCCTGTGTTGGGCACACGGTTAGGTCGGATACTGATGAATTCAGCCAGAGGCCTCTAAATTGAATTCATGCCTTTTCCAAAGCAATTTTTATAAGGTGACACCAGCAGGTGTATTTTTCATTTTAAAACAAGAAGGCTATTTTAACACAGATTAATTCTGGACTGGAAGAAAAAAAATCCTAAGACTAAGTTTTAGATATTACATTTTTCATCTTTTTAAATCAAGGTGTGTAAAGGTCACCATCCACTGCACCTCCTTGTGCCATGCTTTACTGCTTCAGCCATTCAGTATTGTTTCACCTCAAGCATTGCTCACTCTCCCACACTTTTGTCATATTCCAGTTCTGTGGCTAAAACTAAAACACATCAAAGTTTTACCCCTTGCGTCTATCCATCACATGCTCCAAAAGGCTGGGTACACATGGGCTGTCTCCTCAACTGAAGTCCTCTAGAGTCCAACCCAGACTTCCTGGGCTGGAGGTCTAAAGACAAGCCTGTTTACTGGCTTTACTCCCCTTGCTAGGAGAAAGGAATAACTGCAAAACCCCCACAGTGGGGAGGTGGCAGGCAAGAGGATCCTGAACACCTTGACTTCTGTTTGAAGCCTCTGAGAGTCAAATAGCTGCTCTGGTAATACTGGTCCTCTGCCTTGCCTCTCTCTGTGGTCTCTGACATGGGAAGACCTAAGGCCACACCAATAGGACGATCTAATCACCCCAACGGGATAAGCTCTCTCTATTTTAGTTCCTTCCTTACAATCAAAGCTGCCAGAAACAATACCAGGCTTCACAGGGCTCAGCAGCAGGGGCTGCTGCAGGGAAATGAGGAGCTGGATGTCAAGGAAGCTCCCTTGAGAAATCCCTCATGGGGCTGTTGAAAGACTCAAATTATCCAACACATGTCACAGAGCGAGCTGAAGAACTGGAGACACATTGATCACTTCTTGCCCCATACGCCTCAAAACAGGCCTTGCTTGATGGAAGCATTAGTTATCTCCGATGCCCAGAACAAAGCAGTTAGCCAAAATTGTCCATCAGAAGTAGCTTTGAGCAGATTTGTTACAACTGGAAAGACTAAAAGAAAGTGTATTGGTATCTATCCCCAAATCCAAGCACCAGCTGATATAGTACCTGTCAATCCATCTGCAAATTCAGAAGCCAAGCAGATGCACCCCCTGGCTCTGCCTGAAGCCTACTGACAGAAGCTGCAGAAGGAGCAGGTGCTTTGTGCAGGCCTTATTACCAAAGAGGTTAAAAGATGACAGCTGTGACAAAATGGAGCCATTCTCTGTGGAGTGGTTGCTGGAGGAGAGGTAGAAGATGTCTTGGAAAGAAGCCCTGTTGCAGTTTTCTTACTCAGGTGTGAAAGGAATATTGTATATCCAGGGGACAAATACCGCAATGCTGCTTTTCACATCTAACCTCACTTTTCTTTTTATAAGGGATGGAGAAGAACTGTTTTTTCCAGTGCATCTAGAGGGAGACCTCCTCTCCAGGGAGTCAGTCTGACTAGACTTGTGTGTCTGAGGCCATCAGTGCAGGTTCAAAATCCTATGCTGGGATTAAAATCGATTCTGAAGGTTCACGCTCCATCTGTGGGATTTTTTTTTGCAGAAGTTCTTACTGACCATCACTAATATTCTACTAATTATTTTTACAAAGAGTAGATCCAGCAGACAAATTTCTTGGATTTGCAGAAAAAAAGCCTTGCCCATAGCAATCCCTTTTTAAGGAAGAAAGCACAAAGCAGCCTAAGGACAGATAATCCTGGTCAGTCACTAGAGCAACTACATAATTACAGATGCACTGAGGGAGTTATGATCTTGGCAAAATTAAAAGCAATTAAGACAATTACTTGATTTCCTTAACAGAAAGTGAAAACACGAGTGTTTTGCAGAGTCATTGTTGAAACACTAACCAGAATGGCTCTGCCTTACACCACAATAACACACCACCTCATGTTCTATTTTTATCATCCTTGATTGTCCCTGAGAATAAAGTGTTTTGTATGATTCATTAATATATCCAAGCAGGTTTGTAAGGAGAGGTGTCTGGTGACTTCTTTTCTTGGCTCTGTAGCTACATGGTACAAGTCTCAGACTTCAGGGCTGCTACTGCTTGCATGCAACGGACAGTAAGAATTTCACATTCCTTTCTTATCTTGTGGCAGATTTTAATTCCTGGCTGTTTGCTTTTTATTCCCACTTTCCCTGGGTACTCAAGAGCAGTTAAATTTGAACACGAGAGGGAGGCTGCATTTCTGGGACTCCTGATGACATTCTGCTCTCTCTGGTGTGCAGTCCTTGCACATCACCACCAGGTTTGGGAGTGGGAGGGAATTTTTCCTCCGGGCAAGACTAGCAGGAAATTTTGAGGTTTTCTGGCTTATCTCTATCATGCGCCTTATCTTTCTTCCATCATCTTAAGGGAAATCTGTTTATCCAGTGTTCTTGCATCACAGAGGTATAAGGCACTGGTGATTCCCTCAACCTCTTCTGTCCACTTTTTCTCATACACTTCTGGCATTTGCTCATTTACCTCTGGTCTTAGACTGGTCACAAATGGAGCATGTTTTACCATGCTTGTTGGTGTGAGGAGTAGCCTGTGGACATTTTTTTACTGCTATTTGGTTTCCTGCTCTTGCAGAGGACTGCATTCAGTGCCCTGGGTGCCCTCTTCCAAGCCAATATTTCTATATTTCATTTACTCTTCATTAAATGCAAAACCCCCCAACGGTTCACAACAATGAGGCAAAATATTACCAGACTGCTGAGATTATACCTCAGCGATCCATGAACCTGTCAATTCTAGTATATCCTACTTAAAAACTGGGTTCAATGCATTACAGAAATGCTCCATAATATGTCAGTTTCTGACAGCACAATAAACCCAATTCTTAAAGGTTTGAAAAAGGAGGAGGAGGAGGCCAAAACTTTTGCTAAACGTGCCCAGATATTAGTTGCTTCAGGGTATGCTAGGAATAGACAGGATATGTTAGGACAAGAGCAATTTCACACAGCATTTTGACCATATGGTTAAAAAACCATGCTTTTAGGAGCCACAGTCTTTTATGAGGACCTTATCTGCCATTCTTCCTGATTGTCACCTCCTGTCTTGCAGATCCTCTAGAGCAGGGGCTAACCTCACAATGCCAGTTTACACAATGTACCATACAGTCAATTCGGCTTCAGCCTCTGAAAACAACAGAATGGATTTGCTTGTTAGCTGCCATTAGGAGTAGTTCTTGGGTGCTGAATAACACACAATCCAGAAAGTATGTGAATTTTTCCTATGCCTATACTCAGTAGCAAAGAAAACACTGATGCTCTGAAAACACAGCTATCCATGCAAAATACATTGTTTTCACAGTATTGAGTATTAATGGCACAGAATACTTGTGTTCTCCATTAAAAATAAGGAATGCCACCTAAAGGGGCATTCTTCAGGCACAAAATACAGATATTCAATCATGTGTATATTTTCTTCAGTTTTCCAGTTAGAAGTATTTAATTCATGTCAGAGCCTGTGTTAAGAGACTGAGCATTCAGACCTCACTGGAAGCTGGTGGACACACATTAATGGCTCTTTACAAGATAACATAAGCTATACTGAACATTTTAAATTCCTCTTTAGTAGGCAAGATTGAGACTTGAAACTCAAACCTGTGGCCCACAATCATGTTTCAGTAAGCCCAAAGCTAAGGCAATGGCCATGGCAAGAATACAGGAAGGGATTTATAATCTTGTAAAACCTTCTGTTCAAGGAAACCTTCACCTGAGGGTGGGATTATGAGATTTTGGATGGGAAATACCCTTTACTATATCTCATTACATTTGGGGTCCTAAAGTGGGGGACTGTTTACACCTTCCTTCTGTTTGGTGCAGTTGTGAATTCAAGCTCACTTAAAAACACCACTTCTGAAAATGCTGTACTTGGGCCATTCTCACCAGCAGTTACGTCTAACTGGGTTCTCCCTGCCTTTACTTTCCTCAGCCTCTGCCTTTCTGACCTAAAGTACTGGGCTCTATGGAAGAGCCAAACCAAAGAGACACAGCAGTGAGTGCTATTGCTCATCCTCTGCAGACCACTGGCTTTGCCACAGCTGTCCTGCAAGCAGTGAGCCTAGTTTGACCAGAGTCCGTTACCCGCTCCCTTAAAAATGACTCAAGATTTTGACTCAGGCCCTGCTGGAGGGCTGCAAAGCACTCCAGAAATCACTGAAACCAGCTGGCTCTGTTGTCAGCTTGTTTTCCTCATACTAGGTGACACATTTTACATGTGTTTTAAAGGATCACAAAGCCAGAGTGAACAAGAAATGCAAATATTTGAGCTCCAGCCTTTGAAAATATCCTGTAGCAAGACACCACTTGGCCTTCTGCTTCCATTAGATATGGGCTACCACCTTGATGGATTGAAGTGCTCGTGCTCTGAGCAAATACATTGACAATGATACATCCATTCAGTTCTTGGGGTCACTGTTGACTGCACTGCCCCAGTCAAGTTCATTCAAAGCAACATTTGTCTTGCTTATACCTGCCAGTGCTGCAGGGCTGTAAGTGAAGAACAGCCTCGACAGTCTGTTAATCAAAGGCCAGGAGAAAAGAAATTAAGGAACTTCAGCAATCCTCACCAGCAGACTTCTATCCCCTAAACAGGCTGCTTCTCGTGGTGAGCTTGTTGCTCCCTCCAGCAAAATATCATCTTCAGAACTTTTTACTTTTCCTCCAGCAGAAAATCAGCGATGGCCTCAGCACTGTGTGGTTTACTCCAGCAAACTTTTAGTTTTCTTCCATGTTTCCCAGTGCTATGCTATGAATTCCCAGGATCTAAGAATCTTAAAGCTGAGCTGCTAAGACATCATGCTATACATCCAGCAGTTTAAGCCTCTGTGTAGACTAGTATTAAAGCTTTTGTGAACCAACCCACCATTGCATGTCTGTGGTTTTGAAGAACAGGTGATGAAAGAGAACAGCATTTGTTAGCTGTCCACAGAGATAGCCCGAGTGGGCAGTCAAACCCAGCTATTTTCTTTTCATCAGGATATGAACCAATGCATGCCTAACAACCAGCGTTCCGGACCAAAGTTCCTAGTTTCAGATCTTCTTGTTCAATAGATAACACATACCAATCGGAAATATGCGGATTCTTGGTTAAATTGCTAAATCTGCACCAACAGGAGAGTGAAGCTCTCTATTTCAGAGTAGAACTCTGTATTTCAAACACTACCAACTCAGGCAGGAAAGCAGCATTACTGGATAGCTTTCAATCTTGATTACAACTGTATAAATTTGAGGCAAATTATCTCACATGGTCAATTAATCCAGATTGACACTAAAACAGCTGCAAACCCAAGAGCCATGAAATGTCTTTATAACACTAGTTAAAACTATGAAATTATCATCAGCTTTTTTGTCTTAAAATACTCATTGTGTAATTTTGTATAATAGCAACATGTAAATTTACTGTGGTATTATTTCTTAGCTTTTTCATTTGTAATCTCCCAAGATACAAGTAATAAAAGAAAGCATCAGTCCCTAGTGTTTAGAGACACAAAAAGATCATCTGCTGTCTAGTTTCAGGTCTGCTGCTGACCTGCTGAATAACACAAGTCATGCCTATCTTCTGCATGTGCCTTCTGCACAAGGACAGCCAACCCTCCTCTGTCCAGTGCTGTGAAACCCACACTTCTGTATTATTAGGGATATACATCAGGAATTAAAATAACACTTAATCAAAGACTCGACTAAAGAAATTTGGCATAAGATTAACTTCTGAGGTGTATAATTATCTATCATTACAATAGTTCCCATACCTCCATCTAGCCAGCCTCTTCTGAAATTAATACTTACAGAGAAATGACAACTTTTCTTTTCATGTGCTTCCCCATTTCCTGAACTGTCTTGTCACTTCCAGCACTTTCCATTTCTAGTCACAGTGTTTAATTCCACCAGTCAAGTCATTGAGTCATTTCGTTATTCACTTCCTTTCACATTAACGTAGGTGATGCATCAAACCTCCACGCTAACCTCCCCTCCCCAGCTTGGTCTGGTGCCTCTCAAAGAGATGAGAAGTTCCTGCAGAAATCTTGCTCCAGCATTTCTGATTTGGCACATTTAGGTGAATTCAACTACTGGGTAGTGTAACAAAAGCAAATAAAATCCCTTGACACAAGCAGAGTTAGAGGCCATATAGGTATTTCCGAGGCATTGTCCAGCAGATAGCTTACATAACATTAAGTGTTATAAAAGCACAAACACTTGTTAGTTATGGAGCTTATGTTACAATATCCCTGTGGGTGCACAGCATCTTGAGCAAGTGGCTCTCACTGGAGGAGTGAGTGTCTGCTTTCGAAAACATTACTT
Source organism: Porphyrio hochstetteri (assembly GCA_020800305.1). Lineage (NCBI taxonomy): Eukaryota > Metazoa > Chordata > Aves > Gruiformes > Rallidae > Porphyrio > Porphyrio hochstetteri. The sequence goes on along the minus strand of CM036908.1, from coordinate 64,842,154 downwards.
TCTATTTCAGTTTGAGGACAGCTTTGCTGGTTTTCGTTGTTGTTGCTATAGCTGACTGATCCTATACTCTGGTGATATATTATTCTCCCTCGCCTGCCTTCACCAATCACTGTATGTCTGTCAAAAGTGTTAGAATCAGTTGGCACAGTCGCATCGTGAGTGGGAACAAGCCAGGTCTTTTGGAAATCCTATGAATTTTCATAGTGTGAACAAGTTAGCTACAGAACCTGGCTGAAATTTTAGTGCTCTTCAAGACACTGAAGAAAAATCAGTCAGCACTTAACAGGTCTGAATTATTAAGGCTGGAGGTATAAAAACCCACCCAATAACAAAAAAGCAGTCAGTCACAGAGGACAATTGTGAATTCTGCAAAAGCAATTGGAACATTTAATAGACTTTTTAAAAGCCCTGAATGAAGTCACAAAGTCCTCAGACATTGAATTAAAATATCCACAATAGTTTGCTCCGAAATGGAGCCTGAGATGTTTTAGAAGTGGAATAAATGGCAGACTTTGCACTCAGTGCCAAGATTTCAATTCCAGCTTTTAGTTGCTTCACTTCAATATTGTCTAAACTTACTTTTTTTCTGTGTGTTGAGATTTAGAAATTATATTGCTGTGCTGGCAAGAACTGTTATTAGGTGCTGAAAAATTCAATCATGCAGAAGGGAGTGGGGTGAGGGGACATATATGCCAGGTTATTTATTATCATTCTATAGGAGTCCTATATTTTATCAAGGCAGCATCCTCAGGAAAATTTCATTGTAGTCATAAAGATAAGATGACAATGGAAAATCCAGTTAAAATCTGGAAATTCTGACAGTAGCTCTTCATTGAGTCTAGTTTAATTCAGCTACACATCTTCAATATATGCTGATCTAATTAAGAACCAGTGAACAGCTATTAATAGAAATGTATGGTGGATGCTAATAATGTGGGCTTTATGCCCCTGCCTAGCAAAGCAGATATGTTAGAAGTAATAGGTGTATTAGTGTTAGAAAGCTGCCACACTTGCAAAGGCGGGTGAATAACTCCATGTGGGCAGGATCTTCCTATCCAAGAGCCCCTGTAAGCATTAACGGTGCCCCCCTGCCTGTATGATGCAAAGGATAATCATTTATAGTTCCTTGGTGGTTCAAAGGATGACTGGTCTTAAAAAAAAACCCAAAAAACAGGTGGGAAGGAGTTTATCCAGAAAGAGACGCAGTTTGTGAAGCAGCATCTAATAGCTACCATCTCCTCCACCCCTACACACAACCCTGTCTAGCTGTTACAGCCCTCCAAGCTCAGTTCTAAAAGAAATAATGTCACAGCTTCTATCAGAGAAAGCTGAGCAGAGACTAATCACATTGCAGAGTGGGACTGAAAGCATCCTGTGCAGGGGCAGATTCTAAGGCACTCACAAAATTGTTGAGAGCAGCAGATGTGGCTACCAGGCCAGTATGGACAGAGAGCATGTCATCTCAGGTCTGGTACTGCAAGCCGGCACTGCAGAAACACAACATCTGCCACGTTAGAAAGAAGAGAAGGGAGATAGTTATCACAAAGCTTTAATGAATTTTCCTGTCATCTCTTGCTAGACTTACAGCTCCACAATTAGATAGATACCACTAAAGGAGGAATTGAACTCCATGAGACTAAATTTTTAAAGGTGAACTGACCAGAAAGTCAGGTGCAACATAGACCATGTGATTTCATTCTCTCTGTTGGCTGTCTAAATGTAAGACATTCAAATGCAGCTTTCTCTTCTCTAGCTTTGGGTTATGGGTCTTAGGGGTTTTTTTCTGTTTTTACACAAAATATTACAAATTACAATGAAGTAAAACAAGTCCTAAAAAGGCTGTTTGGCCATATTTTACAACAAGTGATTTTTTGGACAAAATTGGTAAGTTTTGCAGGAAGGTATCTAATTGTATCAGGGCTTTCACTGGGAAATTACATTTCACCATGATACATTCAAATAAGTTTGTTTCAATAGAATAATTTTAACTACTATTATGACAGCAGAAATAAGAGCAAAGTGTTCTAAATTACCATTACGAAGCATTTCAAGGAAGCCGTTTCAGTGTTTCAGGAACATAAAATTTCCCAATCTTCATCTGGTATTTAATTTTGACTTCTAGTACTGGTTTGAAAAGAAAATTGTAAGTTTCCCACAGAACAAAAATTCCATTTTCTGACAAAACACCTTCAACAGTGGCATTTCAGATGTAATTCAAAGGAATACAATGGACCTATTGTCACACACTGCTTTGGGGCAATGCTCTGATTGTCTCCTGGCCTTACCAGAGCCTTTGTCTCCTCTTCTTCTTGCAGGGCAAGCACCAAGGAATATTTCTCAGGCAACGGCACTGAACTGTACAGAAAACATCATGCAGAACCTCAGGAGAGGTCTCGGTCACTTTAAAATGTTACAAAACCAGGTTCAAACAAATCTAATAAGCCAAAGAAAAAGAAACCTATTTCAGAGAGCACTAGAAGGGAAGAAAAGGAAAGGAAATAGAGTTAAGGGAACCCATTTCCCATTGCAGGTTTCGGTGGGACTCTCACACAGAGACAGAATGGATCACCTGTTTTTTTGTCCTTGTGTTTAATAACTGAAATAACCTTCCTCTAATTTTTTTTAACGTTATTTTTATCCGAGAAAGACGTGAGGGAGACACCCCTCTGAATTTTAGTTTGTGTGCAGAGACACCCCCTTCACCCACACGTTTGGTGTGCATTGCCTTCCCAAGCAGACCCTGCTTTTCTAGGACAGTGAGTGCCTTATGGGAAGGCACTTTGGAAAGTTTTTTATTCTGCAGGGAAAAGACAAGGCAGGTATTTCTGTGGTCTGTTTCTGGCCTGCACAAGCTCACTGCCCCCACCTGGGCAGTGGGAGCAATGGTGATGAAGCACCCTGGGGGTTTCAAAGAAAGAGGCTTATTTGAGGGATTGCTGGGCATCATGAGGAAACCAGCCTGGATCCAAATGGGCTGGGACCCAAATCAGTCCTCTTGGTGCCACACTCAAGGGCACATCGCTCCAGTGCAAGGAGTCGTACAACAGGGAGATCTAGGCTGTTCCTCCACTTTGTCTGCTCTTCCATGGTATAAAAGCCAAACAGTGATATTTGATGATTTCTGTCACCTCCAGAGAGACCCCAACATGCTGCCTGGCCATGCTGTATGCTTCGAAGTCAAAACGATACCAGGTTGGTTATTAGCAGCCAAGAGGCTGCTAATGTGACCTTTACCATCACGCAGAGTGTCCTCCTGTTCCTGTCCTGCCTCCATATCAAACCACCCCTTCCATGCAGCCTGTGTCTCTGAGGAGCCTTGCACTGCAAGCAAAATCCATGGGGTTGTCCGAGGCACCACAAGTTTCCCATGTTTTCTATCTCCTCACTGAGTTACATCTGATTTAAAATGGGTAGGAATTGGGGGCTGTAAAGGTAAAGGATCTGAAAGAGGCCACAAATGTAAACCTGTGGACAGTGGAAAAGAACAAATGGCCAAATGTATTTTGGAGAGATTGCAGAGACGGCTGCACTGCACTGAACACCGCTTTCAGCAGAGAGGCACATTGCCAGGACGTGACCAGAGCATGTATTTGAGTGACACCAAGTCCTGTCTGTGCCTTCCCTGGTGTGAAAGACACACTCCTTCTGCAGGCTATGCAACAGGGACAGATTTCATTTGCTTTTCATAGGCATCTGTCCTGAATATCAGCCAGGATGCGGAGATACAACACTGACAAGCCAAGCATCAGCAGGATTTTGTTTCCTGGCCTCTCTTTAATTGCAGTGTTAACTTGTCGAATACCACAATGTTGCTTTCCCATGACCTTTGCTGTTAAGCAGAGACTTCGGGGCAAGTTGGATTGCTTCTCATGTTCAGCAGCAGCTGTGGGGAGCAGCTGATTGCGTTATGCAATCTGCAACCACAGAGACTGACTCCAAAGCACCAACTGAAGTGTGAAATTTCCCTTCCCCTCTCCTCTTAATCAGCTCTTCACATTTAAAACCCCTGTATCTTGTTTGATGCCACCATACAGGCTGGGGGGATAGCTGCGTGAAACAAGTTATAACATATTCATTAATTATGAATATTCATTAAGTGGGCTAGCTAGTGCTAACATGCTCCTGTTCAGAGGGTCACAGGGACAAAGTATCTATCTTGGAGAAATGAACAGTTTTCTGAAAGGCCAGAACATATTATACACATCCAGACCCTGCTAGGAGATTTTCTTCCAAGAGATACGTATTTCTTAGGTCAAACTGCGGTCTGTTTGTATTCCCTGCTGATGCTTCATGCCTTAAGCATGCAAGCTCACACAAAGCTAGTAGTGTTTCAGGCCATGCAACGGTGCTGATTCAAAGGAAATGCTTCTGTGGTCACATCACAGCTCTGCTGGATTTTCTGTGCTTTCCTGTTCTGAGTGGGGGGTCTGGTTCACAAGGTGAAAAGATCATCCCAAAGGAAATTTTAATTTTCTACCTGAACCACAGTCAAAAATACTTTTGAATAATTTTATCCAACACCACCAATATTTTATCTCATGCTTTACAAGGAAAAATCCACACATTGAAATGTTAACAATGCCAGCCCATAAAAATGCAGAAAAAACCAGAGAAATTAATGGCTTCTCACCTTCTAAAGAGCTTCAACCCTTCCAAACCCACTTTCTCTTGACAGATGAACACGGCTTCCCTTTTCACACATCCCTCCAGGAAAGACTGCCAGAGCCAGACACAACCTGTGTCTGCTACACCACCACTTGTCACCTCAATGCAACCTTGAGCTTCATCTCTACTGCGGGGGAAAATAATCACATTTTCCACAATTACAATGGAATTATCTGTGTTCAGAGCACTTCACAAGCAAACCACCATATATTACCTTACATTGCATGAATGGGACAATACAGACAGGAAGACAGGGCATCATGCCAAAAGTAGTGTGGCAAGTTGATGACTGGAGAAGGACATCCATCCACAATCTTCTGAGCCTGTGTTGCCATCAGACTTATGGGGTCAGCATCCCTGGACTATCCCTGCAATGGGGCAGGTGGTGACTGGGAGCACAGGAAAGTGATGACTTGGGTTGTCTGGTCCCGATTTCCTTTTCAGGGTCTGGACTGGCATACAGAGAAGTACAGCCAAGCCAAACTCTCTTAGCAGAAGCAGAGTGAATATTTTATCTTTTTATCAATAACAAGTTGCAACATCTTCACAATATTTCCCTTGGAGACTTCTCATCTGCTGTAAGCAGTGGTGCCTGTTGGAGACCTGGGGTTGATTTTGGGGCAGAATAGGTTTCTTCTAAAAAAAGCAAGAGGCAGGTAAAGACCTACCATGATGGTGGAAACACAAGATCTGTCTTCTAGTTACACAAGGATGCATGCAGCAAAACACCCAGTGTCATTATAACACTTCATCTCTGAAGTCTGTCAATGTCTTTTAGGCAGAAGTTCAAATCCTGGCACAGTCCATTCAGCACTTCAGTATTCCCAAATACAGAAGAAGAATACTGCCAAGTGTTTAATCAGCCTTGGTCCTTCAGATGAGAGCTAAATCTTGCTTGTGCTATATGGTCATTCACGAGTTCACAGAACATCTCGTCCTCAGGACATGATTTCACTCATCTTTTGGCTACTTATACTTGTACCCACAGCTACACAGTATATGTCACTCCTAAAAATGGTGGCACTTCAGTGGTGTAGGGTATCTGTAACCTTCAAGACAAAAGGCAGAGGAATCTGAGGCTTCTGCCTTCATTGCTCTTTGATCCAGCTCGTGCATACTTAGCAAACAGAGAGTAATCTCCAAATATTTTAGTCTCAGGGCCACACAAGTGGGATGAGTTTGTGCAACAAGATCAGTAAAACATACCCAACTGGTCTGAAAACTTTGGCTCAATTAGAAGGAAATATACTCTCCCGGTTCGGTCTCTGACAAAAAGCAGGCTCCTTTATAACCTTCCCTGAGCATTATGATAATCAACACCACAGCTCAACTGTTAGTCTGTGATCAGGAGCTGTTTGGGATGGGAACAGCAGAGGATGCTTCACGCTAAGGGATCAACACATCTATCTGGGGCAGTCGCAACACAGCCTACCAGTCCTATGTCTGGCTCATATCCATGCTACTCATCTCTTGCTCTCATAAGAGCTGAGCTCCATCTGCAAGCTTAAAAAAAGGAAAAAATAAGCAAACTTTTTTCTCCCTCCATCATATTCTGTCTAAGCAGACAGCTTTCAAAAAGGCTCAGCATTTTCTGAGTTGCAGGTTCCCTTTATTTTTCTGACAAAGTGATTGCCCACAGTCTGTTTGAAAATCTTTGCCTTCACCACTAGGAAATTAAATGCAGAATTGCATTTCCCCAGGGTTTCAGAGTGGTCTCCCTGGCTCAAACAACAGAGCATGAAAGAGGCAGGTTTATGTCAGAAATGCAGACAAATAAATGGTAGATCACAGTGTGAGGATTTGTTTAGTTAGCAAAGACCCAGAACAAAAAAGGAAGACTTGAAAGGGCAAATGTGAACCTTATTTTGTCCACCACATGGAACTTCTTTTCTTAATCCTTCAGCCATTTGAATATGACTGCTCCTGGAGGCTGCCAAGATCAGAGACACTAAAGGGCTGTCCCTCATGTAAGCTCCGGCCCCCCATGTTAAAAGCTCCCTGTGCACTCTTTCAATTTATGTCCCCAATTATATTTTTTTAACATTTGAAACTGCTTTAGGACAGCAGATGCCCATCTTGTGTATTGTTCACATGTCATCACTTGCTTTCCCTGTGGCTGTCCTCTCCCACTTTAAAACCTCACCTTTCTATAATGATTAGCATAGTAGTCACAAATTCCAAAGGGGAAAAGGTGAGAAGACAGAGAGGAAGCAGTCCCCTCATACATGCTAGTTAATATCCCAGTCTGACTTGTGACAGATCTATGCCTTAGTGTGTTTGGTCTAATTAAAACACTTCTGCTACAGGAGAAACAATCAAGTTGGGTGCAGACCTGTGTGTTGCAAACCACTGATCCCTCAACATTGATGGTCTGCTGGCCACAGCCTGAGACAAAACCCGATGCTGGGCTTGATGGTTGAGCTCCAGATAGAGATAGCAGAGCTGGAGAGAGGAGGAAGCAAGGGCCTTCCAGTCCCCAAGCAACGGTGGCAGTGAGGACTGAAGATGGGTCAGTGAATCTAATCTGAAAGGACAGACAGTATCAGACCATGCAGGGCATGTTGATTGTTTATTTACAGGGTGAGAAGATGTGAGACCATATTTTTCTTATATAAAACACATGGATACCTGGTGCAGGTGGCCTGGCTTCCAAACCACTCTTTAGGTAATGACACTGGGAGGTACATGCCACCTGTCAAGATCCTGTGCTTGAGTGATGAAACCCACTCCAGGGGATTCCTAGAGCTACAACAAACAGGGACAATGGCTTGTTGACTCTATTGCATTTTTCACTCATAAAAACTTAGCTTAAGGTTCATCTAGTCCCACATCCATCCTCTTTGCTATTTGAGGATGAAACTAGTAAGCTAGGCCTACCATAACAGCCAGCTAGCATCTTCTGATGAGGGCTATATAGCTCATAAAAGGCCCAGGGAGTGAGCTTCTCTACCTTGGCTTCCCCAATATTGAACTCTGTAGTAAACCAGAAGGCAATAAAGATACACCACTTAAAAATTCATATCTACATAATGAGTCTTGGAACTGCTTTCTTCACCCAGAATGAAACAGGCCCATCCAGTGGGGAAAGCATTTAAAGCAGTAAGAAGGCACTGTTTCCTCCAAGTTGTTCACATAGACATTAACACTGCTGAGTTTGCAAATCATCACATCCCGCTGCAGAGGAGTTCTCACAGCACAGTGCATTGCATAGGCTGCCATCTTGGTCACCCTTATTAAATAATAAATCATGTGCAGAAAGGGAGGACGAGCTTTGTGCTGCTCTGTAAGGGCTCCTGATTAAGTATGCCGCTGCTTTAATGACCCCCAAATCCAGCATTTTAATGCCTGGCAGGGGTGTGGTGCTTTGATTTTACAGTATCAAGACCATACAAAAACCAGATTCAGATGATTAAGTTTGTCAATATAACCTCTTGTTTCCTCATTTCTTTGTAGAAAGCTGAAGGGTTTAAGGCACAGAGAAGCAATTCTGATGTGTCCTCGTACCATTAGTCTCATCACAAAACTTACACTCATGGCTTGGTCACAACCAATGGCTACCAAATCCCAATCTTTATCTGTGGATGGAGCCTGGGAAGAACTAATGAGAACATTTAGAAGTGGGAAAGGAGAAAGTCTGCTGTCTGTACCATTCCCTTGGCCTTTGTTTCTCCATCGGTATCTAGTAGGACTTGTGGTATTCCATCCTGATTTGCTACCTTCTAGAAACCCCAGAGAAGTTGGAAGATGTAATCCTTACTGCTTTCAATACTCACCCTTGTGCACCTGACCAAAATGCCAGTGATAATCTTCATCTGGACACGACACAAGGAAGGGGAAGGGAATAGCTGGTCTAGTGTCTCTCATCTCCCTTCACCTTCAAGAGCACTCAGCTAAGCCTTCAGGAGGGACAGCTATGGGATGTTCTTAGAAGACACTCTCACCAAGTGAAGCCCTTCGATGGACATGGGAAGAGAAGAACAAATTAGTAGGGCATTTCTGTTAGCAGCAATCAAGCTAGCGGGACTGCTCTCTGAATGTAAATTCATAGCAGCAAAAATGTCTTAATTCCCACTGCCCCACAGCCTTTCCTCGCTGGTGGTACAGGCTTCCTGTGTGGTATGTAATGTATCTTCAGACTACAAGCCCAGGAGGAAATACTGCTATTACATAGTCTGACTTTGTGTAATGTAAACCCAAGAAATTCCTGGGGTTTCTCCCCACTTCAAGTACAGTTCCATTCTGAAAAATATCTAATCTCATTTTAAGAGATGCCAGCAACAGACAGCTGACAAAAACACTTTGCATTTGCTCCAGTGATTACTTGCCATTGCCATGAAAAACACAGTCTGTTTCTAGTCTGGTTTTGGCTTGGCTTGAATTTCCAGTGCCTGCATACAAGACTATGAAAAGCAAGTGCAGTTTAGCAGAGATGCATGTATGATTGATTGCCTTTACAAACATCTACAACATGAGGAAAAGCTCTTTCACTGGGCTTGTAAAGCATTTTTCCCCTCAAAGACCATGTACACTTACAAGTCCTTCATAGTGAATTCACCAAGAAGTTACACCCAGGTGGCATTTTCTACTCTCTATTTAGGTCTGCGACTATAGTATAGATTCCTTTTGAAGACCTGGTTCAGGGAGGTTATTGCAGATGTCTGAACTTCAAATATCCTGACCTACCCATTAAAACTGTAACCTCAGTGTTCATTCAATAAGGGCTACAAGAGCTTTGAGTTTGAAGAAGTCCTTGAGTTTTATCACCTTTTAAAAATACTAATTCTGTGAGTTTCATTCATATTATTTTTCTTTTTTTTTAATTTGAAATCAACATTTTTTTAGATAAGAATATTAAAAATACAGCTTTGTGATATGTTTCTCTCACCTTCCAACCCGTGTTAACAACTCAGGTTACAGTGAACCCAAAGTGTCAGTTTTGGACTATCTTGGAATATGGGGTAGATGTAATTACTTGCATTCTTTAAAATATGATTGATCTAATGCTGTCACAGTAGAACTCATGCCAGATTCTGGTGGCAGAGACTCTGCTGAAGTGAACCTAAAGTGTCACTCTGTGACTAAGATATATAACAAATGGCAGAATAATTTTTTTGAGCTCAGGTCAAAGATCCCTGATGCCTCATGGAAAATTCTGAAACATGCTTGGAGATGATTTTGCTGACATATAATTTTCTGTATTTTTTGGTCTATTTTAAGCACAATCCTGTGCTCTCCTTCTCATCGATAGCCTACATACTTATGCAATACCCTGGGTTATGCATCCTGATACTTGGATGAACAGAGTATCTTTCAAAGATTCAGACCTCATCTGCTACCATTGAGTCTTTAAGCAGCTTTGTGATAATTTGCTAGACAAGTAATTAGGAGAACTGTTAGGAATTCTTTTTTTTTGGGGGGTGGGTAATAAAGCTGCTTTTATTGTTCATCAAAAACTGCTGACAGAAATCACACTCTTTTAGGGAATATACTGATTTTTAATAATCTTGTTAACAAGGTTATTCCTCCTCAGTATAAGTGTGCCAGTTACAGGTGCATAGGAGAGCAGTAAAGATTGCAAACACAAATCTCCTGCAATCTAGGCAGACGTCCCTACAACCAAGCACTTGGCTAGTTGTGACAGTTTGTCTCTCTTCTACATTTCTCCTGTTGGAGTTTTCCATAGTACATAAAAGTAGTGAGGAAAGCAGCAATTCTGCAGACTCAGATATAGGACACTCACTCCCCAAGAACAGGGAAGAATGAAGAGTTTATATGTCGAGTTTATATGTCAGTGAAACAGCAGACATGTAGCTGAAACAAGAAACCATGCTGAAATAGCCATTCATCACTTTGAAATGGGATAAATTTATCCAAGGAATAAAACTAGAGAGACAAATACATTCTGAAGCTGGAAACACATTTGGACTGAATCTCATCTCGTGGACATGGCTTTATCCTGAGTGACCTGAGTCCTTTCTCCTCTGATCAGGCACTTCTCAGTTACTGTCTGCAACTGCAGGTCAAAAGGTTCTGATCTCCTAATGAACAGAGGTTTCCTGCAAAGATACACATAAGTCCTGTCTGGGATGAAAAACAGCAGGGGACAAAGATTGCAGAACAAGTAGGGCAGCATAGTTCTAGACTTAACCCTGGTCCTGAGTTACAAATGCAATAAAAATAAATAAAAATAGAAAAAGACAATCAAAAGACATTTTTAAGTTCTCCCACCAAAGATGCCACAGAAGCACCTGTGTATAGGGCAAATATGGATGTGGACCCCTTGCATGGCAGCAGCGCTAGCAGAAGAGCAGAGGGACAGTTGACAGGGACACCATGGTGATGTGGCATGCATCTCAGATTCCCAAAGTCTACATGTGTAACTAGTGGGTGAATAACACTTCAATACTCCCTGCTGTGCATAGTCCCTGTAGGTAAGACAGTCCATTCCCATTAGACACTTCCAGGAGGTTTCCATCCACCAAAGAGGCTTATCAGTGACTCTGCAATAAAATAAATAAATCCCTGAACATTTTTAGAAGGGAGTCATTATTAAAGCCAGGCTAAGGCAAAATAAAGCATACAAAATTTGGAGGAGAAAACACGCAGGACCAAGTTCTCAGCACTTCTGTGCTGAGTGAACAGATTGTCCTCTGTGGATTTATACCAGTGTCAACAATCAGCTGCACACCGAACTATAAGGGTGAGAAGCACTTGTAAAAATATGCAAAGATAAAGAAAACACAGATGTCTACAATTTGTAAAAGAAATGAGAATTGTTTATGAAGTAGTACTTTGTTTCCCGAGTGGATCATGCTATGAAGCTGGAGACAACAAGGAGTGAGGCTAATAAAATTTCCAACTATACTACCAGAAAATTCATGCACTAAAAAGAGATTAACGTTGCATTTAGCAGGATAAGTGGCAGAAAGAGTCAAAGCAAGGTAGGGGAGCAGGGCTAATCGAGTCCATCTATGCATGGCAGTGACAAAAATAGACAGCAAATGTCCTTGGCAGCTCTTTTGTGTAATTGACCAAAAAACTATGGAAAACTATTGAAAGGGAAGCTAGTGCAAGAAAATTAAATGCAAGGAACAACATATAAAGATAAGAATTCCTAAAAGGTCCTTGGATATATTTATAAAGGGATGTCATACACTGTTTATATCTCCCTTGCATATGAAATGATAAACTCACTGCGGGAACATCCACGCTTCTAAAAGGTTGTTGGGAAACTGCATTATATAAAGACATACGTTGAAAAATAAAGAGGTGCTCAGACTAACCAGTAATTTTCCAACAACACTATCTCACATCCGAAACTATCTTCTCATAAGAAAAGTTTTCAACACCAAATTGTCTCTTGAAATTAAATTTCTCTCAAAAACACACGTACTGAAGTATTTGAGTCAAATCAAAAGATTTCACTTTGATTTTGCTCCAACAGGTTACCTGCATTTTGCAACACAGTTTAACTGAAGATGTACACTGACCCAATTAATGGAAATATCACATTCCATTATATTTTGTGGAAGAGAACTTCTGATTTTCTTTTCTGATTTTCTTTTCTGCTGCTTTCTTTATCAGAAATAAACTTAAGATGTGCTTTAAATGAAGCCAAGACAGGCACAGTAGAGAAACAGGCCGTATGCAAAAGATGCTTTAAACCAGCAAACATAACCATTTCAAGTCTGTAGAGTCACAAGTCTAAATGCAGAATAAGACATTTTGAATAGTCAAAATAACTAGACATCAGAGCATAATGCAAAGGGGAGTTAATACAGTATACCATTATCTGACCTCTGCAAGTGAAGACCAGATATTTTATTAAAATATATGCTCCCTTTCAATCATGAAGTATCTGGCTCCAAGAAAAATAAACATCTCTGTGCAGGAGACCATATCAGGTACATATAATGGTTTAATAAATGAGCAGGTTTAAAAGATTTTGGAAGGTTTGCTTTGACCCAGACTCACTACAAAGTTTAAAGGTTGCTCTAAGACTTGTACAGCACATCTCTACTGTAAAACACCTTAGAAACCCAGCAAAAGGGGTTTCTCAGCTGGAGCGGCACCTTTTCTCTCTCACCTTGCAGATGTGCAGGGTGTGTGCTGTCCTGGCTCAGCGGGCACTGTGAAGGGAAGGTTTGAGGTAGCATTTGTCAAACTGCTCCCTCCTAAAGTAATTTCAATGTGTTTTTAAGGAGCATTTTTGGTGAGGGTTATTATGCTCTAAAAATACCTGGAGAGACAGAGGCTCTGGGAAACTTTCATGGCATAGCCTGTAAGTACTTCAGGTACTGTAATCCAGTTCCAGATTATCATAATAAAAAACCCTTTTGCCCTTGTATCTCTGTCACTAGTGACTCTTAACTGTGAAATGGAGTGTGTGCTCTCATGAAGACACACAGAAGAAATGTGTTTCTACACCATTTTCCAGGGTTGTACTCTAACTGGTTATGATGCCTGGCTGTGCTGGAAAAGTGGCTAAATATTTCACTTTCTAAAAAAACCAAACTGACAAAAACAATGGGACACAGGGTGCAGTCTCCATCACAGTATAAACTAGTAAGCGGACACTGCAGAATTTCTGGAATCATCTTGGATCCAATTCTTATCCCCAGAAGCTTTTCAGCTGTGATTGCATTAGCAGTCTTGCAGGGCACATCTTAATTTGGCGTGAGCAATTCCCAGAAGTGAGGTCAGAAGTCTATAACAATAAAGGTAACTCAAGTGGAAAGATACTTGCAGGTACCAATGTCATATTCCTGGGTGCAATCCTGCCTGTGCTGCAGCCGGTCCTTGGCTACCAGGGGGACACAGCCCTGCCCTCACTCACAGCAGACAGCTTTCAATCACCATGCAGCAGTTTATGATGAAGCTCCAGCCACAGGAATGACATACAGCAATGCCCCCACTACAGAAGACTTAATTTCTCCAAAAGAGCAACCTCACTTGCTTCTCTGTGGCAAATTCTCTGGCTCCAAGTGACATGTTTGTGCTGAAATTTCCTTCTAACTCTTGTCTTCTGTTTGCTTACATAGTTCTAACACTACTGGGGTTTTGCACTTGCTTTGCAACACAGCCCCCAGGACCTCAGGCCTTCAGCCCTCCAGTAAAAAGAGGCCTGAGACTGGTTTGATTGCTGGATTTCCTGAGGACTACAGGAAATCTCTACTAGGTACAGTAAATACAGTGCATTTTGGAGAAAAGTATCTAGGGAATAGGATTTCCCAGATTTTTGAGGCAACCATTGTTTGCTGGACACCTGTCCTGCCTCCTGCTGATATGGATACCCAGATAAAGGTCAGCAGTCCCACAAGTCGAGCCCTCACGCACCACACATCTGAACTGCACACACTAAACAGCATTACCTGGGATGAAATAATAAACTTCTCTGGTTCTGTGACCATCATGTTTGTAGTGAGTATGTTTGGGAGGTTAATGGATCTCTCACCTGCGATGGCCTCACACAATCTTTCAAATAGACCCTCGCAGCACAACAGTCATCCAGCTATTTCTTCTTGGGACACTGATAAATTATTGCCTTCACAACCCCACACCACTTCAAGGCAGGGGCATTTCAGCACAGTATTCCCAAAGTTCAGAGTTTAGAAAGGTTACCTTCATAACCTAGACAACATGCTAACCACAGTTACTCATTTGGAGATCCCACAATCTGTCCAGACCTTCCTCTCTGGGAAGAAGAGAAATGGAATTATTGAATCTGACACAGAAGCTGGTTGGTGCAGCCTGCACTGTGCATGTTCATACCTGTCATGGTCCTGAAGCATGCTCTATGGCTGGGAAGACAGCATTAGCATTTTAACTCACTTCTGTTAACTATGCCAAAATTTCAGGGCAATCAGCTCATTTGCCTGGACAGCCAAAGCCTTGCTCAGATCTCAGGCTGAATTTAGGAAGGAAGGAATGTCAAAACAGCATTTTACAAGCTATCAACAAGAAATAACAGGAGTCTCATGCTTCTGGTCAATGATGCAGTAAAAGCATTGGATTGATCAACAAATTCATAGGCAATGAGTGCTGCAAGACAGAGCCATCCATCATGATTTTGTCTTTTGGGGTTAGTGGGGGTTTATTGCTTGACTGGCATCTGCATTAGCAGCTGGACTGAATGTTACCAACAGAGATTAAAATAATAAATATGATTAATTAATAGCATCAACATTAGTCACATATTTGCATTACTGGAAAAGCTAATGGCTATAAGAATAACCTTAAGATTGTGAAGCAATAAGTTATATCATTTCTTAGCTATCCAGAGAAAAAGGTTAAATGAAATGGACTTACACTGCCTGCCAGGTCTACTTCTGATGTCAAGTCACTTTTTTTCCAGGTGAAGAATTGTGAGATTAAGCTCCTAATAGTTAGTAAATCTATTTTAAAAAAATTTCATAAGATAGTTTAAAACTTCAGTTTACTCAGGAATACTCTGAGGCCTATTCATCCACTCAGGGGCTTGGTTAGATTAAAAAGATTACCAAGGGAAGCAGCAAATTCTGCACCTCATAGTACTGTTAAAACATGACTAAATCCCTGTTGTGGAGAGATCTGTTCTAGCTCAAACAGAGGCTGGGATGCAATGCACAAGGCAGGAATTACTGTGAGGAATTCTCTTGCCTGTGTTAGGCAGGAGCTAAGAATGGAGTATTATAAACAGCCTCTTCTGGATTTAAATTATGGCTTTCTGGTCTGCTGCCTTCTGGTGCAGGGAAGTACGAATCTCACCTCCCCGAGCATGTGAGTACTCTGGGGAGGACACACAGGATTTGACCCTTTACCCTGCTCTCTGGTGTTCTGTTGGATCCACAGCTCCAGCCCACAGCCAGGGAAGCATTAAATAAACTTTCTCAACAGTGCTACTTTCCCACCCCATCCTGGCTATCACTTTGTGCAACAGCAGAAGCTCCTGGGGAAAAAGAAATGTTGGTGTTTCTTTCCATTGCAACCTCCCTTGAGGGTATCTGCCTCAAAATTTAATATTTCAGAAGCTAATGTGGCAAACATAGCAGACAGGCATTGAATTCCAGGTCTAAGACAAAGTAAGGGATGATACAGCAAGACCTTGTGCCAGCTTAGATGATGAACTGCAGCTACAGGTGAAACCAAAAGGGTAGTTTAGGGAGATTAGAGGGAGACTTGCATCACACACCAAGAAAAGAGAGAAGGGAGGTATGTACCATATGAGGACGAGCTAAGGAGGCACCTCTTGCTTCCCCTGGGAAGATCGCCTGTGCTGTGCACTGGTTTAGAGTCTGGTACATCATCAGTACATGAGTTCAAGCTTTGGGGCAGGCTGGATTCTACCAGTGATCCCATTCTCATCCATGCCTCCAACATCTGCTTTGGAGCTTGTCTGTAACGTGGTAAATCCCACAAGTTCTGCCTAAGAGGACGCGGCCGTGTCTCTGGAAATTTTAAGATGCACAGACACCGTGAGTAATGCACACAGTTCTTAGATCATTACTACTTGCATCAGTGTGCCTCACCCTCTTGGGCCATTTGTAAACCTCATCACATTTGGCCCTTGCAGCAAAAAGGCCAACTAAGTAAAGGGAAGTCATCCTTGCCCTCCATTCCATGCCTGTGAGACTGCATCTGGAGAGCTATGCCTGTTTTGGACTAGCTGACCTGCAGAGGATCCCTCCAACCCAAACTATTCAGAGATTACCAGTTGCTACGAGACCTAATCCCATGTATTGTCTGTTTCATTACACAGAGGTAACAGTTGTGTCCCCTGGAGCCTCACAACCTATGTCATTGCAGGAGCGGGTACCAGGCAGGAGACAGTGGAAAATGCCCTTGAAATGACATCATGATCATGCTCAGCAATGCACACAAAAGACTGGGAGATGGGAAAAGAGCAGCTCTGACTAATCTGAGGAAGGAAAATACTGGGCATAGGAAAAAGTTGTAAGGGCCTCTGATGTAAGTGTGATAGAGAGAAGGTTGACTTTAATGAAAGTCCAGTTACCGTGGGATGCAAAATCACAGCAAAACTATTTTCAAACACTTTCTAATTCACCTTTAGTAATGGCAAAATATACTGCCATGTTAGATTTTAGTTTCAAGATGGGCAAACAAAAAAAACCAATTAATAAGGACAACCACAAATAGACAAAGTAAAGTGATCTCAAGCATTTTCAAAGTCCAGAAAACATCCCATGGTAAAAAGTTAAAGCAGTGGATACAGAAGCTGCAGAAATCCTTCCATTCCTGGATCAAACTCACTCCTCCCTCAGAAACAAGCAGGGGCACTGAGTGTACAGTTACAGTTCAGTTTAGGTGTTGTCTTGAACAGATGATATTGCATGAAGCTTGACTTTGTCTAAGGTATTTTTAAATAAGATGCTAGACAGAATTACTCAAGAATAGTCACAGAGCAAACGTCCATGAGATCAGATTCAAGATGGGAAATAAGACAGTGAGGATCTCTCTTGTAGTCCTCATCCCATGGGCTTGGTCTCTGATGGAGAAAGGGTGATAAAACCAGGATGTCAAGTGGAATAAGACATATCAGGAGCCGCATTCAATGCAGATGCTGAGCACATAGTTGGCTCTTGGCAGATATAAGTGGGTTTGACTTAAAACAGGCATTTATGAATATACCTGCTGGGGAGTGGGTTTGACTTAAAACAGGCATTTATGAATATACCTGCTGGGGACAGAGCTGTCAGGCACTCGAGTTCACTGCCTGGAGTGTGTCTGATATCTCCATGTGCTCAGTGACTGCACACTAAGGCTTCTCCCTCAGGTAAATCTCATGGTGCCTGACTGATGCCTGCAAGGGAGTCACAAGCAACCAACTTGACCTCAAGAAGAGGCCTGGACCTGCACTTTGCAACGTGGTCTGCTCAGCGACATTCACTGTTCAAAATACCCACAGAAACAGAGCAAGACCTGGGAACATGACTGGGAAGAGGAGTCAAATGAAAATGTGAGAAGTAATATAGCCTGTACGAGAGTCTTCCCCCAGCCAGGGCAGATTTAGCTAACAGAGCTGTTCCTCAGCTAACAGAACTGTACCTTAGCATTAAATGCCTGCTATGAATAATGTTTTCACTGGCTCAGAAGTGGCATCTTTTAAAAATCTAGTAAAAAAACCCCACACCACAGTTCAGCCTGTGTTTCAATGCACTTAGCACCATTCACTGCTATTATCTCCTTTTTTTTCAATCCAAGCTTTAGGAATATTTTTAAATGGTAGGAATGACAATCTCAAACAGAATCTTTCTTTCTTAGTACTGATGTTCCTTCTTCAAAAGCAGCTCAGCTAAAGCTTTCTTACTTCAGGTAATCCAGGCAAAATTACAGAGAGAAAATCTCAAAGGAAATTCAAGTTTAAAAAAAAAAAAGGAAATCACATATCAAGAAAAATCAATTTTAGGAAGTCTTTCACAAGCAAGACTTCTTATACTGGAAACTGCTAGAAAATTACTTCATTTTATTTATCCCAAGAGGAGGTTTCTCCTATGGGGAGTTTGAGCTAGACAGAAGGTGGCTGCATGAAAGGGTCAAACTGGGAATTCTTGATTCTTCTAAAGTACAAACGCTAAAAAAGCTATACCAAGTACTGTGCAGGGATTTAAAAAATTTTATTCATTCTGACCCATAGAAATTTTGGGAGCTCCCAAGTGCTCCCATTATACCTTGGGAGAAAATTAGGACTCAATGTTTTTTGCTTCAACTAAGAAAAGAGACCATGACTAATTGTGTGAAGGATGTTCCACTGGGCTCTGGCAAGCTGAGGGAGAGGCACCTCTCTGCCAGCTCAGACTGAAGAGTTAATCCTGGGTCTTCCATCATCCCTAATTGCTTTGAGGATTGTGGTGTCAGACTCTTGCCCTTTGGAGGAGATGTTCCACTTTTTAATCAAACTTTGGGCAGAAGAGACCCGCAGAGTCTGATCCTCTGGGCTGGTTAGGGCATCCCCCTGCAAAGCAGTATGTATGTGCTCCAGAGCCTGCTGAGTATTTCTTGGCCACTTAGACAGCAGAAGAGCTCTGGTTCATCACTCACTGTAGCGTGAGCTAATGTAGCTGGTCACAGTGCTGCATCTCAGTGAGGATGCTCAGCCAAGGTTGTTAATTCTTGTCTCAGTTGTCCAGAGGGGATCTGAGCAGCCACAACAAGACCTATTACTCCTTATATAGGTAGTGTATGTTCTTTAAAAGGAGCATGTTCTGCATAGCCCCTAAATATAGGACAAGTTATGTTATTCACATTGTATCTTCTGACAAAAGCTGTGCTGTATATTGGGGCCAATACAGTTGCTACTGCTTGTTTTCACTGCAACTAAGAACAGACTAAAAATAGAAACCAGTCAAAGAACCAAAACTCAACAGCAGCCTGCGTCATCGCTGTATATCTTCAAACCATAGCAATATGAGACAATAAATAAAGGAGAAAAAAAACCTCCCGGCCGTAAAAATAGAGAAAAGAAATATGTTTCTAAGGAGAAAAAAATCCCTCTCAAATATTGCAATCTTAAATGAAAAACAACATAACAGTATTAGCATTTTCTTTGTTCCAAGACACAGGGAAATACACCAAGTATGTAAAGAAAATACTGTGCCAACAAAGACTTCCCTCTAAATACGCATAGAGAATTGTTCAGAGCCTTGTACCATCTCACAGCTTGTGGACCAAAGGTTTCCCACCCCAAAAGCAGCATCAGACCTACAGCTTCTTCAAAGCTCTTACCCATGTTTTAGAAGGCTGTTCAAGCAAGTCTAGGGTGGTGACAATCCCATACATTTCCTCATAAGCATTTCCAGTAAGGAATTTGTGTCAAAGTCACACTCTGCTCCTAGCATGACCTTGTCTGAATTTCCTGTTCCACCTTGATCACATTCTGTCTTTGCTAATTTGAAGATCACTCCCTCCATCTCAGAGGTCACCCATCTACAGACCTGCTATGCTAAAGCCATCTTCAATCTCGGTCTCCCCAGGGTACTGTCCCAGGTCTGGAGCCATTTCTGTAGCTCTTTTCCAGGTTTCCTAATCGCAGTTTTCAGGGTGGCCACCAGAACTGAACATGTTATTCCAGCAATGGCCTTAGTAATCCTACCTCTCCGCACTGCCTAACCAACAGCACCTGCCCTGTGACACTCAAGGGTCACCCCTGCCCTCATGCTTCACCTGTGTCTCCACAGCCACCTCTTGAAGTAGCTGTCCCCACACACCTAGCTGGCTGCTCCTGCACTAGGGATGCCTTGTCTTCCTCACCAATGTGACTTCCAGCCCTCTGGGCAAGCAGACAGTGAAGATGAAACCAATGAGAGGGGAGAAAGACTGTGAAAGGCAAGACCCTGACTTTTGGCAGCAATGTAGGCTCAGGAAACTCTGTTTTCAGAGCATTGCAGTGCCTCACCACAAAACAGAGGTGGAACCAAAACATCAACAGTACTTAGTGTCATGCAGGCCACTTAAATGCGGTGAGGGCAGCATCCAGGGCAGTGGGGATGTGCTATCTGGGGAGAAGAGCAGGCAGAGCTTCTTTGTGAAATATGGTCCCCAGTGACTTGGGATAGCTAACACTAGTGTAGACCAACCTTGGATGGGGCTAAAAGGAAACATGGGATAGATACATGGACTATCAAAATCTTGATTCTCAGAGTGGCCTCCTTTTTCCTCATTGGAAAAACAATATTTTGCCTGCACGTGCACAGTGCTACTTGCACTCTGAGAATGAGCATGACTGTCTTCTCCCTCTTCCACTTTTGCTGTTTAGCACGTTCAGGCAGTCAGCAGGGTTGCTGCCCCAGCCAGCACAAACCAATTATTTTTCTCCCTTTTTACACTAACCTAACTGCTTAAAATAATAAGCACTTACTAATTCACCAAATATTTATTTAACTATGAGGGGGCAAGTGGGGAGTTGTTTTCACTTGCAATGACTGTCTCTCTGGACACTATCCACAGTGCCATGAGCAGAATCCTTATTGCCTTCACCCCTGCATGGAAACAGGAAGCCTCGCTGCGCCGGGGCAACTCTCTTTGTTCTGCAATATGACTGCTAAATTTAAATGTCATTAAAGTTACATCCTGGAGCCTGAAGGTTTCTAAACAATACTGGTTAGATTGCATCCCAGAAGAAGCTGCTGCTGAAAGAGAAAGTTTATTTATTCATCTTGGTTTTAATATCGTTATGCACTTAACTCTTCAGAAGAGTTGTAGGGAAGATAAATACCCTGATCACACTTCCCAGTATAGTATTATTAATTTTCTTCTGCATTTTATATATTTTAAAATGTGACAGTGTTTGTGCCAAAGCTCAGGCAAGCAGATTTGTGCCCCTTCAGGCAATTTAAAACAAAATACAAGCAGTTGTGTTTGGTATGGTTTATCAGATCCTGTAAATTAAAATTCTTCTCAATTCCCACTGCTACTGCTAGGATGCTACATGATAAAAGATCTTTTGTGGCTAGAAAGAGATCAGTGAAATTTCCCATTGTCCAGGTTGAAGCAAATGCAAAAGCAGAACTAGTGGTAAGAATCTCTGGAAGTCAGTAATATTAAAAAGCCTTCCTGGGTGAATTAGACAAAAGCAAAAATATCAACACTTTTCATGCAACACTTGGAGAGCTTCAGTAATTCTCAAGAAAGTGGGAACCCCCTGGTCAATCGTCATTTCAGCTTTGTAGTAACAACAGTGCTGTCTCCTTGACTCCCCTCTCACTTCCATGATTTTGCCTCCAGCTTTAGGATCAAGTGGAATACAGGAGATCTGGAGGCATTTAAGGCCAGGTTAGATGGGACTTGGGGCATCCTGGTCTAGTGAGGGCATCCCTGCAGGGGTTTGGAACTAGACATCTTTGAGGTCCCTTCCAACCCAATCCATTCTATAATTCCATGATTTTTTTTAACCTAAATTGCTTAAAAGCAATTATCTCCCTAATTTTCAATGTATCAACTGTCACTCAAGACACCAAGCTGCTTTTGGAAGTTGTAGAGTGCATGTCTTCAGCCCTATAGACTCTGATAAAAGCTTAAAGTCTCAGAAGAAAGCAGCTCACTCAGTTTGCCAGTGATCACTTCCAAGGCCTCTGTTCAGCTTGTAAATGGAATTAGTGAGGTTTTCAAATGTTAGCACAGGCTCACTACCAAAAGTTAAGCTCACATTTCTCATTGATAACTCTATGTATATGAGATAAAGTAAAGCAAAATTAAAACTCAAAGAATGTCTGTGCCCACAGACACCATAACTGTGAGGAATGCAATGGGAATGCACCTCTCTGCATCCACTGGCATGCTCTCAAGATACATATATATGTATCTATTAATGTGATAACATATATCCATATGACATGGTGACAAATTATAGAAGACTTTTCCTTGATTTTCTATGCTCCTTTACCTAGATTTGCATCTTTATACATATATTTAGATAAACACCAAGCACAGAGAAACCTCAAAGTGTTTCTAAAAGTGCTTCTTTAGCAACCCTGTGCAGTACTAACACTATCCTGTTGATAGAGTTTCCATATCAAAGTGTCAAAAAGGTAAGGAAAATCAGAAGTGTTTCTTAAATATACTTTCTCCACTATCTCTAAGCCAAACACAACTGACAAACCACATCAGTGTAGGTCTGAGGAATGCAAAACATATTAAACAAACAAGGGATCAATGGAGAGAAAGAACAAGGTGTTGCCTAACAGATCACTGAAAACCCAGCGTGCCAGTGGGAGAGAATAGTGGTAGTTTATAAAAATGAGATATAGGGCAGAGGTACTCCAATTTTGTTCCCTGCACTAGAAAGGTATGTGCCTAACTTCAAATGTGAAATCTTATATGAAGATACTTTATTGAAGATACGTTATGATCCTCATTATAAATTACCCAGCCTCTCCTGTGGCCCATTTACAGAAGTTTATGAGCAAGCCTAATGCTGGGAGTTGGGAACATGACGTATGTTATTATGCATTGAAAACTTGACCGCGGTACTATGATCAGATGACTTCAGTAGTGCCAAAGACAAAAAACCTATTGACCAGCAGATCTTAGAGGGACACCACAAGAAAAGTCACATTTTATGGGTACATTACACATTGCAGCAGCTTGTTACTGAAGTTGATCAAAACACGTTGACCAGAAATCAAGGGAATGAGGATTTCTTGGGTTTTTTGTTTGGTTTTGTGGAGTTCTTTCCATAAAAAAGAGGGGCTCTGCTTTCCTTGAAAAATTTCAAGTTGCTAGAGAAAATGGATTCTGAAAAGTTCTCAGATTTCAGCCAAAAATATGACATGTGACTGGCATGCTGTTGAAATGCCACATGCTGTCTCTGTCTCTCTGGGCTGGGTTTCCTATGGGAAGCATAGAGACAGGATTCAGTAGGCTCAGTGGGACACCTTTGGGAGGAGGATGGGTCAGGAAGGCTCAGGGAAGAATGGATGCACACAAGGTGTTGAACTAGGGCTCCCACGTTGCGTTTCAGCAGCACTTTTAACCAGACCAGGAGGAGGAAGTGAAGGTGTGTTTGCTTTTTTTGTACAGGAAAAAATAAATAGCCTAAAAATTGTCAGTTTCTACTTATATTGGATGAAAAGTCGAAAATCTTCCATAGGGAAACCTTCCACCCCCTCTCTGATCTCTGACCACATTTGTTTGACCAGGTTTTCTGGGTACTGGCATGCTGGTGTGGTGTTTCTTTTTAGGGAAAAAAAGGAGACTGTAGTCTGTCATATCTGAGGGAACTGGGTTAGAGACAAGAGACAGATGACAAGGGTGGTTGGGCATGGTGTTGGCAGGGTGTCAAGGGGAGCTGAGAGGGGGTGGGAACCATCTGCCTGGAGAAGGAGGTTGCTGAGATGGAGGTAAAGGGGGTGGCAGAAGGAGAAAAAGTTTGTTCTGCATTTCAGAAATACTTTTGGTTTATGTTTAAGAGTAGGGCAAATGTGGACCTCTTTGTAATCCACATATAGGGAAGTTACCAATGACACTCAATATGAGCTTATTTTAATTGAACAAAAGGTGGCTGATCTCGCACTCAGGAAGCTAACATTTGCCTTGCCTCATAAGGGTATGGCAATATTGAATCAACACGCAGGAAAGTGAATTTCAACTACAAAAGCTTAAAGTGGGTGACTCATGCTCTTTCCAGGTAGACATGCCAGAGGGTCTAATTGTAAGAATCTGAATGGCAACCAAAGATTCCTTCCCAGGTTTAAGTCACTGTATGCATCATTCATCCCAATATAAGCAAATTCAGGAAGAAAAGCATCAGGTGTGTCTTCCCCTTAAATGGGAAGGCTATTAGAAATCAGATCTTTACAAATTTTCTGACCTTACAGAGCACTGGGTATGCTTATGACAAAAAGGCATACATTGCTAGTTCACGCCACCCTGGGTAAATTCTAAGCAAGGACTTCCAGCCCAGAGAATATCAGCTCTAACATCAGCTTGTGAAAGCAGAGCTATAGACCATGCAGGAACAAGAGCAAGGTGAAGAGGAAACCAAATTCACGGAAACAATTGTCAAGGGAAATTATATCTTCTGACTATTGAAGATATTTAACTGAACATTAGTATTCTAATATGAAACTGAGAAATTAGTGTCAGGCAAAACAATAGAAGACCATGGAGTTCTAGGACGTCCAGCCCTATCAGAAAAGGACAACTCTCGGTCAGGAGCTTTGTAGTGTAACAAAATGAGCCCAGGTTAACCAGAGTGCTCAGGTTGGTTTGTGAGAGCCTTTCCCACTTGGTAAGGAAAAAAAAGAAGTAGTAAATACTCAGAAATGTCAAGTGTTATGACAACTTGAAACAGAATACTTCAATTCTTACAGGAAGAACAATTGAATATCACCAGGAAAGGTAGAAGACAAAAAGGGGCTTATCAGCTACATTCTCTATACATATTGGTAGAGCTGATTCCAGCCTTCAGGATTTCCTTTGGCCAGCTTAAGGACTTTCTCAGTCAAAAAGTCTGTGAACCCCAGAAGCTTTTGTCTCCATCCTCTGGAAAGTCCCACACTCTTCTCAGACTCTTTGGTTTAATGTTTATGCTTTCTCCTCTTATCACCTTCTCCCTGGAAAGAACCTCCTTCACCAGGCTCTGCTGTTCCACAGGCACAAAGCAGACTCCCTCCCTCCAGAGCAGCCACTCAAGAAAATGATTCAGAGGAACATAACACACAGACCAAAACCAGTCCCATCAGCATGCTTGGGAATACTGTTACCCCTGTATATTAGAAATTGTTGGTGTTCCCCTCTTTCCATACCCACATGCCTAGACAGAAATATGTGTTCATGAGCCATCAAATACTTATAGACACATATACTGTCCAGGAACCTCACAAAACCTCTAAGACTAGACCTGTTCTGGAAGTTGCGTCACTCATCTTCGTGGATAAAGAACAGTGATGAAGACAGGTTTTTGGTGAAATTTTCTGAATGGAAACATAGCCATGGAAATACAGATTTGCTTTGTCCTCCTCAGGGTAAATGGATGGAGGCAATGAGAAAGGTTGAAGTTCAACACAGAGCCTGTTCACAGCCAAGATCCTCACACATCAGGTGTATCAGACATGGGCAAAGTACAGACCTGGAAAGCTGTCTTGTGCAAGCCCAGACACAGTCCTAATTACTGGTGGTAAGGTCTCAGTCCCTCCTCCCCTTGCTGCCTCTCTAAAGAAAATATCATTACAAACAACCCACTTCTATGGTATACAGTATTTGTGGCAGCATTGTTTCATCACAATGTTCAAAATTAACTCTCTCTCTCTATATATATATATATACACACAAGTGGAGATCAGCATAACATTCGAGTGTATGCTGAAATTCTATTGAGGTCAACCTACTCAGTAGAGCCTACTCTGTTGCATTAACTTAAAGTATTTGCATTAAACACAGATAGAATAAGGGTGACAAGCTTGCATATATATGGCAGTTCATTTTTTCTGTTTCTAGAATACATTAAACCCCTCCCCATTTGGAGTTCAGGATTCATTCTTTTACACAAATGTGACTGTATCACTTTCAGCTCAAGAGAAAGACCAATACAGGTGACAGATATGTTACATCTATTCTTTACAGTAGTAATTCTCATTTGATATCAGTTTAAATTGGATAAAAAATATTTGGGTTATTGAAAGTATTAAAAGAATGAACCTAGTTCTATTTTTCTCAGAATCTAAAAACACTGAAAGAGGGAACACTAACTGGAAATCTTAGCAAATCCCCCAAAAATCCAAATAAATCTAAGATAAAATCAATGAAAAATTATCGTTGCTGAGCATTCACAATGATTCCAGGACACCTGCAGAATAAACCTGTGCTAGATGGGATGTCTATGCAGAAAACAGAAGCTAATTGCTGTCATGAAAGCAAAAATGCAAAATCTCATTATGGGGATGAATCCAAGTAGCCAATGTGCAATAAACCCTCCTGCAGTCAGGCTGAGTGGAAAGTGAGAGTATCCATTTCTGATGTCCTGAAAATATTTTGACATGCTGTATAACACAATGGCCTGCTTCAACTGCCACCAGCAAAGCCACTGAAGAGCAAGAGATCCCTGACAGTCACAGCCCTGGACTGGGGCTCCTGATCACCCACAGAGCCACCCTGTCTCCTCTTTTGGGCCATTAATTGTTCAGTACAGAAGGCTCCCACATGACACAGGGGATGCAAGGGCACGTTTGTGGGTAACATGAACACTCCAGAAATGGAAACATATTCAGGTGAATTATTTGATCAACACTTGCAGAAATGAACGTTTTCTCTTGCATAATGGAAGCCAATTAAAAAGGAAAAGATTAAATTTGTCAGGTAATTTGTTCTTTACGATTAATTCAAGTAACTAAAAAAATCCATTATTTAGTTTTCCTGTGTCCTACTAATCTGAAACTCTTTTCCCCCACCTCCTGAGAAACTCTGCGCAAAAAAGCAGAGGAATGATTAATTTTTTAGCATGAGACAGCCTGACCTTGTACTCCATTAAGCAGAGTGTTTCCATAGTTTCCATGTAATTTGTCATGGACGAATTCACCTATGTACCAAACAAACTCTTTATATTATCAGGCTTGCACGGAAAATAAAATCTGAATTGCTGCTGTTTAATGAAAATATAAACTCGAAGCAAAACAAACATTCCTATTTCCCATAGAAGACCACAGATTTTTTTAGGCCTTTCCCTGTGAATTTGGAAGGCTTTTCATCAGACACTGCAGCATCCTGAGCATTTCTGATGTGAATAAAGCAGAAACACTTTAGGACAAAGCCCAGATCCACTGCAATCAACAGGATTTGGGCCATTGATTTCAAAGGATCATAAGGCTTCATAGCAACTTGTTGGAATTTAATTTCAGAGCTTTAACTAAAGGCTTAGTACCAGAGGTCCCATTGCTCAGGGCAGACACTAAAGGCCATCACTCGCCTAAGGATTTACAATCTTGTTTGCAGTTCTCCTTTCTGCTGCAGTGAAGGCAAAAGTTCTCCTGATAATGCCAGGAGAGCACATACGGACAGCTTGGCATGGTCCAGCATCCCATCCCACTGAGGGGCATCAGATAGCTGTAGCAAACCAGTGGAGGAACGGAGCAAAAGAAAAGGTAGGAGCCACGTGGGTTTGCTCAGATGAGACAATCCACATGATAGAAGTGATTGCTGCAGTTGTGTTTAGTTGGGTAATGGGGACCACTGATCTGGTAAGCCATGGTGTGCTGCACTTGCCATCATCTGCTGGCAGAGATCCAGAGGAAGAGCAGGAGGATCAAAGAGTGGGTTTGGGATTGGTTTTTAGTGTTGTTTTTTCCCTCAGCTAAGTGCAAATAAGAGAGGCTGGCAAAAGGGATAAAAAGCTAACTGAAAGCCTTCTCACTCTCTTGGATGCTAGAAAGTTTCATTCAGTTTCCGACAAAGGTTTTGTTCTTTTGGGTTTTTTAAAATCAGCCAAAGGACTTATCTATGAAGAAATAAACAAAAGAAATGTTTTGATTTAAAACAAAACAGCTCTTTCTGGACGTGAGAGTCGATACTTAAAGAGGAATGCTAGGGTTTTTTTCTGTAAATTTGCTGCAGAAGAAAAGTTCATGATAAAATACAGCTAAAAACCAATAGGAGAAGAAAAAAGTTTTGGTGCAATCAGTTTCACATATCAAGATGTGTTCTTCCCAAATCTCCATGCATAAAACACAGGAATGTTCTTGCTTGAGCAACCTTTCAGAAGGTACCCAAGAGCATTGAGCATACATGGACTCCCAAATTTGGGAGTTTCAATGAAAAGATTGGATCCTTTTTGTAAAAGAAACAGGAGAACAGATTGTGCCACCCTTTCTTAATATACTGGTAGCTGATTGAAAAGATAAAAGTATATCACAGTCTTCAAACTCACATCCAAGCTAGATGACAACGCCACTGAAACTAGTAGACCTGATAGCAAAGGAAGGATTTCTACATTGGAACAGTTCCTCAGGCAGTGTAAAATGTCTTCATTCCATTGATTTTAAAAGGGTAGCATCAATTCGTTCTGACAAGGATTGGTACAGGGAGTAATGCTGCAGGACCCCCAAGTAGGTGTTTAGATGGAACTGTCCAACAAGGGAGTCAACACCATTTGGAAAAGCAATAAACAAGAAATTGCTATTGCTATGTTTGGGAAAGAATAGGTGTGATTGCTGTCTTCTTCCAAACCTTTTCAGCTGTAGGGACAAGCAGCAGCTACTTTTCTGCTGCCTCTGAGAAATCAGTGCTTGCTGTCTTAATTCATAGGCAAAAGTCACTGCAACACAGATATTTATGGGAACTCTTAAAAACAATAAAAAAAACCCCCACCCACAAACAAACAAACCCCAAGAAAACAAAATACCACAAAACTATCTGTAAAGACCTAACTGTACAGAGTCATATTAATGTGAAGAAATTTTCCTCACCTGCAAATTGTAAAATTTTATCACCAGTTTTGATCTGATAAAGTTACATTGGTGAAATAAATCTGCAGCATGACTGTGTGCGTGTGTGTGCACCTCTAACTTTATTGTGGTTTTAAGTACTACATACCATGGTAGGGAAATGATTGATATCAGTGATGGTAACTCAATTCTACATCAGCATAGAGTCATCAATCTTCTGGCACTCTTAAAAAAAGCCTGAATAATGTTATATTGGTGTTCTGTGGAGCTTCTCCTTTCTGATGCTATGCATTATTGCTGCAGCTTCTTCCAAACCTGTAAAGATTTTTATTGTTTACAAAGTGAATTATGCTTTCATATCTTTTCCCTTACTGTTTTCCCAATTGCTTAGCAACAAGTCTCCACAAAGAAAAAAACCAGAGCACTTTTTCTTTCATGTTGTACATCAGCAGTGTCTCTGGTGCAACAGTGACCTCAGCTTGTTTAACACCCAGGATGCATTTGGTCCTTTATGTTAATCTTGATGTTCTGTAGAGTCTATATAAGTTAATATTTAAGTATCACCTTTCTGGATCTGTAACTGTTCCAGTCCTGGGGCTGCAGCTTTATAAACACCATCTTCCTCATTCAACATTTTTAAAAGTGCTACTGATTTCCACTTTCTCCTTTTCAAGGGAAATCTGCCCAGTTCCAGAACTGGAGGTATGTCAGACTGGTGCTACGTTATAAAAATACCTGTAGATACCAAGCTAACAAGTCATGTGCAGCACTGGAAACAGACTTCTGGAGCTGTAACCAGTATATAGTATATACTAAATTAGTATGCCTCTTGTTATTTTAGATTCAAACAGCTGCATTGATGCCCACCACACAAGAATCAGAATCTCAGAATGGTAGGGGTACATTTATTTGTACCTTGACAGCTACATCTCCTTTCTTTGGCAAAGAATTACTTGAATATAGTATATAATAGTCCAGAAATAGTCCAGAAATAGTCCAGTATACTAAACTGACTATTTTTATATGTTAGATGAAAGACCAGAATGTTTAAAGCCCTTCTGTACAGGTAGTCTATGTTCCCAAAAATACCTGAACAGGGAAAAAGAGACTGGGCAATGACCATGTACAAGATGTATGGGGAGCAATCAAAGAATATTTTCCAGTAGCAAGTGAAAATGATTTAAAGCTTCTCAAAACAACACAATTGGTCCAACTTTCATCAAGGAGGTGCCAGCCTTACACTGCCAAGGGAAAAGCACTGCATTACCTAATATTATTTTCTGTCTTTAATTTTAATGAACATCAAGATGCTATATTCAATGGAATGTATTCCCAAATGGGATGGTTAAATAGGTTTACAGACTAATATTAGTTTTAGAGTGCACTGAGTCAGATGACTTCCAAGAGAGGCTAGTGCAGCTCAATCAATCTTTAATATAATTCAGGACATAGACAACAAAAACACAGCCAAGAATTCTCCTGTCTTTGCTCAAGGCTCACCCATCCAAAAGAAAGAAGGGCAGAGAACAAAGAGGCAAACAGAAACTGTACTCTATAATCCAAGACCATGCAGATCTTGAAACAGATGTGTGTAGTTCAGAAGAGACTTCAGCATGGTAGCTCTGTTTTGTGCATTAGAAGAGACTCCTGACAAGAACTGTGAAAGACCTTAATCTGTGTCAATATAACCAGACACTGCTGGAGACTCTAGTTCAAATCACAGTTCATCTGTGGATGGCTTGCAAAACCTCATATAAATTGTCTGGATCTGACAGGGAACTCTTCTTCCCTGGCTGTAAAATGGAGATAGTCAAACCACTTCTTGCAGAACTTAGCAAGGGTGAAGTCCAGTGAAGACTACAAGGTGCTTAACACCTTAGACACCTAGAAAAAGCATTGATGAGTATACCCAGTGCCATTCACTTCTGTCCATTCTGACCATTCATGCATCTGGAAAGGAGTCTGCAGATTTATGGAAAGGAATACGACTCTCAAGAATACCTTCCAGAAGCAAACCAGATCAAGTCTGGGTGCAAATAGCTCTGCCCAATAGCAAATGCTTTTCTAAACTAAAACAGACCTCCCTGCACACCTCATATGCAAGGTAAAAGAGCAAACAGCTCATATTCTCTAACCTTTTTCCATATTTGCTGTGCAGGTAAAGGCTGGAAGGACTCCAATACCTTGATTCAGCGCTGTAGTAGTCTTTCAGTCCAAAACCTGGAAGAACCACCACCCCAGGCAAATACTACACAGCAGCATTTAAGAAGCAATTTGAAAGCAAATATCCTTATTTGTGAAGCAATCACAGCTAAGGAAAGTATACCTGAAGGGTACGGGCAAGGCAATAGGCAGGATAAATTATTCCCCAAGGGAACGTTGCATTCCACGCATATTACTTTTACACAGAGTTGATTACTTTCAGTGCCGTTCAAGGAGGCTGGCAAAGAGTACTTCAATGGCTGTTTTTACTGCTGATTTACACGAAACTTAAAGTAATTTTTTAAGTATTGCAGGTTGGAAGAAGACACTAAAGTACAGCAATCTGCATGCAAAGATAGACTTAAAAAACATGTTGAATTTCTAGCTGCAGCTCCCTCTTGAATTGATTCACCTGATAAACAAGTTAGGTTTTGCTGCCTTCAATAATTCCACCCTGATTTTGCTCACTTCTCTGTGTAAGTGCAACCAGGCTGCTCTGATTCCTTACAAACTCATCAGTCATTGCGTACATCCTAGGTTAGGTTCATGTCTAGTCCTTACAAGGACTCTTTACCCTCTTTAATGTTTCTTCAGCACAATAAACAAACTTGACCTATTATAGAGTAAGGCTTCCTATCCTGAAAGATCAGAGGACACTTACAGAAGAACAAGCATAGAAAAAACCCGTAAAAAATATTTCAAACACCCAAGCATCAATCACTCACGTTAAAATGTAGACTCCTTCAGGAGTCTAGACACAAGTTTAGCAGAGAGAGGGGAGGTTTGCATCAAAGAGAAGGCTCATCAAACAGAGGGAACATGCTGATGCAACTCTGAAGGCATATTGAGACAGAAGAACACGGTGCACCACTGACAAGAACTCCTCACCTTTTCAAACCTTTGGGCCACAAGGGAGCTCTGGATTGGAACCATTGTAAAGACTGTAGGAAATTACTACAATGGCACTATGAAGTCATACATCTCAGCTGGGTTTCCTACCCCAGGCAGGACTCCCACTATGCGTATGTGTGCGTAGCTCTGGGTATGTGATCTCTGAGCTGAGAATAAGGTCTGGCCAGTTGGGAAGGTGAGGTGTGTCTTGGATGGACCTGGATGTATAAACAGGCTCTTGGCTACCCAGAATAGGTCACCTGAAGCCTGTTTGAGACAACATCTAGAGGCTTGCAGAAAGATTATTTTATGGCTATGATTTTACTGCCTCCTTTGGTCTATGACATCTGCAGGAACATGCTGACCACAGGGATGCAATACCTAAAACACTAACTCAATGAAGAGATGCACTACCTATTTCAATAGAACTTTACAGGGTAACCATAATTTTCCACATAAGGGATCAAGCCTGACTCTGCTTGGGTAAGGAAAACTGAGAACACAAAGCAACAGAGAAGGTATTGTTGGCAGGAAAAGATGCCATTAGATTTTGGGGGACTGGAGAGAGAATAGACAAACCTCAGAGAAATATTAAGATATACACTGTTCTAGTAGTACTTTGGATATTTTGTATTTTCCCCCAATGTGAGAGAAGGACGAAGGAAATCCATCGTTATTGTCCTGATTCCTTGTTGCTGACTGCACACTGCTGTAAGTACTACAACTGGGTGAGTCATTCAGAAGAAATCGGTAATTTGACATTGTTGACCCATTTCGATTTCACAAATCACTTCCACCATGAAGCTACACTTTTGCAACAGTATTTCTCAACTTCTGTCAGGGTGAAGGCTGCTCATGAATTATTTATTGTTCTGTACATACAGTGAACTGATTTGTCACCAAATCTAGAAGGTGATGTGTAGGTTCACGGGTCAACTACAAAGTGAAAAGTGAGTCAAGTTTCTTTCGCTAACTTTTACCTAAATATGTTCACATGAGACTCTCAGATACTTCACTAATTTCATTAAAAATGTTTTTAACCAAAAGGTTTATCAATAAATGTAGAAAATTAATTAGAAGACTGTAGAAACCACAAGAGCACACTCTAAGGCATATTTGCTGAAATATGCCTTTGTGCGGATTTTTATTGCTGGTCCTTCTCAATTAGCAGTTTTTACAAATGCTTGGAAATAAAAATGCTTGCCAGTAATTCTACATCTGATTTTGCAATATTTGTATCAAAAACATCTGAGTAAATTTGCCAACAATACTGAAATTGTCTTTTTAATCTATAGAGGGTACAGTCATCAATTTCAACACTTATTTGGTACATTACTTCTTTGCCATGTTGCTATCATGATCATAAAACGTGATTGATGTACCTTCATCCACTGTCTTTTAGATACATTTATTGGCTAAACTACAAATGCTCATGTTCCTTTTACAGAGGAAAGTGTTATCAGCATGTTTCAAACTGAGAAATCTATTACGATTCCATTTCTAATTGGAATATGGCTTTAGAATTAGTCTTCAGACAAAACTTCTACAGCAGTTTATATGCTAAGTGTTGCATCTCAAAATTGTTTCCTACTTATCCCTTCTAAGAATCTATAATCTAAGTGTTTACTTATTACAGCTCTGCCAAAACATCAGGAATAATCTTTCACTAACTGTCTTATTTATTTTACGGTTGGCAAGACAATAGATCAAGTACCCAGTTTTTATTGCATATGTAAATGTAACTGTATGAGATAATTTGCAGATTCAAAGCAGAAGAGCAAATAATTATGATGATAAAATAATGTTGGGAAAGGAATTTATCAAAGCCAGTTTATTGTTCAAATTATCAGTAAGCAATTTGAATTTGGACTAAAGCAATAGTGGTCTAACTGTTTATGCTAAGAGTTATGCCCTGATTTTATTTGCATTCATGCAAATAGCAAAGTTTCTGTGAAGAGTAACTGGGAGCAGAACTAAACCTGACCTTAGGTTCTAAAACCACGGGTCTCACCAGGTACAGAAGATTACCACATGAAAACTGCAAAACTATAAAGGTTGGGTTCGTTCAGGTTTTTTATCCTGTGAAGAACAGGGGTTGATTTTAATGAACCAGATGAAAATCTGAAATTATCCTTTCCCTTCTTGCAGAAGTAAAATCTAATGTCCCCAGTAATGTCTTTGGGTTGAATGTTGATAATGTCAAGTCTAACATGTAGCAAATCAAGACTGTACAAGTTAAAAATGATCTTAGTTTTTACTTTCAGAAAAGCCAATGGGAAGTTTAGCATGGAAGTACAATTTCAGTTTAGAGCAATCACCAGCGTCAGTCTGTCAACTGAGAAGGTCAATTGCCTTTTATCCAGTTCAACTGGGAGATGAGCTGGAGCAGCAGAACCCCCAGTGCCAGCAGAAAAAGATGTTGTGGTGTGATGAGGGCATGAGAATTTCAACAAGTCTCACATAAAGGATGAAAGGAAGAATTCTCCATGGGACAGGAACAGGGAGAAAAAGCTCAAGTGGTACTGTGTGGACTGAGAAGATCAGCACTGCTGAAATGCAAGGG
Organism: Porphyrio hochstetteri; assembly: GCA_020800305.1. Taxonomy (NCBI): domain Eukaryota; kingdom Metazoa; phylum Chordata; class Aves; order Gruiformes; family Rallidae; genus Porphyrio; species Porphyrio hochstetteri. Next base: position 64,807,963 of record CM036908.1, on the reverse strand, counting down.
GGGCTGGAGAGGGACAGGTTGCCCAGAGAGGTGTTGGAGGACCCATCCCTGTACACATTCAAGATCAGGCTTGAGGAAGCTCTGAGCAACCTGGTCTAGTGAAGGTGTCCTGCTTCCTGCAGTGGGGTTGAACTAGATGACCTTTAAATGTCCCTTCCAACCTAACACATTCTAGGATTCTCTGATTCTGTAAGAGTAGTAACTCACCTGTAATGACATCAGACTGGGATCAAAGATGCACAACTCCAAATTCTCTATTTTAAACCACTCCCCAGAAAGCATGAGACAATCTAGGTGTAAAACCTCGGTGAGACTGAAACAGCCCTATCCCTAAACAAGGGTCAGCTGTGACACCAGAAAAAGCAGGTGTTGATTCAGGAATTGCAGGAGCAATTCTATTTTGCTCTAGCTGGGAATCATAACACCAATGCCTGTAAGTATATGCCAAAGAAAACCAACCTAGTCTGCTGATTAAAGCTTTAGAGGCTTGAGCTCAATTTAAGTCTCACCTTCATACATTTAGTGTCCAAAGTGCTACCAAAAGGATCAGAAAAGGCCTGAGGAGAATTAAGCACTGATAACTAGATTAGAGAGAATACTCAATACATTTCAGTCTCTCAAGTTGATGCTGAGCAGAAACATGTGAGCAAAGGCGTGTCCCTTATTAAAAACACTGCAAAGTGAAGCTTGATCTATTATTCAATCAATGCTCTTTTGAAGCAAATGGTCATTTTACATCAAACCCTTTTTTCTTTATTTGTTTTCTTTTTAATGCCATGTCTACCGAGGGGGCGGGAGCACTAAATAACCCTGGAGAGCATTCATTCAGCTGCAATAAGATAGCAGGGAAGGGGAAGGAACAGTCTATTTATAAAGCTATAGAAAGTAGTGGAGCCTTTTGCACTTTCTGTGGGTGCAGGCAGATAAAAGGGCTTTGTTTAAATTTAATTTTTGGACAAGACCACAAGGAAGTTATTTATGCTTCTGGCCTCACTGGAAGTCCATTTTTGCTGACAATGGAGACCTCACAGGTATATCTGCCTGCACCTTTATGCAAGGAGGAGAGAAAAGCTGCAGGAAGCAAATGCAGCTGGAGACCCTGATGGTGTGGAGACTGAGCAGGGAAAGCTGACAAGACAAATCAATAAAGAGTTTGCAGGTGTCTGTAAGAAAAAAGGCTGCTGCAAAATAATTCTCTGGTGGAAAGGAAAGACATATGGCACATGGTTATATATTAAAAGAGTCTGGCAATGGTGTAAACTGGAAGCCTATCCTCTGAGACAGAAGGGCAAAGAGCTCTCAGGGCACTGCCTGCAATGGTGAAAACGGTGGAGCGGGATGAAAAGCAAAGCAGCTTTCAGTGGGAGAAGAGCTTCCTGCCTGTGAAACGGAGAGATGGCATCAGTGAGAGACACATGTGAGCAAAGGCAGGGAAGCAGGAGACAAAACAGAAGGCAGCTTTGCAAAAATAGCTGCCAGTCAGAGAGGATGGACTGGCAGGGAAGTGCGTGTGTGCACATGCGGTGGGGGGCTGCATGGAGTGACAGCATAGCAGTAGTTTCTGCAGACAAATCATTTTAGAGGCTGATTAATGTCTGTATCTCAAGCAGTACCACCAGCTGTCTCAGAACTGGGGAGTTTCGGGTTCTTCCTTTAGAGAGACCAAGAACAGCAGTTTACATCAGAATAGCCCAGGCAGCAGCATGAGACTCAGTCATTAATCAGGAAAATGCCTTCTCTTCACAATTGAGAGTTGCCATCAGCAAAGAACAAACCTAGATTAGGAACTGAAGCCCTGTCTGCCAAAGTCAGTAGGGAACAACACAGGGACTTCAGCTGACTTTGGATCAGGGTTTTGTAAAGGACACAACATACTGGGATACTGGGAAGTGGGGCACAGGATTCAACAGTTCTAGTTTCTGGTGGAAAAAAGGCCTAATGCACATAGTTGTGCAGGTTATCTGTGCATGCTGTGTCTGGCTCAGTCCACCTTTCCTTACCCACAGGGCATCAGCCCCCAGCTCAAATCATGGCCAGGGGAGACCAGGTTCCTCAGATCTGTGTCCAAGGATGAGCTCCAAGGATGGATAGCTCTATAGGCAGCCTGTTTTACTCTTTGACCACATTCATGGTAAAAACATTTTTTTCATACTTTAAAAAAGTTTCCAGCCCGTTTGCACCCATAATGCAAGGTCTAAAACCACCTTCACATAAGGATGGCCCATCTTGGCCATGCTACCTATACCAAAAAAGTCTTAGAAAAAATTGAGTCAGACTTCTTGGGGACTTCTTGTGCCTCTTTGGTTAGACTTTGCTCTGTGCTGTAGCTATGCTGTATTCAGCAACACTGCTGAAACCTCTGACTTTGGTCATACTAGGTTTGACTTTTTGCAGGAAGCCTGCTTGTTCAGAGAAACCATGCATACACAGAACAAGCAAGCTGCAGGAAACACTATTTCAAAGGTAACCATACTTGAATGTAGACATCTCCATCATCCTCCATGAAGGATGGGCATCCTCAATGCAACTACAGGTTTTTTTACTCTATTATTTTGCTCTGCAGTGAGAAAAAAAGTACTGCATCATATTTTCAGTCTCCTATTCAGTGTTGTAACTTTGTGTCACCAGTTGCACGTGCACTGCACTGTGTTTAGCAGGACTTTACTAACTAAAATGCATATGTGAACTGAAAGGTATCATTTCTGTCACTCAAAGGATTACTTAGCAGAACTTATTTGGGCAAAATGGGAACAAAATATTGAAGACATACTGAGGTACTTAATTTCTAACATGCTTTGCAGGTAGTTGTCTCCTGTACTTCAGCTTGGATTGTTTGATTTACATATTCAGGTATATTTAGTGTCCTTTTGATTTCTAAATCTAAATAAGTACAGTTTTCTTACAGGACAGGAAATGCTAAAAAAAACAACAGAACCTTTTCCATCAATATTGCCCAAGAAATCTTTGTTTCCACATCCATTATGGTCTGGATTCTTGCAGTCAAATGACTAGCCAAATTTATTTATTTTGAAAAACAGTAACATTTGCAGAAAACTGGTACTTTAAAGCTTAGAATCACATCCCACCAGAAAGCATGTTTACCTTATTTTTTACAAGCCTGCCCCATTCTGCTTGTGTATGTGGGACAAGGACACATGGAAGAGGAGAAGGGAAGGATTTGCAGAACTGCTGAAGCAATAACACTAGGGACAATCCATCCAAAGAATGAACTGTAGCACTTTCTCAGGTTTTAAAAGCCTCTTACCAGTCTGCTCCAACTTGCTCCAGATACATAAGCAAGCTGATAAACAGTTCTTGCTGATTTTATTCCCCTAACTTCAACAATGCTTTAATATAGCATTGACAAGCTTGTGCCTAGTAATTATTTAGAAGCTGGCTCATGGTCAGGTTTCGTAGCCTATTGTTACTGTCAACAATTGAAAAAGGGCTAATATTAAAATACCTCATCTAAAGTTGCTTTTGTTGTTGTGCATTGTGATATAAAAAGAACTGGGAGAAATATATCATTGCATATTTATGTCTTTCAAATTCTCAGATTATTGAAGAACAGAAATGGGAGAACGAAACAGCATCCTTATTGTGCTGGTTCCTTTTATCATCAGGATGTTCAAAACAGACAGTGAGATGATTCTTTTTTAATAAATGCTCATTGTGTTTTACCACATTACATATTGTCTACTTTAGAAGACTGGTGCCTTGCACCTATCATAACACTACCAGGGGCAAGATTTCAGATACAGTTTAGTGCATGACTGAAACAGAGAAGCACAACAAGATTCAAGGACTGGAAGCTGAAGCTGTGGAAGGTGAAGCTAGGATACATTAAGGTAAAGAGAAAGGAGGAAAGTGTGAGATGCATTTTACTACAGCCCAAGGTGAAGTGTGCCAGATGTTACACTCTTTCATTTGAGGCCTTTTGATCAAGATTGGCTATCTTTTACAAAATATATGTTTTTTTTCTTTAGAGTTCTATCAGAAAAACAAGGAAAAATATTTTAGAGAGAACCCAAGTCACCTTTTGAAAAGCCTCAGAAATGTTCTAGCTGAACTCGAGCATTGCACCAGTCACAGATCTCGAATCCAAAAGCACACGGGCAAGATATCAAGGTCTGCAGTATGTAAAAAATCCCCCACCAAACCTGTTCAAAAAATAAAATTCACACCTCATTTATACACTTCACAAGGATTCACACGTCAGTATGCTGAGTAAGTGATACTCAGAAGTCAGCCGTTGCTGAAGTCAAGAGGACATGTATCAAACTACCACACTCTTGGACATAGGTCTGGGTCTTGCGACCGTGGAAATGGACATTAGGGAAACCAAAACTCAGGTTGAAGCCTTCTGCTTTTAGCAGCTGACATACCCATCCTGATTTCTGTCTTCTGTGCAGCAGTATATGAATTAAAGACCAAAGTCCTTCTGTAGCCAAGGACCTAACAATTGTAAGGTCAGAAGAAGAGCAAAGAGGACAAAGGCTCATTTGTTCAGTGCCAGGGAGTCAACAGAAAACAGGCAGATCTGCATACCAATTTCTACCTCCTTGGGGAAACATTACTTCAACAATATGCCAGACTGAACCATAAAAAAACATAGTTCAATGTTTTTCTCAGTGTCTCTCAAACAGATTTCACAAAGAATGTTCTTTTGTATTCAGTGCTCCCCTGAATTATGGCTTAACAATGAAAATGTGACAATTACTTGACACCTTGAGCTAAAGTCCAGCCTCCTTATTGGTCACTTCTCTTTGATAATGGGACAAATATGCTGCCCTGGTTTTGGCTGAGATAGAGTTAAATTTCTTTCTAGTAGCTAGTATAGTACTGTGGATTGGATTTAGCATGAGACTAATTTTGATAACACACTGATGAATTTAGTTGTTGCTAGGTAGTTGTAGTGCTTACATTAAGTCAAGGCATAAGTCCTACACCCTACCAGGTGCACAAAAAACTGGGAGAGAACCCAACCATATAATGTCATGATCCATATAGAACTGGGAAAGCTGGCTGGGAAACAGGATCTCTGCTTGGAAACAAACAGCATAGACTCACAGAATGATTTGGTTTAGAAAGGACCTTACAGCTCACCTGGCTCCAACACCCTGCCATGGGCACTGACACTCTCCACTAGCCCAAGTTCCCCAAAGCCCCATCCAACCTGGCCTTGAACACTGCCAGGGAGGGGACAGCCACAGGTTCCCTGGGCATCACTGGGTTTTTCCCTGCATGAGGTGAGCAATTGCATTTATGCACTTGTTTTATATATATTATTGTTATCCCATTAAACTGTCTTTATCTCAACCCACAAGTATTTTTTTCTATTCTCCTCCCCATCCCCAAGTAGGTGTGGGAGAGCAGCATGAACAAGCGATTGTGGGGTACTGTTACCAGCTGGGGTTAAAGCATGACATAAAGCAAATTTTTCTTGTTGGAATACCAAACCCAAAAAAGTTCACTAACACTTGCCATGTCTCCTTTACTAGTTCTTAATGCTCTATGTAAAATTTGATGCTAACTTGCAGTTTTCCAAGCTCAGAACTGCTTTAGTGTTGGATCCTCACTCTTTTTAGGGTGTTTCTTCCCAGAACTTCTTGTCCTCTAGTTGGTAGGTGTTTCCCATTACTGCTTTTTCCTTTGCTTATTCATGGCAGTTTCTGGTACTATACCAAGCAACCTGACCAACATTGTGGATAGCTTATTCTCACCTCTTTCTCCCAGGAAAGAAATATCACTCAAGGAACACCTTACTTTAAATAAACAACAACAACAACAACAACAACAACAACAACAAAATCCTTGCTCTTGAAACAGAGGAAACATTAAAGATGAGATGCTTCTTTGGCAGCATTCTGGCTGACAGCAACCTTTCCATTGCTGCTCTTTGGTCTTAAACCACCATCAGTGGTGGTCCACATCTTTTCCTCAGTATGTTCCCACAACCTAGAAAGCAGCTTTACATTCCCTGTGCCATTTCAAGGAATGCACAGCTCTGACACCAAGAACAAACATCCTGATTTTGGAAGCCAAGTTTTCCTCCTTGCTCTCTGATGATTACTCTTGTTACCACCCTCAAACCTAACATTAAACTGCCCCACTGCAAAGCAGAACAGAGTGGCCTTATCACTTTGGAATATACAAGTAACACTTCTGCATGCACAAATATATTTCAATTTTCCTTCTCAAACATTTTTTCTGTCAGCAATAAACCATTACCATCCCTTTTCTCCAAGGAGTTCAGGCTTATAATCAGCATATTTAGCACCTGCACAGCTTTTGTTGCTGCAGCAACCCCTCTTCTCTCATTCCTTACCCCATACTTACTTTAATCACAAGTTTTACTAAATAACACAGGCTTCACTCACAGTTATCTCTTGGATATCAAAGTCTTTCACCATAACACATGACTTCCATTCATTATAGACTTTATCAGTCCAGTACAGGCCCAAGAAAGATTTGTAGCACTGACCAAGATTCAAATCTGGAAAGCCAAGTGACCACAGCACATGGAGGAAAGAAAAGCAGCAAGATGTTCTCTTGCTAATGTTTGAGATCCCCATGAATCTTCATAGGGGTTTTAAAAGCAATGCAGATAGTTGGAATGTAGAAGCGATAACTTAAGACACATGTACACATAAAAAAAGAATTTTTGTTTGTAAACAAGAAACTGAGACACTAAATCTTATTCAGACCTCATTAGCCTAATCTCCACTCACTGCCATGTCTAGAGTGCATCTCTTTTGTGTATTGGTCCCAGTGGGCAGATCACAGATGTGACCCAGAAGTAAAAGGTGGTGAAGAAGGAGGAAACCTATTGGCTCACCAGATGGAGTCTGTGAACAGACAGTCCCAGTATGCTCCCAGTCAGAACCACAGCTGCTGTGAGGACACAGAGGTAAGCTCTGACCTGCAAAAACTTACAACAGATAATATCTTCATACTTGAGAAATGGCTTTGTTTCCCAAAGGCAGTGGAGCTAGCTGGATTTGCCCTGCCCAGACCAGCATAGGGCTGGCAAGAACTTCTGAAGGGCCCCACAATTTAGCAAGCCTTTTTTTCATGGCATCACAAACAGGTTTTGTACCATCTAACCGCCTGCAGCAAGCAAAGCCAATCCTGTAGACCATGCATTCACTCGAGTCTGGAGCTTGACGTTTCACCAGGGAAACAAAGATCTAAGAAGTTTTTGCAGTAACATGAATGTGTCAAATATCTTTCAAACTCAGGAAAGCAGACACTGCTATTTCTGTCCTATAGCCTTAGACAGTTGCCAAGATTTTCCCAAGGCTGGGCAGGGTTGGGGATGCCTCTGTTTGGAAGATCTCTTACAAGAAATCCAATCTTAGGAAAGGAAGTGGCAAGCAGTCCTTAGCAGGGAGCCACAGAATCCATCTCAATGCACCTGGGAGCAATGCCAGAAGCCAGAGCATTTTGATGTGTGTTTTAAATGGTACCTATAGATAGCAAAACCTGGATATATGGACCCATGCCCTGAATTAAAATATTCTAAGAATGTAATTTCATCTTTTCATCACTTCAAAGCATTAGCTTTCTAGGAAGAATAGCAATATATTTGATAGAAAAAGACAATTACTTTACAATAATTTAGAGATGTTTTATGGGGAATATCCCTTCAATTAGTCTAACTGCTCCAGATACAAGCATACCTGCAAGGAAAACTTACTGAAATATTGAGTACTTCATATAGAAAATTACTATGTTAAGAATCTCTTGTGTTCTTTAAACATATTTTCAGAGATGCGTAATTTAACAAGAGTGCAATTAGCTTAATGAGATTTAAATTACACTAATGGACCTCATTAGGAAAGAAGTTTATAAAGTCTTCACAGTTATTCAGAGTCTTGTGCTAACCTAAGGAGACAAGGCTTCCCAGCTTCTTCCATAGTCAGTAAAGGAAAATAGGTTCCTGTGGAGAGTCAGTCCAGGAACTTAACTCAGATGTCCTGATCATCAATTCTAAATGAAACCTAAAGAGGCCACCGTCCCAAAAAGAGAACCACCTCTGTGGTTGCCCACAATCCTCCATAGCTACTTATATATTATCTTCACTATTATTTTAAAAATTGGTATGGAAAAAGGCATTGTCATGAACTGGAGGCAGTCCATCAATATATTCGTTTTCCATAGAACAGTAGCGACCAAAGCAATGAAATGTGGGAAATGACATTTTTAATAAGTAGACTGTGAGCCTTGTGAGATTCAATAAAGGAGTGCCTAATAAAACAAAAGACTGAGTCTTGAGAGAGTTTGCTACTCAAATCTATTTGGATAAAGCATAAAGAGAGCCCATTATGCCTAGTCAGTAACAGGATTAGCAAAAGGCAGGCAGAGAACAGGAATCACAATATGAACTTAAAGACTTCTCTTACATTCTAAGTTATTTTAAGAAGGTAAAGACGTTTTTTCTATTTTCTCTTCTTTGTAGCCATTATAGAGCATTTCAGAAGCGAGTAGAGAGTTATTTAACAATTGAAAGGTTTGATATGCTGTTCTACAATGAGGAATTTACTACTATATAAAGAAGCATGACAAAGATTTTGAACGGGTGCAGTTTGGTACATAAAGCTCTAGCATCATTCGATTGTACATCTAACGGTGCTTAAAGTCTCCTGAATTCACACTGAATATACTTTATTATGGCTAAGTGGCAGCTATGAAGGATTAAATATTCCCATGTTTCTTTCTTAATGGCATCTTTTCGCTCCCCTCTGAATCTTATCTAATCATCAAGAGCACTCGGTGGGTTAGGTACCACTGGTCACCCTCCTTTATGGGATGGAGTACTTTTGGGCCCTTGTTCTACATTTTTGTGGGGTGGTTTTTTTTCTTCATTCCCCACCCCCATGATCTGGCTTGTGGCCTGTTGCCTTCTACCAAGACAAAGGCAAAAGCCCTCAGGGCCATGTCACCTGTCATTCAGCACACATATCCAAAAAGGTTCATTGCTGCACTGGTGAATATTTCTTCTGCACAGCCCTTCTTCTGACCATCACATTTCTGGCAAGGACTTGCAAGCAACTGGCCAATATCCTATTTTAAAGGCCAGTATATTGCCCTACTCCATTTAGCAAGAAAAAAGTGGTATAACTTTTTGTACTGTTTACATCATTCCCACCCAGTTTGTACTCAAATCTCCTTATACAAGAAGATTGGTAACCTTTCCATCCTCTCCGTTGGTGGTGCTACCTCTGATCTTCGCTATAGCACCCTCCCAGCTGATATCCTCTTATGACCTTGGCATACCCAAATCCACTACAAACGCAAATGTCTTTCAGCTGCCATTCTAGCCCTCCGTGTGCTGGGTCAGTCAATATTCTCTTCTTTGCCTTCCAAGACCAGACCTAATTCCTGAAAATGATGAGCTTAAATAGTTTAACTTCTGAAGGGAGCTGTCATAACGCTGAATGGTTTTTCTTTTTGTTTTATTAAAAAACATACTGATATTCTGTTGGGCTGATGCTTAGGAATCACTAACAATTTTATCAGGCTTTATATCATGATAAAAGTGTTGCTACAGCAAGGATTGGCTATAGGTGAAAAATCAAAGCTTATACTGGTTTAGGGTGGCTTTTTTTGTTGTTTCTTGGGTTTATGGGGGGTTGTTTGGTTTTTATTATCAAGTGAAACTATCTAATTGGAAAAATAGACAAGTATTTTTGGCATTCTTGATATCAAAGGGCGTGACCTTGCCATCTGTCTGCTTAGTAAGATCTAATTATTTCTTCTGTTTATTAGCTTATTTTTCAAACTGATAACCCCTTGACTGTTTAGAAGAACCAAAGTTGTTAGAGAAGTGTGTTCACATAAACCAAACAAACTGAGTTAATCATCATCACAAGAATTAGTTTAAACTAATCCAGCCTAAACCCCAGTGTGCTCAAAACAAGATTAGCAGCAGGCAAGATGCCACATCATCTTTAGAAACAGCTCCAAAACCCCTCTTCATCTTCACATATACTTATTAACTGTGTATTGTGCACACAGTCTGACAAATAGGGAGTAGGTAATTAGTTAAGTGCATTACTTTGTGTCACAGTATATAGTAAATTATGTTTACTTAATTACAGTAATATTCTCCAATTATAAAATATTGCACAATATCCTGTATATTACCAAGTTCCTTCATCTAGTCAAAAAGGGCCCCTGTTTAAACAAGCTGCTCCTTTGGAAAAGGTATCTGCATTCCAGTACTGTCACTTCATCGTCTTCCTTATTCTATTCCCTAATTAATAGATCAGACATTAATTATTTAATCAGGCATTAGCAATGTCAAGGGCAACTTACTTTTGCCATGTATTCATCTCATACCAATATTTGACCTCTGTTTTTCTTTACCTTGTAAATATTTTGGTTAAAATCAGTAAGCTATGAATAACTTACTGTTTCTGCCCTGTAAATTCACCCATCTCCTGAGAGAAATGGTTGTAAGTCATTCATCAAATGTTTTGCTAGTTTTCATTACATATCCCAGCCTCCAGTAAGATCAGCCTTATGAAATTTTAAGAAACAATTCCTTCTTCACATATATCCCCACATCAGCCTGAACGTAAAGCTGTAAGCTCAGCCTTTGATTTCTTCTTGATAAGTTACATTTTCCTAAGTTTCAATACTACTCCTGTTAAAACATCACAATATGATTTTCTCCAATATCTATAATTTGTACTTCTGGATTCAACACGAAGGATGAACAGAAAACCACCCCAAAATAGACACAGAAAAAAGTACCATGGAGGCATCTCCAGGATGTGAGAAATCTGGATTACTCTCCTGAGCCAAGGTGCCTGTATCTTGTCTTGAGTGTCAGAGCTAATAGCATGCCAAAGATGTCCATTAAAAGAAAGAGGAAGGGATTTTAATTTAAATTGGTCTGCATGAGCCTGGGAGCATGTACCTAAAACTTCAATAGAGGGTGAGAAACCTTTGAAGCACATGCACAACATGCTTGGCAGAGCTGGAGATAACAATGGAACATGTAACCTATATGGGACCCAAAAAGCATCTCCTACAAAGCTTTCATTTTTTCCAGCTATAAAACTGAAAATTTATAGAGCAGAAGACTATTTGCAGAAGAAACAGCAATATATTTTCAACTGAAGAAATGCAAGTTTCCACACTGCTCTTTCAGGAACAGATCACTACCTTCTTATTGGCAACACTCTGAAATTATAAAATGGGAAGACCTTTACCCATGTAAGTAGTCGCACTAGTGTGAAGAATGAAAAGATCCAGTCCTCTTCAAGCTTGCAGTGCCACAACAGTTTAGCTAAGAGATACCCCATAAGCAGAAAAGCAAACAGCTTTCAGTCCCCAAATGCATCATGTCAGCTGTAAAGTTATCAAGATGTTGACCAGAACATCAGAAGACAGATGCAAATTGTCCCAGGAAACCAGCTGTCATATTTCAAATAGATTGTGAAAGAAGTGCAAGAATCAGGTATCTGAGAACAGAAATGAGGTATTTTGCTGTTTTCAGTGACGACTCTGAATGAACCTTCAGTCAAAAACATCCTCGGAGCAGACAGCAGTTAGTCTGAGAGCCACTGCTAAAGGAATTAACACTCCTGCAGTAGATTAATGCTTCAAGCAGGCTTTATTTTCTAGTCATTTGGAGGATCAACAGTTCTTGGATTAGAGTTACCAGTAGGAACTAGACCCGAGACAAAAACTCGTTGTCTGTATAGCACAAAGCACAAAGAGCATTCCTGAAGAACTAAACTCAATGAAGAGTACAATGTCAACAGAGGACCTGTGCTCATGTCAAACCATCCTTATCAGACATTTGTGTGAGCAGTTTGGACAAATGTCTTCAGAAAATGTTTTGAGCAGAGTTAATTGTCCAGAGACCCTTTACAGCTCTAGAGTTCTGATTCATGTATGAAGTCAGTTTATTCATACTTCATGACTATGAAGTCAGTGTTAAACTGCTATTGCCATTTCACTCATCCTTTCCCAAAGGACATGCTAGCAAATTTTCAGCCCATGTTTATTTTCCTCTACTGAACTAGAGACCGGAAGAATTTTCTCTGAAACCCAGTGAAGCCTGGGAAGTGCTGAACTGCAACATGAGAGTCAGAGGTGGCTCCATGCATACAGGGTCTAGGGGGAGAGGTAAGGCAGAGGTAAGGTCATCTTCATGTTAGATTAGATGCAAGCACAGACATGGGACTTTAGCTGCCCAACATGAGAAAATTCTTCCTTCATTGTCTTTTAGCACAAAGAGAATTCCCAGGACATTCCAGGAAAATGAAGACTTTTTGGCTAACCAAGATAGCAATCGAATGCAAATACTCACATCAGGGAGTGTAAGTGACAGAGCTGCTAACTGGCAGTTCCCCGTAGCTTGCTATGCGAAGAGGAGTTCAGCTATTGCTATAACAAGGATAACGTTACTGACAGATCCCCCGCATGCAGGGTACTGAAATCTTGACCCCTGTGAAGTCAGTGGGTGTCTGTCATTAAGTTAAATGGGGATGTGACTCCGTCAGAAGGCGCTAATGTTTCTTTTTTTATTCCCCACACATGCATATGCACCCCTTCCTTCAGAAATACTCGAGTCTCAACAATCACACGTAGAGTACTTAGAGCAAGAAATGTCCTTCAGCAACCCACTTTCTATGTGTGGCTTACAGAAATAGGGCAGCTCAGTCTCTTCAGGTAGCAGCACAAACATTCCCACTGTTTGCTGAAGGGGTTTTCAGGTGGCCAAAGAAAACTCTTAAACAAGCTGTGACCTTCTCCACCAGCTGGGGCAGGTAATGATCACAGAGACAAGGTAGAACTCCGGCATGCTGAGCGGATGACAGGGCTGAGCCATCTTGCAGGAGAAAGATCTCTCTGTCAGGTTCTGTAAATCCAACTGTCCCATTCATGGTGTCCCTCTGGTGGTAGCATCTCTCTTCCCGTTTCTCAGACCATACAGACCAACCCAATGGTCATAATCCCAGCAATTGCCAACAGGCAGAAGAGAAGCTGTAGTATCAATCCAGAAATCCACAAAACACAAAGCTGGAATGCAGAGGGTATGGGAGACCTGGAAGTTAGATTTGTGGTCTGATACATCTTTTGGGTGCTCCAAGCAAACCCAAATTTCATTTTTGCTTTTCCCTTCCCTGCAGCCACCTATGCATTGGCTCTCCCTGCCAGGTTTCTGACTTGGTCCAGAAGCTGCTGCTCCTCCAAGTACCACCTAGCATGCCCTTAGCACTGCCACCTCTGACTCTTTCAGATCCTCTGGGCAGGACCACAATGTGGACAACAAAGGGAAGCTCACTGTATTTAATGAAACATATGCATTTCCACTGTTGCCTCTGTCAGGACCACTACCAGGAACTAGTTAAACAAGACACAAAAAGTACCTGCCACCTTAGCGAAGAAGCATGAGGAAACTTTAGCTCGTTATACCTGCATGAGCTACTCTCTGTTCTTTGTGCTTTTAGTCTAAACCTTGAAGAAAGCAACAGGCAGGAAAAGTGCCTGCGGTTCAGGCTGTGCTGCGATCAGCAGTTCTGAAGCATTTGCAATTGGGGGCGGGGGGAAGGGATGTTTTTATTTCTGTCATTACCATGCTGAGGGATACCAGAAAGGCCATTCCAGAAGTAGTCAAGTAGTCAAGTCAGAGTGGACTATAAATTTTAAAAACAACTGTGAACCCAGCACCCTAAAGCTGAGCTGGAGACAGCCACCCTCTAAAACTACTTTTCATGAGTACAAACCATCATTTCTACCACAGCAAGTTACTACAAAAAGCATACCTTTTTTGTTTGTCAGGTTCCAGGAAGCACCTTTATTATTAATGCAGTGGCTGTTACTATGTGAACCATATAGAGAAGTGGCTTAAATATTACACAGTTTCAATATTAAGGCAATGAGTGATCTGAAGAGCCCATTGTGAGCTCAGATCAGATCCTGAGGCAGCTTCCTGCTAAAACACAACCTTCAATTTTAAAAAGCAAATTTAAGCTCAGATCCTCCCACGCTTAAGCAACAGAGCAGGTGAATCAATTTTTACCCCCATCCCTATGAAGGACCTGCTTGTGGAGTACCATATTTGTCACTAAATCTGATCCTTTGGAAGTGAAAGGGAAGCTTTCTGTTACTTGCAGACACTGTATCATATCAGTTCTAATAAAGAAGACCACAACCAGGCAACTACATATCTGATTTTATCACCCTGCACCTTTCCAACAGTGTGATGCAGACAGCATAGCACTAGAGGTTATTACCTAACATGTCAGATAACATGAGGGGAGGAAATCTCTCACCTATGGATTTTAAACCTATTACATCTCTAAATGCAAGGCACAACTATTTTTATAAACCAATATGTTTCCAAATAAAATAAATAATTTTTCTCTTCACATCCCAGAAAACCAATTTAAAAACACAACAGCACCCAAACTATCTGCTTGTGAGCAGCCCAGGATCCTGTGCTGTTCCTGCTCTGATCTCAGAGGTTTTTTTATCATCCACAAAGCACATCCTGTAAAGGAGCTCAATCCATCTATAATAGACTGGCTTTTGTTAACACAAACCAGGGATTCACAAAAACTGCCAATTTTTCTCTAGGCATGGTCCCAAAGCATATGCTTTTGACAGCAACGCCTTCTCTACTCCAGCAGTGATTTAATTTTCCCATTTCAAATTCAAACCCCATCATTCTTTCAATCCCGTTTGGAAGTCGAGCCTTTCTCCATTACCATTGCCCATTTTTGCCTTCATTTCCGAACAGAATTAAACTTAACACAACAGGTGCCACTTGGCAATGTGTGTACACACATAACTCCCCCAAAAAGTTTTGAACCCCTTGGTCAGTTTGTCACAGGAATAAGACATCTCAAAACATTTCAAGAGTCCTACAGGTTTAGAGAGACATGCTCTGTTCTTGGGGAATATCAGAAGTAAAACATTAAAACATGTATCCTATAACATTTAAAACTTCACCTGCTGTTTCTATCTTGTTAGCCACCAAAGTAGTCTCCATAGGATAACAGGTTTAAGGTGTAATCGTAAGAAGCGAGGGGAAGATGCCTGTCTGTCAGTCTAGCCATCCACCAGAAGCCAATTTCTATAGTGGTTTTTTACCTGTGATACTTTATCCACAGCAGAAATATACTGAGAGTACAATTGATATAAATCACTGTGCATTCATTTGAATCATCACTGTGTTTGGAGATCGACACAGGAAGAAAATTCAGCTTCTGGAAGACAGAAGCATTGTCATCTCTGTTTGCATGTTAACCAGCCTGCGCAGGGCTGTCCTAAAATCCAGAGCTTCTCTACTGATAGATCATAACCTAAACAAAGAGGAAATTGCTTCTCTGTCTGTTGGGGATCTCTGATGTTTTCTCAGTTCTGATGCCACCCAGAAGACGGCAAGGTGTACAGGCAGAGTAACCTGTGTAAGATAAAACCTGACATTACCGTAATACAGACACAAATCTAGAAATCTTTCTCTGCCCCACTGATGCCCAGAGTTCCCTCTGAAACCACAGGCTAGTTTGGGACTTGGCCAATCGATATTTAATCCTTCTGCACAAATGGGGACATTTTCACCATAAGTAAGAAAGAAGACTAACTCAAAAGAGACCTTTAACACTGTATTTCCCCTTCACACCAGTCTGAAAAACAAGTTCTAAATTTCTCTTTGGCAGGAGATATAAAGAAAGGAAAGGTTAGCACCTCTTGGACACTAGCTCTAATTTCAGACCTATTTGAAAAGGTAGGACTGGTGCTATCAGTCCATCTACATGTACGGAGGAAAAATGCTTTTCTCCTACTGATGTCCACCCACATTCAACTTTCTGCCTCCTAAGCAGAGACCGGTGTCTCTTTGCAAGCCCAAGTAAAACCCCAACCTTCCTGAAAGCAGCAAGGTGTTAGCTGGAAGGAAACACTGAGGAGGGTGATGTGCTTTGCTTTAGACCCTACTCCGTACAACTACGAGCAGCACAGAGAAGACAAGCACCACTCAGAACTGCTCTCAATCCAACAAAGGGCATCAGAAGAACTTTACAGGCATCAGACTCTGAAGAAAACAAACAGAAGCAGTTCTGAACAGAGCTTAATTTTAAAGCTGTGTAATGACCTGCCCCTGGAGCTACAGACATCAGGAGGATGCAAAGTTCAGCTGCTGGACAATTACATGGAAGAAAAATCCACTCCGGGCTATTAAAGATGAAGACGTCACTGTTGGCAAAGGGGCAGTAAGGACCTAGGGCCACTTTCCCCTGAGCACCTGCTGCCAAAGGCAGAATAGTGGGCTAGGCAACCCTCCTCTTCTTTCCTTGGTTTTGCATTTTTAAGTTTTTGGCTCCTTTCCTAGTTGGATCTGGAGGATTTGGGAATACATGCTCAGGTAACTGTTTCAGCTGCAGACTTTGCGGTTAGCACTATGCTACTTAGAGAAGTCCCATCCTCTGCTTTCCACCTCTTGCAGATGCCCATCTCTTCCCAAACCAGAAAACAGGATATGGGAAAGCATCTAGAGGGAAGAAAGCACCTAAAGGGCTTCTGTATTGAGAAGCATGTTTTTTGTAATGCTGCTTAACAGAATATCCCAGACAAAATACCACGAGCCCTGAGCTTTGTCTAACAGCCCATGTTCACTGGCTACAGATCTGCTTCCTTTTTCTAAAAATTTATACAGCTAAAACAGCATTTCTTTTCTGTTCTGTTTGATCTTGCTCAAATATTTATAACATTCCTGAGCAAAACCACATACCAATAGTATATGTTCTTTAGTGAACACAGTGACAAAAGAACTTGAGATGCAGGAAATGCCTTCTGTATCTAGCGCCTTCCCCCCCCCTCCCCTTTCATATAAACAGTGTCTTCTAGTCCTCTCCCTTAATAAAGCTTAATATTATGTAAGGTATTTCACACTGAATAGGAAATAAATTATTTCATTGTACTTTTATTTAATATCTGGATGTCTAAAAACTATGCTAGGTAATAATGGTATTTACAGATTCATTTTCATGCTATTATGAAATAGAAGCAAATTGATCAAGGATTAAGGTACTAGACTACGCTTCTTTTAAAGTTTTAATTAATTGTTCATTGATTTTTTTTTTTTCTATAATGATATGGAACTGTACAATAAAAGTGTTTTGGAAACACTTAACTCCTGGTATTTGCTGCACCAGTAAGAAATGCAACTGCAATGAATGCTCCATTACACTAAGTGGAAATTAATACATGAAGTATTTTTTACATAAAACATTTAAAACAAAGGTAAGTGAAATATGAGCAAGAGCAAAAGATCATTATACCTCTTTTATGAGCAAAACCCTGTCAGAAGGTGTTAGACCACTGTTATCTTCTCTATTTCACTAAATCCAAACGATCTGCCCTTAGTTCCAAAGCCACCCATGTTGCTGCTCTCCTGACTATCTTTCAGATTAATTAAAAAGCTCAGAACCTCCCAGAGCCAGCCTAGAGCAGTTATTTCAAACTCCAGCACCCTTACGTCCTCCACCATGCTCCCTTCCTTACTACTGAAACAAGCTCCCTGTAGCAACAACCTATACAGTAAGAAATGTAAGCCACAAACGAAGATTCAAGGCCTACTGCTGAATAAACAAACAAAATAAACCTCCATGTTTCATTTCCAGCTTTTTCTCACATCTCCTGGATCCAGAGAGAGTTTCCTTGATAACTTAACTTATGCAAACAACCTCACTGGCTCCCACCATCCTGAAACACTTGTGCAGTTTGAAAATGGTAAGAAATTGTCTATTTGGGAAACCATCAAACTGAGCATGACACTGCTCTCCCCTCAGCAGTTTTGGAGAATAAGAGTTGTTTCCCCATAATGTGTGCTAGAGTTAGTTTATTCTTCTGGTGACAGTGCAAGCAGCATTCATCACTGCTCTTCTAGTGACCATGGTACTGAATGTTCCAAAATTAATTCAACCCTAGGACCTGGCTCAGCTAAATCTTTCTCCAAGTTTGCACTCAACCCAAACCCACTGACCACGTGGAAAGACAGAACTAGCATAGGAAAGAGGTGAAGCCAGATTACTTCAGTTGCACAAAGAAGAGACAAAGAAGCAAACACAGGCTGATGGAGAAGTGTTTAAGAACAGCCACTATGGAGAATCTGAGGTGACTTCAGGCAGTGAGAAGCAAGTAAGATCAGAAAGGGATTGTCCAACAGGCTATGTTTCCAGATCTTGCACACTGATAACTGGGTGAAGAATAGAGAGCAATAAACAAAATAGAATTCACCCCAGCATAGGAAAAACCCCAAACAAAAAGTACCAAAGAATTATGCCCTAAGCAAATGTCCCCACTTCTGCATAGTGGCGTACCAGGACAGATGTCAGACACTCACAGCATACAGTCAGTAGCACAAGACAAGGGCATGAATCAGCCCACGCATTGGCAGGGTACAGCCTGCAAAGTTCCTGATAGCTGCCTAAAAGATGGCAGTAGCCAGAGATTGCGTTGGTGCCAGAGAAGGTGAATACCAGGGTCTGTAATTCTTCCAAGTACATATCAAGTGAGTGCTATAATGACTGTCTCCTAACTGCTACTGTAACATCAGAATTACATATAGAATCATGTATTTGGTTAAAAATAAACTGTTGATCTGTATGCTAACAAGGCTATCTGATATGCACAGTGTATGGGGGATGTGAGGCTGGTATCGGTCCACTACTGTTTAACCACAGCCCACTAGAGAGAACACACAGCAGACACAAGGGTCCATAAACTCAATTATTTAAACAGCTTTATTTCTGCCTCCCACATCAGCTTTTTCAAGACTACTGCCTTCATTTCTGATGATTCCCTGACTGGCAATGAGGGGTGAGTGCCATAAATCTGCTAGTTCTCATGAGCACTAGCACCACTGTGATAGCCTCAGGTTTGGAAACCCTCTCGCCGTTAGATGAACCCTTCATGAAATATTAAAGTGTTTGCTTACCACATGCTCAGTCCTCCCAGACAAAGTAAAAGGCCCTCACCATTCACATTCCAATATCTTTCAAAGCAACGTGTTCAGGGAAAAATAGAGTGGGACCACTGACCATACAATTGACTTCATTTGTGCTGCGGAAACTCCTTTCCTGTTCCAGGTCCCATCAGTCCCATCATTTGGGACAGACAGAAGTGCTTCAGTATCATCTTCTCAAGCAGAGTTAATCTTGCAGACAAGGAATAGGTGGGTTAAGGAAAGATTCAGATAGCACAAGCGTGACCGATGTCAGCTGAACTCTGCTTAGGGAAAGAAGGTCTCTTCAGCCATTATTCAACAGACACTAGTCCATACCTTGGGACAGGAACATCCCTAGTGCTGACCAGCATCTTGCTAATCCAGACAGGAAATGAGCAGTCCCTCTCCATCACACATCCCTCAGTTGTATGTGGCTGCACATCAATTTAAGTTGGCAATTGTAAACACCTGAGCTCTCCTGCTTTTGCCAGCACAAGCACATAATTTAAGGCTGCATTTTTCTTCTTTTGTCCATGACCAGCAGAGAAGTACAACCACCTCTAAGATGTTGACTTGCAGCCCTGTGCTTTGCCCTCCCCAGGACAAGCAAATGACCCTGCAACATTCACGTGCTATGGCTGTTTGAAACACAAGAACCTTCTCTCAGATGAAGCGCATGTAGCCCAGCTATTTATTTACATTTGTATTCAGATGTTTTAAACCTAAGCATAAAAAGTGTGACTAGAAAGACACATGAAGCTTAAAAAAAAAGGGTGGAAATTGCAGATACCCTCAGAGTTGATGTGGAGACAGAGCCTTTGGGCATGCAGGTGAGGCCCATGCTATTGTAGTGTCAACACATTTCTTGCTTCTTCAGCTGTAGCAGGTAACTGACAGCTATATCTTCAGAAATGTTTACTGTGGGGCAGAAAAATAAAACAAAAACCCAACAGCTTTTGTCTAAGTACAGCTGAGCTCTTTCCATCCATGCCTCATGGAAAGTACATTTCGGACCATACTTAACTCTGATTCCCATTCCTACTTTGCCTGGACTCCTCAGTTACACTCTCAAAATACATAAGCTACAGCTTCTTCTGATTTCAGTATTTTTTGACTCATTTGTGTTTCTGCAGGTGCCAGATCACAATCTCTGGACACATAGTTGAATGATTTTTTTTTCCTTTTATGAGTATAGAGGGGAGCAGGGAGGTCAGCTTTTTACAGAAAGAGACTTGTTTAATACAAAATGAATTTTCCATCAAAACCAGTTTTGATGGAACTATTTTACTAGGTATTAGAGTAGCATAACGCACCTCTTGCCAGCACCTGTCTACCTTTGCAATTACAGCAATATTTTGTGTTTGCTCCAATACAGACCATCTTTAGCTTCCAATCCTTGACAGCCATGGCTTAAGAAAAAACATCCTATCCCATGCAGAGTGGGCACTTTGTGAAACTTTCTGAAGCTTTTAGTTCCACATCCATTTTTATTTCCATCCATTTTTATTAGAATGTAGCTAATTTTTAAGCTACATCCACATTCTGCCCAAAATTAATGCCAGAGGTGAAGTAAGATTAAAAATAACTCCCTATCCTTCCTTTTCTAGCAAGATAGTTTTACCCAGATCATTCCTGTAATACTGCACAGCTCCATAAAGACTATATTGGTACAACTGAGGGAGCAGGAATAATCAACATAGGAGAGAGACAAGAAGGTCTTAAACTAGCTCTGATCTTCACACCCAGGACCTAAAGAATCTCCACTGAGAATTTTCACCTGATTTTGAGAGAATATTTTTCTATCAAATTGCAGCCTCACATAAAGAACCAGCCTGGGGGGCAAGGGGAAGCACTAACTTTCCATAAGCATCCTCTACCCTGTCATGGTTTAACCCCAGCTGGTACCTGAGCACCATGCAGCTGCTTGCTCAACCCTCCAAGGGGAATGACGAGGAGAATGAAAGAAAAAAGGAAAAAAAAAGAAAAAACCCAAACCTCATGGGTTGAAAGAATTTATTAGGATAACAAAGAAAGAGAAGAATAGTCGTACCAATAATAATATATATATATAAAACAATTGATGCACAAATGCACACCACACAGAAGGGAAAATCCCTAATGATACCCAGTCTCTGTTGGAGCAGCAATTCCACCTCCCAGACAGCTTCCCCAGTTATATTCAGATCATGGTGCTCTATGGTAGAGAATTTTCCTCTGGCCATTCTGGGCCAGCTGTCCTGGCTGTGCTCTCCCAGCTTCTTGTGCACCTGGCAGGGTGAGAGAAGTTGAGAAGTCCTTGACTTAGTGTTGACACAATGACCACCCAGCAACAACTGAAACCATCAGTGTGTTACTAACATTATTCTCACGCTCAGTGCAAATGACAGCACTATGCCAGCTAGCAGAAAGAAAATAGAAAGGAAATTAACTCTATCTCAGCTGAAAGCAGGACACATCCATATTCCCGTTTGACAGGAGAACAATATTTCTGTTTACAACCATTAAAAAAAAAAAATCTGAATACATTTAATGTTAAAGATCACTTTTAAATATTTCTTTGAGCTGCCAAGCAATTTTTACCTCCATGCACATGCCAAACAGCAGGAAGGAGAGCTACTTTCCCAGCTCTCAGCAGTCTCACTGGATAGCTAATTCAATTGGCATATTCACTGTGATACAGTTAATGTCAGCAAGCTGAAAATATGAAAATACCATGCCTGCATATAAGCACTAAAATAATCCATCTCCAGATTGTAACCAAGTCATATAATCAATTTCTGCTCAAAGAAGTGCACAACATGAGAAATCTGGCATCTCATGGCTACTTCTAGGAAGCATAGCTTTGGATACAGATCCATGAGTATGAGAGATCCATCCATGCATAGAGTCAAACCTCCTTAATTTCCTATTCCAGGCATAGTGGTGTTGAAAAATTGGCTGAAACATAAATCTAAAGCCTGTGTAAAGAAAAGCAGTTATGTTGGCACTATGTGGAAACAAGAGACCAATGGACAACACTACAGTGTCTAAATATCAAAGTTCATATTGAGAGATGAGGAAAAGCCTGGCTACCTTATCAAAGAAATACGGGGAGTATTTCTTTGGGTTCCAAAGCAGGGCTATAACAAAGAAGAATTCACTGATTCTTCATGGACATTCTGATTTTTCTCTCAAATGGTGCTAAATTATCAGTTAGTGACACATTAGATTAAATGGGCTTCAGCACTTACCCCTCACTGCCCCATTAAGTATTTCACAGAGCTGCAAATTTCAGCTACTATGTGTGACATGGTCAGTGGGAAACATCTCTTGTCTGCAGGTGGCTATTCAATACAATTCTGCGTAGTACCTTAGGCACTGGAGATGGAGAAGTACAAAAACTGCAAGGGGCTTGAAGAAAGAGCTAAAATTCAACATCAGTAGAGAGAGAAGACAGGAGAAGAAGGTAAAACTCTATTATCCAACAAGGCAGGCTTGGAGAATATTTTCCCTCTGCACATTCACCCTATTTAATGCAACAAACATGTGGCACATTCCCCAGGTAGCCCAGCATATGAATCCATGTTACCTGCCAAAATTGGCTGGAGATTTTCAAACAGAAGAGATCTCTGTCAGAAAAAGATTTCTGTAGGAGTGGTGCACAGGAGTGTGTTGATGCCAACAATGCTTTGATGGGCAGCAGGCAGCATCCTCAAGGACTCCAACTACACAGAAGCCATCCCACAGCCCAGGCAGCACAACCACCAAGCAAACTGCTGGGGTCCAGGGCAACAAAACAGAGTTTCTGAAACCATTTGTTTCTGAAGAAAGAAAGAAATTATGAGAAACAACCCTGAACTTTGTCTTTTAACTTGAGTTTGGTAATTTTTGTTTGTTGATTGGTTTGGGGTTTTTTTATGAAAAGCACACTCTATTTCTTATCCAACACTAAAGCTGGCCATAGGCTGAGATGTTCCAAAGTTTCTTAAAGTATTTGGTCATTTAATTCCCACAGCAATCAAAAGGGACTTTCAGAGAGAAGCTCAGCTGATCCATGCAAATATGCACAGGCAACCCCACATGTCTGAATCACCAGAAAAGTTAAGGCAAATTAACTCAGAGCAAGAATCTGTGACCACCAAATTTTGTCCCAAAACAAGGAGATAGCAGCTTATGTGACGTTAGGAGTTAGCCTCCTTTAAACAAAATATTACTTAGAGGAATAAGAATACAAATTTCAAGGTCTGACTTCAACTGGGCAAAATTTAAGTTGCCTAAAGTTAGTTGTTCAGACTCCTTTCTGCCCAATGAAGAGATAGAAGCTTCTAAGGCTCAATACATCTCATTGATTTTGGATAGCTGTTATGGCATGAAGTAAGACATCTCTTAAAAATACCCATTTCTCTCTATCAGCTTTTAAGGGAGTCTCAACGAGTCACATAAGATGTTTACAGTGCAGAGGTCTACTAGCTGAGGTTGATGAATCCCAGCTCAAAACGTCATCCCAATCCCAAGCATTTCTCTATAGAGCTGCACTAACAAAGATAGGAGAACATTTTTTACAATTGCAGTCTGCAGACAGAGGAAACTTCCAGTAAACCATAGTTGTGACTTCTAGTAACAAAGCCAGAAAAGCAGTCTCTTGGTTGGCAGCTTATTTCTTTGTGAAGCTTGGGAGTTGTGGTTTTGCAGACAAGATACCTTGTGATTTCTAGAAGTCCTCTAAGGTGCCAAAATTATCGCACATACAAAAGAAAATCCCATGCAAGTGGGATACTGTCTATGGCCTGCAGAAGTGACACAGTAAAACCCATCGAGGGTCAGCTATTACTAACCTGCTGCCAAATCTATCCAGGATGCGAGAGACAGTTAAGGTATGAGATCCTCACCCAGCTGAATGTATTGTGTGGCCTAAAAATGCAGACTGGATGCTCAAGGATGCACAAGCCTTGAAGCCACTGTCTCCTGCTGCTTGTTAGCCAGCAGGGGAATTAGCCAGCACAATTCCGAATTAGCCAGCGTTCTGAAAGACCTCTTTTGCAGAAGGCCTTCCTGACAATCCCAGACATCCTCCCCAAGCCTCGGTCTTTTGACTCTTTCTTTCCCTCCCATACCTCAACCCTTACACACTTGCAGTGAACCCCACAGCCCTCTGGGAAGAGGAAGTGGACAAGGTGAAGGTTGCTGCATGGGAGCAGATGGAGATATGTTCCCTAGAGAGAAGCCACTCTAAGAAAGTCTCACTGATTCTAAGCCCAGGAGCATAAGCCCCCATGTTCCAGCAGCTGTGTGGCAGCCTTTCCCACTGGAGATCCAAGAGCAGCCCTCACATGGCCTGGGGATTTATTGATAGGCGTATGCACATGACCAGCTAAAGCCCATCTTCCTTTCTACCCACACAAAGATTTGAGAAGGTCAACAAGTTCAAGAGGTGAGTACAAAAATCAGTCCACGGAAAGAAAGTTTCCACCAGTCCCATGAACAAGGAGCAAGTGAGACAAGGCTCAAGTTATAATCAGAAAAATCTCTTACATACCCAGCTCCAAGGCAGTGAAACCTAAGTTTTCTACTCCACATATTAACGCCAGGTAATTAAAACCAGCTAGGCAGTAGTTGCTTTCAGATTTTATGTTATGCAGATTTTCTCCCTTAACATTACATTTTCGATGCAAAATACGAAAGCTGAAAAATTGCAAGAATTCCCCCAGCAATGGCCTTATTGAAAGAAAGCGATGTGCTTAAAACACTATTGATTTAACTTCTGAGGGACCTATACATCAAAGAGTTGACACTCCTAACTTACTGCCAAATTGAAATGAAACTCAGAAAGCCACATAATGATAGAAAGACAAGGGCAATAAACTCCAGACAAGCAGCTTAGCCTCTAATGGAATCAAAGTGTCCATAAGACATGTCCCTGAAGAAGAAAGAAAACCCCCAAGAGTGCCCACCCACTAAACAAGTAAGTATAAATACTTAAACCTGAAGACTTGGGCATTTGCTCATTTGACTCTCGTCACTGCCCAAAGATAAAGCACGTGGGGCAGGGAGGTGGCTATCAACAAAAGTTCTGATACTACAGCAGTTACCCAAAAAAGTCAACACTGAAATACAGTTAATGTTCATCAAAATAAATAAATAAAGGTTTTCTGCCTGAAGACAATTTAAAGTCCTCAGGAGGAAGATGTTTGCTGCCTGTTGTAGTTTAAGCACCACAGGCAAGCCTATCCAGCTGTAAGGACCTTGGGCACCATGTTCCCAACAAGACACAGGTGTACAGATTTCTCCAAAGCATTCACTTTTACACAAACATTTTCAAAAAGAGATGATTAGAAGAAAAACCTCACTTTGAACTGATATTTACTATACCCACTAGATAGTCACTGAACAGATGGTAAGCATATAAGAGCTGTGACAACATTATCAGCAGCAGAAATGTAGAAGCAAATATCACCAGCACTGATACTTCAAGGCCCTGTCCAGGAACATACATAAACAATTTTCAAAATAATATATTAACCATACAGACTCACAAATGTCCCCAACAATTTACATGCTTCAATCCTTTGTCTGGGTTTTTTTTAATTTCTTTTAAAATCAAAGTTACTAGTCGATCTCGGGATGTGCATTCTAATTGCTATAAATAAATCATGAATGATTGGCTCAATGTATTTTTCCATGGCAACTCTTGCGTCACACACAGCGTTACATTTTTGAAAGAGAGCTATGCTGTTTGAGAGAGAGGCAAAGATTCACACTTAGGACGGGCCTCAGCTCAATTTTATAGTTTCTGTTTGAATAGTACATACATTAGCAATGAAACAGAACCGCTTTCAACTAATTGTAAATTACTTCGGCACCAGAGCCTGTGCAGTGCCCTCCAACAGTGCAGAGAGCTGCGTGGCAAATTCAAAACGCAAGGCTTCTTGAGTCCTTGTGCACATATCCTCTGTGACTCCCTCAAATATGCAGCATCATGCACCAGCACAATCCTGTTCCTTTTCTATGTCACATTTGAGCCTTAACAAACCTGCCTCCTGAAGTTGCCAGCAAAGACAGGGAAGAAATTACTTCCCTGAGGTCTATGATCTGGTGTAAAACAGAAAGCTGACTTCTGTGCATAGTAGGTTGGGCCAAGAAAGACATAAGGAGCTCTTTGCAACACAGGATTTGGCCCTGGTAAGATAACACAAGCAAACCATGAGTTGTGGGATATATTCTTTCCACATCCCCCCACCCTCAAAGAAAAAAAACCAAAACAGTTCTACATTTCTTAAAGTCACCTATCTGCATTAGAAAGGAAAATTCCCAAAGCGTAGGTTTCAGCACATGATCTGTTTAGTAATTTACAGAACCAACATCATTTTTTCTATTTATGAGGTCAGATTTGTACACCAGTTTAGAAGCTTTGGTGCCTGAAGCCCAGAAAAATACCACTATTAACTAAAAGAAATCAAGTTTTAAAAACTCAGTTGTTTTTAAACTTCCAAAAGCCTCCCAAAACCCCCATTTTATAGCATAAAACAAGTCCTACAGCTCAGACAATATAATTCAGATGCACCTCTGAGAGAAAAAAGCAAATAGCTTTAACTTCAAAACTGTATATTCCAGTTCCAGGGCAGGATGAAGCCCTCAGGATGAACCATGTTTATCAGACTGTGTCTGACCAAGACTTCATGAGTATACCCAATCCCAGACATTCTTCCACTTTCTAAGCTTCAGCCAGAGCCTCTCAAGCACCAAAGTTTTCAACCTGCCTCAAAACCACACTGTGGTTTGGCCTTAGTTTCAACTTACGCAGATTCACATACTGGTATCTTAGAGCATCACTAAAAGCTTGCATTAAATAAAAGTCTTCACAGTTAATTTTCAAAATAGATTTCTCTGGATTCTCTCACTCAAGAAGCTCAAGCTCTTCCTATTTCATGGTCTTCATACCTTTTGCCTCTAAACAAAGATTTTGACAACAGTTATTTACTCTGCATTTTCTGAACAGTGTATACTTATGACATCCACTGCCTACATTACACAGTTTAATTTCCATTTATTCAGCAGCATTCATGTTTACATTCAGTAACCTGCAGGAGACAACACATACCTTTGTTGAACAGCCATTTGTGGAGTAGAATTTAGAGTGATGTGCAAACAGGCTCTCTTATTTCCAGTTCACAGTGAGCATCAGGAGAGCAGAGTGAATTATCCATGCTGGATAAACATTCTGCCTAAACTTATTCCTAGGAAGAAGCTGAGATTTTATTCATATGAAGACCTCTTGGTGTCTGTTTGTTTTGTTGGGGGTTTTTTGTCAAAACTTTCATTTTAAAATGTTCCACTTGTTTGATGAAGAAATTTGCACGTTTCATACACATCTGTTTGCATCAACTGTTTCCAAAAGGGAAAAACCAAGATAAACATAGACCTCTGAAAAACTGCACTGGACAGCATGTTCATTGGTGTTACCAATGAAAAGAAAAATAAAAAATAAAAAGGTGAAAGGATTCCATCTGACAGAAGAGATTTTTTTATTATAGTAACCTACCTGATCTCAAGAAGAACTGAAACGCTGGAATCTCTCACCCGTTCAGTCTAAACTAAGCCCAGCTAATCATGCAGTTCCAGAGATGGGTAAACATGAGATCTTGCACAGATTATGTAAAGTCTCTTAATAATTACAAATGATTGTTTACAGCAACAAAGCTATCTGAATGATAACAGTCTGGCTCATGTTAATTATTACAGCTCTCCTGCTAAGGTAGCTTACTGTCTCAGAGCTTCTAGACATAAGGCCAAATGAGAATGGCTCGTACTTCATCATACCAGTAAATCAAAATCATTTTAATTATTCTCCAGTGGGACTCCAAAGACTTCAAGTCAGCATGGCATGAGCCATATGTTTCTTTCTGTTTGGGCAATGCTGCTAATTAGCAAAGTTGGGGTAATCCTATTTCAAAGCGGTAAAGCACAAACCTCAGCATATGTTTTACCTGAGAAGAAGTAATTTTAATTGCAATGAGTACATTTACTGTGGTATTAACAAGGAGGCTTTGAGGTTAAAGTATGAAACAACTTGGTTACATCCTCAGCTGGTGTAAGTCAGTGGTGCTTCACAAGGCAGCTATGATGAATGAGATCTCTCTGGGCTGCAGCTGGTTGTGTTGCTCATCATTAAGTGCTTACAACCATGTGAAAGCCTCTGGATTTAGCACACTTCCACATACAAGACAGCCTGAAGAAAGACTTTGCAAGAGTAAGAGTGTCAACATTCAAGGCCTGAAGATGTCTGCATTCTTTGACTTAGAGTTTCTCTTTTTCTGAAATGGAAAAGGAAATGGTTTATAAGCCAGAAGTAAGCGCAAGGAATTCCCCACAGCAAACTTCAGACCAACGTTTGTTGCCAATCAGGTAACCAGAGATGGCTGCAGAAGGGCTAAAAAGCAAAGTGTTGACACCAAAGCTTCTAACTTCATACCAGTTCAAACAGTCTTGAACCTTCCTAGATACCCTTCATCTTGCAATTAGTGCAGCTTCACCCAACAAATAGGTAACTCCCTGAGGTGAGTTATGTCTGGATTTTTCCAGGCAGTTCCAACACTCTGAAGAAACACCTTAATAAATTAATGTTTGAGATTGCATTTAGAGAGCACCAATAGAACATCCAAACCCCACTAAAGCTGTGAAGTTTAACATGAAGACAGCAAATCAAACCCAACACCCCATCATTCCTTCATGCTAAAGCAAAGAGAAAGCAAGTAGGAAAACCCACCAGCAGCTGTAGAAACCAGACACTCTCTTGCCTGATTTATTTTCTTAGTCTTAACCTCATGCCTCAGCTACCACAATAGAGTCTTTGAATTTCCATTTCGTTTGTTTGTACTTAAGAACAAAAACCAGAACAGATTAAATAAAGGGGATGGGGTGGGGGGAGGGCAGTGTAGTGTGAGCTTTAGTAATTGCACTGCTGAATCAACAGCTTCAGAAAGAAGGGGGTACCAATGAAAGAAGGGTACTGATGGCTGCAGTCATCAGTAACACTTACCAGAGTGACCTCCTCATTTTATCTTTGCAGTCAATTCCATTCTGAATAGACACAAAATAGACAGCTGCCCACACAGCTGGCATGTCTCTGCCTTAAACTCCCTCTGACATCTCCCTGTGGAGAACTGTTCACCTGTAACCTTTCTTGAGACTTTTCCAAGCGCATACCTCATGTCCCACATCCTCCCCAGAATCTGGCTGCAAATGCCCCATATCTATCAAGCAAAGTAGTGGGAGGGGAGGAGAAAGGGATTTTAGGGGGAAGAAAAAAAGAAAGAAAATCCTTCATTTGTTTCAAGACACTAATTACAAAGCAAAAATGCAATTTTAAGAAAAAAATTACATTTGCATTTAGAGCTTAGCAGGTCTAAATTATACAGTTATGAACATTTTGTTAGCCTAACTAGCAACTAAGAGTACACTGAAATTCTGTACCAATATATGGTAGATGTATACAGGCACCCTCTTACTCAAAGGGACTTTTGAAGTTATTGATTTTAAATTGGAATGACTTAATTCTGAAAAATACTAGATTGCTTCACAAACCTAAGACTGACCCACTTTGGAATGAAAGCTTGATGTCTCAGCAGCCACTGTTGGGGGAAGTAAAAATCACAGAATCACAGAATCACAGAATTGTAGGGGTTGGAAGGGACCTCGAGAGATCATCGGGTCCAACCCCCAAAAAAATGCATTTGAAAAGCTTGTTTTCCACACACATTTTAGCTTTATTATGAAAGCAGCATGGAACAATCCTGTATTTATAGGCATTCACGGGGTATTCATTTCTCTAAGTTCTTTGAGGTATAACACAACCTAACTTCATTATCAGATGCAGGAATTTACTGGGGAAGAGAAAGAAACCGAAGAGAAGCTGCCACTACCAATACTGCCTGATCATGACCTGATTTCTAGGTGTTTCCACACTTGAAATTACAGGTGGCCTCCAGGAAGAGATACATTCCTCACAGTAAAACATTCAGAAATGCAAACATCTTGTACAGTTTCTAGCAAGACTTAGAGCCAGAGGTACATAGTGATAGGAAAAGAAAATTCCAGTTAGGGACTGGGGACAAAACTCACCATTGCACCCTAAAAAAACCCCACCAAAACCTCTCAGTGAGGTTAGTGAAACTCTGAAATGAGCTGCCCAAGCTGGAGTCTCCGTAAGTGGAGATATTTATAATGGGATTCAACAAGGCCCTGAGCAACCCAAAATAGCCTGTCCTTAGTTACAGGAGGGAGATGGATTTCCAGAGTTCCTTTCCTGCCTAAATCACAATCACTGTATGGTTTATTTCATGAAACAAGTTCCAGTGATCATTAAAAGCTGGTCTAAGCTTCTTTTGAAATCCAGCCCACACCCACCATATGTTTGGCAGAATAAGACAATGAAAGAATTTGAATAGACTACCACATTCACTGAGGACATATGCTCCTTCAGACACCTTTGGAGAAGACATTATTATAAGCATGTTGACCAAAGCTAAATCTGAAGCACTCCTATGAAACCACATTGTGGTTAACACCAAAAATCAAAGAGGAAACACTAACGACAACAAAAATAAACCAAACAAAAAACACAAGTAGAAAACAGTATAAGATGCTTCAGAGAAACCCCAAATTATGGCTATACATTGTATACACCGAATATTGCTGAAGAGGTGATGTTTAAGGCCCTCAATGTAAGCTGGCAAATCTTCAGCATAGTATAAAAGCTTTCTCCACATACCTAGATAGTGTGATGTGAAGGAATAATCATTTTCCCAGGGTCCTCACAACCTACTCCAAACAAGTGAGAGAAAAATTCATGAGCTCCCTATCCCTTTGTTTCAAAGACTCCTCTAGCACGTATTGTTGTAGCAAACATATTTTGACCTGCATTTAAATATGTAGGAACCAATTTACATAACATCCCTTTTCACCAGTTTTTTAGCAGGCTATCAGAACAAATTTTTTAAGTGATTTTATGGCATATATGTAAGATTTTCTCTTATCTTCACTCTTCTAAGTCACTTCTTGTGTCTGTGGTCATTCTCCATGTTAGCAACACACCCAGTCCCTTTATAACCCCTGCTTTCCTTTGTAATTTGCATATATAATTTCTTTATTAGGCATAGCTATTCCAACCCCTCTAAATATTTATCTCCAGAAAGAACAGGTTGTGCTAAGCCATTATTAGTTGTAGTCATACCTTCATGCTAACCTCCCTTCCTCCACCATGACCCTACACTAACAACATCCAATTATATATGCCCATCAATTCCCTCATTCTGGGAAAATTGGGTCTTTTAAATTTGGAAGCCTACCTTTTGCCTTCACCTCCACAGCTTAATATACAAGGTCAAGTCTAACAGTTATGTGATTTCTGTTCCCAAAAGTCTCTGGCCTTTATTACTTCTTTTCCCCAATACCTGCCACCTCCAGAATTGCCTCACATCCAGTTGTTTCTTTTGTAGCTTCCATTCAAATTCTAGCATCCCCAATTTATTGAAAACTTCCATTTTCTATCCAATTATAGCTTGATAAAGCAAGATACTACTTTTCATAATTTCTTTACTGCTTCAAGAAAAGCATATATTTAAGTACTGTGCTCAAAAAGGTTTTATTTCTGTATAAGTGAAATTCCTTCTCTCCATGAAGCTAAAGTAATTCACTAATTAGGTGTATAGTGTCTTTCAGGTCAAGGTAAAGAGCACCAAAAAGATACTACTCTCCCAAATTCATCAGTCTCACTTCAGATAAACAAGCTGCAGTGATAACCACAGGTGGAGCCTGTTGTTATTGTAACTTACCTCCCCACACATCCTTGGGGCAAACAGGTGGGGATAAGTGCAGTGTTTTCTGGTAGTACTGATTTACATGCTTTGCCACATTTCCTATGACACAGAGAAGTAGGTAATGTGTTGTTCTCAGTTTCCTCAAACAATATTTTTGTATACACACACAAAATAATTTGCAGGTAAAATAATCACCAGGGGTCAGCCAGCCAACACTGCAGTTAATGGATTTTTTTTTATACTTTCAGACCATGAACTACCACGGTTGTTGCTGAAAGGTCAGCATTTAAGCAGTTGCAATGAGGTTATTTAAAGGTGATTTTTTTGCACTTTGAATATTAATGAATTATTGTAATGTTGTTGGTTAGCTGCGACCCTCAGAGACCACCTGGTTTATTGCTTTACCAGCAAAGCTGTGCTCTTAATAGAATAGTCTCCAATTCTTTGGCAAGTTTCAGATTTCTACATCACAAGAAATCACACAGCCTGGCCTGGAATGGCAGGATGCCTCTGCTGTGTTTCTAGCTCTCTTCTTGATCTCTTCGGTGACTTGAGACAAGTTGCTTTCCTCTGCACTGGTTCTGTCTTCTCTATTTGTAATCAGGGCATAGACCATGTCCCTGGGAGGTGTCTGTGCAGCGGCTGCCACAAACAAGGCTTTAAGTCTTAGTACTCATAAAAGCAGGTGACAAAATCGTATGGCATCTCAAATGAAGTGTCATATACCACTGTTTTGTAGAGTATAAAAACTTCCACCTCTTACTATAAGGGAAAATAATGACAATAATTTTAAATCCTATTAAAAAATAGGGTAAAGCTTTCTCCTGCAGAATTAGCTTTAATAATATATTTTAAATGGGCAGTAGTTGCTACATTTAAAATACAAATAAAAAATTTAGTGTAAGAAATGCACCTATATGTCATCTTACCAATATGAACAAGATGTGAATATGTTTTTGTTTTCAGCAAGGAAGACTGTATTCCAATTGTGGGCAAAGTGTAATGCATTTAGTATGGGAATCAGACCCAAACCAAACAAAATAACGTGTTGATTTTTAGTCCCCACAAACAATACACTTGAATACCAAACTTAGCCATTTACAGCACTGAAAAGGAGTAGATATATTTTTTCCATAGAAATAGAAAACTTGAAGAGCTTTAAAATTTTTGGCATTTACATTCACTCTGCAATACATCTACATCAATCACCACCCACCCACTCATGCTTTGAAGACTGCAAGTAGATAGTAAGTCTAGCAGAACTTCATGGTGGGGGTGTGCAGGTTTTTTCTATCAAAGCTTATAAGCAGGCTTGTAAAAGGTAACTTCAAAAACCTGGTTAAATACCAAGCATATTAAAATTTGGAAACAGCTACTTATCTTCCAAGCTTTATATCAGCGGATTCACCAATATAAGTAATTCTTAGTTGAAGTTTGGATTATTGATTTTTCTTTTTTTTTAAAGTAATGGCTTTTGTTAGTTCATGTAAGTTTGTAGTTTGGGATGCATTACTGACTTTATTATGGAGGAGATCAGAATAGATGGCCAGTTTCTGGCCATGCAAGATGTCTTTCTGGCCATGCAAATTTTAAAAACAACCACCGAGTTAGAGGAGGAAGAGAGGGTGAAGAAACTGGTTCTCATTAGACCTTGGAGAGAGCCCTAGATGAAGCAAAGATTGACCTTTCAGACTAGTCTTACTTCGAATCACCAAGGTAACACTTCATAGAAGTTCACCCAATCATTCACATGATAACTCCAAGGCTTCTGCTTGACCAACCACACAGCTTCCAGAGAAATTTCCAATCCTGATGCTTCATTCTCAAATGATAGAGAAAAAACACAGGCAGTCAGTGCTTTTGGTCATTTGCACCCTGGTAGAAAGAGGCCATATGAGAAGTTAATCCTGCAAATGCTCTCAATAGAGCTAAAGAAAAAGAAAAATGAAACAGAAGAATACAACAAGAGTTTCAATTTGATTGA
The DNA here is from genome assembly GCA_020800305.1 of Porphyrio hochstetteri. NCBI lineage: Eukaryota > Metazoa > Chordata > Aves > Gruiformes > Rallidae > Porphyrio > Porphyrio hochstetteri. The sequence continues at coordinate 64,774,212 of CM036908.1, read as the reverse complement.
ACTGTAGAACAAGATAAGAATAATTTCTTTTTCTAGATAGACTAGTGCACTAACTCCAAATACAAAACCTTATATGGCTAAAAATGCTTAGGTCCTAACCAAATTGTCTCCAGATGTATACTATTGGGGCAGGCAGAGATCAAAGATGGTTACTTTTGCTGGCACATCTGAGCATCCAAGCCAGGTTTTAGCAATCAACTCAATAGCAACATACTCAGTATTTTCATTTCTTTATTGCAGATTTCCTTCTCGGAGCAACATTGTAAGAAATCTTTATTCTGGGCTCTGACTTGTACAGAACCAAGCAAGGCAGCCAGGTCCCTGGTGAAGGAGACCAAGATGATAAATTCACCCATGTTAATGCAGTCTGAGTCCATGACTGCTTAGAAACTACAGCAAAAGCTCACAGCTGCGGGCAGCAGTGAGGGGTCTTTGCTTCTCTCCTTATGCAGATCTTCTGCCTGGGGACACCTTTAAAGAAGATTCTTCAAGTTACAGTCAGTGGATACTCCCTGCCAGAGAGTAAACAACTTTAACCCCAAAGCTGGTGGGTTGGAGTGCCACAAATTGAAACAGCTCAGCAACAGCACTATGTCCCTCCAGCCCCTCAGCCCTGGCCTTGTTGGAGCTGTCAGGCATTCTTGAAAGCTGGTCTTCAGATTCACGAGTGGTTTTCTGGGGTGATGTGCTCACTGCTAGCCTTTTTCCCAACTCACACAGTCCCTACAAATGACACAGAGGGTTCAAGAGCAGGTCCTGGGACCACATCGCATGCTGGGTTATCAGCTTGGGGCTGGAGCATGAGGTGGTATCACCTAATAATAATTCTGCCTGTAGATCTGATTCAAAGGTCAGGAGTTTTTTAAAAGACATGCTAGAGTAGTACCTTGTGGTGGCGAGGGCCATGCCATGTGGCTTGCTACAATACGTGATGACAGGCCAAGACTGCAGGACTGGAGGTCCTGCAGAACATAAGCAGAACCTTTCTGAGATGCTCTAAGTATCCCCAGCTTGTCCACAGCTCTTCCCAGGGGAAACACGTAGGAGGGTATGCCAAAAGATTCATGACAGAGTCTGAGATCTTAGTTTTTAGGGCACAGATGGGTACTTGTGACAGAACAGCAGGAACACAACCAACAATCGTACAGGAACTCGCTTGTGCTACACGTTATTGCTGCTTTTGCAGAGCTTTTAAAAGTGCAGAATTCTGTAAGAGGCATGTTTGAACTACTTCTAGCAGAACTCCCTCCCCCAGCATTGATCATGCTGGTGCAGTGCCAAATACTTGGTGCCCTTGGGACTCTTCCTTGCAGCCCTGTACAGGCCAGGGGTGACTGTCACACTCCCCTCTTAGCAGTGCTTCCCTAAGGCTCTGCCCAGCACTGGCCCTGCTGGGAATTCAGCTTAGGAAGTACCTGGAGTTTTAGATTCTGGTTTTAGTTCTTGGCTCTTGTTTTTATTAGGATTTTCATTTCAAGGTGCATATATACATACACAAAATACTGCCAGGGTATTTTCATAATAATCTTATGGGAAATAGTGCTTCAGAAACTGAAAAATATTCTTCCTACACTCCCACAAGCTCTGCTTTTGAAAGGCGATGGAAGAAAGAATCAAGCAAAATACCAGCCACATCCTCTACTGGGTAGAGATTATATAGGACAAGTCATAGGCTGAAATGAATAAAATGAATAGCTATAAACTCCTTTTTTTTTTTTTGAGGAGTTGATCATGAAAACTCGAACTAGCCTTTCCCTGTTGTTGAGCTGACCCATTTTGGTTTTGAACAAATTCATTTAACGTGGATGAGGTTTTGCTTAGATTTTACCAGTTTATGTCCTGCTGAAGGTGTGAGAGTATATACCTGCCTTCTGCAGGTTTTGCATAGCCATAGAATGTTGTTTTCCCTTTCTAATTTCCAATATATATTTTTTGAACCTCCAGACAGACTGAATCATCGAGCTTTCTGTTTGTTTGTGGGGAGTAAAAAAAGAATTTCAAGCATCAGTAACTTTGCAGTGCTTTCCTTGTATTTTCAGTGTTTCTGAACTATACAGTTTTAATCTACCTTGTTGATTCCCTATGGAATTAACAGGTAATATTTCCAGTCCTAAATTACTTACTTATCCTAAATATGCAGGGGATGGAGGAAGTATATCTCTGGTATTAGAAGGTGGAAGAATGACTCTGCCCCAGTACCGCCCTAAAAATTCTTCATCAGCCTGGCAATGGCTCCAGTGCCAGCTCTGAGCTAGGAAGTTCACTGACGAGCTTCAGGGCAGCAATAAAAATAATCAACAACCTTCTGGAGTGTACGTCACCTCCAGTAATGACGTTCACAGAACCAAGATGAAATACCAGTAACAGATTCAGCAGAGTATTGACTAGATGGGCACAAGAGAAGCAGTGGGGTGAGGAAATCATACCTAGGAACATTAAAAAAATACATATAAATAGTGAATTTCTGGCTTTAAAACCAAAATCTAACAGAATATTTCAAAATGGAAGGCACTTTTTATAGCAGCCATACTGCAAGAGTAAAGCCCGTGTAACACACTAAAACCCTAACAGGTATTAAAAGCTGCAAAGTTTATCTGCTACAGAACAGAAGGACAAAGACAAGGTCATTCACTGTATGCAAGTGAAAGAACAAGGCTCCAAAATCCCCAAACAAACAGGGGCAGAAAATAATCTCCTTGGCAAAGTTTTGCGGTATTTGAGCATCAGGAGAAAGTCAGAAGCAATATTATTGACTAACCAGGCTGACATTTGGCTACTGAACTCTCTAATTCTAATAGTTCCTACTAGGTGAAAGGACACCACATCCATCTCCAAGTGATGGCTTGGCACAGTCATCCAGAAAGTACAGAATATTGGCAATTTTTCCTTAGTGGGTTGAGAAAGACAGTCCTAAAAGTTTCTTATTTGCCTGTTGCCCTTTAGCTGGCATGACTAGTTGAATTTCATCAACGCCTGAAGTGAAGTTCTGCTGATCAACCATTCCCATCTTCCTTCAGTCTTTCCTGTGGGGAGGTGGGTGCAAAGAGGGGCTTCCAGGAAGACATGTGTGCTGGATGCTACCACCAGTGCTGCCCACAGCCAGGTCAAGCCACAGCATCCACAGACTGATAAGATAACAGAATAGCCTGGGGAAAGGAGCATGTATGGCATAATGCAGCAAGCAGGAGGCTGGCTGAACACAGCCTGGAAGGTGGCATGTCCATCCTCCAGCAAGTGTTGTACTCAGACCAAGTCTTCTGCTCTGGAAGAAAAGGATGCTCCACATCACAGTCTCATCACAGAAGCTGCTGAGAGAACAGCAGACAAGTGTGAACCCCTCGCAGAGAGGTAATACAGATCACTCGGCACTTCATAATTGCAGGATGACTTTGGTGACATGATCAAGGTCCAAAGACTAAAGAATCTAAATAATTATATCTGTTTTCTGAGAAAACTCCAGCTGGGCAGCAATTCGTACTCAGTTATCTGTATGTTATTGGCAAAGCTGCGGCAGTCCTTTATAATGTTCAGCCACAGACAGCGTACTACATCCCAGTGGATATTTCATAGTAAACTGCTCAAGTGATTCTCCACCCCCTGCTCTTCTTGTTTGCAAACTCCCCACAAGCAGAGTACAGATTTTTTTCCATTTTACTTGAAGGGTATTTGCTAAGACTTCCATGCATAATCTTTGATCTGTGGTTTGCTGCATATATTTGAAGTTCAAAATTTGATCTGCATCAATTGGTGGCAGGGGAATTTCAGCCATAGGACTAAAAATACAACCCTCAGAATCAGATTTATGGTGCAAACATTGATAATATACATTTAAGAAATAGTAGTAACTTTGGAAATTTGTGGCATAGAAGTCCCCATGTTTACTCTGTGGACTCAGTTATCTAAGATTAGTAGCTTATGTGGGAGAATTCATTCCAGTTCTCATTTTTTTACTCATTAGCTTTCTGGTCCATCTATCACCTCCCTATTTTTTAAATTAAGGAAATAGAAAACCTTGATTAATTTTCTTGATTTTACTGATAACTTCATGCCTCCTTGCCCAGTTCTCTTTTCTTAAATAAAACCTCTTTCCTGTGCTAAACAGGCTCCTTTCAGGACATTTCGCCTACAAGAAGCTTCCTTGATATAAAATACCCTATTGTCCTGCACTAAACCCCCCCTAATGCCCCTTAATTCATCCTTTGTGCTAGTCCAGCATCAGAAGGGGACAGCATCATTCATGGGCAGCAGATTAGCTGTCTTAGTCCAGCTGCCTGCAGATGAGCATCCACGTTACCAGACACGCTGGCCATTTCCCAAATGAGCACTCAGGGTGCAGGTCTAATGTTCAGGTCCATCCTGTGCATGTGATGACTCAGGTGGTGGAGGACAGGTACATAGCAGTCACTCATGTCCCTCTGCACTCACCAGACTGCAGTCCCTGGGCTGTCAGGCTCAGCACCTCTGAGGAAAGCTAAATTTACACCCACACACTTCCCCCCCCTCCCTTCCTCTAGACATTATTATTAAAAAAGCTTCGTTCCCTGATGATTCACCAACACCTGGGAGCAAGTTCTGCTTTCTGTTCATCTCCAACTAAAATCTTTTCTTCCCCTTAGCAACCGAACAGCAAGGCTTCAAGATTTAAAAGAAATGAGAGTGAGTGTGTAAGAGTATGCTCGCTTCCTTGGAGTGCGTGAAAGGCTAATTACAGAAATTAAATGCTAATTTCTCAAGATTAATATAGGCAAGTGAAAGGCTTTTGCATTGTTTGCCTAAGAGGCTACTTCAGAAGCTTTCCTCCTTTTGCTCTTCACCTGTAATTTCTACCTTTCCTCCCCGTGCTAGTTTACACCAGCTCATGGTTTTAATTGGGGCTCATTAGCCAAGTAGTGGATGCTCCTCTCTGGTCAGTCCCTTTGCCCACAGGTGACTGCTGGCTGCATCTCCATAGTGCTGGGAAAAGGAAAAGCAGACCCCACTCCCAGCAACAGCGGTACTTTGAGCTCTGTCACCAGTGGCTTTCCTGACACCCTGTGGAGAAGCTAAAAGGAGAACAAAATATATACAACAGCAAAATTTTGCAGTCCAGCTCCTTTGTCTGCCAGGAAGATGCAAAAAACCGATGTATGTGTTCCTGAAATCTCCATTATTTTGTTGTGCTTATTAATGGGCACTGACTTCTACAATCTATTGTCACATTTAACCATGCTCAGAATACTCCAGTGCAACGTATCCCATAAGCTGCCCCTTAAAGCGTGGCACTGCACACTGTAAATTGGGGAATCTAATATATTTTTATATATACGTATGTATTTATATGTTTTGTCATTTCAAAGCTGTCTCCAACACCAGAGAGGGACTTGGCTTATCATACTCTGCTTACAGGCCAGACTGATGAACTCCTGTTAATGTAACTTAAATTGTCGCTCTCCAACTCAAGAAAAATAATTGAAAATATGCTATTTCACTTTGATTCTCCAAAACAGCTTTGACCAAGCTGCTGTTCAACCGTGCTGATCTGGGGCTTTCTAGCAGGGATGATGACCCTGCCAAAATCACAGAGCCCACATCACAGCATAGGCTGTTTATTTGGTTAATGTCCAGGTTGTTGTTAGCTCTCAAGCAAGGGTAAGAGAGACTCCCAAACACATCAGGGTCCCACTCCACCATGTGCCAATGGGAAAACAAATGGTGAGTTGAATGTAAAATGTATGCATCACTGTTCCTAAAGCACCTCAGCTTTTGATGCACTGATCAGGAAAGTCAGTATTAGGTTTATGCAGATGGTCCTCACACAGGAGGGTGAGAGCTACATTACTACCCCCAGGAACTTCACCAGAGAAAGAATAACAGAGCTGCCTCTATTCAAGAGCTAAAATAAGGTAAGGGGAAAAAAGGAAGTGATTTGGCATACCTACATGCACATATTAATTAAAGATAACAAGAATAATTATACCTTGGGAAAGGTAAAGACAGGTCCTCAGAATATCAAGAGGCCTATAAAAATTCTGGATAAAGGCACTGAAACTTAAACAAAAAGGGGTGCAATTATTCCCCACCACCCACCTCTGCTGAGTGTAGGAAGGGACAAGAATCACAGCAAGAGAAAGTAAATGTCACAGATGGGTAATAGAGACAACAACTGAGCAACAGTCTGCAGGGTCTTCTCCATACAGCACAGATGAACTAAGAGGATGCAGCAACAGGGTTTACATGGAGGACTCGGACAGAGTTAGGCAGCATTTCACATCTCTCCCTCAGCTTGGGGATACAAACAGGCATCTCTTGAAAGAATACTTGGAAAGGCTTAAGGTGAGCAAAAAGAGGAATGAGTTTTTAGCAGGCTGGTGATGTTTGCATTTCACCTCTTTGAAGATCAGGGCATGAAAACAGAGAGATTCCCCTGCATTCCCCTCCATGTTAAAAAGCAGGATACCTCTTCCTTGCAATATTTCTGTAGAAGACATCACGACTGAGCATCAGAACAGGAAAAGATCATCTACAGTAACAGGTTTGCATGCAAAAATCTTTTGCCTCCAGCATAAATGCATGAAACTAAGTAGACTCCAGCTGACAACCAACCCTGCAAGAATAGGTTTATTAAGCTGATACCCTATACATATCTTTCTACATTAATTGTCCAGTAACTGCAGCTGACTCCATAGGGATGATAAGGAAGCTGACATCATTAAGAAAGGAGAAAGTAGGCTTGTAAGAAAATATCCTTTTAGCACCAGGTACAGAAACACTTCAGCAGTAATTTTCAACTCAAATGAGTGCCTACATTGGGTTTAACTCATCAATTATATTCAGTGGTATAAAAGTAGAACCCCCTCACTTGATGTAAACAGTGCACAGCTTCTCAAAACATTTCACAGAGCAAGGAGAGGTGAGACAGCTCAAGGTGAGTATCAGGGACTCCTGTTGTTACAGAGCAGACAATATACCACAGCAGTTTTAAAGCATGATGCCTTGAGCGATTTAACTTCTCACTAAAATGGACATTCACTCTTACACCGGTGTGAGAAAAAGCAACCAACACTTAGGACACAAACTGGGGATGTCACACGGTTCCAATCAAATTCCAGAATCTTAATTACACTGATTCTTTGAGCCAAATCTATACACAAGGACTAATAGGACATTGCCATTTTAATGTATATGAAATACAAGGATGTGGTTTATAAATCACAGTTTAATTGGAGAATAGCCTAAACCAAGCCTCTAATCCCCAAAATGTTGCAGAAAAAGTCTAAATCCAGAGTGAAGAATGTTTGCAGTAGCAACAAAAAAGCATCAGTATATGTTTCTGCTGGTGGTGAATCTCCAGTTATTAGCCCAGAGAGTTTCACTGCAGCCTCTGGATTATACTAATGGGAAGAACAGAGGCAGGGGGGAAAAAAAATCCATAGGTGAGTGGTCTCAGCAGGACAGGTACTGACCTGGAGGGTTCTGAATAGCTTCAAACCAACTTAGAGGTTTGTCAGATCCAGTAAGTACCTGGCTGAAGCTATGGCTCAACAGCCACTTTACAAAGAGATGCTGATTGCTGATAAACGTTCCAATAAATTTCAGGTGTGGGGCACCATACTGACATGCTATCATCTCACAGGAGAGAGAGGAATCCAAACTCTCTTTCAATAGTAGTATCCACCGTAGCACCTTTCAATACCTGAAGGGGCTACAGGAAAGCTTGAGAGGGACTTTTTAGAAGGACATGCAGTGATAGGATGAGAGGGGATGGTTTTAAATTGGAAGGGGGTAGATTTGGATTGGATATTAGGAAAAAATTCTTCACCACAAGGGTGGTGATGCCCTGGCACAGGTTGCCCAGGGAAGTGGTGTATGCCCCCTCCCTGGAGGTGTTCATGGTCAGGTTGGATGGGGCATTGAGCAGCCTGGTCTAGTGAGAGGTGTCCCTGCCCATGGCAGGGGGTTGGAATTTGATGACCTTTGAGGTCCCTTCCAGCCCAAACCATTATGTGATTCTGTGATTGTTCTGCTGTCCAACGCAGAGTCATGGTATAATTCTGTAATAAATGTGTTCAAAAAAAGCATGCCAGAGGATTCTCATACTCGATAGCTCTGCCAGAGGCATCAGTCACAGGTACTTCCAAGTAGCTGAACAACACTTAAATTCTGCATGAAAAAGGGTATGTTGGTTCTCCTTGTTTTCTCCAGAACCTATTTCAAAACAAAGGGCAGAATTTGATCCTGACATCCAATTGCTCAGAGACTGCAAAAGCCAAGAGGGTTCTGGAAATGTTTTTTGCCAGATTACTGAATTACTTTGCTTTAAGTAGTAACTTAGAACCCTTTTTGGCAGCAATTATATGGCATATCCTACAGATGAGATGTGGCACACATTCCACCATATGGGCTAGAGAAAAGCAGATGTCTAGGGAATATCTTCAACTAAAAATATTGTGTCTTATCTGACTAAGAGAATTGTAAATATTTTAAATGATAGTCAGAATATTTAATTGCACTCTTTGGAATACTAGAATTTACATGCAAAATAAACTGACAATTAGATACAACACCTTGGAAATGTACTTTCCAGCCCTTTTTGGTAATCACATTGAAATAAAGATATATTCAACATGTAAAAAAAAAGAAAAAGAAAAAGAGATCTTCTGGATAATCTTCCAGTAAGAACAGAGGCAAATTCTAACTTCTTCCATTACAGATTTTGGTTGCACTCTGCATGACACTGAGAAAGACTTGATGACCCTAAAGGCTTCTTCCCAGTGTTCACAAGTGTCTGAGCTAAAATGAATTTCCCTTGGAAGTCAGCTGCAGAATATTTGAGATCCCATGTCTTCATGCACAGCACCCATACAATAATTTAGCAGACAAGAAAGATTGTCATGGATGGTACCACAGCGAGTCACAGTAGAGATCAAAAATCATTTTCTACATGATGGTGCCTTGCAGAAACTGACTTCTGCCACTCCAGTGCCTGGGGAGACAAGGCTCAGTATACATTCTACAGCTCCACATTTTTCACATGCCAAGTGGTATTTGTGCAAACAAAATAATTAGAGAATTAGGAATCTTAGTCATTATTTGCTCAGGCAGTGATCTGATTTGCATGAGAAAGCCAATGCTTGTAGATAAAGGCAAGAGGACCAAAGATATTTGTAGACTTCAAATAAGAGAAAGAACTGTAAATATTTCTGTTTCAGCAGCTAAGCTGATTGAAGCTGATTGAGAGGGACATTAAGGCACAAATCATAATTCAGCACTAACTGAACACAACACCCCCTGATCCCTACTCTTCCTTTGTAAAGTGGCATTGGAGTTGTTTCAACTAGAGATGAAATAAAATGATCCCGTCTGTCCCATGACAAGGTCGGTATTGGAGGGAGGGGGATGATGTGTAGTCAGAGGGCCACAGTAGTATGACCCAGCATGGCACAACCCTTCACATCATCTGGGGAGAAGAGATGCTGCTCCTTGTATCTTCTGCACTGGCCTCCTTTCCCTTCAGCAAACTGCTGCAGGCCAAACACACCTATAAATTCTTACTTGATGCTTTTCAGTTTACTGTAATGGTCTCAATGGCATTTGTCACTTATAGGCTCAGAAGAACCAACACTCCTCCTCTCATCTGTATTTTATTCTCTGCACAGCTGGGCACAGGAGAGCAGAAAAGCCTGGCTTTGAGATCCCACTGTATTTCCAGACAGGACCTGCATCCTGCAGCAGTGACAGTCACTGCTTTCCCTCCCTGCAGCACAGTACCCCTGTCCAGTGGAGTCTTGGCTTGAGTACCTCCGCTTCATGCTCTGAGAGCAACAGTAAGGCCACAGTGGCAGCTTTCTGTATGAATTAACACACTCCTGATGAATCAAAGCACAGCAGTACCAAGTATCCAGATCCTAGCCATGCTACACAATGAGTCTATGCATGCAGCAAGACAACTCCTACTAATGGGAGTGTAATTAATCACCACAAAATTTATTATATACAGTCAGCAGTTTGGAAACCTGTTTTCTCCATCCGAAACTCATGTGCCCATGGCTCAGAAGATGCTCAGGGAAAAAGGTCTGGCAGAGGCACCTTTTGCAACAATTACTGCTTGTGTAAATATATGGCTCCTTTACCAGTGGAAGGAGCCAGATGGAAAGTAGTCTCCATGGTATTATTTTAGCCAGACAACTTTGCCCATGTGGAACTCCCTGCTGAACAGCTCACTGTTGAGTATCTTGTACTTGGCTCAGATATTTCCACACTGAAAAGAATCCTTGCAGTCTCACTTCGCCTTTCTTCAAAGCAGGCTCCTCATCAGGGAATCCCAACTACAAGTTTCATCTTCTTGAGCTCCGGAGTTTCAGACAGGTGAAGCTACTGACACTTCAACATATTACAAAAATACCCTATAAAATGAAAAAAAAAATACATTGGCTGAAAAAATTTAACAGCTTGTGACCACAGTGTAAGACGTGTTGTCATAAAAATGCAGGAGCAGTGCAAAATATCAAATTAGTAGCACAACTTCAGGACAGTATAAAACAGGATATAGCATGAAACAGCCCCTCATTAAAGGGAGAGGCTCCTGCAGCAGCTGTTTTCTGTCCATCCACTGGATTTCCACTGTTATTGTTTGTTGTTGTTTGGGGTTTTTTAAATTAAGGACATGGAAACAAAATCTAACTTTGCATTGTTGTCAAGCTGGTGCTCACACTTTCTTGAACTCTCCTAAGTTCATCTGGTTGAGCTTTAACTGGAGACCTTGTGAACAATTTTCTTTCCCTCTTCCCTACCCTCAGACAGAAACATTTACCTCACTGAGCAAACACCTAGTTTGGGGGGAATGAAACCACATTTTTCTTCATAATTTTATGGATCACGCAGATCACAACCAGGAAGAGTGAAGTTTAAGGTGCAGGAAAGCTATTTTAGTCCCTCTCACTTTGCCCACATTGCATGAAATTGGAATTGGTGATCACTTACACTTTCTTCACCAAAACACACACAAACACACACCTCAACATTTAGAGATGACCCCCCCCCCCCCCCAATTTCATCTTAAAATTCAGAGGAAGCTGGTGAGGCTGTGCAGAGACAGGTCACCCCGGGCATCACTGCAGGAATTTAGGAAATGCACCACCAACATTAACCCCTCAGATAACTATGAATGAAACCTGGCAGTTGTTAGTGCCTGTTCCTGCACAGAGCAGAGCAAGCATTCAGCATCGCAATAGACCTGTTTGTGTGTCTAAGTGGGCCAGGACTGCTTGGGAATGGAGAATGGGATAACATGCACAAGAAAAGCAATTGTACAGCCCTCCTTGGTGCTCTAAATAACGATGCTGGTGTGTTCATCACCTTCTCATTAGCAGATTAGATTATTTTATCAGGGTAACAAGCAGTCTGGGGATTAATGCAAATAAAGACAATGCTCAGCAATTAAAGATGTAAATCCAGTGGTTGGCATATAAATCCCCAGTGACACCTCATGATACTGTGTGTAACAGGCAGGCACAGATGAAAAACACATTAAATGCTACACACACACAGACACCCCAGCCCCAAAAATGAAAATCATAATTAGGAAATTTCTTTCCATCCTGATCTACGGAGCACAGACCACTTCTAAAGAAAGAGGAGGAGAAGACAGAAATTGTAAGTACAATTTTCATTGCAAACAGATATTTTCCACAAGGTTTAATGGGACAGGGAAAAAAACAAACTACAGGGAACTAAAAGAAATAGTAAATCAATACCAGAAAAATATCTGAAATGCAAACTAAATAGCTGCCAAAACTCTTAGGAATTTTGAGGAAGAAAATTAAACCAATGTGATTTCATGAATGAGTCTGGGTTTTGTGAGATCATTTCTTTGTTATTATATTGGCTGTTCCAGAGGAGGTTTTTCAACTGCTGAGATTAAGACTGAACCTCTCTGTATCTCAGACACACTAGTTTCACTGTGCATAACACCAAATTCAAAAGGTACCTCAGACCTATTTCTGTGTTGTGTGATGCAACAAGCAATGTCATCCTCTACAGCAACAAAAGGGAATTTAATCTCTTTTGATTTCCACTGCAGATAACTCAGTCATTACTGTTCTATTATGTTTTCAGGGCAGGAAATTAATACAGTTTAAAGCCATTATATATAAAGGCCATGAAAACAAGTCTGCAGCCTATGTCATTTCTTAATGTGTTGAAAAATCTCAAAAGGCAACTGAATGGAAGATTGTGTCAGACTGAAAAAAAAGAGACTACATTTCTTGAAGCTTTAAGTAATTTTCTTAGCCCTGCTTCTGAGTTTTCAGTGGTTTTTTCCATATTTATGGTGGATGCAGATGGTGCATTGTGTATCTCAGGTCCTCTGCTATTGCAGAACCAAAGGACCACAGAAGGATGAATCTGGAAGGCACCTCTCATCCACTGCCCTTGCTCAAGCAGGGTCAGCTCAAGCAAGGTCAGCTCAAGCAGGTTGCCCTGTTCATACACTCTCTGTTATTTCAGCAAGTTCCTGCTCCCATCTGAAACCAATACAATTAAAATAGTTCTAGAATAATGAAGAGGAAGAGATCTTAGCACAGGAGTCTCAGCAATTGATATCTCCACTAGAGATTCAGCCATGCAAGGTTTCATCACTGATCACTGAAATCCTTCCTAACCTGTTAGAAGACTTCTCTGCTTTCACAAGCTCTGTTCTGAGACTGGTGTCCACAAGTGCTGCAGAACCAAGCTCTGTCTGCAATGGTAGGTGCCCTTGTGATGACAAAGTACATGAGGAATGGGTGATCTTGGAGAATCACTGGTGCCAACCTTCCTTAGCTGCAGGAAGATGAGTTTTAGCATCCATAAATTCTCAGCCAGGAGAAAGAAGAGTATTTCTTCTGTGACAGACCGTGCTTACTGGTTTTCCCAAAACTCTCAGTTCTCTTTGTGAGGTAAAATAAGAGGCTCACATTGACTTATTGCTTTCAGAGTAACTTCTGAATTTTTTAAAAAAAGGAGTGCATTAACTCTCTTGGAAATGGACTAGGCAGATCTTGAACAAATTGCTAACACTCTTTAGGAAACTCTTTACCATTGGTAAGAAGCCAAACACTCTCAGTCAGAAGTACCTTTACCTAGAGCACTCTTTCCACTGAACAAGATGTGTTACACACCATTAGCTTTCATTTCAATTATTCAGCAAACTGAAACCTTTCCTTTAAAATCCACTTGCTCAGGAAGTTTATAACATAACTGAGACACTGTGTATGAATAAAAAAAGGACTGACAGAAAATAATAGAGCTGAAGGATGGATCATACTATTCCTGACCAAGAACACCTTGTACTACTCTACTGCTCCACACAACTGACACAGCATCTGTGTGCTGGCCATCAATGAAGTCAAAAACCAACACAGCTCTGTCCAGCACAAGCAATCTGAGCTTTTGTAACCACAGATCTGTCTTCTATTCCCAGCACACAGGGGTGATAGAATTACACCCAAAATCTGCAATCAGATTTGAGACACTGCAGGTCTTTCCAGAGCTGGCAGTCAGCTTCTCCTCACTATATGGATAGGAATCCTCTGTTAAATACAAGAGAGTTAATGTATGTCATTACAAGCTTCAGTACAGCTGAAGCTTGAAAGTTTTCACAGCCAAAACCACATTATTTGTAGATAAATTGTTAGCCCAGCATTTGTGAAGATCTGATTCATGGTCTAAGGCACACACAGGCAGTTGCCTTCTGCTGCAAGATCTGAATTACTGACACCACTCTTCCATGTTTGATGCATTACAGGTGGAGGCATGGAGGGTGTTGCCACTGGGCTAGAGAGAAAGAAAGATGCTTTGATCCCTTTGCCATCAAGTTATCCTCCCTCAACTGGGAGCCTTGTTCCAAAATTCCTGATGGGAATCAGGCAAGAGAAGTTCTGAATCCTTCCCCATTCCTAAATCACTATGTCCCTTAGGCATGGTGCCTTCCCATCCATCTGCTATGCAAAAGCTATATAAAGCCATCACAGCGATCGCCTCCCCAGTCCTTTGCTACCAACAGTATCGCCCAAACCTGTTTATATTTGTCCCCATTTGTTGTCCCAGCACAGTACAGGCTGAGGATGGGAGGAAATGGCTGAGGACTTTTCCATGGTCATCCATTTTTCCCTGCAGTTCTCATTGCATCAAGAAAGGCGTCAAGAGCCTTTAATCACTGCATATCAAAACACATAAGTTAGTACTTTTCTGTGCTTCCAGACAGTAGATTAGTGCAGCCTGGCTGCCAAACATGATTAATAACTCTGCAAGGGTCTTTGTACTGAATGCACTATTTGCCAAAAATGCCAGAAATCAGAAGAGAGGAGTGTGTACTGTAATGACAGTTATTTCAGAAACAGATGACTGTTTTTTTGTGATTAAAGAATAAATCCAATTACATGAAGAAAACTCGGTGACATAAGCTCTCCTCGAGTTCCCTCCTCCCCAGACCCCATCACCCCCTCCCCCTTCTTTAAAGTGTTGCTTGGCATTCCTGAGATTAATTTCAGGGCTCTAAAATAAACACTTCCAAAAATAGTAAAAGGAAATGGTACTCTTGCAAAGTGGCATTTGTTAGCTTATTTTCCAGAAACCAGAAGCCCTGACTGCTTGAAACCCTTATTGCTCTGCACAGCAAGTCACAAGAAGATAAGTGACTTTATCAGCAAAGACCAAACACACCTCTGTTCTGGTGGGGGGGGTCAGGCTTCAGCATACAGGAAGAGCAAGTGAGCAACACTGGGCTGGGGGAGCTGGGGCAAACCCCAACACAGAAGGCAATCTTGAATCTATCAAAGCCCAGTTCTGTTTGATGAACACGTTGGATATTGCAAGACTAACCTGTTCTTCAGAGCCACAGATGTTCTCAAAGCCATGATTCTGTCAGCATCAGCACCATCTTCGCCAGAAACGCTTCCTTTTAGCTTAGTTTGCAAACACCAGTTACACAGGTCAATACTCTCCCTAGTCACATGTATGTCCTCATTCCCTACCATTTTTGACCATTTAAACTGTGCCTCTCCCTGTAATCACGATCCTGCACTGCCTGTCACCCCCAATATGAGTTCATTGTGTCTAATGTGGGAAAAGGACTGTGATGCCAGTCACTGCATCCTCCAGGACATCCAGCAGCAAGGCAGCAATCATTGCAACAAATGTGAAGGGTGGCCTTGAAAAACACTTGGTGACAGTCCCTGGGACAAGTGCAGCTTCCTGATTCCTCTAGCCAGTAGCCAGCTGTGGCAGCCACTATTCACCACACAATCACTTCAATCAGAATCGGGGGAAGAGGGGGGTGGGGGTGGAAATGCAAGGGTTGGTTCCTTCAGGCTGTTATTTCTAACTGGTCATGTTTCTGCCTCAAAGTCTAACTGGTCATGTTTCTGACACACAGCAGAACTCAGATAAGCTGGGATGATACCTGAGTCTTCAGGATGGTTTTGTCTGAAGTCTAAATAACTGTACAATTAATTCTTCATCGCATTTTGAGGCAGCAGAGAGGATCTGTTCTGCCAATAGAGCATCCCCATCTACTGTTGGAGAGCGGAAAGGTAGCAGTACATCCCCCACAAGGAAGCAAGTTGCAGAAGAGGAACCTGGCACCCATCAGGAATGCCAGGAGACCATGTCAAAAAAGCAGATGAGCAAGTTAGAGTTACAGAGAAATTTGGCTTCCCAGCACTGCTGTGGCCTTCACCAGAGCTCTCCTCCAGTATCTATTGGGGAAACACATTTCAACATGCCACTGTTTAAGAAAGAACAGTTTTAGAGAACTTGCATGTAAGCCAAGCAAAAGTGTTGTTTTCCTAAACTTGCAAACAGCCTCAAATAATAACCTGAGGAAATGTGAAGTCTCTATGGGGAATAGCTGATGTTGACAGTTTAGATACTAAAACACTTCTAGATCTTTCACTGGTCCTGCTGACATGAAACTTGCAATAGACAATAAATTTTAACCAATTTTTTTACAATACTCATCAATTTTCAGGCACTTCTGAAATTGAAAAAAAAAAAAAAGTCAAAATCTGCTATTAAATTCCACAAGGGTTCCAAAATGTAGCTAAATAGACACAAAGGACTTTAATGTTTTCAGGGTTTACTGAATTCAGACTCTCATCTTCCTTTGGTCATCTCCTAACTGACAAGAACAGAAAAAAATTTTCAGACTAACTACTGCTCAGCGTGGCATGGATTAAGCAAGGGGCAATCACAAACCTGAAATTGAGACATTAATAAGCCTGCCTGTCAGAGTGTATATGGAATGATTCCAGACTAAAAACTTCAGCATGGCTTTCTAATTACAGATTATTCTTCATCATAGGAGCATGATGGAAACAATCTTGATAAAGTTACCTATTCATCAGTTACTGTCATTTTCCCATAATAATAATCCTACTTCTAACACAGAAAGCAGGAGCTCAAAATCTATCACTGGTACAGAAATGAACAGCTCCAGAAACTGGAGGGATGTATTCTGAGAAGGCAAGCTATTCATCACTTTTCTATGGCTCTTTGTTTTGTGTGCATGTGAAGTAGAAGTGGGCTAAAAATTAATGAGACAAGACTACTCTCGTGCTGCAGAAGTTAAGAACCCACTTCATACAGTGCCTAAAGAAGAAACAGACTTAATTGCACACTTGAAAAACTTGCTGAATTCAGGATTTTAGTGCCTAGGGATGGCTGAAAGCATCCCCAGAAAATGCCATATTTTCATGACTGATTTAATTAAGAAAATGCTATTTTCATCTTTAAAGTATCCACTGTGATACTGAGGTTGCAATAGCTGTGCATGTCTACACAGCCATAGCTTGCAAAGTAATGAGGAAGAAATCCAAACACTATTTTTACTGTACAGACAGCATTTAACTTGTTCCAAACCCATGTTTGGAGGTCTGTGTATGGAAAGTATGAACATATTTTCTTTCTCCTCTGCCTTATCATGAACTCCTCTCCTAAAAAGGATAAGGGGAAAAGGGGAAAAAAAAATAAAGGCAAGCAGATACAGTTATCCCAAGGCCAGAAGATGACAGAGACATGGGCCAGATTCATCACTCATTGTTCCCATCTTTGAAGGATGAAGGGTTTAACTAACTCCTTCCAAGTGATCAAGGAACTTGGTTGTCACTCCTGTAGTAAACCACAAAAGAAGTAGGATCCCTTCACATATGTAATTAGGGAAATAATTACCTTTCAGATCTCCCAGGGAAGATCACTGGATCACAGTTTGTCTTTGAGCTAAAAAGAACAGGGACTCATCTGTCCACAACCTGCTCTGGACTCTCTCTTGAATTCAGAGTTTCAGTAGAGAGAGATGAATCCTTGTGCATGCTCCATGGGTCATCCTATGCCAGCTTTCAAGTCCAGGTTTTACAACCTGTTCATCTCTTCTGATTCATCCCTTGAAACTCTCTACAGAATTCTCCCAGTCTTGTGCAAGATGCTTCCTTAGGTCCTGACAGAGAGCCCTACTTTCACTCATGCATGATTTCAGCTCCAGGAAGACTTCACATCCTGCAGATCCAAATTCCTATCTTCATGCCAAGGATCAGCCTCATGCCTCTGTTGCACACCACATCTGTCAAGTATCATGCACTGAGCAGGAACTTCCCACAGCAGAAACCTCACACAATTCTACTTCTGCAATTTATCGACCAGTAACTCTGGACCACAGGAGCACAACATGAAGCCCCGTGTTCCTAGGTGGTCACCTAGAGAGCAAACAGGCCCACCTCTGCTCCTCGGGGAACACAAGGCAGCATCTCTTCAGATGTCTGTCCTGTAGCACACTTTAAACAGGGTCTCTCATTAATGACATTACTAGATCACCTCATAGTAGAGAGGATTTGCCATGAAAGGAAGGACACAGCATCAGAAAGCTGGTTAAGACTTTGATTCCTCAAAAGCTTACGCAGGGACAGTCCCAGTGAAATTAATTTGTAAAATTAAACATGCATAAATGCTTGCAGAATCTAAGCCTAAGAGACAGCAAGCACTCACACAGCTTGGGAGAAGCATTTCCTGCAAAGGATATCCTACTTCTGAGTCAAAATAGGTTTCAATAAACTTACCAACTCCATAAAAACATTCTTACAAGACCATATCCATTTACTACTAGAAGGATATAAAAGGAACAGAGTAGAATTGAAAATTATTATTATATCCTTATTCCTTATAAGTGATTGTTAAGGGCATGTAAGAAGTAGAGAAAATATTAAGCTGTAAGTTTTATTAAACCCTGAGGGAAAGTCAAGACACCAAGAAGACCAGAACAGCAGCACAAATGCAATGACAAATTCCTAGAAATTCAGGGGCTGGAATTCCAAACAAACTAGTGCTGGGCTAAAATAATTTAATAATCTCTCTCCACTGGCAAATAACAAGGGGTAAAGGGAGAGTTTCCAAGGTTTCCTGAAAACTGAAACATTTTTCTCCTTTTATTTTGGAAGAAAAGGATAAGCTGTTTTGCTCAATGGGGAAAATAGGACTTTGCAATAGAACTGGCAAACCTCCAGTTGTTCCAGCAGTGGCGAACTAAGAAAATTAACACAGATGGTGAAACATCAGAAACTTTTCACTGAAAAAAAAAAAAAGAAAAAAGAGAGAAGACCCTGAACCTATGGTGGGCAAAAAAATGCCAAGTGGTGATCATCCAAACTCCTGCAACGGGACGCTGGAGCGACAGATCCTGTCTCAGCATGCTTAGGCTAGTTTAGCTTCAACAATCAGACAGTACCACTTTAGCAAGGGGTAGGACGTAGTGACAGTGGGGACAGGGGAGAGAGAAGGGCCCTAGGCATATGGACATGTACATGGGTGTTACAAAGAATATCATTAAAACCAGACAACAGATGCTTCTAGCACCACGGGAGGTGCCTTAAGCAGCATAAAAGTCTCAGCAAGGAGGAGTTGCCTTGCTCACTTACAAACTCTGCACAAAACAAAGCCCTGAGCTCTTAAATATTAACCAGCATCAGATGCTTCTGCTTCGTGTGAGCACATGACTGGTAAAGCAGAAAGGAGACTTTGTTCTTGGAAGAAAACTACCTTACAGACCATTTAAAACACAAGATATCAGCAAAGACCTCAAAGCAGCTGGGATGCAATTACCTCCAGATAACTGCAGAAAACTGCACGCAGACAGGTGACGATCTCCTCACTGCAGCAATTTAGCAGATTGCTTGACTGCCAGTGCTATTTCCATAACTTTGCCCATTAATCCAAGCCACAAACACTTTCCAAATCTAATGAGTTTTACTAATGAATAATGAATTAATTTTCATCTCATTTTGAATATTCTTAGGGGGATTCTTAATAAATCTGTAATTTATTTGACACACACTGCGATTCTTGATGCAGAACTCTGTCTCTCAAGGAGAAAATGACAGTCCTACTCTCCTCATGCAGACCTGTGAACCACTCCCACCCATGCTCACCCTCATCCCAACTAATTCACATGTGAATTATAGCCTGGGGCACAGGTAACAGAATTTCCTTCATTCCAGCAGCAACCTTATTTAGTAAAATTCACCATTTGGATGAAAGCAATTTCCTCGTGGATGAGGATACCTTACTATATTACACACTCTTCCTCTATGTCCTAAAGAGCTGGAGAAGAGTCTTAGAAGTGTGGAAGATGTCATCAGGGATAAAATCACCGTGAATAGCACTTGCCATGTTTATATTCTTCCACATCATCACATAACTTGAAATGTGCTTCTCCCCTAAAGAACAGAGTTACCACTGCAGAAGGTTCACATGCAAAAATAATGGCCAAAACAGAGCACATTTTTATTTCCAAGTAGAGAGTGCTTTTCGGAATGAGAGAAAATTGGATCAAAACTAGAGGATTATTTTTTCCAGCATCCTGTCACTACCAACAGCAGGTACCAGCTGGCTCAACAGATGATATTATGGTGCTAAAGTCGCAGAATAAACTACCTACAGGAAAAAAATAAATAAATATATTACTGTTTGATATATAAACAAGTTCTATTCTATTATATTTTTGCCCTGTCCACTGTAATTCGTGTGGTCTCTACCTATGATGTAGCTGTCCAGCATGACTCAGAAAAAGATTAAGAAATTATCTTGTCTGCATCCAGGGATACGTGGAGTTTGATATATTAGGTGCACTGTGTAATATAACCAGTGTTCTCAATAACTACAGTATTGTGTCAAACATGATTTCTCTGTAGGTAATGAAAGCCTTGAAAACCAACAGCTACAGCAGCAGAGCAAGATTGTTTTTCTAAATTACCAGAAAGAAAAGGCTTTAGATTGTTATGGATTCTGCAGTGTATTTCACCTTTAGGGAGCTCTGCTGGGCACATTAAAATTCGCAAACCACACAACCTGTGGCATTACAAACATTAATATTTATTGCTGCAAAAGCAGTAGCAACGCTCCTATTTACTACAGTGATAGTGACTACTGTGACCTCTAACGGTTTCCAGTGACGTTAATGGGCTTTGGGGCTTTTCTTCCCCACATAGAGATAGGACTAACACAGATCTTCCCATTATTTTCAGGGGAAAGACTTTTATCAGCTGTGCTGTGGGCAAAGGGGAGTGGAAATTTGACCACCACCTAGACAGGTCCCTGATCATGTTGACATGAAGCATTCTAATATTAATCTCTTTAAAATGAACTTCAATGAGAGGCTGATAATGGCTAAAGCTGCATAATCACATGAAGCAGCTGGGGTTAGAAATGGCTCTTCCCTTCCAACGAGAATTATCTTTCCTAGCAAGCAAGAGAGCTGGGGGAGCAGGGCAGTCTTTGTGAACCTTTCCAGTCCCCACCGAGGCTGGTAATGCCAGGAACAAGCCAAGGATGTGGCATTTGAGCCACGGTGTTAATTTGCAGGCCAAAGTAAGGTGAGTTTCTTCCTTCACCCCAAGAAATGACGTGGTTAACCAACAGAAATATTTTCCTTGTGTGTGTTCCTCTAGATGGCACTCGAAGCTACATTTTCACTGTCATCAGCAAAAAAATTGGGGGGTAAATTATGCAGCAATAAGGATAATAAGAAAACTTCTTAAATTTGCAAGTGCTGAATAAGTTGCTTGGTGGGGCAGAGTTTCTGAGCAAGCTTCACATAGAGGCTGTCTTGCAACGAGGCCTGAACTGCTGCTAGAATGGGATGTCCCGTGTTACATACCTTATATTTGCCTGGCCTCCATTTTTCAGGTTTGATCATGATTCTTTTCTTCAGTTCTGGATTATGCTGTTACTGCCTGACATGGCCATTCTGGGTCTATTGAACAACAGCCTGTAAAGAGAGAAAAAAAATTTAGAGAAATATTGCATGATCCAAAGAAAAGGTACATGCTTAATGCTGAGGCAAAGAGCATCTCCAGAAAGAATGTGAGGACCGTGGGCTGCCAGCTCTTTGTACTAAAATATTTGGCCCTACCTCAAAGAGGTAGGAATGGGGAACGCATCCAGTTAGAGATGGTCAGACAACCGAATACACTTCACATACAAGCCAGTTTTAAACATCTTGCTTTGTCTGCTTTCCCTGTATTAACTAGAACATGGGGAAAGACAACGCAGGATGCAAAAGAGTTGTGTCTGCACATGTACATCCATAAAACTCGGGCTCGTAATGGTTGAAAAGTCTCAAATCTGCTTGTAACCTTTCCCACTGCATCTAGAAATGGTGCTGTCACTGTGTGGACATTTCAGAAGATAGTAGTGGTGTTTCCTTTTGGGAGGGTATGAACAGGTCAATATAGTTATTAATGCATACTATAGCACATTCATATACTTGAGAATTTATGTGATCAAAGCTGTAACGACAAATTGTTTATGTCAGGTTTAGGTTTTGTTTCATTTTCAGTTCCTAGAAAATCAAGAACAGATTTTTTTCTGTGCAGGTAGATTATTCTTTTATTTCCATTGGAGATTGATTGTCAGTTAGGATGTGGTTGTATCTCCACAAATACTTTACTGACTACCCTTTTCTTGGGTAGATGTAATGAGTAAGAGAAACTGGAACATTATCTAATGTCCCATCAACTTCAAATTTTTCACAGTCTGTTGTCTGGTTAGCTGATAAATTTTCTTGTGTTGTCTCTGCTACATGTTCTTCTACTCCTTCAGACACATCCTTTTCAACACTTTCTGTTTAAAATTCTATTTCAGGATCTACTGTAGCACTTTTCACATCCATTTTCGCTCCTGAAACTTCCACCATTATGTCTTCCAGCTTAGAGTCAACATAAGCAGCATCTTCTGATCCCTTTTGTAGACCATTTACACCCAGGCCTTTTTAGTCAACTTTTACACAGTGAGGGTGACAGAGTCCTGGGACAGGCTGCCCAGGGAGGTGGTAGAGTCTCCTTCTCTGGAGATATTCAAGACTCGTCTGGACGCCTCCCTGTGCAATATGAGCTGGGGAGCTGCTTTGGCAGGGGGGTTGGACCCGATGATCTCTCGAGGTCCCTTCCAACCCCTACAATTCTGTGATTCTGTGATTCTGTGATGTGACAAATCAAATTTAAGTTCTGATGCTGGAAGTTGCACCGAAACTTCAGCAATTTCTGTTGTTGTTTTCAGCTTGAGTAGCTCAGCTTCTGATCCTCAAGAGCTAATCTGAGGTTCTGACCTTTTTCCTCTTCCTAGGCAGATTCCAAAGTTTGTCTCCTGGAATTCAAGCATTTTAATTTTTCTTTGAAGGCTTTTCAATGTGGATGGACTTTTCTTCCATCCACAAATGCTGACGATCCTTCAGCTCTCATTTCAGAGCTTCTCAGCTCAGCTGAAGCTTCTTCTTTGGGGAATTCAGTATCTGTTTTTTGAATTATATCTTCATCAGCAGGACGTGATTTTTTTTTCCCTTTCCACTTTCCCTTTTCCACTTTAGAACTAATGTCACTTTCTGACAGTTTTACTTCACAGCTAGAAATTCTAAATTTTGGGTTTCAGGTTTTATGTATTTTAACCATACAGTCGGTGTCACCCACAGATATTTAAGGAGCTGCTGTTTTCCCTCCTGACTTCTAAGATTTTTGATCTGAAGAACCATCTTAATTTAAAATTTCAAAATCTGTTGCAGAAAGATTCATATCTGCAAGAGGTGACACTTTTGACTCAGATTCTGGAATGTTCATCTGACATTTAGTAAGAGTTGCATCCCCTTTTTGGGATTGTACAGAATGCTGTACAATTTTAGAAGAACTAATATCAACTTTGAACAAATCCAAACCAGAAATTCTAAACATAGTATTTGTAGGGGCTCTATCTCCCATGCAGACAGAAAGAATTTTAAATCCAACATTCCTTGAAAGAGTAGCAGGAATTTCCTTGGGTTTTTCATAAGATATTCTGTCTGAAAAGCTTCATTTCCCAACTTACATTTAGCTATCTTGGAAGGAGATGAGAAATGATGTTTGGGCATTCTGAAATGTCCGGTATTTTCGGTTTTCTTAATAGAAACACTTAGTGATACATAAGCATCATGTCTTCTGGAACTTCTCTTAAAGATGCCTTCCTAAGTTTTCACAGTTTAATAGATGTTATGCTCCTGTCTGGCCTCTAATATCCCAGATTTTTTTTCATGGGTTATTAGCATTTCTGTGTTACCTGATGCTTTTTTTTCTCTTGTTTCCAGAGTGTCAGATATGTGTAATTCTTTAGCAGTGCCTTTTTCCAGGTCTTTTACCTGTATGGATCCTCATACTCTGTGATCCATAACATCTATATGAATTCCAACTTATCCTTTTTCTTTTTTTTCCTATTGTTCAGTTCTGTTTCTTTTTTTGGGGAGTCTGATGGGTCCTGTGGTGTTTGTTGAGCTGGGTTCTCTTTCAGATCGGGTGTTTCTAAACTAGGCTTTGATAACTGTGTTGTTATAGCTGGCACTTCTGGAGCAGTAAACTTTGATCTTGATTCCTCATCTTTGTTTTTTAATGCTTATTTCTACTTCAGGGTGCTTTTTTTGCATGAGCTGGAGTGCCATTTTTAATTTCTTTCAAGTCTTTTGTTAAAGTTTCAGAACTCTGCTTGGATTGCTAAAGCATCTCTTTAAGGCTAATTACAGGACTGATCCCTGGTGGCTGGCACTATTTCTGCAAATGGAAAAGAAAAATGAAAGAATTAGCTGGGAGGATTCTTTGGCTGGTTCACTGTTCTTTCTCTTCTTTCACTGGTTTAGCTTCAGTGACACTGTCATTTATAGAATCATAGAATGGTATGAGTTGGAAGGGACCCCAAGGATCACAGAGCTCCAACCCCCCTGCCACAGGCAGGGCCACCAACCTCAGGCCTGGATCTACACTAGGTTGCCCAGGGCCCCATCCAACCTGGCCTTGAACACTTCCAGGGACGGGGCATCCACTACCTCTCTGGGCAGCCTGTTCCAGCATTGTGTAGAACTGGAGCGATGTCAGTAGGAGTGCTTTGTTCTCCGGACCTGAATAGTCCACTGCAGCTTGTGGTTGATTCATCTCACCATCCAGTGGGGCATATCCTTTGAGTCTAGGGCACTGAAGCTATCCTACATGTTGTTAGAGAAGTAAAACTCTTTAAACGAGTTGCTTTAATCAAAGAATACTTAGGCTGATTAGATGACCAACAACTTTGAAATGTTCATGCCAGTAAGATTGGGCAACTGAAAAAAACCAAGTAAATCAGGAACTCCACCACTTTAGATAGTGACATTCAGAGACTTGCTTCCCATTGGGATAACCTTTTAAAACAGTGAATGACGCTGCCAAGTCTTCTTTAGCATGGATGCACATAGGTAGAACCAGGAGTGATGACATCTTATCTGGGCTAGGATCAGGAGAGTTCTGAGCTTTCCGACAGCTATTAATCAAGCAAAGGAGTGGTGTATGATGCCCAAGTCTTCAGATGTTTGGCCAAGAGCTGACAGGCAATTGCTCTCCTTGTACTTGTTAGAGGAGCTGTGAGTCAAGGTTTGCCAAAATGTCGCCAGAAACATCCCATGTTGTTGAGGGCCAACTCTGTCAGCACAAAAGGCCTCTTCCACCCACCTCATGGTAGATGAGAACGGGAAGAGTCCTCCTGTGAAAGCCCATAGGATTCTTTCCTACAAAACAGAGCAACAGTCTTCTGTCTCCAGGATCAATACAGATGTGATGGTGATGCATGGAAAGCTTTGCACTGAGGTCCTTACATCCACCCTGACTTCTCCAGACTCTGCCTTCATGGATATTAATTAACCTCTACAGAAGTTAAGCTCATGTCATTGCGCCCTCTTACAGCCTAGGCCTAAGATTTGCTTCAGATCTTGTTCCAGTTCAGATTACATTAAAACAAATCTGTAAGAGAGAAGAAATACACATTGATTAATTCAGTTTTCAGCAGTCTTCTTGCACTTTATGAAAGACTGTGCCAACAAATTAAAAATTGTATGTTTGTCATTCTCATGCTCCAAATAGTACTGATGAAAACATTTTACAGGTGTTATGATTTTTTATAAACATCAGACAATCAGTGCTTTGTTCAAAACATTTTCATGAACAATGTGGAGCTTGTGTCAGTGACTACATTTGATAGCCACCAGGCTGATTGTAGAACAGAGGAATTTTTTTTTGAAAGTAGGCAGTACAAGTTATTCAGGATGCAGAATTTCTGTATCATATGACTCCAGATTGCATTTGCCTTTCTAAATGTTTTCTTTTTTTATCTAATTTTTCTTCATTTTAGCAACTAAACAAGTCTGGTTTTTATACAACTGCAAAAACATAAAACCAGGTAATTGTTCCAGCATTCACATTTGGTGAGTAACAGTCTCCAAAACCATATTTGAGGCATCATACATCAATTTAAAGTATGACAATGTCATCTAAATCAAGTCACTTTTACTTTAATGTGTCATGTAAATTGAACAGAAACCTAACTTTAATCGAGAAGCTGGCATACAAATTTACCATAATCTGTACACTTTAAAAATCAAATTAAGAATAAACCAGCAAATAAGTATACTAGAGATGTTGTTAAAAAAAATTACCTTTTTGTTATTCATCCCATCTTGCTCACAAATTATATTATTTTCTCTGCACTTCTTACATTTGGGCTTTTTGCCTTTTAGTGTTCAATAATAAAGATATATCTGAAGACAGGGAATTGAAGTAGTCTGCTCTTGTCTCTAAGCATCTAACCTTCCTTTACATAAACTTCTCAAGTATTATCTTTCCAGCTAAAAAGTAGCTTTGTTTTGTTTTATTTCATTTTGTTTCATGTCTGTGGTAGAGAACTAAAATATTGCTGATGTCTGGTTTTCCCTGGGATTTTGATGCAGATCAGTTTGAATTGACAAGAGTAGCAATGCTTATGCTGCACTTACTTTTTGACTAAGATGCTGGTTAAACACAGATTGTTCTCAGGCAGAGCCAAGCTCTTCTTGCCAGAAGAGGTTCCTTCTCCCCACTAATCCCACACTAACTGGTGTGAATTAGGTATAACAATTGGTTTCTCTTAATGGACAGAAAATTAACCTGTGATAAATGCATGTGTTAAAGTGAGAACTTTTGCACTTTGCTCACTCATTTATCATTTTTTGTTAATAATACAAAGGCTACAAACTTGCCTTTGCTTTACTAGGCTTTTGGTGTTTGGTACTTACCGTTTCTTAGCTAGGGTAAGAAGCAAGGAATCCTTCTGTCCAGTATGCATCTGGCTTTGCAGAAATCTTTTGAGTCTGTAGCCACCTTGAGGACCTGTGCCTAGACACATGGGCAAAGTTTGAATATCTCTAGATTGGGTCTTTTCTGACAATGCAAACCATACCCTGATTTTTCCTATTAACCACAGAGCCATAGAATGATTTCAGTTGGAAGGAACCTGTAAAGGTCCTCTAGTTCAATCCCTGTCCAAGCTGATCTTGAACATCACCAGGATGGGGCAACTCTAAATGAGGAAGGAGACTGAGCAATTGTTAGACATAAACAATAATAATTTCGTATCACTGGTATTGTTGGCACTGTTTGACATGGCAAATAATTTCTGCAAAGGTCAGCAGTTTTCACAGGCCTCCTTCACATGCATATGTCTTATTTTAAGTATAAGCATCCCTGCTGTCATGGAGTGCTTCAGCTGACTTGATGAAGCTGTGGCATGGATGGGAAAGGGTAGAGCCAGCTCTCATGTAGCCCAGAGTAAGACCTACCCCAGGGGCTGCTCACAGAAAAGTCCCTTAATACTTCTACACCAGCCAAATCTGCCAAATTAAGTAGATAAACATGACAAAGTATATGGCCTTATGATAACATCTGCCCTGCATAAAGAAGTAGAGCTATGAAGGGGAGAAAACAACGTGGGTCATGTTTAGTAAGTGATTATTTCATACAATTGCGAACCATTAAGAACAGAGTATGACAACTCCAAGTGCACAGCCTGTGACAAGCTCTGTAGGAATTTCACAGTCTGTGTGCTCAGAATAATGCAGTGACAGCTAATGCTCTAGTATATAAAATTATCCTTCATTTTAAAAAGAAACTGCTGGGAGGAATTAACTCCACACCCTGTTTGTTGAACAGAACTCTAGGAATGGAAAAGAAAAACCAAAAGTATCCTTCACTGCTCAGTTCCTGACTGACATGGTGGCATTTATTTTTCACTCTCATGTTCGGATCCCTCACAAAAGCAAACGTGAAAGGGGTCTGGCATTTCAGTCAGCTTAACCCCCAGTCCCTCAACACAAACTGGCAAATAGCCCCACCTCCCAGCCAGCTGAAAACCTGCAGTTTCAGTGGGCTTGAATAGAATCTGTTGCTCATGGAATTGCCTTTCGAATACACATGTGAACATAACATGTTTTCCTGCTTAAGCACCTTCTTAAGCACAGCCAGTTTTTCTGGCTAAGGCTGGTACCAGAAGAAATGCTAAATGCCAAAATGTGTGGGTTTTTCAAAGCACCTGATGTTCTGAATGGTGGTGGCTTTGGAGAGAGTCCCCAGTGATTCCCAGCTTTGACTGGCAAAGCTAGTTAAAAGCAAGTTATTGCATGTTTAACTCAAGACAACTGCTTAGGATTTGATCATCAAGGATCCAGTTTCTCCTCTTATTTTCCTTTAACAAATTCTGCTCTGAAACTCATTTGCTGTTACACCTTTGCCTCTGACAGTATCCAATCTGCTTGAGATTTCTGTTACTGGTAGCATGCTGCCACACAGAGAATTAAGTACATGAAGGATCTTTCTCTCTTTTTCTAAATGTAGCAGGCCATATTAAATGCTGGGTTTTACCCCTCTTAATACACAAATGCTGCACTCTTCCCTTATTTACAATGAGCACATTCATGTGTCTCAGCCACAGAGTCTAAGGATGCAGACTTTAATGAAAGTTCAGGGTTGCAGTTAATAGTGACTTGCCTAAACTTGAGGTCTGAAATTAAAAAAGTGACCTGATTTTTGCTGCACCATTGGGCCTAATGAGATTTGCAGTCGTCCAGCAAATCAGCAAAGCCAAGCAATGGGAACTAAGCAAGTATGCAGATCAAACAGAGCACTCAAAAATCAATCTTTTCTAATTAGCTACTTTGCCATTGCAAGGGACTTCCAATTGGTCAGAAGATTATTTCATTTATATATCTGGCGTGGGACTGATTATCAAAGAATTCAACCAGCCTATAAAGAAGACAACTTCCTATCCAGGAACAACTTAAAACCTTTTTGAGACAGACTGGAATCTCAAATATTCCATAAACCCAGGAAGAAGACAAACATGAACAGAATGACTATGATAAACTCTGAATTGAATTAGAAATCTACATTAAAAATAAATATATATTTGATTCTTCTTCCCTGTGCAAAACAAGGAGCTTTCCTCTTTATGTCTTTGTTAGAGAAACCACTTTTTCATGGTGCCCACACTGCCTGATGGTGTGAGAACTTCTCATAGTTGAGCCCACCTGCAAAACCTTCAGCAATGTGTGACATTTCCCTTGCTGTGTGATGACCCATCCCAGTTAATGAAATGCACACAGTGGCACAAGATGATGTGTCTGGTATTAAGGTGAACATGGTAAATATGATAAGATCTTAATACATTAGAAAAGCAGAGCTCCAACCCCACACAACCTGTGCCTGGAAATGGTCCTTCTGATCCTGTACACGGGCTGATGTTCCAACCTCAGCACACTGTTCCTGTCCCCACTGAGGTGCCCAAAGCCCAGACTGGGGCTGCCCTGCTCCCTGGCTGGGGTGGTAGGAAAAGTCCTGGCCACAATGCCCTGTCCTGCTGTCCCAGAGAGGCCCCAGCCATTGATGCGCCCTGATGCTTTTCAACATTCAGCTGCAAGTCAGTTCAAACAACCTGAAGAGTTTTGGTTGAGGTCAAATCTAAGATGAAACTGAGCATTTTGCTTAGATTCCCCTCCAAAAGAGACAGAAACAAACCTGTAACCTTACAGGCACTTCCCCACTGTTTGATGGCAAATTAGTTTTCCTTTGAAGGAAAAAAAAGGCTCAGAGAAAATCTTCAGACCAGATTTATTATAACCCAGCTGAGTTCACATGAATGAGGGCTAAACTGAAAGATTCCACATACTCTTTTATATTGGTTTGGGTTTTTTTAAAAGCTCATTTACTGTTGTAACCTTACACAGACTTGCCCAAGCTCCCTCTGTCACGTCACAAATTTAAAATGCTAATTCCTGGATTATTTACAATTATGGTCTTTACTTTGACAACAAATGTAAAGTGATGTTTGTGAAGCTCGGAATTTGTATCTTGTTCTTTCATGCCACTTTTTCTACAGAAATCTGCTACAGAGGAGCTGTCCTGCAATCTCCCAGGTTTTGTTTCTGCAAAAGTCAGCGGAACAATTTATAACAAAAAGCTTGGCAACTCTTTCATTTATAAATTGCATCTTGCCAAGTGCTTCCCTGCTGCATAAAGCAGATTGTCACTTCTCAGTTCAGTTCCCTGTGCTTTGTCCCACAGCCCAATAAGCATTTTTGCAAGGCTTACAAAATGGGATCTTTTTCCTTCAGACAGACAGACACCTCTTTCACGTGCAGAGCAGGATGTGAAATGAACTCTCCACAGATCAAACACAGATGTTGAGTGAAAACCGGGGTTTCGGATACCACTGGAAACCACGAGTGCTCTTACACCTTTGCTCAATAGACAAATACAGGGATTAGAGGGAGAAGACACTGAGTTATCCCACTTCATGTTTCTTCCTGCTACCACAACCACAGAATCCAAAAGTTTTCCATGTACTAAGACCGTCAAACTGCTGTATGATTTGTATGGGTCCCTTGTCTCTTTTTCCTTTATGTGTGGCAAAGCTTTCAGTGCCTAAAAAGGGTTCTTGATAGTAGCATTCAAGCAGAACGGCTTTAAATCAAAGGTCTTTCAGCATCTCTCATGGTTATTATATCACTGCCTCAGCTGCTCTCTTCTTGTGGCTGTTTCCACAGGCAAATCCATGAGTGCTTCAGTCTCTCGCTTTCCTGCCCCTCTTTGAATCCAGTCTCAGAAAGCATCCTGGTTTCAGTACAGTCCCACTGAAAGAGGATCATTCCCCACAGAGGTCTCACCTTGAATGTTCCCGCCCTCCATGCACAATCTCCCTTCTCTCTTATTGCTCATGCTGGGGTTTTTTTTTCCCCTGCAGCAGGAGTTTTCTTTTTAGTTTTCTGCTTTAAACAGGTAAAGACAGAAGTGTCGCCTTCTAAAGTGCCCGGAGAAAAGTCCTGGGATTTGCTTGGCGATGAGGAAGAGATTGGAACAAAAGAGTCACAGGGTTTCAAATTCTGAAAGGAAAAAAGTTGTTCATAAGCTTATAGAAATGTCACAGGAATTAATGGATTTGCCCAATGACAGACTGAATAAGAACAGAATTACTTCAGCACTTGTTTGTAGGGGCTCAGCTCATCCTGCTTTTCACATTCCCCCCACCTCAGCTTCATTGTTGCTCAAGCTTCAGCGCCAGGGAAAACAGATGCTACCACCATGCACAGACTGACACTACAAAGTCACGATCAGACCAACATTTCTCCAGGCTAAAAAGCTGTTCCCATTGTCACTTTCCAAGACACGGAGACTTTTGAATCAAGGCTAGTGAGTGTGTGTTTTAAAAGTTATCTGAAAGCCCCTGGCACAGTGTGTCCCTGGGATGGGTTTTGCTCACTGATAGTACTTTGCTTTAAAAAAAATATCGTCCCTTAGAGCTCTCAGCCACTGACAAAGGAATCTACTGACTCTCAGACAGAAAGGAAGGTAATGTGAGAAATTCCAGTGCAATTCACCAATTCACCAGTACAAATTACCATAAGCATCTTCCACACTGATTAGCAAGACTGACTGTGTTGGTCAATATATAAACTATATCAAGTAACATCCTGTAGCCTCAGTCCAGGATTCAGCTGCCTGACCGTGCTCAGTTACCACTATGCAAATTGGCTCTTCCCTGGAAAGCTGTTGGTAAACTGCAATAATCTGTGTGTTAATACCATGCACCGAAAGGAGAGGAGGGGGAAACAGAAGAGAAGTTGCTGAGATGATAACAAGAACTCAAACACACAAAAAAAACACAGACATGAGAAGTTATAAACCCTATGGACCGCACGAGAAGATGGAAACCGAGCAAGACCAGTTCTGCTGTTCCAAAAAGCAATACATCCCCACCTGACTGTCAGACTGCCTGGCCAGCAGAGACTCATCAGGTGCCAGCACACCTCTCTAGCATGCTGCAGATATCATGCCTGAAGAGTAAACAGTGCTGTTTCACAGCGCGAGCATGACCAGTGACAGTTCTGGAGTGCCCAGGAGCAATGCTGATACAGAAACATGATTCAGGAGGGGCTACGAGATCCTGACAGGGAAATTGAAACAATTTCTCAAGGGAAGAGAAGTCAAAAATTTTAGGACAGCAATGAATAGAAAGAGTGTCTCATTTTCCAAGCCTGAAGAACTGCTTTCTCCCCCACAACAACCCCGAGCTTTATAAAGCCCCTCTATTACAGACTGCAGACCTGCTACTAAACTCCCTGCAGAAATGTCATGTCCCACGCTGGGGACACCGCTTCCCAAAACAAAGCCACACAGCTCCCAGTGACTCAAAACTACCACACTGCAAGACCAACAGGCTGTACAGTGCAGCACAAAATGCCCAACCAGCTCTCACCAGCAAACACAAAGCCTTGGGCTCACATGAGCGTGTCTACCTCTGTTAGTTCCAGAGCGAGCTCTCTTCTATTTTTTCCTGAACTCTTTAAACCCATTATTACTGGATTTCATCTAGGAAATGTTGTCTGCAAGCTCTTTGTATTTGTATGACATCAGTGATCCCAGATCTCAACAAAGGAAGATTACTACCTATTGTGGCTGCACAAAGATTTCAAGTATGACCGTGTCTCCACACATTAGGGGCGGTACAGAGAAGAAATAGTCCTTGCCACTAAGAAAGTACAATCTCACAAGCTCCCCTCTGCCCTTTTCTCTGAAGGATAAAGATTACTGTCCTCATCTTGACGTACTGATGTGTATTAGAGAATTAGCCAAGGTAACACAGGAAGCCTGCAGCAGAATCAAGAGCAAGATTCACATCTCCATTAAACATAAGGTAATTTTTTTCCACTTCTTGTAAGGGAAGGTTTAGACAATAGTTGCAAAAAAAAAAAATCAAAGAAAACTCCCAAGGCTGCTGTTTCATCCTAAATAAATAAACAAGCCCTTTCCTCCATTGGTGGTTGTCCTTTCAGAGCATGACCCCACCTAAACAGATTATTGGAGGAAATACGGTAGCAAAGCAGAATCCCACTCTTAAAAGAGGAAAGGGAAAGCAGATATAAATACCTTGTTTTTCCCTTACCAGCACCTATCAAAAAACACCACTGGGGAAAAAAAAATAAATTAAAAAACCTAACTCTGCCTGAGCTATCCTTGACTGATTTTGTTTGAAGAATTTAAGGTCAGGTTGAATAACAGAGGCTCCACCTCCTATTCCAGTTTTTTTGCTATTCTTAGAACCAAAATTCTTATGCTAATTTAAACCTCCCTTGTTTTAATTTAAATTCATTATTACTGATTCTGCCCACCATGTACTTGAGCAGATTATTCCCCCGCTCTTTGAAGCCACTTACACACTTAGCACAGTCGAGGACTGTTTTCCTACTCCTTTGGTTTTCTCTGTTTTCCAAAGACCCCATTCTTTCCATCCTCTCAAATAACAAGCCCTCTTTCTAGGTCCATCATCAGCACCACACTTCTCACCTAGGCCATGTCTCACTGATCACATCCCTCTTGAATTGTAGTGCCCCCCAGGTTTGTAGGGCTTCCCCGCTTCCTACCTATGTTCCCTCGCTCACGCTCAGGTAGCTGATGGGTCCTGATCTGAGCCTTTAGCTTGGAGCCCACTGCACCTCCTCTGCTGATGTACCCCATGGGGCATCGGCCAGATCCGCTGTGTTCTTTAATGATCCACACCCGGGCACCTCCAGTACTGCTGTGACTCCTTTGCACATTAATTGAGTGACAAGTGAGGTTGCATGACCCCTTCAGTTCCAGTGCCAACTTGGACAGGTGACATCCTCAAGGAAGGAGACATGAACATCTCAGGCTCTGGGCTGCTGCTTAAAGTAAAACTGGTTTTAATTTCAAAACATTGGCACGCTTGAGGGATGCTGCTAACGCTCTCCAACTGACAGCGCTTTGGCAGGGGCACCGCTCGGCTTTCGGTGCCAATCTGTCTTTAGACATCGCAGCCTGTAAACCTGCAGATGGAGTTTTCCACAAGCAGAAGCTGACATGTCAGAAGCTTGACTGTAGGATCTGCTGGCCATGATCCAGCAGTGCTGTCTCTCCCTCTCAGTGCCTGTGGGAGGTGGGCTGAGTGAACAGGCGGCTAAAGACACTTCTTTTGAGGGTTTGGGCACACCCCAGCAATCCCTTTTCCCTCTTCCCCACAAGAGGAAATGTAACAGACTCTCTGCAGTAGAGGGGTGTTCACTGGCATTGGTACCAGAGGCAATATCAGGATTACACCCTAGTCCCAGACTCACAGACTCATTCCAGCTTGTTGCTTCACTACACTAGCTGATAGAAACAAACTCAACAGGGCTGTGAGTATTTGGGTGGTTTTTAAATTAACTGTATAAGCTTGGCCTTAATGCCTTCTTTACCAATTGCTTTATTCTGCTCAAATCACAAGTGACCACGTCAAGTTCTGTGCACAGCTCGTGCTTTACTGGGGGCAATCAGACAGTGGTGTAAGGGTCTCCTCAGTGTTCAAACCAGGAATGAGTGAAAACAAGATGTGTGAAATCTGCTCCGTAACACAGACCTGGTATCCAGCACTGCACAGGCTAGGCATTAAACCTGATCTAGAAAAGAAGAACCTGCAAGAATTTGGAACAAAAGCAGCCTAGAAAAGCCAAGACATTAAGATCCATCCTGAAAACTGGTAATGGGACAATGACAAAGCAGCACCACCTAATACTGAAGCCAAGTTTAGTACAGACCAAACCATAAAGGAGATGCTGAGGGACATACCAACATTCTTTCTGCCTGCAAGATTAGTTTAGAAAATGTTTACAAGCATGCCTTTAAGAGTGTCTTATCCGTTTGACTTCTGAAAGTAATTCAGATAGTTTTAAACTACTACACTGCAGCCAAGAAGTAAAAACACCTAACAAGTATCACTACAACAATAGCATTTTGGAACATTCATTTATATCTGTTCTTTCTAGCTACCAAATATACACTCGTGTCTAAACATTCAGCAGATAATTTGATGTTTCTGGATATGACAGTATGAACAATATTCCTCTCAAAGTGGTGGGAATACATTATGACTCACACATGACATCTGCCTTAAGCCTAGGGAGTAATTTAAACTGGAGTATTTTATCAGGGGATTATTAATTTTGGAACCTAAATTAATGAGCATTAACCTGAGTGAATATCTAGAAAACATTACAAATGGGTGGGAGGGCAGAAAACCTACTTGATGACTCAGAACAAAGTTTAAAATATCATTTAAAGGGTATAATGAGTACAATAATAATAATTAGAAAAGAGGTGGTTCGTGAAAAAACTGAGTCAGCTCATGTCTGAGGTAATAGTCTACTAAGGGTAACAGCAGTGCCCCCCATCATCACAACAAGCTTTGTTCCAAGTCACCACAAGCAAGAAACAAAAGCATCTATCTTCCACCAACACAAATTTGTTATGATATGGATGGGAGGCTGCCACAATCCAAAAAAAAAAAGCTAAGGACACATAAGCACCAAGTTGTTTGAGTGAATAAAAGTGATTTCTTAGGCTAGAAGACTTCACTTCCAACTATGCAAGAAGTTTGGTTCAGCGGTGGCATCTTTCTGCAGCAAACCCTATACTGGGATGCACAAATAAGGGTGCTGCCTGTAGGATGAACAATATTTCTTACAGTCTGTTCACCAGTGATGATGCCAAGCTGGGATTTGTCCATGTGCAGCACTACAGTGCAGGCAGGATGTCAGCTGGCCAAAGAGAGGCTGGAGGAGATCACGAGATGCAGATATCTAGAGAACACGACCTCTGAAGAAACACAGGTAAAGTTTAGCCTAGAAAAGAGAGACCTGAGAGTCATGTACACATATATAAAGGCAGCTAAAAAGACAGTGAGTATAAATGCTTCCCTACATCCAGGTTGATGGGGACAAGGAGTAGTAAATTTAAATTATAGCAGAAGAGATTTCAGGCCAGCATAGCTTTAACATTGCTAACTCTCAGCAAAGCAGCTGATGGGATGGGAAGGAGGTTTTGTGGTCCCCTTGGAGAAGGAGTTTAAGCACGGTGTCAAGGAATTAGTATGTCAGGAATGGCAAAAGTAGAATTGATTACATCCTGGAGGAGGATGGCCTAGGTAGCTATTTGCTGATCATGGGAGGTAAGGACCTTGAGCAGCCATTTCCTACAGTTAGCAAATGGGCGGAATTCAGTCTCTACTTATACCAAAACCATTTCTTTTGGCAGCATGAAGGAACCTGAAAGAGGACCTGGGATTAAAAATCAAATATGCAGTTTGGCAGGTGGTCATAGGTAGAAAGCATTTCCCTGTTTTTAGAGAATTTATGAAGTACACCATCAGAGGGTGGCTGTCTATCTCACATATGGGAATATGTCTAATTAGAAACATTTAACTTTTCCATCTTTCAGTCAGAATAGCCCACCCAGGGCTCAGAACATAAGTACCATCTGACAAGTTTTAATGGGAACCCAGCAAGCCCTCAGCTGTTTGGAAGCATGATTACTAAACTGGATTTCCAAACTATATTTCTTGTCCTTTATGAAAAAATAATGAAGTTTTTCTCTGCAAGTATTTATAGTACTTCATGAATTTGGGATGAGTACTAGCAAATAGTTTAAAAGCCAGTGAAACAATAGTAAACAAATGCATAAAGAGCTGGACTTAAACTTTTGATGCAATGGTTTCTCCTCTCTTGACTCTAATAAGCAAGAGGAAACTCACTTGTCAGGCCTTGAAATGTGTGGTGTTTTACGTGACACAGCTATTACTTTACAGAGACTCAAAGGGAGCTCTCACTCAGCTTTTTGCCTGCTTTGATACTCACTGATTCATAAACCATCAGGGACAAGGTGGGTCAGCCCATCTGACCTTCCACTTCTAGTGCATCTGGCACTAGAAACCCCAAAACACAGAAGTGATGGGGAGCACTAGTGCATAGGGACCATGAGGGCCCTAAGCAAGGGTATGAATCCAAGGGATTTCAGGCTTGTTCAGCCATGTGAGAACTGTGGTCAGATCACTCATGAAACCAGTCCATAGTTCCTGGGCTCCCATTTAAAACACCACAAACTTCATTCAACAAGCTGCACACAAAGCCACAACATTGACTGAGACAATTTTGTCTGAAAAAGCATGGGAAGAGACTAAGACCATGGAAGGATGGCAAGGCCAGTCAGAGGGATGAGCAAGCAAATATGCCAGGGGATTTAAGCCCAGAAGAAAGAGAAGTGGAAGAGGAAGGAGAATTTATATAGGATGTACAGAAATTTCAGGACTATCCTCTCCTCTGTGCCAGCCTATGAGTGTTGCCCATCTTTTCTAACATGATAGCAGGTACCGACTGAAAGATTACTGGGCAGTCACAAGTTCCTGGATGGCTAGTTCAGTCTCATGGAGACAGTGTATTTTCACCTGCCCAGAGCCTCTGGTGGAAACCTTTTGTACAATTTATGTGTAGGGCATAGGTTGTGTCGTCTGCCTGTGGGCAGAGAGAAGGTATCACTGTATTGTATTTATCAGGAACCACCAGATGCAGTCCTATGGAAAGCAAAGTCAGCTCAGGTGTCCAGCAAAGAAAATCTCATTTTAATTCCTCCAGCACTTACAGGCTTCTTTCACCCTGTCAGAAGGGTATGGGTGAAGATGCATCTTCATCTGACCCAAAAGCACCGATCTTGGTTTCTTGCTCTCTGCAACCCAAGTCGTGATTTTGGATGAAAAATTCAAGAGAAAGTATATTTCTATATTATTCCTGGAGGTTTTCAAGAGGATGGAGGAAGCAAAATGTTTGCTTTTAGTCCCACCTTCCTCCTCCCATACTTCTCCTGGGAAACAAAATTCCTGTGTATTGTGCACAAACCCAATGGCTGGAGAGGATAAAGCCTCAGCAGAGCTGACTTTCATTCTTGTGCTGCAGAGCAGTAAACCACCACAAGCACATAAGGGACATGTTTTGTGCTCACTAGTATGCCAGTGTCACCACACCGGGGCATGGTTCAGCATGAATCAGGCAAAAAAGAAAACTCTGGTCCCCCAAAAGTGAGGATCATTGCAATCTTCTTCTGCACAGTATTGCAGCAAAAGAGAGATGCACTGAGAAGTAAGTTCTCAGCCTTGTCCAGTCCTCCTTCAGTACCATCAGCCTGAATCCCTCCACAGAAGGAAGACAGCAGCCCTAAAATAAGTAGCATATGAGCCTGATCTGAACAACCCCGGATCTATCCAGATCTCCACTGTATGAAGAACATCTCATGCAGGACACCTTTGTATAAACCCTTTGAGGAGCGAAACTCAGAGCTCTGGTCACAGTGTGCAAGACACTGTTTTAGACTCCAAAACAGTCCATCGCAGGTAGAGGCAGATGCAGGTGGTGCTTGCTGTGCACCCTCCTCCTGAGTGACTCCTTTACTGGCATAGAAACATCAACAGGTTATTTGATTATTACAAACAAGATTTGTTTGCAATATCAGCAGTGATGCCAACCTTCCCCACAGCCCTCTTTCATTTATGAAAAGTACTACTTTGATTTGGTTTTATGACTTTTATCCTGTGACTCATGTATTTGGGGCATGAGCAACAGGGAAGATTTCTTAAAGCAGGAAGAGGAGAGTAACTGAAGCACAACAGTGTGGACCGGAGACAATTTTGATAGGATGCTTTGTGGAACACAATTATGGAGAATTACATCTTTTTTTTTTAAGAAAAAAAGGCCTAAGGAAATGTATTTTTTTTAAATTATGTCCAAGCACTTTCATGACAGAAGCAATAAGTGCACAAAGATAAAACACACACAAACATCTCTCTCATGCACTCATGAGTACGTCAGAGCTTCCAGCGAGAAAACTGCTACTGATCCAATGACCTTCCCCCAAAAACACCCGAGGTTATTTGAATTACGACAGTGTGCTGATTAAAACCAAGATGAGGGCAGTGTCCCCAGGGCTATCTGTTATGTGAGGCTAAACACTCCAACCCCATTTTGTAGATCATCAGCTGGCATAGCTGGGGGGAGGAGGGATAAACTTCTGAGCCCTAAGCCTTTCTCCAAAACAAGTGGCAGGAAACACTGTTGCTATGCCTAGGGCATCACTGTTGGCCCTTATTCACTGAACAGTAAACTTCATGATGGAGAAGTCTTCCTTTTAGTGTAACACAAAGTAACTTTAGCCAGGTTAAGTGACAAACAAGTTCAGGCATGAAGCATTTTGCATCCAGCATTGTATTCACAGTTGGCATCCCAAAGGACGAAATACACCAGTCTGCTCCACAACTTGAAGAGATTAGTAATATCCACAAGATCAACTAATAAACACTGCTGGTATTTTGCCATCCTTGCTGCCTCCTCTCCAACCTACAGGCATGCTGACAGCTGCCTTCTTATTCCAAAGTGCTGCTGGTGGCAGGAAGGACAACAGGCAGAGCTTTTCCTTGGTGACAAAGGTTAGGTGTTGGTAAAGCTCTAACTCTCCTCTTCGCATAGCCATGGTTGGATGCTTTTATTGATAAATTTCCACCACTCATTAATATTTTATCTAAAAGCTGTACAGGAGCCTTTTCTTAGCATGCAAACAGGCATTTGACAGCTTGCAAAATAGGAGGTGAGTGTGCAAGATGGGCTGAGCGCCACGCGTTGCAGAGAGCCAGCTGGAAATGCCCTCTGCTTCCCAAGCAAATGCAAGCAGCCTCAGCAACCTCAGGAGGAGGCTATGGAAAACCTACAGCCAGGTTGAGTGTGTTTTCATGGCTTACAGATATAGGAAAACTCTTGTCTCTCCATGTTGACCTGTGAGCAATTGGTAATTAACGGGGCCTGAATTTGGGGATCTATGATATGGTTTCAGGGCCTGAGAGTCTTGGCAGAAAATACCTGAAGGCTTGAAACAATGGCTCCAGCTTGGGCTCAATATGCTGTATAAGCACACACCCCCTTGCTAGCTTGTCTGCTCCAGAATAATTCCTGAAAACTGGGGAGTGTAGGTGGTATGGGGTGTAGGGGAAAAAAAGAGGATACCATTATAGAAGAAGAGATTTTTTCTCAAACACTGCATGCCACCAGTCTGGTCCTTCTGCCACAGCCAATTCCTGTTAGTTTAAAGGAGTAGTCCAGGCAAAACAAGACAAGGAAAGCCAAGCTAAGCAAAGAAAATGGAGCTGGCAGTGCTGCTGACAGAGGCAGGTGAATCCCAGCACTGTCAGCGCAATGCTGTGCTGCAATCCTTGCTTCAAGAGAAAGCTTGCACTAATTTTTTTTACACTCTTTATTTTTGTTTCACCTCCTCACCTTAATGAGGTTTCAGCTTTTCAGGAGTCCTCTTTTTGTGATGGTCAGATTGCAAAGCTCAGCCGATTCCCTCCATCCTACCCACCTCTCCCCCTGCCCAACTGTCCCATCTTATGAAAGCAGAGATTCATGCGGCTCTTATGCTGTTAAGAGCCTGGCACTAACACTATAAAGGTCCAGTATTCAAACACGATCATTGAGCTCCCAGAGAATAAACTACCTTGATTGAGGAATGGGCTCATTAAAGTAACAAAGTGACAGCTTTGAGCTTGCAGTTTCTAAATGCAGCTGCTCTGATGGGATTAAAGATGCATTCCGACTGGGAGGGAAGAATGGCCTTAATGTCAGGTCTGCCTCTGGCTACATCATTAAGCAATAAGACATGACAGGCAGTACACTTCAGGGGAGTTTTTTTTGCATACTTAGGTATGCAGTGAGGTATAATGGTCAGAGCAAAGCAATCTTAGTCCCCGAGGGCTGTGATCATTGCACCAGTGCGTATTATACACTCCTCTCAGCCAGTCAAACTCTCTGTATCTCTAATGCAGTAATAATAGTAACCAATCTGAGAGCACCAAACAATTTTGGGTGAAATTCATCCCTGCTGCCTAAAACCCAAGTAATCAGGCTTTAGATTAAGCACACATAAGTCTCCACATCTATTTAAATGGATTTGTGAGCAATCATCGGTTTAGAACTGCTAATAACAGGCCAAATCCTGGAGAACTCCCTGACCAAGTGCCATGCCTAGATATTCAGAGGGACACAGACAGCCAGCACTGTTCCCACAGGTTTTT
This sequence comes from Porphyrio hochstetteri, assembly GCA_020800305.1. NCBI lineage: Eukaryota > Metazoa > Chordata > Aves > Gruiformes > Rallidae > Porphyrio > Porphyrio hochstetteri. Next base: position 64,733,430 of record CM036908.1, on the reverse strand, counting down.
GACACATCACTGAGCACAACTGCAGCAAACCAAGCTGCATCCCCTTGTGCATGTCTCTTTGAAAGACCTGGAAGAATGGAACCTACATTGACAGGTGACTTTACATGATCTACTGCCACCGCAATATACCTTGATGTAGGTTTGCTCTCAGCTAACGCCTCGTCTGCATGAGAGTCCCACATATTATCACTGAGGCAAATAAAATGTTATTAGAGCTGTTCTCCCTCTACTACTGGATACATAGGGGGAAAAACATCATTTTTGAACATGCAGAAGATACAAGTGTGCTGCATAGTCACTCCTGGAGATAACAAGCAGCCTTTACAACCCCTTAGATCTGACACAGCCATGACTGCTAAATAGAGTAAGACCGATCCTGATGACTGGCTTAAGGGTGATACACCCGTCTTAAAACCGGTAGGATGGTCTCACACCTCTCAGATCACAAATGGTGGTGGAAGAGGGTCCACCTATTACTGCCTCCGATGTGTAAGTCATTCTCCATATGCCAAGTCTTGTAGCTCTCCTTGCCTCTGGCCTCAGAACTGCTGAAGCCACTAATGACTGCAGTTGCCTGAATTTACCTAGACTCTGTTGCTTACTCCAATAAATTTTTCAAAGCAGAAACTCTTTAAAGAGCTCTCGAGCCAGACACCTAAAAATGAAGATGCTGAAAATACCTTCAGGATGCTTTCCAAAAGCTTCCACGCTTTCTTTCTAACTGCTCTGAATGCAAAATACAGGTTACATATTTCATACAGTCACAAACCATAAAGAAAGCCTGCTCTATATGCAGTTTGGTTGTGTGATTTATACACAGTATGTGAGCAATTCTGGAAAGAAAAACTACAGAAAAAGAGAGTCAATATGGAAATTATTCCTTGGCTCACAAAAGGCTAATCAGATGATCAAACACCATACACTGAAAGAGCCAGGTGCTCACAGCTAGTAACATAATCTGACCACAGAAAATGTTCTGCATCCAGCAAGCATCCTTACTTCAAATTGTAAGGGTTTATAGCAACGCAGAAAAGCTAACAGACTGTGTAGGGATGCTCTTACAAATCAAGGAATTGGTCTAAATTACATAAATGAATGAATGTGAATAGGCATGACTCAGCACAGCACGGCTCAGCTCGGCACGGCTCGGCACAGCTCGGCTCGGCATGAACAGAGCAGGTTCGGACCTGCTCGGCTCAGCTCAGAACTGTTCAGCTCAGTCAGCCCTGCACAACTATCAATTGGCAGCTTTAGACACATTTCATACAGCAAGAAGCCACCTGCATCATCTGGGGGCTTAGGACTCCATTCCTGAGAGAGACTTAGCCAGAACAAAGGCTGTTTCTCTGCTGTGTCTGAGATTTGTAACCAAAGTGTCAATAAAAGGGGGAAAGGAAAACAAATATGACCTTTTTTTTTTTTTTGATAGAACCTTTTTTTTAGATGGAGCAAAAAAGGGGCTCAGACATTTACCATTATCTTTCATTCCCATATTTCAGCCAAGAGGTTTCTGTTCCTACCTTCTTACCTGGAAACAACATTCTCAGCCATGCAGCTGATGAACTCAAATTGCACCCTAGGAAGCCACCTCCCCTATCCCTCCTGCATGTTTTTATCAATTACCAAGGTTGATGTTCAAGCTCCCAGCCTAATCCTCCCCTGTAGAGCAGCCACAAACTCACATTAAAGCATGAAAGTTTAAACTCCTCATGTTTTGCAATATTTACAAATCAATGAAAGTAGTGTAACAAAGTGGCAGTTGTCTAGAGCTGAAAAAAGCTGCTGAGCTGGGACTCCTTCCACCAGTAAATCTGTTCCCATTTTTTATTTACAGAAATTTAAGAGAATTCATTAGTCATAGAAAATTAATATTTTAAGACAGGTGAGAGCCACACAAGTGTACTCTACCCATTATCTCCTCCAAAACAGAATGTGCTCCCACATATTCTTTTTAGGAAATGCAGACACTGGAACTTTTCAGGCTAGAGAGCACCAGTGAAGAAACCTAACACTACTGCAGAGGTTCCCACCCACACTATGCTACACAAACCACTGCCAAGTGGAAGGTGTAGAGCCAAAAGCAGGCCCTGCAAAGGAATTTGCCCCTGAACCATCATCCTGTGAAAATGGTGACAATCCCTTTTCTACTGCATATTTCCTCCTGGTCTATTCCCAGAGAGAGTACAGGCTGGGAAGGCTAAATTCATATCTGCTCAACTTTTTCAAGCCTAAGCAATACTGGATTATACTGAAGCTTTAACTTGAGGTGGGTTTTTACAGCTGTTTAAATTCTGTGCCTTTCTACACTTTTGCAGTGATTTCCCTAGAAACAGAAGGGCCACACTGCAAGAACATTCCCATTTCTTGTATTCACAGGTAGCTTTGTGTTACAGGTTCCTTTGGCCAGAAACACCAGTACAACACTGGGATAGGTTCTCTACCACCAAATGGAAAGGGATCACTACCAAGGAAATCCTTTATAATAATCACAACCCATCCAACCATCATCTTTTCTCCTAATACATACCCTTTAGGAACCAGGCAGTGGAGAGACCCTGACTCACCCTATAGGCAAACTGCCTTCCCAAAAATTGCCTTACTGCTCTCGATGTCAGTTTGCTGTTCGATAGGATTAAGTACTCTTTGAGAAGAGGACGTTAATGAAGAGAGCTGTGTAAGAAGTTAGGTAAGTGTGTATTTACCAATAGCATATTATTATTATTATTATTATTATGAGAATCCTCTTGTCCAAGTGTCTTCAGCAAAATGAAGCTGAGAAACATTCAAAGCTTTCAAATCACAGGAAAAAAAAAAAGAAAGGATTCATACAATCTGAAATGGGTCATTTTTAACAAGAACATTTGTAAATGTGGGATATATAGATAAGGCAGACCATGGGAACTCAGGAAACAACTTTAGATTGACCTTACCTTTATTTTTAGTTCCTCTTTACCTCCATGTTTCCTACATCCTTTCTTCCCCTGTCATCTCCACACCATGTCTTCTGCCCAGAGAGCTCTTCAGAACCATCTTGAAAGCCTAACATGTCTGCATAGCACAAGGCACAGTGCACCCTGGTCTTGATTCAGAGCCATAGCATCACAGAATCACAGGCTCACAGACTGTTTTGTTTTGGAAGGGACCTAAAGATCATCTAGTTCCAATCCCCCTGCCATTGGCAGGGACACCCTCCACTAGAACAGGTTGCCCAAAGCTCCATCCAACCTGGTCGTGAACACTGCCAGGGAGGGCACATCCACAACAACTTCTCTGGGCAATCTGTTCCACTGTCTCACCACCAACATAATGAAAATTTCTTCTAATATCTAATGTAAACCTAACTTCCTTTAATTTAAGGCCATTCCTCCTTGTCCTATCACTCCCTGCCCTTGCAAAGAGTCCCTCTCTGGCCTTCCTGTGGATCCCTTCATGTTCTGGAAGGCTGCTATACCCATAGCAGCACATAGGTATACCCATAGATGTTACTGGAAGGAAAGAAGATATAGCATCCTTGTTAGCATATGAGTTATTCCTGGAAGGCACAATGATTTTCCCATCAAGCTGGGATTGTTTTGGTTTAAAAGGCTTCAGAAACGTTCTTCTGCCAGCTTTTTCCCAGCCTAGTCATAACTTATTAAATGAGGCTGCAAATTTACTTTAATCACTGTTTCTTCCCCTAATCTCCTCCTTACAGGGTTTCAAAAGAGTCATAAATTTGCTTTATTCCTGTCTAAAGGCTTAACACTGTTCTCTCCTTTCCTGACATCAGAAATCCAGGTAAACACAGTTAGCCTTATGGAAACTATTTGACATGGACACAACTCTCTTGGGTCATCTTTAGTATGTAGATTGTGGTGTACAACCCACACATCCTTGGCATGGTAACGTGAACAGATCCCAAGTACTATGCTCTGGCTACAGATGTACAAAAATATTGCCTTGTTTACCAAAGAGATGCCTTGGAGACCCTGTGGTATGGAACATAGCTGGCTGAAACCTCCCACTGCCCTCAAATAAAAATCAGTCCTGCAACATGGTGTATGCAGCTCATAGGTCTGTAGGGATTCCCCCAACAGTGCTAGCAAAACAATATCTTAAAAGAGGAAATTCTTGACTTACACTAAGGCTAGCTGGCAGTTGTGAATAAGGTAGCAGTTCTGAAAGTCTGGTAAAGCGTTGTCATCGTTGCGTATCTCAGTGTTCCTAAAGACTTTCTGCCAGAATGCAATCTAGCTGTTGCACTTGATGTGAGTGGACGTCCAAGCACACAGCTGCTTGTGACTGTCACTACCATTATATCAGGGAGGCATCAGACTCGAAATCAGGCTGGAAGTTTCAGAAGATGGGGCTATTTTGAGAGTTCCAATGTTTCTGGGCTCTGCTAGACGACGGACTTCTCCCTTCCTTCATTCCTGTGTGTGCTAAAAGACTTCCATGTGAAAGTCTCATTTCTTCTTTGCACACAGGAAAAGTCAGGCTTTCTGTAGCCAGAGCTGGGCTGGAGCTCAGCTGCCTCCAGGCAACCAGATAGTCAGGAACAACATAAAAAAGAGTTTTAACCAGTGCCACTGTGGTTGAAAACATGAACACACAGAGCCAAATTCTGGCACTCGTACAAGTTTTGCAATATAGAAAACTGGTAAATCTGGACTTAATTTTCATTAACTATGAATGGTCTCAAGACATACTCCTGTGCTGAGGTGGGGAGACATTTCTGTTCAACCCAAATTTTTTACACAGTATTGGTTGTAAAAGAAAAAAAACCCACGTCATCCTTTTTCTCTCATTTTACAGTTAATTGTTCCATTTATTTACAAGGCAGCAAGTGAATGACTCTTTCTATGAGTTAAAATGTTTGCAGATCATTGTGAGTTCAAAGGATGCATCATGTAAATACGTTGGGGAGGATGACTATTTCTCAGCAGGATTACAGTAGGCAATCCACATGAAGGTTGGAACACAATATTTGGAAGAAATTATTGCTTTTACATTTCTTTACGGTCTGACATGAAAGATCCGAAACTTCTCCTGCACATGACTTAAATATGAATAGAGCTCATAACAAATCATAATACAACAAAATGAAAAAATCTTGGTTGATATAGAGGCACCTGCACTATGGCTAAATCATATTTTTGTTTTCAGCTCATTTGTCCATTCCTCCAGTTACTGACCACGTTCTAGAGGTTCTTAACTTTCTTGAGGGTCGGTTGAATTTATTGACTTCTAATCAGGCATCAGGGAGACTTTAAATCAGTCAGGTAGTGCTATTCGCTAATAATTAAAAAAAAAAAAACCCATCAACCTAGAAGATACAAGCAGCATCTACAAATTGCTGTGGATATATAGAGACCTATACTCCCTACCCATGGTATGGGCAATTCATCTGCAGGGGGCTGGACTTCGACTGTTTAAACCAAGTTTGTCAGAAACTCTCACAACTTTGTCTTTATGGGAGTTCTTGTGGGAACTGAACCAGCAGCAACATGAGCAGACTCTTGTTTTGCCAAACTCATCAAACAGAGGACTACAAACTGAACCTACCCAAGAAGAAGAGTTAGAAAGTAGTTCCTCCTTATGCCTTATAGTTCAGGTCTAAGAGTCCCTAATCGCATGCACATCCATTAAAACATGTAGCACTCATGAGCTTTACAGGTTTCCCACTTCAAGCATGTGTAAGACGTCTCTTCATCTTAAAGATTAGAGTAGTCTCTTTGCTCAGACCCAGTCTCTGAGCACAGAACTCCTCTTCAGTTCAATGTCAGTAGGAGTCAAAATGCCAGTCAATAGAGAAGGACCTAGAAAAGCTCAATTTCACAGCCTGATATCATGCTAAATCTGAGGTGGCAAAGGGCAGACAATAATCTCAGAGGTGCTGACCAGGAGTCCAGAGACCTCAAGAAATGCATGTTCAACAAAACTGTGTTGGAACAGATTTAAGCATTCTGACATCCTCCCCAGTCTTCAGCATATATTACTTGTAATTGGTGCAGACTCTTCCTGTCAGCAATTTCTCAACCAAGCAATGCAACTAAAGGTACCAACTCCCACAATGTTGTGGGAGCACAGCCTTGGGCACCAAAAGCTTCCCAAGAACACCCCCTAGCAGATGGCACAAATTTAGTGAACTTTGGATGGAAAAGGGAATCCCCAAGAGATGCAATGACAGCGGAGAAATTGCAAAGCAGGTATTATTTCTGTGTCCTCACAATGTATTTCCATACAGCTCTAGAATTTTCTCCCCATAGTATTTGGGACTTGAGCATCTTTAATGAATCACACTTCTCTAAGGCAGGGATGAGGAAGTAATATGAGCACTTCCTAATTTTGCAGAGAAATCAGGGACACTGAAGGCCTATCCCTAATGTATGGGTTGTGAGATGAACAAAGGTAGCTTCAGATCAGCAGTAGATGCACTAGCACAATTACATTAGCAGCACCAAATCGATGCCCTAGCAGACTTTGCTGCCTCCAGGCCTCGGTTGTTCCCTTGCCCAGATCCAGGCTCCGCAACATAGATGTACCAGCTGTCTCTGAATTCCCCTGGGCTCTGCACACTGTGCTGCACCAAGGGCTGAGAGACCTCAAGTAATAGTTGTAAAGTAAATTTCAATACAGGATCACAAAGTAGGAACAGAGCCATGGAAGAATAAGTTTTCTGGGCCTAGAAAACAACAGGTAGACTATAACAATCAATGTAGTTACATTTAATACATGTTTTCTGCCCCTCTTCTCAAAGGCACCTTCTCATACCTCCGTGCAGATGAGCACAAAAAACCCCAGGATATGAGATATGCTAGTCACCTGCTGGACAGCAGAGTTGGGCTGGCCTCAGTGTCTTCAAGAAGTTCAGAGCTCTGCCCATCTTGCAATCTGCAAAGCACAAACACACATCAGGTTATCTCATGACATACTTAATCAAATATGACAACACAGGACGTAACTTAATAGGTGAGACCCCACCTCGAGTACTGTGTCCAGTTCTGGAGTCCCCAACATAAGAAGGACATGGAACTGTTGGAGTAGGTCCAGTGGAGGGCCACGAAGATGAGTAGAGGGCTGGAGCACCTCTCCTATGAAGACAGGCTACAAGAATTGGGCTTGTTCAGCCTGGAGAAGAAAAGGCTCAAGGGAGACCTTATAGCGGCCTTCCACTACCTGAAGGGGCCTACAGGAAAGCTTGGGGAGAGACATTTTAGAAGGACAGGAAGTGATAGGACAAGGGGGAATGGTTTTAAATTGGAAGGGGGTAGATTTAGATTGGATATTAGGAAAAAATTCTTCACTTTGAGTGTGGGGAGGCCCTGGCACAGGTTGCCCAGGGAGGGTGTGGCTGCCTCCTCCCTGGAGGTGTTCAGGGCCAGGTTGGATGGGACCTTGAGCAGCCTGGTCTAGTGAGAGGTGTCCCTGCCCATGGCATGGGGGTTGGAACTTTGATGACCTTTAAGGTGCCTTCCAACCCACACGATTCTATGATTCTAATAGGAAACAACGTGTATCTCAGGATCAAGAGAAGGAGTCCTTTCTCAGGGTAGAAATGCCTGAGGTTTCGTTACCAGACCAGTTTAGTGAGTCATGTCTTTAAGGAGGCTTTCACTGTAATCTAATGCTTAAAGATCCCACAGCATCAATAATCCCTGAAGTGAGACCTGGATAAATGAGCAAAAAGGTGTTGACATTAAAAATTATACACTGCAGTGAGTCACTCAATTAGCAACCTTTGTACAATGTTTAGTAGACAGAGGAGAGCTGCCCTATCTGATAAGTGACTCACAACATGAAAGAACATCATACAGTAGCAATCAATCACAAAGGTGAATAAGCAGCAGTAGTTTTGTCCAGAGGCTGAGTAACATATGAAGCTACACATCCATATAATCCACACTCCTGCTTCTTTCTGCTTGGTTAAATGAGCACTACTGAGCCTAAGCCCACTGTAGCATGCAGTGTCTTATCTAAAAAGAGTTGAGATCAAAGAGCATCAGAGGGAGAGGTTTTCAGACACTCCACCTAACTTTACTTTTGCCAAACCACTATTGCAACAGTTGTTTGACTCCAGACAACTCTTCAGAAGACCACAGGAAAGGAATTGTGCAAATTCTACTTGGATCTACTGGGAAAGCAAATAAAATTTAATTTTAACCCAAAGTAGTAGTTCCTACCATCTGTTCTAGAGATGAAGACTACCGTTTCTCCTACCCCTGGACACTCAATCCTATCCCTACCCCAAAATTTATAATTCCCTCAGTTGTGTCAATATGTGGTTGAAATGTTCACTGTGCAGAGACTTTTTCAGTTCAGGGATCCAGTTATATCCCAGTTTCTTTCCCTCCCCACCCCAGCTGTGCTAGCAGGGTATGTCAATTTTGCCACCACAGAAAATGAATTCACTCTGCTGGGAAAGGACTGCTTTCACCTGTTTCAGAGGGGATGGGAAAGATGCAATTATAATTGAAATTACAATAAATGAAATGTAGTAATTGTGGCCATTGACAGGCAAAGCGTAGTAAAGAAATCAGCACCCTGCAAAGGAACCCATTGTTTGGGTACCCCCACAAGCCATGATCCTGGCAGTCAGCCATCCACCAGCTCCCCCCCCAGCCCCCCTGCCCCCCAGATCCCCACTAGTAAGTAGCTGCAAGCAGGACACATGTGCAGAAGGTCTGTTTCATCACACGTCTTGTGCTCCCCTCCCACACACATGTCCTTCAGGAACCAGCCTCCTCTCCCACAGCACCCAGTCAACCTCCCAGAGCAAAGTCCTGAAGACAGAAGAAACTTCTTTCAAGTAAAGAACAAGACTTGCAATTTTTAACAGCAAAGTTGTTTCTTATATGTAATAGCCTGATGAACTTATCTGCAGCAGTGTAAGGGGCTGTATGTGGACACAAGCCACTCCTAATACCTGCTCACAGAGTCTGAGCAAGGGTCAAGGGCTTTTCCCTTGCTTTCACTGCGAATTGCAGACAGCAGACTTGCACAGAGGGTAAAGCAAATAGGTTGCTTGGATTCCACTGAGAGAGCACAGGTCAGGAAATCTTCTGACACAGAGGTCAAATGGGGTGGCGAGACATTATAGGGAGGACATCAAAAGGAGCCAAGCTTACAGGAGATGCACAGGAAGGTTTGGGGATTCTTCTTACTCCCCTGGAGCACAGCCCCAAGTCCCCTTGTTTCTCTCATTCGAAGGCATTAGAAAGTATAAGGGTGCAGCTGAGGAGGTATGGCTCATCCCCCCCCAGCCTTTTCCCGCAGTGACAACACATCCCTTCTACCTTCTACTGTAACTCAAGAGCTGAGCAGCAACATGAACTTCAGAACAGCATAATCAGGGTGACCAGGGAAGGTAGTAAAAATTTCTCACTTAAAAAGAGAAAGCTGTCATACACCCTCCCACACTGCAGTTTTCTCAGTGGTCCTGAAAGCTGAGGAAAGCTGGCGGCTACTTGGAAAGAGCTGTGTTTGCTCAGCATCAGATAGGAATTCACCAAGCAGATGGAAAGTCTGTGCCACCAATGCACCCTCCAGCTGTGTTAAGCCATGAAATCATTCTCTTTCTCTCTCTGTGAAGAGCAGAAAGACTTTAAGGAACACAAAGCATAACTGGAAAGGAGAGGTGTCTGAGCAGGTGGGCACTGCCTTGAGTAAATATAAGTTCCTTTCATATGCTGCAAGCGTTTGATGGCTCCATGAAACATAGGAAGACTCATGCACAGAAGAGATATGGAGTCAGTGTAACATTACCCAGTCTCTTTCCTCTCTTCTTAAAGGAAAGCTCAGCATTTCATTCCAGACAAGCAACATCCAAACAAAACCAAAAACCAAACCAAAACAAAAAAAGAAAGAAAAGAAATACAGAACACAGAGCTAAGTTCTTCAGTGCTGAAAGTTTGACTCCACAACCTTAGTGTTTTTTTCGTCCTTTTAAGACATGCAAATACAGATAAAAATACTCTAATGATGCTTATAAAACCTTTACAATGCTGTGTCTGGGGCGATCACATTATTCATAGGTTAGCAAGCCTTATATGAATAGTGCAGCTCATTCAGTTGATTTCTTATTCAACTTTTATACAGCAGTACATAATGGCACAGCGTGTCATAAACCCTCCAGAATACAATTTAACATCTTCCCCAAATATTTCTAGCTTAGCATTACAACAGTTTCTTAAAACTGCAGAGCCACATTCTTTGGAACACATGAATGCAAATGTGCAAAATTCAGAAACAGTCTCAAGATAACCTAAAATGCAAGCAGAAGCCTTTTTCACACTTAAAGACTTTGCATTCACTCAGAATTTCTAAGGATGATAATAATATATTTTTTTTAGTAGAACACAAAGACCAGATCCAGCTGCAGAGATGGTAGAAACCAAAACAGCTGACACTGAGTGGGGTGTTCTGGGGGAGACACCTCAAGGTCCCTTTTCCACTCATCCCTCCCTATCCTGTAAATCTTGGTGTGAAGACACAAGATAAGGGTTTATTAAACTATTTTACCAACACTAGAGGCTAGAGAGAGCCTGTAAATCTCATCACTTTGTGACTAATTTGCAAGTATTTTCAAATACAGCAGTATATTACCTTGAAAGTTAGGCCAAACATCAGTACCTTCAATCTGCTGACAGGAAAATCTGTAACTGTTCTCCCTTAGCCAGAGAAGCTTTCACTTTGATAGATTCCTGAGCTAATTTTAAAGAGTTGCACAAAAGACTGTTCCAAGTGAGGCTTCCTCTCTGTCTAAAGAACAGTCCCCAGTACGTGCTCCAGACAACATCTGTCAACAGACAAAGATGTGAGCAAAAGGCTGAATTCCAAAGGGGCTGCCATGATCCAATTTTACTTCATCCTTCAAGACACCCCAACGTGTGCATTATTTCTACATTTTGGACTTAATTTGTAGAAACCCAACCCCTCCTTTCCAACCCAAGCTTAGAGGCCAGGGCACTTTTATGTTACAGCCTCACCCTAGAGGGTCCTAGGATATAATTTCCCTATCAAGTGATGAGCTGAGTTCAAAACACACTGGCTTTAGGGCAGTCTTTCCTTTGGCAGAGCGTGGGAGTCACATCTTTATTACAATCTCTCCTGGACCCGTTCTGCTCAAACTCAGATTACATTCATCCTTTAGAAAAATAAAGTTATCTTCTGACTTTCTCAATGTAATGGAATCAAGCCCCAGAGATTTTCAGCAGACCATGCCTGAAGAACGCCAGTGTCCGATTAGGATCTCCAGAACTATACTATTCCAATTGTGTTTTGTCTGTTCTTACATAGTAGCAACACGTCAGCTCTTCTCCATCACAAAACACAAGAGCACCTTTCAGCCAATTATTTCAGTATCCTAAAGCAAGTTAACAGAAAGTCTATGTAAGCAGATGATCCTCAGATATGAACCGTGGCATGGTATTAAATTTTTGTTGGCTAAAGCAGCACTGCAGAGTTATGAACACCCCCTTTCAATTCCTCCATCTGGAAACAAGATCATTTGGGTGCTGTAACACTATTAGTCTGAGTAGCAAAATTACCAAAAAAGTCACAGGGAATATAATACTTTTGAAACAGTCAAACCTATAATGTATCAACTACTTGTTGAGCACAAGACTAAAGTACTTTCATCTTTAATACTTTGGTTATGTTAATCCTGCCTTCAAAAGATCATTAAGCTACGAGGAAGAACACAGGATAGTCAGGCATAGTGTTGTAGCTAGAATCTTTTCATCTCTTACTTACTTGACACAGACAACATAATCACCAAAATGCAGTGCCATGTCAAAAAAAAACCTCAATATCCCCAACCCCACAAAAAACCCAACAAATATACCCCACAAAAAAAACCCAATGGTTGAAAGAAAAACCTTTCCAGAGACTGTTAGTGACCTCAGCACAAGTATATACAATTTACAGGAAAAGCTTCGGTTATAGAGTTTTTTGCTTAGCCAGTTCCAAAAGTTCCCAAGTTTACATCCACTGCCACTTAAACAACCACTTAAGTCTTTATGCCTCAGAACTACCAATACATTTTCATAACATCTTTTCCTTTATTTAAAGAATTGAATTGAGAAAATAAGCATCAGAGTCTGGAGACTAGTCTGAACATATTTTAGCAGTTAAGCAGGAAGCTAAAAAGGAGGCTCAAATACAGAGAGGCCCAGGAGTTTGTGCATCTGAAAAATAACCTGACTGTTTACAAGCCATCGTTACCTTGGCCATCAACTTCAAAGGGACTTTTGGGGTTTCCACCCTAATTCCCATCGTTGCTTTGGCTGTGTTCTTCAGTTAGGATGAGATCTCTGAGGCAGCTAAGAAAGAAAGAAAATGTGAGTTTCCTCTCTCAGCAAATAGGATTGTTGAACATTTTCAGCTGGTTGCATTACCCCCTGGCCTAAGCTGACTAATTGCTTTGACTCAGTTGAACAGTAATTGGATTGTTCCCTATAGCTGTGGATCAATGCCACAGCATTGTGCTATTGATAAGACAGTAAAAGCCTATTAAATCCATGGCCTTGTTGTGGAAAACAGTACCTTCAAAAGAGATATTTGGTTCTATTATGAATATTAATGCTAGATTTCTTTTTACTTAAATCATGGTAAGGGCATTAGAACTGCCTTTAGCAAGCTGCAGCAGTGAAAGAGCAGAAACTGGCCTATGTTTTCCCTCCTGGGAACAATTTTAGATGATTTTTCTTTTTTCTTAAGTTTACCTACTGAAGAGTTTCAAAGACATATTATTAGTTCCTTTGCCTAGAAAACTTGTACCTACAGGATCTCATGACAATTTTTTTTCCCAGTTTTTAAAGAAAATAGTCAAAATTGTAGAGGACAGACTACATCTCCACAGCTCCAACTTCAGCTGTCTTTGTTGTTTACCTAGAAAACTGACTTTCTCAAATGACAGTAGCTGTTGGCCTTGCTGTGGCAAGCAATGGCAGAGCTCAGATGTGCTGCTCAGCATTGTCCTTATCAGGGTGGGACGAGCAGGAGTGCTCTGTGTTCCTGGGGGTTAGGGAGGAGCATCCATTGAGGACATGAGCTCGAGTCACAGCTCTGGGTGACACTTCAGCAGACAACCCAGAGGAGAAATAACTCATGGCTTACCACCCTTAACCTGCAGGCTGTGGCTCCTGAGCTAGATGCAAAAGTGCTCAAAAATGGGGCTGAAGTACATGTTCAGCTCACAGCTGTACTTGGTCTGGAGAGGGCAACATTAATACTGGCAAAAGAATTCTCAAATACAGGTAATTTGAATCAGAGGTGGAGATATCTGCAATACCACAGGTGGTCTGCCATAGCCTTTGCCTTAAACTTTTGTGTAAGTTAACCTAGAAAAAGGCTCTAATGTTTATTATTTTCAAGAGTCATCTCAAGGCAAATGTGCCTGAGTTTATTTCATGGTTGAGAAGTGTTTGCCTTGTAATAAATGAGAACTTCAGACCCTCCTGAAATGAAAACCATATCCTCTCTCAACTTCCCTTGACTCCTGTTACCTTGCTGTGGCAGCACTGCTGCAGAGATGATGGGAAACTGGGATCTATCCCTCCAGTCACTGCCACCCCCTCTGCATAGGACTGCAACACAAAGCATGAGGAAAATGCTTTGTTCCTGGCTTGTGGTGACCAGTTTTGCACTTCCCAGTGCCAGTGAGACATGGGCTGAACAAACAGATACAGAGCCAGCAGTGAACTGCATAGTGAAACGTTGGCATAGCTTGTTTAAAGCTTACACCTGTTCCAAGAGCAGGGGCTGAAGGTCTCTAAAACCCCTGCCTGAGGTGATTAATTACATGATTATTCATACACAGAGCTTAATCCCAAACCCATGGAGACCTGTGGGAGTTTACTGACTAACGACCTGCAAGTTGCTACCCAGAGACTCCCCAAAGATTAATTATGTGCCAGACCTGCTCAGATTATAGGCCTGATTTACAACCCCATTTGGTACTAAGCTTCCTCAACTCTTACGCAGTTTAGCATTGTGTTTGTGCTGAACTGTTCATATGGTGGCTTGCAGGGGCATTTCTGGAGAGAATTGAAAGCCAAACAGGTTAGTGGCTTCCCAGGGGAGAGGCGGTGATGGGGGTAGGGGATGTGGAGGAGGAGAGGAAGAAAAAAGAAAATAACAGGATGATATTGGCTTGGTCCTCAGTGCCAGATGTGGAAGAGAGGAAGGGATTTTTAAGCTTTTATTTTAAAGCCTCTAGTACACCCACTGTGTAGGATGTCAGTGAGTAGAGGGGGCTAGCACTAAACAATAGCCTGTTCTTTCCATCACCACGTGAAGAACCACATTGGTGGTTTTTCAAGTTATAAAATACCCAAGGACCCTGTTCTCAGCACCCTTGGAAGATGAGACTTCCCCTGCCATCTCAGCTGGTCATCACTGGGCAGTTTAAGGTCTGGATGGGAGCAAGGAACTTCTCATTGGTAGTATGTCCTCCTGGGCATGCTGGAGGAAGAGGAAGAAACTCATCCTATTTCAAATGCAGAAATGACAAGAGGTGGGTGGGAAAAAGCAATGGGTGAACCTGCAAAGGAACAAGTTACAGACAGGGATATAAACTGGTTAGGAAACAGGAAGACTGAAACCAGGAAGCAGAGAAGATGAACAATGAACTGAAGGGAGGGGTGGGAGATCAGGTGAGGATATGTGGGGACTCATGTTTGACATCTTTAAAGCAAGAACCCAGAAATCCAATTATCTCCCACCATTTTTCTGCTTGTTATTTCATATAAGTGTGCAAAAGAGTTAGCTTCAATATTTGCCTTGTAGTCCCTCCTACTAATGTCTCTATTCAGAGAAAGTTTTACCGTGTGATCTGCAGTCATCATCTACCTGCAGAAGAATAGTGAGGATCTTCAACACAAGACAGACAAGCAGATGGTACATGCTTGTATCCAAGTAAGGACACATAAGTATCCCATGTAAGTACTGTCCTTCTGCCTGCATGGTCCAGCACAAAAGGAGGTAAAGCTGCCTGTGAAGTCCCAGGTAACTCATGAGGTCAGTGCCACCCAGTGTCATGTAGAGATGGGAGGTGATCTGAAGCAAAAAGCCTCCTCTACGTGAGTTAGCTTCTGGGTGCATAAACCACTGGAAGAGTCTTCATTTGAGACTTTTTGAGGGAGTTTAACTTCTTGACTAGCCTTAATTGGGTTGATGCACCAGGACCAGGTATTTGCTGGTTTCTAACAGACATTTGGGCATAGCAGAAGGGGTCCATGGTCCAGTGGTTTCTCTTTCAGGCTGTGCTTGGCTTAGGTCCACAAGTTGGTGAATAAAATCCTGGCAGAGGGAGAACAGCCCAAAAAGTGATCCATTAGGCTGACACTTGTAAGCAAGTGTTGCCATGAGGCTATTTGGAAAGGTAAGATAGCATCTCTAGAGCAGACCCTGTTTCACTGATAACGTGGATTACAGACTGTTGCAGTCATCTGTCACTTACAAGTTATGAGTCTGCGTTAGGGAGCAGTCTGAAAAGCCAGACATATACGTCAGGGATTTCCCAATAATAGGGTTACTCATCACACCAGCACAAAGGAACCGAGCTGAGTATCATCTCCCAGGCAGGAAAAAAGAGCAAGTGACAAAGAAGTAGTGAACATGCATAGGTGCAAAACTGTGGCTTCACCAAGCTGCTTCTTCCAGTTTCTGGGGGATCTGGATTTCATCAGGCCTCCACTGCGCTCTCTGACCACAGCTGCCACCTCTGAAGAGCTAAGGAAGGTGGGGGAGGACATCCAGGAGACAGGCCAGTGTCTTATTCCCAAACAAGTCGTCATCCATCTGCAGGGACAGGCAAATAAATGTTATGCTATAGAAGACTATTTAGTCTGTGAACAGGATTCCTTCAGCTGTCCATGATGGTCACATTGAGTCTACCTCCTGCCACCAGCCTCAGGAGTACCAGAATCAATAAACAGAAGATTTTAGGGTGCGGTTAGTCCTGCAGTCCACATCAGATATAGCAGGCAAATATAAGGACCCTCTGAACTTCAGCCTAAATTGATCATCAACTGCTTTGGTCAGTAAGGACTGAATTCCAAAACATGCTGCAGTATCACTCACTCAAGTGGTTTACATTTTCTGACACCATTTTTTGACCTCTGTCAAGGGCAGGTCAGAGCACTGGGCTGACTGTCCTCATCCAGCAACAGGATCCTGCACAGGCATCGAGTCAGCAAATTAGAAATTGGATTGGGGGAAAAAATATCTCTACTGGATTGTCTTGCTGATAATCTCCCTGACTTCAAAGCTCACATCTGTCTCGTGAGGTGGGGGACAGTTTCTAACTTTAGTTGACCCAAATCACTTCCAGCCTTCCTCTGCAGCACACAGCAACACCAAATCTTTGTGTTGTGCCTCTTTGATCATTGTGTCTCTGAAATAAACTGTCCTACTCATCTCAGAAAAGAAAGCTTTACAGGCAAAGGCATTTAGATGAAACCCACTGGTAGCCCAGCTGTCCTTAACATGATTGTTTTCTGATTTAGAGTTGCAACAGGGAGGAACCTGAGCACAAAACAGGCTTCAGCTGCAAGGTGCTGAGGTTTTGTGCATCCCCTATCACACCTAAGAGCAGTTCCCCACCTAAGGGGAAGAGTCATGCTCTGGTTTTCCATCAGGTAGTCCTATAGGTAGAAGAAACAAGCTTTCCTGATTTCTAAATTAAGCAAACAGTAATGCAAAGACCTACAGCCTTCCTCTATCCCTGACTAATCTTTAACTTAATCAGTGGCAGATCAGGCCATTCTGCCTTTGTGTCCTAAAATCTTTTCCATCCCTCCTTGTCACTTATCCCCTCAACAAACATACACACTCTGTAAATGCCAAATCAGCATAAAGTTACATGTGGAAAGGGTGATTAGAATTAGAGAATTTATGTTAAGAGTCAAGATCTTAATGACTTAGGGCTTTTTTCTCAAATTAACTCCCAGTCTATCATGCAGTTGTATTCCTGCTAGGCAGGGTGAATGGAGTTCTTGTCCTTCAGTACTGGGATGATTTGTGTCATCATCTGTATTGGCAACTCCACTCACTGAGCTGCAATGGTAGGAAATGCCTAAAAATCTCAGGGAGATCCAGGACTTTCACTTCTGTTATTTCAAAGAAAAGTGAAATCTCTGAAAAAAAAAAAAAAACCAACAAAAAAAAGCAGCATCCCAGAGAAGGGTAAGACCACTTTAAACACCACAAAGTAGAAGAATATAGCAAAACTCGGGCTTTTGCTTATTTATATATGTGACCCTTCTAAAAAGGGAGAAAAGGGAGAAGAGGTGGCTTCATTTTTTTCTTTTTAAACCCTTAAACAGCAGGTTATTATGTACCTGCTATTAAACTCCATCTGGCACTAACCCTGTAGGCAAGTAACAAGCCAAATTTTTTTTGGGGGTGGGTGGGGGAGAGGGAGAAGGAACTGACTTTAGCAGAAGCAAAATTTGTTTGAACTGCTTCTGCACGTCTTTTCTTCATGCACTTGCAATTTTTAAAACTATTTTAAAACAGGGTGGTAAATGTGTTAAATAGGTCACTCTCTGTGTCCAGCACAGAGATAAGAGGCTGTTTATAACTCCAACTGCAGAACTTTGGCTCTTGAGCTCAAGTGGTAACTGCTTACATGGCAGGTCCCCGGTGCTTGCCCAGAAGGCAAATGTTACATTCAGAGAAAATAAATCTGACTGCTCTCATGTTCAGCCTTGCTCCAGTGCACCAATACTTCTATATATGGCAGCCCTGGAGCTCTGGTACACACAGACACCGCAGAGGAGCACAGGATGATTCGGAGAAGTAGTCCAAAAAAGTTAAAGCATCAGACAAGGAGGCAAACTGGATGGCTTTGCAAGAATAAGATGGGAGAAAGTAGGTGACATTTCTGCCAAAGAAGACTTGGGTCCTGCTGCTGTTTGCAGAAGTGACACACAGTGACACTGTCTGTTTGACTCCAAGCAGAGAAGCTACAGGAGGAGTCTACAGGAGAGAGACACCCAAGAGACACATGAAGCAACATCAGCACTGATCCAGCACTGCCTAGGCCAGGACAAAACTGAAGATGACAGCCACGTGACACATAATGTGGATGGATGTTGGGGTAGGCACAACCCTGGTAACCACCGAGGAAAATATTCTGACCTATGCACATGGTGGTGGAGGAACTGGCAGTGTGTGAGCAAACACCACCTGAGTCTGCATCCCCTTTTCCTTGAGGAGAGGGACCTACCTCCACAGCTGATGTTCACAGCCTGGGTTGTAGTATGGTAAAGACTTTAGGTGCCCCATGTTCCAGGATTTTTCTGTTTTCTCCACGGCTTTTTAATAAAAAGGAGGGAGAAAGGCAAATCAAAATGTGTCCTGACATCTTTTTTGCAGGACAGTTGCACCATGGCTCCTCAGCAAGCCATGGGAGCTCATTGCAGGACCTGCAAGGAGAAAGGCCCAAGAAACTGGATTTCTCCCTGTAGGAGACGATGGACTGATCTGGGGTGGATCAGCCTCTCCAGGTGTCAGAAAGCCAGGAGTCAAAACACTGGACCCTGGACAAGTGGGCAATGTGCCCAGTCTAATCTGTCCAGGCACCTGTAAGCCTCTCCTGGTGTGCCTACAAGTGACAGCACCACAACAGCAGACATGGCTAGAGCTTTAGCATCCTGTGGAGATGCCAAAAAGTAGTGCTGGAGCTTCTCCAGTGCAAGTGGTAATTCAATCCAATTAAAAGTAGGTAAATGCCATTTTGCCCGAATTTTCCCCAGAGCAGGGGCTCTATCTGAGCCAGAGAGAGCAAAGGATGCCTTTCCAAGATCTGCAGCCAGCCTGCTGAGAAGCAGATTTTTACAGATGCGGTTTCTGCAGTCTAGAAAGGATAAGAAGAGATGGGGAGGGAAGAGGCTGCCAACATGTAAAAGATAAAACACAAATAAAGGTTGTAAAACTCTTCTGTCTACTGGGTTTGGACCAACAGGCTTAAAAGGCACTAATGTCTAACTCAGATGTCCCTTAGGGACAGCTTTCAAATGCTAGGTAGAATGAAACCCTGGAACACATCATCAGAAGGTGGTGTAGCCTCCACCCTCTGCACAACACCATAAGCAGAGTCAAACAGCATCAAACCCAAGGTAAGGGCTTACATTAGCTATGTGGAGTCCCATACAGCCCTCTCAAGAGCCATATTTCAAACAGCCCACTACAGCAGTGTTTACTATCCTGCCTAAGTGCTTTTACATCCCACTGGGACCACTCCTATCTCTAAGCTGTACTAAGGCCTCCAGAAAACTGTGACCAAGACCTGTAAAGAGAGGATTGTAAAACAAGATCTCTGCTTTCTCTTTCCTTTTCACGATGTGAAACCAGAACCCTAAATCCAAGTCTGGCCATGAAAAATCCATGATTTCTAAGGCTTTGGAAACCTCGAAGGTTTTATTAGAGTTGGTACCATTTTATAGTAGACCAGCAGGGCAACTGTAGACTACTCTGCACCTCATTTGCCAGGTTATTCTTTATTAGGGTATCTTGCAAGAGGGTTTAAACACCTCTCTGGTTGCACAGGAATGAGCTAAACTTCTACCTACCTCCTTCATCAGTTGTACCCAGTGGAATGAAGGAGTCCAGGAAGCTGTGTTGTCCCAAAGCTCTGAAGGCAAGGCAGTGCCTGTTCCAGAAATAGCCTATTTTATGAATAAATGCTGTTAGAGATGTGGGAGTTATCAGGGAACAAAAGCAGAAATACTTCAGACTTATAAGTTCCAACCGACATCTGAAATGAGCTCATTTTGATGTGTTTTGGAGAAACAGGAGACCAAAGGATATGGTGACCAAGTAGGAACAAGGAATTAGATCAATAAATCCTCTCATCACATGCAGCCTTGCCCAGCATAAAAATACTACCAACAAAATAAAAGTGAGGCCTGTGGGTGGTGAATGCTGTTCTTGGTCTTCACATTGCTGCTGTTCTTCTGCCTTTTTGTTCTTGCTTTTGGGCACAGCAAGAGAAGTGTGGAAACAAATCAAGAATCAGACGTACACAGGAGGAGTAAAATCTCAGACAGCAGCTAATGGGAAGCAGAACATATGTTTACTGTCATCTTCCTCCCTGCATTTGAAAAGCCACCTTACTTCCAAGGGGGAGAAAAATCCTACTGCAAGTCTCTTGGAAGAGAGGAGAGCCCCTCATCAGCCTGGTGCTGGCTCAGCTCTCAGCAGTGGTTCATTTTCCTTCATCTGTGCCACCCTCCCCAGCGCACTGATGGAGCCTGTGATTAATTCAGCTCTTTACTCGAATTTAATGCTGTTCCACAGTCATTTTGTGGAAGTCGTTTCTCTCCCGTGGCAGAAAGCATCACATTTTGTATGCACGCCTGTGGGCTTCAGATTGATGGCTCATACTGCTGCTGCTTGCAGGAGCATCCCACTCCTTACACCATCCCCACCCTGCTGCCGAGCAGGGGACAGGTTGGTCCCCATCATAGAGAGGGACAACAGCCCTTTGGAGGGACAGGACTGACCTGGACTGGTGTGGGAAAGCAAGGCAGCACAGCACCCTGAAGCCAGACCATGCAAACTAGACCGTGGCTTGAAAACAGAACCCAACCTGCACATTGCTGCCCAGGGAGAGAGACAGGAGCAGAAGGAAGAATGAAGAGAGGAGAGGTAATGACTTTTGCTTCTGGCACCCTCATGTAAGCACACAGGCTGCTTTATTTCACAACCAAACCTTATCGATAACCTTCAATTTAGCCCACAGGGGTGATTTCTCCTACCCAAATACAGTCTGGTCATCTGGTTCATTTGCACAACCAGCTTACTGGGAGACCGTAGGGTTGCTCATATCTGGAAAGGGACCCAACTGGAATTCATTACAGGCTGCAGGACAAGGAGGATTAAAACTGGACCATGCACAAACTACAAGCAAATGACGAATAGCAGGTCTAGGGCTCCTGTGTATAACACAGCACTAGATAGATATCCCAAAGGAAGGAACACTTTCATGCACTTAATTCCTTCACCAACATTATAATAAACAGACCCTGTAGGTTTCTACCACTTAATTCTCTGGTGTGTTTCATTTTTTCCCAAAAAAAAGTTTACTTGGCCCTAAGCCAAAGTTATCCATGGAATTTATTACTACAGTGGTTCCTCCAGTCTGACAGCAACACTGAGAAACAGAAGCGTACAGCCATAAAGTGCTTCAAAAATAGGCAAGTATTCAATCAAATCAAATTTGTAACATTACATATTAAGATGAGGGTCATCCTATGCCAAACACAAGTCACTTTGGAGAAGAACTTACTCCCATGAAGGATAGGACCAATCTTTCCCAAAGCTTATTGTCCATCTGTGTTTTCTCCTGCCTTCTCCAAAGAGGATGACAGTTTCACTACTCATATTTTACTTTGTGTCCTGAATACTGTTGGCTCCTGGACAGACCCACTTACCAGCTGCCCAGCATGGGCACTGCCACAGCCATGTCTTTGTGAGATCAGAGCAGAAAGTACCAGGAGTACTCAGGATCATCAGGATCAAACAATCTTTCACACCTGGAAATCTACCTCCAGGGATGATTTCAGCTGGGATATGAGCAACCAGGTCATCCAGTTGTCCTTTCACCATTGCAGGAAGGTTTCACAGAACAACTTTCTGACAAAGCTTTTTTCTCCTGCAGGCTGGCATTGGACAGGCAGGTAAAAGATTCCCAGAGAGAGGAAGAATATGAAGTGAAAAGGAAAAACATATAATCCTTGAACTGCAAATTAATGAGAACATATAAGGCACAAAGGGGGAAAAAATTAGTTGCTAGAGAACATTTCATTCTGCAAAACATTTGTGACCACATGCTAACTACAACATGTCACAGCCAACACCTTTGCTTGTCATGAATGTTTGACTTCAGTTGCTCACCAGGAAGACACAAGCTACTCTCATTAGAAGACTGTCACTAGGAAATCAAAGCTTGTTCACCAAAACATACCAGTTAGTAGCATACAGTGATATTTATACATCTATTTCTGAAGTTCTCTCTTTCATCTTGTAATTTGTATTATTTCCATGGTTTCCAGAAAGAAAACTCTCTGTTTTACTGATCCTTTCAGAGACATGAAGCATTCCTGACTTCCTGCAACTAAATCTGCAACTGTACACACTTCCTTTCCCCTCAAAAAACAATCCCAATGCCCAGACCCACAGCTCTACCCTTGGCTTCACTTGTAGTCTTCATATTTCTGGGTTTTGTCATTCAGTCCTTGACCTCTCCTTCATTTGGACTTGAAAAATAAGTTGGTAGCTACAGATTGATTGATGGCTTTTCTCTCCCACACAACAGAATTTGAGAGCTTATCTTCTTTTTGTCAGTGGAAGGCAGGCAGGGGAGCTACTGGGAGGGTTTGCTTGTTACGTTCTGGATATAGTTATTAAAAATCTTGGAGCTTTATTCTTACTGTGTTTGATAAAAGATAAACAGGAATATAAACCAGTAACTAAATGGGATGATAGAGGGAAATAAGAGGGTACCTGACATGCTTCCTTGCATTCTTAGATAGGAGCATAACTAGACATTCACCTTATGTGTAAGGAACGAGTCAGCCAGCAGAGCCATCTGCACAAACTCACCCGTGTGACAAGCCACCATTAAACCAGCTTCTGGTCTTCACTTGCTCCCGCATTCCCACAGCCAGTCACAATCCCCACCCCACCACACGCACTCCTAGGCCTGCACTGCATCAGCAGAAGTTTGCTTCAGAAGAAGCCTTCATGGCCGCCTGCAGTCACTGGAGCTTCACACACAGGAGGTTTACAGTGTGGGGAGTTTTAATGTGGGCACGGTCTGGACAGCAGTAGTGTTACACAGGGCATCGCAGGGGGAGAGGATCTAGCTCCTGCAATGTGGGTCAGGATAGATTTTAAGCATCAGTGTGAAGGCAGATTGTCTCCTTATCAATCACAGCACTATAAACGTTAATCTGATGTTGATTTAACAGCTATTTCTCCTGTTCTTGCTCTGCAGCAGCAGCTCCCAGCACTGACGAGTTTCTGAAGTTCCTCTTACAGGCGCTGGGGAAGATTTTCCTGACTAGCACTGATCCCGAGCACCTCGGCTGTCTTGTCAAGCCTGGGACTGGCTGTGAGAACAGAGGCATTTGGGACTTGCAGGATCCAGAGGTCCAGCACTCTCAAGATGCAGGGGAGTGTCTTACAGACAACAGCTTGATCAACGCTCAAGGGGAAAATGCAGACTGCTTCTCCTCCCTGGTTTCTTTCCTGAATTGTCCACCTTTTATTCTTTTTTTTTCTCCTTTTTCCTCTCCTTTTAATACACAGTATTATATACGGTATTATACCCTTATGATGGGGGGAAAACAGGTATCTTACATGTGGAAAATTTCATGTCAGAGTTCAGGATACTGTTTCCTAGCACAGGTAAGGCAATGAGAAATGGATACTATCCCCAACAGGGAACCAATCTAACCTTCTGTCTAATACCTTCTGCCCTATAGCTATCACACTGTCATTCGCAGCAGACAGACCATTAGACTTTCCTGAGTTCAAAGCTGAACTCACAGTCTCCCTGGCCCCTGCTAGCAGGCATGTCTGTCTTCATCTTCCTTCTCCAGTGTGACCAGAAATTAATGAGAACAGTTAATATTCTGGTCTTGACAAAGGGCCCTGCATCCCCAGCCAACACACCTGTCTCCAGGTATTGTACAGGGATGCATCCAGAATCAATTTTGCACCTTAGTATCCAAACCACTGAAACAAACATAAAAAGACAAGAGTCAAGAAACTGGATAAAAGAGACTTCACTCTGTATTGGCTAAGAAATCCTTAATGCTTCATGTCATGCTTTAGAAAATCACTTTAGCTTAAGACTCACTTAGTGATTACAGTCCCATTTCAGCCCCAGATATCCAAGTGAAGCTCTGATGGAAGGTTTAGAAAAGGCCTTTTAGCCACAGACAGAGAGATCAATCTGTTTAGTCTCAAAAGGGAGAGAGTGTGAGGCAACTTGATTACACTGTCTTCACATGGGGAAGATAACGGACACTTAAAAGGGATTCTTAAACTAGGAGAGAGGCTTAACAGAATGCTTGTGGCTAGAAGCTGAGTCCAGACCAGTTCCAATTAGAAACAAGACACTTGACAAGAATATTAAAAATAATAATATTTTTTTTAAAACATGGTCATAACCACTGGGACAGTCTACTTGGAAAGGATATCAAGACTGGATGCTTTCTGGGAGGTGTCCTGCAGTCACCCCTTATGGAGCCCAAGAGGGAAAGCCAGCTGGAATTTACCAAGATCTCACCCAGCAGCTCCTCCTGGGCTTAGCTAAGCCCACAAAACAATTCCATCAAAAAGATGAACTATCCCTTCCTAGCAATGACAGCGTGGTGCTAGTTTGGTCCAAATCTACCTTGGGTTTAGCAGAGTTTGTGCCTTGAACCACTCTATCAAAACAACTTTTGAAATGAAGAGACCAGCCAGTCCAAGGCCTGTTTCACTGCCTTAATACCTTACCCCAGCTGGGGCTTGACTGCTGCCATCCTTTCACAAGTACGTTTGAACTGGAGCAGAAGCTGCCTTGCATAGGAAAGCAATACATTTACAGACATCTATAGCACAACCTTCCCTGATACTCCCCTGCATCCACCATCCCGTAGGCAGGAAAAGCAAAAGTAGGTTGACTGGAAGCACGCACAATGCACAGACCTGTACTTCACCCCATTTCTGTACATTCACTCCTACTGTGCTAAATAACAAGTACTGCTGGCTTCCCCATACCAGGGTTCATCATTGCTCAGTGTATGGAGAAATGCTTCCATCAGCTTCGGGGCTATAAAAGCTCTAGGTGATCCAGAAGTGGTTCAACAGGAACCAACAGGGCTGCGTGGCTGCTTCTCCTGGCACATTTGTACCAGTTTCTGCATACTGAAAAGAAAATAATACCATGAGTTCCCAGAGAAATGAAATGTCTTGGTCCAAAAAAATAAATGCCATGAGGACAGGAGATTTATAATACAACTGGTTCCCTCTCTGTAAGGGTTTCAAAGGAAGCAGTTTGCTCGCTGACCAGCATCAGATCCCATTAGTGATTCTGAAGCACAATGCTGCTTGATTTATTTATCAAAGCTGATGTTTTCAAAGGAGTTTAAGGGAAACATCATCATCGGGGAGGGGTGGAGGAGGGAGACAGAGGTGCAACACAAAAAGCTCTCATCTAGAATGGCCTTTACAAAAAGTTCTATGAAAGATTTCTTCAACAGGTCCCCAGAAGTTTTTATTGAACTAGTTACACACTTCCCTCCCCAGGACCTAGTCAGGAGCACCAAATGCACAAGTGCAGAGGGGTTCATATATACACACAACCCCCTATGAGCAATGCAGATGGCTTATCCCTGGAGCACTTGCCTGTGCATCCCTTCCTTCCTTGCTCCTCTGTCTTTTCAGGAGAGAACACGTACCTGCATGAGGTAAAAAAAATACTTTAAATATCACAGCATAGCCTGGAAAAGACAAAGCATGATTGTCCTTTCTAGGTAGTTTCTGACTGGCACATGAGCTGGCAAACACATTTCCGCAGGAGTTTGTGGAGAAGATCAACCTACTACACCAGGCACCAGCAGCGAGCTGGGTGGTCCTGCCTGGAGCCCTGGGGGTCCTTGCACTGGAACCCCGGGGGTCCTTGCACTGGAACCCCCTTCCTCTTCTCAGCTGGAGTTAACTTCTCCAAGATAGCTGAGACTGCTAAAATTAGCATGGAATGAAGTCTACCCTATTCCAAACAATTTGCTGCCCTCTGTAGTCCAAGCAGATCTTTGTTGGATCCATGGCAAGAACATTACCACTTTTAAGCGAACCCTTCCACCAACCTGGAGAAGTGTGGGCCCCAAGACAGCAACAGGAAAAAAAACAGTGATGACATCTCCAAATGGGCAAGCAACAAAATCACCCTGCCAAGTGTGTGTTGTCACCCGGGGAGTCATCCAAGGGTTTCCCATCACCAAGGAAGGACTCCCTGAGAGTCAGTCATCGAATCTCACAGGGAGCACCCTGCAGTTAAAAAGGGGACAGACGTGGTTTGGGGCAATACAGCTATGCTTGGCTTGCTGCTCATGTTTGTAGCGGCTCTGCTGTGGCTGTAAGCCTTAGGAATTCAAAGCTGGAACAAAGTCTTTGTGAAGCTGAAAAAAACCCAACCACAACAGCCAGAGTAGAGACCCCAGAGAGGCACAACTCTTTAGCATACTTTAACACATCTGCAGATGTGACATTTCTTTTGTCAAGCTCGAGCTGCTCGCCTGCTGCATTTCTCTCCGGTGAGTTAACTGGGAAAATGGAGTTAAGCCCATCAACTGGATGCTGCAGGAACCTGCTGAGCCCAGGGGACCAAGGTGAGCCGAGGTCTGGAGCCCAGAGGGGCTGAGCTGCAGGGTCCCACCAGCCAGCACAGGCATGTCATGCAAATAAATGGCTGGCAATATGTTCAAAGAATCAAGGACCTCTTTGCCTCTGATGGTGCATGGCCCCAGTACTTAGATTATTCATGAAGGAGAGAACATGGCTCAAAACAAACTAAAGCTCCTATTTTCATAGCCCCACCACCCGAAGAAATTTCCCCTCCTTCTCTCACCACCTATATTGAAACTAAACACAAACCTTCCAATGGGGTGAAAAAATCCCATCTCTCTTTCACTGCAAACTGATGAAGTTTACAGCCAGGTTTTTCCCTAAAGAGAACAGTTTCTGCCTTTCAGCCTTCCCCAATTACGCTGGTACAACACATTTCTCAAGGTGACAGGCGCTCTGGGTGCAACGTAACCTACATGAGGTCTGCAGGGAGATGCAGCCCTCCAGCGGTCTAAACAAAGATGTTCAGCTACACATTTCTTCTGTGTGCACATATGAGACAGGGTCATCATAACAGGCAATGGTTGCTGCTGCCTCTCTCTCTTGATGGTGTTTGGCACTGCCAGCACACAGGAGGCCTTAAATGCAGCCCTGACTCCGAGTGGGTACAGGGGCTCCATCCTGTGAGGACCACGGCTCAGGGGCTGAGGCCAGACGGCACAAAATTGAGCCACAAAGCTTCCAGAGAAGTAAGGTAGCAAGCATCTGACCTGGCTCCACGTCCTTCTGCCAAGGAGCCCTTCAAACCAGATGTGGACTGTGCCATGCCATCACAATAAGGGCACCCTCCCATCCTAATTCAGTAATGGCCAAACCACCAAGCCCAGGTTGGGCATTCCCTTTGGGCTACTTCATGCTCAGTCCCAATCCCTGAAAGACATCTCTGCTGTTTCACCATAATCACAGTCAGTCCCCCACCAAATTTGCTTTGAAACAGAGACAATGTCAATGCTCAGACAGCAGACCTGTGAGATCCTGGTCACCCAGGATCCATTTCCCCCACTGCGTGGGCCAATTCTTACCTGCACAACTTATGGATCGTTTGCTGCTACTTCAGGTCCTTCAAAATGAGAAAGGTGTAGGGGGGCACAGTCATACTCCCATCTGTCCTCTCAACACCAGAGCAAGAAAGGGAACTCTTGTGAATAATTTGGAGCAGCTCCTGGCATTTTGTTAGGCTCACACAGACCTCGGAAGAGCTCAGCAACCTGAACACACCTTACTGCTTCTGAAGAGAGCAGAGAAAGGGTTTACACCAAACTAGCAAGATTTGGACATTATCTGGGTCCAAGTGCTAAGGAAAAACTCTAAATGATGTTGTGAAACAGGTATGAAGGGGCTCTTAGTTTGGGGCTGCCTGTCCGTGGGAAATGGGGTCCTTCAAGCCCCAACCCAGGCAGCACCCATCACTGCACCCATACCTGAGCTCACCTCAGCAGCTCTCCCAGCCTAGCTTTACACACAGGTCTGTTGCAGCAGTTCTCCAGCAATCCTTCAATATCACAGTGCCATCTTCAGGCAAAAAGTCTGCCCTGCACACCTCTGCTGGGGACAGGGACCCTCCAGACAAGGAGTGCTGCAGGGCCCACACGAGTCCCCGGAGGTATCAGCATTTAACTTACCATTTCCACGTTAGCTGCAGCTGGCCCTCACTTTCCAGGTGACCCCCAGCCTTGAGACCTGGAAATGCCAGATCCATGTGAGCCTTTTTAGCCTCATGACACCTTTCCCCCACCAACTCTCACAGCATTTATTTTTTATATGAAGTGTGACCAGAGCAGATGCCACCAAGCTGGTCCATGAGCCCCTGGTCACTACTTCACTCAGACCCATGTCCCAGGACACAAGCTACCAGGTAAAACGATCACATGTGATGAGGAAGTACCTGATAGTAAGTGCAAGGCCCCTGTAAGCTGAGATCTTTCATGTCTTCCAGCCCAGACTTCTAATTCAGGTATTCCCACAAATGCCTCTCCATTCTGCAGCCCACATGCCTGAGCAGCAATCAGGCACTGTCACGTTGGGCACATGCAGAGTCCCACCCCACAGCTCCATGCACCTACCCAATCCCAGGGTTTCCTGGGTGGCCCAACCTTGAGCTGCAAACCCTGCCTGCACAGCAGAGCTTTGCAGGAGACCCTCTCTGCTTGGGGTATGGTACAACTGGCCTTCAGGAATGCTCTCTGGGTACAGGACCGATGATCCTACCTGTGGAGGGACATACTGCAAAACTCCCATGGCTCTCTCCAGCATTTCAGTGAGGGCCACAGACCCACCTGATGCCCAGACCAGGCTGCAAGCACCAAGCATTCATGTTGGAGGGCACCATAGGGGATGGTCTTGGCAGAGCTGAAACATCTGTGTGATCCTGAGCCTCTAAGGAAGACATGGGAGAGCAATATCAGGTCCCCATAGCAAACAGGAGATTCTAGCACCTCACAGGGAGAAAGACCTTTACCTTCCCAGCCATCCTTCCTCTCCCCCAGCAGCAGATGTTACACACAACCTTTCTTGCTGCAAATTGACAACAATTTCCACTAAGCAGTTTGTTTCAGGAAAAGCCACCTGCCACTGGTAAGAGCTGTAATTTGGCACCATTCAGCCCAGCTAGGGATAATTTACCATCAGTGGCACAGCAGCCTGCAGGCAGCAAAGGCAGTGTAGACTGTCCTGCTGTGCTAGAAAAGCCAGGAGGTTGCAATGCTCTGCAGCACACTCCAGCCAGGAGCTCAAAAAATCATCTAGTTTGGAGAACAGCACTACTTATCTAAGGGCCTGAATTAATTAAGCCCTGAAATGCATGGAGTGTGGGATGAAATGGTGAATTACAGCTTTCAGCTGGATTCCCTGGGTCCAGCACCAGCTGGTCCATGAGTCTGGGCTGGCCATGCTGAAGTAGGGCAGCCCAGCAGCTGCTTCAATTTAAACTGGATGTAAAACGCCATAAAGAGCAAAAAAGAAGATAGAGCTAAGAGTAAAATAAACCTGCAGTGGTCTGGCCATGATGCTTTTACCATCTTCTTTAGCAGCAGAGGAATTGGCATAGAAGACCCCACCTTCAGTCTGCAGCAGAACCTGCCTTGTGGCAGGACGATTCCCATGGCTTTGAAAATACTCATAGTGAGAAACTATTTGCATGGGTTGGGTAACATAGCACAGCTACACTGAGAAGCTGCTATGCTGCCTTTTATTTCCACACTTAGAGAAGTTTTCTGCAAGATTGGATGAAGCCCAAGGCCCAGCATCTCCTACCAGTATGGTATATTCTCAGAGGTAGCAGCTGCCACCCTGGAGGGAATTTTGGCCATCTGAATAAAACTCTGGGATATGCCACCCCAGAGGCCCATGGCTGCTCACACAGAGTATGAGAAGCAAACAGGACAAACCTGCAGACACGCAGCCTAATTCTTCTGAGCAGCCTGTTCCTGGGGTTCATGCACATACCCATGGCGAGGGCTAGGTGTTGCTTTTTGGTTAAAAAGAGAGGTTCAGAGATGGGTAATGGGCTGTGCCTGATGAAGAACATGTCAGGTTTCAGGTGGATGCTGCTTAATCCTAACATCATATTCAAACAAGGTACATAAGGGGCTCAGGATCGGTGGTTTCAGATCCGTCTTCAGGTTGACGGCATGCAGCTGCTCTCTCCTAATACAGCACCACCAGAGGAGGTGACTGCTTTGCTGCTGTGCCTACAGCAGCTGGTTGCAATGCTCAGGTCCTAAAAACCTGGGCTTCCAGCCCTGGTTGGAGGTGGGCATTGAAGTGCTGGTCCTGGAAGGTGTTTCTCTGTGGCTGCTTTGAGAGACTCCTCTGCAGTGGGGAAAGTTCATCCTTCTGTAAACAGCTCCCTTTTTCAATATCCCTAAAATGCTTTCAGGGTTTTCTTTCAGCTCTGAAGGAGGTACTTTTATTATAGCCAGTATTTTTGGTAAAAATTCCCATTTCCCTGAGCTGCTCCAGTAACTACCTATTCTATCTTTCACCCTTCTGCAGCATCTGGAAGGTACCCTGCAGAACATCATTAGCAAAATGACCCCTTGCACATTTTAAAATAAAATAAAGAAAGAGAGAAAAAGAGAAGGGT
Source organism: Porphyrio hochstetteri (assembly GCA_020800305.1). Taxonomy (NCBI): domain Eukaryota; kingdom Metazoa; phylum Chordata; class Aves; order Gruiformes; family Rallidae; genus Porphyrio; species Porphyrio hochstetteri. The sequence goes on along the minus strand of CM036908.1, from coordinate 64,702,958 downwards.
CTTGCTAACCCATAGGCAAGTTGTGATGCAAATAATGGGATCCAGGCAGGACCAGTGAATGTCCCAGGGTTTGCACAGCATCCAGAGGTACTGCCCCAGATTTACACATCAGGTATGCAAGCTGAGTCCAGGTTCATCCTGGGGATCCACGGCCCGCAAAGAATCTGTGGGTTTAAAATTTTTCAGGACATTAATGGTGTTAGAAACCCGTCTTTAGAAATTACACATTAACCAAACAGCATATAGTCAGTGAGAGTCCATCTGGTTCAATAGAAATAGATCTTTATTAATAACATGCACATCATATGTATATTTAAAATACATTTACATTTTTCTACTATTCACTTTAGAAAACAATTTCATAAAAACCTTTAATCAGGTCCCAAGTAATTTTAAACATTAAAAAGCCATTTTTTGTTATAGAACCAGTAGGTATTATTCCAACTAAGTGGTGCATAATCACCGTGTTTTTAACATAATGCAGGCTCATGCATTTCAATAGAAATAGGTGTTCCCTTTTCTGCTTTGTTAATCATGTCAAATATATGATGATATACTTGACAACACCTGCCACAGTTATTATATGCAATTGTGATTCCCTGCTGAGAGCACACTGTACAGATGGCATTTAAAAGCTGGAGACAACTTTTTTACAACTTTCTGAGTTCCTGGGAGGGCTGTCTGGCATTGTAGGTAGCCCAGAACCATAGAAACCAGGAAAACAGAATTTCATTAACAGCGAAGAGGAAAGCAATCTAAAAAAGAAGAGTGAATTGCCATATCCCCTCGGTTGTCATTGCAAACTGAGGTCTGGGTCGTGTTTCCCAAGGCCCCGCCGAGTACCGAACTGGATCTGTTTAGAGTGCACAGAGTTATCAGCTATACACGGTCTGCAGATTTACAGAACATATACAAAGGCTCATATGAGGATGGGACTTTAAGGCACGATAGTCCATATACTCGACACATTCATTGAAAACAAAAGTTCAATTTACAGTGCAATATAAACGTATTCAAGAACTCAAGCGGCAGCTCGATAATCACTTTCACTGATAATTAGGCAATGGAGGAGTCCTTCTGCAGGGCACAGCAGCCCCAGCCCTGCTCACACTCATACACATGCTGAGCGTCAGGTTCACGAGGAGCCTCTCCGGCTTCGGTGAGAGGGTCTGTGCAAAGAAACTTAGGTGATAACTGAAGCATTTACAGGATTTGGGCCCTAATATTTTGGGGTGTCTGCGACACGTTGTACAGGCAGAGATGCTGCCCGCTGAGCCAGGCTGCTTCTGGGTGTTTGAACACCCTTCAGCCACAGCTCCTGCAGCCACAGAAGGTGACCCCACGCACACACCCACGTACCCACACCATGCCTCCCACCGAGCCACCGCCACCCCTTCTGCACCCAGGGTCAGGTCTGGCATTGACAGCCAGCTCGGGAAAGCAGCACAAAGAAAACTTAACTCATCTAAACACTAATTACGGTCAAGTGTGCTGATATTCCAAGACAAAAATGAATTGTTCTAAGCCAGTCATTTTCAAAACGACCAGCTGTCATTACCAAGTCTGTCCTTGTCACCCAGCTCATCTATGTTCTCTCTGATGAATATGCGATCTCCAAGGCAACTGAGTCAACGGGAAGGAAGGACTCTCTCTACATCCAGTGCAAACATAGCCCATACGTGGGAGTTCCTACCGCAGTCATAATAGAATATATATATATATGTATCACTGAAAGTTGACCACCTACAGACAGATTCACACATCAGAAGCCAGAAGAGCTTAATTGTAGCTACGAACCCAAAAAAAGAAAAATCACTGTATGTAGCTGTACTAAAACGCTGGTACCCAGTTACTTAGTGTTAAAATCATTATAGAATTTAAAAAGTGTCAAATTAAATGTTTCGGGAGTAACTTGCTGTGTTATTGCACATTTCTCCTTCTTTATCACCCCATAAACTATGGGTTTTAAGCACTACAGTAGAATATGTCAGACCCACTTTTCAACAGGACAAATCTCTCTGCAAAGCAGAAGGCAGTAAAAACTTGAGCAGACTTAGAATGTTTTGAAGTGTGGGCTGTGGGATTCGATTTCATATAAAAAAAAAATCAAGCATAAAAAACCCAATTTTTTTTCTAGAAATAATCTATTTAACTGCTCCTAGAGCAAGTAAAAAGAATCAGACAATGTTCTTTTTTGTTCAAGAAAACAACGCATGAGAAAAACACGAGTAAAATACCGTCCTCTTTCACAGGTAGCCCAAGGAGTTCTCTTATCTGATTTCTTATCCAGATTTCTCTCTGTTAAATCTGTTCTGTAACATCTTATCAGGGAAGCTCTAAATGAGCAAGAAAATATCTGCCCCTTCCAGCAGGCAAGGAAGAGACTATTTAAAGATTAATCTGACAGGGGCAATGGGTTTTTTCAGGTGAGGTTAAAGGCTTTAATCCTACTGAGCTTTGTCGTTCCACTGAAACATTATTAATTTTACATAAAAAGTTTTGTTTTGTTCAGGCCAGAACCATCCTCTGAATATAAAAAAGTAGGTCAGTGAGAGAGAAAAGCAGCATTTTAGTGTTTTATGTAGCTGCTAGATCATTATGAATTCAGGCAAAAATGGACACAAAGGAAGGGGGGAAAAAAAAGCACGAATCAGATCTGAGCAGAAAATTACATGTTTTGAAAAACCAGAAGACAGAAGCAATTCTCCTTTAGCACCTAGCAGTCTTCTAATGCACCTCCCTAAGTTCACAGGAGGTGCACAAGGTGCTACCAGAGGCCAGATTGCTCTCTGGAGGATAATGGCACCTCCCACCACAGCCATCACAGCACCTGCCCACATCCCACACAGGAAATGGGTTTCACTGCCCGCTTTTACTGGTGGTACTGGGGCTGTTCCCACACTGATATTTAGCCTGGCCTTTCTCAGCTGGCCCCACTTGAGATGGGTACAGTCACTTTTAGCTGGATATTTCTCAAGCTATGCCCAACATGAGCTTAATTCACATGATTTGGGGCTGGTGCAAGCCCAGGGACATAAGGACTATACCCACACATAGCCAAGCACCCCTGACACCAAATTATACTGACCAAGGGCTTAAAGACACCCTTTTGCAAGAGACAAGCAGATATGCCTTGTCTCAAAATAAAAACAAGAACAAAATCCTGAACATTCATCATGACTAACAGCACCTCCCAAACAGCACTGCGCTGTTTTTCCAGCCTTCCCACAATATTTGTGCTGTTGACGTTCCCCAGTTTGCAGGTTATCCTTGTTTTGAATTAAACTGTTGCCTCTCTGTTTTGTTTTGTTTTCTCATTTAAAAAAAAAAAAAAAAGCTCTGGATTTCACTGTTTTCTTCCATCTCCCAAACCTATGCTGACTTCTAACTACTGATATCAGAGTTAACTTTGCTCTTCACACCTCCTGCTCTTGCCTTGCTGTCTTTTCCCCTGAACTACTAACACGTGCCCGAGAGCTGCGATGATACGTGCGACACACACACAACTTAGATGCTCTAAACAGAGTTACAGGAGGAATCCTACACGAAGCACATCCCTGGCAAGCAATGGTATTTGTTCGTGCTGTTTCGGAAATAGCATCAGCTACATCTGCATGAGCAAAGTCTTTTGAAATAAAAAATTCAGTTCTCAGATACATATCTGCCTCCAGCTGCATGTGCGCTATTCTTTACTTTGCTTTAAAGCTTTAAAGTGGTGACAGCCAATGAGGCAAAGCCGGTTTCTTCACTGTAAGCCAACAGACCTGTAGGACTTGGCCAGGCTTTGGATCATCTCATGTATTTGTTCAGCAATTCTGGGACGCCAGTCACCTGCGGGTGAACTGCAGGTGTATAGGTAACGGATAGTTTGCAGGCTCATTAATCACATTTCCCCAGGTTATAGTGCAATCTTTGCTTTTGACCCCATGGCTGGAGCATCATCTTTTTCCCTTATATTACTCTTTGGTATTTTTCATGACATAGCTTTGGCAGCTATAAAACTTCCCACTTCCAGTCGTCAATTTGCTGAACATTTGCTCTCACGTCATAGCTTGTGAAATATATATTTACATATTCTAAGGTTATTTCCCAGATTGAAATTAGACATTTCACTTAACCTGAAACACTATTACTAATGCTGAGTAGTTTCATCAGGAGAACCTCTGAGGTTTCACTAGCATCTGTCAGATACATTCATTCTCTATCTATGAGAGTTATCGTTGTTTTTCTGCCTTTTATATTCCACATAAAAAGAAATTGCTGTCTACTCCCTAGCATCCATGTGAACCTCTGGCCAAACAGCAAATCAGCATGCAAAAAAGGTATCAGGGAAACAGCTGGGGAAAGAATCAAATGAAGGTAAGGAAACACTGATGATGGGCTGAAGGAACAATCTTTCCTGTGAGTCATTCTGGCTTGCATTAAAATAGCAAAGTAGATACCAGCTAAGAGATAATATAAGTAAAAGGTGAATGCAATTATTTAAAAAAAAAAAAAAAACAACTTGCAAATCTCAGTACAGAGTGTCTTGTAAGTAGCAAGTGAGTTAAGTCTCTGAAAATCCTAAGCAAAAGGCTGTTTCCTTTGGCACTGACTCCTTCATGGTCAAAGCATTTCTCAAAGAAGCTTTCTAACTGTTTATCTCTGCAGTAAATAACTTGCATTTTACTCCTCACTTAGACTACTCCACTGTCTTGGGGACTCCCCTTCTACCAGGGATGGCATAATTTAACTGCAAAGTGATTTCGAATGTCTGTATCTACACACAGGTAACTTAAATGCAGCTTTGTTTCCACAAAACACATCGCGTGCAGTCTCCGGGGATAAAGCCCTCCGTATTGCACCAGCTCTGTGTGTATGTCAAGGTGCTCCATAACCAGGGGGTTAACAGCAGGGGCTGCAGAGCATTATTCAAAGTATCTCCCACTCGGCTCTGAACACATCCGCCTTTGATCACAAGTATATCTGCAACTAGTGCCTCATCTTAACATCTCAATAAGCAGTTCAAGCATTCAGAAACAAACATCAGTGGGTCTAACAGCTACTTTAATTCATTTTATAAATAAGCAATTGAGAATTTTGCTCCAGGTGGCTGCTTGTGTAGCCCATTCCGTAAACGGCGTTCTCTGCAGAGTAAGGCACAATGCGATACGAATGCAGCTCTTCATAATAGAGCGACTGGGAACAGCACTCCTGTACCATAAACTTCAGCCGTTTTCGTGCGTCAGAGTAAGCAGTCCTATAGCATGGAGCCTCCTTAAAGTATTCATAGCTCTCCCTCTCTGTCTCTAGGTGAATCTTCCTCAACAGATTGTTAATTAATACAGACCTACGGAGATAGGCTTCAGGGTCGTCCAGGAATCGGAGTTTCTGGAGAGAAAGTTTTAGAATACAAGTCCGGTCCTCGGGTAGTATCAGGTGCTGGGGAGTAAAGAGCAAGTAAATCGGTCTTTAGCATTGAGGAACAACAACCAGAGGGAGGAAGGGGTCTGGGGTGAGCAAGCTACTCACTTTTGGACAATACTCATGGTAATCTTGATGTAAATGTTCTTCTTCTGCATATTTTCTCTTAAAGTAGGCTACTTTCGACGTCGTTAATGTCTTGGGTAGGCCCCAGTCAGATCAGCTCTGCACAAAACAAGGAGAAAAAGAGGCTTGGTAATGCTTGCTGGCTGTAAGGTAGGGGAAGGAGGGGTCCAGAGGTGGGATGCAGCCAGGATGACACTCAGCCTCAACCTGCAGCCCTCAACCCAGTCAAAAAATTATTGAGAAGCTGGCAAATGTGAAGACATTTCTCAGGCACTATCCTGAGGCTTACCAGCGCAGCAAGCTCTGCTCTGGAGCAGCAACCACAGCACTGGACACATGCTGCCACTGCCTTGCAGGGTCTCCAGGACCTACAAACCAAGTGGGGTTACCCCAGCCAGCCACATCGTTGGGCATGTGGTCAAGAACAATGCCCAAGCCAGGAAGGTCTCCATGCATCGCAGGAGGGACCAGGATGGGTCTACAGAACAGGGGTCCCTGCACCACGCTGGGATGCATGTGGGACAAGGGATGGGTTTTAGTTTCCACACACCATAAACAGAGCTCCGTGTTTCCATGGAAAAACAATACAGAATGTATTCACTAGATGGTAGTGTACTCCCAGAAAAGCAGGAGAGCCCCAGCTCCGTGGGAAGGAGCTGGCTTGGTCTCTGGATTCCTTCAGTTTTTAATAGCTCACAGGACAGAGGCTCTTACCATTTAGGCTAAGAGAAGGGACTGTTGGGCTTTTGTCCTGTGGCACGATCCCAGTGGAAGTCCAAAGCAGAGCTCTGCAGAACACCTGGGCCCTGGCCAGCTGCTCTGAGCTTACTTATCTCAGTGGAAAGGTGACATGGTGATAATTCAGCATCCTAATGAGACCCCTAGCTGCTGGCATTCAAGCTGGTGAGCACCGAGTCCTTGCAAGAGCCAGGACTGGATTTTGATTTTCTCTTCAGCAGACAATATCAGGAGGTATGTGTATTTTCTGGTGGCATCATCATCCCCAAAACCCTCTCTATTGTAATAATTTCCTGTTGTTTACTTTTAAAAGCTGACATTTAAAGGCAGTCCAGGGAAAGAATGTATCCAGAGTCACTTTTTAGAATAACTCAAAGTCAAGTCCTGTGGCATACACTTTCTTCCCCAAACTGAGATCTCCTTACGGGGGCATTTAAAACTTGGCTTTCCTGAGTAAATAAATTACTTGGTTCTAGACTGCTTCTCTGCTGCAGTAGAAAAGCCAAAAGGTATTGCACAGCTAAACCTCAGGTCCTTGGAAGGCATGGAGGCTCCTTGAATCTTAGCTGCAGGTGGGTGAGAAGATACCCACACAACTACTGCAGGGGCTGGTGGCAGGAAGGAGCACTGGGCTTCCCCTTCCTTCCCACAACAAGGGGCTGAGGAAGAAAACCTCTCTTAAGAGACTCTTCCTGTGTTCTTCCCTGAGAGTCTCTCTGAATTTTAAGTATCTGAGGATGGAGGTTTCTCCTAAATAACGTTACAAATGTGGGCAGAAAACTCTTGAATGATAGACTAACACCTCATCTGGAGCCAAGACACCCAACCCCTCACTGAAGCCTGGCCCAGCATGGATCACACAAAGCTGCACCTTTCCCCCCAGGGGTCTCAGAGAGGGACTGTGGCTCTTGTAGTGGGACAAGGCTGTTTTACTGAACTCGGATGGCTGCACGCACGGGAGATGCTCCCTGCCCCAACCTCAGCTCTTGAAGGCAAGGGTATGGCTGCGGTTTTCACAGCGCTGTTATTACTGAGTAGCTGCAAATACTCATTTAAATTCATATGCAGCAGCCTTCGTTGCTAGCAGGTTTTATCTTAGTATTTGAATTACACCAGATCCTGGACATCCTTGGCATTTAATTACTCCTAATAAAAAAAATACCCACCCCTGTGCTCTGTTATCTGAGCACAATCACAAATACATTTATCCTCCTGGTGCCGTGGGATGGAGAACATGACAGGTTTCCTCACACTCCTCTGAGGAAGACAAAGGTACAGAAAGATGAGCTGACATCCCCGCAGCCACCCAGGCTGTCAGGGACAGGAAAGGAGCCAAACCCAGTGTACAGGTTAATGAGCCAACCATGGGCCCATCCTCCCCCTTCAAGCCAAGCCTCCGAGCAATAAAACTGCCTCCCTAGTTAGTGGTTTTCAGTACAGACCTAGCACTGCCTGTGCGCAGCATGAGCAGAAAATCACCCCGAGCACAGGGGTGAAACAGACAACCACAGCCCACAGAGCATCACAACTCATTCCTTCAGTTCTGCTCGTTCCATGGAAATCCACCCTGTGTTGCTTCTGGTCCCAGGAATCCCTCTCCCTGCCCTGGAGCTGGAGGGTGGCAGTGGGATATTCATCATCCACTGAGTACCGATGGCCCTAGAGACACTGTCAAGCAGCAGGGAGCTGGGACACGGCAAAGAGCCACGGGGACACTGGCACCCTGGCCCTGGGACAGAGGGTGGGCTGCGGTTTAGCACGTGCCACAGGCAGGGGGCTGATGCTGGCTGGCAGAAGCAGACAGAAAAAATTGTGTTTTGCAGAGGAACAGATACGGCCACCCTGGCAGTGGGCTCATTGAGCACCTGAGTGGTACCTCCTTTCTGGGGTTGTGTTCAGCACCAGCCTGGGACATACCCCTTGGGTGCAAACAGCTCAGCTGTGCTTGAACTCCTAAAGACCTCATGTCATCAAAGTTACAACCACCTCCACAACTTGTTTTAGTAGTGAGGAAGGGAAACAACCAGCAAATGAACACCAACAGCACCTCTGGGCTGGAAGGGTGGTTTTAAATGTGTTCCCGTGTGTAAGTGGAAGTCTGCTCTCTAAGATCAAAGTAGCCAGAAGCTGCTTGACACCATGCTAGCTGTTAGCAAAGTCCAGCAATTCCAAACCTGCAAGGGCTTGAGGCAACGGGCCAGTAGCTCCCATGGGTTGTCATGGGGGGTGAAACCTCCCTCCTCACTCTGGGAGGGAAGGGGCGCTGCCTGCATGTCTGAAGCAGCAGGATGAGAAAGCAAACTGAGGGTAAGTGAGTCCCATCACAGCAGCTCAAGGTCTGCTCTTGTGCTCAGCGCAGCTGCCATCCCCCACCACCCGCTTCATGGTGGCTGGTCTGTGGCTGCTGGTGCTGTCCACACATCCATCAGCAGGTGCAGGGGAGCGTCACCTGTGCCCTTGACACCAGCACCCATGCTATAACCTCCAAGGGTCACCTCTCCCCACACGAGGCTGGCAAGGACGAAGCCTTTCTCTAACACTTACCTGGAAATTCAGAGCAGACAGGCTCTGTGCATGCCGGAGGGCTGCTTGGCCGGGGTTACAGGCTGTAGTAAAGCCGCAGTGAATCAGACCCTTAGCGTTTTGTTTAAATATAAACATATTGAATCAGTGCTTTTTGTGTAGAGGGCTATTCTCGCGAGCCAAGTGTTTTGACAGTTACAGCAAGGTGGTATGAGTCACTGCCGCTGCCTCAGTCAAGCCCAGAGACAGATACATCTTAATCACATTACATTTTTTCAGCACTACACCACAAGTCAAGGCACGGGGCCAAATTTTCCCCACAGGGACTAACTAGCATAGCGCTGAGTCCCGAGCCTGATGTTTGTCCTTCCAGCCTGGATGAACCTCAGAAAAGCACATTCAGCATCCCGCCAGCGTTCAGCTACAAGCCCTCTGCTAGTCACCAAGGGCTCGGTAGAATTGGCAACAGCGAGCCAGCGCTGCCAGGGCTCGGGAGCCACGGGGCAGGGGCTGTCTGTCTGCTCACGCTGGCCGGCGTTTACACCCCGCCGGCGCGTGCCTGCTCTGAATGCACGGCACATCGGAGCACGGCAGCTGTAGCTGCCATTAGCGCTAATGGAAGTTTGAGGCATAAATCCCACACGCGGCAGTGAGGGAATAGACGCCTCTGTCTCAAGCCCAGATCTCTCAAATGCAGCTCCGTCAGGTCTTTAATTGTACTTTCAAAAGATCAAAATGTGCCTGTTCCTATTTATTTCTCCAGGAATAATTACAGTGCTCTCTGGTGTGGCACCCACAGAGTTATTAGGCATGTTTGGACAGAGCGTTATCTTATCTAAATTGGATTGGAAATAGATTTATAACACGGCAACTTCACAGTTGAACTGCAAATGGCAAGAAATTCTCTTCATCTGGCCCCTGCACTCCTGCATCACCCCAGTGACACGAGCCCTTCTTTGGCACAAATTAATGCTGGGTGATTTCCACAGGGCTGCAGGCTAGCCCTGACAGCCGGCAAGATGGGCTTTAACAAACAGTTGTACAGCCGGGGAAAAAAAGAAAACAAACAACCCAAAGCTTGTGCTTTTCCATCTCAGGACATAGACAGGGATCTGCAAGCCCCAGCGCTGCACAGCAGCTCTGCCCCAGAGCTTGTACGTGAGATCTTGGGAACGTTCCCACCCCTGCCCGTGCCTCTACCTCTCCTACCTTTCCTCAGGAAGAAAATTAGTCCCTGTCTGCTCAGTGCTGCAGTGAAAGGGGTTGTATGAGAAGGTACCATTGGCTTGGAGACGCAGGCGTCTGCAGGGGGGGAGGACAGAGGCTTGCTGGCCAAGCCAGACCTGCAGATGCTGTGTGTGGAAGGTGGTGAGTCAAACGTGCCCGTGCCCCGCAGGGTTTCCTCTTGCAGTGCAAGGGAGGATAATCAATATGCCAGCTAAAGCTGGCTGAGACGGAAACCATTTCTGAGCATCTCTTGCATGCACAAATAGAAAACCTGAGGCTTCTGAGCACACAGAAGTTGGCATTTATTACCAGCAGGAGACGTGACTTTGACAAGGCAGGAAAAATCATCGTGTCCTTGCGACTGCTGTCAAACTGCAGTGATAAATTTCCCCGTCGCTAACCTTAGCAGCACTCGCAATTAGGGAGTGCTCAGCTGAAACCCTCCTCTGATTTCACAGGCTATGCTGCTGCATTTCCCCGCTTACAGGGGCAGGGGAAGCAGCTGGTCCCACTGTGGGATTCCCAGTTGATAATGCAAAGCTACCAGACCACAGGTGAACGTGTGGATCGAACACACGTGCCAGTCCCGGGATTTCACACTGACTGCCAATCGATTGCAATCCTTCCAGAGCACAGGGTCTTGCTTCTGGCAAGACCTCAAGTTAAAAAGAGGGAGACCCCCTCTTTAACTGACTGGTGGAAAGGTGAGGACCCACAGTCATGCTGTTGTTCTGCTGGCTGGAGCTGCTGGCTTGGCACTTTAGAACTGCCTTTCTCTTAGTTTGCTAATTGCTTTGAAGATCTCCCTAATTGCAGATCCTCCCTGAGCACATGTGTGTGCAAGGCATCTGAAGCGCTCTCATGAGTGCATAAAGACATGAGACTTAATGACTGGCTCTTCCTGCCTCGCTCCTTGCAGTCCCCCTGCTTTTATCAACAAAATAAAATCACATTTCCAGCTTCACCTCCTCTCACCGCTAATCCAAGTAATTTCCCTCACTCTGAAGGCAAACCCGACCATCAAACTTGTTCATTACCTGAGGATGCGGAGTCAATCTGCAAAGGGTCCTTCTGGGATAATCTCAGCAGTTCCAGTAAGATTTCCTCCTTGCACAGGCTCAGCGAGCATTTCTGGCAGCACAGCACTGCTGAAGGGTTACCTGCCGTGGTGGATCAAGGAGAAACACACATGGTTCAGGTGGCAAAGTCAGGACATACACGGACAGTAGCTGGACCGCAAGAGAGGAAAGTGCTATTTCAGCAGCCACTCAGGGCTTAATGACAGGGAAAATAAGAGTTCCAATGCCACCTCTGATTCCCTAACTTTGACCTTGCTTCCCAGGCTCACTTTCAAACATCAGAAAAAGTAAAATAGAACATTAAGAAAAAACCCATTTCGGTCTCTCAGTGGTACAGCTGTAATCCTCACAGAGCAAATGCTGTAAAAACACAGCTTGCTCCTCTCAATATCCGGAAGTTTCCTGAGCTAGAGCATGATTACTACCCTCAATGCCACATCTTAAAAGGGCACATTATTTTCTCCACTAATTCCTGTCAGCCTCAGAGGGAAGCTGAAAGGCTACTATTAAAACCACACCATTATTTTGAGGAGCAGCATCAATTTCCTATCACACACGCGTGCAAACACACACACCCACACTGCTTGTGGAGTAACACAGGTCTGGGGCAAGCCAGATCCCCATTTCTATTTAACAGATCTATGGCAGTGTGTGCTTCGCTGCTCGCCTCGCATATGGTACCGTTTGAGGGCTGCGAGTAGATGCGGCAGCATCCAGCTGACACCTTGCCTTCTGCGGGGAGTGTTTAGCACGCTGTAGTAAGAGTTATTTCCCACCCTGAGGGGGAAAAATGATCACAGATATGCCTGTGCATACCCCAACTGTGTGCTTTCACTTACGTGCTTGATCGAAAACAAACAGGTCTAAACCCTGCAAGGGGGGAAGAAGCAGGGAGCGTGTGTGTGTGTGTGTGTGTGTGTGTGCGCGCATTCACGTCTCGCAGCTATAAGGCGTCTATATTTAGACAGTTGCCTCATCCCAGAGGACGAGACTTTGCTAACAGGCAATGCAAGAGTAGCTATGGTTACTTTCCAGAGTTCAGTTTTGACCATAAAAGAGGTCTCTGGTTAAAACGACCTTTCACAGAGCACGCTAGAGCCCGGCAGAGCAGCAGGCACCTCTGTCCACAGCCCGTAGCACTGCAGGAAGAGCAGCGAGCCTGCCTCCCAGCTCTTTGCCCTCTTCCATCGTGTAGCAAAGCCAAGAGCTCACAAACAAACACAAAACTTACTCCGGCAGCCACCTGCTCCAGCCCTTTGGGCAGATCCCACCAGCAAAGCCCCACAGCCAGCTCGCTGCCCCCAACAACCCCACGGCTTGCTGCCTCCAGCCACCGCCAGCTCAACAGTACTCACCCAGCGAGCCCCAGCTCCGGAGGGAGGGCTGCTCCCCGTGCTTCCCTGACCGCTCCCAGCCGCCTGCTGCTCCTAGAGGAGGTGGTGGCTGTGGTGCTGGTGCTGGTGGCAGCTCCTGCGGGTCCCTGCAGCCACTGAGGAGCGCATCACCTCCCGGCCGCAGCCCGCGGAGGTGGGTGCCCAGATGTTCCCGGCGCGGATTGGTCCAGCGGGAGCAGATGTTGCCCGGTTGCTAGGAGCGTTGCTAGGAGCGTTGCTAGGAGATGGTGACGCTCTCTCCATCACTGGCGCGACTCGAGGCCGTGGGGAAGGCGGGAGGGAAGGAGGGAGGAAGGAAGAGAGGGAGGGGGAGGTCCTGCCACAGGGATGCTCCGGGACGCTCCGGGACGGGGAAGGCGGAACGGCCGGTGCAGGGTGAGCCAGGGATGGAGCAGATGCCGCGGCTCCGAGCTGGAAAGGCGGTGAGGAGCTGTCTGGGGTGCCGCGGCAAGGGATGGGGATGTGAAACACTCGGACTAAGAGGTGGGAGGCCTGCACCGAGCCTCGGGGACGGGGACGGGAGGACGGGGGGCGTAAACCAGCCAGGCTGAGGGATGGGCAGGCTGAGGGATGGGCAGATCAGCAGCCGCAGAGATGCCGGGTGCCCGATGCAGCACGGGCGAGAGGTCTGCTCACCTCAGGGAGAAACAGAACCCGGTGCCTGGAAAGACTGGAGGGAGTGGCGAGTCCACTCTGGGACTGCTGGCAGTACGAGGTGAGACCCAAGCTCTCCTTCTCACTTTCTGGGTCATGCTCCTCTTCCTCCCAGATTTGTGTTGCTCCCTCCTTCTTCCATGCCCACAACCAGATTCTGGCATGCTGCTTTTTCCCCAAGCCTTTGGGATGCTCCACCACAGTGCCCTGGGCCTCACCCTGGCACATACATCCGTGACCCCAGAGAGGCACCACAGTGCTCTGAAATCCCATGGGCAGAAATTGGGATTGCTGCAGGAATAGAAGCCATACAGAACCCAAACCTCCTCTTCTCCCAAACAAACCAGCAAGTCACTGTGGGGTGGAGCAGCTCCTGCATCGCAGTCAGATGGGGATTTTACTACTGAGCATCCTCCTTATGGCAAGAGGTGGGGTGTCAGACTCAGCCCACCCTTGGAACCAAGGGTCCAGCCAGCAAGGCTCAGAAGAAGTTTTTAAAAAATAAATAAAAACTTACCTGTGTAAGGCAGTGTGCACAAAGAGGGGAAATCCTTTCTCTGGGGTTTTAACTCTATAGGCAGATGCTGGCAGATAGGGGAATATAAATTTATTTAAAAAAAAACCCCAAACTACGACAGTTTCTCCAGCCACCTATGTGTAGGGGTCTTCTCTGGGAGAAATGTACTGCGCCCAGACTTGGGAAAAGGGGTTGTCCCAGATGAGCTTTTCTGGAAAGCCAGACTGGTGCAAATGGTTGCACTGAAGTTACCAGCACAACACTGGCTTAAATCAGACCCAGCATGCAACCTGGGCTTTGCTCAGCACAGTTTCCCAGGAGAAAACCTCCTTAGACAGCAGAATTTCTCCTGTGCCTCCCAGCTGTGCCTACAACTGCACAACACAACTACCATGGATGTCACCATGGCTCCTGGGAGACTCATGCTCGTGCCATAGCCATATATGTCTGAGCAGTCATTCAGCCCATGCCACACCGACTACTGAAGGTGACTCAAAGGCTCAGATAGTGCCAAAACCAAGGCAAGGTGCTATGGGAACATATTCATTGTCGCAGCATCTGAGGCTCCTGTTCTTTTGTAATGCCGAAGATGGGTGTCCCATGCATGTCATTGCTGATAGGACATACAGAGCTCCCCTCCCGCTGGTTGCTCCAGGGTCTCTGTGCTGGTCCTGCAGAGCAGGACACACCAGGCTTTGTCCTCCTCCCTCTGATACGGTGTGAATGGAGACACACTCCATTTGGCATTCACCTGATCAACAGCTCATCCAAATTTTAACAAACTGAGCGTTGGCAGGCCCAAGTCCCAGCTAACATATGTCAACACAGCAGCCCCAAAATAGTCACTCCATTGGCTCTGAGTATCTGTCTGTGTCTGGTACTCAGTATGCACTGACACACACACTCAGCTCCTCTGGTCTTTGCAGCCTGAGAGAAGATCAGTCACGGCCATATACTTACTTCAAATTATCTCTGAAGCTCTGCTTCTCTTATTGAGAAGTCAAATGAACTCAAACTGATTTCAAATTTGAATTTTCTAGGACAGTGAGAAGGCACTGGAACTTAATTGATTTTGATTACCTGCCTTATTATTATGCTGCCAGTAGTGATATCTCAGGTCGGTGTAATTTTAACTTTGCTCTGAGATGAATCTGACATTTCTCTGCTGCTGAACAGAGGACTTGAGCGATCCTTCAGCTCTTCCCAAAGATGTCATAATTAATTCAGTAATCTCACTTCTGTGAGCAGAGCTAGAAAGGGAAGGCACAAGCACCTACTCTGTGTCTGAGAGCTGAATGAACGACAGGTTTAGTTACTCCAGTCTTCCTGGAATTGATTGTATTTTTTTTTTAAATTTCAACACAATTTCTGCTGTGAAGACAGATCTTCCCCTCTCCTGTTAGCACACAAGCAGGACTTATTAGCTGGCAATAATTTACAGCCAAAAGGTCAGCTCATCTTTCCCCAGCTGGCTCCAAGAAGCATTCCCATCTCCTGATCAGCCTGGAGCAAATTCTTCTGCAATGCAAGTCTACCTGCTTTTCTTTGTTCCCTTTCTGAGGGGGCAGAGAGTGCAGGGAAACAAATTCCCTGCCAGTATAAACCAGCATTTCTCTGCTGGTTTACAGGGACCTCCATTGAGATGAAGAGATTCACAGAATTTTCACAGAATTTTAGGGGTTTGAAGGGACCTCCAAAGATCATCAACTCTAACCCCCCAACAACACGTCTCATCCCACCCCATCCCATCCTACCTGACCCCACCCCACTCCATCCCCTTTCTTTTCCTGCAGGAACACAAGAGATCACCTCCCCTCCTCGACCAAAGAGGAGCTTTTCCCCTCTGCCAGGGACACCTGGTCAGGAATCGCTGCTCAGCTGAAGTGTGAGGTGTTTAAATTCAATGGAAATTAAACAGAATCGTGAACTGGGACCAAAGTCTCTATTGACAGTGATATTATTTGAAAAGATAAGACTTTAAATGTGTACTGCACAAGATAAAGCCTGGACAGGCAGACAATAGAGGAGTAGCTTTTCTATTTTTTTTAGCCTTTTGAAAGCAAGATTGCCTCACATCATCAGTGCTATAATAAATATATATTTTTTAATGGTTTAGAGCCATTGGGAATATAAAACCCCAGAAAATTAGCATTTACTTTACTTTAACTGCCTCACAGACTTTGAAAAAAATCAGTTCCCCCATTCAAAAGCAGATACATCTCCTCAAGCTAACTGTTAAAGAAAAATGAATTCAATTAATGTGCCCTTTTGAATTTAAGCACCGAACATTGGAAAGATGTCTGTATAAAAGCATCATCACTCCCAGGCACCATATACCTACACACACACTGTATTTCTACACACAGCTCAAAGATATTGTCAAGAATTTGTCTGCCTCCAACAGACAAAGATCCTCAAAGGCTTTCCCAGCCACTGGCTTCTCATGGCAAATGGAGACAAGTAGCTCCAGTTTCTGGATGCCTTTCATGCCTCCCAAGGGTCGGCCAACATTGGAGTGATGGGAAGACTTGGGAGGCCAATCCTGCCTGCATCTTAAATGCAGCCTTTCAGTTTCATCCTAAAAAGCTAGTTCTTTCTCCTGTTTTTCCTGTACTAGAATGATATTTCTCTGCTCTACCTTCCAATTCCTTGTAGAAGAAAATTTGGGTTTGTTTAGATTTAAAAAACCTTCCCAAAACCCCTCAGAAATAAGGTGGGGAAGAGCAGGACTGATGTAGCCCATGCTCCTAGACATTAGTTCTCTTTTTTCCCCTACAACAAGCTACCCCCAGTTCAAAATCACTGGGAAAATATTTTTAGCTTCTCTCTTTCCCTGTTTTAATGCAGGCACGGAGTACAACTGCAACCCAGCAGAAGATACCGCACGCACAAACACATCATGAGCAAAGGTACACACAGGCGTGAATGATAAAGACATATCTTTCACTACTGCAGTGATGTGCCTGGTGTCCTATCAGCCTAATTTCAGCTCTCCAGCCCAATGATTGAGATGTTACTTGTTTCCAAACCAAGAGACATCTGCCCCACTGCTACAGGGACATACGCATGGCCAGGATGTCAACAAAGCTGGTACCTACACACAGGAGATGCACTGCTGATAGTGACCCACACGTGCTCTAATGCAGGTACCAACACATCTGTTGGTGTATAGGAGAAAGAGTGGCGGAGGGACCAGTGCAGAGGGAGTGCAAGGGGCTGCCCCCCCGACTCCTGGGGGGCTGGATGAGAGACAGGGGAACAGCAGACATCAAATACATAGCATAGCACTCTTCCTTCCCCACATAAAGCTAGCTGAAAGGCAGTGTACTGAGGGAGGAGAAAGACATGGCAGGGTCTGGGAACCTCTTCACTCCCCCAAAGTCCCCCACCAACCTCCACCTGAGGCCACAGGGCCACTCTGTCCACGCAGATGGACAGAGGGACCAAGGTGGAGGATATTTCCCATTCCCCTGGTTATGTATTATGCACCAGACACCTGCATCTTTGTTCTGAATAAAACACGTCCACCTCTCCTAGATACATATTCACTCAGTTCTGCCCCAGGATGAACAAAAAGAAAGACACGCTGGTTTTGCATGTCTACATGAGCCATCTGCTTCCATTTTATTGATAAAACCCTGTAACAACAGCGTTCACTGTAACAAAATAAGACTGTTTCTAAGGTGTGGATGGTTGTATCTCTGTGTGGGTAATTTCAGCCCAGAATTCTGCAGAAGCTGGGTTTAATGCTTGCTTTTTTTTTTTTCCCAGACAGATATCATCTAGACATTAGTATTCCTAACGCAGCATATAATTAGCAAGAGGCAATATATTGTATGATCATGCACGTTAGCACTTAAGTAGAATAAAAATGTTTCATTGTCAAGTACATGAAAAGCTAAGAATAAACCCATACCACTCTTCCTGTTGAATATCCAAACATCTTTTCATCGTATTTTTCATCTTTTTTTATCACAGTTTTGCTCTTCAGATATCTCTCCCAGCCACGCACGCACGCAGTGAGTGAAATGATGCTCATACCATTCTGGTGGCCTCACCAGTTGACACCAGCCACTTGTTAACTAGATGGAAGGTACGATTTTCAGTGCAAATCTTTGAACTTTACAAAAGTGAAAACGGTATATGAGCTTGTTTCATATAACCTTCACAGTGCGAACAATTCTCCTTTTATAGGTGTATTTATCATAAAAATAATTCAAGCTCAAGAAGATTTGCTTTTGCACCAACAGCAGTGAAGAACCTGGAATTTTTTTGTTAATAAAGTGATTAATTTATAGATAAATTTTGTGCTTGTACATCTCAGGCTAGGCAAGGAGAGCTAAGATCTCTGTGACTCCTGATGCACCCACAGGGATGAATGACTCCAAACACCAATGAGCTCCCTACCCGCCCGGGGTCTGTGCTGAGGATACAACAGCAATGAAAGGAAAAAACCTTAAAAGTGGATTATTCTCCTAAACACCAGGAGGGACATGTGGTAAATGGGCTTAGAATGCTGTCCCACAGCAATGCAGCCCGGCAGCGAGGGATGTCCACCCACAAAGCCATCAGCAGGGAAGGATTATCATGATACAGGGCACACGGACGCACGTGAGACGAAACCCTGCACCTGCCAGGAATGGTGTATGGCTCCAATAGAGAAAGAAGCCAATACACCCTAAAAATAACTTATTACATACAGTATATCTAAATCAACAGTCAAATATACACTGAGATGTGCTTCACGCAGATGCCTGGGGGCACTCTACCACAAAATACATTTTTATATACACACATATAAATGCCACACAGTGTTTAATTGCTAAGTCTACCAAACGATTACTTCATTTACTCTTCTTGACAAACAAAACTCTCTGCTGGGAAAAAGTCAATGAAGTAATAGCTGAGAATACAGCCCCGTAAGACAAAAACCACAGCAGTGCCAGCAGAGTACTACGGGAGAGATGTGGTACTGGTTTAACTGGAAAACTTGTGCTTGAGGTGCTACACAGTGACAGCAAGAGATTGGAGGGCAGGTTTTATCCTGAGCACCATCAACATAAAATATTGCTACCAGGCACGGACCTGACTTGGAGCAGATCTCTACAGACATATATGAGAGGATGGGAGACGCTATGACAGAGACAGCGTGAAGGAAAAGCACCTGGAAAGTGTTAACAAGACACAACTGGGATGAGGAAAGTTGGCAAAAATACAAGATTTTTTCCCAGCTGCTAATGAAGAGAGAAATTAGCAATGTTCTCCTAAGTCTGAGAAATTAAGGGAAAGGGAAGCGTTTGGCACAATAAAATGCCTTCCCTGGAGATCAAGGTTAATTACTGGTTGTGAGACGCTGGAAATAAATGCAGCTTTTGCCTAAATCCTGATTCTTTCTTGTTTTTCACCAATGGCCCAGCTCAGCTTTTCATCTCTTTTTACTCAATGAGATCAGCCCACGCTGGGTATGACGTTACAGGGAACAGACACCTCCAGAGTATTTGGGATCTATTTGGCAGTCAGCCATTCTGGGCAGGAGGAAACTCAAGAGCCAGGAGCTGATGTCCTCACTTCCCTGCACCTGCAGCTGCCCCAGGAGCTGCAGTGTCTGTCAAACCACTTTTGTTAAGTAAAACCCAACAATCTGCTTTCCAGTTTTCTAAAGAGATGAGCACCTAACAGGTCTGAAAGGAGCTTCATAGATCCTGTCTGGGTTTTAGGTTTCTTCTACAGCTTTCTCCAGCCTCAGCTGCATAATGCTCACAGGATGCAACACGGTGCCCATAGTTTTTCATTGCGCAAGATCATGGGGCCCACCACAGCCCACCTGCATTGCTGTCAAGCAGCACAGTCTTCATCAGTTGCACCTAACAGGCTTCAATTTTATGCCCCTGTGATGGGTAAAACTCAAATCCCACGCTTGTTTCCAAATTAGGATTGAAAATGTTTCAACCCTGGACTGTATCTGCCTTACAGAAGCACTGGCTTTTCCTGCTCTGTGTGTAAAGACCTGTCTGGTGACAGAGCTTTGCTCAGGCTGTTCAGCTCCGCAACAAGAACTCAAATTTATCTTCCCATGAGAAACCCAGGAGCAGAGAGTGGGAGAAAAATCTCACCTTCGAGCTTCTATTTTGGGGGAGCAGCCCAGGGAGAGCCCAGCCTGCAGGTCTCCTCTTGCACTGTTTGTACAGATGGCTTGTGTGGAGCAGAGAAGGATTCTAATGCCAGGAAGAGATGAATGGTATCTACCAACTTCTTTATCCAGGCTATAGTATTGACCTATATCTGCTTTATAAAGGTGAAAAAACATGGATAGCTGTGTGGGTTGAGCAGGAACATCTTCCTGCTGCCAGCTGGCAAACAGCTTGGGGATTACAGCATGAGGATTAATAGCCTTTGTCATTTGTAAGTGCAGATGCTAACCTTACTCACATGACAGACTGATCTTCTTTGGATTCTGTGCCTGTTTGCTGTTCCAGAAAGATGACCTTGGGCTGCTGTGAGAGACAAAATATTTACACGTTCATTTCTTAAGGCCTACAGCGTAGGCTGTGGGAAGACACAAGCTCACTCTGTACTGAAAAAAAGAAGAAGAAAAAAGCTGTATGCCCTCAGCAGATCTGGAGCTAAGGAATCATACAGGGAAACGGGCTTCAGCCCAGGCTTGGTGCTGCTGTAGCCCGGCTGTGCTGCTTTTGGGGAGAGTGAGCAAACCCCTGGCTCCCAAGCAGCACAAGAACACCGAGAGCCTTTCCTCCCCACCACCTTCTCAGCCTAGCATGACAGCTTGTTAAAGCTGCACCAGATTCTAAATAAACACCCAAACCAGCTATGCTGAATTATCCCGTGTGCCTTTCCAAGCTTTAGGATCTGTCAGCTTCTGGCTGCTTTTGCCACAGAAGCAGATCAGCTGTGAGCCAGCATCACTGCCTGGGGTATGAAATGTATTTGCTGGGGTAGCACACACTGAAGGGAAAAACCTGCCTCATTCAAAGTGTGAGCTCTTCTACAAACCCTGCCTGCTTTCCCCTCTGCTCCCTTCAAACCACAGATACAAACATAACACTTGGTATATTTGAAATGGAAAGCGGATTCTCCTGTATACTGATTCCTTCAGGCTCTGCTCCCCTTTGCAGAACATAATGCTTACCCAAAAAAAAAGCAGCAGCAGCAAATACAGAACAGGTTGTTTCCTGTGTCTTTAACCCTGTCCATATTGAGATGAATGGGTGTCACTACTCTGTAATTATTAGAGCATCACAGCCCAACCAACAAGCTTCAATCTCCACAAGCAGGCTAGAGATCAGGGAGTCAAGGTCTTAAGAATGAGTATCATAACTTTCGGATGACCCCTCAGCTCCCCTTGAGCCCAGGGATGATGTGATAGGGAAGGTTGTATTCTTTGCTCAGCCGCTCTGTCCACCTTTTGTGCTGAAGGGCAGGAGGCAGCTGAGAGGCAGAGAGACGAAGTGCAGTGATCACACAGATTAAAGATGATGATAAATATGGGAGTGGAAAGAAAGCTCTGCAGGCACGCTAGCTTTAAGGTCATCGCCAGCTTCAATTGAAGGAGAAAACGAACTGCCACCAAAGGAAACGCCTGCTCCTCTGCCAAGCTGCCACCTCAGGCTTTATGCTGGAGAAATGATCAATAGCAGCTAGCAGCCTTTGGTTCTGTGCATCCAAGAACATCTAAAGACATCCATGACTGCATTCGTGACTGAAAATCAGTTGACTGTGTAAAGCACCAAATAATTTCTTGGGCTCTGCAGCCACTAAAAATATACCCAAGTATTGTCTGTGTGCCCCAGGAGCTACACACCCCACGCTGTCCTGCACGGGGAACGCAGACAAGCCAAAGAGACAGGAGCGAGCGGGCAACAGCAGGGGCCAGGTAATTAAAGACACTGGTAAAAAGGAAACCTGAACAAATCCAACCACGTAGCAGACCACCTGGATAAAGCCTTTTCAGACGTGCACTTCAGTAAGCTGTAGCTGTAGCTCAGCAGGCTAAAAGAGGTACTCATTTCTGTGGGCATCAGTTGAAAGTCAGCATTGTTCCAGGGAATACAAACGTGGTGAGATCATTCCGTTCTGTTGTCGATACACATTAAAAAAACAAAAAATAAAATAACAGCACAGAGCCTGGCAGGACAGGGGCGTGCTGGCTGGAAAGGAACCAAGGAAGGAACAGACTGCAACTAGCTGAACGATGCTACTCGAGATACAGAGATGGATCCAGAGCACTTGCCCACAGTATTCTGGGCTTATGCCAGTGCTGTTAGTTCCTGCCCACACAATGGTTTTGTGGGTTTTCAGGCTTTTTTTTTTTCCCTAAGAGACAAAAATTCAAATAAGCTACAAGGGGATTCCAGACAGTGGTGTCAAAAGGGGATGAAATTATCTTAGAATACCTGAGTGCATTAGCAAACCTCCAAACATTAGGACTTGCAAGCACCCAAGCATTCCCAAAATCAGGTCAGCTACTGCGTTCCCACTCCCTGAACTTCTCATGGCCCAACTTGAACTTCTCCCACAACCCTTTCCTCCTGGAGCCCCAAAGAAGCTGAGGTTGGGCATTAGCATCCACATAGCTGGAGGCTGGCAGAGCAAAGGGTCCCAAGCCTATTGACCACCACCAACTGAGATCCAAGTGCGAGGCAAGATTCCCAAGGAATGGAAATTTTTCCAGAACTTCAGCCACTTCCAAAGGAAACAAGGGGTTAAAGCAGTGACTGAAAGGGCAGTGGTATTTACATAAGAAAGCCCATGAGCACAAGTCCAGCCTGTATCAATATTAGCAATGACTAATTCAATCTGTCAATTAGAAGAATTACGGGAGCTCTGGAATACCGGGAAGCTGCTGCTAAATCTTTGTTTTATGGACAGTTGAAACTGAAAAGAAAAATAAACCACAAAAGCAACAAAAATCCTAAAGTGCAGCTAGCAAGCATCATCATGCCTGCACTGTGGTCACCTCAAGATTCCTAAATCCTTCTGTTGCTTCAGTAGGAACTTAATGCAACTTAATGCACAAATACAATACTCTAGATGTGGATGTGCCAACAGGTTTAGCAGCAGCTCCAAAAACCCAATGCTCCCCTCACCTTATCCATGTTTCCTTCTCTCCAAGTCTTTTCTGGTAAAATCTCAGGCCAACGTGTTGTTGCAAGGATGCAGCAGCCTGCTTCCATCTGACAGCAAAGCTTTAACCTGTGCTCAGGTATTAATTTCCTCTAAGTTATTTACACTTGCTTTCCTCTGACTCCCAGTAGTCAACACTGAAATTATATATTAAAAATCAGTTCCATTAATGCCATATCTTCAGAAAAGATCTTGATGCAAAAACAGCCTGGAAGTCCAAACCCAGGTTACTTTGTTGCTTTTGAAAAAATCATCTTTTCCAAGGTTAGTTTTTTTTAAGCACCCTGTTACAAATAACTCCACTGCTGAAACAGATTAGCAGCTTGTACTTTCCCTTTGCTAATCATTAAGCATCAGCAACACCTTGCAGGTTCAAGAAGTTATGAAGACGGTCTCAAGAAGTTTATTATACATACACATCCCAGATAATAAAATTACTTATAAACACTTGTAGGTAACAATTTAGGCAGTTCAGGAAAAAAGAGACTGGAAAAACAACTGAAATCAGCAAATGCACCTTTTGAATTGGGCTGTTTCCTCTTTTTTTTTTTTTTTTTTCCTAGAAGAAAAGTACATGATAAAAAAAGCCCATTTCTATTCTGCTGGTTACCACTCAAGTGCTTGCTTGCACATTGGTAATACAGCAGTATTAACAGTGCAGACCAAAATGTATTTGTTTGCTGAGCTGTATTTGGGCTAGATCCTGCTTTGTGATACAAAGCCCCAGTAGTGCAAAGCAGGTACTGTGCCAGCTTATCTAGGCAGTGGAGGACAACCCTCCTGCATAGGACACCCACCAGTCTCAGCAGAAAAACGATGCTCAGACAGGTAAGTGATAAGAATATATTAAACCACAGCCTGTAGGATCATTTGTGCCACCTATACCAGAAGTCCATCTACATGCAGACTGGGCCTTGTGAGGACAAGCAAAGCCTATATACATCACACCAAGCAATGATAAGCTGTGTGTATCACACTGCTGCCTCACGAGGCCTGGCCAGCCCAGATGTGATGCAAACCAGCACCGAGGCTCAATTTTGGTCAAACAGCCAGTGCCAAAACTTGCACTAGTTAGATTTGCACAGCACCATTAAAGAGAAGGAGACGGCTGTGGTGCAGTAGGAGGCAGAATTTGGTGCCAGGTCTCATTAAATGACAAAACCAAAACATGAAGTGATTCAGTACAGAAAAGCCTTTTCAGTAAAACATATCCCATGTCTCACTATCATCAGGAGGAGCAGGGAAATGCCAGTCCTCTCTTGGAGAGCGTGGGGTACAGGAGACTGGGCAGCTGACAATATTTGAAGATCTCAGCACCCTACTGCCTATGTGCCATCACTACACAGACAATTAACATTCTGTGCTGTGCCACACACAGCATCACAACAGCTAACAACAGCTAAACTTTCAACAGTCAGCTAGCAGACTAAGACACGTCCCCTATCCCTATCTACCATCTCCATGATTTCATCCTGCAGAGACAGAAAAACAGATTAAAATGGAAAACGACAATATATTCTGGAAAGTAACTAAATAAAAGTGTCATCACTTCATCCAGCAAGCCTGCTCCTTGCATCATTTCAGTTAGAGGCGGGAAGCGCAATGCTTGTCTCTGGTATTAGTTCAGCAGAGCCAGTGGCCCCTCTGGGGGGGTCCCCTGGATCCTGTTCCTTGCCTGCAAGAGAGCTCGCCCCGAAGATGAGGTGACATGGGTCTGGCATCCTCTAATGCTCAGCATGCCAAAAAAAGTCCCCTTCCAGATCCCAAGAAGGTATTACAGGATATAATAGAATATTTGGATAGAATATTTGAAGAGCCCTCAGCAAGCTGATTTGTGCTTAACTGGATTGCAGAGAAGCCATGGATCTGAAGCCTCCCTGCGCAACGCTCATGGAAATGCTCTTCTGAAAAACCCTCCCTTTTAAAAAACCAAAGTAACATGCAGGCAAAACAGTGATGCAGAAAAGAGTGATTCAGGCACAAAGGTGGATGTGCAGCTTGTTCTGGTCTTTTTTGGTATTTGTGATGACAGAAGCCATGACCTTCAAATAAGCTTCTAAACATGCGTGGTATAATCGCAATATAAACCTGATGCTAGTTATCTCTCGTGCAAACCGATGGCAATGCAGGCTAACGAGTGCACAGGATGCCTAATTAAAAATACTGGTAGTGTTTAGTCCCCATATCGTTAGTATGGGAGAACAGTAGTAATGTCTAGGCACTTCAAAGTTGTCAGAGAATTCAAGATGCTTTCCCATGCTGCCTGAAAAATGTATCATCCAGTCTACAGTGGTACCAAGTGCTTATTTCTAGGACTGAGAAACACAATAATAAAAGAGAGAGAATGTGATCTGCATGCGGGTTAGCCTATCTGTGAGCTATCTGCGTGTCAGGAATATTTGCAACCTTCATTAATATAAATAAGGGGAGGGAGGGAAAAGAGTTTACCCCAGGAGAAAACAGCATCAAAATCAGTCTGTACTGATTAATCTGACGGCAAAATGAGCAAGACAGTGACTAAGGAGAGGATTTTGTAGATTTTCCCACTGGTTTTCCCTAGGGTTAATTATTTGACCGTGGAAAACGCAGGACAACCTGGAAAGACAAGAAATAAACTTGCTTTGCAGGCCTTGCCACCTTAAATACCCATGATCACTGACACCGAGAAGTCAGGTAAAAGTGTATGTGACCCGTCAGAGCCCGGTGTTTGCCATGGGGTGGCTGTTTTCTGCTGACTGAGAATAAGGCAAGAAAGCCCATGGCCCCAGGACCTATGGACTGCCCTGCTAACCACTAAGACTCCAGTAGCGTGTGCCACCTGCAGACCTGTGTCCCCTTTGACTCCTTCATTTCCTGCCAATGACTTTGCTCTTCGTCTCCGCTGCTGTTCTGACCCATAGAAATCCAGCCAATCATCTCTTTGCGCTTCATGCTGCGTTTGTTGTATATGGAGATCATGAGCGTGACATCAGAGAGCTGGAAGAGGGCAACCTGGAAGATGAAAGTCTCCTTGTAGACAGGGTTGGGCTGTCCTCGACGGATGGAGGTCTTGCAGCGAGACATCTCCTGGCCCATAGAGTTGAGGAGACAGAGTTTTCCATAGGTGTCTAGGACAAAGAGGAGGAAAAAATGAAAGATTAAAGACTGAAGTGCTCAAAAAAAAAAACCCAAAAAACTCCAAGCAGAGCAACTTTGTCCACAGTGAGTAACAGATGAGGGGTGGACTGCTCTCCTTAATAAAATCCATAGGATGAGAAGCAGCACATGAAAATATTTCTTGGATTTCCTCACATTCATCTGGGGAGAAGAAAGGAAGGAAACTCTTGAGTCTTTCAGCCCTACTTGCTTGGAAAGAGTAGGAAATCTGGTTCCCAACCCTAGCAAGCCTAAAACTAACAGAAACTACAAGCATCTCTATGCATTCTCCACATCAAACAGTGTGTCTGCATCTTCCCTTCCTCTCCTTCACAACAAAGCTTCATTGGAGCTGTATAACCAAGGCTTCTCTTGGCTGCACTTGCCTCTCCACTACTTCTGTTTGGAAGAATACCTCTATGACCTATTTTTTGATATAGCAAATAAAAAGGGACCTGGAAAGGAGGGAAAGGAAACCTGCATACACAGTGAAATGATTTCACATAGCATGATTTTTCAAAATTCTCATCTTACTTTTTTGGTGGACTCAAGGTCAGTTTTACTCACTATTTAGGTCAATACAAGGAGTAAAAATGCCTAGTAGATAGACGGAAGGGATGGTCCAAGTCAGTGTTCCTATAAAACCACCAATAAAACTCTTGCTGCTTCCTGTATTAACCTGTTCACCTCTGCTATGTGGTCATTCATACCATGGTTTCAGGCAGAGCTCTGTGGTCCCAGTGCTCCACACGAAGACAGCTCAATGTAAGTTTTCACCTTGCTCTGTGACGGTAACAGATCATTTGGCTAGAAAAGTCCCCTCCTAACCCCTTCATAATCTGTCCCTGGGTTTCTGCAAGTGAGTATTATTTCAGAGTGCACTGAAGATAGGAAATAAATAACAAGCCTCCATCTCTTGTCTACAGCATGTCTATCCTCTTCTGTTCCCATTTGATGTGCTATTTTACACACTTATCTACTGAGCAACACAAGGTGTGAAATTACACTTCAGGTGTGAAAACACTTCTGTGTCTCCAAAGCAAGGCTCCCCGCTCCTCTCAAACTGTTCCACTGAAAAAGCTGTCAGGAGACTGACAATCGAGGAGCAAATTGTGAGCCTGCACAGCTGCACGGCTATCGAGTTACCGTGGGGAAAGTTCAGCCCCATCATTAGCTCCAGCGTAACACTGGAGATGAAGTAGGTCTTGCCAAGAAAGACTTACTAGTTAGACAGAAAAGCAGGGCTCTGACCTGAAGGCTTCCTGACTGTATGTAGGAAGGAAAGAACCACTTTCTCAAGAGGTGGCCTAATTCCCACAGTAATATTCGGTGTTGGTGGTGCTGAGGGACTGAACTCTGTAACAACTTCAGACCCATCAGAAACACAAAGCCCAGGAGAGGACTCTCTCTTCTAGCTTGATTACAACTAGTTCAAAGGAGGATGCAGACAGGTGAGTTGGTCTCTTCTCCCAAGTAACAAGTGATAGGACATGAGGAGAGAGCCCCAAGTCGCACCAGGAGAGGTTTAGACTGGATATAAGAAAAAATTGCTTCACCAAAAGGGCTGTCAAGCACTGGAACAGGCTGCTCAGTGAAGTGGTTGAGTCCCCATCCCTGGAGCTACTTAAAACACACGTAGATGTGGTATATAGGGAGATCGTTGGACTTGGCAGTGCTAGGTTAATGGTTGGATTCAATGATCTTAAAGGTCTTTTCCACCCAAAATAATTCTGTGATTCTAGGACTCATTGTGAAACCATGCAAGACAACTGCCAGACACAATCTCCTCGAGTACTTGTAGAGACGTCGCTTTGCTTTGCACTCACAAACCATAACATACACTGAAGCATTCCTCCTGCCAAAGTCCTGGTTGCTGGTCTGAGGCTGCAGGAAACCATGGAAATAAAAATTAGTGGGGAATAGGTGCTTTATGGATTTTTTTTTTTCCTTAATATATTCACCCTTATTTTTGTGAGGAGGGGATTTCAAAATAGTGAGAAAACTCTGCCAGGCTGATTTTTCAATACAAAAAGCAGCTAATTAGTATAATTCTCTGCTTGAATTTTTAATATTTTCTTTCTTTCAAATTGAAAGCTTACATTTGCTAAATAACCCCAGGGCATTTTTCAAACCAATCCCATTTAGGGGGAGAAAGCTGAGGGGGCTTGTTTCTACTGACATGAAAGAGAGGTGACTGTTGAGATGGCAGAAATTTATGGAGATGAGATCTTCTGTATTTGCTCCTGGTCTAACACCTCCGTTTTCCTCTAGATATGTCCTTGGTGTCATATCTCTTTCCCCACTACTCTTGGAGAACTGCTTTGCTGAGGGTGAGGGCATGTGACTGGAATCACAATAGGGGCTGGGAACAGTCACGAAGGACAGAACTGTGGCATGGAGCATCACTGGAAAGGTCCTGCCCCTGGGCCTCTTGGTAGTTCCCAGGAAGGTTTCCTGCCTCTACTGGGGCAGAGGATGGACTGAGGAGAGAAGCAACGTGCAGCCAAGGACTGCTACAAACACCTTCACTGCTACCCCACCTGAGCATGGCCATGTGCAATGGAACAGCAGATAATGGACTTTTTTAGCTGATCTTCTCATGCTACTTCAGGGAAAGGTCACTGTCCCAGCTTTCTGGGAAGATGGGGACTGAAGTCTAGATTTTCCTCTCAGCAATCCTTGCTACCATCCTTCCTCCTAAGCACTGCCAGTATCGACAGCCCAGGTGTAATTCACCATACCTAACCACAGGTATATATGTTTAAGTAGTCCTCTACAGAGACAGCCAAGTTATAGTCAATACCATCAAAGCAACATACAACATCATTCAGCAAAGATCTAGTAGACAATGCTACCATTACAGATGATTCAGGTTTTAACACTAAAGCAAGTGCCACAGCTAAAACATGTAGGATGCTGTTTCAGGATGGCTCAGTTAATTTTCCAGGCAATGAATAAATGAGTTTCTTTCAGTCAAAAACTCTAGGACATCACATCCCTGACCGAGGCCTCAACTTTTGCAAGTGAGGAGTAGCATAGCTGGTTTTAAAGAAAACCAAGCATTGTACAATCAGTGACTTAAACCCAACAGAGATGAGCATCAGAAAACTAGGCTTTTTCTTTAATACACACTAGATCTGCTACATAATTCTGCACCAAGGCCCTGTCTATACAGTACCAAGGCCTGGATCAGGCACGAACACGCAGGCTGGAAGGCAGCTATGCTCAGGGCAGAGCTAATACCAGGAGTCCTGTTCATCCCCATGTAAATACAGGCACAAAATCAGTACAAGTGACAACTAAATCAGGCTGCAAATTCTTCTCAAATTTATTCCACCAGGTGTATTTTACCAGCCAAAAGAATCAAGCTTGCCTGAACAGAAATAAAAGAGTAGGTGTGGATAATATATTTAGCATCTGAAATTCACTTTGCAGAGCTGGTACGTATGAGGCTGAGTTGTTATTCTGCTTCACTAACTACATTTTAAGATTGTGGTTTGCCCTTACTGCATTGTGCTCCTTGCAGCATCCTTCTATATGTCTCATCAGAAGAGAACTTTCCTAGCTCTCCTTGTGGTCCGGTCTGTTCCTCTGAGATGGAAAGTTCTCCCTTTTTTGGTTAGCTTTTCCAAAGAAAAGCCATGCCTGGATACACAGTGAAATTAGTGGAACTACAGGAAGGACGAACTTGAAAATTTACTGAAGAATGTATGTGTGAGAGCATCTATTCATTATGAAGGCAAACATTTTCCATCTAATTACACGCTCAGATTCAGTAATGGCCTCATTACTGTGGTATCTCAGCACTTCATGCTCTTCAGAGTATTTACTTTCATGCTGCCTCTGTCAAGCACAAAAGGGAGAAGAGAGATTAAGGCTCACATTCTTTAAAATGCCGAAGTGTTCACCTTCTATTCAGGCACCTCTCTCACTGACATGAAGAAGAGCGAGACTTCTTAATATCTGTCAGTGTCTGAGTCTGAAGCTTGCCCACAGTTACACAAAAGTCTGTGATAAAGCAGGAATGAAGTCTAACTTTGACAAGACCAATTTTAGCACCACATCCACCAGGCTCTGCTTTCCATGTAGGCTTTGGAACAGAAGTTCTTGCTATAGATCGCTTGGACTCTAAACTCACCTTTCATCTCTGGTATGAGTGGATTAACAATGTTCATGTACACATAAATGTCAACACCTCTGCATTTAATGCTAGAGTGAAAAGCACTACATCAAGGAATGCTGCAAGAAGCCAGATACATTTTGGGCTGGTGCTGTATAATCTTACTCCAGAGGTTTGGCCAAACCTCTCCTCCTGCAGATTGCTCTGTCTCCACCAACACTGCCCCAACCATGAAATGCCTCTTGAGAGCTTATCTGCAAAGGCAATCAGTTTATCCGTGGTTCTTCTAATGACCCATTTCTGTCATCATCCTTCTAAGGGAACTAACTGATAATAACAACTCAGGGGAATAATCAGCTATAATTTATACCTTCCTGTTTTTGGAGCAGGGACCATGGCGTGCATTCTGCTTTCGTTTACCCTAAGCTCCAGCATTATTAATAAAGCCAACCCATGAACAAAACCACTGCAATACAAAAGCATCCAACCCCCTGCCTGAATTTATATTTAGAAAGGAAATAAACAACCAAAGACTCCTGGTTCCTCAGGTCTGTGGACTGCAGGGTACAACACAACACTGTATGGACTTTCCCACCTGTGCTCTCAGCAAGCCAGCTCGTTTCCAAAAGCAGTCTAACCATGTCAGCATGCTGCAATCCAGACTAATAACACCTGCAGTAAAATAAAGCCTTCAGCCTAGAGCTTCTTTTCACCCAGCCGGCATGCCCACACTCCTGGCCTACACAATAAACAGCAGAACTATGTGGCAAAGCAGCCCTGGAGCTCAGCTCAGCGCTACTCTGTGCAGCACGGCTCAGCACAAGGGTTCAGTTTGAAAGGCAGAAGGCCACTGCTCCATTAGTCATAGTTTTACCTCCCCATTAAACTGGCAGCAGGGCAGGAATGCTCTGAACCTGGCTCACAGCAGCTGCATTGGAAGAAGAGCAGGGAGGAGAATTAGACCCAAGGTTTTGTTCCCAAACACGTTGGTAAAGTCAGGATTAGGCCAGTGGCAGCTTGTGGCCTGCTCTATAAATCATACCAGAGCTGAGAGCTGACTACTATGTTGCTGAGGAACCAATTTTCCTTCCTCTATTCCACTGAGTCTCAGTTGCTCAGGTCTCCTCTCCCATGGCTGGCAGTGATCACACAAGGGAGAAGATGGGATCTGGCAGCCTTCACGACACGTGAGTCACCAGAGAACAGACCAGAAACACCTTTACTTTATAAAATGCAACAGAAAGGAGTGCACTGCTCCCTGGAAGTGCTGTTAGAGCTTAGGGGAGGGAATTGCCAGCATCATTGACTTGTTTTGTGTAAGTCAATGGGCTGCAGAGGGGCAGGAGAGTAAGGCTCCCTGGAAGCGATGCCCTGGTTTCTCCAGAAGGAAGGCTGCTCCCAGAGACCTTCCTAGCTCAGTTCCTTGGAGATCCTCTACTGTGCCACAACACCCCATGCCCACTCCATTTTATAGTACCTGCCCTCACCAGAGACAGGCATCAGGCTGTGGAGCCAGCTTACCCACCTCCTTATACTCTCCAGCCCTGAAAAGGTACAGCTTTAGTCTGGGCTTACACAGCTAAAGCATAACACATAAATCCAGATGCACAAGGGGACTATCCTCTAACCAGGGCATTCTGACACTTCCCACAACACACATCAGGCTTTGTACATTGCTGATGCCACAGGGAGGGGGTGGGAACTCTAACCAAAGCACCAATGCAACGGCAGCAGCATGATGTAAGGACGCTTAAGCCTGGCTTTTCTCACCTCCAACAGCGGTGCCCACAGGCATGGCTGTATTATGCAGCCTGTCATGAGATCTCCTGCAAACACGGCTCTGTAGAGTCACTGCGGATTTACAATGAACATTCAGCTCCAACTCAAATTAGGAATTAGGAGAGTTCTATCTTGGAAGCAGTGGCTTAGTCTTCTGCTTGTTTTGGGAGAGGAAAAATGTATATTCCTTTTCCTGTTCACAGCTATGGGAGTGGGAGAGGCATCACCATAGATTCCATTTCAAATGCACTCCTCTGATCCAGATATATCTTTATTTTTATACCCAGCAAGTGTAATATGGATGATACTTTTCATAGACCTCTTAGAAATACAAAACTGTTGAAAACATTACTGGATAACTGCATGTTCTCACTGGATGTCTAACTAACATAGAACATCCTCCACAAAAATCTCACAATCACGCCTTGAAAGTCCATTATTCTGTGATTTGTCTGAGCCCAATCAACTCCAGGTCTCACATGTGGTGGGAAGAGCTGTACCAGTATCTCATGTCTAAGTAAGTTTGTAAAAATATGGCAA
The DNA here is from genome assembly GCA_020800305.1 of Porphyrio hochstetteri. NCBI lineage: Eukaryota > Metazoa > Chordata > Aves > Gruiformes > Rallidae > Porphyrio > Porphyrio hochstetteri. Next base: position 64,670,582 of record CM036908.1, on the reverse strand, counting down.
ATATGGTATATGCTGATTCTCTCCCCAGTACTCTCCCAGTGTCCAGTGATTTGTGACTCAAGAACTTCATTGGTCAGAGGCAGTGTCTTCTTATGTAATGGTCCTCAGTGGATCTTTCTTGATGAACTTGCCTTGTGCTGTACTGAACTCAAGTAGACCTAGCATCCACCATGTTCTGTAGTGACAAACTCAATAGTGTAAGTGAAGAACTGTCTCCTCTCCAGGACCTGCTACCTCCTCCCTTCATTGCATGATCCTTTTGTTTTGTATCAGGAGATACAATCAAGAACTGTTGCCAATTCACTTTCTGGACAACACTTATGTCTCCCTTTGTCGTAGCACCATAGGAGGCTTGGTCTATTCATCTGCTCTGAATGGAAGCTGTTCCCATACCCCTTATTGTCTCTGACACTCCTCACCACATCTTGCTAGTTCTGCCATATCCTATTTGTACAGAGAGCACCAGAACTGCACACAGTACTCACTACATTGGTGACTGTATATTCATAGGCAAATATCAACTTTTTGTTTCTTCCTCTGTATACTTCTACCATTTTATTTGGGTTTTTTTCACAACTACTGCTGATCCTTGAGTGGACATTTTCATAAACCTAATATTTCACTCCCAAGTGGCTCTGAGTCCATCCAGATTAAGTTTGAATTCCATCCCTGCCTCCATGCAATACCTTACTCCACGCTTCATCTTCCACCTCAATGACCAGCTGCTCATTATAGAGACATCCTTCCAGGGTTCCTTGCAGCTGGCCTCATCTTTACCTCCCTGAAGAAAACTTGGGCAGTTGATCTTACCATAAGTTTATGCAAACTATATTTAAGGATGGGCAACAAAATACACAGAAGGAGAGGTGGATTGTATAAGTTTACTGTGACTGACTGTCAAGTACTCAGCAGCAAGTAGCTGCCCAGCTCTCTGGAGGCCTGAATTCACCCCAGCCTGTCCAGGTACCGTTCCCCCTTCTATTACTGGAGGGATGGAAGCATGAACTATAATGCTTTAGGAACTCAATCAAGTTCCTGGTTCAGAGCAAGATATGCAGGTTAAAGTTTAATTTTTTAATTCAGCTTCCTGGTCTGATTGAGAGCCCTTAAATCAAGCCGTGCCTCAGTTCTCCAGGAATGAAACACGGATAATAACTTTCCTTCCCTCACAAACAAGTTGATAAAATAAAAATCTAATATCAAGCACTCTGACACCAGAGCAACAAATACCATGTAAGTATCTTAATTCTTCTAGGGAAGCATGTTCTGTACTTCTTGGCACTGTCATCTGTGGCTCAGGTAGATGTTTGTTTTCAGACAAGTTGTTACTCCAAGAATTTATTCTGTTCCCAATGGAAATCCTGATAGCTTGTTCTCTCCCTCCTGTCTTATCCAGCGTTAATGCTATTGTATTTGTTTAATGGGGTTAATATGCTGCTGGTATAATAATGATCATGTACGGATGTAATTATTATGTATGATTAATTCCACAGCTGCTGAAAAGCTTGGAGGACTTTTCTTTGGCAAGGGAATATCTTTACAATAGTCCTTCTCAAACTGCATTACACACAGATGTAAGCCCCAGAAGAAAAGCCAAAGGGGAAAGAGCAAAGGCTGGATTAGAGGAGGGTGAGCTGCACCCAGCAGAGCAGCTGATGAAGGTTAAACATAACATGGGCAGAGACCATCTCTCTGTTGCATGTTTATAGACTGACTAGCACAAATGATTCCTGCTCCATCACTACAATCCCAAGGTACTACTACTACACACACAGTGTATAACTGGTTATAAATTTTTAAAGATGTGTCTGCCAGTGGTGTAAGGCTTCTCTTGTTACTTCTTTTTTTATAATAACCATCCTTTAAGTGAACATGCTGGGTTTTGTTCTAAGAAGATACAATATCACAGACCAAAATATGAATCCCTACAAAATACCGGCAGAGGTTACTGATTTTTACAAGAACCAAAGAGAATGAGGTGCACAGCACACAAGCCATTAGCTCTAAAATACTGAGGGTGTCCACATCTGACAAAACTGTAGATGCTTTTCAGAGTGCAGCTTTTTGGCACACGCTGATAATTTATGGTCCCACGCTGCAGACATACTCTTGAGTGCTCTTAAGTGCTCTGAGTGATAATGGATTTATTTGCGTGCTCAGGGATTGTAGACTCAGACCTATAACTCAGCATGTTCCACAGAACAATACCTGGACGCTTATCCTTGACCAAACTACCCTTAAATCCCACGCATGTGACCTGAGGAGAAGCCACTGCCCGCAAAATGTTTCTGTAAGCTGTCTAGCTGTTTTCTAACCCTGTTGTTACCCATGTAAGTACCCATGACTTTGATATCAGACTCAGTTTAAAGGTTTGAGTGAAGGAGAAGATGTGCCCAGGAAAAAACACCAGTTCTTTCTGCTGTGCACAGTGAAATCACTGTGCAAGGATGCAGAGGAAGGGACATGCACACTGTAGGAGATGCTGAGCTCACCTGTGCAGGACTGCAGGTGGCAGAGGGTCGAGGTGGGCAAAAAGCACAGCTGGAGAATGTGCTGTCATGCAGGACTGTCCTGTCATTCCCCATAGCTGCAGCTGTCAGCAGCAGACAATACTACAGGACCACATATGGGGACTGTATGGGCTCTGTGCATGCAGGGATGGGAATGGAGATGGATTCTGCCCATTGACTTCTCTCTGCCTTACCATAAATGGTTGCCCTGAATAGCAGTTTGGGGTTGGTATTTAAGTGTCCCAAAGCGCTATTATATCTGAAATCCCCATGATACTTTAAAAAAATAAATCACTCCCTCTGAGCCTCAAACAACAGAACTGCAGATAGGACATATTTGAGAAAACACAAGGGCTATTTGCTCACCCTCCAGAAAGGGAGATAGCAGTTTTAGTTTTCACCTAGTGAAGGACTTATCGAGCATCTCATTCAGCCACCAGCATGTTTCAGACAGTAACGATCGGACCTCACAGCACTCCTCTGCAGTGCCTGCAGGAGTTATCAGCAAAATGCTATTCCAGCATCTCAGACAAGTGCTGGTTTTCTTCTTTTTTTTAAAATGTCTTTCAATTTCTGCTTCACTGGGCTTTCCTTTTCTCACCACGCTACTGGGAACTTTATAAGCACAGAACAACGCAGAATGCAGAAGCAACCATGGGACTTGGAGTTAAAGAAACAGATTTTGATAGGTTCAGAATTTGCCTGTAATCACTTATGAATTTCCATGTTTCATCTATAACCTGATCTAACACTGCGAGATACTGGTCTGACAATGCTAAAGCTGATCTGGATAGAGAAAGGATGCATAGAAACAACTCAAGATAGCCTTAACAACAAAGATGGAAGAACTGTTATGAAACAATGTCAGGACTATTAGTTTGGGTGGTTGGCAGAAGACTTTGGCAAACTTATCAAACCTATTAAACTGTTTATCTGAAATCCTACAAACACTAAAATGGAGAATTCAGGTGGAATTTAAAATGAAAAGTCCCTCAAGGAATGCCAGCTAAAAAGTAGCTAGAAGACAAAACTCCAATACCACAGGTAGATACCCGAAAACATGCCAAAAAACCCCTCTGACCTGTATTGGGACTACTGTAATTTCATTTCTGAGAATACAACTTGAGGCTGTATCTACACTGCAATGTATATAAAACACAGGTGATCTTCCTTGCTAGAGCATGCAGCAAGACTCTTGTCTACCTTTGCTTTAATTTACTAAAAAGGTCCCAGCTTGAAACCTTCTACTAAACAAAACACATACATGCAAGTAAAAACATGTCTTTAAGTAACTCAGATGGAGACCGGTGTTGCCACAGCTAATACAAGATTAGCTAGGGCTACACAGACTGGGTTGTGTGTTTTCCTGCTGTATAGACTTGCCCGACATTCTCAAGGGACTAACTGAAAACAGATTATTTCTGTAATATACTGAAGTACAGTTTAGTGGAAAGTTAAGTTTTCACGTCCTTATACTGAAATAATCCATAAACATTTTGCTAGCTCTGGGCCAAAGAGCACAATATCTTACAAAAGCAGTCTTAGCATTTTGCAAGCTGGAATACGATGTGAAATCCAGTGAATGCAAGGAACTGTCAAAGGTTATTACCCATGACAGGCAGGCAATCACATCACAAAAAGCAAACACACTAACAAACAAGAAAACGTTATTTCACATTGCCATTAGCTGCTGGATTCAAACAGGAGGCAAAAGGACAATATGAGATGAATACAGCACCACTATTCAACTCCTGAAGGAGGCACCGCGGCAGCAAAGCAGGTAACACTGTATGCTGTTGCTGCATGACCCCATGGACCTCAGCACATCCACCCACAATCCTTCTCAAGGACTAACTACAGTTCAAGCACTAACTAAACCTACTGTAAGGCAATTTCTATTTTTCCTTTAGGTACTGGAGGAAGGGAACTCAACTGTTGCAACCCAGAAAAACAACTTTCAAATCATCTTTCCACAGGCGGGGTTTTTTTTGTGCAGCAGCAGAGAATTCACAGCAGCAGGATCCCCAAAGGGCCCAAAACACCAGGTCACCTAGCGCTCAGCAGCACAGCAAGGGGACTCAACAAAGTATAGCCCTGGGAAACACTTAATGGCACCAGGCAGGGCCTCTGCAAGTCACATGGTAACATATAATCACTTGAAGAGCACTTCTTTCTTTTTATGGATCCACTGAGAATTACCCTGTGCTTTGGGTATAATAGCACTTTTGCCATAATCAGATGTTGTAAAGGTATATGCAATAAAAGAGACATTCAGGTATTACTGTCCCATCAGCTGTGGCTTCATATGATTGCCTCCAATTACACTGTAAAATTTACCAGCACACGTATTTCAAATAACGCTTTTAATTTCCAATCAGATACTCTGCAAGGAAACCCAGCTCAGAAAGGACATAATTGAATATCTCGAGGAAGAAAATAAAAAGCAAATTTTTGACTCAATGGTGTTATTTAATAGCAGTGAAAGTACTTACCAGGTGGCCTATTAATTGCGAGGTTTCGGAAATGACTGCCTTTGATCATCTCCACTGACAGCCGCCCCGTCGTGGCATTGTACGACAATCCCACGAGCAGCTCTGGCACCCCTCCATGTGACAGGGACTGTGTTGAAGAAGCGCTATCACTGTGAGAGATTGCTGACAGACTAAGCTGAGACTCTGCACTCTGCAAGGAAAGAGCACCGAAAGTCTCACCAGGACATTCACCACCACCCTCCCTTAATTTATACCTTGTAGCCTTGTTTAGTAAGGTTTCTCTTAAGAAATGATAAAGACTAAGAATGAATTATTATGGGCCACCAGAAGAATCAGAGCAACACTTTTACCAAAACACATCCCTGAACTTTCTCTTTAAAGATGAGGAACTCTGCACAATGTGCTAGCACTAGTGTAAATCAAAGCCTCCGAGACGAGCATACATCCTCATACATCAAATGCACAGTAAATCTCCTTGATGATGACTTTTGGATGGAATGGATTTTGCAGCTTGGATTTTTTTTGTTCTGTACTGTATATTTTCTTTCTTACTTTCCTTGTTACCAAGTTGCTTTTCCTACCCCCTCTTCACCCAGAGTATGATGTTTTATTCATTTCGTGTGCACAACCTCTCACTGAGCTTTATGTAGACAATGAATCATGACAGAGCTCTCCACACAAACTGATTGGCATTGCCAGAGCTGGATACAACTGTGATGTACATGGAAGACTGAAGCAGCACAGCCAGCTCCTCCTCACATGACCCACCTCTCCACTTCCATCTGTTATGAAAAGGAACATTACTAAGCATTTTGGGTAACATGGAAGCTGCACAATGTAGAGATCCAAAGCTAGTAGCTACTGCCAAATGAGGTAGCTCTTGCACTGGTGGTATAGGTTCACCAACATAACAGTGCAGAAGAACTTGTCCTTGCTGAAATTAAGAAGTAATTAGCCTTGGTGGCTCTGGGACCAACCTACTATTTCTGCATGGCACAGCATTTGATGATTTTGTTTAAGCTTGATAGCTGAGCTGTCATTAGTAAGGTACAGCTCTGCATAAGGAAGACATGCCCTGTCCTTACCCTTATGGATAACATTTTTAAGTGACAGTAGGACAGATCCACAATTGTTTCCTAACAGCCCTGAGTGAAAGGTATGGGGTACAGCTGGTTCCCATTCACCAGAGGAAAAGTTTTATAGAGTCCATATTTATTTCATCAAACTTACACTTAAATTACTCCTTGGCTCCAAGACCAGTGTCACCTTTGTTTCCCCTTCCTGGCTGACGTTGCTCAAGTAGAACAACTGCTCTCCCATCATCTTCTCTCCAATCATCTTGTGCACCGCATAGAGGCGGAAACGAATGGCGTGGCTGCTTAAGTCCTCTGGTTCCAATTTACTGAAGGTGATTTTATCCTTGAACATGGGGATGGGTCCTCTCTGAACACTTGTCTTACCCCTCTGTTTCTTGCTAGGCATCAGGACTGTGTGCACTTGCCAGGTGTTCACACCACTGCGGTCTTTGTCTGGGATATCCCTGGCCTCTAAGATAGTAACGACTAGCTTTTGACTTGAGGCTTTGTAGTTGAAGATGACATCTAGATCACCACATTTACAGATGGGCTCATGAGCAGCACGATGAGCTGGTACACTGTTCACTTCATCATGTTCCTGTAAAGAGAAGGAAGAAATAAAACATCCATTGGAGTTCAACTGCCTCTTGTGATCCCAACTCTAAAAAAAAATTGTTCTCCTCACTTGTACTTGCAAGTGTAGGCAGTTCCTCTGCAACATAAGGATCCCACTGTTTCTTGAAAGGCCAGAGCTAGCTAATTGCCTGATTTTGTGTAATATTCCCCATACAATCTAGTAAGCAACAGGACTTGTTGAAACATTTCCAACAAAAAGTTTCATCAATATTTAAACATTCTGCAGGAGACCGTTAATTTGGCAAAAAATCAACACAGGGGAAAACTAAACAAAGGGTTGGTTTTTTTTTTTTTAAATTTCATTCATGTCAAATTTGAGGGACTATTAAAACTTGTCAGTTTGATTTGGTTAAAAAAAAAAAAAAACAAAAACAACTTAACCTATTATTCTGAATATACACTGGAATTTTTACAAAAGGTTTTTTTTTTTCATTACCAAAATCAAACAATTCAATCAAACCTGCTAACTTTTTGGATATTTTGTTGTGTTGGAAATTTAAAAAATTAAGCACCGTGTTCAATTTGATGGGAAGGCAAATCACTATGTCAGAATTTCTTGCTAAATGGAAATCCCATTTCTAGATGCTACCCTATAATTCAATACTTTTCCTACAGCTGAAGCAATCCTGAAAAACAGTCTGATTAAACACATATTCTTTATTCCCTTTCTAAATCTCCCAAGAGAAGCATCTGTTCCTTCTGTTCAGTTTGGATACTAATACATTCAGAATAAAAATTCAAAATAAACAATCAAAACATGGGCAGACCAATTCACATGCACTTTTTTACCTACTTTTAAAACTCAAAATCATCTTGATAAAAGAAGCTAAACCCCATGGATGCTCACCTTACCTTTTGATGAGTGGGCGTGTGCATTTCTGTTTAAAAGCGCTTTTTTATCTTAGAGCTGGAACGTGCTTCATGTGATAAAGGGGTTGCTATAGTGATCAATGATTTGTATTTAAACATGAGTATACACTGTACTAGGGAAAGATTTTCAGCTAATAGCCAGAAGGTGAATTAACGCCTGTCACTAGCAGTCTGAGTCACCCTCCTCCTCAAACATTTATCTTCTTTCCCATTTCAAGTAACACTTCTTTTCAACATAGGAATCTTATTGTTTAGAGTACAGAGGATGGACCATAGAGCTTCTGGTGTAATTACCTCCAGAAGTGTCTAAGGTGGTAAATGTCCCAAACAAGACCTTGGACAAACATCAAAATGTCTACCCACTTCCCATCAATCTACTTCTCAAGTGCTCAGATTCACCCATTATGAGGTGCAAAGCTCCAGCTTTTCATATTTCCACAGGTCCCTAAGGGACGTGTGCATGTGAATACAAAAGTCCATGTGTGCATGTTAGTGATGGAGACCTGCTGCCGTACGTCTTGCAGAAGTAAAGTCCAAACAGGCCCTTGGCCAGCACACAGAATGAGTCGGTTGCCCATAAGAATGCCTTTCTGTATGAACAGCAGGCTGCAAAGACAAAAACGCAAGGCAGGCCAGGTTGCCTGGAGAGAACATGATGTTATGCAAATCTAAGTGCTGCTGTGTAGCTGTCAAGTTATTTCTGTCAGGTTGATGAAATAATATTTAAGAAGGAAATGTAATGGGATTGCACTTGATTCATGTTTCCCTCCACATGTTTATCCCTCCCCACTTTCACCTGTGCATTTGCTGTTGAAGAGGTGGAATCAAGGCACATTTGAGAACTGCTGCTAAAGTGTGGAGACACCTGTGACTGCAGCATAACTTTGCTTTCATCTACACACCTGGAGCTGGAGAATGCAAGCACATAAACCCACAGGTAGGAAGATCCCAGAGGCATCTTCCTGCCCCAACAGCGCCACATATCTCATTGTATGGCAGCGTGAAGGCCAGCTGTCTGGCTTTTCACAGAACAGCTAGAAAGAATCTGGATTTCAGGAATTCTCAAACTGTGCTACTATAGCTGTGGCCACATCCACTGCAGAGACAACTGCATAACTGGAGGCAGAGAGGGAAAGAGGAATGCTAAACTCTGTGGCAGTGACCTTTCCATGGGCAAACAGGCTTTAGAGACATGATGGCCTGGCCATTTCAGAGAGCACTGTGCTATCACTCAGAAGAAGGTGCCAGCACACAAACCCAATGGAAAGTCAGTCTTCTTTCTGTGCAAGTCTGACAGAATTCCCTTTGGCTTTTGGAGCTCAGCTGGGGCTGTGAGTGCTTTGTGAATGTGCTGGTTATACAGACACTTAAACTGGAATCCAAGGAAAGTGTGGACTTTAGATAGGGCATTTCTTTCTTCCCTCTTCCTAGTACAGTCAACGAGCTGTCAAGCCAAGTATAATGATTGATACTGTATGTCTAAGCAGGTCATTCAGGGCAGCCAATATCCACTTCACTAGGTAAAATAAGTCCATTTCTACCAGAGCAACCTGAGAGAGCAGCTAATTATGGACAAGGCTTGAAATCGTGCTCGTGGTTTATGCCCACTGCAAGGGCATAAAATTATTTTTGCCTCTAAAGAAAGGTCCTTTGAGTGGAGCATAATAGCTCTTGGACATTTCTGACATGTCAGAACATTTAGTTCCTGCAATAAAGTCTTTCATTAATCCACACAATACCTTTGGACAAGAAGCTGCTTGTAGTAGGTAAACTGGGACTTGGGCATATCTGGCCCCTGATGCTATAACCAATCTTTGCATTTTTAAATCATAGATACCAGGAGCAAAAAAAGAGATGTATTTCAAAGAAATACAAGAGGACACTGGAGACATTATGGCACAAGTGAACCATGACAATGTACATCCAATGATGAAAAGGAGAAGCGAGCCTCAGATGGGCAAAGAAGAGCATTGTCAGCAAAGAGAGGGCAAGGCTGTTGCTGCACAGACTTCCCATGTGTCGTGTAGTGTTTGTGGGACTGTTTTGTGCAGCAAACCAGACTGCTCTTCAAAACACCCCTTAGGGCTGGAGCATATGCACCGAGGAGCTGCTTTCCATCTCTCTAACTGGCTGCAGGCAGCATGCTCTGAGGAAAGGAACCTTTCCCTCAAAGCCTTGTTGCTCAGACTGTGATGGAGGTATTAATTTCCACAGCTGGAGAACAGTCTTAACTCAGGCAGATGTGACTTTTGTGCTGTTCTTTTAAAACGTCTGATGCAGACTAATATTTTTTCAGGAATTTAATCTTGAGGTAAAATAATAACAAAAAACAACACATCACACAGAGAAATTATGAGAGAAAAGGGGCATGCTAAATCTTCAGATGTTTGCAATGCCTTAAAATCCATGATGTTTTCTTGAAGCTTCAAAATAAAGGTGAAAAACTAAGGGAAAGCAGAGGAGCTCTCAGGCTCTCTTCTTCCCTGGAAGGATGCCTGTTATCAATGGGGACCAGAGCAATGGGCACTTGGACAAGTCACAGGCCACCCCCAACCAGCTGCCTCCAGCTTTCCAGATGCTTCCCATTGTCTAAGCCTTAAAAAGCACGAGAAAAGAGAGGCACAAGTCTGACACAGTGACCACACACCCTGTACATGCAGCCAGTAACAAAGCCCTGGGCCACCACAAAGTGCTCTCTGCTAAATGACAGTAAAAGCTGTCAGGCAGCATCTGGATGGCTCCAATTTCAGTTGAAAGACTGCAGTCAGAAATCAAGTAATAAAACAGCTTCTCTGAATGAGTGTTCGTAGCCAGAGATAAAACACAAGAAAAAGGGGAAACACACAGAGAAGGGTGTATGCTCATGCACATGAATGCCATTATCCTGTGCTCTGCTGATCTATTTTTCACTTCATTTCTCCCCTAACAGTTTTTGGCCCCCGTTATCTTTCAAAAGCTTACACTGTGTGTAATAAATGACAAGTCACCATACCTCAGGGCTCCAAGCTGATGAGCTGTCAGTAGCATCATTTACTTCAAATCCCTGGTTGGTAAACGCTGTCTCCATTTCCAAGCATCCCTCCATCACGTGGTGGCTAATGCCATCAGCAATCCTGGACTCTGTCCTAGGTCCTTTACACTGTCCAGCACCACTACTTGTAGTTGTTGTTCTTGAACTGATAGACACATGGTCATCTTCATGATAGGGTAAGTTGTCTTGGTAACTCAGTTGGCTTAGTCCATCCAGATCTAGCAATTTTCAGCAAGAAAATATTTTCAGAGGGATTAGAATGCATTCCTCCCCCCTCTGCCTCCCAAAATGTGCCTGTCTCTCCTTTCATTTCTTCTTTTTTCCTCTTTTCTTTCCCCCCTACCCCATTAGGTGGCCAACAGGGACAGGGAGGTGATTGTCCCTCTCTACTCTGCCCTCGTGAGGCCCCATCTGGAGTACTGTGTCCAGATCTGGGGCCCCCAACACAAGAAGGACATGGAACTATTGGAGAGGGTTCAGAGGAGGCCACGAAGATGATTAGAGGCCTGGAGCACCTGCCCTATGAAGAGAGGCAGAGGGAGCTGTGCTTGTTCAGTCTGGAGAAGAGAAGGCTGTGGGGGGACCTCATTGCAGCCTTCCAGTACCTGAAGGGAGCTTATAAGCAGGGGGGGATTCAACTTTTTAAAAGGATAGACAATGACAGGACAAGGGGGAATGGATTAAAACTAAAGAAAGGAAGGTTTAGATTAGATATTAGGGGGAAGTTTTTTACAGAGAGAGTGGTGAGGTGCTGGAACAGGCTGCCCAGAGAGGTAGTGGATGCCCCATCCCTGGAAGTGTTCAAGGCCAGGTTGGATGGGGCCCTGGGCAACCTAGCGTAGATCCAGGCCTGAGGTTGGTGGGCCTGCCTGTGGCAGGGGGGTTGGAGCTCTATGATCCTTGGGGTCCCTTCCAACTCATATAATTCTATGATTCTATGATTCTATTACCAGTTTCTACTTCTGAGAACTACAGCACTAAACTTAAAAAATAACAAATCCTGTATAAATCATCACTTGATGGAACGCACATGGCTGTTTCTCACCAGTTGCCTTTACTTGAAGTTAAGCACCAAATGTAATTATCAATGGAGTGTTTGGGATATTCAGGTGCCTTGGGGTTGTTTTGCAGCCTCAAAGTAATTACTTCCATGAAAACACAGGCCAGACAAATCACACAAAAGCACAGCACAGGCCTGATCAACAGGTGTCAGCAATTTCCTTTTGTGCAGGAGGAGGAGGAGGAGAAAAGAACAGGAATTTGCATTGCCCTCAAGGGGATTGGGCTGGTGAGGCAAGGAGTTCTGTGAAGATAACAGGGTGCCACCACAACCATAGCACCTATCCCTGAGAGCTGGGTGCACATGACCAGCCCCTTAAGCCAACTAGAAATCTCCAAATCTCATGTTATGGGCAAAATTGTCCCAGGAGCAACTGAAGGGAGATGTATTTACTGATTTCCTGGCTGCTTTCATTAGATTTAATTAATCTCATCCTACACACTTACCCCACAGACTAAAGTAAAGTTTATTAATGAGAATAAAAGAATTTTCTCTAGTTCAAACCACAGATTCCTTCTCTCAATCATGACAGTCTATTTTGAACACAGGGCATTTTACTTGAAGGCATCAGTGAGAGGTCTCTGGGTGGACTAACACACATAACTAACTACATGTGCAGGGAAGCAGATGACAATACCATCATGATTTGGCCTTGACAGTTTTCTTCAAGCACTTTCAGAAGAAAATCAGGGACTTTCCTCCCGCTAATGCATCTGATGCCAGGTCTTGCTTTAGGAACACAAAGAGCTAGATTCTGCCTCCATCTCTTTCAAATAAGCAAGGAGCAGTCACAGTGGAAAAAAAAGCAAGTTGTGCTCCCAGCCAGCTGATAACAGGAATGAAAACAGAATGACTTCCTTGGCAAACACAGCGACTTGGGGTTTAAAGGCTTCACAGAATGCTTAAGAGGGGAAGGAACCTCTGGAGGTCATCTTGTCCACACACACCGTCCATCCCCTGCCCTAGCAGGGCCACCCGCTTGTTCTCAAACTTGCAGGTTTACTCTCAAGAAAGTCATTACTATAGAACAATCTGCAAATATGGTCTCCAACTCTACTCTTTAAAAATTACTGTGTTTAATATTAAATTATTTGTTTGCTTTGGTTTAGCTCAATCAGCTTTGATTCCCCATCTGATAAATGAGACAGAGAACCTGGTGAAACTAACACAGTGAAGGCTGAGATACCCAACAACTTTTTTTGCCTCAGTTTTCACTGGCAATTGCTTGTCCCACATCTCTTTGGTGCCTGAATCTCTACGCAGGGACTGGAGAAATGAAGTCCCAACATTGTAGGAGAAGATCATGTTTGAAACCATCTAAAGAACCTGAACATACACAAGACCATGGGACCTGAATGAGATACATTCCAGGGTCCTGAGGGAACTGGCTGATGTACTAAGTCACTCTCCATCATATTTGAAAAGTCCTGGCAGTCAGATAAAGCCCCTAGTGACCAGAGAAAGAGGAACTCCACATCCTTTCTTTAAAAGGGTAAAAAGGACAATGATGGGAACTACCAATCAGTGCCCAGTAAGATCACAGAATAGATCTTCCTGGAAGGTACATGAAGGCATATGGATGACAGGAATGTGATTAGACACAATCAGTATGGCTTTACAAAGGGCAAATGCTATCTAATCTGGCAGCCACCTGCAATGGAGTCACTGCATTGGTGGATATGGGAAGAGCAATAGATCTCATCTAACTTGACTTCTGTAAGGCCTTTGACATGGCCCCACATAACATCATTGTCTCTAAGTTAGAGATATATGGATGGATTTGATGGATAGAGTATCTAATGGATAAGGACTTGGCTGAAAAGTCTCATACAAAGAGCTGCAGTCAAAGGCTCAATGTCCAAACGGAGATCATTAATAAGTGGTGGGCCTCAGGCGTCTGTTCTGGGACTAGTACTGGTTAGTAACTTTATTAATGACATAGAAAGTGGGGCTGACTGTATCCTCAGCACGTCTGCAAATCACAGCAAGTACAGTGGCAGAGTTGATACACTTGAGGGAAAGGATGCATCCAGAGGCACCTGGACAGGATTTGAGAAGTGTGCCAATGGGAACCTCATGAAGTTCAACAAGGCCAAGTGCAAGGTCCTGCAACTAGGTCAGGGAAATCCTCCAAATCAGTAAGGACTGAGGGATAAACTGTTTGAGGGCAGCCCTGCATAGAAGGACTTGTAAATACTAGTGGATGGAAAATTGGATATGAGCTGGCAATGTCCACTTGCAGCCCAGAAAGCCAACCATGTCCTGGGCTACAGCCAAAGATGCATAACCAGCGGGTCAAGGGAGGAGATTTTCCCCCTCTACTCTGCTCTCATGAGACCCCACCAGGCATATGTGTCCAGCTCTGGGGTCTTCAGTACAAGAAGGACATGAACCTATTTGGACAAGTCCAGAGGAGGGATATGAAGATGATCAGAGGGCTGGAGCACCTTTCCTATGAAGATAGGCTGAGAGAGTTGGGCTTGTTCAGACTGGAGAAGAGAAGGCTCTGGGGAGACCTTAGAGCAGCCTTCCAGTACCTGAAGGGGCTCCAAGAAAGTTGGAGAGGGACTAGTTACAAGGGCAGGGAGTGACAGGACAAAGGGGAATGGCCTTAAACTGAAGGAGGGGACATCTAAATTAGATATCAGGAAAAAATTCTTCACTGTGATGAGGCACTAGAACAGGCTGCCCAGAGAAGCTGTGGCTGCCTCCTCCCTGGCAGTGTTCAAGGCTGGGTTGGATTGGACTTTAGGCTACCTGGGCTAGTGGAGGGTGTCCCTGCATTGGAGCAAAATTATCTTTAAAGGTCCTTTCCAGCCCAAAACATTCTATGATTTTCTACACATCCCTCTGTCTAGAACAAAAGGCCCAAATCTTTATGAATAGAAGAAATATTGTTTGCCCTTAGCAGCCAACATGCTATTTCTGATTCATACCTGCTCCACAAAAAAAACCCCAAACAAACCTTCAAAAAACCAAGAAGGGGAATGGGGATTACAATGAGGAAACATTTCCTGGAGGTATACAGAAGTCTTTGCCCATCTCCCCTTCACTGCTCTTTCAATTTAACAGCTCAGAGATTAGAATAACTTCACCCCCTTTCTTCAACTATGAATGATCTCACATTCTCCCTCCCAGTAAAATGCTTCAAGCATGTGCACTTCATCAGAGAAGTCTGAGAGCACCTCATGGCTTTGTAATTATAGTCCTCTTTTGAGACATGTGAGATGGTCCTTCAGGAGGAAAGAGGGATCCAAATTCAGATGTCAAATTCTGGGTGAGTGCTCTTCTCACTCCCTTCTGAAATGCAAAACCCACCTCTTCTCCTCCTCATCCTCCCATCTGGCAGACCTACTCCTGAAACCAAGAGCCCTCATTGTCTTGCCTCTGCCCTGACTCTTGAGTCAGGGTAGAAAGTAATTTGACTTTTTTGCCATTACTTCCATTCTTCTCTACAAAGTCAGAAAACAGAAAGAAGTAAACAGAAGAACGTAAGCAAGAAATAAAATAACAGAAATTCCACAAATTCACCAAGACTGAATGGGTCCGGGTGCTCCTTAAGGCATTTAATTAGCAAGCCAACATCTAATACACATTTTAAACAGTGGGTCATCCATCAAAGCACACACCACACAGCAGGCTTTCAGAATAAAATGCTACTGTAGTAAGAAATTATCCTCACACAATTGTCTTGTGGTTTTGAGTCCTGCTGGGATAATATCTAGATCAATAATAGAGGAATTTTCAAAAACTACATTAAAGCCATAAAAGGCTATTCATAACAGGAGAACTCCAGAGGTATATTAATAGAGCAAGCCATCTCCCTAAGACTCAGGCACAAAATGAATGTGTTAGGGAAGGGAAAAGGTGATTCACCAAAACCATTCAGTGAAGCAGACTGGCTTTTTCTTTAAATTTAAAGTAGTTTGGTAAGACATAATCACTTATAAATACCCATATTAGAGGATCATTACAGGTAATAGCTCAACTATACAGACTAGAACAACTATACCTCTCCAATTACATCCGTTCTAACATCATATTCATAAAAAAAAAATGGTGAAAACAGAAGTTCTTCATGTAAAGGAAAAGGTCAGAGCAGTAAAATGCCTGTAATTTACCTGAGAGATCTTTAAGGAAGAAAATGTCAACTGTCTTATGAATACCTGACGTGAATAAACAGCACGGCATCAGGGATATACGTTGAGACAGCATTATCTAACTATCTGAGCTTTAATTAACCAAGAGTCCCCGCAGAGTAATAGCAGACAATTCTAAAATTAAGGGTGGATAGTACTGTACACTAAAAAGGTGTGATTGGGTTTTTTCAGTCCTGTCCTCCACCCCCCCTCCCTTTCCCTATTGTGTGACATGTGTCCACAAGCCAGGAAGGAGGCAAGGGGAGTACTGGGGAACAGAAATCACCAATGAACCAGGAAAGTCTGTATTCAAGGCTGGAAAACAGGCTATGAAGAAACTGATTTTTGTCAGATGAAAGGATGAGCATCACCTCCAAAGAGAGATATGAAAGTATCTCTCCAAAGATACAGGGCAAGCTCAGCACATCAAACACTGAAAATCAGGCTGGGAAATGCTATGAGGTCCCCCCTCACGTTGGCAGGTAAATATCCCAGTTGACCTACAGTATCTTTCTTCTTTTTTCAATGATATGCAATCTCTCGGTTCTATGAAGCATTACAATGTGCTAAAGAGATGTCCTGAGAGGCCTCATCACTTCCTAAAACACACTGCCTGAGTTAAAAGATGGAGACTAGTAGATCTTGTTAAATTAACACCACATAGTTCACTGACCAGCAAGAAACACCAAGATGAAGCTTGTTACCGGCGCTGACCGAGGCGATGTTTGCTCTCTGGAGTGCAGTGAATCACTGTGCCTTCACAAGAAGCAGCTTATCCTTTCTTCGTGATTTTTCCAAAATGAAAGAAATTCGGTCCCTTCATCTAGTCCGTATACAAACACATGCTGAAAGTTAAGAACCTGCTTAAATGTGGTCCAGGGGAGGAAATTATTTCAGTATGAAAAGAGGTACTTCTGGACTTTAAATCCTCCTAGCTGCTAAGAGTGATTTTCAAACCCCTCTTCCTGAAAGACAGTAAGAGCAGCAGAAATATGAATTAGTGGGACTGAGGCATATTTGTCCTCATAAAGCAGTAATCCTCTTGCCTGGCCCTTGCTACAGTCCCAGTTTCAAATCACTCTGCAGTATCCCAGCGCCACATGCTTGCACTGAATCAAACCAGACACAGGGAGACCAAGCAGCACTCCTGCCCCAGGTTGTTTTGAGATTACCCATCAAAAAGTGCTAAAAAACTTCCCAGAAGAGCCTCAAAGGAGCAGAATCATTATCTAATTACAGTAAATCTAAACAAAAATGGCTTGTAAATTTTAGGGGTTAAAGAGAAAAAGGATCTTAAATTTCAAGTGACATTATGCAATCAGGCCAAGATTGTTTAATTTACCACATGCTGGGTAATAGCCTGAGAAGACTCCATGTTTCCAGAACTAAAATAGGCTCTTTATTAACAGGGTGATCTGCAGAGAGGCTGTGGGCAGAGCTGGCATTCAAGCCATTCAGCTCCCCAGAGCATCCTCCAAACACTTCTTTCCTGAGGTGTGCACTCCTCTTTCCAAGTTCTATTCAGGTTACTACAAAGATTTTGAACAGTTGAAAAGTTAAAGCTAAATAAGTCCAAAGTGGAGCCTGTCGTGGCACTGATAACAGAAACAAAGGGTCAAGGAAAATCTCACGTAAGAACATGATGTGAGAAAACTTTGCCGTATGTCAAGGCTGAGTGGGAGAGAAGCTATTCAGGGTTCTCAGAGACGCTCGACTTCGCTCTGTGCCTAAGTTTGTTACAGATTTCTGATTCTCTAAGAAAAGAAAACAACCAGCTATATATGAGTAAAAGGTCTGTTAAGGGAACACAAGGAAAGAAGTCTCAGTTAGAGTCTAAAGAAGGTCTGATGATCCCACTCTGGACTCAGCACTTTTGAACGAGCCTTCATCCCTCCATCCCAGAAAGGTCCAGAGCATCTGCCCATCAAGGTACAATGATGACTTCACCTGCACAAACCTTTCTATGTTTTGTAATCACAGCACCAGCTAGTGATCCCACATCCATGGAGCTCTCAGACCACCAACTGGGGAGTAGCAGGGTGTGGGTTTATCTAGCATTTACCCCAACCACTCTGGTTTTTCTCCCACATAAACGTCTCATATTGTGAGCTATGGGTGTGCATAACTATCGCTGTACATCCAGCAACAGCAGCTCTACAAGCCTCAGACGTGTCTCTGGGTTTGAAGGAGACTTGACATACCCAAGGATTAATTTATAGACCATTTGTTTGTAACAAAGGGTCTAATCATGATCTTAGTGAGGAATGGAGCAGAGAACCGAGTGTCTTAGTGAAAGCAGGCTGAATTCATCTAGTTTCTGAACAGCTACTTAAACAATATTAGTATTACCTCTGAAAAGAAAAATAAGAGCAACTCTGCACCATGTTGTGCCACAAAAAGAGTCTGATGGAGACCCATATCTTGAAACCATCTCTCTAATTAAAGGGTGCATCAAACTTTCTAAGGAATGAAAAATCAACAGGCACTTTCATGGCTCTTCCCTCTAATGAACTTCTTCAGATTTTAGAATGTGTTTAGGCCAGGCCAATTTTCTAAGTAGCTACATTTTTAAATGCATTTCATCTCTGTTTGTATAAAAGAGTCATTACATTAGTCCACAGAAGATCATAAAATTCTTCCCTTCTGTGCCATAAATTTTTAGGTTCTGTCATTGCCTGACATTTGGCGTATGTGCTGGCAAATGATCCAGCATAATTCATACACTACACTTTGTGTTTGCAAAGCTGTTACAAAAGGAGACATTCAACTTCTGCTAAAAGGCTTGCTAAAGAAATGGCTTGAGTGGCACAGACCAAAAATAATTAGAACAAAGTCCTGCGGTCTTTGCTTTTGCAAAACTGGCAATAAACCCCATGAAAATCCCTGTGGATTAGGAGCCAGAATTCAAAAGCCATATACAGGTAACAGAAAGATCTTCATGGACTTCAGCAAGGCTTGGCTCCAGACTCTTCCCTTTATGTATTTTAGAAATGAGCTGCAGGTAACCAATAAGGAAACCTCTCTACTCTGCCCTCGTGAGGCCCCATCTGGAGTCCTGTGTCCAGATCTGGGGCCCCCAACACAAGAAGGATGTGGAACTGTTGGAGAGGGTTCAGAGGAGGGCCACAAAGATGATTAGAGGCCTGGAGCACCTGCCCTATGAAGAGAGGCTGAGGGAGCTGGGCTTGTTCAGTCTGGAGAAGAGAAGGCTGTGGGGGACTTCATTGCAGCCTTCCAGTACCTGAAGGGAGCTTATAAGCAGGAGGGGATTCAACTTTTTAAAAGGATAGACAATGACAGGACAAGGGGGAATGGATTAAAACTAAAGGAAGGAAGGTTTAGATTAGATATTAGGGGGAAGTTTTTTACAGAGAGAGTGGTGAGGTGCTGGAACAGGCTGCCCAGAGAGGTAGTGGATGCCCCGTCCCTGGAAGTGTTCAAGGCCAGGTTGGATGGGGTCCTGGGCAACCTAGTGTAGATCCAGGCCTGAGGTTGTTGGCCCTGCCTGTGGCAGGGGTGTTGGAGCTCTATGATCCTTGGGGTCCTTTCCAACCAATGCCATTCTGATTCTATGAAACCAAGTTTAGTAAGAGAAAAAGCAAGATTCAGGACTCATTCTCCATATTAAGAACGTCTCCATGTTGAGGCTACGGCTCTTGAAGACTCCAACTTCTTTAATCTTACTTCATGCAGACAGTACCTTTGCCTTCGGATACCTCTGTACTGTAATCCTTGCGGCTGGGGAGCACACAGCTGGATTTGGGTCTCAGCTCCAAGCCTGCTGGTGTTGATTTTTCAGGTAATTCTGATTGAAAACTTTGTGAGTATGACACAGAGATCTCAAACTCCTTAATCACCTCATCATCAGTGCCTGAAGATACTGTCTGTTCTTCATCCTCCACATAACTGTTTACTGGAAGAAAAACAGAACTTGGGCTTTAGACAGTTTGCTGCCCTTGGCCAAGAAACCAGATGATAGAGCACACTTCTAGCTCTCTGGGGAGAAAAAAAGGGGATCAAAGTTTTAGGGAGGACTGGGGAATGAACTTGAGAATCACCTGCTGCTTCAACCTCTGGAAAGGCTGTGAATGTCATACTGTATCACGCTATAAAATAACATTTACATACTATTAAACCTCCCCCAATTATGCATGTTACCCTAATTTTTTTTTAAAAAAAAAGATATTTAACAGAGCAGAACACAAAGGAAGACACAACAGACACAGAGAACCACTCAAAGTCATTAGCATGTGGAAAGACAAAGTAGTAAGCTAAGGACTTGAAAACTTGGTCATGCCTCCAGTCCCCTCCAGCTCCTGCTAAGGCGGAGCGGGAACTTCTGTGCAGCAAAAGCAACTCAGACATAACCTGCTCTAGGCAACACCACGGACACATAAATACAGCACATGGCTAACAGGCACTGCTGACTCCATCTGCCAGCAGCAGAGGAACTCTAGAGACCAATGTAAATTGTAACCTTTAAAAGAGAAGATACGCACTTGAGCACGTCCCTGTGAGTGCCCTTCCCCTCCTGCTACCGACACGTGCTTTGAATAGGAGATGCTGCTCCCTCATTAGCGCGCGAGCGTCTGCCAGATGGGGGAAGGAAGGTTCAATACATGCTATATATATTTGGCCTTGCTTTGTCAGGATGAAAAGGCAGTGGCATTTTGCTGATCTCCCTGCCATCAGCATCAAGGAAGCACAGCAGCGGGACATTCTGACCTACTGACATGCACAGAGAAGGGAGCGACAGGCAGTCGGTGTGTAAGTGTGTGCTTGGGTACACACGTGTGAACGAGCCAGCTGTCAAGCACGGTCAGTCCACTGCTTGCTCTTGAGCATGCAGGATGCGATACGGTTGCCAAGACCCACTTTGATAATCGCTATGGCAAACCCAAGCAGATGAACCAGCGAGCACTGGGGACAAACAGGTAGAAGGCAGCTTTCCCAGTGACACTGCCTGGTTTGGGAGGGAAAGCACCTTTTTTTCTTTCCCAACTTAAATCTCCCACCAACCAACCAGCTACAGATGGGGAAACCAGCCCCTGCTTTTACATACTGTGGTAGGTCTATTAAAAACACGCAGTATAAACTTAATGACAACTGCTGTCACCGCTCCATCGTTTCACCTGCTGCTGCACAGAAGATGGTACTCAACTCCTTAGGCAGAGAGGGCAGAATAAAGAATCATAGAATCATCGGGGTTGGAAGGGACCTCGAGAGATCATCGGGTCCAACCTCCCTGCCAAAGCAGGCTCCCTAGCTCACACTGCACAGATAGGCATCCAGATGGCTCTTGAATATCTCCAGAGAAGGAGACTCCACAACCCCCCTGGGCAGCCTGTCCCAGGGCTCTGTCACCCTCACTGTGTAAAAGTTCTGCTGCATGTTGGTGCAGAACTTCCTATACTCTAACTTGCAGCCATTGCCCCTTGTCCTGTCCCCACAGACCACTGAAAAGGGACTGGCCATTTCCCCCTGCATCCCATACTTAAGATATTTATAAACATTAATAAGGTCCCCCCTTAGTCTTCTTTTCTCCATGCTGAACAGTCCCAGCTCACTCAGCCTTTCCTCACAGGGGAGATGCTCCAGGACCTGGAGTGTCAAAGCAAAGAACCTGGCAGTGCCAAAGCAAACCGCTGCCACCACCAGCCCAGCAGAAGCTGGCTTCTTCCCTGCCACCGTACTGTTAGATTTGACCCTCCGGTCTGATTTGCCACAGTTTGACAATAAACCTGCTGTTCCTTCTGGAAAATTGCTCTCGATTGGAAGCATTGCTCAGGCGGCCAAGAAGGCCAATGGCATCTTGGCTTGTGTCGGAAACAGTGTGGCCAGTGGGTCTGGGGAGGTGATTGTGCCCCTGTACTCGGCATTGGTGGGGCCGCGCCTTGAGTGCTGTGTCCGGTTCTGGGCTCCTCACCACAGGAGGGACGTGGGGGTCCTGGAGCAAGTCCAGAGAGGGGCGGCCAGGCTGGTGGGGGGGCTGGAGGGCGGATCCTAAGGGGAGCAGCTGGGGGAGCTGGGGCTGTTTAGCCTGGAGAGGAGGAGGCTGAGGGGAGACCTTATCACCGCCTACAATTACCTGAAGGGAGGTTATAGAGAGATAGGTGATGGTCTCTTCAGCCAGGTGACAGGTGATAGGACAAGGGGGAACGGCATGAAGCTGTGCCAGGGCAGGTTTAGATTGGATGTTAGGAAAAAATTTTTTACTGAAAGAGCTGTCAGGGCCTGGAACAGGCTGCCCAGGGAGGTGGTTGAGTCACCTTCCCTGGATGTGTTCAGAAAAAGGGTAGATGAAGTACTTAGGGATATGGTTTAGTTTAGGATGAGAATGGTTGGACTTGATGATCTTAAAGGTCTTTTCCAACCTTATTATTCTGTGATTCTGTGAAAAAGCCAAGTGTTCCTATTCTGTTAGAGCGAAGAAAGGTTTTAGACATCAGTCTGTAAATGGTCAGTGACCAGCTATCATAAAAATGGATTATTTTCAAGCAAGCTGTTTAAAAAAAGTTTCTTAGATTTTTTTTTTAAATAAAATTTATGTCCTTTGGCCTAAATGTGCTGCAATTTATTCAAATAATCAACTAAACATGCCTTCTCAGCCAACTGTGTCATCAATTCACTACCTGCAGCTCCTGCAACCTCTCCAAAACTAATTTAAATGCTGGTAAGTTCTATCCATACATGTATACCTTTGGGATATTTAAGATAAAAACTAAAAAATCCAGTATAAACAAAAATCCACTTGTCACTCTAACAGCTTGCCAAAAAATCCCAAGTAAAATACCCCCTCCAGTAATTAAGCCACATCTTTCACAATATTATACCATAACAGTACCATTAAAATCCTGGATCTGCAGGCACGAGGCTATACGCTGTAATAAACAAGCATTAATGCAGTGAACAATTACGGTTATTACAAGAAATTTTGCAGAGGCCACCTGGATGCAGCACTCCTGGACGGCTCCTGTAAGGGTACTCCTTGGGGTGACCTTCATGCAGCTCACAGAATCACAAGGTTGGAAAAGACCTCTAAGATCATCGATTCCAACCATTCCTGTCCTAAACTAAACCATATTCTTAAGTACCTCATTTACCCTTTTTTGGAACACATCCAGGGAAGGCAACTCAACCACCTCCCTGGGCAGCCTGTTCCAGGCCCTGACAACTCTTTCAGTAAAAATTTTTTTTCTAATATCTAATCTGACCCTGCCCTGGTGCAGCTTCATGCCATTTCCCCTTGTCCTATCAGCTGTCATCTGGCTGAAGAGACCATTGCCCACCTCTCTACAACCTCCCTTCAGGTAGTTGTAGGTGGTGATATGGTCTCCCCTCAGCCTCCTCTTGTCCAGACTAAACATCCCCAGCTCCCTCAGATGCTCCTCATATGATTTGCCCTCCAGCCCGTTCACCAGCTCCCTGCAAAAGAGAGCAGAGCCCTTTTTCTAGGACAGAAGGTAAGGGTGAAGGCATGGCAGGGAGGAGTCTGGCCGGGTTTGATGTGTTATTGGCCACTTGACTTTGATTTCAGCTTTACAAATCCCTAGCACATGACTGCATCACTTGACACGACACTGGATGCTATTTCCTACTAGTGTTTGGAAGCCTACAGGTTAATTAAACGGTGGGACTGGGGAATCTGTAGCAAATGCTTGATACAGCTGCTGCTGAATCTCTGCCTGAGCAGCAGACAGCTTGGTGTCAATGTAATATCTCTGTATTAATAAAACTAACTTTACCCAGAGGAGAGAAAAACGTTCACCATTCAAATATACAAGTGTCCTGATTAGGAAAGGACAAGGGGGAAACATTTTCTATATCACCATGGAAACTTAAATAAAGGACCCATAATTACAATCTAAATTCTGGAAAGATAATGAATACATCTTGAGATCTGCAGATGTTGTGTAGCATATACATATTTCTAGCAACTTCAACTCAATTACTGCTATGCAGCATCTGTTTTACAAATCAACTTCCCACCACTCATAAGGGAGCGTGTGGGGGTTTTATTTATTTATTTATTTTCCCCAGAGGAGACAGTGGGGGAGGAAGGAGGGTGACCTCCTTTTCTGGCAAGGTACTTCAAACTACCACTATTTATTCAGAAAATTCCAACACCCAATCAGTTACAGAGTTAGCTTACAGGCATCCAACTACACTAAGCTAAAATGCATGAAATAAATAATTCAAGAATTCTCTGCAGTGTTACCAAGTATAAAGAATAACTTACCATTTGCTCAAAGCGTATCCAAGAAAAAGAATTACCGAATAAAATACATAGTGTAGGTGTAAAATAGAGATGTACTGCATGCATCCTGTCTGCCTGCGTGTTAAAAAAACCCCACAACAAACAACAGTCACTTTGGCTGAACAAGGAAAAGTTTGCAAATGCCAAATCTCTGCTTCCCTATACATTTAATGCTGCCCTTGTGTGTCCACTCTTTGCTTAAAGATTTGATTCTGCGTTAGGGAAGTCACTGAGAGTTTCAACGGGAGCATCACCAAGCCCTGAAGGGAGCAGAAGTACTATACAAAGAAATTTATTTGATCATATAACCAAAGACAATATCAGTACATCTATGTATAATGCATATACTCAGAGGATCCCAGGAGCGCTCTGTGCCGTGTTCTTTGCTATTACAGAAGCCGTCACACAGGCCTGGCCTTAAAATTTTCATGATCAGGATGACATAGAGAAACGGTGATGTGCAACGGTTCCTAACTCAGCAGCACCCAGAACTGCAAGCAGAAAGAAAAGGGTTTTTTCTTTTGGAAAACTGGCAAGGCCTGATGGAAACGACAGATATGTTAAAGGGTCTCAGAGAAAAAAGGAGGAACATTTTGTAAAGGGAACATTTAGCAACACACATGGAGTTGCTACTACCAATTGTCGTGCAACTACATCTCTGATCTGTAGTGTCTTCAATCTGGAGTCATCTTCTTGCTCTTGCTGTCAACAGCTTGAACTGAGAGTTCAAAGGAAAGTACAAAGTAATGCAACTCCCTGATCTGTGGGTTTGACTAGGAAGGAGAGCACCCCATGTCTTCATTTATGCTCAAAACTATTTGGAGACACAATCCAATCAAAAATCCCTTTTATAAAACAGAAACAAATTCAAAACCATTCAGCAAGACCTCACATGTACTTAAAACTGATGGAGAATGTGCTGTGATACAGTAAACCCATGTTTCTACACATGCTGTGATGGACACAGAGACTGGGCACAGTGACTGTGCACCATTGACCAACACCGACCGCTTGTTTAACTGAAGGCAGCTTTCACCAGGCTTTTATCCTTGCATCCAGGCCCATGTGTTTTTGTCCCCTCCTGGTAGGTATACCAAGCTGGGACCCATTACCCAGTGGGAAACATGGGTAATGGGATGTTTCCCACTGGGTAATCTGGGTAACCCAGTGGGAAACATCACCCACAGCCCCCCTACCTTCTCCACCAGAATCCAGACATGCAAACCTACAAGAAGTCCGCCCCTCTTTGCTGAGGGACAAGTGATAACATCCTGCTCTTGCAGCATGTCAATCTCTACCTTGTCATCTGTCCTTGCCCCCTGACCAAACCAACTGGGAGTTCTCTGAGGCAAACCTGCTTGGGGGTTTCCATGTGGTGCAAGCAGATAGAATCACAACTTGGCAGCTTCCATACCAGGAGGCATTTCCAACATAAAGAAAAGAAAAAGCAAACAAAAGAAGTCAGAGAATAATCAGAAACAAGTTGTTATTTGGCTCTGACCATCAAGCACCTCCATAGCTGAACAATACAGCAGCCAGAGCAATAAACTCCAATTCTGCACACTGCTGTGCAAAGAAATAGAGAACTGCCCACAGCAAACAGCATGAAAATCAACATCTTTCCCTGTTGCTTTTCTCCTACTCTCAAGTTTGGATTTTAAAAATAGTAACATGGGATTCAGCTTCACACCAACTCTCACTTTTCTGCCTAAGGTTCTCCCATAGCTATAGGAAATGGTAGCCAAGAAGCAGAAGCACAATCCTCCCCAATTTTCCCAATCACCTGCTTTACATTTTACATGTGGTGTAAACATGAGTCAGGCTTTGTTTATTCTACTGGGCTTTATTAGCACAGGATTTGTGGAGAAGTTGATGAAAAAAAGAAAAGAGATTGCACGCTGTAGGACACATGGCTAAGTCAGGAAAACCCCTGTTGTGGATGCAGTTACATCCATGAGTCAGCCTACACCCCTTTGCCAGCCCAGGTTAGGCTGTGTGGAGAAAACATGAAGCTGTAGAGGCAAAAAAAGCCCTTTCTGTGAGCAGATGCTGTGTCTGTGCTGGGGATGCTGCAGGGCACAGGTGTAGCTGTGTATGCTCTGGGGTGTGGGGCTCTAAATGCTCATGGACCTGGAAACTAAACAAACTGCTGGATCCCCGTGGTCAGCGAGATAGAAAACACTGTCCTTTCCTTCCAACAAATAACAACTTTCACTTTAGAAGCATTATTTTTATGACAGTTTTCCTGGTAGCTTTCAGGTTCCCCATCAATCGCCTCTCCTCCTTGTTTGCTTGGCTTGAATACTCACTCCTGCTGATGCAAGGAAGTCACTTTGTAAGCTCTATCCACTATGTTTAAGTAAGTTTCTCTGAATTCCCACTAGCTTCTTGCAGAAAATGGCCTTCCACCTTGCAGAAATCAAACTAGCAAAGAACTTCCCAGGAAACCCAGAACATTGACTCTTGCTCCTCTTTAAAGCATGGTTTTGCTGTGCCACACTCACAACGTGCTAGACCCAGCGTAAGCACACCAATTACATACCATTCATAGCACCCAACACTGTAACCATTAGCTTCATGCCCACAAGCCTTTGTTTGCTGATTAACAGGGTGGAAATCAACTCCCTCACAAAGATATTTGTTTGGGGTTGCTACGGATAACAACTGCATTGCAACAAGGCAGATATTTATTTTCCCACTGATTTTTCTAATTGAAACTTTCTGTTTGCTATGAGAGGGTTGATTCACCACAGCCCCCTTCACCACCACTGTAACACCACCCCACCGTTTCCATGGCACTCCTGGGAAAAATCACAGGCTTCAGTGGCAGCGGGTGAGGATGTGATGTAATGAGACTCTCCTGCATTCAGGACCAAAGCTGTAGCTCAAAAGGGACAATCTGGTCCTCCTTCCCTTCCCCTCTCCCCCCTGTTTCAGTTTTAGCAATCATGTGGCCAATTTACCTGATTCAAAAGTAACAGGGAAGGGGCTGGTACCTCTCAGCTGAAGCAGCCAGCCAGCCCAGGTCAGCACACAGTGGCATGCTCGTGAGGCCAGACACAGAAAGAGGCTCAACTGTGTGATCGGGGAAGGACAACACAGCTCAGCTGCAGTTTAACATCAGCTACTGACAACTGCAAAACTGCACCCTCAGGCCCAATCGTTTTATAGCTACGTTATTTATGGCAATAAGTCTAGACCCCGAAATTGACCCTGCAACACAGAGCTTCAGGAAACCTCAGTGCTCTCATTAATCCAAAATCAGGGCTTTCTGTCCAGCATCACCACTCACTACTTGCTGTAAAATCCTCCCACACAGATTATGCCTCATCGTATAGACTGTACAGGCTTGAATCTCTCCCAGCCTGAGGAGAAAAATATCTCCAAGTGCCCAGCTAGCAGGGGCAAACACTCACACCCAGTGCAATGAGTCCCTCCAGGGATGATGCTTCATCTCACGTGGATACTGAGCTCCCTAGACAGGGGATCACCTGCCTGAACATCGGGGAACTTTTAGGTAGGGTGATGAAGCCATGAGAGCAGCAGCTATTGTCTTGGTCATTAGAAGAGTTTTTCTACAGATTTTACTATGGGCTGGTGTAAGATTCAACCTCATTGGTCTACAAATAGGTACTGATGAAGCCTTCATTCAGGAGGAGGAGACTGCATGAGGATCATGCAAACAGCATCTGCAGCAGCAACAGCCCAACCACATCTTCTCGTTACCTGGAAGATTCAGACAGCCCAACGATTCCATTCACCACCTACAAAACTGCACATTTTTTCCTCTGTGACTACAATGTCTCTCTTTTCTTTCTTTGCAGCCTTTCCCCTCGGTTACTAAAATAGTTTCAGGAGTCCATGAGGCCTCTTAAAATGATGGCAGCTGCTGCAAACAGGTCATTACAACAGCTAAAAAATCAACCAGGCACAAAGAAGTCATGTCCACACACCTATCTGGCAAGGGGTGAGGACCAACACCAGCTCACCTTTTGGCAGAGTGATGGATGATCTATGCTTCCAAAAGTCTGAATGGTCATTCCCTTCCATAAGCATTTGCCTGCCATCATGGGCTGGCATAAGTAAAAGAAGTACTACAGTTTGTATCAGCACACAGAAATACTATGTTCCAGCTCTGCACAGAGTGCTGCTAGTATGCCTGCACGTAACCTCCACCACAACACAATGAGATCATTCACACCTGCCTCGCCTGTAGTAGGAGATGGAAGGTGAGGAGGCAGGGTTTCTAGGAGAGAGGCAGCACTTCCCAGATGCTGCCAAGATGCTGTTTATTGGTAAATGAAGCCTCTAGAGTCCTAAGCAACCTTCCCAGAGGAAGATAGAGCCGTAACTGCCATATGGGGAGTGGGAAGAGGATGCCACTTAGCAAAAGTGGATCAGAAAATACATGCACAAACACACACACTCACACACACAGTTTGTTCTGTAACTGCACTGAATGGCAAAATCCATTTCTTCCTTTCAAATACATTCTTCCCCATGCAGCTTATGCAACCTTCTACATGCCAAGAGCTTCCCAAACAGAGCATCCTTTCTTATGCCCCCTATGGAGCTAGGCACAAGGAACCTCTGCCCACCAGACGAGGAACTTGGTGAAAACCCAAACTACTGATCTGCTGTGGGCTTGTAAAGATACTGTGTCTAGAATCACCAGCTGAGCATGAACAGCAATGTTCACAAACAGCCCAAGACAAAGCCCACATTGGTAGCACCTTTGAAAACGTGTGTTTTGAACCACTCTTTGGCTTCATTCCCCAAGCTGTAAAGATGACATACCACAACTTACCCTCCTCTCAGGGCTATTGCATACTCTCATCACCATTTACTTTTGGCATCATGGTTGAAGATCCCTTAGAATTTGAAACTTTGAAAAGGCAGGACTGCAAAGCAGTACTTTAAATATAAAAAAAAGGAACATGGTGCCACCTTCACGAGGACAAAAGCCTGTGCAGAAACACTTTCTGAGTGGTTCTGGATTGCCCAGAGAGAAAGCATTCAGTGCAAACTCACGTCTGCACTTCAGTGCAGAAAGTTGTGGACTCGTACCACGTTCTTCTGAGACCAGATGCATATCCCTAGTCACATTAGTGCTTTCTCCCACTCCAGCAGTAAGGAGCATTTGCTGTGAAGTGATTTGGTCCACTGCCTGTCTTTGCTTTCCTTCACTCGGTCCTCGTGGTGCTATTGATTCAGCGTAGCCTCTTTACACGTCCTGCTTTGAGCACAGGCACTGACTTTTGTAGGGCTTCATTCTGGCTAGAGTGCTGGCTGGCTCCATAGCCAGGCAGGTGATAAAAGTCATCAATGCTTAGGATCTTTACATGGAAACTGGCCATCTCTCTATTTTAGTCTCAGGTTCAAGCAGAAGTTTTATTTACCACACAGCAACATCTTTTTGTTACAGGTATATTTTTCTGTCTGGGTTTACAGGACCTAATGAAAACTCACTTCTTGCCTAGGAATTCCTGGCCATATGACGGGTCATTTTACTGAGGTCAGGAGTGCTTATATACCACAGAAAGAATAATTTCCTCTCCTACAGCAATTACTGGCAAAAATCAATGAACCCTGTTAAGCTGGAGGCCAAGGTAAGTAAATGCAATAGTGCTTTGTAGTTTTAAACTCCCAGAGCCTCTGAGGCATGCCTCCCCTACACATGTATTGAGGATAACTACCTAGCCATCCAGACAAGATTCCTATTAGGATGTCAAACTTCCTAGCATCCCAAGGTCAAAAAAATTTATTTTAGTGCCCTGAAATGCAATCTTCAGCTAGCACAGAGATTGTCTAATTGATGGAAAAAGATCTCCAAAGACCTCATGCCGTTTAAGCACAGCGCTCACCTATAAATTACACCAGTGTTATGAACACAGTGTCAGACAGCTCGGGAGACTCTTCAATCACAGAACTTGCAGTGCAAAAATAGTTGAGCTCTGATTCAGAAGACTCAGCTCAGCTGGTGTGTCTGTTCCCATGCCTTTTCAGAGCAGTGGCTGCTGAAGCTGCTAACTGAATGGTCACTTTGATTTTGTGTTTGCAAAGGATGTGTTCCCTGAGGAAGAAGTGGGCTAAAGCCATTGCATTCAGGGTGCAATTAGTGCTGATTTTCACCTTTTGTGTTACTACTTTTTTTTTCCCCCCTCCTCTATAAATTCTGACTGGGAAGCAGGTGGAATGGTCAGCTCTGCCCCTCTGCTTACAGTACACTACTTTGAGAAGTGGCTTATTTCTCCACTGCTTTTCCCCAATTCTTAAGCCAAATGTGCAGTGACGGATTTGGCAGCCACGCTGTCACCAGCCACCCCCAGTCAGCTGATCAGCGGTATCTTAGCCACAGAGGGGGGATGCAAAGCCTGCAATGGGAGACAGTTCATCAGAAACACTGAGGTTAGACAATGAAGGAGGATCTCAGGGAAGCTGCAAGGGCAAGCTCAGCTGTAGTTGCAAAATTTACAACTACCTGTTGTACTGCGGCAGGACGGATGTGTGGAAGGATCTGCCTTCCCATCATCAGCCTCTTAATCCTGGTGTCTCAGTGCTTCCTGCTGAACTACCACCTCATTTTTAAACTGCAGATCAAAAGCACCCAAAGTGAAGAACTTTTCCCTGCATTTGTTTGGCATGTTGTAACCTTGGCACAACGTTACTGGAGGCATTTAAGTACAGACCAGGACTCAGCAGCAGCCAAACCTGCACCTTGCTGATTAACATGCCTCACAGTATCTAACAGACGTTTTGACTTAAGAACCCAAGAATTTCATTGCTCAAACACTTTTTTAGATCCCCAAGCCTAAAAATGGCTTTCAGTAATGTGTGTGCTGCTTTGGGGCCTCAGAAAAGGTACTCTGGGAGCTAGGAAACATATCCTACGAGGCAAAAATGTGATCAAAACCATACTGGATAAAAAGGAGAAGGGGTAATGATGGGTTTTAACAGAATTTTATTTTATTTCATGTCAGAAGCCTGCTCTAAGTTTAAGAAAGAGGAACAACTACCGCATTTTATTTTGCATCTTTTTTAAAACAAAATTATTCTCATCTAGGGTTGGTGGGTTTTTTTTCCTCCTAAACCCAATAAACTATATATTGGAATGACCTTGTAACGGGTTTCTGTGGCTCTTTAATCACCAGTGGCTGCTAAATGAAGCATATCTATTTTCTCTGTTACATTACTATTGGCAACCAGGTCTTCAGTAAGTGCCCAGAAATATTTCCATGGCAACAAAAAGCATTCAGCATTGCTACTGTTTTGTGCCAATTTAGCTTTAAAATATTCTATTGTGGAGAGAAATATGGTACATTAAGTGAAATAAAGTCAAGATGCAATGTTCTGAAAAGAATATAAGGATAAACAGGAAACATGTATTTTGCAAAAACGGGGGAAAAAATGCCAAATGGAAGGAAAAACGTTCAAAGCTAATATTGATGCTACTGAGCACCTTTGCTGAATGTCAGCATGTCCATATGCTCGCTTACATTGTCACTTAGGGTTAGGTAACAAAGCTAACAGAAATAAGGATACCTTAAACATCTTCTCTTGATCATTTTAATCCATGACTGAAATGTTAAGTTGCCAGACTATTACAGCCTCTCTGCATGTCTAGGTTACCATCAGAAGAGTTCATACTCTTGATGTTAGAGAATGAATCTAAAGGAAAAAGAGGAAATAAAGAGTTGAAAAATGAAATACAAAGAGCATGTGTGTGTTTTGGAAGTGAAGGGTCACTTAGAAGAGCAAAACGATTTCTCCCACGTCAAAGATCTTGTGGAAGACATTTTCAAATCACAGTCCAGCACTTTCTCTCCTATTATACAACTTAGTTCTGAGAAGAAAAAAAAAAAAAAAAAAAAGGCATCAGCTCCCAGCCCTACAACTCTCAAAGAGCCAACTTCAGGATTATAAAGTCTTCAGACCATTGGATGGGCCTTTGTGCAGCACATTGCAAAGATAAAAAGATAAAAGACTATCTGAGAGCGTTTGGAGTGACATTCCCTACTGTGTAAAAAGCTATGCATTGCCCTCTGACGTGCTTCATGTGGAAGTAGAGAGCTCTTGGCAGCAGCACTGTAGGTGCTGGGGAGCCCTGTAAGGCCAGCCTTGCAGTCCACAATGGCTCCAGACAGCTTACTGAGAAGGAAAGCCAATAAATATTAAGAGAGAGTCCAAGAGCAACTTGATCAATACCTATTCTCAGCTGGGAGATAGGTTCAGAGTGACCCTCTCCTTTAGCTGCGGTGATGAGTTACTCTGGCATCTGACTGTCACTCTGTATCTCACACTAGGAAAAGTCACTTGGGCCACCACACACTCCTAAGGACCCTCTTTTTCAGATGTCCCTGCAGACAAGACTGCAGGTGAGAAACTGCTCTGACAGCAACAGCAGCCTATTCCCCCGTTTTCCTAAGAGCTCAACACCTTCACCAACACACAAGGCTGTAGTTTAGAGAAAAGACAAAGACCTGGAAGCCACCATTGGAATAATGCATTTGGCACACTGCTGCTCTCAGCCACAGGATTCGCCATGAATCACTCTCATAGCCCCTCTTGAGGCCACAGGCTCTGCAAGAGACCAGGTTGTGCCCTAGATATCACTTGCCCAGGAGGATCCATGGCCCCAGAAATCCCCTAAAGGATGCAACATGCTCTGCTCCATGTTGTCTGTGTACATAATCCAAGCTCACAGGGTAAATCCATCCCTGCAGCACTGATTGTGAACAAGCACTGTGAAGAGGGTACTGCACATCAAAGTGCAGGGGTACCAGAAGGCAGGAAATCTGTACAGGTTAGAGGTTGGGCTCCAAGAGATACAGCTTGGGGTGCTTAACCTGATAATTGGCATTCGCTCCTTTGGAATATGAAATTAAGCAGTCCCAGTTTGGGAGAGAGAACAACTAGACCAAAAACTCTTTTTAATTATTTACTGCCTGGCTTTTAACAGTGTGAAAAATAGTAATAAAGAGCTAATTTTAATATTCATTAAAGAACACCGTTAAGGTTGATACCCTCTCACAGTCTGATATTCCTATTAAATACGAAAACAAACAGGCTGATCTTCCACAGCCTGCACAGAAAAGGCTAAAGACTTCCCTAGAAGCCAAGAGTGATGAAAAGCTCTTGGTCATTATGAAAGAAACATTTTCAAAAGCATCTACTGCCTGCTTAAAAAAAACAGGGGAATGTAGATATCTGAAGCCAAATTCTGAAGACCATCAGTGTGCCTCATCAGCTCCATACTGTAGACCCACTGCCCCCTCTTTTCCTCCCTTACCCCCTTTCCTAGGATGTTCATGAAGAGCAGCTTTAACCCAGCAAGACCCATGGATGGCATCCACAGGACTGCAGCTTTCCTGCATGTGGTTGGGACAGGTGTCCATCAGTCCTCCGTGACCCAGGTAACTTCCAGCCACATTTATGGCAATATTTAGTGATTACAGGTCACGTGGCTGAAATTCAGTCCTGAACACAATCACCTGAAGAGCTGTCACTTACGGATCAGAAGTCAGAGTTAGGCCTATTTAAAACTGAAAATATCAAATTCAGTTCTCCTTCCCATAATCTCCTGCCTGCTGTCCTCTTCAGCCTTATTTGAAAAGCCTGTGGGGGTGGTGGGAAGGGAGGAAAGCGATTTGGGAGCCTTTCATCCATAAAATTATGGCTGGCTTTTTAGTACAGCATTTCACAGCACATGGCACAGTAACATCTTGAGATTCCTGGCACAAAGAAACAAGGTTTGAGATTATATCTATCTTTAATAGCAATGACGCAAAGGCAGATGGTTCTCAAAGCAAAGGCTTAAGGCTAAACACTCCCTTTGAAGGGTCCTGCTACCAGAAACAAACCATGGGGGGAGCAAAATATGCCTTGCTACAGCAACAGAGCCTGACTGCCTTCTCACATACAGCATTTCATCCTGGAGATTTCCATTTATTCCAAGGAGATTAATCTCATGAATGAGAGAACTGGAAACAGAAGAGGAAAGGTTAAATTTTTCTTTGGGATTTGGGGAGTTTTATTTTAGCTGTGGGAAACAAAGACAACAGAGAACATAATGAGCAGATTAGCAACTAAATCAAATCAATCAATGCTAGAAAAACAAGAGGTTTGGATGACACTGTCACAGTGCATGCTAGCTGCTTACCTGCAAAACTTGCCATGCCATTATTTCTTTTTAAGGAGCCACCCAAGCTGAGGTTGTGTTCACGACCTGCCGTTCTCATAGAGGGCTCACCTTCTTCCTCAGCGATGGGAGGAAGCCGATCTAGCTGCTGGAGGTCTTCATTCATCCAGTAGGATCCATTGGCTGTCAAAGACCTGGTGCTTTCAACACACTGCTCTGGTAAACTGCTGGTAACGTTAACCCGTTTTTGCCTCTGTGAACCCACATCAGGGCCATGAGGGAGGTTTTGTGAAGTAAGATCGGGACCCCCAACGTAACCATCTTCTCTAGGATACAAGTATTCCTCATCCCAGAGTTCATCATCTGATTCCTCAGAATAATCCTCATAAACTCCTCCATTATTCTCCAAGTCCTGGTTCCTCTCTTCTTCTGACTTACGACCCACTCCACTCAAATTCAGCAGTGAAGTAGATATAGAGTCTCCTGCTTGCTGGATAGCTTCATATATTTGAGACATCCAAGAAGACAGTGGCTGAAGGAAATTCTGAGCAGCCTCAGAAGCCATGTTTAATACTATGCCAGTATCTGGTGATCAG
Organism: Porphyrio hochstetteri; assembly: GCA_020800305.1. Taxonomy (NCBI): domain Eukaryota; kingdom Metazoa; phylum Chordata; class Aves; order Gruiformes; family Rallidae; genus Porphyrio; species Porphyrio hochstetteri. The sequence continues at coordinate 64,635,777 of CM036908.1, read as the reverse complement.
TTGTTCAGCTTTGCCAGCGTGTCACTTATAATTCAGAGAGCTACAGAATAAGCATCATAAGAGATTACTGTAAATTGCTTGTCCATCAACACCTGTCGACACACTAGCTACGTAAGATGTCTAGAATTGAGAGGAGAAATGGAAAAAGGACTTCTACCCATTAAGAATACCACCCAAAATCCAGAATGATGGACAAATTACACATATTCCTGCAGAGAACTGGAAAGCCTTCATTCAATTGCTAAACTTTACATAAAATAAAAGCACAGAACATTGGAGTAGAAGTACCTTTTCTGACGTGCACACATTCTGGTGGCAGCTGTCAACAGACCTGGTAAAAAAAGTACAAAACAACCTGCAGTCAAAAATCTCAAATAACCTCCTGGCCCTGACTTCCACCACACCTTTAGCATCAGCATGTCCAGATGGGGAAATTGAAGGTTGAAGAATTAAGGGAGAATTTTTTTTTTGATTGAGTGATGCAAGAGGCCTAAAAACAGGCAGAACCAGCACATGGCAGACAACCATCTCCAATGTTTTGCTCCAGAACAACTCTGAAGAAGGCCCTCCTGCACATAGAGAAACACAAGCCAGAAGGTTTTGACCTTCACAGAAATAAAAACAAACCAAAACAAAACACTAGACGTGGAATACTGTAGATACGAAATTGCTGGGAACAGAAGCAAGTTAACTAAAGCATTGGTATCACATCAATATGGTATGTTCTCAAAACTCATCTAAACTCTAAATAAAAAACTAAATTGCAGAAAGTTTAGGTGCTTTTTTTCCATGATATACATCTTCCCACGTTATCACAAGACAGATATTCTTTCAGGAACTCTGAGAAGAAGGAAAAATCTATAGATAGGATGATGGGGTTAGAAAGAATTACGTAGTTGCAGATTTTTAGGCCAAAAGACAACTAAAAAGAAGTGAAAAGAAGCTTCAAAATTAATACCAGCATCTTGCTGAATTTAGAGGTCTAGGACCAATGAAACTATGAAAGGGCAAATACAATATAAGCAGCAAAAAAATAAGCTCAGCAGCAGTGTGCATTACCTTGTGAAATGATCTCCACAGAAACACAGTGGAAATCCCAGTGGTTTGGATTTTCAAATGGAGCATGGATGAAGAGATCCCACCTGGCTTAGGGAGCAGCTTCTTTACATAGGAGAAAAGTGACTTAAGAGGTCTTTACCTTTTGAAGCACCTATGAGGAATACTCTTGTTCAGTGGTGCTGACTTATAGCACACAACCTCCCAACAGGTTTGTAAAAAGCTTTGGCACATGCTAAGAATTACAGCCCTTACAAGGGCAGTCAATGAATGTCGGTTACTAGAGCCATATAAAACCTGAGAGCTGATACACACTCTTTGGGCTCAGGACACACACACTGTTCCAGTACCCATCTGTCAACCACCAGCCCCTGGCTCTCTCACTGGGACCCAGGTAACGCTCCCTGCCACACATTAAATCTTTGCCGAAGAACAGCAGCATGGCGTAAACTTCCAAGTGAGCTGTTCCCTTCATCAGCCTCTCCTCCTCCCAGCTCTGCCCTTGCCAAAGGCTCTCAAAGTGCAACTGACTTTCTCATAGACCTAAAACGACCTCAAAAATTTTCAGCAGATTTAATGCAGATTTGCTACTGGTAAATCACAGCCCCAAAGATGTCACTGAGAAGAGATGGTACTTGTAACAGTGAGATGCTCCCAGGCATGGAAGGAGATAAATTTGGGTGGCTAAGTACCAGATACATTTTTAATTTGTCATTTATTTACAGGCCACAGGAAACAAATCTCTGATCTCTGATGAAAGAACTTCATAACGCTCTGTCTCCCTCTCAGCAGCAAGATACATGACAGCAGTAGCCCTTGGAGGGATGCAGGCATCCAGGAGTGATAGCTAACCAATGCAGCTAAAACATATGGGTGCTAAAATGAAGCGATGATCTGTTCTAAAAATCAACAGAACATAGACTTGTGATATTTGCATAGGGAATAATTAGCTCCTCTTGTTATTAAATTTCAGAGCTAAACCCAATTAGTCCAACAGAGCCATCCCACTTCTCCCGGATGCTGTGGCTGACTGCACCATAGCTCAGGCAAACGTCACAGTGCTGCACAAGAGACTCTGCGTTAGGGAGCTTGGTATCACAGCCATAAAGACAGAGGGAATTTTTCAAGGTGAGATTTTACTTCAGCCATGGAGTTAAAGCAATGATCTACAGTCACCTGCTGGGCTTGGATGTGGTCACCCAGTCATCCAAAGAGGCAGATGAGACATGAACACCCGTTTTTCATGTACCAAGCAGTTGCCTCGATCATCTTGCTGGGAGGGCATCATGACATATACACATATAGATACCTATATATAGATATATATACACACAGCCACAATCCTACCCAAGACCTAGCAATTTGTCTGGATTAAAGACAGAAAACCCCAACAAAAGCTTTTTGATTTCAGTTTATAGACCATGGATAGACTCACCCAAAATACATGAACAGCTTTGCAGTTAACACCTACAACACACCTGCACAACTCACAATCCTATGTGAATCCCTACAGGTAAAAGCAACACGATTTCCAGAGTGCCTGACCCTGTTGAGCCTTTGCTTGGCTTTTCCTCCCGTCTCCTCCCGAAGGCTCTGCAGTCAACTGAATTATAAATGGCTTATTTTTGGTCTTACAGCAGATGGATAAAACGTGTAACAAGCTGCAGACAAGTTTAGGCGGGCAACATTTTTACAAACTCAACAGAGGATCAAAGGGGGCTGAGCTCCGTTAGAGGCTTGCTGTTTCCCAGGAGCTCTCTCCCTTAATTAGCAGGCACTGGTCTAACAGGGTGTTTATGATATCTTTCACAACATGGCCTTTTCAACATAGCAGATTTTTACTTCTGAATTCTCTAACAATTTTGACTTGCATTAGGGGGAAAAAGAAAAAGGCAAAAGAACTGAGAAGAGCATTTAAAATGTGTGGGAAAGAAAAATCTATTTCTTTTGAAAAGCATTCATCAAAAGAGAGGAAAAAAAACAGTTTAGCAAATTCATTTCAAGTCCCATCTTCTAAAACTAACCACAAGAATTTTCACGCCGAATCGCATGCTTAACTCAAAGTTGGGTTGGGTGTTGTGTTTTTTTTAAAATCTCTTGGAAAATCAGATAGCTAAAAGGATCAATGTTAAGCCTCTCACAGAAACCATCATAACCTTTACTACAATCTATATTCCCTCATCTTGATAGGATCGTTATTCCCGAGGAGCATTCCCATTGAGAGGTGCAATTACTGTATGGCTAAAAAAAGACTGCTATGAGCAGAATTTCAAACGCTGCCACAATGCAGAGGTTTGTAATATTAGCAAAGTGTCTTTCAATCTTCTTGATATACAGGCTCCTAAAGATTGTCATCAAACGTGCATTTCTTACAACAATTTCCCTTATTCAAGCTGTTGTGGAGTGTAGGCACAGATCCTTTTCTTCAGTCACTTTCTGTGAAGGCCCTTACAAAAAGTTTGCTACCAAACTACTCCCTTGCAGGGAAGCTTCTAGGCCACAGGTTAAAAACACCTTCCCAGCACTTAACAACTGAATAAATTTCAGGTGAGTGCTTATTTCTGAAACACTGGAAGAGGAAGAAATCCACAGCCTCACCTCTCTGCCTGGGAATGTACTGTCCCATGTAGAGATGCAAGAAAAGGAAATTGACACCCAGCTTCCAAAGATCAGAAGACACCTCTGTCACATCACTGTTTTAGAAAGACGCCCTTCTTTTGCCACCACCAAGAAAATTGTACCAAAAAGCTATTTTTAGCAGTTTTGGGCAAGTTGCTGAATCCATCTGTCCACAACCAAAACTCTGAGCAGTGTGGTGGGCACTGGTTTAGACAACCACACTAGAGGTACCCAGAGGAATGATTCCTGCCTCCCCCACTTCTCAGAACTTTTAATTAAGCCACTAATAATGATTTAACTTTATTCCCTGATCTTATACAGAGCATCAGTCCCTCATACCCATCTGTAGATCATATCCATGGACAGCAGCTTTATTGATGTGAACACCTAGGAAAAGCAGTGTTACGGGCCTAGCATGAAGCCTTGCTCCAAACTTAGGAGGAAAGACCTAAAACAAGATGTGAATCTAAGCTGATGCCCAGAATATCAAGAGTCTGCACAAAAGGCAAGGCCATTTTGCTGTTCATGAGAGGAGGAAGTGAGGAAGGTTTGGAGGAGTAAGATGATTTAATAACCCTTTTTAAGCTACTGAAAACTATAATGAGTCTGATCCTCCCTTCAGACTGGAGCCCAATTAACACACATGTAAAGTAGGGGAGGGGAGGCTAGGAACGTACTCTGCTGAACATAGGCAGCAGTGGCACTGGGGCAAGAAATCCTCTGTCCTAGTTCAGGGATCTGGACTCCTCTCCTTCTGCAGTTGCAAGAATCACATTTAATGAGATGCTAGCAAAGCCCTTCCATCCTCACTTTGAAGGATAACCAAACATTGATACAATGATACCACATTTCCAGTTAAAATTGTCACCGCCCCAGAACCAGCCTGTGCACTCCAAGCTGCTCAGTGGATCAGAGTGTCTTACAGAAGCAATATGAGGAAAGCTCACAGTCAGCGCCCAAGGTTCACATCAACTGCAGGCATCACTACTGACCAAGTCTCCCTAAGGCAATACAAAACAGAAATACAGAACATTGTGGTACCTCTTTGGCCTACATGCTATAAAGTGCTATTTATGTAGCTGAATTTAACGCAACAGAAGAGAAGTCAGAGGCACTTTCCAAGTGATTATGTGCTCTGTAATAATAGTTTTCAGCTGGTGATTCAGAAACTCCAGGGCATTCAACGAAGATCTAATGGTTTATGCCAATAAACTTACACACATCTCATTGGAAACATTCACGGGTTACAAATCAACAAGGCAATAAACACACTGCTGCAGCACGTCGGTCCTGCAAGCCCCAAAAGGGTGAAGTGAAAACAAAGATGAGATCAGCTGGTGCGACGCACGCTGCTGCACGGGGCTCAGCCTACGCAGAGGAAGCCTGCAGACTTACTCGTCACTCCTGAATCACGTCTTTGCAGGCAGCTTGCTACTAGCGATGCTGTGCCAAATCAGTTGTAAAAATTGATACCCAAGTGATAGAAGTGGTTTTGATCAGGATATTTAGCCCCACCGTGTCTCCTTTCTTCCTATTCTTCTGTTGCATGCTCTCCTTTTGTCAAAAATAATGGCAACAATTACTGATCCTCACAGTTTTAGTGGGATCAGGAGGAGAGGAAAGGGATAGAAAAAAAAGGAATTATGCAAATTTGACATTAATCATTGAAAACTGTGGAGTCTTTTTCAAAAAGTCCAGGTGTCTCCACCATATAGAGTATATGGTGACTAATTCAGGCAAAAAAAATGCTCCCGGAAGACCAGCATCCAAGGACTATGCTCAAAAGCTGCACCAGCAACAGGACTGAGGAGCTGATGGCTATTTCCTGTGCTGATCACTGCACTTGCTTAGACTGCCAGACCTCTGAACTCTGAAGTGTGTTCATTTCATGTAAATCCACCACATTCACAGAACAGGGAATCTGTGACTGCACACATAGATACTATTGCCACCAAAATAATAACCCAAACTCGAGGGCATTTGCAGGAGGCAGAAAATGGAAACACTTTCCTTGTCCATAATATCTGGCCTGGATATACCAGAGAGCCAAACACTGCCTCTGCACTGGTAGCAAGTCCAGGGCCACTCCACTGAAGGCAGTCACATCCTCCAAATCAAAATAAGGTCCTTTGCATTTAAAAAGCCACTTGCCACCACAGGCACAGAAACCTAACAGTTCTGTGCCAAGTGGCAGTACAAAAAAGCAGCAATGAATAACTTTAATTGTTTATACTTTTCAAAGAGGGCATAAAGTCACAGATTATTGGAGTATTAGAAAAGCATTATTAGTAGTGGCAACTGTGCTCTTCCAAGGTAAAGGAGTGAGAAGCATCTGTGATTACTGGATTAGGGGACTGAAAGAAGAAACCTGCAGTCAGAAATTACAGAGCATTCTGTAACTGAGCTGCTGTCATGCGTCGGCTTGCATGAAGAAAGACGAGTCAAAAGGAAATCGCAAGTTCAAAATGCTGGAGAAACACCAATTTACACCACCACTCGAACCCACCCACCTGTGCTGTCAAGCTGTTGTCATAGAGCAGACCCAATAGACCGAGTCCCCACTCCGCCTGCAATCATGCTACCCAGTCTGCAGCAAGTGAACGAGCCAGGGTCAATCAGAGCAATTACTTGCATAGAAATTAGCAGTGGGAGAACATGTCTAGCTGTTTAACACAATGAAGATATTTTAGAAACATTTTGAGGAGTCACCCAGTGACTGCTACTCCTCCTTCCCCCACACACAACTCCATCGTTACAGACAGAGCCTATGGAAATGGCTCTGTGTGGACCACCACGGAGCAGTGCAGTGTGCTGTTAGGGAATTGCAGCCCTCAGGGGCTAATGCAGTGGATGATAATCCATTCCTGGTTATCCATCTTTGTGTGCACACACAGCTAAATCCATACTTCCCACCTTTCACTTCTACTAAATCAGCCACCTGTCCAGCTGGAGATGCTGGGAGGCTGAGGGGTCACTGGGAAAATCAGATCTAATTTCAAAAGATTTAAAAGAATTCAGAGCCACAGATCTGAGCATGCAGTTGTGCCTACCAACTTAGGAAATGCTCCCTCAGCTACTCTTACAATTCATTTAATTCAGCCTTGTTACAAACAAGGCTCTCCAGTGTCTAGGGCAGGTATCAGTGGCAACGGTCACACTGTCCGATGTCCAGCTGCTCTTCCTATGAGCCTCCATAGAAGCAATGGAGAGGAAAACCAACTTAGAAGAGCAGCTTCATTTGGGCGCTGAGAAATTTGACATTCAGAGTTCCTATCCCCCCTGCTGCTCAAAGAACCTAACGCCCTGGCTGAGCTACCTACTAGGTGACATGAATAACCTCGGACTCATCTTCAATCTATAGCTTGTAGAGGACAACAAAGCTACTGGGTACTTAGCATCAGGGTTACAAAGACTGACCACAACCATGTTTCTTTGCAGAAGGACATTCCTGGGCTTTCCATGACTTAACACACTGCTGGAGGAAGCCAGTCTACTGTGCACACTAGACTAGTACTGTCACACTGCACCCACATTACATGTTTCCAAACATGAAGCTAAACCTCTGCTAGGATATGATGGTCCCACACACCGCACGTGACAGATCCCCAAGGCCTGGCTGGGCCCAGGGCTGCCCTTACAAAGCAAGGTCGACATTCAGCCAGTGTTGCTACCATTTCTGCCTTTGTTGAGTGTTATAGGTGCTGATGCTTTCCTTAAAGCCTTGGCTACAGGAGATAAGTGGTTTATATAAGAACTGCATCTCCGTTTATTTGTTTTAAGTGTGCTGTTAGGCCCGGAGGCTAGAGCAATGGCTGTGCAGAACAGCTTGAGAACATGAACTGAAAGCACCCTTGAGGCTGGTAAGACAGAAAGGAAAAATGGAAAAAAAAGAAAGTGTTTCTCCATACCTCATGATGTTTAAGCTGATTTCACGTATCAGGAGTACACACCTAAAATCAGGGAGTGTTCAAGGCAAGGCACAGCTGGAGTATTTTTGTATAAAGTCAGAGAAACACAATTTTTTCATGGTCTCAGGTCATATAATTATAAAAAGATTATGGTATAGAACAGAAAAAGCCCTTTTCTATTTTGAGTCACTGAAGTATATGGTTAGACACAGCTCCTTACACAAGTGTTTGCCCAGCACTATCCCATGTTTCTGTGAAGTTCATTTCACCCACAAACTTTTGAAACAAAGGGTTCAGCAAGACTATAAACACTGTACCCGAGAACACCATCACCACCTCTTGGTCCTGGAATTCACGCTACAGGAAGGGACATCAAACCATCACAGCATCAAAAGGCCCCCCATGAGACTCTACTGACATCTGCCAGGCCTCTGTTTGAGGAAAGGTCGTCCTTTCTTGTGTGGGGGAAATTTCAACACTGCTATGAGGAACCATTCCAGCTGACTCCATTAAGGTGTGGTATTCAACCATTCCCTTGCTAAGGACTCCTGCACATGACCCACATCAAGGTTCTACATGGTTCCAGTCAGCTCAGGACTGCTTCATGCTGCCACCACTTCCTTCTGGAATGAAGGGCACAGCCAAGGAAGCTTGATATGGTGAAGTTAACTCTGCACTACCCTCCTATCAGTTACATGTCTATCAGCTTCTCCGTCAAGCTTTGGAACCTGCTCTGAGCTCTCCCTTACAGAGCTGAGTCCATCCTAAATACAGGCTGGCTGCGTCCAGATGGGCTCCAGCCCCTGTAGTGAATGGTCTCCTGCAGCTGAGTGAGATGCAATCGGGGCAGCTCATTCTTGCTCAAGAGACCGGCTCATCACTAAGGTCAATGACGCAGTCAAGAACAGGACCCACAAAAGCCTCAACTATCAAAACCACTATCCATTGTGTTCCCGTAATTAAGAGGCTTTGTCCTGGGGTCTTCTGAAAGGTTTTCAATTAATTCTTCATTTTCACAAAGATCTTTGCCATATCTTGTTCCTTTCATAAGGACACAAACTGTGCAATTAAAATTAAATTAGGAACAAACTGGCCAGATGTATCCTAGAGCACCACTTTCATCTCGTCACTTGCCTCATTCTGAGGTCAGGCTCTACACAAGAAAGCAAAACCAACAACAACAATGACAACTTTCACACTTTACAGTCCATTGTCTGAATGTCAGCCTGTGCACCTGCAATGCACCAAGTAGACAGATCTGCTTATGTTTCTATATCAACGCTCTCTTTTATCAGTAGACAACTCAAAACTCAACTAGATCCAAGGACAAGAGAAACTTCTCATGCACTGAAGCCAAACACACCTTCTCAGGCTACAGCCTTCATTTACCTATGCTCTTCCAAATTGGGGTCCACCCTATTCCAGGTGTTATTGCCATGCCAGAGAGATCGAAATGCCTTCTCTCCTATTTAGACAGTTACACAGCTGATAGTCATAGCAGCCTGACATGTTCTAACCACTTGTAATTCCAGATGTGAAGTGGCAAAAAGATTTCCCCAATTTGAAAGCTTTTAACTGTGAGAAAAAAATCATTAATGGGCTACATGTTAAACAGAAGCAGTCTGTCAAGTCAGGATCTCGGCCTAACAAGCAACTCACCAGAAGAGGTTGAGAAGAGAAGCGAATGCTAACCAGTGAGTTACAAACACACAGAATCCTGTTCCTTTCTACCCAGCAAGGTCGGATTAAGAATTTGAAGCAAACTCTTGCTTGTCAACACTCCTCTTGGGACAGCTCCCTCACTGGGCAACTGCCCTGCTAGAAACAGCCTTTCCTGGCTTCTTAGCCCAAGCTCAGGCTCTAGGTTTCCACATTCGCCACATGACATGCTATGTTAGCCCTGGGTTTAATCTATTCTCTCATACTGCTGTCCTTTAGAATCATTAGCATTTCCTACACACATATTCCATATTGGCCTTACAAGTATCAAAACGTTATGGTGAAATTTAAACTAAATTTAGAGAGGGTATTTTTAAACAGCTCTTAGCTCCAACTCGCCAAGCTGATTTTGTTTGAGCGGAAAAAGCAGGCTCCAACTTTAAGCCTCCATTGTAATTAATGATTACAACACATTCCTCTGCCGTATCAGATTTAGCACCTCATTAATGTGTGTGGTATTTTGCTTGTACGGCACAGCTGTAGTTAAAGTTGAATTAGTGTTTCCATTATAAACCCATGTTTTCAAAGGTTTATTACTCAGACACATAAGATTTAGTCTGAAAAGAAAATTGCCATCGAGTGTGTCAGCTGGGAACCAATTTTTTGCCCTTCAAAATTTGGAAGGAACAAAACACCAAAAAAAAAAAAGCAAGCCACCTTGTTTATTAATAATTCACATTTTAGAAAGCATTGCAAATACATGTTTACATGATAGCCTGTGACAGCTCCATAGAATGTCAACACCCACACACTCCTGGGAGATGTGTCATCTTAAAAACCGAAATAAAAGCCACATTTTTAGACCACTTGATGGGAGGCAAAGAGAAGGGAAGAAAGGCTTAAAAATAATATCGACGAAGGAAACTTATTAAAAAAACCCAAAGCATAGTCTTTGTTTAGAAACATCAAAGTTAGGACATTCAATGGTGATGGGGGCGGGTGGGAGTAATCTCAAGTACCATTTGTACTTTTAAACTTGTTGGAGCCATCAGCCTGTCCCTGGCTCACTAACGCATGCAGCAAGAATGGTCAGTCCTGCTGGCTTCCCATCACATGTGGCATCCAAGTATTTGACTGTCCATAAATCCTGGACTGCTAAGGTATGACCAGATCATGCCTTTTGCAACAGCCATGATGATCTCTGTGTACAAGGCAGAATGTACACCAAAAAAACCCACCCAGGGCTCCACACTTTGCAACTGTGCCCTTCTATATTAGCTTTAAGACTTAAACACTGAGAAGCACACGTTTTAATTGGGAGGTTTCTGAGACCCATTCCTGGCTGATTATTTCAACGATTATACACTTATGACATGCAAATATATGAAGATATTACCCAATTCTCAGCTACCACCATTAACAGAATGGATGGATTTTTGATGGCTAAGTAACATTAAAATGTTATTTTTGTAACACAGTAAAATTCCCAGTTATTTTGACTCCAGGACTCAGGGGTTTATCCAAGATATAATGTTTCCAGACAAGAACAAACACATGAAAGAGCATGTAATAGCTACTACAAGAAAACCAGGACAGCCATGTCATTTGTGAACAGAAAGGCAGTGTCGTTACTCAGAATTGCTCACATTTTGCTCTTTGCTGGATTAACAAAACACTCCCACAACAGACAGAGTGGGGGAGTGTGTTTTTTCCCCAGTGTTGCTCTCCTTTTTACAATAGATTGCTCCAGACAACAAAGATAATGGTAGCCTGGTAGCAACTGAATATCCATCTGATCAAGTTTTGGAGGTTACTATAGTCTATCCAAACCCCTACTGTTTTTCTCACAAATAACCTGAGACACAGCAAATGGGTCTATCTCTGTCCTCCCAGCAATCACAGCCTCAAGAAGATTCCATACATCAAAGGTGGTACAACACTGTGATACTTACCAAGGCCCTCATGAACTCTAGGATTTTCTTTGTAATGTTTTCTTCCCCCTTGTTGTTGCAGGCATGGGAGCCCACTCCTCTTTTCAAAGCAGAGCTTCTTGTTGATGAAGTGCAAGAGGACTGCTGGGAGGATAATGAAGACTCCAACTGCAGACAAAAACCCAGTGGCCTTAGGAATAACTAGGAACAGAAAGTCAGAAAGAAAACATCAGTGCAACTGGGAAAAACAGCCCAGAGAAAGAGATATGGTTTAACCACGTGTATCCATGGCTCTGCTTCCCCATCCTCTCCCTAGAAGAAACAGCAAAGAAACACAGCAGAATTTGGACTTGTGTTAAATAGATAACACATTCGTGTTCGACCATGCTACTGAGGACATCAGCAACATGGTCCATGGCACACCAAACCTGGTTCTGATTAAGGTCTTTATTTCTGTCACACGATGAACTCCATCACAGGAAAGACTCTAACTGATTTTAATAAACTTTCATATCAGGGCAGAATTCCATCAGCTTCAGTAGAAACACTTTCAATCTCTATTGCAGCAAGGATCCAGCTGAGAAAGGGCAGTTGGTCACAAACCATTTCTGCACAGCCTGTGGGGAGGGTTAGCTCAGGGGGTGAAAGGCCCCAACACCTCATTTGCAATTTGTGTATTTTCTCTGGAACCATCAGATTACACCGTGAGGGTACTCCCTAACTTCATCACATTTACCAAGAACCAGGTTAACGTCTAGGCTACGATCCTCATTAAATTGTTACTTTACCCTTAAATAATAAGTACATTCCTGTACTACATAATTACCATTCTTTGCTGCAAAGGCCCAGCCCTCAGCTCAGGTAATTCAGTTTAGCTCCCTCAGTGTCAAAGCTTGGCCACACATAGCAAGCACAGTGGATCTGCACCAGCTGACAACCTAGTCCTATACGTCAACATCCCCATGTGAAACTGTGGGGAAAGTCTTGTTTCAATTTATCACATTCTGCCTGTGCCACTGGGTCTGCAACAAACCACAGGCGCCAGCAAAAAGCTTTTAAAGCCATTTCACCTCTCTAACACATATCAAAATGCCAAAACAAGGGACAAACACTACATACATCATCCGAGGTGGATGGGAAGGGCACACACATCAAAAACTGTAAGTGCCAACTGAAAAAAAAAAAAAGAGAAAAAGAAAAAAATTGTTTGGCTTGTTATTCTGGTAATTACTTCACCAGAAAGGGGTGAAGTTCAGTTCTTCAAGTCAAAGACCCCATAAAAATGAAACAGCAGCAGCATCACTGACACACCAGGGATGCCTGTGATTGCAAAGCTACAGCTCACTGATGAGATGAGCAGGAGGAAAGGATGTAAACAGAGCCAGCCCAGCCTCTGAAACATCCCACTGGGAGTTTGCAAGACTTGACTCAGCAAAAGACTTAGGCTAGAAGAGATACACTGTCTCCAGTTACAGCCTTGACAGTGTGCATTAGGACTCAGATCTAGAGGATTAAAACTCCCTCAATTAATACAAACCATCATGCCTCAATTGGAAACAAAATTCACCAATGCATAGTAGCAGCCCACATGCAAAACAGAGTGTTTGGGATTGAACCCAGAGGAATACGGGTCTCCATAGGCTCCGACCATGCTCACTCCAGCCTAAGGAAGGAACAGAAATACACACTGAATTACAGCAGCTTAAATGACAAGATCAAGTCCACATTTTCACTGCCATCTTCTGTATGGGCTTAGTCACTTCTCTGGCAGTCACTTCTGTGTCCCCCTGTGCTGCACCAGCACTAAGCAGCATCCATGAACACAGTGGGTGTCCTTGCCAGGACTGAAATTCGGTGCCACAGCTTCCCTGGAAAATTTGGCAGGCACATACCATGGCTATCTTGCCCTCACAGCTCAACCCAGGGAGCAGGGCTGGGGACATGAGAGTGGCTGAGTGATATATCTAGTCTGGCTATTTTCAGCTGCTGAAGTCACCATTAAGTGGCTGCTGGAGCCAAGTATAAATCAAAGGAGCTGTGTATAAATCGAAGTCTCCATAACCCCAAAATACACATGACTGCCTGGCTGGATCCCATCACTGACTCCTTTTCTCAAGTACAGCATAGGCAAGGAGAAGGATGATGGTCCCTGCTTCACATATAAAACACTTGGGATCACCACATCCCAGCACACAAGTGTGTGTGTCTGTGTGTGCATCTGCACAAGCTGGAGCAGGTGTGTAGCCAGCTGACAAGTCGTGGTTTTGGAGGCTCTATGGTGAGTGATTTCATTGCAGAGGGCGTGGGACAAGGGGCTGCAAGGACACCGTAATTAATATTTATCATGCTCTTTTATAAATATCTCCACTCTGAGCCCAAAGAGATGCCACAGTTTCTCAGACATCACAAGTAAGGTACAGGGTTTTTTTTTTTAAACACAAATTGCCCAACACATGCTCTGATACACTAAACAATGACCAGCTACAGAAATCCTCAAAGTACCCCTTTCTCCAATAGATCTGCATGGTACCTTGCAAAATCCCAGAGGAAAAAGCAGACCCTTGACTGAACCAGGCATCTTGAAAGAACATTTGGAGACAATCACAAAATCACAGAATCATAGGGGTTGGAAGGGACCTCAAGAGATCATTGAGTCCAACCCCCAAAGTATCATCTGCTTTCCACTTGCTCCAGAGGATCTCAGGCTGGCAGAAGAGCATTATTGCCCTCCTATTCTTCTTGTCAGCTACAGAGGAATGAGAAGATAGTTGTGCAGTAGTGTAGGACTTGGGACAACTGTTCAGGTTCCCCCTACTCCTTGGGAGCAGAGATGTAAAAGGCACCTCCTGTCAAAGCTCACAAAGTCCAGCAGAAGCTTCTAGGATGACGCTTTCAAAGCCAAACACTAACAGTTGTGTCCACACAGAGGCAGAAGTTTTGGGAGCACAGGTAAGAGGGGACTGCACAAGCCCCTCCCCATACATTCTGAACAGCAAAGACTATCAGCCAGCTACCAACAAGGGCTGAGATCCCCGCACCACCCCTCCCTTCACTGTAGGCACTAAGCAAAGAGGAAAGGTGCTCCAGAAGGATGGCTACAGGAACTGACACCCCCTGCACAGATGGGTCCCACAGCAAACCACAGAGCCCCTCCCCAAAGGAGCATGTGCCCAACTGCAAGGAGGTGGCTGAGGCTTCTGCAGCACAAGGTAAAGGAGCTCGAGCATCCTGTCCCACAGCTTTAAGCAGAAGTTTCCTCTTCTCTCCCCCACTTTAGCAGTGCCAGATACTAGAGGTTTGTGCCACACTGCCTCTGAGGGAAGGCGATGATTTTGCACCTGAGCACTGTCTCACATACGTGGGTAGAAACCTCACAGTCTGTGCACCTGGCTCCAGTTGGAAGCTCACATCCCTCTGTGAGGGAGGCACGCTGGCTCTCTGCTCCTCCGGCACCATGGAAAACATGCTGCACCTGCGTTCAGTCCTGACCACGTGGCCCAGCTCTCCTTTTAACTCTTGGCTGAACCCTCAAGCTTTCTCTGCAGCCTTGAAACTCCAGACTAAGACTACACCTGGGAAATTATTGTAAGACTGACCCAGAATAGAGCTCTGCTCTGGCTTCTGGTGGAATGTCTCGGCCTGGGAGGGTGTTGAGGAGAAGAAATGCACATATGTCACATGTCCCAGCATTGCTGTTGTATGCCAGAGTGCCTCACACAAGTAAAATGTCCAGCCCTATAGCTATACATGACAGACTGTACCTGAGGGCAAGAAAAGGAGATGTAGCAAGGCTTTCAACTGTTGGTTCAAACCCTGGGCACCCAAGTCCAGGGACAGAGCTGGCTGCCACGTGCTTTGGGATGTGAACAGTCCATTCAGCCAGAACACTCTCCTACTCGCCCATTCTTAAGTTGAGAAATCCATGCCATAGATGCTTTTGTGCAATGCCAGAGTGGATCCACACACTCTGTTTCCCCAGGTGAAAACACAAGCCAAGAAACAGTATTTATGCTCCTGGCAGGCGTAACTGCACACACTCTGCTGAGTACAGTGCTTAAGAACAAATGAGAGGTGCAGAGAGAAGGGCTCCAAGCCAGGCAAGAGGAGATCAGAGGTGGAAGGGAAATGAACAGAAGGCACCTGACAGAGGACATGGGGAGCCTGCGACGACGCCGTTCCTGCTCCAATGTCTCCCTCAAAGCTACATCCACACTGCAAGATGACTTCAGGGGAGAGTCTGTCTGGAAGAGCAGGAGAGAAGTACTGATACGTACATTGAATCTCACTGGTTATTTGGCTTGTAGCAGGTTTCTAGCGAGCATACTTGGCCGCTCCAGACAGACCAGGAGAATGAATGGATGAAGTGTCACAACAGATTCACTTGAGAGTGAATCTGCAATTAAGAAAACCTTAATCCATTCAGCTTTACAAGGGTTAAACTTTGCATAAAACCCTATTCCAGACAACAGCTCTTTAATTCCATTTGATACCAAGCTTCCTGCAAAAGGAATGTTTACTGGTACTTTTTAATTACGAAAAAAACCATAAATTGTCTGTTTTACTGTCTGTGCTAATTACATTTCATTATATATCTGGAGTAAGCTATGATTTTCCTGCTGGTTCCCATGACATTTTTCATTATCAACCACTAATTGTCTAGCATGCACACTGCATTGTGAACCAAGTAGGCTGATGCGTGGGCAGAAGTTCTAGCAAAAGCTGCAAGGCAGTAGAAGTGCACGTTATTATTATTACTATTATGATGTATTAGAAAGTTTCCACCTACTTGCATACTTACATATCCTCATCCCTATCAGCAGTGTCACAGTACAGCGAAGCACAGGAGTCCTTCTGTAACAAGCCTCACGCTTAGTGATAATCAGCAACTACTGAAGGAAAAGTTATGTGGGGTGAAACGATGGCAGCAGCCCCCCTGAAAGGACAAGTTCCCCGCTGGGTGCAATAGAATCAAAGAATCACAGAATTGTAGGGGTTAGAAGGGACCTTGAGATATCATCGGGTCCAACCCCCCTGGCAAAGCAGGCTCCCTAAGACAGGTCACACAGGGAGGTGTCCAGAGGGGTCTTGAATATCTCCAGGGAAGGAGACTCCACACCCCCTGGGCAGCCTGTCCCAGGGCTCTGTCACCCTCACTGTGAAAAAGTTCTTCTGCATATTGTTGTGGAACTCCTTGTGCTCCAACTGGAGGTCATTGCCCCTTGTCCTGTCCCCACAGACCATTGAAAAGGGGCTGGCCATTTCCCTGTGTCCCACACTTGAGATATCTGAAGCACCAAGGTTTCTCAGTCGCTTCCTCTACTCAGTGCCCAAAGCAGGTGGGTACAAGGACCTTGTTGCTGTGTCTACTCACAAGCTGAGGCCGAGGTTATAAAGGAAAACGGTGTCATGTGTGGATTCCTAAAGGAACAGCATAACTAACAGGATCTTTCTGAGACAGCAAGACAGCAAAAAGGTAAAGGGTTTCCATGAGCCACAGCTAACACTATTCCTATTACAGCAAATCCTCTAACAGATCCGTATCTATGCAAGCTCAGAAAGAGCCACAAAAGGGTAAAGCAACTCATCACACGCAGCATTTTAGAAGTGCAGGCCAAGGGCAACTGTAGGCACCAGCTCTTCACCCAGCAAACTGCTAGAATAAGGAGCACATGACCGCTGCTCCCCGGATCATCTTTATCAGCATCAGACAGGTGGCAATTCTATTCATGTGCACCACACACAAAATACACAAACACTTCAGAAATAAATGTGTGTTTTCACAGGATTGCAGCTCTCTCCTGATATCTATTTCAAAGGAGACAAAGCCCGACCCTTCCTAACAGCACTGTGAGGGAACAGTTGTATAACTCCTCCTCTTCTCCTCAAGGTGATCCACAAATACATTATCACAAATGCAATCAGACCACGTTTGGCACTGTAGCAGAAGGGTGAAATTCCCACCCAAGGCAGGAGGACTTGCCCTGCATTGAGGCTCAGTTTCACACACTTTATTTGTGTGTGCTGATTTACAGATAGCAAGAATGAGAAAGTTCTCCAGTCCTTTTATATAAGGAATATGAAGGACTGAAAGGCACTTTTGGCCTGACTACACTTCTATTAACTTTGACTGCAAAATTGGACTGATCAAAGGGTGGGAAAATGGGTCCATTGATAGCCACTTCTGATTCGGAGGTCACTTTAAAGATTTAAGCATGCCATTTCAAAGGTCTCAGAGACAGTACAGCAACTCCATCTCCCTTTCTTATATGACCCACATAACCACAGTACCCAAACACCTTGCAGGCCTCAGTGCATTTATCCCTCCAGCAACTTTGTGAAGCAGTGAAATGCTAACACAACTGCTCCACAGAAGGGAAGGTGTGGCACAGACACAACACAAAATGGTCAAAGTTAGACCCAAAAGAAGAATCAAGAAAGGGCTCATCTCTCTACACAGGCACTTCAGTGTAAAATACATCACATTTCACCCCAAAGCTGAGGGTCCCAAATAGAACATCTAGAGCACCTTCCTAGAGATGACACCACAGTGACAGCTGCAGGCCTCCAAGCATCTCAGTCACATCATCTCACCTGAACGCCACAGGACTGACATTTCTTCCCCCAAAGCCTGATTCTTCTTAGGGATTCAATCCAGTAGAGATGCCCAACAACCCCTAGCAACACTGAGGTCAAGGGAAGGCACATCAGGGACACAGAGGTGGTGGCATTAAGCAAGGACACTCACCTAAGAAATGGAAAGCCTGAGAAATTTGCCTTTAAATCCACATTTTCCTTTTCCCAATATCATGGCCCAGGTACATAACTAGAAGAGGGCATCCTCTACCCTTTGGGCTGAGCTTGGCTCACTGTGCAGCCCGTTTTGGGGCCAAGCAGTAGGGCCAGCACTAGTACATCTTGCTCTTAACCTGTGCACTGAGGTTCAAAAAGGGCAAACCCAGACTTGAGTTCTTCGGACACAGTCTGGGCTTCACTGAGAACCTGCCATAGATAAAGAGCCAAGACATAAACACCAGGAGGGCAAATCTCAGAGCATCCAGCAGCTCACCAGTGAGAGCCCTAAGCCAGCAACAAGGAGGCTCAAGTTCAAGAAGGCTTTGCCTGAGGGTAAACTTGCCACCTTACAAAGGGTGCTATAGAGGACCCTGTGGCAGCAGTTTTCCCATCAACAGAAATCCCACCCTGACCTTGAGCAGCACTCCTGACACATTCAACCAAGCTGCTATGTTTCTGTGAAATATTCTGCCTTCGATAAAAGGCAGTTTCCAATTAGAAAAGATGAAGTATTAGTTTTGCTGGATGTGTTTCAAACAACTGTGGAGCACTAGTTCAACAACAAGTACACAGTGTTTGCAAACGATGATGCCTGATGTTCTGCATCCAGAAGAGTCCTGGCTCTCACCCTGTTCCCCTGTCTGCAAGCACACACACTACAGATACGGATGGAGGAAGGGAACAGAGACTGTCCTAACAGACAGGGGAGCATTCACACTGCCTAATGAAGGTGACTCAAGTAACAACCTAGGCCTCTAAAGGGTGATTCAGAGACTAATTGTCAATCTTAGTAACAATCTTAGAAAAGGCTCCAATTGAGCATGGCATTTAAAATTAATTGAAATTAACAGGGCCAGGGAGACTGAGAATTTGAGCAGCACAGCACTTCAATTGCCATTCATGAACTGAAAGCTGGTCCACTCAGTGTCAGGGCTGAAGAGGTTTAATGGGGATGGCACAAAGAACCTTGCTGTACCCATCCAGGTCTTGGCCCTACTCTACTACCACCGGTCCCTGCCAGGTTTGTTCTCAGAGCTGGGCCAACAGCTGAGAAAACCGAAGTGAAAACCACAGCCTTCACAACTGCTTGCATAAGTCCTTCTCCAGAGCAGCAAAGAAAAATTAGAACTGGGCAGAAAATTACTTTCCTAGTCCACAGCCCAGGAGAAACCCTTACACTGAAGCCTTTACTCTGTCATTTCTTCTATTTTAACACTCATCCTGATCTCTGATCCTTGCTCAAAATTATCAGTTTTGCATGCTGGAACTGTTTTCTACTGTAAAAACAGCCATCACACAAAGCAGTGAGGGGACTAACCTCATGGTCAACAACTTCACCAAAGACATAGGAAAGCAAGAAAAAAGCTGTAGTGATAACTATCTGTACAACTGAGAGAAAGAAGCTAGTTCCTAAAAGCCAGTCTCCTGCTGCTTAGAGTTCTCATGTTAGGAGATGTGACCTGTATTCAAATGCAAGTCTGAATCAAGCAGGACAGACTTAAACTTACTCCTTCCTTTGATTGTCTGACCTCCAGAAACCTACCGCAGTAGCAAGGGACAGCTGGTTTCTCTCACCATCACCACGCTCTACTCAGAGAGGAATTCCATCCTGAATAAGGACACCACTTGGGTTTAGGTAAGTTTTTTCAAGATGATGTATTTCTTAGAAAAAGTTATAATTTAAATGTAATTTAATTGCCTGACAAGAGCACATTTTCTCAGAAGATTCTCAGCCCACTCTTACTGTAGTAGGTTTGTCTTCAATCATGTCCCAGGCTTGTTTTCAGTCGCAGTACAACGGAGTTCATAACCGGATACATTTTGTCATAGCTGACACCACCACTGCCTTACTGGTAGAAAGGGAAGAGTAGAGCTATCAGTCTGCCACCTTTCTTGAATGCTGAAGTCACGCTTTTTTTTTTCCCCTTTTCCTTAAAGACAACTTCTTTGTTGCCATGGTATCACTAATGCAGTATTTTGAGGCAGGGAAAGAAGATAACCATGCATCATCACACTGACACATCTATCAACTGCCACCCTCTCAAAAAGGGTAAATAAGTAAGGATGCCAGTGTAGACTTTTAAAGGCTCCTCCACCCTTTTTAATTTTTCCCTCTCACACACAAATTGCTGTCTACAAAGGCTAGGCCTTGGGCTTATGACAGAGGAGGTCAGAGTCCGTCTCAGCAAGCAGTGCCTAGGTTTATGTTTTAATCCCTTCTCTTCTCCCCATGCTACATGACACCAGCTGAGGCACACACAAGAGAACCAAAGCACCTGCGTGTTCAGGAAATGCCAGCCTGGCTCCCCATGTTAAACCATACGGTGAGTGCTTTGTAATTCTTGTTTGTGCAATGATCTCTTCCCGAGCTAACGAGGTATCTACTGCTGAGCACACCCACATTTATCTCCACAGTAAGAGAAGCCAGAAAGGGCACTCTAATGGTGTCTCCCGCTTACCACCTTCAACTCACCAGATGTGGTCATCACCCTTGTAGTATGTCTTTCTTATCACCACTATATTTAAAGTAATTATACTTTGCTAACTTAGTAAAACAAGGCCTTGCACTCAGCACAGTGACATTTCCCTCCCAGACCATGCATATGAGAACACCACATCAGGCCCCTTCCAAAATTTCAGAGGAAGCTCTGCACACTGCTGGTGCAACCCTGTTATCCCAGTAAAACCAAGGAGCAATCATAATGAGAGATGCCTGTGTTGCAACACTGTCCTTGACTCTGAGTCCAGATGGCTGAAGAGGCACCAACAGACCCAAAGACTTTCGGCGTACCACCACTGCCTCAGTGGCGTTCACAGTGGTAGTGTGACGAGCTTTCTGCCTCCCAGGGGGTGCAAAAGGAGGAATAATGTCATGAAAAGAAAACTTACATAAGCTGAATTTATCAAGGCTTCTGCAAGAGGAGGGAGCAGAGAGCAGCAAGCGAAGCAGTGACAGAAGGTCAGACTGGAAGGATCCCTGGTATAGGTGAAGAATTCAACAATGAGCGCAGAGTACTCAAACAAAAATAAGTACTTTACATTTGGAAGAGAGAGGAAAGGGGAGTAGAGGGAGAGGAAGATCTCAATTGCTGTTTCTCTTATTTGGGATGGATAACAAAGAATAAGTTGTCTGCACTCAGAACTGAAGTGCTCTCACCTCCTCAAAGAGGAATCTAATTGGGATCTTTATGCTCTCATGTACTTATTTTTCTCATCCACAAAACCTTGTTCTTAGTTCCACCAATTTGACCCAAGGCAGAATGACTCACCACAGCGAAAGGCTGGACAACAGCTTTTTCTTTTTTTTCCTCCAAAGACCTAAATAAACCCTACTCCATCAATTGACCAAGGACGATGCAGCAGTAAACGTCTTGCTGAAGGCTGCGCGTTGCCTTGGCAACCTGTCTGATCTCCATTGCTCCAGGGACTGGAAATGTGCTGCCAACAGGAGATTTCAGCTAATCAAACCAAATCTCTTAATACATAGACGATTTCCCATCTGTGGTGAGTAGGCCATGTGCCTGCGGAAAGCAGGGCACCCTACGAACACAGCCCTGGCTCCTCCTTGACCCGTTATTTGTTGGCTCCTTGTAGGCCGCGGACATCTGACAGCTACCAGAGGAAGTGAGGGGGCGGCAAGATGCCACAGTGTTGCTCCATGCCTGCACTCACAGCAGGTGCCTCACAGGCTGCAGAGAGGAGACTGGCTGCCCGCTGAGAGCTGCCTGCAGACAGCAGGACCCTCACAGGGTCCATGCCTCAAGCCCTGTCCTTTGAAAGAAAAATAAATCTTCCAGTATCAGTAAGACATACTCCCTACAGGCTTGGTGCTACATCTTTTGAGCCTTCTCAACCCACTCTGTCCCTTTTCCAGCTGCCATCCAGGTAACAGCTCTGGCAAACTGCTGGCCAAAAAGAAAAAGTGGGACAACCATGTATGTCTCAACCATCCTAGACTGAGAACTGCTGTCAAACTGCAGTGCAGAACACCTGCTTTATTCTGAAACTTCTGCTTGGCAACGCTAAAAGGGCAGCTTTGGTGGCTAATTTTGTTTTGAAAGGACAGTAATTGATTTATTTATTTATTTTTAAGTAGAAACAAGACCAACCTTTCTACAGCTCCACTAAAGGTTTCCATCTCCTGCATTTAAGCCCAGTCACAAAGGCAGATGATCAGTCTGGCATTTAGCACAACCAAGGGGCCACAAAAAGAGGCATGAATGGCAGACAGGAGAGGAATTGCCTACAGCTGCGCTGCTGCCAAGACAAGCCACCAATTACTATCTAACAACCCTTAATGCTACATCACCTAAGTTGCCCCTGACCATGACCTTTCCACACAACTGCCAAAGGAAATCAGGTTGTTTGAATAACAGAGTGAATCCTGGCATTCAGGTTCTTCCCCTCTCCTGGGTCACTCTTTACTCCATATCTCAGAAGACACTAACCCACCACTCTGAACCTAAAAGCCAAAGGCCCTACACTGACTTATTTCACATACATTTGCTGCCAGATTAACTGATGGTATTGACACAACTGGTGGGGGGCACCCTTAGATGTCTTTTGCCGTGGTGTGGAGGGCATCTGCACTGGATAAGCTGCCCCACCACAGCTTCCTGGGACCTGGGCTAGCTACCAAGCTCAGGCTCAACATATTGAGGGATGGGATGGAGAAATTGTTGGTATTTAAAAGGGAGCCCTGAAGTGGAAGGCAGTTGCTCATAAAGCAGGGTGTGGTTTCAAAGAAGGAGCATATTGTGGAAGATTTCTAGGCCTCTGGTATCGACCAAGTGACCCACGCCCTGAGAAAATATGTTCTAACAAGAACAAAAGCTATTAAAACAAATACTTGGAGGAAAAATGCCAGTGGTTTCTAGAGTCATGTATTTAACAGAGTGAAGAATTTAGCAAGCACTTCCACCTTCTACCATGTCACCCTGAACTTTATCTCTATCCACATTAGTATAACAGACCACTCAACTTGCTACTAGGGCTGCCTAGAGAAGGGTGTGAACCAAAGTTAGCACTCAGCTAACCAAGGGCTCTGTGATAAGGGGAAGGCAATGAAGTCTCACAGACATAAGGAAGAGGGGAACAGAGCGGGTTTGGTGGCCAGGAGAACAGCTAGCTCCCTCTGTGTGCTTTCCTGCCTTATTCTTTTCTACCATGCCTTCTTTCTATTCCAGGCACTCCTCAGCCTGGCTTAATCTCAGCTCAGCCAAACTGCACCAAAGATGGACCCCGGGACTTATGCCCAAAATATCTGTCTCTACAGGGCATGGAAAATCAAAAGCAGAATTGTCAGCGATCTAAGGGGGAGCAAGAATGATCTCAGAGAAAACAAATGTCAGTGATGTAAGACTGCCTCCGTAATTCCTTTAAAAAAACAATGGGCAAGGCAGGATCCCAGCACTATAAAACCTGCAAGAAGGGCCCCCTCCAGATGAAAGCAACCACAGCGCTGCCTCAGAGGATTCATTTGTGTTAACAAGTTTTGAAGTATCTGGCCAGAGTTTCTTTCAAGCAAACGCTGTGACGTCCGATCGTTCTCAGGGATAAATGAAAAGCCCTGCCACTTCAGAGCCAGAAGAAGAGTGAGAAGTGGGGAAGCAGATAGCGGCGACTGTTAGCCAAAACAGATGTAATGGAGACAGACTAAAATAGACTCCACGTATATCAAGGGCTTCTGCAGTTCTGATGCTCCAGTTCAGCCCATGTGAGCAAACATCCCCACACACATTTTGCAAAATACTTGACATAAAGGACCACGAGAATAAAGTGCATCATGTTCCTTCAGTGTTTTCAGCCACTGTTTTATTTGGACCCATTCAGCTATTTTTTCCTACAGCCATCATGCTACATTTAGATCTTTTTTTAACCTACCTTGGTCACTAATACCTGTCAGTATCCATGGCTTCCCTTGCACAGTGATCAGATGTGCCCTCTGCTTAACAGGACTGCAAATATGCTGCGCTTGTGCTACTCATTATGGATCTGGAATTAAGGTCTTATTCCAGATTTTACTGTAAATCAGTAGGGAGGGCAGGAAACAGCACAATGTCAAAGCAGAAAACAGAAGAAAAGGCTAACTCCCAGTTCATCACCTGGAGTTTCCAGTACCACTGTATTTCAAGAAAACCAAAGCAGCGTGTCAACCCAAAGTAGCACGTGTTGGTAACACAGGATTTGCTTTCATGCTGTAATTGTCACCAAAGTAACAAACTAGAAAAGCTATCCTCTTACTAAGAAATAGCCACAAACTGTCCAAAACACACTTACCAAATGGTGCTGACATAAAGGGGCAAAACAGGTCAAACTGGGGTGTAATTTCCCAGGAATGCTTTTCTCACAGGCTTTCTTCATGGGACAGGTTGCTCCACACCTGCAGCGTTCACACAAGTTTCAGAGAAGCACAACCCATCCTGAGTTTCAAACACAGGAGTGGTGCTTGTGCTCTTTCTCTGCCTGTGCTTGTTGATTTAACGTCCCAAGGAAGAAGGAAGGCAGCCGGTTGGTAAATATGTGACTGCCACCAAAGGAATGCTAGCCAGAGAAACAAGAGAGAAAGCAGCCTATACTGCTTCTGACAGGGTTTGTTTAAAAACTACTGCCTCACCTGTGGCTTTCCTACTGCTCTCACCTAGGTCTTTCTTTGAACATCTTGCTGACAAAGTGTGCCTAAAAGAAGGCAAATTGCCATTCATTTATCATTAAATTGAAAGTAATTATTCTCTTCTGTACAGAGATACAATTTATTACTCAGTTTAAATTCACACTCTGGTCATAAATATTCTGGATCCACTTTAGAAATAAACCTTATTCACCCTTGAATCCTGCAGACTTGCAGTGGAAAAGTGAAGTAAGGAGCACAGCAGGCATTCAGTCTCAACCAAAATGTTTCCTCTCCAGGGAGTAGCCTACCCCTTGTATTTGTCAGCCCTCAGCCAGTCCTTATTTTCCTGACAGGCTCTGCCCAGCCCTGCTCCATTCCTCCATCCTGGTGGGCTCCCAAGCTGGAAGAGCAAAGCTGCACCAGCAGCAATGTGCTTGCTGATGGGGTTTGTATATGCAGGGGTGAAAACTGTTCTTGGAGCAAAAAGCGTAAGCACAGCACTCATTATCAGTTGAAGGTTTCATCTTGGAGGTTGTCTCTTATGAAGCCACACTCCAATGCAAAATAAAAAAAAAAAAGGCTAGAGAATGGACTTAATCTCCCAATTATTTTCCTTTTTTCTTCTTTTTTATTTTAAGGAAGACACTGTGATACTTATTGTGAGATCACATCCTCTTTTCACCACACACACGATTGCTGCTTTGAATGTGCATTTTGGGTATAGATTTAATTCCCAGTAGAAGGGTTATTTTTCTCCAGCATTCAGGGCAAATCCATTCCCCCTGTCTGCCTGTGAAAGGTCTCTCTGCTGTGAAACTGGACCTCTTCCCAGCAATTTATTAATCAGTGCAAAATTTTGTTCCTGGCTTCTAGAGTATCTGGTGCTCCTCAAAAACAGAATGGAAAAGCTGTACAAATAAAAAAAAACTGGACATCTGAACCACGTTTCTCAAAGTGCCCAAGTTGGGAGAGAGCATGGGGAAGACTGGACAGAAAAGGGGGGAAGAGGAAAGCACACTGTCCCCTCAGCAGGGGCTTGCAGGCCTGGCTGCTCACAACCAAAACAGCTTCTGGCCTTTGGCCTTTGGCAATTTCTAAGTTGGCTCTAATCAGTTATCAGCAGTATCTTACCTCTGTAAGGTAAACTGCTCCCTGAGGCAATCTGCTGCAGGTGTTCCTCTTGCAACCCTTTTTTCCTCCCCAAAAAGGCATTTTGATGATCTTGGTTAAAAAGCTGCTGCCTGGCAGATCCAGTAGTCCAGGATGAGATCTTCAAAATAAAAGATACTTGGAAAAAAAAAACAACCTCCAGAGAGGGGGGAAAACGTCCTTGCTGAGCAGACATCAAGCCCCTTGATTTAGGTGAGTCTTGCCACACCAGATTCCCCATGGAGCAGCCCACAGGAGAGTCAGTCTGGTTCCCTGAGCTGTGTGACAGCTGTGAGCAGAAGGGCACAGCCCTGGTGAAAGGCCACTGTTGGGGACACTGTGTTCTCAGTAGACCAAATGCCTCTCCCCTGTCGCTGTGATGCCAACATCAGGCATGGCTGAGTGGTCATGCTGATCAGCCCTACGAGGTCCCAGAGCAGGAGACGGCGGCTGTGGCACCATGCTAAAAATATGCAAGGGCATCACAGAGTAACAAGGGAAACATGAAGTCTAGTTATGCCAGACTAGTCACTGAAGCCAACTGATTGAGCAAGTTCCATCCTTTTCCCTGGGAGGCTTCCTCATCTGCTAGATCAGTGGGAAATTTCCCTGCTAATTTAGAAGTGAGCACCAATCCCTTGAGGATTTGCAGATCCCTACCAGGAAGGGGCCAGGGCAGTTCAGCATGGAGGGCTGTGGTTACTCCATTCCCTGTGCATACACTTGGCCCTAACACTGCATGGTTGAAAATGTATGTTTGAGTAGCAGCTCCAAAAGAAAGGCAGTAAAATGAGATGTCAAAGAGAAACGAAAGCCTTGGGTTCAATGCAGCTTATCCAGAAGCCAGGAAAACCACGGTCCATCTGTGCCACTGCCATGGAGTTAATGTTGCACCAGAGAAGTCGCTTACTCCAAACTTCTTCCTGATGATTCTTCTGCTATTCCCTTACTTCTGAGCTCTTCACTTCAAAACTTTCACTGTAGCCCTTAACATCTTTTCTTTAACATGATGTTCATTCACTTTTATTCAAATTAACCCAGAATTCATCAAGACTGTCGTAGTTATGAAGGAAAACGGGAAACCATTTAAATCTTCCACTTCGACTCCCATGCACTCAACTGCTTTCCTTCCTCTCTCACATTAAGCTCTTGCTCCAAACTTTAGTCTGGAATCCATTGCTTCTGAGTAACGCCACAATAACATTAGGAGAATAAACTCTCATCCTTGTCAGTTCAACACTGCCCTTTTTCTGTTGTTTTTTTTCCCAAAACCATTGTGCTAAAAGAGCCAGAGCACAACTGGCAGAAATTCATATACGTTTCCAGATGTAGCCAGTTTTTATTATTATTTGTCAACCACCAGCTAAACTGTAGAAATTCTCCCTTTATGTCCCACTAAATGTCAAGCTGATATTTTAAAAACCCAGACAATGTATTTCACATAAACCTTTACACCATTATTTAAAGATCAAACAGCCTTTCACCTGGGAGCCACGGTGGGGCTGGTTCCCCCAGCAACGCGCTGTCCTTCCAGCTCAGCCAAGCAGCAAGATCCCTTTCAGGCGCCCGCTGCGGACCCGGCGCCCGACCAGCCACGCTCTCTTTCAAAGCTTCACCCAAAGCCCTTCACCAAGGCACCTCTGAGCGAAACCCCTTGTAAATTGACTTCTAATTCTTCTTTTTCAAGGCACACCAGGGAGGCAGGGGGACAGGGTATTTCATCTGAGCTTTTCCAGTGATCTGAATTTGCCTTTTTACTTTAAAGCCACGTGAAATCCCCAGTGCCTTCGCACGCCTGCACTCTTCCTCCCCACAGGCAGCAGCTTGCCATGCTGAGCTGAACCAAGACAAGTGTCATGCAGATCCCCCTGCCCTGATATGGGTAATAAGGCATGTCACCACATAACAAACCTGGAGCAAAATCAGGCCAGCACGTTCCCCGTAGTCACCTCCCAGCTAGGGAATGTCATTTCTCCCTTTAATGAATGAATGAATGAATTAGGCTCACTATAGACAAAGGTACATACAGGGCTACACCTGCACTGACCCAGACCCATTATCAAGTGGTGGGAGAAGGGAGAAGGGGAGAGAAGAGGCTGTGCAAAGGCTGGGAGGAGGAGGGTGCCAAGGGGTACCCCAAGAGTGCCCCCACCCCCCTCAAAGAGCTCTGCTCCCGCCACCAGCTTCCCCCATTGCACCACAACCTCTAATCCGTCCCCACACCCCTTGCTGGAGAGCAGAGGACTGACAGGGACCTGGATGGAGAATGTCAGCAGCCCAGGCCCAGGCGAGAGATCAACGCTGGCACTACACAACACCAAGAAAAAGAGGGCTTACATTGGCATGGCCAATTCCATTCCTTCGCAGAGCAGCAGCCATGGGATACCTGCCACAGCAGCCTACCAGTATTTACCAGAGCAGCAACATGCACAACTGGAACAAAGCCATTAATGGGCAGGAAAAGCAGGATAGCAATGAACCTGCCCCCAAGCAGCGACAACTCAGGGTTTCCCTTTGTTCACTACTTCAGCCTTCCTCAACATTCCCTAGACTTGCAAACCCAAATCCATCTCCTGCTTCTTGGGCTCAAATTAAAATTACTCTTCACCTCTGCTCCGTATTCAAAAGAAATACAAGATAGTAGAAAGAACCTTGTACAACAGAGACAGGCCTCTGAGTGAAGAGCCCCCAAACTAGAAAACCTTGCGAAACAGACTTCAGGTCAGTGCATTTCTCATTCCTCCTACCAAGGTATGACTGCACATGTGAAACATCTCCAGCATGTTTACCTGAACTCACCTAGGGTCTGCCTGATTCACAGAATCACAGAATCACAGAATTATCAAGGTTGGAAAAGACCTAGAAGATCATCCAGTCCAACCATTCACCTATTACTACTAGCTCCCACTAAACCATATCCCTCAATACAACATCCAGTCTTTCCTTGAACACCCCCAGGGTTGGTGACTCCACCACCTCCCTGGGCAGTGCATTCCAGTGCCTGACTACCCTTTCTGAGAAGTAGTGCTTCCTAATGTCGAGCCTGAATCTCCCCTGGCGCAGCTTGCTACCATTCCCTCTAGTTCTGTCACTGCCTACACGGGAGAAGAGGCCGACCCCCAGCTCACTACAACCTCCCTTCAGGAAGTTATAGAGAGCTATAAGGTCTCCCCTAAGCCTCCTCTTCTCCAGGCTGAACAATCCCAGCTTCCTCAGACGCTCCTCGTAAGGCCTGTGTTCCAGACCCCTCACCAGCTTAGTAGCCCTCCTCTGAACGCGTTCCAGAGCCTCAATGTCTTTCCTGTAGTGAGGGGCCCAAAACTGAACACAGTACTCGAGATGCGGCCTCACAAGTGCTGAGTACAGGGGGACAATTACCTCCCTGCTCCTACTAGTAACACTATTTTTGATGCAAGCCAGGATGCCGTTGGCCTTCTTGGCCACCCGCGCACACTGTTGGCTCATGTTCAGCCGTGCATCAATCAGTACCCCCAGGTCCATTTCCTCCACACAGTCCTCCAGCCACTCCGCCCCAAGCCTATAGCGCTGCCTGGGGTTGTTGTGGCCAAAGTGCAGGACTCGGCATTTGCTCTTGTTGAACCTCATGCCGTTGGCTTCAGCCCAGCTCTCCAGCCTGTCCAGATCCCTCTGTAGGGCCTCGCTACCCCCAGGCAGATCCACACTCCCAGCCAATTTAGTGTCATCTGCAAACTTACTGAGGGTGCACTCAATGCCCTCATCTAGGTCATCAATAAGGATATTGAAGAGGACAGGCCCCAGCACCGACCCCTGGGGAACACCACTCGTGACCGGTCGCCAGCTGGATTTAACTCCATTTACTACCACTCTCTGAGCCCGGCCCTCCAGCCAGCTCCTTACCCAGCCGAGGGTGTACCCATCCAAGCCACGGGCTGCCAGCTTCTGTAGGAGAATACTGTGGGAGACAGTGTCAAAGGCTTTGCTGAAGTCTAGGTAGACCACATCAACAGCCTTTCCCTCATCCAGCAGATGGGTCACTAGATCATAGAAGGAGATCAGGTTGGTCAAACAGGACCTGCCCTTCATGAACCCATGCTGGCTAGGCCTGATCCCCCGGCCATCCCGCACATACCGCATGATCTCCCTCAAGACTATCTGTTCCATAACCTTCCCTGGAACCGAGGTCAGGCTAACAGGCCTGTAGTTCCCCGGATCCTCCTTACAACCTTTCTTGTAAATGGGAGTCACATTGGCAAGCCTCCAGTCTTCTGGACTAGCAGAGGGCAGCAGCAGAGCACACTGGGAGGAAGATGCCTGTGCTAGATAAGCATGAAGTCAGAAATATTTACACAACACATTTCTGCCTAAGTCATGTTCACCTGCTGTTTGCTAACAGGTATAGAATTTTCCTGAACTCAAGAAAATTAAACATGTGTTTGGACTCCACAGTATTTCCTCATAAAAATTTCTATGTAGTGGCACAGACCAAATGCACAGCCTTGTTTAGCAAAAACCACACTTGAAAACCAACTGAACTGGGACTGTTAGCCATTATCCACAAACAAAAAGGCTAGCTTCACCTATATCAATAAAATCCATGTGCCCACTAAGCCTATAGTAGAGAAATCTGACCTCGTTTGCCAAAGTATGCAAAGAGAGAAATTGTGTCTGTTTAGATTATTAAATCAGCAGTAATTTGATCCAAGTTTCCCTGTGGCTATTCCAGCTTGTGCTGCTCAATGGCTGGGCTCACTACAATCCCATGCACCTGCACACTTCACAGATGGGTTTTCAATCTACATCCAGCTTGGACTCCACACTCACTTAGTTCAGTGAAAAAGTTACCCACTAATTTAATACTGACTACACTGGATCTGAGCCTTCCAGCTCACAGAAATTTGCAGAAGTTTCTGGGGAAGCTCAGAGTCTCTGGTTTCTGTTGTAACCCACATTTATTCTACTATGACAGTGCAGATGTGAGGAAGGAAAGCCTGGAGCAGCACTCAGTCTCAGACTAGTGGGATGCCCAGCAAAGACAAGCTGGCAGGCAAATCAACTCCTAGAAACAAAGTAAGTAGACAGGCCAACTCAAACACCACAAGAGGTGGATTTCCAAAGAAGGTACACAAGGACGGTTCAAGTCTGTTTAGAGACCTGAAAATCAATGGCAAGGATTCTCTTTTTCTCATTAAAGGTGGGTGGTAGTTGGTTGGTTTTTTTTAAATAACATTCCAGCAGTGAAAGAGAGTGCTGCCAGAAAAAGAGCCAAAAACATTACAAATGCAGATGAAACGAAGGGAGGCTGTCATTCCCCAGAAAAACTGCTGGTTTTGATCAGAAATTAAGAAACAGATTATTAGTGTTCTTCATCTTGCAACTGAATCCACTTACTACTCTGGAAACACAAGCTAAATAGATTGGAATCAAGACTATGGAGAAGAGCTGATGTAAATCCAAAAAATGTGAGCGCAGAGCCACAGACAACACTCTGCCCAGGGAAGGAACAAGAACACAAACACCAAGTCAGCACATAGGTTAAAGCAATGCAGCAGGCATACCTGGAATATAAGCAGGAGCAACCACTCTACCATGGAAAGCGATATGAGAGGCAGAGAAGAAAAACACCCAAACAGCTATCTTAACAGGGATGAGGGAGACAGAACCAAATACCCCAACAGTAACACATGCACTGATTGAGAACACTGCCAAAGAGGAACATGCCTGCAGAGCAGCTTTGGCTAATTCAAACTCTTGCCAGGTACAAACACTACAATCTAATCCCAGCGACACCGATAAGCAGCAGTATCACACTGAAGGAAATGGACCAGCTGTTCGTGACACACAGTTAAACCATTTGGAGATGCATGAGGAAATGCAGGCGGCCAAGGAGCCCAGAACACCAGGCACGTTATCACCAAGCTTTCACGGTACTTCACACACAGAAGCATTATCATCTGTCCATACTCAGTGCACGTGAATGGCAGCCAGGGATCTGCCTGGAACGCACCAGTGCAAGCAGGGGAAAGGAGGACACCAGGGCTGCACTGCCAACCCAGCCCAGCTCCAGCCATGCTCTGAAACAAAGATTGGTCTGGATGCAGACAGAAAGGCGGGCAGGGGGGGAATTAATACTTTAATAACAGGTATCAAAACAATGGTCCTCAGAAACTTTTCAGCAACTCTGAACAGAAATTCAAACACATTGGGAAATGCCCATGCGCCGGAACACGCAGGCAATCCGTGGTTTAAGCAGATCAACTAAGCCTCCAGAGTCTGTGTAATTCCATTTGAATGCAATATACTTATCTAGCAGCAATGAAAGGAAAATCAAACAGTGAATAGACAGCCACAAGACTACCAGTGCAGGAAAAACACAGGGATGATTAATTATCAGTAAAGACAAGGTTTCAAGGGTAGTCCAGCATGGAATCTGACTGGAAGATGAAAGATTGTGCTTACAGTGGTAAGCAACATGCTTTAGGTCACAGAAGTGACAAGAAATGCACAAAAGTCACCAAGAGAAAGCCAAGTGAAGCACACGGTTCCTACAGTACATGCACCAAGGACCACAAACAACATCGCAGGGAAGACTCTCTCCAGGCTTCATTTGTAGGGAACAAAGGAAAAAGTCAGTGGAAGACCTCCAGAGTTCTGGGTGGTGAAAAGATAAACCAAAAGAAAGTTGTGGTACATTAAGAGACAGCCAATACAATTGCCCATGTCAGCTTAGTTTATTTAATTAAGTGTATTAACGCTGCTAAATCAGAGATTTGAACACTCGCTACCGGAAAGGGAAACTCAGCATCAATAAAACAAAAGTACAGTCTGCTTACCCTTTCTTGCAGAAAAATGAAGTCAGAAGGGGGCTCAGAGGACCACACAGCACCTTGTACCTGGCTGGAAAAAGAAATGAAAAATAACCCCTCATGTCGTTCTCAATGAGGACATCAGTGATGACTTGCTCCCCTCAGGACAGTGCCACAGCCTCCAACCAGCCCTTCGCTGCCCAATGCTTCAGCCCTGGCACACACTGCACTAACATAAGTGAGTCTGGCTATGTGGGAAGATTAAATGTTTGCCCATGTTTATTCTGCTGTAATTAATTGCATCTTATTTCACAGTGCATCTTCAATTTACAACTCCTGATTGTTGGCAGCTAACATCACCAAACGAGCGTTAACTACTGCACCTTGGTAAATCAGAACCTGAGCTCAGAAGTAAAGTTCTTGATCTCAGCAGTGTCAAACATTAACTTTGGAAGTTCTCCAGATAAAAATTAAGACCTTCCAATAAAACTACTTTTAAACCCTAAAGAATAAGTTCAGACTCAAACAGCCAATTTTTCAGGTATTTAATTTCAGGGAGAGATGGCAGATTTCAGCAAAGTTTTAGTAGTGTGATAAAACCATTGAGTGTAATTGGTTAAAGCATATACAGAACTTAGTTTTTAAATTCCAACTTAAGTAAGTAAACTAACTTTTATTACATTTCAGAACTTATACTAACTAAAGTTTACAGTAAATACACAGAATTAAATAGAATTAACTGGCTATAAATCTCAGAGCATAAAACTGGTTTGCAGAAGTAGTAGGTAAGGAATTCCCAGCCTTTCTGCAAGGTGCCAACCATTGAGAGAGATGATTAGTCAGTCTTTGATTAACTGCCTGTTGTGTAAGAGCCAGGGTCAATCTACTCAATTAGGTGAAGGTCTGGTGGAGATCAGAGTTGTAAATCAAAACCTACAGCAAAAGCTTCTGGACAAGATGAGAATGGAGCAGCTGCCTTTCTTCCCTACAAGAATCTCTCTCCCTGGAAGCAGCCTGTTCTCCAACCACAGCCCAAAGAGGATTCACAGAATCCCAGAACAGTCGGGGTTGGAAGGGACCTCTGGAGATCATCTAGTCCAATCCCTTGCAGAATCACCCTGAGTAGGCTGCACAGGATCGTGTCCAGGCTGGTTTTGAGCATCTCCACAGAAGGAGACTCCTCAACCTCTCTGGGCAGCCTGACACCCTCAGAGTGAAGAAGTTTTTCCTTCCATTCAGATGGAACTTCCTATGTGGCAATTCCTGGGTTATTCCTTCATAGGTGCAGGAACCTACACTTCTCTGTTGAACTTAGTTTGGTTCTTCTTCACCCAGTTCTCTAGTGTGTCAATGCTAAGGAAGGAGCAAGAGCAGGACAGCCACATGTGCCTCCTCCTAAGTAGCCTTCCCACCTGCAACCAAGTTCTTTTCTAAGGATTTTTTGAGTCTCACATTGGACCTGGGTGAACTTTTAGCACACAATGCAACCTTCAGAAGAGATCTCTGCAAATCACCCACTGCATGAAGGTCTAGCTCCTTCCACTTCCTTCTGAAGGCAGCTCCTTTTGATACACTCCAGGCCCTGTGAAGCAGTGAACAACCACTCCCTGCCCACCTCCCCATTACTCAGAGAAGTCTGTGATATCTGATGATCCCCCAAAGTTCATCTCTTTTCCCAGTTTGAGTCTTTGTCAATCAGTCATGCTCAGTATCAGATATGTCCACACTGTTGACCTAGCCACCTACATGGGACCTCTTCCAGTTTTTTTTCTATCCTCTTGGAAATGTGGGGTCCAAAACTGTGCATGATCTTGAAGGTAAACTCTAGGTTTACACAACAGCACAGGGGTATTTCCTACAGCAAAGGACAGCTAGCTTACAAGATCAGACAATTCCCCACCTTCAGAGCCAAGCGCTGTGCCAAGGAATGCAGAGACAAGGGCTGCGTCCCCCACGGTCCCCCACCTGTCACATCTCCCAGTGGGCAAGCCCCATGCTGCGGCGGGAGAGGAGTGACTCACATGGTGGGGAGACAGTAAGATAAGGCTCAAGGGAATACAAAGCACACTGGGAAGCCGTAACTCCCCAAACATGAGATGCAAAAGGATGTCAGAGGAAGCAAGGCCAGTGGGGAAATGGTGCAACACTTTAAACAAGTATGGATTAAGATTAGTTTAAAACCAACCACACAGACTGGGAAACTATCCTGACAGGGTGATAAAAACACTGTATTTTTAGATGTTATAGATAACTACTTAAAAACTTTTAATAGAAAAGCAGCCAGTCCCCAGTGCCACAGGAGAACAGCTACTTTTCACTCTTCAACAACCCTACCAAAGGAAAAAAAACCCACAGAAATCTAAGCAATAACCTTGGATTTGAACTGCATAAACATCAGTGCAGCAGTAAAAAGAAATAGCCAGAAAGATGGAAATACTTGCAGGAGACCGTGTTGCAGGTACTACAGGAAAGCACCATGACACTTCTATCATCAATTCATAATTCTTTAAAGTGAACAAAAAAAAAATCAATTTGTTGTTTGGGGTTGAACAGCAGCTTAAGGCAATCACTGGCAATAAAGACAAAAAAGGGGATGAAGAATCTCCTTCAGGTTGCAAATATTATGTTCAGAGGAGGGAAAAGAAAAAAGCACAAACTTTTGGCAGAGTTAAATGCGGAATCAGAGGAGGGCAAACTGAAAAACATCTGTGGTAAGCAGCTTCCTAACAGCATAAAATTTTAATTACAGCTCTTTTTCAAGTGTTGCAGAAATAGGACACTTTCCCGAGAGCTGGTGGGGTCAGAGATGATGAAGGTGCACAGGGAACAGGCATGATGTGCCTAGAGTAGGAAAGTCAAGGTTTGCACTGTTGTTACCTGCAGAGAAGCCCAGGGGTGCAATTCAGCTGTTTTCACTCTGAAGAGGGATCTCAGTGACTGTCCTAACAGGTCTTTGAAAACAGCTCAATGTTCAGCAGCAAGGCAAATAAAGAATCTTACTTAAACTAGTGAAGATGACTACAAAACCAGGACTGGCACTACAAATCCATACTGTAGCCCTTTCTTCACTACAGTGGAGAAGTCTTGAACAGGTTATAATAGAACTACACTGAGACAGGCAACTTGGGATAATGAAGATTCAGAGATAACTTCTACTGAAGGAAAAAACTGACTTTTTCAGATAGAGAAAGGCAATTATGGGACCAGGGCAGGGATGGAGGGGTAATAAAATGGTAAGTAGTATGGAGTTGGCAAATAAGGAATGAATTGTAACAACTCCTTTCTAGAAAACAATGAGAGGGCACGAAACAGAGTAGGCATCACATTCAAAACACAACACACAGAAATACCATTTAACATGACACAGGACTATGAAACTCACTGCTGCAAGATGTTGCAGGGGCTGGGAGCATGAATACGTTCAGAAAGTAAACAGATAAATGGAGCACGGGTTCATCACGGGCTATCAA
Source organism: Porphyrio hochstetteri (assembly GCA_020800305.1). Lineage (NCBI taxonomy): Eukaryota > Metazoa > Chordata > Aves > Gruiformes > Rallidae > Porphyrio > Porphyrio hochstetteri. The sequence continues at coordinate 64,599,795 of CM036908.1, read as the reverse complement.
ACATAAAAGCCATACTGAAACCTCTGGGTTAGAATGTCCCCTGACTGCTGATTGTCAGAAGCTGGGAACACACAGCCAAACTCTGCTCTTAAATATTCTCCTCAGGTACCTGCCTCCAGCCAGCATCAGGGATCTTTGCTTTGACACAGCACAGGCGTTCTTGTGGCAGTGCATAAGATTGCCTTTTTTTGTTTAACTTCTTCAGTTATTTTTAAATTTAAAAATAATCTGAACCAGTAAGAGTGCAAGGTGTTAACAAAAGATGAAAAATTAACTGCTTGGTTTGCAGCTTTCACTCACTAGGTCAAACAAATAACCTGCTCCAGTAGCTGTACCTGTCAAATAAACCTTCCTGATCATTGGTTTTGAACTCAGGGGCAGCACTCCCAGCAGACACAGTATCTGAAAGCAATTTCACACTGCAAATCACCCAGCAGCTAACAGCATACCATGCCAGTCCAACTGGTGTGCTATACACACAGACCAGTCAATGCCAGTCCCCTGGTAATGCAACCCAACTGTACAAAAGTATTGTGGATATTACATAATCCAAGCTCTCCCCTAAATTTGGGCAAGGCATTAGTCTGGAGCCTTATCTTTATTTGCATTCTCAATTCCTGCCAAGCAGCACAGGGAAAGGTCACTGCTCTGGTAATCCTCTACCAGGCCACGATCTCCTCCAGCCTGAAGGATCAACACCTACCAGTAGTTCTTTTGGCCAGGTAACATCATCCTAGCAATGGCAAAGCAGCACCCATCTTTCAGCCTCAGCCATGTGCATGCGATCAATGGGATACTCAAGAGACACAGATAGTTTCAGAGCTGGGCTTTGCTGTCTGATGGAGAGGTCTGGGGCCCACTGCACAAAGCACCAGCTCAGCTCTGCCCTGATGGTCTAGGAAACCACAGAAGCTTTAGCCCACCTGAGGCAGAACCCACTCCAAGAATAACCATTACTTTGGGGGGAAAGAATGATAAACAGAATCACAGAATGATAGGGGTTGGAAGGGACCTCTGGAGATCATCTAGTCCCACCCCGCTGCCAGAGCAGGGTCACCTAGAGCAGGTCACACAGGACAGCATCCAGGTGGGTTTTCAATATCTCCAGAGATGGAGACTCCACATCCTCTCTGTGCAGCCTGTCCCAGGGCTCTGCCAACCTCACAGTAAGGAAGTTCCTCCTCATGTCTAGGTAGAACTTCCTATATTCAAGTTGTCCTGTCCCTGGAAAAAGACTGACCCCATCCTTCTGACACCCACCCCTCAAGTATCTATGAGCATTCATAAGATCCCCCCCCTCAATCTTCTCTAGGCTAAAAAGTCCCAAGTCCCTCAGCCTCTCCTCATAAGAGAGATGTTCCAGTTCCCTAATTGTCTTCATAGCCCTTTTTTGAACCCTCTCCAGTAGCTGCCTGTCATTGAACCAGGGAGCCCAGAACTGCACACAATATTCCAGATGAGGCCTCACCAGTGCAGAGCAGAGGGGCAGGAGAACCTTCCTAGACCTGCTGGACACTCTTTACTTGATATGTCCCAGGATGCCATTGCTTTTCTTGGCCATGAGGTCATGTTGCTGGCTCATGGATGACCTGCTGTCCACCATGACTCCCAGGTCTTTTTCCACAGAACTGTTTTCCAGCAGCTCAGCCCCTGACCTGTACTGGTGTGTGGGGTTATTCTTACCTAGGTGCAGGACCCTGCACTTGCCCTTGTTGAATTTCATAAGATTACTCTCTGCCCAAATCTCCAGCACAGCCTCCCAGCATATCAGCCACTCCTACTAGTTTTGTATCATCAGCAAACTTGCTGAGGGTGCACTCCATCTCTTCATCCAAGTCACTGATGAATATATTGAACAGGGCTGGACCCAGCACTGATGCCTGAACTGAACCCAGCACTGAACACCACTTGTTACAGGCCTCCAACTAGACTCTGTGCCACTGATCACAACCCTCTGGGCTCTGTTTTCCAGCCAATTTTCAATCCACCCCACTGTCAATTCATCTAACCCACAATCCTGAGCTTTCCTATGAGGATGCTGAGAGAGATGGTGTGGAAAGCCTTGATGAAGTCAAGGTAGACTTCTGCAAGGTAGTCCACTGTCCTCCCTTCATATACCCATTCAGTCATGCCCACATAGAAGGCTATCAGGTTAGTCAGACATGACTTCCCCTTGGTGAATCCCTGCTCACTACTTCTGATAAGCTTTTTTCATCCACATATTTTGAGATGACCCCCAGAACGAGCTTCTCCAACATTTTTCCAGGGATGTAGGTGAGGCTGACTGGCCTGTAGTTTCCCATGTCATCTTTCTTGCCCTTTTTGAAGATCAGTGTGACATTGTGTTTCCTCCAACCTTCAGGCACCTCATCTCTTCTCCAATGGAGGAGTGGCTTAGCAATGACTTCTGCCAGCTCCCTCAGCACTCATATCCCATCAGGACCCACAGACTTGTGGATACCCAGTTTATTTAATTGGTCTTCAACTAGATCTTCCTCAACCAAGGGAATGTCTTCCTCCAGATTTTCTGTTACCATCAAAGCCTGGGGCTCCTGAGTAGTAAAGACTGAAGGAAAGAAGGCATTCAGTAACTCCACCTTCTGTGCATCCTCTGTCTCCATGACACCTGCCTCATTCAACAGCAGGCCCACATTTTCCCTAGTTTTTCTTTTGCTACCAATATACTTGAAGAAACCCTTCCTTGACATTAACCTTGATGTCCCTTGCCAGGTTTAGCTCCAAGGAGGCCCTGGCTTTTCTTGTTTAATCCCTGTATAATCTGAAAGCATTCCTGTCATCTTCCCAAGTGGTCAGTCTCTTCTTCTACTCAAGCTTTTGCAGAAGCTCTCTGCTCAGCCAAGCAGGTCTCCTGCTTCCTTTGTCTGATTTCTTGTTCTTAGGGATACACTGATCCTTAGCTTGGAGGAAGTGATCCTTGAATATCAGCCAGCTCTTATTAGACCCTCTGCCTTCCAGAGGCCTGTCCCATGGGACTTCTCTGAGCAGTTTCTTAAAAAGGTTAAAATTAGCCTTCCTAAAATCCAAGGTTGCAGTCCTACTTGTTGTTTTGTACCTAGAAAAACATCCAATTAATTTTTTGAATAAGTAGCACTCGACTTGGAGAGGAAATCTTCACATCAGCTTAGATTCCCTTGACCTTTCTAGCAGTTTTTACTGCCAACTAAGGAAAAAAGAGATGGGGAGGGGGAAGGAGATGGAAGGAAGAAGGGAGAGAAGGTAAAGTGAAAAAGGAAAAAGCAGTAAGAAAGGTATCCCCTCCAGATGAGTGACAACAGTTCAGCTTCCAACTTTGAAATCAAGAATTTCTCCCAAAAAAATGACATTCTCTTTTTATTTACCTATTTCTTTGATGCTGCCAAGCTTGGCTGCCAGAAAAATAAGTTATTAAATATGTTTTGATCAGCTTTGCCTGAAACACTCAATTTGTGGTGAAGGGCAGCACAGGAATGAAAGGAAAAGGAAAAAAAAGAGGCCAGCAGCTGGGCAGCAAACAAAGCCAGCCTGACATAGAGAAGCTGGAAACATCCAGGCTACCATCTTCTCCAGAGAACCCCATCAGACTGCCTAGGTCCCTTGGACCCTGCCAGTGAGGTCGTCAGGGCCTCTCAGGTGCATGGATCTAGCAATGGGAATGGCTGACACCAAAAATAAATGAGGAGGCTCATTAAGGAACCAGTCACCACAAGAGAGTCACCAAGCATGCTTCATGCACTCAAGCAACTGCTCAAGTACAGCTGGTAGGCCAGTCTCCTTTCAGTGCTCAGATTCACACTCTTCCTTCCCTATTCCTTCTTTTATTAATATAGTGCATCTCTCTGGCAGCTCTAACTTAACGCTCCACTTGTTGGCTGGCTGACAGGTCTCAAAAAAGCATATCTTTCCACTGCCAGCACAATTCTGTTTAATCTTGTATGAAGAAGGTGTATCACTTAGGTAACTTCCCTCCTTTCCCCCTCCTCAATCTCCCCCCTCAGCCTTTTCTGCAGGGAGAAAAGGAAAGAAGTTGGGGAAAAAAAAAAAAAAAAAGATGACAGCAATGTTTTAACCTAAACGGGAGCAATTTGCATGGAAATCAGGTTTTTCAGGTGCCACAGAAGATGTGGGGGCCCTGCCAATCTGGAAAGAAGAAATGAAAAAAGAAAAAAAAAAAAAAAAAAGAGTGAATTTGACACAAACACTGTCAAGTGATGAATCCACAACTTTTAGTTTCTTCCCTAGGGCAAAGTGTCCTGGAGAGACACTCTTCCATACTACCTACGCCGCTATTTTCATTCTCATTGACACTACCACTGTTAAGACAAAGAATCTGTTTCTTCTTTTATTTATACGCCCTCTGAAAGCCCCCTGCATGCAATGCCTCCCAATGTAGTCAATAGGAGTAGGTGCAGCTGGATGTAAACCCAAGGGGGAAGTGGTTTCCTTATGAAACTTGATGAGAAAATGAGTTACACAATCAATAAAGTAGCACCAGACTGTAGAAGAGGAGAGAATCATATACTAAACAGCACCCAGACATTATCACCAATAAATCACAGTACTATGGGAGTTAGCAGAGGCACAACAGGGGTGCTAAAGCTGCTGAGAACTGAGGAGCCGCAGGGAAGGCAGCAGCCTGACACCAGCTCTTCAACTCAATCAGATGCTCCCAACAGTATTTCTCCCAGCAGTTAGCATTTGTTATAGACAGGGAGAAAAAAATCTTGACACTCTAGAATTGGCACTCCTTGTTGTAAGTAGGGTTATTCGCACCTCTCCGAGAAAGACCTTTCAGACAGTGATTTCCATGGACATTTATGTTGTTCTGGCAGCACTGAAGTAATCCTCATGGCAAACTGAAGGCACCAAGCCCTGTGGCAGGGGATACCACATCACTCAGCACCCAGGACCACCACGCCACAAAGCAATGATGTAGCCATTCAAACCAGACCCACAGCACTGCCACACACAGGCAGACAACACTTTGACATGAACCCCAGCATCAAATTGACCAGTTTTGTCTTAATACTTGAAAACACAGAGAGAGCAACCAGAGGAAACCACCCTGCCCTTGTCTCCCTGTGGATTCTGCACAATTACACTGCCCTACCAGAAGAGTCTTTCCAGCAAGCAGGTCAGCAAACAAGGGACAGCTGCCATTCAGTAACACAAATGCACACCCAGTCTTGAAAAACCTGTACTGAGCCCAAGTTTGAGAAGTCTTTGCTTTTCCACTTTCAGCTTTGACGTTCCCGGCACGCTAGTATAATTTACCACCACTGTTCTTACCAAAGTGTTACACCCTTTCTAAAATAAAACAGGGCTGTGTGACAGATCTAAAACAGCGAAATGCATCAGAGCAATTAGCGGTTCTGCTGCTTTTATGGCTCTGATTGGAATTCTGATCTCAAGCGAAAAGCCAGTTCTCCGGTGAAGACGCGGTGGCTCTGCATAGGGGCTCCATCTGCCGGCACGCCGCTCCTGGCTCTGCTCGCTGCATAGTAAACCGAAACAAAACCTACACAGCCATCAATTACATTTTTCTTCTCACAGCCTATGAATTTCAATAAATACACCATCTGTTCATCTTCTGTGTGGGAGTTCAGTCATCTTCTTGGCAGCAATATTATTCTAGAGCAATTACCTGTGTCTTTATCACCTATCATTGTGCTTCATCATCTTTTCATCATGTGTAAAAACCAACCACTTTATTACTACAATTTCTGTAGGCAGCCCGGTCCTGTTAGTTACCATGGAGATGATCTGTCAAAAGAAGTCTACATTTAAAGAAGGAAAAGCTGCGAAAAGGAGGAGGAGAGAAACACAAAGAGCCTGAAATGAACTTGTTTCTCCGAGTCAGAGTTTAAACACAAAAGGCACATCTCAGGGAGCCACACCGAGATGCCACTAACAACCTAGTTAGAAATCCATCAACCTGCCAATACAGAGGATGAGGCAATGACTCACAAGCATTACAATACGCTCAGAGGTCAGAGACTCGGCTTTAATCCCTCAGCCTAGCACCCTGACCTGCTCTTAGGAAGGCAAATTTCTTATTACTATAAATCAAAACTAAAACAGGGGAAGGGAGGACAGGCTGGAACCACAGGCAGGCAACAACAGCAATTTTCCCCTCCCCGGAGGTCACCAGCAAGACAGGGAATTCTACACCAGCTGCACTATAGTTTATGCTCATTCCTGAAAATCTCTTTGAATTAATCTCTCTCTTCCCCAACTTCACTCTGTGCCCCACTTTCTCTGCCACCTTTTCTGTGGATTCCTGCCTAGCTCTGCTGTTTTGCTCCTTCCCTCACAAGCACAGCGCTCTCCTCCCTTTTCCATAAAACATATGCACACATGCAGCTGTTCTACCTCTCTCTTTCCAAATTCCTATATATTTCAAAAGCAGCTGCCAGTGCCAACTATTTACAGATGCTTGCTCCCTCACCCACCCACATACACCCCCTGCCTTCACTTCATGAAATCCTGTTTTCCTCTTCAAAATTTTTCATCTCCTCCAGTCTTCCAGCTCCCATCCTTCCAAGCTGTAATTGCTCTCATGTTACTGCAGGAAAAATATTAGCAAAGTACAAAGGACTTGCTGATGCTCTGTGTTTCTAGGATGCGTCATTAGCAGCCTTGAGCTGAAACGCGCCGGGGCTGCAAACTGCTTTGGTTCAATTCATCCTTGTATCTCTGGAAGAAATAAGCAATCTCAGAGCTATCCAATTTGCTTAATATCAAGTACACATGCACAGAGTTTTAATGATGTGGCTCATCGTTCTGAATCGTAAGAGTACAAAAAATGACCACCTATGAGCAGGCAAACTAATCTACTACATTCACAGCTACCTTCCCTAGCAGAACCACCCTGATCTTGCAAATCCTAAAGTGACAGTTAAGGAGGAAGGAAGCATCTTCCAAAAGTACTCCAGACTTACATGCACTTTAATTTCTGTCTGCTGAACTTGAGACATAAGGGACTCCATTTTCATGATTTTTGCCCACACTTTCCATGGGTTTCTGCCTACAAAGTACCTGAGTCTGAAGAGCATCAAAATTAGGTACTGCAAATGAGACAGATGTCTAGAAATCTGGGACTAAGCAACTACCAGGGTATTTAAAAAAGGCACTGTAGCAGAAATAATGCTTGGATTCAGCAGTGAAAAATTCCAGTGCTTAACTTCTGAGAAGATAAGGAGGAGACATAAATTAGGTGGGGGGAATTCTGGAAAAAAAAAAAAATAGGCAAGAGAGTGAGTTATGACAACTACAAATAAAAAACCCCTCAAGGATATATCAGGAATACACTGTCATCAGAGTTCAAAGCAGAAATCTCATGGACATAAACAGAAGCATCAAACTTGAAAAATTCAGAATCTGCTGGGAGAATATGAACGAAACAAGAAAGGTCACATTCTGATCTCAAATCCGATCTCACCTGAAAGTTAACAGAGCAAAAGTTCTTCCCAGCTGCCCCCTTAGCAGAAGTACTATGGAAGAGAGACTTAAACCACAGAAAGATCAGACACTGCAACAGCTTCAGTAGCTGAGGAAATGGCACCCACACATCCTCCTTTATCTTTAAAGGAGTGGGCCCTGTGTTCCCTCTCTCTCTTTAGACACCTTACACAGCCAGGTTGAGCCATCAGCTTCCATACGGTGTTTTACGTTCTACAAGAAGGGGCCAGAGTCACATCCCTGCTCTTTAGCATGGCTGGTTGCTGCACAGATTGGATATAGATGGAGATCTGCCCAGGCTAAGAAGTGATTTCCAGCATCCTGTGCCAACTTGCGCCGTCACTGGTAGGCATGCTATAGAAACTTCTGCTTCTGCCAACCTCAACCAGCCAAGCCTCCCAGACAAGCTCAGTGGATGCTGACTCCCTGCACAGGATCTCTGTGCCCTTCCAAGGCAGATGCCCTCAACCAGCAGCATCTGTTCTGCTTTTGCCCTTGGCAAGTGCTGGCAGATAACCCGGGGGGATGCTGGTTCTTCTTGCCACCTCCCATTCCCCCACCAATAAGAGGAGAGCTACCCCATCAGGGATCACTGCATGCCCTGCCTGCTGCTGCTCTGCCCAGGGCAGTGACACCCAGCATCAAGACACCCCAACACATGCCACCACACTGTCCAGGATGGGGACTTGGATAGCAAGGTCCTCATCTGTCACTCCCATTCTCCCAACCCCTCAGCAGCACTGCAAATATTACTCCTTCTGCTTATTCTGTGCCTGGAACAGATGTTTCCAGTCACTGGTGCATGCTCTCACACCAACCCACCCTCTCTAGGGCTCTTACAAGGGCACGCAGGAGAAGGAGAAGGAAAAGCACTTCAGGGCTTGTGGTTTGTCCCAGCCTGGCCACCCACAGTTTGCAAAAGACAGAAGGAGTGAGCAGCAGGTGATGATGGCCAGGCAAGAACAAAAATGGAGTACAGGAAAAAGAAGGATTTCTTCTTGTCTTCAGAGGAAATCAAATATACACAGGCCAACCCAACACACACAATGGCCACTCCAAAATCAGCCAAAGCATCCACAAGGAATAGACCTTCACGCTCATTTGTGGGTCAGAGAAGAGGGAACTGACATAGCCCCTCCAGAGAGCTAAAAGCACATTTCCCCACTGGCACCAGGAGCTGCTGCTGCAGTGACAGCCCAGATTACTGGTCAGATCAGGCATGGATTGCCCCCTGGGCCAGGGCAGCACAACTGGGCTGGCTTGCCAAGGGGAAACGGTGGCACGCACAGCAACTCCACTAATGTCAGCAGGCCTTACACAAGGGTCAGCAGCCCTGTGCCTTCCAGAGCAGGCTGCTACAGCCTGGAGCACTGCAGAGCCCACACCGCTTCGCCGGCTGAGGACCTGTGCCTGGACAGCAGGCAGAAGGTCTGCTCATCTCTCAGAAGCACCACATACCTACAACTTTCCTAACAGTCAGTATGACCTTCCAGCAGTGCACACAGCCATCCCCTTCCCAGTGCTGAATTGGCTGGGATGGGAGAAGAGAGACCATGGGGTTTAGCTGCTTTCAGATAACACCTGTAACTATCTCCTCTATGGTCTTGTATGATCATCCCTTGGCACGGTAATTGACCTGTGGACTTGGCACAGATATTCATGAGCTAGGCTGGCATCTGGCAATCCAAGCAGAGAACAAGCAATGGCTAGGCAGAGCAGGCTGGTTAACACGTGGTACACCAAATGCTCATCCAGCACAAGGTCACTAGTGCCTGATTTTACCTCACCAGTGGCAACCACATGGTCAGATCACCTAAACTGTGCTTTGAACCATCATAAATTTATTCCACCCACTGATCCAGCATCATTCTTCATCAAACCACATGTCAGGGTGAGCAAAGGAAAGGTAAAGGAAGAGGTGTAGCACTAAGGAGTAAGAAAAACACATTTAATCACGTAACAAAAGGCATCATCAACTCTTTGCTCAGAATTATTTCTGCCAAAGAGCCAAATAGAAGGCAACCTTGCATTTTTCATGGTTTTGAAAGTATAAACAAGTCAAAACAGCTAATCCAGTCATCCTGTCTGCAGGAGCAACCCAGAAACCAGAGTTCCCACAACAGTACAGGCAGCCTTTGGTAAAAAAGTGGTAGCCAGAGGGCCAGGGTCCCACACAGGCACAGGGCAGGCAGCCTGTCTGCTCACAGACAGACACACTTTGTTCATCCGGAGCTCTGTGGGAAATGAATGTAAATACTTTAATAGACTAAATTTTGATAAAGCAGCAACTTGCACTGCATTAGGACTTCAAAATGTCAAGCAAGACCAGGGCACTGCAGCTCAGGATGCTATCTGGAGTGCCTGTAGAGCACCTTCCTCTGCCTGCATGCAGGAGAGCTTGTAGGCACAATGGGGACGGGGTAAAACAGATCACACATCAATGTTGGTGGCAGGGACAGAAATCAGGACACAACACCAAAAATGCCAGTGAGGAGGATGCAGCATCATTAACACCTTTCAGTCTTCCCTGTAAACTCTCTAGTATTTATCTAGCTGTACATAAAGCAGTCCATATTTCGGTGATCAAAGCAGTGTTAATTATTTCAGTTCACAGCATGTTTCTAGCCTCAGTTCAGCAACAGCCTTGACTTGTTCCTTAAAAACTTAACAATAAAAGTATTCCTGGCCTCACCCTACGGCATCAGATTACTGGCAACGCTAGATAAAGTGTACAGTCAGCACCACCCACACCAGTCTGCCTGGCAGAGGAGCTGGGCTGGACTGGATTCAAAGGCAGCTCAGGGTTGGGGAGATGGTGAAACACAAATCACCAGTTCTGACAACAGCCAGGTAAGAAAAACAAGAGCTTTCCCAGAGCTTTTGGGGTAAAAATGGTGAGATGATGTCAGATCATCACATCCCCTGTGTTCTCATGTCACTTTGGGACACACACACACTTTTTTATTTTTCCATACATATTACTGATGTATTGATCATTCCACAGGCTTTTTACAGCTTTTTCATTAAACAGCAATTAAAGCAGGCAGCCCAAGCCAAACTAGACCTGTGCAAGAAAGAATCGGGAAGTCCTGAGCAAACAGTTTTCCTTCCCCAGTATAGGTTTGAGGCAGACAGAAAGAGATGCTAGATGTAGGTGACATTTTACCTTGTGTCTGCAGGGTAGCCACATGCAATTGTAGTGCAAATCCTTGAAAATATTTGTGACAGTTCCCTTCAGAGTATTTTCTGCCATTACTGATACTTCATGGAGTCCCAGAATGGTTTGGGTTTAAAGGGATCTTCAAGATCATCTGGCTCCAACCCTTTGCCATGGGCAGGGACACCCTCCACTAGCCCAGGCTGCCCAAAGCCCCATCCAACCTGGCCTTGAACCCTGCCAGTGCCTCACCACACTAACGGAGAAGAATTTCTTCCCAATATCTAATCTAAATCTCCCCTCCTTCATTTTATAGCCATTCCCCTTCTCCTATCACTCCACGTCCTTGTCACTAGTCCCTCTCCAGCTTTTCTGAAGCCCATTTAGGTATTGGAAGGTTGCTCTAAGGTTACACTGGAGCCTTCTCCAAGCCAAACAAGCCCGACTCTCTCAGCCTGTCTTCATAAGAGAGGTGCTCCAGCCCTTTGGTCATTCTCATGGCCTCCTCTGGACTTTCTCTAACAGGTCCATGTCATTCTGATGTTGAGGACCCCAGAACTGGACACATACTCCAGCTGGGGTCTCATGAGAGCAGAGCAGAGGGGGAGAATCCCCTCCCTTGACCTGCTGGTCACACTGCTTTAGATGCAGTTGGCTTTCCCGGCTGCACCTGCACACTGCCAACTCATGCTGAGCTTCTTGTCCATCAACACCCCAAGTCCTTCCCCTCAGGGCTGCTCTCCATCCATTCACCACCCAGCCTGTATTTGTGCTTGGGATTGAACAATTTAAAGATTTCAAGAACAGACTAGAGCTTTATGCTGTCCTTTGCTAATATTGATGCACAAAGCCAGCAGAGTACTTTAGGGATCTCCTGCTTTGTACTCCTCACATAAATATAAGTTCAGAACATCTGAGTTTCAGCAAGCCACCTGCATGTTTCACCACACGGCCTCCTGCACCAGTCAAATCCAGGACCCTTCATCCTCAAGTTGTCATTTTTTTTCTCCTATTTTAACACCCAAACTCAAGTTGATATTCTCAGACAAGGTGTTGTGAGTCCTCAGGAAGCTCAGAGCATTTATCCTCTCCTGGGAACAGCTAATCACACAAGTTGCTGCCAGAAATGAAAGGCAGTTAGGATTTGCCTGATTAATATAAAAATAGTATATAAATACTTGCAGCAAAACCCATTCTCCAGCCTTAGGGGAATCTAATCCTCTCATACGAAAAGAAGGTGGAAGTACAAAGATCATCGGAAAAATCCAGATGAGCCCCAAGATGATCACACTTGCAAAAAGTTTGGGAAACCCTTGTGCAAAGTGAACACATTAGTCTTGGGGCAGCACTGGGAATCAAAGACTCTTTGCAGTGAAAGCCTTCAGCTGTGGCAGAGCTCTCACGAGGCAGCCCTGGCCTGGCATGGGGCAATCTCTACAAATGAGGATGAAGAGGCTGGCATGCTGTCTGACTCCTACATGGCATTGCCTTAGATGATGCAGCAGAGACTTCAGCAGGCTTCAAGCTAGTTTGCACAAGTCGTGGAGACAGCTACCCCTGGCCAAAATGCACAGCTAATTAATCTTACCAAGGATTAGTTAGAAGGATAGACACAGAAAAGCCACTAAGCTTCTCTGGGATCTAGGCCTTTCACCTATAAAGGGTCCCCTACAGCTGTGGTGCACTTACAGCCAAGAGACACCAGTGCCATGTCTGGCTGACACCACAGTCCTGCTTTTCCACCCAGGTGGCATTTTACACATGGGCATCCTGTACGGATGTACATCTTTGCCTCTGGCAGTATGAAGCTGTGACCATCCCTGCCCAAAGCACAAGAATCAGTCCCTCCTCTCTCCTCAGTACTGCTGCTGCATCCAGTGTTCGGTAACATACTGGGGACAAAGAAAGGGAGAACTTAAATGCCCATTTAAAAAAAACCACCAAACGTCCAAAAAAGGAAAGGCTGTGGGAAGCATGACACACAAGGAGATATAAACAAAGGGGGACCATTTAGGCTGGAAAAGGAAAGATTAGAGGAGCGGAGAAACATGAAAAATCACTGAGTATAGAAGGGGGGATTTTCTGATCTCTGTATCTATTAGATACAATGCTTAAATTGCAGTAAGAAAACCTGTCAGGAGTTAAGATACAGTTCATCTGGACATGGGAAAAGAGAATGGACCTGTGGTCCACTCCAGCTTTATATTCTATGATTATCTGTGCTCCTGAGAACTCACAGGTCAAGACACCCTTCTGCTGCTTAGTGTACAAAGCCAAAATAGGATTTGGTTCCCATTTTCTTCAAGCTAGGGAGTTTCCTCCTAGCTTGAACAAAGCTAGGAGATAACTATGTCTCCCTTCAGCCTCGACTCCTAAAAATAAAAAACAAAACAAAACAAAATAAAAACCCCCAACAGAGTAAAAAATAACCAGACCTAAACAACAAATATTTGAGTAATTCCACAAAAGGAAAGTTAGTATTAAAATCCATTAGGCAGAGAAAAACAGACTCTATTAAATTTATCGCTTCGTTTCAGGACTTGGGAAGAGTCTCTTCATTTCCTGTACCTCTTGAGTATTTACTATGTCCCCTATGAGCTAAGTCTTCCAGAGTCATTTTAATGTCATGTTCTAAGCACTTCTGCATTGTAAATCATCGATTTTTATCTCCTTCTCCCAATCAATGCAAAGATATTTATGCTGAACACATAAAAGCTCTTGACACTATAGAAAAACCAATTACACCCTGCAAGACGTTTGCTTTTTGTCGTTGACATCATGGAATTATCCATTACACTTTGCACATGCCTGCCATTTACAGGAAAGCAGCATGACCTTGCCTGTCTGAAGTTTGCATCTCTGCAACCTGGTGAAGCAACGTGATGGCAGAGCAAGCCATCCCTAGTTCAGGGAGTACCCGAGCTGCAAATTATGGAAGCTGGGAGAAGCCATGAAAGCAGAAGCAGCTCTCATGTCCATCCCACTCCTGTGCTCCAACCAGACATCGCTGGCTATCAGAGACAGGATGCTGGCTTGAAGGATCTTTCCTCCAACCACTGCAGTCAAGCTGCCCTCCAGAGCCCCAGGGGCAGGCTGGGAAACTTCATTATCTCTCTGCAATTGCCAGTGCTTCACGGATGGGACCTGCATCCACCCTCTGCCAGCGTGCCAGATCCATCCTTCTGTCTCTTCCCACTCCTACACAGTAGGCTAGTGACAACTATATTTAAACTCCAGGGCAGACATGCACTGAAGCACCTGCAAGCTCCTCTTATAGTAATTGTCTGGAGCACACCATGGGCCCTTTCTGCTTGGCCACCCTCCTTTCCTTCTCTCAAATAGTGCTGTATCCTTTCTGGATGCAATCAGGACCCCGGGCACAAAACTACAGAGCACACTTGGATGGCAAGACAGGTTCATGGGATGAGCCAGGAACCAGCCCTTTTATCTTGGCAAAACTGCAACAGACTTGTCAAGTCTCCAAGTGGTTTACGTTCCTGACTCGCCCACCAGCCCCTGTCTTGCACTTTCTTCTTCTAGCAGCAGCAATTCACACCTTCCTAGCACAGCACCCACACAAAGGACCCATCGCCAAAGGACCCCCTGAGGAGGTGCAGTCTCCCCAGCCTCAGCATCACACTCTCTCTCTCCCCCATGTCACCAGCTCAGCAATGAAAAGGAGGTTTCCTGCCATGCTGTGACTGACACATGGATGTACACCGCCACCACACGACCTCATACTTGCTTCCTCACATATCAGACAGGAAACACTTTCCTGTCTGTATTTGAGCAACGAGTGTGTTGAACAAGAACACAGGGGAGAGTGCTGTACCCTCCCTAGCACTGGTGTCCACTTAGCCTTTCCATTTCAGGTGTTGCTGCAGATTTTAGCTGAAGTTGGCACATCCCTCTAGCCCCAGAAGGTGAGGAACAGCTCAGGAGAACAGTGTTTCATTTTAAAACCTTGGTTAAGATCTTCCAGAGGAGAAAGCTAATTCCAATCAGGGAGGTGTGATGATTACATCAGATCCAGCCTGCAAGCCATGAGCACACCTTTAAAAAGAGTATATACACAGAGAGAATATTAAATACCCAATGGCCATCATTCCCTCTACTGGTTGCAAGAGCAAGAATTAGAAAAGTAGTGACAGTAGTGTCAGCTTTAGGGCCTGGACTCATCCTGCTTAATTCTCCAAGATCCCAACTGACCCAGCTGAGTGAGGCAGAAGTATCTCTCATTAGTAAGACAATTAACTTTTTGTATCCAGTAGATACAAATTTCAGGCACTGCATGGGAGATCTATGAATCTATAGCCAAAGAGCTTGTTCTGAATCCACGTTAAGTTTTTCATGAGAGGGAGCTGGGGGGTTTATTTTTTGTTGTCAAAGTAGGCAGATCTCATCCAAGTTCACTGCAGATCAGCCCCCATTACTGGGAGACCAAATCACTTGGGAAAAAGCAGCAATAAAAAGTCCCACCGTGTTTGTAAATGGACAACTGCAGTTTGACACTCAAATTCTAGGAACAAATGGGGGTCTCCCCATCTTTTATTCATCAGTTTCTGAACACCTGGAGCAGGCAGCCAAAGGAACAGTGTGAGAATACCAAGCAGATACTAAGGGCAGGAGTAAGAGTAGAGAAGAAGTACCTTCATCGTGCAGCACAACACATCTTTGGTATCACCATGCTGCTCAATCATCAGTCTGCAGTCATCCCTCTCAACTACAGCATCTTCCCTGCACTTCTGGGAGCTGAGGACCTGACCCACATTACACAGTGTCTGGAGATGTGTCTTCTTCTCTGGCTCGCTCGCTGTTGACACTGCATGACCCTGTGGAAGACAGAGAAGCAGGAAAGTCCCCTTAAACAGTCTGTAATCCTGAGCTGTAACAGTTCCCTTGTGCAACAAGATGTACCCTCCACCCTTAGGCTGCTAGTAGCTTCCAAAGACTGGAGAGGGGACAGCTAGGTACTACTGCAACAGGAGAAATAAAGCATGTCTGAAGCATGGCATTTACACATCTAAGATACCTTTTCTTTAAATGCAGAACTGAAAAAACAAAGAAAGTGGAGAGGAGTGAGAGGAAAACACTCCTTTCTAAAAATTGTTATTCTGGAAGTATGTATAAGGAATTTTCCTTTCCTCAGGTCGAAACAAGAGCATGTTGCATCTTATTTTTCAGCCCAGTCATGTGGAGTCCTGTCTCTGATATCCACAGCTCTCCTTTTCCTATCATCATCTCCAATTTGCACAGACAAAGATCACACACTGCACTTGGGAAACAAGTATTTCAGAAGTACCAGGGAGAGTTAAACACACTTTGCAGAGGGAAGTGCTCCATGGAATTCCATAAGGCATACAGAGTGGCCGCTGTATTGTACTACATTAGTGGAAGAGAGTCCCTAAACAGAAACAATGTACAGCAAAGGAAAGCCAGTTTAATGCTGGGTCCACACACAGGGTTTTGCATGCACACAGAGAGACTATTTGGGATAATCTTCCCTTTCCTGCTGTGAAAAGCAGTCGATGTTAATTTGGAAGCAGCACTGCTACTGTGCAAGGTACCACAAATCTATGGTCCACTGGCTTACAGAATGGAGCTGGGAGCACAATGCTGAATTTCAGCACTGACTCCTCAATGCCCATCGCTGAACACCCCTGCAATGCATCCCCAGGATGTGGCACCTGTGTCAGCAGTGTGCAGGTGCTGCCCATGCCTGCACAGACAGGCAGCCTGTGCCACCTCCAGAAGGGCACTGGAGACAAGGTCACAACCCTTGCTGATGGCTATAAAACTGCAGATGTTATTGTATGTGCCTATTATTTGCTTCAGAGCTATCAGGGAAAGAGGGTCATGTAAGCCAAGCACACCCTCCAAAACATCCTTCAAGATGGACGTGCACCTTTCCAAAGAGAAGTGGAGGCATCTGAGTGTGATTCCCCAATTTAACACACAGCAAGCAAGTGCTCAGTGAACAACAGGCTCTGCAGGTCGTGTGTGCTGCAAGATCTGGAGTTTGGTTCACTTTGCAGAGACATATAAGGTCACAGGCTGGAGATGTGAGCTCTCTCATAAAGCTAAAATCCATGCCAAATGCTCATTAGATAACCAGCCAGCTGCACATAAACTGTTTGTTGGGTAGCAAGGAGCTACCGACTCCTTCTGACAGCAGAAGCAGCTTCCAGGTTATGGCTCAACATCCTTAAGAGCAGCTTGACATACTGAATCAACATCCTGTCATTTTGAATTCAGCCTTGTAATATTATCTGTAGTCATCCATGTGTGGCACGTCTGAGCTCCCACCTAAAATTAATTCGAAACCTTCCAGCACAGGGAAGCCTCACTTCAAGCTGTGCTCTGCTGACACGATGATTTATTGACTTATTTCTCTACAAGGAAAACAGAGAGCACCTCCAGTCAAAGGATACGTTACATTATGAGGCTGTGCTGGAGGAGGTGGAAAGCAACATAAAAACAAAGAATTCTTTTGTGAGCTCTGCTAGATGCACAGGAAGCATGTTTGGTTTTGGGGGTTTACTTAAATCATACATAACTATCCTCCTGCAAGTTGTTTTCAAGAGATTAAAACCTCTTCAATATGAGAATAGCTAATCTAATGCTCAAAGTTCCTCTACAAAGAGGGTCAAGAATTCTCGAATCAAACATTTGCATTCATCAAAACTTTCTGCGAAGTAATAACAAAAACTCGTACTTAATTCTATATTATTTTTAACTATCTTAAGCAATCATCCTGCAGAGTGAGATTGTTAAAGAAGCCAGCCCTGGAGGTACTGGTACCACAGGGATGCTGCACTGCCCTCTACAGCCTCTGACACTTTATCATCCCAGCATCTAGGCACAGATTCTTACTAAACTGGTGCTAAAGGCATCACAAAGGGCAGTGCTGTCTGCCAGATACGAAGCACAGCAGATAATTTAAGATAAAAGTTCAGAATCAGACTCTTCAAGTGGTTCTCGGTGTTATTTTGGGCAATATCTCCCCCTGCAGACACCCCTCTATAAAGGCATAGCTTTATATTACGGCACAGTATTTTAGGAAGGATTTTCAATATCTGTATCCTACAGAAATAAAGATGTTAACAAAGGTAAAAACAGATATTGTGGGGGGTTTTCTTACTTGCCCCCTTCCCAAAAGCCACAACTATTCCTGTAACTCAGATCCCAGGACAAAGAATCTACCTGGCTCTTTCCAAGATGGAAAGTTGCTGCACTCGGATCTCCTGTGCTCAAACTCTGTGCAGTGCTGCAGGAAGTTGGCTATTGCTCCTGTGAGTGCTTTGCTTAGATTTTAAGTTAGTTTCAGTTCCTTTCTCTCCAATTCATAACAAAAGAGTCCCCAGTACAGCTCACTACTACACATATCCACCTCCACGCAACTAACCACCATCAATTTTTCTTTTCCCTTCATAAGCTGGCAAAGAGAGGAAAACCCATACCTCAACCCTAGCATAACAAAATTGCACCAAGTACCTTCCACTGATACCCCATTTGAACAAATTCCACAATTTGCACAAGTTCCCATTGCCCTGGCAGCAGGAGATGGTCTGGATACGTTTCATTCTTCTGCACTGGGATTGGTAGAACATCTTCTATGCATCATTTCAGATCTGTTGCTTCACCCCTGCTAGCTATGCACGAGAAGCCCTCAGACTGTCCCAGCAGGAGATTCCTGCCTTTCTGGTTTGCAATACACAGATATATTATTTGTACTGGAACAGGGCTCAAAGGCTGTAGCTGATTTCAGGGCTCCCTGATAAGCTCCCAGTAAGAGCTGGCTTACACCCTAAAAATCACTTGAAGCCTAAAGAAGGAAAAAAAAGGGGATGGAATAAGGCCAGGACTCATTTTGTTTGATTTCTCACTCTCCATACCAAATTGCACAAATGCTGTGGGAGATGATTCGTTTTAAGAATGTCATAGATACATGCCTGAAGGTACATACACACCCTTGAAAGAGCACAGTGACATGTCCATTATCAGCAGGCCTGCTGACCTCCTCAGCATCACAGCTGTAATAGTGAGTTGAGCTCTGGAAAAGACAGTCTCAGCCTCGTGAATCAGATGGGAGAATGGGAGCAAGAGTAGGGAGCTCTGGGGGAAAAGAAAAAAATTATAAAGCCAGGACTGTTGGGACCCATCTCAAAGAGATGGAGTTAATATATTAAACGCTTATGCAGCTGTGGGAAATGAAGATTGTCCTGGATACTGCCCAGACAAACTGCTGGGTGGCAGTGGGAACATCAAAGACTAGATTTTGTGCAGGTCATTTCTAGGGACACAGAACGCAGCTCTTAGGAGTTTCTCTGGTGATATGCCAGAGCTGGGAGGACTGAGGTCTCTAGGAGATAGTATGATCCCTTAGTGTCCAGCAACCATCACAAAAGACTCAAGAGGTTGGGTTTTATGGTTGTTCCCTAAAGTTTGCCTGTTTTCCCAAGCTCCACGTTATCTCTGCTGTATCCTGTCTTGCAAGGCTTCAGCTTACATGGAAATTACAGCACATTAAACTCCCTTCATGGCCTAACTAAAGCACCTTGTGTGACAACTGAGGCTGTCCAAGGGATCTTCTATCACCTTTTCTATTGGTCAGAAAAGATGACTCACCTGCCACCAGGCACGCTTCCTGGATATCACAAACACAACCTTGAAGTCTTTAGCTTATCCCAGCTCAATTCTTGCTCCATCTCATGAAAAAGGGAGTTTCCCAAGGCAAACTCACCTTACTGTCTGTGCCTCTCTTCTCCAGGCTGGATCCCTGTGACTGCCTTTAGATGTCTCTTGCCTTGGGTTTGAACTTGGGTTGTTCTTTGGAAGCCTCTCAGTTGGATACAGGAAGGAGTTTGCTGTTTAGCAATGATGGCAAAGATCTCACTGCCAGGAGCAACACATGAATGGACAAACATGTCTTGGTGCTGCAAATGCTTCCCAATCCTTCCAAAAGCATTACATTGTTTTGGCTTATCCATCTTCACATGCACCCTCTTTCCCACTCCTCTGTCCCCAGGTACATCTAGAAATGCTGAATTCTGTCTTTCCAGCAGCAGCTCCTTGGAGCTAGAGGCATGTAGCTGCCATGTGGACATTACAGCAATGGTGTGCCTCAGTTCAAAACAAAGACACCAAACCCCAGTCTCCTGCAGGCAGGTGTGTGCTGGGCATGCCAGCTCCCATGGCAGCCACTCAGTCCAGCCCATGGAGCTCAGAGAAACACTCAGCTGAGCACTCACTGCGAGTCCAAAGCAAGCTGAACCACTCACCAGGCTTCATGGACCCATGATGAGCTCTTAGATGCCTACCACACACCTTCACAGTGCTTTAATCTCACACTGAACCTCACCTCTGTTCTCAGGAGCACTGCAATGATGTCCAAGTGTGCAGATGACCTTTAAAGGTCCCTTCCAACCCAAACTATTCTATGATTCAGTGTTGTGTATGCAACACCAGAATAATTTAACTAGTGCAAGCTTTATGTCTGGACATGGCTTAAGTAAACATTCCTGCTTGCATTGTTCCAAAGTCATGTTTTGGTTTGTTGGTTTTGGCTTTGGGTTGTTTGGGGTTTTTTTTAACGAAAGATTGTATTCCCTCACTAATTCAGTACTGTCCCCTCAGTGTTTTGTTACTCCTTAGGCCATGTTTTTGGAAGCTACTGAGCAAACTGCAAACACTGAGATACTGTTATCTCCATCCAAGACAAAGTTGGAAAGCGTTAGGTTGGCCAAATGTACATCACATTGAATCACACTCAGTTAACCTAATCAAGTATTTCTCTAATGAAAACATACGTTTCTGGGCTGGCAGTTTCTGACTCAACCACAATTCATTCAATGTTAAAGGAAAAAACATTAGAAAAACCATCTGTTCTCTTTAAATAGAGAAGCTATTTATACCTTCATGATGAGATCAAGTAATTATAAAACAAGTGGAATGGGTTTCAAAAAGAAAAATTAAAAGAGAGGGCAAGACAGCTGCTACCTTGTGATGATCACAGTATAAACATGCTGCTAACCATGTGCAGTTTAGGCCTTACACTCCTCACCCTGCTACGCATCACGTAACCTATTGTCATCCCATTAGCTGACGCTACACAATATATGCTACAGGGCAGCACAGGGGTTACAGCCTAAAAAAGCAAGATTTGGTGAATGAGTATTTACATACTAGAATCAAATGCCATGAGAATCCCAAAGTTAAAGTTCTCAGAAAAGGGTTGACAAGCGAAGGAAATCAGTGACAACGTCCCACACTATTGCTATTTTTAGGTGCCAAATTCAAACCTCCAGTTCTGAAATTCATCAGTCTGTTGACACCTAATCCTAGGGGATCTGACATTTTTTCCATCACAGTTCCCCAGGCACCCACCTGCTCACAAAAACTGTGACAGCATTAATCAAATCAACAGATCTCACTCATACCTAATCCCCCCGTAACCCATAACACAGAAACTTCTGCCTACGTTTCCTGATGAGCTTCTCCATTACCAAAGAGGCAAAGCACTGTACAAGATCAAGTGGCAGCCCCTTCCCTCCAGCAGTTGTGTGGATATGGCTGCAAGACAGGACAGCCCTGAGAGGAAGTCCTGGGTTTGCCTAGAAGGATCCAGACCCCTGCAAGCACACTGTCCTGGCTTGTGGAGTCCTCCTGGAGCACAGCAACTCTCTGTACACCCTGCTGAAGCTGCTCCATTTAAATGCTCAACAGACCAAAGGGGAAAATGCCAAAGGAATGTGACTCCATCATGGATTAGTGAGGGGATTACCTGACAAGGCATCCCTGACTTCTTGCTCATGCTCTGGTGGTCGCTGATGCTAACTGCTGAGAACATGGACAACAGTACAGGAGCCTGAAGGCTCCGTTTTCCAGTCTCAGAAAGGTGAATGTCTCCACCCTACGCTACTCCATGTTTCATATTGTCTGTCTTAAAGCAACTCACAGTCAGGCTGCTGGTTGTAGGGATTCCCACAGAGATGCCTGGTTGACCACTGGATCTGTGTGACTATTTTGTTTGCTGCCTGCCAAGGGCTCATCATGGGTTTTGCTGCACTATCTAGGAAAGAAACATTCCTGCAGCATCCCCAACTCTGGAGCAAGTAAGCCCAGCACAACTTCTAATTTTCCATAGCCCCAACTCTGGAACTATCTAGTAATGGATTTAGTGTTACAAATGAACTCAAGAAGTCCCAGATTGCCTATGACTCATCTGCTACTGGTTTCTGCAAGGGACACTCAGGAATGGAGCTTGGTGACTCCCAGCAGGCAAGGGCTGCTGATCAACACCAGATGAGCAAGTGCTCCTTCTCCTTCCCGAGGGGCCAGCTCTACACAGCTCTCATTCCCCTGGTCTCAAGGGAGAACAAAACACAAACCAAGGCAACAGCAGAAGCTCTGACAGCATCCCTTTGCCAGGGAGGAGGCAGGGAAAGTTCAGGAGAGTAAAGAACTGAACCAGGAAGAGGCAAGAAGGCAAGAGGAAAGCAAATGGGGAGAACAGCTTGAGAGGTGTGCCCTTGGGCCTTCAGCAGGGCAAATATGTGACTACCTGTCCTGAACAGTTCTTAGAGAGGAAGCACCAAAACCAAATGTGCTCGAAGAATCATTCTTTCTCCCTGAGACTGCCTATTGAGAAACCTTTAAACCACTCCCTTTCCTCTAAACAGGGGACCTGCATCTCAGGTGCCATAATTGCTATCAGATTTAAGTTATTTGAATTTTCCTTCACTCTGTGTAACACCTGAAACCCTGTCATCACGAAAGAGAAATTCAGCTTTGTTTTATGGGTTTTTTTTTTGTTTTAGCTTACATGCTTGCAGAAGAAATATCTGTAAACCAGAGGTAGGCAGACTAAAGACCAAACTGACCAAGTCAGGACGTGTGCTCTTAGCATACAGGCTTGGGAGGCTGTGGTCATGGTTTTGGAGCATGTGGCAACACTGTCAACTTGACCTCATCACGGGGCCTGAAGGGTGTCAGACACACCTAAACCAATTTTCAGAGTAATAGGGAACAACACATCTCTTGCCTCTTCTGCTTCTCCTGAACACCACAGTACACACTACAGCATGCTCCAGGAAGAGGAAATCCATGAGCATCCCCAGAATGAGACATGTTGAGTTGTATCAGTGTAGCCAGGGCAACTATCAGTTTGAGGACTCCTCCTTCAGGGTAGCACTTTCCACTTATCTTTATTAAATTTTGACTCTTTGGGAACATTTTGTCATTTTGGATTGCATGCCCAGCCACAAGGATACAAAAGGGGGAAGGCCACCAGTATCTGCGCTAAAATGAGAGGATCATCAGACACAGTCAAGACTCTGTAACCTCACTATCATGAAGTGTACCTTACTACAGCTCTCCATGACATTAGGTGCCCATCATAAAGTTCTCAGTGGCATGAAAACATTTGCATGTGGGTCAGCTCTTGGAGCCAGGAGGACTGACCACCCATGATACACAGCATCATGAACAGCACAGACAGAAAATCCTGCAGGCTGTGAGATCCCTCATTCCAGACTGCCTTAAAAAGCATGGCAGAGCTTCCCAACATAAATTATAGCAACAGGAATACACCTTAATTTGTTTACAGGCTGTAAAAGCACTGAGAACTGCACTCTGCTTCCACTGAAAAGCCTTTATACAACCACATCAAAATCAAGTTGAGGGGGGGACACTAATTTTATACTGAAATGCAGGTAACAAATCCAGCAATTCAAACTGCAGAACAAACCCCAACACACTGCTGCAAACACTGTGAGCATTTGTACATCTCATCTATTACAGCTTCTGTAAAGCCTTAACAAGCATTTACTTTGAAGTACAGCAAAAGAACTACCTGGACTCATTGAAGAGTGGGATTCTCTGGCATCACAAAGTATCCCAGGAAAGACCCCCTTTACTCTGCACTGGTGGGGCCTCATCTGGAATATTGTGTGCAGTTCTGGGCTCCCTGGTTCAAGAAGGACAGGGAGCTACTGGAGAAGGTACAAAAAAAGGGCTATGAAGACAATTAGGGAACTGGAACATCTCTCCTATGAGGAGAGGCTGAGGGACTTGGGACTTTATAGCCTAGAGAAGAGAATGAGGGGGGATCTTACCAATACTTATAAATACTTGAGGGGTGGGTGTCAGGAGGATGGGGGTCAGTCTTTTTTCACTGGTGCCCAGTGACAGGAAAAGAGCTGATAGGCATAAACTTGAATATGGGAAGTTTCATCTAAACATGAGGAGGAACTTCTTTACTGTGAGGGTAGCAGAGCCCTGGGACAGGCTGCACAGAGAGGATGTGGAGTCCCCATCTCTGTAAATACCCAAAACCCACCTGGATGCTGTCCTGTGTGACCTGCTGTAGGTGACCCTGCTCTGGCCGGAGGGTCGGACTAGATGATTTCCAGAGGTCCCTTCCAACCCCTGAGACTTGCCAGCAGGGCTCTCTGCACAACCATATCACCTGCATGAGGACCGATGAAGAGAATTGCAGGGTCAAGGGTACAGAACTTCTGAAGTCAGGTTTGCAACTGGAAAATAAATTAACTTGTAAGTATACCCATGCTTTGTGGAACACACATTTTTTCAAGGACTGTTTAAACTCAACTATCACTACTTTACCAACAAAAATCTGAGCCTTCATGGAACAATAATAGGTATTTTACCTAAACGTGTGGATCCTGAAGCAAATGATGAGGTGAGAATCTCAACTGCTATAACAAATAACTTTCTAGTCCTTGTGGCAATGAAAAAAAAGCTTTCTTTCCTTTCATCTGCTTTCATCTGGAAAGAAACTAAGAGTATTTCAACTGCTGCAAAACAAAAAAGAGGACAAAAACCTCCCACACATCAAACATTTTGTGCATGATTATGGTGAGTGCATTGTTCTTCAGGGTTGACTCAAAGTTTTTTTAAGCACAAAGCAGATCCATAGCATGTTATGCAAAACAGGCTTCAAACAGCAAAGCTTCTTGAGTGTTTTCAACAAAAGTTACTAATAAAAAAGGTTGGTTCCAAGGAGTCACTAGGCAACAAAAGAGAAGAAATACCCACTCTAGAACTGGGGATGTTTCATCCCCCTCTGCCACTGTCTGACAAAAAGTTTTAGACACATTTTATCCAGTAGAAAACACAAAACCAAAACAAACAAAAAAACCCCAAACCCAAACAAAACAAAAACATACAGGAAAACCGCTACATCATCTCAAAAGTTCACTGGAAACTCCTGAGATGGAGATACTCTACCCACCGGTCTGATAACTGCCAAAGATATCCCAACCAGCACTCGTCATCAAAAGACAAGCCCTCTTCAAACAGAAGTCTTGCACTAACATCTCCCAAATCAACTTGAGCAGTGGCTTTGCTGCTGTGTGGGCATTTTGTAACTTTCCTGGGATGCTTCCTGATGCCAGAGAATCCCACTCTCCAAGTCTCGTAACTGATTCCTTTGAAATAACTCTCAGAAACTGGGTCAAGGGAGTTGTGCCATGTATTTACTACAACTCAAACACTGACACAGTTACTCAGTTGGGAAACACATGTGAAGATATGATGGAAAACCATATTTATAACCAGACATTTTACTCCAGCCTCCAAAAGCCTCTCTTCAGCTCAGTGTCTGTTCTCTCCCCCCCAGCTCTTCTTCCCATGCTTTTCTCCAATTCATAACCTCAGAACTTCACAAACCACATTATAACAATTTTCCCAAAGAACTACTCTCCACCTGCACTTAGTTTTATAAAAACCTGTGTTTCTTGAGCATGATTAGCCCGAGTCTTCTACCAGTGACTGTCATAGAATCATAGAATGGTCTGGGTTGGAAGGGACCCCAAGGATCACAGAGTTCCAACCCCCTTGCCACAGGCAGGGCCACCAACCTCCAGGCCTGGATCTACACAAGGTTGCCCAGGGCCCCATCCAACCTGTCCTTGAACACCTCCAGGGATGGGGTATCCAACATCTCTCTGGGCAGCCTGTTCCAGCACCAACTAAGCCACTGTCCTGGCTTAGTTACTGATAGTTTGTTAACCCATTGTGAAAAAACCCTTTCCTTTCCACCCATCAGGCCAGCAATGTCAATACCTAACTTCTTTCTGCACAACAAAGCACACCTCAGCTAAACATCCCATGAACCAGCCCCAGTTTATACCCACAGCTAAGAAAGGCTGCACGTAGGTCACCATTAGCTCTCAAGACAGAGTCAACACAACACTGACCAAGTAGCCTCAGTGACAATTCACTGCAAAACGAATAAAGCACTTGCTCTGAAACCACTAAAGCACCTCCAAACCTTTGAAACACAGGTTTAAGGAGGCAGGTATATCGTACCTACAGCCAACATAGAGACACTCCGAACAAGAAGGTATCTCAGCCACGCTTTGGGTTCTTAAATAGTCCATTAAAGTGGCAGGGTCACCATATCTTAGCAAAACACAGACCCAGCAAAGCTCCGGAGATCTTTGCATCAGGAACTGCAACCCCAGCTGAAAACACGAAACACAGGGGTGAAGGGCAAGCACTGCAAAACCCCTCTTTGAGCCTGATGTGTACACACAGCACAACAGCACACTGTCCCACTCTGCTTCCCAGGCGGGGACATCTGGCCAGCACACAAATACCAGAGGCAAACATGTGTCTGTCTATAACCAGGCCTCTGTGTTAATCAATTAGTTGTGTGTCAGGCCAAGGTGCTGCCCCCTCCTCCCAGACCTGGGTTTATTAGCAGGTTTAGTTAATCCTGAGATTTACTGTCTCTCTTAGAGGAAAATTAAATACTGAAACAAAGAATCATCTAGTACAAATCGCTTGCTGCAGACAACAACTGCAATATCCTGATAATTACCTTTTAAAAGTGGCTCAAATACTTGCCTTCTGATCGAATTCATAATGCCAGCAGGAATCAGCAGTGTGCAGATGCCCTCTATCTGCAGAAGACACACACACAGGCTCGACAAGCTAATACTTAGGAAGAGAAGTACCCCACCAAAGAGGAATAAATGCTTTTAGAAAGCTCTTTCCTTTCCATCACACTGAGACACCACAAAGGGCCGAGTAGATTTGTGAGAAAGTTACTGAGTTTGGTTGATTTGCCAAATATTTTTCAGTCGTGCAAGCACTTGGTTCTCAGGATGTGAGAGGAGACGTTGGGGGGATTTCATTTACACACACTATCTGAATATGCTCTCTAGACACTTCTGAGATGTAAACCACATTTGGATTTTCCATATTTTTTGTAAGAAGTGCTTAGAAGTTTCAAAACTCTTTTATAACCAGTGTAAGTCGTTTTGGTATCCACAAAATCATGTATTTTAAAATAACAGCCACCTGAAAACATGCCTGCCAGCAGTAGGAATATGCACTATCTGTAAGTCCCCAGCTGCTTTCAAACCCTATCAAAGCCAATGAAGGGTAATTAAGGCTGACCACACACACACACTCCTTGGAGGCACCCTGTAACTTGGACATGGGTCACAAAAGCTTAGTAATAATAAATAACAACCACAACTTTATATATAACAACTTTAATTACAGAGCACTGCAGAAACAGCAAAGGGAAACAGGCGCAGAGAGGGGAAGGAAAATGCCACTGTGGTCTCTGAAGAAATCAGCACCAGAGCAAGGACCGATGCTCAACACAAGTGCCAGCTATGCCTCCTGCACAAGCCCAAGAGAGGCATGAAAGGTACTCGTGAAACAGGGTCAGAATGGTAAGGGGTACCCTAAGAAAGAAAGTAAACCAGCCCCATTCCATCTTCACCCTTTCCCTGTGCTGGTCGGAACCCCTGCACTCCTCTCACTAAGAGCTTTCAACAGAGAGTGTCATACTATTTATCCCAAGCCAGAAATCAGGAGTGTATCAATGAAGAGATGCCATCCAGCTGTTCCATACATGCATGCAATGGAGCTGTGATCCCACAAGATGAGGAAGGAATGAGTGTGAGTTTGTGGCTGTGTATGGAGAGTGGGGCTTCGTGACACCCTTCCCTTTCCTCAGCCAAGACTCTATGTCCTCCTCAACCCATCAGTTGCTTCTGATGCAATCACAGACTTTGTTCTTGAAATTATATCCTCTCTTTTCTTATGTAACCCTCCTTTCACACCTCCAGCTGTTCCTTTGCATGATCTTTCCATCCTCCCCACCTCTCTGAGCTTCCCAGGAAACCTATTCTTTCTTTTTCTTTCCACCCTACTTTAGTCTCAGCCTCTAATTTTTGATCGTGACCCACAGCTCTGCCTCCAGTCTTACCTTTCCATCTACACTGGGTTTTGGAATGCCTTTCTAGAGCTCTTGCTGTACATCTTGTGAATTGGCTGAAAGCACAGCTCCTAATTTTCTTTGGCCAAAAATCAGGCCATTTTCCCATCTCAGAACTTGCTCTGGGGTCTCACAGAGAAGAATCATCCTAGTTTTTGTACAGTGTCTGTATGGTCATACATTTTTCAATCTACCCATACTCTTTAAACTTCCCTACTTGTCTTTTCCATTTTTATCCCTGTGAGCTGCTCTTCTTGGGACCTCACAAATGGCATCTTGTCTTCCTCATACCCACTGAGAAGGTTGCCACAAAGGTCACTCTTCACTGCTTTAACCAAGTCCTGCTGGTCACAGTGCTGATGGATAACATTGCTGTTGGCAATTTTAGCCATTTACCCACTAATTTAACACTTCAACATGAATCCAGTCTATCCTACACATAAAAGGAAGATATCATAGAATCATAGAATGGTTTGTGTTGGAAGGCACCTCAAAGACCCTCTAGTTCCAACCCCCTGCAATGGGCTGGGACACCTTCAATAGGCCAAATGCCTAAAGCCTCATCCAACCTGGGCTCGAACACTGCCAGGCATGGGGCTTCCACAACCTCTCTGGGCAACCTGTTCCAGTGCCTCACCGCCCTCAGAGTAAAGAATTTCTTCCAAGAAGTCCATTACAGATAGCACAGCTAACACAGTATCCATGACTGTCTAATTCAATTTGTTTACAGCCACTGGAATAGTTTGAGTAGGTAGGTATAGGATAAACAGTTGGTAACTGTATCCTCCTAGGAGTGGGAATTCATCTCCCAAAACTACACAACAGTCAGGGCAAAGTCTGAGTGCCAAAACAGCAATTAACCACACCAGTCTGTAGAGCTACTGCCTTCCCTGCCCCAAGGCAGATTAGACTCGAGCCCTTGCTGAATAATGGATCAAACTTTCTCAATGCACAATCAGAGCAATCAGCAAGAGATCATATAAATGTACAGTGAGCACAAGGTCTCCTTAATGACTACTTAACCCCACTGATCAACTTAACTAAAGCACAGAAGAGGCTGCTTTTCAAAACAAAGCTGCCTGATGTTTGGAGATAACCTCCCCTGATAATTATGACTACTATTTACATAAGAGTCATCTCTACAGCTGAGCAGCACCACAGAAGGACTTAACCAGGCCAGATGGTACACACTTGTTTCCCACGTGCCCAGGAACCAAAAGAACACTTCAAGAAAGTAACATGCAATAAACCTAACAGACAACTGCAGATGGGCACCTTGGGAAGCACTGGCATCATTACTTAGAGCAAAGGCAAGCCACAGCACATCATTTTACAACCCCTGACACAGTTCACAGCGCTCTCGCTGCTGCGGTGCTCCTAGCACAGGCCCCAGCACATCCTCAGATGTACCACCTCGCTCACAAGACTTCCTCCCTAATTGCCCATCTGCACCGAACAGGACTCATTTCACTGTGACCTAAGCATACTTAATCAGTGCTACAGCCATTACCAGCAAGGCTCCAGGGCCAGGTTTGATTTAAGTTGTCCTACATGCCCGAAAATGTTTGGTACCTCGCTTGTGTCTTCAAACCTCTAAAAATATGTTTTAAAAGCCTGGCTCTAGGATCCACAAGCACAGTGGCCCTTTAGGTTTTATTTTGTCAAAGAAGGAACACTGCCTACACCCCTGCAACTGCATCTTCAGCCAAAGCACTCCCCATCCTCTCCTCCTAGGCATATAAAGTTGCCTGTCTTCACAAATAATAATGCCCAAAATAAACTCTCCTCAGAGGCAGTGTCCCTAGAGAATACCCCTCACTTGAATCAAAACAGGAAGGAAGCAGATTTAAAGCGTTCTCCAATTTATTTTGCAAGCTATTTTGAAGTCTGGCTGTGTTATTTGAGTGTTTTCCATGGGGACAGGTGCAGAAGCACAAACACAAGCTCTTTAGAAAACTAACTCTGTTTCACCTATTTAAAACAGACCAATGCACCTGCAATCAGTAGCTTCCACAAAGGCATTTTTCAAGACTCACTTTCAACACAGACAGGTGTGATGGAGGTCAATTATTAGGAAGAATGAAAGCAGTGGTACCTCAAAATGAAATGAGAGGTAACATGTTAAAAAAAAAATCATAAAAAAGAATCTAACAGCCCTAATTATTTTCCAATAGCTGGTTTTTCCTAAGCACCAGTGTGGCAGTACTCAGGAAAGCCTTCCACAGTTGTACACAACTTTACAGTCCAGTGTCGAGCATACAGGGGCCGAGGTGATTTCCCAGAGCACCTGGCTCACAAGTGCATCTGAGTCGTGGCCTGAGACAAGAGACCCCAACCACCATGGCTTATTGTCATAACAACTCCTCCAAGCTCCTTCCTCCCAGAGCAACCCAGGACCACGTGTTACAGGGGACAGGTCACTCTGCTACAATGCCCTGAGAAAACACAACACTGAAGGATCACCCTTGTCACAAAATGGGAGTTTTACCTGCACCAGAGAGATGCAGAACTGCAATAGGTACAGATCTTCCCCAACCAGAGTGGACCTGATGATCCCCTGAGGTCCCTTCCAACCCCTACGATTCTGTGATTCTGTGACTGCACATCAGGCATAGTAACTCTTAACCCCACCATACAAACTCAAGACCCACATCTCTGTGCCATCCAGAAAGACATGGGAAGCTAACCAACAAGATTCCAGATTGCTGTTGGCAGCTTATTCACTTATGTTTTTAAAGAAGCATCCATCAGTTTTGACTGTATTTTCATATTAATAAGGATCTTAAGATCCAAGAGAATGAGAGTATCCTCTCCTCTGGATTGCTACTAGACCAGCATCTCTTTCCCATCATCTTCTTGAGGGGAATAATTCACTCAGGATTCAGTTACTGTGTCTGGCTCATTCCTGTACTAATACATTTTAGTGCACATTACATCACCATGATACATGAAGCGATACAAATGCATAGGTATAGATTGTTTAATGAAGAGCTTGTTCATACAACCAACAGACCTTTAGCAAAGTCAAGTTGCCTTTGGGTGGAATATGATCAGCACACTCATCCACACAATGAACAGGCTGCTGATGTAGAATGTGGTTAAGACCTGATGCCACAGAGCCCTGAAAGAGAATTTGGACATGCCCATAAGACTGCTGGTTTCTCTACACAACCTAAGCCAGGCAAAACAAAACCCAGGTACAGTGACAAGAACTCTCAAATGAAAGCAAATATATTTCCAATACTTAAAAACTACTCTGAACAGTCACACATATATCTCCTCTTTCAAATATATTGGTTGGGGGGGGCATTAATATTTAAAATATACAGAACACTCAATGCTGTGAGGATACCATATTGAATAGCATTAGAAGTATATTTAATAGGACAAAGGGCAACGAGTGCAAGCTGGAGCAGAGGAAGTTCCATGTGAATATAAGGAGAAACTTTTTCACTGTGAGGGTGACAGACCCTTGGGACAGCCTGCCCAGAGAGGCTGTGGAGTCTCTTCTCTGAAGACATTCAAACCCACCTGGATGTGTTCCTGTGTGATTTAGTCTGGGTGATCCTGCTCTGGCATGGGGGTTGGACTGGATGATCTTTCAAGGTCCCTTCCAACTCCTAATGCTCTGTGTTCCTGTGATTCAAATGATCCACAGTCTCTGCTTAGACCCTTTAGCACCAACCTGAACTGTGTCCAAGCTGTATGCACTTCAAATTGGGTTGAAGCCAAAGTTATTGGAGACCAAACTTCCCTCAGTTCAGACAGCAAGAACAATGAATTATTTAACAATAAAACTCAGAGCAGGCTGTTGTAGTATGTATCTCTGATCACCTCAAGTCATTGCCACCACCTCTTCTGGCAGCCCAGAATCACAGATGAAGAGACATCCCCCCTGCTATTATCACCCTCTCTGAGAAACAGCTCTGATGGAAGGACAGAAGGCAACACTGAGCTATTAGGATGCCCCTGCTCCTCCCAAAACTCCCCAGTCAACAAGAAACCCAAGTTCTGTTGATGATAGCACTACTCCATGCACATAAAAGCAGGGCTGGCATCTGCTGGATATAAAGCTAGACAGAGTTTTTATCTGTGTGGAATTCAATACAAGTACACCAAGTCCCACACCAAAGCTTCAGCAGCTGAACTGTAAGGTGATAGTGTCTCCAGGCAGCCTTCTCACACTTGAAATCACTGTATCAACACTTCACCACTGCAGTGATCAACACACTGATCACACTTCGTGGTCAATTCCATCCCTTGTATTTGTTAGGCTTAAGATGAGCTCACAGTTTCCTAACTGCTTAATGTTCTCTTTGCTGCTCTTGCAGTTCAATCTCCTCACACTTACAAGAAGAGGGAAAAACAACATATTGTGACTAAGTTAAAAAGGTAGAAAAAAAAATTCTTCAAATTCCCCTTCACTAGAAAGAACATCGACCTTCTGGGTGCCCAGGTCTGACCTCAGAGTGTTCAAGGCCAGGTTGGATGGGGCTTTGGGCAGCCTGGACTAGTGGAGGGTGTCCCTGCCCATGGCAGGGGGTTGGAGCTAGATGAGCTTTGAGGTGCCTTCCAATCCAAACCAGTCTGTTATTTTATGGCCTTTACTTAGGCACAGAAACCTGAAAGCAAGTGAGGAACAGCAAACACAAGCAAACACCATCAAATGTCTAAAGGAAGAGAGAAATCAGATTTTTCATTAAGCCAAATCTTTCCTAAAAGCTCAACCCTATTTTTTTTCTGAGAGCTCCTCAACTGCCCTGTGCCATCCTGACATGTCCTAAAGCTTCACATGGTTATTTTCCCCCAGCCTCACAAGAGATACAGCAATACAAACCTAGCAATCTTCAATAAATGTTGACATTGGTGTTTCCACAGTACATCAGGAGGAGACCGCTGGGACCTCGGGTCATAGAACCTATTCAGGTTTTAACTGACCGGTGCTGCGATGGGAAATACCAATCCCTGCCCTCCACCCAGCAGCACTACTACCGCAGCCAAGACCTAAGCGAGGGTGGTACATGCCATCAGGCAACAACCTCATCCATCAAAACCCAGAAGGTGATCATCCCTAGTACCACAGACACACAGAATAGTTGGGGTCAGAAGGGATCATCTTAAAGATCATCTTTGTGTTACGGGGTGGTCAGGAAACCCAACAACTCCAAGTCTCCGAGTGATGCAGCTCACAATTAACAATGTCTCCCATAATAACAAGAACACCTGTGCATTGTTACCTTAAAATCAGGCTTTACTGTTTCTTTATTCTCCCTAAACTGGGTGTCTGCATGTGCTCACCCCCTCATGCCATCCCGTGCGGGAAGCACCCGCAGCGCAGCCCACCACCGCACCCCCGCCCTCTGAGAGACTCCGGCGGTGGGAGGAGGGGGCGCGGCCCGCAGCCGGGCCGGGCACCGCAGCCAGGCCTCCCGGGACAGACACCCCACAACCTCCGCCCCCTTCCCCACCCAGCTGGGCCCTGCAGTCCCGGCTCAGGCTGCGGAGGGTCCCCGCCAGCCCCAGGGGCAGGGCCGCCGGAGCGAGGCCCGGTTCCACCCCGCCGTGCCCGCGCTCCGCAGCTCCCCCTCCTCCCCGCTTCCCCCATCCCGCCCCGGCGCAGGGAAACCCCAGCGCCCGCAGGGAAGGGCGCGGCCGGCGCCAGGTGCCTGAGCCCCCTCCGCGGGAACGCCGCCCCCTCCCCGGGCGCAGCCCACACTCACCGTCCGTCGCCATGGCCGTGGCGGCGGCTCGGTCTCCCGTGCTCGCTGCCCGAGAGCGACGGCGGAGCCCTGCGGCCGCGGCGAGGCGGGGAGGCGGCCCGGGCCGCCGCCGCCAGCGGGGAGGGGGCGCGCTGACCCGCACGGCGCCTCCCCGCCTCAGCGCGGAGAGGATGGAGGAGCGGGGGGGTCCCTCGGGGCTGCGGGAGGGAGCAGCGTTGCTTCCTCCCCGCGGCGGTGCCGCCCCCGGGGCAGTACCGGGTGCAGGAAGCGCTGTCCGGAGCGGGCTGGGTGCGGGGGCTGCGGCCCGCGGGTGAGGGGAGGGGGCAAACGTGAGGGGCGGCACAGCCCGGCCGCTCCCGCATCGCCGGGCGCATCAGCCGCGTTCGTGCACAGCCCGGGCAGGACGCGGAGATTTCACAGGAAAAATTCGACTGGGGAGGGGTCGCTGCTCCACACCGGCTTCCAAAACCGCGTGCCCGCTCTGCTCCCGAGCCCTCAAAGGGCTCCCTTGACCCGCTAGCGCTGAGAGTTAAATCCGACGGCCAACTCCACCCGCACTCGATGGACTTTGCCAACACGCAGCCCGGTGTCCGGAACGGACCTGGGGAGACAGCAGGTTGCGCTGAGCTCGGCTCGAAGATTTAAACACTACCTCACTTTCTGCCACACATACAAAACTCCCTTCTGAAGAAACAAATTCCTCCCTCTCTGATAACATCTAGCAATTGATGGCTGGCCCTTATGTTCTGCCTTATTTTCCATATCCAGGTTTATGTTTCTGTGACTAGAAAGGAAGCATTTTGGTGTCTGTTACAGAAACCTCAAGCTGTTGCAACTTAACTTTGCTTTGTCTATGTTTCCATTGCAGCCCAACTACAGCACAGCAGAGAGAGGGCTGCCCCAAGCCCTGCAGTGCTTGGAACAAGGCAGAATCTTTCTGTTTCTCAAACCTGTGTAGTTCATGAAGTTCTTGCAGTCCCATTTCTGAGTGTTGAGTTACATATGGATGGAGAAGTATTCCACCACCAGGCTTGATCTGACTTGAGGATGAAGACAAAAGCAGAGTGAGGAAGCCCAGACCACGCTGCAAGCTTTACAAAACATGAATAGGCAACTCCAGAAGTAGAACGAACTGCAAATTGAAACATTCTACAAAGGAAGGGATAAAATATGTCTCATTTTAAGAACCTGCTATGCATGTGTGATGAGAGAATATAAAGTATGCACACAGGATCCTGTTAAGTACACTTGGTGTAAAACTAGAATAAAACTCAAGGTATACTCTCATCCATCTCCTGTCTCCAAAGCAGAATTAGGTCTACCTCACACAGCCATGACTAACATTTCTCCAACACTGTCTTGAACTCCTGCAGAAAGGTGACTCTGCTGTTTGTTGCAAGGCCAAACTGTTTACTTAACTGCAAAAAATATCTTATTAAGTAAATTTATGTTGCTGCAAATTGGATAGCTCTAGTTCAGTGAACACGGAGAACAATTAATCACCATTTGCATAAACACATATTACAAAGCTGTAAAGACTGTTAACAGGGAAGGCTTATATTCACCCTCAAACCCTTTCTTTGCTAAATTCTGAATTTCCAGCTGAATTCTCTTGCAGTCTGCATTTGGGGATTTTTTTTTGTTGCCCCCCCTTTTTTTTAGGATTGTGTAATCATTCCAGAGGTGATGTCTACATCCTCTCCAGGCCATACACAATGCAGATCACCACTGCCATCCACAGCATTTGGACTTTTTCATACTACCCCTATATTGCTGACCCACCTCTGGTTTGAAGGCTGCGAAAACATCCCAACTGAGAACAGCTGCTTACACAAGCATTCCTGAGCAGGTACTTGCACTTCATCTGTCCTCCTAAGTACAGCCTTTTGCACCTTCACTTCATTAGACCTTACCAGTCTCTCCCATTGTAAGAATAAAAATTCTATTGGAAAACATCTTCCACTTCAATAGTTCCTAATCTGCAAGTGTTTTAAGTTTATTCTGCTTCTCATCACCCACATTATACTTGAAAATCTTGCCTAGCACTAGCTCAAACCTCGACTTAAAGGATCCTTTAGCTTTGCCAAAGAAATGGTGATTAATACTGTATTATTAACCCAGTTGCCAGCCATTTGCTCACTCCCCCCACAGTGGGATGGGGGAGAAGATCAGAAAAACAGTAAAACTCATGGGCTGAGATAAAAACCAGTTTAATAGGACAGAAAAGGAACAAAAATAATAGGTTAATAATAATAATAATGATAAAATATAGAAGTGATGTACAATACAACTGATCATCACCATCTGACCGATGCCCAGCTATTTCCAGAGCCAGAGCCCTCCCCCACCAACTCCCCCCAGTTTGCATACTGATCATGATGCCATATGGTATGGAACATCCCTTGGGCCAGTCTGGGGCAGCTGTCCTGTGTCCCCTCCCAGCTTCTTGCACACCTGTGGAAGGCTCATGCATCTTCCTTGGCAGGGCCTGGGAAGCTGCAAAATCCTTGACTTAATGGTAAACACTGCTCAGCAGACAACTAAGCACCAGTGTGTTAGCAACATTATTTGCATACTAAATACAGACCACAGCACTATCCCAGCTACTGGGAAGAAAATTAACTCTATCCCAGCCACAACTAGGGCATGTATGAATGTAGTTCTTCTGTCAGTGGTATATCCATCTTGGAGAACGTTCAGACAAACCATGTTTTGCTAATATACTATAACACCACGAGACACATACTGTCATGTTGCCTCACTCCTATCCACCGGGTCAGATGGAAGTTAGACCAGCATTGAAGAGATGAAGTCTCCTTGCAGGCTCTGACTACAGCATTACCCGCTATAACCAGAAAAGTTAGATACTACAAAACAATAGTCTTGAACGTCTTTACTGTTATTGGCAGGGATGGGGGGAGATGGGAGGAAGGA
Organism: Porphyrio hochstetteri; assembly: GCA_020800305.1. NCBI lineage: Eukaryota > Metazoa > Chordata > Aves > Gruiformes > Rallidae > Porphyrio > Porphyrio hochstetteri. The sequence goes on along the minus strand of CM036908.1, from coordinate 64,563,266 downwards.
GTAGGTTTGGCTTATTTTAGTGACAGCTGCTTGCTTCAATGAAGCATTTTAGGAAGTCCCTCAGCTGTTTTTAAAAGCCTGTAATTGCCCATCAGACTGCAGCAAGGGATTTTTATTAAAAAAAAGAAATTACAACAGCATTATGAAACTTTGCTTACAGCTGCCTCTAAATTCTAAGGATTAGTTTTGAAATATTACCACTGCTGATAGTCAGCAGTTCTACATCTATCCTTAAGTATAACTTCCATTTTACCTCTACATAATTTCATAATCAAGTTAAAGAACACTTGTTCAATATTAAAATAACTGCTAGTTGACTGCACCCATCTTCATGCTTAGTCAAGGCTTTGTATGCTTCTAATACTGATTTGCAAATCATTTTCAGAAGTGTGTGTGGGGAAGACTCAGGGCACTGAATATTGAGAATTCAAAAAATTTCTCCTACTCAGCTCTGGGGATGGCTCATAGATGAGGAGAGGCAAACGAGATGGTCACGTTATGGAAAAGTGTCACTGCAGGAACAGTATTAAACACATTCCTTATGTAGGTTAAAATAAACTGTAGCTGTGTTTAATGTTTAGATACCTGCAACTTGGAGGGAAACAGAAAAAGATAAGTCATTTTCAAGTTTCCCTTCGAGGGAAGAACCCAATACTATGTAGCTGGAAGACCTAGCTTAACCTCAGGGCCTAGAAACACCAGAAGAGGATTGGTGCTGTAAAGTTCATCCTTAAGCAACTTCCTAAGTGAAGAATCTCATAAGAAATTATTAATTTGAATAATGAACTTTCTTAGCCATATGGGAAATCCCCCGGAGAGATTCAAGTACTCCACTGCACCCCATCTCCAAATTGCTCCCAAAACATCCATGCTGCTGTTCAGTCTTTTTACACATACCATATCTACGGCATGTTCTATCCACAGACTAAGCCAAACAAACTTAGTTCCAGAAGCACAGTAGAAGAGTGATTAAACCAATGATGAAAGCAGTAGAAACTAAGAGTGTGTATGACGTGTTAAACTGTTTTATTACCAGTATAGCAAATTTTTTTTCTTCCTGTATAGAAATATTCTGTTCCTGTAATAATTTGATTTGCACTCGTAATGACTTTTGGATAAGATTCTAAAGATTTTCGTTATTCAACTGTATATTTGATCCTTCAGTTTACTATACAGTAGGGTTTGAGCTTCATTATAGTTTCCTCTTTTACCATTAGTGAGGTTGAGTGCAACACTGTTACTTCATTACTTTTTCCAGTGCCCACTTATCTGCCATTTAAGCCCATCTCTTTGTACGAACCAATGCATTTATACAGACCCCTTTTATAGTCAAATCATTTGTATTTCCACTCAGTGTTTTTTTCTCCTAGGTCAGGGCAGCATTTCAATTCCTTTGGCCTTTGAGAGTCATGCTACAAAATTAGTTCACTCAGTTGAAGTCCCTTTCATATTAAAAACTTCCCAATTTTCTGTTTTATATTCTGAGGACACCTCAACTCCTTTGGCCACAACTCAGCTATGATCACCAGGAGAAAATATCAGGGAAAATAACTATGCACATTCTTCTGGAATTGTGGTCAGAGAGTGGTATGTAAGGCTATAGTCTTTCAGGGCTGAATGGCATGAATTGTAGTGCTGATTACTGTTTATAGAAAATACTCTCAGCCTGTTTGCTTTTTCTGCAGTGCTGTTGCCTAGCAATCATTTCCCCATCCTGTACCTGTTCTCAGCACTGAGCTTCATGTTTATTTCCACACCCACTTCTTCCACTCCTTTCCAATTTATAAATATTACTTTGAATTCCAGTCCTGCTCTTGTACAGCTTAGGGTCACCTGCAGAATTAAACAATGCACATTCCTTCATTTGAATACACAGTGTTTCCAGATCTGCTGGAGACAGACTACAATAAAACACTTACCATTTTCCACACCCACGGGATCAAACCGTGATAAACACTGATGAAGTTACACACTATAAAATGGAGCAAGTGAACTGTGAAAAATAATTTATTGTACTAATGTGCAAGAGTCAGTAACCTTCATTTTATCTGCAGAGATAGAAGATTACAAACATACCTCACACGGGCAAATATATTGTGAGCTGTTCTTTTAACAGTCTCAGCTAAAACCATCACTGCAGATCAACAAGTCCCAACCAGTAACTCACACTGTACAAGCTACATAAAACCACCAACCATCTTCTCTTTCCCTCTCAAACAGGGCACAGCAACTTTGTCTCCCACAAGAAGCATTCACCAGGTGAATAACCACACCAGCTGCTGTAGGACGAGACAGCAGAGGTATACAAGTCTCTACCACTATTCCAGCATCGCCTGTAGTTCTGGTCCCAGACACTTGTTTTGGGTGCCTCTGAATGTACAAGCACTTTGTGTCACCTCTGATGTTTACATTTTATCATTAAAATTAACATCAGCGCTTCTTCAACTGGATCCTCTAACATCTTCTTCTCCTCTTGGGGAGAGAGACTTCTGAAAGGAAATAAAGAGATTTTTCTGACAAGCTTTTCAATCTCTCTTCCCTCACGGGAATGATTAAAGTAGAATTAATTCTGCCCAGCAAAGGAAATGAGTAAGGGGAGCTCAAGATCCCCTTCCAATCCCTCTCCCCACGGTTTTAAATATGAAAATATCTGGTTTTAAATATGAAAATATCTTCCTTCATTCTACAGCATGCTATCATTCAAAATATCAATTAAAATTCCATTGATGAACAAAATACTTCAAAATTTACTCAATCTTGAGAGCTTTCTGCTCCTCATGAATGCCTTTAAGATTTCATTGTGAATCTGACTAATGGAATGCTCACAAAATTAAGCACAAAGCACCCAAAGAGATTGCTTATGGGTATTTTAATGCTTCAGCATTTGCTGGCAAATTCCAGTAAATGGAGAACGTTCCCAATTTAGAAAGTAACTTTTTAATCCACAACAGCTTGAAGGAAAAGTAAATAAAATACAATATTAAATGCACCATTGTGCCTTCAAGCTGACCATTTAAAATTAAATTAATTCACTTTGTCTACAACTAAGGTGATCAGAGGATGTAATCTCATTTCATCACTACAAGATTGTATTTTGCTTGTAAAAAGAGCAACTATAAACGTGTTGCCTCACTACAAATGTATTTTAGCAGCTGTTATGCTCCCTTGTATGGAATATCCTTCCATTACATACAAGTTTGGATAGTAAATTACTCCAAAAGATACACTCTTCACACTCATCTATGTCATTAAAGCTTTCCAGAAGCTGTACTTAACCCTTTGCTTCCCCTTTAAACCACCTAATTAAATCCTACTTTGTCAAGTGAAGAGCCAGTACTTCCAGTCTATCAAGTCTGCCTTCCACTATGTGAGCAAGACCCATCAGTCCTAGACTAGCTAAAGCTGCAAGTGGAAATCACGCCTTTAGCTGGTCAGCTCTTCTCCCAGGAGAGCACCCATGTTTGAGACAGGCAGCAAAGCAGCACCCTGGGCTCTGCCCAGAGCACAGCTAGATAAAACACCTCATGATAAGGAGGATGATATTTTCTTTGTACAGTGTCTACTCCACGGTGCTTACATTCTCTGTGAGCAATACTAAGAACAGACCCTGAAGCTTCTCAGTGGCAAAGCAGTTCAAGATCATCTAATGTCTCGATTCTTACTACATGCATTTGATGTTTCTGTAGGGCAACTGCACCATCAGCTTTGAGAAACCTGATTCACCATTGCTTGCAAATAAAGATTACATTGCATTGCTCACATTACTGGAAATAGTCAGGCGGTTCTGCTGACTGTGCCAGAACCCTATATCATCTGTGTCAGACAACTTCCAATAAAGCAGAGGACGCTACTGCTGTACATGTGTGCTGAAAGTTAATCCTTGAAGCACTGCCCAGCTGCAACTAAGGCTAGAGGGAAAACTTCTATGCCCCTTCATTTCCAAAGGTGAAAGCAGAAAGGGTTATTCTGACCCTGAGCACAGGTTACATAAAATCCCAGAGCTACTACAACAGGTATCTTCTGTAAGTGGGAGAATGAAAAAAAAAAAAATTAAAAATTTGAAAAAACACACGCAGATTTGTGTTATAGAATAAGTCTCCTTCTAACTAGACCAGTTTTAGGTCTTAAGACACTATAATGAAATCTATTTAGAAAAACATGACTCAGTATTTTGCTACCATGGGTGTGCTCGTAACAAAGTCTCAGATCAAAGCTTCAATTTCCATGTGACAATTTACAGGCTAAAAACTTCGCTAGCGTTTGCAAGGCAGCAACATGTGGGCCAAAATATCAGCTTCGGAAAAATAGAGCACAGTAGAGAGAGCTATTAAAAAACAAGTAACTGGTTTGTAAGAATTTCAGTAATTTTACCTTCTTCATCCAAATTTTCTTCTGTGATTACAGGCATCCCAATATGACGAGTAACAGTTTCCTTCGCCACTTGCATGTCACCTACAAATAAGAGTTTTAGGAAAAAAGTCAGCTCTTTTTTTTTTTTACTTCTGTTGTAATTTTTTTTGCATGACTGGGTTCTGGTGGAGAAGGGGGGGGCTGCAGGGGTGGCTTCTGCAAGAAGCAGCCAGAAGGTCTCTGTAGGCCCCAGAGAGTAAACATCGGCCGATTCAAGGCCGAAGTTGTTGCTGACCAAGGCTGAGCCCATCAGTGATGGTCGCAGTGCCTCTGGGAATCACATTTAGGAGGAAAAAACCCACAAGCAGCTGCATTTTGCCTCCAGAAAATGGAGTGAGAAGATGTAAGGAGCTGTGCAGACACCAAGGCCAGTGAAGGGGGAGGAGGTGGCGCCCCAGGTCCCAGAGAGCAAGATGCCCCTGCAGCCCATGGAGAAACCCATGGTGGAGTGGGTGTCCCCCCACAGCCCATGGAAAAGGCCGAGACCCCACCTGTAGCCGGTGGAGAGGCCCCATGCTGGAGCAGGTGGAGACAGACAGGAGATGCTGTGACCTGCACTGGACCAAGCCCCTGCCGGCATTTGCAGCCCATGGAGAAAGACAGGGACACAGAGATGAGCGAGGGAGAGATCTGCACCAGGTTTCCTGGGGGGAAAATTGTGACCCTGTGGAGGACCAGGCTGGAGCAGTCTGGGCCTGAGAGACTGAGAGGCATTCTGTGGTTTATGACTGCACCCCATAGCAGTGACCCACACTGGGGCAGCTGGGGAATTGCTGAAGCCCTGTGGGAAAGGACTCACATTGGAGAAGCTCGTGAAGGACTGTCTCCCATGGGTGGGAGCCACAGTGCAGCAGGGGAAGGGTGTGTGGAATGAATGCCCCCCCGGGCTAAGAAGGAAAACCACTCGTGAAGAACTGACCAAAACCACCATTCCCTTCCCCTCCCTGTGCCACAGTGCAGGGAGGGGAGAGAAGAAGGGAGCAAAATCATGCCTAAAGTGAAGTCTGCTGAGCAGGGAGGGGTAGGGGGGTTCCTTTAAGATCTGGTCACACTTCTCATTACCCAACTCTGGTGTCACTGTGTGTGCAGTGCAGTGACATCAATTAGTTTTCTTTCCTTTATCTGTGCTGAGTCTGTTTTGCCCATGATGTTGATTGTGGAATGATCTCTCCCTGTCCTTATCTCCACTCCTGAGCCTCTCAATATATATTTTCTCCCCTGCCCAGCTGAAAAGGGGAGTGATGGAGTGGCTTTGGTGCTCTGGCCTCCAGCCAGGGTCAAACCATCACAACTTCTACATCTCAGGTCCAGCAGTTAAATTACTCTAGTCAAAGGCTGTAGAGAAATACCTGTATTTCACAGTACCTTCATATACTAAAGAAACCTTCAATAGTAAGTAATTAATACTACACATTTAAGGCATATTAACCACTAACTCAGCCCAGACATAATTCAGAATGCCCTTATTCCTCCTCAATACTTCATCTACTGTTCTGAAGTGAATCAAAGGCAACATTGCCTAATGTTCACCTCTGAAGAAGGAAGAATTTTCTCAGTAACTTTTTTCTAACAGAAGCTAAGTACATCAAAAAAACTGAGTTTGGAACTTTGAAATTAAATCACTTTCTTCAAAATAAAGGTCATTAAAAACTATTTTGCTGTTCAATTTAATTTAACCTTTAATAAATAACAAGTAAATGAAAAACTTAGATAGCAGAGCAATTTCTATTAGTTTAAATGCTGGGTATCAGAAAGACAATTCCCTAAGAAACAGTAACTTCCCATGTTTTCAGAACTGGGAGCCAAATCAATCTAAAGAAAGTCTTGGAAGACAAAGAAAGAGATGCATAAGCAGGCATGTGCAAACACCTACAAGTAAAACTGCATCAATCCAGATGACATAAATGCTATGATAGTAAAATAACAAACTAAATCAATCACTATGCAGTTCAGACATGCCAAAGATCAGCAACACCAGGTAGGGTCTCTCTACCAGAGACTGGAAATAGACAACCCATCTCCCTATCCCTTCTCACCTGCTCTTTTGATCTAGTCAATTACCCTCACACCAGGTCTTAGGTCAAAATGAGTCAGTCCTCAAGTTCTAAGACTTGATCTCTTTTAGAATATACTAACATAAATGATGGCATCATACAACAAAAATCCACATAAATGACTAATCCTTTAAATTGTTGGCCTCAGCATCATACTAACAACAAGCCTCACAAATAAAAGAGATGAAAAAAGAGGAAAAAGTTAAGTCTAGCTATTAACAAAAAAATTCTAGAACTGTTATAATGTAATAGTTGCAATACTGAGATTAAGTAACTCATTTGAAAAGAGCTTTGAAACTACATTCATTGTTGATAAAAGATCTGTACTCACATGGGAGTACTAGAACTGTCAGTAACAAAGAACAAAATAAATAATGACTATCAGACAGAAGGAGAACAACTGATGTGACAGAGCAGGTACTAGTCTTACAAAGCAATCATCGTCATTAAGACATCAACATCATTTTCTCCTAGGACAAATTACAAGATATTCCTTTGAGAGGGGCAGATTAGACACAGGCGAGGTTTACTTTGGATTTCATGAAGATAGTATGAACTATGTAAATTACCAGATAGCTTCTATTTTTGAAGCCATTTTTTGGATGAAAATCAGCCTACCTGTGAGAAGGAAGATTCTTAATCTCCAGAATGTTTGTTATATAGCAACAGGAAAAATAAAGACACTGCCACACAAAGGACATGCTCTTCCAATGTCATGCCTTTCCAGAGAAAAATTAGAAGGACTATATATGAAACTTCAGATTAACTATAAACTGCATGCACTCACATTGTCTTTCTACCTGACCAGACTGTGGAAAACAGACAGAAAGGTTCAATTAACATAGGGGCATCACAAAACATTTCTCTATGTCCACTAATCAACAGTATAATTTAACCCTTTTGCCTGAGCTAACAAAGCAACTGACAAACTTTTGGAGTCTCTCCAGGTTCGTGAATGCAATGGAGAAATACCTTTGATTCCCAAAGAATCTCTTCTCCTTGATGGCTGTGGTCTCCTGCTGGTTTTTTTACTTCTGCTTGGAGATTTCCCATAATTCGATCCGGATTCAGAAGATTCTAATTTTACTTGACGGTGTCTTCTGGATTTGGAAGCCTGGAACCCAGTCACACATATGAATGATACACAAAAACTAATCATCTACAGCCAGGTATTACTGTATGTCACCTGTACTTCACAAGTCAGCAACCACTTCCATGTCAGGGTGGAGAGGGGTGGAAGAGGATGGAGGATTCCCACTAGTTACTGCTCTTCAGTTTTAAGAGTACAACACCCTTTTATGCTTTAATTTGCCTATCACTTAAAATTCAGGTAATGAAAACTTCATTTATTTTCAAACAATTCTCTGTTGGTATCAGCCTACCCCTGCTGTGTGCAAGCAAAAGGAACACTTCCAAGAACTGCTGCACCACAAAGCCTCCTTACTGTCATATTTTGCTTAATTGCCTAGAAAATAATATCACTGCATATTCACAGGTCTGGACTGCTGCACATTCCAGAGCTCTGCTTCATTTAATAATGTATTTTTCAATAAGAGATTTTAATAAACAAGGAAAGTTGTAATGTTTCTCATAGGCCTGCTAGAAAAAGCCAAATCAACAAGATTTTTAAAGTAGCAGTCACTGAAATAATGTTTCCAAAAACTGTCAAGTGAATTTAACCCCCCCAAGTTCCATTTTCACAATCAGTTTCCAATAGAATCACAGATTCAAAGAATGTGTTAGGTTGGAAGGGACCTTTAAAGGTTATCTAGTCCAACCCCCTGCAGTAAGCTGGGACACCTTCTGCCGTTTTCCATTTCTTAATGTTACCTAAACTTCAAGGAATCTCAGCAATTAAACTTGCAAGTATTTTTATTCCATCTACTTAAAGCGTAGACATTAAGATACCTTGTAAATTAAAATACCCCAAGCACAGACAATCTGCAATTTTTCCATAAATATAGCAATAAGAGCTCCAGGTTTCCTAAACGTTAGGTAAACTTGTAATTCAACCTTTGAATGTTCTCAGTCCAATATTAATTCATTCCTTTCTAACCCAGCATTTACATTAAACTGGCACTTAAAACTGTTCTTTAAAATAAATACCTCCATACCCTCAAATTTTATACCTACTTCAACAACTGCAGAGTAAGACTTGTATTTGATTCTAGCCAATGCATTCGCTCTTTCAGAACCCTGCAAAGAAACAGAAATCAACAGTATTGAAATATCACATCAGTCACTTCAGCAATAGCTCACTACAGCTGCAATTCTATTATTATAATTAGTTAATATAATTAAGAGTGCTGCCAAACTGTTACTTAAATTAAAAAAGTTCAAATTTCATTAAAAAGGAAGACCATAATATTGGTTGCCTTTACATGTTACTCAAATTCTAAGTTGAAATAAGCAGATAAATACAACATGAGATACCTATTTTTATGCTACAAAGTTATTACATTTAGTTGAAACTCCAGGAGGAACCACAAAGGAGTCTGGCCAAGATAATATGGCTCTTCCCCCTTCTTACTTGAAAGAGACTTTTCATTAGAAGGATCCGAGAGCTATCACAGCTGTGAATGGTCACAGCTTAACAAAAGCAAACAAACAAAAAGCAAACCAGCCCCACAAGCTATCCCTGGAACTTACTTTTACACTATCAAGCCTCCAGATAAATGCTTAGCCTATAATATGAAGTAAAAAAAAAAAACGAACAAAAAAACCTAACAGATTTGGCCTGCACAATGTCACAAACTAGTTTGGTTTTCTTACCCCTGACTCTAAGAAAGTCTCTTCTTCATTTTTGTTTGATATTTTGTCAGTTTCTTTAGTATTTAGGAGTAATTTCTGGAAAAAAAAAAAAATCAATGTCTGTCATATACAAGTCCAATAAAATCTAAGAATTATAAAAAACCAAAACAAGTATTTACACATATGCCCAGTTTCTTCCTTGACCTTACACAATGGTCTTTCCTTAATCTAAGAGTGTTAAAGAGGTACTTCATATAGTCATTCTAATACTGCCATAAATTACATGTTCCAGGGTTTACCACTCAGCAAACCTTTATGTCATCCTAGAGGTAGTACCACATACAAGTCCACATCCTTCCTCCAGTACTATAGTTCTGTCTAAGCTTTTACTCATTCCATGTCTTCAGTGTTACAGTTTTTCCTACTTAATTCTGAGATTTGCAAAGCATGCTCAGAGGTAATTAGGCTAAGACAGACAATTCTTACATGTTCACACAATCTGTTACGTTGCCACAGCATAATGGTTGACATTACCTACCGTTCTGTTCTGCTGCCACTCCTGATGCTCCAACGTTAGGTCTTTAAGAGTAACAACAAATTCATCTTTTATCAAGCTCAGGGCCTTGTCTGGCTGGGAGCTGTCAGCTGAAATGACACACTTCATTTTCTGATAGTGGTCGTGAATATTCATCAGCTCCTAAAATAAAAAAAGAGGGTTATACAAACCATTCTAAGGAAGCCATTGAACTACAAGGAGTGTTAGAGAAACAGACTCTCTTTAGAACAGTTTCTGTTCCAGGGAACCTAGCACTGGCCCATTAAATAAGCAAAAAAAGAAAGAGTATCTTGAATTATTTCAACTAAAAAGGAAATCTCAGCGGTACTCAGTGTTCACATAGGTCTCATTCTGACACGATGGTCTATTTCCATCTCTTTGTAGGGAGCATTTCACTTCCTGCCTTTGAGGAAGAAGTTCTTCTCACCCTGCCATAGATTACTGATTTTTGCACCACTCTAGTCACCCTGACTGAGACAGGTATTTGCTAGCAGCAACTGGAAAAACCTGTAAACAAAGAGCTATTACTGAGTCATAATAAGCAATGTAAGAACTTACACCAGGCTTAAATTACCCCTTTTATTTTTCATAAAATATGTTCTATATTAAACAGAATGAAGTTTTAAAAGGAGAAATAAAGGTTGGAAAAAACCATAAACTTGCAAATAAGTAAACTCATATTACCACAAGTATCAAGCCTCCATCTGCAACCTGCAGACATTATCAAAACAAACATGTGTGCCCCTACTCACCACTGTCCACTTTTCTCTGCCCAAGTGACAATCATTTATACCATTCCCCTTTTTACATCTTACCGAGGCAAAACCACAAAACATTAAAGCATATTTCAGTATTTTAAAATGTACAACAAAATTCCAAAATAAATGCTGTCTGAATTTCTGAGTGTTCAGTAAAACTACAGGCTACTATTCAAGTCTGCGTTCCGTAAGAAGATTTACAAAGGACAAGACCTTGTCAAGTAGAGAAGTCATAGTTCTCAGACAACAAAAGAAGAACAAAACCCCAGTGATTAATCAGTAGTTTAAAAGTTACTCTACCTCCAATACGTCATTAGTGATGAGGCTGTTTACTCTGTTACTGGGCTCCTTGAATTCTTCTTTCAATTCATTTTCCTGAATCTTCTTCTTAGTTCTGTAGTTTAGCTAAAGCAAGAGACAAGTTTTGTAACATAAAAGCAAACTTAACCCGGCACCTCTTGAAAATTCTTACTGCAAAACATCCAACAGCCAAGAGGTGCTGAATGGCATAAAACCATCTCAACAACAAGAGCTTTACTCACTAAAGCTCTACTGCCAAGTGCTCAGTCAGCACTTTTCAAACATGATTCCCCAGTCAATAACTTAATGCAGTGCCCATGTCATGCCACAAATGACATGACATCTCAAATCTAATAACATTAGATAGCAGTGGTTTTAAAATTCTCTAAATTAATCTCTAAAAAGGTATGGAATTCTTTGAAGGTAAGATATGAGATACAATAGCATCACTGTAGAATACTTAAACTTCAGTTTCTTGAAGAATTTGGACTCAATTGTGCATATGCACACAACATTTACTGCAGAAAATATTTTCAGGTGAGAAGTGTGCTACATTTAAACATCCCCTAAGCTTTCCATCACATACCACGTAGCTATGTAAGCAACACATCCTACATTTCAACAGTTGCAAAGCTAAGCTAAAACCACTGGTGCTGTTGAACTGTTCCCCATTGAAAGCTGAAGATAATTTATGTCATGAATGTAACAACTCACTAGCTTGGGCATTGCTGTGAAATGGAATGCTCTGGCCAGTCGCAGCGTCCTGAAGATGTATGCTGCATCATAATGCTGGGAGGCTATCAGATCCTGTTGGAATCTCTGGATTTCAGGCCAATCCTTGAGTGCAATTCTGATCTGTGACAAAACAGCTGTATATTGTCCCACCAACCCACAAAATTTTAACAAAATTTAACAGATTTTAACAAATGGATTCAGCTGACTACTATTACCCTGTAATATTATGCAGAATACATGGATGTCTACAGTACAACATGCCACACCATCACAGAACTAGAGAAAGGATCCTACTACTATCAAAATTTAATGCAGACAGGCTTAGTATACTGTTGTGTTAAATATCCTTACTGAAGTTGCTTTGTTTGACAGTGACACAGAGCACAAGCCCTCTCTGACATTTGAAAGTTTCACTTTTTGCAACCCAAAGTGCCTCCAACAGTACACATCTAGGAGGTTAAGAAACAATACTTGTACCACGATTTGCTGCCAGTGAAATACTTGTAAAAGTGTCCATATTGTCTTGCTTTCCTTCCTCTCCCACATACTCTGTCCACTTCCTCTTCTCTCTACCTAAGTTAGCTTCTTTGGTAATTCCTAGACTCTCTAACAATTGCTATATAGCAGTGGTTTTAAAATTCCCTAAATTAATCTCTTAAAAAGTAGGGAATTCTTTGAAGGTAAGATATGAGATGCAATAGCATCACTGTAGAATACATAAAACTTCAGTTTCTTAAAGAATTTGGACTCAATTGTGCATACGCACACAAAATACATTACAGTTCCAAGTAAACCACTTCTTGCACTGAGTTTCCAACTCCCTTATATAGTGGCATCCTGTCCTAGAAGCAGCAAGAAGACACATAATTCAGGCACCCGCCCTTTCAAACTATTCACAAATTCCACTACTGGGTAACAAGATCTGGAAATGATTCAGCCAGCCTCCAGTGTGGTGAAATTCTAGGGAATAACTGGAGTTGTAATGGAGTTCCTCCCCACAGCTAATGAGCACTTTCTCTGTTCTGATTTAAAGGTAGCCTTCCTCAATTTTGAAAAGAGAAAAGCTTCCTATCTGGCAAACAAGATTTCTGAGACGATAACTACTATTTAGGAAGCATAAGTAGTATTTTAGTCACCAGCACTTTATTTCTCCAACCCAAAGGTGTTTGAAGGGTTACCTTTTCCAAAGGGATCATCTGGTTCTAAGTATTTTTATTTTAAGAATGTGTGAGCAAATACCCATCCCATTCATGATGGCAAAGTAGACAGAAGCATAGCATATACCTTATGTATCTAGCATCTGCTGAGAAAAAAACCCTCAAGAACAATTACCTTCTGTTTTGGCTGACAAAGCTGTGTACCATAGAGCCCATACAAAAGGTACAGAGCACCAACTCGAATCTGGAAAGCATATGGAGGCAAGAAGTATTGCTGTGCCAGTTCCAAAGTCTTCTTTGTGAGCTTATTCCTCTCCAAAGCTCTTATTCTACCACTGAATCAAACAAAAAGGAAACACATTAAGGTAAGCAGATATAAAAGTGAAGGGTTTAGAAAATCCACAATGCAGAAACAAGCTTTAGGTATTTTAAAACATTATCATATGGCCAAATTTCTGTGAGGTCTTCAAAGACAGCCAGACCTCAAGCTCTCGCAGTACTGCATGAAATTCTACAAAGTTAGAACTAAAGTGAAAAACACAATGTCCTACAGTGATACTTTTTAATGTCCTCAGAATTGCATCAAGCTCCCTGAGATGTCAGCGCTCAAAGCACATGCATTGCTAACACATAAACGGAACTAATGACTGTTTTCCAGGAGCAAGCAGGGACCGATGCCATTAACTCCCGCACCGGCCAAGCAAACCTTTCCCAGAAGCTATGCCTGAGGGACCCTCGGCTCACCAGCACCCCCACACACACACACCGTGCTACCAGGGGCAAATTCAGCAGCGGGGGAGCTTGGGAGAGGGAAGAGGGACTCCCTGAGGTAGGACGCGGGCAAAGGGGTGCAGAAGGGCGGCTGGGCCCGCTGCCCTTCCAGCCGGTGCCGGCCAGGACGACTCGCAGAGAGCGGGCCGCTGAGGCGGCGGCCCGGAGACAGCGCGGGCCCGACGGCAGGTAGGCCGGCCGGGAACCCCCCACTCACTAGAAGATGGTGTGAAAGCGGCGCTCCCGCCAGAGCTCGGCGAAGCGCTCGAAGCGGACGGTGTCGGCCTCACGGAAAGCGCTGAGCAGATCCTCGCAGTCCTGCTGCAACCCCGGCACAGAGCTCATCCCGACGCCCAGCTCGACCCGCGGCCACTCCGCACCCCTGTGCGCATGCGCGGCCGGCCTGCAATACTCCCCGGGGCGCCTGCGCGGCTTCCCTGCGCATGCGCGCTCGCCAATGCCGGGAGGTTCGGCTTGGGTTTGTCTGTGAAGGGAGTGGCTGTTACCCCGGGGTGGCCGTCCCTGTGCTCCCCACCGTGAGAGTGAAGCTCCGGGGCGTCTGTCCCTCCTGTTCCGCAGGCACAGAGGCCAGCGCACCCCTCGGCCGGCCGCGGGGCGCAGTGGGGGTGGCAGCCCGGGAGAAGGAGGGGGTTAGGACGGGAAGGAGCTGTCCGCGGGGTCGCGCAAGCAGTCGCCGCCGTCCTACAGCCCCCGGGAGCCTGGGGATATCCGGTGTGGCTTCTTCGTCCCTCGCCCCTGTCGCCACAGAAGCCCCCCCAGCGAGCTCGCCGGCCTGCAGCCCGGGAATGGCGGGGTCATCTGAGGCAAAGGGGGGCACGGCAAAGCCACGGCTACGCTGGCGCTTCGGGACCGTGTGGACGTGACGCGCCGCCACGCTCCCGGACAGATGTGCCCCGCGAAGGGCTCCTGCCTGCCCTGCCCGCGGCTCCGTGCCGTGCGCCCCGCTGCCGAGGTCCGTCTCGGCTGCTGCCCGCCCCGTCCCGGCTCTGATCGCCAGCAGCGGAAGCCCTGTTTCCGCCTGAGCGAGCGCGGCGTGCAGGGGATCAGCCGGCGGCCGCCGCCTTTGCGCTCGGGAGCGGCGTGTCGCCCGCCCGGCGCATGCACTGCCACACGTAGGCTGCCGGGGCGAGCCGGCCGGGCGGGGAGGGGGCCGCGGCTGCTGAGCCGCACGTAGGGTGAGTGGGCGCGGCCTCGGCGGCGGCGCGGAACCGGGCGGCGGGGGCTCTCCTGCCCCGCGCACGTAGGGGCGAGCAGCTACCGAGGCGGCTGGGGAGAGAGGAGTGCTGGCGTCGGTGAGCCCCCGCGCCCCAGTGAGTACGGACCCGCGGTCCCGGGAAAGGTGGGCGAGCAGCGAGCGCTGGCTCGGGTTGGTTGCGAGGTGTTTTCTGGGAGAGGCGGTTTTGGTGCTGTCCTCCCTGGGAAGCCCCACGGCCCTTCGGCAGTTCCCAGGAGGGTTTAGGGACGGGTTTCTGGTTTCAGGGCGTCGTTGCCGTGACCGGCGCCCGCGGGTGGAATTACCTCTGCGGCCGGGGCTTGGCCGGGGGCGGGCTGCGGTCTTGTGGGAGCGGGGCTGGGCGGCAGCACCTGCGCTGGAGAGCGGGTCCCAGGCTGGGCGGGAGGGCTGCTGCATCCGCGGGGGAGAAGAGGGGGTGGCTGTGAACTCGGCTTGTGCGAGGCTGCCCCTTCGCTGGGGGAGCCTTAACGGGTGGAAAGCGGCACGTAGGGAAAGTGCCGGCGGTGCGTGGGGCGGCGCGTTGCGCGCAGCCTTTGGGGTGTTTAAACCTGCGGGAGTTACGCGCTGCGACCGCGTTTAACAGTTCGTGTTTTGCTTTCTCAAATGATCATGGGCTCTGGTACCGCGGTGTTCTCCCATTCGCCATTAGCATCAACTAATCGTGCCAAAGGTCGGTCCCTAAAGCTCGGCGCTTCAGGCTGTCAGCTCCCACAGTCACTGTAGCTTCCACAGCGCCTCAAGCACAAGAGCATCTTTCCGTATTTATTATATTTCCCAAAAAAGTTGCTGGAATCCAACCTTTAGCTGGCTGTTTAGATGAGTAGGAAATTAATGGCCATCAGCTAACAGCCATTGTCTTTAAGCACCACTGCTTGCCGCTGTCATTGATTATAGGAACAGGAGCATTAGCAGAGCTGCTACACAGGAGCTGGGCAGGTTTTAGCAGCTGCAGAGGGGAGAGCTGCACCTGCTGGGGTTTGATTTGGCTTTGCTTGTTTGTTTTTTTCCTGAAAAGATATTTTCCTCTGTCGCTTGGATTCACGGATGGCAGTGGGCTCATCCTGTACGTGGTCCTGTCTTCAACAGAGCGTACTGATTTTGAAGCAGAATACTATTTATTATGTACTCCCAGCAATAAGGATTCAAAGCATGAGAAAGTTAATAATTGACACATCATGGAGCGAGTTTGTCACGGCTTATATGTCAAGCCAAGCCTGCCTTCATAACGGGAGTTATCCCTTTGTGAGGAGCAGAGGAGACTGGCTTTTGAGTGCTGCCGAATTGATAAAGCTTGAGTGTGTTTTCTGATGTTTGTATTTTAAGCCTGCACCGAGTGTTGTGGTTTCTCAGGGATGGTGTTTCAGGAAATGCTGGATGGAAATTTCCTTGGATGGAAATTTCCTTCCCTCTCAAGGCAGATGGGGTTTCACGTCGTGACACTTTCATCTTGGGAGATGATGTAAAATGTAGTGAGGATAAGGTGGTTGTGCCCATATGTTAAGGGCGCTTAGTTTTTTCTTGCGGAAAGTTTGGCTACACTGTAAAAACAGTAAATACAGAGGAATAAAAAGAAGGAAAAAAAAGAGCAACAGGGTCTCTTCCTAGAATTTCTCTTCAGTACTGTATACAATGAAACACAGTCTTAATTCTTAGGCTAGTTAGCAACTCTACTCTTGATAGTGTTTGCATCTAGCACTCCTTCAGACGTTTCATTAGTACGTTTCCATTCCTAATAGACTACCTTCCAAACTAAAAACAAAAAGAAAACAAATTAGATGATGCAAGGAAGAGTGTGCTGGTGCCTGTGTCCTATTTGTATTATTTAACTCCTAAACCAAAGGATGCAATCCTGTTTGCCCTATTTAATTCCTGGCATTTAAGTTGTAACTTAAAAGTGGTTTATCCTGTATAAAGAATGGAGGGGGGGTTCTCCAGTTGCACATGGCACAAGAAAACTGCTTTTTAAAAAACAAAAAAACCCTGTAGGACTGTATTAGAGCACAGTTTCAAATTGAAAACGTCCATAAATCACGTTTGAATGGATTTCCACAAAAAGAAATCATTCATATATTTTATTAAATAGCATATTCAAACTTCTGTGGGTACAAACCTTATGCTAACACCAAGTAACAGGATGATGCTCTGTGACAGCACTGGCACCCACCTTCTCCTTTCAGATTTCCCAACCAAGCAAAAACATTGCAAACAATGTTTAATCTACACATTGATTTAAGAAGGCAGCAAGAGTCAGTTTCTTGTTAACTCATTTGCATGTACTGAGACCAACTGAAATCACCTGCAGACAGGATCTTGGATTCAACTTAGTTTCTCTTTTGTTACTAAGAGCATTCTTGATGTGATCACTCCAACAGGTTTCGTAAGTGTTCTCTGTCCCTCCAGCTCTCTATCTGTTGTTCTCTCTTCTCTTTAACCTCCCACAGAAAAATCCACACCCTCCCTAATGTCTGACTTGTTAAACTGCCTGCTTAACCTCTTCTGTTCATGCATGTAGTCTACTTAATTCGGGTCAGATAACCATTGTGTCAAGAGGAACAGGATTCAGCTCTAAGAGCAAGTCTGAGTTTAGAAACGTCTTCAGAAAACAGACCACAGGTGTGGTTAGTGTCAGTTTCTGACCTCAGAAGTTTAAAAGTGGTTTTGGCATCTCTGTGTTTTAAAATGGGGGTAAGGGAAGACCAGAAAGATCACAGATGTCACAAATTAGAAACAAACCTTCTTTTTTATTGAATTTTATACTGTTACACAATTAAAGAAATACAGTCACAAGTATGTCAAAATTTTTCAAGAGAAATATCAATTGCAGTAACGTTGTACTTGGTTCCAAAAAAGAATTCCATTAAAATATACCACTTCTTCATGAGAGAATACTGCTATTATTCACAAAATCTACCATACTGTGTAAAGCCAGTAGCAAACTCTTTAACTTTTTGGTAACTTGGCAAGCCTTGCTCAAGGTAAGCAGGGAAGCAAAAGGAAAATGACTACTCGTTTCTGGAATTTGGATCAAAAATCACAGCTCTCCAGAATGGAGCTTTCCAGGGAGATCAAGTGCCTAATTCCTAAGGGTAGTTTTAATGAAAGCTGGATACCAACTATGTGAATTCCTCTGAAAATGGTCTTCCTGCAAAGTACTGCTGGCCTGTGAAATGTTTATTTTCATGTTGGACAATTAAGTTTGAATAACATACATTAGTGCAGTGACATTTGAGTGAGAGGTGTGTTCTCTTTAGCAGCAGCTAATCAGTGGGATGGGAACAGATGGCTGACCTCGGGCACATCCAGCCTGGTTGACAGTGGTTGCCTACTCATGACTCCCAACTTCCACAGCACAGTTCATCAAAGGAAATGGTTCATTCAGCAGCGTAATGGGCACAAGCTTGCCAACAGCTACTGGTGAAAGAGCCCAGGTTTCTGCCTTGAGCTGCTGTTGTTTAGTTATTAGACAAACAGCTTTATAAACAATGAAAAAAATACTCTTAAATATGTAGTACTTTAACCCGTAGTCATCAGAGTTCTATTTCAGTGGAAGCTGAGCCTATCAATTAATCCAAAATAAGCTTTGGAGTCTAACTTGTCATGTTTAGTTGTTCTTTCTGGTCTTAATCAGCAATTCTCTAGTCCATTAATTACTGAGGGAGAGTTTAATGTGCGTACATAGACCCACAGGAAATAAAACTGAACAGTAAATTGTTCCTGTTTTACCCAAAGGTTTTCAAAGATCAACATAGTCCAACCTCTGTAAGTACCTGGGAGGAAGGTGTGTTAGAGAGGTGTACTTTGGACTCTGGGCTACCTTAATTTATTCAGTGTATTACACCCAAGATCAAGTAAGTTAGTTACTGGGCAGGAGACTTAAGTGACTTCTTGGGAGCCATTATTATAAACAGTAGTTTAAAAATTCCTTTACCTTTTAACAAAGCCATCATATGGTTGATAAAATCATCAGTTAGAATCCGTATGTGAAAATATAATTATGCTATGCCGTGAAGGCAGGGCCTGACAAGCACTGTGATCACTCTGACCTTCTGGAAGCTAACTTGGTTAGTCTCACTTCATCATTCCCAGATAACTGAACATGTTTGATGCACAGAAACACTCCATCTATCTACAGTTTCTTCTTTACTACTGGTGAGCCTGAATGCTCTCCTGTAGTCCCTCGATGTTTTAAAAGGTAGCCAATCAACAAAGTTATTCAAAATCAGTAAGAAAACACTTGGTATTTAGAAGAATCAAGGTGTGTATCCTGTAGTTAAAAAAACCCACAACCCAACAAAACAAACAACTGAACAACAAAAGCAGCTAAAAGGTGTGCTGTACTTCTGGGGTTTGTGAACTTGTATCTGTGTTTAGTAGCAAAGCTCTGACAAGGCCAGAGCAATTCACGTTACCAGTCCCTGTGTTGCTCAGTGTCTCTGGGAGGTTGGGTGAGGCAATACAGCTGCTGCTGTTCGTATCATTAGTTGCTTATTTCTGTTCCTTTTACCAGGACAGTTGAAAAATGCCTTATTGTTATAGTTTAAAAAATGTGAGAGTTGGGAAGAGTTGTAGGTGAACTATGGCTCATTTAAATCCACGGCTGCTGTCACTGAGAGCAGAAGTGATTCCAGCAGGCTCATAACCATAAATCATGGGGATCACTGAAGCTTTCCTCCTCCTTTCAACATGGATTTTTCTCTCTGATAATTTACTACCCTCTAAAAGTATGCTGAAGAACTGACAGATTCAAACAGGTCAGGCTCCACCAAAGTAAGGTCAAGAAAGCAACAGAACAGCAGCAAGTAAGATGGTAGCAAGCTTCTTGTGGGACATGAAAGGGGGTAACCCACTCTGCCAGCAAGAAAAGCAGAACCCACATGTACCTTTCACAGGGCTGCAAGACTCTCCTCGCTGTGTCCCAGAAGTGTGATGTCACTCTATGCAGAGCCAAGCACCAGGGATGTCACTAATAGCTGGTGTTTTACCCAAACCTTTCACAACTTCACTACTAAACCTCTTAACTGCTGATAGAGAAAGAGATACCATGGTAAGAATGCCATCTGAGAGACCTCACACTGCAGGTCTGCAGTAGCGCTGCTGCTTTTATGCAGAGAACACTTAAGTTTTGTACACTTAAAGGATCCACTAAAAAAAACTTTTAACATTCAGTAGC
Source organism: Porphyrio hochstetteri (assembly GCA_020800305.1). Lineage (NCBI taxonomy): Eukaryota > Metazoa > Chordata > Aves > Gruiformes > Rallidae > Porphyrio > Porphyrio hochstetteri. The sequence goes on along the minus strand of CM036908.1, from coordinate 64,543,349 downwards.
ATGTGTATATTCAAAATGTTCTCCGTGTGAAGTTTAACCTCTAGCTTAGTGCACCTACACACTTTCTTCTCTATATTCAACCTTAAAAAAAAAAATACGCAACTGTCTTCTGCTACCGGTGCCTTTGCTTTTTATAGCTGATACTTAATAATCTCCATCTAGTTTAACACAGTTGGGTCAGTTTGAAAAGTGCTTGTTTCAAGTGAAACAGGTAATATGTACTATTATATTGATTTCAAAAGACTTAAGAGTCCAAGGAAACCAGAGTTTCCAAAATAAACCAGAAATAATTCTTGTGATGCTCCATGTTTGATTACTTACATTGAAATAAGGGGTTTTTTTAAACAGTTGGAAGACTGCACAGAATACCTTGACCATATTTACACATCACAAGGTTGTATCAGTAGCATTGTGTTTTCTAACAGCAAAATGAGAAAAGTCACCTAGTCAAAGTTACTGAGTCCACAGCACAAGAACATAGGACAAGCTGTATCATCAAGTACCAGCTTAGTTTTTTTTAATCATGCAGTTTTGCAATAAAAAGCCATCTTTAATTGATCGTTCCTGTGACTTTTACTATTTCCTGCTTTCCAGTGTTACCTTGATAAAGCTTCCAGAGACAAGCCTTTAAGCTGTTCGTAAGGAAGAATCTTTCCACTCTACAGCACCACAAGTACGCTGGGCTCCTCACTCTCAAGTTTGCTACCTGGTGTGATAACAGGTTTTAAAGTTTAACGTCTTTGGTGAGCAGTAGTACAACACTGTCTAGGAGACTTCAGTACTGAATAGGCTCAAATAATTATTGGAGATGTTACAATCAAAATGAGGAAGCAGTGATTTCCAATCAACTCTAAGTTAAAAAGGGAACACGGATGAACAATAACCACTAACAAAAATATAAATTATCTTATTTCTCTCAGATAACACACTCCCCAAGGGGGCCTGGTCCACATATAGTTTATTGATGTAAGAAAACAATACAGTTAGTGTTAGATCCAACCACAAAGAGCAAAAGAATGAGTGAATGAAGGTTTTGTACAGTACATATAGGAAAATAAGATGTTTGTGACAACTATATATTTCTAAATAAAAAGGTTTCTAAATATATTCAAGTTACTGAAATCTACATGAAAACATATGGATGTTAATAGCAACAAGGTGCATAAAACCAAAACATCAAAATATTGAGCAACTCAATGAAGTACTAGATAAAACTTTGCTAACAATGCAAGATGTTTTACAATCTGCTTGAAATATCACCTATACCACACGGGATAAGCTGAACATTTAGATTTAAGATCATACACAATATTAGCATTAACTTCAACAACTACAGGCAGGGAATTTTTTTTTTTTTTAAAGCTGGCAAAGTGACTACTTTTAAGAACATCAAACTCTCTCTAAATTGAGAACGTATCCAAATAAAATGCTGCTAGCCCTTTCCAGGTAAAGCCTTTCCTTTGACTAACCACACTCATTGAAGTCAAAAGCATAAGACAGCATTTAAGAACAATTTATGTTACAACGTGACTAAAATAATGACATAATCCAGGTTTAAACATGGTTTCATAGGCAAACAAAAAAAAGAGAAGATTCTTCTGAAAAACTAGTTTTTATAAATGCAGAATATATTGCATGAGGAACTGCTGGTATTTTTTAAGAAAATATATTGTGCGATTGTGGCTACAATGCACTGCAGCAAAGCATTGTTGTTTCTTACAAAAACTATTAAAATTAAAAAAAAAACAACTTACTTGAACATAAAGAGTAAGAGAGCACAAATCTTCCAACTACCTATGAAAAGCAGGATGGAAGTATTGCCAGTTTTTCCTGTGTTGACGTCTCACTAATGGTAAGTTTTGGTGACTAACTCCCCAGCCAAAAAATAAATACTTTTCTTTTTTAAAATCAGGTGCATATTTCAAAGCTGCTACTGCAAGTGTGTTTTAAATGTAATGGACTTAAAAGTGTATGTACCAAAGAATTATAAAAATGCATTATAGTTTGAGTTATTGTTACATAAAGAACATATTAAAAAGACTGTCAAAGTAAGTAGAAAGGGGATCAAAACTGAACTAACTGAATTAGTGCAGTACTGTAGCCAGGCTTCTAAAATCAGATATAGAAAATATAAATAGACTGCTTTAGGTGATGATTCACCAGTGTCCAAAAAAGGAACAAGTATTGTGAAAGCTCAGTTAACTTGATCCAGAGCTCTGAGCAGTTCTTCACCCTGTAGCAGGTTTCTGTTGCCTTGTATGGGAGCATTTACTTCGCAGTCGTAACTCGTGAGTTGGGGTAGTCCGCTTTCGTCCATCGACTGCCCTAGAAGTTTACTCGCTATGTCTACAGAGGGAGGGGAAGGAAAAAAATGCGCTTAATTCGCCATGCTTAACCTCTCCTCCAAAACTGCTCCCCGGGGAGGTAAGTTTGGATGGTGATGTCACTGGGTTCTTTCGCGCAGCCCCCATCCACCCTCCTCTGCATATTAAGAAAAGCCAGTACTAACCAGTTGATAACAGAATGATTGTCTTTTGCTCCACTCCGTTACGACCACTCATTTTGCATCCCTTCACACGTTTCCAAGCAAGCGATGCATTTCCTCCATGGTCACCTGTCTGCTGGAATAAAGACCCCTAGAAAGAAATAAAATAAATCTTCTTTATTGAATACTGTATCTTTCTAGCCCTCCACATCCCTCTTCCAAGCTAAGCATCCCTGGCGCTAATCAGTTCCGTAGGCATCACTACAGTCTAAAGCGGGCTTCATTCACAGCTCGGGGAGGAAGTGACTTTCAAGTTCACTGGCCTTGAAAATATATTTAAAAGGAAAACCAAAGCAGAGCTCAAGACCTTTCTTTCCTTACAGAAAGCAGTTACTAAATGCTGGTTAGCATCAGTTACCGTGCTCAAGATCAGCATATTCGCACCCTTTTCGTAACCGCTGCTCTCAGCGGAGTAAGCAGCAGGCTTTCACTGGAGTTCCTAATGGTTTTGTGCACTGGAGTTAACAGCACAAGTAGGAGATTCAGGAACCTTGGTAGGTTGATTCTGTCAAAACTTAAGATGTAAATTCTGCTTGCTCTCCAGTTACTGCCACCAAGCTGTCTGACACAGTCCTAAGCCACTGTAGTACAGACGCAGCTCCTTAGCGTATTCTTTGGACAGCAGCATAGAAGATACAGAGATTAGAAAGATTTAAGGGCTCCATATAATTGGGATAAGTAAGAAGCTGCCACTGAAACAGATGGGATGGGAGGAAAAAACTTGATCTTAGTATCAAGTCTGCTAGAAAAGTAGTTGAATCTGCAAAGTGTGGTCTTGTTGGTAGCACTGACTGCTGCAAAAAGAGGAAAAGGAATTTCAGAACGGTGCTGTTATCCCAAACACTTAAAACAGTAAAGAACATATGGTTTCAGATTATAAAATATCCCTGCAAGTCGAAAGGACAGCTGGATAGCAGAAGTTATAGTTAAACATCTCAGACTTGCAAGCTGAATTTCATAGTAAGGTCAGTCACCAACATCACTGCTGGTTTGGTTTTTACCCTGACTGTGACACAGTCCTTCATACTAAGGAAGATATAATGATTCAGATATTTCATAACCTCACTGTGACACATCTTGCCCTTCTCTAGTTCTTCTGTTTTCTAGAAAACCTTAATCTTCATTTATTTTCACTCTTTGCAAGCTAGTTCTGCTTGCAGCAAAGAGGTCACAGCAAATTTTTGTCCCAACCCCTGAACACCATTTAGTCTAAGCCTGGATTTAACATAATTTTGCTTCCACACATGTGCAAGGCCTAGTTCATCCACTCAGAAATCCACCGTGGAGAAAGCAGTCGAACAACAAAAGCACTCACTTGAAACAACACCAGTAAGTCTCAACAACGTGGAAAATTCAGCTTCTGACTGTGCAGAAACCATCACAGTCTTTGCAACACTTGTTTTCGAAACGAGAAAGCTTTAGCAAAGGGTGAGGTTTGAGCCTACAAGCGTTAAAAAGGCACTAAGTGTAATAGCCTTAACACTCTTACATTGGTTAACACCGAACTGCCGGTGTTCTGTGCACTCAGACACATCCCATGCCGTTCAGAATACTTCATTAACGACTCTACCTGACAGCCCTAGCACCCTCGAATGAGAAAGGGGCAATGAAAGGCAATAGGTTTTCTTGCAGAGCTGTGAATTCTTACAGGGCTACTGGAAGCAGCAGAACAACATGAGTGAAAGCGCAAAGCATTTGGTGAAGGGAAACAATGGCATAAGCATGACCTTATTTTTTTAAATAAAGCCTACTTGCCTCAGGGAAAAAAAGGGATATACGAAGCTCTCAGCTCTTCTAGAGGACAGCACTGATAAAGACAGGATACAGTGATTCATCTCATGCCCAAACCAGAATGCTAACACAGGAATATCTCATAGTTCAGAAGAAAAATAATCCTGCGTCATAAGTCATGATGGGTGACTACACCTAGGAGATGGGCCCCTGAGAAGGAATCTCAAAGGCTGTGTTGCAGCAGAGGAACTAAGAATTAACTGGGCGAAAGTGAAGAAAAGGGAATTGGCAATGAAGGCAAGGAGAGAGGTAATATTTTGAAATCCTGAGCTCTGCCATTACATGCTAAGAACTGACAGTAAGAGACAAGATCACAGAGATAAAATATCCTTGAAGAAAATAATAGGCTGGATAGCCCCGATTAATTAACATACATCTAAGAACACTTTAAAAGTTTCTTTGAAGAGCTAGAACAGATGATGATGAGCTAACCCACAACTGCACACACTAATACTAGATAGAGTCTGCATGAAATGAAAGCAATAGTATTATATGTTTGCTGGGTTATATGAATTTTATTCCCTTATGGTTCAGATGGTTTTGTGATGAAATAAAGGAATCTCAGGCTAGATGGAAAACTGAAAATGTAGAAAGAAGCATTAAGACCACTACATCCAGTACTGACAAATGTGAAAACATGAGTTTGAATTCATAAGTGAAATTAATATGGCAATTATAAATTTAAATGCAATGTCTTACACCTGTGCACATTCTACTGAAGGACAGACATGATCACAAAAGACTGTCTTCTCTCTAATCAAGAAATGTGCTTGGTATAGAGTGCACTTTTTGAAACAGCCAAGAGAAAGAGAACTAAAATCAGAGCACCTGCGCGTATGTGGGAACGTCACATCGAACAATTATCTCTGATCCCAAGATTCCACTGCATACCAACAGCTAAACTCAGGAGTCTGCACTGATGCCTCATTTCAGAAATTGCAAGGTTAAAAGTGAATATTTTAAAATGGTAAAACAAAACTCACAATTCCAACTGCCTGAAAAAGTGAACCATCATGTTCCATTTTTCGTTTTCTCTGAGCATTATGCAAAGCTAGCATCTTTGGATTTAGTTCTTCATCCATTGCAGTAGATCTAAGAAAAATTGATTCAGGCTGTTAAGACGTTTCTACTATCCTTGAGCCATTCTTCTTCTGTGGACACTTATATACAATATCACAGAACTGAATTTATGAACTATACTACTTTTCTTTCATAATTGATTCATTTCAACCATAACTGCCCGTGAGCATAGCAAATGTTAGCTTTTAATATTGCTGTGCAGCTCAGATTGAGTTATAACCAAAATTTTTATGCCTTTGCAAAAAAAAAAAAAAAAAAACACACAACCAACCAAACACCACCACCCCAAAGCATCAAAGTTCAGCAATTCACTTACAACAGAAAAGAGGGAGGGAAGGGTGAGGAAAAGTCTTTTGTGAGTATTTCTAGAGACACACAAAGCTTCCACGTATCAAAGGTCTGATGTTTCACTTCATAGGATTTTCTATCATGATTAATATCTACTACAAACACCACAGTCCATCATCATGAAACGTGGCTCGTTTTAAAAGCACTAAAGATAGCACACAGACTGCAGCTGCCTCTTACCTCATAGCAGAGCCAGACAAGAAAAGTACCAGAAATACTGTGTAGCTACTTGTATACTGCCTACTCTGTTCTTTTAAACAGGCTGCGTGACAGGTACAAGAGCAGAACAAAAGTCATGAACATAGTCTGCATATGGCAGCTGCCTGTTAAAGATCATGTTTATGGAAAAGATACTTAACTTTAGGGAAGCTTGCTGTACAAAAAGAGCCAATCTTGTTTGAAATGTCCAAATTTAAGTGTATCAATTTCTACTTGGAAGTAGAACACTGAAGACAATATATGACAGTTGGCAGTATTTAAAAGTGTGCTTTTATCTAGTTTCTTGAACAGATAGTAGGGCTTAAGCTTTGCTTTGAAAATACCTTTTGTTCAGAGTGACTGTCAGCAAACTGGGAATTCCTGGACAAGATTTCTCCGTCTGATCCAACGTTCCTTTTCCTGCTCTGACCGGAGATGCAGTTCGACTCCTGTTCCCACCATAAGGTGATGCTGGAGCACTACTCGTTTCGCTGATTATGTGGACAGGAGAGGAAGGAACAATTAGCGTCTTCACATCATCGACGCGTTCTGTCACTGGCTTTATTTCATCAGCAGAACTTGATGGTGTCTGAGTCTGCTGAAAGATGGTAATGGTGGCTGCGTTTTGAGAGCCAGAAGAACTGCTTTCCAGAGGAGATAGCTGATCAAAGGAGCGCAACTGGAAGTCATCATCCATTGGGATGTAAGGAGCCAACATCTCCAAGTCTAAATCAGTTTCCTGGAAAAGATGAGAGGTAAAAATAAGTATGTAAGAACATCTCCGCGATGACTTCATGGCTTCATAAAGGCTCTTCCTTTACTAAATCCTTACAATTTTTTTTTTCAATTTATTTTAATAAAAATACTGCATAGAAGAGGAAGGAGCTTCCTGAAGACATTCTAAGTGAAAGAGAAGCACTTTGAGAGTAAGTATTCAGATGATACAGAATTTTAAGGTAGCGTACGTTACCTGAGTAGAGAATGGATTTTTTGCTTCTGTATCTATCGCAAAGAGTTTCTCCACTAATTCCAGTTTGAATTCATTAGCCATATCATTATCCACATCAAAGCAGTAGTCATTGGGACTACTGGGCTGTGAAAACATTTTGGAGCGCACTTAAGTTTCTGTCATTACATCATTTTGCATTGTATCTACAGATTCTCTGAAAAACTTTCTAGTGCACAAACTAATTCCAAGCTACAGCTGCACAAAACTAAATTGGAAAAACACTTACACCAAGCACAAAAACATGTACATATTGAGATTTACCCCATGTGGGAAGCACACCATTAGCTGGGACCTGGAAATAGACTCTACAGTAATTTATTGCAACTAATTTGCTATGTACAGAGTAGGTAATGGTCTCTGAACGGTTCTTTAATAGACAGACCAACCCCAAGGTCGTCTTATTTCTACCAGGTGGTACCGCAGGCCTTTGCAAGACTCGCTTTAATGAAAAGATCATTCTCAGTATGAAAATGTATCTTTTTCCCTCAGATCCTGGCACAAACTTAACTAAATCACAACTCAGAAATCTTTTTCCATTCCTGTCTTGGCTGCATCTTTCACCAGATTTGCTCCACGAGCCCCCAGCAGCACATCCACTTTAACGACGGCGTATCCAAACGAGGTAACTAACCTCAGGAGAGCTTTGGCTGGTACTGGCATCAGAAGGGCTGGTTGGTTGCTCTTGCACCTGAGGCATGGTAAAAGAAAGTTCAAGCGGCTCTGTGTTTGGCTCCAGCTTTAATACAACTTCTCTATTGAGTGCAGGATCAGCATTGCTACGAAGTGGCTTTGTAGTTTCAGAGGCAGGTAGTGGGGACATTGCCATATTTATATTCTGCAATTTCTCACTGGATGAGGGGAGCATTACATCGTTATACAAAGGAACTTCATCACATTGTTGCTCATCAGACTCTATAAAAATTAAAAGAAACCATCAACCTAAGTAACAATACTGAGCGTGTCTACGGACCTCATTAAATTTAAACAGCAGCTGAAGTACAAGTGGTACTGGGAGTTTATTTTTTTAAATTTACCATAAAATACAACTTTGCTAATTAGCATGCTCCACAACTTAAACACACACCCACCATTACTGCTGAAATCTAGAGAGATAATTGTGTCTCCAGCAGCTGGGGCCAGCACAGTTAAAGCATCTGGTTCCTGTTTAAGTTTTTCAAATAAGTTGTTGGTATCCTCCAGGTCATCTTTGCTGAATATTTTGGTAATTTTTATATCAGGAGACTCTACTGGTTTCAGCATACACTCAGTTTGTCCAAGGGAAAAAATCAAGTCCTTCTGAACAATTCCACTGTCAGACAGAGAGAAAGATAACTTAAAGAGAAGCCTGAATTTATTCCTTTTAGCTCAACAGTTTTGTAAGCTGAAAATAAAAACATAAAGAAAAACCCCAAAGAACCCAAAAACCAAACAAACAAATTAACCCAAAACACCACACATACCATACTACAAATTTATAAGGATAGGAGCTTTAAGAATTCTGTTTTTCTTATTCGATTATTACATTTGACAGAAAAAGCAAGCACTAGTTGGTGCCATCAAAAAACATAACCAGAATAAACATGTTTTTCTGAAAGCACTGAGAAAATAAGGAGAAAAAATATAAAAAGGTAGCTATTTCCTAAAACATTCTTTTTTTTAATATTTTAAATAGATGTGAGATATATTGATACTGGTATGTCCAATGAAGTTTTGAAGAACTAACTTAAGACTATTAGAGAATTGTAGAAAAACAGTCCACAAGTCTGCCTTCAGTTGAAGCTTTCAATTGAAAAAGGAATTTTAAGGAAGAAAAAGAAAAGGGATTAAGACAGACACAATTACTGCTGCTCTGACTCCATGACTAAAAGTTGTTAGTGAAATTAACTGCTCCAGGCTGCAGAGAAAGATGAGAGAGTTGTTTAGGACGCACACAAATTCCAAAGTGCTTCCATCACAACAGACCAGAAGAGGCTGGCCCTATAGTCACTGACATCACCAGATTAGAGAAGCATTTTGTTTTCAAATACAACTCCTAATGTTAGGACTGGCACTCTTCTAAGCAAAATTTTCACTGGTAGGCAGAACAGTAATATAACACACTCCACAGGGGGCCACATTATCAGCAAGTTGAGCAGATGATGTAGTGCCACTAGCACCTGACTTCATCTTCAGTAAAGAGGATGACAAAGAACAGCGATGTCCGCTCAACTTACCTCAACACATAGTTTACACACACTATGCACTGTGGCTGAGAATTCTTAGTGTTGTATATAACAGTTGCTTGAGTTTCAATCCAGACATAGCCACCTTGTTTAGCAAGCATTCTGTACTGTCCTGTTGTCACCTGCCCCTTTGTGAACACTAAAAGCAGAAAGGACACCAGCTTTAATTATAGGCAGAAAAAAACCAAAGCTGTTTAAGCATTCATATCTACAATTAAAAGAAAGCCCTCGTTCTGCTGCTGCTTTCCACCAGTGCTGCACTTCATCTCTTGGGAGTTGGAGGGCTTTTCACTTACTGTCGTGGTGTATTTTGGTCAGATGGTCGGAATCCAGCACATGGTAGTACTCGTAGATTGAGCGACCCAGAAGTTCCTCTGGCTCATACCCCATCAACTCTGTAATTCTTTAAAACAAGGGGGGAAAAAAAAAATTGCTAAGTAAGAGCAGACATGGAATAGCATAAATACTAGAGTGGTTTGGGATGCTTGGCCATCTAGAAAGATCTGAAGATTTACTTCTATACATACTAGCAGAAATTTCACTTTACTATCTTTTTATGCTTCTTTGCAAAAGATTGCAACAGGCATAGGATTTCACTTCTCATTGAATATTTATAAATCCCATCCTGTGGACAGGATTAAGTAAATCCCTGCTTTCTAGCCTTTTTCTTTTTTTAGCTTAAAGGCAGACCAGCTACTTATGGACTGGAATATCCAGCTTACACAAATATGAGAATTCAATAAAATAACAAAGACATGCTTCAACGCTTTTAAACCTGCAACTAGAAGAAATTAGGAACTGGGATTTATTCTTCCCACTGCCAACTTTTACAGCAACCAGTATTTTCCTCAGCCCGCAGAGGGCAGTGCTTGATAGGGGAACACATTCATTTTGCCCTATTCCACATGCAGAATGTGACCAAACAAGTGACTTTTATGTGGTACCACCAGTCACATAAAGGCAGTGTTACTGCAGAGGGCAGAAAATAACCTGTGCTGACATCTCTCTGCATCTAAACGGCAGCAAGTAATTAGACATTTGGTTTTATTATAAGGAAAAGGAAACTCTTGGTAGGCAATAATAAATAATACCCGATTGAAAAACCAAGACAGAACAAAGAAGCCCACACAAACCTCAGGTCAGTATTTCCTTCACTTCTGTTTTTCATGTTAGTCAAGCTAGGTTTCCAGAAGGTAGCAAGAGCAGCCTTATGTAGGTGACTACATCCATGATTTGTACCCAAACACAGAGTCTCGCTTTCAGCAGCAGATACACTGCGCTGAAAGTACAGATGAACTTTTGTGGTCTTTTAGATTGGAGAAAGGAGACACTGATCTCCCAAGGAAGGAAGGGAGAGAGGGAAGTGTTGGCAATAAAATGCTCCTGTATTTTATGTAATATGTGTATTACACTTACACTTTGAAGTCACCAAAATGCACCACCACCTTTGACAAACCTAGAATCCTTCCTGTTTTTTTTTCAGTGTTCAGAAGAATCTTCTCATTTCAACTTAATCGCTGCCAGTACACTAAAGACCAGTTTGAACAGTCAGGCAGTGAATTTATTCCCAAGTAATAACCCTACATGACTGAAAAATCTGTCTCTCTGATAAGACCTCTTGAGCAGTTAGTAAAAGCCAAAGTATCTCACTGCTGGTTCCGTGGCACCCATGAAGTTAATGAGTAAAAGTATGTAAATGTGCAAGGCCAACATCAGCCAACGTGTACCAACCCTGCAATTCCTTCAAATTAATTCTTTTCTTTAAAGCACAAAATATGTATTACCTTTCATCACAGTAGGAAAATTTCATATCGAGACTGTGACGACTGAGGAACGTTTTGCTGTCCAGGGGGACCTCAATGTTTGATGGGTGAGGAATAGGTTCGCAGATCAACACCAGACACGTCATGGGAGGCTTTTTGTAGCCACAGTGAGTTTGATTACCACACGTGTCATACACACGGATGTGTCCAGTGCAGTGGAGTACCTATGGGAAAGTCATACCCTGAGAGACCAGCTTCCTGTCTGTCAGACAACACAATCATATCCCCATCAGCACACCCAGAGCGAAGTCCTTCCCCTCCCCACCCCTCCCTGCGACAGCCACAACAGGGCGCAGTGCTTCCAGGCAGGTGGCTACAGGAGAGCAGCAGTTCTCACACTAGGCAGGCTGCGATGAGGACGCAGGCTGCTGCCAGCTCTCTCCTCCTGGGTGCTGGCTGAAGCAACACCGGACATTTCTGCTTTTCTGCGAACTCTTCTTCTTTGGAAGTTACATTAGTGTCAACACTGATAGGCAGCTGCTTCAGCAAAAGGTCTCTTACTACTAAAATTCCAGAGTTAGAGTGACAGTAGCAACTCCTGCTTCAGACCTTCTGCAGAGGTGTGATGGTAGAGATCAAATACATTCCTCAGGAGAAAGGGTTTGAATTTTGGGGGTTGTTTGGGGTTTTTTTAACCATTCCGAAGTAGAGATTGTTAACAAATGGCAGCAAAGAAGTTGTTTGAACCAGAATAACTGAATTTAAGTTACAAGAGAGAATTGTGAGCCATAACACAGCTAAATACAGTGAAAGGTTACTTTTTGTACAGAGAAGAAAATGCACTCACTGCAGAAAGTCACTGTTTGTTCCAACTGTTACAAAAGGGATGCAGCCAGCAGCTTCAGAAAGAATGGTATTGAAGTTGAGACCTCAACTGCCATATTTACAGTATCAAATAAAAAAATTTAAATAAGGTACAAGTGTAAGTGGTGTCAAGTATTTTTCTCCTGAGAACAAGGCTTTAGGCAAACATATTTAGCAACTGTAATTTCAGCAAGTAAATGACCTCTAATTTAAAATGGCTAATTCACTAAAAGAGTTTTGAAAAACTAATTTTAACACATTGTGTCAGTTACCTCCATGATGTATTCAGCATTAAAATTCTGCACATTGAAGCACAACCATTAAATTAGTTAAGCACTTAGTGGGAACTGAAGCTTGTTGCACGAAGTAAAAATGTTGAAATGTAGTGTTATGACATCTGAAGAGGAAGCAGCCAAACTATGTAAATATTCCTTTGAATTAAGTTACCTTCCATGTAGCAGACTTTATATTCACTGTTCTTCCCCTGCTAGTCAGTGTACACTTCATTCTGAGAAAAAAGCTGCGCTCCGTGTTTTGCTCTTTGCCCTTTTTCACAGCACCTAGCAAAAGCAAATAGCAAACCATTTCTTAAGCTCTTGGATCATCTTCCCAAGGAATAAACCCTCCCACTTCAAAACATGTTAGAGAACTCTAAGACTAGGGGAAGACCCCCCCCAAAAAATAAATTAAAAGACTGATAAACCTAAAAGTGCTCTCAATAAAAACACTCTTCAGAATGAGGTAGGCAAAAACTTGAAGCTTCAACGTTTCACAGTCAGTACTGTATTTGTAGCCAACTCCACACTCCCAGATTTCAGGGAAAGGGGATGGAGAGAAAGATAAACAGTTTGAAAAATTAATGTGTCTTAAAAATGTTAACAGAAAAGCAAAATGCCAAGTACTGTTGAGTTAGATTCCACTGAAATGCATCAGTAAATCACTGCAGGGAGGTTCAATTCAAACACGTTTTGGGACTGTAGCTCTTCAGGACTGCAGTATTTTAAAGTTTATCAATTCAGAATTAACAACTCCACTGTTTATGTGCATATGAATATTTCCACAGTGAGTTACACACTTGGAGTAAACAGAAAATAAGTTTAATACATTATTAACATTCTTGGAGAAAAAAAAATCAATTTCTAATACAAATTAGTATTAGTGGCACTAATATTTTTAAACTTAAAACCTGCTGTTAGCAAGTAAGGCAATTTTTTCTCTTTACAGGGGAGAACCTTTCAGAGTTGATTATTAACTAATCAACTAACTACTAACTAGCAGTCAATTACTTTTCTGGGCAAAGAAAATGCAAACCCATCTATCAGAAGAGCTGCAAGCAGCTCGCTGCGCGTGGAAGGAGGAAACAAAGCACCCAAGACAAGGAGCAGTGGGAGAGTGAGTTTGTGCTAAGGGGTGAGCAGCAACTCACGGCAGAGGGTGGAAGTTTAGAACATGTGAGCTTCCTTCTGATACAGGTTTATACAACCATTTGCTATGAAATTCCTCATGGTGCCACACACCGTGGCTACTAGTTTGACAAAATTCATTAGAACAAGGTTGAAGTCCCTAGTGCTACATCGCCTGGTGCTTCTAGCACAGACTAACAGGGACAAGCCTGCTTTACACCACATCAAAATACCTTTAATAAAGCAGGGAGGGGAATTAAAAGACTAAAAATTAAAAAGCAGAGTTCAGAAAAGCAGCTACAACTTATTTAATACAGTATGTTTTAAAAAGAGTTAAATCAACCTGGAAATTCTAGTTGAAGATCACGCGTTGTTATTACTGAGTCCCGATGCTTACGGCTCTGCTTTAAGAAGCTGTTCTAAAAGATGGAGCAGCTTTCTCAAGTCTGACTCAGCAGTGGACCTAAGTTTTAAAATCACCAGCACTGAAAGTTTAAAGAGCAACTCTGCAAAATCAGAATGCAGTCCAGTCTCTGCCAATCACATTTATATTCATTTGCACCTGTACAATCCCAAAGGGGAGTATTTAACACTCAATTCAAACCCCAAATAATTCCACTGATGCAAGAGCTGCAGTAGAATGCAACCTGGGAATACTAATAAATGTAAAAATATACTATTGCTACTGTAATTTAGACTTTTGTCTGCCAACTTCATTTGCAAAACAGATTTTGTAATAATGCTTTCCAGACATCTTATTCTGGTTTGCCAGAGCTTGCACGAAACGCTGTAACGTGACATTTTTAAGAATCAACTTCTGCAAAAAGAATGGTTTTTTTACGCTGCTTTAATGAAGTTGTTTCTCCACCCCCCCAAAACGTATTACTGTATCGCAAAAGGGAGGGGGAAAAGACTAATCCAGCCTTAGAAATACACTTCAGTATTAAGGGCAGACAAGTTTAGAAAATGCTTACAAAATCAAAGTCGGAGCCCTTAATGTTACGATATCTTATCATATCTCTTCCACTGAATTAAACAGAATGACAACATAAAAGACTTCTGATTTACAGTCCTATATGAAAGCAGAGGTCAGGCTTGGTAATTTTTCAGTACCTAGATTCAGAGTCCATATAACCCTCATTTGATGAAACAGGAATTAGAGAGGTCGGATTTTAGACTGAGTAAAGCAGATTTCTTTGGAGGCTCGCAGGCTGCCAAGTCTGTATAGTCATTAACAAACCTTTAGAAGACTTAAAAGCAGTTAATTCATTGGCATTTGTTAAATTCAAAAGTGTACAGAATGCACGAACACAGTGTTCTGCTCCCTCAGAGGGAGAAGAGTCAGAAATCTGTGAAAGATACCAATTTCACGCACCAATTAAGAAGTGCAGAGAAGCGCCAATCCCAAAACCCTTTTTGGGGCTGTCCAAGTATTCCCCAATTAGTTCCTCCATGTTCTAAATATAGTATCTCTTATGTGTGTTAAGAAATGGAAGAAACCATTTGCTTTTAAACCCTCACGGAAAGGCAAGCCCAGACCAAGACCAATGCAACAATACAACTTTTCTATAGCCTTCTCTAGCAATTGCTTCAGGTCGTTCTCATTCCACCTACCTCTAACTTTTATTCCTGTAGGCACACTAATTCTTTCAACCCTCAATAAGTCTGTTTTAGTCATCAATTTTGTTTTAGATTAAAGAATACTAATGAAGTCTCATCTCTCCTACAAAGAAGACATTGCAAAAGCATTCTGGCTATCTCTGTGTCACTATCCCCGAACAAGGTTTATTTTGAGATCTAAGCAGTAAAACAAACCGGTATGATTTTTCAAGACCAAGACCTTTTTCTGGAAGATATCCAAATGTACTAATGCAAACAAGAGCTACCCATCAGTAAATTAGACTGGTTATTTCTTTCTTCTCACCATTTCTGTGTGTAAGCATCTCTCTCAGCTCTTCATGGTCACACGGATGAGTGAAATCAAATACACTGTGCCCCGTCAACTCAAACTGCAAAAAACAGAGGTACACAGGTGTTCAACTCCGCATATACAACAGCACAGCAACTTGTACAGATTCGAAACAGTCTTAGCAAATGTCAGTGTTTCACCTGAGTGAGTCCCATGCACTTGTTCACGTTTTCAGACATGTAAATCATGTCCCCATCTTCAGACAGAACCATGACGAATCCATCAAGAGCTTTCAAGTAGAAACAGTTCAGCTCCTTCTCCATTTTGGCTTCAGTCTCCAGCTCACCTACAAGCAGCCACACATTTTTATGGAAACATCAGCCATTCTTTACTCACCACCAGGAATGACTTCTGGCACCAATCTGCAAGCAGTCAGTCTAGCTGAGCTGTTCAAAACCAGCACAATTCAAATATCTAAGCGCTCAGTTAAATTCTTCACGCTCTAGGAATGGCATCACACACCACAGACAATCAGCAAGGTTAAACCTCTGTGCTTTTGTGCATAAACCAGTAAACCTTCCACCTTAAGGAGAAAGTCTACACGGCAAAAATATTAGCATTTATCTCAGAAAGGTATTACAAACTTGTCTCAGGATCTTCCTAGGAGGTAATTCAGAGTATGGCTACCAAGTTTGTCTCTGGATCTTCCTAGGAGGTATTTCAGAGTATGGCTACCGAAGTTACTCCTCCATATGGTACAGGTAGGCATGCATGAGTACAAATAACCAGTACAGCATACTGGCATGCTGTACAGACACCGGTTCATAAGTTAAGTCAGATACTCTCGTAGATAAGCCTACTCATGCAGAGATACAGACACAGCCCTCAGCTAACCTTGCCTTCAGTGAAGTACAAATTAAAAAAATTCCTCATGCTCTGTATTAGGAGAAGCACCTACAGTTTAAGTCAGCTGTCCACCAAACACCTACAGTTCAGTAAAGCACAGTTGGAGCAACCAACTCTACGGGGGATAGCAGAGGGGAAGAGTAAAATGAAATAATTTAACTCTGGGAAAAGGGTCAAACAGCTGAGACTGAAAATGGCACTGCAGTTCACCTTACTGTGGGGAGCCAACTGGGATCATCGGCACAGAAGGGGGAAAACAGACTGTTGAACTGTGGCCATACCTTTCCTGTGCAATCACCAAGAACCTATTTCTACCATAATGCCTTCTGCCTTTCCATTGAAGAAGAAGCTGTTTCTTCCTCAATATACCTGAGGAAATAGCTGCTTCCTCAATATACCTCCAGCCCCTTTTCCAGACTCTGCTAGGTTATTTGCTTACCAGCATCTAGCAGCTTTCTCATGCGCAGGTAGCTGATGGTCAGTCTCATAATGGATGCCTTGTCTAGGTGTGCGCTCACGGTGTGGGGCAGGGGCAGCTGATGAGCAAGCTCATAGAACACTTCTGATTCCTTGCTCCTCCGGCACCGGGCTGCATCTCTTGATTTCTCTTTTCTGCGTTCTGAGCTAATCCTATATAAACAAAGTTTGGGGTTAATATAGGAAACAGAGCTCTGTTTAATGCAAGTTAAATTTGAAACTAAGCTGCCCAGTGGCCAATTAACCAGTTATCCAGGTTGAATTAATTTAAAACCTCAATTTAAAAGTGTAAATGTAATTCTATGTATAACAGTACTACTGCAGCTACAGTCTCCCAGAACTAAATTCAAACCCACAATCTCCCAACAAGATCAGTTCTTCAAACAGCACTGGTTCTCAAATGCTTACCTCATACCTTGACTGCCTTTCTAGCCTTGAAATCCTGCTTCCTTCCTCTTTCCTAACCCCTTAAGTCCACACAAAATACCACAGTGCAAGTTATTTCCAGCTTGATGCTCCCGTAGTATCATCTACACTCTCCAAGTTCTTCCCTTTTTACAAAGCCCATTCAACAGGTCAGGTAAGCAAGGGTATTACTTCAGCGTGACGCGTCCTGCTTTTCAGGTAATCCAGAGTACCTCTTTCTCTAGTATATCCTGTTTCATAGCGTCATCTATACTGGAAATCCCCAGCTGTAAAGAATTACCTCACTCTCCTTCCATGACCTCTGCCAGACTCGCCCACCCCAGGACACACAAAGGAAAGGACAAAGAGCAAGCTCCGAAACAACAGAGACTCAGTCAGTAAGGCAGATAACTCTCCCTTTGCCCAGTACCCAACTGGTTCACGCCTGTCCCATGCACCCGTCATGTGAGTCTTGGACTAAACATTATGAGACAGCTTTCTTACATTTGAACAGCAACTCAATGCTGCTGTGGTCCCCGTAGAATTTATGCCACTGAAGTTAAAAATGCTATTGTTTTAAAATGGTATTATTGTTCATTCTTCTTTTTATACGTTTACGCCTTCCAAAGGCACCCTGCTTTCATTTTGCATACACCTGAGATGCAAAAGGCAGTAGCATCAATCTGTAGGATCTCCCTTGTTTTCACTGACTTCTGTGAAAGTTGCAAGATAACTATAAACACCGTTTTTACATTTCAGAGTTGCACACCTTCTGATGTTATTTCATGGAGATTAAGTGTCACTATTTGAAGACAGAAAGAAAACCCCACTGAGTTACATTTACTACAGCAGCTTAGGAATTCATTTCACTAGACAAAGTCACATACTGCCGCTGCCAAATTCATGTTGCTATGTCTGCAGATCTGTGCAAAAAGCACTTTTTAATTAGTACACATCTTCTGAGATGTATCATAAATGACACAGGAAAGCGATTCCCGAGCTGCTATTGCCTGGGAAATAGCAAACCAGACTCAATGTAAGGTTGGTGGCCCTGCCTGTGGCAGAGGGGTTGGAACTCTATGATCCTTGGGGTCCCTTTCAACCCAGATCGTTCTCTGATTCTGTGACAGATACCCAAAGGAACACGTTTTCAGTCCTTTCCCTGACGTGCTACCCACAACCACCCGAAACCTGCTTAGTTTCTGCAGAAACATGTGACAATACTACCAAGACTGACATTGGAAGCATGAATGCCTTGAATTAAGAAAGAAAGTTAGTAAGCTCCAATAAAGACAAAGCGACCAGAATCTCTTCTATGATTACCTTCATTTTTTTCCATCTTCATAAAACTATACAGCATCCCCATCCATCCCCAACTCCACCATCCTCTCCTCCTGCCACTGCCAGCAGAAAGAAGCACCGAGAGCTTGATTTTCAGAATTGTAAATTTTATAAGATGCAAGAATAGCATTATGTTTTCTCCTTCGGTGGCAAAAAATCAGGCTACTAGATCACAGGAACAGTATTTCTGTGTCATAAGAAACATTAACATAATAATAATGGAGCTCTTTGGAAAACTAATTTACAGATTAGTAGCAAAAAAAAAAAATCCAGACAAATAGTTTTGGTTTCTGTGAATATAAGTTTGTGTTCCTCACAATGGCAGCCTAAAATTGCTGTAATGCAGATTCCTTCACATTCAATATCCCCGTGACAACAGATATTCCTGCTTTAGTCAGGGATATCTTGGTCTGAGAAGCTTGAGGCTCCCGACATCCAGGTCTATCCAGAAACAGCCATTAACCTTTAACAATACTGAAGAAGTATTTTGGCTATATAACCTGACCTGACCAATTCAACATTTCTTATTGAAGACAGGCCTCCAGTGTCTTTTCTCTAAAGGTGGAGCAGAAAAAAAAAACCTTTTGAATTTTTTTTGTCCTCCTTCTTACACCACAGATTTCCGCTGCCTTCAGTAGATCCACCTTGATACCTCTGATATTTCTTTGTTAGCTGCTCATTCAGGATCCCTTCACCTGCAGAAAAGTTTGACTTACAAACAGAAACTCAAGGGAAAATTACTAGAAGTAATTGGTTTCCACGTGCCTAGATGCGGGCAGTTTTGTCACAGCTTCCTTTTTCAACTGCAGACATTTTTAAGTAAAAAACCCTCGTGCTTTGGCCATAACGTTGCGCAGTTCAAGTCTCAAGATCTGTCAGGCTTCTGTGAATTACAAGGGCATGTAGAGAAGGACCACGCAAGAGAGGAAAACAGACGCAAACCTCACAAGTTTCTGTTTCAACCCTTGCTCTTTCGTTTTCTTTCTGAAGGCTTAGTGTCCATGAAAGTACTTCAGCTAGTTTCTGGATTTTGCCTGGTTTCAGTGTGCTCAGGAGCAGACTTCAACACCAACAGTCAAAACTTTCTCACCACCATCGAATTATTTATCACACTGCTCAAATCAAGCTCGTAGCACTTCGGTTAAAAATTAATCCCTGAGTAAGAGAATCAAGTGCTGTCGGCTGGAGCGCTGCCTGGCTTTGTGATGGGCAAAACTCAAGGAAAAGGGGCAAGGTTGGTACCAACTGCTGCTGTGCGAGCAGCAGCCTCCGCTCCCTCTCACTAGGTATTTCCTTTCTAGAAAGGCTCCTACTATAGATAGATGCTTAAACTGTAGAGCACAACAATTCGCTAATTTTAGCTGCTCTTTAAAACTAAGCTGTAACCAATCGGACTAAAGCCCAGCAATTTAACTCACAAGATTAACTACCAGCTTCATCAAGCGTTTCTTTAATGGATCAAATTAATAGGGAAAAGGTGTCTTTCACGGTTCGGATTTAATTACCAAGTGAAGTCAGAGTTGTCTCAACAAAAGGATGCCACTAAACAATAATAAAAAAGCCAAAAAAGAAATCCTTTACCATCACAACTACTCTAAGCTTCGTTAGTTCCAGTTGCCCAAAGTAAATATGAGCAGACAAACACTGCGTATGTGCCCACAACTTTTTTGGGTAGTCACTTAGAGGATGTGGAATTCCTGTGAAAAAAATACATTTCTGAAGTAAGCTTGGGCTCAACTATGAAAAAAACCAAGGAAGTGGTGCCGTGCCCAAGGAACAGGACTTCAAAGTGAGGTACTAACTGCCATTAAATCAGCTTAAATAAATAATAAAAATTATGAATGATTTTCAGAAGTACCCATGTGTAAAACTCAAGTCTTCACATCAAAAAATACTTCTGTACAGACAACAGGAACCCGAGCTCCATTTAAAAAGAACCCCAAACTTCAGAGCTGTATTGCAACCTTCTGCTACCAGTCTTGCATGAAGGAGAAACACTGAAAGATTCAGAAGACGTCAGCTGAAGAGCCAATTACACGTGCAATGAAAGTTACAGAAATGCCGATGCTAGACAGGAAATTGCATACATTTTCAGGTATGATGCTCCCTGCATGATTTCAATGCCAGACACTCATTTCCATTTTGTATTTCTGCCACCAGAATACAGAAGCAGAGAGCAATCCAAAGCAGGTCATTCACCGCAGCTCGCAGAAAGCAGTGTTTCACCCACAACTTTAAGCCTGATACTAGCCACATTTTATCTGTGATAAGTTCACATGCAATAGCTGAATACACATCTGAGTTCCCAAAGATACCCGAGTTAGAGACCTAGAGCAAAACATTTCACCACCAGGACTCACTGCAGCTGAGCCCAGAGCTTGGCTGAAGGACGTTAATGCCAGGCTCCCACTCACTGCCTCAAATCACAAAGGTTTTAAAACACAGCAAGGTGAATGGAAACAAAATTTAAAGCAGGCTTTTGCAGCAAGCAAGAATAATTGGCCCAGGAGTATTTAGAACAAAGCACACCAGCAGCAGCCCCATGTGCTCCAGTCACCGATGTCACCACATCCTCTGTACTCCAGTGTGCAACTCCTGTCATTACAGTAAGATGAACCAACCTGGCCCGAGTGTGTCTCAACCAAAATATTGTTCCTCGTGCTGTCCCAAAGACCCCCTCTGCCCACCGCTGCATATTTCTACAAGCGATTCCCCCAAGCCAGTTTTCACCTCCTCAAGTGTAAAACTAATCAATGGGCACACTGAAACCTGCTTTGTTCCTGCTCATTTACCACCAGTAACTAAGACCAAGAACAAGCTTGGAAGATGCCATCATTAGCTGATAAATTTCAATTAAAAACTACTAACTAGATTAAAAAGTCAGACAGCCTAAAATACATAGCATGTCAACTTCATCTCCTCCTAGTTTCTTACATCGTCACCCAGTGTCAGGAAAATTCCATGCTGTGCAGACAATATTACATTAACACATGTAATCAGGCTGGATTTTTTTCCTGTACGTTGCTTTACTGGTGTTTGCTATTTTCTAGCCTTTCTCTCATACTATTTCACTAATCAGGTAGACTTTTTTTTTTCCTCTCTAGCTGCTTTTGGTTCCTATAGCTATTGTGTGCATATTAATTAATCCAGGCTCATCCTTCTTGATCCGGGTTTTGAGCACATTCTAAAAATTTATAAGCATCTTCTGACAGTGATTCACATTTTTCTCTTTAGAATGGCTTCCTACCATTGAGTGGCTTTCTTTTTATCACAGTATCTGCTCTTAAACAGTCTCACAGAAGCATACCATGTGGAAGCAATATAATTCAAGTGAATAACGTCCCTCAAATCTGGTAACATCCCATTACTGAACTTTAAATAGTTTTCAGTTCTGAGAGTAATTCCCGTTTGCCAGTACAATATTTCATACACAGTACTTTCACAACAGATACAACCTCTCCCAAGACCATAAAACTGGCAAATACCGAAAATACCTGGCTTAGAAAATATACTCTTATTACGTATATTATAGATTATACATTATATATTCTAGTATATATGGAGAGAATATAGATATTTATACAACAGCTTCAATTTTTCTTCACTCCACATAAAGGACAAGACGCAGCTGTAACAACAAAATAACACGTTAACAGTCTATGTCATCGTGATGGCATCAAAACTTAGAAATTAATCCCATACGCAGCCTCCTATTTAGCTTTTAAGGTTGAATTCATTCCTGCAGTTAGTATAAAACTTGGGTCATCCTTTCCTGCCCAGCCTAAACCAGCTGCTTCTGCCAGCACAGCTGCATGGCCAGAGATGCGGTTCCTTCCTACAGTCTGCAGCCGTAGCCCAGCAGACACCCACAGGACAGCAGAGTTGCTGGCTCTGCTCATGGGGACCATCTGAAGAGCTCAACCCTGGGCACATCCATGCTGACCACTCTTGCGCACAGCACCTCAGCCAACAAAATACCAACTGGATACAACCTCACTTAAAAGATGCCATGTCAGAGAGCGTATTACAACAGCTCTCTACTATTTTGCCTGTGCTGGATATGCAGCCATTTGATTTCCTCTGATGCTTTTCAGATCTTTATTTTATCCAGAGCTGCTAGATGCAATATTTACTATTCTTCTATAGAAAGAAGTTCCAGGCAAGCCCAGCACTTAGCACAGGACAACTTCACTAAAGACAACTTCATATGATAAATGGATTTACACTATAAGAGAACATGCAAATCCAGTAATTTAAATACAGAGCCACACAGACTGTTCATCGCTCAGCAAGCAAAAATAAAGCAGGCTGTGAGGTAAGGGTGGGGGCAACTGTGTCCACTACAGTTGGTCTTGCAAGGGAGCCCCAATCTTTACTGCTTAAACATGGGAAAAAGCAGCGGGGTGGGGAAGAAAGAGCACAAGGACCAGCTTCATTTTGTGTGTTGGCTTACAAGGCTACTTGTTTCTGGTATCCAGGGGAAAAGGTGCTTCAGACTGTGCTCAGTTCAATAGGGGGGCTTTGCAGGAACTGCAATATACCTGCAAATTCTCCATAAATGTAACTTTCTCCAAACCAGATAGAAGAGGTGCACTGCCTTCCTTCTGTAGCTGCAGCACAGAATTAGTGCACTCTCTCAGCTACCAGCTCACATGAGCTGTGGGTCACAGCTTTGCCTCTTCTTGCTCTGACCTCATTTTAAGTACCCTTTCTTTCACCATTACGGCCAGTTTTATTTACCAGTTCACCTTATTTTATAGTCTGGGTAAAGAGTTCTTCTGAGGAAAATGCCAAACAAAGCAAACAAAAACCCCACACCCAAATCTTGAGTGTAATCACAAGCATGTGATTTTCTAGAAGGGAGTCTTGCTCGTTATAAATTAATGAGCACTACAGCCCAGTAATCCAACTCAGGAGAGAAAATCAGAGGTTCCTTACATACAGTGAGGAAAGATTTATGAGAGATTTATTGCAGAAACTAGCATAATATCCAAGCATAGATAAGACCACTGAACGTAAACTACTAAAATTCATTCTGCTGTATGCTGCCTTCCAACATAGCAATTTAAACCATGCTCTTTACACTAGGGGAGTTACAGGCCACCACCAAAAAAATCCCCAATTGAAAAAAAGACCTCATGGATTAAGGGAGCAAGCAGGCAGTTCAGACAATCAGCTACAGCAGCAGAAACGGAACAAACACTGAAACCCACTGCTGTTTGCAAAGCCATCATGGGGAGAGAGACTCCACAGAGCTCTGCCTTAACTTACTATGCCAGGTCTTACTATCAAGACCGGGAAGTTTATATAAACAGCCATCTTACAGACAGGTAAATTATGGCACGTAAGAGCCAGCAGCAGAGCCTGGAACTCCAGAGGCCAGCACAGGACCAGACTGCAGAAATAATAAATCTTGTCACCTGGAGTCGGCCTTGGACTGACCTGAAACCCCAACTACCTCCCCACTAAGAAAGTGTGAGTGAGAAGGTAAAAGCTTCCAAAATTAGTACTTCTAATTCAGAAATGGTGAAGTGATTCTGCTCTGTCTTACTGCACAATGTAACCCACTGATATTTTACCTTTGCATAGTAATTTACTGTTTTAAAATAACCACACAGCATACAGTAGTTGTTTGTAAGAAAACTCTCGATTTATTTTTTTTTTTCCAATGAGGTTATTCAGCTTTTTCCTAGAATACAGCTTTTTTTCTTTCCCCCTTTTAGTTAGCTGTGCTCTGCCCTTCAGGATGAAAGATATATGGTAGTTAAATTGTGTTTATCATTACAGAAAAACCACAGCTATTCAAAAGAGGTATCTGGACATGGGCTTGACAGAACTAGTCACCAAGTGCTCCCCTCCCTTCAGCCCTTCTGCTTTTGCTTCTACCAGGCTCACAAAAAAACCTGACACAAAACATATCCACAAGATACCCGTCTCTGTTAACAATGTTTTAGCTACGAACTGCTCTCTTCAAACAGATGAGGACTCCTGATACAGTAACTAATTTTAGTCTAAATCAAGGCTTTAAAATGTATAATTTATTTTATGCCATTGCATCAGGTTTTCCAGAATGGAGGCTGGATACTTTCCCCTCACTGCTTCCATCCAAGTTCTTCACCCCACATTCCTCAATTGCTTTCAGTTAACAGGGTATTTCATGATCAAAGGTTTTAAGAACTAAAGCACTAAAATAGGAGAGATAAACTTTATTTTTCAGTATGAATAAAGGACAGATCCACTAAACAATCAAGAACACAACAGCAATAGCTAGGACAAGAAGCCTAAAGCAATATCAGCTCTACATCCAGTAGATTCAGTAGGGTGCAAGGAAAAAGTCCTTTCTGAAGGACGGAGCACTGAAGACTCCCAGCATCAGCTAAATCACACAGAGCTGCTCATTTCTTCAGCTTAGCTAGTAGAAGATGCAGCTTTTATCTCTGATGCGTGTTACTTCAAGTTTTCTGTTTCTTAGAGCGTATCCCCCACCTCTTCCAATGTGCGCGAGCTGGAGGCAAACATAAGGAGGGAAGTCTCTAGTAGTCCTCTAGTAACTCTGTTTAGTTTAACAGTCCACTTAACTATTCTTATTTTGGGGCAGTATGAGTATCACTTCACAGAAGTCCTGGCCTCAAATTCTTTTGCTTCTTGAAGTGCGAGAATTTTCATGAAGTAACACCAGTCTGGTTTTGGTTGAGGACTGACAGTTGAATGACTTGTTCTGGTAAACGAAATGGGTCATCTTTTTCAGGTAATGCTTCCACAACTATTACAAACTGGGTTGAAAAGGTTATTTAATAAAATTACTTTGTAAAACCTTCCACTGTTGTAAATACAATAGCACAGTTCAAGTGCTGCTGATTCAGTTTCCTCAATTCTTCACTTGGACTTCGGGCTCTGTTTTATTGTAAGATTTTTCCTCAGAACACTTAACAAGCATTCATTCACACCAAGCCAAATTAAACAGAAGCTGCACAGTGTCCCTTCCTAGCACACACAAAGTTCATTATCTACTGGGTATCTTTAAGGAGCTACCAATGTATCTTCCTGAAGCACCAGTTCCTCAGCACCAGTCTTTTGAAAGAAGACTGCATTTCTGTACAAGTCCCGGTTTTATCAGGCTTCAGCAAACAAAAATGATAGATTATATATCCAATGAAGCTTCTCTTACTTGGAGACCTTGGACCAAACCGCCAGGATGGTATGAACAGGAGTAATTTCAATGAACCTGAGTTAATTTACATCAACTGAGGCTATGGCTCCACATCAAAGAACCCTAAAGTGGTTGTCACCTACATAAACTATATTTATATATGCGCTGGCATGTAGTCACTGGATTTCATGTTTCTAATAATTTCAGAACTTAATTTTCATAGGAACTTTTATTCTAGATAGCAGAGACCTTGGTAGAAGAAAAGCTTAACAGCCTTTCTTATCCGGTGCAACTTGGAAACCTGTATCGTTCCTGGATTTTCAGTCATTTGTTAAAGCAAAAAGGCTCACCTTCTCTCCCAGGCCATTTTTGTAGTTCCCACTGTCATTAAACCCCCAAGTATGTCCAGATCAGTACTTAGTGGAAAACCTAAGATTGTCCCACGTGCTCTTCTGCCCGCTCCAGTACTAAGGAGCTTTCTCAAGAGAGGCTCAAAATGCTCAAAGTTTGAGCATTTGAATTCAAAGAGAAAGGGCTGTTATAACACGAAAAGATGATTAAGGTCCAAGTTCTTTCCATGCATTACCTAGGTGGGTTATTTTTGAGGCATGTAAACACCTGCCCATATAACTGTGTGTGTGAAGATAAAAGGAGCGTTTGAGCTGATGACTTGTAATCTGGAACATTCCTTTCTTTTGGACATCAGCTTGTGAGAAATGGGCTACTGCACCTTCTTGCCAAGGTTCTTGCAAGATTTGTTTTTGTTTTGAAGCACTTTAAAAAACAAAGAACACATATTGTAATCAGATCAGTATTTGCATCTCCTTGAAAGGCCAGTATCACCAGGAAAATCTAGATGCTCTCTATACCACTGCTGAACCCAGTACTCCCTCCCCCCCAAAATTTACTTAACAATGCATACTCTACAATCAGCTAAGAATTATTTCACTGGCATATCAGAACACCAAGTTCTTCAAGAATAAATTGAGATAATCCTGCCAAATTCTCCTCTGCAATACAAAAAAATTAATACTCAAAAATGAATACTCAAAAATCAGCAGTTTGTGTCATTCAATGTTGTTTTTGATACCAAAAAAAGTCTCACATGAGCCTACTTGAAATCCTGCCTTCTAACATAAACTGGTGTGATATTACTACTGAACAACATGAACACACTCAAGAATTGGATCCATTGTTACGCAGGCTCTTCTGAGTCAGCAGCACACCAAAGTGAACGCGTGCACCCCTAAAATCCTCAGAAGGGTTTGGGCTTACACCCCAACACTGCTGATGTTTTCTAGCATTATTAACATTTATTGACTTCTTTTTCCCTCCACTTCACCATCAGCAATCAAGAATCCTGTAAAAAGCCTTATAAACTTCAGGCATTACAGTTCAAGGATAGAGAGGAACAAAGGTCCTACGGTTGCTCTCACCATGTGAAGAGGAAGCAAGAACCTAAAAGTAAACGCACACTTGCTGACCAAAGTCTTACACGTGATAACAGGGTGGTCTTCTCTGGCCTCTCTTGTGATAGCAGTAAAAACATAGCGTGCAACTATGTTCCCCAGCTTTCTCTAGGCTTACAAAAGACATAGGCATGATCTTGGCCTAATCTAAATAAGGCTTTGATGAACATTTCTGAAAAGAGAGAAAGGAAGCCGAAAATGGGAATGGCAATTAAGAATGTCCACTTCACACCTCCACCTTTAAACCAATAGTTGACTTAATTGCCAGGCTTAAGGTGCTGATAACAGTTATCAGCTACAGCCTTCTCCCTTTCCCAAAAAATGGTCCAGCACGTGCCTCCAGAGACCGCAGAAAGGAAAAAGCCTTTATACAGAGTTGCTAAAAAAGCTTGAAAGTACTTGAAACGAAAACCTCTTTCTACTACAGACAACCTCACGATGCAGGCCATCAGATCACATATACACTAGACCTCTCCACTACTGGCATTTCAAGCATGCCAACCGAGAGACCCTGACTGCGGACTGGAGACACTATTAAAAGGGCAAAGCAACTGTTTCTGTAAACAGAAGCCAGAAAACCCTCCAACTACTGCCATCGATATACTGCCCTATACGCAAGACCTTCACCGATAGAAGGAGGCCAAAGCACCAACAGAGTAAGATTATGGAAAATACCTGCAGAAGGCAGCTATTTTTCCCTGATTTTTAGTGCCTTGATAACAAGGAGGAAGGTTTAAAGCACTAATGCTGCTGCCTTCATCCTTAGAGGGCACTGTAATTTCTGATCACTTTTATCAAAGGAATTCAAAACTGTTATATGTTTGAGGAAATGGCAAAGAACAGACACCACAGGCACTACCACCTGGTAAGCCCTATGGCAAGGTAAACAGCCCAGAAAAATCCAAAAAGCAGAAAAACATCCTTCTGCAAGGCAGAAACCACTCTGCCCTCCCTGTACCTGTGGAGAGACTTTACAGGACATTTACTGAAAGATTTCTCCTCTTCTTACAACACGTAGAGAGGTACAGCTAGAGTATATACAAAAGGGTTTTGTATTCACTTTCGACTCTAGCAATGGTGGCTCAGTTCCACCAGCACTGAAAGAAATTAAGACAAAAGGCAGTGGCACATACAATCCCTAAGCACCTCACGCAGGTTTAAGTAAAGCCAGCAGTAGCCACTGCCCCTCGCAGCCAGCGGCACGGGACCCATGCTTCTCAAACAGATTTTGGAGCTGGACCTCGGTGGCAGAGATCCAGCAGCAAAACCCTGGTCTCTCAAATCATCCCCTTAGACACCAGAGGTAAAGTTTCAAGTTCCAACTCTGAGAAACTGAGAAGCTCAAGTTTTTCCTGTAGGATCAAGTCAGGATGTTAAATTCCACTGGTTTATACTGTCCTAAAACTCAGACTGAGCATTCAAGAAATCACTTTTTTAAATCCTTCCTCTTCTCGTTTTATTTAACAACCATAATATTATATATTATGCTACAATGACTGAAACCAATCCAAGATCCATTTTTCTAGCATATCTACCAGCTGCGAGCCACTACCATAGTAACCAGTAACCCTAAATGGCTCATTTAATTAAAATGGTGCAGGAATTACACTGCTAACCGTGAAGTGTCACATCACAGACCCGAGGAAAAACTTTTCACAGCATCAGCCATCTGTGCACTAGAGTTTGTTTAAAGAATATTGAGAGGAAAAACAGCATACTTCAACAAAAACCTTACATTTGAATCAAATCAAAGTCAATAAGCAAACAAAGCTCCCAACAATACTGCTTTACCCACAGAGATAAACTTGCTCCTTGTAGCAGGCGGAGAAAAACCCAGGAGCACAGGAAAATGATACAACTACTGGAGAACAGCTAAAACCCAAATAACTCAATAGCTTATCATGTTGCTGACAGTTCGTTTCTTACAGAATCTTAACCCCTGAATGTATATGAGAAGCTCAGGACTTCCTCGAAGAGTGGATTCAACAAAGCAGTAAACGAATCCACACTTCCAGTTGCTATCATGACTAAATTTCACTTATGTAAGGCTGAGACACACAATTGGTCAAATTCCATCATTTCTGCATCTCACAGCACATAATTAAGCACACAAGCTTCACTAACTATCAAGAGCTAAACACTATCCAAATACAAGCAGAGGGAGAGACAAGGAATAAAGGGATCTTAACACATGCCAAAATCGCTATCTAGAGATAATTAGCCAAAGTTTTATCACGGAAGAACAGGACCAGAAGGTCTTCTCCCTTAAAGAACACGGACCCCGTCAAATCTAAACCCTTCTAAAAGAAACGAGTTCTCGAGAAATTCTTGAGAGTGTCAATAGGTTCTCTCTGGTGAGCTCATATCCTTCCTTTTTTTCTTAGCCATCTTTGCTCAACTGCCCCCAGGACGAGCGTACCACAGATAGAGCTCTATGGTTTTGATTAAAACGCTACAACAGAAGCAATCCGAATATTCCTTACTGTTTTATAAGAAACATTCCCAACTTTGAACTCAAGTCTACAGGAAAGAGCAAACAACAAATTCTCTTTCTTAAGCCCTGCCTTTAGGAAGGAAGGATAAGCTTTGCATACTGATTCTTACATTCTGAAGAAAGCAGATTACATCCAGGATAAGGAAATTGCAAAAAAAAAAATAGTACCCAAGAATGGTAAGGTAAAAAAAAAAATAAAATGCTCAAGGGGAAGAAAAAAAACTAAACAAAGACCAGCAACAGAGAACAACTTAAGTCTCAAAGCCCCTTTCTAGACCTGCCACTAAATTAGGGCAGCAGAGCAAAGCACGGAACAATCATTTCTCTAGCAACATTTTCTCCCAGCCTTCTCAATAGCTATTCGCTTTGAGCGGAAAAAACAAAGGTTACAGAGCCGATGCCACCCCCAGGTGCCCCGCTGCAGGGATTTCATTAGACCGAGAGCCGCTTCTACCCCTGCACGGTCCTAATAGCTCCAAATTGCCAGGGAAGGGACACTGTCCCGGAGGTGAAGCGCTCCCCGTGCGCAGCTCCGCGCTCCCACCTCAGCACAAAGCTCACCATCCATTTTAAAACCCAGCCAGTCTCCTCTCCCGACACAACTTCCACGCTTTAATACTCCATTTAACCCGCTCAGGTGACCCTCTGATACAAGGGCAGAGAAAACCCATCTCCAGAAAGGGGAAAAAAAAAAGCAAACCCGAAACAAAACAGAAACGGTATGGATATCAACATAAACAAACGGCGCCTTCTGCAGATGGCGATTACGGCAATTAATCCCTCCACAAAGCCCGCCGGGGGAGCACCAACGCAGAAATTTGGTCACCCAAATACTCCCAACTCCCTAACTTCACCGCCTAACAAAGGCTTTTAAGGTTTTTATATCGCTCCCCCCCCCCCAGCCTAATTTGAGCTAACAACCCTTGGTGAATTATTCATACTTCTCGACTCACATTGTCCAGCCGCCCGCCCCCTCCCCACCCCGCGTGGGTCCGGGGGTTTTTCGGGGGGTCTTTTAAAGCTTAATATTTACAGATTCTAAACCGGCCCTTCTCTGCTCAAAGCCTGACCGCCCCGGGCTCGGTGGCCGCCCGGAATAGAGCACAATCAATTCCTACCCACCCATTTTTAGACCCAAAGGCAGCCCCCAGGGTCGACCGCTGCAGTTTGGCCGAAGCCAGGCGTTTCCTTTCCCCCCTTCCCCGGCTCCCCTCACGACCCCCGCGGACACCCGTCGGCCTCGCCGCCAGCCCCTTTCCCGACCCGCTTGTCTCGCTTTCACGGCGCGCAGGCCGCCCAGGCACGATGGCTGAGGGCACGGAGAGAGGAGCGGGACCCACGCATGCCCCACAGGGAGAAAACGCGCCGTGCGCTCCCACCCGCGGAGCCGGGAGCCACGCCAGGCCGTGCCGGCGGGACAGCTCCCGCCGCGGGAGAGGCGTCGCACCGCAAGATGCGCCCCCCCCCCCCCCGCGACGGAGTCCCGGCCCGCTCCCCCCGCCGACAAAATGGCGACGTGGACGGCGGGGAGGAGGAGGAGGAATGAAAGAGCGAAGCGCTCCGCGGGCCGGGGAAACCCGGGGAGGGGAGGGGGAGAGAGGACGGGGAGGGGGAGAGAGGACGGGGAGGGGGCGGCAGTAACAAAAGCGGGGGGCGGCCGGGCGCCAGAGGGACGGCGCCGGTAGTACCGGCGGGCGGGGGAAGGGTGGGGGTAGAGGCGGCCCCCGGGCCGGGCGGCGAGCGAGGGCCGGGCGGGGGGCGGGCAGCTCGCTGCCGGCGCGGGCCGAGCCCCGGCGCGGCGGGCGGGCAGCTCGGGAAGCCGCGGCGTCGGCCAGCAGTACCTCTTCTTGTCGGTGACGCCGCCGGGGCTCTCCATGGCGGCGGGCTGAGCTTCTCCTCCCGCCGGCTCCCTGGATGCGAGGCGGGCGGCTCCAATGGCCGCCACGGGGCGCGGGGAGATGGCGGCGCGGCCGGGAAGGGGCCGGGTCTGGGGCCGCGCGGGCTCAGAGCATCGGGGCAGGCTGCGGGGAGGTGCGGGCAACGAAGGGCGCAGCGGCGGCGGTGGGCGGTGCGGAGCTGGGCGCGGAGGCGGGGGCGGGCGCGGCCGGCCCGGGCCCCGCGCTGCGCCAGTGAGGAGCGGCGGCTCGGCCCAGCCCCTCGGCCGGCGGGGTCAGCTGAGCGCTCAGCTGGGAGGGGGCCGGCGCTTCACGTGTGGCGCTGTGTGCGGGGCGGGCTGCCGCCACCCTGCCCCGGCGGGCTCCCGGCACGGCACCGCACCCCGGCGTGCGGGCGGCGGGGAGGGCGGGCGGAAGGGCAGCCTGAGCTGAGGGTCCGTGCGAATTCCAGTGCGAATCGCTACATAATTGGCAAAACACGAGCCCGTCGCTCCCGGGAGCCCGCCGGTACAGCTACACATTTATGGGCATATCGCGGTTTCGGGTTTTGGTTGGTTGGTTGTTGGGTTTTTTTATTTCACTGAACTTTACTCGGTGCTTGACTCCTCTCCCTTTCCCAAAGGTTTTATGATCCTAAAAACAGGACATTTCCAGTTAAAGAGTTCAAAACCTCATCTTAATTAAAGGGAACGGACAGCTGCATCTCCGGGCGGGCCAGAAGGATACCGCACAGATAATTAAGCGCGTTTTGAGCAAGTTTTACAACTTGAAAAACCCCAATATCTAAAGGCAGAGCCGAGAGGCTGGACGGGGGCTGCGCGGAGGCACCGCACCCTCGCTGCCTTCCCTCTCACCCAGGCAGGCCCGAACTCCACCGGCCAGGCACGGGTTCAGGCTCGGGAGACGTGAGTTCTCCTTCCTCAGCACGGCAGTCTTCTCAGAGGCGCCGGGGTAGAGCGTCCCGATCCCTCGCCGTGCCTCTCGACGGCGGGCGGGCGGCGCTAGGACCAGCGCGGTCCCGCGGCGGCGTTGCCCCGAGATGCCCCTGCGCCGCCCGCGGCCGCCGGGGGAGCGCTAGAGAGCAGCCGCCGGCGGGGCGGGCGGGCCGCGGGCCTGGTGCGCTCCCAGCGCAGCTGAGAGTGGCGGGATCCAAGCCCGGGCTGGCCCCGAGACCCCCTGAGGCTCCTTGCGAGTCCGGCGCTTCACAGCGCACACCCTACAAACCTTGTCTGGCCCAAGAGGCTTCTCACGAGTGAGGGGACAGGGACGGGGCCTGTGCCGGGCCAGGCCTTGCCAGGAGACCAGGTATTGAATCACAGAATCGTCGGGGTTGGAGGGGACCTCATCGGGTCCAACCCCCCTGCCAAAGCAGGTTCCCTAGGACAGACTGCACAGATCGGTGTCCAGATGGGACTGGAATATCTCCAGAGAAGGAGACTCCACACCCCCCTGGGCAGCCTGTCCCAGGGCTCTGTCACCCTCACCAGGAAGAAGTTCTTCCCCAGATTGGTGCAGAAGTCCCTGTGCTTCAACTTGAGTTCATCGCCCCTTGTCCTGTCCCCACAGACCACTGAGAAGAGGCTGGCCATGTCCCCTGTGTCCCACACGAGATATTTATAAACACTGACCATACCCCCTCTCAAGTCTTCTTTTCTCCAGGCTGAACAGCCCCAGCTCACTCAGGCTTTCCTTGTAGGGCAAATGCTCCAGTCCTTTAATCATCTTTGTAGCCCTTCCCTGGACTCTCTCCAGGAGATCCCTGTCTCTTTTATACCAGGGAGCCCAGAACTGGACACAATACTCCAGGTGGGACCTGACCAGGGCAGAGCAGAGGGGGATGATCACCTCCTTCGACCTGCTGGCCACACTCTTCCTGATGCATCCCAGGATCCCATTGGCCCTCTTAGCCACCAGGGCACACTGCTGGCTCACGGCCAACCTGTCATCAACCAGGACACCCAGGTCCTTCTCCACAGAGCTCCTCTCCAGCAGGTCATCTCCCAGCCTGTACTGATTCAAGCGGTTATTAAACACAGCCACACAGATGCTCAGGAGCCAGACCACAGCCGTGGGAGCGCAGGGAGAGAAAAATTTGGGCCAGAGCCCACCTATTTCAAATTAAAGGCTCCGCAGTAGCTGTAGCTATGTACCCTGTATACTGTGGGGAGGCAGGAATGGTACAGCTCCAGGTGGAGGGGCTCCTCAGACCCCAGAGGTTCCTTTACGTCTTCTGGGCTTCCTGCAGCAGGGACATGAAGGTTTGCAGCTCAAAAGTAATGACACCTTTAAAAAACAGCTTTGACAGGCATAAGTAACATCTTTGTGCTGCTGTGTGCATATGTGATGTTGTAAGTTACACCCACAGGGCAAAGCATTGTCCTTGCAGTGCTGCACCTTCCTAACACTTCTGTGGTGGGTTCTGAACGTCCAGGTAGTGAGCAGTCATTTTTTGCATACAGCCATGAGTTGGTTTGGCTTTTTAATTTCTTCTGTAGAAAAAGCTGTGAACGTGGCATTTAACAGAAATCACAAGGAACTGCTGCATGGAATGAATTACTCCTGCCCCCAGCAGTCTGATATGATGAAGAGACACAGGTGCTATAGATTCCTTTTATTCCTTTAAGGTTTCTCATCCGAAAGCTGACAAAGCCCAGCTTTACTTAGTTTATGAGATGTGACAGCACGATAGTGTATGGCAGTGTGGCTGTGGACTACTGATATTTCTGCTGTTCTGTGCTCACTGGAGTCTTGAGAAGAGAAAAAATCACAGCAAGACTCAAACTCTGGTCTCTTACATAAGTACCATGAAACCCTACACAGACAACTTTATGCTTCAAAATGAATTATGGACAGTTTAAACATGGCAACCATGCACTATTTTAGTCCATGGAGCCACCATAACAGCCCCTAAAGAATTTCCCTGATGAAATGGGGGGAATCTCCTGACAGGAGCAGAAATGACATACCCAGCTCAGTGCCACCTTCCCCATCAGAGCCTCTGCCACAAGGACCACATCAGGGTAGTTTCAGTAGTGAAGTGGTACTACGAGAGGTATTTCCCATGCCTCAAAGAAGGCTGGTACAACTCACAGTAGCTGTAGAAGCATCTCTAATCTGAGTATGAGGATGAAGTAGTTCCTGGTGAGTTGGCCACACTCAGAAGTGAAAGCCTCTTTTGCACTTTGACTGCAATCTCTGTACCCACGCTGCCTTTAAAGACCAAGAAATACCGGTGTGGACCAGACCAGGGACTGCCTAGCTGAAACACTCACTACAGAGCCTGGTATATCCTGCCCAGTAGACTTCAAATGACATTCCTTTAAATGACAATTTTCCTGTCCATAAGCATTGGGATCCACTTGTGCACCTTTATTACCCAAATTCACATGCTCTGTAATACACTAAAAAAGTTCCTTGTTGAGAGCTCTCTTGCTAGGTTATGATCTTTTTAGATCATTCAGGCACAAAGGCTTGAAACATGTTAGCAATCCCCAAGTAGAAGGCACCACAGAAAAATCTTAGTATTTACATTACTAATACTGCCCAAGTTAATGGTTCAAAGATGTCAGGCTTCCCAGAATGATCTGGCTGAGGAACTGTGAGTAAGTGTTGTGGTCTCCTTACTAGACACATTTCTCTCATGCCGAACATGCTTACCCCAAGCTTGTAATAAAGAATACTGCATCAAAAAACAACTGGGTTTCAGGAGGATGTTAGTGGAGACTTGTTCTGCAATTCAGGATTTCATACTATCAGCTCTAGAGACATGTTAAGCAAACGCTCCCCCCCTCCTCACATCCCCTCTTATTAAACTTTTGTGTCACTCAACTAAAATTTCTTTCCCGCACTGGCAGTGCTTGCTACAGTAAGCAGGAACTTACTACAGTATATAATACCTTAGTCACTTTTCTTGACCTTTACTGTTGTACTAAGTTCATATTGCAACTTAAGAGAACTTCCTGAATAAAATAGTGTTTGCATATGACTAATTAGGGCAAATGCACAAGCTGATGAGTCAGCAAATGGCTTGGTAAGGACAGGGGCAGGGATTCAGCTGCAGAACAAATCAACATGAAGATAGAAGATATGCTGTCTGTGGCTTCAGATCTGCCTGCTGATGGGTCAAACCTCACTGTGATGGGCTCAGTATGCATTAACTTTCTAGACCCAAATGCATCCCCAGCAATAACAATTGACAAAACTTCTGCTGGCTGCAGTGGGACGAAGATCAAGAACTTCATTTTCTCAGGCATCTTCCCTACAAAGAACACTTATATTTCTGTGTGTGGACTTACCAGGTGGAGAGTGTTAAAGAGATGTAGGGACTCCCTCCGCTTATCTCACTGGAGTTGGCAACTCCCATTGCATGGGATGTCCCTGTAACAACCTGCCCTCAGCACTGGCTTTCCTGGGCATTCACTTCGTTGTACAGCCCCCTTACATGTAGGGAATTCCTGTTAACTGACTCTGTAAAAAGGCACAGTGCTGTAAGGAAGGGCACCTACGAGACTATGGATGTATGACTAGAAAAGCTGCCTTACCCACAGCACCCTGTGGGAACACTTACTTGAAAGAGAAGTGCCCCAAGGTCTGTAAGGCTGGGCAGACCCTGGGCTCTGCTACACAGGCTGCCAACGATCCAGTGCTTGTCACTGCGGCTTGCTGCGCTTCCCAGTGCAAGAACCTGACATCTCCGGTGGTCAACTCATTTCACAATAGCAAAGTGAATTGAAATTTGAATCAAATTCAAACCAAACCATTAGTAGTGAAAGCCTAATGCTGCTCTTGCTCAAATACAAAGTACTGCCTGAAACAAGCGTACGTGATGGGAGCCACAATCTCTCTTTGGCAGCTGCTACTTCCACTGATCTTTTCTAACCTTAGTGCTTCTCCTCTCCTTCTTGTGCCAGGATCCTAATTATTTTTCTTTTAGCATTTGCACAATCCACATTTTTTCAAACTATGACCACCTCTTAAAGCCTGCTTGACTCAGTGCACATTTAGGTATTTGGACATACCCTGTGATTTCTGCACAGACACCGATGTGGGTAAGAAAATCTGCAGCACAATAAGAGCACTATGTCTAATTCAGTGTATCTAAATTTGAAAAGCTATGCCATACAGTGTCACCAGTGGGCTGCACCCTGCCAACCCCAGGCCACTCCTGAGCAGATATTGCCAGTCACATGGTCGTTTTCCCAATGTGGCCTAAAAGCAGGATGGAATTTTAAAATTGTCCTTCCAGAAAAGATGAGTTTTTGGCCAAAGCCCTGAAAGAAGAATCAGGGAGCTGAGGTTTGGTTCCAGGCTTCCTGTGGGGCATTATACAGATCACTTGGAGAAAGGCTTTTGGATTTCAGCACTGCAATCCTTTACCACAGTGCTGAGTGGTGGAGTCCACAGCGTGCTGGGTGTGGAGCTTGGCTCCCCATGCAGCACACTGGGAGATCTGGGGACCTGAGTAAGAGCCTCAGAAACTAACTGAGGCTGGAGTGACTGAAAAGACCACAATGGGAACATTGAAAAAAGGAGTGCTGCCTGGACCCATGGTCTTGCCAAGGCCAGGTCCAGGTTTTGGTCTTCAAGATATTTCTCCATGCTCAGGATACTCAGCTGGCAACTCTGCCCTGCTGTGCACCACAATGGGACTTGGAAAGAGGAGCCAAAGTCTGGGGACAGAGCACTCTTTTGGAGGTCAGAGATGCTTGTTCAACCTCTGTCATGTCCAGCTCAGACCCGGGTTTGGTACGCACATGGGCAATACCTCCCTTCTTCTCTCCTCTGGGAACTGTTCCATTTTAGCCCCTAAACTGCTGTTTACAGAGATGTGCTTGGGGACATGGGGGAGCTGGGTTTAAATCCTTGCTCTGATTCAGGCAAAACAGAGGTTTGGACACACATTTTCCCACTTGACATTTGGAGGGTGCAGGGGTACTTAAACAGCAGGTTTGATGCTCCTCAGTTTGGTCCTGAGTACTCCTGAGCATACGGAGTGTTGTTTGTATGGCCATCGGACTTACTGTGTCAGAGGGACACACAAACACTTCCTTTCCTTCCCCTTGCCTCTGCTCACACGCTTCTCACACAACTTTCTCATGAGGCCATGGTGACCACCGCAGTGTGGTCTGTCATAACCCCACTAAGCAGGGCACCGGCTGGTTCTGCTTGTTTTAACCTACATCAGTGGAGCCAGCAAGACACTCCCAGTATGCCAATCAGCCCATAACACCTCATACCTACCAGGCTCGTTTTACTTTCTTCTTTGCCCAGCTTCCCTTTTGAAGGTACTATAAACACAAGTGAAATGCTTTGAGGACACCTAAGGGAAACCAGACCAGCAGTCAGCAGACGCAGCGTGAATGGTGTGACAGCCTTTGCATAAGTTGTAACCTAGAGCAGAGGGAAACTGTTTTTCTCATAAGGAGACAGGGTTTCAATCTCCTGCTGATTTCTGGCTCCCACACCTAGCTAGGATCTGCAAGAACATCCCCAATGAGGTTTCTTTTTCCTTTTTTTGTTTTACTCTGTTTCATCTGCCCTACCAAGCCCTTTGTTATTTTACAACCTGGACTGCAGGTTTCTCACATGGAGCAAGAAAGACTCAGAAATAACTCAAGAGATGAAATTGAGCTTCACTTGTAATTAAAATGTAAAGGGCACCAACCTGATTTTACCTGATCCAAAACTGAGAACTCTTTCAAATTCTGGTTTATTCTGGTTTGGCATTAAAACACACTTTCTTCTCAATGGTGCAGGTTCTGAAGTGTTTCTACTTAACATATCCCCAACTTGGATCCAGCTAAAACACAAAGGGCTTGAGGTTTATTTGTTTGTTTGTTTGTTTTCCCGCAACACATTAGAAAACGCAGCGCAAGCTTTAATGACTGTGTCTGTTTTAACATGCCTTTTGGAGGACTGTAGGCATTTATGGGGGAATGAGGTAATTAATATATTACTTAGGCATGCAAAGACAAGTTAGAAGCAGCTGTCTTTCTTCTCTTGATATGGCAACACAATCATTAAAACAATGGCTTCTTATATCTTGGCTTTTTTTCCTCTCCATGCACACAGACCACTCAAGTCGCTTGTTTAAGTTAAAGCTTCAAGAGATCACTGTATTTTCAGGACCAGTAATTTCTCTCAAACACACTCTTCTCTCTTACTTATTTGAAGTAGCAAAATTAAAATCAATATTGCAATCCCTTTAAGGAAATGTTGGAATTCAGGAAAACTTAAGACCTCCCATGTTCTCATTTCAGCCTCTTACAAATGACTTTTGTTAGTACATCCATTTGTCTTCCAGACTCAGTTTTTCCACCTATTAAGCTAGAACCACAGCATTCACAGCTGTGGTGAGAAGATGTGAGTTCAGCTGATCCAGCCAGCTGTGTGAGAAGTGTCGGGTACCCCAGAGTCTGGGATCCACAACTGGGTGAAGGAAGGATCAGGTCATGTTGCCTCCTGCCTTGCAGAACATGGGGTGGGTAGGTGAGGAGGGGATGCCTAAATCAATGGCTCTGAATTGCAGTGTCAAGAAACTGATGGTTGCTCTAGGCAGAAGTAAGTTTTGCCAGCTTGATAACAGAGCTGAGACACAGATTACAGTTCCTTTAATTTTCTTCCAGTTAATTAAATGATCAATTTCAGTATTGGCTTTCAGCCATGGCAATGCCAGCTGAAATGAGCTCTCCAGTTTATGGGAGGCTAATCAATAGGCATCATTTGCAGCAGTGGTATGGGGTTTTTATTTTAAAGCCAGATATCAAAATGCAGAGGCAAAATGCTGCTGTTACTCCCAGCAAATTGAGATCTCCTCCTGCCCCCAAAAAGTTCCAATGAAGGGAGGAATGGCACAGTAGTCAGAGCTTTAGCTTGGGTTGTGTTTTCACTTCTCAGCTTACCATAGGCTTTCTGCATGACCACAGACAGAACACTTAGGTCTGGGTACACAGAGATATTCAGGAAACTGAGATAAAAATCAGTTGGACTTAGATACATAGATGTGGTCTTTTGGAAGGGAATCTGAGTTCTCCACTTACGAATGGGATAATAGGTACTTTCCAGCAGAACTCCAACTCCCCTCACGGAAAACAAAGGCCAAGTGAGATCTGAGGAAAGGCAGAAACTGAACAGCTCCAAAGTGTTTGACCCCAAAGCAGGATCTGGGCACTCTGCCCAGTGTCTTCTCCTTAGTGCTACCCACCTTGGCCAGCAGGAATGGACCAACATCCCCTTTGAACACTTTCTGGCTGTTTCATGGTTTAAACTGTTCATTCCCACACTGAGGGGGTGCAAGAAAGGTGAAGTGCAGGGTGGTGAAACAAGGACCACCAGCACTGGGTTGTCCACTTTGGCAGGTGGCAAAATTAGAAGAACCCAAACCCCTAGCTGAGGCAAAGAATGGGCTGGGAGCATTCCTCTGTTGTTAATGAAGAGTTCAGCAATCCTGGCAAGTAATCGTAGGAGCTAATTAGCAGTGCATTTCAGAGGCCAGGGAAACTCTGGGTTCATATGTCAAAAGATGTCAACACAGGATGGAAGGAGTTTGCCAAGGAACTGTGTAAGCAAAATTCAGAACCATAATGACCAAGTTGGTGCATCAAACCTCTCTTTGCTATCTGAGATTACATGTTAAATAATGAAACTGTTTATCAATAAGAGGCAGCTCATGAGCGTGGGAAACAAAGATCTCTTAGGAACTGGATCTAGATAAGAATGACCACAGACCTCACCATTTTCAGAACCAAATGAAAATTTATTTATGCTGCCAGCTTTTGCTCAGTACAAGCCTTTAGTACATATAGGTATTCATGCACCCAACAGAGAGATACACACAAGGTAATCAAGTCTTCTTCTCCTAGTTTCTTAGGAAGGAGAAAAAAATTAGTTCATGGATGTAAGTATTATTTTTAGAGAGTGGAGAAGTCCTCAACTGGACATCAACTGGACATCAGAGAAGTCCTCAACTGTACCTCAAGGTCAGAAACCAGTCAAATTTCATCACTATTTCGTGGCTGCTGCATTTATTAAATAAAACAACCAAAGAGTAATGCAAGAGGACAATAGCAATAGCATCTCTTCTACTCATTTGTATTACGAGAACTGTTTCGCAAAACTGAGAGAAGACAGTACTGCCTGCAGTGTCCCCCAGGTAAAAGGAAGCATAGACCTGAGTACAGCAGTTCGTGGATTATTGATAGGACTAGCAGCTGAACATTAAACCAACTTCTCCCAAAGCAGCAGCAAAAGCAATCTAATTGGCAGAGTGGAGTGTAGTTTCTGGAGAAGGAAGAATCCATTCTGATGTAACAGGAATGCTTTTGCAGGGTTTTAAATTGATTTAAGCTAGAAAACAAACAAACAAAAATCAACCCTTTAGGTACCAAGGCCCATAGGAGACATCATTGAGGTGAACTGGGCCAGGAATTCACAAACCACAGATTCTCAATAACTTTTAGAGGCCTGTGTATCCCTGTAACTCGTTTATCAGGCAGGAACGCATGCCCGGCTCACCTGGTACTCTCAGCCTGACCTGTCTGGAGCACCACACCCTCATGCATCTGCCAAGCATCCCTTAGGCTTGGGCCCACAGAAGGCCTGCAAGCAATAGAGTTAGGGGGAAAGAAACACCTCAGTAACATCTCAGGCTCCTCCATAGCTCTCCTCCCAG
The DNA here is from genome assembly GCA_020800305.1 of Porphyrio hochstetteri. Taxonomy (NCBI): domain Eukaryota; kingdom Metazoa; phylum Chordata; class Aves; order Gruiformes; family Rallidae; genus Porphyrio; species Porphyrio hochstetteri. The sequence continues at coordinate 64,502,410 of CM036908.1, read as the reverse complement.
ACTGAGCAATGCTTCTTACGTTTCATCTTAGTATCATCATGCTTCCTCCCAAGTGCATGCAGAGGACAGCCCCAGTGCATCAGGCTGCAGGAAAGGCAGGGACAGAGCAGCTGCTCTGACTGCGTGGCTTCTGGAAAATACAAAAAGTAGAAACATTGATAAAACCCAGCAGAAAACACCCCTTCCTCCCTCAAAATGTAGACACGCAGGCTTGGCTCAACCCAAGTGTCATCTCACTGCCAGTCCATTGACTTCTTCAAGGCCACGTAGGCAGCCAGTCAGCTGCTCAGGGATACATCCCAAGTTTCCAAATTCACAGATCTGTACGGTAACCACTGATCTTCCTGGCAGGGATTTTTTACAGACAAAAAGTCCCTCACATGTTTTTTACCCCTTCCAGAAAAGACAAGTAGCTTGCATCATACAGCTGTGATTATTTTTCCCTGCAAGGAGACTCGTTTTAAAAAAATGGGCTGAGAATGACTTAAATGAGCTGAAAACTACCCAGAAGCAATGTTTATTTTGCAAAACATAGTTATCTCATGTCCAGGAGCCCTCATTAGTTTGAAAAGTTTCCACATGACCTCAGAGTTTCTGTAGCATGTGTGATAGTCCTGCAGCCTCCGCCACATATGATGGTAAGGAAATCGCAGCCCCATGGAAAGAGGAATGAAGTTCTATCATGTCTGAGACCATGCAAACAGCTGATTTTTTAAAATTAATTATAAAACTGCACAGCTTGGTGCAAGTATTTAATTGGTACGTATGTGTGCTCACCCAAAAAATGCTGCTAAGCAGAGGTAGCTGCTGGTCACAGGGTGATGGCCTGTGTCAGACACACGTACACTTCCTGAGATTGGATATGGCCAGCTTTGAAGTGCTGGGTGTCAGTGAAATCAGGCCAGGCTCTTGCAGGCTCACAGGAGGGGTATGAGGAAAATATAATTTCCTGGAGTTAGCTAACACATCTGACCAGAGAAAGTCAAGTATCTCATTGATCAGTATCTCTTCTTCTGTTGGCCCTTCTCTAATCTCTTCTGCCTGGGCAACTCCACCCAAGCGCCTCATTGCTAAATAGCAATTAAAGCATAAATACATTAGCAACTCTGTATTATAAACTTGCTCACAAGCCACATGGGGCTGCTGAGCCTGGCCATGACAGTGGGACTCTGCCTCATCGCTGGCTGCTTTCCCATGCCAGGAATATTGATCAGTGACTCTGAAACGACGTCAGAGTTCATGTCCCGTTATAACACAGGTTTGACCTTTACAAAGTGACTGCAGCCTCGGTGGGGCGTGCGGTGCTAAACGGGGCTGCGCTGAGGTGACTGTCCCTATTCCCTGCTCCCAGGCAGCTCCTGCCCCAGCAACCCCTTCCCTCTCCGCTTGTCCAGGCCAGAAGTTGTCCTTTCTCCTTTCGGGTGACACAAAGCATTTGTAGTCATCACACATGTGATGGCAAATTGCAACTCTCTGGTTAGAGCTTGCTGCAGCACCCGTGCAGACACTTGCTGTCTGCCTGCAGAGCCCGGCAGGGCAGGGAAACCCAGGGCTTCCCACTTCGATATTCACTTTATCTCCAGGAGTAGAGGGACCAGCCATGGAAAGCTGTATCTACATTTATCTCACTGGGGGTGCAACAGTCTGAAGTGGGGTTTCTGTGAAGCTGAGGCAAAGTGGGTTGATGAGAAACTGCCGTCTGCAGTGCATGGGGAGGGAACGGGGTGTGATAACCCCTGCAGATTGGGGACTCTCTCACTGCTGAGTCAAGGGATGCATGTGGAAGAGGGGAGCATGGGCAACAAGGAGGTGCTGACTCTGTAATCCCTCTCAAACAATCTCTGCTCTCCCAAGTCACCTCTGTGATGTTCTGCTGCGTGAGGTCAAAAGCAGTGGTTTCCCCAGGTACCAACCGGGACACTTCTCCAAAGCATATTGAGTTTGACTCAGTTTACCAATGCTGCTGAGTGCACAAGATTCCAGATGAGCCGTTCCCCTCTTGCTTCTTCATTCCTTCTGCAAATCAGCCTGACCAAGTTCATTTCCCCTATGGTGAAACAAGGAGATAAAGAGTTATTTTAAAGTCCCAGAGACTTGTGTGAGAGCAGGGTGAGGACCTCCTCTCTTGTTTACACAGTTTTGGTGGAAAAGCAAAAAAGCAGGCCTGGGAAGACGGAGGGTTTTCTCAGGGCATCCTGCTGTGCTGTTCCTTGGAGATCACGGAAATCCTAAACCACACAGGGGGCAGGTTAAAGGATGGAGGTGGCCGAGGAGCACAGGGATGGTAAACACAGGACTCGGTCACGAAGTGACTTTGGCAGAGGGATGGTAATGCACAAGTAATAAAATGAGAGATACCAGCACAACATTCCTGTTAACCATATATCAGGCTCGCTTGGCTTTCCAAGGAGAACAGACAAAGGAGAGGAAGGAGGGATCTGTGGTGAGCAGCCACAGCAAGGTCTGTACCAAACTGTTACCTTGGATGTAAAAGATGAGAAACTCCTATCACAACCCATCGGGGTCTGGATGCACTTGAGAGCTGCAGCAGGCAGTGAAAACATAAATCAGGGGCAGAAACGGAGGTAGTGCTGCAGAGAGCTGGCTGAAAGCTCTCAGCCTGCCCAAGGGCTGGGCAGCACCTGGGAAACGCAGCTGCCTGGCTCGGGCTCTGTGTGGGACTGGTGGACCAGCTCCCCAGGGTGTACAAAGTGGGGTTTTGCTGGGTGGGTTCCACTTGGTTTTCCTCTCTGGAAAAGTGAATTTGCATTGGGGCAGGTATCCACAGTCCCTCGCTGCGCACCACTGGTTTTGGAGCAGAGCTGCCATCAGGAAAGGCAGCAGTACAGGTTGCTTAAATAAATGCTTTCTGCAAGCAGCCTTTTAATGGGATCTCTTGCCTCTGGAGGATGTGACGTGTGGTAACAGCCTGTCTGCAGAAACACTTGCCCGTCTGTCTGCAGAAATAGGCCAAACACGGAGTTTTCTCCTCATTCACACACACAAAGAGTGTGGTTTTGGGTTTGTGTGCTTTCACAGAGCATGGGCACAGCACCGTCAGCTGCTGGGGAAGGGCTTTTCTCTCCATCACCCACAGTGGGATCTGCCACCGGGCTCCCATATAGTAGCTGCTCTGACTGCTTCTGCTTGTACTCGTGGAATGTGTTTTATGCTTCCCAATGCATGGATTTACTGAAGTCCAGCACTTATGGAAAGCCACCGGATATTAAAAAAAAGCACTTGGATTATAACCATAAAAATGCACCATATTAATAGCAGCACTGATTTTTAAGAGAGTTAACATGCGTAGAAAATATCACTGACCACGATTCACGGCTGTTTAAAAGATGAATGGTATTTATGGCAAAATACTGCTCTCTCTGACAGGTTGGGAGGGAGCATCTGGGGTAGAGGGACTCAATGACATAAATTTGTCTTCCTGTGTATTTTGGAGCATGATTTATTTGCGTTCATTGAAATGACAGCTTTTCTGGTAATTTCTTCCTTTCCCAACAAAGAAGCCTTAATCTCCTTACTGGAAATTGTACTATTTATGCAGAAAATCCTGCCTCTGAGATTGCTTGAGATCACGAGTTATGTAACCCAAACAGATGGAGTTGGATCTTTTTCTTTTTTTTTTTTTTTTTTGGAATGTCAATTCATATTATAATCCCAACAGGCTGCAGTCATTTATCAGCTCGTTTGTAGCATATGAACAAAATAGACTAAGGATTTTAACTATGCACTTAATATACACTTACATAGGAACACTTATGCCAGTGACAAGACTGTCACTAAATACCAATAATAGTAATAACGCTTATTAGGGACTTTCCTCATGCTTATGAACAGAAGGACTCTGTGTGATACACATAATAATATGTACGTGTTATTATGACCGTCACCCCGCAAAGACATGTGTGTAGTTGTATTTACACTTGGGATAGATGTGGTTATCTGCAGCGCTGCTATAAAGTTAAATCTGAGAGTTCCCGGGAGATCAAACCGGTGAATAAGAGGGAAGGAGGAGCTAGAGGAGAGCTGGGGAGAAGCAGGCCAGGGCAGGGCAATCAGTGTGAAGGAGCTAATTAATGCTGCCCTGTTCAACTCTTGAGCAATGTTAAGTCTTGTAATGATGAATCATCTATCCAGCTCCCAGCTGGATCACGTGCACACAGCGTAGAAGCCAATATATAATATACAATACCTAGTTTTAAAATTCATATTAGCTTAACAATCCACCTGCTAACACAATCAGGCAGATAAAATCCTAAAAGGCTAGGTGACACTCGCACAGGTTTTACCCAGCTTTGTTACTGATGAGGCCGTTCTTATTTCCTGTGAGTTTAAGGTGAAGTGAATCAAGACCACAGGAAAAAAGAAGATGAAAAGGAATGGGAGAGAAAGGTAGCAAGCAAAGGTTACTCCAAAAATAAAATGAATGTCAGTGGGGTATCTATGTGTTCTTAAAGCTGAGGGGAGCTTGGTCAGATGAACTTGGGAGGAAGAAGGGAAAGAAAGAATGATTTAAACCCAAATACAGTTTCTATCATGCTGAAGTACAACCCAGGCTAAAACGGGTCGCCAAGTTCAGATATGGTCCTAGTGCAACCACTTTATATACTTCTGTTCCATTCTGTGGGAATTCCCTGCATGACACACTTGCATACTTGGGTCCAAACTGTAATCTAAGGCTAAAACCATGGCTAGGGGCTTTGCTAGAGACAAGCTTTCAAGGAAACCTAAGGAAGCTGAAGCAGAGCTGCTGGTATGATGCCGTGCTTTCTGCAAAAGCAGAACCAAAACAAAGGCACGATGCAGCTGCCACGACTGGGTGCAGAGGTCTGTGCACAGGGCTTGACCCCTGTGGACCTGGCTGTGAGCTGCATTTAGCTGTTATCACACAGCCAGAGCTTCGCCCCGGCACGCTGCCTTCTTCTGCTGGGATTTGCCCAGCAGGGCAAGCAAGGTGGCTAGAATGGGCTCCAGTCCAGGAAAAGCACTGGAGACCCCAAGATCTCATCTCTCTCCAGCACCCTCCACTAATCCTCAATCTTTTTGTGGTGGCAGTTTGTCCTTTTTTGTTGGGATGGTTGTGCTGCTCTTGTAATTCCCAAGGGCACACCTGAGTGGGATGCTGTGAAGAAGAGCTCACATCTATGCTTCAAGCAGGGATGACTCCAGCAGCCCAGGCCCTGTTGCAAGACAAAACCTTATGTTCTCATCCCATCTTTCATTCTGCTAAAACCTGAACACTTCCTCTGGTGAATGCTTTTAGGGGACCAACCTAGAAAACTGAACTGAAGAGCTGCCCACAGCCAGGTGCTAAGCCATCAGCTGTTTTCAGGTCTCTCCATCGACAACAGATCTCCTGCTAAGAATATTTCTAAGCAGAACAATAAAAACCAAGTCAGCAATCGTTAAACATTTAAATCCAGATGTGGTTACACCATCTGAATTCCTTCATCCCCTCAAAGTTTAATTTGTTTCCTCTCATATTTAATACCGTGGAGAGAACAACAGATTTTAATGAAGCATCAAGTGATAGCGGTTGTTAAAAGACAGTCTGACAGTAGAATTGCCATATTTCAAAGACAGCCCAAATTTTAACCAGGGACCTGCCATTTATAGAATCACAGAATTATAGAATGGGTTGGAAGGGACCTCACAGATCATCTAGTTCCAACCTCCTGACATGGGCAGGGACACCTTCACTAGACCAGGTTGCCCAAAGAGTAGTCTGGTTCAAAGAAATGTTTTTGGGGGTCCAGACTATTGTCTTATTTATATATGTGTAGGTCGGTCAGATGAGATTATCTGTCTCATTTCTCAGCTGTAGTATTATTGAACACCTTGACCTCCTTTCTTCTGGACTCAGGGTGTACCTATTCAGTACTACTAACGTGAGAAAAATGACAATGGGTTTCTAATTCATCCTGGATCTCGGCCAGTGATTAATTTGGTCAGGTGCTACTAGTCAAAACTTCAAAGATCCTTTTTATTTTTTTCCCCTTTCCCACAAGGAATGAAATAAGCTTCTGCTCCTGCTTGTAAATATATGTAAATGTTTAACTGAGCAGGATTTTGCTCAGGCTTATGAAGTGTGCTTTCTTTAGAATAGCTTTTCCCTGGGTGATGTAATTTACTTGACTGGATATTTTCTACTCTTGCACAACTGTGTTAGTCGATCTAAGCAGATTAATGTAAGCACCAACCTGACCCTTGCTTTGCCAAACAGTTATTCAGTGCCCTGCAACAACAACAACAAAAGACTGTTATTTTAGGGAGGCAAAAGGATCGCTTCTCTGTGCCCCAGATGACTTTCAGATGGATGTTAGTCTGTTTGTGTGTAAATAGGTCTAAAAGCCCCAAGGACTGACTGGCTGGATGAGCCAGATACTGTATTAGCAGTTACGTAACAGAAGCAGCACTAAGAGGAGAAAAAAAAAAAATGCTGTTTTTTCCCCCATCATAACAATGACAGCCCAGAATCAGATGGTTTAAAGGGTGTAGAGAAGATTTTAGAGGGAGCAACCACAGCACTGGCTATGCTGACAAGTCCCTTCCTAAATCTTCAGCCCCATAGAGACTCCCTAGAGTCTGGGTTTGTGGGGAACGAGGGAGGAAGGAGGGAGAGGAGAAATAAGGAGGTTTATTTTTAGTAGAAATGACCTTCAGACAGGGGAGAGGTGATAGACTGATAGCTTTCGGGAAGCATTTTGTTTAAATCTAAAGCACAGACTGCAGGAAGCGGATTCAAGTCATCTAACAGGCTCCAAAATGCTTCAACATCACTTGGTCAGTCTGCCCTTAAGGGTGAGATAATTATGGCTGTGCTGTCTGGATGAAGGATTTTTTGGTTCACTGATTAAAAATTTATTTTAAATCAACTTGAAATGAAAATTTCCCTCCTCGTTTTGTTGGGGTTTTGAGGAAGTTGATATTTTCCCTCTTTTGAGTCAGAATTATTAACGTAATTAAAGCAATATTCAAGAAAACAGAACTTTTCATTAGGAACTAGGGGTTTTTTTTTGGGGGGGGGGGGGGTATGGCGAAATCACTATGAATATATTTGCCATTGTAACAGTACTTCCTAAATTCAACTCTGATATTTAGTCACTCCAAAACTTCAGGCTCATGCAGGGAAATTTCCTCCTGGGCTACAAGCAGTCTCTGAATTAATATTCGGTTCCTTGATATCTCTGCAGAGATATCGAGACATAGATTTGGTAAATCCAATCACATCTCCCTCTTGTGGCTACTTCCCAGGGCTAAAACAACCTGCTCTTTACTCAGCATTAAACGAGGTTATATAGGTTTCTTCCTCTCGCACTTCGTTGTCCAGCCTGAAGCCCTGCTGATAGCACTAGGTGGGTGTTTGAGAGGCTGCACCACCGTTTCTTGCCCCATGCATCCCAAGACGATGCCACCAACTGCACCTCTGGGCTTGGGGACACCTGTCTCAAACTGGAGGGTCCCACCAACCCCACACCAACCAGCTCATCTTTTAAAGAAGCCAAGAGAGTTGTTAGCAAAGGAAACACTTCTGTATCTGCCTGATGGGCAGCTCAACCAACCCCCTAACTAGACAATCCTGGTGAAACATGGGCTTTATATGAAGTTTTGCTCCCTGGAACTCTTGCAGAGATTTCACTCTGAATTACAGAATTTTGCTGCTCCCCACTTGGGTTTTACAAATAGCCACTTTCATAACTGTGTTCATCCTCCTGCTAGCGGTTTCGCAGCAAATGATATTTCATTTTGATGAGGAAGCTTTTGAGCAGAAGCCAAATCGCTCCAGGCAAAGCAGATTTTGTTTTTCTACAGTTTAATCAGTAGGAAATTAAAAGGCCAATATTGTGCCGCCGCAGACGCGGAGGCAAGCAGTCGTCTTTGCTAAGGTGAGGGGTTTTTTTTCCCTTTCCCTCACTCCCTTGGCCATAACCAGGAGCCAAAAGTCATGCTGCCTAACATAAATCTGACAGTCCCAATCCTCAGCCTGTGTAAATCTTTATCGCTCCACTGGGTGAGCAGCAGATTTACAGCCTTCGTCAGTCAGTCGACGGGTGCACAGCATCCATCACGGAACAGTCCCTGATCAGCTGACCTCCAATTTGTTAAAAAGTCAATTTTACCTTTCAAGAGGAAATCGAGGGCATAATCCAAATTCCTGTTTGTGTCCTTGCCTCAAGAGGAAGGCAGCTCCTAAGCAGCTTCTGGCAGCTGGTCAGGCAGTATGAAAAGCCACTGAAATTATATATTTATTTCATTTATTTATTTTTTCATTCCGTCTGAAAGGGTCAAGGCTGGCTGCTCTGAGGGAAGGTGTTTCTGGGCAAACATTAATGTGACACTCTGTTTGCAAGGGGTGACTCAGCCACAGAAATATGTGCTTTTTATCACACATTTTGTACTCTGTAAAAAACAAGTTTATGGGACGATGGTCTATTTATTCCTTAGTGGAATTCAGCTGAAACTCTCCATCCAAAAGATGTTTTTAGCCCATGTAAAACTGTATAGGCTAAATGCTTTCTGAGGAGTATGTACTTCATGTATTAAATACAATACCTGTGGTGCTTTAAAAAGGACCCTGCATCATTATCTAGGTGATGGTTTTCCAGCACATGCCTGAGCGAGGATGAGGGACCTGCGAATCCTGCAAAGATTTGTCCTCATGAATCCTCACTACAGCAAAAGACTTATTATACACCCAGTGCCCCATCCTCAGGAGTGAAAACTGCTTGCTGGGACCCCAGACTCTTTCCAGAGGAGTTTTACGCAGGTCAGCATGAAGGAACACTGCCAGCAGCCACTGGTCATCGTGGTGAGAAGAGCTTCAGTGCTGAGCCTTTTACATGAGGTCACCTGAGGTTAAGAGCAAGGGGGGCTGCGTTGGCTTAGGCTTCTCCTGCTGTCTTCTAATCAGGATCAAACTGAAACTCATTTCAGTGCTGGGCCTGCCCCCATCCTTCCCCCCCCATTCCTCCTGCTTCAGCCTGGGGCAGGGGGGGAATTTCCCACCTGCTTTGCTGGGTTTTTAAGGGAAGACATCTGCAAACTCCAGGTCTCGCCCCAGCTCTCCGTGCACAGCGTGTTCGTGTTCGAGCAGGCTCAGCCTGCCGAGACCCAGCAAGCTGGAGCCAGGAGGGAGGAAAGCAGCCTGGAGATGCTCTCGCTGTCCTGGCACAGGTCAGGTGCAAATAAACCCTGTGGAGATGAAGGGGCCAGGCTGCAGAAACCCAACTGAGCTGCCTCTGACCCACCTGGCTCAGCCCTGTGCTGCCAAGGTCCCCTTTGCCGCATCCAGAGCCCATGGCAGGGGTGATCAATGCATTTGTTGGGAAGGAGCATCTTCCAGCACTGCTGCAGAGTTACGTGGGTCTCCTGGGAAAGCAGCTGCCGATTGCTGGTCATAGGAGAGGAAAGGGGAGGGTGGTGCCATGGAAAACCCTGTCACCTTTATCATGTCAGCACTTTATCATGTCACTGGCGGAAACTATTTAAAAGCTCCTTAATTAGCCTGTGGTCTCAGGCAGTTCCTGTGCTGACTGCTAGATGGGTTGGGGTGATACCACAGGGTTCGTTTTTGTCAGATGGAAAAATGTTTTCATGTAAACCACAGTTAAACCTGAGAGTTTTCCTGACTACCCTTCGGGCTGGGGGGCCTGGCGAGTGGAGGTGAGAGGGCGCAGGCATGTCAGGTAGGATTTGTTTGTGTGATGCCCTGATAGGGAGTGGCAGGCTCTAGATGAGCTGGATTTCAGCTGGTCTCACCTCTGAAGAGCTTCTCTGCTCTCAACTCCCGTTGCCCTGTGCTATGGCTGGTGGGAGAGGATGGGAATGGAGAAAAGTCGATCAACATCTGAAACAACCATTCTATGGTTTGCCCACCACATCCTGCCACATAGCTCATGGCCAGGGTAGTTGGGGTTTTCCTCTTTGTTTTTTTTTTGACCCAAGTTCTCACAAAAGCCTTTATTTTGTAGGGCCCCCACTTATCATGAGCCATGCCTCAGGTACCACCACTGCCACATCTCCACCTCACCCCCCTGCCTGCATCAGGGCTCCCAGCCACGGCGCTGGGGGACCGAGGGTCAGAAGAGGACTTTTCATCCATTTCATGCCAATAGTAGAGACTGAGTCAAAGCTTTTAATCACTTATTGTTAAGTCGGGTTGTTAAATCAGATGTTTGCTCAGCTGAGAAAACTGCTTTCCAGCTGGGACACCTAGCTGCTTGCCCCCAAGTTTGGGCCAAAGCCCAAGCAAAGCCAAGCTGCAGTACCCAAGTTATAAAGGGATCCAACACTAGAAGCTTGGAGACTTTCCCTCACTGCTCCCCTCCTCAGGGGTGTGCCCCCCATTCCTTATTCAATTCCCCCCCCCATCTGTTGCTCACACCTCCATAGGAGTGGCTCCCAGAGCTGGCTGAGCCTGCCCATAGCAGGTTCCCACCACCTCCCTCTCCTAGCCCCCTTCACACCTCCCTCCTAGCCCCCTTCACACCTCCCTCCTACCCCCTCAAAATCCTTCAGCTGACATGAATCTATACCATGTATCTTCTCCTTAGTCACAGGTGTGCCCCTTAAATATACATCTACGTTTGCAGTCAGGCATAAAAAAGCAGTTGCATAGAAGGCTGTGCAGGCATGTGAATATAGTCATATATTACAGGGATATGTTTCTCTCACAAGTGTCCAAAAAAGAGTGATCTGAGACAGCCCCTGTTGCTGCTTTTTCTCATCCTTACTCCCACACGTGCAGCAGTGGCTTTCACAAGCAATAACAGCTGAAAGAGATTTCTGAAGAAATCTAAATTAAGAATATTTTCCTCTGCTTAGGCAAGCATTTGACAGTGCAATTCTTAAATATAGTTTATTCCTATTAAATTTAATACCCATGAAGGATTACATATCTGCTTCATTGCAAGTCTAGCAGGATTAGGAGAGTAGTGTCTGCTTAATGTTTTTAAAACATCAAACACTAACAAAGCCCTGAGCAAGAAACCTTTTCTAAGTGCTCCAAATTCCAAGGGTCCAGGGAATTGAGCTGTGCCAGGAAATCCGATGGTGTGCCCTTTGAGGTGCTCCACGTTTCAAATGCCAAAGCATGTGGTGACAGAGATGCAGCCGCCATAGAAATCCCCTCTGCACCCAAATACACCCAAATTCTGCTCCCTGGCAGTGTAAAACTGCTGGCTCTGACCCAGACAGCCAGCTGGGGGAGTGGGAGCTCGCACCCCTTCTCTGCAGGATGAAAAGTTCTCGGATTTGGGATTCAAAGTGTATCTCCACTATTCACCTTGCAAGTAATTGTGCAGAGGTGCGTTGTTCCCTTGGGTCTGAAATTACAGACTTGCAGCAGGGATGTTAAATCCTTCACGAGCACAGGAGGTACAGCCTGGGCTGGGATAAGCCAGGCTGGCTCGGTCCCTCCTGGCATGGCAAGGAGATTGGCACAAGGCTCTTCGAGGGATCTGTCTCTTTAAAATGATCCTCAGTTTCTCAAAAGAGGCTTAAAGTCAATATTGTTTGCTCTAATTAATGGCCTCTCTAGCTCAGGCACAAGCCTTAGGCAAATCCACCCCAAAAATCCCCTGGAATAACCACCACCACTTTGATGATAGCGTATGAGGTGACTTGCCTTGCGTTGCAGTAAATTGGCATGTGGGAAGAGCAAACCAGCCTCACAGCTTCCCTGCTCCCTCCGGAAAGCTCCAGGAAAGGTCCTGCGCCGGCGTGGGATCCTCCACCCTCCACCTTCAAGGAAACTGGGACTGTTCCCTGTCAGTCATTGCCAGGCTCTGAAGGGCCCATAAGCACCATGTGTGGGTACAACTCAGGGGAGGGAAGCGTATTTCTGATTCAGCTGCTATTGAGGTGACTCTAGCATCTATAGAGATGAATTAGCTCTGGATAGTTTCAGGTGTGAGGGTTTGGCAATGGAACCTGTAGGGAAAAAAAACCCACTTGAGCTACAGCAATGTTGCTTTTAAAAAAAAAAATTATTGTGTTTTCCTTTTTACAGATAATGAGTATTTGCCCCCAGGGAAGGGAGCACACATGGTAGGAAGGCTGTGGGCACTGGAGGCAAGGACAATCTGCATATGGTGAACAACAGCAAAGCAAAGAGGTACTGGATGGATACGGAAAGGATTCACCCATCTCCAGCAAGATGTGATGGCCAGGTACCCCCCAAAACTCATTTTCTGTCACAAAGGGGAAAGAAGAGATTAAAAAAACCAAAAATTGCTCTAAGAGTTGCCTTCAAAACTCCAGTAGCAGATTTAAATGTAATCTCCAACTATTTCTTCGCCTCCACAGCTCAGCTCAGGTTCCTCATAACTGTTTCCTTTACATCAAAGACACAGAAACTTGAAAAAAAAATTAATCAAAGCAGCAAACAAATAATGAAAGGAAAAGGGCTCCTTAAAGCAGCGAGCAAGCCAGGTCTATCTTCCTTTGCCTAAGGAGAGCCCAAAGACAGAGCCTCGCAGTTGGGTACTAAAAGATGGGTTACACGGGAAGGCTCCTGGCGAAATCCTCTGCCCCAAAACCTGCAGCTAGGCTCAGGCAAGCCTGGTTTAAAGCCATGCTTTCAAACCAAGCTGCTTGCACTTAAAAAGACCTGGGGGCACAGGAGAACCACTGGCCAGCCCCAGAGGCAGGAGGGCAGAGCTGCCAGGGACTGGGAGAGGGGTCAGAGACCTCACCACAGGTTTCCAGTGGCCAACCCTCACCAAACTTGGCTAATCACCCAACCCTAATTAGCCTGATAGGAAACCTGATTTTTCACGAACAGTGTCCAGGGTGGTGGGGTGTCCTCATGTCACAGCTTCAGTGCCACCAGTCTGAATCATCAGCTCAATATGAGGTAGCAGCATCAGCCAAGAATAATTATTTCCATCCTCGGCTCAGATTCGTGGCCAGCGGAGGCTGAGGAGAGCGTGGGAGGACGCACGGGCACCCGATATGGGGCACAGCAGCTTTCTCACAGATGGTGTGGTGGGAAGCAAACCTGAGCTACATTCAGAATTTGCAGGTAGTTACTTACCCAGCGTGCAGTATTCAATGCCGCGCAGTGTGTACGCGCCCGAAACAAGACTGATTGCTCTGGCAGCCACCGGTGCACTCCTGGGAAGTTTCCTTTGCATTAAGTGCTTTTGACACTAATGTTGGTGCCTAAGCAAACACATTAGGATGACTAAAACACCCGGTCTGCTGCTAGGAATCACAGAGCACACACGCTGGAAACGCAACGGCAGAGCGAGAGACGAGCAATGTGCTTTTAGTTTTTAAGGCTGGCTCTTGGTCTCTCCTGCCTTTGCATGGTTGTAAGCTGGGTTTGGTAAGGCACCGATGGGTGAGCTGAGACCTCCTCCTGACACTTCATTGCTATTTATGAAGCAGACCTAAATATTCTGCATTAAAAAGTCCCATGCGTGGATGATGCTCATGTGAAGAGTAATTGGAGCTGATTGGGCTCTTCCCTGATACAGGAAGCAGACCCACAGCCTGCACTTGGTAGAATTACTGTGTTGTAAGGACAGCTGAAACGAGAAGAAATTCAGGTTCTGTGCCCATATTACTTGGTGCTGCCACACAGCACTATACATCTTGCTGCACAGATCCGCAGCCCAGATATTCCCATTTGGAAGAACCTGAGATTCAGGGGATTATAAAGGATGTGTGGGAGTATTAGGCAGTTCTCCATGCTGAAGATGAAAAAGACTCTCATAGAAATACTTAATGGCCTTTGAAACAAGAATAAAGCATGCAGGATATTTTTAGAAGCCCGTCTGCACTTGCCAACACCTGCATCTGCTGATGGCAGAGGCTCCCAAGTGTCAACACCCAGCAACCTCTCCTTGCCACACCACTCTGGAGATTTATACAAGTTTATATGCTGCAGCCAGAAGAAAAGGGGGAATGTGATATGCACATGTTTGGCTGAAGCAGGTACTGTACCCCAACTAAAGTGTTCAAGGCCAGGTTGGATAGGCAACCTTGTGTAGATCCAGGCCTGGAGGTTGGTGGCCCTGCCTGTGGCAGGGGGGTTGGAGCTCTATGATTCTTGGGGTCCCTTCCAACCCAGACCATTCTATGATTCTATGATTCTATGATCTCCAACCAGGCCACCTGCTTTGGACTTCTTTCTGGAAAGCCAAACGCTGGCTGCCATCCAAAGACACCGACACCAGGCAGTTATGGAAATGCCAAAGCGATGCAAGTTAAAATTTCTTTGGAACTCGCACTTCAAAGCAGCATAAAAATACAGAGTGGTTCAGTGTTTTGCATGTTTACCTACCACTCCAAAGAACGGTTAGAAGCAGGTTGATAAGTGGGGGTTGTAATTATCCTGTGTGTTTTCCTCTCACTCCATTTACCATTATTTTCCTTAAAAATAGACACACACACTGGAAAGAAGCATTTTCCCATGAAAAACTACCAATGCTGGGTTGTATAACTCCTTAGGAAATTACTTGTTATTACTTGTTTGTGTTTTGATATTACAAATTTGTAGTGTCTGAGTTTTCCAGCAAGAGAAACTTAATCTTATTGTATAAGAATTATCCTAGGCCAGTAAAAACATTTCTGAATGAGCCAGTCATGGAAAATATGTTTCTCAGAACTGTTTTCAGGACAAGAAATGTCCTAGGAAAATTTAAAACTCAAAAAAAAAAAAAGTTAAATTGTAACCAAGGGGCTCAGAATAGAGCTGGAACTGCTGTGCTGGAGTGGTACATGGGAATTTAACCTGTTGCTGCTGCTAATGAGAGGACTTTTCTCCTTCACCAGGACAGCTAGCTGTTGTGCCTTAGATTACAAAGGGCCATCTGACATGGGAATAACAGTGAAGCTACCAGTTTATGGAGATTGTGCCATGGAAAATCCACACACTGCTGTCCAGCACCCCCCAAGCTTGGTGTAAAAGTCCAGGATTGTCTTCTCTTTCAGTGGTCTCCTCTCTAGTCCTGAGCAGGGCTTTGGAGAAGCCACATCTCCACCACAGTGCCTTCTGCTCCAGATGGATGGGCAAAGGTGTCTGCCAGCAGGCCAGCAACACAGGAAGCTAACAGGTCTTGTCATCAGCTTAGCCCTTAGGGGTGCTCTGTTTTTTGGGATGCAGTCCCCGTGCAGGCTGGGTGGCTACTCTGGGCTATGTGGGCATGAACCCGGGCTCCTGTCTGCAGGGGCTCCCCTTGCCTGCTGAGCACGCTGCAGGGACAGGCTCTTTCCCTACCCAGAGCTGTACATGGAACACACATTGTGCTGACAGCGCCGTAACTGTCAGTTCTCCTGTTAAAAGAGGAGACATGAGTTTTGTCTCTGCTAAAGCTTGTATGTGCAGTGAAAGCCCTTCTATCAACAGAGACACCAAGGAAACAAGCTGGCTAAAACCCAACTGAACTGTACAAGATCCTATCTAACATCCTGCAGCCTGCTGGATTATTGCCTGCTTGTGCCCAGGGCGTTCAGCTGGAGCAGGGTCTGGGAGCCAGGGTCAGGGGAGAAAGGGCCCTCAAGCCCTCTTCTGGGATCGCCTTTGTACCTGCTGTCTTGCTGTGTTGGTACTCACTGGGCTCCTTTCCATGGAGGGAGAGCATCCCTCCTTTCCTTCAGGGCATCCTCACTCTGCGTCCTGGAGATCCAGAGAAAGTTTGGAAAAAACCTGGACAGAGAGGGGAAAAAAAGGGTACTTCAGCCCTACCAAAGACTGTAAGGAGCAGCATCAACTTGGTAAATGCTGTTCACTAGTAGCAGTGGTGATTCGTTTGGGAAACAGGTTAATTTGGAGTGAGACTGGCACAGACCTTTCTTTCACTCTGTATTTATTGTTACTGCTCAGAAACTTTCGCTGTGATCTAAGGGCATGTTGCAGAGCTGAGCACCGCAATGAGCATGGCAGTCGTGGATTATTCACTTACCAAGCCAATGGGGAAGATCTTTGTAACAGGAGGCTAAGGACAACTCCAATCTCATTCTGAAAAGCCACATTTCATTCAGGCATCCTTTGAGGATCAGAGTTTCTCCATCATCTGAAGCTATTGCCTTAATCTAAATTGTTGGTTCAAGTGCTTTCCATGAATTTAGCACTTAAAGGGATTAGGGCAAAAAAGCTCTAATTTTCCTTCTGACCTTTTAACATCATCAAACCAAAGTTGGGACCTCGGCAAAGGAATTTTAAGTCAATAATTGTTTTGTAGTGACTGTATGTTTCTGAGCCAAACGCTGCCCCTGCCCTAATCCTCGCTCCCTGTATGGAGCAGAGTCATCTGCCGTCGTCTTCTGGGCTTGGCTTCACATCAGCCTCGCCAACAGGACAGAACTTGCAAACAAGGCAAGAGAGCAGCGATCCAAACAAAAGCCAGAGAGACGAGGCTGCTCTGCCTGAGCCCCAGCAAGTTCTCAAAATGGGCTGTTGCTGAAATCCTGACCTTGTTTGCTCTTGAGCTGCCTGAGCTGCTGCCTACCCTGTAGCCAAGATTAATTAATTCTCATATTGATCTGTCAAGCAACAGCCATGAAATCATAAAACAAGCAGAAAGCTGTCGGCATCCTGTAAAACTTGAGGAGGAGGAGGAGACAGAGAACCAACATGTAGGGATTTACAATGTGGCATTTCAAGCTACCACAGCTATGATCTCAGGTTGTGTTGCCTAAAATGAGGCAGATCAGGTACCTCACTCTGCTCAGTATTACCCTGGGCAGAAGACAATGGACTTGCACTGGCATAAAGCACCCACAAGTGAAGGGAGAGTAACCAAGGAGGCCAGATTCCTATTCATTTCACGTTTCTTCTCTTACATCAGGTAGGAAGCTGGACAGTGAAGTCTGCTTTTTGTAGGCTGGCTTAGTTACAGTGTTGAGTTGTGGGATTAGATTTCCTTTCAGCCCTCAGAGCTCATCTTTGTCTTCTCCTTTGACCTGTGTTGGCTCCCCTCACTGTCACTTCGGTCACGATGACACTGCTAGGGTTAGGAAAACTATTTCTAGGTGTGGTTCATGCTCATGGAGAGGATGGAGGGGAACGCTAAGCAGTTGTGCAAGCCCTTAGTGGTTGCAAGAAACGGCAAGGCTGGAAGGAGAGCTGGCAGGAGGCATAACCCATGGCAGGGGCCTCTCATCACCACCCCCTCGAAGGAGAAAGTCCATCGGCCTCTTGGGCAGTGCACAGCAATGCTGAGGCACGTGGGGTTGAGGTAGACATCTCGTGCCACAGCGAGTCTGTGGGGCTGGAATGAGGATGTAGGTCCACAGCAGCAGCACTTTGCAGCAGGCTGCACACAAGGCCAGCTCCTTTCTGCTTCTGCAGGTCTTTCAGACGCTGCCTCCAAGGGAGGGAACTGCTTCTTGCAACATCTCTGCATTTTCTAACACAACGAGCCTGTCAGGAGCCTTCACTTACTCCAGTACCGAAGTACAGGGGAACCACAAACAAGAACTGTAGTGTTGCAACACCACTGCGCTGTCACAAAGCCATCTCAGCTAAAAATAAACTGCCAGGATAGACTGGCAGCCAAAACAAGCTCCAGACTTTCTTTCACCAAATGCCGTGAGGAAGACACCCATCAACAGCGTTAGCTCAGGGTACAAATAGCTTCAAATACTCCTGCTCCTCTGTCCTGAGTGAGCGGCCTGGAGCCTCTGGGATTTCTCCATAAGTTCTTGAACTTGAGTATTTTTTCCCCCTAGTCACTGTATTGTTGCCCCTGGGAGGGTAAATTCCCCTGTGGGGAAAGGAACAACCCTCATCTTTGCTGTGAGTTGAGTTCTAGTGGCCTGTGAGCTCAGGTTCTCAGCTCACCCCTTCATGTTTTGCATGGTAGGCAAGTTTTGCACAGCTTTACAGGGAGAGGGGGAAGCAGCCTTGCGGAAAACTGCCTGCAGGCAGACAAAGGCCTGCAACAAAGCCCAGTGAGCTGTTTTGTCTGAGCCCGGACTGCTCCGTCTCCGGCTTTTGCCCGGACTGGCAGCAGTGGAAAGCCAGGCTAGTTTTCTCAGCTGATCTTGCTGAGTCTTAGCAGATTATCTGAAGTTTAGCTCTGCCCCTGGGTAAGTTGAAGGTAGTAGGATATCTGCCCTGAACTGCAGCCATGCCAGGCTGCTCACGGCACACGGCTGCTGCTCAGGGCAGATTCTCCATCTCATGGGAAGCTGCTGGCTGCAGCAGGACTAGGTCTGGTGCACACCATGCTAGGCAGGTTCCTATCAGCTCCTCGCTTTTTAAGATGAGCAGGAGAGAGTAAAGATGTCCTGTGACACTCCTCAGAACACTTCTGCAGTGCTGCCAGGTGTGCACCAGAGCCAGTCCCTCTGCAGGCAGCACCTTCCCACCAGACCAAGACAACAGCTCCCAGCTTTGGAGGCCACACTCTTGTCTTGCTTAGACAAGGTTTTCTTTCCCTCTCCTTCACTTTCTTTTCAGTGCTTTCCAGCTCCAGGAGAAAGCTGAAGAGGCTGGAAACAGAAAGCTGGATGTTTTACCCTCCCTCTCTCCCAAATGCAATGATGCAGCTGCATAGACCCCTCCAGCTTCTCCTCAGAGCTGTTGCCAGCCTCAGTGGGAAGCCTGTGAGCCACCTTCAGTACTTCCTTTGGCATACGTGGCCATGTCACAAAAGCAGCCATCCCTTTACTGCTTGATCTGTCTGCTTTGTGTCCAAAATAGCCACACTCGGGTGCTCAGCCCATGGTGTCTCCAAGCCATGTCCAGGAGGAAATCCCCACCCCTTCTGGTTTGCCTTTTGGCCTTTTAAAAAGACTTGAACCAAGCAAGAGGACAGGATGCTGGATAGAGGAGATAAGAGCAAGCTGCAGGAGGCAAGGGACAACTCTTTTTCCCTCTAGCATCAAGTGGAGCAGAGCTGGTGGGGCAGGTCAGCCTGCCTTCCCGTGCTGCCCTGTCACAGGCAGTGCTGCTCTATGAGAAGTGACTTCTGGTGGTCATCCGGCACTCATGGCCAGCGCTGTGGACACCTTGTCCTCAAGGCCAGCGGTAAAATTATGAGTTGATTTGTGCTGATATGGCAGACAGGGAGCTGGAAGAGAAAATGCATGCTAGCTCTTCATCTGCTCTTGTGCCATCTGTCTCCCTTACCAGTGCAGAGCAACAGCGGGAGATGTAATGGTGGGAGATGTCCAGGGCTCAGCATGGGTACCCAGTTGCTATGAAGATTTCCATAGTGCACCCACTTTCAATGGGAAGAAGTTCTGGAAAAGTTTTGATTCAGAGAAACTACTTCCAAGTTAAAGGAAATGTCTCTTTGATGCACCCTCATCCAAGGGTTAAATTTTTAGCTGGGCTCAGCATGGCATCTCACTCAGACACCACTGAATGAAGGCAAAGGGCTTTTTGGTCCACAGATCTCTTTGCTGCAGGGCTTTGGAGCTGCAGGTGGGATCATTTGCATCTTTGCCAAAACAGTTCATCATCAGAGTCCCTTCTGGGGCTGCTTGGCAGGAGGCAGCACCAGGCTGAGGAGTTTGGGGTGCAGAGGATGGGGCCAGATCACCTCCAAACACTTTTCCCACCCAAATCACAGTCAGAGCAGGCATAGGCACAAGCTAAGCCAATGTTAACCAAAAGAAAAATAGTCTTGCTGGGGCATAGTGAAGGCCAAACTCCTTGTAACAAACCATTTCAGCTTCAACCCCTTGAAAAGGTTTGCTCTTGCAGAAACTGCTGAAAAAGCCAAGGCAAAGAAATTTATGGGCAGCGCCATCTGTGACCAGTGTACTTTGAGTCTCGTTTCTTCAAGTTATTAGTAGATGTAATGAGAATATTAAAAATACCTCGTTCCTGTGGGGGATTTGGGAGTGAAACCATGCCCAGTCTGGATCAGACCCTGAGAAAGGCAGAGGTGATGGAGGCTGCAGGAGCAGGCCCTGTCTCCCCGTGCCTGGTTGCCAAGCTGCAGCCAGCCCGAGAGGCAGATCAGAAGACTATAAAGCTTTGTGCAGCTGAATACACCTTTCCCTTGGCTTCATTTGCTGATTGCAAGGCAAGGAAGGAGGGAGCAGACAGTACAATTAAACAACTAAAGTTTGGTGTTGGAGACGGAAAGGAGGTTGCAGCTCCCCAACCTCCCGGCTGGCCTGTTATAGCCCCGTCCCCTGAGACCTCTGGGGATGGGCTGAAATGAACCCTCTGGGCATCACTGAGTCCTATGGGATCACAGAGACCAGAATGTGCCCTTTGCACTGAGCCTGGAAGAAAACAAAGTGATGGCTGGAGTTGGTGCTGGAGCCGCAGCCCCCTGTCATGGGATGAGTTATGCCTTGCTAGAGAGGGGCCGATGCTCGCAGCATTAATTCATGCTAATAGGAGTTTGGCTCTGTGTATTTGAAGCCTGTGTACCAAATCCCTCAGCATCGGCACCAAGGGGTGAAGCAGGGTCCTGGCCTGGGGAAAAGCTCCTTCAGCATCTAGGAGAGCAATCGGCTCTGGTTTGAGCAGAGCTCAGCACCTCCCAGACAGCCTGCAGAAACACCACGGTGCTGCAAACACTCCTTGGGTTTCTGTTATTTTTCCAATCAGCGAACAGCTCAGCCTGACTCTCCCCTGTTTATGCATAAATGCTTAAAACCCTCCTGAAATGGCCTTTAAAGTTTTCCATTTTAAATACAATCTGGAGGCTAAAAGGGAAAAAAACCCCACACCAAAACTGCATGTAGCTGAGAGGGGCAATGTTGGCTGGCTAGAGGATTTATGCTGCATCTGTGCTTTTAAGGCTGCATTAAAAAGATAAAAAAGGAACCAGACAAGGACAGTTCAGGCCAAACTTCGGTACCACTGAATTCATCAAATATACAAAGCAGCTGCATCAAAGTCCAGAATCAATATTTTCACATTGGAGCACTGAACAAAACACCAACCAGAGAAACAGGGGAGTTTTTGACGGGATTTTCTTTGGAAAGTCCTGGCTCAGCTCAGGAGGCCCTGGAGGCTGGGCAGGTCAGGAGTCGAGGTTGCAGGAAGCCTTTACAGGAGCTTTGTGCAGGGAAACATCCAAGTGTTTTACAGCTCTGCAGCTGTATGGGCTGAAGTGGAATTTGCTGGGCTACAACTATTTTCCACTGGATCTACTGGGAGCCATAGCTGCTGCTCTGTGGGATAAATTTGGTTCTGTGGTGACTTGAATTTCCTCACATGAAGAAAAACATTTCCCCACTAGTTTATGTGTCCTAAAATACACCAAGAAGAGGAAAGTCAGGCCAGGCAGTACAGAGCAGATAGCAACCCCATTGCTTGCACCCCACGTTATCCTCCTGGCTGGCTGCACTGCTGAGTAAATGCTGCTGTGGGGGTGATAAGTTGTGATGCCACAGCTTGAAGGGTAAATTACTGCTTTGTGAGCGAAAGCAGCAAGGTTAGTTTGTCAGATATAACTTGTTTCTGCTAGGAAGGAAAAGCTCAAGCCAAGGAGCTTCTCTCCACAAAAGCAAAATTTGTAAAGTAATTCATGCCAGCAAGTTATTACTTTTCTGATCAAAGTAGATTTAAGATGAATAGAGAACCTCTCCATATACAACATGTATATGCACGTGAATGCCATGTCTCAACCACTCTCTAGCTCCAGGAGATAGGAAGGTGGAGCAGCAGTAAGGAAGGATGGATTCATCTAAATGGAAGCCAACATGGCACAGAGACAGCTGACTTGTGAGGGGAAAAGAAAGAAAAATCCAAATAAAACCAATAGCAAAATGAACAAAGCCCAGAGATGTGAGAGGGATGCTCAGTGCCCTGGTGCTGGGCTGGGCACACCTTTCCTTCTTTGAGACAGAGGGCCAAGCTTTCTGGCGGCTTCAGACATTCTTGCCAGGGAAGGAAGACAGTGCTAAGTCAGGGACACAAACAAATCCTTCAAGTCCAGTGCTGACCACAATAAATGGCTGCTGGAGATCACTGTCCTATGAAGGTGACACAGCAGCTCAGGCTGAGTATGAGGTGGTGTGAGAAAGGCAGAAGCAAGCCCCAAATACACCCTCAGATACTCTCCAACATGGTCAAGCAGCTCCTGTCCCCAGCCTGGGACATCCCAGCACCTCCTATTTATATACCCTGCACCCCATAATTGCCTTGCTCGAAGCTTTAATCAGCTGCAGCGTAAATTCATGGATGCAGTGGACTGATGCCAGCTAGGAGGCAGCCACATCTTGCTCAGGAGAAAAAGGGGATGTGTAGGGTGGCCAACGGTGTGGGGAAAAGGGGGCGGGGGGTGGGGGAAGGTAGAATTGCAATGCCTCTGGTCAGCCCCAGGCCCTGATGGCAGCTCTTGGACGCTACAGGGTTGCGACCATGGCTCTCGAAACATTTGCTCTGCACAGCAGCCTCACCAGCGTATGGCAATGGCTGTACCCACCCACCATCCCCAAGGATGGCTGGAAATTCCCTGTGCAGTTTCACCCAGGTGAAACAGACACATCCAAAATTCAGGCACACTCCTGCTGGGCTGGCGCACGAACCCGCTGATGCCCTCCATCCCAAGGACAGCAGCCACGAATCATGCTCCTGAGGAGCCCATCCCTCTTGCCCTGTGGAGGGGAGAAAGAGACATCTGGCATGTCCACACAAGTGGTGTTTGGGCCCATTTCAGGGTGGGCTGAGCCTCCGGGATACTCTCACCTCACACCCCAGACACAGTTTGCTAGCAGAGCATGCTGGGGGCATCACGGATGCTGCAGTGGGCAGAAATGCCCCAGGAGAGATTTAACTGGGGAAAATATTTGCAGTCTCCTCTCAGCACCCATCTGTGGCTTCTTGGGCAACCGCGGTTGCACGATTTTGCCCTATTCATGTTCCCAAATGGCAGGGATTGATTTGCCACTTCAAGCTGGCAGGGGTGTTGGTTTGCCAGGCCAGGCTGACTCAGTGGGTGCAGAAGCTGTGAGTCATGCCAGGGTGGATTTTGCCTGAGCGCTTGCAGCCTCACAGCCTGCCTGCCGTGGTGCCGAAGGCACTGGCTCCATGATGGGCAGCTGCTGCTTGACTGCTGGGCTCCCAGTTGGCAAGATGATGCCTTGGGATCAGTGGTGTTTTGCACTGATAACTTGGATCTGCAAACCAGGGGTGGGAAGGAGCGGAGCACCAGGGCAGCAGTGATGCAGACACAAAGGGTAGGTGAGCTGGAGCCAAAACATGCGGGTGCTGTGGCTAAATCCCCCTGGGATGGCAAGTCAGAGCCTTTGGGATGGCAAGGCAGAGCCCTTAGTCAGTTCTGACACGTGCCTCAGGAACGTGGCCGGGATGCCAAGCCGGGACGGAAACGCCGTCAGTTTGCAAATACAGCCAGGCGGGTCAGGAGATGGACCATGGGGTGCCAGGAAGGGGGGAAGTGGAGGGGTGCAGTAGTGAAAAGCTCCGATAAGAAGGGTCTTGTAATCAGAACAAATATTGGGTGATTCAGCGGCAGCTGATGAAGGAAGCAGTAACGTGTGCTGCTTGCAGTGGTTGACTTGCTGGCTGCGAGGGCGCATCGGCCTCAGATGCAGTGAGGCGGCAAATGCAGTGAGCAGGTGGCTCTCCCCCACCGCAGCTTCCATAGCTGGAACCCCAAAAAACTGGCCTCTGGGCTTCCTGCAGCTGACAAGATGCCTCCTCCTGTGGCAAGCACAGGTCTCCGTACCGCATGGACGGCAGCAGCGTTCAGCACTGTCCGCCGGGCAGGAGGCCAGGACAAACAGCCGGGTGCTTTGCTGCATGTGCCAGTAGGCAAATACTGCCTGTAACTCACCTGACCTCACCGAGGGATGTTGCAAGAAATGCAATCCCCTCCTAGCCAAGCACTGTAACAGGGGTGAATGGCCAGGTGGCAGCTAAATGTCCCGACAGCCTGCACTATTTGCTCAGTCAGGGCAGGTCTGCTTTTAGCCCTTATTTCACAGTGCCAGGGTGCGGTCCCCAGGATGCTCACACCACCTCAGCTCTGGGCTCAGCAGCTGGGTGCCCAGCATGGCTATTGCAGCCAGCAGGGAGTTAGGAGAGGGCTTGCTCACTCTTCACCCTGGGGAGGCACCCAGAGGAGTCACACAGACTCAGAGGATGGTTTGGGATTTTAAAGGCCATCTTGTTCCACCCCCACCCTGGCATGGGCAGGGACACCCTCCACTAGCCCAGGCTGCCCAAAGCCCCATCCAACCTGGCCTTGAACCCTGCCAGGGATCCAGGGACAGCCACAGCTTCTCTGGGTCATTTCTTCTTCTGTGTCCCACACAGGGCGTTGCTGGGTTCAGGCTTTGAAAGGCTGATGGTGCTTCAGGTCACGGGTGGGCTTTCCATCATCATTAACAGGAATACAGGCACCTCCTGTCCTGTCAGACTTCTTAAATGAGACCTAGAGCTGCAATGGAAGAAAGCAAACAGAAAAACAAAAAAACCCACCCAACCTCAGCACCTCCCTCCCAAAACCATGACCCAGAGTTCACTTCTGCAAATCCAGGCTGTCACCCCATATATAAAACACACACACTTCCTGCTGGCTCCACCCTTGCTGTGGCATGGCCATCATTTTACAGTACCCAGTTGGCAAAGAAATCTTCAACTTTCCTAGCAGAGACACAAGCTGGGTGCCTCTGATGTGTGGGGCACACTCGCCTTCAGCCCCTTTGCTCTTGGCCATTGCAGATGGGCTGTGGTGCTCTGAGGGAGGCTGGTGGGACAAGTCTGGTGCCTATGGAAAACCAGTTCAGGGAGGAAAAACAGCCAGAACAACAACAACAACAAAATGGTGGTGGGGCATAAGGAATCCACATCATGACATAGTGGAGACTGAGGAAGATCTTTGGTGGCACAGGGTGCCGGCACCCTTCTCACCCATTGTGTCAGCATGGGTGGCTGGATAGTCCAGCAGAGAGGTGCTGAGGGCACCTATCTCCTTCTGTGGGAAAAGGTGAGCATCTCCAGCCCCTCTGTGGTGCAGCAGAGGGGACTCCTGGCTGTGCCATGACCAAAGCTGGCATTTCAAAACCACAGCCACACTCTGCTCCCGTGGCATGGAACCACAGCACAGACCCACAGCACGCATCCCCACCTGGACAGGCAGAGCTGTGCTTATTTACAGCAGCTTCCAGTGCTGACTGAGCACAGGAATAGCTTGGCAGGCTGAGTAAATGAGCAACAAACTCCTCCAAAGAAAAGCACAGGCACAAATAGTGATAAAATCAACTTTCCAGAGATGACATTTATACTTTCTCCTTGGCACAATGCTGCTTCTCCTCAAACAGGCAGACATGATGCCACTGGAGGATCAAAGATGGGAAAAAACACAAAAGAAGAGGGAGAAGGATAAAGGAGACAAAAGGACGATCATGTAGGTACCGAGCAAGGCATGTCTGCAGGCTGGCATCACTTAACGTGGATTTGCAAAGACTTGTTCAGTGACAGACCAACCTGCAAGTGCAGCTGAACATGACCTGCTAACCAGACTAGTGAGAGGTGGAAAGTCCCTCCAAGACCTGTGGTCACTGGCTAAGAAGGAAAAAAAACCCCAGTCAAGCAGTTTTATCCCCCTGGAAAGCACAGTTCATGGGACAAAAATGTACAGCCCTGACGCTGCCTGACTGAGCTTCCCCACCAGCAGAAATCACACATCACTGGGGTTACAGCAGCCAGTGCTGACTGCAGTTCCTTCAGCTGGTGACACGTGGTGCTGCTTTGCAGCTGGGGTTCATCACTGCTGCTCCAGCCCTACACTTCCCATCCCACCATACCTCCTCAGGCACCTTCAGGGCCTTTGCCAGCAAAGAGGGACAGTGGTATGTGGGATATGGTGTGAGTGTGTGAATGTGTTACCGACATAGTGGTCTGCACGTGGGGAAAACACTTCGCCACAGCCTTGTCTCTGCGGGTGTTTGATGATAAATTGATTCTACATCCACATTTTTGGACTCCATCTGGAGTCCCTTACCCACGGGAAAACAGGTAGTGAAACGAGGATCTGCCAAGAAAGCCAGTAGCTCTGTCAGTTCCCTTTGGGCCCGATGAAGAGCTGCTGCCATGCCACAGACCACCCTGAGACCATCCAGAGCCTACTCCTGCACCGATGGCCGCTTTCCCTGCTCGTACTCTGGCCCCAAATGGCCACCCAGGCTCCATGGCAGTGCAAGAGCCATCGCCCATTGCATCATCCTCGCTCCACCTCCTTGGGGCAAGTCTCCATCAACCCCAAACCTGGCAGCTTCCCCTGAGGGATCTTTGCCAGCTGACCACAGCCGGCCAAGGAGTTGGGGCAAATGCTTGCCTTGCATCCTGGAAAATACCCAACATTTTGAATAGTTTCCTGGTCTCCCAGGCCTTGCCAAAGCCAAGACTTTCCTAGTTCCTGGTAAGCATCACCAGTTCCTGGTGTTGTCCTGAGACAAAGAGGGAGCACCCACCTCTTAGACCTCTGTGCCAGCTTCTGGCTGCTTGCAAAGACTTGTCGCAGAGGGACGGGGTTGATGGGTTTTCAAGTGCCTGGAAAGGGTTGTTATGGGCACATGTTCAGCTTTGTCCATTGTAAATGAGATGATTTTACTCAGGCTCCTGGGAGACCAGAAATGAAAGCAGAAATTGAGCAATGAGCCTCTGAGGAAAGGATGGAGACATAAAGGTTTAAGGCCAAGGCAACTGTTTCTCAGCAAAGTAGAGCCCAGGAATGCCTCAGTAATACTGTGAGAGAGAAGCTGGCGCAGAATAGTAGCTCCCCATGGGCTGGAGAACACCCAGAGACACTGCATCTCTTTCTCCATGGCCACCTGCTGCCTTTCTCCTGGTCTGGTAGGCATTGCAAAGCTGTCTACTCTCCTGGCCACTTGTGGCAGGGTGGCCTGTGGCTCTGCCACCAGCCTGACACAGCAGAGCTTGAAAAGCAGACACAAACCTCCTTCACATAAAAAGAAAGTCATCAAGAGCTTTTGGCCGGAGGGAGTTCATGAACTTCTGTGGTGAACAGGCTGGTACCAAAGCCCACTGAGGAACCTGGGGCACCCAGCTGCGTCTCAGATGGTACATAGAGAGGTAGCAAAGCTATCACTGGGCATTGCTGTGTAGCATCCACAATCTTTTAGGCCTTCCTTTGTGGGCTTTTCTATTTTTGACCTTCCACCTAATCGCATAAGCTGCTTTCCAGAGTAACTACAGCATTTGCAGCTTTCATTGACTTCCTCTGAAAACGAGAGCGAGGATTGCCAGGAGGGACGTGCCTGAGACACACTGACTTTGATGTGGTTTATTTATCTGGATGGTCATGGACTGGTTTGGGTTAGAAGGGACCTTAAAGATCATCTAGTTCCACCCCCTTGCCATGGGCAGGGACAACCTCCACTAGCCCAGGCTGTCCAAAGCCCCATCCAACCTGGCCTTGAACACTGCCAGGGATCCAGGGGCAACCCCGGCTTCTCTGGGCACCCTGTGCCAGGGCCTCACCACCCTCACAGGGAAGAATTTATGCCTAATATCTAATCTAAATCTCCTCTCCTTCAGTTTTAATCCATTCCCCTTTGTCCTGTCACTCCATACCCTTATAACCAGTCCCTCTCCAGCTTTTCTGCAGGCCCCTTCAGGTACTGTAAGTTGTCCCTGGACCCTTCTCTTCTCCAGGCTGACCAAGCCCAACTCTCTTAGGCTGTTCCAGATCTCTGATCATCTTCATAGCCTCCTCTGGACCTGATCCAAGAGGTTTATGTCCTGTGCTAGGGACCCCAGAGCTGGATGCAGTACTCCAGGTAGGGTCTCACCAGAGCAGAGCAGAATCACCTCCTTTGACCTGCTGGTCACGCTGCTTTTGATGCAGCCCAGACCATAGTTGGCTTTCTGGACTGCAAGAACATTGGTGGTTGAGCTTCTTGTCAACCAACACCCCCAAGTGTTGGGGCTTCAAATAACACCAGGCAGGGCCAGCAGCTGGCATCTGCCACCAATTGCTTTTGCTGGGGACTAAGAAGCAAAATATCTGATAAACAGAGCGAGCTGTTTGTTTACAGCTCTCTCCATGCAGCAGAGGCTGAGCTAGAAAGCCAAATCGCTGTCCACAATAAACTGTGAGTGTTGGGTTTTAAAGAGCATCTCACCATGACCTTGATGGCCCATTTTATGCATGGTGGCATGGAAGGGAGCCTAAAGGTGAA
Organism: Porphyrio hochstetteri; assembly: GCA_020800305.1. Classification (NCBI taxonomy): domain Eukaryota; kingdom Metazoa; phylum Chordata; class Aves; order Gruiformes; family Rallidae; genus Porphyrio; species Porphyrio hochstetteri. The sequence continues at coordinate 64,474,303 of CM036908.1, read as the reverse complement.
AAGTCTTAATTAGTAATACTTCAAGCTGATTACTATGGCCCATATATAGGATGACCTGCATCTACTGTCACTTAGCATGGTAATGACTAAGTACAGCATGTGGTTTAAATATCTCCCTAATGCTAAAGCTAAATGCATCTATAGCCTTAGCCCTCTAATTGACTGATTCTAAATATGATAGATTAGCTTTCCATCTCATTATATGTAACTAATCAGGGGATGAGGGCGTGTATAGCCTTGGACACATAGTTTTTCATTTCTACTGCCCTACAACAGCAATTAAAAGAAAATTGTCTACTTGGGTTTGTGGGTTATCTCACAGCTACCATGGAAAGCTGCCAGACTCGCTTTCTGATGGTAACAAAAATAAGCTGCAGAATCCTGCTTCTATGTGGACACCAAGACTTAGAAACGTAGGTGTTGCTTGTGTGACCTTTGCCTGATGACCCTAAATCAGCTTGGGGCTCTTACTGCCTGTGGTCACTGCCCTGTAAACAAGCAGCTCACATGCCCAGTGGGAAAGGCTGGGAGCAAGAAGCAGGGGAAAGTCTCAGCACAAACACCAGCTTAGGCTTCAATTGCCTGTTCTCAGTGAGGACGCCCATTTAGATTCTGTCTGAAAGAAGTTCCCTAATTCCAGCAACCATCTGTACGGGTACCTTGTCCCATGGTAACCATGCCCAGCTGCAAGGTCCTGCACATCAGGCAGGCTCCACTCCCCAAGGAGCTGCTCACTGTATACCCAGCCTGAGGACACAGGTGGGTGGAGGACTAAAGTAAAGTCCCTGAGTGACCTCATGTGCATCTTCCAGCCCAACTGAGCACTAATAAGCTTGCTGCAGTTAGGCTTTCACTTCAGGTCTGGGTAGCTCCAGGCACATCCTTGCTCATGGCTTGACTCTGCCTAGGAACCAGTCTCCAAAGTAGGATGCCATGGGCCGGCTGCCCAGTCTTGCACTCCAGTTGCTGCTAGGGGCTCCTAAGCCATCTGTTAGGATGACCATCCACATGGTCAGGAGTCCCCACGATACACTTGTGCTCCACCAGAAACTGGACGGACCTACATGAGGTCACCCCAAAATCTGGCCATCATTGGTGGAGACCTTTGGCCCACAGGAGGTCTTCCTTCCTGCTGGGATGAGAAAGGATCCATCTGTCCTTCCCAGCACCTCTGCCTGGGAGGTCACTAGCTTCTTACCCAAGAGAAACAGAGGATCACCCAACAACCCTCTGTTGTTGGCATGGCCACGAGTGTTTCGCTTCCTCTATGCTTAACCCAATATAGAGGCTACAGAGCCAAAACAAATCCCCAAAATTTCTTCAGAGTCACACTGGCTGGTCCAGGCCAATGCCAATAGGCCTATGTGTAGGCACAGAGCAATTCACCATGGGCAGATGAGCCGGGTTATAATTTGGTCATTTTCCACTCAGGTGTCCCAGGCACCACTTGCAGTTTGGGGATTTTCCATCTCAGAAGAATTCCTGGGCTTCACCTAAAGAGCTGACAGCCCCATTTTGGGTTACAACATCTCCACCAGATGGGCACCAGCAGAGCTCCCCTCTGCATGCACGAGGGAAGTGCCTGCCACGGGCAGGAGGCTTGGGGCTGTGGTAAATTGTTGCAGTGTGTGGAAAGTCAGGGTAACAGATTAGAGAAGGCATCCCAAGCTGTCAGGGGAAATTCTTGCTCATGAAAAGAAATAACAAAAGACAGCCTTCAATTGCTAGGGTGTAATTTAGATACAGGATCTACGTGGCAATTTTCATGGGTCTGCAGGGAGCCCTGGTGAATCTTGGTGATGAAGGTTCCCACAAGTGGAACAATCTAAGGCCAGGCTTAGCTGAGCACCTTTAAAGTTCACATTTGACTTTTTTCCCTTCAGTTAAAATTGAGTTTTAAGCGACCAAGCTTAGCATTTGAAAGGGAACACTTTCCTATGGCATACAGCTCACTTGACCAGTTTCCTTGGTTGAAGTCAGGTTTTGTCCCATGTCTGGGGAAGTGGCAGAAGCACTGAGCTGAACAAAACCACCACCCTGCCTTCCCTGTGGAGGAAGGATTGGTTGTGAGCTAGAATAAGGGGCCTGAGAAGTGGCAAACAGCAAAGTTTTCCTAAGGAGAGCAGCATGTTCAGATATGTCTATCAGATAACAATACTTAAGCTCAAGCCCCAGAGTGTTCATAAAAAGAATGGTGACTCAGCTCTAAGTGAAATACTTGATTGCCCTCAGTACTGCCCTCCTAGCTCAAGTCAGAATGTGTGAGCTACCAATGGCTCTGCCTTTAAGATTGGGAAACACCAACCTCCCAGAAGCTGGAGGAGACATTACCTGGAGTCTGGTTGGCATATGCAAACCTAGTGACCCAGTTCTTAGGGTAAACATGATACTGTGTCTCATTTCAGCAGAAATCTGTGGCTAGCACCAAACTCATAAAGTTCCTAACACCTTCTTTCTTCTGGACTCTGCATTTGGGAAAAGAAAGAAAGACTGTTTGTAAAGGTATCTCTGGGCAGTAGAGAGGCCTGTAATGACCAGGAGGCCTGGAACTGCTTCCCATCTGACTCCAAAGCCAGGTAAGATGAAGATCTGTAAAAACTGCCTCTCACCCTAGTCCAACCACACCTTGGCTAGTCTCCAAAAATGGGGTTCCTGACAAGTCTTGCAATGTTCTTCTGTCTTGCCTATGTGGTGGCTACGGTGGTGGTGGGGATGTTGTTGCAGTGGTTTGAAGATATCGAGATCTTATCTCTGGAATCAAGTGAGCTGAAGGTGGAACAGGTTCATTTAAGAAGAAACAGTTTTAGTTCTCACTGTTGTAGAAAAACCAAGGCTGGGACTCCAGCCCACGTCAAATGTTTGCAAATGTAAAACCAGGGGATGAATAAACCCCTCATTGAAAGCGGAGGGGGAGGAAGCATCGGAGGAACTGAGTCACTAGTTTTGAGCAATCCTGAACTCACCGCTGAAAATCTCTCATCTCCACTTTTATAAGACCTGTTGCCAACAACAGCTGTGGGTGCTCAGAGCTGGAGCAGGAGAGCTGACACCACAGACAAGTCAGAACCGTTTCAGGGCTCAAACCTCCACACCTGCCTGTTAGCAGTGGGACCCCACACAGCAAAGCCTCTGTATCTCTCTGACCCAAGCTTGTTTCAAGTTTCCTTCCTGGGATGAAAGGATTTGGGGATGTTCCTTGGCAATCCTGCCACAATGGCTTCTAACTCCCACCCTGCCTGAGACCTGTGGTCCCCAAGTCTCCTCAACCAAATTACCTTTACTGAGGCAAAGGCATCTGCTTTCCCCAGTGTGGATGGGGGCAAAGACAAAAAGGGGACTTTATCCCGTGTCTGCAGAAGTTGCCTCCAAGTGTGCTTAGGCACTTGTTATATATACTCCACCATCTTACCCACAGCCCAGAGTTGTGACCCCATTTTTTAGAGGACACCTTCTTTTCCCCCCCCCCCCTCTTTTTCTAGCTTCTTATACAATGCATGAGAGGGGAGATAGCCCGACCTTCTCCCACAACCTACTGTTATATATGGACATCACTGGGATACTGGCTGTATCAGAGTCCCGACCACCTCATTCAGCACCAGAAGATGCCCAGGTAGCCAGCTGTCAACACAACTTACTGTTTCTTCATGCTTTTTGACCTCCTGTTCTTCCTTGGCTCCATCAGCAGGACACTTCCAGCTGGTGACAGCCCAAGGGGAATGGCTGAACAGGACACAGAAGGCAAAAAGGTGACAGGCTTGTGCAAGGATTGATGCACAAATTCAGAAATGCTGCTGAACAAGCCCTGCACACAGCAACTATACGGCCTGTAATCACCTTCCCCAGCCTTCCTCTTCGCTTTCACCCCTCCTGTGCCTCCTGTGTGCTGCATGCCCTGTTCTGTGGGGTTTGATACAGGAGCTGATGATACATAAAGAATAGGAAGTGATGGAGTTCTTTTGTGGAAGAACTTTTTCATGGTGAGGGTGACAGAGCCCTGGACAGGCTGCCGGGGGGGTGTGGAGTCTCCTTCTCTGGAGATATTCAAGACCCATCTGGATGCTTCTCTGTGTGACCTGTCCTAGGGAACCTGCTTTGGCAGGGAGGTTGGACCCGATGATCTCTTGAGGTCCCTTCCAACCCCTACGATTCTGTGATTCTGTGAAAAACACATAAACCCCCTGTTCTTACAGTTTTATCGCCCGCCTCTTGGTGCTTGACATTCTCCTCCAAGCTCCAATACCTGGCTTCACATCCATTCATGGACCCTCAGCTTTCATCTAAAAAAATTGTAATTACACGACATTCCAGCTACTACATGGAAAGAAATGTGAGTCAGACTCCAAAATATTCATAATTTAGATGCTAAAAAAAAAAGATAATAAATACTTTGACATGTATGACTTTGGAAAGCTCTTGATTTCCGAGTGAACCGTGATTTTCAGACAACCTGACTCATCATTTCTGAACGCATCGGTTTGGCAGCCCTCTGTAGATTTAGTAATACAAACTCTGACTTGCAGCTCCCAATGAGAATCCTAATGGCATGATAAGACAGATTTTCATCTCATTCACGTCATTTCCAAATATCAGGAGCCTTACTTAACAGCAAGAGCTGTAGAAGCTGTGAAATGGTCTCCCTGGGGAGCGGCAGGAACAGGACTCCTGACTACACACTGGAATGGCTGAGGAAACCCACAGAGAGCAGGCAGCAGTGAATGGCTCTTTACTTTCTCTTTGCTTTCTCTTTACTTTACAGAGCAGATGATCCCAGACACGTTTTTCCTCCTCATTTCTCCTGGCTCTGGATATTGCTAATCAAGTCACCTCTCTCGTATCCAACTGGAGAAACAGCAGCTTCTGCAGGAGGAGCACGGGGCTTTGAGGGAAAATACTGTTGCAAACTATTTAGGACTTCACAAGGAGCAGGGAACCTGCTCCAGTCTTTGAGAATGCATTCAAAGCATCTTCATCCAGCAGTTAGTTAGAATTGCATTTTTTACATTAAAATCCCTTAGGCACTTGGAGTCTGTGAGAGTTTTTTTTCCATTGCTGATCAAGCAGTGGTATTAAAAATGATGTCTTTGGCAGCACAGCCAGCCCGAGTAGATGCAAGATGATTTTCATCTATTCATTCTAGACCATCTGCTTCTTACCCTCAACTTTCAAAGGCCTTGAATGAGATGTAGGCCACTGAATTTTATAGCTAAATTTCATGAACCTCTTTGAAAATGAAAGGTTTGCACAGAACACAAATTTCGAGACATCAAAGGGACCTTCCCTTTTCATGCAAGCTCTAAAAGCAGTGCAAAGGGAACTAATTATAATTTGCTCTATTGCCAGTTTTCACACTGGAGCAAATACAAGCAAATAAATTTTATGCTTTAAACCTTACAAACCTGTGGCTGCCAGCTTAATATACTCCTAAAGCCAGGACCAAATTAATAGAGTAAAACCATCTTGCATCCACTCAGGCAAGCCATGAAGCCAGAAGAGCTGGCAGGCCACCTCATGGAAAAACTAATTTATTTTTTTTTATCCTGGCTTCAGGGTTTGTTTTTTTTTAAAAAATGAGGATTTCTTTACACATTCAGTGGCAGCAGAATCACTAATTCAGCTTTTGCAAAAGCAAACTTGGTGCATAGATGCCTTTTTATTGAGCTGATCTTCATCCAGGCTGCGGGCAGAGTCTGGAGGGAACACAATGGAAATGGCAGCTCCTCGTAAAAAGTATGGGAGAGTTCAGGGATCTCAGCCAAAGGCGGCTGACTCAGGATCTGCTGACTCCAGTGGCTGAAATCATTACGTAGACATGTGAGTTCCAGGCAGGCAATGGAGGGGGAAGAGCTGCCCTAAATTATGAAGCAAGATCCAGGTGAAATTGTGAAAATCAAGGAAATTACTTTATAGCAGAACATGAGGCTTCTAGTCCAAACACAGATCTGCACATGTGCTGTGCAGCCAGGGTGATGGGAGGGTGGGGTGACCCTGGGGCCACTGGAAATCAATGAAAAGTGAAGCTGGGGAAGAAGCTCCCTTTGATATTTGATCCTTGCCCCATTAAACCAGCAAGCCCTGGGCCAAAGCAGGTACTGGCTGGCCAGGGCAGGAGCTTTTCCTGCTCCCCAGGGTGGCCCTAGACACCATTTCACATCTTTTGAAGATCCACACACGTTTTGATTTACAGCTCACAAAGATCCTAATGGAGTACCTAGAGAAGTGTCTTGGTTTCCATTCTCCAAGTTTTCAGGACACAGATTGGTGGGTCCTGCTACATCTCTCCAAAGGTCTCCAAAGTGAATATTCCATGTTCTTCACACTGTCAGTGGTGTAAGCGAAGCTGCTCAGATCCTGGGTCCATGGAGACAAGATCATGTTTTGATGTTGAAAACAGCTGGAATCAGACCAGAAGGTCCCCAAGACTCCTAAGGAACAATACAACCAATGAAACCCTGGGATGATGCCAACATGCTGGCAAAACCAGTGTATCATAAGACTCATAGAATGGTTTGGGTTGGAAGGGCCCTTCAAGACCATTTAATCCCAACCCCTTGCCATGGGCAGGGACACCCTCCACTAGCCCAGGTTGCCCAAAGCCCCATCCAACCTGGCCTTCAACACTTCCAGGGATGGAGCAGCCACAGCTTCTCTGGGACATCTGTGCCAGGGCCTTACTGCCCTCATCATGAAAAATTTCTTCCCAATATCTAATCTAAATCTCCTCTCCTTCAGTTTAAAGGCATTCCCCTTGTCCTCTCACTCCTTGCCCCTGTAAACAGTCCCTCTCAAGCCAATTCATAAAGTGTTTTTGTGCTCCCACTCTTGGTGGCCAGCTCAGCTGCACTCACCCCTTGCCAGGCGAGCACTGCTGCAGTCACACGCTGGGAAACTGAGTGAGGAGCTGCCTAGGGTCACGTCTGCACCAGACAGGTGAACACTACTCTTAATTCACACATGAATAAGATGTCACAGTGGCCCCCTCATGCAAATGCAGTCATCCCTGTCCAGTTTCTTCCTAGATGGGAAAGCAATTCAAGGTAGCCCACATGACTGGGTTTTGGGTCATTTTTCCTGATAGCCACTCTTCCTTCTCCCACTTGCACTATACAACCTGTTTTTCCTCCTCTCTTGTCCCACTTTGAAGGAGCTGGGTACTTACAGACCAGCAAAGAGATGAGGGGCTGGCTGGCTGGCTGCATTTTGGCCAGGAGATGCCAGTGGCAGGGAGGGAAGAAGAGGATAAAGTTGTGCTTACATGAAAGAGGAGATGCAGTAAAGAAGGAGGGAGAACTGGTATAACACACAAGTAGAACAGCCAGAAGAGTTCAAGGGTAACTGAACAACTGCCCCACCTGCCAAATAGCTCAGCAGGTGGTTTAGAAGTAAAAGAGACTCCATCGAGTGAAGAGGGCTTGGGTGGGAAGGGGTGACAGTTGTATGTAGATCTCAGCTTTGGTTTCTTATTTCTGACTTGGTCCCTTGGCAGGTGATGTAATGGGGGGTTCACCTGTGTAATTTCCTTCACAAAGGTTTCTGCTCCCCTACCCCACCTCCATGGTAGCAGTGGTGCAAAGCCTGTGCAGAAGTGTCCCTCTCTGCTGCACCTCACCTTCTCTCCAGCTAAAGCACATGAGTACCCATATGCAAACACAATCAGTTTTAAAGGAGGTCAGGACTCTTTCTCCTTCTCCAGGAGTTCAAACCTGCCCAAGGAAGAGGCTATCCCCATGACAGACAGCTTCAAGCTCAGAAAGGAGTACAAAGGTGTGCCAAGTAGCTACAGAAAAACCATCCAGCTTCCACAAGAGTGGGGAAAGCCCAGAACCATCTCCTGGAGTGTCTGGATTCTACAAACTCCACTGAAAATAAGTCTGCCTGTGGCAGAGGCTGGAGGCTGCAACTGATAAGAAGCATCCTGTGAGTAATAAGCTCTTAAATCCAAACCAAACCAACTCGCCCCGTTTCTTAGATAAGGTTTATCACTCTCATGGAAGAAAGCTGTCCTGTTGTACTACTACCTGCTGGTTGACAACTCTGCTTTCAAGCAGCTCGCCAGCTCTGCAGCTTCCACCACAATAACGCTACAAATAATTTAAGTGCTACCACTTTGGATCAAAATTTTAATGAGGCACTAAAGCCACAAAAGGGGCTCTGTATAGCATAATTAAATAGAAAGGGTCTAAATATACAGTAGGGTTTTACAAGTTACATTATAGTTGAAAACAGCTGGGAGGCAAAGAAAGGAGCATTGAAGATGCATAATGTAAAAAGGCATTTCCCAGAATGCAAACACTAAAACTTTTCATATCACACAAACAGTAAAACACTATGAGCACATGACCTCCCTTTGATTTGGAAGAATCTGTGTGGGGCACAGGGCATTTGGGTGGGTTGTTTTTTTTCCTTCTGTTAGTCAGTACAGTGAAATATTTCACACAGAAACCCAAACAGTGGCAAAGAGAGCCATTTATTCTTCAGAAAGAAATAAATACTGCAGAAACAGGTAAAGTCAGTAGGAACTTCTGGTTCAGTCAGGACACGGGATGCTGGATTACAGCTCCAAAATGCTGGACAGTGCTGGGACTTCCTCAAAATAAGTCTTGCAAACAATCAGAATCGCAACAGGTCTGTTTGGCTCAGAGCTGCAAGATGCTTGTTTCACGCTCACGCCGACTCCTCGAATCCACTTCAAGCAATGACATTCAGGCCGAGCCAACCAGCTCAGCATTCAGTTCTCTGTCTGCATCAGCTATTTACAGTGCCACGTTTGTTCCACTTCTGCCAATGTTTGATCAATATTTGCATCAATCCTACAAACACAGGAAGGTTTCAATTTCACATTAAGGTAACGCTGACAGTGGTGCTGCTGTGTTGTGTGAAGTCAGTGCACTGTTACTCCTTGAGAATGAAATTTCTGGTAAACTTTGTTTTCATGTCATTTCTCCCCAGTCCTCTCTGCAGCCCTTCCTCAGGGGAAGCCGTGGCTATTGCTTCAGTTCTGGGCTTGTGAATGAAAAGTTTCTAAATTCATCTTGGTTTATCATCGGGAGGATTCCTTCTTCGATGGGGGTCAGAATGGGCTCCTCTTTTATAAAATCTGGATCAAAGTTGCTCACATCATCTTTGGATTTCTGTCGAAGGGAAAAAAAAACAGAGATGTCAGAATATGTATCATCTGCTTGATCCCCACTCTGCATCTTTAGTCTAGACTTGAGTGCAATGAACCATCATCTATCTCCATAACCCAAGGTTGAGCCTACTGAAAGCCTGTTCTGGGGTTGGACTGGGAGCAGCCGAGTGTCCCCGCAGAGCTTCTTACAGTGCGAAGCCTCTCAGAGTGTCTGCAGGCTTCTTGGAGACAAAGCCTTTTCAAACTGAACTGACACCACCTCTGATGGGTTGCTTGCTCAGACAGGGCAGATAAATCAGTTCCTTTCCTCAAGGAACAGACTAGACCCAGCCATCTGAAGCAGTTATCAGCGTGTTGCCAACCAGCTGACTCCACACAGTCCCTCCTTATCTGCAGGGTGTCTCAGCTGAGTTTGGGGGGGGGGGGGGGCATACACTCCATTAAACTTGCACAATAATGAATTACTGGGCCCTGGGACGACCAATGGCTTGGCTCCAGGTGCTGGATTCCTTACTGCGTGCCACAGAGTGGGCCTGTTTACAATGCACACACACAAATGGGGATTGTGGCAGATTTTGACAAGGCATGTGTTTTTTCTGCATCCAGAACAAGATGTTTTATTGACATTGAAGTCTAATGTTCCCAGATCCTGTCCAGCTCATGGCAAACTGACAAGGCTCCTTTAGCCTTTGATTCGGGTCAAGAAACAACTCAAGAGCCTGGTCTTGAGCTGCCACAGCTCCTCCAAGTGCCTGATCCTGCACCCAGTGAGCTTCATGGAGCAAGACTGGATTGACCACTGCCACTGCATCAGACACAGCCACTCTAAGCAATAATTTCAAAGGCAAGGAAGCTGCAGAGCATCTCTCTGAGAGCATCCTTTGGGCTGCATAGCACCAATTGGAAAAAAGGCAGCACTGTCCCCTCTGCAGCTCAGCTGCCATTGGAACCAGTCAGCTGGCAGCGGTCTGAGCAGGGAACACTCACTGTGCTGGGTGCTGTACAGGCAGAGATAGAAAAGAGACAGCCCAGATGTGAGGAGGTAGGTGGAGTGGTCCAAATGAGGATTATTTACCCGGGTTTATATTTGGGGCAAGACAAAGGGTAGTCAGTAGCCTTTACAAAGCTTTTACTAGCTTTAATAAACCTGCATTTTTTTGGCTGAGCTGCCTTTGAGAATCCAGTGTGGAGGGGAAAAGCGACCTGTACAGCATCAGGTGGCCAACCAACAGCTAAGCCAAGAACAGAGACCTCAATGCCTGGCTCTCATGCCAGGGCTTTCACATCAAGGTTGCCTTTCCTCCTCCTCCTTTCTGGTCTTATGGCAATAAACCCACTTATAGAGCCCAGAAGGTAAAAAAAAACCCCTATGATCCCTTTCCCCCACCCCTCCTTCCCACATACAATTCGGGGCCTGAACGGTGGCTCCATCTGGCGCTGGTTCAGCAGGTCCCAGTCCAAGTCTTTGAAGTAGGGGTGCCGTACAATCGCGTTCTCGCCGCCCAGCCCCGGGCTGCCCAGCCGCATGTTGGGGTTCTTCGTCATGAACTGCAAAACAAAAAGGGCTGTTTGTTTCCTCCCATCTGGCAGGGTCACAGGAGAGGGACCTATTAGCAGTTGCACAAAAGCTTGTCCTCAGCTTTCCTGTTGAACCCAGTTGCTGGCCAGACTTCTCAATTTCACTGTACTGGAACCACATGCAAGGAACTTGACTCATTCTCTAGAGGAAGAAGTCAGGGTGTATTTCTCCTTCGTCCCTTTTCTTTGGTGAAATCCTTTGTTACCACAATAAGAAAAGAAAGTTGAAGTACATCGTTTGCACATTATAAATGTTGCACAGTGGTTTTGGTGGTTGTTAATTTCTGTATTAATTTTTCAGAATTACAAGTTCACTCTCAAGTGCTGCTCACCAGTCAGCCAGGCTTTGGACTGGAGTCAGTCTGAGCTGAGTCTTTTTCCTAAATCTCAGTCTGCTGAAGCACTGCCAGAAGCCTACACTTTCCTTCCTGTCATCTCAGGAAACAAGAGGAAAATGAGCAAGACACTGGCTTTTAGAGCCACCCAAACCCCAAGCAGATGTGAGCGGACAGGTGACTATCTCCTCTCTCAATGGTGAAACTCTAACAAGGATTTCTTTTTATAACATTTTTACTCTGCCACCAGTGAAAATGAATCTCAATCCTCAGCCAAAGTACTCTGATTTTCCAGAGAGCAATGAGAAAAGCCGTGCATTGTACACACAGCATGAGGAGGCCCTGGCAGGTGCCCTTTAGGTCTCGACAAGAATGATGAGGTGTGAATGCTGTGGATATTTCATAAGGCAAAGGGAAATACTGGGGGAAGAGGGGAATCCTTTCCCCAGGCAGGAAAAGAATTAGTTGGCTTGTTAATTTAGGATTGTAGTTCTTAAAAATTCAGTAAAACCAATCTTTCCCCTGCCCTCAAGTATTTCTTATTCATTAGAGAAACCAGGTTATGTTTAAACTGGGAAAATGGATGCTTTTATTTGCCTATTGAAACAGCAGCATAAAGCAAGCTCCACTCTGGTGGAGGTGTCCAGACGATTTCCTCAAAGATGAAAGAGCATTATGTTTAGCAAATAGCTGAACCAGCCAAACCAGACAATCGGTCACTGTTTCGGGAACAACCAAATCTGCTGCATCTCAGCAATGGGGAAATGAAAAGAAGGGGAGGTGCAGCGAGAGACCAACTTCACTCTGACTGCAGGAGCTTTTCAGAAGGTACAAATTCTCCTAAGGTAAGTGGATAAAGGTCTAGCCATTCACAGAATCCCAGAATGACAGCGGTTGGAAGGGACCTCTGGAGATATCTAGGCATCACAACCTCCCTGCTAGAGCAGGATCACCTAGAGCAGGTTGCACAGGATTGTGTCCAGGCAGGTTTTGATTATCTCCAGAGAAGGAGACTCCTCAACCTCTCTGGGCAGCCTGTCCCAGTGCTCCATCACCCTCAGAGTGGAGAAGTTTTTCCTAATGTTGAGCTGGAACTTCCTGTGTTCCAGTTTGTGCCCATTGTCCCTTGTCCTGTCACTGGGCACTACTGAAAAGAGTCTGGCCCCATCCTCTTAACACCCACCCTTAGGGAGAAGATGGGGAGAAGCCAGACAACTGCCTGTCTTCTTCCTAATTTATTTTAGAAGTTACCCCATCCTGAGGTGGCTTCAGAGCCAAAGTAGTTGAGACCTTCCTGGACCCCAGACTCTGCTGACATTATCACAAAATCCCCAACCCCAGCCTGACCTCCTGAGCCCTCTGAGGATGTGTGCTGCCATGGGATTCCCTACAGAAGAACTGTCTCACCATTCCACACAAAACATCAGTAGAAAGAGCTATTGAGCACATCCAGATCTGTAACTCCAGTCACCAGGGCAGGAGCCAAGCCAAGGTTGCCCTTTGTCTGCCCGTGCTCTCTCTGGACTCCTCAGCCCTCAGTTAGGCAGTATTTCCAGGGCTGGGCCCAAGGACAAGCACAACTTCTCTGTTTCCCCAACCTGTTTTTCTCCCTTTCTCCTAGCTGAACCCAAACACAATTTTTTTTCCCAAGAGACTATTCCCCAAATATGGGGATACAGATCCCCAGACAACAGCTCTATTTCCAAACCAGAAATGGGTCAAGCCAAAAGCTTTCAGAAACCTGGTTCAGACAAGCCTTTGCAAGTCTCAAACTAAACCTCTTTGGTTTGCAAAACAGGCCAGAAATCTCCTGGCAGCCCCAACTTTTTCTAGAAATTCCTTGCCCAGCTTCTTTGTCCCCACAGATGGGTATCTGCATCTCACTACCTCTTATTTGCATTGCTGGAACACCTAGAAAGCTCAAACAAGATCAGAGCTTACTGGGGCTGGGAGTGGTACAGACCAAAACAGTCCAAAAGGACAAGACAAAGAGGAGCAAGGGAGACCTAGGAGTAAGTCCCATGTCTCCTGGCTCTTGACCTGCTGCTGCCTTCATTACACCAGGAAACCTCTGCTAAATCTGGAGGAGAAAAACAAAAATAATGAAAGCAGATAATGTCTGAAAAGGGCTGGTAATGTGCTTTTCTTGGGTTCTCATTCATGCTCAACCATATAAGACCAAAACCTAAACTGGACCACCCATTCCCAGGACAGTTTAGAGCCCTGAGATATGAAAGTGTGTTTACATTCCTATTTTCTTGCTTTATTACACATGATGCCAAAATTGTACCAAGTGAAGGCATCCAATGCCACAAGGCAAGAGCCAACATAAATGCATTCCTGGCTGCTTAGAACACCCTTGTTGTGAGGACAATGTGAATTAGGCAAGGGCCATCTCTTGAAGTGGGCTCTTTTGGGCTTTGAAAGAGCAAAACAACATTCAAACCAAAATGAAAACCAGATTTATCCAGCTAATTCTGATTTGTGTACTGGACCCACAGATTGAGAAAGCTCAGTTGCGTAACTCTAGGCACCATCTACCCCAGGTTTAGTGCCCAAAGGAGGCAGGAGGAGAGCAAAAACTTCAAATTTTCCCACTGCTGGAACATGTTCTCCCAGCTGGTTGCTGAGAGTGATGCTGGGCTGCCACAAAACCCCTCTAAATTAATCCTTGCCTCCGATGGGCCTGAGCTGATCTATGGGACACGCAATAAAACAGCCCCCTCCCCAGCTGTCAGGCACGAGCTCAGTGCTGCTGCCTCTAGCTCTGTAAAACAGGGCTTTGAAAGACAAGGGTGCTGAGGGCTGCAGTGATCCACCACCACCATAAACCACTTTGGATGGGTTTCTCTAAGCTTGTTTCTTAGGTACTGCAACCCCATCGCGCAGTCGAGCAGGGCCTTGGATGTGCACACAAATCACATGCTCTACAAAGAGCATCAGCGTGGCATGAAGAGGCCTCCCTTTCCCAGCACTCACACTCATACTAGTCTGTTCCAACTGGGGATATCATGCAAGTCTCTTGCCATGAACTTGCATCCCTGATAAACACATTGTAGGCCACGCTGAGGCCTCTCGGTGGCATCTGTGCACGGGGACTGGCACTGAAAATGTTCTCTTTGAACATCCCTGTGCAGTACAGGAAAAATGTTGCTGCATTCTGGGCAGCCACAGCACATCCCTGCAGGTTACTCAGCCTGTGGAGGTACACACGCCTCTGCACCCAGGGGCTGTAATGGAAAATGAGAGGTTGGCCAGTGCTACTCCTCCCTTACATAAAGGGAATTGGTGTGTGTTTTCTCTGGAAAGCTGCTCCAGTCTTTATCTGGCAATTGGGCTGAAAAGAGGTGTGCAAGCAGTGATTCCAGCAGTGGAAAAGAGTTACATGTCTTACTGTAAGAGGTATATAAAATTAAAGGATGACATTTTTGAAGCCAGTTTCCAGTAAAATCAGTAACTAACCCTCTCACATGCTATTTTGGTTCACCAGAAATTACTGCACTGACAAAGAAGCAGATGAAGCTTTAATTTGTGACGTCCAGTATGTCAGGAATAAACAAAAGACTGTAATGAGCTCTCAAAGGCTGAATAGCCCATGAATCCTTCTTTCTCTCTGCCTTAGGCAGTACTGACATTTCTCTGCTGACAGCCTCTCTCATGCCCCCTCTGCTATCTGATGGCAATTCCAGCAAAGCAAACAGAGAACTTGGAATTTCTGAGGAACTTAATTACAAGGTCAGCCTTCAACTCCCAAATAAGTAGCCTGAGCCCATACACATGTCTCTGACCATATAAAAGGCGTTTGTACAGCAGGAGGGGTAAAGCTGAGTGCCCAGAGCACAGAGATGCTGCCCTCTGCACACATGCAGGCTGCGCAGGGGAAAGCTTTTTTGGAAGTGCAGCTAATCTTTCTCCTGATACCTTTGTCTGTATTCAGAAAAAATTGGAAATTGTCTTACAAAGAGTTGGCTCTTCCTGGAATCCACGGGAAGGCCAGAGTTGGACTCTTACTTTACAAGTTGGATAGCCCTAAAGTGTCCTTCCAAGTAAAACCCTCCAGTGTTTTTGTAGGTGATGAGAGATAAAGTTCAGCAGAAAACTTTTTGTCTCAAAGTGTCATTTCCTCCTGTTTACTGGGCATCTCTAATTTTGCACAATAACCCAGAATCCACCATGAATCTCAACCTTTGGCACACAGAGTCCAATGAAGAATTATCCACCTCCCAGTCTAAAGGTCCCCTCGGGAGCATCCACAGACTGTGCCTCCTTGGGCTACACCAGTTTGCTGAGCAGTAAGTCAAGCGAGGCGCTCTCTGACCTCAGCTAACCCTCTCAGTAGCATTGCAGCCAAAACCAGCAGCTGGAATGAGCCAAAAACATGACTTCACAAAATCATTTGAAAACATTGACTGAGAGAAAAGGCAGCAAGCCATGACAAGAAATTAAAAGCTGAAGATTAATCCGCAGAAGGCCCGTGAAGTTACAAGGAAAAAATGCAGACATAGCAATGCCAACCACTGGGAAAAATCTGCGTCAGCCCTAGGAGCTCAGCCTGTGAGCAGGTGCAGGAGCACAAGGGAGCCATGCCACTCCTCCCCTTCACCCACTACATGGTGAAGGGATGGTGCTGGGAAGGACTCCAGGTCTCCCAACGTGCTGGGCAAGGCTCTGCTGGCTTCTCCGGTGCTGCTCACATGTAGTGTTGCAACTTCCATCTCAACAAGCTGAGCTTACAAATTAGTCTAACAGTCTGGAAGTCAGCAAAGGGATGTTTGCACAAAACAGATGTTTCCAGGCATTAATTTCCTTGAATTTACATGTTCCCTTTCTCAATAATGGAATCCCTGATAGCTTTTTATGTAACTCATGTATGCACTACTTGCATCAGGATAATTAATTTAATGAGTAATATCTCAGTGGCTAGATGACATGAAATTGCATCACATTCCGGAAAAACACAAGTCCAGACCCTTTCATGTAAGCAATGTGCTTCAGGAAGGAGAATGCAACTTTCTGCTCAGCCATTCCCTTCACATTGATGGCCATCTGGACGAGGAAGAAATCATTGTTTCTTGTATTAAAGAAAGTCTTAGATGCACCAGCTGCCATCAGGACTCTGTTGCCCTGGGCAGGGTGAATTTACCTTGTGAGAGAAAGCCTGTGCCCCTGAGCATCTCATCTTTCAAATACAAGCACAGGGCAGAGATGGAGGCTCTGCCCCATCTTACCAGCACGGAACAGAGACCCAGAGAAATGCATCACTTTATTTTGCCAGGAGCACAAGGCAGCCTATCCCAGATACGATGGCAGACCCCCACTCACACCTCTTCTCCATCACACCACATGCCTCAGAGGACCCCTATTCAGGATTGTGTCAATGCAATAGTCAAGCCCACACCATGAAAGGAAAGCCAAATTTCATTGTTTGTGACATTAACATTTCCTGCCTGTTGGTGTTTCTTCCATGTTGCTACCAAAGCAAAAAGCAGCAGAGGAGATTAACGTCCCACAGTTTCCCCTTTAGTAATGAGGGAGAGGAGATTGGGAGATACCCATCACGCTGGTCTTCATTAAGATTCATGAGCTAAACTAGCAGGGCAGAAATTAACTGGAAAGGAAATAAGATTTCTCAAAGATCTATTTGATCTCAGACAAAAGGGAATCGTTATATAAATAGAGCAATTACTCTAATTAAGGCTTCCCTCCATGAATCTCTCAACTAAATGTTGCAGTTGCTGAAAACAGTTTGGCTGCCTATTATGTAAGGCAAACAAACCCGCAGTTTGGGGTTTCATTAGCCTTCATCCACCCCTAAACAAAGGAGAAGAAAGATGGCTCAATGGCTCCGTCTGTTACTGTCAGTATTATTTTTAATGACTGGAAGACAGGAGGCATTAGCATAGCATAGCAGAGAGCTTTTTTTTTCTTTCTTTCTTTCTTTCTTACTTACTTTATTTTAACTAAAAAAGCTGGTTTTTGAGCCAGTCTTGTCTTTTGCTCTCCTGGGCAAGGCTCCATCACGCCCATCACCATCCTGCTGGGGTGATGCTTGCAAGCATGCCTCGCTTCCCCATACAAGAGCAATCCAAGGCTGACACACAAGTGGGTTACAGGGAGTGGAGGAGCCTGATCTCAGGTGAAGCTCCACAGCCCTGGGAGCTGGTGCCCGGTAACTTAAACTGCAGCAATTTGGCAGTGGGAGCGAGCCAAGCGCTTGGAAGCCTGAGTCCTACTGACCTTCAGAGAGGACTGTGCTGCTGAGAATAGGACTCAGAGATATTACAGCTCTCTTGAGTGCTGCTTCTACCTTACACTGGGGATTTGCTTTGACTTGCAGCCATCAGAGCCCGCCTGGCGTTTCAGATTCCTATGCTACACACAGCAGGGCTGACTGCTAGAAAGCCCTGATTCATACCAGTGTGATGTGGTGCTGAGCCAGAATACAAGCCATGTGATGCACAGGGTGCTTCTACCCCCATGCTGGGGTCCTGGCTGCAGAAAAGTGTGAGCAGGTGAAGTCCTTCAGTGCAGAGAGGGTCCAGTGAGTGCGGTGCCAGGGCTCCCAGTACAAGGGAGCTTCCCAGCTTCAGTACAAGGCTGCCCTGAAAGCATTTTAGGGAGCCAGGTGGGGAAGAAAGCGAGTGTGAGATCTTGGTTATTTCCTTTTCCAGAGAAAAAAGGAATGGGAAGGGAAGTAAAAACCAGTCTTCAACCCTGCTCCTAAAAAGCCGTGAGACTGTAACACTGATCAGGAATGGCTCCTCGATGCTGCCCAGTCAAGGCTCGAGGCAACAAAGAGGATTAACTGTCTTGCAAACAGTGATGAGCAAGAGACTAGCAAAATAAACCAAAGGTGGGTAGAACAACTCACTGATCAGTGTTACAGTCACATGTTTAATGCACCAGCCACAGGCGAGGAGGACAAAATGTCAGCGCAGTGGATATTAAGCAGATAAATCTGATCTCACTTTACCCTAGCACAGGAATGGCTCCTCGATGCCACCCAGTCAAGGCTTGAGGCAACAAAGAGGATTAACTGTCTTGCAAACAGTGATGAGCAAGAGACTAGCAAAATAAACCAAAGGTGGGTAGAACAACTCATGTTTGGGACAGACACATCTGGCTCCAAATCTCCTGGCAGTGTAAACTGATGTGGGTTTGCTGACTATCAGCAGGAGAGAACTTGGCCCAAAATAGTGGAATTAAATGTATCAACAGTGATGAGTTTCCTCACTGTGCTGAAATCTACCGGTTTCCCTGCTTCTCCCCACTCACTAACGAATAAGTCGACACCACTAATGCAGAATGAAAAGGCCACGGGTATCTAATGCATATTGGCCCTGATGACAGCTACTGATTTTTGATACTTCTGTGCTTCACACTCCCGTAATAAATAATAATAATAAATAGAAATTAACTTTAGTCATTAGATAGATGGAATATTGAACATAGGTGTTGGTCAAGATGTCACTCTGGAACTCTGTGTTTTTTAGGACTGATGAGTCAACCCCCAGTCCCATGTGGGTCACTGGCTGCACGCGCTGCTCAGACAGGATCAATCTCTGGCTGCTGTTTTTAAATTACAACTGGACTACAGGTACAACATGGGCATGTGCAGCTCAATTACTACATCAATACATCAATCAGGGTAACAAACGTGGAGGGAGAATGAGCATCGCACTTATTAACAGACTGGGGGCATGATCCCACTCTCATTTTAAGCAGTAGTAAAATCTCCCTGGGGTTGCACAGGAAAACAATTAATCCTTTTCTGATAGTCCTGTCAAGAGGAACTGGGAATCTATTACACAACCCTGGGTGGCCTATTTACATAGTGTCAAGTACAAAGGGGACTAAAGTGCCCCAGACAAACCTGTAAAGGCCAATTAAGAAAAAAAAAAAAAACAGAAAAGAGAATCACAAGAAAATACTTCAGAGGAGTTTTTTCATGGTGTTGGTTATAGTTTGATTCTTTTAATTTTAAAGGTCCTGAAAAGACACAGCAGGTCAGAAAGGTCAAAGCTGGAAGGACAAGACATACAGCCCTGAGCAGCTCGGACCGCACTGAGACCTCCCAGTTAGATGGAGTTGATTAGACCAGCTCCACTGGGCTGGTCCCATCATTCAGCAATCATTCCCATCTCCAGGCCAGTCCCACGTTTGGGCCTTCCCCGGGGTTAGATACTAATGGACTTCACCAAAACGCCTTTGAGGGTCTATAATCACCGTGTTTATCTGAGGCAGAGGGGAGGAGTGAGCCCAGGCCACAACTCTTAGGCTTGGCCATGGGAATCGCTTTTTCCTGAGCACCTGAGAGCAAGTAGAAGAAGAAGTGGGGGAAGACAAAGTTGTCACAATGAATGATCCTTCACCTTCTTTCTCCATCTCTGTCGGGAAAGAGGAGGATGAGTCATACCTGACGTTACAATAGGCATTCAAAACAATTTGTTATGAAGCAAATCTGAGCCTGCACACTGTGGACTTTAACAAGAAGCTAATTTCAGCCTATTGGAATGGGAAAGAGAAATTCAAGATGAATTTGGCCTTGGCAAGCTATACAGAGATGTCTTTAGGTCTCTTTCAGAAGTGAATTATTCAGAAGCATGGGACAACTACTGTGGGGAAGCAGAATGCTTCAGAAAGGGGTGTGATCAACTGACAGAAGAGATTAAAATTACTGGGGAAAGCTGTTTGCTGTTTGAGAATTAAGATGCAAAGAGTAAGAGGCAGCATGTTCCAGAAATGGATATGTGAGCTCAGGTAAAAGATGTAAGAAAGCCATCTGTGGTGGAGCACAGCCCTGTCACTTCAGCGCACTTCAGGGCAAAACACTTCCAGTCTGAAAGTGTTTTAGAGATCATCTAAAACTGCAGAACTCCTTCTGTGTTGGGAAACAACAGGCTCCAGAGTCCTGCTTTTGCTGCAGCGGCTCTGAAGCCAACCAGGAAACACAAGATGAAAGCCTTTCTAAAACAGAAAATAAAGGGAAAAAGGAATGTTTACACAGATCTGGCATAGAGTTTCACAGAGAGATTCAAATATTGGCCTGACGCTGACAGCCAAAGCTTAATCAAACTCTGCAAGCGGATTTATGGAGCCTGCCAACTCTGAAGGGATGCCAAGGAGAATAAATTATTGGCATATTTGAAGGCATTTTTCTATCTGCCTTTGTTAGGCTCCTCAGCTCTGAGGCTAAAGCAGTGAGCTCATCTAGTTCCCTCTTTGATTTCAGTGGGCCACCACTGTGTTGCTCCTTTTCCTTTTAATCTTTGTCTAAAAAATGCTCCCAGCATCTGGTTCATTCAGAAACAAGCTCATTCTGGCTGTTCCAACGCTGCATGTGAAGCCCATTATCCATCTTTTTCTGTCTGATGGAAGGAAAGAACCTGGCCCAGATCTGTAGGATGCAAGAGCAAAGGAGAGACATATGCCTTGCGCAGCGTGACGTAAAGGAAACGTAGGCAACCTTGCACCATCAGCATCTGGCTGCCTCGTTCCACACCTTGTGTGTGTTCAAGACAGGGTGGGGAGCACAAACACAGGGGTTTGGTCTAGCTCACGCAGCGGTCAAGCTGACCACCCAGGTCTTAGGGAAAAGGTAAGGAACAAAGGCAGTAGGAAGCACTTCGTGCTTGGCTGTGCCAAGCAAAGCATCTCCCAGGTATTTTGAGTCGTGTGTTGCTTGCTATAGCATGCAGGGAGGATGCAGACATAAACTGTGGTGTCTGAGCTGATGACAGTTAGTTCGGACCTCCCAGTATCCAGGGGTGTTGGTGGGTGTTGTTCATACAAAGTGCAGTGTATGAAGAGAATAAACTTCTCCAAAGAGCAGGTCAGAAGACCTCACCCTCTGTGCTGATGTTTGGGGCAAGCAGCTGCAGAGTAGGCAGCTTAGCCCATCCACAGATTAGCACATCCACATTCCTCCCTGCTGTATTGTACCTCTCCTGGAGGTACAATACAGCAGGGAGGAAACAGTCTAGCAGGTTCCTGGAGGGTTTGGAAGACAACTCCCTGACCCAGCTGGTAAATGAACCCACAAGGGAAGGTGCCCTGCTGGACTTGTTGTTTGTCAATAGAGAAGACCTGGTAGGGCAAAAAATAACCACCCAAACCAACCATCTACAGGCTTCTCCCCATGAACTCGGGAGAAATTGCTGTTGGAGCAACACACTACTCATTCCAAGTACCTTGTGGGGAAGTCTTTTGTGCGTGATGATCACCTGAGGGACTGAGGGACCTAAGGCAGCCTCATATTCACTCTTCTGGGTGGCAAAGGAATGACCAACTTCTGCAGAAAGTTTTGAGTTGTTATTCTAACTCACAAGATGAAAATTGACTGAGCTGTTGGGGAAGAGCCCCCCTACCATTCTGCTGCTGAAGATGAAATGGCTGGTTGCTGTCTGCACTGCAATATGCCTGAGCCCTTTTCCTGCTCCCTGGGAAAGCCCACGTGTGCTGCCTCCTAGCAAAGGGGGATAATTTACACTGCAGGTGAGTCCTCGTGTGTGCTAGCCAAAATACCCAGGGAACTCACTGAAAAGCCCTAGTTTCTGGGTTTCAGTCCATGACATGAGTTTCTGTCACAGGAATGGGAGAAGAGGCTTTCCCTTTCCAGATCAAAGCTTTTTTGGCTTCTAGATCAGGCTTCAAGGCTATTCGGGGACAAAGAGGATTTAAACTGTGGCACATTTAACCATTCCCTCTCTGGCTGCTCCCAAAAACCATGCAAAGCTGCTGGCAGAAGCTGGGAAGGAAATTCCAACTCCCTCGCCTTGTGCTCCGGCACCCAAAAATGGGTTCATAAAACACAGGTCAGCAGAGCAGGACCTGGCTCCTGCTGACCCACGCAGCATCAATGCTGCTGTGGCTGAGTCTGAAGCACTAATTCCCAGGCACAACAGCCCCTTCCTGTTCACCTGGCAGTGAAAAGAGGATTTTAAGTAAGTCTGTGAGAGCAAAGTCTAAAGGAGGACGGGGAGTGCGTCTGTGTGTGTTACACTTCAGTGGTGGTGTTGGGGTGCAGGGAGTGACAGGGTATGTGGGCGGGGGAAGCGAACACAGTGCAGCAGAGAGTTCACTAAGCCAGAGTATTTAACTTCTGAGTCAGCATCACTTCCAGGCTGTTGTTTTCTAGAAAAACAGTTCAGCTTCAAGTTTTTCCTCTATATTCTCGGCACTATATTGCTGACATCATTCTTCTCTGAGCTACGGGTCATGTTTGCTCTCTGCTGAGCTCCCGGCCCTTTCAATTCCTCTCACTCTTTGCACTAATCCACCAGCGTTTGGATTCCCTGTGCTGTTCCACCTGCACTGGGCAGGAGTGAAGGCTGCTAAAACCACAGCTGATTTCCTCTGCACCTTCCCCTTTCCTTGCCTGGTGTTTATTTTTCATATGAAAACCACATGGAGTAGGACATAACCAATTTTACCCAGTCGGTCTCTTAACTCTGTTCATATTTCCTTGAAAATACACATTTTTAACCAATTGGAGGGAGAACAGCCTTTAGGCTTGTTTGTGTCTCCAAAGCATCCAGCTACAGGCAAGGCTGCCCAAGCCTGGCTTTTGGAAGGAGCATTTCAGCTAGGTGTTTCAGAGCTCACGTCAAGACTGGAGGTTGGCACATGGAAGCTCTTGGCTTCACCAGACTCAGCTATGACAGGAGTTCAGAAACCCAGGGTGCAGGAGGCAGGGCAATGCTAACACTTCCCTGGGGAGATGCTGCTTTCTAGCCCCAGCTGTTACCTGGCTCTGAGAGTGAAAGCAGTTAAACTGCAAATCGCTCATCCAAATTTCCAAGCCTTTGGACCAACCACTGGTACTTCAGATGATCAGTTCATGGAGCGACTCAGTAGGCTGAGTCCTCCTCTCCTCATCTGAAACCAGACTTGGAAAGGAAAATCCTTGCAGCTTTTCCTGCGCATTTGCTTCTCAATACACCACAGGCTTTTGAAACCCGATTTTCACTGTGTCCCTTCATTCTCCCCCCTATCCCCAGCTAAGCCTGACTGTGAGCAAGGCAGCGTGACTGGATTACTTTTGAGAAAGTCAGAGAGAGAAGCGAGTGAAACACGCTGCCAAAATACCACCCCACTTATGGGAAACGAGAGGATTGTATTTCATCTTGCAATTCATTCAGCCGAATCCCAAAGCCTCTGCCTGCCTGGAAAGCCACCCACCTCAACTCAAGCACCTTTTGACAGCGACAATTTACAAATTCAGAGCACCAACACACCGTAGCAAAGCAAACTCCAGCTGCACTCTCACTGTAAGAGATAGGGTGCAGCAGTCTCTGCTCTCTGCTTGCTCACAGCTTTTCTTTCTCAGTCTCTTCATCATCAGGCACTGGTGACTGCTCTGTCAGCTGATGGCAGAGAGTATTTGAAAGAATTTCTTTTACAGACACAGACCCAATAGCTCCTCTGGGGTAAACTCCTTGTGAATGCATTCAGGTAGGGCCATGGAGAAAGCTTTTTTTTTTTTTTGAGGAGGGAATTAAAATCAAAGCAAGACTTCAGTTTAGAATGAGCTGAAGTGGTCTGAATCCATTCAGCAGCAATTCTCATTTTCTGTACTTTCTTTTTTTTGCCTCCCACAAGCAAATCCATGCCTGGTTCAACTTGCTCACACAAGCAAGAGACACCTCAGTTGAAATCCTCTCTGCCTGACCTGAACCATCAATATGTAAATTAACCAGTGACACATTCAGACAGGGCAGGGCACACAAGTGAGAGTTCCTAATATCATGGGGTTGGAAAGCACCATCACAGTTGTAAATCAGGGAGCTCGAGTTCACATTTTGTTGGAGGTAAACAGACTAGTGATCAGAAGATGCTCACATAGTAATAATGCTGTATCTAAGAAAAATAACATTAGAATCACAGAATGGTTTGGGTTGGAAGGGACCTCAAGGCCCATCTCATTCTAACACCCTGCCATGGGCAGGGACACCCTCCTTTGGTTGCCCAAAGCCCCATCCAACCTGGCCCTGTACACTACCAGGGAGGGGGCAGACACAGCTTCTCTGGGAAAACTCTTCCAGTGCAGAGAGAAGAATTTCTTCCCAATACCTAATCCAAATCTCCCCTCTTTCAGCTTAGGGCCATCACTCCTTGTCCTATCACTCCATGCCCTTGTAACCAGTCCCTTTCCAGCTTTCTTGGAACCCCTTCCGATACTGGAAGGCAGCTGTAAGGTCTCCCCAGAGCCTTTTCTTCTCCAGGTGAAACAAGCCAACTCTCTCACCATATCAAGCATCAGAAGTCTGTGAGAAAAAAACCCCAACTATGTATTTAGCAGCTAGAAAATCCACTGTCTTCCTTCATAGAATAGCTATAAGGGAACAAAGAAGCCATGTTCACCACTCTGTATTATACTGACACCTAAAAATACTGACCAAACATTATCAGTACACTGCAAATATAAAGTCTCAGCAGTGTCCACATCTGTTATCATTCAAAAGAAATCAAAGCGTGTGGGGTTTTTATATTTTAATCAAGAGCCCCACACAATCTCATGACAGGATGTTTCCTTCCTGTTAAAGCCCACATGCTCTGATGCCTCTCAAAGCTCAGCGTAAGAAAGGGAGGAGGACACTGTCTCCCACAGTATTCTCCTGCAGAAGCTGGCAGCCCGTGGCTTGGATGGGTACACCCTCGGCTGGGTAAGGAGCTGGCTGGAGGGCCGGGCTCAGAGAGTGGTAGTAAATGGAGTTAAATCCAGCTGGCGACCGGTCACGAGTGGTGTTCCCCAGGGGTCGGTGCTGGGGCCTGTCCTCTTCAATATCTTTATTGATGACCTAGATGAGGGCATTGAGTGCACCCTCAGTAAGTTTGCAGATGACACTAAATTGGCTGGGAGTGTGGATCTGCCTGGGGGTAGCGAGGCCCTACAGAGGGATCTGGACAGGCTGGAGAGCTGGGCTGAAGCCAATGGCATGAGGTTCAACAAGAGCAAATGCCGAGTCCTGCACTTTGGCCACAACAACCCCAGGCAGCGCTATAGGCTTGGGGCGGAGTGGCTGGAGGACTGTGTGGAGGAAATGGACCTGGGGGTACTGATTGATGCACGGCTGAACATGAGCCGACAGTGTGCGCGGGTGGCCAAGAAGGCCAACGGCATCCTGGCTTGCATCAAAAATAGTGTTACTAGTAGGAGCAGGGAGGTAATTGTCCCCCTGTACTCAGCACTTGTGAGGCCGCATCTCGAGTACTGTGTTCAGTTTTGGGCCCCTCACTACAGGAAAGATATTGAGGCTCTGGAACGCGTTCAGAGGAGGGCTACTAAGCTGGTGAGGGGTCTGGAACACAGGCCTTACGAGGAGCGTCTGAGGAAGCTGGGATTGTTCAGCCTGGAGAAGAGGAGGCTTAGGGGAGACCTTATAGCTCTCTATAACTTCCTGAAGGGAGGTTGTAGTGAGCTGGGGGTCGGCCTCTTCTCCCGTGTAGGCAGTGACAGAACTAGAGGGAATGGTAGCAAGCTGCGCCAGGGGAGATTCAGGCTCGACATTAGGAAGCACTACTTCTCAGAAAGGGTAGTCAGGCACTGGAATGCACTGCCCAGGGAGGTGGTGGAGTCACCAACCCTGGGGGTGTTCAAGGAAAGACTGGATGTTGTATTGAGGGATATGGTTTAGTGGGAGCTAGTAGTAATAGGTGAATGGTTGGACTGGATGATCTTCTAGGTCTTTTCCAACCTTGATAATTCTGTGATTCTGTGATTCTGTGAAATGAGGTGCTCTTTAGTGAACAGCTCCTGAAGCCAAAAGCGACTGCTATGAGGTTGCAGGAACTCAGGCTGTAGCAAACTATCATCAGTGCTATAAAACATGATGCAAAGTCACCTCCAAGGTAGCAGCCACCCAGGGAACAGAAACACCAAAGAACTGAAAGTCCAGTAAAAATATCAGCTGCAACTTCCTACCAGTTAATCACAAGGTTCTTGGTTAATGCCCTAAATTGCAGCCTTTTCCCTGAAGCAGACCTAGGGTAGTGCTTCCCTCAGGCAATGCGTATGCATTTCAGAGAGGTGGTTTTACTTTCACTTGGGTTCCAGCAGCACCACATGATCCAGCAGAGTGGCTGGAGAGGAGACCTTTTTCAAGCAAGTAACCAGCAATCTCTAAGTTGACTGTGTGGTTGTGGAGACACTCGATCGCTCTCTATTTAAATTCTTAGCTCCCTCCTCAATTCTGGCCCTCTTTCTCCAGTGCCTCTCTTCTTACTGCTTGCTTTTTAATCACAGAAGGGACCTGATGTTGGAAGGTGGGTGCTGAATACAGGCTAGAGCACCCTGGGGTGACTGCAGCTTGCACTGGCTCTTTCTGTGAGGTTCCTATCGGAATTAGGAAAATTAACATTTCATCAAGAGGCAAAACCACAAACTATATTTGATTATACCCTGAAATTCCTGTTGTGATGAGCATCCATCTGATCCTATTTTACCTCCATCTCATACTTATGCAAGATACCTGCAACAAATCCACTCTGCTATTTCTTGTCACCGCAGAAGATGAATTAGCTCAGGCACTCAAGAGTCCCAATCCAACAACATGAACGTTGCTCCTGAAGCTCCAATGTATCTAAATGTCACCTTTTTTTAATATATTTTAAATATGTTTCAGGTTATTTCCAAAACCTAAGAGGGCTCTCAGCATGACAAACAATCACTTCTGACAATCACATGTGATTTCAAAGCACAACCCTTTCCCTCCTCAAGAAGTGGATTCTATTCTCAGTTGATTTCTGTGGAATTATTTAGATGCATTTTCAGCTGCTCAGCTTATATCCAATGGAAATCTTACAGCAGAAAACCTCCAGATACTTGCTACTAAAGATCTGATGAAAAAAAACTCTCCTCTTTCCTTTAAATGGTCCCATCATTTGTTAACCCATTTCTTTGAGTCAGCTCTCCACAAGTTATTATAAGCTACTATCTTATCCAAACGTTTCTTAGATCCTCTATCACCACAATATTTAGTGGTATCCAGTCTTAAATGCATCTTTGTTCACCAGGAAAGGAAATACTCTGATCCTTCTCTCTCCAAATGGTGCTTACAGACATTAAGTGAATTGATGGGGGCAGGAAGAAGTCAGTATCCGACCAGCCTAGTCAGGTCTTCTGATTCATAGGTTAACACCCTCGTCATTTAATCACCTTTTGATTCATTACAGTAAAGCCAGGCAGTGTCAGCACACTAAGCACTGTACATGCACAGCCTGAAATCTTAAAAAGCTTCGCTCCCATGGCACAGGGGAAGATGTGAGGCACACAGATAAGAGGGCTCCTGGGAAAATTCAGGAATAGATGGTAGAACAAGGACTAAGTGTAGCCAGCAACAGCTCTCTTCAGGCTGTTTTCTGTACAGCCCCACTTTTTTCCCCCTCCTAAACACACAGAAATCAAAACCCCATCTTTGCATGCCATCAGACAGCAACCCCTGGGGCATGGTTAGTATTACCAGCAGCCAGAAGAAGTCATGAAGACCACTTCTCACCACTCCAGTCGAATGGCAATCGTCTATGGTCACTACAGATTAAACACCGTGTATACCTGCTGCTTCTGCTCTGGAAGGTGACCATATGTTGTAAATCATCAAGTCAGCAGGGGAATGCCCATACACACAGACAGGCACACACTCTGCCTGCCAAGTTGGCAGCTGAACTGCAGAAAGGACGTAGCTATGCAAACACACCTAAGTGGGGCAGGGTATTTTTTTGTTTTGTTTACCCTTCAATCCAAGATAACAGAAGGGTCAGGGTCAGGGTTACCGCCAGTTCTGAGTGCCCATGCCCCAACCTTGTTTTCTTTTGCTAGATTTAGGCTGAAGAAAGGCAGACTGAAAGCACTCAAATAAGCCAAGAGAACTCACCGCTTTGAGGATTGCCACTGCGTCCTGCTGGAGCCACGTTGGGTAGACGACTTCATCGTTCAAAATGGCCTCGAAGAGATCATCCTCGTTCTCTGCCTCGAAGGGCGCGTGGCCGCAGAGCATCTCGTACAGCAGCACGCCCATGGCCCACCAGTCTACATCAGGGCCATACAGCATCTCCTGCAGGATCTGAAGGCAGAACGAGAAAGAAACATCAATGCTGAAGCTTCTTAAACTGAGCAGGAGAGGAAAAAGGATTTGGAAACATCAGTGCAGAAGTTCTTGCCACAACCTAACAGTGTTCTTTGTTAGGTTGGCTGGATGTCCAGCAACATGTAGGTGATCTCAAGCTGGGAAGCCACAGATCTGCACTAAGGTACAGCAGATCCATTAAACAAGGACTGAACTAGCTTGACTGCTAACAGAAGAAACAAGCCCTCAGAAATGATGCTAGGGCTTAGCAAAACTGGCTGAGACTCTGAAGTGGTAGAGCAGCCATGTCTGAAGGTTGACACCAGTTTTTCCTTCCCTCTGGGAAGGAAATGCTCTAATGAGCTCCAACAGCAAGGCTTTCAGCTGGAGAGGGGAAGAAGCACAAGTGTGTGAGCGAGGTACAAACACCAGCCACAGACAAAAATTCAATTATGTTGAAGGATGTGAAACCCTATCTGAACATCTGGCAGCATCTGGAGGGCAGCTGTTCCTTGAAGAGGTGCTTATTAATTTTGTAGTTGGACTGGGGAATGACAGGGAGGGGGAGGAGGCAGAGAAAGGAACTGGGAAATGAAGAATTGTCTCCTTTCAAATCAAACTGGGCCAGTATCTCTATGTGCCTTCTAAGATTTTTGCAGCTGTGCCTCCAATTCTCACCTCACATTTCCTAAAGAAAAATACGGCCTACTGAAGACTTACTCATGCTTTGCTTACACATGGGACTGATAATACAAGCATGCACCTAGGAGGAAACCCTAGCAGGCAAGTAAGGTGTAGCTTAAAGACATCAGAGAGTACACTTGCTGCTCCAAAGCTAACCTACACTTTTCATATTGTAACCAAGTTTTCCTGTCCAAAGACCAGTTTCCTATACCTCAGGAGCGATGTAGTCTGGTGTACCACAGAAGGTGGCTGTGGTAATGCCATCGTGAATACCCTCTTTGCACATTCCAAAGTCTGCCAGCTTGCAGTGACCCTCGTAGTCCAGTAGCACGTTGTCCAGCTTCAGGTCCCTGCAATGAGAATTGTTCACCAAGTCACTATGTGTTTGGAGCAGCCCCAGCACAAAGGCAGGCAGCGTCCCCGGCCTCTGCAGCTTATCTCTAAACTGGATGAGCCTCATCATCATCAAAAAAATACACAGAAATCAGGCAGGA
The DNA here is from genome assembly GCA_020800305.1 of Porphyrio hochstetteri. Taxonomy (NCBI): domain Eukaryota; kingdom Metazoa; phylum Chordata; class Aves; order Gruiformes; family Rallidae; genus Porphyrio; species Porphyrio hochstetteri. The sequence goes on along the minus strand of CM036908.1, from coordinate 64,445,022 downwards.
GGGGGGTTCTTTTGCTTCATCACTTTTAAAAGGGAGGAACAAACGCCATTCTGCCCAAGTGCATGTCATACAGACAGGTGCTATACGAGTTCGCCCACATGGCTTTCCAAACACACCACAAGCCTGGCTGGCAGAGCTCCTGCTCATTTAGCTCTGGGACTCACTGGAGCAGAGGTTGCCAGAGCTGTCAAATTGCGTAACGATGTTGTGATGCAGCACAAAGCACCTCACGGGACGCGCTCTGATTCAGCACAGCACCACGCTGGGAGCACGCAGACAAAGCTCGGAGGCGTGTGAAGCCTCTTCGGAGGGGCAGAAGATCCCCCTTTTCTCCTGAGGTGGGAGGGATATGTCCCAGACTTGTCTGTGTCGAGGGAAGCCTGACTAATAAACCCCACCTGCAATGTTACACAAGCTGAGAAGAAACGAAACTCCCTGCTGACACCATGCCACGTGGGCAGGGGGAATCTTCAGCCATCACAGGATGCCTCCCTCATAGGACAAAGTCTTAAAGTCCTCCCAGGTGCACCAACTCCAGCAGGACCTCACTAATTTAAGAAGTGAGTGTGCACCATAGTGCTCACTGGGGTAGGGACCTTCTTGTCACTGTCCTAAGAGACCTGCAGCCAAACACCATACTGTACCAGCTGCAAAAAGGCACATTTTCCAATATGTCACCTCTAACAGCCTGGGAGCTCCCCATCAAAAGCAGAGCTGCCAAAATGACAAGAGCCCTTATAAAGCTTATCAGCTTGCCCGACCTTGAGATTGCCTCAGGGAATAGCCCAGAGTCAGCAGCGCCGTCAGGAACACGACCAGAAAGCATGAGGTCATCTGCAGACTCTGGCAGTGCTTTCCTAAAAATACACACCAGCTCACAGCACCTCTGCTTTTCAGCTGCCAGGCAAGCTCTAGGCACCATCACTGATGGAAGAAAGCAGCTATGATGGGAGCTCTGTGCAGTACAAACAGGTCACCATTCATTTTTTAAACTCTCTCAGGTATCGGGCCAAGAGTTGCACAGAGCCCTCACAGCAGCTCTGAGGCAGGGAAGTGTTACCATCACTGGTATACTGAGGTGGAGGACAACTTAAAGGCATAAACAAAGCCAATTTCAAAGTCATTCAGATGTCCAGATAAGGATCAAATAACTAAATACATCTGAGGGTCCTTCATGAAAGCCGTGCTGGAACTTGATCTACTTTGCCCTTTCATTGGACATCTATTTTCTTGGGAAGGGGGCGCAACAGAGAGGGTGGCAACACAAGAGGTGCCATCTCCGCATCAGTATGAAAACCAATGGGTGAGCTGAAATCTGAATCCAGGTTGATCCTATTCATCCTCCATCTATAACCTTAAAGGGAAAATCAGGTGGTCAGTTGCTCTGTTGTGCTCTGTCATTTCTACATCCCACTCCAGCACCAGAAACCTCACTGGACCTTGAGGCAGCTTTCCCTTAACTTTACTGTTGCAGTGGAAAGTTCAATGATGCATTGTGCTAGGCAATCAGAGCCACATCCTGTTCTAAAGAGGTAAGAAAAAGTATTATTGGCCTCTTTTGAATGGATGGCAAAGTGAGAGATAGAGGCTAAGAAATTTACCCATGTCCCAAGAGCCAAGACTGAAAAGCAGCTTCCTGTATTTCAGTTCTGGATCTGCATTGCAAGATCACACATCCTCTCTCTTCAGCTTTAACACAGTGTGCCAACACAAGCCAGCAAAAAGTAAGGATGCTGCCCTTCCCAGCAGGCCCACCAGCTATCCAGTAGTCACTGAAATGTGGATGCCAAGAACAGTGCCCATGCCTGTCTTAAGCTGCAGTGTTTGCTCTGGGTGGGATGCTCAGCAGAAGACACGTATTTTTTCCTTTCTGAGAACTGAAAATGGCACCTAAGGCATGCAGGCAAAGGCTCGTCTTGGAAAGGCTTTAGGCAAGCACAGGGAGAGGTATTGTACGTGCTCGCCCATGACAGTATGCTTTCAGCAGCAGTTTACAGCCAAAGCTCCTGTTGCTCTTCCCTGTGGTTGCTGGCAGACAGGGAAGCCCTCTGAGCATGAAGGCAGGCCTTGTTTCCAGGAACCTGTGATGATGTGGCTGAAATGTGCAGTTTATTCTTGGCTCGGTTCTAAATGCAGCAAACACCTTTTCAGTCCTGGGCAGGCCTGACTGTCGGAGGGTGCCCCTAAAGGTGAGACTGGAAGGGGAATTCTGGTGAACCTGCTTGAAGATCCCTGTTCTGAACCTCTTCTCACTCCCCAAAACATCTGCTGTCCCCTGGCATGCTTTGGGATACCTCAAAACACACCTTCCTTACATCTGAGCCAGCAGAAACATAGTCACATACATGGAGCCAGCAGGTTACAGTCCCTCATGGAGAGCCCAAGGAGCAGAGGCAAGACACGGTGTCCTGGGCTGGGCTGGGATAGAGTTAATGTTCTTTCTAGCTGCTGGGCTAGTGCCACGTCTGGGATTTAGGATGAGGACAGTGCTGATAACACATGGATGTTTAGTTGTTGCCAAGCAGTCAAGGACTTCTCAGGTTCTCACACTGCCCTGCTAATGAGAAGGTGGGGGGCGACCGAGAAGTTGGGAGGGGACAGAGTCAGGACAGGTGACCCAGACTGGCCAAAGGGATATTCCATACCATGACATCACACTCAGCATAAATGTCAGGGTATGGAATATCCACATTCTGGATGGTGGGGGTGGGGCATGCACCTCCAGGACATGCAGCTCAGGCATGGTCCAGCTTTGGAACAGTTCTGAGCCGTACAGTCAGTGGTCTGAGCTGCGCAGTTCAATGACAAAGTGTATCACCAGTTTGTATATTTTGCTATAAAGTCCTGTTCTTGTTACCTCTCTCCTTCTGCTGTCCAAGTAAACTGTCCTTATCCCACCCCAAGAGGTCTGCCTTTGTGTCCCCATTTTCTTTTCTACCTTCCCTTCCCCTCTCCTCCTTCCCCTGTGGGGGGAAGCGAGCGAGTGGCTGCACGGTGCTCAGCTGCCAGCTGGGGCTGAGCATGACACGCAGCTACAAGGCAAGGCCAGCTCTGCAGACCAGACTTCGAGTCGCTCTGCCACTCCTCAGACGTGCTGCAGAAAGCACTGAAATCCCTGCTAGCTGGTTCAGGCATGATGCTCAGCAAGATGGCAGGAGCTTCTGCAGGTGCAAGAGCACTCTGCGCTTGCTGCGTCCTCCCAGAGAGCTTCTCTGTACATAATGGGCATTAAACTGCCTGCATCTCACTGAGCAAGTACAGTTTTAACCACCCAAGGCAAACCTCCAGCCCTTTGGCTTCTCTACATTGCACGTTAAACCCATTAAGAGTGCCTGCCATCTCCTCATGCAGTTGGGATACTGGCTTCTCCTGACTTCTTTCCAACAATGTGGAATCCAAAACTTGCATTTTCCATTTTCATATAACCTATCACGTGACGTTAATCTGCTCTCACTTGCTTGGGCACTCTGGCTGTGTGAAGATTGTTTTTTAAAAAATTAGGACCTCCCATGACCAAAGAAGACTCCTCCATGCTCTTCCCTTGGCAAGGCCTCAGAAGATGGCCCCACATATTCCCCTTGGAGCAGGGCTGGTGGATCAGCACAGCAGCAGGCTCAGCCACTTGGCTCTTCTCTGGCAGCCCCACAGGATAATTCTCTGAGAAAGTCGTGGTTTGGTCTCGTGTTTTGGGCATTTGCCTCAAGTGATCCCAACAGTCATAAGCTCTATACTTGGTGCTCAACATTGACAAGTCTCCCTGCGTGTCATACCCCGTGAACCAGCATGGCCACATGAGAGGAAAAACACTGACAGGTTTCTGAGATTTACAAGGAGCTCTTCATTTTCACAGCAAGGATTCCGGGAAGCTGATGAAAACTGGAAGTCATCCAGCTCAGAAAGCCCAAATCTACCTCATTTCCTTAATACATGCATTTTCCATTCAATATTTTTAGCAGTTCGGTGAAGCAATAACGGCAGAGAGGTTTTCTGAGGGCTGCATTTCTAAGGTCCTGCTGAGGTTCTGCCTTTCACTGGCAAACCTCCACTGGAAAACAGGCTTCATCCTGACTCAGAAAGGCAGCCTTTGTCCTCACAGGCAGCTATGGCACATTGGCTTAACGGCCCCTGTTTAGTCTAGACCCAGAAGAAATGACAAAATGAGCTGCTTCAGTATTCCTCGCTGGAAGAGATGTTCTTTATACGTCTGCCGCTTAAGTTTAATGCTTGTAAAAAAAAACCAACCCAAAATTACAATTGCAGATGATCCAGTCCTTTTCTGAAGCATCTGTCAAATGCCATTTCTTTGCACCAGGGAGTTTTGCCAGTGAATAGGTGTTACACACGTACCTACCACTTGCTCTGCTCAGATTGTCTCACTCATGATGTAAAAACTATGTTTGAAAGGATGAGGTTCAGGGTTTTTTTTTTCTCCTTTTGGTTTCATCACCCTGTGAAGTAAGGGCTGTGCATGTAGTAAGGATTGACTTTGCAGGAGTGGTGGTGGCAGAAACTAGCTTTGAGTTTCCATGCCTTCGTCCGAGGTTCTCCCAGGTTTGGTAATGCCAAAGGTGCAGTTCAAAGCTGGTGAAAGCCTGCTGTTCCCATCTCAGTGCTAATCATTTAGTCATGAAAGATGTAGATACAGCGTAGTGGGAGCCAGTCACAAACATAGGTGTGCCTAGTGTAATACTCCAGCCAAATGTAAAAAAAAAAAAAACCCAAATCCAAAGCCCAAAAAATGTATATACACACAAAAAAACAACCCCCCCAAACATGGAATTAGCTAAATGAATAATTTTGGCATTTCTGAAAGGGAAAATCTTGCTTTTTCAAGTCTTCAGCATGCAAGGACGTTTTAGAAACACCTCTGGAGTGAGCAAATGTGCACTCAAATCCCGCTTGCAAGGAGGCAGAAGGTTTTGAGTTTTCTCCACCTCTTCTGCTGAAGTCATTTGACTTCACAGCAATACTGAAATCTCCATCACAGTGAAGAAAAATGTGTTTCTATTCCCTGCTCTGGTAGCCAAGGTGATACGTTTCCAACTCCTGCTCCAGTAAAACTGTAATTATTTTTTGCAAAATGAAACAACTTAAATAGAGGAGAACAAAAGCCGTAAAACCCATGGAGCAGCACAGTTGGTAAGATACTTACTGGAGAAGTAGGATTCTTCAAGTTGAAGGCCTTGCTCCAAATGCAGTGGACAAGATTTAAATCAATATTTTGATTAAATAAGGGGAACAGATGGAGCTCTCAGTTTTATGTAAAGCCCTAAATACTCATGCAAAGCTAATTTCATTTCCTATTTTCCACTGCAGTCATTAAAAGCATCCAAATCAAAATATCTTATTTTACTTGAAACCAACACTCTCTTGGCTTGCAACAAAATACTGTTGCTTTTAAAAAGTCCTAACAATTATTTTTGGGCCTGTAAAATCTGAAACCATTTTCTATCTTTCTTTCCACACCAAATTTCGGAGACTCACCTCCCAAACTCAAAGCAAATAAACCATGTTTCATTCCCAAGGTTTCACACCCCTTTGAGAATTAAAGGCTACTTCCAATTGTGTATCCTTTGGGTTCTAAAGTACCCCAAAACTCCTGTTTCACATCTCCAACATTTCTCTAGTAACAACCAAACATTATTTATTTTTATGGTCAAGTTTGTACAACCAGAAACTAGTATTTTCCTAGTGTCAAGGAAGGGTTAAGCAGATTTCCTAAGCGGGGGGAAAGCTGAGTGTCAGCAGGTAGCAGTAAATACAGGCTAAAGACGCCACCTGCAATATATTCTACCAGAGCTAAGCCATAAAACCCCAGGCTGAGCTGCTGCTACTTGCTTAGTTGCTACCACATCTTTAGGGTAGGGGGAAATCCTGAAATCACAAATGAAAAACCAGGTTCCAGGCCTTTGAAAACGGGAGCCAGAAAGCAGACATCAGAAGATCGGGCTGCACTGAGCTGGAGAAAAGGCTTTGAAATCCTGAGTTTTGCTGCCAAATAAGAGAACGAGCTGCTCTTCCCTCCCAGCCTCAGAGATTTCCTTTAATTTAACTCCTGTCATTGTTTGGAGGGGAAAATCAGGATAGCCAAAGCTTACAGAGGGCACCCTCTTGGGTGCAGAACCAAGGGAAGAACTGGAGGTAAGACGCAGCCCTGTCACACAGCATATAACCAGCACGTAAGCACTGCTTTGGGCTGACACACTGAGATGGGAAGCATTACTTTATGTTCCCGTGGCATCACAGTGCAATCCCTGAGCCCTGTGGGGTTTAGTCCATGTGCTCTGTCTCACCAGGCACTGCACAAACTAATGCCGAAATTACAGCAGAGGGACTGCAAAACATAACTTCAACTCCTTGTTTTCTTGAAGAAGGTTCTCTTGGGTAAAGAAAGTGTTCCTTCTAGTTTCCAGTCAGCTGCTGAGGTGCAAACCTGTTCAGATCACCAGCACGCATGCAGAGAGCCTGACTCCAGCAGGTGCACTGCCCCTTGCAGTGCGACATAACGGGACAGAAACAAATACTCAGGTATTTAGAATTCATAATTACTAGAAAGTAGGATGAAACATAGCAAGGTGCCCTTCTTTACTGTCACAGAATCACAGAATCGTAGGGGTTGGAAGGGACCTCAAGAGATCATAGGGTCCAACCCCCCTGCCAAAGCAGGTTCCCTAGGACAGGTCGCACAGGTAGGCATCCAGATGGGTCTTGAATATCTCCAGAGAAGGAGACTCCACACCTCCCTGGGCAGCCTATTCCAGTGCTCTGTCACCCTCACTGCGTAAAAGTTCCTCCGCATGTTGGTGCAGAATTTCCTATGCTCCAACTTTAAGCCATTGCACCTTGTCCTGTCTCTACAGACCACTGAAAAGAGGCTGGGTCCTAACAACCAGAAGTTGTTTTCCAAAGCTGACCATGTTTAAGTGTTTAGGGATTTTAAATACAGTGCTGGCAGCTCCAGGCTGAGTGCTGCATTTCTCAGAAACAAAGCAAAAGCAGAAACGTGACATAACGATACAAGAATCCAACTCAGACCCAGGACAAGTGTCATGAGTGAAACCTCGCTGAAATTTAACACTGATTGCTAGGTCATACAACAGGCCTGTCCCCGCTGGTTGCTTTGTGCAGCCATGGGAAGCAGAGGAAGCTGTGGGGAAGGCTGATCCCACAGGCATCTCAGTATCTGAGCAGTTCTCCAGCCAGAGCCCAGCACCATTCCTGGGGATTTTATGGCCTTATCCCACTACAGCACATCCTACAGACTCCACAGAGAGCTGGGGAGGGGGAACGTGGCAGAATGTAGCAGGGCCCTGTGGCTTTTCTCTGCTTCACCCAACCCACCCACACTGGCACAAAGAACACAAACCTTTTGAAATGCTCTGCACCCATGTGTTACGATAAAGGCATGATGAATTATGGCCACGCAACCTCAAAAACAGGCTCCACCTCTTACAGACACCAGGATGGTATAAAGTGATGCAATATGCACTTGTGTCCAGGGTCAGATCCAAAGCCAGAATACGTGGCTGACCTTCTCCGAAAACTCACACCAGAGCACGTGGCCAAGCACCTCTCTGAAGGACAAGGAGGGTCTTTGAACTTGTGCAAGACAGCGATCCTCATACTCACCTGCAATCTGTGCCCTTCAGTATGTCCAAAGGCACTGTGTATGAGTCTTACAAACTTGCAGGGATAAGTCTGACTAAAGCTTTAAAATACTTTCTTGCTCTGCTGCTTGGGCTTTAGACTAAACCCTGATTGGCAAGCACTTGTATCCAGAAGCGCTCTGTTATTAATCTTAAAGTCAAGCAGCACTTCAAGCATAAGGACAAGTTTCTGCAAGCCACCTGCCTGGGTTAAGGCAGCACCATGGGGTTTTTGGCAGAGATGGGCTGCCAGCTCCTCATCTGCCTGACCCCCTCCTGTTGGCCGTGTCTCTCTCTGGAAGCCAGTTCCCCAGATGACATCAGAGCACAAGTCCTATCCCAGCCCTCCCTGGGCTGCCACTCCAGAAACAAAGCAGTGCCCAAGGTGCAGACTTCTCTTACAGCAAAGGAGCTGGCATTACCTGGGACCTAAGACTTCTCCGATGGTTTGAAGCACCAGCAGTCTCACCTCCCCTCCCTCCGGGCGCTTCAGAAGAGCATCTGTGGAAGCTAACACAATTACCAACATGATTTCATTGCTATTGAGATGAACAAGCATGATTCATCCCCCAGGTAAATTAGAGTGGTAGGTTAAAATCCCCCTCGGCACACCACAGCAGTTAACCACAAAGCTACCACCACATTAGTGGGGCTGCACCTGAGGGGCACTGATCCAGCAGGACCCCACAGGTGCCCTGAGACCCTTCAGAATCAGGCACACCTCTAAGCTCCCCCTTCATTAGATGCATGGCAGCTGTAAGGGAGCTAATGATAGTTTCCAAAGGCAGCTTTACAAGGGCAAAAAGACACTCTTGTGAAATGGGGCAGCCGAGAGCCGGAGCCATTACTGCTGAAACACAGACGCGCTGGAGATTGCTACGTTGGAGCACCAAAGATGGTGCAATCCATATGTATTTATATGTCCACATTTGTGCGTGTACTTTTTTATGTGCATATTTACAGAATCACACAGAATCACAAGGTTGCAAAAGACCTTTGAAGATCATCAAGTCCAACCATTCTCATCCTAAACTAAACCATATCTCTTAAGTACCTCATCAGCCCTTTTTTTGAGCACATCCAGGGAAGGTGACTCGACCACCTCCCTGGGCAGCCTGTTCCAGGCCCCCACAACTCTTTCAGTAAAAAATTTTATTCTAATGTCCAATCTAAACCTGCCCTGGCACAGCTTCATGCCATTCCCCCTTGTCCTATCACCTGTCACCTGGATGAAGAGACCATCACCTATCTCTCTATAACCTCCCTTCAGGTAATTGTAGGCGGTGATAAGGTCTCCCCTCAGCCTCCTCTTCTCTAAACTAAACAGCCCCAGCTCCCTCAGCCGCTCCTCAGAGGATTTGCCCTCCAGCCCCTTCACCAGCCTGGTTGCTCTTCTCTGGACACGCTCGAGGACCTCAATGTCCTTCTTATGGGGAGGAGCCCAGAACTGGACACAGCACTCGAGTTGTGGTCTCACCAATGCCAAGTACAGGGGCACATATATATAATACATATATTATTTGCTGCACTTTCATCTAGGACTCGAGTCAGGAAGTTACACTTGAGGTATTTCCCTGAACCCCAGAGAAAATGTCCTTCCATATACTGCAGGAAGAGAGAGGTGGGCAGAAGAAGGCTTCGTGTCCAGCTTTTGGTATGCACACCACGCGTTCCCTCTCTGGATGAGCCGCCAGCCTGGTCCTGTGATGGACTCCTCAGTCCCACTGGGCAGCAACACTGGAATTTGCTGGCCCTGAAACATCACTTTCTGAGTTGCTCCCAACAGCGTTTCTATTTTACCCTTGCCAGAAATGGAGGAAAAGAGAAAAAAACAAACCACCAACCCAACCCACAACCCTTTTTTCTGTGAGTCCCCTTGCCTGAAGTCATCAGAGGAGGCTTACAACAGAATTGACACCCCAATGCACGAACGAGAATCAGGTGTGGACTTAGGACTGATGGTGCCAAGAGAGGTTAAAAAGCATAAGCCTATTATGTCATCATGACAAAAATAGACCAACATTGATTTGAAGGCTGATACCACCTGCAGTACAACATGGTCTCAACGCTTCAAGATGGAGTGAAGGAGTTACCCCAGATTAACCATCACCAACTGCCCACAGCCCACTGTAGAGCTGCTCAAAGGTCCTTCCCCACCTTGGAACATTCCTGGAAGGATCAGGGCAGGACTGTGTTGCTGAAAAGGTTCCTCTCTCCACCAGCACAGTGTGACACATCCCCATTTCACCACTGCATGCCACTAAGCCTGCCCTGAGGGAGTTAAGACAGCAGCTCACACCAAAGCCACTCTTCTGTGCTCTCACTGCAAGTCTCCCAGCTGCTGTGAAATCCACGCTCCCCACTCAGGACTCTTAGGAGGAATGTTTCACTCCAGGAAATAGCAAAGGAAACAAAATAAAGGTGGCCCTACCCATCCTGACCATGTGCACAGACTGCCTCTGGCACCAGCACAGGCAGCAAACCGACCTGTGCCATTAATGGCAATGCCAGCAGGGTGCTGGGGGGAGGACACTCCTGTGCCAAATATGGGTGTCCAGTCGGGCAGACCTTGCTATATTCATCTGATTTGGGTAAGGCTTGCTTCACCCCAAGTCTGATCCTGAATCCAGGGAAATCGGGAGAAAAAAAGTTCCTGTCAAGGTTCAGCTGGTTTTTTTTTGGATTAGGATCTCAGGAAAAAAAGGAAAAGAAAAAAATTACTTAACCTTATTAAGGCTCTGAATTACAGATCCAGATTTACAAAGCTAAGGCTGCAGGCACTAATCTCCTTTCTATAATGGAACAAACAAAGCTGAAGGGAAAAGTATTCTGTATTTTTAGATGGGATTTTTAAAAGCACTTTGCTTCGGCCCTGTAGACTTCCACTGCCAAATCTACCATTAACTTTTGAAAGGGCAACACTGGGGCAGCTGGGATGCTTTTGAAATATCTCACCATCTCCACTGAATTCTTAAGCACACGGCGAAAGAGCAGTCTCAGTGCTAGTGACAGGTTGTGGGCACAAAACACACAGGCATCCCAGTACCACACAGGAGGGGGTACCAGCCCTCCTTGGAACAGCATTTAAATACATTTCCTGTGAGATTGCTGCCTTGAGAGCTGTTTCTTAAGAAACTGAGACCATCACTGGTATCATTGATTTTCTTTTTTCCTAAAACTCCAGCAAACCTGTGGGCAAAGTGCTTTCCTGACTGCTCTGATCTCCCTGCTTTTTGCCACAACAATCACTTAAATAGCAGCAGTGAAGTCAGATGGAAAAGCTATCTGTAGGAGCCTAGCAAATGTCTCATTACCCCAAGATTTAGGTTCTCATTTCATGTGGATTACTGATGCTATTCACCACTCATTACAGGTGATTCATCCAGAGCTGTGTGAAGCCCAGGTATCCTGGATAAGCAGAGCAGAGCCGGCTGCAATTCCTGGCTGGGCATGCCAAGCTCTCTGCAATCCTGCTCCTACTTCTGGGGACTCCTCCCAAGCTGCCTGTGTGCAGTAACCAGTGATGTTGAGCTTTGTGCCAGGCCAACAGAGACAGACAAGATCCCGTGTGCCACCCCAAAAGGGCAGCAAACAGATCCCAAACTGCCTGTGAACAAAGCTGGACAGTACTGTCCCTGTGTCACAGCAGGTATTTAACCCACTCCTTGGCCAGGGCTCCCTCTCCAGCTAGCAGAGGCAGGCCTTTCCCAAGGCAGTTCAGCCCCTCTAAAATTTGACTCACCAGCTGGCAAGGCTATTTAAGTTCCCAAATTAGGTGCCTTAGCTAGTTGCCCAATGGCAAGCCAGGCAGAAGAAACTTAGAGTCAATCAAGGCTCAGGTGACATGGCTACCATGCACAGAAAGCTGCCAGCACCCCTGTCCTTGTAATACATGAAACTAAGGAATCAGAAAATGAAAATAAGCCCTGTCTTAACTGAGCCCATCTAGAAAAGGGATAGAAGTGGGACCTCAGCTCTGTGGAGAAGGACCTGGGGGTCCTGGTTGATGACAGGTTGGCTGTGAGCCAGCAGTGTGCCCTGGTGGCTAAGAGGGCCAATGGGATCCTGGGATGCATCAAGAGGAGTGTGTCCAGCAGGTCTGAGGACGTGATCCTCCCCCTCTACTCTGCCCTGGTCAGGCCCCACCTGGAGTATTGTGTCCAGTTCTGGGCTCCCTGGTGTAAAAAAGACAGGGATCTCCTGGAGAGAGTCCAGAGGAGGCTACGAAGATGATTAAGGGCCTGGAGCATCTCCCCTATGAGGAAAGGCTGAGTGAGCTGGGACTGTTCAGCCTGGGAAAAAGAAGACTAAGTGGGGACCTGATTAATGTTTATAAATATCTTAAGTACGGGATGCAGGGGGAATTGGCCAACCCCTTTTCAGTGTCTGTGGAGACAGGACAAGGGGCAATGGCTGTAAACTGGAGCACAGGAAGTTCCGCACCAACATGCGGAAGAACTTTTACACAGTGAGGGTGACTGAGCACTGGGACAGGCTGCCCAGGGAGGTGGTGGAGTCTCCTTCTCTGGAGATATTCAAGATTCGTCTGGACGCCTCCCTGTGCAATACGAGCTGGGGAGCTGCTTTGGCAGGGGGGTTGGACCTGATGATCTCTTGAGGTCCCTTCCAACCCCCTACGATTCTGTGATTCTGTGAATGAGGAAGGTGTCTCTTTACACTGCTCACCTCTCGAGTTTTTAGCCCACACATCTGTCAAGTCCCTTCATGAGATTCACTGCAACCCAACTGGGATCTCTCTACTCTGCAGCAGAGCACTCTGGACCATGGAGGAGGATACCCAGTGGTCCTGTGTGTCTCTGGGAATACATCTCCGGGCATGACTCAGCTTTCTGTGGTACCACACTGAAAGTCTGCTTTCTAGCCCAAGTATTATAGTCCTTCCCCCAGTAAAAAGCCATCCCCTCCACAGGCATCTGCAGTCATATCCCTGCAATGTGAAGAATAAGCAACCTTTTCCTTTCATCACCCAATACGCAGAGTATCAACTCCAGGGTGTGGAATGGGAAGCTTGTGTATGGGAAGTATTTTAAGGACACGAATGGGAAGAATGGTTATTTTCAGGGTGCAGCAAGCTCCAGATAAGATGGAAATTTGAGGGTATTACCAAGGGGTAGCACGTGCCTTTCAGTTGGCTGATTCAGAGGCAATCTGTCCTGTGACTCTGTGTTCATTCATCTTTCCAGGACCAGGACGCCTGGCTTACTGGAAGGTAGCTGCCACAACTTCTCTTAACCCACCCTTTTCCAGGCCAACACCACAGATTACAGGACTCTGGGATTTTACTATTTTAACTGGGGAAGATCTCGAGCTGTCAGGTCCCTCTCGCTTACACAGGCCTTGACTATACGCTTGAGTAAAAAAATCCTTTAATTAAAATCACTTTCTGCACAAAGACACCACAAATCCTCATTGAAACTTATTTCTAATCTAGGGAGACAAGAAATGTTAGGCAAACCAGACAGAAATCTTTTCTGAGAGGTGTGATGACACCACACCAGATCAAAACTCAGAATTAAAGATTAACAATAATTAGCAAATTAAAAAAAAACCAACCTACATTTTCTACCACTAATACAAAAGTTAGTCAACTTGAAGGCAAGATGTTTTTCAAAAAACTCTTTGTGCTTGCTAAAGGGACACTCAGGTGTCATCTGAAGTGCATTGGTTTTTAGCTCCTGTCCTCATCAAGGTTGAGCACACTCCACCTACAAGGCTGTATTTTTATTTTGCGGCAGGAAAGCAGTTCTTAATGTTATTGACAATTCCAGTGGGTTCAAATCAGTAAGTACTTCAAACTCATCTACAGAGTGAAGTGCTGCTACTCTTAGACTGGACTGCTGTTTTCAGATCCTCTCCCCATGAATAAATAATTGATTGAAGACTAATGGAAGACCATAGAGGCCCAGGGGAAACAGAGCAACTCTTTACTGCCCTGAGAAAAAAGAACAAAAAGTGAGCTATTTTAACATGCTGAAATGCATCACCCACAAAAGATACATTAAAGCTAATGAATTCCTGAAATTGTTCTAGATAGGCCATGCAGTCAAGGAGCCCTCTGTACGTTGGGGACACCACACACGTGGGGTTTACCATTTCCCTCGTTGCCCCCCATTTCTGTTCTCAGGCAGACTTCTTGGCGCTTTGCTTTACAAATGGTTTGCAAAACTCTTGCTGATTTTGTCTAAGAAATGATTTCACAGTAGGGTTGGGAGAGCAGAGAATGCTGCTTCAAGGATGGTGGTGTGGGTGCTGCAGCACACCCTATGCTAGGGTGTAACAGGAAAGCAACCACACCATGACACAGCAGCCGCTTTCACATCAAGATTATGCCCATGTGCATTGGGAATCAACTTTTAAACACGGGGTCACTTTCACTTCCCACCCCACACTGTCCCCGTGGTGACTTGGGAAGCACCACAGTGATACAAATGCAAACCCTCCAAACCCTTGAACACTTCACTTCCAGACAATTCCTCAACTTTGTGCTACTGGTTTAGAATCTCTGCATTTCCACCACATGTGCCTGTGTCTCCCCAGACACCCCTGCGACCCAGGACTCAACATTCAGGCATGGCTCTCTGCCCCCAGACCATGCGCTTGCTGTCACTCCTGACATCACCAGCAACCTTCACCATGTCTGGAATGAACACCCAACATGAGACAATCTTTATATCATCAGACTTCCATTCCCCCACAGCAACCAGAACATGCCTCCAGAGCAGCTCTGCCCAGACACAGAGCCGCTGACCCCCAGTACAGGGTTGGACCCGATGATCTCTCAAGGTCCCTTCCAACTCCTATGATTCTGTGACTCTGTTTGGATTCAGTGCTAATCCAAACTTCAGGGACTGGGCAGAAACACTCTGCTGCGCATCCCCAGGCGAGCCCATACAACAGATTTCTCTGACAAGTGTTTCCCCATGCCAGCTTTCTATCTGAAGGCAAAGCACTCCATGGCCCGATGGCTCTGGTGCCCACACGGCACCTTCATACCACAGATGTCAGAGCCGGCATCTAGTGCGCCAGTGACGCATTACTCAGACACACGGTGACTTGCTGTTAAACCCAGCAGCTGAGCAAGCGGAGCTCCCCTTTGTCCTCAGTTGCCCTGGGCAGCTGGAGCTTTTTCTGGCACCTGACTAGTAACCCTGTGGCTTTTACCTCAGGTGCTGAAACGAGACAGAACATGGACTCGAGCTTTGCTTCTTCCCGCATCTTGGAAGGAAAGCGTTTGGGTTTATCACAGGCCAGCCGCTAAGGTGCCAGCTGGGCTGCTTTTTATAAGCTAGAGACAGCAAGGGGGTTTAAGCCATCCCCTCCAGCACTACAGCCACACTGCTTTCCCACCTGAACCTGCCCTTCTATACCCTGTCCCATCTGTCCATTCTGGGGCAGCAAGGGGTGCTGCATGCTGGGTTGGGGGTGTTCTGTAGGAGGGTACAGTGATGGCAGGGCAATCCAGTGCTTCCCCATGAGTTACAGCCAACCTCAGAAGCAAGAGGAGGGTCCCGTGCATGGCACAACTGCAGGCTTCACCCTCGGGAGAGGACAGTACTTCACGTTACTCGTGTCACAAGCAGTTAGGGGGACAGAGAGGTTTCCCGGGCTGCTCTGGCCAAGCTGCGCGGTGGCTCTCCGCACTGCCACCACAGGGCTTCAGCTGGCCCCGTCCCTGCTATGGCACCCCTGCTTTCTGCCAACCCCCATGCCTTTGCTCACATCACACAGCCCCTACAGCACTGTCTCCTTACGCAGGCTGAACCTTTCCTAGAATCAGGTACCACTCAGATGAGCAAGACTGGAAAAATCCTCCCCTCCTCTGTGCGAGGCTATGTTGGCCTGCCCTTTGTATATGCCACACATTACTTCAGGACTTTCTGGCAGCCACAATCCACATCATCAGCCAGTGAGTGGGATGGGTCATATACGCATGAGAGTGCCTGGGCAAAACCACAGATGGGTTAACCCTGCAGTGGGCAGAGAGAAAACCTCTTACAGAGGGCTCTGGAGGAGCCAGAGGCTGTGACTCACTGGGAGGGGCTGCACAAAAACAGGACTTTGAGTGAGGCCCATGGGAATTTCTTTAGGGAGATTCTTCCCCCAGAGACAGTGAGGGGAAAGCGCCTCACCTTTCCCATCCTGGAGCAGATCCAGTGACTGCCCTGCCGGGAGAGGAATCACTATTGTCCAGCCGATTGTTTCCAGTCAGGCTAAAAATGGGATGACAGGAGGCTAATTGCTTCTCTGGAGAAAATAAAACCCAACAACAAAAAACAGTCTGGAGTGACCGAATTATCTGTTAGACTGTTGTTGTTTGGGTTTGTTTCCATCCTGGCTTAACGAGCTTTAATGACTTCAGTTGCAGGAGGATGGGAGGAGGAAAGCCATTAGAGTGAGAACATGATCCACACAGACCATCTCTCGCCCAGCACAGACTTCTGCCCCAGACAACCTCTGCAGCCTGGCTGGCAACAGGGCATAGAGTGCATCCGACCCTCCTTCCTTCCTCCCTCATCCATCCATCTCCCTCCTTCCTCCCTCCAGCTCCTCAGAATGAGGAAGGTGGCTGAGAACAAAGAGGAATGTTAAGTTTTCCATTTAGTCTGTCTGACTGGAAGTGCCAGCCTTCCTGCAGCTCAAACACTTCAGCATGTTTGCTATGCTCAGCAGCATCTCCAGAAAAACTGCTGTCCCTTCAGAGAGGCAGGGAAATAAAGGAAAAACGTCCCAAAAGAGCGGATGCTTGAGGAGAAAGCAGTAGAGCCCAAAGCCTGTAAAATAAAGCTTGTTTGTTTTGTTTGCAGAAGCCACACTGAATCTTCTGAGACTGCTTCTGGTGTCCTGAGAGACAGAATGAAGCCTAAAGCCAAGACACGTAATTAATGTTGAAATTCTTCCTTACATAACAGCGCCTGGGACACAGCCACTCACTCGGCCAACGCTGCGAATCGCCCCGCCAACACAGGCCAAGAAAAAGGCTGTGAGCAAGCGATGCCTGCCTTGTACACAGGGCTACAGACATCTTTACATACTCAGTGCGAGCTTCAGGGAATCAGGGATCAGGAGCATATGGGAATTCTGTGCTTAGGTCTAGAAATCAACTCTACAGAGGGTCAGCCATCTTCCAACTGGACACACTGCCCAGGAAACAGGAGAACAGCTTGAACTGCCCCAAGCCACAGCAAGGTCTCAAGTAATACACAAGTAGAGCAAAGAGTTGGAAATACTAGGAGCTTCCTTGGTGTATTTCAACATGAGCCTGGTTGTAAGAAAGCAAAGAGAAAGGTAGGGAAGGCTCTCAGTCAGTCAATGAGTTCAATTAACCTGTCCTAGACATGACAGAACATGGAGATACCTGATACTCCATGCCACATTTAACTCATGCAGAGGCAACAGCTAAGCCTCCAGAAACTGTCATTTGCCATCCCCCTCCTTTCGCACATCCCCACTCCAGTGTGGGCTTTCTGTTTCATAGCAATAGTTGGAATTCACTGTCTTGCTTCCTGGACAGCAAGGATCCAGAGGTGCCACTGGCTGATGCTGGGAAGCAGCATCCAACAGCTCTGTCAGGAACTTCTCCTGACTGCCCTGGGCCTTGGGAGAAGCCATCAGTCCTGAAGGACCCAAAAGACAGCTGGGACTGGAGATGATGAGGCGCAGTAAATAGGGCAGGCTGCAAGACAGTTTTCCACTCATTTTGTCACAAAATACCTGTCATTCCCCCTTGGGCTCTCCTTGTCAGGGTAGTCCCCAGCTTGACCATCAGTGAGCAGGGCAATTTCACTAGGTGAGAGTGTAGGGGGGTGTGCAATACAGAGACTTTCCACTCATGAATCACGAGTTCAGCCCACTCAAGTCACAGATGTCTTGTAGCCTTAGAGGTTTGAAAGCTGGTCTCACTTTGCTCTGACTCCTTTCCAAAACATCATCATTTCCAACAAGGGGCACCAGTTAGTATTGCCTTTCTGAAAGCAGACAGGAAAGTATGTTTCAAGTGGCTCACTCACAGATAAAAGCTATCTATTTAACAGATACGGTGCAATAAAGTCCTCTTTGGGCATTCAGGAAAGAAAAATCATGATTTTTGGTATGGGACACTAGCCCCATCTCAAACTTACCACCAGCAGACTGGCTGTCATCAACCAGACATCAAAACTTTGAAGTGTATGAGTTGGACTGGCTTGCTGCATCCCAAGCAGCACAAAGGAGATGGAGAGCTGTAGCCCTCCTGCAGGGGTTGGCTCTGGCCCGGAAGAGACCCCAGCAGGAGCAGGACTGGCAAGGCGAGCTCTGGCTCCATGCTGCAGAAAGGGCAGAGCGGCCGGGCAGTGCTGTGCTCTGACCTTCACAGTGGGTGGGCTGTCTCTTTGGGAGCTTGGCCAGCTGGCAAGAGTCAGAGCAGCTCCTTGGATTTCTCATTTATCAAGGCTGGGCAGAGAGGCAAGAAGCAGGAGGCAGCTGCCAAGATTTTTGCTCCCTTCTGTACTCAATAGGGGTTGAAGGTAGAAACTTTGGCTGTGAAGCTGCTGTTTGGGCACTGGGTTTCAAACTAAGGATAGGAGAATTACTTAAATGGAGTGCTCCAGCTAGGAAGCGTGGTTACAAAGGAGGAGGAAAAAATTAAAGAGAATGTGCAGGCAATAGCAAAAGCTAAATTAAGTTTTTTAGATTGTGACAAAATCATCAAAACTTAGATAAACATACAATTCCTGAACTTATGGTCAAGAGGTACTGTACAAAGCACACTAATTCAGCTTTTGGGCATGAGTCAACAAGGACACAGGACCCTTCTACATTTTCATATTCAGGTAAATGTCAGAAGAAATGTAACTAGATCCAGAGAAGGGAGGAGAAAACCCGAAGCCCGCACGCTAAATGTCACATCAGCTCGGACTTGAACACAGGTGCCACAGAGCCTGCATGCTGAAACACGCTGCAGCCCCACTACAGCGGCACACACAGGCTTATGTGAAAGCCCATGAGGAGTCATGAAGGCATCAGCTCCTACCGCCCCTTCTACCATAAAGGTTTGCATGTGGAATCATTTCCCTTTGCTACTTTGCACGGCTAGCCCTGCTTTTCCCAACTCCCCCCACTCTATTCCCTTCCTCCAGCCCCCTTCCTTTTCCACCACAGTAAACAAAGACGACATGACCCACTTTGGCAAGGCACTGTGACACTGCCGCCTTCCCTGAAATGGCAGGGATCAGAAATGGTTCAGATGCAAAGATTCACATCCTTATTGGATGGACTTTGCCACGGCAGTAAGCCTGGATTGGAGATTTAGCTAGTAAATAACCTTTCCTACCTGGAAGTAATTTTCCTGATTCATGGGCACTTCTCTACTATGCTGCAAAGAGATTTGTGAAAGCTGCTTAATAATAAATTGTGCTTGTGAAACTTTAATTGATTCAGGAGAAATCAGCTCAGAGCATGGAGGATCTCTCTGGTTTTGAATATATCACACCTTGTACATGGTTGAGACTTGAAGGCTTCCTCCCATTTCCAGTGCTGTCAGCTGGAACACCGCCGCCTGCTTTAGTGGAATAATAATCGGATAATACAATTTCAAGACTAAATTGTGCCTTTAGGCACAGCCTCGTAAAAGGGGAGGTTCTCAACCCTATTAACAGCAAAGGTGTCATGACTCAGAGGCCAAAGGATGAGTAACACTTTCCCCTTGCTCCATGGGAGCGGGCTCTGTGATCTGCCTCCTGGCCTGCACCAGCAGCTAACCACAAGCCCCAGCACCAGCTCAGCTTGCATGTTGAGGGCAAAGCAAAGCTGTGCCTGCTGTCCTGCCCAGGGTACTGCTGGCAGAAGATGGAATTTTCTCCCATAGAAATGTTGAATTGTAAAACAAACAGCTATTACCCCAGTGTTGCCATGGAAAAGTTGACATTTTCTACTGTGCAGCTATTATTTTTAGTTTATTTCTGTACCATTACAGGGAACTGGTGACTCTGGACTTGAACCTAAAGACAAGGTACTACAAAGTTGCTGGGTGACTTTAAAACATTCCTCTGTTTGCATAAACCCTGAGTACCTACACGCTCACTGGCATAAAGCACAAAATCTAAACATTGGGATTACTGACCAAGGAAACATCAGGCACTGATCTTGCTACAGCTAAAAGAATAAATCAAATTCTCCCTGGATGGCTGTGGCAGTTGCTGCAGGCCAAGTATGTCAACAATACTGATTTTCTCATTGTCTCCCTTACATATATAGCAGCTTCAACCGCTGCAACCTGTCACGTTGCAAGAAATCTTCCATTTCAGCAAGTCAGAGGATGCTTAATATCAGAGTCCCAAATGCCCATGATATCAGGGAACACGTTAAAGTCAGGTAAGCAGTTCTGGATAAAAAGGTAGCAACAATACTTATGGGCGGTTTTAACAAATAAATTCTACATATATTTTAAAATTTAGTTACCTTTTAATTTTTTCTCCTTCCCATGACCTTCGCAGCTTAAAAAAAAAAGAATAAAGAAGGCAGAAAAGGCAGAAAACCAGTATTTTTGTAGAAAAGTTTCCTAGTTTCAGAAGTTATAATTTAAATGTTCCCAGGTGCTTTGAGACTTAAAGATTGAGTCTAATTCTGGGCTCCTTTCTTTAAGAACTTGTCCGCAATCGTTACACATAGCTATTCCTTAAATCGCATCTGCATGCTTGCTAATTTTGAAATGCTTCCATAAGGTTGTATTAGTCACAAAAAGAGTGAGAGAACACAAGTCATGTCTAATCACTTCACCCCTCCATGGATGAGCAGTATTCCTTTTCCCTCCACGAATGAGCAGTATTCCTTATTTCTATTGCACCAGTACCAGTATTCCCAACTAACAACGGGCTCTCACTTCAAACATTCCGTAAATGAGCGTCTGTGCCCACAAGAGCACAGTACAGAAGTTATTACATGTAAATCTAATGACTACACCAAAGGAGAAGAGCAAAAGTATGACAGACTTTGGTTTAGGTAAAGGTTATCCAGGTGCGGGGCAGGTGGATGAAGTACAGAAACTCCCCAGGCCCCTTGGAGCCCTGGTTTTTAATGATTTATACAAACTCATTATGTGCAGGGTTTGCAGGTTTCAAATCAATCCCTTTAAATAACAATAAAGGAAAAGTAGACACTATCAGAGTCAATAACTTCTGTAGGCTATTCAGTAGTCCTTAGTCATGTGGAAAGTTGCATTAAAGTTCCCAGACTATACACAGTGGAGTCAATGGGGCACAGAGATCCGATATGTGGATCTCAAAACAGGACTGCTCTTCGTAAGCATAACTGTAAATCAGGCCAAAACTGTCCTGCACAGTGACTGATTAAACATGACATGGAAACGTGAGAGGCTGGGTTTTTCTCTCTGCACTTTCCATCTGATCAAGTGCAGAGAAACAGCACTTTAAACACTGCATGCCAGAGGCTGTGAAAGAGCCCAGCTTGCAAGCATGCAACAACCACACTGGAGTGGAAGATGCCCTGTCTAGAAGCACAAATCACTCTACATGAGCTGTTGACTGTCAAATAAGATAGCCACAGACACAACTACACTCCTGACCCTATGAGACATTCCTTTATATTTTCTAAAGCTGAATGAAGCATTTCCAGAATGAAAATTTACCTTCTGCACTAAGCAGCTGTAGGGACAGGGCTGCTGATATGCTACTCTGTGCCAAGCTGCAGCTTTCAGCTGATTTGCTTCACTTGTTCACTGTAAAATCAGCTTATATTTCATTCTGCTGTTCTCATAACATAAAAAAATCCTTCTTTTTGTTCTGCTTATACACATACCTACTCTTATCTTCAGGGCCCCAGTGCAGGAAAGCACCAAGTCTAGGAGCAATCCTGAATCCAGGTCTCAAAGCGACAGGGACCAGGTCCCACAGAGTTAAGACTTGCACCAGTTTTGGCACTGGCTGAGCTCTTTTGCTACCCTTTCCTCTGCAAACATCATGCCTCTGCCCACAGGTACCCAAATCAGCACAGGGAAGAAGCAGGCCTCAAATACAGCAAAGACTCCCTACCTACTCATCCATCTACTGTAGCACATTCGAGCAAAGCCTTTCAGAAAAGCTTAAAAACACCTCACTAAACAAAAGATTTATCTCTGTTTGCTAAGAAAACAAAGCACCTAAGGAGAGCAGTGGTAATCCCTGGATAAACCCTCCAGCCAGCCAGTCTGCCTTGCCAGGCACTGCTGGTATCACTCCCAGATCCAGTTGAACTGCTAATCTACCTCCCTGGGGAAAGCCCCTCAACTTCAGGGGGGAAACCAGATCTGGCTCCAGATGTGAAAAAGGGCATGAGATGAGAATAAACAAAATCACCAGTTGTCATAAAAAAGTCCAAAGAACAACAGAGGGAGAACGTGAGGGATCCCATGTCCACAATGTCTTGGCCCATAGAAGAAGCAAACTGCACTAGCAAGGGTTGCTGTGTTAACAGTGGCTCTGTGTAATTAGGAAAGGCATTCAGCTCCTGTTTTCAGCATACAGTTTTTAATTGATATTGCTGAAAGAAACTTGAGTGTTGTTTCAGTTAACAAGAGTCTTTCCAGCAAAACTGGTCTCTGTAACAGGCTTATGTAAACCTTCCTCCTAG
Source organism: Porphyrio hochstetteri (assembly GCA_020800305.1). Classification (NCBI taxonomy): domain Eukaryota; kingdom Metazoa; phylum Chordata; class Aves; order Gruiformes; family Rallidae; genus Porphyrio; species Porphyrio hochstetteri. Next base: position 64,422,754 of record CM036908.1, on the reverse strand, counting down.
TGTCACAGGCTTATTGTTTGGATTGGCAGGGAATTAACCTGTTGCAAAAAACTCAATTCCCCATAAAAGCCAACAGTCATGAGCTGCAGACATGAGAGGTCTCCTACACCAAGGAAAGGTGATGATTTCAGAGACCAGGCCAGTATCCAGCAATCTTTCCAGATCCCAGAAGAGGCGGAGCTTTTCCCTGTCATGCAGAGCACCACACAACATGAAGGTGATGCTTTCAGATAACACACAGGAAAGGAAACGCTGTGAATGAGCCCAGCATATTTCTCCTAAGAGCGAGTGTTCAGCCCCAGGGTAAGATCGTGCTCTCATTTGGATAACTGCATAATTATCTTTTACCTTCTAAAGGGACCATGCATCCATTAGACAGAGAAGTTACAGGACTTGCTGAATAGTTTGCTGCCTTTTATCTGGGAGGCTGGTGCCACATCAGTGCGTGAGGACTCTGCACACCATCCCGTGGTCAGAGGCATGATGGAGCACAAGCAGACCCCCAGCATATCTAGGAGGCCTAGTTGCATTGGAAATATCAATACAGACACAAAGGCAGTGGGATAAGCTAATTAGCACAAGCCCTCAGGATAAAAACAAGGCTCTTCAGATAGCCAACAACCAGTCCTTCTTGCAAGCTCTCTAGCCCAGCCTTTCAGCTTGTCTGGCTCTTGATGAGCTCTATTACCCACATGCTACACTATCTATACCCTTAATCAGGTGTCTGCCACTGTGCTGTGCCAAGCAGTGGGCTGGGTCACGTATCTCTCTCTGCTATCCAACTCCATACCCAGGGATGGCAAAACCAGCATTGGGTGTAGACATGAGGTGTAAAGGTGACACTGCCTCTGCTTCCAGATACAGCTAAACCACAACTAACTGAGATATGTCACCATGTACATATGCTGTATCACCTCTGCCAGTAGTGGAGACATGTTCTGGAAAGCGACCACCTCAGCCACACATCACATGCTGCATAGTCTGACACATTTATAGAGGGAGAGAAAGAAAGTTTGTCATAAAAATAAAGACCATGCCATTAGGTTGGATGATTGCTCCATGCTTCCTGTACAAAGGCTGTTATCTTTATGAAACACAAAAAGTCTGCAGGGCAAACCCCTTGGCCCCCTCCCCTGCCAAAAAAACCCACCCCACAACAATCAAGTTTAAGAAAACATTTGCATTTGTTCTCATTACACAGGGTAGAGGCCTCTATTGAGGGACACCATGTAGGCAATCGTGGCAAGTAGACATATCCACCAGCAGAGCTGTATATCAGCCTATGCAAAGGTCTGAATTTGAGGGCTGCAGGGCATACTAGCCATCCTGACAGTAAAGTTACATGGAAAGGAAACTCCAACTTTTAAAATACACCCTTATAATCATTTATTATCTTTTTGCTTCTTAGAAGACTATGAGTAGACTGGCTCACTTGCACTGAGTAAGCTACCGTGTCATCTAATACCGCTCAAATGTGCATGCTGATTTGTTTTGTTTCTAGCATGCATAGAAGCCAAAATATGCTTCCCCTACCCTGGGAACAGATGAACTGGGAACTGAAAGTTGAGAAGAGCTGCCTCAAGAAAAACAGCACATACCATCTTCAGATAAAAATCACAAACCAACCTACCTACCTGCAACAGGACCCGATGTACTATTTTCCTTTACAAGCAAGTGTAAAGAAAGCAGCAGTGCAAGAATACTGCCCTGTGAGCAAAGATTTTATCTACAATAGCTTTGATTATCACCTAACCTTTCCCTGGCAACATACAGCAAGAGCTGATCCCAAATATGTCCTGGCCCTACTCCTCCATGGCGTGTACGCTACACTATGATTTGACACGTTGAAAAGCTTGCTTTAACATGGTTGCATTCATTCCAGTCCTACCCCTGTGTGATGGGATAAGGAATCACACTATACCTGTCAACAATTTTTCAGGAAGCAGCTATAAATAAACACTGCTGAGTTGACAGCTAAACCCCAGCTTAAGGCAAGACAGAGATGCTTCTTTGATAAGGCCAGAGAACAATCTCTCCTTTGAGGTGCTCCAAATGAAAAATAGTTTAAAAATAAATCTCTGAAACTGAAACTTCTCTTTTAAAAAAGCCCCAACTATACACACATACATTTAGGGGACTCCTGTTCTGGCCAGCACTTAGTAACCGAAAGCAGACATTCCTCGAAGTGGTAAGTGAACGTACTGAAATGTCAGTTGCATCACAGAAAGCATGCTATGAGAGCACTGATCCAGCAGGAAGCCTGGTTTTGATGGCCAAGTGTCACATATAACCTCAAATACACCACGTGCCTTGGGAACCTCATTCTTACAGAGTCACAGTAGCGACTGCAGAAATACTGTGCTATGGCCATGTCAAAGTGCGTACATGTGGCCAGAAAAGGAATATGGTCTGTGGCTTCCTGGTGAGGGGGAGCGAAGGGGCAGATCTCCTCTCTTTAGTTACCAGGGATAGAAGCCGAGGGAATGGTAGGAAGCTGTGACAGGGGAGGTTTAGGTTGGATGTCAGGAAGAGGTTCTTTACTGAGGGGGTGTTTGGGCACTGGAACAGGCTCCCCAGGGAAGTGGTCACTGCACCGAGCTTGACTGAGGTCAAGAAGCATCTGGATGATGCCCTTAGTCCCGTGCTCTGACTTGGCTGGCCCTGTGTGGAGGCAGGAATTGGACTCGATGATCCTTATGGGTCCCTTCCAACTCAGGAGATTCTAGGATTCTATGAATAAACAAACACCTGATTTTAGCTGTTGCCAGTGTTGTCACCCCAGGCCAAAGTGACACATTTCAGCTACTTCTCAATGAACTTTCAGTGCTGGCTCTCAAGTCTCTCTGGCATTTCAAAGGAGAGAAGACCCACCTTTTGGGCTGTGGCAGAAGCAACTTGACTTACTGGGAGAATACTCACTGTGTTGGCACATGAATTGCTTAATCTTGAAGGGGGCAAGTAAAAATACAGCACTACTATGTCTAAGTTTAGCCCAGAAGAAAAACAAGTAACCCAGGGTATTCTAGGCCAGGAACTCTCCAGGCCAGCCTTTGACCCTGGGAATCTAGAAAGAAGAGGCACATTGAACAGCTTGTGGCAAAACGCTAGTCAGGCTTTTCCCGGTGTCTCTCCCTGCAACTTCCAGCTTCCTAAGCAAGCATTCACATTCTGATCCTAAAATCACCAACCACCCTTATGCAAGTGCAGTGATTCCCTTGAGTAACTCCTTCCAGCCTGCAGCCCGATGTCCATGACCTGACAGAAGCAACCTCTGCTCACTCAGTACAGCTGCAGCCAGCAGCTCTCTCATACATCTTCCAGAAACAGAGTCACCCCAATTAATTTTTAAAAAAAAAATCAAGTCATCCCCCCGCAAATCTGCCCCGTGCAGCCAAAGCTACCTGACTCCATGGTTCAACAAGTTTTCCAACAAGATCAAAGCTTGTGCAGTTGTTCAAGGAGCTTTTCAATTACTCCTCCAGTTTCTATCATGAAATACGGCGGCACTTGAAGAGTGCCAAAACCCAGAGGGATTGATTACTCCTGCCCTGTGACAGGCAGCAGGCTGGGAGGGACAGGACAAGCTGTAAACGCAGTGGTATTACATTATGCACACAGTTTTGCTGCTGAATGATTGACAATAACTACTGGATGTCACTATTTTAAGGATAATGTCATTTGCGTAATTATCTGGCAGGGTCTCTCTTCAGTGTCTGGCATTATCCACAAGGGAAGAATTAAACTGAAATCCAGCAGCAGCGTAAGGAGATTTGCTATTCTATGCAGACAATCAGAGTGCTTTAGAAGGTCAATATATCACTAGCAATTTTCATACTCTCAGGACCCAGAGAATATTAAAATTACACTCCTTCTCTATTTCACCATGCCACATATATGATATGATTTCATACTTAAAAATAATTTAACATTCTCTGTCCTCACCTGACCATCTGTTTCTTACTAGAACTTAAGCCAGGAAGAGAAAGAGAAGTTGCATTTGCTTGATTTAGCTTATCATTTCACTGTCATATAGGAAAGTGTCCCCCACACAGCCTCCAACCCTTCGACCACTTTAGCTCTCAGCTATTCTGGTTTTAGTGTGTTCAAACCAGGGTTTATCTGATATTGGAGGCTGCACTACTAAACACAGGGCTGCATCGGCTGGCTTGAACTAGGCACAGTCCCAAACCAAATGGCATTTGGCCCAACCCACAGTCTGAAACAGTACTAACAGAGCATGACTGGGGTTGGAACTGGTCCCATCCTGGACCCAGCTGTGGGTCTCAGCTGTACAACCATAACCAAGCAGCAAAAAGAGAGAGTTGATGTTATTCTTTGCAGTGCTGGCATGCTGTAAGTAGAACTGAGCAGAGCTACAGCAGACCATACCCAAATACACATACTTGCTGCTGAAACACAGGTAACAGTATTCCAAAGAAAACAACCAACTTCCCCTTTCCAGTGCTCTGGGCAAGAGGATACCAGAGGTGTACTGCAAAGTATGTCAGAAAGACACCTTCCTGTGCAACCAGACTGCCTCAGTGCTGACATCTCCCTGCTCTTGATGTCCTCTTCCACCCCAGAACAGGTCTTGCTCACCCCTGGTTTACACAGGACGATGCTGGTCAAACTGCCACCTTGGCAGTCTGCAAAGCAGACTGGCTGCCTGATCCATACTGGCTAGTCCATGCCTAGATGCTCGAGCTGACAGTGGATCACTTTGGCAGTACAGAAAGGAACAAATATAACAAAACTGCCCCTCTGAGTACAGAGGGATGACCCCAAAGATCCCAAGTGCTGTGTATGTGAAACAGCTTCCTGAGAACAGCCTCGAGACCTAGGAGCAGAGGCTGATGCTGGGACGCAATGATGCTCCAACCCTGCTGCAAACACAGATGCCAGACATGGACAGGACATTATAGCTCCTGCTGCAGGATCACAGCAGGAATGAAAAAGACTTTTAGTGGCTGAGCTGAAAGGCACTGGATAGTTAAGTCAAACAGGGTTTAAACTTGGGCCTGTACCTAATGCAGGGAAACAAAGAGGCTTGGGTGTAACCAGCACATATTAGCCCTTAAATAACAAGGCACACAGTGGCAAAAGCAACAGCTCCTTGCATTTGCCTCCCAGAAAAGTCTAGGAAGGTCTCACTTAATGCCTCCCTTTGTCATCAGTTTGACGTGTGCTCTATGACAGCAGGACAGGCCCAGAGCAGCACAGAGGAGGCTTCTGTCAGTCAGCAGCTAACGCCCAGCAGCCCTGCAGGCACCCAAGGGACAATTCTTGGGCTGATAAAGACACGGAGCAGTGTGAATTGACACCAGCACAAAATCTAGCCCCTGCTTCTCAGAAGGAAAACCTGTTTTTCCGTGTGCTCACACAAACACACGTGTCACTACACCTGTAGTCAATACCGCTGCCAGAAATGTCAGTCCTTCCTGGAAGCTGGTGCACCTTGGACAACGCGCAGGGGGGGAAGTGGAGCTTTTATCCCAGCTGACAACTTGCTCCTGGTGGGCTGCAAGTGGCAGTTATTCAAGCAGAAAACTCAAGCTATCATCTCAGCGGTGGGATTTGGACAAAGAAAATGAATGAATGAATGAATGAATGAATGCAGAGCTCACCGATAAATGATGCCTCTTTCATGGAGAAACATAAGGGCTGAAATAATTTCTGCAGCATAGAACCGGGCCCGATCTTCATCGAAGCGACGTGACTTCTGAATATGGAACATCAAGTCCCCGCCATTTACGAACTCCATCACAAAGAACAGGCGATCCTTGACGGATGCAAACACAACAGATATGAACAGCATTAATCATATCCTCTGTCAGACTTAGGAAATTCTAAGTAAAACTATTATCTCCCGGACAAAAACAAATTAAGCACCCATAAGGCAATGGGAGGGGGGTAGGGAAAATCTTGAGTTTTACAGGAAAGATGAAGTCAATACCAAGAAGATCTGTTAGTACCTACTTGCCCTGCACTCCTCCCAGAATTTTTGCCCCAGTCACAAAATTAATTCCTGTTCATATGTGGATCAGGTACATCAGTAGGTTAATGATCAACACCAGCCAGCTCCCATTGGGTTTCCCCGCACTGTCCTTAGCCTGAACCAGCAGAGGATGATCCCACTTCAACAGCACTCTCTGAGCTAAGTGGGCACAAGAGAAATCTGCAAATATGTCATTTTCTCCCTACTAAACACCTCTGATCTCTGGGGAAAGATGCTCTATAATACAACATGCAAAACCAGACTGCCCACAGACTGCAGCTCCACCACAATGGCACAAGGGCTCAGGAACAGCAATGACAATGTTGTCTCGAGGGTATTCTGACACTATTTCTGGGGAACGTGTGTTGTTTTCCAGAGTGTGGTTTCCTGCCATACACTTGCCCAGCAGATACTTTCTGAGCCCTCAGATTTCAGCTTTCCTCACCGCTCTGATTAACCTGCAGAGACCCCAAGCAATGAAGGACCTGATAAGGGCAAAATATAAACCAGAGTTTCTGCTAGGCAGAAAAGCAACCTGTTCGATAAAGTTCAGCTCATAAACCACAGCTGCTGGTCTCTGAGGTTTCTTTTTTCTTTGTTTGTTTTGTTCTGGTTTGCAGAACAGTCTACAGATAGGGAGGCACTTGCTCCAGCTGCGTGCTCAGCAGTCTGGATATGGGTCCAGTGAGCGCAAAAGAGGTGCTGGCTTAATTGTGAGAGGAAGGACATGCAGTGATTTGTCACAAAACTAAACCCTAAAATTGTTGCAGTCTGGTTCAACTATTTCCCCTAGTTTCAGGACATTCAGTATCAATTGTTTCAGTCTTACTCTGACTATCAGGAACAAGCGGACTGGAAAGAAAGAAGCATGCAATTCTGTTGAGACCAGTCAACCTTTTAATGGTACTATTTGCCCTTCTTTCCCCATGAACCCCTTCCCAGGTCTGATGTTAATCATCTACAAGCTAGTTTTAAACCCTCGCCAAGTTGAAGAGGAGAAGCATTGTTATGCTCCGCTTTCTGGCAGCCAGCCAGCTTGAAATGACTACTGGTATTAACATCTTGAGATGCACACAGCAGAAGAAAAGCACCCAGGAATCCTTTCTTTCCTCTCTGGACATGAGCAGGAAAGCAAACGGCTCATTACAGATGAGGACAGTTTGCTTCTTGTCACCATCCTGGTCTCTGCTCAACGGCTCCTTCTGGGCTCCTTCCAGAAGCTAAGCTAGATGTGTTCCCAATCTCACGCTACGACTGTGCTCCACACCAAGGCCATGCTTTAAGGGCTTTCTCCAGCCCATATAAACAACAGTACTTCATTGTTTTACTCTGCCTTTATTACAGGGCAGCTGAAAGACACCCAAGCTGGCCTGTCTATGGCAGCAGTCATAGTCAGCCAGAGCAGCACAAACACCCCAGCAGCTTTTCATCCTGCATCAGATCTCTAATGCCACGTCTTCGCTGCAGTTAGTTAAACTGAGTCTGGCTACACCATGCTTACCTGTTCAACAACCCTTCCTCCAGCTGCAGTGCAGATATTGCCTCTGCTTTGCCAGTCAGGCCAGCTTTTACATCTCCTTGTCATTCTTTCCTGCCTCCTTCCTCACTGATCTCTCCACATGCTTATCTAGCCCAGCTTGTCCAGACACCTCTTCAAGCCCGTACTTAAAAAAGAAATCCCTCTTGCCAGCTCTCCAACAGGAAGTAATTTCATTTACCAGCAACCTGATGAGGATGTCTGTGTGTGTATTTATGTAAGCAATACATATGCTTGTATAAACATGCATACAGTTAGGCGAGCACGCATATATTTTCTACTCCTTCCTTAAAGGTGAGCTTCAGGGAAACAGATCTAATTCTTCCTATCTCAAAACATACACATCCTGCTTCTCCAGTGCTGGAAAAACTCCACAGCCCATGTGGATGTACTTGTCTATACTGTGATGCTTAAAGGAAGTTATTACTACTTGTTTCTCAAGCATTCAGGTGAGCACAGAAATGACTGGTTTGAAGATTCACATCACTGCTGACATGAAATTAGCATTTTTTTGTTACAAACAGCTCTTGCCTCAGACTAACTGCAAACCTGAGCTAGTACTGCATGTGGTACATGGTGCTCAGAAGTGTGACAGCTAATGCTTCACCTCCACCCATGGTCTCATTTCACAGGTCAAAGAAAAATATGGATTATTTAATTACTACCCAATTTAATTTTTTTTTTTTAAAGAGGTCCAGCTAATTGTCCACTTTTCTAATATTTAGGAATCCTGTGAGATTGCAGAAGAGCAGGATGGGATTAGTACCTGTTTATAATACAGTATTTGTACGTTGGCCTGGTACATACCTGGCTACGATATTAGAAAAAGCAGCAGTAAAGATCCTGGTCCCCAAGGGGTGGCCAAAGAGCCAAGCAAGGTCTTCCACTTTTACTCCTACGCAAAGCTATCAGCTTGTCAAACTGCAAAGACCAACCACCCTCCCAGGAATCACTGAATCACAGAATTGTAGGGGTTGGAAGGGACCTCGAGAGATCATCGGGTCCAACCCCCTGCCAAAGCAGCTCCCCAGCTCATATTGCACAGATAGGCGTCCAGGCGGGTCTTGAATATCTCCAGTGAAGGAGACTCCACCACCTCCCTGGGCAGCCTGTCCCAGGGCTCTGTCACCCTCACTGTGTAAAAGTTCTTCCGCATGTTGGTGCGGAACTTCCTGTGCTCCAATTTGCAGCCATTGCCCCTTGTCCTGTCTCCACAGACACTGAAAAGGGGTTGGCCAATTCCTCCTGCATCCCATACTTAAGATATTTATAAACATTAATTAGGTCCCCCCTTAGTTTTCTTTTCCCCAGACTGAACAGTCCCAGCTCACTCAGCCTTTCCTCATAGGGGAGATGTTCCAGGCCCTTAATCATCTTCTTAGCCCTTCTCTGGACTCTCTCAAGGAGGTCCCTGTCTCTAATGCCAGGGAGCCCAAAACTGGACACAATACTCCAGATGGAGCCTGACCAGGGCAGAGTAGAGGGGGAGGATCACCTCCTTAGACCTGCTGGCCACACTCTTCCTGATGCATCCCAGGATCCCATTGGCCCTCTTAGCCACCAGGGCACACTGCTGGCTCACAGCCAACCTGTCATCAACCAGGACCCCCAGGTCCTTCTCCACAGAGCTCTTCTCCAGCAGGTCATCCCCCAGCCTGTACTGACGGTTATTCCTCCCCAGGTGCAAGACTTTACACTTGCTTTTATTAAACCTCATCTGGTTTCTCCCTGTCCAGCTTTCCAGCCTGTCCAGGTCTCGCTGGATGGCAGCGCAGTGTTCCTGCGTGTCAGCCACCCCTCCCAGCTTTGTATCATTGGCACTTGCTGAGGGTGGATGCTATTCCCTCATCAAGGTCGTCGATGAAGATATTAAACAGGACTGGACCCAACACCGAGCCCTGGGAAACACCGCTAGTCACAGGTCTCCCTTCAGATTCTGCTCCACAATAAAATAAACAGTGAGAAATAAAATAAACAGTGGTATTGTATGGAAAACAAAAAATAAAAAAGAAAGAAACACTCCAACAATTTGCAGCAGGCAGAGTCAATAAATAGCTTAAATAAGGGTCAGGAAAAGGAAATCTGGAAACAGCAGATAGTTCAGATACTCTGAAATTTGACCTGACTTCGAGTTACATGACTCTCTTCTTGGGCTCTACCAAGGAGAATTAGGAGGAGTTGAAAGCTGGAGTGTTTTTTGACAGGGCTTAATACTGGAATCCTTACGTTTCCATTTGTCTGTTTTGCATTGCTCAGAAGTCCTCCCCTATCTTCTATCTCTGTTTGACGTCAGCAAAAGTAAGAAAAGAGCATTTGAGTCAACAGGAAACAGTGATGCGAAAGCCTCCACAGCAGCGGCCACATGAGGAAATCACATTGCACCATTTCTGGACTGGGATCGAGATGAAAAAACCCACACAGCAATTGTTATCGGAAATTAAAGAAACTTGGAGGAAACAAGTAAAGTCCATAGGATCAGGTGGGCTGGCTTACATCTAGAGATGATCAGCCCTGCCAACTGCAGTCCCAGAGTGCTGGTTTGGGTTTTTTTTTATTTGCTTAAATTTCAGTTTGCTATCTGTATTTGTTCACCTATTTGCAGGGCAAGGGCTGCTGGAAGCACATACTATGTCCTAAAGACAGTGTTTGATAGCAATTACACCTGCTTTATTTGTTTGTTGTCTTAACGAGGTGTTGGTGGGGCTTGAAGAGAGTCCCTGATTGCAAAAGGGACAAATCGATTGCGTGGGACAATCCATACAGGGTTACTGCCCCTTGCAAACACAAGCACCCACTGAAATCCAACTCAAACATCATTTTAGCCCTTTGTCCTCACCAGCTCTACTGAAAGCTGTTTTGAACCCTCATGCATTTCCTCTTCATCACCAGAGGGAGAAAAAAAGTATAGATTTTATTCAAAGAGCATCCTTTCCTATGCCCAAAAAAGGCCAGTGTGGTATCAAACTTCCACACCCTTCCAGTTAAGAATCATGGCTGTACAACCCACACATGACCAAAGACCTCTGGAGACAACTAGGGTGAGGAGCTTATCTCTGATTGGTCTTTCATGCTAAGTGAACCGGACAAGGCAGTACTGCTGCCCTATTTCAAGCAGTGTAGAGGGAAGAGATGGAGAAAGACAAGTTTTTCTTACATGCAGACATGGAAGAAGACAATAGCAAAGCTGCCTCCTCTATTTGCCACCCTACAAGAGCTGCTGTACCAAGGATGGTGTGGAGGCCAGGTTGGACTTCTCTCAAGAGAGTGATCGGTGGAGGTTCAGGACACCCACTGGAGAACACCAACGGGGCCTCTCCAGCCTCCAGAGCCACCAGGAATAGGCTTGGAGAAGCTCCACTCGTGCCCGTTGCAGCAGAGCTCTCCCAACCACTGCTTCTGCCCACACTGACTCCTCTCCAGGACAAGGGGCTGAGTTGCATCCCAGTAGTAATTTCACCCAAGCCTCCTCTTAGCTGACAACTGCCGTATCAAGCTGAATCTGAAGGATGTGGAGACCTGGTTAAATGCCATTTAGAGAAATGGTCTGATTCCCCACCAAAAAAGCCCCAAACCTACCAAAATCAGCCTGGCTCAAGAATTCCACTGAGTTTGCATTCCATCTTTTTAGAAATAATTAATGCACACAGCTCCTTAGAAAATTAGCTTTGGGCTCGATCTGAGCTCACTGAAGCCAAAGGGTTTCCCCAAGAAAACAGCCATTTATCACTGCTTTGGCAGTTCATGCTTTGCAGAGCAGAATGCAGGCTTTCAAAACTATCTCCATACAAAGACAGCTGTGTCACTGCTTCCCAGCGGAAGTTTATTGTTTCCAAAACGAGTAGCAGAGCTTAGAGGGCTTGCAAGCAAATTATTACAAGATAATTACAAGAGCTGGCAGGCTCTCTCAGTGTTCCCAATGTTCCTGTTCTCCCTTCGTGGTCCACAACCCCCAAACAAAGCAATGTGCCTTAGGTCTTGCTGGGAGCGGGCAAATAAACCGTGCTGTCTCAGTACCGGGATTCGGAGAGCCACATGTCCAACTCCCCCAGCAGCACAAGTGGCCATCCATATCTGGGTCAAGTCATGCCAAAGCATGGGACCCAGAGGAGAAATAATAAAGAGGTTTGTTTCTCAATATTTATCTTAATACAAACCATGAAGCACGCTCAGACACTGCTCTGTGCCAAAATGCCTCCCATCCATACCCAGCTCACACCCTCATGAGCTGCTCCCAGCTAAGAGGTTTACAGGAGGACAGGCTGTTCAAGGGGGGTTATACGTGGCAGCGTTTCAAAACCAGAGAGGATTGTAGGTGTCATCAGAACAGGCTCACCGAGAGGGAATTGCCAAGACAACCTTTGCACACACACGTGTGTGCACAAGAGCTGAAGCAGCTGTGCTGAGCTCAGCCCCGAATTTCCAGACAGTGTCAAAGCCTCACTCACCTGACTGCGATGGAGCAAGACAATGGCTTAGGCTAAGTCAAGGTTTGGTCCTTTGATTTCAAATCAGAGCAAGTACATTAAGCAGAGAAGAAATACTCTGCACTATGCTTACTCAGTCAGAATTATCTGCACACATTAGTGACACTTCTTAAACACAGCCGCAGCAGTGATTGCCGTGGCACCTGCCATCGCCCCGCTCATCGCTGCAGCCCAAGACTCTCAGCTGAACACGGCGAGAGCAGAAAGACGGCAGGTTTTCCAGCCATCTGCTAGCTGAGTTTGGGTGCTCTGTTAGCCGTTTCACCTCTCTGCTTCAGTGACTGCAGAAGTACATGCCAGCCTCAGGAACCACTTCTGCCTAGGAGAAATCAAGCCGCAGTAAGGGAAAGTGCCACAGATGGCACATACAGCCCTAGGGCAACTGAGACGGGGAGATGACTGCATGTTATGAAGCATCCAAAAGCCTGAGAAAGGAGATGTTTCTTTCTTCTGCTGGTTTTGGGGTGTTTTTTAGCTAGAAGGAGGCCCAGCGAAAAGCCAGCAAACAGCCACAAGGTTAAGACACACGTGGCATCTCCTTCACGCTGGGCAGCTGGTGGGTGCACTTCTGAGAAGCACAGGTCGCTTCCCCACACCAGGTTCATTTTTAGTTCTTTTAACAAAGGGCCACTGGCGTCATTGTCACAGCTCTGGGAACAGGGCAGTTATCACCAGTCATCACTTAGAACCGCACTCCGCTATCCGGTGCTGCTGATAGCAGGCACAACACAGGCCTTCCTACATAAACATCACCTAGAGAATAACAAATTGGCTCTTGCCATTTGCATAAATAAACTCCCTGGGGTCCCTTGGGGTAAAGGCTGCCTCCCGCACGCACATGTGCACAGCACAGTGTTAATGCCAAGCTCATTCCAGAAGAGCTGAACAACGACAGGGCCAGCTGATGGGAGCTGTTGGGTTCCCAACTGGCCTGGAAAACAAAAAATTCACAAACCTAACTACACCCCTCCGAATTTCTGCCCCTGTTTCCTTAACCTAGCAGCTGAAATTTCAAGCTCACATGCAGGAGAGGTTTTCTAACGAACAAACTCAGTCATTTCTCTGGAACAATGCATCCTTTGGGACACGTAAGTGAACCATGCATGCATCCTTCCTCCTCATCCCCTCCCCTCAAGACGGTCTAATTCACAGCAGGATTACATGATTAACTCAAAAACTACAGAACAAATAGAAAGAAGAAGTGAAATTAAATCTTCCCCTCCAGACCTTTCAAAAAGCAACAGAAAGCTACATTAAAAAATCCTTCCTACCAGAAAGATCAAAAACCAAAGGACTGGCTGAACTTAAGTGGGATAAATTGAGGAATAAGGAACTAGAATGCACCAAGCTATAGACATCACCCACTAATCAAAGATTTATAGGGCATCTGCACCCCTCAGCTGGGTGCTGGCATCACTGTTTCTCTTAAGAGAGTAGCTCTAAAGAACATGCTCTTTCTACAGCTTTCAGTTCAGAAAAAAGCTAGTGAAATTGTTGTTTTTCAGTTGGGAGTGACCAATCCAAGACTGTTCTGGCCTGTTTTTAAAAATACTAAACTCTGTGATATCTGATGGCTTCAGATTGTATTCGGGAAGGCCAGAGACCTCTACAAGCTCAGCCAAAGGTCATCAGGAAAATTAAAAGTGCCAAAACACCCCAAAGCCACTTGGAAATGGCCTGCTGCGAGGTCTTTGTGGGTGGATCCATCCTCTCACCTTAAACATCGCCTGGAAAGCAATATGGATTCAAAGAGACTGACACCTAAAGCCCCACTTGGGTCACACCTCAGCTCTTCTCTGAGCTTCAACTGCCTTTTTACATTTTTCCCTCCTCCTCAATTCTGGCTGCCACCTGCTTGCTCAGGCTGCTTGCAATTTGCTTCTGTTTTGATCCCTTTTTATGCTGCAACTTACTTGATTTTAAGGCAAAAGATAAATGGTAGTTTCACATGCTGTGGCTAACCATAAGCAACATCATCTCCCTCAGCCCCCTTTGCACTAAGCTTGGGATTTTGTCTAAGTTACAATCTCTCCCATCAGCCACTGCAGAGACAGACATTTTCTCAGCTTCATAAAAAAAGCAAGTATCCAAAATTCCTCAACAAACAGAGGTGGGAAAGTTACACTCAGGAGCTACAAGAGGATGATGGCAGCTAACCCTTCACTTCCATGTTTTCACTTCAGCTCATATCACCTCAATGTGCAGCCGAAGTGTGAACACCCAGTAAAGTTCACAGATAGAATCAGAAATGTCAATCTGATCTTGTTTCATCTTCTGTAAAAGAAAACACCTCTGCCTACCAAAAAACCAAATAAACAAACTTGACCCCGTATGTTCCTGCAACAAAGAGACCACAGCAAGGTGCTACTGAGAAGGCTGAACCTTTCAGACTGGGCTTTGGAGATCTCACACATCTGGGTTACTGGCAACTCGGGCTGACGTGCCAGCAAAGATGTCACGGGTTTCTGGTGGATGTGGACACTGCAAAGCCACAGAAAGATGCAGTTTTGACCAGTCTTCCTTTCTTGAGTGGTAGACAGGACAGAAGGAAAAGAAACTCAGAAACTGCTTGCCGCTCCCATGGTCACAAAGCCAATGTGAAGGCACTGGGGCATACATGCCCAGAGAAGTCACACAAGAAAGCAAAGGTAGGGAGAGGAAGTTCCCCTGTACCTCCCTGTCCAACAGTCCCCCCAAAAACCTAACTCACTGCTCCAGGGCACCAGGTAATGCACAACTCAAATTCCTACAAGCCTGACCTGAGAAGGACTCTACTGCAAGCTCACAGGGGGGTGTCTCCTGTTCTTACCTGTGTTTATGGCCACAGGGCATGCAAGGCCATATCAGCCTTTCGGAAACCTTCAGCGCTATGAACAGGATGTCCCTGTCACCATCCTCACTCAATTTTGCCTGGCAGCAACAAAACTGAAGCATGTGCTGGTCTGGCAGCACACTGGCATAGGGCTAGCAACAGCCTCACTGCTCCAGGACAGGGGAAGATGTCTCAGGGCTTGCAGAAAAGCATCCAGGAGGTGCACTTGGCTGTTGGGTGTATGCACATAGAGTCATGTCTCCCTGACATGCCAGAGAGGGAAGGTGGAGGGTTTAGAGCCTGGGAGATGATCAAAGCTGTCCTCTCTGCTCCCAAAGGGCTCACTCTCAGCACCTTCCAGAGAGAACATCAAAGAGGACTCACTGCTTCCTCTCCACCCAACAACACACTCCAAGACCTGTGTCAGGACGCTTGTTCATCTAACCAGAGCCCCAGGAAGGCTGCTGCTGCCTTTCCAGCCTTCCTTACCTCCACCATGCCAGGCTCTGTGCTTGCCTGTGCTCTACCCATCTGGTGACAGAGGAGCAGCTGATAGACAGCTAGGCTGATGCTGGAGATCCCCTGGAGGGATCATGACCAAGGGACTCACCTGGACCAACTACAACTGAAGGACTCCAAGGACATAGAAGGCCACCTGGACGTCTCCTGTTGTGTCCAGGAACCTACAGGTGGGTGAGCACCCAGCCAGTTGCCATTCCTCAGTCCCACCACTTTGGCTGGTAGCTGCTGGGCCCTCCTTGAAAATTGTGCCCCTGTCAAAAGCTCCAGGTAAGCTCTAACACTTCTAGGAGGTGAAATGCAGGCTCATCTCTAAACACCTGACTGATCTATGGCATGGTGTCCACACTGACCCTGGCAGAACTCTCTGAGCACCCTGGGAGCCAGCAGAGATGTGGAGAAACCTTCCTCTTCTGTGTCAGGAGCATGATATCAGCCCACAGCTTGCAAAGGGGGCAGAAAGCTGCGTGCTGGACATCAGGAGGCCCTCGTAAAACAGGACCAGCTCAATGATTAGCTACCCTGGAGTCCCTGGGCCAGACCTTACCGGCTTCAATAGCACCCCTGCTAGCTATTATCCTGGGAGGACGCTCGTTAAAGAAAGTCATGTCTGTCTGCCAAGTTCTCATGTCCGGCTATTTTTGGAATGACAGGGGCAGGCTCTGTGCCTCAGCAACTGTCAGCAGAGCCACACGGACAGCAAATCCATATAACGATCAGGCTAGCAGGGACTGTGCTGGAAACAGCATCGCCTGGGGGATGGTCCCCTGGAAGCACCCTGCAGTCATGAGAAAAAGGATAAGGGCAATAAACATTAACCCCAGAAGCTATGTGACACTATTTGCATAGGAAGCTGATCTCCCCCAGTCCTTTTCATTCTCATGCATGGAGTGGAGACAAAAGGATTTAAAAGCAAACCACCTGTGCAGGAACGACAGATCCTAAACCCCAAAGATGTCAGGACCTACTTACTGCAAACTCATTTTAATTAAAACATTCCAGGATCCACATTCCCCAGGATTAAATTACTGATGTAGCTATTTATACCTATAGCCTCTTTCAGCCCTCCTAGGACAATATTGTTCAGGTGTTGGATGACACCTGTGTCATGTAAACGGAAATGAGCATTTTTTTTTGGTGCTTGTGACCCCCTAACACAGGATCCACAATTACCTACAAGTCAGCCCCAGCACCTGTCAGCAGACCACAGATTCTGCAGTCAGAGCATAATCCTCTCTGACACGAAAGGATGATTCTAAGGCCCTAGAAAAAGCAGAGGTGAATGACTCAGGTGAGGTGGAAAGGTCTGAAACAAGGCTTTCAATTAAAACAAAAAAAAAGAAAAAAAGAAAACCCCACAGATGTGGTGAGCAAGGAAGACCTCACACAGCTGCAGCTGGAGCAGGACAAACTGCCCCCTGTAAGAGCCTGGAAGGACGTTTTTCCTCACCTTTCACAGGAAAGGAATCATAGAATCGTAGAATCATAGAATGGTCTGGGTTGGAAGGGACCCCAAGGATCATAGAGTTCCAACTGTGGGACACAGGGGAAATGGCCAGCCTCTTTTCAGTGGTCTGTGGGGACAGGACAAGGGGCAAAGGACTCAAGTTGGAGCACAGGAAGTTCCGCACCAACATGCGGAAGAACTTTTTCACAGTGAGGGTGACAGAGCCCTGGGACAGGCTGCCCAGGGGGGTGTAGAGTCTCCTTCTCTGGAGATATTCAAGACCCATCTGGATGCCTACCTGTGCAATCTATCCTAAGGAACCTGCTTTGGCAGGGTGGTTGGACCTGATGATCTCTTGAGGTCCCTTCCAACCCCTACAATTCTGTGATTCTGTAACCCCCCTGCCACAGGCAGGGCCACCAACCTCCAGGCCTGGAGCTACACAAGGTTGCTCAGGGCCCCATCCAACCTGACCTTGAACACCCCCAGGGGATGGGGCATCCACCACCTCTCTGGGTAGCCCTTTACAGAGAGAGTGGTGAGGAGCTGGAACGAACTTCCCCCTAATATCTAATCTAATCCTTCCTTCCTTTAGCTTTAGTCTATTCTCCCTTGTCCTGCCATTTTCTACCTTTCTAAAAAGTTGATTCCCCTCCTGTTTATATGCCCCCTTCAGGTACTGGAAGGCTGTAATGAGGTCCCCCTGCAGCCTTCTCTTCTCTAGGCTGAACAAGCCCAGCTCCCTCAGCCTCTCTTCGTAGGGGAACTCTGGAGGTGCCAGTACAAAACTGCCCAGCCCAGCACCGAGCATGCAGAGGACCAGCCTGCTGTGCAGCTAAATATTTCCTCTTTAGGCTCTGAAAACTGAGACCCATCCTGGGTAGAGACAACCCTTGCAGGTTCTACCACCTAGTGGCTGCATCATTTGTGACAGAGCAAGGAGGCTGGCTGGAGGTCAGGCAGTCTCAGCCCACCTGGGACGGTAACGCAGCCCTCACTTGTGCTGCAGCGGATACTACAGTGGGACCACACTGAGCCTGGAGGCAGCACAACAGAACAGAAAACCTGTCTGAAAACCAATGTAAGCACAGAAGAACCTCAGTTACCTCTAAAACAGGCATGAAAATGCAGCAGCAATATAGGGGAGCTCAGGTAATACGTTGCTGTCTCTGGTATTTAAACCAGCTCAGCTAATGGTAAATCACTGGCACTACACAGCATTGCACAGCGCGGCGCAGACAGGCCACAGGATGTTTAAGGTACCCCTAGGCTGCTTAAGTCAGGGGAAGAGTTTGCTGGTTTGGGTGGAATCCTATACAAAGAGTCAGAATTCAAACAGCTCTAGATACAGCCAAACCCTCAAACACTGTGAGCACACTGTCCTCAAGCAGCTGCAGCATCTCAGGCACTTCCAAGGCCCTTCCTTTCCAGTTTCCACAATTCCTTCTTCATCTGGGAGGCTAGGGGAGG
Organism: Porphyrio hochstetteri; assembly: GCA_020800305.1. Classification (NCBI taxonomy): domain Eukaryota; kingdom Metazoa; phylum Chordata; class Aves; order Gruiformes; family Rallidae; genus Porphyrio; species Porphyrio hochstetteri. The sequence continues at coordinate 64,404,490 of CM036908.1, read as the reverse complement.
TACAACTGGACACCCCTACTCTAGATGCAGCCTTACCTGTGCCAAACAAAATGGATAATCATTTCCCCAGCTTCTGAAGCAGCACAGTACATAATTTAACTTCTGTGCAATGAGACTGCACTGCTGGCTCACACTTGGCACCTACCATAAACCCCAGGTAGCTTCCAGCTAAGCCACTACCCTGACAGTTAGTCCCAGCCTGTCTTGGTGCGTCTTACAGGATAAGGCTCTGACTTTGCTTTGACAAGGAAACCTCAAAATGGCTAGTTCTTGAAAAATTCCTCAAGACAGACACAGCAGGCCATTATTTAGCCAAGATCTCCACAGCAGACAAGAGTCATGCTCTGGTTTTTATAACGTGAACCATTAACAGCACATTTTCAGAGTCTGGTCTGTAAATGTGATAGATTAGATGTGGTTTCCATGTAATTCAAGTGAAACTAGGTATTGTTTTGTGTAACCCTGTCCCAGCTCCAAACAGAAGCAGCATTTTACCATATGGCTACAGGCCAACATTTTGAGTAAGTGGTTAATCTCTTATTTTTATATATATGATTTCCATATATCTATACATTTATATACAAATTATATATATTATACATTATCTACATTGACTGTTTTCTGCCACATTCATGTTACTGGAGGGGATAACCCAATGCCATGTAAAGAACCAGTAGAAACACTAAATACTGTATCAGCGCAGTTAAGCCTGGCTGGAAGGACTCCATCCAATGAATAACTTGCTGTTGCAATCACTTCTCTGCTATAGCAAAGGGATTTCATTATGCATTTATAAGCAATTTAAATCTGGTTATTCTGGATTGAAGTGGTGTCACTGAGCACAGAATGTGGGCAAAAGATGTGATGAACCACATTAGTCTGAAATCTACTTTTTCTTTTGTAAATCCTTCCCTTTTTGGTTTGGTTTAGTATTGGAGGGAAGTGGTTGTCTGTTACTGACAATCCAGATAATGAGGCAAAGCAGAATTCAAGTAAGAGGAACCTTGGAAAGAATGGATTTAGGGTCCTGCTATGTCAAGCACCACTCCCTTGGCACCCTCTCAGAGACTGACCAGCTCTGTGTTCAGGGTAGCAAGGGTTGAGGTTCCTCCCTCCACTCCTCTGATGAGAAGCTGGTCCAGAAATTCCTGTTCCAGGCTGCTCTACTGTTTAGCAACCTCCTTTGCAATTCCAGCCTAACTGTGTCCATGGCCAGTCTAAACTCATTTCATCTAGGCCAGAATCTTGACGGCTTTGTTTCTGTCCTCAGTGTTTGACATCTGCAGACATCACCAGATCCTCTTTTTGCTCTCAATTTGCTAGGCTAAACAGGCTGAGTTCTCCTTTTTTCCCCGCTTTGCAAAAGACTGCAATTTCTTCAGCAGCCCAGAAGACCTTATCTGCACCCAGAGCAGATTGCATTCATAGTTTGAACATGACAAGCGGCACCAGCACGGGGGACCTTAAATCTTCCCTCTCTGTATATACTCACCACGGCCCAGAAGCACACATGCTATTTTCTCATCTGCATTACAATTCAGTTAGCAAAACCATAGCAAAGAGCAGTAAAACCCACTGCTATTCCTCAGCTGACCTCAAACAGCACATATCAGTACTAGACTTCTCAGTTATTTTGCATGAGAACTTCAGGAAAGTTCTCATGCAAAATAATTGGGACCCAGTGCCTTCATATTATGAAATAAGAGTTTCCTTGGTTACTAGTGACAACAGTGAGCTTTAAGGTTTGTTTCTGCTTCATAGTGCAGCTGCCCTGTGAACCACATAAGCTGCATATTCGAAAAAAAAAAAACCCAACCAAGAAACCACCTCATTTCTATTAGATGAGACTACTCACAGGCTCCACCCTAAAATGGGCACAATTCTTATACTTCATAGCTGGCTGTTGCATCACCCCAGCTTGAAGAGAAATGGGTGGGTGGCAGGATGCATTGTCTGCTTTTTTGCCTTTTAGATATACATATATATATATTTTAGGTTTACGTAGGAGGAGTGAAGCCACAAGGCAAGTTTCTCCTGCCTCTTCTAAGAGGGAAACAAGCTCTGTTACCATTAAGCAATGACAAAAAGCAACTGGAAAGGCACTCAGGCAGGTTGGAAGAACTACACTGCAGAAAATGCTTTGGTTCTAGTTAACAGCTCAGCTCAGGGACTCCCAAACTTACCTTGTGGGGACATGGCTGTGGCTACTGCCTCCATCACAGCCGCTCCTCCCTCCACCACCCACATCAGGAACAAGCACATACTAAAGGAGGTTCTAAGCTGGAAAGGCAGCACATGTGCTGAGGTCTATATACCCAAGTGACAGCATTGCTATTGTTTGTCCTATCTGCACAAGAAGAAATACCAACTGTGTATGGATCTGATTCAGTGTCCACCCATGTTAGTAAAGTCCTTTTCAGTAACCCCAGAAGGACTTTCCATTGAGTTCTGAGCAGTATCCAAAGGCTGGTACAGCCAGGAAGCTACCCCTGCTTCCAAGTACAACTATTTGAGTTTGCAGATAATTCAATGCAAATCCAGTCCTGTTAAAAGTCAGGTAGCAACACAGCAGAGCCTGAGATCCCACAGCAACCAGAGGACACTGCAGGTCTGGAGACATCTACAGATAGGCATTTGGAAACATTCCATGGCACGGGGATGTTTCTAGGAAAGATACAAAGAAGGACTTCCCTGCCATCACCATTTTGTTAGGGAGCTTACAGCGAGCCAGGAATTTTGCTTGCCAAATGCCCAGGAGATGTTAGAGGTTAAATATAGCTGAGTGCTTTGTTCACACTTGAGCAGAGAGGTTTCTCCTAGGTCTCAGGTGGACATTTTTAACAGACCAGGGACCAAATGCACATGTTCTGTCCTGAACATGCCAGCCAGTGTCAGGAAGAAGGCTGTCTACTGCCTGGGCTATACTTACAGGAGTCTGGAAGCAACAGTAGAGCTTGGTGAGGAATGGGTGGTTCCTTGCTAAGGAAAGGATGCGTTTCTCAGTCATGGTGCATTCAACATCATCGTCCTGGAGAATGACGTCCTTCTTCAACACCTTCACTGCATAGAGCTGCCCGCTTTCTTTCATCTTGGCAAGCATCACCTAAACCAAAGGGGAGGGTGAATTGCTAGGGCTGAGCCCTCAGTCTCCATCAGCAACACAGAGCGTCTCACACTAGAAAGGTCAGTTATTTCATGACCAGGCTTGTGGATGGAAGTGAGTCAGCCTGTTAGTATGGGCATCAGCGTACAATCACTGACACAGACACTACAGTCTGCCACAGGCTTCTCCACATAGAAATGTCCACACACATTGCTCCAATGTCTGGCATGGGGCTGGGTGGTTAAATCTCACCCACTGTGCCAGGGAAACCCCTCAGAGCAGTGCCACCTATCCAACTTTCCTCCTCCTTCACCAAATTAAGTGCATCGCTTCACATTGCCTTTGTGGCAAAGCAGAGGAACAACCCCCCCACACCTCACTGCACATGAGGCCACTGCCTTGTTTCCTTTAAAGGAAAAGAAGCCTTTACATGCTGCCCAAATGAGTGCTAATGCACTCACATGCAATTTCTGGTATAGGCCCTGGCATGCAGCTGTTCCTTTAGTTCCTAACGTTTTTCTTTTTTGTGATAGCCAATTCTTCTACTTCAGCTTACTTCCTCTTCCCTTTGCTCCCTGCTCTCTCTATCCATACCCCACTGGACAGCCTGTGCACCCCTATTAAGATATAACCTCATCTGCCTTGGAGGTTCTTAAATAAGCAATGTGGTTTTCCCCAAAAGAGCCATGAATACCTCTCACCTTTCCAAAACTGCCCTTTCCCAACACACGAAGGAAGGTTAAGTCTTTGATCCCAAGTTTGCTTGCTGAACTTTCACTAACGTTGTTGCCATCTTTCACGCTGCCTTTTCCCTGATGTCTCAAAGTAGATCTTGAAACCAGCTTCTGTGGAGGAAAGTAAGCAAGTATAAGTCTGCACAGAACTTACATTTTTGCCTCAGAGGTGTACACAAGCCTACCAACCTGGGCATTTAGGAGCTGTTCAGATCCACTGGAACAGAAAGCATATTGGTACTGCCACCCTGCATAGCTGCTATATGCGATCAGCCAACCCTGGCACTGTGCAGAGCCCTGTTGAGATGTCAACACTGGTTCCTGATTCGGGCACTTTAAGTTGTAAACACACTGCCCAGCAGATCCAAGTGGCAATCCTGCCTCTCCATTCTCACTCCTCAGAAAGATAAGACAATATCCGTCTACTATCTAACATCAGAGTGAGGAGGACTGTGTAATTTCTGCAATATGCAAAGTGCTGCTGAGATACAGAACCTGAGCAGATTTCATCTGAATCTCTTGTGTTTCTACCTGATTTTAAGGCTTATTCAAAGCCCAGATCAGTGGGACCCAAACTTCAAAATGTTTTTTTTCCCCCACAGCTGGGCTGCAGGCTTCCTCCACTGCTACAAATCTGATGCAAGTCCCACGCCAGCAGTGAGGTCTCTGCATTTTCAGGAATGTATCGGTTTTAGAAGACATTTCTATAGCTTCTGGTTTTGCAGCAGATGAAGATCAAGTCAACCTCCAGTCCCCTCTGTTCACAGCTGTCCAGGTATGAGCACTCAGACTTTTATTAAGTTAATTAGCGTGGGGAAAGTCACACAGACTTCTTGAGCTCCATCTTGTGACTACTCGGTGTAAAGCAAAACTTCTCCTGTACAGAAGCCTTGTCTCTTCTCTACACAGAATGGCAGCCCCAGCCGTGGGGGAAAGAACCAAGAGTATTCAGGACAGCACCCAGCAAAACCCCCAACAGATTTAAACTTACAGCATAGTCTGAACACTCACCTAGAGCCTTCAGCTCACAAATAACGAGAAGAGATAGTTAAACACCAAGCACAGATTTTTATTTCCCTGGTTCTCTCTCCTTTTGATGTGCAGATTATGCAAACAACAAATGCTACCGAGTGCTGCTTTTTACAGAGCTGGGAAGGGTGTGTGGGACTTGTGTCTCCCTGCAACTCCCAGGGTAACTGTCCCCTGACCTGTGACAGCATGAAGAGTGAAGATAAAACAGCCTGCTACAAACCAACTGAAATCAAAAGGGGCAGCACAGCCTAACGAGCATCCTAGGCTGATAGAGCATGGTGAGCAGTTCACTGATGTACCTGGCTGTGTGACATGATTTACCATGTCTGGCTATTATGGCTTCGGTTTTAATATTTTTTCTTTGGTCAAAAAAAAAAATAGACCAATGTTTTATTATGGGTTATTGTGGTCTCACGCAAAGAAACATGGTGAAAAAGGACTTGTTATCAAATGACAGCTCTGATTTCCATTCCCGTTTATGGCAATTTTTATTCAAGTTCTTGCAGCGTGTTTTAAACTCTCAAATAGATTCAGATACACAACAGCTGGATTTTTAGGATGCCTTAAGTACTGACATGCAGAAATGGTACATGTATGTCCCAGTCCTAGCAACATTCTCACTGGGACCCTGTCTCGGACAGCAAAGACCAGAAGTGATGTTTTAACAGGGACCACAGATTTTAGATGGGGAAACTTTAGTGAAGAGTGAAATGGATTCCCCCAAAATCACTCAGAAGAGCAGTGACAAAGCTGGGAAGAGAACCTAGGCTCCTTGCTGAGCATTCTTTTGCTCCATCAGAACCCATGTATGCAGGCAAAGCATCTGTGCTTGCAGTAAAAAAAGATACGGGATACACTATATCAGTCACTAATTAGGTAGGGGTCTCATTCTGCCCCGATTCTTGCCAGAGAAAAGAGTGAATGGGGTCACAGCATGTGAAATGTAGGCATAAAACAAAGCAACAGCTAGAGATTAAAGCCTCCACCAGGATAAACCTGGATACAAGACATCTATTTTCCAGGGGAAGCCTTTGCCACCGGCCACAGACAGTAACAACCTACTCCTGCAGTCCATGGCCCAACACCGTCTGCCGTAACTGAAGTCCCTGTCTTCTCCTGCACCCACATCAAGACTCAGCTGTCAACGTTGTAAATAGAGGAGGGGAAAAAAAAAAAAGAGGGAAAAATTTAAAAAAAGAGAAAAGAAAAAGACTCACCGAATTTGGAGAAATGCTTCCTGGTTGCAGACCCATGCATGCCAAGGTTTTAGCAAGCTCTGCTGAGTTCACCCCACAGTTTGGTGCAACGTTTGCTTGGCATCGGATGTGGACGTTCATTTTACAGACTGACAGGGGCGATCAGAGGGATGGGAAGTAAAAGCAAAGGAACAATTAAAATAACTCGGATGGATTTATTGCTGAGAAATAATTTAGCAATTTTGCTTCAGGAAATACACCCAACTGGATCTACCCTGTGTCTTTAACCTGAAAGGATTCTTGTCACTGTCTCAGCAGAAACAAATTAGGACTCTCATGAGAAAAATAAACTCCTGAAAATCAGGAATATACCCCAAGCTCTGAGTTGGATGCCACATAGCCTGAAGCTAGTCATAAGCACAAGTTTGTCAGGTATAGAAATGCCATCACAGATATGCCTGCAGGTAAAATCAGGCTTTTATAATTCACAACAAAAATCCCCTGAATTCGCAAATAACTCATTTTAAAGATATATTGTCCAGTGGGAAACTAAAATCTTTTTGCTCTCACTCGCAGGCACGCATGCACCCTCTTGTGGGAGATGAAGGCAAATGGAAGGTGGTTGCAGGCCTTAAAATTTCACAGTCTGGTTCACTGAAACAAAAACCTAACACCAGGACATGCTTTGTCATCAATTAACTGCATGACAGGCAGGGTAGCCAACCTAAAGCAATGACCTTCTTTACCCCTCGGATGCCTTTTTGTTGCCTTATCTCATTAGCTGAGGAAAAGTCTTCAGGTAAAGGGAAAAATGAATGCAGGGAGCAGCAATAGCCAAGAATATTTTTAATAATGCTAGCTAAACAAAGCCGTGCTGAGAGTGCAAAGTCCTTCTGGAAGCCTGAGATTAAAAAAGTAGATCAGCTTTTTTGTTAACTCTTGCAAAGATGAATATTCATTGCTCAGCTTCTCCTGAAGGTTGCTCAAATCAAGCCCACACAGTGCATCAAGAGTCTAAAAATGTATATATTTTGTGAAAAGATTACAGAAAGAAGCTGCTTACTTTTACACTGCAGGCCCTGTCTCATGATTCCCCAGAGCAAGGAACCACAGTGGTCACAGAAAGTTGGGACTTTATAGTTGTGGACGCTGAACTTATGAGGAATGTTGATTCCAAACCTCTGCTCGGTCACCTGAGGCACCAAAAGAAAAGCAGAGATTTAAAATTGAAAGATATACATATATGCTGATGTACATTTACATCCAAGCATTTAAGTACAAAACTATGAAAATAATTCCAACTCAGAAGACTTCCCAACCCACCAGCTCACTGAGGTTTACCGCGAGCAAACAGTGGGTGACCAACCTCATGAGCCCACTCTGTTCTCCTCACCGCTCAGGCTGGACCACCTGACAAAACAGATTTTAAAAAGGGCTGCCAAGCCAATTTTTAATTCTTAAAACCAAGCTGGAATTAGAAGTGTGGATTACCTCATCACGAACCCATCTCACTGGAGTGCCACATATAAATTATGTCAGCGACAGCATTTTGTAACTAACCAGCTCTCAAATTATTAACTGGCATACTATGTGCAAACAAGTAACTTTAGGTCAAAATGTGGTTTTTATTAAATTTAATATAGAATAGTTCTCTCAGCTCCTCCTAAAATTCTCATTCCTCTTCTCACCCTCCTTGTTATTAACAGTCTTTAATTCCAGGCCCACATTTCGCTTTATCACTTGCTCTCATCCCCTTTTTAACCTCCTTCTTTTTCTAACTGTGAATCACACAGATCTCAGAAGACACCTTCGAAAATGTCACATGGGCTGAAGAAACCCTGCTTAACCTCTATTTCTTTCCATTCCATGCCTCAACATGCAGATCCTGCAAGATGGAGCCCACAAATTCACACAGAAAAGTAGGGGAACAATGAGTTTAAAGCAAGTGGTGCCTCCCCATGTCTGCCTTCTGTTAGATTTCTTAAAGCCCCTTCACAATCCTAAAAGAGGGGTGAGGAGGCTCACTATTTAACTTGCACTTTACCCTCAGGCATTTTTACTTATATCCACCCAGCTTGGCAAGGGGTCATTTTAAAGAAGCCTAGCTCAGCACTTTGGAGGCAAGAAATAACAAGCAAAGGCAGTTGTTTATCTGCACAGCACTTGATACAGAGCTACCTCCTGGTTAAAAATGCTTCAGTTGGATTTTCCTCCATTAATTACTAAACAATTCCCAGTTACAGAAATGAGATGTGCAATGCACAGGGCAGATTTAGGTGGGGATGTTTGTTACTCCTGTCAAATACAGGCAAAATTAGCAAGAAAGAAAACCTTTGGAAACACAAATTATGCAAGGGGGGTTTATTACAACATAAATAATTTCACAGAGAAAAGGTGTGGAGCAATGACTAAAAGGGCACTTTTAAGTTACCAGAAAAGAAAAAAGAGGCATAACAAAGACCAGTGGTTAGGTATCCAAGCCAGAGGAATCCACATTAAGAACTGGGCACCAAATTTTGATGACACCACAGTTCATCATGAAAGAAAATTACCAAGGGAAACAGTGGATTTGCTACTTCTCAGTGTCTTCCAATGAAGACACCATGTCTTCCTAAACTATGTGCTAGTCCAATTAACAGAAAAACCACCAAATGGTATTACATAGCCTTTATGCATGTCTCTATCACTCTCCCTCACTTTAAAACCTACAAATAAAGATAATACAGAGTAAATTCTACTGGGTTGCTGGGTGTTGTCCTATTGAAAACCCCAGGATTCCTAAATTATGACAATCCAAAATAACTGACATGACTTTACCTTCAGATCAGTCTTGTTGGTATTGTTTTGGCACGTGCAAGCTGTAACAATTAGGTGATGGCAGCGCTTGTGTACAACACAGGTACATACTAGGAGAGAAGAAAGGCATGCTGAAAAGAGCTGTTGAAAGACTTGAACACATCAACCCATGAGCTGGGTTCTTCAAGGCTCAGCTATATCATCAGGACACAGTAAAAATGTGAAAATCAACCAGTCACTTGGAATTTCCAAAACTCTCCTAACAGATCTGGAGATGCTTCTCCAACACACTGCAACAGCAATTCTGCACCAGATCATTCATACAGCCCAGAAAACAGCTGCCTACATAAAATATGGGTGATGCACAGAGAAACGACAGGGTAACTTCTCAAATGAACTAAAAATGAACACCAAAAAAAAAAAGTTGTTGAAATAATTACCCAGTTTCAACACAGCATACACAAACAACATTAGAGAACCAAATGGTCTGAGATATGAAAATCCATCACTGCATCTGAGTGGTACAGTGCTTCTTACACTGGATATCCAAGTGAGTCCTGCCCAGGTTAGTTTGTCATGAGGGCTCAGTGCAATGTTTCGGTCCAAGAAGCTTGGTAACTGCAGCGTCTAGGGTAGTTAGCTAGTTCCCATCAAGAGGGCTAATCAGCCCTAACACAAACTTGGGATCTTCCCAAGTCTAAAGTGGGCTTGGCTGGAATGAACTCCAGTCTGTGACCCAGCAGGCATTGTAATCACCACTAAGGGCCATGGCTACTGTCTGTGCAAAGAGATTTTTTAATGGAAACTGCCAGTTACAGATCACAGGCTGGGTTGGGTTGGAAGAGATCTTCAAGATCACCTAATTCCAACCCCCTGCCATGGGCAGGGACACCCTCCACTAGCCCAGGCTGCCCAAAGCCCCATCCAATCTGGCCTTGAACCCTGCCAGGGACGGAATGTCCACAGCCTCTCTGGCCAACATTTTGCAGATGCATTACAGGGTCCCATGCTATTCAGCTTGTTGCTGACTCGAGGTTGCACTCATAATGGTCTATCAGTAACATTCACTTTTACCCAGAAATTTTGTGCATGGTGTTCATTTTGTCCACTAGTAGCTGCCTGTCTCATGAGGATACCAGTGCCCTATTACAATGCACAAGAAAGAGGCTGTGTTAGAAGGCTATGATGAATGACCATGCATTTGTGAGGCAAGTAGTGCAGTAAGTAAAGGAGGAACAATGAAGTACAAACAAGCACCACATACATCTATACAGCCACCCAGCCAAAACATGCATTCATACTGCAGTTCTGGACCAGCTCATGAGGTTGCCCTTGGAAATCACATCCCTAGTTTCACTACATAGGGAGAGGAGGGAAGAGGGTGGCCATTCCAGTAGGGTACTTTGTGTCCCAATACCAGCTGAAGACTGTCCCTGGATCTCTCAGGTCTAGCTGGATGTTACAGATACTAACTCAGAGGATCAGGAGGGAAAACACAGCAACTGGACCCAAGGTGTTTGTGTGAATGTAGGTGGTTACTCCTGCAAGCCATCAGCCTGACAGCTGCTCGGATGCACAGTTTGGAGAGGAAGAGGAATGGTGACTTCAGAGAAGCTTTTAACCACAGGATATCCCAGCAGCACAGGAGCGCAGCCCTGAGACAGCACATCCTACACACACCCCCCATGCAGGAGCAGAGCACCTTACCTTGGCACTGGTATCCCTGCTTCCCAAACACGCCCCTGTTCAAAACAAAATATGGACTTAATTTAACATCAGAAAGCCAGTCTTCTTGCAGATCGTTTACAGAGGAGAGAACCAAAATGCAAGAGGATCCCAAATGACCAGATCCCTGGGGACAAAACTGCCCAGCAATTCAGCACAGGGGTGTGAGAGCAGGCTGTCAACATCCATGTTTTTCCCCACATTCCCCCTCACGCTAGTTTCTGAAATACCTCACTTTATTACAACACACATCACACTTATTAGACTGATCCCAGCAGCCCACACCCTGTTATTATCTCTCCCACTCCATGCTCTTTTGAGACATATCTAAGGTTTTTTCCCTGCTCTGCCTACTCCCCCACACGTATCACCCCACACCTCACACCTCTGATGGCTTTTCTGTTCTCAGGCTTTTCTCTAGTCTTTCAAGCAATCGATTTTTTCAGAGTGTAATCACAAAGCTCTGCTCAAGTTAATATCTGGAGATCTGTCTTCAGATTGCTTAGGTTAATTTTTCCTTTCCTGAAATAATATTGGATGCTCACAAGTGAGGAACATGGCCCCATCCCCACACCCTCCCAGTTTGCTTCCAGCATCACCGCTGTCCTCTCTGCAGTAGACTCCAGTTTGCAGCATAAATGGATGCTGTTAAACTTGATGGCCAAGGGGACTGCCATCAGTGGCCCTGGGTAAAGTGCCAAGTGGCTGATTCAGGATTGGGGGTGGGATGTCAGTCCCCAAAGTGCAAAGGGAGGGGAAGCTGCACACCACGGCGTTGCAGCTGCTCTTACCAGATGAACTCCCTGCAGTGTGAGCAGTACGTAGGCTGGCGCAGGTAGGTAGCCATGAATTTGTGCCCGTTCACCTGATGCACTCGCCTTCTCATCGCCCGCTGGCGTTTCCGAGTCAGGTTCTTAAAAATTCGATCCCTCTGGAGGGTCCCTGTGCAGGAGGGAGGAAAAAAACCAACAATAAAACCAAGAAAACATTGACATTATTCCTCCTGGATTTGCTATGCATAAAATGCTTTCAAAGGCCACAATTACATCTCTGAATGAGAAGCGAGGGCAGCACAGTCTAGAGTGAGGACAGCGTCTGGGACAGGCAAGGATGTTAATTGCAAAGGCCCCTTTAGCTCAAAATTATGTTCTTCATCTAGAAATAACCACCTCTTCCTATCTCCCTCTCACTACTCTCCCATGTTGAGACATGTCACTAACCCATTAATTCACAGGCTGCAAAGATCAGAAGCTCAAGGCTAACAGGTGGCTATAAATCACAGCCTTTGGGGCAATAATTCCTGAATACGTGACTGAGTGCAACCAACTGCCCAGCGCCCGCTTGCTGAGCCAAAGCGGTGCCTTGCTTGGTGAAGTGCATCTACCTCCCTTCCCTGTTCTCACACTACACTTCTGTATCACCATCTGTAACAATTTTGTTTCCTGCAGTGGATAAAAAGGCACAGCCTGATTCTTCAAGGACTGTGAGTTGTTTGATATGTGTCTACAACTTATCTGAAAGGAGGTTGCAGAGAGGTGGGAGATGGTTTCTTCACTCAAGTGAAAGGTGATAGGACAAGGGGGAATGGCATGAAGCTGGGCCAGGGCAGGTTCAGATTAGATGTTAGGAAAATTTTTTTACTGAAAGAGTCATCAGGGCCTGGAACAGGCTGACCAGGGAGGGGGTTGAGTCACCATCCCTGGATGTGTTTAAAAAAAGGGTAGATGAGGTACTTAGGGATATGGTTTAGCATAGGATGTGAACAGTTGGTCTTGATGATCTTAAAGGTCTTTTCCATTTCTTGTGATTCTGTGATTCTCTGATTCTGTGCCACTCAGCTTTCTTTAAAGGGCTCATTTTCCAAAGAGTAGATATTAACATTCTGGGAAGCAGGGACCCAAAACTAATGGCATTCAGATCCAAACTGTCTCAAAATTTAATTTTTTTTCCTGGGTTAAGTTCAGCCATGTAACAATTTCCTGGCAAAGTTCAATTACACAAAGCGAGTCACTCTTAAAAGGCAGAACCAAGCTCTAGACCACGAAAGCCATTTCCATACAGCAGCAGCCATCTGACTCGTAAAACACAGCCAGCTGCTCTCTGGGCTCCGTGCACAGGCTGGGTCAGACTCTGCTGAGCTTCCCAGATCAAAGCCTCATCTGGGGCACACTCGCCTCAGAAGAAAGAAATTAAATTTGCAGTTTTCAACTTAGCTGCTTTGCAAAGTGAAGGCTCCACTAACAAGTGCATTTTGGGGACAGGCACTGGAGTCTGCTAATCGAGCACCGGCGCACATCCTCATCATTCATTCTGAGCACAGACTGGATGCAAGATGAAGGCCTGGCACTGCCAGACCCTCTGCATGGATGTAATGACACAGGAAGGCACAGGAGGTCTGTAAACTTCCCACCAGTTCATCCCAGAGCGGTGGATTGGTGGCAGCACCCAAGCACACCACTTCATTTACTCATAAAAAGGGGGCAGAACGTTTCCAGCTTTGTTCATTAACCACTGAGAAAAAATAAAAAGGGAGGGGGCAGGGGGAAAGCTGTCAACCTGATCAAGGCTTGAAGTGTAAGAGTCCCACATCACAGGCACATTTCCTGGTCCTCTTTGTAGGAGATAAGGGAAGCCATCCTGTCAGTACTGAACCCAGCCACTTCAAAGGGCCACAAGCCGCACGATGTATTCCTCTTGGTACTCTTGCAACACAGGTTTAGAAGCAAAGCAAGCCATAAAGCTCCAGGGGCTTTTTTTTCTGCCATGTGTGCATGCAACCCCTCCACAGGCACTAATGGAAACCTCCTACCTGACAGCATAAACTGCAACATAGAGCATTTATTTTTAAAAGGGAAGCACACGTTATAAATTAGAATTTTCCCATTAAAACACACACAAAAAAAAGGATGTGGTGGGGAGGTCCAAGCACTTAACAGAAACCTGCTTTCTTCACAGCAGAGCTTCAAGCAGCTGGGCAGAGAGATGCAGAGAAAAGCCTGTCTTGCTTGGGAAGTGCTTAAATATGTGTTTAATTCTCACTGAAGTCAACAGGGGACCACAGGAATTGCCAGACTGAATCAGAACATCGGTCCGTCTAGTTCAGCATCCTGCCTCTGTCAGTGGGCAACCAGAAACACATGACAGCAAGATGGAGGAACCCTGCAGCTGGAAGACAATTTGCCTCTTTCCTGCACATGAGATGTCATTTTGATCTCCAGAAGTGAGCGCTGATGTGCAGAGGTTTAATATCCCCTCCAAACATTCAATCACTGCACAATTTCAATAGCCTCGTTATCCATGAAACATGGCTGAGAAGAACTTCAAGAGGTCAACCAATTAATCCTTCCCCAAAAGAAGGATCAGGAGCCAGTTGCTTTCCTTAGCCAAAGCCTCCTGCAACTTCACTCTCAGTTACCAGAGTTTAAGAGAGTATGTTCCAAATTTAGCCCATGTAGTTTCTGGTTTTGTTATGGATCCTCTCCAGGATCAGCACGGGGTGATTGCCACCCTGGTGCTCTCCCCTGCAGCAAGAAGCCCACATGCAGCCACAAGCAAACCAGTCCTTTGCACCAGGAATGGGTGACACCTGAAGATGGCCTGCAAAGCCACCCAGGGGGACAGTGCTGTGCACCCCCATGGTTTGCCTGCCTCCAGAAAGACTGCAATTTTGAAATGGTTTGGGAATACTGAAAAATGACTGGCACTCACTTTTTCATGGGCAACAGAGGAAGTCTCCATACTGCACTAGTGGATCACATCTATGGCCAGCTTTAGGCCTTCTCCTCTGAGCTGTATTTGTCCTCCATCTCCTGTTCTCCAGCCACCAACATCTCACCCAGGACAAGAGATTCCATCTTACAGACCCACTTTTCATTTCAACACATGCCACAGGTTTTTTTTGTTTCTTCCTTTCTAAAAGCATAATTCATATTTAAACCATTCCTCAAATTTCACATTTTCCCACACTACTTGGCTGCATTAACCCTGCTAACTGTCTCCAGATGCTGCATATCCTCCAGGTGATCCTCACCCACATTTACATTCACTTCAAATTACACTATTAAAAAATCTAGATATTACTAAGCAGGAGACTGACTTCAGCAAGGCTGGGATTACTTTTCACACACGATCAGCTCTCTTGGGCATTGTTCTTCTCATTTTGTAGAATCACAGAATGGTTTGGGTTGGAAAGGACCTTAGGGATCATCTTGTTCCAACCCCTCTGCTATGGGCAAGGACACCTCCCACTAGATATCATTTCCAGATGCTGTCTCAAGTGAAAAGGAAGAGAGGAGCATGGTCCAATTTCAGCTGCACCTCAGTCCCAGGTGTAGCTGCACTAGACCATCCACTGCCTGATTGAGTGAGTGGATCTACATACACAACCCACATCCTACAGAATAAATCCCTCTTTCAGATGCCTTGGATACTCACCCCTCCCACACACACCATGGAGCAGGCAAGTTCAACCCTCCAACAAGGTGCAAGTGATTTTGAAACAGTGGAACATACAGTTATCAAAGCCACCTTCCCCCTAATGACCATCCTCCCCAAGTGCTAAGATGGCAGTTCCTTGGCTCACACCCATCACATCTGCCCAACAGCTCCCACTGCCACTGGGTGGGACATGGCATCCAACAACCACCAATGCAGTGCTGAAGTCCACTGGTAGACAAGGTGGCCAATGCAGCAGCCTCCCACACCTCTCACCTTTAGTGTCAGGGGATGTAAAGCCATCCCATTTTCCTGCTCATGTTCTGCATTCCGGGCAGTTTCCTGTAGAATATGTATTTTACTCCAGCACATGGAGAGCATTTTACAAAACAAAGCAGCTCTAAATCACTTTAGGAGATCCAGACTTTTAAAAGCCTCTAATCTCTGGTAAAGCAACAACCACCATGAATGGTTCAAATGTCCAAATACTGCTATAAAAACAGACAAGTAATTGCTCGGTGAAGGGAGTTGTCCACATCCATGGTTAAATTTGGAAGTCTCTAACTATGGGGTATTTACTGTGCCTGCCTATGTGCAAAAGTAAATACAAAGTTAAACACTAAGCAGCCTCTTCCCCTTTCCTCCTCTCCACTCATGCCTAACACATGTTTATGGCAGTGGAAATTATGCATATAGAGGAAGAGGAGAATAAACAACCCACCAAGTCATTCGAGGACATCACATGCCACCAGCACACCACTCAGCAGCCTCATTACACAGCCCTACCTGCCCCAGGAGCGTACCACCCAGAGGTGTCCCCCCACCTTTCTCTTCCACCCATTTTTTATTCCGGGGAGTTATTTCAGGTAAGTCCTTAGAGTGGTGGCATAACTACAGCAGCAAGACAGGAAGAGCTGCAGGATGAAGTGTTGTTTGTGTAACTATTTGCCTCAAGTAGTCAAAGCCTGTCAGGTCTCATCTATCAGAAATCAATCCCACCATCCTGCTGTCAACTGCTGCTATAACGCCAGAACAGCGGAGATCATTCGGGCACATCCTGATACATGACCATCTCTAGTGTTATACTCCCACACACATCAGTGCAATTATTCTTAGAAAGAAATAAAGATATTCAAAAAAGCAATGTTAAAAGTCTCAAAGAAATAATGCTAACAGATTAAAACTTAATTAAGCTTTTTTTTATTATTAGTGCCAGTATACACATTAACCTGTGCTCCCCTGAGAGCTCTGCAAGCAAGATCCCATTCCACAAATGTGGAGCAGAGACCAACCACTGACTTTACTAGATTATTAAAAACAAGGTAGTGGATTAGCAGACCCTTTACCTCTCACACACACCACAGCACTGAGTAACTACTTCAGATTGGGCTAAACAGTGAGCTATCCCATGCAAACCCATGAGTAGTGTTGGGTGTTTTAGGAAAAGAATATATAAAACAAATCAAGTAAATGGGGGGAGCAAAGACACACCCCCACACCTTCCAGCCATCAGAATGGAGGTGTTCTCTCAATATTTATCTAACAGTGGGCTTCCTCACATCTGCTGAATATAAACAGAGGCGAAACCAAGATGAACCAAGATGTTCCTTTTCCATGCTGGAAAACAGGTATCTTATGACAAAAATCCCCTACAAAGGCCTGGTATCTTTTAACTGGGAGTTATATCACCATAATTCCATGGATGGTCAAGACCACAGGATGCCTTGCTAATTAAAACATGATAAACACAACACAGTATTGAAGAAGAGGCTGACAGCCCGACTCTGAAAAGGGAAAAGGATTTAAAGGCTACGACCCAAAGTGGTACTTCCATCGCTGACTGTAGAGGGTACAAGACAGGTATGGTTGGACTCGATGATCTTAAAGGTCTTTTCCAACCTAGTCATTCTGCTTCCCTAATATTAGTGCTGCAGAGCAAAAACCTTTCTTAACTGCTGCAGTTCTCAGTTCCCCTCAAAAGTCACTTGGACACGTGCATCAGCCAGCTGGGAAACAGCCACATCCATGGAAGCTGTGTTAACCACGCAGCGTTTCTCCTCCACTTCACATCCATCACAGTTCCTGTCCTGCTAGTTTGCACATGAGACCAGACTAGTCCCAATCCCAGGGGAGGCTCATTGCAAATCAAACATGTGGCTCATCAAACACAGGCTGGGGCTTATGTTTGATCTAGTTGCTGTTTTCTCCTCTGAGACTCTTAATTTTTCTCCTCTGAGTAAGTTTTCTACTAATAGCAGAGAAAGACCCATCTAGTGCTGGCAGGACTAGGTTGTCTTCTACTAGGACTTCACAGAAAACCCACACTAATGGGCAGTTCATCTTTTAAGATTCCAACTCATAATATTGTCTGTAAGAACAAGAAGGAACAGTGATGCTCTGAATTTAAAATAATATATATAATTCCCACTCATGAGTGTGAAACAGCATTATCAGCAGTCTTGGAAATACAAAACCATATAATCATCCCTGCACCAAACCACCCAGAACTTTGCACTAGAGGCATGGTCTCCATTTCTTGTCCAAGTGCTGAAGAAATAGGGCAGACCCATCTTCCTTGTTCTCCTGGCAGGTCTAGGACATAACTTCATCTCAGCTCTCAGTCACGGGCAGTGTTTGAGCACTGACACTGAACAACAAAACCCACACAACAGTATTTGTGAGCATAACAGTGCTCAGCTGTTGCTACAAAAGCCCATCATGGGGGTTATTTCTACAACTACACAGTGATGCTAAAGCTCTGATGGCACCAGTAGGTGAGGAAGAGACCACAAAGCCAAATGGAAACATCTCCACATTTCCCAGGCTTACCAGCCACAGCTCTGCTCCATCACTGCTAACCTCACTGTTCACTTCTGTGGGGAACTAGGGTCCAGATTTGCTTGGAGGGAGGGAAGAATGGAGGGAGGTTCAGTTTGTCTTATTCACAGGCCCTTGCACTCCGAGGTAGCAGTGCCAGGGACACCAGGACAGCTCTACAGAGCTGTGGTGATTGGCACGTGGCGGTCAGGGAGCCATCCGCACATGCGGGAGGAGAGAGGGCTGCAAGGCGGATGGTAGAGCCTAGTGCTGGGGCTGAAGGAGGAATAGCTGCTTTTTATGTTTGCACAGAAGTCTGCAGGAACATGAGAGGGGAGGAAGGCAGCAGCTTGAGAAACTCTCACAACAAGTATCCTGCTGCCGCTTCGAGTCTGGCAAGGAGTTATGGATATCATACAGGTTGTTTTGCATTGTTGTAACCGTGTTTGTCACATGGGTTTTCAGACATGCACGGGGCAGCGCAGAAATACTCTTCTCCACATCTGCTTTTACAAGTTATTTCTGGGAAAATTTTCTTAAAACTGTCTGCTTGTGGATGCTGACAGCTGTGAAACAAGGCACTGCAGCATCCTGACAGCTGTGAAGCAAGGCACTGCGGCATCCTGCACCAGCCTGGAAAACATGGATGGAAGAGCTTTTCCATTCTTTTCCAAAATGAGTAACAATGAGCTGAGCAAACGGGCTACTGAGGATAACAAAAGACTTCAGGGAATGTGAGCAAGCCATAAGAGAGCAGGTTCTCAATCTGAGTTTGTTGCATGCCAGCCCATTTGTGCGTTCCAGGCCACGGGCAGCAGAAGAGCTGCTGGCTGCCAAGGAGGATGTGTTTGAAGGGGACAGCATTTCCCTCTCCCTTCTCTTTACAGCCACCCAAATGTGAAAGAAGGAAGGGGACAGCCCCATTTTTCACCCCGTGCTTGTTTCTCTCCACAGGCAAGAAAGATTTTTACCTGCATTCTGCTTTATCATTCCATCTCTGCAAGTTTTTGCATTAATTTGGGAGATGGTAACCTCATGATACTTCTGTTTGCAACAGAGATCAGGCTGGAGTGATAATAGCAGAGAACTGTCTCAGCTTGCACAGAGAGGAGACACCAGGAAAGAAGGATTTTATTTTAAATTAGAGGAGGGACTTGAGGGAGGCAGAAGAAACCTGAGCACTGAATTGAGCCCTTGGAGCCCCAGGCGGACACTGGAACTGGGAGGTCAGCTTGCATCTGCCCCTGTATCTAGCGAGAGGCAAACGGTACCCAAGCGGTACCCCATGGGATACTGGGACACCTCCCCATGATGGACTCCCCTCTTTACCACCTCAGACTTGCCAGCATGACTCCATCTGCAACCCTTCATAACCCCATCCCGTCATATCAATCTGGGTAAGAGCAGACAATAGCAACAGCAACAAAAAACCCATTTTATTAAAAATTTAAGTTGACCCACATGAACAGTGAGAAGCTGGCAGCACTAACCACCTCCCCTCCTCAGCTTCAGGCAGAAAGGCACATCTGCTTGGAGTCTCAATTGTATCATAAAGACAGGGACAATCTTCCTCCTTACTTTAAGATGTGCAAATACTGCTAGGTACCTCATACTCCTTACTGCATCGCTCATTAAAACCTTAACGAACTGATTCCTCTCCCTCCTCCCCTCGCCAATTATAATCATTATTACTTCCTTGTGCTCAGGCAAGTGAATTTCCATTGTAAAACCCCCTGTTAGTCCTTCCCACCTATTAAACTCAAGAGAAAAAAAATGTTGAGATGTGATTTATTAGGGAAGGAAACCATTTAAATACATTATTCATTAAAAACAGGAAAATAAAACTAACGAAGTAACTTTGATCTTTTCCATGATTAATTCATGCACCAGAAGCCCCCCACACCATAACTTTTGGAAGACTTCAAACTACACTGGCTACAGAGCAGAAGCAGCATTAACAGAGCAACGGCATTTATAGGCCAAAGCCACCAGCACCTGTGCAAAATCCTTGAGAAGAGCAGAACTGGCAGGCTGGGGGAACAGCAGGGAGATCCTGAACCTTCCCCTGCTCCCAACACCTCAGGGCTCAGGCATGTTACAACCACCAGTAACTCCCATGCTTGTAGGCGGCTCCACTGCGAGTATCACAACAGGCTCTTGGGAGGACCTACCCACACGGGGAGCACAAGCTCAAAGTTAAGCCTATTTTTAACCAGATGCAGTTTAAAGCTCTTTTTAAGTAGATGCTCTTGGGACATCCAGCTTTGGGGCTGCATGTGGCCAGCTTCAGAATTAAAACTGGCTGTTTCAGTATTAAAACTAGAGTGTTCACACAAGGTTTTACACTCAACTAAGTCTCCTTAAAACTTACACCTTGGTGTTTAGGCAGTGCAACTTTTCCAGGAGATTTGAGCTTAACATCTGTCTCAAAGGAGCACCAGGAAAATATTTTTCATGCAACATCAGACAAAATGCACAAAACCCCCCCCAGGATCCACTGAAAGCCAACTGAAATGGGACTATCAGGCAGCTTGTATCCAGAAGGACCCACAGCTTTGCAGCAAGTCCACAAATGACAACCACGTTCCTCAACACAGAAGCCATCCCTAGGACAAAACCTCAAGCCTTCCTCACCAGGGGCACTGCACCTCTCAGTGGGAAAGCAAACTGTAACCACAAAAGCAACTGGAATCTAGTCAGGAACAAATTAATTGGGAGGGCTAATTAAGCAGGACAAGTTAAACAATTCCCTTTTTCTGCTGTTGGAGCCCTTTGATTGCCTTTCCTCAGTCCCTGCAGATCACTGGCCTTGTGCTCACCTGGGAGGATGACCAACACCAGAATCGCCTCTGTGCAACACCTGGATTCACCTGGTCAACTGGTCACCCAAGAGTCACAGGGGCCCAGCCCAAGCAGTCTGGCCACATACTCAGCACTGATTACATGGCCAATCCCCAGTACTCTTGAGATTTCCATGTGGCACTTTGCTAATAACTTCTCAAATTGCAACAGCCTTCAAAAGCAGGCTGTTTACCATGTCGCTCTCCCACACAGATTCCCACACACCATGGGCTGGAGCCAGATGCTGCTGCAGCAAAGCATCTGTCGAAAAAAAATACATTCATTCCATTGTATTCCAAACTTATTGCTACCAAGATACCTGCTGAAAGGCAGCACCTCTTCTCATCAAGGCGATCCCTTGGCAATGTGGCAAGGAAATACTCTGTGCTCAGGCTCTCAGGCTAGCAAATCACACTTGCCTTCACTGGATAGCCTGTCCTCAAACGCTTCTGCAGATGGCATGGACCATTACTGCTCTGCCACGCACTGCACCCCTCCGGTGCTGGCAGAGCATTATTATTATTGTTTCCTAGAGGGATTTCCCAAGGGCTGCAGGCCAGGAGGAGTGGTGTGTTCAGAAAACACAGCTGTCCCCTGACCGCTTCCCATTCAGCTAACACAACCAAACTTGATCTATCCCCCTTCCCATCAACTCCCCAACAAGGTTTTCATGCTGCAATACATATTTCTCCATTTCCAAGATTTGAAAGGCAGATGTACCAAAACCATACAAATACAGCTCTAAAAAGAGCTGGGAGGATGTTGCTTGCCTTGGCTCTGGATCTGCTTGTATGTAGAGAGAGGCAAGGACCCTGCCAGTTTCACCAGCTCCAACAGCCACCAGCACCACCAACCAACTTTATTCTTGCAAATGGGTGGCCCTTTCCACCAGGCAAAAGCAGAAGTAATAAGTACATATTCTGCCTTGCTGCAGGCTCTCCTGTCTCATTCCTCTCAATTAACAAACAAGCAGAGGTGGGTGAACAGGAAGAAAGTCACTTTCTCCAACAGCTTGTGAAAGACACCTAAACCTGCACCTCCTTTCATCTTTCTTCCCACTGTCTCAGAGGAGAAGAAACACATGGGAAGGGAATTTATTTATGCTCAGATGACATGAGATGAAAGCCAGACTGTGGTTTGATGCTCACAACAGCCCCTACACCAATATAAGCAGTTCTTCCTCCAAACAGCATCCTGCCTTCCTTCCAGCACTCCCTTCCACATGGTCATTTTCCACCCAGATCAGTTCCCAGATCTAATTTGCCATGTGCCCCATAAGCAGCTGCATGGGCACAATGTGGGGCATGAAAGCAATCTGAGAGGAAAATCAGCCAGACTTCATTGTGCCTTCCTTCTGCAGCATCCATGTCCCTTGCAGCACAGCCCGAAGCCACGCATGCTGCTGGGCTCAGCCCTACATGCCCGCTGCAGGAACACAGGATGCTTCTATAGGTAAGGTGTGCAAGGGTCATGATGTGCAAGTCATCATCTCAGCTCTTCTGGATGCAATACTGGAGCCTCTCTCTGAAGGACTTGTCACATCCACAGGTGAAATACAGAGCCAGAGACACTGCAGGTAAAAACATGTGTAGGACCAGACTGAGGCCCCAGACTCCTCACTTGATTATTTAAGTGCTGTGAGCTAGGCAGGCTGGAGAAGAAAAGTCTTTCTGCTTTTGTCCTTGCTGATCTGTGTGATCTCCAAGTCTGCATCGTGAACATAAGGAAGGACAAATTTTAGACCTAAAAATCCAGCATTTCCTAACCTTTGCGAGTTTGATTTTGTAACAGTAGTGACCTCCTTCAAATGAAAAGGTTTCTGGTTTTAACATCTAAGTAAACTAGACAAATAAAACCATCACTGGAATGAAGTTCACCAAATGGAACTGGAGCAGTTTTCCTCCACCACAGCCCTTGGCTCACCAGCGCAGCTGTGGTCTCAGACACACAGCTCTGGGGAGAGAGGCCAGCACTATCAGGGGAAGGCTTCACCACAAAGGACTATGCTCTGCTGTGCAGATCCAGTACTAGCAGCAGCCAGCCACACTCACTCAACGAGTCTGACAGCTAGACGGCAGAAAAGAGCTGAGTTTCTGGGATTAAAAACCTGGTTCCAGGCTCTAGCAATAAATGGGCTTTGCTGGTCACAGCTCTTCTGTCGCAGCCTTTCCTCATCCCCTACAGCTCCTCTACCACCCATCTGTCCATATTCTCCTCTTCCCACCTTCTTCAACCCTTTGATCTTCTTCAAACTGCTTTTTCCTTACAGCTCCTGCCCACACCCACTTACCTCCACTCCCTAGCCCAGTCTCCTACTTCCTTCTAGCTCTCCTTATGTTTCTTCTCTGTCCCATATCTAGACCCTTATGGCTGTACCTTTTTTGCCAGTGTTTCTGCCATTCATTGTCCATGTCCTGTGTCCCAAGAGACAAGGCTTGGAGAGCAGGAAACCTCCTCAGCCAAACCTCCTGCCTTCTTCTCTCCTCGGCCCCCCTGATGGTGTTCCCCCTCCTGCCCAGCCGCAGCACCCTGGGCTAGCACTGACCTCAACCAGAGGACAGATCTGGCCCAAAAATCAGCCTATACGCCTGCTTCAGGTTTGCTCAGCTCCCCAGTCCAGCCAGCCAGTACAGAACTGGGCCTGGGCAAGGCCAGTCCAAGGGAAATCCGAGAGCATCCTTTTCAGACAGACAGATTTACCTTCCATTATGGAACCACCTCAGCTCCTTATTTAAAACTACCAGCAGCATCAACACTACCAGGAGGAACAGTCACGGGGATGGGAACCTGCTCAGTGCAGGTGGTGTCCACAGCCCTCAAAGCCATGCTGATCTCATGCAGTTTCTCCCAGAAAAATCACAAATGGGTAGATTTTCCCAAAGGCAGCAGAAGGCAGATGGAGACAGCAGAGGCTCTCAGCCCTCCTATTCTCTCTTCTGCCAAGCTTGAGGTCACCCTGGCAAAACAACATCAAGATCTCTTCGTTACAAGCTCTACTTTGCTGCAGCATCTCATTTTGGAAAACTAAGTAATTGCTGCTGAAGCACTCCAGAAAAGAAAAAACAACTGGCACTGAAGAGCAGGGAATGGACTTTTATGCTGGGCACACACAGGAGCAACCCAAACCAGGAGTGTATAAATTGCAAGCATGAGTATTCACCTCCAAAAGCACTACGAGAAGATGAGCTCTGCTACCTTTGGCTCCATGTCTGCTTTCCTAAGCTTGAAGACGGGGTTCAACTCTGGCATGCCCCACTCCAGTGAGATGTGGGAATCAATTGCCACAGCATCCCCAACACATCGCACACTGATGCTGCTGGTCCTCCTTGTCTCTGCAGGGCCAAAGAGAACTTATTCCCCTACCCTGCAAGCACTAATGATGTATGAGTATCTTCCAGGTAAATCAAGGCAATTCAGAACTGTGGCACAACAGCATCTTGTGACCTCACACCTCCTCTCGTGCTGGCAGGCACAGCAGATCTGCTCATGCACCAAGTCCAGCACTGCCCCATACAGCAGGCAGGTTACAGGAACTTCTAGAGGCCTGACAGTCGAGGCTGCCAGACACAAGAACTCCTGCCTATGGTGGTACCACCTAAATTATGAGTCCCCTCCAGCAGCCAGAGCTGACAGACCTGGATATTAAATGAGACACAGCCTAATTTGATAGCTGATGGAGGTGAGGTCAAAAAAAACCCTAACCAACACAACAGTGTGGTTTTATTGGTTTGTTGGGTTGTTTTTTTCCTCCAGTTTCTGCTACAGATTTACAGGGTCACACTAAATAAACTACCAGGGCTTTTGGACAGCTCTTCACTTCATCAGTCGGGTACCTCGCAAGTTGTGGTCATAAGGTGTGCTGGTAACATGGGGCACCCCCCTTCATGCCAGTCCAGGGCATCATCCAGGTGCCCTTGAGTGCAATGGCTGCAGAGGGAGATGGCAATGAAACAGCATCCCCAGCACAGGGCGCAGCAGCTGCGGACAGGGCTGCTGTCATCACCCCCGGATCACACAGGATCACAGTCCTGACCTCCAGCAGCTTCCTGCTCTGCTCCATCTGCCATCCTGCTTTGCTGCAGCCCAAACACCCACTCCAGTGCAGCACTGTCCTCCAAGGCCAAGCAGATAGATTTAAGCTCCTCTGGGGACCACCGTCACATCTTCCAGGAATCACATTAAAATAAAGCAAAAATCTCTGTTCCTCATTACAGCCAGGAACTCTGAAATCCCAGAGCAGATTGCAAGCTTGCATATTTATATCTAGGTTTCAGAGCCCAGACAAAACACAGCCTGCTGAGGAAGTTAACTTAACCCTGATATTGCTGTTTACTGCATTTTTGCAGTGTCTGGATATCTAAGCAGTTGGCAGATCTTGGCAAGTCATGAATTACTGCTGAAAAAGCTCCCAGCATTAGAAATACTACAATAGCCATGGAGCTCAAAGGGATTGTTTTGGGTACAAGTTACTAACGGGTACAAGCTACTCCTGGGGAGATGCCAGAATCAGCCATTGCAATAATCTCCCCAGGGAAGTGGTGGATTCCCTAACATCAGACACTTTTAAGATTCAGCTGGAAAGGCTGCTGGGCCATCTTGTCTAGACCATGCTTTTGCCAAGAAAGGTTAGACCAGATGATCCTTGAGGTCCCTTCCAACTGGGTATTCTAGGATTCTGTGATTTGCCAAGAAATAAATGTGGTCTTGTGGATACGTGGTGGGCTGGGGTGCTGTTCACCTCCTGGCTCTGCACTAGCATCCCACCATAATACTGAGCAAAGTACAACCTTTCCCAGGGCCCAGATCTTTCAGTGATCAGGAATAAACAGCTTTTGGGTGGGTTTTCTTGTGGAAATCCTTTTTTCCCTGTGAAAACTCAGAATTTACCAAACTTGCCTTTTCCTCTTTTATTTAAATGGAGAAAAGGCACATTTAAGAGTGCCAGGGTGGACCCAAAACACTTGGAATTCTCCCTGGAATATTTCAATGTGAAAGGCAATAGGTAAATTTTGAAGGCTTCACTTTGAAAAAACTACTCCTGCTATTCTCCCACCATAAACAGTAATAATTGTTTATTATCCCTAAGTTCATCCATTTTGCCTGTCCTCCAAGGCTGGGCTGTCTCTCATTACAGTGACCCCTTCTCATGCCACTGTCAGCTTGAACAGGGCTGGCAGCGCTCAGGAAGATGCAGTACAGCCCCTTCTCCAAATGGCAAGTCATACCCAAAGGTCATTTCTGAGAATGTCCAAAGGCCTCTCCCTGTGAAAAGAACCTCCAACAAGTTCTTCATGGACTCTCTGCCTTGGAAGTTCTCTCCTGAGATCTTCAGCGTGGGTGAGAAGTTTTAAAGCCCTTGTGTTTAACTTGTGGAGGCTTCATGATATGGATAGAGCGACTCTTGCTCCTGTTGGCTTGGCTGAGACATCTCTGTTGGGGTGCAGGTTTGAAGAGTACAACCTACAAGAGAGCAATACCTGCTCAGGACTTCAAGATCAGCCTCTGGAATTGCCTTTTACTTTTGAATCTGACATCTTCAAACAAGATTGGGGTTCAACTGAAATTCACCTGCCTCCCATATAGCAATGCCCAGCATCTGTGGACAATATTCCTGGTTTCTGCAAAGCCTCAATCTTCTCCTGGGCACCTGACATTGTTCTGACCTATTTCCAGCAGGAATTGCAGAGTTGAACCAACACAGAGTGCATCTGGAAATCCCTTGCCTACAAGCATGCACGTATGGGACAAGTGTAAAGCACTGGAAAAAATACTGGAGTATAGAAAAACATGTCTCTTGCTGCTCTCTGACACATAAGACACTGAAAGACTTCCATGTTCTCAGACTGGGAACAAAACATAGCAGCACTTTCTTTATCCTATTCTGTGCTGATACTGCCTATGCAGATCAAAAGTTCTCTGCAGAGTGTCTGCTACATGCTTTTAAATTCTCCTGCTTGGGCTAGTAGCCCAAGACAGAAGAGTGACCCAACTAACCTTGGGACTGGAACAGGGTAATTTTCATTCCTGGTCTGTAGTTTCCAATAATCACCCCCTTAAATATATTTTTTTTAAAACTTTAAAATTAAAATATAAAAAAACCCAGGCAGAAAACAGCCATTTTACAAGAACTGGTAAACATCTTTTTCTTCCTCTTGTGCAAGAACCTAATAATGTATCTGCCAACAGAAGTTTTGTGGTGCTCAGAAGCTACCTTAGAGGACAGGACAAGGATCAAAGCTTATAAACCACTTGAAACTTCAAGGCTGCAGATATCTACCGGTGCCTGTCTCAGGAAATGCTATTTCTTAAGACAAAAGCCACTTAAAATTAGAAAAAAATTCTTCTAAGAAAAGCAAGATCAAGAGACTAAGAGTCTTCACACTTGAGAGCAAAGCATCCCAAACACAAGCAATAGGTGCAAAATAAAGAAGCATTTCCTGCTCTAGAGGCAGGTTCAGGCTTCCTTGCTGCTGCAAAGCCCAACAACATTAAATATTTAGCTGTGGGTGCTATATCTGCTCTACCAAGTCTCTTGGCTCTTCAATATTCTCCTTGTTCTATTTCTTGCCCAGAACTCAAATTTGTCTTTGTCTTTCCTGACACTGAAAGAAAAGAAACAACCATTACTTACCTCACAGTGATGAAATTAAAATTGAACTTCAAGCCAGAATTATCACTTTGAGTGACAATGTTTAAAAAAAAAAAAAAAAGGCAAATTGAAAATTGCACAAGTTTCAAGCACTAAAATAGCAGCACTTTACTTTCTACAGGGCTTGCTTCATTCATTAATTCAGTCATATAATTAGTGTGTATTAATTTCATTAGCTTAAAAAAGAGCAAATAGCAAGAGAGGTGGCAAATTGAGGGCACAGCAACACACCTTGCAGGTAAAGCTTGCTCTGGGACTCCAGCATTGCAAGGGAGGGAGGTTCATGCTGTCCTTCAGGAACATACCTGGTGCCCAATCTAGCCTTGCTGCAGCAAATCGCCCTGACCCACACAGCATTTCCTGCTCTTGAGTATCTCTGCTAACTTTCCACAGGGGTCCAGAAGCACCAACAACAGGAGTAGCTCACCCACACTCACTGCAAGGCTCTTTTGTTTCAAGTCAATCATGCCCTGCCCAAGAAGAAGGTAATTCATGGCCTGCCCTTTCATAGCTGAAACTGGTATTCAGTAGCAGAGACAAGTAGTGGGGAGCATGTCTGAATTCATGCCACCAACTCTGCAACACCTGATGGGGCACCCCAATAGCATTAGAGGCACTTGCTATGAACAGAAAGAGTCTTCTCAGAGGCACCAGGTCACCTTCCACCAGAGCCAGGGGGACCCAGATGACACCCTGGGAGAGCTCAGAGAAATGGTACTCAGACACACCATGCTAGAGAACCACAACAGCTCCTAGTCAGTGGTGTCACCCTAACAGGGTGCTCCCAAGTGCTTTCCAGGAGTGGTGAAGAAGAACCTACTTGGAAGCTGTCCACCTGGCCCCAGTTATAGCCAAGGCTAGAAGAGGAACAACATTAGGGAGCTTCACACCCTATGCAGCAGTACCAGTTCTCTAGAGCAATAAAGCAAAATTTTTCTTTTGGAGGCCTAAACCAGAGCTGAGATCTCATGGATTATCACACAAACCTTGGCACACATGTAGATCACCACAGGGAGGGGGGGAGGCAGGACACCAGCAGTTCAGTTAAACCACAGCTCCTGTGGTCCCCAGGCTGTGCAGAGCTAAACTGCCTTTGGACAGCTCCAGCTTTGCTTGGTCTCATGTACAGGAGGCTGCACCACACTCTTGTCCCCAGATCTTCAGCTGACAACATGCCTCATACCCATGGATGAGGCACATCCATGTCAGAGGGGGATCTCTCAGAGAAGGCACATTCATTATTTTTAAGACAGAAAGCAGCAAGGAGATACAAGGAGGGATGGAGAGAGGTAAGAAATGCTTATAATAAGATATGACTGGAGAAAAAAAGATATTAGAATCCAGAGTAAACAGAATAAAAGAAATTATAAATTTGATGACTTGGGAAAAAAATTCCATTATCAAGCAGGGGAAAATAAAGAAAACACAGGAAAGAGTAAATTAATTAGTTTGAAGGAGGGAGGTTTTGGAGGAAAATCAATCCCTAAGCAATGCCTGAACTCTGGCAGGCAGAAGCAAGTCCTCACCTTCTTTGTAAAATAGCCTGGAGTGAAACAGCTCCTAGGTCAAGAATGGAGCTAGCTGGAGGAGAAGGTGCTTCCCTCCATCCCAGCTGGGTGCCAGGGAGAGATGCAGCACTGCCAGCAGAGACACAGCCATGCCTGGAGAGGTAATCTCCTCCCAAGGTAAGGAGATTTTCATTTTAATTTTGCACTGCTCATTTTACACAGGAAAACGTTGGCTGAACGAAGGGAGTTAATATGATCAGATACAGCTTAGCACAGCAGCAAGTACATCCAGCAGAGAAAATAGAGGCAGGGGTAATTTGACTAACCCTGCCTCACTTCCTATTGCTCCATTCCTTTCTCTTCCTGAAAAATGACATGTATTTTTAACACACAAAACAGGCACGTTTCCTTGCCTCAGAACAGCTGGTGAACAGTGATGCACAGAGGAGCCATATGGGAACCTCCAAAGGATTAACCTCTTTCAGCTCTGTTTCCTCTACTGCCCTCACCCTGGCAGTCCACACGTGCTCCTGTTGGACACGCTGTGCCCCTCACAGCAGTACCACCCTTCTCCCCCTCCCTGCTGTAGGGAAGGGGAACCAAATTAAATTTCTGGCCAAAAGAACTTTTGATCAAACAAGAAAACCAACCATTCCTGAAGGTAAAGAAAGTACACACTGCCCACACCACCAGGAGCATCTATGTTGGGAAAGCTTTCTAGGACAGGAAATTAATTCAGCCTCAGGGGGACCTAAAATCTCAGGCTTGGATTTTTGTTTGTTTCTTTTTTGGTTTTTATCCCCCCTTCTTCCCTCTTTTTAGCCACTTTTAGGACTTTTACTTTACTAGAATTAGATGGTGGTGGCTGGGACCCTGTGAATTAGGCTATATCCATAAAGAAGGCAACTAACTTGCCATAAAACCTCTCCGAAACGAGTGATGTGTTGACAGTGTGAGGACTAGAAGGCGGCACTGACCCTCTCCTTTTGCTCAGTGCAGCTCTCAGAAGCTTTTCAAAGGAAGATGCTCCCCACAGTTCAGACTGACTCCGCTATGTTCCCCTTCTGTCCCCACAGTCTATCAAAAGTGATGAGGCAAGAGCTGCTAAAAAAAACACGTGGGAGGCTTGAAGAGTTGGTCTGCAGACACTGCCACCTTGCCCTTTTCATCTGCTGGTAAAAAATCTGGCTTTTTTTGGTACACAATGTCACCCTTGATGGATCCCCCTCACAGCAGGAAACACCCCAGAGTTACACACTTACCCGTTCACAAGTCACAAGAAAATTATCAAAAGTCCTAAACTTCCTATCACTTGAAACTCCAGGAGGGTCTGCACGCTGCCCTGATGGGGACTAATGCCAACAAGTCACTGGGTTCTCTGTGTACCCACAGCCACACGTGGCCTTCAAGTGGTCTCTGCTGCGTTAGCCATTACTAACAGTGGGGATGTGGCAGTGGCTCCAGACAAGCCCAAACAAGTGGGAAGCCACTTTTTCTGCTCTCAAATTGGGAGTTACTCTCAGACTTGCCAAAACCTTTAATTCCAAGTACAATTCTGAACCTCTATATTTCCAGGAAAACAAAACAACAAAACAAAACAACAACAAAAGATACAGAAACAGAGTAAAACATGATGTTGTAAAAAAGACCTCGCCATTTTTCAGAAGGAAACCCCTCCCTGATGGATGCCTCCCCTTCCCAATGATTAGGAGAAGTTAGTACCTGCACTCAGGCTTGCCCTGAATTATGGCTATTCTTGGAAACTCTAAGTGTGACCATACATGGAATTAACCAGTCAAGAAAAACCCCACGAGCCTGTCCTGTAAGTCCACTCATCCTCAACAACAGGAAAGAGAAGTAAGCTGTTTCAAACATTTTACATTTTCCTCAGAAAGCAGTAGTGGTACAAACGCTGGAGTTCTCCATCTCTCATCTCTGAGGCCTTGTTAGCAACATACCTTACTGCTTAGCCACCAGCATGAGTCTGAACCACACTCTGGATTTATACTCAAGGCCACCAGCACTGCTTTAACCCTGCTTTAAATGGCCAAGAGTGACATGCTTGAGCATGGATACAACTGCAATGCTGGTCAGTAAGAGCCCTCCAGTTTCCCAATGTCAATACAACTCTTTCAATCATCAGCTGTATCATAGGCAATTGAAGCCAATTTCTAGTGTCCTCTTCACCCCTACTGCTGTCCAAAAGCCATTGCCTTGGCCCTGCAAGAAAGTCCTCCATGTCTCCCTGGCACACCTTTGCACTTTCCCTGTTTTCTGCTTACAAATAGAAAGTGTTTCCCAAATTAACTTGAAAAAAAACAACCCTCATGTCTCCCTGTCAAAGCAGAGTTGTAGGGAGCATCTCCTAAAAGAGAAAGGGTAAAGGATCTGTTAACATTTTATGCATGGATAAATGAGAGCAGTTCCCAGACCCCAGGAGTTAACACCATCTGTGCACAGGAAAATGTGCATTGCTACTTGAGCTCTCAGACTGGGTTGGGTTGGAAGGGACCTCAAGGTTCATCTAGTTCTAACCCTCTGCCATGGACAGGGACACCCTCCACTAGCCCAGGTTGCCCAAAGCCCCATGCAACCTGGCCTTGAACTCTGCCAGGGAGGGGGCATCCACTAATATATAAATCTCCCTTCCTTCTGTTTAAAGCCATTCACCCTCGTCCTGTCGCTCCCTGCCCTTGTCACCAGCCCCTCTCCAGCTTTCCTGTAGCTCCTTTAGGCACTGGAAGGCTGCTCTAAGGTCCCCCCAGAGCCTTCTCTTGACAGAGAAAGAACTGAAAGTTGCAGTGCTGCTATGTGGCCTGCCCAGCTTTACATGGAAAGTGAATGCTAGTCCTGCACCCTGCTGCAGTGTCAGGGTAGGACACTCCTAGTATTCTCCATCACTCCGAGACCATACATCTCCTTTGGAGTCAAAGCCAGCCAAGCTTTCTCTTTATGTCTCCTTCCTAACATACCTCCTGTGAGCAGGATTATGCCCTGGCCACAGACTCTAGGAGTAAGAGCCATCCCAGCTGCACACAGGGAAGGATGACTGCAAAACCTGCCACCACATCCACATGACAGGGCTAGGGGTGCTGCTGCAGAGGAGAACACTGTCTCCCTGCAAACCCTTGCTGGACCCTTAGGTATGGCTCAGCTGATGACAGACTGGAGTGGGCTCAAATGCTTTAAAGGCAACAGCTATCCTGCCAGGAACAGAGCACTCCTGGGGTGTAAACAACCTAAAGAAAACCAAAAGCTTCACCAGCTCCTCTGGTGCAGCTCTCCATGAAGCAGCTGCCTGGGCCCCAGCATGCACCAGGCTGCCAGCTCAACAAGAGCGAGACAGCCCCCCAAAAGCATCCAAGTAAAGCACAAGCTTGTATTCAGACCTGCATTTGAAAAACAAAGACAGAAGCACTGACACCCAGCATAGGTAGGCAGGAGAACTGAGCTCCCCCATAATCCCTGAAGCAAGCCCCCTTCCAGCTTTTACCCTCCTCTCATCCAAGATGGAGCATGGCTGGGGTGGGCTGCTTGTCCTGCAGCCCCCAGCACAGCCTTCAGGTCAAGCAATCAGTTTCTGAGCCAGAGCAAGAGAAAGCATTAAAAATCCAGTTCCCCCAGGCTGCAGGTAGGGTAGCAGATAACAGCAGATCCTGCCTCAATTCTTGCCTCCTGTAGAGAGAAAACCTCCCAACAAATGCAGTCTGAGGCTGCAGCTAAAAGAAGTAAGTGTAGGTCTGAAGAAAAAAGAGCTTTTTCTGTGCCCCATCCCAGATTCCTGGGTTGGTCCTGCAGAGCTCACATCCATGCTCATAGCTGGTATCACAAAGAACAGTAGGGAAATTAAAAACATTGCACCATAAAGCACAGCTATCAGAAAACAAATCTGCCCAGATACTCTTTCAGGGCAGCTGTCACCCTAAAAAACTTCCAAGTTTCCTGTGCAAAGTGAACTTGAGAAACAGAAATGCAC
Source organism: Porphyrio hochstetteri (assembly GCA_020800305.1). Classification (NCBI taxonomy): domain Eukaryota; kingdom Metazoa; phylum Chordata; class Aves; order Gruiformes; family Rallidae; genus Porphyrio; species Porphyrio hochstetteri. The sequence continues at coordinate 64,371,679 of CM036908.1, read as the reverse complement.
ATGAAGTGGATGGGAATCATTACAGAATAAAAATCATCCAGATGTTTTAAACACGTTCTACTCTGAATAAGCTCTATGTGCTCCTTAGCTTGTCCTTCAAGAGGCAGCCAGGTGAAAAGTATGGGTGACAAAAACAATCTGTTTGAAGGACAACTTCAGATAAAGAAACCAGATCAAGCATGAATCAGCTCCCTGGGTCTGAAACCAGAGCAGGAGCAGAGCAGAGGGTACACTTAGCGTGAACCCTCGCGCACAGCCCCTTCCAGATTTCCCCCATCCCTCAAGAAATCTCCGGTGTATCACAGCACATGGCCTGTGTGAAGAACACCATCCACCTATGTACAGCTTGGTAACCAATGGCAAGTATGCTCCAGAGCCCAGCTCGTCATGGAAACAGCCAAAATAATTCTCTTACCTTCTGTGAAGCTGCCGGTAAGAGTTATGACAACAAACACTTTGCCTTCTGGCTCCAAATCCACCTGAAAAAGTAAAGGAAACGTTAGAATGTTTTTCCAGGCAAAGACTCTTCTCAGGATTTTGCATGATGAATCTTCACAGTATTTGATATTATTTGAAGGTCTATATGGAATCTCATTTTAACCTTTAATTTGACCCCCCAAAAAAAATCAAGCATCAAACTAGTTGTTCAACATTCAGGGCTTCATAAAAAACAAGTAAGGAACTTGATTCCTTCTTTCCTAGAAGCCCTGAATGATCTCAACCTTGCTAGAGGAAATAGAGACTAAAGGGAAGAAAAAAAAATAATAAAAAAGGTTAATAGCATTCCAGTTTGTCAGATAGTAACATTAAAACACTCACAATTCTCTGAGAAGATCCATGCGTATCTGTTTGGTGAATGACACCGGTATTTCCTCCCTGTTACATCTCACCTCATTGAAGTTGTCTCACTCTCTCAAAATCCCATCAGCACTGGGGTAAACACTGATTTCTTACATAGATCATCTTTTGGCCTTAAACCATAGAAAATCAGAAACTATTAGTGCTGTTACCTAAGGACTTGTCGTTTAATCTAAATTAGATAGAGTTACAGAATATCATTTTAGGGATCAGAGATTCAATCCCAGAGTCGGTCAACCTGCCCTTGAAAGCTGGTATTTATTTTTTGGTTAGTAGTGTTCTCATTTTTAGTTATAATTTCAATTAAAGCCTTGCTTCTGATTGTTTGTTGGGGGGTTGGGGGGGAGGGCTGTTGTTCATCACTTAGTTTTTTAGCAAAAATCACAGCTAAGGATCCCTGAAGTTCCAGTCAGGTTGTCATGCAGAATTCTTACTTTAAAAAAAAATTAAAAATTAAAAGGCACACACATGCCCTTTACATCCCCAAACAGAACTGAAATCCTGAAGATAGAGCTCTCTGGAGGAATGACATTCCTACCCTCTGTGCTCCTGTACAGTCACCTTCCCTCAGTCTGGCAGAACTAAAAGCAAATCTTCTCCATCAGCAGCACTGAGTTTCATCACAGAGGCATTCAGAATGTAATACACCTTGGTGTGCACATTACAGAGTACAAAAGTATTTCCTAGTCCTGCAAGGAAGGATGATGTACATCTCCCTAGCCTACAATTTGTTGCAAAAACAGAGAATTTTTATTTATTTATTTATTTACTAACTATTGGGAATTCATTAGGATGAGCAGAGCAAATATTTTCAGAGAAAGGATGAGAGAACAACCTGTTCACACAATTTCAGCTGCAGTCCAGAAGTGACATATCCCTATCAATGGGATAAAACCCAAAAGCTAGAACTGCCTGGGAAACCCCTTTCAAAATGCTGATTTTATGGACACTTTTATTTTCCACTGGAAAAATAAAAAATGAAAATGATTAATCGATCTCATGGGTAAAATTTTAATTAAATATTTAGTTTTGACTCAGTATTAATTTTCAAATTTGCTTGGGCTGCTTACTCCCATGGTTTTAGGAAGCTGTGCTTGAACAGCCCTCTGTCTCCATTAATATGGAAAACATTCCCCAAGTAAATTTAAACTCCAGCTGTATCATGCATCATTTTGCCTAAATTTTACTTCACTGGAGAGATTCACAGCTTTGTAAATAAATTTCTTTCAGAAATACATAATATCTATAAAATATATACATGTACAGTCACAGAAATTGATTTATGGGATATCAAGACTTCAGGTTTCATGGGAAAATCCTTACTTACTTAGGTTTCCAAAATCATTCTTCAGCACTTATCATTTTTTCTGCCAGCCTCCATACACAGCAATACATTAAACTCCTGCTTTCCCATTCACAAAGAGGATCCTTCCTCCCTTCTTCTGACATACATGGTCTTAGGAGGGATATGGAGCAAATCCTGCACTCCTTGTTTAGTCTCAAAAGCAAAAGCTTGTCAAGACACCAGCAGCTGGTCTGAGACCCAGAGATGCAACAGAAGCATCATCCACCCTCGACAAAGGGCACAAACAAACATTGATCCAAGCTCTGCTATCCATTTGCTGTGATGGAGAGCAAGGTGTGATTCCTCTACCCAGAGCAGCACAGTCTTACAAATTAGACACAAAATAATTCTGAAAGTAATAGCAGGAGATTTATGGGGGTTATAAAGCAATCTCTCTCCACTCCAGACTCCAAGATTAAAGACCTGTTAAATCCTCTACACCAACTAAGCAGCTCTGCTCGTATTACATCACAGTTCAAGAGGATCTAGCTACGCTCAAGAACTTCTCACTGCACATGTTAGCAGGATCTAAAGAAAAATGACAACTGAAAAGCTCCAAAATGAGGACTGAAGCCCCAGCAAGCCCAGCGCTGCTGAAGCGTTGGCACACTGACACCACAGCGCACACTGGACTGACAATGAAACCTTGTCCTATATAAGAGCTTAAACTGGACAGTCTTAAGAGTTTCCCTGGTGTTAAATTGACCACAGCATCAAGCATCAACAAGACACTAGAAGATACAATGAAACTAAATAATTAAAATTAATAGACAACTGGTAAAAGTCTGGCTTTTGGACCTGCTGCAATCTCCTTTAAAGATAAAGTTGACCAGCTAAATAGCAGCCAATGCAACATCCAAGATCAACTCCCAGATGCTTGAAACATACGTGAAACAGTAGATAACCTCAGACCTAGAAAATGGAAAGGAAAACATCTACCTGCAGACCTGCCCTCTCATGAGCCTGTCTGGGATACAGAATCGAGCAGCTCCCCCGAGCACCAACCCCCACCCAACAGGATGCACTTCCTCTCACCATTGCACAGACACCCCATACCACGGCCACACAGCATGGAAGGGCCTCATGCTGGTGACAGTTCTCTCTTGTGAGCTCCTCACACTTGCTGGACCACAACCATGATGCCTGTGCAGGCAGACAGACGCTCACGTGCTGAGCCAGCATGCACAGCAAGCAGCTTGCTAAGCCCAGGCCCTGGGGCTAACCTCAGCCATCCTTGCAGCATGGTTCCCCATGTTACCACCCCTGCTTTACACCTTCATTACTGCCTTCACGCTTTGCAGTGCAGCTACAGAAACAGCACATGCTTCATGTTAGCTTTACCAGGCCAACATGCAGATATACACCCATAACCATCTGAAACCAGATGCCCATAAATGAGGAGTGTGGCATCCTACTTCTACCCCAAAAGGAGGAACTCTTAGTAAAAGCCCTCCTTCAATCTCTTCAGTCTCTAAAGAACTTGTATCGCTAGCACCTACTTTTACAGACTGAGAGGACTTCTCACTATGATCTGTTATTTAGTAAGATTCAAGCACTTCAAAAGGAAGCAGCTGCTGAAGGCCTGGCCCTCCAGCCACGGAAGGGACAGCCCTATCTAGCAATCGCTGGCTGGCGGCCCAGGCCCTGACTGCACATCAAGGCTCAGGCGCTGTCGTTACCTCCCAGCATCAGCAAGCACCCTGGGAATCCAGCCTCACAGCAGCAGTGCAGGTGTAAACACCATGTACACATGAAGTTTTGCTTCACACATCATTTCTCTTGTCTTCACAGCATTGCCCATGGCTGCTTAAAGGCAAAAAATTATGTTTTTACAGAGAAGCAGTGGCCACAGTATTATTCCGGACAGAATTAAAATCCAAAGCAGACCATGCAATCAGTCTGGGTCAACAATGCAGCTACTGCTGGTCTTCCTACTTGAAGGAAAGCAGGAGGCACGCAGAGAAACTCAACAGCCTGAGGGCAGCACAGTGGATGTGAAGGGGGAACGCCTATCAGTGTAGGAGATAAGCGATACAAGAACGTAACCAGCCGTATATATTTGACAACCATATTCAAAGAGCAGTAAGCACAGAGAAAAGTTCCTAATGCCAAGATCTATTTGGCATAACTTTTAGGGAACCGCACAATTCTGCCTGGAAGGATTAATACCAGAGTAGGAGATGCACCACAGTGGGAAAAGCCCTGTTGTATGGGGAGAGGCAAAGAAGTCTGAATTTTTATGCATGCATGATATTGTGAATGCTATGAGGTATGCTGATCTCAAAAACAAAACCAAACAACAACAACAAAAAACCTCCACAAAAAAAAAAAAAATCACTGAAAACTGGTGGCAGGCAGACCTGTAAACAATTACCCTTCCCTCTCTCCGGTGCTTTCATCCTCAGCCTGGTCCCCCAGAGAACAATTGGGAGGAAAAACATCAACTTTCTGGCTGGTTTAGAGGTATCTTAGCCAAGTTTTAGCTAGCTGGGAGAGGAAAGCGTGCTTATCAGTGTAGTAAAGCCTTTAATCGCTGCTCTCTTCTAGTTCAAGGAAATGGAAGACAGCACGTTCCTCTGTAGCACAAAGGGTGGATAAGATCACCAGCTGGAGCTCAGGAACCCCCTTTGTATCTGCAAGAACAACACAGGATCGTGGCCCAGAGCTAAGCCTACACTTTAACTTCTGTTGAACTTTGCAGCCGTACCTCAGAGAAAACAAACGCTGGAGGATTTTGGCAAGTGAGCAGGTAAGGACTGATGAGTTCAGCCGCGGTTTCGTTACGCTGCCATTGTGAGACGCAGTGCTTAGGCAGGGAGGCTGAGCACAGGCCTAGGGAGCACTGCACTCCTAATTCAAACCACTCACACAGTGCCCCATGCCTGAACTTGCTGAAATCGTGCAGCTCCCGCGTGACTTCAAAGGTTGCTGCAAGGGACCGGTTTCCCATGAGGAGGGGCCCCAGTCAACCCTCTCACACACCTTCTCCAGAAATAGACTGTACTAACATTGTTCCCGACAACTAGGCAGGTGTGATTAACTCGCCTTCTCAGCGTTACAGTAAAAGCCAGTCAGGGAGGGAATGAGGGAATGGATGGGGGGTGACCAAAACAGGGCTCCTCAATCATATGACTTTGCCCTTTTAAAAAAAAACCAACTGGCCCTGTGTGATTCATCAATGGAAGAGGTTTGGAAAACATATTCAGAAGGAGGGTAATCTCTCAGGCAACATATCAACACCCAGCTGAAGCATCTGCTGAACTCGAAGAGCAGGTATAGTCAGTCTGCCTCTGAGAGAGCCTGGCATGCCTGTAAAAAACTCTCCACGGACGGGAAGAGGCAGATCTAAAGGGTGGCTGCCTTGCCTGAGAGTCCCTTGCTCTCCAAAATGAAGACAAGGTAGACCTCCAGCATGAAGAGCCATCTTCAACCCTGCATCTGGCCTGAGAATTAATTCTTGCAAGCACAAGTTTAGAAGATTTTTATTTTATTTCCCCCTCCCCACCACAGATAATCCGGTCTGGGAAGCCTGGTCTGAAGTACACTGAAATCAGTGAGAATCTTTTCATTGTCTTTGGATCAGACACAAAAGAGGACTGCATTTACCCTGGAGCCCAGAACATCCTTTCTCCCACTGCTGCTCCGTCCCTTTCTTCCCCACAGGCACAATTAGTAAGCAGCCTAAAAGTACAACCTTTTTCTAAGCCATGTCAATGCTGACGTGGCTTCAAAAACAGAACAAGCCAGACACTTGCAGCGAATAAAGCAAATACAAAAGCTACCTGGGGACTTAATTACCTTAATTAAACAAGTAGCTGTATCTTTTGACTTCCTACACAATTTTTAAAATTTAATTAACTGAACTGCACATATAATCAGTCATTTGTAGATGCAATTCCCAAGGCTCTGTTCAGTCGAAAGAGCTGAAAGTCTGGGTTCAGCTAAAGCTGGTTTTTCACATGCCTCTAGTTATTTCTTTTCATTTTTCTTGTTTAAGCTCCTACCAGATCATGCCTATGGAATTTCAGATCGTTCTGTATTTTAACAAGGTAGCACCTCCACCTGAGCATGCCTTTGTTGGACAGGTGAAATAGCAACTTTCTCAGCTAAATACACGGTGTCTGGCTTCATCAGTCCCCCTTGTATGTTTTGGGGCTGACAGACACCTGTCTATCAAGCCAGGCACCTTTGAAAAACCCTTACGGCTCTCTGGTACAAAGCGGATTTTGCATTTCGAGGCCAACAGATTAAAGTATTTTTCCTACAAACAGCCAGCATGCAATTTTTAAGATTCAGATCAGCATGCCTTAAAAAAAAATAAATTACAATGGAGTGCAAAGTATCTTCTCGTTCCTGCAAAGGCTGGTAAGTGCTTTGGGCAGAAATTCCCACTGCAGGTGTCAAGGGTAGACATGGCCTGTTTCTCAAGGACCCACAGCAAGCTTGGTGCAGGGGAGACCCAGGAGATGCCATCTGGTGAATGGCAGCTCCCCCAGCTCTTGTTCCACCCGTGCTTTGAAGTTGGTGTGGCTGGGCAGCAGCATCTCCATGCTCCCACCAAGATTTAATTTTGATGCCAGGTCTGGAAAAAAAGCGAGTGGAGGGTGCCACAGCGCTGCAGAAAAGCTGTCAGTCCCACCCCTAATCAGGAAGTCCACACACCATGCTGAGCGGCAAAGCCCTCACAGCTCATCGATTCCAACTCCAGTAGATGCACAATTAGACCTAGAGATGATATCTGGTCCCTTTGGGGTCAGCCTGGCCAGCCCTTGGTAGGGCTCAAAACTCCTGCCTCCTGCTAGTGAGAGTTAATGTTCAAGTTTCAGTGGGAAAAAGAAACTCCTCCAGTGACTACTACTGATGGACATTTAATACTCAGGAGGTAAACCCACAAATGGGTGGAAAGTTAGTCTCTCCTAACTCCTACAACCAGTTATTCCAGCTATTACTGTAATATTGTCATTCTAATTTTTTGTTCTAGGACAGCTGTTTAAAATATTACTTTTGTTTTCAGTCAAGCTGTATAATTATACACTGTGTGTCCGTCATGAACAATCACACATAACTAATGACTCTTAGCCAAACCTGGACTCTTTAATCAATTTTAGTTTGGTTTCATCCAAGAGATTACCCACCTCAACAGGAGATTTGCTCAGGCAGGAAGAGCAAGGGCTGCAACAAGTTGTATCTATTCCTGCCAAGAAAACCTGCTAGAAAGGCTACAACTGAAATATAGATAAAAAAGGAGGTTTCAAACTTTAAAAAAAAAAAAATTAAATCCAAAGCACAAGCCAAAGCCTGCTCCTACTAAAGTTACACCAAGTTATATTGCTTTTGAGAAATCCCACCTCTAAAGCTACAGATGATCTATGAGTAATAGTTGCAGGTGGCTGCTCTTTGGTATATTTGAAAAAACTGTGGGGCTGTGAAGTTAAAGAGACACACACACCAGGTATGGGGTCTTCTCCTTGGATTCTTAAAGAAAAACAGTATCTACTCTCTGAAGGGATTTCTGATCAGTTTTTCCCCAACTTATGTGGCAGAAGGAGGGAATCTGATTGCCTGTATATCAGTCGCACAGTACTGAAGTTTCTCCAAGATCAGGCACTGAACTGAAGATTATCACTTCTGAGCAAGAACCTGTTCCTTCAGGAATTCAAGTGAAACTTGAAATGAAATGAGGGATGGGGGAGCGTCCAAGGGTCCTGTGCACACACTGGAGTCTGCAACAGAGGAAGGCTTTCATCCACAGCCCCAAGACAAGTGTGGGGCTAGAAATGACTTGGCTAGTAAACAGGCTGAAAACATGAAAGAGCTTAGCATTGAGGGACCAATTTCTGAGGCCACACAACTTGCCAAGCATGGGATGTCTCTGCAAACTGCCCACAAACAGCAAGGTGAGCGCTGAAACTCCCACCTCACGGTCTTTTTCCCTCCTGACTCACCAGGGTGGTTTGTTGTCAGCCCTCCCCAGCCGGGCTCGTGGGTCAGGGGAGGAAGGCGGTCTCACATCTTCAAGCAGCACACGCAGCCTGAGCGTACCGCAGGCATCTCGGCAATCACCGGGGTGCAGCTACGCTGCGGCACGCAGCTTCCTGACCTACACGGCTCCTGCAGCAAACCACCACTGCCGGAAAGCTCCTGTGCAGCGCGCTGGGTAAGGTGGTGGGGTAAAAGCCCTGGATGGGTAAGGTCTCCCCTTTTGTGTGAAGCCTTGGGGAATGGATAGGAGCAAGGCAGCAAAAAGCCTGCTCTGAACCAACCTCACACCTGGGGAGACATCATCACAGGCAACTCTGCTCAGCTTTCCCACCAGGCCGACAAGCGGCATCTCAGTTGCTCAAGTGACTGTACGTGGTGGCTGGGGGAGATGTCATGCAGTGAGCAAAGGCTGCTCTGTGCCTCCCTGAACAGCCTCCACAACCCAGCTGACTGCAGAAAGCAGGGGCAGGACACCACTTCCCGGGGGGCCTGTCAACACCTCTGTGCTGCCTCCCCCAGCTCCCTCCCCCAGCCTGTACGACCATAACCTATGTGAAACCAAAAATCGCGTGGGCAGGGCACGTTCTGCCTTCCCCTACCACATGCACATACAAGCAGAGCTTCAGCTTTAGCTCTGCTGTGCACAAAGTTTTTAAGCAGAAGACCATGCTAAATACCACCGTGTCCAGTCCATCACTGGGTTTTCCTCTCCACTCCTCTTGCCTCCCTCGTACAGCTTTTTAATTACTTTTTTTAAGGGATTAGGAGAGGGGGTGGGAATTAAAGTAATCTGTGATTTCCTCACAGGTAGATAGTGACATCAGCACAGGACCACTTAATTAAAGGATGGCAAACGCAGGGCTTCATTTTCAGCTGTTTGAACACTTGATTACAGCAAATACACCCATGCATGCATTCAGTAGCTGGTATTAGGCTATCAGCTTTGCATATGCAATGTATGGAAATCTGCATGTGGACATGTATATATGCAAGTGCAGGTAAAAGCGGCCAAAAGTGGGGCAGGATCTCTGCTCTTGAGAGGACTTAGGGGCTTCAACAAATGAACAAAAATCTTCTATTTCCATTCAATGAACAGCAACAACAGGTCAATAAACCTCCACAACCAGTTGTTACCGACAAACAACAGCTAGAGAGCCCTGGGACATCACTTTAGGTATTATACTCTGGACACAAGTTGTGAAGGGACGATGCTGACAGCTCACATTTTAGGTCTCTCATCAAGTACACAAGGCAGGAAATGCCATTTTCCATCTCCAAGTTCTGGAGATGAGCAACAAAAGTATTTTCCAAACATATTAAGTCAATATAACTTGGCAGAAAAAACAGAACGTTGTGCCAGCTCTGCTTTTTACAGTAGTAAAGAAATAAATCACAGGCGGGTGCCAACCAGGCAAGCTGGTGGCATTTCCCATTTGGAAACACTCCAAAGGCCATAGCAATGGGTTGGTGAGGGGAGTTTCCTCCAAGTAAAACACTAAGGTAGCAGAGCTTAGCACTGATGCAACTTTCCCAAGAAGGAAAGGGCAGGTGAGTGCTAGCAAGGCAGCGAGCCCGGGTGGCCCAGGCACCAGCCAGCACACGCCACAGACCTGGTTTCTGCCCGGCAAGGAACCCAACAGGCACCAGGTGGAAATACAGGAGAAACAAAAAGATTGGGCAGGGAAGCAATAACAACGTTCTATGTCTTGAGGAAAAGTCTTCCAAGGTATGACATTCACCTGCAGTTTTAATTAACCTTATTAACAAATGAGTCATTCGGGACTTTACATTAAGCAGAAAAGTCTGCATCACAGTCTGAGGTTCTGTGTTCAAGGCATTCTTGTTGGTTGTCCAAGGATTGTCCCATACAGGAGAGTGCTGTGTAACAGGGAAACTCCTCTGGGTTGTACAGTGTCTGACAGGAACCTCAATGGATCCAACACAAGGAATGGGGGACCCCTAAACAAGCTGCAACATTCTGCAAAGAGCCCCTCTGCAGTTGTCCTCCCAACACCTTGCTTCTTTGCATTATTCCCCAGTATTCACTGCTGGGAAATATTTTCTTGTTATTCATAGGTTTTATTACATAATCTTAAACTTCTGTGAAATCCTTCTCATCCAAGGTTCCATTAGGTGTGTCACTATTTCTAAAATATCTTCCTACTACGTATAATTCATTTGGTGTACTGCTGCTTTTCCATTTTTGTTCAATAGCTTTTTCTTCTTTCTAAAAGCAGGCCACAGCTGATGAGATCATGAACCATTAAAATCATTAGTCCTCCAGATATAATCCATCAAATTTCTTCACAACCCAGGTAGAAAGGGCAAAGGTTACAACTTTGGACTACTCCAACCATTTCTGTCAGGGACTCATTTTTGAAGAGCCAAATCTTTTTAATAACAGTTAAAAAGTTACGTCCTGGTAGTACAGCGAAGGCAATTTGCTGGAAAAGTCCAGCTATTTATGGTGCTTGATCGCTACTAATGGGGGCTGTAAAATAAAAAGGATTCCAGAGTGAGATGCAACAAGCATCTCGATGCCTGCAGTCTGACAGCAGGAAGCTGGGGTTCTGTGACATTTCTAATGCAAACAAAAATAACCTCTGTGGAGGGTTTAATTTGCAGGCACCTACCCTCTTCTTCGCTTCACCATTGAGTGTGAAAAAGATCTGTACTAGGTAGAGCACCTTGCAGTACCCAATGCTGGTTTTGTTAGCTGCACAACAGGCCAACAGTGATCTCTCCTGACCATCGCTCACCCCTTGGCCTGACTTTCAGAGCTGCTGCAGCTCTACACTAGACACAGGTGGAACCCCAAAACATGGGCAGTAAGGCTGAGGGAATCTCCATGCCAGGTAGGCCCACAATGCTTACTTTCACCCAGGGAAGCTTCCCACACATGCTGCCACCCCCTTATTGCAACCCTGGTTCTGCATCCCTACAGAGGTGTTGCTGTGTCTCTTAATGTGACATATGAAAGGAGGTGCACATAGGAGATCACACACACCTCCACCTTATCAACCAAAGACCATAAAGGCCCTTGGGGTGCTAAGGAAACTTCACACCATCAATTTTGTAGACAAGGAAAACAACGTATAGGGATGGCAGTAGCACAGCTAGAAACAGTGCACAGCCATCAAGAAAACTCAATTGCTCCACAGCACCAGAACCCATCATTCTTTCCAGTAACTGTAAGGCCTTGCACCAAGTGCATTGGAGATGGGGGACACGCAACACCACCACCACCCCTGTCAGTATCACAGTGAGTTCATTTCTGTGCAAAATAAAGTCATCAGCAATACCCAGCCAAAACATAAGATTTCGAATGATGTGTCTCCGTGGCACGCCAGTCTTCAGAACTACAGATCCCATCACAGATAGCCCAATTTGGAACCTTAACTGCAGTACCCAGCCTGAGTGAGGATACAAAAAGGAGGAATTAATTCCAGCAACTTTCAGACCCCAGGTCCTGACAAGGGATGTAACACCATGGAGAAGCCTAAGCACCTGTGCTCCAACCATTTCTTCCAGATCTCAAATTAATCAGAGACTTCCTTCTTCCTCCTCTCACTTCCTCACCTGGCAGTTTCTTAACACTGAAACTATTAAGGACTAACATCCAGCCATTATAATCCACCACATCTCCTCTCACACTCCATGTTTCAAGATGAAAGGTGAAATTTGTTAAACTCCTTCAAATGTATTGAAGATATATTTAGATATAAGGAAGACATTTATACTGTGAGGGCGGTGAGGCCCTGGCACAGGCTGCCCAGAGAAGCTGTGGCAGGATCCCTGGCAGGGTTCAAGGCCAGGCTGGATTGGGCTTTGGGCAGCCTGGGCTAGTTAAGGGTGTCCCTACCTATGGCAGGGGGTGGGACTAGATGAGTTTTAAGGTCTCTTCCAACTCAAACCGTTCTATGAATCTATGATATGATTTGAGATGGAAGGATGAAAAACCAAGCTATCAAATACGGGTGGTGTCTCAAAGGAGAGAATCTGCTCAGGACACAGGGAAAAATGGAAGGAAAGGTGAAAAGTAATTCAGCCCACACACCAACCCTTCTCCTATTCCCTTCCAACAGCTTATGGGATTGTTAACATCCCTGGTACACGCATCCCAGATCATCTGCAGTAGCAGTTTCTGGCTGCATAGCCAATTAGATATTTCTAAAGGTACAAAGAAAGGAGTGCCAAGGCATGCACTCCCCCAGCATTCCTGAAGGTATGATGCTTGCTCTTGATGTCCAGATGTTACTGCTTCATGTCTCTGCTCTAATCCCATGAGGTCCAGCGCTGGGAGTCACAGTCAAGTCTTCATGCAGCAAAAAGAATGTACGTTGGGATCCAGTATACAGCTGACAACACCCAGAAAGGACATGCCATTGCCAACATCTGCGTTGCCAAGTTAGATCATATCCTATTTGTACAGTGGGTTTTGTTTTTCTGTTTGGGGTTTTGTTTCAGTTCTTTTTTTGAGAGGAGGGGGAAGACTACAATAAATATATTTCTGTAAAACAGCAGTTACAAAAAGGGTGTGTAGATAAGATTCTTAACAGTGAAGGAGCCTGGGTTGTATATTTGTACAGAAAGGATTAGTCCCAAAATCCCAAAGCCAAACCCTGCAATAAGAGACAGACTGTCCAAGACCAAGAAATTTTTAGTCCCATCAAGTCTGTGATTACAGTTTTCCTCATCTACCTCATGAGGGAGATGATCTCACTACCCACTCGTGACCATAAAGTCATAGTTATGACTCCAGCAATTAAGTTGAGACTGGAAGGAGCTGAAGAGCATCGACCTCCAACCTCCTCCAGGCCACCGGATGGATGATGAGGTGCTGGGTCACTGGGATATGCTGTTCAGCTGACCCAGCCATCTGCCACCATCTGAAGGAGGCGGCACTTTTGGGGTTTGCATGCAACTGCAAACTGACAGGCAGCTTGCTGGCATCAACCAGCAGCATCTTGTCACGTATTTCCCCTTTTTAATATTTCTTTTTCCTTTTCCAAAGCGTGGTTTCAAGATGAGGAAGCACTTATTAAACAGTGTGACCAAGATGTACCTTGGATTAAAAAAAATAAAACTCATAAAGAGTGGGGGGGGGGGGGTGTGATCCTGTAAGAGTCTGTGAAGGAGAAGGTCAGAATATGGTTGGGGTGGTTTTGCTCACATGCCACTCAAAAACAGAACCTGATGCCAACCACATTTCCCACCTGAAGCTTAACATCACATGTAAAGCTACAGATAAATGTTCTGCTCTTCAGACAGAGCTTTTGCTGGGGATCACTGCGAGTCCAAGCACTTGACGATCCTAGGTAATCCAAGAGCAGGACAGGCTCTGTTACAAGGCCATCATATTTAGGACAGCTGCCATCACATTCCCTCTTTGATTAATAATTAGTTTCTTTGTGAATGGAAGGCCTGGCATTTTATCTGTGCCACAGCCAGCGTTGCATGTGCTTTATATTATAAACACACATGTTTTAAACTCCAGCCCACTAGCTAATATGTGTTAAAGTATAAATTCCCTTCTGGAGGAAAGTACTTCCCTACCTGGGTGGCACTGCTAATGTGGATCTTGTGCTCCTCTTCGTGCTGACAAACAGCCCTTGCTGAGGGGGGACACACCACCTTAATTCCCAGAGCAAAATTTTATTCACCCCAGGAAAAGTCACATCAATTTTAGTCCTGTAACCTTAACCAGAGAGCTTTCACCAGCTGAGGACAGAAATCCCTTGGGCCGCATTTATCTTCTTTCAAAATAAAAATCAAACAACTTCCCTTCTTTAAGGTTTACCGAGCCCTGGAATATAAAGCCAAGAAGCCAGCCAGACAGTTGATCTCTGCGTGAGCAGCATGCTTGGTAACGACCTTGAGGGGGAATAAAATGTAAGCAGTACAGTCCCTGTGTTAACTGCCATCCATCCCATGAAGCGAAGCATTACAGGCACAGTACCCCAGGACAATGAAACACCTCATGCTGTTCAAGTCCTAACATGCATGATACGAAAAGAGCCCTAGATAAGATTACAGAAGCAAAGAGGTAGGTCCTAAACTAGCTGCACTGGAGATGCTGACTAGATCCTTACCGCTGCTGCACCGTGAGTTTGGGCTCTTTATGAACCTAAAAGATCCCTCTTAGAGCCCAACGGCACTTGAAAGGCTCTTGGGACGTTACCACACACAGTAATACAAAGCACTGGGGTGGTTTCGGATACGGAGATAGAAAGTTGGAACAAGTAATGACCCACTGGAAAATTCATAGCAAGAGACAGAAAGATCTGGTACCCTTCAAACACCTACATGTTCTGAGGGTGGCTTTGTAGCAAGCCACAACACTGTCTATTGTAAAAGAGCACTGTTCCTGTGGAAACAGTTGCTTAATATTGTTAGAGATGGAGTAAGAATAAATACTGTAAGTGCACAGAATTTTACAACTTGTCATTTAGAGGCTGAAAATACATATAATTTAAAAGGGAATATAAAATTTTAAAAACCCCTTTTCTTATGACAGTAAAAAATTATCAGGCATAGGTAAGGAGTATTTTTGTGCAACTAAAGTAATTAAAAAGAAAACAAACCAACCCACACTTCTCTGCAAATAGAATTTCCTATGCCTAGGACTATTAACATAAGGAGACTGTTTAGTCAACCTAGAAATCAACCACAAAGCTAAGAAAATGTTCGTGAGCTTTTTTGATGTCAGGAAGACTCTTTCAGAAGAATCTCTCAGGAGCCAAGGACAGGGGCAGCAAAGGCTGTTTAAAACCAGCAAGCCTCAGTTGCTCTTTTCTCAACTAATATTCATGTGCGAAACAGGAACAGGCACTTCCAAAATGTTACTAAGATTAGAACAGGCATTGCTTAAAAACAATGGGTACTACATATCCGTCACTGAGGCAAGTCTCTTTGCAGCAAGCTTATATATAGAAATAAATCCACTGACTTGGCATTAATCACACACACTTTTCCCTGTGACAAAGGGAAATGACAGACTTGCAAGGACACATCAGAAACCTTCTGAGATCACATCCATGTAAGCCAAAACATGATGACTTCAATGATCATTGCTTCTCTTTGAAGAAATCCACCCAGACCCTACAATTTTATTCCTGACAAAATCAGAAGACTGCAATTGTAAGAGTGCCCATGGCAGGGGGGTTGGAACTATATGATCCTTGATGTCCCTTCCAACCCAAAGCATTCTGTGATTCTGCAGTGAACGCACTGACTTTGGTATAACTTCAATTCTCCATTTAAAAGTCTGGACTTGCACAGTGCTAAGAGCTTTACCCAACCACATGGTAACCAGAAGGCACACAACCTGCCAACGGGCCTTCTCATTACACACAGTGGTAAGAGAGAACCAAAGTGAGCGTGCATTGTCCCCCGTCTGCCGCACAACATGCAGACATCCACAGACATTTCTACACCATGAACATCAGCATCCTGCCCCCCTGCAACTGCTCCCCCAAGACAAGTTAAAGACATGGCTTTCAACACCCCTTCGGTGGAGCTTTGGTAACATCAGAGCGGGTTTTGTACGTCTCCAACAGGGGCTGTAGGTAACTGCTGGGAAGAACACAGTGTTGATTATGAACTGATAAATTACTAACCAAGTAGTTCAGAAGATATGAAATAAAGGGAAAAGCCATCTTGGTATCAAGCTTTGATCAAAAGGAGATTACTGCCCCAACACCCCCAAAGCTCCCCCGCCCCCTTTCCTTCCAGCCACCACCACTCCTCTGCAAAGACAGCAGAACGGACGCTGCTTTCGCACGACTCCAAAACCGCAGCTCACAGCCCCCCATATTAACTCATTCTGCTTTTGACTGACATTTCATTTACCAAGCTTGGCTGTGAAGTGGGGTAGGTGAGAAGCAGAGACACGAGCAAGCAGCACTGTACCTCTCCTGCTGCACAGCAGCTGCCCGCGGGGCAGAGGACAAAAACCTGCTGAGTATCCTCTTTGGTCTGCCCTGCACAAACTGCCAGAGCTCAGGAGCCTGCTGAAGAAGTGCTCCATCATGGGGAACTGCAAAATCTAGTCAAGTTCCTAGTCCAGTTGACTTTGTAAGCATTCACTCAAACAAAACGGCTTTCACCCGTACTCACACATGAACATACTTTATATACATGGGGCTGAAAAACATGCCTGTCTTTGACGTCTTACTCCTGAGCCTGACAGACACTCTGAAATCCAAGAGTTTGCTCTCCAGTTCAACACTGTCACTCCAAGATGCTGACAAGATGGAAGGATTTGGATACAGTGAGTCCTGGCTTGCGGAGACAGCACCGTAACAGTAAACACTGGGGTCCCACTGTCCTTCAGATAGAGTTGGAGATCTTAGCCTCAGCCTCTAGAGATCTGGAACATGCAAGAGAAACTGCACCTGCTTCTGTAACATTGCTGCCCATTTCTTTTGTTTGCATCATAGCCCCTTTTTTTTCCCCTCAAGGGGAAAAAATAAAGCCCTACAGTCTGGGCTCACTAACACAGCTCTAGAACTTGCTCCTTCCTTGGACACAAATGCAACAAATTTGATGCTCTTCTATGCTCACACCAAAAGCTATTCATCAAGGTTCTGCAAAGGAAAGTGAAACATGTTCATTCCTAGAACCAAGAAGATGAAGAAAAACTTTATCAGCTTTATTGGCAAGAAAGGCTCAGTGTTACCTGAGCTAAATAATTGAAAACACAGTCAAAATGAGTTACTATCATTGAGTACTGATGGGGCTATTATAATAGGGGCTAAGTTTTGAGAGAAAGATGGGAGGATGGGTTTCCTACCACCGCTGAGTTTCTACCCAGTCTTCCTCCACTCCAAACCAAGAACAGCTTAGTTTCTGGTACAGTAGCTACTAAACCACCACAATTATGTCCCACTATGTTAAGGAAGACTTAATAAACCAGCATTTCTTCTTAGCATGGGTCTGTAAGCTGCTACATCATGAGTCTCTTGCAGAAAAAAAAAAGGAAATAAAAAAAAAAGAGGCTGAAACTTTTGAGAAAGGAAACTGCCTGTAGGGTCATTGCCAGCAATCTCCAACAAGCCACCCTCCCTCATAAGCCAGTCTTGAGGGCAATTATTGTGGCAGTACCCAAAGCTCCTGCACTGGGCTTTCTACCGTTATTGAGTAAGCAGATAATGAAGTGATAGATGCAGAGGTCCATCTTGCAAACTGATTATCAACAGCAGTGCTCCCACAAAGCCCTGTTGGGAGGTGGAGTACCACCCTACACCTTTGACATCACTGCTGTTGTATTAAAGAGTGTGTGCCAACTGCGTAGATTTGACAAGAAATCCCACCACGGATTTGGACCGCAAGAACATTTTCCTCACATGGTTATATTTTCCTCCAGGCTCAGGAGCAAACTGCCTTACAGAATAAATTTTCATTGAATATATTACTGTTAGATGCCTCAGTCTGCGAATGACCTAGATAATAAACTCATTGCACGGAAGCCAATTCCTTCCTTTTTCTCAGACCTCCACGAGCACTCACTGTGCTCAATAAATAATGTACAACCCAACCATCATTATAAACCCTTGTTGCATGCAAGGAAGAGGAAAGAAGTGTGCTCCAGTTCTTCTTCCAATTAGACCAGTGCGGAGCTGGCAGCATAACTCCATTGATGCTACTGGGACTCCATTGATGTAAACCTTGCAAGCAACAGCAGAGGCAAGTACTGGGCTCCTATTCTGGTGAAATCTCACAGAAGACATGGGAAAGTGTTTTATAGAGTGACATTTTACAAGTAAGAAAGGAGGAAGACAACTTTCATGTTGATGTTATTCAAAATAGATGCCACAAAGGAGAGTAAGGGATGAAGACCACCTTCTCATGGACTGTTCCAGAGTTTATGTGTGAGGGAAGGGTAAGAATCGGGCCCCACTGCATTAAAGTTTCTCCCTCTCTCCTTCAGATTTAAAGCATTTAAATTTTAAAAGAATTAAAGGATACGAGAGAGCAGGAAACATACAGTAAATCAACCCCCAGATGTCACCACTTGGAACAATATATTTCTCCTCTGCCCTTCAATCCTGGATAAAAAACCCAGCAAGTTATATGGCCTTGTTTACCAAAGAAAATGAATGCAGGACAAACTAGGAATTCAAACACGATAAGATAGTCTTTTATTAGTTGTTCTTGATCTAGATGACCTTTGTTATTCTGAAGGAACTTTACCCAAGGATTGAATACATTTAGTATGGGATGAGTACACTGGCCAGTGTAGGTGGAGAGAATCACTCTAGAAATTCTCTCACATGTGTAGACAGGCCAACTCCCACACTATCAGAGACAACATGTATTTACAATACGTTGTCAGATAAAAGAACTTAGAATTCATAGAATCACAGACTGGTCTGGGTTGGAAGTGATCCCAAGAATCATATTGTTCCAACCTCCCTGCCACAGGCAGGGCCACCAGCCTCCAGGCCTGGATCTACACGAGGTTGCCAAGGGCCCCATCCAACCTGGCCTTGAACACCTCCAGGGATGGGGCATCCACCACCTCTCTGGGCAGCCTGTTCCAGCACCTCACCACTCTCTCTTAGAATTACAGACATCCCATGGTGATGTCTACTGTAAAACTGTCACCCTCTCTCCTATCCAGACCATAGAGCCAGCCAGCTCCTGCGAACTGACATAACCCTAAAATGATCCTTCTGACAGGGCACGTCTCGCTCTGACTCATGCCTACAGCACTCGGCAAAGCTATGACTGGTCCCCACTTGAACCTGCCACAGCACCCATAAAACTGTAAATGACAGCAAATATTTTTCTATCCAAAAACACAGGAAAAGGATTTCCAAACTAAGATCCCATTGCTACTGCAGGATGGTAAAGATACTAAAGCAACTGGAGATGTATCTGAAGACTTTAATTTACAAGTGACGTATTGCTTACATAACAGAGTAAAATTAAATTTACTCAAGAGAAAAACACAAGATACAGTATGATTCTAAAATGGAGACTAATGACAAAGACCTAAGAAAAAAAACAAGACACAAGCAAAGGCAAAACAGAAACCACAGAGCAGGCCAGAGAGAGGGCTAGAAACCACACATGCTGTAGGGAGGTATGAGCTGCTTTTTCAAACCAAATCAGACCAGCTGACAAGTCAAAAACCTTCCTCTGAGGATGGCTGATACTAAACATATGAGACTTAGGCAGAAAAAACACCACAGAGTTCAGATATGGAGCTACCATCGCAAACCTCAGCCCTTAGATGCACATTGTCAGGCTATCTGTCAGTGTAATTCTTACTATTAGCTGTAACATCCTGGGACAGTATAGATATGCAGCCTGTTTCTTATATCCTCTCCCTCACTTGCCTCCATCTGCGAGGTTACAGGGCTCTGCTGATCTAGCAGGCGATTTCACACTGCAAGTGATTTTATCAGTTTTATTTTTTTAAAAAACACACAGCAGGCATGCAATACTCATGCACCAGATCACACATTTGGAAACATGCCTTGCATGGACATATTTTCCTCCTCCCCTCCTTTTGAATGACATACCCGTATTGCAAGAAAAGGTTAAAAAAGGAAAAGATACAAAAAATTCCACAAAGGTCTACACAGCATTGTCACATTGGTTAAAAAAAAGTAGAATAAATAATCTATCCCCCATCTCACAAACTGAAATCAGCTTCAAAAGCTGCCCAACTCTTTTCTTCTGCACTTTATCTCCTTTCTCTTCAACAGCACAGAGACCTCTCCTGGAAGGAGTCTGGAGAGCTGCCACTGTATCACCGATACAAATACAATCAAGTCACTCACAAAACTCAATGCTTACGAAACTTGGCAGGTGAACACCAAGAAGTCTTTATGTAATGTCATCTACAGAGTGACACTCGTCTCCCTCTTCCCCTGCCAACATTTTTTTGCACTGGCACAGCCCGTGTGTAACTACAGCAATAGCTGCACGCTCTTACTGCGGTGTGCTGACCCAAAGGGCAGGTGTACACTGTATAAGGGAGCATAGAAATTCCCATTCAGCAACAAGGAGCACCAGCAGATAAGCTGAAATCTTATCCCAGTTCTGAAGTCCCACACACGCTGTGTCTGTGCAGCCCATGGCTGCCATCCTTCCCCGGCTGGGCTTCACTGGTTTGCAAGGTGTCACTCTGAGGAGACAATCCCAAATGTCACACCCATCTGTCACACTGATAAGACACTGGCATTCCATGCCTGTGGAGGATGCAAACTCTCCATCTTGAGGGCTGCATCCCTCCATCAGTACATGGATCAC
This sequence comes from Porphyrio hochstetteri, assembly GCA_020800305.1. NCBI lineage: Eukaryota > Metazoa > Chordata > Aves > Gruiformes > Rallidae > Porphyrio > Porphyrio hochstetteri. The sequence goes on along the minus strand of CM036908.1, from coordinate 64,351,230 downwards.
TGGCGGGACAGAGAGCAGGAGGCTTTCTGGAGATGCAGTGGCAGGTCCCACAAGGAAGACAGTGGCCGAAAACAAGATGGCAGCTGCCAGAGCAACTCTTCTGCCTGCAGCCTGTCCCCTGTCCCACATCTGAGGAGCTCCAGGAAAGAGCAACGTAGGGAGCGGGCCGTCAGCCAGTAAAACTGCTCCGGCGGGCCTGTGGGATAGATCTGGTCATCAATTAGATGCCTCTGGTCTAGGATAACAAGGGCACACAAGGCCTCGCAGGGACAGTGAAAAAGCAATTTTTTCCATCACCTCGGGCCCAGCACAGACGCTGCGATTTTCACGCTGAGTATCGGCGGCGCCAGAACTGCTGAGGAGCTTGTTCTCACGCAGCTCCGTGCTCACACAGTGAAACCTGCCTTATATCTGTTCACGGTGCTGGCTTTTGAAATAGAGCAGGGTGGTTTGCTCAGCGACTGACTTCCCTGAGCACTGAGAACATCTCGTGATACCTTAAGACGAAAGACAATGTCCCTGGCATTGCAGAAATTCAAGTCATTTGTCTGGCTTAGCCTAAGTGGTTTAGCAACTTTAATTGAACGCTTCAGGATGTGCTTTGGTTTAGATGTACGTTTGCTATCTTTGATATAATTATAAAGCAAGTCTTTTCCTTGCAATCAGTCAGGGCTTCTTGGACCAGTTTTGGGCTCCTCAGATCAAGACAGGGAACTGCAGCGGAGGGCTGCAGAGATGATGAGGGGACTGGAGCACTTCTCATATGAGGAAAGGCTGATAGAGATGGGGCTGCTCAGCCTGGAGAAGAGAAGACTGAGATGGGACCTCATCAATGCTTGTAAATATCTAAAAGGTGGATGTGTAGAGGAAGGGGGCAAACACTTATCAGTGGGGCCCAGTGACAGAACAAGGAGCAATGGGCACAAACTGGAACACAGATAATTTCAGCTCAACGTTAGAAAAAACTTTTTCACTGTGAGGGTGTCAGAGCACTGGGACAGGCTGCCCAGAGAGCCTGAGGAGTCTCTTTCTCTGGAGACACTCAAAACCCTCCTGGATGTGTTCCTCTGCAACCTGCTCTAGGGTGACCCTGCTCTGGCAGCCTAGATGATCTCCAGAGGTCCCTTCCAGCCCCTATCATTCTGAGATTCTGTGACAGCAGCACAACCAAGAGTGTGGCTCTGGAGAGGTGTACTCTGCCAGGACACACCAGGTTAGTTATCCAGGTCTCCAGCCTGGTTCACTGCACAGCCCGCAAGTAACGCCTGGGCAGAATAAGCAATCAGAACAAAGACTGCTTACTGTCTCCAGAAGATACTAAGTCTGCAGCATGGTTTGACATACATTAAGAGCGTGTCTAAATAGGCTGAGATTTGGGAGGCAAGAAAGCATGATGTCCAAACAGAATCCTTTAAAAAAGCTGCCAGCAACTCGTTTCACTTTAATAACTCTCTTCAGTTTGCCTTTTTCTCCATGGTTACACAAAAGGTCCCTGATTTCTTGATTGTATTAGCAAAGCACAATAGCTACAATCAAGCCTAAAACATCAAAGGAGCTTTAATAGTTTGCAAAGAAAGGGTGGGAGTCTTATTCGCTTCAGTAAGGGATATGCTTTCATATTGAATTACACTGTAAATCACTAACTTTCTAATGACATTTCAATAGCTTAAATGGCCCCCTTGACAATCTTTTCTGCAGGGTTTATTGCCTATAAGCTCAAAATGGCCAGAAACCAAATCATTACTCAGAAAATACTCCAAACAGAAAGCCTCAGACAGCCTGGGTGAAATGCATTTTTACAGAAAAACCTGTGTAAAAGCTAAATCAAACCGTAAGCAGATAGAGGTGAGGCTGGTGGGGGTGCAGAGAACCAGGCTGGGGACAGAGCTTCCTGGGGTGCTGGGCTCACTCACTTGTGCTGCCCCACTGGGGCTTTCCTCCTCAGCACACGTACCCTCTGAAAAGAGCAACCCCAGGGCCAGGGCATGAGTCTGCAAACTCCCTCAGACATTTCTTCTGCCATGACTAAGGTTGATGAAGGAGACATGGACATCAGCCCTTGGCCGGCCCCCTCTCCCTCTAACTAGGGCTTGCAGCAGCAGCAGAAATAGAAAGCTAACCCTGGCATCAAAGTCAGCCCCACACCCCATCAAACACATTAGCAAGGGCTTTAACAAACAACTCCAGAAAACCTCATGCGATTGTGTGAGCTGGGACCTCTCGCAGCTGCCTGCTCCACCACACACCAAGAAGCTGCCACCGAGCCGGAGAGCTGAAGCGCCGGCGTGTGGCTGGCAGGCAAAGGCAGCATGGGCTGACAAGCCAACTGCGGAGGGAGCAGGCCAGGCTCCAGCTGGAAGCCTACATGTCCATCACACCATGGTGCCAGTGGGTCTGGGTATCTTTCAGTGAGGACTGGGTTAAGCTTTTGGCTCAGCAGCTGCCCGCAGCCAGGGAAAGCAAGGTGGTGATACTTCCTCCTATCCTCCTTTGGCCTATCCCAGACAAGCTGCACTGGCTGGGAAGGCATGGTCCTCTCCTGCACACCTATCCGGTGTTCCCAGAGCCCTTCCCAACTCCAACAGCATCAACGCAACAGTTCTGAAGACAGAACTGTGGAAAAACAGACTAAGGAACACCCTAGAAAGCCAGTACTGCAGCAGGACCAGGCACCCAGCTGTGTGAAGGCCAGCCAAACTCATGTGCTGCTGTATCCACTTCAAAGCCAGGGCATAAACTCCAGTCCCACAGAGCCTTACTGGCATCCCAGTGGCTTCCACCACTGGAAACTGGCTCTTCTCATGCTCTGACCAAAACTTTCAAGCCTAACACGCTCTCAAACAAAACACCTATGTTCCTTAAGGATGCTCACAGCTGACAGACAAGCCATTCTTTGGGGAGGAGCTTGTGGATAAGCATGAAATAGGACTCCTAACTAGCTCAACTTCTGATGCTAAAAGAAGGCAGCTCCTCATGACACAGTGAGCTATAGTCATTCTCATCTGCCTTGATCACTAAAAGTAGTATTAGCATCACATGTCCCAGGATTATTTAATACCTGAGAAGTGGCAACAATTTTTCCTTTATTTATTTATTCCAGCCTTCGTTTAGGCAGCAGGGCATTCTCATGCACCCTTGGGACTCTGACAGTTTTTGATGGGTTTGTTTGCAGGGCCAAAGGACAACTGTATGCTGAAGGAAAGAAACAGAAGCTGAAATTCTGGTAGCTTTCAAAAGTCATCTTACCTTCTGTGTTTTTCTCCACTATTCCCATTCAACATAATAATGGCATAATAAATAATAATAATTACAGTAATAATAATTACAGAAACAACTTAAAACTTGCCAAAAATTAAGGAAGGAGCTTAGTTTACTCAAGCCCAGTCTGCAGTTAACATGCAGCATGACTTTCCCATAGATCAGAGATCTGCACTATGTAGGTGGTTGTCACATGGTTGGAAACAGAAATAATATGGACAGATTGCAATTGGTCTTTATCTCAGCCTGCTGCTGGCCCATGGATGCAGACACCATCCAGGGAACCAGAGGGTTCCCTGCCCATGGCAGGGGGTTGGAACTAGATGATCTTTGAGGTCCCTTCCAACTCAAACCATCCTATGATTTCCTCCCGCCCTACAAGCTGCGGTCCATCTGTACAGGTGGGCACGGGCTGATGCAGACACAAAATACTGCATCACAAAACCCTCTGTCAACAGCCACAAAGGATTTTTGGCTTCCTCCTGCAGGTTTTGCCCACCTGGAGAATACTCTGCGGCAAAACAGGAATTAAAGCAAGAAGCAACCATCTTGTATTTGACCTGCAGGTCCCTGGCTGTCTGCCATGGTCACGATGCTCTGGGGAAGAAGTTGGATTCTCCTTTAACTCTTCAATTCAGTAAATACAGTCACATATAAACATATGTAAACCACAGTATTTTTTTTGCCTTAAGAAATTTTAAAAATCATAGGAAAGGATACGGGGGGGAAAGCTCAAGGAATGCAGGAGAATTATTTGTCTTAATCTCTTCCTGCACACATGAGCTAATGGCAACAAACTCATCAGGAAGTTGCAATTGGCTCATTAATCTTATAGTCCATCTGTTATCTAATTTCCTCCAGTATACTCCAATAATTTGCTTCTTCAAGAACAAGGTATGTCACCTCTACCCAGGGTCTAACAATTTTTACAATCTTAATTAAATAATTCCCTAGTAACGATGTGATTCAGTATCTGTAAACAGTGTTTCCCCAAGCTTCAAAACTACTTCAGCTACTACACAGAACTCAAAGGAATAACCCTTTGTACTGTAAACATCTCCCCTTTCAGTTACAACTCAGTACTCCAAATTATTTATGTTGCTTCACTCACATACGACTGCTTCGTATACTGCGCTCAGAGTCAGTTAAAGGGGAGATACTACCTTTGAAAGATACATAGGCCGAGTAAAAAAAGATTGTAGCACACACTAGAGCAAAATTAAACGTTTCAAAAGGCAAGTTTCAACCCTGATGTAAATCACAACAGCTTTCGGAGAGCAGCCAGCTTCATTCTCTCCTGCGCTGTACCTGGCAGGGTCATGTGCACCTGTATGAAATGCTACCATTCAGGTTTGCACAACTGCACACCCACACAGGAAAATGCCTACCAGAAAAAAAAAAACACACATGGTAGCAGAGAGAGATCACTCCTGGTTTTAGCTACGGTAAAGCAGGGCGAAGGCAAGACGGCATTTATTTGACAGTGTTCATTAAAACTGCTGCTCTGCAACTTGACAGGTACGTTTAAGAAACGGGAAACAGAGAAAAGGATCTTGAAGTTAAGCTGCTACAGATTTGATCCATGTAAAATTAGTCCGAGGCATTTAATGACTAATACACAAATTAAAAAATACCCAGACCACGCTACGGGGTTTACTAGAAAGACTTCAGCACTCAGAATGGTTGGAAGAAAAAGGATCAGTTTCGAGGAGTCTCGAGAACAGGGATTTTAATGCAAACCGAGAACTCCGTCCCAGTACCCAGTGGGATGACTCAGGTGTATAAGCACTACTGATGAGACAGTTCATGTCCATACACTTACTCATCTGCATAAGTGTTCGGGGTCATAATTGCAGTGATGTACCTGCAAGTCATCTGGGAAACACCGATGCTTACACGCCAACTGCTCCTACTTGCCTCTCGCTATTTCCTACAGTTCTCACAGGAGGTGGTGACCAACGTTACAACTAATAACTTTTTTTTTCTTTTTTTTTCTTTTACAGCAGGAGAAAATCCATGTTTATAAACAGAGCAGCATGAGCCTGAGAGCTCATGCTGACACTTTCAGCATTTGAGCTGATGGGCTGCCCCAGGTAATGCCCAGCAGCGTGGCTCTCCAGAGCAGAGCTCAGGGAGCAGAAGCAGCCAGCCACCCTGCCTTGTTTGGCTGTTACCAATCCAAGGAGCATTTGGAGTTTACCAATATATTATTGTCCTTGTCTCTGAAAAGTGAACGTCAAAACTCTATTTCTAGTCAAAATAAAAAAATCATGCTCAGCCAAGTAAGTGTAAGCTGGGTTAAACTTTAAGGATTCACCAATTTTCCTCTCACTCCCTTCACCCCTTCCCTGCCTATCTGTGTTTTTGCTTTGGAGGTGGAAAAAGAGCTGTATGAAGGACTTCAGAGCGGAGGTGTCTCACATCATCTGCAAATCGCTTGTGGTTTCTCATATCGTGCCATGAACTGCTGTTCATGGACCTTGGGTTAGCACAAACCAGCATTTCCTATCCTTCCGATTACACACAACCCCGTGACAGCCTTGCTGGATTTATCAAAACATATTAAATTATCAGAGCAAGATGCTGTTCCCTGTCATCATGTGATCCTGGCTGCACGCTATGCGAGATGCTAACGAAGCAAGTCAAGAGGGAGGGGAGAGGAGAAAGGGAACAGAAGATGAACACTTGCTCACTCCCCACTACATCCTCCCCAGCTGTCATTTTTAGACCTTAACTGAAAAGGAGAGCAGCAGCTCTTAGCCTCTGTCTACACGCCCAGATCTAACATCAGTTTACATAAGTTTAGTTAAAAAAAACAAAAAACCCACTGATTTCCCACCCCATTGCACCCATCACCTCACAGGTACAGGAGTTTATGAAACACATGCCTATCCAGCAGGGATAAGAAACTTTTCCCTCATCAAAGACCTAACAAGCATCTCGGGCCACAGACTGCATCTGTCCTAAAAATCGGCAGTGCAGGATGGATGAAATGACAGTAACTGTGGGACACACATCCACACCAGAGCTAATATTACCAGAGATATTTTAGTAATGGCAATACCACCCCCTTTGCAGTAGAGATGTCCAGTCCCACACATAGCCAGACCCGGCGTGAGTGGGGCTCCAGCGGGATGAGGGGTTAGAGCAAAGAAGAAACACCCCCAGCAAATCAAACATGGAGAAAACCCTCAAAAACACAGCTCTGGGGCCTGAGCTCACTCATCTGCCCTGGCCTAGAGGGGTCCATTCTGTATTTAAAACTGGCTTAGCACAAGCCCCAGAAGCAGTTTCTCTCTGGCAGCACAACCAGCCTGGGAAGCTGGGCACACACCCACCGAGCAAACCCCTGTGAGCTCTGCCCTGGCTCTGCTGCCTGGAGCAGCACCTGAGCTAGCCTGTTTGAGGCCAGCTTGGACCCCTGTGCCTGACACAAAATCACATCAGTGACTGCCTGAGAGAGACCACCTTCAGTGCACGAACCTTACGCCTCCCCACAGGTTACCAAGCTACTCCATAAGAAGAAAAAAACAACAGTACCAAAATACACCTACTAATCGGTCCTGTCACTGGTATTTCCCCTGTATCACCCCAGAGGCGTGGCATCACACCTCAGGTACAGACACCGCATGAGAACAGAAAGGACCAGCATTCTCCCCAGCGATACGATCAAGATGCTTAACTGTTCTCTACAGCATCAGGTCTCTTTCCTCTACGTCCCAATTTTATTATGGTGGTTACCTGGCCACGTGTGCTGAACTTCCTGGCCTTAAAAAAAGTTTTTATCTACATTAACCTCAGAAATTCTCAGCTTTTGTGCACCTCCGCTACCCTGAAGAAATGTCTTCTGTGGTTTCGGTTTTTTAACCTAACGCTTACAAGCAAACTGCTGTCTGGATCAAAACATTTACCTCCTTCTCCTTTACAGCAATGGAAGCATAGGCACAACTTTGAAGCCTGCACTATTCCTTTCACTTACCATTAGGATTAAGATACAAATAAGGTTCTCCAGGCCAGATGCAAGGGACATCTACTTGGAAATAACCTAGAATTAGCTATAAGTGAAACTATGTTTAACCAGCGCAGTGGTGTAGATAATAGACACAAGACTAGTCCTGCCATTCTGTTAAGAAGTCAAAGAAATTCACACGCACGCAGCAATTGTGTAAGCATGTGTAGACCTGAGCAGCAATACATCCAACACCGGGTATCCAACTTTCCAAGCACTCTCCGTGTGCTAAGAGAGAAGGTGCAGGATCATGTGAGTCTGCAGGTGTGCTTTGCTGGTCATGTGTTAAGAGTCTGTTAACCTACAAAGAGAGGCTTCACAGCCCTCAGCTACGGGGTCCTGACTCTCAAGCTGTGACAGCTAAAGCTTTTTGATCTTAGGGTCCCCAAATACATCAGCTGAATTAGCAGCCTAAGCAACTCTAAAGCACAGGGGCACAAACACATGCAGAAGGTATGCCTGGGCGAACGCAGGCACACACGCCAGGCTGTGTGCACCTTCTGAAGCACAGGCATGCGAGGACAAGCCCCGGCTCTGCAAGTACCCTTCAAGGGCCTTCATTCATTCAGAGAGGAGCCCAGCTCCTACTTTTTCCCTGAGACGACTACTCACCCAGCCTTCGAAGCTGTCGCTGGGTCCCGCGGAGCGCAGGAGGTCCTGGAAATGCAAGGTGCAGTTGGCCACAAAGTCATCGTAGCCGATGGGGGTGTCGTGGAAGACAGACAGCTCGATCTGTTGGCCGTCGGTAACCGTGGCAGAGAACTCCTCGTTATAAGTGGGTTTGTTGGTCTTCTGCTTGGTGCTGGTCTGCCCAACGCGCACCTGGTCCACGCTGATGGTGACATAAGGGTCCAGGAGCTGGTAGCCCTTGCGGAAGAGCGAGTGCCGGAGGGACCAGCGGGTGGGCTGCAGGCCCACTGCCTCCCCGATCCGCACCTTCAGGTACCCGTTGAACTTCATGGCTCCGGACATGGCCGCTCCCCCGGGGCGCCCGGGAGCCCGGAGGAGAGCCAGACCCCTCTCCCGCGGAGCCGGGCCGGCAGGCAGCCCCGCCGCGCCTCTTCAGGGGGCCGGGCTGCGGCAGTGTGCCCGCCCCCGGGCCATGTCGGGGCCCCAGAACGGCCGGCCCCGCGCCCCGCCCACCTCCCACGGCAGCGCTGCACCGCCCAGCCGCGCTCCGCCGCTCCCCGCGGGCCTTTGCGGAGCGGTTGGGCTCGGCTCGGCGCGGGCACCTGGGACGTGGGACAGCGCCGGGCGGGCAGGAGCCGCGAACCCGCGACCCGGCTGAGGAGTGGGCGGTACCGGCGCTCGCACGGCCCGGTCCCGTCCCGTCCCGGTCCCGTCCCGGCGTTAAGCAGAGGCGCGGCCGTCAGAACCCGTGAGCCCCGCCGAGAGGCGGAGAGCGAGTGGGAGCCGCCGGCCGAGCCGTGAGAAGCGCGGCGGGGAAACCAACGCCATCGCCAGGCTGGGGGCGAGCAGCCTGCCCCGGCGCTGCGCAGACACGGGGCCGCAGCCCCTCGGGTCTCCCCAGCAGCCCCCCTGCCCCGCAGCCCCTTCCCGCCCTGTTTCACACCTCCGTACCTCGCCCTATACAGCATCCTAACGCGGGAGGGCGCGTACGGAGAATACAAGGATGCGTTGCTTTGGCTATTGGAAAGTTAATTGTTACAAACTCCGCCGTTTGGGGTTAATTACGTGTGATTAACATTCTTGGCGCTCGGCGTGTGGGGTTGGGTTTGGGGTGGATTTCTGTCGGGTTTTCACCGGGCTTAATAAAGTCAGAATTGAAATACTTTTAAATAGTTCCCAAACTTAAGAGCGAAATGGTGTGGATGGGGCAGGGGAGCCGTGAAATCCTGCTTCCCTGGTGATACTGTTTGGGTGATGTCATCTAAATTACCCTGCAGCGGAAGCAAGATGATGTCATTTGAAGGTTCCCACCACTGCAGGATAGTGCCAAGGCTGGCTGAGAGCATGCAGCCCCTTTCTTGTGTTTTTCTTTCAATTTTTCTTTTCTTTTACTTTTCCAGTCTATTCTTCTCCCTTCAGCCCTTTCATCTTTCACATTCTACCCATTTCTTAGCAGACCACCTCTGGTTTTCCACCCCCTTTCCTCTTTGCCCTCCTCCTGGCACCCTTTTCTCCTCCTAGACACTCCACATTTTGCAGAAGGACCAAGCCCAAGGCTTCTTCCAGCCTCAGAGCATGGCTCCTGTTGCCTCCTCAGGAGAGAGCAGGTGGAACACGTTCAGTAATGTTATCATTCCTCACATGGAAGCAACAGTTCTGCCAGAAAAACTCATAGACCCTTAAATCAGGCTTTTGACAGGTCTCCTTGCAAGACTTTGAAGTTCCTTGATCTCTCCATACTAGCTGGAGAAAAGAAGTGTTTAAGAATTTTTGGAGCTTGGTTAGGATTGTTCATCCTGGAGTGGAATGCAGGCTTAATCTTAGGAAATTGCCAAACTGCCTTCCTAAGCAACTCGTTAGAAGTTACTACTGGCACAAACAGGGAGAAGATGAAAATCTGCTCGTTAAAGGGTCAGATGGTGCCTTTTTCTGTTTGATCACACAAGGTAAAGTATTTTGCCATAGCCATAGGAAAGGGGACTTAAAATAACACTTTCTGTAACATGTTTCCTCGCAGGCTGATGTGGTAACAGGATTCCTGTACCTGGAACCTTAGAAAAAAAAAACCCCAGCAAGTATTGTAAAACTTCCAGAAAGAATATGTGAGCTATCATAAGCAGTCCTGAAGAGCAGCAGTACCCATTGCTAGCCAGTTTTCCATTGGCGGGAACAAATCAATCCTGTAGACTCATATGATGTGAATCTAATTAATTTTGTTTATCCACTTGAACCAGTCTGGGACAGATCATCTCAAACAGCATCTGAACACACCCCTATTCTGAACTCCCAGCCAAAGCCCAAATGTCCTGTTCTCAGAGAGAACTGTGTAGCGACATGAAGTCAGAACATACCCTGCCCACTCTCCAGACATCCAAGCAATGGAAAAACATCCCCGTTTTGGGATTTTCTTCCAAGAATCAAAAGATCCCTGTACACAATGACCTTGCAAGGCTGAATGCAGCAGGACCATCTGGTGATGACTGCGTTGAACTTCCTCGCACAGCTCTCGGTGCCAGGCCGGTCTGCAGGAGCATGGCTTCTCTTCTCTTCCTCAGCAGGAGCTTTGAGACCAGGTTCCAGACATGGCAAGTTGATTCATTTTGTGCCCTCAAGTGTTCAGAGAGGCTGAGCTCTTCCTGGCGCTTCCTGCCAAGCTGCATGGTTTCCTGAGCAGTCGGCTGATGACACATAGTTGTTCAAGAAACCAACTGAGATGATCACATCTCCTGATGTTGTGCCTGAGCAGCAACATGGTGGATGGCATGCAATGGCAACAAATACAAAAGAAAGCACATGAGGCAATGAAATCTGTATTGTAGGTAAACTAAAGGATAAAGAAACCAAGTATACGCAATCTTACTAACCTTCTACCACTCTAGGAGAAGATGTAAGTGTAGTGGTGGAGAACTCCCTGGAAAAAACAGCTTAGTGCTCACCGTCTAGCAAAAAGACAAGTAGACAATTAGTAATTATTAGAAACAGAACTGAGAGCAAAGGCAAAACTGTCACTCAGGCACTGGATAAATGATAGGCCTGTACCATTTATATCGTGTGCGAGGCTGCTGCTCCCGTCACCTCCAAAACTGCAGAGTAGAACTAGGAAAGGCACAGAAAAGGATGATGAAGCTTACTGAAGGGATGGAGCATGGTTGTGAAGGGAGAGAGACAGCCTACATTAGTATTTCTGGGTCTGGGAAAGAATGACTGAAGGGGGAAATGTAAGCAAGATCTGCACAGTCATAAACCATATGAGCTGGATGAATGGGGAAGGATTTTCCATTCCTGGACAAGATCTAAAGGGTACTCACTGAAATTTTGAGAGGCAGCAGGTTTAAAACATAGAGAAGCAAACACCTTTTCACAGAATGCATAGTTATAGTATAAAAATAATTGGCAAAAATGGAGGCCAGGGCTGGAAATTTATGGAGGATAAACTTACTAGTGGATACTGACCATGAGATAAACCCTGGCCCGGTGTCCTGGTTCTGGCCAGGCCAGAGTTAACCTCCCCACACAGCCAGCACAGGTGAGCTTTTTAAACCACAAATAGAGAGGATTCAGCAGAGGAAGGACCACTCTTTGGTTCCTTTATTTCTTATCCTTTTCTTGTAAAGCATCTTATTTCTTACTCCAAAGCCTCAGCTACTGGTCAGTCTTTGGAACAGCATGGCTGAGGTATGATGAATCTAGGAGGGAGCCTATTATGTTCTCTGGATTGTAATTTCCATATCTAAGTAAGAAAATTCAGGAGCAACACCTCTTTAGACTGGCTTAGGCACCATTCCCTGCAGATGGGTGACAGGCTAAAGACAGGAACAACTCCTGAGTTTACTCTTGCATTCTTCCTTCAGGCCACAGTAACCTTAAGGATGTTTGTCCAAGTTCTCTCTTATTTTTTTTAGGAGTCTATCTGGAAAACTTGCAGTTCAGCTTCACAAACAAAGCCCAAGAGCTTGGCTAAGTCTGGTGGTAAGTTTATGATTTAAGCCTGGCTGCATATCACTCCACAGCTACACGTGAATTAAAACCCATTCATCCACCGTGTAAAAAACCTCCACTTCTTTTTCCTACCAAAGTGTGCCTTATTCCCTTCACCAGTAATCTATAATTCTGTAATAACTTAGTATCGTCCCCATTTGGCAAGTTAAGAGCAAATGCTTAAATTGTTCCACTTCAGCTTTCTACCAAACACTGGTTACATTCAGAAGTGAAGTCTGTAAAGTGATGGAAAAACCTTGGCTTTCCCAACTACCATTGCAAAAACACTACTGACTCTTCTTGTAAATGGAGCTGTAGTTAAATACACCTTAAAAATACAAAAAAATTAAAAGAGCTGTAGAGGCTAGTGAAGCAGGAACTGACTCTATTTGGTTCCTCTATTAATTCTAGTCTATTTATACAACTTCCCCTTTATAGTTCTTTCTATAAGAGTGCTTGTTAAACCTCTAATGACAGCTGCTAAAAACTGAATATCCCATGTGTGGAATCATTTGAGGTCTGGGGGAAAGAAAAAAGAAAAAAAAAAAGGAAAAAAGATCAAATTCCTCTCTAATGATAATAATTATGGGATCAATCCAAAAAACTCACTGAAGTCAAAAGCAAAGCTGCCACTCATTTATGCTATACAAGAATCAGCCCTGGTTTGTACATCTGCTGTTGCTCCTGATTTATCCCAGCGCAAACTAGAAAAAGAGAGTCAGCCTAATAGCTTTTCTGAGTTAGCATGAGTACTTATTTTCCACTCTTAAATTGGAGCTCACCTGATCCTTATTACTTTATTAAAAAAACCCCAAAACAAAATGAAAAAAAACCCCAAAAAACCCCACCAGCTCATTTTATAAAGTGCTGGTATTATAAACTGCAGAATATAGTTTATAAGAGCACTAACTCCTACAAGCCAACCATTAATACAACTAATGGCCTGTTTGTTGTATTAAACTGCTCTCATTTGTCTGGGTCCATTAACAAATGCAGTGGTCATTAACTGTTAACAGCAACTCAGTTATTAGATTTTATTACTTGTACAGGAAACACTGGAGAACAAACTGATTGTTTGGGTTTACTGGGGTTTATTTCTTTCCCAGCAGCCTTGCCCCATTATTTATAATTTAGCTCCTCAGTCCCAGCCGTGACTGACACAGTCAGAAGTGGGTCCAAGCCCTCCGTGCAGACAGGAGTTCACATGCCAGACCCACAAACCTCTCTGGGGCACCAGGCATCCAGAGCAGCCTCTGCTTTGCTGATTTCTCTGTGTCCTTTTTTCTGGTGATGTCTTGGTGTCTGGGGCTTCACAGTGCTATATATTGCACTATATTAATGCTGGTGATATATTGCACAATATATGGCGCTGTGAAGCTTTGGACACTACGACATCACCATATTAATATAGTACAGTATAATATATATACTATATATATAGTGCAATAATATATATGTATTGCACTGTATATATTATATTGCACTGTGAAGCTCTTCAGCCAGGTGACAGGAGACAGGACAAGGGGAAATGGCCTCAAGCTGCACCAGCGCAGGGTCAGATCAGATGATAGGAAAAAGTTCTTCACAGAAAGAGCTATCAGGGCCTGGAACAGGCTGCCCAGGGTGGTGGTTGAGTCACCATCCCTGGATGTGTTTAAAAGATGGGTAGATAAGGTACTTAGAGATATGGTTTAGTAGAGGGCAGGTATGGTTGGGCTCGATGATCTGAAAGGTCTTTTCCAACCTAGTGATGCTGTGATTCTGTGATTCTTTTTCTTGGGCAGCAGCTTCCACCCACATATATAACAATGGGATATAAGTAACAGAGATAGTAATATGTATTGAGGAGGCTGTAAAATCTTCTGCTTCACTCATGGTTCTCTTTCTCTAATTCACTGAAATCCAACATGTAAGTTTAAAAATACCTTTTACTTCCTCTTCATTGGGACCGATGCATCAGGCCAGGGCGATCTCTTTCTGTCTTGCACTGCCATTTAGTCCAGATAATTGTGGATGTCTCTTCTGGCCTCATGGTTTACAAATAATCTTCAAGCCACACTCTTGCAAACACTTGCATGTGAGGAGTATTACCCAGTATTATCAAGATCTGAAAGACCTTCCCCACTCTGAACGCTGAAGACCCCTGGTGTGCACCTTACTTGCTCTGCTTTCATCACCCTGATTCAGTTCAAAGCAATGGAAAAAAGCAGTAGCAGTGTCAAATTGTCATGAAGGACTGGCAACAGCTTGTCATGAAAGTGGCTTTCATCAAGCAGTCTGAGCAATTTTCTTCAACCTGCGGTGCCATGAAACACAAAAGAGGGAGGAGACACCCAGAAATGTGTTATTAGTGCTCTTTGGAAACAGGATCTTCCGGACTCACACCAATCAGTGTTAGACTGGGCTGGTGTTGCAAGACAACTATTGGTATTTCAGAGGTGGAGATACGTGAATTGACTGTGGTTTTTACCCTCTGTGGGGATGGGCATGTTCAATGAGATTGAAATAACTGAATTTGTGAGCTGTTGGCCCTTCTCTACAGTGCTGTGGTTATTAATGGTACTTGTACATTCTTTCCTCCTACACAGGCACAAGGGTGCAGCTGTTATAAACGATCCTACCTGTTCACTAAAGGCTTGGATCAGTCAGAAAGACAGGGCCACAACCAGTACAGCGTCAGACGTGGTACTGACTGGTGCTTGACTGTCCAAAGAAAGGCCACAGTCCTCCAAGTAAAGTGATTCACAGTGTGGTATCTGAGCACGATGCATTGGCGGTGGCCCACCAACGTTCTTCTCATTTGGCTTGTGAAATAGGGTCTTATCATAGTTTGATTACACACAAAGCAGTCAGAAGATGGCCACGCAGTGCAGATTTGGTCAAGTTACTTCAGCCCAGTGCTATCTGCAAACCCATTCAGATGCCATGGCAGCCAATGGATTCAATGTGACATCAAGAGGAAGAAGGTGAGAGATTTTGCTAAGAACAGGCTCAAGACACTGCTAGTTTGAGCAACCAGCACGGGTGATTAGAAAGTGCTTCTGTTATCCCTCTGTTTTTCCATCAGAAGAGGGGTGGCCAGCAGGGACAGGGAGGTGATTGTCCCTCTCTACTCTGCCCTCACAAGGCCCCATCTGGAGTCCTGTGTCCAGAGCTGGGGCCCGCAATACAAGAAAGATGTAGAACTGTTGGAGAGGGTTCAGAGGAGGGCCACAAAGATGATTAGAGGCCTGGAGCACCTCCCCTATGAAGAGAGGCTGGGGGAGCAGGGCTTGTTCAGCCTAAAGAAGAGAAGGCTGCAGGGGGACCTCATTGCAGCCTTCCAGTACCTGAAGGGAGCAGAGACACAGGAGGGGTATCAACTTTTTAAAAGGGTAGATAATGGCAGGACAAGGGGGAATGGATTAAAGCTAAAGGAAGGAAGGTTTAGATTAGATATTAGGGGGAAGTTTTTTACAGAGAGAGTGGTGAGGTGATGGAACAGGCTGCCTAGGGAGGTGGTGGGTGCCCCGTCCCTGGAAGTGTTCAAGGCCAGGTTGGATGAGGCCCTGGGCAACTTTGTATAGATCCAGGCCTGGAGGTTGGTGGCCCTGCCTGTGGCAGGGGGGTTGGAGCTCTTTGATCCTTGGGGTCCCTTCCAACCCAGACCATTCTATGATTCTATGATCCCTGGGGCAGAGGTTAAAGCCGCCTCTGTACGCCCATGCCTGTGTCTCACATGGTATGTGCATGGGGATGTGTAGTGCTGTGGTGCTGAGTGCTCAAAGATATATCAGCTTATCTACTTCTGCCTATAAACACGGCACTTCTGATACAGCTTCCCTCCTACCAGCTTCTGGTAACAACTTCCTTCCTACCATCCTTCCTGAGCTAGCACGTCCTGACAGATTGTGCAACAAAACCAGTTGGACAAGAAATTTAGATGTATTTAATTTGGAAGTATTTAAGAAGCCCGAGTATGTGCACATCATGCCATTAAGAGGCAGACACTTAGAATGGCCCCAGATCACCAGACTGTGTGCACTCTCCTTCCCTTGCAGTAACAGGGTGGAATAAAAAGAACATCACCACCTCTCTCAGCTGCTGGTACAGCTCTGAATGTCATCAATTCCAGGATTTTCTGTGAACAGCAGGACTTTTCAGACACAGAGGAGACCCCAGAGTCTTTGCATTACATACAGAAAGGAGGTGCCAGAGCTGTGATCCAGACCCTTGTTACAAAAAGGGTGAGCATCCCATTCCCCTGTCTTGCATGAGATACTGTGCTGTTGTTTCAACCTCCCTCTCCTGTTTCCTCTCCCTCAGGCTCCTCTTGCAGAAATGGGCCTTTCTAACAAAGTCGCTGTGCACCTCATGCAGCACGTTATTCCTTCTTCTTGCTCCCATTGGATCATTTTTCTTTCTCCAAGGATCTGGGTGTCAGCTCAGCGAAGGATGAGATCCTGCCACAGCAACAGTAGAGCACATTATGACTGTGGGATGATTGACGTGCCTGAGGGATGGGATGACAACCAGAGGGACCTGGACAAGCTCAAGAAGTGGGCCCGTGTGAACCTCCTGAGGTTCAACAAGGACAAGTGCAAGGTCCTGCACATGGGTTGGGGCAACCTCCATTATCAGTACCGGCTGGGGGATGAAGGGACTGAGAGCAGTCCTGTGGAGAAGGACTTGGGGGTGTTGATGGATGAAAAAGCAGACACAAGCCAGCAATATGTACTCACAGCCCAGAAAACCAATCACATCCTGGGCTGCATCAAAAGAAGCGTGACCAGAAGGTTGAGAGAAGGGATTCTGTCCCTCTACTCTGCTCTCAGGAGACCCCACTTAAAGTACTGAGTCCAGCTCTGGGGTGAACAGAGTTTTGGAGCACCTCTGCTATGAAGACAGGCTGAGAGAGTTGGGTTGTTCAGCCTGGAGAAGAGAAGGCTCCAGGGAAACCTTACTGCAGCCTTCCAATATCTCAAGGGGCTACAGGACAGCTGGTGAGGGATATGGTTACAAGGGCAGGGAGTGACAGGGCAAGGGCAAATGGCTTTAAAGTAAAAGCTTAGATACAAGTAAGACATTTTTTATGATGAAGTAGGTAAAACACTGGCACAGGTTGCCCTGGAGAGGTGGTAGGTGCTCCATCCCTGGAAACATTCAAGGTCAGGTTTGATGGGGCCCTGGGCAAGAAAATAGTGCTAAGATTCAGAGGGCAGAGTCAGGCCAGGGCCCATCACTGCAGCAGTGTACAGCTTTATTTCAGCTCAGCGAGACTCAGCCCCAGTGCTCCCAATCAGAGAAGCAAGATTTTTGGGAGGATGAGCTCTCAGCCTTCAAACCTGTGTGGTTCCCTTGTCTCTGCAGTGCACACCCAGTCAGGCCTAGATACTCATCTCTGAGGTAAAAGATGACAAGATATCCTGGAGGAAACATAGTCTTTGTAAACAGGTACCTGCCACAACCAAATAAAGTTTGCATGTGTCTGGATCAACAGGACAGACTCCCAGCTGAGCCTGACCTTATGCAGGTGTCAGTATGATGTCTCTGGGAGAGGACCTCTGCTAGCTGTGGAGAGCTGGGGGCTGCGTTCCTCAGGAGATTCAGAGAAGTCTGGCAGGCAGGTCCATGGGCTGCCACGCTCTGGTCCTGAGAAGACAAAGCGATACTCCTCTCTGCTTGCATTGGGTGAGGAGCAGTGTCTGTGAGAAACCAGCATGAACTGTGTCCACCTGCCTGATCCTCATGGGAGAGCCCGAAACTGAAATAGGCGAAACAGCAAAGGATGAAGACCCTGGTAAACAAAATCCCTGCAGTGGTTGCCAGAGATGTACATAAGGTGGGAGGGGTGGCTGACATGCAGGACACTGCGCTGCCATCCAGGGAGACCTGGACAGGCTGGAAAGCTGGGCAGGGAGAAACCTAATGAAATTCAACAAAAGCAAGTGGAGAGTCTGGCACCTGGGGAGGAATAACTGTCTGTATCAGTACAGGCTGGGGGTGACCTGCTGGAGAAGAGCTCTGTGGAGAAGGACCTGGGGGTCCTGGTTGATGACAGGTTGGCCATGAGCCAGCAGTGTGCCCTGGTGGCTAAGAGAGCCAATGGGATCCTGGGATGCATCAGGAAGAGTGTGGCCAGCAGGTCTAAGGAGGTGATCCTCCCCCTCTACTCTGCCCTGGTCAGGCCCCACCTGGAGTATTGTGTCCAGTTCTGGGCTCCCTGGGATAAAAAAGACAGGGATC
This sequence comes from Porphyrio hochstetteri, assembly GCA_020800305.1. NCBI lineage: Eukaryota > Metazoa > Chordata > Aves > Gruiformes > Rallidae > Porphyrio > Porphyrio hochstetteri. The sequence continues at coordinate 64,333,130 of CM036908.1, read as the reverse complement.
TCCTGGAGAGAGTCCAGAGAAGGGCTACGAAGATGGATTAAGGGCCTGGAACATCTCCCGTATGAGGAAAGGCTGAGTGAGCTGGGGCTGTTCAGCCTGGAGAAAAGAAGACTGAGGGGGGACCTAATTAATGTTTATAAATATCTTAAGTATGGGATGCAGGAGGAATTGGCCAAACACTTTTCAGTGGTCTGTGGAGACAGGACAAGGGGCAATGGCTGTAAACTGGAGCACAGGAAGTTCCGCACCAACATGGGGAAGAACTTTTACACAGTGAGGGTGACAGAGCCCTGGGACAGGCTGCCCAGGGAGGTGGTGGAGTCTCCTTCTCTGGAGATATTCAAGACTCGTCTGGACGCCTATCTGTGCAATATGTGCTAGGGAGCTGCTTTGGCAGGGGGGTTGGACCCGATGATCTCTCGAGGTCCCTTCCAACCCCTGTGATTCAGTGATTCAGTGATAAGAACCAGCACTCCAAATGTTCCCCAGAAATCTTTGTCTGAGTACTATTCCTTACGAGCAGGACGTCGTTCCTTTCCTGAGTCATTTAACATTGCATTTTTTTTTAAGTGCTCAAAGACTGAACTATGACCTGCCCTAAAACAAGAGGAGATAGTGTTTAACAGTAAGTAGGCTAAAGAGGAGAGAAAAAGAAAGGCATTAACCTTACGGGACTCTGATGACTCCATGTTGCAGACTCATTGTATTAGTTAGTAGTACCTGAGCTGACTCCTTTAGCACTGGCAAAGGATCAGCAAGCCCTCAAAGTTCTTTTTACAGTCAAGACTCAGCCTGACCTTTCAGTTCCCTGCAATGTCTCTCATTAAATTCCTTTTTTTTCCTCATAAAAAAGAATCCCCATCTTCTGAGAAGTGCACATTCTTTTCTTCATCTCAAGTGCTGGACTCTGTGCCACTGAAATGCAGGAGTTCACCAATAATCTCTATTTATCTGTGCATTTTCTAGTAACCACAAGAGTGATCATCTTTAACACCTATAGAGCAGATAGAAGTTGAAAAGCCAGCAGGAAAGGGTTAGAATGAATGGACTTAAAAGCATATTGAGGTGACGGTACTATAGAGAATATAATGATGAAGAATACTCTGAAGGAGAAGGGAAAAATTACCTGGGCTGGGTGGCTAGAAGAAAAGGAAACAAGTAGGAGGTATTGGGCATTATTAACCTTTCAATTCTGCGTAAGGAATATTGATCTTTATTCTTTGGTGTGTTACAAAGAGCTCTCCTCTTGGTTCAGAACCAAAGCCCAGAGCATCCCCCAGCACAGGATTACAGTGTGGTGTCAGGTGTGCATCAGATGTATCTCTGGGTGTCTGCTTCAGTCGTTACTGCCAGGAAGAAAACACACTGCACATGTGCCTTTACTGAGATCTGTAAAATCTCAGCAAATCCTAGGAACTCTGTGACACCAAGGTGCCATCCCAAGTACTCATTGAGACTGTTAGATTACTAATTACTTAAAATATCACCCCTGTTGGTGCACACATAGGAGTAAAAGTTACCCATGTGTCTCCAGCCCTGCTCCATGGTGGTTACTACAGTGATACTCCATGGTGGTTACCACAGCGATGCTCCCCTTCTTTTGAATTGAAGCACAGGCTCAGCCACTAAACACCAGCATAGGTTCAAGCATGGTCCTATCTCACACTGGGAAATTTGAACATGTCTGTGAAGAAACAGGGAGAAGCAATGGGCAGAACCTCCCCAGCCATCCCATTATGCTGGAAAGCCCCAAAAGCAGCAAACTGCATACATACAGATGCTCTTGCTGAGCTCCAACTCACTCTGAATAATAAGGAGGGGGTGAAGAGAATATCAGAGTATTTCTTTAAAACTTGGAGACTCTGCTCCAAAATCTCAGAACTTATAAAGCATTTAGGGACCAGAAGGTATAGCTACACTGCACAAACCCCCTGTGTACACTGCGCTGCTGCGTTAAACGCAAGTTCTTTAAATGCAGAGGCCTCTCTTATCAAAGACCTCTAGATGGAGCCACCCCTTTTGTTTTCAACCTAAGCAAGAGCTGCTGAAGCACTGCCAGCCTGAGGCAAGGCAAGAGAAATGCCAAGAGAAATATAATGCTATGTAAGGGAAGGAAACTTAGGAATCTGCAGCACTGTACGTGGGAGCATCGTTTTGCGTGGGTGTTGTGCTGACATTGGACATTCTAAGCTTTTACGTTATCCTTCGAGAAACCAATGTCACCAATGTCCTTTATTACTTTAAAAACTCGCCCCTTCCAAAGGAATATAACGTTTGAGAGTGAATACAGTCAAACTGGATTGTGCACTGCTGAGATCTGACTGTAAGCAACATGCCAGCCTGATTTATCCCACTGGTGTGGCATTGACTTACAGACACGTGGGAGCTGAGCTCCGTGCTGAACTAGGTCCCTATGAAGAGGGAAAGACTGCAAAAATTGGGACACCAAAGTCTCCTGTGATGGGGGGACTTCATTTTGGGAAGGCCCACCCTTCCCATGGACAGCAGAAGCAATTTTCCCAGCAGGACCAGACAGTCTGAAGAGAACTGACTGTGCAAGAGTCACATTCAGCCTGCGTGATCCCAAAAGCCTGGAGAATAAGCCTTGAGGGTACCACCATCCCAGCACTGTGCATGGGAGGAAATACTAACAATGCTGTGTCCCTCTTTGCACCCCACTATCCTCACCACACCTGAGAACCACAGAGCCCTGATTTTGAAAGGATTATGGCAGCACACATCTCCTTTTAAACATGATCCCTAAACCTACCTGCACCCTGTCACTCTTGCACAGGGTGAAGAGCACAGATGGGCAGGCTCCAGACTTAGCATTTCATTTCCCTTAATTTCTCATTGGCCCTAAAAAAATAAAAATCAAGCCCCTGGGAAGGCAGGGCATCCCTGCCCTCCCTCACAGCCACCGTGTCTCATTGCTGCTGGCTCGTGTTCCGCTAGAGGGGACCCTGGCCCCACAAGGAGACCTGTGAGCATTGCTCCTCATGCAACCCAAGGGCCAGGCCCAGGAAAGGAAAACCCAAACTTTACAGAAAAGCTTGCTGTAATTTTATGGTGAACTTTAATTTGATTCTGTTTAGTTAAAAGCAGTCCCCCCATCCCTTCCCTTCCCACCCCCAGGAAGGCTGGGACTGCACTGTGCAGTGCAGGGCTGTGCTTTCAACCAACAGCTCCAGCTTCTCCTTAAAGCCTCCTCTGCAATCTAAGCTGAAAATTACTCTGGGGAGTAAATGAAAAAAACCAAACCCCATGAGCCCCACAGGAGCTTGCATTTAAAAGGCGTATTTAATTTAAGGGATAAGAGCAAAATGTTCATGTCTAATATTATTTGTATTATAGTGGTGCCTGAGGGGAGGCAAACAAGCATAGGACTGCCCCGTGCTAGGAACTGGATGAACACCTAGGAAGGAGCTCGCAGCTTTTCCCACATCACTTGCAATCAAAATGGACAGGGCATAAAGGAAGAAGGAAAACAGACCAAAGACAGAAAAAGTGGTGGCTCAAGACTACCCTGCAGATGGGTCAGAGCCAGGAGTAGGACCTAGCCCACCTGGTTCCCCTCAGAGAGTCCTCCTCCTGGGTTCACACCCTCTCAAATACCGTGCATTCACAGCGTGCCCTGGTTTCGCTGTGGTTTGTTTTCTCCAGCTAGGTTACAAATATGGATGGACAGCTCTTCTGAAAGCCAGGTCAGGCCCCTGCAGTCCAGTTTCACCAGGCTAAAGCAGGTCACAGGAAAGACCTAGCATGAGTAAACATTAGCCTAAACTGTGACCTAGTGAAAAGAACCAAATATTTGGAAACGCCACCTATTTTCGTGCTGATGAAATATACGCCCAGCACTTGAAGCTCTCCCCGTTACAATACCTCCCATAGCCCTGGAGATGGGTGCCTAAATCTGCACCTGCCTGGTTCCAAGGGAAGCTCAGGAGGACTTAGTGAGCAGTTTGGCTCACACAAGTGGTCATGCTAATGGCCAATTTTTCATCCAGATTAGGGATATCATCCTGGAAATCGTGCAGCTCCATCTCACTTCAGTGGGAAGGGACAGCTCTTGGCTACAGTGAGCAAATTCCTCATTCTGCTCCATACTGCTGCAAGACCTGGTTTGCTTTCTACTAAACCAGTATCTTTCATTTACAACATTTACATTTCATTTACAGCATTCACATTTAATTTCACTTACATTTCAACACAAGAAGGACATGGACCTCTTGGAGCAGGTCCAGAGGGAGGGCCATGAGGATGATCAAAGGGCTGGAGCACCTCTCCTATGAAGACAGGATGAGAGAGATGGGCTTGCTCAGCCTGGAGAAGAGAAGGCTCTGGGGAGAGCTTATAGCGGCCTGCCAGTACCTGAAGGGGACCTAGAGGAAAGCTGGGCCAGGGGCTTGTAGCAAGAGGATGAGGAGCAATGGTTTTAAACTAAGACAGGTTTAGATTAGATATTAGGATAAGTTCTTTACTATGAGGGTGGTGAGACACTGGAAAAGATTGCCCAGAGAGGTTGTGGAGGCCCCATCCCTGGAGACACTCAAGGTCAGGTTTGACAAAGCTCTGAGCAATCTGATCTAGTTAAAGGTGTCCCCACTTACAGCAGGAGGGTTGGACTAGGTGACCTTTAAAGGTCCCTTCCAACCTAAAGCATTCCCCTGCAGCCCATGGAGCAGACCATGGTGACGCAGGAAGTCCCCCTGCAGCCCATGGATGATGATAGAGAGTAGAGATTCCATCTGCAGCCTGTGGAGGATCCCACGCTGGAGCAGGTGGAGACACCTGAAGGATGATGTGACCCCATGGGAAGCTCATGCTTGCAGCAGGCTCCTGGCAGGACCTGCAGGCCGTGGAGAGAGAAGCTAATACTGGAACAGGTTTGCTGGGGGTGGGACTTGTGACTCCATGGAGCACCACACTGGAGCAGTCTTCCTGAAGCACTGCACCCCATGGAAGCCATGCTGGGGCAGTTCACGAAGAACTGAAGCCCTGTGGGAAAGGACTCACGTTGGAGAAGTTTGTGGAGGACTGTCTGCTGTGGGTGGGACCCACACTGGAGCAGGGGAAGGGTGTGAGATCCCCTCCCGAGGAGGAAGGACCAGCAGAGACAACATTGAATGAACTGACCAAAACCCCCATTTCCCATCCCCTTTTGCTGTTCAGGGGGAGGAGAGAGAGAAATCGGGAATAAAGAAGGGAGGGGTGCAGGGAGGTGTTTTATGATTTGGTTTTATTTCTCATTATCCTACTCTGTTTTGATGGTGTAATAAATTAGATGCATTTTATTCCTTGTTGAGTTTGTTTTGTCCGTGACATTAACTGCTGAATGATCTCTCCCTGTCCTTATCTGGACCCACGAGCCTTTCATCCTGTCTTCTCTCCCCTGCCCAGCTGTGGAGGGGAGGGATAGAGTGGCTTTGGTGGGCACGGGGCCCACAGTCAGGGTCAGCCCACCACAGACTAATATGAACAGTTCTGACGTGTGTGTGCCTGGACAGCTCTGCCTGCAAAACACTTCAGGAGCCTTGTGCACAAGTTGTGTTCTGCTGTGGGTGGATTCTCCACGAGAAAGCAGTGCGATGAACACACTCTCACATGCTCCCCAAAACCCCTGTGGGTTGATAGATACCAGGAACAGAACCCGAAATTCCCTTCTGGGTGCTTTATGTTTGTGCTTGGAGCCTTCTCCAAGGCTGATTTACCAAGTGAAGAGCAGGTGAATGGCTGCCATTTCCCCACTGGTTTTGATGGCGGCTGCACCCTTATTGCACTCAGTGTTTGTCAATGGAAAAAACCCTGGATTTCAACTGGATGGCTTAGCTGTATTTTGCTGTTCTGTTTATGACAAGAGAATTATTTGCTGGGGGGGTTGGACTCGATGATCTCTTGAGGTCCCTTCCAACCCCTATGATGCTGTGATTCTGTGATTTCTTATTGAATCCTTAGTGGTCTGTAGCATCAACTTCACTCTAATTACTAAGCCAGCCAAGTAATAGCTTTTTTTCCCCTCCTTTACAGATATTTGTAGGACCATAACCAGAAAGCGAGCCGCCAGTGACTAGGCCAGCCAACAGTGCAGTTTGCTGACTAGGGTTTGTTTTATAAACTTTGGCACGTCTCGATATGTACATAATAATAGTCCTTAACCCATAAATAATATTTCACAGAGGTCATGCCATAGTTATGTAAGTTCAGGGGTTTATATCCCAGGACACAAAGTAGCTGTGAATGAATTATGTTTAGTCTGATCTGCCACAGAAGGCTCATAAACTTATAAGTTGTAGCAAATCATGGAATATTACTCCTGTACGTCGGGCGAACTGTAAATGTAGAAGAATAATGCTTGATAAGGGAAAAGTCTTTTTATTTTGTCAAAGTAACATATGTTCTTAGGGAAGGGCTATAAAATTTGATGTTAACTTAAGTGACAATTTGGGCGATCTCTTCACACGCAGCTTGTGAATTCTCCTTGCTACAGGGAACTCTCTCTGCATGTCTGCAAGGCTGCAAACTCCATCCTGAGCAGGCAAGGTTCTTCTTTCTTGGCTCCCTTTGGCTTACGGTGTCCCAGAATCCACAGGAGGTGATGAGAGAAACCTTTGTGCCTTTGCATAGGGCAAATAAAAAAAGGAGTCATCAAATATCTCCTGTTTGATAGCCTGTTCAACTGCAACAGCCTTAGACAAAGAGAAGGCAACTACCTCATTTATTAAGTCTGATAAACACATGAGGGACAGGGAGGGAAGAGACCTAAGCTGCTGATAAGGTAGGACACTGATCACCTCGGAGGCTGCCCTGGGAAGGGAGGGGACAGCAGAAAGCAGCAGCGGGGAATCGAGAATGAAGAGACCAAAGGGACTGGACGTTCTGGGAAAGTCGCCATGTGCAGGAAAGGGGGTGGGGGGCATGCTTGTGTAACAGAAGGATATTTGTTAATTCCAAGACCAGCTGAGATAGAGAAATCCAGCCAAGAGGAGCAGAAAAGGCTCCCAAGTCTTGAAAAGATGACACAGGCAGGAAGAGTGAGGAAGAACCAGACCTGCACAGACTCTGCCTTCAGCCTGAGGAGCACACAAATCCAAGGAGAGTCTCTATGGTTTTGGTGTTGATTACAGTGATGGCTTCAAAGCAATAACTGAATTTAGAACCTGCTGCAAAACCTGAGTGCCTGTGTGCCCCAACCATCCCTTGTGGGTTGAACTGCAAGGTTAGAGCCTTAGGAAAGGGCAGTTTTGGGCAAGAAGAAAGAAAAACTCTAGTCCTGAGGCAGTTCAGGTGCTGGAGCAGTAACTCCTATCTCAGGGAAGAGGTCCTGTGCTGGTTTCACCTGGGACAGAGTCCCCACTGCCAGCTGATCTGATGGGAGGATGAAGGAGAGCTGGCTCAGGGCCTCAGCAGCAGCTGGCACACTCGAGTCCGTGCCACCTTTCCCTTCCCAGGGCCTGCCCTGTCCTGCCTGTGGTGGGTACAGCCCTGGCCAGCCCCAGCTTTTTGTTACCTGATGAACTGGAGAAAGCTGAGGGCTCTTCAAAACTCTGAAGACTTTCATGGGTGACCTTTAAGGGATGCCATACTGAGGTGGTGACAACGTCCCAAACCAGAAATAAAAGTATGATCCAAGAGGATCAATAACAAAGATTGGATCATTCTGGTTCTCCAAAAAATTTCTGACTCCAACCAACTACGTTGCTCTCACTGTCAGCAGGGGGCGGCTTCCTGTGGAATTCCAGCTGGCCTGGAGACTTTTAAGAAGAGGAGATAAATAAAAATAAAGCAAAAAGTCACCAGCTGCATTGTTCAAGTTTGCACCCCCAGTGCTGGATCCCTAAATCCAGGATTAGCCGTTGTGAGAGTGAGACAGGACATGGTTCACCACCCAGCCAAGCCCTCTGTTATTTGTGAGCTGTGTTACTGTCCTTCTATACACGATCAGTCCCACCTAAATGAATACTTACATATCGGTGGGGGAGATTTTTAAGGTAAAAATATGACAGTGAATTGTTGAGGTCCCACTGGAAGCCAGCAGGAGATGCATACCTAACTTGGTCAATTGCCTTAAAAAACTCCAATGAATATCATTTTGAAATCCTATAACTATTTTAAAAAAATAATAACTAAAAATTAGGTGATTTTTCTTGACTTTAAGAAATTCCAGAACAACTTATTTCTTCTGTGTGTGACCATTGAGGGAACTTTGTGAAACTCGTAAAAACAAGCCTTTTAAACAAAATAAAAACACTCTTAAGTGTCATGACCATACTGCAAGTATCCCAATTCATAGACACTGTCTTATGGTGCTGAATTCAAATTGATTTGTAATTTCTGGGAGTGATGGTCTAAACCCAAGGGGTTCTGTGAACAGCACAGCTTGTGAAACCTGGTTTCCCATGGCTGCATCCCATCCTCTGCATAAGATAGCATGAACTACAGCAGAGGCTTCTGCTCTTCTTGGGATCTTCAGTGCGCCTGTTCCTCCTGTGTATCCCATTTCACAGCAGAGGCTGTGCTGCAGCCTTTTTCTCAGGGGGGCATTAATTTGGCTCTTTCCCTTTTACATAGTCCCCTGTTTCAATAAAACCTGTAGGAATCCTCTCTGAATCCTTACTTTGAATCTTCTTCCCATTTTTCTGATTTGGTTGAAATTTCTCTAAAACTTTCAAAACTTTTCTTGAGCAAAGGGGACCCAAAAACACAGGTGTGGGGAAAGGTGATATATTGGGTAATTTTATTTCCTTGTCCCGAACCATAAGAATAATTTCAGCTGTATTTTACCACTGAGTTCATTTCTTTTGAAATTTCACTTCAAAACAATAGGAAAATAAAACAAATGGACTAACCATAACATCTCCATTGCACAGAGAAGTTTAAGGAACTGAGACCTTGGGCTCCCTGGTGACCCAAACAAAAAGCTCCTGCCTGTGCTCTATGACCACCCATTTCAGAGATACCAGCATGTGGTCACGTTGTATTTCTTATTATCTGTATTTTCATTCAAGCTTTTGATATTACAGCAAATAACCACACTGGTGTAGAAAGCCTGATAATCGCCCACTCCTTTCCTTCCCACCCTCAGTCACCAGACAGCAGCGGGATATAAAAAGGTTCACAGACGTTTCCTAGGTAGTAAAACCTCCCAAAACAACATAGTATAAAGATTGCTGGTTTTCAAGGCCACTTTACACAGACGTGTTATTGCCCTTGGCAGGACAGAAGATAACGTAGCGACATTCCTATACGGCAAGGGCCCCTACAGCACATACACAGCACTGTGATTTTAATGCACAAAGGTTTTGCACTTCATTTCCAAGTGCATTTTGTTTCATTCTGATAAAGAGGGAATTTCACAAATCGAGGTGTTTTTAAACCTGACATAACTGTCTGATCAGAAGGAAACAACAGGTTATCACTTACTGGATACATTGCATTTATTAAGTGCTTTAAATAGACAGGTGATGATGCCCTCAAGGATGCTGTTGTGCCAAGAAAGGTACAAGCAAAGTACAGTAAAGAATGAAAAAAGGTCATCTCCTCCCAAGAGGGCTCATGCCCATGCCTAGTTCTGTTAAACATAGGGGAAGTTTGGCATCTGGGCCCATAGGCACATCTGTGACCATCAGTTCCTCACTGCCTACACCTGCCTCTTCTAAACACTGCAGCTCAATGGTGCTCATGGGAGATATCGCTTTAAGCTGCAGTTTTTGGTGAACTGAAAACCTCCACTGGTGTCACTGGAATTCCTAAGGGAAGCTTGGTCACCCAAGCAAACTCAATAGCTGTTGGTTGCCTAAATAAAACAAAGCATCATTCTGAAAATCCCAGCCCTGGAATTTTAGGTGCACCAGAACTAAAAAAATGAGACTCTTTTTGCTGCTATTTCTGAATACAGTATATGATAATTCATTTAAGACATTCTATATAACCTTTCCAGGCATGAATGACTTCCTAATACCCCACAACATCACTCAAGCACTATTCTTTGCTCCCTGTAACTTACAGTATAGTCACCCTTGACTAACCATCCTAATTATGCCTGGCACTTCAGACTGCAGCACCCCTCCTCCCTCCGTATGCACACACACAAGATTACTGTGAACATCTCATGTTTTGTTCCCGGCTTTCAAAAGTGACATTTCTTAATTACTTTAAGATCATTATTCATTGATTACAATAGTGCCTAAAAATCCCATGTACTCTTTTTCAAACAGCACACAGAGCGAGCAAGCTGTAAAAGATGAAAGGCCTGGAGTCACAATCGAGTCACAGCAGTTTAAGCTTCCCCAGATCGACAAAAAGGTACTTTTTGTGCATGTACCTATGCTTAATCTGCTGCAGATAAGAAGCAGTGCTGCGGTGCTAAGCCAGGGTTACTCATTAAGGCACCCAAACCCGCAGCACTACCCGTGTCACCTGGGGAGGGGTGCACTCATCCCCACAGACCGTGGGTGTATGGGGCACTGCGAAGCACAAGGCCCAACACGTGCTTCCTACCACCCTCTGCAAAAAAGGGCAAATTAATAGATAATTAACATGTAGTGACTTGTCTTGTGGTGCCTATAAAATGTGTTCTGCATTATGTTTTTGTAACAGCTGGCTAGCGAGCCTTGACCTGCAAGGGTTAGGATGAATACCTGCACAGCTGGAGCCTTTGGTGGCCAATCCCAGGCCCGCTCTCATCGTTTCCCGGTTTCATAAACGTAAATATTGGAGGTCTTGTTTAAACCTTCAGAACCTAAACATGTCATCACTATTAATAACATATGTTATAAGACACCACATGCTGGCAAAATAACCTGCAGTAAATGACACCAAAAATATTGAAAAGCTTAGCATAAAATTGAAACTCGTTAATGGTGCGCTGTGCAGCTTGGCATAGGACTAGAGGCAAGAATTCCACACAATGGGACTGTGTGAGTGCTAGCAGCAGGCTCCCACAAGATAAAATAAACTTGTTTTATGGACATGAGGAATTGATTTTTAATGAGATTCTGCTCGGCCGTAACATCATCCTGGGAGGGTGAGCTGTTTTTCCCTTGGTCTCTGGTGCAAAATTAATAGTTTGCAGGATAAAGATATATTTAAATTAGGCCTATGGATTTGCACCTTTGTCATATTAAGTGTAAAGTAGGTGTTATCCCAGGTCTGAGTATAAAAGAGTTGTTAAAATGCCTACAAAGAAGATCGCCTCTTCCCTGCCTTACCTATCTGTATGTTCTGGGATCAGGAGGTCAGCCTACAAGCAGGACACGCTCTACTTGAGTGTTTTAGGAGATAAATTATCTTGCAAGTTTATTTCCTGAGGACAGAGATTAGTTTTAAAAAAAAAGAAGATAAATCTCCTTTTTCAGAGCAGCTGAATGTATCTTTTCATGCCGGGGTCTCAGCTGCCTCTTAAGAAAACATTAAAAAAGAGGTTATCAAACTTGTAGTTGGATGTCAAATCACTGACACATTCAGTTACAGCAAGAAAGGATGGTCCCTTGCTGCCTGTTCAAATTTGATTATCTTTCTTATTCTTTCCATCAATTAAAACAAGTATGCCTCTTTGACCCCTAGAAAGAGAACTGGAGTCGAACAGATGGAAAATGCCTTGTAACCAGGCAGGGCTTGGGGAAAAACAGAATACAAAAGCAAGAACAACTAGAAAACCTCTTCAGCTTTAAACCCAAAACATTTTCTTTACAAAGCAATCACAGTTTTCCTTCTCAAATCAGTGTTGCTTGGCCCTGAAGAAGCTGAGCTGCAGAGTGTTGTTGCCCTTCTTTCCTCTCTGCTGTTATGGTCTGCACTGTTTGTATGCAATCATTGGCTTTTAATTGCCTTCTACTGCCTGTTTCATTTGTCAATAAATAGAAAGTGCAGACCTATCACCAAAGGCCTTACATCTGTTTCTCATACATCTTAGCCACCCATGGTGCTGTAAGCTAAAGCTATCCCCTACTGCTAACCAGGCTACCAGTTTATTAGGATTTTTTCCCTGCCCTTTTAAGAAGATGAAAGTTCCTAAAAGCTTGTGTTTGTGTGTGTGTGTGTGTGTGTGTGTGTGTGTGTGTGTGTGCAAGTGATGGCTGAACTTAATGAAGTAAGCATCTGTGAGGTGAGAGAAGGTCACCCTGGGGTTGGGCACCTCCCCGTGGTGGAACTGGCACTAACCCAGCGATTAGTATGTGATGACAACGCCTTAAAGATAATTAGTTGACAATGAGTTGAGAGCCTGTTAACCCCTTTAACACCTTATAGTTTATGATTATAATGAAACAGTTTGGGACAAAACAAAATAGATCTAGTTTTCCTTGAGTAATTGACCAATTTTTTGTGTGTTTTCATGTATCATTATTGTGACCTTCATCCAAAGAAAGGAACAGCTGCCAGCAGCCCAGGGATTGTTTCTTTACCTTCATCAACCAGGGCTGAAATGTCACACCAGCCTTCTGTCCATTTTTCTCCACTAGCTATGAGGTTAAAGCCTCTTTGGCTGGGGTAGACACATGAGAACAGATAGATGTGTAAGTGAATATATTTACAAGGGGCGAAGGACTCAAGTTGGAGCACAGGAAGTTCTGCACCAACATGTGGAAGAACTTTTTCACAGTGAGGGTGACAGAGCCCTGGGACAGGCTGCCTGGGGGGGTGTGGAGTCTCCTTCTCTGGAGATATTCAAGACTCGTCTGGACGCCTATCTGTGCAATATGAGCTAGGGAGCCTGTTTTGGCAGGGGGGTTGGACCTGATGATCTCCTGAGGTCCCTTCCAACCCCTATGATTCTGTGAATCTGTGAATGGCAGTTCTGATGGGACTGGAGGCTAGAATGTCATGCCTTTTCCATGCCGATGTGGACAGACCCCTGTAATTTCAATGGTGGCTGTTGGATTTGACCCACCTGAGCGTTAGAGCTGGGCTCACTCAGGCTTTCCCCAGAAACAAAGGCAGAGGCTTTTTTATAAGCTAAGTGGTAAGAAAGGCAGGATCAGGCCACGTCTCCCTCTGAGTGAAGCAAACAGGAAACAGCATTGATCACGGGTGTGGGGAAAGGAGGAGGAAGCAAACAGAGCACAACTGGCAGCCTGCTGTGATTTATGTACACTGGCATTTCCCATCTTCATTCATTCACTCAACGTGTTTAATCACGACATGAGAGCTCAAATTAATTATGACTGGCAGTAACTCGAGAAATTTGGCAATATCAAAGGAAAACAAATCTGTGCAGAGCGTTCAAGAAAAGCCTGTCGAGATTAAAAATAAAATTCCATTTAATTTTAAAAGATGTATTTCTTCCTACCCTCTTCTACTTTCTAGCTCAATGTGATATGGGCACTACACACAGGGCAGTGAGAAAATTTTGTAAGAACATGTCCTTGCACCATTTTTTGACATGGACCCAGAGCAAGAGCTGGTCTTGCTTTCACTACGTTTAGCACAGGGCTTCTACTGATTTTATTCAGAAGAGGCTTTACATTTGCTATGAACCCAAATACATGGCTATCATCTAAGCTGTTCTGTAAACTTTCTGAAACATGCCCATCATTAACAATTACCAGGGTACTAGGATGTACAATTGTTCCACACAGTTCCCATTTCTCCCGTGCCTCCCATTTCAGTCCTTCAGAACGCTTTAAAAACATCAGTAAACTGAGTTTCATTGTGGCAAACCTTCCCTGGAGAGACTTTTGTTCCCAGGTGACAGGCAAGGCAAGGCTTGCAAAGGATCTCCGCAGCAGTTATGGCCCAGACCTCCTGGCTCCCAGCCTCGTGCTTTACTGCTAATTAAATACATTTACATTCATGCAGAAAATTGTAGAGAGTTCTGTTATGTTTTTCAGATTTAAAGGCAATATATGGATTCAGCACTGTATCGAATGTCCATAAATTCTAAAATAATGTATTTCCAGCGATTTCTAGGTCCCTTATTAACTAGCTTGTTCTACTGGGCAGCACTGGGCTTAAGGAAAACTTTCTATCATTTATCTTAATTGAATTCTAGGAATAGAAAAACTGTCCTCCAAAAGTCAGGACTCTGTTATCCAAAACTGATTTACCCATCTGATGTTCTTTTAGTAGTGAAAAGAACTCATAACAACTTCATCTTAAACACAGTTAGCAAAGATAATTTGCTATTGTTAGGTAGATGGGTCATAAAAACAGAGTTCCTGGAACACATGATTGATTGTTTGAGTCTTGATTATTAAATGTGATTCAGGGTGAATGTGAATCAATCTGCTCCATGATACAGCGGAAAAATACATTTTAGGAGCCTTACAGAATCAGATTCTCTTGGCCTGAGGGGTATTGTTCTCATATTGGTCTTTAGATTTACCGGTCCCTCTTCCTGCAACCCTTAAATGCACAATTAGCCACAATGTCAAGTGCAGAATTATTTGTCTGACTATGAAATTCAAAAATATGGCTCATAATTAATGATGGAATTAAAAGGACAAGTTTATAGGCTGAATCACCAGCTAGTATAAAAAGGCCTGGCTCTATTGGCTTCAGCAGAGCTACAGAAATTTATGACAGCTGAGGATCTGTCCTCATCTCTACAAAATCTTTCTTAGCCAGTTATTTCCTTTATCTCTTTTTAAACTACTTTAGATCTTTGTTTTGGGGAGCCCATCTAACATGTCTCTTTATAATGGGATTCTGTGTCAAGCAGCACAATCCAGCTGAATTCAGCTCTTAACTGCTTTTCTAATTATCAAAAATGATAAAGACTCATTTCAGCAAACATAGGTAGGGAAAGTACACAACTTGGACAGATGTGTTGGAAACCAGCGCTAGGCAAAAGTTTTAGGAATGGCTGGATGTGGTGGAACAACTGGAATTACCAAGGATGTCAAGCAGCATGCTTTTTTGTTTGTTGGTTTGGTTTTTTTAATAGTCACTATTTCTTTCAAAGATGCTTTACAGGACCATTGCCGCCACCCTGCTCTTGTGAGTGGCTGCCTTCTCAGCTGGTAGGTGGGGGGAAGTGGGGTGTCAATCCAGCTCACTTCCCAGCTGGATTTGCATTATCCCAGCAAAACAGGAACAGCTGGGTTGGTTTTGTTAATCATAAAGTATTTCAGTAAGAATTTTCAGGCAAGGTGTCCAGGCATTTTCAGTTCTCAGTGAGGAAGATTTGTCAATGTACAAGGATTTGGATATTTGGTATTTCACCCCACCATCTCATCTCACCAACAGGCCAAACCAAAGCACATAGGCTGTATAGGTTAGGTGTTCCAATAGCATGTCACCATGCCTTAGAACCAGGAAGGAGTAGAATGAGCTGGACATTTTGACAGATGTTACTATCACTACTTAAGTTCCACAATGTTGTTCTACAGAGGTGTGACCACAGCCAAAACACAAAGCCAAGCAATGGCTAATCTCATCAGCAGCTTCTGTGACAGCATTCTTACTAACCAGCAAAGCTCTCCCAGTCTGGAGAGAAGCAGGAACAGGGTGGATGTGCACATCCTGTTGTTTAATCATGAAACCCTCTCGACTGGCTGCTCAGAAATGTGGCCACTGATTAAGTAAAAGTCTTCCAACTGGAGAGGTCACCGGCCTTAAGTTGTTTCTGAAAAAGAGAAGATCTCTGATGAGCAGCACGGCAGATGGAAGAACTTTCCATTGGTATAGAACTAAATAAATACTCCTCTCTCAATGTCAGCAAAACGCCTCCAACGCCACAGCCAAGAAAAAGAAGGAAACCAGCGTGGGAGCCAGAACACAACCTTGTTTGGGGCTGCTTGAGACAGGAATGGAGTCTGATATGTTGCCATATTCCATACACTGGCCATCATGGAAAAATAATGTGACAGAAATAAACTTTGTGGGACTTCAAAAAGATGAACAAAATTTTCCAGACCCCCTTGTGATTTTACGGTGTTAAAAGTTATTGCTAGATCAACCAACAAATTTGCTCCCAAGCCCTTTTTCCTGAAGTTGACAGAGATCCTATCTATAGAGCATGGTCAGACCTAAATCCAATAAAACTCAGAGAAATGTTGAGACCATGTGAGGACCTCTTCAGTAACAGAAGCTAGGAAAACGCCAGGAGAATTGTCATAATTTGCTTTAGCACCTTTATGTTTAGGGAAGTTTATACAAGTTGCAAGCCTGTGTCATTGAGTTTTGCTTTCAGATAGAGCTAAAGATTTAAGGAAGCTTCCTTCTAGAAGGCTAATCACTCCAAAGGTCACTTGTCTTTAACATTTATTTAATAGCAGCTCTTGGTTGTCATGTCCTGTACCACAGAGTTATCTGTGGCCAGTTTTTCAGGTCAGCAATGTCACTGCAACTCCACCATATCTTATTAGTACAGATGCCAGTCTGACCATGAATGCCAGCTTTGAGAGATTTCCCTGTTTATACAGGAAGGGAAGGCTCTTCTGAAGGCTCTTCCAGTATCCACAGCTCACAGGCACACTGACAGCAAGTAAAACAAATAATGATATTTTCCCTGAACCAAGCTGTCTAATATAGTCTGAATTGATCTTACCTGTAAAGGTGACTAAAGACCTGTAATAAAGCGACACCAGACCTCAATGGTCCTCTTTTCATATGAAAGTTTCCATGGATAAAGAGTTTTCCTCTGCTTAGGTGAGACTAACTTTTTATATAGTTTGAATTTAAGGGCAGGAAGGGACTTGGGCTGTATGGTCCCTAATGGGGGATCCTTGGCCATCTCACAGACCTGTCCAAGGGCCACCCAGCATGGGAGACTGGAAGTTGTGAAAAGAATGGAGGGAGAAATACTGACTCATTTTCTGGAAGAGAAGCCAAGGGGATTTATCCTAGATTTAGAAGGCTCTGAATGAAGAGCATGTGAGAGAAGCTGATGTAGATGAGTACCATTATTAATTAAGAAAATTAGAAAACCTTTTTCAATTGGCTGTTTCAGCTATTACGTGCCTCTGAAAATATGACCTCCAAGACTAGAGAACATATCCTGCAGAGGATATTCATACTAGCTGGAGTGTCGTTGAGGATTTGTGGTTGTTTCAAGTGAACAACAAGGTCCAATTTTTGCAAAAGAGAACAGAGAAAATGCACCTTAGTAAGCATGCCAGATAGATGAGGACCGGTCATGTTGTGCCCAAACCCTGCCAAGGGAAGATTAAGGATAAGCAGGCCTTGTGTGGTGAGACCCACATACAGGAGCTGGTTGTGTGTCCAGCTGGAGAAACTCTACCAGGGCCATGTGACACACAATGTTCATTTTTTGTTAACGTCTGTGTGGTCTAATTTTCTGTTACTGTCAGCAAGTTATTCCTAGGAGTGCCAGGTTATTTTGTCCATAAACATTGTCCCCATCACACATTTCTAATTTTAACCCTATTTGTCTCCAGTTGATTTACATTTGGCCAGAAGCAAATTACCTATTGGAAGCATTTATTGAAAATTAATTAGGTGGCTAAAATACCTCCAGCAGATTCTGTTAACAGTGTCTGTTCCTTGTGGCTCTCCAGAATTTGGCATTTTCCAGTTAAAACACCTAGCAATTAAAAAAAAATCCATAAAGTAAATGATATAATTAGTTCCAGAATGGAACTTAGTCTCTTTGAAATCAGATGCCTTCTTCTAAGGCTGCAGTGCCATACAATAGCAAGAAGTTTATAGTGCCAGGGGATTTTCAGTACAGGAGAAAGTAAGTACTTAAAATAGCCAGGTCACTACATGAAGCAAAATGAAGGTGTCCTTGCTAGCTTAAAATTGGCCAGGCTTAGAGGATAACTGCAAATACCAAAGTGGGGGAGAGAAGAGAAGACAAGATGTATGAAGTGAGATTAAAAGGAAAAATACAGGATTAAATCAGAGGCAAGCACGGCACCCAAGAACATGAAAAAACACACTGCATCTCTCTAAAGAAAAGCCAGGATGTTAACATGATTTACTGCAAATAGTTCCACAACATTAAAATGAGTTTTTATTTTCTGTGTGTGCTGCTTCAAAGAACAACTCTGTGGGCTCATAAAAATGCAGAGAACAAATAGGGGCCTCTAAGACCAATTTATATGCCATGCCCACTGTGCACTGAGACACATATAATCTGTAAAATGTCAGCTTCAAAGTTCCACAGAGATTGGTGTTAACCCTGACCCCCGACCTCACCGACTCTAGCTGGGCCCTCATGCTCTCTTTAACCAGCTGTTTTAGATAAATGTGCTCCATTTTTAAAGAGATTGTCTCAGAGTTTTACGTGAATAGTAGTAATATTATTAACTCTCGCTGAAAAAACCACCTTAACCGAGAGTCTTTACAGATGGGCCAATCAAAGCCTCGCCCCATGCAGAGAGTGGTGGGTTAATAAATATGTCATTGGACTGAAAATATTTAAACAACACCGGGAGAAGAGAGCAAGGCATACGACAAAAGGAAAGCATATTAGTACTGTTTCCTGTCAAAATACACAGAGGAAACACTTTACTTTGACCATTTTCCTCATAAAGAGACACGGTAGGCCAACACAAACAAAGCTAAGGAATCTGGTTTATCCTACTGTTGGATACCAAGGACTACCAATTTAAATGAAGTAAGGTTGAGTGACCAAAACCAGGTTCTCCTTGACAAGACTGTTAATTGAACGTATCAACAAAGGTAATCACACAAACTGTGGTCCCATTGATCAATACATCCATTTTATAAGGCCTCATATATGTTTTTCTTATTTTTCTTCATGTATCTCTCCAAAGGTGGGTGGGGGATTAGCCACTCATGGTCCTTGTTAGCCACTCATGGTTCCACTTGTCAGAAGTCCAAAAGTATGATGTAGCCTGCTGGTTTGGCAAACCATGGACAAAGTCTAAATCATCCTCTTGGAAGGAAAATGTCAAAGTTCAAGGGCAGACAGTATATTTTAGACAACAAAGAAGCAGCTGGTGTCCACTCATAATAAATAAAAATAAGTTGGGGTCAGAAATACAAGTCAATGGCTCCTCGTTCACTGGACACGAGCCAAAGACAATTGGAGTCAAAGGGAAAGCGCAGAATGATTTCATGAGGTTTTGACTCAGACCCACTGGGAATCCAGATGTACCTTTATGTAGATGGGGTGCAAATATATCCAGAAATTTCCACAGGACTTAGGCCTGGCTCTTCATCATTGCATTCAGAAACCACCCGTCTTTCATTTTTTTTTTGCTTCTGATATGTTCAGAAAATTTCTGAATAGATAAAAGAATAAAATGCAACTCCTTAGAAGCCACAACAAACAAAAATACTGCATGTAGATTAAAAAAAAGAGGATTATTTAGAAATATTCCTGTTCTTTAAAAAATAAATAAGTATTTCAAATCACTTTAAAATATTGCAGCCAAATTGTTTTCACACTATTTACTTTCAGGGACCACAGCACAAACCAATCTTCTCACTGTGCCTCTAAACCCTCATTATAGTCGTTCTGGGTTAGCAGATAACCATGATGTTGAGAAACCAAATACACAACTGTCAGAACATGGAAATTCAAAACTGAAAGGTCAGCTTTTCCTTAGCACCCCATGACTCAGGAAAGAAAACCTCCGTGTCATTGCCATTCGTTTGGTTGTTACTGTAATACAAACACCAATTTCATTCACTCACATTCACAGTTCCCTGCCTGCAAAATTGACTTGGATTTAAGGATCAAAATGAGATGACAAGAAAGGTGGGTTTGAACTTCATCAAGATTTAGTGTATTTAAACATTTGCTTTCTCAGCTGCTTTTACCTTAAAGTTTGAAATGTTCCAATTTCTGTGACAATACCAATGGATCAGGACTGAAAGTTATTTTCCACATTATTGGATTCATGTTTCCTAAACAGAGTGTAACCTCCCGCTAGAAAATGGAAAACAGGCAGCCTGCTATGGGCATGAGAAGGTATCAGGGACACAGTGAATGAAAAGGGAAAGAAACAAGCAGAGGCTTCAATTGATATAATACATGCAAACAAAAAATACAAATAAATGCAAACAATAAACATAATAAATAAAAATTATTTAATATTTCCTATTAAATTTATATGGCCTATAATTTAATGTAATATAAAAAATTAAAATAATTTCCAACAGAGGAGACACAGTAAGTCTGATGAAAGGACAAAGATAAATCATTTACAGCGGACTGTTCTGAGGCTGCTTTGCTTTTGTCAGCCGCCTTTAATACATAAATTGGCTCCCTAGAAAATCTGTTTGGTTTTGAAATGTAATCTCCTTAAACAGCATGAGAGAGAAAATGAGTTTAAATTACAGACAAAACAAGCTTGCGAAGGTAAACATTTTGTTTTCTAAATCCCTAAAATAGCTTAATAGTTTTGAGTTCTGTGAACTTCAGGAGGTTTGTCCTTCCCCACTTCAAATATTTACTTCCTGTTCCCACTTGTGCCAACAGGAATTCTGTTGACTAACGAGGAACCAAAAAAGGACATGAACACATGAACCAACCTAAATAAGAAACATGTTTCTCAATGCTCGTTTATGGTAAAAATCCAATTACGGTTCCTCGGGATGTCTGAACAGCATGACAAAGCCCTTGGGAAGTAGTAGATTGTCTTGATTTCAATTACAGCTCTTTCGAGGAATAGGAAGCTGTTCATCCTCAAAATTGATCCTTTTTTTAAAACCAAATATTGTTCTATTCGTGCTTTAAACTAGTTAGGAAGGGGGAAGGGGATATTAAGGCGGCTGCCAGGGTTAGGCTTCGGGAGACACAACGGGAGTTGACGGTGGGAAGAGGTAAATACCAACAGCACAGTCGTGGACTTGGGGACGTTTTTCCATGTGAGAGTAGGGAAAATTCTGTGGACTGCCCTGAGTACTCCTCCGTGGAGCCACTTTTGCCAGTCCCCTGTCAGAAATCTCGCTGTGGGCCGTTGAGGATACCTACATCTGCTTCACCACTGAACTGTCTTTACACAAATGCACGTAGCATGGGGAACAAACAAGAAGAACTAGAGATCTTTGTGCGGTCGCAGGGCCATGATCTCATCGCAATCACAGAGACGTGGTGGGACAACCTGGACGACTGGCACACTGTCATGGATGGCTATGTGCTTTTTAGGAAAGACAGGCTAGGGGAGCGAGGTGGAGGAGTTGCTCTTTATGTGAGAGAGCACCTAGAATGTGTTGAGCTCCACCTGGGGAAGGATGAACCTTCTGTCGAGTGCTTGTGGGTTAAAATCAAGGGGCAAACCGGTATGGGGGACATTGTTGTGGGAGTGTGCTATAGGCCCCCTGATCAAGAGGAGCAGGTAGATAACGCATTCCATAAACAGTTAGAAGTAGCCTCAAGTTCCCGGGCACTGATCCTTATGGGGGACTTCAACTACCCAGATATTTGCTGGGCAAGCAATACGGCCAGTCGTATGCAGTCCAGACAATTTCTGCAGTGTGTTGAAGACAATTTCCTGCTACAGATGGTGCAGGAGCCCACAAGGGGAGGGCGGCTGCTGGACCTTGTTTTCACTAACAAGGATGGACTTGTTAGGGAAGTGAAGGTCGGGGGCAGCTTAGGGCAAAGCGACCATGAAATGGTTCAGTTCATGATCCTGGGTGGAAGAAGCAAGCCAAAAAGTAGGATAGCTACCCTGAATTTTGGTAGAGCTAACTTTGATCTCCTCCGCCACTTAATGGGGGCTATCCCGTGGGCTACGCTGTTTGAAGGAATGGGAGCCTGCGAGAGCTGGCTAGCATTCAAACAGCACTTCTTCCAAGCACAGGAACGATGCATCCCTTTGAGGAGGAAATGGGGAAAGAGAGGCAGAAGACCTGCATGGATGAACAGGGAGCTATTGAGCAAACTCAAAGAGAAGCAGAAGATCTATGAATCGTGGAAAAAGGGTCTGAGCACCTGGGAAGAATACAGGAATGTGGTCAGGGCCTGTAGGGATGCAACTAGGAAGGCTAAAGCCCTCTTGGAAATTAAGCTGGCAAGGGACATAAAGGATAATAAAAAGGGGTTTTTTAGACACGTGAACAGTAAGAGGATGTCCAGGGATAATGTAGGTCCCTTGCTGAATAAGGAGGGTGTCCTGGTTACGGGGGATGCTGAGAAAGTGGAGATATTGAATGCCGCCTTTGCTTCGGTCTTCACTTCAAAGGCCCCCCGGGACCCACAGACACTGGATGAGAGTAGGACTGATTGGGAAATGAAGAATTTCCCTCTGGTTCAAGTAGGGGAGTTCCAGGAGCGGCTCAAAGGGATTAATGCACACAAATCCATGGGCCCAGATGGGTTACATCCACGTGTGCTGAGGGAGCTGGCGGAGGTGATTGCTGAGCCGCTCTCTATTATCTTCGACAGGTCTTGGAGGACAGGAGAAGTGCCTGAAGACTGGAGGATAGCCAATGTCACTCCAGTCTTTAAAAAGGGCAAGAAGGAGGAACCTAGTAACTATAGGCCAGTCAGCCTCACCTCTGCCCCTGGAAAGGTAATGGAACAGCTTGTTCTGGATGCCATCTCCAAGCAATTGGAAGAGAAGAAGGTCATGAGGAGTAGTCAGCATGGATTCACTAAGGGGAAATCGTGCTCGACCAACCTCATAGCCTTCTACGATCTCATGACAGGCTGGGTAGATGGAGGGAGAGCAGTGGATGTCATCTACCTTGACTTCAGCAAGGCCTTTGATACTGTCTCCCATGACATCCTGATAGCAAAGCTGAGAAAGCATGGGATAGATGAGTGGACAGTGAGGTGGGTTGAGAATTGGCTGTCGGACCGAACCCAGAGGGTTGTGATTCGTGGAGTAGAATCTGACTGGAGGCCTGTTACCAGCGGTGTTCCCCAGGGCTCAGTGTTGGGTCCAGTCCTGTTTAATATCTTCATTGACGATCTTGATGAGGGAATAACATCCACCCTCAGCAAGTACGCCGATGATACAAAGCTGGGAGGAGTGGCTGACATGCAGGAGCACTGCGCTGCCATCCAGAGAGACCTGGACAGGCTGGAGAGCTGGGCAGTGAGAAACCAGATGAAGTTCAACAAAAGCAAGTGTAAAGTCTTGCACCTGGGAAGGAACAACTGTTTGTATCAGTACAGGCTGGGGGATGACCTGCTGGAGAAGAGCTCAGTGGAGAAGGACCTGGGGGTCCTGGTAGATGACAGGTTGGCCATGAGCCAGCAGTGTGCCTCGGTGGCCAAGAGAGCCAATGGGATCCTGGGATGCATCAGGAGGAGTGTAGCCAGCAGGTCAAAGGAGGTGATCCTCCCTCTCTACTCTGCCCTGGTCAGGCCCCACCTGGAGTATTGTGTCCAGTTCTGGGCTCCTTGGTATAAAAAGGACAGGGATCTCCTGGAAAGAGTCCAAAGAAGGGCTACAAAGATGATTAAGGGCCTAGAGCATCTCCCCTATGAGGAAAGGCTGAGTAAGCTGGGACTGTTCAGCCTTGAGAAGAGAAGACTAAGGGGGGACCTAATCAAAGTTTATAATTATCTGAAGCAGGGGATGCAGGGGGAATCAGCCAGCCCCTTTTCAGTGGTCTGTGGGGACAGGACAAGGGGCAATGGCTGCAAGTTGGAGCATAGGAAGTTCCGCACCAACATGCGGAAGAACTTTTTCACAGTGAGGGTGACTGAGCACTGGAATAGGCTGCCCAGGGAGGTGGTGGAGTCTCCTTCACTGGAGATATTCAAGACCCGCCTGGACGCCTATCTGAGCAATATGAGCTAGGGAGCTGCTTTGGCAGGGGGGTTGGACCCAATGATCTCTCAAGGTCCCTTCCAACCCCTGCAATTCTGTGATTCTGTGATTCTGTGATTCTATGGGAACCATGAACCTATCTTTGCCTCTCATTAGGATGCTATAAAGTCCATGTGAAAAGCCAACAGGATGAACATCATAGAGCAGCAGTAACCCTCTTGGTTTGGAAACCACCCCCTGCCATGGTTAATCTTAAATTTCTTTCTGCACCACCTCTGTACTTTGCACATCTGACACAGGGCTTTGTCCTCCCCCTCTCCCCCCTTGTCACAGCTTGCTTGTTGGTGGCACTCCCATGTTACTGGTTCCCTTTTAAAACGCTCAGTGGGAAAAAACAAACCCTTACCTTGCTTACCTTTAATCTAGTCACATTAACAGAGACACCACAACCCCATGGTTAAGGTACTGGGCTCATATTTGGCAAACTGGCGCTCATGTCCTTTCTCTTCTACCTTCCTCTACCTCCTGTGTTGCCTTGGGTGAATCATGAAAGGCTTAATCATAAAGCACCTTTTGGTGCCCAACTTCCAAACACAGATCTTCAGCACTCTGGATCCAGTACTACTTGAACCTATAGATCTATGTTACCACACTCAGAGTCTCTTGTTGCTGGGCATGTGTACAACTAGTAAAATGATAAGCACGTGTACAACCCCTCCAACTGTTCAGCCACTGGGAAGTGTTTACCAGACCCCACACAGCACAAAACATCAAGAAGAGAGCTATCTGGAAAGGTGTTGCTTTTATATGTCCGGTATACAGAAGGTGGGACTTTTCCTCACAGATGTGCTAAGCTTCACATTTTGTCCTGCCCAATTCATCTTCCTAGAGATTCTCCTAATTACTGTACCATAGGATCTTTGCAGGTAGGGCTTTTTCACTCTCTTCTGTTTGTACAAAATAATTAAATGCTTACTGGAGCCACTGCTGGTGCCTGAATGATTGTGATAACCACCAAGCTAGAATAATTCAGCCCCTGACCCTTTATGCATCTAAGCATTTAGAAAAATTACCCCTTGTAACATTATGTAGCTGCACTTTTCAACAGTTTTCACTTTACAAGCCCCCCTCACCCTTTTCTTACCCCCAAAAAAGGTATGCATCCTTGTGTAGAGAATTTAAAGCAACTGATGATCAGCTTGCTCCTGTTAGTTGTTTTTCATGGACCTCCGGGAGTATTCTACAGACTCCCAGAAGTACACAGACCATGGGCCTAAAAACACTGTTGCAAAGAAAAAAAAGGACAGGTTTAATAGCACTGGCTTATTCTCCTGAGGCCTTAAGTCTGCTGCCTTCATAATGCATGCTCTGCAGACCTTGGCTCTGAGAAGACGGAATATGAGACACAACCTAGATGTTCACCTGCCAAGTGAGGAAAATCCTTTCCCTTCCCTGTGAGACACAAGTATTGGCACAGGAGGTCACTAAAACCAAGTGTTTGCTGTTGCGGTGATGCGGGTTCGAAAAAGACAGATGTGTGTGAAACAAGATCCTCTGTTCCATAAGATCCCCCTGTACTGTAAGAAAGTCATATGGGAACTCTGACACAAGTGGAGACTCTTAGGGTTTGAACTGCAAAAGACACAATTTGCTCCCCTTCCCCCTCCTTGCAAACAAAAAGGAAGGTAAAGAGACACATCCCTACCTGATGTTGATGGAAAGCACGTTTCAGCCAGTCTGGAGGTATTTCTCAGCTACAGCTTACAGTAATAATGTCACAGCTGCAATACTTGGTTGTTCAAATCACCCTAAGGTATTCATGAGCTGTATGTGCTCAGCTTAAACAGGGTGAAAAAAATGCAATAACCAACAAATTTGCAGACATTCTGACATCCTATTTCTCTAAGGAGTCAGAGTGGATTCTGTACTTAAAGGTCTGTTTTGTAATCACTTTATGCTCCCTTTAATCACTGGAAAGAATGAAGATAAACTAGACCTCTTCCATGTCTAGTTCATCTGAATTGCTTCAGATGCCTTCAAAAAACAATATGCTCCATGTGCCTCTCTCTCCATGGACTATAAAGAAATGAAGAATATTAGCACAGTTGTCCTGGTTCTGGCCAGGCCAGAGTCAATCTCTCCAAGCAGCCAGCCCAGGTGAGCTGAATTAGCCTAGACTCTTTTCCACACCACCTGACACCATTCCCCCTTAAAAGGGGCTTGTTGGAGAGAGGTGATTTGGCGCAGCTCTGGGAAAACAACAGTCCTTGTCTTAGTGCCCAGCTTGGGGCTTGAACTCAAAGTTTAGGATTAGAAGTCCTATGCTCTACTGCTACCCCAGCCCTTCAAGCCCTGCTGTGGATGTTCTGCTGGAATAGCAAAAATGCAATGTCATCAGTGAAGAAAACATCCATTTCTGTAATCAACTTTGCAGGTACACTTTTATTTTCCTATTGGGAGCCTGGGATGTTTACCTTTGGTCAATATTCCTTTCTGCATGTGTGATTTGGCAAACAGGGGCTGCTGGCCAGGTACCTCAAATCCCTGTAGGTTGTGATGGAGAGCTGGACTATGTTTCCTGTGATGGACTGCAGGAGTTCCGGCAACCAGAAGAGAAAAATCCAGCTACTACTTATCTGGAGCTGGAACAAGCTCCTATAATCTGAACTTGCCTATGAAGGGGAATTGGGATGAAAGGAAGCCATCCAGAGGGCTGTTGACAGGCTGGAAAGGTAGGCCTGGGTGAAACCTAATGAGGTTCAAAACTGTGAAGTGTAAGGTGTTCACTTGGGCTGGAAGAACCCCAGACACATATACAGACTGGGAGAAGAGCTCCTGGAGAGCAGCCCTGCTGAGAAGGACCTGGGTGTCATGGTGGATGAGAAACTTCCCATGAGCCAGCAGTGTGCTCTTGCAGCTCGCAAGGCCAATGGTATCCTGGGCTCCATTAGAAGAGGGGTGGCCAGCAGGGACAGGGAGGTGATTGTCCCTCTCTGCTCTGCCCTCATGAGGCTCCATCTGGAGTACTGTGTCCAGATCTGGGGCCCACAATACAAGAAAGATTTAGAACTGTTGGAGCAGGTTCAGAGGAGGGCCACAAAGATGATTAGAGGGCTGGAGCACCTGCCCTATGAAGAGAGGCTGAAGGAGCTGGGCTTGTTCAGCCTAGAGAAGAGAAGGCTGCAGGGGGACCTCATTGCAGCCTTCCAGTACCTGAAGGGAGCAGAGACACAGGAGGGGAATCAACTTTTAAGAAGGGTAGATAATGGCAGGACAAGGGGGAATGGATTAGAGCTAAAGGAAGGAAGGTTTAAATTGGATACTAGGGGGAAGATTTTACAGAGAGAGTGGTGAGGGGCTGGAACAGGCTGCCCAGAGAGGTGGTGGATGCCCCATCCCTGGAAGTGTTCAAGGCCAGGTTGGATTGGGCCCTGGGCCTGTGTAGATCCAGGCCTGGAGGTTGGTGGCCCTGCCTGTGGCAGGGGGGTTGGAGCTCTATGATCCTTGGGGTCCCTTCCAACCCAGGCCATTCTATGATTCTATGATGCTATGCTGAAGAGCTGGAAGCCAGATGGCTGAGGAGCAGAGACTGAGCTTATCCAAAAAAGAAAGCCTTCTGCAAGCAAGCAGGGAACTGAAACAGCTCAAGAGTCCAGTGACTGTGGTATAATTGAAACTAAATCCTCCTTCAAATCAATTACTTAAGTACTTTGCCTTAGGAAAAAAAAATATAGACATTTTAATCAATTCCAGTGTATTTCTGCAGCACACGGACTACAGAAGCATAATTAAGACCATAATTAAATTTTCAATAAAAGGCTAAAGTGGGAATATGAGGAGTGATGTTGGTATTGGTGGACATTGCATTGCTGTGTTTTTCCATTGCATTGGTTACAGAAGGTCTTTGCCAGTTGGCACAAGCAGAACAGTGGTGAGTTGTCAGATAATTACCAA
Organism: Porphyrio hochstetteri; assembly: GCA_020800305.1. Taxonomy (NCBI): domain Eukaryota; kingdom Metazoa; phylum Chordata; class Aves; order Gruiformes; family Rallidae; genus Porphyrio; species Porphyrio hochstetteri. The sequence continues at coordinate 64,305,576 of CM036908.1, read as the reverse complement.
CCATGACACTGTCAGGTTTCCTGATATCCAACTCCACAACAGCTTGTCCAACAGTAAGCACAGTTACACCGTCTGTGGAAGGGGAAATCCATGTGCTCATAGTTTCTCTCATTTTTCTACCTGAGGTCACACTTCCCAAAATAGTATTTCTAGCAGAAGTTCTTCCTTATCTACATCCCATAGCATAATGCAGAATTAAATTCTGCAGGGAGGGAATTAAAGCAGCATGCTGATGACATGAATATAATATGAAGTGGAAACAAACAGTTCTTTGGGGGATAGGACTTGCCTTCCTCTTCTGGGTTTGTGCAAACTTAAGATCCTCCCAGCCACTCGAGATGCAAGCCCCAAAACTCTGCAGAGGTCCAGAAACATGACATCCAAACCAGAATCAGAGCATCTTTGTTACCAGCCCTGGCTCTGAAAAACAATCAATGGGAGCTGAATTGAAGATTAGCAGTCCCACCGCAACAGAAGTGGGAGCCAAGGCTATGTTCCTCAGAGCCAGAGAGCCACATACAAAATACACTGAAAGCCAAGAGCTTTCTGGATCTTAGAAACCAGGTCTCACAAGCTCAATTTCCACAATAACCTGCTTTTTCAGTAGCCAAAGCCCAGGCAGTGATACTTTTAATGGATTTTTAGGCAATAAGGAATCCTTGTGATAACCAAATTAGGTCTCCAGCATAACACAGGCATGGAACTTTCCCTTGACACTCCCATCCCCAGAGCAAAGACATGTGATTACCTATATCTCAGGTGCCATTTCAGCAATGATATTTGGTGATTTTTAAAAAGCAGGAGCTGCACAAAAATGTAATGAAAAGCATGCTGGGCATAGAGTAAAGCTGTTTCAGTGTTCACAGGAATACTACCTCTTCCATGGAACAGTATGCAGTACTAACTTTAAGAGTCCAAGTCATGGGGGGGTTAAGCATCCTTAGGCAACACTGTTGGTGTGACTGTCTCCTCAGGACTATTGTATTCTTTGCCATGACCTCCCTGCTGATTTTTTTTACATCATAATTTGAACTTTTGGTTAAAATTCTCACAGAATTATAGAATCACCTGGGTTGGAAGAGTCCCTTAAGATCATCGAGTCCAACCACAGCCTAACCCTGCCCAGCCCACCTCTAGATCATGTCTGTAAGCACTTCATCTACATACCTTTTCAATACTTTCAGGGATGGTGACTCCATCACCTCCCCGGGCAGCCTGTTCCAGTGCATGACAACCCTTTCAGTACAGAAATTCTTCCTGGTATCTGACCTAAATCTCCCCTGGTGCAATTCTAAGCCATTTCCTCTTGTCCTATTGCTTGTCACCTGAGAGAAGGGACCAACCCGACATCTCTGCAACCACCTTGCAGGTAGTTGTAGAGAGCGATGAGATCTCCCCTCAGCCTCCTTTTCTCAAGTCTAAAAAGCCCCAGCTCCCTCAGCTGCTCCTCACAGGACTTGTGCTCATGCCTGGCTCTACATTTGAGAGCTTGATGTGGTTGCAAAACCTCTTCATTCCCTTAGTTATTCTTGCAAAAAGAAATGTCTCTTTATGTAAGCGTGTGTGGGAAAAGCAAATCTTCATGTTTTGACCACTGGTTTTGTATTTACTCTTTCTCTGCTAGGTCTCAAAGCTACCACTCTTTTTGTAACTAATTTAACTTTTATTTCCTGAAGAAAGAAGGGTTGTTCTCTCACAGTGTCTGTGGCTGCCATTCAGTACACATTTAAAGCAGGCTCCACCAGTGTAAAGAAAAAATAGTAGCACCCCTTTAACCCACCCCTCCCAGCCACCCACTTCTGCCTCTGCAGGAAGGGTTTGTGCATCCTTGCAGCCATCAGGTGAGGCTGAAAAAAAAAAAAAAGAAAAATGAAAAAAGAGAAGAGATGCAGCCTTATTAACCCAAACCCAACCATTCACACATTTTAAGTGCGGTCAGTTCACCACCCAGCTGTGTAAATGCTCAGAGAGGAGCAACAGGCAGCCTGGAGTGAGTGTGGAGAGAGAGGAGTGCTGCATTTTTTCAGTGGCCAGCCTAAAGGGTCACTGCACTGCTGCATGTGTGCACATGTTTGTGTACACATGTGTTCAACAGTCTTTGTATTCGCACTTTCTCCCTGTATAGCTCTTAAATCTGTCTGGTAATTTCAGCCAAATCTTACAGCAGAACTGAGGACTCAAATACATGAAGTTCCTACTTCATACATAGGAAAAAGGGAGAGGTCAAGTTCAGAAACTCCTCAGAGGAAAAAGCTACAGTGCAAACGCACCTCTTGCCAGCCATCAGAGAATCCACATGTGCAACCACTTCAGAGACACTGATGTTATTAGGCACCAGAGCATCCACGCTGGGGAGGCACAGGATGCCTGGCTTCACAACTTCCACCACTCACCAAGCAACTTGTTAGATTTACTGGCTTTTTGTTTGACTGTTTTCGGGTCTCTCAAAAACCTGCAGTGCTGACTGTGCAAGAACAACTCGCTCTGGCAAACAATTAGAGGGAAAAGAACCAGAACAGCCATGAAAACTTTTTGATCCAGGACCCTTAAAAAAACCCAAAAGTAAACCAAAACAAACAGAAAAAGAGACTTAAACTACGAGTCAGCATGTGGGAGGAGAAACAATTCCCAATCTGCCACACACCACCCTGTGTCCACCATCTCAGGTTTGGTCCTAGGGGGCTTGGTTGAGCTGAGTTTCACCATCATGTGCCTTTTCAAATTCAGAGCAAAGCCCGGCCTAGTTAAGGTCTGACAACCAGTTTTGTGAGGAGCTTTTCACCTTGATTAAAACTAGTGACCAGAGTTTATGACCCTTCACAACCGTTCTGTGCATCAGCAGGAACGAATGAAACCCTTTTTGAGAAGGGCTGGAGCTCACCCAAAAATGTCAATTGCCCCTTTCTGTAAACACACACTGTGAGTTTGACTCAAGGAAACAGGGAAAGAGGAAAGACTTTCTCCAAAAAATAAAATGGGAGAACACCTATCTTTTTATCGCTCCTACTCCAAGCCACGGTTTTCTGTTCAGCCTGGTTTTCCTTAGACTTACTCTGCTTTGTCCTGCAGAGGTCCGTCTTGCCTGCAGTTCTGCGGAGCAGCAAGCAGCCTTGCTCTGCAAGCAGCAGGGGTCAGGAGAATGAGAATTTGGAAAGGTTTTATTCCCCCCCTAAAAAAAACTTCATTGGAGTTTCTCTGTACAACAGAAATGCATTGTTTTTAGAAGAATTTCTATCTTAAAAAAAAAAAAAAAAGTGATGATTGTCCTAAATTATAACATCTATCCCAAGCAAAGCAAAGAGCTAGGGATAAATCTTTATTTCCAAAAAAACCTCTGGCAACTGGAGAATAACGTAGTCACAGTTGATGAGTTTTGATATAAATATGTTGAATCAAGGTTTTTTATTGCCTTTCTCAGCCCAGCAGTTGCATTTTCACTAACCCAAGTCTCTGGGTATAAGATATGAAGTAGAGCAAGCCCCTGATGCAACCAGCTTTTCTTACCATGTAAGGAACACACCCGTTCTCCACACAGGGATGCAGCCTTGCTCCTGAAGGAGTACCAGAACACAATCTCACACTGCAGCATGCTTTTAATCCCACTCTCATTCCACAACTCTCACATGTATGATCATAGACACCTTTTCCTGACATTGCACCCCATGCAAAAGAATGGGCTGGCATCCTTCAGGAGGAGAAAAAACACCCAACACAACACCCCAGCTGCAAAGCAATGAAGCATCGCAATTTTGCTTGTTTAACTTAAACAAGATTTAACATATCAAATGCTAAAAGCTCCTTGCCTCTGCCTGTGGGGGGGAAGGTCTTATCTCCTCTTTGCCACTGAAACATGAGCTGAGTGGCAGCTCTCTGCTAAGCTGGTTTCGAAGACGATTTCACTAACATTTTCCAAACCAGTTCAATTTTCCCACCACCTCAGGACTGATCCCCAGCTAGAAGTATTTAATGTGGCAGCTGCTTCCTGAGACATTTGGCCTCCTGAATGCATTCCTTTGGGACTAGGAAAAGGATTTGAAGGAAGCCGGAGGTAGTTCACGTTTCCAGCATTTTGTGGTCAGCCTCCTTCCCTCATCTGCAGCCCTGTCAGTGTGATCCTAAGAGAAAGCCCCATCATTTTAAGTTATGTGGAAAGAAGCAGGAACTCAAAAGAGAGATGGATCTTCAGCTTGCGTTTGTGTGGGGGCAAATCAAGCCAGGAAACTTGTTTAAAGTCCATTTTTTTTCAGAGAGAGGACAACGTCTTTGATTTTGGAAGATTAATAATTCATGAGTAGCAATGAAGGCAAAAGTTCGCCTGAGGAAACAAGGGGTTTGTCTGGAAGGCAACAAGGTCCTTTATTTAGACTTTATCCTGCTTTGTACATTCCTGACTATTGCTTCATATTGTCATGTGCTAGTTTGGATGAGCAGCTAATAGCAGCTGGCCTGATTTAACCAACAGCTTGAGATTACCTTCAAACCAAGCAGTAGAAACTGGTGCTACTGTAGATGTAGATGGCCTGACTCCTACCTATGACTTCTATTAACAGGCAGGTTTTCCTTATAACCTTTCAATACTTTCCAGGTGAAAACACTGAATCCCTATTGGGGATTACATACAGGATGGATCACAGAGAAGCAGATTTTTGACCATGGTTATTACATCTCATTATTCTTATCTGGCAAATGTATACTCTCACATTTATTTGTCACCTTTCCTGCTCTTCCACTTGTAAATGCTCCCCACAAGTTAAAAGTATTGCTGAAGTGACTAGTCAAATATATAAAACAGATGCACGATTGTATCTTGGGATGAATTAATTCTGTCTCTGTGTGAGCAAGAGAATAAATGTGTGGGTAGATCAGGGAATACATTGGTCTAAGAACACCAGCTGATTTTTAAATCTCCAGATCTTGATCACTGTTTCTTTGTGTCTGTGTTCCTTCCTGAGAAGGAATCAAAGACGTTTTAAAAAGTAATCCCATTTCAAGTATCATATTTTAATTTAAATTAAACTATCTTAAGATAAGGCCAAAATCTATCCAACACTTATAATTTCTGTTTTTCTTTCATATGAAATATAACTTAAAACCAGCCAAATTGGCAGGAATTTTCCTCTACACTTGCAAAGCAAGGAGCCAGCTCAGTAGGCCTTCTTTCAGATCAGTTCCTGTAACCTTCACTAGCAGCAGGCAGTACAAATACCTGCTGGGATTTGTAGTTGTAAGTTAGGCTACCACATACACCGTGGCGGACATTCACATGTGGACATGCAGGTTCCTTCCGTCTATTTTGAACAACTGTTCTTTGTCTGAGGGTTTGACAACCTGGCCCTATATCTCAAATGTCAGGGCTACTCCGAGTTTTATGGCTGGGCTCAAATCTTCTCAATTACATCTATCATCCTGTATTCAGACAGACAGTTGGACGTTGCTCTTTTGAGAAGGCAAGCAACACTTGTGTAATTAAATCCTCACCTCTGAAAATCTGCATTATAGATTCACATCCTCCACAGACTGTACTTCACAAAAGAAATATTAACAGAGTGACCAACAAAGCAATGTAGTATAGTTAATGGCAAAAGTTATGGCTGGTGAAGGATGTTCTGCATAACCATATTTCCATCCAGGAATCTAGATGAGGCACTGGGGTCAATGAATCTGATTTGGGGTACCATAAGCAAACCTGTCAGCAACATTTCCAAAAATGAAAAGCCATATGCCTGGCACAACAGCCAACAGCCCCTTTTGTCACTGTGGAGCATGGCTTGCTTTTACATCATCTGCTTTATTACCTTCAACGGGACAAGAGTTAAAATAAATTATGTACATGATATTGGTTTGGGTCTCAAAAGATCTTGATTCATTACCTGATAACACCTTATACAGCCTTGAGCATGGGAAGCCTGGATCAGATACAGTTAATTAATTAATTTATGTCACTGGAAACTCTGCACTGAACCTTTTTTGAGGTGATTTGAGTTTTCAGGTTTTGGTGATTCAGTTTTCAACCTACAGAAGTCATTGTTTGCTTATTAACTATGATCTGTTTCATGGGAAGATTGTGAGGCTGTATGCATGTTTTGACATATTTTATGTATCTATGCTTTGCTCACATGTTACGCTGATGAAACAGGACAGACAAACGCCTAGGAAAGTAAAAACAGCTATGCTGAACATGCAAGGTTTAGTCCTCTTCGTTTATACCATTTCTTCTGCATTCTGTGCCTTTGTAGCACCTTGTGATGGGGCCAAATCCAGTTTATTTTCTCACATGCTTATTATATAATAACTATCCAGACTCATGCAATCTAAAATAATCTATTAATGCCCTTGTAAAAATTCAGCCCTTCGACTTTTCTAAGGAGCCTACTAAAAGAAACAGCTACAGGGTCAATCTCAGGTATAACAGATTTTTCTTTTAGGCTTCAACAATAAAATAGTTGGTGGTCTCTAATGCTACTGCCTTTAAAACATTCCTGGGTTTTATTAGGATAACCCATAAGTCTGGGAAGTCCCACCCTAAGCGCCGCAGCAGCTTTTGTTCAGAGAACACAAGTTTCTTCTTGTACAATGTTGGACTCAAGGGTGTCTGAACTATGAATGGGTGGCTAAGGGCATAATAGGCAACAGGTTTCAGATTTTTACGAGGGGGGGGGGAGAAAGGCAGCCCTCCATTGTGGTGCTAATGTATAACACTACCTGAAACATGAAAGGACTCCATCCAGCTCCTGTTATACATGGTCAGATCCTCAACGGGTAAAGCATAATGAAGCTCCATTGATCTCCAGGGAGCTGTGCTGATTTACATTCCCAGGTCTGGCCATGTATCTACACACCATATGTTGCCCTTAGGCAAGCAGAGAATGCACAGATTTCTTCAGCAAACTTTTCTATGAAACCACATGTACATGAATGTGTTTTCTGAAGTGCAGGAAACATACCTGTGCAGAGCTAAAATACAAATTCTGAGATACATGTAGTCATTTGGTCCACTGCAAATGGCTAAGTTGTTCCTTTCCATTCCAAAATGCCTGGAAAATAATGCCATGGGTCACTGTTTTTATGAAGCTGCATTTCTTCTTGGTTTATTATTGCTGACTGACCTCATGAGCTAACTCTTCAGAGGAGCGCATGTGAATTTATTTACATACGTGCCAATTATATTAATAGAAGCTGCAGTGACTCATCACTGCACACTGCTAAAAATCCTCCCTCGTCTCATCTCCGCAGTGAGCTTCAGGGTCCATGTGAGTTTCCTCAGCTTACTTGGCTAGAAGTTCACACATCCTTGCCCTCTTGGGAAGAAAAGTTCACTTTTCTTTCTGAGATGGCAGGTTGAGTGGTTGCCATCCCAGTGCTCAGACCTGCAGCACCTTGACTTTTTGCAAGGACCGCTGCAAGCTTTAATCCCACGTGGGATTGAATCCCAGATATCTTCCTGGCAGGGGACAGCTGTTTGCTCCACTATCTCTCAGTCCTTTTTCAGGGATGCTCTAAGGTCACAGACAGGCAATAAAAATACATAATTCAGATTTAAAATGCTTTTGCAGTATGATAACGTTTGTGTAAGATCAGGCATGTCTCTTGGGGCTGGTGCTGGCTGGGGGGCGTCATAAACTTCATATAGATAATGTTTGTTAATTAATAGTTTTTCTCTATCCCCTTTTTGCTCTTCCACATAGCTCCCCTGCCTTTGGTTTTTCCCTATCTTCTTTCCCTAACTTCTTTTTCTCAAACCCACTTGCTTTTTCTTGCTGTTCTTTCTTCTCATGGCCTCACCTTTACAAAGTACAAATGCAAACGGAACCTGATGACCTTACAGTGTTTGCATACATACAAGATTAAGACAAATGCTCAGTATATGTAAACACCTGCAGGTAAGGGTGTTGACTCAACATACTTGTGTCAGGCTTTACAAAACTGCTCTGCGTTGGTCCAACACAGCTTCCACAGAGGAAAATCCCACTGCAATATTTTAAATTCCTGATCCAAACCTCAGAAATTATTCCTAGAGAATACTATGTTCCCTGAAAAACATAACTGATGCTTGTGGTTTATAGGCCAGAGACCAGATAGGGATTTCTTCTTCATGAGGTCTATGAACATGTTCCAAATTTAGATGGTCAGTCTGTCCAAGTTGAAGGCAGAATTGGAGTAGCTGAGATGTTTTGCATAAAACTGTCTTGACGGTCATATTTTAGATATGCAACCACGTAGACAGCAATTTCGGTGCCCTCCTTTTGATTACATATCTCCAGGTAACCCTTGAGGTAAGAACAGCTCAAGTGAGTTTTAGCAAGAATTCCTTGATTAGAGCTAATAGAAGTTAACTGTACAGAATTCATGTTAGGCAAAATAATGATCATTTCCACTTCTGTAATGATGCAAAGGGGCAGGTAAGGGTGTCACTTTCTAGCACAAAAACAGAGGGAAGTGTTGCAATCCAGGACCATTGTGAAGCACAGCCGTGGAACGTGAGAGACTGTAAGCAACTTCCCCCAAGAGCTGACAGGTCACACCACAGAGCTGAGCTGAACTGAACCCACGTCTGACAAGTCCCAAGCCAGTGCTTTAACCATCCTTCTACTTAAGCAGCTTTACCCAGGTAGCCTCAGAGGTCCAAATTTTGCTCCAGGGTACATGTTGGCCTCATTAACTTACTCTAAGTAAGAGCTGTGAGCAGAACTTAGCCCACAGTAAGCAAGATTTATGGGCTGAAAATGCCACATACTTTGCTTTTTATTCAATGAGGAGGGAAAAAAAACCCCACTTGAAACAAGCTGAGCACAGTAAATGAATCAAGACTGCATATTTTTCATTCTGCAAACAAGAAAATACATACATGTGAACATAAAAAACACAGGTGCCCAAATACTGCAGTTGCCTCCTAAACCTGCTATAAAGCACCAATGGCTATGTTATACCTGTTTCCAGACAGATACGTAAATTACTGTTATTTTGAAGGGGGGAAAATAATCTTAAATATGGTTTGGGGTTATTTTTTCATCTTTTCCCCTAAGGCCCTGTGGCCTTTTTACTTGAATTAAGTGTGTAGAGGTGCCGTGCTCTTTGAACTGCACAAGAGTTTCTTCTCAACAGGAAAAGACAAAGCTTTGGTTATGCTGCATTCCTAATATTTTTTGCAGTTTATGGAAAACTCCCATAAACAGAATACAACACAGGAAGCTTTCTCTGCTAATATGCTGTCTAGACGGCTTAAAATATGACTTCTCCTTGCCTACCAGGTATCATGGCTTTTGCCTACCTGGTATCATGACTTAAACTTTTGACCTTCTTTCTTTTCCCTTTGACCACTTCATAGGCTTTGACCCTTTTCAAGTATTTAATACCCAAATGGCATGTCATCCAAGCTGCTGGGGATATAAGGACAAGAATTCTTAAAACCTCTCCTTTATTGTGAGGTTGCAAAACCTGACTGCAATCTAACATAAAAAGTTAGAAAATGTCTTCCACCCTCTCTGCATGGCTTCACACACAGCACACCTCTGATTGTGGCGTGCCATCCTGTATTTTATCACCAGCCATGTGGACGCACTTCAGCTGGACTTTTGGTCCCACCCCTGACTCTGACACGCTGCTGCTTGCTCACTTCTAGCTGGCCTGGTTTTACCCCCTTCCCCCTCAGGATCTAGTTTAAAGCCCTCTCCACAAGCTCTGCCAACTCCTGGGCTAGGATCCTTGTCCCCCTTTGGGACAGGTGGACCCCATCTGCCACCAGCAATCCCAGTGCCGAATAAACCATCCCATGATCAAAAAAACCAAAATCCCACTGATGGCACCAGCCTCTTAGCCACAAGTTGATCAGGTGTGTTTTCCTTGTCCTCTCAGTGTTCTTCCCTGCTTCTAAAGGGATGGAGGAAAGCATCACTTGTGCTCCTGCACCTCTAACTAATCTCCCCAGTGCCCTAAAATCCCTTTGATAGCCCTCAGGCTTCTCTCTCTGCCACTTCATCTCTGCCAACCTGGAATACCAAAAGAGGGTAGCAGTCAGAGGGCCATACCAGTTTAGGGAGCTGCCCAGTGATGTCCTTGACCTGGGCTCCAGGGAGGCAGCACACTTCCCTGTGGGTTTGGTCTGGGCAACATATCAGCCCCCCCGTTACCCTCGTAAGGGAGTCATCTATGAATTACCCTTCTTTAGGTTTTGTTTATTATTTCAGGGGTAGTCTTGAGGCGTGGGGATGACTGACTCACCCTAGGCGACCCCCCCAGCTGTGCTGTCATCCACATTTCCTTGTCTCTCGAGTTCCAGAGCAGAAAACCTATTGTGCAAGGGCACCTGGGAGGGCAAAGATGGCTAGGAGGAGATGCACTTGCATCTCCGAGTAGGGATGTCTCCATTCCTCCTTGTCCCTTTGGTCCCTGCCTTCTGTCTGATGGCAACAGGGTAGGGTAACATCTGGACATGAGCCACCAATGTGCATCTACAGCCCAGAAGGCCAACCGCATACTGGGCTGCATCACACGAACTGTGGCCAGCAGTTTGAGAGAGGTGATTCTGCCCCTCTGCTCAGCTCTGGTGAGACCTCACCTGGAATAGTGTCCAGATTTGGAGCCCTCAACACAAGAAGGACATGAACCTGTTGGAGCATATCCATAGGAGTGCCACAAAAATGATCCAAGGGATGGAGCGCCTCTCCTGTGAAGCCAGGCTGACAGTTGGGCTTGTTCAGCTTGGAGAAGGCTCCTGGAGGACCTTATAGCTGCCTTCTGATACCTGAAAGGTGCCTATAGGAAAGCTGGGGAAGAACTGTTCATGAGGGCATGAATTGTGGGTGAATGGTTAAGGGACCAGGGAGGACATGAACCAGTGTCCGAGCAAGGTCTCTGTGGTGGTACTGAAGCCTTAACAATGGAAAAGTACTGGCAGTAGAGACAGGCAAGGCGGGAACTAAGGAGCCCTAAGCAGGACGGGGTGCACGTGAAGCACGTAGGCACAAGCAGCTGGCTTGCACGTGATCAGCTAGCTTGTAGACAGGAGCTCTAGCAACAAGGCAGTTGACCAGTAGGTGTAACCGTGTAGGTTTAGAATAACCAATGAGATGTTGCCACGTATGTTTCTTTGGCTATATAAGCCTTGTGTTGTAAGCAATAAAGTGAAGTTGGATCACTCATATTGAGTTCGTTTTGCTTCCCCGCGTCGTGGGGCACCCAAAACCCTGAAGAATCCGTGGCAGGCATGTACCAATAGGACAAGGGGTAATGGTGTCGTAGTTCTGTGTGGCTGGGTTCTGGTGGAGAACAAGGGGCTGCAGGGGTGGCTTCTGAAAGAAGGAACCAGAAGCTCTTTGCAGGGCCGTGAGAGTAAACACCAGATGGCTCAAGGCTGGAGTCGTTGTTGACCAAGGCTGAGCCCATCAGCAATGGTCACAGTGTCTCTGGGAATCACATTTAGGAGAAAAAATGCAAGAAGCTGCATTTTGCCACCAGAAAATGGAGTGAGAAGATGTAAGGAGCTCTGCAGACACCAAGGCCAGGGAAGAGCGGGGAAGGAGGCACCCCAGGTGCCAGAGAGAAAGATGCCCCTGCAGCCTGTGGAGAAACCCATGGTGGAGTGGGTGTCCCCCCACAGCCCATGGAAAAGGCCAAGACCCCACCTGTAGCTGGTGGAGAGGCCCCATGCTGGAGCAGGTGGAGACAGACAGGAGATGTTGTGACCTGCATTGGAGCAACCCTCTGCCGGCACTTGCAGCCTGTGGAGAGAGACAGGGACACAGAGATGAGAGAGAGATCTGCACTGGAGCATGTTTTCTGGGTGGCCAAGGCTTATGACCCCATGGAGGACCAGTCTGGAGCAGTCTGGGCCAGAGAGACTGAGAGGCATTCTGTGGTTTATGACTGCACCCCATAGCAGTGACCCACACTGGGGCAGCTGGTGAAGAGCTGAAGCCCTGTGGGAAAGGACTCACGTTGGAGAAGCTCGTGAAGGACTGTCTCCGGTGGGTGGGACCCCACAAATGTTGTGCCCCCCCCCCCCCCCCGGGTTAAGAAGGAAAACAACTCGTGAGGAACTGACTGAAGCCTCCATTTTCCCAGTCCCTCCCCCTCATGCCACAATGAGGGAGGGAAAGAACGGAGCAAAATCATGACTAAAGTGAAGTCTGCTGAGCAAGGAGGGGTGGGGGAGTTGCATTAAGATCTGGCCACACTTCTTATTACCCGACTCTGGTGTCACTGGGTGTGCAGGGCAGTGTCATAAATTAGAGTTTTCTTTCCTTTGTTCTGCGTTGAGTCTGTTTTGCTGTGATGCTTATTGTGGAATGATCTCTCCCTGTCCATATCTCTCTACTCCTATGCCTCTCAATATGTATTTTCTCCCCTGTCCAGCTGAAAAGGGGAGTGATGGACCAACTGCCAACTGAATATGAGTCAGCAGTGTGCCCAGGAAGGGCAATGGCATCCTGGTTTGTATCAAAAACAGTGCGGCCAGTAGGTCTAGGGAGGTGACTGTGTCCCTGTACTCAGCATTGGTGAGGCCACATCTCGAGTACTGTGTCCAGTTCTGGGCTCCTCCCCATAAGAAGGACATTGAGGTCCTCAAGCGCGTCCAGAGAAGGGCAGCCAGGCTGGGGAAGGGGCTGGAGGGCAAATCCTATGAGGAGTGGCTGAGGGAGATGTGGGTGTAAAGCCTGGAGAAGAGGAGGCTGAGGGGAGACCTTATCATCGCCTGCAACTACCTGAAAGGTGGTTGTGAAGAGGTGGGAGATGGTCTCTTCAGCCAGGTGACAGGAGATGGGACAAGGGGAAATGGCACTAAGCTTCGCCAGGGCAGGGTCAGATTAGATGTTAGGAAAAAATTTTTTACTGAAAGGGCCTGGAACAGGCTGCCCAGGGAGGGGGTTGATGTGGTGTATTGACAGGCACGGACTCCGATTGTGATGGATCGAAGACAACTTTAATAACTGAGCAATCTTTTATACCGTCTCTATGGCTGACGCAGAAGTCTCAAGTCAGGTTTCAGGACTTTTCACTAATACTGTAACCACAACATTCCTTTGCAAAAGGTTGTCCCACCCTAGGGGACAACTACTGTGCAGGAGTCTTTCCATCTGCACCTTACTTACCATGACAAAGCACTCCGTGCCACCTCCCTGCTAAAGGACGAAGAAATTTACATCTCTACATGACACTCTTTCCTGCTTTATCTCTTGCTTTTGCAGCTTCTCTCCAACAAGCAGAACTGTCTCTTTTCCAGGGCCGCTCTCCATTTCCCACAGGTTGAGTCACCATCCCTGGATGTGTTTTAAAAAAGGGTAGATCAGGCACTTAGGAATATGGTTTAGCATAGGATGGGAATGGTTGGACTTGATGATCTTAAAGGTCTTTTCCAACCTTGTAATTCTGTGATTCTGTGAACTTTGGTGGGCATCTGGCCTCCAGCCACCGTCAAACCACCACTAGAAAAGGGGAGATTCAGGTTGGATAGTAGGAAAAAATTATGCAATATAAGGGTGGTGGATCATTGGAACAGGTTGCTCAGAGATGTAGTAGACGCCCCATCCCTGGAGATATTCAAGGTCAGGCTTGATGGGGCTCGGGTGAGTGACCTGATCTAGTGAAGATGTCCCTGCTTACTGCAGGGGGGGTTGGACTAGATGGCCTTTAAAGGTCCCTTCCAACCCAACACATTCTATGATTCTATGAACTGTGGAGTAATGAGCAAAAGCACCACCCTAATGCCTCTCTTGTGAGGATGACAGGGAGCCACTCCACCAGTCTATCCCACTTTCACACTCCCTGAGGCTCCTCAATTGTTCCAGCTCCTCCCTAAACTCTGCCAGCATGCTGAGCAAATCATCCACCTACTCAGACCACACGCAGTCGGCATCACTGCTCCCCTGCCTGCAGCAGAAACAGGCTGAGGTGCTGCCTGCAGCCAGAGACTTGGACTGCTGCGTGTTTCTGCAGGACCTCTGTTTGGGTTGCTGCATTCTTGCTGTCAATGACATTCTGCCTATGTGGGACCATGGCTGCTCCTGGTTCCTCTGGGCCTGTGATGGCCATTACGTCAGCTGCCCATTAATCCCGTTTGCTGCACTCTCTGAGAGAGCTCTTGGCTCCCATCTCCACCCGCACTGAGTCAGAGCTGCCTGGCGTTAGGAGCAACTTCTCCCCTGCTGGGGCTTGGGCCTGGAAACCCTCTCCCCCCCCCGAGCTTTTTGGGCTCTTTTGCTGCTATTTTAGCCACTTCTTAGCCGCTCAAGGAAGGACCGCTGTCGCGATTCGCCACTCAGGAGCCCTTCACCTGACTGGCTCTCATACATACTTGTGTGAACTCGGGATCTGCAAAACCCTTAACAGTGTCCTTACAATCACAGGAAGCCACCCCAGTAGAACCTGTATGTTTAGGCCAGTTTGTGATGGGACAAGCACTTAGCAAACAAGCACGAGCTGTGAATCCTATCATTAGAGACCCATGTAGAGTGGTGTCTACTGCTGTTAACTGTTGAATCTAGTTGGTGGCTGGTCACAAGTGGCCTTCCCCAGGGCTTAGTACTGAAGCCAGTTGTCTTCAATATTTTTATCAATGACCTGGACATGGTGAGTAAATTTTCAGATGACACCAAGTTGGGCAGGATTGTTGATCTGCCTGAGGATAGGAAGGCTCTACAGAGGGATCTGGACAGGCTGGATTGATGATGGGATGAGACCAATTATATGAGGTTTAAAAAGGCTCAGTGACAGGACCTGCACTTGGGTCACAACAACTATATGCAACACTACAGGTTTCGGGAAGAGTGGCTGGAAAGCTACTGGGTGGAAAAGGACCTCGGTGTGTTGGCTGACAGCATGGTGTGAGCATCCCAACCTCAGAGTAAGGTGAGCACCCCCACCTCAGTCCATCTATGAGACCCCTCAACCAAAAGGAGCCAAATGTGGCAACCACCAATACATGACAACAGTTCAGATCCAACCCAAGTTAAAAATGGCCCTGCTATAAACCCCCTTGGAGTGGTTCTCTTTGGAGCAGTAAGTCTGGGTCCCAAAGGACTACCTTTGGATCAGGACACCACAGAAAGGAACTTCATGGTATTCTGTGTCCTCCCCTTATATGTAAGTGCTAAGTACATTTTGTGTCCTCATTCCAGGTTTAGATTCAGTCACAAAACCAACTGGAAACCTGACTCTGTAGGTCTCTCCACATATTGAGAACTGTGTTCACTTTTAGGCCCATCACTTCAAAAAAGACACTGAGGTGCAGGAGGGCTTCCGTAGAAGAGCAGTTAACGTGGTGAAAGCTCTGGAGAAAAGGTCTTATGAAGAGCAGCTGAGGGAACTGAAGCAGACGCTGGAGCCAAAAAGGAGGGAGCAGAGCAGCTATGCCTGAGGAGCCCTGCTCTTCTCTGCCTTGGAGCAGTGGCACTTCTGTGTGGTCCTGGCCCTGCTCTTCTGGCTCCACAGGTGGCTCAGTACAAGGAGCCATCACTGACCCAGGAGGAGCAAGAAGCAGATAAAGAAAAGCAAAAAGAAAGATGTGGTATTGCATCTACTGTGTCTGCACAGTTTCTTACATCATCTCACTCCTTTCTCTGGCAGCAAAAAGTGACTGCTTGCATCTTTTCATCTTCTAAATGTGAAGTCAGAGAGGTGCTATGATCATAGCTGATTGGTCAACAATGACTCTAGCCTTGTGTTGGCTGGTGTTTACTAACTTGGGCCTGCAGAAAGTTATAGCTGCTCCTTGCAAAAGCCACCACTTTGCCCATGCCTTCTCCACCAGAACCCTGACATACAAAACTACAACACTCCTCCATGTCCAGTTGAGAAGGAAGAGTGACAGAGCGGCTTGGTGGGCACCAGGCTTCCAGCCAAGGTCAATCCACCGCCGCATCCATGGGACCCTTGTCTGCAAGCAGAGAGGAAAGCTGAGTCCAAAAGGAAGGCAGAGGCGGGAGTATGATGTGTTAAGATTTGGTTTTCTTTCTCATTACGCTTCTCTGATTCCAATGGTAATAATGAAGTCAATGAATTTCCCCAAGTGTGCCTGCGCCTGTGACAGCAGCAGAATCACAAATGGGTGGGCAGGTTGTGTATCCTGTACCCTATGTAAACAGTGTACCCTGGGCTAGTGGTGAGTGTACACATGGGGGGAGGCCACTGGCCGGGGTCATTGCTCCATCGGCCCAGCTGACAGTGGTCAAAGGACCTCTTGGGAACCCCATTCCCCACCAACTCATTTCCAGAACAATCTAGAACTTGACACTGAGTCTGTGCAAGATATGCTGGGCCTGCC
Source organism: Porphyrio hochstetteri (assembly GCA_020800305.1). NCBI lineage: Eukaryota > Metazoa > Chordata > Aves > Gruiformes > Rallidae > Porphyrio > Porphyrio hochstetteri. Next base: position 64,289,318 of record CM036908.1, on the reverse strand, counting down.
CAGGAGGGTGGGGCCAGGCAGCATAAAAAAATGCAGATTTGGGACACCTGGCATGTGCCTGCCATCCAAGGACTACAACTTTATGAGTCATAGAATGGTATGGGTTGGAAGGGACCTCAAAGATCCTCCAAGATCCAAGCCCCCTGCCATAAGCAGGGACACCCTCCACTAGATGAGGTTGCCCAGAGCATCATCCCACCTGGCCCTGAACACTGCCAGGCATGGGGCTTCCAGAACCTCTCTGGGCAACCTTTTCCAGTGCCTTACCACCCTCAGAGTAAAGAATTTCTTCCTAATGTCTGAGCAAAACCTACCCTCTTGCAGCTTAAAGCCATCCCTCCTTGTCCTATTACTACACTCCCTGACAAACAGTCCTCTCCCACTTTCCTGTAGGACTCCCTTAAGTACTGGTAGGCTGCATTGAGGACACCCTGGAGCCTTCTTTGGTCTGAACAAGCCCAACTCTGGCAGCCTGTCTTCACAGGCCTGCTGATCAACTTTGTATCCCTCCTCTGGACTGGCTCCAACAGCTCCCTGTCTTTCCTGTACAGGGGACCCCAGACCTGGAGGCAGAGCTCTAGGCAATCCAAGACCAGGGACCCAAGGGCGTTCCAAGACCAGGGACACAAAGGCGTTGCCCTTGGAGACCTCAGTGAGGCAGGTAGGTATCGGGCTTTCCAAGAAGGGAGCCCTTTGCGCATTGGACAAGTACCATGAGCGCAGAGCAGGGCTCTGGCTGCTCTTGCTGAAGCCCCAGCGTGACTCTCGGCCACAAGCCAGCATAGAGCAGCAGCTCCCGGAGCTGGAGGCCCAGGAGGAGTGAGCTGTCCTGCCTGCGCCATGCACCTCCCTTGCCTCATCAGCCCTAGGACAATGTCTCCTTGGAAGCAATGTCTTCTCGTAGTGGCACAGCAGGAGCAGAGATCCTTTTCATGGAGAGGCCCCATCCCAGCACCAGCATATATACACCACCACCTACCCACCGGTGTGACAAAGGCACAAAGAGCACACCTACGTCCGCAAGCAGAGAGTCCAGCACCAAGGGAGCTGGTCCCATCTCACAGGATGGCATCTCAAAGAGCAAAGCATCTGTACGGGCTTGGTGTGGCAAGGGTCGTGGCAGCGGAGGGGCTGCAGGGGTGTCTGCTGTGAGAAGATGCAGATGCTTCCCCTATGTCTGTCCGATAGAGCCAGTGCCAAGCAGCTCCAAGACGAACCCACCGCTGGCCAAGGCTGAGCTAATCCACAATGGTGGCAGCACCTCTGGGATAACGTATTTAAGAAGGGGAAAAAACTGCTGCGCAACAGCAGCTGGATAAGAGGAGGGAGACTATGAGAGAGAACCAGCTCTGCGGAGAGCAAGGTTGGGGAGGGAGGGAGGGCATGAGGGAGGGAGGAGGTGCTCTAGGGACCGGAGCAGAGATTCCCCCGCAGCCTGCGGTGACGACTGTGGGGAAGCGGGTTGTCCCCCTGCAGCCCATGGAGAACGGTGGTGGAGCAGAAACCCACCTGCCGCCTGTGGAGGACCCCCTGCCTGAGCAGATGGCTGCACCCAGAGGCGGCTCCTGTCAGGACCCGAGACCCCGCAAAGAGGCAGCCACTCTGGAACAGGTTTTCTGTCAGGACTTGTGAGCCTGTGGGGAAACCATGCTGGAGCAGTCCATTCCTGAAGGAACAGAACCCTGTGGAAGGGACCCACTGTGGAGCAGGCGATGAGAGCGAGGAGAAAGCAGCAGCTGAGACAATGTGCGATGAACTGACCGTCAGCCCCTTCCCCATTACTTTGTGGGGCTGGTGGGGAGGAGGTAGACAAATCATGAGCAAAGTTGAGCCTAGGAAGAATGCAGAGGCAGGAGTAGGGTGTGTTAAGATTTGGTTTTATTTCTCGTTACACTTCTCTGATTCCATTGGTAATAATTAAGTCAATGAATTTCCCCAGGTCAAGCCTGTTTGGCCATGAGGCTGACTGCAGAGTGATCGCCCTGTCCTCATCAGGTTATATTTTCTCCCCCGTGTCCAGTAGAGAAGGGAGAGTGACAGAGCGGCTTGGTCCAAGCTCAAGCCACCACGGCATCCATGGGACATCACATCCCCTGGATTTATGTTTGGTAAGGGTCTGGGAGGCTTTGGTCTGCTTCTTAACAGGAGCCCCTGGGAGCGGGAGCACTGCTTTTGTGCTTTAACACAGCAGGCAGCTAAAACAACACCACAGCCGCTTGGACACTCCACCTGCTCCAGTGGGATAGGGGAGAGAATTGAAACAGGCAAAACACATAGGGTGAAAAAATGGCATTCAATTGGGCAGAAAGAGGAGAGAACGGCAGCAATAACCATGGTAATACCAATAATACTAATGATGATGATGGTGATGATAAAGGAATATACAAAACCAGTGATGCACTGCAACACTGCTCACTGCCCAGAACTGACGCTCAGCTTCTGCCTGAGCAACACAACCTCCGCGCCAAGACCCCCAGGTCTATGCAGAACACGACATCGCATAGCATGGAATATACCTTTGGCCAGTTTGAGGCAGCTGTCCCGGCTGTGTGCCCTCCCAGCTTCTTGGAAGTCCCCCGCCTTCTCAACAGCAGGCCAGTTGAGAAGCTGAAAAGACTCTGTCTGCTCGGCAACAACTAACAAATGTCCATGTATTATCATCATGATCCTCATCCCAAATCCAATGCACAGCAGTGTGCCGGTTGCTAGTCAGAGAACTGACTCCATTCCAGACAAAACCAGGACACAGTGCTGCCAGGCGGGCCTGTGCTTTGGGGTGTCTTTGGGGCATCTTTGGGGCTTTGGCTTGCTCGGGGCACCGGTGAGCAGCAGGGCCCTAGTGAGGCCCAAGGGCAGAGCTAGCTGCGGCTGCGCCTGTGATTGGCTCCTGTGCCTGTCACAGCAGCGGCATCACAGTGGTGACAGCGTAGGCATCACAATGGGGGCTGGTGGTTGTAAGTGGCAGGCAGGCTGTGCTGACCAGTGTAGGCTTGGCTAGCGGTGAGTGCACACGTGGGGGGAGGCTGGGCTGGACGAGGGCCGGGGCAAAAACACGGGCCCCCGGGGACGTGGGTTCTCACCCAGCATCAAGGGACCAGCTGCTGGCGGGAGTGCCTTGGACAGGGCATGGTGCTGCCAACACCAGGGCTGGGCACAGGCCCTGCTGCCTCATGGCTGCCTCACCCCCTCTCCTACCGGCCCCCAGCTCTCTGCGGCTCCCCTCCCAGATCCTTCCCAGGCCCACTGAAGCCCTTCTCTCCTGCAGGCCATGGCTGTCAGCACGTTCTTTACAATATTTGTGAGAACCATGATCCAGCAAGTGCAGTTGGTTGGTGAGGAGATGGATGAGGCCACACTTGAGCGCATGAAGCAGCGTGAGGAGTTTCTGAGCAAGGAGATGGCTCGTCTCCTGCAAGAGAGAATGCTAAGGAGTGCGGAGCAGAGCTACTTTGCCAGGGGATTCTCTCTCGTTAAGCAATGGCAGTTCTGCGTGCTCCTGTTCCTGCTCTTCAGGCTCTGCAAGTGGCTCTGGAAAAGGATCCATCAGCAAGTCAACAAGTGGAGGAAGGCGGGTAAAGGGAAGACAGAAGAAAAATGCAGCATTGCATTGGATGTGGGCAGAATTTCAGCTGAGCGCGTCCTGAGACCACCAGAACCACTCAATAAGTTGGACGAGCTCATGAGTGAACTTCTGCGTCTCTCCCGAGCTCTGACCAGGAACAGTTTCATGCCGCGTCTCAAATCCCCTATCAGGGTGGACAAGGCCTTTGTGGCATCCAGTCCCTACGCGCATGACACCTGCTGCCTGCTTGTGCCCCTGAAGCCTCCCCGCGGGCATGCCTTCCATCTGGAGCTGAGCTCTGCAGAGGAGCGACCAGCGAAGGACTCACTACTTCGTGTGGAGCTGGTGTGCACCTGCACGATGGAGCATCTGGTGGGGGACATGCTGTGCTTCCTCCACACCCCCAAGGAGCAGCTGAGGAAACACCAGGGTCCCAGCCTCCTGAGCACCCTCTGCACTGGCCCCTACCTGGACATGGAGAAAATCACCCTCTGGTTCCACATACTGGTGGAAGCGGTCTGGGTGTTTCTGCCTCAGTCCAGACACTGCTCTCTAATAGCGCTGCCCTCCAGGCGGTCCTGCAGGTTCTGCCTGACGACCAATTCCAATCATTCCCACCTGATTGAGATGATCTTGGGGGTCCAGCACAGTGACTCAGACACCTTCCTGAGCATCGAGTGAGCAGAGGCCAGTGTCACCAGCAGCAGGACGTGGCCAGAGAGCCGCACTTTGGCAGAGATGGAGCTCTTCAAGGACAGGGCCAGGCCTGAAGACGCTCCCTGGAGAGCTGGTGCTCCTGAACTGAGCACACGACATGGAGAGCATGCTGGTGATTTGGCAGCGGGAACTGCTGCCACCCCTTCCCTCCAGAGCACAAACACTCTCTGTGGAGTGGGACCTGATGCACCTGAAGAGGCCCTTGGAAGGAGCCTTGTGACTCCCATTGCCACCTGAACAGTGACCGCCTTCCCCATCCCCCCTTCTCCACTCTGAGAGAGTCCGTTCCTTCTGGGAACTTGGTTCTCTGCAGAGATGTTAATATATTCCCTGTGTGAACAAACACTGAGCCTGTGAGTGTCCATGCATGTCCCCGAGCTGGACATATGCTCCTGGTGGCGTCTCACCAGAGCAGAGAAGAGCACAGCAGAACAGATCAAAGGGTCAGAATCTTGTCCCTCGATCTTCTCCCTGGTCCTGCTGGTTTTGATGCAGCCCAGGATATGGCTGGCTTTCTGGGCTGCCAGCGCGCACCGCCGGATCGTGTTGACCTTAGGACAGATTCATGGAATCATAGAGTCATAGAATAGTGTGTGGTGGAAGGGGCCTCAAAGATAGAGCAGAAAGATAGAGTGAAACAGGCTGCCCAGAGAGGTGGATGGGGCCCTGGGCAACCTTGAGTAGATCAAGGCCTGGAGGTTAGTGGCCCTGCCTGTGGCAGGGGGATTGAAACTGTATGATCCTTGGGGTCCCTTCCAACCCAGACCATTCTGTGATCATCCATTTCCAACCACCCTGCCACGAGCAGGGACACCTTCCACTAGATCAGGTTGCCCAGAGCCTCATCCAACTCGGCCTTAAACACATGAAGGGATTAGGCTTCCAGAAGCTCTCTGGAAATCCTGTTCCAGTGCCTCACCACCCTCACATAAAGAATTTCTTCCTAAACTCTAATCTAAACCTACCCTCTTTCAGCTTGAAGCCACTGCCCCTTGTCCTGTCACTACGCTCCCTGATAAAATGCCCTCTCCCACTTTCCTGGAGGCCCCCTTTAAGTACTGGTAGGCCGCAATGAGGTCTCCCTGGAGACCTTCTCCGGTCTGAACAAGCCCAGGCCTCGTGTGGCCTGCCAGCACAGGACAGGTGCTCCTGCCCTCCAATCAACTATACGTTGCGGTCTTCCTTTCTGGACTCGCCCCAACAGCTCTATGTCTTTCCTGCACCGGGGCCTGTATTGCTCCAAAGAGCATTTTGCGGGAACTGGAATGAGTGGTTTGTCTCAAGCAATCTGTCTTGCTAGATAACAGAACCCCAGAGGCAGTCTGACGTTTGGTGGACTGTCTCTCGCCTCACAAGGGACTGGATCCTGCAACAACTGTGGGACGTTTGGACTGGGGCCTCTGTCCTCCAAAGGCAGGAAGGGCCTGTAGAGTCTTGATCTAAAAGCAGTCGCTCTGGCAACGTGGACATTATGTTTAGGTGAGGTTCTCATGTGAAAAACCATCTGAACGCAGTCCCTGCAAGGGCAGCCCCTCATTCAGTAGCCACCCTGATAAACAGGATCCTGGCCTTATCCGATAGGGAACAGTGACAGGCAAGTGGGGCCCTGTGTTGGCAGAGCACACTGACTTTTCCATATCTTCCAGAATTCCCTGTCTTACAACATCTGGTATCTGCATCTGTATGTTATGGATCAATTATATACATGACTTTTAAATTGCTTAAAATATTTTTTTATCTTCCAACCTACTCCTAAATCCTGCAGATGGGTCAAATTAACTACTAAGATCTGCTCAGTGGGTTTCACTCTTGTGTTTTCTTGCCCATAAATGTGAAAAACAATTATGTGAAAACAAGTTCCTCCTACCACAGCTGAAATTTACGGTGCTGAGCTGAGTAGGTAAGTTCAGCTAAGCATTTTGTCAGCATGTAGCAAACCAAATGTGAGTAAGGATTTTATATTCTCCATGCAATATGAGCTAGGGAGCCTGCTTTGGCAGGGGGGTTGGACCCGATGATCTCTCGAGGTCCCTTCCAACCCCTACAATTCTGTGATTCTGTGATACATCTTCATTGTGTTCTTGTGCATACATGTTTATATTATCTTGTGCATGTAAGTTATACTTGCTCATCTCAAGAGCTAACACTCTAGCAATACAGATTTCAGGCATGTATTGTATATAGACACCATAATATTGATACATTTATAATGGTCCTCATGTGGAAAATGCTAGCAAGTGTGGAAAATCAACGGTAGACAAGCACACCGGATGATGTCCAGCAAGTCTCAGCTTTATTCGGTTACAGGTCGGGCTTTTATGGTTACAATAATTAGCTTATGCATATTGCAAAAGGCGAGCTCACAATTGGTTCAAAGTAAGAGAACATCTCCGCCCATACTGGTACATACTTGTAACTTAGTATCTCAAAGACCTAGTGTTCTTGTCACGTTTGTCACGTCTCTCATGTTTGTCACATCCCTCCGGTCCTTACTGCTTGACCAATTTCATCATATCAGGCTCATGGCCTTTGGTCACCAGCCATGTTTCCACAAAACTCCCTACAAGCAAGCTCAAATGATACACTAAGATTTTGTTTAGGTATTCATGTCTGAACCAGAAACTCCCCAGAGGGTCCTTTGCTTGTTTGATAAATCAGAAAAGAACACATTTTTATACAAGCATTTTAATACAGGAAATATGAGTCTAGTCAGTATCTTTCCAAATACATATTTCTGACTGGGTTTTGATGTGAAATGCTGCTTAATGTCTTTCAAAGTACTATTTAAACAAAGTCACATAAGCAACTACCAATCAAGGTCTCCCATTCTTCTAACACGAAAAAGACCCATTGCTAAATAAATACTTTTTAGAATCACATATAATGAATAAACCAGAAAGAGAGTAGAAGAGTAGGAAAAGCAAACAGCAACAAGGCATTTCTTAGAATATGTATTACTCCCCAAAAAAATAAATGTAAGTGGCCATTCATAGTTTGTGTCTCTGCTTGGGCAATTACAGACCTTTTGCTCAGGTATGACTCAGCCCGCTGCATTTTGGAGGGCTGGCAGGAATGGCACTGAGAGTAACGTGCAGTGTCCAGACAAGCCAGAAGCAACTGATAAATGACATAAAGAAGGGTGTAGCCAGAGAATGCTTCTAACAAATGCATCTGAAAGTGAGCTCTAAAGAAATAATGGATTGACAGCAAAGAGCAGGCCCCTGGGAAATGCTGGGGTTTGAAAGCTCCCATGTAACTCTGGTTTAATTCTATTTTGAGTGGAACCAGTAGAGAAAGAGAGGAGACTTTCCCCAGAAAGCATATTTTTGTATTGAAAAGTGTAGAGCAATTCAGACAAAGAGTCCCAGGCATCTCAGCAGAGGAAACAGAAGACAAAGCTGCTTGCCAAACGTGGACTAGCTAACTTTTCTCTTCCCAAGTGCAGGTAGTTCCAAAAGAAATAACATTTTTTAAAGCCATAATGATGTTGATGTTAACTGCAGTACATGTGGGATCAATTGCATTACCTTTTATTGTAATTGCTCAGCACTTGCCATTGTAATATCCTGATTTTGATTGCTTATGATTTATGAAAAGATATATATGCCAGAAGCCTCAGGTTGAGCATTTGGGATTTTTTAAAAGATACATTTATAGATGCCTGTGGGGACTCAGAAGAACTGTCTCTAATTTGTCATTTGGGTATGAGGACATGGGTACTGAGAAGAGGTCCTTCTCTCTTCTGTGGCTTCTCCCCTGGTGTTCAACTAGAGAGCATCCTTATTCAAATGCAGAGGGGATGAAAGCACTCTTCAGTAAGAGGAAACAAGACATGTGGGCTTCTTTTATGAAAAGGATATACTTGAGTAATTAGAATGGAACGAACAATAGGGCTGAGTTAATATTGCACAGGTAGCCATGGTTTGAGTACTGTCTGAGTTTTGTGGACCCCATTTTGCATCTATGATGTTGTTCCTCCAGTTTATTTTATATGGGATGTGTAATGCCACACCACAACCAGTATGCAGTAATAAACTGTCTCGACACGGTATCATGCTGCTATCCTCAGCGTATAGCTACTTGACAAACAGCAGACCATACTTCCCTGAGTATCTCTCCCCTCTCATTCTACTTCATTTTTATTTTTTTCTCTCCAGCAGTTTCCAGTCCTGATGGTCTTCATCCCCACCTGTACTCCAGTTTGTGGCATTCTCCCCTTTTCCTTCACATCCCCTTCAGTCTGTGTCCTTGTACCCATCATGTGTATTTACAGCCCTTCTTACACAGCTTGCAAGTGTGTCTAGTCGCTTTCCAGATCAATTCTTCTGTTTCTCCCAAGTTTTCTCTCATTTCACTTGCTGTTTTCCTTTGCTATTCTTTTTCCCTCTAGATTTTTTTTATTTTCTCATTTTTCTTTGGCAGTATTTTCTCTAGTTCCTAACTCCTGATTCCTAATCTATTAATCTGAGCTCTCATCCATTCTCCCATTGAAACCCTGAACTTTTTGCATCCGTAACATCCTGTCTTAGGGATTTTCACAGCTCTGCTACCACCATGTGAAGAAACACTTCCTGCTGTTTTGAACCTGGCTCTTACTAGCTTCGTCATGCCCACTAGTTCTTGTGCTGGAAAAGACAGTAAAAAGTTGATCCCTGCTCAACCTCTCCTTACCATTTGTGGTGATGTAGACCTCTGTCATACCCCCACCCCCAATCTGTCTCTTTTCCAGAGTCAAACATTTCTCATATGGAAGTCATTGCAAACCTTTGATCATCCTTTTTGCCCTTTTTGGAACCTTTTTCCAGTTTACTATATCCTTTTTCTCAGATGAGGGGACAGAACAACACACATTATTTGAGGTGTGGATGAACCACGGCTGTAGAGAGTGATGAAGTGATTTTTGGTCTTCTTTCTATTCCTTTCCTAATCATTCCTAATGTTATATTTGCTTTTTTACTGCTGGCTTCTGAGCCCTGAGCTGACACTTTCATTTAAAGTTCATTTCTTAGTGGTAATAGTCAGCTCAGAGCACATCATTTTACAATGAATCTAGGACTGGCTTTCCCTACATGCATTGCTTTATGTTTATATACACTGAATTTCATCTGTCATTTTATTGTGCAGTCACTCAGCCTCATAAGGACCTTCTGCAATTCTTCACCCTTCACAATCCCCACTGTTAAAAACCAACAGGAAGCCTGCAGCTCCCTTTCCTCAGGAAAGGTTAGCAGGGTCTGAGCAATGCAGAGAGATTCATCTTTGTGCAAAGTCATCTGGATGAGCTGCTGTTAGAGTTTTCTCAGGACAAGCTGGGCACTCTCAGGGAGGGTGGGCAAGAGAACACAGGTAAGCAAGAAGACTACCTAGCATGCTGCTATGAATGTACCACAGTCTTCACCTAAACAAAGCCTGGGACCATGGGTATATGAGCACAGGGAGGAGCAAGGCAGGCTTACCCTCTACAGCTGCACATGTTGCTTGGGAGTTAGACTGGCTATGGTACAGCCACACGTCTGCTAATGTCAGCTCATAAAAGAAATAAAAAAAAAAAAAAGAAAAGAAATCGCCTTTGGTTTAAAGTTGGCCCCCTCTGTGCCCCCCTTCTTTTCCCCCCTCTGCTTCAAAAGAAAGACAGGTTTGAGTCTGACTCTGAAGCACCCTCTGCTACAGTATGTGCCATTTACTTTAGTAAGGCTGATTAAGTCATGCATTTACAAGTAGACCTTCCATCAGAGCTAATTTAAAGCAGATGTTCTGGGTTCCACAGCCAGGGAGGCATCAATCTGAGAACTGCAAGGGTCTCTGTAAGAGCACTGTTTTTACTGCATTTTATAGTGTACTGGGAGGAGGTTAATTGGTGTAAAAGTTTAATTTCAAATAAGGATTCCCTTTTAAAGTTGCATATATGCATATACTTTTTATGGAGCGTTATATTACAAAGTCAAAGTGGGGGAGAAAAATCATCCAAAACCAGTTCAGGATCAAAGACACCCAACCTGTCAAATGCTAAGATATTTTTATGAGGAAATAAGACTCACATTTTCTCCAGAAGACGCAGAGAGAATTAAGGAGTGGAAAAATATTTAACTAGATTCCATGGTATATTAGGAGAAGGAGAAAAAAAACCCCACCCATGCCAATATGTTGGTTTCAGAACCTTCTGGCTTGGCTTCTGCTGCTGAAAATACTGGCAAGAAAATTCTCTGCACTGGGATTATTTACTAGAAAAGCAATAGATTTGTACAGTTTAACAATAGAGGGAGGATTCAGAATTGTCCATTTGCTCCATGTTCTAACATTCAACTACTTTTGGTTGTTATTTGTGAGCCAGAATAACTACACTTATCCCTTGAAATGATCAGCAGTGCTGGCTTAGCATAATTTTATTACTGATTAATGGTATTGCCCATGGAGGGGTTGTGGCCTGTTTCTTAACAATGCAAGCTGCACAGGCTTCACTTAGACGGGGGACCAGTTTTCTTATGAATCTTAAGTAATTTAGATTTATAATTTATTAGAAGATATCAGATTTTTGCCTTTAGTAAAATCATCAACAAAAGAAACTATTTACCTTGAACTTCAGCCTGGTTTTGCAGGCCATACAGACTATGGAAGTATCCAGCTCTGGAAAGTCCCTTCCTCCCTTCTGAGGGAGAGTCTCATCAAATTTTGCTGCTCTTCCAGCCTTATGGTACAGAACCACCTATGTGCCTTAGCCAAAGTGGTTCAGTGCTTTCCAAACCATGGGCTTGATAAAGCACCTTCATGTCTATCAGGGTAAGACAGCTAAAGCCAGGCCTACAATCCTTTTCTGCAAATGATGAGTTATTTACTCAAGGATTTACTGTAGGAAAACTATGCCTGCACACTTCATCCACACCAGTTACATCCCAGACTAGACCCCCAAATGCAGCAGACTCAGTCTCTGTTCCTGGTGAAAACTTCTCATCAAACAGCAGCAAAACATGTCAGCAAAGCTCTCATCTGTTACTTGTCCTTTCCCACCTGCTCAGGGTGCAGAGTAATTTCAGACTTGCGTAACTGAGACATTTTTGTGGAGTTCAGTGTAGAGGGTCATTTCAGACTTCCCGGGCTGTAAATCAGAGATTGAGCTCAGTCTAGTCTTGCTCCTGACCGTAAGACACACATCACAGCCCTATCTCATGCTCTTCTTCCCCCCCCACCCCTAGCAAGGACTGTATTTCAGACAGCTGTAGTGTTGTGCTGCAGCAAGACCTCTGTGGTCAAGTTCAGGCAAATTTGAATCTGCTACATTGGATGCACATGACATTAGCCAAAGTGTCCATCGACTTCCACAGTTCTGTCCATCTGTCCATAAGTGGCACTGTTGGCTGCTATGGGGAGGGCACTGTCTGAGCTCTGTGCGGCTCAGGAACATGGAATGTGCAGGGAGTTTAATTTGGAGAATTCCCAACAGGAGCTGAACACTGGGCAAGCTGGAGGTGCAGGCATGCAGGATGTTTCCCAGACCACCAAACAGTGCAGAACAGAACAGGAAATCCTGATAAGTGCTACAAGGATGTCCATGCTGCAAAGACATCAACCCCCATCTTCTCCAGCTCCCTTTATCAACACCTTCTCGCTCATTATTCTCACTTTCAAAATTCTGAAACAAGTTGCTGCCAAGCCTGGTATCCAGGGCCAGGCAGTTTTTTCTACTGCAGCCACTTGGAATATACATTTGCAGCTTTGTGAAAACAAAGGGATTCTACCCAAAAAGCCATAACTGCTCAGTTTATACAACAGTGGGGTTTGGGCTCTTTCCCTTTCTTTTGTCTTAGAAAAATCCACCTCTGAAAAAATTGCTTCCAAATTCCATGCAGTTATTTTCAGTCCCCCAACCAGGAACTGTGAGGTCTTCCAGTTAACAAATACTGAAATCTAGAGTCAGTTTTTCTGGAAGGTCTTCTGGAGCACTTTAGAGTCCTTCTGACTTTAGTAAGGCCTTTTGCTTTAGTTTTTGTTGACATCAGTAGGTCCCTAGGTAACCTGGGGACCTACTTCACCTTTTATGCCCCAGACTCGCAGTTCTTCAAATCTGTCTTTTCCCAGATAATATATGAACACCTACCAAGATCTTTGAGAGATTTGGCAGTTGCATCTAAATCCAAACTTGAGATCTGCAAGCTTCCATTCTGTCCTGGTTCTGGTCAACCTCCCCAAGCAGCCAGCCCAGGTAAGCTGAGTTAGTCCAGGCTCTTTTCCACACCACCTGACACCACTCCTCCATAAAAGGGGCTGGTCAGAGAGGGGTGCTCCTGGGTGCCTCCAGGGCAGTCTGAGCGTGGCTAGAGCATCAGGTCCATCTTCAGATTGGTACAGCACTCTTATCATCAGGTCAGTAAGGTACTCTGTGTTATCACTGGGTGTGAGCGCAATTTGCCATGGGCTGTTATTGTTCTCCTTTCACAGTTGACTTTGTCAGTAAGCTGTCCTTATCTCAACTCACAGGAGGCTCTGTTTCTCCTCTGAGAGTGAGTGGTGTGTGGTGCTCAGCCACTGTTTGGGGTGAACGACCATGTGGTCATAAAATTCATACTCTACAAATCCCTAGGAACCCCAGTGCCCATCAGTAATGTTCCCAGGATATCTACATTAATGCCTCAGATTAGATGCTGCCTCCTCCTTCCAGATAGTGTCAGATGCAACCAGCAAAGGAAGACAATCTGAACTAGGAATAGCATACAGAGAAAGGGCCTTCTCTGAAACCAGGTTTATGGGCCTATTATTAAATCAGAGAAGAGATTACTGCTGCAACCTCATCTCAGCTTCTCCTGTTGACCAGTCTATGCAAGTTCCAGCTTGATAAACTCTTAGCTTTGTACACTGTAGCTGCAGGTGCCTATGTTTCCTTATGAGTTGTCAAAGAAAAATAATAACTAATAGTAACTCTCTTTGCTTTGTGGCTTTTTCCATGTACTTTAAAGTACTGTCATGTCAACCTAAGCTCCCTGAAATGGTGGAGAAACAGTGGCAAATGTTGATCCATCTTTCCAATATTAACACATTGTTGATGAAGGTCAAAGCTAATAATACCTCTAGTAGATATCTTTGATAGGGAATTATCCTGCAGAGGGTATAGATGAGGGTGAGCTGGTAGTGTGACTTTCCCAAAAGCACAGAAAACTAAAGATGGGTGTAAGCCAGATGTTCTCTTCTTAATGCTGCAGTGAAGGCTCCAAGTTGCCAAGAGTTGGTCAAATCTGCCGAGACAGAGTATTTCTCTACTGGGGTGAAAGATGATGTCCAGAGACAGCTTTCAGACATTACATTCAATCCTCATAAGGAACAACTTGTGTTTTACCAAAATTTTCAGCTCCTCAAATGTCCACAGGGGACTGAAAACACCTGAACTGCTTGTGTCTAAGCCAAAACTTCAAGATCTGAATGTAAGAGTGGGGCTGACCCTTGAGGTCTAGTATGATCATTTCCACCAGCTCTACTTCTTTTCTTTCCTTGCATACCTGTTACTTGCCTCTAATATCAGTGGGGAGCTGCTTGCCTAGAAATATCTGCATGAGTAGGACTTCACAGAGGGTGAGAATTCTTAAATCACTCAGATTTTAGTGACACATGCTAAAAACTCAGAAATGGCACTGTGCTACAAATGTGGCATCATCAGTTTTCCTTCCTCCATGTCTAAATATATAGAGCAGTTTGATGTTCATAAAAACAGGAGACAAAATGCAAGACTGTGTCCTTGGATGCATCTCTGTGGATCCTGGAGTCTGACTGCTGGTGCCAAATGGATGCTGCACAGCACCCCATTCAGCTCTGCCTACACACCTTTTGCTCCCCACTAACTTACAATGTCCCTTGGAGCAAAACTTATCTCAGTATCTTACTTCTATTATGGTAACTGTGTTACGAAGCTGAAAATAAAAGCAGCAGTACCCTGGCTTCTCTGTTGGTATAAAACGGAGACCTGCATCAGTTTAAGCCAGCTGAGGATGTGGTTCAAGCTGTTTGGGGAATGTGGAGTTGGGTTTTTTCCCCTCAAACTCTTTGTCATAATCTCAGTGGCATTAGGAAAAATGTTACATCAGCCAGTTGGGGGCAGGAGTGAAAAAACCCTGAAAATTTGATGTAGTTACAGAACACTTTTTGATTTTCTTTCCATTAGCTGATATTCTCAGGTTACCAGAAAGGAATTCATTGTACTTCTCCCCATTCACTGCTAGTGAAACAGGAGATTAGAAGATCTTTGGATAAATTGCCAAGCTGAAAAGTAGCAGTGCTTGTGCTGATATTTGGGTCAGGGCATTTACAAATTCAAGGCTGATTAGGCATCTATTTCCTGGTCCTCTGCAATAAGTAGGAAGTGCAGGAAATCCATTGTCTTCAGCTTGCCACTGCTGGCTTGCTCCAACAGCTATACATCATGCAAAGGCCTGACAAGCTCAAAGTGTCCATCTCAATCTGCAGCTGCCTTTAATCATGCACAGATTTATGAGACACCCCTCATACCCCCTGTGGAAATCTAGAAACTGTGCTTTGTTTTGATCTGACATACATTTTTCCATTAAAGATGAAGTGTGAGCCCTATTAGACTGCACTGCAGCTAGGAAGCAGAAGAGGTAAAGCTCTGTCTGAAACAGAGGAAATGATGACGTTATTTTGAACCGTTAAGGACTGAAAGGATTAAAAGATTTGGAGGAGGATTTGGAAAGTCTCTGGTGTTGCGTACAGTAGGGCTATATTGCTTGCCTCACCACCTGGACAGAGAAGGCATTTTTGCTATTTACTGCTTTGGGGGTTGTTGTTATAGCTGTGCAGCTCATGAGCACCACTGCACTTAATGGTCCATCATCATTTCCATCATAAACCCTTTTTCCCTTGAGGGGCTACAACGTCACTATAAATATTTGCTGTGAGGTAAAGCTTGCCACTAAGGCCTGGTCTCAGGCCTAAGAACAGCAGGGGCACGAGACAGGATCAGGCTTGGAAGCATTCCACCTTATAGTAACATTGCACTTAATTTTCTAAAATGACCATTTCTAGCCATTACCAACAACCTGGACCAAAGGCTGATTATCCTTTTCAATGGGTTTGGACAGCTTGCCATGCAGCCCATGCAAGATTTCTAACCTGAGTAGTTTGGTGGCAGGACAAGTACCCTGGGTGACACTGGCCAGCCACATTTCGCATAAGCGAGTATGTAAAACCATTCAGCAGCACACTGGCTCAGCAGTGTTGGTGGCTCCAGGCAGCTGGCCTCTTCATTCAGTTTTGTGCTTTCTGATGCCCCAACCAGGAGCTGTATGTTGGTTTTCCTCAGTCTCCCCTTGGCCATTCTACTCTTACAAAAGAGGTCTAAGAGAACAGGGATGAAGTCATTGCATGCTACAGAATTTACACTCTTACTCTGTGCTGCTGAAGCCCTGTATCTGGTCCTTGCAGTGTTACCTTCACAGTACAGTAGTATTTGAGATCTCAATCAAAACCTTTTTATGAATTCCAATCCTCTTTATTAACCAAATCTGCTTTCTCTGAGCAGAGCAGGAATTAAATAACATGTGGGGCAACACCTGGTTCTATTGCAAACAACAGCTCACCCATATTCTCCTTTTCAGTATTATTTTCATAAGATTGGGCTGCATCTCTTGTTACCTTTTCTGTTTGCTCCCTTCCCTGCTCTGCTCTTCCTCTCATGTACAGACTGACGATCACAATCAGACCTGTACACTCTCCTGCTTGTATTGTCAGAATTGCTTTTATTAAGTTTTTCATGGGAACTTGAATTTTCCAGTCACAAATATATCCATATCAAGTACATGACTTTGATATCAAGCTAATAATAAGTGAACAAATGGCAAGACGATAAATTATTTCTTCATTTTTAAGAGCAGAAGTGATAGTCTGACAGTGTTCTTGCCAAGATTTCAAGCCCTGTCATAGTTTTGTGTGGCTGGGTTCTGGTTGAGAAGGTGCAGGGGTGACTTCTGAAAGAAGCAGCCAGAAGCTCTCTGCAAACATGTGAGAATAAACACCAGCCAGCTCAAGACTGGAGTCATTGTTGACCAAGGCTGAGCCCATCAGCAACAGTCACAGTGCCTCTGGAAATCACCTTTAGGAAACCAATGCAAGAATCTGCATTTTGCCACCAGAAACTGGAGTGAGAAGATGTAAGGAGGTGTGCAGACACCAAGGCGAGGGAAGGGTGAGGTGGTGGGGGAAGAAGGCACCCCAAGTGCCAGAGAGAAAGATGCCCCTGCAGCACCTGGAGAAACCCATGGTGGAGCGGGTGCCCCCCTGCACACCATGGAAAAGGCTGAGACCCCACCTGTAGCCCATGGAGAGGCCCCATGCTGGAGCAGGTGGAGACACACAGGAGATGCTGGGATCTGCACTGGACCAAGCCCCAGCCAGCACTTGAAGCCACTGGAGAGAGACAGGGACACAGAGATAAGAGAGAGAGAGAGAGAGAGAGAGAGAGAGATCTGCCATGGAGCACATTTGTTGGGGAAAGGGGGTGTGTGTGTGTGTGTGCTTGTGACTCCATGGAGGACCAGGCTGGAGCAGTCTGGGCCTGAGAGACTGAGAGGCATTCTGTGGTTTATGACTGCACCCCATAGCTGTGACCCCTCAACTCTTCACCAGCACACTGGGGCAGTTGGTGACGAGTTGAAGCCCTGCGGGAAAGGGCTCACATTGGAGAAGTTTGTGAAGGGCTGTCTCCCATGGGTGGGACCCCACAGTGCAACAAGGGAAGGGTGTGAGGAATTAATGCCCCCCCCCCCGGCCCCGGGTTAAGATGGAAAACAACTTGTGAGGAACTGCCCAAAACCCCCATTCCCCCAGTCCCTCCCCCTCCTCATGCAACAATGTGGGGGGGAAGAAGGAAGCAAAATCATGACTAAAGTGAAGTCTGCTGAGCAGGGAGGGGTGGGGGAGTTGCTTTAAGATTTGGTCACACTTCTCATTACCCAACTGTTGCACTTTTGTGTAGCTGTGCTGCTGAGATGGCTTCTGCAAGCAGCAGCTAGAAGCTCTCTGCAGGCCCTAGACTGTAAATGTCAGCCGATTCAAGGCCAAAGTCGCTGCTAACCAAGGCCAAGCCAATCGGCAATGGTCACAGTGCCTCTGGAATCACATATAGGAGGGAAAAAACCTGCAGGTGGGGCAGTTTGCCACCTGAGAAGGGAGTGAGACAATGTAACAAGCTGCATGGACACCAAGGCCAGGCCCATAGAGATGGGGGAAGAATGAGGCACTCTGGGTGCTGCTGGAAAGAGAGATTCCCCTGCAGCCTGTGGAGAAGACCATGGTGGAGTAGGTGTCACCTTGCAGCCCATGGATAATGACGGGGAGCAGAGATACCATCTACAGCCTGTGGAGAGACCGACCCATGCCACAGCAGGTTTACTGGGGGACTTGTGACTCTGTGGGGGATCAGGCTGGAGCAGTCTGGGCCTGAAGGTCAGCACCCCATGGAAGGGAGCCCTGCTGAGGCTTGTGGTGAGGAGATAATGCCCCAATAGAAAGGACTCATGTTGGAGAAGTTCATGGAGGACTGTCTTGCATGGGTGGGACCCCACAGTGCCACAGGGGAAGGGTGTGTGCCCCCCCCTCCCAGCTAAGAAGGAAAACAACTCAGGAGCAACAGAGTGAAACCCCCCTGCCCCTCCCTGCGCCCCGATTGGGGGGGGGCTCTGTCCTTATCTTGACTCCTAAGCCTCTCAATATATATCTTCTCCCCTGTCGAGCTGAAAAGGGGAGCAACAGAGCAATTTTGGTGGGCTCTAGCCTCCAGCCAGGGCTAAACCACCACATGAACAAAGCCCATAGATGCTCTAAACACATGGAAAGTAATTAAACATGCAAATATGTGGGCTTTTTCCCTAGTAAAAATCTGATTGAGAAACTGCATGGCAAATATATTTTTGATTCAATGAAATTTTGTAATTACTCTGCTATAAGGAAACACAGTGTGAATTTGTGGTCTGTGCCTATTACAAAGCAAGCAAATAAAATCAACCGTTTAGACATGTTGAAATAACCATAAGGGCCTGATAAGTTTGCAAGAGCAATCAGAGTTGCAAGTGAGGCATTATTTAAAAATAAAGTACATCAGTCTAATCCAAGAGGATTCCAAAGATGTGCTCTGTTGTCTACCTCTGAAGTCAGAAAAAATTAGTGTAATATGCACAGATAACAACTTTCACAATTTCCTTATCTGAAAAGAAATAGCAGAGGAACTTGCTCACTAAAGTGACTCTAAGTCAAAAATGTTTGACAACAGTTTTAGTGGAGCCTCTGGGATTTATATCAGCTGAAGACCAGACCATAGAACCTGGCCATAAAGACAGTGTTAGATGAATCTTAAAAACTTTTAAAGAGATACACATTACTTTCAGAAATATTCAGTGATTTACAGGATTCATATTCCTGTATTATTTTTATTATTATTTTATTACATGGTTCATATAGGGTCAGTTGAGCCTCCAAAGCTGAGCTGTGCCTGTAGCAGTGGTTTATACAAGATGTAATACTGAGGAAGGGAAGTAATTTCTATCCATCCCCTACTTGGGCATACATTTATGCTAGGGAGTGGAGTGCTGCTTGGGAGGGAAGATGGTATAGCACTGTGCTGCAGGCTGGCAGGTCTGGGGATAACTTCTCTATAGCATTGCAAACTTTGTGAGTCCCAACAGGAGGACAGAGATTACCCAGAGAGAACTGTTTTCAGCAGCATAAAACAGTTTTGGCAGGTACATCCTGTTGGGTTCCTGAGGTACTACTGTGTGGTAACAGAAAATAATCCTGTGTCATCTAGGGGACAGTCTGTGGGCATCGTCCCACATTTCTGCTTGGGTTTACGTGAATCATCCTGATTAAACAAAGGAGGACTGGGTGGCACAAATAAACACATGGATATAGCATTCTTTCTCATTTAGTAAGGCCAGAAAACCGTGATTCCCCAGAAGAAAAATGCTGGGCCAAATCAAAAAGTCCTCTTCGCTCAAAACTATTCCACAAAAAACCAGAGTTGTCTATAGAAGGATTACAGGCTGTATCCTTTAGCAAAGCTGATATAATACACCAAAGTAGTTTTATAGGCTGCTTCACTGTATGCAGTTAGGGAATAAATGTATGTAACCAAAACCTATACTGTTTGCCAGTGGCTGAGAATCAGAGAAGATACAGTTTTGACTCCATTATTCTCTTTCTCTTTGTGCCATCTGCAGAGACATTATAGATATCTATCTAGCAGAAGATTTCAATGCTCAGATTGAGTTCTGCAGCCTTTGTGTGGATCAGTTGTGCTCATATCTCAAGGTGGTTTTCAAAGTATCAAAATTATGTCAAGATAACTTGTCACAAGTGATATTTCCACGATTATAAGCAGCAGTTGACCAGTAGGCTGAAAACAACCTGTTTTACTGGGGGTTTGACCCACAGTTTTCTCCTGGTTAGATATACTTAGTCCTTACTCCTGAAAAGAGTTTAGCCTCTCCTTCCTTAAGCCCTGAGAGACAGGTGGATTTTTGCCATCAGCCTCAGGGAGAATCTCCCCTTCCATTCCAGAAGCATGAAATGAAATCTCTACATTCTGGTCAGTATGTCCATTGCTGGTGTTCACAGGGCTGTTTAAAAGGGATTTTTCCTATTGTTTTTCCAAGGACCAGCCCAAAAATGTTTCCATCCAAACTACCATCACACAAAACTCCAGCAGAGGAGCGGAGAACAATGGTGTGCAAGGTTCCAAGTTCAATAGCAATTTCAAGGATTTCAGCTGTCACAGTTAATTAGTGGCAGTTTCTCTCAGGCCTCCTTTGCTTAACCCCTGAAGGACAAGGCTTGGAAAACTGCTGTCTGAGAAGGCAAGAAACGTCAAAAGAATAGTTTTGTAGCAGAGAGGAATTATGGAGAAAGCAAAACTAAAAAATGGAATGTGATGTGAAGTGAAAGTTTCAGACAAAATTAAATTCAACTTCTATTTCCACTTCTGCTAAGGAAAGAGGCATGAGCCTGTAGGGTGGGGTCTGGAATCTGGATTTTGGGCAGGGTTATTTTAAAAAGCTGAACACAGTCCAAATGTTGTTCTAGGGCAAGCACTTCCCAACTTTAGGGTATTTAAAAAAAAAGTCTGGATCCTGATCTAAAATCTGTGGCTTGGGCTTGTTTCTAAATATTTTTTTCTCATGCAAAAAAAGAAAAGGCATCATATGGTAAACCACTGTAGATAAACACTGGAGCTGTGCTTGCTTACAGGAAACTACCTTGGCATGTCACGGATGGGAACAGACCAAAATTAGGGATTGTCCTGCAAAGGAAGCTCAGCAGGAATCAAGGATCTATTCAGAATATCTGCACTTTGATGTTACCTGAGATAATTTGTAATTGCTGGTGGTGTTCCTAAGCCTTCTGTCGGTCTTGCAAAAAGCAACAGCTGAAGCGTGGGCAAATCCTCCGGTACGCGTCCAGAGAAAATAAGAGGCCCTCACATTCCAGGAGAATGCTTGTCACAGTCTCTCTGTGACAGCTCCACATTTGATACGAATGTGGGGAGGAAGCTGACAGAAGGTGGAGATCTTCAGGCTAATTACTCTGGTTAATTTGCCTGCAGGTGCTATGCAGGTGGTCTGAGCCTTCAGGTGTTGACCTAGGAAAAGCAAACTGAATCCTGCATCTGCCACCGCTCCCATCGGAGCTGCAGGGCTGGGATGCTGAAAAAATCCAGATTCCACATTTCAGTCCACAGTTAAGAGTTTAGTGTTGTCTCCCTAAGTGCTTTGAAGAAGGAGAAAAATGTTTGATCCCATGGAAAAGTTTAACTCCGCTGACTTGAGTAGTTTGCTACATCACCTTTAAAATAACCCCAAAGTGAAGCATTTGTTTGCAGATTACAAGAGAATTCAGCAGCTAAACCCAGTTTAAAAATCAAACCAAAACACACATTCTTTCCTGAGGCTGGCAAGGCAGCTAGTGGGAGTCACACACCCTCTCCAACAATTGCCCTCTGATGTTTTATGATATTCTGGGGTCTCAGTTAGTGACAAACACTTCGCTTCCTTGTGAAATGTGTTCAGATTTTTCTCCAGACTGCTGAATTTAGGGCTGCTGGTACTGCATTAAGTTTTACAGCTCTCTATTTTAAGCCAGTTTCTCAGGCTTTATGAACCTGGGGAATGACAGTGATTTCAAAGGTGAAGAAGTAATTTATACCACAGCAAGCTTGACTCTTGGATTATCAGAAAAATCTCATTTCTGGAAACAAAAAAGCTACACCAGTATTCTGTGTTAAGTTAGGAATATGTTATGAAATAAGGTTATTAATTTATGCTACATGCTCCACTGTTTTCTAAAATCGGATACATCATGCATTTTTTAAGGTTGCATGTGCAATCCTTGGGCAATTAGAAGCCTTTCCACACCCAGGGAACATGTTGGTCAAGACTCAGTATAGGCTGATCCCACATTTAACAAGAAACTAAAGGCTTTGCTTACATGCTCAGGGCCAAACTTCTCTTGGGAGGAGAGAAATACTTCCAAGGGAGTTCTCATTCAGATTGCAGAAGATTCCCTTACACCCAGCAGGGATTGGGGATGAATTTTAGGGTGAAGAAATTAAAAGTATTCAGAATCTACTGCAAAATTCACCTTTTTCACAAAAGTTGTCCTGTGGTATCAAGAGCTGAAATGCACCACAGAGGTATAGAAAAGGATCCAAAGAAATGCCTGTTCAAAGAAGGGAAGAGCAGGAATATCAAAACCAAAAGAATTCCCAGCCATTTGGTGTATCTGAAATGCATGTTCCTCCTCCTCAACTGAGAGCCTGCCTTACCATCAAGGAAACCACCATCTTTCAGCACCATCTTTGTGATATAAGGGGCATCTTGTGCACACAGGGGGCTCAATCAGACCCAAGAGGTGACAGATTTTTTTAAGTTCTTTGGAGAGGAGCTGAAAGCAAATGGGATTTCCTTTTGGTGCAGTTACAGGACAATTCTGTAGCAAATCAACTTTTTTAATAATGACTATGCAGAGACCTGTGTTAGTGTACATACATGTGGGTGTCTCATCACCTCCTTTGACCCGGATGGTTTTGGAGTTTCCACTGGGAAAATACATATGCTGAGTTGCAGTCAGATGCCTCTTCACTGCTGTTGTGTTTATTTTTAGGAAATGCAAACTGATCCCCATTTTCCAGGACACGGTGGGATCAAACAGCAGGAGGCCATTTCTCTGCTCACCCTTCGGGCCTTGTACTCAGTGCCACGCTGCCCCAAAGCTTTTGTTCTTTGTTCTTTTTCAGGATGTGCCTTATGTTTGCTTTATCCCTTGCTGTTCTTGCCCACTCTGCTCTATCAAAAAGATTCAGCCCCTTTATTATAGGAAATATAAATGTCCTGGGAATATCTTGATATCCCTCTAGCCTCACAACTCGGTACTTAACCATTTGCACTACATTCCACTCTGTTTAAATCAAGGAGCTAAATAAAGGAGTGGTTTCACAGGAGAAGATAAGACAGCAGTTACACCGCCACTCTAACCAGACATGCCTTCAGGAGCCTGTTTTCCAGGGAAGAGCATCCTCTGTCCATCTTCTCCTGCCTCTTGCTGGGTCCACAGCAATTAGAGAAAAAGACCACGTCAGATTGGAAATGACACAAGCATAATCAGGCAGCCACTATTTTTTGTCATGGTGTGTTCATACAAGCAGCTCAGTCTGAGCTCTCTCCTATACAAACCCCTGGGGGGGATTTTTAATCCTCCTGCTTGTTTTTGTTCCATCTGTCTTTTCAGAGAGTCCCAGTGGAGTATTTATTCTTTCTTTGGAATCTGCTGTCTCTTTCATAAAGTCTTTCTCACTTCTCCTATAAAACCATATCCAGGACAGAACTCCTTCCAGTTTCCAATTTAATTTTATTCCTGGGCAGTTTATACCCAGTCGTTTCCATTGTGGTTGTGCCTTGCGTAGCTGTTTTCCATCCCTGGTGCTCTCCCCCACAATGTGTGAAAAGTGATTATTCCTTTTCAGGGCACTTCACGTTTCTGTTTGTTTCAGGGGGGCTGCTTTGTGCTTATCACTGACCACTGTAAACAGTTCATGAGTTCCTTTTCAAAGCCATCAGAATATCAGGTGGGTACAGCACACTGGACAGAAGACACATACCACCCAGCAGCCTCTGTATCAGGGGATGGTGCATTTTCAAACTGAAAGACATCTCATTAAATGAGTACAAGCCTTGTCCTGCACTGAGGGCAGGGTTTTTCTTTTCCTCTCTTTTGTATCCACGGCTATTTTTCCAGCTCTGACAAAGAAAGGCAGGCTGTATCTGCTACAGCATTCTGAGCACCATCCCTTCATGCAAGCGACAGCCACCTTTTTAAGTCAAGGAATCGAACTTGCCAACATTCGCTCAGAAACTGGTGTTGCCACCTTATTTCACAGGAAGAACTGGATGAAAGTCAGGGCTGGACTGCAGGTTTAATTAAGCTTAGTTAATCCATTTTCTCGGTTGTATATAACGCCTCTTGTCTTTTTGTTAGCGGTGTCAGAGTGATAGCTTAATGAGCCCGTACTTTTATGTGACCTGGAAAATAAATCCCTATACCTTTTCAGAAAGTATCTTAAACTGTTGGTTTTCCTAATTTGGAGGTACAGCCCTACATTGGCACTAGTCCAAGGACAACTCAGGTCATTTACTTGCACTCCACCTTCTTCTTCAGCCCTCTGGCCCTCCACACACACATCTATCATGGCAGCCACGTTTTGCAGTCACTCCTCATTTTGTAATACTCTGCTGGTTATCAGAAATGCTCCATAGGCAAGCAGGAATCCACACTTGCTCTGCAAAAGCCCCGATTCCCCAAATCTCTGTGCAGGTTTCAACCACGCTGCACTTTTGCACCCTTGGAAGCTTATCACAGGAGGAAGTTGTTATGATTATTTCTGTCCCTGGAGATGGAGTCATGGATGGCAAATGAGGTGAGTGTACCTGCCCTCCCATCCCTGAACCACATGTTAAAAAGGGAATTTCCACAGAATAGTTGTGAACACCTTTCCTCACCCTGGCCTAATGAAATTCAGAGCCATCAGTAATTCCTTTGCTTCCTTGACTAATCCATCTTTGGGCTCCAGCCCCAGAGATCCAGTTTTTAATCCCTGTTTAAGCCCTTTTTGGACAGATTCCCCCATCACTGACACAAATCAAAGACTTTGGGTTTGGATCCCTTGATCTCTACCCGTTTTCACATGCCCACGTCCACTGCCTGTGCGTGCTCCCAACGGTTACATTCCAGCCTACCCCCTCTCCTGCTCTTTGACCACCATAACCCAAACCCCCATGATCTGACTTTTCAGCTTTGTGTCACCTCTTCTAGCCCATGTTGGGGGAGAAGCTTGTACTGAGCAGTCCCAAAATTCTCTTCCAAATTATTTTTAATGGTCAAAGGCTTTTTCTGCAGCCAGGATTTTCTTTTTTCTTTCTTTAATTGCAAAGTAAAAGGCTGTAGCAGAGCTGTTTTTCCTTCTTTTTTGTGCCAGTGCAATTTTCCTTGTTTTAAAGGGCCTGAGCAATGTTTCAAGTCACAGGCCACCAGCTACCCCTCTCAGCAGAACTACATTCAGAATGATCTGCCTGCGTATTCCTCTATAAAAGCTGCTGCTGCTTCGAATGAATAGCTGCAAAGACCAAGTCATGTTCTGTAAACCAATTCCACAGCTTCTTGGAGTGGCTTTTTTTTTTTTTCTTTCACTGATACTGAATGTCAAAGCCCACTTGTGAATTTATAAATAGACCCATTGCTAATTCATCCTGGAAGACCTCGCTGTGCCAGGAACACACGTTTCCTCTGCTTCTCTACCCTTTCAAGCAGGGCATCTCCTTTCCTTACACTTCAAGTTTTGACTCTTCCCAGGCCAGATTAAGGTAGCAGCTGGTGCCAATCTATACCAAGGATTTGTACAAAGTCTAGTTAATTCAGCTTTTTTTTTTTTTTTCCTATCTGGCAGTAAATCTTTCAGCAGGGCTACTTGAGTTCATGCTTACAAACCCATCTGTGTTCATCCTTCCCAGCCAGCCTTTTAGACCATAATGTTGAGCTAAGCTGAAAAACCTTTGAGGAGTCTTCTTCTCCCAAATGCAATTTTGCATTATTTGTGAAAATAAACCCTCCCTTATTCACACTTCTCGGAGTTACTGATGGGTACAGAAAAGTGCCACAAACGTGATGATTCGGGGCCTGGAACAGCTCCCGTATGAGGAAAGGCTGAGTGAGCTGGGGCTGTTCAGCCTGGAGAAAAGAAGACTGAGGGGGGACCTAATTAATGTTTATAAATATCTTAAGTATGGGATGCAGGGGGAATTGGCCAAACCCTTTTCAGTGGTCTGTGGTGACAGGACAAGGGGCAATGGCTGTAAACTGGAGCACAGGAAGTTCTGCACCAACATGCGGAAGAACTTTTACACAGTGAGGGTGACAGAGCCCTGGGACAGGCTGCCCAGGGAGGTGGTGGAGTCTCCTTCTCTGGAGATTTTCAAGACTCGTCTGGACGCCTATCTGTGCAATATGAGCTGGGGAGCTGCTTTGGCAGGGGGGTTGGACCCGATGATCTCTCGAGGTCCCTTCCAACCCCTACGATTCTGTGATTCTGTGATTCTGTCTTGTTTTAGCCAAATTCTCTAGCTGGCCCAGCTCCCACATGAAGAAGACTGACTTTCACTGTATTCTCTGACCTGTCTGTCACCTTAGTCAGGCAATTTTTCAGCTCCCAAAAAGCAACTGCAGAATCAGGAATTAATTTGCTGCATCATCACCTTCTGTATCATCAAGAATTATATAGCTGGAGGCATATATGAAAACACATCACTCTTTTTTTTTTTTAGGCTATATTTTTAGGCTTTTTCAGGTTACATCAATCTATTTTTATACTACACAACTAACCTCTTCGCTCACCTTCTGCTGGTTAGCCCTGACAGCAGAAGGATGGTTGAAAGAGATGTACAGAGTCTGTGTTGAGAAAGGAGAGTACAAGGTAGATCCCATCCTCTGTTCCAGCGCCAGTACCCTCTGTGCTGAAGCTGTACAAGGAGAAAGACTGTAAGAGGAAAAGCACATCTGGTCATGGCAAAGGGAGGAGAGGACCAGCAGCCACCACATTTCCTTCCATATAATGTTAAAGTAAAAAAAAAAAGTCACAAGTAGATGAGTTTAAATGTGTGCTGCCAGTCCACGGTGTTTTGCAAGAAATGGTAGTTCCTGTAGTGCAGCACAGTCTGAGTTGTGGTTCAAAATCTGAGAGTGATTTTTGGAAAGAAAAGGGGGGGGGGGGGGGAAAGGCACTTTAAAGAAGTCAGTGATGCAGCTTTATTATATGGTGTGTAATGCATATTAAATGGTACTTGAACTTAGAAACAGCCATAGTGTGCAGCAGGGACTAGACATGAAAGCCAGGCAAATCCACGTGTGCAGCTCTGTGCTCATATTTAAGGGGGGGGCGGGGCTTAATTGTTGCAGCAGTTCCCAGAGGACAGAGGTGGACTGCTTTATATCTTGTCATCTCTTCAGTGGAAGGGATGGATGGAGTTTGGGCCAGGGGTAGGGGACAGTTATGTGTTAGGCAAATGCATCATAAGCCATAGTCAGGTGTAAGCTATTTAACTGAGAAATGAAGTTAAATTGGATGAAATTTAACATCCAAGACATTAGAGTAGATGCTAAAGTCCCTCTGGGCTTCAGCCTCTCTATTTACTGGAACAGGTTGCCCAGAGATTGTGGAAGCCCTATCCCTGGAAGTGTTCAAGGCCAGGTTGGATGGGGCTATAGGCAACCTGGTCTAGTGAGGGTGTCCCTACCCTTGGCAGGGGGTTGGAACTAGATGATCTTCCAACCCAAAACATTCTATGATTCTATGATTTATATATTGTCAAGGATTTTTATGGGTTAGAGCCAGTTTTTCCAGTGGAGTACCTTGCTTGGAAATCTTTTTGGTCTTTTCTCCTTTGGGACACAACCCAAACACTGCTTATCTGACCTTGTCCACTTTTTGCTCTTTTCTTTTTTAGAACCTGGCAGGGAACACACGTCCCTGTAAGAGCCTTGCAGGGTGCTAGGACTCTCCCCATTCCTGTGACAGATAACCTATTACATACCACCAAAAATAAAATCAGTGCAGAAGGAGACGAGTGCTTTTTAATTAAGACCCTTTAAAGAGTTTTCCTGGCTCCATTTTACAAAGTCTGAGTCACCCTGAATCAAGTTGGGAGGAATCGGTGTTCAAACCTGCAGAGATATTATCTGCCTTTGAAATACTTAGGAAAACTCAGCCTTATTTGGAAAAGTTAAATCAGCCATGATAGCCAAGGCCTTGATTTTCTTAGAGGAGAGAGGGGTCCTAAACATCTTCACCCTCCAGATTAACTCCTGTGCTGTCTGTGTGGCACTCTGTGGGGCTCCTGGCACCTCACACATCTCATATTTGTTTCCAGAGCACCCCACAATGTCCCAGGCAACCTCCCTGATGGCTAAAGCCCTCTTTCCCCTATTAATGCAAGACCATGTAGCACGTGGTCCTACATCAGTGATATATGCATGGATGCACAGCCCTTCTCTCACACTTCCCCTCCAAGCTCAGGGCCACAGCGCTGGATTCAGGCTGTGGGAGGGAGCACAGATGTTCCTCATACCAGCTGTGGGGTATCACTGTCCTGCAGCCAACACTCTCCAATGACTCGGTCTCCAGCAGACAGGACAGGATGAGAGCTGGACTGGCAGGGCACGTGTGGGGTTAAAGGACACTTTCAGCTTTCTGTCAAGGACAGGGCTGGAGTGGGAGAGTGTCCCTTCTCCTCGGACACCATTGATCACAGGGGTTTTGTTAGTGGCAAGACCTCATCCCTCCCTAGGTGCCACCACCCTGCTCTTTGCCAGGAACCCCAAACACCAGTGGTCCCCCAACAGTGTGAGGTGCCAGCAGGATTACAGTCCTGGGGTCATAGGGCAGAATAGACCCTGTGGCGCTGTGCTGTGACAGCAGGAAAGCCACCCCCAGCAGCCATGGCTGGGAGATGGGAGCTGGCTGTGGTCACAAGAGCTGGTGGGGTGTGCGTACTGGTTCTGCATCCAGAAGACCGGCAACGTATCACTTACATTTACAGAGTCACCAGTAACACAAGACCTGGCAGCTCCTCAAAGATGAGCAGAGGTTTGGAAATCCAAGATATTTTCTCATTCCCAAGCATTTCTGTCATACCCACTGGGTGTCTTTGTATTCTGCAAGGAGAAGCAGCAAATCAGAAGTGTGTAAAAATGGTTTAAAACCCACCCTTCTTAATTAGACACAATATTTTTACCATTTGCTGGAGGATGGCTACACCTCTCTCCCTTCCCCCCCCCATTAAAATGTGAGTTTCCTTCATGATATAAATACTTTTTTTTTCCCCCCTTTAAAAGCCAATGGAATGTGGACAATGAACAATTTCACATTTAGAAGCCAACTTTTCATCAGGGTTTATCCTTTTGATTTGGAAACTGGCTCATTTAAGCTGGAAAATTCTGTGAAATGTTGCAATAAAAGAGGCTCTATTTTTGCATTGGCTAAAATATGCCCACGTAGAAACAAAGGCAATATAAAAGCAAGCAAAGAAATGCACAGTCCATAGGCTCTAAGTTTCTTAAAATCTATTTCAAGTACAAATGCTACATGGATCCTTGCTGTCTTTAATCATGATGCAAGCTGCCACCCAACAGCAGCAAAACATTTCCACCAGGCAGTGTTTTTCCCTGAAGAAAACCTAACTTAACAAACGTGGCTTCAGCTGCCTAAATGTCATCTCAGCCTGTTGCAATCGGCAGTAAACTTCCAAGATACTAGTCATATGTCATAGAATCCCAGCAGTTTCTGGATTTGCTTTAGGACTAAAACATTCCTGGGCAAAAACAATTCCCTAAAGAAGAAATCCTGCCCTCTGGGGGATTTTTCCTTATTCCCTAGAACTAGCTTCTCACTGATAGGGTTTTTTTTGCTGACTTCTGTACATGCCATTGTACTCTATAAATCGAATCCAGCCCAATGATCAGAAATGGGAGTATTGCTTTTCTGTACTGCAAAGTAGAACAGTAATTGTTGTAGGAAGGGGGTAAAAAACGAGAATCCAAATCAAGGACAGGCATCTGGCCAAAGCAGCTCAGAGTTTCCATCTCATCTGTAACCGAGACATGAAAAGTGCAGGTTAGGACTGGGCAGCAGCCTCCAACAGCAGAAGCCCTGTTTTGAGCAATCTTCTTTCCAAAGTTTGTGCTTGTGACTCACGTTACAGCTTTCAGACCAAAAACCAGGTATGAGGATACATCCGGACACCAAATCAAAGCTTGAGGTAGGGTTTTTATGTTCATATGAAGCCCACATATATTTCCTGGCAGATATTTATAGAGGATGACTAGATTAACTCTGATCTGCAGTCAAGAAGTGGGATAAGTTACATGAATTCAGTGCTGCCAGTTGAACATAATTTCCTTTCAACACCGTGACCAAATTGCCTCGCTTTTCACACCTGCAAAATGGGGATAATATCCCTTTTACAGGGGATAATGCTATAAACATTAGTTAAATTATTTGGAGAAGCACCGACTTCATACTGTAAAAGAACTTGATCTGTCCTGGGTGGTATTAGACAGGAGGAGCTGAAATCTAAACCAGGAAAGTGCAGGAGAAAGGAAGCATAATTTCCTGTCGGTATGACATGCTCTGCAAGTGCGACTAAGAATAAAGAAACCAAGACAAAAAGGTTTTATTTCAGCATGAAACACCAGGTTGTGTTCATACAGTGCCACAGTCCTCAGTAAAGATATTCCTCATTTTCCCAGTGTGAGAGGAGAAGCCAGTCCTTTCACTTAAAATTAATTGATTTTCCTTAAGATTCCAGAGCAGCTATGGTGCCTTGTGCCAGCGACTCCCTCTTATCTCACATGCCCACACTGTGCACAGTTGTCCCCTCTGGTTGCAGAATAAATTAGAGGAGCCAGCGTGGTACAGCTGAGAAAGCAATGGAAAATCCAGCCAGCCAGGAAGCCCTTTCTTCTTGAATTCTATCCTCCACGTTTGGCAAGCTAGGTTAACTCAGTAGCAGGAACTGAAAAGGAAAAACCATCACGTACAATTTTTCTGTGTTTTGCAAAAGTGATATAAATCAAGGGATAAAACAGCAAGGCATCTGTGATACAAGATTTGGTTTGTGAATGTTTAAAGCATTTAATCATTGTTCCTCTGGCTTCTGGTTCTGGTTGCTGGGACTTTATTATTTTACCTATTTTGTAAGGTATAATCACTTATATCTCAAGAATTTTCTGGCTGTGTTCTGTATTGCCCTTTCCTTGCTGGTGTTAGCATATTTCCCCTCTGCATCTCTTGGATAAACCTGTCCATCTGTCCATCTTTTCTACCTTCTGATTTATCATGTGAAAATTGTCCACATGACACAAGGGAAGGCCCCACGGTCACCAGTGGGACCACCTGTGCCTCCTCATTATTTCCACCCCTTTGCTGCCTCGTCAGAGCTCAGACAGATATCTCTGTCTGAGACACAGTCACCCTGCTGAGCCAGACAGGCACCCCCATATCCCCCCATCCAAGGGGCAGGCACAAGGTGAGCTTACCAGGGACACCATGATCCTGTCCATCCATCTGCTGAGGAACTTTTCCATCTCTTCACCCTGAGTGATGACAGAGCTTAGGTTAGCATGGGAGTCCTGGAAAGCCACCACAACCCCAGCATGAAGCTGAGACTACCAACAGCCCCTGGCCCTGGTAGTCTGCACAGCAGAGACAAGCAAAGGGTGAGAGGGGTTGGCAAACAGCCAAGCGCAAGAAGACCTGAAAATACACACTGCTGTCTCGGCTTATTCAGTCCAACATGGACTCC
The DNA here is from genome assembly GCA_020800305.1 of Porphyrio hochstetteri. Taxonomy (NCBI): domain Eukaryota; kingdom Metazoa; phylum Chordata; class Aves; order Gruiformes; family Rallidae; genus Porphyrio; species Porphyrio hochstetteri. The sequence goes on along the minus strand of CM036908.1, from coordinate 64,258,148 downwards.
TCTCTGCCTCCAAATTCTAGTTATCCCATGGGTCATGTAGGGATCCCCACCTCTGGTAGGTCTCTGGCATGCCTGTTGTGAGATCTTAGCTGTAGTTGCTTAATTTTCATTAAACAGCCAAGTTTCTTTTAATCTTCTTCCAAAACAAGGAGCTTAAGCATTACAACAGCATCTCCTAGGAACTTTCAGCTCTCCTTTGGGGAGATATTTCATTCTATTGAAGGGAAAATTTCCCAATAACTTTCTTCTGCTGCCAGGCATTGAGACCAGAGGCAGCGCCATGCTGCTCCCTCATCATTTCCTAAGGGACTCACACATCCCAGGCTGTGCCCACTACCTCTCGTTTCCCGTTCTCATTCCAGCCTGTCTGCTTGAATTAATTCAGAGGTGTAAGGAAAAAAAAAAACCCCACAACCTCTTGGGAGAGCCTGTCCCATGCTGCACCCTCCACCATAAAACCTCGGCTGCCGTACTACTGGTTCTTATCAGCCATCACACCTTAAAGTATAGAAGGTGTGTCTAATATTAGCCAGGAAACGTCGTGATGAAGACCTGGACTTTTTCAGCTAATCGGTATTAATAACTTCCTATGTTTGAAGACAGCCTGTAGGAAATGCAGCCTGACTCATCTACCCAGTAATTAGATGAACTCCTCGAAAAAGTGCAGGTGGCTGTGCCACAAAGGCACATTAGCCAAGGTGCAGAATATGCTTCTTAACCAAAGGGCAGATAATAGCAGCAATAATTTCCTTCCACTGATATAACATAAAAAAGCAGTATTTCTGACAGATTTGGCATCTGGCTGAGGCTGGAAACTCAAGCATCCATTTTCTTCCTCTCTCTTATCTCACTCAAGGGAAATCTGTAATATGCACAAAGCCTTGATTTATTTTTTACACTCTCACAAATTACTGGAAAAAAAAGTCATGCAGTGAACTTTCATGAAAACCAGAAGATATTCAGACCTATTTGCTGTACAGGTTATACCTAGACTGTGATTTTTACCAAAGATACTTGTTTCCTGTGTTCTTTTTTTCCTGCCAAGTTCAGCCATATATCACTTTTATGTATCTGAAGGCATGGTGTAATGCAATATGAAGCTACGAATGGGATAAAGTTACATATTCTCCATTGATTTTCCATTGTATCCATTATCTTTAATGCTGGAATGCAAGTTAGTGCGAGGGCCGGAAGCCTCCGCACCTCCGTGCTGACTGCTGCCTTATGAAAACCATCCCCTGGGGACAGATAAAATCAGCTGCAAGCTGCAGAGAGGAGACAGGAGTCCCCCAAAGTGTCCAGCTTAATGGGGGGAAGTGGGTGGCTTGCCCATCTGTAAGAAAGAGAAGGAGAAGGTGGACTCAGGGAGGGGGATGTGAGGGGCTGGGAGGAAACCAGAGAAAGACTGGAAGTGAAGGCAAGGGAAGGAGAAGAGAGGGAAAGGAAAGGAGCAGGACAGATCTGCCTCAAGGCTTCCTAGTAGAGAAATGCTTTTTGCATGTGTAACAAAGGAGGAAGAGAAAGAGGTTTATGATCCATGCTGCTGCTGCCGTTGTTCTCTGCTGCAAAGTCCCCCAGGCACCACCAGCACTGCTGCTCAGGAGAGCAGTTGGGCAGTAATCCCTAGCAAAAAAGCCATTGCTTACTAATCCTGGGTCTTGTGGAAAGCAAGCTGAGGGCTCACTGTCATTGCTCTTCATGGGTCAGGTAGGGTGTTTTCAGGCAGCTTGCCACCATGGCAGCTCAAGCCAAAGGCTGAGAGCATCGGTGCTTGGGAGTGAGGAGGATGAGTGGACCTGGAGGATGCAGCTGGATGAGGAAATCAGGGTGCTCAGGAGGTTTGCCACCCAGATGGGCCCAATTGTGCTGGGACTAGATGTTAACACTAGCTCTCTAACAAGCTTCACAAATCGCATATTTTAAGGCCATGTGTTAACAGAAAACAACTGTGCAAATTTAGCAAGTTCTAGCACCACTTTCACCCTTGTTATGTCTGGCCCCAGGAGTAAGAACCACCACTGCCACTTAATTTTGCATTCCTCTCCCAAAGGGTCAGAGTGGTTAGTCATACAAGTGCTCACCCTGGACCATCCCATGCAAGCAATCCCAGCAGGATTTCTCCATATGTGGCTAGCTGCTCCTCTTGGGACGCCAGAGCTTCCCATGGGGAAGGCAAAGGACTCCCCATTTTAGTGATGGAGCTGTCTGTAATCTTAACTCCCCAGCCTCTGCTGCTGCCCCTGTAATGCATTTTTAAGACCAAAAGTGTTCTGCAGGACAGAAGTGACCTGTTCGTCTTTGTCTGGCCTTTGCTGCTCTGGCTACTCTTGCTGACATCTGTGACTAATTCGTGCTCTATGAAACTGAGCTGTGACCAACACAAAAATCTCCATTAAAATCCTGCCAGGTTGATCAGCTTGCATTTCTCAGAATTGCTGCTGGAGAAAAGACAGCTCCCAGTAACTCCACAGGATGACATCTCTGGGACGAGCAGTTCATCCCAGCTTGCCTTGAAGGACATCACCTTGCATCCGCAGACAAGCCACCTCGCTACACCTACAACCCTGGGGACAGAGTGTAAGGACCTCGGTGCAAATCTTCCCTCAAGTTATTTGGTCTGGTAGAAAAGCCACTTAAGCAGACACAAAGCAAAACCTTTCCAGCCAGAGCAAGAAAAATCTGGTGCCTTGTTTTGCTGCTTTAGCAGGGTGAGAGCAGAGCCAGGCCCCTTCCCGCCTCCCCCTTGCTCCATGGGTGTGTACGTGCATGTGCGGCACAGCAGGACCACTTTTCTCATTTAAACAGCCAATTAAAGCCTACTTTGGCACTTAGCACATGACATCAACTTGCAGTACTTAAGCTGCCTAGCACAGTGTGAATTTAATTTGATAAAGGGGCAACTAATAAAGATCTTGGAAGGCCGGTTAAAGTTCATTAAGGCTTTCCTTTCAAGCTACACTTCCCTCCAGTGTAAAAGCTTGCCTCTATTTTATTTTTTTAAAAAAGCTGTGTTATATCCTGCCACCAGAAAAAGGTGCCTGTGTCACATCCCAACAGGGTATATTTAAAGTCTCACTGTCAAAGTCAAGTCAGGCTTTGGTTCTCTGCCCAGAAATGTGCAGAAAGAGAAACAAAAGCCCCTTTTCCCTGAGCCGCAGGGCGAGGAGAGCACTGCAGGTTGGTGCAGGCAGGCTCCTGAGAGGGGAACTGGGCTTCTGTCACACTGAGCTGCATTCATCCTCCTTCTCGTGAGCCATCCGTAATTCCAGATGGCTTTCATAAACAGATGAGGAGGCTCCTCTGAGTTCACTGGCTTAATGAAGCCCGTATGGCTGACTCATGTAATAAGTATTTAATCATGCTGATGAAAATCATTTTAAAAAGTTCCACCACACACAGTGCCGTGCCTTGCGCAGCCGTGCAGCTGATAACACAACATCACAGCTGAGGAACCTCCGTTTTCCAGAGCATCTCCTGGTGCCTTGACTTTCATCAAGGAGTTTGAAGCACACACACACGCTTGTGCATTGCTGCCCTCTAAGAAGGACTTGGTCATCTTTCAAAATACTAATCAAATCACCTACAGAAGTGCCACAAAAGGGATGATTTTTTTTTCTTTTAAGCTCCACATTCCCTGTGCAGCTGTTTCAGGGGTCGCTCAAGGGTTAACACTTCAGTGTTTATCTCTGCTCATTAGTTTCTGTTTGTGCTCTCAAATGCCCATGCCTTAAAAGTTTGCCGAGATTAAGTGGTCTCCCACTTGTAAACAGAGAAACAGCCAGCATACATTGCAAATACTGAGTCATTTTAGGTGGAAATTGTTCCTCTTGTCAGCAGAAGTCATGGCAATGCCATGAAGGATACGGGCCTTCATCAGTTCCAGAGCATGGACCTAAGTGAGCACATGTTAAGTCCATTATGTGTTAACTGGTAGTCCACACAATTTCAGTACATTTTGAGCTAGCTCCAAAAGTCAGTCATTCTCTCCCAGGAGAGAAAACCCAGAGTTGCCGGTCCCTTCAGAGCAGGCTGCATGTAGCAGCTAGTGGGGTGACTCTCCCTGGGGCAAGGTTGGGCAGGCCTTAGACCTGTTCTTATGTATCCTTGTCATGCAGAGAGTGTGGTGTGGGCTTCAAGACTCAATGTCAAGGTTTGAACTTGCTCCTTGAAGGACAAGGTCCATAAATCACTACCGTGGAGGTTGGGGAAGGGCTGGTGTCATGGTTTAGGCCCAGCCAGCAGCTGAGCACCATGCTGCTGCTCACTTGCTTCCCCCCCGAAATGGGAAAACAGGGGGGGGAGAAAAAAAAATGGGGAGACAAAGGCGAACCTCATGGATTGGGACAAGGACAGTTTACTGGGACAGCAGAAAGAGAAATAAGAACAGGACTTTATAGCGAAATATGCAAACTGGTGATACACAGTGCAGTTTGTCATCGAACTGCACAGCTCAGATCTTACAGATCAGAGTCATCCTGAAGCTGGACCGTCCCCAAATCATGCATCCTGCAGCCATGTGCCTCTCCCCTACCAGCCTTGCTTTATGCTGAGCATGATGTCATGGTATAGAATACCCTCTTTGGACAGTTTGGATCACCTGTCCTGGGTCGCCCCCCACCTTCTTGTTAGCAGGGTAGTGTGAGAAGCTGAGAAGTCCTTGACTGCTTGGCAACAACTAAACATCCATGTGTTATCAGCATTGTCCTCATCCTAAATCCAAAACACAGCACTAGCCCAGCTGCTAGAAAGAACATTAACTCTATCCCAGCCCAACCCAGAACAGCTGGAAAAGCCAGTGAGGTCTGAAAATGAGAGAAACCACCTTGCACGGGCTACAGCACTGATAAAGCTCAAGGCGCTCTGCCAGGTACTGAGCTTGTTTCCATGAAAGGCTGAAAGAAGAGACACTAACTGTAGGGCTGGATTCACATTGTTACGCTCAGCCTTACCTTTATAACTGCCACATCACTGTTTAGCAGGTCCAGTCATTTCTGAGAGCTCTGGGAAAAGGAAGACAATGAATCCCATATGGATCTGCACAGGCTCCCAGCCACAGACAGAGGTACCCCTCATTTATCTACATGGAATTTTATGGATCAGACCAAATTTTAATGGGCAGATATTTTTTATCATCAGTTGAATTGGATTAAATTTTCAGTGTTGGGCACAAGGCCACTTGAAGAGCTTTGCTTTGTCAGGTGATCTTTTCCAAATTCTAGAAATGTTGAAAGCTGAAGGTGTGCTTGCAGTGTGTTCTCATTTACAAGGTTGCTTACATTCTGATGGCGAGAGGGTTTATTTTCTGCCACAACACCAAACAAAATCTCCACTTTGTGTCTTTAACAGTAAGTTTCCTTTTTAAGCAATTGAGTGTTCAGATCACAGTATTCATGGCTTTAGAAACCGGGCTAATTTTCATTTCCCTTGATTTTACAATAGACATTTTTTCACTTCTAAACACACACCTATGTCAAAAAGATACCAATATAGGCTGAACAGAAAGATGACTTTGAACTGGTCTTGTCCCCTTATAAACAGTGTGCCCAGGAATTCCCCCATGCTTGCTTTATGCACAGTAGGTGCTTCTACAAATAGCTGTTCCTTGATGGGTACTGTTTAAATCTTCAAGGCTGGGAAATGCACAAGATTGGGAAGTCTTCAGGTTAACTTTGAATCCTATTGCTGTAGCACTTAGCAATGTCCAGCTCTGTATAACTAGGACATTATGGTCTTTCGAAGTTCAACAGTGAAATCTAGAGGTCACTTTATACAAGTGCTTCATCTATTCATAGAATCATAGAATCATAGAATGGCATGAGTTGGAAAGGACCCCAAGGATCATAGAGCTCCAACCCCCCTGCCACAGGCAGGGCCACCAACCTCAGGCCTGGATCTACACAAGGTTGCCCAGACCCCCATCCAACCTGGCCTTGAACACTTCCAGGGACGGGGCATCCACTACCTCTCTGGGAAGCCTGTTCCAGCACCTCACCACTCTCTCTGTAAAAAACCTTCCCCCTAATATCTAATCTAAACCTTCCTTCCTTTAGTTTTAATCCATTCCCCCTTGTCCTGTCATTGTCTATCCTTTTAAAAAGTTGAATCCCCTCCTGCTTATAAGCTCCCTTCAGGTACTGGAAGGCTGCAATGAAGTCCCCCACAGCCTTCTCTTCTCCAGACTGAACAAGCCCAGTTCCCTCAGCCTCTCTTTGTAGGGCAGGTGCTCCAGCGCTCTAATCATCTTATGAATTTTGGAGCTGAGAGATCAGACTCTGCAAGTACTGGAATTCTGCACCCTTTCTTGTATCTCACTGCAGAGCACCTAATCAAGATGTCATCATGACTTTTCAGAAGAGCACCTTAAATAGAAAAACACTGCAACAGTGCAGAGGTCTCAATTTCCTTGGTTATGACTTCAATCTCCAGAGCTAAAGGACACCAGAAGAAAATTCAATGCCTATAAATTTTGCAGTGTGAACTGTTCATGACTCAGACAAAGTTCCCCAGCCCCTAAGAGTCAGGAGAACAACCCTTTAAAATACAGTCTGCTACTATCTCTGGAAACTTCAACCCACCGGTTTCACACTCAGGAAGGTTTAAGCTGCAAATGGCAGGAGAGGATTTATGTGTTCCTCTGAACAAAATATGTCAGGGTAGGAAAACTTGACTGGCCAGTTTTGAGACATGTCTGCCGTAAATAGCCAATTGATTGGCCGACTCACAAAGCCATTAGCAGGCGTGAGGTGCCTGCTGAGGTTCAGACACCGCATAAAATGATGGAGGTGCCAGCAAAATGGACACATATTGGCTATGCAGTCATCAACTTGCAGCAGGCTCAGGAGGGCTTGTAAAAAATGGAATGGCTTTCATCTTGCTCGTTTGACACCGTAGCTCTGGAAGGGGACTGAGCGTGGGATCCAGTCTGTCATGGGCAGCCAGGGAAGAAAGGAGAGATGAAATGGCCACCCTGTGCTTGAGCAGTAAATCATCTGGAAGAGTAAAAAGTATTTCAAATGAAGTTGGAGATCCTTCAGAGGCGGTGAGTCGCTTCTGCTGTAAATCAATACAGCTGCCAAGCAGCTCTGGTAGGTCTGAGCTAATGCAGCTTTCCACCCCCTGAAATGTGGCAGCAGCAGTTATAGGAGAAGGGAATTTAATGACTCAAATCACGGGCTGACAGGTGAGGGGACATGGGGATATGCTTTACTGTCTGAAACTGGGCCATTTTTACCTTTTCCCTCCATCCCTTTCTCCCTCTCCCCCACCCCCCAAGAATGGATGCAGTGCACCCAGTCTTCAGACTCACTTTCTGTACTTGGGTTGATCTTTTTGCACTGTCCCACCTTAATGGCAAGGGAAAAGGTAAGAGCAGTCCTGGAGTGTCTCATTCTGGACAAGAACTGGCCCTAGGAAGCAGAGAAGACTTGATGCTGGTCTCCTCCAGACACTTACACCAATCTGAGACATATTCACTGTGCAGTTGAGTAGAGATGGGTGTAAGTGGCTACATAAACAGCAGTAATGATGAACCAGAGCTAGCTCCTCAGGGAGGCTGCAGCTTTGGGCATTAGCCTTCAAAAAGCAAGACGGGGCCTTGTTGCAGTGTGAAACATGAGATGAGAAGTGATGGCTGGGAGATAAAAGGTAGGTAGGAAGAATGTGGGTATGTGAAATTACATCAACCTGATCCTGCTCAGTCTCAAGTTCTTTCCAAGCTGCTCCTGCTCAAGGAGATCGTGGGCCAGCTCCAAGTTCCAGCTGTCTTGGTGGCTGTCTTCTCCTGGGTCAGCCAGATTGCCTCTAGTACTCGCTTTTAGAGGGATGAGAAAGTCCTCAGTCCTGGCATAGCCACATTCAAACCCATCGGCTCTTTCAGAACCAGAGTGCTCCTCCACTATGTAGGACTCTGCTGCCCCAGACAGGTTTTCATTTTATGGATTAGATTCAACAGCTTCTTTTTTTTCCTCCCTCCAGAGAGAACAGGCCTACAAGGGAAGAATGGGTTCCAAATAATTACACAGTATGCAGATAAGCACTGGCCAAGTATTGACATGCAGCTGGCCAGGTGGTTTCCTGGTGGCTCCTAAAACATCACAAATGGTGAGCACCAGCAGAGGATTCATCTGCTTACAAGAGTCTGGCTTTATTCTTACAAATTGCAAGACTGCACAAGCATGATGGTGTCTAAAGTCTCACTAGCTAACCTCCAGTTTTATTATGGCACCCTGCTCCCCCAGTGATGTCTTTCAAAGAGTTCATCTCAGTCTCCACAGCCAGCTCTAGTCATGTCACCCACTCCCTCCCAAAGATAAATACTTGCACGCAACGCTGTCAGAAGCACCTGCTTGAACAAACCTTCAAGCAGAGCAATCTGAAGGACAGCAAGCATTGCAGGAGTGAAGACCTCATACATGTTCAAAGCACTGTCCCCAGAACTTGTGGTATCGCTTTAGTCAACACATTAAAAACACCAAGGGTTGGAGTCATTGGAGAATGGCATTCATGACTCCTCTTCAACACTGTTTTGGCCCGTGGTCTCTAAAACTGGAAGCTGAAGTTAACAGGCACAGGAAAGAAAAGCAGTAAGATACATATTTCTCATCTCTGGAATATGGAAAGATGAGGTGTTCCCAGGTAGGATGGGGTGTGTCTGCTCTCAGGAAAAAAAGGGAGAAGAAGGTCAATGGAGAGGGACTTTATGTCTGTAAAAGGCAGAGGAAACTGCTGCCAAATACTTGGAATTTATTCTCTCTTTTTTGTTGTTCTTTTTTTGAACTGAATTCAGCCTCAAGCAAGGGATTGGAGGGAAGAAGCTGTTGGGCTCTCATGTCTGTTTTGCAGGCAGTGCTTCCTTTGAATTCATGAGCTTTTCATATAAATTAGGGAGATAAGAATGATCATATAAGAACAGGAGCTCAGCATCTCATCCCTGACAGTAGTCAGTAATAACTGCTTTGGAAACAAGTATCAAAAGGGTAAGAGCAGTTGTTCCACACGCAACCAGCTTCTAGCCCACAGCGGTTTAGGGTCTTCTGAAGACAGATGCTGTACTTGCAAGCTGCTGCAGCGAACAGGCACTGTCTGTGCTGTTTTCCATGGTTAGTTCAACCCTATCCTTTGAAATCTTTAGCCACCACATCATAGAATCATAGAATGGTCTGGGTTGGAAGGGACCCCAAGGATCATAGAGCTCCAACCCCCCTGCAACAGGCAGGGCCAACAACCACTAGGCCTGGATCTACACAAGGTTGCCCAGGGCTCCATCCAGCCTGGCCTTGAACACTTCTAGGGACGGGGCATCCACTACCTCTCTGGGAAGCCTGTTCCAGCACCTCACCACTCTCTCTGTAAAAAACTTCCCCCTAATATCTAATCTAAACCTTCCCTCCTTTAGTTTTAATGACTAGTGATGTGTTTTGCAGTGCCGAAACGCCTCTTAGAAAAATAGTTCCTTTTGTTTCCTTTAGCCTTGCTGCTGGGCAGTTTCTTTAGGCACCACCTAGTCCTGTTTTTATGGGACCATGGGAATAATGGCTTCATGTTGACTTCATAACTACTAAGGGCTCAGTCCACATCTCCTTCCTAGCTTCCTTCCAAGAAGTGTCTTACTGTTTTCCCTTTTTCTCTTTGAAACCTAACGCTACATTACCCAGGGAATTACAGGCTGGTGAGCCTCACCTCTGTGCCTGGGAAGATCATGGAACAGATCCTCCTGGATGCCATGTTGGAGCACATGAGGGAAGAGCATGTGATCTGGGACAGCCAGCAGGGCTTCACCAAGGGAAGGTCGTGCCTCACCAATCTGGTGACCTTCTATGATGGAGTGACAGCATCAGTAGATAAAGGGAAGGCAACCAATGTCATCTACCTGGACTTGTGCAAGGCCTTTGACACAGTCCCCCATCACATCCTTATCTCTAAATTGGAAAGATGTGGATTTGATGGGTGGACCATCCAGTGGATAAGAAACTGGTTAACAGACCGTAGCCAAAGGGTGGTGGTCAATGGGTCTATGTCCAGGTGGAGGCCGGTGACAAGCGGGGTCCCCCAGGGGTCTGTCTTGGGACCGGTTCTCTTTAACATCTTTATCAATGACATGGATGATGGAATTGAGTGCACCCTCAGCAAGTTTGCGGATGACACCAAGCTGAGTGGTGTGGTTGACACCCTAGAAGGAAAGGAAGCCATCCAGAGGGATCTTGACAGGCTGGAGAGGTGGGCCCGGGTGAACCTAATGAGGTTCAACACTGCCAAGTGTCAGGTGTTGCACTTGGGCTGGAAGAATCCCAGACATAGATACAGACTGGGAGAAGAGCTCCTTGAGAGTAGCCCTGCTGAGAAGGACTTGGGGATTCTGGTGGATGAGAAACTTAACATGAGCCAGCAGTGTGCTCTTGCAGCTCACAAGGCCAATGGTATCCTGGGCTCCATTAGAAGAGGTGTGGCCAGCAGGGACAGGGAGGTGATTGTCCCTCTCTACTCTGCCCTCATGAGGCCCCATCTGGAGTACTGTGTCCAGATCTGGGGCCCCCAATACAAGAAGGATGTGGAACTGTTGGAGAGGGTTCAGAGGAGGGCCACAAAGATGATTAGAGGGCTGGAGCACCTGCCCTACAAAGAGAGGCTGAGGGAACTGGGCTTGTTCAGTCTGGAGAAGAGAAGGCTGCGGGGGGACCTCATTGCAGCCTTCCAGTACCTGAAGGGAGCTTATAAGCAGGAGGGGATTCAACTTTTTAAAAGGATAGACAATGACAGGACAAGGGGGAATGGATTAAAACTAAAGGAAGGAAGGTTTAGATTAGATATTAGGGGGAAGTTTTTTACAGAGAGAGTGGTGAGGTGCTGGAACAGGCTTCCCAGAGAGGTAGTGGATGCCCCGTCCCTGGAAGTGTTCAAGGCCAGGTTGGATGGGGCCCTGGGCAACCTTGTGTAGATCCAGGCCTGAGGTTGGTGGCCCTGCCTGTTGCAGGGGGGTTGGAGCTCTATGATCCTTGGGGTCCCTTCCAACTCATACCATTCTATGATTCTATGATTTCATACAAATATTTAGCTACAGGGGGGAAAGTACTTGTTTTGGAAGTGTCATTTCAGTACATACAGCCCAAATGTTTATAAATACATACCTGCACCCAGACACGGTGCTTGTCAAAACACATTCAAAGGATACCTAGGTTCTTTCGTGTATTACATACTGAGAGTGAAAATAACCGACTATATTTAACCCAGATCCAAGCCCAGACTAAATTATTTTAAAGGTCAATTAAAGAACAGAAAAATCTCACTAGCTAAGAGATTAAAAGGTCCTGTTCACCTGCAATTACAAGGGCTTTAACAGAACTAAAGCACAGGATGAGGAACTGTAATTAGGTACAGTTTCATAGAAAAATCATGGACAGCTCCAAGTTTCCACACCTGCCAAGACCTGAATTCGGATGACTGCACTTGGCCTACAGCAGTTGATGGAAACTCCATCACTCACCGCGCTGATGTAGTTGTTTGGAACCCAACAGCTCCTGGCAGAGGGAATGCATTTCAGCTTCTGTTGAATGACTGCACACATGATGAGCAGGAGATGAGCTAGACCAAAAGCCGGTGCTCAAATTTGGATTATGTTTTGGCTGGTGCTTAAAGTTCAGGTCTGAGGCCAAGTGAAGGCTGGAATTTAGCCTGCAATGTAATCCTGAAATCACATGGACTCCTCTCTTCAGGTACTGGACTCGGTGGCAGAGACCTGGGGGAACCTTCTCCTTTGGGATTGCTAGTCTGTCAGTTTGGCAGGGGCCGCTCTGCTTGCTGCATTCCTGTTCTTTGACCCTATGTGAGTCAGCTCTGGAAAACTCTTAAAATTTGACCACAACTGGAAAAGAAAGAGTGAAGAAAACACAAGCCAAAACCCACAGATCAAATTTGTAGAACAGGTATGAACCACAAAGTCCAGTTTTCTACCCCAGAGATCCCAGCGTGGTCCGTGCAACAGCCACAAACAGCCAAAGCAAGCTTGCTCATGGAGCTGAGACCCCTCTGCAGTCACCCAGCCTGAGCCAGGCAGGCGATAGCAGGAGAGGAATGAACTCAGTGAGCCAAATCCCTGCAGAAACATTGGGATTTGTTCTCTCTGGCTGCTCGGAAGAGATATTTCCAGAACTTAAGTCAACACCTTCCTTCAACCTCAGAACACCTCCTTATGTAAACATAATCACCTTCCAGGTTTGGGCCTGACACAGAAAGAGATCAGACCACATAGGAATGATGTTTAGCACAGGTCATGGTTTAAAATGCCATCAAAAATATCTGGAAGGGCGTTCGTGTTTCAGCTTTGCTAGCAGCCCTAAGGTGAGGACACTTCAGTGCATCTGCTCAAGGTGTGGATTTGTGGTGTGCCCCAGAACATTTGTGCTATAAGCAGAAATGATGGCCCAGCTCAATTTCATGTGTAGTCTGCAGTTTTTTAACGTGTCTGACACACTGGGAACCCGTTTGAAAAGCAGCGATGGAAACCTTGGAAAGCAAATGGAAGTGAAGAAAAGCCCTTGGTGTAATTTTACAGCGTGTGAAAGACTTAAAGCAAGAAACACAACCAGATGCCACAAGGAAACTACTTTCAATTAGTTCTGCTTTGTGTTATACCTACCGATGAAAAATAAAAACAAATTCATTCTGTCAACAGCTCTATCTATAGCATAATCCTTAAATGAACTCATCCGTCAAACTGGTCTCCTCTGGCAAAACATGTTACAATCTCGGCTTCTCAGCTGTGTGCATCAATCATCTGCTTCCCAAACCCATTGGTCAACCTCTTAGGGACCCAATATATTTTTATGGGGCTAAACAAACCAGTTGCAGAGCACCAACTTCACCACACCACCTACATACATGTTCACCTACTAGCAAGCTCTGTGATGTCAGGGGTGCTGTTCTCCCATCGAGGTTACATGGTAAACGTGCCTGGCCTGGAATAAAAGCAAACCTCGACCTCCTTGCCCCAGCAGCGTACGTGGGATGTGCTGCTGGACAAAGCAAGAGCACTGGAGAACCAACCAGATTTTCTCCCTAGACAGACAGTTCAGAAAGTGACGTTTGAACCAGAAGATAGGGAGGTTTATATACACAGTTTTAGGCCAAAGCTAATGGTTCATATTGAAGTTGCAGCAGCAGAACCCCACTGAACAGCACAGACATCACCAGCAGCTTTCGGTCACACATGCAGTGTTCCTCCCCATCCTGGATGCAGGAGCGCCTTGAAGAGGAAGGTCCCTTCCCAGGGCTATGAAGGCTGCTGCAGCCCAAGCGCTCAACCTCCTTTAAGCGAAAGGATCCTGTGAGAGGAAGCCCTGCTCTCATTCCCATGTTAATGATGGGAATACATGGGTACAGCCACACTCCATCCTGGATGAACAAAGGGATGTAGGTCGGGGAGTTTCCAAGGATTTTGGTGCCTAACCTCCCATGCCAAGCTAAGAGGCAGAACTGGCCAGGCTGAGATAACACTCCATACAAGCCACATCTGGACAGAGTGGCCACAGAACAACTTCAGTCATAGTCACTGAGGGCTGAAACCTGCCTCAAAGCCATCCTTAAAATACATCCTCTGCTGTCAGCAGAGACTTGTGCAGTTGGTGCTAACCCTTAGCCAGGCAAACTACAGCAGTGGTTTTATCTGAGGTCAGCTTGTGAAAGCGTATTACTTAATTGTATTTTAACTGCTAACCTAACAACTTTTATGAAATTTACTCTGAATTCCTTAAAGTAATTTATGGCACAGATGCCAGTGCAGACATCTAAGGGATTCTGAGCAAAGGAGACATTATCATGGATAACCTGGTCTTACTGTCCCAGCAAGGGAACCAGCTGCTTTTGGCATTACAGGAGCAGTGATATCTGAACAGTGGACTGTTCAAGATAAACTTCCATCACCTCCTATGAGTTGCAGTTACCTGGGATATTTGGGAAATTTTGCTTCCAGGTTTGAAATTTTTTGATGTAAGTCTTTACAAAAAGCCAAACCTTTCAGAAAGATCTGGGTAACATCTCCTTGAATCATGGGGAGCAAGAATGGCAAAGGATTCTCCCTGCCAACAAGGAGACCTTACAGAGGTCTGTTATCGATCAGCTTCGGTCCACATGAAAAATGCACAGACAAATACCTGTGAATAACGCTGCAGGAAGCCAACTTAAGAGGCTTAAAAGGAACATGAACTTTTTAGCCACATTTATAACAATATCAGAGTTTATTGAAAGGCTGGACAGTCTGGAGAAAAGCTGGAGAGACTCCAGCAGAGGGACACGGAGACGATTAAAGGACCAGAGTATCTCTCCTACAAAGAAAGGTTGAGTGACCTGGGGCTGTTCAGCCTTGAGAAAAGAAGGCTGAGAGGGGGTCTGGTCAATGTTCATCAATATCTGAAGTGTGGGATACAGGGGGAAATGGCCAGCCCCTTTTCGGTTGTCTGTGGGGACAGGACAAGGGGCAATGGCCTCAAGTTGGAGCACAGGAAGTTCCACACCAATATGTGGAAGAACTTTTTCACAGTGAGGGTGACAGAGCACTGGGACAGGCTGCCCAGGGGGGTGTGGAGTCTCAATTTTTGGAGATATTCAAGACCCATCTGTATGCCAACCTGTGTGACCTGTCCTAGGAAGCCTGCTTTGGCAGGGGTGTTGGGCCCAATGATCTCTGGAGGTCCCTTCCAACCTTTATCATTCTGTGATTCTATGAAAATATATCCACAATGTGGTGACCTACCTCTTCCAGGATGGAGATAAGCAAACTCAAGGGAACTGTGTGCCCTCTTCTGCAGGTAGGAAGTCTCAGCTGCAGGAGAACACAGAAGTGTCCCATTGATGCATACAGATGTCAATACATTTCACTGCAGAAGGCTGCAAAGGCAACAGGATTCGTAGTTTGCTGTGGATGTGACAGATCAGGCATGCCTGGGGCTTCCAGATGTGGTCGGTCTCAGTGCTGGGCCTGGCAGCGTGAGGAGGAGGAAGGGTCTCATCTGAGCTGAAACCAAAGTCAGACTTCCCCAAGGAACAAAGCCATGGCTCCTGGGCACACATGTGTTGGAGGCATCTGAGGGCAGACAGGTGCCTGGCTTTCATCCATACACAGGGATGGACCAGGCATTTTGGTCAGTTAAATGCCTCCAGCACCAATACCCTTGGGAGGAATGAAAAGTTGCCAGCAGGGCTGGCTGAAAAGCAAAACAAACAAGGCACGAATCACTGGAGAGTCACTTAATCCCTGTGCAGCCAGTGAAGACAAGTTCAAGGAATGAAGCTTCACTGCTTGCAGGCAGTGGCTGCTGAGGACATGTGTGTGGTGGAACTGGCCTCTGAAAAGTCATCCAGTGTTCACCTTCCCTAAACCCAAAAATAACCTCCCCAGCCCCCCTGGCATCACCATGAAGAAGGAGCCTCAGTGTCTCTGTCGAAGGAGCCACACATGCCCTATGCTGGTGCAAGAAGCAGAAGGGATTCACTTAGCTCAGCCCAGGATCTCACTCCTTCCTCTACTGAAGGACCCGCTGTGTCGCCTGGCCCTGCACCACGGGCAGAGGCCATCAGCCCCTCTTGCCCTCTCTGGCTCATCCTTCAAAGCTCATCTGTGAGTGATGCTGCAAGTCCCACTAAGAGCACTGCCAATCCAAGCATTCAAGCCCCTGAGCCAGCCCCACACGCTGCTCATGAACCGGTGCTGAACACCACTGTGAGGGTTTCTTGACACCCCCACACATCCAGGATCTGCTCAACAGTTGCGAGACACAAAAGCATTTTTCTTTTCAAAGATGAAGTTGTTTCTGCTGGCACCACCTCTGAGCCTAACACCTCTCTAGGGGTATCTGGTGTTGCTAATTCATACCGAAATGGTGAAATTGGGCAATGTGGCACAGTTCTGCTGCTTACTGTGGGACTCCAGAGGCAGATTTCTGCACAGATGGGGAATCACTTAAAAAAACCCAACCAACAAACCCAAAAAACTCCTCTTCAGTGCCATCAATGAAGTATGAAGCAGATACTTAAACTTTGATGGAGATAAAGATAAGCTGTACAAAAAAAAGGGGAAAACCACCCTCAATGTCCATAGCATCTTCAGAAAGAAAAAAATAATTATTTAGATGAGGCAGACACAAGGGCTAACATCACTTCCAGTACCTGTTGGCAACTTCCCTAAATCTCCAAAGGAACAGCAGGTGTCTGAGTCCAGACACAGACCTGGCTGTGGGGCTGCTTTGGGCTTTTTCCAGCATGAGGATGCTCAGAGCAAGGACTAACCTCAAAACCTTTATTTTACTGAGGAGTTTTGTGTATAATCAAAGCAGCCCAATCCAAGACAAACCATGCAATCCTGGAAACCAGGTTAGATAAACAGGAGGACTCAACATCTAACAGTGCTCCTGGCAGGGCTCCATGGGTGCCCAGGGCACAGCAAGCCCAGCCTGAGCCAGGGGATGGCTTTGGGGTGGGCTGGGGTTGCCCACTGGGACATCACTGGGGGGTGAGCTGTCCCCCCAGCCCAGCGTTTCCTCCTCCTCTGCTCAAAACACATCGATGGAGAGGCGGGGGACTCACCCCAGCAAGGTACATGGAGACCATGCTGCAGACCCCTTGCCCTTACCAAGGGGGCATTTGTCCTCCTGGTCCCTGCATCCCACTGCCCTGAACATTTGTGCCCTTCACATCCCCCGGATGGTGATCGCCCCCCAGGCGCAGTGCTGAGACAGGCTATAAATATTCCTCCCACCCTTCCCTCATCACTCAAGCCCATGGCACCCTGGCAGCGGCTGCAGCAGCCCATGGAGCTGCCCTTGTGGGGGCACCACCTGCTTCCCCCTCCCAGCGGGACGCTCACAGATGCCCGAAGCCCTCGGGCAGGGAGGGACACGGGACATCCCAGCAGGCTCTCCCAGAGACACCAGCAGATTAGCAGCTCTATTTTTCAAGCTGATCCTCTCCCACTCTCTCCAACTTTCATTCAACTTACAAGAATTTAAGAGAACTTGGCTGGATGGGCAGGGTCTATATATAAACTCCAGTGGCCATTTCATCAAACCCAATGAGCAAATGGCCTCTGTACCTGGAATGTGGGCTTATGCAAGTGACAGGTCAGCAGAGCAGCTGCCCCCTTTCCTCGCAGCACAATGGGGATAGCAGAGATGCCATCAGCACTATTTTTTTCCTACCCTGCTGTGCAGTAAAAAATTTATTCTAGGAACATTATGGAGCAGGGGAGTAAAAATAGATCTGCAGGTTCAGCAAACGGCTCTCTCTCCACAACTTGTGTTTCACCCCTTTTTTTTTGCAGAGAACAGAAGCAGAAAGAGCTGTGCTACCCTGTTAAACTCGGGGTGTTTGCTCAGCAGCTCCTGATCATACACCCTTGCTGTTTCTGGGTTGTTTTTACAGTGCTTCCAGCACCCTGGGAATTTCTGCCGCCCTGGTTAAACCAGGAAAGATGAGTCTAAACAGAGCAGCCTGGGTGGGAATTGTCAAAACATTATGGTATGATGGCACCAGCCGAAACTGGTTTTGCTTATCACTATCAGCAGCAAGTAACATTAACCACATGATAAAAGAAGTTAGGAGTAAGGTTTACTTTGCCCCAAGTTCTTTTCCCTGCAGATCTGCCCTGGGCACCAGTCCCAGTCCCCATGCTCTCATCCCCTGTGTCCCTGCACTGAGGTTGGGCAGGAGGCAGCTCTGGTAGCTGCTCACTGAAGTTTTGGCTCTGTGAAGCTCAGCAGAGACCAAACTGTCTGGAGCTGCTGGGATCCCACAAAGCCCCGTGGCTGCTGCACCCCTGCAACGCGCCGGGCGCAGGGGGCTGCGATGGCCAACGGTGCCTGGTTCCCAGGGGAGGGACAGTGGTTAAATAAACCTGCATTAACATCAACACTGGTGGAGTTGTTTTCGTGAAGCAGCCTGGGAGGTGCCACGCTGGGAGCGTCTCCCTCTTGCTGAGCCACCCCCTGTGGCTTTTTTACACCCTCAGGGACCTGACAGCATGTTTATGGCCAGCTCAGAAGGAGCTGAGTGACAGGCTTTCACCTCGGGCTCTCCTCTGGTCTCCTTGAAGGCGGAGGATGAGGCTACAAGATGGGTCACTGCAATAGGACCGTTGTGGGGAGTGAGGGCAGACCAGGAAACCATCACAGCGAGGTGCAGGCAGTTGAAGCATGGAGGGTGACTGAGCAGCAGGGCTGATGTCCCCATCCCAGCCCTGCAGACCCCCGGCGCAGTGGGGATGGTGCCATGCTCTGCTCTGAGTTGGCAAAACCACACAGTTTAAAGAGGCAGCCCAGCAAACCCTCCCCCGGGGCTGGGGGGACATGACAGCAGGGCCTGGGAATCCTTTTGCTGCAGTGATCTTTAGCCATGGCCTCTCTGCTGCTGGAGCACCCCACAGCAGTCCTGCAGCCATCCCAGGACCAGCCCAGCTGTGCCAGAGCCCAGTCTGGCTGGACCCTGACGATTCAGGCTTCCATCAAGAGCTTCCAGCATTAAGGCTCCTAAACCCTTCCCCAGCAGCAGGACACCACCAGAAAAGGGGACCAACCCTCACATCACCTGTGTCACCCTCGGGCACCCTTCAGTATCGCTCCAAACCCCCAGTGAGCAACGGAGCACTGGGTTGGGAGCAGTTTGCCCAAGCCAAGCAGGAGCACACACCAAGGTGAACGGGCTGCAGGGCCAGGCACCATGCAGAAATGGAGGGCGGGCTCAGCTGCATCCTCTCCTCTAGCTGGGCTGGCATGGGACAAAGAGAGCTTTTAAATTCACCAACAAAACCTCACCTGTTTTTACAGGCAACATTCATCAGGCTTTGAGTTTTAGATCCTCCCAGTTGAGCACGTTCCCTCTGCAGTACAGAAAGGGACTTCAAACCCCAGCTTCCCAAGAGCTCATTTAACAGCAAGCTGGAGGGACTGAAGGGACGACAAGGAATTTTAATAGGAGGCAAATTAAGCACTTTATAACTCAATTCCAAATTGATTTATATGGCCAAGGCTACCCTGCTGCCCTTTCACAGAGGAAAGATCCCTAAAGCAAACACCTTCAAAGGACTGATCCAACGCTCCTTAAGAAGAGGCAAACCCTGCAAGTCAGAGCTGGGGCTAAAATGTACACAAAATCTCCAAAGCCCTCCCGGTCTCCATTGACAGATTGCTTCAGCCATGCCCTGAATCCCAGACGCTGGAGCCCGACAGATAATGCTGAGCTACCAAAACACCAAGGTACGTTTCTGTGCACCCAGGGAAGTGCTGTGCTTAGCATGAAATCTTTAAAAGACTCAATTTCTCGGCATTAAGGTTCATTTCAAAGCAAGGAATTTCACTCGGTCTCTCCTGGGACCCCTAAAGCTTCATGTTTGTATTCACCCCCGGAGGAGGGAGGGAGGGAGGGAGGGAGGGGTGGTGGGGAAGTGCTCAAGCCAAATATTTCCCCCTTCACAGTGCGCTGGAGAACGTGTGGTGACACCTCCACTCAAAGGGAAAGGCCTTGTTTAGACAAGACGTGGCAAACGTGAGGCCCCTGCCCCGGTGGAACAGCTTCAGTGGCTGGAATAAGGGTGAGTATCAGCTTCAAGAATTCATGGGGAAAAAAGAAAAAAGTCTGTCCATGGTTTCTGTGTATCTCCAGCCTGAGGCTTTGCATCCCCTGGGAAAACGTCGTTCCTTGGCTTCCAACCACCAAATTGAACTGTCAGATGAAGGAATGGCAAGACAGACGGCTTCGACTAACATTTGGCAGCCAGGCTGAGACAATGTCTCTCCACGATCACTGGAGTAATCTCCCCCTTGGAACAGGACCAGATGAATGTTCCTGTTACTCAGATGGTTCCAGAAGAAATGACTTGTAAACAGCAGCAGGAACTGTGCCAGCAAATACCAAAAGGAAAACCATACCATCTCAACAGTAAATTTGGAGCTGGATCCAGCAGCAACACTCTGATGAGCATTAGAACTGACCATATCCACACAGCTCCCTGAGCCACCACGGCTGCCAGATTGCGTCGTGGGCCTCATGGAGCACACCTCGCTGTGTGATGCCATCCCCTGAGGTGTGGATCTCTCTCCCTAGTTCCATCTTGCACTGTGCAAGAGGCCTGGTGGCCCTTGGTGGTATCATTGATTGCGTAACAGCTGAGGCTGTTCTTACTCATCCCCACCTCAAGCTCTCTCTGACCCTGGGGAGGGGTTGTGCTGCACTAACAGCCAGCAACCCTGAAACGCCAGGGGAGCTGCAGGCACTGGCACAGGTTGCCCAGAGAGGTTGTGGAAGCTCCATCCCTGGAGGCATTTAAGGCCAGGGTAGATGGGGCTTGTGGCAGCCAGGTCTAGTGAGGGTGTCCCTGCCTATGGCAGGGGGATGGAACTTGGAAGATCTTTGAGGTCCCTTCCAACCCAAAGCATTCTGTGATTCTATGAACGACTTCATTCACACTTCACTGCTCTCAGTGCCCACCAAATCCAAAGCAGCCCACTTTCATGTGACAGAGTTCATGGCTAAGCATCAGCAGAGACACAACCAAAGGGCTTTGTGCTCTGCACTCCACCTTTCTTTGCTACTAGTGCCCAGCAAGTCACAGTCTGCAAGCAGGATCTCGCTGTGTTGCATTGCTCCTGAGAAGAGCACATGTCTGAGAGGGGTAAGAGGACCAATGTCCTGAAGATGACCAGTGTTTGGGACACAAATGGCAGATGTTGTTGTCGAGAGAAATGTTCATGGTGACTCCAGCATGTAGACAACACCAAAAGGGTGGCCCCCTGGGCCTGGGCTGAGGCAAAAACTGTGGAAGCATTGAGTCTCCAGTGCTTTCTAGTGACCTCAGCTCTCCCTCTTTGAGCAGCATCACCTCCAGACTGACCTTCCATCTGCTTCCTTTGCCCACCACAGGTGATTTTACCTGTAGGTCTCTGCATCTCTGAACTCCAAGCCCTGAAGAACTTGGTCAGCACCCAGTCAGTGAGCAATAGTGGCAATTCCCAGGCACTCCTTCCCAGGGCTTGGGGCAAGGAACCCTCCTACAGCCACGCAACGACTGGCAATGAAAATGGATCAAAAGGAGGTGGTCAGTGTTATCTCAGATGCCATAGGCACATGGGTTAAGAGCCCCTCGGCACAGCTTCTGCCCAGACTGTCTCTGCATCTGGTGCCCACCCAACATGACGCTGATTCTCCCTCACTGCTCAGGCTCTTCCAAGCTTAGGCCTGAAGGATCAAGTATCAATCTGTGTGTTCAGAGAAAGAGAAGTGAGCCACAGACAATAAGAAGCATGAATTTAGCCATTTCTCCCTTGAAGAGGGATGGAAGATGTTCATCAAAATCCCGAAGCAAAAATCTAAACACGCATCCCACGAGCCAGACCTATAAGAAGGCATAAAACACACGCTCTGCTTGAACCCTTCCTCCAGGAGATTCATAGCCATGAGCTGCCCACACCCAGCTGGGAAACGCTACGCTAAGGCCCTGCTTCCAGCCCAACATACAGAATGAAACAGCAAAGCTGGAGGAGGCAAAGATTATGCCAGAGATTTCCACGGCCTGCGACTCCAGCCCTACGGGTTCTGTGCCGTCATAACCACATCCTAAATCTTTTCTCCATCCCTGAGTGTAAATCCCATTATTAAGCAGAGCTACCCAGGAGGATGGAGAGACCAGGCTCCCAGGAACACCATCCCACTCCGGTCAATGGCTCCTGAAAGGCAACAGCCTGTAACAACCACCCTGAGCTTCCAGGGCTCGTTAGCTCTCCTCTGGCTGGATCTGTGATTTGCTACATGATGTGTGGAGCAATAACTTCCACCGTCAGTCTCCAGAAGAATAGTTCTGCAACCTGGGCTGAGCAGCCACCACACCAGCCTCCCTGCTCATGGTATAAATCCAGCGCCTGCGGTTACGTCATGCCAGAAAACTGCAGTGTAAGTCAGATGGCCAAGGCATTAATGGCAGCGCTGCGAAGGCTCAGCAGCACTGACCTTCCCCAAACGAACTGTCTTGACCTTCACCGGGCTGACAATAAAAGTGTGACATCATGTGCAAACGAGCTTTAAATTTGAACCAGGTGTAGGGAGCTGCCTGGCGTCCTGTGGCTGCTGTATAAATCCCTGAGATGAGAGTGCTGGAGGCAAGGGATGTGCTAAGCACAGACAGGACCCACTCAGCAACACAACCAGGTATGAGCAGCTGGAGCGGTGCAAGGCCAAATCCTGCATCGTGCTTGGAAAAGCATCGTGTTTGTGTTACCAGGTACTGGCTCTAGTTGGGGAAATGTTTTTAGGTAAACACCACTTTGCTGATGTTCGTTTCCATGTGGGGGAGCATTCAGCCAGCCCTGGAATCCAGCCAGCAACACAATAATGAGGGTTTTTTTTCCCCATTTTTTGCTTCTATTCCGGACTCCCTTAGACCTTGCAAAGTGCCTGGAGCCGTGCTCATGAGTCGTCAGTTACAGCTATTAGAGAACATCATGATTTACAACACAAAAACTCCCGAGCCCTTCCAGGGCAGCCACTGTTGCCCCCTCTTGCTACTACCCCGTGACAAAGGCTTCTGCCTTGCATGGCTGACCCCACTGTACTGCACAGGAAGGCCCTTCCCAAAGGGGTTTCCACCAGCAACTTTTCACCCCACTGTGCCCAGCCAGGCGCTGGGGTGTCATGCTGCATGGCTGCAGCTCCAGGATCTCTTTTGCTGCCTCATTTTATAGAGGGGAACCAAAGAACACAGAGGCATGTTTGCTGTTGATGCAACCAATACCTCTGAGGATGTCTAATGCATTTCTTGCCTGGACAAGTTATTTTCTTCATCCTTTACATTTTGGAGAGCATACTTCAAAGAGTAAAATCAAATTCTGCCATGAGAGCAGACAGGTCCAGGAGGAGCAATTAGCAGCAGCTTCCAAGACCATGCCTCACATCCATTCCAAGCTGGGTGCTGCAAGACATCTCCTGCCTAACAGCGGAGGGGTCACACACCCCCCTACGCTGACAAAGAACATGTGGAAGCACACAAATGTGCTACCACCACCAAATCAGGAAGGATTTTTACTTACAACTCTTCCCTGGCAAGGGGAAGGCTACGGCCTGAGCTGGGGCGTGCAGCACCAGCACTGCACGTCAGGGATGTGTGGCGGAGACGACGACACTGGGTTATGTCACTAAGCAGGCAAAGATGATAATTGTGAGTTACACAAGTACTGCTTTTTATTTCCTGGGGGATTGTGCCCTGGCTGTTGCACAGGGCATCAGAGGGAGAACTCAAAATGAGAAATTTGATGTACAACACCCAGGTTTGGCAGGGGCTAGGCAATTCTTACATGCAAGTATTAATATCTTTAAAGAATTCCAACCCCACGTGAAGAGTGGCTGGATGATCGCTACTGAAACACAAATACCAAACACACCACCACAAACTGTAGCCATCAGACAGCACTTCTGTAATACTGGAAACTCCCTCTCTCCTTAGGAAGTAGCAGCAAACACATCCAAAGGTTTTTCAGCCTGCAAAGAGCAACTACAACCACTGCTTTCAACATGAACATCAACTGTAAAACAATTTCAGGTAAAGCATTAAATTAAACCTAATTAGGAAAGGATTCAATGAGTTCTTCAGCTATCAATGTGACTTAGCTCCCAGACTGATCTGAATTTCAGTCTTTAATTGGGCAGCTCATTAGGATGCACGCTGCAGAAGAAGTACGAGAGTTTTCATCTCCTTAAATAGGGGCACTGGGAACCTGGTTGATTACTGTTCAGGTATTTGCAGCCATGCACTGGTAACTACTTCCTCCTCTGTTTTACAGAAGTAGCAGTGCAAGCCCCCAGGCTGCTGACTCAGCAGGACTGTGGACATCACCTGTATGTGGCTGGCAGGGGCTGGGAGCTGGCCCCCAGACCTACTGCTCCACAGCACTGTGGACATCACCCGTATTGCTGCCCAGAACAGACTTCTGTCCTCAC
Organism: Porphyrio hochstetteri; assembly: GCA_020800305.1. NCBI lineage: Eukaryota > Metazoa > Chordata > Aves > Gruiformes > Rallidae > Porphyrio > Porphyrio hochstetteri. The sequence goes on along the minus strand of CM036908.1, from coordinate 64,234,184 downwards.
TTGTTACACGTAATGCTGAATGCACGCTGGCTGGCTGGTGCTAATGGAAGTGCTTCATAGTCTTCACAAATAATAGTCTAAAATTAGGTTTAGGAATTCATTTGAAATGAGACCGGCCAGCTCAGGTCAGGGAACATGCCCACATAGGTCCATTGCTGTGCTCCTGTCCAAAGGAGATGCTTACAGAGCCTCAGAAAAGGCAAGCAGGGATTGAGAGCTCCCTGGATCCTCACAGCCTCTGCAGACTGCAGCTGTGGAGCTCTGACTTCCAGATCCATCCCAAAACACTACTTAGAACCACAGAATTGCTTGGGTTGGAAGAGACCTTCAAGATCAAGTCCAACCATAGCCTAACCCTGACTAGTCCACCTCTAGACCATGTCCTCAAGCACATCATCTACACGCCTTTTAAATACCTCCAGGGATGGTGACTCCAGCACATCCCCAGGCAGCCTGTTTCCTTAGTGCAGCCTGAAGAAATACAGTAATGAAGCACAAGCCCAGATGCTCTCTCATGCCAACAACATGCTTAGAAGCTGCTCCAGGGTTTAACACTTGTCCTTGCAGCTCACACACCCCTCTTTGCACCTTGTGTTTTCATCCTCATTAGGACTGCAAGGGTAGGGAATATGGCACCTTGGGTCTATTACATGACACACATGATTGTCCCTGCCCATGGCAGGGGGCTCAGACCTAGATGATCTTTTGAGGTCTCTTCCAACCCGAAGCATTCTATGATTTAAGAAATCCCAATCAGCAGAGCCTTCCCATGTCATAAAGTTCAGATGCCTCCATGTTTCAAAAAGACCAGTTCTCACAAGAGCAGACATGATGGGCACACCCAGGCCTGCCCAGCATAGCACTGACCTTCAGTGATGAGCAGCAGTGGGCACTTGGTGCAAATCAAGCCTGCAGGCACGGGTAACGCTGTGCCTTCTCCATCCATCCCCCCCAAATGGGCTGGATCAGCGCCCTCTAACTGCCATTAAAGCCAAGGGGAGGGTGACAGCAGGGACAGGGAGAGGACACAACAGTTTCCAGTGTCCCAATTTTCACTAAACAGGGGCCCAAGAGAGAATTTTAAACAAACTTATTGCCCTGAAAATTCAGCATATCAAGATACAAGCTGCTTCCAAACACTGGGAAAACCCACAAAGGTGGCCTGCACCAAGGCTGGTTCAGAGCACTTTTGTTTGGCAGTGTTCACTCCTGCAAGGCTGCTTACAAGAGGCACTCTCCACAGGCAGCTTACCACAGCCCATCTGAAATCTGAGCAGCCTTCAAATGGACAAGGAATGGAAATAGGAGAATGAGAGAAAACAAATCAAAGGCAACCAATTAATTTTCATCTCTCACATTGTTCTCATTCAGGCTGGGGAAAAGCAGACTTTCCAAGTGAGCTCAGAAATGCTTTGGGGGGCCCTTCACCTACTCTTGCTAAGTCCTCAGAAAAGAAGGTTGGGAAATGCTAACTACACAGGGAATAAAGGAGAACCACTGAAAGTATAAACCTGGAAATTCGGGGGGGGGGGGGCGGGAGGGGGGCAGGGAGGGGTTGATGACACCCCTGTATACAAGAAAAAATATATTTAGCAACATGTGAGTCAGCAAGGAGTTCCAGGTTGGAAGCCTGTTTTGCTCAGAAATGCTGGCACACAATTGTAGTGAAAGCTTTATACAGACACAACAAACAGAAGAGTCTTTGGGAGACGTCAACAATAAAAATAGCATCTTTTGTCACTGTGGAAAATGCTCCTACTTTTTTTTCCAATTTTTGGAAGTTTTTTCTGCCCCCTCCTTCTTTCTGCATTTTAAGTTACATGTCACAGAAACCAGCAGTACTCCCTAACTCCTTTTGAGATGAAAGGTAGCACACATTCTGTAATCCCCAGTGCTACTATCCTACCTGCATGGAAGCCAAAATGTAATAATAGATCTCCAGGAGAGGTGTGAAATGCTTCCATTCATCCTCACATTATACCCTGGCATTCGTGGTGAGGAAGCCTACCTATTAGGATAGTTAGTTAATAGCCAGGCTAGTTATGATAATACCCAGGGATTAAAACCAATAAATTAGTGATTTCCATAGCATTAGAGGAATCAACTGTAAAATTAACACTGTGTTTCAGGTATTTTCCCAGTCATGTGTTTTAAGCTGATGTGCACAAACCAACTGCCTGTGTATGAACTGACTTGCAGTGCACAGCAAGACTCTGCTTTCTCAGGGGGAGGAGGAGCAGCAAAAGCTTTGCCAAATTTCTGCACTTTGGCAGATAAACCAGCTCTTCAGAGGTAAGGCTTGGTGGTTAGAGTTTAAAATAAAGTGACTGTGGTAATTACAGGTATTACTCAAAAGTATGCTGCAAGGGCATCCAATAAATGAGAAACCATTTCCATCACACTTCTAGCGAATATTCCTCCTCAATTCAAGTGTCTGAAAAAGCCCCTGGGGTTCATTCACAAGAATTCCAGGTCTCCTGGTTTCCTACAGAGAATCGTCTCCCAAGGTGCAGCTGTCACTGCTTTCTCAGGGACGCTGTTACAAGGCACATATTGAGCTTTCCACACTACTGCTCGAGGTACCCAGAGCAGCTGAACCCCTGCACTGTAGCCAAGGCTGTGAGATGCAGCTGTTAGATGGAAAGCACAGGCAGGAAAGCAGCTACACCTGGTTATCAGAGAACAGGGAGAATAAGGGCAAGATGGGGACCCTCAACCCTGAATACTCACACAAGGCTGAGGAAGTCCGATCTACCCCTTGATCAAAGGAGGCCAGAGACCTTGCAAGTTGGAGGGATCCCCTGTGTTGTGTGCGCGTGCACACACACACACACACACACACACACACACACACACACACACACTCTCTCTCTTTAACCTGCTGAAGCAAAACTGTTGGACGAAGTGTGAAGTTTTAGGAGAAAAATGAGCTCATACAATGGCTGCTGCTGTCCCCTCCTACACCCCATCTTTTTTGGCAGATAATGTGCCACATCTCCCAGCCATGCTGGCTTTCTGCTGGTTAAGCACACCAACCAGGAGCTGCTGCCAGTGTCACAGTAGTTGTGAACTCCTGGCCAAGACTGGACATGCTGTTTTACAGTACTGACAGCTGGTTCACCTTGTGTCACAGAGCCTCTGCTACAAAATTTATAAAACTAACTGCACTCTTTGCCCAAAGATTATGGGCTGATTCCTGCAGAGTGGGTCAGACAAAAACTTCTGAGCCTAGCTCCCGGCCATTACCACACACATCTATATAAACTTCTAAGTAGAAGCCTATTCCCCAGGCAAAAAAGATTCCTGAAGCAGTACCAAGCTGCACCGCCTGGGTGCCTCCAGGCCATCTATCAAAAGGGACAAGTACCTTACAGATTCCCAGAGTGATCTGTTGGCACAGGAATCCTGGTTTGTCAGCTCAGGAACAGAGGTGGCAATTCCAACTCTGCTGGTTTCTGCTCCTCCCTGTTAGACAGGTGAGGGTCAAGTACATTCAGACAGGGTTATGGTAAAGTGGGCACATCAATCAGTGTTTTCCAAATCTAAGGTGACTTAATTAAAAGAGGTTAACAGCACAGCCCCACTGGTAAGAAGTTAGAAATTCCAGAGTCTGGGGCACTGCCCCAATCTTAACTGATAAAACTTAAAGTCAACATATTAACAGGAGTGTCTCAGCAGGACTTTCTATCAATAATCAACTAGTTTGCTATCTGTGCACTTTATGGACAGAAAAAAAAAATATTTAAAATGTCACTTCCCAGCTGCCTTCATATTCCATAAATGCATTACTTTGCTGTGTTTCACTTGTGTCTTATTCCACTTCTCAGATGTAAAAGTGCTAAACTAAATTAAAAGAAATATTGCATCTGGAAATAATGAAGAACTTTCCCACTCAGTAAACCTTGCCATTTGAGGCTGAGGTCTAATTTCTTAATTTTACACAAACCATTTCTGTGGAGGCCTAGCTTCCTTAGGGCACAACTCTCTGAAGAGACCAGGCTATTTTAAAGACATCAGATCGCATCTGACAGAAACAAATTTTAAAAACCATACCACAGCATCAGCCACTCTTTCATTCTACTAATATGAGGAACGTTTGTGGTGGGCACTCAGTATCATATTTAACAGAGCCCAGTTGGTGTTGAAAATTGTATTCACATTTTATTTAGGGAAAAAAGTAATTATAAAAGAGTACATGGAAGTTGAGAGACCTGAGGTAAAACTTTCCTTTGTCTTCAAGAGAGGGAGTATTTCACCTTTCAAGCCTAAACCTTTTCTGGCACACAACAGTAACACTTGTAAAAGCGGGGGTGAGAGAGACAAAGATAAAAGTCTTTTGCTGGGAGGAATACTGAGGTACACTGAATAATACTCAAAACCAGGTATTGAAAAGTCTCATTGGAAAGAGACAAATGTCTTTGCAAAATGGAAAAACTTCCTCATGCTGGTAAAAGCTATTACCTAGATGGGCAAAGCTTTCTAAATTAAAAATTACTTCAACATGATTGAAGTACACCTGAGGTATAAAAACTGTATTTAAAAAAACCCAACTCGCATGATGTGCCCATTAAACTGGGCTAAGGCAGTTGGTTCCTGGCTCCATGTTAGGATAAACTGGGGTGAACATTTGGAATCAGGAAGTTCTTAATACGAACTGGCTGCAAGTTTGGAAGTTATTCCATAGAAGCCTTTCACTGTTCAGGGTAACGTGTGTGTTACACTAAGGGCACACAGCACGACACGCAGAGCGTGATCGATGCAGTATCTATTTCACTGCCTTAAATAAGAAGTTATTTCAAAGCTCTGTTCACCGTGTGCACCAAACCATTTTTGTATTGCAAAATTCTCAAGAGACTTTTTTACCTAATTACATCATCAAAAAATATTATTTTAGAATGGCAAAAGACTAATTGTCCAATAACTGAGAGTGACTCAATCAGCAGCGCGATTTCTTCGGCAGACAGCTTTGGTCAGTGTTCTCCTTGGGATGTCCAGCATTCTTTTCGGCAGTTTTGACACATCTCTGGTACTTGCTGTCCTTCTGAAGGTTCAGGCAGTGACAATAGGCTGTTACTCGTTAATCCAATTGAAAATGATTAGAACTAAACTGAGGAGTCCAACACAAATGCCGAAAATAACCAACGCCAATGCCTGAGAAGAAAGAAAAGCAAAAACTCATGTTTTCCTGAAGGAAGAATTTCACATTTGCAAGGCTTATAAATAATGATCAAAACCCCTGTAATAACAGCTTTAAACAGCATCTTTTAAAATAATCTTTAATGTTTCCAATTCCTCAGTTTTCAAGCACCAGGTATCTGGTTAGGGGGAAATCAAACTAAGCCTGCTCTGGGATAGTTTCATTGGGAACTCTCAGAGCAGGCTGGCTTGCTTGCTCGTCCTATCCATTGGCAAAAAAACAACTAACTTTATAACTCTGAACAAATTAATAAACTGACTTTGGTTTTATTATCATCTGGCTATTCAAAAATGTAAATCCACTGTAACTTGAATTGCATTTTGAGTAAAACACAGAGTTCAAGAGACAGTAGATCGCTGATTTGTAACATTACCCCAAATCTCTTCAAGACCTTAAATGGTCCAAGAGCATCTTCATTAGACTTTCTTTCTGATTCCCTGTTTTGTCAGTGTAAGAGCAGCCCCATAAATCATAAGAATGGCAGCAGGAATATGGACAATCTATCAGCATTTTAGCTACTCTGATGAAGCTGCTCTGCTTCATTACAATGAAGACAGTTACAATGCAAAAAGAGCAAGCTGCTGCAGAAATTCCAACTAGAACTTGCCCTGCTACAGCATAAGAGAAACTATAAAGAGGGGGAAAGAAGGAAGAAACAAAGTATGTTTTTGTGAAGGCTTACATAGAAGACAAGCATAAACACTGCTTCACTTAAACATAGTTTGGCTTTGTCCCAGCTCCCCAGACAACATCAGAGTAATGCGTGAAAACTGAGGAGAAATTGGATTAAAAGTCACCATCTGAAAGCTATAGGGAAAAGCATGTATTTAGATCAGGGGTCTGGCACATGGACATGCTGCTAGTCAAGAAACTCTTGTGAAGAAGGAGGGTCAGATGGACTAGAGTTATCGTGAAGGGTCAAAGAAAATATAGATTTTGTGAACTGGAGTGAAAACAAGAACTTTTCCCCTTGGATTATGTACACTACAGTGTATTAAGATGAATCTAAAATGAGCCTGTTAAAACATAACTAGCACACAGGGAAAAAAGCATACCCCAAGTTTCTGTCGTGATAAGAAGTCCTCTCTGCTCAGTTTAAGATAAAATAGTCCAGGGTATACAAAAAGCAAGCATGTTGATGTGGTTGAACCTTTAAAAAACAGAAAGCGATATTTTAGAGAAAGATTCAGGCATATTAGCTTATCATAACACTACTGAATATTTTGAGGAAAAATTTAAAAAAAACCCAAGAAACCAACAATCCCAACAACTTACCAACTACTCCAAAGATATTTTTAATGTCTGGCACATACATTGCAAACAAAACAACAACTGTATTCAGCGTTAGAGTGACAAGGATGTGGCAAATCCACGACACGGGAAGGTGAGAGAAAAACACCATCAGTACAGCTTTCCTTGCCTACAGGGTATGGAGAGAGACATTGCATGGGTAAATAGAAACACAGACACATATATTTTAATCTTTTCTCAGTTTCAGAAACTAAACTATTACATCTTTCTGGATGTGGACATACAGTTTACAAATCAAAATGCAAAAAATTTAGTCAAGTGTTTTGTCCTTCTGTGGCAGAGTTTACTGTAGTGTTAAAGCAGCATTTATCACATAGCCATTAGCCACAGGGAAGTATTCCTTTTTTGCAGGGACAAAAGAAGGTCTGGGGAGGATGCTTTACTTCTCTGAACATGCCTGGTAGCAAATGTCAGCATGTTGCCTGCTGATATGGAATCACCACACTACTTACACACACATAGTTTTGCATGCACAATTTTGGGGGGCTGTAACTGAATTAATTTTCAGTTCTTCCATGGTATTGATAAACTAAAGTAGGTTTTTTTTTTGGTGACACAGGTCAATATGTGGTTTTAATTTACAATTAAATTGAGTTCTCCTGTGTGAGGGTGTTTGCGTGTGAGTGTGTGCATGAGGAAAGGAAAAACCAAGTCAGCTAAACTTAATTTAATGGGGGGGGGGGGGAAATCAAACTAAATAAACTTTAGATGTTCTGAATTCCCTAAATTAAAAACAATGCTGTGGGCTCGTTTTAATGTGAGATCTGTCTCAAAAGCACAAATTAGCTTAGTGGTTAGTTGTTATTTTGGAGCTCTCATGGAACATATGCAAATATGTGGTCTTTGATCAATCACTTGACAAGTGAATAAGATACACAAGAGTAGATGGCGACTTGAGTATTGCAGCCTGCAAGGCATTAGCCTCACCACTGCTTATGCCAGCTCCAAAACATTGAGGAGTACTCACTGGGAAGTGGATTAGAGGGACTGTCAGAAGCACAGCAAACAGTATGGCTACTTTAACTGTCATGATGACAATATCATGTGGCAGGTACCTTCCGTAACCTTGTAGCAATTCAGAGTCTACTTTGTCTGAAAACAAGAAAAAAAATAATAGCTTTGTTAATCATTTGATAACTAAGGTAATTAGCAATGCATATTAAGCTTACATTCAGACTGATCTGTTTGCTTGTGACTAATGGGGTTGCAGGTACACATCACTTTAGCATTCCTGATGCACTAGGGAATGGAATCTAGAGAAAAATGGGAGGACTTCAGAAGACAAATCCCTGCTAGAGCCTCCACTGAAACCAAAGCTACCTAAGAGAAGATACAAGTACAGTGGAGAAAGCATTACAAAGGAAGATGATGTGTGATGGAGTGCAGCATACAGTAAAATGTGTTGTACATGTCTGCAACAGTCTAGAGTCGTTTGGTTGAACAGGAATTCAGAAACAAATCAATTTTGATGAATTGGCTGAATTGCATTTGGGTGGGTTTTCTTCCCCCTGAAAAAAATTTAAGTGATATGCAAGGTAAAATTTCGTGCTTTGAAAGAAAAGCTGCAATTCTACTTTAGAGGAAGAAAGAAATCTTCAAAGCTGTGCTAACATATGTACTACTACTGTTTGTAGTTACCAATACATCACTGGATTACATGGAGAAGGGTGCCTATCATCAATTATACTTCTAAAAGATGTCTCAAGAGAAAAGAACCAAAACACAGAACTACTGACCATTTTCCCTATGCCAAATGAGCAGACAAGTGCAACAGAAGGACACCTGAAGGCTGTCAGCTTGGACTCCTACAGCACCCTGGGAATTCCAGGGGCTGCACTGGCAGTGCACCCCACCAGCCCACACACTTTAAAACAATAGCTCTGGTGTCCTCAGCAGTAGGGATCTCATGTGCTTTCCACCTCATGCATCTTCAGCTTTGCAAAGCCAACTCTGTTGTGGAATTACTCTAGTACCCTATACCACAGATGCACCATCCATGTCAAGCATTAATTTCATACTATTTGAGGCAGAAGTGGGGCAAAAAGTGACAAGTCAGTGATGGATCCTCTACCTTTGACTTTTGCCCCTGTCAGGTGAAAATTTTCACTCAGTTAACAGCAGAAGTAAGAGCCCTGAAAGTGATCTCTACCTTGTTTTTCAGCATACCTTGACTCTATGCCTTTTTGGGACTTCAGAACAGACCAAAACTTCCACCAAAGTCCAGTCACCGTATGAAGTTTCAAATTTACAGAAAACAGAATAAACCATCTAAACCACAGAAAGATGAAGCATGTCTCACTTCAAAGAGGGAGCTCTTTTGTTTTGTTTTCAATTTAAAATAAAATGTTTTACATTTTCTCAGACTGGTGTTTCAGGAACAGGAGACAGATTCTCTCGAGTGAAAGAAATTGGTTAATTAAACAAGACAACCAAAAAGAGAAAAAAAGAGAAGCAGCTTTCAAGGTGGGGGGGGAACCCCCAACAAAACACGTTCACAGATATTTGGTGTTGGTTCCAGCATTGTAGGCTCTCCAGTCTAGGAGTTACAGAAAGAAATCAGGCTTGCAGAAAACCTGAAATGTTCCCAGTGAAACAGATTAAAAGAATACAGTCAAGACAGGGTCTTGTCCCAAAGAAGTCATGACAGCGAAGGTAATAGGATGCTTTCTAGGACTAATATTGCTCTTTTTCCCCCTTTTTCTTTTTCACTTCTTGTTGAGATCTCATCTGGAGACAGATGGTTACCTCACACAGCCTGCTAAGTCTCTCAGAATTAGAGTCTTTTTATTCACTCTCAAAATTGTACTTTTTATTCACACTCAAAATTATACTTTCCTCCAAACCATGAGGAAACAGTCAGGAAACTGTGATAGAGGCCTACAGGCTATTAGGGGTTTCAAGACTCCTCATATAATTTTTCAAAGGATTCTGAGTGGCAAAGGAACATTTTCAGATAGTTATTGTCAGATATACATTTATACTTGGGGAAAAAAAATATACAAACAAAAAAAGCCACACATGCTTGGTACCCAAGCTCCATCAGACAGGGAAAACGTGTGCAAGCCTTCATGCCTCCCTAATATTAGAGGTAACTTGCTGTGGGTCAAATTCCTCTCATAAAAGCAACAGTCTCAGTGCTACTTAAGATGATTATCACAGGGGTATCACAGGGTTAATAAGCAATAAATACTGCTAGAAGACACAACCTTAGAACAGATCTTTTCAACTTGTTGGACAAGATCATCAGATCTCAAAATTTCTCACAGACCTATCATGGTTTCCAGCTTTTAAGTGGGAACATTATCACACAGTCCAACTGTGGCAATCAGTAGCCCAACTACACACTACTTGAGAGGAGCAACAGACAACCAGCTACAGTCTAGGGACTGGTATCACATCTGTACAGCATTTTATGGCATAAAGCCTGCAAAGTTTAGCATGTTACATGGTGAAAAGTCAATGAGACTAACACTTGCAGTGTTAGCATACTCTTAAGCCTTCAGAGGAACAAGATTTCTGAGGATTTAAGTGTATCAACACACAAACCATCACAAACTACTACAGGCAGAATGCATTTCTCATTAGCCTTGATTCTGAAGAATACTTGAAAGATATACTTACCATAAAACGTCAGGTACCCAAACAGAGCAGACACAAAGTAAATTAGGAAGCTCAGCCCAACTGCTGTGACAGTTACATTCTGCATTCTGCTTTTGGATGGACTAAAATGCAAAAGAAAAAAAAAAAAAAAAGAAACCCACCAGAAAATTAGTGTTGCTTTATCTGTACTGTGGAATATTAAACACAATACAATCTAAATAGTAGTTTGCCTTTCATAAGAAAGCATCAACTTAATTTATGGCCACAGAGTATTTGCTGAGGTCTGTGCTGTCAGTAATAGGTAGGGGTTTATTAAGTATTTTTAATCTGGTAATTGAAGGGCACTTTTCATGCAGACAACTAACACTGTTCCCATCTTGCAGGGAATTTAGACATACCAGATTAAATCAAAATTCTGATTAAATACAGGATTATGTATATTCAGAGCCAGGAGCAGAATCTGGGTCCAAAAACCCCACTGAATCAGGTGTGGCCAAATGCAGATTCAGTTACCACTATAAAAATTAACTAGTAAGTACCTTAGCAAATGACCTTTTTTCTCCAGATTGTCCAGGCCAAAAACGTACTGACATTGATGATGAAGCCATATTTGCTACTTTTCTCTCCTGTAAGAGAGGAAAAGCTAGTACAGACTAAAACTGTACATTTCCCAAAACATTCAAAGCTACTTAGTCTGCACTGTATCATGGCACTGACTCAATACCAGAAATTATTCAAGATTAATTTAGGGAAAATAATACAGAAATATTATATTTTAATATTGCATGTGTTTTCATAAATTACCTTTGGAGCTCACAATAGATGGGTAAGACTGAGGTATGGCAGAGGAAAGAGAAGGCCATAGTTGGGATAGCATAAGCACTCTAAAATAGAAGAAAAACATCTTGTAGGTTGTTTGTTAGTACAGATGGTTGGAAAAATATCTGGATGAATTCAGAATTCAGTTCAAGTGTTGGAAGGCAGTGGAAATCTTTCCACATTAATGCTTTGAGATCAATCTCTGCAACACAGGATGGTGTCTCTGAATCATTCCACAAAAAAAATGGAGCTTTTCAACAGGTATCTCTCCAAGCAGTAGTCCCCACTTACTATTGAATGGGCAGGAGAGGTCAGGCAGTCCAGAAGCTAAGAACTAAAAGATGCTTTTTTTAGCTATATTGAGGCCAAGTACTTATGTAAAGGAAGTAGGACTTGTCCCAGAGTCAGTGTGCTATTCATTAAATTTTCTACATTCTAATATCAACAGCTACCTGTCAGTTTACTGATTCCTTCATCCTGACTTTGCTATTTTCTTATCAGTCCTTCACAAAAATTCAGCATCCACAAAATAAAACATGCTTTTGGCATCTGAACTTTTAAGGTAGTTATATAATTAAAGCTGCAACCACACAGCTAGTGGAATATTATTCCAAAAACTCATAAGAGAAGAGATGAATCATCTAGCATAGCTTACTTCAATTGCCAAGTGGAATAAGCCGAAAAACAGCTAATACTTGCGCTGACATAATCAGGCCCATACTGGTAAGAATGTAGCACTTTCTGATGATCAAGTTAGTATTAAAAAAAGAATTAGAGATCCAAGATTCTTCAAAGCACAAAAGGCCAGACAAAAGGCCAGAATCTCACAGATTTCTTCTTTGATCTACAGATAACATTTGTCTCATGTTTGCATTGCCCAAGTTGGTTTTTTCCCCCTTTTTCTCCCCTCTTTTTCTTGGGAGGTGGGAGCGGCTTTTTTCAGACAAACTAAACCAACCATGTCCCTCCTAAATTCCACTATGTTACAGGCCCATCCCAGATTTATTCTTCCCTTTTTCCCTTCCTCTCCATCCCACAGAAACTAGAGTTCTAAATGATCCTTCCTCTCTTGCGAGCCTTGATGAGTTGGTGACGTGACTGAAATGCCACATTAATGAACAAACACCAGAGCTGGCATGCAATGAAATGCCCAAGACTGCATTAGGTCAGAAGAATCAGCTTGATGTGAAAAAGAAAAAACCCTAAACAAACCCAAAACTAAGGTCAGGTCCAGACAGCTTCAGGAAACCCATTCTACCTCACAAGGAACAGTCAAGCAGCAGTAACTTCCACCTGAGGGCATACCAAGTTGGCTTGGTTCGACTGCATCATGAGCCTGACCACCACTGCATCTGTTACACTTTATACTTTGGTTGTATTTGCTAAATGTTTTTATAAAATGTTAACTTGGACAGCCAGCCTTTATATAAAAAAAGAAAGCGTGAGACTGCATAACGCTTGGCAGCAGGTATAGGAAATATTTCAGCAGCCTATAACTAGTTTTACAGAAGAATAGCTTACCCTGGATGGAGTTTAAACTCCAATTCTTTAAAAACCACCACCACCCCCTTTAAGTTTGCGAATTGTTAATAGAGATTACCTCTTTTGAAAGATGAAAGAGCCTTGCTTTACAATCCCCAGTAGAATTTGAAACCTGTAAGACATACATGCAAAAAAATGACATACTGAAAGAATAAACCCAAACCACAGACATGAAACCTTTTATTTTCTGGGGTAATTAAGAAAAGAAGGAATTTAAATGAAAGGTAATTCTGAAAGTGTTAATGTAAAAAAAGCATTACAGTTACTAATAAAATTAGAAAAACTTCAAAACAGCATGCACTTTACCTGTAAAATCTCTATGGCACTATTTAGAGGTAGAGGGCAAGGAACTGACCATTTTTTTATCATAACCTGCAAAGACAGCATATTCAATGTTATGAATGACACCCTAAAAAACCCGTTTAAATTTATACACACGTTGGTAAAAATATCAGAGTGTTGGTGTACAAAGCAGTGAGCTACACCCATAGTTAATTAATTGACTGGTAAGTAGTTAGGCCACAAGAAGGAGACCCGACAGAAAATCTTGGGAGTGCCTTTCCATACAGCTGCTTGCTAGGCACAGCTGGCAGCCTTATGGCCTGCACCAGAATGAGCTCTGACATTAACTGAAACACAACCAGCACTCGGCATTCGGCTGTCTCTGTGTTCCACACAAACCGCCTCCCATACAGAATAGCTGCTGTGTTAGCTATCCCAGGCTCTTTCCCTAAGCAGACAAGCCCTTAACAGAGATAGAGCAGAGCCTAGGGCTAATCTTAAAAGGCAGAAACATATGGTTTGGCCTAGAAAGCAAAGGAAAAACAATAAATGCCATTATTGTCCCAGAATGTCATTGGGGCTTTAGCTACACCCTGCTGGTTTAGGGACTGCCAAGTAACAGGGCTGAAAATCAAAGGGAAATTAAAGTAAGAAATGTTACCTCCTTTTTCAGGAGCCTAGTTTAAAATGATAGTTGCATTGCACTCCTCAACCTAATTAATTTCCTATTGTCGTTGCCTGGCTTTAGAGGCTGTAATTCCTTTGAAGCCTAGTGCAAGTAATTAAAAACTTAATTACAGACTCAGATCCATGGGAAGAATAACATGGAAGAGAGCACTTCTCCTGGCTCGAGGAACTATTTGCTCGCAGCCAAATGGTGTTTCCCAGAGGTTTGGAATTGGATGCTCCCTCTTGTCACCACTGCCAGGAGAAGCAAACAAATGCTACCTCCAGACAAAACCTGGGGAAAGGAAACCGCAGGTACATGGCACACTGAGTCCGTTGCAGCAATAGCACACATCTTCAACTGCATGAACAGCTCACACCAGCCATGGTACAGAGCTAGGAAGCAGCTTGCTCAACAGCAGCCTGCAAACTATGGAAAAGGATTATCAATGGAAACCCTCCAACCATGTTCCTGGCATTAACTGGCACTGTTTGACACCAGGACATCTGGTCTTACCTGCTTACAGCTACTCTGCCTCTTCCCCTGCCTAACGTCAGCTGTGTGAGGATGGCTCAAAGCTGCACCAGGGAAGGTTCAGGCTGCACATGAGGAAGCCTTTCTTTACAAAGAGGGTGGTCAAACACTGGAACAGGCACCCAGAAAGGTGGTTGATGCTCCAAGCCTGTCAGTGTTTAAGGGGCATTTGAACAATGCCCTTAACAATAAATAGGTTTTAACTTGGTCAGGCAGTTGGACTAGATGATCTTTTAGGTCCTCTCCAAATATCCTATCCTATCCTATCTGAGGAAGGGTTTAAGGACAGACATTGTATGATTCTGTAAGATGATCTTGCTAGTGTATCAAGAAGTTCCACTGAAAAGCAAGCAAGGGAGAAGGAGGAAAGGACCAAACCCTAAAATATAACCTGGGCCTGTTTTGTACAGATGCATGACTGTCACATGGGTCACCCCTGCTTCATCTCTTTCTTGCACAATAAGCAGCAAGAAGCTATGAGCTGTGACACAGATGCAGGCTGCTGCTGTTGTTCCATGGCTGTGCTGCCTCCCCAGGAAGCCCAAGTTTGTTGGCTAGCACAAAACATTTATGAGGCTGAACAAGAAGGCAAATTTATTTTGAGGAGATCTCTGTGTATTTAAAGGCACCCAGATAGGGGAAACAGAGGAGAGGCTTTGATGGCTCCAGAGGAGAAAACTTGGCGGGAGCTCTGGCTAAAGGTTGGAATAGGCTTCCTGAGTGATGAAAAGGGGCACGAAGCTAAAGGGCAACCTTTAGGGCAAGAGAAGTGTGCCTGGCAGCGGTGGAGGCACGGTCTCCTGCAAGCTAAAGAGCAAAGAGATATATATAAACATTGCAGAGTGAGGACAGGACAAGCCAAACCTAAAAAGCTGAAGAACATTTGTCTAAAATAGAGTTAATACAGATTAAGAGCAGACTGAAATGGCAATAAAATGAGACAAAATAAAACACACTAGGCCCACTTAAAATCTGCAATTACATTTGCCCAGTTGCTTAATTACTCAAATCTGTTTGAGTTTCCTCTCTATATCTAATGAGGTCCCCCCAACAGGAAGAGCTGTTTGGATTGGCAGCACAACCCAGTTAGCTGAGCAGTCATGCAGACAACACAATCCTCCTCTGGAACAGGAAGCCTACTTCATATAAACCTTGTCTTTCGAGTATAACAAACATTCAGTTTTAACTGAAAAAGCCCCCTAAAACCTAAAAAGAGATTCTAGTGGCAATAGGGTATCTTAAACCCACAACAAAAAACATTGCTATAGTTAGAAGGGCTACGAAGATGATTAAGGGCCTGGAACAGCTCCCGTATGAGGAAAGGCTGAGTGAGCTGGGGCTGTTCAGCCTGGAGAAAAGAAGACTGAGGGGGGACCTAATTAATGTTTATAAATATCTTAAGTATGGGATGCAGGGGGAATTGGCCAGCCCCTTTTCAGTGTCTGTGGAGACAGGACAAGGGGCAATGGCTGCAAGTTAGAGCGCAGGAAGTTCTGCACCAACATGGGGAAGAACTTTTACACAGTGAGGGTGACAGAGCCCTGGGACAGGCTGCCCAGGGAGGTGGTGGAGTCTCCTTCTCTGGAGATTTTCAAGACTCGTCTGGACGCCTATCTGTGCAATATGAGCTAGGGAGCCTGCTTTGGCAGGGGGGTTGGACCCGATGATCTCTCGAGGTCCCTTCCAACCCCTACGATTCTGTGATTCTGTGAAAATGTTCCAAGATTCTCAGTGATGATGGGCTTTTTGTATCCTGTGGAGGGAAAATAGGAATCCCTTTATTCCAGCAGTACTGAGAGCACTCAGCAAAGAGGGGGCTCTCTGTGCATAACATCATTCATTATATATGGCAGGTTCCCAAACTGCATCACATTTTGTTCTGGGAACATAAACAAGAGATTTAGAAAAATACCATCAGGAATCATTAGCACCTTTGTTGAACAAGCTACCAAGAGGGCTATCTCCACCAAAAAAAAAAGAAAGATCTGTCTTTGCTCTTCAGAAATATTCGATGTAGCAAGAGGGGAGGCAATTAAAAAAAACCAACCCAAACAGTTTAACAATCACATTTAATGTCTCTTAAGATTCAAGCCAGGAAAGTATTCAACAATCAGAAATAAAAGTGCTCAGGACCTCACAGAATCTGGCTTTGACTTAATAGTTAAGTATATGTGCTCCTCTCCCAGAGCAGCTCATCTCAGCTTTTTCACTTTTTTCTAAGAGAGGACTATAACCAGTATATTAATTTTAAAGGAAAAGATAACTGAAGCACAGGGAGGAGATGCAGGACCTGCCAATGCCCCACTGCAGAGCTCAGAGAACAAAGAATGGTCTCTAGACCTTTTTCTCAGTGCACTCACTACACCACAGTGACCAAGACATATGCTGTCTATTGTACCTATTTTTTCTGCAGGCTGTATGAAAACTGTGGCCTGCTGGCAAAAAGCTGAACAGATGGTATACACTTGAAAATGCACAGAATTATTGTATATGCAAAATATAAAAGTATTACTTCCATATGACTTACAGAGTTTTCTTCTGGAACAAATTAAAACATATCTGCCATACAGAAATTAACATCTTGTAAACTAAAACACCATTTCAGCAGTACGTATCAGCTGCTTCAAAGCAATTAGATAGGAAAACTAAACCACAGTTAATGCCTTGGAGTTTTGGTGCCGAAAGGAGGCAGAGAAAACAGTGGCTGAAGAGTATTGGTTTTCGCTAAACATCCATAACAGCTCTTAAAAATTTGGAAATCAATTAGATTTACTGTGACTGCTCCTTTGTTGTTAAGTGACAAAGAGTAAGTGCACAAATTTAACCATTTCATCTAAGAAATCCAGTACTCTCTGTACTACATTACTACTCTCTACCTACTTTTTTGATGCAGAGAATCAAAACTAAACCCTAGCTTAGATCACCCCAGCTTGACACGTGTGCATGCAAGTCTTGCTTACACACCTTTTTTGAGCCTTAAAGGGTTTTTAAATGCACCCACCCATCACAACCACTTCCCTCAGAGATGCATACACATTCCCAGCGAAATCCAGGAGCTGAACTCGTTTTAAAAGCCTTGCAACTACCTTCACTCAAAGACTTATTTCAGCAATATAATTACCACTTTTCTCTTTAATTTTCTTTCGCCTTGTTTTTTAAAGATAAATTTTAGGAGAGAGGTCAAGTGTTAAGGTAATATATAAATATTACAAATGAATTTCCATTAGCTCTGGAGAGGCTGTGGCTGGTCCTGAACGTTCAGCTTAGGAAGAATACTTCCTCAGGTCCTACAAACACTGCAATTCTCCAGGGATACCCTAGGGAGATGTTTTGACAGCTTTGAAGTTTGGTTTTATCACATGGTTTAGTTCCTAATGGATTGCCTTGGTCTTCTGGATGGCATGTTTGTTCAACTTGCCTTCAACTCTGTTTATCGCTCTGTAAAACAGGTATTAAATGCAAGTCAACACAAGCCAGAATGACAGGGGAGAGGGGCAACATTTTTCCAGGCTCCCAAATAAGATTCTTGTTTCTATACCTAGATGACAGAGTGTGAGTTGCTTGGTTATACTACATATTACACATGTGCATTAACATACCTTTTCCCTGTAAAAAGAAAAATTGTGAACTTAAAGGCACATTTTCCCCTCTTAGATCTGCCTAGCAGGTCTCACTTTTAATATTTGGAAATATCTACCTCACAGGGGCCTTCAGAGGGTGAACATCAGGGTCAAAAACCCACATATGGCTCAGAGAAAAGAACTTTTCCTTTCAGTGGGAAAGAAGAATAAGGTCATTGACGTATTAATGAATCTGGTAAACTGCCTTAATGAAGTTCTAGTTTTCTTTGCCTTTTTTTTGAACTCTGTCACTCTGTTATAGGTGTACATTTAAATTATTTGGGGTATATTAAATTTTCTTCCGCACTAGTTGCAGTAAGTAATAGTTAGAAGCTAAGAAAACAGAATTCCAATCTCTTACTAGTAGGGAAACAAAAGTATACGTGCCAGCTCACTTTACTGCACCATCAGCAAAACAAAAATATTGTACATTTACCAGTCCAAAATATAATTATTTTAAATCTTTTCACATGTTTCAAAGCTCACATACATTTCCATGCCTCAGCAAAACAAATGTCATCTGTCCAAGCAA
Organism: Porphyrio hochstetteri; assembly: GCA_020800305.1. Taxonomy (NCBI): domain Eukaryota; kingdom Metazoa; phylum Chordata; class Aves; order Gruiformes; family Rallidae; genus Porphyrio; species Porphyrio hochstetteri. Next base: position 64,216,080 of record CM036908.1, on the reverse strand, counting down.
GCACATACTGAACTTAAGGAAAACTCTGCCTTTCACACAAGAAGACAATTCATTTCAAAACAGGCTTATGAAAACATTCAAACAATAAGAGAAAAAGTAGATAAGCTGTGCACAGATTTTTAACTTACCACAAGAGCAAAGTACACCATAAAGAAAAATGATAAACTACTTGTGTAGCCAAGAAAGCCTGTAAAATAACAGTAAAAATAAAAGAGAATTTATAAGGAAAGTGATCCTAATGTAGAGCTAAAGCTTTACATTTTAGGCATGTTTTCTATTACAGTGCTTGGTATCTAGGGCTTAGGAGTCAGAATAACAACATTCCAACTGCCTGTCACAGATCATTTATGTAGTTTTGTAGGGCAGAATTAGAACTGGCTTACCACTAATGGCATGCTGTAAGTAAATGCAGCTCTTTAATGTTCTGCTGTAAAGATTTTATTTTAGTATTGCAGACAAAATACTACTGCAACCCAAGTAATAGGTTAACTAGGCAGGGCTGGAAGGCAGAACACACTCCAATTTAAGTAATTCCCAACATCACCAGCCCCCTGCCAGTTAAAATAAATAAATAACCCATTAAGGTTTTAAAGTCTTCAATTGTAATTGCCACTAAAGTAGAATAATATTCGCTTCTCTCCTTTAATTACTCACCAATTTTAGGAAGAAGTGCAAGGGGAAAAACAATGAAGACTGACGTAATCAGTAGCAGCAGCCTCCCATTGAGGTACCAAGACCTGTTGGAAGATCTATTTAGGACTGATAGAAAGCTTAAGAGTCCTAAAAGTTATGGTCTACTTTAGAACTATTTTCTTAGACAAAATAAGGACAAAAAAAATAAATAATTTCCAGTCTCACGTGCTATTTACATGGATTTGTGTTCCTAGTTTCTGTACTGTGATATAAAATAGACATCTTCCAGATAACGAGGGAGCAGAGCACCATCCTGTAATGAAGCAGCATGCACTATCTGTGTGGATCAGGGGTCTGATGTGTGAAGTTATTTCTCAGCAGCACCATATACAAATCTCTGCCTTTACTCAAAGCAATAATCAGAGGGCAGGGGCATTTAACACTCTATAGTTTTCCAACAGAAGTATTTATATAGTACGCTACATGTATCATGAATTGGATTACACTGAGCTGTGTATCTACAGAACTGGAAGAAACAGCAACATTCCTTGCCACATAATGCTGAACTTCCCTACCAGTTTACTACTCCTATGTTCCTTACCAACTCCAAGAGGTGTGAAACAGAAAGCTAAGCTACCCAACCTATCTGTTGGGAAATTCAGTTATGTTTTCTAAATACACCAACTTTCTATTCTGCCCAAGTTTCATTACACCCATCATCACAGCATTTAAATAATAGAAGAAACCAAAGTAAATCATCTTTCAGTTAATTTAAAATTGTATTTTCTGTCCAGGGGTAATAAGAAAAAACAGCAATAAAGAGGACTTTCTTAGCTTTAACTTGGCACAAAGTGATCACTCACTCCCTGCATACATCCACACAAAAACTCAAGGACAGAAGGGATGGAAATTATGCTAACAAAATCTGCCAATATGTTTCTAAATATAACTTTAGATATACAAAAAAAAAAAGCCTTGTAAAGGCATATGAAGTCTTAAGGTATTTAAAATCCCTTCCAAGTATCAAAATCATGTCCAAATTAACAAAAGTACAGATGTACAAGTTGTTCAGAAACAGAAACATCTTGAGGGTGGCTCCCCCTAACCTGGTAATAACCATATCCTGTACTGATAAACATCTTGCACATCAGCCTCGACTTTACTACCTATAAACACCTTGGCTTTTGACCTTCAAGTTTATTTAGTCCAGGATATGGTTAGCACCTAATAAACAGGCAGCACCTCAAGTTATCATAAGGAAAGTAGCGTAACACCCGTGTTAAAGAAAAATTCCCATATACGTATATTAACTACTGTCATACATCATGGACCATCATTTGCGTCATTTGTTTAAAAAAAAAATGTAATATAAGCAAAGGAAGCTGCGGGTATCTTCATCATATCAAAAATCAAAATAACCCTTAAGAAACAATGTCTATGCTACAAACTATTAAAAATACATCATTATTCAAAAAGAAAAGTATTATTAGCCAGTTCTGCTGCTGCTACATTGAACAAGTGACTTCTCCAATCAGCTCCCCACTGCAGTGTTCTTCCCATTGCTATCATTTAGCACTCCCATATTTCTAAACAACTTTGTTCTTTCCAGTACGGTGGATATTCAGATTAGGAGGAACAATATCACAGGAGCAGGCAAAAGTACAATGAATGTTACATCACGTGTATATGTGGGACCCCAAATCAAAGCATGCAGCAAATCCATGGCTGCCATTGTAGCTCACAAGCTCAGCAGGACAGAGAAAAAAACATTGTTGGTTACTTTCAGGTAGGTGAAAAAACATCTGTGTGTGAGCAGGGAAACAATGAAGCCAAACTGCAATCAGGTGATAGGAAGGAGAAAAAACAATCTTGTAACTTACTTAATTTTGAAGTATCAATTCTTTTCTTTAAAAAGATGTCCAAAAAATTTAATAGAGATCCATTTACTGGTTATCAAAACACATGCCCATTTTTCCCTCACTATGCTGTTGTAGAAATACACATATTTTCTAAAGGCAAAATAAATGTTTCGATATTGCCTTTAAAATTAAGTTTGATCTGCAAATTTAATCCAATATGGTAAAAAATTTCCAAATATAAAATACAGAATACAAATCCTTGACTCTACTGAAAATGCTTTGGCATGCAGATGTTCCTCCTCCATCCCCCATCTTTTAAGTAAAAGCAGACATTTATAAATCGCTTTAATTTCATTCCTGAATGCAAAAGGACAAGCGATTCATATGTTCTAAATTAGGATCTTACTCTCAGTCCGTATCAATTATATAACACACAAGCAAGACAACTTAATTGCATCAATCATATCCTCCTGACAGGGTCATTAAATGTTAACAGAGGGCTCACAAATTACAACTTTTTAAACACAATCTTCATTTGAAACTATGTCCATGTCATTGAAACGATGTGGAAGTTTTGTTATGCAGACTGACTGAAACAACCCCCAATTAAAAAGTGTTCATATTGTACAGCTTTGGTTTTTAATGAAGACATGAAGATGTACTGCACACTGGCTCTGAGCCTTTCAAACACATGCAACACCTGCTAACCTTTATCTATAAAAATAATTCACAGCTTTCCCAAATACGTGGCTTGGGAGCGTTTATGCATATAAAATACTACCACAGATAGTTTAACTGACACTTTTGATACATTAGAACTATAGTTAAAATTCTGCACCCAAATGAAAGTGTATCAGATGCTGTAACAACTCTGCAAAGCCAGAACACGTGATATTTAATTGCCCATTTTTGTTGAACAACCTCTTGCAATTTAAAAACTCTGCTAATAAAAAAACCTACTCAACACATGCAAAGAAATACGCAAAAAAAATATGATCTGCCTCAGCAAATAGGGCAAAATGTATGAAAAATAGATGTAGGCATAGAGAGAAGGTCAGATGTGTACATGTACCAGGGATGCTGCTTAACCACTGCATTTAAAGCATTTGCTTGGGCAAAGAACAGAGGAGTCAAACTGTGTCAGATAAACGTTTATCAATGGAAGAACTCCCAGTACTGGAGACAGAAACCAGATGAGAGCCAGGCTGATAATCATATTTAAGCTGTGGTTAGTATTCCTATGGACAATTTCAGATCTTTCTAAATGCAAAGTTGAACTTCATTCTCATCTCAAACTGTGATTCCAGCTAAGGAAGAACTATGGGTGGTGGCAGTGCTGTCAGCACACTGAATATCACAACGACTCAGGTGATTTGCAATAACCAGCTCAACCCACTGTAACCTGTCCATGGGTTCTCCCGGGCTCGTATCCAGAAGATCTGGACCAGGACCTTGGTAAAAAAAGCTGATAATCAGAGCGCATTAGGCTGGAAGCGGCCTTTAACAGTCATCTAGCCCAACCCCCTGCAGTGAGCAAGGACATCACCAGATAAGGTCAGTCGGAGCCACATCAAGCCTGACCTTGAATATGTCCAGGGATGGGGCCTCCACTACCTCCCTGGAGAGCCTGTTTCAGTGATCCACCACCCTCATATTGAAGATTTTTTTCCCTAATATTCAACCTAAGTAACAAAACAAATAAACCAATAGATAAAACAAATAGACACCTTAATAAAGTTGTTTATATTGCCTATTTTTTAGGCAGAACAAACCTTTGTGCAGCATGCACACATGCAGGACCTCCAGAGTCTACCTAGCATGAGTTTTTATCTGCTGCTTGTTTAAAAGTGTATCTTTGTTGGGAAAAGTCACTTTGCATAAACAGAGCTGACAAAAACAAATGTAAATGATGTTATATGCTAAATTTGGAGACAGACTGGAATGCACATGCAGGAGGTACTGTGGGAGGCTCAACACCAGAGTGTACAAAGAGTGAAGTTAAGGGTTAAAGGAGAAGGTGATAGCACCCAAATGAAAAGCTGATGACTATCACAGCTGGAAGAGATACATTAACAGACTAAAAATGACAAAGTTGTTGAGATTTTTTTTTTTTAAAAGCGCCCCTTACTAAAAACATACTCTTGCAAGGGCCAGGAAGGCAGAAAGACAACACCAGATTACCACCACTCGCCAACTCCCAAAAATGTTCATTATAAAATGGAAAAGTTATAAATGACAAAAATTTACCTAAAGTACCTTCTAAAGAAACAATTTCAAACTTAAAATTCACCCACAACATTCAGGAATAACACAGGCATCACACAGCCTTGAGATAATTTCACCACATTTCAACCCAGAGAGAGTTTTGAGTTCAAAACATCTGAAAACAGCAGTTTGGAAAGAAAGCTGTAACACAATCTAAGATAATCTTTTATGAATGACAGCAGCACTGGAACCACTCGAACAAGATATTTCGGTGCTGAAGCTGCAATGTTTGTCTCAGCACAGGCAGAGATTTCTTGTGACAGGTCTGATAGGAATCTGATGGGGACACTCCTTACATACAGCTTTATAGCTCAATTGCAAATAATTTCTTTACTGGGAGCCAAGTTAGGAAATTACAAACCAAGCCTGGAAACCTGGCATTCTTCCCAAGACAAGTCCAATTACTGGAGCAAGACAACAAAATATTTAAATTTAAATGTCTGCCGGTTTTTGTACTGTGGTTTTGAAATATGTGAAGTGATAACATGACAGCAGTTAAAAATGTTTCTCCTCCTCTCCCTCCTGTCCCCCTCCCGCTTCCCCTTTTAAATTTTTACAGAAGGGAGATTTCTGTAGATGGAGTTTTGCCACTGACTTTATGGTCGTCTGATGGGAAATTGCTATGAGGAAAGAATGACGCTCTGTGTGTGTGTTGCAGAATGTCAAATGTGTGTTGCACATGCCAAATACATTTCATATTCCAAGAACTCCTGTAAATAACAGGGTTTTTTAGTGTGTGAGATCAGAGGGAAGTGTCAGTACCCATCTCCTTCAGTAGTCCAGAGCTTTCTTCTTCAAGACAAATAAAGAAAGTATGATGCAGTTTTTCCTTACCCACTCTGGTCTCCACTTAAGAACCCCGCAACAGCGCCAGGAAGTTCAGACTTAACAATTAAAAGATAAGATGACATAGCTGCAAACAGAAGCAGAACAGATTTAGTAGAGGAATACCAGTATCTCTGGTTGTAACACGTCGCACGGCTTAACCAGAGCCGTTACGATTGAAGCATCTCAGTCACATATTAGACACCATGGCACCAGAATCAGAACTTATTTTCTTCAATACTTCCTTTAGGAATAGCTGCAAACCCCCAAGTACTGTACTGACATTAGCGAGTGCTTCCAAAGAGACTGTTACAACACCAGTCCCAAAACAAGGAAAACACAACACAAAGGATGAAAAGGCAAAACAGTATAAAATACAGGTCTGACCTTTTACCTGGGAATATGGACCTACAGGCTTGAGACAGATTACAAGGCTCCAGCACTTCTCCTGCCTCTTTACTCTTTCTAAGACATTGTAAATGATGAGGGTAAATAATAAGATTTGTTTCTGTTAATAAACTAGTGCTTTTTTTTTAAAGCCTGTTTGTTGTCCAGCTGCTGCTGTGCTAAATAAACGTGTCACAGAAATGTAAAGACAAGAACAGGACTTGAAAGGTGCTTTTATATACTGTATGGTTTGGCCCTCAGAGGCTTTTCATCCTAAACCCACCCCCAGGATGATCCCAACAACATGAAGTGCAAAACTATACAGGAACTGAGAATCAGAAAGGAAATTGTTGGTTACTCTTTAGGAGTGTTGACTTGAAGTTACGCATCTACAGTTCTACTCAGAAGCAAGCAGTGTGCACACATATAAATCCAAAAGCTACTGCACCGCCTCACTTCTCTTTTACTACATAAATCCTCAAAGGCATTACTGAGAGGGTTTTATAAATTACAACTTACACTAACCTGATACCTTCACATACTGTTCATGTCACTTTTTTCTTTTACATAAGCAGCAAGTATTTATACGAATCAAAACCCAGCAGAGAATTACTCAGAAAAATCGAGCTTTACAAACAACTTCAACGACTATCAAAGCCTGCAAGAGACTCATTTCTGTCCTTCGGGAAGTAATCTTAGCAACTTGCTGACAAAAGTTTATTTACATTTAAAGCTTGACAAAAATTCATCTGTTGCATTCAGATTTTGCTGTTCTGTATTTATTAATTCTTTTACTGTGGTTTATTAATGCTTTTAAATTAAAACTTAAATTTTAAAGAGGCGAAAGAACAAACTTCCATAAGCTGATTTTTGAGTAAGTTTGTGGGTTTGGGTTTTTTTAAAGGAAAGTTTTGAACTCTAAAAAAGTGTGTGAACTCAAGACACTCCTGTACTACAGCAGTTAAATTTTGAAGAAAGGTAATGTGGTCTCTATAAAGAAAGCAAATTCTATTAATACAAAGTGACATCTACCTACCGCAAGGTTAAATTAAAACCACTTGGTAGGTCACTAAATAAGGAAATATTCACTTCATAATTAAAAGCTCTGGGGTTTTTTTCCAATATTCAAGTGTATTTCCCTGTTGACACGTAGCTGTTGATTGTGTCTGGTGAGGTATGAATCTGCAGTCCTGATTTTGCTCTCCTATTTGCACACAAATGAACGTAGATTCAACCACAGAGAACCTTACAGAATGCATATTTCTAAATCACCAGAATTTGGAAGCAAATTATAACATAATCTTTCACACTAAGCTATAGGCAGATGCTTTTCTCACCTTAAACCACAGAAGATTTTTTAAAAGTGTAAAGGGGGAAGGAAAATGACTAAATTATAATTCAACTTTTTTTACCCATTTGCCTTCTTTCTTGTATTATACAGTAATTTATACTCAAGCAAGTCAGAGTTTTCATATATTCACATCCTTCAGAAAGATTTTAAAATTAGTTCTTTTGCAGCCTCAGCTGCAAAAAGCTTTGAATTAATTTCCAGATCAGATTTCCTCCTAATATACAATCTGTCACTCTTTCCTTACATTCCTACTAGCCTCTGGCTAATCATTTGATCACTTATCCTTTGTTGGGCACTTACCCTTTGTTTTTAAAAGAGGGGTCCTGTTTCACTGAATTCCACTCCTAAGTAAGAAGCCAATCACGCACCATGAAACTTGCACACACTAAACATTTGGAAGCATCTTTCTTCCTTTCTCTGGGCACATGGGAAACAATCTTTCCCATAGTAGGATTCCCCCCACCCCAGTTTATATTTTCTTGTTTGTTCTAGAAAATGAAGGAAATTAATAATTTAATTTCTGGTGCTTAGATAAGCCGACGAATCTCATACATATACATATACCTGAGCAGGACACCCATGCTAAATAGAGTTTAAAAAGACAAATCCTGCTTTTTCATTGCTTGTTGTAATTGTCCTCACAAGCAACAGCTCCTTGTAGCTTTACTCATAGAATCACAGAACAGAAACACCCAACTCAGCATGAAAGTAGTGAGAGTCACTAACCACTGTGTAGCTCACAAAGACACTATGATGTGAGTAGAGAACACTGGTTGGTTTTTAAAGCTGAAACCAAAACAGCAAAGCCTCCTGCAAAGTGGCACAGCAACTTGAAAAAATTATCTCAAGCAGGAACTAAGGGCATAGGGTATGACAGACAAAAAGGCACGTGTCACTGCTCCAAATAGGAAATTCTACTTAAGTCCCATGACACCCAAAATACATGACAAGTTATATTGTAGAAATTAAACATCAGCTATCCTTGGCAGCCAATGTACAACGGAAGGAAGAGATCACACAGTCACAAGGCAAAGCTGTGATACAAGTGAACACAGCAAAACACATTCCTTGGCTTTATTTATTTCACTTTTGAAGTACTGACTTCCTCTGTCATTCTGAAAATAATGTTTTAATGGCTAACTTTTAAGGTAACATTTATGACACAAAAAATTACTACAGCTTGGTGAGCAAGCTTCATATAACTGCTTTCTAATTTTTAGGTCATAAATTCATACATATTATATTTAAATAATCTTCAGTATGCACCAAGAAGTGCTTGATGGAAAACTAAGCAGGTTTGAACATCTCAAAAGACCTCGTGGCAGAAATACCATAAACCAGTATTCAGCAGAAATCACCATTATATTGCTACTTTATTACTCCATAGGCTTACCACTGGCTTGAAAGCAGCAAGAAATTACATTCTTAAAATATGTATCACTTTGCTATGGTCTGAAAACTTAAAAGTATTATCTCTGACAAAAAAAATAAAATGTTTGTAAAATATAAAACAGGGGATTTGCTTTACATTTTCAGTATTATAACCTGTACTGCCACCATGAGATATGACTCTCTGTAATTAATATACGTACCAAGCATCTGTTATTCAGAATGTCATCGTTGTGCTACAATATTGTTTAACACTTAGCACATGTGCCCCTACCTGAAAAAACATTAGTTGATGGAAAAAAGGGAAGCCAAGGTCATGTTTTTTTAAAAATAGTCCCCAAAAATCTCTTTTATTGGGTAGCCCAATCCTAAAACGAAATAGGAGAGTGGCTTGCTGGTTCTCAGAAATGTGAGCTTTCCTTATTATCCTACCCAAAAAACCAAACAAACAAAAAAACCCAACCAAAAATCCAAAACAACTTAAATCCACAGCAATGATACAAGAGAATACATACATTAAACTTATGTGTAAACATGTAAGGTTTTCCTTTCCTTAGAAAATGGCAGGTGATAAATCCCTTCAAATCATTTAACAGAAGGGACTGAATGTAACTCGTTGTTTTTTCCTAATTACCACTGTAGCTGATCCTATTAGAGTGTTCTAAAGAAAGAATATTACATTATTAAGCACTGTGCAAAAGAGGAACCAAGCTGCCCTCCTGTCACACAGGAGAAGATACGGAGCTGGAGAAAAATGGATGGTATCAACACAGCCAGGTTGGCTCTTCAGCTCCTGCTTAAGAAAAGAGGGGTGCTGACTTGGTAGTCAAGACAAGTAGACAGCACGCTTGCTTCTGGAATACCAGATAAGACAGATTCCTCACAAACACCTACAGGTAATGAGGTTAAATGAAAATATTTCTAACTCTCACCCTCTGAAGAATTCAGTTAAAAAGATCTCTATTTTTTTTCCCACAATACTGAAAAGATTAGAGGCTGGAAGACAGAAACAACAGAATAAACACTACCAGTCGCTGCATATTCCAGACCAACCGAGCTGGATCTTTCATACCAACTGGCAATGACAAAATGCTTTGGGTTGCACTTCCCTTCGCTGGTGTGGAGGTTGTTTAAAACTGAATCTGTCCTAATCCAAACAGTGTGACAAAGTCAAAAGAGAAAGCACGGAAAGATTTCAAGAATGAAAGTGAAGCCAGAAATTATTTTGGGCAAGCTCCCATTTTTTCTGTCAAAGGGTTAGAATGGAATAGCAAGATAGGAAGGAAGTACTTCAGTATTGCACTGAGCTCCTCACATTGTGGAAACATCAGGAATGATGCATGGATGCCACAGAAAACCATCAACTATTTTGACCCTCACACCACACAGCCTTAAGAGCACGGCCTTTTGTTTTCATTTTTCAATGAATACCCAAATACTCAAATTTTAAAAGTCTCCTGATTACTTGATGTAATGTTTTTATTATCTCCTCTTAGTGGAACATTAAAAAGAAAAAAAGTTGTTGCAATCACTTGGGTGTTTTTTTTAAATGTAGATGTAGAATGAAGTGTGTGAAAAGACACAGAATGCTTGTTCACATGGAGAAATTCAGAGAAGAGAAATAGGTTGTCAACTTCTGTGATAGTCTTCACATCATAGGCACTTATCCTGATGAATTTCTGCTCCCCTTCTACCTGAATTATTCTGGAACGTAACTATGGCAAGCTTTAAAAAAAAGAAAAAAGAAAAAAGTCCTTATTCCATAGGGAACACATGGGCAGCAGATTTAGTTTGGTAAAACATTGTTAGCTCAATTGTAGTTATGCTAATAAAACTGAAAAGTTTTCTACACAGCTTATCGTATATGCCATCCTGAAGTATAGCTGCAGTTTGGCATTTTTTGTTGGGGTTTTTATTTAAAGCATAAATGTATTTTATTTATTCTTTACAGTATCTAACCTTCCAAACATTCACTGCCATACAAAAATAAAAGAGCATGGGTCATCAATTGTTAAATCAGTACAGGAGCTGACAAACCTGCCCTTAATTAAAGCTCTGCACTGGAAATCCTCACTTGGAATCAGTAAGGATAATTAGGCTTTCAGGCCAAAAGCAAATGGCACTGAGAAAACAAACATTCAGGTTTGTTTGAAAACAGAATTAGATTTTCTTAAAGGAAGCTCAGTGATTTCTTAAGGAATTAATGCTGCAGGTCTCAGCACATAACCAGACGTATTTTATTCTTCCATGACTTGCACCATTTCTTTCCAAAATGGGTAGAGTACATGCACTCTGCTGACAGAAAGAGGATGGATATTCCCACCACCCCCCATTTCGCGCAGAAATTTTAAAAAAATAACAATTTGCTGCATTTAAATTGAGAGAAAAAATACCCTTTTAAAACCTAAATTAAACAAAAGCTCCCAATTACCTCGGTAAGTGAGGTAGTTTTGTTTTCGGGTTTTCAGGAGTACTGACACGCCGAGACCACACGTACACCCCCTCCCTGAGCAAATCCCTCAGGTCAGTGTCATTCCTTACCTAAAATGAAATTTAAAAAGGAGGGGGGGAGCCGAAATAAAGCCGGAGAAGGCAGGCGGCTCCCGAGCGGCAGCAGCTCCCCGGGGCGGCGGCCCCGGCCGCGGCCAGCAGGTGGGGGTGCGGGAGCACGGCCGGGCCCGCGCTCCCGCCGCAACTGAGGGCACCCCGATTTGGTCACCCCACGGCGACGCCTTCTCCATTCACTCCCGGCAGCTTGGGGAAAAATGAAGAACCGTCCAAACATTAAAATGTGTTTCGGGAGCGTTAGGTTCGGAGCCGGGGCTGGGTGTGTTGGCCGTCACGTCGGCTGCATGCACGGGCTGCAAAGCGCAGCTGAAGGACTGGATTACTCCCCTCAGAACTAATCCTGGAACTTCTTACTGCCTGCGGCCTTCCGGCAGAGCCGGGGATAAAACACCGCTCCGGGGTTAGGAATATCGTTTTCCCCCCTCATTACGTATTCTTACAGAGAAGAAAAACACGTACCTTTGAGGACACGTTAATTGCAGAATACTGAAACAAAATCTGCAAGCACCAGTTACAGAAATTACACTTAATTAAACTGTATTTATACTAGAAAGCAAATAATTCTTTGTAAAATTAAGATAGCTGTTGGGAAAGCTTAGTTCCAAAGAGTGACTGCAGTGCTGCCTTGGGTATGAGCCAAGCAGCCGGGTTCCTCAGGCAGAGAGCAGCAGCACCAGAGCTCCCATCTACCTCAGCCAGTCGAAAGAAACGGGGAAAAAAACCCCAAGTCTGGCGCAAGAAAATTCTCCCACAGACCACCTATGCTCCATGGCTGTACTGCAGGTTCTACCATTGCACTTAATCCCGCTGCTAATAAATTCTAAATAATTAAACTCATGTTCTCAGCAGTTTCAATTTATGTTTGTGCGTATCACAGCTAGCAGGCCCGCTGGGACCGGTTGGATCTCCCCGCAGCGGTGACCTTCAGCTGATACCAGCCCGCAGCCCGGAGAAGTATGCTGTAAAACTCTCCGCATGCTTCCTGCTAGACCTCAATGCTGAAGATTTGTTAGTGTTGGCAACAGGCTGAGAGCTGCTCTTGTGCAATACTTTATTGTGTTTGTCTCCATTTTTCCACCAGCCTTGCTGAAATAATTCCTTTTCTAACTTCATACGCTTTGAGACTCCTACCAATTTTCTCTCGGACACGTGGCCGTGGACTGTCCTCCTTTTCAGTCACATCTACAGAGGGGACAATTTCATGAGGAGAAATTCCAGTCTTTGCATCTAAGGAAGTTCACAGAGCTTCCCTAGCAGGAGAGGGGGAAGGGCCTTGAGACGCAGAGCCACAGCTTTAGCCCACTGTGCCTCATCCATCACTTCCTAGAAGCACAACGCTAATAAAACAATAACGGGGACTCCGTCCAACTCCAGTCGCTCCTGGGAAGGATTACATAAAGAGCCAGCAGAGCCGTGTAGCTTTGCTTTTTCCATAGCAGCGTCCCTTGCTCCCTGCACACCTCCAGGCGTGCAAGTGCCCCGAGGGCCCCTTCTCATCCCAGGGGGCACATGACAAGCGCCAAAACCCTTCAAGAACTAATTCTGCATCATGGCAAGACAACAGATTTCTGGAAGACCCCCCCACTTACAGACCTGGAGTGAAAGGCCTGGCTCAGGAGGAGGGGGTGCACAAAATGATAGCCACAAAGCATGCAGTTTGATAGTTTCCTTTCTAGCACCCACTTCGCAACCTCACAGACACCCTAACCAGCTCTTCCAAGATGAAGGCAGTTCACATGTCACTAATCCCTAATTATTTAAAGGGCTGCTGGATTGGGCCAAATACTGACAAATAGAACAATATAAAAATGAGTAACTTTGGCCATGCCAGTCATCCTTTTGGGGTCACTCTGTTAACAAATAGCTTCATTCAAAGAACAGATTCATACAGATGGAAGCAAGGAAAACTGGGCAAATATTCTCAAAGTTTAGTCATTATAAGCTAAGAATTTCTACGTGTCTCAAAGTCTGTATGTCACAGTATTTCAGATGGACCTTAACTTACATTTGATATTGCAAAGTTAACACATTATCCTGATACATCCTTAGTTAATCCTTAAATGGATTTTGGTATTTGATTAACGTAACACAAAGTATTCCTGCAGATTTTGAATTATCTTTCGGAAAGCTGAGCACTCGTGTTAAAAATGCACATTGAAGTTCCAAGCAATGTATTTGAAAATTGTTTTTTAACCTTTTAAATTCCAAATTTGACCAATTCCGTGCTTTCCTGTAACTGTATTAAAAATCTTTTTTCAATTTTTTTTTCTTTGGCTATCCTGCCACTAGAAAAATCTACTCCTGTATCTACACAAGTCTGTGTGTATATGCAATTAGGATGTCAAATTTGCACTGTAAATTTTCTTTTTTAAAAAAAGCAAAGATGACAAATTGAAAAGCATAACTATATAAACTGAGTACTAAAAAGCTGTCTCCACCACAAATGAATGTAAATCACTCCCGTGGTTAAATTAGTTGTATAAGCGATCAGACCAAACTTCTAAAAAATCCCAGACTAGATGCTGATAGTGACAATAACCCCAGTAAAGTTGCTTATTTTACTCACAAACCATCATTCATTATCTCATGCTCTCCAGCCACTTTTGAAATAAGACGCCAGGTGATGCATCACACCCAGGTCTGATGATGGAGGCAACAGAAAACAATTTTATTTTTATCCTTACACTGAAATTTAAAATGTTGACAGACTGTGGATGTCCACAACAGACACTCTGCTGGTGGTTCCTTCAAACAGATAAATAAACCAAGGAGGGGAACACCTACCAAAGCCTTACACTTAATTCCAAGCCTGGCTTCCATTTGGGACAAACTACACCACACAGTTCCATGACTCCCATTTAAAACCTGTAAATAAGCCAGAAAGACAAGAACATTTCCTTTCTTCCTATGCATTTCTTCAAGACTCAGGGCTCAGTCAGAGGCTAAAACAACTCTTGATCCCCCCCTATTTTTAAGAGCCCATTAGCCTGCAGCCTAGTTATCTTCATAGATGATACCTGACACAGCACTGCTCTGCTGACTTGGACTGCAGCATCACAGGACTCTGCCAAAGGCAGTTGTTAAGGAGAGAAATAACACAGTTGGGAGCCCTGTTCCCAAACAGAAATATAAATACTAACCAGAAGCTGTGATAGTTCCTTGCAATGACAGCACAATATATCATCTGTGTGGGAGAAGGTGCCAAGGAGGCCCAACTTGCAACCTATGTTTCCACAGATCAGCCTTCCTCATAGACTGGGGCATGTGCTGGTATTACTGACTTGGAGGAGACAAAGTCAGTCCTTGGAACCAGAAGAACAAAAAACAGAATTCTGAACACTTCAATCAAAACAAGGTCACTAAAAATACTTGAAAGAGGAGTTTCAACTTGCAAAAACCTTTTTTTTTTAACTGGTTCAATGGAAAGCCACTGGTTGGCAAACCAGGCCCAACTTGCTGGGCCACTGTGGAAGACAAAGCATGATAAAATCCATCATGCAGTATTTGGGGCTCTAGAGTTCCTGAGCTGAATTTTATTAGAAATTACACAGAGGTTATGAATTGCTACAAGGAAAAAAAAAAAAATCAGAGATATATTTCCTCTAACCACAAAGTCTCGTCTACAATCCCAGAGTCTCGAGAACCTGTACTGTGTATCCCTCCTTCTCTAGTACTGTTTATTTAGAAGTCCACTCCAACAGGAAAGGAAATTAAGAATTTTTTCATTGCTATAGAACATCCTCTAAAATCTGTATGAATAATTAATCCTTAACCTTGGAGTTAATATGTTTTGCTTCTGCCTGAAATTAACTCTTGGGAGTTTATAGCCTTTTCGATTAGGTAGTTTTTGTTATTGGACTTTTAAATGTAACAAAGTATTAAAATTTTATCTTAGAAACAGTTTCTTGGTCTAGTTCTAGTTCTCTACCTAGTGACAAAAGCCAGCAACCAACAAATGGTCTGGACTTGACTGGCAATCCTAAAGGAAAGAACCACCATGCTGTTTCCTTCTGTCAATGAATGTGAATATGTGTATCTTCTTGGGGGTGGGGGACAGAGAGGAGTGAGCTTTCACACAATTCCCTCAGTATCCAAAACATTTTTTAAAAAATTAAAATTGTTCTGTTAAACACTGCTTACTTTCAGACAAACCATTTAGAAGGGCGTTACTACTTGGTAACTGTCAAGTAAGTGAACATGCCCAAGTAAGAGTTTAAATGCTTTGGTGATTAGTTTGATACAAGGACAGCTAATGTTATTTTATCATATCATACAAGGAAAACAAAGTAAGAATAATCTAACTGGATAGCCCAACATACAACATAATCAGCCCACATGATGAAAGTCTGCAGACTAAAGAACCCCTCCACAAAACCCAAGGTATTGAACTAACGGGAAAAAAGCTCCCATCGATTAAGAACATATGAAACTTCATGACTAAGTAAACACATTTGGTTGATACCCAAATCACTGAAAGGCATAAGCAAGTTTTAACAGCATAAACAAAGCCATGTGATATGATAAAGTGTAGCTACCGGATGCAAATGTACAGAACAGCAGAGAGGAAATTATGCTTCCTAAAGCCCTTCCAGTCAGCAGTGCTATTCCAGGTCCTGCGATGCAGGACCAGGCACACAATCCAACGCCCTAAGTCATGTCCTGCCCCCATCTACCCCACAATTTCAGCACTTCTGCTTAACATCACATAAGGCTTTAAGTTTTCTGTTCGTTTAATCAGTCTCTTAAGAACACTTTAATTTAATTACTGCCTTTTGTGTTTGTGGCACTCTGTAGACTGTAGAGGTTATACTCCCCTCAGTTAATATCAAGCACATGAAATTTCTTACCTCCAATATTCTGGATAATTATTGTAGTTGCAACAAGGACCTATAAAAAAAATTTATTTCTTTAGAAAGGGCAAAGATAACTAAAATCATATGTCTATATCAGTCATAAAACACATATGTATTATCTTAAACAGACCAGATGCAGAAGCGATAATAAGTACTGAAAGAAAAGGCATCTTCTCTTTAGTAAAGAGTTTAACACATGGAAACCAAAGCAATCACAAATTAATACAAAAGCAAAAAAGTTTCCCTAAAAATACGACATTTTCTTCTGTAATGACAAAATAACAGAAGGTACAGAGTGAAGCCTGTTCTGCAGAAGATGAAGTTTTTAAATCACTGGAAACATGTAAGTGCATTATAATTAACATCAGGCAAAACAAAATGAAATTTCATTAAATGAAAACAATCATTCACCTCTGAAAAGATAATCAGAGAGCAGAGATCAATACAAGCTACTTCCTTGCTCCTAAAGCCTGAATATTTCTACCTGTTATGAATGTCATTATTCTTTAAAACTTGTAAACTAGAAAACACTCTTTTAAGCATCTATGATTATTCATACTGGACTGATACAGAAGTAGACATTATCACAGGCCATTATAAATTTTGTCTGAATCTAAAGAATTAACTTCCAACTAAAAAAACCCCTCAAAGCGTCAAGTTTTCCCAGTGTTGTCTTTGCAGTTCAGTTCTATAATAGTATAATCATCTACCATTAAGTCAACTTGGAAAAAATTAAGCCCCAGTTATGAGAAGAAAAATGAACTCATACTTTTGAATAAAATCTGAAAGCAGAGTTGCCTTTTTTTTTTAAAATATCAGCTAGGGGGGAAAAAAAAAAAAAAAAAAAAAAAAAAAAATCACATCAGATTTTCCAAGTCGGTTCAACAGTCACCAGGGGAAGAGAAAAAAAGTCCAGGAAATGTCCATTGTCACAGATCTCAGAGAAATAGTTCTGACAGGAAATCACCGTAAGGTCAAATAACTGCTCTACTGCAAGAGCAGTTACTAACAGTTTACTGTCAACCTAAGATGCCAGTGCAGGCAAGGTTCTGCAGCAGCCTCTCTCTATCATGACTGAGGTGATGGAAGAGTAAGCTCTACTTTAAGTACTACTTTAAAGAATAAAAGAAAAAATAAAAGCCTGTGCCTACTAAGGTGAGGAGAGTTCAGGGACAGGATTAGAATTCAGGATGGTTATGGTATAGTAGGGGAGTCTAAAAATCAACAGGATCAGTTAAAAGCCATACATTCATTAAGCAGACCTCAAATATATGACTTCAGAGTTACTAGATTGCAAATAGGGAAAAAACAGCCTGAGATAACACCATTGGTAGCATGAAGCTCCCACAGAAACAGCCAGTGTTGTTTTGGAATGTAGTACCAACCATGTTTTATCTAAAATATAGGTAATAATTAAATTTCTTGTCACTGTCAAGTTCTCAACCAGCTTACTGTGTTCTCATTTACAGGTAAGGTTTAAGACATATATAAATATCAAAGATACTTCAAGAGAGAAAGATAAATGTTCCCGAAAACATCAGTTCATCAGGAAAGCTTGGTGAACTTCACTTAATTAATCAATCAAAACAACAGCTTCCCAACCTAGAAATATTCCAGTGTTCTCCATGCACAGTGAGATTAAAAGACCACATTATTTTTAGCATAAATTATTAAAGTGAAATTTATTAAAGACTGTATTAGGGAGAATAATAAAAAAAATTACTGATGTTGTCTATGTAGTGAAGTTGCAAAATCTCCTTCATTTAAGCTTTTAAATAACAGATTAGACAAGCATCTGCCAAGAGTGATTTATATATGTTTAACCTTGCTTCAGAGCAATGGCAGACTAAGTCACACTTTAATTTCTCATTAAGCTCTACTTTTCTGTGTGTTCTGTATCTAATGCTTTACGGTTAATGCATAGAGAACAGCTCCTGTAAAAATATCTTTTATATCTTGCAAATATCAAGGTTTATTATCTCTTGATGATCATGACATCTTAACTTTAATCAATAAATATTGATCCGCACAGACTACACTCATATCTGCATATTAACACTAATGGAAGTCTTAGAAACACCTAATAAATCAGGTTTAATTCACAGTTACATTAAAACAGAAGAAATCAGACTCCAGTCTGTTAATTTTAATTTTTTTTTAAAATTATGTTGTTTCAGTAAATCATTAAAATTGCACTTCTGTGAGGTAAAGTCTGCATTTAGTATCATTTACCTGACACACAGCTCACAGAAGTCCTAACATTAGTGTGGAGTATTCACTAGTAGCATTTCCAGTGCAACCAGTAGCACTGGTCAACACTCCCTGTTATTAGGGAAAACAGATTTGGTTCACATCACTAAGGCAGCAAGGCTTACACGTCGATTACTCTTACACCAGAAATGGTTACTTTGCTCATGGGTTTTTTTAAATCATGAGATAAAATAACAAGTAAGAAACAATAAACTGAAAAGTCTAATATAAGAAAAAAATACCTAACATGCATTAAAGGCATCTTCTTTGTTCTTACTGTGAAAGCTATGTGGAAGGCAAACGCTTATCTGGGATCTCTATTAGCACCAACAATAAATCACTCACCCGTAGAGCAGAGGTACAATGGCACTGTTACAAACCTGAAATGGATTGCTGACAATGCCAATCAGCAAATATTACTACACACAACTTAAAAATTAACACACTGACAGGAAAGTAGGGCATAATCTTGTATTTAAGGTATGTCTGCTTCAAAGTTAGCTAAAGTTTGGGCTTCCACAGACCAGACACACTAACTAACCACAGCAAAATGCAGCTTCAGGACACAACAGATTTTTCAGTATACTAGAATGATAGTAATTACACTACATATTTAATTTATATCTAATTTATATCTCTTCACTACACAAAGAACAATTATGTGTCAGAGCCTGAGACCAAGAAGAAAAATACATGGTTAAAAATAAACAGATATTCACCTTTCCAGTTGATCCAAATGCAAACAGGCCAAGGTCTTCATAGGAAGTGACAGCTGTTAGTAAGGAAACACAAGCTAAAATATTTCTAACTTCAAAGTCACTTGAAAGCTCTAGCTTTGCTGTTTTCCCCCCTTTTTATATGAACATAATTCAGGACAGAATTAGAGCATTTGGTAGTATTTTCTATTCATAAAATAGCTTTTATATACACCTTTACTACTACAAATACAGCTATATGCTCAGACTACAATACAGCTATATATTCAGACTTTCCAGAATCCCAATTTAATATTAAAGTGATATTTAATAAGAATAAAAAACTCTAATGGCAAATTGCCTTCTCCTATCTGCAACTGACAGTGTAGGTGAAGAATTCTGAAATTAGCCTCAACAATTAGATTCAAGCTATTCCCACATTTTATTTGTTAAAAGGATACAGAAGATCCTTTTTTATCTATGAATATAAACATCGATCACCATCTTGCCAGCTTTTAAAATCTCAGCACTATTTATTTTCAAGAGAGCTGAAGGTAAACACCTTCCTTGATTGAAATCTATTACTAAAAATAAAACAAACCAGACCAAAGCAAAAACTAACCAAAAATCCTGCCCTTACCTGCACCTGACTTATATAATCATGTTAAAAAGGCCTGTGGTTTCCTGTATGCTTTTGTTGAGTTTTAGCTGAAGCTCACTTTTAATATTGCTGGTAACTTAAACCAATCCCTCCTCAGAAAGAAGGAACTTATATTAAAGTCTTTCATTGTTGCTCTGTATTTTGTTACTAGAAACTCAAGCAGTATCAAAAAGATGAAAGTTTTCTGAGAAATCCCACTCACTTTCTTGGTATATAATAAAATGGTCCACAGTTGTAAATGCCTCAAAGGGTAAAAGTAATCTTAAGACCACACCATTTTATTGTCAGAACACTTGCTTTCCCTTCCTTGGTGCTACACAGTACAATACTGCTTCTACTCCTGTCACATCTTAATTTAGGGCCGAGCCCTGCAATTACTGCTGCTGGGACAGACCTTCACACCTGAGTGAAGTCCCACTGGAGTAAATGAAACAAAACATAGGAGAGACAGGCTGTTCTGAGATCAGATGACAGAGCCTCAGACTGCCAACTGCCCAAGCTTAGGGGTTTTTTTATTTCGGTGAAGTTCTGCACACAGTCAGACCAACACTCCAGAGGAAGGAAAGAAAGTATCAAAACAAAAAACCCCTCCCCTTCATTAATTTTCTGATATGATTTTCTCAAGGGTGATGCTTCACTTTCTGCTCTACTACTGATACCAATATGCTGTGACAAAATAAATGAAGGGATAGAATTAAATGAGCCAGAGTGAGCTCTCAGCATAAACCTGGGCTAATCTCTTACATATGCCTTTACACTCACACACATTTTAGGTTGATGTAATTAAACAAGAATCATGTCTTGCCAGATTTTACACTGTATTTTTCTAGATTTCTATTTCTAAATCACAAGGAAAAAACAAAACACAACGTATTTTAGAAGGCCATCTCCAATTGCATTAAAAAAAAAAAAATCAGCAAAATGTTGAATATCTTTGGGATATAATTGTTTTTACCACATAGGAACAAATACACAGTACAGATGTATGAGGAGTTGCCAGCAATATGAAGCTTTAGAACATTTTCTATCGTTACTCTGTTTCTGTAATCAGTTTAATCCTGTGAACACTGGGAAGCCCTAATACTTAATCATGTTACTTTAGCAATATGGAACACGTGGAACAAGAATATTAACCAGAACTGAAGTAAAGATAACAGAAATCAAGCCAATCAAGCCAAACTTGCTCGTGTTATTAGCACTAAATGGAAATTATCCATTTAAATGCAAAGTGAAACTGGGTAAGTGTAGTACAAGCAACACTCATGACTAGCTCATAAAATGGAAAGAAAAAGAAGCCACGAAACTTCAAAGCACATCCCACTAAATTCCCAACTCCTCTGCTTTACAGAGTAAGCTAAGCCTTTGTCAGCCAAAACCCCGACCCAACATATGTCATACTGAATTCAGTCCAGGAGAAAACATTGACTAAACTATTCCAAATTTAACACTTGACACTTGGGTTTGTTTGTGGGTTTTTTGGGATTTTTTGTTTTTTGCTAAGCCCTTTGCTCTGTACAAATAATTTAATTTTTGTCAAAGTCCAGACCAACATAATTTAAAAACCAAAGACACTTCTTTGTTTTTAAACTACAAATAAAATGCCTGTGTTTAATAAATCCTGGTCTCTGTTTAGAACAGAATTAGTATTAGAGCTTCCTTTTTAGAAAGTATTTTATTGATCAGCTCCATCCTAGGATTACTTTTATGGTTTAAGTATCTGAATGAAGAGCTTACACACACTTTCAAAGGTTTTTCTTCTCAAATTCTAGCAGCTTTTTTTTTTTAATAGAAACTCCTGAAATTTCTTTCCAATTTCTTGCCATGGATTGAGCTTAATACTATAGCATTGTTTGCAAATGCATGTAGGTTTTAAAGGAAAACATTCAATTTTCTACTTTGGAAGTAAACGTGCCCAGATTTTACTTTGTCAAGGCATAACATGTCATAATTCCCTTTTCTTTTTAAAGCAGTGTTTCAAGGAAAAACTCAGAATGCTATCAGATTTAATTATTTCGTTAGTTTACAGAAATAACAGTAAATATAATCTGAGAGAAGTGTCATTTGTTTTTAAACTGGAATTTAAAAAGCAGTCATAACACAGAATCCAGCAAACTTATCTAAACATAGTTCTGGTGCTACTAGTACTTGTCAATATTACAGCTAATAACTAGTTATCACCTAATGTGCTAAGTTTCAGTCAAGAAAAATACTTCACCCTGTCATTTCAGTGGTACTCCTTGCTTTCAGATGTGTGTATTTAAAAAAATGCTGTCTTGAGGTGGAATGTTGCCTTTGGACAATAACTGAGGAGTTGAACTGGTTTTGTGTATTAGGTCTCCAAGTTTGTAACATTGCAACTTTTTATACTTCAGAAAGCTTAAATCCTTTGTTTTCCCCTCTCACCAGTATTTTTTTTTGCAAGGATCTCTGAAATTATTATTTTCCCAGACAACAATATAATATCACTTAGTGCCTAAGTAACCTAAGACCTTTTCAGCCTCAGGTAAGAGGTAAACAAAGATCATTAAAATGAACTCAAGTTCCCCCCCCCTTTTTTTGCTTCTTATGTATCTTTCTAGCTACTTATTTCAGGTTCTGATTCCTTTCTAATAAGCAATGCTCCAAGAGGAGAAAAAAAATTATCAAAGACTTAGTGCTAACTCATCAAACAGTGTTCAATATCAACCAAAAAAGTAACCCTACCTCTGAAGAGCTTTTTTTAAGAATGTATGAAGAAGATCATTCAACTGGTGAAGACAGGCGCAGCAGATCTAAGAAGAATCAGGAAGCAATCATCTGAGAGACCAAAGCTAGCTATAGAAAACAAAGTCAGAAGGAAAGAAAGGGAAGCCTTCTCCCACCACCTTTGAAAAGAAAGGAAAACAGAGGAGAGGGAAACAGTAAGTGACTGAAGGAGACACAAGACTTCCCACTATAAAGCAGTACTTGTGTACAAGAGCACAAGGAACTAGTCAGCTGTTTCAGTAACAAGCAGGAGTTAAAATACTAGCAGGTTAGATCGCAGATATTTGAATCTACTGTTTGAACATCCACAAACAGTGTGATTTCTAAGAACTGCAATGTGAGTCTTCATCAGCATCAAAAATGCTGTAAAAACCCGCATCTATGAAATGCCATGAGAATTGTAATCACCCAGTATAATGGAAGAACCTTGAAAGTATCCGTTTCAAACCATAAACAAAACTTTTATTACAAGTGGAAGAATGAAAGTCTGCCATTTTATGGCTCTTAAGCCTTTGCTGAAAGCAACAGTACACACTGAAGTAGTGTGGTCCAGTCAGCACCAAAATAATTGTCCTAGAGAAACAGCAGATCTATCTTTTCAGAAGGAGGAGAGAAGAAATTTGAAAGATCTAAACCTGGAAATCTAGAAACCAGTCAGCTTGGCATTTACTTTTCCTAGGTAGATTCAGAATTGTAGTTTAAAATGGCAAATAGCAATCATTAAAAATACTAAGTGCTTCAACAGAAGTGAATCACACACAGCCATGTGTTAACATGCTGATAATTCTAATAACTCTTCTGGGTTAAGTCTTTGTGATATAGGTGAGGAAGTATTTCAGGTATCACATTAGATAAATCCTTTTCACTTACCAGTCTGGGTGCACATACTGAGCAGAAGGAATACAGAGTAAGAAGCAAGGCTGGCAACAATCAGCAGCAAGATACTAAAACACACAAAATATTCACAATTAAGCACTTCTACAGTACAGTGCACTACCTTTACAAATGCTACTATTGCAAAAAGCAAACCACCACGAGACTAGATTTCCTCATTTTATGGCTGACTATGGTTCATGTGGTCTCTGTCCTTCCCAGAACTTGCTAAGTTCCGCTGCTGCTAACATTGTTCACCACAGCATATCACACACTACACAGGACAAAGGCCTGATGTGAACTACAAAGACGACATGTACACACACATCTATCTTCTAACGATGCAAATTTAATGCTTTAGAAAATGGTAAGAGTAGCAATTCTGGTGACTTTAGCCCATTATCCACAGGTTAATATGTATAACTAGTAGAGGTGTGAACCAAAGCCATCCTGCTGCAGCAGGCCCTTTTCTCCAACTAAAGGAGACAGATTGATATTTATGTTTCAAAGCTGCTATTAGGAGCAATGGCCAAGAAATTGCCACCATGTGGCAATTTAATGCAACGTCTGGGCAGCAGTTATGTTCCACCAGATATGAATGACTGAACCAAGGAGGGAAGGGCTCATTCAGCAACACTGAAAATCACAGACTCTTTATTTCTTCAGTGTCTGCACAGGAATCTTAGTAATCAAGTGCTGTTACATTTAAAACTAAAAGCTGAGTTTAAATACAAAAGTATGTAAGAAATGAGAACTTACCTAAACCCAATGATCCCTGTGTTGGCCATAGCATAGGATAAACCAAGTATCCCACTTCCCATAATTGCATTCATTAAATTAAATACTGAGAAACCAAAGGAAGAGCCACGATTTGGAGGATTCTGTGAAAAGGGCAAAACAAAGTACAGTTAGCACGAGAGGTGCTTTGGTCCTTCATAGGAGGAAATGTAACGGAGGGGGAGAGTACTTCTCCTTCCTAATCTAAGTCAGAAAATCTCTTTTCTCACTCTAAACCCATGCAGATTTATAATCACACGATGCTATCTCATAAGGGTCTCAAAACGCCTGGAACCTTTGAGCATGGGGATATTAAAGCGCAAGATTTATGCTTAAAAGCAGGCTACCCCCGCGGGCTCGGCCCAGGAGCAGGGGGCAGGGCAAGGGGCAGAGCGAGCTGCGCTTCCAAGCACTCAGCCATCAACCCATTGCTTCGCGGGCCCGGCGCTGCCCCAGGCTCCCGCTGCCCTCGCCAGGTACCGCCGCGGGAGCCGTCCCGCACAGCCTCGTCCTCCCAGCTGGCTCGATCGGCCCAATCTCTGAGCCCGAGGTCCGCGTCAACCCTTCCCTCCCTCCCTCCCCCGCCCGGGCCGCGCTCCCCGAACTCCTCCTCAAAGCCAAGCACGGACAAGGGGCAGCCGCCTCCGCAACCCCCCGGCCCGGGAGCCACCAAGCCACGGGCACTGCGCTGGCAGACACAGCACCGGGGGCAGGAAAGCGAAGCAACACGAAGTGATACGACGGCGGCCGCCCGCCGCCACCGGACGGAGCGGGCCCGGGCTGCTCCCACGGCCGCAGCCCCCACGGGGCGCTCCCCTCCCCACCGCCGAGCCGCCCCCTCACACGCACGCTGCCCGGCGGCGGCAGGAGCAGCGGGGCGGACTCTCCGTCCTCATCCGCCTCTTCCTCCTCCTCCTCTCGCTGCTCGCGGGCGGACAGGTACCAGCCCCGCTCGACCAGCAGCCGCCCGGCCCCCCGCGGCGGTAACGCCATAGCACCCAGCGCCCCTCCACCTCGCCTCTAAGGGGAGCGCCGCCGGGAGGGCGGGAAAGGGGGCCGGGCGGTCCCGGGGGCGGGGCTGGAGCGGAGGCCCCGCCCTCCCCCTGGGCGCGGCCACGGGCAGCGGCGCGGCGGCTGAGCGTCACGGCGGCGGCCATGACGGGGGAGGGCATCGGCGTGCGCGGCGGGGCTCGGCATGAGGTGAGGGCGGGGGCCTGGGGGGCTGTAGCTGTGGTAACGCAGCGGTCCCGGCTGCGGCCTGCGGGCGGTTTAGGGAGGGGGCTCCCCGCAGCGGTCCCGGCTACGTTGTCCTAGGCCGGTCCTGCTCACCTCCGCCCCCGGTCAGCGGCGGGCAGACCGGGCTGCGGTGAGCCTGAGGCGGAGGCTGCCAGCGGGGTGAGCCCGGAGAGACCGCCGCCCCGGCCAGGTTCTGTTCCCAGGGTTGAGGCCTGGCCGGCGCCTCTCCTACCCGGCCGGGGGTCTCTGTGCTTGGTGCCCGGTCTTGGTCTTGGAGCTCGGGCCGGGCAGAGAGGGCAGTAGCTCTCCAGCAGCACCCCCGCCCCCGGTTTACTTCAGGTCACACTGAGGGGAGAATAGGGCAAACGGGGATTTTGGGGGGGCCTCGGTTACAGGGCTCAGGCAGGTCCTTCCAGAGGCAGCCTTGGGATGATGTCAGCCCTGCGTGGCTGCAGTGACCTGCAAGCACACCCATTGTGGGGGCTTTTATCTTGCAGGCTTACCTAATACGGAGAAGCCGGTGCAAACCTGGCCAGCAGCTTCCAGCTAGGGAGAAGGGGAATGTCTAAGAAAAACACTGGGATGCTGTGGCCTCCGGATGAAGTCTTTCTCCTCTGTAGCAAAAGGGAAGAATGTAATGCTTATTTTTGACTTAACAGGGGAAGGAGGTGTGCTTTGCCAAAAACTTGGCTTAGGGAAAAGAGCTGGCTGAGAGATGTAGGGAGTCCCAGCAAGGAGCTGGGATTTGTGGGGGAGGGAGGATGTGAGCAGGGCCGGCTTTTCTCGGGCTTGGTGCAAGCTCCTTTTGAAGATAAGACCCCGTGGCTTGTTACCCTGAGGGAGGGCAGCAGCCCTGTACGTTGGGGTGGGCAGGAGAACTGGTTTCCTTTCAGAGCTAAATTTGCATTTTTGCTGGTAACCCCCAACCTTAAAGTCCCCAAGAAGTCAGGAGAAAAGTCAGCATCACACACTACAGAAACCATTGGTTCCTGCAGGGGAGCAGATGATAGAGAGTCGGAAAAGTTTGGCCCCTTTGGACTGTCTCTAGTGGAGGAAACCATTTAAGAGAAGCGTAAAGCTACTTTTCAAGCCCCCATCCGATGAATAAACTGTGGAGAGGGGTTCAGTCACTCGGAACAGACATTACTAATGCTTCCCTGTACCTTTAGGGGGAATTCTGTATTTAATTCATGGTCTCTCTGGCATGTGGAGCAGAGGCTACTGAGCGTGTAACCCCTTACCGCTGGGATACAGGAGGCAGAAATTGCTGAAGAGTGATTGTGACCACTGTTGCTATTAACTGTTTTCTAGCAACCACTGCTTGGTAATGAATTTTATCAGAGATGAGGGATCCAACAGAAGGATCCAGACGGTAGAAACTTTTCCATTTGGCTTACTGGGATTAATACCACGTTTATGAGAACAAAGAGGGGTCGTTGCATTTTGGCGGGGGGGGATTATCTCACTGCTTCAAGTTAGTTGATATTTAAGTCAAAAAACACATTTGCAAAAGGACAGAAATGTGTAGTATATAATTCATAATAGAGTTTTACTAAACTATTGTGGATTGTTTGGTACAGATGGAAATTCTAGTTTAAGAGAACAGCAAATCCGTGTGATTTGCAGCCTTTTTAATGGAATGATTACATAATGTCTATAAAATGAATAATTTCTCTTCTAGGACTTTATGGAGATTTGGATACTCTGCCAGACTACTGAAAACTAATCATTTTAGGACAGCTGCATCAAATACATCATTCCCAGCAGTTTGGATGCTGTTGGCACGCTATTCTGGCAGGATACCTGGGGTCTTTGTAGTAGTAAAAAAAAATAGGTTTTTTACAATGCCTGAAACTGTGGAGGATAAAACTACCCTAGAACTGTATTCACCACATCCTCAAGTGCGTGGGATGATGCTGCTCAACAGAGAAGCTTTTAAAAGGACAGTTGTTGTGCCAGTGCTTAAAGTCAAGAAAGAAATGGTAAATACTTTGCTGAAGTCCCTAAAACATGCAGTCCTACAGCGTCCTGGCCTGAAGCGGGTGGTTGAGGATCCAGAAGATGAGGACAGTAGGCTTGTTATTCTGGATCCTCATAAAATACCAGAGTTCTCCCTGGGAGAATCGGAGCAGGAGGTATTGAAACAGCTTGATGTCCGTCCTGAGGTGTCCAAGTATAATTTGGAGCTGACTTATGAAAACTTCAAGTCGGAGGAGATCCTACGAGCAGTCCTTCCTGAAGGCCAAGAAGTCACCTCTGGATTTAGCCGTGTTGGACACATAGCTCACCTGAACCTCAGAGACCATCAGCTACAGTACAGGCATTTGATTGGTAGGTCAAACAGCTCAACAAAAGCAATGAGTGTGTTTTGTGTATCGTTCAAAAGATGCTTTGACAATTACTCTATCGATAAATTACTGTACAAAGAAAACTTTTGAGGGCTTTTCGTTGCTTTGTATTTTCTCTTGAAGTAGCCTTGTGCTGATGCTGTAGCTGTGCACCGACACCATGGTTCTCTCCTCTTACAGTAACTGCGGTCTCACATCACTGAGCACCGGGTCAGGGGAAAGTATGTGCCTTAGAAAGGTGTTACATCTGCCACCCTGAACCATCAGAGGAAGGTTGTTCTAACGCATGCTTGCTTTTGTTCCTTTAACTGTGAACAGCGGTGTTGGTACCTCTTGTAGAACGTTAAGTGGTTGTAGTCCCTTAAGCAGAGTATCTTTTGTCCTGTCTTTCAGGCCAGGTTATAATTGACAAGAATCCGGGAATCAGCTGTGTGGTGAACAAAACCAGTATGATCGACAGCACATACAGGAATTTTGAAATGGAAGTGCTCGCTGGAGAAAGCAACCTGGTAACCAAGGTACAGGGTTTGTTTCCCCCATTAATTTGCATTTAATATGTTAAAAGCCAAAGGCATCTTCTAGAAAGATGAGATGAGATGCTATTAAGACCTCTCCTTTGCACAGTGCCCTTTCCTGACATTCCTTTTAGAGTGTAAGAGTTGGCAGTTACTTCTACATTCATTTTTCCTGGTCTGCCAAGAGCAAACTCACAATTTTTTTAGGGGTCATGAAAATAAGTATTATTTCAAGATCACAGCTTAGATACTAATGATACATAGAAGCAGCTGAAGTAAAGGTTTCTTACAGAGATACAAACTTGGAGAGAGGGCTCTTTCTCACTCTAAAGCCAAAACAATGAATTTGATTGAAGAAAACGCCGTTTCTCAATTTCACCAAGCCTTGTACAGCAGCTGGTACATAATATAAGGCTGTTTTTTGCCTCTCCCTGACTTTGCAGCTTAGGCAGGATTTTGCCTATGCCTTTTCCTTTTCTGTCAGCAGCAAGACAGACCTCGCCTCTCTGTTCTGACATTTTTCAGGTGCAAAGCACTATGCAACTGCCAAGTATTCTTCACGTAGTGTTTCTTGTCTTTAGCTGGAAACTTGGCTACCAGTTTGACCAAGGAATATTTTCCCTAACTGTTAGCAGTTTTTTAGAAGAGAAAACATTAGATTACCAAATAAAAAAAGTTGCATAGCTTGGTAGAACATCCTGTAAACACAGAGAGGCATTTGAATCGCCAGGGCAGAAGTGATAATCACATATTCTGCAGCTGGCATTAGCTCACTAAGCATACACCTAGCATACTGCTGAGCTGGGTGCTGAGGAGTGCAGACACACATCAGGTTTCTCACTGGCAGAGCGAATGACGTGGTGATTTGGATCCGAAGTTCCTTTATGTCAGAATCTCACAATTCCCAAGTGTGGTAGCTTGCATCCCGTTCTCATCTGAGTAAACAGCTTCTCTTTAGGTCTGTTCTTAAGATCGTGGTTGTCCCGAAGTTGGGGTTTGGATGAGTTTCCAGACTCTGTCACCTTGAGAGATAAAACACAGTATTTTTTCAGACTGCAGAATTGACTCCCAGAGGCTTTGAATTTGGCTGGCTGCTGCCATTCTTGTGCTGTATCCCTCTGAGATGCTTGTTTACTATGTGGGCTCTGCTAAGGAGGGCTTGAGGCATCTTCCTGAGGTCTGCTTTCAATAAAGGAGTTGTCAGCTGGCCACAAAGCTCTTGAAAAGCCTCCGATTTTTATTTTTTATCGTCACTTTAAGTTGCTGCTTTATTTCTACCTGTAAACCAGCCATCTGGATTGACAGTTGGAACATTCCTCATGGCTATTTCTGAGGAGTAGATCTGTTTATACAAGATTCGTGTGTACTACTGATGGGACAAATGTCAGTGTGTGCATTACCTTTTGATAAAGCACCTTGGTTTTCAGCTGTCTGAGTTGCTGATAATGTTAAACATGCCCGGAGTTTGAACACAGAGGATAAACCAATGTTTTGGACTTTCAGGTCAAAGAAAACAATATTGCATATGAATTGGACTTTTCTAAAGTCTACTGGAACCCACGCCTCTCCACAGAACACGGCCGTATCATCGAGCTTTTGAAGCCCGGTGACGTCCTGTTCGATGTCTTTGCTGGCATCGGGCCTTTTGCTATCCCAGCAGCAAAGAAGAGGTGTCGTGTCTTCGCCAACGATCTCAATCCTGAGTCCTACAACTGGCTTTTGCACAACTGCAAGCTGAACAAAGTAGATAACAAAATAAAAGCCTTCAACATGGATGGCAGGGACTTCCTCCTGGGGCCAGTAAGAGAAGAACTAAGTAAAGAGCTCCCGCTTCTCAAAGAAGAACAGAAAACCTCTTTTCATATAGTCATGAACTTGCCAGCTTTGGCTGTTGAATTTCTGGATGTTTTCAGGCATCTCTTAGCTGGAGAGCCATGCAGCACTGCTTCCCTTCCCACAGTGCACTGCTATGGCTTCTCCAAACACGATGACCCAGCCAAAGATATCCAAGAACGAGCTGAAGCTTCTCTGAGAACCTCCTTGGATGGACGTTGTTCTACTTACCTAGTCAGAAATGTTGCACCAAACAAGGAGATGCTGTGCATCAGCTTCCAGATTCCAGCAGAGGTGCTGTACAAGAGGCCCTGCCCTGATGAAGGTAAGGAACGAGTCTCCTACGTGGCACCTGGATTTCAGGCTGCACCTTTTGCTCCCACCTTGTCAGCACTGTGGGCCACTTCAGCCACGTGACAGCGATGCTGTATCTGGTGTGAGCACAGACTGAGTGCAGGGCTTCATGCGCTCGTGGTAACAGGGGTCTGCCCTCTGATCCCAGCACGAGCCTCCACAGAAAGAATGGAGTGGATAGGCTCATCCCACAGGCTCGAAACCAGGCCTTGATGCCTTATGTTTTGTCCTGGGGGAGGATGGGGTCTCTAACATCAAGCACCCATTTGTGTTAACTAAATACTGAAGAACTGGAGCTCTGTTTTCACCCAGGGTAGAACAGTGTACTTCCAAGCAACTGGTCCCAGTTCCAACCTCCTCCCTTATGCTTGCATGGACTCAGTTCAGGCCTGGAGTCACTATGTCAGCAGAGTCTGGTTCTCTACAGTTTAATTAGAAAATAAGAGATCATGGCTGAATTTTGTTTTTCTATAACTGGTCTTTTTTTCTTGTAGAAGGCAGTTGGTTTCAGTGATCTTGGGCTTTGCAGTATGTGATGAGGGGGGGAGACTTTCACCCTGCAGTCCCATGAACTGGAGGAAGGGACGTTGTGATAAAGCTTTAATGACACAAAACTTATATCATACGCTATTGTTGGGTAGTATGGAGAAGGTCAAAATTTAGCTCAATACAGGTTTTTTAATGTCCATTTTGGCGTTTAGTAAAGACCCCTCCCACCCATTATTGCTGTCATGGTTTTTGTTTGTTGCTGTTACAATCAGGAATAACTCATCTTTTCCTGTTAAATCCTCTAAGTGTTAATGCCTTGTAGTTTAGTACAGTCTGTTTACAGTACATTAAATAACTTCCTTTTTCTAACCTTCTTCCAGCAAAACCAGCCTCTAAACGTCTGTGTACCAGCAAAGACTTTTCTGAAGAAAACTTACTGAGGTGAAGACTAGAGTTATGGCAACTACACTTAGCAGTGAGCATGAGGTATACGTAGGTTACCTCTGGTTTACTCTGGGATTATGTGAAGCGTACCTGTGTTCCCCACCTCAGGTACCAAGGTGTGTAGTGCGTGTTGCAGCTTTCCGCTGCAAGCCTCGCTTGCCACACTCAACTCTTAATTGTGGGATCAATAAGCAGATTGAAATTGCTGTTACTACAGAAAAAAATAAAACTTCCCCTTTTTCTGGTAACAGACATGTTTTGGTACTTCCCTGCTCTCTCGTTCACGCCCTGTGATAGTTCAGTGGTGCAGACTGGGAGAGTTTCTTGCTGTGCTGTTCTGGTAACGTGCAGTTTGTGGTGCAGACTTGTTTAACTCGGGTTCTTTGGCGAATGGTTTTGGTGTTGAAGACTATTGGGATTGCTGTCAGCAGATGTGCAAACAGCTCTTGTGTAAGCAAGATGGTAGCTTTAAAAAACTGAACCCACGATAGAAAAAGGCCCCACTGGCCGTATGTGCTTGTTCCTAGGCTTCTGCGTGATAAACGCTTTTTAACCCTGAGGTTGATAGGCATCAGCTGACTCCTAACTCAGTGTTTGGCACTCTTAAAGCAGGCAGGACTGTAACACCACTTGCACGTTTTCATGCGTACATGCTTGGGTTGCTGCGTTGGACTGAAAACCGGTGTGTGGCTGAACTGCCTTGTTGTCACGAAACCGCCTCTGCCATCACCCAGTGCTTGCCCTACCTTCCTGACTGCTCCTCTGCTGCAGTCCCTGGATGAGCTGGCTGGGTGCCCGTATCCTGTGGGGATTCAAAAAGCCTCGGCCTTGGATTTCCTTTTCTTACCCATCCAAACTATTGTTGGGCAATGTCAGCCACAGAGAGTTTATTTGGACAGAGAGCTCAGATCACTCTCTCAGTTTGACACTTGCCATCAGTCTGGGCTCAGAGCTCACGGCTAGTAGTCCAGCTGCCAGAGGTCTGTCGCCTTCCCTGCAGCCTGTAGCCCCATGTCCTGGTGAAGGCCTGTGGATTTGTTTTGTGCAGTGGCTCTCCAGTACAGCCCTTCCTGGTGCAGTGCTTTTGAGTGAGCCTTCACAGCGTGGTTACCACTGGATTGTATTTATCAAACCAGGGGGGGCTGGGGGAACCCCATCATGACTGACTCGTACTGCCCTGAAAGCTGCTGTACAGATTGCATCCCCAGCCTTTAAAATGACATTGCAACAGCTTTCACCTACTTGTCCTTGCTGCTGTGACAGGCAGATCCCATCCTCCTGCCAGTCACTGCTCCTCTAAGAATGAGTGCTGGTCTCTTGCCTCCAGCCTGCGCTGCTCTCTCCCGTTACATTTCCCACTGCTGCTGGGTGGGTTTCCCACAATGCTGCTCTGGTTCTCCAGAGCCCTCCAAAACCACCGCTGGAGCTGTAAGGCCCTCAGCCACGCTGGGACGACGTATCACCCCATGATCTGTGCTAACATGCCTGTCTGTACTGCCCAGGACTGCAGGTCCCTTGGACTTTTTGCATTGCCCCCCTGTCCAAATTCAGAGCTTCTTGGCACTACTGCCCTGACAGAAACATGGGTTTGATCATCATTTTTGCATAAGTCAACTACACAACCTCTCAGCATGTGGCTAAGGAATCCCAGGGTAGGAGTTCTCTTCTTTAAGGGTTTGTTCACTTAAGGATTAAACACCATTGTTAATTAAATCAGCAGCGCTGCATTAGATGCAAGTCAGCAGATGATACTGGGAACCAGGGTTTCTATGACATTAACACTTTTGTGTACAACCTCCCACACAAAATCACAACCAGTAGGTACACACAAGTTGCACAAGCGCTTGTCAATGGTGAATACTAATCTGGTTCTGCATCCACAAGGGCAATGACCTGAGGCCTTACAAACAAAACCTAAAGCACATCATTGCTGAGGTGAATCCTTACCCCTGGGGATGAGCCGGGAGCAGTGCAGACTCCCTGGATTGCTGCTACTTCCTCCCAGGGTCCTGAGCGGAATCCCAGGGCCGCCAGTACCTTGAGTCTGGGAAGAGGTGACAGGCTGTCAGACATCCGTGACAGCGGGAACAACTCCCACGGCTTCTGGCTCCTCAGAGAACCACCAGCCAGGCCTGTCTACCACGAGCAAGGGAACAGGTAAGTAACAGGCCTGATCGCTGCAAAGAGAGAAGGGACACCAGGCAGAAAGTGACACTTCCCTTGCACCGCCCAGCCCCAGGTTTCTGCCCAAGGCCACCTCCCCTGGCAGGAAGCAGTACCCACAGGCCTCTACACCTCTGCCTCGTGGGTATCGATACCTGTCAGCAACTATTTTGGGTGCAACAACAGGATTTCAGAGAAAGGGCAATGGAAATGTTGGTTCCTGACTCTACTTTTCTTGACAAAGGAAGCACTGAGTCTGGGATAGAGCTTATTCTTCTCTTTATTACATCATAATAAAAATACATTCATTTAGTGCACTCCTCAGAGCAGTTCTCAACAACTGGGAACAAATGACCTGTAAAACACAGCCCAGGCATTACTCTCAGGGAACTCGCTGTCCTTAGCAGCTTCCAGGCTCCTGTGGAACTCGTGGCAACGAGCAATCCTGCCACAGGAAGCCCATCTCTGCAGAGTTAGTCTGTGTTCCACTGCAACGACGGGGCAGGGAACACGTAAAAGCAGCAGGTAAGTGGCAAAGGTCATCCTGAAAGCCAGACAAAGGGATGTTCCTGCCAAAAAAAGCCCCTAAACATGTGACCAAGAAGTTGCAAACAGAGCTAAGCAGGTAAAAAAAAAGAAACCAATTTTGACTAATGACCTAGCCTCGTATCAAGGCTTCTTAGATTGCTTCCAGAGAGGCTCAGCTGAAATCAGCTAAGGATTTGTTTTTCAAAGGTAAGAACCAAGTGACATCAGGAAGGATCCTGCATAACAGTTGTGTCAGCACAGTTCCAGGGTTTTTCATCTCATCCAGCTGGCAGGAGGAAAAACCCACTTATCTGAACTGGGGAAACTAGTTTTATGGGAAGAAAATGTAGGCTTGAATATTGACACTAAATGTTATAATCAAAATGGCATTTAAATGCTTGTGCAAATAAAACCCTGCAATAAGAGTAAAACCACAAACTTTTTTATTAAAGTCTGGCTTTATTTAAAAAAAAATTTACAAGTGTATTTCTTTAAACCTCAAACATACACAGCTGAGTTATTCACATCTTCCATTAGATGTGGCTTATTGCTTCAGCCTCCCTCAGCAAAGTGCCACATGACTAATGAGTTTCCCCCTCCACAAAAATGTATCTACCATTTCACAAAGCTCTCGTGCAGACGGGGTTTTTTTTTCCCCCTTGACACTTAAACACAGCTGGTTTTACACAGAAAAGTGACTGCAGCTTCGCCCTTGGGCAGATGGCAGCAATTTTACCCAGCCTTTCCTGGCTTGATTGGCTTCTTGCTCTGTTGCACGTCCCTTGGTCGCAGGCTGATGCACGCTGGGCTAACTGGGGTGCCAGAAAAGTCCACTGAAAGCATCCTGTAAGGCTCGGTGACAAGCAAGAGAAGAAGCGTAGCCCCCAGCAAGATCCTGCGGAGAGGCGGCTCGTACGTGGTTCAGATACCTAAAACGAAGAGAAGCATCATTTTAGAGCAGAAATAAACACATCAAACACCTGTGTAGTTGACAGTACAGTGAGGTCAAGGCTACTTTTTGAGAGGAAGCAAGGAGAGGGAGCTGCCTACTGCTACAGACGTATCAGGATAAGTTTCCATTAGTTACGACAGTTACGACAACGACGCACCTTTGGACAGGCTGCCCAAGAACCAACTTGGCTCTGTGCAATAGGCTTCACAGGGTGAAGTACACTCTCTGGCTTGTATTTTCTGTGCTCGCTCGCTCTGGGGGCAAGGTTGCAGTCCCACACACACACACTGGGGTAGCTCCTTCTAAGATGATGACAACAACGATGATGCAAGCTTTCCTCCACTCCCACAGGAATTGGTGAGTTTTGGCTCTGCCTGGTTAGAGCTGGGCGCTCCCAGGAGCCAACTGTGCTGGTTGCTCTGATGACAACACAGCTGAACTTCCAGCTCTCAGACATATCTGTACCTGGAGTAAGTCCACTGACACCAGGGACTTAGATCTGCAGGAAGCCATCATCCACATTTTGGCTAAAGAAGCCTCTAAACATCATTAATTAAACATCACCCCCTGTTTGCAAAGCCATCTAATTTTACACCAAACCAGCCAGGCCAATGAGTTCACACTGAAACACGCTGGCACTGCTGCAAGCTCTTGGCTCCCCCGAGCTCCTGAGGGCTCCAACCCAGTCGCGCAACGCCAAGAGCTCTGGGTAAAGGTGTCTGCTCAGGGGGGCTTGAATAGTTCCATTCCCCGCTGTAACCCTATAGTTCCTGCACCCCACACAAGACAGATACAAGACCAGATTCTCGGTTTGTTTTGCAGCAAAACTCCATCACAGACAGACAGACACACACATGCTGTAGCCTAACACCATCAGCACAGTGTCAGTCTCCAATTCTGGCCACCGGATAAAACACCATAAATGAGAAGTGCTTTTCACAGCAGCTGTGGAAGCCACGGAGCTTCAGTGAGCTGTTTTGATTCATCAATTTGGTACATGTTGCTCCTGGGAAGGTTGAGTCATTCCACCTCTGGCTTGGCAATTCATGCATAAACTTGCAAAACTCATACAGCCTTTTATAACGTTATCCCCAGAAACCTAAACCAGCTGCACTTCTGGCAGGAAAATACAGGACCACCAGTAAAATATCCAAAACAGTTGCATCTTTTAATTTATGACCATACACTGTTTCCATAAAGAGTATATAAAACAGGTCAGATTTTATAGGTAAGACATAATAAACAGTCATACCCATTGATGCCATAAATGTGTAGAAAAAGAGGTTACTTAGAAATGATTAATTACAGTTTTAAAACTGTATTTCTCGCACCTAATAACCACGACGCACAGACATGAGCAATGTTTCTGAGTGATTGTTAGTGAGATGCTGAAGCTGAGAGACTGAATTCGCCTCCTGTGGCTGAGTTCAGGTGAGCTCTGCTGCTTTGTCTCAATTTGGGATGGAGTCTGGTCCTTGCTGCTGGACATTGGTCCCCATCAGCACAAGCACAAACAGTACAAACCCTTTTAAGGGTGTTTAGTGCAAAGGGAAGCTACAAATACTCTTTATCTGCAAGGGAAGCTGGTCTGCAGAGAGCTCCTGTTTTGTGGGACAATACATTTAATAGAGTTTTACTACTTTTTTTTTTTTCAAAAACATTTTTTGTTACTTGTCCCTTCACAGTTTAGGAGGAAAAAAAAACACCTTCATCTTCCCAAAAGCCTTTTACAACTGCTGTAGGAAACAGGAGGTCCTTCCCGCAGCCAGGAATGATGAAGGGATACTGACAATGGCAAATAAATTTCCTTCAAAATGCTGGTGTGAAACTACCTCCACCCTCCAAAACCAGACAGCCTTATAAAAATCAATTCCCATCTAGATTTCACTTCTATCATGTTTATTTCATTGCAGAAACTTCATTTTCCGCTCATGCATGGAACAGTCCAGAGAAAACATGGGATGATGTTACATTTCTGTGTTAACAAAGGTTGGTCGTGTATTTTTCATTACTTTTATCTATTGTTACTTAATATACCACTAAAAGCAGAGAGGCAGAGTCTCCTGTTTCCCTTGTTTTTAGCTCATCTGAAATTTCCCGTTTTTAGCTCATCTGGGGCGTTACTTCCATAAGACAACCTGACTCACAGCTATTACACCATTAATTGGTTAATTGGTCTCTGAAGCAATACAAAATCATTGCCAAAAAGGCTCAGATCAACTTTTACTATGGCAACCAGCGTTAATTCTCCTTACTCCTGTGAAACAAGAGCGACGCGCCGCTGGCTGTCAAGCCAGGGCTTTATTTTCTTGTTAAGTATCTAAACTTACTGCTCTTGACCCACTTAATTACTGTGGTACACCAGGCAATTGCAAAGAATTTGCCAGGCTGAAGCCACACAATAAGAAGCGAATGTTCCCCCAGCTTTTCCCCACAGATCCCCATCTGTGCTGCCTGAATCCAGCCATGCCCTTCGCAGGAGAATCTCTCTGAACTGGATTCCTGGGGTTTCTGGCAGAGGTCAGCACATCTTTTCATGTACACCTTTACAACAGCAGCAGGAAGAAGCTCTTGCCAAGTTTTATTTCCAAAAAGTCAAGCTCCGTTAGGTCTTGGGACCTGGAGGTAATTGCTCTCACTAGTTAGCAAATTCCAGCACACTGGGTCTGTTTTTCATAGGTTTATTTTAAGTACCTGTAAATCTTATAAGCAGAAACCAGGAAAAAGAGGTTTGCTTTTTCTGGTGTGCAGTTTTTTAATGTAGCTTGTTTTTACTGAGGGCAGACTAAACTCTGAAGCTAAAAACCAGCCCCTGCTGTTATTTTTGTGCAGGGCTAAAGGGCCGTGTGTTCTCTGCCCCAGAGTTTCACACTTCCCACTCACCATAATGCCCACACTCCTCTTCTGGCTTTGCCCAAACAAGCCCCCTTTCCTTTGCTGCAGCCCTTGGGTGTTGATCTTCCCCATTAACCTCTCACGTCAGTTAAAACACGTCGTATTTTGTTCCTCAGGAGCCTTCGGGGGACTCATTCCTGACCTTTAGTTTCTCATCACCACACAAAAAAGAGGGGGAAAACCCCCAGTTTTCAAGGGAAGAAGTGGGATTCACAGTGGGTGCAGAGGCTGGGGCTCAAGCTGGCCAGTCCTGGGGTGGTTTCCCTCCCTTTGTGTTTTCTCTTTTCCAAAGGCCATGTCACTATCACTTCATCAGGGATGACCAGGACCACGGGAGAACCACACAGCAGCGTTCAGCGTGGCAGCAGGCTCGATGCCCTGTGCCCTCCCAGCTGCTGCCCAGGCAGACTCAGCACTGCATGGCCTTGCTTTGGGGTCCCAGCACCAACTAGTCAGGCACTGAGACCAGCGGTAAATGTCCCCACGCTTCCCAACAGTGAAATTCAGGAAAGACTTCAGAAACAGCCAGAGAGGATGGACAAACAGCACAAACAAGCAAATCAAGCTGTAAAAATAACCAAACCAATATCCCACAGTCCAAACATCCAACCAAGCAGCCAAAAAAACCCCACAGTCCTTCACCCACCCAACTGGGAGTATCGGTGCTCAGGATTATTTTAATCTTCCCCCCATCTACCCAAGATAAATGGGGTTCCACTGGTGTTCCTGCAGATGGGTTATTGGAAGTACATGTGGAATACTCTGTATTTGGCACAAAGATTTTCATTTTTATGATCGATTAGGTATTTTATGGAGGTGAAGAAAAGAAAAATCACTCACAAGTAGCCTGACCAAAAAAAAAAAGGAAAGAAAGATAATGTAATTCTATTCCACAGAACAGATTTACTGCTCATCTGATTGCCCACAGTATCCAAGACAGAAAGTAATGGGGCAGACATTAGATCTGGGAAATTCTCCAGATTCATCATTTAAATAATAAATAGTGGTTGTGTGAAAGCAAGAAAAACACTCCAGCCTAGGAAACAGTGTAAAGCATTAGCAAGGCAGTAGCCTATGCTGCATTCCTGAATCTTTCTGGAGAGGATATTTGCTTTAGATTTACCAAGTCTCCAAGATGAGCTATTGATGAATTATTCAGAGTACCCTTGCAGAGGCTGGGTTTTATCAGATGAGAGGCACATCAGAAACTGGATTTTCTCTGGCCTGTTGAGGAACATGTGGCCTGGGTTACTCTCCAGCCCCTGAGCAGGAACAAAGTGAGCTCCTCCAAGCAACTCCAGTTTTGTTAGAACCAGTTCTACCACACAGTCGGTCCATGCAGTCAAAGCAGAATTTGCTTATAAAATGAGTCAGGTTCATTGCTGTTTATTAAATAGCCCCAGGAAATTCATTTGGGAACAGGCTTTCACTAGGTGCTATTCAAATGTGGTGTGATTTAGCCTGTTTCAGAGACCAGAACATCTAAGGTAGGACAAAAACACAACACAAAGCTGGTACTCAAAGTAGTAGTCCAGAATAACAATTCATCCCTCCCCAGACTAGCTACAAGCCTGATCCCAAGTCCTCAAAAGTCAAAAAAGCAGACTTTCCTCTATTCCAACAGACACTCTTTGGGCACTGTCATCATATTCAAATCTTAAAAAAAAGAAACCAGCAAATCCTACCAGCCACCACATATAAACCAACCTCAACACAACCATGAACTCAGCAGAGGCTCCTGACAAGCCCAACTCAATACCCACTGCAGGCCTCGCACCACGCCGGCACTCAGTGAGGTACCAACCATCAGCTGCTCTCCTCCTCCACTCTCCAGGACAAGGACTAAATAGGCAAAATGTATTTTATAGTTGAATTCAGAAAATTGTTCCCTGGAAAGGATTTGGTCCACAACCGCCTCAAAGAGCCAAGACACTGTTAGGTTGATAAATACAGTGTAACTGTTTTAATTAACTGTAATTGGAATGTAACTGAGAAGCCAAAGTGGGCGACGAGTTATCATGGTGTGGGGTTTGCTGTGAGCACCAGCAATCGGGCAGGCAGCTGCCCACTGCCATAGCTGAGGGGGTTTGGAGGCTCTTTTATGCCTCTGTGTCTAGAACCACAGCAATCAGTGGGAATGCCAAGAGACCGCTAAGCATAACGAGGTCCAAATTCAACAGATACCAAGAGACAGAAAAAGAATGTCTTTTCAACCAGATCATGTCACCTGTCAGCCTTGCAGCAGGATAAGACCAAACCCAGCCCAGAGAGCAAGGGTACAAGGAGAAGTCACTTTAAACACCACAATAGTTTTGGCTGCAGAAAAATTCTGTTGAAGACAAGAGAGCTACCATAACCACCACCCTTGAAGATCCAGCAGTCCCACCTGCAGACAGCAGATGCACCAGTTCAGATTCAGCTTAGTAAACCAGCCTATTTTTTGATTGTTAATACTGTTCAGCTACGTTAGTTTTTTGAGGGCTTAGTGAGCAGGAATGGCTCTCGCCAAGGTGTCTGTCAGATGAGTGCCAGACCCCAGCCTTTCCCACACCACAAACTTGCTCTGCTCATTTCACACACCTATGACCCAAGAGACTGACACAGAATTGTCACAGCGCTGTGTCCAGAGCTCCTCTCATGCAAACCAGGAT
This sequence comes from Porphyrio hochstetteri, assembly GCA_020800305.1. NCBI lineage: Eukaryota > Metazoa > Chordata > Aves > Gruiformes > Rallidae > Porphyrio > Porphyrio hochstetteri. The sequence continues at coordinate 64,175,541 of CM036908.1, read as the reverse complement.
GCGATCAGGTATAGAGGCTGAGGATGTGCTTGTAAGACCCCCAGCCACGCCACCACGGCAGGGGACATGGTAAGGATGCTATTTATCCAGGGGCTGAAGCTGCTGGCATTGACTGCTGAATGCATGGTTGGTATTACGAGCAAACCCCCCAGTTCCAGCTGACTTGACTTTGATGACATTTCCAGGGGCTCACTCGAATTGTTTGGAGATAAACAGACCTATACTTACATGATGTTGAAGTATTTCCCTCCACCCCCACCCCCCTTTACTTCAGAGGGAAAATTCAACCAACTTTCCAATCTGGAAAAGTTCAAGTCTTCGTTTCACAAAAGTTCTTCCAAACCAGATGCCTACTGACTCTAATGGGTCTCTATTCTCAACAATTAAGATTTTTTTTTAAAAAAACCCCAACTTTTTAATTGAGAGTTTGAGTTCATGGCTCCTAGAACTTTTATTTCTTGGTTCCCAGTCTCAGGAAGAACTCCATTCTACCAGAAATTACTTTTCCCAGTAGACAACCCACTACACCCCCAGCCCACCAAATCAATAAAAGAACTCTAGGACCTGTAGTAGCTCCTTTTAGCCTCTTCCATCTGTTCTTTCCAAATAGCAATTTGTCTCAAACACGGTCAGGAGTGTCTCTGGGTCATGAGTGTCAACTGTGTGTGGTGAGGCAAAGTTCTTTAAAATTAAAATAAACCAGGTCTGCCAAAGCACACCTCAGATGGAACAGCACAGGCATCTGCTACCGGACACTGAAGGCAGGGGGAGGATGGGGGGGCGAAGTCTAGGAAAGTAATATTAGCCATGAAACAGCTGTCTCTGATAAAGTCAGTTCTGACTCCCAAGGCAGAAATCAGCACTGAGTTATTCCTCTTTTCCTCTTCTCCCTTCTATCAAAGGACAAACGTTTCAGATCCTGGCAGCCCAAAGCCACCCGTGCCCCACTGCGACAGAGACCCGGCAGCACCTCGGGGCTCCCGGCTCCTGCTCGGAGAGCAGCAGCTTCGCTCCCACCACCCAGCTACTGCAGTGACCCACCAACGAACCTCCAAAGCATTTCATATGAAAACTAAGGCACTTTTATTTGATGTTTCACTTAAACTGTTTCCTCTTTTAATGGTAAAACACATACAAACCCTCTAAGATCTATCTAATTACATGTATCAGAGATTTTATTACAAGTTACTCATGACATTGGTGAGTATCCTCGTGACACTTGCAGTAGAAGAAAAGAAAGATCTTTAAATGCAAAGGCACAAAGTCAAAGAAGCCATCCTTGGTGGGGAGAAGAGATGAGAATCAAGTTTTCCCATACTACTTTCCCTGAAAACTTCCTCTTTTTGTGATGAAATCCAGGCTCCAGTGACCAAACATTTCCACTGAAAAGCTAATACATGGGGGGATGGAACAGAGGGAAATTTTCTGATGACAGCTATCTCAAAATATATCTTCAGTGTATCAAAAAAACCCCAAACAACTCTTCCACCAGTGAAAAAAAATTAAAGGAAGAAAATCTTTAGAGAGAACTTGGCTTTCCAGCATTTTCCTAGTACTGCAACTCTGCTGCTGTTGTTTTTTTAACAGACAAGAGACCAGAATCAGGTACCAACATTTATTTAATGCCCAGATAAACATTTGCCTTTGGAGTAAGCGAGAAGCCAATGCTATTGCCTAAAGGTAAGATGAAAGAGCATGGAGAAATGAAGATCAAAGAAAAGGGAAAACCACCTTCTGCCCCACAGAAACTGTCTAATATAATTTTAAAAGACATGGATGTTTCAAAGTGTAAAGACAGGAAGCTAATGATAAAAAGGGTTTATAAAGGAAGCTTTGTATTACCCTGACCTATTCTGCATTTTCCACGCCATGGGCTGAATGACAGCCCTGGGGTACTGCTTGCAGGCTGAGCACACAGGGTTCCACAGGCACTACTGTAACACCAACTTTTTGGCAACTCCAGTCCTGCTGCAGGGCCCTACCCAAAAAGGCACCAGCCTCGATGAAGTAATTTCATGTGGAGAAAGACCACAGCCCCAAAGTGCTAAAGACTTACAGACTATCAACTTAAACACTGCAGAATATAGATTTCAAGGCTACACACTTGAAGCATAAACCCTTTAAATGGCATAAACTGACTGATACACATCTTCAGAGGACTTGGAAATCCAATTACACATGTAGAGAAAATGTTAAAAATCTTAACAACTTAAACCTCTCTCTTTTTCCCCACCATGGAGTTACGCAAGCCAGGGATTTACGTTCAACAAGAATTCACCCAGTTCCAGCACATTATTGATAAACACAATTTGCACCTCACGTGAGCCCAGAATTCACTGTGGGTGTCTGATAATAATCAAATGATTCACTGAATCAGGTTCTCTTCACAACTGAGCAGGCAGCATCACTTCCAAAGAGCTTTAGCATTTTCAACCTTGGAAACTGTAAATACCAAGGCAAATGAGCAGCCCTCCCTGTCTTTGCAATAAATTCCATGATCTGAGTTAATGTGGGAAATCTTGAGTGCCCTTGCAAAGGTATAAGCAATGACAATAACGTTGGGGTATTTTTAACTAAAAAAACTCCAAACCAAAACACCTGAAGCTGCTAGAGCACCCCATAACCCCCCATAAGCAAGCCTTAGGGAAAGAAAGCACACTCTCAGCACAGTTTATAGGGTTCTGTGCTGTTACTGGGCAGACTGAAGGCAACAATTGTCTAAAAGTTCTCCTGATTTTAGCAAGTGACTGCCTGCTTTAAAATAAAACTAGGAAATGGAAAGCAGAACCTGCAAGCACGTTAATGCTTCACAAGCAAAGGAAAACTAAAATCTACCCTATTTTTTAATTTATGTGTTTGAGTTCTATAAAGGATACACGTTCTAACGCTGTCTTTTCTTTCTTCAGTTGTTGGGGGGCTTCCTCAAGCCCCACTTTCCTCCCAGTACCGTATTTAGGAATTTTAATGGCTCTGTACATGTCAGTCAGGAACTGTCACTGATTATGCTGTGTAAACAGTTTGCTGCTTGGTGCTCACCGCACATCGCAGGGCCACACATTCCTGCCCGCGTTCCAGACGCCGTCTCCAAAATATGCACAACCGCTACCAATTGGCTGAATTCTTCTTTTTCTTCCCTTCAAACCGAAAGGACTCCTGCTTAAACTCTTCCCCAAATAGCTGCTTGAATTTGTAATCCCTTGGTGCTTCAGCTGCTAACAAAAGGTTAACGTTTATTTCTAGAAACCTTGCTCACAGGAAGCCTTCCTTCAGCGAAGCGACTTCCGTAACTCACGCCTCTGCGAGCAGAGGGGTTGGGAATGCTCTTGGATGAGCGGGGGGCACCTGGTCCCCCATTTGTCATCTTCCCGAGGTCACCCGCCAGCTGTCTGTCCTCTCAACACCCAGCCTCGCCACCGCGGCGAAGGCATTCTCCCTCGCTCAGGTTTCCAGGTCTGAACTTCCAGATACAGTAAATCAATCAGCCACCGCAGAAACTGCTCAAACAGCTGCAAGTAAGCATTTTAACACCCTTGAGCAGCCTCGCTGGGTAACAAGGACACTGCAGTCCTAGCTGGAATCCAGCAAAGCGCTCGCTCTGCAGGACTAGTATGGATTACATTTTAGAGGACTGCAGATCTGCAGCTACATTTAGTCTATGACTAAATCAGGCTCCACTCGTACTTGACCCTGAGAAGAATTGTCATTGAACACAAGGGCCTTTTCTCAGCTGTGATCGGGTTGGTGGTTGGTTTTCTTTTTTCATTTCAATGGCTAAAAACACCATTAAGCCATCATTTCTGTCACTGCAAAGTAGCTCTTTTCAACGTGTTGCAGAAATGTTTTGGCATGGCTTTATCTTCACATTTTTCATCTTTCCCCCTGCCCTCCATCTGCACTTCTCCTCCCACACTCCACACTGAGGATAAAGGTGACCAGAAGAACGTGGATGTGTTTAAAGTATTATTATTACTGTTGAGGAAGTTCACCAACTCAAAGAAATTTGGGTTGGAAGGGACCTCAAAGTTCACCTAATTCCAACCCACCACCAATGTTTTCTAACTTACTACCTGAGTCACAAATGGGTTTTACAGGCTTTTTTTTTTTTTTTTCTTTTAAGGGTAGGGCAAGCTCATTCTTAAAGACATCACTGTGTCTTTCCCCACAGCTTGGGGAATGTTTCCCTGGGTTTCACTCTGGGAGTACAGCATCTCTTCCGCAGGCAAGAAGAGATAACACAACTTTTATTCTGAAAGGCGGCTCTTTTGGACACACAGATTCTTTTTTTTAGGATAAAAATTCCCTACTGTTCCCCAGCCTCTGCCTTTTTCTCCAACTTCCGCACACCCCACCGCGTACCATAAATCCCCGAGCGCACGGCAAGCAATCCATATTGATGAACTGGGGCTTTGAGGGAGCTACATGAAAGAAATTCCTCCTGGACAAGCTTCCATGTAAATCATGCAGCTGTGAAGCAAATGGAGCCTTTTCTGAACAGATCACCCAGTCAGACGCACCTACAGAAAGAGGATGGAGATGCACAGAGATGGTTTTTGCCCTTTTTTCAGTACATTTTCCTTGATGCACAATTCTGCTGCAACGGGCCACAAGGATGGTCACAGTTGTACCACGACTGCAGAGAACAGAATGAACTGCTACAAGCAGAGAAGAGGTATTTTGCACCAGGAGCTCCAGTAAGGAGCTTGACCACATGCATGAGGCTAGAAAAGGTTGAGAATGATGAGGCTGGACCATAAGGGGAAAGAAACATCACATTCTCCCCCCCATCAGCGTAAAAGGCTGAGAGCAGGAAGATAACACTAGAAATGCATTTACCACAGCCACAGTCTTTGCCCCCAGATCACTTCTGATGGAAAAAAAGCATTGTCTGAAGAAAGAAAAAGCTGTATCTAACCTCAGCTTTGAAATATCGTCTCCCCAGGTCAGCCGGTTTTCCCTGTGACGCACCATCCTCTGCTCTGAGTAGCAATGAATTCATGTCATATGGTAATTCTGATTTAATATGACTCCAACAAAACAGCACAAGAATTTCTAGAGGGTTTTTAACCTCTGATACCAATCAGATAAGTAAAGCTGCCAAACCTAATAATTATCTCAAATGAATAACTACGAGCACGGAGCAAGAACTTGCTCGTAGTTATTCATTTGAGATAATTAGAACCCAAAGTTATTTTCTTTAGGCTGTATTTGAAAAGCATAATTGTTGAAAGCAAAAAGATTGCCGTTTGAATGACGCTATTTAAAGATGATGAGACTGCTCAGGTCAAAACAAGGTGAAAAAAACAGCTCGCCTGGTATCGCAGCTGACTAATGCTCTAATGCATCAGACCCTCTGCTTCTCCAGGTTCTGGTTGCTGCTGATCAGGTCAGCATTTCAGACTGATGTTGAGTATCAAGTTTACAGCTCTTGGCCACGTTTGCATTTGCTCCTCAGGAAGGCCTGGAAGAGGTGGGAGAGAGAAAAAAGAAAGAGCAGAGGGCAGGAGATAGGAGTGAGGGCTTCTCCTCAAAATCACAGCTGGGCTAAGAATGAGAATGATCTGCCCAAGTTTCATGCAGGGTTTTGACTCGGCTCTCCAACACCAACCTGCAATGGAACATCTCAGCCCCACTCTATCACTGAGGGGTTAAAGGCAGCTCACAGAGGTGGAGGGGAGAAGGGGAAAGAGTTGATATATCTTGAAAATATTTTTATAGGGAAATGAAGGAAAAAACCCCAAACATCACTCCTACAATCCTACAAAGGATAGGAGTTTTCTCCTATCTGTCAATTTATGGTGGAAGCTATTATTATTTGGCTGAAATATGAAGTATTATTAAGCCTATTTTTCTATTTTAACAGTTTTTTAAGCCTTTTTTTTCCTATTTTAACAGTTTGACATTTCTATTGTGAAATCTGGATGTAATTCTCTGGATTTTATTGTCCTTCTCCATTGTGCCCTGGTGGAATTTCTAGAGGGGAGAAAAAGCAGTGGTGACGGCAGATTTTCATTTTACTCTTCTAAAAAGACAATGAGTTAAGTGTCTAAATGGAATAATCATTTAGTATAATTTTTGTTGAATTAATTTTTATTCTCTGCTGCTTTCAGTCTGACACAATTTCCTGAACCAGCAGGAGCACAGACATCGAAGGAGAAGTCTGCTGAGTTAGGCAGAATCTACTAGTTCCACCCATGGCAAATAAGTGCTAACAGAGCTGTTACCAAGCAGGGACATTCACAATTACCAAAATCCTCCACAGATTATTTGTGTAACAAGTTGACCCACCTTGCAAGCTGCATCCTTGGTACATGTATCCAAGGAAGCTGTGCATACCGACTGAATTGATTCGGAAACCCTCTGGTGCAAAACCTGCATTATAAACATTCACAGAGAGCACCCAGCAATCAGAGGGGAGGGTTACTGTTAATAAATAACGACATTAATAAATTATCTGGTGATACCCTGCTGAGGAGCGAACTCATATTAACACTAGGTGGCAGAAGGCTCTGTCACATTGAGGACACCTGCAAACAGATACGCTCATAGACCTGGACTTAAGCTCGATAACCAGTTTTACAAGAGCTAAGGGGGAAGCAGTTGAAAACATAATAGCTACAAAATACCATTTTCCACCCAGTCTTCCAGTTCTAATTCTGGCTCTGATATCTTTAGCACAAATTATTTCACTGTTTAAAATTGGCTATCCCTGAACCTGAATACACCACCCAAACTTAAACCTTCAGATCACCTCTTAACACAGGTATGATGCTGTATGTGACAGGTGATGCTATTAAGCTCTCAAGTAAAAGAGGAATTCACAATCTGAAGAAATAAATGGCCATTAGGGCAAGCACACAATAAAAACATATGCTGCTAGTGACCTTGAAAGATCCCTGAAGCGGAGCTTGGAGTGCTACAGCAAGCACACTTCTGGAGCTGAGAGAGAACCAACAACCCAAAAGTAAAACTCATTCAGGACTGCTCAAGGGTCACTGTGGAGGGGGTGTCCTAAAAATGGCAGCTGCTCCTTCAGAGAGATGCATTTTCAGGAGATTCCTTTGGAATTACATATAAAATTCCATAGTGTCTACTGGTTTCTTCTAGTTTTACATACTTATCCATTTAAAAAATACTAACACTCAATTTTCCTTTATTCTGGCCGCTCTCTTTTCAACTACTCATTAAATTTCTCTCTCATGTAGCCTAATCCAATACATGTAAGGAAACAAAAATTTTAGCTTCCAGTAAAAAAGGCAAGTGAAGAAATACCAGCAAGCTCAACTCAAGGGCAGCATATGAAGAAGAATTTCCTGCGTGGGCTCTAACCACCTGGATAGAGAAGAAACGTCAGGTGTAAGGAGGAAGATGTAAACACAGAGAGGAAAAGTGGAAGACAGGCAATGTCTAGATGTTGAAAAATAAGAGGGTGGGGGCAGAATGGCACGCTACTTCCTCAAACAAATAAGTTAGAGTCGACAGCAAAGGTTTCTTCTAGATGTCTGTGGCTTCACTGTTTTTATACTGGCAAACCAGCAATGTCGCAGGTTTACAGAGCTTGAAGGTTGGGTTCTACAAAGGTAGCTGGTGCCAACAAAGAGCTCAGCAGCATTGCGGTGGGTTATTTTGCACCTCTAGACATGGAGGCTCTCTGTATTTAAATATAGTGTATTTTATCATCCACAGTTGTCAGCGGTGGAAATTGCCATCTAAGCAGTAAAAGATGCTGTTGAAGAATAAGGAAGGATTGGTTAGAAAGGAAGAAGTGTTTTGGCCGTGACAACTCATCTCCCTGCCCATTCTGAGGGTAAGGGATCAAGCCACCCATTGCAAGTCACTGCCTGAGAGTCAGAAAAATCAATAGTAGGTAGGAAAGCCTACTTGCCAAGGCTCCAGCCACTGCCAGCAGATTATTAATGCATCTGTCTACATTCTTTAATGTTTCCTAAGCAGCAACTATGTTAACTGAAAAGGTGTGATGTGTCACCAGGCCTTCTCTTCTCTCCTCTTCATTTTCTCTCTTTATTAAAACCTTGGCTACCAAAGAAAACAATCATGTTTCACCTCATCTTTTCCCAGCTTTTCTGAAGTTCAGTTCCTGCTCTATAGCAATATATACAGTCTAAGTACTATCCCTGACAAGCTGTTTGACAACCCTAAGTTGCACATCTATTTTATTCCCAGGGCTTTGGAGTTGGTAGGGCTTAGATGGGAAATGGAGGCCAATTAAAATAAACACAGACAATATCAATGAATTCTTCAGAAACGCACAAGACAAGCAAAATGAAACACTACTGGCTTTTGCCCACAATTAGAACTCAGCCCATCTCGCAGGCTGAACCCTCTGGCTGAGGTCCAGAAAGACACTTAAGCACACGTCTTATTTTAAGCATGTGAGTAGCCTCATTGATTTTTCACTTATGCCGGTAAGAATATTCAATGCGCTTAAAGTTAAGCACATTGTTAAGTGCCTCCCTGGATCAAGGCCAGGCTACTTAGCCCTTACAAGAGTTAGTCTACAGAATTATTTACCATGATTTTAACTTCTCCAGACCTTCTTTGAGATAAAGTTTTACGGTGTATGCAAATATTTCATTCATTGAGTATCGTATGAGCAATGACTGGTTTACAGCAACCTTCAGGGAACAAGCATTCTTCCCCTTCCCACATCTTCTAGAGCAATGACTGGAAGGACTATCAAAGACACACAAGCAAATAGGCTATTGATAAAGAAAATTAGTCTTGAAAAGGAAGCCAGCAGTCTTACTGACCTGGAAAGCAAAACTAGCCCCATAGTGAAAAGCTGACAGACAGTAATTTTCAGTGAAAACTAATTAAGTCATTTGCCAATATCCCATGCCAATACCAAGTCAAATACAGCAACCTGGAAAAACAAGTTAACTGTTGACTGAAATGAGTTATCACAAGGAGCCCATGTTCAACTTCATTTTTCTTTCTTCCTGAATACAAAATTCAAGGAAAGAGCTGTTAGCGCTTCCTCAAGATGAGCTCACCACATCAAAGCACTTTACAGAGATCAAAGGCACAACAAACACTACTGCTTTTTGCTACAAAGAGGCAAGTGCTGTTCGCTTTGCTACAGACAATCGGATTAGGTATCTGGCTGGCATTATCCAAATTCAGCACCCTACACTGAGTAAGGGCTAAAGAAAAGTGCTGAACATTGGGAAAGCCGTACTGGGTCCCACCAATGCTCCCTCTGTGCCATCACTCTCTCTCCAGGAGCAGAAAAGAGAGCGCACGGGAGCCTGACAAGACCAGGGAGACCAGCAGGACAACAGGACAATTTGCTTCTATTTTATGAGCAGATGGGGCTTTTTCATTTCAGTACTTGTTCCTCCCTGAAATGTTTAAACTCAGTAGTGAAAGTATGTAACTGATAGGGAAATGCACGAACAGAAAGCCAATTGAAAACCAGATGATCTGTCTGAAACCTCAGGTTGACTCACACCTGCCTTACACCAATACAACTCCACTGATTTCATGTTACCAAGCCCACATCTAATGGCAACTCAGGCCTCAACATCATCAAACACCACATTAGAAACTGGTGGACTACCCCCACAGACAACTTCTAAGATATCTTTCTTTTTTTTTTAATATTTTTTTGCAGAGATGTTGACCATGAGCAACGTGTCCTTGTGGGAAAGATGATCAACCACCTCCTGGGCTGCATTAGGCAGAGCATTACCAGCAGGTCAAGGGAAATGATCTTTCCCCTCCGCTCAGCACTGCTGAGAGATATCAACTGCTGGGTTTAGTCCTGGTCCCAGTATTGAGCCCTGGGGTATAGCACTAGGTCCTGTTTTGCTTTGAAATCCACAACACAGAATAGGTACGCTAATGAGACTAGCTAACATTGGATTAACTGGTTAAGTGAGAGTAATATTTTAATGTACACAAGAATCAACTCTGTGTCTGGACAGTACCTGCTGGCTTAACTCGCTGTGAAAAGTGAATCTCCTTTAAGAAAAGTTCAAAAATAATTTATGACTTCAGAGGGCAAGGCAGGCTTCCCTTTTTTGAATTCACAAACTGCTTTAGTATGTAGCTAAACCCAATGATAGATGTTATTAAGAAATCATTTCTGTGGACAAAAACGCACCTTCACTTGAAGAGACAAGAACAACAGGAAAGCTGTATTCCAGAGCTGGGATTTTAGCCAGCTTATGATGGAAAAAATATTTGAATGCTTATGGCATAATTATAATACTACAGCACTTGCTGCCAGAATTACAAAAATTATTCTTAAAATCTTGCTCTAAATAGAACATTGTTTAGCTAAATGGAAAGCACATTCCAAGAAAAAACAAACTGAATATGATTCCAAATCTAAATTATGAATACTAAGGGCTCGTTTTAATAAGAGTACATCTAGTGGCTGAATAGCTTTTCAAAAAATTATTTTAAAGATAATGAATGCCTGATGTCCAAAAGAGCGTCACATGCCATTTCATCACTGACTCATGCAAACTAACCTCAAATTTAACCAAATGCAACTGTGATCAATATTGTGTCAATGTGAAAACGTCTGGGTTTTTAAGGCAACAAAACCAGATGCAAGGATGAGTAAAAAGTTGAAATCTACATACTGAGTGGGGTTCTTTGCCACTGAAAAGCCTGGAACGGTTATACTGACAGGGAGAAGCCAAAAGAATGCGAAGTTTTGATAGTATTGCCACATGTACTAAGAAGAGAGTCAAGTGCAGGAGAAACAGAGAAGAGAACTAGATTGTTACTATTGCATGTTACTGAATTTTTGTCTTTTAAAGACAGCATCCTCCAACTTTTAGGCAATTTGGGGCATGGACTGTGCCTCCACACACCGCTACATCACTGTACAATGTCTAGTACAATGTGCTTGCATTAGATGTTCCTAGGCACTTCTGTAAAGCAAACAGCCGCAATAAATAACAAAAAGGCCAACCGCATAAAGTATAAACACTGTCAGATTTACCAACAAGCACTTGATAAAGCCATAGCAGTTACTGAACAGTCAGACCCAAACCAGCCAGCTACATATAGTAGAGTTGTGCTACAAAAGAACTGGACATTGGGATCAGATTCCACCTTCACTGCAAGAAAAGAACCTGAAGACAGGCTTGTGGTTTGGTTTTCAAAATAAAAATGCTGATGACCTTGCAGCCTCAATGGAAGGTAACCATCCTCAGCCCTGAACACTTAAAGGGTGAGAAAGAAATCCATCCAGTGGACAGACACCCAACATTTGCCAGCCAGGCACATCTTCCTGGCCAGTAAAAACTTTAATTTCCCCAACAGTTTTATCTTTGCTCTGCTGTAACACACAACCACCTGCAGTACTTGGTGGAGAGAGGGAACACAGTCTGGTTACCCAGTCACACCATGGATAAACTTTGCTATATCAGAGGGACACAGACCCATTGAATCACAGTACAGATGCCCTGTTGGACATGCTAAATGAGTGTACAAATGCATGCACACACTGCCCACCACTGTGCTCCATCATGCATCACAATCTCGGAACAATGTGATGTAGAATAAAGTCACCTGTATCAATATCTTTTTATTCTTTATCATTTCTCAGAAATAATACTTGCAATGGAAAAACCCATGAACTAAACCCAAAAACCGAGCTGAGGGAGAAAAAGGTGTCAAAGAGGAGAAAATAAGAGTTTTATTCCTCAAAACAATAACCCCTACCACAATAGCCCTGATGGCTCCTTCTCCACTGACAGGAAATTTCTGTAAAAGAATCATGTGGTGCTGGAACACAACACTGCAGAGGTTCATACAGGAGACAGACTACACTCCTTACCAGGGATTAACAAAGGAAAAAACCCAGTCCTCTTCCCTTTGCCTTCCAAACACTAAAACTTAGAACGTGACAAGAAGCTGTTGACTTTGACAAGGTTTGAGCTGTAACAATATGAAGTCAAAGAAGCAGAACAGCTAAAACTGGCAGACAAATATAAAGTCTGCAACTTCACTGCCTCACAGGCTCCTGCAAGTTTTTATCTTCACAAAAATAGGCAGAAATTCCTAGAGAACCGCAGAAGGGCAGTGGATTTATGAGGTCTGAGAATCCCAAAACATAGATGCAGTTGAGCAAGCTGGTTTTAATATTTCATCCCTGAAAGCTCAAATAACATTTAAAAGGGAAAAATAATAACGAAGCACAGAGAGCACCTACTAGAAAAGCACTGTCAGTGTTGTCATCGAGGCATGTTTCCCTCCCCACCTCTGAAACGCTGTCTGGCCTTCTGACATAATTGAGAGGAAGAATTTTCTCCCCTGGCGAAGTCAATTACCTTCACTGCATTTGTATCATTTGTCAGAGGCGAATCTGCTATCTTCTTTGTGCCTGACACAAGCTTCTACACCTACTTGACAGATCAAACGGGTTTTAAAGAAATTACTGTGCTTTAAAGGGAAGTTCCATGGCTACGTCGAGTCAAAAAGCTGCAAGACAAGAGGTGAGCGATTGTTACATTAGTACACGGTACAATCCCCTGGAATATTAAAACCCTGAGTATCTTTGTACTGAAGTTTAACTTCTTTTTCTCTATTTCATTATGAAAATCCTTTAGTCTTCAATCACCATAAACACCTGTAGGAAATCAAAGGCAGCAATTTTCCTGCATTGTGCTCTTGGACTACTCTATTTCTCATATGACTAAGATATAAAAGCTCCTTATTGTAAAGAGAAATTTAAGAGAGAGTGTGTGCCACTGCTTTAACATACAGCCATAAACAGGTGTGTGCATGTTTGTGCACAAGCACATACCAAAGGTTACTGCCAAACTTTTCTTTTTTAAAGACTACATAAACTACTAATGCCTTATGCAGCACCGTGCAATGTGATGTCATTAGATTACATGTCATGCCACTCTTTCACACCATCAAACCAGTGCCAGATCTCATCACATTTTATGGTCACTACAACACAAGTCCAGACTCATTTCCCACAAGCCCCAATTTAATGTTTGTTGTACTTCTATGCATAAACCTCCAAACTAAAGGCAGCAGAGCAAAGAGAGAGAATGCATACAATGTGCTCAGTGCCGTTCTTCAGCTGAACCATAAATGAACACATAGCAGCATGGTGGGTAATGCAGCTGTTGAAAAAACTGCTCTATCAAAATGCACTTCCTTGTAATCAACTGTTAAAGCAACCAGACCAGCACTCCAGCTCTTCCAGATAGCAGCCAGGAACTGGGAGCAGCCACTGGATGCATATCAGAGTCTCTGTGGTCCGATACTTCTCTGTTCTTAAATCCCCAAGCAGCACAGAAAAGTGCCTATCACAGAAGAAAGCCAATCACTTTCATTTGGTCATGGACTTTTATTCTGAAGTAAAAAGCTATATTCTAGCTGGGGGGGAGGCTGGTCAAAATATTTACTACAAAATAAAGCTGAATTTCTAGCCAGTTGTTAACAATTTCTACTGAGTTGGCCAAGCGCAGCACATTGCATCTGAGAGGCTGCTGGTGGAACAAAGGACCACATCGATTCCTCCCATCAGTAAGGCAAGCATTCTAGTATACTGACTGTAAAAGCAGCTACGTAGCAGTATTGTGTTACCTGCAACAAGTGCTAAGAAGGTTTTTTTCCAAAGACTTCAATAATATTTTGGCACATAAATCTACTATTGGCTAATGAGATGCCCTTTGTGACCGAGAACTTCTTGTACTACAAGGGTTCCATCAGCTGGAGCCACAGCAGAAGCAGAGCTGGCTCTTCCCAACCGACCTCTGTGTGTTATTCCAACACCCCTAGAAGCACACACAAGTCCAAGCTGCCATAGAAGCTGTCTCAAACATAGCCCCCAACAGACATCTTACCCCAAGCACGGCTTTACACAATTCCCCTGTAACTCTTTATGAAGGTTACAGATGTATCAATGCATATTCCTCACTTCTTGTACAAAAATTACATAGATTTGGTGATATTTCCACAACAGTGCTATGGATCTTCTGGGTTGGTTATCTTTTTGCATCTGAGCTGTTATCCTTTAATCCCACTGGAGTAAAAAGTTCCCACTATACACTCTGTCCATTTAATGAACTGCTGCTGAACACATTCCACACTGACCTATGGATTTGTTTAAGCAACACTGGTCTCAAATTTTTTCACCCCAAAATCTAATGTATCCCTCAGTGACTCACTTCAGTGAAAAGGAAAGATCAAGCTCACCTTTAAGTTTATACCAAAAACAGGCAGTAACTTTTTTTTTCCTTAAATTACCACATGCAAACTAGTTTCATAGGAGCTACACCAAAAATATTTAAGCACAATTTACACTGATAGATCTCAAGAACTAAGTGTAAATGGGGATTCATCATCCGATGAGGTATTTTCCCCTGCAGGGATCTCATTTTATCCCCATGATAGCCAACAACTTTCATCTACAATTTAAAAGAAAATATAAAAGTCACTGCTCGTAAAATGCACAGCTGTCAAAAAAACTGAGGGGGGAAAAAGAGATAAATCATTCAGACTAATCTGTAGCACTTACTCATAGGGACTTCTTCCAACTAGAGACAGCTTAATAGCAAAGGTCATGCAGCTAGGAGCAAAGAACATGGGTCACACAAGACACAGCACTACATAAATTCATTAATACTGGAAACAACCTAGAGATAATAGTAGCCAACCTACAGAGCCCTCAGCTCTGGTTACTTCTGTAGCTAAGAAGGTGGGTAGATACACATAATGGGGAAGGGGGAAAGAAGGTAGGGAAGGGGGGAGGAAGGGGGGGAGGGGGTGGAGAGGTGGGGGTGCTCCAAAGGTATTTTGGTGATTAATTGCCTTTGAGGATTTTAGTCTTCCTGATTTAACAAAAGATATAGAGAAATCTGTAATAGGGTCAGATCCAATCCATCTTTCTGCATGGTCAGTCTCTTCCTCTGTAGTTCTTCAAGCAGCTTTCCAAACAGCACATGCTGCCCCATGCCCTGATACGTCCTTTTATAATAACACTGTGTTTCCAACAACCTTCCTTCTCTACACTGAATATCCTAAAGCCAGTATGTGTTTTTAATCAATTCAGAGCTTACAGTTCATCAAAACTAACAAGACAGACTCCTCATTCAATTCGTTGCTCCAGAAAATGCTACCTTTGCCTATTCAGCATTTAACCTGGTTTTCTGCTGGAAGCTCTCTGAACCTGAGGCTTCTCCCTTCTGGGGTAAAACACCCATCTTCAGCCCTGGCTGCTAACACAATCAATGCATTGACACGCCTAGAGAAACACCTAACGATACGACAGCAATAAAACAACGAGTTATTACACCCTAAAAATAAAATTATCTATATATATCATATATAATGATATATACAAACACACAAACTTCTATATCAATGGAATCCTTCCAGTAGAAGTTACAGCTCTTCTGGGTGCACAGAGCACACCCTCAAAGCAGCTACTGCTGTCCTAAACCTTACCTTCTTCTTGGAACAATTAATGGTAGTGCTGGCAGTTTCTTCACCACCCTACAAGGAAGCAGAAAGTTTTGGGGAGCTCTTGCTTACCCCTACCACATGGCAGCTACACTTCTGGGAGCATAATGCCTTTTGCCTGAGGAAAAGCAAAATTTTTGGAAACAGCTCGTTAAGAGAAGACATAATCAATGAGTTTATGCCTGGGTTGGAGAAAAAGGAGGAGGAAAGAAAGTGAAGGGACTCAAGCAGCACACATGCTTATTTAGATGTCTTTTTCCTAGAAATTTTGCTACATTTAGCATGTCATCTGAACCTTTTTTGTTTAGTTTGATTTTTTTTTTTAAACATCAGAGGTATTTTAAAGCCTCTCCTTTATTTGTATTTCTTGCTTTTCATATTGTTTTTGCTTTCTTAAGGAAACTGGCAGCTGAAATGCTGTTCTAAAAACAAGTCACAAACATTTAGCAGTGTTGCCACTTCAAACGTCGGACTCAGCTAAAAAGGCAGTGTGGCAAGACGATGCTGTTTCAGCTGTTGGAGCCCTCAGAAAGGGCAAAAAATGCTGAATAAAACCAAAGTATAAGTAATGAGTCAACAAAAAGTCTGGGATTTGCTGCAAATAACCATCTTTCAAAGCAGCCCAAAATAGAGGATGCACTATTCTCTATTATCACCTTCACCTGGCCTCTCCAGCCTATGTGGTCCTCTCTATTCAAAGCAGCAAGGACTTCCCAGTGCCTAACATTGGTATTTAAAAAACAAATAAACCCATAATGCAGATAATGAAGCAAGGCTCCAATGGAAAAAAAGAAGGAAGAAAGAGGAAGAAAAAATAAAATTAAAGGACAGGCCTATAAGGGGCTAAGATGTTTACCATAAGATTTCAGAGACCTAACCTTACCAGCTTTCCTAAGCTCACCCAAAGATAGCAAAGTAGTGGGAACAGCTCCCTCTCCAGAGGTCTAGGCTGGAGTCCTGCTGTACTTACCTGCCATCCCCATCCAGGGCTGCTGGGAAGATGTTGACACGTACCTAAACTCCATTACTCCTCCATTCCCTCTGGGGAAACAAGAGGTACCCCCTCATGTACGAGGAAGCCACGAAATAGAGCCAAATACGAGTACCGAATCTCAGGTATTTGCTATCACCATTCAGAGAGTGTTTTTCTAAGAGGATAAAAATAGTGTTAAAAGACAAGACGTTTTTTTTTCTGCTTTCACATTCTCAGGGCAGACAGCCTGTAAAACCTGCTACCGTAGTACATGCGGGCAGCTGATGGTAGCAGATAGTTCCAGATGGGTTTTCAGCATTTCTGTTTCGAAATACAGGAAAGTCAACTAGCAGCCAGTAGCTCCCAGTAAAGCCAAATACCTGCTAACTCAGCCAAGCTATTACCCTGACAAACAGCCTGCAGCACTAGCGTGCCGCTTCACCGCCTCAGCTCTGTCACAGAGGTGGCCGCGTTCCTTTGCTCCATCTGCAAACATCCCTGAGCCACGCTGAGCACGCTCCTCAATTACGTGCAAGTGCCTGTGAGCACACACAGTTCACCCACTGTGTTGCAATGCAGAAAGAAAGTCCTATTCACACATACTGCCCAAGGGTAGGAACAGTAAAGGCACTTCTGGAGGCCTAATTCTCTTCCCAGTGCAACCACAACAAATCCCCTCTGCCAGGGATGGGAGTGGAACTGGACCTCCACCGAGCTTTGATTTTTATTTTTGGCTCTGGTGTCAGAACTAGAGGTAAAACATGTCAGGGAACACGTGAACTTCCTACAGCTCTGAGGAGAAGGCAGGGAAGGAGTCTGGCAGCCTTAGCAGCAAGAACTCATGAAAAGGGTGAGGTGGCTGGTTGCACTGAATTATCATTGCTGTCCTGTCCAGGGTCAGCACCAGCTCCTACAACACTATTCATTGGTCATATGTCCATAGAATCGGACACCACCAGCTTTATATGTTCTTCTGCTGGTCCATGCTTTTCCAAACACATTTAAGGGCTAGATAAATTGAGTGAATACAGTCTATAGATCACTTCTGGGCAAGTGAGAACAAGAAAGTAGTTCCACAAAAATAGTCACTTGAGTGACTGCTCTTAGACAAAAGCCAGAAGATCAAGAAGTATCCTACGGCCTGGACTATTCATGGCCAAGTACACCTTATTCACAGGAGAATCTTGAAAGCAAACTCCCCAACTGTCCTGACACCTTCTCTTCTGGTGAGAAAAAAACAAGATGCACCTACTTCACATTGGAAAAAAAAAAAAAAAAAAACAACAAAAACAAAACCCCACAAAACTCAAGGCAAGATTTTCTTTCCATATTTCAGATTGTCTGCAGACTCTGTATTTACGTGACTTTTCATTCCAAAATTAACTGTGTGCTGAAGAGAGTCTGGAACAGCAGAGTCTTTATGCTTCCAAGTTTTGAGATGGCCTCAGAGCGCAGACCCTCCTCTCTCATTTCTGGAATACTTTTTGACAATTAACAGAATCAGTGACCACAGAGCAAGAAGTCTGCCCAATACATCAGAGTCTAAATGTGAAAAGAGGAGGAGGAGAGAGGGAACCTTCTAATGACAGGAAAGGGAGAAGAGGTGTAGATTTTTTTTGGCTTTATTCACGAGCATTTCCTCATGAATTCTGGAAGAGAGTCAGGAAATAAAGATAGCAGCCAGAACTCACCTTCTGCATCTTTTTAAGGAAGAACTAGAAAAATGCAGTAGTAGCAAATCACAGAATCACAAAAGTTAGGAGTTGGAAGGGACCTCAAAAGATCATCCAGTCCAACCCCCCTGCCAGAGGCAGGATCACCCAGACTAAATCACACAGGAATGCATCCAGGCAGGTTTGAATGTCTTCAGAGGAGACTCCACAACCTCTCTGGGCAGCCTGTCCCTGTGCTCTGTCACCCTCACAGTGCAAAGGTTCCTCCTTACATTCCCATGGAACTTCTTATGCTCCAGCTCACACCCGCTGCCCCTTGTCCTGTCACTGGGCATCACTGAGAAGAGCCTAGCTCCATCCTCCTGACTCTTGCCCTTTACATATTTACCAACATTAATAAGGTCACCCCTCATTCTCCTCTTCTCCAAGCTAAAGAGGCCCAGCTCCCTCAGCCTCTCCTCATAAGGAAGGTGTTCCACTCCCTTAAGCATCTTGGTGGCCCTGTCCAGCCTGGTCCTTGGCTGGACTCTTTCAAGGAGCTTCTTCTATGTGCTTCTTGAATTGAGGGGCCCAGAACTGGACACAATATTCCACGTGCGGTCTCACCAGGGCAGAGCAGAGGGGGAGAAGGACCTCTCAAAATAAAGGAGATACACAAGTAACCTTCTCTATGCAAGGCAGATGCCACCCCAGTACACAGAGTTGGCAGAAGACCATGCTATAGAGGTGGTTTGGGAAATTCTCTACAAATATTAAAGCCACAAGTATGATGATACCTGCATTTTCGCCCAAGTTGATGGAAAAATTAAAGCATGGGTCGCTGCTCTTGAGAACAAAGTAGTCAGTAAGTCTTTCCCCCAGGTTTTGAGTAAAGAACAAAGAGATGGAGAAACTATCTTGAATCTCTCTGAAGGTCAACAGAGTCGAGAGGACAGAGAGGACCATCTGCATCAGAGCCAGGACCACAGCACCTTTTCTATCCTTCCAGAAAGGCTCACTTGACTTTTTGTAATGACAGAGCAAAGGTCCCCAGCCACATTCCTAGTGGACTAATGCCAACAACAGCCAAGACATGGGACCTCCACTTTCTACAGGGTTTGCCCTCTTCTCTTTCCTCATCACTGGTATATGCATTGCTAATGTCCAGCCTCCAAGGACAGAGGAGAAACAAGGAAAAGAGACTATTTTGTTTTCAACAGAAAGTAGTCCTCGTGCTCCATAGCTAGGCAGAGTAACAGCCAAGAGTAAGTGAGGAACCACCAACCTGATTATTAGCTGGGCATTAAAAGCCTAGAGAATAAATATGCACACCTTAAACAGCATCTTAGAAAAAACACAACCTCTCCATCAGGGCAGCAGCTTACTGGATCCTCTCCCTGCAACAAATTTCAATTGATGGGGCATTAAAAAAACTAAAATAGACTGCTCCATTTTGGGGGGTAGAAATATTTAAAATATAGAAAAACACAACCACTTCCAGTACAAAAGCAACCAAGCATGTAACAAGTGTATTACATCAACCTCAACAATAAATCTAACCTGCTAATATTTTCAACACCATACTTTGTTCTCACACACTTTTGAATTACTCTAACACTATTTCCAAACAAATCCTTTCACTGAAGAAAACATCAATATATCAAAACTATTTTTTAAACTAATGAGTTTCCTCTTTAGCAAAGCAATTATTTTAACTACTGAAAAGGTTTCCATGGCACCTTCCACTTCCAAATGACAAATATCAGCAATAGCTGGATTTAAAACAAACAAACTGAAACTCCCAAACCAGCAGTGTTTGACTCAAGGAAAAACATTTAAATATTTTCAAGCAGAAGAACTGAAAAACTTATTCTTACTTAAAGAAAAAAGTATGTATGCACACCTGCTGTTCTATCAATCTAAGCAGGAAACCATTTCACTGCTGCATCATAAGTAGAAGAAAAGTGCTTATTAAAACATTAATCACAGTCCATTATATTCTGACTCCATGCCAGAAGTTCCCATTACATCACTGAAAATATCTATTAACCAAAACCTGATTCTGACAAGTTACAGAAGTGTAGTGTTTAGGATTTAGTAATGTAAAAGTCAGTTTTAGAAGAACAGTTACACAATTGATTTTGCAGTGGCAAGCAAGTATAATTAATTGTTTTTGTGACATTTATTACTGCAACGGGGTTGATTTAACTGGTGTTTCTACTGTAAAATTATTCAAAAATTATTTCAAACTTCATCTGCTTTTATTAAACACATTTATTGTGAAGGTATTTAATACCCTGGGCTGGCTAAACATTTTTAAACGTGCTGGATATACTAGTACATGTAAACCTGTATTGTCTTGCGTAAATATGGGCCTTGTTTAGAACTACGGCTCACAGGAAATTATGCCAAATGAAAACCATCTCCTCTTCTCCTCTCCCACTGAAAAGGATTTATGTTTTTACATTTAATACCAGTTAGGGAAAGAAACAAAAATATAGTGGCTTTACCTTCAAGCCTGAGCAATAGTTCATCTGCGAAGTCCGAATATGTTCCAACCCCCCATTTCGTTATTAATCCGGCCTAACTTGAGTGCCTCAATTTAGAAGTGGGAGAAGTGAACAACTCAATCCCTTCCGGAAGCCTGGCACTACAGGGCTTGTTTACCTAGAACAGTTTTCAACTTATTACCAAGGCTTTAAAACCAAAGCCATGAAAATCGCTTCACTAAACGCGTATATATAATCTCCAGCCTGCCAACTGGATTGCGGGTACTTTCCTCGACCCTCTGTGAGCTGGGTGGAGGAAAACTCTTCTGTCAAAAGAACAAGACAAATCAAAGGCATAGAGCATGATGCAGAAGACATAACTGTGCTCTGTTGGGTGTAAATGGGCAGGTTTACAGGCCCTGTCATGGGGAAGCACTACAAGCCGGCATCAGCATTGCCAGAGGCCTTATTGTGGGTGTCAAGCAACCGCGTAGTATCTCTCTCATTTGATATAGAGGCTGACTTGAAGTGAAAGCAGTGGGTGCTTATAAATAACTACTATTTGGAGTATTCATTGGTGACACCCCCATCCTGCAAATACTGGCATTTAAGAGACTCTGAATTGAAAGCACCTCATGTCCCTTCATGTCTGTGATGAATCAAAGGGGCCCGGAACACACAAAACTAAGAGTAGCTGTGCTTTTTGGGGTTTTGTTTATAAAACGTTTGGGTTCCTCTTCTGCCCCCTTGCCCCAACATAAATGGTCTCTAACTACAAAGGACACCTGAGCTAATAACCTTTTATCTGTCCTTGAGCATCCTCCAACTTCAAAGATCCAAAGAGCTTCAGTTTTCCTCTCCTTTAAGGAGTGCAATGACACCAGAAGTAATAACACAGTCTGGCTTCCTATGGCTTGGTCCTGTGGACACTTACAAGCTCTGATCAAAGCTTTCCTTGGGCAGTTTCGACACGTGTGAGGTATCTCACTCCATGCAGCTTCTCTAGTGGCTAGTAAGTTATACGCTTACCAGACAGCCTTTTTGTCAGTCAAAATACTTTCAGGTTACCATTCCATATCCAACCACTCCTTTCCATGGAGGAGTTTGGGTCTCAGCCCTAAAATCTCTGCCACTCCGTGAAGTCTGACTGCTGTCAGTGAACAGATGCACAAACTGCTCAAACAGAAGGAGCTATAAACTCCAATTCTTATGGGTAAGACTTGGATTTATATATTTTTAAAGGATATCTGGAAAAATAAAGAACACATGATGAGACACCATTAACTATAAGGAAAGTTTCTGCCTGTGGAGTGATCTAACACGGGGAACATCAGGGCCATTATCAAAATAAGAAGTCAGAGGCTACCAGCCCAAACCTTAAAAATCTTGCCATGCATCATATCAGAGGTGAGATCAGTTACACCCATCAGATCAAATTTATGAATGGAATTACTGGCTTCGGCAAATGGCGTGCCCCTCCAGGAAAAGATCCCTCATTCCAACCACTTTAGAGAAGTGGTTCTTTAGAGAAGCTTTGAACATTGTTGACTCCTGATCACTGAGAAGACTGCTCATCAAGAATAAAGCTGCAGAGCAGCTATCTGAAGGAGGTTAAAGACTCGAAAGCAACATCTTGAAAAGCTGCATAAAGCTTTAAGCAAAACACCCCCATGTTTCCCTCTGCCATTTCAGGAAACTGTCAATTCACCACTTCAGCCATTTGATACCTGAACAAACAATTTTCCTTCAGAAGGCTGCTTTACAACTATGTTTACCAGTGGCACAGTCAAGAAGACACATTATTTCTGGCTTTATTTTCTTCTTTAGGGGGTCAACATCCCTGGACGTATTTAAAAGGTGTGTAGATTAAGTGCTTAAGGACATGATATAGAGGAAGACTAGTCAGGGTTAGGCTGTGGTTGGACTTCATGATCTAAAGGGTCTCTTCCCACCAAGGTGATTCTGTGATTCTATTTTGCTGGCTGTTCCATCCAATCTAAATATGCTCATTATACATAACTCCCCCTTCTTCCAACAAGAGTGTTGAAGGGTATAGAAAGCATCCTCTCTCCCTCTTTTCAGACTACCTTCTTGCAGTTTTACTACAATGGAGTTTACAAATGCCTTAGAGAGCAAATTCAAAACAGGATGCTCCTCACCTTTCTACTTCAACTACAACTGAGACTAAATAACTAATTTGAAATATTAGTCCATCCAAACAGACCCTTCAAGAAAACCATGACAGTGTTTGCCTAGATCACTCCAGAGCAGCTCCTTGTCATGACATCTCTCTGCTGTTCCTTACATCCAAGTACAAAGCATAAGTGATGCTCAGATGCTGATCAAGAGAAGCTCTTCCTCTCAGCAGTGGTACTCAGTGAGCTCCTATATTCTCCATGACCATCACTGGATACTTTGCTCCTCATCACTAAGGTGTTCCTGCCCCTGTAGTTTAACACACTGGGCTTAAAGAAAGCATGTGGGGGCTTTGTCCCAGGAAGAACTACAAAAGCTGAGGACACTAGGGCCCCTCTGTTGCTAAAGCAAAAGGTAAATGGGAAAGATCAATCCTGCACGTGCAAAACGTATCATTTTTATTGTGGCAACTACACAACTCCCAGTGCAATTATACATCTGGCTGGTGAGACAAAGACTCAGAAAGGGCACTATGATGAACTGCAGGAGAAGCAAGGAAAGAAAAAAAAGAAGAAAAAGAAAACACTGAGTACAAAAACTACTGACCTCAAACTTACCACACAATTTCAGCAACAGAAGATCTAAGACTGAACTTCTACAAAAAAACCCCTATTTTTCTTAGCTGATGGAGGACAACTAAGGAGTAAAGACTGTGGACATACAAAGTCACAGGAGAACCATACATCAACAGCAGTATCAGTGCAGGGGATGAAGGGAAGGATGAAAGCAAAGAACAGCTTTCAAGAACAGGTAAGAACTATCACAGATCACGGACCATTGGGTATTTTTAAACAGCTGGTAGTAACAAGGCAGCTCAGGTTGGGTCACTGCTGCACTTGCACTGCTACTTGTAAGGCTTGTCCTCCACTGGTTCAGATGCTTCCTGCTATAGTAATTCCCATAACATGCAGCCCAAATAATGAGTTACAACTTACAGGTAGATCCACTGTAATTTCCACCCCTGGAGAGACACTGGCTCATAGGTAAGGGTGAAGGGGAAAAAACCCATGACAACTGGAAGGGGTAATGTCCAGGAAGGCAGAAGACCATATCTATTTAATTGTCCCTCTTCTAATCAACAAACCACACATAATAACTAGAGAAAGAATTTCTGATAGTTTATCAGAATGTGTGCAGTCAGGAGGATGGAGCCAGGCTCTTTTCAGTGATGCCCAGTGACAGGACAAGGGGCAACCAGTGGAAGCTGGAGCAGAGGAAGTTCCATGTGAACATAAGGAGGAACTTCTTCACTGTGAGAGTGATGGAGCACTGGGACAGCCTGCCCAGAGAGGCTGTGGAGTCTCCTTCTCTGAAGACATTCAAACCCACCTGGCTGCATTCCTGAGAGATTTAGTCTGGGTGATCCTGCTCTGGCAGGGGGGTAGGACTAGATGGATCTTTCGAGGTCCCTTCCAACTCCTAACATTCTGTGATTTGGTGAGACACAAAAGAGGGTAGAAAACAGGGCATTTGCCCCACACTATAGCAGGATACCAGCACTGACTGTGCAGGTGCAGATTTCCCAGTACTTTGCAGCAACAACTCTACACCTTCAGGAGACAGTGCTGGGTTCACCTCCTACCAGCTTTCAATACTAAGGCAAATATTACCATCCTGATTTGTTTGGAAGCAGTTTAAAACATTTCCTGCTTAACGCTGTAGCACAGTTTGCCAGACAATTCTCCATTCCTTATGCTAAGGCTCTGCAATTTTTGTTTTCTTCATATTACATGTATTTTAATAAATGCATGATTTAGTATTCTGCAAGCCCACACTACAAAAAGACTATTCTGGAATAAATGGTATAATTACATTTCCTACAGCGAACTTGTAATCTCTTGAGTATTTATTCTAGACTAAACAGCCTTAGTCAGCTGCCTTGTGTCTGATTGTCGATGAAAGAAGCTTGTTTGACAACTGCTTCGAGCAGAAACATATTTTTTCCATGATTGCATGAAAAAGTAAAAAAACATTACCAGACCAGTATTCTGAGTACAGAGCCTCGTGTTAGATCGATGAGTTAATTTTGAAGCCAAACGCCAACAAAAACAATTACTATGGACATTCTGCTGTCATGGCCAGCTTTTGAGTTTAATTTAGTGGTACGTATACAGCTACAGCCAACTTTACATACAAGAAACTACACGGTGTGTGCAGGCTTCCTTCTTTGTTTCTTTATATATTTTCCATATTCTCTGCTTTTATAACCCTCACGAGACCTTTTATGGTTACAGGACCTACACTATACCCACAGGTGGGCGGGCAGGAAGCAAAACTCTCCGTTTCATAAGCAGTCCACTTTTAATATATTCAATTGCTAATGACCTTGACAGAAGAGCTCCATGCAAAACACCATACACTACAGGGTGTCATTTGAAACGTTCACAGAGGTTATTGCCAAAAAGCTTTCTTAAACAGTGGGATTTCAGGCTTACTAGAGGCTGTGCTCCTTTCCTCCATTTCCATACAGTTGGAAAAAATGCTGATAATCTACCTCCTCTACATTAAATTTGCATCCTTCCAAAATCCTGTGATGAAACCTGTAGGATTTCTGTAGGATGCTAAAGGAATACAAGGCAGTTTCTGCCTCAAACCAAATTAAACTAGTTTACACCCAGTTCTGTTACCTTGTTCCATCCTCTCTTGAACAAGAGGACACACTTGGCCATATCCACTGTTCCCAAAGAAGCATATCCACACAGTACTTCTGCTGTCATTCATAGGTTTTGTGTGTAATTATGCATGATAAAAAGAACAAAATACTACTCTATATGCAAATGGAGCTGTGTCTTTAAAGCAATGATCACTTCTTACCCGCCAGTTCTCACTCATTAGGTGCCTGACTCAAAACTCATCACAGCCAACAGAAATCTTTCCAGTGAGGATCAGGCCCTGCAACAGGAGACACTGGGAAATTCAGACCATATGCCCTGGTAGCCAAGAGAATTCCTGCAAGGAAGAGTGTGGCACGCTCTCTACATGCTCTCCAAAGCAAGACAAGCTTTTCTTGCTTTTACTCAATCTTTTGCCTCTGACTACTGAGCTTATTGAGCAACTATATTCTATTTAAAGGAGCAAAATGAATCCAGTGTTCAAAATCAATGGGCCAAAGCGGATCAAATAATCCCACCATTCACGGCTTTTCTCCTTTTCCAAGATTCAAGAACTATCCACATACCCCAATGACAAACAGAGCAGATGTGAAAAATCACCTGCTACGAGTTTTAAAGCCTGGCAATCCTGTCATACATTCAAAAATCCTTTCTTGTTTCACTGTCTTGAACCCAACACAGACACAGACGGTGTTTTAGCAAAAACTGATCCAGCCAAAGACCAGATCAGTTATGCTTTAAAAGCAGTTTGGAGGGCATTCTTACTACTGCCTCACTTAAATAAAAATTCATTTTAAATAAAATAAAATAAAGAAAATCTATGATTGACAGCAAAGAAGTTACCCGAGTCACTTCTAGATTAAGTGCCAGAACTCTACATGTGTTTCAAATTACACTACAACACTGTACAACAAAGAAATATGCAGAAATTTTCCACTTGAAATGAAGGTTAAAAATTAAATGCTAACAAAGCTCAAGCATATATGAAATCCAGCCTCCTCATCTGAATTTCAAAATTTAAAATGACTAAGTTGCCCTACACTAGGAAAAAAAACCAAAAAAAAAGGGAAAGGATCAATCCAGCTTTAGCAGTGAGCTGAAATGTGTTTGTTGTACATACAGACTTCCCAAGAACTCTGATTTTGCTTCAATACTTCCCCTCAACTCAATTATCTCCCCTCATCAGTGCCCACCACTAAACTTTATTTTTGCATCATATTTAAACAAAATTCACTGGAGGGCTCCTAACAACGTGGTTATAAATAAAAACAAGCGGATAGATCAAAGGGAAGGTACTTCCCCCCCCCCGCCAAGAAAAGCAAAGATTTTTTGAGCAAATTGAATTTTTTATATACAAGTGTGTATATATTCAGGATGGATCTCTCCAGACAAAGTTAAGCAGGCAAACATAATTGTATTTTAAGCTGCCCAGGCTTGACCTGATTACAAGGTCTACACAGAAGTTCTCTGTTTAACCAGAGGATTTTAAGTGGAGTGCAAACAGCAATTTTTCAGCTTACATGTAAAATACCTTCATTTTGTGAGAATAGGACTGGTGCTGTGTTATGAGTAGGATTCACATTGGATTGCAAGAGACATTTCTAAACTTTGAGACATGAAGTTCACACATCTTTACCCAAAATGTCAATCGCATAAGCAGATTTTTGGATTTATAGTGAGATTTTAAGTAGCTGGTGTATGGCTCTTCCACAGCTGTAAATACTTGGTGTGAGAATGCTGTATTGCTGCTCCTGCTAGCCATATATACTTAAAATTAATGCCAAGAATGTCTTCACATTTTTCAGGGCCTCAAACAAACATTGTTTTGATCCTCAGGGTTTTTTGGGGGGGGTGTTTTTGTTTGGTTGGGGTTTTCTTTAATCAAAACTGCACAACAAACATGCATTTTAAAGACAACAAATTAATTTCCATCCCCATCCTGTTTTGGTCTTTCACTACTTGGCATGCCAGAGTTTGTTATATTTTTGTTTCATTTGTTTTGCAATAAGAAAAATCCAGACCTCCAACCATACAAATTCAGTGTGCTCAGCTGAAACAGAAGAAAATGAAATAAAAGGAAGAAAAACCAGACAAAACCCAAAAGACAGGCTTTTTTGACCCTCTTAGAAAACCCAGAAGTAATGGCAGTGAGTGCCCAAGCATCCAAGCACTCTTGCTCTCTCTCCCCATGCAAGGCTATTAGTCATCACAGAGGGACAGGGAGCTGTAGACTCGGCTGCCAGGACAGCTATGTTAGTTATCCAAGACCCCACTTTTCCCTAAGGACAGCACCACAGGTTTGGAAGATGCTGTTATACAGGTCTTCTCCTCTTCAAGTCACATTTCCATCTGATAGCTGAGACAGGCATGAGCTGGTCTTCCCAGCCTCAATGCCCAAGTGACTTTTACCACCCAGATCAAACCATCACTGAAATGGCACGTTCAGACTGTGTCTGGGGGGACTGAACCACTGAGACTTCCCGCCATAACCCCACAGAGCGGTTGGCAAGGGACCCTCTATCAGAGGCTGGCTCTGGGAAAGCTTCATAGACTCACAGACTGCTTTGGGTTGGAATGGACCTCAAAGCCCGTCCAGTCACACCCTGTGCCATGGGCAGGGACACCCTCCACTAGCCCAAGCACCCCAAAGCCCCATCCAACCTGGCCTTGAACCCTGCCAGAGATCCAGGGGCAGCCACATCTTCTCTGGGCACCCTCTGCCAGGGCCTCACTGCCCTCACAGGGAAGAATTTCTTCCCCAATCTCTCATCTAAATCTCCCCTCCCTCAACTTAATGCCATTCCCCCTTGTCCTGTCACTACTTGCCCAGTCCCTCCCCAGGTTCATGCCCCCTGCCGTAAGGTTAAATCTGGTCTACAATTTTGTGTGGTACATACTGCTCCCAGAAAGCCATCTAATCCAGGATTACTACCTAGACTGTGTTACTTCCAGAAAATCTTCTGCCATTAAAATTGGGGGCTGTCTGAAGGACAAAGCCCTACACATTGCACCAATCAATTCTGCTGGGGAAAAAACCACCAGATATCTACGTCTTCATTATTCTAAGACATCCAACACAATAGCATAAAACGCATCATAAGGATGTTAAGGCTTTTCTGCAGCGCAAAAGATGGGGAAAAAATTTACAGACCCAAGAAAACCTGAAAAGAAGTTTCTAAAAAACAGTTTGGACATGAATTTCCTCTTTGCAAAACATGCAAAATCCATACAGAAGAGCAATGGGGAGGATGTGGAATCAAGTTTATTGAACAGCATGCAGTTTTTTTGTAAAGCTTAATGAACAAGTAATATAAGTAATGTTAAAAAGCAATTTTAAAAAAAAAATATAAATAGACCCCTAACAAAAGTTGTCAATGATCCCTTAAGGATTCAACCTTTTTCTTGCTATTTGCTAGAAACTTCTTGCCAGCTGTCTCCTTCATTACAGCAGTTTACTAAGAAAAGCAACGCTGATGCTGAAACCTAAAGTGAGTCTTGCAGATGGTAAGAGATTAAGATGTGAATATTCAAAAAGCCCGGTCTACTGAGTGCTTTGAAGATAATAAACTGTATCTTTAAAAAAAAAAAAAGAGGCAGTAAGTCACACTACCAGAAGTGAATTCAAAGTCTCCAGGCCAGCAGGGTCTTTGCAGTGATTCTGGATGATAACAGCCTGCACGTTTGAGGGAACTATTTGGCAGCAATAAATAGCTAGAGTTCAAACTGCAAAATTATTAACAATAACATAAAAAAGAGGAAGAAATACATTAATTTTTAATTTAACCTGTCCTTCTATGAGTCTAAATTAAAACTCTTTAACATTGTGCCCAGCTATTCCGCTGCACCCAGGCAGCTGTATGCAGCTGGCTGAGCAGCCCCAAAGCAGGGACCCAGGCACATTAGTTAAGCATTCATCACCAACAGGAAATGCGCATGAGTTCATATAAACACAGAAACACAAATATATAAACGAGGAGCCCTGCATGGCTTAAGGTGTTTCAGACACCCCATGGAATAGGGTTAGAGTTGTACCAGCTGGGAAGCCACAGAATCGATATATTTGTTTTGGAATGGCAAACAACCTCAGGACTCAGAAGAACTCTTCTGGTGGGCACCACCCACCCACCCACAAACCTCCTGGTGCTAGCACAGCCACCCAGCACCCCTGCTGCTCTTAACTCTTTCATCACCTCAGGGCTGAAAAGCCCTGGCTGTTCACACTCAAAGAAGTAAAACGACACATCTCCAAGAAAAGACTGTGAGTGGTGTTTGCAAACCTTGCTCCACATACCCTGGCACACAGATATTGCAACATTAAAGGATTTTGTTTTGCAAGGGATTGGGTTGCCTTCCAACCAGCGTCACAGGCAGTTAGATGGGATGGACAGAGATAGGAACAGGGTTCCTGCCAGATCTGGACACCAGCACTCACTGGGAATCCTCCCTGCGCAAGTCATCTCCCCCCTGACTGTGCGTTTTCATTTGTGATGTGACTCAGGGCTGAGATGGCCTCAAAGCCCACCCAAACTGGAAGTCCCTCACAGCTGTGCTTCATCCAAACAGGTGGTGAAGGCTCTACCCAAGTTTAAACTGCTAATTAATATTTGATCTCAGAAGTTTGATAACAGATAATAAAAGTTACAAGCATCAGGAGAACAGAGAAATAATAAAAATGGAGAAGTAATCCAAAGGGAGAAAACCTCAATCCCAGACAGCCCTGAATTTTCTGAAGCACCATTAGGTTGCTTATTGACATTAAAAAGTTTATCTACCACTACAGTTTTCTGGATGAGATACAATTTCTCCCGTGCCAGTGAACTAGGTGGGATTCCTGTTTGGGCTTCAGTGGTCTCTGAAACTGCACGCTAAAGCGTCTCAACATTTTTCAGTACTTTGTGGCTTCAGTTTTCCCATATTGCACAGTCAAACATAAACTGTTATTTTTCTAAAACTCTTTCTTGCCTTGCCAGTCTGCACGTTCACTCTACCACATTATTTTCCAGCCACTGTTAAGTGCTGGTGACCTTGAAAGCGAGGCCATGACAAGTTGGGTGACACTGGCTATCCCAGTAGCTACACGTTTTCAGGTGGCATTTCAGCTACGAACACGTCTCTAGAGAGCTGCCACGTCACTTTTGGACTTCCCAGCCTCCATGACCCAGGCACAGCAGGGTCCCAAACTCCTTTCCAAACATGGCTGCACACCACGATGCCGCCAAGCCGCTGGACCGGCCCCTGCGTTACATTTTTGACAAAGTTAAGCTCTGTGCTTCATTTCTCACAAACGCAGTTTGACTGTAGACAGCAGTCGACAAGTAAATCTACCCTTTTCCATGGCAAACAGCCCAACTTTAATATTTTTACTGGCTTACAGCTGGGTAAATTAAGCCCCGGATTTTTATTTATTTATTTTTTAATACCGTGCAACTGAAAATGAACAGCTACTTCACTACGACTGCCAAGGACAACCTTAAAAAACACTAATGCAATCCAGTCCAGCTCTCAATAGATCTACAAAGGCTAGAGGACCAAAAATTTCAGCTTATCCACCCAAACAAAATGTTGGTTGGGCAGGAAGTCTAATATTTCGTTAAGATCCTTTAAAAAAAAAAAAAAAAATTAAGAAAAAAAGCCCTATGTGCTGGCAAACTGAAGATGGTAACAGTCCCAGCTATAGAGCCATGAAATGGGAATTAAAATTTGCTGTGTTACTTACCCCAGCCTTCCCAGCATTTCAAGCTCTGGAACTTGAGGTCCATATGTCTCCACTTGCAGAGGCTGATACTCATACAGAGCTTCCTCCAGTTTTTGAATGGGAGCTAGTGAAATATGCTGACCCTGGTAAAATAAATAAATAAATAAATAAAGTAACAAATTTCTACTTGCCAGGCCAAGGTTTTGTTTTGGCTTTTTAAAATGCAATGCAAAGACAAGTTTATAACGTTAACATGGTCCTGACAAAGACCATCCCATGAAGAACATCTTGTCTACCATATCACTCATTTTTTTCATTACTTGAGTTTTTTTAATGGGAATCTACAATTTAGAAGTAATGTTTCATTAGCTGTAACTGTTTGGACAAGGTAGGAGGAAAGGGGGTAGTTTTATTGAAGGCAGGCTTACCGTTAGACAGCACAGCTGCTTCCAGTGTCTCCAGTAAAATTATTATTAGGTAAAAATTTCGTTTATCAGAAGTAATATCAAACAAATGTCTCTGAGCAACCCTGTTTCATTCTGTAATCAATGATTTCCTGAAAGCCTTAATTAGAAAGGGACACCGCTTTCATTCCTCTCTGCAGGCTTTGGGAGCTCCCGTATATAATGGCTCTCAAGACAGACTTTTACAGTGCAACACAATTAATTCACTCAGCAAATTCCCATTTGTTTCATAACTAAAAATACAGAAGCATGCAAACATAAACCCTTCATTCCAGGTGGTACTTTTGCAAGCCCTTCAGACCACTGAGAAACAGCTAGACATTCCCCCCAGTCCCCCCCAAGTCCCTATCACTCCGAGCTCTCACAAAACAGACTTGTGGCTAGAAAGGAGGGGTCAGGAGGATATGAGATAGAGCCAAAGTTAACAGATGTTGCTGCGTGACATTCTACACTGATTTGTTGATCTTTCACACAGTTTCAATTTTCTACTGTATTCTATGGTGCTCACAAAAATTAGCAGCAGCAGCAAAAAGACAGAGAACTCCAAGCTCCCCCAAAACATCCTGGCTTCCCCTGTAGAAATTGAGCTTCACATCTGCAAAACACAGGAATTTAGGAGAGTGGTAGTATTGTTTTTGTAGACATTTTGTCTGCAAGAGGAGATGGGAAGCTTTCCATGGTGTAATGCTGTGTGTAACCCTGGTTCCCAGTGGTGATTGCTTACTGAGCTTCGCTTCCCTGGGGCCAGTCGCAGAAGCATCTACTCCCTCAAGTGGAAACTAAAGGCTCCTGATGTAGGACACTGGGTTAAAATTAACTAAAGAGTGGGGGAAGAAAAAGAAAAGCTATCAGTAGAAGGGGAAAGCTGTTAATTAAATTTGTGGTTGAGGACAGTGACCTTTCTGAATTTGGAGCATGGATATTTTTGTTTTCAGAGAGTTGCAGAAAATAACAGAGAAAACCGAAGAAGTCCTTGAGAAGTACTTCCATGGATCTAGGCTGATCTCTATGGAAATATCAGCAGCTGAAATTTTCCATCAAAACAGCTCTGTGTTTGGGATGAGAATTGATAGTTCTGGGCTTTTTCTGCCCTACCCAGGAGCCTGGCAGGACTTCAGCTAACATTGTTACGGTGACAGTGTCCTGAAGGCAAAACGTGGTGAACAAAGTTCTGGAGTCAGCCATGAGTCACCCTGACTTTCATAGTTGGCATACTGTTATTCCTGGGCC
The DNA here is from genome assembly GCA_020800305.1 of Porphyrio hochstetteri. NCBI lineage: Eukaryota > Metazoa > Chordata > Aves > Gruiformes > Rallidae > Porphyrio > Porphyrio hochstetteri. The sequence continues at coordinate 64,142,771 of CM036908.1, read as the reverse complement.
ACAGACTTCTGCTGCAACATTAAAAGTAGCCAGCCACATATTACCCAAAGGGAAAAAAAAAAAAAAAAAAAGAAAAAAGGTAGAAAAAGAAAGGTTAAAAACCCAGCTTTAATGTGGCTTCGTGATGTTTTAAAATACAAATGCAGGGTCTTTCTATATTGCTAGAATTTATCCATTGACAACCTATTCAAGTTCCCAAAAGTATTGTATGTTGGAACTACAATCACGTGGGCATGTTACACCCATTGTAAGAGAGTAATGTTTAAATAAGGCTCTTTGATTTAAATTTTATGATTATCTTTGCCTCTAACCAAACCAAAGCAAAAGACATCAGCCTTTTACACGTGAACACCCTCATCCAATGAGTAAAGAACCTCAGTCTTCCCAAATCCAGAGTAATTTTGTTCCAGGCATAGAAAATTCAGTTCCAGGGAAAGATCAAACCCACGATAAATATTTTGAGAAATTACTTGAGCATAGAAGGGAGCAGCTCAGATTGCAGGAGCCACATCTCTGGAGGGTATCACCAGAACAGCTGCTTGCTGCTAGTGGAGTTGCCACTGGTGCATTCCTAACACTTTTTTAATGAGAGTGACTTCTGCTAATGTTGGCCAAGAGACACACAAAAGCTCCCTACAAAAGGGCTGGGCTCATCCCAAGCCTCTTTCCCCACCACCATTTACAGTGCTACAGATGTCCATCTCTGGGGATTCCTGGGAGGACGGTATGAAAATGTTTTGTTTGTCTTCCTCAATCTGTGGGGTTCCCAAGGTGCCAGAGTTCAGAAGGGATCGTGATGGCCATTTACTCTCACACAGTCAACCAATAGCTGCAAGGGAGCTGTCTATGAACAGTGGGGAGACTGGTCAGCACACCAGCTGTATGGTGGGCACTGGTGTATGGAGAAGCCACTGACCCCATGCCGGGACCCCTCTGTGAGACAGGGTATTGCAAAAACACCACACTGAGGTGGCCCAGAGAGCAGATCATCATCAGAATGGGAGCAGTGTACAGAAACCATCCATACTTGAGGTGGTCCAACCTCATGTCTAGCCCAGATTAAGACATTTTGTTTTCCTGTATGAAGCCCAAGGACTGGTGGTTCAACCAAAGCACCATCTTCTGAAAAGCATCTGATCTAGAGATTTCAGATCATAAAGGTCCAGGCACAGACCCTAGGTAAGCTGTTCCAGTAGTTAACTATCTTCACCGTTAAATATTGTCAGCTCATTTCTGGTTCATCAAGTTACAAAGCACTGGTTCTCTCCTACACCTTTCTCACCAACATAACAGCCCATGGCACAAGTGTCAGGACTGGTTTGCATCCAGCCAGCAGATCTGCACCTCAAGCAGATTGTGGAGCTGTACGACACTGCTCATTTGTTTTCCTTTACCAAAATCACTACTGTAGCTGATGGGCTTTAGCAACATGGAGAAAAAAATCCCACAACTGACTGTAGTTCCTGCCCTGTAGCTGCCTGGTCTTTAGGTAAAGGCTTTTTCCTATAAGCTGGCTATTAGTCTGCCTTGATTTGAGGAAGCGCTAGATGATGGACACTGAAGAGTTACACCACACATCCCCACCTGAAAGGGGCTCAAGTCTGGTCTGCAGATGCTCTGGTATGAGTGGGCTGTATCCACACCGCTGACTCCTTAGAGTGCAATTACAGCAGCACGGCCACGCAGGCTCCTGAGCTCACGGGCGTCCAACTCATTCAGCCCTGCACAGATCACACTGCGGTCACAAGAGTGGGTATGGCCCAGACTGGTGCAAAAAGGTAGAAAGGAAACCAATAGAAACTTACCAGAGAAAAGCTTTGTCTTTCCTCTTTTCACTGATGCTGTGATACGGCACATTCACAATAACTCTTGTTGAAGTTAAAAGGCTCAATCTGGCCACTATTAGCTCAGTTCAAGCAGTTTGACCAGCAGCATCTCTCTTTTGGGTCCCTGACCTTAGTGGTCCCTAGCCCTTTGACTGAAGACTGGTATAAAAGGCAAGCTGTTGTGTAACTTCAGAGACATCACAAGAGACAGCAACTGTTACTTAGGGCTTGCACAGCACTGTTACAGATCCAAAACCCATTTCACATCTATGAGGTAAGATTTCTAAATTTCCTCTATTCCACCTAGACAGCCAGGCTCACCTCTTTCCAGCATTAGGAGGCATTTATCATCATGCTAAAACCAAAATGAAGGCAGCGGGTCCAAGATCCTGCCTTTGCATTGCTTTTGCCTGACAAACCTAAGATCTGACGTTGTGGTCATGGGTAAGTATTTCTAATTCCCCTCGGATGCTGTAATGTTTGTGTAAAAGAAGCTGACGGTATCCAAATGGAGATCGAAAAAGTCTTCCAAGAACACAGACAACAGATTTTCCTGCCTCCTCTCCCTCCCACCCCTATCTTTGTGGCACACAAGGTTTTTTTTTCCTCTGGGATTATTTTAGGCACCATAGCTGTCTATTACATTTCGGAATGTATGGAACCACAAAACACACTGCTAATTAGAAGGCAGGCATTTGCTTATCCTTATGACTTTGTTTATGTAAAAGTTTGCACAGCAATGGATTTGTGAGCGACTGACTTTCCATTCATGCACTGTAAGGGTTTAGAGAGAAATACAGGATTAAGTTATGAGAGGGCGTTTAAATAACGTCTTTGCATTGCAAGGAAGACAGACTTGCTGATTTACTTTTCACCACCTCATATATACTGTTTGAGACATCTCTCAGTTTAAATTCTAAGAGACAAATCAGTAGACGATTTATGTTTCGGACTGTGACACAACATGGCATTAAGAAAAAAAACTACAAGGAGCTTATTTTGAATAAATGCACTTTTAGGAAAAGTCATAGCTATTAGAGCATCAAAATGATAGTGTATCAGTGCACCTCTCACACAGGGGTTTGGGGGGAAACTCTTGGCAAATGCCAGGTGTATCAGTATTTGCCTGCTAGCAGAAAGAGGTATTTTAGCACCCAGAGTCCAGAAATACCAGCTTGAGGTGCAGCATTTTGTACTTCTTCCCGTCCTGTCGCCTCTCCCTTTCCCCGCCTCCAAAATGACATTGCCTCCCCTTGCCTCCCTTCACCTCCTCCCTGCAGCAGCAAAAAGAAATAACAACTCACAGTCTTCTCAGAAATCTCTTGAGTGCCAAGGAGGAGGAGAAAAGAGACCGACACCAAAAATGCACTAGTGGGGGAAAGAGGAGGAACAGCTATGCCACAAAAACATCCCCGGGCAAGAGACAGAAGCCAGAGATCGGCATCATTAAAACTTGTCCAGACAAAGCAGGTTTCTGTACTCGCAGCAGCTGGACTACATGATGCAGCCAAAGCTTTTTGCTTTTTTAGTTTCCCTCTGCTGAAGAACTCACTCGGGTCTGTTATCACCATACTGCCAGAACACAGCACACCTCAGATAACGGAAATAGTAATATTTATGTGCTAAATCTCATTGAGTCAGTTTGCAGCAGTTTTATTTAACTCTTTGCCATCCCCATCCTGGCAGAACGAGCACACGGACAGTCAAAAAGAAACCAAGCCCTGTGGGATGCCAGGGCACGGTGCTGCTGATACACGTCCTGAGCATCGCTCAGGCAGGACAGAAAGGGTAACAAAGCCCCCTTCTGAAACACTGTCATTTGAGTGTGCAATTATCCAACTGCTTTCAAGTGAACAGTAGAATACGATAAATTCCTTGAATTTTTCAGTATAAGGAGTCTTAGGAAACTATTTTACTGTTAAGCTCTCAACAAAATTCAGGTTTTGGGAAGATTTCACAGAATTGTAGGGGTTGGAAGGGACCTCGAGAGATCATCGGGTCCAACCCCCCTGCCAAAGCAGGCTCCCTAGCACATGTTAATAGAATTTCTTAGAGAACAATATTAATGCAAATAGCTTAAGCAATGCAGTCTGAGGTAAAAGCTGGGGTTTGGGTTTTTTTTTCAGTTCCCACTCTCCCCATTCACTACTGACAAATCCATGTCAGCAACGCTAATATGGCTTTCTGATTCTGATTAACTACTTACTTTGACTACAGTAATACTCAGGAAAAGGAGAATGAAACTGATAGATTTGGAGGGCTCAGTTAATATTATTTTAACCTTTACCCTCCCTGTCTTCCACAGCTTTTTTAAATAAACATGAAAAATGTCAAACTAAAATGCGTAATTCCATTCCTTAGCCTAAAATTCCAATGCCAGTGAGACTTTTCCAAAGATTTACATATCTGAAACTAACTGCTCTTAAAAACCAACAATAAATCTAATTACTCAAGTCTGAAAAGCTCACAGGAAAGAGACAGAAAGCGAAGGACTAATCTGACAGAAACCAACAAAATCAACATATGTTTTCAGGTTTTCCTGTTGATCTCAAAACCAGAATCTGACCACAAGTAGCAGGACAAGAGATCCAAGATTCACTCCCCCTCTTCTCTCTGGGGTACACAATTTGAGATGCCTACTGGCAATCTGAGTAAATTTAGACTCTGTTTTTTCCTCCCTCCACAGCAACTTGGTTTGATTTTTGAATGCCAAAATAGATTCATAAGCTATGCTTTAAGAATGGCAGAAATACAGCAAGAGCACCAAAGAAGCTATTAACAGTCACATATATGTGAGTTGTTGCATGCAAACAGGTACCTAGGAAATTAATCATGGAGCAAACACGGGCTCACGTTCTACTTGCATCCAAAATTTTCCTTTACAACTTTCTGACATAAGTAATTACCTGACCAGACTTTTCTTTAAGCTCCTGCCAAAAAACTCCTTTCTCTAATCTCTCAGAAGAAAGCCTGTGTCCATCTAACACACCGAAACAACAATTCTTCTGGGTCAGCGCCAGCACCAGGGTTCAGTTACTGCTCTCTCCACAGAAAAGCCTGGTGCCCTTTCTTCACACCAACAGATCACAGAGCCTGTTCGGTACAGTCCTCTCCAGCGCTGGCTGCTGGAGCCCAGTTAGGATTCAGGGGATAGTCTGGATGTTTGCTGCCATGAGTCACTTGCTCATTTTCAGCGGAGACTCCAGAGTTCTGGCATGAGCTCCCAAGCTTTCCTCAAAATCTCCAGCACTGTTCAAAGGACAGCCTGGTACACAAGACAGCATCGGTTTTGGAAAGGAAGGATTAAAACACAACAGCATTTTCACAAAACTAATCAGCACACAGATCACCCTTCTGGTTTTCAGCACTTCTTTCTCAATCTTGCTCCCAACTTGGTCGCAGTTCCTAAGCGCTTACTCACTTTTGTACCATCCTCCTGGCTGTTTGCAGAAGTTCAGCTGCTCCTGTACCTTTTGCTCTGGCTCCCAGGAGCTCTACCCTGCACATGATATCCATTTGGCCACTTTCAGCTCGACCAAAGAGCCGAACCATGCTATGAACTGGACACTGACTGGTATTCAGACACCCTGGGAATGCCAAGTGCATTTGCAAACATCAACTCAACACATTGCTTTTCATACCATGGCTTTCACTGTGCTTGACACAGCCCTTCTCAGGGTACAACCGCAAGTTCTTCCCAGTTTTCAGAGACAAATTTTGACTACAGGTGACTCAAAGTCGATGTTCTGTCAGTTTATTATGCCAATTCCCAGTGCACTGTGTTACCAATACAGCATTAAGCAGAATTAAGCAAACTTTTACTGCGTATCTAACATCAGACTTCTGAAGCCTTGATCATTTGATTTGGCTATCAACAAAGCACAAGGTCTGCAGTAGCCAGTCTTATTACAGGATTAAAGGCTTTGATAAAATATTGTTTTAAATACCCACATTAAGGGCCTAATTTTTCAAGGGATGTGAAGTACAAATCAGTGGATGTCAGAGCACAGCAGTAGCTGCGCATCATTCAGGGACCAGCAACAATTGTTTGAGTCTTGGTACAGCTGAATCTACTGGTGTTCCTATTTTGTTGCAGTAAAGTTAAGCGTTACGTTGATACGATCCCTCTGTTGTGCAAGAAAATTATGTAGGATTCCCTGGAAAACAGTGGAACCTGTAAGAATTAGCTGCTCTATTAGTAGAAAAGAAGCTCGTTAAGAACCATGCATCGTTGTACTCCCCTGTCTGCTCTTTCCTGGGATCCTCTAAAGCAGCTCCCCACCATCCAGCCATGGCTATACAGTATTGTTTTTAAGGAATGTAGAGACTGATGGATGATTTAAAAAGAAAGACTTCTTATAATAACAAAACTGAACAGAAAGCTGACCTCAAGTCTGTAGGAGATGAGAAACTCTGCATGCGCGTGTGTGAAAATCAGAGACACATTCCCTGTTTCACTTAGCATACAGCCTAGACCCAGATAAATGTTGATAAAGATGCAGAACACCACATTGAGCATGGCTTATGTCTGCCTGATAAAGAGAAGAAATAAAGTGAGATTCCTTGAATAGCTAGATTTTAAGGGGGGGACTGCTAGAGGTTGATAACTGGCAAAAGAAAGCAGGGGAAGCTTTTATTGCAACGAGGACAAAAAAAGAATAAAATAGGAAAAGGACAATAAAGGCAGATGAAAAGAAAAGCAAGAATAGCATAGGGAAAACAGAAAGATAGAACACCAGAGTGAATTATTAGAAACAGGCAAAAAGATAAAAAGGAGAAATTTAGGAGAAAAACAAAGCTTAAAGTTGAAAAATGCAGAGAGCATCATCAGGCATTAGCAGTATATGATGTCTCTTCACAGTATTTGTGGAATTCATTTGCAGAAAAAAAATTAAATGAAACCTGAAAAGTAGTTTATTTCTAAGCTTTTTTCCCTCGTTTGCCTGCAGAGCACATACGTAGATGTTAGCTGATTATTCTGGGGACAGGAAGAGCCACACTGCTAATGTAACACACAGTTCACAGCACCGCTTTGAAGATGCATGTTCATTTTGTCTAACTAAACAAAAAAACTCCCTGGGGCTGAACAAACTGTATTTTTAATCTGCACAGAAGATACTCTTTTGTCCTTCCAGAAAGGTTTAGCTTCTTTCCAAGCAAGTCTCCATCTACATTTTAAATGGCCGTATCAAAACGATGCTTAAACCCACGACAGCTTTCAAAGTGCAATGGCACTTGGATTTTAGCAGCACTTTGGATTCACAGAACTTCACAGACTCAGAAAGTCTATTCGTAAGCCCTGGCTGATCCTGAGAGCGTTGCAGAAAGTCCATCCACATACCCAAGAAGTACCATGGCCTACTGTATTACTCTAGTTTCAGTGGCCATGGCTTTGTAGCACCTTGACACACAATAACCAGAAACACCTAAGGCATCTTTACTGCAAAGAAAAAGGAATGGTTCCTGCCATTAAAAAAACCCAGCAAAGAATAAAAAAAAAAATCTACAATATCATTTAGAGAAAACAGAAGCTGGCAGCAAAACAGTGATAGAATCACATGGTAATTTTACTGAGTCCCAGAAAAATCCCAGTTATCTATAAAATAGAGAACCCTCATCTGATTTATCTTGTTCACCTGCTCCTTTGTGAACCCTTTTGCTAAAACACTTGTACTCCAATAATAAAAAAAAAAAAAAAAGTGTCACCACAGATTCTGAAAGAGGAGACTGCTGTGAAAGCAACTGCAGCACAAACATCAGATTTCCAGCACGTTAAGAGAGGCTGCCTGAGTATTTCCTGCTATAGGCTTATAAGACGACAAGTTTTGCCTTAAAAACAACACTTCCATTGTAGAAAGGAAGCATACTATATGCTCCCAACATAACTACTGGCTGAACAACCTGAAATTTAGTAATATGCAGCACAAAGAAAGGAATGACAAATGCAGCGTGCTGGCGATCAGGGCTCACATCGCATGCCACCGCTCCTTACGGCTTCTTGGGAAACAATGTAAACGAGTTGTAACCCAAGAAAAAGGAAGTCCCAAGAACAAGCATTAAGAACATTTGTTAATCAAAAGGATTAAACATATAGGAAGTTTTAATTTCTCTGACTTTCCTCTATTATTTCCATACAGTTAAATATGTTCTAAGGTCTTCCACAGCTGATGCAAATGTCTTAACCCTGGTTCGGGGCAGCTGCTGCTGCTCTGAGAAACAAACCAAAGTGAGCTGATCATTTGAATTCACCTAAACCTCACAATATTGAGACAAATAAAGCAAAGCAGAGCTTACTATGCAGTTGAACAGGCCGTGCCTCACATCTCTGTGCATTTCAAAATTATAATTCAATTAACTTTACCTGTAAGCTGGGGAGATCGTAAGGGAGAAGAAAAAAAATACAAACTCATTTTCTCCTCAACTCTGAAAACAGTTCAGAGTAAAAATCCCTATACAAGAAGTAATAATAATAGTTTTGTTTCTGGTAGCAATAACAAAAACGAGGGCATTCTTACACTTTTACGGCAAACAATCTAAAGCAGATGTTCATGAATAAGAGCGAGATGTCAAAGTAGTTAATAAGAGCTTTTCAAAACGAAATACAACAAGACAACTTGCAGCTTTGTGTGCTTATATAAAACTCCAAATCATCTCAGTCAGCTCCCACCTTTCACCCTTCTGTGAAGCTTCAGGCTTACGAAAAGCGTAAGAACCAAGCTAAGCTGCCACAGAGCGGTGTCTCCTGAGCGAAAGCACACACATGTGAGCTTCGCCGATTCGAGATCAGGTGCTGCATCAGGGCCCTTAGGAACAGAAATGTGTTTCCATGGTTTGAATATCCAGTATCTCTGGAATAAAGCCCCTGTCTTTAAGAGACAGAGCATGTTTTAAAGGTATCTAAAAAAAGTTCAGGCTGTGTTTACATTTCCGCTAGAATACTGCAGTTTGCAGATAGAGATCAAACTTCACGTTATAAGGTGAAAACCAACACAGGCATTCCTTCGAATCAGACTTCAAATAGATATTTGAAGTTATCCACACTTTCTTGTTTGCCAGTTCAAAAGGATTGCTGATCATAAAGCAAACCTGAAGACATTAAATCTTTTAAGTACAAATTTCACAAAAGGCAATGCGTGCAAGCAGGAGACTTGAGCCCTTCAACGTTTAATACGGCAGAAGTTTGTGTCAGGTAACGATAAGCACACCCTTTGCACATGAAACCAGCTTTTATTGTGAACACGAAAGACGCCGTGTTAACTTAAAACACCACTCACTTAGAAGTGCTTTCCAAAAGGCCTTAAGCAGGATTATATTGATTTAAATAAAGTAAATTAGGCAAGTTTTTGCACTCGAGCTTCCCACACAAATAGGATTTGCCAAGCGTTTCGAGTCTAATCAGTGGTACAATCATACAGGTATACAAGAGACTGACTCAGCGCGCGCACACTTCTAGACTCACCAGCAAGAGCTGATTTTTGGCTGACCACGGAGAATTGTCTCCTAAGCCAGTCAGCCCAAGTCTCCATCTACCTGGAAGCCATCCATCCAGCAACACGGGGCTACCGTGCATCTGCACCGAAGTTCCACTACACTATGTGAAACACAAACCCGTCGCTACAGGCAGCGGAGTAACTGATACCGTATCACTCAAGTCAATGGGAGCAAATCAGAAACTCTAGAGTACATATGAATAATAATAGGTTTTGTGTTTCCTTTCCCAAGCGCTGACAGTTTGGAGGGGTATTTCCCCCGCCCACCATTGCTGAACTATAATCACATTAATTTTGTCGTGCCAAGGCAAGCTGTTCAAGAAGCTTTCACAGCATGTTTGGCTTAGTAAGCCAGGGTGAGTTTTTTGGGGATTTTGGTTTGAACTATCCAAGATTCAATAAGAAAATAAAATTAAGGTAAAATATATAACTCTCAGGAAAAAAATCTATTTTCATTAAATGGTGGCATATCTAAATGTGTTACCAACCAACCAAGCCATTTAAATCACTAGCAGCCTAAATAACTTTGCTGTAGCTCTGGATATAAAATTCTATCAACTAGTAACATAGTGAGAAAAACGTGTTTTCTCCTTTGGTTCCACATTAAATCCTGGGTCACAGTTAAAATCCAACACTGCATCAGCTTTTCCCTGCCTTGCCTCCTTCTCACAGCCGTTGCTGTGTCGGCTGAAATCTTCATTGACTGAGTGTCAACAGCCAGCGTGTCTAAGAGACCTACAAGGAAAAAAACCCGACCAGGAGCCTGAAAGCAGCTCACCTTACGGAATCAGCCCAGCCACTCCAGCAATAGGTCGGTCTGCTCCAGGGCACTAGCAAAAGCAGGGAGCTGCAGTGACTGCTGCTATCAAAACAAGGAAATTCAGACTTTGTTGAATCTTTTACATTTTATGTTTAGACCAATAGTAAAAGGCAACCCTCAAGTGCTACAAAGAGCTCCCTGTAATTCATACAAGCGTTTGAGTCACGGCAGAAAAGCAGCCCAGCCGGGATAATGCATTGCTGAACGTACATGCATTTGTTTCTGTCAAGAACTAGGTTTGCTTTTAATTATTCATAATGCTTTGGAATGTACTTGGATGGGTATATTGTACATACACATGGCAGATTTGGTTTTAAAAAAATAACCAAGTCTCAGTAATTAGGGAGCGTATTTCTGGGCTAAAATGCCGTGTGTTTAAATGAGATGCTTTTTGCGTACACACGGGTGTTCCTGTGTGTATCTACACACACACACAAATAATCACAGGCATGAGTTAAACAGTATAATTGAACATTTTGCAAGACCCTGTAGCACCCCAATCCTGTGCAGATTTACACACAGGATCCCCTGAAAGGCAAATCAAGCTAAAAAATCCATTTCCTATCAGGAAATTTTACCATATGCTTACTTGGGGCTTAGACCCAGATTCAGCAACACTGATTCAGCTTAGAAAACCCCCAGCTTTAAGCACACAAAGAGCCTTACAAAGCCAACAGTGCAGTCACATACTGATTACTTTGTCTGGATTGTGGCCTACAAGTCCAGCCCAACAAAGCCAAGCAAGCCTAAACCTGATGGCGTAAACTGAGCCCATCCACTTCCCTGCAATTACCTATGACAATAAACACAATGGTCTGGGAAGCTGAGGCTTGCAGAAACAGGTCTCCAGAGAAACAACTAGCACCCTGACGACTCTGGTCTCTGCTCCTTGTCCCTCTGTAGACTGATCATATGGCTCAGGATTCGAGCAGCTCACAACCAGGCATTAGACGCCAGGGTTTGCCTGGTCTACAGATCTGCATTGATGATACATTGATGGCCCTTAGGGACCAAAATGCAACAAGGGCAAAGTAACCAAGCTGAGAGTTAAGCACGCTTGCTTAATTTGAAAGCACATGCTTCAGGGCTTTCTGGGTCAAAGCCAAGATGATCCATATCTTATGATACCAAGGCACCTCTGCCAGTTTTAGATCAAAAATTTTAATACAACTCTATTTCAATGATACCATTAACCAGCTCCATACTCAGGATGCCTATAGTAGGGTGAATTTACCCGGCCAGTTCTGAAGCAAACACCTACCAGTATTGGTGTGAGTTTTCTTATGCCTGACCATGCCTCTCTAACTCAAGGTGGGGATCAAGAGATTAATGCAGTAATAAGAAGAGAGATTTTATGAAGACTACAGGCTTCCAAGTACTCTCTCAAGAGTAGTTATTTCTTACATAAATTATCCTAATTTTATTATCTGGGCCTCAATCCCATGGCCTACACAAATTGAGAAAATAGTCCCACTAGGGACTACACATAATGGGGTCCATTACTCATACCAAATCAATTGAGCATCATTAGAAAGCTAATTTACAGAAAAAGTTTTCAAATTTCTCTAATCTTGCATTTAAAACTTTAAAAGGAAGACAGTAACCAATCATAAATCATGCAGACACATGTACTCAGTAATCCACACAATCTGAAAAAGTAGACCAGAACTCTAAGAAATGGCTTACAGCAATAGCCACTGAATTCACCACATTTACTCAGTGTCTTTTCTGAATAATTCATCTCTCAGCATTTGACATTTGTCTTCCTAGCTAAAAAAAAAAAATAAATTGCAAAACACGTTGCAGACAAACCAAATTCCTATCTAAACTGATGTTCAGGGCATCACTATTTATTGATGCACCCAATCACATTGAAACAACTTGCTTTCTTTCCAGATGAACAGCAGATTTCTTACTCTGTGCATTTACCAAAGAGCATAAACACAAACCGGGTGGTTTAATGCAATCAGCACATTGCCATTTAAAGCATAGCACATCACAGCACTTAAGTCTTTTTGGAAATACCTCTGCAGTTCAGCAGCACTAGCTTTCCACCAGTTGCTGCTCCACATGCTATTGCCAATCAGCTGCATTTGCTGTAGCGCATTCCAAAGTTTACTAATTAATCTCTGCACTAAACCCCACGGATGGCCGGTTGCCATTTGAAATGATCATCATCTTTTATTTAAAGACATAGTGACACCGTGGTCAAACTCAGACCATATCTGTGTAAAAAGGTGTTCTGAATTTCAGGTAATTAAATCTGCTTCAATATCAATTAAGGTTTTTTTTTAAAGACTGGACAGTGAGGCAATTGTTAATGGCTTCAGAGTGTGTCTACAAATTAGAGCTACTAAGTTCTTGCAATGTTAATTGCCAAGAACCAAGCACACTCCTGCATTTTGACCTAGGAGCTACATTCAGCACAGGGTACGAGATGCAAACTTCTGGAAAAGAGACTATTCATTTCTTGCAAAACAGCACACACACTTTGAAGTCATGTGTTTTAACGATTCCAGCTTATTGCTACATTTCATATGAGGTTTTAAATATGGATTTCACCCAGCCCAACCTCTCACACCATTGTTACAGGCTGCTCTCATTCAGCAGCACATACTGGCTCCGTGACCTTCACAATGACCTCTACAAAAGCAGTTGTGCATTTTACTGTGGTGTAAATCCTCACAGACAAGTTGAACCTGTTCTTTTTGGCATCCAGCCCTTTAGATGAATACACTGCGGAGATTTATTATGAAAGGGGAATGAAGGGGCATTATTGCACAACATTCATCCCTCACATACAGCCAAGTTGCATCTTTTACAACTTCTGAAGGCTTTTAAATAAACAGATCTTCTTAATTACACAAATCACTCTTGCTTCTCAGCAATTTTCTGTAATGAAAATTCACTGTTCTTTACAAAAAGGTAGGCATGCCCAGAAAAAAAAAAAGCACGTGTGCTAAGGTGTTTTATGTTATTATTAATAAGTAATATTCATACTTCCTGTTACTATACACGAGGGATTAGTGTTTCCTAGCACACCATTCACTTACAACACTGAAGTATTATTCCACATTGTAGCAACACACATTGCCCTAAAAGGGTCCATTAATTATTTTTGTAATGCCACGAAGTCGCTGCAGGATATTAGACTGTCTCTGTAAGAAACACACTCCTATGGTAAAATGATGAATGACGAAGTTTGCAGGTTTTTAATTAGATTTTAGAAGGGTAAGAAAGTACTTGCAAAGTTATTTTCCATGGACCTAGCTTAATACTTTGCATGCCCTTATACAAATAATTTTAAAAATCAAGATTAATTCAACCAAAAATATAAAAGCATAAAAGAATTGTGAAAGGGGCAGATTTTATAAATTCAGAGTAGTCACCCTGCCACTCACGTTATTCACATTCCTTTGGGTTTTCTAATTGATCTTTCAAGCAACTGTGTCCTGGTAGGGAAGGTGGGGAAACCAAAACAAAAACCAGCCAAATAAAGTTGCATTGATACTCCAGGCCAAAAATCATGTTCAAACTGGCTTTATCTGATAGTCGCTTGGTATTAACCAGAAAGGAAGCATGTGGATTGAAGCAGATATTCCCTGATCTAAATCTCTGAACTCCCCTCAGAAGCTCCCTCCCCCAATATCAGCTGTCATGGACAATTGACAATGCACACACACATACCTCCGACTGCAAAAATAAAGAACTGCTGTGTGTGTCTCGCCCCGTCACCCACAGGCGATGTCAGGTATGGGTTCTCTCTCCCCTCCCTAAAAGTCTCAGCTGGCCATTCCTAAGCTTTCCTCCTCCTCCTCCTCTTCTGCCAGCAAAATCAAAAGACAACAGAATGTACAATAGCAGAACATTCTCCATATGAAAAAGTATGAATGTACACACACTTTCCACTTTTCCCAGGTCCATGCTGCACTTTCACAGCTCCAGAGCTGTGGTGGAGGTATAAAACAGAATATGCACCACTGGTTTTTACCATCTAAATTCACTTCCCACCTACAGGTCCTCCTCTGCTACCTCCAGCACAGCCCACTCCTTCAATTCTAAGCGTGACGCTACTAGGAAGATGGGCTGAAGATAACAGAAAGTAAACCAGCATGAACATGCAATGTTGGATTTACAATTACAAACAAAGTATCCTGATTTCTAAAGGGGGCTTCTTCCTACAAAATAAACTTCACATTGCAAAAACCTGCAGTTGCTGTGCACTTGGCCTCTTCAGAAATAATCTAAATGAAAATTAATTAAAAGTGCAGCCACATTTATACTTTGTACTTCATAACAAACAAAATCTAGATGTCACCACTGGTTTATTCAGGGTCCTTTTCTTAAAAAAAAAAAACCCAACTCACACACACAAAAAGGTTTTCAAATAGGCAATAAACAGACTTAACACCAAAGTTAGACCTGGCACCTCAGCTACGAAGTTTATTTCACAGATTTTAAAAGCAACCAATAGTTAAATGGGTACAATACTCTTCAAGGATATTTGTTACTTCTAAAGTGACATATCTGCTTCATTTTGTACTTCAAATTCTATTAACTAACCAGACACAAACCAAGTTGAAAGCTACCATAAAGCAGATGCTGTACACAACACTATCAAGACTAAACTGATACAAGACCAAGCAGATTAAGATATGTGAAAACTGGAATGGGTGAAGAAGAAGGAAGCATGAAGTTCCCATTGCTATCCCCTCTACATCCTCTCGTCAGTTGTCAAGCCAGACCCTCTTCCTCCCCTACAACAACCCTAAAGATGTTTTACTGGAAACAACCACCAAGGGGGAATCCTTGGTGTCCAGGTGTGGCCAAGATAGCGCGAACAGACTTCAAGTACCAGGATCTAGATGTTCAAGATTTCCCCTCTCAAGCTAGACAACACTGAAGCCACCCACCTCTATCCATACTAGAGTTCATGTGTGGCTGGGAGAAAAAAACAACAATAAAGCTTCACAGGTTACCCTTTTTCTGAAGTTGTAGTCATGTTCTGGCTCAAATCACACTCCAAACACAAGTGGAGAGAGAAAACCACTGCTTCTCCCAGTGTCATTGCCATCACACTCTTCCAGAAACTGCCACCTTCATGGAAAGGCAGAAAATTCTTCAAATGTTTACTAGTCAATTATTCAAACTGTCTGAACTCAGAGACCCATTACAGAGGCAAGTTCTACAAGCTGGACATCTTTATATCTTGGATGCACGTGGCTTTTCTTTTTAATGCTAGCCACGTACACGTGCCCACAGGTACACAAACACCAGCAGACCTGAACCCCGGGTGCCAAAGGCTGCCTAGCAATGGCAAGGATCAGATGCCTACATCCATCCTCTTAGATCTGTCAGCAAGTCTACGCAGCACAGACCAGCAGCTCTTGTTTACTGGAGCACTGCCTCCGACAGTTCTTGCAGAGGATCACATTTCTCTGATTCTCTTTCTATGCTTTGGAGAAGAGAGCAGTGCTCTATTTATTTATGCCTCTCTTTCAAGAGATGAAACAGGAGAACAGGCCTCAGACCTATAAATATATGCTACTTTCCTTCTGTGCACAGCCCTTCCTTTTAAATTGTTCCTCCCTCCAACCTACTTACCTTTCCTCTGCCTTCCAAGTCCACGTGCACCTTTTGAACGTGCCGGCAGTCTCCTGCAGGATCTACCTCACCATCCCAGAATAACACAAGTATTCTTACACAAACCCATCATTTCATTTGCTACTAATCATCGCGAATATTGCGAGTTCCAGTTTCCTGGCCCCCATCCAGCTAATTTAGATAGATGGTTCCACATGTGCTCTCTGTCCCTCCATTTCCTGCCCATACCACTACACACATTTGTCTGAGTGAGTCAAAGCAGGTTTCTTTGTAGTCATAATATACTTACATACTTTATATTTTTAAAAAAGAGCCTGCATAAAACACAACCTATTACCATGCCGCTACCCCCTCTGCAAAAGGCAGAGGATTTGACTGCTCTGGCACACATTCTCCTGAGCTATAACTCACGAACTATGGCTGAGCCTCACATTTCCCCCAAAATACAAGAGTTACCCGTGTGGTAACTATGTTGAGGCAAAGTAGAACAATAAGAGTCAATTCTCCACTTTGATATACTTCTTCATCCAGGTTTTTCTTCTTTAAAACCAAAATAAAATAAGAGGAATAAAGATAAGCCAAACTTTCAGAAACCAAAGCACTTGTTCAGGAGGATAGTTTCTCTTTCATTAGTAGCCAATGCTGTCAATATTCCTTTCCAGCAACACCTTGCCTGACACACCGGGTCCAGATTGAAGATATTTGGGGAAATTCACCTTTTGATGTCCAACACCGATTGCCTAAAACAATATTTCTTTCTCCCACCCTCTGCACCTGAACAAACATTCTTGAGGAAAATTACTTCTGAAGACTCCTTGGTACAGAACATTGTCTCTTTGATCCAAAACATCTTTGCTGCAAGTACCCCAGCACAATACGAGTGCATCTTGGGTGAGTACTATTGAAAACTAAAGCTCCCAACAGCTCCTTTGCCATACATCTTTGATTTGAAATGTATTTTTAATTTACAAATGTGCTTTTTTTAAAAGCTTAAAAGTCAAGTCCTCTAAGCTTCTGTAGCAAACAGTCATTTATCTCCTGTGCTCACACACAAGTCAAGGTGCGGAGAGGTGGTAGGTACACACACAGCATGACCTCAGTCAACACACTGAAGACTTTTTTTTTCCTTGTAGGGAATTAATTAGTAAGGCTGGTGTATCTCATAACAGAGATTAATGCAACCCAGGAGATACCATGGGAAACACAAGACCTGTGTGTACATCCCTGCCTACAGGCAGAACCCTCCTTAACAAGCAGTCAGGGTGCTATGTTTGAAGCCAGACAAGTGTGCACACACTATCCCCTCCTGCCCTCAGAGACCAGAGGTTTTACACAGGAACAGATCCAGGCAGATGAGTACCAGAACCCTCAATTCCCCAAATCCTTCTCTCTCAGAGCTCTCCTATAATTCCCAATCCACGCAGAAGCCCTCAGCCCTTCTTCCTATAAACTCCCCGGTGCCACTCACTGCCAAATCCTGCTTCAAACCTCCCCACCTCAGACTGATGGCCCCATGTCCACCCACATTCTCACCAAAGCATTTCAACATCCACATCCCCACCTCCTGCCCCATTGACGTCCTGTCCTTCCACATCCCTACAGCCCCATGTTCCACCATGACACCACTTGTACTGCTGGTACTTGATAGCAACTTTCCAGCCACGGTTCTGCTACTACAGCCATCCCTCTTGTCCTTCTCTTGGCTCCCCTTCCTGGACTTTTTAAGTCCAGCAAGAATTTCAGTAAAGCCAGAGGCAAGGCTGTATTTCAGCCGAATTTGTCTGAAGGAGGCCCTGAGAAAGGCAAGGAAGAAAATACAGGCACATGGGAGACTGCACATCGGCAAATAGACTCTAGTTCATTAAGAAATTGAATAACCAGGAAGAAAATTAGTCTATGGGGTAAGTGCACACACATGCCTAATAGGAAAGTCTCTGAAAAGCAAACAGACACAACCCAACTGACGGCTGACTCAGAGGAATCTGTGAAGCCATTAGCCCAGCTCTGCCATTCCAGGTCACCAGCCCTCTCTGCCAGGTAAACAACAAAGACTAAGGAATGACACAAAGCTACTTTGATCAGCAGCAACAGAAGAAAGGATTAGCAGAAAACATGTAGGGCTCGTGAATGCAGACAAGCGCTAAGAAAAAGGGGTCACGGCAGGAAGATCACACATTCTTCTATGCACATATACAAGTTTACTATTTTAGCTCACCTAAATGGCTTCAAATCCTTCACTGCTCTTACAATTCCTTAAATGTTCTTACTGCTCTCAAAGAATTTTCCTCTGCAGAGGAAATCAATGTTTCATTAAAAAATAATAGTTCAGACGTCTTGTTACTTAAGTTCTAAATTCTCAAAATATTTAATTCTGTGATGTCCTCTTTACATAGTCATCTTCAAGTACATAAAAGTTCCTGCTTTCAGCATGTACCTAGACAGAACATGAACTTGCACTGGGACAAGAAACAGACAGCTACCGAGTTTCCCCTAAAATGTAAAAGCAAGGGCAGTGAATGCTACCAGGGCAGCCCAGGAGACTGCGGAGTCTCCATCTCTGGAGGGCTGGAAGAAGGGGTTAGGCAGGTACCTGCCAGAAGTGCCCCCCGACCTCTCGAGACCCCTTCCCAGCACTATGATTACACCCTTCCACAAATACCCACTGCAGTTTTGGCACCAGAGCTTCTCATTTTGTTCATTTTTCTTCCCAGACTTAAAATTCCACTCTTACAGAGGAACTTTGTTTGCTCTCCTATTTTTTTTTTTACATCATCTCTATCAAGACATAACGAGACTGCTTATACTCCCACTTCTAGACAAGCTATTTATTTCTGTTTCACCCCAGCACTTCTTTCTGGTATGTTTACTTTTAAACAGCGCATCAAGCAGCACCATTTAACAGCTTTCTGCATTAAAAATGCGGTTCAATAACTTTGCACTGCTCATTTAGCACAAACTCTAATATTTTACATTTACGATGTTTGCAACTCTCAGCCAAAGCATAGCATCAAAAGAGCATATACACACTGAATTGTATCTTGTTAAGAAAAAAAAAGAACAGCAGCCCTGAAAAAAGTTACATTGGAACAATCTATAAATGTGTTTACATTATATGAATGATTTGCTGTTCCTTCACAAGGCATGTAGGAAGTCAGCACTTCTCAAATGTGTAAAGTATTTCCATGTGCTTAAAGCATGATCTTTCCAAAACAAACAATGATTGAGAAATTTTTTATTATTCTTTATTTCCCTGCCAGCTGGTTTTTTGGACTCTCCTCTCAGCCACCTTCTTTCTTTCAGTCAGATCTCTCCTTATTGCTCACAGTAACACCTACTCAAGCTATAGCATATTCAGAGCTAGATGACTCAGAAATAGGAAGATCTCAGGCTGATTTAAATGACATTTTCCTTAGATCACTTTACAACGCGTCTTTGTGCTATAGTAGCTAGTGGCAAGTCTGGCTGGTGCTCAGGATGGAATTGGGCATCCTACATGAGGACCCAAAGCCCAGTTCAGGCTGCTCTGACCCAGTGCCAGCTCCCATCCAGGCAGAGGAGCAGACAGCCTGGCTGAACCCTTCTATCAGCCTTTGCCCTACGAGCCTTGTCCTAATACAGCGTCTTTTCGCGGGACCAAAACACCACGCTGCAGGACACACGGATGGACTTCTGAAGCGTGATGGTGAAGAGTCAAGCAAGCAAGCTCGTGGGCAATTACATAAATCAAACAGGAAATTCACTCACACACACACACCCCCCAAGAAAAAAGAAAAGAAAAAAAAAAGACAAAACCCACAAACCCCAAGAACAATTCCATTCCAACGAGTGACAGCTAAGGAGTAGATCCGCTCTGCTGCTGGCTACAACCGCTCTGAGTCTTGCTACTCACTCCCATACAATTAACAGTGTTGGCACTATTTAATTTACTAAATTCCAGTCATTACAGCTGTGCAAACTTATGGGCCTAATTTGTATTTATACTAATATGCGTATATAAACAAGCGCTGCTTCAGCCATGTAAAGGAGCCTTAAAGCAAATGAACAAATATTTACTCTAACAGAGCAGTATATGAGAGCCCAACCATAAAACAGAATCAGGTCAAGCACTTCTAATTATGTCAGTCCACCAAACAGTTTCATTTCAACAATGGCATCTTTCCTAAGGCATTCCAAACAGAAATCCTGCAAAGAAATACAGGGAGACATAGAACTGCACAGGGAGACATAGAGCTGCATCATAAAAATCCAGTTTCCCTTCCCAAGGCCAGCGCTGTGTCAACGAGGTGGGGGGAAGCAGTGACAAATACTGTCATTTACTTTGGGGTTTTTCCCCTAAAACAGAATATGCTTGTTGTTTACCGACTTTGATATAATAGTAATTACACAGTAAGGCCAGAACCCAATTAAATGTTTTAGACTTCAGTCTGTGTGTTGGAAGCCACAGGAAGCATTCCTAGGATAGATCACTTAAAGTTTATCTGGCATACACTTCGAAATCAGAGTTCAAAAATTTTAAGCACAGTTCTGCATGTATGTGCTTGATTCTTAACAAAACATCTTTATTTAAACAAAGGGATAGAGGTTTAGTATGACAAATACATTTACTGCTGCTAATTATTCTCCATCATGCTACTCCTAAATTGCAGGCATATTGTCCACACCATCCTATGTGATTTAAGTGAGCAGTATGTGGATCACAGGACTCTGGATCTCTGTTAAAATCCAGCACAGTAGCCCTAACCTGAATTCCATCACTCAGTATTTCTGGTGTCCCTTAGCTCATATATTTGAATTTTGTATCCATGTATTGTTGGAGACAGTGGCAATCCAGCAGCTGCAATTTCTTTCCCCTTTTTGCTTTTCAGAGACAGATATCCTTCTCAGCAGATCAATGCAGCACTTGTTGAAAAGACTGTTATCAATGACAAACTCAAAAAGCTAAATTCAAAGCTAAAGCAAAATGCAGTATTTATTCTTACTAGGAATCGTGAGAAGGTGCTTAGCAACTGCAGAATCACAGCTGCTCTCCAAACATACCAGTTGCCTAAACATCTTCACCAAGGGACACGCTGAGACTGCCCCCTCACCACCACATCTGGGTTTCCTCTGCAATGGGGCTGTTACAGGACTGATGCCCAGCACATTGTGCCTGGGCACTGAGCTGGGATATCACCACCACCCACAGACACCGTGCTGCAAGGGCAGGGCGGCAGCCTCCTCGTATGGATTCAGGACAGAGACCTAGGTAACGCTCAGTCAGTGCATCAGAAGCTTTCACCTTTACACATGTGCTTTCTAAAATCAGTACATCCATTCCAAGAGAAACTATTGCTCTAAACACACTACTGCCTCTTGAAAATAAGTGGCGTGATTTTTGTTGTGACTCTAGACTACAAAGTGTAGTAAAAGGGAAATATCCCTCCTAGCTGCAAAAAAGAAATGTATGCAGTATAAGTCAAAGGAAGATTAAAATCAAAACACCAGTTAAACTCAGACTGGCACATATATCAAAGAAATCAATTCCACCTGAAGTGTTTCAGCCCGAAGATAGACCAGCTGAGCTAACAGCGAAGGAAGGAAATAGACTTGATTTAGTTTTATTCTCTGGAAATACTACAAGCACTTTAAAAAAAAAAAAAATAAACCACTACCAAAACACACCAAAACAAGGGTGCAAGCTGGAGCAGAGGAAGTTCCATGTGAATATAAGGAGAAGCTTTTTCACTGTGAGGCTAACTGAGCACTGGGAGAGGCTGCCCAGGGAGGCTGTAGAGTCTCCTCTGGAGACATTCAAACCTACCTGGATGTGTTCCTGTGTGATTTAGTCTGGGTGATCCTGCTCTGGCAGGAGGGTTGGACTAGATGATCTTTCAAGGTCCCTTCCAACTCTTAACGTTCTGTGAAAACCAATAAGCCAACCAAACCAGAGCAGTAAGAATGGGCAAAGCAAGACTGGAAGGCTGAACCAGTTCCCGGTCACACAGATGGGGTGGAAAAGCACTCCTGGGAGCCTTCAGTCCAACCTGTAGTGTGTCATGCCCTTCGCTTACCTCAGAGTACCTGGCATATGTCTAAGCAACTCCAAGGGAGCACAACTGATTAAGAAGGTATTCTGACAGACTTTTTCTTGCGTTTCAAACAGGATTTTGGGTAATTGCTCTGCAAGCTATAAAAGAAACAGACTGAAAAGCAGGAGCAGCCGCTGAGCGGTTGTTTGCACAGGAAGCAGTATTATAGGAAAAGGCAATAATGAAGAACTGCTAATTTGACCTGAGCTGATGAGGTCAATGTTTTCAAAGAAATAGCTCCACATAATACAAAGTAAGAACGTTACTTCCCATTAGAATAATATTGAAAGTGTAACAGTCCCTAATACTTGTTATACACAGCTTAGTAGTAACGTGCATTCCCGAGGCATCCTAGACATCCTCTGTCTGACAGAGATCCATTCCTCAGAAATATTGATTCCACTACTCCCTCCTGCAAGCTCCAGTTGGTTCAGACAGCATGTTGCTCTCCCCAGCATGCAGCTTCTAATGGCCTGGAATAAAATCCTGGTAATGTTCAGACACATCAACTGTGAAATGTGACATTGCTGCTGTGATTTGGGCAGGGAACAGAAGCTGAGGCAGATAGTTTGCTCTGAATTCGCTGCCATTCAGGAGTGCTGTCAACAGGAGATGGAGCCTGGCTCAGTGTAAGAGTCACGAGATTAGAAATTTAGTAGGGCTGGATCCTATTCCTCCGTCCGCTGCTGCTCTGCTGTCTAATTCCTGGGTGAGAGTGCATCCCCCCCATGCATCTAGCACCCCCCTCTTCCCAATACATCTATTTAAGCTGAAAATTCAGGGGGGTTTTAAGCATCTTAGTAATGATGTAGCATCTACACCACACTGCGCTAATATTTATATTAATAAATATTCCCCCTGCTATTAAGTAAAAAAAACCCAAAACCACAGTAGAAATTGAATGGTCAATGATACATTCTATTATTCTTGAGGTATTTGGGTATAAAACATAGAATGCAAACCCTCCCAAGCAGTAGCAGGCCAGAGGATACCTATGTTCTTTTCCTGCATATTTGGGCAACCCAATTAGAGGTAATTGAGTTTTTAACTACATGAAATTACTTCAAGAATACCATCATTAGAGGCTAAGTCTACTGGGAAGCTGGGGGAAAGCAGCAAAGGAACAATTTAAACCTGGAAGGACGAGAAGAGAGACAAGGCACGCAGCCTGAAACATGCTGAAGAGAACACACAGCTCTGCCAATCCAAGGCATTCCAATTTTTTTCCACAAACACGTAAATAGCTGAGCCACACACTCAATGGTTTGTATGTTCCCAGTTCAGTGTATGGAACACAGAGCTTCTATGCTTTTTTAACCACAATAGTCATGGAAAGCCCAAAGGCCACAGGCACCAAAAGGCTCCCATAGTCCCACAGACACCAGAGACATAAAATGACATTACTGTAATTAAATTAATTCCTGCTGCATTTGCAAACAGCTATGCATGTGCGATGCATACGAGCACCTCTTTTACATGTTAAAATTGGCTTCATATTAAAGCCGCCTCCCAACCAGACACTGTCACTATATTCACCAAGAAACAGAACAGCTCTATTGCCAAACCTTAGACTTGGTTTCACACCTTGATAACCACAGAATCCTAGAATCTCCTGAGTTGGAAGGGACTCATAAGGATTATAAAGTCCAACTCCTGCCTCCACACAGGACCAGCCCAGTCAGAGCACGGGACTGAGGGCATCGTCCAGATGTTTCTTGACCTCAACCAAGCTCGGTACTGTGACCACTTCCCCACAATTCTGGAAATACCATAGATGTCATTCATTTCCAAAAACCTTTGCTCTTTTTGATGGCTACTAAAATGTAAAATACAAGCATTGACAGGAATAGTATTTTTAGCACTACTGCAGCAATTAGGATTGCTACAGTTTCTTTTGTGGTTTTTACACTGATTTGAGATTAAATATGACTGTTTTAAATATTCAGATATGCTGAAAGCCTACTCCTTAATATGATGAGCACGATAAGCAGAAAATTCGGAAGCATTTTCTTCCCCCACATAAGAGATATATCAAACTGATTGATTAGGAAGGCATGCTTCATGCACAGGTGGTCTAATTTACTGAAATAAAATTTAAAAGTTAATGAGCAGACTGCAAAGAAAAAAAAGAAAACAGCCTCCATTTGAAAGAAGAAAAAAAAATTTAGAAACAGGGAAAGTGAAGGAGACCCTATGGCCAGGAGCTAACTGTCTGTCTTGTGCTATAGGGGATGCTCTTGCTTAGCTTACAAGTGAGAGCCGCTCCCTGCTCCCCCTGCAAGCATAGAACTCCACAGCACTGATAGAACACCTTAAATGAGCCAACTTCCTTGAGTATTGCCCAGGAGACTAGAATGGGCATGCCTCCTAGTTCAGAAACCCAGAAACACGTCCGATGATCAGTCAGGCTGAAGAACATCTCTGACCGAGACCGTCCCAGGAAAAACACTCCTGTATAAACTGGAGGAGGGAAAAAAAAGTAAAGGCATGGATTGCATATTTTTATAGCCTTTGTGTAAACACAAGCTCTGGATTAGCCAGCAACTCAGCTAGCTCTATCTGGAATCCCTTCTTTTGAAACAAAATTAAGGAAAGCACTCACCAGAAAAGGTCAGTGGCCAAACTATTAGGAAAAAATAAAAGCACAGGGGAAGAACGTATGCAGTGATTCACTAAACGTGTGCTGCTGAAACTCCAACAGTGAGCACAAACCGGACTGCTCACAGAAACTACATCTGCAAAACTGTTGAGCCAGACAGAGCACTAATTAGAACTGTATTTAAGAAATTCTCAGTACTCCCCTAAACCCGCCCCCACCAATACAAGTGAATCCTGTGGCTTAGAGAGGAACAAAGCTAAAGCGACTATACAGAGCGCTGCCCCTGCAGGGCAGCACAACAAAAGCCCTGCCTGTTTCAGGTGTACACCTATGCAGAACAAATGGACACCTCAAGGTTTTAGGAAAACATTTAACCTGGAAAATAAGCATGTTATGAGGGGAGTGCCCAGGTGGGAAGTCACCTTACGCTGTCACTAGAATACACCGTCACAGATCATCAAACAAATCATGTACAACAAGCACACTGCTTTTTACAGAACTAACTCCACTTGGAACTGAGCAATTTGCATTTTACTGCAGTAATTTTCCAAGACACATCCAGGTCCTAATCTGAAAATATCAAGAATTAGCAATTTCATTGCATTCCAGAGTCAGTTTTAACAGTGAGGCCAAATAACCAGTGGCACATTGTGAACTCGAGGTTATTTGTTCCTCCCGTCCCTATTTCAAGCTTTTTTGTTTAGCTAAGGTTTTTGGTTCTTGCTACATTTACTGTTTCACTGTTCAGATTTGGCATGGTGTGTGCGAAGGAGGTACTTGCCGTGCGTCACAACCTTCTCTTAGGCTAGAGGCAGAAGGCACTACGAAGTGTATATTTCCACCTTTGAACAGACCTTCATGGTTTGACTTCTGTGTTCTTTCTGATTTTTGCATTCAAAATGCAGTCAGCAGAGCTTTTCAGTCCACCAGCCTTCCCAACAGGCATTCAGAAGGAAAAGTCCTTTCCTATACATCACTGTACTGTTCGCATACTCAAGGCCCACACACATGCTGTGGCCAAGGGTCAAATTGTTTGACTTGCTTAGCTAAACTTCCAAAGCCTCTTCACAAAGCCTGCTATATACTCTTCTATTTATAATTTTGCATTTAGCCATATTAAAATGCATTTCATTCAAATGAGGCCAGCCTGTCAAAGCAGCTCTGTAAACTGCCGACTTGCATGTCATCCATAGAAATTCAACATCTGCTTCCACACATGGGACTGTGTCCTAGCAGAACACCCACAGGAATATTCCCATGCTGTGGGTAACCAATAACTACTTTAGAAATTACGAGTTAGCCAGTTAAATCATTTATTGCACTGATTCTCAATATTGTCATTATTGTATAATGTAATTTCTATATAATTCTAAAATTCAATGTAATAACTACATCAAGCACTCCATAAAGAAAATATGGAAACCTTCTTTCCCAACAAAACCTATAATTTTATCAGTATAAAATCTGTTTTGCTTGATGTAATCCACTTTCCATAAATAGTAGTCACCAACTTCAAATATTCCTATCGTTAACTGTACTTATTCCTAATTTTTAAGTTGTTGTTCTTTAATCTAGGTTAGTCAGGGTGAGGATTTTGTTTGGCTGGCACTGAACCAGTTAAATTAGTCATCTCCTCACATTTTATGAACATTGATAAAGCAACCATCATTTATCTGGAGTATCCCCTATTATTCCAAATGCGAAGACTTAAGTGTCATGATGCTAGAAATCTCCTCATTCAAGTCTCTAAACTTCATCCAGGAATGGTGACTTAGGAGGGCTCCATATCTGAAATGTCTACTGCTGCATGCTTCATTTAATATCCATTTACGAATGTGTTGCAAAGTACTGCTGCTGTCCTCACTGTGTAGCATAAGGTTCCCAGCAGAAAGGGCAAGGGCTTTGAGAAATTCTGACAAGATATTTTAACAGCCAGAAAAAGTAGAGACATTCAGTTAGAGAATTTTTTAAAACAGGAAAACCAACAGTTTCTGTCCACTAGCTTCTCTACACAAACAGAAAGCATCTCACAAAGCACATGAATCTCCCCCAGACTTTAAGATTTGTAAGAAAAAGGAAGAAGATATGGTTCATACTACAGGAAAACAAGAAAACAATCTGCTAGCTTTGCAAAAGCTGACACTACTTTTGGAAAAATAAGCTCCGAAGTGCTTCTACACTGTGAGCTCTTTGGCAGATAATGAACACAGCACAGATAGCCCAATAAAATAAATTCATTGATGGGACACTAGTTTGATGCCAAGGTTTTTGCTTTGCTGACATTTTGTTGAGGAGAGTATGTTGGTTATTTTTAAGACATTGTTTACCATTATCTACAAGCACAGAGATTTAAAACAAGAGGAAACCAATAAGGTGTAAAAGAGCTCAGTAACTCATACTCCCAACTCCTAAACACCCCCAACTTTACATTTCCACACGCAGACTGATGAATACTTGTACCACATCATGATCAAGAACAAGAATGCCAACAGATCTTTTAGCTGTCACCGCAGCAGTGAGGTATTTGAAAAAAAAAAACAAACTTGCTTCCTACAGTCCAACAAAAGTTAAAATTGCATCCTTAACTACTCAGCATCACTCCCTACATTGTCCATCTCATACTCACAGATCATTCCAGTGCTTAAGGGAAACTGGAAGAAAGTACAACCTACTCTTAAGCTTCCAAAATTTCAACTTCCAGAACTAGTACACAAATGAGACAAATATAATTCAAGGAAACTGCAACTTTGCAGAGAAAGAGACATAGCTCAAGTTTTTACAACTATACAATTATTATATTTCATATATTCCAACTAGGAAAATTATTAAAATATTTTATTAATTCCTAATTAATCATTTAATTGGAAGTGAACAGTATTTCATACACTATGCAACTCGGGTTTAGATACCCTCTAAATTTCATATGAGAAAATCCTCGGTCTTTTGAAATGCACTAAAAAAAAGAAGAAAGAAACAAGCAAGTCTTACCATTTTGATGCCAGTGGAAAACGTGACTGGTTTGACAGGTTTGGGTTTTTCCACTTGCATTTCTAGCTGAGTAGATCTGTCTTTATGCTGAGCTAAAAGCAGCGAAGCAGGAAGACTGGAGCTCTCCTGTAAACACATGAGGAACATATTTGAATGCCAAACCAAAACTCGTATTAATTAACACCGCATGTACTTCAAAACTGCAGGCTGTGTCTGAAATACCATCACTAGCAGAGCAGCCTAATGCTAAGTATCCTCTCTAGGAGAAACAGTTTACAGAAAACGATCATTTGCAGTAATAAGAAAAAGCTGCAGCAACCCCATAAATCAGAGTAACCTGCGAACAACCATTTTTATAGAATCCACATTAAAGACAATATAACGGGCTCCTTATTCCAACTGGCCAATGCAACTGTATTTATTAAAATTTGGGGGGAAAAAAATTAGAACTTAATCAGAGAAGGAATAATACCAAGTAGTATAACTTGGATCAGATGTTTATCTAAGACGCATTCTTTCTACCAATGAACTCAGACCAGTTTGAAATTGTTTCCCATTAGATTTCACCTGAGGCCGTTTGGAAATGATCCTTGCTCTGCTTTGCACAATGGCACTATTGTAAGTGCAACCAACAGCATATTTATTTTCTCCTTCACCAACTTATTTTTAGGGAAGCCGGCCAGTTTTTTTTTAAAATATATATAAAAAGTAGTAAAATGAACAGTTAAGCAAATGAACTACTTGAACTCCCAAAACAGAACGATTATTAACATACACATATGTAACAGCATTCTTGAGAGAGTCACAAAATTACTGGCTGAGTAATTTTCTAACAAACTAATATAACTATTCACACACACCCCTAAAACCTTGAGACTTCATAGCTAGAGACCATGAAGTTGAGAGCAGAGAAGTTCAGAGGGATTCTTCCTGGGCTGCTCTAGCACAGTATTTTATTCCCAAGGCCCTCAAACCATCACATACACTTCTGTTGCATAGAACCAAGCGACTACTGAAAAAAGCATATTTGCTACACACAAAACCAAGCAGATTTTAATAAACTGAACTGTGATTTTTCACTTACTCAGTTCAGGGTAAGAAGTTGGAAGATTTTATTGCCACAACATGCCTTGCTGGTCATGGAATCCTAGAGAAATCCTCTGAAGTGACCATGAAGAACAGCCATCTTGTACACTGACTTTTCATATCTCTGTCCAGTCCTCTTTCCTCTCTATTTTTTGTTACACTCCCTTTGTCTTACAATCAGATGGTAAGTGCTAAAAGCAGAAAAATCTCACACTAGAAGATCTGGTCCAGAGTCACAAATCTGCAGGATCCTATTGCCATTTCTGTGATTAACCAGGAGGTGGGGAGAGAAGAGGCTAATAACCTAAGCTATAGTAGAAGGCATCTAATTTCTGTGCAACTGGGAGAAAATTTGGACCAGAAATGCACTAGTTTACAGTCTGCACCCTCAAAGTATTGCACGTGTCTGTAGCTACCATGCAGCAGCATGAGTTTAAGGATGTTGGATTCATTTAATCATCAGATGCAGCATGCTGGGGGAGAAGGGAAAAGTGTGAAGGGTTCTCTGGTTCATTCTGGCCTCTCATATTCCTTAACTGCTCACTGCATTTCTAATACAATAACTGAAGGAAGTCCATTTTTGTACCAACTTCTCAAGAGTCCACACAATGACCGGTAACCAGATTACACAACTGTGGGAAAGCCACACCGTGCCAGCAAGCCACCATGTCTGTGATTGTTTGTCCCTTCTAATACACACACAGCCATTCTGTTAACTATTAACACACACAAAAGGTCCAATCCTGTACGCCTTTATCCGTACTAGCAGCTTTCTCTATGGGAAAACAAACTGCCTTAACAGTAGGAACTAAGCTAGTTACACGCAAAAATTTCTGAAAGGTTTGTCTTGAAAGCCCTGAGGTTCCAGAAAAAGGGAGGACACAATGTTTTTAAGGCACCTTGCCCTTAGCTTGACTCCAAGCTATGCTACAGCTCAGGAAAAGCCGCCTCTTTGCCATGCAATGCAATGCCATTTCGCTCATGCCTGGGAAGTGTGGGCTTGTGAAGAGGAGGATGCAAGTCCCACAACACAGAAGACCTCTAAGAGCAGATTTATACTCATCTGTACACAGGGGAGAGAATCTATACAGTAAATCAAGGCAGTGCTTTAGTGTTTTACTCAGTCCTGATTATCCAAGTTTAGAAGGTTTAAAAAATAAACCCCACACCAAAACACACAGACACACCCCCCCTTCCAATAATATGCTAATATGCATCAGGGGTTGGACCTGATGATCTCTTGAGGTCCCTTCCAACCCCTACCATCTGTGATTCTGTGAAAATGCATTTGAGACTACCATTTTAAATTGCATCGAGGTGGTGAGCTTTTAAATCAAGAGGTTTTCTTGTAAGAGAAGCCACTTATGATGCAGGCAATATAAAAGCTGCCTCATTTAGTACTGGGAGGGAAAACAGGCAACAGCCCAGGCGAAGCACCGACTGTCCTTTCAGCAGCCTGCAGAGCCTTGCTCACCCTGCCAGCAAGTGATGCTGGCCTTCCCCTCCCTGCTTGCACCCAGGGACCGGATTGTGGAGCCCTGGCCCCAGGTCCAGTCCTTTCTGCATGAGCCACTGTGCTCCCCAGGCTGGAACCAGAGCCAGCTGCACGACTTTTTCAGCACCAAACACTTTGGTGCCTTCTCCCTGCCTCTGGGACTATGTGAATTACACGCTCTTTGAGGAAGGGACAGTATTCTCATCCAGTTTTGTAAACAACTGAGACTTTTACTCAATATGCTAATGCCATAACAAACACACACAGGTAACCCAGAGTCTCCTCAGTCATTAGGATTTAAGCACCAAAGGTAAAATGCTCAGAAAAGTCCTGCCATCTCTACCTGCACCGTGCAAAAGTGTCTTAAATTTTTCTCTTGCTGCCCAGTAGGAGGAAAGGGAAGGGGGCATGGGGCAGGGAGCGGCTATCATCATAAAAATGACCAAGATCCAGGTTAAGTGGGCTGTAGGTTCCCCAGCACCAAGTGATGCAGCCAAAAGAGAGGATTCAAAACCAATGGGTCAATGAAACATCAGCTTCCCACCTCTCTCTACACTCACAATCCTGCCAAGTCAGTAGTTTTGCCACTGGTACTACTGTAACCAGAACTTAATCCGTGTTGTTTTAGCACAATACCAGCAACCATAGATGGAAGGGTTTATTTTTTAAGGTAGCTCTTTGAGCTACTACTGCTTACATTTGCTTTCACTGCACTTCTCAGTTAGGCTTTGCTTATGATCAGATGCATTTTCAGATTTGCAGCACAACATTAGAAGGGGTTTTAGAGACCATAGGAAATGTTTATTTGTTTAACAACTGCTGGTTTTCCAGAGACTTTGTAAGTCATTATACAAACACTGCAGTGCTGGTTTTATAAACCTTTATTATTACAAAACAAGTTTTGGCTCAAATTTAAGTTGACAGTGCCCTTTCATAAACAGAGACACAACTTAAAAATGCCCGGTTTCCTTCCTCAGCCTTTAAAAAAATCACTTTTCTGTTGGTTTTAGAATATTAAGATATGTTTTAATAGTAATACATATGCAATGACAGTTAAAACTACCTATTTTGGTCATGTTTTAAGGATTATTTATAACCAGTCTTTCCTCAAGCCATCTGGTGATGTAGGTTTCCAGTGAAATCAACTGCCATGTGAAAGAAAACCAAAACCAAAAACCAAGACACCCACACTAAGACACACACCACCACTGGTATCCAGTAAGTTAAGAGAGTGTTTTGGAACAGGATTGAAACAAGTCAGAAACCAGTTCAAAAATTCTCTTCTAAGACATTAAATTCAAGTTCATAGTGGAGATTCTATTAATTGATCCTTGTGTGGATTGAAAGCACTTTCACCTTTAAAGTGAAAAGAGACTGCCTGCTGCAAAGTTCCAGACTTGAGGGGTTTTCAAAGACCCTTTCTGCTCACCTCTGCTTTTGCATACAAAAATGAAACACCCACTTCCTTCAGCAAATCCAATGACAAGTTGCCAGGTCTCCTGGCTTAGAAAAGGCAGCTCTTCAGCAGCCCCCGAAACTCTTAAATTCCACACTGATGCACTCTCTTCATGACAGGGCCTTCTGCCCTGGTTCAAAAAGGAACTCTACTTTTCCAGGAAAAAGGATAAAAGCATCTGTATCTTGAGTAAGAGCTAAGGAAAGAACGCAGGAGGTAATGCTCTAGTAACGTGAGACAAACTGGAATAAGTGAGTGTGGTGGTTCAGCCCCAAACAGTGGCTGAGCACCACATTCAGCTTGCTCCCAGAGGAGAAACAGAGCCTCCATAGGTTGGGATAAGGACAGCTTACTGACAAAAGCACAATGAAAGTAGAACAATAACAGCCAATTATGCTCCCACCCAGTGATAATATAGAGTACCTTACCCAACCCAATGACTGCACCATGCAAGGACCAGCTGGGTGCCCTGGTCTCACTCGGACTGCCCTAGAGGCACCCAGGAGCACCCCTCCCCAGTCAGCCCCTTTTATGGGGGAGTGGTGTCAGGTGGTGTGGAGAAGAGCCTGGGCTAACTCAGTTCAGCTGGGCTGGCTGCTTGGGGAGGTTGACTCTGGCCTGGCCAGAACCAGGACAGTGAGAGATTCTGGCTTAAATCTGCCAAGCAGCTTTAAGCCAAACTGGCACAGCTTTGCACATGAATGCATTAATATACACATTTTTTCTCGTATTTCCTTCAAGGTTAAACACAGATTATTCCCACGGGTGTCAGAGCAAGTGAACATGTGTGCACACATGTCTGTACCCAGAAGTGTATTTTAAAAAAACTGAGATGTGAGTCTAGTTTAAATAGCATTTAGTGAGCTTCTCTATGCCCACACATCATCCCTCCTTTTCACATGCAGAATCAGTAGTAAATTCAGCCAAAGACAAGATAAACAGAATTTCCAGAAGTAGCCTACATTTTTTCTTACCTCCTTGAAATGAATCCAAGCTTCATTCACTTCAGAAGGAGCAACTCACACACACAAAGTTAGCAGTAAGAGAACGACACACTCAAGGCAAGAAATATTTTCCCATTAGCAGTTTTTGAAAACAAAAAGGACCACCTATCATGTAGGTGCTCTGACTCAAAAAAGGTTGATTAACACTCAGATAATTCATCATGTTACTGTTCTTCACCATCTCCCCTTCGCAGAGGTGGCTAAACTTATGAAGCAGCTTCCAATTACCACCATGCTTCCACACACCAGATTGTCACCCACTACTGGGGAGTGCCTAACAAGGCAGCAGTGGCAGGAGTTCACACTGTGGCTGAACCAACTTGGTAGCTCCTCTCTATCCCACTCACAGATTGTGTGATCAGACACAGGCCAAACCAGATGCCTTCAGCTGGTGACAACTGCAATAAAAGCAGGCAGTTACCTGGCCTCAGATGTGACAGACCCTCACTCATCGCAGGTTCAAGATGGAGTAGTCACTGTATCAGCTATGTGAATGCAAGCCATCCTTGATCCCAGTCAAAGCCTGTGGCTTCCATACTGTCAATGAATTCAGTAGAAATCTAGACTTACATACTAGGTCTTCTTCAGAGATGCAGCCAAACATCAACTTATAAGTAAACAAGAGTGGCTGGACTCACTAAAGCAATTTCTGAAATATATCTCCACATGTCAATTAGCAACAAGGGCTCTCAGTGGAAGCTCACTAGGAAAAGAAACAAAAAACCACCCAAAACAGGTAAAACCAGAAAAATTATTTTAAAAAAAAATCCCCAACAAACCAACCCACAACCCTCCTGCATTTTTCCTTGCTAGATTCTTATCCAGGGTTAATTTTGTGTTCAAACAGCCAAGAATGATCCCGTAGAATTAATTTCTAAACAGCCCTGGACATTCTGAACAAGTAGTCCAATGAAGTTCAGTCCCAGAAGCACTCTTCATTGAGTCTTTAGTTTACCAAAACCAGAGCTGTTTGAAATATTCAAATGAACAAAGGGTGAGAGAACAGTAACACAAAACATGCAAGACAAGCAGACACAAAGGGGCAGATGTGTTAATTCCACACAGTTAACCACTCTACAGATTAATGTCAGTGTACTTACTGCTTGGTCTGCTACCAAGCATTCGAAGCCTTTGGTTTCATTACTTACCAGATCATCCAAGAGTGCCTGCTTATTCTTCCTTTTTATCATCTGCTGTAGTTGTTCTTCTTTCTGTATGAGCAGTCGCCTTTGTTCGTTTTCCTGTCGCTCTACCTCTAAAGCTTCCTCCAGCTCTTCCTGCTCCCGTGTCTGAAATGGAAATTAGAAATTAACTCATCACAATCCTCCTGCTTGGGCAGACAAAGCCTGCCCACAGCTCTACTGACTACCAAAGTGCCTAGGATGGACCAAGCAAGGAGAATGCAGCCACATTCTACCTTTTAAGGCAGAATCCTAAGGTGATTATGATTCAACCTCCTCTTAATGTCCAGAGCAAAGTTAGATTTCTTTTCTTTGCTGCTTTCTGCACTAGGAAGTAACCACTTGGATCTTGGCTCTTTAAATGTTAGAGAGTGACAATGGGTTTTACTTACACCTCCACTCTAAAAGAAAGGTACCTCTCGGCTCCTACACATCCTACACTTCAAGTGATATAAGTGGGTGACCAAAAATATAATCCCACAATACTGCTCCTGATTGCTCCTCAGATCAGCTGTATCTAGTATGCTGTGTGCTTCATAACAGAGACACAGAAGACAAATAAGAAATGACAAATCTGTGAATACTGAGAGAAGCTAATAATCTAAAAGATATTTAAGCATGAACCATAAAAAAAGGTCACATTTCCTAGAAAATTCTTAATTTTTCCTATATAACTTGAAGTGATGTGCTACAAGAGAAGTAAAGCAAGAAATAACTAGTACATAGGCACTAGTTTTTATTTTAGGATTTACTTATTGAAGAGTCTTTTTTAAGCCATAAGCTATTAAGTCATCTGTATTTGAAATAGTAGAAGTAGAAAGAGGAGAGCTTATCAATGGTGGGGGGGAAAGATTACAGCTAACCCCCTTTGTACAGAAGAGGGAATCAAAAGCACATCATTTCAGTGGTAAAAAGGTATAGGACAATAACATACAGAGAATATTTTCATAATCTGCCCCACCAAAAATACTAAAGCAAAAGGAGATACAGTGAAAATGCAGAGATAACTAAAACTTCATAAAATTTAAATAGATAATAAAAATTTAAATAGCAGTTTCAGCCAAAAGCTTAGCAAAATCTGTTCTTGTGACAAAAAAACACCCTGAAGTTATATCATAAAGCACAAAGATCTGATATATGCCAGAATATGCTGAAAAACATCCTTTTACCAGGCAGATGAAGCCAGTGGGTTCCAGTGAGGTCCAGTAACTCCTAGATGCAAGAGCTGACAGATTTTACCACCTGCCACCAAGCCAACAGAAGCTGCTTTCATTTTGTCACTAGCAGTTGTGGTGACCAACCCACCTCCTCTTTCTTAGAAGAGCTCCTGGATGATGTGCACCCACAGGATGCACACTGGTACATGAAACTGCAAGAAGTGCTTGCAGTGAAAAAGCAGAAAGGCCTGTGGTTTGTGATTCGGTCTTGGAGCACAAGCTGCAAGTTTGAACGTGTTGTCTGATTTCAGATGGTAAGTCACAAGCAATCATGTCTAGGTAAAGTTTGCCTTAGAGCAGAGCTACCTGAGGATCTCACCAGCACAGTGACATCCTCCTGGTCAAGCAAGGTGGACTGCATGACACTGTCAGCCACCTTAGTTGCAATCGTGTTACTAGTGCTGTTATTTTTACTACTGTTAAGATTTTACAAACTTCTATCTGTGAACATCTGTATATGGTTACATCTAACATAACAACTATTAGCCAATATTTAGACACTTAATAAGCATACATTTATTGGCTCCTGACATTTGGTTTGGTTCCTTACATACTGGAGCGTTTCTTTACCCCCTACTTTCAAACATGATTGTAGACATTAACTTGGTATTGTACATATACCTACTTCGCACAGTTGGGTGGAAGTAGGATGGTCAAGAAGCAATCTGGTATTGCACCAAGCTCATCATCATCTTGCTAAAACAGAGCCCAGGTTTGTCTCCTTGGCAGCCTGAACCTTTACCAGCGCATAACCCCTCGGAGCAGTTGGGTTATGACAGCAGTGGCACTCAAAGAGCTGGTCATTAACCAGTCACCACCTGACACTGGATTCTTTTTGCATTTAATGAAAGAAAGCAAAAAAAACCCACCACCACCAAAAAGAAATCCCAAGGTGCTAATTAGGGTTATTTCTGAGAATTAAAGGATCCAGTTAGTTTAGTCAACAGAACTGAAGAGCTCAGGATCTTTAAGACATTCCAAGCCTCTTCCACATTTATGTCTAAAGACTGCTTGGAATTTGCTCTGAAACAGAGAACTTACAGGGAAGTGCTGACAGACCTTGTCTGAAGAACCAACCCAGAAAAACGATAATCAGAAGCTGATACACAAACCTAAACCAGATCAGACCACAGGAAAGACCAAAGTATTATCAGAAGTTAGATCAAAGTCTTTTTGAAAGGAAGACCAAACAAAACAGTAAAACAGAAGAAATTAGTTCAATAGCCAGTAAGGGCTGTGTCAAGCTTAAGGATAACCAAGTCCCAACATCTAAAGAAATAAAGATGATCATGGTAAAGTCTGAAGTAAAGTCAAGATAGTAAATGGTAAGTAGTAAACAAAGTGTAACATTTTGCCACATTCACAAAAGGGCAATCAAGAAAATTTAAGACCACATTCATAAGACAGAGTCCAGGCAAAACTATTTCAAGACCAAACAAAGCAACAAGTTGTCATGTTTTACCCCCAGCCAGCAGCAGGGGATGGGGAGGAGAATCAGAAGAAAAAAAAAGTAAAACTCAAGGATTATGACACTTTACTGGGACAGCAAAGGAAGAGGAAGCTAACAACAACAATACTTGTAAAAGAATGTACTAAGCAGGTGATACACAATGCAACTGGCTATCCGCCCAGAACCCGATGCCCAGCCAATCCTCGAGCAATAACTCCTCCTCCCCAACCAGTCCCCTTTATATACTGAGCATGACACGACATGGTATGGAATATCTCCCTTTGGCTAGTTTGGGTCAGCTGTCCTGGCTGTGTCCCCTTCCCAGCTTCTTGGGAAAATTAACTATATCCCAGCTGAAAACCAGGACCCAAATGGAATTAAAAATCTCGTGCAAAAGTAGGAAGTAACAAGTTACCCTGTGACTACCTTCCAAGGCCCCTTCCAACCCCTAACGTTCTGTGATGCTTAACTTGACCAGTACTGATTCTGAACCTCTTGTATGGCAGCACTACAAGAGAAGAACCGCCTTAGGATCACATATGTCAACGTATTTCCAGTAGAGATGGAAAAACAGTGTTCTTTTATAAGAGGCTGTTAAGATCTCAGCTACAATACTGCATTCAATTCTGGTCCCTGCTGCCTGCCAAACACAAATTCAAACTAGAACAGGCAAAGGGTAACAAAAACACCAAGAGGGACAGAGAATATCTGTATCTCTCAGAAGCAAGCTATTACAGTGGACAGAAAAATTTATGTCAGTGCAAGAATGAAGGGACAATGACTGGCCATAAGAAGTTTAGGCAAGAAATTAGGGCACGTTTTACCATTTAAGGAGGAAAAGACATTCCAGAACCTGCCAAAAAGAGCCAGAGAGAGAAAGCACTATTTCAGCTTTTGGGAGAGGGGTAAATTTATGGGCAAGATCATGCAGTTTTTGTAAGAGCAACTGCGTCAAGTCTATTATTATGTTTCAACTGTTGAAAAAGAAATGTTAAATGTTTCAAGTGTTGGAAAAGAAATGAAAAGAAATGTCTCCAGATCTCCAGTAACTCTGGATTCACGCAGGCTTGCCCAGCTTCCACCAGACAGCCTCTAGCACAGCAAGACCCTACAGTACAGAAAACAGAAGGCCCAGGGGGCTTGGGAGGGTACAGCGTATTACTGAGCTGCGTGATATGATCACACAGCTAAGGCACAGGCTGTTTTTGCAAGTCACGTACATGAACAGGAAGGTGGGCTGCAGGCAGAGCACACTAGTCTTCACAGTGACCCCAAAGGTTGCACCTACATTGTAAAATAAGACATGGAGCCAAAGATTTGGCAGGTCTCTTCAAGCTCTGAAGCATAGGATATTGCACAGTGTCAGAGACAGGATAACAGATCAGAGATGGACCCCTAGGGAAATTTCCTTGCCTTTAAAAGGAAGAGGTTCAAACAAACATTTTTCAGATTCCAATCTCCTCCTGTGAAATCCTAGAGCTAAAGAAATCACTGGGAGTTTTGCCACAGACTTCAGGGGAGTGAGGATTTCACCCCTACTGATTTGAAAGCAAGTCCTTAGAGCAACTGGAATACAAACACAAAACCTTGTTATGTCACACTCTGGGCAGACATTTTCCTTCAAGAACCAGTAACAATGTGTATTTTTATGCTGAAAAAATATTTAACATTACTTTTTTCTTACAGAAAGAAATGCTTGCAAGTTTCTTTTTAAAGAACAAAATGATATCTGAGCCATATTTTAAATGAACAGATCTTCAAAGAACCATGTATTTTGCATACAGATCAGGTACACCATGCTCTTGATGTTATCAGCTTTCAGAAACAAGTTTCAATGATTGCTGCAACACCTTTTGTTTTCCATTTTGCATAAAACAGACCTGTGCTTTCCCTCAGTTTTACACCTCTCTCCTGGGAGCTTCACAATGTCTGTGTCTGGATTCCTTTTTCCTTCAGATGAGAAAGGAACGATTGTCCTACTATAGGAATGAACTTGGTCTCTCATGGCTACTGTCCAATGACATGGCCAGCACACATGCAGTGGTGATACATCAGATGCAGACTTTACTGCCTGTCCCTCTTTTTAAGCCCTCCCCAAAATAAAGCATAACTACATTTCAACTATCAATTTAATCTCCTTAAGCGGTACTAAAGATCAGTATTGCAGACTATTAGCATATTACTTTTTTTGACTACAAAGTGATATCTGCATAGTGCCTTCAGCTTTTTACTTGTTTTTAAGATGTTACAGAAAGTACTTCACTTCAGAAATCCTTTAATTCCTTAATGAGTAAAAATTGTAGGGTAGAGAAGAAGTTAACTAACCAGTTTTATCTTATTTTTCTGAATGACTTCTTTGTTATCCTTCTGGTACAGCTCCATTTTCCTTTTGGTGTTCTCCAAATCCACATTGTTTGTCAAGTTAAATACTGCACAAATATTAGAAAGAAAAGTATTAGGTTGGCATGCATGACTACGACAAAGAAATGCTATTTGTTCTCTATCCCTTCTAGGACCTAATATAAACATCACAATAACAGAATTTATGTAAATATGCCCTGTAAAACAAGAAACAATCTGCTAAATCACTGCAAACTTCAACAGAAGCTAGCATAGCTCCTTAAGGTTTATGCATCTGTAGATAAAAATTGAGGTTTACATCTTATTTTGTGATACACGTGAAGAATCAAAATATTAGTCATAAAATATTAACCTTTTCAAGTAGCAGTTACAGCTAAGAACACAGTGACTCCTGTAAAATTAAATTAGACTAAACACATATTCAGACAAGGTTAGCAACTACATAATTCCATTTCTTAAGATTATCTAATTCACAAAGAGCCTGTTCAAAGTCTCAGGTACACAAAAAAAAATTCACATTATTTGATAATTTAAGAGGCACCAACATACCTTTATGATGAAGAATCTGCAGATGCATCCAGATTAACAGTTTAAGTTACATTCTTTTGATGTCTCTTTATAGTGACAGATTGTATCTCACGTAATTATAAGCAAGCAGGGTCAGCCAGCTAGCTCCATCATTTAGCACAACATTCCCAATTATCTACACATGGCATGGGAGATACCTCAAGAAATTGAACAGTTTCTATAATCAACAGCTTGAAAGATGTAGATGGTTTGGATGAATAGTAATTTGATACAATGCCTGAGCTTTTCACCTCTAGGTCACTGGTTCAATTGTGGGTCAAGTGAATTCCAACTGAAAGCCATTATCACTGGGAAGTCGCTTGGTGATCGCCATCCAGAGTGGATGCTAGGCTCATGCCCATGGCTTTAAAGCTATAGATGACTGCCAACATAGAGCACTCAAAGCCTCCAAGAGCTTTGTCATGTGGCCACAGTATATTTATAAGAGCAGGAGGGAAATTCTCACTGCCATGGAGAAACCCTTCACAAGAAAACAACAGCACAGCAATTGAGTGAGGTCAAGTCCTGAGGAAGGGAAGGAGGTTCTACTGAAAATGTCAGCACAGAGCTTGTAAGCCTGGCTCCTAAATGAACTGAACTCTTCCACCCATCTCTCTCAATCATCCTCACTTCGGAAGTGATCCAAGATCCAGGCTGGTTTTGAGGTTTAACCATTTGACTGAGAATCAACACCTGGCTTCAGTTTCCAACTTCATTACTGCTCGTGGGCAGGCCACTGAGCCTCCCTACTGGAGGTGTCCCACCTGTGAGAACCAGGAGCAGGGGAATAAAACTTCCTTTCTCCTGTAAAGTCTTCTGTCTCTCCTTACTATAGTCACATGCAGTACCTACTTTGGTCATCTCATCCCACATGGGACTTCTGGGCACTGCTATAACCCAAACAAAGCCATTTACAGTTCATTTCCTTGGTGTTTGGAAGAAAGTTACCCATTTGGAAGCAAGTTACCCATTTCAAATCTATTTAATTTATTCCTCTTCAAAAAGCATAACAATTATTTTCTAATTTCCTGTTGTAGCAAACATACACTTTCTGGTCACAGCAACATTTCCTTAGTAAAACATGTTATTCTACTCTAATTTTTTTAGTATTTTAATGAAGATCTGACCTCCACCTTTCCAGCCTACAGTTCCCAGTTGACAAGCAGCTTAACATTTCAGTATTACAGCAGAGAAGAATTGTCATGTGAAAATGCCAGCATACAGTCAGCCCAGGGCTCTGCAATGACAGC
Organism: Porphyrio hochstetteri; assembly: GCA_020800305.1. Classification (NCBI taxonomy): domain Eukaryota; kingdom Metazoa; phylum Chordata; class Aves; order Gruiformes; family Rallidae; genus Porphyrio; species Porphyrio hochstetteri. The sequence continues at coordinate 64,102,309 of CM036908.1, read as the reverse complement.
AGCTGCACGGGAATGTCAGCACTTCCTACAACTTAAATCCACACAGCAGCTCTCCAAACTCTTTGATGACGACACAAGAAAGAAATAGTACATGAGGCATGCTGTGCTAGCAGGATGCCCAGATGCCACCTTCAGGTGCAAGAGGAGCAAGATGAGATGCCAAATGCCTTTGGGCTCCTCAACATCTTGTGTATTTCTCTAAAAATAATCCAGCAATAAGCTGATGATCCAAGCTCTGCAACTATTGCTGCTTGAAACTTTCAGAGGTTGTTTGTTCCTCCTTTCACAATTGCCCTTAATAGGCTCAACTATTATTTTACAAATCTATGTTTGTAAAACACAAACCATAAGATTTAATACTCATACTGGGGAAAGCAGGCAAATTTCAGGCATATGCAGATGCCTGCCTTTATTTAGAACTACTCAGAAAAGCCAGTTTTATCTTCCTGCTTGATATGAAGTAACATTTCCATGTGAGAGAACTGTCTCTGCATCAGTGTTCACAAATTCTTCAATACCCACCTGTGTGGCCACCTTAAATGCCCACTGCTCTGCTCACAGCAAGGTGAGACAAGGTTTATTTCTCCTTCTGTTTTCTGTTCTGGATGGAAACAAACCACAGGTAAAATCCTTACAACCACCAGATCTCCTTGGACCATGCCAATTCTGCTCTACTGTGCCACTTGAGGATACAGTAGGACACAGCAATCACAGATTCATACCTCTCACACCCTTGAAGGCCAAAGCAGATTTCTTGCACTAAATATCAATTCGTAGCCACTGAAGAGGAACATTATCTCGGCCCTGGCATCTGTTCCTCAAAACCAAGTTGTTCATATTTCAAGACATAAAATCCTGAAAAGCTACATCTTGTTGCAATAGTGCTAAGACCTGGATGTCTCTGTATCAAGATTAGTGACCACAGCTGTCTTGTAATAGACTAAAACAACATCTCCCTTCCTTCAACAAACACTGTAGTAGCAAAACAAACTACGCTTTTTGACATCCCAGGGTTACCAGTGGCCAATGAACCAGCCAGAACATCTCCCAGCACATTATCTGATGTATCTTTAATGAGTTTCAAACGTCTTTTCGTCAATATTTAGAGAATACAAGTTCTGGCCATTGTATCCTTGCAATTACAGTTGACAAGTCTATTTTGTAAGAGGTGCTAGGCCACAAAAGATAATCAAGAGGTTATTTCTCTTCTCCTTTGTCCCCTCCACAAGTTGACTGGCATTGAAAAAACAGCAATTATCAAATCAAAGAACACTGCCACCAATACTCCACATCTCACCTTTTACACATAGCTAGGACTATGCAGTGGGGTTTTTTATTATTATTTTGTCTGCTTTGGGTTTTGCCAGGAGTTTATTCTAAATATAACTCTGCCAAATGCTGGGTTGGCTTTTTTTTAAAAACAACTCATAAAACTAGAAGAACCATAAAGAGTTAAAAAAACCTAACTCTTATGCTACACCTGCCCTGAAAAAATATTGGTACAGATCTGAATATGACTGGCAAAGCAGATGGCTAGTCTGAAAAGGTTTCAAAGAGAAGCCAGACTTATTTTTGTCCATGTTGAAATATAGCATAAGCCGATATAAGAGGCCTGAAACCCTTCAGGGAAAAGAAACAGAAGCTGTTTTGTATGCAACAATTATTTATCTACTTATCCATCTCACATTGCTTGGTTTATGAAATGACTTGCCTTGAGACATCTGTTGAAGTATAACAGGAAGACTATTGTGTTTTTTTCTGAAACATTTCATTCTATTTAGGTAAAACTCCCTACTTCTGAAATGCAGCCTCTACAGGGAGACTTGTGCTGTTTTTCAAAACAACGTTTATTATCCAACTCTACAACAAATGGAAAAATATTTTCCTAGTTGTAAATGAAACATGAAAATGAGACAAAAATTCGAATTATACAGCACAAAAATTTGTCTAGAGACACAGCATGAATGAATGTCACCCCACTGCAGGGCTTTGTGTCCATCAAAATCTCCCTGCTTCAGTCTTCGATACTGCCAATTTTCTGAGACTTCTCCAAGTTCCTTAAGAGACAGTAATGTTACCATGTAAAAATATTTGCTATTCAAATAGTAGGAACATTCCCTCTCTGGCAAGACAGCAGAGAGCACTCTGCTGAGAGCATTGCTGCTATGAACCAGCCAAGAGATTTTAAATTAGTATTAGTTTGCTATAAAAAAAATATTCCTCCCACCCTACCACAAACAACTCCTCGATCATCATCATCATAAATCACCAGCTAGAGACCAGAAATGGCAGAAGAGCAACTGCTTCGGGCTGAGCACTGTGAAGGGAGACACCACCACTGCCTCAGTGTGCCTGGGGAGCCCAAAGCACACGTAGCACCTTCTGTTGGTGCTTTCGGTGCTTGGGCCAACCTCTGTCCCTGTACTTTTAAGAGGGCTAGGAGGGGGGCAAGGGGCAGAACAGATGGAACACATCTTAACAGGTCCCTTCCAAACAACTTTTCTGTGATTATAAAAAATAATTATCAGAAACAAAAGAAAACACACAGCTAAAGCAGAAAAGTCTACTTAGGTATTAACAATTATTTCTGGTTATCCTCAGTTGTCTTTTACTGGGACAATAATTTAAAAAAAAAAACCCTTAGCATAGTAATAAATGACTGAAATCACTCAGCCCCATCAGTCTAAGAAAGATCCTTCTGACTGGAACACGGTGGTACCAAAATCTATGTTCAGATGAGGTGATTGGGAACTTTTATCAAAGATCCATTACAATTTCCAGTTTGGTTATCCCCACTGTCAGAGCCAGCAATACTATCCACATACACACACAGAGAGGAGGAAAAAAAAAACCCCAAACCCACAAAATAATAAACAACACAACCTACAAGTGATTACAGGTACCAAAATCCTTTCTACTCAAAGATGGCTCACAAGATAAAGGCTCTGAGCAAGACATGTCACTAGGCAGCTGGTATTGCATTAAGTCTTAGAGGAGTAAAACAAGATACAGGAATCCGAAGGGCACAAATACAGTAGCTTCCTTCCAAGCTGAATGTACTGAATGTTTTTAAAAAGCTGTAATTACTATTAAGAACTGTGTTGTGGTAATGCCTAGAGGCCTCGTGCAGGTATCAGGAGAGCGGTGCCAGGCTGTGTGAACACACATGCTAGGAGGCAGGCCCTGCTCTGGAGAGTTTACACACCAGGTTTTGAAAAATTGCCTATGGAGATCTTCTGGGGAAGAAGAAAACCTTGAGGGAAGAAGAAAACCTTGTAGAAAGAGGGAGCATAGTTTGCATGATGTCCAGAGCCTGTAACTTTTAACAACACTCAGAAGTTTAGCCTTGCCCCACTCATCATATGGGCACAGACCTGACTTGCTCCACTAGATCTTGCCCCCACCTTTCCCAAAGGCAGGTTTTAACCCTTTCACTGTATTTTTTTCTTCCCAGTGTTAATGACAACAAACTGTGTTTATAATGTTCTCAAATTGTCCAACTGATTTTTTTCTTCTGGGGAAAACTTGCTTTAAAATGTGGTTTCTATTTAAAGTCTTGTATAACACATTTTAGCCCAAAGCATTATTTAGTGGCTACATTCAAAACCACTTCAAAAATGTGTTTTTTATAACAGAAGTCTTAAGAGGTGACTACCCTAATGTTTGTTTGACCTTCCCCACACTTCTGCTGCACCACCCAAATCTTTTCTTTAAATAGAAAAAGTCTGTAAGTACAACATGCCTGATACAGAGGGCAAAAATATGTTTCAAGTGAGGTCATGTATCACATCAAGGGAACAAGACAGTGCAATTGCTGCAAGCATTGGAGCTGACCTACCTGTAATGTTTGGAAAAACTATCAGAATTGTGCCAGGGTCATATGAAGTATCCTTACACAGAATGTTTACATTTTGTCTCTCCAAGCAACAACTTCATTTAAACCCTCACAACAACTTAGGAAGCAAGACTTAGCAGCAAAAATAAAAGGGGGGTAACGCTGTGCTTTGACCTTCCATAGAGGGATGGAAAGTTTGGGGGGGGGGGGGGGGGGGGCAGTGGGGAGAATGAGGAGAATCCACTTCCCTGCTCCATAGCTTCCTACCCTGGCAGCTTGAACAACGACCATCACCTACCACCAACCTGCTGTGCATTGGCTCCTCAAGACAGAACTCTGTACTGTGTGGCTGTGCCCTTTCTTTCCTGTCACACAGTTCGTTTTTCCACTTGCAGAAATGAGCAGGGAATTCACGCACAGCAAAAAAATTAAATACTCTCAGCAGTAAAATGGGAAGTACCCATACAGAGACACCTTTAACATGTTGTTCAGCCATGCCACACATGCACCAGTTAACTGTCAGGTGGAGAACTCTGCCCAGGAGCACAGGCAGGGAATGGCTTAGGGAGAGCAAAACAGCTGTGAAGAGCTTCATCACCAAGGAGAGGAGACCAGGGCTTAAATTCTTACCCAGGGCGAATCCTGAACCTAACCTGTTCTCCAGCTTCTCAATCTGTCTTATATTAGTAGATTATAAGTGCCCCCTTTGACGGTGAAAACTAAGAGCCTTCTGACAGCCCCCCTTCTTTCCTCCCATCAGCCTGGCTGCTACATGAACAAACAAGGAGATAGTTGAACTTCCTATTCCTTACAGTATTTCAGGGGTCCCATTCAGGCAACTATCTCCAATTCCTACCAACTCTATCTATCCAGCTTGTTCATGATGCATTTGCAGGGCCAGCATAATTCTTTTCAAAAGGTTACAAAGACCAGCCGTGAATTCTGTTGCTGCTAAACCAAGTTACCAAGGCTCTGGAACCATTTGAAATTTAACAACTTAATCCCAAGAGCTGAAGAATTGTAAAATTCTGCACAAAGTGATGAGGTTCATGCAACTTCTGGTAAAACTTAACTACTCTGTTGCAGATGCCAAAAATCAGCATCAAGTAGAAAACCTGTATTTAATGCTACATAAATAAAAAAACAGTTTTCCTTTCCATGAATGCACAGATTCTTCCAGGATCCTCTGGCTAAGGAGCAACCATTCTTTCTACTCACTCTCTCCAAAAAACATACAAACAGAGCTATACCCACATCATCTCCAGATACTCAGACCCACTAGCATCCCTGGTGTTTCTCAGCCACACAACTTAGCTCTCCAGTCTCAGCCTTCTAATGCCAACTAAAACATGACAGATTACTCTGAGCAGTAAGTGTACAGGACACATTCCTATAAAACACCACAGTGCAAAGAGGAGCAACGGCTCCTTTCACAAACTGAAGGGGGGGGCGTAGCATCTCCATGTTTTCTTTCAAATCACATTTACTCCCTCTTCTTTGTGTTCTAAGCCTCCTCTTCAAACTCCAGAACAAAGAAAGAAAAGCCTCAGAACCTCATAAAACCCAAGAACCAAGCCGTTTAGGAGTCACTCCTTTGAACACATCCTTGTTTTTCTAAGTAAAACCCATCACTCCACCATAAATCACAAGTCACCCTAACTAAGAGGAAAATAAACTCCGTTGATAACGTAGTCACTTCCCAAAGGGCAAAGTTCTGCTTCAACTAATCCAAAGAAATCAGTATCTGTTCCTCAACCTTCTCTTTCTGCACAGCAACGTAAAACGCTACCACAGTGGTATGTAAGGTCATCAGCTTCAAAGCAGCCTCAACTACTGTACTTGCAGAAGCAAAAATGATGAAAGACACCATATGGCTTCTGTCATGGTAGATAAAGCTAATGGAGGCATATAATGAAAATTTCAATTTCTCCTCTCTTTGTTTAATCTTCCCCAGTGCAACACCAACAATCCCCTGCAAGCCTTTCTTTTCCACCTATGAAGCACTATTTCCTCTTTCAATCATGGGGTTTTTTTCCCACTGGAAGATAAAATGTTTTACTTAAAGATGTCCTACAGTTCAGCAAATATGATTAAAAATGTACAGAAAAAAGTAATTAGATAAACATCTGATACTCTGATAAATCCTATTAAAGAAACTCAACTTAGACATTCTCATAGGCAGCTGAGTCAGAAGATAAAAGCCTATGGTCTCAGGAGCACAGCACATCAAAAATGCAAGCATTAAGACTTACCAATTTCTTCTATTTCTTCCAGGAAATCATTATATTCACTTAGACTGGGAAAGTCATCTTCTCTTTTATTGTATCTTCGAGAGAAGAGAAACAGTGTTGATATTAAGATGTGATTTCAACTCTACAAGGTTCTTGCTGGAAGCATAGTAAGGATTGACCTAGTTTTATCAACACTGTGCTTTGCAGCTCCCACAACTGACCAACGTACAGAATCTTTAAAAGGAGACAGAGGGGCTCGTTTCCAAGGAAAGGAGCCTGTCTGAGATAAATCAGTGTTATCTTTGCCTACTGTTTGCCAATTCCTTTTCCAGAGTTACAGGTAAACAGGAGCACAGAGGGCTAGCACGTACTGATTCCAAGCTGGCCCTTATTCATGAGAAATCTGTTAACAAAGGCAGAGACAACAGTAACACCCACAAGAAAAGCTTTTCTAGACGTAACAGAAAAGGGAGTTTGGCCTCGTGCCAGCAACGGAAAACATGTGTCAGCAGCAAACTGTGAAAATGCTAAAAATTATCTTTTTTCATATCAACAGACCATACCAGAACTCATTTATGCAATTTTTGATAGCTGGAAAAAAGTAAAAAGACGAAGGGACAACTGGCTAGAACGTGGACAGCCTCTGAAAGCCAAGACATGAAGGCTTTCTTCCCAAGAAAACACAAAGCTGAGATTCTTCCTGCTCTGCAGACCAAGATACATGACACCCAGCCATATAAAAATCTAATCCAAAGAACTCAGGCCAAATTCCAATTTGGGGACTTTTTTTTCTGCCTACTAAAAACTAATCTGGCAAATCCAAGTGGGCCAAGCATTTTACAACATTTCTCTTCTAACAACACTTCATGCCGTGTTTCATCAACTAAGTTGACTTCATTCCAGTTTGACTTTCCTTAACTTTAGTAGACTTTATAATCAAACATCAAAATTATTACGGCTTTCCACATCAACATCTAGGTATTCAACAACACAATCTCCCCACATCTCAGCAAAATCATGTGATTAATTTAGTATTGTGCTCATATAAACACAGCCAAGCTTACAATTTACCTGTATGTCATTTTTGCACACACACAACTCTCTCCAGCTTTGTTACATTCCATCAGACCCTCTCTTACCAACACATGAACTGTCTCACTTATTTTCCTTATGAAATGCTTCTTGGCCACAAGGGCAGAAGCAATTTTAGACCTCATTTATCTCAATTCCAAGAGCTCTGAAATCCACGTGACAGACTAGTAGTGCAAGGCTTGTAAGGAAGTATTTCCACGAACAATTGCTGTGTGGAGTAGAAAACAATGTGAACATAGCTTCTCTTTTGTCCATTTTCATTTTGAAGGGAATTGGCCTTCAACTCTCAGAAGAGGTCTTCAGGGAACAGAACAATCAAGGTCCTGTTTCATGCCCCAACCCCATGTTCACCCCCTCAGAGGGAAAGCAGCTGTAGTCCTCAATATCTAATCATCTCCATTTAGGAGGCAAATCTTTGCCAAAGTAGGCCACAGAGAAACACCCAACATTTTCTAATGCTAAGCAGGAATCCCTCAAGGCTAAATTAAGGATTCAGCCCTCAGTTGTTGCATAAAATCAGATTCTCTGAAATCCCTCCACGCTAAATGAAGTCAAGATTTATGGGTTGTCACTTTAAAAAAAATCTCCTCTGTACTACTGGAAGAGCAAGTCAAGTTTTTAAAATGGCAATGCATCCATCCACCTTCTCTTAACTGATCACACTCACATTTTCAGCACTTTCTTCCGAATTTCCACTTCCTTGTCGACAGCAGGATCCTCAAAGAGCTGCACCCTGAAGTTGCTCTTCCGCAGGGGAGTATCGCACTCCTGGCAATTCCCAGCCCCTCTCACAAACAGCAGTTCCACGCAGCTCTCACATCTACAGAGAAAGGAGGAGGTATAAAGGCAGATACACGTTAAACAGTAACTGAAACACTGGATTGTCCCCCTTTTTTGTTGTTTACACACACGTTGTTGAGTAGACAGTGCATCTCCCCATGATTTCACCATTTCTTCAGCACCCAACAGTGGGAAGGAGACAAGGGCTCTCCACCATGGCTGAAAGGAAACCATCTCAGCAGCACAAAGGCATTTATCCTCCCTTTGCGGAGACTGAAAATCCATCCAAACACAATGATGGGTTTCGTGTCAAGGGGAAACTTGTTTGACACCATCAAGCTCACTTCATGTAGACCAGGCTGCAAGAACCTTATTTACTCTGAGCACTACCCTGCTGCACAAGAAGCCTTTTTGATGGCACTCACAGCACAAGCAGAGATAGAAGGGAGCATATAAACAGGAGGGGAATCAACTTTTTAAAAGGGTAGACAACAGCAGGACAAGAGGGAATAGATTAAAACTAAAGGAAGGAAGGTTTAGATTAGATATTTGGGGGAAGTTTTTTTACAGAAAGAGTGGTGAGGTGCTGGAACAGGCTGCCCAGAGAGGTGGTGGATATCCCATGCCTGGAAGAGTTCTAGGCTGGGTTGGATGGGACTCTGGGCAACCTTGTGTAGATCCAGGTGGTGGCCCTACCTGTGGCAGAGGGGTTGGAGCTCTATGATCCTTGGGGTCCCTTCCAACCAATGCCATTCTATGATTCTATGAAAACTTGCCCACAGCCTCTGAAGCATCTACCAACATTACCGTGATGGAAATGCTGTGACAAACCTGAGCTAAACTCCATCCCAATGCAGCTAAAAGCCAAAATACCGTTTTAACCAGTGACCAGCAAAACGCAGCTCTCCTGAGTCTTCTGTTAATACTCCTAAAATGGCACACAAAATGTACTTTGCAGAGACAGAAATAAATCAAAAACACCTTTCTGGTTTTATTTCGCTCGCACTAATGAAGATTTCAGAATTTTTAACAAGACACTGGCTGACCAGTCACTTGGCATTTAATAAAGGAAAAAAATACACAACAGGAAAACCAATTTGAAAAAAAAAAAGAACCCAAACTTACTTGGGTACTAATAATGTGCAAATTACTAGCAGAGGACAACACCTGCTGCAGTCATTTCCTACTGCTGGGGAGGCAAAGGGGGTGTCTATTTATAGCTTCGCTATATTGAAGCCAAAACAGTTGTACATTAAGGGCCAAGCTGCATTGTACCTTCACAAGCCTAGCACAAAAGCTAAACAAGTTAAGGGAAACAATGCTGACATGGTTGCGAAGGATCTTAAACAAAACTTTCAGCCTGCTGACCTACCCCCAACTAAACTGGTTCCAGCGCTTACAGAGGCAGAGCTGGCTAGAGCCAACCAGTTCTACCCAGCTTTGTTTTCAAGATTAGAAAATGCAAAACAAATGCAATTGTATCTCACAATTAAAAAAAAAAAAGGCAACTTTGTATTAACATCAGCAGAATTACAGTTTCAAAATGCATCTTGCACAGCAGCTGCCAACATTAAAGGGCAAACCTTGAATTTACTTTGACATTTTCCTGCTCTGGAATCCCTCTAGTTAGAAACCCAAGCATATTTAAAGCACAATTTATCTGGGAAGGGAGAGATCCAACCTTTTAGTGTGCTAGGCCTGAAATTCAGAAGTTTCCAGGACATCAGCTCAAGAGGTATGTTTCTTTATGAAAATATTTTAGTTTGCTACCCATGGCAGCAGGAACACGAAACACAGGAGAGAAGGCAAGGCAGGGAAGGGGTTTCCTCCTTCCTCTCCAACCTGTCTGTGCATCCAAGAGCCCCGTATGTAAGGGCAGTTTCACAGTCTCCTTCATTTTGGCAGCTCGTGCTGTTTATACGTCTCTCAACACGGCAACCAAAGCACAGCAAAAAGTCCTGCCTCCTCTTTCCTATTTTTAAGTTATAGAAAAGGGAGTGTAAAGCTACAGAACTTGGCAGGTGGATCCAAGTGCAGGTGTTTGTATTGGGTTTTTTATCTCAGTATTGCCTAAGGACCAACAGAACAGGGTCTCCATGTGCAAGACATTATGCACAGACAGTAGCACCTGAAACTACTTCACTTTCCCTCCCACCCCCTTCCCTAAATCAAAGACATTTCAAGTTTACACAGGACTTGAAAAAAGTCCCTCCCTGGAAAAGCACTTCATACAAGTGCTTCAATGCCTTCCCAAAGTGGAACCAGCCTTTCTAAAGCTAGAAACTAGCTTTCCATGCAAAAAACCACAACTCAACATGTCACTATGGGAATCCCACATCAGGTGATCAAGTTCTTTCTCTCTCACACATATTCACATTAGTATTTATTCACAGACAACTCCTTCTGAATTCAAAAGGGGTTATACAGGACAAGTCAAGGACAGCCCTGGACTCTGTCCAGCTCCCTTCTCCTCTCCATCTCTGGATAGATTTAACGTACAGAGATCCCAAACATACTTCCTAGCAGGTCTGTCATTCTTGTCCCCAACAGACTGCAGCCATTTTCCCAGTGACAGTAAACACACTGGGTCACACGTTTCTTTCTCAGCCTTAAAGGAGGAAAAAAGCCATCTCCTATCCCTCCAAATGAGTTCCTTTTGCATTCCGTGCAGACCACTAAGAGCATATGCAAACACCAGGAAGGCAGATGTCAATAAAGGTGAACTTAATAAATTATTTAATATCTTGAAATAAAGATTTCAAAACCTGACTTAATTTTTTTAAAGAGATTCAGCAGTTTCTGTGACTGCACCAAAAGGTACCCAACCCATGCACCAGCCAGACACCCCAGGTGGCACAAGGGACACACTCCAATATCACAGCTGGCATCGCAGAGCTCCCCCATGATCCACAGACCTTCAGGCAATCCTTCCATTTCTTTGTGAGTCAAACTCTTCTCCATTTGCCTTAGTGGAAAGACAGTCAAACTATGGAAGCAGGACACCATTCAGTACATCATTTATTGGCCAACACATCATATATACATGGCATTTACATTTTGCAAATACGCAAAGCATCAGAACACCAGCTTAACTCCCCTGTACAGCATGGCCAGAACTGATGGCCACATGTTTTCTTCAATTAGGTGCCTTAAGTGTTTTTTTTTTTTAATATGCACACATGTATTATGTATGCATACATGCTACATATATAAATTGATGACAAATGTTTATGCTTAAAATGAGATCTATATATTTGTTCAAAAGTTAGTATGTCTAAAGCCAACAGCTTCACACGACGTGTAAAACACACACTCAGGGTGTGATATTGCCAATTCTCTTCACACTGAGGTTGTAGGGCCTCTGTGATCCATATTCTCTTTCACACACTCACTAAAAGCTTTCATTACCTTTCAGATTTAAGTTTATATCCTGAAAGCAGGTAATTTGGATTAAAACATCAATAAAAAAATGTCCAGGGATCTACATATATGTGGACAACAGGGGAATGTAATCCACAAAGGCCATCAGAGCACCTCAAGGAATAAGTGTCCTGGTCTTCCACACCAGAATAATAACCATCAGTACACTCCTTTTCATTCCCACAGACACTGGTTTCATCTGTCTTTTTCTTCCCTTTTATCCCCATAAAATATTAAACAAATGGCTTAGTCTCTATGCAGTCTAGGATGATGCCACATTTTTGAGGAAAGCAAATAATAAAGCATCTAGATGTTCTGGCACCATCAGTGCACAAATAGCACTACGCATCTTCGTGTCAGTGTTCAAGGACTTCAGGCTCGTACTAAAAATGCTTCTGGTGCACTGCAGAAAACAAGCAGAGGTTCTTCTCCATAAAACTATTACATATCTATGAACTAAATTACACTTAGCTAGAACTGAGTGTTTGTTTTGGACGAAGTATTTTCAAAGGGTACAAGATCTGTGATGAATCCTGCACAGGCACTTCACGGAGGGATGATGGATAAGGAATCAAACCTCTTGGACACTGAAGGGATGAAAATGGCTCACAACTTTAGCATACCTTGATGGTGCTCCTTACTTTGCTAACTTAGTTAGCAAGAGAGCCAACAAAACAGAATAAAGAGCAGCTATTTTCACAGGCAGGAGTGCAAGTTAGTATTTCTTATAAAAATTTAGATTCTGCTGAGCATAGCAAAGATTTGCAGAGCTTCACGTACCCATTAATCATTTCAGAGTAAAAAAATCTTTATGGCTTTTGCTGTTGACTAGGAATATTGCAAAATGAGTTACTACCCTTCTTTACAAAGGCTATTTTTAGTAGATATACTTATTAAACACTATCAAATATTTAAAATCTCTAAGCCCCTCTTCTTCAGCTTCTATAACCAAGATGTTTCAGCTATTTAAGGTAACATGCAAAACAAACGAACCTCTCTACTATGGAAAAAAACAGTTTAGCTTAAAAAAAAATATAGCTTTCAATATATAGCCAAGACCTGAACCACAAACAAATGGAATGGAAAGAATCAGCAAAAGAGATATGTTTTCACTTGTTTCAATTCTGATGTCAGAGGGAAATTTACTTACAGAAATGGAATGACTCTTGATTTATGGCAAGGGAACATTAAAAAACATCAACAGAAAGCACACATGAGAAAGCTTACAGAAAGACATCTACATTTTAAGTCAAAGATGCTTTTAGAAATATTCACAGGCTTTTTGCTTAGCTTGGGTAAGACATATTTGTGCTCTTGTACAGAGATTCTTGAACTGAGACAAGAACAGCCCAGTTTGGAGCGAGCAGCTGTCAAACCTGTTTATTTTGCAACCTTCAGTACATTTAGCAAGTTCTTATAACCCACAGTGGTTTCTGCTGCATACCCAAGAGTTCATCTACCAGTGCAGTTGGCCATTGCAGGTTTATTTTCTGTGCTGGTGGACTGAAGGCTTAGAGGGCTGGCTCTTCCCTGAGGCTGCAGCAATGAGGAGCTCTGGGATCCACAGCGCTCAGAACAACTGACCAAAAGCTATTTTTTTACTCCATGTTACAGGTTAGGGATCAAAAGCTGAGGAAAAAGAAGCGTGACTGCAACAAAACCAAATGCTTCTGAGAGCCTCAAAAAAAAGGAGCTTATGAGATCAGTAGCTCCCAGATGAGAAGGGATTTGGAGTCTTGTCCTTTTCACACATCAGCTTCAAGAATTCAGAAATCCTTATTGAGATACAAGCAGAAGCAACTGCCTTTGTGTTCTGGGCCACCTCTTCACTGTCCACCAAATCCAAGAGGGAGCTGGGAGAAGAAGATACCAACTACTCTTTCCCTCTAAGCTGCGATTCTCTGAACTCCTGCCCATGGGGATTTTGCTGTTCTCACCTTGTAAGGAGACAACTTCAGAATGCTCTTAAAACCCTTATTTGGCAGAAAACCCCACAACAGGCCTGTCTTCAACTAGTAAATAAACAGGTCTCACAAGCAGCCCACGCACCACGTAAAGATTACAGCTCCTTACGGCAATAAAACACATCTTGGGTTTCAGGCAGAAATCACAACTCAATCAACAGATGAGGTTTTTGGGTTTAAAACATAGTTGATAAGCTATCTTCAGTTGTCTGCAGCTCCCCCCGCTCAGCCCACAGCAGCATGTGCTGCAAGACAAAGTCTGAGATTACTTTGCTAACGTGACAGTGTCCACCCCGCTCCCCCAAAAAATTATCAAGGCTCCAGAGAACTGATCTTAACCTCCCCTTTAAACCAGAAAGCAAACTCAAACTCTCTGCTACTTTTCCTACATCTGTATTATGTCAATTCTCAGCATCATCTGCCAAGATGCTGAGCATACAATCCTTTTAGACTATTTCTATCTTTTGGGAAAAGGATGAACACACACACTTCTGTTTCATTTTTGTTCTGTCTGGTAAGTTCTGCTCTGTATTGCAGAAAGGGGGAGGTTACATGAGCCCAGACATCTCAAAAAATTTAGGTGACACTCTGCCACAGTTAACCTTATTTTCCAAACAGCCATCTACATAGTCTGATATATTGACCAGTTCATCCTAACTGCACTCACCAGAAAGAAAGCAGACCAGGTAATGGTTGAACTATAGCCTTGAATGACTGGTATTTTAAGCAAAAAAAGACATACTGAGTCAATTAATAATAAACAGAAACATTTCCACCACCCATTGTATTTCAACATCCATTACAAAACCATTTTAAGTGTCTTGGACGTGACAAGAGCTTGCAGCAAGTCAAAACTTAACACAGATTTATCTAGTACAGATGAGGCTTTTCTTTCTTCCAAGGTGAAAAAAGTTAGAGAAGAATCTTCTATGAGATTAACTCTGCATATTATGGATTAAATATTTCTGTAGGTATTTAAATAAAAGTGGTTCTTTATGAGATACTGCTGCTTAGTCAATTAAGCACAAAATCATAAAAAACATGTCTTACAGCACAATTATGTCTATTTGGTCAAACAGCAGGCCGACAGTTGACAGCCCAATTCTTGACACCTCAAGAGCAGCTGCATGGCATTGAGAAATAAGTGTTTTCACAATGACTAGGCATACCAAAATTGGCCAAGAATTTACCCAATGTACCAGAACAACTACTTCAAATCCATTACAGTCTACTGGGCAAACACATACACTAACATAATAATTCAACTATGTCAATAACCCTTTTATTATACTTTATTCTCTTTGAGTAAGAAAGTTTGAAAGTTTTGGGGGTTTCAGACAAACATCAAATTGGGATCAGGATTAGCAGCTGCCCACAGCACACCTGAACTTCAGACAAAATTTGCCACATCTGACTAAAATACAGAAACTGTACTTTTTAGACACGATCCAATTCTATATTGCCCATTGTCACACCAGACAAACATACTTCTCATCAAGTTTAAGATCTCACCCCAAACTCCATACAGGACGTGTTGATTCCTTCTCTTTCCATACCCATTTGCCCCCACAGCTGACAGGTCTTCCGAACTCAAGTATTTTGAGCATTCACTTAGTTTTACAAAACACCTGCATATGCCAGAAATCACACTGGAAAAAACACAAACAACAGAAAATAAACTCTTTGGGGACCCGAAATAGTCACAACAAATCTTTACTTGATCCGAAACAAAGCTTCTATTTCTGGTCTGTACTTTTAGCTCATTTTACAGTACAACAGCAGCATGTGGAAGCAAGACAAGGAAATGTGGCTGTACAGTAAAAGGGGGAAAAAAATTTAAATGGTGTTTGTGGCATGATGTGACATCCTGACCACATTACTGAGGGCTTGGCACAGGACACTCCCATATTTCATGTCTAATAAAAGATAAAGTTGAAGTTGATAAGATACATATCCGTAAGAGAACCAGACGTATAACCAAGGTTTTCCATAGAGCCAGTGGTGGGTTAGGGTCTCAATGGCAAGTGTCCAAACCCACCTCAAAAATCAAAACCTTTACCAATCCCTCACACACGTACCTGTTGAATGATCTACATATGTTGGCTCATCTCTCCCAGCTTTTGGAAGGAACCAAGCCAAATTTCTGCCAAGAGCATAGGTTATTATTTCACTCAAAGCATTAAAAGTGTACAGTCCGGTTTCCTTAAGCTGTTCAAATACAAAGAGACAGTGTGGGTGTATATATACACACTTAAAACCAACTTTTTAAAAAGGCTGTTGGACCAATAACTGCATTGTTAATGTCCTAGATAGTTCTGCAAATGCTGTTAATGCTTAAAAACCAACATGTGGTGAAGAACTGTCCTCTGTACCCTTGAGCTTGCTTGGTTTGAAAAGGCTGAAAGAACAGTCTGCCACAACAAAATGTTTCATGGGAGCACCTGCATAAGTCTTGTTTAATAAAAGGAAAAAGTTGATTTTTCTTGTGTTACGTAACTTGTCAGAAATGAGTGACCAAACTCAAAGGTTAAGACACTACGTCCCATTCTCCTGAACAGCAAAAGCAGCAAACAACCTGGAGTACATACATGCAGCCTAGGAACACTAAAACTGTGCTTCCACATGTTAAGTCAACATCAATGCCAAAGAAGCTGCTGTAATCTGCCTCACAGTTCCACACTCTGTCCACTCATCAGGCCAGAAACAAACATTTGTGCAGCCACAGAGTTATTTGCTGGGTCATTTTTCAGCCAGATGAACCCCCATGTGGTTCACCACAGGGTTCATAAATGCAATGGGCAATGCGAAGGTAGGAATGAGCAACCAGGGTGAGAAAGCTTAAGCAGGATGTTGTTAAATATCTCAGGCAAAGCTGGCACATCACAGCACTGTCATGAAACTCCTGGAAGCCAGACATGTTTAAGACTCATTCGTTAGGGAAGCTGAAGCGAGAACAGGGACTGTGTTTACTACCTGACAATGGGGTTAGGCACCCAGCAGCATGGGAAGGCACTTTTGTAAACACTGCTACATACCTACACAGCTTTGCAAATCTCCTCTCCAAGCGGAACTAGGAGAACCCTCAAGTGAACTCCAGGTCCCAACAAGTTTGTCAGCCAAACTTCCTGCAGACTTTAGACAGGTTAGGGCATCCCACAAACAATGCTCCCATTCAGGCAAGTTCTGCCCACGTACTGACACTGAGAGGGCTTTGACAAAAGTCTATAGCCCCCAACTGCTGAGCTGTCCACAACACGAGCACCAGCACAGGTGGGGGCTGCAAAGCAAGGGAAGAGGATGGCACCACAGCAGACAAACCTCTGCACAGCTTAGGCTGACGTAGCATCACATCCTCAAAACCTCTGGCAACAAAAGACCCTACCCAGCACTGAGCATACTCTTTATAAACTGTGTAACAACATCTGAGGCAAAACAACTCAACTGTAGAAAAAAAATACTTCCCCTGGAAGAAGGCTCCCTCACCAATGTCAATGACAGTAACCATGTGGAGATCCCAGCACGCCCAGCGGCCCCCAGAAAGGTCCTTTCATCTGAACAAGATGCCAGAACTAAGTTACCAGGGATAGTCACGGCATAAAAAGCTGGTCCTCCCTTCCCAAGCACTGAGTTCAACAGCACCCAGAGCTGTTTATTGAAATTCATCCTTCCCCTTCCTATTACAAACCTTTTATGGCATACCCAGCTATTTTAGCTGATCCAAAAGCATAAGGAGCAAGAATCTGACCCAAAAAGTGTCTTGTCATTCTTTCTGGGCACCCTAAAAGCTGCCTGATTAACACACCTCCAGAAAGGTGAGTGGAAGCACAGTTACGACACAAGCAATATGAGAACAGGTTGGGGAGCAGACAGAGGAGGAGACACATTTTTCCAAATGCCTAAAAATAACCAAACCAAACAGCATGTGACTATTTCAGAATATTTTAATGCATACAGGATTACTTTACAGGCAAGCCCTTTCACAATAGAAACAGAAAGCAATGCAAGTGAAGAAAACAAATTCACATATTTGAAACAAGTCCTAAAGTCACTGAGAAGTCATCATTTAGAGGGCACCAATGAGAGGAAGAGACACACCTACACCAATTAAATAGTATCGCTGTCCCTCTGAGATGTGACAGTCATGAAAAGGCACATGCAACTCAAGGATTTATCAGAAGAGCTGCTGCTGGCAGAAAGGCAGTCACCAACAGGACGTGAGGAAACTTCACCTGAACTTACAAGTGCAGTTCTGGTCACTCACACTCAGAACAGGTAAACCCACCCTATAAATACAGAAAAGAAGCCACTGAGATGCTCACATGATTGGGAATATTGATTTATCAGAGGAGAAACAGCAGAAAAAGCTACTTTAATACAAACAGGTACAACCAATAGAGTAAAAATTTATACTGGAAATTGTGGTTTTTACCAGCCACAATAGTGACAGTCTGGAACCACATCCAATAGAAACAACAGGGCAAAAATTAGTTTCAAAATGAAAATTTATAAGCTCACAGGGGAGATTTGATGACCTGATTGTCTTCAGCAGGTAACTAGATTTTGTAACCACGAAAGTGTCCCCAGACCTATCTATGGTCCTGCAGTCCTGCATGCTCTAAGTTCTGAAGCTGACAACTCAGGAAGTAGAATGAAGGAGAAAGAAAAGTTTGTTTTGGTGAAGATACTGAAATATTACGTACATCTTTGAATACTGAAAACAAAATTTAAAGGATAACATGCACAGCAAAGATGTTCTAGCATCTTCATATTTTATTCATTAACTGAAATAAGTCCTAACCATTAGTCTAAAGCAGTTTCTCATAAATTACAGAGGTTTGTATTTTATTAATATCCAATTAATTCATCCTACAGGGCATAATTATAATACAGATGTGTTTCAGAGATCAGAATTTGATTGATTTGGATCATTTTTTTTCCACCTTGTCAAAAATCGAAGGTAAGATGGTACCGTTCTGTTTATCTTCCTTTATTAGCTGAAACAATAGCACAGAAGAAAAGCTACAAAGCAAGCATTCTCAGCTTGTCCTATTTCAGATGCTCTAGGTTATGTTACTTGGACACATTTTCTACTAGCACATAAAAAATCTGGTAGCAAGTACCTATTAGCTGATGTGTAGGTACACCTTGCACTATGCTATAGTGAACCATAGCTCACAAGTAAAACAAGTTTAGATGAACATCTGCTCAGCAAAAGGTGGTGGCCATGACTCAACAAGTCATTATTCCCCCCCTTCATCACTCCAATACAGCCTTAGGGATCAAACTGCTTCCCAAGTCTGCTGCCTGCTCAGTGAGACAGACAAAAGCACCAGTAACCTTTGAATATTAAGAAGTCAGTAATATTTTTGTTGAGAGCACACAGGTTTCCCAGACTAGTGAAGGTAATTTTACATCATATCCCAACTCCCTACTGGAATTTTAATTGATTGGGGCATTCTTTATTTCCTGCCCTAAAGCACCATTTAGAATTACTTGCTAAATCTCTGTTGTCTTTACTATTACAATTTGAATAGCTACATGTCAGAGAAGGAAGAATGATCTCTACACAGAGATATATAAATACCTTAAGTAAATACCTTACAGATCAGAGTCTGAATCATTCTTAACATTTAGTTTCAGAAAATCTCATCTGAAGGTAGAAAAACAAACAATAACCCAACTCAATACCATTTCAATGCCATCTTTCATCCAGATAGAGGTTTAATCCTTCAAGAAATAAGCCTGGGCAAGTATCTTTTAGAAAGGCAGATTGGCATTTTAAAAAAAAGCAAAATCCACTTGCAAAGAGGGAAAGGTTTGTGCATTTCTGGTTTTGAAAACATGGAAAAACCAGATATATTTTAAAATATCGTTGACACACAAGATATATATAATAAAAAAAAAAATTACCAACTGTCTAGGGCTTGCTGAGCAAGTTCACATCAGTATCATTAAACACAGAAACAGGGGTGCAAGGGACCCCCAGGGTCATTCCCTGCACTGCTGCAGGGCCATATATTGAATAGTCCAGGGCAACCTACACAATGTTTGCCACTGCAAAGGCCACACAAGAGCTCTGCAACCCAGCACTAAGGTTTTGACAAATCTACTTGCTTTCTAACCTAAAAAGGTTAAAGGAGATGTAAAGAATGAACAACAAAACCAGGCAAGGCATCTCTTGTTCCAATGGATGTTTTTTTTAGGATAGTCTGTGCTAGCCTTGTGCCTAAAACTCATTTGTGTCACATCACTTCTCAGAGATGGCACTTCTGGTCCACCAGTGATCTTCAGCATCACAAGCACCTTACCACATTCTGTGGCCACAGTCTCCAAAACTGCAGCACTAAAAAACAAGTTACTAGAGTTACAGGTTTAGTTTGAGTTTCTGTAGCCCAACAGATTTTACTGCATTTTCCTGAAAAAGCTTCTTTATCTCACTAATTTTCATTTTCACCAGTATAAGTGCAAAGGAGATACTCATTAGAAAATCCCAACAGTAGCAGTTCAAACAGCTTCCCTCCACCCCCGCCACCCCCCCCCCCAGTCTCATTAGGGAATCTCCTACTTCCCACTGATTTTTAAGGGTCATTCCTCACTTCATTCTCACATAATCCCTAAACAACCATTATCACATCTTTTCACAGCATGAGATAAAATATAGAGTGTGCTTCATAAACAGTGGAGACCTTAAGATTACATTCTTGGTGGGACACAGCAGGATAAGTATTTCAGGGATGTCCTGAAATACCCTACGATATACAACATGCAGCCAGTGGAACAATCTCAAAAACAAATATGCTTTGACTTATTGGAATAAAAGAAAGAAAAAACACCCCAAAACCTCCTTCCCCCAGCCCAAGAGGGCTATTGAACAGGTCAGATTGCAATTTCCTTTTTAAGGGTAGCAAAGGTCCTGAGCTACATAAAGCTACTTAAAACCATTAAAAAAAATGCTTTTTCATCAAGCTTACAAATAAGTGGCAACTGCTGGTGCACTGCACCAGTTGGTGAACATCACGCAAACTTTTTGAAGGTAAATTTTAAGGTGACATTCAACACAGCTACTCTTAGAGGAAGGTATTTAACAAAAATAATGAGGACGTGGCAGATCGTCGTTAGCTACGCTGGCATCTCAACCACTTCCTACAGACTGCAGGGAATAGAAACCCAGCCCTACTTCAGTGCAGCTAGACGTAGCTTCATGGGTTATCAAACAGGACTCAAAGTAAGCAAATACATTACTCACCATACCAAAGAGGTAACACAAACCGTTCTCCAAGCTGCAGCACATTTCAAAACATTTTATCATGATGAAAACTTGTGATGCATATTCATTCTTTTAGTATTTGTTAGGAGAGACAACAAAGAGAATCAGGTGCTCCACGTGGGAGCAAGCAGTGAAGACAACACGTATTAATGGAGGATCAAGAAGAAAAAAGCAAAAAAAATATATTTTAGTAAAATACACAATATTCTTGTTTGCATTTATATCAGTACCTGTTATGCCACAAACCACATGGAACAGAACAGCTCAGTGTAGTTACTTGGCAGTGGGCGCAGACATCAGGAGACACCACAGAGGATATGGGGAGGATGACACCCAGCTGTCTACCCATATTGGCAAACAGGTCATGATGGAATTGTTGTCAAACAATTTCAGGTCTGATAAGTATCCACAAATCTGTTCTTCATTATGTGGAGTTCCTCCCATGCACAAACATCAAACTCAGAGAAGAGATTTGTTGGGCGTTTGCGCATGGCTCCTTCTTTCTGCGTGGAAATAGCTTGGAAGAAGTATTTTTAGCATAAACCCCACCTGCCTCCCTCTGTAGGGCTGGTCTAACTTACTCGTTTTGCAGAATATTTTTGTTCATTCCTATCTCTGCATAATGTTACCCATGGAAAAAAAAAAGGTCTCAAAATTTCCATTCACTACTTCAGCTGTAAATATCACACAGTCAACCAAAACCCACCATCATCCGCGGCTACAGCCTGATCCTGAGTCCCTCTAGTCCCACTGATTAGGTAGAAAGCCACTGAAAACAAGTTAGGAAATGGAAACTTGGACATTATTTGAGCTTCTCTGTTTTATCCAAACATCAGCTGAGAAGAGTTCAACAATGCTGCAGGTTCACTCATAAACTCCACGCTGCTCCATAAGTACACGGGACCTATGCGTGTATTCAAAAGCAGCATTTATTTAGGCTGACAACAGCTGTTTTAAAGCCATGTGTAAAGAACATTGTTCCTGATCTGAGAAACAGTGACTAGTGGTTTTGTTTTCCATATAAATCACACAGAATAAAAGCTTGATATTATCTAATGCCACCAAAGCAGACCAATTAAAGCAAATCAGGAGAGTATACCCTTGAGCATGTAACTCTAGGAAGACTGGAAGCCTTTGAGCATATATTTTAATGCTTTTTATATGTTCCTAGAGTCACTCAAATAATAAGCTTACACCTAATAATGAAAATATTTCGTCACCCACCATCACCCACTGAAAACAACAAAATCAACACACCAATTTTTTATTCTGCAGACACTCCAAGAAGCTACAACCACTAGGATATTCCCAGATGACCAGCAGAGTGGGGGATGCAGTAAAGAAACCCAAAAAAGCCAGGGATGAGTTGTTCAAAAAACAGAGTCCCCTCCAATTATTGACATTTTGGATTCTAATTGTTCAGATTTGAAAGCACAAGCTCAGCACTGTGGCACACAGTTGGGTAGGTGGTCAGCTGTGTGCTGAGGATCGTGACTGTTCTGCAGCATGCTTACACAGACAGCTTTTGCCATTTAAGGGTTTGTTCAACCCTCATAGATGAAACTAGCATCTTAAAAAAAAAAAAAAGGTCCATCTCTGATTCGGTTTAACTGGTGTTACTCACAAATGCAAGAAAGACCTTTTGCCACAGTCCATCCTTGCAAGATAAAGTCCTTCAACTCATCACCTATACGTATGATAAGCAGTATACTTGACTTAAATCCATGCCTCTGCTATTTATAACAGAATTTCAGTGAGTTCGCTAAAGCTCTCAGATCCCTGTGACCTTAAGCCACTTCCTTAGCTTTGTAACTTTTAGCTAAAGGGCAATCCAAGCTGCTTCCACTCCCCAAAACCATATGCAGCATTCTGGACAGAAGTATAAGGTGTTCTACTGTCTACCAGTATTTTCTCCAAGAAACATTACAATGCTACAGAAAGATGATTATCTTACCTGCTTCCACAAAGGATATAAGTCAAGTTTATTAGTCCAAAATAAATAAATAAATATATGCAGGGGACCCAGAGATAAGGAAGATATGGAGGTTTGTAGATATACTGAGGATTGCATGCTTGCTATCACAGCTATCATGAGCTCAACAATTCAACCCTGGAAAGAATCCAGTTACAGGCACAGGCTGCAGTTCGTGACTGATGGTGCCATTGCACAACAAAAGTATTTGAAAAGTAACTACAGCCTTTTGCATTTATAGGCTACCCTGGGCAGAAAACACTATACTGGGTGTTTTCCTCGGAAAACCCTGTAAAACAAGTTTGGTGACACTCACTGCAACTTGACCTGAATCCAATAACAGTTAACAAGTTTAACAAAATTCTCCAGTAAAAAACATGCAATGGTTGGTCAAGAAAAATCACAAAGATGAGGCCACATTCCCAAGATTACTGAGCCCAACACAGAAAGAAATATACCTCTGCCAGTACTGGCAAAGCGTGACCATTACCTGCTGCCCTACCATACCAGCTTCCTTCTAGTCTTCTGCGGCATGTAAGCCCCAACACCAGAACCATCACCCTATCCTACTTAGTTTGCCAACAAGGGTTGACAAGGTCCTTAAAGAAATGTGTAAAATATTTCAGTGATTCCAGGGTTGTACATAATATTTTCCCTTCTTTTAGGAGGCCTTGACATGTCACCTTATGCTCTGTGCTGTACCACCACAACATGCTGAGTCTTCAAAACCATTTTGTATTAAAAAATAGAATATGTGACTCAGATTGTTTAAAGACGTATATGCTTACTCAAAAAAATACTCCACCCCAAAATATCACCTCTAATAGCAATATATAGCGTAGTCTCCAGAACTGTCAAGTAATTGGCTACAAAACTTTCAAGCAATAGAACTGAGGCACCTGTGAAACACTGAGTTTTCTTTAAGAACTGCAGAAATCAGCATTATTAAACACCCCAGGGGAACTTCCCTGCTGATCAGCCCTTATGTAAATTTAATGCAACCGAATACCAAGATGATCAATTTTCACCTTTTATCTGGATGTGCTCCATGGAAGAAAGACTTTCTCTCCCACAAATGGGTATTTCCTGCTAGTCATTCCCTCTTATCTGGTTGCTGAAGTCCTTGACAATGCCAGTTCCCACACTCTCACTTCTCAGGCAGCCACCCTCAACCACACAGATACAATCAGACTCAACTGCTACCCAGACTCTATACGTGGCATTAAATCCCCATCAGATACTCATAGGCTTTAAATGAGAAAGCGTTAAAACTGTGAGAGTGTGTATAGTGGAGGCAGCTTAAATATAACATGGTTTAATTGTATAAAGATGTGAATGCACTAAGAAGATAATAGTATGTTTTTGTTCTGCTAGGTAGGCAGCGATTCTCACTCTGGGCACAAACAGCTCAAACTGTCACCAGCACCTGCATCGTACCCCCACCTACACAGCAAACAGTTGACAGTGAAAGACAAACCCATGTGATTTCTGCTCAGCAGCTTTTAGCAAAACCAAATTCAAGAGAAGCTAAATGGTCCATTAAACGGCCATGCCAAAAGAAGTTTGGTTTTCACAATATACAATTAAGTCACTTTTTCCATCCCCAAGATACCCATTTAAGAGGCAAGTAAAAACTCAATACTCCATCGCAGGTAAGTTAAAAATGTGTGTGCAAGCTGTAAACTGCTGCTTCACCATTCCCAGATATAACATGTCTAACAATATGTTCAGGTCTTTTTTACTATGAAAAAAAATATCTGGCCTGATCCTTCAGGCAGCTACTACCAGAGAGGTGAGATGGCTTCTTGGCCCTTTGGGAACAGAGATCTCAAGGAAGGAGGAGAAACAAAGCCTCAGTGTTTGGTGGGCTGCAAGGAGCTCTTTGATCCAGCTCCATATACACATTTGAACAGTGCCATAGGTATCACCAGTAAACAAAAGCTCTGTCCATTACAGTTTGAAGTTTATCAGGCCCCTCAAGACAATGGGTGTACTGAAGGCAAACAAACAAAACAAAAAAAACCCCACTGCACAAAAAGAAAAAAGAAAATCAGAAAACAGATCCAGACACCTGAGAAACTGCTTATTACATGATAATAATTCCCATATAACTGGAGATTTTGTTTTCCCTAGCAACACAGTGTGGATCTAGGACTGCCCGATGTTCCCCCCTGCACGCAGCCCTAGCAGTGAGGCCACACTTAGGCTAAATATTGTGGAAAATTCATCTGGAACAAGTTTCACTTGCTCTTTGCTACAGATAAGTACTCCGGAGTCTTTGTTCAAAAACAAAGGCTATAAAGGAGTAATACATTATTTAAGGGAAACTCGAATGCTGTTTCAGAAAAGCAAGAGCCTAAACTTGACGTAAAAGCACAATAAGACTACAGCTCTGCTCTGTTCTGTTTAACAGTACCAGCAAGGATCTTCCCACTTCTAAAAAAAAGGATTTTTTCCCTCCAATCTGCAGGAATGATTTGGGAACCATCACACTCACGTATTGAAGAAAAACAAGGACAAGAACTGCATCGCCCAAAGGACTCGTCCAAGACACAGATCCTGTATTGGAGTTGAAAGTGCACATATTTGGGCAAAGTACCAAAAATACAAAGAAACTCACTCTTGGTTGTCCTTCCTGAAGATCACCCTGCTGTAAAGGTCACGCAGCAGAAATGCTTCCTCTGTATTTCATAGGCTGCTGATGCCACCTGGGGAAAATGCGTCAAGCCAGTCACTCCCAGCGCATTAAGGAAAACCAGTTACAAGACAAAAGCCTTCCTCAACTTTGAAGAGTGTTTACAAATGCGATGAATGCCAGAGTGTGTCCTAGCATGCCAGCTTGAAAATAAGTCAAGCACCTGGCCCTCAGCACAAAAGGCTGACTCACCTGTACAGCATCTATTATCCTTTGAAAAGACCCCAAGTTTAGCAGTCGGGGACACAAAGTACTTTCAGGAGGCTAAGGGGAGCGTGACTTTTCCTCCTCCTCCTTTCCACCTGCACTCACTGCAGATCAAAGTTGTGGGACAGCTTCCCAAGCCAGGAGACAAGGTGAGTTGCATACATGCTATCACTTCCTCATGCTGCACAACCACCCCCTGACAGCAGTACCCCCGACTGCACTCCAAGGGGGGAAAGAAAAACAGCACAGAGATGAAGAGCTACAAATACAATCACCTATTGCTTAAACCTACACTCCATGAAGCTCTAATATCAGTGTTACTCCCCATCCCATCCTGCAGCTCCCGTTAAAAACAATGCATAAAACTGAGCAAGCACTTTAGCACAAGACATCATCAACTACATCAGGAGGAAATTGTGCTTTTCTTGTTCCCATTATACTCCCACCTCCTCTGCTCAGGTCTGTGTGCTTTTTAGGTTTTTTCCTTCCCCTCCACAGAACTCCAAGCTGGAGCTCAAGAAAGGTCTTCTGGCTACTTCCAGTGTGAACACTGCTATAGATAGATAGATAGATAGATAGATAGATAGATAGATAGATAGATAGATAGATGGATGAATAAATAAAACAAAAGAGAGAATTTAAAAAGCAGCTTGGTTGTGACAGTTGGGAGACATCAAACTTGCTTCATTATCATTCCCACTACCATCCAAACAGATTTTGCTATGTATTATCTTCAATTTACTTAGAGAAGAAAAAAATACGTAAAATGAAAGTCATCACTCTTATAAGCCAACACCGCACCATACTGTGCAGTGCTCGTCCTCCTGAATGATATCTTGTACCTGCTTTTCTTCCACACTGGTGACAATGCTAGAAGGCCACTATAAAGGAAATCCCCACGCCCAAGCTTTGAAAGGACTATGAAAAGATCCGAATGAGAAGAGATCCAAAAAATCACCCCACTTCAAGGAGAAAGCTGTATCCTCCCCAGCATCGCTTATTTCAAACTGCGATGCTTCCAGTAATCCACAAGTGATCCTTTTATTCTCAGGAACATAAACTTTACATAACATGAAGAGACAGTTCCTTGCAATTTGTTTAAGCTAAATCCAAATCCAAGCTATACGGTGTTTGAGCAAAAGAAAAACGGAGCCTCTACATGCTCGGGCTGTCAACTAAAACAAACACATTAACTCCCACAGTATGTATTGGGGAAATTGTGGGGGATCATCTGAGATCAAAGTTTTGTTCTGCATGGCTGCCACACACCTACGTGGCCACTTTATGCTGTAGGAATGTTACCAAGGCAGCCACTCTCCTGGCACAGCGCTGAAGCTATCAACAAAGAAGCACACAAGCACCTAATACAGATATTTAATTTTACTGGCATCACACACAGCTACTATAATTGCATGGTAGAGTCCAGTCCTGCAGTAGCTTATCCTACTTTTACATCTGGGCTGACAGTTTCCCAGTAAAACAGCACATATGCCCAGGAGCAGCACACAGAGCTAATTCAGCTGATACCTTGTTTAAAAACCCTAAAATGGATCACCTCCCTGAACTGGCTCACCATTCAGTGCCAAGAAAAAGGACAGGAACATGAGGATGGGCCAGGCCTGTGACACAGGGAACATCTGTACTTCCATTAGCTGGAGTGACCATGGAGACTCAAGTAGAAGTCAACACAAATATAGCCAGTAATTTTTTATTATTTTTAACCACAACATTGCTCATCTTTTCTTCTTGTTGCCTTTATACATAAAGGGCACCACCAGCGATGTCCAATGTCTCCACGAACAAAGCATAAGGATGTTTTACACCAACAAGGCCAGTCACAAAGTTCATGTGTGCTAGAAGCAGAATGAGGGAAGAGTCATGGTGTTTTGAGCACAAGCAATACCAGTACCATTGAAAGGGCATGAGCACAGGTGCTTGGCAAAGTGCAGCCTTTCTGTTCATGACTCAGCTTAAAAACGCCAAGATAAAACCTGCACAAAGGGGCACGGCTGCCAAAGTGCCTCAGAAAACACAGAGGACCTGCAGAAAAGACACGCAGAGGGGGCAGTTACACAACAGTTTTTCCTCTGGTGGTAAAACAGACCTCACTGCTGCGTATCCCTCATCTCCCCCCTGCATCTGCACCAGCATCACTGCTTGCTGCCCCTCAGATGTGCTGACAGAATTCTGTGAGAGGTTGGCCAACAAAGCATAACTGAAAAATTAATCAAGGGGGGGGGGGGGGGGGGGGGGGCGAAACAAAGCAAAACCACCCATGCCCCTAACAATCCCACTCCTTTTGAAAGTTAACTGCTTCGTTTTACACCCAGTTTTCTCTCCCCAGGACCAAAACTTCCATTTTAATTGTCCTCAGTAGCACTGATACAATCTAGTGGATTACCTGCCCAAACACTAGGTTATACAAATCACCAGGCATCTATGAGCTCAATGTGTGAGCTCAAAATAAAACCTCTAGAAAACTCCAAAACTATACTACAGAGCAAAGCTGGAATATAATTACCTTAACTAATGCAAATACCCTTTTCTGGAATGCCCGACAGCTATTCATAGAATCAGCACAGTCTAAGTTTAACACTTTTCACTACAAGGCTCTCAAAAGGCTATTTTTGTTTGCTGTGGAAGGAGGTTGGGTGTTTCAAGATGAAGGGTAGACGGAAAAGGAATCCTAACATTCCCCTTATAGCACACTTCAAAACTTAGAGATCCCTTTAAAATCATAATTTTTCCTCACTAGTGAGATAGAGCTAGCAATGCTTTGCTATGACAGGACAAAAAGATATATAAGGTTTTATATCCAGAGACACTGAGTGCTACAGAAAAGGAAGAATGATCCTCTTATTCCCTACAAATGCTTGATAATGTCCAGAAAATAAGTGATGAAAATACTCTCTGAATATGGTAGAAAACAGGTCCTACAAGATGAAAATAGCATTCTACGTCCATAACAGTACTTGGCCATATATACACAGAGGATCCAAGCTAAGACTGAACAAGGAATCATTTTTGAGGCATTTTTCTAACTTCTGGGTGCCAAACTCTGAAACAAAGCTTTTATACACAATTTATACATATCTCAAGAGATTCCAGGTGAAAACATTGGGATTAAAAAAAAGGAGGAAAAATAATTGCAGAAATTAAGAAAGGAAAGAGGAGTTTTATTAAAGTAGTCCCTCTAAACTTTTACCCAAAAAAATGCTCTCTCATCATTAAATTGGACTGGTCTATTTATTACAATTACAGTGAAAAGCTGACCTGGTTAAAAGAGGTCAATGCTTAAAGACTAGCAAATAAAAGATCTTAATGTCACTCAGGGAAAGATGAGCCACTTAAGACCTTTGAACTGGTAATATCTGAAGAAGAATTAAAAAAACCAACCCCACACACCTTTCCCTCATCTCAACCACCTTCAGGTTTTACTGTATATAGTCCAAGCCAAGAGTGAAAAGTGTCTGCATCAGGACAAACTCCAAATCTATTGCTATCAACTTATCTTAAATAAACTGTTTGTCCATGTTAAGCAAACTATTTGACAGAAAAACGACTGTTGGAAAAACTGACATACATTTTTAGAAGTGAAAATAAATAGTATGGTTTTGATCCTAAAAATAATCATCACAAGAGGACTCTCAGTGTTTCTATGGGATACTTCCATGGGTGAGGCTACACTGGCATTCGAGCACCCAATGAACTGAGCCAGTCTTTCAAAACAACAGTCTTGTTAACACGATTCATTCGTATGGTCTGCTGTTGTACTGTTCTGCATCCCAAAGGACTTAGAAACAAGAATTTTAATTAGAAATTTGTATTTTTAATACAATAAAATTGTATTTTAAATTTGTTATTGTAATTTAATACAGAAATTCAGTAAACAGACACTTCCACTGTGTACTGATTTCTATATCACTGGTACATATCTGACAATGCCCATCATAAAATGCACTGGTGCAACCAATGCATTCACTTTCCTATGTGAGGAGATGCCAGATCTACCTGCCCAAACCACATCATCTCTAGTAAGGAAATGCTAGCTGAAAGCCTTCAAAATCAGGTAGGGAAGAATTCAGAAGATAAAAAAGCAGCAAGACATGCACTACAGACTGGAGAACCATCAGGACCAGGGATTACAACCCCACCTGCGGCAAGGACTGGGGGCTGCACTGCATCTGATACAGCTTCCCCAGGGCAAGGGCTGATACCACAGCAGGGCAAAGCTGATGAGGAGGCAAAGGCAGATCACTCCTGGCCCATACTAGCTGGCTGCCTAACATTGCTCTCAGACACGGGGATCCCTGCAAGCCTGTGCAGGTGGCACCTGGAGGACTGCACTCTGGCATCTCTGAGGATGCCAGCTCCAGAGCTGCACCTCCCAAGAGATGCCAGTCTGATAACTTCCTTTGGTCTGCTCTCAGAGGTGACCATGAAGGTCAAGTGTTAAGTCTCACTGAAAAGTGAATAAAACTCTGGGGCTGCTACATGTACCTGAAACAGGAAGAGTATCTGTGTCTTATGCTCAGCATACGGTATTTCATCTGTGAGGCTCCTAAAAAGGGCATTAGACGTTGGATTAAAAAAAAAATATGTGGGAAAACATCCTGATTAGCCCTGTAATGCTCCAAGTGAATTAATGCAAGAAAATAAGAACAGTCAAAAGCAATCAGGGTACGAATGTGTGTCATGCAAGTGTAGCTTTCTCTTGGCACTATATTAAGATTTCTTTTTTAAAAACTTAATAGACAAAATTGCATACTGCCAAGAAAGGGGGGTAGAATGAATACCATTCTGTACGTTGCCTTTTGTATTACTACAAAGGAAATACTATGTGCAGTAGAGAATGTTTCTGGTTATTAAATTTTATGTTTCTATATTCAATGGCATCACATTATATATGGCCTTTTTCTGCAATTAACCTACAAAACACAAATTAAATATTAATGAATAAATGTCAGTTATGATTATGAGAAACAATAAAAGGACCACAAATTAAATTATGCAGATAGAACAATAAAGTCATTTCTTATGATCAAAATAATGTTTTAGTGTTAATGTTTTCTTATTCTAATTGAAAATGTAATTCTGTATTTAAAGGTGTTGCTATTGCATAAAAGTTGGTAAACAGTACCATTTTTTCAGCATTACGATTCCCTCTCAGTATGAAGGGGCAAAACAAGCCTTGCTGCTTCTTCCAGTCAAGCCAGGCAGTGCAACATTATGTGAAGCTTCACAGAAATCTTCAGCTTGAGACTGTCCAGAGTGCAGTAGGATATTTTCACAGCTATTCCTAGACTATTTCCATCTTCTGTAATTAATTATACACAATTCCACATCCATATTTTGTTCACTATTACCAACTCTCCCACACACCCAAAACATTTTCCCACTACTGTACTTTTTATCTAAGGAACTAACCTTAGGCTTGCTAAAAATTAAACAAAAAAAACCCCAAATAAAAGACCAACAAAAAACCCCAAACAAAACAAAAAACACACTAAAACACCAAACCCACCAAGCCACGAAAGAGAAATACTCAAATATGACAAACAACCATCTCATTGCTTTAAGGTCATTATTTTTGTTTCCTGAGGCTGATTTTTTAATGAGGGGGGGGTGAAAGGGTCTGAGACAAAATATTTTTAACAAACTACCAAATGCAGTCAAAAGCCAATTTAAATAGCAGCTGCTTGCTGCTCAGATGTACAACTCCTCCCATGCTTTACCACACTGGTCATCAATGACTACCTTCTACATTGTAAATGACATGGGACACACTGTTCACAAACAAATCAGATTTATGGTTATATTCAGCTGTTCCTGTTACCTGAAATTAGAATTAGAAGCTCATTAAATATGAATACGTTTCAGAGAATGTAGAAGCACTGCATTATATTGATGAAACCTTCATTAAATTTTCAATGTTATAGCTGCTTCTATATTTGTGAAGGAAGGACACAGAGTAGAAATAAGTTGAGGCAATTCTCCTTCAGGCAACTTTGCATCTTTCTCCTACCCTTAAAAACATATAGATTTTTAAATAAAATGTTGGACTAAAGGTGTAAGAGAAAGTCACCGTGGCCCATTATATTCAGGAATGATTACTTTCAGATCAGTGTTTGTCTTCTATACATTTGCCAATTATACAACTGATATTCAAGAAGGGGCTAGGTAGAAAGCTAGAAACCAGGTTTGAATGAACAAGCTTATAGAAAATATAGTCTCTCTGCAGGGTCTGAGCTCACTTAATGGCACAGTCATCTTTTTAAAATATTCACCTGAAAATACATTTCCAATTCTCTTGTTATTCAGTCTCACCTAGCAAGCAATAAGAGACCTAATTTCTTCAGCAAGTAGAAATGTAAAATGATCTATCGAAGTTATGCACTAATGCAGCCTTATTTTTACTGCAGAGACTGATGCTAAGAAAAAGACCTGTGACAGAAAACAAGCTTGATGCAAGCCCACTACCCAACTACATTTCTGGTATCGTTACCGGCAAGCCAGGCAATTAAAACCTCTATATGTGAAATACCCATAACCAAGCTACATGAATTTTCATTTTTGATTCCGCATTCTTTGAAGCGGTCTAATCCCTCTTGTGGTCATACCCTACAATATAAATTCATTATATCTCCACATTATGTTACCTGGGTTCCCTTGGAAAAAAGGCTTATGCAATCAGGCTGTTACTCAGCTCCTCCCCCTCCACTCCCCTCGATAGCCATTACCTTATGTCAACCAAGCCAGGCAGTGGGGTAGAGGCCTCAACATCATGTAACTCCTCTAACAAGACTGCATAATATATAGCCTGGAATTTACATGTTTCCCTTACAGTTAATGTTCATGGCCTGCCAGGAACTGAGCTGTAGGGTCACTCTTTCAACTTGTTAGGACTGCCACCTCTTTCAGCCCTCTGGATATGCAATGCCCGACTAACGTGCACGCAGACAATGGCAGTTTATCCTCAGACCCTGTTTATTCTGCTCTGTTCAAATCCTGCTTCAACAAGTTTACTTTTTTTATCGCCCCTTCCAGTTTTCTTTGGCATGCACAGTCAGCATTAAATGACTGACCTTCTCAAAACCACCATGAGGTAGTGTTATCCCCACATTACCAGATAAGGAAATTAAGCCACTATAATTAATGCCTGAAGCATGCCCAAATTTCACATTCCTGATTAAAGAGTGATTAGCATTAGCACTATATAGGATTTCCTCTGCTCAGAGCACCAGTCTGCAGAGCCCGGAGCAGTCGCAGACAGCCTGCACTCAGGCAGGGAAGTCCAATGGACACAGCCAGCTGGCCCTGTGAAATGTTCAGCTCCAGAAACTGGGCCAAGCGTATCCCATGGCTCTGTAAAGCAACTCAAACACCCTGGGTGCTGCTCCAGCCCAATGAGGGAAGGCAAGGCATGAGCATGCCGACCCCATCCTTCCGTTTATCCCTGACCAAGACCTTCTGATCTAGGCACAGGCTACTTGCTCAGCTAATTCTCATTCAGACACCTACACCCCTTCACAACACATGCAAGCACACACACATTCCTTACCTACCTCTGATCTTCCCACAGCCACCAGCTCCCACATATATCCTCCCAGAACCTCACATCTTCCTCTACAGCTCTTTAGCTCCAGTCTTTCCTCAGTCTTCCCAGATAACCTAAGTGCTTCTCCAGCACAGCCACTGGTCCTTTTCTCGAGTCCTCATGTCATCATATCTCTTTCTCCAAGCAAGTCCCCTTCATGATCTTTGGTGCTTCGTTTACTGCCACAAAATAAGACTGGGAGTCCATCTCCCCTTTCCACACCACTATCATCACATTTCAGAGCTTCCCCACATGCCCAGTCACACACTCCTTGCAAAAGAGAAAGCTCCTTTCCAAAAACCTGCCAGTTAGCAGCAAAGGTTCCCACACAGACCCCAAGCAATTTGAGTTCCCTAACCTCATCCCAAGGAGATGATCTCCAAGGGAGCTGTCGAGAAATGTCCATGTGGAGACAGCTAACTCTGGCCACATCTGCTGTTCCATCCTCTATTACCTTTCCCCAAAACCAAGCAGATAGGATAGAGATCAATGGTTTGTTTAGGAAACATTTTGGCCAGGATTTGCTGCAAGACTGGAAAGATAAAGGTCCAAACAAATACTGTAATTCTAGACTAAGTATCTCTCCAGCTACTAAATTCCTCCAACTCTGAGCAACTAGCAAAGTTCACAGTAACATCACATCATCCTGGCACTGCCCTCAGTGCAGTTAACCTCTTTCTCTCCTTTTACAGAACACAATCACAGCCCAAAACTAAAAATAACTTCTCATCTTTTTCCTGGAGAAAGGGGATCTTAGGATTTAAAGGCAGCCTCCCATCTCCAGTTCACAGCACATCAGTCACAGGCTTATCAAACCACACAACTGTCACCAACAGTCTTTCCTGATACCATCCAGGGTATGCAAGGACTATTTTTTTGGTCTTTTAAAGCCTGCAGACAGCTACTCCCAGAAAAACCTGAAGACTTCCATTTACACAAGGCTATTATTATTCATATACTCAACCTGAAGATTATCTAGTAATTAATTACACCTACAGATTGTTCAGCTCCTAATCCCCACCATGACACTGATTTTTTTATTATTATTTATTTTCAGAAAATACACAACACATTGCAAGTAAGGATAACAGAGACATTAAATGTTTGTCTGCCTGTACTTGTTTGGGTCCAGAGGTCTTCCTCCTTCACCCTGGCTCTGCTAGCAGCTCTTGTGATACATCTAACTCCAGTGCCAATCTTTCCTGCCTAATTAGACCTAACACTTCCCATTCTGGCTCAGCAGTCTGAAGGTGTCAACATTAGCCCAACCACTCCCTTGCCTTTTGCTGTCTAGGAACATCAGTTCTTTGCTACCCTGGCAGAGAGACCAACAGCCTGTACACATTGCTTGTCATTAATAAAACCTGGGGAGCAGTGGGGAACAGAACATTCTTAGAGCTTGGGAACTGTTATCTCAATGTTGCTTCTTAAAACAAAACACACAAAATACTCTTTTCCTAGCACTGCCCCATCCCATTATTTCCTAACTCTCAGAACTACTTATCTTCCTCTACAATATTAAAAGTTGTCATGCTCACATTAAGCCCGGAACTCTGCAAATGCTTATACAAATAATTTAAGCATAGTGCCAATCATTGAGGCAAGACTGTGGGAACAGCAAAAATCATTGTCAACACATTTCCCAATTTGGAGCCAAAATATTTATCAGACAACTTGTTCATTGTTCCTTTGTGGCAGAAGCATCATTCTCAGCTCTCTGAACTTACCTGCATTCCTCACAAAAAAAACCTGCAAGAATTGCCTAATACATTCTCTCCCCCATATGTATTATATTCAGAGGGAGAACAATGTAAAGTATCATTTTCAGAGCATCAAAAAAATGTTCTTAGCTATGATACTTAAGACTAATTTTGTTATATAAAGCAGCAGTTCCTGCTAAGTTCTTTTCTCAGATCTGGTCTTTCTTGCTAAACATTTTTTTAAATAAGAAAAAACAAGTAGATGCCATTACAAAATTCAGTTAACCCTTAGGACTACTATTTATGATGTATTACAGCCAGAGCAGTCTTTCAGTGAAGAAACAGCCACTGTTTCCTGCATTTCATTAAACCAAAGATAGAACTGGCATAGATAGAACTAGATAGAAGTCTCCACCACACAAGCTCAGCCCCCTGCCTGTCCCATATCCTGTTACTATCAGGGAAGACATCTTAATTTCTTAACTTCCTAACCAGGCCTGAACACTAGAGTACTCAATTCACTACCCAAAATGCTGACCTAGTTTCTCTTCAAACTTCACCTTGAATTGTCCTGGGGAAAAAAACCCCAACCAACCGATGCCCCAAAGAGCATATACACAAACACAACTTCTGAGTATTCTAAGAGGGCACTTTCAAATCTGCTCTGCTGTGAATTTACTATTACAAAGACATGCTTTTTAAAATGACTCAGGAATATATTTGCTTAATTTCATAAGTATTAAGCCTATGCATAGTGCTCATTAACATTTGGCAGCTAATGCAACCACATAGAAGCAAGTCAAATGTCCTTCTTCCTCACAAACCCACAGAATTATTGGCTTCAATTATAATGCAGTAGATGCAATTAAAGGAAAGAAAAACCTGCCTAATATAAAATTGTTTAAAAGGTCATTGTGTTTGCCTTCTTTTTGAGAAGCACTTATTTTGACCATAGATATTTACCAGGCCTCTGTCGGACCATGACCACGCTGGACATTTACCACACTCAACCTTCCCAAGGCAAACATTTACTCAATCAAAAGGGTCAAGCATATTTGAAGATTCCTCAAACTGGGGACTGAAACCCACTAGCCATTTTCAGGATTCCCAGGCTGCAGTTTTAGCCAGACTGAATTTTCAGACCCAAGGGAAAAAAAATTACTTCTGAATACACCAACTGGAGATCCAGGTTATAAATAATAGCTTTCTTTTTGCCAAGGTTACATCTCAGACCAGAACCACAACTTAAATTTCCAAAAAGTACTTCTGAGGAATGAAGAGTCGAGTTCTGCAAGCTTTGCTAAGCAGACAAGTATTACTAAGCAGCCATTGCCAATTGACAGCTCAAGAGAGAAAAGATTTTCTCAATCTGTCAGTTTTAAAACAAAACTAATGCATTAACACCACTTCTTCAGAAGAATTAAGACCGTGACTCAGAGCCAAATTTAAAAGCAAATATTCATGGTCAAAACTGGATGGCAGAAGGAAATAACCTCTTGGGAGTTTCAGCAATGATTAAATCACCTCCCATGACTAACTTGGAGAGACTTTGAAAAAGTTATGGGACAGAACAGAATCCAAAGAGCATCTAATCTCAATTAATAAAACCAGAAATAACTCAAAAAAGTCAAAGAAGAAAGATGACCTACATTTTTATTCCCTAAGAAGTCAGGAAAAAACCTTACTTTCTGAGGGAATACATTCCACTAAAAAAAAAAAAAAAGTACTTTTGCTTCTTTCTTTGAGGATGCAGACAAGCTATGGTTGTGCAACTATTTCAAACAAGCACCAGTTAACCTAAGACAGTACATCTGACAAATATAAGAAAAAACCTCCCTGGTGTGTCTTCCCAACTCAGCCAGAAAAAAGAAAAAGAAAATCCTCTTAGAGAAGTAAATTGTTGGGAATTAAATACATTACCTAGTTTGCATTACTTATCTCCCCAAAGCAAAGCAGGTGATTTTAGGACCACACAAAGTTCCTGTTCTGGTTGAGATCTTTAGCTATATATAATCCCGATCTGCCTTAGCCCACTAAGGCTGCTTACACTTCTTGTGTGAGTAAGGATCTACCATTCAGGAATCTCATTGGAGATGAGATATGGCAAGAGCAGCAAGAAAACAAGCCTAAGAGACAAAACAGAGCACTTGCTCTCCCAAATAATCCAGCTTTAAGCATGCAGCCACACAGAACAGCACAAGCTAAATTAACATTGCCACAGAAAGGACCTTCCTTCAACCGTATTCGTGCCTCAGTTGTGGGCACACGTTCCTATAGATTGCCTCACACCACCTCTGATGCCTGTCTAACCTCTCACAAGCCACGTCAACTCACTAATCCTGTACAAACACCACTGCATTAACCTATCAAAAATGTCTTATTTTCTGCCAGGTTAGCAAACTAGATCAGCTCCAAGGGTCCAGTAAATACCAGAGCCTGGTGGCACTTTTCCTTGTGCTGCTGCCTATTCATCAGTCCCACATTCACACATGCATTCAAGCGGTTCAGCCAGCACCACTCACACTGTTTGCACTCAGGACCCTGCACCTCAGCTTCTGTACGAATAAAAATCCGGTGACCTAAAAAAATCACATCCATCATAGCCAACCTTTATGTTACAAATAACAGCCCTGAACACAGAATCATTGTCCTTGTATGTCTTACATTCATGATGTTTTAAGAAAAAAAAAAAGCTTGCTGAATAAAATTCAAGTTGTGAACTTTAGCACCCAATTTCCATATGCCGAGTTAAAGGTCTGACAGAGCCTCACTGCCTACCTGCAGTTAGACTTCCTCACTCACATTCACTTGGCTGAAATATAGTTTTATGTTATTTTTCACAATCTCCAGGGCTTCCCCCCCCCATCTTAAAAGAAAGGCATTTTCTTGAACCACACTGCAGAGAAGAATGCAGCAGGAAGCCAAGCAGTCCTTCCACTTGGAAGGAGTTTAAACAAGAAGATTCCAAACTTTTTTCCGACTCCAGCCCCACGCACTGGCACGAGACCCTACTCCCCCAAATTCACCAGGGATGTTCCTGCTTCCAACTCCTGGGGAATGTGACAGCCACAAAACTCCAAATGCTCCTAACATTAAAGTAAATACGCAAATAATGAAACCTCTGTTTCTTCATTTTAGCAGCTGCTAGCACCGCAATTAGAGTTCTCAGAGGATGCACTTACCCCCTAATGAATCCCTGGAACAGCCATAACAGGGTGCAGGGCAGATTACAGAATCCCCACAACACAACTCGGTGAATTGATGTCTCCCCTGAGCAACACAAAGCTGGGCCTAGAAATAGTAAGCGTTGCTGTGCTGTCTTCATTTTGAAGCCTTATTAACAAATTAAATGAGAAATAAACACATCTCCCTCTGGGAAAAGGAAAAAAAAAAGAAAATAAGGACCCAAACAAGGATCCTAGCCACCTTCCCAAAAGTCTCTTGCGGACAGGAAAAAGACACCAAAAAGTTTCTAATAGAGCAAGCTCTGTTATTTGCACCAGCACACAAACAAACCCCAAAACACTATGCAGCTGAAATCAAGCTTATCAGTTTCCTGTGGATGCTGCTCTGGTACCTGTGCCCCTCTCTCCCAGAGGTGTCAAGCACAGGAAAGACACTTTGCAGAGACAGCACAAGCCGGTGTGACAGTAGACAGGAAAGGAAGTTTCTTTGTTTTTCTTAGCCTGCAGATATCCACGTTTCCTCTCCCTACACATCAGAATAGGTCACAGGTAGCTGAAGCAGCAGGACTGACTTTGGAGAGCTTTAGGTACCAACTTCCCTCCTCCTCTCTATAGCAGGTAGTGGGACAACAAAGCTGAACCAGCAGCCCCAATTAACTGCCTTATTTACTTAAGACTTTTTCATCTGATTGTTTGAAACTGTATTGTCCAAGTTTACAGCCAACACTGAATTTCTTTAGCCAGCCCTGTTCACAGTAACAATTTTAATGTTCCTTTAATGAGGTTTTATGCATTTCCTTCCCTTTTTATGTAAGTAAATCAGTGGGATACGCTTAACCTGCTTCCTAAAACTCAACACAGGCAATGAAATCCAAGCAGGCAGAGTAAAAGATGGTCTCAAATGAAGCCAGGTGGATTACAACTCCATTGGCAAGCACGCACTCAGCATCTGTATGCTAGGAAAAGACATTAGGAATTGTCTGAATCATCAAAAATTGTCATGCATGCACAAAGGCTTTTGAATATAATTCTTGAGAGTGAACTTTTAAAAGAAGGCAAAGCCATCAGTGCACCTTAGAAACTAATGTACTGCAGAACTTAAGCACTGCTTGATTAGACACACTTTCCCCTGCACAAAAGCATCTTTAAAGCCAAGTATCTGACGCCTTGAACCTTTGTTATAGTTAAGAAAATAAACTTTAAACGACATTCATTATTCTTGAACTGAACATTTCCATACTAAGTCCCATCCTAGAACAACTTTTAACTGCTAATTTATCATCCTCCCTCCCAGTGACAGTGAAGATTTATAGTGGAAAAGGTTTATTTAACATTACTCTAATGCCAAAAACACATGGTATTGCACTTTTGGTGATACTGGTCAAGCTGCAATAACCAAGGAAAGCAAAATACTAAGAAATACCCCCCAAAAAAAACCCCTATTCCTGTAATCATGAGGCTTGGCATGGTTCCATTGGAATAAACTGCCATGGAAGCCCAACTTGAAGGATGTTTACAGCTGAGACCCAATGTTCATTTTCATCCTCTAACACTCATCTGTCTATTCCTTATCTCCACCACAGCACTGCTCTGCTTATCAGCCACTGATCCTCGCTCTGCCACAAGTGGACAGGAGCACGTTCCACAGTCCCACTGACCACAGGGGAGCCGAACAGGCAAACACACCCCGTTAGGAGAAAGCCACCGTGAGTTGTTCTAAGGAAGGGTCAAGCACACTGACACAGGAAGATATGCAAAGGACAGAGAAGGGGAAACGTTATCTGCATGGTTTGGTACTAAGGTCCAGAATGAATTTATTGGCAGAGTTTAGGTCACTGTAAAAGAGAGATGGGAGACCAACAGAGGTGCTATAACACACAGTATCTACCCCAGAGGAAAGATATTTCAATTAAGTGGGGGAGAGAAGAATGAACAGCCCAACCTCCAAAGCACAGAACTCTGTAACAAGAACAACATTCACCTCATGCATCTGTCCAAAAAAAGGACAAACAGGACACGCATTACCCAACAAGCTCTCAAATACTTTAATATTAACTTCATTTATATAGGAGGTGAAAAGAGAACCAAAAAAAGGACAAACAGGACACGCATTACCCAACAAGCTCTCAAATACCTTAATATTAACTTCATTTATATAGGAGGTGAAAAGAGAACAACAACAAAACCACAGAACAATGCACCATGAAAGGGAGGACCCTTCTAGTTTCATTCTAAGCAAAAGGGAGGCACTGGCAAAGAATGTGAAAGTGGAAACAACTTGGCTGACAGAAGGCATAAGAAGGCAACTCTCACAATTCTTCAGAAGGCCAAAAGAGCCACAAAATAAAGAACGTGAACAAATGGGAAACCACAAGCTATCTGAAACCCAGGAGAAAGGTGTGAAGTTTAATAACAAACCACCTCAGCTAAGTATAGGCCCTTTAATGATTCAAGAAATTTTGTACAAGTGCAAATCACTGAAGGTGGTAACTGTGCTGGTCACTGTCAACAAAATAGGAAAGATCAAAGTATTAGGAAAGAAATTACTGGGAGGCAACACTGAAGCTAACATGAAAATATTCGTTCAAAACACCAACAGTGAAAGAAAGAGGAGTTACTGCAGGAGTGCATTAACCCACTATTCAGTGGGAAGGAAATCTCTAATCAGTGATGCCAAAGCGTTTGGAGAGGTTTCTGCATCAGCCTTCATTCACACCAAGACAGATTAACCAGGGAGTGTAGCTGATATTGCAGCAGCAGGAGCACGAACACAAGCTAGCACCAGGAAACACGTTAGTGCGATTGCTCAGAACCTCCCAGCCAGCAGAGTCAAGACTGTGAATTTGCTGTACATAGTTATCTGCTGGCTTCAAACAGAGAGCGTGATAAAGGCAATGTGCTTCTGCAGGCAGCTTAATGAGCTTCCCTGAACCTATGGACTATATTCAAGGGTTACAGCATTAAAAGAGCACTTCAAGGTTTTCAAATATGGTAGACTGTATTTACCCTTTGAAATGCTGAGGAAGGCAATTATAAACAGAGAGAGCTGAGATGATCTGTAAGTTCAGGCAGCCTAAAGAAGGGCAAAAGCACCTGCCTCTGAAGAGCAGGAAATCAAACACACAGGGAATCATGGACAGTCAAGTCATTTGTCTGATTATTTATTTCAGCATCTTCCCAGGGACTGAGAGTAGCCCTATCTCCTGCCTGTTTCAGATAACGAAGCAGATAAGATCCAACACACAATTTGTTAACAACAAATCATATCTAACAAATGTAATTTCCTCCAATGATACAATAGCAACATAGACAGCGAAAGAGCAACTAGAGGCAATACAGTTTTGGCTTAACTGGACTCTTAACACTCCTAAATTGACAGTCTTATAAACTAAACAAATACAGTATATGCTAAAGTACTGAGTGATGACTAGAGCCCTATACCCTGAGATAAGTTATCATTATTTCAGTTCAAGAGAAAACAGGTAGCAAGCACATTTGTACAGCTCTAATCTTTTATCATTCTCCAATGTGACAAAAAGTAACTGGAGGGAGGGGAAGGTTATTTAGCAAGGAGCTTGCTGCAGGCACCTCCCTATTTTGCTCTGCCTCAGCTGGATTTCATACCGTCACAAGCAACAGCTTCCAGCCAACATCTTGCCCACAAATTATGTTTTGGAAAGCATCAGGTCAGAAAGGTCACTTTACCAGAAAACGTAAGTCCGAGATAGTTGCAGGAACTTTGATGGAGGGAATTAGAATCCAAAGTCACTTGAATTGAGTGCAAAAATCAGCTGAAGTATCACACAGTTTGACAGAGCCAACAAGTAAGAACAACGAGATGCACAACATAACATGGAAGACAAAGTTAAACACTGTTCTGCCTACAGATAATGATGTAACAAAGTGCTAAAGAGTCTGGGGTTTATGCTGTTCATAAACAATCCACACCACTACAAAAAACAGAGAGTACATAAAAACTCATAATCCTGCTGAGATATCTGAAAGGCAGGTATCACATGAACTAATTTTGACTCTGCCTGTGGTACTAAGGACTCAGAGCACCGTGTCCTGTTCCAGTAAAACACAAACCAAGAGGAAAAAGCCTGAAGAAAAGCAGTTCAAATAGCCTACAAATGCACATTTAAAAAAAAAAAAACCAACACCCAAAACCACCCCACTGAAGAGAGGAGACTGAAGGGAGGGAATTTCTTAAGTGTAGAAAACACTAAAGAGAAAGCTCTGAAAACACGACACATTCCTGCAGAAGATGTGTAATAAACAGACTGCAAGGTATATGATAGAATTCTTAAATGCTTACATTATAGTAAAGAAGTTGAGATTAGAAATTAGGAGAAATATTTCCAATGACAAGAGCAGCATGATTACCAGAATAGAAAGTCCATCACAAACTTAGGTTACCTCACTTACCTTGAGAACATCAGACATTCCTTCCTTGTAGTCGAACCATGATAAATTTATGAAAGAACAAATGTCAATCACCTTGCCTTTTTGCCCCCACATACTTCATTCACAGGTGCCTCATCTGAGCTTCCAGCTTTTAGTTCAGTAATTATGAGAATGTATTAACCACTACTAAGCAACAACTTCTAGCACCAAAGGTCTGTAACATCATATGGAAATAATAGTAAAAATACAGCCTTAAAGGGGTTATTGGAAGGATATTGCAGAGGAAAAGTGACCCGCTTGAACTACATCAAGATGGAGAGTCCTCAAGTACAACAAAAACAAAGAAATCCAGGGCACCTACTTACCCAGTGACTTCAGCTCTACACTCATACAGGTGTTTTCAAGCGATGGTGCCCAGTTGCACAGACGCCCTTTACTGGGAAGGCAAAGGAGGGAACTAACAGACCTTGCTGGGTCCAGCTAAGGTCAGTCTGGGTGGGTCAGCATACCCCTCTCCTAGCAAGCACCCTGCAGAGATACCCAGTTGGCTCAACCAGGGTCACATGGATCCAGCCTTGGATAAAACACTTGCCAAATGCAGAAGTACAAACAGCAAGAGCTGGGGGGCGTGGGGGTGGGGTGTTAGTGGAAGAGACACAGTCCTTGTGCAGCTGGGAATAAACAAGGGAAGCAGTGTAAGGACATCAAGCCCCAATACAGTGTCAGCAGCTGGACCCAGCAAAGCACAAGACACGACTAATTTTCTCA
This sequence comes from Porphyrio hochstetteri, assembly GCA_020800305.1. NCBI lineage: Eukaryota > Metazoa > Chordata > Aves > Gruiformes > Rallidae > Porphyrio > Porphyrio hochstetteri. The sequence continues at coordinate 64,059,189 of CM036908.1, read as the reverse complement.
ACTAAAGTTCAGCTACAAAAAAACCCCACTGAGAACTCTATCAGGAGAGCAAACTGAAACATGCTGTCCTCTGCTGGAAGTGGCTCTGGAGAAGCTTGAAAGCAGAAGATCAAGACCACTAATCCTTTGATCTTCACTGGAAGAGAAAATGGAAGGCTAATTTTCAAGCTGCACAGCCTTGCCCAGATGTGGCTGTTACCTTCTGAACTCCAGTGTCACCAAAGGGACACTCCTGGTGCTGCCCTCTCCTACACCACCACTACCAGGAGATCATCTGCTGCTCTCCCACACCCCTTCCCTTGGGGCAACAGAAGCGCTGGAGCGGCTGTAGAAAACAGGACCAGGGAACTGGAAGAAAGCTAATGCTTTTTTTGCTAAGAAAGTAACATAAACCCTTTGTAGCCTCCTTTTGGTATTCCTTTGCAACATTGTATCAAGTAAAGCTTTCAGTTTGCCTGTTTTGGTTGTAATCCACAGACTAAAACATAAACAGTTCAACATACAGCTGACAAGGATGAAAACACACATACACACGCACAAACACCCACCAAACACCACACCAGGCAGGGCTGCAACTGCAGTGGGAGGCTTCTATTGTGTGCATCTGGAGAGAATTTAGAGTAGATCCTTTAAAGCTTCATTCCACACTAACAGAAGATCTCCAGAACTGAAAGGAAGTGTGTTCAGACTATATATCACCTAAATCTGCTAGAGCCGGGGGGGTAGGAAGGGAGAATATCTAAGCGTTCATCTTTGAGGAAAAGAGAAGCGATGACTTTCGATGCACAAAGATACCGAACAAGTAAACGTCATCAGTACAGGTTCAGGATAGTGTTTTCCTAAGTTTAAAACAGCATCAAACCTTCAGACAGCATTCCCCATACGGGAGAATTAACACACACACAAATAGCGCAAATCAGCCTTTGTTTTTTCCCCCTTAATTGCCCAAGCACGGTATTAAGTCCAAGCGAGGAGTGCTGAAATTGACGAGGCGTCCCCTGTTTCATACCCCGAAGCCTCGCACGCCTCCGGGACAGGAGCCGGTACCGACCCGCACACCGGCCGCGCCAAGTCCCGTGTTCCCCTGAGCCCGTCGCTACAGAGAAGCAGCCGAACGCTGGCAGCGCGACCCAGCCCCCGGCCTGGAACGGAACCGCCGCCTGCAGCGCTGCCGCCGGGAGGCAAACGGGTAACACGAGGGGACCCGGAGCCGCCTGGAAAACGCCCTGGAAAGAGGGCTGGAGAGCGACCCGCCCCCGGACCGGCCAGGAGAGCTACCTGGCGGCCCCCGTCGCCTTGGTCCTCCCCGCGCTGAGGAGCAGCCCCGGGCCGGGACGCCTCTCCCCTCACCGCGTCCGTCTACTCCCCGGCCTCACTCACAGCGTGTGCCCGCAGACATTGACCATCAGCTTCAAAGAGGGGTTGCGGTACTTGGTGGTCTTGCATCGCGGGCAGCCCAGGTCATCCATGGCTTCTCCTGTTGCCTCCGCCACCTCCCCCCTCCTCCTCCTCCTTTCCTCTCTCCTTCCTTCCCTCCCTCCCTCCGCGCCTTCCGCCGCGCGGTGCCTTCGCCAAAGGGGCCCGCCGGAATCGCCCGCCGCCCCGCGCGTTCCGCCTGCCACTGGGGCCCCTCCGGGACCCAGCCACGGCCAGGCAGAGCCAGCCGGCGGCGTGGAGGGCTGGGGCGGCCGGGCCGATCAGGTATGAGCCGCCCCAGGCAGCGCCTGCCTGGAGGGGCGGGGGGGACAGGCTGTCCCGGCCCGAGAGCTCCGGTTGCGGGGCGGGGGCACTCCCGGCTCACGGACACTCAACAGGAGGCCGCTGCGGGGCGATGTGTCCCACGCGGGGCTCCCCGCACCCCTCTCCCCGCTCGGGGGAGATGCCGCACCTCACCCCGGATAACTACCGCGGCACCACCCGGGCCGTCTCGCACCCTGAGAGTTTTTAACTTTTCCCCTTCCCGCGGCCGGGGAAAGGCGCTTCGCGGGGCCGCAGGTGAGGGGAGCTCCCCCCGCCCGCGGGGGCGTCCCTACGGCGGGGCGCCGCGCTCCAGGTGGAGGTGGGGAAGGGGGGGGGGGAAGAGAAGAGGAGCGGGGCCGCTTGATTGACGGTTGCCCTGGAGACGGGACAGCCCCCGCCCCTCCAGCGCGGCGCAGCCAATGGGCGGGCGTGGCCGGGCCAGCAGGCTACGGTGCCATATAGTATTGCAGCGGGGCTGGGAGTCACGTTGGGGGGAGCCGCGGAGAGGAGCCAGTTTACACTACTTTGCTATAGCAGCTATCTTTAATGGTTATTGCGTGGCCGGGAAGAAACCTGATCGGCTAGAGCCGGCCGAGAGCAGGAGGAGGAGTGGACTTTCTAGAGAGATAGGAAGGGACGAGAGGAGGAGAAGGGGACGGGGGGAAGGAAAAAAAAAAAAAAGAAAAAGGCAAACAAACCGAAACATGTCTTCTGCCTCCCCCACGGACGAGATCACGAGCGCGGTGGAGATCAAGCAGGAAAATGTGATGGAAATCCTCTCTGAAGCCAGCAAGGTGCCCCCCGACGGGGCCGCGGCGGGAGCCCTCAACCCCGCGCCGCCGCCCCCTCCCGCCGCTGCCCCGTTCCCCATGGAGCACGCAGGCTCCACCGCCGCCGGGGAGGAGGGAGCCGCGGACCAGGTACTGCTCCACACGGAACTCTTGGCTAGGAATCACCACGCTGCCTCCTCTCCCTCCTCCTCCTCCTCCTCTTCTTCCTCCTCTTCGCAGACCCCCCTGGCTTTCTCCCCGGACCACGTCGCCTGCGTCTGCGAGGCGCTGCAGCAAGGTGGGAACCTGGACCGCCTGGCCAGGTTCCTGTGGTCTTTACCCCCCAGCGATCTGCTACGTGGCAACGAGAGCCTGATGAAAGCCCGGGCGCTGGTGGCTTTCCACCAGGGCATCTACGCCGAGCTCTACAGCATCCTGGAGAGCCACAACTTCGACTCGTCCAACCACCCGCTCCTGCAGGAGCTCTGGTACAAGGCTCGCTACACCGAGGCGGAGCGAGCCCGGGGCAGACCCCTGGGGGCGGTGGACAAGTACAGGCTGCGGAGGAAATACCCTCTACCCAGGACCATCTGGGACGGTGAGGAGACTGTTTACTGCTTCAAGGAGAAGTCCCGCAACGCGCTGAAGGAGCTCTACAAACAGAACCGGTACCCTTCGCCAGCCGCGAAGCGCAACCTGGCCAAGATCACAGGGCTGTCCCTCACCCAGGTCAGCAACTGGTTCAAGAACCGCAGGCAGCGGGACCGCAATCCTTCAGAGACCCAGTCCAAAAGGTGAGGACAAACTTTCCTCCCCGCCCCCTCTCCCGCCTGCCTGCCTTCCCTCTCCCGGCTCTTTCTTCCCTTGCAAACATGGCGCTTACCTTCGGTGCGCCTAGTCCTCCCCTCCTTCCCCCTCCCCGCTCCCTCGCTCCCAACACACACCCACCCGGCCCGGGCACGCAGGCATGCGAGCCGCAGCGAGGCAGCACGGGGAAACGTCCCGGCCCCCCGCCGCCCCCTTCCACGTCCCCTCACTCTTCTCTCCCGCCGCGCCCGGCCTGCGCCGCCACCCCTTCCCCCGGGAGCGGGGGAGTCGCCGGGCGGCCCGGAGGCACCGGCGGCTCGGCGGGCTCCGGAGAAGGGACGGGGGGTTTGTTTGTTGTTCTTCCCCCCCACACCCCGTTTTTTATTTAATTGTCGCGCCTGACAGAGTTAATCATTGACGGCGGCCGGAGGACGCGCGGGGGTGTGGGGTCCCGCCGCTCGCTCTGTTTTGAAACCTGACTCGGGAGCGGGCCGGGCTCGGGTTTCAGCGGGGGAGCTGGGCTGGCCGCGCCGGGCCTCAGCGGCGGCATCGCCGGGCTCGGCCCGCCGCAGGCCTCCGCCTCCAAGCCCTGCGGCCGTTTGCTCCCCGTAGGGCGGGAGAGCCTCCCCCGCTCCGCCCGCGCCCGGCCCGGGGCTCTGTGTCCTCCCCCTCCCAGCGGACGAAGGGGCCACGGCGGGGGCTCGGCGCCGCGAGGCGGGCAGGTGGAGGTGACCTCCCCGCTCCCGCCCTCCCCCCCCCCCCGTCCTTCTTCCTCCCGGGGCAGGGACGGGAAAGGGGGGTGGGGGGAGACGGAGCGGGGAGAGGGGGAGGAAGGGAGAAGGGAGGAAAGGAGGGAAAAAAAGCGGCGGCCGGCGTAGGGCCCCAAGGCATTTCTCAACCAAGGGCGCGATTGTGCCGCCGCGGCCCCCTCACCGCGGGACACATCAAAGGGCGAGCGGCCGATGTGGGGGGAAGGGAGCGACCGAAAAATGCAGTCGAGGGCGGACCAGTCAGCAGAAAAACCCGGCGCAGCTCCGGGCGGAGGGGCTCGGCTGGGGAGGCGGCGGCCCGGGGTGGCCCCGCGGGGCGAGGCACAAAGGGCCCCTCCCGCTGCCGGCCGCGGCCTGAGGTGCCTCCACCGGCACCTGGGGGCAGCGCGGGCCCGTCCCCCGGCGGGGCCTCCCCCCCGCCCATTGCCCGGGCCGTGGGTGGCGGGGGCCTGGGGGCCGCAGGCGCAGGCCGGGAGGGTCGGGCGGCGCTTCCCGGCCTGCTTTCACCTCCCGCAGCTGCCACCCGGCGAGCTACCAAATGGCTGCGGCCGGTCTCACACGTGTGGGCACCGTGGGCCGGCGGAGGGGGGCCCGAGGCACTGATCTAGAAAGCTGGAAACTCAGATGAGGCACCGGCGTCAGATGGCTGGGGGGAGGGTATTTACACATCCATAATGCAGTCTATAAAGTTTCTCCTCAGCGAGCAGGTGACTTTATGTGTCCTCTTCTGAGAAATCTCCCCTTTGAAATTTCTTCAGAGTGCCTTGAAAAGGCAAAATACAGAAAAAAGTAACTCAGGAAAACTCAGACGAACTATATCAAAGCAAAGAGTCCCCCTTGGTGCAGAGCTTGCTGGCACACCGTGGTAATGCAATGTCATGTCTCTGTCTTCTCCCATAGCGAGTCAGATGGCAACCCTAGCACAGAAGATGAATCCAGTAAGGGGCAGGAGGATTTATCTCCCCATCCGCTCTCCAGCTCATCTGATGCTGTTACCAGCCTCAGCCTTCCTGGCCACATGGAGCCCGTCTACATGCAGCAGCTCGGAAACACTAAAATAGCCTTGAGCTCATCTGGTGTCTTGTTGAATGGAAACCTCGTGCCTGCCAGTACCTCTCCCGTCTTTCTCAATGGTAGCTCTTTTCTTCAGGGACCCAATGGTGTCATTCTCAATGGACTCAGCGTGGGGGCTTCGCAGACGGTTACCTTAAATTCACCCAAAACCACATCAAGCGTTGTGAGCAATGGGGTGTCCATTACTGACATACTGTCGTCTTCATCAGAAGATGTTAAGGACTTCAAACTCCTTCAGGCTTCAGTCCCCAGTGCTGCTGCAGCCGCTTTCAGCCCCAGCAACATCCCGGTCTCATTCCCAGGATTGATACCGAGCTCAGAGGTGAAAAGGGAAAGCGTACAAACTGCTGCCTCCCAAGATGGAGGCTCCGTAGTTACTTTTACTGCTCCTGTCCAAATAAACCAGTATGGCATTGTCCAGATCCCCAATTCAGGAACAAATGGCCAGCTGCTGAACGGAAGCATCGGTTTTTCTTCTCTGCAGCTGCCTCCTGTTTCTGTGGCAGCTTCACAAGGTAAAAATTTTGTCTCTTACGGTAAGAGGTATGAGAAAAAGTTGGGATTGGGCATACTTAGAGTTTTAGAAGCTGCTGTACTTTACCTCCAAGGTACCAGGATTGTATCTTAGTCACAGCTGCACATGGTACAGTAATACCTTTTGCCTCCCTTTATAACGGGTTATGCTCATGGGCAGATTGCGACGTGAGGCTGAGCTGCTCCTTTAAGAAGAAGAGATCTCGTATTTTACACCCCTTTCATCTCATGTTCTCAGAAGTGTGTGATACCAGTCTTCACAAATATCTGTAACCTTTACACGTTTCGCTAATTCAAAATATTTCCCATTTGCCATTGAATGCTTTTAATGAGAAGCTCCATAAAAATGAAAATTGAGGCAGCTGTAAATTGTTCCTGTTGTGGTGGTTGCTTTGCTTTTTCTGTTTTTTAACCAAAGCATTTCATAAAAATAAATTTTAAATTGCTATAGACACAACAAGACCAAGCAGTTATGTTCATATGCTTTCTGTCCTATAATTAAGAAAGATTAAAGTGCAGGGAAACAATAGAAATATGCAATAGCTTGTAGATATAAAACGCAAGGGTATTTGGATGAAGCTGCCCTCGCTCCAAGGGAAATATGTCATCGCAGGTTCACGCGCCAAGTGTGCAGGCTCCTCCCCAAGCTTGCTTTATAGTTTGTCTTAACATACCATAGACTGAACCTTGCAGCCAGCCAGGAAGAATCCCAGGGAACGTGAGCCTAGTTCTAGATCCTTGTTTTGAAGCAGGTCTGTTATAAAGCAGAACTGAACAGCTTTGTTACTCATTAGCTACCCTGTCTTTGGTTATGAAAATGATTAAACTTGAATGAATCTCTGTAGTTTCAGGAGCCGTGGGTATTACAGTGAAAATCAAACTCTGCTCATGTTAGCTTATTTGAATTAGATGTGTATAGGGAGTGAATTATTCTTGCTGTTAAAGTAATATGGAGAGGAACACTGAAGCCGTATGAACACTTTATATGAGTGAAAAATTAAAAGATCCTAAAATGTGGCATTTGCAGCCACTGGAATTTGTTAGTCCGTAGTTTAATCAAGATGAAAAAGAGAAGACATTTAGTCTGAATACAGCCTGTAGTTACAAAAGCCATTTAACCCGCATGCTCCAAGGCATAAACTGACAGCCCGAAAAGGTGAGACAGTTCTGTCTCTTAAGTAGTATGGCACTATTGGCTTAGGATTCACAGTAAGTTCCTCTCTGAACATGTTCCCCATTGTTGAAAATACCAATTTCCACTGGAGAGTTGTCCATCATATGTCTGGAGCAAAGAGAATTCAAGATCTGTATTTGCAGCTTTGACTTCTTGTTTATCTTAGCAAGAGAAGGTTGGATAGCTGGCTGCGTGTTCCAAGTGCGGTGTGCTGCAGGCTATTTTAAGTAAGCTATACTAATTGCCAGGTAACTTCCAGTTGCCTCGCTTTATTCTTCTAGTTTACACATGAATAACCTCTTCCAAAAAAAAAATCATTGTTGATTAATGGAAATTAATAGGGAGCTAAAACATTCTCCAGGTGAGAAATGCGTCTTCAGTGCTGTTCTAAAAATTTCAGATGTTTGTATTAATTTTATAATTAAAATGATAATTAAACTGGCTTTCTCAAAAGGTTTTTTAAGTGGGAGCCAGTATATATCTTACTTTAGGGATTATTATAATATCATAATATCAACTTACATGGCATGTCCATTAAAACCAACTCCAGGTCATCTCTGGCCACCCCTTGTTGCTTTGGCCAGCTTCAGCATCACGGGAGCAGTGCCATGGCTTTCAGCAAGGATTGGCCATCGCCATGTGACTTTGCACAGCGTGGTGGATGTGGTAGGGTCAGGCTTTTAGAACGATGTTAAAAAGCATGGTGAAAGGTAGTACTGGGTAATACACCTGGGTGCCTGACAGACTACCTGGTGGAAGTTACTGGGTTTTGATGTTTTCTCTGCTGGTTGACTCAGGTAAGCTCTGCCCAGCTGTAGCAGATTTCATGCGGTGCGTCTCCAGTTCCCACACACAAGCTGTAGTCTGTCACTGAACTATCTTTAATAGCTTTTCATGCTTCTATTCTTAGATGGAAATTGAGTGGTGGCAACTAGTGAAGGCCAAGGCACGTTCATTTTAATCACGTGGCTGGGGACTGTTTGCCCCTTAATGAGAGTCTGAAAGATACCTCATATACCAGAACCTAGAAACAGTTTCTATTAATGGCTTTTATTTCTTCATACAAAATTTTCTCTCACCTGTTATTTCAAGCAACATAGAATAGCATTGTTTATATTATCAAGTGTGCACTGCAAACATAGTCTTCAACATTGTAACAAAATGCCTACACAGCTTTCTACCAACCATAACTTGTATTTTCATCTTTTTTGCTTCCCTTTCTCTAGGTAACGTTTCAGTAAATCCCAGCACATCTGATGGAGGAACTTTTACGACTGAGTCTTCAACGGTGCAGCAAGGAAAAGTTTTCTTCAGCCCCCTTGCTCCAAGTGCAGTTGTTTATACGGTTCCCAATTCAGGCCAGGCAGTAGGCTCTGTCAAGCAAGAAGGACTAGAAAGAAGCCTGGTGTTTTCTCAGTTGATGCCAGTCAGTCAGAACACACAACTAAATGTAAACATGTCTTCTGAAAATATATCCAGTGGAGGACTCCAGTCCCTGGCCTCCTCATTAGTGAATGTAACGCCCTCGCATAATTTTTCCCTCACACCACCGACTCTCTTAAATGCTGCAGAACTGAGCTCTGGTATCTCAGAGAGCCAGCCCATGTCATCACCTGTGACCAGTACCTCTACCGTAATATCTATCAGCAACACTAACTATGCAACCCTTCAGAACTGCTCCCTCATTACCAGTCAAGATCTGTTGTCCATTTCTACAGCACAGCCCGCGCTCGGGGAAATAGTTTCTACAAGTGGAGACCGTGTCAGCCACCCCTCTGCACAAGTCCATCAGGATTTCGTCAGAGAGCAGAGGTTAGTTCTGCAAGCCGTACCTGAAGTCAAAGAGAATTTCTTACCTAATTCTGAGAGTAAGTCAACTGGCAATTTAATGATGCTGGATTCGAAATCCAAGTATGTCATGAGTAACATGGTTGAGACGGTTTGTGAAGAACTGGAAACGGACAAAAAAGAGCTTGCCAAACTGCAGACAGTTCAGATGGATGAAGATATGCAAGACTTGTAACTTTTTTTTTTTCCTCTTGCTTTCTGTTTTAATAGATAAAGTCTCCTGTTGAGGCCCTAACAAGCACCAAATGGGGTTTTTTTTGTTTGGTGGGTTGGTTTTTTTTATGTAAGGAAAACAGAAGAACATTTACATGATCTGAATCGATGTACAGAGGAATCCCTGGCAATAGAATTAGGTTGCCACACTTGGCTTGCACACAGTATTCTCTTTCAAGCAGATTAAAGGAGAAAGGAAATACCAGGGCAAGTACTAAGCAAATGAGTACAGGTTTGGCTAAGAAAAACCACCCTGATAATTTAACTAGACTCTCCGTAGTACAGCATACTCTCAACAGTAAGTATACACTCCTGACTTTAGATAGGAAACAAAAATCTTGCTCCAAAAAGATAAAAACAATGCAGTCATTTTTGCTGTTTACTTCTAGTCCACGGGCATTGAGAAATTTTTAAGGAACTCTAGACGATACCTCACCGGCTACTTTTATGTTGTTTGAGGTTAAGAAATGAAACAAAATCATAAATACTATTGTTACTGCTGTGTTTGCTTTTTTTCCCAGCAGATTTGCATTCAAACCAAAAAAATCTCACATCAAACATTTACAGGTTTCTAAACGCTAGCTAGCATTTTGTCAGTGCACCAGAAAATGCATCATTTGAAACTCTAATTATGCAACTCAGAAGCTTTCTTTCCAGTATGAATGTAAATATTGTTTCAGTTCTTACAAAGGAGACTTTTTTTTAATAACTACAACGGATTTTATTTATGGTTTATGTTCCCTTTCACTTTAGACACAATGCATTGAAAAGGAAAACGTTTTCTGGCTGTTTAATTTATTTTTATTGTTTGAGCAGGAAGTAAACATAGTTATTTCTGACAAGGTTTTACTTTTTTTTTTGTAGTTTTTCAAGCAATAGACTGTAAAAGTAAAATGTTAATCACACTGAAACTAGAAAGTGAACTCCCAGTCTCACAAACCCAGGAGGTCCCTGTCTTTGTGTTCAAGGGTTTTTTTTGTTTTTGTTAGTAATTTGCAAATTAGTTGAACCATTTTGTGTATTTTTTACAGAATTCCATGTGCCTTTCTTCCTAGTGGCCTTATCCTTTACTAAAGCACAGTGGCAAGAGGAATGAAAACACTGATTTGCAAATATCCGTCCTCAGGGCCAAATCCTGATGCCTTACTTCTGCAAGTAGACCTGCTGACTTCCGTGCACCTACTTGCACGAGTAAGAAGAGTTTCAAGTCTTTTGGTCATCGTGGGTGACATTTACTAATGGTGCAGAGAGCCAAAGATAGGTCCTTCCGCACCGCGTCAGCAGGGGTGGACCAGAGAGGGACCATGGGCAGAGCTGTCGTGCCAGGGGAAAGGTCTTGGCTCCAGCTTCAAGCAGATGATCAGGAAAGGTTGGATGGGGCAGGTCAGGGTAGGGAGCCCCATGTTTACACAGACCCATTAGCCACGTAGCCCGTGTGGGAGGGCTTCAGCTGCTGTTCGAGCAAGCAGGCCCCCATCCAGGAGTGCACTTAAGCGTGTATTTATATTTCCTTCCAGAATAAGCAGCGTGGGGGCTGATGGTGGGAACTGCAGCTGCCCAAAGGGCTCGTGGGAGCAGCTGTGGTCTCTGCCTGGCTGGAGATGGGTCTCCTCTCCCTTCGCTGCTTTGCACTGCATTGCGGACAACAGAAGCAGGCAGGCTCTGGGTAGGTGGAACAGATCTTACTTTTCCTCCAGAGGAGTTTTTGTAGCATGGAAAAGCACATCCTTAAGCTTTAAAATAATAAGAGGAATGTATAAAAATTACATGCTGTTAATCTTTGTGGGTTTGTTTTGTTTGTTTGGGGTTTTTTTTCAGTCTAATGTGAATATATACAGTAACTAAAGCATGTATTCATCCTCGCTGGGGGCCTGGTCTGAAGCTTTTGGAAGGTAATGGGAAATGTCTTCATAAGCTTCTGTGGGCTCTGAATTAGGCTCAGAACAACAAAGCTTCTAAAGTACAAAAACTATGGAAAAGAAAGAGAATAGAGGTAGTACATCCCAGTCTGTTCTGTCTTGGTGGTTAACTGGTTCTATAGAAAGCCTTTGAGGAATGACGTTCTTTTCCTGCGTGCTGTGATGGTGGCATAGGCATCCTCACTGTTGTTTTGCACTATATTGAATACAGCATGTTTTGCAAGGTATTCTGTGGAACCTTGAAGCTGAGCTCTGGTGGTAAGCACTGGAGCCCACGCTGTGAGCCAGAGTCTCTAGGACTGCAGGGAAATGTGCAGGGAAAGGGAATGGCAAGTGTGCAGGGCTTTGCAGCTGCACCAAGTCACTGATGATCTGCAAGCAGAAGCCCATAAGAAGTCCCCACCAGCTCCCAGGCAAAAAGGGTGTTTAGGGCAAGTGCTTTAAAGTGGAGATTATCACAGGCAGAACATGGACCTATACATTCCCCTGGCACAACTTCCCGTGACATTCAGGGGATCTCTGCCTGAGCAGGGAGTTGCACAGTCCAGCGTTCTCTCTTCTCTGCTTGTTACCTGCTCGCTGGGCTCCAGCGTGAGCAGTCTCTTCTCACCTTCACCCATAAAACCAAGATGATGCTGACAATAGTAGTAGCTGTATCTGGTTGGTGTGAATTTGTTCAACTGCTTGGAAAGTTAGGAGGACCCTGTGTCACTGTCATGTTAACGGAGAATGTGTGCAATGCTCTGGATGAGTTGTTTGGGGCTTAACATTTTGTCTGTGAAGCTCAGGCTACTTGGAGGCAAGCTAGAGAGTATTTCAGAGCACTCTCTCTGTTGATGTGATCAGGTCTCATAACTGAAAAGACTGTGGTGTTACACCAGTACCTGTTACTTCTTACTTTATTTTTCCTCCTTTGCATTTGTTGTGTTACTGAGGCTCTGAATTCCATGGTTTTGCAGCGCAGTTGATGTGAAAACTGTGTATGTTGTTACAGTGGCACATTTCTTGGAGTGTCTGGTACTTGTAATAGGAGACTTCCCGCTCTTCAGTGGGAGTGGAGGATGTACATAAAAGCAGTGGTTTGGGACAAAGTAAGATAAATCTATTCTAGTCTTCCAGATATCAAGTAACTTATTTTATTACTATGTTTTACTCTTTCTTTCTCCCATTGAAAATAAGTGTCATTCCCTCCAGATAACGTAGTTATAACCTCATGTTTTCTGCAGGTACATATGCACAATATAAAGACTCATTGCACGGTACAGTGTTTTTAAAATAGGTATTTAAATAGTAGTTTTACTCCTACTGTAAAATAAGGGTCAGTTTTTATTATGTGACCCTCAAGCAAGCAGGCTAACTGCTCTAAATAGACAGTACACAAAGCCCCACAAAGTGTCTGGGGCCGGATCTTTGGCTGCTGTAAATAAGGCATTGCTCCACTGATTCCCAAACTGAGGATTTTACACCGTGTTTGGGGGATATGGATGCTCACCTCCCACACACGTGAATGGCAGTGAGTGTCCAAGCCCCACAGACAGTCCTTATTATCACATTCTGTTGTTTAAATGGAAGGTATGTCTAGCTGGCATACGTGTTCCTTCTCCCTCCCTCTCTGTTATGGATTAGAATAAAGGATCTTTTCAACTTCACATATGTTTGTAACTTGTAAGTCCACTGGAAATCTTACAGGAAACATTGCCAAATTCTACTATTTTTCTGGTCCCAGATTCAGCTTTGAAAAATACACTTAAAGTTTAAGCAAATTCCTACAAAGCATGATGTTATAAAAAAAAAAAAAGCCTAAATTTTTGTTCTTTATTACTTTTAACTAAAGCTGCCTCTGTGTTGCCCAGAGTTTAGCAGAGAACCAGAAATACACTCAATTGAATGCTCTGTTTGGACTATTTGCAGCGTTATTCCTGTGGTCTTACCTAAAAGGACATTTCAGCCACATAAATCCCAGACCTCTATCGGCCAGGTCCTTGGCTGGGCTAAACTAGCACAGTTCTATTGACTTTAATGTCCTTCCACACCAGCCGAGAATATGGTCCATTCATTTCACTGGAGTTGGGTCAGGGATGGGTTTGGCCCAGTATACGGTGGCAGTATGAACCAGTGCACGAGGCTGGCACTCCATTACAACCCAACAGTCACGGTCTGTATCAAAGCATATACCTCTTCCCATTTACTGCTTTACCCTGCCCATAGGTGCAGGAGGACGTGCTCAGAAAGATACCCAGGAGTAAGGCTGAAACGATCTTTGTTGTTGTTAATGTCAGTCTGAGATAACTGACAATAACGGATGGATTCTGACTACAAATCCTGTAGAACCACCTCAGTGACTGTCTTTAGTCAAATGAAGCAGGAGAGAATTTGGCCCCGTGTGCACAGGACCTTTTCCTCTACCTAAATTTCCAGTGCTTGTGCACTTTCCTTAGCAAGGGCAGATGAACAACCAAGAGGATGCATCCCTTGACTTCCATATAAAATACATGTGCAGGACTCCCAGGGCCAGGAACCACCTAATGCTTGTGGTCATGAAGCATCTCAAATCATTAAAAGAACAGTCATTTTATAACTCTGGAAACAATGATATTTTACAAGCAAGGAGTCCTGAAGTCTTCCTGTATCTCCTAGCAGTTATTATCTTGAAGGATATTTTATACCTTGTCTGTTTCATAGAACTTAAAACTAGCTTCTTCAATTTCTGAACTCAAGGAGGGGGTGAATCTTCTGACCGTGGGGATTCACGTTCAGAGGATGTTTGTTCTTTTGCTGCATGTACTGTTTGTCCAGAACTAACCAGTTATTTCTGCGATATGGGTTTATTGTGCCTTACAACGAGTATGAAATTTAAGCAGAATGTACTCGGAGGGAATAATCAGAAGTCTTTACTGCACTGTTAGGTGATGCTGCCCCAGAGTGTATCATCAAACATATCTGTGCTTAATTACCCAACCAAAGAGATCTAAAGTATGTATGTTTGTTGTACTGTAATATAGGGGTTTGTGCCTGGACAATTAAGTGTTTTATTTGTATTCTGAGATGATGTGAACTTATTTTTCTAAACACTATACTGAATAAACTTTATATTTATACACATCTTGTGTAAACATTCCTATTTGCATGCAATGTGTGAGGGCTTCAAATTTTGTGTTAAGGAAGCAATCTAAAGTAGAAACTCTGCTTCCAATGACTCATTGTGATGGTGATGGCAACTGTGAACGCCTGGGCTCACCAGGGAATTGCTCTGAAGCCTATTTAAGCTAGAATGAGACTTTCTGTTGACTTAAGTGCGTTTTGTCAGACCCTAGCTTTGCTTCTAAAATACTAAATTAAAAACCATAAATCTTCTATTTCATACTGAACCTAGCTATTAAATCTGTGTCTCAAACCAAATTTATACCATCATTAGGTAGATGCTATTGAAATATATCTTCACCTATTACTTGGGACTAGTCAGTATTTACTTGAGGCTCTGAGTGCATTGGGATGCCTTCTACAACAGTTTTTTAGTTTGGATAGGCAAATTCCTATTTGTTACTTTTGTATTTGTCTGCATTTTTCTTTGAAAAGTTGCACTTGGTATCAGACCTGGTTTTGGCAGACTTTTGATAACACCCTGGCACACGTGCTGCCTTGATACTAAAGGATTTAAACACGTTTCTATGTCATTTTAGATCCATGCTCAGAGTACCAGCGTTGTCTAGTTCTGGTTTTGATGCCAAAATGAATGTCAGTAAGTTAAGCAGACTAATGTGCACAGGTGGGGCTCTCACTGGAGCTATATATACATTCTAGGTAGTTAAAAGCCTGCATATGCCAGCAGGAAAGCACCCTTTCACCTCTTAAATTGTATTTAGGCCATAGGAAGCAGGATGAGGTCTGTCAAGATTAATTTTTTAAATAGATCTAGCTGTGTATGCCCATTATATTTTTAATCACTAAGATACTACCTTTCCTTGCTGTTACTCACCACCCTTCCACCTTTCCCACATATAGCTGTATCCCGCTCGCTCCACGCAGTGTAGCTGATGGCAGTCTGCTGGCAAAGCACAGCGAGTCACCTCCCAGCCCTGGGAGCATCTCTCCACTCTCTGCCTGGGGTTCAGCTGCCTCATGCTCTGCAGCTGTTGAAGTAAATCCAGATACAGGGAACAGCCCTAAGGTAGAGAGAATCAATTTCCGTGTTGCTGAACTCCTTTTCCTTCCAGGAGCACGCGTGACTCAGTCCTCCTGTTTGTATTGCTTACCTTTGCCATGCTTCGGTTCTGCCTGAGCAGTAGGATGGTGGTAATACTTTCCTGCCCTCCGGATACCAAATTCCTGATCCATCCCTGGATAGCAGCTCCATGCTACATCCTGGCTTTGCTGGCAGTAGGGGCTGAGGGTCTAAAGCCATCCTTCAGCCTGGCTGTGAGCAGCTTCTCTGCTTGTTTCCACCCCATGACACAGTGTGGGGAGAACCACCACTGCCGGGTTGGCTCCAGCTGCAGGAGATCCCCTCTGGGAGGGGATTTCTGACTGTACAACCCCCACACCCAAGTAGAGGGGTTCGAGGACAACTGAGAAACGGAAAGTCTCAGCGTATGCAAATGTCAAAATTCTCCCTGAGCAGCCACCCATGCGGTATGCAGGATGAATCATGTCCTAACGGAGCGCATTCCTGCTACTTTGGAGGGCTTTGCAGATGTGTTCCAGGTCACCCTGGGCGAGAAAACCACACACAGCCATGGTTACTTCTTCCCTGGCAGCTTGTGTGCAGATGGAGAAAAGGGGGACAGGACCTTTAGAAGGGTAGGCAGACGGCTCCCCACCTTTTGCACGGGGCCTGGGGCTGCTGGAGTGAGGACCAGGGGCTGCCAAAGCAGTAGCTAGGATAAGGCTGTGAGTAGAGAGGCTCAACAAGACGGGTGGTTGCTCTTGATCTAGCAGGGAGATGAGCTGGGAAGGGAGGCAATGTTGAAAGACAGCTCATTTTTATCCTCTGTTTCTGTCTGGATTTTCCCTGGTGCCAGATCAGAAGGGAGTTTTCCTGCTCCAAAGAGCAGAGTTTGGGTCAGTAAAACAGGATCTTAATATAAACACTCGCCCTTGGAAAGTGGAGGTCTCCTTACAGGACTGTTTCACCCACTGAGGTGATCTTTGGCTGCAGAAATCTTTGGGCTGGAGTGTTAGGACAGTATATCTCTGTTATGGATACAGATTGCATTTTTAGTTCAGAAATACATTTTAGCAGGAAAATGATTCCCAGAAATAGGAATTCATTTGCCAAACAATGTGCACGTAACTGACTTTACACTTAAGGTGCCAGAAAGTTCAGGAATGAGACCAACAATAAAAACCAATGCACGTGTGAAAAATCTACTACATTAAAGCCAGGTTCAATAAAAATAGCACCTAGTTTATATGCTGCAGAAGCTGGCACACGCCTGTGAAAACTGAAGGAGAAAGATAAAGTACTCAGAAGTTGCACACAGTCCAGAGGAACTGAGCAGTGCTGGAGTAGAGGTGATGGTTACTCAATAGCTCCTGTACAATATTCTCTTGTGTAAGTACTTTAATTCTTCATCCTGCTACTTCTTGGGCAGAAAGACCCAATTTGGGCTAATCAATAAGCTTTGTTGTTGCAGCCAAAGTGCTTTGTGATAGATCTTGTGTTACCCAAAAGGACTGCAGAACGTTACACCACACCATTTTCTGTGCTACTCTGCAAACTGACAGCCTATTATTTCGCTGTTAGCCGTGTCCCTCACACTGCTTGCAGCTGAAAAAATGCAGCCCTTCCCCTGAGGAGCTTCCAGAAATAAAAGCAATCCCAGCTGGGAGAGGAGAAAAGTCCAGGGAGAAGAGGTGACTTGCCCAGGGCGATGCTGGCGGTGGGTGGCAGAGGCAGGTTACAAAGCCAGGTCTCTGACTCCCCCTGTTGCTTTGCCCACTGGCTCATGCTGCCTCCGGCTCTGATGCAATGCCCCCTGACAGCAGCAGGAGGACTTGCTGCTTACGCCAAAGCTGACTTTGCTTCGTTCATTATTTACTGTGTTCACAGCCACCTTCTGATGCTGACTGATAACGACGGAAGTCTCCAGTCGATAAATAGACTGATCCTGGACTGGGGTCACTGAGCCTGCAAACACTCAGGCTCCAGAAAAAAAACGTTCCTGCATGAATCACCCCGTCAGGGAGATGCACACACCTGCCCTAAAGGTCTCAAAGCCACCCACTTCCAGATCAAGGCAATTTGAGAAAGGTTTGACCCATCTCCTTCCCTCCAAGTCACAGGAGCTGAGGGAAGGAAATGCTCATGCAAGGTGAGGATGGGTTAGTCCAGAGCCTGAGCTGTGCATGCTCTTGCATGTCCTAAGCTGGTGGTTTCTTAAAATAATAAATCAAGAACCAGTGACAACCGAGAGCCTGCTCATGTCCTAGGAAGATGCTGGGGACTTCGCTATTTACTGCTGCTTAAGCAAACAAGGGCAGGCAGGGGTGTCAGAAGGCAGTTCTGGAAGGCAACACTTTCTATTCCAATCTGAGTACGTTTGCAACAGACATACAAACCCATAGTTTGCCTGTTAAAAAAATCTGTGGTGGTGTATGCATGCAGGTGGAAGTGAGGACTGACCAGATTAAGACTCTCCAAAAAAAAATAAATTCACTCTGAAGTTGCAGAAAAGACAACCTCTGCTCCCTTTTCCATACAACACATAACAGAGCCTGGTCCCAACACTCAACAAGTGAACCAGGAGGAAGCTCTGTTTAGCTTGCTGCTAAATAGCACAAGAATTCTTTAGCTCAGGGCTTGTGGCAGAGCAGCAGCAGGGACAGCAGGGACAGCAGGGGTTAACTGCCCTGCCAGTGCCATGCTGGGAGCCAGAGGTATGCTGGAACAATATCAGTAAGAGCGCTGCAAACTTAAGGGGTGTGATATCATCTGCACGTGGAGGGATTTACGCACATAACACCCCTATGTAGGGAATGACAGCAGCTTCCTGAAGGCTGCTATAGTCCTTCTCCTCTTGCCTAGGGACATAATAATGTTCTTCACAGAGCTTGGAACTGGTTGGTTGCAGCTTCTTACGCTGCCTGCAGGGCTTGGTCTGCTCTGGGTTTGCCAAGAAAGCTGCCAACACCAGGACAGAGAAGACAGGCATGCTTTTACACGCCTGCCTGTGAGGACAAGGGCTGGGTGAAGGACCATGGCAGGTCCAGCCTACAAGACAGCGAGCACTAAGGTATTTCAGCTGAGCCCCCACAGCATCTTCCCCATGGCTCCTTTTTCTTGGGACCCCTCAGGACCCCCCAGATAAACTCCCAGGGGGGTGTTTAGGGGCTGCCCTCCTTTGCCATCTTCCCCATAGCCCCTCAGCCCTGCAGACCTCTGCGATACGAGGGAGGTGGGACCCAGGACTCCAAAAAACAACGGTGCCAAGCGGGCTGCCAACAGCAGCCTATTTCCAGGTACCGCTTTACCAAGAAGAGCCCAGCCTGCCTGGAAGCACTCCCGGGAGCATGGGACATGCTGCACATACCAGGCACAGTTGCCTCACACAGGCCGGCAGCGCTGCAGGACACCTGGTCCCAGGACGGAGATCAGGCTGTGCCAGCCCAGCCCTCCCAGGGCTCAGCAAGGGTAACGCTGATGACTTACTGGCTCAGGAGAGGGGTGCCAGGCAAACATTTGGCACCTCCTGCTATGTGGGGCTGGCGGTCTCAGTGAACCCCTTCTGGCCTTAGCTTCTAGGAATGGCTGCTTCTAGCTGCTGTTGGGGATTTTCGTGCAAACGAAGGGCAGAGCTACCCTGAACAACAAGCCAGGAGAGCTTCATCCCATTCTTTTGGAAATGTCAGGCCCAGCAAATGATACTACTTGACCAGTTGCTCTTGGTTTTTGTTTGTTACCCAGTAATGGCAGCAAGTATTGCTAACATGCACACGGCTGAGAAGCGTTCCTGCTCCTGCCAGACTCTCCACCAGAGACCTGAATCTTTGTAGGTTAGGTTACAAAACCAAGACTTTTTCACGTGAATCACGCTCACATGGACAAGGAGCCATTTGCTGATGGACCAGAGGATTAAGCTCTCAGATTAAAGTGCAGCACAGAGCTCATTTCTCTTCATTTAACTGTTCTCCATTCTCAGGATCTTTTTACAAGCCGTAATAAATTAAATATTGCTGTGAAATAAGCAGCTGCTATCAACATAGACCCACAAGACTGGAAGGCAGTAGAAAAGCCCAAAACTAGATAATACTCCTGCTTAGGCTTTACTAGAGCCAAGTCCATTGGAAAAAATGTTTCCTGCCTTGGAAGGCCTACTTCCATTATATACACCACAGCCCGTGTTTCTGTGCAAGGATCTACACCCGGTGAAACCTGTGTATGATTGCCAGCTTGTCTTCCAGTTTTCTTCATCTTGGTGCATCTTCTGTACTTAATAAGCACATTCTCTTCCCACATCCAAGATGTTCCTGAAAATACTGACTAGCACTGTGCTGAGTAGAAACCCTTGCTCAAGAGACCATGGTATTTTGACCTGGAACCATAAGATAATCACTGTTTCAGAACAATTTCCCACCCGTCCTACGGGGGCTTTGCCCAGATCGCATTTCCTCAGTTCATCAGGGCATGGAACAGCATCAAAAGGCCGACGGATGCCAAGTTGTGTCACATCTAACGGCTCTTCCCTTTCCAAATGGCATATCATGTCATCAAAGGCAACTAGGCTGGCATGACATAATTTGAGAATCCCACTTTATAGCTGGGAGAAACCAAACCCCAGCGAATCTGTCAGCAATGATATATTCCAGGTAATAGAGGACTGAAATCTCCTAGTCCTGGGTCTCACTCTTAAACTTAACCAATGTTCTGATTTGTCAACTTTCACAATTTATGAGCTTCGCAATATTTAGTATCTGGCGAGAGAGGGGAAGTAGTCAGAGGGGTTGTGGCCACAGCTTCCTGCGCCACTTCATTCTTAAGTTCCTGGGGTTTAATAAATAAAAAAATAAATAAATTTGAAGGTGCTGAAGGTCTCCAAACCAGAATACTTCTAAATATATCACATTTATCTATCTAACTAATAAGCATTTTATCTCAAAGCTGGTATCACGCTCTCCAAACCTTTGGGTCTGATAACACTGTGTGCAACAAGACACTTGAAGGGAATAAGCCAGGGTATCCAAATGATACCATCTTAGAGGTAAAATTAATATATGGTCTACAGATTCAGGATAATGTTTGTCAAAGCTGCCTTTGGATCCAAATTTCTATAAACTTATGATTAGACTTCTGGGTTAGTTTACTAGACTATTGCAGTCTAACCATTAAAGTCAACAGCTTCCATGTAACTCAAGTTAAGGAAACATTTCACTGACCTAAGAACAACACCCAAAAAATAGCATCCAAATGCATTTCTTAATACAATATTTCTTATCATACAAATGCATTTCACTTGTTTTATTTGTAAGTTCAAGCAAATTCCTTTTACACTCCTGTGTAACTCAGGCAGGATTCCCAGAGCATCCTGTGCCTGGCAGCACAGGCAGCCCCATGTCAGGTTACTCAAGGCCCCAGTTCAACACCACACGTAAATACACGTCTGTGTACAAACCTGCATTTCCATGTAGCCATAGTTATCAGAAGCAAATGGCTCCCAGTTGTAACAAATGGTTGTCATCTGAGTTATCACCTTCAGCAGAGACAAGACAAACCTCGGGGGCTGTGGGAGAGAAGGCAAGCTAACAGGGAGACAACCATTCCTCACGTGGTTTGTATTAGCGACCACCTTCAGCGCTGGTCCAGGGAAACTCTGAAGCATTTCCTCTTCCAGACAAATCAAACTGACTTTGGGGTTTTTATTTGCTGCAACATAACAAGATGCTACAAGAAGAAGAATCACTGGGCTGCTCGGCTCACCCTGGGTTTGAAGGCTTTGGCCTAAGATGGTAATTTGAATGGGAAATGAAGTGTTCCTTTCCTCTGGCCTTGACTCTAATGGGGGTTGAAATGTTCCAAACACTTGTATTTGTGCAAAATAAAAGGGAGCACGAAGAGAACGGTGGGTTATCCTTTATTTTTCCAACCTGACTCAGAGACAACCTGAACTGCAGCTGCTTCCCAAGGTTAGCTGATGTTAACCACTGCAAACTGAAACTCCAGTTCCTAAACATCTGGATTCCCATCTCCCAGTCTGTACAGCGGCAGTAACAGCACTTCCCTCCCTTATGGGTCTACAACTCACCCAGACATGATGGCACAGCTGAAATAGTGACGGTAGACCCTACTGATGGAACAGATATGTAATATACAATATATAACATATATATACACTATCGTATATATTATATAGTTTATTAAAAAAATAGAAAATGGGTTGTTAGGATACTATTAAACTTATCCCTAGCACAGATGAGTTCTCAGAACCAGCCTGAGTGCCTGGTCCCTCCGTAAATTGTGCCTCCCACCTCTCTGCTCCTGCCCACCTACTGTATGCTGGCATCAGGAGGGGCATGCACAGGGCACAGAAATAGCACTCTGCCCTTAGGCCCTCTATGTCCCCCTTCAAAAATGTGTGCCCTGTTCTGCTCCTCTCCAGGCCACGTACAGAGAAGGGGAAGTTATTTATGAGTGCTGCTTCTTCTCCACATCTCTTCCCCGTTCCTTTTAGCTGAGTCAGGAGGACAGTTCTGCACCCGCGGTGATGGAGCCAAGCCTGGACACTGCCTCACTGCCTGGTAGTGTATTTTAAGAGCCATTGCTCGCACAGACTGCAGTGCTGCTCCTTTCATTGCCTTCCTTACAAACTCACTAGCACAGCTCTGCACCCTACAATGCGTTTTCCCCTCCAGGGTTCCCAGTGGGCATCACCAACCCACCCAATGGAGCTGCCACAACTTTTGTGAGCAGCCACTTCCACCGTCAGAGAGCTCATGCTCACAAATCACTGCCTGGAGAGTCTGCGTGGTATGTGACTTAATTTTCTTTTCCATAATATGAAATCCAATCTGAAATGCACAGATTAGTTTACTAATCTGTGTAAATCCTATTAATAGCACTTACGCTGCTGCACTCCCATTCACATTCTAACAAATCTGTTTAGACCGGCTTGGTTTTCCCCCATCTCCTGCAAGATCTTCACACCTGGTTGCAGTCACGTCTTCACCAAATAGCTGGCCACAAATGGACACTTATGCTTTATAGTCCTCTCTCATACTTTACTTCATGTCCCGTGGCCTGACATGTTCTGGATCAAAGCATTAGAGCTGTAAATCACCACGATGCCATTGAAGCTGAAGGGATTATATGAAGGGTCGCACAGCTTCAGCGGGGAAGGGCAGAGCCTGTACTCCTCCTCTCCCCAGCATCGCTGGCCTCTGCACCTGCCACAACGTGCCCCCTGCAGCTCCCATTGCACCACAGCAACTCTGCCCTGCCCTAGGCGCCTTGCTTAAAACTGAGCCCAGGACTAAGCAAAGGACTTGCCTGGGGAAGAGAGGTGGTGGGCAGGCTCTGGAGCCACTGGATGTGTGCACACCAGCCCCACATACATCCCCCCCCACCATCACCTCCAGGTTTCGGGTGGTACAGCTGGTACAGTTGGTACAGCTGGTGCTGGGGCTTGCCACTGTTGGAAAGGGCAGCCTCGCTGGCAGCTGTGGGCTGTGATCCCCTCAAGCTCAGTGTGGCCTCCCAAAGAGAAGGCACCTTCTGTTCTGCTGTAGAATAAACCATTCTCTATTTGAAACAACAATATTTACTTTTCCTATAGTGGACTCCAGCGGCTTTCCACACCACAGTCATGGCAGGAGGGGTCAGCACTAGGAACGGAAGAGGAGGAGAGTGGGGCTTGCATGCCTCACTCCAACTTCCTAATCAAGCTGTGCATTAATTAACTAATCCCCTCCACAATGCTGTCCCCCTATGCTTCATTTCACTGCTATCCTGGAGTCCTTGTAACAAAGCACCTTTCCCACCCCAGCTCCACTCCAAGCTGTCTGCATGTGGACAGGACTGTGCTGTTACCTCGGGGTAAGGAGTCCTCTGTGTCCTTGGGCCAGGCTGGTGTTTGCTAAAACCAGACCCTGGGAAGGGCTCTGTGCTGCGGCCACCCTCAACCTGCCCTTGGAGGCTTCCAGCATCTGCTAACCCATCCCACCCCATGTGCCAGGCAGGAGAGGATGGATGCAGAAGGAAAAGACTCCCCACCAGGCAAGCAGCTCCCCAGACTTACCAGCTCGAAAGTTTTAGTGGAGAATGGGAGAACATGGGAACTGTTCTGCCCCCCACCAAAATGCAGTAGGACAAACCCTCTCCCAGGGTCCCAGCTATGGAACCCCTGCTCCTTGCATGAGTCTGTTGGCTGTGCAAACATGACCACGCAGCTCTCCCCTCATCCCAGGGCCAAGCAAGGCTCTGAAGTGCTTTCACAAAGCTCAGTAAAAAGGCTGTGACTGTGGTGCTGAGCCAGTTCCAGCACAGCCCCAACTATGTTTCCAACATTTTTCCTACTAGAAGGTTCAATGAATAGCATAAAGGATTTGGGGCTCTTCTCTTTCCCTCCCCATAGCTGAACTGCATCTACCTCCATCCAAAAGCATATGGATTTTCTCTTATCGCAACAGAATCTTATTGAGGTCAATACAGGTTTACTACCTCCTAGTTTCTTCTAAAATCATTTTAAGTCTTTAATTACCTGAATAATTCTTGCTGGTTTGCATGAATATTAGCTCAGGAATTGTTTGTGGTTTCTCAGTGTTGTGGAAGGAATATTTTAGAAGTATTACCCACACTCAAGAAATTCTCCCCAAATTCTCTTTTACAAGGGCTTCTTACTTGTTACCTGTGTTAAAGCCTGCCTGTGAAGCAGCTGTTTGGTTTTAGACTTTTAATATCTTTGTAGAGGTCCCCATTGTGAGATATTAAAATGCCACAGAGAAAAAAAAATATAGAAAAAAAGCCAAAAGAAAAAGAGGAATTTTTAGAGAGCCAACGAGCCAAATACAATATGTGGCCAGACAGAATCAGCAGCGCTGGCTGCAGTACAAACCCAAGAGGCATCAGACAAACCGCCCTGGCCACAACGGTAAAGGTTCACCAGCAAAAGGAATGTAGAAGACAAAATGGGGGGCAGACTCCCCCTTCCTTCTCCACCCTCCTCCTGAAAGACTATCTGACATGGCTGATGCCTCTGGTGCATTCAGATGTGCCGCTCTGGAAGGGCAAATAAGGGCTTGCTGGCTGGGACGTTCTGCCCTCGGTCCTGTGCCTCTGTGCAGACAGACTCATGAGAAGTGATGTTTAAATACTACAGGTAGTACAGGGGGACACCCCACCTCAGCCCTTTCATACATGCTCTGAGCTCCTCTCTAAATTAGTGCAATTTCTGTCACCCTTGCTGCAGAGCATCACGTAGCAATGGCTGGAGACCTTGTTCCAACATCCAGATGATGCGTGCTCACAGCCCACGCTCAACTGTCCTGTGCCTGTTTTGTCCTTACCCTAAATAGCTCTTTCCACTCTGATGTGTTTATAGGGGACAGTCACGTTCCCCTCTCTCCCCTCTGCCTTTACTGGGCCACCTAACCAAGCTCTGCCAGTGACTGGCTTGCAAAGGGCTCCTTCTCCTGACATCAAAACCTGTACCACATCCCACTGTGAGATGTAACATATCCTGGAGGAACCCCGCTGGTTTCATACACCCAAGGAGCTCATAGCCCACCTTCTTCTCCTTGTTGCTCACAGTCCTTCAACAAACACGCAGGAGAGCTGAAGTCACCATTCCAGGAGGGTTACATCCAGAAGGTGAACTTAACTCACAGCTACTCTTTACATCCTACTGCCTGAGAATGGACTCAGGAGTTGCTCATGCTTGAGCAGTGTCAGGGCTTGCTGCCCATTGTCAGGGAAGATAGCAGGCCTGCTAGCAGCCTAGCTCTCTTGTCCCAAGATTTAGGCCCTGACAATATTCTTCTGTTCCCATGAGAGAGGAAAAGTTACTCATGCTGAGAGGATCCTAATAATCACATTCTCAAAACACAGGGGCCTTGTTGATAGGGGTACAGGCTGCCTTAAACCAAGAAGCAGTTAGGGGAAGGTGTTTAGGAGTAACAGAACATGTTAGGAACCAACCATAACAAGAGGGTCAAAACAGCAGGTGTGCAGATACTTTTAGGCATTAAAAGTAACCTAACGGTATTTAGCTATAAGATGGGTTTATCAGAACTCAGTATAATTACTAACCAATCAATACGGTGTGAACAGTGTGTGTAACCAATTAGCAGTTTTTTAGCTTGCTACATTTGCAGTAAACAAAGGTGTATCATCTGTGTGATTTCACCCAATAAGATGGCTTCACCTAAAATTCATATCGAATTGTGTGTTGCTCTCTGCCGGTCACCACAGCTCCTGCCTGTCCCCAAGCCAGAGGCTGCTGCCTTGCTGTGGTCTGGGCAGCAGTGGTGTGTCTTCTTCATGGTCATCACAGAGTACAACCTCCTGCACCATTTTACTCTGCAGTAGCTGGTGATTTCAGCTAGTACATCAGGTTGCAAACGTGGTTGCTAGACTTAGTTCTCATGCCTTTGGTACAGGGGACGACGATCTTTTGGAAGGATTAAGATGGACAGGGAAGAGAAGTCACCTCTTAAATCTCATGAAGGCTGGCAGAGGGGTCTGAAAGCCTGGGTCACAAAGAGTTTTGCAGCCTGGCTCATCCCAGCATTTGACGTTGGACATTCAGTGTCCAATTTCTGCTACAAAGTTTGGTGTTGAGTCCTGCCACTCACTGCAGTCTCAGGCATCCACTCAGCACTCCCCGGGGATGAGCAGTGGTGCTTCACCACCACCCAGGGGCATTGCCTGGTGTAGGTGTGTTCTAGGACTAGTGACAGAGAAATTACTACATGGTTTCCTCCACATCAGCCCTGCAAAACCCGTTTTCACCTACCTGGAGTACCAGCTTTCCCTCATGGAACAGCCTCCGATGCTGAGCCACACGGGACCCCGTCTTTAGGGGAGCCTCCATGTGTCACAGTGATAAAACTCACCTTCAAATTAATTTTGATAGAAGTATTTTGTATCAGCTCCCTTGGAAAGGATCAGGAGTCCTGGCCCTTGGTAACTCCCTGTCCTCCATGCATAAACACAGTGAGCTGCTGATGAGCTCCTCAAACGCAGCCTGCAGCTCCAGCAGTCCCACTGAGCTTTGGGGAGTGATCATGTAGAAAAATAGTGATAAAACCCACCCAAATCTGCCACGCCATCCTCTTTCTCAGTCAAACAGCTTCTCCAAGCACCCATC
This sequence comes from Porphyrio hochstetteri, assembly GCA_020800305.1. Classification (NCBI taxonomy): domain Eukaryota; kingdom Metazoa; phylum Chordata; class Aves; order Gruiformes; family Rallidae; genus Porphyrio; species Porphyrio hochstetteri. Next base: position 64,033,044 of record CM036908.1, on the reverse strand, counting down.
TATTGAATCGAGTAATAAAGATACATTTCTTCTGTTGTGAACTTACCTCAAGAAGTGTAACTCCAAGTGAGCTCACAGATGCACGTTGGGAGTAGACAGAACTGCTAAAAAAGCTCCCAGAACTGAAGGGACTTCACTTGGTGGAAAAAGAGCTGAAGAAAAGGGGAAGGGAGGAAAATACAACCTGTGGATTAGACACTGTGATCTGACCCACTCGAGGACATTAAACAGAACCAAAACTCAAATGTCATGAAACTGAGAGATGGCAAACCTCTGTGTAACCAGCCTACAAGACTGACTGCTGCAAAACACCATGGAGGCCAAAAGCTTGTCACAGAAAGTGTGGAAATATATGTGTATACACACACCCCCACACATGCACACGGGTATGTGTATATACCTGTGGTCTCTGAGGGCTGGAAAGGACCTGACACCACCATTCAGTCTTTTCCCCAGGTCCAAGACAAGATCAAATAGATGTCGGTATGTTCTGACAGATGTTTGTCTAGACCTGCTTTTAACAGGAGAATCTCCCACCTCCCCAGGCAATTTGTTCCAATGCTTCCTTTTCTTCTTCAGCTTTATACACACATGCACACATACATTTATCTTAGAAGGTGAGCTGAGCAGGCTCTGATGACTTGCACATCAAAAGGCTTGTTAACTCATTTCTCATGGCAAGATCTTCATTGCGAGTGATGTACGAGCCTGAAAGATCCCAGCCTGACCTGAGATGACAGGTTGAGCTTGTGGGACCTGCAGATGAGGTAAGGGGGACAAATGGGAAAGGCTGAGGGGGATTAATTCCTTATTAATCCATCCAATTTGGTCTGCTGATACAAGAGAGTGCAATTTTTGTATATGCCATCTTTAGATGGAAACATAAAGTCCCTATTGTTTCAATAAAATAAATACACTTCAAGGTTCCTCAGCAGCCCCCTCAGAAGAGATGCTGTCCTGTCAAACTTAAGTAAGGCAAAGGAGGGGATGAGGAATGAGGCTGCGCAGCTGGAATATGCAAATGGCAGGATGGAGAGTAGCACTTTTCAGCCCGCCCTGTGTATCTATTACCTCCGCTTTTGGACTGACAATGCACCAAATGTTTCATTGCCTGGGGCCTTACAAAGCCGACCCGGCTTTTTTAGCTGAAAGCACTAATGTAGAAAGGCAATTGGGAATTAATTATTTAATGTGGTTCTCATTGGTAGAAAGCTTCCACCCCTCCTGCATCTCAGCTACCATTATACATATGTTGCTTTCTTCAGACTCCAGTGATTAGACAGCAGTGGAAAATTATGGCTAAATCCCGTTCCCTCTTGCAATGAACTCAGTTTAAATCAATGGATTTGCACTCAACAGAGCACACTGCTAGGAAAGCATTGTGACAAAATCCACAGCCAGCCTCTCCATTTCTGAAAACAAGCAATCTCACGCCTCTGCTCCCAACCCCTCTCTTTAACAGGCAGCAGAAGACTACTCCTATTTGAATATTAAAATCCACACCAGGAGCCCTGTTCATAGGAAATAGGAGGGAGCTCCTGTTAGCCAGGGTGTTCAGATGCCTCACTGGAACAGGCAGAAAGGTGTATCCCAAATCCACACCGTATGTTGGTTCAGCTCCAGCTTCTCTGGGATTCTCAAGATAAGCATCTATTTCATTCAGAGCCTTTTTAGAAAACTGTCCTTTTAAAGATCTCTCTTCAACAGCTGCATGCCAGAAACTCCCATCCAAGTCACTTTAAGAGCTTAAGGATCAGGCCCTGTGCATTTAAAAAATAAGGTTTGCAAAATAAGATCCTGGAGCAGGGCTGAGAAGGGACATGAACTTACACTGCAGCTGCCGTACATGGGAAAGGAGTAACTTCTTCCCCACAGTCACCAGCTCCAAACCATCCCAGATGAAGACCTGACAGGATCCTACTAAAATTCAACACGGTGAATTACACCAGGAGTTAATTTAACATAATGTGTTGTACAATTCCAAACACAAAATGTACCGGGTTTGCTTTTTTCCAGCTCTGTAGATGAAAGAAATACAGCTGTACAGATGTGCTTCTCTAAGATCCGGTGGCATGAAACCTGAAATACCCCAGAAAGATTCAGAGGCGAGTTTTAATCTCCATGGAAGCATGACACTTTTGAAGGTCTATGAAATTATATACCCAGGTCTGAGAAGGGTAAACTTATCCGTCTGGGCAGAGCTGCTGATTAAGACAGACAACTCATTTTCTCCTGGAAAGCTGCGTTGTATGTGGTTTGAAAAAATAATCAGTCATTAGAGACAGGTTTATGCTGTAAAGAGAAAGAAGAGGGGGGGACGACACACAACCAAAATAGTTCTGGGAGAGATGGGAAAAGGAAAAGCAGCATCAAAATATTCCCTTTGTTTAAGTGATTCCCTGCAAATTCAGGAGGCAGAAGGGAAGATGGGCTGAGCATCTCTCAGGGCCAGGCTGAGCGAGGCTGGCGACGATGGAGGCATATGGAGACCCACCCAGGGCGCAGACAGAGCAGAGGACCCCCAGACCTCAGCTTACGCAAGATGACCTTTCCCCTCTCTAAAATTTCAAAGCTGGCGTTGCCGGCGCTGAACAGACTGTGTGCCATATGTAACATGACCTCAGCCTCGCTCTGCCAAGCCACTGATGGCATCGCTAATGAGAGGTGAAAGGTCCCTTTCTTGCAGCTCGCTCAGAAACCCACCGAGGCAGCGGGTGCAGGACAGGCCCCCCGACCCCTTATCCCTGCAGGCAGGCACCCGCCGCCCCGCCACAGGGCCTGGCCGCCCTCCTGAAATCACACACACTCCTATCCAAAGGGCTGATGGTTCCTCTTCCCTTGGCCCAACAGCAACCAGAACATACTTTCCCCCCTGCCCCGGCAATGAAAATATTTGCTCAGTGCCCAAATGCAAAACGTGTAGGCAAACAGATCCCTGTATGTAAATCCTGTCCCTGGTCCCTGCTGTTGCCCTGCCAACCCTGGCAGCACCTTGTTCAGAGGGTGGATTATGCCGTTTGCATCACCCAGGTGGGCAACACGGGTTTGGGCTGGAAGATGGTGCAAGGTTGGAGGGGACAGAAGGGGGACGGCAGACGAGAAATACCCAGCAGGGCTAGGTCTGCATCCCCCATCACACCACAGCCATGGGGGTGAGGTAGCCAGGCCTCTGTGAGGACACATGTGGTCACCCTGCCCCGCTCAGAAGCAGCATTGTCCCCAGGCTGAACCTGAGGAAGACCCTTCCTGGGCTGGACAGTGCCAGAAGGAAGTGGGGAGGGGTGGGGGAGTAGCCATCAGCCCCCTTCCAAATCGGCTTTTTAAAAAATTAAATTGCAATGCTTTTTTTTCTCCAGGGTTCTGCACAAAAATCATTGCAATGTCTTGCAGAAAAAAATCAACCACCACGGGGCCGGGGGAGAAAGGGGGGCACATTCGTGGGTGGGTGTGCGCACACGTGGGTGCGTGGGGGTGCCCGTGGGTGGGTGTTGGGGTGCGAGCACGGGTGGATGCGCACGGGTGGGTGTTACAGCGGGTCCCTGCTGTGCATACAGGCAGGGGCTACGGTGCCACCTCCGCTGGACGCTGGACCCCGTCCGTCCATCCCCTCCCGGCTCCCAGCCGCGAGCAGCGCGCAGACTTCCGCGGGCGGCCCCTCCGCGCCCGCGCTTTGTCCCACGCGGTGCTCCGCGGCAGGTTCCCGCCGTGCCGGCATCGCCGCTCCCCCCGCCGCGGGGTTCCCGGGGAGGGCCGGGCTGGAGCCTCCACCGCAGGCGCGGAGGGGACGCGCACCGGCCCCGCCCGGGCGCACACGGCGTCGGGAGCGACTGACTCATCGATGGCATCTGCGCCGCCGCGGAGGGTCGCCGAGGACGGCGGGCAGCACGGCTACCCACCCGCGGCCCTGCTCCTGCCTCCCAAGCAGGGACAGACCCCGCGGGAGCGGAGCCCGGCTTTCAGCCTCGCAGCTTTTCTGCCGGGGATTAATTTTGTACATCGCGTCCCGCGCAGAGAAATTAAATTATTCGTTTCAGATATTAATTCCGGACCCCCCACCCCAGCCCCCTTCCGGAACACCCTTGTTTTACGGGAGCGCAGAGAAAGCTGCCCACGCGTGTTGGGTCGCTCCGGGGCACGTTCCGCTGCCGATTACAGGGGGGCAGCCGCGGCGCGGAGCTCGGGGGAAGCAGCGATCGATCCCGCGGCAGCCCACGGCGCGCTTTGGCCGCAGCCTATTCGAGCTGCATTATCTTATGGGAGGGGGAGGGCAGAAATTGCAATTATCAGTGTCTCGGGTTACGGCAAATGCCATTATGCTGAGAAAGGGGAAGGAAAACAACGCCGCGCAAATGCGAATCGCCTCGCTAATAACGCGCTGCTGCTGCGCGGTCCCTGCGCGCCCGCGGAGGGCTCCCAGAGGCGCTGGGAGATTTGGAGAAGTGCGAGGGGATGGAGGTGTATCCCCCCCTCCTTTGCGTGAGGGGACCGCAACATTATTTTTGGGGGGTGCGGCGGGAAGCAGCACGCTTCGGTGGCGTGGGGGTACCCGGGGGTCGTGTCACGCCCACGGACACGCGGGGGACACGCAGCCGAGCCGGTGCCGGTTGGAAGGCAAGCAGGGAGGCTGCTGTGCAGAAAAGGAGTTAAACCCCGCCGTTGTCCTTTGATTGAGGAAACGGCTCATCCAATTCAGTTCCAGATTATTCAGGGGCAGACTGCCTCGCTCGCTCCCTCTCTCCCCACACCAGCCCAAACATCTTGAAGTAATCAGCAGCTGAGAACGGAGACGTCCCCCTGGCATCTCAGGTTAAAGAAGGAGGTCCAGGAAAATGTGGTAGAGCCATTACAAGAAACCTGAGATGCATTCATCAGAGACTCCAATTGCCATCGCATTAGGATTGATTAGAGACCAGCAGTACCGTAATGACCCGGAAAGAGGGGCATACGGGGATTATTAATATCAGACTTCTTAAAATTAAAAAAAAAAAAAAAAAAAAGGGAGGGGGGGAGAAAAAGAAGGAAGGAGGAGGGAAGATTTAAAACCCAAAAGCGCATCTCAGTGCTGCTGCTGAGATGCAGACTTACCTGAGAAGCACAGGCACCGGCCAGCCTCACAGACGATAATGTATCTAACTTCTAAGGAAGAAAAGGCAAACAAGCATGGAAACCCCCACTTCTGGACCCCCTGAAATCGCCCGCTCTCATAAGCAGCTTGCACCGAACCCAGCGCCGCAGCCCCGGGGCTGCGCAGGCGGCGGCTCGGGGAGGGGGGAGACAGCCGGGGGTCCGGTCCTGCTGCCGGGCTCACCCCCCCCCGGCCAAAGATAGCTGGTCCCCGGACCGGCGACAGCAAGGACGAGTTAAGGAGCCTCCAAGGAGGAGCAAGGAGACCTCGGTGGCTCGTCTCCTTCTCAGTTCCCTGCGCCAAAACAAATCAGCCCCTCCTGGTCTCGGTTTAAATGTAGCTCACTGGATAATTAACTCCATCTTTCCAGCCCTGCTTTAACTGTTTATTTAGTGTCACCCCGTATTACCATCACTAGCACTTTCCTCTGAACAGGAGGAGCTGGAGGGTTTCACCTCCCAAAAGGAAATTCTTCGTAGCTTAAAAGAATCAGTATCCAGGAGGTACATTAGCGAGCAGGAAGGGGGGCGAATATCCCACAGCAAAAGCAGGATAAAATAAGGGTGTCGAGGGACAGGGACAGAAAGACGTATAGGCACCCGGAGAGAAAAAAATAATAATAATTTTTTTTTAAAAAACCCACAAAAAAACCCCAACAAAACCAACGCGTGATCACCTCTAATCCTTTGAAAAATGTCCCGGTAAGTGTACGAAGAAAGAGCCCTTTGTGCCCAAGGGATCGCCCCCACCACCTCGCCGAGGCCACGCCGGGAAGGCCTTATCCTTATCCTGCCCTTCGCCCGGTCCCGTCCCGTCCCGCCCGGTCCCGTCCCTCCTTCAGCATCCCCGGCCCGGCCTGACCCCGCTCGGTGCCGGGGGACCCACACCGCCGAGCACCCCCGAGGTGCGGAGGTGGTGGTGGGGAAGGATAGGGGTGGGGGGGAGAAGCGATCAGGGACACGGCCCCCACCCCGCGGACACCCTTTGTTTTTACAGGTGTCTGGAGGGCAATTTACTAACAAGTAATTAAAGGTTGCACCGGTTTGCAGGCGCGCCGGGCCAAAGGCGCTTGCAAGAGAAGAGCCCTGCATATGGAGAGGGGCTTGTCCTTCCTCATTAAAAAATAGAATAATAAAGGGGGGATGGGGGGGTGGAAAAGAGAGGGAGAGAAAGAAAATACAAATCCTTTATTGTTTGGGAATAAGCCGGGGAAGCTGGCTGTCTCCCCTGCGCCTCGCGTTCGGCAGGGAAGGCGGCGCGGATCCGGTATCACGTTGCAGATCCTCACTCGAGATAACGAAATGCGATCTATTTTTCAGAACAGCAAGTGGATGGGAAAGGAGCCCTCTACAACACAAACCTCATTGACTTAATGGGTCGGTTTTGGATTTCGCCTTCGAAAGGTTCGGAAAGCGGCAGCGTTGTGTTACTGCCCCGCCGGCTCCCAGCCTCCAGCCCCCCGGTTATCAGCAGCCGAGACGGGGCTCCGAAAAGGGGGAAAAAAATAAATCAGAAATGCCGCTGATTTTATTCTGTCGCGCAATTTATTTCCCCCAGACCCTCAAGCATTAAACAAAAAAAAAAATTAAATTTATTTTTGGTTGGAGAAGAGCATTATATCTAAGATGGGGGGGAGATGGGAGTCGTGTTCGGGTTGGGGGTTTTTTTTGGCTTTGTTTTGTTTTCCTGGCGAAATCGAGGAAAAGCGGCAGAGTGTTGCGTGGGATCCGTCTCCATCCCGGCTCTGCCCTGTAAAGCGCTTCATCGAATAAAGAAGCGGAGAAATTCCTTTCCCGCACAAACGGAGCCGATCGCTTTCCCCGCAAGCGGGTCGAGGCACGGAGGCCCCGCGGTAGCGCACCGGCCCCCTCGGCCGGCCGCCTCCTCTCCGCGGGTGCGGAGATGCCAGGACCCGGCGGTGGGGGGTGAAGAAGGATTGGGGGGTAGGGGGGTGCAAAGCCAAGCGCTTTGCCCGGGATGGAAGCGGGGTGAGCCCTTTGGGCTGCTCCTTTTCAGCAGTAAAAGAAAAGCCAGGGAAGCAGCCGGCGGCAGCTCCGCGCAGCGCTGCTGTTGGGTGATTATTTGGTTACTTACTTATTTGCATTTGTCCTTTTTTTTTTTTTTTTTGAGCAGCTCGAAACCATTTTTTTTTCTGCGTGATTTTCAAGGGCTAAACGGGATGGGGCCGTTTGGGAACTAATTTACCTCTTTTTGTGGTTTTAAGTGAAAGGTTTCCAATTTTTTTTTAGGAGAGCCAACCTCGGGCAATAATTAACGTTGATGCTGACCGGTTCTCTCCTGCAGCGTGTAACTTTCAGGTAGACCCCGGCGAGTGTGTCCCCTGCTCCTGTGAATTTAGGTGACACGGAAGAGTGGAGTCCCGCTCGGAAATCGCGGGGAAGCCTCGGCTCAGCCCTTGCCCGTCCCTGTTAGTTCCACCGCCGGCCGCGCCGGGATCATTTGCTTATTCCCAGTAAGAGCGGCGTTTGTTTTGGTCGGCCTTTTAAAGGGGAGGAAAAAAAAGAAGAAGAAGAAGAAAAAAAAAATATAGGAGAAATGTGAGGGCAAGAGAAAACCTCTCTCGTTAAAATGGCAAGGGGCTTCCCCAGCCCCGCTTTACATTTCTCTCATCCTGAGGGTATAAGCCCTCACTCAGGTCTGTGCTTTTCCCGAACTGAGCACCTCATTTAGAAAAGAAAAAAGAAAAAAACCCCATCAAATTAATAACAATAAAAAGGAGGGATGGGGAGCCCCACTCCCAGGCTGGGCAGGGCATCGCTCCTCCAGGACGCGGCCGCGGACGGCTGCGAGCCCATGCGTTATAATTCTGCGCACTTGCTCCAGACTTTAGGGTATTAGTTGATTTTAGAGCCGGGTTTAAGGCTCCGTTCCGGTCCCCACACAGCTGCCTTGTCAATAAGGATCTGGTCCAAGCAGACATTCCTTCTGGGAGGACATTGCAGCTCTTTAAGACTTCATCTGCAACATCATAAGTACTAAAATAAAATGGCAAGGGAAAATTACCAGACACATGGTCATGGGATATAGAAGCGCCCTGACTCCAGCGTACATAGTAAAGTCACTGTGCAGACTGGATGGCAAGGGCTTATTTTAAACAGCCCCTAGACACGGAATACACGGGGAAAAACAACAATCTGGATTGAGGAAAATATCGGAACCGGCCTTTCCTATATTGTATCGCGAGCAGGGAAGAGGGAACGGGCAGCGGGAGGGCCACCGGCCCCGGCTAGGAGCCCCTTCTCCGCCTCGGCCACAGACGGGCGGCTCTTAACCGAGCGTTTAGAGTCAAATAAACCCGAACGTCTTCAGTGAAGACAAACAGGTTTTAAAGAGCCCCGCGATGGTTATTAGCACCCGCGGAGCGAACTCGTTCTCGAATCAAAAGCGTTCTGGAGTGCGCTTAAAATACTGTTTTCGGCTTATCTAATCAAAGATAAATACAGTCATAAAGGCACCCTCTTCCCACCGCTCCCCCGCCCTTATCTCACCGCATTGTCCTCATCTCCCAGCCTGTCCCAGCTACCGACAATAGATTATCTTTACTTAGGGAGCCTAATTGTTTTCTAATTTTTTTAATAATTGCTTTTGAGCGAGGTGTGCAAATGAGGATTAGGCTAATTAAGGCGCCGCCGGTCGGTGCAGTTTTGCTGCCCCGCCGCCCGCACGGCTTCCTCTGGGGCTCCGCGGGGCTGCCCCAAACCTGCCCCGCCGCGGACCCCCCCGTGGCCAAGCGGGGCAACGCGGGGGACAGTGGGGACGCGTATTATTTAGCTATTCAGTAAAGCATTATTTATTCATTCCCGGCATTAAGGTAATTAAATGCGGGCTTGCTTAGCATGGGATGGCGAGTTGGGCGAGCAGGAGTTTGGGAAGAAAAAAGAGAGTGGAAGAAAGACAAAGTCCGCCCGGAACGGCTTCCCCAGGGATGCACCGGGGGGTGCGGGGCAACGGGCCTCTCCCCCCCGCAGCCACCGCCGGGGCCGCACCCGCGCAGAGGCGGCGGCGGGAAGCGCAGCCGCGGCGGCCGGGGCCGGGTCCCCACCGCCAGGCCCCGCCCGCCCGTGCCGAGGCTCTGCCCGCCGGGCCGGGCTGGGCTGGGCTGGGCTGGGCTGGGCTGGGCTGGGTTGGGCTGGGTTGGGCTGGGCTGGGCCGGGTCGGGCCGGGCCCGTCGCGACGGGGGCCGAGCCGCGGGCGCCCAATCAGCGCGGCGCGGGGGCTCGGGCGCTTTAAGCGCGGCGGCGGCGGAGCGGGGACAAAGTCCCCCCAGCGCCGCGACCAGCATCCCCGCTCGACCGCCACCGGTTGCCGCTGCGCCTCCCCGCTCTGGGGACGGGACTGGGACCGGGACTGGGCCCCGCGGGCGGCTTCCCCCCGCCCCTCCGCCGCCGCACTCCCGCGGGGTGCCCGCCGCCTCCTCCTCCTGCCGTCGCCGCGCCCGGCCATGTCGATGTTGCCGTCGTTTGGCTTCACGCAGGAGCAGGTCGCCTGCGTCTGCGAGGTGCTGCAGCAAGGGGGGAACCTGGAGAGGCTGGGCCGGTTCCTCTGGTCGCTGCCGGCTTGCGACCACCTGCACAAGAACGAGAGCGTCCTGAAGGCCAAGGCCGTGGTGGCCTTCCACCGCGGCAATTTCCGCGAGCTCTACAAGATCCTGGAGAGCCACCAGTTCTCCCCACACAACCACCCCAAACTGCAGCAGCTCTGGCTGAAGGCTCACTACGTGGAAGCCGAGAAACTGCGGGGCAGACCCTTGGGCGCCGTCGGCAAATACCGCGTCCGCCGAAAATTCCCTTTGCCCCGCACCATCTGGGACGGCGAGGAAACCAGTTACTGCTTCAAGGAGAAATCCCGGGGCGTGCTGCGGGAATGGTACGCCCACAACCCCTACCCGTCCCCCCGGGAGAAGCGGGAGTTGGCGGAAGCCACCGGTCTCACCACTACCCAGGTCAGCAACTGGTTCAAGAATCGGAGGCAGCGGGACCGAGCGGCGGAGGCGAAGGAAAGGTACTTGTCACCCTTCCATCTTCCCCGTACCCCCTTTTTTTCCCGCTATCCCGTGCGGGGAGCAACCGGGAGCTCCAGGAACGCGGCGAGCACCCGGCAGCGGATGGGTGGGAGCGACGAAAACACTTCGCTCCTTCCAAATCCTTTTTTTCCTCCCTTCTTCTTCTTCCCTAAACCGCGTTGCGTTTTGTTCTCCCGCTCCGCCGGGAAAACACCCAAGCGGGTTTTCCACCCGAGATCCACCGGACCCCACTAGTCGCCTCCCGACCCCACCTGCCCGGGGGCGAGCGGGGGCAGCAAGCCCCACACCGGCTTCTTCAGGCCGCTCCGCCGCCTTTGTTTGCTGCCTGCCGCCCCGAGTAAACCGGGAGCGACGCGATCCCGGAGCCTACGGGGAAGCGGTCGGGATGCCGCGTCGGGTATTCTCGGGGATCGGGCAGGGTAGCTCCGAAGCCCGGAAAAGGGGTGGGATGCTGCCCCGACTTGGAGGGGGAGGAACAGGAGGGAAACCGGCATGAAGAAGCGCTGGCCAAGCCGAGCCGTCGCCCCGTACCGAGGCCACCCCGGGCGCCGGCGCCGGCGAAGCAGTCAGGAGCGAAGGGCATCGCCCCTGCTTTTTGTCTGCTCCAGCGACCTCCCCACCGAGCCTCCTAGAGAAAATCCCGCATCCTGCTCGTCCTCGGGCCGCGCTTTCATTTTTAATTAAACTGTGAAAAATTGCGGGCCCCCCGCCCCCATCCCTCCGTCCTCCAACTTTTCCTTCTCACCTAATTACGGATCTGTGCGGTCAGAACATAACGGTCCGTTATGAAAATATTAGATGGTTTCTTGTTGTTGTTTTGTTTGTTTGTTTTGGGGTGGGGTTTTTTGGTTTGGGTTTTTTCTTTTCTTTTTTCCCGGGTTTCTGCTCCCACGATGAAATGAAACGCAGAGGATTTGCTGGGGACATTAGCACAGCGCCCATCCCCGGAGCCTCCCGCCCTCCCTAACATCCCCCTTGTGTTTTCTTGCCTTTCCGCAGGGAGAACACGGAAAACAACAACGCGGCCACCAACAAACCGAACCAACTCTCGCCTCTGGATGGGAGCAAACCCCTCATGTCCAGCTCCGAGGAAGAGTTTTCTCCCCCCCAAAGCCCGGATCAGAACTCGGTCCTGCTCTTGCAGGGGAACCTCAGCCACACCAGGAGCCCTGGCTACTCCCTCAGCGGCTTGGCCGCATCGCAGACCCCTCACAGCCTCCAAGGCCACCAGCTCCAGGACTCGCTGCTGGGACCCCTCACATCCAGCCTGGTGGATCTGGGATCCTAAAAGCCCTCAGCGGGCGGCCAGAGGAACGGGAGAGGAGGTTTTGCTCGGAGACTGAGGTTGTACATAGAGGACAGCACCCAGTTTTACAGCTCACCCGCTGATTCTTGACGGGACTCTCGGCTCTTTTCACACAACCCCACATCGGCTTCTGGTCCAGTTCTCCCCAGCGTCTCCCACTATCACCACGATTTTTATTTGATTTTTTTTTTCCCACGTAGCCAAACGCAAAGAGCAGCAGAAACCCTCAACCCTTCGAATTCAAACGAGCTGGTCCCAGCGGGGATTACAAAAAAACCCAACCCTACCCCAACAATAACCCCCCCCCCCCCAAAAAAATCCCAAAACCCAAACCAACCCTAGCTGGATCCGATTCCACCCGAATAAATCCCAGCCCCGCAAGCGCGGTGGGGCAGGGGCGGCCGGCGCATCCCTGCTGCTGCCCGGCCAGGTCCCCGCGGGGCCGGCGAGGAGCTAGGGCAGAGGGAAAGAACCGCTGTACCGAGCCCTGTGCTGTAGTGGGAGGAGGGAGGGGAAGTTACGTTTACATTTTTCATATTTAGCCTTACCAGAAAGATTCGATGTAGTTTAAATTTTTAAAAAAAAGAAAAAAAAAGGAAAAAAAGGAAAAAAATTGCATAAGCTGCAGTATTAGAGTTTTAACAAGTGCCTGTGTCTTGTCGCGGCTGTGCGAGGCGCTGAGTGAGCCAGCTCCCGTGTGCCCGCACACCCCGGCTTCCTTCTCCTCGGTGGTGAAATGCATCGATGTGACTAAAAATTAGGAAATAATAAAAGTCAGCGGCCGTTTCCTCCTGAACGAGTATTCCTCGGGCTGCTCCGCGTTGCCTTCTCCGGTCTGTCCCCATCACCGCTTCCCTCCTTCGTCCTCCGTCCTCCCGCGGACGACGCTGTCTGTCTCGAGTATTTGTTACCAAAAATCGCATGTGCTTTCAGGTTTATTTTCTATTGTACCTAAAACAGTCTAAATTAAACAACGCTGATGGCAGAACATCCAGGCTGCGCTTTTCTCTGCCCACCCTTGTCCCCCACCCTCCCCCGACGGGCAGCATCGGAGGCGTTTCGGGTTGCGGGGGTGGGGGGAAACCGATGCCTTCATAACCGAGGAAGGAATGGGAGAGGGGACTCACTGGAGCGGCTTGTGTGGGGTCGCCCTGTGGGAGCCGGGCGCCCAGCCGGGAGGGAGCGGCTTGGCCTTGCTGCCCTCCCCATCGGGGCCTCGCTGCTGGCCCGCTGGTGCTGTTCCCCCCGTTACAGTTTTGCATCATTAAGTGCGTGTTTATTTAAGTCGCTGCTGCGTTTGTTCTCGGGGTCTTGGGCCATGGAGAAATGTCACCCTCTGCAGGAGGGTCTTTCCCGGCCAGAGCGCTCTGTGTCCCTCCCTGTCCCTCCCCAAACCGGCCGGCCGCCCCCGGCACCCGGTCACGCTCCAGAGCTCCCCGCGGAATCCACATCCGCGCCAGGACGGGGCTGCGGATCTGCCCGCCCCCCGCCCTCCTCAGCTCCGGCTGCGGAGGAGCCCGGGGCCCGGTGCCCGCGCTGCGGAGGTGGTTTCCCTCCGGCCTGGCACCGGCCGCCCCCTCGGGGCACCCAGCCCAGATCCTAGATCCCGCCTGGCTTCCGGCGCCCACGACCTTTGGGGAGCACGGCTGGGGCAGTGGGGACCCTCCTGTCCCCCGGGCAGCACCCAACGCGGCTCCTTGTGAGCAGGGCGCTTATGCCGCGGTTGGGCGCGCATCCGCGTGTCTGCGCGCATCCACGACCGCGGGTGGAGCGGGGACAAAACCCGGCAGAGCAGAGCAGGGACGGGGCTCGGAGCCGCTCCCCGCTGCGGGGACGGGTCGGTCCGTGTCCCGCCGCCCTCTGCCCCAACCGGGACGCTCATCGCCGTTCCCGGGGGACTCATCCAGCCCCGCCGTGTTCTGCCACGAATCAGCGCGGCCGCTCCCAATCCCGCGGGTAGGAAAGGGGAACCCCCAGGGAAATGAGGGAGGTTTTTAGGGTGAGCAGTCGCGGGCTTTGAGCCCCGAGGATGGATAAGCTCCAGCTCCGTTTATTTTTTCCCAAGCCACGGGCTCGGTGAAGAGGAAGGATAAATATTGCCCGAGGCTCCAGCCCTGCGCGGCGGGAAAGCCAAGCAGGGACTCGCAAACCAGGAGTTATTTTCAAAGCAAACAGCGCAGAGGCACTTCCATCGTGCACGCAGCAGCAGCAGGGCTGGCTTTCGGGTTGGGGAAGCTGCGGGAGGTGTCTCCCTCGCCCAAAGTCCCCTCTCAAACCCTCCCTTACCATCGCAGACCTGCGGGCCGAGGCTGCTGTCGAGCCCGACGGCCGCGGAGTGGGGCAGCGCAGCACCGCGCAGTGCCGCGGACGTTGCACCCCACTGCCCCCCCCCCACTCCCCCTCACCCCCGGCCACATAGCCCTGCCCAAGCCCCGACCCTCCATTTCCCATTGTTGCCAACAGGCGGATGGTGACAAGGAAGGATGGAGGATGCTGAGGGACACCCACCCATGGAAATAACCCCCGGCTGGGGAGGGAACCAGGCAGGTAGGACCAGGGAGGCCCTGAGGCTGAGACAGGCGCAGGTTGCTGAGCTCTCCTCGATTAAGCTTGACCTCGCAGCAAGCTTTTCACAGCAAAGTCAGCTTGGGGAGGCAGCCCCGTGCTGTTTCTCACCTAGCTCTGCTTTGTATTTCCACCGGCAGGAAGGAGTTAATTCTCGTGTGTGTGTGTCCCCGTCCCCTGGTCCCACTCGCCCCCCAGGACAGATTTCACACTGTGTCCAGGTCAGCCAAAAAAGGGGAGGAAATGGAGAACAGCGGAATGATTAATTCTACCTGCTTTTCCCATGAGTGATCACCTGCTTTTGGGGTCATGAATAGCAGGTAGCTCTCTCCCGTCTCCAGCTCTGAGAGGCTCATTTGTTTGGTGACAACTGAGTGACAAGACCTGAAATCCGAGCCCTCAACTTTGCCTGATGTGTGGATAAAACCCTGGATGTTCCCTCAAACATTTCAGGAAATGAAAGTTGTAACGCGATCCCTTGTGCGCCCACATCTCCCCCAGCAACACACAAAAGCTCAAAGGAACCTTCTCGGATTAAATTCAGCCTGGAGAGGATGGAAGGAAAATGGAGAGCAGGCTGAAAAAGCTGGAACTGGCAGACTTTTCTTCAGTGCTTATTGGAAATGTCTGTCCGAAGCAGGGATTTGGAAAGGTCACTTCTACCGTAAGTGCCTCTTCCTCCCCAGGAGGCAGACAGGCAGCCTGCTCCTTCCCCAGCCTACCTCCACGTTGGGGGCAGCCTGGAGGGGGGGGTGGTGGTGTGGTGGGTGTTACATTTAGATTCCCCAAACAGGAAATTCGGCGTATAAAAACAAACGCCCGAGGAGAAAGCCAGCCCCTCTCCTCTCTCCTCATTCATTTCCCAGGTCACGTTGAACCAGCGTTGTCCTGCACACAAGCCGCATGCCTGCTCTGCCCCTACCCCACTGCCAGCCCCTGCCCGGCTCCCCTTCCCTGCTGCCCCCCCTGCCCTGCAGAAGGGCAGGAACGGCCCCCTGCTCTGGGCTCCCAAAACCCTGGGCCACGTGCTGGCAAATCCTGCACAGAAGCCCAGGGTGAAGAGCGGATGCTTGCTCAGCTGATGCATTTAAATACAACATTTCCAGGCCTGGCTCCCTAAAGCTCATGCATCCCAATTTGCAACCCCAGGATCACGGAGCTGTGATGGGATTAGGAGACCTTTGAGCCCTGTGACTTTGCAGACCAGGCCTGCTCAGCCAGACATCAGAGCTTCATTCTGAGCACACAGGTTTGGAAATGTTGGCTGGAATGAGCCAGGGTGTGTGGTATAGGCAGGACTGGCCCAAGGCACCCAGCCTCCTTCCCTCCTGGGTAGATGCTTTTATCGAGTCGCCTGTCACTGGGCAGCCAGCAGCTGCTTGCACAGATATCCACCCTGAAGATAAAGTACTGTTTAACAATTGTTTAACTGTTGCTGAAGTGCTTCGGCCTCTGCAGACCTATAAAGAAAACAGCACATGCCCCAAGATAACTCTTCACCTCTGTGCTTCTCCCTTACTCCTGCTGTTCTCCGGAGAGCAGCTCCCGGACGTGGCACAGGCACAGGTGGAAACCTCACTGTCTGCCTACACGGTAGGCTTTGCTGTTGGTGATTTTGCATCTGAAGAAGAGCTCACTGAGGGGTGATGCTGCTGGGTCTGGGACCCTGTATTGGATGCCTTCATAGGCAGGTCCTTTAACCTGCCCAGTAACGGTACAGCCAGTGCAGCAATCCATTTTCAAGGGTGGATTTTCCTGTTCCTGCTGGGACTGAAGCCATCGGGTTCTCTGAGGGCACCAAGTGCTGTGTGGGGAGAGCAGAGGTGGCAGAGGCCAGACCTACAGGAGCTTTGGTGCAGCTCAAGTGTGTAAAGTAACCCGGAACACCATCATCTTTCCACACTGGACATGGACACAACATTAAATATGGAAACAGAGGGAAACTTGCTTTAGCCTTCAGGCAGAGAGAGCAAATTGCCAGGTTCCCCAGAGATTATCAGCTCTAGCCTCAGCAGCAGCCCAAGGGCTGGAAGGAGGGTGCCATTCTGAACCCCCACCCATGTTTGCCACTCCAGCTTTCCTTCCTGATGGACTTGTCACCAAGCACAGGAATGTTTCCTCTCTCCTTGTGGTTTCTAGAATTTGCTCTCACCTCCCCAGATTTTGAACAGAGGTTGAACTTTCTCTGGAGAGTATAATCCCAATCCCAGTAATGATGCTAAAGAGACAGAATTAATCTAGCTACAACTTTCTACTTTCACTTGTCCGATGCATCTAGCAAATGCCTCTGTGGGCAGAGCAGCTCCTTTCCATTTCTGCCCCAGCCTCTCATGCACAGCCCAGTTCCACAGGGATCAGGGTTGTTTTGGCAGGGTGCCGTACCCGCTCGGTCTCTGACGGCTTTCAGCTGTGATAGGAAAGGCAGGGAAAATCCTCACGCCTGCTTCTCAGGATGGAAGAAAGGGGGAAAAGACCCCTCATCTTTTTCTGACTCAAGGATGGAAAAGCTTTTAGGTTAATAACTAGAGGGTGTATTGTCCCTGTTTTACAGGAGAGGATAACTGAGAGCCAGGGAGAGGACAGACCTGCTGAAGGTCAGAACAAGGGCAGATGACAAAGCGAGAAGGGTGGCTGCCCCGTGCTGGCGGCTGGTGCTCCACACACCCACGCTGCCTCTCTTTATAGTCCCCATAATAAGTCGCCGCAGCTTATCATTATGTAATATAATATTCCTAATAATACAACACAAAACCAATTGACTAAAAAACAATGCCAAATGAGGCTTGTGGCTAACACTCCCTGAAGTAATTGTCTTTTTTTCTAGAACTGAAAAAGACCCCCCCCAAGCAAATTAGAAACAATTGAAAAATGAAATCACATCTGTGAACCATCAGGGTGCTTCTCTTGAGCCCCAAAGGATGCCTGTCTGTCCCCCAGCCACTCCCGCTGCCCTGTACAGGGCTGTGGGTGTCACAGGGACCTGCAGGACTCTCCGTGCAGGCACAAGAGGGGTTTTGCACCAGTGCCAGCCCTGCAGATGGGCCTGATCTCGGTGTGTGCTTCGTTCCCAGAGGGGCTGTGTCACACTAGAATAAATCATACACTGGGGAATTAGGATCTTGGTATGCCTAATCTCCTGGAGCTGGTGGGGAAGCAGGGAGAGAAAGAGTGCAAGAGGGAGGGAGCACCAGATTAAAAACTGCTGTTCCTTTCCTGGGAGCTCTCTGGGGCTGGGCAGAGGCATCGGCACAAAGAAACCACAGAACTTGCCCAAGCACTTGGCCACAGGCTGCTTGGTTTCCTGTAGCCAGAGGCTGCCTTCCTCCTGCCTCCGCAGGGTTTCGCCTCTGCCACTCCTCTGCAGGAGCAGAACCGAGGTGAGCAGGAGCTGGGAAGGGTGTGTGGGCTCAGGATGCTCGGCTGCAGGGGATGCTTCTCCCCCTCCAGCGTGGTGGCTTCCAACCCTGTTGGCACACAGGACCGTCCGTGGTTGGCACTATGTGCCTGTTGCAGCTGAGCTGAGAACACTCTGGTCTGCTCCATGCTCCCCTGGGTGTTCGTTGCCTGATGGGTGCATGGCAGGGGAAAGCTGGGATGGCTCAGACAAGGGTGCATGACCTAATCCAAGCCTAAAAGGGCATGTTTTAGCAGGAAGGAGAATCAACCCTGTACAAAGCCTGTGATGGCTTTCTGGGAGATGTTTAGCAGACATGATTTGGGCCCATGGCACACCAGGCACCCAACCATTTCATCACAGTGGTCCCTTCTGGTTTAGGGGTGTGTCGGATTTGGTAATCTATCCTAGAGAAGGAAAGAAGTGATATCAGATTACCTGAAGACATCAGTACAAGGGAGATGTCTTAAAAGTCTTTAAACCAGGAGGAGAAGAGACAAAAGGAGAGCTGGCACCTGAAAGCTGTGAATAGGACCAAGACAGAAAGTTTTCCTGCAGCAAAGGAGTTCCAATGCACCCACGGTGGCTCCCACACCACTGCAGGGTGAACTTCAAGCCTGAAGCATTTCCCAGAAGGCACACTTCGACTGGCATGGTGACTTTTGGTGCCAGGTCCCAGTGACGTCCCAGAGCCCTGGCACAAAGGTCTCACCGGTGCATTCAGTCCTTGCCACCCCATCCCCCTGGGTGGCACACGAGGGGACTGCCCTGGGAGAGGAGCATCGTATGGCATGGGTTGGGACCCTCATGTCAGTGCCAGCTGCAGCATGTGCTGTCCTCTAGTGCCCGAATGTTTGTGTCTGCACCCCTGGTGTTCCTCTGGGTGATGTTTTTGGGACTCTGCTTTGCTAAGAATGCTTTTCTGTCCTCACCCCTCTCCTGGGTGAAGCCAGGGTTACCTTGCCACAGCTATTTGCTGATGGCCTCTGTGGAAACTGTATATCCTGCCTTTGCAATCGGAGACAAGGTGCCCACGCAGTTGCCAGATTTGAAAGAGGAGCTGGTGGGAGGGGAAGAGGCCAAAACGGGTGCACCGAGGGAGGTGGGGGAGTCACATCCATCCCAAACCAGGGCCCATCCCCTCCTTGCCTGGAGGAGAAACATAGTGGGATGAGGTAAAAAACCCCTATTTGCAAGAAATCTCTCAAGGCAACGTGCAAGTGGGGGCTGAGGCCAGGTTTAAATTGAACCTCCTGCCTAGTGATCCATGAGGAAGGCTCGGCTGCTCAAACAATGAGTGGGGAAAGAAAGCTGAAGTGATGGTCACTGGGAGAAACTGAAACCTGTGGTGGGGAAAACAAATAAATACAGCCAGTGAAGCCTTCCCCATCCCAGCTGAGGCAATCTGTGCTTATGCAACCCTACCCCAAGGCTCCCTATCTCTGTGTACAATCTGGGCTGATAAGATTGTTCTCTGCTGAAAATCAAAACCGCAGGGATTCCAGGCAGCTCAGCCAGAGTCAGATTGTCCACCTGAACACCGGGGCACTTTCATGTGGAAAAATAATCGCATGGTTATTTTGCTGAAAAAAAGGAGAGAGAGAGAGAGAGAGAGCTTGGTTCTTGGTGGGTTTGGAGGAGAGTGCTGCCCCAGCACTGGATACAGAAATGCCAGCCAAGGGCACCATCCCAAGGACAAGGCATCCCTGAGAGTGATGGGTGTCACCTGAAGCCCTGCCCTAGAAAAGCAATGCCCAAAGCTGACTGTTTTTTAGTGGAGGCTCCTTCTTTCAGGGCCTAAGGACTTGCAATTGGCAGCTCTGGTGCAATAAATCCACAAACAAAGATCACGCAATGGGAGGCAGAATGCATAAACCTATATATGTGTATAGAGAGATAAATGCACTTGATAGAGACACTCTGTGGAACAATTCACATGAGCAAGATGTGCTGGATTAGATCTGCTTTTGCAGTTATAAAGTAGACATTGGGGGTTTTGTGCCTAGCATAGTTCAAAAAGCTGTGGTTTTGGGCAAGTGTCTCGGTGCCTGGCTGATCAGAGCCTCTCTGCTCTGAATATCAGAGCAGTCCTTCTCTCAAGACAAAACTTGTTATCAAATCCTGGCCAGAAAAAGCTGTCATTTGGGAAAAAAATAGCAGCTAAGGATTGTTTGGTGATGCTGGAGGTAGAACTTCCTTCCTCTGAGATAGGAGTGGGATGGTTGGATCCTGCACAGAAACAGGAATGTAAATACCCACCTGAAAAGGCATTTGCACTGTTTTTGTACATTTTGCACCGAGTACCAACTGTTTGTGTGTTTTAAATGCTGCTGATATGTACAGCTGAAGTGTAAAGCTGAAGTGTTCCACTCCCCTGCCAGGTCCCTAAACGTGGAACAAACAGGAACCCCAGTGAAAAACAGTTTTGAGTGCTAGGTCTGCTCCTATGGCTCTTGCTCAGATGTTGTGGCTTCACAAGTGTCATTTTCCTGGGGAGTCTGTGCTTGGTTTGCTGTTTGTCTCTGCTGCAGGAAAATCCTTGTGAGCAAGAGGGGGATTAGCTCATGTAGGCTGGTCTGGACATGCAGCAGCATCACCTCAGCAGATCAGCTTGGATAAAAATGAACAAGCGCCACTGCTTCCCCTGCTCTAACACCCCCCTGCATCCCTCAGGTCCCTCCAGTTGTAGCGATGCTGCTATAAAAAAGAAATCTGTGTAAAACTGTGCTTGCAGATGGAATATATCCCTTTAATCTTGCAGAGGTACCATGTTCCCACAGCCATCGTCAGCCCATGCTGGGCAGGCAAGTCTGTATTTATGCACACATACACAGACACACAGAGAGTTATTTGGGTGATGAGTAACAAAGTCCTTTGGTCCTGCCCATGGGCAATGCATCCCACAGTGGTCTTCCTTCTCCAGGGCTTGGTGTTCCTGGCAAAGCTTATGTGAAATGAAAACGCCTGTAATTTTCTAAAATTCCTTAATCCTGCTTATTTTCTCCCTTTCCCCGAGAGATCGGAAGCCGCAGTGGTCTCCTCAAGCCCACCCACTAATTACAAGACATGAGCTCAACCAACTGCTGGCCAGAAACAACATCACGGGACCAAACACCACTAACCAACGCTGAACACTCACAGCAAACTGCTGGAAAGCAAGTCACAAAGAGCTTGGCAATAATACACCAGCCAAATCAAAGGCAGAAAGAAGGAAAAGATCCCTTTTTTTCCCTTCTTCCTGCAGCAATCCCCACTTCCCCTGGGACACCAAGCAGCTACTGCGACATCTGAGTCCTGCTTGTCTGTCTCACCCCAGGATGCTCTTTTAGGTCTCTCTCTTCTCTATTTGGCTGACAATTTTTTTTCCCAAATTTGACCCAATTGTCTTTCAGGTTTGCTTGAAAAGGCCAAGCCCTTCAGTGGTGCCAGGGAGAACGGGAATTTCTACAGGAGGGTGGAATTTAGCAGAAAAATCTTCTCTCTGGAGAAATCAGATCAGACAGAGCCCCGAGGGAGCCAGGCTAAAAATAAAGCCTGAACTCACAGGGTGGTTATAGGATGGGAACAGAGGCTATGGTGCATCCCTAGTTATATTCTTAGCAGGCACAACTGGAGAGATTGGGAGAAATTTACTGGCATAAGTCGGTGTAGTTCATGGGAGGGTGTGTGTTTGGTTTTGGGGTTTTTTTTTTAGAGCTTCTGTTTCACTTTCACAGCTTCACAGCAACTTGGGCTCCTTCCCTAAATCATCTCCCCTCCCCAGGTTTGCAGCAGCTGGTGGTTGTACTTTACCTGGGCTGACTCGATTTCTTGGCCTGTTTCCCTGCTCCGGCTCTCCCTGTTTGCACACAACACGCAGGTGCAACCTCCTGCACCCCAAAAAGTCCCTCTGCCCACCCCCCCGCCCCCGAGTGAGGAGGGGGTCTTCTCTGCGCCAAACCCTCACTGAGCACAGGATTCCCAGGGAACACTCCTCTCCGGTGTGGATTTGGAATAACATCCCAAGCTCTTCTGCTTGGTGGAGCGTGAAGCCATGAGGGGCGGTGGGGTCCCAGGCGGGGGATGCGCCCCGGGGTGTGGGGGGTGCTGTGTGTCACCTCTGAGCTCACAGCCCTGCGAGTGTGTGTGTGCGCGCAGGGCGGCAGCTCCCGGGGCGGGCACATCGCGTTTCTGGGGCTGCAGTGCCACCTGCTGTCACCGCCGCCTTACGCTGGGGACCTCCGCGGGCTCTTGGGCATCGCGGCCTTGGGCACATGCCGGGGACATCCCCCCCACCCCCCCACCCCCAGGGGGAAACCTGGGGCTCTGCCTCCCCCCGTTCTAAGGATCAGCACAGAACTGCTTGGAAAAAATCGATTTAAGCGAGGAAGAGAGCGGTGGGTCAAAGGGATGGAGGGAGATGTGCCCCCACAGCTGGGCTTCTTGGGCAGGGGGGTGTCCTCCCCACAGCTGGGCTCCTTGGGCAGGGGGGTGTCCTCCCACAGCTGGGCTCATTGCACAGGGGTGTATCCTCCCCACAGCTGGGCTCCTTGGGCAGGGGAGCGTCTTCCCCGCACTGTCACAGCACACCTGGTGGACCCAAGAACCCTGCAGGCATCATCTCTTATCTCCTTCTGGACACATCTCTTCTGTGCTTAAGTCTGTCCTTAAGCCAGTGTGAGTCCAGATTACTGCTACCCCTCCCTGGCTCTGTGAAAAACCTGGATTATTTTTTTTCCCTGATGTCCATGTGCTGATGTGGCCTAGAGCAGGTTGTCAGTCCCACTTCTCCCATTCAGGCTCTTCTCAGCTTCAAGAGTCATGTCTCTTCGTGGGTCACCCGTCATTATCACCCTTGCAGTGAGGAGAGCTTGTGCTCTGCAGAAAAGTGTAAAGAAGGAGATACCTCCATTTTTGTTGAAAATCGCCTCCATTTTTGTTGAAAAAAGGATGGAAACCTAAAGAAATAGCAAAAAGAAAAGGAAAAAAAGACATCCTAGCTGCTAAAAATTAAGCATTAGAGGCAAAAATGCCTGTGCAAGCCAGATCCAGACTGGCCGGGCAGCTTTCAGAAACAACAACAAAAAAGTTTGGAGGAAACCAGATACTTGCCATGAAAATCTGCAATTCTTTGTTGAACAAATGTTTCCATGGAAAAGCTCTGTTTACCCGTCACTCATCCTGTCGGCTCGCTGGGATGCTGTGCAGCTGGGCAGGCAATGCCTGGAGGAAAGGAGGGGAGTGGATGCAGCCCCAATAAATCTGGATGCAGATGGGGGACCTTGAGGGAGAGCAGCAAGCCTCTGTTTGCCTTTTAATCTTCTACCCATGTGGTTCAGTGTATGAAACGTGTTATTTCTTACAAGGAACACGCTTTTGGGAAGGAGGGCTGCAAAGGGCCTGATCCTGAGCAGGTTGCAGGGTGAAGGGTGCAGCTACAGCAGTGTGTAATTGGGGTGCACAGGGACTAGGGGAAGAGCTTGATGGGGTTTTAGGAGCAACCTATTGGAAAAGCTCAGCAGGTCCAGCCTTAGTGTGAGTGCACATCCAGAAGAGCACTGATAGAAAAAGGGGACTTTGGGGAGGAAAAACCCCATCTCTGAAAGCTCAGGCTCACATATTGAACAACGCTGGTTCCTTTTATCCCCAGCAGAAGCATGAAGTAGCAGTGAGTTTCCATCAGACCCAGCTGGGATTCTGCTGGGCACAGCTTTTGGAGCCAAGGAGATGCTGGCTGACTCTGACAACATTTTCTTACAGCACTGCTGGGACTGGTGGGGAGAGCCAGGAAAGGCTGGATTCGAAACCCACAACTTGGACCCAGACAAAATGAAACAGGGAAAGTAAAAACAAGGGGAAACTTGGACATGGCTGCTCCTTTCACAAGCTCCTTGTGTTGGGTCATAAGAAAACCAGCCCACGAAGACTTGGGCATGTTAATGTCTGTTGTGCCGTGTCCTGGGGAGCCAGGGAAAGGGGCCAAGGAGAGACCGGATCCTGGAAAACAGCCCGTGCTGCCTGCCAGCACCCGCTGCCAGAGGTGGGAAGCAGGGAAAGTCATGCATGGCCTCCCCACCTCAGCCATCAGAGCAGGACAGAGTCTGCGAGCTGCTGCCCTGCCACGGTGCGGCATGCACAGGGAGCACCTGGGCATCTGCCTGCTCTGCATCCCCCACTGGACCACCCAGCACTGATATGGGTGTTGTTCCCACACAGGGGAAAGGGGCTTGGGGCCTTCACCCTCCTTTGAACCGCTCAGGGTTGGCGCATCATGTGCCAGTCTTGGCCACATCCCTTTCTTCCTTGCCCCATTGCCATGTGCTCCCTAGATCACTGGGTGCCCTTTCCGACTGCTCTGCAGCCCAGTGCCCTTGATGCACTTGGTGGGGATGGTCTGTTGCTCTGTGTATCTCCAGCTCTGGTTTTGTTGGGAGCCTGTCACAGTATTGTCATTTATGAGGCTGTGCTGACAAACACCAGCCAAGTCCCTGTCGGGGACGTGCCTCCATCCCTCCCTGCCGCTCGGCTTCATGCTTCAGTGCATGTTTGGGATTCAGCCATCATTAGAGCCCTGTCTGGTCCTCGTCCCTGGCCCCTTCCCCACCTCTCCTTCCCCCAAAGATGGTAAGTGCCTCTTCAGTGTGCCCTGCTCCAGTGTCTCATCTCAACAGGCCAAGCATTCACTGCGTGCCAAACTGGCAGGCGGCTCACTTTCCTGGCACGTGGCCTCCTGGCTTCTGATCCAGACTGATTTCTTTTATGTTTACTGTTTTATTTTTCCCCATCTTTAAAACTAACCATTGGTTTTAATTAGGTGGGCCTGGACTTGCAGCCCTGGTGAGACCAGAGGGCTTCCAAGAACAGGAAAGGGGAGGTCTGGCCTGGTGGGTCTGGTAGCAGCAGCGCTGGGACCCAGCTCAGGGTGACCCATCTTGTCTTGCTTTCAAGAGAGGGTAACTGCTCTGAGTCAAGGGCCAAGAGGTGGCCAAATTCCTTTCTCTTATTCCAGTGTGCTCCCAGATGCCCTACAGCTCCTGGAGACCCACCATGGAAATACCACTTCAAGGTTCCAGGGTGAAGGGAGTGCTGATGGCAGAGAAAGGCAGTGGGGCAGGTTCCCAGCCCTGAGCAATGGGTAAAAAATGGGGAGAACCAAAGAAAAAATAGGTGTCTGAATGTCCAATGTAGGGCCTCTGTCCTGGAGGGGTTTGGGTGCTCCTTGGAGACAAAGTGCTTGTGCAGAGCAACCCCATGGTCAGTTTGGAGAAAGTGGGGTCAGGTCCCAGCCCTGCTGCATCTCCTCAATCCACCTCTGGATGGACCTGTGCCCACCTCTGATGTGACCTTCCCCCCCAGGTTCTCTGTGTACTCCATGCTCCCTGGCCATGCTGGCCAGTGAGGAGCAGAGGCTGTCCTGTACAGCCCTCCTGCTATGATCCCCATTACTTGAATCACTGCTTAATTCCTCAGGTGAAAGAAAATAAAAAGAAATTATTTCTTTTCTCCTATTGATTCCATATGAATCCATATGAGGGCCCAAAGTGCTTCAGGGAATCTGAAACAAGTAAGGATGTCTCAGGGGTCTGATTTTCAGTGGTTTCTTCTCTGGATATAAATGTTAGAGCAAGAGACTGGCTCTGGATTGACAGGATTTGCAGAGGCATTCTGGGACAGTTCCCAGGAAAACCAAGGTTCAGCTCTATCCAGGATATCATTGATTTGGGGTGTACAGGAGACATGTCTTCTCCTCCCAGACCTGGGCTGACCACATGTTATCTCTGTCTCACCAAGCCCCATGGGCCAGCATGCTGGTGGGTCAGAGGGATGAGCAACCTCTGGTGGGAGCTGAGAAGGGGTTCAGATGGGGAATCTGTTCCTTGGGCAGGGTCTGTATCCTGCTCCTGGATAGCAAACTCATTTGTCCCCAGGGGAGATGCCACAGGGGTGATGCAGCAGGGGTGGGCAGCAGGCTGCTGTCATCGCTGTCACCCAAGCAGCTCCTGCAGGTCCGAGCCCACTCCCTCCATCCTCCCCAACATCTGGGAGAGAAGGTAGTGAGGGGAGAGGTCATTTCTGCCCCAGAGCTGAACCCCACCACTGCGGGACTGAGCCCTGAAAGCCCTCCATGCTTCGCCAGTTGCCCAAAATATCTCAGTCCCTCCACTCTGCTGTTGTTCTTTCATTTTATTTTTAGATCTGCTGCTCCCGTTAGCTCTTTTCTATTTGTTTTTGGTTCTTATTATTCCTGGCTTCTCCCAGTGTTTTGGTTTCCCTCCTCAGCCCTCATCCGGATGTTTATTCTTGCTGCTTGTTTTTCTACTTTCCCAAGGTGCCTCCTGGTTCATAGATGGGCAGAGGTCTGTGCTTGGACTGGGCACACACTCTCGTGTAGCTGAGCTGGGACCAGCTGCTGGAGCATCTCTTGGAGAAATTGAGCTGGTATGGGAGAGAAGAAGACCTGGGTGCTGTAGCCTGCTTTTCTGCCCGCTCTCTTTCTCACCTGGGCATCCCAGCTGCTTGCCAAGGATGAGCAGAGTGCTCGCCCTGTTTAGGAGGGTGGCTGCTGGAGCTAGCAGCAGGGTAAAGAAGGGGGATGGTGGGGTGGGACAGGGAAGGAGTTAGCCAGCTCTGAACTCAACTCACAGGGAAAAACACAGTCATGTACCCCAGGTCATGCAGAGGATTTCTGTCAACCCCAGGAGCTGCTTTTCCCCTGTCTCCTCAAATGGTCAGGTGAAATCCTTGTTGCCAATGTGGTTGTGCCCTGGGGTATCTTCAAAATGCCAGCGGTGAGGCATTGGAATAGGTTGCTCAGGGAGGTTGTGGAAGCCCCATCCCTGGCAGGGCTCAAGGCCAGGTTAGATGGGGCTTTAGGCAACCTGGTCTAGTGAGAATGTCCCTGCTCATGGCAGGGGGGTTGGAACTAGATGATCTTTGAGGTCCCTTCCAACCCAAAGCATTCTGTGATTCCATGATTCTGTGAAAATTAGGCATGGTCATTCAGAGCCTCCACCTCTAAAACGTAAATGGTTTTCTTTTTGCCTCATGTCAGGACAAACACACCCAAGTCTGGCTCTGTTCCTTCCTTGCTCATCACTCTCCTACACATTTTGTGCCTGGATGTCTCTGTGCATCTTCTTCTCCCAACTCATCCAGAAATGCTCCTCAAGCTTTCTTTGGGCTCCAGCTAAGACACATCCCCATGGAGCAGATGGAAAGAGCTGTTATATTGCCTCACAGACCTACGGGCTAAGAACATGTATGTGACCAGGGTCTGCCATCACCCCCAGATTATGAGGCAGGGACCATAGGGTGGATTTGGGCAGAGCAGTGGGTGTTATTTTTGCACTCAGTTGTAGGAATGAGGCCTTGCTTTCACCTACTACCTTCGGGGTTACAATAATTCACAGAATCACAGAATCACAGAGCATTAGGAGTTGGAAGGGACCACAAAAGATCATCCAGTCCAACCCCCTGCCAGAGCAGGATCACCCAGACTAAATCACACAGGAATGCATCCAGGCAGGTATATCACAGCCCTGTGGCTGCCCTGGGGTTTCTAGAGCCCCCAGCAAGGAGATGTTCACACCCCATGCATGCAACAAGCCTGTCCTCTGGTCCATAGTTATTGATTTGAAGAACCACCCACTCCTGAGAGCGATGCAATTGTCTGGAGTGGCCTTCCACATCTTCAGTATGGTTATGGTGAAATTTGCACTTGAGACTTTAAAGGGCTGGCAAGGAGCTCTGTGCCTGGGTGTTGGGGCTTTTTATTGCTCAGCTTCAAAAGGGTTCAATAACAGGAGTGAGTGTTCAGGTAGGGAAAAGCTCTTTCTTCTTTCCATCTGTGAAAGCGTGCCAGAGGACACAACAGCTCCCCAGAGCACAACGGGGCTCTGGGGAGAGTTAAAGCAGAGCAGCCTGAGGATTTCACAGCAAAACAATTATTATTTTTGGATGGAGGAGTCAGCTGACACAAAAGCCTGAGCTGTCAGGGTCCTTGAGGTTTAGTGGTGAGGTGGGAAATCAAAATGGAAAACACTTCAGTTCGCTGAAAGGAATGGAAACGTAGCAGTTTTCAGTCAATCTGAGGCTACAGGCCAGCTGCCTGCAGGACTTCACGGGAGCTGTGGTCCAGGTGCTGTGGACACAACTCTTTGCATGAGTTGGACCCAACATGTCCTATCTCTGGGCACGTGGTAGCTGCTCTTGGTCCATGCACAGGGATGGCGAGCCCTATCCCAGGGCTGAGGAGGACAGGGTGCTTCCTGTCCCCAAGTGCCACACTCCAGTCTGAATTTCATTCAGCAGAAGAAGTAGAAGCGTTTCACTTTCCAGGCACCAAGTCCCTGCTTGAAAGCTTGGCAATAAATCAGAGTTTTCTGCGTGCCCATTTTTCCTGGCTTTTTTGTTCCATGGGCAGGGCTGATATTTTGTAGCTTGCTTACTGCTTGGGGTGGAAATGAATGTTGGAAAATCAGGGGAAAAATTTAATTTGTGTTTTAATGTGGAGAAATTTGGGTCTTTAGCATTCAGGAATAGAGCTCAGCCTCTTCCAGAAAATCACATACAATGCAGGGCATCTGTAATGTGCTCACAGGTGTCCTTCCCTGTCCTTCCTCATGGGACAAAAGGCCCATTTGCCTGATTTCTCCATTTCTCTGTCATCCCTTCTGACTCCATTGCATATGGGCACACGTGCATATGCATAAAGGGGTGCCCTTATCCCTTGCTAGGAAAGCATTGATCACCATCGTTTGTAGCAGCTGAGGGCTGCAAATACACAGCCACACATGCACAGGGACATGTCTCAGGTGTCTTCTTAAGCTTTTGGGCCTAGCCTCTTTCTCTAATTTCCAACCCACAACTGTGGGGTACAGCTCCTGAAAGGGTGTTCCCTACACACCAGCTCCACGGACACAGCTCACTTGGCTCCGAACGGGTTGAGCCTCTCCAAGGCTGAAACAAATCTGGCTTCTCTGTAGAAAGCTGATGGTGTCCTGAATGGCCCATGAGCTGACATGCAAGCTGAGGTCTGTCTCCAGGTATTGCCATGCTCCCAGATCTGGTGCCTGCCCTTGTCATGGTGTCTCTGCACCCACAGACCCAGTAGCATCTCTGCTCCTGGCCATGGTGACGTGGCTGGGTCCCCTCCAGTGCCTTTTACTGCTCATGTTAAATTATTTTAAAGAAAAATTTCCAGGAGAGGTTGGCACTGGTGGGGGAAGTCAGCACAGCTTCTCCCTCTGCCATAGACCCCTCCATAGCCATTTTCTGTCCATGAATGAGACCCACATGCCACTGCAGATGCTTCATGGCTGTTTCACGTCTGCCTGCTCCTTCCTGCATGGGGAGAGTGAGCCAGGGCAGGGCACAGGGTGAGATTTCCACCACTCAGCAGCCCCAGCTCTCCTCCTCCCAAGCTGTTTTGCTAAATGGAAATACAGTAATACTGATTCCTGGAGCCCCGTGCCAGCCGTGTTTGTGGAGGTTGGGAGAGCATCAGGGCAGGGACTTGTCCCTTCCAGCAGGCACAGCTGGGCTCTGCTCTGGCAGGGAGCATCGAGGCAGTAACTCCTCTGGAAAAAATGTAAATGGCATCTCTAAGAGGAGTGACAGTGCTGGAAGGGGGCCTGGTAGACCATCCCATTTGTGGAATGGGGGAGGTGAGGGGAGTTACACCCAGACTCGCCTCCACACTTCCCTTTTGACCCCTCTTAATTATAAAGGGAAATTTGGGAGACTTATTACTCCTTATCAGCCCCTTCCATCTCATGGCTGATGCTTTCCTGGTGTCTTTCAGTGTTGTCCCATTTCTTCTTCCATCAGTAGCTGTTTGCTGAGATCTCAGGCTCGTTCATACTCCCTCTCCCTGGTTTTACCCCAATAACCCTCCCTGCAAAGCCAGGACACGAACCGACTCACTCACTGCTGCAACTCCACAGTAAATCAAGGCCAAACAGTGGGCTCAGCCTCTGCTCTGGGTCCAAATCAGTGTTAACCACCCTGCCACCCTGCCCAGTCTCAGTGCCAGTTCCAGCCCAGGGATGCAAAGCTGGACACCCCTTATCTTGGGAGCACCCTTGCAGGGACTACAGCAGCTTTCCCAGGAGGGGATGAATGTTAGCCCTTCCCCCAGCTAGCTGCTTTCAGAGGGGAAGCAGCTACCAACCAGCCTGGTCACTTCTGTGAGTGTCTGGGATGTTTCACTGCCACGTTTTGTAAGCAGCCCCCCTGCCCCAGCGGGGCTCAGCCTGACAAACTCATCTACCCCTGAGTCAGCTCCTGGCTGCTGGCACTGGGAACCACAGCGTCCTTTGCTGACTGCAGAGAAATGATTTTAATTAGTGGGGGTTTTGGCAAGCCTGGGAGACAACAGTGGCCCTGCTGTGCTGCTGCTGCGCTGAAGCATGTGCTTTGGGTATTTCCTCAGCCTGGGATGTGTCTGAAGGCTTTCTGGAACCTGTTCCCAGCACAGGGTATGGGTACCAATGTGCAGGGCAGGACCAGTGACTGGAAACTGCCTGGGATGGGCAATGCAGTCAGGCTGAGACATCTCATGATGCCTGAAACACTCCCACTGCCACTTTCTGGGCAGGAGACCCCAAACTGGGGCCAAGGGGACTCTGCTGACAGCAGAAGGAAAGGCATGTGCTGGTGGTGCTGGTTACATCCAGACCTGAGGCCTTTGCCCTCCAGAGCAGGTTGTCAAAGGGACCTTCCAGTAGACGTTGTTCAAGAGACTGTTCTCTTGGCATTTTCTGTAATCACAAACTTTTTTGGAAAGCCTTTTTTCCTGGGCAGGAATGATGCTCGGGTTGCAGAGAGAGAAGAGTCCCAGAGCCAGGCAATGCAGAGCTGGCCATGGTCACACCTGATGGCACCTGAACCGTGGGGCAGTAGCTCTGCCCACAGCACATTTGCAAACACCCTGCAGCAGCCACACCTCCAGATGATATACAGACTTTGTCCCATGTTCTCTCCTTCCATTGGCCTGCCAAGGCTTAGGGCAGCGGGTCTGGTTGGACTGGTGCAAACTGGTGTGGCACCACAGACCAATCTGAGGAGCATCATCTAAAAGGGGCTGAGCACAACATGCCAGAGAGGGACCAGTCACATTTTAATTCCACTGCAGGGGAATATTTGCACCCTCAGGGGACAGCCACCATCTCCCAACACCCTTGAAGAGAGTGGCTGCTCTTGTTTTGCCACCACAGAAATGAGACAGGAGGGAGAAATTACAATTCCCCCTATCTCTGACAAACCCTTCTTTGACAGATGAGCTCTGACCTACTTTGCAGTGCAGCCAGATGTTTAAATTTATGAATGCTGATGAGCTTCCATCAGGCCCGGGGAGGAAGGTTACAGTACCTCCCATCTATGTGATCTTTTGGGCAGAGGAGCTGGATTTCGTCTGAAAATAAAGTTTGTGGTTCAATCTTGGTGGATTTTAAAGGAAAGGAAACCCTGTGAGCATGCTGTGCCTTTTCAAATGTGACCCCAGTGGTGCAAAAGAAGGGATGTTCAGGTGATAACACTTATACTGAGATGCAGACTGACCACTGATAAAGAAAGAAATCCTCACAGGGTCACATTCTCACAGCTTTTGGCTGGGCATTGGTCATGTCTTCTGTGGTATTTCATACTTGTTGGTATCCAATACGTTGCAGGTTCATGGGACAGAACAGATTTAGCAGATCCTTCCTCATTCTCTGAATAAATTCCTTTTCCAACCATGGAGATGGCACAGCAGTATCCCTGGGACTCTCCTCCCAAAGCAGTGATCACACTGCTGGAATTCCAGTTCTGCATCTGGAAAACAAGCACTGTTTTACTCTCAACTTTCTGTACAGGTTGTATTCCTCCAAAGTACCCCAGGTGGTAAGATGAGTTTGCAAGAGTACCTTGAAACAGCTGATACCTTGAAGTACCACTTGCATGTAAATCAGCCAGGTCCCACTCACTGTATTTCATGTGGGCACCTGATTTATGGTAATTTAATTTGCAGCTTTTGCTGTTCCTGAAGTTAT
The DNA here is from genome assembly GCA_020800305.1 of Porphyrio hochstetteri. Lineage (NCBI taxonomy): Eukaryota > Metazoa > Chordata > Aves > Gruiformes > Rallidae > Porphyrio > Porphyrio hochstetteri. The sequence goes on along the minus strand of CM036908.1, from coordinate 64,001,601 downwards.
TGTGGTTCCTAATCTGAAAGCCAGACCATGTCAACATAAAGGGAAGATGAAGTTGAATACAAGAAAATGCACAATGATACATAATCTTCCTATTTATTTTCATTTTTTAAAGATACTTTCCAAACTAAAAATGTTGTAAAGATGCTTGTAGTTGGTATCAGAACATACTGATGTCAGCTAAAATCCTGAGCTGTGTGTCATCAGGGTATATGGGCTTAAAGCAAGAAAGATTTAAGACACAGATTGTGCAAATTTTGTTATCTGGGGGATGTCTGGTGCTGTGCTATGGCTGAGAAAAGCTCTGCCTGCCTTTCAAAGAAGTGCCACTCAGGCACTAATTACCTGTCCTTTGTGGACTGGGGACAGTAAAGTATGAGCCTGGTGAACCAACAGTAGAGGAAAATTCTTGACTTTGCTGTTGTCCACGTTCAACAGGAGGGAAGATGGGCCCCTCCTATCCTCTAATAACTCCAGTATCCTCCAGCTTGTAGCCTGGAGGAAAGGATGCTCTCCTGGAAGGAAAGCATTTGAAGGTATTAGGGCTTCAGTGGCTGTTTTTTACAAAGAGGAAGCACCTGTGATTGCATCTAATGAGGGCCTTGATCCTGCCCAACTGCTAGTGGACTGTCTTGCGGTCCTCCTGCATGGCTGCTGGGATGGGATGTTCTTTGTCCTGCCAGAGCAGCTTCCCTGTGTGTGGCTGAGCCTAAATAAGATGAACTGCACCTGGCCCCTTCCCAACATGTTATTCAGCATGAACACTCCAGCCTGCTGACCTCAACCCTGCCCAAGGTGACACTGATACAGACACAACGGCAGGATGGTGAGGTTTCCACAAGGTGGCATCAAAAGACTTGGGCTTCCTCTTCCAGAGCTCAGACTCCACAGGATTTAGGACTTTCCTGGAACAGTTTGGCATCAGCTGCAGCCAGAGATGTGTTCTGGGAGAGAGAATAGCAGAGCCTGTGTGATGTGATTTTTGTCATGGATTTGGCCCGGAAGGGTCAGCTCTCGATCCTGCCACCCACCACTGCCTTGCTAGGGGCTGCAGGTGTGCTTGACCACCAGAACTCATTGGGAAAGGGCAGCCACGGACAGCAAACACCTGCTGAGCTCACCAGGGAAAGACATGTATTCCCCTTCCTGCAAACAACTGCAGCAAGGGGCTCTGTGTGTGTGTGTGTGTGTGTAGGAATGGCAACAGTTACCAAAAACACTAGGGAGAAATAACCCCATAGCTTGACCCAGGATGTATGTATACAAGTGAGGCAGGATTGCCATTCATGGGACAACAACATTGGAGAGAAATGCCAGGAAGTGGGAACAACAAACAAAACTTATTTGGCCCCAGAGGTCCTTCTTGAACAGCTCTAGCACTACCTGATGCCTGTCCAACAGGCTGGGAAGTGAGGTTTGCTAGCTGATACCCCACACACATCCCTGAGGTATGTCCGGAGCTGGTCCCATCCCAGAGCAGGAGCAGTGGCCTCCAATGCTGCCTCGTCACATCCACAAGCAGGAGTGACACCCCGGCATCGCATGGCCATGGCCACATGTGCTCCAGTTGGAGCATTTGCTCCTTGACAGCAGCATTCCCCTGAGCTCCTGCTAAGCTTTCCAGATGTGAAACCCAGTCCTACCCTGCTCCAAGGCTGCCCTGGGTGAGAGCTACCCTGGCCGTGCTTTGCACCGAGCTGGGAAGTCTATCAAAAGGATGGGATCAGACATGGAGTAAGTGCATTGGAGTGAGCACAGAATACAGCTTTGTGGTTTGTTGTGTTTGGAGTGGTTTGTTGCAAGACACCAGCTCCAGCGGGACTGTTGAACGATTGCAGCCCTTAGGGAAACTGCCAGCCAAACAAAACTAAACAAATACAGATCTCTGACCTTGTCCTTTCAGAAGAAGCAGAAAAGGGTCATGGGTGAGGGTCTCCATCCCTCAGCCAGCGGTCAGACGTGGGGTAAAAGACAATACCCGAGCCCATGCAGCAGCACTGGGGGCTCTCACCAGATGCAGTGCAGCTGGTGGCTGTGCCACGCTCCGGGCAGCCCTGCAGTAACGTGTCCTTCCTTACCGGGTAGCTAGGGAGGGGCACCTTTCAAACAGAGGGGGTTCTTGGGATTTTTGGGGGTGGGTTTGGTTTTTGTTTCTATTTTAATAGGTAAGTAAAGACGGAAAGGTGGCTGAGGGGAGCTGAACCTGGCCAGTGGCCGAGCCTCTCGGTGCGGGGGGCCGGTGCGCTCCCGTCTCCGCACACGGGGGAGCTGTTGCTCCGTGCCAGGGCCGGGACCGCGGCGGGGGCTCCACGGCAGCACCGCCCGCTTCTCCCAGGACCGGACCCCGACCCGGACCTGGACCCCGACCCGGGCCGGGACTGGACTCGGACAGGCTGCAGTTTACTTCTCTTTCGAAGACTTGGATTTTGACAGGGCGGCGGCGGAGAGGTCCAGGCAGCTGTGAGCAGGGCTCTGGCTTAAAACACTGAGGTCCCTGAACCCCCACCCAAATCTGAGCTTTCTTACTCCTGAGTGGGACCAGGAGTCAGGCACTGAGTCAAGGGGAGCAGCTTTAATCAGGCAAAGGCAGGCTGAAGTGGGAATTGGAGCCCAGATCCTTACCCAGAACTTTGCTTCGGGTGTACCTGTCCAGGAGGAAACACCACTTGAAAAGCCCTGAGAGTTCCAGCTACCTCTTCTGCCCCTCAGCCAGGCCATAGGCTCCCCTCCAGAGATCCCTGTCTGAGAACAAGGACCCACCACTACTGCTGCCTGTCCCTGCTGCCACCCGTCTGGCCCAGCCCTGCCGTGGCTCAGGATGAGTAAGGAGTGGCTGATCCATGTGTGGCTGATCCATGCTGTCACAGCTGTGTCGTAAGAAGTGACGCTTGGTGCTGGCTAGGTGAGCCCTGCCTTATACTGAGACAGCTCTGGAGCGTGACACTGTGTGGGGACAGCCAGACATAGCTCTGCTCATGCGTGTCTCCTTCTTCTGGCCAATGTCACTGGGGATGCCTTCGGTCCTCACTTACACATTCCTGCCTTCCTGGAGCTGGGGTGGCCCAAACCCTGTTTCTCCCTACAACACTCAGCAATTTTCCTTCTCAGACGAGGAGACTTGTAGGTGCAGAGAGTAGGCTGGGGATCAACGGCTCCTTTAAATAGCCCGACCCAAAGCCTCTCTAAGCAGCTGGCTTTGTTAGGCAGTGATAAAACTGCCTGGCTGTGAGCTTTTCTATCCAAACCCTTAACGTTTGCATTGCCAGAGAAACTCAACTCTTCCTTTACAAGCCAAAGAGGAAGGCAATACCCATCCCATGATGAAGGCATTGCTACCATCCACCTGTGCAGCAGCTTTGCTGAAAGAAGGTCATTGCAACCCCAGCACCACCATCCAGGCTCGTGCACACCCTGAGCTGGTGATGAGCGTTGGTACGTACTGAGCTCTCCAGGGCATCGATGGAGAGGATGCCCTGGGAAGCCAATGGGGCATAAGATCATCCTTAAGTGCTTTCCTGGCTTGAGGCTTGTAATTATTAATAATCATAGTAAATTTCTGCCTCATACAAGTCAGCCTGTAGACCACATCTTGTTTAAGCTATTTAAATACACTTTTGTTTGCTGTAACCATCCCTGGGCCATCATGTTATTCCAAATGGCCTGTGATTTATCAGTTACACGTTATTAATGTTCAATGACAAAGAAGCAACGGAAATCTACTGGTCTTCAAAGGAAAACCTCAGATAACCCCATGTCAAATCCAAGTATTTTCAGTCTGCCACACAGGCTATGAATATTGCAGGTATTACATGGCTGGGTATGGTATTTGTTAAATATTTAAGATTGCAGAAGAGATTTTAGCCTAAATGGCTGCTTCAAGTTGCAGCATTAGAGACTTGCAAAATTTTTGCTGAACCCACAGACAAACCCAGGTTTGCTTTCCTGCCAGGTTAGGCAAGTGTTTCCCAAAGATCAAAGACAGGTTACAGCTCATCCTACCTTGAGCTGTAGAGATGGATGAAGGAAGAGCTGGTGAGTGGACAGCAAGGAGTCCTGCTGGGCCAACAAAACCCAAGGACTTCCCTGAGTATCCTTGAGCACATTCTTAACTGAATGTTTACATTGTGCAGAAGGTGGTTATAGGAATTTTTTGGAAGTATCCTCAGAATTCCCTGAGTTGGTATAGAGGAAACTTAATTTTCACTTATCCCATGGACCAACCTCATTGCCCTCCTCTCCCACGCCTCTTGCTATCTGTCTGCTCAATGTGGTCCCTTGGTCTTCCCTGTGAAATTTGGGCAGGAGCCACCCAACTCCCACAGCGCCCTGGAGAAATGCTGCAGGATAGTGCTAAGCCATGCGTACCAAACCTGTGTATCACAGGTTATCACAGAATCATAAAATCATAGAATCACAGCCCAGTTTGGGTTGAAGGGACCTTTCAGGGCCATCTAGTTCACACCCTCTGCAGTGACCAGGGACATTTTCAACTAGATCAGGTTGCTCAGAGATCTGTCCAACCTGACCTTGAATGTTTCCAGGGATGGGGCATCTACCACCTCCTTGGGCAACCTGTGCCAGTGTTTCACCACCTTCATCATAAAAGATTTCTTCCTTATATCTAGTCTGGATCTACCCTCCTTCGGTTTAAAGCCATTAGCCCTTGTTCCATCACTACAGGCCTTACTAAAACGTCAATATTCAATGTGTTATATTCCACAGCAGTTGAAGCCTTGTCCTTTGATGGGTTAACATAGAGAGATCTTGCCTGCAGGACCTGCTGAGGCTGTGGCTGGCCGGTGAGGTGCATTAGCAGCCTGACATTGGGGTTTCAGGTGTGAGGGCTTCTGCCAACACCCCGGGGATTTTCACACGTGCTCAGGAGCAGGCAGGAAAAATAAATTCTCCCTGGCAACTCCGTATGGTTTTGTCTTTCCCATCAGCCACATTCTGGGGAATAGGATCCATCCCCCCATGCCTGTGGGCTGCTGGGAGGGCAAAGGCAACTTTGAGTAACCCCAAATCCCAGTTCAGGGCCAAAATCCAGTTCAGGCCAATCCCTGCTGGTGCTACGACCTCTCTGAGCAGCAAGGAAGGGGAGAAGCCCTCTGGGCACAGCAACACTCCCAGCCTGCTGTGTTGCTGCCAGCCAGGCAGAGACTATTTTCTTCCTGCAGTCACCTTTGGGCTGGGCAGTAATCTCGAAGCATCTGCTCCAAATCATCCAGGATTACAGGAATTAAAAAAAAAAACCCCAATTAGAGGCCCAGGGTCCTGCAAGCACAAATCCGTTTAACCCTAATCCAGGCTCCTGCCCCTTCCCAAAAGGCAAGGGGACAGTCCCCACCGGCTGGTTTTTGTGTGCTCCAGCACCATCTCCTCTCCTCAGCCTGAATTTTTGCCCCAGAGGTAGCACAAGGGGACACACTCATGCTGCTGGAGAAACGGCATGGGTGGACATGGGGTCTGAAATCAGCTGCATGGACACGGGGGTTGGTATCAACTTCTGCCTCCCACACACACTCAGATGGGGTCCCAGAGGGCTATGGTTGAAAATGGGGGGGGGTGCAAATAAATCTGAATATGTTATAGTGCCCACCAAGGTCTGTACACCAGGCACTGGTTCCTCTACTCCCTGCTCACCATCCTGTATAGTCCTCTGTCCCATCAAGATCAGCTTCAGGGGCTTCAAGAGCCTCTGCACTTGACACAGACCAAGGTGTCTATGCTCACTTGTTCCACGCTCACTTGCCCACCACTTTGCTGACAATTCAGTGTGGAAATGCTCCTCTGAGATACAGCACAGAGAATTTCTTTAGAGTGAGGGTAGAGACTGAGAATCCATTAGGACCACCTCTCCTTTCCTTTGAAATCACCCCTGCTTCTAGAGCTATTAGACTCTTCCCCAGGTTGCTAAATCCTTCACCTGCAGCTGTAAACCCCATAAAATTAACATGCATTATCCATGGAGTGCACCCAGTGTGAGTTACAAACTCTGTGGAGAATGCATTTGAATCAGCACTGGATCCCTCTCGTGTGTGGTGGCCTTTGTAATTGCTGGTATCAAGAAGACATTTATATTGAAAACAAGAAATGCTTTAATTGTTAATCATTGAATGGGGAAAATATTGAGTTAACATTTAAGAATTCGTGGGGTTTATATGATTCTAAGAGGTGTGTGGTTGTTACAGCAGGAGATAAACAAAGCTTTGTTGGTTTTTCTTCTTACATGTGATACCAAAAAAAGTGATCATGGCAAAGCTTCTGGACAGGTGATGCTACAGAAATTAACACAGCTTAACCAGCCTGGATATAATAATTTGTGTGATCCAAGTGTCTGTGAGCTAGACAAGGACTCATTGTGCTGAACATGAGCACCACATTCAGGTATGCTGAGACATGGGATGCTGCGGTTGGTTTCTACCATTCAAAGGGAGGTTTGTGGGAGAGAAATCCTCTTGTGGTTTGGAAAGTCCCTGACTGAGGGGGAGACTGACCACAACGTTCTGCTCTTTCCTGGTGTCTCTTTCTGCTGCTGTCAGGTCATGCTGACCGGCGGGCTCAGTGTGGTGAGGGTAGGCAGTGGTGTGAGGATATGAAGAAGGTGTGTAGAGCTAGCAGAGGTCCATGTGGCAGCAGCAGGTTTGTGCCAGGTCTTTTTGTGATTTTGGGGGTAAATTAGGTAAGTTCCAGAGAGATACGGGGAAAGGAGCTCTCGGTGGGTGATGGGAGAAGAATGGGGAAGAGGAAGAGCAGAAAAGGAGGGGACCACAGGGGCTGAAATGATGCTAAAGCAAAGAGGACACGACTGAGGGAAAGTTTGTCATAGAATCATAGAATCATAGAACGGTATGAGTTGGAAGGGACCCCAAGGATCACAGAGCTCCAACCCCCCTGCCACAGGCAGGGCCACCAACCTCCGGGCCTGGATCTACACAAGGTTGCCCAGGGCCCCATCCAACCTGGCCTTGAACACTTCCAGGGATGGGGCATCCACCACCTCTCTGGGCAGCCTGTTCCAGCACCTCACCACTCTCTCTGTAAAAAACTTCCCCCTAATATCTAACCTAAACCTTCCTTCCTTTAGTTTTAATCCATTCTCCCTTGTCCTGTCATTGTCTATCCTTTTAAAAAGCTGAATCCCTTCCTGCTTATAAGCTCCCTTCAGGTACTGGAAGGCTGCAATGAGGTCCCCCCGCAGCCTTCTCTTCTCCAGACTCAACAAGCCCAGCTCCCTCAGCCTCTCTTCGTAGGGGAGGTGCTCCAGCCCTCTAATCATCTTCGTGGCCCTCCTCTGAACCCTCTCCAACAGTTCCACATCCTTCTTGTGTTGGGGGCCCCAGATCTGGACACAGTACTCCAGATGGGGCCTCACAAGGGCAGAGTAGAGGTCATGAGCAAACGGGCAGTCACTGCTGGGCAGAGGGTCCACCATGAGAACACCCAAGAATGCCCAAGTGCCCCTGTTGGCTTTAGGGTCTGGAACCTCTAATGCCTCAGTGGCACAAGGATCCCAGTGCCCTGGAGTGGGTGGCAGAGGTCACCAGGACACTGTTTGAGCCTGGGAGGCTGTGAGCTGGGGCTGTGACAGGGACACAGCCATTCTGTGAGTGTATGTAGGGCTATGTCATCGGTGTGCTTCATCCTTAGTGGACATTATGTTTAACCCAATATAGCCCCAGTTTACAGACTTCTGCATTTGCTGACTTTTATTAAAAGCTTTGTAACTCTGATGTATCCTTGACTTAAAGGTCTACCAAATTCCCTGAAACCTGGAGGTTTCATCCCTGGGCTGTTAGGAGAGCCCAGCTGGATATGGTCAGCCCTGACTCACGTGAATAGCACCTACTGAGGAACTCCTTGGGAACAAACATCTACAGGACAGACAATCAGGGAGCTCATTTTTCTAGGACGAGTCCCTGAAATTTCTCTGAGGCAGAAACAAAAGACAGGAATATGACCATACAACACCCACAAGTGTCTACTTCTTCCATGATTTGGGAAGATGTTGACAGTTTAAAATATTCCCAAACCTCTGTTTGACAGCTAACTTGCCTTTGACTTACATACCACTCAGATTGAGAAATCTGGGTCAACATCTTTTCTTTTTGACACCACTGAACTGGACCCATCACCAGACAGTTCTTTTCTACCTCTGGCAGAAGAAGCTTCAAGGCAGTGAGGTGCTCTCTGGATTTTCGTAATGCCTGGCAGCACAGCCTCTTCTGGAGTTATGATGCAGAATTACAGGGGTAGAAAGAGATTTTTCTTAGGCTCTTTTAGGCATCATTACAAAGTTGGTGATGTCCAATTAATTAAACCCATGAAAACTGCAATTTCATGGTGTAGTTGGACCCGATCTACTGGCCACTGAAGTCTACAGGAACCGTTCTGCTAATCTTAAGGGTGTTTGGATCTGGCATGAAGTGACAGTGAGATGCAATTCTGCTAATGTTGAAGGAAAGAACATATATTTATGCAACAAATAACAAATACCTTTCTAGAAGTGAATGAACCATTTCATTAATTACATCTACTTTGCAGTGTGACCAATGAGTCAGTCTGTTCCATTGCTCTCTATGCCTTCTGATATTTTTCTCATGCTCCCAGGTAATTTCTGTCTTCTCTGAGCCTTGCCCCCATGGCTTAAATAAATATATGCAATAAATGAGAGCAGGATCAGCAGCGCCAGCGTGAGCAGCTGGGCCAAGGTGCTGGGGGCTCACTGTGCCCTCATGGGTGGGTGCTTGGAAGGTGAAACTTGGAAACCTTGTAATGGCTGAGTCAGTCTAGTAACACAAACAAAACTGAACAGCCCAAAAGTGTATCTACATCCACATGTATATACTGTGACATATAGAGGTGACATGTGAACAGCAAGTTCTAATGCCTGGGAGGCCACGAGAGCCTTGGCAAGGTGACTTATTCCTAACAAAGCACTGGAAATCGTTAAAGGTAATAAAGATAACAAATGAAAATCATGCTGCAGCACTCTTAAGAACAGCTTTTCTTCTGTCACCCTGCATTGCACAATGCAGATGTGACCCTGGAGCCCCTCCATGCTTCTTGGCACAAATAGCCCCATTGACTTCAGTGGAACCAAGGAGGAGGATGAGGATGGCTGCTCGTGAAGGAAGCAGTTTGCAGCATCAGGGTAGCACACGGTGACAGCTCAGTCCTGCTTCTGACTGCTCAGTCTTGCAGAAGGGGAAAAAAAAAAGGTTAAAAGTAATTTTTGATGAAATAGTTGAAGCAGTGGGGATTTACTGAACTGGTGTTACACTGCCTGTGCAGCTTGCTTGGTTTGCTGTTGCTAGCAATTCAGACATTGTCCAAGCTGTCCTGCTCATCAGTGCATGAACTCTGAAAACACTTAGCCACTACCAGCTCTGTGCATTATTTCAGCTGGAAGAACCATGGTAGGTAAAGTAACGATGATGGATCTAAACGATAATAAAGTCTCCCTGTTGAAATTTTAAAGTGCTATACAACTATTTTTAGTGACCTCTCCAGCTGAGATAATGCAGAAAGCTAACTAGATGTGAACATCCATCTTAGGTGAATTGATTCTTACAGTTTGCAAACCAAGGTGAATTGTAGGAGCTTAATGTTCATGCTCCAATACAAGAGATATCAGCTATATAAAACGATGTATATAGTACATGTAAAGAAATAACCTATTAAATGTCTAATGTGGATGCAGTGGTGGGTTTTTTTTTCCTTTGAGCACGTTTACTCCCATAATGGACGTTTAGTTTAGACAGAGCTCAGTCCCTGGAAACCTCCTGGAAACCTCCTGGAAACCTCCTCCCTCTCCTCCCTCCATGTGTATGTGTCTGCATGTGATGTGTCCACAACACATCATGAGAGAGAGGGGGAAGACTTTTGTCTTCGATTCAGGGAAGCAAAGGTTCCCTGGATGGGGTGTTCTGATCTCACATTGAGACAAAGTGTTTAAATTTGATTTTCCAAAATCAAAGACATTAACAAAAAAATGTTTTTAGATTGATTTTTTTTTCCTTCCTTCAAGCATGTCCCAAACTTGAATTCTTGGGTCAGTATTTGCAAATTCAGGACTTTAAAATGAAGCAATTATTTTTTTGTGGCTTCCTAACCAGAAGACCTGATCCCTGGCAGCTCTCTCTTTGTAAGGAGATGCAGAACACTGGATGCCTTTGCAAAATACAGCACGTATTTCACGACTCTCTTAGAGCAAACTCTTTACTTCTCAGAGCTCATCTAGCTCAGAGAGGCTCCATGTCCTGCAACTCAGCTTGCTCCCTCTCCAGTCCAAACCCTCAGATGGCAATTAGCAACATCAATAAGTAATAGGACAAATACTTGTCTCTAAAAAAACAAGCCACAGACAGAGCAGCTCATTCACTTTACTCTGAAGCTGCATTACAAACCTTAATTTTTTATATTTCATCTGTTTTAAGCCCCAGTCCTACACTTAGTTTTGAGATGAGACACTTGAAATTCAGCAGGTAATGAAGGATGGGTGAAAGGCAAGACAACGCTGCAGGGGCCCAGGGTGAAGAACTAGATCCATCAAGTCCCACGCACAGCAAGGATGCCACCGTACAGAAGATTTTTCCTGTGGCTCAGCTCTTTCACAAAGAGCTTTTGGAACAGAGAAATGAGTCTATTGACCTCTCAGCTCCTGGAGATGGTGAGTTTCCAGCAGAAGCACAGTCAAAAGAATATGGCAGAGACTAGCTAAAATACTGTATTGGGAATGATTATTAGCATTCCATAGTAACAGAATTAAATATTATTGGGAAAAGACAGCTTTAAAAGTTGTAAGGGGTGATCAGATCCTCCAAGGGGCCATGAACTTTGTGCTCGTAAGTACCAATACGACTCTGATATTGCTTCAAGAGCTGTTCCCTGCAGAAGACATCCCACTGCTGAAGCCCTGGAGTACTTCTGACCCAGAAGTGACCCACCAAACAAGTCTGCTGGGAAATACTCCAGCAGTTAGTTTAACAACCGAATTGGTTAACATCACTCAGCACTTGGGGACGTCAAAGGATAAAAAGGATCACAGGTTGAGTGGGAACAATGCCCACAGGAAGTCAATTTTGGCCTCAGGAGTCTCACCTAGCTCTGCAGTCAATAGCCAGAGACGAGTTTTGCAGACAGTGAACTTGATTAGAGAGCTGATCTTGGTTAAAACTGCCTAGATCATCTTGCTGCTGAGGAAGGAGGGGGAGGAGGGTGGGACCATCTCTCTTGGCAACAGAGACAGATTGACAGCTCTGGATTACTGCTCTAGCATAACTAGAGTGGGATTAGGTGCTTTGAGTCACCTACATGAGAACTTCTCTCTCCCACTAACCATGCTGGTAACCTGTGGAGATCAACCTCCTTCATGTTAGCTTTGGTCATCCATCCCCACAGTGGCACCAGGGACCATCTGCTGACCTGCACAGGAGTGACCACACAAGAAAGTGATTGCAAACGAAGGTAATTTTGAAGAACAACCCACAGAGCCTTCAAATTGACTTGAAAAACAACCTGTCCTGAAGAGCAGTTTCCAATATAAATGCCCTGATAGAGATGTTTACGAGACAGCTTTTTTCCCCCCAGTTTATATACACAGCAATTTACTCCCTGAAGAACAGTTGCATGTCCTTGTGTTTCTTTGAAGTGCCTGAAAAACACTGGACCTGAGAGCCCTTTTGCGTGGCTGACTTAAACTGCACATTTAACAGCAAATTATCCTACAATATGATGTTCCAGAAGAAGAGCTGTCATTCTGTCCTCAGCTACGTTGGTATTACAACTGTGGGTTATGAAAGCATTACAAGAATTGCTGCTGAAGAAGGTGAAATCCAGAGAAATTGGGTGTCTTTGTTCTGAATGGCATCACTAATGGTCATTGAAAGAAGATGGGATGCAAGCAAAGTCTTCCAGCTGAAAAATAAATCCTGTCCTGCCCTCCTGTTGTAGAGCTCTCCATTGAAACCAGAGGGTCTGGAAAAAGAGAAGGTAGTGCTAAAATAGAACTCCCCACTTCCCCTAGTGAAGCCCCAACTAGTGTGTTACTGCAGGTTACTATGGAGTTATTGAATGAAGGCTGTGAAGCTTGTTTGGCTGATCAATACCCGTGTGGGTGGATGCAGATGCAGATCTCCGCAGCGGCTGTGTGTCTCCTGGAGGTTCCCCCAGAAACCTGCATTCAGCTTCTGTGAAGTTTTCTGAGGGATTGAACTTCTGACACTAGTGCAAATAAGGCGTGGGTGCTCAGGACAGGTGGACACTCCCTCTCTGCTCCTAGTGAGAGGTTACGATAACCTCTGGTTTTATATCTTTGCTTCATATGGGACCACTAACTAATAACGTCATAAAAAGTACCAGGAGGAACAGCTTTAAATGGAAATAAAGAGATATGTCTAAATCCCTTAGGCTATTTGGGATGTCTCAAGTGATTTAGTCTGGCTGGATCTGTACATTAAAACTTATGAGGGCACTGAGGTTCATCACTTATCCAATTAAAACATTAGAAGAGTCCCTGGCATGAGGTTGGCTCAGACCTGGCAGAGCTGTCCTGCGTGGTCCCTGAGGAACAGTTCAATAGCTCCCACAGGCTGCAGATGCTTTCCCATCATCAGGATGGACACAGCCACACTATTTGGAGGGTGAGAAGGCTGGAAAGCATGGAGCAGGCACCCTCACCAGCAGGCAGCAGTGCCAGGACATGCCATGTATTAGAAAAGACATGGCAAAGTGGCTGCCTGGTCTGTGACAGGTCTCTACTATGACAATAAAGAGCTAAAACCCTGTCAGATGTTTTCCAGGCAGGAGTCTGTGCTGGGTTGAAGGTGTATCTGGGGAGAGAGACCACCCTGTGAGCCTGGTCTTTGTGTGTATGCCCTCCTGACAAGGCTGTTCTGCTTGTCTGAAGATGAACATCTTTATTCAGCTTGGGATAAGCACAGTGGGGAGGATGTCCTGGAAGTCCCACCAAGTCCATCCTCAGGCATCACTGGAGAAAAGATAGTTTTCCCCCAGCAATAAGTGAGGAGGGAGCAGGTCCCATCCCTCCCTTGCCATGTGCATGGCTCATGGTGAGGAAAGCCATGGAATGGGTTTAGCTCAGGACTATGGGACAATCACAAGATGCAAGAAAAGCCCCTTGGATTTCACTTTATACAGTGCAAGAGGAGGCTGTGAGGGGAGAGCACGGGGTGATTGGCACCATTTATAGGCTTTCTGAGACAGGGGTGGTGGAAGTAGTGGTGAGGGCTGGTGTGCTGGGACTGACTCCAGTGTGATGGAGTGACACCAGGTACTGCTCTGCTAAGTGTTAAGGAGAGAAGTAATGAAGTCTCAAGGGTTGTGGGGGCCATGGTGCTTCTCCCCCATATCTGGGGGAGCCAGAGGGGACAAACAGGTGGATCCACTTTGTTCTTATAAGGTTCAAAGTTGGAAACTTTTCTCCAAACTCTATTTCCTGCAGGGAAGGTGTGTTGCTGATCATAAAGTAACTGGGTTAAATGGGCCCTGTAGGGAATTTCTGCTGGGGAGGGGGATGTAAAGGGGATGCAGGGGGGAGCGGGAATGTGGGATTAGACTTAATGTAACAAGTGATGAAGGGAGGGGAAACATTTCATGGCCTCTTTCTGGGAATCTTTCAGCTTGTCCTGAAACAGAAGGGAACAGAAATCCATCACCCTGGTGCCAAGGATAAATGCCGATAGAGTGTAAAGTGCTGTATCCCTCGGGGGATCTAAGATGACATGTTTCTTCCCTTGATTCCCAGATAGGTCTCACCCTCCGGGCTTCCCCCTGGGGGGAGGCACACCAAGGTCAGCCCAGGATTCAGACAATACTGTGGGTGCTGGGACTGCAGGCTGGCCTTGGGGAGGGGAGGACAGGTTCAAGTTTGGCAGCTTCTGCACCTCACTATGCTCTTTCCCTTTGGCTCCCCACACCTCCATCCACCCCTTCAGCAAAAACATTTGGACCTTCTCCTGGAAAAAAAAAAGAAATTAAAATAAAATAAAATAAAATAAAATAAAATAAAATGAAATAAAATAAAATAAAATAAACAAAACGCTGCCAGTTCCTGATGTTGTTGACAAGCAGGTACACACATTGCTGGGGAGTATTACACTCTCTCTCATGGTATTACCCCTGCTTCGGCCAGGGGTAACTGGATCTGTGACAGAGTCTGATCCTCCCAAGCCTTTAATAGGATGCATGAAAGGTCCAAAATGCATCTCACTCTCATGCCTCCCCCAGCTATGAGATGCACAGTCTTCTTGTCACACAAGGGCACTTCCCAATCTATCCATCCTCCTTTCCACCTCCCTGCTACCACTCAGCTCCCAGGCCAGCCAGCCCAAGCAGACCCTTTGTAAAGGAGCCCTCCCAGCCAAGTGGAGTGCTGGTGGTGGTGAAATATTCGGTAGCTTTCCAGACACCCAACATTTTTCTATTCTGTGTAGAAAAGGCGGTAGTTAGGCAAGGAAAAAAAAGGGTGGTGGCAGAACCATCAAGTAACAGTAGCTCGGTGTGTCTCTGCTGCAGGACAGGGCTGGAGCGAGCGCTCTGGAAGGCTCCTGCAAACCACAGCACATAGATCCCTGTGAGGGGATCACCCGCATGTGCCAGGCAGCATCTGGGGCAGTGCTCCCGGCCTGGAAAGGCCAGTATGGCTTTTGCAAGGCTCCTGCATCCCCCAGCCCTCCCTCCACACCGGTTTCCACCGCAAACAGCAGCAGCTCTCCTCTGCAGTGCTGGGGCCGGGACAATGCGCCCCAGCTAAGTGGGCCTTCTGTCCCCAGCTGCACCAGGTCCAGGCTCTCCCCAACCTGCAAGCCTTTTGCTTGGCTTTTTTTTTTTTTTCTTTTTTTTTTTTGCTCTTGCAAAATCAATTTACGGACAGCTCACTCATTTTTCCCCCTTGCAAACTTATTAGCTATTCAGCCCCGGCGAGCACTCGTAAGCATCCTTTGTCCCAGGGAGGGCTGGAGACCCCTTCATTAGCAGTGATTACTCTGAGCAGTTTGACAGCCTCCCAGCCCGCTTACAAGACTTCCCCATTCAGCCCTGCCCGGGGCTGCCCCGCTTCTCAAAAGAAACGGAAATATTCAAACGTTTCTCTCCCCCCCCACTTTCTGCTGAATAGAGGAAAAGCTGTTTGTCTCCTCCGCCCTCCCCATTCACTTCACTTTTGATACAATATTTTCCTTCTTTGTTAAACCGGAGAGAGAGGGGTCAAGGCAGACTTTTTAGCGACCCTTTTCTGAGCTTTTTGTTTAACGTAAATACAAGGTCCCCCCTTCTCCCCTGATGATGATTATTATTATTTTTAAAACAGCCCAAAGCTCGGAGGGTGACGGCTTGGGCTGATCTTTAGAGGGGGGGAAAAAAGCTCAAAATGCCAGGGGAAGGGCATTCCCTTTCAATGAGGGAGCGGAAAGGGCAGAAGGAAGGGGGGAAAAAAAGCGAGAGGCAAAAAAAAAAGGAAAGGAAGGCGAGGAAAGGCGGTTTTCCCGTTTTTGCTCCCTGGGTCTTACCGGTACGGCCAGCGCAGCCCCGCGGCCCCGGCCGCTGCGGAGCTCCGGCGGTAAAGAAGCGGGGCTGGAGAGATGCTCAGCTCTCCTCCTGATCCTCCCACACCAAAGAAGCCCCGGGAGCGAGGGACTGTTCATCTCAGGGTGGCTCCCTGCTCGGCTCCCCTCCCCAGCCGCTCTTTCGGCCCTAACCCCTCGCTGTGACTGGGGGGCATCCGCGGGAGGGTCCTCCACTCCCACTCGGGAGATGCAGGCAGCATCGTTTATACCACTTAAACCCTTTGTCGAAATATATAATATTCATGCCGCTGCCTATTGTCCAAATTCAGGGGTTTTTTGGTTAGAAAAAATTCCGCGTTTTCAGGGGCCAAGCGGGTATGTTCATATAATTCTCCACCTCTCTATACGTGGGGTTTTTTCCCCCAAAATGTTTAATCCCCCACAATAACCGCTAGCTACTCTGCCAGCAGAACCCGATGAAGAAATTGCAATCCGCTTCACCGATTCCCAGGGAAGGACAGAAAAAACGCGGTGTGTTTCAGCCGATTCCGTTTTGCTCCCCCCCAAAAAAAAGTCGTGTGTGGGAAAGGAAGGGCAGGGAACCCACCATCCCCGAAACCCGGGCAAAAGCCCACCTACCCGGGCAAAAGCCCACCTTCGCTGCCTTGATTTGAGCAGCAAAGCCGGGCTCCTCTTGCACGGCTCTCGGTGGGTTTTAAGAGGCAACAAACCTGGCGCAGGGTTGGGGTGTAAGGTGGGCTCCGGCTCCTCCCGCAGGTGGGTACCCCCAAAGGGACTTGGAAACCCCCACGCTGCCCCCGCTCCCCGCCGCGTCCACGGGCTACTCCCGCACTACCAAAATAAAATGTGTCTGCTCGCTCCCGACACCCTGATTCCATCCCGCCAGGTAAATAGCTGCCTGTAAATGGACTTAAAACCCCAGTTAATAAATACCCGCTCCCTGCCCCGTCCCTGTGACGGCCTATGAGGAAAACCGGCGCAGAGGCATTGGGGATGAAACGCAGATTTAGACATCAGCGATGCCAAGGTCTTTCAGGCTTTAAATATAGACTTAGAGAGGGAAAAGCCACCGTGGAGTCGGGAACGTGTCTCTCGGTAAAAGGGCAGCCCGATTCAATTCACCTGTCACGGGGCTGAAACGGCCCCTGTGCTTCCCCATCCCCTGCCGCCTCCCTGAGCTGGGGCCGAGCAGGAGCTGGGGCATTTCTCGCAGCCGCTGAGGGTTGGCTCTGCCCGGCTTCCCCCCGACGCAAGGCTTCGTCTGCTAAATAAAACGAGCCGAGCAATCAGCTTACCGGGAAGGCATCTCTCTGAGGACAGGGAAGTAAACGCGAGCGGACAAAAAAAGCACAGCTCAGGCGATTTAAAGATCAATGTCAAATTGTATAATATAAAATCCTTCTGCTGGGGGAAAAAGCTTAGCGCGCTCCTTAGACCTGGCGTTTGGTCTCCTCCGGCAAAACCGCCTCGAAACAAAGCGAGGGAGGCGGATGGTGGGGACAGCCCCTGGCACGCTTCAGGGGCCGGGATTTGGGGTTATTTCACCCCCGATTCGGCCCTGCTCGGGCATGGAGAGCTGTTAATTCCCTTTCTTCTCTTTGCCCATTTGCCAGGTGAGAGAGGAAGCTTGGCTTCTCCCGATGGGCTGCCTCCAACCATTTTTCTACTCGCTTCCCCTCCACCTTCTTTTTTTTTTTCCTTTTTCTTTTTTTCCCCTCGTCCCTGCCCAAAAATTCGCCGCCGATAATCTCAAAAGCCTCGGCCCTTGAGAGAGGAGGAGCTGCGGCGATGCCTTCTCCTTCCCCGGGTACCCGCGTTCTCCGCCAGCCCCGGCTCCGCTCCCCTCGGCTCCCCCCGGGTCCCCCCTCACGGCTCCCTGCCTTGCAAAGACATCACCCCCAGTCCCGGGAACCCGTCTATTTCGGTTCTTGGTGAGCTGATGCTGAAATACCCGTGGCCTCGGAGATCTGCTCTGCGTAACTGGCGGGCTTGAGACCGACACCGTCATTTCAAAGCAGATGCGAGGGTCGTTCACCAAATATTTTATTATGGTTTTAGGCTGCTTCATACAGTTTCGTCCTGCACATGCTCTACAAGTCACCTGTGCACATAGAGAACAAGCCAAAAATAATAATTAATAATAATAATAATAGAAAAAAAATCTACCGTAGCAATCCCTTAAATAAGTAAATAAACATTATATATATATATATATATATAAAAAATCCTTTAAAGTAAAGCAAAACCCAACCAAAAGAACAGCGTCTTCTCAACATGAAACACCCCCGCGGGATAAGGGCAGGCGCTCAGACATTTTGCAACTTGGCATTCGGTTTGTTTTGTTGGATTTTTTGTTTAAATGTGTTTGTGGGCTTTCTTTATTAATTTTTTCTTTTCTTTTTTTTTTTTTTAAGCATCAATTCTGCAAATCCTTCGAAATAAAGGCGACAACGATTTTTATCAGGTTTTTTAATGCAGTCTGCTGCGGGGCCGGGATGGAGGCGCGGGCAGGCGGCGTGTGGCTGGGGAGCGCCCCGTACCCCGGGTTTGGCGACCGCGGCCGGGCTATTGCAAGCCCCGCTGCTCCGGCCGTGTCGGCAGGCAGGCAGGCACCGGTTAGCTGGACCTCCCGCTCCCCCCGGTTTGTCATGGCGGTGGTGTCAGATGTCACATTCACTGTCGCTGGATGTGATGGAGATGGCGGAGGTGGCCGCTTTGCTGGAGAGGCTGGCTGCGGGGCTGGAGGCGGCCCCCACCGCCTCCCCGCCGCTCTCCTCCTCCGTTTGCAGCGAGCGCACCGAGCCCTGCGTTAGGACCTGCTGCTGTAGCCTGCAAGGAACCGGCACACACAGCATCACCGCCCGGCCCTCCGCGCCCCGAGGACCCGCCGACAGCTCTACCCCCTCCCTCCCCCGCTTCCTTAAACCCCCTCCGCTGCTCTGACCTCCATCTCACACCAGTTATCCCAGTCTGGCGGCTCTGTCTGAGAAACTGGGTGCCCACCCCAGGGTCAATCCCGCTTTTCGGCCGGGCACATCGAGGGGAGGCTGCCCCCCTCCTCCGCAGCCCGTCCCCAAACCGGCCCTCATCTGACGGGTCGGTAATTCCCTTCAGCCTCCCGGGCGGCGTTCCCCTCCAGCAGGCCTTACATCGTCCATCTCAGGCGGGGAAAAGGGGCTGCGGGTGACAGCACCCATTCCCCCGACGTGCGGCCGCCCGGCTGCGCGCAGTGGCCGGCGGGGTGAGGAGTGGAAACACACCCCACACCCCCCTCCCCGGGCTCCAGGAGAGGAGATAACGAGGAGATAAGGGGGGAATAAGGGACACTTCCAGGGGCGTCTTCTTGTGCCGCTAGTGCTGGGGTAACACCGCACATTTAGAGCCGCGAGTTTATTCTTTAAGATTAAAAAAAAAAAATCAAATAAGAAGGGAAAAAGAGAAATACGAAAAATATCCCAAGAAACGTTCCCGACTGACTCTGGCGGAGGTTTAGGGCAGGGCAGCTCTCCACAATCGAGCAAGGCCCGCAGAGGGGCATTGCCAGCTCTGCTCTCGATGGGACGGATAGACATATATGAAAAAGGTATCCATATGTCCGAGCAAAACTTTGAAGGGGGGGTGTGTGTGTGTGTTTCTCTCCACATAGCTGCCCAATACGGCCCTTTCTGCTGCCACGTCCTGCCGGGGTCACGGCAGCTTCGCCAGCCGCGCTGCCCAGGGGTCGTCTGTCCCTCCCCCCTCCCCGAAGAGCAGCCAAGGGGGAACCCGGGCGTGGAGCCTCCCCTCTTAAAAATAGATAGATAGATAGATAGATAGGGTTTTCCCACTGGTCCTACTTTCTCTTGCTGTATTTCCCCGGGAGACACTTCCCGGGCTCGTTTCCTCGTCCCCCGAGGCAGGGCTCACTGCAGCGCCGGGACCGCGCTGCCTCCGACGGCAGCATCGCACCGGCCCCCGCAGCACCCCAGGCCTCGGCGGGCGGGAAGGAAGCGTCCCTAAGAGGGGGATGGGGGCCCTGTGCCCCGACGGGACGGGCAGCATCTTACCTGTTCTTAGCGGCTGCTGCCCTGTCCCTTTGCCTGCGGTTTTTGAACCAGTTGCCCACTTGCGTGGGGGTAAGTCCTGTGGCCTGAGCCAGTTCCCGCTTTTTGCTGGGGTTGGGGTAAGGGTCCTGCAGGTACCACTCCCGCAGCAAATGCCTCGTCCGCTCCTTGAAGCAATGAGTCTTCTGCTCGCCGTCCCAGATGGTGCGGGGCAGCGGGAACTTCTTCCTCACCCGGTACTTGTCCACCGGCCCCAGGGGTCGTCCCCGAAGCTTCTCTGCCTCCTGGTAATGCGCTTCCAGCCAGAGGGCCTGCAGTTTGGCGTGGGACTCCTTGGTGAACTTATGGTTTTCCAGGATGTGATAGAGCTCCCGGTAGTTCCCCGTGTGGAAGGCCACGATGGCCCGGGCTCTCAGCACCGATTCGTTCTTGTTGAGGGCCTCGCAGGCCGCGGGGGCCACGGGCAGGGACCAGAGGAAGCGCCCCAGGCGCTCGATGTCCCCGCTCTCCTCCAGGGTCTCGCATACCCCGGCCACCTGCTGCGGGCTGAAATTGAGGATGGGCAGCTGGAACATGGAGGCGGCGCCGGGCTCTGCTCCGCGCTCCGCGCACCCCCGGCGATGCCCGCCGCCGCCGCGCACACCCCCGCGGCGGGGAAGCGGGCAGCGGGCCCGGCGGCCGCCCCTCGCTCCGCTTCTGCCTCCTCCGGCGCCGACCGAGCTGCTGCGGGAGGGACGGTGAAGGGCGGAGAGGCGATGGGGAGCGCTCGGCGGCTCCGGCGACTGGGGGCGGTGGGCAGGGGCGAGGCGGAGGAGGATGGAGAAGGGGGGAGGGCGGGAGTGGGGGGAGGGAGGGAAGAGGGGGGAAAAAAAAAGGAAAAAAAAAGGAAGGAAAAAAAAAAAAAAGGAAAAAAGAAAAGGCACAAGCCCAGCTCCGCGCCGCCGCCGCGCTGCTGCGGGAGCGGCTGATTTGCTGCCGGGCTCGGCAGATTGGCTCCTGGGTTTCCATGGCGGGGCTGCCACTCAATGTCAGCCGCTGCCAATCACGGCGGAAGGCCCCGCGCCGCCGGCCGGCAGCACCTCCCCGCCCCGGTTCCCCGCCCCGCTCCCCGGGACTAGTCTCGTCCCGTCCTGCTCCCTGGGGTCCGCGATCCCGCCGCCCTGCCCATCCGTTCCGGGAAGGGGCAGAGCAACTCACCCACCCAGGCTGCAAGGAGGAGAAGGTGGGGCACCCTGCACCCGCTGAGGTTTGCTACCAGAAAGTTGGAGGGAGCAGCCCCCGAGATGGGATGGCCGGGACCCCCCTACACCCTCCCCGGTAAAGCCGTGGGGTCCAGCCTTGGTGCTTGCACGTACAGAGTTCGGCAAACCCGGGGTCGGAGAAAGGGATAAGGCAGGGCTGAGAAATCAGATAAAAATCCCGGCTGCATCGCTGTCACAGTGATGCTGGGAGTGTCAGTGACAATGGATGCAGCGGGAGGACCACAGGGCCGAGATTTAGGGAAAAACTCTCCCCTTTCTCTCGATAGGTGACTTCCCATCTCTGTTAAGACGACGCACTACCTGCGAAAAGCCAAGCTCTCTTCTCCGTTCAACTAAAGTTTTAAATACATATATATTTATTTAATTTTTAAAAAATAATTTAAAACCGTATTGTTTTCGGCTGAATGGCCCTGAATAGACGCCGAGAACAGTCGCGGGGAGTGAGAAGTCATTTGTAGGTCAGGACGGCGACTTAAAGCAGATTTCAGGAATCTTTTGAAATATTGATTACCTAGCGGTAATCATCCCCCGCGGGTTCTGCCCCTCCGCGCCCCGAGCGAGAGACCGCGGGGATGGGGGCGAGTGAGGGTCCGGCCGGCCCTTCGCGGGAGCGGGACAACCTCCAGCCGTCTCGGGGCTGGGATAAATCGCTTCCCGAGTTGTGAGGATACTGTTTGTTTTCTGGAGAGAAGGGGAGGGCGGATCAAGAAGCCAGTCTTTATTCTACATATAGCTAGCTGCTCAGTGGCAATTTCTTCCCAAGAACATTAGGGACCATGCTCCGAAAGGCAACATATATTTTAAATTAAGCTCAATATGTTTTCTCCTCTGCCCTTTTTTTCCTTCTTTTTTTTTTTTCTAGAGCCCTTGTCAAAGAAATGCCTTCTTAATTTGATATCTTGTTGTTGTCTCTTTCCCCCTTCTCTTTTCTTCCCATCTTTATTGCTTTTTGTTGTTGTTGTTGTTGTTTT
Source organism: Porphyrio hochstetteri (assembly GCA_020800305.1). Classification (NCBI taxonomy): domain Eukaryota; kingdom Metazoa; phylum Chordata; class Aves; order Gruiformes; family Rallidae; genus Porphyrio; species Porphyrio hochstetteri. The sequence continues at coordinate 63,979,780 of CM036908.1, read as the reverse complement.
CATATCTTTCCCCTTTTAAAGAAAGCTCCTTTGCTAGGTGCCCATAGACCGAAATTAAACAGATTTACATTTTCTCCAATCATTTCCAGAAATGGAGCTGGACTGGGGCTCGCCGTCTTTTCTTTAGTATCAAGTACAATTTGTCTTTTGCTTGTGAAGATTTGGTAAATCAGAAGGCAGATAGATAGCGCAGATGGTCGGAGGTGTCGGGTCAGATTATGGTACGCCTCAGTACAGTGCTAAGCTCATTCTGACGGAAAACCCTGATATTATTTTCACAGATCTACACAGTTCACTTGAAAAAAACCCTTCGAGCCATTTACATCATTTATGTGAGGCTCACAGCTAGCGGGATGGAAAAGCTTTCAATACTGCTCATTTTCATAAAACCCGACAGAGCTGGGAAGACATAAAAGCACAGACAAAACTCACGAGTTCAGAGACACTCCACAGAAACTTAAAAAATAAAAGGGCAGACTCTTCGGCTTCACTTTACAGACCCAGGTTTGATTTGCCGACCCCCTTAGGGGGGAAAAAAAGGGGAGAAAAAAAAAAAGCAGAGAAGAGGAAAATATAATCTACAGATATTGCTGAAGGAAGAAGGGGTGCCCTTCCACCCCACATCTGTCCTCTCCGCCTGGGAAAACCAGTAATTTCAGCAGCTCGATGGAAGATCCCAAATAACCACGTCGGACAGGGATTTTAAAAAAACCCAAACCAACCCCCAAAACCCAACCAAACCCAAACCTCCTCGGTATGAGCATCGGGCTTCCCTAACGAGCGGGTGAGAAGGCGGCGACCTCCGCGGGCAGGGGAGCTGCTGCCCTGCCGCCCCGCAGCCTGCCCCGCCGGAGCCGCAACCCCCACCTCGGGGGACGGCCCGAAACATCCCGGGACAGGGGCTGGTGGAGAAAATCCTCTGCTTTGAAAGACATGGAAGGGTGGAAAGGCTGTGTGAATGGGTAGCTAATTTAGACCAGCCGGATGATGATGACGGTGATTACTGATATTACTGTGGGTCTTTCTTTTTCTTTTTTAATTTTTGTTTTTAAAGCGTGCACATGATCTGGCGAGGGAGTTACTGGGCTGCAGCCTAATGACCATGAACAGAGAGAGACAGGCTCCGTAATGAAAGCCAGGACTGTAGGCTAAAGAAATGAATCCTCATTAAGAGCAGCGAGAGCAGCTCGCAGGGGCGAGGGGCTGTCCCCCAGGTCCCCAGCCTTTGTTCCCCAGAAACCGGCCCGGATGGGGAGATGCTGGCAGTCCTGCTGGGAAGGGAGAGGAAAAGAAAGAAAAGACAACACCGCAATGCACCCGTGAACTCTGTGTTAACCATTTAAAGGGTGACCCGAGGGGGGAATTCAGCCCAGTCCCAGCAGCTCTGTGAAAGCTGGCGTCTGTGTTTGGCAAGTGGCACACACAGTCCAGGGAGAACTGGCTTGTCCCTGGCTGGGGAAAGACCTGAGGGCTCCTTGCTCTGTGCCACCAGCGCCAAGAAAGCGAGATCAGCTCCACGGACCCCCTCCGCCGCTCTCCCACCCCCTCGGGCATTTTTTCCGTGGCCAGGACCCCGCAGGTTTCCCGCTGCCCCGTCGGAAGCTTTACCGCCGGGCCGGGCCGGGCTTTGCCACCGCAGCGCAACCGGGGCCGCCAGGAGAGACCCCCCCACACACACCCGAGGGACCCTGTGCCGTGTCCGGGAGAGGCTCCCTGGGAGAGCGCAGGGTCCTGCGGTGCCCAGGTTCCTGGCTCGGCCCCCGTCTCTCATTAGAGCTGCCTGCCAGCCGGGGTGTGCACTCGGGCGTCTCCGCTTCGTTTCTGCTTTTTTTCCTCTTTTTCTTCTTTTCTTCCCCTATAATAGGGACACTACTCGTGACGTCTGCTTTAATTTAGGTCACGGATCTGACCCTTGCTGCAGGTAGTGTGAAGAATTACCCCTCCAGAGGTGGACCTACTGGAGAACGAGGAATAAAACTACACATTTTAAAAAGATTCCTTTTTTTAAAAAAATAAATACTGCCAGTAATCTACAATCGGCCCGACGGCCTGCATCGACACGGTGTGCTCGCTGGTGTTCCCTCCCCTGGGCCTTAAAACATAAATGTGCTGAGCAACATACCTATGCATCCTTATATCAGCACTTACTAGGTATCCTAGGTCCCAGAATCGCAGTCCCTGGGGATCGTTTATCTAGAGGAAGTTTCTAAACGCAGCAGAGGTGCCAATACATTTTTTAAACCTTCGATTTGCGTTAAGTATTGCATTAAAAAGAAACCCCCGGGAACGAGGAGCCCCGCTTTAAGGGTCTCGGTAGGATTGCCGCAGATGCGGGAGTTCATTAAGTGATGCTAACCGAGTCTGCAGCGTTGGCTGAGAGAACCGGAGTACGGACCCTCGGGAGGGTACCTGGAAAATCAGCCGGGACCTTTAAACCTTGGATGGGTATCGGCAGGACCCGGCCTGGTGCGGGGGAGCGCAGAGACTCGGGCAGAGCTGGAGCGGGGAGCGGCGCGGCTCCCTGCCCTCACCCCCGCTGGCTTTCAGCCCGCTCCCCCGGAGGAGGTAGAAGGGATGCTCAGCCCGAGCAGAGTGCTCGCTGTCGTTTATAGAAAAGGTTACTGAAAATGTCAGCCCCTCCGGCGACCGGGTTCGGGGTTTTCGGGAGCTTTTCCCAACCGAGGCACCCGGGAGCTTTGGTGGAGGGAGGACCTCAAACTCGGGTTGATATGGTGGGGGATGCTTGGTAGGGAAAGGACACGTGTTTCGATGAGTTTCGTGTGCTTGCCTTTTTTATTTTGAAGAGTGCCAGAATTGTTGAAATAGCAGATATCGATCGCTCCATTTCTTCCTAAAAAGAGTTATGTTTAAAGCTGTGGTCTGTTTAATATTAGGGAGAGCATGAAGGTTGGATCCTCACTTGAATTATTGAGAGCTGAAAGCAGTGAAGAGTCCCTGAAATACCGTCGGCCCGACGGAGATGTTCACCCATTTTCCACTCTCAGACCATGTATTCATTGTATTCTTTATCCTTCAGAGTATTGTTTAGGTTACCTGTAATGCAAAGTATCAGATCGTGGCTGGTATATTTGATACTAGAATAAAGAAGCATTGAAAACTAAAAACAAAACAAAACAAACCACAACCCGACCCTGAATGCTTTTGAGACTGGTGAGGAAAGATCTTCCTTGTACAGGGCGCTGGTCAAGGCCAGGGCTGCAGGCAGAAAAGATCTACCTCCCAAGATTTATCTTCAGTTTTCTTTAAGGTGTAGCTACGGGTCTAGTTTTAAAGTCCCTGATCCATCGGGATTTATGCGGCTGCTGCCTTTACCTACACATAAATACACACAACACCAAATCACTTCTTTTAAACTGAAGTCTGTTCACATAAAATCTTCACTCTGCTTAAGATCTCCAGTTTCTATCAGGCTTTTCTACGATAATTCCAACAAAACCAATTCAAATAAATCTGGAAGAGTTTTACCGTTCAGGTGGTTGTGGGGGCTTCTTTTCCCAAAAGTACTGGTATTTTTTTCTTTCTCTCTTTCTTTCCATGGGAAGTGGTCCTTTGGGAAGAGAAAATAAGCTTGTGGCTCCCATGGAAGGCTGGGAACTGAGAACAGGAGTGGTACGGAAAATTATTTAGTGTCTGTGGAAACAAACAAACAAACAATCTTTCAAATATTGTATTTTCTCGAGGATGGGGATGCCACAAAAACATTTATTTAGCAAAAAGCAGGAACGGGGACAATTCGTGTGTTTGGAGCAGGATGGAGAACCAGGATTAGGTATCCTGAGGGTGTAAATGCTTCTGGGGCTGAGTGTATGGGTCTGAGTCCAGGAGAAACACCGTGTCACTGCAGGTCTGGCCACTGGAGCTGAGCAGGATCCCAGCCCTTACTGGAGGTTGCTCGCTGTGGATGAAACCTGCTCCGGAGTTGGGATCCCTCTTTCTTGTGAGGGAGTTCCTCTGTAGCTTTGGGTGCTGTATGGGAGTCACCAGCATCACGCCCAAGACAGTCCAGCTCCCTGGTACCACCTCAACCTTGGAAACAGGACTTGGGGGCACTGCTGAAGGTGGGCATCTGCCGGAACTCCAGCATTCATGGTGCTGCCTCAAGGAGCAGGTTTATTCCAGAGCAGTTGCATGAGGAAAAGAATCGTCCATGCCTTACCTCGAGATATTGCCGTGCCTTTCTTTTTGTTTGGTTGTTTTTGTTTGGGGATTTTTTGTTTGTTTTTTGTTTCGTGTCTGAAAAATACCATCTCAGCGGTCCTGGAACTTTGCTGAGTTTTTAAGGACCAGTACTTCAGCCTCTCCACGTTACTTGCTCAGCGCCTTTCTGAGCTAGTTACTCAGGCTGAGAAGAAAGGCTCTTATTTGGGACACCTGTATCCTGTCACTGCCTCCGATATCACTTCCTCGCCCCGCCCAGGTGTTTGCACCATCCCCGTTTCCCGGACTTCCCCAAATTGGTTCATGGGGACACAGGGGGCCCTGTCCTCTGGAAGGTCCTGGATTTTTCTGCCCTCTCCATTAGCCGGTGGAAGCAGTGGGCAGAGCTCACCAAAACCAAAGGAGAGGGGCACGGAGAAAGCGGAGCCCATCGAGAGGCAGCACCGGGGCTCTCCGGTAACGGAGTCACTGGCTCCGGACGGGGTGTGTGTGTGTGTGTGGGGTGTGGTGTGTCTGCCAGCTTGGGGGGAGCCGGTTGGGAGCCCTTTCTGAGCCCTGAATTTCCTTTCAGAGGAATGCAGCCCATTCATCACCGATTAGAGATGATACTGGGAAAGAATCCTTCCTGCCTGCCGGCTGGTAAAGTTGTTTATGACTTTGGAGTTGTGGTTGCAGGCGGAACCAGCGGGGGACAACCCCCTCCTTTCTGCAGCTGCAGAAGACATTTTTTGGTGGGTGCCGACTGAAACCCTCAGGTCGGGAGTCCTTGTGGTAAATAGATGGGCTAAAGGAGCCCACGAAGGCCCACAAAAAGCCCCAGTGGGGACCAGCTCCTGGCAGTCCTTTGAGGGAATTAACGGGAAGTCCCTGCTGCTTTTTCCAAAGCCTGCTGAAATGACTGACAGCCTTCCGGGTGAGCTCGGGTCTGTGGGAACTCCAGCCTCCCTTGACATCGCTGCTTAAATTGCTGGGACACCGAGAGGTGTTACTGAGCATCACTGAAGTTATCTGCTACTCTTCTATTAAATTCCTATTTCTAGAAGTTTGGGGGAGGGGGAAATCTTTCAGAGAATTGTTTAAGGCAGGACAAAGCTTTGAAGTGATTTCTCCTTGGGTTTTATTTAATGATTGGGAAGAGAGGTTGCAAAGCAGCAGTTCTGGAAGGTGTGGGGTATTTAGGAATGCAAGTGTCCCTGGGAAGCCGGGCAGGTGGCTCTCTGGGACAGGCAGGGAAAGAAGGTGGGTGATGGGAGCAGTACAGAGATGATGTTGGAAAGGGTGGAGTGCACAGAGCAGAGGCCGCAGACATGTGGCTTCCAAAAGAACACGCCGTTTTCCACTTCTCTCTCTTTTCTTTCCCCTCCTTCATCTCTGACCTGAAGCCAGGTAGGTCAGCTGTTTCTATTTGAAGCTGCATTTCTTGTTGGTTGAATTGACTCTTCTGAAAGCAGCACCACATCTGACAGACACCCGTGCTGCGGGTTGCAGAGATAATTTTCTGTTCATCTCTTCCATCCTGTTTCTATTTTCCCTGTCCCTTCTCTTGCCAGCCACGCTGGTATCTTTCCCCCCCCCCCCCTTTGTGCTCCCCCATCTCATTTATTTTTCTTTACTTATTGGTAGTCTCAAATCCACCCTCTGCCTCAGCAGTCTCAATATGGAAGGTTTTTAATTTGTCAGGGGGCTAGACTGCACCTTTAGGTGTGAGATATGGAGGAAAAGGTGGCTTTATGCAGTCGCCGCAGCCCCCCCTCAGCTGGGTCAGCAACACTCGTGGGACCCGGAGGGTGGATAAAGCAAATTCCACGCTGCAGCCTCTTCATTTTGTGTCACATCTTGGGGGTGCGTGTGTGTCATTAAGTCCCCAGGACCTTTCCGGAGATGCCCTGTTTCAGTGGCACTGCCTCTCCCCGGCGGCCGCCCGCCTGCGCTCTCTCCCCGGTAGATGGAGTATCCTCATCGCTTTTCACCCGTCGCTGGCTCTGCTCGGGAACGTTGGTACTCTTCTCCGTAACTCCCACTGTTTAAGGCAAACGGGGGCTAGTTTGGGAACACGCACCCCGCTGATGTGACCCCGAGGGGGTGCCGGGCTTGCTTGTCGACCTATGGTCAGAATGGTCTCAGCCCTTTCTCCCGGCAGGTGAAGCTGCGCCAGGGTTCCCAGTGCCCGACCGCCGGCAGCTGCCACCCTCGCCCCCACCTACCCCCGGCAAGGAGAGCGGCGAGACGGCGGCGGCGGGGAGGTGACGCTTGCCGCCCTCCCCGCACCATCTGACCGGGCTGAGCTGCCCGTTCCGCCACGCCGAGCCCGTTGCTGCAGCCCGACCCCGCATTCTCCTGCCAGCTCCCCGCCGTCTCTCCGCCAGCCCAGGGGCGCAGGGGGTGCCCGGCCGCTTTCCCGCCTCACGGCGGCGGGGCCGCGGTGAGGGAAAGTGACGAGGCGGTACTGGGTCCCTGCGTGGGCTAAAGTGTGCCCTTTGCCGGGGTGCTGCCCTTCTCCCGGGGTAGGTTGGCGGGGCTCTGGGCCGCCCCTGTTCCTCTCCGGGACGGTGGGCACGAAGCTGAGGGAGAGGGGCGGTGGCCGTGCTCTGGCCTCCACCGCCTGAAGGTTGTGGGTGAAGTCCTGGGCAGCTGTCATGGCTCTCCTCACCCTTCACCTTCCAGGGCAGGGCCTCAGACGGTGCAGGGCCACCCTGTCTTGGGGCACTTTTACAATGCTGGCGACCTCCCAAAATACAGAAGGGGCACCTGGCTGCCCCAGCCCCATCACCTCTCTTTGCCAGGAGGGACTGGCTCCCCTTTCCTTGTGCCGCCATTTTGTGGTGTTTATCTGCTGCCCCTGTGGCATCCCACAAGACTTTTTTTTTTCTTTAACATTTTGACAAAAATCAGTGCAATTTTTCAATTCCATGAATTTAGGGAATAATTTGCAGCAACATCCTTTTGTTTGGTATGCTCCTGACTAAGTAAAATGTGGCAATCCAGGAGATATTTGGACTTGACAGGCACATTGGTAGCTAGTAATGAAGGCAAGGTACATAATGTACAGCGGCAAAGCGCTTTAAAAATAAGTGTTAGAAACAGAGACTTCATAAATGAGGAGCTCTACAATTACATTAACTCAGATGTAATAACTAGAATTGTCACAAGTCAGGAAACGGCTTCGATGATGTTGGGAACAGTGAAAACAGCAGCGGGTTTTCAAAAAGATGGCACATCCTCCACCTTAATGCGAAGTTAAGTCTCCTTGTAGGGTTCCTGAAACTTGCAGAAAAGGGGCACAGGATCAGAAACAGCACAATAAGAGACACGGGTTTTAATTTCATGTTTTTTTTAACAGAGATTAAAAAAAATAGTCTGGAAATGGGCACTCTACTAAATTTCAAGAAAAATAATATATCTGGTCTCTTAATAGTCTTAAACAGTAATGAACAGCACAGACTCTTCTCTCAGAAGAGCCCTGCTGGAATGAAAATTTTTTATATAAAGCCAACAGAAATTAATACTGCTGCACCTCTGACAATGGGTAGATTGAGCATTGATTCTAAGGAATTAATTTACCTCATAGATTTGGGTATTTTTCACCAGTTAATGAAGAACCTAAAAATGGCCACTGCCAAACGGACGTGAAGCTTCTGCTGTAACTCTGCTATGAGAAGTGGCATTAGTGTTAACGTTATGATGGCTAGAGACTACATCAGGCAGTTTGTGGCTTCTGTGCTCAATGCAATCTTGCAATACATGAAACTTTGTTGCCACAATTGAATTTAATATAATTACATTGCTGCTTAATGGTAATTAATACATAATTGAATATAATTACATTAATACAAGGTGCATGAGAATGCTTACTTATGGCAGAGTTCCGAATAACACCATTAGAAATAAGATGAAGTTTGAAGCTGTTTTACCCACTGCTGTGTATTACATATTTCTCTTTAACAAAAACAACAGCCCCATATGAGAATATAATTTTGTCATCCAGAGTTGGATAACGGTTCTGCGCTACTTTTCTTCAGTAGGACCAGGAATCAGTCTTCACTATTTTCATCCTGGAAATCATAAATTGTCCAAAATGTAGATGAGTCCTGTTTCAGGTTGCTGTTAATGACTGTTTTCAAAATCTACAATCATCCAATAGATTATCAGCACAATTGAATCTCACAGCCCTTTCTGCTCATGTAACCTCCTAAGTTGTGATACAGAATAGCATTTGCTATTTACTATTTATTTTAAAGGTAGCCAGAACAGCAGGTATTTTACATACGCAGAAGCACTGTCATTTTCTGCAATTATACCCTTGATGAAAACTCTAATGTAAATTTACAGAAAACAATTGAACACTTTAATTCTATTTCTCTCTTCTACAAAAGTATTCAAAGGGTAAAATTAATTGTAACTCTCTTAATGACTAGATGATAGAATAGCATGTATCTTAATAATACGCAGCTGTATAGCCTGCTCTATTGGCGGACTCTGCTATTTATAAATAAATGAATAGAAATCCTTCATTGTTTAAATATTGCCTGTGCTGCTGCCTCCCCCCCGCCCCCAATCTGTGTACTTTCTGTACACACTCCACTGTCCTGCAGTTTTTATGGGAACTATTAGGGAAATAACTAACCAATGTTGTTAAACTCATTCTAGAGATCATATATTTGATATATGCTCCAAACTATTTTTCGCATCCAAAGGAATTATTTAGTATTTTCTTTCACATTGTGTAAACACACAATTATTCTGCATTAACCTGTGCATCGAGGTAGTATTTCTTAGTATTTTCAGAAAATGGTTTGCTTGCTATTTTTTGTTTCCAGGCACCAGGAACTGGGGTTGCAAGCTTTGAAATGAATTTAGTAAAACTATTATCTGTTTCTCTGAGTTTTTAGCAGAGCCTACACTAATCCAGTCAGATGGATTAGAAATTCTGATACTCACTTAACTTTTAGGTGAATTCATTTCTGTCAAACATCCATCCTTTCAAAAGCTCCCTCCCTCCAACACCTCCCATTTCCACAGCCTCAGTGCTACAGTATGTAGCCTTAATGCCACTTTAGTTAAATTCTGCAGTTGTTTTCTATTCCACTTTATCCTGGATTAGGATTTTATCACCAATTTGTTGTGGCTTTACTTTTTACACTGTATTAAGGGAATGTAGAAGCCATGGTGGAGCAGTTAAATATCAGATATACTTAACATTAAAGCAAAGTTATCTGAGCTAACTAGATGTATTCAGTATGTTCTGACAAAATGGTGATTGCATCCTTTTTAGAAGATTACATGACTCCTAAACTGTTTAAAAATCCATAACCAAACTCCTGCACATAGCACCACCATGCAAAGAGAGGAATGGATTTGTAATAATGTGCTTTCCATTGTGTGTCAGTTCTGTCTAATTACACTTACACATACACCTTCTGATTTCAATGTGCTGTGCAGTTACTACTGGAGGAGTGCACATAACAGATAAGTAGCTTTTCCATTACCAGCATTGCAGTCGATAGGCTTAGTAAACCAGCTGGAGTAGAGGCTACACATCTTGTACACAGCATCTTTTCTTGCATTTCTCATACCTTCTGAAAACACTGAGCCTCTCAAAGACAGAATTGCTCCAGGAACAAAGCTTTACCTAAATGATACACCTCCTTTTTTTCCTAACTGTGAATTTAGACTTTCAATAAATCCATTACCACCATCAGTGAGAATTTTGGTTCCAATAAAGTGGTTGAGATGCTAATTCAAATGCAGTTAAAACCCTTTCCCCCCAGTCTTTTTGTCTTAAAAAGCATGGTATTGTCTTGCAATTTTGACTTGTTTATTGAATCAATAAAGCTTTTGACTGTTAACCCTTGAATTGCATTTTTCTTTTGTAGTTTACGCCATGAGTGACAGCCTTTTGAACAACTTAGACAAACTTCTGCTAGAGTTTGGTAGGTCATTATATATTTTTAATTAACAATTACTAATGCAGTACATATAGGGATGTTTTATGCTTTAAATATTAACTTCAAATAAATTGATAATATTAAGGTTTTGATGTTTGCCTACATAATATTTTGTTAACTGTGAGGTTATGGAGGGGGCTACTACAGCTACTTAATAGTAAAATTGCTATTTAGAAATTTTGTAAAAATCTTTGTTAATCTCTGTTTGTGCAATGAATGCTGTAAAGCATGCTTTCGTTTTACAGCTCAGCTCATGTATATACATATATATGTGTGTATATATATACACACACACATATATGAAACAAATGTTTGTTTTTGTTTTAGTTTTCCAGCTAGAACAGACTACTTATGCTAAGGAACATGTGAATCAACAGATAAATTGTGAGTAGTGCTAAATTATCATTAGATGTTGAACACACCACTTTTGTTTCAATAGTTCTGGTACATGTTCTGTGTTTCAGAGGCGGAAGCAAGCCTAATACTGAAAGCTGTCCCGTGTCCTGCTCTCACCCTATCTCATCTTTTGCCATCAATACTTGCTCATTCTCCCTAGCAGACTTTGCTTTTGCTTGCGACTTTTAGCTAATGCTGTTCAGCTGTCTCATGGACAGCCAGTTTCATGCTGCGCCATTTCCTGCTCTTACTCTGTAGCTCCTCACAGTCACTGGCAGTTCTTTGATTCAGCTGTGCTTGCTCAATACATCTGCCACTTGCCTCCCTTTCTTTCTTCATGCTTTTTGTTCTTTCCAGATTTGGACCTTTGCCTCACTGTTTCTTCTCTCTTTCTGTTTTCTTATAATAATGAAAGTTCTCTCAGTTGCTGCTACCTACTCAAGCCTGCTTCTTCTTTTTTGCAATCAAGCAGCTGGTATATTTATTTGAAATTCAAAACAGTAAACTCAATGAGAAAGTCTTGCTCTACATCAAACTCTTTTCCCCTAGGACTTACAGACAGCATAATATTATGGACTTAGGTCTGGACAGATCTTTTTTTTTTACCATGCTACTACGTGGAGTCACTCACTCATGAGAATGGTTGTGGTAGGGAGACTCTTCTTTAGAGAATCTGAGGACATCTGTACTCATCACTGGTACTTCATAGGTAGATATTGCAGCTCATAAGCTTCAGGAAAAAGAACATGAGAGAATTCTGGTCTAATTGTATTCCTCTTGATGGCAACATTTCTAATAATCTTGACTGATATGTCCAAGCAAGTACTTACTAAGGAGATTAACAATATTAAATTCAAGCATCTGAAACACTGAAATATCTGTAACTCTAAATCTGGTACACCTAGAATTCTGTTTTAACTCTTCACTCACATAATTGAACCGTGGAGTCGAGTTTTTTCTTAATATTCATGCAAGCTTCTGGTAAATGGGCATGCTTTTAAGAAAAATCCAAAGGCTGTGTAATAACATGGCATAGCTATTTGCGTGTTCGGCTCAGCGATAGCTAAACATGTATGAACTCAAAACCAACTCAGTTTTTCAAAAGTTTGGATTCAATCTTACAAAAACTTACACAGAAATAGTTCCACTGGTTTAATTTCGTGTCTGTGTGAGTATTACTTGGCAGAAGAATAGTTGTAGAATTCAGCCTCAGACTTTTAGCGTGAGATTCATCAGGCTTTTGGCTAAAGTCCTTTTACAAGTAGTGGAGGGAAACAGGCACTTTTAGGGTGTGATTTGTCTTACTCTGAAGAAGGAGTTTAAATTAGGTTAAATAAAGTAAGCGTTAAAAAATGCGCGCTTGTCTCCTCTGGTTGTAGCTGTAGCCATGAGTGTCTAGATCTGAAGTAGGTGCCTGCATTGCAAAATTAGGTGAGATGGATCTTAGCCACAAGTCCTTGCAAAAGCAAAGGGTGAGTAGAACAACTCAAACTTGTCAGAAAAGTCCTCATTTATAGAAAACATTAAATGAAATGTTAAGTGTATAGCTTTGCTTATGTAGTAGATGTTTTGTTGGTACAGTTATATTGTGGTAAATCCCAAAATGTCACCTGCAGGATGCTTCCAACTTGTTTTTTTACAGAAATTAAGCGTATGTCAATTGTCCAATAGTTGTGCTTCATGCTAAGTAAAGGCAAGTTATTGATATAAGATATTGAAAGTATTAAGATTTTGAAGATATTCAGAATAGCTCAAGATATTAAAATACATTGAGAAGCTTTTGCTTTTCACTGATTGTTTTTCACAGAAATATGTTTTTTTTTTTTTTCTAGTATGAATGCAGCTAGTATTTAAAGTAAATATATAGCAAGTACTGCAAAGCCAGATCCAAACTTCAGGATGACCTGAAGTTCTAAAGCTGTAATTCAAACAACTCAAGACACATCTGCATAGCTAAGATGCCCTTTCTGGTTAAGTAGATGAGAAGGGCAGGACGTTTGTGATTGACTTCTGTTTAGGGCCACCAACCTTGGCATGCAGTACCTCAGGGCAGCAGTGATGGCAAGGGAAGATTTGGCACTATAATAAACCTGAAACTTGTATGAAAAAATAAGAAATAAGAAATAAACAGACCAAAAAATTGTGCATCTAGTTGTGCTCATTGCATCACAATGTGAGCATGCATGATAGCTCTCACGGCTTTTACATGGGAAGGAGAACTCTGATCGAGTTCAACAGTATGGATTCTCACCTAACCATTCACTCAGAAAATCTTGCCATCTGTCTGCTGTCAGAAAAGGCAGAATGAAGAACCTCCCTCTAGAATCTCTGCAGATATTGTAGTGTTTGAGGATGTGTTGCTGTAATGTCTTTTTTCATTAATTACTCTTTGTCTCCCATCAATTTATCATACATTCCACTTTCCCAACTTGAGTGAATTCCCTTCTTATTTTAGTTTCTCTGTTTCTACTAATAACTTGCTTATATGCTGTTAGTGATGTTTTTATTTTTCTCTTCTTGTAGTAATCTTTCCCATTCAAAACATTTGTGTTTCTGGACTTCTGTATATGTAAACAAGTGTTTGAAAGAGACCTTTATCTCAAGCAACTTCTGTACTTCAATCAGTCTCCTCAGTTGCAAGTGTTACCAAGGGCAAAGTGGCTTACACCATGGTTTCCCAGTATGCTACTTTGAGTATCTGCAGATACAGCAGAATGCAAAAAACCCCCAAACCCAACAAAAATCCAAAAGGGTCGGCTTTATCTGTTAAAAGTGCTCTGCTTTCTGCCACTAATAGTTACGTCAGTTTTACATAGACTGTGATTTACAAACAGCACAAATAATTTGTTTCTTTCAAAGTCAATCTCACAATATTGGATGATAATTAAGGTATTTGCCACACTGCTGAAATTCTGTCTCAGTTTTTGCCTCATTATTTTGTTGCTTTGCTTAATTTCAGACTGCCTACTCATCTGGCACTATCTAGATTACACATTTTGGAAGGAATTTAGAATAATTCTGAATGTAGATATGTTGAAAATACATCTACTTACTTTTTAATTTTTATTTTTAATTCCAGTGTATACTGTAAAAATCAAGGAAAAAAAGAATGAAATTGCTAGGTTGCAGGAAAACATAAACAACAGCAATGATGCAATTGCTGATCTGCACAAGCAAAATGAGAGCATTAAGGAGAACTCTAATGCGTAAGTATGATATAGCCTGAATTTTGAGTTATGGATGGCATTAAGAAAGTCAGTAAGGAAGGACAATAAAAATACATATGTGTGTGTGCAGACAGGAGTAGTCCTAAAGAAAACTTTAGCATTCCCTTATTTTTTTCAAGCTGGAAATCATCAGGTACAAAAATTGCAGTATTACCCATCCCCTGAGAAAGTAAGTTATAGAGAAATGGACTATGTTTAAGTTTGGTTTAGTTTTTTATTAGAATCCTCACTTTTCAGAGATCACTGGTACTGTTTTTGCAGCAAGCTAAAGTATTCAATAGTAAGGTAATAGAAATGTAATTTTTTCATATTTAGATGCATCTGAGTTCTGTCAAATCTGAACATTATTAAGAACGATGTTCAAAATAAGTTGCTAATAACTATCAGTGACAATAAGATTCCATTTTGTTCTTTGGTTAACTCTGAATTGGACTTCCTGAAACTGAAGCATCTTTCTATTGTTTTTTCATGTTACTTTTTGTTCTATACATATTCTCTCCTAAGATGCAGGAAAACTGTTTGCGCATATAGATATGTGTGTATGTTTACTAGCAGATTTTAGTATAACTTTTACTGCAGACTGCAAAATTGTTCTATGCACACTGTTTGATGAATTCTGTGATTCTGTGAATGCAATGGGCTGCAGTTCACAATTTTCTTTATAGAAAATTTTCTATCAGATTATTAGCACAAGTTTTAAACGCAGATCACATCTGGATCTTAGAAATGTGAAGTTTCTCAAGCAAGAATTTGGCTATAAGGAGCTTTTTTTTCTTACTGACAGGGAATGTCTAATTTTTTAAAATTAAAATATTAGGTATTTGCAAGAGTAGCTAAAAAAGCAAATCTGTATTTGACAATACAGATGATACAATCCTGTCTTTTCATTGCAGTGTTCATCCCTCCACAATCTGTCTAGATCCTGAGCAGTGGAAGTGATGATTAGTTAACAAATTCTATCAGTTTTGTTTTCTTGCAATTCTTCACCTAAAGATATGTACTTGAATGATAATGTCTATAATATATTTGAATTTTGTCTTATGGTGTGAATGGAGAATGTGTGTGTTTCTAAGAATAGTGAGAGAAGCACAGGGCTGATGAACTATGTGGAAACAGAAGAAAAGAATGGAATCATTAGTGAGTGAAGTGGTTCACTGTTAAAATCAATTGCCACACAGTACTAGTAGCTACAAAGCTACTGATTTGTAGCTTCATAAAAAGAGTTAGGAAAAGATTTGATCTTGACAAGGGAATTAGTTTACATTAGATTCTTGCCTCTAATGCAGTCTAAAATGAACAATTTTATAAGCTTCTGAAACCATTCACACTACTTCTTAAGATACCTTCTAAGGTTGCAAATCTGCTGGCAGATCACAAACTGTTAAACAATGCAAAAAGAGACATGAAAAAATAAGGGTAGAACTAAGGATCTGATCTAAATTCTTATCATAGAATTCAATGGGGTTTGGCTTAGGTCCTACAAAGAATAATTAATGGCATTAGTGTAAAGAGGCTGAAAATGAGAAGTGACTCATTAATGAATATGTGTATTCATAGAAGGACAATGCTTGCAGAAGAGTAGAGACTTTGTGTCTTAAATTATTGAAGATGTCATTTAACAACATACTAAAAACTGTGATAAACAAGCCCTAGCTATAAGATCAGACAATAAGAGCACTTATGAAGTAGAATAATCTTAAACTTCTAAGATTTATTCTAGTTGATATATACTGATCATGACTCTAATGTTGATTTTGTAAATTCAAACATTGTTTTGGAGTCACAGTCACCCTTGTTGCTGACTAATTGCCCGTAATACTCTATAGAGCTCTCAAAGAAGCAACTTTTTGTCTGGATTACTAGACATCCTAAGTATATTGAAGCATGTTGGAAGACTTTGAACAAAATGTGGGATTGTTATAGTCAACAAGTTTACAGAAAATATGTTCTATGAGACAGGTGCATCGCGATGCTATTGTGTTTTCTAAATAATTCCATATTGGTCTATAAAAACAAAGAACTGAAAGCACAAAATGGTCAAAATGAAAAACATATTTTTAGACAAGTAATGATTTTTTACCCGTATTTAGTTTACTGAATGATTCAAACCATAAATTTTGATCCCAGAACAATTAGAAGTGGTGAAATACTCCTGATGGTACCTATTCCAACTTAATTGTTTCTCTCCTATTTTATAAATTTGCATTTAAGAGTGCTGAGCTAGATGAACTCAGAATGTTGCTAATTTGGAAAATAAATTATTTTCTTATCCCACTAGTTAAACTACAGGATATTTTTTTTCTGATTAGTGTGGATAAAGGTTTGGTTTTATACCCTAGCTGATGATAGGAAGGACATATAAATGTGATAGTGACCAAGAACCTCTGTGAAATAGTTATGCATTTAACAAACCACTAGATGAGTTACTTGAATCCTGCATACCTTGTTCTGATACAAACAGCACTCTTGTACTGTGTATTTTTGCATGTCTGCAGTATAGAAGTCATCAGAAAATGAAGTGCACAGCATGGTTTGTACTTTTTTTCCTCCACTGGAAGGCATGGAGTTTTCTGAGTAGAAGGTGAACACAGTGCTTGTTTGCTAGGGCATTTTTATATAAGTACTGTTAGTTTCTACTTTTTAGAAATTCTGATCCTTTAAAAATACATTTTTCTGCTGAATTTGCAGTAGATGTGGTGAAGCTGGATTTTGTAATTATATTTTTAATCCCCAGTGGTATCAAACAATTTGGGCCAAGAGTGCTAATCTTTCTGAATGGATGCTGCAATTTCTCATTCAGCTTTTTTGTTAACAAACTTTATGGCTGAGATAAATGTTGATTATATGTTGTGTTGTCTCACCACCTGGAGTACATTATTTTTTTGTTCAAGGTTATATTACTTCAGCAAATTAATTGTCAGGTCTTTGTTCTTTATTTATTTCCTTGATGGAAATTACATTGTTAGCTGTTACCGAAGCTTCTGTCATTCCATCTGTGGAGTGATTGTCCAAATGCACGTTCATGCTTTGTGCGACTGCCTGCTACAAACCCTCTAGTTTTGAACCATAGGGCATTCTCACATCCAAAAAATAAATGCCTTTTACTTACCCTACTTATGAACATGCAGTCAAAGTGAACTGTACTTCCTCAGTTGCTCTCAGTTAGTATGTTGATGTAACTCTTATCTGATATAACTGTATCTCTGCTGCTCCAAATTCACTTGGTCTCTCCAGTTCTTGTGGTTTTCCTTTCTATTTCTTCAGTGTTCAGCTTTGATAGAACCTATATATGTGTCTCTGACGTAGGGGTTTGTATTGTACATCTCCTAGGACAGATCAACTCAAATTTCATTGTAGGTGTTTGTGTTGCCTTAGGGTAGCTTGTATTCTGGGCAAAATTCTGAATTTATAGATCACTTTAAGCCCTGACTAGAGAGAGGGGAGGGTGTACTATTCTTTTCTATAGAAGGTTCCCTTGGAAGCACAGTGTGATTTTTCTTTTTTTCAGTCAGATACAGAATCTCTGATAGACTCTAGCCCAGTCTGTTCAGCCATCACCTGAATCCCAGCATCTCAGAAATTTGCCTATTGACAACCTGTCATTACAGAAATCCTCTCTGAATGAGTGGGGTGTTTGTCAGTAGCATATATGCCTATTTAGTTCAGTAGACTTAAGTAATTTTTGTTTTCCTTTACCTCACAGCACTTTGGTATGTGTTAATTCTTACTAAGGTGTTACTCACTGTTTGGAGGCTCCATGCACCAGAGTTTCTGAATTTGTTTCTCACTCTCTAATTGAGCAATATCCTGGCCATTTGTTCAGTTGTAACTTTCTCTGAAAGTGTCTTTTCTGACAGCATTACCTCAACTGGGAGGGTAGGAGACATCCAGGCCTGGACAAGTCATGCTCCTTACACCACCTTTTTTCTAGAGTTCCTACATCCAAGAAAGAGGCATATCTAATATCTGATAAAATATTATTAGTTTCCTAGTCCTAACTCCTTCATGTATTCCCTGAAGTTGCTGTGATTTCAGTACAATGTGCAGCATCCTGCTGTGAGAAAATCACTTTGCTGGGTGGTCTTCTAATACAGGAGGCTCTTGAAATTATTTCAGGGCTGTAGGGGAACAACATGAAAGGAGGTCCAGGCAAAGCATTACAGAATGTGGGCCCATCAGTTTGCTCTAGAGGAATCTAGTTATGAGGAGGGTATGGGCCACTCAGCACCTCTTGTCTGAAGACAGGTTTCTGGAATGGGTGCATTTAACAGAGACCAATGGCATGAAATATGAAAATCTTTGTGGATGATGACTTAGAGGTGGAAAAGGATGTTATTTGACAGCAGCTGAAGTTCAGATCTCATCTGCCACGAAATTAACTATTAGCTGGTGTGTTTTCCTGTAGGGGCAGAGTTTGAGTTCAAATCTAGTCAGTAAGAGGTGGTGTGTGGTGGACCTGTGACTCCAAACTGTCAGGTCACTGCTCCTAATATCTGGGCTATTGTACTGAAAGACAACATCTTTTTTTTCCCTGGCTGTTTTCTGAGCAGGGCTTGCTTAGCAAATGGAGGAAATTCTGAGTTTGTGATTGCTGCTTGTATTTAGGTATGAGAGAGATGCTGGTGATACCAGTGAGAATGAAGCAGTACGCATCTCCAATAAGAAGACTGAAGATTTGATGTTTGAGGATTTATTGATAGCAATGTTCTGAGTACCTTATATGTGGATTTAGATGCCCAACACCTTAGCATTAGGCTCCAAAATTTTGTGAGACTCACTGTCTTTATTCCATAAAAAATTCTAGACACATATATTTTTTCCTTGAATTTGCAACCTTAAAATCTTAAGAAAATAAATGTATGCATGTGAACACTTTCTGTACTGAAACAATTTGTTTGACTTTCAAAGCATTAAATAAATTATCAGTTCTAGTGAGCTAGTTAAATAACTTGTTACTTTAAGCCCTCTTTTTTGCACTTTCTCCACAGCTGGAAGCCCACCTATGTAATTCTTAGCAAGCACAAAGAGTATTTGAAAAATGAACTTGAAGCTTTAGAAGAAGCTACAGAAAATGAGAGGTAGCTGTGGTCATGTGAGATGAGGTTTCTAACAGTAGTACTTACTAACTTGTCTAAACTGATCAGCAAAGAGTGCAGTCTGCATGAAAAATGGTAAACTTTTTCAGGTTAATAAGAGTGAGTAATTAAAAGAATTTTCTGTTTACATTATTATGAGGCCATATGTTATTTTGTAGTTGCCAATGTAATAGTATTAGATATGACTTCAAATTCAGTCATTTCCCAAATGCCTATATATTACAATTTTTCAGAACACTGTTCAATTGCCTACAATTTTAAGAAAAGCCCTCTGAAATAAAGGTAATGAATGTTTCAGCTTTGGCAGAAATAGGAAGTACCAGAATATATTTGCAAAAGCATATGTAAGTTTATACAAAAATGTATTTTTTGCCATTATTATGACATGTCTTCAGGTATTGTGTAATTTCAGTAGTTTCAGATAGTCAGGTTTGAGAATTTAAAAAATTTGAGTATTTAAAAAATACTCAGTGTTTATGTTGTTGGGTTTTTTTTTCAGAAACATGATTTAATTGAACCTAAGCCTTAACATTCGTATGTGGTCTAAGTATGGTAAAAATTAGAGCGATTCAGATAATTTTGTGCTTTATTTGTGACTATGAATTGCATATGATTATTAGAATATACCAAGTTTTTTCCATACTTCTGTATATTTCTAAAAATAAACACAAAACATGCAAATTCAATACTAGACTCTAAAAAAAATAGGGTGAGTGGCTCAGGAAAGCCTGGTCTAAAACCATATTATGACCAGTTGTGGGTAAGATTCTAGTCAGTAGAATTGCAAATTCAATTCTGTTCGGTAAGTTGCATTTCAGTTGTTTCACCTTCATTAATTAGATACTGCATTTTGAAGAAGTGATTAGTTGTGGAATGGAGCCACCTACATTCAATGAAATAAAGAGCAGTCCCTGAAGGTTTTCACTGACCTGTTCAAGATGTTGTGCAAATTTAACCCTCTGAAGTTCTGTTTAACACTCAGATAAAATCAATCTTCATTTTAGAGAGGTTGCTCACCTTTACTGATCTGCTTGTCAAAGGGAAGAGGTTGGTTAGCCCTATGGTGAAAAAAGTCATGGAAGACCCAACTAGAGATCTAAATACCAATTTAGAGGTGTAACTTTAGGTAATTTAAAATGCTGCCTTTGAATGTTTTATAAGTGTTCTTTTTGCCAGTTGACCAAAGCAGATGAAATAACATTCCTGATAGCATTTAATTAACTCATTTAGTAGCTTATCTGTCGTCTTCCTGTTCAGAGCTCTATATTTGGTGAAAAATACGGCTAAATTTGCTTTCTATGAGTATACGATTAAGCCATCTTGGCTTTCACTAATTTGAGCTGACAAGCCAAAGAAGCATTACTTTTAAATTGCTTCTTTAGATAACTAGTTTCAATTCCAACATGAAAGTGTTTGATCTGTTTTCCCAAGTTTAATTATAAGACATCATGATGATAAATCATGAAATGAATTGAATTCATATATTTTACAAAAGTGGTCTCACAAATATAGTCCCTCTGTACCAGGATATTTGATGATGTATTTAAATCAGCGAGATGTGCATTCAGCAAATTCAAAACATTTAAATTAGCAAGAAAGACAAGTACATTTAGAACTCTGTGTGCTGAATGTGCTTTTTAGCCTGGCATCTGGGGGCACTGAGAACATACTGCTTTAGATGGGAATATATTTTTAAAAGATGAACAGTTGAATTTGTATTTAATTAGGTTCTTATTATGGAGGTTTTAAATATTTTACTTTTTTATGTTATTATTGGTTTCAAGAATGTGTAAGAACAATTAGTACCAGAAGTTTGTCCTGAAAGTAAGTGATATGAAGAAGGACAGAGGAAAAAGTAATTATCCATATAATGTTCAGGGGTTTTGCAGGTGCTGTCCTTTTCTCATTGTCAGATTAAAACTTTTTCTAATGACTAACTTGAACAGTACTGAATTCTATATAGCATACATTTAACTGTGTGAGCTGGAGGACATGAGTTACTTAGAAAAAGTATTTAAAAGGGACTATTTCTCAAGACTACTATACAAAACTAGGCCAAAATATTAATCTGTGGAAAATTATTAAAAAACCCCAATAATAAAGTTTGAGCATTATTTTCAGAAGCTTGAAATGTACCACATGCAACAGATTATGTACATTTAAAAAATGTATTTGTAATGTATTATTAATTGTATACAGCACGTTTCTTTGTTGCTTAGTTATTGTTTGTAGCATCTATTAAATTAAATAGAACTGAATATTTTCCATCTTTCATACCTGGGAAATTTTGTACAGTATATGCAAATATTCAGTAAATCAAGGGACTAAGATAACTAAGAATTCCAAGCTCACCTATGTAGAAAAGCAAGTAGATTTATGCAATTTTCTACATGAAGTTTGGTAAGTCTCAACTCCTGATTTCACAGTGTTGATCTACAACATTTTTCCCTAAACAGGTGTATTGAACTTCAGTCAGTTTAACAGGAATTAGAGCCTGGAGTACAGTTTTATTTGAAAATTGAGATCTTAATTCTTTTTCTTTTGTCCTGTGTCAAAAAAAAAAAAGAGAAAAAAAAAGAAAAAAAAGAGGAAAAAAATTGAGTGCTTTTAGTTTTGTTTCAGCAGAAGCTTCTACTAGTGAAATTGAACACAAATTTTTCTCTCTTTTGTTGCCCAGCCATCCACTGGGCAGCCAGGACTGCCTGCCTTTTGATCAAACTGCATTTGAATGATTGTTAGCAGTTTGAGATAAAATATGTTCTTTAAAGAATACTGTATGCTTTGCATGCAGTGAGAGCTGTTTGTTAATGTAAGCTTTATTCATGGTGCAAGTAAACAGATGGGTCTCTAGCTTTAGTTGTTATTATGCACAATAACTTGTTTCATAAAGGAATTTCTGGCTAATCTAAAGGTTTACTAATAGCTTAATATTTTTAAATTGGCCTCTCTATTGCTCACATAGTTTTTTTGCTAGAGGATGGTATTTTCGTCACCTTCAGTGATTTTATATTGGATTTTCTAGTATCAAGCAACTTTGTGTAATGTTTCTTTCTCAGTTAAGCGACCAGTCTGTGTAAATGATACATAGTGGATGTCTGTAACTGTGATATGTCTTTATAAACATGTGCCATCTGCATAAAAGCTCACCATCAGACTCTTGCCATGCTTTTTGAATAAGTGGCATAGAATATTAACATTAAAAAAAGACATATTTTAATTTCATTTTAAGTAGATATTATAATTTTTCTTCCAAATGCAGAGAGAAATAGAGTTACTGGGTGCTGGTTGTTATTATTCATAACAATTAGCTAGTAAGTTTTTAAAATTATCTGTGTGGGAAATCCAGACTACCTGCAGGTCTATACTTAGAATTCCTGTGTGAGACATTAAGAACCAGAACTAGTTCCTTGATTCAATTATTCAGCTTTCACAAAAGATACTAATTCTGTACTGGCAATTACCTCTCATAAAAGTTATGCCTAGCAGCTTTATTGGTGTAATAAAAAACTCATCCCAATGGGATAGTCGAATATTGGCAATCTCTCATTACCAATCTATCCTGAAAATTCCTTGCCTAAGTGAGTAGACATGGAAAAAAAACTCTTTTCCAAGTCTTTTCCTCTTTAACACAAGAGGATGGCTGTTCTGTGCAACACCACTTTTCTCTCTCCAGATGTAATATTGATCAATTTTCAGCTTTATGTGGCAAGTTACATCCTTTAACTTTCTAATAATATTTGTTTGTTTTATAGTACAATTTTTTCAGAAGCTGATTTAGACTTTTAAAATGCTACGAACATTAATCAAATGCCACCTACTTTACTGATTTGTAGCTGTATTAGCATAACGTAACTTTAATTTAAGAGGCAGTCCTATAAGAAGCTGAGCATTCTGGCTCTTTGCCACTTAACTTAAATAAGTGTTTGCTTAACCTTAAGCATGAATAGTCCTATTATTTTAGTGTGAGTAATGTGTATGTCTAAGGCTTCCCTGAGTCAGAGATTACTCAGCATCTCCTTGGAGGCAGTTCTTAGTTCAGTGATGCATCAGGCTGCTTGAAATATGGGATGCTATGCCAAATTATTCTTCACTGTAGGTGTGATAGAGCTCCACTGAAAACAGTGAACTATGACAATATACAAGAACAGAGAATTTGGCCTGCAGTGAGTTTCATGGTAATTACACTGGAAAAAAATTGTCATCTTCCAGGCTGCCTTTGAACATGGTATGGTCTACATTCCTTCCAGAACAATGATGTTTAAAGTTTTTTTAGGTGATGAGTGTATTCTTTGATGCAAACAGCATAGTCTTCCTTGAAAGCAGATGGAAGATAAAAAATAGAGCCAAATAGTGGTATATTAAATATAATCGACTTTTTTTTTCCATGACAGCAGCAATTCTAATTGAACTGATACATAAATGCATAGTTGTGTGGTTGGGTTTTTTTTTCCTTACAAACAATGGATTAATGTGTAAAAAAAATGAAATAACGTATTTTGATAGGAAAATGTATCAGGATTACATAACCCAGTATAAAGAGATTTTGAAGCAGCACCGTGAAAAATATGCAGAAACTGCTCTTGCACAGGAGTATTACAAAAAAAAGAAAGAGCTTGAAGAAATCCAAAACAGAGTTTTGAAACAGTCTGAAAAATATAAATTGAAAGAAGATGCTTCCTTGGATATTATAGGTACTTCTTTTATCAATGCTTTTACAATAGAGCCTGTTGGCATGGCGCTGCATGTTAGAAGTGCTATACAGAAATCTGTTTGTCAGCTAATAAAATAATAGTAATATTACGTACTAATAATACTAGTATTCATTCCTCCAACTTGTGAATGTAATGGAGGGGTCTGACATTTGGCTTCTTGGGGTAAAAGTCCTAAAATTACTTCAGAACAAGTCTCTCAAAATTTTAAATTTATTTTTCATGTTTTTGGTGCTATTTTTAATGGCATTATGGTCTGTTATACTGCTATTTCTGTTATCTATGCCAATTAAAAAGAAATGCTCCAGATCTACTAAGTTATCTTGTATTTGCAAAGAAAACTAGATTTGTGAATTAATGATCTGAAATTTTATTTCTGCAGAACCTGTTGCTTTCAAATCCATAAATGACTGGGCTGTGCATATGTATCCTTGGTTTTTACTGTATAGGCAGTTTACAGGAAAGAACACTTGTATTTATCTTCCACAACTTTCTGTTAAAAGCATAGTAATTATTTATGTTTAGAAATGCAGCATTGCTATTTCTCTGTGAGAAAACTGAAGGTCAAATAATACTCTTTGGTTTAAATTTATGGAACCCTTTTGAGGGAAGAAAATAAAATCTCACATGATGACATCAGTCTAAATGCTTCATTAATTAGATTTTAAGACTTGTCTAAGAAATGTAGGTTTGTCAGAACTTTCTGTTCTTCTAGCATTTGTGCTTATGGCACAGAGGGATCAAGGATCACATAGGACCCCTTGCTTGAAAAAAGTAATGCTGCAGTATATATTCCATAATATAAAGTGCTTCTTTGAGGCAAAAAACACAGGAAATGTTAAAGCTTGCTGCAGTTGCTTCACAAGAATCCACTGAACTACAAAAAGAAGCAGAGGAATTAGAAATGAAAATAAATTACTTAAAAAAGGTAACTGTATTTTAATTTATGTAAATACATTTTATACATGTAGTTATATATACCACCTTTGTATTTTTGGAAACATAAAAAAGTAGCCTATTTTCAAGCACATGGACCAACAGGATGATTCCAGTATTAGTAATTATGTTTCTATAGCATCACTCCTGTTTTCTTGGAGGAGCCCTTGAATGTAAAGGCTCTTAAAGCCTGCTTTCTGTTGACCTCAGTTTACACCATATTTTCTGTCAAGGCACTGTGTCATGGTGACTTTTGTGCTAGATCAAGAGTGCCAGAGAACACACTTCAAAAATATAGCAGGGCCATTCCTTAGTGAATCCCAGGACATGAGTATTCCGCCTTCACAGGTCCTACTGATTTTTAAGGTTTTGTTAATGTGTTAACTAAATATTCTTTACAATAAGAATCACATATATTTTTTCCCAAATAAATCTATGTGTAAATAATATTCAGAGGTAAAACTGACTGATTTTAGGCAGGAGATCGGTACAGTTCCATTGACTAGAAGAAGCGTTGATTCTAAAAGGATAGTCTTCCAAAAAAAGCACTTGGTAGGCATGGCATTTTGACTCACTCCTCTGCTGGGAGGTCTCTCCTAAGTCTGAATAGGGCAGTAGACCAAAACTCTAAAGAGTCTGGTAAGTTTTTATTGCAGCTGGACACTTTTACCTCTCTGGACCAGATGATCAAGGACTCTACTGCTGTGCCAGCTGTGTCCACTTCAGCCAGCTTTAAGGTGATAAAAGGTGGTGTTTTTTATTTATATTTTGTGATACGCTTTGACACTCATAGTTGCAGACTCAGGTTTCTAATGTGATATGTGCTGTTTAAACATGCAATAAGAAGGGATGCGGTGAAGTTATTTGTAACCATGAAGTAGACCATGTAAAGAGCTCCTTATTTTAGACATATAGAATCTGTGCTCAAAACCTTCTGTGTTTATTCCAGTTTGGTCCAACTAATAATTGCCTCTCTTCAACCTTGTTCTGCTTATTTCTTCAGACTTGTCTTGGTTACAAAACCTGTGCACTGATTCATCAGGTTTAGAAAATATTTGCAACACACAGCTATCATTTTTCAAAAATTTTTTGATTTTTGTTATTTGTTGTTTATCTTTTAAGACATTTGAAAACACTACAGAAGATCAAAATAAGTTTGAAATGACTGAAGGAAAAAATCAGAAAAGTCTAGAGAAGCCAAAGGAGTTTCAAGAAAGGTACGCTTTAAAATTACTTTGTTCCCTTGCTTTTATCCACAGTACTATCTCAGCACTTACACAAAGATTGCCACAAACTGTTGCTAAATAATGATTGACAAGCTTCACTAATCCTGGTAATGTAATTTAATTATGTAATTGTAAAAAGTTTTATATTTCTTGAGATAAAGGTGGTGGCAAATTTTGATTCTAGGAAGAGAAGTGTATCTAGAAACATATCGTTAAAAGGTATTTTGTAGAGGTCTTTGCTCCTCACAGCTACTGCTGATAGATCCATGTGAATAGTTTTATGGGTTTTGAATGTGACTGTGCAGTCAGAGATAAAATAGATTAATTCTACTAAACATGTATTTTGGGAAAATGAGTCAGGGTTCCACATGTCATTTGTCTTCAGCTCTAAACTGCTTAAGAAATTTAACTCTTAATTTAGTTCTTAAAAACAAGCATGAGTGAAAGTTTCATAGACAGGATTAATGGCTTAGTAAATTAGTCAGTGATCATTTACAACTGGGACTCACTTTAATTTGAGCTCAATTACAATGCCTGAAAATCACTGTTAGGACTATCTCACACTTATCAAGAGACCTTGTAAATGTTGAAACATCACCCTTAGAACTGATGCTTTTAGACTAAAATCCATATTAAACTGAAAATATGTCCAAAAGTCTTCATCCAAGTGATTTCACATTATGGTGTGCTTGAAAAAGAAGTTTTCTAGGGCTTTAAATAGGGATTTAGTGGAGTATATTTATAGAATCTAATGTGTCATTTTAATAATCCCTAAGATCTTTCCACAGGGGCGTTTCATGTCTTTAATATCTTTTTACAGACCTATGGACTATTGATTACTATCTGTGCTTTAAGCCCTTACACCTGCTTTACCTTCTCAGAAATGCAGGGAAACAAGAAATCCACTTAGTTTTAAGACTAGGTTAAAAAACATAGGGATGCATTCCCTTTGAACTTTCCAAGAAACCCTCATACGTTCAGTCTGCAGAAAGCAAAATGCCAATTAAAGACCCGTTATAAAAGGCAGAGATCTGTGCTCTACATATGGGGACATAAAAAGGCTCCTCATGGAAAGGAATTCATAGGGGACATTCCTAGACCTGCTAGTTGTACGTTTACCTCTGTGTCGTGGAGTCTTCAGGTGTTTGTACCTTCACCTGAGGTTGTGTCTTGATTGCGTACAAGTAGATATTTTTGGTGATCTTACTGAAGTAATAATTCCACGGCTTTCATCATGGTTATAGGATGTTGTAAACATGTTTACACTATCCTAACTCCTTTAAGCTTCCATGTATGCACTTTCATGATGTAGCATATGGTATCAGACCATAACCTGATTAATATGTTTTTCCAAGAGCAATTTAAAAAACTTGTTTATGTCAAAGATATCCATAACATTAAAACTTGTAGAAAATGGCATAAAAAATTGTTTTTAAAGATCCTTATCTGGCATTAGTGTTTTTAAAAATAAGGTCTTCAGTGGGAAGCTTAGATGTATCAGAGTAAGTAACTACTGATGTAAAAATAGGTGTATTATGAATCTGTGATTATAATCACAGTGAAAAAATCAGAAACAGAAAATGTTCTAAGATAATGAGTCATGAATTAAAAGCCTTAGAGACTCAAGACCAGGTACAAAAATACAACAGCAGAATATGGATACCAAAGTCTCTTGTGAGATGTTCTGCAGTCAGTACAAGGTTACTACAGAGCAAAGTTAGCTTTGTGGAGAAAAAAGAGATGTTTTCACCTTCTGCCACGAAAGAACAAGAAAAAAGAGTTGTACTGTGAATCTCCACAAACTGATGTAGATCAGCGTGAAACCAGCAGCATCAAGGGAAGGAACTGAACAGAGCAGTGAAAGCCCTGAGCAGAACAATGTACAAATTAGTACCCATGAAATGCTTGAGAGAGCTACAAGACAAGAAGCCAGTTTGCAAGTTGATGAATAGGTGCTGACATACATGTTGTCCTTTGGGCAGCAGTTCTTCTAAAAGGCTTGGAACATTTTAGTTCGAATCACTTATTGCTGGCCAGCTAGTCATTGATTAGGCTGACTGCAAAACACATACTCCTCATAGAGCTGTTTTCTCTGATTAGTGGGCTTTCGTATCTCACCAGTTACACAGACAAGTATCATAGTTTAAAACTTCTAAATCAAGAGTTCTCATCAATCACCAAACAGGACTCAACTCTTTTGAAGTCCCGTTCTTGATTTCTCAATTAGAGATTGTATTTATTACATAGAAAGGCTGACATCCTGAACTGTGCTTTGGCCTGTATCATGTTCATTCTCTCTGCTTTCGTAAAATGTTTGAGAGCACTTTAATTCTGTTATTTTCCAATTCTGAGTTGGGTTTTTTGTTTGGTGGTTGTTGTTTTGGTTTTGTGTGGTTTTTTTCTCCCCAATTTATATATTGATTCCACCTCTGAATACCTAAAATATCTTACATTCCAAGTGAGATATTTTCCCTAAAACTTCTTGTAAAGGATATTCCAGGGCAGATTATTGCAGTTCTTTCAGTACCTTTGTGTTACGAGTGATTATATTGTACTGACCAAATAAAAAAATTTGTAATATAATTCTTGGAAAATTACTTATAAAGCTGTTTCTGGATTTCTGAATGTAAACATATATGAAGTGTCACCCCCATCCTGACCACAATCTCATAGGCAATTATTAGTTACTAGTTATTATGATGGTTATTAAAGGTCCTGCTTCCCAAAGGACTTGCTGGCATGTGCCTGGATAGAACACTGAACATGGCTTAGTAGAGTATCCTGGTAAATACCACAGTAGCATGTGTGATTCTTCATGTGTATAAGCAAATACACTTGATTCCTATAGTGAAGATAAAGTGATATGTGGGCTTCATTATGCTACAATGAAGAAACCCCTGCTATGGAAATGAGACTTTATTTTGACTTAAGAATATCTGGGTTTTTTTCTTTGCACTTTAGGAAAAAAATGTTATCTATTTCGCGGTATGGATCAAGATAAAGATTTTTTTATCTACTCGTCTAATAACAATGAATTAGAGAAAGAAGACAAATGATCTTTCTTGTTGTTACTGCAATTTGGATTATTTTGAGCTTCAGTATGCAGTTTGATTTTTCTCTCAATGGTTGTTACTTATGTCAGAGAAGATGTGCATGGGGTTTTTTCACTAGTTGTTTTGGAGAGGGAAGGGAGCAGGTGTATTGTATATGCATCAAGTTTAACTGCGCACACTTTTGGAAGGCTTAGTTACTTAAGAAGTACCGATCTTAAGGGGTTCTGAGTCCTGTTTGTAACTCTGCCATCAATACATCCTTCTGAATAGATGTGCATTGTAAAAGAATGCTTTATTTCATGGAGAGTGAATTTTTAGAAATGTAGAGTTGTCTGTTAGGCTCTACAGAAGTACACGAAAACCGACTCCAGGAACTTTTAAAAACACAATTTGGCATTCTAAATTCTGTTAAAAAATGGTTTATGGCAATCTAACCCATGACCTCATCGGCAACAGCCTTGTTCAATTAATTTTTGAATGATGATTGTGGTAAAGTGTGTAAATAAGCCATTTTGAACAGAGAGATGCAGTTTTAGCCAGGGCTCTGTGCTCAGGTCTGTTTTTATTTCTTGTTGGTTTTGCAGTCTCTGTATCTGATTTAAAGGCAAACCAGTCATATACACATCTTAATTCCTATCATATTAATTCTTGACACAGAAAATATATATAATTACTGTAACTGAAAGGAATATGGATTTTTAAAAAATCTTTTATTATTCATGAAGTGGGGGTTTTGTTGGGTTTGGGTTATTTTTTTGATTGCTGTATATTATATGATATATGGTTTATATAGTGTGTTAGGTCTCAGTCCAGCACAGCACTAGGTGTAACTTTACAGGTGAAAACATTCCTTTTGATCAGAGTTATTTGACTGAGGTGCATTCAGGGCTTTATGTGATCACAGTTGTGCATGTTTAATGTGTTGTTAGGTCCATCTTAGCCAGTGCTTCAAGTTTGGTGTTTTTTTAGCAGTATTGCTAATTTTACTTCACACTACCTTAATCCAACATTTAATCTTATTTTTATTTATGAAATATTTATGAAAAATTTATAAAAGAACAAAAAGACCGACTCAGTTCTTCATTTGTTCTGAATAGCATTGTTTAGTCAGCTATAAACCAGATGTTGTAGCTAGAAGCACAGAGGCACTAAGCAGGAATGCCAGAGAGAAAATAAAATAGAACTCATTATTTTAAAAAATGGTAAATGTTCCTGTGGCAAATGGCCACTTTACCCTGCATTGTTCTGCTAACCTTTGTCTTTCTACACTGTAAAAGGCTATTTACCCTACACAGATAATTACCCCACAAGTGAAAACACTTGCTGCAGTTTTCTCTTTTGTGTGTGTGCAGTGTGAGTATTCCAGACAATCTCAGAGAGAAAAAGTGGTTTTAAATGTGAAAATGTGATTTCAGAGCAACAATAATGAAGTACTTTAATAAAAGTGTGAAACCTCTTTGATACTGACAAAATGTAAGTCAGCAATGTTCTTATGATTGCCTTATTACTACTTCATGTTTTCTGCTTTCAGCAATATTCGCTGTCTGATATTATTTAAAGAAAACTTCAATTGTTATCAACTGCTGGAGATGAAAGAGTTAGAGCCTTCGTGGCAGCATGCATCTCCCTGGAAAATGCCACTTATTTTGAAGCAGTTTTATTTTATGATTTCCTTTCCTTTGCAATTGTTAACTTTAATTTTTGGGGTTTTTTTAGGATATTTGAAGAGAGCGACCGTCCATCTTTGCTAAATGAGAAACATCAGCTGTATAAACCATTGCATGTCCCCTGCATTCCTCGGAAATTAGCCCAGCCTGTACGGAATATTAGATTCTCAATACAACAAAGAGAAACAGGTGCAGTGTGAGGATTTGGGTCTATTTTTGTGGAAATGAATGAAAACCGTGATAACAAATCTAGTGAACTGCTCCTCTTGTGATGGTTCAAGCCAGACTTTCAATGCAAGTGGGGTATATATTTGTCTTTATGTTCTATATATTTTCTATGTCTAGTTCCTCTCTTAGTTGTGCAATGAGTCAAGTAACACAATACATATTCCTAATACAGTGTCAGAAAAATCTGTTTGTATAAATAAAATAAATATTAACTGACTGTTATTTGCAGTAAATTGATCAATATTTTTGTATTTTGTGATAATTTTCTTTTAGCTCTCTGTTAACAGGAAAATTCATAAGTTTGGTTCCCAAATTCAGTAAAACAATGCTGTGCTTTGGATGCTTAATCATATTGACAATATTAAGTACTATTTTTTTAATTTAGAGGGAGAAGAAAAAGAACAACCTGTGGAACTTTCAGTGGCCACTAGCAATTCCTCCAACCTTGCAGAAAACTCATCACAGGTATGCAGCTCTCACACTGGTAAAAACATGAGATTATATAATCTGGTTTATGTCATTGTTTAAATTTAAAATACTTCAAATATACCTAGTGCCATTATATCTCCCATAAAACCTGTTGACACTGGAACCAGGATGCTGATCTTGGAAATCTGCTATCACTTGGTAATCATATAAAAATCTTTCTTTGCTCCCATTTCTAATTCAGCTGAAAATATGTACTCACAAAGTGCAACTGGTAGTCACAGAAAGCATTCTAATGCCAAAGTTGAGGTGGACCATCTATCCAATTAACTTTGCATAATAGTTTTTAGAACTTAGAGTAACCTTTGTAGATTCACTTGGCTGTAGAATATTTTTTGAATTCTAAAGGAGAAGCATAATATTCTGTTACTGATTAGTTGTCAGTCATCTACTTCATAACGACAGATTTCATAGAGGGCTAAATGTGCAGGATGCCATACAGGACTTCCTACACTGAACAAGCTCAGGTCTGAAGTTTAATCAGAAACAAAAATCTGGTCTGAGAGGAATAAAGCCACACATACTCTAAATTAATAAATAAAACCACAAGCTTTGTACACCTGAGGAGTCCACAGCTAGATTTTCCATCTCTCTCCTTATAAACACATAGTTTCTATGGCATCTTAAATATGCAAACACAATAAAACAGTCCAGAAACAAGCTGGAGGAAAAACTTGCAGTTATGAAATCCACTAATAAAATCTCATTAAGTGTGTGAACATTCATAGGACTAATTGATTGTTAAAGAGGAGTACTCATATAAGGTAAGGCCATAGGAGATGAAATATTTTGCACCTATGTTCATTGTGTAGAAGCGTGGGGATGTTTCTCTACCAAAACCTTTCTTTATAAGGCACATTTCTCTGGAGCTATTTAAACCCAAATTTCTATAACAAAAGTTGTTAAGTAAAAAATTAACAAAACTGGTTATCTGAAGAATTTCAAGGGAACTGGAGCATGGAGTGAGTGAATCACAAAATGGTCTAGGACAGAGCCTGTGGTAGAAGAAGCCTTCATAAGATAAGACATGAAGGGCAATGGCTAGCCTGAGTGGAACAAGCCCAGAAGAAATTTCAAGCAATTCTGATTTGTTACTGGCTGAAGGAGTTGAACACGATGAGGATGATGGAAGGGCTGTTGCCAGGGTAATCCAGAGATGAGGATGGGAATCTGGGACCTAGTATTGCACTTAGAGAATAGTGGGAAGCAGTAAGTCAAGGTTAAGGGAACTTCAAGAAAGGGTGCTAGCAACAAGGAAAAGAGGATGGAGTCTGAGGAAAAATAAAAAAGACTGGAAGAAAGGAGGTTGCTATGCTTCAGAAAAGGAGTGCTGTAAACAACAGGAGTTGAGTGCCAGACAGATCTACATAACCAGCCCTTCTATTCCCCACCCCAAACTGAATTAAATTTGATACATTTTGCAAATTAAAACCAAACCAGAACTAACAGCTCCCTGTGAAATAATGTGTTATCTGATGCTAAGGCACAGATTCCTAGTGCCACTTGAGGAGCAAATGCACGCTACATATGTAGAAGAGTTAGGGCTTCTGAGCTGAAGAAAATCTGTGAGGTGGCATTATTTCCATGTTTTATGCAGCTTTTCAATCCAAACAGGACACATACTCACTGATGACATATTTACTCACTTTGACCTTCTGAGGTGGAGACAGGCCAGAGTGAAATTGTTGAAGTGATAATTTTGTATGCTGCCTCATTTAATATTTTTTTGCTATGTTTTAGATGGTTGTTGATATGGCAGGGACTAACAATCCACAGATTGCCCAAGTTCCATCAATAGCAAGTTTACAAAACCAAATGGAATTCAGGTAACTTTTCTTTAATAAAATAGTTTTCATTCTTGAGATTAAGGTTTATGGAAACAATAAATATTCAGACAAACAATTTTTTTTTGTTTTTTAGACTGGTAATTCCTCCAAAGCAGACAAATTCTAATCAACAGTTTGAGAGTGAAAATGCCATAATAGGTAAAGTACCACTGTTGTTGTTTGGGGTCTTTTTGAAGGGTATGAAGTGACTGTATGGTGGATCACAAAATTATGATAGGGAAAAATCTAGGGTGCAAATTTTCATTCTGGTATTAAGAGGGCCACTGTTTGTATGTGTTTTCCATCTTGATTTAATTCAAACTTTGAGTATAGCAGACAGGCAGAATCCCAACTTAAATAGAGACTTGAACTGCTTAGTAATGTGGGATTCAATAAAAGGAATTTTCCAGCATCTCTTGTAAATCCATGTTCTAGTCTGAAATTACTTAAGTAAAATGAATTCAGTCTGAAAATCTGCCTAGAAGCCATGAGAAAAGGCAAAGGCAAGGGATATAATAAAGTCAGTAATTTAGGAATCTTGAAGTATCAGATTAAGATTAATAAATACATACAGAATGTTTACAGAAAAAACCAGGATAGTTACAAATACACCTAGTTACAAATACACTGAGCTTCAGTTTAAATATGTCTTTCTTCTAATTATACTGCCAATTTAAATTGGCACATCAAAAATTACTGTCTTTTAAATTGAATTTTCTTTTTTTGATAAATAGGATCCTAGTTATGTGTCCGGAAACACAGGAACTTAACCCACAGTGTCTTAAATGTTCTTTAAGATGCACTTCATCAGTGTCATGTGGATGTGCTTTTTGTATTGTTTCCACCTGGTTTCTCTTGACTGGTATTAACACTCTCAGAGGGCAATAGCTGGATTAGACAAACAGCACTCTCGGGGAAAAATAGCTAGGTTTGAAGAACAAGCCAAACCACATGGCCTTTTTGGGGATCTGCTTGGTAGAGTACCATGGGACAAAGCCCTGGAGGGAAGAGGGGGCCAAGAAAGCTAGTTAGTATTCCAGGATCACCTCTGAGCTCAAGAGTGATGCAGTGTAACAAAGAGGAAGTCAGGCAAAAACATCAGGAAGCCTGTGTGGATGAACAAGGAGCTCCTGGAGAAACTCAAATTAAAAAAGGAAGCCAACAGAGGTTAAAAGCAAGCACCTGTAGCCAGGGTGAAATACAGAGAAACTGTCTGATCAATAAGGGATTGGGAAAGCTAAAGCCCTAATAGAACAAAATCTGGCCAGAGACATCAAGAACAGCAAGAAAAGCTTCTATAGGTATGACAGTGATAAAAGGAAGACTAGGGAAAATGTGGGCCTTCTCTGGAAGGGAACAGGAGACCTGATTACACGTGATGTGTAGAATACTGAGAATGATTCTTTTGCCTCGGTCTTCACCAGCATGTGCTCTAGCTACCCCACCCAAGTTGCAGAAGGCAAAGGCAGGGACTGGAAGAATGATGAACCACTCAATGTAGGATAAGATCAGGTTGGAGATCATGGAAGGACCCTGAAGGTGCACAAATCCATGGGACCTGATGAGATGCATCTGGAAGTCCTGAAGGAACTGGTGGATGAAGTTGCTAAGCCATACCCATCATATCTAAGAAGTTGTGGCAGTCCAGTGAGGTTCTCACTGACTGGAAAATGGGAAATATAACACCGATTTTTTAAAAGGAAAAGAAGGAAAAGCTGGAGAACTACAGGCTGGTCAGTCTCACCTCTGTGCCTGGCAAGATCATGGAGCAGATCCTCCTGGAAATGGTGCTCAGGCACATGGAAAGTAAGGAGGTGATTTGTGACAGCCAATATGGCTTCACTAAGGGCAAATCATGCTCACAAATTTGGTGGCCTTCAACAATGAGGCTACAGTGTTGGTGGATAAGAGAAGAACAAATGATTTCATCCACCTGGACTTGTGCAATGCATTTGACACTGCCCTGCATTACATCCTTGTCTCTAAACTGGAGATACATGGATTTGATGGATGGACCACTTGCTTGGTAAATAACCAGGTGGATACTTGCCCTTAAAGACTTATGGTCAATGGCTCACTGTCTAAGTGTAGACCAGTGATGAGTGGTGTTCCTTAGTTAGTATTGGGTCTTGTGCTGTTTAACATTTTTGTCAGCAACATGGACAGTGGGATCCAGTGTACTCTCAGGAAGTTTGCTGATGACATCAAATTTGGTGGTGTGATAGACATGTTGGTGCCCTCCAGTGGGACCTTGAGATGCTTGGGAGGTGGGCCTATGAGAACCTCATGAAGTTCAATGAGATTAAGGGTAAGGTGTGGGAACAATCCCAAGCACAACTACAGGCTGGGTGGAAAATGAACCTGAGAAGGACTTGGTGACATTGGTTATTGATGAGGAGCTCAACATGACCTGGCAATGTGCCCTTACAGCCCAGAAAGCCAACTCTTTCGTGGCATGACCAAAAAAGCATGACCAGCAGGTCAAGGGAGGTAATTCTCCCCCTCTGCTCTGGTGAGACCCCACCTGGAGTATTGTGTTCAGCCCTGGAGTCCTCAACATAAGAAGGACATGGACCTGTTGGAGTGGGTCCAGAGGAAGCCATGAAGAGGTCTGGAGCACCTCTCCTATGAAGACAGGTTGAGAGACTGTAGTTGGTCGACCTGGAGAAGAGAAGGCTCTGGGGAGACCTTGTTGCAGTCTTCCAGTACCTGAAGGGCCTACAGAAAAGCTGGGGTGGGACTGATTACAAGTGATATATGATATTTTATGGAGTGATAGGATGAGTGGTAATGGCTTTAGGTTGAAAGTGGGTAGATTTAGATTAGTTATTAGGAAGAAATTCTTCCCTGTGAGATTGGTGAGGCCCTGGCACAGGGTGCCCAGAGAAGCTGTGGCTGTCCCCTCCTTGGCAGGGTTCAAGGCCAGGCTGGATGGGGTTTTGGGCAACATGAGCTACTCCCTCCCCATGGCCAGGGGTTTGGACGAGATGGGCTTTGAGGTCCCTTCCAGCCCAAACCAGCCTCTGAGTTTATGACATGAAGCAGCCTCAGCTTTGCTTTAATAATAGCAAGTATCTGGCAGAACAAGAGGTGAATACTACAGACATAGCCACAAAGTTGGTTATTTAAATCTACTGTCAGAACCCTTCCTTCCTAATAGCAGTGCCAGGCCAGTAAACCTTTCTTAAGGATTCTTTCCCACAACATGATTTTTATTTATGCATTTAAAATGCTGTTATCCAAGCAGTGCTGTCTTTTTTGTACAGCAAACGAAGAGGCCAAATGTGATGATAATGAAGCAGAAGATGAGCCAAAGGATTCTTCATATATACCTCAAGTAAGCAAAGCATTTCTTATGTCATAAATAATTATTTTATTTAGAATAGTCAAAGTATCTTGACATATCTTAAACTATTGAGAAGAGGTAAGTCTCAGAAATTGGCAAAGCAACTCATTATAAGGCACCCAACCAGGTGCCAAGACGATCAATGCCTTCTGATTACTAAAATAGGGATCTTTGCTCTTGATCATGTCAGTGTTCTGAGG
Organism: Porphyrio hochstetteri; assembly: GCA_020800305.1. Lineage (NCBI taxonomy): Eukaryota > Metazoa > Chordata > Aves > Gruiformes > Rallidae > Porphyrio > Porphyrio hochstetteri. The sequence goes on along the minus strand of CM036908.1, from coordinate 63,943,260 downwards.
GTTTTTATGCTGCCATATGTACAATTTTCATCACTTTGAGCTGATGAAATATTTAAAAAATATGTTTGCATTTGAAACTCTTTTGTCCCACAAAGCTGTAACTAATAGGCTCTGTGCTGGCTACAGGGTCTGTATGGCTCCACTGGCTCTGCAAGTATGGTGAATATGTCACTGTAAGCATTTTATTAAAATAATTTCATTTTTTATGACAATAGAAATAACTGACTAACATTAAAACATATAATGAATATATTTGTATGTCAGTGGATTAATGGTACTTTTGTAAATGTTATGTGCCATAAACATTACTGTATATTATTTTTTAATAGGACATGGAAACATGTTTTAAATCAAATGAAGATAATCCTGGTGCAGCAGAAGACAGTGAAGAACACTTTCTAAGAGCACCTGAAGCACCTGAGTTTGCAGGAACACCTAAATCAAAGGGAAAGAAACCACAATTCTCCAAAACACCTCCATTTGACTTGTATGGTTTCAGCTTTTATGTTGATTTTGAGCAAAGTTGTATTGATGTTTATTGTATAAGCATTTCTGCTTTTTTGGAAAGGTACTGTAGGAAGAATTCTCTAGAAAGCTCTACTGAAAGCATTTTTTTTCTGAGTTATGCTAGGTAATTTATTAGGTTTTCTTCTTACAGTATCATTTCCACTATAAGCTGTTTTGAAAGAGGGGGAACTCTGCTTAGAAACAAATAAAAGCTCCTTTGGGGTCTTTGTAGCTCCTTTGCTAAAATTATTGTCTTTCCCTGCAGTAATACTTGTTACATGAATTTCTATCTTTAAACAGTTTTTTTGATTAAAAAAGTAGGGAATCAGTAAGAACATAACCTCACTTTGCTTTAAAGAGTTGTGTTAATCATAGAATGGTTTGGGCTGGAAGGGACCTTAAAGACCTTCAAGTTCCAATCCCCCTGCCATGGGACACCTCTCACTAGCCCAGGCTGCCCAAAGCCCCATCCAACCTGGCCTTGAACACCTCCAGGGAGGAGGTAGCCACCACCTCCCTGGGCAACCTGTTCCAGTGCCTCACCACCCTCGTAGTGAAGAATTTCTTCCTAATATCCAATATAAATCTACCCCCTTCCAATTTAAAACTCCAGGCCCTCCTAAAAAGTCCCTCCCCAGCTTTCTTGTAGGCCCCTTCAGGTACTGGGAGGCTACTGTAAGATCTCCCTGGAGCCTTCTTTTCTCCAGGCTGGACAACCCCAACAGGTGTTACCTGTTCTGCGTTGTAAGAAGTAATTACTGATGGAAACTGTGGGAATCTAAAAAAGTGACAAAACAGAAAAAGAAAAAATAGAACAAAAAGAAGAAAACCAGAAATGATACCTTTTCTTCCTTTCTGTCTTTATAGCATTCAAAATTTAGGTTGTGAAGAAGGAACATCAAAATCTCCTGGTTTCTTTTCTCTCATGAACTTCTCCCAGAAGTCACCTGGCTTTAATTTATTTGATTCTTCTGTGTTTGGGGCAGAAAATTCATCTGATGAGGTAAAAATGAACACTTGAGAATATTAAATTTCCACAAAGAAAAATATGCTGAGAAAACAGCATTGCCAGTGAGTGAGGTTTTTCAGACTAGTTATCTTTGTATCAAATAATTATTTTACTAACTTGCTGAATTTCACAACTAATACCCTTTGAAAATACTTATCTCTTTTTCTGGCTATCCCACTGTGATGAGTTCTGATCAAGTATGAAACTTTCATATATGGGCAAGATATGACTTATTGTGACTAGATTCATAAGAAGGCTTCTGGTTCAGGGTTGCAATGCAAAGCTTTAGGTACCCTAGCAGAATTCACAGCTCATGTGAATTCTGTGTGGTTTCAACTTGCTGAAGTGGGGAATCAGGTAGCTAATTTTCTTCCCCCTCCATTTTTCAAAAAATGCAGCACACTGAGAAAGGACTATTTACTATTTATTAGTAACATTGAGCAGCAAATTCGGATTAGCTATCCTTAAACAGAGGAGAGATAGTAGGTGATTAATTGGATCAGGGAATGGAATCCAGGTCTTCCACTTCCTTTGCAGGTTCTCTAACTGCAGTGCTGTTACTGTGCTCTAGAGTAATTTTTATTCTCCTGGGCCTGTAGAAAGATAGTTGGGTATTCAGGAGAGATGTGTGTCAGTGCACAGTGCAGCAGTTAGGGATCCCTGGCAGTATAGATTCAAACCTCACTACGCAAATGAGAGATCTGAACCCAGGCATCTCCTGTTTCAGTGGGTGTGCCCAGTCTTGACCAGTTACCAGGTAAAAGCTAAAGGAGGAAAACACTGGGGGTTTTTGTGTTTGGTAAGATACATGCTGTTGGTATCTCCTAGCATCAGTTGTGTGTAGGACAGAATAGACTATTGGGCAGTTTCTGAATTGTTTAGGCATGAGGTAAGTATCAAGGCACCTAGTGCAGTTAGAACTCACCTTATTCTCTGCCAGCTGAGTGGCAGAAACCAAGATTTTATCAGCCTCTAGCAGTCATGTGGGATTTGCTGAAGTTAGATGGGAATTTTGAAGGTCTTATTTTGGATTTAAGTATTTATTATAAATCTAGCACCTCAAATCTAACACCTAACTCTTCTCAAGACTGGCAAATTGCTATTCTGCTTCTGTTGCTGGAAATTATCAGATCCTACTCAGTAGGAAATAATTACATTGTTGCTTAGAGGTTTTCTACATTGTCACAGAATGAAATAATTTTGAATATTTTCAGTTTAAAGAACAGCAGGAAACCAGATCAGATTTTGGTCTGTTCTCAATCTGATGTTTTTATCCCTGAAGAAACGAGGGAGTATATTTGCAGATGTAAGCAAATACTATGAAACCTATCTCATCAAAGAGTTTACCTTTCAACTTTAGGGACTGATATGTAGGTGTAAATGCAGGTTTTGTGAAAGCTGCTAACACTCACTGGGATAATGTCTTTGTCACAAAAACCAAATGAACTAATTAAGGATCTAATTAGAGCTTATCTTTTACCTTTATAATTTGTTAAATAAAATGATTGTTTACATTTCAGACAGATGAAAACTATTCCATAGGAAACCTGAACACTCTGTCCCCACAGAAAGATATTAGTAAGTGTGAAACTCACATGTGCTTCTGTATAATATCTGTCTTATGCTTATATGACTGACAAGCTTCTGATCCTGCTTAACAGAGCACCTTTATCTTTCTAAAGGGATGTTCAGTTCTGGCATCATAGTTCAGTGGTTTATTGTGTTCATTTGTAATTTGGCTAGCTTAAAACTTTCCTTGTGTGTTTGACTTCAAATGTATGAGATTCCAAAAAAGGGAAGTACAAGGAAGAAAGAAATAGGAATAGTGTTAGGTGGGCTTGAAACAAACTGAAAGGAGCTGCAAGGGAGAAGAAATATTTAAGTGTCAAAGCTTTTCTGCTTTTAAAATGATCAGTTCTTGTAATGTAAAAAGCTTGGTTAATACTGCTTTTCAGCTTCAGGGTACTAGCTTAGTGTTGGAAATTGTTGGGTTTTTCCCTCCCTCAACTAAAATGAAAATAAAGTTTCCATTAGGTTAAGGATCCTTTTCCTCCAGCATATCTGCTGCACCACACACAGGTGCTGTTGGCAAACTTCCTGAGGGTGCCCTTGATCCCACTGTCCATGTGGCTGACAGAGATGTTAAACAGCGCAGTTCCTAGCACTGACCCCCGAGGAACGCCACTTGTCAGTGGTCTCCACTTGGACATCGAGCCATTGGCAGCAACTCTTGAGTGAGACCATCCAGCCAATTCCTTATCTACCAAGGGGTCCACCCATCAAATTCATGTCTCCAATTCAGAAAGTACTTGAATGATTGAGAGCAACACGACACCCTTCTCTCCTGTTTCTTTTTGGAGAGGGCCCACATTTTCTCTCATCTTCCTTGTATCACTGATGTACATATAGAAGCTTTTCTTGTTGCCTTTGATGTCCCTGGCCAGATTTTGTTTTATCAGGGCTTTAGCTTTCCTGATATCCGTTTACAAAAACCTCTGTTGCTTAGTATTCAAAATATTTCACACAGTATATCATGCAGAAGTGTTTTGTTGTTCTAAATCATGCAAGTGCTTCAGATTTCATTCTACATAGATTTTAATAATGCCCTCCTTGAAGTACCATTTCTAGTACAGAAATAAATGCACAAGTGTTGGCTGGTACTCAGGGGGATGTTGGGAGAACTCTATTGTTAAATAAATGTATTATGCTGAATGCAGTATTCTTTCAGTAAGATTTAGTCTAATAATAAATATAATCTGTATTCCATACAGGAAGCTTGTTTGGGAAATCAGAAAATGAGGATGCATTTACCTTCCCCTTCCCCTCAGAACCGACTTCTCATGCATTTGGAAATGGAAAAGATGACTTTAGTTTTCCATTTGCATTTGGACAGGATCAGAGATCAGCACAGTCTCCTTCTGTGAAAGGTTTTCATTCTTCCTTACAAAATACAAAGCCATTTACATTCTTTTGAATACCTTTGACTTCCTTTTAAATTCTTTTGCTACTTAGCCTTGACAAATGTTTTCAGTTTCTTAACAAAATCTTCTTTCATTTCACGTGAGAATACATTATTGCAATTGCTGCAAAAGCATGTGCATGCATCAAGTACATATGCTTTGAGATGTAGCTTTTATTTTTCTTATTTATTTTCTAAATATGTGGCTTTCATAAACTTTTATGATACTCTTTCACTAAATTGGCAGTTACAAGCAGCAAAAATATAATTTTACAGTAGTGTGTCAAGTTAATTCAATGTCTGTAAGAGAGTATATAAACTTCTAGATGAGTACTTCAGCCTTTGATATAAAGGAACTAACTTGTATAGAAAGTGTTAGTAAGAGTAACTATTGTAGTAGTAAAAGCTGAATTTGAGTTAAGGACAGTATTCTTATAGTAGCTGTTATACACAGAATATTTATACTTTTGAAATAAACATTTATGTTAATTTTATGTAAAGTTTTGTGGCTATTTCTTAGTATCTGAAAGAAATTAATGTTGCAATTATAATTCCTAAGATTTCAACTTCTGCCTTTCTAACTTGAAATGCTGAAAGTAAATTCCTTCCTCTTTATCTAATATCTTAAGAAAAAAAAACCCTACAAAAGCAGACAGTTCCCAAAGTCTAACTCTGGTCAGTACAAGTATACCCACCAGTTGTCCACAAATTTCCTTATGGAATGGCTGTCTGTGACTGCAGTATCAGGGCTACTCAGCAAGGAACGAGCCACCGCAGCACTGTGCCCTGTGAATCCCTCAGAACCTTCTTCCCTGGAACCAGCAGTTTCACATTTATGGCCTTTGAGGGAAATACCAGGTCACTTTGGAGGGTTGGTTTTGTTGTTGGATTTTTCCCCCCTATTACATGTGGTATAAAGGTCACTGATTTTTGAAACTCCTTATGAGTTTGTAAGGGTTTCTCAGTCAGTTAGTATGAAGTAAACAGCCTGCCTGGCAGCAGACAAGCAAGATGCTGAAGTGGAAGCAAAGGAAATAAAAGAGGAGACTCCATCATTTAACAGGCTTCACAGAAGATTTTGCAAACACACAAACTAGTCAGAAGGGCACATGAACTGAGAGGAATAAGCTGACAAAAATAATCCCAGCAGTACATTCTGCACAGTTTGCTAATACGTCAAAAAGGTTCACTGGGAGTAGAGTTCCCTTTCCTCAGCTGACCTGCAAAGCCCTAGATGACCAATAGCATGATGCTCTATGCTACTACTTCTTTTTCTCCAAACTCCTAATGCTTTAGGACCATTTTTGTGCAGCCCAGCTTCTCCTCAAGTACTTGAGCCCGAAGATTGATGAAAGTAATGTATTTTTTAAGGATATTGGAGGATTCAGGAAGCTGAAGTGAGATATTCCTGGGATCCAACCAATAACAAGTGAGACACATGGATCTGCTGGACTTCATGCTTTCCAAATGTTGGTTTCCATGTTATCTATGATTTCAAACAGCTTTTCTAATCTACTGCGTACCTCACAATCTGAACAAAACCTAAACCAGAGGCAAGTTTGAGAGCCTCGTTATGTTTTTTGGGGTAGTGTTTTAGGGTATGCTACTGGCAGATTATCTTCTGAGGTAATTTAGAAAGCCAGAAGGTACAATTTTGTTTGCTCAGTGAGTCTGTTACTGAAAGTTGCTTTTTGGTCTTCTAATGAATTCCGCTGTCCATGTCTCTGACGTTACAGCTTGATAGTCCAGGCTGCTGGCTGAAGTGGTAGAAGCCATAGTTCTAGGTCTTGCTGGATGTTTGCTTACGCAAATTGGATAGGCTGATTAATAACATAAAGGAGAAAACTACTTCAAAAAAGGCAGCTGCCTGGTATTTGGGATACTTTTTTGAGATCTAAGAGCATGAACTGCTTATAAACATACACCAGGCTTTATCATAGAATCACAGAATGGTTTGGGTTGGAAGGGACCCCAAGGATCATAGAGCTCCAACCCCCCTGCCACAGGCAGGGCCAACAACCTCCAGGCCTGGATCTACACAAGGTTACCCAGGGCCCCATCCAACCTGGCCTTGAACACCTCCAGGGACGGGGCATCCACCACCTCTCTGGGCAGCCTGTTCCAGCACCTTACCACTCTCTCTGTAAAAAACTTCCCCCTAATATCTAATTTAAACATTCCTTCCTTTAGCTTTAATCCATTCCCCCTTGTCCTGTCATTGTCTATATCATTGGTTATTTATCAAATTCTGCCTAAAAAAGACCGCTTCTTACTATGCCTGTAAAATCAAGTGTAGTTGTGTTGCTGGATCTCTGAGACTATGTACATCACTGACCAATGTCATTTTGTTTTATCCTTTACGTACCCACCTGAGTGAATCTGTCTCTGGTCTGAAAGTGCAGACAGAGATCCTTTTGTCAATGTAGCAGGAGCTGCTGGAGGGTGAGGGGCTATTTGCTCATTATCACTTGTTATTCGCAGTTAACTGCCCCCACGGTGCAGATACAGCAAGTGGACTGTGCACCTATTTCCTCATTCCTCAGTGCAGAGTCCATATTTAATTTATATTGCTGTTGGAAGTGTGGAAAGCTAACTTAGCTGACTCTGGTCTCTAGTAGAGGAACAGGTATCACACACACACATGGCTACAACTTAACTGGAGGCCAGCACCGGGCACTAGCAGGACAGCAATGGCAGCTGGGAGCTGTAATCTCTTAAAAGCAGTGCAGCTGTCTGCCAAGTGTTAATGTGGTTATACTCTGCCCTTCTACTCTGAGTCCTTGGAGGTGGGGGTTGCCTTTTTGTTCTGCCCTTGTATTGCACCTAGTAGCACAGAGTTCAGGTTCACAACTATACCCTAAGGTAGTAACAATAAAAAAACCCTCTCTTAAATAAGCAGAGCAGGGATTTGACTTTGAATCTTATGTGAGTATCCTAACCTGGAGGCAAATGTTAGGGCCCTGATACCTTCCATTTAAGTTTTTTTAATGATGTTTCCAACAGGAAACTATTTAACTTGAAAATTCCTTATAACAGCTAGTGTACCACCCAGCATTAGGTCAGTGCTAGTTAAATACTCTGTCACCAAAATGGTAGGAATATAATGGCATTTGATTATATATGTATATATATTAATTTGTGAACAGTGAAGAAAAAATTTACACCCTTACCTGCTGCTGCCAGAAGGAAGACATGGATGCAGCAGTTTTTCTCCCACAGGAACAATACTTATATAGAGATGTCATTTTTCTGATCAGAAATAACACAGAGAGCGTTTCTCCACAATTGCCATGTGCAAAATATCTTTGATTCCAGCTTTTCAAAGCTTCACTTCCAGTGAAAAAAATTAATTATAATTTGTAAGGTGATGTAACGCTTTCACTGGAGCCCCATCTACTATTTTAGTGTTAATTTTACAGGTGCATAAACATAAAGGAACCTTTAAATAGTCTGGGATATTTGACTCACAAATAAGCAATAGCTGGTCAGGTCTGATTCTAAAAAATTAATTTAGAAACTAGGTGGTAAAGACTAACAGTGTGACTTCCAGCAGCTGCGGGATATAGCATTTATTTTAATGTGTTGCTGTTTTATGGCTTCACACGCTGCCTTTCATTGAACATAAACATTTGTTGAACTATTCCCACTCCAGTAAAGAGCAGTTTATTTATTTTCTGTAACTTCAGCCTAAGTCTATTAAGATAAAGCAGATAAGCACAGTGTAAAATTCTTTAGGGCAAATTTAATTGTGCTGTTTTATATAATGCTTAAGGTGATAAAAACACAAGAGTTCCTTAATTTAATGTCAGAAAACCTCTTTGGTGTTCAGGTAAGAATGGGGCATGTGATAGTGTTAAAATTGGTTCTTTACAGTATTAAATTTTCAATTATAACATTGTGTGAATACTTCAAGGAAAACAAAAGTTGCATCAGATCATACTGTAGAGTCCTCATATAATTGGTCCCTTATTTTATGTGTCATATAGCAAGAGCAACCAGAATTCTGGGTTAGAAAAAATGCAGTGATACGAATGGTACAAAACCAAGTAACAACTTGCAGTGTCGATTAGAGTAGTGGCTCTATTTCTAGCTGCTTGTTAAGATTAACAGTAGGGTGCAAAAAATATCACCTGGATCTTTGAATATCAAATAATGAGTTAAAACCTTGTTTTCAGTTGGAACTGTTTACAGCCTGAGTTGCTGTCATTCTACACAATCCAAGAAAATCACTGCATGGAACATCACTGAAATCCTGTAAGTGGCTACCTGCTCAGTTTGAGCCCCATACAAAAGTAAAATTTCAATTTAATTTTGAATTTCAAGTCTGTGAATGTAATTAAAACTTAATGTTGGAAGTAAAGGGGTACCATTGTATGTATGTTGGCAAATGTAAACTTTGGGGGCAGGGGTAGGAGAATCATTGCATCGTAAGAAAACAATCTTACACTACAGCATTAATATGCTTAAGCATTTCAAGGAAACAAGCTTTAAGTGCTACTTATTGTAACAGATTGGAATGTGTAGACTTACAGTATTAGATAGTAGTAATCTCCCCAGTGCAAGGCTGATTGCATGGGTAGCAAGAGTTGGCTAATCCTTTTTGGCCAATGGCATAAAACAAGGATTAGTTTTTCATTTACTGCAACTGAGTGGGTCATTAGGATCCAAAGACACTAATGAGCCTGAACAGGCAATTGGATTGTGGTTTCAAAGTTATGGGCTAGTTAAAAAGGAGATGATTGTGTCTTTTAATGATTGCAAATGTGATGTTTCAATGACCTTTTTCCTGAAAAATAATGAATGAAGGCTATAACCATGGAACACAAACCTGGAATGTTGACTTTTTCTCTTGGAACTGGAGTTGTTGCCAGATTCGTTGCCTTAGAGGCTGAATGGCTCATTTAGAAATATCTCTCTGGCCTTGCTTTTATGTTCTGCTCTTGATGTCTGCAGAGTTGACACAAGTCACATGCAATCAAGTCTATATTCCTGGTGGACAGGCACTGTCCTAATATTCTCTGACTCACACCCAGGTTGTTTGCAGCTCAGCAGTTCTGCTTCCAGACACATCACTTTGTGTTCTGATGCTAACATCTTGCTGAGAAATTGCCTCTTGGCATGTTGTTTCTTGAATCCTGTACCTTGCTTGATTTGATGTGAAGATGATGCTCTTTTTAGCACTTGCAACACCTTACCTTTGGAAAGGTAAAATTTTCCCTCCACCTTGCTACATCCCAGATTTGCCTCTTTTTGGTAATACCTTGAATTCGGCAACAATGGGTAGGTTGCATTTGGTTTCATTCATATCAAAGGATCTTGCCAAAAGGATATGGAAGAAAATATCAAAGGATGGATATTTCCATGTTGATAGAATGTTTAAACACATACTGTATGACTGTTATGTCAAAGTTATATTTCTCCCTAGGAGAAATAATGTCAAATGTTTCAATAACATGAACTTAATCTTCTGTATTGTACAACAGTCCATATGGCAACCACAAAATTATTTCACACAGTGCAGGACTTACTCCACAGTCCTTTGAGACCTGGGTGGGGAAATTCAGGACAAAAATTATAGGGTTAAGTAAGAAAAAGGTTTTCTCTAGTGGGGAACCATCTGTTATGACTGGTGGGAAGCTTGGTAGCTGACAGTCCATACTGAAACTCAGCTTGGAGCTCCTTTCTGCCTTGAGCTAAGCATGGTCCCTTGCTGCTTTTTTCTTTTTCTTGAGGCACATGTTTGGCTAGTTTTACTGTTTCCAGAAAATGCCTGGTGCTGATCATAGATTGGTGATGTTTCTCACTGCTCAAAGGGTTCATGTCCAGAAACTCTGGGTATCAGAACCGATGAAAAATGTGTCTTAACAATTATCCACAAAATCCTTTGTAAGCAGTATTCCCATTGCATTTCAAGGAGCTGTGAAACCTTCACAGCACTCTAGCCATTACCCAAGCAGGACTGCTGTGCACCACAATGTCAAATCATGCATCATGGGTTCACAAATGTCACTGGATACAAGCCATACGTCAAGGTGCGTTTTTGCCTTGGGAGTCTTGCCCCAAACACTCTACCAGTCATGTCTCTCACTGCTATATGTATTGAAGGAGTTATCATATGCAGCTATGTGCTTCTTTTTCTCCCTCACAGTTGGAAGTGACTCTCAGAAATTATTACCAGTGCCATCTTAGGGGTGAGATGTTGCACTAAGGCCCTGACCACCTGTGCTCACTGCAGACCCCTTGCTTCCCACTGTTGCTGCTTTGTTTGAAGAAGAGCAATGCCGAACACGGCTTCTTGATTATTATTTTTCTTTCCCATCTCGAACTAATACTTGTGACTCATCACTGGAGGCCAAAGAGCAGTACAGTTCTGATAAAAAAAAAAGATATTAATCACAGATTATATGGAAAACCAACACTGAACTTCAGAGGTGTTGTTTAAACCCACCTACCCATACAGAGCACTTCAAAGAAGCTGATTCTTTGAAGTAGGTCATGACTTCGTGTAAACTTCCACTTTGCCTTGGATTGTGCTCTTACCAGACTTCAGAAAAACCAGCTGAGGTTGTTTCTAGCACAGGAGAAGCACATAGATGGCAAAAACAGTGTGATAGCTGTTGGATAGATTTTTCTGCTGTAGGCTAACTCCACAGACTGAGAGCTGCAGGAGTGGAGTTTGGGGTGGTTGATGTTGTTGCTGCATAAGCTTGTAATTCTCCATCGCCAGTTACAAATGAAGGTAGTATAGTAGTGACTCTAATGGCAATCTGCTGAGTGCCCATTGCCACATGCTGTAAGATTAGTTTTATTACCACTTGTAAGACAGAGATGTTTCTAAATGGCCAATTGTAGTGACAATGTTTTAAAGAATTGTTAAAAAAGTCAATAACTTGATGGACATAAGAGGTTAATTGTCCAAACTGCTCCTTTAAATAGATATTCTTGTTTTTTATGAGTAGGACACTTGGAATGTGTTGCACTGGAACTACAGATCTGCCTTAGGCCATTATATTTCCACATTATCATAATCACTGAGTCTCATAATCCTCAGTAACATCACGAACTGAGTTTGGGGTCAGATTTTTCACAGGTCTACAGGCAGGAGGATCACAAGCAGAAATAGAACTACAGAATTACAGAAATAGCTCAGATCTTCATAATCTTTTGCTTCTGCCTGACCTGCTGGACTGTCTATGGGTATGTAAAGGCTGGAGCACCTCTCCTATGAAGACATGTTGAGAGAGTTGGGCTTGTTCAACCAGGAGAAGAGACGGCTCCAGGGAGACCTTAGAACTTCTTCCAGTACCTGAAGGGGCTACAGAAAAGTTGGAAAGGGACTGGTTACAGGGACAGGGCGTGACAGGACAAGGGGGAATGGCTTTAAACTAAAAGAGGGGAGACTTAGATTAGTCATTAGAAAAAAATTATTCACTATGAGGATGGTGCCTTCCAACCCAAACCATTCTATGATTCTACATTTATCTCCATGCCTGCCAACAGTCATATTCCCAGCAGCTACACATTCACATGAACAAATTAAAATTTTTAATGATAGAGATATTTCTGCAGTCATCAAGGGACTATAAGAAGTTGGGTTTTTTTCCTGAAGAATCAGAAACATTTCATCAGAGTGATGAGATCTTGATCAACTCCCTTTGTACATGAGACACCCGTAGGTTTGGCCTAAATTCAGTGTGCTGCCCATGTCATTAGGATACCCAGTGTTTGCTGGGGTGCAGAAGAGCTGTGCATGCCATCTGACCCTGTCCGGTGCTGATTTAGCAGAAGAAGGAAGGCATAGATGATCTAAACCAAAAGAATTCCTGTGTTGCCAAAATAGCTTCAGTGTTACCTTGGGCATCTCTGTGACACACAGCAAAAGCAAAGGGTTGGGGCATTAAGTCTTTTTTGATATGCAAATTACACCTTCACAGCAGTGTGAGGCTGGCAGCAGCACATGCTGCTCTGCGTGTTGATGGCAGCTCACGTATCGGGGTGTCAATATTTTACACAGAACATTTTACATCACAAAAAGAAAGATGCTCCAGTGGACACTTGTATGTATTTCAGCTCCCTTTGTTGAGTTTTATCTGAGCTGACGCTGCTGGAATAAAGTAGATTGTCAAAGGCTGGGCAGAGCACTTTTATCATTTGCAAGTATTGGCATAAAGTAAAATAATGATTTGAATTTCTGTTTTCTGTCTTTTGTGGCTTACATTGTCAGTTATGGTGATGCTTTTGACAAGGGAATGCTGCTGGGTTAGTGATTTCTTCCAGAGCTTCAGAAATAGTTAAGTTATCTGTTATTATCATCATATCAAGGCTGACAGTTGATGGTCAGTGCTTAGATATCGTCTTTGTAAATTACAAAAGATGAAATTAGGAGCAGCAAATGCATCTCTCTGCTTTTATAAGGTAAATTCCATAGGATTATGCCATGTAAAATTGGTATAATTCTTAGTACTTGTTAAGTTGTGCAGAACAAGTTCAGAGAATAGTGTTTTGCCATCATGAAGCAGGGAAGATAAAAATACAGTTCTGAGCAAATCTCTTAAAAATACTCAGGTTTTGGAAATACTGATTTCTCTGCATGTTCCTGAGGGGAGGTTGTTAATAGAACAACCTTATTATTAGAGTCAGTGTGTGCTTCTATTTGCTGGTTTTGTTAGGTATTACCATCCAGTGATGCTAACTCTATGATGATTTTATACCTAGTGATCTACATAGGTTAATTTTCCCTAGCTGAATCACCAATCCTTATAATTAGAAAGTTCTAGCATTGGGGGTTGTAATACTCTTTAATTAATGCTCCAGGATATAAAAAAACACCCCAACAACTGAGAGAACATCAAAGTTTAAATGTCATGATTAATGCTTTCCTCATATGACTAAATGATACTAAACAAACTTTTTCTCAGTGAGGGTGACAGAGCCCTGGCACAGGCTGCCCAGAGGGGTGTGGAGTCTCCTTCTCTGGAGATATTCAGGACCCGTCTGGACACCAACCTGTGTGCTCTGTCCTAAGGAACCTGCTTTGGCAGGGGGGTTGGACCCGATGATCTCTGGAGGTCCCTTCCAACCCCTATGATTCTGTGATTCTGTGATAAGTATTAAGACATATAGCTATTTACATATGTACAGCATTATCCTGTAATTGCAATCTAGATATGTGGAATTATGAAGTATAACCTGTGTGACAATGGTATTGGCAAGAGAAAACAATAATCACTGCTAAATAATTTTGATAACTATAGCTGAGATTTCAGGAACTCTGTAAAAAATAGACTAATAAAACTTAGTTTTATGCAACCAGCTACTCCTAAATGAAAACCAGGTTGACTTTCTTATTCACTGTATGTGTGAGCTGGATAAACTTTACATAAATATTCCTAGTTGAGAAAACGTCATAAAATCATAGAATGTGTAAGGTTGGAAGGGACCTTTAGAGGTCATCTAGTCTAACCATCCTGCAGTAAGCAGGGACATCTTCGCTAGAGCAGGTTGCTCAGAGCCCCATCAAGCCTGACCTTTAATATCTCCAGGGATGGGGCCTCCACCACCTCTCTGGGTAACCTGAGAGGTGGTGATCTACTGAGGTAGTGATTGACTACCCTCATACTGAAGAATTTTTTTTCCTAATATCCAACCTAAATCTACGCCTTTCTAGTTTAAAAACTATCACCCCTGGTCCTAGTGCTACAATAAAATTAAATAATAAAATAAATGCTACATCCCTGCTGTAACGACTGGTAAGATTGATTTGGGAGCAAGCCTTCCTATTCTCCATCAGTGAAAGCAAACTTGTGTCTGAATGTAGTTACAGCTGGGAGACGTATGTAGCAATTACCATTTATGTTACAGGAGAACCCACAGGCTACAGTTTCATTTAGGGCTGCATTGTGTTATGCACAATGAGAGGGAGTCCAAGCCTTAAATGTTTTGCAATTTAAAAAGGCTGGACAGACAATGATGGGCTGGATCATAAAATGCCAAGTGCTTCCCACAAGTGCTGAACGTGTTGTTTCCAGTGAAGCCAATGGAAGGTAAGATTGCTTATCACCTCTCGGTACCAGTCAGTCTGCTCCATCAAGCCTATAGGACTCATTAAAATAACAATATCAACTAAAATAATAAAGAACAATAATAACAAACACCCCCTCTCTAGGAGTTTTAATAGCATTTGCAGAGGGGAAAGAGCCTTAAAGGGAATACTAGGAACTTGGAAACTGGTTGTCGGAGCAGAATTCCTGTCTTTGGCCAGGTTTTGCTCAGATGTCTCTGGAAGGCACTGTGCACCACATTCAAACCAGGCCGTTTCCACTAGATCAATGTTACTGACAAGCCACGCTCTGAGCAGAGTTGTCATCAAGAACTTAAGCTGGGAGAAATTTATAAAATCTGAAAAACAGCAGCTTTCAAAGTGTTGAATGTCCTTCCAAGTGCATGTCAGTCTAGAAAGATGATGTAAGAGCAGATCTGATGAAGGAAAGAGAGGCAAGCAGGGAGAAGGGAAAAGTCACAGGGAAGGTCTTTGGTATCATGGACGGGCTGACAATTAATGCCAGAGATATAACGCAGTTATTCTTTCTTACCCCCAGCCTGTATGTAAGACTACAGGTAAGATTAATCATGGTCTGCATGGTCCAGTGCTTTTGGAGCTGGATTTGAGCCGAGGAAGGTAGATCTGCAGCACGGTGTGCATAGCCCAGCATTTAGTGTGATTTACGGTATCACAGTGGTGCAGCAGTAGTGTGCAGGCTGGTGTCAGTCAGCGTCAAGATACCACAGTCAACAGCATTATGGTGTCAGGTAAGTGGCCTGGGAAGGCAACCTGGTTTTTCCTATCGTAAATACCATCTCTGTTTGGGTTATTTTTATTGTCATTACTACAGTCAGCGTTACAGCTTCTGGCAGCTGTTGTGGGAGGCGGAAAGAAGGCCATCCATATGGCGCTGCGTGTCGTATCCAAGGCACCTTGCGTTGGGGAAGATTCTTACAAATGTCACCAGTGGGTCATCTAAGGCCTGGTTTTATTTCAGCAAAGTCAATGGGGATTTTGGCGTTTATTAGTAGGAGCAGAATCAAAACCTTAATCCCTGGCGATTCTGTTTGTATTACATTATACACAGAGCGTCACAGATGTGCACAGTATACTTTGAAAAACACAGGGTCATATGCTGCCGTCACCTGCTCTCCTCAACAGTGGGACCGAAGCCAGAGCCAGCCTGCAGAAGGGCAGGCTTGGGCCACCGTTTCAGGCCACCAATTTCATTTATTCCTTTGCCTGTGAGAGAAAACAAATTTTGGGGAAGGAGACGTGATACAGTAAACTTATTTATGTCACCCCCAGTCTCCCTGCCGGTGAGCTCTCAGGAGGCTGAGAGCATCACTTGGCCAGATGCAATGCTGGTTGCTGTGACTGTGGTGAGATCTGGAGCAGAATGACAGACACAAAGTGAAAGGGAGGGCATTTAAACAGAGCTTGAAGCAGGGAAGGACAAGCAGGAAAACAGAAATAAGCAAGAAGCAGGGTATCAGAAAAAGAACAGGATCACAAAGCGTGAAGAAAGAACAATGGGTGGGAAAACAGATCCCAAAATGGGTTCTGTTAATTCCAGCTGAGTCACTTTTCTTTGACCCAAAAGCTTTACTCCCCCAGTGTCTCCTTCCTGCTGTGCCTTGGCTCCAGTGAGGATGTGGCCAACTACTGCTAGGCAGGGACCTCAGCTTTCTTACTGCTTTTATAGCTTTTGTTAGCACCTCAATGGCCAATTACATCAACTTAGATGGGCAGTGATCTGAGGTGATGCTGAAGTAAAGGCACAGCTAGTAAAACCATTGCTGAGAGGGGCAGTAGCAAATTTGGAAATCACAATGCAGAAATGTCTACCCCTGGGTGTGCTTTGACTTGCCTACCCACCCCCACCCCCGGCCCCTGTTGTACAAAGTGCCAGCCCTGGCATGCAGTGCTGCTACACTGGCCTGGTTTGACCATGGCATAAGTATCTTTTCGTTTGGTGTTTGCTCACAATGGGCCTGGTTGTTCAGCAGCATTGACCTCAATGTGCCCAAGCAGTTGCTCTTCCTTTGTGAAGTGGGCTGCACTTAATCCAGGTGCTGCTCCGGCCTGACAGCTTCTGCTAAAATTGATTTCTGCACATGGGCTGCTTGCACTCTGAATGAACAGGACTAGTGTCTGGCCAGCTGCTGGGATATGCAGTCAGGAATGCAAGGATGCTTAGAGCATCGCGGCTGGAGGATGCCTGCATTGCTGGGGTGGGAGATTTGTGACAGAGGGAGATGATTCTCTGAACTCAGAACCTTCTCTGTCCCCTTGTGATGGCTAGAAGTACCAGCTCATTTCAGCAAATGAGTTTCTAGACAGAGTTCTCCAAAAGCAGTGATATTTATCTGATGATAAATTTGTTTCATATGATGAGTCTGAAGCCAAGTGGTAACGGAGTCTGGTTACATCCCTGATACTTTCTCAGAGCCTTGGAAAGTAGAGCAAGGGCAAAGCGCGTGCTGCTTTTCAGCTGTGTTCCTCTTACAGCATGGTATAAGCACCACTCACACACTCCTGTGGCTGGCAGACCTGGCTGTGATCTGCAGGAACATTATCTCCAGAAGCTGAGCCTGTGCAAGCACAGGCGCACGCACACCAACAATCAGCAATGTGGTCCCTAATCCACACGCCTCGCCTCAGTTGTCAGCCTCTTCCCCAAGGTGTGTCACTAGTGCAGGTGTAAACAAGCTGCTGGATGAATGAATGAATGGAAAGCCACTAACAGCTCTGTGTATTAGCACCATGAAACCCATTTCTCCTTAGAACAACCATAAATGTGGTGTTACCTTTTCAGGGGCTGGTCCTATATCACTAAGGTCAATGGCAGAGCTCCTAATTTGTTTCATTAAGCCTCCAGAGAGATGGATCTGTCACAGGGTAAGTCACTGGTCTTCCTGGATGTCTGTTTTCAGTGGGTAAAAATTAACACCTTAACAATGGCATTGTCAGCATCATTATTGTTTTGATGTCCTACAAGGTCTATAAGAAGAGATTGTGTCTTTAATGAGACTGAAGGAGTGGTGGGAAAAGCCAGCTTAGTTAATTTGGCTTAGCTTCATTGGTGATGGTGCATCCTTTGGGTTGTTTATTCTGCAGATTGAACAGGAAGTGATTAATCTCTTCCTGGGGGTGAGATGAGTACCGCTTTTGAAAAGGTTTTAGTCGCTGAACATGTAGTCATGATTCTGATAGAACTGACTTGTGATCTTAGTAATTCAGAATCATAGAATCACAAGGTTGGAAAAGACCTTCAAGATCATCAAGTCCAACCATTCCTGTCCTATGCTAAACCATATCCCTAAGTACCTCATCTACCCTTTTCTTAAACACATCCAGGGAAGGTGACTGAACACCCTCCCTGGGCAGCCTGTTCCAGGCCCTGACAACTCTTTCAGTGAAAATTTTTTTCATAATATCTAATCTGACCCTGCCCTGGTGCAGTTTAGTGCCAATTCCCCTTGTCCCATCTCCTGTAACCTGGCTGAAGAAACCATCTCCCACCTCTCTGCAACCTCCCTTCAGGTAATTGTAGGTGGTGATAAGGTCTCCACTCATCCTCCTCTTCTCCAGGCTAAACATCCCCAGCTCCCTCAGCCGCTCATAAGCATGACTCATCCCAGGTTTTTCCATGAGAGCAGACCCATATACTACCACCCTGCGTCTCCACCCCTGCATCCAGCCTATCTTGTTGACTTTGTCTCTTTCTGTTCCTGTTCCCTCTTTCCATACCTTGGAAGCTTCTCCAGCTCCTTCAGAAAGGCTGAACATGTAATTTGCAAAATTAATTCCTGTGTCCAGCACAGGGGGTGTGTGCATGTGCGTTTGTAAATGCCTCTGTGTACTTATTTTCAAGGTTCTGAAAACATCTTCTCTCCCCATGATTAGTATCTGCCATGCTGCAGGGCTGTCTACTAGGGTTGTTCCCAATGACTCTAAGGTGAAAAATCAGGGGTCATAGCACTGGAGGGGAGCACCCAGGGCGCTGGTGCTGAGTTGGTGGTTAAGGCTGTGCAGGAGACAGAAGGGTTTATGGCAAGTTTTGACATTGTGAAATATTCCCTTTCTTCTCTGTTGGAGCAGAGGAGTACTTTTCCATAAGGAAGGTGATTTACAGATGTCTGGGGTCAGTTGAAACATTTTTATTTCAAGTACCTAAAAGCTAGATTTCCTTACAGTGTACAAAATATAAAAAGCTGAAATGGCAACATGACAGCTAAGTTCTGTGACTCTGGCCAGACCCGGTAAACCTTTCAGTGGTGATGGAAAATTAAATACTCCAGCTGATGTTGGCTTCATTCATATCTCACTGACCAGCTTTTCTTGCAAAGCAATGTGAGAAATACTTAGATTTCTCACACAAAACTGAGATTTGTCAGAAGTACGTGTACCCTTAGCTCACTCTGAGCTGTCTGCTCTGGGTGCTGCTCCCATTTGCTCTCTAGGAGAGGAACGGTGTCCTCTGACCATGGCTGAGTGTTGGCTGCAGAGGCAGCAGAGGAACAGCTCTTCTTGCCTGTGAAAATGTGGATCCCTGGCAGTGTAGGACAGTTTAGATTTATTTATGACAAAAAACACTTCTCATTGCCAGTATTGGGTTGCTATGCCTAGGATCTGTGACTGCCTTGTTGCAGTACTGAAAAGATAGATTTTTCCACACCTTAAACATCACATTCATAGGACATTTAGTGTGAATAAATACAGCAAGGCGGTGCTGAGCTTTTAGCTCCAAGATCTTCAGGTGGAAACCTGGTGAAAGCGATTGTAAACTTTGGTTGAGAAAATTCAGGTTTGTTTTGGGTTTTTATTCACCAGAGACAGTCCCTGGTGAATGACCTGGTGAATCTAGTGAAGATGTCCCCTGGTCTTTCTAAAGCCATTGGCAGGAAAAGCCAACACGGTTCAGCTGGATGTTTTACAAAAGATGTATTCATGCTGGAGCTCTAACCTTCCTGAGCACGACCATCACCTCTCCTCTGTAGGCACTGCTGGCATGATCCTGGTCACATAACTGGCCTCTCTAGCACCAGACTAATAGAATGGGTCCCCTCTCTCCCTAAAAATCTAGGTGGAACATATACACCCATCTCATCTTACGAAGTTAAATAAGTGTCTTTGGAGAAGAGAAGGCTCCAGGGGGAACCTTATAGCAGCCTTCTAATCCTGTAAGAAAGCTGGGGAAGAACTGTTCATGAGGGCATGTAGCAGTAGGACGAGCGGTGATAGTTTTAAACTAGAAAGGCGTAGATTTAGATTGGATATTAGGAAAAAATTCTTCAACCTGAGGGTGGTGAAGCACTGGCACAGGTTGCCCAGAGAGGTGGTGAAGGCCCCATCCCTGGAGACATTCAAGGTCAGGCTTGATGGGGCTCTGAGAGACTTGATCTAGCAGAGATGTCCCTGCTTACTGCAGAGGGGTCAGACAAATGACCTTTAAAGGTCCCTTCCTCTATGATTCTATGAAACTATTTATATAAAACACATTAAAGATCATAATGTGCCCTTAGATTGTATCTCTGTGCCTTTGATTATTCACTGCTTCATTTGATCAGAGAAGGTATCCTGATAACCCGGGGGTATATTTGACTGACTCATCTTTGTTTACTCCAGTGGAAGGGCAGATCACCCAGCATTCAAACCTCAACCAGGGAAAGCAGAAAAAAACTCCTCAGTTGCCATCACATCCACCAATTAAGATTCACAATTGTTTGACTATTTCCTCCTATATCACAACAATCTTCCCTTCTGCCAGAGACTGTTTCTTAGACCACATACATCAACCCATTGGCATTGTTTCCAAGACCAGGTCACCTCCAACACGTGCAAAGCAAACCAGATTTTGATCTACTTTCCTTATGTCCCGTGAGTGTGTGCATGACATAATTTAAATAAGCTTATCCTACTCAGAAAGAAAAAAAACATTCCTACCACAGTTTAGGTAAACCAAGCAATTATTCTGTTACTAAGTGTAATTAATGCCTAATGATTTGCTTTGATTAATAGGACAATCAACATCTGCTCCTAGAAATCGGGATTAGTAACCCAAGCCGTCTTGAATATTAGAAGGCAGGGGGTTCTTTTGTACTAAAAATCTCTTTTTCCATGCTCATCTCAAAGCAGAAAAGAAAAGCCCTGTGCTATATTGTAAAAGCAGAATAAAAGGAAGGTATATTTTGGGAAGAAACTAGAGGAAACTTTATAAAGTCTCCATGAATTTGTGGGTTTGAGTGTAATCCATGTGTCTCTGTCCTTTAAGAAAGAAATGACTTTGATCTAATTCTCTGGCAATTTTAACAGGCAAAGTTACAGCCAAAGCATTAAAGATTTTGCATCTTCTAGGTAGTAAAGGTATCTCTTTGAAAAGAAAGTTGAACTAAATATGAATGTAGATTTGATATTTCTGTGTTGCTAGTTGCTGCTAAGCATCCCCTCAGTTTAGGAAACTACGGGGTGGCAGTTTTTAGAACTAATAATTATTGTTCTAAATCTCCTGATTAGTTTCTTCTTTCTTTTTTTCTTTTTCTTTTCTGTATGGCTGAAGAATTACACTGTACAATGAAGCTGCAAGGCTAATCATTCTTTATCATCTTCTATTGATCCTAAAGATAGAGATGGAGTGCGGTTAGATGCAAACACTAATCCAATCGTATAACAGACATCCCCATATGGTTAGTCACTGGCTTTGCCTTAAGCCAATCAATAATCACTTAGATGAAGAAAAATAAATTTAGATTCTTTTTTTTTTGTGTGTGTGTGTGTTGTTGAAAGGTTGGTTGTCAGTCACTGGGCTCTGAATGCTGCATCTACCAAGTGATAACTCAGTGTTGTGGACTTCTCAGTCACTTCAGCATTCACTCAAAACTAGTGCTTGCAGTGGCTGGTAGATAACTTGGGAAATGGTTCTCATTGCTGGGATTATTGCAGAGCCAAGGACAGAATTAACTTGAGCCACATATCTTGCTTCTAAAAGCCTTTAAAAGATACTAAACACCTCATAAATGAGTTGGGTTTTCATTGTAATATAAACAAAAAATGTCCCTGACGAAACAATGCCACTGTGAGGCATTGAACAGAGGAGGTGTGTGATGTAGGCTCACCTGGAGGCTTTTATTCTCCAGTCTGTGGTTGAACATTTCACAATGGAGAGTGAGTCCATAGTAGGCACCTGGTAAGCACTTGGTTTATTCTCTTCATGGATGCTTTTGTGGAAACGTTCATCTGCTCCAATATGCACAGTGAGGAGACACCAGCATTTCACCTGGCTCTACTTCAGCCCCTCTCTGAGTTTCTTTAGTTGGGGGCTGTCTCCTGTGTTTGGACCCAGGCTGTGCTTGTGTCCTCTGTACCAGTCCCACTGTGTCCAGAAACGATTTCAAATTCTCTTGATAGGAATTTATGCTGCAATTGCAGAGGAACTCCGGTGGGTCGGGACTGAAGGTGAAAGACCACGACTGATGATTAAACATTCCCTGTACGTTCAGTTTAATCCAGGGAACAATTCTCTAATACCCAGAACTCAATATTCACAACAAACTGCTTTTACCCAGGTGGGAGCTGAAACAAAACCACTGCAATAAGCTGAAAAAATTACATTTAATACCTGAGCACATAAAGGAGGTAAGACACGCTGTGAGATGCCATACTTACTATGCATTAATTAAATACATTGTTTACTGAAAATTACCTCTTCCTTTGGCTATATTTCCTCTTGGCTCATATCTTTACTCAGGTGGACTGTCCTATTTCATAAACCTGCATTGGTTACATGCTTAATATTTCCAGTGACCTCCATACCCTTTTCTTTTTTCCTCCTATCTAACTGGGCTTCACCACACTTTTGAGATGGGCCTTCCTATTGCTTATCACGGTGCTGATATTCCAGATTTTATTTCATCTTCTGGAATCAAAGCTCCCCTGTCATCGTCTTTTGTCTGTATGGAGGCCCAGAGACATGGTGCCTGAAACAGGACATCTACTCGCATCTCCTCTGTTAGAACCAAGCTCTGTCTTCACAGTCTGTAATATTTTAAAACTAACCGGTGAGTAACCACAACCTCTTTGCTGTTGTGCAACTCCCAGCTTGAAGCATTATTCCTTATACTGTGGACACACCTAGGAACCTCCAGAAGGATGAAGTGAGAGCTGAGCAAGCACAGTTTCTGCATTAAAGAGTGGGGCCAGGTCTGCTCACAGTTAGCCTACTTCACCTGAGTTGCACTACAATATACAGTCATCTCTGATCTGGAAGGTGTATCTACTTGGTGTCCTGGTTCTGGCCAGGCCAGAACCTCCCCGAGCAGCCAGCACAGCTGAGCTGAGTTAGCCCAGACTCTTTTCCACATCACCTGACACCACTCCCCCATAAAAGGGGCTGGTTGGGGAAGGGTGCTCCTGGGTGCCTCCAGGGCAGTCTGAGTGCCCTTGTGTCCTGCAGCACTCTGTAATCCTCTGGTTGGGTAAGGTACTCTGTGCTATCACAGGGTGGGAGTGTAATTGCCTGTTACTGTTCTACTTTCACAGTGCTTTTGTCAGTAAGCTGTACTTATCCCAGCCTATGGGGGATCTGCCTCTTTCTCCTCTGAGAGTGGTGTGTGGTGCTCAGCCACTGTTTGGGGCTAAGCCACCACACACAGGTGCCCTGGTTTTGTCTGGGATGGAGTCAGTTCTCTGACTAGCAGCTGGCACACTGCTGTGCTTTGCCTTTAGGATGAGGATCATGGTGATAATGCATAAAAGGGGGGTGGCTGGGGAGCTCTGTCTGATTCCAGCATGGTCTGAGTGCTAGCTGAGCATCTGGGCGGTTGTCAGGTCAGTAAAGTGCCTTGTGTTATCACCATTGTGTATATTCTGTTACAAGTCCTGTTGTTGCCACACAGCCCCACTATTTGCTGCAGACTGATCCAGACTGCACTGGAAAAGGGTGAAGCCCCTGAGCACCTGGAGTACATTGATGATGTCATCAGATGGGGCAATACAGCAGAGGAAGCTTTTGAGAAAGGGAAGAAGGTAGTCCAAATCCTGCTGAAAAGCTGGTTTTCCCTGAAAATGAAGTCAGGCCAAGGGACCTGCACAGGAGGCCCAGTTTTTAAGACTAAAATGGCATGACAGATGTCATCAGATCCCAATGGATGTGATCCATACAAGAGCAGCTATGTCTCCACCAGCGAGCAAAAAGGAAACATGAGCTTTCCTCAGTGTTGTGGCTTTCTGGTGAATGCATATTCTGAATTACAGTCTGACTGTAAGAAAGTCAGGCTCAAAGAGTAGAGTGACTCTGCACTAGCCCTCTGCATCTATATTTCTTGCACAGTGCCCATGTGCAGAAATGTTTTGTCTGCAAGCTGGATAATCTGCCAGGGGATAATGGCAAGGAAACAATGAATGCTCATAGTATATAACAACACATCAACACCTGTAGGTACTTTACTCCAGCAGATCTTTAGAGCATCTAAGCACTAGCAGGTACCAAGCACTCATGACACCAGAAGTTATTTGTGAAAATTATTTGTAAGCCAGTATACTTTCTGCATGTAAAGTGGGAACCCAGCAGAAATAACCTGCCTAAATGATGCCCAAAATTCAGCTCCTGGGCAAAGTGTTTCCCAGTATGTATTCTTTAGCTGGAAGATGAGGACTGTTTTGGTGTATGTTCTCCAGTAGGCCTCTGCATTCCTCCTTGCACTGTGGTGCAAGCACCTGTCCTTGTGATTAGAGCTGTTTTTTGATTGGTCTTGACAGCAGTTTGAAGTAGGTGTTTTTTGTTCAGAAATGTCACCAGGAAGTATATTAATGGAGAGATGCCAAAGGTATTAAAAGCGACAGAGTCCCATGTTACAATGGAGATATATTGTGTATATTCCAGTGCAATCTTTGCAATATAAAAGCAGAGACAAAACACCTCCTGTGTTTCTTTCCTCCCTTGAATTCCATCTTTCACCACCCTATTCCCTTTGCAGATTGGTGAGCGGCGGTTGCTAAATATATGCATAATAGTGAAAACCACTACATAATACACTGCATTGAAAAAGAGTCCTGTCAGGCTTCTAGGTCAAGGGAAGGAGTATCTCTTTCTTTCCTAGTTAGCTTATCTTCCCATTTGTCTCCTTTCTCTTTATGAAAGACCTGATGGGGAAGGTCTCCAGCTGAAGGAGCTATTCAGAAAAAGACCTGACATTTTGAATCAAAATTCAGGCTGCCTCCAAACATCGTGTCCCCAGTGCTATTAAACAATAATCAAGTAAAATGAAATTCATATTTACTCTGAGAACAAAATGCATACAGGTATTTCATTTAAGAAAACCCAGATAACTGTCTCAGAAAAGAAATCCATCACAAATGGGTGTGAAATGGATCATTTGGGTACGGCATGAAAGAAAGCAGTGCTTGAATCTATGGGAGGAAGAGACAAGAACCAACAGCAGGCAGGAGCACAGATGTTTGCAGCCTTATTCTATAGAGGAATGCACAGATTCATGGGGACAAAGGCTTGGAAAGGGCCTCCTGTTTCACAAAAATCCATCCCTGGTGTCACTGGCAGTTTGTGACAAATATCTTGGACACAGGCCGGTCCCTACATGCCATCATTTCTGTTGTGTCACACAGCATTGTGACATCAATAGCAAATTTAACACCTTTGCTGTGTTAAATTAACACCTTCAAGGTGTTTAACGCCTTTGTTGCATGTCAGTGAGAACTTGGGAGAAGATTTTACCCGTTCTATGGGTAAAAGCAAAAAATTGTAGTCCTAAACTAATAGCAGGTGTCTCGCTGGTCTATGACACAAATTCCTTCTTGACCCCAAGCCTGTCATTGGTTTAACCTCAACTTTGTGATAGATCACCCTCTGCTTGAGAGGTTTCTTGGGAACAACAGAAGCACCAACTTAACTCACATGAAAGTCTGTCCACATGTGGGAGTTTCAGAAGGGGCTGGAGAAAACCAACCCAAATGTGGCAGTAGAGGTGGAAGAAAAGTACCCTTTTGGTGTCTTGCAAACAGTCAGAATTAGCAGCTAAGACCTAACAGAGAAGCACTTTGGTGTTTGCATAAGGACACTAAAATGAAGACCCTACATGGGAAGTGTGTCCTGGCCCATCTCACGTGCACATGTGTCTGTATCAAGCTGAAGGTATAGGAGGCAAATCAAGAAGCAATAGGACTTCGGTGCTTGGGTTAAAAGGTCTTTGTTCTTGTGGCCTTGGCAGATGAAGTGATTTTGCCTGACAAAAATGGGCCACAGAAATGATCCAAGGGCTGGAGCACCTCTCCTATAACGACAAGC
This sequence comes from Porphyrio hochstetteri, assembly GCA_020800305.1. Classification (NCBI taxonomy): domain Eukaryota; kingdom Metazoa; phylum Chordata; class Aves; order Gruiformes; family Rallidae; genus Porphyrio; species Porphyrio hochstetteri. Next base: position 63,917,441 of record CM036908.1, on the reverse strand, counting down.
TTGGAGAAGAGAAGGCTCTGGCGGGACCTTATAGTGGCCTTCCAATACCTGAAAGGTGCCTATAAGAAATCTGGGGAAGAACTGTTCACCAGGGCAAGTAGCAATAGGATGAGGGGTAAAAGTTTTAAACTAGAAAAGGGGTGATTTAGGTTGGATATTAAGAAAAAATTCTTCAACATGAGGGTGGTGGATCATTGGAACAGGCTACCCAGAGAGGTGGTGGAGACATCCTCCCTGGAGATATTCAAGGTCAGGCTTGATGGTGCTCTGAGTGACCTGCTCTAGCAAAGTTGTCCCTGCTTACTGCAGGATGGTTAGACTAGATGACCTCTAAAGGTCCCTTCCAACCTCACACATTCTATGATTCTATGACTTGCTAATTTCATCACCTCCTCCAGATGTCCCACAGTCCTGGTGTGGACTCTGCTGCCACAGAAATTGTCACAGACCAAGCTCTCTCTAGCTCCCCTGACTGCAGATAGAGCATCTGAGGAACATCTCCTTCTGGGTCACTACTCTGTCACTATTTCTTAAAGCTCTTCTTTGTAAGATTATTCCTGAGCTGTAAACTGATCCTGTTGCTGTGGCCAGGTAGGAATTACTGGCGTGTGCTCAGAATTCCCAGGCAACTGTGTCAGGCTGTGGTGGTGTTTGCCCTGTCAGTCACGGGTATGTAACCACAGAGGACAATGAAAGAGCATAAAACCAAGCAGGTGAAAAAGGTCTTGGTACGTACGGTTTGCTGCCCTTCAATCTGTCAGTAAAGAGACAGTCATGCTGCAGTTATTAGGAGCTCCGATTCAATGAGCTGGAACACCGAGAAGGACCAGGAGCAAAGCATTTAGGTGTTTGCTAGCCTCATAAAAGATTGACAGTTTGCAAAGGCTGTACCTGTCCCACACAAATTCACATGGTTTGCCACTACCTGTGGCCTCGTATCCTACCGGTACGATGCATCTGCAAGCAGAGTTCTCCAGAAAGGGTGACAGCGAACAAGGGTAGTGCAGCTGTGAGATGCCTACCACCTAACAGTGTCCTTGCAGCAGGGTGAGTGGGGCTACTCACAGGGGAATTATTGCCACGTGTATGACGAGATCTTCAGACTGTTGTTGAGTCAGGTGAGTCCCAGGTTGGTGGTAGCTTGTGTGTGACCAGAGTGGATTCTGCAGACTGCTGCTCAAAAGCAATGATCTACTGGGTTTCTACTGTTAAAATCATTGTGTGAGGGTCTTGCTATGGAGCCCAGTCCAAAGGCTGTATTCTGCTCTTGGGGATATGTATACACAGCTCCCATCCATACTGAACACACCTGCCTGTTGCCTGGCATCAGGACATCCCAAGGCGGTAGAGCACTGCAGGGAGGTTCACCTTCTTCAGAGTCTGGATAAGAAATGTTATTGAGCTAAAGAAAACATCAGCATTACTAGAACTACCCGCTGTGCTTCCCAACGGAGCTGACTCCATCCGTTCTTGCCCCTGCTCTGCCTTCCCTGCTACAGGTCTAAAATCCCCCAGTGACACACGAATCTTCAAAGCTTCCAGGGGCAAAACTTTCCCCCGCAGCCTTCATCGCACCTCTCAGTCTCACGTTCACAAGTACAGAATTCATTGTATAATCCACACCCACTCAGCACAAAGACCATTCTTGACACCAGAGGAAAAGTTAATGTATGAAGAAATAAAAGAATATGTAATTGAGATTTCACCAGAGCAGAAAGGAGTGGAGAAATCCACCGCTGCATGTCATGCATCTCACTAACAGATACATATTCATTCTGCTTAAATGTATTCTGGTAGCTCTTATGTATTCCTTGTACTTCCTAACAATTATATTTGATCTCTTTGTTAGGGATGGAAAATGTAGACTTAATAAGATGTCAACAGACAAGGAGTATAAAGTAATTGCCCATTACACTATAAATGTGTTATAATCATTTGCCAGAGGGGAAAAAAGTCTAATTGAATGAAAACTCTTGATGGTTTCATTATGTTTCTATTAAAAGGCAGTCAGTCCTCCTGATCCAAATACGAGGTTTTACGCTCCTTGCATTTACATCCGTGGAAAATTTGAGGCAACTGCAGTGTTATGGAGGGGTTTGCAGCTGTGCAGAGTTGGAGTAAGAGAGATCAGAGTGGGTCCTGAGCATTTCTGAGCTGGGATGAAATGATAACGTTTACCATGCATGTGGTTGAGGAAGAAAAAAAATTCCATATAAACGAACGCAAAGCTGAATAAAATGCCAGTGCTCTTTCCAGTAATGGCAGGAATCTAACAAAGTCTGTGTGAGGTGAGAAAGCAAAGTAAAGGGCTAAATCCTGCCTTTCAAATTGCACTAAAATTCCAGGCTCATTATTTGCTTATTAGTTATTAAATAAAACTTCCTTTTTCTCCATCCTCTCTGCCACCCAGGCAGAACACAGCTGTTGAAATCCCTTTCTGTCGCTGCCAAGATCAGCCCAGCCTTTTTCAATCAGTTACTAACTCCCCCTTTCTCTACTGCATCTTGTTGAAGCTCCTTGTCCTTGCCTTTGTGCCCTGCATAATTCCAGCTCTTCCCCACTTTGTGTGCTATCCCCCACGCTTCCTCCATGCCCTACGTACCAACTTCAGCAACCCGTGAAACGGCTCCTCTGTGACCCTCTCGGCGTTTTTCCCCTCCCGACGCTATTTACAGCCTTCCTGAGGTGCTTCACGAAGTCATTCCCCCTCACCTACCTCGAATACTTTTAGAAGAACCTTTTCTTCCATGACCTTAAATAAACACAACTCCTGGTGGCTTCATCTGCTTACCACATGACAACAGGAACCGTTGCATCTCCTCCTCACTAGCCTCACTGAACACGCAGCTTTAGCACAGTTTGCCCATGCTTCCCCAGCCCGTCCATCTTGGTGTCTGCTCGTGAAGCAGTCTCTGAGCTCCCTGGGAAGGGACTCCTACCCCTACTGTGAGGAATGGCATGTAGATTTGGGTGCCTTCAAGATAGCAGCGGGGAGGGGGCAGCTGGGGCTCCTGCTGCAGGGGTATTGTGTGGGAGGGGTAGCTGGGGTCTTGGGACAGTGGTGGTATGTGATCTTTGTGTCCCATGGAGGTCTGTGAGCAGGAGGGGCTGACAAACACAGCAAGGACTTGCCACCAAGGGCAGGACACCAATATCCTGAGCTCATAATAAGATAGTATTTGGGAATACTTGCTTTCAAAATATTTACAGGGAATCAAGACTCTCATCTCAGATTGCTGCTGAGAGTAATTCTACTCAGTGTGTGCTACTCAGCTTCAGCAGTAAATGGTTTTGTTGGTCATCAGATTCAGACTCTGAAAGGAAAATTGTTGGTAGAGCTATCTGCAAGTGGAAATGTTTCCCTTCAGACAAGGCCAGGTCCAAAGCTACCTGGAATTAATGGCTTTTTTCCCCCTAAGTTTTCCAAGCACCGTGTGTTGAATCTGACAGCAATGAGCTGGTTTATAAACAGAGGAATCTTCTCTATTTTTACACTGCCTTTCTCTGAGCAGACAAGTGGTAGTGGTAATAAACGAGCAGTTCCTTGTACATAGCAGTGGGATTATTCATAGAATCACAGACTGGTTTGGGTTAGGAGGGAACTCAAAGCCCATCTAGTCCTACCCGCTGCCATGGGCAGGGACACCCTCCACTAGCCTAGGCTCCCCAAAGCCCCATCCAACCTGGCCTTGATCCAGAGGCAGCCACAGCTTCTCTGGGCACCCTGTGCCAGGGCCTCACCACCCTCACAGGGAAGGATTTTTTTCCCAATGTGCAATCTAAATCTACCCTCTTTTAGTTTAAACCCATTATGCCTTGTCCTATCACTGCACTCCATAAAATAAGGAGTCCCTCTCCACCTTCCCTGTAGCCCCTACAGGTACTGGAAGGGGCTCTAAGAGCCTTCTCTTCTCTAGGCTGAACAGCCCAACTCTTGCAGCCTGTCTCCATAGCAGAGGTGCTCCAGTTCTTGGATCATCTTTGCAGCCTCCTCTGGACTTGCTCCAACAGCTCCATTCGTGTCTCTGCTGTTTTATATAAATATAGATGCTCTCTGTTCAGAAAAACCCAATGGAAGAAAAGCTAAAATGCTGGATTGTGTGCAGCCCAGTGTGCTGACAGACACTGAGCTGCTTTATTTTACACTACATCAAATGGAACGAGACAATAAATAAAACTGATGTAGGAGATAAATAAGGATCACTAAACCCACGTTGTTTAAATATCACTGTTGTATTTAACATTGCAAACCCAAGTTAGTTCCCAAATACTGGAATTTTATTATTTTTGGCCTGCTTCTAAAACTCAGTATTTTCAGCATTTTCTTTTTGGTGTAATACAGCCAAGCAAAGGACATGAAGGTGTTTGTATAAATTAGGAGTAATTCTGCTGAGATCTTCAGACAAAATTTTCAATTTGCACATGGAAAAATAGGATCTTTTTTAAAAAGAATATGTGACTGCTAGTGAAAACCAAACCCTTATCTTTCCTGCTCCTGCAAATCCTCTTCAAATGCATAGTTACTCCCTGACCACAGGAACATCCTGAATTTTAAATGTTTTTCCTGTTACCTTTAAGTTGTTTTTGTTCTGAGAGGAGAAAATCTGACTGTATTTTTGAAGAGGTATCAAAATGTAGATTCAGGAGACTAATTTAAGGCTTGAAGTTTTAACCAATGGGATTACATTGGTATAAACAACAGCAAAGCCCCAAATCTGGGAAAAATAACAAAGCAGAACGATCTTCTCAAAGAAGCACAATCCAACTTGTACAAAAGCTGCCAAGGATTACTGTAAGGCAATAATTAATGACCATTGCTGCTGGGTCTCTAACTGATGCAGGGGGAATATTGATATAATCCTATTAGTCTGTTGCTCTCATTAATGTACTTATGTCAATTAGCTGAGCATTTTAGCAGAAAGGTGAATTTATGAAATGTTTTGGGATTTTTTTTTCATCCAACATGGATTTCCAGTGCAAAAATCAATTTTGAACAACCACCAAAGATCAAGGTCCATTAATGAATCTCATCTGACACTAATGTTGTCTAATTACATTAAAATGTCACAACTAATTTAATGGCATCAGAGGTTCCTGGTCCATAAACAAACACAAGTTTGGTTACATTTCTAGAGAAATTCGTTTTTGAAGAGGAAAAATGTGAATGGAAATTCCAGTTTTGGTAATTTTCTACATTTCTTTCATTTTTATGTGTTTTGAAATACAGTGTATGAAAAAACAGGGCTCAACAGAACATTCACCAACATCACCAGTCAACACGGATTTTGGGTGAGTGTTTAGAAGAATTGAATTATCTTTGCCCCCTTCTTTCATTTCATACTAAGAAAGCTCTAGGAGATTGGCCAAAGCATCCTGAGCTGCTCTTTGTGAACCTACTTCTGCATGTGCTTATGTCCTGGGGCAGTTGCCTGGGGTCAAAGCTGAAGTCAGATGATGCTGTCCTGACCGAAGCACTGGACATCCATGTACTTGTGTGTGGAGGGCTGGAGCTCACTCCATGGCTTCAGCCCCATTGATGCTCCTGCTCCGTGTGACCCAGCACCCTGCTCTGCTCTGGCACCCACTTGCCACAGTCAGGGCAGCATGGGACAAGGGGTACAGGAGGGGGTAAAACTGGGTGCTGCCTAGTCCCCATCTCGTCAGTCTGGTTGTAAATGTGTGGGAAAGAAGAACTAGAGGTTGCAGTGAAGACACAGAGAGGGTTTTTGTCACTCCAACACACTCGAGCCTTGAAAATGAGTTAAAATAAGACACTGAACCAACAAGTCTTCAAATGACTTGTAACTGGGGCAGAGGAGATCTTAACCTAGTTCCCACTGGGTTATTTTCTTCAACACAAAAACCCCAGCAGACTCTTCCACTGTTGCCAGAGCTGAAGCCTCAGTAAGAGATTATGAGAGATGCAGCCAGTGACTGAGCTCAGATGCAAAAGCATTGCTGATTGGTTTCTCACAAGACAAAATTCTGTTATAGAACCTGCTACTCATTTTCCATTGAAAGAGTAATTTGGGAAACTGTCTCTCTTTGTACTCTAAGTAGGCAGCATATGGCTCCAGGTAAGTTTTGCTTGGCCCTATTGATTTCACTGAAGGGATTTAATTTTATTTCTCAGCAGAGCAGAGTAAAATGTGGGACATGCTTTGTAGGCTTCTGAAGTGGCAAAAAGCTGCCCCAAAGAAGCTATGGCATCAGCACATCTCTGGGGACACGTCTTTCCCTGGTGTCAGCTCAGAGACATCCACATCCTCCCTGTGGTGTCCTGTAGCATCATTTGGGTCCAGGGTGTTGGCAGACCCAGTGCTAAACACAGCAACAAGCAGACAAAGGAGAAATGGGTGACTCTGAGGTAAAGACATTCAATGGGATATTTTTTTTAAAAGTCTGTCTCCAATATATGCTTAATAAATAATTAATTGCTGTTATTTCCAAGCTCATATCTATTTTCACACTAATGCACTTTCAACTCCAGTGATAAAAAAAAGGATGCTTTTTTGTTGATTCCTCTTCAGTGCAGCCCTGAAGCAATAAACCAAATTGACTGCTAAATTTAGACAAGAATACAGTCTGGCCGAGTCATCTCAGAGTCCATAAATTTATTAATAAGAGAGATCAAGACAAGTCAGAAAAAATCCCCAAGATGCAGAGCTGCTTCTCCTTTTAGTGGGTCAAGGATAGGTTGGGATATGAGACACGTATTCTCCAATTTACATGTCTTAGACTCAGTCTATTAACTATGAAAAAAACCTGCACTGAGGAAGAGCACCTAGCTGGACAGCCCCCAAGCAGGACTTCCCCATGCTGAGGGGCTTCTTGTTCCAGTTCTTCAGCTCCATGCTTCTTCCTCTACCCTGGGGATTCCTGCCTTTTTCAGCAGTCGATGGGTAACAGGTTCTTTTATTAGTATTTTCTAAGTGTTACCTAGCAAAGGAGACCCTGGGAGTAGATTTGAAGCCCTAACTGGTGCCTGCATGTTTTTTTGCAAAGCAGGTGTGATGACCAATGTTCAGTCATACTCCTCACACAGTACCCAACCTTTTATCTCAGGCTTTGCATGGTATTTCACAATTTTTTTCAGATAAGAAAACAATTCTATAGCAAAAACAAAAGTCATCTGCCTCCAGTGCTTCACAAATGAGCATACAGCCAAGTAGAAGATCCATTGCATGGCAAGGTAGGAAAAGGAAGAGGTGGAATATGAATCAGGAATTGGTTCCCTCCACTGGAGGAAGGGACTGGATCTCATCTTCCCTGGGGAGGAGAACAGGCAAGCAGGTGTCTCCTCAGCATAGTTAATGGCACGGTCTGTCTCACTGCCCACCTTCACGTCTTTGTACTTCATAGATATGGCACAGTGTGGCAAGAACATCTCTCCTGAAGAAGTCTGGAAGTTTTTCCAGGCACTAGACACTCATCTTGGCCTTGAGAAACCTGTCTCCCATTTGTCACATGATCTTCCTCCCCCATACAATGCATTTCTCCTCCAAGGACAACACAGGTACAGCCAGTAGGGTCAAAGATTTTATGTGATACACCCCATATGGTGTAGACCTTGTGTACAGACACTGGTCAGTGCTGGATGAGAGACAAAGGCAATTGCTCTGAGCTACCTCTGTCTGTCCTTTTCTCCTCCTGTCCATGCTATCTCCTTCTCTCCCATCACCTCCTTTCATCTTCCCTTCTCTTCTCCTATTCGCTCCTGGGGATCGGTGTTTGCAAAGGGCTCATTCAGCTTTGCAGCAGCAAATTCTGGCAACAGCTGCGTCTGCAACAAGGAGCATACTAAAGACTGAAAAGGTTAAGAAGGAGTTGGAAGCCAAGGATGTGGGGAAAGAAAGGTGTCAGATGAGAACAGAGGTGGTCTGTACTACTTTTCTTGCTGGAGAGCCTGTTATGGTGTGGTAACTTGCTGCTTCATGAGTTGGTGAAAGCAAGCACAAATGGGTTGTGTGATGCTGCATTTGCTTTCTCTGGGGTTAGAGTTTGCACTCAAAGAAATTACAGCCTTTTAGTTACTTAGCAGGAAGATCCCATTTCTACTTTGCCATAACACTTGTGTGCCCATCACCCTTGTGGAGTGAGAGAAAGACAAGAACTTGCTTCTGTGATTAGAGCACAAGCCCAAGGCAGTAGGACCACCCTGTCACTAACAACACATAATTTAATCATCAAGTTTTCAATACCAACCAATGGTTATGAAGATTAAAACTCAGACTAACTAATGCAGATGCTTGAATTCATAGCCAGTCCCCCATATAGTAGTGTGAGTCCAACTCACTTCCAGATGGCTTCAAAAAGACTGTTTACCTGAGTAAAGGGAGCAGAACTTGATCCACAACATGACAAAAAAGGATCAGTGTTTGCTCTACTTGGCCAAAATTCACTGCAAAATGTGTCAGTACAAATGTGGGTGACATACTACTGAGAAGAAATTAGGACACACTTAACATCACTCTAACAAAACCATGTACCTAAAGGGGGCCTGCAAGAAAGCTGGACAGGGACTGCTTACAAGGGCATGGAGTGACAGGATGAGGGGTAATGGCTTTAAACTGAAGGAGGGGAGATTTAGATTAGATATTGGGAAGGATTTTTTACACTGCTGGCAGTGAAGCACTGGAAGAGCAGGCCCAGGGAAGCTGGCAGTGTTCAAGGCCAGGTTGGATGGGGCTTTGGGCACCCTGGGCTAGTGGAGGGTGTCCCTGCCCATGGCAGGAGGTTGGGACTTTGATGGGCTTTGAGGTTTCTTCCAACCCAAACCAGTCTGTGAGCCTGTGATTCTGTTACCGCACTGCACTCTACCTGTCAGCCTACCCTTTAGTCATGCATCTCACCCCAGCCTGTCCCAGCACACCTGAACCTTGTCCAAAGGCTGAGGAGCAAACTCTGGTCTCAGAGCAGTCAGAGGAGCACAAAGCAAAACTGCTTTATTCAACATTGGTGCTGGCTTCCTTGTGCACAAAAAGGGATGAAATTGCTACAGTTCAGTTCCAGATTCCTGCCTTAAGTGATAAGGTCTTTATCTCCTTTTTCTTGCTCTCAAGAAGCTAATAAGAGTGCAGCCAGATTTGTTCCTTGTTTGGATTGGAAAGCCTTGGATGCACAGACTGATCATTCTCGATCAGCCTCCGGGGGTTTTCCCATACCCCATACTCCAGGGCTTGGATGCCAACACAGCCCCATGCTGGTGTCTTCTCTTTGCTTGCCCTCTCTTGTTCTTCCCTATTACTGAGTGTACTGCTCCTTCAAACACAGCTCCTTTTCTTTTCTCCTCCTCCAGTGTGAAGCAGGGTTTCCCCAGGCAGGATTTTGCCTTTGGCTAAAGGGAAGGAGAAACACCAACGTGATCATGAGTGAAAACCCCCCACTCATATTCCTGGCCTACTAACTTGAAGTCAGAGAACACGGGCATTAATAATAGGTTACCCACTCCTGGTGACCAGAGCTGCCCTCAGAATCACAGAATTACAAGGTTGGAAAAGACCTTTAAGATCATCAAGTCCAACTGTTCCCATCCTATGCTAAACAGTGGACTTGTTTCACAGATGCTGAGAGAGAATGATGTATTTTATAGCTCCTGCTCTCAGTAAAGCCTTTTGCACTGGTGAGGAAGGAGTTCCTCTCTAGAAAAAGTTATTGAACAGTCTTGGGGATATTTTTTTCCCCTTAAATGACCCAAGTTCAGCATTCTACCCAGTGAACAAGGTACAGATCCCTAGAAGCAACACCTGCCACCTATTTTCACCAGCAGCACTTCTCACATTGGGTTGGCTCTTCCTCTTAGAGTGCAGTCTGATTTTCAGCATAAAGGGTGTCTAAGGTGCACAATTTCTTTGACTGCGGCTTTATTATGAACCCACAAGAAAAAATAAGAGCTTTCATTGTTGTTTTAATTCCTCTGAAACTGAGCTTCCCCAAAACACTTCCACATGCAACGAAGAAACAGAAAAGCACTCTCTTAAAGAGCACCCAGACTGAAGGCTGACATACATTTTCCTTGTCATATTTTTTCTAATAAAATCCCAAGCAAATAATCACATCCCCGCACTTAGGACACTGAATAACTAAACATCCTGAATTTTGGATCAGCTGTTGGAATAGAAATGAACATAAATAGATTTCCAGAGTGACTGATGGGTGTAAACCAAGGAGGCAATTCTTGAAGGCAGATCCAGCCTCAGAGCAGCACATAGTTTCACGAATGTGACTAGTGCTTGGTCTGCTCAAGGAAAATAAAGAGTAAAAATAAATGGAGTAAACACTGCTGTTTAATAGACTTCTGCCACTACAAATCTAGGCCAGATGCAGCCCTGGATTTCCAGTCATTGAAGAAAGAGCCTCATACAAAGAAAATCTATTTCACAAAATACAGAAGTGAAAGAGCTTGGAAGGTCACCAAACCCAAACAGTTAAAAGCAATCACGTTTCAATTAAGTTGAACTGAAACAAGCAGGCTTTAGAAAGCACGGTAAACACAGCAATGTTTCACTGAGCATTAAGATGAACAAAGAGCATATATCTTCTGAAATGCCTTTTAAGAGCCATCTCATCCCGGCGCAGACATGAGACATTGTGCTGCATAAAACTCCCAACTTCTCCCCGCCAAGCCAAGCACAAAAATTAAATAGTTTGGTTCCTCCCCCCACCCCCTCTCCCCGTTCGAGATTAAATAATGGCAAGACAGCCATCTGAAGCAAAAGGGAAAGAAATGGCTGCACAGTATTAAGAGAGTTAATTATAGATGCAGATTAAAAGGCAAGACTGAGTGGTGGAAGAAAAGGGAAGAGTAACCTCCGGCGCAGAGATACTGACATGCAGCAGTTGTCAGTCACCTAGCAACAAGTTTCCTATCCCTGCTGTGCTCTTTAATTCAGCAAATCTGCTCAGGATGTTGGGCTGTTCTCCTGACAAAACGCATTATGTAGTAGACTAAAGGATACAAAAATCCACTGTACACAACACTCTGCTCCCTATTGACCACTGATCCTTTCTCTCAACCCACAAAAGAGGCTTGCATAATGCTCTGAAAAGAGAAAAGTCTCAACAGAGAAAACATTTGCTTGTAATTGAGATTGACTACATAATGAAAATGATGTTCTTTTTTAAATTCAGCTTGTTGAGGCCATGCTTTTTGTCTCCTGGCTCTCAAAACCCATCCCTGCTGGGAAAAGGGGCAAACATTGTACAAACTCAAACCTGTGGATTTTTTCCCTTCTTTTCACTGGAAGCGCACACACACACACACACACACACACACACACACATGCATGCACGCACATGCATTTTGTGGCTAAATGGGCAAGAGCAGCTCCTAAAGACTTAAACAACTTTGAAAAAAGAGAGGACAAATAAGAAAATTGTGGTGTGTTTCAGCGTCGGAGGGAAGCTGCCTTCCTTTGAAGGGAAGCTGGGGTGCAGAGAGCAGAGTATGCTTTAGAATTGTTCTCTCTAACTAAGAAGTGCCACTGCCTGAGAAGAAGAGTTGTTCCTTTACTGAATCCATGCGATGAGTTATATGCAAACCCACGTATGACCTGTGCACCCACGGGCACCCACATCCCTACCTCTGCTTTGAAGTCAGGACTGTGCTTTGAGGTAACCATCATCTAAGTAGGAAGAATAAACAGGGGAGTGAGTTTAAAAGACCTAAGTCTTGGTGCAGTCAGCTCTACTGTGGTCCGTGGCAGAAGTTTGGGTGGGTGCTCCTCATGGGGCAGGGTCACTGCTGCCACCACCAGGATAGCTGAGGGTGCTGGACCAGGAGTGGTGGGTGTTTTTTCCTAAGACTTATAGGTCTCCTCTTGAGTCTAGAAGCTAGCAGAAGAAAAGAAGAAGGTAACAGGAGTGAAACTACAGCCCCATCCAGTTTACATGGATGCCCAGAGCAAACTCAGAGGAAAACAAGCTTCCTGAGGAGTAGTTTGAGCCCAGTTGACATGCTTGCCTCTTCGGGGTGGAAAGGGTTCATTTGTCCTGTTTGTAAAACATCTAACACAGTGGAGGATCAGCATCTTGGGAGCTCCACAAGTGCAGATAATAGCAATAACACATGACAAGCTTTTCTGTTGACATCAAAGAGTTGACTCTGCAACTATGAAACGCCAGATAAACCAGCAGTAATGTCTAAAATTATCTGGAGTTCCTTGTGGAATAAGACTGATCAGGCATATCAGTGTGGAGCATGTTGTTACAACCAAAATTGAGACTGCAGAGGAGACTGATCCCAATGAGCCCTTGAATGCAACACAGGTAGGACACATGAAGAAAACCCAGCATCCTTGGAACACAAGTCTGTTTCCAGCTGCACTGTCAGAAGAACCATCACTTTACTGCCTAAAGCACTGGTGCTGCAGGTAGAACAGCACTTTCCTCCTTGGACATCAGAACTGCTTTTGCTTCATGGTCCACAGCACATAAAAAGTGATGTTGCTGTGCGCAAGGACATACAGCAGTGAGATTTCACCCCCAAAAAGCTACACAAATGACTGAAAAAACACACTGGTGCCCCAACTAAGAGAAGATGGGAAAGGTGACAGTATAATTTATAATCTGATGCTCATGGAACGGCATCACTTGGAGGCTATAACAAGACAGGATAAAGCTGATGGGTACAATACTTCATCTCATCAAAACAGACCCACATGGATTTTGCTCAAGTTCAGCTATTTCCACCCTCTGCTCTCCTAGAGAAGGAAGAGATGAAAGGCAAGGGCCATTGTTTCCCCAGTGAGTATTTCCAGAGCTGATCAAACACATTCCCCACTTGTATATAACCCCCTTGATGCCCCTCCCTGCCGAAATTCCCCCTTGTCTTTGGGAGCTGAGCACCACAAGGCACTCATGGGGTGTGTTGCCACCACTGTTACTGGCAAAAGGGGAGAGCTTTGGCCACAGCTCACCTGGTCCTCAACTTTGCTCTGCCCAACCCACCATCCGTTCCCCTGCGGGCTTCATCCATAGAGCCCAGCTGGTCGTACGGGGCTGCTCTGGGCTGTAGCAAGCTGGGGACGTGCCCATGGACATATCTTAGCTGATGATAACTTTCACCCAGATCTCGGGGTTCTTTTATGCTTGGCATAGCAGAGCCATGGTCAGTTGATGTGGGCTTTCCTTTGGGATCATCTCACAAAATAGGGATAATTGTGGAATAATGCTTCACTAATAGGAGATGACTAAAGCTGAGGTTATTCTCCAGCTTATTGAAACATGTTTAACAATTTCTCTTCCATATCAATGCTTTTGCCAGTCTTTTTGCATTGTTTTGTGTATCAGATAATAAGCTGGGTCCTTTGTTTATTTTAATAGCCATGAATTTGAACATAAGGAGGGTTAATGTAAGCAGTATCCGCTCCAATGTGGATATAACACAGCCTGTTAAAAAATAAAGGATTGGGAAGGCTGCCATGAAAGTGCACACTCACAGCTGAGAAAAACTAGATTTTAGTTTTTAAAAGCTTCTCTCTTAAAGAGAATTATTCCTGTGGAAACAATCAATTAATTTTCAATTTTTTTTCTTCCCATTTTTTAAACAAAACCCCAAATTATTTTCAATCAGAAAATTACAGTTGTACACAAATTGGGAAGATGATTTCAACCCCTAAATATGAATTTAAGGGAGAGGTTTGCAAAGCTGGGAATGGTTGGAAAGTATTGTGCAACACTGGAAAAGTTATGTGAACCCCTATAATGAGATGCTAAAAACCTGAAATAGTGGAAGGTTTAGGGGAATGCAAAGGAGCAGGAAAAAACACCACAGATGTGAGTAATTGTGGTGCTTTTGCATCTTGCTGTCTCCAGAAACAGTGAAATGTTGTTTACCATAGAATTTAAGACCCTCTGTCCCTCAAATTTCATAGGAGTTATAAAGAAGATGCTCTGTGAAGGAGATGGATCAGTCATAGAACATGCAAGAGTCCAAACTGCTGAAGAAAGGAATTAAAAATAAAAGCCAAGCTGTAACTCCTACTACTATAGAACGAAACGACCACATAAAAGTGTTGACACCCATTTCTGGAGCTTTGTAAACACGGACAACAGGGCTATTTGTTCTAATTCTACCTACAATAACAACCTGGGTAAATCCTGCCCTAGCTTAACTCGGCGTAGCTCCTGTCCCGCTGAGCAGTGCGCGCCAGCTGCGGGAGGGACCTTGTCTTCTAAAAGCCGAATTTCTGCTAAGCAGGGCATTAATTTTCAGGTAGAGTTTCTAGCAAAGTTTTATCTCAGAAAGGCTAAAATTAAAGCAGACACCGGGGTCAACGAGGAAGAGTTGGATCGCGTCCTACCAAAAATAGGAATCGCGAGGGATTCTCCTGTTGATATTTCAAACTTTTGTTCGTGCGAGTTTTAATCAATTAAAATGCATTATCTACCCTCTTAACTTTCTCAGAGAGGATTATCTGACATTTACTATTCACCAGTTTTGCTGAAAAGGTTAATAGTTCACAGGCTGAAGTTAGAAGTAAACAGAATTGATCATTCTTAATGCTTTGGCTGAAACGGAGGGGCTTTGTGTTGACAGGCTAGGAGATGTAATGAGCCTCTAGTACATTCTTAAGGCTTGTTTCATTTGCTCTGTGAATGGGGAAAGTAAAATTATAGTCTATAGGTGTTTTCCATGGTTCTTTCATAAGCAGGCCTCCTGACACCAATTAAAGAGATTATGTCATCAACTGAAAAGAAAGCTATAACCTTGTATGTTAATGCCGTGATTACTTAAGACAGGGTCACTGGACCCAATAGAACAGTGAATGACCTTGGTGAAATTAACTTTGGAGCTCAATTCCTAATTAACTGTTTTCAATGAAAGAATGTGTGATTTCAGGCTATTGGTCAAAATATTCACTTTTTTCTGTACAAGGACTTTGCCACCAGAAGTTAGTCTCCAGTAGCATTAAAAAAAAGCAGGAATAAGATTAGGAAATGGCAAGCAGCGTGTCCAGAGCTGTCTGAAAGCAGATATTGTGCCTGAAATACCTAATTCTTTTGAGGCTTTTTGAACACATATCCAGGACAGATGAAACAGAAAAAAAAAAAAAAGCACCCAAATACTAAAATGTACCTATGTATAAAATATCAGCATATATTTATACATATTATAAACTTACCATTTTTAATGGAATTGCAGCATATACAAAAATCTGGCCAGGGAAGCTGCATTTTGGAGGCAAGTGAAAAGAAGACAGGGAAGCATTTTTAAACAGCTCTCAGGTAAGGGCAGTGATTCTCTGAGAGGAGGGTAGATTGCCAGAGTACCCCTTGACTTTGCCCTGTGTCACGGGCTGATCTCTACCAGAGATGCACTCTCAGTCCCAGCACTATAATACTGGTAGGGGCTGTGCAGTCGCCATGAAGCTGTTGCTTGGCACTGAACCTGTCTTGGATCTCCAGCCAGCTAGGCTAAAGTTATGCTTGTCCATGGTTCACCTTACCAGGAAGAAACACACATCTGAAAACATATTTGACACTAATAACCATCTGATCTGGCTGTAAAATAAGACAGTTCAACCTGTCAGATTTTTTCTGCTTTTTAGGTGTTGTCCAAGTCATATTCAAACTGTGAGTGCAAGTCCTGAGGACGTAGCTAATCCAGTACGCCAGCAAAGAGCAAACTCCTCTTGAAAATGATTATAGAGCTAATGGCAACTTGCTCCCTGTGTAGGAAGACTTCAGACCTGAGACACCTATATGGCTGTGTTTTACTTCCATGGGAATGAATTTACAGGGTCAAGTGTTATGCCTGTGCCAGTTCTGAATATGGCAGAAGTTCCTTCCTGTGAAGACCTTGAACAAGACAAGCACAGTAGCTACCTTGGTGTTGTTCTGTCCCCCAGGCCAGGACAAAACTTGGGGCTCTGGATCTGTTTCTGCTACTGAATTGCATGATGGTGCCCATTCCTTCCTCCAGCTGCTGTGATGGGATGAGCACCAGAATAGGTCAAGCATGGGAAGCAGAAGCCTCTCCCATCTGCCCACACCCAACTCTACAAGAAGAAGTGATTAGCCAAAATGTTCCAGAGAAAGTCCAAAGTACCTGGCACTCAGAGACAGCGGAGGTGTCCACGTGCCATGGGCAAAACCCCAAAGGGAGCCTGTAGCAAAGCCAAGGAGTGAGCCAGCTTCCTGCAACTCCATCTCTGTTCGCAAACCACATCTGTGCCAACCATACAGCATCGCTGGTTGACCACTGGGCCAGCTGCTCCTCTCCTCACGTAGAACGAAAATCTGCCTGGGCTTGGACACAAGACATTCACTGTTCATGGGAACACTCTGAAATATCAGAGCGCAAAGAAAGTCTTTTCCCACGCTCACCAGGTTATAAAGCAGCGTGCTTAAATGGGGATCTGGCTCTAGGGGACAGTGAAAGAGGCTGAAGGAGGTGTACTGGGAATTCAACTAGCAAGACATTGCAGCTACCTGCCTGGAGATATGGCATATGGGTGGGAAGGCATTAATTGAACATAAAGATCTGTGAAACCTGTGGTCATGTAATGCAGGTGACACAAAAGATGCTATTCATTTCAACTCCAACCAAATGTGGGCAGCTGATTTCTCTAAGAACCAAGAAAATGAAATTTCATGTAGATTTCTGGCCTTATTTTTACTGCACGTCAAAAACACTCCTGTTAGACTGGGCATGAATGTAATCAAACCATCCCCAGGGCTGGATATCGCCAAGCTCATAGTGAATTCAGCCTCCTAGAGCACACTTCAGAAAACCACTCCAGCCCCTGCCTAATAAATGGCAAAGGAGCAGCTAGTAAATTCACTGAAAGGTGCAATTACAAGCGATGGGGACATTCTGCCTGCTGAAAGCAATGTATTCTTTCCTGCTTGTTTGTGGGGGAGGGAAAAGAAAAGGGAAGGGAAAGATTTCGCCCTTCACCGTGGACCACCCATGAAACTTTTTGTCTCCTAATACTGACATGAGAAAGAAAAGAGATACTTGTTGCTTACAGCGCTGCCTCGAGCCCTCACGTGCGTTCCTCCCTGTACAATATGGCTTTGGGAAGCAAACTGCATTGACGGGTTGTCTGAGCAAAGCCAGGTGTCGCGGCACCTGTGTTTCCTAAAGCTGCACTTCATTAAGAAGCTGTGTTTTCTGGGGGTTAGAGCGTGTGGATTGTAGAGGTGATATTTAAGGGACTGGGGGCTTCACAGAACTGCTAAGTTGGTAAGGTTAAAGAATTGTGCTGTGAAACCCTACAAATTATTGGCTACCAGAGGTAAATGCGGCACAGTGCCGAGCCATCCGCAGGAATTCGGCATGGGGGTGGTTTTCAGTGAGCATCAGTGGAGTCAGTTTGTGAGATTAACCTTTTGGCCCATGCTTTAGCCTCTGCCTGGACCTGATGAGAGTGCTCAGTGCTTTACAGGATGCAGCTCTGTTGATAAGGCCCTGGGGCCTGCAGAACCGAAGCCAGCAGGCTCCTTGCCATTGCCTTCATTCAAGAGCCAGGTCAGTGTGAATGAGGTAGCTTTTAGTGAATAAATATTATGGTTGTAAGGAACATGACAGAGACAGCACTAAGGCTGGAGATCCTCCTGGCACTGAGGATTTTGTAGGAACAGGGAGCAGCTTATGGGCTACAAGGGCTGAAGGGGAAGATCTGCTTACTCACACGAGTAAGGGCTACTAGCAGTAGGAAGGATTGCAAGATTAAGCTCTTAAGGAATGAAGTGCTAACGGGTCTGATGATGAAGTGGCTCTGCAGTTGCTTACACAGTGACACAACACACTCAGCCATGCAAGCTTCGTGTGCACATGTCCATGTCATAATACCAGCAACTTGCTAAGTGCACATAATCCCTCCCATCAGAGACAGGAGAGTTACCTCCTTGTAAAAAGCATGTTAAAATCCTGAGAAAATACCCTGCCTTGTGCCAACACTCATTCGTACATTGAAGCATATGAGGGGGGTGTATGGCTTGGGTGAGACACCCTTACTTCAGCAAGAGCCCTCTCCACCACTTGTCCGTGTTTGTGAGCTGACTAAAGGGCCGGAGCAGCTGGGAGAAGTTTGAAAAGCTCTATTAAATGCAGATGATTCCTGCAGTGGAGACAGCAGAAGGTGACAGAACATCCATCTTCCAGGGGCAAGTTCTGGTGCTGAGGATGTGTAAAATAGAGACCTTAATGAGGCAAGCCACTGACTAGATCTGCATGATAACTAAGATGACTTAGAGACCTCGTTCAAACATGAGTGGAAGTGGGGCTTTCCTCTTTGTGCTGCTGGTCCAGGGTTGAGAACAGTCAGAAAGTCTTTAAAATCAGTGTTGCTATGATCGCACTGTGACCTTTGGCAAGGTCCAGCTATAAGTCCTCAAAAGAGTACCATGGACGTGTTTCATGCAGTGCTTCAAATTAAGAATTAATACTTAATTTTATTAGGTATTATTAGCCTCATGATTATTACTAGCCTCATTCCTCACATCCAGTCTGATCATACTCTCCTGGTCCATACATGGAGTGCTGCATGGTTTCATTCTGGCTGGCTACAGATTTCAGCCCAATCAAAACTGTTGTTGAAACCTGCCAGCTGCAGAGAAGAGCTACACCCCAATACCCCCCCATCCCTCCTGAGTGCAACAAGTTACTACCTGGAATGCAGTGCTTCCAAGGGATGCCTCTTGCACTAGACACACAGGCTAGAAACTAATCACAAGGGAAATAAGTATTAGTATCAATCAAAACAGTTCCAATGCTTTCGAGCACAGAAAAGCAGTGGCAGGTTCTAAACATCTTCCCTAAAAAGCAGATATGCCTTGTAACAGCTTTGGAATAAAATTTTCCAAGCGCAAATGAGAGATGAGCTGCAGAAATGATTGAAATCTGTTTCCTTTCTTCTGTTGTGGGCTATTTTCAGAGCTGATTGACAACGTCTTTCCTACTTCCTTCCTTCTTCCTTCCTTCATTTGCTAGCAGATATGCAGTTCTTTCCTCTTTATCACTATTAGCAAGTGGCCAGACCCCAGAGAGTAGCTGCTTTTTGTGCAGATGAAGATGGCAGTGTGTTTGCCCAACTATTTTTCACTGGAGCAACCTTCCCAAAGCAGGCTGAGGAAAAGAACATAGCCCCAGAAAGTCTGCTGGGGCAGAGCAGGCGCCAGCATGGTCAGCTCTTCCCAGAAGATGCTCCAGCAGTGATTTCCACATGTGCTAACAACAGTAAAGCACTGCTCTTATACAGCACTCTTCTCACCAGCAGATCTCAAAGCACTTTAAAATGGCAGCACCACTGTCTCCTTTTCACAGGCAGGAATGATTATTCCCCATGTCATTTGGGAGGATATCATACAACCAAGAACATGGGAAAAGGCACTTGAGTTCCCCAGCCATGGCTCCAGACCCTAGGCAACACTACTTCTCCCCAGGAATCATAGGATCATAGAATATACTGAGTTGGAAGGGACCCATAAGTGTCATTGAGTCCAACTCCTGGAAGAAGAACTAGAGAAGGTGGCAAATCCACTTTTATACTGGTTGATGTTAGGAAGTCAAATCTATGTCTTAACAACCTTAATATTCACATTTAGAATGCCTCTGATTTAAGCCCTTGTTTGACAGGTCTTCTCTTTCACCTTGCAAAGCCCAGCCTACGAAGGCAGGGCTTGTGAAATGCTGGAGGCCGTGGGGATGCAGCTGCAGGACTGCTTCAGGAAAGCATGACTTGTTGAGACAACCTCCCCTCGGATAAGATGGGAGGCTGTGTCTTCCTGAGTGGGGAGCCTGGTGCCAGGGAGCCTCAGAGCCACCTGCTCACAGAGCAGGGCTAAGGGCGGCGCAGGCTGTTGGCCTCCCTGGTCCTGAGCTGGGGTATGAGGAGGGGATGAAGGCTGAGTCTGGCTGCAGATTGCAAGAACTGGAGCAGCCAGGGTGAACTTCTTTTGACCATGCCATGATCTGCCAAAGCACAACTCCTTAGGCTTTCACACACCACAGGTTTTCATTCATTTTTACAGCTACATTCCCGTAGCGATTATTCCAGGCTCTTCAGTTTCCATCCCCGGGGGGAACGGCGAGCTAGGTACAGACAAGATACCTTCTGCCAGCAGTTACGTGCTGCTCTTTGTCACCAAGCTCCAACGCTATGCCATGAGGGAGCTGCTCCTCTCAGCCTTGCTGTGCTCTTTTCATCAGCTGTGATTTTTTTTTCCCTGACAAAAGGAACTGGAGCCCTCTTGTGTTGAGTTTTAAAGCTTGCAACAATCCCTTTCGAAATCCCTTTAGATTAAACCACCTCGGCTTCATCGGGATGCTGTGGCTGAGCTGCTATTAATAGGAATCCGTCTGCTTCTCTTTGCTTTAGTAGCAACAATACATGCAATGATACTCCAAAACAGGTTTCAGCCTCAAAGGTCACAGACTTAGTTATAAAAAGAGAAATAAAAGCATCTTATGGTATAAAACTGGCTGGCTCTAATCTCAGCTACTGAAAAGGTGGCTTTTTAAAGCCCTGGAGTTTAATTAATAGAGTATGATGTATGCCAGCTATGTAGGAGGTATATGTTAGAAAGAGCAGGGATGACTATAGGGTTTGGTTTGCAATTTCACTTGAACTGCAAAGTCACCTGCTCACACTTGCTACACAGAGCTCTGCAAAAGGATGGATTTCCACCAAGGGGAAACAGGATGAATTTCCCTAAGCCTGCGATCATAGAATCATAGATCTCGAGTTGGGAGGGACCTGTGAGCATCACCAAGTCCATCTCCCTGCTCCTCGCAGGACTGCACAGCACTAAAACAAAACTTCAGCACACCCAGATGCCCTCAGGCTCAGGTCCTTTGGGCTACACAAGCCAGTTTGTACCGGTAGGGGATCAGAGGATCTAGTTTGGATTGGGACTGCTACCAGTCTGTAGACAGAGGGAGCCAGGGGATCCAGTTTATACTGGTGTGGGCCCCAGTCTATACTAGGAAGGGCCAGGACCTTTCAGTATGTGGCTATGGTAGAACAGCACACACACTTTGGAAGAGGTCACATGCCAGTTGCCAAGAATTCCCAGAGTTATTTCAAACCACTGTAAATTTGGTGTTATTTTTATTTTGGTGTTATTTTAAATTAATTTTATTTATAAATTATGCCTTTTTTTGCCTCTTTCAGTGCTAGGAGCTTGACAGTGAAAGCTGAGGTTGAAACCCCTTTAAATACCAGTGGTTTATTTTAAGTAACTAAAATATTTATTAAGGAACTGCAATCATTTCACTTTTTCAAAGTTGGGGAAAACCTAGGGTTATATTTGCCTGAAGTTTGTATGAGGGGAGAGATTTTTATTTGTTGTAATCTGGCTTTGATAAAAGTTGCTCTAAATGAACCTGTTTAATTTTTTCTATTGCAGAGTTGGTTAAGATATCCTAAAAAAATTTGTTATTTGTGCTCTTAAGTCCTATACACAGGTTTCCAACAGTCTCTAGCCCTGGGTCCCAGTCCTGCATTGTGCCTTTTAAGGCCATTTTATTAGGGATTGTTACCAATTACAAATTGGTATTTTACAGTGAGCTGACAAGGTCTTTGCCCTGTGACACGCTCTAGCTGAGACACATGATCTGTGGAATAACAATCACACGGTACGTGGCCTTGCTAGAGACACCCTCCCTCTAGAAGTCAGCCTTAAGAGGTCCCATGAAGGTGGAAGTTTCTAAGGAGGGTTTTGAAGGTGGAGAAAAGAGAAGTTGTGTTACTAACATGGGTCGAGCCCTTTCTGCTACCAGTTGGAAAACTGAGACCCAAGACTTCCAGACAACGTACCCAGTAGTAAAGAAGTTGATGCCAATGTCGTGCCATTCGCTGCTTTCATTGCACATTGCCATCTCCCTGGGCTCTTAAGTCCCATCCAAGATGGTGTGTTTCCTGTGTGAAAGCGAGAAGCTAGGCTGTGGACCAAGATCATCTGCAGCGACTAGAGCTTTCCAGGCTCCCAGCTTGTAAGACAATACAGGGACATGGCTTTTTATGAGCTGCTGAGACACCCTCTCAAAATTCAGGCTCTTACAGTGAGCACAGAGATGCCATCCTGTTGTCTTGAAAAAAGAAAATAGAAAGAAAAAAAAAAGCATTAATATAAATGTCCCAAAGCCTGAATCTCTTTAAAAAAACCCTGTCTACATTTGGTGGACAATGTAGACAGATTCAGGCCAGGTGAAGGTCATGCTTGATCTTTCTCCATTTTTCTTTCTGGTTCTCACCAGATGTCAAAGATCACGATAATAATCTGACACAACAGCATCTTTGGCAGGTGATGCATTTCCTCTGCCTGTGGTTAAACACAACAGCTACAGGCACAATGATATTTTATGTTTCAAGCCCGCAGGAAAAACAACTGGAAGAGATAACCTATAGGTATTGTGGCTTCCACTGGCTGGATTGCAGGGCACGTGGGAGCTCTAACAACAGCGTGCAGTGGCTGACTTTCACCCCATCACAGCTGAAATGGAAATAATTGATGCCGATAGTACCTTTCACTGAGAGAGAGCTCCTAATACCTCATGCAAACAGCAGCTGTGTGTCTGAGAGACACGGCGCTCTAACGAAGCACAGAAGGAAGACTCTGACAGAAGACATTACGTTAATGTACTATAATGGGACTTGCTGATTTGAATAAAGGAGCATGTTAAACACTCCACAGTCTCTTTACTGTGTGCTGTGGCCCTATTTACAACTCTATATTTAAGGTATTTGCACTGCATACAATTCGAGACATGCCAACATGCCCAGATTACAGTATTTTTCCATTTATTTTATTTTTAAAAATTTAACAAGGATACATAGAAACTTTGTCCCTGGTGGAAAGCTGACAGCTATGAACAAGCTTTGTGGCAGCATTCCCATCATTTACCTCTTGGATGTATCTTTTGAAATGAAATGTTTGTCCCAAACCCAAGGTCAGCCCAAAGTCACCTGCCACTTGTAGAAACACTACTGGTTTCGAAAAATAGCTAACACTTGTCTTTGTAGTCATAAGAGCAATAAACACGCTTTATGACCCATTCATAATGAAAAAAATGCAAACATTAATAAACTTACCTATTAATAGCTGTAGATCACCACTGCCCATGTAGTACACATGGTATTGTGCCTCAGCCCAGGCCCTGGTTGAGTGCCTGTTCCTCCCAGCTGAGTCAAGCATACGCCATAATAAAAGCAGATGATGGCTGAGGCGATAATCTACACTACTAAATGATTACAGTCTTCTATTCCCTTGACCCCTACAGCATTTTGTTCTTCAGCCATCGTTTGCACTCCAGCCTCTCCCTCTACATCTGAATTAGAGCATCTGTTCTTCCTTCTGCTGCTGCACACCCATCCCCCAGAACGTCTCACTCACCACCTTTCCCATTTAGAAGATGGTTGGCTTCACCAACCATAAGCAGTTGTTGATGGGCCAGGTGCTACCTGGATGGGGTAGATTCCATAGATGAGGAAACTGATACTCCTGCTCAGCACCCTGTGACACTGCTCTGGGCCAAGGGAAGAATTAGACCATATGGGCCCAATCCTCTTCCCATACTCCCTGTCTATGGAGATCACAGCTTGTGTTTATAAAAGGACTCCCAGATTCTTTAAATTACAAATTTAATTTGTAGTTTTAATGAAATCTTTTAACTTGAAATAGAAACCTTTGTTTTCTTCAAAGTTCCTTGACATAATTTTCCTTAAAGTTGAGGAAACTTAAAATGAAAAATTCTGACAGAAATTGGAACGTTTAATTTTGTTAATGGCAGAAAGACTTTTATGAACAACTTAATTAAATCTATGTAATCCACAACTTCATGAAATAGCTGAGCCATCATTTATTTATTTGTTTATTTGGTATTTATCTTGGCTGAGAGGTTTTGCAGCTATATCTTGCTCCTTGTTTTACCTAGGGCCCTTGCTGAGCTCTGGGGTTCACAGCTGAGTCCTCTCTGTTGTTCTTAAAGCATCTTGTGTATTGTCTCCCTGCCCCTCAGACAGTTGCTTGCCTATGAAGGTGGCATCTACTCCTTAATTATTTGTCTTTGTTTTGCCTGGTGATCTCTGTTTAACACATCAGGAGCTTGAGTCCTGCTACTGGTGGAGTGTTTCTGCATATATAAAAAAATTTTCCCTACAGATCCAGAGATTTGCTAAATCCTCCAGTGGAGGTTGGTTGGTCCAAAAGAACTTGATGGATGAGGATTGTCTCTGGTGCCTGCAAATTGGGAACTCTTGGCTTAAGAATCATAGAATGTTTAAGGTTGGAAGGGACTTTTTATGGCCATCTAGTCCAACCCTCCTGCAGTAAGCAGGGACATCTTCACTAGATCAGGTCAGTCGGAGCCCCATCAAGCCTGACCTTGAATATCTCCAGGGATGGGGCCTCTACTACTTCGCTGGGCAACCTGTTCCAGTGATCCACCACCCTTATATTGAAAAAGTTTCTCCTAACATCCAGCCTAAATCTCCCCTTTTCTAGTTTAAATCCATTACTCCTCATCCTATTGCTACATGCCCTCAGAAACAGTTCTTCTCCAGCTTTCCTATAGGTACCTTGCAGGTATTGGAAGTCCCTCCTGGAGCCAAGAAGATGGTGCCTGAAGAACATGGAGCTTAAACCTATTGACCAGGGCAAACAGAGGACCTTTGTGTGCCATTTTGCTGCCCACATTGAGCATTGAAGA
The DNA here is from genome assembly GCA_020800305.1 of Porphyrio hochstetteri. NCBI lineage: Eukaryota > Metazoa > Chordata > Aves > Gruiformes > Rallidae > Porphyrio > Porphyrio hochstetteri. Next base: position 63,892,783 of record CM036908.1, on the reverse strand, counting down.
TAATCACAAGCTGATGCTGTCTATCACACCATGGCATGTGATACGAAGCTGAAGAGGAGGACTAACAGCTTGGCATGCCCCATCAGCCAAGGGTTGAGCAGGACCACTCAGGAACCTGCAGAGTGGCAGTCCCCAGCTGCTCATAGCTTTTCTGCTGTGCAAGAAGCCCTCTGCAACGTGCTTCATGAAATAGGATGGCCAGCAGCATCTGGCATGGGGGCAGGGCAGCCTTAAAGTCAAAATGAGCTGTGACACGGTGCTGCAATGTCATGAGCTGCTACTGCTTGTAGGGCCAGGGAGAATACATGAGAATTGACAGTGAGGTCAGGGAGATAATATGAAGGAGCTAAAGCGGCTGGAAACCTGGAGAGAAAATGACAAGTTCTTTTGCACTTTTTGAAGTTGAACCTTATTTACTTCTGGGGACAGATGATCTGAAGAACGTATATAAACTAGAGGGTAAGTTAGAAATCCCAGGAAATGAAGCGAAATGTGGGTAATGAGTAGTAGAGGAAAATGAGGCAAGGATAATTTTGGATCCTAAATTACTCCTACTAGAATTCTTCATTTTATTTAAGGAAATATGCAGAAGACAGCTCATTGGTAAAAACCCCCAACACCAATGCAACCAAACGTATTCATGCGTGACTAGATCTGAAGTGTAATCCTCTCAATGACACGATGGTCACCCTGGGTTTTTTTTTAGCTTGAATGGGGGAGGAGGGAGACAGAAGTCAGCCAGTAGCTCCACTGACACGACAAATCTTTCATCTCACATAAACCTTCTTGCCACAGGAACTGCGTGCTGCTTACACTGAGTTTCTGGTTCGTAGTGCTCTGTGAGCGGGTGTTGTAGGGCAGGAAGTGCCTGGCTCAGGTTAGCTTCAATGGAGAGACAATTTGCTGAGTGTCCCAAGTTTAAGTGCATCATGTTTTAAGCTCTGCACACACAGGAATGCAAACTGGCCGACAAACTTTTGTGAATTGGACCACGAGTCATGATTAATTTATCAAGCTGTTCTAAATACATCAACTAAAATAATGGAAATATAAACAAAAGTTATGTAATTCTTCCTTGCCTGTGCTTGGGCCCTGCCTGTGATGGCAGAAATATAAACTGAACTAGAGCGTATAAAAAGATTTCCAAGAAAAAGCCTTTGTTTAATGTTTCCTGTGCATCAGAGATTCCACTTGCCTCCCAGACGCATATATTCCAAATCATGCTTTTGCTGTCCACAGAAAATTCCTCCATCTATTTATACTTTCAAATCCGTGATCTTATACAATAATAAATAGTAATGAAGTCCTGAAGTAAATACCAACGTTAGGGTTTCACTGGAGATCTCACTGACATTTATAAATATCCACAGCTTTCATGGTTCAGGACACTGGCAGAGCTCACAGATTCTGTTAAACTTTATCATGTAATTGTACATATGGTCTCTCTTTTGAAAGTATAATGCACGGGGTTTATGGAATATTCCTGTTAGGCAGCACTGCACGCGTTTGCTTGCTTTATCAAAGCCGTGTTTCTGCAGGGGTGTATCTTAGCTGACCTACTAAACCCACCATTTTTCATCTCAGCTGACACCAAACAGCACACAGAGACTGGACTTTCCCAAGCTATGGAAATATTGCTATCTTGTGATTACTCACTATTTGGAGTGAGTCATCCATTTATATGTCTGTCCATTTATACGCTAGGAGATAATCCAACAAGACTAATAGCCATTTCACTTCTTGTGTATGCCTTTGTCTATCAACAGGATTACAGGACTTGGTTCCCCGTGGTGGAAAGTTTAGCTCAGTGACCCAAGAAATACTTTCCAACTGAACGCTGTCATTGCCCTGCTCCAAAAGGTATAAGAGATGTATTTTACAATACAGCCTGGAAGTGAACCTGGCATGGGACAAAGCTGGGACAGGCATTTTGCTGTGGTAAAAGGGCCAAGTTGAAGCACTGAAGAGCATCAGTAGCAATAAGTTTGAGTCTGGCTTCTCCCAGAGGTATTTAAGTGATGAAGAGCAAAGGACTTGGGATGAAAATTCATTTCAGATATTATTTTCAACCTGAAATTAGGGGTGGTACAGTGATCTCTGAGCCAGTTTCTTGCTGACTGTCCCTAATCATGCAACACTCCCTACCTGTGCAATAAGGCAAATGCCATAACACACATTCTTTCAACGGAGTCCTAAGTATCCAGTATCTCCCATTTATACTAAAAGATCACAGAATCACAGAATCACAGGACTGTAGGGGCTGGAAGGGACCTCCAGAGATCATCGGGTCCAACCCCAAAGATGGGGAAGTCAGAGGAGATTCTCCACTCCAGTGAACTCTGTCAAAGTACATCTTTGCTCCTTGTCCAGCAGGGAAGATCCCCACTGTCTTTGGTCTCCCAAATGTCCTCCCATCCAAGCAGGAATCATACAGCTGCAGTTTCTGATCTCTGCTAGGACTGGTAAGAAACCTGTAACTTCCAAGTAAAATAATGGTTAAAGCTCTCTTTTCACATGGTTAAAACTTCCTCACTCCAAGGGAGTCCTGTGCTCAGCCATCCCACATCTAACACGAGGTTTGATGGAGGCCTTGGGACAGTCAGAACGAGAGGGACTGTTCAGACAAAGCTTCCATGGCTTGTGTGCAGAAGATGTCATGAAGATACAGCTGCTCCCAACAGCTCTGCACTACCTACCTTTGGAGTATGAAAGGAACTTGCTAAATGGATTCTGCCAGCACTTCTGAAGCCCTAATGCTACTCACATTTAAAGGAGGTGAAAAAGTGTTATGAGTCACCTCTTTGGGATACTTTTTATGGATGAACCTATGGCAACAGCCAATGTTAATCCTCTGTTCAGTCACTAGAGACAAGAAGAACTGTGATTGCCACTGCTACTGCTGAGGATGAGACCTTGAAGAGAGCGGCCAAGGCCAGTGGGATGCACTACGATTGAGGTAGGCACTAGATCTCAGAAACAGGTGGGATTTTGCTGCCAGGCTACAGGATGGCATCTCCGTGGTCACCGTAAAACCAGCTTTTTAAGAGAAGGCATGAAGGACCTTTAAACTCTCTCCAGATTTCCAGAGATGCATTTATACTGGCCTAAAATAAATGTAGCACAGAGGAAGGGAGAAAGGCTTGCTGCATATGCCACAATACAGATCAAGTCAAGCGAAAAAGCCAGTGTTGGTGGCACATGAAAAATTAGCTCCCTGAAGCAAAGTAGGCAACGACTTATTTATGCTGGCTGGAAAATCTGCCTGCTCTATACACTTGTTCTTCTCCTACTTCTATTCCCAAGTAAGGCTAACTAGCCTGGTGATTTTGTGTATCAGATCTTCTTTCTGGACACAATACTGTCTGTAGATAGTGGCTAATGTCATCCCTGAGTTACAGCACTTGGCAGTGAATCGCTGGTTAAGACGTGTAGCTCCATCCCCAATTATCTTCATTGTGTTAAAGGGAAGAAAAGCAGTGATGAAATAATTGTGTACCTAAAGAAAGTAAACATCTAGCAGTGTTAAGTTGCAAAATAGCACAATGAAGCCTGCTTACATTCAACAGAGAACTGGAGAAAAGTGTTTGCCCTAAAGTCCAACCTCAGGGACTTGAGAAGGATTGTATAAAAGGTAAAGAACTCAGTCCTTGTATCTATACCAACACCAGGAGCTGGCCCAGCAGTGAGTTGAGATTGAGATTAAATCATCTGAACTGCTTCTAGCAAACACATTGAGTCTGGTAGGACCCCTGCCACTGCCTCTGCTTTGCCTGTTCCTTAGCTGGAGACTTTATGCAACGTGCAGGCATGTTGTGTATGATGCTACTGAATGCTTCAAGGCACCATGGTGCACAAAGATCCCATCTGAGAGCCAGGAGCTGTGCACAGACAGATGCAGTCCTTGCTGCGAAGACCAAAAGGTTGGTTTGGAACCAGCAGAAATGGAGGGTAGGGTGATGGGAGCGGGAGGGTGAGCGTGGCTGGATGTGTGATCTCTGCACCCCATTAAGGGAAAGCTAGTTAAATGTTGCTAAAATCACAGCTGGAAAAATTAATTTTAAACCTCTTTACGTGAACTCACCAAATTAATGCACTCTTGGCTTTTTTTTTTGTTGGGTCATCTTGCTCCTAACCCAAGAATTTCTTGAGCTATTTCATTGCTAACGAGTATAATTACTGCCAGCTCAGATAAGCCCAAAGGTAACAACATAACATCCTTTCCACATCCTAATGTTTTGATTCTCCAAAGTCGAGGTCTTTTAAAGGTCATATCTTGACAGAATTCCTTTTTTTACCCCCCTGTGGTGCTAAAATAGATCAGTATTATTGACCTTGACAACAACGCCCGAGATGTTTTCTGACAATCTATTCTGTATCAATGAGCACATAAAACTGCTGCTATGGGCTGGGGCGCTCTCCGTGCTTTTGATAGCAGGCAGATCGGCTTTTCTTGACAAGGCATCGAGCAAAAAGATTTAATGTATCCATCTCGATGTGAATTGGATCGTACCCCCCTGACATGAGATCCCCAGCCCCAGGGAGAGCCGCGCTCAGCGCTGTGGTGCTGCATTAGTCACTCGTAATGGCTACACGAAGAAACAGAGCATGACAAGAGCTAAATAATATTGTGAGTGGGGAAATAGCCAGGTTTGCCCAGCCTCTCTGCTTTCCCAGACTTATTTTTAAGTGTGAAAAGCAATAAAATGCTCTTAAAAGGGCCTTTTTTAAAAAAAGGAATTATTTTTAAGCGTGCTTTTTGAAGGTAGATCTGGCATGATGAGTAAGAAAGCCATGGATGCTGTTAAGGATCAGGCAAGAACTCTACATTGGCTCTTCCAAGTGGTTTCAGATTTGGGGTGGTAAAGCAGGCGATTCACTAACCTTTAACTGCTCTTGTGCTGCTTTTCAGGTTTCAAAGGGGCCAGTCCCCAGACTGCATGTGCTTTTACTCCTGCTCTGGGGCAACAGGTCCCACTTCGTCGAATTTTTTATTCAAAATCTCTTCTTCACTGATGCCTATTCCAAAATAACCAACAAAACCAGAGTTTAAACTCAGTATTTGGTGAAACTCTGGCCCAAATAAAGGCAAAGCAAATGTGCCCGTGGTGTCAGTGGGGGCAGGATTTCACTTGTTGAGGTAGAAACAGGTTTTGCCAGAATCCTGACTCTTTCCCCTTGACTTGCAGTGATTACTGGGGGAGAGGGGAAGGGGGGAAGGAGAGGGAAGCACTATAATAGATAAACAGATGAATAAAAAACCCCACATAGTAAAATGTACAATAATACTGTTATTCTGGTGGTTTGTATTAAAATTTGAAAAATGAGGCACATGAAAAGAAGATGAGATGGAAATAAAGAGCTTTGTTTCAGAATTTACATTTCTCTGGTTTAAGGAGTTACAAATGATCCTTGCTAATGGGTTGAGTTACCTCCCATCATTACTCTTATCTCCACAATGCCTGTTCTATCATGCTGTTCATTTCAGAGTGAAAAAACTCATCTGGAAAAGTAGCAGCACACAGTAGATTTCCCTGAACCCAAGCAGAGAGACATGTTCACCAGCCCCTTCATGACTCCACCACTGGGAAGTCAATGCAAGCTTTGTGTTCAGAGAAGGGCTACAAGGCTGGTGAAGGGTTTGGAAGACAAATCATATGAGGAGCAGCTGAGGGAGCTGGGGCTGTTTAGTCTGGAGAAAAGGAGACTGAGGGGAGACCTCATCATTCTCTTCAACTACCTAAAAGGTGGTTGTAGTGAGCTGGGGTTGGTCTCTTCTCCCTGGTAGCTAGTGACAGGACAAGGGGAAACAACCTGAAGTTGCATCAGAGGAAGTTTAGGTTGGATAATAGGAAAAATTTCTTTACCAAAAGGGTTGTCAGAGATTGGAACAGGCTGCCCAGGGAGGAGGTTGAGTCACCAACCCTGGATGTATTTAAAAGAAGAGTACATGTTGTACTTGGTGACATGGTCTAGTGCTGGACCTAGTGGGGCTGGATAGATGGTTGGACTCAGTGATTTATATGGTCTTTTCCAACCAAAACCATTCTCTGATTCTATGATTCTATTTGGCCTCAGGATGTCCTCCCCTGTATTACCTTTGTTTAGAAAGGGCATGGAAGCATCCTGGCAACTCCTCATGTTCTCTTCTGGAGGCACAGGATTGTTGTCCAACAATTTGCAGCTTCTGTATCCATCCAAAAACAACTGGTATAATTAAAAACAATATTTGGAAAGGTGTAGCTCACTATGGCACAACCCATAGGATGGGAGAAACACTGAGTACAGGTATACCATTCTTCCCACCAGCGTGGGGAAAAGGGATAGAACTGGGATGAAAGTTTTGGATTGATTACACATGTAATCAAAACATAAGTATCAATTAGTACACAATAATACAGTACAAAAATAGAAATTATGTAATGTAGAAACAGAAGCAAGTGTAGCCCAACCATTTTCTTTGAAGTACCATACGGGCATTGATACAAATAAGGCTTAAATATAAATTAGAATTCAAATTCTTAAAAAATACCATTGAAACATCCTGGATATGTCTAAACAGGATTGCTCTCATGTCAAGTTCTTTCTTATATCAGTGATAATTATTTAGCAGGTAAGACATATTGAAATACATATCAAGGCATGCTACACAGGGAAATGTTTTAATTTACCAAATTACCCAAAATAAGCAATACAAGCCCATGAAATTCTGTATGTGGATGAATGCAAATTATACATACATTTTGGAAAGGTTAACTACCCACTCAGGACTCTGATGAACAAAACCTACTTTTTAATGATAATTTTTGTCCCAACAAACATTACTGAGCACCAGGGTGTACACAGAGACCCCTAAAAATCCCATTCCTCTCTCCTTCCCAAAAGAAAGAGCACTAGTTTCCCCCCAGAATGAATGGTTCTGTATTTATTATTTCACCTGTATGAGCTTGTTTGATTCCTGCAGTGGGAGAAGGCACAAAAAACTTCCCAAGAAAGAGTTTTGATCAGGCTAAACTCTGCTGCATTACACATCTCAGTGCAAGTCGAGGACCACCAGCACCGCTCACCTCAGTCGAGCGCAGCATCGTTGCTGCAGGTCTAAGAAGAAATCCAACTCGGATGGCTGGTAAAGCAAATTCCCTGGCAGCCAGATTCCTGATTCAAACATTTAGAGGGGGGTTTGCAGATCAAAGGTGTCCTTGAAAAAGCGAAGGCCCAGGTTACTTGTAATACAATCTTGGTTGGAATAAGCCACCGTGGGGTTCCTTTCCTAAGGCAGCTCCTACCTCCAGGTGTTGCTCTGGGAAATGAGAACAAAAAGGTGAGGGAGTGGAGGATGAACAAAACCCTCCAAAAGTCAAGGGAAGAATGAGGAGGAAAAGAGAAAAGATTAATCATTCCATCACCAGCAGACTCCTGAGCCAGGCATTTGTTCTTCCCTCATGAAAAGTCCTTCCTTTGCCATCCAAAACAATCACCTGGCACTTAGCTTGCCTTCAGCCCTCTCCCCCACTTCAAGCATGTAATTATTTACACCAGGTGCATTGCTTCTCTGGTGACGTCCCCTTTCACAAGTCAAGGATTGTAATTTGCCAGCCTTCACTGAAGTTTCTTTGTGCAGGTCTCCTACCCTGGGTGTAACGTTGCATTGACAAGTGGCACAGCACAATGGAGAGGGAAATAGAATTTACCCGGTGAACAAAGGGTATTAGTGCTCCCTGCCTCTAACCCCGGGTGACTGTACAGAGCTGACTGCAGGGTCTCTGGTGACAGAAGGCTTGGGTCATATAAAAACCGTGAGCGTGGCAGCAGTGCTGGCAGCAGCTACACCTGCAGCAGCCCAACCACGCTGTTTTGTGATGTCCCTTCGGGTAAATGCTGCTGGTGCTATTTAAAGTTTAAATTAATGAAAGATTTTAGCTGGTAGGGTCCTCAGTATTCAACTCAAGCAGCTTTCACCCCGCTGCCTTCCCAGCTGTTAACAGAGATCGCCCCATCGCTGCTTGATTCAGACTGCGTGGTCTGGCCTTTTGTGCACAGAGCTGCCCTGAACTTTGCTGATGGCTGCACTCAGGATCAGGTCGGGTAATGGAAATGCTGTGAGAACTCCGGTCTCGTGGCACCCATGACGCTGCCTTTTTGATTCACTGAAGCTCCTGGAATTTGCCTGTTGCACCCACCCAGGCAGGACTGTCCCTTTGTGTGTGGCCAGGGCTGATCCATGACACATGCCCCTGAGCTCTACTGTAAAACAAACAGACAGTGACAACAATAATGAGAGGAAAGTGAGGAGTGGCATTATTTTGGATTTCAGCTCTTGTCCTTTGATCTGGTTTAATGTAGCAAGTCCAGGCATGGATGAACTGGAGGATGAAGGGAGTCCGAGAGCTCTCCACTAGCCCTGGCTATGTACAACACATGCCACTGCATGTGATGCTACTTGCAAACACAATCCCTTTTCACCCATCTAAATCAAAGGTGTCTCCTGTCTGTCCTGCCCAGAAAAACCCCAAAGTCAGGGATGGCACACAAATGCAAATAACACCACTGAGACAGTGATGCCAGGCAAACACTGGCTCTCCCATCGTTTCTCATTGCTTCTTGGCATGTGCAATAGGCTGAATGAGTCCTGGGTGCAAGAGGGGAGAAACTCCTCCTTGGTCAACTCCAACCTACCTCCCTCAACCTCTCTTGTCTCATCTAGACTGAGAGGTGAGGCAGTGGGAGCCCCGGTCACTTCTCAAAAGCAATCCTGGTTCCCAATGACTAAGCGGTATATTCTGGCCATGCCTTGCTATGATCCTGCCTCAAATTTGCTGCTTCTAGTCTAACCTCCAACCAGGAGACCAGAGAAAGGTGCACCAGGGAAGGGTCACAACACCGTGACTCACACATCACACGTGCAACAGTGATGTACTCCAGGGCTTGATTTAGGGCTGTCATGGTTTAACTCCAGCCTGTAACTAAGCACCACACTGCTGCTCGCTCACTCCTCCCCGAGAACGGAGAGAAAATCGTGGGTTGAGATAAAAACTAATGAAGGAAATAATAGTAGTAATAATAATAATAATGATTATTATTATTTATAATGTTTCTATTTCTTTCAGTTTCCAATCTGCTGCCAAATGTACAGAGAAAATTCAGGGGAGGGCAGCAGCACATCAGTCATTTCCTTCACACATCCCAAACGCTGCAGCTTACAGCAGCCTTGGGCTGCTGCTGGGCTGCACCAGCAGGCAGCTTTGCTGGACTTAGCACAACCTGCTGCTAAAGCCCCTTCTGCTGCCTGACCTTCCCCCCTGACCCAGAGCACTGCTCCTCCTCACACAAACGTGCCCCACTCCTTGCTGTGAAATACGCTACCGAGGCACCTTTCTGCTCTTCCTGCAGATGTTTCTGACTCATGCTGATCTCCCAAAGATTAGGGAACCCAGCTTTTGAAGTGCCCTGAAACATGTGCTTGGAAAGAAAATAAATTAATTGGAGCAACATTGGTCGGAGCCCTGTCAAGGCAGAAATCAGACAGAGGCAGGAGGAATGTCCTTGAGCCTTTTCTTCAGGGCTTCCTCTGACCCACAGGCTGGAGGAGGAAGTGGGCAGATGTTTCAAATGAAGACATTACATCACTAGGGTTTTATATCCTCCATCTGTACAAACTGCAAGACCTAAGTGGGGCCAAACACAATTATTCCTAAAGAAATCAAGGCATCAGCAACATATGTTTACAGCCCCCAGGTGTAGCTTGCAATGGGGGGAAGTTTGGCTTAACTCTGGGGCAAATGAAGACCTGTCCCTCCTTCCTAGCACCTCCACCTTCTCTCTATAAACCTCTGGAGCTCCCAGGACACCTGGCCATGCCTGGGACCATTTGTTCCTTCACTGATACTGGCGTTAGCCAGTTAAAACCAGGAGCACAGGAAAATAATTGTCTCAAGGACACTTCTCTTCTAGGGCACGTGAAATAACAGTGTTGGCCTTCCTGTGTAATGCAGTAGGTATTTCTCCTATGGACAAGGAATAGTAAAAAAAGGAACAAAACCTGCCCACCTCCAAATCAGATTTGATGCCAAGCACTGTAGGACCCAGGCCCACCAGCTGGATGAGGACTCTATACAATATATAAGCTATCACCAGGTCTTGTTTGCCTGTTTCTCTGCATTTTCCCCAGGCCACCCTGCCACTACCTTTAGAGGTTTTCCTCAGCTGCTGAAAGGGAGAGCAGAGAAACAGGCAAGAAGCTGCACTGCAGCAATCTCAGAGTCTTCAGAGTTTGTGTCCCTCCCAGGCATGACACCAGCACTTCTCTTTGTCCCACCTCACCATCTCTCACTGCCCGACTGTCCCAGAAGAAGCAGCGCTGCTTCACAGCCAAAGAGCAGAATTAGAGACATCCCCCCCTTGGAAAGACTTCTGGCAGCCCTAAGGTGAAGGCTTTTGCTTAGTAGGAAGCATTGCAGACTGTGGGTGTAGGTTTATCTTATTGCAACATCCTGAGTTTTGGAGCACACTGCAAATGCAAATTTCTTATCAGAGAATACAGATTTAGCCTGGAGATAAATAGGAGACCGCCAGCTTTTGATTTTCTATCCATTCTATTGGATTTTCTAGAAACTTTCTATTAATTTTTATGTTTTGATTTTCTATTCTGTTCCCTCTACTATTTTTTCATCCTTCCACATTACCATCTGTGGAGATGAGCAGATAGTTCACTCCCCAGCCTCTTCCCATTCGTTACATGGGACTGCTTTGCTTTTCACAGAATCGTAGGGGTGGAAGGGACCTCAAGAGATCATCAGGTCCAACCCCCCTGCCAAAGCAGGGTCCCTAGGACAGGTCACACAGGTAAGTATCCAGACAGGTCTTGAATATCTCCAGAGAAGGAGACTCCACCACCTCCCTGGGCAGCCTGTCCCAGGGCTCTGTCACCCTCACTGTGAAAAAGTTCTTCCCCATGTTGGTGCAAAACTTCCTGTGCTCCAGTTTACAGCCATTGCCCCTTGTCCTGTCTCCACCGCCCACTGAGAAGAGGCTGGCTGATTCCCCCTGTGTCCCACACTTCAGATATTTATAAACATTGATCAGATCCCCTCTTAGCCTTCTTCTATCAAGGCTGAACAGTCCCAGCTCACTCAGCCTTTCCTCATAGGGGAGATGTTCCAGGCCCTTAATCATCTTCGTAGCCCTTCTCTGGACTCTCTCCAGGACATCCCTGTCTTTTTTATACCAGGGAGCCCAGAACTGGACACAGTACTCCAGGTGGGGCCTGACCAGGGCAGAATAGAGGGGCAAAATTTTTTTCTTTCATTAATTTGTTTCTCCCTTCGCTGCTTTTTGTTCTAGAAAACACATCCCACCTGCAAAGAGGAAGAGAAGGCAAACACAGGGCTTGGACCTTCAAATTTTTGCCTTCATTCCTACTGCTGAGATGTCTGGACCCCATCTTCATACTGGCTGCATTTTCTACCACTCAGTTCTGCAGCAGCCAGATTTGGTGGCAACAGCCCAGACCCAGCATTCACCACTAACCAGGAGAAAGAGGCTGTCCCATTCTAGGACATCTCCCTGAGAACAGGCAGACAATTATTTGAAGAACAGGAGGAAAGAGGGTGAGAAAACTCGGTGGTGACAGCCTATTTTACAAGCATTTACAAGCCTCCTGTATAAAAAGGAGATTACTGCAGGGAAACTCAGCGTTCACAACAGGGTGGAAAAATCCCTCAAATATAGTTTCCTTTGACTCTCCCTTCTGCAACAGTTGGGACTCAGTCTGAAATTCAAATTAACTTTCATACCCAGCCTACAATTCCATCCTGTGCCCCAAAGCAAAATTTCCTGCATAATTGTGTGTATTTAGGTCAGTTCTCCATTGTTTGCTTCTGCAAAGAAAATGGCTGATTTGCTGGCAGAGAAAAATTCCTAATACAGTTTTCAAAAGCATTTTGGCAATTAGAGACTGTGCTCCTAAAGGAGATGGGAACCTGGGCATGCTTGGGTAAGGTCTTGAGACGTCTGATGTCTCTTCTTGACAGCGGGGTGACTCCATTTAAACAAAGACCACACTTGACATTTCTACAGGGGAGAAGTTGGTTTGCTAAATGGTGTTTTTAAAAGCAGTTATCCTATTTTCAGACAGCTACTGAATACTAACCATAAGCATGAAATATGTGCAAATATTAATCTGATTAATGTTTAATCTAGATTAAAAACTCGTACCTTTTCCTGTTCAAAAGGTTCTTTTTTGGCTGCAAATTTTCCCTACATTTAATCTGTTGGAATGTCTTTTATTGCTAAATTTCTGCTGTAAGAAGTATCTTCTGTCTATGTTTGACTGTAAAGCATCATCCACGTGTGTGGACGGGTCCGTAGAAACATCTTAACCTATGCAGGTATCAAATTAAACAAAATATTCTGATCTGAGCCTAACAAAGAAGAAATGCTCACTTAATCACCTTAAACCAGGGATCTACACAAAGTGATGCCTTTGTGGTTGCATTCTCTATCAAAGAAGCAAGGAGCATGAATTAAAATGTGTATTTTCTCTATATCTTAGAGACCTGTGGCCTGGGACTTGTGCCTTCACAAATATTTTACATGAATGTGTTGCCAGAACAAGCCCAAACAGTTTGAACACATCATGCCAAGATCCTATCAGGGCTCTAATTTGGGGCAATGACACCTAAGGTTGGGCAGTGGGAAGCTAAAAGCTGAAGATACATGTAGATTTCCAGGCACTAATTAAAAAATAAATCAAATCTCTACCACCTCACTCTCCCTCCCCCCAGACACTTGCAAGGGACAACACAGCACATGGCAGATCTATCTCAGGATGCTGGGAGAGAGGGGAAAAAAAGAATCAGGTCAAAGCACACAATATACAAATCCTTGGGCTGCCGTAGGGCACAGTATGCTATGACCTCAGCCTGTTTTGAAAATCGATTACAGAAGGCCTTCAGCTGAATGGAGTCAATGACCCTGTCTATGCATGGCAAAAGGAAAACAGCTACATCTTCTCTGAGCCCATATGCACAAGGGTTCCTGGCCCAGGAGCCTCACAGTGGCTAGCAAAGAGACCTATGGAAATTGCCCTTCTCAGGGTTCTTCCTCAGACCAGAGGAGGAAAACGTTGACTTTCTTTTTGTAAAGATTTGGTATCCATGAGATCAAAACAGACAAACCCCAGTTTTCCTCCTCCCCTTCGAAAAAAACCATCACCAGCTGTGCTAAGGGTCACGATGTAATAGACAAAGAACATGTGTAATTCAGGAACTACAACTGCCTAATGAAATATATGTCAAAAGAGACAGCTGGCCCCAAGGCTTGGGCTGCCCTGTGTCTTTGTCTTAAGGTTTTCTCTAGCGAGGAGTACAGGAGAATTAGGACTGGTGAAAAGGGGTGAGTTTTATCTGGTATATCCAGTTGCCAAGGTCTCCTGTTCTGCACTTAGGTTTGCACCCTTCAGGATTTGTTAAAGCTGCTCTACTTTGAGAGAATGAAGAGCTTTGCTCCTGGAGAGCAGAGCACTCGAATGCAGGAGAGAATCACTGAGTGGGAGTTGGGTGGCAGAGAAGTTGGAATATTAAGACTTATGGTGCTCCAGCAGACATTGAAAAATGAATCTGATTGTGTTACTACGTGGGAGAGGCTCTGCTTGCAATAGCTGTTCCCATCATCCTCATTAGAGCAGAACTAGTAAAGCTCTTGGCTCACTGACGTGCATCGAGTCTGCTCTCTCCATCCCTGCTTGAAGCACAGAAGATATTTATGCTAACCATACAAAAACATTTTTAAAGAGATAAAAATGAAAGAATTGAGAATCAGGTTGGAGACCACTTCTTCTAAAAAACCTGGACATTGGAGCACAGGGATTACATTGAAGCACACACTCTCCAAACATGGAAAACATGATACACCAGCACCAGTTTGCCAGACTAAAGATGCTTTCCAGGCAATGGTGCAAAAGCCTTTTTAAGTCAAGCAATACTGAAGTCAAAAATATAAAAAAGGGTTGAAAGTAGCTCCATTAATTGTCTCTGCCTTTGCTAATGTAGACTGTGCAATTGTATCTTCATTTCTCTTTCCTCTTTCAGGAAAACCCATAGCAACGGTAGAGGAAATGAATTGCGGGTTCAGTGCCACAAGAGCATATGAATGGGCTTACTTCTACACACGCAAGGAGCTCGCTGCCTTCAGCTGGGACTCAATGTTCAGCATATGCTGCAGGGCTCTGCCAACGTTGGACCTACTGAGTGGAAATGGATAAAATGTCTACACGCCGCCAGGCAAGCTGAGACGAGGTGTTCCCACTGCAGCATGAAGCGCCTGCCTGCAGAGATGATAGAAATTTAACTTTTCAGCATTATTTTTAAGCCCTATTTAAGACCTGGCAGTGTAGAAAGAAAGTGTGTGCCCTTCCTAACAGGAGAAAACATGGAAAACGCACAGAGAAGATGCAAGAAGGAATCAAACAACACATAGAGGATCTGCAGACTTTAGTCTGGCAGCTCCAGGCCAAAAAGAGACGGTTAACCAAGGAAGAAAAACCAAAGGAACCATGAGCGTGTCTGAGAGGTGGCAGGAGGAATGTTCCTCACAGCCCACAGAGCAAGGGCCAACCACCGAACGGGGCTCGACTGATTTGTGTACACAGGGAATATAAAAATTAGGCTAAAGGTTAGAGTCTACCTAGAAACAAGGTGATAAGGTGAGTACAGCCCCTTATCAAATTTTAATATGAAAGCTTTGTATTAGCTATTAGATAATAAAAGCTGGGCTGTGGCCGGGAGCAGCTTTCTTCTAGCACTGAACTCATGCCCATGCCGAGGTTTTCAGGTGTGGGTAAATCGAGACCCTGACCCTCAGCTCAACATCTGAAACTGGGGCAAGATGCAGCCAACTGAGCTGGCCACATATCAGTGTTTCCTAATGGAAGAACAGAGGTTTTACAGTGAAAATCCTGCAAGAGTGTAAAAGCATTAAGCTAATGTATTTCTGTAATTCTGTAAAAAATATTTACATTACATTACTTCAGTTCATGCTTTACATGTAATTGCTGATATTTTCAGTAAAAGCCTTCTAAAATCAGTCTTCTGTTTTGCTTTCCTTTTCTTTTTTTCCCCAGAAACTGATTCCTGATATCCTGCCCATCTCCAGTTCATTACTGGGAGTCAAAAAGAACCAACTGGAGGGTGACTTCACTTTCCTATTCCAGTTGTATATAGTATTGTAGGATAGCTGAAGATGAGCATTAAACAGCCCCCCAAATAAACAAAACATTGTGACAGCAGCAAAAAATATCCAACACCACTCTGAAGTGCTCACATATGGGTAGTTATAACATGAAGTAAAACATTAGAATTAAGACTAAGTTGGTAGTGTCACTTCATATTCTTCAGGAAACAGACTCCATGACAGAGGTAAGCACTACAAAACCAGTAACTCACTCCTCTAAAGAAATGCTTTGAAAGGCTTCTGGCCCTTGGGAAAAAATTATTTGGATCAGTTGGAAATGCAGGGAAAAACAGCACAGCTACAAAAGACCTGGAAGACATCCACGTCTAAATATCCTCCTATTCCTACTGTCTAGATCTTCATCTATGATTTATTGTAAACCAGAACAGAGATGTTTTAGTTTCCTTAAATGCCTTCCTTTTTTGCATGTTTCTAACATACCTTGAATTATTTCGTTGAAGTAAATTATGGACAGTTCGTTTTGTCCTGTACCTTCTTAGAGTTTATGGGACAGGATTTGAGTTCCAGAGGAAGGGGACTGTTCTCACCAAGTTCTATTTCAGATTTGCAAGACACCAGCGAACTCTGAACTATTTCATAGCAAAGGGGAAGAGCCACAGTACAGCTTCAGCAAGACGATACCTCCTAAAGAGACTTGGCAGGACACTGGACAGTGTCACAGACACTTCTAAGGAGTAAAGACAAGAAAACACATACAGGTAGTTGTATTTACTTCACATCCAATCTATTGTACAAATAAGCTCACTAGTTTAAATGTCTATTTGACAAACTTTTAACCCAAGGCAACCCTAGGTGGTATGTCACTACAAAGCTTTCAGTCCTGATTAATAGGATCAAAAACCTGGGTAACAAATATTTTCTTAGAGGATGAAGACCAGAAGTTGTTGCTAATTGGGAAAAGAAACCTCTCTCACAGCTGTGGCTCATAAGTAGGATCTTTGAAAGGTTGCAGATAATTTTAAGCTCTCTCACTTCCAGGAAAAACATTGGAAAATTTGCGTTAAACTGGTAAATACAAATTAACTTAATCAACATATGAATTCTTGCTATGTTGATGAACTTCCAGTCTGGCAAGCTCACAACTCAGAGCCGTACACCAAGTCACTCAGCTCCCAGAGCCCCTCTTGTGTATGTGCGTTTGCAGGGATAATTTTCTTAGTTATTTCTCAGTAACTGGAAACAATTCTTGTTGCTCTTTGCCAAATGCACCTTCATTCCTTCAGAACATCACATTAGAATAAACTCCTATTGCTGAAATCTAAAACTGAATTCAATTAAATGATTTACCTGGGCTTCAGGCTTCTACCTCTTTCAAGTTAGCCCATGCAAATGCTGTCTGATTAAGTCTGGCTACAACGAACAGCTAACATTTCCAGCTAAACAGCTCCACTGACATTACAATTTATTATTATATATCAACATTAAAAAAACTCTACCATTTAAATTAACCAGCGATGCTATTCAGACGTATGTTATTCTTAGGCTCCGAGAAAAAATACGCTAAAATGTAAATTTCCAATTAGATGGGATAATACTAATATCTTTTTATAACTTTGAGCTATCAAACAAAGGAATACACTTTGTCTCCCATGTTTGCTCTGTTAGTGTGAACCAAAGCTAACAGTCATATCATCACAATTTCATTATTTTTAATCCACAGCAAATATTCCCTCATTTTGCTAGACAAATCAGCAGTTCCAATTTTTAATCCTTAATGGGATGGGGGCTGAAACTTTAAAACTGACATGTTTGTTCCAGATTGCAGGTGACAGCAGAGGACCCTCCTGCTCCTCCCCTGGTTTGATTTGTAGTGTCCATGTCTGAATCCTACCAGCTCTCCATCTACAAAGGTTTCCAGGGAAGAGAAATGTCAACCGACAACTGGCTCATCTTCCCTCCATATCATCCAGGCTAAAACCAACATAAAGATTTGATAGAATCATAGAATCATTAACATTGGAAAAGACCTCCAAGGTCATCTAGTCCAACTGTCCCCCTACCACCTATATTACCCTATAGCATCCTTAAATTCCAGAGATACTATTACAAAATCTATCCTGTATTTTACAGTACTTAATCAGGGCAGAAGATGCAAATATATTTGCTCCCATGTGACTTGATTTTCTAAAAGTTGGGCATCCTAATTAATCCCAGGGTCTCCTGATAAACCCAGACCATGTGGCCTCTGGGGAACACCAAGCACATGCACGATGCTTTATCTCCAAATTTCAAGGTGTAAAGGGAGAAAAAGAGTGATAAGGGGGCTTTTTATTACTGTAACTGAAAAATGATCCAACTAAGCACTCAATATTCCGTTGCAATATAACTAGCCTGAATCAGAACACTGAAGGAGGCCTGAGAAGTTCATACATTAAGCGACAGTAAAACAGATGTGAAAACTGTTGATAGCACACCACTCAAATACACACACACGATGTAATTGCCTGTTTTATTTAGTGGAATCATTTTTGTAGATTAGAAATATTTCCAACTCCCATTTACTCCAACGCAAGCCTCCACCATCAACAGGCATAACGCAGTTTGTTCAACTGGTTCCAAACCAAACCAAAAGGAAAAAGAAGAAAAGGAAGGAAATTAAAAAAAAAGAAGGAAAAAAGAAAAGTACAATCACAAAAGTTAAGTTAGAAACTAAGTTCACACATTTCTTTGGGACCAGGAATCTGTACATAGTACAAAATATACATTTATTGAACTTTCTGTAAACACACAGTTTGAATTGTGTAAAACGGTAAATAGTGGGTGAACTACGTGGAGAATAATTTATTATATATTGTTATACATTCTACTTACGGAAAATAGTTATGCTCTTGTATATTACTCTGTTAAATTTATAAATTCCATAATGAAGCTGTGTAATCTGCAAACATGCTTTTCAAGCTTAAACCTCTCCATTCGTAACACACATTTTTACAGGTCATCAATGAAAAAAAAGTTACACTTTCCACAAAATAGATATAAAGAGGTCATGAGTTTTCTAAAAAGACAAGCACAGCATGTCACCACAAACGAGACTCGTTTTATGAGAACATGTGGAGTCAAATCTGTGAGAAGACGGGTGAAAACTCTCTAATTCAGCATGTTTTCATGTGGTCTTAGTAGCAAGACAGATGCTCAAACCCAAAATCTCTGCTTTGAAATGTTTATAAAGTGGCCAAGTTCTGGAAATCCAAGCTCAGGCTTTTCAAATATCCAGTATTTCCTGGCTAGGAGAATCTAGGCCTTTGTCTGGTATTAACCCTTTGTCACTAGTAATTTAGCTTCCTGAGTAGCGACCCACCCGGCGAGGATTTGCCAAGAACATTTGCATAATTCAGCACTTCCTCCAGAAACTAGATTCCTGGCACCAAAGAGTTAGATCCAGTTAATAAATACAACTTAACTCTTGGTACTCAAGGTCATTGTGAAATCACACCATCAGCAATAAAACTCATGCTAGGAAATCCCAACTTGCAGCATCAAATGGTTGCATGGCATTAACCTGCAGAACGTGGGGAAACAGGTACTGCAGCATCTCTGGTACTGGGGACTGGTGTCTAATGCCCAGTTTCCAGTTTAAGAGTCTGGAAATGTCAAACTGCAGCAGCAGACTTGTCAGTCCAGCATCAAACACTCTCGGCTAGAATAAAAAGTTGCTCAAAAAACACTGACACAGATCCTTTCAGTAGGTCTGTCGCTGGACATAGAAATGTAAATTCAGCATATTTATTCCTGGATTTTTCGGGTCTCATTGGTTTTCCATGCCAGGTAACTAGTTTTGGGTTTCATCCTTTTATTTACTCTTCTTACTAAAGGCACCACATCAAAGACCAAACATCAACTATGTCCTTCTCATGTTTTAAAAGAAAAAAATAAAAAGCTGACAAGTATTTAAAGAATTATGAAATTATTATCTCCAATTCATCTAACATTTGGCTTTAGCATTACCACCTTCTTCCCTTTGGCTTTGTTTTCAAGCCCCAGACTGAATAAGGATTAGCTTTCTTTTTCATTCCAAGACAAGTGGGACCATAAAGGCTCCAACATGTGCAAACTTAATAAATTGTGAGTGAAGCTGCAGCAACATGAGCAGGATGTAAAGCAAAATCATAGAATCATAGAATGGTTTGGGTTGGAAAGGATCCCAAGGATCAGAGAGTTCCAACTCCCCTGCCACAGACAAGGCCACCAACTTCCAGGCCTGAATCTACACAAGGTTGCTCAAAATGCATGCCTGATTTTCTCATGACTATCTTAATTTCATTTTTCCCTGTATTTTAAACAAAAATACCATGCTTCAGCCTGAAATCCCACCAGTGAAAATGAAAAGGACTGGTCAGAACTTCCGTTGCGGGGTTGAATTCAATAGCATTAGTGAAATTAAACTCTGGACCTTAGTCTATAGGCACTGATAGAGGTAAAAGTAATGTTTTATGACCTGCCAGTTTCAGTTTTCTTTTTTCTTCTCAAAGATATTTCGCCAAAGAAACAACGACGGCACCTCCTTCCAGTCTGGAGGCTCCTCACAATACGTATGGAGCAGCCCATCTACTTTCGCTGTAACCACCCCCCCCAGCCCCAGCTCTTCAGAGCCACAGAGTTAACAGGAGCAAAAATGAACTTCAGTTTTAGCTCAGTGTTCCCCAGCGAGCTGAGAAGAGCGGCTGCAGTACTCTTATAGGGAAACATTCCTCCCTGACGCAGCACTCACCCTGGCAAACAAATGGCTGGTGACATGAGTAAGGACCATTGGGTTTATTTTTCTTTTTTCAGAGGAAAAAAATAAATAGATGTCTAGAGATGTTTTAAAAAGCATTTGGGTAGGAATCAGTACAAGTTGAGTGTAAAATCCTGGCAAGGCATAAATCGGTATATATACTCTAGACATGTGACCTGTCATCCCAGCTCCACTGAAGCTCTGACACTTAGAGAATGGAACCATTTCCTTAATTCTATAAAAGGCATGTTTAAAGTCAAGCCCACTTCCCCAAATTTTGTGGTTGCAAGGCTTAGGGGCTTTGCTGTGGCATTTAAAGCAAGCCTCCCCCAAAACCCCCTTTCCTCTGACTATCATCACCTTCTGGTCTCTTAGCTGGGGAGCAAAGGCTTTAGGAGAGAGTCTACGTGGGGCAGAAGGGACACGGACAGGGGACACCCAAGATCTGGTTTATTGCTACTCAAAAGGAATATCAAATAAAACCACAGATAAGGCAAGGAATATGCACAGAGCTCAGGACACTATAGGTGAACATTTTTTTATCTATTAAGTAAAAATATTTGTAGATTTTTCTGGAAACAAGTTCTCAGCAGGAGACAATATAAACTCAGCTTTTAGCGTGTTGGGTTTTCTTGACTTGAAATCATTTCATGCTCCATGAGAATAAAGAAGTCTAAGCTTTCCAACAGCTGCTTGAACTTGCGTGAAGAAATGCCTTGGCACAGGTGACTGCTAGCTCAAAGCAACCCCATTAAGCAAGATAAGGCCACGAGGAGGTTCAGAGAAGGTGCAGGCCTGGGTCTGCAGAGACCTGCTGACCACTCCAGAGGCAGCTCAGGAAGAGCTCGACAAAAGATCAGGTTCTCCAATCAATTATTTCATAGACAGATCCATTCAGAAGTACTTAGCCCCAGATTGTTACTTTAAAATTTTGCTCCATTTTCACAGCTTAGAGAAGGAATCACATCCATTTTACATGCTACAGTGCCCTAGAAATTCACGTGTGGAGCCTCTTTTTACCACACAAAGAGTCAAAAGACCCTGGGTCGGCAGAGACTTTACAGCCTGTTTTGGTACAGAAAGGCTTGGGTTAGCATCATCTAAAACACACATAGCTGTAGGAACAACGTGGTATACCACTTATCTAGAAGACTATGTCACACCTCTTGGCACAGAGTAACAACTCCACTTTCTACAGAAATCTCTCGGGTGCAGCCCTAGAGCTCTACAGAGCGTTGCTGTTTCTGAACCCCCATGCAAGGTACACAGGGTTTGTGCCAAAGGATGAGGAAAAGGGTAACATGCTCCAAAAGGTCACCCCTGCACAGCCACAGCCAAGTTTAAGTATCAAGAAATTTAAATACACCAAGTCATCTGTGCATAAAAACAATTCAAGAGGGTGCAGGTAGAGATGAAGGTGAACATCTCAGTGTGATGACATCCTGATGTACACTGAAAGGTAACAACCACCTCATTTACCTGATCGTGGCAGCCATGCTGTCTATCCCACATCTAGAGGAAGCAAACGGGATGTAGGTTTGCCAGCATGGAACTTGTACACACATCAACATTCAGCCCAAGGTCTCACAATTCATGTTTCAGAAAAAGAATGTTTTACCAAAGCAAAATATTTGCCTGAAGCAGGTGGAGAAAAGGCTGCAAAGGCTTCGATACTCCCTACGTGAGGCCAGCCATATATCTGTACTTCAGGTGTAGTTTCCCACCCTGGGGCAGGAGGGGTGGTACCACCAGTCCTTTGCTCTCAGGCCTGTCTCCCCACACTGCATCTTTCCCTAAATCCAGCTACAGGATGCTGGTACATCAACTTACCCACTGGAAGAGTACAGATCTCTTTTTCTTCTCCTAACTGCAAGGCCACGAGTGATGGCACAAAAAGGGCAGTAGGGGCAAACTTAGAGCAATAGTTTAGTCTTGATGTAAGTTGATCATGACACCATATCCTTAGTTCATTAATTATTGAAGAATGAAATGCAAGAGGAAGCCTATCCTACCCCAGTGCAACAAATTAAGGATGAGATTCTTTTCAGGGCATCAATTGAAGTGAAAACTGTTCCCTATTCTTGTTAAATCACCTTTCCAAGTTTCCAGTTCTTGAACTGAGCAAAACAGCTCAGATTTTAACCTACATACTTGGAACATCATTGGCTTGGCAATGAACAATTTAGTAGCAGCTGAAGTCAATTGATCATTCATACATGTTAAAATGCTCTGGCACCTGCACCAATGATCAAGTGTTACTATTGCTCATCTGCTGCTTAATACTCATCAGGCATCCTTGTAGTATGACACAGCACAGGATTACCACAATGTAGCAGTTTAATGACAAGCAGGTGAGATTTCTCATTGCAGCTCTGACGTCTGCTGGAACATTAACATTACTGATGGCCACACATCCACATCTTTGTGGTGCCACTTCCTGGCAAGAGAAAACCAGCTAAAAGGCCCTGCAGATTTCTCCCCTGCCACACGTGCCGGGGACTCTGGATACAACAGGTTTACAAAGCCTTGCAAAACTAGGACCTTCGTGTAATTGCATCGAGTTAACCCAACACTGGTTTTTAAAACAGACTTTAGAAGCCTCTGTCTTGAACATATTTCAATGCTGAATTAGTGAGAAATATTTGTAACAGTTGTCTATAAAGCAGTACAGGTATTGTCCCAGAACGATCAGTGAAACATTTAATCTGACTATAACAAAACTCACAGAAACCGAAGCCAGTGAAGCTGTCAAATGTAGAAGGGAAAACAAAGTTGCATGGCACACGAAGCAAAGTAGCTTTACAAATGTAATTTCCTTTTAAAGACAAGCAAATTGGGACCATCCTATTTGAACATGTATTTAAAAATACATCTTTTAACATCACACAATTTTCATTTTTGTCACACAGGAATCTTTTTCCAAGAGGGAAATAAATAGCACACAATATTAAAAAAAAAAAATAAAAATTGCTGCCTTGCCCCTGAGGTGCTAATGTTTTTAGCATTTAAAAAAAAAGTTTCTGGTGCAAGAAGGAGATGCACAAAGGTGCAAAAGTGCCTTTTTCTTTTCAGAGCAGTGAAAAGTACAGCTTGCCTCTTTCTTAGGATGCTTTATATACTTAATTCCTATGTTTCGTAATCAAAACCTGTATCTAAAATGGCAGTGTTTATGCATACATAGTAGATTCAGTGCTCTGACATCATCAAAACGCTGAACGTAGGTGGGAGAGAGAAAGGCCTGAAACGGGCTTTCTTCCACTACCCTCAAACCTAGTTACATCGCCTGCAGCAATAGCAGAGTTATTTTCTTCCTAGCCTTTAGCAGACCTCGTTTGAGGAGGCTCCAGGTCTCTCATGTGTCGCTGAGATTAAGTGATTGCGGTTTGAAGTATGGCTTTTCACACCACAGTTTTGCTTCCGATTTTTAAAGTTTAAGAGTCAAAAGGTTCCACAGTCCAGTTCAAGGTTTTGCAGTTTCCAAAACTAAACTTTAGTCTCTACGAAAAAAAGGACAGAACTTTTATCTGCCTCGTCCTAAATTAAGTTTAGCTTTTGCACTAATACACCATGTATTATTAAATATGCTCGTTAATTAGGTGCCTGTGAAGCTATAACTTAACATTATTATAGTTTTGCACTCTACAACAAAATTAGACATTTTAAGCATTTATTCATAGGTAGGTAAGGAACTGGTTCTTTAAGCAAAAATTGCTATAAATTTATAAATACAAATAGTGCTTATGTTTTCTTCATTCATGCTTGAACAGATTACAAACTGAATACAATGAAGTTACGTTTAAGCACCCCACATAGACAAGAGGGATAAAAGAAAAGTTTGCTGGTATATACTATACTTAGTTCCAAGACACTATAAGTTACTTTTTCACTGTTCAGTGTTCCCTAACTCTGCATTAGTTTTAAGGCTATATATACAAATATGTATATTTCAAAGTTAGGGAAAGACAAATATAGCAAAATGCATTGTACTACATTTTCCTATCAAAAAGTAATTATACACCAAGTTTTGATTCTGTTTAACTGCAGTAAATGTTACAATCTACTTGTTTTACTGATTTTCCTTTTGGGGAATCTGCCTACTAAATGAGTAAACTACATATTAAATACAATATTCTCAACCAAAAAGACAATACAAGGTGCACAAAACAGCAGTTTTGCAAACACGACTGACTTGAAAACTTAATTTTTGTATGCTCAATGGGAGAAAGCTAAGCTTAAATCAAATTAGTTTATTACCTTATAAAATTTTAAATTAGAATTTTAAACAACGAACAGTTAAATATTGTCAACATGCTGTATCTCAAATCACAAGTACTGTTTAACCACTAGTCTCTCATTCTAAGTAAGTGGGTCAATTAAAAACACACACCATAAAATGTTAAAGATTGTCAGGCTTTGACAAATGTATTTTTATCAAACAGTAGGCAAATTCAAACCAATGCACATCTTCAGTGGGGAGGAAAAAAAAACCAACAAAACACAACACCAAAAAGCCTGAAAAAACCCCACACTTGTAAAAAACAGGGTAACAGATTAATCCCACATCATCCTCTAGCATATGGCTATGTCTTGGGCAATAATCAAAATCCTTCCCCCATTTTAAAAATGGGCTACCAATTAATAAAAATATTCTTCCACAAGTAAAATATCATTTACAATGGCACTGACATTTTAAAAAGGCAGGAAAAAAGGAATTACACATTTATGGATAAATTTCATGGTTGTTAAATCAAGCTTTATTGATAAAATGGAATTCAAAGTATTTTACTTGGAACAGCAGCAGACCCAGCCAATCAGGATTGTAAAAATGCTGCAGACTCCTACTGTATGTAGAAAGCTGCCTGTTCGTGCTCAGTGATTAGTAGTTTTGGGTAAGGGTTAATAAAATAATTAAAAAAAAAAAAAAGAGGTGCAGAGAATCAAGGCATTCTAATCCCAAGGTTTGTACATGTATGAACACGATGCTATTAATAGGGCATGATTGAACTCCCACTGAAGTCAAAATCAGAACTCCCTTTAACTCAATGTGAGAGCAGGAGTACGTCTGAGAACACCATCTATGTTTGCTGAAGAACGTTCACTACTCTCAGTTATTTTTTCATTGCCAAGCAAACCCTCACACGGTCATTTCTGGTAAGTTACCCACAAGTTCAGCTTTCACATGAAACAAAAAGTTATCTTTACAGTTTTGTGCACCTCTTGAGCACCTAGCTGGCTAGGCTGCTGCTCCTTGCAATCCAAGACCACAACATGAATTTAAAGGGATATATATTGTTGCATCACACAAGCCAAACATTTCTTCTAACCTTTATAGTGATTTAAAGCAGTTCATAATTAAATATGAGCATTTTGTACAAAGACAATTGCACTTTACAAAAACAAAATCATACAACATAAATTGCTGGAGTCTGATTTACAACATGAATTATGGTTTGAAATCACGTTTACAGAAGTCTGTTTTACAAAAAAGATCAGTTCCTGGGCTAGATGTCGTACTGCTGTAGTCACTCTCACCAACACATTGTATTCCCTTCTTTAATTAAGGTTGAGGATGGATGTTAAGAAGGGTCACTGAGGTTGGGCTGCATTTTCATTTGAAGGATGAAACGTGAACTCCACAGCTAGATGAGCAGTTTTACCACATATCATCAGTTGAGGCTGAATCCTTAAAGAAAAAAAGAGGGAACCCTTTAAAGTCTGGAGTGCCCACAGTTGCACCGGTTTCTGGATAATCCAGACTGAAAAGGGTAAAGACTTAAATCATTTTAGGAGCCTGTTTTCTCTCCCCTTTCAGAAATAACATTTAAAAGTAACTAAAATCCATATACACTTAACTAACGAAGCATTAAGTACCAAGACATTTCAACATCTGACCAAGTGTTTGATAATATCAATCAATCATCAAAAGAATATCCTAGGAACATTATTTAAAAGCATTCCCAGAGCAGTTAGAAGCGATACGAGTAGGACACTTACTACACAGGTGTGTTGAGAGCTGTTTTCAGCCCTCCCTCACTGCACACGAAGATACACTCATCAACTGACACCCTGCTATAATCCAGATCAATTTTAACACTTATAATTTAGGTTAGAGAAGTGTAGTTTGGGTAACTGCAGGAAACCCTAATTTAGGATGGTAATAAAACCACAAGAAAAAAAAACAACCTTGCATATAAGGAAAAAATTAGAAGCAGAGACATGCTGCACTCTACATCATAACTGTATGGCCAGATGACATGGCACTACAACCAGGCAGCCAACACCTGAGCATCACTACAATTCGGTCCGTTTAGGCCCACAGGCAACAGTGGATTTTGTGTTAGCTACCACCCCAATTCCTACTATTGGTTACAAAATATCCTAGTACAAAGCAAATATGTCAGGTGCTTTTAAATCCTTTTGCATTTGTGACATGTCTCTTATCCCTTGCTTAGATTGTTCTATATTCAGCTTTTTCTAACTGCTTCACCCGTTGGGTACACAGGTTAACGCTGCCACCAAGAAGTGGGACCACAGCTCGGAGGCTGAAGCAAAAGCTAAGTCACTAGCACTGGCATCAGAGCAAACTGCTTCTGTGCAGCAATCTTTGGTTGTTTCAGCATTACCTGCTACCTTCCTTGAAGTAATTAAGGCCACGATGGGCTTTAACAACAGTGTTTGCTGGTGCTTCCACAGCTACACTTCCCTGTCATTACTGAGACTGCAGGAGGCAGAAATATTACTCCTCTTTTTAAAAGCACTGCCTTGCTGATTCCTTTGAGAGAAAAGAGGCTAATTAAGTCTCTAGCAATGCCACATATGACAATTTCTTAGCGCTGAAGTTCTGCACCCTTCATTCAAATTTGCACACAGAATTCATCACAGACCATAAAGAACAGTTGGCACGGAGGTGTAGTAAAAAATCCCAGCAAAATCACTAAAATTACCCTTTGCAAAAGTACCACCTCCGTGGGTTTTTTTTAATTCGAGACCAGAAGTAGTAAAGAGGAGCAATTATATGAAAGACCAAAATGGTTGTGTTTGTTTCAAGTGTGAGGATGAATAATAAAAGCAGCAGTGAGTAAAAATGCAGGAGCCGCATGCCAATTATTCAGCACGCAGATCTCTGTATCCAAGCTGCCAACATCAGAAGTTTGTGTACCATACATTTGTAGAACTGTAACGTACTAGAGAGTGTATGTTGAAGGCAAAGCATCCTCTCAGCCAGCCTTTAGGCATTTTTATGCTAAAGAACTGACAAATAACCTGTAGCACCCATTGTAAAGCTAACGCACAGTTCTTTATGTCTGGACGTGTTTCATTTCTGTGTCACATCAAAGTTGATAGGTAAAGGATCATCTTAATTACTTTATGAAGCACAGCACTTTCAGTGATCTAACTGCAATTGAGATCACTGGTATTATTTTAAGAGCTTTGGGGGTTTATCCCCACTGACTCTGGATACACATTACATATCACTGACATAACCTGAACAGTATGCTTGCTGTTTCTCTGAGCTTAAGAATAAAAGTGCTCATGTGGTCATTTAGAAAATTAATATATCCTTAAAGCTGAAATGTATCTATCTAAGCCCCTTTCTGGAAAAAAATGTCTCCCATAAGAGGAAAAAAGATATACACCACACACTGCACTGTTTGGCAGGAAAGCATTTAGAAACCCAGGCAGAATTCAAATAATGAAATTCCAGAGGACAAACAAATCAACCAGTTTTGAGACCACAATCAGCAGAAGGCAGAAGAATTATAAAACATAGTTTCAAAAAGCACAACACTGCTATTGCTTTTTTTTGGGGAAAGGATCTTTTAACAAGAACTAGCATTATGTTTCTTTACAAAATGGCTAAAATAATTGGGGTGGAGGGAAAGATCACGTAAGAGAAAGGATACTTACAGTATCATCATTCCTGTAGGGATTCAGTCTGTTATAAACTGCTTCAATCACACTCCGTCTAGAGAAGAAAGACACAAAACAAACAGAAAACCCACAAGATTTTAAGGTTGCGTCTTTTTATTTAATTTTTAAAATTCAAATTCCTAAAGTACAATTTAATTTAAAATGCAAACTTGTGAAAGGTTTTATATTCACAGAACCAAGTTTACTGCAAGTTAGCACGAAGTGTTATTAAACATGGAACACATATATCGCAGCCTTTAAAACCTCTGGGTTCAAAAAGCCCCAATGCTGAGCACCCTCAGAGGTGGGCAGAAGAGCCCAATCTCATGCTCAGGTGAGGCTGCACAGCTCTCTGGTGCTTTGCCCCTTGGCTTTGAAAAAAAGGCGCCAGAAAACACAACAGACATCGAAAAGGCTTGGTCAT
The DNA here is from genome assembly GCA_020800305.1 of Porphyrio hochstetteri. Classification (NCBI taxonomy): domain Eukaryota; kingdom Metazoa; phylum Chordata; class Aves; order Gruiformes; family Rallidae; genus Porphyrio; species Porphyrio hochstetteri. The sequence goes on along the minus strand of CM036908.1, from coordinate 63,864,488 downwards.
TTGTGCGTTTGGTGAACACTGCAGCAATGCTTCATGTGTTATAGCACTTCCATAGGGGAATATTGTCTTTATTTATTTTCTAGATGCACAAAAATTGCATTCTGAAGTACATTTTTGCTCGTGTTACATTCTGAAATGTACTTTCCATGTGCAAACCTGGAAAAAATGATTTTTGCAGCAATACCCTTTTACAATAATATCCCAAATACTCTCCTGCAAGCTTTCTCAAAAAAAAAAGTTAATTGCTGGCAGCAGTTCCACATATAGCATCTTCAGACTGGGAAGAATTTGGTCTAATAAAAACAGTTAAAAAATTAATTCAAGCATCTTGACAGCTTCCTACTTTTAAAAATATAAGTTGCACAATATATTTGAGACAGCTTGCAATTTCACTTTCACCTCCGGATTATTGAGTTTTCTAATATTAACAGGAAATATATTGACAAAATTTTAATAGAAAAATTGCAAGCAACAGGTAAACGAGCAATATGGTGGGGTTTATATTTGTTATTTTTTTATACAGGGTGAAAAGGTTTTCTTGAAAACTGATACTAAAAAAAAAAAAGTAAGGCTGAAGGAAGATGAAGCCTTTGCCTTACCCAGCATGTAAAGAAACAACTTTGGAGGGGGAGCAGGAAGGAAAGAGGTGAGTAAAAGACAAGAATTATAGACTGGACTTTAAAAAGCAACTTTCTTCCAGATCCCCCTTGTGCAGAACAGAGTATGAGTGAAGTAGCAGACTACAACCGAGATACAAAACAAACTTCAAAGAACAACCTTTCAAGTGCTCACGAATGCATGCAGAGCAATCACAAAGGAGTGCATTAGGAGAAAAAAAAAGCAGATGATAGGCTTTATAAACATCCCGTAACACTGAAAAGTCACCATGCAGCAGTATGAACACCGGAGTGAATCTAGCGAATGATTACAGGGCATGGAAGAAGAGGCTGAATTTAAAGCAATAAAAACAAGCAATTACACACAAAGTACATTGCACATATGAACTGCAAAGTTTCCCTTATCTTTCAAGAAATAGGTATCTTTGATTCTAAATAAAGGCAGGTATCTGGATAAGCATAATTTTCCTTCCAATATGACAGCAGTGTTTTGAGCTACACTAAGATCCAATTATTTCCAAACTTCCATTAACCCCTATTCAAACTAGCATCACTAAGACACAAAACCCCATGGAAGTCACTCACTTCAGTGACTTCTCAGCACTTCCTCACAACCATAATGCTACTGCTAGCCAAAGGAAACTGAGGGAAAAGAAATCAATTTGTATGGCATATTTCATGAGTAACTGACTCATCAATACTTCAAAACTACTGTGACACCTCCTAAATAGATGCTGGTATTATGTATCTAACTGCTATCTCTTCTTTTCCTAGACAAATGGTTTATAAAAGAAACAATTTTGTTTTGTAGAAGTCGTTAGTTAGTTATTCAATTACATACCTAGAGTCTTCACATTTTAACAATACAAAAATTATACTCTGAAGGGTTAAAAATATAGTCTGTACCATATGTGTCCAATCCCTTTCAACATAGTACAGGTTCTTGAACAGTCTTTGGAATCAAAAAGCACTTGGTTTGGTGTGCAAAAAAGCTAAGCCCATTGCTTCCTTAAAGACTGAACATCAATTGAGAAGCCACAGAGGATCAACACTGAACTCCCCAAGGACAAAGCCAGCCTATATAAAGCTGTAAATTAAACTTCCCGCTTTTTTTTTTTTTGATAAGACTTCTACCCAGTTTTCAGATTTGTCACAAGCAGAGAGATAACAAAAGCAAACTTATAAGCAATTACAACATTGCTTTAGCTACAGACAAGAAAAGAAAGTTGCCAAGCAAAACACCATATGCACATCACTTCTCATCAAAGGACAGAACTGCATATCCAAGTAACTGCTAAAGTCAGCGCAATATTTTTACATCTTCAAATATAACTTCCCACCCAGAAAACCCAGTTAATTACAAAAAACAGACACACTCAGGCCACCCTTAAAAAACCCTGAAGTCCTTCCCCAAACTAGTTTGACATTTAATTTTAGCTGCGATTCATTGTTAACTCTGCTCCTACGCTCGTCCTTTTCATTCAGAACAGCCAGGCAATCAAAAACCGGAGCACAGATCACTGCCTCTTCTCCGGGACCCTTCTTCCCTCCCAACACCCCTGCTTTTAAGAGTGGCCTTACACAGTTAAATTTCGATTTAAATCAAAAACCACATTGACACCGATGTGAACTCACTTGCTCGCCAATTCACCCCCTGGCGGGAGGTTTGGGATGCTCTCAGTTGCTAACGTACGCATCACGTGGACTAAGTCTGGGACTCCTTCACCCTGCTTCTTTATGATCTCTGGGAATCAGAAGTACTTTTTTTGTAAGTGCAGTCCAAATTTAACTTTAAAAGATTGAAACACTCAGTTTTATAAAAAGGCAGCTTAACTTGTGTTAAAAATATATGCATATATATATATAAAGACAGACCATTTTCAACATGGCAATTGTTAAACTTTGGTTCTGTAAGAAAATGATTTGACAAAGATATGCTGCTAACTGTTAACATGCACACTGGTTTTAGAAACACACAGCTACCATTCTTTTAAGTTTTTCTGCTAGACATGAGGTATAATAGAAGATGTAACATCTTCCCAACAAAATGCCCTGGGCATGAGGCAGGTTATTAACATCAGCTCTACCGCTGCAACAGAAAACAAACGATTATCACCATCACAGCATAATATTTTCAAGAAACAAAAGGTTAGACACATTAAAAATAGCTCCCAAGACTCTGTGTGTATTAGCCAATACTTGTACCTCACTGCATTACAGCAACATGCAAATTTTAAGAACTATTTATTACATACAAATGAAAAGCCAGGGACATCACATCTAAGAGTTCCATCCTCAACTCACTTTGGGGATAAGTGAATATTGGGCAGTTATTTAAAAGTTGATCCACTCCAAGTTCTGAGTGAAGAGAATCTGTACTGTAGCCACAGTCATGCTTGCCAAGAAAGTCACTAACTTTATTCTTTTTTTTCTTCCCCCTCCCCCAAGTCACAAGCAGACAACTTTATTTGAACTCAAAAGATTTCAGACCATACCACCCTGAAGAGTTGCTCTTTAAATAAGGGTTTTAGAAAATTTAAAGAACAAGCACATCTTTTAGAATGCATCTCACTGGTTTCTCCATAAACATGAGCTCTTAGAAATTCTAAGAGATCTGAATTATTAAGACTTGGTACTGTTGATCTTCAAGTGAAGATTGTATATGCAGCACATATACAAAAATGTGTACACATGTGCATATATATACACACATGCACGTACGTGCACACACAAGCTTCATGTAATAAAGCATTTACACAGCTTGAAGGGTAGTTGGAATTTACCAGTATCACTTTTGAAAAATACTCTAGCATTCCATTTTTGCCCTAGATGATGATTCCAGAAGAGCATACCACATTTTCATTTTATAATTTAACCAGCGAAATAAGGGACATTAAAAGCTTTTAACACCCACATGAATCCCGTCCTTTTTAGTTAAAAAATTCCAGACAACAATTGTGAATTACTTCTTGTGCATGCAATAGTTTTTCAGGGCTGTGTGTGTTTACAAAAAGAATCAGCTCTCTTTTGCAGTCAGGCTGTGTAAATTATTTGTAAGGTACAGTGGAAACACTGTCTAAGCCCTCAACCAGCATCAAACTCTGCAACACAAAGCTTTAAGCTGTTTACTTCAAAACCTACATTTTAAATGCATGACACCACATACCATAGACACCTCAAAAAACTTGCCATCTCCTCAAAATCTACAGCCAAAAGTCATTTTAACATCTAGTATTTAGTAAGTGAATAGTCTAACGCTCTTAAATCTGAATAAGAAGCAAAGATCTCGGATTTGGTTTGCCAAGTTCCTTTATTGTGCAATTTTGAACATCTAGTATATTCTACATTGTGCTAGTGCTAAAGTTCTGCCGTACAAAAATAAGGAATTTATAGTTTACCTATACTACACAGTTTCACAACCTGTAACTGCAGTACATTTAACATACAGTCTCCACTAAATGAATACATTTATATTTTGATAAAACTATAGATACAGACTGAATGAACACTGAAGACACAACAAATGGAGTCGGTCTGCTAGCTGTGTTTAATTTATTGGAATAATCTTCTTTCAATACATCTTACAACCCTCCCCCCAACCTTCAATTTACTTTTAAACCTTCTATACATTTTCACGTCATCAAGTACTGGAAAAATGTACTTACAACCCTAAATAAAGGATTCAAAACATATCTGCTTATTTCGTACTCTGAATGGGAATTCCACACAAAGTTTAAAAAAAAGCCAGAATTTTGATTTTGTGAAAAATATGGAAAGGAACATGTAACAGCTAACTTTAAATTATTTATCTCTAGGTATAAATATTGCAAGGATAATCTATTACGGAATGTTTTTATGTAAAAAAAACTGAGAACAGAAAAAAACCTTAAGACAAGTTTCTTTTTAGAGTCAACACATCAATAACACATTAGTGCAAATAATAGCAACACATTTTGGAATGACTGATTACTTCTACCATTAAGTTTACATGATCTTTTAGGAGTAACGCTGATTTATTGCAAGTAATGGCACAAAGATCCTTCTCCACACTTGCTTCTTTTTCCACTGTTATTTATTGTAGCTACTAAACTGGACCACAAGCACACTGAAATTAGTAAAAGGAGGGTAGGTGACATGGTAAATGGAAAAATTCCTACATTTAAAAGACCTGAATCACCCTCTCCTTATTCAAAATGACCATCAGTACTAAGTCCTATTCAGTCTTAAAATTTGCACTACTTCTTATCAGCATAAAGGTATATTCTGGGCTGAGGGAATTAAAGTACAACCAGAAAAAAGTGTACATTACTAACCATCAAATCTGTTTATTTGGACTACACTGGGTACTGAAGTGCATAAAAATACATAATATGCATTTTCACCAAGTCTCCATTTTAATGAATTTTAACTTTATATATTGATATTATAGATTAAGATATTCTAAAAGTACTCTTCACATTTTCTAGTTCCTTCAGCTGAAGATTAGGCTTTTAAAGTTTAGCACTGCCATTATTAAAGTATCCTAGGATAACAGCAAGATTATTTACTGTAGTGTCAAAAGTTTCACATGCTGTAGCTGTCCTATCTTCCTAGCCAGTATTGCATTATCCATTTACACCAGGAAACAATTTAATTGCACAAGAATTAAGTTAAATGTAACAAAGTCAATCAACTCCTGCTCTTGCAGTTCTGCAAGAACTAAAGTTCAGTCTCTCATTCTCCCTCACAAGTAAGAGCTGAAAGGCCAAGTTCTGCATACAGCTGATACAAATCACTGCTGGGTTGAATAGTGTTTACTACATAGTCATTAATTTAAATAGTATCTTTGTGCAACAATAGACAAAAAATTGAGGACAACTCTAAAAAAAGAAACAAAGACCCTTGAGGGAAAGTACAGTGTATTTCCTCAAGTCATTCAGACACCATTCCATTAAATTAGTATTAAAGTGCTTTATTACTACATACAGAATCCTTCTGCTTCTATGCAAGTATCACACCTCCCTTATTCCTGAACTTTTGTATTTGTTTAAATGCAAAGTCCTGGCAGCCTAATTCATTGTGTGTACCATCATCACATGCAGTACCAGTGTTTAGCTTCTTCATTTACTGCAGTGTCTGTACAAAAACGGCAGCTCTCCTCATCATAATATCCCCAGGGGTACAATGGGGACAGCTGAATAAGCAGCCTTAACTGAAACATATTTTCATATTCTGGGTTACGGGTTTGTCCAAGCACAGACAAAAGAATAAAGATCTAAAGGTAACATTTGCCCAAATTAGGAGAGTTAGCATGCTGCAAAATAACGTGTGAATTTACAGCATACTGGTTCTTCATCAATTCTGTGAGTGGGCACACATAGTAAGCTCTTCCAATGCCTGGTGCAAAACTGCTCACTGCTTTGAGATGGAGAAAGCCATCTGACAACTCCTGCGGTGTTACCATGCACGTGGATATTCCTGCTACACTGTCAACAGGATTCACACTATTGCCTACTGTGCACCAACTTCTCTCAGAACACAGGAATGTCTGTCTGGACATTTGTTCAAGGGCAGAACAGATGCAGTTTGGCAAGACCTAGGGAACAAGGCCTCTGGAAAATGTGATACTTTCTGAAGGAGCACCTATGCTTTGAAATTGCATATTAATTTGTCTGAACCCAGAATTTCCATGTAGGCAAGTTCTCTGTGAAATTTCTAAAGCTGCACTGTGTTATCATCATGCAAGTTAAGGAGGAAAAAAGTGCACAATCTATTCCTCTAACTTACTAATCACCAATATCATAGTTGTGAAGAACTCTGTTATCGTGCTTTGGATGGTATTAAGGACTCTTGGAGCATATACACATAACCAGACTTGTAACATATAGGTCTAGAGGAGTCCACTTCAAAAATAGACTTAACCTATGCAAATAATGCATACAGTGTCTCTTATATTTCAGAAACAAAACTCCAAGCTGTGTTCGTTTTTAAATATTAAAAGGCACTATAAATCCAGTTTAAATGAGAAATCTTTTAAATAAAATTGATTTAAAATACTGTTTTTAGTTAAGATTACCAAAACCATCTAAGACTTACAGTTTCAGTTTAAAGTTTAAAAAGTCCTGAAATACAAATTTAAAGAAAAAATCTGAAGCTATTATCAGAGTAATATAAGCTCTGAGCTTTTGTTCATTATGAAGACTCAAAGACTAGCTTTGACAAATTTCTGACATCTTTTCAAAAAAGTAAATATGTTAGCAGGTGCCTTAAGGATGGCAATAATCAAGCTATAACTCTAATTGAATAATAAATTATTATGGCTGATTTGTACATATCTATACAGAAAAACGGCACTCAAATTACCATCTTCAAAGATGCTTTGCAAGACATTCTGATTATTTAACTCCATATAACAGGAACCAGAATTTACTGGTCAAAAATTAGTGCTGTTAACAGGCTCATGAAGAACACTGAACATAAATGAATTATCTCTCTGCCATCCTGAATAATTTTCAGGGCTACAGGCTGCTTCACTTCCCGAACAGCAGGACTGTGTGAGTGCCTTTTTCAGAGATGTACACTAGATGGCCAGTGGCACTTGGAGGTCTATAAAAAGCCTGTATGTGTTAAAGAGTTTAGCTGTTGGAAGGGGAAGGGGACCAGGGGGTCTGTTTAGAAACAAAGTTACTTATTTTTTTTTAAATGATCCACCTTCTACTCTGCTTTCCAGGTACTTGTCCAACTCTGCCTCTCTTTTCACCGCCTCTGGCGATACCTTTGGTGCATTCGGAAAACAGATCAATATCACACTCATGTTGTCTCGACTTCCCTGGTGGAAAAGAAAAAAATATTTGAGAATGTATGAACACACCAGGCTAAATGCACATCAAAGCATTTTGAACACAAAAATTCACAAATCATACAGTATGAGAATATAAATTATATTACTATGAATTAGTATTATCATTACCCTTCATTTCCCCTCTCCCCCTTACAGAATTCCGAAAGTCTGCCAATTCATTCAGTACAACTTTTAAGTTACATTGTTCTTTCCTCCTTTATGGTCTGAAGACTACACAGAGCCAACTGTAGACAGCTCATTGTCTTTTAAAAACTGACATTATTAATGACTGATGTGTAATTACAAAGTTGCGTTCCATCTTGTTTTAAGTACTATCTAATCATTTTGGGAAAAAAGCTGAATATTAGACAGGTAAACAAAACCATTACTGCTTAAAAGCACTATGTAAGGAAGTGTTGAATTCACACAGTGCTTCCACCTAATATCACAGCTATTAGAGATTCCCCCCCTTTTCTTTGAAAACAAGAAGAGTTACAAGTGAGACAGTCAGTTAAAAGACCAGCTGAAAGGGGCCCAGGCATTTACAAAAGCGTTCTTTGGAATGGAAACATTTAAAACTCCAACTAAACAGAACCCTAATACTTGAATATGTTGAAATACAAACACATCCTGGTTATGAAATATAACTGTTTACTTTCAATAATCCTGTGCTCTGGTCTACAAACATGCATCTATATAATTAACTTTTAACACCAATTAAATCCACTGAAGTCAGTAACATCAAGACCAAGCAGTGTTTAAACCAGGAGTATATGGGCATATGGGGAGGTGCTGACAGTTGGCTGCTGCAAAGCTTACAGCATCCACAAGCCACTGTTCCTTCCCTGGTGTTTGTTTCCAGGATTACCAGACAAAAATTGTAAAAACAAAAATATACACTGCATCAATCTGCCAAAGCATTGGAAAGCAGTTACATTCTTCAAAAAAGGAAACAATGACCCTATTAGCCATGTGGCAAGAGCAGAGATGTTGTCTTGTTGGGTTTTTTTACATTACGACTTATAGCTTGCTTTTGGAAAATTAAGCATCAAGCTATGATACTCAATACTTCAAATCTCTTCTGTAACTGTACCATCCTGCAATTTATTAATACAAATTAGAAGTTACTGTAGACAAAATTACAGATATTTGTTAAATAAAACAGTCCCATCTTCTACGTGAATTAGTTTCAGAACTGTATCACACAACACTGAGTTAAATAGAAAATTAGTTTTTATTCTGGTTTAATTACTGTAAGTCAGATCTTCATATAGTCAAGAAGAAATTTTAAACTGCAAAACGTGAAGTCAAGGTTCATTCATTCTGCATTTATCTTGGTGTAACTATGACAGCAATGTTACTACTGCATGCCCAAGAAAGGAGGGGAGGATTAGGAAGGGAAAGGATATTGTCCAGCCTGATTAAGTCTTAAGATTTAAGGTTTTGCTAAGTATGTTGTAAACCAGAAAAGGGCAGTTATTTTCCTTGGCTTGCCCATAAATTTCCATCAGTACCTGTACATGATTTTAAACTCTTAGTTAGCCAAAACCACCCAGAAAGCCGTACTGTTTCTGTCATTCCCCCTCTACTGCCATTTTTGTGGGAATCAGCAATTACTGTCAAAGTCATGTTAACAAAACCATTGTATACTTATAGACTAGAATCAAAACTTATTCTGAACTTGTTCATAAAATTCTAACAGTGAAAAGACAGTAAACTTCTTCACTCATGTCTGGCTACCTTGTACAAGCAGGTGTCAACTATCTCATTGCAAACTTTCTCAAGGTCATCAGTGACTTCAAGTCTGGATCTTACAAAGTCACACAGCTCTTCGTTTCCCATAACATCCCAGATACCATCGCAAGCCAGTATGATGAATTGATCATCATCTTCTGATCTCTCAATTTCATAAACTTCAGGTTCAGGTGAGACTAGCTGTTCTGTAGGACCTTTCCCATGGACACATTTGTAATCAAAGTCCCCAAGTGCCCTTGAAACAGCAAGAGAGCCGTTCACACGCTGAATCATTACAGAGCCACCTGCATTCTGTATACGCTCTTTCTCCAGTGGATTACTTGGTTTGTGATCCTGTGTGAAGAAGTGAACCTTCCTGTTTCTACAAAGTAAACCTCTCGAGTCTCCACAGTTGATGAAGTATGTATGTTGGGGAGAAATCATGACACCCACAGCTGTTGACCCACTTCTGTCTGCACCATGTTTCTTCTCGGAGATGACTCTCATGTGTTCGTCAATTTGCAGAAAACCTGTTCTGATGCCGTTCTTTACGCTTTCCACAGATGGTGGCCCATCTGGCCCTTTAAAATCCTGGTTGCTCGTGATGTGATCTAATAAATGCTCACAGCAGTACTTGGCAACCTGTGATCCAGCGTGCCCATCATATACAGCAAAAAATGACCATCCATCAAGTCCATTTGGCAAACCAATCACAGCCGTATGTGCATCCTCCATTTCAACTCGCCAGCCTTGCATACTACTCAGACCATAGCGAAGCCCATTCCCTTGCCCCTGGGCATTATGCTTCTCCATCTTTGGCTTGTCTAAAAACGCTCCCATGATGACTTTCCTTCAGTTCTAAAAAGAAAAATAAGGATTGTTAAGATATTTCTTAAACATCTCTTGTTTAAACATCATATTGGAAACTATTAAATAACAGCATAAAATGTTAAGATGACAAAAATACAGAGGTATAAAGCTGACTTTTCTGTCTCAAGTCAAATTTGCATTGCTTTCATCTAATTTAAACAAGGCCACTGCTACTAGCTGAACTGCACTTTTCATATTTTTATAAGTATTTTCAGCTGTTTTACTCGAAAAACTTTTATTCCACTACCATTCATGGTTCTGACAAAAGCCTCTAGTGTAAGTATGTATGAAGTTACTTTGAAAGAGGACTTGTTAACTGGCACACATCTGAATAACTATGTTCCCTGTGACTACTGAGCCAATGAAAGAGTTCAATGTTTCCAAGACAGTGGCATTCCCTACATCCCTACCTGCAGGCCACAAGGTCCTGCTCATATTGTTTTTCCGATAGTGGTGGAGAAACGAAAGCAAACTGATTAGGCTTTCTTTTGCTGGGGGCGGGGGGAAAGGAGGTTCAGGGGGTGGTGTGGTGTGTGTGTTTATTGGTGGTCTATTTATTTTTTTAAATAGATAAAGTGATCTGAATGATCAAGATGATGTCAGAGTCTGCATAAAGGAAGAGGCAACACTGAGTAACTAGAAGCAGGACTCAGAAGGAACAGAGCAGCTGTCCCTTTAGGCAACAGCAAGCCATTAGTTTGGCTCAGCCATTTGTGAAAGCTCATCCTTAGGTTTTCAGTTAAATTACGCAGCAAGCTTCTCAGATGTCTGTGCTGCAGCTTTACTTAAAACCTTAATGTATTCATGCTTCACTGAAAGACAACTGTCCCTGACAAGTCTAAGGAAATCTGTTTGGATATAAAAGCACAAGTATTGTAAATTCATGCTTTCTTATTCAAGCCAGACCAATATACTGCACACCCTATCCTCCTCCACCTCCGATCAGGATGTGATGCAGCAAATATTCACGCTTAAGAAAATAAGAATTACATTCGCAGGCTGTGTAAACTGACTGGTTTATCTTCATGGCTTTCACACCCTAACCATCCAACCCAATCCACATCAGTTTATTTGTGCATTCATTATTTAAAAAAAAAAAAATCATACAAAATAGGTCACACATTTTATGTACTTGCAAATTCTGCCCTGGGAAGCATCAAAGAGACTGCAAATCACTGTTATACAATACAAAGTAATGGAACAAGACTACAAGCTTTTCTATTTGAAGACAGTGGAGCAAAATTAAGTGCAAGAAGAGTCTCTGAAACATATCTTACCTGAGGCCCCAACTAAGCAGCTGCACTAGCAGAAAACTTAGTACTCTAGGGGTTTTAGAAGGTTTTAATTTTGAATACATTTGATCAGTTTTCTAGGTGATAACATCACTTTTTGATAAGATGCTTTTATTGCAATACAGCTCCAGTTGTGAGAGTATATATCCAAAGCTTTTCACACTGTCTCTTCCAGCCACTATCAACCTTTCTAAAACATCTGTATGCATTAGAATAAACAGTCAAGAAATGTTTATATTTGATGTCACCACAACAGTGATTCAAATGTGAGGCACAGGGACTGGATATACACTCTTTGGCTCACATGCTTTGCTACAAAAACAAAAGCTGCACATACTTCAGCTGTATGGAAAGAGCCATCGGCAGCCACACACCTCTGCTTCCTCTCAGCCTGTGTTGTGTGTTGGCTTGAGAAGAGACAGAACATCGATGCCCACACAAACTGCAACTAGCCAACAAAATCTATCGTACACCGATCGTGTATACTCAGCACAAGCATGAGGCTCACATTGCTGCAGTTGCTAGGATTAAAAAAGACTTAAACTTTTTCATCTTCACGTGCAACTCTAGTGAAGTCAGAGCAGTCAAAATACTTGCAGAATGCTGCCATAAATCAAACGGGGAATTACTTTGTAAAATACTACTTTTTAGTCACTTTGTGATAGGTGTTAGTTTAAACTCTGCTACTAACAATTCCTTATGTCAAAGAGATAAAATAGAATGCAGATATACAATTATTTCACCTTAATTTAAGAGCTTGAAAAGGAAAAACTGCCCTAGCAGTTACCAAATTTTGGTGAAGTATTTTATATTAATGTCTTTAAAACAAAACAGAAAAGCATTAAGAACAGGATGCAGTTAGACTGGCCACAAGCACTGTAAAACGTGGACAAAAAAGCACAGCTTTCCTACTAATCTCTCACATTACTGGTACACAGTATTCAGAGTTGTGCTTTGTAAGCTGTTCATCCCTTTCAGTAGCTTGGCATGTAAACCACAATTAAAAATACATACAGACAGGTCCGTGTGCAGTTCTAGCAACTGATACAGAACTGCTAGCACACTTCAAAAATTAACAAATCCACTCTCCATTTAAAATCTAGTTGCCTTATCCTACCCCAGAAGGTAAACTCAAAGGTGTTGCTATTCTAAATTAAACCTTGTAGGTGAGATGTTGACATGTGATTCTTCAAAGGTGCAAGCTACCCACCATAGATGCGAATACAACCAGACAGAAGTGTAACCACAATGTGGTCATATAACTTCTACTTAGGAAATTATTCACTGCCCATAGTATAAAGTAGCCACCCTCTGAAAACTGAAATAACAGACTGCAGCTGCCTTCCTTGTTACACTCCAGTTATAATCATACTTTCACCAGACACCAATATAAACCTGTAGGAGAGTAGGCCAGGTTTCCAAAATCCCCACTACATCTTAAAGGAAAGCAGAGTTTACTAGTGGATAGGATGAATATGCCAAATTTTCAGTCCTTCCAGAATTTCAATTCTTGTTCAGTAAAATTTCAGTGGAATACGACCCATCTGCGAACTCTTTTCCTACTCAAAATATTGTTTAGGCCTGTTTTTGAGTCCCTAATCTACGGAAAGATCTTTCATACATCAGTGTCTACCTAAATCACTACCACATTCTTCACTCTTTTGTTAAGCGGCTTGTGCACTATACTGATTAAGTCAGAACGACACCTTTAGTTAATCATACAACTCTGTATGCAAATCAGATTAACCTATAGCAGTGCAAGCACCCAAGTTACAGCATGACTTCTTTATGTAATAACGCTGAAGAGTTAAGTCAGACCCAGAACATCATACATGCATGATGTGCAATAAAGCAACAGATTCTGAACATGGTAACACAGCCCTCTTGTATTTCTCCAGTCATCTTCCTAAACAGGAATTCTCATGTTATGACTCTTACTCTCCAAATAATTTTACTGCCTTCCCCTCTTTGCCCTTTTTAACCCAGCCACGCATTTCTACAATCGTGTTAGAAAACACCAGTGGGAGACAGAAGACCAGTCCTCTACTCTGGAAGCCTCAATTTTCAAGATGCTGGAACGATGCACATATATACTGAAGGAGACATTCTTCCTATCCCTATTAAAGCCAAAGAAAGAGAAAATGCACGTTAATCAAAGTTCAGTGGCAAACGTACACTTGCACTAGGTTTTTTTTTTTCCCCTTAGATAAGGACAATTCTGAAAAGTATTTAATATAGTATTGCATATAATCTGTAAAAAGATTGGAGGCACAACGTTTTTCTCCAGAAATGGTAACTCTAAAACATCATCTGGCTCTGCAACTGCCACAATCATCAGTCAAGCAAACTTCAATCTTAACCTAAGACAATTCTTGGTTCTCCTAAAGAGAAGAGCTTTCTGCAAACTTCCTGGGTTTTGGCTCTGGACAGGGGGGCTTCTGAAGAAAAGTAAAAGTGAAAACAGACCTCTATGTATAAAACTGAATGTGCAAGGGAAGTATCTAAGAGTGCATCTAAACGATACCTTCTGAAACACTGATTTTGTGGAGGTCAAACTGAAGGACAGCCTCTACAGCAAGTGCACGAAAAACTCAAGCTGCAGTTTGCAGACAGAAAAGGAAGAATACTGTACGGGGCTTGGGGGAAAAAACCAATAAAAATCAAGTAACAAGATCTTGGACAAAACACAAAGAGTGCCAAAATTCAAAGGACTGCAGCATTAGAAACAAAACTGAAATAATGAATGGAGCATGCCAAAGAGTCAGTAGCTAAACTCCTTGAAAATAGATGCAACCGGAGAACAGAGTGGCAAAGAAAAGGAGGGTAATTAGTATACTGCACCATGGACAGCCATGGACAACCACAGATACATCACTGGAATGCATGAAATCTCTTTGCCCCTTCATTTGTTCTTCAAATTGTGCTATCCAGACAGCACAACTGGAACACTTTCTGATACACATGAAAATAATTCTTACTGCTTTGCTATTTGCTTATTCATTTGCTTGAAGATTCAAATCAAGCTAAGTCTTAAATTCTTTACAAAGGACAGTTAATTTAACTCCATGCACCCTGTAAAAAGTCAATTCAAAGGAATTCAAACAAGGATTTGAAGGTCTTGTCCAAGAAAACCAATCACCCCCATCTGAAACTTGTGCTTTAACAACATGTAATTTAATAATCCCTTTTAAACAGTGTTCGAGCCGTAGTCCTTCCAATAGGATAAGCTGCTTATATGAACCACCCTGAAATCATAGGCACTTGTTCAAACCAAGCCAAGAAACATCCCCACACTCCAATTTCCTGGAACAATTCTCCAAGTGACATTACGCCCTGTGTGTTGTAATGAGCACCATAAAGAAAGATTACAACCTTTACTTGAACCACAGGACACAGAGCAAGTCACCAAATTATCCTGACTGCTAATGAATAGAAAAAGGGCATTTGATCTCTTCAACCTGATCCCTGGTACTTCCCCCCCCCCTCCTCCCCTTAAGCAGGCTGGATGCAGCAACCAGTCCGCACGTAACTGCAGAACCATTTTCAGGAGTTAGAGCCTATTGAATGAAAAACTGACAGGACACACTGGATGCCCCAAATCAATTAATGTTAACAAACAACGTGTCAGAGATCATCCCAGGGATTGGAAGAATGACTAAAATAAAACAGAACAAGCAGATGAGGAGACATAATTACACCACAGTCATGGGCTGAATGAAGTCATGAAAAAGCTTCTTGCCAATGAAACTATTTAAAAACTATTGGAGGCTATACGGTTTGAGCTCTGGCATTCACAGTTCAAGAACATCAATAAAGTACCAAAAACGACAGCTGATGTTTTTGAATGTGCACTTTCAGGCACAGGAATACATGACCAATTACAAAATATGAATTTTCTATGAAAAAGAAAATGAAAATACAGAAACAGGGCTATTTTAATAAACATGGACTTACACACACTAACCCACCAGAAAACTTGCTTCTTGGACATGCAACTCTAGCCTGTATTATACTGTTGTAAGACAACTGCAAATAGAAGAACATAAGAAAAAATAACCCATAGGGATAAGAAAGTTTGTATTAATGTTAACAATTTTTTGCTTGAGGACAGATGTATGAGCTATGGCATGTGGCAGACAAAGGGAACAGGAAAAGGTAGACGGCTGGAAACATCAGTTTAAAGAAAATAACAAGTATCAAAGCTCTCAGAAACAGGCCTTCAGACAAGCCAGAATGTCTATACGTGGACAAGAGGGTGAGATTAAACCTCCAAGGTAAGCAAGTTAATGACACTGTGTACAAGGAAAAGTATGAATTGTTTCAACCTTTCCCCAGTTACCCTCCCTCTCCCCCTGTAATTAATATATAACAGTGATTACAATTACAACATCAGACAACAGCAGAAAACACTGCATAGTTCACCTCTGATAGACACTCCTATGAGCTGTGACTTCTTGATAGCTGGTCCACAGGCACTGCCATGTCACTGAGCTAGCATGTTTTGTGAGGTGTATGGTTTTGTTTTTAAACATCTCTTCTGCTTCAAATCCTTTCTCCTTGCTAGGAGCTGACAGCATTTCCGAATGTCTCCCCACACTAGGCAGTGAAACATCTTACCCCACTTGTTCTCCTATGTCAATTTACTTTTCACATGTGTGTATGGCAGGGTAGGTTCCATTTAGAAGAGGATTGCTAGAACCTCCGGTCTCTTGGAACACAGAAGGTAACTGTTTCTAAGTTAACACCCTCTCTCTGACAACATGTTTAAGTTTTTTCTTAAAACATCTTTTTCTGCTTCCATCTACCTAACTTTCCTGCAGGCAACTAAACCTGTTCCAAGGTTAAACTAGGAGCTGCTATTCTCACCATGAAAACACACTGGCTGAGGCTCAAACCCTCTCAAAAACATGTATGTAATCTGATTTTTTTAAAAAGCAGGCCCTGGACACTGAAAAAAAAAAAAAGAAAAAAGATCATTAATTTCTAACAAATTGTTCCTGCAGAAATTTGAAATATGGTGATGTAGTTTCAAGATTTATAGAGTTGTTTTCATTTTGCTCTATGGCCAGTTACTCAAGAAAATAACTTACTTCCAGAATCACCAGAACCACTGCTGGGAATAGGAAAATCACTAAATTGATTCTGATAGAAGATACAACCTTTATCCACAAGGACCAGTCACTAATCAGGACTTCACATGACTGGTGCCCTCAGAACATAATTAATATTTCTCAGTCCAGACAGATTTCTTGCTTCTTTCCAAATACTTGTACTGCAAATTAGAGGTGGGAAAGCATAAGAAAAAAAACCTACTGGGCATCAATATCAAAGTACAAGCAACCTAATCACTACAAAAAAATCATGTAGACAACCAAAATGGCATTAACAAGTGCTATGAAAATCAATGAGGTAGCTCTGCATAAATTCATATGCTGCTGTCTGAAGAGTATGAGAATGAAAAAGCTACGGTCCTTGTTTGAAAGAATTAATAAGCAAAAAACATGCCCATGCTGGTGTTTAGTTCAGCACCTTTCTGGTTATACCTCATTTTTCCAAAGATTTCTTACTTAGAAGTGTTGGAATATAAACAAAGGACACCCATTTTAGACACAGAGATTAGACAACTGCTTTGTTAATAGCACACAAACTCCTGCAGACTCCAGCCAAAATTCAAAGCCCCATTGAAGCAAGCACTGTAAAAAAGAACTGGAAGACGTGAGGAAGCTGCAGTCTACTTACACAGAAGTTGGGAGAAAAAAAAGGCCTCGTTTCATTTTTCTGTATCAATGAAATGCAGTAAGACTGAATTTTTTTGAAAGAGCAAGAGAAGCAAATGAAAATAAGGATTCCAACTGTACTGCTCCTGTCAGAAAGAATATACAGTGCTATGCAGCTATTCCAACAGAGCCACACACAGTGGTAGTTTCCCAGAATGAAAATATGGGAGAAAAGGAAACAGAAAAAGACAACACAGAAGAATGGAGTTACAGGTAAGTCATAAAAGTTGACTTACAATTTTTTTCCAGTGTTTGTAGCAAAGCACTCTTGGTATCTGCCATCATATCAGAACACTACCCTGCTCCCAGACATCATGGGCCTAATCGACAAGTCTTACTTGAGTACAAGCCACCGAAAGTCCAAGAAGAGATCAGAACATACCAAATGCTTCAAGTAATAGCTAACTCCCTCCCTGACCATTCTTTAAACTTCATTTTTTTAATTCTCTTATTTACAGCTCCAAACCCTAGCTTCTCCATTCACTGCCAGTATTACCAAGTTGAAAATTCACAGACAATACTTTTCTTTAGTGGAAGAACCACACTATTCCCCCAATATTTCTGTGTAAGACCAAAAACACCTGAACAAAACCCAACCCAGAAAAAAAAAAAAGCATTTGCTTTTTTATAATGTTCAGCTAAACCTACTCAGAAAAAGTCAGAACTGTAGTCCTAGCCTGTACTGTCATTATCCAGAAGAGGAAAGTGAAGTTCTCTACACCAGAATGACTTATTAGAATAACAAGGACTGTTCAGGTTGTTCAAAAGCCACTGGAGTGAAGTCAAGCTACTGCCAATCTGGCTTTGTCAGTATTTTAGCTGAAATGGTAAAACGACCTAGGAAAAAGATGCTACATGAAAAAAGGTCCTGATGGGATTATTCGGTAAGGCTCCAAAAACAATGGGAGGCTTCAATAACAGTAATTTAAAAAACAAAGCAAAACAAAAAACCAACACAGAATATCAAGCACATCAATCGAACCACTCCTGAAATAGACAAAAACCCCAAATCACTCACACACACTCTCATCTGTAGTGATGAACTTCAGGAAACTGCCACTGTTTACAGTTAATGTAAATTGGTATCATCGCCTGTGGCAATGTGTAGAGATTCTTATAGAATCCCACCATCCTTCTGTCATGCTGTTCAACTGGTAACCTTGCCACAAACACCTTAACTTCCCAAGTCAATACAGTCCTATTAATAAGCCAAAGAAAACTGAACACATGGAATCATCACTCCATCTCTTCTTTAGTTTTTAGTCTGTCTCCAGTTGCTTTCAAGGGTCACTGTTCATTTTCAAAAATAATTTTAAGCTTTCAAACTTCATCTTTTCCTGACTTTCAACAATAACCATCAGCCACCTAGCTCTGATATGTCCTATGAGTAATTTATTTATCAATATAGAAGAATAAGATCTAAGTGAAAATAAAGGTTAACAGATAGAACTTGGGAGTAAAATAAACCCAAACTATTTAGAGAAAATGTAACCAGTATGCATGTGTCCAATGTTTGCAATGAAGGTCTCAAAAATCTCCTGTTTAGCCAAGTACTCAATACTATGAAATAATTCAAAGCAAGCTATGCAAGCAATTTCCCAGACGATTTTATGTTAAAATATTTGTGGGGCTCTACTCTCAGCAACATTAGCACTACTCTGGTAAGGATATAGGAAAAGCAGCATAAGGAGACTTGATGACTACACATGGCAATAAAACGTGAACGAAATAGGAAATGTTCTGAAGTATACAGCTTGTAAGGAAATGACATCAAAACTATGCCAGAAGCACATTAAGACCTGGAAGTTAAATCCTCAAAGCTTAGGAAAAGCCAGAGCATGTTCATTTGTACACACACACAGAGCTTTTATTTACAAGCTATTTTGCCCTCACATCCCCAGCATTCCTATCTCATTAAAAGAACAAGGATAGAGAATGACTGCTGCAATAAAGCAGATTTTCTCCCAACACTACATAAAAAGAGAAAAAAAGAAACCCAGGGAAAAACCCTATTGTTTTTGCCTTCTATGCTGACAATAGCTTTCAGGACAGAAGGCTTTCCTCCAAGGATCACACTGGCTACCAAGTTTCCTTTTATCCCTATCAGTACAAAGTGGACAGATTTGCCTATGATGAACAAACAAGGCAGTGAGGCACTCTCCAGCATCCAAACTTGAGTTCACGGCAGCTCTAAATACTCTGATCATCAAATGAGGCCATTTCAAATTCACCTGTTCTTCAAAATATAAGCAGTGCTAATGCCAGCATGTCCTAAGCTTACAGGGCCTCACTCTGCAGCCTCTAAATGGTTCTTAAAAACTTAAAGAAGGGTCTGTCCAAATACTTACTGGAATTGACTGTGGGAATTATAAAATTATTTATGGACAGAAATGGATTCTTTCCTCATGTACTGTCCCTACAACGTAATATGAACGATTTACCTGCCCGTATTTGTCCACATTTAGCACCCCTTTCCAAAGACTGGGTTTTACTTAACTTAGTGGACAGCTGGAGGATTCCTTAAATTAATTTCCAAACACAAAGAGCCTAGGCACTGCTTACACAGTACTTGTGGCATTTTAGGGTATTTCTTAAGGAAAAAATACACAGAATTTTATGCAAAAATAGCTATGATACATGGTCAAGAAGAATACAGATGACCATTCAGATTCCAGATCAGAAGTACAGCTGGCAGTTAAAATGAACTGTATGCGTAGATACAGAAAATCCTTCAAGTTGCAGCCAAGACCCAAACACGAAAGCACATTTCATCCTCTAGGTCACAATCCAGCAAGGTATTTAACCATGAGAACAACATTGTACCTCTGAATAGTCCCACATAATTCAGTTGCATGTGGCGTATCAGGGTAAGCACATTTAAGTGCTTTGCTTTATTTAAACTGCAGCTACCAGAATACAAGTCATGTTACACTTGAGTTTCTTGGGTTTGTAAACTATTATCTTATAAGATTTTAGAGGCCTTTTTAGCTATTAAGGTATTCTGACCTGAACTGAGAGCTAAGGTGTTAGCAATAAAGAGGCTGATGTACTTTCTCCTCCATGTGTAAACTGCTAGCATTTCTCTGCATTTCAATGCTGAAACCTGATTAGCCAGTTTGGGTTTTCCCCTTGTATCACTCTTAGATGCTCTTTTGCTAGCATACTGTTCTGAAGTTACACTCTATTTCATTAGAACTCTCTGTAGATGAAGTAAATTCATTCTGTTGTTTTAGTCACATATAAACACCTTTTTAGAAGAGCTGTTAAAAAAAAAATCTAAGCAAGTGTTTCAGGTATTTTTACTCTGTTTTGTAGGTTTCAGTAGCAAGCTGAAATATCTCTTTCATTAATTTTTACCAACAAGTGAAAACAAAAAATTTAAATGACCACCCAGTAAAACAAAAGCTTGTTCAGTTTAAGCACAAACAGAAATAACAACAATAATAATATAGAGGCTAGAGAGACATCTGTAACTTAGTACGTGGTTTAACACAGAACAGAGTTTAGCAGACAAACACGTTAAAGCAGATCTTACTTACAGCACTGATTTAACACCAGTAACACTCAGCCGGATACTACCTCTGTCCAGGAACAAAAGTCAGTCTACTCACTCCCACGGTATCACACTTGCTTTCATCTCCTGCCCTGATTACAGTTTCCTTGGTCTAAACATTCTTCCTAGCCTTAAGATTTAATTGATTTATTCTAGCAATGTTAAACCTTAATAAAGCCTAAATTATTTCTGTCTTCTCCTAATATTTTAAACTGAAATTTGAATTGTGACAAACTACAGAGATCCATAAGAACTCAGAAACAAAGCAGTATCCAAAGAGAGCTTCATTTTCAAAAGAACAAGTGAGACTACAGATTGCATCATTTTAAAAAGTTACAGATGATACAACTAATATTTAAAAAAAAACATATAAGAGTGAGGCATAATTTATGGGGAAAAAGGAACAAAAATTACAAAGGGCCACACACAATTGTAAGAATAAATGTTGTGTGCTAAAGTGTAGCTATGCTAAACACTATTACTATTCAAGTCTTCAAAACAAGTAGCAGGTTTGCAGAGACAAAATGAATACAATTACTTCACAGTACTTCCCATTCCAAAACTTGCTTATTCAATAGCAAAAGCTGCCTATTATTCCATCTCTTAATTCCAATGCAGTCCTGCTTAGCCAATTATGTAAAAAAATACTTCTACATCAGAAGTGAACTCGTAAAAACTCAGTCAATAGTAATGTCAGTATTTTAGCAAGAAATACATTATTGTTGAATGACTTATATTTAGGTCATCTTGAGAAAGCAGCTGCTTTGTATTCCCTAGTTCCACTAAAAAGGAAAAGTGCAATAAGATCCCTTATTGACAGCTGCATTCAAAAACATACCAGTTACATAAGTTTGCAAATTATACTGTGCCAGAGTTAAGTATCTAAGCATTTTAACGACAGTTCTTAAAATGCTATCTCAGCAAGAATGACTCAACTTTACTGCATAAGCTGTACTCCAGATAAGAAGCAACTAGCTTGATTTTATAGAAAAAACTTTTTTTGTATTCTGTTTTAATTCAAATTGCACTAAGTGAGCTCTGCTTGTTTAGACCTGCAAGCTTCACCAGTCATTTGGCATTTCCATCTCTCCTCCTTGGTTTCAACAAGAGTATCTCAAGCTTACCTACAGACAGTTAATACTTGGAAAACACGTACAGTTTCTGCTGTACCTCAAGGGGAGAGGCTGACCCTCTACCAAAGGACTAAACCAAAAAACCAGAGCTAGGCCTTGTCTGTATGCTAGAAAAACAGGGCTGTGACAGAAGAGCGTGAGACTACAGACCAGTTCTCTCCAATACAAGCTGCCTTTACCAGAGGATTTTAGCAGATATGTACATCTGTGAAGAAAACATTAATAACTGCCACGAGGCATCAGCAAGTCTTTTACTCTTAGACCAGTCTCATACACAATAGGTAGACCCAGAGAGGCCTGGAAAGGAAAGGTTTAGGAGCAGCTGTCTCCCCCAGGGAGAAACGCTTGTACACATATAAAAACTGTTTTCCTTTAACACCTTTCACTGCTACATTGATTGGATATATAAAATGTGTAACTTCTCTGACCCACGTTTCCCCCCCCCCCATCCTGTCCCTTATGTTATTCATAGAAAAACTATGAATAGTAACAGAAGGGAAGCTATCAGAGGAGATATGTGGGTAGAACTTGCACAATTTCTGGTCATTTGGCAATTCACACAAGGTCCTGAGTAACAGCAGCCGTCTTGCTTCAATTTCACTAGTCCTTCACAAATCCTGCCTCCCTCACCTAGCCTCCAAAGAGGTACATGTATAGGCTCAGGAATCTGCTACACAGGTTCATATTTGGAAAGTAGTTTCCTAGAATCACAAAAGTCAGAACTTCTACTTTATAAAGTCACTCTACTTACTCTCATGTTAAACATCACAGCCCAAAGAAATATTACCTACCTCGAAAGACCTACAGCTCTCAGGACCTAAACCTGCCTTCTGCTTAAAAAACACACAAAAAAAAAATTCCTTTGTGTGACACACAGGACCTTAAACCTTAAGGTTACCACACAGGCCATCTGAATGACCAGCACTTTCTCATTTGACACGAGGTAAAGCATTCAGCTCAAAAAAAAAAAAAAAAATATTTCCTCCCAAGTACTACTGTAAAGGTTAGTTTTGCAACAATGTTTTGCCATACACATGGCAACATGAAAATATTTTACTTGCACTAAATAAACACAAATACATCTTGAACAGATGTCTACAGAATCAATTCTTCTGAAACTGTTAACCTGCAGCCAGTCCTAAACCTGTATCGTATCTGCTACAACGCAAACTAGCCTAATAAAAAGGTTAGATGTATGCTCAGAACCTCTGGCATTTAACATGCAAGCCCAATCATCCAGTATATTACTGGACAACTTTTTAATCAAGGAGAGGGTTTCCTTCTATCTACTTTTAACATGCAAGCTATGACAGATCAGAGATCATCAGGGTAACCTTTGCTCACGACATTGTTTTCAAAGGCAGCGAGATCTCTCTCAAACTTTAAAACGTCTGAAAGGCGTTGGCAAGGGAAAGCCACCCACTGCATAATAATGTCACTATCTGGGGAGTACTTGATGCTCCGACCCTCGCTAGGGTGGGGTGCTTTATAAATAGATGCGTTTTTGATTTTTTTTTTTCCCCAGTGCCGTGCCCCAAGCGTTTGGGTGGCGATGGGAGAGGAGGTTGTTTAGAGGAGGCTGTTTATAGCCATTATTAAATGAACTCTGAATCGACCGACGGGGGGGCAGGAGAAGGGGGGGAAGGAAAGCTGCTGCTACCTGAGCCAGGCCTAAATCCCTCCGCTCACCCTCCTCCCTTTCTTCGCCCATGCCCAGCCCCAGGGGGCTGCCGTGCCACCCCCCACCCTCTCGCAAAACCGCCTGCAATGCAGGGGCTGCGCAGCGGAGCCCCGCGGACAGGCTACCTTCAGCCCCGGGTTAGGGGGTCTCCTGGCAGCAGCATCCTAAGCTCGCGCGCACCCGCGCCGCCCCCCCTCACCTTCCCATTCCCCCCCCACCCCCCTCGCCGCCAAGACCCGGTACCAGCTGCTGCCGCCGAGGATGGCGCCTCGCTCCTCACCCGGGCTACAGGAGGGACCACCCCCCGCACCCCACTCTCCCCTCTCCCGCGCAGCCGAGAGGGAGAGCAGCCCCCGCGCAGGCCACCCCCGCTTGTTTACAAGCCCCGGGGCCCAGGCGGCGGACGCGGCCCTCCAGCGTAGCTCGGCCCCGCCACCACCCCCTCACCCCGCCTCAGCCCGGCCCGCCGGAGGCCCCGCACTGCGCAGCGCCACTTACCCCCCCGGCCGCGGCGGACGGCGCCGGCTGTAGCGGACAGGGCCGCGCTCCGCGTTCCCGAAGGTGCGTGGGGGCAGGGAGGCCGGGGGCAGGCGGGGACGTCCGCGGTGGGGCCGGCGGCGGGCGGGCCGGCCAGGGGAGAAGGGGAAGGAGGGGAGAAGGAGGAGGAGGAGGAGGAGGAGGGCGACCGGCTGGCGGCCTCGCCTCAGTTCATTCACAGGCGGCGGCTGTCGAGGGCGGCTCTCTGCCCAGGGGGAGCCCAGCGTTCATCTCGGCTCCGCACCTTTTTCCCCCCACTCCTCGCTCAGCCGCCGCCGTCCCCCCCTCCCCGGCCCCCTCCCGCCCGCCCGCCCGAGCTCCGCGCCCACTCGCGCAGCACCGCGGAGCGTCGTCCGCCTTCCCCCCCCACCCCCCTGCCTCGCACAGACACACACGCACGCACGCACTGCGCCGCCGCCGCCTCCTCCTGCTCTCTGCGCAGGCGCGTCTGCCTCCCGCGGCCCCCACCGTTGCGGCCGCCGCACGCCTGCGCGCCTTCGCTCCCGCCTCACCTTCCCAGCGGCCGCCGGGGAGGAGAGGCGGGAGGGGAAGGCGCCGGCCGCCCCTCGCACGCCCGTTAAAAAATACAAAACAACGACATAAACCAACAGGAAAACACCAAAACGCGGCAAACGCCGCTTCCCAGGGCAAAAACCCGCCTCTGGCGTAGCAGGAGGGATACCCGGATGTTGGGACTAGGAGAGCTGCAAAGGAGAGGGGGGCAGGAACGGAGCGAGGCCGTTTTAGAGGTATTACATCATTCCCCATCCCGTCGTCATCCCCCCCTACCCCGAGCTGGGCCGCGCTGAGCATGCGCGAAAGCGCGTGGGCGAGGCAAGGGCCTCGGCGGGGTTGGGGGGGCGCGTATGCGTCATTGGCACCGCCCCTTTCCCTGAGGGGAGAGGCGGGGGCAGCGGCGGAGGCTGTGGCCGAGGCTGTGGCGGCAGCGGTGCCGGTAACTCACGTTGGTTCCTCGTCTTAGGAGGGAGTGTGAGCCCTTGCAGGATCCGCCTTGAAGGGGCGATGGGCTTGGAGGGCTGCGCCTCCCGTTCCGCGCTGGGGGCAGGCTGAGGAAAAGCCACCCCTGTCGCGTCCCGTCCCCAGAGCCGCGGGCGGACGCAGGGCCGGGCCTGGGTATCCTCTTACCCGCCTAAACCAGAGCCCCGCAGGCCGTGCTGCTGGCAGCACAACTGCTGGCAAAATCGGGAGCGGATTGCCAGTAATGAACGCGTAATGGGTTTAATAATCCCACGGTTTCCAGCTATCCTTTGATGAAGGCTGGCCTGTTGACAAAGGGAACGGGAGTATGTTCAGGGAGCGGCGACACCTCACCCCCCGTCTTTCTTCCGCGCCGGTCTGCAGGGGACGGATTCAGCGGGCAAAGTTATTAAACAAACCTCTGTTCTGTCTGAGGTGAACGGTGGGAGAGGATGCGCAAGGAGGCTGCAGTGGGAGCAGGGTCTGGTTGGGAGAGGGATGACTGCAAAGGGACACACACACGCTGATTCCAGCAAGCCAGGGTTAAATCACAGGCCTGGGGATTTTTGAAGGTGGAGTGGATGCGAGACGAGTGCTTTTAAAGGGAGGATTAGGGATGCGTAGTAGTTTTGAGGCTGTGAAGAAAGGGCTAACTACGGAGGGAGAGATACTGAAGAGGGCTAAGGGAAGGTGAAGTGGGTACTTAGCTAAAGAATCAGGAAGGTTGTCTGCTTTAGATAGTTTCCATCTTTAACAGCAATGGGAGCGAACAGCCATACGTTAGGGTTTCCCTAAAATGAATGTTTGGAAAGCTCTCAAATTGCTGGTTCCATTCCCCTAGCCATTGTAGATAACAATCAGTGCAGCTTCAATCCGAGTGTGCCAGCGACTGAAGACAGTTAATTGAGGGCTCTTGCGCAGATAAAACCGGCAAAAACAGCAAAGCCCTTCCCAAAGATCGCTAAAAAAAGCTTGTAACTAATATAACAAAACCTCATTGCTGTAGGGCTTTCCTGTAATAGATAAACTGACGGTGTGATTACAAAGTCTCCAGTTTCCATTGCTGACTGGGACTGAATGGTATGTTCACAGCCGATCTCACTGTATTCATCCCAATCGTGTTTGATAGTGTGATACTGAACACCACTCAGTAGTGCTCAGTGTTGTGTCAACTATTCCAGGCCTTTGAATTGTAGCTAAATGCAGCAAAATTTGTTAGTGGAAGCAAGCCATTAGGGAGATTAGAATGCAAAATATTCTGAAAATATGCTGGGGGGTGGGGAGCAGAATATAAGCAGTGTATTCCACAATGGAAGGGAGGGTTTGGAAGGTCATGGAATAATTCCCATAATCTTAGTCAATGCAATTTTTAATTCCCTCGTCATATCCAAAGACAATTACAGTTTTGATACAGTTCAGATTATAAAAAGTGCCCCCCCCGCCAACGTCTACAGTAGAGGTTATGCAAAGTTGTTCCTGCAGACATGTGCCATGCTTCTTTAACCTCTGCACTTAAACAGAATTTATTTTTTTCACCCTCCTTTTCCACTTCAATAAATCTCTCCTAACGCTTTGAGGCATATACAAAGTCTGTGCATTTCATTTAGATGCTGTTTAGTTTCACCTACAACTGGATTTTTGTGTGTCAGTTTGCTGGGGTTTTTTTTTTGAATAAAAGTGATTAAAAACCCCATGGCCCAGCTTTTTTTATGTGATGTCCTAGTTTTAAGCTGCAGGAATTTAATGACAGCAGAGAGTTTGCTGCTGTCATCTTCTATTTATATGTTTTTCTTGGGAAATTGGATGGAGTCAAATTACCACAATATTTTCTTAAACTGTAACTTTTTATTTAGTTTGCTAGTTTTGCCTGGCCTGTTGTACTGACAACAGTAACAGATACTTACAAGAAAGTCAAACATCACATTTAATTAGGATAAAACAGTTGTGTGTAACATATGCCTCTACCATGCATGTTTGCAGCTGATGAGACTACATGTCCCAGCATACAACTCTTTGTTTTCTCTTTAGCTGTAGATGGGATACAACTGATTGGGACCTGTAGTCACTAGGATCATCGACACCCCAGTCAGGGAGGCAGTAACAAGAGCTCTTGCAAAACTCTTTCAACACTGCATCATAAACCATAATTATTTAGAAGAATCATATTTCAGTGTTTGGAACAAGACATTTCTATGAGCGTAATAAAGCATATTTATAAAGAAGTTCCACAGGGTATTTTTGAGACAATATTATTTTGAGAGGATTTAATTATTTTTTTCTGCTTCCTGTTGCAGCTTTAAAAAAAGTCTTTAGATGGATGGTCTTTGCCAAGAGTATTTAAAAAAAAATAATCTGTGTATCTAAATTTACTACCTGTACACTCTTGGTTATTGCAGGTAAGTGGATGATTCTGTCCAATGTATGCATTGAAACTGTCAGTTTAGAAAGCTCCACGTTTTCTCCAGTGAAGTTGTTCCCAATGGCATCATTTCCCATAAAGAGAATATGGGACTGCAATTGCTACTGGGCTCACATGTCAATATAACTGCATTTTGACTTTAGTTTCAATCATAATGGCCATATATTGTACGAGCCTGCTGGACTCTCTGCTTCACTGGTATTGGCCAATACTCCTCTTAACTCTCAGTTTCAATACCAGTTGGTTAAGCTTCTTTCATTATTGGGTATATCATGAGATAACTGGAATTTTGTCTGTGTGGTCTTTAAAGAGGAGACAAATACTAACCATTGTGTCCCATGATTTACATTTTTGATCCCAAAGTAAAAAAGCTGTCCTCCTGTCAGTGTCTCACATGTACTTTATTCAAAAGGCCAGGAAAAGCAGAGCCTTTTGGTTTCAGCATCCCTTACTTGTCATCCCTGTTTCTTAATGTCTACCACAAATACTTGATGTAGATGGGAAATAATGTACTTTGCAGGCTAAAAAGCTGGTAGACTCTGTGGTTTTGTTTTGTCTGGGATGAGGTTTGTATCACTTAATAGCACGAATCTAAATACTAGATGTATAATCAAGCTGTTGCCTTGGTTCAGCAGAGAGACCGGCACCTTCAGATGATCATTACTCCCCTGATTACACTGGTGCCTAAAGCCGGTTGGGCGAGTTGCTGTCTGAAGGTGACTTTTTCTCTCCTGTAGTTTCTGTGACTACAGAAGAAGCTGAGAGGATCACCTACACCAGACCCTTAATTTTTAGATGGCTAAAATTAATTACCTGTGGTTCTTAAAGGTTATCTAATAGAAATCTTCATAGTAATATGTGTGGCCTGCCATGTTGTCATCTTAAACATGCCAGAGCTTTATACTTGGCTTGTGAAGTACTGATGCTGTGCTCCATCTCTTCTCCAGTGGGGCTGTACCTATTTTTGGAATCCAAAAGGCAGCTGGATGACTCTGCTGCAGGCTTCACGTCTTCTTGATACTACTCCTGCAACACCCTGGTGTGATGACATGTGTAGGCATCTGCTCAGGCAGCTGTGCCATTGGCGACCTCCATAAAATGCCAGTACTGTAGCTGTGATTAATAGTCACATGATGTTTAAATCATCAAAAGCACACACCTAGGGTGTATCCTGTACCCAAACTGAATTTCTCTGAAAGATGTCACAAAGGCTTTGGTCTTTTGAAGAACACCCTATGCAAACGTCCAGCAGTTCTGATATAATTCACTTTCTGCTAGATCTTGAAAAGTGCTACACAAACTGCCACACTTGGGCCTCTCTGAGACAAGATTTGTGCTCTCCTGATAGCTTTTTAAAACAACATTCAAACAAAACAAGTGGCTGTAATTTTCAATTTACAAAATTAAGTACAAAACCATTAGGGCATCACAATGTGGTTTCCTTACTCTAGCTGTAAGAGAAAAAAACCTCAATGCTTGGTCATGAGTTTTATTTTACCGGTGAGAATTTGCTGATGGAAGTAACCTGCAACTCAGGAAAATCAGCAGAATCAAAGTACAGTAAAGACCAAATATCAATTGAGGGAAAATCCTTTTATTCTGAAAATTAATAGAAAGCGCTGTTCTAGAATATTGGTGGTGGTTTTGTCCCTCCATTTTTCTCTTACTTTTTTCCATGTGAAATATGGGCATGGCACTGCCCGATTTCTTCAAAAGTCCAATTTAGGATGAGAAAAAATCAGGCAGCACAAGGAGATAAATGAAGTTTTTCAAGGTCTTTAGAGCTTATCTGCAAATCACCTTCATTTCACACGGTTCCTTCTACCTGTAGAAAAATGTCACTGAAGACCTGGTGGGCAGGAAAATTTGCTTCTCATGTGAAATAAAGTTAAAAAAGAACATCAGCATAGTCTACAAGCACTGTAAAGCAAATAAAAAATGAGGGAAAACAGAACCATTTAACTATTTTTTCCCCTTCCCTTTAGGATCTCAACTGCCTGCACGGTTGAAATGGAAACGTCTTGCTAGAAAGCCTGTGAGTCCTGAACTTGTTCTATAAAAAGGGACAAAATAGGCATGGCTGAAGAAATGCTGGCATGGCATGCCAGAGTCTGCCAGTTCACTTTGGTCCTTGTGCTATCTACCAGATTCGTGATGGTGTGATGTAAACAGCCTTACTGGGACCATCTGCATTACTTTTCAGCACAGAAACCATGAAACAGCTTAAAGCAACATCAGTAGAAAACATACATTGATTTGAAGTATTCTAAAGTCTTGGCCGAATTCAGAGGTGACAGATACCCTTCAACGGTGCTTTCCAACCTGAGGGTGATAATAGATTTTATTGAACCTCCATCTGTCAGTGGTGAATGCTGATGACCTCTTTGTGTTCAATTGCTGAAAGTTGCATTTTCTTGACAAGATCTTTAGCTGTAAGCCAAGCCGTGAAGCAGAGAACAACCAGAATATTTTATCAGCAGGGCTTTAACCAATTCCATGTGAGGGTATACGTAAGTTGCTGTTTCCTTTTGCTATTAGTAGTCTGTGCATGAAGGCCTGTATCCTCACTGAAGTCAGTGACAAAGGTCCCATTGACCTCAGCATTGCAGGATCAAACCCTTAGTCATTAGCATGTTGTAAAAAAAGGCTGTTATCCCAGCCAAGTTTAATGGGCCTGCCTACAATTGTCAGTTGTTTAAGCTAAAAATTAGCTTAGCAATCACAGCTAAAATTACATGTCAGACTGTTGATGTGTGAGAATAGTTTATACTGAGTCATCAAGAGTCTTATGATGCTCTTAGAGTTTTATAATTGCTAACATTCAAGCAGGAGATTCTGAAATTCGATAAAGACTGGAATTTCCAGATGTGAAGGAGGTTGGTTCTGATGGGAGGATAAGGTTTATACTTTGTAAACTCTGGTTTTTGTGTCACTGGTCTTTTTCTTCATTAAACAGCCAGATCTAGTACAACCAAACACAACTTAATTTTTGCTACATTCATTCATATAAATCTTTTTGATCAGTTGTCTCTCTTAACAAGCCTGTTAGCTGGGACACAGCTGAGGAGATAATTTTTTCTGTGTCAGTTGAGCAGTTAAACTAAAACCAACATGTCAGAATCAAATAGCCAAGGTGTGGAGATACTTGAAATCTGAATGATTGCTTAGTATTTTGCAAAATAGATTTTACACAATACTGAGGATTCTGGGAAGTCCAGGATTTAAAGGACAATCCTGTTCTGGAGCTGGATTTTACCATTTAGGCCTTTTTTTAGTTGACAACATAATTGAAGTTTAAATTTAGTTTCATTACACAGCTGCTGATGTGGTATGAGTGCAAGAAGGAAAGACATTGTTTCATGCTTGCTGGCATAAGAGACATGATAAAAATGGGTATGAGATCACCAGCTGTATGTGATGGTTTTCTTAGTAAGGCAAAACAAGTAGTAATTTGGATTTTTAGTATTTTTATGGCAACACCTGCTTCCCCAGGATGGTGGTGTGTTTCTTTGGGCGTGGTGCAGAACAAAATATTAGCAAAGCAACGAGGGCGATTAGGAAAATAAACAACTGCTTGTTGTGCACTTGAAGCTCAGCGTTTCAGGAGAAGGAACCTATCAGCAGGGAAGGAAAAATCTCGGGTCACATCAGCATTAAGTCTTTTGTAGAACGTTTAAGTGCAAGTAATGTGGTGCAGCTTAATACCAGAGTATTAGTCAAAATATGGGTGCTACTTGGAGATGATCCGAGTCTCCACCCTAAATAGAAAGGTATCCTTCCTTCTCTGGAAATTTCAGTTAATCCAATGGATTAGGAGTCCAGCTAATTCTTGAGAGATTTAGGAAGGGGATTTCTTTTAAGGATTTGAAATATGTTTGTTTTCTTGTTTGGTTTCATTCATTGAACTGTATCACTCGTGCTTATTAAGATAAATCTGTTTCCATTACATTTGTGTGTGGAAAGACATACATTATATTTTCACAAACCCATTTCTTTTATTTTTTTCTTCATTTTTTAACCTTTATAGGAAAAATCCAAATAATTGGCTAGTGCTTGACATTTATCCTGTCATATTCTAATTACTCCCTTGTGTTGTTTAACTCTGTTTTATGTTCAAAATAAATAATAGAATCCCTTATAAGAGACAAGATAAGGAAGAGGAAAGAAGTTCTGTTTTGCAAAGACAAGCAAAGCTGTGAGGTGGAAAAGAAAGCATTGGCAATGTGAAATCCCAGCAGCCTGCTGAAAACGGAGTTGGAATCATTATCTCACTCTACACAGGTCACAAGATTGCCATTCTATGACATAAATTTCAATTAATATAGACAGTGTCTCAACATGAAAGTAGCAGTTGACCTGAGCTGAACCCAAGTTAGATGAGAGGCTCATTGCCAATAACAGTTAGCAAATAGAAATTTTCCTGCAAGAGCAAGCTGAAAAGCAAAGTTATATACCTTCAGAGCACTGAGCAAACGCTTCACCCCGCTGCTAACTCTCTAGGTAGAATTTGTGAGTACTCAAAGACAGTGGGTGTGGAATGCTTCATTCTCATCTCACTGCAAAAGCAGCCTCCTGAGAAACCCACAGGAAAAAACATCACCACCCTGATGCAATTTCTAATGCTGTCTACAAAAATGAAGTTGAGGATCTTTACTGAACATGCATGCTAAAAGTGTTGAAGATGATCCAGTGCCTTTCAAATTAAACTTAAAATTCCCACTGACTTCAGCAAGTCTGGATTGGGTTTAAATTTCTTACTTGCTTAGGGAAGCATTAGTCTGTCAAAATTACTTTCATCAGTTTAAGATGGATGAATGATACAGCAGTCATTTCTCATAAAATCATAGAGTAATTTGGTTTGAAGGGACTTCTGGGGGTCATCTAGTTCAACCCCTGGCTCGAAGCAGGTCCAACGAGATGGGGTTGCTCAGGTATTTGACCAGCTGAATTTTGAATATCCTTGAGGATGGAAATTCCCCCTCTCTGGGCACCTGTTTCTGTGTTTCCAATCAGAATTTCCTGTGTTGCTATTTGTGTCCATTATCTCATACCATCTCTGAAAAGTGTCTGTGGTTGAAGACAGCAATAAAATCTCCCCTTCTTACAGCTGAACAAAGGTGGTTCTTCTAAGTCTCTTGGTCACCACCTTGGTGGCCTTCCCTGCACTTTCTCCAGTATGCTGAAGAATTTACTTACCCAGGAGGGGTAACAGGAGGCTGCTTATGTAGCTTTCGTTTAAATACTTGTGACTAATATCTTGCCTGTTCCTGTGACATATAAAGCACTTTTTAACATCATAAACCCCCTCCAGTTTAATAAATGTTACTATCTTTTG
This sequence comes from Porphyrio hochstetteri, assembly GCA_020800305.1. Taxonomy (NCBI): domain Eukaryota; kingdom Metazoa; phylum Chordata; class Aves; order Gruiformes; family Rallidae; genus Porphyrio; species Porphyrio hochstetteri. The sequence continues at coordinate 63,831,742 of CM036908.1, read as the reverse complement.
CAACTGTCCTGAATCACCGGGTTGGAAAGCTGGTGGGTCCCCCACAAAGCACCCAGTTACTCACACTGATGAGGCGTAATGTCAAGTAGAAGTTGCCTTGAGCAAGTGGAATAAGTGAAATGCTCATCAAGTCACGTGCACAGCCTGGATATGTGCTACTCTAGAGTTTAAACATAACTTCTTGCAGGATGCTGTCCTATACAATTCATAAAAAGAACAAGGGCCACCTTCCTGACAGACACACATCTGCCCGATCCAGGACAGCACAGGAAGCTTTCTTAGATGTCAGCAGTAGTTAGAGCAGCCTTACAGCCACTTTTTCTTGCTCACCAGAAACAGACTCTTGCAGTACCAGGTGCACCAAACTTACCCCCTCCCAACACCCGCACATCCTCTCCATCCACTGGTTAAGAAAGTGCAATGCTCTCACTTCTCTGACATCCAGGGATTTTCCCAGATGAGAAATTAGATCAGCTCTGCTTCTTGTGTGGTGGGAATTGATGCTAAGAGCTAGCCACTGTACCTCCTTACCTCTTTACCTCCTTAAAATAGGTACTATCTGGACAGGGCTACTGCTTATGACTTTTGTTAACTGAGATACACAGAAAATAAAAAGGTCTCTGGTAGAATACATTTCTACAGCACCTTGTGTAAGACCTTAATTAAAATGCCAATCACAGGGTTCTGCTAAGAGCCAGGGTCAGGTTGTGATCAGCTTTTTAGGCCATGTCCACTTTTGAACTTTTTGCCTGAGAAATTCCACAGGTTCACATGCTTGATTATGCAATTATTTTCTTGAATTCATTAAAAAAACCTCTCCCCGTGTGCTCAGTTTACAGCCCCGAAGCTGATCTTCCTCATAATTTATATTCTGATAGGAAAAGGTTTAGAAAAAAGAAATATGGATATATTTAAAAATTTTTTTTCCTCTTTAAAATGTTGGTCGGGACTGAAAATTCTCCGGTGCTTTGTGTTTTGCTTTGGGAAGACCAGCAGAGGGTGCCTGAGCTGGAGAGCAACCTGGGATTGTTAGAATGAGTGCAAAAAAAAGAAAACGAAGAAGAAAACTTTTAATTTGGTGCTGTATTAAAACCAAAGAGGAATACCTTATTGAAAGTGAAGGGAAGCTAAGTCTCTAGAAAAACTGCACTACCAAGAAGCTGTCAAAAAATAGTACTAATAATTAAAGTAAAAATAATCATTTGGGGATTAGGAAAGGAATTCGTTACCAGATTCTGTCACAGGCTGATGGCTACTAAAGGACTGGCTCACTGAAGTATCTTTTCAGAGGTTATGGGAGACCTGAAGGGAGCATACAAACAGGAGGGGAATCAACTTTTTAAAAGGGCAGACAATGGCAGGGCAGGGGGGAATGGATTAAAGCTAAAGGAGGGAAGGTTTAGATTAGATATTAGGGGGAAGTTCTTCACAGAAAGAGTGGTGAGGTGCTGGAACAGGCTGCCCAGAGAGGTGGTGGGTGCCCCGTCCCTGGAAGTGTTCAAGGCCAGGTTGGATGGGGCCCTGGGCCTGTGTAGATCCAGGCCTGAGGATGGTGGCCCTGCCTGTGGCAGGGGGGTTGGAACTCTGTGATCCTTGGGGTCCCTTCCAACCCAGACCAGTCTATGATTCTATGATTCCCTCCACCAGCTACTCCATGTGCTACCTCTGTGTAAGGAGACGGGGGAAGAGAAAATCTTTCAGTGCAGGCTTCAGAGCAGGTTCCTAATTTATGCTCCCTGGCCACCTCCAAGATGGAATTTGTTTCTGGTGACTACAGCTGGTGCTCAGGGAGAACAAGATCTGCAGAATCAGCCTTTTGGACACCACCTTCAAATTTTCCTCTTCCTATCCCTCTCTTAATGTTCAATGATGCTGGAGAGAAAGTTTTCCCTAGTTCCCTATATGAGTAGTCTTTTCAGTACTAGTGCGATGCGGGAGCCTGCAGAGAAAGAAACCTTTCTTGATTCATTGCAGCAGATTTAAAATTAATAAATATTGTTTTATGTGCCCCTGTATGTATTTGGAAAATTCCAAATGTGGAAAAGGGAGCACAAATCTTTCCGTTGACTTTGGTGATCTTGTAACCCAGCCCAGGACAACAGACGTAAAACATGACTCTAAGAATCACAATGTAAATGTCAATGATTGTGGTTTCCTCTTGTTCACCATCACAGGAGGATTGTTCTGTGTCAAGAAAGCGAGAAAGCCTTTTTAAAAAGAAAAACATGAAATACTTGCTTTCTGTCACTTACCCGGGTATGGTATATCCATATGACATGGTATGTTCAGGTATGTTCAAGCCTTTACCTACAGCTATTCCTCAGAGGAAAAATGTGTCATATATTTCTATCTCGACATCTTCTAATGTTTCATTGGAATAATCATGAAGAATTACGTAGCAGTAATGTCACACAAACAAAACAGCGTTATCAGCTGATGTAGTTTTGTTCAATTCACCTGAACATGTTCTGTATTTCTGTTATTTAGATAAACAGAGGTGATTTAGTCATATCCCTTAATGTAAACTAAAGAAAGTATGTTATGACAAGGAAATGGATAGTACAATGTAAGGACTCTGGGTTCCATCACTGTTCCATCATACTAAACAAATCTTATCTTCGTATAAATGGCCCATCTCCTGCAGAAAAGGATGTGGGTTTTTTCTGGATTTCCCTTATTATTACCTCCCTGAGTAAAAGTGCTTCTCATGTCAATAAACAGATGAGAAGTCAGTAGCGTGGTCTACAGGAATGAGCAGAGCTCAGGCAGGCAGACCTGAATAAAATTCACCCTTCTATGAAGGTCACATCTGGAATACTTAAATCACATTCAAAGATCCAGTTAGGTCAGTGAGGGAGACTCGATGTGCAGGACCTCTCTGTCTGGAGGCAAATGTCCTTCAAAATGTAACATGCCCCTTTTAAACAGACAGAGTTAATACAGGTGGGGGTAACGGCATGGCAAGCGCTTTGCAAACAGAAAGTCAAGCAGTTCAGAATCTAATTGAGAAGTCATGGGTGTGAAATTCGGAAGAAGGGCAGGGCCCAGTGTAGCTGCAGGTGGCTGGGATCACTGCAGAGTTTTAGAGCCTCAGACACAAGTGTGACACTGGGTAGAGTGTAGAAAATGGCTCGCTCTTCTTACATTGAGGAAATCCTTCCCCTGCACACAAAAAGTCACTGACCAACAACCAGGAGTCATCTACTTCTGTGGCTGAAGGTGCTTCCTAGGTTTCCCCTGGCTGGCTGAGTAAGAATTGACTTGCCACTGTGTCTTTTTATATTACTATTTTGTATTTTTCTCTGGTGCCCTGTTGTTGTCAAGATCTTTTTCTAGATACATTTTTTTCTGAGGGAGGACACGGTGAGGTGTCGGGATAAGAGAGGAGACAAGAATCATTTACTCACGGTTACACCACTTTAACTTAGAGTGTGCTTAACTAAACAGTTGCACAGACTTATGTAACTATTTTGCAGTATCTCTGCTAGTAAGTAAAACAATCTATGGACTTTCTAGTTCTGACACAACTGGCCTGACCTGGCTCATGTCTATAGCTTCAGACATACCCCACATTCCTTGGACAGTGTTTGTGGGCAAAGCCTTACCATGAACCACGCTAAGAATTTAAAGGTATCATCATGTGCCAGTGTATGACTTCGCCTCTTGGCCCCGTTTGACTGAACTGGCAAAAAAAAAAACCCACCAATTTCTCTGGTTTGCCTTCTATAGCTTGGGAACAGGTTGTACTAAACTGTAACACAGTGGCCAGGAAGGCAGTACCAACACTTTTACTTACTGGTTTTATAAATGTATAGAAGACAGAGTAGTTCAGCTTGCCCTGATTAGAACTAGTCTTCCAAGTTCTAACCTGATGGGAGCTCACACACAAAACCTTAACTAGACTGAAATGAAATGGATGTGAGGAATAAGAATAAGGAGAGATGTGAAGGAAAAGTTGGAAGTTATTCCCTTCAAGTCTGTCTTCAAGTGGCCTGTGTGAGAAGGCAGGGAGGAAGGGCTAAAAGCCACGAGGATTTAACAACATGCTAAAAGCTGAAATGAGAGATTAGAGTAGCTAGGGATGCAGTGGCTTAAGTGCACAAAACCTCAGAGACCTGAAGGCAAGAAGGTAATTCTGATGCAGCAAACAGACAGCTTGTGCTCTTTGTAAGCAATAGGAAAAATGGCACTGACATAGCGACAGCAGAATTGGACCCCAAATCAGTGTCAGATCAAAATGTTTCCCTTATTTAAAAGGCTCAAATTTATGTCCCTTACCTAGGAGAAATTTTAAAGTTTTCAGTAAATGTTATTACAAAAGAGACAACATCTTCTTAAATAATAATTTGTGGTTAAACCAGATCTACGATAAGAATTACAGAAAGCAGGTTTATATCCACTGTCTGATCACACTATTTATGTAAGAAGCATTTTTGGCACTTCATTACACTTAGGTGGGACTGTCTGGATGTGTGTGTGTTTGTGTCCCCTTCTAGCAACACTAAACCACACAGCACAGGTAACATTCTGAAGCAGATAGCTTGGATTCAAAACTGGCCTTACTTCACTTGCACTTGTTGTATGACAGGTTCTCCCTAAAATTTTGTTTTCTTAAACAAAGCAAAGAGCTTTTCTCCTTAGAAGGAGCATGTGTTTTGCTCACAGTGGAAGAGTAAATACAGGAAAAGTGCTGCTCTTCTTAATGCTATCCATGTTACTGCTATTGTACCTCCATAAATAATTTACTAAAGTAAAAGCATTTTTCAAATCTATGTTTTGCACAGACACTGAAATAATTTCAGATAATTACACTGGAGCTTTATTTACTCTAACACAGATCAAAGAAATTGCATCACAGTACTGTGGAAAATATTCACACCCATGCTTTCGCAGTATTATTACCAGGGCTGGTATCATGTCATCTGAGGCCCCCTTGTGAACGTTCCAAGAACGTTCCACTTCATCCATAAATCTGTGAAAATTTACAATTATATAGAATCACAGATTCAGAGAATGGTTTGGGTTGGAAGGGACCTTCAGGATCATCTAGTTCCAACCCCCTGCCATGGGCAAGGACACCCTCCACTAGCCCAGGCTGCCCAAAGCCCCATCCAACCTGGCCTTGAACATTGCCAGGGATCCTGCCACAGCTTCTCTGGGCAGCCTGTGCCAGGGCCTCACCACCCTCACAGGGAAGGATTTCTTCCCAATATCTAATCTAAATCTACCCTCTTTTAGAGCCATTCTCCTTGTCCTGTCACTCCACCCTTGTAACCAGCCCCTCTCCAGCTTTCCTGTAGCCCCTTCAGGTATTGGTAGGCAGCTATAAGGTTTCCCCAGAGCCTTCTCTTCTCCAGGCTTACTAACCCAACTCTCTCAGCCTGTCTCCAGAGCAGAGGTTCTCCAGCTCTCTGAGCGTCTTCATGGCCTCCTCTGGACTTGCTGCAACAGCTTCTTGTGCTGTGGCCCCAGAGCTGGACACAGTACTCCAGGGGGACATCTCACGTGAGTGGAGTAGAGGAGCAGAATATGGGTTGCAAATGCACATAGCCTGCTGATATCCAGTTTTTCATCCACCAGTATCTGCAAGTCTTTTTCCTCAGGACAGCTGTCAATCCATTCATCCCCCAGTTCCATTGGGCCATTGCACTTTTGCACACAATTTCCCCAATCCTGTGCAAAACTGCAGAATAGAAATAAATATATAGAAACAGCAATCTAATCAACCATTTATTTCTGTCTTGATGGTTTGGAGACAGAAGGCATCTTGCTTTTATTTACATTAAGTGTGTCAGTATAATTTGTGTAACACTTAAGTCTAAGGCATGTTAGCATGTTATGTGCTGGGTTTAACTGATCTGTTATTTGCTGCCACAGAGTCAACATGGGGAACCTCGACAAGGTTCACAGGAGGGTGTGACTGTGACCTCCCACACTGGGAACTCTTTCTCATGTTGTTTTCAGAGCCATGTACTTCAGCTTCATGTTGGGCCCTTGCACTTCGCAACCACAGTTAAGTACTTGGTCTAGATAGCAAAATGTGTTTGCTGGACTCCAAAGTGCTGTCTGCATAAATCCCAGCACAAAGTGCAGCAGGACTGTCCTTCAGTCTGTTGATGTTCAGGTTGACATTGGTTTGACTTTTAAAAACTGTCAGCAGTTAATGGTCCCTTCAGAAAGTGAAAATTAGTTTCTCAGGTGGAAACTAAGCTCAGGCATTAGAAGTAGAAATATTTTTGGTTTTCCTTAGGAATTCTAGTGTTGGTCAAATCCACAGGCTTCATTCTGATGCGATCCTTTAAGAGGTGTTTCACTAGGATTTGATACTTGTCAAACAACTCTTCTAAGTAGTTGCAAGCCCTGAAGCAACAAAAAGAGTGTATGCTGCTGTCAGCACTCAAAGTTGAACTTCCAGAAGGAAAATCAGAGCACTGCTGGCCATCATGGTAAGACTGGAAGTGGCAGCCCTGAACTCCCATCAGTCTTTTACCAGTTGCTGTGGGCTTGAGAAAAGATCTCACAGTCCATCAAGATTTGGATGGTTTACAGCAGCTGTAGGTAAAAGCTGCAGCTGCTTTTTTAGCTGGTGGGGATCTCAGAAGAAATCTTTTTAATAGACTCGAGTGGGTATAATTAAGATTATTCCTTCGGTGTATTTATCATTGAGATAATACTAATGAGATGAGCTTATTTACTTTTGACAAGTTGGAACCCAGCATGAATGGACACTACCTTGTAAAGGTAATGATGCCTGAGCAGGCACTTCAGGCCTGTCCTCTCAGTACAGTCCCCACTGATGGCAGTTGTGCAGGCATACAAATGCACAAGAATTAGTTCTGTAACTGAACTTTTTGAAAACAAGAGCAAGCTTATTTTATTCAGTGTGTTGAAGCACAGAGCTACAGGATAAATTCTCACCGCTCTCCAATCACAGGGTGCTGGTACCTCGTGAGCTTCTCCTGCGCATCCTTTCTGCACTCAGCCCGAGCTGCTGTATGCCTGTCTGGTTTGGGATAACCAGGAACATCCCCACTGGGCAGGTGCACTGTACGCCCTCTTCCAACTTTATACTGCCTGTTCTGGTGTGTTGTGGTGCAACGATTTGGTGTGCAATCATCTGCCCTTGGCACGAAGGAGGAAATAAGACCCAGAATTTTTATTAGGAGGGGTTATAAAGATGTGACAGGGGTGGACAGCTAAATTTTGCAATGAGAAATTGTGCTTATCATGTTCTAATTTTCCACTGGAAAGGAAGTGAAACAGTTTAAATTGCTTGCTATTTAATAATACTATTTGTGTTTTTTGTGGTGCTAAGGTTCCATCATGCTAAGCATTGCACAGAGTAGTTCTCAGCTGGGTAAATCATGAGAAAATGGGAAAATACAAAGAATATCTGTAACTGTGACGTGTAACTCTGAGCAGTCACAATTCCTGTGACAGTCTTCCTTCGTAACATCCAAAAGCTTGTTTCTATTCTGAAACATGACAAACATTTAATTAATAACTGGTTTGGACACAGTTAAGGGTTGATGCAATTTACAGATACAGAGAACATTGGCGATGTATTTTTATTTTTTTGTTGCCTTCGGAAATACCAGTCGGAAACTAAAGGTTAAAGGTAGACCATGGCTGTGCTTTGTCTCAGAAAGCTGTAATATGAATTTGTCTGGCAACTCAGGTGTTGACAGATGAATCCTTTGATCATTGGCGGAGCTGGGACAGACTGGGCAGCAGTCTGCGGTAAACATGGTCATCCAGGGCGAAGTATTCTGACAGATTGGGGGCTTTAGCCTGTGAGGTTTTGGGGACAAGTGCTGTGTGCCTCTCCCAACAACCATGCGCCCTGTCCTGCAGTAGCTCTGCACGCATTTGTGTCAAGTGTCTGGCAAGGAGGCAGAAATTATAATGGTTTCCCCTTTTATAGCTGTACCTCCTGACTGAAAGGTAGTAAGAACAGAGTTTTGTACCTCTGCAAGTAAGCGCTACAAAGCTGACAGAGCAATCTGATGTCCAGAAACACCATGGTCTCTGGGGTTGTAGTACTTGTGAGCATCCAGCACACTGATTTCAGAGCCCAGGGTTTAAACCTGAGGTTTAAATGTTGGCCAGAGCAGGTCTACGCGTGAACCTGGTTTGCCTTGGCAGCTGGCACAGCAGGAGACATGGCCAAGGGGAGCATTACTGGAGGAACCCAGGCAGGGAAGGCCTCTATACTGCCAGACCCACAGCCTCCTGCAAAGGGAACGCAGTGTGGGCTGTGACTAGGACAGGGGGACACTGCAGCTGGGCTGGGGGCTGCCAGGCAGTTCTGGGTGGGGAAGGGGCGTGGGAGGAATTGCTCCAGTCCCCAAGGCTTTCCTCAGGAGGATGAGCACTGGCTTCGGATTGCTAACACCGAAGCCAAACTGGCCTGGACACCTGCCTGCCAAACGCCCACGGACGTGCAGCGTCCAGCCTTGTTTACCAGCCGAGAGACAGCCCGCCTCTCCCCTCGGGGGCACGTCGAGGAGGGGAAGTAAAGAGGGCCCCGCTCCTAGAAACCGACCTTCACCCCGCCACATGCATGGCCTTTCCCCTACAAACCCAGCGCTTAGCGTCGCAGCCTTGACTGCGCCAGCCCCGGGGCCGGGCTACCGACCAGCCCCAGCCGCCGCGGGTCCCCCACGGGGGCCGGGAGGCGCGGGACAGGCCGCGCCGAAGGGGAAGCGCTGCGGGGTGGAGTCGCCCGCCCCAACCCCGCGGGGAAAGGGGGTGGAAGGGGTGGCGGAAGGCGGGGAGGGGGCCGGCACTGTGCTGCCGTGGGGCAGGCGCTGGCTTCGGGCAGCGGGGGCGGCTCCCGCCGAGCCGCGTCCCTGATAAAGAGGCGGCAGGAGGCGGGGGTGGTAGCGGGTGGCCATGGCGTGGTGTACGCTGTGCCTGGCGCTGGCGGGCGGTGCCCTCCTGGCCCTCCTGGTGCAGCTGCTCCGCTGGCTGCGGGCCGACGGCGACCTCACGCTGCTGTGGGCCGAGTGGCGGGGGAAGAAGCCAGGTAAAGCCGCCTGCCCGCAGCCGCCGAACGCCGGGAGGGTGGCGGGGCTTCGGGACGGGGAGCGGTTGTCGCCGGAGGCGCGTCTGAGGCGCTCCGATGGGGGTAGCGGCGTGTGGGGATGAGAGGGGTCTGCGAGGACGGGGCTGAAGTTCCCTCAGCACGGTGGAACCAGCCCTCGGCGAACAGCCCGGAGGGCTTTTCTGACGGTCAATAAAAATAACCCAAGAAGCATAATTTTCCTGCCCTTGTCCAACAAGGTGCGGGGCCCCCCATGCCTATAAAGTAGCTGTCTGAAAGCGTCTTTGCAGCAGCGGTGAGCTCCAGCAGATCTGTGATGAGGGCTTGTTTGGCCCAAACCTAGTTTGTTTTGGAGTGTTTCTGGGCACATGTCTGGTAGCTGAGGCTGCCTGGTGAGTGCTGGATACGGGGACAGTGTCGAAGGAAGGGTCTGTGAGCAAAGAGGATGATGCTTGGTGCGTGCGGCCAGGATGAGTTGATTTGTAGTCTGCTTGGTGTCTATTTCACTTTGTTCTTAAGGTCTTCTAGCAGGTCTCAGTTTTGCAGTAGTGCTGAAAGAGTTTACAGCTTGGTAAACATGAATATTAATCTTCAGATCAAATGAGTTTCCTCTTCCGAGAATTGTGCCCTGAAAGGCTTCAGGGAGCAGCACCATATGATTGCTGCCTGTGGCTTTACACTGCTTTCCTGTAGGCTTTACACGGCTTTTGGGACCTGTGGGAATAAAAGTTCAATAAAATGCCTTCAGCCATGGATTTTCAACTCCTGCTTGCGTTGACCTTTCTAATCTGACTGTAATTCAACCTACTTCTGGACAAAGATCTTTAAAAATCATAGGCTTTATTAGCTTAATAGAGGCTTTTGATCAGAAAAGCCACAAATTTCTGAATATCCCCCTCTGTTTCACCAGCAGCGGTGATTTGGGGTGGCTGGGAACTGTGCTGGGTGCGAGTGGTTGAGGTGAAAGTGGGGAGCTGACAGTGAACTTCCTGCATCTGACTGGCTGGAGGAAGAAGCTGGTTTGAAAGAAGATGAGGCATGGGATGCTGTAAACTGTCCCATGTGGGAAAAGAAACGATTTTGGGTTGGAATGGGGAGATAGGATCACATCGAATGAAGGCGGAGCAGAAATGTCTGGCTGGGGGGAGCGGTGGATTAAGGGTTTTGGATGGAGACTTTAACTCCATACGGGATAGCGGCATGGGTGAAGGTCGGCGTTTGGAAGGGCTTGAGAGGAGAGCAGGACAAAGTTGTTGAGATGTCTCTTCTTTTGGTAGAAGCTTGCTGCAAAAGCGCTAGTCCATGTAATGGAGAAGAGACTAGAAAAGCAAGCACAAGTAAAAAAGCTCTTAGAAATTTAAATCTGTTTGAGCAATCATCTGTAATTCTTTGGGTACACTGCCCAAAATTTTTATAGGAAGTCTATCGAGTAATTCCTTTACTATATGAAAACTTCGAAGAAGCGTCATCTGTGGACTTTGCAGTCATGGAGAGACTCAGGACAGGTAAAAAGGATAAATCTTCACTAATACAAACAGAATTGAAGCTTCGTCCTGAGGGATCTATGGGTAATGCACGTGAAGTTGTAGGACCAAGTACACATAGTGTTATTTGAATGTAGCCTTCAGTTGTATGGGAAGCCTGGCAACCTTTTAACTAGTCTCTCAAAGCTCAAATATAAAGAGCAACATAGTAATTTTCTGATGTAGTTGTTTTAACAAGTCATGTGAGAAGAATCAGGGAGAATTTTTTCAACATAAACTTATTTGCTCTGCAGAGAGATGAGCTGTGTTTTGTCCCCCTCCACCCTGCCAGCCTCAGTGCTTGTAATGAACTGAAATATGCAGCTGAAACAGTTCCATTTAAGGGGAATTTTGCTGATAGCTCAGCAATATCCATGTGGGATGGTGGTGCCCCAGTGCTGGTCCTAGGAGAAAGAGAAGGGATGGACGCTAGAAAAGATGTTTCTTTAAATACCTTCTCCCTTTCCCCCCTCCCCGTATTGTGCTCATAACGTTTGAATCCCATGGAAAAAACCCCTTGATCTTGATTTAGAGTTGTTATTAGAGCAGCTACTTTTGCAGTCATTATATTGTTACTGCTTCTTCAACAGTATTATGGATATCAATTTTTTTTGGAGATAGAAACACGTACTAAAAGCCATCTCATATATTTCTTTCTCATGTGCTATAAACTATAATTTTGAAGAAAGGCCTTAATATAGTTAAGACTGATTCCATTTCACTGACTCAGCTCTTTAGGGAGATTTCACTTCTGGGTTTTGTCACTGGCAGGAGCTGGATTGCTTCCCATCTTCTAAATATTTGTGTGGTTGGGAGACAAGGGAGACAAGGGTTACTGGGTGCTGGATGACTTCCCTTACGTGTTGTGTTTGGCTAGCTGAACAGCAGTTGCTCTGAATGGTGTTTTTCATGGGCAGTGTAATATTCTCAAGCTAAGGGGGATCCTTTTAGGTATGAAAGCCTACCTGAGAGTTGCTGGGAATAATGGTGTGATTCCTTAGGGCTGTGAGGAGGATGTTCTGTTTTAAACCTCCCTGGCCCAAATTTTTTTTCACAAATCAAATGACATGGCAACCTGGTGCTGTAAAATGTTGGAAAAAACCTAAATAGAGCTAGAGAAGCGCTTCATAGTAGCTCTGCAAGTGATCCCTGTTCAACCTCTGGTTTGTTATGCCTTGTAACACAGTAGTTAATGCTTAGTAATAGCATAATCTGCTTTTAGTTTTTAATTTGTAATGGTTAATTTTTAAACTTATTTCCAGTAAGAACAGGACATTTATTCTAGAGCAAGCTGGTGGTTTGATACTTGTTCTGCAATGGCATTTGAGCTAGGTTTTCCATTATGTTAACTCCCAGTAGCTCAGTGCTTGGTAACTATCAGCACTGGGGAATCAGTGGGAAACTTTCCTTATCTCCCTTAATTATTCTGTCCACAGAACTAGATCCTGAATAACTGCAGCTAAGCTACTCGAGACAGGTTGGGAGCAGGGAAACTAAGTGGTAGTAGGAAACAGGTTTGTTTTCAGTAGCAAGAGGAGATGAGTGTGATAGGCAGGGTTTAAGGTTTGTCCCTGTGTTGTTTTGTTCATGTAGTGTTTGTTTGCCTGGGGTTTCTGCCAAAAAAACAGTAATAGGAGCAGTGAACCCCTGTGCTTCTCATGGTTGATTCAATGAATTGGTAATGTATTGCAGTAAAACTACAGGAAAATAGTGTGAAGAAGTGTTCTAGACAGCAGCCATTTGGTATAGTGATAAATACTCATTCCTACAGCTTCAGCAGCACCTCTTTCCATCTCTCAAGTTCATAACCTTCTCTTCTCTGGAAACTGACTGTTGTCTGTTACTGCTTTTTTAAGAGCAAACAAATAACCCCTAAACAACCAAAGCTTGGTTTTAGGAGGGATTTTTCCTTTACTAAAATACAGTCAGGCTAAAAAAAAGACAAGTAATACTGCCAGTCCCACAAACCCATGTTGAGCTCTGACAATCAGTCTTGAGCGCTCTCAGCTCTTGTCAGAAGGGTTGAAGGTTTTGGTACCAATCTCTTTGTGGTATTTAAGTCATTAAAATGACAGGCTGGGTGGAGAATGGATTGAGAGCAGCCCTGAGGAGAAGGACTTAGGGGTGCTGATTGATGACAAGCTCCGTGTGCCATCTGTGTGCACTAGCAACTCAGAAGGCAACTATGTTCTGGGCTGCATCAAGAACCATGTGGCCAGCAGGCTGAGGGAGGTGATTCTGCCCCTCTGCTCCCCTGATACTCCACCTGGAGTACTGCATCCAGCTCTGGAGCTGCTGGAGCGAGTCTAGAGGAGGCCATGAAGATGATCAAGGGACTGGAGCACCTCTGCTATGAAGACAGGCTGTGAGAGTTGAGCTTGTTCAGTTTGGAGAAGAGCAGGCTCCAGGGAGACCTAGTGGTGGTGTATGAATACTTAAAGGGGTCCTACAGGAAAGTGGGAGAGGAACTGTTCACCAGGGGGTGTAGTGACAGGACAAGGGGCAATGGATTTAAGCTGAAAGAGGGCAGGTTTAGGTTAGACGTTAGGAAGAAATTCTTTGCTATGAGGGTGGTGAGGTACTGGCACAGGTCAGGCTGGATGGGGTTTTGGGCAACCTGGTCTAGTGAGGGTGTCCCTGCCCATGGCAGGGGGGTTGGAACTAGGTGATCTCTGAGGTTCCCTCCAACCCAAAGCATTCTATGATTCTATAAGACTCTAGAAATTTGAAAATGTGGTGTAGAGAGAACCAGGAACTGCTGACTGGAGTAAGCCAGAGGTGAAGGAGTCCCAGGCACTGGCTGCAGTGGATAAAAAAAACGCTTTTGCTAAATTAACTGAGTGGGCAGGTTTCAGAGAGCAGAAAAATGCTGGATTTGCCTTTTTCAGAATAGAACTGGCTTTAAGCCTCAGGAACTGCATTTGGATCTGCTGTTTTGAGTTATGCTGTGAAATCCTTCTTGCTTGGCTAGACATTGTTAGAATACTCCTCCAGAGAAACTTGAGAAATAGAAGGAAGAGCTCCTGTCAGCAGCGCTCTGAGTCGGATTTTCATGAGGACAGATACTCACCAAGACATATCCCAAAGAGCTCATACAAGTGGCAGGCAATGATACATTCTGGAGAGCGCTCAGATACTTATGAACCTTCATCTTTACATCATGTTCTAGAGTTAAACAGATGGCTTTCATCCATCGGTTGCATTTGATGATTTTGGACATGTGTCTGGAGAGCTGAGCCTTTCCCCAGTACCCAGGTGTAACATGGAGTGGGGGTGGTTGCAAACAAGGGGGAGCAGGCACATAAGCAGAGGAGGAAAATGAGTAAGATGCTATTATTTTTACTATAGGCTAAAAAAGCATGCCTGGGCAGGAACTATGAGTACATGGGGAATTTTACACGTGAGCATACGCCTTGGGGACTCTGAGTATTGTACTCTGGCCAATGCAGGAATTAACCTGCATCAGATACAGACCAAGCATGGAGGAACGCTGCTTTGCTTTGTTACGATTAGCTGTCTTTATTCAGTGAATATTCTTCTGTCAGCAGTTAATTAGGAACATTTTTGAGGTAGAACGTGATTGGGAAAGGTTTGGTTAGGCTTTTGTTTGGATTTGCAATACAGTAATGGTTTCCTGTCATTTCCAAGAATCCTCTTCTCCCTTTTCCTCTGAAACTCATCTTGATGAGGTTAATGGAAATGCTGTGTGTGGATGGCTTGCAGAAATGCAATCAAATTTCTTCCACGAGGTAGATAATCAGTGTTTATTCAGATTAGCCTTGGAACAAAGTTCAAGTGGCAACGGGGCAACTATGAACAATTTCACAACTGCATGTGACCAAAAAAATAAAGAAGTTAGGATTTTGTAATAGCTCCCCAAATCAGCATATTTCACCAGTATCAGCTTATACTCCTTCAGTGACTTAAATGTGCATCTTGGCCATGTATGAACTGCTGTCTTGATTCTTTTGATAGAAAATGAACTGCGTGGCAAGGTTGTGTGGGTGACTGGAGCTTCAAGTGGAATTGGAGAAGAGTTGGCTTACCAGCTGTCAAAGATAGGAGCCTTACTTGCCATCTCAGCAAGAAGAGAGGATGAGCTGGAAAGAGTGAAGAAGAAGTGCCTTCGTAAGTACAACATACTGCTTCATGTCAGAAGTTCCGTTGTTGCTGTGATGGAGCTTCCACAGAAACACTAACCCACATACCACAGGAATAAATTCCATGATGGAATTAAACTTTATACATAGCCTTACTGTACGTTTGAAGCCTTAGCACAGACTTAAAAACCTTCTTATCAATAGTAAGTGGCCTTGTAGGGTACTAGGTTAAGAAAAAGAATAAATAGGGTGGGGAATGGAGGACACAATGTAAGGGGTGTCATCCTTTTAAGAACCAGGTCCTGGAGCTGCCTGCTACTGAGAAGTCTTCTTCCTTCAGGTTTGTTCATGTTACAGGCAGACTAACAACTGACTTTTCTCTCTGGAAAAGAAATGAATAGAAACATTCAGAAAAAGTTGTTCTGAGCAAGGACAAGAGAGAAGGTCTCCTGTAGGACAACAAGGACAAATGTGAAATGGAATGTTTAGCTGTTCCAGTAGTCTTTCATTTGCCTATGGAGTCAATAACCTGGCTTCATTCCTTCTGTTTCTCTTCTTCTCTTCCATTTTCTGGCTTGATGCTGATAAATAGAGGTTTTGAACATGATTAATGCCATGCCTCTTCCAGACTATTTCATAGAATCATTAATAATGGAAAAGGCCTCCAAAACCATCTAGTCCAATTGTCCCCCTACCACCTCTATTGCTTATTAAAACCATGTCCCTAAGTACCTCATCCAGCCTTTCCTTGAACACCCCAAGGGGTGGTGACTCCACCACCTCCCTGGGCAACTTGTTCCAATGCCCAACCGCTCTTTCTGAGAAGAAATTTATCCTAATTTCCAACCTGAACCTCCCCTGGCACAACCTGCAGCCATTCCCTCTTGTCCTATCACTGGTTATCTGTGAGAAGAGGCTGACCCCCAGCTCACCAGAACCTCCCTTCAGGTAGTTGTAGAGAGCAATAAGGTCTCCCCTGAGCCCCCTCTTCTCCAGGCTAAACAGTCCCAGTTACCTCAACAGCTCCTCATCAGACTCATATTCCAGACCAGCTTCATTGCCCTTCTCTGGACACACTCCAGGGCCTCGATGTCCTTCTTGGTATTGAGTGGCCCCAAATTTATCCTCTGTGGCTCAGTATGCTGAGTATACAGAGCAGATTATCACACTGACAGTTTGTTTCCTAGTAATGATTATGGAATGTCCACAGTGCTGATGAAATAAGATATATACCTAAACATATAATAAGATAATGAAATAAGATAAATACCTAAACAGCAACTAGAAATCGAGTTGCAGCAGGTGTCTCTGAAAATCTGTCCAGGAGCTTTAAAAAATGCACAGCTCTGTATTTCTATTTTCTGGTGCTTTAAAAAAGCAGTCATTTAAGTAGATAGCTTCAAAAAGCAGTAGGAGGGCAGTGTGAAATTCCAGTGCTATATGATGCAATGTTTAGCAGTCAGGAAAAGCATACAGGTGCATTTACGTCTGTGGCCGTTTGTAGGCATTGCAAAACAGATAACATTGGATAGGCTGACAGGAGCCATAATCATAGAATCATAGAATGGCGTTGGTTGGAAGGGACCCGAAGGATCATAGAGCTCCAAAGCCCCTGCCACAGGCAGGGCCACCAACCTCAGGCCTGGATCTACACAAGGTTGCCCAGGGCCCCATCCAACCTGGCCTTGAACACTTCCAGGGACGGGGCATCCACTACCTCTCTGGGCAGCCTGTTCCAGCACCTCACCACTCTCTCTGTAAAAAACTTCCCCCTAATATCTAATCTAAACCTTCCTTCCTTTAATTTTAATCCATTCCCCCTTGTCCTGTCATTGTCTACCCTTTTAAAAAGTTGAATCCCCTCCTGCCTATAAGCTCCCTTCAGGTACTGGAAGGCTGCAGTGAGGTCCCCCTCACAGCCTTCTTTTCTCCAGACTGAACAAGCACAGCTCCCTCAGCCTCTCTTCGTAGGGCAGGTGCTCCAGCCCTCTAATCATCTTTGTGGCCCTCCTCTGAACCCTCTCCAACAGTTCCACATCCTTCTTGTGTTGGGGGCCCCAGATCTGGACACAGTACTCCAGATGGGGCCTCACGAGGGCAGAGTAGAGAGGGACAATCACCTCCCTGTCCCTGCTGGCCACCCCTCTTCTAATGGAGCCCAGGATACCATTGGCCTTGCGAGCTGCAAGAGCACACTGCTGGCTCCTGTTAAGTTTCTCATCCACCAGAATCCCCAAGTCCTTCTCAGCAGGGCTACTCTCAAGAAGCTCTTCTCCCAGTCTGTATCTATGTCTGGGATTCTTCTGGCCCAAGTGCAACACCTGACACTTGGCAGTGTAATAATAATCCTAGATATCCACTTTTGGGCAATGCTTGTGTGAGAGTGCAGTGCACTGAGGAATACTCAGGAACAATATTTCAACTGAGCCAAGAGTACAGATTTATCTAAGATGATTTCTGCTTGTGCCAAGTTGGAGTGACTCTGTGACTGTCTCAGCTGTGGTATAGACTAGTTTTAAAGTCTTAGATAGCCATGTTTTTTGCAAATACACACTGCTGAACTTTATGTTAAGTGTAGGTCAGATTAGTAGGATGTAAACTCTTCAGTAACATAGTTACTCCATATTTTCTATAGCCATCCTTTAAGTAGTGGAAGAGTAATTGAGCCCACTTCCCCTCTTACCCTTCTCATGGCTATGTAAATCCAGCTTTCCACCCCTTTCCTTGATTATCATGTGCCACCTTAGTGCACAGTATCTCCAGTTTGTCAGACTCCAAAATTGGACACACGACTCCAGATGGAGTCTAGGAGTGCTGTATAAAGGCACTTGAAAGTCGCTTCCTTCAGTCCACTCTTGCTAGCGCAGCACGTTAGCATGTGTAATTGCCAAAGCTAATTGCTGATGTGGGTTCAACTTGCTGTTGTCCTTCCATCAGGACCTCAGGTCTTGTTTGGAGAGCTGATAGGTAGCTATTTGGATGTTGGCCTGCAGTACTGCTTAGCATTATTCTGACCCAGGTGTGAAATTTGGCGTTTGACTTTGTTGAGCTTAACAAGGTTTGTCAAACCATTGTTACAGCTTGTTAAGATGCCTCTGAGTGGCAGTCCTACCCTCCAGTATAGCAACTGCTTCTTTGGACTTGATGTTAACTGAAAATTTGCAGAAACCCTGTATTTTTTCCCATGGTCTGAGTCAGTAACGATGATATTAAAAGATACTGATCATGGAGGGATGCCACTTACAACTGGCCACCAGTTAGACTTTGAATGGTTGGTTACTACTCTTTGGGGCTGGTGAGCCAGTCTGTTTTAGCAATCCACTAGTCTAGAGCCCTCATATTTCCCCAGTCTAGCTCCAGGGATGCTATGGAAGACAGCATGGAAAGCTACATAGTCAAGGTAAATGATGCTCTCCCCTTGTCCAGAGAGCCAGTCACCTCATCACAAAAAGCAGTTAAGTTGGTCAGGCAGTATGTCCATGTTGAATCTATGCTGGCTTTCTCCAGTCCCCTCCTTGTTTTTCATGTACTTGGAAATTCCTTTCAGGAGGAATTGCTACATCATTTTCCCAAGGACTGAGGTTAGGCTGTGTGACACTTGGTTCTCTCAGGTCACTGGGGATATCCTCCACTTACCAACTACCTTCCAAAGTTGAGTGACAGTGGCCAGCTCATGTACATCTTGGATGAATGTAATGCCCTGCTTGTATGTCCAGTTTGTCTCTAACTTGGTTTTCCTCTGACATTGGTAGTATTTCTTTCCCCCGGAGCCTAGCCTCAGGAGTGTGAGAGACCTGAGAGATCATCTTCCCAGTGAAGACTAAGGCAAAGAAAGCAATGAGTACCTCATGTTTTTCCATTCTCTTTGTCACTTCCTCACCATTCCTGTTCAGCAGTGAGCTCACTCTGTCTTCTGTCTTCCTCTTGTTGCTACTGTACCTATGAAGCCCTTGTTGCCTTTCACATCCCTCACCAGTTTCAACTCCATCTGAGCTTTGTTCTCACCAATTCCAGCCCTGCATGCTTGGGCAGTGGCTTCACGTGCTTCCTGGGTGGCTTGTCCCTGCTTCCACCTGCATGTTTTCTTCTTGCAATTGAGTTCAAGAATATTCTGTAAGGTTTGAGTAGCATGGGCTGGATTAAGATTGGGCTGCAACACGTAACGTCAACTTGAATTTGGCTGAATTACATGGCATAAAAAAAGCTCATAGGCTTTAACATGCCTGCTGTAGGTGCTGTACACAGCAGCAACCTAACTAGATAATTTGCATATTAATCTCAGAAACAAGCACATATATCTGGTTCAAAATGTAGAGGCACCACCCTATGATAAACATTTATGTGTTCTACACCATTTAAAAGCTGAAGGGGAGAGAGAGAAAGGGGGGAAATAGCATAAAAGCAATGGTAATACCTGTTGAGTCATGCATATACCAACTCAACGCTTCATTACACCTCTGCAGGAGGGAGAGAAAACAACTTGTATAACTTCACATAGTTCCTGCCAGGGGCCTCTGTTTTCCCTCAACCACTCTGCAACATGGTGTCCTGGTTTCAGCTATGATGGAGTTAATTATTTTTAGCAGTGGATGGAATGCCATGTTTGGGTGTTAGGATGAGAACAGTGCTGATAGCACCCTGATGTTTCTAGTTGTTGCCGGGCAATCAAGGACCTTTCTCAGCTCTGCATACTTCCTTACTAGTGAGAAAGGAGGGGACGTAGCCAGGACAGGTGACCCGAACTGGCCAAAGAGAATATTCCATGCCAGTTACGTCATGCTCAGTATAAAGGGGGACTGGGGGGAAGAGGAGGAGACAACACCAGGACGGGCAGTTTCCGGGTTCGGGGACGGCTCTAAGCTGTGCGGCCTGGGTTCTGTGGTTTGGTGAGAAACTGCATTGTGTATCACCAGTTTCATCTATTTTGTACTTTAAACTTCTGTTATTGTTATATCTAGTTTTCTGTTATTGTTTAGTAAACTATCCTTATCCCAACCTGCGTGGTTCTGGTTTCTAGGTTGTGGTTTCTTTTCCTCCTTCTTCCTTCCCTTTTCCCCCTCCCCCAACTTTCCTTCCCCCTTCCTTTTAAAAGTACAAGCGACTGTGTGGGGTGCGGCCCTCGGCCGGGGCAAAACCACGACAGTCATTTTGGCGCCCAACGTGGGGCACGAACGGTTGGGATAACGGTAGATCTGACCCTAACTATCGCAATTAAGATAAGCACTGTTGTTTAAGCAATCTCTGGTCACGATGCTGTGGTATTTATTCACAAGGCTGTGGTATCAAAACCATCGCATGCTGTATACAATCCTGGCAGGATTCTTTACTCTCTCAGGTCTGCGGCTCCCATATTTGTTCCCATACTTCATTATAGTGTATTTTATGATATCGGTCTATGATACAATAATATCGATGACCATGAGCTTAATCTGGTACTTGTATGAGGTTTTGCTGTCCTGTCCATTCTTTGGACAGGGAGGGGTTAATAACAGCACTGCTTTCTTTTCCTTTGGGCTAAATACAACAGCTCTTATGGCAATTTTTGAAAACCTTCAATATCTCTGGGATATTCAAACTAGCATTTTGCTATTGGTAGGTTTGGGACAGATGGTTCAGTTTTTGTTATATATCAAGCATAGGTTTATGAATACCACTGAAGAGCTTTCTCCGAGACAGAATAATCACGAGTGGCAGGGCATGTGGCAAAGTATGGGCAAGTACCTAGGTACTTTCTCACGCCCGATGGTTTGGAACTTCACTCCTGAACA
Organism: Porphyrio hochstetteri; assembly: GCA_020800305.1. NCBI lineage: Eukaryota > Metazoa > Chordata > Aves > Gruiformes > Rallidae > Porphyrio > Porphyrio hochstetteri. Next base: position 63,811,305 of record CM036908.1, on the reverse strand, counting down.
GCTACAAGACCCCGATCAAGTGACTGCATACCTAAAGAAAAATTGCTGTAGGTTTCCCAGAGATGGACACCTTACTGCACTGTGCTGGGCTCTGGCCACTATTTATCAAACACTGCTTGATAGCAGGCAGCATTGTCAGCACTGTCAGCACTGTCAGGGAGAAGGGAAAGGAAACAGACTGGCAGATACTATAGCTGCTGCAACCACTGGGGCTGACACTGCAGCTACTGTAATCTCTACAGCAGACAGTGCAGATGATCCGAAAAACCAACCCACACCAGTGTCTGTTGCTCCCGTACAAAAGAGGAAATGCACAAAGAAATCAGTTCGCACAGTGACGGATGATGATGATGATCAACCAGGGCCATCTCGAGGATATCAGGAGGAGGCAGAACCAGAGATTGTTACCCAATCCCTGACTTTGAGTGAGCTGCGTGAGGTTCGAAAAGATTTCACCCGCCACCCAAGTGAGCACATTATCACTTGGTTGCTCCGATGTTGGGATCACGGGGCCAATAGTTTGGAGTTAGAAGGCAGAGAGGCCAAGCAGTTGGGATCCCTAGCTAGAGAAGGAGGAATTGACAAAGCAATTGGGAGGAGGCCGGAAATCCTCAGCCTCTGGAGGCGACTACTGTCAAGTGTGCAGGAAAGATATCCCATAAAGGAATATATTACATGTCAGACACCCAAGGGTAACAGCATAGAGACAGCTATCCAGCACCTGAGAGAATTAGCTGTACGGGAGATAATTTATTATGATCTGGACAATTCACGGCTTCCCGCTGATCCCGATGAAGTCCTATGCACTCCAGCTATGTGGCGTAAGGTTGTACGAAGTGCACCAGCAGGGTACACCAATTCACTGGCAGTAATTGACTGGAATGATATGGATCCACCAACCGTAAATGAGGTGGCCTGCCGACTCAGGAAATACCAAGACAGTGTTTCCCTCTCCGTCATTGCAGCAGTAGAAAAACTGGTTCAACGACTTGACAACAATGTGTCCAACTCCCAACCCGTATGGAGCAATGTTGCAGCTACTGGGAGAAAGCGTCCATCGTTCCAAGAGGGAGAATACACACCACGACGTACATTGTGGTTTTACCTGCTTGATCATGGAGAGGACATGAGGGAATGGGATATGCAGCCCACCTCAGCCCTTCGAGCACGAGTAAATGAGCTGCGGGGTAAAACATTCGCACAACGAGATTCTGCCAGGAAGAAGGCTGCACCAGTTTCTACTGGGCAGTTCCCTAGACCAACTGGAAGGCCTACCTATATGTCTGATGTGTCTGATCCTCTTGAAGGGACCTCTAAGTCCTTTATGCAACCAGTGGGAAACAAATATGATCAGCAGCAATAGAGGGGCCCTGCCTCCAGCCAGGTGGAGGAGAGGGATAATCGGGTTTATTGGACTGTGTGGATCCGATGGCCTGGCACGTCAGATCCACAAGAGTACAAAGCTCTGGTGGATACTGGTGCCCAGTGTACTCTAATGCCATCGAATCATGAAGGGGTAGAACCCGTTTGTATTTCTGGAGTGACAGGGGGATCCCAACAACTAACTGTGCTAGAGGCTGAGGTGAGCCTAACTGGGAAGGACTGGGAAAAACACCCCATTGTGACTGGTCCAGAAGCTCCGTGCATTTTAGGTATAGATTATCTACGTAGAGGGTATTTTAAAGACCCAAAAGGGTACCGATGGGCTTTTGGAATAGCTGCTTTGGAAACAGAAGAAATTGAACAATTGTGTGCCTTGCCTGGACTCTCGGAGGATTCTGCTGTTGTGGGGTTGTTGAAGGGTGAAGAACAGCAAGTGCCAGTTGCTACGACGACGGTGCACAGACGACAATACCGTACTAACCGAGATTCCCTGATTCCCATCCATAAGTTGATTCGTCAACTGGAGAATCAGGGAGTGATCAGCCGAACCCACTCACCCTTTAATAGTCCCATATGGCCAGTGAGGAAGTCCAATGGAGAGTGGAGGCTGACAGTAGATTATCGTGGCCTAAATGAAGTCACTCCAGGTATGAGTGCTGCTGTACCAGACATGTTAGAGCTCCAGTATGAATTGGAATCGAAGGCAGCCAAGTGGTACGCCACAATCGACATTGCGAATGCTTTCTTCTCGATCCCACTGGCGCCAGAGTGCAGGCCACAGTTTGCTTTCACCTGGAGAGGCATCCAATACACGTGGAATCGTCTGCCCCAGGGGTGGAAACATAGCCCCACCATCTGCCATGGACTAATCCAGAATACACTGGAAAAGGGTGATGCACCAGAGCACCTGCAGTATATTGATGACATCATTGTATGGGGCAACACAGCAGAGGAAGTTTTTGAAAAAGGAAACAGGGTAATTAAAATCCTTTTAGAAGCCGGTTTTGCTATAAAACGAAGTAAAGTCAAGGGGCCTACGCGAGAAATCCAGTTTTTAGGAATAAAATGGCAGGATGGGCGTCGTCAGATCCCAATGGACATTATTAATAAAATAGCAGCTATGTCTCCACCAAGCAACAAAAAGGAAACACAAGCTTTCTTAGGTGTTATAGGTTTTTGGCGACTGCATGTCCCAAACTACAGTCTCATTGTGAGCCCACTCTACCATGTAACTCGAAAGAAGAATGATTTCCAATGGGGCCCTGAGCAACAGCAAGCCTTTGAGCAGATCAAACGCGAGATAGTCCATGCAGTGGCCCTTGGGCCTGTCCGGACAGGGACAGATATTAAAAATGTGCTCTACACTGCAGCTGGGGAGAACAGCCCGACCTGGAGTCTCTGGCAGAAAGCACAAGGGGAGACTCGAGGTCGACCGTTGGGGTTTTGGAGTCGGGCCTACAAAGGATCTGAGGCCAATTATACTCCAACAGAAAAGGAAGTACTGGCCGCCTATGAAGGGGTTCGAGCCGCCTCAGAAGTGATTGGAACTGAAGCCCAGCTCCTCCTGGCACCCCGACTGCCGGTGCTGGGCTGGATGTTCAAAGGGAAGGTTCCTTCTACACACCATGCCACTGATGCTACGTGGAGCAAGTGGGTTGCACTAATTACACAGCGGGCTCGAATAGGAAACCCCAATCGCCCAGGAATCGTGGAGGTGATCACAGACTGGCCAGAAGGCAAAGATTTTGGGATGTCACCAGAGGATGAGGAGGTAACACACGCTGAAGAAGCCCCACCCTACAACGAACTGCCAGAGAATGAGAAGCGATATGCCCTGTTCACTGATGGGTCTTGTCGCATTGTGGGTAAGCATCGGAGATGGAAAGCTGCTGTATGGAGCCCTATAAGAAGAGTAGCAGAAGCCACTGAAGGAAAAGGTGAATCAAGCCAGTTCGCTGAGGTGAAGGCCATCCAGTTAGCCCTGGACATTGCTGAGAGAGAAAAGTGGCCAAGGCTCTACCTTTATACTGATTCATGGATGGTGGCGAATGCCCTGTGGGGGTGGTTGCAGCAGTGGAAAAAGAACAACTGGCAGCGTAGAGGCAAACCTATATGGGCTGATGACTTATGGCAAGATATCTCTGCTCGGTTAGAGAAACTTGTTGTAAAGGTACGTCATGTCGACGCCCATGTACCTAAGAGTCGGGCCATGGAGGAACATGAAAACAACCATCAGGTAGATAAGGCTGCTAGGATTAAAGTGGCTCAGGTAGATCTAGACTGGCAACATAAGGGTGAATTATTCCTAGCTCGATGGGCTCATGATACCTCGGGTCATCAAGGGAGAGATGCAACATATAGATGGGCTCGGGATCGAGGGGTGGACCTGACCATGGACGCCATCGCACAAGTTGTCCACGAATGTGAGACATGTGCTGCAATCAAGCAAGCTAAGCGGTTAAAGCCCCTTTGGTATGGAGGACGGTGGATGAAATATAAATATGGGGAGGCTTGGCAGATTGATTACATCACCCTCCCACAAACCCGCCATGGCAAACGTTATGTGCTTACAATGGTGGAGGCAACTACCGGCTGGCTAGAAACATATCCCGTACCCCATGCCACTGCTCGAAATACAATTCTGGGCCTTGAAAGGCAAGTCCTCTGGCGACATGGTACTCCAGAAAGAATCGAATCAGACAATGGGACTCATTTCCGAAACACTCTTATAGACACCTGGGCCAAAGAGCATGGCATTGAGTGGGTGTACCACATTCCTTATCATGCACCGGCCTCTGGGAAAATTGAACGATATAATGGACTTTTAAAAACTACACTGAAAGCAATGTGTGGTGGGACATTCAAGCATTGGGATACACATTTGGCCAAAGCCACATGGTTAGTTAACACTAGGGGATCTACCAATCGGGCTGGCCCTGCCCAGGCAAAATTTCCACGTACTGTAGAGGGAGACAGAGTCCCAGTAGTGCATATGAAGAGTGTATTGGGAAAGAGAGTTTGGGTCATCCCTGCTTCAGGCAAAGGTAAACCCATGTCTGGAATTGTTTTTGCTCAAGGACCTGGCTGTACTTGGTGGGTAATGCAGAGGGATGGAGAAGTTCGATGTGTACCTCAAGGGGATTTGATTTTGGGTGAGAATAGCCAATATAACTGATAGAGTAGAAATTATAATAATTGCCAAATAACCCATTATTGTATATTCATTATTGTTATGATAGCCAATATAATTAATAGAGTAGAAATTATAATAATTGCCAAATAACCCATTATTGTATATTCATTATTGTTATGATTGCTGTATGTTGTACCATAGCATTATAGCCGGAGTCATACAAGTTAATGAAGAATGAGTGCCATGATGATGGAACCGAAGCCTGGCCTCTTAAGAACTTTTTTTCTCCCTTTGAAAATAAACTCTGACCCACAGACTATGAGCATGGACCATGCCAGGTGTATCAGTCAAGAGCCTGAGATGCAGCATGCAACGAGCCAATGGAACATACAATTATCCTGAGAAACTGTTACGACAAATGGAGCCTGAAAATCATGGACTAAATGAACTCAACAACTTCAGAGGGATGATTCACAGACTGAGGGAATAAGATCTGTATGCACGTATGTGTGCATACATGTGTACATACATATATGGGTATGTGAAACACGAAACTGATTGTACCTAAAGAAAATTGTTGGATCTGGTCATGACGTAAATGGTATGGAATAAGGGGTGGATAATGTCCTGGTTTCAGCTATGATGGAGTTAATTATTTTTAGCAGTGGATGGAATGCCATGTTTGGGTGTTAGGATGAGAACAGTGCTGATAGCACCCTGATGTTTCTAGTTGTTGCCGGGCAATCAAGGACCTTTCTCAGCTCTGCATACTTCCTTACTAGTGAGAAAGGAGGGGACGTAGCCAGGACAGGTGACCCGAACTGGCCAAAGAGAATATTCCATGCCAGTTACGTCATGCTCAGTATAAAGGGGGACTGGGGGGAAGAGGAGGAGACAACACCAGGACGGGCAGTTTCCGGGTTCGGGGACGGCTCTAAGCTGTGCGGCCTGGGTTCTGTGGTTTGGTGAGAAACTGCATTGTGTATCACCAGTTTCATCTATTTTGTACTTTAAACTTCTGTTATTGTTATATCTAGTTTTCTGTTATTGTTTAGTAAACTATCCTTATCCCAACCTGCGTGGTTCTGGTTTCTAGGTTGTGGTTTCTTTTCCTCCTTTCTTCCTTCCCTTTTCCCCCTCCCCCAACTTTCCTTCCCCCTTCCTTTTAAAAGTACAAGCGACTGTGTGGGGTGCGGCCCTCGGCCAGGGCAAAACCACGACACATGGGTTGAAATTCACCAGTAATTTTGGAGGCTGTTGTCTCTCAAAAGCTGTAGAAGGAAAGAAAGAAAAATAAAGTATGTGAGGGGGGATATTTCTTGGTTTGTCAAAGCTCAAATATGATTTAAATATGGAAAGGCCGAAGGAATGACAGACAATGGCTGGATTTATACAGTAATTGAGGTTGGAATGGACCTCAGGAGGTTGTTGTTCAGCCTCTGCTAAAAGCTCATGTTCTGTTAAGGGTCATTATAAAGATAGAAATCAAAGATAGAGGAGAAAACGCTGAAGAGCTGCATAATAAAGATTCTGTGCTGAGTAACAGAGTCAGGATAAACTGTTGTGTTATGCTAAACTATTGAAAGGAGTTGTTCTGAAAACCTCTGGGGAAGGAGATGGATGCTTGATGCCATAACAAAATATTATTCTAAACATTACTTTATGCAGATGTCTTGCAAAAATAAATTAGTTGGGTGATTGTAACCATGTCTTAGTTAAAAAGTAACTCAAACTTAATGAACCTGCAAAAGGGAAGAGGCAGCCCATAATTGCTTGGTAGGAAAAAGTCAGAAGAACAAGAACTAGGCTTCAGGTTTGACATTTCCTGAAGTCAGGAGCTTCTTACATGGTGTAAAAGAGCACTTCCTTCCTTATCACAGTCTTTATCTGTGTCTCTTCCTTTTTTCTTTCCCCTGTGTAGCTTTCTTGGCTGGGTTGACTGTGTGGTCTTGTTATTCCATGGCAGAAACACTCCACATCCCAGCAGGCTTCAACTGTGCAAATCCATTGGATTTGGCAGAGCTGCGTGTCTGAGAGGGTGGTTTAAACTACATGGATTTTCCACTGTGTTTCTGGAAGAAATGGAGGGGAAAATGCACGTGGAGGGGTTGGAGAGAGCAATCAATGGCAATACTGGTATCTTTAAATGAGACAGGTGGGTTTGTTTTAACTAGTACCCTAAATACTAATGACCTTTGAGCAGAGGCAACTTATGGAATTAAGTAACCTCCTTACTTGTACATGGCTGTAAAGGCAAAGTTCAACCATGCCTGTATACACAAGAGGAAATAGTTTAAAAAGTCAGAGCCTTATGCTCTCTAAAGAGGGGGGCTGGTTAAAGGGGAGCAGGTACACTTAGCTGTGGCTGGCAATCAATTTACAAGCCAAGTTAGCACTATCAAAAAATATAAATAAAGTACAAAAGTCATGCTGTATGTAGTTTAAAAAAATCTGAAAGGATTAACCACCTTCCACTACCTGAAGAGAGGTTGTAGAGAGGTGGAAGATGGTCTCTTCAGCCAGGTGACAGGTGATAGGACAAGGGGCAATGGCATGAAGCTGTGCCAGGGCAGGTTTAGATTGGACATTAGAAAAAAATTTTTTACTGAAAGAGTTGTCAGGGCCTGGAACAGGCTGCCCAGGGAGGGGGTTGTCACCTTCCCTGGATGTGTTTAAAAAAGGGTCGATGAGGTACTTAGGGATATGGTTTAGTTTAGGATGGGATTGGTTGGACTTGATGATCTTCAAAGGTCTTTTCCAACCTTGTGATTCTGTGATTCTGTAACATTGAAGACTTTATTTTTGTGTTGTCTGCCCCAAAACCCCAGGGGAACAGATCACAGCTCAAGAAATACTTGCTATGGAAAAGGTCAGTTGTTCTGAAGAGGCAGTGGTAGAAATGCTCAACATGAAGGCTTGAACTTGATGACAGATGACTTTTATTTCAGGGGATGGATATATTAAAAGCTTGTCAGTTAGACAAAAACCTTTTTCTTCTACCTCCTCCAATAATCTAGCTTCTCTAGACTTTGCCTCATAGCAGTTGATGTATGTATGTTGTGTTTTGGGTCTAAACTATACTTGTCCTGTTATCAGGAAGAAACATGCTTGACCAACACGAGCAAAGTGTCAGGGCTGCCAATATGTTGTGCCTCTGAATGCCTCAGGGAAGAATTTCTGTATCAAATAATTCTGTGCCATGTTACTCCCAACTATTGCAATTGTTGCAACTGAGTTATTAGATAAAGCCAAGTGTTTCACAAGCAAAACCAGAATGATGAGAGATGAAAGAGTTGGTAAAAGCAGCTTAAAAATGGATTCTATGTGAAGCTCAAAATGAAAATAGAGAGTGCATTTTATAGCCAACAATGTTATGGTTTCTTGGTGTCTTCTTAGTGAAAATGTGGTGTTTAAAAGCACATTGCATTTCTCACAATTGTTATGTCAGCAATCTTACTGGTTCCTGTTCACTTCATGGTTATTTGTAGAGATTAGCAACTTGAGTGACAAAGACATCCTCGTTCTGCGTCTTGACTTGACTGATAGAAGCTCTCATGAAGCTGCAACCAACAGTGTTCTCAGGCATTTTGGTAAGGTAAGGTGCACTTCTGGTAAGGTTAAACTTCTTTTTCTTCTCAATCTACTATCCCTGCATTATGTTCCTATTTTACTTTTATTCTATTGTATGGTAATTTCACCATCACCTGCATTTTTCTTAAGTTTCATTATTAAACTTGCCCAAAAGTACATGAATTTTCATCCCTTCTGTTGCTTGCTTCTGGGTTTCATTAGGCTTTACAGAGATGTAGCAATGAACAAATAATCACTAATCATTACCAAGAACTAAAGATTCACGTGCTTGATGTCACTGATTTTCTGGACCATCTGGATCAATCCTCAGCCATATATTTAAGGCTTAAAAGGGTGTATGAAGGTCAGAACCTTTAATCCTGTAACTTGGCTTCAGAGCCATATGGGACAAAACTGGACCCCAGGTTTTTTCCTTGCTTTGTGCATAGTTTTCATGTTTGCTAGTTCAGAGTTAAGACAGTAGCAGTCAGATCTGACCAATACTGACTCCACCATGAAGAACTTCATGACCTTTCATGGTGCAGAACTTCAAGCTAGACCTTTTACCCAGTGATATTTTGATTTCACAGTGAAATTACTGGTACAAATTTGGTTCTTCTGTTCTTTAGTTGGTTTCTGGTTTTGCACAAAACACATTTTCAGAGCTCACCTTGCAGGGCCTGAGCTTTAAAGTGGTATCTGCTGGAACTCCTTCAGCAGCTGGTACACCTTACTTGTGTATGGCAGTGCCAGTATGTGTGTTATCTGAATATATCATTCTCTCTTTCTTGAGATTGATGTTTTGGTCAACAATGGTGGACGCTCCCAACGCTCTCTGTTTGTGGATACAAACCTGGATGTCTACAGTGCCATAATGGAACTCAACTACCTTGGTACAATCTCTTTAACAAAACATGTCCTGAATCACATGATCCAGAGGAAGAGAGGGAAGATTGTTACTGTGAGCAGCGTGATGGGTATCATGGGAGCTCCTCTTGCCTCTGGGTACTGTGCCAGCAAGCATGCTTTGCAGGTATGTTAAATTTCTGAGATGTAATTAACTTGTGTAATAGACCAGCATCAGTTGGTACTGTAGCAGAGGACTTCATTCTGTGCAGAAAACACAAGTCTCACCTGAAATTGCACACGGCACATGTCGATTTCTCAGGTTTGGAATGGCCTTTAAAATTAGTTTGCTCTGAAATGTGAAGTATCTCAGCTCCCAGTGTAGACTGATTTTTCTGACTGAAACTCAAATGCCATCTTAGTTGCTCCTAACCACTACTACCCAGCTAAATTCCAGTGTGAAACACAAGACCTCAGCCCCCGGCCTCAAGACTGAGGAATACCTAAATCAGAGGATTTTCCCCTTGCATATAGAAAACTTGATGTTATCATCTTGACTCTGTTGGGGAGGAACAGTCACTGGTGAGAGTTTTAGGACTTGAGAAAACCTTTAGGACAGGAAAGGGGGTACAGAGAGTGGTAAAGCAGACAACTCAGAGAAATGATCTAGCTGGGAACACCTGAATGAATCTTCCTGTGAAGAACTGGCAGCTCACAGTGTCTTAAGCTTTACACAGAAGGTAACTTCCCATCTTTCAGTATTACTTGGCAAGAGCTTTCGAAAATAGCCTCACTTGTGTAGAAAAATGTGAAAGAGCTCCTCAGAATAGTATCCCAGGGAAAAAACAAAACCTGGATCACTGAGGAATCATGTGTTTAGATTAGGAAAAAGTTCTTCTGTGAAAGGGTTATTGGGCACTGGAACAGGCTGCCCAGGGAGGGGGTTGGGCCACCGACCCTGGATGTATTTAAGAGGGGTAGATGAGGTACTTAGGGATATGGTTTAGCATAGGACAGGAACGGTTGAATTTGATGATCTCAAAGGTCTTTTCCAACCCAGTGACTCTGTGATTCTGTTTAACCAGTAGATTTATTTCATTATATTTGCCTTCCTGCCGGTGTACTTTTTGATCTCAGTAAAATAAACCTCAGCTGTGCTTACTGACGGTTTAAAAAGCTGGCACCTTCTTACTGCCTGTTGGATTTAAGCACATAAACAGAGTAAACAATAACTTAAGCTCTGGAATCAATATCTTGTTGACAGTTTGACTAACAGCCACAAAAATGTAACAGTGGCTGACACAGCAAAGCCAGCAGGCACTAGGAAGACTGAAGGTGTGGAAGACAGTGACAAGCCTCTGCCAATAAATCTTTTTCCATTAGTGATGAGGAGAGATCTGCTGCTCTTCAGTGAGTGGCAGCAATGAGATCGGTCACCAGAGGCCAGCTCTTGGTTTAAGGCTAGTGGGTTTACATGAGAGGAATGCAGTGAGTTCCCTTTAGGTGCCTTCCAGTGTTGTCTCAGTTGGACTCTTTTGGGTGTGGTGTAGTTGGCCTGAGCATGGATAATTAATTGCAGAGCACAGGGAATTCATGTGTTGCTTTAAAAACTGTCAGAACTCTGAACCTTGTGTTAAGATGAGGACGTGGATGATGCTTTAAAGAGAGTTTATGAAAATTGCTGGATTAATTAAAACATGTGATTTACAATGAAGATTTTGAAAAGACTGAAAGACTCTTCTCAGTTGAGATGGGAGCATGAAACCCCAAAAAACTAGCAAAGCTTTTTTTAAATATTAGATGTCACCAGCAGTTCAGGTCAAGGAAGTCTGTAGGAGTGGCAGTGCTCTGATGGGAATGGCTGGAGAGAGGGTAGGGGAAAATAAGGATGAAGCATCAAATGCTACTTTTCCTGTTGTGTTTTTCCAGCATGTATCAACCCTTATCCTAACACTGTCTTGAAATGAAGACTGAAGAATTGTGTCCAGAGAAGGGCTACAAAGCTCCTCAAGGGTTTAGAAGACAAGTCCTATGAGGAGTGGCTGAGGGATCTGGGATTGTTTAGTCTGGAGAAAAGGAGGCTGAGGGGAGACCTCATCGCTCTCTACAACTACCTAAAAGGTACTTGTAGTGAGGTGGGGTTGGTCTGTTCTCCCTGGTAGCTAGTGATAGGACAAGGGGAAACAGCCTGGAGATGCATCAGGGGAAGTTTCGGTTGGATATTAGGAAACATTTCATTACCAAAAGGGTTGTCAGAGATTGGAACAGGCTGCCCGGGGAGGAGGTTGAGTCACCAACCCTGGATGTATTTAAAAGAAGAGTACATGTTGTACTTGGTGACATGGTCTAGTGTTGGACCTAGTAAGGCTAGATAGATGGTTGGACTCGGTGATTTTGAATGTCTTTTCCAACAAAAACCATTCTCTGATTCTGTGATTCTATTGAGTTTTGGCTAACAAGTTATTAAATATGGTTGCCTATCTGACATGAATTAATTTCTTAGGGTTTTTGTGGGGGTTGTTTGTTTGTTTGGGTGTTTTTTGGTTGGTTTGTTTTTAATTCATGCTGTGGAGTCTATCACACCTTAATGCTGCAATCTTAAATTATGCCTTTTGGAAAGGTCCCTCCTTTTGTTCTGGCTTTTTTTGTTTTAGGTTTTTTTTATTGGGTTTTATTTTCTAATTTCTTCTAAATGGCAGTTGGAGGAGGGAGGGAGGAAGGCAGGAATGCTGCTAAGAATTAAAATTTGTTCTTTGAAACAATCATGCTTTGATTCATGCCAATTGGAATTCTTCATAACAACGTTCCACTGGTGAAATTACCCTTTATTTCAGTTCTGGGAGTGCTGTAAGAGCATGAGTCAAGTCCACGGGAGTCCTCATCTCTCTGATGCTGTTTCTCTCCTACTGCGATGCTGCTCACGGACATAATGTGCCATTCAACTAGTTGTACTTCATATAATTGGTGGTATGTGGATCAGGAATCCTGGCCTTCACGATGTTCCTTAAACAGGAGCTTGTCTGATAAGCTCATGGACTGCTCTGCCACTGTCTTTGTTCAGTCTCTGGTTGTTATGGGAATTTCTAAATGTTTCTGCTGTAGTCAAAGCTGGGTCAGCCTTGCCTTCTTCAGTGTCTTCTAGGGCTTGGTCGCTAAGCTGGAAAGACCCAAAGATGGCTTAAAGTGGGTCCTGTTCCACAAGTCAGAGCTGGCTTCAGTCTGGGCTTGGTGGCAACACACAGATTGTTCCCCTTGCACTGGAGTTCCTTTACTTCTCCCAAATCTGGGTCTGCCCCTGCCTGAATTTAAAGAAGAGAGCACTTCCTTTTCTTACTTAGGAGTTAGGAAGTGGAGGAATTTCATACCAGCTCTCTTGGGATATCTAAGATAAGTGCTGGAATTAGAGAACCTGTATGTACTGTGGGTAAAGCCTCCAGAAGGGACTGAGAGTATGTGAGATTCTGGTCTTCAAGGGACTGTTCAGAACATATTCCCCAGGATTTTAGCTGAGTCCATCTCCTGGCCATCCTGTGTTGCTGTTGAAGTCTGCACTTCATCCATGGTGCAGAAACTTGGACCTCTGCAGCATAGGGGAATGAGGGGCCACACAAACTCCTTCAAATGGAGAGGGATGGTGGAATGGCCACAGAGCAGAAACAGGAAAGAAGCAGCAATCTGAGAGCAGAGTGTGCCAGAGCCAGTGCCCACAGCAGGAAGGTGTCTGGTGCAGGAAGTGTGTCTTCCTGCAGCTACTTAGGGCTCCAGGTAGGCACCATGTTTAGGTAGAATTTGTATCCCAAGAAGCTTCCCAGCATTTAAGCTGGTGTAGGTGCTTTGTCACAAGTGATGGAGCAATATTGAGGGCTTCCTTCCTATCACATCTGTGTCTACACAACCTTCCGCCTCCCCAACTCCTGGAACTGTGTCTTCAGTTTGCCTCCTTCAGGCGAAATGTGAGTCAATTCTGCTCTTCAGCATGGAGATCACCAGGGAGCATGGCCTGGGAGAGCTCCTACTCAGTCCTGCTCACGCAGTTCAGGCCCGACAGAGTAACTCAGGATATCCTAAGGGAGGGAAGATAGGAGCCTGGGGTGCTCCTCATGCTGTGTTTCTGGGAGAGCCTGGACTTCCAGTCATTGCTCCAGCAAATAGGACACAAAGCACTCATGTCAGCAAGGAGCAGTACCATGTCTTCGCCCTCACCTCAGTGGCCACGCTCGGGACATACGCTGCTACCTTCTCCCTTTTGGGGTTTCGTGTCTTTTCACTTCTCTGTTCATTGTCAGCTGGGGTGACAGTACCACTTTTATGACAGAACTGCACAATTTGGGGGTTAAGGGGCTTTTCTGAGAGAGGCTGGCTCTGGGCACCTTGGGGAAAGGAGGGGATGTGGCATGAGCCTGGAGATGTAGGTTAAATTGTGGTGTCTGAAGGTGTGCACCAGGGGTGGTGATGGCTCCTCTCAGGGCAGGAGGTAATCTGTGGGAGGGCTGGGGTTTTAATCCAAAACAACCAGGTGGCTGGCAGATCCAAGATGCTTCGCATTGTGTCCAGAATGCAGACTTTTGGGAATATAACTGTTTTTACATTAGAATGTCCTCCTCTAAGTGTTCCACATCTCCAGGCTTTGATAACATGCTGTGAAGATCTGATACTAGTTATGGGGCCTGCAGGTCCTTCTAATATGAAGCACACAGTCATTGTCTTTACAGAAGGTAACTGCAAAGCCTGCACAGAGTCTGTGAGCTGGAATAGTCACCAGCAAATGGGAAATTAGAGCCCGTGTGCTTGGCTGTAGGTGTGCATGGGTGTGCAGCTCCCTGCCTGGCTGCAGTGGGGTGCCCCAGCTGAGTCCTACTGTGTCATCGCAGGAGCACACCTACCCATGTTAGCCCCGTGTTGCAATCAGTGAAGAGCTGTGGGTCAGCCAGCCCTCCTCCTGCTCTGCACAGGAGGACAAATTGTACCTTTTTACTACAGTGGGAGAGGTTTATCAGCCTGTGCTCACTCTCTGCCTCTGTTATGACACAAAATGATGTGTTAGAACAAACAGAGGGAACTGTTGTTAACCAGGTCAGAGACACAACAGGCTGTGGTGTTTGCTAAATCACAGCTCTGCACTGCTTGGCCAGCAACTCTGGTGGGACACACCTTCCTGAACTGACTGTGTTCCCACTAATAGCTGCTGTCTAAATGGGAATTGCCACAGAGACCAGGAAAACTTGTAACCTGTTATCTTAAAGAAAAGACATGCAGCTTTTGAGATTATAGTTTAACTGAAGTGCATTGGTAGTGTATTCCTGGGCTGAAATGAGATGTATTTCTATGTGGATGCTAATTTCAAACTCTGTGGTACAGATTTACCCCTAAAATCTCAGGGTGCACCTTGGACTTCATAAGCTGAAAAGTTTTCCTCCTCCTCTTATATAAAACCAGTGCCACTTACTCAAGAGAAATGATTTGAAATCTTTAATCTTGCCACAAAGAGCTTCTCTTGCTTGCAAAAGAGAGTTTCCTGGATACCACGGTTTGCCCTTACGGGGGGTGGCACTTCCACTGCCAAGCAGTGAGGCTGAGCACGTGCAGCTGCACTGGCTGCAGTGGGAGCTATGGGTGTGTGGGGTCTCCAGCTGTGAGCCCCCTGCACTGCTGCAGCATGGGGCAGCAGAGCCCAGCTGCAGCCTAGAGAAACGAGTGTGTACTTGGGAATCAAGGATAGACCCTTGGGTGATTGCTGTGCCAACAATGTCGAATTGTAAATTAGCCATTGAACACATAGGCAAGGCAGTAGAAATTCCTATTAGTGGAATGTGGCTTGCTTTACAGCATAGAATTAGCATGGCAATGTCAGTAAACCCTGGCTAAGTGTGCAAATATGGTGAAGGAAGATGACCTTCCAGTCTTTTCTTCCAGGGGTTCTTTAATTGCCTTCGGACTGAGCTGACTGACTACCCTGACATCAGCATTATCAACATATGCCCAGGCCCTGTACAGTCCAAGATTATACAGAACGTCTTCACGGAGAATCTTGCCAAGGTAAGGACTCAGTTCTGGACAAGGGGGAATGGACTAAAGCTAAAGGAGGGAAGGTTTAGATTAGATATTAGGGGGAAGTTTTTTACAGAGAGAGTGGTGAGGTGCTGGAACAGGCTGCCCAAAGAGGTGGTGGATGCCCCGTCCCTGGAAGTGTTCAAGGCCAGGTTGGATAGGGCCCTGGGCAACCTTGTGTAGATCCAGGCCTGGAGGTTGGTGGCCCTGCCTGTGGCAGGGGGGTTGGAGCTCTATGATCCTTGGGGTCCCTTCCAACCCATGCCATTCTATGATTCTGCGGTAAGAGATAGAACTTGTGCCTCAGGACCAGTCATCCTTTTGTGGGTTTCTTTTCTTTTCCTCCCCATAATAAAAGCCAATCTCATCTTGCTTTGACCAAAGGCTTGTAATTCCTTGTGTATCAAGTCTGTATCAAATGACAATGTTTGGGAGTTGTTACCCTTTCTCTCTTCCAACCCTGCTGCACTTCCAGGGAGAGGCCCGGGTTGCCTGGCCGCAGTTCTGTGTGCAGGGTGTTACTCCTTTCCGCACAGGTAGCTTTTCATTTGCCCAAGTCATGACGTTCTCTTCTGGGTTGCCACAGCTGCTGGCAAAGCCACTGAGTCAGCTGATGGGAGCTGTGCATTCTTCTCTTGTTCATGGGTGTCAGAGGAGAAAAAACAAACCCTTCCAGCTGCACAATTGCTGTTAAAAACGGCTCCCCAACCAAGTGACTTGCAAAAATCGGTACTGCGATACACTAAAATGTAATCTGTCCTAAATTCAAGCCATCTGAAGCTCGGGATAACCCACCAGTGTGGAAGGGAGGTGGGGGAGGAAATTCCATTTATGGAACCAAGTTCTGAAAGGATTTTTGGCTTGCAAAACTTTGTTCTCGTGCAGCAGCAAAGATGTACTTAGTGAGCCATCTGGAAAGCTTGTAAAACAAATTCCTCAGGTTTCAGCAACGCAAGAGACTTAGGAGGAAGACCAGATCTAGACCAGAACTTCTTTTGCTCTGGGAAATAGAGAGCAGGTTGATCAAGCTGTTATTGCTGGAGTGAAACGCATATAAATCCCCAGGGCTGTAGTTTGTGATACACGTGCACAGGGTTTGAAGGCAGACATCCCTGGCACTGGCGCAGCCGGCGGCTCTTCTCTTGTTTGAGGTGACTGCCCCAGAGCAGAGCTGGCAGGAATATTCAAGTTAATGGGGAATGTGGCCTCGTCTGCTAACTGGGTTAGTGAGCAACATGTGGCACAGAATGGGGGAGGCAGCTGGAGACAGGAAAGTTCCCATTTCTCAGAGCCCGCAGCTGCAGGATGGGTGACCTGTGCCGGTAGATTTATTCATGGTTAAGTAGAAGCCATACTGAAGCAGGGCAGAGGTTGAGAGATACATTTTTAACCTTTGACCCATTAATCAAGGCATTAATTAAAAGGGAGTTTGATTTAAGCATGTGTCCTAAAGGAGGGTGGTTCCCACACTGAAGGCTGAAGGATTAGCAGAGCGAGGGCTGGGGAACCCAGCCCCAGTCTCTGCTGCACTGGTGGGTTATGCTGCTCAGGGAGGAGAACGTCAGCCGCACAGAGCATGGCCCTTTTCTCCCTCCGTTGCTTACAAAGAGAAATCCAGTTCTCATCCTTCCTTGCTCTCCCCTCCAGTCCCTAGAGAACAGTGGTGATCAGTCCCACAAGATGCCGACCGACCGCTGTGTCCGGCTCACCCTGGTGAGCATGGCCAACGACGTGAAGGAGGCTTGGATCAGTGACCACCCCTACCTGGCTGTCTGCTACCTCTGGCAGTACGCTCCAACCTGGGCTTGGTGGCTGATGAACAGGATGGGCAAGAGGCGGATACAGAACTTTAAGAGCGGAGTGGTAAGGTTATTCCTCTCACCTCTGCTTGCTCACTGTTTTTTCCACTCTGCTGACAGACTCTTTAGCCACGGGAACATTGGGACTGTGTTTTGGATCCATTTCTTTTATTCCCCCCATCACTTCCCTAGCAGCAGAGGCCAGGCCTGGCTCTGTAGCTGTGTGCCTGATAGTCTGCAATTCCTGCAGCGTGGCCACATCACAGAGCAGTGAAGTCACTGCCTAGGTTGGTGCCAGAGGTCTTGCTCCGATCTTCATCCCATGGGCTGTGAGTTCCAATCTTGCCCTTAATGCAGAGCTGAGCTAGAAGTCACGAGCACAAATTATTCAGTGTATCTTGGAATTAAGGCTCCTGAAAATCTCTCCCTGGGTTGTGTCTAGTTTTAATACCAGGCATGTAATCTGAGCCCCTCCGCTAGGTCAGGGCTCTGGGCTCACATTTACATCCCAGACGTGCAGCACTGTGTTCTCATAACACTGCTGGGCTGACGGTATTTTTCTTACTGAGCTTTTGGTGAACTTGGTGCAACCCCCTCCCCCAGGCCCCCCCCCCCAAAACACATCAAAGGAAACATGAAAATAAGGGTGGCACGTGCAACCTCCTCCTTCCCTGCTGTAACTGCCCACTGCCACAAGCTGTTTCATGCAAAATGAGTGTGGGCGAAGGACTTAAATCAGAGAGGGGGGAAATACTGATTTAATGTGCTCTCACTCCAGGATGCTGATGCCTCTTACTCAAGAAAGAAGAAGTAAGGACAACCATGTACAAACCCTGGCTGCTCTCCTGACAGAGCTGAAACGCTTTTTTCATATTCTGCGAGTGCAAACAAAAGCTTTTTTAATCTGTTGTTCCTTTGTCATCAGGTAACTCAGCAAATCTATCGAGCTGTGTAACACCTGGCTGAATAAAAATATCTTTCTGAACAGACCTGTTTTGTGTCCAGCTCCCAGGGACTGAATTTTTAAGCTGACAATAGTTGAACCAGAAGAGGTCAGGCAGCGTATTTTGGTGGCAAATACGCAATGGGCAAGTGCTCTGAGAGCAAAATGTGTATTTAGGGCCAAGCCCCCAACCTGGCACACACAGAAGTGCCAAATCGTCTCTCCAGTACTGCTGTTCTGGTGCTGCACAGCCACATCCCTGGGCAATAAAACATTTACCATCCCACTGACACCCATGTCAACCCTTAGCTCAAAGTACCTTTGTCAGTCCAGGCTTGGTGGCCTTGTTGTCAGCAAAGGTCACAGTTGGGTTTGGGTTTACCTTGGGTCATACACAAGCCAGGGACCAGAAACTCTTTACTTCTATCATTGAGTGACAGCAAAAGAAACCCCACCCATTTACAAGTCCTGAAGTGCCCAAAGTGATGTTATTAGTGTGACACTGAGCTCTCTAGGTAAGGGAAAGGCTGAAGTGACGGTGTCTCATCTGCCACTGCTCTGGCAGGGGTTGTTCCACTCGCTAACGTGCCAGTTCCCGTGCTGCAGTTTGTGAAACGCACCAAAGAGGCAGCAGTTGGGCTGCACAACAAAACACAGCAAATCCTAATGCCAGACACCAGCAGTGGATGTTCACAGGATGCTTTAGCTTCCACCTTCTCAATGTAGAGCAGAGGGGGCAGTATCACGCCGAGCGGGAAGCTCGCTCTCAACTTACAGACAGGTTTCTTTGCCTTTTCTCTGCCAAGTGTAAGCCTTTGTGATCGAGAAGGTCACTTCTCTTGCTGGAGCTAAGGCCAGCTATGCTGGGCACATGAACACAAACCCATCTTCATGGACTCTGCAACTGCCAGCAGGAGAAGGAGCAACGTGGAAGGAGCAGCAGTTGAGGTGATGGAGACTGGGTGGCGAGGAAGCTCCTTTTCCAGAGAGGAAGCTGACCTTCACAGAAGAGGCAAAAGGCAGACTTTCCTAAAAGGGATGAAGCATTTGCCACTTGAAATCTTTCGCTTCCCCAACACTTCATCCCATTGAATTCATTCCTGTTGCTCTGTGGAAACATGAAGGGGATGGACACAGGCTCCAGGGCTTCATGGCTTTTGTAAAGGCTCAAAAAAGGGGGTGTAAATCCTGCAGTAACCACTGACCGCTTGTTGGCAAAGTTCTTTAAAGCCAATGCTGTTAAAAAAGGATCCATCTCCAAAGATGTGGTGCCAGTGTCTTACACTTACCTCTGTGTCATGACCATTCTGATCTGTAGAGCAGGAAGGTGTTGCTAAGAATTACAGCAAAGCCGATGTGTGCCACAGGTTAGAGAACAGAGCAGCTCTTAGTGGTCACACTGAAAGCCAGGGAACCAGCGCAAGCTCAGTCCAGCACTGTGTTCTGGTGGTGATCCAAGCAGCAGTGTGTATTGCATGCTTACCAGTGCTGTGCTGAGACCAGGCTTGAAGGGGCTCCAAATTCCTAAGAAATCAGAGCAAGGCTGTGAACCAAACAGGACACAGTTTGAGAACGTGCAAACAGAACGCCAGACTTAAGGGGGGCACTGAGCTGCACAGATCTGTGATCCAGAACAAGAGGCTGTAACCCAGGGTTCTGCCAAAAAGGAATCCAAATAGGGCTATGGAGAATCCTAATGTGAATTGTGCCATACTGCAGTGAAACACCAGGTGTGAGAGTGGGTGCAGTATGGCAGTGAGCAGGGGCTGTACCGCGAGCAGGGGCTGTACAGCGAGCAGGGGCTGTATGGCACGCCGCCTGCAGCAGCAGGGTACAGGACGTTACGGCCTCAGAGCCCAACTCCACATTCCCATGCACAAACAGGAACTGTGCTCGTAACCAGTTCTGTTCCTCCATCTGGTACTAACCGGGATCTCTGCTGGAACGCCGGGGCCAGGCACCAGCAACGCTCTTCAGGGTGGCTGGGTATCAGATGGAGGGAACCAGAGGGGAGCAGGAAAAAAGGATCACAGCTCTCTTCAGTTTTCTTTCCCACAACTAGTTTATTCGGGTTACAGAAGACAAAGAACAAGGGGAGAAATCAGAACCAACTTCAAACAGAAGACTGTTGCTGCAAAAAGTTATTCATGTTCTTGTGATCATACAGAAGACAAGTAGGAAGAGGCTTACAGTGAGGCAGGGAGGTTTCACTAGGTTTAGGTATACCCCCGAACTTTCCAACTGCTGCAAGAACAGTAAAGAACTGGAGCGAACTCCTTGACGAGTTCACGATACTCCTGGTATTGCAAGTTTAAAATCAGCTGAAGCATTTGGCAGGGGCAGTTCCTTCTGAGGGAGCTGAAACAGGTGCTCTCTAAAAGCCCTTTCAGGTCTGTTTCTGTAATTCTGTGCTTCCAGCTCATGGCCAGAGTGATTTTAGGGCATCAGCATTGCTATTTATGCTCCCATGCACCAAACCACCACCTTCTCAAAGCTGCTTCCATCAATGTTCTGCGAGAATTTCATCCTGTACCTTAGGAGTGTTACACCCCATGGAAGCTGACAGGTGTTTCCCTGCTGCTTCCCGATTCCACTACAGGGTTTGCCTATTTCTTTAAATGGTGATGGAGCGAAAGAAACAGCTAGTAGCCAAGTACACAGCACACAGTCCTGCAATGAATTGTATCTGATATAAAAAGGTCTTAAAGGTGAGGATAAAGGTACAAACATGCCCCAAGTTATACAACACCAGGTGCTCTAAACCAGACTGAATGCAGTTATGGAGTGGAGCTGATTTAAACCGATTGTACAGGTTCAAGACAGACAGTTACTGACACCCTGCTCGACGTGTGCCAGCAGCACCACATTTATGTGTGTGCTAATGAGCA
The DNA here is from genome assembly GCA_020800305.1 of Porphyrio hochstetteri. Classification (NCBI taxonomy): domain Eukaryota; kingdom Metazoa; phylum Chordata; class Aves; order Gruiformes; family Rallidae; genus Porphyrio; species Porphyrio hochstetteri. The sequence continues at coordinate 63,790,695 of CM036908.1, read as the reverse complement.
GTGGTAACGAAGTGGACAAACAAGCCACTGGAGAGATGACCCAGACCCGTTTTTGGGGAGACCTGTAATATTACAAACCAACTGCCAAATCCTGTTCTAACCTGTGGCAAGGTTAAAAAAAAGTAATATATTACTTGTGGGATTTGCACCTCCCTTCATCAAGCTCTCACTGTGTTTGTGGAAGACTGGTTAGTGATGCAGACATAGGTTGTAAACAACGTATGCATGTGTGTATATATATAAACCAACACATGGATAGTGGAAGATGGAACTAAAGTCCATGTGGACTTAAAATTCCTTCTCTCCACTAACTACACATGTTCACTTTGATCAGCAGGTCACACAGGTTGTTAATGTGACAGAACACATGCTGTTTGGTATAAATGCTCTCTGCTCCCAGAACAATGGCTTTGGGAAAAATCCTCTCTTCCAGCTTCACTAAAGCACACAGCTGGGAACTTACTGCAACTATGGAAGGTCAGCTGAAGCCATGTACTGCAACAACTGCTAAAACTGAACTCAGTCCAATATAAAAATGGCTGGAATAATTAAAAAAAACCCCATATAAATAGCCATATGTACACTTTGGTTATCAACTCTGTGGCTGACAGTACTACAGTGAGCTGTAACCTGACAGTGCAAGTCACCTATCCAACTATTAAAGACAAAAATATAAAAACCCCACCCCAGAATGCACCAAGAATAGTTCATGATCAGAATTATGCTGCTCTTCTCTGAACCAGAGAAGAGAATTTCAGCACCTCCTGGCTCCTCAGCCACACAGGCAAGGGTGCCTCACGTGTTCCAGCAGCAAGAAACCAGTTCAGAACTTCCTGCCTGCTGAAGGGTCTGGCCAGCACCCCATTTCTGTGCAAATCGGGTACGCTGGCTTGGCACTGCCATCCAACGCCCCTTTTGGGAGTAAAATCTGCACTGTAGTGTATAAATGTAGCATGAGCGATTCATTCCCAACGTGCAGATGGAAAGTACGTAAGAATAATGATAATAAAAAGTCCTACAGACATTCTAGAACAAAGGGAGATGCAGAACCTCCGATGAATAAACGGGGTAGCCAAGAGGCGGGTCCGCAGCTTGCACCGTGAGGTTTCTCAGGAGAACTGGGTGTGCCTGGATGCTGTAGCGTTCTTCATCATCGTTGGTGGCGTAGAGCAGCTCCCAGGAGAGATTCGCCCACTGACCCCGGACGGCTTCGTCATTCAGCTTTCCCACTTGTACTAACAACTCCTGAAGGGTGAGGACTCGGCCAGTGTAAATTCCCTTTAAGAACAAACAGATCAAAATGTTGAGTATGTTCTCCAAGCATTTTGGTTATAAAACCCTACACCAACCTCTGGGGCTACACACCATGAATATCAACCCTTTACAAACAGCAAACTATAGATCAGTCTCCTTGGTTCACTTCTTCCAGCTAGGAAGACAATCAAGAAATAACTGCTGCATCTGAAGAACAATGCTGTGATTTTCAACAACAGTGATGTCAGCTCCACTCTAGTACAAACCTAACCTCTGCACAGACAGCCTTCACGTTTTGGAACACAATTAAGAAGGAAAAAGAAATCAGTGGAAAAAACCCCCAAACTTTGACCTTGCTTACTAGTAATGCTTCTTCTTACCATGTTTGGGTCATGCCCCAGTGAAAAGAGGTATGGCTTTTCCTGAAGAACTGCTTGCTGCCACTCAAGATCTGATACCAGTCCAATGTACCAATCGTTTTCATATTCTTCCAGATAGTTAACCAGCTCTTTGAAATTCTCAGCTGGACCCAGGCTTGCTTTGTCAACCATAAGTTTAAAAGCATATCTGAAAGGTGCAGAAAGCCATACAGTAAGTTTCACAGCAAAGGACAGGAGGAAGAAGGTCTCCTCAGGCTACAGAAGGTGGAAAGGGACCATCAAATGTTACCAAGCACAACCAGGTTTGTAAGTTACTGCTGGTCAGCAGAACTTACAGTCACTGGAAGTTGGTAGGAGGATGCTTTTAGCTCACCCAGATGTACCACACTGAGCTTTCATTCCCCTGAGACACTGTTACTGCTGACCATCAATGGGGAGTGCTGAACATCTAACTCCACCCCAATTCTCTTAGATAACGGGGGACAATGAAAACAGGCTGGGTTTTTTCCCACTTAGCACAGCGATTTCCAGCACTGGAGACAGTTGCTGTGGGGAAGGGTAGAAGGAAGGAGCCTCTGGATCAGTCTTCACTGGGTTATAAGCAACATTTATGAAGGAAGAAGCTACATATATATTTAAATGATACAGTTGTAACGTGAATTACTTTTAGTGAAGCGATACATACAGGTGTCTCTATAATTTTTATAATCTGAGGGAATATTTCTCTTTTACCTGAATGCTTTTAATGCCAGTTGGAATAGCTCTGGTTTGCCAGTTAGCCAGTCCAAACCAACAGACCATGGAATACCACCAGTGTATGCTCTGAACACATGGCTTGGGGCAGGCACAGTGTTATCCAGTCCAAACAGACCAAAACAACATGACAATACTCCATGGATGTACAAGTCTTTCAAAGCTTTATCTTTTATAAGGTCTTCCAGTAAATCAGAAGGCTTTTCTTTCAGATGAAAAAAGTCCAGCTGACTCAAGATGAAGTGGTACCATTCTTCTGGAAACCTCTGCCTCATTTCATTGACTTTGGAAGCTGGCATCGGCGCTGTTCTCCATTCTTCAGGGATGCTCAGTAGCTCTGAGTAAGAGCAACTAAATTCAACCCGAGGTGAAACTTCTTCTTGTTTCCCTTTGTCCACAGCAGGAAGCCCAAGCACAACGGCTCTGTATAATTTCTCTTCTGGTGACATTTCTTGTGGGATGTCTTGGCTCTGTGTTTCCACAGATCCTGGAATAGACAGATGGACTTTTGGTGTAGTTCCCAACTGCCCAGGTTCTTTTCTGCCTTTTGTTCTGCCACTGGGCTCAAGATCAAAAATGTCACTGTCTTCAGTCCAGTCCTCAATGGTATCGACACTAAAGCTGTCGTCTTCCCTCAGAGGCCTGGCCCTCTCTGCTGCACTGCTATGCTGATCGGCTGGGAATGCCCCTTTTCTGTTCTTGTCTGCATTGCCTGGGCTTTCCCCTGTTTTTGACTTTTTATAGCAATACTGGACTAGCATCCATACCAGCACTTTAATGAAATCATCCTTCAGGTGCTTTAAATTCTCATGAGAGTCGATTATTCCAGATAACACATTTCTGGCATCAGAATACAGCCGCACAGGCAGAACAGTACAAGGAGTCAAAATGTGTCCGAAATGGTGATTGGGAGAGAGAATCTTTGTGTGATCCTGATGTTCAAATGCCATTTCAAAAATTTCATCAACTCTGTGAGCTTCAGCAGCGTGACAGGATGTTTCCCGCAATTCTAGCCCCTACAGCATAAATGAAAACAATTGTGCTTTAGTCTTGGCCAGTATGTATCCCTAAACACTAGTTTATCCCTAACACTGTTTGCTTGCAACAGACTTTTTCTGAACAAAGATATGTTCTATTTTCAGTATTTTTACAACCAAACCTCTGTATCAAATGAGAGGTAACAGTAACAGCAAAGCTCTCACTAGAACATTGGGCACCCATCAAGGTATTAACATAAACCTTTGCCCCTTACAGATCTTCTGAGCCAGCTTATTAAAGATGCTGTGTCACAAGCAAGATAAAAGAAATCATATTCTGCTAAGCATGTCAGTTGTGAGACTAGTTAACACAGCACTAACTGTCATCTTGAAACAACTGACTGTGACATCAGGTAAATGAGTTACACTGCTGAAATGTTATGCAGCAAATCTCTGCATGATTTCAAAACATGACTATGTCAGCAGGCAGTTACCTTGATGTTAACACCACAGTAAGTGAAGCCTTTTTCTAGCACCAGTATCCACATCAGCCTGTCCTGAAAACGGCACAGGTAATGCGATCCAGGTAGAGAGACACCTAGACAAGAGAGAGACAAAACCAAACCTGTGGGATGACTCTGGCAGTATATTGATGAAAGCATTCCCTGCGTGCCAACTGAGGAACTCAACTGAAAACACAAAGTATTTCTGCATCAACATCAGTCAGTTAAAACTGGGCAACTAGTACCCCACAATGGTAAGGAACTAGCTGCAAAGCTACATCTGGAAATTCCAGAGCTGTCTTTGAAAAAAGCTGGGCAGAACTGGGAAACCCTCACAGAACTGTAGGGCTACAATGTTCAGACTGGACCAGGGTTAAGCAACCCCACCCTCAGCTCTCTTTGTAAAGACGACTTTCAGGATTAAAGATGATATTTGGCTGCACTTCCAAGTGCACAACTTCCCATTGGAGATCTTTCCTGGAGATCTAAAATTCTTATGACTGCCAAAGTCATTAAAGAATAATCAGCTGGCACAAAGAGTATCTTAATGGCCCTATTTCCTGGTGAAGTTTATTTGTTATGAGAGAAAGAAAAAGAAATCTAACACAATAGGATTTGTTACCTACACTACCAGTTCCTAAATTGACTTGTCTCTATTCCAGAATTGTAAGAAAATGCCCCTTAGGACGCAAAATCCAGAGTGCAAATGATTCTGCTCAAGTGTCTAGCTTACCAGTGACATAACATCACACTCATTTTACAGATACATAAAAAGAGAGGTAGAGAGAAAGATCTACATTTTCAAGAGCACCTGCTCATTCTTAAGCATTTGTGAATCAGTATCCCACACTTTGAACACTAACAGTAGACAGCGGAAATCATCGGTAGTCTTTCTGAAAAACCTCTGTGTTTGGAGGGAGGGAAGAAACCTGACTGCACTGTATTAAATTTGACATCACCGAAAATACAGCCACAAAAAATAAACTGGAATTTGAAAATCAAGTCCTGGACAACTTCAGATCAAGCATCAAAGTAATTAGTACTCAAAAAATCCCACAATCTGGCTATCACTGTAAAAATTAGGTGACATGTCCAAAGAAAAATGTTATTTTTTCTCTCTTCTACCTATTTCAGTAAGAAGTGCAATGCCAAACTTCCTAGCACTGGCAGTTACAGTTCTTTTAACTTACAGCCTGCTGTAAACGTCTCCAATACAATGGTGCTGCTCTTCAGCATGACATTTGCTGCCGGTCTGTGACCTGCTTCTGCTCTCACTCACGTTCAAGTGATCACTCACTTGCACAGAGAATTTTAGTTTTGGAGTGTTGTAAAATGAAATCAGTGAAACCAACCATTAAGCTGTATTAAAATTTCAGTAACCTTTTCTATCCCACTGAGCTAATGAAGTGCATTTTCTTGCTAACATTTTGAAAAGATTTTAATTCTTTTCTTCAAGCTGTTAAAGCTACTAAACCTTCTTTACATAGGAAAAAACGATGGTTTTAAATTAAAACAGAGAGACACAAAGTGGTACCTCTTCATTTTGAACTCATCTGAGAACACCACATTTTTTCTTGCTTGAAAACATCCATTCACAGATTTTCCCATTAAAAAAGAGACTATTTCCCCCCCTCAAGACTAGAGTTTTAAATTATTTATCCCAAGGCATACATGCCACCACAGTCATGATGGCAGTGGGGAAATATGCATGTATGTATGTGTGTGTGTGTGTATATATTTAAAATATAAATAATGTATCGATATAAAATAGAACAGATATGTAACAGAGATAAATAAACATCTATCATATATATAAAAACCATACATAGGCTGACACAGTAGACAAACTGAAGCACCTCTCTTTTTCAGCAAAAAAAGCTTCCTGGTTTTATTTTTTTAATAGAATTCTGGTGTGGAGAGAGCTAAGTGCTGCAAATGTTGCCTAGCAGAGCCCTTGCATATAGTCTTTTGAAGTGTGATGAAGGTTAACTTCCACTGTCTTTAAATATCCGTACACATTTTCTAGTCATAATCCCATTTTCTGAGATGCTCATAAAATTATTTGCCTCTTGTCTAAAGGCAATGATCTTTTGATAATTAACAAAGACTGCTTCTCAAGAAAATGAGCTCCCAATTTTATCAGTTATCCTGTCTCCAGCTGGGAGAAAGACAGTGTTTCTTCACCCCCCATTTCTGATTCTGTGACATACACATCATGATGTCTTTCACAGGTTGTAAGACCACAAGTGCTGTCACAACCTGCCCATAACTGCCTGCACAACATAGGAGGTTAAGTCTTATCAACTGGTTCTGTTCTCAATCATTAGGCTATGTTTTATTTTACACTCAGTCCTTATTCACCTTACCTAATTAACAGAGGCAAATTAGCAAAGTTGTCTTCTGGCCCCCAAGTAATGGGAGCGATGTGGAGAAAGCCACACATACACACCCACAGCAAGCAGTCTGACACACCTCCTTCTCTCCACTCTCTGTCAAGAGAACCACTCAATTTACTACCTCCAATTACGCCAGATGAACTTGTACCATCCTTTTTAATTCAGCAGAAAAAGATCAGAGTAATATTGTTGCATCACCACTTAGTTTCTCCTTAAAGACAACAAACCAGGATGATTTTCTTACCAGAATGTAACAATTAGAGAAGTACGGAGAGGATACAAGTAATCACTTTGACTGAACAATCTGTGAATACCAGATTTAACCTACACTGTGAAACATGGCTTAAATCAGATGCTAGGAGTCTCCTGTTCTCCAGCAAAATGTTTCCTAAAACATTTAGCTCCGTTCCTTCACAGTGTCAGCAGCGTACCTACCTAGGCTCCCGGCTGCTAGTGCAGACTGCAAAGCAACAGCCAGACTTGGAACCATCTGCTGGTAGTACACGGTATCGGAGCAAACACAGGCTGCAGCACCCACAGGTCCCGGCCAGCTTCGGACAGGCCTGGGAAACCCAATCAAAAATACGGGCAGCGTGAAGAGGGGCAGCAGGGGGGAAGACAGGAGCGCAGAGACGGCGATGAAGGTCAGCAGGATCGGGAAGAAGACGACATTGAGGGCGATTAAGCTGGCAGTAGATTTACGGCGCTGTTTCTTCTCTGTCCATGATGTCAGAAGAATGGCTATGGCAAACTGCAGCTTGGAGATGAACTGAAGCAGCCGATCCCGTAGGATACCAACCTGCAAGATACATACGAGTACGTTTACTTCTATCCTGTACAGTATCACTTTCAGCACTGCAAAAGCTGCCTAAGATATGGTGGTTTTAAGAAAATTAAGCACAATTATCACTGACTGGTATTAGAGCGCCTATCTTACTACCCAGTTTTTTAGTTTCTGCTCATAAGGTTCTGGACTCCGTAGCTCTCCAACAGAGTAGGGCAAGGAAACAAAGACTTTAAGTAAGAACTTACAAGGGCCCTGGGCAACCTTGTGTAGATACAGGCCTGGAGGTTGGTGGCCCTGCCTGTGGCAGGGGGGTTGGAACTCTACGATCCTTGGGGTCCCTTCCAACCCAGACCAGTCTATGATTCTATGATTCTACATTCATGTTACGACAATTACCAGCAAGAGTCTGATTCCTGTATCAAGGCTCCTGTTCCACCAGAGGTCTGGGCTGAACACCAACATCTGTGCTACTGACACAACCACTATGTCCAGTAGAGCATTTTCTGTATTCTGCCAGACCTAAAACACAGGGATGTTAGATGTACATTTTAAAAAAGTATGTATTAATCTCTGCTTTCATGACCTGGAATATTTCTTCCAAGTCACCTTATTACTTAAATCATGTAGAAGAGAATTTCTTAGGCTAACATATTTAAAATTCAAATTACCATCCTAAATATTCTCGTGAATCCAATGCAAACAGACACAGAATGAAGGTTTTGTAGCGAACGGTCTAGTGACAGGAATGCTATCATAGCAAACGGAGACACTGTAATCAAGATAAAAGAATCATTGATTTCCTTTCAAAAACATAATTAAAGTCTACAGAGGTAAGCAGTCTTATTGCAGAATGGAAATCTTGGTGTAAAAAAGAGAACTCTTCCCTTCATTACCACAAACTCCTCTTTGCATTACACTTCCAGGATATCAAACAAAGGCAGATTTGTACTAATGGCCCAAGATGACCAACATTTATCTTGAGGCTTAGTTGTTACTTTTTTGTTGTTTCCCCAAAGAATGGGAAACTCAAATAAGTAAAAATACACGTGGGAATAGCACTCATCAAGCCACTTCCCCAAACTGATGGTTCTTTATAAATTTAGATCAAATTTTGGTTCCCCTAAAGGAGATACATTTGTCCCTAAGCTACCAGAATGGAGGTTGTTCCCTTTGCTAGTAAGAACCAAATATTTAGTCAGCTGGAAGACTCTCAACTTGCTTTTGTTTCCAAGTACCTTTTAAAAATTCTACAAAAGCCATGTTTTCAGAGGTGAGCACTGATGTTAAAATCCTTTAAAAGGCTTTCTGAGCTGGAGTTTTTAAAAGCACAACTTTTAAAGTTTACCCCTAAAAAAGGAAATAAATAAAAATCACTTATCACTTCCAGATATTCTGAACCAATCATTTTGACCTCAACGCACAATTTAGCAAAACATCAACAAATATTTCCATCTACTTGGGTTATCTTAGTTCATTTATTGCATCTTGCACATACAGTAATTCTAGCTTCCTACAAGCATCATCTAACAAACAACATACAGTGCGTATTCCTACCTAGTGTTAGTAAAATCCTCCTGACAACACCAACTTTCATTAGCCTTCTTTGCTTCTCCATGAGCACAGGCACAGTCCTGACATCCTTTGGATAAAAGGGGTTTCGGAAGACTCCAAACAAGTACACTCTCTGAATCTCTCTAAGAATCCACATAATTGTAAGCAAAATGATCAGAATGCAACTCGCTACAGTCTGAGGACTGGCTTTGGCAAATGATGAAAGGCCTGCGAATCGGTGCAGCAGGCTAGCTTCTATGAGAGCAAATGTCAACACAGTCAAATAAAAAATAAATTCCCTCCACCCATATTGTATTCTAAGACCTCTGTGCACATTTTTAGATTTGCTGGAGTCTAAATGGCTGATCATGGTGTGTTTGAAGGCAAACCCAATCTCGCTTAGGTTAAGACTCAGTATGAACCCAAATCCAGTCATGAAGAGGATCACACCGAGAGTGCTGGGAATGAAATACGATGCTATTGCTGTTCCAGCAGAAATGAGAAACATTACTAACAACCTGTGAAGGAGAAAATAAAAAAGATTTGCTTGAAAAGAAAAAGGTTATAAACAATACTGATACATCTTTACAATTATATAAGCAACATTTACTTTGTGTTACTTGACATAGGTGAACCTCCTAGGCCAAACTCCAACAGCTGTTCCATTCCCCACAGAAAAAGTGCGTCAAGCGGGGGCAGGACTCCCATTGCCCATAAGAACGGCAGAAAAAGAAATATGATGTGCAAAATCTGGTTTGTCTGTTCTAGAATGGCTGTGTTGACAGCAAACCTGGATAAAAGAAGAAATGTATTTGACTTCTGTGAAAGGAAAAGATAACTGATGTGTGGGAAGACTTTTTGTTTAACTACTACAGCAATTCCACAAGTATAAACATTACATATTCAATCTACAAAACCTCAACTAGGATCTTTTAAAAGGACAGATGAGGACATACATTTATGCTCGAGGCAGTAATACACTAATTAGAACATCAGAAAACAGGCTAATTTTTCATTCAAAAGATTCAAAGCCTTCAGATTACACAGATGAATCAAGTGATGCAAGTATCCTAATTGTTTTGATACTGTTGTGATAATACACTCAAGCAATACTTGTGCAGTAAGAAAGGCCCAAAGGTTCTAAGACCTCAACTGTTTAACAAAAAAGCAGAGTATTTTTTCAGAATTACAAAGGTGAAACTTTATGCAAGCCCAAGAACCAGGATGCAAGCCTTAACACTGAAGAATTGGCAAGCTGCCTGTACACCAAGAGATAAATGCTCTTCAAGAATGTAAAATACTATTTCCCATAAAAGAGCATTAAAAATTTTCCTGTAAAATCACAAAGATCAGTATTGGAAATTGTATAAATTCTAAGGCATATGTAGCTCATTAGCTAGCTAATTAAGTTAAAAGGTGGACTGCTAAGGTATTTGGTTTCTCTCTCCTTCTTACTAAATTGGTGAGCTTCAAAAGAATTTTGTTAGGGATTTAATGAATGTCTGAATTTTCCCCTCAGGAAGTTAAATAGAAGAATTTGGGGTTCAAGAGCACAAGTATAGTTTTCATATCGTAACTTAAGAGGCAACTGGGTAAATCATCAACAGAGACATCTCCAAGTGCAAAACTTGTACAAATAAACATCCTTCTTTTTTTTTTGCATTTGAAGAACCCCAACTATAATATATGTACATGTGAAAAAGTGATTTAAATATCACCTGACAGGGAGAGAGAATGCATAGAATAAATCTAAAAGGATTCGCTTTAAGAGAGTCTACAAATACTTTAGCTAAGACACTCATCTGAAAAGTGGAAACACTGAAGTCTCCTATTTGTAGGCTGACAGTTCTTTTGTATTACAAAACCATTTAAAATTCCAAGTTCAAAAATCCATATAACAGAGAGACAGCAACATTCACATTTGCTTATCCACTCATTAAAACGAGAATTATGGTCCTTTTTTGCCTGCAATTTATAAACTTCTGTAACCACTTTATAGAGATTAAATAAGAAAATATTCCAGGATGAAATCTAGATCTAAACCCAGCACACCTGAATTTTGTGGTGGTTACATCTACAGTTCCAGATCAGGAACGTGTTCTTCAAATACATACCCTTTAGAAGGATGTTGATGCAAATGCTCTTGTGCAAAACCCCTGAAATTGGCCCTAGAATATGATTTTAGCAGTCCCTTACATAGAAACTGCTCTTCCCAGTTTATGTGGAATGCTATAAAAATTTAACAACCACCTTTTATGTACAGTGTAGAGCATCAATTTTTACCATACGCTCTTCTCTTTGGAGTTCTTACAGTTGATTAAAATCTCTGATTTTTCTAAGAAGAAAAAAATATCATCTTTCTCATTAAAAATATAAAGAATAACCACCACTTTTATTAGCCAAACGCTGTATTAGGTTTACCTGTGTGCAAGATCCACTGCAATAAAGAGAAAAATATAGAAAGGTCTCATCAGAGCAGTGATTTCATAAGTATCCAGTGCTTGGAAAGTAGCTGTTTCGGTAGCTGTATTTATGATTAACGAATACTCTCCTATACATATCGTCACCCAGCCAAATACAAAGATCATAACAGTTCCTCCAATGTTGCTATACAGCAAGGTTATTCTGTTTGGCAGCAAATACCAAGTTCCCAGCCCACACAATACCCCTGCCAGAAGGGAATGAAATACAGTGTTGATTATATACTTCTTGCCAGGAATAATAAATTTTACTGTCTCTGAACCTACACAGCTGGAAAATTCAAACTCATCTTCATCTGTTAGGGTATTCTGAATTTGCATTCTTTCTACTCTCACTGTTTTCTGTTTTGCATATAGGTTTGTCATCTGAAGAATAAGTGCAGTAACAAACATCAGTCCTCCTGAAAGTGCTGCAGTATAATAGTCTTTCATAATGCCTAATTGGTACAGAAGTGTTCCTACTCCTCCCAAAACCCATGGCGTCAAGAAAAGAATAATCTGATTCACATATATGTAAGGAGGGGCACAATAGCCTAATTTAAACCGAGGACCTCCCAGCACAGTCTGTGGAAAGCGCTTCAAGAAGAACTCCTGTTTGTAATCATTCAGCAGAGGTACATCTGGACCCATTCTTATTATTCAGGAATGCTGGATGAATGTCATTTTTCCTGTAAGAGAACAGAAAGAAAAAGAGAGAAACATTACTGAATCTGGAACTCAGAACTTAACCAGGGAAATTCTTTTGTTCTATCTTCATTTATTAATTCTGACATGTTAATATTAGTAGACATCATCCTAAAGCACCCACAGAATCTGCTAGAATACAACTAAGCAAACACCTAAAATGGAAAACGACTATTTTAAAATGAAGAATACATTTGTGATCCGAAGCTTGGGGTGTTAAATAAAACATACAATGTGTTTTTGGGATATGATAAAACCAACTCATCCCCACAACTGAACACCTTCCTAAAACTGATTTTTTTCCCACGGGCTCTGATTCCAATCACATCTTGCCACAGACCTCTAATTCTGATTAATCCTGACAAGGATCTCCACATAGAAAGAGAAGAGTCAGTGATTTCAGTGAACAGCCCGAGAAGCTCAAGGATACAGTCACACCAAGGCCCCTGTAAAAATCAAAGCCTTATGAAATAAGCTAACTGTAAAAAACCCTGTTTTCCACATCAGCATTTTTTATTGCCCTCCTACACAGCCTAGTTGCAGAACAGGATCTCACTGTACTAAGCACTACACAAGATGTAAAATCAACAGTTCACTTTCTGCTTCCTAAAAACATATAAAATAAAAAAAAAAAAAAATAAACACAATACTTGTGATTTGTAGAATCGGTGCATAGTCTTCCATATGTCAACAGAGAAAGCTAAAAAAAAAAGAAAGAAAGATACCTGTAAATATTTACAATGAATCATCAATAGAACACAGATACAAATACTCATTTAGAGCAGATCAGGCAACGTAGAAATAATGAACTTACAATGGTAATTATGACAGTCAAATATAATTTTATGCTACTAGTCACGAACACAAGAATCCCTGAGTGGCAGGTAGAAATATTCAAGCTAAGAAAGAGGATGAAAAAGCAGCACAAAAATGCAGTGCCAAAATACCTTAGAATTAATAATAACTTTAAGAGGGGCATGTTGGTGTGCATTAGAAGGTGTGAAAATAATGAAATTCTGACTTTCTTCTACTGGACCCACATAATCTGATAAATTGGATAATATCCACCATCATTTCTGGCATAATAAAAATTAAACACTGAGGGGACATGGAGTTTCCAAACTACAGCGATCTCTTCCTTCTACACCACCAAATGCTTTCAGGCACTTCTGAGAACAATTTACTCCTTATATTTAAACAGTTATCAATTGCTTGGCTGAAGATAGATATTGGTCATCACAAGACTGAGTTAGAAACCGTGCAAATGAGGGAGATTAAAAGCCATTCATATCCATTATCATGAGTGCAAATTCGCATTTGGGGTCTGGTGGTGAAAAGCTGGACCCCACAGGCTGTGTAACTAGTCCCCATGTGGGATGTGGAATTGTTATTATTGGAGTAAAAACTCCAATTTGGAATTGCAATTTGGAATTGTTACACACAGAATACTGAACACAGAATCCTGAAAACAGAGTTTTTCTGGTTTTGCTATTTCAAGCCCTTAAAGGTTTCTTAAGGGAAGGAGAAGGCAGCAGTCAGTATTAATGGAAAAGACACATGTTGACAATGGAGAGAGGAATTCACTGCAGTCAGCTCAGGAATTTGAAAATATTACAGGGACACACCCAACTAAAGCCAAATTTCAACTGTAATTAGGAAAGAAATAAATCACCATTTGGCCAATCCTGTTTAGAAAAAGAAATACTATTTAGAGGGCTACACAGGCATGAAACTAAGTTGCTGCAAAAGTTACATGCTGTAGAAGATTTGTATGAACATCAACTATGTAAGTGGAGATTTAAAAGAAACAGGAAACCAAAAGGTGCATAGTTTTCCTTGAAAAACAGTTTTCATGCCCTAAGAAGGGCTATTTTTGTTTCAAGTTCTAGCCCACATTTGTGTTGTCAGTTTATATTGGTAACAAAATGTTAACAAAACATACCTCTTCAAGTTTCTGTGTAAACAATAGACATCTTTGTGTGAGACACAAAAATCTACGCACATAAACAATATCGTTCTACTTGGCTATACTCCAAAGTGAGCCAGAAAAAGATGTGAATTTATTTATAAATGAAAATCCCAAGACTTCAGCTCACTAACTGTGGAAATCATACCCTTTACTATCTTCCTGGCTTCCAAATCCTCAGGTAGCACATTAGGACTTGAAAGAAGCACTCACGCCTGTCTCGTTATTTCTGTGCAAAGCCCTAGCAACAAGACCCTACGCAATAGTGAGTGTTTACAGGACCTGGCTCTGATATACATTCCTAACATACAGGCCTCGCCTGACTTTGACAACTTGCCTGGTTACCCAAACAATCTGCACCACAACAGTTTGTCATCACCAGCAGGGATCCACACGACTCACAGACTATCATAACAAGGACGGTAAAAAGGACTTTTAACACCATAAAGCCATTTAACGCGTCCCCCCCACACACCCCCCTCCCACACCCCCCAACATTCTCTCAATGTCCTTGATACCAAAGGAATCAAAGCTCACATTCAGGCAGAATCTCACAAGAGGACATGCCTTTTTGTCTAAATGAACATCATCTCTCATGGCCACTGATGGTTGATGAGCTCAGTGTGGTTTGGGTGTATTTCAAGCAGATTACAGAATAACACGTGTATAGCTCTCAGCCATCTAAGCTGCTAAATCACATAAGGCTTAAAAATACTTACCTCAGTGGTCTTCCAATCTTTTTATGTGAGACTAAGTAATGGCTATAACCCACCTGCTAGCACAGGAGGGAGAATCGCCAGTGCGGACAGCCCCTGTCCAGGCAAATCCACACGCACAAATCCACACTGTCCACCCCTGTGCCCACACACCCGCACCTGTCCTCCACGGCCAGAGATGCAGCTGCGCTGCAGGCAAGCTCCCAAAGCTGGGAGCCAGGGATGCAGGCTGGGGCCTTCCCCTCAGCAGTGCCTTTCCTCCCGCAGTGAGAGCAGGGTCGCAGCTTTGAGGCCAACACGTTCCATGCGGTTACGGGCCGGGACCACTCTGGAAGGGATGGGGCCCCCTTCTTCCCGAGACACCCCTGCACCTCACCGGGCAGTATCCACACTTCCTACACAGCCACCTCTCCTCCCCTCCCCAGTCTTCTGCAGGAAATTAAAATAACCAAGCGATCAAAAGGAAAGCCTCTGCTGTTTTCAACTCTGGAGAAAAAGGGGGTCAGGCCACGGCCGGTGGGCAAACCTGGAGACAGAGTCAAACGGGACGGGCTGCCTTCCCCGTTCGGCCCCCGGCTGTACCCGCACCGTCGCCTCCTCGCTTCGGGGAGGCCTTGGCGCCTCTGCCTGCTTCAGTGAAAGGCCCCGCGGCGCTCCGGCTGCCGCCGCCACCGGAGGATGGGAACGGGCAGGTGGGAATCTGCACCCCTACGGCGAACGGCCGGGGCCGGCGAGAGGCAGCCGCGGTAAAGAGCCTCTGTGAGGCGGGCACCTACCTCTGGCCCGGGCTCGGAGCAGGTCAGGGGCTTTGCGGGGCGGGGGGAGAAGGGGAACGGGGCTGAGCCTGCGGCGGCAGCAGCAGGAGGGAGGATGAAGGAGCGCTCCCTCCCCCGCCCCAAGGCCGTCCTGAGTGTGAACGGCGCAGGCCGCGACCGGGCGCTCCTCCCCGCCGGCGCTGCCCCCCTCGCCCCGGCGGTGCTACTGCTGAGGACGGCGGGGAGGAGGAAGGTGGAGGCGGTGGCTAACGGCAGCGGTGAGGCCCGGCCTCGCCACCGCGGCGGCCCCTTCCCCTCCCTACTCCACTCCCTCTTCCCTCCCCTCGGCCAGCGCCGCCATTTTGCCCGCCTGAGGCAGGCAGTGGCGGCGGGATAGCGTGGGGGTCAGCGCTGCCTGCGGGAAATGGCCCCGCGCCGCTGGGCTGTGGCGGGGGGCATCTCCCGGTGGCGTTGTGGCGGGGTCGGCGCAGGAGCTTCGAGCGGCGGTGACGGAGAGGGGCTGCCCGCCTCTCTCAGCAGTACGGGTTTTACAGCTGTGCTTTCCACGCGTAACCGGCTTCCTTAGCTTGTAAAATTAGGCGGGGGATATCTCTCTACCTGCGACCTGCCAGCAGCTTCCTGAAGAGAGGAAGAAGAGAGATGGGTGAAGAAAATCCTTCAGTGCGCAGAGGGGCTGTGGCAAGGCAGCAGAGGCTACCTGTGGCTGCCATCGCCAGCAATGAGCGGGGATTCGTGGCTCCTCTGGCCGCAGGGGTCTGTGACCCCCTCCAGCAGTGATGCTTTTTGAGGCTGGGTCACCTTTAGCTGATGAATTCAGCACCCAGACAGCTTTGGTTTCCTCGAGTTTCTGTCTGTTCCTCTGAGAGCTGGTGTGGAAATGTCAGAGCCTGTTTTTTCATCATTTTCTTAGTTGTTTTCATAGTCTTCCCACATTAAAAGTGCAAACTCAACCAAATCAGTCTCGTTTATTTCTTGTGGCATGCAACATTCCATACACAACATTCTAGTATTATATTAAAATGTAGCACAAATAAGCCACAGGATTCTGATGTGATACTACAATACTTGTTGCATTTACTATTAAGGAAAACAGAGCTTGTAGGAATTACTCTTTTAACAACAATTGGTAAAAAAGTGGTTACTTTCAAATCAGACCATGGAAGGTATTTAATCTCTTTTTGCTGATGCCCAAAGCTAAGTATTGGTATGTGAAGATCTGTGAGCTGGCATTCCCAAACAGAAGATGTCAGCGTGAAATTTGACTCCTTGTTTTACACAGTTTTTTCTTGTTCTCTAGCCCTGAACAGACCCATCTGTGTTTATCTGTGTGGCTTCCTGGAAAGCTCTGGATGCTGGATGCACGTTATCCATGCCTATGTTTCTATGGCTCCCTTGGAAGTAATGCTTTTCGACAATATGGCCTTAGGCTGGCAGGAAAACGTGACATCCCAGGGATCTTGCTTCTTTCTGGATGACTTTATCCATTTAAAATAAAATTTATGAAAAAGTATCCCATTCCTACATGTGAAAGAGACCTGTTTTCCTGAAAGCAAAGGTTTTTGATGGCAATTCTGAGCTACCATTAGAAGTTCAAGGGTAAATATCATGAGGTTTATCAACTGAAGTATCAACTCCATTCAGCTTCCATCCCTGAATGGCTGTTAAGTGTATGCTTCAAATAATTTCAGAGTCGATACCTAGCTGTTTATTATGACATTTAAGCAAAATAAAAGTATTTCTTACCAGTTTAGTGTTGTATGTAATATGGCTTGAATTTTATGAGAGGTCTGTTCTTATGATATTGCTGCCAGTGAAGGATAAAACAGTCTGAGTTTGCAGATTTCCTTTTAGTTTGTGGAGGATGTTCTTAAAGTCAAGAGCTGCGAGTTGAATTCTTCTTGCTGTTTAACAAAGTGAACTTTTCCTTCTTTTTTCCCTTCTTGCATTTCATGCTGAAAATGTCTTGATGATGGAAGCAATCTAGTTAAATATTTTATGTTTTGGGAAAGACTCGCTTGCCTTGGAAGTCTCTTTCAATTGCCATGATTTGAGAATTTATCACTGATCTGAGGAGAAAGGGACAGAGAAGGAATTACAAATTGCAAATCTGTGTACTACTAGAATCATAAGTGACAGCCCAGGATTGACTGTGGGATATTCAGCTTCTTTGGTTTGACAGGGTGCGACAGTCCTGTGGCCATGCAGACTTCACAGTTGTCATTTATCCCACAGTCCGTGGCCACGCAGATGTTGTGGTTATAAATGGAGACAGATTGTGTGCAGGACAGTCCGCTCCAGCAACACACAACCCTGTACTGCTGGAGATTAAGGACAATTCGTACCTGCCACAGCAGTATTAAAGTTTCTGTCTTCTCCATGCAAGGAAGTGTATCCTGTGCCCTTGGGCACTTCAGCCATTTAAGAGCTGTCATATTCACACGTGCTAGTTGTTAAAGACTGGGTTCAGATCTCTGCCATCAGACATCCTACTTTGGAATGACTTAAAAAAAGGTCACAGAATCACAGAATTACAAGGTTGGAAAAGATCTAAGATCACTGAGTCCAGCTGTTCCTGTCCTATGCTAAAACATATCCCCAAGTACTTGACCTACCCTTTTTTTAAACACATACAGGGATGGTGACTCAAACCCCTCCCTGGGCAGCCTGTTCCGTTCTTGACTCAAAAAATTAATTTGGAGATCTAAGTGAGACATTTGGGCTTTGTGCAAGATTGGAAACAGAGCAAAGTAGGTGGGTGTGGGGGATGGTTCAGTGCTTATTAAGTGAAGACCTGTTGATGTTGGCCATTAGCAAACATCACTCCAGGAGCAGATCTGAGCTGCTCTCTCACTGCATCTGATTTGTGGTTGTGTATAAAGTGCCTCCATCCACTTGGAGCAGTGATGCCCCTGGCAGGGCTGGTACCTGCTTAAGAAGGACAGAAAGGCAGTGGTGGGGCAGCAGGAACTGCCTTTTGTGAACTAGGCTAGAGGCTGCCCACCCCAAGGGGAAGGAGGCCGAGGACCTTCTTAGCTTGAAAGAGCCCAACTCACTGTGCCAGGCCGTGAAAGGTGTCCAAACCATGAGGCTAGAAACAAGACTGTGGAAGAGCCATTATGTGGCCAGACTCTTTTCAGAGGTGCCCAGTGACAGGACAGGGCACAATGGGCACAAACTGGAACACAGGAAGTTCCTACTCAACATGAAGAAAAATGTCTTTACCTTGAGGGTGACAGAGCACTGGGACAGGCTGCCCAGAGAGGCTGTGGAGTCTCCTTCTCTGGAGATATTCAAAACTTGCCTGGATGTGATCCATGTGATCTCCAGAGGTCCCTTCCAACCCCAACTGTTCTAGGATTCTGGGATTATCTACTATTCTAGAAAAATCAGACTAGAGAGGGAGGGATATTGATTCTGTCACCCGAAGATGAACATTATTTCCCTTGCATGCCTGACTTGAAGTATTAATTAGTCCTTACCTGTTGCTTCTAATTATGTCTTCAAAAAAAGCAAAGCAGACCAGCAACAGAAGATCTCAATGTGAAGATTCTCACGTGAAATTTCCACAGTATTGAGGAGTTCTATGTAGTCTGTATACACCAGACTCATCACTTGCTCCTACAGCATTACAGGCCATTAGATCTGCTGATGATTTTCCCTCATGGATAAGAGATTCACTGCCAGCCATCAAAATGCTTCCCAGGAGCAGAGCTGGCCCTTCAGCGCTCTTTTGGGTGGCAGTATTGAATAGTATACTTAGATGGCAGAGGAACATCCTGGGTGAACTGGTTGCTCTTGAGAACATGCCTCTGTTCAAGCCTGTGTAGGTCTGTCTTAAGTAGTAAAACTTTTTTATATATATATATATATATATACACACATATAGATATATATATAGAGAGAAAGAGACACAAGTGGTGAAGAACTACACTGGTGCTCAGCACAATGCAATACTGTTAATTAAGCTTTGTTAGTTTGATGTCCAGTTTTTCTGACGTGGGTTTTGATCTAATCTTGCAGAATTCTAAAACTCTGCCTTTTTAATTTGTATGCACAAGTACATTTAAAAAGGATTTTCATAATTTCTTTGTGTCCAGCTTCTCTAATAAGGTTGGACAGATTCTCACAGTTTCTGTTGCTAATATGATTCCTGGCAAATAGAGCAGAAGGTTCATGAGAACAAAAGAAATGATCTAATTTTAGTAATGGTGCAGACTGAGCCTGTCATTTTTCTCTCTGTTTTATCCTCCTACCCTCTCTGAATGTCAGAACCTCTCCCAGCACTGCCTCTTTTCAGTTTGAATTGGATTCTTGTTCTTCGTCAAGGACTGGGCATGAGGATTTTTTAGCTACTCCTCTGAGCACAAGATGTAGTATTTGAGAGGCTTCTCAGTGAGATCCTGACCTGTCACAGGTAATTTGCTAAAAACGAACCTCTTCCAGTGGAGATGTTTTTGCAGATTAGAAAACCTTATATCTGAAATTTCACTTAGTATGTATGTCGTATTTCTGTTCCCCATTTTAAATCTTAAATTGAAGTTTAAGTCTATTTCAGTATAAACGCAATAAAGGAATTTCATTTCTGAATGACAAAGAGAGTCACATTTCATGTAGTAGGTCTGCTCAGCTTGCAAGGTGCTCAAACCTCAGTCCAGTGAAGTTCTTTGGCCTGTGCATAATTGAAGTATGAGAAGTAGAGAAGTCAAAGCCATAACATAAAATGTAGTCTTTTGAAGGCAACAGAAATACAAGCATGTTTTAAGTTAAATATATGCTTGCAAACTTTGCTAGGTGTGGATTTTGGGGATTGTTCTAGTGAACAACAATGATGCTTGTCTTAGTTGACCTTTATTCTTGTGCTCCTGTTCTGGATGTGAGAAATAAACAGGCTGTATTTGCAATTTGGAGGATGGCAGTTACAGACATCTCATATGCAGAGCTGGACAAGAAGGTAAAAAGTACAGAATAACATGGTTTGAAGTGAAAACTGCTTGAGCAGTTACAAAATGCAGAGGACATCCTTTCTGGTAAGTTTATTTATTGAGTCTACAAGAAAAGCACTGGTATGGTTAGAAAGAAATTACAGTTGAACATTTAGAGATATAATATATTATAAAATGGAAAATAAAGCCAGCCTAAAGATTAATTTTGTTCCTAAACAGGTCTATTTAAATAGTAATGTAAAACTCAATTTAAAATGTGCATTTTTCAAAGTAAGTCCTTCCTTAGAGCCTAGCTCCAGTTTGTTTCATTTCATGTCATCTATATAGAAGGGGGCAAGCAAGCATTGCAATTAAATCTATAAAACCTAAAACCATATTAATGTTAAAATCACTTCCTGTGATTGATGTTGCAGACCAAACTATTAGGCCTAAAATTGGGCTTTGCAATACACTTCATGTGCTTCGGGGTAGTGTTTTCATCTGCAGATGCTCAATAAATAATTAGGCAGACCTTCCCCCCTAACTTGTGTGATGGACTTCAAAACTAGGCTGAATGATTTTGAGATGGGAGGAGTATTGTTTTGTGTCTTTAGGAATTATATTTACATTGCTTTTTCTGAAATCATCAGGCCTGGAAAAACTGAAAGCTTAAATATATTCCAGGAACTGGAGCTTAACCTCCCCCATGCCAAATAGGCAAGGTTGGCAGTGAAGTCTCCCTTATCTCCACCAAGCAGCTCATCGTTTAACTAGAAAATGGAAGGGAAGGGCCATTCTTACTCCATTCCTGTTTTCCATGCACAAAGAGGTTTGGATGGTTCCACCCTGCTGTCCCAGTGTTCAGACTGGAACAACGTCCCATAGCAGGCTCAGTGGTGGTGGGGAATGGTTGCACAGCCATGTGGCTGTCCCCCATGGCACAGTCCTCCTCTGTGCCTGCTGCACCATGCAGCATTAATGAGAGTCAAGCTGTCCCCTTTGTCCTTGACCTCTCCCTCTCTGCCATGGTAAAGGTTCAGTCTTGCTTATCCCTCATCTCTCTCTGCTCTAATGCCTGGCTGTTACTCCCACTCCACCTGCAGTCATGGAATAGCACAGTAGTTCTGTTTAAATCAATGTCCATGAAATGCTTCTCATCCAGGGGCTGGGGTGGAGGCTAGAAATGGACAGGAGGATCTGGGAGTGGCTGATAGATTTCCCCAGAACAGAATAAGGTCAGGTCTCACAGGCTTCTCTGTTGGATGCTCTGTAACCACCTTCATAGTTCTTCTCTGTATCTGGAACATGTTTGTCACAGGATGATGTTCTGGCTGGGCTAAGACATTTGCACCCCTTTTGGTGCAGCAGAGAGTGCAGCACAGGCTGAAACACCATTGCAGCCAGCCTCTCCCATTGCTATCACATGCAGCTCTTATCAGGGTGCTAATACTGTAGCTAATGATGTCTGTGCTCTTGAGGCACACTAAAGAATCTGGCATATAGCCCACGGCCAGAGCTCAGATTCTGCAACAATAATGTTTACGTTGGCAGGCCTTCGCACAGAAACTCCCATTCACTCCAGCTGGCTGGTGTGATTCTAGCAATTAATTCAGCTTTTCCAGCAGCAAGAGTTTGTTGATACAGCTTGTTGCTCTTCCTGTTGCAAAACACATCAATAACTTGGAAGAAAACCTGGCTAGACAGTCACAGAATCACAGAAGTGTTGAGGTTGGAAGGCATCGTTGGAAGTCATCTAGTCCAAGTCCCGCTCAGAACAGAGTCAGCTCCAGAAGATTGCTCAGGGCTGTGTCCAGTTGTGTTTTGAGTATCTCCAAGGATGGAGACTCCACAACCTCTCTAGGCAGGCTGTTCCAGTGTTTGAGCTCCCTCCCAGTAAAAACATTTCATGTTTAAGTGGAGTTCCCTGTATTTTAGTGCACGTCCATTGCCTCTTGTCCTCTCACTGTGCATCACCTAGAAGAGTCTGGATCTGTCTTCTTACTCCTTCACATCAGGTGTTTATACACATTGATAAAATTCTCCTGAGCTTCTCCAGGCTAAACAGCCCTGTCTCTTTCCATGTCTCCAGCCCCTGAATCATCATCATGGCCCTTTGCTGGACTCACTACAGTATGCCCATGGCTCTTGTACTGGAGAGCCCAGGGCTGGACCCAGCACTGCAGATGTAGCCTCACCAGTGCTGAAGAGAGAAGAAGGATCACCTCCCTTGACTTGCTGGAGATGCTTTTCCTAATGCAGCCTTGAAGACTGTTGGTCAAGGTCACCTTGCTGGCTCATGGTCAGCTTATGGACCCCCAGGGCCTTTTCTGCAAAACTGCTTTCCAACTGGTTGGCCTCAGCCTGGACTGGTTCTTGGGGTTATTCAAGTCTGGGTGCAAGGCTTTGCAAACATCTTTGTTGAACTTCATGAGACTGCTGTTTGCCAAAGTCTTTATAAGGAACCATTTGGGAAAGAGCTGGAAGGATAGAAATTCAGGTGTATGAGTTTCCCACAAAATCCACACATTGTTAATTATTGCATTTTTTTAACTCATGAGCTTCACATCCAGTAAGAACAAATTATCCTGAGCTCTGGAGGCTGTCACAAATCTGAAATGAGGACAAACCCAAGACATACAATTATTAGATGTCTAAGTTCATACAGAATGAGGAGCTGCAGCTATTTAATTCTCCATGTTGTAATCTGCGCCTTGAAATTCTGTATTTATAACATTTCTGTTTTAACGACAGGAATTCTGCCCAAAAAGAAATGTGTGTAAATGGAATCCTCTTGGTTATGAATAAACCACTTGTTTTCCATATATTTATAGAACTGAAATTCATAGTTTCCTCTGCACACTGTGTTTTTTCTACAAGGCTGTTCTTTCCAACAACAAGGCCTCCTCGCCTCTGCCCTCAGCTCACCTATGGTGAGGAACTAGAGCGTCCTTGTTGTTTCCTGGGTAGACAAAATACAGTGAAATGCTGGCTGTGAAATATCACCGACTGGAATTGTCATTGGATTGCCAAAAACTCCTCAATATGTAGATTTTTTTCTTTGGCTTTGTCATGTGGCCGGTTAGTATTGAGGGTAGAAGATCTGTGGACGTAGAGCCTCATGGAACAGTCTGATGGAGCTCCTGATTTCTTCCTTTACTTTTGCCATTCACAGTCATCGATCCACAACAAGGATTTACACCCAACTGTGAAGATTTGTTACTTTGGGCCTAACCCGACCTTGAATGCAGACTTTCCGGTCTGTAATGGATGGCTCAGACGGTGCATTAAGGACATCAGGAGCATAATCCTGGTTTCTGGGGAGTCAGTAATGAATATGCCTTTGTGTTGGAGGCAGCCTCTTTTTTTTCAAGGCATTTGGAGGTCAGGAGTACCCAGGCCTGTTCTTTTTCCCACAAGGAGAAATTGAAGCCCATTCAAAACCCTCTTCCTGCCTTTGCCCAAACTCACAGAGTAATTTTTAATGGATAAATAGTTTTCTTACTTTTTAAATTGACTTTCTGGGTTTGAAATCTGTATGCTTTCCTTTGCTTTTTTATGTTACAAATTTATCAATAACTCACAAAATTAGAGTTGTTAATAAGGTGTGTGCAACCAGAACAACAACATTATAAAGTAGATGCAGCTGTGAAAGGAAGCAGAAATGTTGCTAAAATTAATTTAGGGTGTTTACAAGTAGTTTGCTCACTCCTAACTTCACTGTTGGAGCAGGTCAGGGCATTGGGTCTTTATGGCATGGGAGGATGAATCTCTTTGGGTTCATGAAGATCTGGGCTGCAGATATTAACCCCTCAGCTCCATTCCCTGCATGGCTGGATGTGGCCAAGTGCCTTGCCTGTGACTGTCTTGCTGTCTACATGCCCTGTTGAGTCAGTGCCCCATGCTCCCCACTGGGATGCTTCGATTCGGAGGGTGGAAGAATGGGTTTGTGTTTAAGTTAGTCGACTGAGAGGCTTCCAGGTTAAAAAAAAAGTGAAAAATTGTTTTCTTTAAACAAATGTGGTTTTATCTGACCTCCAGTAATCTGCTAACTTCAGCTTTCCCCCTGCTGTCAGGCTAACTTGGTTGGCTGCTGGGTGGTAGGAGGGAAAATATAATTATTTAAAAAAAGCCCTCACAAATCCTGCTTCATCGACAGAGCTCATCTCTTGTAAGTAGGTCAGAGTTGTTACAGAAAACAGGGGTAGTCATACTAACGATGGGCTTCAGTTTGTTTAACAGTTCCTGTTAACACTGAAGACATTTTTCCCCATTTCCAAGTCAGATGATTCATGATAATACTTCTGTGGTTAACACTGGCCGGGCATCTCAGCAGCAGCACTGGGAATCTGTGGTCAACGGTGAATCCAGGTCCTCGGGTCTCTGAAGGAAGCATCCATGAACGGGTCCCTGGGATTAAGGAGGAAGTGGAGGTTTTAATGAAGCAGACTCCATTCTTCAGAGGGGTGAAGGGAGGTAAGGGAAGCTCTTATTGCTTATGTGATTATTGCTAATTACTGTAATTGAACATCCTCATGACAGGAATATTTGGTGCCTGAGGTAAAGCTTGTTAGCTTCCATTCCTTTGTATTTTTTACCAACTGTCTTGTGGTGCCCTCTCGAGGCAGGAGAGCTGCCCGTTTTGTGCGCTGGTTTCCAGCAGCTGGAGCTCAGACTGGAAACACAGACCCTGGAGAAGAAGCTGAGGAATTGCTCTTTGCTTTGAACATCAAATTCAGTTGCTGTAACTTCATGAAAAGTCAGTGGGGTTTTTTGATTCCCGTTTAAAGAAGCACGCCAATCTCTTTGCCTCCAGCTATTCCATGAGCTCAGGCATTAGAAAGGGCAGGAAAAGCATGGGGAATGCTTCTTCGCAGTGCCCTGAGGCCACAAAGGTGCATTTCCCTGGAGCCTGAGCCAGCAGATCATCACAAGGCTGTTCCCTGCCTGGCTGTTCCCACGCAGGAAGGGAACACATTTCCCACAACATGCTCTTGTGCCCTTGAAGTTGAGTACAAAATGCATCAGGAAATGATGACATCTTTGGAAACTCAAGTGGATTAGGAAAGAGTAGGAAGGCCAACCTTTGGGCTGGAGTCAAATAGAGGGTATTGTGCTTGTGAGAAAGGTGTGTGGTCAGGTGTCTGTCCCTACTGGTCTAGGAAAAGCTGAACACCTGGGATGTGATCACCACTTTAGCCTGAAGGACTGCAAGCTGTAGGTTTCTCTTTAAAAAATTATTATTAGATGCATGATCTTGAAATATCTCTTGCCAGGTGATAGCAGATTGTCCTTCCAAAAATGCATCTTAAATCCAACAAGGAGCAAGGACTGGCAATGTGGTGGGTCCTCAAGAGTCAACAAATGAATCACTCTGGTTTGGACTGGGGTAGGGCTGATGCTGAGTGTTTGGGGCAAAGAGAGCCTGCCTGAGATAAGCTTGCTGTGGGTACATGCTGGTTTATTAGCAGTTTCCCTTTCTGCTGAGTAGGATATATGTAACCTCACTGTGCAGCCTCTGCTCTCACCGTTTCACAGGATCACACCAGGCTGTTTCTGTCTGATGCTGTTCAGTGCTGGCAGGAAGGTGTCAGGAGATGAGACACAGGAGGCAATTGCTGCTGTATTTCTCAGAGCCTGAGTCCTTTCAGACCTCCTGCCTCTTCCAGGTGCCCTACCAGCAATGGTCATTATGAAATTTGTTAGGTCCATTTGACCAAAACCTCCATTTCTTTGTTTCTGATGTACCCTTCAGACGAGATGAACACAAAGTGCTTGATCTGTTCAGACCTGGGAGCAAGCAAAAGCTGTGGCACCACACAGAGGTGTTTCAGGCAGGACCTGTGCATCCAGGAGGCCTACCAACATGGTGGGCTGATGAATTCAACTCCACTTGGTTGTCCTAGCAAGTGCTGTGACACCTTTTCTCCTGATGGCATGATAGCTGGGATGTTCTGAGGCACCTGAACCAGTAGGCACCTGGGGAGCAAGATTTTCTCAGTGAAGGGTTTCTTGCTCTGATTTTCTCTGACTTCATGAATCGCAGCCTCTCCTCCATCCCATCTTTCATGTGCTGCTCAGTTTTGGAGTTCAGAAGGGTTTTCATGTGTTTTCATGTGTTTTGTGCCCATATTGGATACATTTTAAAAATGCCTTTTTTTTTTTTAAAGTCTCTGCTTCTCATAGATAACTTTTAATGGGGAGAGTTGGAAATACATATAAACAAATGCTGAACAACATGCTGAATCTGAAGGCATAAATCCCCTCCACAGCGCCATAAATTGAAGACTCAAAGCTCCTGTTGTGCTGAAAAGAGGAACTCTTGGGCCCAACAAAGGGTAAGATGTTAATAAAACCTTTGTTCACTGTTAACAATAGGGAACAGCTAAGCGTGGTTTGGGGTTTCTGCCAAGTTAACCCTGGCTTCTTCCCACTGTCACAAGTCCTGCTAAGAAACCCCTTAATGTTGTTAAAGATAAAGAAGGAAAAATAGTTAATACTTTTAATTTTCAATGCCATATTTAAAGAAAGACCTTTCATTTAAAAAAAAATCTTTAATTCCCTTTCCCTGTTGCTGGACTAGGGGTTTTAAAGAAAATTCACATTTTGCGTGACATTAACTTCCTTTTCTGGGGAAAAAACCCCAAAGTTAGTTAAGTGTTCTGAAATAGCAGTGTCTTTTAATATCCCTTCTTTAAGGTGAATGTACAGATGTTCTTGGTCCCCCTGAACACATTCAAACCTGGCTTATTTGATTGCTTCCTTCCCTGGAGTCTGCTGGGCTCTGCCCATCCATGGTCTCTCGCCCTGTTGTTGTTAGCTCCTTGGGCCAGGAACCTTGTGCAACACATCCAGATCCACAACTGGACAGAATTGCTGTGATAAATAAAACAACGTTCAGTCAGCATTTCAGCTTCTTAGTTTTTCAGTGAAGAAAGGCAAAAGAGAGACGTCTTCTGTCTACAGTCCTGCCTTTCATTTGCAGCTGTGCTGTTAGGGAATCAGAGGCTACTCAATACATGGTTTTGGGAAACCTTTGGATGAGTATTAGGTTGTAGGATGTGTTTTGGGTGCATCTCCATGACAAGCTGATAGTGATATGATGATGGGTAGTGTTATCTTGATGACTAGGGAAGAAAGGAAACAGAGAGGTGGCCGGTGTATCTGGGTCCTCTCTGGTCAGGTCAGGATGTCTTGAGCATGGGGGCCTCAGGGCTCCAGCACTGTCATGTTTAAGAGCAGGCTGGCATGCTGGGTGGTAATCACATTTCTTCCAGCCCCCATACCCTCCTCTGCTCTCCTTTGTGCCACTCACTCATCTAAGGAACAGCAACGTCTTTATTCTGGTAGAATTAACTAATCAAAATACGCTGTTGGTGATTTCAATTATAAATGTTTCCTCCCATTCTTAAAATGTTTCCACTTGTTTTCTTGGCAGGGCCTTGAGGATCTCTCCCAAGAGTTCCTTTCACGTAGATGTGCACAAAATGAAAAGTTTATCTCCAGCTCCTGCTGACATTCATGAATAATTTGATGTAAAAAGCTAAGTTGGACTTCTGCAGTCTTGGATAACTTGGGATTACCAGCTTCTAATATTCTAGCCACAGACTAAAACAGACTTTCTTGGTTTAGAGGCCAAGGTGGCCTCTGGCTCCAACATTTCTTGGAAATTTCTACTACCTTCTCTTCCCTCCTTTAGCTACCTGGCTGCTTCAGTCTCCCCCAAAAATGGGATAGCCTCTGGGACTTTCAGCTGACAGAACTGCTCTTCTGAATGAAAACCATGTACTTAAACAAAAGAACATTGGGTGGGATGGATGGCAGTGATTTTTTACTGTTTCTTGTTCACCTCCCCAGGTCTATGCCAGAAAATCCCATGGTCATTCCTGAAGGTGAGCAGCTCATTTTCTGGGGTGTATTCATCTGCCCAGTCTCATTGAAGGCAAACAGAACCGCTTATCTGAGTAACGTCACACATGTGCCTAAATGATTGCAAGAGACTGAAAGGAGTTGGGAGGAGAAATAATAGCGCTACTTCATCTCTCACAGAGCCGAGCCAACAAAATAATGAAGCTGGGTGAATAAAGAACCAACATAATAATCAAGGTCTAACCATTTTTTGAAAATTAGCACTTCTTCCATAACAGTAATGGCTGCTGGGAAAATGGTACCAAATATTAACTGCCAGGTTACGCACACCTTAATCAACATGTGCCGAGCCCCACTGATGCATCCTCAAACCTGTTACTTAAGTACTTGTTAAGGCCAATTAAATAAACAAAATTTTAAAGCCTAATAGCATAAACCACATAAATAACACAAAAGAGCCGTAATGGTTGAATGGGTGGGTGTTTAGTCCTTCTTGATTTAAAACAGTGAAGTGAAAAATGTTGGAGCCCTTGAAGGTGATTTCGAAGACGAGGAAGTGACTGTGCTACACAAACAGCAATCAGAGACAATTAAGAGAACTGGGACAAGTGCCTCATTCTCTCTGCAGACTGCATGGGAAATTGCGCTTTACATTTCAGTCTCGTTGCATTTCAAATAAGGCCCCCAGCTATGTCATTTTTCAAGTCCAACTCAAATCAAAAGATATTGCTTAAAATCTTCCTATTACTCCAGAAGTGAAAGGCATGATTGTCTATGCTGATGAGCCTGGAAGATTGTCTTGGAAAGAATTTGACAGTTTTGTCTCCCGGTCCCATTATAATGTTATTACTGCCCCTGAAGAAGACTGACAGAGCCTGAATGCTGGTGTAAGTACGGGGGTAGTTTAGGATGGCTCTCTGCCGCTGCAGATTTCTTCTTGTTTCTCTGTGCAGGAAAGAAACTGGGCACAACGTTGTGCATGTGTTTTCTGTTAAAGCTTAATCTGATGAAGAATCTTAGCGAAACTGTATAGCAACAAAGAGCAGAAAATACAGGCAAGCTGAAAAAAACCCACCCCATAAAAAAAAAGGAAAGAATGAAAATAGGGAAATTTGGAAATAATTATCCATGTCTAATTATAATCCAGTCCCTACACAGAATGCACAGCCCATGAGTGGTGATTTTTCAAGAACTTTCTGGTAAGCATGGAAAGGTTTCAGTATGTAATTCAGAAATTTGCAGGCATGCTGAAGTGACCTCACCTTTGTAGCCTTCTTCACAAGGAGAGGGGTATATTGAGCTTTCAGAGCTCTTGTAGCTGTTTAGTTTTGTCATAATATGCTACAGTGCCTAGAAATGAGCACCTTAGTTTTTAAATGTGCTTAAATATCGACTTAAGTGACTTAAGTTTCCCCTGGTGCAAATGCTTATCTGCATGCCATTTACGTAATACAGTGATTTTTGCTGGTGTTGATCCTGTTAGTTATGAATAAGAAGTAATTGGGAAGTAAGATGAACATAGTGAATTAAGTAGCTTACTAGAATATCACTACTTTTTTTTATGTGATGCCTATGGGAGAAATCCCCCAAAACCACAACATAGGGGCTGGAGGAGGGGTTGAGAGCAGGGATATGTGCTAGTGGCAGTGCCAGGTTGTGCTGTTGTGCTGTCTCAGGTGCAGTGCTCAGCTAAATGCCTGTGTCTCTCTTTCCACCTTGCTGCAGCCCAGCAGAGCCTGAACCCTCAGGATGCACCGACCCAAATGGCATTTGCTTCGCCCGACTCTGTGCCCAGCCGCTGCTGTTGTCCTGGCATATGTTGGTGTGCAGAGGGATGTGGGGGGCACTCTGTGCTTCAGCTGACTGCCCATGCGTGCCAGATAAACCTCCCTTTAATCAGCCCCGACTTCTCTGCTCACCATCAGGCAAACACAGACAGAGGTGCTGTGGTGCTTACACACAAGGGATGCAAGCTTTGCCTTGCAGTGGTTTTCCCAAGGAAGTATCAATATCAATCTCATCTTACTCTTTTCTTTGCCACAAGGCACTTCTTTCTTTTAAATATTTTTTTAAATTAAAGCAGCTCTAAACATAAATGTTCAATTATAATCCTAATTAATAGAAAGTTAGTATAAAGATCTTTCCACTCAGATACAATCAACTCTGCATAAACCAGGTCATCTTAGAAAACAAGAAGCTAAATCAATTATTTCCAGATTAAAGTTTTAAACTTTTACTTTTCACTATATAACAGTTGACTGAGAGATAAATTATGGTTCCAATGACGACTTGGTACTTGCTTTCCTCAAGCCAATATGTAAGATTTCCAAACCTCTGAAAAAACACCCTGGTGCCTTGCTGATTTGTGAGAGCTCCAGAGCAAATATGTGTGCTGAAATAAAGAGGAATTTGTCAAGGAAACAGGCTGCTTCTGAGCCAGAGATTGTAGAAGTCATTTACAAGTTTTGATGACCCCAACAAGAAGCCTTTCCCAGTGTGGTGTCAGAAAGCAAACCCAGCTAGATCAGTCGCACAGGGAACTACACAAAAGAAAGAAAAATACAGAAAAAAACACATCCAGTGCTCTCAGAATCTTACCTGGGGTCGTGATGGATAATGTCTGTAGCAGAAATCTCATCCCTTGTGGTGGGACTTCCTTGGAGCATGGTACTACTCAAGTAATGATGGTGAGGCTGAGTCCCAACCTGCTTGTTTTAAAACAGATTTAGCAAAAATATATTTAGGGGCAAATTCTGGTCACAGTAAAAACCAGTGGAGTTCTGTGAGTTGGGTTTTGTATTATAGAACACCATAACTTTTCTTCTGGTTTCATGTACCTCAGATATAAACTCCTAACTGAGAGGAACACATGTACATAAAAATGATATATGAAGTAATATATATCATATAGAGATATATAAATGCAATATTTATTACTTTTTATTCACTAGTAACTCTGTATTAATATCTCTGTCTTTTTCTGAAACAGAGCTGAAGGGCCAACGTGAGCAAACCACCAACCTGAGATAGCAGCCTAGCAAGAAAAGCAATGCTGTCACTGCAGAGGGACTTGGAGCAGAGGAAGTGACACTTGTGGTTACTGAAACTGTCAGTCCAAACCCATGTTGCTTTGGTACCACGGATAAAGATCAGGCCAACTTAAGAGCTGGCAACACGCCACGCAGACAGATGGACAGATTGGTGAGCAACACAGAGACGGTGCAGGAGCATCAAGTGTGGAGTCTGAAGGCAGCACTCACAGCTGGGAGACTCCAAACAGCTGGCCAGCCTGAATTTTTTAAAAACAATTTCTGTTTTAGGAAATGCTGCAGTTTGTTTTGTTCTGCATGCTGTAACATACAAAGCAGGGATGGTTATTTAATGTTGGTAAAGTTGGCTTGAGCTGTATAAAAAGAAGGAAGTGAAGAAGGGGCGTTCCCTCTGAGCCCTGGAGAGAGTAAGGATGAGGAATGATGATAGAATGTCTCTGTGCTTTTCTGTGGCAGGGCAAAATAGATCCCACACAGCACTGAGTGGAGCAGCAGAGGGAGTGCCAAATCTCCTCAGGGATGGGGAGGAGAAGCCTCACCTTGTATTCAGAAACTGGAGTTTGTCACCAACTTACATTTCAGCCTTCTCTCCAAAGAGGATCAGCATCAGGGTAGGGCTCTGTGGGATAAATGCTTTCCTGGGACAAGGGTAGCATGTATGAGACAGGATAAACTTGGACTCTTATTACAAGCTGCAAAACTGAATTCCAAAGGTGAAAATCTGATGCCAGTACATTGTGGTTTTGAAGAAAATAGATTAAAATAAATTTATCTGAATTTAAATATTTAGCTTTATGCAGTTTATTTCCTCCCACCCCAAAATTTAGATGATTAAATTGAATGCTTCAACCCTAAGTAAAAATGGAACCGCTTTATAAGAATTGCAGTGATTTGTCCCCATGTGCATCAGCATCCCTTTGAGTTGCAATTGTTCATCCCTTCTGTTTTCAAAATGGCTAGGGTTTTCCCGGGGAGATACTCTGTTTGGACTGTACTACATTCTCTCTTCTAATGATCAGTCCAAGCTGCAGTTCAAACACCACTTCTACTCCATTTTTTGTAATTCATTCATTATTTCAAAATCCCAGCTTGCCCCCTGTATTTTGACAGAGTTGATGCATATTAGGCAGTCAGGTCTAGAGTCATCCCTGGTTACTCCTCTTTGTGTTACCCTTGTCGTGAACTCAGCTGATATTTAACCTGTCATCTTTAACAGTCATAAAAGGCCAACAAAAAAAAGAAAAAAAGAAAAAAAGGAAAAGGATTCAGTGCACTCAGGATCATGTCCAGTCACAAACTGGGTTAGAACAGGACAGAACAAGTGAAGGGACTGATAAAGGGCACAAGCACCTCAGTTTTGGAAGTGGTTTCGCTTTACTAAATCAGAAAACTAATACCAACTACAAACACTGATTGATTTCTGGGTACATCCCTTTGGGTGCTAAAGGGATAACAGAATACATGACACCCTTGATAGTCTTTGCAGAAGAAAGGAGTATATTTACTTACCTGAAACTTTTGTTCTCACGCAGGCGTATGATGGGATGAACATTGCAGGATCCAACTGGCAGAGTATTTTGATGGCAAAGAAAAAAATTAAAGCAGCACCTTTAATAAATACTAACACATTGCTGTTTTTTTTTTTTTTTTTAAAGTTCATGGAAGAAGAAATGCCTTTCCATTAATGCAGTTGCCTAAGACCTCTGTTCTTCTACCAGTGACAACCAGTTCCTGTTAATTTTGCACTGGGTTGGGCATGGAGATGAACTTTTTGAGCTTCTACAGATAATGCTTATGAGCTTAATAACAATTACACGCCTACAGTACATTAAATACAAGAAATACAGTGGAGGAACAATGTCAGCAAAACAATTGAGTCATCTATACTTCAGGGTGAAATCCTAATCTAAGGACTTCAGCAGTAGAGCTAAGCCAGTTGACACATGAACACTTCTAGTGCCACCTCAGGACAAGACTGTGGCATTCTTCCACAGCCTCTGTAGTTCCCACGTAAAGATAACATAGACAAAGACTAGGTAAGTGGTTGTGTTGCATTCAGGAGGGCTCTGATTTAGGTCATCAGAGGCCCAGGACTACTGCTGTCAGTGTCATCTAACTGTTGGCCCTCTCTTGGCTTGCAAAGATCAAGCACAGAAAGAAAACCTTACTGCAACCCCAGCTCTAAGTCAGTGATGTTACAAAGGGGTGTATCTGGATTTAAATCTGCCTTGGCTTTTGTAAGGTCACTGATTCTCCCTAAAGAAGCAAAACAACACACAGACTTGTGTGCACACAAACACACACACGCACTAATTAAAAGAATTAACACAGGACTTAGTTCGTGTTGCAAATCAAGATTCTTGTTAAGTGGAAATTTGCCATATGCTCTCCAACACTAGACACAAAGAAGAGCCTTTCTACTAACTTAAACCTCAGTTGGGCTGTAGGATTGGAGTGGAGGTTGCTGTCAATTGGCTTGCTTAGTTTAGAGTATTCATGTTTGTAACGGGACTGCATGTCAAGGTTATTTGAAAGAAATTGTTGGAAACTTTTTCTTTCAGGCTGATGAGCATTTATTTTGAGGAGAACGTAACACAAATATAAAGTAATGCAGAGGTGCCAGTGGGCTTAGTATAAAGAAAACTTGGAGGTTTATATGTCTTCCTCCTTTTTCCCCCCCCTTAAAACAGTCCAATTATGTACCACACAGCAGCAACTGGGCTAACAACAGCCATATGATGGAAGAGCCTGTAATCCGGTTGTGGGTCTAGCTCCATGAGACAGACTCCAAGTAGATGAGTTTTAAATCTCCTTAGAATTAAGAAGGGTTTGGCAACCAAATTAATTGTTTTGGAAAAATCCTGCTTTATGGATCATGAAGAGGATAAAAAGGGAAAAAACATGTCATCTGTACTGGTTAGTCAGATGTTCTTTTGGAGTTACAACGATTTCCTCTCTAATTCCTCTTCTTGTTGACATTCCCCTTAAAAGAATAATGAGGACTATGTTCGTTGCCTTAGTGCCACTCATCCCTGTGTACATTACGAAATCTTTGCATTAAGCTACCCAAATGGACTGAGTCGTATTGTAAGGCAGACAGTGAAAACAATTACACTCCACTGTAAGCTTGCATGAAATCAAAGTATAAACTGATACACTACAATACAAGTGATAATAACTGCTGGGATGGTGTACAGTAGTTTCTTTGAAAGAAGTGGTGGTGCCCAGACTCAGGAGAACGTGCATCAATCTGGTTTAGTGGGACTGAATTATTTTAGTCTTTGGATTTTTAATATTTAGGTAGTTACCCTTTTACCAGTGAGGTTGTGATGCTTTGGAAAAATATGTTATATGTATTATTAATGCCATGTTTAAATAATGGGAGACAATTAAACAATCACTGGGTAATATTTTCCCAGGTGTATTTCTATTTTATAGATTTAGTAGATATAGAATGTAGTCTTGCAGAGGCTACATTACTTAATTACCCAATGCTTTTAAAGTATTTTGGTAAAAATAGGTGTGCAAAAAAAAGGTATTATTATTTCACAGGTGGCATAAAAGCGGCTTCATTAAGGAGGCTGGTACTAATAGTCCTTTAATACAGAAAGCCAGAAGATGGTTCTTCACATGGTACATTAAACAGCGAAATATGCCAATTTTGACTTGATTTCTATGCTGCTAAACTACCCCACATTCATTTGCTTCAGCTTTAAGCCCTTCCATTCTAGTATTCTCTAGCCACGGTAACAGAATTGCAGCTTGCTTTTCACCTATCTTCTAACAGTTTAACATAGATGTCTGGGTCCAGTCCATTGTTCCAATTGTATATAGTTTAAAAAGCTCTGCAGTATTTTACTCTTTCCATTATATCTTGGCTTCCCTGAGCGCTCTGTTCGCTGCATTTTGCTTGTACTGGCTCTGTTTTCTAAACCCATTTATGGCTTCTTTTTTTTTCTCTGTACACACTTGTTCATTGGGGAGCTTAAATTGACTTCTCTCCATTCTGTTTCCTTAACTAAAACCGCACCATTAAGGTTGATTGAAGTCTTTTGAAAACACTTCATAAAAAATGAAAGGCCATAAGAAATTAGGCTACCAGTGTTTGCAAATACCTGTTTTCAGCCAAATTGATGGGAAGGAATAAGAACTGAAATTTAAAAATGCTACTGATATATATTTGTTTGCTACTTATTTCTATGAGACTAGAAAAAGCATGTGTAAAACATTTTGAGGAATAAAATATCGAGACATTAACAAAATACACCGTGCTGTAGCTTTTTGTTGCAGAAAGCTTTTCCTCCAAAAAAAAAACCAACCCATCAGGCACAGTTCTGAAGAAGGAACATGGCTGAATGAACAGAAGTATCTGGATCGGTTATTTTAATTTTATTTCTGAAAGAATATATATTTTTTTATTCTCAAATATTCCTCTTCAGAGAACACTGAAAACTATTTCTTTCTCAGAGTAACATTTGAACCATGGAATAATGTATTTATCAGGAATAGGAGGAGCTCTTAAGAAATTGCTTTACAAATGGGAGAAAAAGAAAGGTTAATTAAATCAGTGAAACTTTGTGGTGCCTTTCAGCACAAAAACATCTGGGCAGTGGCTGAGGACATTAAGTATGTTTTACATTATGTACACGTACACTTCATAAACAAAGCAGCCTCATTTCACAACTCGCCCAGCAGAAATAAGGAAAGTCGTTCTGAACAGCGTGCTGAATTGTCAGGGAAACTTTTATGGACATATGGAAATGCATCTACTTTAAAAAGAGGAATATCAAGAGGGATTTGCACAAAGTTAAAAGCAAAGCAAGTGCTTTAGAATCAAAAGTGATTACATTGAAAATGGCAGCTTACTTGTCAGAGCAGCTGAGACGGCTCCCTCACCAAGAAAAATCCTAATTGTTCCAGCTGTTTCCAGGCTCTCCTAATTCTGCTGCTTATCGTTAAAAATGCGGAAAGCTCTAAAAGAAAAATTATTTGATTTTAGTTTATTTTTCAGACAAATGCCAACCATTTTTTATTTACAAGATATATTACTTCTATGGCTTTTTTCTCTTTTCAGAAATATAGATATTCATTCTGACAGTCATCTCACTAAGTGGAGACATCTAAAATGCAGAAGACTTGGTTTAAAACTTCTGTTAATGGACCAGTAGCAAAAAATCTGCATAGTGTCCATTTTACAGTTTAAATAGACTTAAAAAAGAAATTTAAAAATCTTAATACGGAAAAAAACCCCAACCACCTAGCCCCAAGATCAAACTCAGGTTTGAATTCCAGATCAAACAAAGCTGTAAATGAGAGCTCTTCACAGACTTTGCCTTTAACATTACGATCCATTTAAGACTTTTGTTCCTTTTTATTTTATAAAAGCAATAGAATAAGCCCACCAGACTTCAAAGGCGGTAGTATATGATGGTGTATGTGAACACAAATGGTAGCATACTGTATCACTTCCTTCAAGAATTCTCCCGTTAATGGAGGAAAAGAGCAGTGAGATCAACAAGAAAAGTAGCTAAGTACAAGGAGGTCATGCAGCAGCGCTGAGTTCTGCAGCAGAGCTACAAGGGAACCCTGTCACTTTCCATCCCATTAAACAAGCTATGAGCTATGTGTTGGACTCGCTGGGATTACCAGCAAACCCCTACCAAGCTGTGTGCGAGCTCTTGCTCACATCCTCTATCAATAATTCAGTTCCTTTTATGCAAATAATGTTTCATAGAAGCAATGGAGATCCATAATGGGAAGAAGAGTAACATCCATTTAGAAGAATTAAATGGTAGATGAAAAGTGTGACACTTTGCAGGCGAAAGCTATTGAAATGGTGCAGCACCAGTACTCTTTAAATGGCTGCATGCATGCACAGATGGGGAGACTCAAAGTTGCCTTTGCTGTCTTTTGATGATCAACTTTATACAAAATTAAATAAGAAGGCAACAGACAAAGACACCTGCATTCACAGTTCTGCCCAGGGGACAGTTGCAGAAGCGAGGCCTCCGTAGCAGATCTGTCTGTGTTCTCCAGGCTCTAAGCTTTCATTTTGTATTTTACAGGGAATGAATGCAACGAGCCTGGATGCAAATGGTGTTTATAATAAAGAGAGAGGGCCACTCCTGCAACTTTTTAGGAAGTGAAGCATCCCACTGATGATCAACACTTCTCTGCTGTAGCACCGCTGCAGTTCACTGGGCCAAATTCAACAGTGGTGTACACAGAGCCAGTCCCATTCCTGTCAGTGGAAGCAAGCCTGCTGCTGAATCAGATTCAACAAAAATGCTCCAAGAAGGCTTTCTTTCTTCTGAGATTCTTCCCACAGAAGAGATTGATAAGTAAACACAGACAATCCTGGGTGCATCCAGCCAAAGAACTGATCATGTCTCTGTTGCGAGCTTTTAAATCCTTGTCTGGGGTTTTACTTGAAGGTTTATCCCTTTTCTCCTCAGCAAACTAATTATAGTCTTCCTGCTGAACTGTCTGTGGGCTGCATGATCTGTGGGTCTGCACGGACAAGTTTGGGAGTGGTGACACCCCACTAATGCTTCTTCCACTGCACATGTTGTGGTGGAGCTGCTTGTCACGAATGGTCTGGGGCGATGTGGTGAGAAGACCTCTATCATCCTGTGTGCTGCAACGTCAATTAGAGAATCTCAAAATAACCTGGAGTTTTATATCAGAAATCCAGCTTGTAATAAGGCAGAACAGCAGTAGTAGGACTGCAGACTCAAGGCTGCCACCTCTGTCCTGCTGCAGACTCTTTGCCACACTTTGCTAGTGATTCTTGTGTGCAAGGAGTGTGATTCAAAAGCAAACAAAATGTTATTAAATCTTTTAATTTAATTTGGGAGATAACACCTAAATGCTAAAAAACTTCTCATGGCTGAAATCTGCATTTCCTGGAAACCACATGTATGCTCCAGTGCTGTAACTGTCTTCAAGACACGAGGACATGTCTTCTAAAAGCTTTGTAATGTGAGTGCCCTTTATATTTATGGTGCTTCTGCATTTAACTGCCTTTAATTATACCATTATTTGCAGAGGAATTTTTTTTGCTAAACCAGGAGAGGCTGAAGGGAGTGCAGTTAGCCCCCAGACAGAAATATGCTTCCATTATAAAATTCTACACTTAAAAAAGCCCTGGCAATGGGCAAAGGTGGAATATAAAATCCCTGAAAGAGGTGGAAATTTGGAAGACTATTATGTCCAAGCACAGATAAAGTCAAAGAAATAAAAAGAAGCAAAGCTCAAAGGGGTACACGTGTGTTTCTAATTTCATGTTCTCCACATTGTGCTTTTACAGCCTACAGAAATGAAAACTATACACCTGTAACAGCCTGGCAGAGCAATGCTCTCTGTCTCAGGTGGAGGTAGAATGCCACAGAAGCTCCAAGGCCCTTAGGGAACTTCAGCTCCTTTAAGGCACAGGGAATTTCTACTCAGGATTATACAAGGAGCTTTCTGCAGGGTTTAAGATTACGCAGAGAGCACGAGAGCAAAGAGCTGCACTGAGCAGTCTGCAGAGAGCTGTCTGAGCTCAGTTGCATCCCTTTCCACTCCCCTTACCCCTAATTAAGGGCAGGTATAAAGTCTTGATGTAATTTTACCTAGTTACCTGTGGAGGCCTGGGACTGACCTTGCACAGAGATCAATCAGTAAGGGGCTATCTTCAGTTTTGTATTGTTCTTCTGCCTTCATCAGCTACAAGTGCTTCTGCCTCCTTTGGGCTCACCTTAGGGGTACAAAGTATTTTCCCTGACACTACCGTGTCCTTGTTCAGGTCCCTCTGTCTCTCCTCCAATGCACAATCCTGACTGCTAGCAGGTGACAGCCAGGCAGCCACCTTTAGATGCAATGTTGTCTGTACAAAAACCAAACCAGTCACACTCAGACCCACTTCAAGACGTCAGGGCTCCAAATTAATCAGAAAGCGAAACAGATCTGACCCAAAGGCTGTGCTGCTCTCACAGACCCCCGTTGAGCTCTGCAACATGGCAAGTGGTCTTTCCTTGCCTTGATGTTTCAAGAATGGGATTGAAATCTTTGATTTATTCTGGTGCAAACCTGCCACAACCCAGCTGAGGTGAGGGGAAGTCTCTCTTACCCTATGTACTCATGACATGGTAGCCCTGATGTAGAAAATCAGCAGTACAACAAAGACATCTCGTGGCTGTCTGGCAAACCGCACACGAGACAAAGACACCTTCCCAGGCAGAACGGAGATCTGAGCACACCGGCTCTGGTAACAATTCACACTCACTGCCTGCCATCTGCTTCTAAGTATAATTAATACTGACCCTTCTTTCAAATCACCTAGGAGAAAAAACCCAAAAGTATAAAGTGAGTGCGATAATCTCTTAATTGTAAAAAATAAATGATATAATGCATGGAAATTTGATGATGGCTTCCAAATCAAGTGTAAAAATTCAAATTATTAAATGAAAACCCCTAAAAAACTCCAGTAGTAATTTAATTGGACCTGATACGTGAAGTGAATGC
Source organism: Porphyrio hochstetteri (assembly GCA_020800305.1). Classification (NCBI taxonomy): domain Eukaryota; kingdom Metazoa; phylum Chordata; class Aves; order Gruiformes; family Rallidae; genus Porphyrio; species Porphyrio hochstetteri. The sequence continues at coordinate 63,751,129 of CM036908.1, read as the reverse complement.
TATGAGAAGTTTATCAAGTCTGGAAATAAGCTGTTATATTAGAGGCAGCACTCTAAAGTCTTCTAAGATCTTACCATGTTATTATGAAATTAAATTTATCAACATTTACTTTTAAAATACTTGTAATGTTATTAGAAGTTAGCAGATAAATAGCATGTTTATAGTTTTGTATACCAGTATAATTTATAAACCTTTATAATAATCCCATGCATATGTATACAATATATATAATACTATATACCCCAAACCCCATTAAAAATAATATGAAAAGTAAAATTTTTTGCAAACAGATGGAATAATAAAGCCAGTAATTACCTTGAGATGTAGTTTCATTGCTTCCCTTGTGTCAGTTCACACACATATATATGAGAAAGTCTCTATAGATACAGCAAGTGCATCGTGTATAAGTGACAATTTTTGTGATTACCTGAACTGTATTTCTGACCAGCAAACTAAAATCTTTCCCAGTAAATTTACCAGCATAAAACCTTGCTCCAGATGCACTGCTTCCTCACTTTTGCATTACAATTAATTATACTATAATCCATGATATTTTCCCAGTTCTGTAATAGCAAAGAGTAAGTCAGTCAGATCATGAAGGTCTTCAAAAAAAGAAAAACCCTCTATGTAGGACAGGTGGAAAGATCAGATCCTGCCCTCCATTTTTCCAGTGAAAATCTGAAGAAATGAGATTAAAGTCAGACTTGTTTTCAACTAAATTCTGAGATTTGAATCCCTGTTAATACCAGGGTGAGTGAAAATGGAAGAAGTCAAAGGGATCTCTTAGGATCCCACAGGATTCTGATGTTCTGCATGGTTGCTTCACTGAATTAGACAATTTCATTAAGTAATTGATATTTTGTGTCATTCATTATACATTCACAATCACTATATTAAAATGAAAGTATAAATTGCCAAATTCTCCCTTTGGTAGCACCACTTAAGTCTGTGGAACAATCCTCATGAAGACTTTTCCCCCAGAATTTCTCTCATTTTCACAGTTGTTTTGACTCTTATGGATGATCTAGCTTGGAGAAGCTAGAAAGAATTCCAAGTCAAACCACAGAGACTTTATTCCCTCACAAGGAAGAATTTTTTCCTTATGTCTAATCTATATCTACCATCTTTCAGTTTAAAGCCATTCCCCCTTGTCCTATCACTCCACGCCCTCATGAACAGTCAGTCCCTCTCCAGCTTTCAATCCTGTTGCAGCTTTTAACTCCAATCTAACTTGTTGATGTCTCTGTATAAGGAAAAAGCTTTTAACCCTGTTCCAGTAGTCATAACATGAGAAGCTAATACTATGGAGCATGTGTCCCAGAACATGACCTGAAAGAACCTGTAAGATAATAACGTATTATCTTATTATCACTCTCATCTGCCAGCAGCTGATGGATGGAGTGACCGCCTACTGCTTTGTGCTGCCAAATGATAAAAAGCCAACACTCTTAAAAAAAAAAGGAGTTTTCATTTGAGTGCAAGTGAAATTTCCATTTGAGTGTTTTCTGTAGAATTTGCCTTCTATTGAAATATAATTTATAATATATAAAACTGAACAAAATTAATCCTGGAAGATCTTAATATTCAGAAGGACAAACAAGCGTGATGTTCTGTTTTAAGCAGGGGACTGTAGTGGAGACTTCAGTGGTGAAGTGAAGTTGTTTTGCACATTAAGCAAGGATTCAGACTCCCCTTTTGTACATTAAATAGCACGTTACCAGCTCTCTAATAGAATGGGAAAATTTAAGCAAATCCATTTGTTAGTTTATGAAATAAAACGAGGTGAAATGTTATCTTTTAAGAGCTTTGCCTTCCTGTGTTGGTTTGTTTCCCCTCTGGATCATACACACAGAATCATAGAATGATAGGGCTTAGCAGGGACCTCTGGAGATCATCTAGTCCAACCCCTTGCCAGAGCAGGTCACATGGGACAGCATCCAGGCAGGTTTTGAATATCTCCAGAGATGGAGACCCCAACCTCTCTGGGCAGCCTGTCCCAGTGCTCTGCCATCCTCACACACATTCAAGGGAAATATACATATATGTATATATATAACATGCACCTGAATTAATTAGTTGGCAGTAAATTCAAGTTACTGATTAAGATTGGAACACAAGTGTTATGATTAACTAGGTCATATGCAAACCAAGGACAAAAAAAAAATCAGATAATTATCTTAATATGCATCTGCTCTTGTGGCCAAATATTAAGCTGATGCTGTGGTCCCCAGGGCTCATTTTCATACAATTCCACATGTTGCAGTGGCTCACTAGTGTAATAGTGTCAATTGAATGAATGTTAGCTGCCCTAAGAAATGCCATGGCTCCATGGTACCTTGAATATCTATAGACCAAAGAACAGCAGGCTGACTGTGGGCACTGACAGAGCCAAAAGGCCTGAAGCAACCTTAAAACATTTTGGACTCAGGAAACAAGGATCTTCCTTTCTATGCAGATACACCATCCAAGTTGAACTTACATTACAATACAAACTAACTTTATGACTACAAAGGTTAAGGAAGAAACGTCTGGGTTCAGAAGTTTTCTGGTGGCTGAACGCAACTATATATTTAGCTCAAATGAGTACAGCAGCCTTCCTGCTTTGATGTATCAGTGAATCTTCCTTGAAGTTAAAAAAAACAGATAAGACACAGAGCCTGTAAACAGAAATAATGAAAAGTATTGCATAGCAGCATTGTTGTTTCATTTTTACTTTAGGGTTGTGCGCAGATTTTATCATTATTTACAAAATAAAAATAGATATTAATATGTAAATATCAGTAACTGCAAAATGCTAAAAAGATACCAAAAATATAGTGAAAGTTAAGGAATATAGGGAAGATAATACTTCAAAGAAATATAATCACAGTAAGGTAAGGGTTAGGCTGTAAAGACACCTGCATAACTTTAAATCTGCCTGAAGAGATGCCCTGAGTGGAAAGTTAAAAAAAGGTCTGATTTGTCCTAAAATATCGCTTTATCTAAGCTGGGCTGATGTGAATAATTGGAGGTAAATATATACACACACACACATATATATATATTTACTATCTGGGTGACTTTGTGGTGTTCTTCTAAATTTAACATGTTGGCTTTAACAGAAGGTAAAACTAAATTTGAAATACCCAGAGACTGTGCATAGTTTTGTAATGTTACAACAGGCTGAGCAAAGTAGGAAACAAAAAACACTTGGAATGTGAGGAAATGCAAACATAGCTACTGACAGGATGCTTGCTACAGCATCTTATCTGCATTATTTAAAAATACATGGGTTTTTAATGCGTGAGGATCAATCCTCACACATTGTTTTTTAATGTGTGAGGATCAATCTACAACATGGGGAAGAAGTCATACACGGTGCTCTAAGCAAGAAAAGTCCACTTTTTAAGTAAAAGAGAAGTACCTGTAAAAGGATGCTGAGCAGGACACAGTGAAGTTAGAATCCAGCCTTGTGAAGAAGCCAGCTGACATCAAGGCAATGGGGGGATTTAGTTCTGTATAAATCAGTCAAGCTGAGTAACATCACTTCCTCTGTCCACTGCTTTCTAATCTGTAACATCCGAGCCTGCATGGCACCACTTGCTTTAAATAAGCATTTAAACTCTTTTCCTTCTGGAGGTTTGGTGGCATGAGTCACCAAAATTAGATGTTCCTTTGGAAACTCCTCCTGTCACCTCTGTGCATATGTAAGTACCAATTGAAGATGGTAGAGAAACATCTTGGGGAGCAAGTTCTTAATTAGGTCTCTCTTTTTCACTGGCACATATGGCCTACAGCTTTTAAACACATTTTTCTAGCAATGAGAAATCATGGCTAATATCATGGTGTATAGGTAAAATAATAATATATGAAATATGCCTAAGGAAAATGCTTGTTTGGCACTAATCCTACACAAAAATCTGTTCTGCATACTCATCCCAGAAAAAATGGGACTCATTCCCATTCCAGACCTAACTGGCTGACACAACTGATTTTGAGGGAATTTCTTCAGGTAGTAAATACTCGTATCAAGGTGGAAATGTAAAAGTCCTAGTGCCAGACCTGTTCACTTCCCTGCTGTGGAGAAACATTTATAGAATCAGAGAATTATAGAATGGTTTTGGTTGGAAAAGACCTTGAAGATCATCAAGTCCAATCATCTATCCAGCCCTACGAGGTCCAACACTAGACCATGTTACCAAGTGCAACATCTACTCTTAAACACCTCCAGGGATGGTGACTTCACCACCTCCCTGGGCAGTTTGTTCCAATCTCTGACCACCCTTTTGGTAAAGAAATTTTTCCTAATATCCAACCTAAACTTCCTCTGATGCAACTTCAGGCCATTTCCTGTTCTCCTGTCACTAGCTACAAGAGAGAAGAGACCAACCCCACCTCACTACAACCACCTTTTATTTAGTGAGAGTGATGAGGTCTCCCCTCAGTCTCCTTTTCTCCAGACTAAACAATCCCAGCTCTCTCAACTGCTCCTCATAGGATTTGTCTTCCAAATCCTTCACCAGCCTTGTAGCCTTTCTCTGGCCACACTCAAGTATCTCATTGTCCTTGTAGTGTGGGGTCCAAAACCAAACACAGTACTCCAGGTGTGGCCTTACCAGCGCTGAGTGGAGGGGAAGGATCACTTTCCTGCTCCTGCTGGCCTCACTCTTACTGATGCAGCCAGGATGCCATTGGCCTTCTTGGCCAATCATTTGATGCAATAAAAAATGTTGATGTAGCATTGAACCACACAGTGGCTCATAAGAGTCAGTTACAGCAAGATGCTGCTGTTTGTATCACAATTATTAGATATATTTATCAACAGTAACAGCTTTAGCTTGGCATTTCTGCTTTCATACTTAGTATTTTTAATTATTAAACAAAACTAGACTTTATGCAACAGAAATGAAACAAAGGAAGTGTTGAGTTAGTGATAGAGCAGGATTAAGCACGAACTGGGGAGATAGCAACTGATTTCTGTTAAACAGCTGTCTCCATTCCAAAGTATAGTCGAATTGAAAACATTTAAATTGTTGTCTAGGTGTTTTCTTAGATGCCTGGCAAGTTCTATCACCAGAAAGTGAGTAAAAACAGTTTTGGTTGCTCTGAAAACAGAGGTAAAGAAAACAACGTCAGCATTTAAAGAAAGAAAAGCAGTGTTTGAAGAGAAGTGCTTTGGCTGCACCCCTGTAGGAAAGGAAAGCAGCAGCAGCAGTGTTCAGGGCTGGTGAGAGCCTCACCTGCCTGAGGTTTCTGTCTCGCACTGATGCAGCTGGCTGGTTCAAGAAGTAGCAGTGTGCTGCACCAAACAGTTTAGAAGATCAGTTGCTGCTCCTTTGGCTTGCCTAAGAGCTCTTTCTGCATGGATGCTTCAAAGATTGTTTGTTCTAATTCCTGGGTTCCTAGACTTGCCTGTAACACAAAATGCACATGGGTGTGCTCCCTGCACAGCCTCACCCCAGCTGCCAATCACTGAGTACAGCTCTTCTTCTTAATTAGCATCACCAGAACAATTTTACATCATTTCCTTTCAGTTCCTAGCATAGTTAAAACTTTAATTTACAGACTGAAATTTGTTAATACAAATAATTAAAAACCAAACAAAGCCAAAAAACAACAACAAAGCTTTTGAAAGCACCAAAAGACTAATTCTATCAATGACTCAGAGTGAATCTGAAGACCCATCCTAGGCTGAAGAACTGACAAAGATATGTATCTCCCCTATGAGGAAAGGCTGAGTGAGCTGGGACTGTGCAGCCTGGAGAAAAGAAGACTAAGGGGGGACCTTATTAATGTTTATAAATATCTTAAGTATGGGATGCAGGGGGAATTGGCCAGCCCCTTTTCAGTGGTCTGTGGAGACAGGACAAGGGGCAATGGCTGTAAACTGGAGCACAGGAAGTTCCGCACCAACATGGGGAAGAACTTTTACACAGTGAGGGTGACAGAGCCCTGGGACAGGCTGCCCAGGGAGGTGGTGGAGTCTCCTTCTCTGGAGATATTCAAGACTTTTCTGGACGCCGACCTGTGCAATATGAGCTAGGGAGCTGCTTTGGCAGGGGGGTTGGACCCGATGATCTCTGGAGGTCCCTTCCAACCCTTATGATTTTATGATTCCCTCAGAAAATACATTTCCTAGCTCTGGGAAGGTTGTGAGAAACTTACAGTCTTGCAAGATACCCAGGAAAGATTAAAATGTCCTTGTTGAAGTGCTTTATATGGCCATATAATATGAAGCAGTGCAACTATATTAAGTATCCAGGCATATGTAATCCTGTTTGTTTATGGTTACGTTCATTTGACTTACTCAGCAGAGGCTCTTTAAGTTCATGACCAAATAAATGGTTAATGTTTTCATTCAGATTCCCATTTGTTATTCTGAGAAGATTACATTTTCTAAAGTTTGCTGGCACTGTGGGAAATCCAGAGTCCTTTGGAGAGTTCATGACCAAATAAATGGTTAATGTTTTCATTCAGATTCCCATTTGTTATTCTGAGAAGATTACATTTTCTAAAGTTTGCTGGCACTGTGGGAAATCCAGAGTCCTTTGGAGAGTTTGCAACTGGAAAACTCCTCATAAGAAAAGGAAAAAACAAAAATAAAGGTAATGTCTTGGTTTTTAGGATAGAAATGTCTTTTTGGTCCTGCAGTAATATAAATAGTAATGATCAACTTTTTGTGAGTAAAGAACTGTAGGATCAGCTCTTCAAATAAAAAAACCCCACCAAACCCACAAAAACCACCAAAAAAGGCACTAGTAGCTACAAAACTCAAACACTTGAAACCAAGTTGTAACTACTTGAAGCTACTGTAATGTACTGAATTTGTTTTTACCAAGAAAGATGGAAACTGATGCATTTTCAAATGTCAACCTGTTAGAGTGGCTGGCTGGCTGGAGGCTGGTAAAAATTCAGGTTTGGGAGAACCTATATTTATTTAAAAATACTTAGTAGTTCCTAAGTCTCACTTTGTGACCACCACTTCTTGTAGCAACTGACTGAAGGCTGTGTGCCAGCTGTGCTGATTTGTTAATTTTGTTAAAGTTGGGTACAGTACAATGACAGTGGTGATTGATTGCCTCCTGTAAATCATCTCTAATTCAGCAGGGACAATGTTTAAAGAGATGTAATCAATAGCATGAAAAAAGAAAATATTATTATGTACAGAGTGTTCTGGTGTCTACCTAAACCAGTCCTAAACAAAGCGCTGGCCCGCTTTCTGCTGGGAAAATCTCTTTTGAAGCTTAAGATCAAAAGCACTTTTTAAGCTTAAACACCACCATACGGTTTCAATTCTTGCTTTCTAACAAGCACTTTAAAAACCACAACTAAAATGCAACTGACAAACTTGAAAAATGTTTTGTGTTGTTCCACTTGAATGATCTAATGAGAAAATGGCTCAGTTCTGTTGTAGCTAATGAGGTATAACATCTTCACTGAACCTGAATATAAAACAGAGATTTCTCTAAAGATATAGCCTTAACATGCTTCTATTGCTTTACTCATTCTGCCATGTTTTCATTTAAGTGATGTCCAATGAATAAAAGCACAGGTCAGTTTTGAAATAAAACATTTACACATGAAATTACTCAATGCAAAAGTGCTTTGAACTCTGTATACAAGCATTGTGGCTTCAAGTGGGAAAATGTGTTTCAGTAACTTACTAAAATCCTGAGCTTGCAAACAGAGATATTAATGTAGCCAGACAGAGATCTGTGATAACACATTTTTGACAGATGAAGTTCTGAGACAGAACCCAAGTGTACATGGATTTTAACCTATCTGGTTTCAGCAGTGACCTATTACCGATGTGAAGACAGATTTGGCAAAACAGTGAAAGTACCACTAAAATCAGTATCAGATAACAGCGTTTATTCTGATAGTACCTGGAAGCTAATATCCTGGTAAAGGGCTTTGGTTATACAATAAAATATTTGTGCCAAGACATTTGCACAAGGATACAATAATGTTATAATCTGTAGGAGTGGGAAGCACAAGAGAACAGCAAAGTGCATCAAGTAGTATTTGCAGCTCAACAACAGTTTAGATGTGGTTTGGCATGGTAACAGCATCGTGACAATAAAAAATTTAAGGAGGCAATTGGAGTAGAATAACCTTGTGGTGTAGGTGTCTACTAGTAGTGCTTCTTATCCATAAAGCAGAGGGGTTTGAAGAAAAGCTGGATGGGTTGATGAGGATGGAGAATAAAACTGAGCATACTGATGCTTCTCCTCATCCTTAGCACTTAAGTTTCAGATATGTAAAAGAACCGTTTCTGTGCTCCAAAAGTATGAAACAGAGACATGCAGAAAGAACTGACTTGCACAACACAGAGTGGGAACAGAGCTTAGATCTCCTCTTTAGTCTATTGATCCTTCTGGGGAAACCGATGGGTAAAACACACGCTGCAATCATTTGAGCCGGAAGGAAAGAATTCTGTTCATCAAACAAATCTCCAGAGAAGTTTCATGCTGTGATACAGAAAACACAGGTCTGCTGTGGGACAACAAACTCTTTTAGTGAGTGAGGTCTTAGTGATAAACAGAACCACAGAGACAATGAACCTTCTGTTCCTAGCAGACACGTGCTGGGGTAGCCTCCTCTCTGACTCCTTGCTGTTGTTATTGTTATTCTTGTATTTAGGAAACCTAACAGTGAATCCTACTAAACCTCTGTTCCAGTGAATTTATACTGTAAAATGAGATGAGGCACACCCAATGAATGCAGACAGACTGACAGATGGGTGAGCACAAGAAAATAATGAGCAATAAAATTGGTCAGTGTGACAGACAATGGTCACAGCAGATGCCCAACTGTTGCGAAGCATTCGTTTGGTTTCGTAGTCAGTGAGAATTTCAGGGCAAGTTCTGAGGGAAAACAACAAGATGCCTTGTGCAGGCACCCCCTTCCCAACAAAAGGAGCAACAAAGGTAGAAACATGGCAGTCAAAAAGGGCTGTTGACAACCAGCAACAGTGGTGAGCTCATGGTATGCAATTGCATCTCAAGGAATTGAGACATGACTTCACTCTCAACAAAACTCATGGGGATAGACAAGACAGAACCACAGCATTGGAAACAAGTGCTTTGATGAGGAGGAACACTGAGAGTTGATACAAAGCAACAGGTTTACGGGGAAAGGAATAAGTGAAGAATATTATCTGTGTTAGAGTATTTCTGGTGGATACAGATAGTATCTTTCAAGAAAAGACTATGATATTGCATTATCAAATTATAGTTGAAAATAATTATGAAGGTAACTATAAGAAAAAAAGAGGAACTGGAATCAGGAGTGTCAAAAAACTCATTTACCAAGAAAAGATGGATGGAGAAGTTATAATGGTGGATATTGCACTTTGAAATCACAGAGTAAAACACAGCCTCAGCATGGCTGTGACACTGCGTTATGTAGTAAAATTAGGAGGTGAGAGAATTAAGTTCCTCTGAAATTTTTTGTAAAAAGTTATCAGACACAGATACTCTGTGAAAGTCTGGGTACTTCTGGTCCTTCTGGTTGTGTTCCACACAGACATAATTCCATGACACTAGTAGTGCCCCTGCTTAAGCTATGTGTGAGGATTCGGTTCATCAAATGTGCAGCTGCAGATTTAATTTCTTTCCATGACCTTGTTCCACCTGCAGTCTAGGCACTAGCTGTGTAGGTGCACAGGAGTATGAACTGGGGGTGAACCCTGCTGGGAAAAAAGAGTGGACCTGCTGCAACATGGAACTTCAAAGTATGAATTACTACTGGGGGTAAATTTCACATTTCTGAACAATAAAATCTATGGTGTCATCTATATCTGTAGATAAATGAGCCCAAGATTCTTATGGGTCTTTTATAGTTTTTATATGTTTGGTTTGTATTACAATTGCCTATCACAGGTGCCTCAACAGAGATATTGTAACACCCAAACAGTTGGCATCTTCCTGGCAGGACTGTAGAAAGAACACATTATAGGTTCTCACATATTAAATTCTGTGGTGAAGAAAGGAGCAGGGAGTTTGTCTTTTCTTTTTCCTGACTTTACAGAACCTGAGAATGCTTCAGAGAGTCTACCTAGAAGGAAGAAAAATCTCCTTTAGTGATAACCGCATTAGTCACGCTTTATAGGTGACGTGAATATTGTCCTTGGAGTTTGAATAACATTTGCTTTACTTGTTCTGGGGGCTGCTACTCTGCTCTCATCCTCTCTTCTGCATTTACTGGAAGTGAAAACACAGGCAATGAGCAGTAGTTCTTCAGAGAACGCTGTGCAAAAAAACCTCCACAAATTAACCCAGAAATGGGGTCCTTGTCCAAGAAGTCAATCTGGTACTATCTTGGCTACACCGCTGAATGTCTGAACCAAACCTTACACCAGTGCTACTTGCTGAGAAACAGAATCCAAACTGTGCAGAAATTACCACACACCTTCGAGCAACATTTTTCAATCTCAAGTGCCTGTGAGTAACTGACGCTTTCTACTGACACAGTGGCCTGTTGTGGGCAAGTTCGTATCTTCTCCTTCAAATCAGCCCAGACCACAGCAGCTTGTTGTGGCCCTCAGGACGCCTGAGGATTCGAGTGCCCTGTGTGCCCTGCAGAGACACAACTAGGATAATGCTAGCAATTTTTTTCTATTTTAATATACAGTGTTATTAAAAATGACAAGCAATGAGGTATCTGAAGTGCAGGCCACAGTAGTGGGTACTAACTGGTGCTTAGTGATACACCATGAGATGTACTTCCTAATGCCACATTGCACAGGAGAGAGCTGATCCTACCACCTCGATCCCTTTCATAAGACAGCCTAGGCCTGCAATTCTAAAGAAGGAAACCCTGGAACAGCAATTTTCCAGAGGAATTTTGTTTTCTTTTCCTGGTAAAGACCGTGACTGTTCTTGCCATCACTGGGTAACGTTCAGTTGGCTTGACATTCTCCTGCCATTTCATCATCCATTTCATAAGCCAGTTTATTTCCCACTATGTATAACCCATTGAAAGTTGGTTTTAAACATAAGTGCAAAAATATTCTTTTGAGTCAACCACTAAAAACAGAGTGCATGACTGCACCATATGTACTGCTGCTCCAACATGGCCCTGCCTTCTCTGTTTGCTGTGTTTCTTGCTGTTCCTTTAGACCAAAACTTACTTTTTTATGGTAAAAGGAAGTTAAGGGATATTTAGAACTTGGACCTAATATTCAAGGGTCTTTTTATGAAAACATGCCCTATGAGCTATTTTTGCAACTGAAATTTAGAAAGCCACATTTTTCCTCAAAACTAACAATGAACAATTTACTTTTGTTTCCTTTTATGTTTGATGCTACTTTAAATCTTATGTTTTACAGGAAAGCCGCTTCTACTGTGTGAAAGTCTTAGCTGTCTTCTGTCCCATAGCTGTGTATACCTAAAATCAGAAAGGCTAGCATCTTCTTTACTGTGCTCTAATAGTTTGTTTCCAGGGATAAAAAATCAAAGCAACAGCACTACACTGAAAAAGGCAGCGTATCCGGAAATAAAGAAACCTGAAATTTCCCTTGAGGACGTTTTCAAGGAGTGATGTGCAAAACAACAACAAAGAATGCTATTGAGCCATTTTTACAATAAAATCAAGTATTTCAGAAATCCTTTAACAATCTTTGATCTTTCTTCACAGATCTGACCTGCTTTGCAATATTGAAAGGACAGCCCATCACTGCAGCATACTCATGCAAACACACACATTTTAAATTTATCTTGCATCACTATGAAGAACAGTATGCTGAAGAATGAGTGCCTTCTGCTCCCAGTGTGGCACTGAGACAGGCACAATGAGGTGATGTGACCATCATGCATACTATGAAGCTTTCAGCCTTAAAACAATAATAGAAGATACTTAGGAATGACCTGGTTATGGAGAAATTCTTAATGATTTTAATAATTATAAAGAGTAAATATTCAGTGTCTAAAATGAAATACACATCTACTGCAAATGTATGTACACTTACTGGGTTGCCATGTTTTGAGAGCACCTTAAGACTGGGAATAACTTGAGGTTTTTGTAGCTGAGATGATTCCTGTCCCAAAGTTTAAAACTACATCATATATCAGAGATCTCAAAAATCTTTCAACTAGTATGTGTATATATATATTTAGGCAAATCCATAGAAGAAAATTGGAATGTTGTCTGAAAACAGTCCATCATATTTAGCCCACTGAATCTACAGCATTAACAGAAACTGTTAATTGCTGTACTTAAATTGTGAGTCCAGAAACCATTTATGTGATTTTTCTGAATGTTGTAAACTGCTCAGTTCTCATATTTGGTTTTGCTGCAGAGGAAGAGTTAAAAGACCATTCTGTCTAGCAAGGAAACCTCGTGAAATCCTTTTAATGCAGTTACAGTCCAATACCAATTCCTGAGGAAACTGGAAACCTTCAAGTCCTTCAGTTTGGCTGATGTAGTTTCCTAATACAGAGATAGTAAATACTCATTATCATCTTTAATGGATTTGGATTGCTTTCAAGCAAAAACTTATTTTAAGCAAAAGATGCTCATCAACTTCCTGAATCACTGAAATGGTCCAAAGCAGCATACAAGTGATTTGATTGTGTCCAGTGTGTTTGATTTCATCTACCCAGCATCTCTATTTAAAGAAAAATATGTTCCTAAATAAAATCTGAGCATCTTGAGGATCAAGACTCAGGTCAAACATTATTGTTGGTATTGCTTATAGTGAGGAGGAAATTTCCTCAGTGTGGAACTTGCTGCTGGCCATCAGCTGACCAATGTATCTTCCACCTGCTGGTTCCTTGCTCTGCCCTCGCAGGAGCAAGGTGAGGTACAGTGGTGCAGTATGGAAGAATTTAACAATTCAATATCTTGAAGTCAGGGCAAGAATTAGAGTTAGAGTATCATCCTTATTGAACTGAAGACCACAGAAGTCTGTTGCCTACAACTCCAAGGCACAGAGTGAAGACTGGACATAAGGCGAGTACTGTAAAATGCTTGAGTGTATGTACAGAAAAGCTGCCACCATCTACCCCACAAAACAAGAGTTTTCAAGTTTTTTAGCCTGCTAATTACAGCTGGGCCATGTTAATAATTCCATTACAGCCCAGATGAAAATCTCCCAAACTCTGCATCATCAGGGGCAGGTTTTCTCCAAATTCTGCATCCCAGTAAAGCAAACGAGTTTATGCCACGATTTCCTTGAGCAAAAGAACCTCAGCATTCCCCCACCTCCCCAGTAGAATTGTGAAGAGTATATACAGGTTTTTGTGAGAATTACACCTGCATATGATTAAAAAAAAATCTTATAAAAAAGGAAAGAGATCTACTACTTGGAAATGGAAATAGTACATATATACACTTCCACTGTGGAAGTTAGGTCAAGTATTCTGGATCAAGACCATGAAAATCAAACAGATAAATAGGCCCCCTCCTCTGCTCAGAGAAGTCTGAGACATGAAGAGAAAACAGATGTAAACCACTGTTTATTTTAATAAAAATACTTAGGGCAACTCTTGTGTGTACTCTCAAAACAGCTGGATGACCACAGGGCAAAAAGATGTACTGTCCCACTAATTTGCTTGTCAAAGCTTCATCTCTGTTACATCTGACCTGTAATTAGGGAGCATGAGCTAATAGTGAGTTCTAATTTTAGTTTTGCTTCTTCCTTACCACCTAGGTAACAAAACAATGTGCTTAGCAACCTCAAGTTCCATAAAACCACTAAGTATTTGTGAAGATGTAGTGGACATGATTGATTACATTCATACATCACGAGCAAAATAATACTCAAACAGTATGTTAATATGTAATATTAATTTGTGTTAAGATCTATAAATATGTATTATGCATGTGTTGTGCTTTCCACAAGGCTTATCTCACAAGGCTGCAAAAATTAAGAGTGAATTCAACTTCTGGAGGAAGTGTCAAGAGGATCTGGGGAAGATTTAACCGCATTTTTGTTCCTAGATTGTCTCACAATTGAGGAAGAAGGCAGCAGTCATCAAAGTGACAGTATCCACATAGTGGGAAATTAAAAGCAGTCGTAAGGAACAGAAAAATAAATTAACAGTAAGAAGTAAAAACATAAAAGAAGATTATGAAAAGAGCAAATGCACATAAGGGGACAGTGACAGACAGTTTGAAAGTGTATCAATAGCAAAAGTATCTCGGCAATGTTCCAGTATCATTACAAACTGAAGATGGTAGAAGCATCAATAAACCTGAAATGAAGCATTGTTGTTTACTAAATACTTATGTGGTGCATTTGTAGGGAAAAAAGGGTTCTATGTTATTCATATCATACAGTAATAATGAAATAATTTCCATTCCAGTAAGGAAAAAAAGGGTTGTAAAATTGCAGCTACTGAATCTGACGTGTAAATCAGTGGCTCTGAGTATGTCACACTCAAAAAAGCTGACTGAGAAACATCATAGAATGTTTATGTTGACTTGCCCTAAGTTTGGGAATATTAGCCAAGGTTCAGTACCCTGCAAGAAAGCTAAAACTTGTTATTATTTTAAAAGGGTAAAGGGAGGAAGCTGGAAGGCATTATGAAAAAAGTAAATCCTTCTCATTCACAAAAAGGGGGATTTCTACAGTTACTGAGCAATTATTTCAAGTTCTTTTTGAGCCACTGTTCTGTGTAAATGTTCATCTCTTATGAAGAAACATATAAACACAATGAGCTCAGAAATTTGTCAGACTATGATGGAAGCCCAGACAACCCATAGTCCATGTGTGCTTCTGCCAATGTCACTCCCCCCATCAATCTGAAAGCAAATTCCTGTTTGACATGAAGACAAGAAGAGTTGGGTGAAGTCTTTGTAAGTATGCACATGAATAGGTCTTGCAGGGTTCTCTGATGCCCTGTCACTGTTACTTTTATAAATCTTGACCTATGTACAGAGGGAATTCTGTGTGGTTACTTTGCAAGATTTGTCTGATATGAAAAAACTGAATTTGATGATGGATGTTGCAGAAATAAGTGAATGAATCCTGACTGGTCCCAGATGTTTCAGTCCTGAAAGAGCAAACAAATGAGAAATGCAAACTGAAAGTTTGAATGTGCTCTTTAGGATGCAGGCTGGTCTAATGTTGATGGCAAAAGGAAGAAGGAAGAAGTACGACTGTGTCCTTCAAAGGATGACAAAAAGACACTTATGAAATGAGCAGAGGAAAGAAGGTTTAATAGGAGAATGAATGACTGCTTAGACTACACACAACTTTGCAAAATAACTTTGGATGACTATACAAAAGCCGCCTTTGTGCTCATAAAAAGTACTGTAATCTGAACTGGCTGAACTAATTGACTATAACAAGGGGTTGTGATGGCCATGAGTATTCTACACTGCAAGGCAGCTGAAATTTCACAGGTGAGGCTCAAGGGACTAAATTACTATCTCAATATATTCCTCAGTATCTGAAAATATTCTTAAAATTTTGTAGTGCAATGTTGTGCAAATTTAAGTAAAGAATGAAAACAAAATATGAGTGATCAGTCTGATCAGAGATAAATGTCCACACTCTCCCAGATAAAACCAGCAGCCAGAGAGATGTAGGTGGTTCCCTTACTTAAAATTAAATCCTTTGTAGGAAGGTGAAAAAGCTTCAATGTATGGCTAACTACCTGTGCAATAGGATCCAAAGAATAGATGACAGCAGCCTGGTTGTCTTGGTTCCAGCTGGGGTAGATAGTGCTGTGTTTTGGATTTAGGATGAGGATCATTTCAGTAACAGAGTGATGTTGTTAGCTGTGGTCAAGCAGTCAAGGACTTTTCAGCTTCTTGTCTGGCCTGCCAACAAGGTGGTGAGGGCCTCCCAAGAGGCTGGGATGGGACACGGCCAGGACAACTGCCCCAAACTGGCCAAAGGGATATTGCATACCATATGATGTCATGTTCTGCATAGACCTGGGTCTGTGATTCTATGGCATGTGTGCAAAACAAAAAACCAAAACCCCAACATACTGGGTTTCTTCACACTAGGATGGAAAAAGAAATGGAGATCCAAAGCCACTGACACTGAAGACACTGCACCTCTTTCCTCTTCAGTGGAGTAAAGGACAGATGAAAGTATATTCATGTTATATGTTTCCTTTGGCAAGTCCTTGCTGTCCATAGCCATGACAAGTCACCGTTCAGTACAGCTGCTGGGTATTTGCTACCTGATTTTGGAGCCTTTGTCCAGGCAGTATTATTGATTCAATGTGACTGTAGTTCAGACATAAAACCTGTGAAAAGGAAACATAATTATTCAAACAATACATTCCTCTGCTAGCACATGAGCAAAACTGTCAATTATTTTTTTCTAATTCAGAAATTTGATCTTTAGAATGATGATGGGTCAGTTTAAAGTGCTTTAAAAAGTTTGGTGCAATTGATTTTGGATTAGATTACTGCAGCAATACTGTACAATTGAAACAGAGGCTGCAATCAGCTTTGCACCCATTGATTGCTGTTAGAAAACCCCACAAACAACAGGAGAGATTGAAGAATATTTTCAATTAAAGGAAATTAATTTATCATTAATATTATTACAAAAAATAGAAGAGACTGTGTCATGAACCCACCTTGGCATTAGAAAGGAAGATGAAACCACTGAAAGACATGAGATTATTGTTCTGTAAATTCAAACTGCTACATTTCTAAACTGGTCCACATGCACCAGCTCTACAGCTCTGAAATATCTAAAAAAAGACAAATATGGATTGGGAATACAAGTAACATGGAAAAAATAAGAGAAAGAAGTTACATAGCACGAGCAGATCCATAACACGCTGGCTTTGAGATAAGAAATGCAGTGTGCTTCTACAAAAGAAACACCCTAATAAAAATCTCACGACAAATTCCCAGTTCATTTTCCAGCAGCGAATGATGGATTTGATTCTGACACCAAAGACAAGGGCTTTCCAGTGTGCTCTGTTCACTTCTATATGTTACTGGGATTCCTGTTCCATAGCTCTTAGGCTGTTTTCATTGCTTTTCAGCAGCACTGGAGTTGCAGTTGCTCAGATGGTGTATTCCATGCTCTGCTCACCCTGAGGCCTGACAAAACACCACACAGATTGGAACTGTGTACCTCAGCTGCATCACAGCCTGCTTAGAAGGTACTTAAGGCTACTTAATGGTAGAAGGAGGATATTCTGTTGGTCAGACCAATGTTTTTTAGGAATTCCTAGCAGTCCTGATGATACATCTATTCAAGAAATTCACGGCTTGCAATTGGACTACCTTAAAAGGCACACTCAGTGTTACAGTATTGCTCTACAATCTTCTAGAGCAGAGCCTCAAGGAACGAATGTCCTTGCAGAAAATAATCCTGGCAAGAATGTTTAAATACTTATATCTGTCCTCACATCTGAAAATAGTCTCTGACTGTCCCACTGGGTGCACATACCACTGTTCAGTTAAGGGTGCATTTTACGCAACCAATCACAGGTCATTCTTGCTCTAAATGCCTGTACATCTATAATGGGCCAGGCAGCTTTTTCAGAAATCAGAAGATTGCAGAAGCAACACTGCACATATATACGTGTATGTTCTCACTTGGGCCAAATTTGTTCTGAAAGGAATCAGGTCAGATTGGTTTTGATCAAATAAAAGCTCTGTTCTGGATGTACTGAGTCTGGAGCCAGTACCCAATCACTCCTAGCCATTTCCTGTCAAACTGTGTGCAGCCAGTACCACTGCACATGGTTTACATGAAAAACTTAAGCACCTAGAGAAAGAATATGTTTTCAACAAAACAGTGGAAAATAACCCTTTGTGATGAAAAATTGCACTAAGGATCAATCAGTCAAGGGAATTCAGCCTCCAGACTCTAGTTAATTATCAGACATGTTTTATAAACACAGATTCTAGCTTAAGATTTTCATGTTCTAACCTCAGATAATACTCTCAATAGATAACACATTTCTGAAATCACCGCATCTGACATTAGAAGTTGTCCAATGCAATTCTTGCGTTTCTGTGAAGTCTGAATGTCCCAGTCTGTCTGCAATCATAGAATCATAGAATGGTATGAGTTGGAAGGGACCCCAAGGATCACAGAGCTCCAGCCCCCCTGCCACAGGCAGGGCCACCAACCTCAGGCCTGGATCTACACTAGGTTGCCCAGGGCCCCATCCAACCTGGCCGCCAGAGGTGATTTTGCCTCCAAAGAAATCTTTTGCAGTTCTTTCTTCTGTTGGCTCCTGTTAAAGGTATTTGAAGTGATGTCTGCTATATTAATGCTGGTAGAACAATCACTAATATAGGCAAGAAACTTTTTTCAATTCAACAAATTAAAAAAGGTTTTAAATCAAAGTAACTCAAAAGGTGTTATTTCTTACGAGCAGACCTGGGTGACTGTGTTCTTATGGAACAAGCTAATGGAAATAGTCTGTGTTCTCTCAGTTTACAAAATATATTTCTAAGTAACATGCACTAATTTCACAGTTGTTAGAAGTGATTAAGCTCCAGAATGATAGCTTAAGCCCTGGGAAACCCTAGTAATGTTCCAGGACACTATTGTGTTAGGTATTAAAAAAAAGGCAGTCCAAGATGACTAAAAAGAGACAGAAACAGACAATGGAGTATTGTGGAGTTTATAAAAAGGTTACACATGTATTAACAAGTCAATATCAGTTCAATCTTGATTTGTTAAAAAACTTAAAAAAAAAAGTTATAGTAATAATCTGCCTAGAGAATAATTTACTACTGAGATGTCATCTAAGGCTTCAAGAGAGGGAAGATGGAATAATACTTTCTTACACAGGATTTGACTTTAGATGCTTAGCAGCAAGCTTCCTGTAAAGACAAACCTGTCAGTGACCCTGTCTATAATCTGTTTGCATGACATGACTCTCCGTTTCTGTTAATACTACATTTACCCAATCATTGTACAATGGAGAAAAGATCTGAGTCCAAATCAAATAAATCAAATTGTATTGCAGCGGCTCAGAATATCTGGTATTGCATTGAGCCTGTATCCAAGATAAATAATCACTTAAATATTCAGTATCATTAGATTGGTTTCGGTGCTGACTAAAGAGTATTTTTAGCTATATTATTTCCCAAAGTATATATCATGCCCTTTATGAATTCCTTCTCTCTGATGTCACAAAACATATATGACATCTGCTAAAGTATTAATTTTGCTGGCAATTTTTCTAAACATGAATTCCCTTAATGCACCCAGAATGAAATGCCACACTTATCAGCAGAAATGTATTTTCCTCTAGCTATTCTACATTCTAATAACAAATTGAACTGACAGGGGAGCTTTTAACCTTTCATACAGGATAGATTAACATGATTTCAGCTGATGGATCAGAACAGGTTAGAATGACCTTGGATCTTCCTCCACTGACTCTTGCGGCTTTTTGCTAGCTCTCTTTCCTAAGGAAACAACGCTAATGTGATGGTGCTATCTGTATATCCATCTCCCAGCCTTAGCACTGATTTTTAAATCTATTGGTGAGTTTTGGTCCAATTTTTCAGAGAAAATTTTCTAAAAATTCCATGAAAATGAGCAGCTGAATGAGAGTTATAAACTGATGATCCCAGTGAAGGAAAGGCTGCAATATTGGTGCAGCTACAACCACAGACACTAGAAGATCCAGGAGAGACCTGTTGTGGTGTGTTAACCTTGCTAGATGCCGGGTGCCCACAAAGCTCCTCTATCACTCTCCTCCTCAGCAGGACAGGGAAAGGAGAAAAATAAGATGGAAAAAACATTCATGGGTTAAGTTAAAGACAGTTTAATAAAGCAAAAGGTTGCATGCAGAAGCAAAGGAAAATCAAACGATTTATTCTCTGCTTCTTATCAGCAGGTGATTTCCAACCACTTCCCATCAAGCAGATCTTCAGTACGCACAGTGCTTGCTTTGGAAGACAAACATAAATAACAAATGCCTCCCATATCCTTCCTTCTTCTTATTGCAGCTTTTATTGCTGAACACACATCATACAGGATGGAATATCTCTGGTAGGTTTAAGTAAGTCAGCTGTCCTGGCTGTGTCCCTCTCCAGGGGGGCACTGGTGATGGGGGGGATATTAGGAAGACAGTCAGAACACCAGGGTGCTATTAGCACCTTGCTGGCCCAACATAAAGCACAGCACCACCAGGGCTGCTACAGGGAAAATTAACTCCCTCACAACCAGACCAAATACACATGATCTGAATGATCTGAGAAGCTGATTAGGGACTAGTGAAGCCAAAACCAAAGATGTTTCTGAAAGCAAACCAATTTTCTTCAGCGTTACTGCTCAGTAAGTGATGGATTAGTTTATAATTTTAGGTAGACTTTCAAGGAGATAATGCTTAAAGGGTTATTCTCCATGTTAACTGGTTTGAAATTAGACCTACAAGCTTTCTTGCAATCTGTTTTTCATATTGATATTTAGTAGTACTCAGTGGAAGTTTTAACCCTGCCTGATCACAAGAAATGGATTAGTATAGTGATTTCAATCACAAAACTTACTTAGCTTTAGACATGAAATATGCCTAAGCCCCTAAATTTTAGGACAGGGTGTATCTGAAGGGTTGTTATTTGAAAACTGTGTTGCTATATGTTTAAGAAAATTTATTTTTATAGAATTTACTAGGAGAACTAATGTTTCAACATTATACTTCTATGACATCAGAAAAAAGTTGGGTTCAAAACTGGCAGAATAAATAAGCTATGCATAGCTACCGAATTTTCTAATGGAAAATTATCAGGGCCAATCTCCACTGACCAGAGGGAGAAGGCAAAGGAGCTGTTTGCAATTTCCTGAATCAGTCTGGTTCTCTCATTATCCTTGCTACCAGTGTCCTTGTACTTTAAAAAAGTTGCTCAATATTCTTGAAGCTGCACTGGCACTCTCCTTTGAAATGCTTCGAGAGCATTTGGAATTCCTGGAATTCTTAAATAAAGTGAGTTTGTCTTGCCTTGGGAGGCAAGTCTTTAAAATAATATGCAAGTGTATCTCACAAGCATGTCCTTTATATACCTGTGGTCTTTTAAAAAGCGCAATTTTCATACGCCAAAGCAGTCACAAGCAAAATCAGTGACACAAAAACTTCATCTAAAAATATGAAGGCTTGTTAGGAGAGGTTTAAAGTCGCAGAAGGTCTAACACTAAACACTTCATCATTACACACGTTTTCATTTTTATACCCTTTGAAGTTTACAGGCTAAAGCAAATATTCCTGAGCCCTCCTGATCAGGCTATGGCCTGAATGAAAAACAGGAAAAATGATAGCAGTGAGAAAAAAACAGTTGTTAGAAACATGGATTGCTGAAAATGAACGCTAAAAATGTCAGTGATAATTTGAGAGCTAATGTAATGAGAGTTCAGAATCAGGACATAATGAAATTCAAGTAATGCTACAGGCTCAATCCTATCTAAGGATTGTAAAATAGTGAATCAGACAGAACACAGAACAGAACGTTTCAATGTGTATTTTTCTCTGCCTTTTGGGAAGAACCGTGATGAGTTTTCATCATTTACATGGATAAAGAAATACTTTGAATTTCATTAATAATTAAAAATAATCTAAACCTGGAACTAGCTCTGTTTAGCATTTTTTAAGCAGGCATTTTTTCGATCAAGGGTATTAATGAACTAGTTGAAGTTTCTGAACCACCCATCAATTCATATTATACAAATGATAGGATGCTTGGGAAATTCTAGAAGGACATAAGCAAACTGAAGTTATAATAGTTTTGAGGATAAATAGGATGACCAGAATAGATCATCTTGATATCATCTTTAGATATCACAGAAAGGCTGATATGAAACACAGTAAATAATTAAACATTAATGGCCTTATTAACGGATGCCAGTATGGTGCATAGGAAACAACAATTAATATTAAATTGCTTTTGATGAAATGTATTGATAATATTAATATCTTCTGCTTGAGAATGTAATTTAAAATAATGAAATCCCAAAGCAAAGGTATCTTTTGTTAAATAGACAAAATCTGGCTAGAGGACGGATCTCAAAATCTAACTATAGAAAGAAAATCAGCACTTTAAACCTTTTTATTGACCTTTTGCTCCAAATTCTTTTTCTCAACGACCCAATGAACAAAAGCAGGAGTCCCTTCTTGGAAAAATTAGGAGATGAAATAACTAAGAAGGTCAGCTATACACAACAGTTTTATAAGGACTAACTAACTACTGGAAATTCACACTCACATGATGAAAGATGGTATTTTAGGAACACTGTAAGGACTAGAACTAATGATAAAAAAGCAGAATATGAGTTTGCACTGTTGCCACAAGGACACAGTTAATAATTTAATTATTGGACTAGTGAGTAGGATTAGGTAAGCAGAATGGCATTATCAGTCCAGTGCTGGAAGATTCTATATAGTTTTGTCAGAGGCCATACATAAAACCCGTGTAGACATAGTGAAACACGTTCAGAAAAGAACCAAAATAATGTCATGAGAAATAAAAAAACCTATTATGAGATGCTTAAAAAGCACAACCTAACAGTTTCTTTAAGAAAAAATAAAATGGAATGATCTTGGCTAAATAAGAAAGAGATTTCTGGTCCTTTAGAACATTTGGTTCTGCTCCTCTAGAACACCAGGAAGAGACAAAATGAAACCCAGTGATTAAATTTGATAGGAGCTAAATTTGTGTTAGAAACAAGAAAGACATGATAAATGGGAAAGGTAGATTCATTGTTACATGAAATCTTTAAACAAAGACTACAAGTGGGTTCCATACCAGCAAAATAGTATCAGCAACTGAGATACCTCCACCTGTGGTGGCTGGTTGGGCTCTCTGGTATGATGCAATTCACTGCAACCTACAGTAGCCCTCTGAACTGGTCGGTGACTCATGTCCCCAAACTATTTTTGTTCCTGCACAGTCTATATAAGGAATGTAGGGTGACTACTTGAAATGTTGTTATCTACACTGTAGATAAGCAAAGGTCTGTGGAATTAACCCTCATCTGAATGGTTTACTGTAAAATCTGCTGTAGCTCAAAGAGAATGTATGAAATTGATGTAGAAATGACCATGTAACGCTTTTTAAATCCAGTATCTTCAAAAAAGCTTTTCTAAGAGTTTTTGAATACCTCAAATTTGTAAAGTTTAACTGCTGATTCTGACGGAGACCTTTAAATAATGTCAAAATGTACTGATTCAAAGGGAATAAAGAACAGAGAGAAACATTTGTTCCAGAAGCTGGATGGGCAATAGGAATGAATGAGAGGCAGTAAAAGGGCTGAGTATTGGCTTTTTTTGCCAAAGCTCCAGCCAACACAGCTGTGCTGCTGCAGACAGATACACGCAGTAACAGAGACACTAGCACTGTATATGCAATCCCCAAGGCTAGGAACTGTCTCTGCTCCCACTCCTTATTCAGTGCAGCTGAGACAGCAAAATTAAAACCAGGGGCTGGTTTGGAGTATCTAGAGCAGACCAATACATTTAATTCATAAGAGAAGCAAAAAAAAGAAAGCAATTATGCCTCAGAGATGTCTCTGACCAAAAACGCCACGTGGCTTAATCACTTGGTTAGGTTGTGACTACAAAAAGAAGTGGAGGCGAAGATGTGAGAACAAAGATGCCATAATGTGGTCATAAGGCTTCTTACATTGCAAGAGTCTTAGATTTAATAAGGTGCAGGACCAGATTTCAAGCCTTTCTGTCTGTGGTCATGGTTAGAATGCTTTCCCAGGAATTTCAAGTGCTGATATGTACCTCATGCCATGGGTTGTGTATGATGTCAAGACTAAGTTGGGAGTGTGTTCATGTAAGATGTTTATATCTTCCCTGCATTTTTTTAGCAGCTTCCAGATGAAGCTGAAGAACCAGTTTTCTTAAGCCTCTAATGCCCTCAAGGGTGACCACATGGTTATGGTCTGCATCATATTCCTGGTTTGGTTGCTAGACAACACAGGTTTGAAAATAGTTGGATGGCCAGAAGTGTGGCAAAAGAAACTTTGGTTACTCAGATGCATTTAATCTTTAAACAGACTTCACTGGGCCCAGTGTCTGGGTCTGCCCTTGCTCAGTATTCGTTCAGTTCAAGGAGACCTAGTGTGCTCCACCCATGCCACTCTTTGTTAAAATGAAATGACCATTATAAAGGTCAGATGCGTGATAAAGTGATATAACTTTAATATTGTGATTCATATTGGAGACAATATTAACAGGTACCAAAACTGTGGGCTGCTAATAATATCACAGTATTCATGATCCTAGTTTAGACCCCCATTCTGTTGTCCTGTGTGAGTAATGCAATCCTGTCTTGTGAGCACACCCCACAGCATAAGAATATGTGTGCTGGTAAATGTTCCTTTAAAAAAGAAAACTAGAGCTTAATTTCTTACCGGTCATAAATATTATCTAAGGAAGTAAATTCATTAGAATTGATTATAAGTTTTTGAAGTGTTTTTAAGTCTAGAGAAGTCCTGCAGCATGCTCAGGCCAAAAGTAGGTCAGAAAGGACAATTTTACTGGATGCACAGCCAAATTTCATAATGCTCCATGTATGCCTTTAAAATGAAAAGGCTTCAACTGCTGGACTGCAAATACAAATACTATCCCACTGGTAAACCATAGAAAAACTATAAAATACTAATCCAAGCTAACAGGAAATGTTGAAAAGAGAATGCTTCTGTTCACTTATTTGAAGAGTATTTATGTCCTAACTTCTCCTGAAATAAAAGTGACCTGGGTAGGATGGGGAGCCAGACAGTCAATCCATCCACAGGTGAAGGGGCTGAGGGGAGACCTTATCACCACCTACAACTACCTGAAGGGAGGTTGTAGAGAGGTGGGCAATGGTCTCTTCAGCCAGGTGACAGGTGATAGGACAAGGGGGAATGGCAAGAAGCTGCGCCAGGGCAGGGTCAGATTAGATATTAGAAAATTTTTTTTTACTGAAAGAGTTGTTGGGGCCTGGAACAGGCTGCCCAGGGAGGTGGTTGAGTCACCTTCCCTGGATGTGCTTTAAAAAAGGGTAGATGAGGTACTTAGGGATATGGTTTAGCTTAGGACAGGAATGGTTGGACTTGATGATCTTTAAAGGTCTTTTCCAACCTTGTGATTCTGTGATTCTGGAACAGATGCTGCTGACACGCACTAAGGAACTGGCAACTCTTCCATTATGGGAGTGCAGTGTGGGGAGAGCAGAGCTGAGCAGAGAGGCAACAGATCCTTAGGAAAAGGGAGAGGAGAATCTCACTCCAAACACAGGTCACTGGGAAGATCACACTTTTGCAAAATAAAAAGAGAGTTGTTACTCTCATCTTTCTTCACATTGCCTCCAAATAAGGTTTAGAAAAGAAAAAGTTTGCTTGAAACTGTAGAAAAATGGGATTGACAAAATAACCATCAAGTACAAGAAATAACACCATTCACAAACTAGAGTTAAAAATGGGACTGTTCAGAGAATAATTCACAGTTCCATGCATCAGATAATTTGCAGGGCTACTTCATCAGAAAGGGCAGCTACTGAGTGTGCCACTCAGGAGATATGTATATGAATGCAATGTCAGAATTGTGCTTATAAATGTCCACCTGAAGAAGTGTTTTTCCATGCAGCTATTACAACAATATGTATTTCTGAAGCTAAAATCTATATCCTGCTACAAACTTGTTCAGAATATCAGATGAGAAGGTTTTTTTTCCCCCAAACTACACAGAATGGACAGAAGAATCAACCTTAAACCTGACCTTGTCAAGTCGTGTTAGTAGAACAGAATTTAACTTTCTCTACTTGTTTTTTGTTTTCTCTTGATCAGCAAAACTCAAAAGCTTGCCTTCTAATATCACGGTAGGAAAACCAAAGTTCATACCAGTGTAATGTATGAACTGGTATGTATGAACTGGGCAATGTAACACAAACCACTCGCAATGCCAACAATTCCTGTCACAATTTCTGTGTTCCAAGGAAGCCCACATTTCTGAAGTGGAGGAAACAGGGTAAATACTGGGTTTTAGCTAAGTTATTAATTTCAGAAATGTTAATGGGTCAATGTTGATGAGCTCCTTCCATGGAGATGCATCAGCTTTATTCCCTTCTGCCATTAGACTTTCTTTGCTACATTGACCGACACAAGTTAAGGAAGGAGCTTAACTTGCCTGTCTAATACCCTATGTACCATAAGCAACTGTCAGATTCTGCTATGAAGACTGCGGCCTATCAAAGACTGGCTTAGATCCTGAGGGCATGGACAGCTCTCCTGCAGTGCTTTCTTGCTGCACTATCCAAATCTACTCCATGATATTATGGTGTGATGACCTTCCAAATTAGCTTTCATTTCCTCTCTTCTATGAAGCCAGAAACAACCCCAGTTCCTCTATAAAGAGACAGATGTGGATCAGAAAGTTTGGAGGGTATCTAAGATTGAACAGGTAAAATTATTACTCAGTTTCCCCTCTGTTCTCTTGCAAAAAATTACAGTAAAACAGAATCTATCATTTGAGATATGTATGATGCAGATATTTAATCTGATTACTTATAATAGTGTATTTCTCAGCAGTACTTATCTTTCTTTTGCTTACAGATAAAGGCTGTGGACGTGAAGGGTGAAGATGTCCTCTGTGGTATATGCATATTGCCCTTTGCAGTACTTTGCTGTACAAAGAGTGGGTATGAAGCTGCATGGAGTAAGCTACTTTTGCTGTGAACTAATGGCTAAATAGTGTGGCAAAGCTCACTTTCACTCTGTGAACTAAACAAGCACAAATATTTATTCAAAGAGGAATCTTCTTGCTTGTTATTGTCTTTGAAAAAACGCATTTCAGCTGAGCAGAGATTGTGTTCTGAGGAATGAAACCTCTTGACACAACCAAAAGTCAAAGAGGAATTTAAAATACAAATGTTAATGTAACATTAACCGTATCTGCCAAGTACCTACAAATACACAGCATTGCCAGGAGGAGATACATCACTTTCTAGGTATTTCCATAGCCTGAACACTGCATTAGCTTCTGGGTACTTGACTTGATAGATGGGATTCACTGCACATGAATGCTGGAGCACTGTGGACAAGGAAAACTTTTGCAATTATTACTTTCCTTAAGTGAGGGAGAAAAGGCACTTCATATTTCTAATTCTAGCTTGGGGGTGCTGACAGGATAATACCACACTTGTGCTTAATGTAATAACAAGCAGGCTACATCTTGGTCTGGCAAATGGCTGCTCTAATATATCTGTAATATATACTAATAAAATACGTAGCTTTATTATTCTGGTTTTATGGTTTTTTTATTAAACAAATCTACCTTGGAAAAAAAAATTACATTGGGAAATCTCACATTTGTAGCCAGCTAATATTTAAAGCCGGTGAGATCAGAAATACAAGTAAGTTCATAAACAGTGGAACCTGTGAGGCTAGGTAACCTTTGGATTTGTGTCTTCCAGCCTCCTTCTTCCATAGTGCAGTAAACCCACCTTCCCCAAGCTCCCTGTGACACTGAGGC
This sequence comes from Porphyrio hochstetteri, assembly GCA_020800305.1. NCBI lineage: Eukaryota > Metazoa > Chordata > Aves > Gruiformes > Rallidae > Porphyrio > Porphyrio hochstetteri. The sequence continues at coordinate 63,723,749 of CM036908.1, read as the reverse complement.
CAAGCAGAAGGTAGTATGCACAGTGGCAAATGTTAAGCTATATATATATGCTGACAAATGTGCCATAAATCCATGCTGACTGCATGGGGGGGAGGAGAAGGAGACGTCTTCAATTGGACTAAGCAAGGTAAATAATCACCTTTCAGAGTTCTATACTTTTTTTCCACATTAGGTAGAAATCTGATTATTCCTAGGTCACTGCAATGACAGTCACACAGCATAACTGGCTTTTTCCTTTTCTTATGCCCTTTCCTGGACATGGACTGACCCAATATATTTGTGCCTTTCCTCACTCATCTAGAAAAAAATCATATATAATTATTTCTCTCATGAGGGCTTCTCTCATAGATGCTTCAAACTCCCATCTAGGAATTACTCTCAGTAGCCCAAACCCTTTGTGGACCTTTCTAATACGTAGAAATGCCACTGGGATGGATTTCAGCAGAGTTTTAGAGCTCCTCTCAAGGCTGCATATGCCATCTCATGGTCATTTGCTGTATTTACAGAATGTCCTTTCTGTAATAGGAATGCTACAAGCCATACAGCACATCTTTTACACCATCTTTCCAAACACTGAATTACCATGTTTGAAGGACTTCTCAGGATCGCTGCTGGTTTTGCCTTCTGCCTTAGCTTACTATTTCAGAAACTGTTCTGAGACACTCACACATGCTTAGACTGTTACAGAAAAGAAAAGCTTTTTTTTTTTCTCCTAGACTTCTGCAAAGATTGAAGCAAGAGTCAAGTATCCTCATGTGACTTAAAATTTGACTTCATCCCTTAAAAATGCAAACAAATTTAAGCAGCATGAAAACAACACCATGAGCTTTGCTAAGGAATGTCAGGCAGGGAAAGTGAGGAAAATAGTTTATGGTGTCATTATTCCAACAGAATGACAGACATGAACAAGAAAAATCATAGTTAGCTTTGTGGGACAGGGTTCATTTTCCTGTATGCTTATATGGCATTTAACACCACAAAGAGGAATCTCAGTGGGGCCTCTGCAAACAAGCATGATATAAACAATAATAAGGCAAAACAGCACAATGCACACTGTATTTAAAGATACAATCTTGCCACCCAAAAATCTGATCTCTTCAAAACAAAAAGAGAAAGACAGGTGTGCAAAACGTTGGAAAGAAGAAAAGGGGCAAGAAGCAATGGGGACTAGGGAAGAGTTAATTTTCCTACTGACTTATTTTTCCTACTCTCTATTCTTGTCCTTCATAAGTCAGAAAGAAAACTTCCTTACCTGAAACATCTCCTTCCTTGGAGGTATTCCAATGCTGTCTGGACGTGGCCTGGCAAAGCCTGGTGTAGGTGACCCTGCTTGCTCAGGGTTGGGCAAGGTGATCTCCAGAGGCCCCTTCCAACCTCAACCACTCTGTGAGTCTGTGGAAATGCTACTTCTAGTCATAATTTCTTTCTCAAAATGAAATGGTATATTCCATCTGCCTTGCCATTTTGCAGTCTGGAGATGGAAGGGATGACTTGGGTAGTTTCTAGAGTTATGACTAGGGTTAAATTTAAGATTAAGGAAAAAAGAGGCAATGATTTAGAATTAGGATGAGGGATGCAAACCAGGACCTGGGATAAAATTACTAGAACTGAGGCTGAAAGAATTGAAACTGGAAGCCCATGCTATGCTTTGTGCTAGCACTGTAGGAAGAACAAAATAACAGCAAAATAATATTGCATTCAAATAAATGCAAATTAAAGTTATAAAATAAATGGCTGAAGAAACCACCCAGGCAATGTGTTCCACAGGCAGCAAATACAGGTGTTGCAGCTGTTGCTGTGGAGACTTCCAAACTGGACTGGATCGGTCCCTGCAAACTCTAGTGGGGGGCACTGAGAAGAAATGGTAAGAAGAGACAATTTGCCACAAGAAGGGAAAGGGCAAGAAAAGGACAAGAAGTTGATGAGAAAAACTGGAAAGCAGTAATCATGCCTCTGCCACAGATGGCATCAAGATGTGAAGAAGGAAGCAGAGGTAACAAAAAGAAATATAATAGGAGCAGAGGAAGAGAATAGATGAATAGAAAAATGACGAGAGGAGGAAGAAGAAAGCAGCACCCCTCTGCCTGCTCTTTTAACTAAACAGCAGCATTCTTCTGTCCCAATGCAGCATATCGTATGCACTTCCAGACCCTGAAAACTATCCTCCAGGATTTATAGCAGCTGCTTTTCCTTAACAGGATATTAAAGGTTGCACATGTAAGAGAGAGATTCCATCTTTTCTTATTAAGAAACTACGAAGAGAGAACATAGGGAAAGACTCCAGGCTTTCATTGTGCTGTTGCAAGAGAAAGCAAAAGACAAGAATAGACATCCTGGCCATATAAAGTTTATAAATTACACAATATTTACTAAGAATAACAGACTGTAATTAACACAGTTTCCATAATACTGATGTCTACAGTGATCATGAGATTTTCATGACTTCTGATTTTTCCTCTGCCTCTTTATAATCCCTAAGAGCATTCTCCATGTTCTGTTACTACATTAAAAAAACCCAAAACAAAACAAACAACTGTTTATTTGCCTCTGGAACCATAACTCTTGTCTTTGCTGAAGATCCCAACAGGAAGGTATTAGCAACAGGCTGATAAGAAAGAGAGTATTACAATAAATGTTGACATCAGATCCCAAATGCTGTGCAAATACTACAAAACTGTTAATAACTTATTTTCTTCTTGAAATTCTTTTTCACAAGGAAGTTGTTTCTGGTGATTATCAACTTCTTTTTACAAGCCTCTAGTCTATTTCATTTAATTATGACTTTGTTCTAATTTAGAAATAAATTTACCTTATTTTCTTTAAATGCTGCATTTGAATCTAAGCATCAAATATCAGTTATCTAATCATATATGATTCATTGTCTCTTTTCTCTATTTGTACTGTCATATTTAAAATCTGTTTAAATCCTTTTTCATTCTGTAAATGAGCAGTTCCAACTATACTAAGCATAATCATGCATAAAGTGAGCATGGATTGCAAGAACCTGTAACAGTTTCTTCAGTCAAACTTGAGAAAGAGGAGACAGCTCCCAGCCAGCCAGGAACCTGGGGCAAAAGCTCACCTATTTGCTGTGGTACACAAGTGGAATCACTTGAACATATGTGGCTGTTTTGTCTGTATCTGACTAGGAAGACAATAAGCTCCAGTATTGCCATCTGATACTGTAAAATTCCTTAAAGTTTATGGGGTAATCGAACACCTTAGAAAAAGAACCAACCTAGAAATGAAGTAGGTTCCCTACTTTTTCTATCAATGGAAAGTTTTCTTAAAAAAAAGAAGATGTAAGAGTCAAAGTTATTACTGCAACTAATAAAAATGTTGCTCTTTCTCAAAAAGATTGTGTCCTAGATCACTCATCTAAAAGCCTTTGGTTTTGTTTTCATCCCCACGAGAGTAATTTATAAATCTCTCCTTGCCAAAACAAAAAGATCCTTGGCTTGAGAAACTGGCATTAAAAGCAAGCAGAATACTATTTATAAACAACCTCAAATGGAACCTGTAAGTACAGGACTACCTGCAGCTCTAACAACCAACCCTGAACACAAAAAGAAGGCACACCTGAGGTGGACAGGCTTGGAGTACTCAAGCAGAAAACAGTCCTTGAAATACTGCCAGTCTCAATTTGAATCTCCCCTCAACTGAGCATCAAGGTTATTCATACAAAGATTATGCAAGCAACTTCTAATGCTTCTTTACAAATAAAGCTGTGTAGGGAGTTAGAATAATCATTCTAACTGTTATTAAATAACATTTGGATAGCTTGCTTATTCGTTTATCTTCCTTATTTAAAACCAAGGGATTCATAAATAGGAAATTTAAAAAAACCCAAAGGCAACAAAAAAAAATCAGTGCTTGTGGACTCAAGGGTTCAGCCCAGTACACCACCAAGGAGAGAGGACAGACAGAATGTGTTTCCTGTCTTGTCAGCTAGCTGCAAATGGAGTCTGAGGAGCATTGATGCTTCAAAATACTCCAAAACTTGGAATCAGAAGAAACAGGTTGGAGTTTGAAGTATTTTTAAAAGTTTACTACAGTTTATTTGATAAAGCTTCTTCAAAGTGATTGTTTCCCACTGATTCCAATTCCACCAACAAGAATTGTGCTACCAAATTAAAACCTTTCTTCATTTCCACTTGTAAATCTTTCTAAATTCTGCCTGGAACAACATCACAGAACAAATGAACAGAATTTTTTTTTTTAAAGAACCAATCTAAATGATTGGATTACAACATAAAGGATTAATTTTTTTTTAAATCAGAAAGACTACCATTGGGGATATGATATGAGGATATACTGGGCCTAAGCTGATCCATAACACCACGTTTCACCCACTTCACCATCAGTGCTGTTCTGTAATCATTAATTTAAGAGAATCACCTCCTCAAGTAAGAGAAGGCTTTAGATTGCTATTTAATATTCATAATGATGTCCATCTAAATTGCAGCACTAATGAACTGTGCTGGATCTGGGTGCAGTGTGCCATGAAACAAATGGCAAGTAACAGCAACAAATTTCACAGTATGTTCAAACTCTCCCACACCTCCACCAGTTGTTCCATCCTTGAGATGACAGACAGTCTTTCCCTCTCTTTATTAACAAGCTTTAAAACAGTGCTACTTCAGTATATTATTTCCACTCAAATGCAAAATCTGAATCATTTGATTCTTTTGGGGCCTAATGCACTAGAGACTCTTTGTACTAGGCTGGTAGATAGGAAGAGCATTCACTGGTCTCAAGACACAAAACCAACACAAGAACTGGTCAGCTGAGTGGTATGCCTTAGCTGTCCTACATAACATCAGAAAGAAAATGGACAGCTTTCTACTCATCAGAAGAGAACCATCCAATTCTCCTTTCATAAATTTTCTGTAGAATGAGCTTCAGATCCATGCTGGCATCCAACAGTAGATCTATGAAATCACTGATATGCCCTATTCTGAAGGATTCTCTGTGTGTAGGCTTTGCTGGCCATTGTCTTTAGAATGAATTTGACTCATGAAGTCCTCAGCTAGAATCAAGAATGACAAGAAAAATAAGCCATTAAAATCACATTATAATTATGGGGGGAAAATCCCAACAACAAACAGAAACAAAAAGACCCCACAGCAATTAATTGGATCTCTTCTGTTTAAAGGCACAGAAAACTTTTCCAAGCACTAGTCCAACATGACTACTCATTCCAGCTATTTTTGTTCAATCCTTTTCCTATTTACTGAAAACACCAGTAGTGGGAATGGCAGCATCTGTCTACTGGAAGCTGGCCTGGGTCCAGTATTTCAGACCACAGAAGAGCTGCCACTTTAAAATCTGCAATACCCCTAGTTTGGACCTTATAAAGAACAAATGCAGGACAGGCTTCATTAATCTCCTAACTACCAGCCACAATCATACACAGTTACTAATGTCTGAAAATACCAGAGTTCTCTTCATGCACCATTTTACAAACATACCTGTTCAGTTTTCTGTTCTGGAATGTCAGCCTTTGCAGCACATTTACTTTTTTGGAAGAATGCCTTTTCAAGAAATGCCTTTTCTGTACCTTCATTATCATGAACTGAATTTTCAGTTTCCAGATTCTTACTCCTTTGAGATTTATTACTTCATGTTTTACCCAACATTTGCAGCTTGGCCAATTCACGTTCCAGCTGATAAAAGGACCCTATTAGGATTCAGAAACAAAAGGTTATGTTAAAGTATGGCAAGAAAATGATTTTGTTTATGTTTCCTCAAAAGATAAGCCCTCTAGATGTGTGCTAAAAAGCATATCTGCAAACACTGAAATAGAAAATCATTTTAATAAATTCAAACTCTTGATTGTCAATAGAAAAAGCTGAATTACTTGGCCAAAGGGACAGCTCTGCTCCAAGCAACTGCACATACTCTTCTGTTGTATACTGGCTCATATCCCAATCCTATTCCTATCAATTAGACCATTGTTTCACCCAGGCAGGACAGATCCTTCAATGCGACTTCATTATGATGCAAGTCTCAGCAATGAAAAGAGAGTTGGAGGGTACAGTTAAAATGAAACTGCAACTTTTATTCAGACACCTAAGGGCAGGGATCATTTCTCTCCTCATGTTTGATCACTGTGCAGCATAGTAATTATTCTGCTTTGTGGAAGCAAAACTCTTTCTAGATTCCTTTTTAAGAGACAAATATTTAGATTCAATCAAGCTGAGATTAGGTAAAAGCAAGGGAATGAACTTCTCATGCCTTTTGAATAACAAACAAGGATTTGAATCCCAAATAGAGCATTTACATAAAATTCTTCTGAAAGAAAGCAATTTAACTCACTTTGCCTACACGCCCCAATGTGAGTATCATTTAAAATATTAATATATACACTAAGTATAGGCACTTCTGACTAAGAGATGAGGTGACTGAAGTGCATGTCTCCTTCCTAGATCCTATCTGATCTACGTATGGCAAGTAAAGGAAGGTGATATGACCATAAAGGCATGAGCCTGCACTGGCAGACTGCAGTCTATGCACCCTTGATCAAAAGAGTCTGTTGACTCTTGATCAAAGTTCTTGTAAGGGGTCCTATTTATATACTCAGCACTACATTTTCAGTTATTGTGTATAGACATATGTGCAAAGAGCTCGCTCAAAGTGCATTAAAGACCAACTGGAACGTTTACAAAATGCTGTACAGAAAATCTGCAGCGGGTCTTAGAATAACTGTGGTTGCATTATGTCACTTAGAGTGTTCTTAAAGGAAGGGAAACAGGCTTATCAGTTGAAAATAGTAATACAAAAACCCAGTAACTTGAGAGCTGGGTGAAAAGAGCTTTCTAATCTGCAAAAGTTTTCCATATCAAAACAAACAGAGATATTTCAGAAATGTTTATACTATTAACTAGAATAGGCAATAGCCATAACAATCTGGGAACTCCCCAGACACCTGTACTGGATAGCTAAAAGCCAGCAACTTGAAACTCAGTTTACCACATTTGGTATCTTATCTAGTCTACTCTTCTGGGATGGGTCTCAGGCTTCCTTCTTGATGTAGTTCCATGTAAGAGCCCACTGGTGAAAGTACACACTTAAGGCTTGAGACACCAGATTCAAGTAAGTATGAACCTGGCAGAGCTGATACTAGAAATTCATCCCCTGCAGGTCATTAATTGACTAGAAACTTGGCTGTTAATTATTCTGAAATATGTTTAACATGAACAATGACATCATATTTGTAATATAGTATTTTCTGTTTCCATTCAAATTGCAGGGATAGCATTTGGAATAAGTTTCTAATTACAGGTAATGACAAACCAAGAAAAAGAAAAAAGATTCCCTAATATCTACTTAGAAATGCAGTCATTGTTTACATTGCCATTTTTAACCAAACAGGCTTGATTTAGATTTTAAACTAAAAGCCCTGTATACTAAAGGCAGTGAAAAATAAAAATATGCACAATCCCACTGATACCTATTTTCTGTCTTCTTTGACGTGCCTATACCCATGGAAGGGAATTTGGAGTAAGTAAAGATGAGGGAGTTCTGACACAGGCTTTGGGATAATCAGGGCTGTGTATATTTGATTATGACTCTGAACCAGGAATTTTTTATTAGAATGAGAGAAAGATTAAACCATGTGCATAAATCCTTGATAGTAATAAGAATGTTCATGCTAGAAGTGCCAGACTGATATCACCTTCCCATCTTTTTGACCAAGTTCCCACTGAGGTTGACCTCTTGCAAATTCTGTAGAGTATGTTAGCCCTGTGAATATTTTAAACAACACAGTTTTAATCTAATATAGCACTGCAAATGCTGAAGAGCCTGTAGGCTAAGAGGGAGATCATTCAAATGTAAAAACAAATTTGACTGGAGTCTAAACAATGTTGGCCTCTGTTGTAAACTATAGCTTTTTTTGACATGGAAAGAGAGAACGCATTTTGCCAAAAGGGAATTAGCTTGGAAAGCCTCTGTAAATGATACTGCAATGAAAATAAACTTAGTCCCCCAGCCTTAGTTTCACAGCTGTGCATGAGAAACCTAACAGATCATGCCTCATGTCATGAGTACTCATTAGCTTTTGGCTGCAGCCCGTGTCTTGGCCTCAGGATGTCATGAGAACTAAATCACTGATGTCAATCATTTCTCTCCATGATGACACTGCAGGTCTTTTTGTTGAGCTTCCACTAATGTTTGTAGTGTCCTTGTTAATAGTTAATAATTTCTGAAAAATCTCTATTGCATTTACATTTGTGTTTTGTCAGCTGTAACTTCTCAATCTTCCCCTTCCTTGCCTGTCATCATGCCCAGTTTCTAATCCTCTCTCCTCTTTTTCATGATTTTGAAGGTTTGGTTATTTGGTCTCATCATGCCTGTCAGCATCTCCTTCTGCTCCAACTATTTACTTTGGTATCAGTATCTCCTTCTGCCTTTTTTTCATGTACTCTCCCAAGGGAAAATGCACTGAGCTGCAGCAATTCCATCTCCCTGTTGGGGCACAAAGAGTCAGGTAATTCAGAAAGCTACACAGTCTTTTGCTAGAAGTGGTCATTTACACATTTCTTCTCTCTTTACACACAAAACTACTAATCACAGATCTCTCACCAGTTCTGGAGTAGCCTCCAACTCAAAGGTGAGCATGGGGAGAAATTGGTTTTTCACAGGAGATAATTTGATACATGACAGCCTGAGGAAAATGCCAGGATAAAATTTCTCCTGAACAGGAGTTAATCTTTCCAAGCTATTAAAAAAAATCCAAACATTAAAATAAAAATTATATGGCAAGCTTATAACACTGCAGTGCAGATAAAAATCTAAGTTATAAACAAACTAAAAAAATCTTTTCCTCATTTAGAATCTCAGAGGTCTTTGAAAATGAGAGGCTTATTTAACTCTGCATATGCAGAAAGCCTTGACAGCCAATCAGTTCCAAATGTTTCAGCCTTAATTCTTATAAACTGAAGTTGAAAATTTTCCTTTTTGTGGTTCAAAAATCCGAGAAATTAGTCCTACTTACTAGACACATATTCTATACCATAGTATTAAAATACCATACGTTACACAAATTAGAAGAAATCATAAGAAGGACATCAGACTCCCCCTTATATTCTTGATCAGTCTATTATTCAGCCAAAGTAGATGGAGCTTTGTAGGCCTTCCAGATTTTCAATCCTGGAAATTTCATTGTGATAAAGATAAAGCTTTTGAAAATTAACAACATTTTTAGACCATCTATTTTCTATTTTCTCAGAAGAGGTATTACTTTGCAGTGCAGAAGAAAAAAACATCACTCTTTTTTGTCAAGATGCCATTAACTTGCTGAGAAAATTGGTAGTTCCAAATAACACTTCCTTGACAATCAGAATTTTGCTGATTTAGAAAGCTTTTCAGTTTAGTCAACAAAGAAAAAGGAGTAGCAGTTACAACAGTTCGTGGTAAATTATGATGTGTTTTTAAACAAAGTTTTATTTTCATTAAAATGTATTCTCTCTAACCAGTTTCCTGGAAAAGTTTGCAATGTAATTATTCTAGTTTTTAAAAATATTGCTTCCAATGAGAGAGAAAGAAATCCACTGATAGGTTCTAAATGACAAAAACCTGTACTAAGTAACAGATGCAATTTGGGCCATAGCTACAATGGGATTTTTGGCTACTTAAGTTAAAAAGTGCCAGATTCTGACTCCTTTGAATAGTGCCTTCTTTCTTGAACAGAAAAAAGGAGTATTTGTATAAAGTTGTATAAATTTGGGTACAAAGGAAACTCATAGTTAACTTACCACTACACAGCATTCAGCAATCCACAGATCTCTGAGCAACAGGCAATACTCTAGGTCTGAAATCCTTCCAATACTTTGGCCAATGAGAATGACAGTAGTTGTATTTGGGAAATATTTAATGCCTGCAGTTTTTCTCAGGTTATCCCAGAACATCTCCAATGCTCTTGTTTTCAGTCCTTCTTGGTCAACATTCTCATAAGACACATGACATGTGTACTGGAAATGGAATACAACTGTTATTCTCTTTATGCCCATGATGTAAAAAATGCATGATACAGAAGAATGGCTTACTGCCATTAGAGTCAATTAGAGAGCGCTGCTTAACATCAGTCGTGTCTTTTAAAAACTTCCTTTGCAGTAGAATGTGTTTGCAATTTTGGCCACATTCAATACATGGCGGTTCCACAGCTTTCTCCTGCTCCCAAAGCACATTTGCAAAGTATTACATGAGAGCTTCACATCACACCTCTGAATGCACCTCCAATTTAAAACAAAATAATTTTCAACTATGCTAATATTACTGAACTTTAAAGACTTCAAATCTGTAACTTTTATCTATAAGCTATTCTGAGTATACATACACATGTCTGTATACATCCATGTATGAATGAGGATAGACGGTGCACTTTATCAGTCCTGTCATTTCCCATTTGTGGAGTGGTTGTATCAAGTAATTATAAAATAAAGGGTTTTGGCCAGGAAAAAAATAAAAAGGTAACATGGACTTTCATTAAGGTGAGATTCAGTTTGAGATTAAGATGTACCTATACACGTACCTCTTGCCTAAATGCTCATGTTAGCCAAGAGACATAACCAAGACAGCCAGAGGATCCTGGAAAGCCATTCACAGGTGGTGTTTATGTTACAGTATCTTATTCTGTAGGTTTCTTTGACTATATTGACTAAGGATGGGATTCAGAATATCTGCTGTGATTTTAGAGACCTTAAAGTACGCTGCAGCAGCTGTTCCAGTAGGGCACAGTTTTCTGACTGTCCTTTTAGATATATATGGTGTCTTACATACCATAAGGCAGGTAAAATGGCACTAGACAGCTTTATCTATGCATCCTGTGCTTGGCTGCAATGAGAGCCAAGAAATGAAACACATATGTAGACAACAACCTGTAGACACATAAATGGGTGCGTCTTAAACTGGAGCGGAACTCGTTTTTAAAATTAGAACCAGTTCACAGTAGATGAAGTTTCCACTGTTTTAATCACCTGATTCTGCACACAGCTATCCATTGGCTACAAAAATGCAGGGCTAAGTCAAAACTATTTAATATATTTATTAAAATGTTTATTTTGATCAAATTTATGTTACAAGCTTGTTTCTGTTTCTATATATTAATATTTCTGCAGGGTACTCACAAGAAACAAAGTAAGGAGTTATACCTTAAAACTAATTTAAAGATACTCTCTTGAGAGATTCTCATTTCTGCATCTTAACTACTAATGTGTTTCCCACAGTTCTGAAATGTTCAGATCACACAAACTCTTATCAATGCATGCCCTATACCACATTTGGGGCATTCCAGAATGGAGGTGACCCTATAGACTATCTCTGAAGAAACAAAACCAATTGTATATTCTAGCAAGGACATTGTTATTTATAGAAGTACTGAGACAAAAAAAAAGAAAAAACTTAAAAAATAAACCAAGTTAATAACTTAACAGCTCCATAATTATTTCCACAATGTTCTGATTTTGGTTATCACTTACATCATCTCGAGCTCTCTACGGTGACTATTATTTCTTAGTATCTTATAAAGAGTACAGTATTATTGTCAGCTCTGTAGTTGCCCACATAAGTCACAGGATTTCCAAGAAGTTTAGAAAGAACAAACCCCAAACAGACTGAGTTCCAGAATCTGTATTTCTAACAGAATCACAATTCAGATTACAACAGAAACAAGCTAAAATTTTCTGGAATACTTGAACATATTACTTTTTTTAATGAACTTTTTTAGATTTTAAAGATCCAGAAAGTACTTTACCATAAGTTATTCTGACCATGTCCTTAAGGAAGGGTGAGGAATTGCACCTGGTTGTACTTGTATTTGTTTCGGTAAATTATATATGCACAGAGCATAAAGATGCAGTAAAAACTAACGAGTCAGAGCTCATAATTCACCAAAAACCTCAATAAAAGCTTCTTTGCATGTATGAAAAAATATATCAGAATGCAATTGAGTATAAACCCTCTGGTGCCTTCCTTTAAAGTAAACACACAGCTGCTACAATTAATCTTTAGCATTATCAAACACTCATTGGTATATAAGAGTATGACTGCTGCAGCAGCTCTTTTGCCTTTTAAAATACTTACATGGTATATTAACCACAGTATGCACAAGCTACATCCTTAATATACCAAATCCCTGCTGCTTTTGGATTTCTGCCACAGTATTTAATGACACCCAGCTCCTATAGTGAGTAATTTAGCGTAGGAAACAAAGAAAATATTTTTCTATTTACAACAACTAAGGAAATTACATTAGCCCTGAATCAGATTTGGGTAGATGCTCCTCTGGGCTCCATAGGGCAACTCAGGGAATTGTTCTACCTTACTTACAGGAGCAAGGCTTTGCCAGCATCTCTTCTGGACCACTGCCTCCACCCAGAACATCCATATCATAGAGTCATATCATCACAGATTAGTCTGAGTTGGAAGGGACCTCAAAGCCCATCTAGTTGCAACCCACTGCATGGGGAGGGACACCTTCCACTAGCTCAGGTTGCCCAAAGCCCCATCCAACCTGGCCTTGAACACTGCCAGGGATCCAGGGGCAGCCACAGCTTCTCTGGGCACCCTGTGCCAGGGCCTCACCATACTCACAGGGAAGGATTTCTTCCTTATATCTAATCTAAATCTACTGTCTTTCAGTTTAAAACCATTATCTCTCACCCTGCCACTACAGGCCCTACTGAAAAGCCTGTCACCATCTTTGCTATAGCACTTTCAGGAACTGGAAGTCCGTTATAAGCCATCCCTGGAGCCTTCTCTTCTCTAGGCTGCGCAACTCCAACTCTCCCAGCAAGCCTTCATAAGAGAGGTGCTCCAGCCCTCGATCATCACATCCTCACAGAGTGATGCCACTGCTTTGCCCACTGTGGCCTAGCCAAGGCATAGCCGAGCCCTCGGCACTGCCACCAACCCAGCACCAGCTGTGCATGGGAGATGCCTCACTCTGCCCACTGGCAGGCTGAGAGCCAACCAGAAGCGGCTGTATGATCAGGTGACTGCCCGCCAGGGGCCAGTTGGGGCAGAGCCAACCGGAGGCTGAGGCGGGACGGCCAGATTTCTGGCGGCAGGCCTGCAGCTGTGGCAGCTGCCTCAGTGAGCAGGGCCTGTAGAGGCAGGTGTACAGGTGTGCCCTCGGCTCCAGCGAGCCCACTGCAATGGGCCAGTGGAAACCAGGTATTTAGGTACGCAGCCATGCTGGGCCAACAGGCATGGAATCACAGAATCATGGAATCACCTGGGTGGGAAGACACCCTTTAGATCATGCAGTCCAACCACAGCCTAACCCTGCCCAGCCCACCCCAAAACATGTCCGTAAGCACTTCATCTTACACGCCTTTTAAATACCTCCAGGGATGGTGACTCCACCACCTCCCTGGGCAGCCTGTTCCAATGCCTCACAACCCTTCCAGTACAGAAATTCTTCCTGATATCTGACCTAAATCTCCCCTGGTGCAATTTTAAGCCATTTCCTCTTGTCCTATCACTTGTCACCCGAGAGAGAAGGGACAAACCCCAACAAATCTGCAACCACCTTGCAGGTAGTTGTAGAGAGCGATGAGGTCTCCTGACAGCATCCTTTTCTCAAGACTAAAAAGACCCAGCTCCCTCAGCCACTCCTCATAGGACTTGTGCTCCAGAGCCATCACCAGCTTCATCGCCCTCCTCTGGATGCACTCCAGCATCTCAACAGCAAAACGCTGGAGACCTTCCCCATTCTTTTTCCAGGCATCTGGCCCAGTGCTGGCGATAAATTTCTGCTGCAATGACTTTTCCTCTTGCTCTGTTACTGTGTGAGGTGGTGGAGTGTAGCTGATAAGCTGGTTTTTGAAATGTCAAAAAAAAGCTAGAGCATTTTATTCTGGCTCATGTATCTCCCTCGGCCAGGGAGGGTGTCTTGTCTGTGCAGCAGTTTATTTTCAGGGAGCGATACAAATGGTCTGTGCCAAACTGCAGCACAGAAGCTCCCTGTGGCTTAGCTTAAATTAGTTAGAAATGACTGTGAGGTGAATTAGGCCATTTTTAAACCACAAGGCCCATGTTCACTGAACCATTTGTGTGGGATTAATTTTATCAAGAGCAATTGTAATTAAATCAGTATGTTTATTTTTTTTTCATGCAGTGAGACCAGCTGAACATTTTCCAGCAGTAGAATTGCTCAGCAGAAAACTGGAATTTCACTGAAACTAATGACATCAAAGCTCTCTGATTTCTGAGTAAGGAAGTAAAAATTATTGAAAATTTCCTATATTTCTGTTAAAATCTTTGTATCTGTGTTTCTTAACATTTTTAATGGAGAATAAGAAAATTGCTCAAGCAGCTTCTGCAGTTTTACCTAGGTGGATCAATGGGTAGCCCGTTATTTGCACTGCTTTTTCGTGTCACCAGATGTCACTCCAAGTCTACATAAAACAGGCAGATTTTACTGCATTGCAAGAGGTGCTTTGGCTTGGTCTTAGACATCCTTGTTCATAGATGCTACATTTAGATGCCCAAAGACAGAAAAAAAAAAATATAGTGCTTCTTTTAGCAGCAGTCTGTGACAAGGTGAGCCCATGTGTCCAAATATGCTCTCCTGAGTTTGCATAGAGCAAATACATAATGGAACAATTTGAAATTAAAATTGTTAATGCTCTGAAAACTGTCCAAGCTTTCTAATTCAAACCGAAGTCAGTCATCTACTCTGAGCCTTCTTCAAAGAATATTTTTCAGTAATTTTTCTAAAGGGGCATGTGTTCCATTCCATTTACCCCAAATCCTGCAAGAAAGAGGGTCTGTTTAGCAAATGAGTCCTATTCTTTCTTTTTTCATTGACAAAGAATCTTCAGGCAGCCTTCTCAGTAAATTAGTTTAGGCAACTAGGCCAAATGGTACCGTTTTTATGACCAGTTTTATATTTTTTAAACAGTAATTGAATGACTAAGCATTAAAGCTGGACATTGCATCCAAATTCAGCTATTCATTGGTACTATCAGTAGCAAAATGCAACTGCTTTTGTTTCTGCATGTCTAACAGAATGACTCATTATTGGCAGTGATGAAAGCCAAATGATCTAATTTGGGTATAGGGAATTCTGTTTGACTGGAAAGCACTCCTGTCTTACCAGAAGGGAGTTGTAAAGATTAGCATTTTCGTGAAACACTCAGTCCTTTCAGGGTGACTGAATCATCTCAGTGACCTGCTCTGGCAGCCTGAAGTCTGTGTGCCTAATACTTCTAATCTCTCCAACTGCAGCAAACATACAGGGCATCATTACAATCATTAACTCAGCTCATTAAGAGCTAGCTAATGTTACTGCTAGATAATATTCTGTTGGTTTATAAAGCCATTAAAATGTATATTTGCAAGTACATATTTTAAAATGCCTGGCAGCAGTTGTTGGGTTTCTCTTTTAATGTAAAGGATTTTCAAGCCTATCTCAGGCTGAATTAATCATTTCAAGTGTGTTATCTTTGACCTTCTGCTGTGGCACATTCTGCTCTAATACAGCTAAAGCCTTTTAGTATAATTTGAAATAATTTCATAGCACAGTGAAAGCAACTGTTTAAGTGCTGATGGTGCTTTGCTGTTGTATATTTAATTTACTTTTGGAACTGTCCTTGTAGTTTTGCTGACTACCATAGAAACTTTTGCAACTGATGTTCATCAGATTCTCATGGATCACCATGTATCATAGGCATGTGTTTCTGCTTCTGCCTTCTACTGATGTTGATATTTTTATTGGCTAGTAGATTATTTGGTTTCATTGACATTACTAAACAGTCATCATTGTATTTGTTTGCAAAAGGGTCTCTATCCTTAAAAAAAATATTGTTTGTAATCTTTGTGCAGCTTTTTGGCTGGTTCTGCTTTGTATCACTGGAATATTTCTGACTTCCACTGTGTCATTTATTAATGCAAGTGCTTTGTATCGTCTCTGCAGACCAGTGTATATTTAGATGAAATGCCAGATTAAGTGGCAAGAAGCAGTGATGATAGACCTCATATAAATGTTTAAGATTACATTTTAGAAAGTAGGCTCTCTATGCCTTATGCTTTTAGTATAAGGTAAGATATATGAGATAGTTTTGGGGTTGCTTTTTCTACTAATATTAGCAGCATAAATATTTTGATGTGAAACATATCCAAGTCTTTTAAAAAGTATTTAAACTACTAGATTTCCTACTAAGCACGTGGGTAATGTCACCCCTTCAGCTGTGACTGGAAGCAGTTACGTTAGCAGGATAAGCATGGACAGCAGTTGCTATAACATGGTATAGTTATCACAGAATCACAGAATTGTAGGGGTTGGAAGGGACCTCGAGAGATCATTGGGTCCAAACCCCCTGCCAAAGCAGGCTCCCTAGCTCATATTGCACAGGGAGGTGTCCAGACGAGTCTTGAATATCTCCAGAGAAGGAGACTCCACCACCTCCCTGGGCAGCCTGTCCCAGGGCTCTGTCACCCTCACTGGGGAAAAGTTCTTCCGCATGTTGGTGCAGAACTTCCTGTGCTCCAGTTTACAGCCATTGCCCCTTGTCCTGTCTCCACAGATACTGAAAAGGGTTTGGCCAATTCCCCCTGCATCCCATACTTAAGATATTTATAAACATTAATTAGGTCCCCCCTCAGTCGTCTTTTCTCCAGACTGAACAGCCCCAGCTGACTCAGCCTTTCCTCATACGGGAGATGCTCCAGGCCCTTAATCATCTTCGTAGCCCTTCTCTGGGCTCTCTCCAGGAGATCCCTGTCTTTTTTATACCAGGGAGCCCAGAACTGGACACAATACTGCAGGTGGGGCTTGACCAGGGCAGAGCAAAGGGGGAGGATCACCTCCTTTGACCTGCTGGCCACACTCCTCTTGATGCACCCCAGGATCCCATTGGCTCTCTTAGCCACCAGGGCACACTGCTGGCTCATAGCCAACCTGTCATCAACCAGGACCCCCAGGTCCTTCTCCACAGAGCTCTTCTCCAGCAGGTCATCCCCCAGCCTGTACTGATACAGACGGTTATTCCTCCCCAGGTGCAAGACTTTACACTTGCTTTTATTAAACCTCATCTGGTTTCTTCCTGCCCAGCGTTCCAGAAAAGTTATAGCAAGGTCTCCACTAAAATGCAGTGTCCTTAGTCCTGCTGAAGTCAAGAAAAATATTGATGAGACAAGACTGAGGAAGGCTTCTAGGGTTTGTCCCAGCACTGGTGTTGCATTAAGTGTGTTCACAAAAGTCCTATGAACCATGGGCACAAATATAGAAAGGGGAGAACAGCACTTGCTTGGTTTTGGCCCCACCAAAAATAGGTGTTATTGGGGGAGCATTTTGGTATGTATGCCAAACTAGTTACAGCATGACCTGTGGGATTGAATGGAACAAAAGTGTGTTGTCAAAGGTATGTCGCTAGCAACAGTTGTCACAGAAGATCCAGAATCATGACTTTAAATGCAAATCAATTAGTGTTTTATCTACAATAACTCCTGAATATCTGTGCTATGGGTGGAAAGCAGCTTTGGCTGCTCTCAGTGTGGTGCAGAATGACTGTCAGTGCTGTGTGGCCCTGCTCTCTCTGGAGCTCACCTGTTTTTACAGACAATTGGTCACCATTTTTCTACAGCACATTAACAGGAGCATATGGAGTCTGTGCTTCTATTTTGCTGTATTTTCTCATTGCTTTGTCTGACAGGTGATAAAAAGCTGAGGAGTAACTCAGATGGGCACTGGGCATCTATATGAAATTTTCTGTGGAACAGGGCAGGCTGTTGCTTATCTATCTGTCAGTAGGAAGGAGGACTGAGTTATCCCAGATGACTTTGTCTTGGGGATAGCTGTTGAAAATCTCCTGTAAGGAGATAAAAATCCAAACCAAAACCAATAAAACTTCATTAGTGCTTCTAAAAACAATAGATAAGACATTACTTGTAGGATGTTTCTTTATTGTAGTAACTTCTTCTGCCAGCTCTGGACTGGATGTCAGTGGAACAGACAGAAATGAGCTCAGCATTGATCTGTAAATTACCAGTTGCATAGCGATTCATGATCCTGGCACACATCCTTTATGCAAACAAAAAATAGCACTATGTGGTAATGGATATACAACAATTTTTTTGTTAAGGTCACTGTCCCAGAGCTTGCAGCAATTTTTGACATCACTTTTGACAGGAAGAGTAACTTGAAAATGGAAAATACCAACAAAAGCAGGGAACTCTTCGGAAACCATCAGCTAGGTACCCAAAAAGGAATGTATAAACACACTGCAAGGGAAAAACTATGCACACAGACATATATCTAGCCCAAAATATATGAAAATAAGTAATGTAGCATAAAATAGAATTTGAAGGACACATATGAAATGGATTTGAAATTAGTTTAAAAGCAGATCTCAAATGGGAGAAAATAATTTTCATTATTATTAATTAATGAAGCTATCTTTTATTATTATTGGCCATATATTTTCTACTATTGGTCATCAAAATGGTAACATAGGTCTCTGCCAGTTGAATCTGCAGAAGGCATAGGAAGAAAGGAATAAAAGGTCACTATAACAAACTGTTTCAGCCTGAGCTCTCATTGTAGCATTCTAGTTAAATTAACTAATATGATCTGTGGTTTATCAAATCGATGAACACAGAAAATAAGTCAGGGGAGGGTTTTTTCTTTTGTATGCAGCACTGGTAAAACAGCTTCTGCCTCCACTCCAAAGGAGGCCATACACTTAGCCATGAATGGAGACCAAGCCTGCTGAAACACCTCTAACAGACCCTCACTGATGAAGGAAGGTACAGATTGAACTACATACTAGTATATACATATGGAAAATTGAAACAAGAGTAAATGTTCCATGGGACATGGTGTCATTACAGACTCTTGGAGTTGCAAGGGAAATAATTGCAAGGACTTGCAAGAGAAGCCTGTAAGTCTACTGAATCCCACAGTATGACATCAGCTTTGTGCCTGCTGAAGGCCACAATTTTATGGTCATATTCTTGCCTACTCTTTGGTTTACTCTACACATGGGGCATTAAACGCAACCACCAGAGTAGGTGTGGAAGAATAATTTCAGTCTTATGAGGCATTCTTATGAATCATCCTTTCCCAAAGCCTGGTTGCACTGACACGAAGACCACTAATTATAAAGTGTTAGGAAGGAGCAAACAAAACCATTTTTTTTGAAGATCTCAAGAGGGATCGAGAGAGAGATCTTGTGCATCTTCTGTTGTCACAAGGTAATGTCAGTTACTAGAGAAGTGTGAACCTCAAAAAGCACCACAGAAGTCACATTGGAACATTTTGTCTAATAGCTGGGGAAAAAGAATTGCACTTGAAAGCAACAACAAAATGCAGAGAGGAATTTTCACCTGCTTTTCTTTTTTTGCATTTTTCCATGGTGACTAGCACATCTCTTTGTCTCCCAGGCACAATGGAAATTGAAAACCTGCTGGACTGGAACAAGTGCAGTCAGCTTTCCAGGACGAAATAATACCTTAATTGGTCTGTCTGCATGGTTGATAAAGGGCCAACCCCTATCATCCAGTCTGAGATAAGATTAAAAAAGCATCCTGGGTCTGATATCAGCAAATCTTCCTTGAGCTATTTGTATCTTTTGATGAAGAGACCTGGTAACATAATTCACAGAACAAAGATACTCTAAGACTTACATATCAAAACATTGTTTTAAGCATCTTTTAAGGACTTCCTACATAATCAGCTGAAGGAAATCTTAAAAATATTTTTTCTTTCTTGTTTATTTCTTTTTTCTGCAAACTTTTCTTCTCCTGAATCACAGAAACAGGACTAGCAAGCACCTTGAGAAGTCACCTAATTCACCCCTTTGCTCCAAGGCAGAATGGACTTTTTTCAAACCTTCCCTGTGTACTATTCTTGTTCCGTGTTTTTAAACACCTCTGGTAATGGAAATTCCAAGACCAAAGACTGATGGCAAATGTTAATCCCTATGAGCAGAAAAGGTTAGTGAGTGCAAGAGAAAATAGCGGTATGCTCTAAGGCACTTTGGTATTACATTGCCTTTTTGATTTTGCTGTAGCAGAGCAAGAACCTGGAAGTTTCTAAGGTTCAGCTGACTGTGTCAGGAGTTTCCATCATTCCTCTGAACTGTTGGTACAAGTTTATACCTCTTTGTGTTGCATAAGGAATACTTTTCTTGTTTCAATTTCTGAACTGAAGATTGACAGCAGGGAATGGGATGAGTATGCTTTTGACTTCTTATTGTGATAGAGGAGAACCCCCCCAATTTAGAGTTTTGAGCAGGTTAACGTATCAACAGCTCCAAAACATAAGTATCAAACCCCTGCAAAACATGAAGGCATTTCTGAAATCATAACAGGGAATCACATTTAGCTGTCACTAGGTTCCCACTGTAAAAATGGACTAAAAATTACTAATAAGTTAGTATTCTGAATGAGTATTATTAATGAAGCATCCTAAAGGCTGCTAAACATTGTTATATTTTGGGCAAAATCAACTTGTATTACTATAAAACAGTTCTACCTTTTCAAAGAAAGGTTTAAGGCTTAGTCCATATATACCTGCTAGATGATGAAAGCCTTCTTCCACTACAGCTTTGGGGAACTAGACAGCACAGTAGATTCTAGGTGAGTTAAAAGGAGCCCAAAGGGTTGAAATTTGTGGTTTAGACCATTATACCAGAGTGGCAGAGAACAGTAATGGCTGTGAGACAATAAACAGAGGGACAACAGAACAGGAGTCTGGGGGGAACCACAATAACAGGAGAAAAGACCAGAGAAATAGCCAAGACATAATTGCTTTTTCTACAGCTCATATGTTGAAGGAAGAAAACAGAAAATATTTAATGGAAAACAAGGATGGAAGGAAAAAAGAAATATAGAAATAAAAAATAAAAAAAACTTGGCTAGTTAGATTAAATTTGCTATAAGATAATTTCCTGGGAAATATATGTGAGTAGTTAGTATCAACTCTAAATTTTGGGGGAAAATGTACGTATGATAAATAGTCGGGCTGGAAGAAATTGAGAGCTAACACTGCTCTTTCGCAGCCCAACACACTGGATTTACTGCCATAACACATGCACTTTTAAAAATTCAAAGCCACGTTGGCAAGTGATTTCTTCCCAATTTTTATGATGCAATTTGTGATGAATTAAGATGTTTGAAAGCAAATTAGGAAAACAATGAAGGAGTCTGAAATGCTAGGGCATAGCCAAATGTACTAAATTTTGCATCAAGTCTGACTTCATAAATGCTCAGATATTTAAAGATAATGGGATGCTATAATGTTTACTGACTCATGATATAAATGAATAAAGCCAGAGGAAGTGTAGAGTATACATATATACACTATAATGGTGGTAACATGCAGTGAATAAAGCTTTAAGAAGTCTCCTAGCATGTTTGAGAGACAAACTCCGAGTCTGCAGACCACAGAAGTAGAGGACAGAGGTTAATTAATTTGTTACTGTTACTTGGCTTTGGTACTGGTCAACCACAAAGGATGCATTACCCAACACCCCAGTAGCTTCTTGCAGTGTGACAGATCTAGGACTGTGCTGCCACAGAGGTAATAAAGACAGGCTTGGGCGGCAACTTTTCTCTTCCAAAACTAGCTCACATTTCTAGGGAAATGCTGAACAAAATAGAGGGGAAAAGAATGAGAAAGATGTTAAATTTGGCAATGATAATGAAACTCTGCATATTGAACTAGCATCAGGTTAGACTGATTACTTCTTGCCAGGCAGATTTGATTACTTTTTTAAATAGAATTATAAAATGTAATGGAAAGAGGGAATTAAAAATAAAATCTAACTTCTAGTAGATGTAAATTTGGAACAGATACCTCTTGGTATTAGAGGGGATTAGGTGGGGGGGACTGTCCCTGGCAGACTGGTAACACCTGTACAAGATCTTATAATAAAACTGGACATTGGTCAAGGGGAGTCTTCAGATTTGAAATAAAATAATGAGATCTCAATTTACTGTTTGGCAGATATTACTGAAAGTATAATGCAGTGCTACCTCTGTCAAATCAGTTACAGAGAGCACAGCAGCATGCAGATGATTGCTACTTCTGCTGATGGGGAAGGAATGGTCATGCTGATTTTCCTACCCAGATACATCCTGTGAGAGGAAACATCACCACAGTCCACATTGTCTTAATCTTAATTCCACTTAAAGTTATGGCAAAATTAATCTGCCTGCATGACACGTGTCCCTGAGGATTATTTATGAGATTATGGTGTAAGAGATAAATCAGAAATTGGTGATGTGTAGATGGGGAAGCAGCAAACAGTGTGCAACACGCTCCTAAACTCTGGTTCAGTGGTTAAAACATTCACTGCTCACTGACTGCAGTGAGGTTTGGCACTGGGAGTACTCTTGGCAAAACCAAGTTCTTCTTTCTATCCCTTTCTAGACTTCCAGTCACCAAAGGAGATATCAGAGGTCCAAGTTGGGTAGAAGCCAGGTAGAGAGCAACAGCTTCTTTTAGCATTAGTTTACCCATTGTTTTTAGGGATTTCAGCTGGATTCAAAAGATGGTTATGTGGGTTAGATCCTGTTGCCCCTCTGCTTATTGTTCAGACAGTTGTAACAAATCCAGGCAGCCTCTCCAGCTGTTGGGACCAGACCATAAAACTGCAAACCTATTCTTCAGCCTCTCCCACAGGACCAAAGTATCACTAGACAGAATCAGCAGTCTTCACCCCCTTTGTGCAGAAGGAGTCCTGTCTCTCAACATGCTACCAGAGCAAGATGAGAGTCAGCTTAGGAAGCACGGAGCTGATTCGTGCGTGCCTGTGTTTAGTGCTCCCAATGGGTACCCTTGTTTGGTGTGCATGTGTGATGTGGTCTCTTTACACAGTTTACCATCCAGCCATGACATGCCATTCCTTACTCTGCAGGAGCGATGGCTGTGGCATATCTAGAGGAATATTTATTTCCATTGCTGGAAAGTCAGGGTTTGAAGCAGGCTGATGCCATCATGCTCCCTAAAGGGCAGAATCTCCAAAACCAGATGACACAAATGGCTAAAATGATCTCAGTGGGAGCTAAGTGCTGAAGCATAGATTTAGTGCTCTGAGAAGACTTATCAAGCTGGGCATGAGGGAGGAAAAAGGGGGGAAGTTTAGTGAGTTGAGGAGCAGGAGCGTGGAAAATGATGGCTGAACAGAGGAGGCAGGGGGACATAGTGTTCAATAGATGGATTGCCCCAGTGATGTTCAGGGGGCACATGGGCTGGATATGTGCTGCTCAATGTACTCGTTTGTGATGTGGAAAATGGAGAACAGTGATGTGACAAGAATTAGAATGATGTGGAATTAGTCAGGTTGGTGAAAACAAAAGCTGCCAGCAAAGAATTACAAAAGGGACCTTGTAAAATTTGAGAAACTGTATGGTGAAACAGTAGGTGAAACTCCATGGTGATAACTGCAAGCTGCCACACATGAAACAGCTGTGACTAGAGATATGCACTGATGAGCTCTAAATTAGTTATCATATCTCAGGAAAAAGATCACAGAATCATTGTGGAAAATTCAATGAAAATAGCAGCTCCATGTTTGGGAGAAATGAAAAAGAGACAAAAACCACTGAAGTGCAATACAACAAAACATCGTATGCTGCAGCAACAAATCCCCAGAGTACCCAAACCTTACATGATACGAGCAGTTTGGCCTCTTCCCAGTTCCTCCTTCACAAACATTTTTTAAAATATAGTTAGAAAATGGTCAGGGAAGAGTACTTAACATGACTGGCAGTACGAGGAGAACCTAAATGAAAGTTCCCCTTGGAAAAGCAGATGACTAAATGACAGAGGTATATGAAATATCCATGAAGGACCTATTTATATATAAAATATTTATGTATAAATTAGAAATATAAAATATGTTGCATGAATATATAAATATGGAGCAATAGCCATTATTTCTTACTATACAAGCACATAACAAAATTGTCTGGCAAGTTCAGAACAAACAAAAGGAAGCATTTCTTCAAGCAGCCTATAATTACAATGTGGAACTCGTTGTTACAGGATGTCATGGAAGCTGAAAGCATAAATTAATTAAAAATGTGATTAGACAAAATTCACAGATATACCTCCATCAGAGGTTGTTAAACAGAAGGATGCAGTTTCAATATCTGACTTGGGAAATTTTTCAGCAAAGATTGCAGGAAATTTGTGAGGATATATTGAGGAAGGAGGACAGAAGATTTTCTGTCTCTGTGAAAGGGAGTGATTTTTGCTCCTGATTTCCCTCCCTGTGTGCACTTTCTTTAATCAGCTGCAACTGGACCCTGTCAGTGACAGGATGCTGAGCAATCCTTTGGCTTAACTCATCAAGGCTCTTTATAATTCTTATGTTATTTCCTTTCCCTTTGTCTGTCGTTAGTTTTTAGAGCCAAGCCACTAGATTAGCTGACTCTCAGCAGCACAGCTCACAGCTGACCAGACTTTACAACCCTTTTTAACTCCTGGGACTGTTGGATTGTTTACCTATGTCTTGTCTTCCAGCACCTGGAAAAATGGGGAGGATTTTTAATTAACTCCTCAGGTACGTGAATTACAGAGTTTCTTTTCCTTGATGCATCATGGATAAGTTTTTGAAGACACTGGTACACTGAGCAGCACATTTCCAGCACATGTGCCCCCGACACTGGCAAGAGTGGGCAGTTGTTGGAGGCACACAGCAGACCAGAGTTATGGTCCTAATTACTGGTGATGTGCCCCTGGAATGACTGGTAGTGCAGAGAAACAATAGTTATTGAGTTGTGCTAGGTTGAAAGAGTAGAGCTACATTTCATTAATGAATTTCCATCATCTAAAGGAGCACTTAAAGGTACAATTATATAAAATGTGGAAATGATTCAGCTATGGAATATGATGTAAACACCAACTGGGGGTGAAAAAGAGCAACTAGGAAATGGAATCTGGAAATTAATTTTAAAAAATTACCTCTCATAAACTGATACATCTGGGAAGCCCTCTGCCCTTCTTCCTCCCCATATTCCTATTTCAATGAGAGGTGGAAAGTTAGTGAATACATAGAAAAGCAGAGGTTAAGTGAACAGCAACAGGAAAATTAAATGACAGTAGTATATTGAAATGGAAATGGGGATGATCAATTTGATCTGCATATACAGAGGCATTATGTCATGACATCTTGTTTGATTTAACCATAGTAAAAGCATGCCTATGACTCTACAGCTATTTTCAGAAGATGGCTGATAATAAAACCAGAACAAATTACACAAAGTTTAAAACCTTTAGCAAAATGAAAATAGGGAGTAACTTTTGGGAAGCTATGAATACATCAGCAAAGAAAACACCAGGGAGGGGAAAAAGTTGTTTAAGCTAAAGTACACTATTGGCACAAGAACAAATGGCAGTAAACTGGCCATGAATAAATTTAGGCTGGAGATTAGAAGAATTTGTCTAGCACTAAGAGGAGTGAATTTTTGGAACAGCTTTCCAGTAGAAATAAGAGGGACAGAACACTCTACCTTATTTTAAAATGATGGCAAACAGTTTATGATATTGTTGCCTGAAATAGAAAAGGACCATACCTGGCAACCCAGGAAGTCCCTTATATTTTTGTATTTTAAGCAGTTGTGTATTGTAAGATAAAGGTAGATTTAAGAATATAAACATTTGAAGGGCAGAGGGACAAGAAGTACTTTCTTGAGAAACTTTCTCTTTCTCAAGTCGTTATGTAATATTTACCCAAAGGAACTCAGGGATGACTCATCATTTGGGTTGTCTAAAATAAGACTAAATAAAACAGTAATCCAGGTATTTTCATGATGTGTGATGTGACCTGCAGTGGCCATTCTAATGAACAAGGAAATCTTAATTGGTGTGTCTTCATCACGAGTCATGTTATAGGGCGTTGAAGGTTCAAGGTTCTCTTGGAGAGAGCTTTTAATTTACCCCCCTCAACATTTGCATTCCTTGATTAAATAAATATGCACCGAGGGCATTTAGTATCTAACCATGCCCACTTACACACCAGATGTCAAACAGTTCGCCTTTATTCTTAATATACAAGTTACCCTTTATTCTTAATACAATGAAATTGCTAAAAGCATTGAAATTTTGGGCTCTGTCCAAGAACGATGGATGAATAATTAAAGTAAAAAAAGACTTCAAGTTCTCACATTTCTATTTCATGAACTCACTTGATGTAACTTTCAATACTGTGAATACCAGAGCTGGACAAAACCCTGTTGGCAGTACTTTCACCACTAAAAATGAAGGTTTAGAATCATGAAATGTCTCCTACTGATTCTGTTGAACTGCTTCAGCTGGGAGATTGAAATACAAATCCAGAATCCAAACCACTGTTTTGTGATAATGTCACTTAAAACATTTAACTTACCATATTAACTAAAGTTATCGTATTAACCAAAACTATTAAAAAATATTTTATATAAAACAGTGAAAATCTAAAGATGCAGAAAAAACACCCTTGTATCCACCAGTAATGAGCACAAAGGAAATTAATCAAGTATCTTGATACAGCTGCAAGTAAGGGAATGCTAAGGAAATGATGAGGTCAGAAAAAGACAGTCACAAACGATTCCTCCCTGATTCTACAAGGCAGACATCAAGCTGCCTCTTCACAGCTTTTAAGTTTTCAACTCTATATTGAGTCATGTGGTAACTTACTATGTGTTCATCTCATTTTGATTCCTTACCCCTGGCTGGAGAGTCAGAATTGCCTTTTTCAGAAGCTCTTTTAGGAATGTAACCAGAATTGTGTCTATGACACAGAGGAATCAATTGTGTCTTCCAGGTTAATTTTGTGAACAGAGACACTGATGACCCAAAATGCTTTCTAGCAGCATCACAGTCTTTCCATTTGGAATTAGCCTTTCCTGGGAGCCCAGTTATCTCACATTGTTTTTCCCAAGGCCTATCTCCTGTTTTCTTTGTTGATTGAGGTCATAGTGCTTGCAAAGCTCTTGCTACCTGATGTAGATCACAGGATTATGGGAACATGCTGTCTTCCCACCATGAAGGTGGGGCAGTCCTTAGGAGGGGTTGTGAAACTTCCAACTGTAATGCATGGAAAGTGTTCAACTCAGTTGCTTGACATTTTCTCCCCAACTCCCCAAGCTGTGTGAAGGGCAAAAGCTCAGTTCCTTTTACAGCATCTTTCACTAGCTCTTACCTATTTCTGTTTTCTTATCTATTTCCCTGCTGTGTTGGATGGTAATGAGTTGATAGGTATTCAGATAAGGACATTACAATGAACTGCATGTCTTTTCTTCTAGGGCATGATAAGGACAGATTCTTTATGCCTTACTCTGGGAAACCTTCCCTGTAATGCTCCTTGCAAGTGGCAAAACCCACTTTGTTGTCAGAGATGATATGTAATCTGTAATTCTGTTTCCATCAACATTATGTTGATGGCCAAAGTTGTATGTTGATGCATAATACGAACTTTCCAAGGCAGTGATTCACTTCAGCACTTTTAGGAAGGCACCATTCTCCTCACAACCCAGCAGAGGGCACTGGATCTGCTGTCACTTGTTTTTATTTTTTGGCAGATGACTTTAATTATACAATGGGGCTGTTCATGGGAAACCAGCAGAGCCCTGCTGTAGGTTCAGGTTTTGATTTTTGGGAAAGCTAAGTTACATTAAGAAGAGAATATGCCACAAGGTATAAGAATAAGTAATCAGACTTATCTATCCACCCCACTGCAAAATGCAGAGAATAAAAATGATTGATTTGGGGTTACTAATGCCAGGGACTGATCCTGCATGGTTTTGCTTTTTCAGCACTGACTTCAGATAGAGTTTGGAGAATGTAGACTTGTGTTTGTTACAAA
The DNA here is from genome assembly GCA_020800305.1 of Porphyrio hochstetteri. Lineage (NCBI taxonomy): Eukaryota > Metazoa > Chordata > Aves > Gruiformes > Rallidae > Porphyrio > Porphyrio hochstetteri. Next base: position 63,695,949 of record CM036908.1, on the reverse strand, counting down.
CATTTAATTCACAAAATAAAGTCACAGATGAGTAGAGCTGGTAAGAATTTTCAGGTTGTGCTCCCAAATTTGAATAATGTGATATACAGAATGCACTACAAAGTGATTTTGATATGTAAAGCAATAATGTTCCCTTTGAAGTCCTGATATCAAGTGCTAAATGATATATCAATTAAATGCAAAAACAAATCCCAACCCTGCAAATATTATACAAAACCAGCTTCTTTGAAGTCAATGAGACTAATTACAAATATAAAATAGAGCCTGGTTCTACAGCACTTCTGTTAACTGGAGTTTAATTTCAAGAATTTAATAAAAAATAGATTAAAGGTCACAGAACAACTCTATTTTGGCTCTACACTGGCAGCATGCAATCCCTGCCTAACTCAGCCATCTGTCTCTAGCACCCAGGCATTGCAGAACTGTGTTTAACTTTGCACCACAAAGCATTACTGTACTTATATCATAGATGAGGTATGTGGGCACTGACTGGCAAAGGGATATATTCAATATTACTACCTAACTATTACAAATTATAACACCTAACCTTTAGCCTGGTAGACCCAGCTTGGAAGGGCAACAAGGCACATCTGTTATTCGACATCTATTTCAAGATAGAGCATCCGTGCTCAGGGTTGACTGGGTGTGAGGCAGCTAATGAACAGGCAATGGCCTCTGGCTCAGGTAACTTCTTCTTATAAGAAATATTTAAAGGAGTAGCTAGAAATGGGGAGTTCTGAGGTCGATTCTGATTTATGGATTGGCCCCTGTGGCTGCTGTAAAGATGTTCTTGGTTCTCATTTGTATACGAAGCGAGAAAATTAGGTCTGTGCTATAAAAAAGTGGAAGACAAATACATTGTTCATTAGGGGAATATAAGTCCCAGCTATGAAGGTTACACTGAGACAGCTATTGCAATGTTTAGTTTTATCATATGCAGACTTACCTGTCCCCAGATTTCTTACATTAAACTTGATCTCTCAGGTTACCTATTAGCACCGTGTCTTTAGATGAACCAGTGGCATACGCACAGACATCCTCATAGCAACTGTTAGAAGCATTGCTGATTGCCTCTAGGTGACAATTGCTTAGAGGTATCTCTGGGCACAAAGCATCGTGTCTATGAAGAACACGTTCCCTTTCACTGCAGTTTTGTCAATATTTACATACTGCAGAGTTTTGGGTCTTAGGGATACTAGACAAACCTCTCAGTTTCACTAAAAAGTGTAATCTCTTCTGTTTCAGAAGTGATTGCAGGATTTACCTCCATGGGCTGACTCTCTGATACACTCTGTGCCATGCCAAATCCTAAATGAAAGCATATCAGGGCGTTTCTGTTTCCTTCAGCATGCAAGCTGTAATCTTTAGCATCCATGAGTTTCAAGGGACGTGCAAATGGTACATAATCAACACTCTGAGTCTGATAAATGCAGGTACTGCATCAGCATAAATCAGGTCTCAAAAGCTAACCTCTAATGGACGTGCTGCGGAGCTGTGCAAGCACACAGAGCACTCTGTGCACGCACACAGAGCACTCTGTGCACAACTGCCTATGGATGGAGTGCAAGGGAATGAGAATGCATGAGGAAAATACTTTCTGCTTCTCTGGCAGCTGGCTGTACCTTTTGGGTACCAACTGAACTGTCCTGTGATAGAAGCAACTCTGGTCAGACCTTTGTCTCACTTTCTTCAGCTTCTTCCAAAAGCAAATCTGTGGATATTTTTATTGTAGTTATTTTTGGTTTGCTGTTTTATCAGTATCACCACCATTGCTCATATAAGCTTCTGGCCACTGTATGATCTGTTCAGAGCTCACATAGGCTGCCTTGTCTGATACTTTCTTTTCAGCTGGTTCATTAACAGTGACATCAAATAGCACCAGACCTATTGGTGTCAGTCTGAACATTTTTCTCAGTGATGACTGGCCTCTGAAACTGCTCTGCCAGGGCTTGATAAGGAAGTCCTGTTCCATGCAGCTGGGAATGTCTGACAGGACAAATTCTAATGCTTCTTCCTTTAATAACCCTGGGCTGGGCTCCCAGGATGAGCACTGTAAAAAAGAGAAAAAGATTACTGTTCTGAAGATGCTTGTGAGCAGCACTTGCAATAGCACACGGAGATTCTGCTGCCACATGGAGGATGAACTTGCAAATAATATCACCAGCTAAGATCATGGGTTCAGATACAGACTCCCAGTCTAATGTCCTCCAGGACAGGGAGTCATTTCATTAGACATATATTCTAGAGGTGAGTGCAGAGCCTTTCAGACAATAGCACTTGGATGGCAATTCAGCTACCAAGCACTGCTGAAACTAGGCCACCACTCAATGTATCTTGTGTATGAAGAGCTCCCACCTACTCACCTGTCTACTCTGCTCAGCTCTCCTTCCCTGCAAAGAGGTTGAAGCTGGGCAGAAGTGGGAAACAGGTTGTGTTCATTAGAGGCCTGATGGGTTTTCTCCTCTCTGACACTTGACACACACACATCCCATGGCCATGCCTGCTCACGTGGCCAACAGAGCTGTTTCAGCTCCTATCACTGGATTTCCTTGTAAAACTCCTTTTTCAGAGAAACAGAGGTAATCCTCACTGCTCCTAGAGCGGCTGTTGATGTGGAGGGGCTGAAGGACAGAGCAGTCAGTCAGGCTTACCCGGGGAAGGCACCACCTTTAATCACATTTCATTACAACTGGAGGGTTAGAGATGCTGAAAGCTCTTGCATGATGTGGGAATTAAAGGGCCAGGCAGGGACTTTATTTACTGCTGTAGTATGACTGTAGCTGGGCAGACCCCAGAGCAATGAACTTTCAGCTAAAGATTGCAGCTGTGAGCTCTGAAGGTGAAGAAAGGTTAAAATTACACAATAAGCAGTAAAAGTGCTACTATTCAGACTCTGGTATTTTTGAAATTGCACTTGCTAGATGCTCCAGTTGAACCAATCTCCTCATTTTACAGCATATGGTAAGAGATAGCCCTCTCCAGGGGATCATTTTCAGAGCTGCAGTTTTGGACTAGAGTACCTCTCTCATCTCTGCAGTTGTTTGCTACAAAGGAGAGCAAACCCTACACAGCGGTTTGTCTGGGAAGGCTCAAAACATACTCAGAACTTCTGTCTTTCCTGGGCTTAACCCATTTTGTTGTTGCTTTCTTGGCACTGGGATACTTGTGCTTTCAGTAGAAAAACTAGATCTAAGACCACTAGCTAATGTGGAAACTTATTCCAGGTTACAAAGCAGTGCTGTGAGGGAAGTAGGGAGGTGGATGATGCCTTCAAGCTCTGCAGGAGGTTGGGATACCTGTTTCCAGACAAGCCCGAACCATTAGCCTTGGCAGTTGGAGCAGTGGGAGGAGTAGATGAAAAGGATCTTGGAGAGGCTGCATGGCCCTGCTTCATTGCCAGATCTTGTGGAGGTGAAGAAGAAGAAGGTCTAAGGGACTCTCTCAGAAGGACCATTGTGCAAGAGTTGCTTGGAGGACTAAAAGATGATGGATGACCTTTGCTGTGGGGGGTGCCACCTACACAGGTCAGCTTCCCTCTCCAGCCATCTGCCTCTCTGTAGCGACAGTTTTGAGTGGTTTGGCTTGTCCAGGAGGAGTTATTATTCTCACCAAGAATCCAGCCTTGTCTTGGGAGTCTTGATAGATCTCTGTGCCTTGTAGGGCAGGTGTTTGCTTGACTTGGGCTGTGCCTGAATGAGATCTGATTTCTGTAGGAAATTCATGCATGCTGGCCAGGCCAGTGCTGTCATACACTCCCAGAGGTTTGCTTGCTTTGGGGAGAGGTGTGAGACGCACCTGGAAATCAAGTGTTATGCAGTGCAGATGTGGTCAGTTGAAAACCAGACCACAGCTGCTACTGTGCTGGAGCCTTTACTAGGTAGTAGGGGGAGGTAGATTGTTTTACTCATCTTTGTTTTGCCAGCTATGTCAGAAGCCTCTATTCTATTTTTTTCTTTTTTCTTTTTTTCTTTTTCCTATTGAAATTTATTTATTCTAAAACCTCAAGAATAAATCCTCAAGGAAGAAGAGATGATTTTTTTTCTGTTGCTGAATCAGTTGATAGACCCTGCCCGGTCCTATGCTCTGTGCCGGTAATGTTACATCGAAGACCAAAAATCCCCTCGAGGTTCAAAGTTACTTTGGGCCAGCAGCATTCATCAGCTGCAGAGCACAAAGGGCTATAATGGAAAGAGAAGCCATTTCTGTGTATATGTTTTCAGACCTTATACATTCAGAGACTTATAATGGCCAAAGGGAAGAGGGAGAGAATTAAATACCAACGAGCAGAAATAGATGAGCCCCGTGCAAGTCAGTTTTCAGCACAATGCAATACAAACTACTGGGAGCTTTTGTAAATTTGTTGAAAGCAGGAAGAAATCACCTTTGTTCCTTTGTGCTGAGCATTACTGAAACTCACACCTCTCTTAAGCACACATTTGATTAAATCTTCATCCAGCCTGATCTTCGTGCGGGGGTATGAAAAAACCCTGTAAAATCGCTAGTGACATAACCTTATGCATGACAGCCCAGGTTGTGCCAAGTTCCAAGTTGTCTGTACAAGCATGGAAACTGGATCAATCCAGATTTCTGAGTGTCTGTCCTCTTGTTCCCAGTGAGATTTTTCTTCATTCATCCTGGCAAACCAAAGCTTTCCTATCGGAAATGCATGTACAGCACCTGTGATGGTGATGGTCAGTGGGAGCCCAGGATTTGTATCCAAGGTTTGAAATTGGACCTCTAGTTTCCCACCTGACATTGCATAGGGATGAGCAGGGCTGATTTTATTGCATGAGACTGTTCCAGGTCACCTGGGGACTGTACAGGAGCTGGTGAAATAAAACCCTGGGTTGCACTACAGTGGGAATCCCTGAAGCAAAAAAACCACTTTTTTTGCTTTATTTATGTACTTACTGGTGCTTGTCCCCATTTCTCTTCAACAAGGAGAGAACACAGACCACACTCTTTCCTCTGTATTTTGCTATAGTAACACTGAGCTCACACCAGCAGCCCTCAGATCATGATAACCTTTTTGGTCTGTAGAAATGAATCATACCTAGCATGTGTGCACACGTTCTGATGATGCTGCATTATCAGGAGACCTTTGTGATGGCATATTGCTCACACAGCAGAGCTGTCAGGGGCTCGATGCCTTTACAAACCATCTCCTGAGCCCTCCAGTCCATTACTGACTCACACAAAAAGTGTCAAAGGGCTGCCCCAGAGACTGATGGACACAAAAGAAAACTGGGGAGTCTGAACAAGGACATGTATTGAGATCTAGGGGAAAAGATATTTTTGAAAATGTATTGTATATCACCAACATCATTAATAGTAACTTAAGGAATCAGAATCTTGCCAGAATCATTATCAGACAATATCTCCACTGCTCAGTATGTGAACTTTTATGTGTGATCAGAGGGGGAACTACTTGAGAATGTGGAGTGCAGGGCCACAGAGATGATGAGGGGATTGGAGCATCTCTCCTATAAGGAAAGGCTGAGCTGGATCTGTTTAAAACCACATGCTACCAAACTGCAGCAAACACCATCCTATTGACATAAATAAATAAAATCCAATCAGCCTGTGTGTATAAGGTGGCTTGAACACACCAGAGGGCATATTTTCACCATCGTTCCAATAAGATGTTAAATAATGCTTAGTGTGTGCTTTATGTATGAGTTACATGACAGTCAACATTCACAAGGAGTTTAGCAGAGCCACATGGTTCAGGCAGCTTTCTTCTGAAGAAAGCTTCTTTCTCAGCTGGTATCAGAGACACTTTTTCTGTCTATCTCAGGAGTATGTATTACCTGAAAGTAACTCACAAGGAAAGCTGAGTTTGATAGACCGTGTTGTACGACATGTCTGTAATTGTTTTCACAAAGCAGTGACTCAATAGGAGATTCCCTGGTAGTCTTTGCCCTCTGGATAGCTGTACTACAGCCAAGTGGTTTGGAGTCGTTTTCTTCTAGCCCAGATGGTCCTGCACACTCTGTTAAAGCGTATGTTGCCTTGAAAATAAAATGACCTATATAATAATTGCTGATCTTCAAATAGGGCACAAAGCATAGCGAGAGAAGTGGGTTGGTGTCATTGTCTTTCAGTAATTAATCACACTAGGGAGCTCAAAACAAGAAGTTGTTAGTGGTTGGGTTCACTCTGCCTGTTGAGATCTGCCTCAATACTAATTCACCAACCTACACCATAAGTTTTCAAGTGTGGCTACCAGGGCAGGCAGAGCCTCAAGAGCCCACAGCACAGGACCTTGTGTGTACAAGTGCAGGTGGTGATGGTGTGTCACAAATCATATTTGCAGAATTTGTCCCACATGGAGAGAGTAGAAACCCATTAAGTTTTTGAACTCAAGCATAAGCATGCTGAAGCATATGCAGGGATCCTGTGGCATAAAGATCACAGGCTGCATATCTGTTGCTGCAACAGGCAAGAGCCTGGCTGTGGTGAAGTCTTCTTGCTGAGGTAATTATACTCCACTTTATAGCTTGATTTGTCACATTACAATATAGAGTATTTCCTATTTTGACCTGTCAGTGCTGGAGCTCCACACCTCAAAGGAATGATCCCATACTATTTACCTGACTCCGTTTCCTCATCTGTGGAAGGATGGCAAAGATACTGGTTCCCAGTTCACTTGGGAAGTGTCACAGATCCTGCCTGGGACTTTCTCCTTTGCTATCTCATACCATTGCTGCTCTCACTAGCAGCAAGGATCCATGACAGTTTCCATCACCTCTAAGCACACATTACTTCCCTGAGACAGCAGACAAGCAAATATAATGGCACACCAAAGGAAAAAAAAGAAAGAAAAGAAAGGGGAAAAAAAGGCACACAGACAGACACCTGCTGTGAGTTTATTTTGACAAGTGTCATTTAGATGCAATAAGCTGTGATCATCTCCCTGGTGTGGCTGCAAACAGAAAGGAGCCAACTGGGTAAACAAACCCAGGTACTGGGGAGCAGAGTGTGGCTTCTTCCGCTGGCTTGGGGCGCTGGCGGAGAGAGGGGGGGAATGGGGAGCTTTTAGGATGCGCTTCACGGTGGGCTGTGTTTCCCTTCTCCACCAAGCCTGGAGGGGCAGGAGGAGCTGCGCCTTTCCGTGGATGCTCTAGCGAGGAGGGGATGCAGAAGAGGGGGATGCGCGCTGCGTGGGGCACCGCAGGAGAGGCGAGGGGGGCGTGTGCCTGCCTGGAAGGGGGCATTTCTTCCCTTATACACACCAGCCGATGCCTACCCTGCTGAAGCAGTTAAACGGGGGAAAGCAGCAACCAGGCTGGCAGATTCCTGCCCTGTGATATGCCAGCCACAGGGTGACGCAAGGGCTGGAAGGCTCCAACTAAACAAGCCATTTTCACCTGCGTAATAAGCGCTAGTGGAGATACAGCAACAGCAGCAGCAGCAGCTCCGAGTCCCCGCAGCCGGCCAGATTCCAGCGCGGCCGCATCACCATTCAGCCCTCGGCGGCCACCGCAGCTTTTCCGGTGGTTCCCGCTGCAGCCCGAGAGCCGGAGACGAGCGGCCGCCTTGCAGGCAGCATGTCAGCTCCGCCGGACCCCCAGGACCTGCTGCTGGCGGGCACTGGGGTGCACTGGGCTGCGGACGGGGCGGACCAGTACGCAGCTGGGGCTCCGCTGCGGGATGGAGATGGGGCTCAGCAGCGGGAACAGCTGGTTTTCGGCTCCGCCAGGGAACACCCGCCCGTTGCTATGGCGACTGCATCCCCAGGTAAAAGGCGAGGGGTACCCAGGGATGCTCAACAAAGGGGGCCTGGCGGCAGCAGCATCTCCTGGTTGTCTCGTCCCTGTCCCTTCCCCCGTTCTTCTCCCAGCCCGGCTGCTTGGAAACATTACTAATGAGCTAGTGAGCGCATGTAGGAAAACAGAGAATAACGAGGAATTGCGGCCTTTAGAAAGAATAATTTTTGCTGATGTGGGGGAGGGAGGATGCAGGACCCAGCCAAGTTCTCTAAAGCTCCTTGCAGTTTGCTAGGCACTGGATGTCCAGATTTCAGTCAGACGTCGGAGGGCATTTGATTTCACCTGACTTGGTGGGACTCTGTCCTAATTCGTTGTACACATCTGGAGTGACAGTTCTCAAAGGAGCTACTTCAGATATTTCCCCAAGCACCTGGAATTCTTGCATGGCCCTTTCTGTTATTTTCACATGTAGCTTTTAATGGAGTGCCTGTTCTGAAGTGTTTGTGTATTTTTGGCGTGCTTTTGAGACATGTCCGTTTAATCATGGACTTTTTGGTTGCTGTGTTTTCCTCCTTTTGCCTTTTTAGGTGCATTTGACTTAAGCTGCATTTAGTTTAGCTAGGGTCTGCAGCTTACTTTGGGGATGGGAATGATTTCCCATGGTTTAGAGTTCATTTATTTAGTAGATGTGTTAAGAGCAGGTGTATATCTGTTAATGAATTCCTGAAGGCTTCAGCTTCCAGCAGCTGAAGTAGCTAGAAATGTTTGGGGAAAAAAAATACTCTATTTCCTTCTTGGTGACACTTCCCTACATTCTTTCCCATCACTGCCCATCAGTGAACCCATATAACCAAATAACCCAGCCCTGGGGAAGCTGGTAGATCCTGTCTAGGTTCCTCTTCACTAGGAAATAGAAATTTCCATTATATAGCCTGGCAGCATTAAACTTGTCTTGAGTACGTTGAGGGTCAGGGCTTGGGACAGGAATCGGTCTCCGTTATGCAATAGCTGCAGGAGCATTAGGAACTGCGTTTTGGGGCTGAGTCCTTTCTAATCCCCTCCAGTCAATCAGCACAAAGTGTAGCTGGCCAGAAACAACACAGTCGGCATGACTACATGTTCCACTGATTCCCATCTGTAGGGTTTTTCAGGGTCTGAGTGTGCAGCTGTGTGTGTGTGTGCTCTCAACATGGATGTTTCCCTGGTGCTTTTCTGTCTGCTTGATGCTCCCGAGTTCAGTAGTAAAATGGGATCTAACGCCCATCGGCTGATGTGGGAAATGTTTTGCTGTTTTGTAGCTTTGGGCAGGCAGCAAATCTGCTGATGTGCTGCTCATTCGCTGAGCTGAGTGGTAGGTTGTGAAACGTGACTTTACTGGAGAGAGAGGCAGATGGCTTGTAATGTAAGGCTGTTCTAGGTGCAGGGGGTGTGCGTCAAGTGGGGGATTGGGTTGTTGACGGGCAGGATTGGGGTCTCTAGGTAGGGTTGTCTCACAAGTATCATGACATGAAGAAGGGGGAAAGGATCTTGTGAGCTCTTGTAGTTTGCTGATGGGTAAAAATATGGCCATGCTGAATCTTAGCATACAGAACAAAGAGGGGTGGTCTTTTAAATTGTGTAAATCCCTATTAAGTTGAATGACTGTGATACTGCTTATATCTAATGAAGCTTAACCTGGTCTGCAGATTCAGGCTTATAGAATGTAGAATAGACAGGATGAAAGGAAGAAAGAAAGGGAAAGAAAGGGAAAAGAAAAAGAAAGAAGGAAGAAAAGGAAAAAGAAAAGAATTTTCAACATTTGGAATCCTCTGTGAAGAGGCTTTAAACATGTTTGCATGTGTCGAACTGTGTCAAGGTGGAGATAAAATGAGCAATACAAATATATTGGGTTTTTTGTACAGACGGTCCAATTAGCAATATCGTAAGAGTAGTAATATGTTTTAAGCATTTCCCATTTTGTTCTCTCTGCCTAGTAAAGTAACTGCTATGTGGTGCTGTGTCTAGCCGACCATAGCAGAGACAGCAGCATCCCAACCAGTGCGGTCCTGCGCATACCGTCTCCTTTTGCATTTGTGTCTGCAGCACCTGTATTTCTGTTCCATATTACCTAGACAGCTTCAGATCCTGCTCCTTTCACCAGAGGAAGTAAATAATTTCCCTGTTGTTTCTGTATGACTAAATATCCTTATGTTGCTGAATAAGAGGTCTGTCATATTGCTGAATATCTAAACCTGCCAAGTATTTCTTTCAGAAAACTCTTTAATTCTCCTACTCAGAGGGGGATTCCTGTGTGTTCCTAAGCTGTAGGAATTGACCCTGCAGGAGATACCTAGCTCCAGCAACTTACAACACTGCCATAATCTGCCATAAAAAGACTCCCTGTACGATGGGGTACCTGGGGACACTTTAGATAAGGAACAAGAGTGAACTGGACAGTATGTTTTCCAGGTAGTTTCCCAACACATCCTGTATCTTCCTCCACACCTCTCTTTTTGTGAAGAAAAAAAAAAAAAAGACTCCAGCAGTCTTTTTTTGTGAAAAACATGGTTCTTTCAGGAAAGAGCTGAGTTTGGAGACTGAGAGATTCTCCCAGCATAAAAATAACTGAAAATAACTCAAAATAAATGGTGGGAATTTATCACGAGTTGTACAGAAGTTTTCTTATACAACCTAAAAATTTGCAAACTTTCCCTGATCTTGGCTTTTGTTTTAAATTTGAAAACCAGCCAGGGATTGTTGAAAGGTTCAGGAATATTTTCAAGCTGGCCGTGGGCCCGGCTTTGAGCCAAACTGGCTTTGTGTCAAAACCTTGCGAGTGGTTTCTGAATGATGAAAAGCAATGGATTTCACTCCCCGTTCTGCGGATCAACCACAGTCGGCAATGATGGGGGCTGCCCAAAAAAATTCCCGCGAGGAGTGGAAAGCCCAGAGATTCCCAAGCAAAGTCAGGGCAACAAGAAGCTGCAGATCCCACATCTGCTTCTCCTCCTGCAGAGCCTCAATGGAGATCAACTCCAGTAGCTTCTGGGCAGGGACAGAGGCATTTCTCTTGCTTTTATACTTGGCCTCTGGATTTTGCTGAAAGTGTTTCTCTCCCTCAAATGGAGCATTTCTTGCCTTCCCAAAGATTAATTTCTTTCAGGGTGAGAGGAGCTTGCAGGCAGCTCTTGCAAGGACTGGAGACTGAAGCAGTCCTGAAAGGCTGGTGAGCAGTTGTATGTTGGTGAAGAGAGCCCCATGTCACCCAACACACCATCTGGTCACAGATTCTGTTATTTATTTTTATACATCAACAGTGATTAAAATTCCTTGAAAAGAATTATTTCCAAAAATATTACAGAGGCTACCAGGCATTCCCCCGGATAAATACATATGGTTTCTTTCAGAGAAATGGTAAAATGTAAGAATGGGCTGTACCTCCACAGTGCAGGTGTGTTTGGGGGGGGGGGGGGGAACAGCAGGAACTCATACAAATGCTGATTCCAGTGTCAGGATTTGGGAGGTTGTATGCAGCCTTGTGCTTTGGTGGGTATCTGTACGGTGAGTTCCAGGCAGTGGTACTCCCCTATGTCCATGTAGCTGAGATTGAGAACTGCCGGTGAGCCCTGCCTGCTCATACTCACACCGTGATGCTCTTTGCCTTTAGACCGGCTACAGCAGTCAGGACATCCCTGACAATCCTGACCCATTTCCAAGCTGCCTCCAAAGGTAGGTCACAGGTGAGGTCCAGCTGCCCAAAGTAGGAGGAGAGACACCATAGGAGATGGCATTAACAACTTGGATGTGTCTATGGGGACACAATGGACTGGCAAATATGGCCTGTGGGAACCCACCTGGAACAGCAGCCAGAGGTTGATTGGGGTATACCAAGGTACCTCAGTGGCATGAAAATCCTGCAATTATGGGACTGAATGACACTCATGTGGTATATGCCAACAAGGCAAGGCAGGAAGGAGAGCACAGAAGCTGCTTGGATGAGGCAGGTGAGTGGAGGAACAGACTCTGCCTGCTGAGGAGCAGTAAGATCCCAAATTCCAGGACTTTTTCATGCTCTGATGGCTGTAGATGGAGCCCACAAGACCATGAGTGGTCTTGGCTCCTTCTGCTTTGTGACAAGGACGGAGTCTCTAGTCTCAGTGGTTTTAGTAGAGACATTTAAAAAAACCCCTAAACAACCCTTTGTAATTCACAGGATTTGTAGATGTTGAGTTTGAAAGCGTGTGCTGTGTACCCACATGAACTTAACCCACCAAACACCTGTTAGCAAGGCACTGCAGTTGGTGTTCCTAGCATAAACCTGTGTCTGTACTGATAATGGTTCACCTCTAAATCTCAGTTTATTGTTTCTCTCCAGTCACTGGAGAGAGTGAGTTACTGGCAGCTTTACATCTCAATATGAGAGAGGTGTTTGATAGTTTTCAGGCAGCTTGAGAGCCATGTGATTCAGCTGGGTGGAGAGAAATGGGTATGAATATGAAAGTCTGCACTGCTTGGGTTTGACACTGAAGCTTCTTGGGGAGGTTGGAGCACATCCAAATGCAGCAGGTTCCCCAAGGCAACTGGCTCAGCTGCTCTTCATGACCTTCTCACCCCTTTCCAAGTACTATTTAATAAGAGCTCCCTCTCCCTAAGCACCCGTGGCACTGCGCTGCTCAAGGCCATGTGCACTGCAAAGGCCAAGATCCAAAACCTGATTTTTCAAGTTGCTGTAGAAAGAGTCTTGATAAGGTGGATTCACATATGCCACAGGGAAGCCTATGAAGCTCTTTGAAGTCCTCAACTGCTATGCAATCTTGCTCAGATTTAAGCAACTGAGGCAGATTTAGTCTCACTTGGAAGAATATATATTCATGCCAACTCTATTATTGACATTTTAGTCCTTGCTGATTTAGAGAATGGAATTTAATTTTTCTCTGCTCCCTGGATTAGTCCCTCAAAACCTCTGACATACTGGTGTGAAGGCAATGGAGAATGTTGGGTGGAGGCTTTGCCCAATCCCTGGGGTATTGTGAGTGCAAGCAGATTTTGCAGAGAAGGACAGAAACACTGTAGATTTCTTCTTGGATCCTTCTGTTCCTGTAATTCTCATGAAGCTTGACAAAGGGGCCATTTTGTCACAGCCTGCAATCAGTCATCTAAAAAAAATTCCTATTGAAATACCATCCTCCATTCCCACTTGGGCAAAGTAAGAGCAACAACTCCTGTTGGGCTCCACCAGCAAGTGCTCTGCATCTGGGGGTGAAAAGTCCTATCGGAGGTGCATAAATCCTCCTGGTTAAAAATCTGTGCAGCAGACTAGTTCTCAACTCCATACAGATCAAAATGCAGCTGGCTTTGCCCTGTTACCCAGAGGGATGCAGGTAGCTCCATCCCCAGTTTCACTTCCATGCTGATGAATTTTCTTCAGCCTTCAGGGCTGCAAATGGATTGAGGAAGAGGATAAGGCAGATGAAAGATCGGAGTAGTACCAGGGAGGGTGACTCACCTGCCTTATTTTAATCTTCATCACTCAGTAATGAAATGTTTTATTTATAGGCAAGGAACTGAGGAGAGGTTGGGGAGAAGGAGAATGGCATAGAGGGAAGAGGTTTTGGATGTCCCAGTTGCGGCAAGCGTTGTTGGGAATTTTTTGTATTGCAGTATTTTCTGGGCTATGAGTTGCCCCTGGCCTGGGTGGTTCACTATATGTCCTTGGTTTAAGGGTCCTTAGAGGCACATCTGCCTCCTTTTTACTGAAGCTCTGGAGATGCCATCCAATGGCATGTCTTACACCTTGTTTTTCCCCCTCAGAACTGTAGTGTGCAGTACAAAAAGTTCAAAAAGGGCAAGAAGGAGGAACCTAACAATTATAGGCCAGTCAGCCTCACTTCTGTCCCTGGAAAGGTGATGGAACAGCTTGTTCTGGATGCCATTACCAAGCAACTGGAAGAGAAGAAGGTCATGAGGAGTAGTCAGCATGGATTCACCAAGGGGAGATTGTGCTCGACCAATCTCATAGCCTTCTATGATCTCATCACCAGCTGGGTGGATGGAGGGAGAGCAGTGGATGTCATCTACCTTGACTTCAGCAAGGCTTTTGATACTGTCTCCCATGATATACTGATAGAAAAGCTGAGAGATCATGGGATAGATGAGTGGACAGTGAGGTGGGTTGAGAACTGGCTGTCGGACCGGGCTCAGAGGGTTGTGATCAGTGGAACAGAATCTGAATGGAGGCCTGTGACTAGCGGTGTTCCCCAGGGCTCAGTGTTGGGTCCAGTCCTGTTTAATATCTTCATCGACGACCTTGATGAGGGAATAGCATCCACCCTCAGCAAGTGCCAATGATACAAAGCTGGGAGGGGTGGCTGACACGCAGGAACACTGCGCTGCCATCCAGAGAGACCTGGACAGGCTGGAGAGCTGGGCAGGGAGAAACCAGATGAGGTTTAATAAAAGCAAGTGTAAAGTCTTGCACCTGGGGAGGAATAATCGTCTGTATCAGTACAGGCTGGGGGATGACCTGCTGGAGAAGAGCTCTGTGGAGAAGGACCTGGGGGTCCTGGTTGATGACAGGTTGGCTATGAGCCAGCAGTGTGCCCTGGTGGCTAAGAGGGCCAATGGGATCCTGGGATGCATCAGGAAGAGTGTGGCCAGCAGGTCAAAGGAGGTGATCCTCCCCCTCTACTCTGCCCTGGTCAGGCTCCATCTGGAGTATTGTGTCCAGTTCTGGGCTCCCTGGTATAAAAAAGGACAGGGATCTCCTGGAGAGAGTCCAGAGAAGGGCTACAAAGATGATTAAGGGCCTGGAGCATCTCCCCTGTGAGGAAAGGCTGAGTGAGCTGGGACTGTTCAGTCTTGGGAAAAGAAGACTAAGGGGGGACCTTATTAATGTTTATAAATATCTTAAGTATGGGATGCAGGGGGAATTGGCCAGCCCCTTTTCAGTGTCTGTGGAGACGGGACAAGGGGCAATGGCTGCAAATTGGAGCACAGGAAGTTCCACACCAACATGCAGAAGAACTTTTCCCCAGTGAGGGTGCCAGAGCCCTGGGACAGGCTGCCCAGGGAGGTGGTGGAGTCTCCTTCTCTGGAGATATTCAAGACTCGTCTGGACGCCTATCTGTGCAATATGAGCTAGGGAGCTGCTTTGGCAGGGGGGTTGGACCCGATGATCTCTCAAGGTCCCTTCCAACCCCTACGATTCTGTGATTCTGTGACATGCGCACTCAGCATGTTCTCTTGGTCAGCCTGGGGACAGCAAGCCCAGCAAATGCCTGTGTGCTACCACTGGCTCAGTCCTCCTGGCAAAGTTTGGGCAGATCCCACAGGTCTGTTTATCATTTCTTCACAGATTGTCCCACAAAGGGATGCCAGCCCAACCATGTGGCTTGGATTTGACCCACAATGCTCAGGGCTACTGTTTATCTCTGCTTTCGAACCTGAGACCTGATCTGGTCCCAAGACCTAAATACTTTGTAAATGTGTGTTTTAGTTCAAAGTTCCTGAAATACCCAAGGAGTTGTGCTGCAGGTCCACATCATCAACAGGGAATGAAGGTTTTTAAATGGATGACTTAGAAATTTGCATCACTTTCCCTCCTAAGTAGTCAGTACCTCTAAAATGGGCCAGTTACACACTAAACCTTTTTCATTTTTAATGTACCAGTTATGTCCTTGTGTCTGTTTTTGTTCTTCTTTTTCTTGGGTTGCTTGTTGGTGGGGTTTTTTTTTCAAAAGACAAGAAGGCCATTGCATAGCAAACCATGTTTGAAGTAATGAAGCATTATTTGTAATTAGTTTTCTATTTTAGGGAAAGTAAATATATGTGCTGCTGAAGACTTGGCATGATTCAGCACTCAGGATCACACCCCACATTTAGTATTCTGTTATTTTAAGACAATTCTGATTAATGGCCAGGCTATTCCTCTAAGAAGCCCAGTACCTTCAACAGTGAGAATAAATTCTTGGCACTCACCTGCAAGACAAGGCTTGAAATAGAGGAGACCTTAATCACCTATTTCAGTCCTCCTTGTTTCAATAAAGAATATAAGATCCCAATTATATGGAACATAAGCACATTCTTAACTGCTAATAAAAATTAGGATGGTCTTAAGCCTATAGCATAAAGGTGAGCATGTGTTTTGCTGAATTTAGGGATAAATGAAGTAGAAGATGTATCATGAATAAATTTGCTTTATTACCCATTAGACCAGACTGCTTCAGGTCACCTATGTGTAAAATGGAGACACCAATACTAACCTATCTCATTACAGCTCTGTGAAAATTAACATTGAAAGACATAGAAATTTTGGAATGAAAATCATTATAATGTTGTTATATATTTTTATCTATTGTCTGTATATCCAGGTGAGACTAAAAATTGTTGGAAATGACTACAGCCTTCATAAGTCTGTCTCAAATGTTAAGGTGTTATCTCATAAGCGTTGGCTTTATACTTTAATATTCCTTAAAGGTGGGCTTTTCCACCTTTATTTAAATAACAGCTGCTAGAAGAGTTCTTTGAATATTTCTTTCACTGCTGTAATGACATGTCTGTCCTTGATACAGCCTTCAGTTATCATGAGACCTGCTATCAGAAGAGGTAGCTGGTTCTTGAGAGATTATTTTGACACGATTGCTCTTAACAGCTGTGGCATTCCCAGCATCTCCTTCACGTAGCAGTGACTCCCATCCCAGATGTCATGCTGCAGAGGGATGTGTGTTTGGGTACAGGTGAGGACAAAGCACAGGAGGATGCTCATGGGAGGATCCTCGCTGAAGGATGCTTTGTGCGCTGGCGTGACTCGGCAGACCCACAGAGTTATATCAGCTCCAGGTTTTACTGTGCCATTCAGAACATGAATTATGTCTTATTTTTTAGTAGTGCTGAATTTATTAACTGCAGCTGATTTATTGTTGATAGCTTTAAAGACATTGAAGGGCTTGTTAACCACGGTCAGTAAAAAGCCAATGTATGGGGCAGCCTTGTCAGACTGGAAACCTTCCTACTCCCAGCCCCTGTGGATCTTGTGCTCCTCTTGTCTCTGAGGTGGTTTTTTTTATCACCCATGACTCGGGTGCACATGTGGGCTCCCCTGGGTGAGCCCTGTGGCTTAGGAGGGGGAAGCATGGCATCAGGGCACAGCCTCAGGAGCTCCTTGCTGCCAGATCTGAATGACATCCCAACCTTTCCCTGCCTGTGCTGCATTTGTCACTGCCTGTATGATGAAAGAGCACGAAGATCCTCACTCAGTGCAGCCTCTGCAGCACAGCTGGGCACAGAGGAGCTGCAGGCAGCTGCCGGAGTTTGTACTCATTTTCTTCTGCTGGGTCTGGCCCGTTATGCACTGCTCCCGAAAGGACCTAGGGGTGCCTCTAAATGAATTGGAGAGGTAGACTGCATTAATGACTTGCAGTCAGCAAGGGAGTTTTGCCTTTTACAGGCCTAATCCTGCCCCCCAAACTTTGAGGTAGCAAGGTTGATTCAGAAGGATGCCTATACCCACCAAAAGACAGCATTTTGCATGCCAGGGAGATGCAGACCCCCTCACCCCATATAGGTCCCAACACGCACATATAGCCAGCACAGTATCTCTGCTGGGAAATGCTTTTAATCCCCAGATCATTGGCAGGCCAAAGGTCTAGATCCTGAGCAAAGAAAGCCTAGAAGTCACTCTAAGGCTGCCATCACTCCGTGAGCGTTCACCTGTATTTGGGTCAGCAGCATTTCCCTCTCTGTGTGAGGAACATGCACCGAGGCCGCAGCCAGGGCGGGAGGTGAAAACCTGCAGCAGGCAGACCTGGGGGGCCCAGCATCTCACCTCCACTCTGATCTACAGAGCAGCATTCCCCTGTGCTTTGTAGGAGGGTGCAATGAGGTTTCACATGTACCATCTCTCCACTGACTGCAGATGGATAGGGGGGGGTGTCCTGAATGGCAGTAAGTCTTAATTAGGTCTTTCCCTCAATGTCCTTAATTTAGAGGCAAGAGAGATGTTCTTGCTGCTCATATGCGTAGGAAATGTTTCGCGTTTCAGGATATTTTCATTCCTGTTGACTTCAGCAACGAAGCGCAATGCAACACGCTGGAAATGAAATGTGCACTCCAGCTGAACAGGAGGCTTAGCTGCTCTGTGGGCAGGTGTAGCTGTATGGTATGAACAGTAATCACATGTTATTTGCAGACTGATTGTAGTAAAAAGGGAAATGCCTTCTCCCACCCCTTATAAAAGTTATAAAAATGTGTATGCCAATTTTCCTCACCATTTTTTCATCTACTGGGTAGCACTCATCTCTGTCTTAGGACATACCATGTTTGTCATTCTGCTATTTTTTTTTTTTAATTCCTTTCCATTACAAAGGTTTATAGTTTCCATAAACATCACTGACTGAATAGATGCTCTAATCTTCAATATTACTGTGCACCAAACTTTAATTGCGACAGTAGCCTTTGTTGTGGGGCTGACCTAAACCTGAGGCTGATTCCTCTCTTTTGCAGCTTTTGCAGTTCCTTAAAAAAGTCATAATGCAGCATTCACGTTGTCGCTGCTTTCTCTACTGCTCTAGGAAAAGTATCACTGTGGCTGAATATAAAATTGATTTCTCAGAACCTCCTGGCTATCCTGAAAGTCTGTGTATATAATCTGTGATTCTCCAACTGTAATTAGTTTGTAGGAAATGTGTTGGGCCCAAAGGAGCTGCTCCAGGATGATGTGTGAGAGTCAGGAGATGTCCCAGAGGAGTCTGCCTCTTCTGAACATGTTGTTTATGAAAGAAAATAGGAGTTTGGATCTTCTGTGCAGTAGTTCTGTTCATCACTTTGACTAAGCAGAAATCCCTGCAACAAAATGGCTGGGAACTGGCATCTTGGTTACAGGCAACATAAGATTTTTTACATTGCTGTACAATTTGAACCAGGTCTCTTAGTAGGTGGTATCTAATTCTTTACTTTAAAAGTTTCATGTGTGCTTAATGGGGGTATGTTGCATACAGGGTTGAAAAGTGAAGCGGGTAAATAATTGGTTGCATGCACAGATATGGAGCCACTGAGTAAAACCTGGGTTACTTTTACATGGGTGATGTAGGAACTGCCCCTTTGGAAATGCATACCTGTCCTGCTGATGCCAGGAAAAAGGACCAAATTTCCTGAAATACCAATTTTTTTGAACAAATTGCCACCAGACAAGAAAATCTTTCAACAAGAGATACACAGATTAAAATAATATTTTAAAACATAGTCACAATCTTAGAAAGCGGTGTATATATTTTCAAATAATTCCCAAATCAATGAATATTTTCCCCCTGATTTGGCTGGTAGCAGTGTTTAGAAATGTACCTTGTCCACATATGGTTTTATAGCAGGACATTTATTCCAAATTCACATGAATTCCAATTCTGGCTTGCAAATTTCTCTGTTCTATTTTAGAATTGCCATGTCATGCACTTTTTTTTCTGGTGGGTTTTCCCCCTCCCCAACTCTTAAAAATGCTGCTGGAAATGACAGTGGATCATCTGAGCAGCTATCACAGTAAAAGCCAGTTGCCATTTGGGGAACTGTTTTTCCTCCAAAGTCTTTCTGACATTAGCCTCTATAACTTGGTTGCTGTGTGGTAGAAGTTCAGGTCAAAGCTAAGGAGACAGGCTTGAGGATTTGTGCTCTGTAAAATATATGCAATCTGCTCTCACTTTGAACGTGGTAAACAGACCATGTATAATCCCTGGAATATTTGGTAGATCTGCCAGGCCATGAAGATGGCATTTGTAATATTCATCTAGCTCCATGTAATTTTACATGGTTGTCCATCCCTATGCCATCCAAACTCCATTCAAAAGCAATCCAAGGAGAGAGGGCTGAACAAAGAGTGAGAAGAAAATACATCATTCCCAGAAGGAAATTTCAGTTTGGGCTGCTTGACCCACCCCCCTCTCTCTGCTGTTGCTTTTTAATGAATCGTTCTTCTAACCTACTTTAAATCGAGCATCTAGCATGCTAGATGTTTTGCAGATGAATCACACTGTGCAATGCACTTATGCATATCTGCTGTGCAAGTACATCGTCAGCTTCTATTTGATAACCTACCAGCAAAAAAGATTTATTATTTTTTTTTCTGGAAGCTTGGGATACTAGCACCGTTCTCCAAGAGAGAATAATGCAACCACTGCTAATAAATCAACATGGGTCTGAGGATGTTTCACCACTTTCACGGCCTCCTTGATTAGCATTATCCTCAGAGGTATATATTAAAGAGGAAAATATGTAATCTGGGAAGCTTTCCAGCATCATCTTTGAAAATGTGAGCTCAATGCTTTGCTGCGATTGCTTCGGTGGAAGAATGCTAATAGCAACGCTAAAGATGTGATCTGATCGCACCCTAAAGAGTAGGAAGGTTGCACAGAAGAGTTTAGTTTCTTTTTCCTCTGTCATCAAGATAATTTCTAATGTGATGTACACAGAATGAATCTCAAACTGGTTCTATATGGTTCTGTGAGCTGGTCCCAGATGTGCAGCTTCAGTCACTCCCTTTTCTACTACTTGTTCTCTTCGTCTGACATCTGCATGAAATATGTTCCATGTTTCCCCATCTCAGGCTGCAGATAATTGCCTGCAGCTGCTAGTGGCGAGTGGATACGGTCCCTCTGCTATATTGGCCAAAGCCTGAGCTTCAGCAATAAGGATTTCAGGAATTTCTTCTGACTGTTCCTACGAGGTGTCATCGCAGCCGGGTGGTAACTCCTGACGCCTCCTTCCCCGCCAAGGCAAGAAAAATGTGCTGCAGAATGTGCTGATTTGCAAAAAAAAAATATGTTTCATAGGGAGGGTTTGATTTTAGCCCAGCTCCAGCTGTTTTAAATGGGCAGAAAAGGGATTTTTCAGCATATCAGCAACATCTTGGAAATGGAAATGTCACATCCTCCAGCGTTTTCTTAGGAGTCAGTTTTCCCCTTCCCCTGCTCATAACCCACTTGTGCCTTTGGTATTTACTGGAACTTAGGAGTTTAACAAGACTGTAATAGTTGGAGACTTACTTTATAACATCTCTCTATTTGCTTTCTCTTGGGCAGCTCTCTGCCAACATCATCCTTTGCTTTCCAAGAGACGGTGAAAAGTGCAGAATGAAAGAGTAAGCTGGCCCTCCTCAGGTTGTATTTTGTAGAAGGCCTAAGGAAGTAGGTACCTTCATTACTATTTAGCTGACAGGACAACTGATGCACCATGGAGTCAAGCATCTTAAAAGTAGTCCCCAGCAGCTGCATTTGAACTAGGTCTGGGTCTGCTGAGGCCCAGGCAGTGCCAGGCTGCTCCAAAGGGGTCTCAGCTGCATCCTCGGTGACTCAGTTTGTGGGGCCTCTCAGGCTGAGACTCCAAAAAGTCATTCTTCTCTCCTGAAAAATGTAGGGCAGCTATTTTTACTTAGGTGCACGAAGATAGTTGGGTTTTTTCCACCTGTTTTTCACTTTTAAACTCATATTAAGGATTCTTAGTTATGTTTTGCAAAGGCATTCACCCTTCCAGCTCAACAACACAGAGGGAATACCATGTGTTATTCACAGTCTCTACTGACATTGCTAAATTTGCTGAAGCAACGTGTTTCAATATTTCCAAACATTTTTCCTGTGGAGCTTTCTCTTCCACAGAAAGGTTTTCTGTTTCCCCTTCATTAGAGATGAAAACAAAATTGAAAATAATATGAAATTTTCCCAGGGGACAGAATTTCTTTTGCAATAGTTCCGCTTCCAGCTAACATCAGGAGAAACACAAACAACTCCAGTCAGTGTGCTTAATTTCAACCCTGCCTTTACAACTTATTCTTTGCTGTTGCTGTCTGAAGAGCAATGACAGCAACACACTTTACTCTCAGCTTGAACATACCCATTAAATCTGAGAGCTAGTGTGCTAGCAAGTAGGATTTGTTAGCACCTATTTAATGCAGTCAACAGGAGTGTGACCTTCGTTCTCTGTCACTGGTGAAAATGAAGTTGCTTCCTGGCCCAGCCCATCTAACTGCTGCTAAAGTATAATACCAACCAGGTTCTTCTCTCTTTATGGGAGGTGACTTTGCCACCACTGTGGTGAAGAAGACATAAAGTTATCAACATTCCCCAACATAGCAGCTGCCTAATGTCCTTGGATAAAAATAATTATGTAGTGCTCTCTCCCTTACTCACTTGAAAATGTGACTTGCATACTGGTGCCAAGGGAGAAAAGACAGCAGATCTGAATGTTTCTCCTTGGGTTCTGTACAAGACAACTTCTTATTTAAAGACCCTCCCCTTCTCACTTTGTGTGAGCAGTAAAGCAGTGCAGGTTTCTCTGTGAATGGTAAGTGAAGACTTTATAAGTCATCAGATTCACTTTCCTGACCCTGCACTGGGAGCTGCAATGACAACTGCTTCCTTAGCCTTCCTGTGCTGTGTGGTTTAACCAGCATTTAAAAAAAAAAATGAGCTGTGCCAGGAGTTTCCAACCAATTTCAGACCCATTTGGCTGGATGGCAGCAACTGCCAGAGCAGGCAAGATCCAAGGCTTTCCAGGAATCCTCACCCTGCCTGCATCCAGCACCAGATACCCAGGCTTTTGTGGCCTTTAAAAATGAAAAAGCTAGATGTGAGCAAAACACCGTGTTTCCTGCAGTGTTGCTTGCTTGGTTTTGTGGTCACAACTGTGCTGCTGTGCCAGGTACAAGCCAGTTTCTGAGAAGATACATTAGAGGAGCTCATCCAAGTAAGTCAAGAGGGAAGGGTGTTTGTTCCTGGTGCTTGGAAATGAGCTATACTGAGAGGCACAAGGAAAAAATCATATAAACTGGACAGGAGTGTTCAGGCTAGGGAGGAGAGAAAGTCATGATGGAGAGAAATTGAATAGCAAGCAGAAGAAATCCAAACTACTCTCAAGAGTTTGGGTTTCTCAAGTGATGGATTTCCTATCAGTTTTTGGAGGGAATTAGGAAATGTGAGGCTTGTAGTGGTAGGGGGTTAAGTTTAGAAACTCAGCAGGTGTCTTCACTTCCCCTACATTCATGAGCTCTGTAGGCAGACTTTCCTAGGAAACCCATCTCCTCCACCCTTTGTTGGAGCTACTAGCATAATTTCTCTCTAAAAAAGATTGTAAATGTATTTTACTTTTAAAATTATTTCATTTACCCATCTGGAAGGGCAGTACTTCCCCATTCTTCAAGGCAGAGACAAATTCTCCATGCAAGTAGTACCTGAAGAACTGCTGTGCCACAGCAGGACCCAGTGTACTGGCTTCATTCTCCAGACCCTTGGTTGACCTCTTCCAGCTCCTACATCTTTCCCTGGGAAACTACAAGAAAGACCGTAAAACCCCAGAATTATCTTAGTCATTCATATAAATGGTCTAAATAAATAGGAAGGTGTTCAGCAGGGACAGGGCATCTCAGCAGGAAGAGCCACCTCCATAAACGTAGAATAGGAAACCACAGATGAGTCCATCATAGAAGGACTGGGGTGCTGAGTATCACAAGTCAAATGCAAGCCACCATAAGCTGCTAATCTTGTGCTGTTTTGCTGTTGCTAAACAGCAAATGCCACACTGAGATATGGTGACATGGATTTTCTGTGCATTCTGCAGCAAATGAGCTGGGGAGGAGCATGGTGTCCAGCCTGGAGCACAAGACTTCAGGGGTAATGCAGAAAGTCTGGAGGAGAGCAACCAGGGTCATCAGATGTCTCAGAAACATGATTAAGGAGAGGAGATTGTTTAAGCTAAAGAAGAGAATCACTAGGGGACAGAACAAGATCAGGAAGTACAGGAAAGCCCAAGCAAAGAGCCTAAGTTAGCCTGATCTCGAGGTCATAGAATCATAGAATGTGTTGGGTTGGAAGGGACCTTTAAAGGTCATCTAGTCTGACCCCCATGCCCATGGTCCATGGTGAGCAGGAATGGATGTGGCTTCAGTTGCAGTATAAGACATTCAGATCAGTCATTTGGAAGAAGCTTTAGAGAATGCACACATGTAAGTTAGAGAATCGCAGGTTGTTGCAGGGGGGTGGATGAAGGTCCATTGCTGGAGGGCTGTATGGGCTGTGCAGAGGGACATCGTGCAGGTGATGCAGGAGGTGATGCTGCTGCTGGGGCCAGCGATGAAACTAGGTGATGTCTTTCAGCCTTTCTGGCCCTATTTGTGGAAGAGTCTGGGGTGAGGTATGGCAGCAAGGGATATATTAATCTCTTCCCATCTTAGTTTGATCCCTGTTCTGTTCAAACCAGCAGCTTCTTGTACTACCCTTTGAAAGTGACCAGCCATGAGTCACAGGAAAGTAGGAATGGCTGAGATTTTTTGTGTTTCAGTGTCTTATGGTAGTAAGAATTTATTTTTTTAAAGAAAAACAGCTTTTTGTTTGTTTTGCAGGAAAAGCCCTGAATTGACTCCTGCAGACAAACCCAAACATAGCATTCAGTGGCTTCAGTTGGACAAACAGAGCAATCTTCAGCATAAAAGAGTAACAACAAAGATTTTTAATAAATGTAGTCTTGGCAGGGACAAGTTATAGAAGAAGAAGTGTGCAGTGATAGTTGGAAATTAACAGTTTAGTGCCTGCATCCAAGGAAGTAGGAAAGGGAAAAAGGTACAGCAAGTACAGGCACATTAACTTGATCTAATTAGTACTGTTAAGAACATCAAGGTAAAAGAAAAGTGGGAAACGTGTCATTGATTTATAAATGTAAGACTGTGAAGATAAACCTGCTAGTTTACTTCTTTAAGATATGGATTTTTTTCTGACTGGGTTTCAGTGAAGTGTAAAACCCAGTAGTACATGGAAAATTGCTGGCTGAGCTGGAGAAGGTGGAGGGCAATACAGCCATGGCATGCTGCATGTTACCTAAAAAGCAGACAGTTTATGCTGAGAGGAAGATGTTCAGGCAGCATGGGAGCAGCTGGTGGGGTTCCTCAGTCAGTCTTGGGGCCAATCTTATTAAATACTTTTGTAAAGTGTTTGGTACCAAAAGCCAGAACAGACTATGGGAGCATGTTAGGAGTCTGGGCAAGAGGGAGCGGGAGCATCTTCCAGGGGGAGCTGGCTGAGCTGGGTAGTCGTGAGCTGTGGAAATGCACCCTGACAGCCTGAAAGGGTGAAAAGAGCTGTGTGCTGTTGAGGTGTATCCTCTCTGGAGAGAGGTTTCAATGCCTTTGTACGAGTGCTGGTTCAGCTTCTGCTTTGTCCTTGGGATCACCGCCGTCATTCAGTGCCATGGGTAACTGCACTGGTTGTGTGCAGAGTCACCACTGCCCTCTGACAAAGTGGTGAAAGCAAGAAGAATGACAGCAGAGAAAAAAACCCCAAATGTCAAATACCTGACATCTGGTTTCAAAGTTTTCTAAAACAAAAATACATTTGCTGGAAAAAATCATTAGTTGGACAAAAAAAAATTACTGAAATTACTTTTTCCAGATGATTCTTTTAACTAGAATTTTCTGACCTCCTCAAAGAATGAGGAAATTTAGCGCCTCTTCCCAGCTGTGTTAATATCAGTTGATCAAACAGTGTTTCTTCAGACCAGCTCGTGAACCAAATTTGGAAATGATTCCCTTTATATTTGTGATTTATGGACTGAACATGGGTATTTGAAATGGGAGCTGCACTGCTTAAGTGTAGCCTCTTATATGAGTCACATGATTATTTAACGAGGATTCTTGATTGGAGGAATGAGCAAACATCCTTCAAGTATAGGCACTTGATTGTGCAAATTTCAGTGCTTATTTTTCCTTGGTGCTGATAAACACATACTTGTCATTGGCTTTGGCAAACATTTCTTTGCCCCCCCAAAATAATTTCTCCAGCATTGAAAGAAAATGAGACATAGATTTAGCTAATACAAAATCCTTTAAACATGTAATGGCCACTGAAAAATGTTTTTATCATCCCCTCTGTATCAAAACTAAGTAAAATAACACTGTTTCACTTGTGAGTGTCCTGGTTTCAGCTATGATGGAGTTAAACTTTTTTTTTAGCAGTGGATGGAATGCCATGTTTGGGTGTTAGCATGAGAATAGTGCTGATAGCACCCTGATGTCTCCGATTTGTTGCCGGGCAATCAAGTACCTTTCTCAGCTCTGCATACTTCCTTACTAGTGAGAAAGGAGGGGACGAAGCCAGGACAGGTGACTCGAATTGGCCAAAGAGCATATTCCATGCCAGTTACGTCATGCTCAGTTTAAGGAGGGACTGGGGGGAAGAGGGGGAGACAACGCGAGGACGTGCAGTTTCTGGGGCGGTCGGGTTCGGTTCTAAGCTGTGCGGCCTGAGTTGTGTCGTTTGGTGAGAAATTGCATTGTGTATCACCAGTTTCAACTATTTTGTGCTTTAAACTTAGGTTATTGTTATATCTAGTTTTCTGTTATTGTTTAGTAAACTATCCTTATCCCAACCTGCGTGGTTCTGGTTTCTAGGTTGTGGTTTATTTTCCTCCTTTCTTCCTTCCCTTTTCCCCTTCCCCCAACTTCCCTTCCCCCTTCCTTTTAAAAGTACAAGCGACTGTGTGGGGTGCGGCCCCCGGCTGGGGCAAAACCACGACAGTGAGATACATTTGGGTGGCAGCACTGTATGTGTCCTTGGAAAATTTATTAGGTGAAATCAGAACCAGCTCCAGGAAAGGCTGATTCAATTGCTTTCTTAGCTCTGCTGTAAGTTGGAGGCTTGGGCTTTAGTTTTTTGGTTTGGGTTTTTTTAAATTTCCATTCCTTGTATGTTTAGGTTTCTCCTGGGTGTTAGTGTGGCTGCAATTCTAATTCTCAACTCAGAACAAGAGTGGGTGTTGCAGCTCCAATATAGCTGCTCCAATGCCGCGTCTTCTGCCGGTCTCTGGGACTCATCCCGGATGCAGCATTAATGGGGAATCTCAAGGTCCACACAAGATTACTGTGCAAGGAGACTGGTAGTTTTAACATTGGTGGTACACTGGTTGTTGCAATAATTTTTCATAAAAGTTTGTTTATTGAGGTTGGAGAAAAAAGATTTTCTCTTTCCTGAAGATCCCATTAAGGCATTGAGCTACAGCAGATTCAGCAGAGTCTTCTCTGAAGTACCTTTTCATTGGATTTAAAGCTCTGTTTCTTAAATACAAAGCACAACATATGTGATCTTCCTTCTGCTAAGCAGCAAAGGCTGCTGCTGCTGTAAGACAGTGTCAATGAGCTGCCTGGATTGAAAAATTATCTCAGTTTTTCACTCTGCAGAGGTCAGTACAGTTGCAACACTCCAGAATACCCGACCTACTAGATCCCTGAGGTTACAGGTATTTTGTACATGGTACAAAGGTGAGTTTTTCTATTTGGATAGTGACTCCACGGGTACAACACACTCATTTTCTACCCGAGTAGAGATTCCACCAAACTGTTTCCCAATTGGAGTGAATTTTCTAAATTCATCTTGGTGGCATGAATATTTCCCAAATTCCTTGGTCTGTGTGTTGGTTTAAATCATTAAGAAGCTGTCCTTTCAAATCCTGCTGCCAAGCCAGCCACAATCCCTTGAACCACAAACATAATAAAAGGCAAATTCTTTCCAACAATACAATACTGTTTATTGAGTAGATTCCAGTCACTGGCCAAAGGAATGACAGATTAAGAAAAAAAGGAAAGAAATAATAGGGTTGGAAATTCGAAACTGAGCATGGATAAACAGGAAGGGATCGTGACAGTCCTTTGAGCATGCAGATAACACACATTTGGGAAGAAAAAAATTGAGAATGTTTTGGAAAACATCTGGAAGGAGCGGTGCCAGATGGTTGTTTCCCTTTTCATCGGACTAGTATTTTCTCATAAAATATGAAGATCCAATTTTCATATTTGACAATATTTACAGAAAAATAAGGCTTAAAATAGGGTTCTGTGCATGCTTAAAATAAGCTTAATATTCTGTGCTTTCCTGACTAAACCTAAACGGACTAAGACTTTGAAGTGCTGGGAACACCTAACTCCTTTTCCAGTTGTTGGCCTCTAAGAATGCTACACCCCTACTATAGAAAGGATTTTATTTAGAAGAGCAAAGTCCAGACAGCCTGATTAGAAAATTTGAGTTTATGTTCCTACCACAGAAAAATATTGCTGAGCATTGACTGGAACCAGCTCTCTTAGTTTCTGCTCGTTGCTAGTGGTGCTGTGAAAGGTTTGTTGCTTGAGAGATTTGGGACCCTGTCCAATATTGCAGAGCAGGGAGAAGCTCAAAGAAATAAAAGGGGGCAAAGAAGAGAAAGAGTGTATGAAAATTGGCTTGTGCTGAATATTTTTTAATTAAATGTTTTCAACTGCAAACGTACACTTTCCCCCATCATCCACTCTGATAAGCAGAGGACAAACTACATTTTTTAAATACCTCCCCAGATTTTTGTTACATGGCTTTGGGGTAACATTGTTTTCCACACTTACAATGGAACATATCCATTTTATATAACCTTTAAGAGCTACAATTAGCAGTGAATGGGTTTCATGCCAAATGTTTGGGTTTTCTTTCACAAATCAGTGGTCTTAAACTTAGGTTTGCAAGACATGCCAGTGAAGCAGGGTTGAACTGTGGGCATTTTTTTTATTTCATTGTATGCAAGATTGGGAAGAACTTCCATGCAGTTTGATAATTCAAATGCTGGGGTTTGAGTGGGACTAATCATTAATGTTATTTTCCAATGGGGCAAAAACAGGATTTCTGAGGAATTTGGAGAAGTTCTGCCATTTTCCGCCTGGGACCTATCCTCTGCAGGATATCCTGAGGATGCTCCAATTCAGCATCACCAAGTGATGCTCCCACACCATTGGACATCACCTTTGCACCACAAAATGCTTCCACATTTCAGGGACCCCCTCCAGGCACAACACCACGTGCTGAGAGCTTTGTATTTGGGGGTCTGAGGAAAGGATGTGGCATATAATAATAGAACTTTTAAGGTTCTTTCTTAGGATTTTACTGGACTTTATTAATTAAAATTCATGAGAATTTTGCCAGCATAATCTAAGTAAAGCATCCATTCATGCAAACATAACGTGTACAATATTGCGAAGACCTGGTGCAATTGTTTTGTGATGTGCAGAGGTTCTTGTGTTCTGGTGGTCATTAGGTTATGTTACATGAGCTATACTAGCAACAGCACAGCCAGAAAATTGAGAAGAGATTATTCCTTCTGTTCAGCCACAGGAGCACACTGAACAATCTGAGCCAGCTTTGAAATACCCTTGCTGTGAGCAGAGGTTGGACTGAAGACATAGAGAGGTCCCATCCAACCTGAATTTTTCTGTGATTCTGGGACTTCTAAGACTCTGCTCTATCACCTCTTACTCTGCTGTGCTGCTACCTACTCTTCCTTACCACTTCCTCCTGTTATCCCATTATAAACATACAGGTAATTAGGGCTATTTTAAAAGCTGGCTGCTGGCCCTCAAGGCACTTCTGCACCAGCAAAGGGCTTGGGTTTCTTCTCAAGCCCAGCTGGGTGTCTTGTTGCTCTTCTAAGTCTCTTCTCTCTTTCTGGATCAAAGACTGAATTAATGAATTAAAAATATATCTATTTCTGCAGGTCAGCCTGAGAAGAAATTTTGAGTTTCCTCAGGAAAACAAAAAATAAACAAAACATTGATTTTATTAAATCCCAGGTGTTCGTTTCTCTCCCTGCCAGTTCCTTTCACTTCACTTTGGAAACTATTTACTATTTTTATGAAGTCAGCTTTGGCAAAAGACACTGTTTGAACATAAACAAATTGCAGTGCAGGTTTGCCACAACCACTGTGCAGGAAGTGCAGGCCTTTGCTACAAAAACTTTTGTATTAGCTACAATTACTGGCTGAATTTGGCAGAAACTTCCAACCATTAAGGTCAATCAGGTCTGAGCTTTCCAATAAATGAGTCCCAATTTCTCACCCTGCACTGCAGCTGGGAGATCCCTTATCCCATATTTGTGCTACAAACTCCATTTTTTAGCAGGATAAAGCAGAGATTTGCACTGGTGAAGCTGCTGCTGGTTTCAAGGAGGAAAACACTGCCATGGAGTGTTTTACTGTATTTTATAGGAGGGAAAAGCTGGACTGGAGCTAAGGAGAAATGTGAAGGTGCATTGATGAGTTTTCTGTGAGTAAATTTGACTGGGCAACTGAAATAGGGACAACCACCCATCGTCCCCAGCAGTAACATGTTCAAGACCCCTGTGGATGTCTTTTTGCATGTCTTTCTCCCTCTTTTCCCCACACTCAGAGATGAGTAGCCCTTTCCTCTCGGAGCTGGCTCTCTGCCGGTAGCATGTAGTGCGGATGGGCGGTGCTAATTGAATGAGGGTGGTGACAAAAGCGCTGATGTCTGCTCATGGGCTGTTACTGCTCACGGGCTGTGTTACTGCTCATGGGTGGAAAGCCCGATTAACGCTTGAGAAATCTTCATTTCTCCAGAGGAAAAGGTGTTGGGCCATGAATCTGCTCTTTCTGAGGGTTATTCCAGTTGTGTAGTCATGGGACCCACCTCACACCAGCTAGTTTGGGTCAAGGAAAAGGGACGAGAGCAAGTCTTCGGGGCTGCCGCATCTCTCCTACCGAGGGTCGACCTGTCTGTTTTCTGGTTCAATTTCCATGAGCACTGTGAACTTCTCCTGCTGTTCTGCTCATTATGGGGTTGTTACAATGTTTTAGCAAGGCAGGAAAGAAAATAGAAGCACCTTTATCTGTCTCAGCTAGTAGCTGCTTGCATGAGGGGGACTAAGTGGGTGTGCTGGACCCCAAAAGTGCTGTGTATGAGATGGTTCAATGCAGACTGTCCTTTCACCATCAAGCACATTCCTCAGGCCTTGACTAGCTCAGGAGTAACTCCCTCTGGAAAATGCTGTGATATGAGGACGAGGTGCAGTGTGTGATGTGGGGTGGGTATTCCCAGGGAGCCTGGCCCCAGCAGAAGCGCTGCAGATGACACAGAAACAGAAGCAAGGTCTCCAGATAGACAGAAAATGAGAAAATGGTGAGAGAGATGTTAGTGAGATGTAGAGGCAGTTGAGATCAGGCAGTAGCAAGCAGTGCAGTATGGATGAGCCATCTGTCCATCCATCCTGGGCAGCGCCACGTTCTGTGGAGGTGTTATCCTGGCCTTGTGAGCTGAGTTATTTTGTCTGGCCAAACTAAGCCTCTCAGGAGGAGTGAGTAGCTGAGGGTTAATACTGTGATGGTTTGTGTTCTTGGGCAATGCAGATGTGCCCAAGGACAAGCTGGACATATTCCACCATCCAGTTTGCAAAGGGTGAGTGGATTTAAGAAGACAGCCAGCCTCCTACTTGTGATGGTAACTGGTCTGTAGTAGGTTTGGGAAATCAGAGGACACTCATCAGAAGGTCCTGGTATAGAGGACTGTGTGGAGATGGTAGGTCAAGTGGAGGATGGGAGCCACACACAGAGGTTTGTAGGACAGAGGGATGAAGGTATTGCCAGAAACCTCTACTGTGCTTTACTCATGGTTTCTAGAAGCCACAAGGTATAGCATTTCATTCTTGAGTGCAGTTTTCCAGAAGTCAAGCTGTGCTCCTGAGCCTTAATTTCCTAAGTAACCTTAACACAGTCTGCTCCAAACATAATCTACTGTGCCATTTTTCTGCACAAAATAGAGTATTTTCTAATGGCAGAAACTCCAGCAACCCTTAATTGGGTGGGGTGGAAGAAAACACTTATTTGTATCCTGAACAAAATATGAAGCCTATTGTTAAGCCCTAAATGTGTTTTGAAAGGAGGTTTAAATAAAGCAGAAATATTTACCACAGATATTTACCACCTCTTTTTGCACAAAACTGCAGCTCTCATTCCCTTCAAAAATTTCTGCTGGAGTTCCTCCAGTAAGACCAGTAACATCCATAACATCTCTGCCACCACTGCATGGGCTGTGCCTTGCTGTAAGTACTAAGGGTGACATGTGGGTTAGCAGAGCCAGACCCTTGGCCCCCATAAGCCAGTGGAGCTCCACTGAGATCTCTTTGGTTCTCTGAGTTCAGGAGGGCCATGGATTAGCAAGGGCCTGTTCCAAAAGTTTTCTCTGGCCCTAGCCTGTCCTTGGGAAGGGTAAATCTGATTCCTCATGATTTGCATAGTGCTGACTTTTCCCTACTACATTCTTATCTCAATTTTTCCAAGGAGATATTTAGCCATTGATTAGAAGATTTTTGGTCCCCCCTTTCTGTTTTCTTTGGATTGCATGCATGGGAAATTGGGTACACAATATACTAAAAGCTTTTATTAATTTCACACTCTTTATGAGCTACTCTGTCTCCTGACCTGCCTCAGCAGCAGATTAAGCTGGAGTTGAGCTTTCTCTAATCTGCAAATTGAGACATTTGTCATCTATATCCCTTAGTTATGAAACTGGGATTATTCCAGCAAGGTTAAAATCTGAAGGCCATCAACTGCTCTGGCTGAGCTCCTCACCAGCTGGGAGCAGGAATACATTTCCCCCTACTGTAAAATTAGCTGGGTGCATTGTGGTCGAGTGTTTACCATCTCTTTGAAATGCTACACTTAAAGCCAGGATGTTCTTTGTTTATGTTCTGAGGAGGAAAATAAAGCCCCTGGCACCAAGCTCCGTTACAGCAGGAGTTAATATGTGGTTTTGTATCCAGGCCATTTCCAAGGAGATGTGATGTTTGCAGGTCATCCTTAGCATCCGAGCTTGTCCTACTTGCAAGCAACCTTGCAATTCTGCCTCTGCTGGGGACTGTCACTTCATCAGATTCATTTTTTTCCTCCATCTCTCTCCTGAGCATCAGCTGGAGATCCCTTCATATGCTCCCATAACTCCCTGCACTCCCTTTCAGGGTCCACATCAGTGCCTTCCTGCTGGCTGGTGAAGCCCCAGTGTCAGACAGGCCTCTTCCCCACCAGCCCATCGCAGCCAGCCCCTCTAACACCATGACAGCGTGTCTGAGATGCCTCCCTCTTCTTCTCTTTTCCATCTGTCTCTTGGGGAAAAGCACAAAGAGCATCGTTATCTGCTGTGACAGGCAGGGTTATGCAGAGGAGAGCTCCTCCTGGAAAGCAGATGAGACAAATGGAGAGTGGGCAGGGAGATGTGCTAAACAAATCTGGACCAGCCAGTGCATTGGGCAGGTGGTAGGGAGGACACATGTGCCAGGAATGAAAAGATAACCACCATCCACAGACCTTATTTTTGGCTGTCATAAACCAGTAAAGCTCCTCTGTAGGAAACTGGGGAACTTGGGGACATTGTTGTCCATATCATATTTACTGCTGTGTCTAGTGAATGATAAAACCCCTCCTGTACAATGCTGTTTCCCTTATGGGAGTGGCTTCAGGTGAATACAGGTGCTGTTGAGTAGGATGTCAGGATTTCCTCTGCAACTGTGGACACAGTGTGTGACGCCTCTCTGGCCCATTGAGTGGGCATGTGGGGTTCAAGAAATAACTAAACTAGATAAAAAAATAGATAAATGAGGGAAAATAAATGGCCCTCGAGGCCTGTGAGGAAGTTTCAGAGGTATTTTTGCTGTTTTCTTTGATCTGTTCAAAAGAGGAATTGGCTGTTGTTTCTGTGCTTAGAAAAACTGTGGCAAGGTGCCTCCTCCAAAAGATACTGAACTGTGCAAGGGGGCTCACGCTGGGATGCTGAAATTGAGGGCAAAACCCTACTCTGTCAAGCAGAGCTGCAGTCCCAGAGAAAGGTGATTTTTCTGATGCTTCCCATTGCTCCTGCTCTTATGTGAAGCCAAGGCGAGTCCCAGGTTGGTACCTGGCAGTGCCTCATCATATAAACAGGGTCACTGCCCTGGCAATCTCCACCGACATCAGAAAACATCTCTGTAAATACAGCAAGGGAATGTTTTCCCTGCCCATAATGGGGAAAGCTCCTGGAGGTGTTTGAAAACCTCATTGTATTTGCCATAACGTTTTGTTGACATTTTCAACAATGTTTTTCATGTTGTTTGCTCCCAGAAGCCCAAATCTCCAGGTATTTGTTGCTCAGAAAATGTAAGCTCTTTGATCTAAGATTGTTGAAAGCACACAGAGACACAGAGCAGAGAGAGGAAAGGGGGTCAGAATCTCCTGTCGAGAAGGGGGACAGTCTACCCAGAACACTGTCCATGTCAGATTGCAACTTTTTTGTGTTTGGAAGGAAAAAGAAAATCCCAATAAACTCAAAGCCCAACCTGGAATGGCTTCTTTTCTTTTCTATGTTTTTATGTGCTTATCTCCATCCCTGTTAGACTGTGAGCACCTGATAACAACCATTATGTGTCTGACTGCCTGAGACTCATCTGACTGCATCTCCATCACTGAGATTCAAAAGTAGGATGCCCTGACGTGCTCTGGAGCCAAAGGGTTATAGCAGCCTATAGAAATCCCTCAGCCTTCTGTTTTGTGTCACTCTTTATTAGCCAGGCATCTTAAGGCAGACAGGGAAACCCTTCTGGGATGCTGCTGTTTTTGCATTCCTCTGGATTTGAAACATTTGCATTGCAGTTCACCTTTTAAAGGACAAAAACGCTGATGAGCTTGAGATAAGGCTGGCCCTTGGCCATCCTCTGGAGCCCTGTCTGGTGTCAATCATGAAAATCTTGCAAGAAGGACTAACGTGGGCAAGGGCTGCTGGTCTCAGTGCAGATGGATCTGGTCCCCTTGCAGAGCTCAGACCTGGGCATAGCTGCCTGCTTGTGTAGATGAGCCTATTTTATTCCCTGTGCATGGCTCCTCTTAAAGTTGATGGGAAGTTTTTAAGGAATTTTTTTAAATACATTTTAAAATGGAGACAGTTTTAGACCAACTGGTTTTGATTGCCTTTTGGGCTGGTTTCCTGCCATTCAGTGTAAAGGGGTGTAGATAGGAAGGGATTTGTTCCTGGGCAGTTGTAGTCCTGCTAACTTTAAAACATGCCCATTGTAGAGTTTGCTGGGTGGGGGGATGGTGGAGAGTTACAAACAAAAAAATCAGAACAGCTAATGGTGAAACAAAGGGAGGAGGTTTTTTCCACTCTTTTCAATTGAAAATGTCTTTTTCCAGCAGCAGTTCCTCTGTAACTTGCAAGGAGCTGAACAGCTGTAATAAAAGAGTGGAAACAAGTCTTATAATTGTGGTTTTGCCCTCATTGTGCCTTTTGACCGTCATTCTTCTTGTGGTGGGAGTTTCACTGCAGCTCAGGGGGCTGAGCAGCAGGGCTGGGCTTTCCTCCTCCAGCTATTCCATTGCACACTGCATCTTTACAGGTGGCAGACCCTGACTGCTGACTTTGTGTGGGCTGGGGGGGATCCAGAGATGCTTGAGATGTTTAAGTAGCAGCTTTTCTAGACAGCTGAGCACACCAGGCACTTTGTTCACATCTCTAGTGGCACACACCATCAACTGCTTCACTGAGAGATGGAAAGGGAAGGCTCCATGGGTCAAACATGGCACAGCCACCCCTTGCCTTCCCCAGCTCAGGACAAAATTTCCTGAACTGTTCAGAGCTGGTAAATGGTCAGTAGCAGGCACAAGCACACAGGCTTTATCCTGTTTGTGCTGCACAGGGTACTTTCTGCTGCTGAGAGAGCATCCTCCATGGGCAGTGGTGCAGGGAAGTGAAGCCTCCATTTACCCGTCAGGATGGATCAGCCCAGCAGACTTGCCTGCCTCAGCGAGATGCAGGGATGACCTCTGCATCTGCAGCTTGTGCAATATTTATGCAGCTTGATGTGGTAAACAGCATGGTTTTTACTCTTTGTTAGGTGGATGAGTGCCCCTCAGCCTCTCAGCTGTCCCAGCCCAGTCCCTGCAGACAGCTCTGTGGCTGCCTAAAGAGAGATTATGAAGCATCATTTCCACAGTCCTGTGCATATCAAGTAGGTTGCAGAGAGCTCCTACACAAATAAATGCTGGTTTGGTAACATACAAGTTAGGAATGTTGGGCTTTGATCAAACCTGGAGGGGGGAAAAAAGATACAAACATTAGGTGAAACTGCAGCAAGCCTGTTTAACCACCAAGGAAGGAGGCATCCATGGGGAAGTGTGATAGCCCTGCCCTTAAGCAGAGAAAATACCTGAGAAAAGATGGAAGGATGGCAATGAGGACAAAATCTGAGGCCTTTGCCTCCCCTGGGGCAGCCCAGGGTGGGCTCAGGACTCAAGTGTCCCCTGGGAGCCCAGGACCACTACAGCCCCTACCCTGCTGTCTGCCATGCAGGGACGATGAGGAGAAAGAGGAGAAGAAGATAAAGGGGAAAGATAAAGAAATCTCCAAGGACTTCCTTGCAACACAGGGAGGTGTGGGGGTGCCCTTCTCCCAGGGGGTGTCCCCAAAAGGTGTCGTTTTGCCAATGCAACATGCCTCTTCCTCTTCCCCATCGCCGTGCTGCACTGAAACCTCAGTTACATGCTAATGCTCAGTCCCAGGCTGCTTTCTGCGTTGGCGTCAGCAGGAAATTAATCTCTGCCCCGTGCCAAATGTGGATGTGTGGGAGAGCCCCTGCCTTCACTCACTGGGCAGGGACTGAACTGCTAATTAGGAGCCCAGGCTGAGGCTGTCAGGATCACCCTGAAGGGGATTTGGAGACATGCCTTGCATTCATTCTGGTTCTATTAAAGCAGTGGAAGTACCTGAGCCTAAGACAAGATACCTGTCTGCATCTTAATCTTGGAGCTGGGTGTCTGTGTTGCCTCTCCACCTCTTCCAAAACTTCCCTCTGTGCCGCTCCAGCATCTTGCATGCTGCACCAAGCATGTTTAAAGCCAACTTTCACCCATGGAGAAACTCTGGAGGATATTTGGTGGTGGGTAAAGTGATGCAGAGACCATGTCCCTCCAAATGATGCCCTTAATGTTGCACTCTTAAAGTGAGTGCAAGGAAGCATGCTGGATTTTTACTCCTCTTTATTGGTATTCACCCATAAAAGAAGAGCAGCTATGGGCCACAAACCAGCTACACACATGCATTTTCCCATTTTTTGCAATGGCAGCAATAATGCACAGAATGTTGATATAATTGCAAATTGTTGGAATGTATTGAGTCCCAAACCTGCTTGGTAGTGACTTTCTCTGGCAGAGGGAAGAACCCCTCATCAAGAGCACAGGGAGAAATGTTGAAGAGCTCCTCTCCAGCAAGCAGGGCCCTTCAAATCAGAACCCTTATGTAATTATGTGGGTTTTTTTGACTCCAGATCCTAAGAAACTCTCTCTTGAATAGTTTGTTTCTCGCTAGTTCGTTCATCTGTGAATTTCCCTGGCAGGTAGCATATAAATAGCTCGGAGGCACAAGTGATCCACGAGTTCTTTTCAGAATACGGTATTGAGTCATTTTAAAGCCTCCTA
The DNA here is from genome assembly GCA_020800305.1 of Porphyrio hochstetteri. Classification (NCBI taxonomy): domain Eukaryota; kingdom Metazoa; phylum Chordata; class Aves; order Gruiformes; family Rallidae; genus Porphyrio; species Porphyrio hochstetteri. The sequence goes on along the minus strand of CM036908.1, from coordinate 63,658,992 downwards.
CTGTAGCTCCTTTAAAGATGAACTCATTATTTTAAGTGCAAGACTTCTGTGAGAGAACAAATGAGAAAATCCTGGTTTAAGTTGTCCTTCCAACAATTAACTTGTTTAAAAACCAATAAAGAATAAAATTGCAAGTGAGCTGGCCAGTGAAGTGAGCAGGCAACATCTGACCACCCCTGCCACGAGTTGTTCCGTTCAATGCTGAGAGCCTCTACTGCTTTCTAGAGCCAGGAATAGAAAACAGCGTTCCTTATTCCCAGGAGCCCTTTGCCATGTAGGGCAGAGCAATCCAGCTGGATCCCTCCAGCCATCTTTGCTGCCTGACCCCAGACACCGTTTGGCTTTCAGTAATTAGGGCAGAATTAGGGCAAGATTCCTTAGGGATGGAGGCTGCTGGAGCAGGGCTTGCACAGAGGGCAGAGCTCAGCTATATATTGAGCTGAGCCTCCTTTCCCACCTGGAAATTTTGTCCAGAGGGAATTAGGGGATTTAATACACTTGTATGGGCCTGGCATCCCAGCAGGTTATAGCTACAGCTCTGTCATTGCCCCTGGCTATCTGGAAATATCCGATATGTCCACAGCGTGTATTCAGACAAACACCTGCTGTTGGTCCGCTGGGTATCCAAAGCTTCCACTGACAGAGCCTTAAAAACTAAAGCAAGTAGGAAAACCAAGAGGAGATAATTTCTTTAGCACCACTGCCCATGGAGTGCAGTGTTAGTTGCCCAAGGAACAATACAATGTGGCTGTACACGAGATGAATAACATATTTCAATCAAACAGTAGGAAACTTCCTAAACAGACAAAACCATAGTGACCTGCTGTGGAAACCACCCAAGGTGCTTCTTCCCTTGTGCAAAATATCCCCACACTGTTCATGTGTAAATAGTTAAGGGCTGTTTTTATATGGATGTAGCCCAGCGGTATTCAAGGGGTGGGTCAAGACTTCCTTCCCCATTAATTCAGACCAACATCCTCTTTTTATTGAGGAGTGGCAGCTCTGAGATCCTATGTGAGTCTGAAGTGGGGTATGTGATCAGATTCAGCCTGTGAAGGGAGTTTTAATAGGATACCTGGGTGGAATTTTCCTTTCTTTTTGTCATCAAAACATGCCTGACTGCCCTGCCCAGAGCAGCTATCTCCTTTGCTAGATGCACTGTGCACACATACATTGAATTACTACTGTGTCTTCAGTCCATCCTCCTGCAATGTGGCATCCAAATTCTACTCTCAGCATGAAGTGCAGTAGTGGCCTGTCCCTCTGGGGGGTCAAAGGGACATACACAAATCCCATAAGCCATAAACATCTGTAACTTCTCTTAAAGCTCAAGGTGAAAATTAAAAATAGCCATTTGATATCTGAGGCTTCTGATGCATCTTTGTCATGTAGTTCTGCTGACTCAAGCCACGTGAGTCACACGTGCCACCAACACTGCAGCTTCCCATTACACTTTTAGAGGTCCTTCTTGGGGCACACCTGACACTGCTCTTTCTCTGCCACATCTGCTCTGAGCCACAGGCCACAGAGCAGCAAGATGCAAAGTTGGTGCCCACAGAGATGCAGTTTGCCTGGGAATTGTGGGCTGGGACTGATACCATAAATGGGAATAATCTGCTGAAGATAAGATGCCCTGTGCTGTGTTACAGATGAACTGTGACATGCTAAAGCCTGTAGCCTTAATGGCTGCTGATGTTATGAAAATGTAAAATATCAAAGTTAAAAAAAGAAGTTTCTTCTTAAGAACCAAGTGAATAGGTTTGAATCCATCTATTATTGAAAAGGCTGTAAGAAATATGCTACGACCAGTCTCCTACAGAGACAGCCTCATGCATCAGTGCATTGCTCCTTGGCTCAGGAGGTTACACAGCAAAAACTCACAGTTACCTTCCTGGTGAGTTCCCGTATCTGGGAGAGCTGAAAATACATTGGGAATTGCCATGCATGGCCATGGGCACTTGGGATACAGCAGAGATGAGATGAGATGGAGGTGCAGACATGAGTGTGTGGCTTTCTCTGCTCACCACAGCAGCTTAATGTGAAGAGAGGGGGAAAAAAAGAAAGCAAAGCTAAAGATTAGTGGCATTTTATGGATGGAGGATTAGGATTACTGGTGGAAGGAGATGGTCCTTCATGGATTTAAATCAGAAGAAAATCTTATATCATTCAATGTGACATACTGCAGAACTCATGCTTAAAGATGTCATCTTATGCTACTATGGCAAGGTCAAACTCACTCTGCAGGTAATTACTTGGAAGTAAGCATGTGTTTCTGGGCATGTCTGTATTTGAAAGGGATGGGAAATGAAGAAGCCTTTTAATTTCTTCCTAGTGTTTGGTGTATTTGAAATAAGAACTCCTCTTATTTTGTATGGATCTTCAGCATTTTCATACTGATCAGGATTCACACATACTGCCTCTTCCCATAATAGGGGTGGAAGTATCAGGGCCAACTGAGTAAACAGAGAAATTAAGTAGAGTGCCCAAAGCCACATACCTCTCCCAAAACCAGGCCAACATCAGAGTTCACAGCCCTGTATTGTGTGCAGGCTGCCTGACCCCATCCCTCTCTTCTGCACCATGTGAAACAGTGAAAACACATGGAGACTTCTTTAGCAAGTCCTCTTCTGCTCTGTGGCTCAGAGCTGGAAGTGGTTTCACAGCACTTCTTTCACTCTTCTTTGACGAGTTCTGTGTTTAAAAATAAAGTGGTTAGGACACTGGGATAAAGCAGCACTCAGAAGTGTTGGATTAAGTTCTGATCAAGTGTTAGGTGGATCATCCAGCCCCAAGTGCACCAATAGGAAAGTGATGCTTCTCTTCATTTTTACAAGGATATTCCTCGATGATAGGGGTATTTGTTACTCGTAATATGCTGCTAGCTATTCTCATCACCAGCTGAAGGAGATGGCATCATGTGAGTAAATTGTTTAGTTCCACAGTGGCTAATGAGCAGTGTATATATTCCAAACTAACAGTTTGCCATAGCTCCACAGGAGAGAGTATTAAGTGTTCAGTGACAACGTGCAAACATAAAGCAGAATGGAGACACAACAAAAAGGCTCAGGTTTCTGGGTAAATTTTTTCAGAACTAACAATATGATAGTAAAGGAGATCCTTATTAAAAACGTACGTATGCCATTTGGGAACTCAAATTCTCAGCTTTTCAAAAGTTCAAGCCTTTGACAGGTCCTATTGAGAACAGTGGGAGGACATCTATGAAAGATGTGGCGCCTCAGTGTCTGGTTAAAAGCAAGCCAGCCTTTTTGTCTGGCACTGGTGTTACAGTTCCCTCCTAAGCACATTTCTTGCTAACGTGTTTTCATGCAACACAGCACTTGATTCTTATGTCTAGCCCTCAGAAAACAATGAATCAGAGGTGAACACACTCATAAAATGTCTTATTATCATCATATTTAGCTTATAACATCAATCAAGGTCAAGGCACCATTGAAATCAGCACTCTATGGACATAGCAATTTGGGGCATGACTCTTATCTTTGCTCAGCATTCAGCTTGTAGGGGTGTGTCACTATTGGGACTCCCAGTGTTTACGGAAGTTCAAATAATTAGTAATAATTACTGCTGTGTGTGGATCGTGTGTAAGCACATGTGATTTTACAGACTCAAGGTCCCATTGCACCAGATGCACACCAGAGCAGCAGATTACATTTTAAAGAGTGTTTCTCTTTGGAAGCTTATGGCTTGAAAGCCAGGCTTGTCCATTTGACAAGAACTATTTTGAACTTATTTTAAGCATCCAGTTCCATATTCTAAGAACAGTGCCATGTGGAGCCAGGTGAACCTTTTCTGTCCTATTGGCACTGCATGAGACAATAAACCCACCTGCAATGCACAGTGGGAAGCGGTTGTATCTCCTCACCTGAATCATGAACAGCTGTTGCTACTGGTCCACTTCTCCTTTTAGTTAGCACAACAGCACCTTTGAAGAGCTCTTGAAATTCCCATCTTGCTTCTCAGGAGACGGGTAAGGCTTTCCAGGCTGATGTTTTTAAAGGGTATCTCATTGTAATTGTTAAATCTAGATCATTAAAGGTGAGTTTCATTGAGTCCTCAACACGGTGATCAAAGGATGCTTGGGCTCTTGATGGACAATGACAGCCATTGACTTAGAGTAGAAGGATAAACGAATCAGTTGGGTGATTGATCTCTTTCTTTCTTTTAAACACCCAAGTTGGGTGATTGGTTTCTTTCTTTTCAACATCCTTATAGTGACAAGGTTTAGTGTGCTAAATTCCCTTGGCGTTACTAACTTGCTTTTTCTTTCCCTAGCCTTAAAAAAAAACCCCAAGCAGATAGATATAGCTAATGCTGTGTCGCATCCCACGCACTGGGGTTGCTCCTGCAGTCTGTTACTTTTTCAGATTCACACACACATTAGCATTTGCAAGCGCCACTATCGCTTTGCAGTAAACACTGCTCATGCCTCTCTCCTAAGAGGATCCAGATGTCTTTCTCTCAGGATGGGGCATGTATTTTTAGATTTTCCTGCCTATTGCTGCATACATTCTTTGCTTTTGCATATAAGCCTGTATCTGCACCGCAGGCATTGCTTTCTGCAGGAAGGACAGTGATGGGGAGTGAAAGATGTTTGTCTTCCAAAAAATTAGGTTTATTTTCATTCTCTTGATTCTTTAGGTCCCCACAGGCAGGTCTGTGCTGTGATTGCTGTTCCCATATACCTAACTCTGCCTTTGTCAGCCATGTGCTCTTTGATTGCACATGGTATGTGCAGGTATTTGGTGCCCTTTGGAATCTGAGTAAGAAAAGTTTATTTGTTCAGTAGCTGAGATGGGAAAAGGGGAAAAAAAAGGAGAAGACTCTCAGCTTTTATTTTTCAGCATAGGAAGGAATAAGCTGGCTGAAGGAAGGAGTCAAACTCCTCTTGATGGGAAAGAAGTGTTAAGTGAATCCCAAGCGCTGAAGACTGGTGGAGTTCCCAGTGAGTGCAGCAATCACAGTATCATCTGTCAAGTTCTACTGCAAGTTCAGTGAGAGCTGGAAAAGGGTGTGTAAATTAGGAAAAGTGTTTACTTGTCCTTCCCCTTCAACTCAATGTTTATAGCACTATTATTGACACCTCAAACTTGGCCATCAGAGTCGTAAGAGTGTTGCAGCCATGATGGCCTAAGGATACAGGAAGGAGAAAGAACTTAAAACAGACCAGCTAATATTGGCAGGGAAAACAGACAACGTTCTCAGGCACAAGTGCTTCCTCGTGTTTTCTGTTTGCCAGAGGCCTGTCAACAGCATTAAGAGTATTCAGAGTGAGGATTTGTATCTTCAAAGCACAAAGTTCCTGCTTTAGCAAAAAAAAAAGGTGTGGTAGAGGACCATTTCTCCAAGCCCAGCAAAGGCTGAGAGTGATTCCTACAAGTGAGCAATTCTGTTGCATTCCTGGGGAGAAACCTTTTTCTTTTTTGTTCTTTTCACATGGTTTCTCACATTAGGAGCCTAATCATGTTCAGATGGCTAGTGGGAGCAGACTCACAGGCAGCATCTCCCAAGTTTTACTGTAGGAAAGGAAAGGGGGGTTTTGGCAATCAGAAGGCTTTTCTTAATCCTGCCAGGAGAGATGTGTGGGAACTGTATCTTCCTTAGCCCCACTGGTGTGTCTTCATGGAGGTCTGGAGTTATCACAAAAGACTGGAAAGTCTAGTAAAATTGCAAAAGCGGTAGCATTATAAAAAAGCCAACTGAAGGATGCCATTGTGCTAGTCTGATGTATACTTGAATGGGGTTAGAAATGCATGTTTATGAATGTACCAGCACAATGCCTGCCAAATGACAGACACAAGGAGAAGATCAGGCCAAAAGGTGCTCACGGAGTGGAGGCACTCAAGGACATTGGTTTCGCATGAGACAACTGCAGAAAGGAATAGAGAGAGAAAAATACATCCCTGATTACACTGCTTGCTACATCCAACCCTCCATGGAAAGTCCTGTGGAGCCGTTAGGGTTGTACATGATCCAGTCACTGCATGGAAAAGGGCTTTTTAACCGCCTACCACCTGAATGCAAACGCCCTGCTATACACCCTACTGTGTATGGCTTGTGAGCTCTTCAGTCCATGCAGTATCAGAGGGGCATGTCTCACCCCTCCTGCGCTGCTTCTCTTGGCCCTGAACTCCTACATGTCTCAGCACTCACCGTGGGATCAGCCATGCCACCAGCTTTTCTCCTGCCTGACTTGGACACTCTGTCTCCCCTTCTCCTCTCCATAATTTTTTGCAACAGGGAAATCATCTACTGGAGCTTGGTATTTTGCTGTCTTTTTTTACAATTACGTGGGCAGAAGAAACAAGAGGGTGATCTGATTTTTGATGACTCTTCATCCTTTTGTCTACTTTATAACCTTGACCTGCAGGAGAGGAGTTCTTGTAGGAGGAGACTGGGAGGACTACCATGTCCAGTGCTGGGCCTTTATCAAGGGGAGTTAGACTGACCTGTAACACAGTGAATTTTTATTTGGAAAATACTTCATTAGCATTACTCAGGGCCAGTGTTTTCCATTCTGCACAGGCAGTGACTCAGCTGGTCTCATGCATGTTGAAGATTAGTGGCTGAATGGGGGTTGGATTTAGCATGTCCTGCTCTATGAGCTCTCAGCTGGTAAGCGTGGTTTCCATAAGCTCACAACTTAAAAAACCTTGTGCCCAAAGCTGGGCAGAGGATTCACATCTGATCTGTGGATTTTCAGTTTACAGATGGGGATGTTGTTGAGGTAGTGTGGCTTTGGGTGAAGATTTGTAAGAGGACAAGTGCCAAAACTACCAAAAACAGGGAGCTGATGTTTTCAATGTATCACTTGTGGATGGAGCTGCTGACAGCCAAATACTTCAGCAGATATATTGATCCTCTTCCTGAGACCTGTCATCACATACTGAGCCAAAGCAGAGTGAGTTAACCTGCTGTGAAAGGCCTTCACCTACATATCACCCTATTGCACATTACACCTTAGCGACGTACTCAGTCTAGACTCACAGCTTCCTGACTTAAAATATGAAAGCTTTTGCCAGTGCATTTGAAATGCCAGAGTCAGGGGTCCATCCATCACTCTGAGTTTTCTTTGAACTGGCCCACACAGAATAAATTCCCCCCGTTTCCCTGCAATAGAGCCTCAGCACTCCCACACGTGCCATATTTGGAGGGCAGGCTCTGAGCCCCACAGGAAGGACCTGAAAGCAGCAGGTAGCAAGGACAGGGCTCTGGGGTGGTCCTAGCCATGCAAAGCCATGTTGCCTTCTGCACTTACCAGGAGAGGCCACTTCTTTAATGCCTCAAGATTGACTAAACAGCTCAGTATTTCCCCCTAAGAGTTACAGAGCGTAGAAGTTTCAAAACTAAAATTTTGAAAATAAAAAAATATCGGATCAGTTTGTTTTTCTTTCCTTTCATAAGTGCTATTGAGGATTACTACATTTGGTTATGTAATAATTTCTCTCAGCCTGAGCTTCTTAGCAGTTAATTAGGGATTTTGGGGAAAAGTTGTCTAAAAGTGTTGAATATTTGCTTACTCATCCAGAAATGTGCTCTATTTTCTTGTAGCTGCCATTTCTGAAAGCCTCAAGAGAAATGTCTTTTAAAAACTGGAAAAATCCATAACAGAATTTTTGGCTTTCATTTTCTCTGTCTTTATTCAGTGACCAAGGGCAGGGAGGGTATAAGAAGCTAACATGCAGTTGGCAAGGAGAACACCAGTGCTAGCCCCAACAGGTTACGCAGAGCATCTTCCACCCAGCCAAAGGGATTCAGGTATTTCTTCTTCTTGAACTTCTTTTCCCTCTCTGTGTGTCACAGGCAAAACACTTGTTTAACCCTCAGTGTGGCTCCAAAGGTGCTGGGAGCTGAGGAGCGTGAGAGTTCTGCTTCATTCAGTGCCTGAGATCAAAACCATCCAGGTTGTTAACACCAGTCTCCGAGCCAACAGCCTGCTCCAGCTGGGTAGTCAGAGTCTTTTAAAGCTGCTGTTTCCTAACAAGGTTTGTAAAACCCTTGACTGCTTTGGGATCTGCAGGTGAACTGTTGGATACAGAGGCTTGCTTACTTATTAATGTCCCCTACCAAAACACTCATCACAGGGAGAGGGAAAATCACTGGGATTCCTTGGCTCAGATGGGGAACCTAACAGAGAGCTGAAAATAGAGGACATGCCCTGAAAATATAGGCTATCTATAGATACATCTCTAAAAGCATCCCTGCATTGCTTCAGCCCAATGTATACTCTGCTGAGATGTTCCCTATCCTTTGGAAGATATCTTCAAAGATATCTTCACTTCTTTCTCCATCCCTCTCCTTTCTCTAGGCTAAAAAGGGTCATAGAGCATCTTCATCCCTAAGAAAGATATCGCTGAAGGAGCACTTCCAACTTTATGGGCTTCCCTTCTTATTTTTGCCTTCAGACACCAGCTCACAGCAGTGTGATGAGTGGGTGCTAATTATGAAGAACTACATTTCAACAACAGAGCCTTACTGCTGGTGAATACAGAAAAATTGCTCATTAGAGCAGCATGATATTTAGTCAGATTGGCTTCCCTAGACATTAACATTCTGGCATTAATGCAGACTGGCAGTGTAATATTTGAATAGAAAGATCTCGAGATAATATAACACATAAGGACTTGTACAACTGTTGTCCAACCTGCAGGGTTTGCTAGGCATTTCTGCTGGGGGTTCCCACACGCTGCTCCTGCAAAAAGCCCCATGCTTAGATTTCAGTAACTTGTATGTGCAATTTCTCATTTTTGTTTTGATTTTCTTTAAAATTTAAATAAGATGCACCTCACAGGACATGGTACATCATACAAATAATTTATTTCACTGGAATGAAACATGCTGTGCCTGATTATTTTCCCAAACATCCAACTTTTAGCCACGTTATTTGATATGACTGTGCTGTATCCGTGCTGCAGGTGGCACGGCTCCCTGCTTGATGGCTGGCTGTGCACAGCGAGTGTGCAATATTGAAGCCACGCTGGGAAATGCACTGTTTCTACCTGTTGCACAGAATAACAAGAGAAAGGGAGCAAAAACTCTTTAAGCACGGAACCAACCTGGAATCTTTATGTGCCTTGTCTTAATGCAAGAAGACCGTGGAATCATAGAAGACTTTAGCATCAAGTTCCATGTAGTTTTATAAGTGGCAGAGGCTGTGGTTTGAGTTCATGATGCTATGTGCTTGCACTGGGCTCCTCCAGCTCAGGTTCTTGCTGGGCTTTGCAGAGCTGCCCACATCTCTAGAGCTGTGTGGGGAGAGCCAGCAACTTGGTTGGGTGCACAAGCTGGTGTTGGTGTCTGTGCAGCCATGTGAGCTGCTCCTGCTGCAGAAGCCATAGGGAATTCCTCTATCCCACGTGCTGCCCACTTCCACCTCTGAGCTTACATCAGAAGTAGCCGCTCCAGTGGGCTGATGTGATACAAACATATGCAGAAAGGACATAACTATTCAGCAGACAGCAATCCTCATCTATCCACACATATGCCAGAGTTTCCTCTTCTGCAACCCTCTAGGCTCCCCTTTGACTTGAAATCTAGCGTTTGCTAATTAACTCAGCTTTATCTAATTAGCACCCAAATGGAGGCGGTTCCCTCAGCTGCCTCTGAGCTTGCAAAGAGCCCAGAGCTAAGGATTTATGTGGAGGACTAGGGGGGTTTGTTTGGTGTAATCTTAGCTCTCTGCAGTGGGAAGATGTGTAAGTGTGTCCTTGCATTGGTGTTTCTCCTTGGGTTGATATGGGAGCTGGATGGCACCTCTTGTTGGGGGTGGGGGGCAATGTCCTCAAATTGGAGCACAGGAAGTTCTGCACTGATATGTGGAAGAGCTTTTACGCAGTGAGGGTGACAGAGCATTGGGACAGGCCGCCCAGGGGGATGTGGAGTCTCCAACTCTGGAGATATTCAAAGCCTCTCTGGACAACTACCTGTGTGGCCTGTCCTAGGGAGCTGCTTTGGCAGGGGGCTTGGAGCTGATGATCTCTGGAGGTCCCTTCCAGCCCCTACAATTTTGTAAATCTGTGAATCACATTGTTGCTGTCTCACCTCACCTGTTTCTTTTGGGAGGGGTTTACTGGGTGTGCATTTAAACTTTTTTTAAGTGATGGTCATGGTCTTTTGCCCGTAGCTTGCCTTGGGAAATAGAGTGTGTCCTACATCCATGTCTATTTTAAGACTCTGCTCTGTTGCTTACTACCAGCTGGGGATACGGCTAGAAGAAGTAATGGTTTCACATTATAAGGGGAAACACTGGATGTTTCTAAGGAGCCTGTAACTGTGAGATCCTATGTGTTTATAACATAGAATATTATGCTCTTAGGGGTAGTGCTCGTCTCACCTGACTTTTGCTATTTTAAAAGCTGGCATTCTAGTTTAGCTTAATTAAGATCTAATTGCAGGTGATGGAGAATGAGGCACACCCAGAAAGAAAATCATTGTTTCTAATATCTGTATTAAGATACTTTTTCCTTTGTGCCAGTTCTGTTTAGTCTTACTTAGCTTTGGAGGACCAGTGGAGGTTATGTTAATGATAAGAAAAACTTTGTGTGCTTAATGCAGAGCAGTGAAAAGGAATTGGAATTTATCTCTCAGGGTGATTTGGGTACTCTTCATGGCTCTGCCCCTCTGCAGAACTCAACAGAGCCCAACAGAGCAGTGATGTCTGTGTAGCAAATGTTTCAAGCCAAATAGCATCTGTGTGGCTTCCCCTTTAACAACGTGCAAAGCAGGGACTGAAGTGAGCTCCCAGTTTGTTGCAGGAGGTGATGAATGCCTGCAGTACAGTCATGTTAACCTTTATCATAGTATAAGGGTCTGTGTGGGGTTTGTATTTAAAAGTGGGACTTGATCAGGTCCTCCTAGTTAGTCTCACTGAAGGGAGTTGTTTAACGGTGGTGTTGCACACCCATCTTTAGGTACATACTCAGTAAAGTTGTTGTAAGAACTCACACAGTTCAGTCCTGCTCTTACTAACAAAGTGTTCACCAGACACAGCCCTTCACCGATGGAAACCTGTTACCTACAGTGGTCTGTCCAGATTAAAGTATCTGAGGGTGATATGCATGTTCTTCAAACTAAAACAGCCAGAGCCACTGTTTGCCAGGAAAGCCTGAGGATGAATTTCAGCTGAGTGGTGAACCTGGCATAAGTGAAAGTTGTTTCATGGTTAATGGTGGGCTTTCTCTCAAGTGCTTCTAGTTTTATTGAACAGCTCTTTGTTTGGCAAGAGCTGGATGGTTCACAGACCAGACCTGACTGTGAGAAACTGTGAGGTGACATTGCTGCTCCAGTACTAGGTCTGAAGGTGAAAAATTCCTCCCTCCTTCCCTTGCTCCTTGTTTACCTGCATGAGTTCACCTGAGTCAGGTGGCCCTGGCTGTTCCTCTGCCTGTGTGGACAGACAAACCTGTCTTCCTGGATTTAAGCTGAAGCACTGGAAATAGAGGGGAAGAATCATACTGGTTTTACAGAGCTTGTCCTGGTGAGTAGAGAAACTAGAAAGTAGTCTACAAGGGGATTTGGGCCAGGCAAGGTGATTTTTTTTTTTTTTGGGGGGGGGGGGGGGGTAGGGGGGAGGCAGCCAATACTTGTATTGGCATTGTCCTGGGCTGCATCAAGTTGTGAGTTAAACAACAACCTTGTGTCTATCCAGTGTGTGCCATCCATGTGTTACCAGGTAACACTTGATGCTCTGAGCAGGCTTTTGCTGTGTCCAGATATTCTTCTAGGTTAGCTTTTTTGCTTTCTTTCTCTCTCCTCTCTGTGGAGGTCCAAAACCACTTGCAAAACTGAAGCTCACCTCTGAGGTTGAAAAGGAGAACATTTTCAGTGAGTGTTTTCTATCCACTTTCATCTAATATTTAAGACTCAGCATAAAATTTACAGCTTCTGCAGTAGTACTGGGGAGTGAATTTTGTATTGATTTAGAAATAAGTTATTTTTAGCTTACTACTTTATGCATCAGAAAATGGCCTTAGCTTTAGTAAGAATGCAGTATATTATTAATATACATCATTAATTTATTCTTGGCGTTGGGCTAGTAAAAGCACTTAATTCATTGCCCCGTCCTTAAATTTGGACAAGTGAGATAATAAAATTGTGATGAGGAGCAAAGCCATTTTGGAACAGAGCTGTGGTGCCACCCCTTGTGGTCCTCAGACATCTCTTACTTTGGGGGTCACTTGCATCTCCAGTTGGGTCCAGCAGTGGTGCCTATGGGGATGCTGGACTTGCCTGCTGGAACCTGTGTGTCTGATTTTGGCATCCAGGCCACCTGTAAAGAGACTGGGAAACCCAAATGGTTGATAAAGCAGCTGATTTGCACTGAGGAAAAGGCCTGGGGGTGGGGGAGCAGGGAATCTTGCCTTGCCTGGGACAAGAGTGCTTTACCCTTGTGTTCAGGAGGGTTGGGAACAACCCATGCCCTGGTGCAGGGTAAGTGCCGGCAGCCAGTCAGAGATGAAAAGTGCTAGTGCTTCAGGGAGGCCTCCAAGGCAAAGGACCTCAATTTCAGTCCCTGTTCATATGCTGGTTTATTTATAAGCTATTAAAGATGTATAAAATGATTTTTGGAGCAGACAGTGGAGCCTCCGTGTCTCTCCGCTACCAAGTGTGTGGTCTGACTGACTGACTGTTAAAGACTCCTGCTGCTCCCTTGCATGTGGGGTTTGTGTGTGTGTGAGATCCTCCCATGCTGGACGCTGTAGCTGTTCCATTGACATAAAAATTGAAGTTTTGTAGGGTATGGTTTAGTTAAAATGATGAGATCTATACAACATACAGTTAGGTTTGTTTTCATCTGCCAGGAGAAGCATCCCAGTAAGTCTCCATCCTTCCTGTGCAGGGTGCTTCACGTGACACTTTCCACCAGAATTGCTGGTAGTTGCATTCACACTGACTGGAGATATCTCAATCTTCTCTGCCAGCTTTCTGAGCAAGTGGCACTAGCTAATTTAATGGCACTTCTTGGTTCAAATTTTCCCTGCAAAAGAGCAGTGGTGTCACCAGTAGATACATATCCCTCCCTCTAAAATTACTTTGCCTTCTTGCTTATGGCATCCTGACAACTGCTTTCTTTTTCACTGGTTTGCAAACGTGGTTAAGAGGAAAATGTAAACAGATGACCTGCTGCATCTGAGTACTTGTTCTTCTCTGGCAGGAATGTAACTTAGACAAAAGTGTGATTCTGTAAGAAGGCAATCTTTTTTAAAAAAAAAAAAACCCAAACCAACAACTTCATGGCCATCATGATTTTTCAGAGTTATTTGCTGAGGCTGTTGCACGGATATTGAGGTGTGACATCTGAGTTGGTCTGATCGAGCTTTCAACTATCCCATGCTACTTGATGTTAGTTCAAGAAATGCAGCATTGTGGCAAATGGCATTGTTTTAAAGGACTGAAGAATGCACTGCACAACATACTGATGAACCCTGAACCTTAGAAAAGGCATTTTGTAAGCTGGTCTTTTAAAGCCTCTTCAGTCTGCTGCAGGATCTTTAGCATCACTTACAGCTGGGTGTATGACACCTAGAGAAATGCTGCTGATGTGCTGTTGGGCACAGCCAACAACAGATCATTTTATGCTCTTGGCTATGTGAGGGTGCACAAAGCAAATAAATTGTATAACTATCATGTGATTTTTATTGTTGTAAAAGCAATTGTAGTACAAGATATGGTAATCCCTGGTGTTCTGCTCCAAAGCCCCTTGAAGTCTGCATAATGGCTCCAGTGAATTTTAGCAGCTTTTGAATCAGGTTTCCCATTGTAGGATGGTACTGATCAAAACCTGGTGCTCCAAAGCAGCCTTCAGAAATCTCTCTCACTGCTTTATTCCTGTTCTCCTGGCAGTTACAAACACTGACACAACCAGTATTTAGAGAGCTTTCTTAGATCTACTGATGAAAAGGACTGTCTAAGAGCTAGAAATTATTGTTCTGCCATCATAAGTCAGGTTAGTGGGTTACAAAATCTGTGCTGCAGTGAGGATCATGTTGTCTTGGATGTCTGCATGAACCCATTCACCTCCACTTTCAAGCTATGACGATGGAGCTTCCCTTCTGGGGTTATTCTTTGATTATGCTCAATAAACCCCCTCCGATTGCTGCTTCTTTGTCGAAATGCAAGATCAGTGCCTTAAAAAAGGATTTTTAACTTTAAAACTTGCCTTTTTGAAGACCTTGGATTTATTCTGAATGTGGTGCTGTAGTAGATATGTGCAAGCCCCTGGCAGTGTTCTGTGGCTACCTCATCCTGCTGAGCGCAGCCACTTGTGCACATGAGTGAAGGGATGTGTGGAAGGCCCCCATTTGTGGGGTGAGTGGTGCCTTCAGATGGCTATTCACTTCCTTGGTCCCCCAATGTGGCTTTGGGCATATCACTTAAATTTTAAATCTCATGGCTTCCCACCTGTAAGATGTGAACTACTTTCCTGGCCCTGGCCAGAGTCACTCTCTCCAGCAAGGATGCTCTGCCTGATGAGTGCAGCATCAGATTGGTGTTGAGGAAGCAGATTGGAGACTGTCTTTGCTCTGATATTCCTGGAGTGCTCTGTGGCTTAGGAAAAGGGGATTCAAACCTGTAGAGATGCTGCTTTCCACAAACCTGTCTGTGGTTCTCTGTATCATGTAGTGCTGGAGCTGTCTCTGTGTGTTCTGATGGAGTGCATCATTGCCTGTGCTCCCTGAACAGCAGGCTGTTAGGTGTCTTTTTAACTGACTTTCTTGCTAGTGTTGCCAGTGACTTGGTGACACCTGGAAATATGTTTTCCAATTTAATTGTTCTGGCAAAGCCCATTACTGGCTGATTGGTGAGCTCCTATTCTGCACTTAGCAGAGACGCAGCATCGATTCAGTGCAGGTCTTCCTAGGGCTGAAATAAAGCAGTGGGCCTCTACTTGCAGTCAGCAACAACTCTCCTTGTTTAATAATGTCTATGGGAATATTCCCAACCCTGAGCACAGGCTTCCTGTCTGCCTGTGTGCTCTTCAGATTATCCCAGGGGGTTCTTGTAGCTAAACTATGCCTCTGTACCATTTGTGGGATAATTCCTGTAGAAACTTATTAATTCCTCCCTGGTTTTGTCCCTATAGGGGATGAAGGTGACCTGACTGAAAGCTTTGGTGAAGTAAAAACAATTCAGACTGGCTTCACTGAATTTCCACTTAGGTCTGAAATATGTGAATACCTGCACAAATGGGATATCCTTCCCAGATATCTCTGTAGGCAAAAATGCAGTTCATAGTGGACCTTGGCTCTCAGTTTGCTGCAACCTTGCAGCTGGGTGTGGAGAGCAGTTTACATTTATGGGGAGTAGCCCATGGTCAGCTAAATACTGTGCCCCCAAAGAAACATCCAAACCTCGATGGCATCTGCCTTTTTATGTTAGAGACCTGATGGTTGGGTAGCTCTTGCACAAAATATATCTTCTGTCTGTGCTGCAAGCAGAGCTGATGGGCACTGCTGCTTTGCAGGACAGTATAGGTGAGATGATATTGTGACTAGTTCTTTCTTTAAAGCTTCTTGGAGCACAGCAGACAGCATGTAATTAGAGCAATTGGCTCTGATGTTGTAGAAAGAGAGGACAACCTTGTCAATCAGTGTGTCAGAAAGGCAAGAAAGCACATGTCTGATGGGCCCTAGAGAGAGGAGATGATGCTTTTGGAGAGGGAAGCAGGATGTATTTGCATCTTGCTTTCATTATGGATGGAAGATGAAATATTACATTAATGGGAAAGTATTGAACCACCACTGCCACTAACTGAAGTTTTTTAAGCTGAGAGGGTTAGGAAGAAAATTGGCCAAAGAGATTTTTGGGAAATGGGAATGTTGAATTTGAAGACACTCTGGAACATAGAAGACAGAAATGACTGGGGATTAAAGTAAAGGTGATGGTGGTACTTGTGGATAGAGTAAATGAGCAGGATTAGCCTGTGGTTGAATGGAGGGAGTACTCTAGCAGCCCATGGAGGAGGTCACAATCTTGCTCTCTATTTTTGCAGGTGACCCCTCTCTCAGTCTGGTCCTTAATCTGGTCTGGAGACAGTTCTCATGGGTTCATATCCTGATGACTGTGTTCCTGGGCTCAGCTGGTTTGCAGCTACTGCCTTTAGCAGGTCTGTGTTTGGCTGGCTGCTTCTGCAGGCCTTTTGTTTAGGATCTGCCAGTGCCAGAGATTGAACACAAAGATGTAGGATGGATGGATGCCTTTGAGTGTGAGGTTAGGGGGAAACATTACATCGATGGGCCCAGTGATGTAGTAATAGTTTTTATTGAAGCCTGCTAGGTGAAGAAATAGCCGGAGGGCTGAGAACCTGAGAGCAAGAGGGAGTTTTTTGTGAGGGCTAGGGACTGAAAAAGGAAGAACCTGAGTAAGATTGATTTATAGGCAGTAAAGACCTCAGCTTATCTTCTGAATCACAGCTTTTTCTATTTGCTATGGCTTAGAAAATATAGGCTTGGGTTCTGGCTGCTCCAGTGTTTAATATAAAACAAGCAATTAAGTCAGAGTAAGAACCAGTGGGCTCTGCAGAAACAAGCAAGTTGGTGCAGAGGTGGAAAACTCCAGCACAAAGCTTGGAAGCAAGACCAGGGCAACATAGACAGAGGACTGGAGCCCAAGTCCAGCTGATCTTCCAGCCAGCCATGCTACAAAGTGCTGAGGGCTTTCTGGGGTCTGAGCCTAGCATCATGCCTGCCCAAGTTAGTCATGATGGGGACAGTGGGCTTCAGTGCTGTGATTCAAGCTGAGAGCTGGGCTTGTTCAGACTGGAGAAGAGAAGGCTCTGGAGAGACCATAGAGCCCCTTCCAGTACCTGAAGGGGCTACAGGGAAGGTGGAGAGGGACTCTTGATCTTACGGAGTGTGGTGATAGGACAAGGAGTAATGGGTTTAAACTAAAAGATGGTAGATTTAGATTGGACACTGGGAAAAAATCCTTCCCTGTGAGGGTGGTGAGGCCCTGGCACAGGGTGCCCAGAGAAGCTGTGGCTGCCCTCTCCCTGGCCAGGTTGGGTGAGGCTTTGGGCACTCTGGGTTAGTGAAGGGTGTCCCTGTCCATGGCAGGGGGATTGGAACTAGATTATATTTGAGGTCCCTTCCAACCCAAACCATTCTATGAGTCTATGAAGTGCTGAAATCCAGAGTTTGTGATAAAATAGGCAGTACCCAGAAGATGAGGGTAGTGGGATTGGGTGCTTGCAAGTAAGACTGGAGATTAGGTACCCAGCAGAGCTGAGGGCCTGATTTCCAGTCACCTGTGATCTGGATTTCATCATGGTGGTGAAGTGACTCTCCTGGAGATGGACCAGGCTGCCTTAGCCCCTCCTGAAGTCTAGGACTTGAAAGCTAACAAGAAACACTGCTGGGTGGTGGGAGACCCTGGCCAGCTGCTGTTGGCTTGCAGCTGAGTATAGTCTGGGTGCTTGTGAAATAGTGTCCAATATGATGTTCTATCCTGAGATGTATTTAACAAAATCTGGCTGTAAATGTTGCACTGATCCCCTTTGCCCTCTGCAGATGGGATGGCAGGGAGCAGGGGTAGAGCATCTACAGCGCCAGTGCAGCAGTGGGTGGCTTACCTGGTTCTCCAGACATGCAGTGAATGTGACAGCAGGTGATGTCCCCTTGAGGTTAATGTCCTCCTCTAATCCCTGCAGAGCTGTACGGGTGCATGCCACTTGATTTGAGGGGCAGGGGTCAGACAGGCAGCCCCCACTGCTGCCTCCACACTGTGTCCTCCTCCTCTGACAGCTAGAAAAGCCAACTTCTCTGCATGCCTGGGGAGGTGATGCTGGGGTTGCTGGGCCCTTCCTTGCGAATTAGGCTTGTGGCTTTGCCAGAAATGACATCATTTGTTAGGCAGATTTCTTCATTAGGAAGCTTTCTAATCTCAGACATGAGCGACACAGAAACCTTCCCCACCCCCCTGAGCACTGAGAAAGCTGAGCTGCATTGCCAGTCTCTGCAGTACATTTTGCTTATTTATCATTCATGGCATCATGTTTGTTTTATGACAAATGAACTTAATCATGATTTTCACAGTGGAATACACAGGAAAATGCCCAAGATAACCATAGCTCCAGGTACAGAAACCCAAACTTAATTTAGAAAGGATATACAGGAGAGTCTAAGCAGCTGAAGAATTGAATTAATTTAATAAAAAGATTCTGCTACATATAATTCTTCATGCTGGAACAATAGGCCCATGAGATAGGATGGTGCTCAAGTTCTGCATTAAAGTTCTTTTTGTATGCTTAATGCTGAACCAAATCACTATCATTATTTGTTGCAGAAAAGTGCACTCAGGTGTTGGGTACATATATAATTTTTTTCCTCAGTGCTGCAGAGTGGAGGAGGGTACGAGCTGCTCATCGTTTATTAATGCTCTGCTCTGTTGTGGTCTTAATCTCAAACAGATGGGCCAGGATGCTCTGGCTGAAATTCAGTGTGAACATGCTGACTTGCACCGAGCTTTCCATTTCAAGTACAGCGATCCAGGGACTGGAGCAGGGTGCTGAGTGTGATGGTTGTCCAGAAATGTGATTCCAGAGATTTTAGAAGCTGAGAGTTAATCACTTCAGCTTAGGGGAGAAGAGGTATGTGTCTAGGTGTGTTGCACGTATATGCAAGCATAGATAAGGATGTGCTTTGGAGTACAGTTTGGTTTTCCTTCTTTCCTATGGTATTTACTGTGTAGCCACCCTTGCCAGAGAGACTGACTGCTTGCTTCACACTGGCAGTGCTGTGTGCTCCCAATTTCTGCATCGTTTCTGACCTTTATCAGTTGTTTTCTTCCTCTCATGATACCAGAGCAGAAATTATGATGGTTGAACCGAGAAGAACAATGCTTCAGAGACTAACCTACTGCTATCAGTGTATCATTGTCACGCTGCTCCAGCCATGTGAAATAATGGGGTGAGCTGTCTGCACTGCGCTAAAGCGCGTTTCAGCATGCAGAAACATCGTTAGAGTGGCTTAAAGTACACAGCACTAAAGAAGATATTAGGAGAGAAAATAGAAGAAACTTCTCAAACCGTGGCACCAGGCATCCTAGACTTGCCATGAGATTTAGTGTCAGGGTGTGGAGAGCTTTCCTTAGGATAGAGACAGTAATTTGTTCAGTCTGGCAAAATGAAAGTTCTAAGGGAAGGATTGCTTCCTATAAATATTTTCAAGGGGCAAAAGCCAGTGCTGACAGAAGAACTAATGGATGTAGGTTGGGGATGAATAAATATAGGCTGGAAACATAAGACTCCTAAACACTGGAGCAATCATGTTGTGGACTAGTTTTCCAAGGGAGTCAAAAGTCAAATTGCTTTTGATGTCTTCCTAGGACAGATGTTGATGTTCTGAAAATAGTTCTGTGTTAGTGTTTACCATCAGGGAAGGAGATGCCTCTACTTAAGAGATCCAACATTCTCCACTTATTGTTACATTTTATTAAAAACTGGCTCATTTTCCCATCAAATATCCTTAAAATATGTTGGAGAGAGCAGGCTGCTGTGTGATCGAGCAGCTCAGCTCCAAAATTCTGACTCCTTGGTTTGAATATTTTGTAGCTGGGGATAAATAGGATGGCCTTGTCTCATTTGATGACGCCAAGAAGTGTGGTTGAGAAGCAAGGTCATGGAGATGGAAGTTATGGTGGTGTTGGAGAGGACAGGAGCTTGGGGTGTGCAAGCCCTACCCCTTGCATGTCAGGGAGGCATTTACCCTGCTTCCATTGAACAAGCTGCCACTTCCTTCCAGCAATGTGGGTAACTCTGGACTGCTGCCAAGTGGTGATAGGAAATAGCTTTATTTTTGAGGGCTGAAGTGCTGGTGGGCAGAAAGGTTCTTCAACAATTTCCGAGGCTGGCAGCAAGCCTCAGATCTGGGATATCCAGATTCTTTAGGTGCTGCATAGAAAGTCTGCAACAGAGATATCAAAATCCATAACGGTTCTGTTTCTGTGTTGCCCATGCTCTACATGGCTTTGCACAGGATAGATGACAGATGAGTCCATGAGAGAGACTGATTCCCATCTGGACACGTGTATTCCCTGCTTTCTGGATGCACATGATCCATTGAATTCACCAAGAGTGTGTTTCACCAACTCTCAGTAGCACTTTTGGATCTTCACAGCCTCTGCTGCTGAGCCACTGCTCCTGCTGCATTTCCACCTGGCTTCATCCTTCTGACATCTCCCTGCATCTCTGGCACACCCCTCTGGGTATGGGACACAGCCCAACCTGCAAACTTCATTAAAGCCACCTATGCTGTTGTCCAGCCCTCTGGGGCTCCAATTCCAGAGACTTAGAGAATGCACCAGAATTGGGAAACCTACAAAATTTTCAGCAAGAGCCTGTATCTTTTGGAAAGCCAAGAAGGGACTTGTGAGCCTCACATCAGTTTAAGGAGTATGAACTGTGCAGCCACCCAGAATCTGCTTCACGCTACTGATGGGTTTTATCACCTGGACTCTCAGCAGGATGTGTCTCTGTCAGCCCAACTGCTCTCAGAGGTAGTCAGTAAAGTCAGATTGCAGATGCAAGTCTTATTGTGGTTTTACCTCTCATGAAGGTGAAGCCTCTGGTGCCTCAATGTCCTACTTCATGTAGTTCTGGGTGAATAAGGGTGCGTGGTTTAGGTGATCAGTAAAATACAGCAAAGGGAAAGGATGTGTAGGTAGGTGGATAATTGAAAGATGGATGTGTGGGTACAGCCAAACCTTGGTTTAGCTCCTGTGTCTTTGCTTGTGGTTGTCCCCAGCCACCTCCCAGGGATGGGGACAGACGCTTTTCAAAGCAGGCTCAGTGTGTGGTATATTATGGTCAAATGGCACGTGCTGTGAGTAGGTGTGTAGAAATGGCTCTGTGTATTTCTGTGTGCTGCTACTCCATGCAGAGTCAGTTCCCCAATGTGGAGTTACAGCAGCCTTGAGGAGGGATCAGTAGCTTACGCAGGCTTCTGGGCTTCCTATGACTGGATAAACTGACCTCAGTTGATGCTTATAGTCAGGAGCTGAGCAGATGTTATGTGCTGGGAACAGGACACTACAGCTTGTTTGACTGATGGAAGCATAGAGATGACAGTGGAGGGAAGGCTCAGCCTTAAAATGTTTCCCTCCCTGCCCAGTGTTTCCCACTGAAGTCATGTTAGCCAGCAATATCCCAGCCATGCTGATGAGAATGGCAGCAGAACAGCACAGAGCAAAGCATCCTGCCTCCCTGCTCCCTCCAGCAGCAGGTCTGTTCCACCCAAGGTCCTCAGACATGAGGTGGAACACAATTAGCATCAGACCAGTGCTGCTGAATCTGTAACAGGCTGTTGTTCAGCAGACTGGTGCAGAGGGCACAGCTTGGCTGTGGTTCAAGAAGAAACTGCCTTGGTCCAGGCAGCACAACAGTTGACATGCTGACCGTGTTGTTCCTCTGCCTTTGTGTACGTGTTGCTCTTCATGCCCTTTGCTGCTCCAGGCTGGAAAAGCTCCTTCCCTGCAGGAAGTCAGATAAAATGCTGGACCCGTACAGGGTTTGCCACCAGCACCTTCTCATTCACTCCCAAGCATCCTCTTCTTTGGGGCTGTGTGTGCATCTGAGAATAGCTCCTTGCCACAGCCTCCTCCACAGGAACAGAGGTATTTATTCATAGGCATTGGATTTGCTCTGATAGTCTTTCTGAGTTTATTCTAAAGAGATTCGCCTTGTGCCTGGCTCTTCCTCCACATGGAAGAGAGAAAAGCTCCTGGTGTGTTTTGTATGTGGTTAAAAATAGAGTCCCAGAAGTGTATGATGATAAACTTGAATGAGGGAAGCGTAGATTAAACGTAGTAACCTTCAGACTGTACGCAGACAGGTAGGTGTGTCTATGCCAGCCCTTGTAAAATTTCTTCTATCTCTGTGTGTCCATTTCATACTTCACCCTCTGCTTTCTTCTCTGCCTTTCTCGTCCTTTGTTCCCATGACTTTTTAATTTGTGCATTACTTGTCTTCCATGTAATTCTCACTCATCACCTGTTTCTCTCCAAGTTACTGTCCTTTTGCCCCTCTGCTTTTTACCCTGCTCCCACACCACCCCATCTCTTCCCACTGTCCCAATACCTTTCCCTCTTCTTAGCACTGTGCTCTCTCCTCTGCTCTCCCTCTTGTCTCTACATCCTTTTTGCTTCCTTTCTTAGCTATTTCCTTCTCATCATCACAACCCAAAATCTACTGGGGGTGGTCTGACTTTGAAGCCCCTGGGGCAGTGCTAAAGATCTCTGGTGCAGTTTAGAGATCTGGTACAGCGATGGCAAATATCTGTGTCAGCTTAAAAGCTGACTTGAAATATAGCTGAAAGGTGTAGAGATTGAGTAAACCAGCCTGGGGCATGAAGCATGTTGTGTTGAGGTTACCACCTGTGATTAAGATGGAACAACCACCCTGTTCTGCAGTTTGGATGAGACCCGCTTGGAGATATCTTGACGAAGGTCCAGGCAGGAGATAAGGGCTCTTGATCCCCAAGGGCAGGGGCCTGACTGGAGTTCCCAGCCCAGCCTTTGACTTGGGAACAGGGATGGCAGCCCAGGGAAGTGTTTCATTGCGCAGACAGAGATCTCTCACAGGAATGGCTGCTTACACTTGTCATCTTGCTCAAAAGCTAGCACAAAATCCTTAAGCCTTTATCTGATATATTTAAGTGGATCAAAACACTAAAAAATGAAGAGTCTGCCTGTCTGTTGTGAGTGCCTTACAGTGACAGACCTGAATGTTTAGCCACATGAAGGCCCTTTCAAGCTGCGAGACAGTGTTAAATGGCTTCTGGGTAAGTGGAAGTCAAGCCAGTAAGGGTATAAATAGCCTGTTGGAAGTATTCTTCATGCAGTCTCCCATCCTCATCTTCCCTTCTCTCCTATTTCTGTTTGGTTTTTTTTTTTTTAAAAGGAGGAAAGCATCAGTTATTGTCTCTGAGCTATTTCAGATCAGGCTGGGAGCTGAGTGGACCTCAGAAGCCCTTTTTGTATTGCAGCCCTGTGGCTGTTGTGGACATCTGCTGGCCTCATGGGCAGTGAGAGATGCAGCGCCTGAGCCATGTGGCATTTGGATAAGAAGACATCAAATTCTATTTTAAATTTCTTGAAATTCCTGACTTATTGTGGAAAGCTGTTGCCTAACAAATTAGTTGTATTTAACTGCTGAGACTTAATTCTTCCTCTTGGAAGGGGAGTTTAGTGAAAGAATGTAGTGACTTGTAGTTGAGAGCAATGTACAGCCTGGTTCTGCTTCCATCCAGCATCCTCAACCTCATAGTGCTTTATTTCATATTTACTAAGGAATGTGTACTCTTCTAGTGTTCAACATCAGAAAAAAAGAACATCCATGGTTCTTTTTAGTATAAGGGAAATGTTCAGAAAGTTCTACTGCAGAATTTAACCCCTGCAGGGTCGGACTCTAAATTCTTGTGAAAAATGGAGAGGAAAGGGACTCAGATTCTTTTTTTTTTTTTTGCTTGGCCTAACAAAACCACCTATTGCCTGAATTTAAAATAGAGCATGTTTTGTGCATTCCCTTCTGGAAAATGTGTAAGCAAGTTGCTGCAGATCAGCAGCATTAAACAACAGCTGCTTTGAACAAGCTGGGCCAGGTGGAAGTGGGGTGCACATCACAGCTCAGTGCTGCATCTGATAGAGCTGGGAAAAGATAGGCCATGGTTAACCCACCACCCAGATCATCTGCTGTTGGGAGCTAAGGGGACTGGAAAGCTGTGCAGGCAGCCATGGCTCTTAGCCCTGCTGCACAGCTCCTTCCAATATATGGGATTTTGGGACAGTGTTTTCTAATAATACTCAATAGGGTGTTACTATAGCAACTATACCATGTGGTGAATAATTTCATGGGCTTAAATCCAAAATGCTGGGAGCTAAGAGTGGTCCGAGTATGACTTAGGTCTGTGAACTTTGGTCATGTGGGTGCTGTACTGAACTGATTGGACTTGGGAAGAGGATAAAAGGTGTTTCTTTGATTCTGAAGGGGAGGGGGTTGCCAGATAGGGTGGGGTAGGGAAAATGAAGGCCACCATGCAGAGTCCCCCTTGCATGTACTGTGTTGAGCATGCTTCCACAACTGATCCTGACATGCAGTGTTTCCCTTTGATATTCAAAGCTTGCTGTAAACCAGATCTGACATTTAGCTTCAGGTCAAATTAAATTGATTTGACCTAGAATGATTTTTATTGGTTTGTTTTTGTATTTCACTTTAAAAAGAAAATCATTAAAAAACCCTATCTGTTGTAGCTCATCTCCAAGTAGAATTACTTCCCTTTAATTTTCTCTCTTGCCAAGCTGGAGAGTCTCTTAGTTGCCCAGATTTCATCTGAAGTGCTAATGTACAAGAGGCAAATTTGGGCTATTGACAGTGGTGCCAGAAAGAGACATCTGGAACACCCTTCCAGAGCAGAGCTGGAGTTAGTTCCCTGCTAAGGCCTATCCAGAGGTGCTGTAAATAGGGAGATGGTATATAGGCATGTATAGACACCCTGTGATCCCTATGCCTCTCCTCTGCCCTTTTCCATCAAACCTTGACATGTAGCCTAATTTTATATCTTCAACTCACTGCTCTTTTTTTCCTTCCATCCTCTAAGACTGTGACTAATTCCCTCTCTTCACTTATACTGGTACCTCAAGAGTATTTATAACCTGTGATCCTGTTCTCCCTTCCCTCTTCTGTACAATATAAATTTATCTCTGTTATTCCCTCCTCCAGCCTGGTCCCAGGTATCTTGCCCTTCATTGCTTATGCCACCAGCATCTTTATAGCTTCTCTGCATCTTCCTGTGCTTTTCCTAAATGGAGAAAACAAACCAGGAAAGTACCTGGCATTTGGTTTGTCTGTGCCAGAGGACAAACTGCAGAGTCTCTTTGCCCTGCCCATCCTGGTATGGGGCCACTTTTGTTTTACATCACAGGGTTAATCTGTGAGCTCAAACTGATTTTGCTGTCTGTGGGCTGCCTCTTGCCTGCTTCACTGTCCTGCCTGGGTACTTAGCTACACTTGTTCTGCAGCACTGCACACACCAGTGCAGTCAGCACTGCACATACCAGTGCAGTTTGGGTTTCTGCCCAAGGGGTATATGCTGCATCCCTGAGCATAGCATCTTCTGTGGATGCATTTACACTCTGCCGGCTGAGGCTTTTAGTGCAATGATTATCTGATATCCTGACACTGCATGTGAAGAATTCACTCCAGGACATCTTAGTGTCTTAATTCCCTTGTTATCATTTAGTCCATTTGACTGATTTCCTGTACACATGTTACGGGTTGATTATCAGAAGGGCTGAATGCCAAAAATACAGGAAAAAGCAAAGGTTCCCCTACTTGCTGCTTTTCCTTTGCTTCCTACTACCAAGCTTAGAGCCAAGAAGGCTATTAGATTGCTTTTTTTAAGTACAACTTAATGCTTACTTCTAGCTAGTAGTCATGTTCTTGCAGCTGCCCTCTGGCTCACTCACTGTGGTAGCCTCTGAAAATGGGCTTTTCCCAGAGGGCATACAGCTTCACTTTCCCTGAAGTTTTCTGGATGTTCTCTTCTGTCTTTGAAAACACAGCAGAAAACCTGCTTGCCATATTTATCTTTTCTCTTTAGCTATGTTTATCATTTTGGCACAAACCTGTAGGTGAATCAGCAGTATCTGCAGAGATGTCCTGTCCACAACTTATCTAGAAGCTGCTTTCTTCTCAGGTGGAGCAGTCTACCTGGTGTATCTGCTGGGATGGAAAGCTCCTTGTTTGTGATCATAATTGCATGTCTGACTCTTGTGTCACTGGATTTCCAAATGTAGCTCATGCTAGAGCCTGAATCAGGAGAGTTGCTGTGGAGGTCATGTGTTTATCTCATCTCCCCAAGCAGGAGAACCTCTACTGACAGCATTCAAGAGTTAATTATGTAACTACTCTTAAAAACATTCAGTATTTAGGACCTGAAACCTTCCTGGGCTGAATGGGAACTATTTCAGTGATTTCTGCTCATCTAAGCTCAGGCTGGCAGCAAAGTCAGAGATTTTCAGGTTTAGAGTCGGGATGCTTCATGGAAGGGACGTCCTCTGGAGGAATCACAGCCCTCCCTGTGATTGAAAAGCTGAGTTTTCATTGCAGCCCTTAATGGCAATCTCCCAGCAGAAGTGAGCAAGGCAGTGGTGTGCAGTGACTGCTCCACAACCACTGCTTCAGCAGCACTGTGGGCACGTGGATGGGAGCTCAGGCAGAGGAGAATGGAGCAAGGGGAGAGCTTGATGCTCCTGCCTTTCACCACAGCTTCCACAGTTACCTGGCAGCTGACTTTTCCTGAACAGCAGAGGCTCTGGGAAAGCTGCACAAGGTGTCATGATCTGGGTAATTATCCCCAGCTTTTCACTTGTGAAGGCAAAAGCCAGGCTGTGCTGCTGAATGTGGAGAGAAGTGCCTGTCAGAGAGGTTGGTCCTGGCGCTGCTGTCAAGCTGCTGCTCTCCTCCTGCTTTAATAACACAATAATTCCAGCAAATGGTTGGTTTGACTCAAGGTTGCTCCACCACAACCTCCAAAGCTTTCAGTAGCACAGCCTCTGCTGTCTTTAAATCTGCAGAAGGCTGTGATTTAGCCACCAACTCTGACTGCAGGGAGCTGGGTCCCCTTGCAAACAGTGGAGGCGTGACTTTGCTGTGGCTTTCCTCAGCTCTTCCAGAAAAGTGGAGATCAGCAATTGCCCCTATCCCCACTGGCTGCAGCAGGACAGAGGAGAGGTCAGAGCCAAAGATACCTGTGTCATAGGTTTCCTTATCCCAGGAAACAATGAGGGAGTCTGCAGTGCTATCCATGGGGCTGCTTGCACCAGGTGTATGTATAGGGGGTAGAGGACCTGTCCCATTTCCCCCAGTTTGGCATATCCAGGGGTGAGGAGCTTTGTGAGTGACATCCAAGGTGCCTGTGAAGGGTGCCCAAAGACAAGGCAGCCTGTTGACCAGGCCCCAGCTCACCACATTGCCCTTGCAAGCCTCCAGGATTTGCAAATGAAAAGAGACTGAGAGCTGCCAAGTAAGAAAAGAGCAGGAGCTTCTCCTGGGATTTCAGTGAGGGGGACAGTCCAACTAACCTGTGTTCCTTGAAACCTTAATTATGCCTCTGCTCAAAGTACAGGCTTCAGACTTGATGGCTGGTCTCCTGGGTGGGCAAATGTTTTTGGTGTCACAGGAGATGGAGGGGGTTTTAGTTGAATCTATTCTTTGCTAAAGGAGAGTGAAGGGTGGGATAAGTCTCTAAAAATGTCCTTCAGGGAAGCGAGATGTCTAGGGAGGATTTTTTTCTGTCTCTGCTTGGAGTGAATTTGTCTCTTAGGAGGAGAGACATAATGGCAGGTAAATAAAGGAGAGACCTTGAAGGCAAGGACATTTATAGCATTAGTTATAGGACACATGGCCCAATCCTCCTTAAGCAGAAGCTGGAGCCAGCAGGTTGATGCTGATTTATGACTGCAGTGGCTGTGCCCCACATTCTGCTTTACTTTGAGAAGTTTAACTTTTAATATACTGGAAAAGCTGTTTCAAAAAGTCTGGAAAATTTTTGATTGACTTTCAGATTCACCCTTCGTGCCCCCACTTTCTAGAAACAGTGAGAAATCATTTAACTTGCACAGAAAACACATTCATGCTTGGATCAGCCTGCTGTCTCACCTGCCTCAGCAGAACCTCCTTTTGTTTTGGTGCGGGTTTTTTTTTGGAGTGGGGGTGGTTTAAATCTCTTCTGATGCAGCTCATACTTCCTCACTTCTTGATGTTATATATTCTGGATCCTACTTGATGCTACACAGTCTTTTCTCCTAATGTTTCTATTGCTGCCAATGAAGGTAGTCACCAGGAACCAGCATATGCTGGCCTGTTGGTCCTTCTGGTAGGTCATGTTGTGAGGGGAAAACCTTGGCTGAAGAAAGAGGTAGATGGTGATTTTTGAGCTCTGTCTCTTTGCCTGTATCAGCCTCGTGTCACTGTGTCCTCTCTGACCTAGATTTCCTTCCTGTCCCCTGGGTATTAGATTCAATCCAGACTCATGGCTGGTAACATCTTGTCTTCAGACTCTATTTCTTGGCTCTCATAGCTCCTTCCCTGGTGACAGCTTTATGCAGGTATAACTCTAGTGCCTTTAGTGGAGTCACTCCTGATTTACCCCAGCCCTGAGTGCCTGACAGCAGGTTTTCTCCCTGAATTACCCTGTCTGACACATCGCTGCAGGTGTTACGCATTGTCACGAAATTAATTTTCCTCTGGAGAGCCCTCAGTGATTTCAGCTGAACTTCCTCGCAGTTGTTGCTCTGTCTCCCTGGAAGATTCATGCTGCTGGGGTGGTTCTAACCTTGGGGGATGGGGAACTGAGCTCAAGAGCAAGGCAACCTTTTCTTCTGTGTTTTTTTTTTTTTTTCCTCATTTTTTAATAGTTGGATTTCCATGAGATGTTGCAGTTGGGTATGAGTGGCATAGAGAAAACCCAGCAGTCCCTCCAGATATGTATCAAACTCTTACTCAAAGCCTTGCATTTCAGTAGAAGCCCTTCTCCAATGCTGGCTTTTACCTCTCTGCTGCTGAGCCCTCTATCCCCAGGCATGGAAGAGCCTGAAGCTGTAGGGCAATGATTTCTGCCCTGAGTTTATTGCAGCATCAAAAGCATCTGGGGTTGGCATTTTTCTCTTTTCCAGGCTGAGTTTAAATCTGCAGCTGCGTGGCTGTGGATTGCCTTACAGCAATGGTGGAAAGCTGAATTCATAAGTAACCTGGACTCAGAAGAGACAGGGATGGATGTGCAGGAGGTGCCTATGGCAAAGCCCTGGGATGGAGGCTGGACAGGGGATGAGGGTGTTTCTGCAGGGGGTATAGAAAGGCAGCATGCTCTGAGTTTGGAGAGTGACTGACTGCTTTATAGCAGTCTGGGGGTAAAAAGTAAATAGCTGGGGTTCCTACATCACATTTGAAATGGGATTTAGGTATTTTAGAACTTAAAGCCAAATGAGACTCAGACAAACGCATTCAGACATTGTGAGATGCTCTGGTGTCTAATGCCCCAAAGGGAGTTGGGTCCTGTTTCAAGTTATTGAAAAGCATGATTTAGGTACTAATTCACTTAGTGTTTGGGGTATTTTTGTCATGGAACTTGATGGAGTGTGATCATTCCAAGGGAAATGTGACTACAGTGAAATAAGAACGAATTGTTCTCATAAACTGGGCTTACTTATCCTGAGCAAAGTGCATTTAATAGCATTTTAGACAGCACCTTAGTGTTGCTGAACCCCACTGACCAGTCATGTTACTCATGATAGTATCATAGGAGTGAAAACATGCTTTTTTTCCTGAACAGGGATTTTGTTAAAACTTACCAAATGATGTTTGTATCCTTTTCTGATAATTATGAATATCTGCTGCAGCTACACCTCTAGCAGGACGGTTTGCAGCTTTGTATGTTTTAAATTGTTCTTGTGCTCTTCTCAAGGCACTTTTTTCAGTGTTCATTATTTTTCATGCCATCTAGAGTATTGGAGAGGGCTGTCATGGACCTTATAGCAGGGTTTTACTGCCATGTCAAATTGGAGCTCTCTGAGAACCTTTATTGAAGCAGAAAGCCTGGAGGGCATGTGGGGTTGGGAACTGCTGAATCATTTACTATGGGTTCACTTTACACAGCAGCTTGTTGGCTTTGGGGAACCTGCTGAGCATCCCCTGTCAGATGTCCTGATCTCTGTAGATGTCCATGGGAGGTGAAGATACTCAGCATCACTAAACCAAGCCCTGCTCCTCTGTTTGACTTGGCTTGGTCTGGGTGCACCACGACACCCCCAGTGCCTGTTCAGCAGCAGCAAAAAGCTGGAGCCTGGTACCTTATCAGAGCAGTGCTGGCTGGAGATGATAGCTGTTGTGGTTGAAGTCAAGATGCTGTTAATAGCCTGCCAGGATGACAGTGCTGGCTGCACAGTGCACCCTGTGCTCCCCAGAGTGGATCTGTTTTAATCTTATTAAAAGCTCATCAGTGTTTCCTGTACATCCCTCCTGCAGACAGGGCTGTAGCACTCAGCAGCTGGGCCAGGGCCTGATTTGTGTCCATGAGTTTTTCAGAAGAAAACAGCAGTCATCTAGGGCAACAGAACCCCCCAGATGGGGTCTTGGGAAGCCACATGGAAGGACGATGCTTCTATATAACATGATGGTGACCTGACACCAGCTCCTAGGGAGAGTGTCTCAACCAGGCAGCCCCCAAACTGAATCTCCCAAAACTGTTAGGGCCTCCAGGGGTTGGATCCTGAAAGCAATTTGTTGCCCCATCCAGCCTCTATGCTTACTAGGAGGTGGTGAGCTGCTAAAGGATGCTCAACCTCAGCAACCAAGTTTTTTTTAGGGGTTGGGATCCCAGCTGACTCCCACATACTGGTACATGAAGGACCAAAATGGGGGAGTCCTGGAGCTGGAATGTCTGTTTACAATAAAGTGCTGGAGGTTGTAGTAACTCATTGTCTGCAGATTGACCTGGAGGAGGGCTTTCACATGTGTCAAAGCACATTGTTAGCTTGTTTGAGTTTAAGATCCACTTTCCATCTCAATTGGGTTGAATCAGAAGTGGCTCCAATGAAGTGAATGGAGTTACCAGAGTAAAGAAAATGGAGCCTGGTTTTTCCACCCTGTCCTTTTTCTGTCCTACCTGTGCAGGAGACAGCACCTGCTTCTCTGCATGGCAGCGTGTCCTCTGGCTCCTGCAGAATCTCCAGGGGAAGGATGAATAACTCGCCCAGCTGATGCACTGACTCACTCCTGGTCCCCAGGAGCTAAGGGACAGCTCTGCCAGCGTGTCTGTGACAGCAGGAAGCAGCCTGCTTGCTGTTTGAGTTTCCCCAACACATTCAGGACCCCCACAGAGAACCAGGGGGAATAATAATAGAATAAAAGCACATATCCCTCTGATACATACAGTTTTCTTATAGCATCTGCTGTGCAAACAAATCCAAAATGACTCTCAGAGTATGGCCGTTCCTGTTTGCAAATGCTGACACTCGTGGAGCTGTATCTTTCACACAGTCAGGACCAGGATAATTCTGGAGGAAAAGAAGTTGCTAACCTGTGCGTTGGGTTTGTAAATGCTGAGCTAAACCGAAGAGCACCATCTCCTGGCAGCTGGGAAGAGCTGGCACTGCTGCCGGGGATGCACGCCTAGTGCGGTTTCTCTTGCTGGGCTGTGCCGAATCCATGGCATTGGGGGTAAGGCAGCTCAGGGCTGGCTCTGGCTAGTGAAAAGGCTAATCCAGGGGTGACTTGGATTTAAGCAGTCAGCCCTGCTGTCTTTTTAGAATCCTAGAATCTCCCGAGTTGGAAGCGACCCATAAGGATCATCAAGTCCAACTCCTGGCTCCACACAGAGCCAGCCAAGTCAGAGCATGGGACTGAGGGCATCGTCCAGATGCTGCTTGAACTCAGTCAAGGTCAGTGCTGTGACCACTTCCCTGGGGAGCCTGTTCCAGTGCCAAACCACTCTCTCAGGAAAGAACCTCTTCCTCATATCCAGCCTAAGCCTCCCCTGTTGCCAGTCCCTCAGGTTCTATCCCTGATCACCAATAGTTTTGTGTCCCTCTTGTACTGTGGCACCCAAAACTCCACCCAGTGCAGTGTAGAGCAGGACAATCCCCTTCCTGGACTGGCTGGTAATGCTGGGCTTGATGCACCCACCCCAGGGTATGGTTTTGATGCCCTTGATATCTTTTTAAGAGCCAGGCTCAGGTGAGTGCTGAAGGGAAGTCACTGCCTATCTCTGAGCTATGTGTGGTCTTTGGGGGCCTTGGGTCAGAGCAAAGCTGCTGTGCTGGAAAATGTTCACTGCTCAGTTTTGGCCTCTAAATATCTCTGGATGACACCTAAAGGGCTGGGATACCCTCTAGCATCTTTTGGGGCTGGTCAGACAAGAGTATTCCACTTGCTTATAGGGCTTTGGCTGTGATCTGCATGGACATGGGAGGGAGCTGTGGAGACCCTGCTCCTGGGAACTAGCAGCCCTGCAGCATTGGGGTAGCTGGTAACGATTCCTGAGGCTCAATATCCAAAGCAAAAGTCAGAGCCAACTGTTTAAAAGGCTTACAGGAATTTGCTGGAATTTTTTGCCTGAAAAGGTTGCTGAAACCTTCATTCCTCCAGTTGGAACCAAAGATCCTTCCTCTTCTCCTTGCAGCTCCAGGCTGTAAAAGCAGCATCATCTAATTAAAGATTAGTTACCTCTCTGCTCTTCTGAAAAATTAATAATTCTGACCAAATCACTGACATGCAATAAATACTGAACCTCACATTGCAGTGCTGCCAGCTGTTCCTCAGACCTAAACTTCCATGTCCTTTTGTGTCAGTCTGTCTCGCTGCCATTGAAGGTCACTGGACTTGTGTGAAGATAGGTAGGTTAACGTGGGAACCAGTTATTTTGTTGACAATTGAATGCTACATTCTGAACTGATTTTAAGATCACTGTTGATACTGGAAGTGAGAGGGGAAAAAAAGATCAGTTTTATTTAAATTAGCTCTTTTTCTTATCTGTTACGCTCAGCTAACATTTTGCTTCCTTTTCAGTGTGCTGCAGTGGTTCAGCTTGCATTGATCCAAATTGAGCTTCAGCTGCCTTTCTTAAATTAAGAGTTACTCTGCATGGAACCAGTGATTTCTAAATTATTTCCTGTGTCAATTGCTAAGTAGCTCTAAATCCAGCGCTGTAGGAGAGGATTTCTGGAGCATTCACTTATTTATTCTGAGGGAACAAAACAGTCATTTTCAAATTTTTTTTTTTCCTTTAGAGATGATGAAAACACATGTAACTTGCTGAGCATCTCAGCTGTGCTGGAAATGACTGAATCAGACCCATTACTTCTTAGCTGGTTGCAGGAATTGAAATGGTTTCCCGAGGGCTTGTGTTACAAGTGTGACTGCGCCTCTCAGGCACTGAATAGCTTTGGCTTACCTGAATTGGCAGGCAGTTTTTGGGGCATATTTGAGGGAAATCCAGATTTTTTTAAAAAAACAACCCTTTGTAACAAGGGTAAATTCAGATCTGATACTGCCATCCATTACCAGACCTATTCAAGGCTTCTCCTTCCCACGGATATTGAACTAAATAAACTTAAAGTCAGAGAGGGCATTGCTTAATCACCAGGCTCTGAATACACTATTCTTCAGCAAAAATCTGCTCAGCTATTATAGGTTTCCATGTCTTTAATAGCCAGGCTAATAGCTGAGAGATTCACACTTCCCAAATAAGAGGCAGTTTTTACCAATGGCTTTAAATCATTCCCTGTGGAAATAGAAAGTTGCATTAAATCTTACATTAATTAGGCAGTTTTAGCTGTCTTTGGTGCTTTTGACTTTGTGGATATCTTGAGAGTTGAGATCCCTCTGTGACCTGCCAATGTGAACCCTCTCTCTACTCACATGTGTGTGGACATGTTCACACACCCTTTAACTCTTTGCCTTCCTCCTGACCCTCAGTAAGAAATGCATTTTCTGGTTTCACCATTATTTGCAAAACCACTGCAGAAAAGGGGGGGGGGGGGGGGGGGGGGGGAGAAGTCTATGATCAACAGTGAGTCTGTTTGAAATCAGCTCTTGTGCTACCACTACAGCACTGGCCTTGTACTGTTTGAAAGTGTGAAATGATGTTTCTGTCAATGACTATTTCAGGTTTATATTTTTTTCTCTCTGCTGCTGAATAGCACAAAGAATAGGAGGATATTTTCCCAGGCACTCTCTATCGCTCCCTCTCCGGGCTTGCTATAACTCCTGCTACGAAGGACCTGACACTAATGCATTAGAAACTCTTTCACTGCTCTATTGATCAGGGTTACTAAGTGCTGCAAATGCATGTGCATCTGGCTGCCATATACTCTAGACAAAGCTGGAATGAAAGCTGCAAACAGTATCTACGAATATTGGTTTGATGGCAACTCCTATCTCCCTTGACTGTGTTTGTGCTCCCTCTTTGCTAGCAATAGTGGGATGTTTGTAGAAGTGGAGTTTTGCTCACGGATGGTGTTGTGGTTGTGTATTTTTCATGAGCACTCAGAGCAGAAAATATTGCACAGACATCTTGAGCTGGCCCAAAGCTGCTCAGCATCAATGGGACTTTTTCTGGTGAATTTTTTGGGCTTTGGATTGGGTGCAGTAGGCACCAAGGAATCATCTAATGAAAGAGCAGCCCTGAAACCCCATGATTTAGGCAGCTACTCACCCAGCACAAATAGTAAATTATAAACAGCAGATACTGGCAGCAACAGGCATGAATAGGCTGTAGTCAGCAATTCACAGCCTGAAATATGTTGGCATAAACAATGCATCAGACAATTCCAACTAACCAACACATTTGTGAAAATCCAAGCCTCTTTATGGACAATTTTCCAAAAGGCAAGTTCAGCAAAATTTTTTTAAAATATATATATTTGCAAGAAAAAAGAACCCATCCCTTTCTGCTTCCTGATCATTTAGAAGTGTGTTTTGCATGAGAGTTGTCCTTGCAAGGCACTGGATGACCTCAGGTAGGACCTGATGTGGGTGCTGGGCAGCCCAGCTCAGCCATTACTCTGCTTTGGTTTCACTGTGGTTTTCCACTAAGGCTCTGTTCTGATGTACCTTTGCTAATGAAACAGAGTCATTTGGAGCAGTGAAGATGAGAGCTGCTTGAAGAGAGTTACAAAAGGATCTAGCAGCCCTGAGTGAGCTGGCAGGAAAACAGAGGGTGAAATTTAGAGTAGTGAAATGTGAAGTTACACAGAGAGGGAATAATAAAGTCCCAAATTGATGTGTCTATGAAAAATCTTTGCAGTGACCCTCACTGCTCTGAAACAAGATCTTGGCTTGACCATGAACAGTTCTATGCAGTGCTCTGCGGTGGTGAGAAGAGCTGAAGAACTGAAGGCTTGGAATAGTGATGATAACTTGTCACCTTCTAGCTCCAGCACCCCTTGAGTGGCTGGAGAGCTCCCTTGGAGGAAAAGGACACGGGGGTGTTAGTGGACAGCTGGCTGAACATGAGCCAGCAGTGTGCCCAGGGGGCCAAGAAGGCCAACAGCATCCTGGCCTGTGTCAGGAATGGTGTGACCAGCAGGAGTAGTTCCATAATACTCAGCTCTGATGAGGCCACATCTCAAGTACTGTGTCCAGTTGGACCTCTCACTACAAGAAGGACATTGAGATGCTGGAGTGTGTTCAGAGGAGGGCGGCAAAGCTGGTGAAGGGTCTGGAGCACAAATCCTATGAGGAGCAGCTGAGGGAGCTGGGTCTTTTTAGTCTTAAGAAAACGAGTCTGAGGGGAGACCTCATCACTCTCTATAACTACCTGCAAGGAGGGTGTAGAGAGGTGGGGCACAGCCTCTTCTCTCAGGTAACAAGCAATAGGATGAGAGGAAATGGTTTCAAACTGTACCAGGGGAGATTTAGGTTAGATGTCAAGAAGAATTTCTGTAATGAAAGGTTTGTCAAGCATTGGAACAGGCTGCCCAGGGAGGTGGTGGAGTCACCATCCCTGGAGGTATTTAAAAGGCTTGTAGATAATGTGCTTGAGGACATGATCTAGAGGTGGACTAGGCAGGTTTAGGCCGTGGTTGGACTCAGTGATCTTAAAGGTCTCTTCCAACCTCAGTGATCCTGTGATTCTATGTGATCTCCTCTGCAAAGGCAGCTGCCACGAATCCCTGGCCATGGGCCTTCAGGGTGTGGGGATAGAGCTGCTCTCAGCTGAGAGCCTCCAGTGGGGAGGGCTGGCTGGGGACCAGCAGCACCCAGAGTCAATGTGGATGGACACATGTGGCTGAAGAGCAAGGTATGGGTTGTTCCCCCTCTCTCATGCTACCAGGTTTCCCCTTGAAAAAAGAGGAGCATGCTGTTCCCACCCTAAAGGTGGCCCAGGGAAGAGAAGTTGCTTGCAAGCCATCATAGCACTGGGTGGTGCAAAACTATGGTGAGGGAGATGGTAATTCTGCCTTTTGCATGTCAAATGCAGCAAGGTGGTGCAGTGAAATGAAGCCTGAAGCTACACACTGAGTGGTGGCAAGGGGAAAGAAACTTGCTTCAGGGTTCACTAAATGAGCTGCACGTGCCTAATGCTTGGAGGGCTGTGGGAAGGAGTAGTGATGGTATTTAGAGGTGGTGTCGTTGCATATGTGCGAAGAGAAAGGAAATAACCTAATGCATGAAGCTCAGGAGCTTTCACCCTGATATTTCCCTGCTTCTGGCTTTGCAGCTGCAGCAACATCCTTTTAATATTGTTTGCTGTGTGTGGTAGCCCAGGCCACAGCATGTGTGGAGCTGGGCAGGAGCCCCAAGTCCTTTGTGGAGTGAGGAGCAGAGGTTGGAGGAAGCCAGCCAGCCTCTGTGATGCAGCATACATCAGCACACAAGTGGTTAATGGGCTGATTCCCCCTCCTTCCTGTAGGCACCAGCTCCTAGAGACATTAGTTTTGCTCCTCCCCATCCCTGTTCCCTCATCCCCTATAAAATTTTGTCTCCCCACCTCCTGTCTCCCCCATGGGGAATCTCGCTGCTCCCATCATCGAGCTGTGCTTTATATTAATGCTGCAAATAGCAAGTGGCTGTTGTTTGTAATTTAATTAGTGTCATCCCCAGGAATTTAAAGCATGACAGAGGGAATTAGAGGCAGCCTAGGAAAATGATACTTGGGTGTGGGTAGAGGTTTAACCACTTTCATCCCGATGTGCTATGGAGATGAGGCACACAGGAGGTATCTTTCTGGACATGGGGAAATCACCAAATGGGGATGATTAGTCTCTGCCCTGGTAGCTCTCAAATTTAGAGTAGCTACTGTTAGAAGACAAAGTGAAATTGAAAGTTGCCTACTGATTTTCCATCTCAGTGTCTGTCCAGTGGAATATTTTGTTACTGAAAAGTTTCCTTTGTGTGAAATGTCTCAATTTATCTGTATTAAAATTAATATGTCATTTTGTTCAGGATTGTTTTTGTGTTAGACAATAGTTTTGTTTTTTTTTAAGGGTATTGGATGGTGAGTCCCTGAGTCAGATTGTGAGGGAAGTTGTGACATTGCCTTCAGTGGAGATTTTTATGGACAAGTTGGGCAGATGTTGGCCAGGAACATTAGCAGTTTGCAGAATCATTATAGCTAAATTAGGGACATCAGCAGCTGGAAGCTTTGTCTGACAGATGTGCCACTATGTTGGCCAAAGGTATAGCAAAAGATAGTCCCAAAGATCTTGCAAGTGAAGCCAAGCCTGGTGCAGAAACCAAATCTAAAATCAGCAGGGAGTGAATATGGCTTAGCAGGAAGATTGATGCATGCAGAAGGCACTTGTCTCTTCATTATGCAACATTTTTGTCTCCTTGCTTTAGGTGTCACAGCCTCATCACACCTCTTTGACTATGGCTCCACTGCCAACGGCGGCGACAGCTCCTTCTACACCTCTCTGATCTCGGACGTCCACTACACCACCCCACGGGACTCCACCTATTTCACGGGCATTTATCAGCAGGAAAACAGCCCCATTCCCTGCTCGGGCAGCACAGAGGGGTTTAACACGCTGGGGCATCCTGTTCAAGATGTGACTGGGTTTGAGTCCCGTGGCTTGTTTAGCTCAGATTCGGGAATAGAGATGACTCCTGCAGAGTCTACTGAAGTTGATAAGACCTTAGCAGAACCCATGAAAGTAGAAGCTTATAAATACATGGACATAAGTAGATCAGAAGAAAAAAAATACCAAGAAAAGCCTGACCCTGACTCAGAAGATGAAAGCCCAAGCCTTACCGATCAGTACCGGGCAATACCCACAGGGTCCAGCCACACCGCTGAGCCTCAGCGGACGGCTCTGGAGAGCACGGAGGCAGCCAAAGAGCAAACCCCACTTGAAGACACAAGGTCTGGAGATCAGCACAGTGCCTCCGTGGTTACAGCCCCTGTCAAGATCACGCTCACTGAGATAGAAAGCACCGGGGAAGCTGCTGGCAAAGAGTCGAGCCTGGCTCAGTCGGAGACCGGGCTGAAGCCGAGCCGTGAGGTGGTACCAACGGTGACGGTGTCAGAGCCAGAAGATGACAGCCCGGGGTCTGTCACACCACCATCCTCTGGCACAGGTAATGCTTTTGCATGGCACTGGTATTTTTTGGTATTCAGAGAGTGCTTGCACATTGGAGAATTGCTAGGGGTTTGGGAGGTAGGTCTAAGGGGGTGCGAGCAGACGTTCACTGGTGGGCATTGCTGAGGGTACCATCAGCAAGGCAATGGTTTGGGCTGGATCCTGGTGATTTTGGGGTCTCTTGGTCATCACCCTGGCTGGCTCTGGTCCCCAGAGGAAATGAGGTGTGTGGGACCAGGGTGCTCCAAAAGGCTGGGTTAATTTTTTAAAAAATTAATAGCTGTTTTAACACGTCTCTGCTCTTGCAGAGAATAAGGTTAAATTGTTAAAAATAAGTCCTGACTTTGAGTGGAAGTGCTGCTTTTAGAAAGTGCTGAGGAGGGAAATGCTGTCATCACATTTATAAAGGGGACTGGAGGGATGAAGAGCCAGTCTCTGAAAGGCTCCTGATTTCTGGTAGGGGGGCACCAAAGTCCCGTATTATCAGATTACTGCAGTAGTACATAATATCTGGTCTTAATTTTCCCCATTGTACATTGCTAAAATATGGAAATAGTATAGTATTTTAGAAAGGAATAAAGTTCTGTGACGGGAAACAGAATTTTCAGACTTGAAATTAAATTTCAGCCTCCTGGATCAAAACCCGTTGACGATGAACATTTGACAGTTGATAATAAACATTCCTAAGCTGAAATTGCCATTTCTTTGATGGCATCTAGAAGCATTGAAAAATTGACTGGAATTTCCTTAAAATGGCAGTCTAGGATTTCCACCCCATCTGATACCTATCCTTAGAGAAATACCTACCTCCTGTCCCAAACTGAGTGTGCATTTGTATACGTTCACACATACACACACAGGTGGATAGAGCCTACTGCAGCTGTGAGTTTATCCTGCCTCAGTCAGCCAGAAACTTTAGATAATAAATAGACTTTAGGGTCCCATCTTTCTTCTCTTATTTGACTGGGTGACATCACACACTACTTCTGAGACATGCTGGTTTTTATCGATTTACGCTTTTTACACTACAAGGTAGTTAAGAACTTCAGGCACTAATTGTTATTTATTCAGTCCTTGGCAATTGTTCAAGGCTGGCTCTGTGACACTGGATAACTATCCCATCATAACAGCTGAATAGTGCGTGGCTGAGCCTCACGACTGCTCCCTTACTGGGAGGCACTGGTGAGCCCGGTGTAATTGCCGGTGCAGAAATATTCCTCTCCATGGACAAAGATGATTCCAGCACTACCCAAACAGCCCTGGGAGGTCCCACCAGCTTGTATTGAGGTGCTGGGAAGCCAGAAACACTGCTTATAGATCACGTTAAGGAAAGAGGCAGGCATCATCTTTTAGGGGCTGGCTCCCACAGGGTGTCTTCTCTGGATTTCACCCCCTTCCCACAGCCAGGGACACGCTGCGCCCAGACCCCGCGTTCATAAGCAAGGAAGAAATGTAAAACCTGCCCTGCCCAGTGACCCAGCAAAGTCGTCACTCTGAGATACCCCTTAAGAATCCTGGCAAAGCCCCCAGTTCCCTCCTGTTTGGCTCAGGACTTTTGGAAACGGTTTGCTTTTAATTACCGGCCGTCATCTTTCTGAGGAAGGGAGACGTGATCTATTCATTCGCCGCAGCGGTGATGAAAGGCGGTGGGTATTTATATGCTTCCCCGTGCCAGGGGTAAATAT
This sequence comes from Porphyrio hochstetteri, assembly GCA_020800305.1. Taxonomy (NCBI): domain Eukaryota; kingdom Metazoa; phylum Chordata; class Aves; order Gruiformes; family Rallidae; genus Porphyrio; species Porphyrio hochstetteri. The sequence continues at coordinate 63,619,216 of CM036908.1, read as the reverse complement.
GACACCCTGCTGCTGGCCACAAAGGGCATCCCTGTTTGCAAGGTAAACGCGGTGGCTGAGAGCTGCGACCCGCCAGCGCGGGCAGGAGCAGGGTGAAGCCGAGGGACGGCGCGTTGCTGCGCTACAAGGACTGGCAGTCACATGGCTGCTTGGACCTGTGCCGAGTTAAGTCATTGCTGAGGGAGAAAGTGCTTATATGCGGTAATGCAGGAGAGCGGCGCAGCTCCCACGGGCTTCCTGCAGCCGGGGGGTGGAGGAGGGGGGAAGGATGCACCCCCTTCTGCTCAATGTGCCCAATTCGACACTAACTTCTTGGCATCTGGACAGTCATAGCAGTCCCAAACCCCTTAATTTTGTCTGTGGCCATGCTCTGGGTTGCAGAAGGACTTTCCATCCGAGAGGGATGTGCTAGAAGAGAGCTCTTTTGTCGGAGGAACTGCAGACTTGCCAGCAATATGTGCTCAAAGCTGCCGATGACATGTGTATTGGCAGATGCACGAAGCAGAACTGCTTGGAGGGGTGTGGGGAGGCTGTTTTTCTTGCTCGTCACCCAGAAGGACATCATGACTCGGGTGTTATCATAAAAAATCTCCCCCTTTACCTGATTCATCTTGGGGAAGGCATATGATCGGGAAGAAATCATCTGCACAATTGCCATGAGAAATTAAGTCTGGAAATAGCCAGAAATAGTGGTTTTGTCCCAGGTCACATCTGATACAATCTCTTTCCCACCCTCTGTTATAGAGGAGCTTCCAGGGCTGGCCAGCACATCTGGGTAGGCTCAGGGGACTGATGCCAGTGGCTGCATCCAAAGCAGGGCTGGGCTGAAAGCAAATACCCAGCAGGAGTGGGCTCAGATCAGCTCTGGGATCCCCATACCTGCAACTGAGGAGCTGGAAACATCCCGCTTGCTCCACTGTGGTCCCCAGATGGGCAGACTCTGGTGGTGTCCTGTCATGGTCCTCTTCACCAGCATCAGCAGGAGGAAACTTGGGGGTATCTATTTTCCTGATGGCTATCTTGAACCCTCACTGCCTGCAATGTCACTGAGTGACATGTTAATAGTGATACAAAATCAGTGAATGAGCACTTGAGAGTCCAGAGGACAAGTGTCTGTGTGTGCTTGCGGCTGTTCCAACATTCCTCAAGGAAGAGTCAGGCATGAGGATGTCAGCTATCTCTGGGTCAGTGAGGTGGAAGGTGGGAAGAGCCGGTCAGGAAGCAGTAATGGCCAGGCACTGGCAGGGGATCAGGTGCTGTGGTCCCCCTTGGCACAGAGAGGTTCAGCTGGCCTTGCTGTGATGCACCAGGTGTAGTCTGGCTTTGAGGCTGGCTGATGCTCTGCAAATGGTACAGTGGAGCCTGTTCTCCATATGGTGACTAAAGGCAGCTGCTGGTGCACCTCATGTTGCCTCTGTTCCCTCTTATTGTGAACACTTCACCAGCAATTTTACTTTCTTGGTTATTTAATTACAAAACTCCACATGGTAAAGAGGAGGACAAGGAGGTAACAGGTGGGAAGTCTGGTGCTGGGCTTCCTTCTAGTACTGAATGTGGGCTCCCTGGTAATCCTGGGTGACCAGTCAGCCTTTTCCACTGCTTGTGTCCACTCTCTGAGTATATCTTCTTCCAGTGTGAGCCACAAAAAGCAGGGGAAATTGTTTCAAATTTTGGGTGATGAGTTGGTCAGTTATTTTGGATAGTGTCATTCTCGATGATATCAAGAATTAATTACAGTTAAAAATGTGTTTCAATCTTGGTCCCATCTGAAATAAAAGCATAACCCACTTCCTTGAAAAAAAAAAAAAAAGAAAAAAAAAGTCTAAGAAAAGTTCCTGACCTGGAACTTTTCACAGCTGTAAGTTCAAGTTTGACAAAATTACTGATAGCAACCCATGTGTAGTTATGTTCACTGATGTCAGGAACCCACCAGCCCTGTGTGTGTGTTTGTCCCCGGAACAGACCCATCTCTGTCAGGGACAGGCAGGTGCTGTCACACATGGCCTGAGCCCATGTTCCTCAAGATTGGTGATTTTCCTGGTGAAAACCATATTGCTGAGCCACTGGCCAAGCCCTGACCAGCACTGCCTTGTGCCTCAGCTTTCTCCGCAGTGAATGATGCCAATGACCCTTCTTTTAAAATGAGTATGTGCATGGGAACTGCTCTGTAAGGACAAGTTGTTATTACTAGATGGGGTGACTTTCTGCTGTGTTACCAGCCCAGCTAGAGGGATCTGTGCAGGTGTGAAATCTATTGTGTTTGTTGTCTAAGCAGCCAGAAAATTCTGTTCTTAACAGCTTCTTTCTCTTCTTTTCCCCCTTTCTTTCTGGGTGGCAGAACCGTCTGGCTCAGAGTCACAGGGCAAAGGCAGCCTGTCAGAGGACGAACTCATCAGTGCCATCAAGGAAGCAAAAAGCTTTTCCTTTGAGACCCAAGAGGTACATCGGTCACCAACCCTTTCTGCTGAGAAGAAAGACCAGCGGGCCAAACCTGGGCGCCCCACTGTCTCCTCACCCTTGGATAATGAAGCCAGCAGCGCCGAGTCGGGGGACTCGGAGATCGAGTTGGTCTCAGAGGACCCCCTGGCTGCTGAGGAAGTGTTGCACTCCAACTACATGACCTTCAGCCACATTGGAGGACCTCCTCCATCGCCCGCCTCCCCCTCTATCCAGTACAGCATCCTACGGGAGGAGCGGGAGGCTGAGCTTGACAGCGAGCTCATCATCGAGTCCTGCGATGCCTCGTCAGCCTCTGAAGAGAGCCCAAAGAGGGAGCAGGACTCCCCTCTGATGAAACCCATGGTCATGGACATTATCAAGGAAGAGAATGGCTCACGCACTGACACCTCAGACTACGAAGCAAGTCAAACAACAGAGAGCAGGATGAACAGGGAGAACCTGGCAGAATCAGCATCCTACCTGAAATCTTCCTTTGCTGCACCAAAAGTAGCTGCTGAGACCCCGACCTCAGCTGTCAGCACTGAGGAGCTGAAGGAAAGAATAATCCTGAAGAAACCCATTGAGGAAACTGTTGTTAACCAAAGTAAAGTGTCTTCCAAGGACTCTGGCAAAAGAAGTCCGTTGGCTTCACCCCTACTTCCATTCTTAAATAAGCAGAAAGGTAAATGCAGATGATTATGGTTTTTTTTTTTTGCAGTGCTGCTGAGAAAGGGGAGGAGGGAGAAGTGCCTGTTCTTTTCAGGGGCCATGTTAGTAGTGCTGAGCCCTGGATGACCTCAGCTCAAAGGTGGGCATGCTTGTGACGGTGCACAAAACATCTCTGACCTTCCCATCCTCTTCTTTTTCTCATTTTCCTTTCCCTTAGGAAACAAATTAATACCAGCAACAATAACTTGTTAGTCTTAAGCATATAGGTACTGGATCAAGCTGGAACCCCAGTAATGTAAGGCTGATTAACAGTAACATCAGGTGTCTGGAGGACAAAAAGCAACAAATGATCGTTTTTCCTTTGAAATAGGCCCTGCCTTGCCCTAGGGGAGGGATGCAATCAGGAACATGGTCCTGCCTCTTCCAGAAATGTAAGGATAATGTTTTTGAAGATACATTTAGGAAAAAAGAATGATTTAGAGGAGGGGAGGGGTTGGATTTGGTGGGTCTGGGTGTTTCTAAAGCTAGTGCAGCTTAAATGAATCTCTCTTACCTCCTGTCCTGCATAATGAGGGTTTTGTGTACCCTTCCTGGCTCAAGCAGGGCAGTGGGTGGCTTTGGGGTGCTCATCCCAGCTCTGCTTGCCTTTGGGGGCATCCCATGTGCCCCTCTGAAAGCCCTGTCACTGGCTTAGTTCAGAAAAGGAAAAAGGCTTTTTATTCTTTGCAAGATGCCAGCTCTAAATAGCTAGGATCTTCGTGCACCTCAGGCTTTGTAGGCTGGCATGGGTGGGAGGGACACTGGGGCTGCCCCCCTCCTGCCCTGTTCCCCCTCTGCTGTCTCCTCCAGCTGGGCAGCAGCTGCCCAGGGCTCTTCTGTCTGATGGAGGTTTGGAATTCTGAGAGCTGGAAGGAGATGGAGAAGGGGGGGTGTCCAACTCCACCCCTGCTGTTTAAAGAGCATCTGTTCCCTCCGTCCACGTTTGTGCAGACATTTGACCACATGATGGCCTGGAGATGTGGCAGACACGATTAAGTGGCACACTTACAATTGATTTATCTAGTGCTGTGAAAGCAAGCATGCAGGTCTGATAAGGAAACAGCCTGCATGTGCACAATGTGCTGAGGACTGCAAGATCTGCAGTGCAACTAAATATGCTAATCCTGATATTCTTAGTGGTAATGAACTAATGACATTAATGAGCTGAGTAAGAAACATGTCATTATTGCTCCTAAATATGTTTTCCTGCCAGATTCTCAGAGTTTGCAACATCATGCTGCGCATCAATTAGCGCTCTCATGAGCTTCAACCCTTTTTCTCCCCCTTCCCAAATTTCCCTTTTGAAGGACTGGCCCAGGCCCTGCCCAAACCCCAGAAGCTGCAAATCTGACTGAATGTATATTACCTACCCTCACTTCCATGTCCGACCTTGGGTCTTTGCAACCCAAAAAGCTGTCTATGTGCTGTTCTGGGCAGATGACTCACAATTTGGTCTTGGATTTGAGGAAAGTAGCTAGGGAATACCACATGGACATCTAGCCACCTGTCCCTCAATTTTGAGATTTCAGGCCCCGTTACAATTTGTAGTCACTCTTGATCGTATTCAGATTTTCTTGGCTTAACTTTTGTATCTCATTTAATTTCTGTCATGCCTAAAGTGATGCCAGCAGAGGCTCGTTCTCATATGGTGGTTGCAGAAACCCCTTGTGTCAGTGAGCAGACTTTCTCCCTGCGTTGTAGTGTGTCCGTGTGTCCTATCTGTATTCCCATGGCAGGAGTGTTTCCTCCAAGACAGACACAAGACAACTAATTACTACTTGGTAGTGTGTAGTGGACTATTTCAAGATGTGCTTTTCTCCCTTGAGACACTCTGGTACCTAAGGCAAAGGAAAAAAAACAACTACGAAGCATCTCAGGATGATGGACTGCATCAAAAGGAGTGTGGTCAGCAGGTCAAGGGAGGTGATTCTGCCCCTCTGCTCTGCTCTTGTGAGTCCCCACCTTGAGTACTGTGTCCAGTTCTCAAGTACACAACATAAGAAGGACATGGAACTGTTGGAACAGGTCCAGAGGAAGCCACAAAGATGATTAGAGGCCTTGCGGTACCTGAAGGGGCCTACAGGAAAGCTGGGGAGAGTCATGGAGTGATAGGATGAGGGGGAATGGTTTTAAATTGGAAGGGGGTGGATTTAGATTGGACATTAGAAAAAAATTCTTCACTATGAGGGTGGTGAGGCCCTGGTACAGGGTTACCCAGGGAGGTGGTAGATGCCCCCTCCCTGGAGGTGTTCAAGTCTAATGGGGCCTTGAGCAGCCTGGTCTAGTGAGAGGTGTTCCAGCTCATGGCACAGGGGTTGGAACTTGATGATCTTTAAGGTCCCTTCCAACCTTACACATTCTATGATTCTGTAAGATTGTTGCCGAAACCTGTGTAACATTTTTAAGCTGGGGGGGTGTGGCCTCAAGATAAGAAAATATGGATAAAGGTGGCATCCAATTTATAGTACTTTGTAGTAATTTGCTGTGTCGGTCATTGTGTCTTGGCACTAGTTGATTTGAATTTGGAGGTGGAGTATAGGGCTCTCTTTTTGACCTAGGAAAGGAGCACTTGTCCCTCACTCAGAGAATGCATGTGAAAGTGTGTTTTCAGCTATCAGAGCTGAATTGGGGGATGTGTTAAGTGGCTTGGTAGAACCAGAGCATCCCCCATGGGTCCTCCCAGGCTCTGTCAGCCTGGAACCGCATCAACTGGCAGGGAAGTGAGAGCACATCCAAGGGGATGGTGCCTGCCTCCATAGCATCAACCTGAGGTCTTGGCAGGGCTTTACATCACAGCATCATATATGTCTCACATGCCAACTCAGATGTACCTGACAGGCATTTGGCGTGGGTCACACCCAGCCAAAGTGATACGAATTGAGGGAGATGTGGCAGTGCTGTGCAATGGAGGTACAGCAGAATGATGTCACCCAGAGCAAGAACAGTATCATCATTCATGAATTAAGAGAATTATCTTAATCATCTCTTATTAAGAGAATACCAACAAGTTGCAACTATGTACTTGTTAAAAGACAGAAAACAGAAACCCCATCTTAGTTTCCTGTTGCCTCCTTGTTCCATGTCACCTTGAAGGTGATATCCTACCATCATGCATCCTTATTAAGACAAGATGATGATGTTCACAGAATCCAGGTGGGGACTGATCCCCCTATGGCCACCGCAGGTCCCACCTTAGTCACTGCTAGCCCAACATTTCCAGAGGTTCACAGGTAACTGATGGATCAGGTGAAGCTGTTCCACACACTTGGCTGTGTTTTCAGTGCCCAGCTGTAAATCCTTCTGCAGCCCGTGGCCAGCTTGTTGCCAGGTATTCGAAAACAGCCACGAGCAAGTGCTAACTGTTTCAAAGCATCATACTGTAATACCATGAAGGATTCTTTTACTCATATCCATGGCATTAAATATACTTTGCATGGCTCATCAAAAGGGGTTGGACTGGATGGGCAAGACAAAAGTTGATTTTGCATGCAGACTCCTGGAAACACATGGAGAAGCTGTACAAAGGGAAAGACCAGCGTCCAACCCAACCCCAGGAACAGTCTTGCTGATTGTGTTAGTGCCAGCCCCTGGCTTAATCCCTCAGAGACCTGTCTGGTGCGTCTGCTAGGTGTGTGTTCCCCTAAATAACAAGGTGGAGCACAGCAAGTGCACGTGTGGTTTGTGCAGTGATAACTCAACATCTCTGCTTAACGTCTGTTGCCATCCAGCGGCAATAACAAAAATGAGCAGGGACTCCCTACCTCCATTTTACTGGAGCTGACTATCAGGATTTGAAAGAGCACAGCTACTCCCGTGCTGTTAATTGATAAGCAGCTTTGCTTGCTTTTCCACATGGTCAGATCACATTGCTTGCTGTGACACAGACATAGTTTGGGCCAGTGCTGTGCAGATGCTACCTTTTGTTAGCATTACTGATTCCCTGGCCTCCTGAGGAGCAAAGAGAGGAATGCAGAGCTGTAGCAAGACATTTGCTCTTTGGCTGTCACTGCCTCCGCATCTCTGCTGGCATCTCCTCCCAGAGATGGATACATCCCATCCACGACAGGGATTGGAGCCCCTGTGGCTGTGGGTCTGCAGGAAGGAGGTTGCCAGCTCAGTTTCCTGCTTTTTTTTTTCTCCTTTCTTTTTTTAATATTCACCCACAGAGAGGGAAAACCAGGTGCATTTGTGTTTTCCAGGGCAAGGAATTCAGATATTTAGGTTTGTTCTAAGGAAACCCTGTCTTGCAAGAGATTTGCACAGACTTTGGAAAATAATGCAACTGATTGGCATGGTGCTGTGACATTGCATCACACTGCCCAGGTGCTGTGCCATTGCATCACACTGCCCAGGTGACATCCAGGCTGGGCTTGCACATGGCTTGGGCACAAAGGAAAGAGATTTTTGCTGTCCTGAAAACATGCATCTTGATCTGGGGCAGTTTGCAAGAAGCCTGGACTAAGGCAGGCTGGGAAGGAACATTTTGGCTGAGTTCTCTCCTGTCTTCTCTGGAGATGCCTGTCAGTAGCTGTCTGCCAGGGTGGCTTGGCTTACCGCATGCTGGTGTCCCACAGCCTGGGGACCTGATCCTGGGTGGACATTTCCCTTATGTTGGAGCATCATGTCTCTCTTCAGCCTTTCCTTCATGGACAGTGTTAGGAGATTCCTCCTGCTTGATCCATTTAATGAAATGTGCAGCAGCTTGTTACCTCTTGGATCAGATGTCTGAGGTTAAGCAAAAAAGACAAGACATGGACATTCACAGTAATGTTTCCTTTCTTTTTCTTTCATTGTATGAGGAAATTCAGCATAGGAAAAGGAAAATCCAGACCTGGGGTGGTGGGGTCATTCTGTCATTCACATGCTAGGTGTCACAGCTAGCAGGACCTGCTGGAAATGCAGTGAAATGATTTAAAATGCTTTATTCTGCAGCGTAGTCCTGCTGTGGTTCTAAGCACCTGTGAGGGACACCAAGGCTCATGGCCACCCATCTCTGTGTGGTGGCCTGGTGTCTCTCAGGCAGTGTCACAAGCTGCAATCAGGACCACTTCTGATTTTGGGGTGACAATGGAAAAATGCCCTGGGTTGAAGAACATGTTTTTCCTCCTCCCTGATGCCTCTCATGCTATCCCATGGTGTCCAGGGCTGTCACACAGTGGATAAGCACAAAGCACTGCAGGGTCTTCCCCTTTAACCTCTCACTGTGCCCACCTCTGTTGGATGCCACAGAGAAGTTGATTTTACAGTTTCTCAAGCAGAAACCATCTCAAGGAGATGGTTTTCCAGCAGAGATCTGGGAGAGACCCTGAGTTATTTGGAATGGTTTTTCTTTGGCAGAACATCGTTTGCATCTCATTAGCACATCCCTGCTGTTGGAGGTGTCGCTAGTGAGGAATTTTTCCATGGAAAAGGATGTTTGGGAGGGTGATTTAGCATTCTGAGGCTCATTTCTCATCTGTGTGCTTTCACCAGGCTGGCTCTGCAACCAGCAGCAAGCCAGACTGTGGCTTAAGCATACGGTAATGTTAGTTTAATATTTTAGTGCCATCTGCTGTAAGTGCCTCCACACTCCAGCCCATCTGTTTTGCGTGCTTCAGTTTGCTTTTTATGGGGCTCTGGTAGTGTTGCATCCTTTGGAAAGTCCCTGCTTGGAAAAGGTGTGGGGGAGAGGGCTGTGTGGGTCTGTGTGTCCTGCCTGGGGCTGGAGTGTCCTCACCTTGCAATGCTGCAGGAGGAGTGGGGTAAAAGCTGCTTGGAGAAATAAATGTGTGAATCTAGACCCACCCTTGCTACAAAATCTTGGAGTACACTGGTGAACCTCTGTGCACTTGCCTCCCACATGGAACAATATAGGGGGGAAGGGACCTGTGGAGGTCTCTGGTCCAACTCCTGGTTCAAAGCAGTTTGGTCAGTTTGCTCAGGCCCTTGTCTACCTGTCCACCTTCTCAGCAAAGGCAGAGGTTTAGGGGTAGCTGAGAGCTGGGCCCTTTGAATTTTTGGCCAGTCCCATGATGCTGCCTCAGCATCAGGAGCTGCAGGCACACTGCAGAGCAGGGTAGAGGACTGTCACCATGCAATGTAGCTTCATACAGAGTGCACTGGCAGGAACTTCACGAGGCCCAGAGAGCCCATCTCCTGGCTCATAGCCAGGATCCCTGGTAGAGCATTCTTCACAGATGCTTGTGGCTTGTTTGGAAAGGCAGATCTACCACCAGCTCCCAGGCATCTACTGAAAACAGTTGCCATTCTTCCACCCTCCTTCACTTGAGGCTAAAAAATTCTATCTTCTTCTGTTTTTCCCCTCTGGTCATGTTTTCAAGCTGTCTGAACTGTCTTGTTCCCTTCATCCTTTTCTATCACTTGATTCTATCCTTCTTAAAGAGAGGGTACCTGCATGGATGCTGTCCCTATGCTCATGATGGGTAACTTGCCTGCCCTGCACAGTATTGGCTTCTATTGCTGCAAGAGGGATCTCCTCCATACTGCTGGGAAATGTCTATTCAGACTCCTGCAGCAGGCTGCACTGACCCATCTTTCCCTCCTTGGACACATTTGGCTCTTTTATTTATCTGCATGATAACACAAATGGAATATTTTTTGAAAGATTGGGGAAGCCCAGTGGAAAAATATGTTAACTGTGATCATCTTGCTGATTTCTGAGAAATGGAGAGTTTGAATGACTTTCTGCTCAGACAGTTGAATGCCAGCTGGAGTGGGGTTGGTCTGTTAGTGCAGAGCAGATGAATTTAGGGGGACAGGTGTTTTTCAAGAGCCATGAACAATTATTGAGTGCAAGATGTCTGGCAGGCATGACTTACAGCTTTTCCAGAAATCTTCCAGAATCTTCCCCTGAGCAAAATGGTTTATTTTTCTCTTAGACTGTCCAACCTCACAGCCCACTTGGGATCATGAATCTCCTTATACTCTGCCACATGCAGGGTTCTTCCTCAGACCATCCCTTTAGGAATGGATAATGTGCACTCTCCATTTGCAAACCAGTGAAAACAGGCTTTTGTGTAAATGATGCTGAAGACCTTTCTCTCAGTTTTTAGCTCAGAAGGTTCTTAGGGAAGTACAGAGGGCCTTAGAGGAAGAAATGAGGCCTGCATTGCTAAACCCCATGCTAGGAACACACCTGGAGTACTGGCAATCAGTCTGTTGTCCAGACCAGTTCTCTTCTTCCATACCTGTTTGACTCCCCTTAATGTGAGGTCAGGGATGAGTTTAAGACTAAGCTGGTGGACAGGAGGGAATGCAGCTAAGGCACGCTCCAGCCTGCTCTTGTGTCCCTGCTCTGATGTGTGTTCTTCGTTGGCTCTGTGGCCTAGCAACCCAAAGTTATGGCAAAAATGGCCTATTAGCCAGACCAAAAAAACAGTTTTAAATTAAAATGCCTGAGCATTTGGCCCATATCACCTCTGGCACCGGTTTCCTTCCATGATTTTTGGTTTTGCTCATGAAAATTACTCCCAATGAGTTGGGTGATGTCAAACTTTTAACACATAAGTGTCAAAGCATCTTAAACACGGTGGCTGGATGCTCTGAGGTGGTTTTAAAATTGGGCACAGCGTAATGTAGGAGGATCATACATCTTCTCTTGGGACTGCTATCCACTCCACTGCCTGTGTGTGAGTTAAGTACAGGGCTACAAAAATTTATAGACCCTATCCTTTTGTTTTCATATATCTTTAAGAGCAAAGGACTACCTCTGAAGAGCTGTCATAAGTCAGAGCAGTCAAACAGAAGCATATAGACCTTTCTGATAGATACAACGTAGGATGGTGTTTATAACATATTTCTGCCAGGTCAAGATTACGTTGTGGCAGGTTTAAACAAAACAAGGCTACTTGTTTGACTCTGTACAGGTACCTGATGGTTATGTCAAATGTTTAAATATCCAAGCCATGAATGGCAAAGTCTGAGCAAAGCACAGCAAGTTGCTGGACGTCTGTATGCAAACAGGAACTTGCTGAGAAGAGGTCCCTAGAAGGAAGATGTGCAATGTGTCAGTGCCTTCCTCTGCCAGCCAGGCTGCACAAACAGAAAAGCTTCAATTGTAGAATCACTCACAGTTCAAGGGCGTTTTAAAAACCAAAATCCTGACACGGTGTCCCTTTTGGTGTCAGCAATCAAGGATTTGGATTTCAGGCAAGGCTGTGACACTGCCAACCTGATGGTAGCCAGTTTTTTCCTAGATGGTGCAATGCTTTGCCTGGATACCCCCAGAAAATCTTGGAGGTTATTGACAGAGAAACCTAACAGCTATTGACAACTTTTCTGTGGCTGACACAATATACAGTAAGAAGAGGTGTTTATTCTGGGCAGAAACAAGGAAAAAACCCACCAAACCCCATATGTAATTCAAGGGAAAAGTTATACTGCCTCCAAGGCTTTTCTGTAAATGATGTTAAAGACCTTTCTCTGAGTTTTTAGCTCAGAAGGTGCTTAGGGAAGCTGATACCCTATCACTCAAATTAGGTGTAGGAAAATTCAAAACATTTGGGGTTTATTAGCACAGAATGTTTTGCCTCTTAATTCAGTCTTCTCATAAATGTGCTTTGCAGGGAACTTATGGAATATTTTTTTTTTCTGATTTGTGAGAAATGCTTCTTCTGAACCTCTTCAATGCTCTGTGAGCTGGGAATCATGGGTTTTCACCAGCTTTATTGATTAACTCAGATGAAGAGGTTGGATTTATTTCATGTCAGATTTAAATCTATGACTAAGGTGTGGTGATATAAAATACATCTTCACTTCTCAAGGAGAGGTAAAAGACAAACTTTTTAACATCTCTGCCTGTTTCAGGCTGATTGTAATTCTTCAGATGGAATGCAGAATAAGGACTTCCCTGAGTATTGCTGTTTGTGTCTGGTAGATAGCATGAGATTCAAATTAAGCTATTTGACTGTAGTAAAGAGGGGGGCGTGTGCTAGGAGATCTCCATTGGGAATAAAACCTGGAGGTGGGTATTGATTTTACTGATGTTTTTCCTTAGCTACTGAGAGTGCACTGCTGATTGGGACATAATAACAATATTGACTGAAAAGGGGATTTACTTCTTTTTTCTTTTCCTTGGGAGGCTGCTGTGTTCATACCAGTTCAGAACAATATAGAAAATAAAGGACGTGCAATGATCCAACAACTCAAAGGGCTTGATTTCCCCCCTGAAGAAAGAGTGTCTGGTGTTACTGTCACTTTGAGTCTGAATCTTATCTTCATTTCCACTTTCTTTTGTTTGATTCCTCTGTGGTATTTTTTTTTTTTAACTTTCTTGACCTTTACCCAACCTGGGCAATTTTGCCCACTGTTTTTTCCAGAGGGATCACAGATATCCTTTCCTCCCTCCTCTGGCTCTGACAGCAGCTCGGTGCTTATGTGGGAATTGTAGCGGTGAGAGATCATTCTGGTGTTTTGCTTCCCCAGCATTTCATTTGTGTTTGAGCAATACAGACAAACAGGGAAGAGAATTACTGCTGCCAGAAACAGGTCGGTTTGGATGGCATAATCTTCTACCTCCACCGTGGGTCTGCCAGGCACTAGCCCACCTGTAGTGGGGACATTTGGTGATGTCAAGGTTGCTTAAATCAGCTCTAGCAATGAAAGTGAAGGTTGGTCATTTTGGTTAGTGATAATAGATTTCACAAGTGCTATGGGTTTCAGAAAATTTAGTATACAAAGATCACTGTACTTCTGAAATAGGTGATTCTCTATTTGAGAGAACTGAGTGTTTGTTTCCTCCCCATTCAGAGCTCAGAAGACACAAAGCATGAATGTTTTGAAAGCTGCATTACATATTTTTAATATTTTGAGGGGAAAAACCCTGCCAGCTGTGTTGCTTTTAAGTGAAGGGCTCATTGCTAATCCAGCAGCCTTGTTTTAGGGTTTATCTTCCTTGCAGCTTCAACTTGACTCCTGGGTCTATGCACTGAAACATCTTTGGTATCACTTACTCAGAGAAACCCTTTCCCAACTGGTGCCATGTGATTTTATGTGGAATTGGTGATCTCTTCCAAAGGTTTCAGGTAATGTTGGAGTTTGCTTCACACTGCAGCTCCCCATAGGGGTCTTCTGTAACATGGGCACTGATTAGGTCCGCTGGACCACTGCCAGTCCTCCAGCGCTTCCCTGCGATTCTCTAACATCACTGGAAAGGACATACAGCTTTCTCACTGTTCCTATGAAAATAATCCACTACTCGGCTCACTAGGGTGCAAACTGCTGAGAGGTGACCTCAGGAGTCCTCTAGAGCTGGGGTAACTTGAGAGGGACAGAAAGGACACAAATCATCAGTATTACCTTTGCAAAAAAGCTATGTCTTAGAGAGAAAAGGCTTCCAAGGCAGCAAATTCAGCTTGCATTAAGGATTTGGCATTAGACCATCCACATCCCCAGGTAAAGTAGGAATTTCAGTAATGTTTGTCCCCTTTCAAACTGGATACTAAAGAATAATTTGCTAGGGAAACAGCTCTTGGTGTTGCTACATCATCTGACAAGATGTAAACATTGTTGGAGCAGCACATTTCATACAAATGAGCAAAATATGACTTTTTAAAAATTGCTCTCATCTTTTGAGTAGAAAGTGCGATGGGATTGCAGGATTTAAGGAGACAAATGCATGTTTCTGAGGTCTGATACCATTCACAGCCTGGCTGGTATCAACCTTGCTCGATGTTACTTGCCTTGCTTGATGTTACTTGGGATCCACAGTGGTTTAAGATCAAAATCCAGTCTCTGACAACCCCAGAGACACTGTTTTCACAGCGACTCCTTTAAAAGTAGCCTAGGATCTTTCCCATTCAGTGTTGTTGGCAGATGAGGGCATTGTATAGACAGGATTTTCTGCTCTCTTTTAGGAATATAGACAGTTCCTTAGAGGCAGGGGAGTTCTAAGATACACCCTAAAGAAATGCTGATAACATCCACAAAACAAGGTCTGTATCTGGGCAACCAGCAAGAAGCAGGGTAGGAGAGCTTACAGAAAAGCCAGCAGAGATTAACAGTCAGAATTTCTGAAGGTTACTTTGTCGACCAATGTACCATTGAAACAAGAGCAGCTATGCTTACTTGCTTAGGTTAAGTGACAGACCTTTTCCAAAGAAGGGAAGTTACTTCCCAGAGCAAGAGAATGGGCTGCCTGCCCTGCACATCTCAGATGCCTGCCCTGGAGATGCTGGAGCTTTGCTGCTGCTGCTGCTCAAACAGCAGGCCCATAGCTGAAAGCAAAAGTTTAACTGCCCCAACCAGAGAGTCAGAAACCGAGTGGGATTTAAGAAAAGCCGTAGCAGTAATTGTGCCTTGTGAAAGGAGCACTCAGCTGTACACTTTATTTGCACACAGTTATTGCAGTTGGATACCGTGTGCCAGCTCTGCTGCCTGGTGCTCTCAGACATGGTAACTGCAGGTGTAAGCTGGGTCAGAAGTTTGTGTGTGCAGTTATGTCTGATGTTCCAGAGACACAGCCCTCAATCCGTGAGGGGAAATGGTCTGAGTAGTCCCGCTCCAGGAGGTGGCTGAGTCACAGGGACAGGACTACTAGGAGCTGTGTACCTACAGGTTTGGTCCCTGCTGACAGCCCCACTTCTCTCAGCTCTGGAGGCTGGCAGCGGGGGACGGTGAAACAGTCCACATCTCCAGGCTAAGCGAGAAAGAAGATGCTGTCATCTTACAGATGCTGAAACGCCTGCACACCCATCTTAAAGCCCTTGTGTCTGGAAAAGCCAGTGGAAAAGGGACTGAGATTGACTAATTTGTCATATGATTAATTGATTTGTTGGGTATGATGAATTGATTTCACTGCAATAACACTGTGAATACACAACGAAACTGGGAAATGACCCTGTTTCTTTCTGAATCCTGGTTTGTGAGAGTATTCTTAATACTTGGTTATTGACCCTTGTATATGATAGATGTCTGTGAAAAAATAGCAGGCTTCAGCATCATTCAGAGTGACAGTGAGCAGAAGCAGCAAGGCCCATGGATTGAGCAGAATGTTATCAGTGCACCGTTTCTATGAAAGGGGTGATTTCCATATATATAGCTATATTTCCATATAGCTATGGCAGTGAGCTTTCTGCTTGTAGATCTTGCTCCTCCAGCAGCAATGAAGGGGAGATTATGTTGGAATTAAGTTTAAATGGAGAAAAGGGCCTAAGAACTGATCCTACAAAGTGCCAAAGGGGCTTTGACACATGCTGAATTATTCATTGAGCTGGCAGGGCAAACCGACATTGCAAAGGCAAATAAATGAGGGTACTGGAGAGAAAATGCCAAAGGATTGTCAGCCAAATGCCCCAGTGTCACAGATTTCACAGACATCTGGCCTGGGATCCCACCCCTTAAGTGCTGGTTGCTGCTAGGTGCAAGCTCTTTGTAAAGGAGAGAGCGAATGTTTTGGCCATGCAGTCAAGTGGGACTTTGGTGATGCCTGTGGGGCCAGATGAGCTCTGTTTGTGATGGAAGACTTTCCCTTTGAAGGGAGGTATTGCAAAGAGCTGAAAACAGCCAGCAAGGAGCTGTCTAGGGCCAGAGATGTTCATGGGGCAACTATGGTTTTACCTTGTTTTTCTTGTCAGTCGCCAAGGGACTTTGGACCCTGTGTGGCCAGAACCAGAACAGCAGATGTTGGTGTACAGGGGGTTTCCCCAGGTTTTCCTGAGGAAGGGAGATGATGAGGGAGCAGAGAGACCCATCCTGAGCTGGAAGTTCACGCGGCGGTCACTGATGAGGCACGGGTGTTGCTGGGGTGATGACACCCCCTCCCTTTTAAAAAGTCTCAAGGAGTGTGAGGCACAGGTTGGGCTGACAGTGTGAGGGTGTCAGGTGGCATGGGGTGTAGTAGTCTACAAAGGAGTGACTACATTGTCGGACAAGGGAAGGGTAATGGGTGTCATCTGTCTAGACTTCTGCAAGGCCTTTGACACAGTGTCCCACAACATCCTTCTCTCAAAGTTTAAGGAATATGGCTTGGTGAAGCTCTGAGCAACCTGATCTAGTTAAAGTTGTCCTGGTTTACTGCAGGGGGGTTGGATTAGATGACCTTTAAAGGTCCTGTCCAACCTAACACGTTCTATGATTCTGTGATGTAACAGATAGCCCAAGGTAATGCTTGTCACCCACAGCTGTTTGGACAACATGCCATCTTCCCCAGTGCTCCTTCTCCATGTAAAATCATCTTTCCCTGACCAATCTGGGCAGTTTGCAGGTATCCCCCACCCTGCCTTGCCTCCATTTCAAATTCCATAGGAACAGGGGAACAATATCTTGTCAAACTGTTCTGCTGTAACACCTCTGTGTTTTGAGGGAAGGGAGGGAACCGAAGCCTCACCTTTAGCATGGTTAGGATCTGACCCTCCTCTCGGGGACAGCCTGAACAGAGACAGTGCCTTTGCAGTGTTCACTGCACCACAACGCACAGCAGCAGCTAAGAGGAGTGCCTGGGATGAGCCGTAGCTGTCTGACACATGCTTGATGCTACATGGAAGGGGAGCTATAAAGATCAATGTGATAATTGCGGGCTCACAGGCCTGGCCATTCTGTGATTTGAGTCCTGCCTGGGGAGCAGAACTGTTTCCTGGCACCTCTCTGTCTGATAAGACTAGAAACGTTGTCTCAAACACCGTGTAAATGGCTCTGCTGCATGTTGCTGAGCTCTCCTGGGTATTCTGTAAGAAAATATTCAGAGCACTTGGCTTCAGCTCCTGTTGTTGTTGTTGCTCTGATTTGAAGATGCTGGCAGCTGAGATTTTCAGGATTTATTTGGATGCAAGCTTTGCTTTTGCCCTGTGGGCAAGGGTGGAGTTCAGATCTGCAGTTTCTATTCATGGGTTTGAGTCAGGCACAGATATGTCTCATACCTATGTGTATAATTCTATTCCTAAAACCCTCCCCTCCTGCCTGCTTTGTGCTTGCTCAGTAGAGTTCCCAGTGCTGCTAAATGGATGTTATGCAGAAAAAGCAAGGGGACAATCATGCAGCAGAAACACAGACAGCAGGAACTGTCTAGGCCTTCACAAAGCCAGTATCAGCATGTCCAGTGTTTGGCTGCATCCAAATACTATGTCCTTGATTGCTTTGGGCTCCTGCAGTCCAATACTCCTTCCTGTTTCCACAGCTGAAAGCAAAACAAGCTCTTACGCCATCCTCACCTGAGCTGAGCCCCACTCACGCCTGGGGGTAAGACCGTCCCATCCACTTCCAGAAAATGCCACAATACAGTTGTGACAGCTGGGGTTTGTAGATGACCCTTTAAATATGTCCCTGCTGTGGCATGTTGTGGTGAGCCCTGAGGTCCTGGTCCCTGTGACCCAGGACAAGGACTCCTTGGAAGAACCCACAGCCCCCACCCCGCCCCCAGACCTGTGCTTGGGTTTCCTTGGTATCTCAAGCCACGTGTGACCAGGCATGAGGGCCAAGTTATCATCTCATTCCTATCAGCACTGGCTTGGGAAAATGAAGTACAAACAAGGAAGCACGCACAAAGCATGCACATCCTAAAGCACTGAGCTTTGTGAATCCCTCAGCAACAGAGCCTATGAATGGGGGAGTCCATCTCTTTTAGTTTATCTGTGGTGATCACCACAGCAAGGAAACGAGATTTGAAAAATCAGATTACTGAGGGAGTTTGTGCCACACACTTTGGCTTTGTGCAGTTCTTTTAAACAAGATTTAACTGTAGGGTTTTGACTCTTTCCAGAAAGGTGAGACTGCAACACTTACTGCTGTCATTCCTGTGGGGTTTCACTTTTGCTGACCAAAGTGAAGAGTCTGTAAAATGCTGAGGCACTACCTGTGCATCCTTTTAGCATATTTCAAACCAAAATAGGAAGAAAGAGGATGTAAATATTGACTGGAATTGTGTATTTGAGAGCACCCAGGGATCTACATTTGGATAATCTACGTTGTGAGAGACGTCAGGGGAATAGCAGATGACTTTGAAAGGTGGTAGTGCTAGACATGTTTCTTAACACACACAAACTGCTTCCTGATTTCATAAGGAAAAAGAAACCTCTGTGCTGATTATTGTTTTTAGATCCTGTTTTAGTAGTAGTGCCTGGAAACCCAGTCAGGATCAGGATCTTTTGTAAACTGAGATATGAGCACACAGTGAGGTCCTCTGCTTGGAGAGCTTGCAGGATGGCTTTCAGTCTAAGGAGGATGGTTTAATGCATGAATCCAGGCAATGCCACCATTTTGTGTGGGTTGAAGTCAGCCCTGCTTTGCCTGGTGCCCACTCCTTTTTTTTCAGCCTCTCAGTCCACTCACCATGGTGTTACCCTTCGGGTAGGCAGGTGGGTGGAAAGGTGAGGGAGAGGGGAGGCAAGCGAGGAGGCTGGGGTCTGCTCTTCTTTGTTCCCAAACCTTTTCCCTAGTTGAATCCATTTGGAAGTGAGACGTGGTAAACTTGTGCTGGTGAGTCACTACATGCCCAGCAATATCAGTCAGCCCCATGTACCCCAAGTGCACCTGTTCTGTCACGGAGAGGAAAGATGAGAAAACATATCTAATATTTGCTTTATAAAACAGAAATACAGAAGCCTGCTCACATCCAGTGAAAGAAAGGACAAGTCTCTCCTCTTCAGGAACTGTTTTGGTGCTTTACTAGTAGGTGAGATGACAGAGGACGTTATCTCCAGCTCTACCCTTGCCCATGTTTGCTGCATGGTAAGGTGTGGCTGCCTTTGCACCACAGGTCTCTCATTTAACGCCCATTCCCGTTATGTTTGCACTCAGCTTTAAATCCAGCTCATGGAGAAGGATGTAGTGGGTTTGGCAGGAGATGAAGCTCTGCCAGTCTGTATGAGCACACACTTCCTCCTGCCATGTACTATAAATGATGCTTCTGCTGTACATTAGAGGAACGGAACTACGTAAGGGCTGGAGGACCACATAGTCTGCTTTAATTATTCATCATTAGCAGTAGCTATTATTATTTAAGAGCTGCCCTTTGTGGCCAGAAATTCTGACTGCTAGCCTGCTTCTTTCCTTGATTGTTACAACCCAACAGCCTGCTGCACTTGCTCTTGTAGTGTGCCAGGGGAAAGGTCTGCTCCATCAAGTCCAGCTCCCACCTATAACTGTCCCCAGTAAGACCAGGCCTCCTGGACTCCCCCTCAGGGCTCTTCTTTGCAGTAATTCATACCAAGCCACCCAGTGCTTAGCTTCTCATGTTGATCCCAAACGTGTGCTGGGTTTCCCTCACTGTGCTCCACCGATATCCCCACGAGCCTCACTCAGCCATACAAGGGAAGAGTTCCTACCAGCGGTGCCAGCACACCTTACTATTATCTCCGTTCCTCCCTGAGAAGCACAGGCCTTGTTTACTCTTCTTTTAATAACACAGATGGTTTTAATAGTTCTCTGCCTTCGCCCCCAGTTCTTTCTCCTTGTCTGCAGTCTGTTTAATGCTTCCTTCTAAGTGATGGCTTTGTCACTTAATCTCATTAAAACTTCTCTCCACTGAACTCCGTGAGCTGCTTATTAGACCGTAAGCCTAATCTCCCATTTGTAATTAATTTGTTCTTTGCCTCCTACAATTTGGCATCATTAGATAATGGCATCACTCTCAAGGTCATTGATAACACAGCACGAGGTATAAACACCCATGGCTCCAGCACTAGCTGCCCTGCTAGCCTCCTCCTTCCTCCTCTCTTCGCCACACTGCTTCATTTTATTGACAGCTTTCTCCCTTTCCCTCAGCCAGTTTCTGACGCATTTGGGATGCTTCCTGTCCAGAGTGTGCTGCTATGTGAGTCTGCAGATCAATATCCTGCACTGTCTAGAGACAAATGCTTTCCTGATATCCTCCAGACTCATCTGCACTAGTTTTCCGCTTGCTTTCCAGTTCATTCCTATTCAGCCCAAGAATTTTGGTTCACTGTTCTTCCTTTGCTGAATTATATCTTTGTAAAACTTGCAGAGCCTTGTCCTCATGGGCTCAGGGTTGGGAATGGGATGCAGGAGCGTTTCACCTTTGGGCCACTGGGCCCAGTGGACACTCAGTCTCTTGCCAAGGGTATAAACAAGCCATGAATCACTATAATGATTTCATTTCCATAGTTTTTAAAAAGGAAAAAAGCCTGGATTATCATAGTTCATGGTCCCAACCAGTACGACCAGGCAATTCCTGTTGGTGGAATGAAGGAAGAAGCCAAGCACTAATCAGAGATGAAGACAAAACCAGAGCTTCCTTACTCCCTGCAGGTCCTGCCAGGATGCTGGTACTCAACAGTTACTCAGACTTTGCCTCCAGCCTGTGTATAAAGGTGTAGCAGAGCCCTGCCCTGACTGGGTCTGCTGGCTTGAACCCCCCCTTAGCAATGAATTTCACAGGCTAGAAAAGGCAGGAATAAAACCTTTGGCAATACTGCAGTTTATTAATTGGGATGTGCTGGTATAGAGCTGTCTGTGACCTTTGCAGGGTCTGGAAATAGGGTCAGTCTTGGTCCAGCCTAAATCATAGAATCACAGAATGCATTAGGTTGGAAGGCACCTTTAGAGGTCCGACCCCTCTGCAGTAAGCAGGAACATCTTCACCAGATCAGGTTGCTCACAGCCCCATCAAGCCTGACCTTGAGTATCTCCAGGGATGGTGCTTCCACTACATCTCTCTGGGTAACCTGTCCAGTGTTTCACCACCCTCAGAGTGAAGAACTTCTTAACATCCAACCTAAATCTCCCCTTTTCTAGCTTAAAACCATTACCCCTCATCCTACTGCTACACGTCCTTGGGAACAGTTCTTCCCCAAATTCCTTATAGGCACCTTCCAGGTCCTGGAAGGCCACTATAAGTTCCCCCTGGAGCCTTCTCTTCTCCAAGCTGAACAAGCTCAACTCTCTCAGCCTGTCTTCATAGCAGAGATGCTCCAGCCCTTGGATCATTTCTGTGGCCCTCCTCTGGACACTCTCCAAGAGGTCCATGTTCTTCATGTGCTGAGAGCTCCAGAGTTGGAGATAGCACTCCAGGTGGGGTCTTACCAGATCAGAGTAGAGGGGCAGAATCACCTCTCTGAATCTGCTGGCCACAATTCTTTTGAAGTATCCCTCCCTAGATTTCCTTGTACCCAGAAATTAAAGTGTTCTCCTTCCCTAAGCTGGCTGCTGATTCTTGTAGGAGCAGAGGTGGTTCCCATTTAAATGCATAGTTCTGTGGAACCAGGAATAGCAGCTGATGTATGGCAAGATAAAGATCTTTGGACCTCACAGTGAATCTGTACAGTCCTAAGACTGCATGCTTGGCTCAAGCTGCAGACCATGGAAAATCCATACTCAGTAACCATACCTCCATCTCCAAGCTGAAAAAGGCTGGCTTTTGGGAAGGATGAGGAAAGGTGGAGGATGAAGAGAAGATGGGAAGGGTTCATCCATCCAGCTCATCTAAATCATGAATGCCAAGTAAGTTTTGGTGATACTAGCTGTCAGATATTTAAGAAATAACTTACTTTGCTCTGACAAAACCACATTGCATTCAGAATCCTTCCAGATCACAGAATCACAGAATTGTAGGGGTTGGAAGGGACCTCGAGAGATCATCGGGTCCAACCCCCCCGCCAAAGCAGGCTCCCTAGCTCATATTGCTCAGATAGGCGTCCAGGCGGGTCTTGAATATCTCCAGAGAAGGAGACTCCACCACCTCCCTGGGCAGCCTATTCCAGTGCTCAGTCACCCTCACTGTGAAAAAGTTCTTCCGCATGTTGGTGCGGAACTTCCTATGCTCCAACTTGCAGCCATTGCCCCTTGTCCTATCCCCACAGACCACTGAAAAGGGGCTGGCTGATTCCCCCTGCATCCCCTGCTTCAGATAATTATAAACTTTGATTAGGTCCCCCCTTAGTCTTCTCTTCTCAAGGCTGAACAGTCCCAGCTTACTCAGCCTTTCCTCATAGGGGAGATGCTCTAGGCCCTTAATCATCCTCGTAGCCCTTCTTTGGACTCTTTCCAGGAGATCCCTGTCCTTTTTATACCAAGGAGCCCAGAACTGGACACAATACTCCAGGTGGGGCCTGACCAGGGCAGAGTAGAGAGGGAGGATCACCTCCTTTGACCTGCTGGCTACACTCCTCCTGATGCATCCCAGGATCCCATTGGCTCTCTTGGCCACCGAGGCACACTGCTGGCTCATGGCCAACCTGTCATCTACCAGGACCCCCAGGTCCTTCTCCACTGAGCTCTTCTCCAGCAGGTCATCCCCCAGCCTGTACTGATACAAACAGTTGTTCCTTCCCAGGTGCAAGACTTTACACTTGCTTTTGTTGAACTTCATCTGGTTTCTCCCTGCCCAGCTCTCCAGCCTGTCCAGGTCTCTCTGGATGGCAGCGCAGTGCTCCTGCGTGTCAGCCACTCCTCCCAGCTTTGTATCATCGGCGTACTTGCTGAGGGTGGATGTTATTCCCTCATCAAGATCGTCAATGAAGATATTAAACAGGACTGGACCCAACACTGAGCCCTGGGGAACACCGCTGGTAACAGGCCTCCAGTCAGATTCTACTCCACGAATCACAACCCTCTGGGTTCGGTCCGACAGCCAATTCTCAACCCACCTCACTGTCCACTCATCTATCCCATGCTTTCTCAGCTTTGCTATCAGGATGTCATGGGAGACAGTATCAAAGGCCTTGCTGAAGTCAAGGTAGATGACATCCACTGCTCTCCCTCCGTCTACCCAGCCTGTCATGAGATCGTAGAAGGCTATGAGGTTGGTCGAGCACGATTTCCCCTTAGTGAATCCATGCTGACTACTCCTCATGACCTTCTTCTCTTCCAATTGCTTGGAGATGGCATCCAGAACAAGCTGTTCCATTACCTTTCCAGGGGCAGAGGTGAGGCTGACCGGCCTATAGTTACTAGGTTCCTCCTTCTTGCCCTTTTTAAAGACTGGAGTGACATTGGCTATCCTCCAGTCTTCAGGCACTTCTCCTGTCCTCCAAGACCTGTCGAAGATGATAGAGAGCGGCTCAGCAATCACCTCCGCCAGCTCCCTCAGCACACGTGGATGTAACCCATCTGGGCCCATGGATTTGTGTGCATTAATCCCTTTGAGCCGCTCCTGGACCTCCCCTACTTGAACCAGAGGGAAATTCTTCATTTCCCAATCAGTCCTACTCTCATCCAGTGTCTGTGGGTCCCGGGGGGCCTTTGAAGTGAAGACCGAAGCAAAGGCGGCATTCAATATCTCCACTTTCTCAGCATCCCCTGTAACCAGGACACCCTCCTTATTCAGCAAGGGACCTACATTATCCCTGGACATCCTCTTACTGTTCACGTGTCTAAAAAACCCCTTTTTATTATCCTTTATGTCCCTTGCCAGCTTAATTTCCAAGAGGGCTTTAGCCTTCCTAGTTGCATCCCTACAGGCCCTGACCACATTCCTGTATTCTTCCCAGGTGCTCAGACCCTTTTTCCACTATTCATAGATCTTCTGCTTCTCTTTGAGTTTGCTCAATAGCTCCCTGTTCATCCATGCAGGTCTTCTGCCTCTCTTTCCCCATTTCCTCCTCAAAGGGATGCATCGTTCCTGTGCTTGGAAGAAGTGCTGTTTGAATGCTAGCCAGCTCTCGCAGGCTCCCATTCCTTCAAACAGCATAGCCCACGGGATAGCCCCCATTAAGTGGTGGAGGAGATCAAAGTTAGCTCTACCAAAATTCAGGGTAGCTATCCTACTTTTTGGCTTGCTTCTTCCACCCAGGATCATGAACTGAACCATTTCATGGTCGCTTTGCCCTAAGCTGCCCCCGACCTTCACTTCCCTAACAAGTCCATCCTTGTTAGTGAAAACAAGGTCCAGCAGCCGCCCTCCCCTTGTGGGCTCCTGCACCATCTGTAGCAGGAAATTGTCTTCAACACACTGCAGAAATTGTCTGGACTGCATACGACTGGCCGTATTGCTTGCCCAGCAAATATCTGGGTAGTTGAAGTCCCCCATAAGGATCAGTGCCCGGGAACTTGAGGCTACTTCTAACTGTTTATGGAATGCGTTATCTACCTGCTCCTCTTGATCAGGGGGCCTATAGCACACTCCCACAACAATGTCCCCCATACCGGTTTGCCCCTTGATTTTAACCCACAAGCACTCGACAGAAGGTTCATCCTTCCCCAGGTGGAGCTCAACACATTCTAGGTGCTCTCTCACATAAAGAGCAACTCCTCCACCTCGCTCCCCTAGCCTGTCTTTCCTAAAAAGCACATAGCCATCCATGACAGTGTGCCAGTCGTCCAGGTTGTCCCACCACGTCTCTGTGATTGCGATGAGATCATGGCCCTGCGACCGCACAAAGATCTCTAGTTCTTCTTGTTTGTTCCCCATGCTACGTGCATTTGTGTAAAGACAGTTCAGTGGTGAAGCAGATGTAGGTATCCTCAACGGCCCACAGCGAGATTTCTGACAGGGGACTGGCAAAAGTGGCTCCACGGAGGAGTACTCAGGGCAGTCCACAGAATTTTCCCTACTCTCACGTGGAAAAACGTCCCCAAGTCCACGACTGTGCTGTTGGTATTTACCTCTTCCCACCGTCAACTCCCGTTGTGTCTCCCGAAGCCTAACCCTGGCAGCCGCCTTAATATCCCCTTCCCCCTTCCTAACTAGTTTAAAGCACGATCGATGAGCCCTGCTATCTCCTGGGCGAGGATCCGCTTTCCTTTATAGGACAGGTGAGCCCCATTAGCAGTACTCATGCTAGGAGCAGAGTACACCATCCCTTGGTTAAAGAATCCAAAGTTCTTGCGCCGGCACCAGCCTTTTAACCACACATTCAACTTGTGGGTTATCCTGTCCTGCTCTGAGCCCCTCCTCCCACAAGTGGGGATAGAGCAGAATATTATTTGGGCTCCCCCCGCCTCAACAGAGCGCCCCAGGTCCCGGAATTCCCTTTTGACAGCTTGCAGGCTACACTTTGTGATTGCGTCCCTGCCTGCTTGAACTATCAGTAAGGGATAATAGTCAGTGGATCTTACCAGGCCTGGTAGCCTTCTGGTAATATCCCTGACCCGGGCTCCAGGGAGGCAACACACCTCCCTGCGTGTAGGGTCTGGCCTACATATAGGCCCTTCTGTCCCTCTGAGAAGGGAATCTCCTACTACGACTACCTTCCTCTCTTGCCTAACAGAGGCAGTCTCAAGGCGTGCAGATGACCGCCTCACTCTAGGCCTCCGCTTTCTCTGAGGCAGAGGGGCTCCATTCATCTCCTCAGGTACCTCCTCCTCAACTGTCAGGGCCCCAAACCTGTTGCTCAGGGACACCTGAGGGGGTGGGGTAGGTAGGCAGGGGGAGTGCCTACGACGCCGAGTCGGGACTGTCTTCCAGGCCTCCTCGGGGTTTGGGTCACTCCCATTAACCTGGCACGGGCAGTGAGGGGGGACCGTCTTCAGGTGTGAGGTGTCATCCCGACTGTCTTCCTTTTGGGACGCCAGGGAGCTACTCCACCAGTCAATCTCTCACTCGCAGTCCCTGATCACCCGCAGTCTTTCAACCTCTTCCTTTAGTTGTACCACCAAAGCAAGCAGGTCATCGACCTGCTCACACCTCAGACAGGCTAGGTGTTTGCCTCTTATCCCAGGCAACTGCAGGCTCTGGCATTCCCTGCAGCCTGAGACCTGGACCGCAGCATCCCTAGGCAGGCCCTCCATCGGGGTTGCCCGAGATTTGCAGGGGGAACCTCTGCGCCTGGTGGAGACCATGGTTAGCTGAGCACACAGCAGACAGGGAACCCTCAGCTCGCCCTTTTGTACTCTGCGAGCCGGTCCTCTGAGTATACCCCCTCAGCAAACTAGGAGGGGAGGCTTGCTCGGCCTGCTTGCTCTGCCTGCGCGAACTGCCTCGCTAACTGCCGCGCCACGCCCTTCTGACGCGCCACGCCCTGTTTGCCCGTCCTGGTCGCCGCGCTCCGGGTCGCCGCGCTCCCAGAGGCCTCTCTTGTATGGAGAGGGATAATTCCTGTCGCCCTTAGCTCCGCCCCCGATGAGTCACCGCTCCGGGCAGTGCAGGGGACGAACAATGGCTGTTAATGGGTGCTGATGGCCACTGATGGGTGCACCTCTGCCTCTCTCCTTTTGCTCTTAGGTGCTTTTTGTTAGTTGCCCTCGCGGATCTATGTCCGGGGGTTGTTGCTCGCAGAAAGGGGGTCCCTCGACAGAGTCTCCCGCTTCAGAGCCCTGCTCCTCCTCTATAAATAAATTCCAGTAACTGCTAAATTAGAACCTCCCCCAATAGATTTATTTTCATCTCACAGATTTCCCTGTTTGGATGTAGTATCAGCAGATTGAGAGGTGATTCTGCCCTTCTACTCTTATCTGATGACACCTCACCTGGAATACTGTGTCCAGCTTTGGAGCCTTCAACACAAGAAGGAGATGGAGCTGTTGGAGCATGTCCAGAGGAGGGCCATAAAAATGATCAAAGGGCTGGAGCACCTCTGCTATGAAGACAGGCTGAGAGTTGGGCTTGTTCAACTTGGAGAAGAGAAGGCTCCAGGGTGACCTTATTGCAGCCTGCCAGTACCTGAAATGTGGCTGTAGGAAAGCTGGGGAAGAACTGTTCACGAGGACATGTAGCAAGAGGATGAGGGGTAATGGTTTTAAGCTAGAAAAGGGGAGATTTAGGTTGGATATTAGGAAGAAGTTCTTCACTCTGAGGGTGGTAGATGACTGGAACAGGTTACCCAGAGAGGTGGTGGAGGCCCCATCCCTGGAAGCATTCAAGGTCAGGCTTGATGGGGTTCTGAGCAGCATGATCTCTAGTGAAGATGTCCCTGCTTACTGCGGGGGGGGTTGAACTAGATGGCCTTTAAAGGTCCCTTCCAACCTAACATATTCTATGATCTAACAAACTTGAGTTGATTTTACCCATTCTTTCAGTTTTTGCTGTCTTCTCCCTGAAAGCTATCTACTAAACTTAAGCAAGAGATGCACACAGAGCTGTCATTAGATCATAGGTATTGGTATTCAATACAATATTGACCACAGCATTCAGAAATTCAGCATTCAGGCAGCTATAGAGTACAGCTCCAAATCCATTACACAGTGCTGCAGGGAGGAAATCTCACAAGCACCAGAAACTCAGGGTTTTTTCCTCACTAGAGACTGTAACTATATTTTCTAATTGGCAGTTTTTATAAGTGTGCCTAATTATTTTATATTTTTTTTTTGCCTGGCAGTCAAGAAAGAGAGAAAAAAAAAATAGAAAGCTACTGGTGAGATGTTCTGCTGCCTTTTGGGAGAAGGCAGGCTGTGGTCCAACAGGTAGATTTTTTTCTGAGGGGTGTAGATGCAGGAAGGACACGTTGTGTTCCCTCACGTAATGGCTGCACACACATCCGCCCCGCTGCCTGGCTGGGAGCTGGCGGCCAGGTAGATCCAGCTCAGTGTCAGGAGAGCAGCTGTGTGTCTCTGAGTGCAACGTTTTGGGTAAGAGACAACTCTTACCTGAGGATAGATGGTAATTACTCCCAGTGAAACATGCCTGGCTCAACAGCAAGGAGATGTGTTTGCGACACGCTTGCAAGCTGCTAGGAACTGCGTGTTGTGTTTGAATGCAGCGATGCCTTGAGATGCTGGGTTTGGAGGCCAGGAAAACTTTGTGGTTATAGTAAAAATAAGTTTCTGTTCAAAAGACATGTTGATAAGAGCGACTGACTGACAGACAGACTGACTTGAGGAGACTCCTGGGATCAGAGCAAGGTTTGGATCAACAGATTTCCTAAAGCATCCTTGTTTTGGCTTCTCTCTGCAACACACTCCTCCAAAGCATGCTGAAAACATCTTTTTAATCTGTTTATATAACTCCCCTTGTGCGCTGCACTGACATTCTCTGTGCTCACACAATCACTACACCAATGTGATCAACAAAAGAACAGAAATCATTTTATTCAGCTCATGCTCCGTTTCCCCTGAGAATGAGCCCAAGTTTGGTTTGATTCAGCAGTGATGCGCTTGGACCCTGCTCCCTAAGAACAAGATTGCAGCACTAAATATCAGCTACCTGTTATCAAAAGGGGTTTTTTTAGATTTCAGGGTTGGGGGTTTCATTTTTTATTTTTAATGATCCATTTGTCTCTTCAGACTGGGGAGCAGGCAGTGAGATAGCTGTGATTTGCAGCCGCAGGCTGCCCGCTTCCTCCTCTGCTTCCATGGAAACATGTGTTGGATGAGATGAAACCAGGCTTAGACTTGAAGTACATGATTTCCAAAATATTTGCTTTTTCTTGCAAGGAATCCTTTGCCTCTTGTTTGTACTAAACTCTGGGTGAGGAGGAAATCCCTTTAAGGGAGAGGCAGCTTTTGGAGGTGCCTGACTGGTGTTGCTACGGGGTTGAAAACATCCTCCCTGAGAATGTGAATGTGCCCCTTTGCTGCTCAGGGGTGTGTAATGCATGAGGCAGGGCAGGGAGACCGGGTTTTGGAGCTGGTGTCATTATGGCTGTGGCATTTGGGGTCAGGAGGGTTCACCTTTAATGTAATCCCTCTGCTTTACCTTCATCTTTTCCCTTGGGAGGTGAAGATAATACCCTCCTTTGCATTTTGGGATCCCAAAGATACCCAGTTTGCTCATGTTATCATTTCATAGTCCAATAGTCCAGTGTGCAGCCTCCCTCCTCCATGGGTCACAGTGAAAAACAGACTATTTACAGTTTGAGGGCAAAGCAAAGGGAGGGCTGGGGAAAGGGCAGCAGCTCACACAAACCTGCATGGCACAGACAGGGCTCAATACAGTTTCTTGGGTGGCTGGTGGGTTTTTTATGGGGAATTGATTCAGAAAGAAGGACATTTTAGGAGCAAACAGACCTTAAGTGACAGCCACCAGCTCTTCCTGCATCTCTCATGCAGTAGGATGTTCTAGAAGGTCTCTCACCAGGGACACCAGCTTGTGCCTCCACTGGGGACCGAGCTGGAAACCCACCGCTGCAGGCATGACTGAGTGGGGCCTGATGCTGCTGCAGAAGCCAGGTCCTGTTGTGGTCATCTGGTTTTCAGGAGCTGAGCCTGACCCCTGGCAGCCACACACCCGGTATCTTCTACTTCACCCTTGTTTGTTGGTGAGATGGAAAAAAGCCTCTTAGATCTGGTGCCTGTAACGAGGCACTGAGGCAAATGAGTTGCTGGGTGGTACTTATGCAGATGTTTTTCCTGCATGGAAAAGCAGTGTATTTTGTCTTCCATCACTTGAAAAGCAATCAGATTTTGAAGGCTGCTTCTGTCTGTGGCAGCCTAAGCGAAAAGCAGGGCAAAAACCTTCTCCAAAACAAACCCAAAGCCAAGCCCTTTCAGCTGCAGGACAGTGGTTGGGAAGCCCATGCATCCTTGGCCTCTTAACAAAGCCTTGTCTCAGGCATCAAGAGGTAAAAATAAACGTCACTGCATGCTTTCTGATAGTTCCACAAGATTCACACTAATCACAGCCTTTCATTAATTATTTAGCTTCAGGGAAATGTGCCAAAGGGTTCTGACACTTCAGATATGCAAAGTAATTGCCACGTTTACTTCCCAGCGAATGGGGAAGACAAAATAAATTGTACTGAGCTCAGTAGGTATGCGTGGGTGGGCAGGGGAGGGGGAACCAGGACCTTCCTGCCCTTGCACGTGGTTTCATCCATACCCCATAGCCCAGAGAGCTTCACTGTGTCTCGAAGAGCTCAGAGTTGCCCCCTTGTCTGCGTGGGCTGTGCATGTCACATATGCTCAGCCCCAGCCACCTCCATCATCCCCTCTGTGCATCCCTATGAGCAGCCTGTCTCCGTGCATCATGCCATCCTTTGCTTTCTGCCTGCTCCAGGGATGCTCTGACTCCTCCAGGCAGCACAGGGCCTGCTGGTTAGTTTGCTCTGAACTGTCAGAGCAGGATTGGATCCTGTGCTGCGAGCGGTGCGGAGCTGCAGCCTGCATGCAGGGCTGTGCTGGTTGTTGAAGCATGTGGTGACAAGCAGCAGCTCACCCTGCTCCAAAATAAGTAGGTCTCGACTGCAGGTTCGCAACCTGAGGAAAACAAACAAATGCAAAGCAGCACAGCTATATTTATCTGAAATTTAGAAGCTGTGGTTCACAGGAATCTTTGATCAGATCACTTAGAATGTCAAGCAGCCGGAGAAAAAAAAAAAAAGGAGGAGGAAAAAAAAGCACAGTTAAAAATTAGGTGCTTTGGAAAAGGTAAGAGCTGCTGCTTCCAAAATGAAGCACAATCCCTTCTGTTCTGGTCCCCCACAGTAAACATCCTAATCTAGAGGGATGATGTCTCAGCCTCAAACTGGGGGTACTCAGGGCCTGAGGTTTCCAAAGCCTGTACCCACAAGTGCTGAGGACTAGCAGGACCCAGAGACCTGCTTGGCATTCAGCAAGAGCTGATCACATCTACCATACCTGTGAAAGAGGAGGTTCATCCAAAACTAAATATGGCATTTTGGTTTGGGGTTTGGGTTTGGCTTGTGTGCATATACAAAGATTGTGGTTTTCTTGAATTTAGCATTTAAAATGAATGTCATGCCATTATGTTCTGTGTCTGATTTGACTGCAAGAAGTTCATTTTAAGTATCTGTCCTATGAAGAGCAAGAGCTTTAGATGGGACACAGGGATATTGTGCTCTCGGTTTCTGGATGCTTTTATGAAGAATGAGGTATCTGATACAGCACAAAGAGGTATTTGGTGGTACCTGTCTCAGGGAGTTTCAGCAAAGCCCCATGTATTTAAACATTTGCAAGGACTGAAACACTAAGAGAAAGCAGTTCAGACCTTTTACAGTGCTCACCCAGACCTATTTTACTATTCTCCTCAGAATTCCCCAGTTTCTGCAAAAGCCAGACCTGTTGCAAGGGAATTCACTGTTCAAGCAGAAAATGTAGTATGCTATCCTTCCCCCTCACATTGTTCATGTACAGTGCTCTAGGATAACAGCTATTTCTGTATCTCTGCAAATCTACTCCTTTACTCTGAAATTGCTGCTGCTTCTACCACATCCATGTGCTATCCATTGTTGAAGCAGAGTGGTTAAATGTACTGGGATAAACAGACAACATATTCCCTTGTCCAGTTTTGCCCAGTGAAATTTCATGCTGCTTATTAATTGATGAAGATGGCAAAATAGTTCCATTTTACATATATATATATGTATGTATATATATTCAAATTCACTCTATGCCTCCTATTCATGCTCATCCCAGAGTAGCATTTCTTTGCAGAAGCAGTCAGGAAAATGTGGCTTATCGTGTTTACGGTAACATCAGGGAAATCTGAATTCCCTGGGCCTTTTAGTTTGGTTTTCTAAATGTGAAATAGTCTATCTTTAAACCTTTGGCCTTCAGAATGGGAAATTAAATTGTCTTTTTGCAGATACTTGATGTCAGCATCCAAATCAGGACTTTCTCATTGTGTGCGGAGAGGGGGAGTGAGGATACATGATATTCTAGTACTCAGAGATGAGATCTGTTTATCAAAGAGAAACCCATTTCCACAATTTCATTGGGTTTATCAAGGTTCTGCATTTTTTTCTTCTCCCTCATTTTGCATCTGTATGCAAAAGGTATCTGTTTTTAGGGATGACTGATGCTAAGTACCTAATGAACTAGCTCCAGGGTGTGGATTTTCATTGCATATTTAGCTGATTTGATGCTGGAAGCTTGATTGACCTTGCTTATAGTATCTTCCATAAGCTATATACGTATCATCCATCCTTTCCTCTTCTGTCTGCCCCATGTGAGGGGATATGCCATAGCAGGGCCAGCCCCCCCTCACTACCTAAACCGTTACTGCTTTTCTGTGTAGCTCTTCCAGCCAATGTCCTAAAATGCCCCACAAAACCAGTTTCCTTGCTCATTTCCCCAGCAAACATAACTCTGACCACTTTCCAGGCAACCCTTCTGGCACATCATTTCCTGATCTAATTTTTCTAATTACCCTAGGGGCCCATAATAACATTTAAAACTCAGAGTGCAGCTTCACTGTCCAAAGCATTTCTCTAGCAAGTGTTCATACTGGCTCTCACCAGAGCTCTGCTTGTATTCTCTCTCTCCTTCCCCCTCCTACAGCCTTGCACTGACAGTCCTGCCTTGCACATCAGTGTTTTATGTCCTTCATTTCTCCTTTTGTTGGTTGTGGGTTTTTTTCCCTTGGACAATACTAAGGCACTCCTCATTCATCAGCCCTCTGAGCCACACAGCACTGATTGCATCGCTGCAGTACAGGGCCACGCTGCCTCCTCCACTGCCTTTGTGAACGCTGCAGGGTGCATCTCCTCAGGACAGGGGCAGCTGCTTTCTAACCTCCTCCCCCTGACCTGTCCCCCCTTCTTCTGCAACCTTGGCCAAGATTTTTTCCATATTGGCAGCCAACTTCCCTGCTTGATAATGATGGAGAGCTGTGGTTTGGCGAGCACCGTCCCTGCGCTTGCAGGGTGGTTTTGTACCCTGGTGTCTCGCTTCTATAGAGCAGGCGGTTGTGGCTATTACATCCAGCGGTGTATTAGTGATCTGTTGTTGTTTTCCAGGGAAAACTGGGGTTGCCATGACAATTGTGTGTCAGTTGAGCTGGTGTGTGCATGGCCATAGCATCTGCACACCTCCGTCACTGAAGCATTCATCCTCTTGAGTAATGGGGGCAGTGGTGGGGGGTGCAATGATGTCCATGCTGTGATGCTCAAAGCAGGTCTCCAGCATGGTGCAGAGGGATGAGCAGCTCAAGGCCTGCTCAATGACTCCCTTCCCCAAACAAAATTACCTATTCTTTTTTTGGAATGGGGGCTATGGAGGCTGGGGAAAGGGGCCTGGTTTGCAGTAAGGCGCTCTGCACCTTCTCCCTCCCAGCTGGTTTGGAATGGTTTGGGCTCCCTGGGTACAAGGAGCAGAGGAGCCAGAAGAAATGCTGCAAACCAGAGCCCATTTGCAGGCACCCCGGGCTGCCTATGAGAATCCCAGCCTGAGTTAGAGGCTTATGGCACTGCTGCAGAAGAATCCTCTGTCTCCTGAGCCTCCGCCCGCAGGCTGTGGGTTTAATTTGCCATCACGCTTGCACAGTTTGAAGTTGCATTTTGCACTTGAACAGAGCGTCCCAGCCCCTGAATCAGACCTGGAGCTTCAAAACTTGGGCCTGATCCCAGTAGGACAGGAGCTTAGAGGCAGCCCCTGTAAGCTGGAAGCAAGGCTTTGTGCATTTTTGTGGGCACATCTTCCCTGGGGGCTGCACCAGAGCTGCCTTAGCCCTGGACCTGGGTATGTGGAGGAGCAAAGGGCAAGAGTTGACTGGGCAGGATGCGCCCAGTGCTGCCATGTGGCAGAGCTGGGTTGGTGTGGCACTTTTCTGGACTTGCAGCAGGGCTGTGTGTCTGGGGCATGGCTCTCTCTGTGCGCCACTGTCACACGTCCCTGCATGCTTCTACCTGCATGGCTGTTGCTCATACTGTTATGTCTGCCTCTCACCGCCTTGATCTCCCCGCAAATCAGCTCTGAGGGGCTGTGCCTGCCAGCATCAGGGGGTGAGAATCAGTGAGATGAGGTGCTCCAGGGCCACCTCCTCTGCCCCCCAGCACAGGACTTTGCCTTGGAAGGGACAGGGTCCCTGGTGGCCTGTGGTCATCCATGGGTTGAAGTCCAGGCCTCATCTCACCAGCTCAGGTGGCTGCCAGACCTTGCTTCAAAAGTTTGCTAAAAGCGTGTCTTCAACTCTTGTGGGCATGCTTGGCCAACGAAGAGCCTCCTCTGCCTCTCAGCATCTTTGCCCAGCACCAGGCAGGATTTCACCATTTCCAAGAACAATGCAATCCCAATTCATATTTACAATCTTGCTTGATCTCCACTGGTCTAAGAATGACAGCCAGTAACACCTTCCTGCAACTTGCATTGCAAAAATGCGTGAGACTCCTTTGCTAGAGCAGCAGATGTTGTGCTGGGTGCTGCAGAAACAAAGCTTAAAAAGCAGATGATACCCCAAATTTAAGTAGACCTGTCAGACCCAGAGACATAAGAGAGGTGATTCCCAAGGTCACGTAGGAAGCCCGTGGCGAACGTGGTGACTGAACATAAGTCTCCTGATGCCCAGCCACGCTGTGGTCTCAGGACTGTCTTCCCTTTTGTCTTCCAGTCCATTAGGAAGATCAGTTAATGAAATGGAATTAATAATGCCAGCTGCAGCACCAGCAATGCTATAAGGGAGAAAAATTTAGCAGCACATGCTTAAAAGCGGCAGGCTTGAAAATGGGGGTAGGCTGCAAGCACCATAAAAACCTGCTCTAATGGGGGAATGCAGTAGGTCCGCCAGAGTTTCAGGCTCTCGTCAGCTTTACTGATCAAATCTTAAAGGAGAAATGAAGATGTACCAACTACCTCCCCCAAAGGAGAGAAAACCACCCAATTTTAAGGTTCCCAGCAATTGAAAAAAGTAGTCCCACTGGAAAGAATCAAAAGACTTTTCTAGGTCAGTGGCAGGAATAGAGCCTTCATTTCTGTGATCCTCATGGTTCAAAAATAACATTAAAGAACCAAGAGAAATTAGCCACTGAAGAGCTGGGAGTAAATCAAGTTTGATTCTGATGTGTTAGACGTGCTGTTGCCTGCAGTAGTCAGTGAGCCGAAATGGCACTGCAGAAGTGCCAGTCATCTCTGGGATGGCTGGTGAAGAGGATCTGCACCGGGTTCACCAAGGGACTGCACATCAGCAGTTCAAAAACTGAAAGGGAAAACTGTATTTTAACAATAGCACCGTATCTAAGGACCTCCCCTCGCTGGGATTCAAAGAAAGGCCACCTCATTCCCAGGGAGGAAAGTAAGTGCAAAGGATGTCTCACCTGATTCTTTCACCCACTCATTTGACTCGTGTCACGTGGTGGTTGGTGAAGACCTTGTCATAATCTCAGACTTTGAGCAAAAATGGGAATGAAGAACACTTCTGCTGAGCAGAAAGCGAAACAGAGGGAGCAGAGCAGAAGGTTAGCAGTGTATCTCAAAACACACTCCTTGTCCCTGTGAACAACTTAAATATTTTGACTGATCATTTAAAAAACCCCTCCTAAACGCAGGCATTTCAAGACTCCTACAAGAAATCTCAGGGAAGCTGGAACGTTACTTGACATTCCAGGACATGGGGTTTCTTTTGTTACGAGTATTCAGCTCCAGACTTAAAACTGCACCAGTGTAAGACTTGTCTTTTTTACCAGTTGATTGATTCCTTTTGTGGTCTAAAGACCTGAGGAAAAAAGTAGTTAATCTCCTAAGAGAAAATACCAAAGACCTGGGGCAAAAGACAGCAAGGCCAGAGCTGTCTGTGTACCTCCTAGACTGAACAGTGATGGACCTGAAATTGCTGTCAGCATCTCCCAGCTCACAGCCTTTTCACCTGAGCCACCTTGGAGTGATTTTGCAGCTCAGAAAATGTGTAGTGCAGGAATGAGTGCAAGACAGTGGGAAGGATGAGAGCAGAGCCAGGATTTGGCCCATCCCTCTGCTATTGACAGCCTCCTCATGAAGATGTAATTGCTGGCTGCCCTTGGCTTGGAGTACTCAGGCAAAAATTCCCCATTGCTCTTTAGAGCTTCGAGACATATTAATGCAACTTTTAAAATAGCATCTCCTCTATTTTTGTTGCTAATGCTAAGAGTAAATTAGCTTAGAAGAAAAACCCAATCATCTCCTTTAATGCTATTGTTCTCCTCAAGTGCTAAATGTCAGGATCTTACAGCAGATCTGGCGCTGCCCTCAATGTGTCCGAGGGAGCGTTGAAGTGGGTGATGCAGAGCGCTGTTCTGAAAAGGATAATCAGTCCAAAGTGTCATCAAAGTCACTGAGAGCAGAACTGGCAATGGTTTTGGCTCTGTCTTTGAATTTGTTATCATTAAATATTCTTTGAAATCAATGCTGATTTATTCCCTGCCTTCCAGCAGGATTGCTAAGGGACAGCCCTGAAGTTTAGGGCTTTGTGTGATCCTTCCCATGGTGGAACAGCAGGCACTTCCGAGCTCTTATGGACTGTTATGTCAGCTCAAGTGTATTTACCTAAAAAAAAGCCTGAAATGTTGCTAACTTTGCCCTCATCAGAGCTCTTCAGTGGTGCACAGGCAGGCTGGGTCACCATGGCACTGGGAGGACCTTTGGTGGGAAGCAAGGTAGGGCTGGAGAGCTAGTACTGACACTGGGCTTGTGGTGTCTCTGTAAGCAGCACAACCCTGGTGACCTGCACACTAGGACAGGGTGCCCTGTCCTTTGCTGAGCTGCAGTTAGCACCTCCTCCACCACACTCTGCTGGGATGGAAAGTGAGGCAGACAGCAATACCTTCCTCATGTGTTAACTTGGACGGGGGTTTCCCTCAGTGGGAGGTTAGAATGGGCCGAGAGCAACCCAGGAAATTGATTTTACTGCATCCTTACCCCACACATCCTACACACATGGGTCATTATCTCCAGCAGAGCTACTTAACAGGCAAATACTTATGAGCCCACTTGGCTCATGGCTCTGCCATCAACACTGAGCTGTAGGTGACCTCAGTAAAACATCTTAAGGCCTGTAATCATTTCAGTAACATTCTGCAGCTGAAGGAGGCTTCCCATGGACAGTGCCCTGAAAGGACAGGAAGCAAGTCCACTTACAGCTTTTCATCCTGCTTCTATTCATCATCACAGGAAAACTGTCCTCCAACACTGCAGAATCCTATGGTTGATGCTAAGATCTCTGACCTGTGCATGTCTCACCCTTATAAGATCCAGGCAGTGCTATACTTATCTGTGCCTTCCAGTCTGCTCAGTAAATGTTTATTTGGTGGTCCTGGTTTAGTTCTGATGCAAAGTAGTTTTCATCCTTTGTCTATCGATGGCCAACCAGTCCTAATTCTGGCTCACCACTTACCAAATGAATAATTTAGATTCTCATTGTAGATATGCATTTTTTATTAATTACTATTTTAGTCCTGGATCTACCCAACTCATTGGGATTTTGTTAAAGTTTTTGTGCAAGTGTATGTGGACACAGATTAATGCTAGGTGCTGCCTCTGTCCCTTACAAGACTCGGCTCCTGGGATGAGTGAGTACACGCTGCAAGACTTTCTTAGCCCATTTGTGTTTTCTAAACCTATTTATCTCTCAGTTCCAGTCCTGTTTTGTTTCTGACACAAAGGCATTTTTCTTCTTCCCAGTGATAATGTGATGGGTTCTGGTGCAGATGAATTAAAATAGCCCTGGAAGTAGGGTGGGACAGTCTGCTCACATGGGCCAGGTCTGAAGAGACACTTTTCCAAAGAGAAATAAGATTTAAACAGGAAATCTGATGGCATAGTCCATTTTGGCTTGGGGAAGGAGATGGAGACCTGAAGTCTGGGGCAAGAAAAATCCCTACCAACAATGAAGGAAAGGAGAAATCATCACTGTTTATTACACCACCGGGTCGTTAAATGTACATGGACCAGTCTTCTGTCCAGAGTGAATTTGTCTTTTCTATCTGATAGAGAAACATGGGTTACAGTGAGACTCAGCAGAGATTTTGTGTCTTCTCATCACTGTGTTGCTGGTGGTTCATGCCCATACCATACTCATAGCCATGAGGTTCACTGATTCACTAAGTTTGAGGTTTCCTTGGCTTTTTTTTCCCAGGGACTCCAGGATTTAGAAGCTTCATGTGAATGATGGCTCAGCTTGTAAATACCTCGTGTTATAGATTGGTGATGGGATGGGAACCCCGTCACAGAGCTACAAACAGTGTGTGGGGCAAAATGTATCAATAAATCTATTTTCTGTTCTTGTGAAGGGTCTAAACCAGTGCTGAGAAAACATCCCTTGCCAGCCTATTTCTTCCTGGTTTTAACAAAACCAGGAAGAACACAAAATCAAGACTTGGTTTACGCTTACTCTATGTAATGAAAATTGAAGCCAGTTGTACACCAGTTAGTTTATTATTTCCCTGTTATGGGACTGAAGATGCTGGATCTTCAGGGAGGGGTTTGAGTCACCATCCCTGGATGGGTTTAAAAAAAGGGTAGATGAGGTACGTAGGGATATGGTTTAGCATAGGACAGGAACAGTTGGACTTGATTATCTTAAAGGTCTTTTCCAACCTTGTGATTCTGTGTAATTCTGTGATTCCAGCATAGAAAAAATCTTTGGGGGGATTTCAAAGAGGGTTCTGAAACATGAACTATAGCTGTTGGCCTCTCTAATCCCAGAAGAGTTTCCTAGGTAAAGGTGAAAATCACACTGTGCTGAATCTCTCCTAAAATTTTGGCTTTCTCCTATGAGATGAGTTATCTCAGGGAGGGGTAAGTGACCTACTACTGCCAGTTGGAGGAGATCTCTCTTAACTCAGTCATTAAAGACCGTTTGGTTTTGGAGCCAAAAGAACAGTGAGGTTCAAACTCTGTTCTCTGATGTGTACGTGACCTACCATGTCTGTTTCCATATAAAAAAGCTGAACTCAGTAGAACATCACTAAGGTAAGATTATTTCATAACCTGGCAGCATCTAAAAGATTAAATGCAGCCCCAGAGCTGAGAGGTCCCCAGGTGGGATTGTTCTGCTGACAGTGACGGGGCCAAGGTGATATGCTGTGCCTCAGGTCACTCTTCAATGAAACGGGGTGACTTTTGGGGGAGTTTCTTTGTGATGAATAACCACCTCAAAATCTAAAAGGAAACAGGTTGAGTGGATATAAAGCATTTCCTTTCCCAGTATTTGGCAATAACAGCCATTGATTAATTATTATATCTCTGCAAGGCTACTTAGTTTATTATCAGATGGGGAAACTGAGGCAGAGCCCATGTCTTAATGGGAAAGGAGTGTCAGAGTTGGTGTTAAAATCCAGTGATTAATGGGCGCCGAGTTAGTACAGAGAGCACATGATTTTCACTAATTGAATCCTGGTTTACCCAACATTTTGAGCAGGGAGAGGGGACACCGTTTCTACCCCACACACCCTAACCTGGGTGCAGCTTGTGGTGCTCAGCATCCCAGTGTAGCAGGGGTTGGTGCGAGTGGGTGTGGGGGGATGTGTGGGCTCGTCCCATGCCTGTGGGAGCTCATGCCTGCAGGGGGGAGAAGGGTGATGCCTGATGCTGTAGGTACTTGGCTGTTTTCTTCTGGTTTTGGAATAGTTTTGGAAAAAAATAGCTAAATAAGGGTTGCTCTGTTAGAGTCAGATCTTGACCTTGGTTTTCTCCTGCCTGCATCCGGACCTCACCCTGCTGGGCAGAGGCGTGGGGGTGGGGGGGAGTGGGGAGTGTGTCAGAACCTGGAGGGGTTGGGTGAAATTTGGCCCTCACCAAAAAATTGAAGAAAACACCGTATTTCAGCACTCAAGAAATTTCTGGAACATGAATAGTCACAGCCATACAGCCACATAGGAAACACTGCTCAACCACCACCACCACCCCCGCCCCGCTTCCACCCACACCCAATTTGGTTTTATTTCTTTGCCATCAGGTTGCCTTAACCATTTCGATGGCTTAGGAGGCTAAGCCGCCGAGCGCAAGCTTTTGATTTGAAAGGGGACTGCATCCCCTTTTCAAAGGAGCCTGCTCCCTAGGGCAACCACATCACACTGCTGATTTGCTGCAGTGGAGACCGCAGCGCATACAATATGCCCTCCCCCCTCCGCCTGTGCTGCTTACAGCATCAGTCCGGAGCCGAGCGGGGAGACGGGAGCGATACCCGCTAACCCACCCATGCTCGGGAATGCCTGACTGGTAACGCAGTGCCTCCGACGAAAGGACCGGCAGCTCCTCAGCCCTTCGAGATGCAAGCCAGTGCCGATTCCACCAAGATGGACTGTCTTTGGAGCAACTGGAAATGTCAGGGTATTATATCTATTCTAGTGTTGCATGCTAGAAGGACTGCATGTCAGAGGAGGCAAAGGCAGGATCCATCCATTTTTGCATTGTTCACCTGTGGGCCTTTGCATGCTGTTTTATCTCCCTCCCCGTGAATCTTTTCTTTGGGGGGTAATTTAAGAAAGAAAGATAAAAAGCCCTTAATTCTGTTCTTTGAATGTGTTTCTCCCATCTCCAGCTGTCTCAGCCTGAAAGCATCCAGGATACGGGACCTTCCTCCCCACCTTACAGCTCATTCCCAGAGCATCCGCCCTTGCCGTTAGCGGTAGCATTTCTCATCCCCGATTCTCTCGGTCGGGCTACCCGCTTGGCATACATTCATACCTACGGGGGCTTTAGGAGAGCCGGGTGATGGTGAATTTGTGCCTGCTTGGGCTCGCGGGGGGTCCGAGGTGGTTGCATTGGGTGCCTGGGTGCCTCCTGCCCACGGACACACCCATAGCCAGGGCTTAGCCTAGCGTCGACACAAAGAAAACGCAGCTTCGGCAAGAAGAGCAATAGCACCCAGGCAGCCCTGGCATTGCCACCCACCTCGAACTTTGCTGTAGGATTGCTTTAAAAAGAAAAAAAAAAAAGAGAAATGATCCTTTTGTTGTGCTTTCCTGCATTCCTCTGAGCCGTTTCGGGAGGGTGAGGGGGGAATATCGAGGTGGTGTTGTCTTGCTGCCGAGTAGGCGAGGGGAACAATAGCATCTCCCTTTTTGGGTTTATTTTCAGCGTATTTTGAGCAGGTCGGTGTCTGCGCTGGGTGGGGCTGGCTACCTTCCCGGGTGCCTTGGACAGCTTTTCAGCCATTTTTAGTCGGCTTCACACTTACCAGCCAGCATCCAGCCTTTGTTTTGATAAAAGACGGTCTCTGTGACGCTGCTGCTCGGTGGGCAGATTAGAGGGAGAAAAGCTAGCGGCTGATCCTGCCGGGCAGGCTGCTGCCTGCTTTGGGCAGGCTTTGTTTGAATGTATTTCTTAATTTTAAGGGGCACGTTTATTCTGAGTAAATAGTACATGATGTTGATGCTCACAACAGGAGAGACATTACTCTGTAGCATCATCTCATTAAAGGGTCCAGGATGCTTGCAGACATAGTTTCATAAACGCAGCTCGATGTAACAGAAGCCAGAAAACCATCTTAAAGTGGGTTTTTTTGGGAAGGGGAGGGCAGGGGGAGACCTTTCAGACAAACAGACACTTGTCTCTAGGGAGCTTGATATTTTTGCAGTCTTAATTCAACACCTAATTGTATTTATAGTTTAAGGATTTGGGGGTTTTTTAGGGAAGATGAGTAGCTGGAAAGTAAACAGATGCACCTGTTAAGTGCCAGCATCCAGCAGTTACAGCTTTCCATCCCTTAATCAAGGACTTGGGGTTTTTATAGGATTGCATGATTCATTAAGCTGACATAGGAAAGCCACAGGCTAACTTCAGGGGCTTTTCATCTG
Organism: Porphyrio hochstetteri; assembly: GCA_020800305.1. NCBI lineage: Eukaryota > Metazoa > Chordata > Aves > Gruiformes > Rallidae > Porphyrio > Porphyrio hochstetteri. The sequence continues at coordinate 63,577,862 of CM036908.1, read as the reverse complement.
AGCCTTGCAGATAAACTTCCGTGTTAGGTGGGGCTTGGGTATTTTGTTTTGTTTCCAAAAAAGGCTCAATATTTTGCTGATCCTTATAAAAACAGGAATATGCTGAGTCAGATTGCTGAACCACCTGTATTTAGAGGGAAACCAAATATTTTCCCCTCCTTTCGAGAAAAAAAATAGTGGTTTTTTATAAATTAAAAAGAGGGCAATAACAAAGGACATACTACTATTGTTTAATTAATAATTAATAATAATAGTGGGTTTTCTCTCCTTCTCTGCTTTCCTTTTTGAAACTGAGGTAAATTTGCTGAAAATATAATGACACAGTATGTCCCATCCTGATTTGAAAAAAACCCAGAGACGAAAAAAATCAACGCAGCTAAAAAAATAAATCCCTTACCTCACTTCCACATCATTTACATATTTTTCCTTTTCCTTGGGTGGTGCTTTCTGATTCAAAAATGCTGCTGCAGAAAAAAAGATAATAGTCCTAGAATATCATTTCTGTCGGCAAAATTTCTTTGATCTGTCTGAGATAAAATAGAAGAAATTTAATATTCAGAAGAATGAAGACTAAAGACTTGATTCATCGATTCCTTTAATATCTATTATTCATGTAGTCTCTGTCTCAACCCAGAATCTCTGTTTCATGCAAACCTGGAATTGCAGAATTTTGCCAGCTTCACCATCAGTGGGATTATGGTTCCTCTCTGAAAATGCTGGAATATGTCTGTGAACATAGCAAATGCAGACACAGACCTCAGTAAATACAGTGCATTTATTTACTGAAATGATGGAGATTAACATAAGTTTTAATTAATAAACAGTCAAGCCCGTAACTAGCTATATCATTGGTTTGCTCTCATAGTACTCATAATTGGTATAAAATTGGGTGGGGATGTTGAGAAGCTGCAGGGACACCTGATGAGGCTTTGGCTTTGCCCTGCTATATCACCATACTGTTATTTTCCTTGCAATGAAGCCATTGCTCCACTGCATACATTTAGAAACATTGCAGAGTGGTTTACCTATCCTGCAGGTACAGCCTGGTTATGTCAATGGTAGATGATGATCCAGCCCCTCGGGGCAGCAGGAGGGGAATTCGTCCCTGCTGGGCATATGCTCCATTCAGAATATCATCATGGGTGGCTTTGGGGAATTGCAGCCGGCTTCCACACCCAAGTCATCCTCTGCACGGGAAGATGATGTATGTGAAGTAGGCTGGGATGGAGCCATGCATAATGCATGAGTGTGCGGAGACACGGCTCCGACTGGGCACGCTGGCTGGTGTGGGCCTTCGCGTAACAGCGTATAGCCCGCGCCAGCCGCACAACACATCGCGCTGCGCAGCTCCCAGAGCGGGGCTGCTGGACGAGGCGTGTCTCCAGCTCCAGGTGGTGGAGCAGGTCTCCATGCCTTCCCTGGGTATCCAGACTCAGCTCGGCAGGACTCATCCCCGTGCCTTGCTGGGGAGGTTTCTCTGGATCGGGAAGGTCTTTGCGCCACAGCTTGGTGTAGCTATTTTTTGCCAGTACACCTATCCCCATGAGTATGCCTTCTTCCACTATTGCTTTTACATGTCAGCTCTTGGATGGTCATAAGTGACACACTTTTTCCTGCAGCTTCAACCTCCCACAAGACTTATCAGAAAGAGAAAATCTGAAAGAACCAGAGAGAAAGGCCTATGAACTGTTCATAGAAATTATCCTAAATCTTATCGACCTTATAACTTAATGTGGGAAAGGACTGCAGACTTCATCAAATCCATCTAGCTGACATAACTCCACTGGGACTGGAGTTATTGAGTAGCATTTTCTTGGCAGCTCTTCCCAGAGAACCAGCTTCCTTGCTCGATTGATATATGAATTGGTTTCCAAAGGGTGCTGAGAAGCTACACCAACTATTCACAGCAACATTCCCCACCTTAAGACTGATAAAGAAGTTCAATGGCAATATTTTGGATGCATGCTGTTAACCTGTAATCTTATTGACAGTGATGTCTGTCTAATTACAGCTATTATCATGAGAACTTCAGCCAGTTGGTACCTTCACTGCTTTCCTGAAAGTATTGTACTCTTAGCTGGGATCCACCTGTCATGAGCTCTCCCCACCTTTTCAGCAGCTAAAGATCTGTCACAGTAGTTGGTTCTTATGTTGGACCTTAGTAGAGATAAAATCTTGGAACCAGGTCATCATCTGATGTAACCAGTTTACCTAGTAGCTTCACAAAACTACACTAATTTATGAGGAATTCCTAATTTCACAGTAGATATTCTGCGAAATTTTAACGAAATTTGTCAAGATATTTTTCCACTTCCAGATGTATTTTCTTTTTTTTTTTGTTGCTGGTACAGAAATTGTATCAGTCCTTCATCAAAGCCATTCCTGTTGATAGCAACAAAACTGCAAGTTCAAGAGCTCAGGGGACAAACTCTCTTAGATGAGTTTAACGCTGACTGCCAACCATCCCAACAAACACCTTAACTTAGTATCAAAAAATCAGTGACATTTCAATAGCTCTGCCAAAATGTGCTCTGCACACCTGCTGTGCCCTATCTGAATGTAATATTTTTTTCTTTTAAGAATAGAGGGACAATATTCTTTCATTGCCAGAACAAAGAGGAAATTCCCTCAAAGTAAAATTATTTTAAGGTGTTCTCTGAGGAATAATTTAAACTCTTGCAAGAGCGTGATGATGGGGCAATAGCTGGAGGAAACGTTGGAGGGCTGCTTTTGCTTTCATTATGTCTCTGGGAAATTAGTTTTGGTGAGGCTTTTTTTGATATCAGAAGGGATGGTCTCTCCATGTCATATTTAATTCTCACAAATCACACAGGTCTGAGCCATTCATTTGGAAAATCTGCAGATTTTCAAGTGTTTGCATAGAGTTTTGTCCAGGAGCATCTCGGGAACATCTTAACATTTCCATAGCATTATGGGCATTCAGGGACTCTGCTTGGTCTCCTCTGTTTCTCCTCACTTAAGGTAGGAGCAACAGCATCCTCCATAGAAACTGGCCAAGACAGGTAGTGAGCCTGGTCTTAAAGCATCTCTCATGTGAGAATGATAATAACAACATCAATATAATAATGATGATACTGATAATGTCATTGATGATGATGAGGAGGATGATGATAATACAATGGGCTTGTGTGTGAAGTGATTGCAGGGCTGACTTTTTGATTGCAAATACCTTTTTGGCTACCCAAGTCCTCTCTACTGCCTCACATAAGGCAATCTTTAATCAATACTTTTTTGCTCAATCTTGATCTTGCAGATGGAGTAGGATATAATGTGGAGGGCATCCTATATTAAGACTTTCCTTTTCCATGGTCCTATTCCTGCTCCATGTCTCCTCTAATCTGAGTTTGGGGACCAAGAAGGTCTGAGCTTTCAAGTTGAGACTTGGGGCAGGTGAGCAATAAAGATATAAAGCTGAATGAGGACAAGAACTTAATGGATAAAGTGTGTACAAAAGGTAGAAATGTGGAGAAATCCCTCCAGGCTGGAGGTAAAGGATCTGGAGAGATGCCTTCTGTCTTGGCTCTCCTGTTACTCACAGCAGTCACCTGAAGGCACCAGACCACTCCTTAAATGTTGTATCCGTTTGTATTACATTTGAATCAGATCTGTTGTGGGGAAGGGAGCAATGACCACATTGGATCCCACACTGGAGAGAAGAGGGAGAGCCTGGTCCTGCAGCCTCTGGTTAATGCTGCAAACTGGAATTGCTGAGTGTGAGCAATATTTGCTTCGATTGAAACACTTAGAGCTTTGTGCATTTGTTGTCAAATATCGATGCAACAATGCTATAAACAAGATTGCCCTTCTTAAATTATGTGTCCTGATCTTTTGACTTCCAGTAGGTCTGAGAAATTACTTATGAAGTCATTTACATTTATGAAGTCATAATATTACACTGTATACAGAATTAAAGGCTGTGTGTAGTCAGGTTCTCACTTCTCATTAAAGCCAATGTTATGTAGGGGGTGAAGCTGTACAACCCATGATTTTACCTCCTGAGGAGGCCCAATGGGACTTCCATTGTGGGAGGGCAGCTTGATCACATCTAAGGGTGTTTTTAGTACACTGATAACCTTTTATTCGATCTTCAAGGCCCATGGGCCTCATTTGTTTATACACTTTTTATACTAACCCCCATGTAAACGCTGCTTGGTGCATGTTCATTTTTCATAGACTTGTTGCAATAGAGGAAAAACTTGCAAAGTCAGAAGGAGAGAACAGATGTTTTCAGAGGAAGGGAAGGAGACCCTGTGGAAGATGTAAACTGTCCAGTCTGTGCTCAGTTTTTTATTAATTTTCTTTGAATGCTTTTCTTGAGACATGGAATGGAAAGATCCTCATTTTCAAAAACACAACTACACAGGAGTCCAAAGGTATGAGGACATTTTAGCTACAAGGTGCTTTGGATTCTCTATTCTCCCTCTGGTGTCTCCACTTGTGAGGCCTTGGGCTGCAGCTACCCCATACTATGGTGCTTCTGAGGACCATGTAAACCACCAGAGTCCAATCATCATGTTTCCACCAGGTGCTGAGGAGAATGGATTCAGGAGCATCACTACTTAGCCTCAAATCATTCACTGCCTTCTCCCACACCCATGGCTGTCTTCTGGCTTTTTTGATACCAAACACCAAGGAGCAGAAAGATTTTCTACTGAAAGCCATGATAAAAGCTGGCAGAGCTTCCAGGCACTGCCCCAGGAGCAGTTCCTTACTGGCACAAGCATTGCATGCTGTGAGGTTGCTTTTAGCTTGCCTCACTAATACAGCTGTTTACCAGCTACTCATGTTAACAAGTGGTTGGTTGGATTGAAGAGCTTACGTTTGTGCATCATTGGTCTGGGGGTTGGCCCCAAATGCAGGACTCGCATTAGTTTCATGGGATGAAGTTATACTATAAAGTATAGCTGAGATGCAGATTTGTCACCCTTGAAAACTTATCCTTTCAAATAGAAGGCTACTTAAATAACTTTTTACTCAAGAGTGCTGCTGTCAGTGAAAGAACACAAGCAGGGATACACTCAGATAATCAGCTCATCAGACATGCTTCTCCCAAAAAACTCTTTCAAGGGAGTGGCAGTGACCTGTAGCACTGCTGTCCCACAAGTGGCTGGCAAGTTCTGCTTACTAAATGAGAATACTTTTGAGTCTGAGGCAGTTCAGGCAAAACACAGGGTCTTTTCTACCTCCACAAATGAGCCAGACCTCTGATGTGTCATACTGGAAAGAGTGCAAAGTGCCCTGCACTGCTTCCCTCCTTCAGGAGGCTAAAGGGAGCTCTTGGAAGGCTACAGCTGAACAGCTTCTGCATGTTAATGGGCATGGACAGGATTTTACAGTCGGGGCTGTCAAAAGAGAAGGAACCCAAACCAGGGTGGAGCCGAGGCTTCCAAACCCTTTTTGCACACCCTCACTTTCCAGCTCTCAGCAGTGTGCCTTGCCTAGCCAGGCAGACTGACCCCCTGTCCGAGTGCGTGCACATCACATATCGACAGGCTTGGCTCGCGTGGCACCAGCCTCCTGCTTCATGCATATTCAGCGTGCAGGGCTCAGAATCGTGCCATTGTGGTCAGGTCTGGGCAGTGCCTCACACACACACTCACACACACACACACACACACAAGTGTGCATGCAGACACGCTGTCTGCAGCACACCCAGCCCTTGCAGCACCCTTCGCCACACTAGGACCTTTTATTCTTTCCCTACGGACTGACAGAAGCACTTAATTGTTATGTTATTAACTCATACTGTGAAGGATCACCTCTCCTTTCATTCCTCTGGGGAATGCTGTACCTGTGTAACAGCTGGACTCAGAGCCTGGCTGAGCAAGGGGCTGACAAGTGGCTCTGCAGAGAGGTGTGAGCTCCAGCTCAGCTCGTACTCACCCTGTCAGAGTGCAAAGAAAGGGGTGCAGGCACGAGCAGGCAGCTTCCTTCACCAAAGTCTCAGGCCACTGCTTATATTTTGTGACCTGTTGAAGGTCAGTGAGTGTTTGCTGTCTGCATCAGTTTTATATGAATATAACAGAATGAGATAATACTCAAAGTAGATATATAAATGCGATGGACAACCCCATCTTTCACTTTTATTCCTGTTCAGAATAAAAAACAGAGTGTGGAAGGGGTTGATGCAGCCAGCCCTGAGTCTGTTTGGTGGTAAAGGAGCAGATTTCTCATTACATTGGCCCTTGGTGTCTATTTGCAATGCCAGACACTGATGTGAAGATAATTTTGCTCTGGTGTAAATGGGTACAGGAGGAAATGGCACCCTAAAGAAGCCAGGCAAACGATCCCAGCCATGGGGGTCTGCACCCAGTGTGTCTCTGTTCATTTTAAGGGAGTTTTGTTTATGTAAGGAAGTGTGGGACCGAAAAAAAAATAATGTAAAAAGCCTTGGAGGTGAATGAAGCTGTGACTGAAGGTGCAAACATAGCTGTGACACATAGCTCAGGTGTTTTCAGCAGCATCTGAATTCCAGGGGAACAGAGACATCTTGAATCTCTGAGGTCTGTTGGCAAAACCTGCATTCTTCAGGGAAGCCCATGGACCACAGCTGGACCCCACATGTCTCCACTGATTTCTAGCTCTGGACTCTCCTCTTCCTTCCCTGCCCAAGGAGCTGTAAGGTTCACCTCCCTTCTGCATTGCCTTTTGCACAGCAGTTTGGCTCACCCCCTTATTCCTAAGGGAGAGGAGGAGGAATGGCTGGGGGAGCAGCAAATACCACCCAAACAGCTGGACACAGCAGCAGTGCTGCAGCTCCCCATCCCTGCGAGGGAAACCAGGGGAAGGCAGATGTGGTTCCTGCCCTTGAGAATCTTAACTGCCCCACTGCAGGCAGGGGGTAGGGGTGTTGTGTTCCCAGGCTGGACCTGGGCACTGGGAATGCTGCATAAATATCATTCTACTTGTACCTCCCTCCTGTGTGCTGAGACTTTCCACCCAGCAGTTGGCAGATATTTTTTTCCATGCACGTAGGAATATTTTCCTCGGGTGTAAAAGACACAGGATCCCTCCTTCCCAAGTCTCATTTGGCTGGTGAGAGAGGCCAGCTGTCTTTCCATGTCCTCTCTCACACACGGACACATCCCCAGAACTGTGTCATTGGGCCTCTGTCCATCTTCCTCTGAGTGGTGGCAAGTCTTTCCTTACCTGATACAGTTCAGTAAATACCCCAGACATGTCATAGCAGAAAGGGGCACGTTGCAGGTTATACACACTCTTGGTCAAGTCTGTTTTGAGTCATTCAGCATCTTCCCTGGGGCAGGGAGGGAATGAGAAAATGCAGTTTGGCATCACTCTGCATGAGAATACAACCCACTTCCAGTCTGCAGGAATATGAGGCAGATTCTAGAGAGAAGAGAGATGCCTTGGCTGTTAATTCTTGGGTCTTATCATCAAATGACCTTAACTCAGGGAACTCTGCTGAAGTGAGCTTTTGTATTTTTTGGCTCAGCTCTCATTTCTTTGCCTGTCTCCTGTCTACACCCTGAGTAGTGTTTTCCCCTGGTGCGTGGCCTTTTTCTTTCATCAGTGGCTGATGTTCCATGTACAGCATCCCGAGCTGGCTCACCTGTGCTCATTTCATTTCCCATGAAGGTTTTTTGTGATAGAAAATTTAAGTATCTCAAAAAGTGAGAATCTCTTACATTTCCTATGCCGTCCTGTGGCAGGGGAATTTTTAAGCACAAAAATGATCGGGCTGGGAACGATACCTCCTGTCCAAATCCTTGCTGGTGAAAGCACACCAGTTACTGTGCTGCAGAATTTTGCAGTATCTTGACTGCAAGAGCATGAAAAATGGTAAAAATCACACATTTGTGTTCTGGATGCCATTTTGTAAGGGTGGTTGCAAGTCACCTACTCAAGCATCTCAACACTATGAGCAATTGGTGGAGCCCCAGCTGCCTACATCAATACAGCTGGGTCTGCTGCTAAACTCCCTGCCATAGGTGTGTGTTCTATGTTGTAACTGCACTTTGGAGCACTCCCTAGTCCATGCCCCTGGGTTTCTGCAGGAAGACCTGGGGATATATCTGGAAAGACACTGGTAATGTGTAAAGTCAGCACTCAGGACGCCAGCACGTACCACCAAGATCCCCATCCATGCAGTCTGCATCTCTCTCCATTCATGTGTGCTCACAACCACAGTGTGAACACTGACACTTAAAACCATGAAAGACTTATTACCTTGTGTATACTGCTAGAGAATACAGTAGGATGTGAATGCTGCATGGAAAGAGCTCAGTCATACTGTAGCAATTTTTGCTCGCAAGCCCATCGCTTCGAAAAGCAGTGCTAATATGTGTGATAGTAATGAGTAATATAGCTCGTTGACTCAAGGCAAACATGCCGTGGTGACTCACAATTTTTGGAGATTAGATGATAAGAAATACTAGGCTGGATTAATTTTGTTTCTTTCTCATAATTGTGATTTTTTTTGTTTGGACAGATTGCAATTTTCCCGAATTTACTCTTTGTTCAGAATGATTTGACAAGTGGCATCTATGAAATCTGTTTGGCTGGTGGTGTGTTCAAGCTGTTCATGAGGACTTGTGCAGTGTGTGAAATTAAAGCTGTTTTGTTTAGACAGTCATGAACATGTTCTTTGGCTGGATGAAGAGTCCTCTCAGAAACAGGTTATCGGTGGAAAGAAATGAAATTCACCTTTGTGAATCATTTCATAACATTTTGCTTTTATAGTTATGGTCCAGCTATAGGACTGTTTGCTGAGGGGGTTGGAATAAACTATACAAATTGGGTGAAAAATGGTCAAAATCAACTGCTTTACAAATGTAGAAATATATTGGTTGAAAATGGTTTTCTCTGCTTGTTTTGTTCTAACTGACAGTTCCCATGGATCTAGATAAGGAAACTTACCTAACAAGCAGAAAGTTGGGTGGGGTTTTTTTAATATTTCTGAGATGGTTGGATTTGCAGTAGCAAAATGGATTTATTCTGTATTTTAAGGTCCCATCTGAAAAATTATTTCCTACCCATTTAACTACTAAGCAGTGGTAAAACCGGGAAAGAGGTTTCTCAAAACTTCCAAGAAAACAAAATCATATTGTCAAAGCTTTGAATGGGAAAGTGGTTTCTTGTGGCTAAACCCCAATTTTCCCATTCATTTATGAACAACCAAAACTTGAAAATGCTTTGATCAAGCATTTGGCATTTGGACTTGTAACAAAGAATAAAAATAATATATATATTTGAGTTTCCAGACTAGCTAAATGCAAGTAAAGATAAAAATGTCCATACAACCCTAGCAACAACACGAACGGCAGCTTGCATTTATCTTGCTGCTGCAAGACACTCATTGCACTGTGACTGGAGATATTCATCCATCTGATCTAACCTGGGCACAGACGTATCAAATACAAGGATTTCAAGCAGGTTGTCATTTTCTCAGCACATTGCTGAAGTCACTTCACTGCTTCTGTTGAGGAGTTTCTGTTGATGCTGATGTGAGCAGGAATATCACTCCTCCTCTACCTTCCTGCAGGGACTCTGAGCATCACAGTGGCTCCACATTTCCATCCCCAGTGCTCTTCCAGCTCCTGCCTTTAACACGTTGGTCTTCTCTCCCCAGCTATCGACCTCTTGTACTGGCGTGACATCAAGCAGACAGGGATCATGTTCGGCAGCCTCCTGTTGCTGCTCTTCTCCCTGACCCAGTTCAGCGTCGTCAGCGTAGTGGCCTACCTGGCCCTTGCTGGCCTCTCGGCCACCATTAGCTTCAGAATCTACAAATCGGTCCTACAGGCTGTGCAGAAGACGGACGAGGGCCACCCCTTCAAGTAAGTGCTTTGCAGGCATGGCCAGGGTCTGGTTTTCCTTGCAAAGGATCCATTCCTGGTGGCAATTCACATTTCTTTAAGTGCTGCTTTGACACTGGATAAAATTCTTGTTCATAACAGGGGAAATATTTTCTGCTGTCCAGTGTCTCAAGAGCCATGAGGCTGCATTGGCTCAGATCCTGGGGGGGCAGGGGGAAGCGAGTAGGAGAAACAACACAAAAGCCATCCTTCTCTGAGATATGAGATTTATTTTCTCTGAAATCCAAAAGATCCAGAAATTTTTAAGCAAACAAACCTCTGTAAGCTGGAAGAACGTTGTTTCTGGGCACGCTGTATTTGGCATAGAGGAAAACTGTTCATATCTTTTCTCCAGCACTCCTTGGCTGTGGTAGGCAATCCATCACCATAGGTGATGGTACAAGAGCCAGTGCCAGTCCCCACCTTCCACAGGGTCTGCTGGGTGGTTTGTTTCAGGGAAATAGTGATCCTTTCTCCTCTGCTCTGCCAACAAGTTGGTAAAGCTGGTCTCGTTGGGGTGATGCTCCCTCTGTTTCACTTGGGTCAGTTCTGAGATGCAACTCACGACATTGGTGTAGTTCAGAGAGAGGCGCAGAGTGGTTGAAGGAGTGGAGGAGAAGGGGATGTCAATGACAAAGGTTATGTGACCAGACCACAGCTTTTGTTTCTCCAGAAGCTTTCAGCTGGAGGGGATGTCCCCTTCTGTGGCAGCAATGTTGCACAGAAGTTTGTGGGCAAACCCACCCCAGTTAGGATTTGCATCCCCCATCCAGTGGAGTAAAGAGAGAAATCCCATCAAGGCCAGACTGCATGAGGAGAGAGCGAGGCTGGAGGCAAGCAGCCTCAGCCCAGCCTGCAATTGCCCAGGGAGATGGGCCATGCAAAGTGAAGACAGTGTGTGCTGGTGGCTCTGTGCCTGCAGTGAGTGGCACACATTGCTCCAGTGCAAAGAAATTAGGTCTAGGGAGGAGGGAGTGATGGGGCAGACAGAACAGCAGGTGAACCTGCCTGGGTTTGTAACTGGACCTATGTTTCTGGCAGAGCCTACTTGGAGATGGAAATGAATCTTTCACAGGACCAGATTCAGAAATACACAGACTGCCTCCAGCTATACGTCAACAGCACAGTCAAAGAGCTGAGGAGACTCTTTCTCGTTCAGGACCTTGTGGATTCTTTAAAAGTAGGATTGCTTTAAATATTTTTAACCCCTCTCTAGAGGATCAATCTACATTTCAAAGTGCTGCTTCCCATGTTGACAGTGCTGTCACAAAACCTAGTTTTGTGTAGCTCCAAATATAAAAGTTGCTCTCCTTTTTGATTTCCAACATTTTAGAGGATTGCCAATCTGCATTTCAATTTAGTGGTATGTAATATAAGAATTATAAAAGTTGCAGGACCAGGTTAGCTCCACCCCAGTTCTAGAAGCATCTCTGTGTTATGCTTTCTAGGATTTTGCCACCAAAAAGTGTGTCATGTCTAACGCCTCTGTTAATCTGGATTTCCTCTAATGATGGCATTTACTGCTATGGAGGAGAGTCTTCTTTCCCTCCTTGCTGAGATAATTATTTATTTTCAGCCTTACACCCAAGTAGGTGTTCTTCAAAGCCAAGGGAAGATCATTAAGGGAGCAGACATGGGTTGGGTTCCAAATTGCTAAAGGTTTTTAGAAAAACACATCTCCTAGCCTCCAGAGTTTTCAGTCACTGGGATTATCACTGTGGAGCTGTAATTAACCTGTGTGGGATGGCCCCCGCCGTCATTAGCATTGGATGCAGAAAGCTGCCTATGCTGTGCTCAATGCAGAGTCCTAAATGTATGCAATCAAGCCCTAAATACATGTGAAAGCTAATCTAAGAAGTGAGAAGCAGTGAACAGCAGAACAGAGAATGGGGTTTCTGCACCCAGAAAAAGTACCTAGCTCCTAATGTGCCTTACTTAACAAGTCCACTTACACATTAGGAAAAGCTAATGTGCCATTATGTTAGCTAGTTAAGTGAACTAATTTCTTATGCTGACACTGTAGGTGATGTAATGATGCATCTTTAATTTAGTTTGCAGTACTAATGTGGCTGCTGACTTACGTGGGAGCCCTCTTCAATGGCTTGACTCTGCTGATAATGGGTAAAAATCATCATTTCTTTTAAAACCTACTTTTAACTTTAACTCCCATGTGACTTCTACTAAGACAAAACAGTCTATGCTCATTGTGCCTTCCTCACAGTTAAACCAGCGACTTTTATTTCCCTTTCCAGCAAATATTCAGTATTCCCATTACCTTGTCCCCCAGCTAGACCTGATTTTTGTTTCATGGTTTGGCAGCTGCCAGTCCCTGAGCAATGGGGGGTTCCATATTTGGGAGGCTTGAGCAAAGTTCATTTTTCATACAAAGATCCCTGGTGGATCAGCTGACCAAGTGGCACGATACGTGCTTGTCACTGCTTGAAGTAGGTCTCTTCTCTGGAGGAATCTCTTGGGCAGGAATATAACTGTGTGTTCTTCTCTCTCCTCAGCTGTGGTGTCCATGTTTACTTTCCCTGTTGTATATGACAAGTACCAGGTAAGTCTCTCTGCACAGTGAGGTTTGGGTGTCGGAGCGGTTCTGCCTTGTGGATGCCTGATTGACTTGGTCTCCTTCTGCTCTTTGCAGGCACAGATTGATCAATACTTGGGACTGGTGCGGACCCACATAAACACTGTTGTGGCAAAGTGAGTTCAGCAGCAGGCTTGCCCAGATGTTTTGCTGTGAGGTTGCGGTGCACTGGGGGTGGCTGAGAGCTGGGTACTCCTGGGGACAGCATGCACTAGGAGTGATGTTCTCCCCAGGTCCTGGCATGCAGGAGCCTGTGGGAAGGCAGATCCCTGGAGGAACAGAGTCCATCTCAGCTGGGTGTAGACTGAGGCAGGGCTGTGACCCTACATCCTTCCCTCTCCTGCTCTTTGGGGGAGCTGCAGACAGAGCCAACCAGGGACTGATATCCATATTTTTACCTGGCCAAGACAAACAGGAAGAAATGTGTTAACTCCCTTCCGCAGTGACCGCCCCAAGCCTGGGTTTTGGCATTCAGGGACTCTGCCCTTTAGATTTAATAGCACTGCTCATGAACAAAGTGGGAATTAGAACACCATGCTATTACAGAAAGAACATACCTGGAAACACTATCATCTTGAGTGTTTCAAATCACCATGGAATGGATCCATGGAATGGATCAAAAACCTACATGAGATTTTTGATGCAATCTGCTCTATTTCCAAAAGTGCTGCCTGTGTCAAAAGCTGTTGTGGGATCCCTAAGGACACAGTGAGGGGCTAAGCATAGTTCTTGACACTTGCAAATTAATGGAGCAAAATGTCTGGACTGGAAGGTAGATCCATACAGCTCAACAGTTTGTGTCCAGAGCTTTGCAAAAGTTGGCTGAATAATGGGTATCTGATGGAAGGTCACAAAATGGTGAGGTACAGGGAGCAAGTGACCCACAGAGAGCTGCTGAGGAAACGGGGCTTCTTTAGCCTGGCAAGGAGGGAGCTAAGGAGTGATTTCATAGCAGCCTGTAGGTACGTGATGAGAAGTTACAAGATAATAGAGCCAAACTCTTCTCAGTAGTGGCAGATGTTATAACAATATAAATCCAGCTTAAGATGTTGATGTTCAACATTAGGAGAACCTTTTTCACTAGGAGATTAGGGCAGCACTGGAGCAGGCTACACAAGGAAGTGCCAGAACATCCTTCCTTGGTGGTTTTCAAGATGGAGCAGGACAAAGCTGTGACCAACCTGGTTTAGCAGCTTCACACAGGAAGCTGATTCAGAGATTTCCAGGGATTCTTTCTAGCCAATATTTGTGTGATTCTGCAATACCCTTAAACTTGGGCAGGATGAAAAGTCTGTACTACAAATCCTGTGTTTAAATTTCATTGCTGGGTTCCAGTAGACAATAGACCCTGAATAATGGTGTGGGGGACTATCACTGCACATATCCATGGTTACATGAACCACCAAAACATGAGCCATTTACACACAGGGCCCTGTGAGAACCCATAGATGGGCATCACCCCTTTTTCTTATTAGACTCTGGTCCACCAGTTGTGACAACTCACTGAACACAAGCTAAACAGATTACACCTGGGTAAGACTCCAAGCAGGGATCTGCTGGAACAGAATAGCTGCCTGACCATATAATCCTCCTTTTTTCCCTTTCTTTATTTCTAGGATTCAAGCTAAAATCCCAGGTGCCAAGAGAAAGGCAGAGTAAAGAAGACACCAAGAATTCATCAACTACAGTAGTGAATAACAGGGGGAATCTGGAGTGAAACAGCTCTGTTCTTACACTTTACTGCAAATTTATTGTTCTTTTTTCTCTTGACACCATAATCTTAGAAACATAAAACTCAGAAGCAGTGCTTTTCCCCTGCTGCTTCTGCACTTAGAATATTTGCAATCACTTGTGTCAAGCACTAAAGTATAGTAAAGAGAAAAGTGTACTAGATGTGTTTTTTTGTGTTGCTTATAAAGTGCATGATGGTGAGAGCCTAAATAATATTGACCTTTTTTTATTTTTTTTTTTTTAGTGTTTTTCCTTCTTCTATTGGCATTGCTTCTATAACTTTTAATGTTACATGTGGCTAGGGGCTTTCCTGCTTAGCGCACTGATGCAATAGTTAAAATTGCTTCTACGTCACTGGGTTGCTGGTTGGATTCATCTTTATTAACTATATAGAATTGTAGACTGATGTTTTAGTGTTTTCCAGCACAAATAAAATGAAACAGTAATCGGTACTCATGGTAATCAGTTTTGTATAACTCAAAAATAAAATATGAAAATGAAACCCAGTACTTTTGTCGTAAGGGATTGACAGGCTGATTTACATGTATGGTAACTGGAAAGTTCCAGCATGTTAAATTTATTACAATTTGTATTACATTCTCTGTAGTTCCTAATGGACTTAATTATGGACTCTGAATATTTGCACTTATGTACTTGATACCGAATGCAGAAATAAATGTTACTAAATGTAAAAAGTTCTCCCTCTTGCCACTGGGATTATCCTGACATATGGAAAAGGGACACACAGGGTGCAAGAAGCAGAATTTTCTCTCTCTCTCTCTCTCTCCCTCCTTGAGATCCTGAGATCCACACACACTTTGCCCTTACAAAATGGTGCAGTAAGATGTAGTATATAACACATCAATCAGGTTCACATCTTGATGAGTATGGACATAAAATAAAGATCTTAATATGTAGTTTGGGGGGGTGGAGTGGTGGTGGTAGCAAATAACAGGAACATAAATAATTGTCTCTTCCTCCCTTTGCATGTTGTGCAAAGCAACACGCTATGGGAAGGGTCAGCACAAACCCAAAGGGCTTTTTATATTCCTCAATGTCATATTACATGTTACTTATCCAAAGCTGTTCTTTGAAATCTGCTTTAAACTGTGGGATCAGTGCTGAATCCAGAGGTTGGGAACTGAAATAAACATTTGGTCTTGTTCAAATGAGAATGTTTTCAAAAATTGTCATTCGGTGTTTGAGAACTCTCAGATGGGAAAAGTGCTTCAAAACAGATAAATGGCTAAGTGCTGAATGACTTACCCATTTGTGGAACCTACCTGTGGAGAAGATTTCTGTTTAATTGTTTTAACATATAAATGTGAACATCAAAACTTTTTTTCAGCCAAATCACAGTTTTTCTCTTTTTCTATCACATAAGTTTTTATGCAGCTATTTTTTCTACAAAGAACTAGATCCTGAAACACTTATTCCAACTTTTTGAATTTAAGTTTTTTCTTAGATTAATTCATTTAATTCACCTTCATCTCAGTTACACATGGACATGGTAACATCTATCCTAGGTCAGGCCACAGTTGGTTTGTGTGTAGATATGCAACCCAAACACACAGTAAGAGTTGGTAGACACATTGGTATGGCTGTGGGCTAGTTAATTCCTGTGATGACTCTCAGACACCCTTACATATATTTAAGGGGCTTATTCAAATATTGTTATTTGCTCTTACTTTAAAATACTGGATTTGTTTGCAAGATTCTGCTAAGTCAGGGTCCTGCTATTTTCAACTTGCCATGACAGAGCCCTTGTGCACATAGGGAGTGAAAGCTTGTGGTGTCTTTAGTGTTCCCTGGTAAGTCTCACTCCACTATGGGGGAGGGCTGGGATGGGGTGGGTGTTGCACCACCCTTTTTAATTGGTTTTCAAACAAGTGAGGGGAAAAACCAACTCTGAGCTCTATGTTTTAAAATATTTTAGTGTGATCACAGTAGAAATCTGAAGATACTTACCACGATGACTCACATTCACAGGCTGAGCTGTGTTGAGGTACACAAGCTGTAAAGTCCTTTTGTTTCTGATCTTCATTGGCTTTCAAAATGAAGAGCAGCTGTAGGCAAGCTTAACTGGTAAAAGTTGTAAACTTGTGAGGGTTTCTAGGTGGGTGAAACCTGGGAAGGAGTTCACAGTGCCTGGGTAAGATTGGGGTAGAGGTAGTGGGATCCTTTAAACCATTCTAGTCTCTTCAATATGTTCCTTGTCAGAGGAACCTGGACACCACACTGCATCCCTAATGCTTCAGGAGTCACATTTACCCCCTGTTGTCTCCAAAAGCTGTTTTAACACGATAAGGGTATGGATGTTTTGAAGACCCACCTAACCAAGTGAGGTTGTTCAGGTGGTTGGAATTAGGTGTGTGCTAAATACCTTGCCCAAGCAGTATCTGTTGTCCTGTCTCTGGGTACCTTGAGATGCCAGTGCTCCCTTTCTGGACAAGAAATGGAGATGTTTCTAAGATAGATGTCTCAGCTGGGAAGCTTGTTAACATGCAAGGTTAGCTCGGGACCAGGCCTTTCCATGGCTGGGAGCTGACTGGCTAATGTAAAGAAGATGGCTCTATTTTGATCTCCTCAACATGGTACTCTGTTTCAAGGAAGATAAAAGGTCTACCTGCTGCATTCACCTTTGAAAGCCAGCCTAAATGTCTGAGTGAACTGCTAATTTGAACTGAAACCAGTTTAACTCCAGTTTGGGGATATGAAATCAGGAGTGGCATACTGGTGGGAGGCAAAAATTTATTAGGACACCTACAACTGCAAATGAATATTTTTAGGCTTTATGACCTGGTAAAGTATTTTCATTGTTTCATCTGTACCTTCCAGAAACGTTCTAAGCCTGCTCCTAAACTGCTGCCTGTTAAGGAGAGGCTCAGTAGTTCCTGGAGAGCTCTGTCAGTGCTTTATGTCACTTGACTATCTGTCTGTGCACCTTGAAATGAGTATTCCACTGGTCGTTTGATGTGAAATGTGAATACTGTCCACCATTGATGGGGTTAATTCCCTTCTTCTCAATGCCTCAGCAGCGCAGCACCCTTCCTCTAGCCTATATATTTGCCTCTGAGCTTACTGATCTCTTTTATGCTTCCTCTACTCTTTAATATTAAGCTAGTGAGAGTAGGATCATGAAACACATCAGTGTCAGGAAAGCCCTGGATTTGGGGGGAGATAAGAATGATATAATATTCTGTGAGCAGCTAATCCAATTAAAGAGAGTCTGCCTTCTTCTCCATAGCTTTTGCTATCTCCCTGCACGCTTTCAGATGGCAGCTGGCTCCCATCCCTGTCCTCGTGGGTTACAAATCAGTCAACTGTAAGCTTATAAGCCTTTCCTTCTCCATATGGGCCTAGGAAAATATGTGGCAAGCCCATGTGTTTGCCCAGTGCAGCTTTGCAAACACCAAGTGTGATGTATTTCTTCCTGGCTCTTCTTAATACATTCTCTTTCTCAGGCACAGAATTAAAGGATGCTCCATGAGTGAACTTGCACGTGAGCTTCCCGGGAAGCTGGGCATCAGCAGAGTGAGAGTGCTGGCATGAAGGAGCCTAGTAAGACTGCCTGGCACATGCAGCCACTGAGGGACATATGGTATTTGGATAAGGGTGAGACACGTCCACTTGATAAAGAGTGAATAGCTGCTCTGCCTGAAAACGGAGGGAGGAATGGCCTCTCTGCATTTCTGCCAGGCTTCCTTGCTCCTCAGCTCCTTTCCAGGAGCGAGTGGCAAAAACCTGCTCTCTGCAACGGTTGAGGAAGGGTACTGAGAGTGGATGGTCCTTCTCCACAGGTGCATGTGGAAATGGGAGGCAACTGTAAGGAGGTATGTGAGCTTGAGCTGTTGCTTTTCATTTCCTTGTGTTTGGTGAACAGTCAGCTTGCTCTCTGTTAGTGCTCTCCTTGGGTCTGCATCTAATTCACTTGACTGCAGGCTAGCAAGCCAGCTGCCTGTGACTTGTCACTTGTGCAACTCTACTTTCTTCTTTGTGTGGGTAGCTGCTATTGGAGGAAGATGAGTTCTATAGAGCTAGGAAGGGCACCTGAGCCCCCTGAACCTGCTGCAAGCCCAGCTATCTTCACCTCTGTATCTCCCCTACAAAGGGTGCTAAACCTAAAATTATGCCAGATTTATAATCCAGGGGACATCACTGTGTGAGTGCCAGTCAAGGTAACGTTACGTGGGCAGGCAGGGTATGTGTGTAGACTGTTTTGGCTACAACTCTGGCAAGCCCTGTTGACTGGGATGTGCCCATCTCTGCAGTGCCCATGTTCTCATCTTCCCTTTCACACCAGTCTGCCTCAGCCAAAATGCTGGGAGACACTGAAGGGACCAGCATGAGGATGGGATAGGTTCCTTCTGCAGCTCTATCTAAGAAAACCAAAAGAGAAAGTGGCCCTGCACTGATGTGCTTTCGAGGCTGCAATTCATGCCTCCTCATGGCTTGTTTTGTTTAGAATGAAAAAAATTATTCAGTCCAGTAAAGCTAATTGGTTTTCTTTCAGTAAGGCTCCTCTGCATGTATTTCCCTTTAGGAGGGAGCTGTAAAGAGGATATTGGTTTTGTACAGCCCTCTGATTTAGTTAAACTAATTTAAAGTAGCCCAGAGCAGTCCAAAAATGTAGATAATCTTTAATAGCTGTGACAACAACAAAGAAACCAGCCAGGCAGCAGCATGACTTGAAGAGTGGATGACTTTACACAAAATATCCTTCATTTGCCCAGTTGGACACAAGGCCTAATTTCATTCCTCCTAATTCCACAGTTGATTGCTTGGAGAAACCATCAGCCACACAATTATTAGCCTGTTACACTGAGTGAAAAAGTATCACCTTTGGCACAGGCTAAATCTGATCACTGAACAGTTAGCAGCAGAACATCAGCTTGTCAGCTGCCTGGAAATTTGCAGTCCTTAATTAGGAAGCTGTAGGGCTGTAACCTTCCCAGAATAACTCATTTGAAGAAGCACCTCTTTTATTCCTTCCAGCCAGAAATTTTGAAGTCCTGGAAAGCTTTCTCACCTCTTTCTCCACCCAAAAACTAGACAATTTACAACTTTTTCAGCTGAAATGTAGAGCTGTGATGAACTACAGAAAGCCAAACAATCAAAAAGTTATGCCAATTTCTCACATCAGCTTAAAAAAACGTGAAGGAGTATAAAATTCTGATAATACTAGTGTCACTTTTGTACATTAGACTTTCAGAAATAAGCTTAAATGTTAATTCTGGTATAATCAAGAATCTCTCTGAGTCTCAAGTGTTTTATCTCGCCCACTTTCCCAACAGCAATCACAAGTCTATGACTCACATACTGTACCAATAGTCCAAATTAAAAGAAAACACTGTTTCTACTACCATTTAGCCAAAGGTACTCCTACAGCTCTCCAGTCACAAGAAGCTTAAGTAAGTCTGGGGTGAAATGCTGTGGTCTCTGTTACTCAGGGTGAGCTATGGTCTCATAGGCTTTGCAAAAGGAGTCAGGCAGAGGAACTGCTGTAGAGCCACATACCCTGAGTCTCTGACATGTTACCATGAGAAGCTATGAGTGAACCAGAGAAAACTTTTAATTAACAGAAGATTTTAAGGAGCTCTTCAGGAGCAGATGGTAATTGGTAGCGCTAAAAGGAAGGGTCAGTACTGAAGTTTCCCAAATATCAGCAGAATTTCAACTTTCCTTACATAAAGTGAAGATAAATAATATACCCCAGATGCATGCAGAGGATACTAATGAGCTTTGCTAAAGATATGAAGTGGTGAAGTATCAGAAGAGACTGTTAGGATGCCATATGGAAGGAACTGGATAATCTTGAAGCCCATGAGCCATAAAAATTGGATTATATTTTGCATCACAAATACAAAGCTGTGTCCTGGATTAATAGCAGAAAATTCTCTCATTGGCTAGAAGGTGGCTGGTTAGAATCATAGAATCATAGAATGGTATGAGTTGGAAGGGATCCCAAGGATCATAGAGCTCCAACGCCCCTGCCACAGGCAGGGCCACCAACCTCAGGCCTGGATCTACACAAGGTTGCCCAGGGCCCCATCCAACCTGGCCTTGAACACTTGCAGGGACGGGGCACCCACCACCTCTCTGGGCAAATATTAGGAACAAATTTGTTAGGAACAAATATTGATGAGAAAACCCTGCTTCCACATAGCATGAAAGTGCTTGGTGTGGCAGAGAAGTGGTCTTAGGGGTTTCCAAGGGAATTTAGGGGCTGTTACAGGGACGGAGTCCATAACATTTTGGCTTCATTACTTTAGCAAAATGAAGGCTGGGGAGGGGGAATATAGTTGCTCTTTCCAAGTACATTGGAGGTAAACACCTGGAAGGCTAAAAGCAGTTTAAGATGGTGCTTAAGTAAGATTCTTAGTGATGGCACAGGGAAAAAAATTACATTCCACATTTTTGATTTGGAAATGAAAATTCATTATTGGTCTGGCTCCTAAATAGGAGTGAGAAACAGGCTCTGTGAATCTCAGAGTCATTCAAGGAAGGAAATAGATTATATGCAATACAAATTGGGGTTTTTTTTTTTTGGATAAAATAAGCAGATGGCAATTTCCCATGTGGCTCCTCTTGTGCTGAAAGTGAGTTTACAAGAGATGATTATAGGGAATCATATACTTCCACCCCTCCCACCCCCAGTAATTATTGCACTAGTGATTTAATTATTTGAGGGTCTCTGTGTTTATTTAGCAGGAAGATAATATGGTAGCTGGTCCAGTGATACAGGCAAGTAGATCGACTGAAGTCAGAGCAGCTCTCTCCAGATCATACAAACTAAAAATCTGGCCAATTCTCCTTGGGAAGAAAAAATTGCCCTTGTCATTCTTTGTTAACTACTAATCTTTGTGACCCCAAGACAAGCTATTCCAGGATAAGCAGGGATATCCAGGCACCAGTGAGGCAAACAGTAGACTGGTGACAAAATTTTAAAGGCTTGTCAATTCCTGTAAACGCAGTTGGGGCTTCGTGTCTCCTCTTGTTTCCTGGGAGTTAGGAAGATGCTATAAAGACAGACTGGTCCCTTCTCCCTCTATGTATCCTGTTTCCTGTGAAATAATTTTATGGGCAGAGAAAAGGACGACCAGATTAGTTTCAGGTTGTGATAAATAGGTTAATAGAAATGAGTGCAAAAAACCTTTTTAAATTTTTTTCTGGCATAAGTAAATGGTGGAGAGGGTGGGTATCTTGGTTTTAGTAAAAACGTCTTAGCTCTTACTCTAATAAATTCATCAGGAAGCAGATGATTTATGAGAGATGTAAATTTTCATTCATGTTAAACATGTGTTTGCTTTATCCATGTTCAGAGTGTGAGCTGTAGCAAAATGAAGGAGGGAGAAGCTCTTCCTAGACAAAATTACCCCTGCTTACTCAGACCTAATATCCTGGTAGCTCTTGTAAGCTGCTGCTGGGCATAAGCTGGCCATAAGGCTGGGCAGGGATTTGACTTTCCCCATTTGGTGATCAATGCAGTGGCCAAATTTATTTCTGTTACAGAGCAGCAACAAATTCCTAGAAGTCTGGAGCTAGAAATCAAAGTATTTCTTAGCTGAAATGTCCTGCTGCAATTGCAAACCCATTCTAGTTTATGAGCTATCCTTTGTTCATGTGTGCACTTTATATGTCTATTATATATATCATCCTCATCTCTGACACGAGTTTGAAAGCAATATCTGCAGATAAAAGATGTGACTGGACTTCCCTATGCAGCATGGTGGCAATTGAAAAGGCACGTCTCCAGGAGAGGAGATGGCCCTGCAGAGAACCATTCATGTAAGTCACTAGAAATTTTCTGTTAAATGTTGAGGAGCTTGAAGTCCTTTGCAACTCTGCAGAAGTGTTTTAAGTTCTAGTGAAGGTCTGTGTTGAATTATCTATAAGTGTCTTGGGTTTTGGCTGGGGTAGAATTAATTTTCACAAAAAGCTGGGAGGGGACACAGCCAGGACAGTGAACTCAAACTACTCAGAGGTATATTTGATACGATGTCACACCCAGTATATAAGGGGGGAGCTGGCTGGAGAGGAGCAGCCACTGCTCAGGGAAAGGCTGGGGCTGGTTTTCTGTGTGGTGAGCCAATTGCATTGTGTATCACCTGCTATGTATATTATTTTATAAGTACTGTTGTTGTTAGTTTCCTCTTCCTTTATGACTTAGTAAAATGTCCTTATCCCAACTCATGAGTTTTACTTTTTCCTTCCAATTCTCCTCCCCATCCCCAGGACCAAGCAAGTGGCTGTCTGGGGCTAAGCCATG
The DNA here is from genome assembly GCA_020800305.1 of Porphyrio hochstetteri. NCBI lineage: Eukaryota > Metazoa > Chordata > Aves > Gruiformes > Rallidae > Porphyrio > Porphyrio hochstetteri. Next base: position 63,555,436 of record CM036908.1, on the reverse strand, counting down.
ACAACTGAGAAAAAACTTACTCTTCTACACCAGAAGTCCTGGGTTTGAGCCTGTTCTAGCAGGGGGAAAAAATGGTTATATTTCATAAGGAAACAGGAAAATTACTATCATTTTCCCATTAAAATCTGTAATTCCACCAATACATTTTTACAAAGTATCTGTATCACTGAAACAGCGTGACCATAATTTTTTGAAAAAACCAGCAAATATGGGTAAATTTTCTACCTAGAAATGCTCAATTGCTTGAAAGGAAATGACATGTAGTTTTTCCTCAAGTATATTTTCCAACTAAGGGGCTAAATTGGCCAAGAGAATTGAGAATTCAGTACTTTGGTATTACAGAAATTTTTTTTTTTACTTTTCCCAGAGGTGCCTGAATTTTGGTCAGGTACAAAACTGCTTGTGCTCTGAAACCAGAGTTCATTGAGGCCTGCCTCCTGCTTACCACTTTAAAAGATTTTCAGAGAAAGAAGGCCTTTCCATTCTTCCTAGCAGTTTTATCTTGTAGTTACCACATTGGCTGTCATGCAATGAACAGATTACTATTTTTTGTATAAGCTACATGTGATAGATCTTCTAGTCCAGGCATTACTATGTTCACCCACATAATGATCTTCTGTCTGCAGTGAAATGAAAATTTGTATTCCTCTATTTTAGAGGTTAACTGGAGATAATTTGCATACTCCAACCATGAGACCATTAACAAAAAGGCAGTGGACACTGGTTGCCCCCATCTCCTGCACACATCAGGAGGAAAGAAGGATCCTCACCTCACTTGGGACCAGATCCTGTGTGTATATCCATCACACAGGATTAATGGCAGATCATTTAACACATGGCTGTTCTTGGCACAGTTCAATTCCAAAGCAATTTCTCGGAGTGCTGGAGGTGAAGGATGGCACCACCTTCGGTGATTGTCCCTTGCTGAGATATAAATCAATACTGATTGTGAATGAGGAAGGTCTCCAATAATAGCTTGGCAATGTGGCAGCAGCCATAAATATGTAGGGAAGAAGGGACCATCTCCTAACAAGGTGGTTATCTCCAGAGGAAAGTCGCAGCACTTTTTATTAGGCTTTTTTAGATAATTAAAACAAGGTGGTACTATCCTGCAGATTGTCAGTCTGAGCTTAGTTCACACAGAAATAATCAGCAGTGCCACCTGATATTGCCTCATACAATTACTATTTTATCTTCAATTTTGAATAGAGGACATTTGCTCTTAAAATCCCTTTTTTTTGCAGTGATATCTGTAAAACACAGCTGACTGCATTTGAAAAGATCCACGGGGAAGCTTCAAAATGCAACTCAGCTGCAGTCTTCAAGCTTGAAAAAGCAAATAAAGAATCTAAGCATAATAAAAAATATTTTTAAATTTTGCATGTTTTGAAAGGCTTGGATGCCTGCATAGTCTCCAAGGCCAGAAATTATCGAGTTTAACTGCTAAGACCTTAAAATCCTGCATGTACTGTGTTTTGTAATAATATCATTTCATATATTAGACAAGACTCTTCTAGGTTTATTGTAATATTTTGATCTAATCTTGATGTGACTCATTGTCCATGACACAAGAAATCCTTGTACCAGAAGCACAGAAGTTGCAGCAATGAAGAAATTTCTTGATCAATCATTTGCTCCCCAAAAATTACTTCTATAAGGAACAACCCAGCCATTGTACCTATAGATGTGATGTGGGGAAGGTGGTGAGGTCTTCTCCTGCTCAAGTCCTCCCTTGGACATCTGTGTACATCATGACCTCTTCATTAGCACCTCTCAGAGGCTGGCATGGGGTGGGAGCTACAATCCCCAGAACCCTGGGAGGTCTGTTGGGAGAACAGTCCCAGACTGAGCCCCTGGGAGGTCTGTCCCTCTGCCCTGGGGTTGGGGTAAAGAGTATGGCCATGGGCCCTCAGAGCCTGGTTGCCTGGTAACAGTGAGGCCTGGCCCAGCCACCATGTTGAGGCCTGGTCCATCCACCATGGAGCTCTCATCCTCTGCAGTGGCATCAGCTGCCCTCAGCCGCCTCCAGAGTCTGGGTGGGTGTATGCAGGGCTTGGGGGCTGCTGTGGTGCCTCCAGCCCCGGGGAAAAAAGAAGCAGGGAAAGTCATAAACCTTGTACATATATTTTCTGCTGTGGGGATGTGCAGAGCCAAAGGGTATTATTATTAATAGGTTATGATTTGGCCTTAGCATTTTTTCCCATTTTAAATATCTCCCTAAGAAAATACGGTTAACATTATCTCCACAGCTGCAGTGGGGAAAACTGTTTACCTGCAGCCTAGTTAATGTAGAAGACATAAAATCCAAAGGGAAGAGTCATGGCAAGTATTAGATGGGGAAGGGCCATATGTAGGCCATGTGTTTCTAAATGAGATGGCTGCCATGGCTATTAATGCATTTCCTCCCTGTCTTTTTGGTTTTACTATCACATATGGGGCCATCTGGTTCCTCTGTGGGACTCCCAAGACTTCTTGGCAGGCACAAAATTAAAGATGTCTAGGGTTTTTCCTCTTCAAGCCTTTCCACTACATCTTATTTCTGGAAGCCCTGTTTAAAAAAAGAGTTTTCATGGACCACTGCAATCTGTACCTGAACACATACCTCCTTGCTATCACCGCTGCTGACATTATAGGGCAATGTTGAGGAAAAAAATTGTCCTTCTCCTACCAGCCTGGTGGCACATTAAGAAAGCAAATGTGCTTTCTACAGTGGTTCAGGCACTGTGGCAGGTGGTAGGAGACAGATGCTTGCAGTCCCCTCAGCCACTGAAGAGAGCATGTGTCACGGTATCCGAAGGCAGAAGGGGATTTTAAATATGCTCAAAGCGCAAATCATTCCTTTCAGGTCTTGAGAGGTTAGAAGCCCTTGAATTGTCTGGAATGTTAATTGTTTTCCTAGGCCATATCAGAGAAGAACCTGCTTATGGAGCTGTTGGGCCTTCTTGGAGGATAAATGTGACCTATAGAATCACATTTATCACTATATCTCTTTTAAGAAATACAGCCTGCTTTCAGAGTAACAAGATGGATTATGGAGATGCGAAACTGGAACAATTCAGCAAGCAGCAACTTGGTACGAAGGTCTTTGTGAAGGAGATGAAGCAATGACTAAAAAAACAGAATAAATTTCTTCTAGAAGGAAAGATTAATTGTCACACAAGAGGCTTGTTTCAAGTGTAAGGAAGGAAATTATGCTACAAATAATAAAGTTAGCCAGAGAAAAAATACCAGATAAACTAAGTATCAGGAGCTACATTTCAAACAAGTTTTATCTGGCTCTAAAGTACTCAGGGACAGACGTGTGTTAAGGTTGAGCAGTCTCAAGGGAAGGATTCCACACAGGGGCATACTGCCTTTGGTTATCCTTTCAAATTTTCAAATTTCAGAACATTCAAAAACTTCCATCACTGTCAAATCTCCTTAACTGTAATGGACAGTTATTCTTGCCTAAAAAAACCCTGGTTTCTTATAAATAGTGAGAATTGGACTCAGCTTGTGGTTATGGATGTATATCACAAAATATTCACTTTGGTGGCTTCAGCTGTCAGACTAAAGAGTGTATGGTTTGAGCTTCCCTCTTACCTTTGAGGTTGGTTACAGGGCATGATCTCAACAGCTTAGTTTCAAAAGCTGTACAATTATAACATCTCTCAAAGATCTTATAATGTAGAAGTCAGAAAATGGCATACACAGAGACAAATGGGTTGGGGTGATGTAAACTGTAGTATGAGATCTAAAATTTCACCAGTAAAGTGAAGTCTGTGGTCTCACTACTCTGCTCTCTCAGCCACATTCAGGCTGCAATTCATCCCATGCCCAAAGGAGCCAGGGGGCTTGAAGTGGGATTTCAGGTGGGACAGAGCAGTGACTTCATAGTATTTTATAATGTGGTGTGCAAGTAATGCTCTGCTGTGTGGGGAGAATGAACTGATGCTGTTCCAGAGCCAGCATTTTGTGTCTATGGCACTGGATAAGTTAGGCCAGGAGGGATGGAAAATAGATAGATGACATTTTTCATATAAGTTACTTCGATTTTTATGCAACTTTTAAAAGGCTTAAAGGTTTTATTGGGAGAAGAATTTTGGCAGTGACAAGAGTGGCATAAAAGGCTGAATTTTGGCTCAGCATGTAAGGAAAGAATGGCAAAGACTTTTCAAAGGCATCTTTCTGTTTTATAAAAGACTGTATTTGGGAAACCTATACTTCACTGATGATGGCATTTAGTGGCATTAAGCTTTGGTTTAATAGCAGGTGTAGGAAGAAATGGAAAATACCTAAAAACTTTATCATAGCATCTTTCTGAAGGAGGTATTTCACCTAGGAAATAGGGATTCTTGAGAGAGTAACTGTAAGCACAGAAGAGAGAGAGCCAAATAGAGAAAAAAGAAATCAAGAAGGGTTCTAGAAGAGAAAAGACCTAAAGACTGGAAAAGAAAGTCTTCACAAGCAAAACTTTAACATTAATTTTCATCTATGCACAATGTACCCTGCATTTTATTATGTTTCTGAGGAAAATAGCTTATCCTTTTGTTGATCTTAATGTGTAAAAAGACTGTGATTTCAGACTGCTGTTGTCAAAAGAATTGTCTGGAATTACCACTAATTGGTGAAGCTGGGGCAAATTTGAGAAATTCTGCCACCTGCTCTGCTGTTTTGTGCACATACAGGTTTCCTTTCTGACCTCTCTCCTGCTGAGAGTGCACAGAAAATGCTGTACTGGTAGGTGATCGTCAGGCTTGAAGATGGGCAGGTGGAGCAGAGGTAGCAGCTGCCTCTGGCATTTGTTCTCACCAAATCTGGATAAAGATCCTAATGAAAGGAGGGAGCTGCCAGTTTTCGAACAAGTTAGTAGGTCAAATTAAAAGCAGAACTGTCAGATGGCTCGTTGCCTTATCTTCACTACAAATTAATTTATGCTTGGATTCAGAATTTTCTTTTTTTCTTTTTTTTTCCCTCACTGTGAGGATTTAGTCTCTGCTACAAAATGAGGATATAACAAAATTTCATGCCACTGTAACAGGTACAATAATCTTTTGGATGAATTCAAATCCTCACAATCATTATTCCAGCTCAAGCTAAATTAAATTTAACAATACAAAGAGTAGCTTCTGGAGTAATGTAAATCTCACTTCAGGCTTTGATGAATCCGGATTAGTATTTTGGCTTGGAAAGAGACATAATGAAGCCATGACTGCTTGGGAAAATTTGGAAGATTAGCTACACCCTGCTTAAAGGGAAATGATTTAGATCCACAGCTTTTACTTCAGTTTAATAACCTCCCTAAACTTCTCAGAATGGCTCTTTTAAAAGATTAATTCCGTGGAATTTCAGTTGGAAGCATTTAGTGACTGCAAATTTTACCAAGTCCTGTGGACTTCACATGCCACTTGTGCATCTGCCTTTTCTGTGCACCAGGAGGAGTGTGGAAGATGCTGACCTACTTTAGAACAAGGCAAAACAGATTTAGCAAATAATTCAAAAATAAATCCTTCTCTTTCAGGATCGTTATTGCAGAACAATAGAGAAACATTTGAAGCTTAAAACCCATAAATTTTCAATTCACTGTATTCTTTATTTAGAAAAACACTTGAAAAATGAAGACTTATTCAGTGGGGAAATTGTTCAGAGCCTTGAAGATATGATTGCTGCTATTAAGAAATTGGTAAGAAAAATCTACTATTTAGTACTAAGTATGTGCAAAAGACGTGGTAACTGTTAAATCAATTTTTATGGTTGTACTATTAGAAGTGTTCTTTTCTTGAGCTATATTCTACCTCCAGAGAGAAAGGCAGTTTGGAGTGAAGCAGGTGGATGCTTGCATGCACTTTGCTGCCTGCAGAATTTTGGGTATAATAAAACAAACCAAACCTGACTAGTGTAGATCACACAGCTGATCCAAGCCATAGCCCACCTAATGGTGTTTCAATGGGGGAACAGTAGATGCTATTTATACTAGGGGCTACTGAGATTTGAGGCATGCCCAGACTTCTGTTGAAGTAAAAAGAGGAAGGGTCTTATGCTCAGCAGAGTAAATTGGGACTCAGGGTTGAATTGTATCAGAAATAGTGTGGCCAGCAGGTCCAGGAAAGCGATTGTGCCCCTGTACTCAGCATTGGTGAGGCTGCACCTTGAGTACTGGGTTCAGTTCTGGGTTTCTCAATATAAGAAAGACATTGAGGTCCTGGAGTGTGTCCAGAGAAGGGCAACCAGGCTGGGGAAGGGGCTGGAGAAAAAACCTTCGAGGAACAGCTGAGGGAGCTGGAGGTGTTCAGCCTGGAGAAGAGGAGGCTGAGGGGACACCTTATGGCTGCCTACAACTACCTGAAGGGAGGGTGTAGAGAGATAGGTGATGGTCTCTTCAGCCAGGTGACAGGAGACAGGACAAGGGGAAATGGCCTCAAGCTGTGCCAGGGCAGGGTCAGATCAGATGTGAGGGAAAAGTTCTTCACTGAAAGGGTTATTGGGCACTGGAACAGGCTGCCCAGGGAGGGGCTTGAGTCACTGACCCTTGATGTAGTTAAAAGATGGGTAGATGAGGTGCTCAGGGATATGGTTTAGTAGAGGACAGGTATGGTTGTACTCGATGATCTCAAAGGTCTTTTCCAACCTAGTGATTCCATGATTCTGTGAAGTTTTTTTCCCAGTTCTATTGTGCCTCCATAGTTTGTTCTTGTGCAAGAAGTGTAAGCTCTGAGCCTACAGTGACTTAGTAGGAGCATCACAAAAATCACCTAAAGGCAAAATTCTACTTTTATAGAGCTTTTTACAGTGTAAGGGCCTTAACACTGTCTGTGCAAGGCAGGATTCCTTCTTGAGCCTGCTGAGACGAATGTTAATGTTCAGCAGATAGTACAGAGCTCAGCAGGCAGGTGGTTTGACCTATGATTAGGAGCAGAGGAGGGTTTTTTTTAAAACAATGTGTGTTTCCTTGAAACAATTGTATTGTGTGTGATAATAAGAGATCTTACAGCAAATACGAGCTGCAAATGGCTGTTCCTAGGTAGGTAGTTAACTTTTTCTTTGAAGCCACTAAAGCCATTCTGGCTTCAGACAGAAGATATTTTAAAAGTATCTCCATGATGTATTTGTCTAGGTAGGTGTAAATCTTGCAAAGCTTTCCTTTCTCCTTCAGTAGGCCTCTGAATCATCTATTTCAGCCCAGCTCTGCATAAGTCTATCAGAGGGGTGTTTTATGTAACGTGCTGAAATCACAAAGCTGTTTTCTTTTTCTCTGCTTCAGCTAATTGAGGATGTAACTCATATGAAATTAAAACCTTTTACACATTTATTTTAACACCTCTAAATATTTCATCTTCCCAAGGAAATGAGAGTAATTTATATGCGTGCATATAGAATTTGCTCTGTAGTCAGTAAAATTCAACAGCATCTTTTCTTCCCACAGTGTCTCAGCTGGAGATTGTAACTGCTAGGAAAACTGAAGGAGAAAGATAGGACTTGTTTTATGCATCGATTGTGATGGCAAAGGCAATGTCTATTTAAGAACTGATTTATTTTCCCAGATATTTGGGGCTTCATCAACCCACCTACAATTCTCAGCCATACAAATTTGGGGATTCAGTTGTCTAAGGGTCTCTCCCACAGTCAGTTCAGTCTGGTTTCTCTTGCTCCACCATCAATCTAACAGCGACCCATTTCATTCCATTAATCATGAACCAGAAGATGACTGGTCAGCTAGAAGATGACTCAAGGCCAGTTAGAGGCCCCCTCTTCAGTACAGCTTTTGAGGCACAAGAAAATAAGGCTCTTCTGTTACTTAAATAACACCTTTTATGGACGATAGCAGAAGCTGACAGCTAAGACTTCCCTGCCAGCTCAGCTTTTGTAGCAGAGATGTAGGTAAATAACAGCTTCCTGAAGATTAACAGTCACAAGTCAACAGATGCTGGAGAGTCATGGGTTTGTTCAGCTACCTGTAAAACAAGTTACTTGTTACTTTGAAGAGTGAAAGACACGTAGGAGGAAAGACAGCAAGTATGAGGAAGGGAAATGATATTTCTAGGCATGAAAAATATCCAATATTAACTAACTAAAAAAAGGGGGATGTTTTGGGTTTTTTTTTAGGGAAGATGTGCTTTTTTGTCTGTTGTATTACCTAGTTGTCACTTGTGGCTTTATTGTTTTTTCTTGTCAGGAAGAAATTCGAAGGCATACCCTGGAATGCCTAGAAGAGGAGACTATAAAAAACAGCAATCTTCGCTTCAGAATACAGAACTTCCCAAAGGAGATGATTGAGGAGATGACAGGTAGTACTGACCTAACCAGTTCTGAAAAACAAAAACCCCAAGAGAATTGAATTTTCTATGCATTTAAACAATTTGAAGTAGGCTATAAAATAAATCTTGCTGCTAATGGTAAATTATTTTCAAAAATAACTTACTAATGAAAGAAGATAGGCTGGTGTGTGATGCTGTGAGGGATGATTCTCTCATGTGAGAGTGTAAATGGGACATAATTCACTGAAGCCCCTGCAAAAGCACTAGGGGAATGCCTGGAGAACTGCAGCATTCAGTTCTGATCCCAGCTGCCCCACAGCTTTTCTCTGACACTTTAGGTGGAGAACTTGAGTGCTCTGTGCTGCAGGTTCCCTCTGTGAAGCAGGAATAGTGATGCTTATCTGATGTGACATTACTTTTGGGTGGGGTTCATCTGACTAAATGCTTATCAACTGTCCCTTTTGGACAGTAAAGGAAAAGGCACTACTAGGCATGGATCATCTCACTCCAGACAGATATTTAAAGCAAATCGGAAATATCTTGAATTTTAAGTGCTTCTTTCTCTCCACTGCCTATGAAGGGAGGCTAAACCATTAGCTCAAATCTAGATGTCTAGATGAAAATAAAGCCTGAGCTCTGGGGTTTTTTTCTCAGGTATAATTTGACATTTTAAGACATCCAAGGCATAATCTGATGCCAGCTTTCTATTTGCACTGTAGCTGCAAAGTGGTCAGGGAGTTGATTTAGATGAATGTTAGGATTTCATCTTTTTGGGAGAAGCAAGAGAGTTGCAGCTCTTTTTCTGGCTAAATGTGGGGCTGCATGACTTAGTGGTGGCACAGCAGGAGGAGGAGGAGGAGGGATGGCAATGTGGCAGGGTGGCCAGGGAGAGCAGGACTGCTCCTTTTGGAGTACTACAGGTTTAGATCAGCTTCAGGTTCATCATGTTTGTTTGTTTGTTTGTTTGTTTTTCTCTTCTTTTCTTTTCCAGCTACTCTCTATGCTTGGTGATTACTCTCTTACAGCAAGTGTCCTCCCTCACCTTTTCTCTGCCTCCAGCCCGTGGCTGCTATGCAGTTAGGCAGTTGTTTATACTAGCTGCTCCCATTCTGCACTGCCTAAGTGTTTTTGTGGGTGGATGTACACTAATGTGACTGTTATCTCAGAAGCTGAAAAGATGCTGTAGTACAACGCCTCTGCACAGGGGAGATTTACCCATGGTGCTGCTTCACGCAGGTTCTTCACTTCCACAAAGCAGTGGTTCTTCTTTGAGAAGCTATTGAATTTCAAGTCAGGTGATCCTGCTCCTTGTCCCTGGCTGCCAGAGCTGGTTGAGCAGAAGATTTTTCTTTTGGGGGAGAGGGGGAAAGAAGTAATTTCTTGACAGTTTACTATATGTCTGGGGAGTTTCTTGGACATATAATATGAAAAAGAGCAATTGTTCTGTGAAAACTCAGCGGGCTGCTTCTCGTTGATGAATGCAGATGAGTCAGTGAAAACATGATCTGACTAAAGCAGTGAAATAAACTATGTGATTTCAGGGATGCTTGTGTCTTAGAATCACAGCTACTCCTTACCAGGTGACTGTAACAGTAGTGAATTAACTATTATGCATCAATCCCTGGATGCATGATCTCACCTATACCTTTTTGTAGCAAAGAGGCTTCTGCATGTTTTGAATGTATTGTTTCAGCTCTTGTCACTGCTGCACGTGAATCTAGTGCTGCTAAGATAAAGCAACTGCAGGCTGCATGGAAAAGCGTTGCCAGTGAAATCGAATTGCTGGATGAGAAGCAAACCCTTTGTGCAAGACAGAATGCTGCACTGTGGTATGTATTCATTTGGACAAGGAAAACCATGCTGGTGAGGTGATTAAGGAGAACTGACATGTTATCAAAACACAGTGAGTAGCGCTTGTCCTTCACCCCTGCAGCTAGCCACAAAGGTTCCTAGGCAACTCTTCGCTGTGGCAGCAAGCCTAGTGTTTAAGATCTTGTTTCTTGAACAGTGGAGTCTGCCTGCTCCTGCCTGCCCTTTGATATGCTAGCTTAGGGAAATCTCTCTGCAGCTTTGTTTCTCCAACTGACAGGCAGAGTTTTTTCTTTCAACAATTAATGTTAAGGAACTACAGCAAGCAACAATCATAGTTTTCAGTTAAAAAAAAATATGTGGAAGGAATTCTAAATCTGTAACTGTGCTTGAGATCCATCTTCCTCTTCAAGAGTTACCTTGAGAGGATGGAGAGACTTGGAAGATAGTTGTTTTCTCCCTGCCAGATTTCATGTTACTGTCACCTTCTGCCATGCTGCCAGAACTGTTCAAAAATAAATCACAATGCATTTTCTTAGGGAGAGCCTCTGCTCTCTTCACTCTTTCAGTGCTTGCAAGCAGCCCTTCCATTTTCAATGAGGCTTGAGGAAAATAATCATCAGAAAATGTAAAACTTTGAAAAAATTTATAACACAAATAACTGAAAGCTGTTCCATTGGAAAGCAAGGTCGTAGATGGTCATCATCAAAGTTGCATGTCATGCTTTATAGTATGCATAATGCTATAGTAGCCTGAGCTGCCAACATATGGATTGGGAAGGGTATTCATTTCAATGAACATCTGGAGCAAGACTTGGATCTGAATAACTGATAGGATATACAATTTTGATTTTTTTTTTCTTTTTTTTTTTCCAGTGAGGAACAAGAATACTTGCAGACACAGTATAAAGAAAGAGTAGACTTGCTGAACGAAAGGATGGCAATGAAAGCTAAGACAAATGTTTTCTTAATGGAGACTTGTGATAAAACAAGAGATACAGAAAGGGAAATAACCAGGGTGAAGGCAGCATTAGCAGAATTGAAAGAAAAAACCACTGAAGAAATAAGTAAACTTGAGAAAGAGAAAGAAGAATGTGATAAAAAGGTAAAGGTTTAGAAATGTACTTCACATTTTTACAGATACATACTGCCAAAACCAAAATGACCTTAGATTTTATTCCAGATGTTTTATTTTGCTTTCTCATATGGAGCTAACATATGTCTCCACAGCAGCCAAACAGCAAAGTGACTCTTTTGCCGTTGGGTGCACACATGCTGCTCTGACTTATGTGCTTGTGTGTGTGTGTGTATGTGTATGTGTATTTATGCTCACAAACATGCACACATCACAATCACGTGGTATATGAAATTTGTTTTCAAGCAGCACATCTCAGAATGTCCTGTCTGTATTGGAGCTTCTTACTGACTGTGGGACAAACAATCATATACTGGGAATTCAACCCCTCCAGGCAAATTGCTTAAAATAAAGGTACTTATATTTTCCAGGAATCTCCAAGAGAAGGTTTTACTGGGTTTTATATCCTCCCCTACTTTCAGTTGTGTATATTTTATATCCTTTCATAACATCAAAACAGATGATCAGATTAAAAGAAGACTTCTTTGTAGGAAATATGGTATAATCAGGTTTCTACACTAGAATAAAATCACATGGAATTTTGACAGACCAGGTCCTAATTTGCATATTATATTAATTAATTGTTGCTTTTTCTTATAGGCTTTGGTCATTTAGTACATAACTGTGGCTTTTGCAGAAAATGATTTTCTTCCAGTCTGAATTTTGGGTTCATTTAATTTTGGAATGCTTCAGATGTTTTAATATAAATTTTTTTAAGAATGCAGAGTACACTGTTCAGGATGAATTAATTGTATTCTTTTTTAATGTAGAAGACAGAAATGAAAAAAGCCCTTGATATGCAGGAGGCAAAAACTTCTGAGAAAAAGCACGAATTTGAAAACTTGAATAGAAAGCTTTTGGACCTGCAGCAGCTGATAAGTCTGAATTCAACAGTAAGTTATTTAGAAAATTGTTTTAGTTCATTAACGCAAAGATCAAAATGCAATTTCATAATTGGTCAAAATGAGGGAAATTTCTAGAGAAATGGAGTCCCTACCTTTGAAGAAGAGAAATAAACTTGCACAGTGTCTAATTGACTGACATTATTAACTGTTGGTTACTTGGCTATAAAGTCACTTTCTGAAATAGAAGGTACAGAGAGACTGTTTATACCAGCTTAATGAAATAGCTGGGTACTCTGTGCTGGTCAAACTATTTATCAGACCACTCCTGTGGGGACCAATTAAAAGAGTCAGTGAATGGATGACAGACCCCACTCCTGCACATGCCACTGGTGGAGCTAGCTGAAGGACTAGCTGAAGAAGAGAAATGACAATCAACAGATATTTAGTGGGTGAAACCTATGATAAAAAGGGAAGAAATTTAGGAAAGAAGATTCTGTTCAAATACTATGAACGAGTTTGTACCAGTAGAGTGGTTGTAGAAACTAAAACAGGCAAGGAGACTAAGTTATACTGAACTGCTTGGGAATGCATTCATCAGTGTAAGTCACTCCACACCGGTGGACATGACAATTTGAAGGATGCTCAGGATGTTGAAAGTCAAAGCTAATGCAGCTAAAAGACAGCCAGACTTTCTCTATCTGGCACCCATTTAGTATTGAGTTTTCCAACCCTGGTTCAATCCTGCCTGCTTTAGAACTACTTTTCCCTGCTTGTAGAGGTAACTTACCAAAATAGGGAAAGATAAGTGTTTTCATCTTTCCCCTTATGGTTTCTTGCAGAGTAAACTCAAACTGTGTGCAGTCAGTTTAACATCAGCACTACTGAAAGTAACTGCAGTGCAAAGCTAATACTTGTGTAATGATTTGAGACAAATTAAGAAGTAAACCAACATTTTCTGCCCTAGTCCTGCCAACCTCTTTCAGTAGCACTTCTGCCTTCCCAGTAAAAGTCCTTTCTGTCTGAATGAGTATCATGTTCATAAAAATTCCAAACTTGTGCCTGAGTTAACAGGGTCCCCAGGTTATTTTTTCAAAGTTTCTTTTCATTATAAACATGTATTTCTTTCCTTTTTTTTAAAGTCTTTTGGTGATTAAATGCAATAAATAAGGCCTTAACCACTGCTTCCTCAGCATCCTTTCTCTGCAGGCTGTGGTAATTTTGACTGTGAAATCTCAGAGTGGATAGAAAATAGCAGAATCTTGTGTAGATGATGTGAAATCTTAACCCCCAGCCTTAGTGTTAGTAAAGGAATTCATTATCTGCTGTTGTGGAAATTTCATGTGTTTTGACATAGTCTGTTATATTTTTTTATAGAGCATATTAAATGAGGAAAATCTCATAGCAAAACTGAAAGAAAAAAACAAGCAACTGGAAAAAACCCTGGACTTTAAAAAGACAGACATGCTGGCACTCTCAGAAAAGAAGTAAGAATTGTTAGACCATTCAATTAGATCTTTTTGCCAGACCTGCATCAGTATTTTCTGCAGGAATTTTCCCCCAATGTTTAAGAAGAAGCAGTCAAATTCTATAAAGCAGAATTATTTAATTGAACCCTTTCCATTAGCTTCAGTGGGCCTAGAGGAAAGACTTGAAGGGCAGCTGGGGTTAATCTAAATTAGCAATCAGGGAATAAATATTCACAAACTGTGCCCTTTTGACTGGCTTTCCACTGTTTTTCTAACATTTATGCAAGATAGGAAAGTCAGTCATTACTCTATGCACATGCTATCATCTTCTGTCAGCTGGAATACTTCTACTTGCTGTGGCAGAGAGAATTCTATATGTTACCTGCAGTAAAAAGCATCACAGATTATGTGACTAATCAAAATAATCTGTATGCTTGTCTGTGTTACACCCATGGACCTCAATATGGAGAGCCTCTATTTAGCATTATTCAGGCTAGCTCTGTAGCTGCTTCTCTTCTGACTCTGCATAGGCCTTCTGAAGGGTTCTATGACTGAAGGGTTATATGCAGAAAAAAATTGAGACTCTTTCCAGTGATTCAAACTTCTTGTTTGAACCCGTTTCCCTCTACAAGCTGAGCTAAGAATCCCTACAAAGAAGAAAATAGGAGTTCTTGGAAACTTGGGTAAAATTATTGCTCTGAACCCTACTATTTTTCTTGATGGCAGAACTAATCCATTAATGTCTTCGTGGAATTAATGTTGCTATTAATTAACAATGTAATTACTGTAAAAAATGAGCTGCTGCCAGCATCTGGCTCTGTCCCTTGATCCTGTAGGCAGTTATAAATTGATTATCTTTACTCTGCTAAGTATTAACTTATGTAGAAATATTTGTGCCAAGGAAGTTGACCATGCTCGTGTTTCAGGGGTCCAGATAGTTATGATCTGCTGGTGATCATGGAGCTCTGGGCTGTGGTGAATTTCACAGCCTGAGTGTAACAGAAGCCTTGTCTCTGTTCTTTTTGTGCTGTATTTTTATAGCTGCTCAGTGCTGTGAAGGTCTTTCTTTTAGAGTGTTTGTCCCTCATCAGTCACTCTACTATTTGATGTAACAGATGGGTTAGAGAATTGAGTTAAAGTATCTGGTAAATGTATTTTTTATTTTCACAGTGCTTGGTACATGCTTTCAAATCTTGCTCAGTATGGATTTCTGGTTCTATATTGGTTTGCTGTAACACTGATAGAATGTTGAGGCTCTCTATTCCTCTTTTTTCTTTCTGATATCCTATCCTCATCTGTATTGGATTTCTCTCTTCACATGCTTCTTTAGGTAGGCTCATGCTTCTTGCTTGATTCCTGGTTTGTATAGGAGATAGAAAAGGGAAGAGTTCTCATTGCATCCTGTGAAATGTACAAATGCACAACGTTCATCAGAAGCAAGAAGGATAAATCTATTCTCAAACTTTCCATTTTAACTTGTAGACCTCTTTCTTGTAGGACTTACCTACCTAAGAGCCTGTCTGCTTTTTCCTTGTGTACTTTTTCCTCACAGTTTGCTGATAAAAGATATTGCCTCTCCCCACAAGCCTGTCTTGTATTTTAATATCTTGCAGTAGGAAGCTTTCTCCTTATCTTCTTTGTGAACTTCATTATCATTAGATATGTTAGAGGGAAGTAAGGAATAATGATTTCTGAATGTAATAGAGCTCAAAAGTATGCATTCACTTACCTTACATGAAGGGCCTGAGAATAAGAATGCATAATTTTTATAGTTTTAAGAAGACTTTTTGTGTTAATACCCTCCTAAATATGTCTATATTGGCTTTGTTTAATAGAATTCAGCTTGATTCTGAGTTACTGCTTTTACAATCAAAAATTGCCCAAGAAAAGGAGCATTTCAATAAGGAACTTGAAAAGGTAAGAGACACATTTTTGTTCTGACTCAGAGTTTTTACTAGGCCTTGTCACAAAGTGTGACGTGAGGTGCTTTAGGTCCTTTGATTTGCCGGTGCCTCTGTGCTTGATGAGTGTGAGTAGGGAAAAGGGGCACAAACATTTGCAGGGCATGTGGCCTCTGCCTTCTATTCTTTGAGGTTGTGCTGGGGGTAGGGGGAAGATCTGCTCTTCAACTGATGGGCTGATGTTGAAAGACATAAGAGGAACTGAGGTGTGGGGTGAGATTCATAGTATGGTCTTGTGTGCTGGGATGCAAAGGAATAGATGGTGAATTTGGGAGGGTGTATATATACAACAGGAGAATGAGGCAGACAGGTGTATGTAGGAGAATTGTGGGGGGTTATTTTAACAGGATGAGGTTGGAGTCCTGGTCTGAAAAGCTAAGTATAATCTCCATATTTTTTCCAGGAACTGAGGTTAGACTAAGAGCTCTGTAGTTCTCTGGGTTTTCCCTCGTACCCTTTTTGTGGATTGGAATCACATTGACTGGCTTCCAGTCAGAAGGGACCTCCCCAGACTCCACAGACCTTTGGTAGATGATCAAAAGGGATCCTGTCATAGTATCTACCAGCTTCTTCAATACTCTGGGATGAATCCCATCAGGCTCCATGGATTTGTGAATATTCAGCTGATACAGCTGGTCCCTTACAATTGCACTGTTCCCACACTTGTCCTCTGGCTCAGGGGACCAAACAGCCAAAGATCTATCAGTAGTGTTAAAGACTGGGCCAAAAAAACGCAGTGAATGCCTCTGCTTTTTCCTCATCTGTATTAGTCAGATGACCATGTTCAACAAGTCCAGTGTTTTCATTAGACCTTCTCTTGCTATTACTGTACTTTAAAAAAGCCCTTCTTGTTATCTGAAGCAACACTGGCCAGGTTCAACTCTAATGGAGCTTTGGCCCTTCGTGTCTTCTCCCTACATAAATATGCCACAGCTCTGTACTCTTCCTCCAAAGCCTGACCTGCTTCCAGAGATCATGCAATTTCTTTGTCCTCTTGAGCTCCATGAGGAATTCCCTGTTCAGCCATATCCATATGTGTTCAGATATCCATACATGTTCAGATAGCCATATATCCCATTAATCCATATGTTAATTACTTACATGCAGTGAGTCTTGACTCATTCTAAAGTTTGATTTTTTGATTAAAAGCACGATTGCAATATAGATAAATTAGATAAAATATAGATAAATTAGATAAAACAGAGACACCAGTGATATTAAGCTAACACCTGTGGTTCCTCTTTCTAGACTAAGGAAGATCTACGTGATGCTAAAAGCCTGAATAAAAAGCTTAAATTAGAAAATAAAGCTGTGTGCCAAAAGTATGAACAAGTATTGGAAGAAGAACAACACTGGGCTATAAAAAGGGATGAGATGGTGTCAAAGTAGGTTTCACCTGTCAGCTTTTGAATACATATTTTCAAATTTTGTGGTTTTATGACTAAAGCTTTTCTTGCCAAGTAGTGAGATCATGTTTCTGACAAAGTATCTAACTTCTTTCCTTCTTTCTTCTGCTAGATTGAAGAAATTATCTGTTTTGTTGGATGAAAAGCTTGAAGTTCTGCCAAATTATAGGATGAAAAAGCAAAACCTAGAGAAGGAAATTGAAAAACTTGAAGGCAGCTTACAGTATGTCATCCTTCAATATCCACAATAGGAAATGGTCTCAGTGTTGTTTACGTGGGAATTCAGCTGGTTTAAGAGATTCAATGTAACATTCAGTAGGGAACTTACCTGGTTTATAAACTGTAGTAGTACTAGGCTGATCTGAAGCTTCATGCAACGAAGAGGTTAGCTGCCAGTTACCCTAATTTAATCTGCAGTTTCATATCACCAAGCAATGAACATACAAATAATGGAGGATATTGAAGCAGTGCAGAATGTAGAACTTCACAGCTGGGACTGTGAACTCCATACTGTGGTACCAGGTCTTGGACCAAGCCTCTACCATTTTATGGTAGTATCTAAGAAAATCTGCTTTCACTCAGATGAACCAAAGTAAGCACAGATTTGCCCCGTGCATGAAAGTGCTTTGAAAAAGAAGTCTTTGGCTTACATAGTTGAAACAGAACAGTTGTCCTGTGCCCTATGCAGTGGGGTATGGCTGGGAGGAGTGTGGCCAAAGCACTGCAGCTCTGTTTGACAGTAGCTGATGGAAGAGGTTTGGGATTTTGCTGCCATAGGCGGGAGCAACCCAGGCTGTGCTGAGCCCACATACCCTGCATTGGACCCACCTCACCTATTTGCTTGAGAATCAGGAGATCAAGGTGCTATGTTGTAAACCAGTGTCAAATTCTGTCATTTAAGAAGGGTGATCCTGACAAAAGGAAGAGCTTTTCTTTTTGTCCCTGCTGGAGGACAGAAAAGAAATTTGCAAAAGAAATTAAACAGGATCAACCGATTAACCTAATATCCCCCAAAACTCATAGAGACAAATATTGGCACACGGACTGTGGTTTGAGTGACACCAGTTGTCCTGGTTCTGTGCAACATTTTCACAGTGTGGCACTGAAGGGTTTTGTTCTTAGGGTCTTCCTGTTACCTAAATCCTCTTCAGGAATGTTTTGTTAATATGGAATTGCTCTAATTAAGGATATAATTATAACTAAAAAATTAAGAATATAACTGCTCACCTCCCTTTTCATATGGAATAAGAAAACACACAATACATTTATCCTGCTTTGTAGGAAAAGAAGTACGTGTCTATCTTGATAGGATCAGTATCTGCATTTTTGCTGGCCAAAGGGATTTTGTAGATGTGGGGTACAAAAGATAAGACCAAAAGGTGCCCACACACTGCTAAAAAGGCGGTAGAAGAGATAGTTATGCACTGCTAGAGAACTTGAAATGAAGTGCAATAGAGTCTGCAGTTTAAAACTAAGTTAACAAGATAATGAAGTTAAATAATCTTTGCATAGTATCTTGATGCTAATTGAATAACTACAGTAATGATAGGAAAGGAAAAGGTGGTGTGAGCTTTTTCCCAGAGATAATCAGCTTTTAATTTCAGAGTTTTGAACCAGACTACATAGAACAGTGAAAAATGTGTGGCAGCTCTGACCTCTTAAAAAAATTTATTGAAAAATCCCTTTTCACCATAGCCTGTCACTGTCCTTTCTGAGGTTTTGATTTTTGTTTGTACATAATTACCTTGTTCTGTGAATTTTCATTGGCTTCACAACATCTCTCTACATCAAGCCCAAAGCTGTTTCAGTGAACATCCCACATGCCTCCCAATCACTTTAATATTAAGTTAATCAAATGGATTTCAAAATCAAAATTAAGACCTTTTGTTAATTTTTATTTTCTCCAAAAGAATCATAGAGTGCATTATGTGGGAAGGGACATTTAAAGGTCATCTAGTCCAAAAGTAATATGCATTATATACAGAATCTCACCCCTCACCTTACAAGACTGACTATTTTTAATAAGCTATTTCATTTGAAGTCTGTCAGGTTTCATTCAAAGAGGGCAATCTTCAGTTGATTAAACCCACTGAACAACAGTGAACATAGTTTTGGAAAGTATGGAATATAGTAAGACTTTTCAGAAGTACCAAAGAATGATTTGGGACACGTTCTGCTGCTATTAAAATGCCTTGCAGTGCTGGCTCGATACATTCAGCTTTGCATTTAGAACAAGAAAACCTTTGGAGAAAGCCCATGCTACCTCTTTGTAAATCCTCATGGGGTTTGGAATGTCTGATTTTCAATGCCTTTTTGTCCTGAGGGAGTGAGAATCACTGGTTGCACACTACCAACCTTTCTTATTATACTGAACTCCCCTAGTATGTATTCAATACATATAAAGTTTGTTTGTTTTAGTATCTACCACATATAATACACTAGAAATTAAATGCTAAAGAGTTCAAATGCATTGATTTGTCCATCTGACCAGAAGTTCTTCTGAAAATGCTCTTTGGTAGTACTTGCTACTAATACATTAGAGCAGTTGTTTATTTCTGAAACATCTGTTCTTGTGGTTTGTGTTTGTTTATTTTTTCTGACTTGAAAAAAAATTATGGCTGGGTTTGCCTTGGTTCCTAACAGGAGCCTCTTAATTTTAAACTGATGTTCTCAACCTGAGAAACAACCATGTGTAACATACAGCTATGGTTGGGCACTATATTGTGTATATGTCTTTGAGATGTGACCCACAGGTTGCCTCTCTCCAACTAGTGTAAGCGCTTGCCCTTTTTTCCCCCAGAAATACCAAGAAGAGCTATGCAGAAGAGCTGGCATCTCTAAAGCAAGAGTTGGAGACAGAAAAGAAGATGAGGTGGGATAAACTAGAAAGTGTGCAATGTATCTTTAAAAGCAAGCAGCAAGCTAATGAAATACTGCATCTTGTTGCTACTACTATATCAGAGATATGAAACAAAAGCCTTACTATGTAAATAGTCAGTGATATAATGGCAAATAAAAGGACATCTCCTCAAGTATACCCATGGTTTCATTTGAAATTTATTGCTATGCTGCCAAGTAGTGAGAACCACTGAACTTACATGGTAACTGGCTTTTAATCATCCTGACAGTAAATGTTGTCCTTTAGTTTATAAGCTATTTGGGATTTTTCCAGGATATAGACACTGTAAATCTGGGGAGAGAGGTGGAAGTGGTGTTATTCATATATTTTGATTAATTTAAATTAATGTTCATTGGTAGCTGATCCTGAACCTTTGATGTCAATGAGAACTTTTGTCATTGAAGTTGACTCAGTCCTCTGCAGTATCAAGCACCTAGTGCTCCAGCTATGGGAGCTTTGTGTGCTGAGCACCTTTCAAAATCAGGTCATCAGACTGGTGAAATCTGGGGTTCCAGCTGTCATATAGATAAACCTTTTGATAGAGTCAGTAAGAATGAGACACCCTTGCACTTTCAGGTATTTAATCTTTCTTCCTTGCATTTAGGTATTTTTCATTAGTTTAGCGGTGTCTTCTACTGAATCTGTCTTTTTTAGGAGACCTTTGGAGAGAAAACTAAGGAGCATGTTACACAAAGGCCACAAAAAAAATTAATGGAGATACCTTCTTTTCAGAGCATTAAGACCCATGTACTTGATAGGTTGGGGATTGGTTGGATTTTTCTTCCTTGTACATAAGATCCCTGATGGGATTTTTACTTCTTTATTATCTGCAAGAAAAAAAAATGGATTCAGAAAGTGCTTAACCCCCTACAGTTGATGGGATGCTCTCCAAAACAAACCCATTCTCTGCTCAGCTAATTCACACTAGCTCTGCAGCTCTCACTTCTCATTTAATTATTTTGTAAAGATATCTGGAGATTTCTTGTTCATCTAGTCCAGTCTGGTTCTCCCTTGAATATTACATCATACTTTTGTCTTCAAAAAACAATCATGCTCAATCCAGAAATGGCTCTTGTTGCTTTTCCCTCTCACCTTAAGATGTCATGCCTTGTTCTTTTGATGCCTAAGAAGTTTTCTCTGACTTTCAGTCTGCCTTTTCTCATAGGTAGTGTCTTTTTGGTTTCATATCAGTGTTGTCTTTTATCTTTGCATAGTTTACAAACCCTGGGCTTATATGTATGTATGTGAATTTTTTTTCCCTCCCAGCCTTCCAATTTGCTAAGCTGAATTAACAAATCATTTGGTCCAGACTTATGATAACCAATTTGAGCCACTTAACAGAGGCACTTAAGTGAGACTGGTCACCTTAAGACTCCTTCCTCATGTTCAGTGCAAACAGAGAGGCACTTTAAAAGGTTTTAATGTCTTTTTATGCATGCTCTAGATTCTGTCAAGATCCAAGATTCCAGTCTTACCACTGTGATTGTAGTCCTGAAGTTACAGGACATACGTTTGAGTCTTCCAATCTCTTAAATCAGGTTTACAGTGCCTCTGGTAATGCTATGTCTCCCTTTTCTGTTTTTCTCCCAATTTCAACTTATTTCTGCTCATGTGTCTATCACCAGGGTAATGCTTCAGTGGAAGCTACTGTACTTAGCACAGAAGAGAAAATTCTTTTTCTCAGAGGAGGAGAATAGAAGCAGAAAAGTGAATGAAAGAATAGAGGCTGGTAAAAAAAGGCATGCCAAACTGCTCCTGGAGGTATGTTAAACAGTAGGGATTATAACCCTTTACACCCAGTATTATGATATGTTTATGCTGTACATAATCAGAATAATACCAAAGAGATACCGAGGGCCAATTCTTGGTAAGTTATTCAGGATGAAGTTCTATATCTCCATTCTTGGAGATATTCAAAAGCCATTTGAACATGGTGCTGAGCAACTTTCTCTAAGTGGCTCTGCTTGATCAGGAAAGTTGGACAAGATGACCCCTAGAGCTTCCTTCCAACCTCAACCTCTGACCTTAACTGCTATTAATAAGAATTTAAAACCAATTATTTATTGTGTTTTAAATGCAGATTGTTCTCATTTTGCTCATTGTTTATTTCTGAGTGGTCTGGGTAGATATTATCTATTTGAGAAATCACTGACCTTCATTTTGCTTTCTGTTATGAGATTGAAGACCTTGAGAGAGACATCTTTCAGTCTGAAAATCAAGTCAAAGTCCTGGGTGAAGAAGCAAGTAAGAGGGAAAATGATTACAGGAATTACAATGAGGATTTTACTAACAAAGTAAAATGTCTGGAGGTAAGTTTTGTTACTATTAACCTTGGGAAGATTCTTGATGGCTGAATAGGCAGTGTTTATTGCACCTCATTGCAACTATGTTTGTCTGAGCTATGCTTAAATGTGACCTGTTGGTAATTGTTTCAAGAAAGATCTCTACTTTTTAGGTTGGGAGGGGTTGTGGTATTTGTGGGGTTTTTGATGCTCAGTAGCACATAAAACTGTCAGATTAAAACACTGGCATCAATAGACTCCCATATGTGCACATATATCTATATATATTTAAGTACATATGGGCATCTATGTCAGAAGAAAGCAGTTGAAGGTATTTCTTAGAAGGGATGCCTCCCCCTTTCAAAACAAAAATATGAGCAGGACCAGATTCAGTTCTGGGATGCCTCCCATTTAGCTTTGTATTGACCCTCCCAATGTGTAACCTGTTAATGTAGCATGTGTTTCATCATTTTTGGGTAAACAGACCAACATTCATGGAAATATGATTTTAGATAGTTGTCAAATTCCCCTTGAAATTATTGTTGTAAATCCATTGGAGTGACTGATGGTGCACAAGACATAACCCAAGGCTCATTAGTGTCACTCTTCTTTAAAACATGGTGAGTTTTCTTTCCAAATTAAGCAGGACACTGAAAAGCTGAATATGAACTGTGCAGACCTTTCAAAGATTTCAAGTGCTCCTCTGATCTTTACTATATAGCATATGCTCTATCCACAGGGAAACTGTCTGACTCTTGGTCAACAGTCTGATTTGAGACAGGATAAATCAGGTGACAGCAGTGTAAGAAATATCTTGCCCCCCTCCCTCAAAGTGTTCAAGGCCAGGTTGGATGGGGCTTTGGGCTGGGCTAGTGGAAGGTGTTCCTACCCATGGCAGGGGGGTTGGGACTATATGTGCTTTGAATTCCCTTCCAGCCTAACCTGTTCTGTGAGTCTGTGATACTCTTTGTATGTCTGACCTTAGAAAGGGAGATTTATAGAAGGTCTTGAGGATTTTTCCCTTTTGCTGGTGGAGAGGTTATGCTCCCATATGATACAAGTCAGTTTTGGGCACGTAGCTGCTCAAGCTTCCCTAAAAATCAGGGCTGAGATTGTCATTGCAAAGTAAACAGTTGTGCTGGATTCATTTCTTGCTCTTTGTGGCAGTTGAGGCACACAGAATATACAAAAGAGAAACTAAATATACTTTGACACTTTGTCTTTTCTGTAATGTGATCTGTTCTAAAAGAGATTTCCCCCTCATCTAATATAGTGCTGATGAAACTGTTAGCAGAGGGTTTCCCTTTCTTTTGTGGCCTGGACAGAACCAGGTTAAAAAGGTGATTGTAACTGTTTATTTTCATTCAGTGACACACATTTTCTCCTTTTGTAACAATTTTCCTGCTTTGTTTGGATTTCCTACCATTTTGATGAACCAATTAAAAGTTTGCTTGCTTTCTTTCCCAATTTGCTTTTTTCTTGCACTTGTTCTCTGCCATTTGAATCTGCAAAATGATTCTGTCTGAATTCTTTCTCATGGAGGTGGTCTGTGTAAGGGGAATAAATTCCTTTGTAAGAGTCATGTCAGGTCAGGCTCATTCTACTCTGGAGAATCATAGTGACACACGATATCAAATAGTCCATAGAAATAAGACTGAGATCACGTTTCTTTCACCACCTTCTTCATATAGCTATTTCTGCCAAATGAGCCATTTTGTTTGTTCTCTTCCATATTTTCCATTTTTTTCATTCTTTTTACCCTTCCTTCTGCTACAGTCCTTAAAAAGATCCAAACCAACACAGCTTATGAGCACATCCAAACAATACTTTGAGGTTCTCTGATATTTCTAGTCTTTGATCACAGGAGTGGGTATGATTATCACAGGAGTTGGGAGATCTGACTTCAGAGTCTCAGAGCAGTGATGTAGTGCAGTATTTGACATTAATGTCCTGTGAAGAAGTGAGTTGAGTTCTGGTGTTACTTCCCATCCTGCACCCAGTTTCGTGTCTTTATATGGTTTTATTTCCAGTGTATCATCTTGCCTCTCTCTTAGCATTGTCCTTCAAGTGTCCCAGTCTATATAGGTTGTTCCTGTTTTCCCTTTCTGTGGTTTTACCTACTACAGCAAAAGAGAAAAGATGTATTTTTCCACTGAAAAGTTGCTAATTTGTGACTCTTGTTCCTTTGGCCCTAACCAATATAAGATTCCTCTACACTGAGAGACAAACATACATCAAATTAAACTTCTCTCTATTTTTCTTTTTCTTTTTTTAAACCACAGGTCAGATTTTTTAAAAGCTAAGTAGTAAGACAGAAAAAGATTAAAATGTACAGGCTTGTAATGGTATTTAGGCAATGATCTGCTTAATCTTTAAGAGGTAATAGATCTTCTTCCCTGTGTTGATGTAACAAAGATTCCAAGGCTGGTAAGTCTGTGCAGACCCATTACAGGGGGATGTCCAGCTCAGATCCCAGAGGACTGTAGTTGCATATATATCACACAAATATTAGTATGATTGAAAAACAAATGCTTTGGCTGGGCATGGAGCAACAACATGAGATAGGTCAAGCCACAGAAGGACAGGACATGAGGAAGGGACATGAGGAATAACATGAAAACAAACACTCCAGGTTTGTGGGAAGACAAAGAAGTATTTGTTTTCCTTCACTGATGGGTCAGCAAGATCAAATACTTGGTGTGCTAAATGCCAGCATCAGAGAAGTAACCTCTCAGAGAAGGGTAGGGAAGGAACCAGTTGGCATGTGCATGGCCTTCAGATCAGATCATCTGAGTCTAATGAAATTCACCTACATGTAGTTAAGTGGCTGAAGCCATTTCAGAACTACTCATGATTATATTTAAGGGCATATGAAGGGTTGGTGAATGAAGCTCGACACAAGGTCAGTTACCAAAATAGCCATACTGGGTAAGACACAACGTTGGTCCTACCAGGATCTTTTGCAGTGATCAATAGTCCTGCTCGAAGAAGTAATGCAAGAACAGTCAAATATAGAATGACCCTTCTGTATGATTTCTGTGACAAATGAAGTGTCAGGAACTTCTTTGGATGGAGATGGTATCTTCATTTAATAGCTTTTCACAGAATTTTATGCTATGCTGGATCTTCACAGCAATATTCTTCTCTCACTGATTGCTTCTTTTAGCTCAAATATCCTCTTATCCTCCATGATAACCTACGGCATATAATATATTTAATAAGGACAAGAATTTTCTTCTTTTTTTTTTAAACCTGCTGTCTCAAAAGTTTCTTGGCATCTTGCAGTTCTTGTGTTGTGAGAAAACAGTGAATTAACTGCTATCTTCTCATCTTCTCCAGCAAAGGTGTGTTTAGTGTATATCTCTTCAGCTCTCTCTTTTCCAAGCTGAAGAATCTGAGGTACAAAAACAGTTGGAAAATAATCTTAGATAATAGTTACCCTTGCTTAACTGACCAAGGAGAAAAATGGTCCCTGTCAGTTTGCAGGAGGCCTGCTCTCAGGCTAGAATTAACCTGTAATTTCTTTCATGACCCAAGTGACAGGATAGAGTGAATGCTCATAGTATCTGCAGATGACAAACATAAGAGTGAGAGCATGCTCTTCAGGGCAGAACTAGAATTCAGAATTATTCTAGCAAGTTGGAGAAGTAATTCTGGGGGGGGAAAATAAAGGTTGTAATAATAATTTTTAAAAAATCCACATTTTTGTGTTTAGGCAGAAACAGTTGCCTGTACAAATCCATCATGAGGGAGGTGTTTAAGCAGTGATAAATAGGACTAAAACTGACAAGTTGAACAGAAGTCAACAAAGATTTATAGTAATGAAAAAAGGAAGTGACAAACCAGTCTATAAAAAGAGGCAGAGAGCCTGGCAAGGCTTCAGTTGTAAGTTTTCTATTCTACCTGGTTTTGGTAGGACACACCTAGAGTACAGTGTCTGCTATTGATCACTTCCATTTAAGGAAGATGTAGATTATTTTCAGGTCCAAGACCAGTTAAGTAAAGATCAGAAAGGATAAATAAAAATCGGTATCAAGGTGATAAACTTTTGTTCCTTATGCACTTGTTGAAACAAATAGCAGGGAACAGAATAGATAGGACTAAAGAAAAAGGCCCTAAGAAAACACTGACAGTACAAATAGTAAAACCCTGGAATTGGTTGTCTGGGACAATGTAACTCTATCAGTAGGGGTTTTAAGGACAAATCAAACATCTGTCATGGGTACTTATGTCTAATTGATTCTGCTGTACAGCAGAGATACGGACTAAGATGACCTTTTGGGATAATTTCTGGTATTCTTTACTTTGTGGGTTTAGGGGAGGGGGTTCCTCTCTGGGTATGTTAAATTATTTATGCATTAAATGTGGCTTTGGTAAATTACTGATTAATATTTAGTTTCATTAAAGAATGACATCAAAACTGCAACTGAAAATCTGCTTAAAAAAGAACAAGAATATAACACAAGCAGGCTGAGCTTGGAAGAAGCCCAAGGAGAAACAGAACAGAAGTACACAAAATATGAAGAACTGAGGAAATTATTTTTAGGTAAGTGTTAAGTGGCTCCTCTACACAGTGTTCTTTCCAAAACCAGCATGCCAAAGCCCTTTGTCTGGCTGTGGTTCAGATGATCTATGAAACAAATATAAGCTCTTTGCAATACTTGGATGCTGTAGACATGGCCATAACATAAATATAAATCTTTTTTTTTAAAAAAAAAAAAATAGCCAGATTAAACAGATCACTGTGCTCAATTTTTGGCCCCTCGCCACAGGAAGGATGTTGAGATGCTGGAGCACATCCAGAGACGGGCAACGAAGCTGGTGAAGGGTCTGGAACACAAGTCCTGTGAGGAGCAGCTGAGGGATCTGGGGCTTTTTAGACTTGAGAAAAGGAGGCTGAGGGGAGACCTCATCACTCTCTACAACTACCTGCAAGGCGGTTGCAGAGATGTTGGGGTCGCTCCATTTTCTCAGGTGACAAGTGATAAGACAAGAGGAAATGGCTTAAAATTGCCCCAGGGAGATTTAGGTCAGATATCGGGAAGAATTTCTTTACTGAAAGGTTTGTCAAGCATTGGAACAGGCTGCCCAGGGAGGTGGTGGAGTCACCATCCCTGGAGGGATTTAAAAGGCATGTAGATGAAGTGCTTAAGGACTTGATCTAGAGGTGGACTGGGCAGGGTTAGGCTGTAGTTGGACTCGATGATCTTAAGGACCTCTTCCAACACAGATGATTCTATGATTACTGATAGAACCTAGCTTTGTTTGTAACAGCTTAACTTTAATGTTCAGTCATGACACTGTCTAAAACCCCTTTTCTTGCTTTGTAGAAAAGAAACATGAAGAGGTGCAAGTCAAAAAAGCCATTCAACAGTCCATCAAAACCACTGGGAAGCTCAAGGAGGACACGGTAATAACTTAAAATTTAGCTGTACTACTTCTGCAAAGTTTCCACCACCAGTTTTATTTCCTCCCAGTAAAAACCAGGCACCCATGGAGGCTGGGTCTGGGGGAGACAGGCTTGAGCTGGGGACATACCTTCCTCTCTGTTGCTGTGCTCCCACCTGGGGGATGACTCAGACCTCAGCTCAGCCTGTAACCCACTACTCATATCAAGCTATCCTTGTGCTTGGTTTTGCATCATCATCAGTGGTAAACTAGTGTGAACTAAGGGCACTTGTGAACCTGCTTCTGTTGAGGTGCTTGCTGCTGTTCGGGCAGGAATTTCTGCCACCTTAGTAACTCAGGAGTTACTGTATCCTTGCCTCTTCACCTGTATTTCTTATTTCTGACTTTGCGAATTCAGTCAGCACCAGTGTGAGGAGAGGAGAAAGAAACTTGTCTAGCTGTGGGGTAGCTGCAGTGGCTTGAAATGAAACAAAGCTAGGTCATGACTGAACATTAAAGTTAAGCTGTTATAAACAAAGCTAGGTTCATGCTGCATCTACTGCTCCCAGTGTCCCCACAGAGCTCTCACAGTGACTGCCTTTCAGCCACCCTCAGCCCTGCTACAGCTGATGGGCCTGAGTGCAGTCACCACAGTGCATGTTGGACCTGCTGTGCCCTCCACCATCCAAACACAACCAGTCCCAGTATGTACTGGGGCCAGTTGCTTCAGGCCTCTGGGTGTCAGGCAGCCTGGCCAGAGCTTGCTTCAGCTGGGCTTTCCATCCCAGACAAACAATCAGTTGGCTTTTGCTTTCTGTCTCTCTGCCAGAACAAAACTTTGAGGTGGAAAAGGAACACAGTCACAACTTTTGCTGTTAATAGGAAGAATTAAAGTGTCTCTGGTCATTGAGAAGCATAAGACAAGCTCAATAAACTACACAAGGGGTTCTTTTATGAGCCTGATCAGGATTTGTGCCCAAGTGGTCTGGTAATAGAGAAATCTCTCTGAGGAACTCCACAGAAGGCACATCGACACAGATATGGCTTCTCTGTTCAGAGAAGAGAGACTTGTTTCTCCAATCATTTAAGAACAGGAACAGCACAACAAACAGGTGTGTACACCTGAGCCTCCAGTGACAGACAAGTGATGCTCCTGACGCTGGGTGTCCCTGCATCAGGAGGGTCACTTCTTGTCAGAGATGGTTCCTTCCTTGTGGACCACAACCAATCACTTCCCCACTCTGTATCTCTTCCTTCTCCTTGGTAGGAGGTCATAGATACCTCTCAGATGGTACTTGGATATTTTTTAATGAAAGCTGCCACATATCAAAACCTCTTTCCCCTTTATTTAATTACAAAAAGCCCTGTATAAAGATCAATTAGCAGTGAAGAGTTTATCATTAACAGCTGGAGCTGAGGAACAAATTGCAGCTCACACGTGATGCTGCAGTTGGCCAGTTGAAAAAATCATACAGAGAGTATGAAGCTGCTGGAACGAGACATCTATGAGATCAACAGGAAACTCGACATTGTGAACACTGAGAACTGCAGATTCAAATTAGTGAGTATCTAGAAGCTTGACTGTGTTCCTTCTCAGCATGAAGTTGTCTGTTCATTTTTCATGTCACAGACAACCAGCCATGGAAGAGGATGAAACATAAACACCACAGGGCAAACCTGGCCTTTTAAATGGATGTGTGGGGCTGTGGTTAATTTGGAAGGAAACAAAGAGGACTAGCCAAGGGCAAGGCATCTCTCTGAGGCATAACACTGTGTATCTGCTGCATTCGGTCAGGGCTTGTAGGAAAAGGCCTTCCTGCCACACGAAGAGGGCCGAGATGAACATGAGATGAAAAATAGGCCTGTGCCTATGCTTGGAATATATGCTTTTGAACATGTCCTGTATACCTTTCAGGCCCCGAGTTATCAGTGTTATGGAACCACCTTCCTTGTAAAATATATGAAGGATTCTAGAAGTGGTCTTATTGCTACCTGTTACCAGGCTGCCATTCGGACCCAAATCCACATTTGTCTGGACTAAATTTCTGAGACCATCTGAACTCTGTGCACTGTTTGCTGCCTGTAAGCACAGAGCTCTACTGCTGCACAGGCAGCTGCCTGAATTTGTGCATGCTAGCACTGCAGATGCTAGGTACCAGCTACCCTGCAGCGCTAGCTGATTGTACCCTTATGGAAACAAAGTCTTCCCTCAGGGAGAAAACTCTTGGTTAAACTACAAACACCCCTCTCCTTATGTTCAGTTCACTAACAGGAGCAGAGAAGTGCTGATTTTTCTGATGCACCAGGGAATGCTGGTTTTTGGGCCTGCCCTGGGCCACCTAATGCATCTCAGCCTAACCTGGGACAGCACAAACCTGGTAGAGCTGAGCCAATGTGAACGAGACCATCCTATTTGGGAGAGTGGGTGAAGAAGAACTTCCCTGTTTGCCCATGATCTGTGCTGCTCTGGCTGTCCTCAGCATCCTCATCTGTTTTATTTGGTGGCATAGACATATCTGGCCTCTGTTGATTTTGGCAGCTGTTAAAATTTGTTCAACAAGATGAAATGGATGTTGTTGGAAGAAAGCATGCCTACAGGAATACATTGACCTTTGTATTTCTGTAAGCTAAAACTCAGTTCACTCTTCCTGATCTCTTTAGAAACAGTGAAACTGGAAATTACTTTAAAGAATTTAGAAGAATGATTAATTTTAAATTATTTTTTCACAGTTCAATGCACAGATAAAAGAAGATATTTTTGCAATGAATTCTGAAGCAGAAAGCCACAAGTCAGCCACAGTCAAAGTCCTGAATGATCTGGCAGTGCTTCATGGTAATATGTTAGTAATGATTTCAAGACAAAACAGTGACACTTTCTTAAAGAGTATCTTTCAGTCCTTATGTCTTATTTTTTAGCACAGCAATCTACCACATTTTCACTGTTGACTCTCTTGCAGATCTTCTTCTGAAGGGATGGTCAGAGGAGAGTGTTATTCAAAAGGTGAATTTCAATTTTCTATTGTACTATTTTGCATAAATCTATTTCACCATATATACAAAAAAATCATATTACAAGTAAGTCACTACAGTTTTTGATGTGATACAGGGGCAAAGTGTTAAACCTGTGTTTTCCAGCATTGTATAATAATCTTGTCTATAAAATTAATTTTTCTCTATATTGTTCCTTTTGCTGGTCTTATGTTCAATTCCTTCTTAAACCCACCCAGTCTCTCTGTATTTAATACATGGTTGCTGTTCTACATTCAGGTCATCAGTTTTTTGATACATTCC
Source organism: Porphyrio hochstetteri (assembly GCA_020800305.1). Lineage (NCBI taxonomy): Eukaryota > Metazoa > Chordata > Aves > Gruiformes > Rallidae > Porphyrio > Porphyrio hochstetteri. Next base: position 63,524,721 of record CM036908.1, on the reverse strand, counting down.
CAGCTGGGGACAACTTTGCTTTTGTACAGGAATTAAACGAAATTATCATGTAAGAAAGTTTTTCACCAGTTATTCCATTAGAAAAGCAAACTTTGGGTTTTTTTCTGCAAGAACTGGATGAAAAACTCAGCAGAGCTACAGGTTTGGTGTCCAGTCAAGCTGTGGGAAAACAAGATAAACAAAACAAGTTTCCTTTTTTTGAGGTTTGGGGGTTTTTTTGTGTTTTGTTTGGTGATTTTTTTTTTTTCTTTCTAAGCCAAAGAAATTCTACCCTGTGTCATTACAGGAATTTCTGGAGAATGAGCAGGAAATACTGAGTGCAATGACAGCTCTATCAACAAAAATTCAACAACGAGAGGCAAAGATCGGTGATTTTAATAGCAAGCTACAAAACAAGCTGGAAGGATTGGATTCTTTGTTTGTCAAAAAATCTAGAATGGATGATCACTGCAAGATACACTGAAGCTTTTCTTTTCTACTCTTTTTCTAATCCCAGAACACATTAATTCTTAGCAGTTTGTGAAATGTAAGTAGTACAGCCACATGATATCAAATCACCCTGCTGCACCCTACATTTATTGGAAGAACTTTATAACAGCCTGGATATCATCTTTCATTTTCACTTCCGAAAGGGCTGTGATGATAACAGGGAGGGGGCTGTAAAATAGTCTGAGCATCTTTCCAGAACTGTATGTTTCCTTTTCCACAAATGATCAATAAAACAAACAGACCCCAGCAGCTCCCGCAGCGTGTCGTTGCATGGTTATCACTGTAGGACTATATGGTTACTTAAGGTTTATGTTCTCTAGAATTTTACATGTGGGCAATTTGTACTACTGCTTCCATTTCAAGGAGCAATATTCTATACTGCTGTCTTTCCTGGAGTATTGTATCCAGTTCTGGGCTCCCTGATATAAAAAAGACAGGGATTTCCTTGAGAGAGTCCAGAGAAGGGCTAAGAAGATGATTAAGGGCCTGGAGCATCTCCCCTATGAGGAAAGGCTGAGTGAGCTGGGACTGTTCAGTCTGGGGAAAAGAAGACTGAGGGGGGACCTAATTAATGTTTATAAATATCTTAAGTATGGGATGCAGGGGGAAATGGCCAACCCCTTTTCAGTGGTCTGTGGAGACAGGACAAGGGGCAATGGCTGTAAACTGGAGCACAGGAAGTTCTGCACCAACATGGGGAAGAACTTTTCCCCAGTGAGGGTGACAGAGCCCTGGGACAGGCTGCCCAGGGAGGTGGTGGAGTCTCCTTCTCTGGAGATATTCAAGACTCGTCTGGACGCCGATCTGTGCAATACGAGCTGGGGAGCTGCTTTAGCAGGGGGGCTGGACCTGATGATCTCTGGAGGTCCCTTCCAACCCCTACGATTCTGTGATTCTGTGTGATTCTGTCTTGGAGAGGGGTGGTAATACAGAGAGGCTGTTGCATCAACACCTTCTTTTAACTCAAACATGTAGATACCTGCTTTTTTTGTTGGTTCACAGAGGTCTCGTTTCTAATGAGTCACAGGTTTGGTCAACTGTATGACCAGTGTCTTGTTACAGGGGTGGTTCTTATACATACTAAAGCTGGAAGACTAAGGCTGCTTCCAAATTGTTGGGTCTGGGTAATGTGACAGGAAACCAGGGAGAGGAATGATCAATTTAGAGAGAAAGGGAATGTCCCTAGAAGGAAGGTAGGCAGAGGGAGGAAGGATGGTTAACATACAGCAGAAGACACTCCTCCTTTGTGGGGGGGCCAGTGTCAATATTATTTTCTACATGAAATGTGCAGGGCAGGTTTCTTCATGAGAAGCCTGCACAAAAACATTGCTTGGGCATTCCAAACTGTGTGTGTTTATCCAGCTGCATCTACCCAACTCTTTTTGGCTAGTGCTTTTTACACTACTGAGGGAAGATTTGGGGTTGTTTTTTATGCTGAGGCTCTTCTCAGTGATGGCAGCAGCAGGACAAGGGGCAACTGGTGCAAGCTGAAGCACAGGAAATTCCATGTGAGAACTTGGAGAAACTTTTTCACTGTGAGGGTGACAAGAGCACTGGGACAGGCTGCTCAGAGAGGCTGTGACGTCTCCTCTGAAGACACTCAAACCTGCCTGGATGCATTCCTGTGTGATTTAGTCTGGGTGATCCTGCTCTGGCAGGGGGTTGGACTAGATGATCTTTCGAGGTCCCTTCCAACTCCTAACGTTCTGTGATTCTGTGAAGGTGATAAAAAGAGTTTACTCATTTGTATCTTACATTCCAGGTATTGCTGAAGGCTGAAGCCGTGGTGCCCAGCAGGAAGGTCAGTGTTTGGATATGTCCATTGGGTGCACTGTCTTCCTGTGAGCTCTGCTTTTAATCACCTTCCTCATTCTGCAGCCTTCAAATTTAACACGATTCTCTAAACCTAGCAAAAGATGGGCTCTTTACCACAGCTAATATGCTACCCAGGAGAGGCTGTTACTTTTTAAAAATAAGATGTAGCCCAACATTTAACCCCAATACACAGAGTCTGCAGAATGAGATGATGCACATGAAATGTGCAGTTCTCAGTAATGGCTTTTGCAAATTTTCTCTTTGCAAATGGTTTTTCCTGCACACTGCTGCCCTTGTTGCTCCCACGCCTCCTGTGCCTGTACAGATGTGACAGCTGTGTGAATGGAGAGCATAAAGTCTGTTTAGGACATTTTGAAGAAAAAGATGCCTATGACTCAGTAATGGGAATGGTATTTTTAACAGCTGTTTTAAACCCATACTCTTAGAACTGTCCTCTAGATTAGTATGTCTGCAAGTTATGTATTGCACGTAGCAGTGTAGACAGAATTCGATTTCATTAAGATTGATTACTTCCTTAATCCCTAAAAAAAATATATATCTTCTGCAGGCAAGGCCTGGCTTGTTTGATGCTGTTTTTAGCAGCAGTGAACCTGTCAATCGACATTTCATGGCAAAAATGCTGTCAGAAAAGGTGTACCTGATGTAATGAACTCAAAACTTCTATGGAGAAAGAGGAGAGCAATGTCTCCAGGCAACCTGGCTGAGATGACACCCCTAAAAGCTCCCTGAGTCCTTGGCAATAGGTAACAGAGTCAGAAAGACCTTAATTAAATATAGAAATAGAGTTATTTGCATAGATTAGGAAGAGTGTAAGTTGAAAACTTCCTATGACTCTTCTGTGTTTAGACTGTACACACTGCTCTGCATCTTCTTCTAGACCCTCTATAGCACCAAGCTACTGGTGACTAATCTATGGGATGCATGCTTTGGGTATCTTCCTCTACAAGATGAGATACTAGAGCTTTTGTTGGTGTGTATTTTGGTTCACCAAGGCCAAAGCCTCACTTCTGAAGAGACTGGGAATTTTTAGCAATTCTTATCAAGGTGCTCACATAAAGATTTTTATGAAGAAAGAGCAGAGATAAGGGCATCTCTGTAAGGCAATAGGGAATCTCCAATTCTTTTTATTAAATCTGGGCTGGTTTTGTGCTTCAGTCTTTTAGCAGCTCCTATTACTGCAGTGGTGATACTGCATGAAGGGCTGTCCCTTTCCAGCTAAGCTCCCTTCCTGTCTGACCACTGTGGTTGCTGTTGGACGGGTGCAGCTGTGGCCACACAAGAGGGGAGCTGTCAGCACTGCTGAGGAACAGGTAGAACAGGCACAGAGCTACCCAAGGCGACCGTGCTGAAAGGTGCAGAGGCTTCACCAAACACCGTTAACAGCTGCTTCACAGCTTTCACCCTCAGCAAGAGGTTTCCTGACAACTACAAGGCAAAGAAATCTTTGATCTCAGATGGAAATTTAGTCAAGGTAAAAGAAAAAGAATTTCACAGGAAGGCTACTACTGTTTAATCATCTCCAGGAAGAGATCCCCAGATGTGACTTACACAGAACATAAACTATATAGAAAACTTTGCAATCTATTTCCTCTCCTTCCTAGCTGTTAGCCTAAAGCATCACGAGGAATAAACGTGGAGATGAACGTATTTGCTGGGGAATAAGAGCTAGAGTATATGATGAGATATTCAAGCTCTATGGTATATTGAAGCTCTATTTGTTTACTGAAAGTCTCTGAAAACCAGGCACTACTGTTTTATTGAAAAACATTTCAGAGTGTAGCAGGAAATAAATACATATGAGCAAACTGCTGTACTAGAACATGTCACAAGCTTTTTCTACAGATCACAGTGACAGACACAAGACATACACTTCACTCCGTATAGGATACTTAGGAATAATACAAAGTGCAGCTTCTTAATATTACACAGTCTCACTCAGAGGCAGTCTTGTATATAAATAACTTCTTTTAAACCAGAAGTTTCCAAACCATAAGGAGCGCCAAGCCTGCTGAATCCAGGTCATTAGGACAGTGCTGTTGGCACGGGCTCCTTTTAAAGTCCGTTCCCACCTTCTGACAGGATGCGCGATGGCTCAGTGTACTTTGCTGTCACCAAGTAGAACAGGGCAGGTGCAGGTACCAAGGCGAGCAGGGGCAAGTCCTGCTCAAGCTTATCCAGTTTGGAAATGGAGATGATTCCATAAGCATGAAGTAACCAGTGGCTGAAGAGGACAACAAGCCTTTTCTTCCGGACAAGGAGATCCTTGAAAGACTTGGAAAATAAACACAGTATCCTGTTAGCAATCAGGCTGTTACCTCATACCTGATGTCTGAGAGATGCTACAGGTCATGCAGAGAGACTGTATGAAGCCTCCAGGGTTTGAGCCCCTCCAGCACACAACACAGTTTCTCAGTGCACTAGAGGGAAGTCTCACAGGACTTTCCTCCAGCTAAAAGAAGTGTTCAAGGAAGAGGTTAAAACCCAGAATACACTGCTGAGAAAAGGTAAAGGACAAAGCAGTCTCTGCTCATTCAAGTGTTTCATATCATGAGTTTTAACACAGGAAACATGTTTACCTACCTCCACTTCAGAAGCAGACATGTACACAGCCAGCGTAACCAAAGACACCACCAGTATGATGTAAGGAAAGGCATAATCTAAAAGGTAAACATTGAACACATTAGCAGGAAAAAGAACACTTTATATACTGTCCAGCAGAGATAGTTTCTCCATAGATAACCATGGGTGTGAAGCTAACTCTAAGCTACTACAGCACACCTCTGATCATCCATCAAACACACACAGCAGTAAGGGTCAGCCAAACACAACTATTCAAGGCTTCTGTCTTCGGTTTTCAAACCTTTTCTAATATTTCTAGGTGTAGTTACTGTACACTGACATCACTAATTGAAAAAGGGAACTAATGAGAAAAGAAGTAATCAGGCCAAGTGGCGATTTTGTGGCACCCATCCCCTTCATGTGACAAGTATGCTGGGAGCTAAGCCAAAAATAGCTTATCTCCCCAAATTTATACTTTAATCCATCTCTGAAATCAGACAAACTCTACCTTAGCAGAAGGTACAACTTAACTCCCTCTGAAGCAATTCCCTCATACTCCCCGTGTTCCCTTTTTGGGAATGGGACAGCCTCCAGCAGCATCAGCAGAAGCAAAGCAGCATTGGGCAGGAGCCTGGATATGACAGAGCTACTAATGAGCAACCTTTTCAGCAAGACTCCTCACAGCAACCTTAAAAGATGCCCTTATTCTCAAAGCAAAAGGAGTGTCATGTCCCTTCCCTCCCACCCATAGGTCATTTGTCAGTGTCTTTGTAGGTACATTTACTAGTGTTATCAGGAGAGAACTCACAAAGCAGGCCTCCTCCAACAGCCTGGAGCACGGTGAGGATAGGGAAGAAGTACAGTGCTGCATAAATGCTTTTAAATCTATCTGACTTTCCTAAACCACAGGCAATTTTCTTAACCAGAAGAGGCCGAAGTAGCATCATTAGCACAAGACAGAAGGCGTAATATATAAACACGATGGTGTACCTGAGGAGGAAAAAAAAAAGCCCTTAAAATGTGCCATTCTTTTTCTCATGCAGCTGGGAATTTGGGGTTAGAGCCGGTCGAGTCTAAAGAACTGTCAATCAAAGTACCTAAACACAGAATGATGGGCTCGCTTTTCCTAGGGGAAATAATCAAGATACAGCAAAGGGGAAGAAAAATGAAGTCTTAGGCTTCATAGCTAAATAGCCTAGACTACACGACCTTCTTTGATAAGTCAGAAAGTCGTTAGGTGTTGCCAAGTGTTTCACACATAAACCAGCTCAATGCATGAAAAGACTTCAGGGGATCGATATGCTTTGGTCCAAGTTATATCTGAACACTTTTTGTAGGTCTGAGAAGAGACACAGGCAGAAAAGGACAGGACAGACAGGAGTACAGAAGCCTTTACACTCACAGAGGATATACTGCTTCCTGAGTGCAGTGCACTGTGGTGATGTAGTCAGGACTTGGGTTGTAAAGCATCGTGTACCAGTCCGAAAGCTTCTTCACCTTGCAGGAGCGGATGTGCAGAGAGCCGACGGGGTCGCTGACGAGCAGCGTAACGATGGCTGCAACGCTGCACTCGAACAGGGCAGTGATGTGCTGCAACAAGGCACTGAAACTGTGGAAGGAGAGAGAGGTTTACTACTGGTTTGCTAACAGCTAGGATGTCTAAATGCTGACTGAAATGTGGAGGCCCTGTGTCTTAGTAGTCACTGTGACCAAGCTTATTTACGATCTCGACAATTCTGTGTGTCAAATGTGACTGAACAGCATCCCAGCTTGTTAAATGAAAGCTGACTGTAGCACAAGCATCTGCTCAGGTGAGGGACAGTAGAACTCACATTGTGCAGTCTCAAAGAAAGCAGCAACATGGACAAGACACCACACATCTCAGAAGGGGTAACACTGTTACAGGTGATAAAAGCAAAACTGTCAAAGCTGCAAATCCTTGTTAAAGATGGTATATACACATACATTAAACTCAGTCCCCTAAGTTTTTGTATTTTCAGTGTTCAGCACACTCCAGAGTCATTACTTCTTAAAAGACCCACTCTAGCACCCAATGGCCACAAGCAGCTATGATTTTAAATCCCCTTTTTTACAGAGCTTCCTTGGTGCACGATGCTGACGTAAAGGTAACATCAGCAATGCTATTAGGACCAAAATCCAGGTTACATATTCCTACAGAGAAACTGGAAACCCATTCTTTCATTGCATGTGTACAGCACTGCTGAAGGAGGCTTCTGCAGGTGGTGGGTCTGACCCAGGAGGACAGAGGGGACAACACACTCTCTCGCGCTACCAGGACACCCAGTGCCGCCCAAATTGCCAGACAGACTGGATGCCACCACATTAAAGAGCACAGACCATGCCCTGAGGGCACTGACTGGCAAAAATAACTTGCAAGACCCTGACATTCATAAATAATGCCCCCCTTAAGCTGCCCAAAGTTTATGTGCCACCATATCAGCTCAACCAACAGCACAAACTGCTGCACAGTTCAATTCTGCATCTTAGATATGATACTCATGGATACAAGATTTCAATTTTTAATTAACTTATCCGAAGGAGGGGTATACGAACCTCTTTTTCCCTGAGTACCATTCAATAAAGAACCAGTGTAAAACCAGGGGGAGCATGGCCATGAAGCCGAGGTACAGCCAGTCATAGCGGTCCGGCGATCCCACACACTCCCGGCAGATTTTGTTGTCATCAGTTCTCTGACCTCGAGGGCACACCTACAGAAAGCAGAGGCTGTACTTACAAAGCACCTGAGTACCAATAAGGAATCATTGCAGTTCCTGGAAAAACAGCTTGAAGGAGTACCAGGGCAAGCAACCTATCAGATTTTTAAAGAGATGACACGTTAATGTCAGTGATTTCTCAGCTCATGCTGGCCTTGCTCTCTCTGGACCTTGCTTTTTAAGGAAAACAAAGGTGAATAATGCTTAAAAGGCTTCATCCAAGGATCCTTTTTCCTCTCCTGCTGTCCTGCCACCTCCCTTTCATCACTAAGCTCACTCACCAGGCTGCTCACAACCACTGACACCCAAAGTTCCTCCCTCCCCATTCATTCCACTCTCCCTGTATCTCACTCTCCCTTGCTACTCCAGTAAAACCAGTGGGCAGGGCGATTTCAGCACAGCTGTCTGTACCACCCTGGTCCGTTCCAGCTTTTGCAGACCCTCCACTGAGTTCCAGCTTAGCATCCAGCCTTCGGTACCTCCTCTGGGGAACGTATGATTGAGCAGTAAGAGCTCTGCCTGCCCTCTGCAGCCCTCATCTCATTATGAGAAACTTAACATGAGCCAGCAGTGTGCTCTCACAGCTCGCAAGGCCAATGGTATCCTGGGCTCCATCAGAAGACTGGTGGCCAGCAGGGACAGGGACGTGATTGTCCCTCTCTACTCTGCCCTCATGAGGTCCCATCTGGAGTACTGTGTCCAGATCTGGGGCCCCAATACAAGAAAGATGTGGAACTGTTGGAGAGGGTTCAGAGGAGGCCACAAAGATGATTAGAGGGCTGTAACACCTCCCCTAGGAAGAGAGGCTGAAGGAGCTGGGCTTGTTCAGCCTGGAGAAGAGAAGGCTGCAGGGGGGACCTCATTGCAGCCTTCCAGTACCTGAAGGGAGCAGAGACACAGGAGGGGCATCAACTTTTTAAAAGGGTAGACAATGGCAGGACAAGGGGGATGGATTGAAGCTAAAGGAGGGAAGGTTTAGATTAGATATGAGGGGTAAGTTCTTTACAGAGAGAGTGGTGAGGGGCTGGAACAGGCTGGCCAGAGGGGTGGTGGATGCCCCATCCCTGGAAGTGTTCAAGGCCAGGTTGGATGGGGCTCTGGGCAACCTTGTGTAGATCCAGGCCTGAGGTTGGTGGCCCTGCCTGTGGCAGGGGGGTTGGAACTCTGTGTTCCTTGGGGTCCCTTCCAACCCAGACCAGTCTATGACTCTACGATCTCCAGGGCACCTCGGGGCCGGGCTGCGGTGCTGCGTACAGCAGGATCCGCGTCGGGCTCCGGCTGCTGCCAGGCTCAGCCCGGGCCCAGCCCCCTTCCCCAGGCCGAGCCTCGCACTTACCCCGCAGTCCCCGTAGGTCTCCACGGAGCCGTTAACCGACAGCACGGTCCTGCCGCAGTACAGCCCGAGGCAGGCGGCCTGGACATCCACAGCTGCGGGGACAGCGCAACCCGCGTTACCGCGGCGCTCCGATCCGGCCCGGCGCGCCTCGCACACCGCCACCCCCGGCCCGCTCCGGCCGCTAAACCCCCACCCCCATCCGCACCCGCTCCCATCCCGGGAGCCCTGTAACCCCCCCAGTCCTACCGGAGCCGAACATCCCGGGAACGACCCGGCAACAATCCCCCCGGCTACTTCCGAACGCGCCGCTTCCGCTTCCGCGGCGGGGCTGCTCCGGCCGTGGAGGAGGCCGGGCGCGGGGCGGGGCCGCTCCGCCTCGGGGGCGCGGTTTGGGGGGCCCTGTCCCGCCCGCGTCGCGGCGGGTGGGTGCGAGCGATGGCGGCGGAGGGTGACGCGGCCAGCGGGGGACGGCGGTTACCGCCGCACTCGCCGTCGGGCCTGGTACTGCAGACGGTGGAGATGCACACGGGCGGCGAGCCGCTGCGCGTCATCCCGCGGCTGGAGGCGGCGGAGGAGGCGGCGGCGAAGGGGCTGTCGCTGCTGTCGCTGCGGCGGGAGGTGGCGGCCACGCAGGACCACGTGCGGCGGGCGCTGATGCATGAGCCGCGGGGCCATGCCGGCATGTATGGGGCGGTGGTGGTGCGCGGCGGGGCGGCCGCCGCCGGCGCCCACCTGGCGGCCCTCTTCCTGCACGGCGCTGGCTACAGCACCATGTGCGGCCACGCCGTCCTGGCCCTCGGCCGCTTCGCCCTCGACTACGGGCTGGTGCCGGCGCCCAGCTGCCCTGAGACGGCCGTCTGCCTGCACTGCCCCTGCGGCCCCGTCACCGCCTTTGTCCCCTGGGACGGCCACCGCAGCGGCAACCCCGTCCGCTTCCACAGCGTGCCCGCCTTCGCCGCTGCCACTGGTAGGGACCAGGCCTGGCACACTGGTTTTGGGGCAGGGGGCGGTGGTGGCTGTGCCAGGGGTGGGGCTGGAGGCCTGGCAGAGGGCATCGGGCAAGTTTTGCTCCCCAGTTCGATGTTCCCGAGAGGCAGGATGAGATCGTCAGGGATGGCATAAGGCATCACATGCTGCTTTCTGGCACGGGTGCACTTGAGGTGTTGTCCCTGTCCTTCTGCATGCAGCTTGGTCCATTTGCTTGGCATGTGAGCCCGTGGCTCAGCACGGTTTCCCCTCCTCACTGCTCTCCCTTTCTTTGCCCAGACGTGGCCATCGATGTCCCTGGTTATGGGAAGGTGATGGTTGACATCGGCTATGGTGGCACTTTTTACGCCTTTCTCAGTGCTGAGCAGCTGGGCCTTGATGTGTGCTCTTCGAAGACCAAAGACCTTGTCAATGCGGCGAGCACTGTGACAGAAGCGGTGAAGAAACAGGTATGGTGGAGCCCTGTGGTACCCCAGCGTGTTCCTTTTGGGGTGACTGCATCAGAGCGAGGCCCTTCATTCCCCCAAGATGCTCAGGATGGGATGGAGTCCCATTCTTCCATCCCCGGGTTGAATTCCAGAGTCTTCCCCCAGCCTCACACAAGAAGGAGCTGCTGCATCCATCTCTGTTACTGGAGAAGCAGAGGTGGAAACACAACAGTGCAGCTTGTCCCCTTCCTCTGATCTCTCAGGGAAGCTGTACTGCACATACTGACTGCCCAGGTGCAGTGCATGCTGGTGAGCCTTTTTGTGCTGTTCCCAGTTCAAGCTTCATCACCCTGAAAGTGAAGACCTGGCTTTCCTCTACGGCACCATACTGACTGATGGGAACGATGCCTTCAGTGAGAAGCCCACCACCAACATCTGTGTGTTTGCAGATGAACAGGTATAGAAACTGGCTCATTGCAGACACACAAGGCACCGCTTCTTTCCTTTCTTAGATCCACTGCAGAGATAAGGAAGGGTTCTTCTGCTCGGTTTGGGCAGTGATGATTGCTTCTGCTACAGTGATATCTCAAGAGCTGAGTGTCACTTAACACATGCTGTTTGAGTTCGTAAGGACAGAAGTACTTCTGCACACCTTAGATGGTGGCATTTTAGAAAGGTTCTTACCCATGTCCTATAGGTAGGAATTTCCCAAGAATTCAGGAACTGAGGCAGGATCCCAACATAGTGCATGTCCTTAAAGTCCAAATCTAGGGAACAGTTGCTGGGGATGAACAGAGCAAGAGAGAAAAGATGGAAACTTCTGTTGTTGGCTGCAGTGAAGAAGGTATCACGTAAATAGCAGGGGAAGTTTTGGTTGGACTTTCCAGCACTGGGACAGATGACCTTGGAAGCTGGCCCGTGCTGTCTTTTTGGACATTATAAAAGCCAGGTTGGCTAGCAGGTCTCTTGGGTAGCACAAGGAGAACTGATCCTACCTTGCTTGATGCCTGAGAATGGGGAAAGTGACCACTGCCCCTCGGTCTTTTTGCTATGATACTGGGAAGCTTTCAGGTGCTCCCTAAATAGCCTCAGTATTTATTAGATCCTACAAGTTTGCCAAAGCTGACCACAATCCAGAAATATCTCAAAACTGACTGTTTTGTTACCTCATTTGGGACATATCTGGATTCTGTACAAAATCCTGGGCTAGAGGAGTTTCTCCCACCTGCAGTGTAAAGTTGGCAGAGAGAACTGAGGGGAGCAATACAGCAGTATCGTTTTCTGTTAAAACCCAGAATACTGGAGCTGGTTTGTCTTCTCTTCTGAATGTAGGTTGACCGAAGTCCAACAGGTTCAGGTGTGACAGCTCGCATCGCCTTGCAGTACCACAAGGGACTCATCCAGCTGAACCAGACCAGAACCTTTCGGAGCAGCACCACAGGGTCCTTCTTCACTGGGAAGGCAGTGAAGGCAAGTGGCTTGTGCTGGACTTTTTCTCTGTCTTGAGGGCTGCTGGAAAAATGCTGTTGCCTTGGCTCAGCAGAGAAGCAGAAAAGCCCTTCCATGTCCAGGGAAGGGTGTATAGAAAGAGGGAGGTGACTGAGTTCTTGCTTTCCCACATGCCTCATGCTGCAGGATTTTGATTAGAGAAGCAAGTAACATTGTTCTGTTGTATGGCTTCCCTGCAAGTCCTCTCTTGAGTGTCAGAAAAGGATTGGGGAAAAAAAATATCTTCAATGTGGTTGCAGATATATCAGGCTGGTCTGCTCACAGTGGCAGCTAAGGGTGGATTCCTGGTCTAGTGTCCTCTTCCCCACTCAAAGGCTGAGTATGTTGTTTGGACATGTAGGAGCTGGGTCTGTACATCTGGGTTTCCAGGCCCAGCCCTGGCCCCATGGGATCTGGCAGCACGTGGCTGTGAAGATTTGGACATGTCCCAGGAAGCCCTTGGTTTTTGGGCGCTGACACTAGCGTGTCAGCCTCCTTTAAGGCAAACCTTCACTGGGGCAATGCAGGTGCTCACGAGCTTAGAGCAGGGACAGTACCAGTTGGGCAGGTGTGGAGCTTGTGCAGGCAAGGTGAGGTGGAAAAAGGGCTGCTGCATGCTTTGGGATGTACCTGGGCAGGGCAGAGCCCTTGGTGACTGCATAAGTGCCAGGTAGCTTTCACATCTGGGATTGGGAGATGTCACCTCTGTCCGGATCCTTATCCTTCTGCAGGAAGCCAAGTTTGGGGACTACAACGCTGTCATTGTGGAAGTCTCAGGAGAAGCCTTCTACACTGGTACAGCCACCTTCACTGTTGAAGAGGAGGACCCGCTGAAATATGGCTTCTTCTTCAAGTGACCCAGCCCATGGGCCTCACTGATGGTGCTACGCTTCTCCTGCCCACGCTTTTCTGTCCTCCTTCTCCACATGGCTTGTTGCAGTAAGCTAGAGCAACAGGAACAGCCTTTGGTGGTTTTGCCCAGGAAGGTGGTGGAGTCTCCATCTCTGGAGATACTCAAGAGCCTTCTGGACGCCTATCTGTGCAATATGAGCTAGGGAGCTGCTTTGGCAGGGGGGTTGGACCCGATGATCTCTCGAGGTCCCTTCCAACCCCTATGATTCTGTGATTCTATGACAGCATCTTCCTCGTTTCAGGATAATAGGCTGTGTTCCCTTGTTGGGATTAGCATATGGGGTACAACCTGATTAGCATATATGGGCTGCTCTGAGAAGCCATAACCTTTTGCTTCTTTTTTTCTCAATAATTATTCATATAAACCAAAGTTAATCTCAGAGAGCTGTCCTCAAATTTATGTGCCTTCTTTATATCTGCAAATTATTAATTTCAAAGCCAGATTCCCATTAAATGCCAGCTGAAAACACTGCCTTTTTCCTCTCTTTTTCCCCCACCCCCTCTTTTTTTCTTTTCCTTCTTCCCACTCCCAGAGCTCATTCCCAGGGCGGTGCTGAGTGTGTTGCAGCTGTTAGTTTGGATCTCCTGCTCTTCCTCAATACCCCCCTGTTCAGAGCAGCCATGCTGCTCAGTCTCATGCCCCAGCCTCCCCGACCTGCCCTGCTCAGGCATGTCCAGACACCCCTTTCCTCCCTGCACTGGCTCACCCCTGCCAGAGCCTCCCACATCCTGGGGCTGGATGCAGACATATGTTCAGAACTTTGTACTGCCCCGATGCGTGTCCCTGCCATATTGCTTCCCTAAACCTTGTCTGCTTCTCTTGTAACCATTGGCTGCAAATACCCTGTGGTTAACTTTCAACATACTCGAAGGTCTGAGCCTTTATGACCTTTGATTGCTGACTATTTACTGATGATTGACAGAACACAGCCAGTGCTTGCCTTGCCAGGGTCCCTTGAAGGGAGGATTGCTGGCTGAAAGAAACAGACCAAGCCCTGGGCTGTAGGCAAACATTGGCAGTGGTGGTGGAAGCAGAGCTTCAGACCGCTCATGATCTGTAGTTTCCATTGTGTCTTTGGACAAAATAGTGTTTGTTTGTTGAAGATGCTCAAGGGAGTGGGACGTATCAAGTGAGATGTGATAGAGAATGATCATCTCCCAGTAGCTCATGCAGCAGAAGGGAGCGAGTTACACTGAAGTGCTTAGAAAGGGTTGGAATGGAAAAGCCTGAGAGGAATTTCTTGTGTCAAACTGAAAATTTTAACTTTGGAACAGGAAGGAATAAAAATCTCCCCGTTCAGAGGACTTCTGGGCTGGTGTCTGGGGCTCCTGCTCCCAGCTTTCCTGTACCCCCCAGATAAATCTTGTACACCCTCTGGTCTCGGAGAACAAGAAGTGACACACACATCCTCTGCAGGAGCCAACTTCTCCACGTTTCCAGCTTGTGATCAGCCCCGGAGCCTGACTCCCCAGAAGAGCTGGGGCAGCAGGTCACAAAGCCCAGCCCAGAAATGTTGGAAACTCTTCAGCCACTTATCGGGTCGCAGCATTCCTTATCTATTCACTGTCCCCATCCCTAAGAATAGGGGACAGGGGTTGGCCGCCCATGTGGGGGTCTCCAGCCTAACCCTTCAGGTGAGACCCCACACCGGAGTGTCTGGGGGGTAGCTGGCCCCTGCCCCTGAGTGATGGGCTGCAGGGCCGGGAGGGGAGAGGGCCTGCGAGGGGAGGGGGCTGCGAGGGGGCAGGGGCTGTGGGACCCGTCCCCGACTCTGGGATGGGGATGATGCCGGTGAGGGAGGGGTCCCTGTCCCCAGTCTCCCGATCCCGTTGTTCGGCTGTGGGGGCGCCGCTCCCCGGCTCCCGGGTCGCGGGGCGGGCCGGGCTGGGCCGGTTCCCCGGGCAACGGCGGCCGGGCGACGTCAGCGGCTGGCGGGGCCGGCGGCCCGGGGCTGCCGGGCAGCGCGGCGGGCGGGCAGCGCCTCTACAGCCGCGGCGCGGGCCGGGGCATGAGGCTGCGCATGGAGCCGGCGGCGGCCGTGCCGGGCAACCTCTCCCGCGGCGGCGGCAATGAGAGCGGCGGGGCGGCGGCGGCTGGAGCGGCGGCGGGGTGGTCTGCGGCGGCGCTGGTCTCTCAGGCGCTGGCGCTGCTGCTCATCTTCGCCCTCTCGGCGCTGGGCAACGGGGCGGTGGTGCTGGTGATCGCTCGGCACCGGCAGCTCCGCACGGTCACCAACGCCTTCGTGCTCTCGCTGTCGCTCTCGGAGCTGCTGGGAGCCCTGCTCTGCCTGCCCCTGGCCTTCCTCAGCCTCCTCAGCCGCCCGCCCGGTGCGTGGCTCTTTGGGCAGCGGCTCTGCTTGGCCAGCGCCGCTCTCCACGCCGGGCTGGGCATCGCCGCCACGCTCACCATGGCCCTCCTCTCCTTCGACCGCTACTGTGCCATCGTCCGCCAGCCCCGACACAAGATGGGCCGCCGCCGTGCTGCCCAGCTCCTGGCCGCTGTCTGGCTGGCCGCCCTGGCTCTGGCCGGACCCTGGTACGGGCTGGCAGGTGAGGGGCGGCAAGACGCCCGGCCCGGGGCCTACCGCTGCGTCTACGTGCTGCCTTGGGGCTCCTCCCGGCTGGGGCCACCCTACGGCGCGGCCCTCATCGTGCTCTGCTACCTCCTGCCCTTCGCCCTCATGTGCTTCTGCCACTACAACATCTGCCGGGCGGTGCGGCTGGCCGAGAGCCGTGTGCGGCCCCTCACCACCTATGGGCACCTGCTGCGGGCCTACGGGGAGATGCGCACGGCCACCACCGTCCTCATCATGATTGTCTCCATCATCTGCTGCTGGGGACCCTACTGCATCCTGGGGTTGGCCGCCGCTGCTGGCCGCCTGCCCTTCTCACCCACCATGGACGCCGTAGCCAGTGGAATGGCCTGGGCCAACGGCGCCATCAACCCCCTCATCTACGCAGCTCGGAACCCCAACATCTCCGTGCTGCTGCGGCGCAGCCGTGAGGGTGGCTACAGGACTAGGAACAACGTGGCAGCCTACCTCTCGGCCCCAGGCCACCAGTCGGAGCCTCGGAGCCGGGCTGACCGCGTCCGAGAGCGCTATGTCAACCAGCACAGCTGCCCCCCCGGCAGTGCCCTGTCCTCCTCCAGCCCAGCGAGTGGGGGAGAGGTGGCCATGTGGGCCTGCAAGAATCCCGCTGTACTCTTCTGTCGGGATGGGCAACCAGACACCATCTCTGAGGCTGCCTTACAGGCCAAAGCAGACACCGTTGATACCAGCCTTTGATGGGATGAAGGTCTGGGGTGGAGGCATCAGGTTCCGGGGCTGTCTTACTGAGGAAATGCGTTGAGCCCTGGTGCTTGGAGCCCTTTGCTGCCAGCCTACCAGGAAATTGGGAGAGATGGGACTGTGTGAACCACTGTGTGGGTTCTCTTGTGCGAGCTTTGGTTTTGCAACCCAGTCCGAGAACAGCAAGAGCCCCACAGGGAAAGGAAGCCCCCCCTTCCCTTTCAGCAGCCCTGAGGCACTGCTGATAGCCACTGAACCCAGCCAGCACAAGAACTTGACTGCAAGAACAAAACAGTGGTTGCTGCAGTTCTGCAGAAAGTACCACAGGGAAGCTGAGACAGAGAAATACAGCCCAAAACTGACTGTGTGAGCTGTTTATTAAGTGCCAAAAAAGCAATTGAAAGCTGAGCGCTGGCAGCTGGAGGACACTCTGAAAACACGGCACTGTGAAAACCGCATTATGGCAAGAAAATGTTTCTTTAACCCATTGTATGTGGAAGTGCTGATAGTCAGGAAGTCACAGGCTGTAGAACAGGCTAAAACAAGCAATCTATTAAGATTTATTTTTTTAAAATTCAAACTCCCAAGCATAACAAAGCAGCAATTGTTGTGAAAGGAAAGATGTATGATACCAGAAGGAAATAGATGAAACCACAGTTGTCAGAATTTCAGAAGGTTTGGGGGTTTTTTGGCAGGTACAGTCAGCTTAAAATACCATGAATATGCAAAATGAGAGTTCTTCAGACAGGCTGAGGAAAAGGGTGTGGGTGTACACTGTGGTGACACTTGAGTTTGTGCACAAGGTGTGTGTTTTCTTTTTGAGCTCATCCCAAGTGTCTCACATCTCAGAGTTTAACCATGTTTAGAAGAACCAGGCAGAAGAGGTGGGTATCTGAAAGGAGAGGTAGAGCGATACCGTGTGCTCTTTGTGTGTTCGTAAGCATGTGGAGATGTGTATATGCAGAGAAGACATGCTTTTGTAATCCCTCTGGAGTATAATATTTAAAAAACAGCTCTGATGTTGGAAAAAAAGGAAAATAATGGAAGTGTGATTGCAGGGCATAAATTCATATGAATTTGTTAGTATAATTTTTTTTTTTTGTCCAAAGGCCTAAAGCTTTAAATTTCTATTTTGAATCAGGAAATAAGATTGGGCCTTTCTTTTATCTTTGCCAGAGTTAACTGTGAAAGACAGGCAGTGTGTTTCCTTGTACAAGCTTTAAAAATACCATGTAACTGTTTTACTGGCTTTTTTCAACTGTTTGTGACCCAGCTGAACATACTATCATCATTTTGTGAGACCAGAAATAAATTGCCTCTTATGCAGGAGATGTAAGTGTCAGCCTGGCATCATTCTCAGCCCAGCCTTGAGAAGGGAACTGCTGTGAAACATTGCCAGATGAATGGTAGTAGAGAGACCATTAATGCAATTTCCTTCTGTGGTGGCTCTGAAGTCCATGAGGAAAAGATGGTGACCCTCAATGACTGCTCAGCGCTGATACCTTGCTCTGCAGATCCTGGATTTTGCAAGTTGAGCAGTGTGGTCGCAGTGTTCCAGAGGGGATCAGTACAGAAACCCCACAGCTTTTCACAGGGGCTCTTTGACAGCAGGTGAACACTAGTGACTTGTTAGAAGGGTAGGACAGGAATTTCTCACATACCTGCCCTTCTGCAATGAGGTATGGCTCCTCTAAAGGAAAAAATGTGTCAGTGAGTGAAGAGATGAGATTTAACTCTTCCCTAGGTAGCTGGCAGGTGGTAACAAGGAGATTGGTGTGGACTGATTTGCTGTACAGAGCACTCTGGGGTCTGAACAGCTTTTTCAGGGCATTTTGCCTGATTTCCTCTGGCCACTGACTCTTTTACTATCTACAGAAAACTTTAACTACAATCCAGGAGATAGCAGAGAGAACCTGTGGGGTTCTGCCTTCCCAGAAGGGACGTTTCTCTACGACTTGTAGCAACAGTCCTTGGAGTAAGCTCCAGTGTTCCACAATGCCAGGAGGACAGAAGCAAGGGAAACTGTCCAAGCCCAGTACTCATCAGGCCTGTGTGGAGGTTGGAGACAGGTGGGTGTTGGTCTCTTTGCCCAAGCGACAGGTGATGGGATGAGGGGGAATGGGCTCAAGCTGTGCCAGGACAGGGTCAGATTAGACATTAGGAAAAAGTTCTTCACTGAAAGGGTTATTGGGCACTGGAACAGGCTGCCCAGGGAGGGGCTTGAGTCACTGACCATGGATGTATTTAAAAGATGGGTAGATGTGGTGCTCAGGGATACAGTTTAGTAGAGGACAGGTATGGTGGGACTCAATGATCTCAAAGGCCTTTCCCAACCTAGTGATTCTGTGATTCTGTACAGACAGCAGGCAGTGGCAGACCACTTGCAGCTTGTGTATCGCCAGCAGAGTAGTACATAAAACTCCAATCCTCTGCCCGTGGCTCAGCCAGCATGTTTGGCATGTATCTTTGTGGTGGTAGGAAGTCTGTGTTGTAGGAGAAAGACTGTCACTGTTGTCAGCCTGGCCCCTGTGCAGCTCTGAAGCAGAGCCTGCACTTAGACCTGAAGTCTTTAACACCACACAGATGTACAGGGAGGGGTGGGGGGGCTGGGGAGGGGGGGGTGTTTGTATTTTTTTCCTGCTTTACCTGCCAACTGGAACAAACTTGGTCAGAGTAGATGAACTAAGGGATAGTCCTTGGGTTAACAAACTGAGGGAACTGGAGGTCCAGTGCTGCTGTGCCTGACTCGGGGCACGCTGCCAGCAGTGAGCTAACACGGCTTTCTAGGAAAGTGGTAGTGAAGCTGCAAGAACACAGATTTCAACATACTTTTTACAAGCATTAGTGTCCTGGTTTCAGCTATGATGGAGTTAAACTTTTTTTTAGCAGTGGATGGAATGCCATGTTTGGGTGTTAGCATGAGAATAGTGCTGATAGCACCCTGATGTTTTCCGATTTGTTGCCGGGCAATCAAGGACCTTTCTCAGCTCTGCATACTTCCTTACTAGTGAGAAAGGAGGGGACGCAGCCAGGACAGGTGATCCGAATTGGCCAAAGAGGATATTCCATACCAGTTACGTCATGTTCGGTATAAGGGGGGACTGGGGGGGAAGAGGGGGAGACAACGCCAGGACGTGCAGTTTCTGGGGCGGTCGGGTTGTCCGGGACGGGCTCTAAGCTGTGCGGCCTGAGTTGTGTGGTTTGGTGAGAAATTGCATTGTGTATCACCAGTTTCATCTATTTTGTGCTTTAAACTTATGTTATTGTTATATCTAGTTTTCTGTTATTGTTTAGTAAACTATCCTTATCCCAACCTGCGTGGTTCTGGTTTCTAGGTTGTGGTTTCTTTTCCTCCTTTCTTCCTTCCCTTTTCCCCTTCCCCCAACTTTCCCTCCCCCTTCCTTTTAAAAGTACAAGCGACTGTGTGGGGTGCGGCCCTTGGCTGGGGCAAAACCACGACAGTTATTTTGGCGCCCAACGTGGGGCACGAACGGTTGGGATAACGGTAGATCTGACCCTAACTATCGCAATTAAGATAAGCACTGTTGTTTAAGCAATCTCTGGTCACGATGTTGTGGTATTTACTTACAAGGCTGTGGCAGCAAAACCACCGCATGCTGTATACAATCCTGGCAGGATTCTTTACTCTCTCAGGTCTGTGGCTCCCGTATTTGTTCCCATACTTCATTATAGTGTATTTTATGATATCGGTCTATGATACAATAATATCGATGATCATGAGCTTAAGCTGGTACTTGTATGAGGTTTTGCTGTCCTGTCCATTCTTTGGACAGGGAGGGGTTAATAACAGCAGCCGGTATGGTGGGGGCACTGCTTTCTTTTCCTTTGGGCTAAATACAACAGCTCTTAGGGCAGTTTTTGAAAATCTTCAATATCTCTGGGATATTCAAACTAGCATTTTGCTATTGGTAGGTTTGGTGCAGATGGTTCAGTTTTTGTTATATATCAAGCATAGGTTTATGAATACCACTGAAGAGATTTCTCCGAGACAGAATAATCACGAGTGGCAGGGCATGTGGCAAAGTATGGGCGAGTACCTAGGTACTTTCTCACGCCCGATGGTTTGGAATTTCACTCCTGAACAGCTACAAGACCCCGATCAAGTGACTGCATACCTAAGGAAAAATTGCTGTAGGTTTCCCAGAGATGGACACCTTACTGCACTGTGCTGGGCTCTGGCCACTATTTATCAAACACTGCTTGATAGCAGGCAGCACTGTCAGCACTGTCAGCACTGTCAGGGAGAAGGGAAAGGAAACAGACTGGCAGATACTATAGCTGCTGCAACCACTGGGGCTGACACTGCAGCTACTGCAACCCCTGTGACCGACACTGCAGCTACTGTAATCTCTACAGCAGACACTGCAGATGATCTGAAAAACCAATCCACACCAGTGTCTGTTGCTCCCGTACAAAAGAGGAAAGGCACAAAGAAATCAGTTCGTATAGTGACGGATAAGGATGATGATCAACCGGGATCATCTCGAGGATATCAGGATGAGGCAGAACCAGAGATTGTTACCCGATCCCTGACTCTGAGTGAGCTGCGTGAGGTTCGAAAAGATTTCACTCGCCACCCAAGTGAGCACATTATCACTTGGTTGCTCCGATGTTGGGATCACGGGGCCAGTAGTTTGGAATTAGAAGGCAGAGAGGCCAAGCAGTTGGGATCCCTAGCTAGAGAAGGAGGAATTGACAAAGCAATTGGGAGGAGGCCGGAAATCCTCAGCCTCTGGAGGCGACTACTGTCAAGTGTGAAGGAAAGATATCCCATAAAGGAATATATTACATGCCAGACACCTAAGTGTAACAGCATAGAGACATCTGTCCAGCACCTGAGAGAATTAGCTGTACGGGAGATAATTTATTATGATCTGGACAATTCACGGCTTCCCTCTGATCCCGATGAAGTCCTATGCACTCCAGATATGTGGCGTAAGGTTGTACGAAGTGCACCAGCAGGGTATACCAATTCACTGGCAGCAATTGACTGGAATGATACAAATCCGCCAACCGTAAATGAGGTGGCCTGCCGACTCCGGAAATACCAAGACAATGTTTCCCTCTCCGTCATTGCAGCAGTAGAGAAACTGGTTCAACGACTTGACAACAATGTGTCCAACTCCCAACCCGTATGGAGCAATGTTGCAGCTACTGGGAGAAAGCGTCCATCGTTCCAAGAGGGAGAATACACACCACGCCGTACATTGTGGTTTTACCTGCTTGATCATGGAGAGGACATGAGGAAATGGGATATGCAGCCCACCTCAGCCCTTCGAGCACGA
This sequence comes from Porphyrio hochstetteri, assembly GCA_020800305.1. Lineage (NCBI taxonomy): Eukaryota > Metazoa > Chordata > Aves > Gruiformes > Rallidae > Porphyrio > Porphyrio hochstetteri. The sequence continues at coordinate 63,503,355 of CM036908.1, read as the reverse complement.
GTAAATGAGCTGCGGGGTAAAACATTCGCACAACGAGATTCTGCCAGGAAGAAGGCTGCACCAGTTTCTACTGGGCAGTTCCCTAGACCAACTGGAAGGCCTACCTATATGTCTGATGTGCCTGATCCTTTTGAAGGGACCTCTAAGTCCTTTATGCAACCAGTGGAAAACAAATATGATCAGCAGCAATAGAGGGGCCCTGCCTCCAGCCAGGTGGAGGAGAGGGACAATCGGGTTTATTGGACTGTGTGGATCCGATGGCCTGGCACGTCAGACCCACAAGAGTACAAAGCTCTGGTGGATACTGGTGCCCAGTGTACTCTAATGCCATCGAATCATGAAGGGGTAGAACCTGTTTGTATTTCTGGAGTGACAGGGGGATCCCAACAACTAACTGTGCTAGAGGCTGAGGTGAGCCTAACTGGGAAGGACTGGGAAAAACACCCCATTGTGACTGGTCCAGAAGCTCCGTGCATTTTAGGTATAGATTATCTACGTAGAGGGTATTTTAAAGACCCAAAAGGGTACCAATGGGCTTTTGGAATAGCTGCTTTGGAAACAGAAGAAATTGAACAATTGTGTGCCTTGCCTGGACTCTCGGAGGATTCTGCTGTTGTGGGGTTGTTGAAGGGTGAAGAACAGCAAGTGCCAGTTGCTACGACGACGGTGCACAGACGACAATACCGTACTAACCGAGATTCCCTGATTCCCATCCATAAGCTGATTCGTCAACTGGAGGATCAGGGAGTGATCAGCCGAACCCACTCACCCTTTAATAGTCCCATATGGCCAGTGAGGAAGTCCAATGGAGAGTGGAGGCTGACAGTAGATTATCGTGGCCTAAATGAAGTCACTCCAGGTATGAGTGCTGCTGTGCCAGACATGTTAGAGCTCCAGTATGAATTGGAATCGAAGGCAGCCAAGTGGTACGCCACAATCGACATTGCGAATGCTTTCTTCTCGATCCCACTGGCGCCAGAGTGCAGGCCACAGTTTGCTTTCACTTGGAGAGGCATCCAATACACGTGGAATCGTCTGCCCCAGGGGTGGAAACATAGCCCCACCATCTGCCATGGACTAATCCAGAATACACTGGAAAAGGGTGAAGCACCAGAGCACCTGCAGTATATTGATGACATCATTGTATGGGGCAACACAGCAGAGGAAGTTTTTGAAAAAGGAAACAGGGTAATTAAAATCCTTTTAGAAGCCGGTTTTGCTATAAAACGAAGTAAAGTCAAGGGGCCTACGCGAGAAATCCAGTTTTTAGGAATAAAATGGCAGGATGGGCGTCGTCACATCCCAATGGACATTATTAATAAAATAGCAGCTATGTCTCCACCAAGCAACAAAAAGGAAACACAAGCTTTCTTAGGTGTTATAGGTTTTTGGCGAATGCATGTCCCAAACTACAGTCTCATTGTGAGCCCACTCTACCATGTAACTCGAAAGAAGAATGATTTCCAATGGGGCCCTGAGCAACAGCAAGCCTTTGAGCAGATCAAACGCGAGATAGTCCATGCAGTGGCCCTTGGGCCTGTCCGGACAGGGACAGATATTAAAAATGTGCTCTACACTGCAGCTGGGGAGAACGGCCCGACCTGGAGTCTCTGGCAGAAAGCACAAGGGGAGACTCGAGGTCGACCGCTGGGGTTTTGGAGTCGGGCCTACAAAGGATCTGAGGCCAATTATACTCCAACAGAAAAGGAAATACTGGCCGCCTATGAAGGGGTTCGAGCCGCCTCAGAAGTGATTGGAACTGAAGCCCAGCTCCTCCTGGCACCCCGACTGCCGGTGCTGGGCTGGATGTTCAAAGGGGAGGTTCCTTCTACACACCATGCCACTGATGCTACGTGGAGCAAGTGGGTTGCACTAATTACACAGCGGGCTCGAATAGGAAACCCCAATCGCCCAGGAATTGTGGAGGTGATCACAGACTGGCCAGAAGGCAAAGATTTTGGGATGTCACCAGAGGATGAGGAGGTAACACGCGCTGAAGAAGCCCCACCCTACAACGAACTGCCAGAGAATGAGAAGCGATATGCCCTGTTCACTGATGGGTCTTGTCGCATTGTGGGTAAGCATCGGAGATGGAAAGCTGCTGTATGGAATCCTATAAGAAGAGTAGCAGAAGCCACTGAAGGAAAAGGTGAATCAAGCCAGTTCGCTGAGGTGAAGGCCATCCAGTTAGCCCTGGACATTGCTGAGAGAGAAAAGTGGCCAAGGCTCTACCTTTATACTGATTCATGGATGGTGGCGAATGCCCTGTGGGGGTGGTTGCAGCAGTGGAAAAAGAACAACTGGCAGCGTAGAGGCAAACCTATATGGGCTGATGACTTATGGCAAGATATCTCTGCTCGGTTAGAGAAACTTGTTGTAAAGGTACGTCATGTCGACGCCCATGTACCTAAGAGTCGGGCCATGGAGGAACATGAAAACAACCATCAGGTAGATAAGGCTGCTAGGATTAAAGTGGCTCAGGTAGATCTAGACTGGCAACGTAAGGGTGAATTATTCATGGCTCGATGGGCTCATGATACCTCGGGTCATCAAGGGAGAGATGCAACATATAGATGGGCTCGGGATCGAGGGGTGGACTTGACCATGGACGCCATCGCACAAGTTGTCCACGAATGTGAGACATGTGCTGCAATCAAGCAAGCTAAGCGGTTAAAGCCCCTTTGGTATGGAGGACGGTGGATGAAATATAAATATGGGGAGGCTTGGCAGATTGATTACATCACCCTCCCACAAACCCGCCATGGCAAACGTTATGTGCTTACAATGGTGGAGGCAACTACCGGCTGGCTAGAAACATATCCCGTACCCCATGCCACTGCTCGAAATACAATTCTGGGCCTTGAAAGGCAAGTCCTCTGGCGACATGGTACTCCAGAAAGAATCGAGTCAGACAATGGGACTCATTTCCGAAACACTCTTATAGACACCTGGGCCAAAGAGCATGGCATTGAGTGGGTGTACCACATTCCTTATCATGCACCGGCCTCTGGGAAAATTGAACGATATAATGGACTTTTAAAAACTACACTGAAAGCAATGTGTGGTGGGACATTCAAGCATTGGGATACACATTTGGCCCAAGCCACGTGGTTAGTTAACTCTAGGGGATCTACCAATCGGGCTGGCCCTGCCCAGTCAAAATTTCCACGTACTGTAGAGGGAGACAGAGTGCCAGTAGTGCATATGAAGAGTGTATTGGGAAAGAGAGTTTGGGTCATTCCTGCTTCAGGCAAAGGTAAACCCATGTCTGGAATTGTTTTTGCTCAAGGACCTGGCTGTACTTGGTGGGTAATGCAGAGGGATGGAGAAGTTCGATGTGTACCTCAAGGGGATTTGATTTTGGGTGAGAATAGCCAATATAATTAATAAAGTAGAAATTATAATAATTGCCAAATAATCCATTATTGTATATTCATTATTGTTATGATTGCTGTATGTTGTACCATAGCATTATAGCCGGAGTCATACAAGTTAATGAAGAATGAGTGCCATGATGATGGAACTAAAGCCTGGCCTCTCAAGAACTTTTTGCTCCCGTTGAAAATAAACTCTGACCCACAGACTATGAGCATGGACCATGCCAGGTGTATCAGTCAAGAGCCTGAGATGCAGCGTGCAACGAGCCAATGGAACATACAACTATCCTGAGAAACTGTTACGACAAATGGAGCCTGGAAATCATGGACTAAATGAACTCAACAACTTCAGAGGGATGATTCACAGACTGAGGGAATAAGATCTGTATGCACATATGTGTGCATACATGTGTACATACATATATGGGTGTGTGAAACACGAAACTGGTTGTACCCAAAGAAAATTGTTGGATCTGGTCATGACGTAAATGGTATGGAATAAGGGGTGGATAATGTCCTGGTTTCAGCTATGATGGAGTTAAACTTTTTTTTAGCAGTGGATGGAATGCCATGTTTGGGTGTTAGCATGAGAATAGTGCTGATAGCACCCTGATGTTTTCCGATTTGTTGCCGGGCAATCAAGGACCTTTCTCAGCTCTGCATACTTCCTTACTAGTGAGAAAGGAGGGGACGCAGCCAGGACAGGTGATCCGAATTGGCCAAAGAGGATATTCCATACCAGTTACGTCATGTTCGGTATAAGGGGGGACTGGGGGGGAAGAGGGGGAGACAACGCCAGGACGTGCAGTTTCTGGGGCGGTCGGGTTGTCCGGGACGGGCTCTAAGCTGTGCGGCCTGAGTTGTGTGGTTTGGTGAGAAATTGCATTGTGTATCACCAGTTTCATCTATTTTGTGCTTTAAACTTATGTTATTGTTATATCTAGTTTTCTGTTATTGTTTAGTAAACTATCCTTATCCCAACCTGCGTGGTTCTGGTTTCTAGGTTGTGGTTTCTTTTCCTCCTTTCTTCCTTCCCTTTTCCCCTTCCCCCAACTTTCCCTCCCCCTTCCTTTTAAAAGTACAAGCGACTGTGTGGGGTGCGGCCCTTGGCTGGGGCAAAACCACGACAATTAGTCTTGTGTGTGAGGAGCTGAATGAGAGCAGCTGGCTGTGGTCTCAGTACATTTCTGTTAAGCACTAACTTGGGCTGTAGCAAAGGGAGATTCTTGAGCAGATCCTTCTTGGTGTGGACCTGCTACAACTCCAGCAGAGAGCCGGCCTGTGTCTGGGAGCTGTGCCTGTCCTGTACTCCTCATAATCATAAATCATAGAATCATTTAGGTTGGAAAAGACCCTTAAGATGATCAAGTCCAACTGTAAACCTAAGGTGGACAAGTCCGCCACTAAACCATGTCCCTAAATCCCACATCCATGTCCCTAAATCCCACATCTATGTGTCTTTTAAGTTCCTGCAGGGATGGTGACTCAACCTCTTCCCTTGGCAGCCTGTTCAAATCTTTGATAACCCTTTCAGTGGCTAAATTTTCCCCAATATCTGATCTAAACCTCTCCAGCATAACTTTAGGCAGTTTCTTCTCTTCCTGTCACTTGTTACTTGGGAGAAGAGACCAATCCCCACCTGGCTACAACCTCTTTTCTGGTGGTTGTAGAGAGCGATAAGGTCTCTCCTCAGCCTTCTGTTCTCCAGGCTCAACCACCCCAGCTCCTTCAGCCGCCCCTCATACCACAGTACTGTTGAGCAACTTGGGTACATGGGTCTTTAGAGTCACATTTTTAAAAGTAGGTTTGAAAAAATACAACCAAGGGTGAAGTGTCTTAAACCACAAACAGCAGAGAGAGGGAGAGATGCACAGGCACACACAAAACACACCAAAACACGTTGGCAGCCTGCCATAACTGTACTTGAAATGCTGTGTCCCACCTGTGCTGAAGGTTGCTGCTTCTCACCAACAGTGCAGAGTGAGTGAGAAGGTCTCGGCCCTGCTAGCACAAAACACTGTGTCAGTCTGTCCTTGTTCCTGACAACAGCTCTGTGTGCTCATCCAGGAGATGGACACCTGAGCTTTACCTCACTGTTTTGCCCTAACTCTGAAAACTCTGCCCATGGTCACAGCTGCTTGTTCCCAGGTAAGTAAACATCAGAGGAGGTGGCTCCTGGCCAAGCCTCTATGGGGACATCAGCTCCACACCTCTGACATGTCCACACTGGTGTCACCCCACTTAGCGATCCCCTTTCTTTGGCCTAAAGAACTCAAAAGGCAGAAAGACACTGAGGTTTGAGACACTGCAAAGCTGGCTGTGAGGCTCCAAGCCTCCAGCCATGGCTCTGCAATACTTCTTCCCTTCCTACCTTGAAGTGAGCCTGGATGCAAAGCAAACCACAATCTCAATTGCCCAAGGGCTCCGCAGAGGATATTGGGACAGTTTTTAGCACCCCAGTTCAAAAATCCTGGGTAATTCAGTGCAGGATATTTGGCATAAAAGAAATAGCAGCTCAGGGGATTTGAAGACCAGTTCAGTCAAAGCTGAACTAAAAATTAGTCCTGCGACTCTTTATGCCTTTGTTGACTTTCCAGCATACTTACCCTGAGCTTCTACAAGTGCCACACTATGTGGGAATGGTACACCTGCTGCTGGTGTAACCAATGCATTACAACACATTCTTAGAAGGACAACATTAAGTCGTGGTGAATGACAAGTGTTTCTGAAGGTGCTGAAGGCAGTGGCAGTTTGGCCTTTGACTTAATCATCAAATTCATTCAATGAATTGAATTGAATTATATTATATTATCTTCCCTTCCCAATCTCCGGATGAAGTCTCTGGTTATAAGCAGGTTGTAAGTGACAGCCTTGATGGGCTGTGGTAGCTGGTACCAATCACCAAAACCTGTGTAGCTTAGGTTACTGAGACCCAGCATCCCCGCTTCTCTCTCAGCACTGACGTTGGTGTGTGTAACCAGCAGATGCCAGCAGAGATCTGAGCAGCCAGCACAGCCTGACCATTAATGATTCTAAGAAATGCCTCCCGATAATGAGATTGTAAATCCCTCTCTGCCCTCAGGACTGTCCCAAATAACCACATTCAGAGCAGGGGTTGCCACCAATGCAGTGCCAGCCCTAGTTCCAAAGATGGGTTCAGCACTCCCTGTTAACACATGCTGCTCTTCGCAAGGTTTGTCGTAGAGGCTGAAACGAGTAATTTTGGAAAGCACATCAGAAAAGTGGTGTTTTGTGCAATGCTGGCTAATGTCTGTGCTGTGAGGTCTCGAGAGCTGAAAAAGCTGCAGCCTGGATTCCTGGTGAGATCAGCCTGATGCTGGCTGGGGGCTTAGTTCAGTGGCAGAGCTGCCTCTTCCCTCTAGCTGCAGCTGTATTTTTACATGGTGACTCCGGTTATTAATAATAAATGGGTGAGTTGCTAGATCTTCTTGCAGAGCATTGCACCAGCACAGGGTGGTAACTAAGTGCCAGAGGAAAGAAACAGTCCCAAATCCTGCAGGAGTAGTAACCCACAACAGGATCTGGGCTTGGGCGACCCCATACCCAGCTGTGCTGTGCTGCTGCGAGCTTGCCAGGATCAGCGGGGTGAGTCCCAGTGCTGGGGCTGGATGTGGAAGGCTGAGGCACTACCCATAACAAGGCTGGATGTGGAAGGATGAGGCACTACCCATAACAAGGCTGTCCCACTTGCTGTTCCTGATTTTCAAAGGACCGATGGGTTGCTAATGCCATGCTGCTGGCAGCACACTGCCTGAGTTTTGAAGCATCTCCAGTCAACACCAGCTGAAGTGCTTGGGGAACAGCTCTGAGCTTCTGGATATTTTTTCCTCGGAAATCATCACTGTGAGAAGTGGGAAGGGAAGTGACATGGAGAGACAGACTGTAAATCCCTCTCGGTGGCATAAAATGGATGAGTCACTGGGGAAATCTAAGTGGAAGTAGCACAAACCCCAGGGCATAACACGAGGGCTGGCATTAGTCTGGCTGGGGAGTGATAGATGATCTGGTCAGCCAAGAAGATCCCAGGAGGATGTGACCAAAGCCAGAGGAGATTTAACAAGGTGTGTGGGGGAAAAAGGTGAAGGGAATACCGGCACAGCATGCTGTGTGCTGGGGATCCTTGTCAGGACCCTCTCCTTGTCAGGCAGCTGTGCCAGAAGGCAGGCAGGTGGTGACACACCAGCATTTCTGTCTCAGGGAGCTGGCAGCCCTGTCCTGCTCCTGGCCCAGTCACTGGGGGCATCGTCACTCTGTGCTCAGCTGAGCCTTAAACCCAGCTCCTCTGGTGCAATCTGTAATAGCCACCAAAGAACCATACACAGTTTTTCTGTGGGGATGACTGAGCTCTTCTTGCCATCCCAGCTGGAGGGGCTGCGTTGGTGCTTGTGGCTCAGGCATCAGTCAAGCCCTGAAGCCTTGCTCAGGCTTTTTGTACTGGGTGAAACAGCACTCGGGCTTCTGGGGTGACAATGAAAGATGAGCTGGATCCAGCTATGATTCAGCAGAGGCAGTAAATTCACTCTGAGAGGAGCTGTTTGCTATTTGTGCTATTTCTTGACTTGCTGGCAGTGAGTTCCTTCAGGGTTAGCTGGTTTCAAAAGGACAAGCACTGGCAGAGGCCTGCAAATAGTGTTGGGGACTAATTTCCAAATATTTGAGATCCTTAATTTTATGTATCCATTATCCTTGCCTTTATGGAAACTATTGTCAGCCTTATCTCTTTAATAGTCAGCTCAGAAACTAATAAACAAGGGAGGGCCTAAAGGGATTCATAAGCAGAAAGAAGTTCTTTTTAAAAGTTGTGCTCTGAAAAGAGGTTTGAACCTTTTCTCAGAGGGTTTGGTTGGTTTTTGTTATGTGCACAAACATAACAAATGTGATGGGGGTCTGCAAACCTCAGTGTTTCACACATTGGCTGCTTTCCTTTCAGACATGGGGACATCTCTTTGCCACCATAAGGAGAAGCAGAAGGTTGGAGCAAGGGTGACTTTGGGGAGGTCCGCTTCAGAAAATGACACTCCATGGCTCCTGGGGTGGAGATTGGGAGTGGAAATGTTCAGCACTACCCTTGGCGTCTGGAGGAACATCCCTGTTTCTCCCCTGGGGCTGGATTAGTTCTAGCTGAAGGCAGCAGGTATCTCTCCACCTGCTTCTGCCAGTGCTGAAACACTTGGGTTTCTGCCCCAGGGTTTGACCAGAGGGCTTCACTGAAGTGTGCACACTCAGAGAGGGAGGGAATTTTCCCCAGGTTAGGGCTGGGTTGGCTCCTAGGTGAGGCTGACAGCTGGCACTGGGCTGGCCCACCCTGGTTACCATGGTGGAGGGCAGCTGGGAGATGCTGGCTCTGCTGCTGGTGAGGAACAAACCCCCCTGGGTAGGTCCTACAGACAAAAAAAACCAAACAAACCCAAACCAAACCAAACCCGAAAACCCCTCAGGAACACAGATGTGGACAAAAGCAGCAGGAAATAAATTCTCTTAAATTGCTCACTCAGGAAATCCCTCAGAACCCTGTAAGTGTAGTTTGCTTGCCTGACCTAGCAACATGCTCGTAACAAAGCTCAGCATCAGGGAAAAATGCTCCCAGTAACCAGGTCACTTATTTCTCCAATCAAACCTGATGTGCTGAGGCACTTGTGCTTCCCCCTGACCTGTGCCTGTGGCTGCTGTGCTCAGTCTGGTGCATTTTACAGAACATTTGGCAATATACTGCCCCTGAGGTCATGGCAGGTTTTGAACACAGCATCTGAATTGTGGATTCTTTCCAGAAAATGTAACTCAAATGGTGATTGCTCCCTGCTATGAAATCGGAAAGAATTGCCTCAGAAACTAGGTCTTGCCTGAGAGCTTCACACTCGGATGTCACAGAAAAAAGGGTCTCAGGCAGCAATCAGGAGCTGGGTGAAACACAAGGCTGGGGATTCCTTATGTTTTCTTGAGCCCAGGGGATGCTCAGCACACAACTTGGCAAAGTTTAGCTGTGTGAACGTACACAAACACGAATTCAAGCAGTACCCTGCAGAGCCCAAAGCCCAGGTGAAGCCACGGGCAGCATCTCAGCCCAGCTTTGCTTACACCTGGAAGGGCAAAGGGATGGCTTAGGCAGCAGGAGCACAGATATGTCCCATGTCCTCCAGACGTACTGTCATGGTGCCCAGGAGAATCCTGGTTTAGGGCAGATTCTGCTTGCAATTGCCCAGATGTAGTGCATGTGTCCAACCCCGTTCCCCGCAGAACCACAGCCGAGCTGAGAGCATGGGCAGGAGAGCAAATGCTGGAATACAGGCTGGTAAAGAAACTAATGGAAAAATACTGTCTTTTCTTGAGAGAACTTCCCTGGGAACTGGGAAACTCCACCTGGATTTTAGCAAGGCGAGGGAGACTGAAGCTCAGACGGTGCTGTAAGTCCCAGCAAAGCAATATGTTGTGGCCTTTGGCTATTTGACTCTAATTATGATGGACAGAATGAAAATTGTCCCTGCTCAGCTATGTCGGGGGAAGGTAAATATAAAATTTAGCATTTAGATTGTTCCACAGCTAGAGAAGACTGCGCTTTCCAGATGACTGTAGAGATCTGGTAGACGAAAACAAGGGGCAGGATCGATTTTTATACTGAAGATAGCTTTAAAACCATAAAGTCTGGAAACTGCCAGCAGAGGGTGGTGCCGCCTTTCCTGATGCTCTGCTAGGCCCTGGCACCACAGGCTCATGGCTTTCTCCCTGCCTCACCTGCACTGAGACAAAGATAACACCACACACTCAGAGGTTTCAGGTCAGAGCACCTCGGATTATAATGGAGAACTCTCCTTTTCACACGTGTGTATTGCAGGACTCTGCACAGTGCCAGGGAGAGACCTCACGGGAGAGATGTCTGCAGGATTTGCCTCAGGAGAGGGGATGGGGACAGGGCTGGTGCTGGCCAAAGCCTCCCTCCTGCACCCATCAGCCTTTGTGTCAGCTTGGCCTCTCCTGTCCCCACCAGAAGCATAGCATGAAGGGCATGTTCACACCACAGTACAGGCTGGTACAGGAACACCCAGGTGCTTTTAGGGGTTTTATTGCTATGCTGGTATCTGCATTGAGGGGTGAGCCTGTTCCTGGGGTGCTCCAGCAGTGCCAACCCTGCACAAAGGCCACAGATCTGGTGCTCAGGCTGTGTGAGACCACAGTGTTGCCCAAGTGCAATTTTATCCCAGAACATCTGCTTGAGCTGTGACTTGGCATCGAGGACAGAGTCAGGCCCAGATGCAACAACTGCTTTGCTCACCCTTTCCCAAGGGTCTCCAGGAGGGATGGCAAAGCCCGACAGATCCATTGGTCCCTTGTACCCTCCCTTGGGAGTAAATAAATGTTTTTGGACATGAAGACCAACAATCTGCTGCTGACTAAGCACACTGTGACCCCTTGCCAGGGGCACCAAAGCAGCACTGCTTCCAGAGGGGCCGGGAGCCCACTGTTTCCCCTTCAAGCCATGTTTGCCCTACTTGCCGAGCTGAGTTTTGCATGCAGCGCTGTGTCTGTACCAGGTCATTGCCCCGTCCTCTTGACTCATATTTTCCAAGCCAGTGTGCAATGCCAAGGAGAACAGGTTGAGTGCAGGAGATGACAGCTGACACTCCTCGCTCTGGCGGGACTCCCAGTCACCCCAGCCTTCGGCAACGGGGAAAGCCGCTGGACTGGAGTGGAGCACAGCCAGGACTGGCTCGGCAGGTTTGGTGCCACCAACCTGGGTGGCCCCATGGGGCAATTCCTCCTGGAGTCCCATGCTTGGCAGCCTCCCCAGCAGGTCTGGCCTGGTCTGATTTATCCAGCACCCCTTCCTCATGGCTTTAACTGGAGGAAGCAGTCAGGATTTGGGGTACATAAGCCCTTTTTCAGGTAAACACCCAGCTGGCCAGGCCACTGGTGGACATGAGATCCCGGTGACAAGGCGTCATGCAGGGACAGCCCTGCCAGTCCAGCACAGCAGCCACCACAATCGCCATTACTCTGGGATGACAAGCATTTTAACTCAAATTTGTGTTCTCAAGCCATAGATGCTTCCCCCTCTGCCCCCAAATATCTTAGTTGAAACAAAAGCTATGCCCTGTCTTTGTTCACACCTCCCATCACCCCCCTTCCCATCCTGGGAGTCATCCTGTCACACACTGGTGTGGCCCAGGAAACCTGCAATCTGCTGTTAACCAGAATTTCAGGTCCTCATTGCGTTGTTAAGGTTTGGCCAGCTTCTTTACATGCTTTTATGGATGCACCCAGAACACCCCCATGCAGGGGACAGAGGGATTTATGGCTGAAGCCATTCCCCTTTTGCTTGGGGCCTTTCACTACACAGCTAAGGGCTGCTTTCACGTGGCATCACCAGCCTACCTGACTACAGGGCACTGCAATAGTAACCCTGCTCTTCATCACTGCCCTGTGCTCCCCACCAGCCTAAATCTGACCAACACCAGGTCATAAATGCGCTCTGGGATAGGCAACACTGGCCATGGGATATAAATAGGAGAAAGCTGCTGTGTCTGCCAGCCCAAACACTGGGTGGGATCGCACCAAAGGGAGACCCAACAAGCCCAGGGATGTGTTAGATGCATCTCTGTGCTGGTTCAGTGCCGGCTTACTGGTTTCACTGGGGAAAGCCCCGATTACAGCAGGAAGGGTATGGGCCTCAGCATGATGCAGGTGCTCACACCATGACAGACAGCAAGGTCTGGGGACTCTGGGTGATGCAAATGTCACCCAATGCAAAGAGCATTGGATAAAAGGTAACACAGAGTCTAGGTGGAAAGGTGTGTGGGAAAGGCAGTGGTGAGAGTGAATAGGCCAAGAGGAATTTAGGATACTGCCAAGAAAACATCTCTCCAGTGTCTACACAGGCTTGCTGGAGGCACATCAGGCAGCACAGCCAGCACCAGGTCAGCTCTGTCAGCTGGAGAAAGGAAGACGATTCAATCCTGCAATTCAAAACTGGTGGCTGCCTCAGTACAGGCTCCTGGAAAGGCTGGTCACCAAGGTGGGAGAAGCCAGCAGGGACACCTGAGTGGGGCTGCTAACTGGGAGGTGTTTCAGACCCCACAAGCGGGTGACCATGAGGGTGCTGTGAGCCAGGAGGGTAGAAGAGCCCCCGACCACCTAAACCACAGCAGGCCGCAAAGCGGTGAAGCAACTAAGCCCAGCAAGACCTGCAAATACACCTGGAAAAGAGCAATCCACCTTCTGCAAGGCCTGTCTCACTCCCCAAATATCCCATCCCTCCCAAAAAATAACTCATGGCTCTGCCAGGTACACTCACCGAAATCATTTCTCTTTATTGCATATTGCCATCTTAGAAAATGTACAGTCTCATAACATTACACAGCAACTCCTGCTAGCTAAGACTACTAACATCCTTGCACCTAACACACTACCTTGGTCACTATGAAGCTAATAAGGTCCAAGACATATACTTCAGTTTACAAATTATTATGGAATTGGGGTTTTTTTTTCCTTTTTGGCATTATTTAAAAAAAAAAAAAAGTCTTTAAAATACACACCCAAGAGAAAAGAGTGGCTACTTACACCAGCACCAATCTAAAAGTAGTTTTTGACAATGGCACATGGAATTACCTGCACACAGCCTTTGTACTTATTTATAAAGATAGACTTTTTTTTTATTTTCTTTTTTTAATTATTATTTTGAAAGAAAACAAAGAAATGGCAAACTCAGCCTGACAGCGAGGCCGTTGTAGAACAATAAAATAAAATAAAATAAAATAATAAAACTGAAACAGGTTTGGAAGGGCAAGAGGAAATCTGTCAGGAAAGGTCCTGATGTGGCACTGGGGTCACGAAGGCAGGAGCCGGGGGTGGGTGCTGGCAGCCAAGCTCTGCACCCAGGGACCCTAAGAGGCGATTGCCCTTTCCAACTCCCACCACCTTTCGAATTAAACATGTGTGACCAACCATTCCTTAAACCATCAGAAGCCAGGCTTTTTTTGTTTTTTAACCTTTTTTTTCTTCTTTTTTTTTTTTTCTTTTAAATATTTTAAATTCCCCCCAAAAGTCCATTCCCTCAATTGTATCAGCCCCATTTTTTTTTTCAGCCATAAATAAAAAATATAAATAGAGGCACTTTAGTTAAGGAATAGTATTATCATTACCTTTTGTCCTTATTTCCCCCTCCTTCTTAAAGCAAAGTGCTTAACTCCACCTTTGAACATAATCTGCAGGTTTTGCAGCTGCTTGGATACAAGGCGCTGGGCTGGTTTTTTTGTACTTACCTGCTTTATGCTTTATTTATTACTGCTTTAAATGCTACTCAGAAAGTCTTTCTTTTTTTTTTCCTTTTTTTTGTTTACTCTACAGTGCGTCAAAAATTGCAATGAAGAACAGAACAAGATGGTAAAACTACAGCTCTTGACAACTCTGGTTAGAGAGAGAGATTTCACAGCTTTCACTCAGCACGCAGATGCTTAGATGCTTCAGGTGCTTAGAACCATATTTCTTTTTTTTTCTTTATACAAATTAAACAGCACTTTCACTATACAGTACATATAGTTAACTGACATCCCATACCCCACCAGTAATACCGATTATCTGACAAGAAAAAAATTTTTAAAAATCCAAAAAACAAACCACAACCTTATTTCAAATAGTGTTAATATCTAGTGCAACAGGGACAAACTCATCTCTCCACAGGAAAAAGAACAAATGAACCAAAATTTAAAAAAAAAAAGATCACAAAAGTATTGGTGGTATAAAAAGGTTTTGTTTTTCTTAAAAAAAAACCCACACCACAAATAAATAAAAGTAAAAAGTAACAGTCCTCTATATACTTACCATAATTTAAGAATAGAAATGTAAATATGTTAATGGTGTTTATTTTTTATTCTCCAATTCTTAATTTTCTAAACCTTTAAATTATTACTCCCTGAGAGCTCTGAATTATTTTTATTAATTTTTTTAATTTTTTTTTTTCTTTTTTTTTGTCTTTTTCTGGACTGACATTTGACAGGTAGTTCTGCTTACAAATCTGCAGTGACAACAAACAGCAAATCAGTCAAAAAAAAGAACAAGCATTTCTTGGCATCGCTGCTTCTGTGTGTCCGGTAAAGGAAAAAGAAAAGAAGGCAGGTTAAAAAGCTGGTGTGTTTTGCACCAACTGCTTTAATATGTCAGAGCCCCTCGGTCCTGACCCACCTTGACAGAGGATACAGTTTGTCCCATTGAACAGAAAGCAAGAAAAAAATTACAACGCAAAAGTGTACGCTCTTCATCTCCTCCAAGAACCGACCTTCCCCACCATCCTGGGCCAGAAAACGTTAGAAAAGTATAAATACATCTGTGTGGCGTTAGGAGTGGTAATAAGCACTTTGGGGTAAACTTTTTCCTTTAGCAAGGTGATGGTAATGGGAAAAAAAAAAGAGCATTTCCCAAGGATGACGGGAAGAGCATCGGCGGGAGCACCCGCGGCGCCGAGCTCGGGAACCAGCATGAAAGCACGAACGTGCCAGCTGTCTGGAATAATCACCACAATGCAAAAATAAACCCCAAAATCACTTCAGTCAAATTTGTTTTTTTCCTTTTTCCTCTTTAAACCGCTTGGCTTGTGCGCAAGGCATCCCCCGCAAGCGGCCCCAGGGCGGGGGGGTCCAAGCAGGAGGGCGGCAGAAGGTGGCTTCCCATTGCCTTTGGGGAGCGCAGGGACCACCGGTGTCTCTGAGTTGGATCCTCTCTTGCTCCGTGGATGCGGCATTGTGCTTGTGCATGAGGAGAACTACTTTTTGGAGGGGTTCAGAGGTGAGGAGACGGGTGCTGGCACCATCAAAGTGGCCTGCCCACGCATCTCCATCCGCATCCCCAACCTGACTATATACACGGTATATACACACACACACACACTCGCCCCCGGGGAGGAAGAGCGTGTCACTGTTTCGCTTTGAATCGCAAGGCAGTATAATGGGAATTTAAACCCCCCCTCCCCAGCCCCTTCAAAAAGACTAACCCAGGTTTTTTGCTGGGTTTAGTTTCATTGTTTGCTTTTCAGAAGTTGAGCTTGGTGACGGGCCTCTCGCGGCCGCTGTCGGCCAGCTGGTTGGCGATGCGCTTGCGGTTGCGCTTCAGTTTGGAGAGGTCCTTATCAAAGACTTCACCCGAGCGCAGGGCTGAGACGAGGTCGTCGAACTCGCCGCCTTCCTCCCCGCTCTCCTTCGCCTTCCGTGCCTTGCGCTCCCGCTCCCGCTGCTCCTTCAGCTATATGCCATGGGGGGGGGCAGAAAGGAGACAACTCACCCTCATGCAGATGGTTGTTGGGGTGCCCAACACATGTGTGGTGGTCCCCAAACCCATGAAACGAGACCGATTTCCCGCCCCAGTGCTTAGCTCATGAGCTGGTCAGGGTTATTGATAGAACCCGTGGCCTGAGACCCAAAGCCCCACGGCTGCTGCTGGTGGATTGCAGCAGCCCACAGGCAGCAGCAGCTGTGCTGCACGTTTTAGCTCCCAGATCTCACCAACTCCAGGTCATTAGTTAATTAGGCAATCAACAGTGGAAAGCCATCCCTGGGTGCCCCAGGGGTGCTGCCAGATTTGCCTGTGCCTGCTCACCTGTGCTTCCATGCGTGCCCGGCGCTCCTCCTCCTCCTTCCTCCTCCTCATGTTCTCGTTCTCCTGCTTAGCCTCAGTCACAGCTTGAAGGAACTGGTCAAAAATGCCAAAGAACTCATCGGGCTGTATTTTGTCTGTGTCTTCTCCAAAGTACTTCACAGCTTTGGAAAACTGGGAAAGAGATGACAGGGGTCCATCAGCCTTGGAGATGCCCACCACACTGGTGAAACCCCCACCATGGGAAGCCTTGGACCTGACAGAGCGGAGAGAAATGCTTCCAGTGGCCACAATGGAAAGCAGGGCTTTGCTTCATCGAGCCTTGACTTAAACATGAAATAAATCACCTGATGCTTTACCTGCTGCCCTGCAAGAGCTGACCTGGATTGCTCCTGAACCCCCTCTCCTAAAACATCCCCCACACACAGCCATTCTTGCCGCTGGCTCTGCCCCTGCCCCAGCTCGACTTTATTAACTAAGCAGCAGTAAAAACAAGGAAGTAAAATATTGTGGGACCAAAGGCATAAAACTAATAGTAAACACGGCAGGGGCAGGGAAACTTACACTTTTAAGTTTTCCTTTGAAGTATTTTTGGGGTATTATTTATCATTGCCACATGCTCTGCTATTGAAACCAAATGTGTTGGTGAAACTTCTAAAAGACATTTCTGCCCAGGCTCAGGCACAGCCCCGGGTAGTGAAATAGGGAGTTTTCCATCCTTTCATGGAGTTTGCACACCATTAATGGGAGGGAATGGAATGAGGCTGTAGCAAAGGTCAGGACAGGCCATCCACGATCTGCTGCTAAATCCCACTCCCCAAGGAGCTCACGAGTTGCCCTTGGGACTGGCATCCTTTGTTCTCACTTCCAGTTTGAAGGAGACTCTTTGTGCACAGAAAATTTAGTGAAAATTATGGTGGCAAGTTCTGGAGATAAGCATGCTTAAGAGAAAAGAAAAACAAAGCCAAAGCACAAACAGATTTATTAGTTGCTTTGATTTTGCTGGGTAGACCAAGAGGAACATTTTTAAAGCCTGCCTGTATGATTTAGTTTTATTTACAGGGGTGCCCCAGGCTCTTCAAAAGACATTTAGGGCATTTTTATTTCTTTGTTTATTTAAGAGACTTAGCACTCCAAGATGCAGGGAGGAATCTGAGAGGTGCCACTATATAAGTCAAAATAATTGAGGTTATTCTTGTTGATTTTCATCAAGATAGTTGATTCTCTGTCATGTTACAGAGATTGTGGTGAGGGGAAAGACTGCAAATGTTAACCTCACAGCATATAAAGTTTATAAAGTAATGATGTTTCTGCTTTGCTAAGAGAAAGTGGCAACACAATTTGAACCTGACCATGTGTTTAAAAACCCAAGAGCTGGTGCACTTCACACAGCCCAGCCCATCCAGTAGCCACAGAACAACTCTACTTTGTTTCAGAGGGGACTTCGCTGGACTCTGTGGATCATGACCAGACCTTTTCCTCCAGACCCAGCCAAGTAGGCAGAAGATGATAGTTTGCAGAGCAAACCTTCAGAAAGGTAGCTCATGCAGTGGGACAAAGATGTGACCACTAAAAGGGCTTGTAATGGACTATATCCCTGCCACTTCAATCAAGATGAAGGCCAGGCCAGGGAAGAGATACTGGAGGGCTGTTGTTGGAGTCCACCTGTGTGCCCCTTTGCTGAAAAAGGGGAAACAAAAGGTGCTTGGGAATCACAGATGTCAGCCAATGGCCACCCCTTTGCTGTGATTTAAACCAGCCAGGTATGAAGAAGACGACAACATGGCAAGAAGTCATTGCATGTGGCTGCAAAACATTCACCAAGGGATTACTCTAGGGAAGGCCAACCTTTTAAGTAGCTTCCCTAGCCAGGTCTGAAGTTGGCCTCAATTCATGGCACTGAGCTCCTCTCCCTCTTCTCTGGAGAGAATAGCTGGGCAGGTCTCAAGGTGAAGTTACACACTGGATGTTATTTCGCCCTATAGAAGCGGGGTGACTTGGGCAGTCTGGGTTGTCTCCAATATCAACCTCTGGATGATCTATTTCATGACCAGCCTCAAGACCTGGTTGCATTATTTCCCTTCTCCTTCATCAACACCAGAGAGAACACACTGCTGTCCTGCAAACTTCAGCCTTCATCGCTTCAGGTGCCACACTCCTAACTCTAAAGCCACCAAACCTGGGATATTTCCATTTTAAGATACAGAAAACAAAGCAAGCTCTCTAGTGAGGGCTGTCACTCTAGCTTGAGTGAAAGCTCTTCACCAAAACTCAGATCCTCACAAATGACCTATCAACTCCTCCCCTGACTGACACAACTCTCCCATGGTTAGTCTCAGCCCTGCACTTCCAAAAGACAGACAGGTATCTCACGACCTTCTACAGCATATCCTGCATCCCAGCAGCAGTCTGTTGGCCTGACCCTGGCATGTTGGGTTGTGGAGCAGGAAAAAGGCCCTGGGGACAGACAGGGATGTACCCTCCCCCCCAAAACAAACCACAAAGAGCAGCTCAGTGACTTTCTCATGTCAGGGTCTCAGCAGAACACTCATACGATCTCATGGGGGAGGTATCAGTGATGTTAACACACAGCATGTGCTCTGGGTAGGCTAGAACCACTCCATCCCTGTTGGCTGGAGGAAAGGCTGAAACACTACCCCAGTCTCACAGACACTGATGACCTTACCAGCTCTTTCGCTTCCGTCAGGAGATCTTCAATGTCTGAGAAGCTGAAGCTGGCTAATGTGATGAACTGGCTGACGACAGACACGAACTTGTCACCTGTTTGCTGAACCTGAGACTTCTGGAAGTCCAGTTCCTTTGGGGGAAAAAAAGAGTAAATCTGGTCAGGCCCTGGCTGATGAGGGACACAAATACCACTGGCCTCCATTAGTCCTGCTGGGTGTGTGCCTGGGTCAGTGCCACAGGCACTGGCTGCACCACCACCACTGCTCCCTCCTGCTGTGCTGAGACCACGATTGCCCTGTTCTACAAGACCATGCCTGCGGTATGTTTTTTAGGCCAAATCCTGCAGAAGAGATCATGGAAGCAGCATAATTTAGCAAGACAGCGAGTCCTTTGGGATATCTCCACCATTTCATCACCACTCCAGTCAGGCTGCATTAGTGCTCCCCAGCCTGAGCCCCAGCCCTCTGTGGTTTTACAGCCAAAGGGAGACCCCTTGGCACATCAAACGTCCTCCACAGACATCATCACTAGACTTACTCAGCCTTCCTTGGCGTATCAGACATAATCCACACACGTGTCTAACCACACAAGGTACCTTCGGTGCCAAAACAGCCCTAAGAGGACAGGCGCACGTGCAAAGCAGGAAGGAAAGACAAACACATCTCCAGGATGTGAGATAAAAGCAGCTTTGCTGAGAGCTCCCTTGCCTGCCTCCCTACGGAGGGATGCCGTGGTGCTCTGAGCCAGGCTGGAGTATATTTGATTTAAATAATACTTACAGTCTCCACCGCTTTCAGGCCGCTCCTCAGAGTGTTTATTTCCTTCTCCAGCTCGATCATGCTGTTGGAAATGGCAGGATATTAGTTTCCAGCCTTCCCCAGCAAATTCTACAGTTCTCTGACCAACTCAACCTTGTTTTTCCACTGAGAAGATCCCAGCACTGCACACACTGCCTCCTGTTTGCAGAGCAGCATGCCCTGTGCAGCAAGCTGGGCTGACAGCCTCTAAGCTAGGACAGCCACTTATCTCAAGGTGGCTGCAGTTGCTTGTTTGAAAGCAAAGCACTTCTCTCTATTTTCCATCATGGGGACAGTGTAGGCTTAGCAAGCTCAGCAGCCTCCAGACCTCTCCAGGCAAACGGTGAGCTCAGGAGAGGGCTTTTTGCTGCACAAAGATTTCTCTTCCCTTCTTGTAGGCCAGCAGAAGACAGGCTGGTCCCAGTGCACAGCAGACAGTTTTCAGGGTACCATGGTTAGGTAAATGCCATGCAAAGCATCCTTCCTTAGCAGCAAGGCTTTCATAAAGGGAGGCAACCCAAATATAGAGAAATAAAACTAAATCATCACATCTGGCACCAACTTTGTTTGCACAAGGCGAAAGCCCCTGATGAGCTTTGAGTTCAAGTGCTTATGGGTTTCTACCACTACATCTGAGGGGAAGCTTTCTCACAAAAAAACCATGACCACAGGCTTGACATCTTTCCAGGGGTGTCTGTCCTAGGGCTGGGGGTCCCTGGAAAAGCTGACGTCAGGTCATGGGGCAAGCGTTTCTGGCAGGTTTAGTCTGGGAAAATGCAGTTTTGGGAGCCCTGTGCTCCAGCAGTTCATTACTAGCGATGGGATTGACAGAGGCGGCAATTTTTGCTTCACAGCTGCAGGGCTGGGGGGAATTTAGGGTTTTCCACAGCTTTAGAAACTTTCTGGTTTCCCTCTAGATTGGACCAAACCCAAATATTACATATGGTGTCCAATTCAGAGCAAAATGATAAAGTTTAGGGGGGGAAAAAACCCACTCTGAATGTAGACATTCTCTCTCCCATACGTGTATCTGCACAACAGCTGCAGATACACCAGCACAAGAAAGCTGGAGCTGCCACGGGCTCGGAGCGTGCCCTGCTTCAACCATGTTCTCAGCCAGTGCCTATGAGCACAGCTGCCACACGCTCCTCCTCACATGCTGGAGATTTGTCCTGGCACTTTGTTTAATCTTGATGGCTGACAAGTTATTTTACATTTTAAAAGGCAAAGATGCTTCCTTTGCACATCAGGGGAAGGCACTATTGCTCAAGAGCACTCTGCAACTTGAAAGACCCTTGAACTGCCATAAACTCTGTGTGTATTTGCCATCTCTCTTTAAGAAGGTGCCGTTTCAGGCCCTTTTCATGTCCAGGGCTAACAGGAATGCGTGCTGACTGCAGAAACCTGTGATCTCTGCTGCTCAGGTCTTCAACAAAGCAACAAAGCCTGTAAGCTCCCGCTGAACTTTAAAACCAAAACAGAGCCTTATTGATTTCAGAGGGACTTCAAGCACATACTTCAGGGCTTTGCAGCACAACAGTGGATTCCTCCTGCGCTTAAAAGCACGGCCTGTGTGGAAGAGCTTTGCTGAATGGAGGCCTCAGCAAAGAGACAGCGCCGGCCTGTTCCCAACAGGTCGCTGTGAGGCAGGTGGGGTTTAAAAGCTCACTGCAAACACCAGAAACTCCACGTTGGTGGTGAAATGAGGGCCAGGCAGGACCCGGAGGCAGGTGAACCCCCGCGCATGGCGGCCTGGTCCTGCCCGTGCTGCAGGCAAAGCCTCCCCACCACGCGCAGATAAACAGCTGCCCTTTATCTGCAGCCACACGGCAACCGCTTCCTCCCGGATTACTTAACGCACCATTAGAAATTAATTAAATGCTTCTGCGGTGAGATAACAACAGGAAACGGCTGCTCCAAGCAGCTCTCCTCCCTCGTGGCGCAGCCTCTTGCTGCAAGGGCTGAGATTTAAAGCCACCAGGTGATGTTTGCTTGGGCCAGTGTGGCTGTAGCACAGGGCCCAGGACGGCAGCCAGGATCTGGCCATGACCACAAGAAGGGGAGGCAGGCTGGAGGGAGGGGAGAGGCAACCCTGGCACTCCCCCCTAAATCCCTGCTTACTTGACTTTGGCTGCCTGTGGGATGTCTCGCAGCTCTTCGTGCAGGCGGAGGACTTTGGGATATTTCTTTTCAACAATAGTGATGAGATAGTGCAGAAGGGTGATGTTCCTAGGAGAGAGGAGCAGCAGCAAGGTCAGCATGGTGGCACCACGGGATCTGAGAGCTCAGTCAAAACCCCTGATTAAATCCCAACCCTGGTAATGAACTCTTAGGATTTCTGCAAGGATGCTGCTCACTGGAGATCTGGGGATATGGGACGGGTCTGTCCCCTGCACAGCCACAGTGCAGAATAGTCTGGTCCCTGCAAGCAAGGGCCCTCCATGGGAGGGACCCAGAGGAGGTGACATGAGTCTCACAGCTCCATCCTCCATTGTCATTTACTGCTGGATGAGACCAGGCAGGTTTGAGAACCGTGCATGGAACTCAGAGGGGAAAAGCAAACTAGGTGATGGCTGCACCAGCTTCAGGGAGTGAGGGGTACTGCAGAGGGGGTTCCTGTGCAGGGGAACCCCTAGAATCCCTCCTCTGGCCACTGAGCCACAGCACAAAGGCTCTTGGCTTCTCAAAGGGGAAAAAAAGCATTTGAAGGATGACCCTCCCAATCAGCCTTGGCTGCCATTTAGCCAGCACAGGAAGGGAAGCCCTCATTGATAACCATACTGAACTGCAGGTCAGCTTCCCTTGAAATCTGTCCTGCTCAAAAACAGAGGCTTGCATCACCGGATGTGCCAGATGAGGTGGCAGAAGGGAGGGGACCACTCCCACTTCCCCACATCCTAGAGGCGACGCTAACCGTCCCTCCGTTCCCCCAACATTCCAGGGACCATGGACTCTACCACGGATGAGATATGGGGCTGCTCACTTGTCAATGCTGGACTTGGTGTCTGCGATCTTGTTGAGGCTGGAGATCTTAAACCCGAAGGCGTTGCCCCTCTGGCCTTTGTTCATGTAGTTCCCGAAGGCCAGGACCACCTCCAGGAGCTGCTGAAGGCTGCTGCTCTGCAGCACTGCCTTGGAGCCGGCGCGGATGGCTGAAAGCAGAGAGGTGTGGGACATTATCCCCTGTCCCAACAGCACACTGGGCTCTTGCAGCAACCCCTTCAGTGCTCCCACAGCCAGAGAGCAGCCACCAGCTTGCTCCCTTCCCCTGCAGCACCGTAACCTCCCGAGAGGGATCCTCTTCCTACGAGCACTCCCTGTGCCAGCACAGAGCCCGTTAGTGATCTTAGCAGGTCTGGTCACTTGCCTTCCACCTTGGGTTTGACTTCTGCAACTCTCTCTGCGAACTTCTTCTTGAAGTAGAGGGACTGCAACCTTTGCTGGTAATGGTTTATCCTGAAAAAAAAAAAGAGAGGAACAGGTTGAGCTTTGCTTGCTCCAGGCAGAGCTCAGTTGCTCTGCTGCTCACAGCTGTGCTTACAAAGCTCACTTGAGCCATGGTGATTAAAAAATGATGACTGCATTTCTCCCTTAAAACTATGCTGGGATGGGACAAAATGACTACTGAAACTGCAGCTGTCCTGGGGTGTATCCAGGTGGGCTCTTAAGCACACGCTTCAGCCTATCCTTAACTCAGCAGGCTCGACAAGTGCATTTTTACACCCCATTGCTATGAACAAACAGTTCATTTATGACCACTCCTTAGCAAAGAAGCTGATGAGGTCTGGGCTCCCAATGGCTCTGTGATGAGCTGTGGCTGCACAAAGGCACATCAACAACCAGCACTAATAAAACTGCACCTTCAGATCCTCAAAATGATCCAGCCTGGGATGGAAAGTCACCAACACAGCCAAATCCAGCCCTTTCCATAGCAAGTTAGGGACTGCTCTGCTCATGTCAGTTGTATTTAGGCTAAACAAGCTCTCACTTGTATGCAAATGGCAGTCATGTGGACCAAGGACCCATGGGAGACGTGCTCACAGACAAGGCCATGGGCTAACGCTGTCGTACTAATGAGAGGTGACAAAGACATCACACTCGGTTACAGACCACAGGGCAAATTAAAAAGCCGTGTCAGATATCAAGGGAAATATTTGCATCAGCATGTTGTGCTTTCCAAGAGATGAAGGCATGGGAACAACACACAGGCAAGACACTGTGAGGGAAGGTGACCTGCGATAGGAAAGATAATTCTGAGCATCTTCCAACCCCATGGGCCCAGGACTGAGCTTCACGGGCCCATCCTGCCTGTCTTTGACACTCAAAAGCGACACGGTGCATCGCCCCAGTGCTCATCAGCACATTTCTCTGGGAGGACAGGAGGACAGGAGTGTTTCTATTTCTATCTCCCTGTACGATCTGAGACTCTAAAGCTCACTGACTCTAAGAACAAGTGACTTGCTTGAAGTTCAGCTAAGAAATTCAAAGAGCTCAGTACTCAGTTGGATATAAATAAGGAGCTTCAAGATTTTAACCCAGCACCTCCAGAGGACGTGCATGCAAAAGATAAGGTTATTCATCCCTGAAGACTTCTAAGCCTTAAATGATTGCTACCAGGAGCAGGAAGAAATGACATTTCCTTTCCATCTCATTTCTTCTGAGAAGCCCCAGGGACAAGTCACTCCTGAGGTGAGGAGTGGGACTCATCTACACAGCAGGGCAAAATTTACATACATCCCTCTTTGAGAATTTATTAGGATATGTTTGTGTGAAGAGGAAAGGAGCACTGTGTTACCACTGAGACAGTGCTTCCCACCTGGGCCATTATGCAGATGATGGAGTCTTTTGCAGAGCTGTGCCAGGCTGAACTTTTCTTGGCCAAATGAGAGGGGGAAACATGTAGTGATGTGACCTGGGGACCAACACCTCTCTCCAGAGGAGCCATCTCCCCATGCCTCCCCTTTGCTCTGTCCAGCTGCTGCTTCTCTGGCATGCACAACCCTGACGTTGGGAGCACAGCATCATGAGTGATCCTTATGGGTGGGAGCACCTTGCTTGCCCTCCCATCTGTTTGGCCTGCTCATTTCTCAATGTGAAAAACAGTAAGCAGGACTTATTTCCCAACCAGGCTCCATGAAACAGCCACATCCCAACCAGCCCATGTGGGCACTGACCAAAACATGTGTCCCCGGGCCACCAACCTGCTCATTTCAAAGAGGAACCGGTCAGCCCTGGCCATGCGGTCCAGCTCGTGCTTGTGCTCTTCCAGCAGGTCAATGTCACTCTTTTCTGGAACAAACTTCAGGAGCTAAACAAGGGAAAGCACACTGTTGGACATGAGGTCCATGCACAGCTTTTCAGGAGCAAAATGGTGATTCAGTCACTTGAAGCTACTGCCTTTCAGTACGTACAGAAAGGCACCAATGAAATAGGGTTATCACTGTCCCTGTGACCCCCCTCCTATTACCCCATCATGTTAATGCCCCCTGCTTCTACCCTGCCATCACTCTGGTGTTACAACAGACGTACTACATCTGCTCCAAGGTGGTTCTGACATCAACTCTGACAGAGCAGACCTGAGGGACACCCATTTGCTGCAAATCTACCTAGCTGCAGAAGGAAATTTTATGCATTAAATTCTCCTGTCTCTGCTGAAAGTGTAATTGCCAGCTCAGCTTTAAGGACAGGTGAATAAAATGCTTCTGAAAGGATTCAGAGGGAGCAAAAACCAGGATTTCCTTTTTGAGGACTGCAAAGATACTGAAAAAGCTTTCAAAAATAAAATCCCACCAAGCATGAACTTCAAGCCACATCCACAAAATGGGCAACTGGCTCAGCCTCGGGGTCCCAGGGCAGATCTGGGTACAGGCACAGTTTGTGGAGGCCATTCTGCTCCCAGCACCAATGTTATGACTGAGATGCTTTCCTGCTGCTCCAGCCCACTTGGGTGGTTTTTCAACACATGGTTGGCAAACAATCTGGGGCCCTGACACATTTCTCAAAGCTGTGGTTTGCTCCCAAGCACCTCACACAGCGTGGTCTCACCATGAGGCATCCACAGAGGAGCACAAAACATGCTGCCCACCTGCTCCAGCATGTCTTTCGGGAGGTCCTCCTGCTCGTCCATTGTCAAAATTGCCCGTTTGATCTCCTCATTTGAGAGTTTCAGCCTGGGAAGTGGAGGGGGAAGGAGGGTTATTCCCAGCCAGCAACTGCACAGGGCTGAGGAGCATTTCACACACACTCATGCGACAGGAACAGCTTCACTCCCGGCCAGCAGCGGGATCACAGATAACACCATGCAGCGTGTTATGACAAAAGGATGTGTGAGAAATGTGGCAGGACCGTGCTCTGCCAAGGCACAGCACAGAGCAGCCCTGCTCCAAACAGGGAGGGGGAGCGTGTGTGTGTGTCAAACCCCGCTGGCCAGTTCCCCCTCCTCACGCCACAGCCACCATTCCCTGCTTTATAGCATTGTATATAGGTGTCCTAAGTAGTGTATTACACATATATCAAAATACATGGTGTCTGTATGTAACTCCTGCCCGTAGCAACGCTGCTCCTGCAGTGCCAGCATCCCTGCGGGCCACAGGGACAGTGATGGTCACCCTCCCCATCAGCAGCACAGCCCAGCCCAGGCTCAGGACCACAGCTCAGCACTGCTCCTGAGCCCATCGCCACAACTCCAAAGGAAAACTTAACCAACTTCTGCTACTTTTCTTGGTGGTAAATGTTGCCTCTCCCACCCCTCCCAGCTGCCTTTGTTTGGAGTTTCCATTTAAGAAGAAAAAAGAAAGAAATCCAAAATTTTGGCAAATGGATGTTGAGCATCCCAGGAAACCCATCAGCTGTTGGTTTTTTAGGGGTGGGGATTCAATTAACAGCTTGGAAACCAGCCCTGCTCCCTCTCCTTTTTCTTCCTCCACATAACAGGAATTGAAGATGTAGCCACAAATTGGAGATTTCTGAGCCCACAGACCATCGTATCACAGCAAGCAACAGCAGGCTGGTGCTCCCTGACAGCTATTCAATGCAGCCTGCATCGAGCTGAGGCAAGAGATAGACAGGAAGATGCCTCAGCTCCTCCTGAGCCAGAACAGCTATTAATTACAGTTTAATAAATCTGTGAGGACTTTGATTGCAAAACCACACATATTTTTCTTCACATTTTTGCATTGCCGTCAATAAAATAATCTAAATGCAAATGAGGGAAAACCCAGAAAATCCTGTAGCTCTGTCTGACACGACTCCTATCCCTTGCCCAGTTTACAGTGATGGTTTAAAGCCACTGTAATAAATAAGGTTTTTCTTAAAAAAAATCCCATTATTGCATACAATGAAAAGACCTCTTTGTGGGCTTTGAGGAAACCCATCACCCCAGCCTAGGTGATCAGTGCTGCCAAGGGATGCTGGAACACTGGATCTGGCTCAAAGGAATGAGCTGAAACCAGAAACACACCCTACAGCGGGATGTGAGACCTGGGAAGTCAACCTGATCAGCAGATCAAAAAGAAGATTGGGAGCTGACTTGATCACTCCAAGTAATTAAATGAGGAGGGCATTCTTCATCCTTGCATCTCTTCAAGGAGCAGGCTGAGACTGTGGAGCTGGGTTTTGGAGCTGGCTTTTGGCATATGAAGCTGAAGCAAGAACTAAGACCAGACTAGAAAGGGTTTGGTTTAGCTTGAAATCTTTTGCTCAAGACTGAAAATGATGGATTAGCTTAATTAAGGCTGGTGGATCTTAACAGACCTGGCAGTAAGTACTTGCTCCTTATGAGTTCATGTTTCTCATCTTGTACCCAGTTCTCTCTCACCTCCTGCTTGAGGAAACAACCCAAGAGAGTCTGTTGAATGAGGGGTGAGTCACAACCTCACTTGGGCCAGCGGAGGAAGCACAAAGGTTGTGCTGAGCAGTGGCCAGGACAATTGTTACACTGCCCCACATGGAGCAAACCCAGGATCCACGGAAAATGTCCCCTCTGCTGGCAGTGACGAGCAGCCATGTCCTGTGGACACCCTCCTTGTCCCATACGAGGGCAGTGGCCAGGATGGACACGACCTGAAGTGGGATACTAAGCCACAGGAGGATGCTTTGTACACCCAAGCAATGACATGAGAGCTCAGATGGCCAAAAACGTCCCACCAGTTCCCACCCTGGTGGGAAAAGCAGATACTGGTTGAATTTTGACATTTGGGGGATCCTTGGGAGACAAAAACGTTCCCAGGAGAAGGGGGTAGGCAGGCAGCCACCCCCCATCCAAAGCCAAAGCGAACACCTAAAGCACCCACTTTCCACTGTGATGGTCTCCAGGAGGGTGGTGAAAGATGAGGGTGACTTTTGTAAGCCCTGCTCATTAAAAGCCACGTCAATAACAGAACATATTTATTTAAAGAAAAAAAAAAAAGGAACGAGGTTGAAAAAGCTTTTTCTCAGGAATCATCAAAACCCAGTGCCAAGAACAAGAGCCTGCCCCGGCATCGGCAAAGAGCAAGCGCGGGGCGCCAGAAGAAAACAGCTTCTCAGACAATTTGATGGGAAAGGGGCCAGTGAAAGCTAGAAGCTTATCTGTAACCACAATAATTATCATTGTTGGCAGCAGCTGCTGAATGCGAGCCGTCTGAGAGGAACGGGGTCACAGGACTTGCTGTCACAGGGATTTAATGCCAGCAGCCCACCGATGCAAAGTGACAGCTCGCCAGCCTGACAGGCACGGGGGCTGTTTCGTGGGGCTTTTGTGGAGTCCCGTGGAGGATGTAATAAGTGTGAAGGGGAAGAACGAATTCTGCTGGGGAAAGGGACGCACCCTCTTGAAAAGCCACATTCATTCAGGAAGAATGCTCCGTGCCGCCTCGCCGGAGAAGCAAACGGAGCCATTTACCACCAGCACGGGCAGAAAGCGATGGAGCAAGGGCTTGATTTGCATCTTGCAGAAAGCAGCACTAAAAATACACACATGGGTTACAGGGAGCAAAACCAAGGACGTGGTGGGTTCACTGAGGAAGGCCTGACAATGCACCGGCATGGGCAAAGCGTTCTCCAAGAAAACAAGAAGAAAGCAAATGTTAAAAATACTCTTGTGCTGCGTTACAAGGCAGAGGAAAATCCAGTGATCTCACTGTGCAGCAATTTCTCCCAAAGCAAGGGAAGCAGGCAACAAAAAAAATAAATCTACAGAGAGAGATAAAGTATCTCACTGGCTGCAATGTTTCCACGCTGCAAGCCAGACAATGCCTGGTGAGCTTACAAATGTCTGGGCTACATCAGGGGCCGAGCTTGCAGGTCCTTTCACATGTGAAAGTGTGCTGGTCCCCACAGCGGCTCTGTGAGCAGGGCAGGAGAGCAGCGGCCTGGCTGCAGCGAGACCAGGCTGAGCCAGGCCCTTTGCAATACCAGGATGTGGAGCTCTGCTCAACTTAGGGATGGGCAACTGGGGCGGGGCGGGGGGGGGGAGATGAAAGGGTTTGCCCAAGGTCACACGGAGTCTGGATGGACCTGAGCCTACACAGGCCCTCAGGAGCCAGCCAGATGCTTGGGCTTGGCATCAAAGACTAAATCAATTGCCCAAAGGGATTTTGGGGAGAGAAACCTGATTGTAGTCCCTTGCAAAAATGGGGGAAGGAGCAGATCTGGCTGCTGCTGCAGCACTAGAGAAATGCCCTGCCTGGCCAGCCCCTCCGCCTGCACGTCCCTGGGAGTACCATGAGATGAACCCCAAAGCATTTCCAAAGCAGCAGCTGGCACAAGTTGCCGCTCACGACCTGTTTGGTCCCACAGGGCCCTGATGATGCAGGATGTTCCCAGGAAAAGCCATATGAGAGTCCTGGAAACCAGACTGCAAGGCAGGTCTGATCCCACTTCTCCCTTAGGAAATGACCCAAAGGGAGGGCAGACAGGCAGTGCCCCCCCATCTTTTTGTTGGATTGATTGCTGTCAACTTGTTTCCAGCCATCACTTTCTTGAAAGATAAAGATTTGCTGGTGAGATGAAATTAAGACCCAGTAAGGCACAGAAGATGCCTTTGAAGTTCAGAGCTTGAGTAGCTCCCCTTCCCACCAAAGGGGCTATTTATATGTTTAACTTTCAATTACACACTTAAACCTCCAGCTGAGTTACACCTAAACCCACTCTGACTGTGCTCAGCCTAAGTACCCTGGGGAGCAGCCCAAATCCCATTGCTTCACTTGCTAATAGCTGGCTGACATGGATGTAAGCATTCACCCGCTGCTTCAAACTCCACTTTCATCATCACCAGTGATGCTGCTCCATCCTGGCTGGACCCAAGTGGCAAAGAGGCCTCTGCACTGCTAGGCAGCAGAGCAAACATTTCTGAATGGAGCTGTATTTTCCTGCTGCTGGGTTATATTTTTTCCTGGGTGAGTCAGAAACAAGCAGCATTTTCTACTGCTGTTTGTGTGGTATTTTCTTTTCAAGTAGCTACGCTGATGCTTGATCCTTTCAGACCATCACAGCCTGGCTTCTCGTTTCTCAGAAGTCAGTGTTACTGGTGTCATTTATCTTGCCAAAAACAGGCACTTTTTATCCTCTTGGCAGCAAGCTGGGGATGGGATTAAATTGCTGGTAGCAGGGCAGGGTTCAGCCTGCCTTGCGAGGGGTAAGCAGGAGGCTGGTCAGCCAGCAGGGCTGGGCAGCTATAGGATAGGGACATCCCCTTCCCAAAATGCAGATGTGGCACAGGACACCCCCACCAGTAGTCAGCCCTGGCCAAATTATACTCCCTGAACCCTGCCAGTACCCAGTGCTTTCCCCAGCCTGAGACCTTCTTCAACCACCATCAAAGAGCAAACAAAATGCAGGCTGAGGAAATTCAGCAGTGAAATCAACCCCCTTCCCATCCCCTGTAAAAGCTCTGGGGCTTTCCAAGGACACCGAATTGCCCTGTACCCAGTTAATCGCATCTCCCCACTGCACCACCCCACCATGGACAGTGTAAGGCTATAGCTGGGTTCAGGTGTCGCTGGCTCTCCTCCCGCTCTGGCTCCTGACATTAAAACCCCCATGGGGATGAGAAGCACCCGCCCTAGCCCAGGGCAGTGTATCAAGCATCCCCCTCCTCCCCAGACAGCGAGGAGGCATTAACCATACCTGGAGAGGAGGATATTGCAGTTCTGAGCTCTCCGGCCATCTATGACTGAAAGCTCCTTGACTTTATGCCGGGAACTCAAGGTGTCATCATCTTCCTTCTGCAAAAACAAGGTGGGGGGGGAAAAAGCCTTGAGAAAAGCCATGCAGAAGCAGAGACATTCAGTACTCTCAGCACACACCAGACCCCCATTAATCAGGAGCATCACCACAGGTTATGGGTAAAGCCCATCGCCTGTAACTGAAGCACAGTAAGTCGTTTCATAAACCAGAGCTGGCTTTGAAGCCACTGGTTAGAAACGTAAATATTTCCTCAGACAGGGCAGATTTAAGAACCTGCAAACACACAGGCACTGATGAATAAATAAAACCGGGCTTTCTTGACATACATATTTGTGATACTTCATTAAACCCACACATGAAGTATTCCATTATGGGCTGCTGCACACACTCAGCATCACTCTTGCTCTTCACCCCAGCTCCAAACATCTGCAGTCGCCCTTCACGCATCAGTCCTCCGGAGTTGGATAGCCAGTACAAGCTGCCAGACTTGCAAACATAACCTACGGTAGCTGTTGCTCTTTTTTGGGGAAATTGTCCCCAAATAAGGGATCTGGAAGGAGGAATCAGCGTGGTGTAAGCACATACACCTGAGCTACTTCAATATGTGACCCCAAAATGAGTAACAATATACCAACCCGCAGTCGCGGGCGAATGAGCACGTCTACATAACCGTAGGTCTGGCAGGGTTGCCCAAGGGGTTCATGTTGCCCCCAGTGTTAATTTACCATATCGCATGTTTTAGTAGGGTTAATCAATTAAAAGGCAGCTAATTAATCCATCTGGAAGGTCCACAACCTGAAGCTGCAAGGTACCATGCGTTGCAGATCTGCTCTGAACGTCTATGAGCGGAGGACACCTGGCACGTGGCCACCGAACAGGTTGAGAGTGAGGGGAGAAGTTCACGGTTTTTACTCTTTTTCTTGTTTGAATGAATAAAACCCAGCTATGTGAAGCAGAAAGGTGCCAGGACAGGTGATGTAGAGCAACAGCAGTGGTAGGTGAAGGGAGGTGAGCCCCAAGTCACCTACCATCAGCCATCCTTCTCACGTATCTTGCTTGCAATGACAGCAAGCTTCAACCCAGAGGTATGAGTTTATTTATTCACATGTTTTGACAAGGAAAAATGACCAGTGGTAGGAGCTTCTCTGTGTTAATTTGCAACTGAAAGTTCAACCCCTGGATTCCAAGATGTTGGCTTTGATGTCTGTCCAGACAGCAGAGAGGGCGGCTCCGTACTTACCAGCCTCCCCACATCAACTTCCAAGCTGCTCCTCACCTTTGTACCTGATTGAACCCCCACTTTGCCACAGGTGAACACCCCCCGCAGCACCACACACATCCCCCATGTCCCCAGCCCCGTGCTCGCCCTGCCCTCGCTGCTCACAAGCGCTGGGCTCCTGTGGACGCTCGCTTACCTGTCTGGAGTTACCGTTCACAAAGAAGTCCTACGGCCATAGCAGAAGCATGGAAAAAGGCAGTAAAAACACATGCGGTTCAGTGATCCCAGCGAAACCAAAAGGATTGGAAGCACAGTCAAGGAGAGGAGCGTGCAGCACGAGGGGAGCTCGGCAGCATGGGGAGGCACTTGGGGTCTGCCAGCACCGGAGTAAGGGGGAGATGCACATGAAAATGTGGTGAGAATTAAAGGATGCATGGAAAGGAAGGGGCTGATGGGAGAGGGAGAGGCAGCTCCGTGAATGGATCAGGCCAAGGGATTGATGGTGAGGAGAGGACATGGGACTGTGGGATGAGGTGGGAGGATGCCGGCCAAACCCTGCCGCTGCTCTACATGAGAGCTGGCGAGCGCTGGCCCAAAGGCACAGCACTGCTCAGCCCACCATGCTGGGGAAGAAAATTGCTGCTTTTTGCTAATCTGCAGGACTGAAATGCCAACGTGGCTGCCAGGAAAAACAGGGCTTTCAAGTGGAAATAACGAGAGGCTCATCCTGGAGTGCAAATCTGGCCGCAGCAAAACTTTACCATTTGTCATGGCAACATGCTTCCCTTTGACTTTTCCTCTGACAGAGACAATTTCCCCTTCTCCAGGGCTTGGAAGCCTGGCCAAATGCCACCCTGATGCCCCACCAGCACCATGGTCCTCTGAAGACCTGGCTGTCCTGCCAGGCTCTCCTCACCAGACTGGAGGCATGGGTGGCAAGGCCAGCACACATATACAAGGGTTCTCCCTCCTCATTTGCTGGGCTACATCTTTCTTTTTAGATTTGTTTGGTTCAAGAGACCAGCCAACAGCTCTGTGGTGGAGAGAGAGGTTCCAAAAGTGCATAAATAATTTGTTGTTTGGTTGGGTTTTTTTAAAAGTAAACAGAAGGCTGGCAGTGAGCAGAGAAGGTAGGTGGATCCAGCCCTCCCAGCCCTCTGCAGGGAGGCATAATATGGCCCATGTAGCCGGTCTGAGTTGGTCATCCCCAAACAGAGTCCCATCACTGCCTCCTTTTTAAAGGAAACCTTGTTTATGCAGGTTTTCCCCTGAGCAGCTGCTGAGGCTGGATCAGCCCAGGATGCACACGTAGCTCTGGATGGAAGGATGGGAAAGGGTTTTGTTAGCTGCCACCGAACACCCAGGGCTGGGGGTAGAGCATCCACCAGGAGCTGAGCTGTGCCGACCACAAGCCCCGTGGCTAAAAACCAACATGTCACTTTCCTCAAGCTCACAGAAACGCTGCAGCCATGAAGCAGGACAAGACGTGCCAGGAGGCAAAGAAACTTCAGGCAAGAATAGAAGGGACTGACCCTTTCTTTGGCAGAGGGACAAGCACCCATGGGGTGCAGTACAGGCACTGCGCTGAGCAGTTCCCCAAGGCAGCTGTGCACCGATCTACATAGAAACATGTGTTGAAGAGCTGCCACGAGCATCCCCAGGAGCAGAGCTCCAGCAATGCCACCACACTGGGGACTTGGAAAGGCAAGGGAGACCTGAAAATCCTGAATATGGACACCCAAGCTGCCACTGGTGTCCTTCAGGGACGTTAGATGAAAAATTGTACAATTTAGCTGCACCTGAGGCCGTTGCAAAGGCAGAATTAACTCCATGGAACAGTCAAGGTTATAAAGGATCAGTGTTTAATAAAGCAATCTCTTCCCAGCAGGTTCCTTTGTGGGACAGGCACAAAGCACACACACAAAGCAGCAACAGTTTTCTTCTTGTCCATTTAACTGGTCCTTAAGTAGGAAGCCCCTCCATCCTCATGCTCTGACCTGCCCCGTGATGCTCAGATGAGTCCCACGCTGGAGAGGACGTGGTGGTCCTCCTGCTCCAGGAAAAAGAGGGCTCCCCACACATTAAGCCAGAGAACAGGCTTGTTACAAAACCCCTGCCTCTCTGCCTCAAGCCAGCCTCATCTCCGCCCCTTTCCCTGGCATGAACTGTGATCAGCCTCTGCTGCAGGATGGTGGTGTAAGAATGAGAAGCTTTAAATCTGCTGTCACCATCCCCACAAACGTTCCCTGGCGCTGCTGCCCCTGGTCCCTGCACAGGTCACTCCCCCTTGCATGGAGAAGCTGGAGGCTTTTCTTCTTTTATCCTTTTTTAGGAGATGAATTCCTTCCCAGCTCACTACTAAGCCCCTGGTTCAACAATGTGTATTTTTTCCACTTGGCCCTGGCTCTTTTCCATCACTCATCCCTGCACGACCTGCCAGGACTGCTCCGGCCCTGTCATTGCCATTTATCAGCATCGCTCCCAGCCTCTTCTCCCTTGCAGGCTCTCAAAATATCTCTGGCAAAGGCACAGACTGCCACATAGCACATATACGCCCTGATAGCCCCAGACTTGCTTTCCTCCATCACTACATGCAGGTCCTTTGACAGCTACCTCCAGCCCTGCCACAGCCTGAAACACAGAGCTCTGGTTGTTTCTTCTGTGCTATCTACCAAGACTGGTAAACGCTGGCATTATGCAGAGCTGCAGGGCTGAGCCCCTCTCTGGGGACAGGGACATCTGCAGAGCCTCGTGAGGGAGGATGGGAAGGATACAGGCTCTGCTGACAGCTCAGGGCAAGCGCCTGTGCTTCACCCACCACGGGGCAGGGATGGTCCCAGGCTGAGCCGCAGGAAGCCCAGAGGGCTCCTGTCCTCCCCACCTGGAAAGGGCCTTTCCCGAGAGCTGCAGAGCTCACTTCATAGCCTGCGATGGGGGAAAGCATTTAAAGAGATCCTTAAAATTAAGTGCATCGTTAAATCTCGGGTCTGTGCACTACTTAAGGATTCCCAGGCGCTACAGCACTACAACCAGCCAAATCCCATCAACAGCAGCCCCGCAACAGGCACTTGGGGGGTGCTCAGAGTGCTCCCTGCAGCACACACACCTCTGCAGGCTGCCCCTGAGCCCTGCTGGGGCACTGGCCAGAGCCATGCACCACTCGACCATGCAGTTTCAGAGCCCCCCAGTTTGCTTGGGGCACGGTAGGCAGGCAGCCCCTGCTGCCCCAAGTCCTGCAGACATCATGTCTTGGAACCAGTGAGAGATGCAATCACTGAGCTAGTGATTTTTGGCCAAGGGCACAAAGAGAAATCCCTGCTCTTCTCCTGCTTGGTCTGAACAGAACCCAACTTTCACAAGAGCTCAGAACCAAGGCATTAATGCATCGTCCTTCTCCCCAGGGACAGGCTATTCACATGGAACTCCCCCAGCCCCACACTGTGGGCCAAGTGCCCCGGGGTGTGTGCCTTATCCCAAGGAGTGTCCCTAACCTGACTGCTGGGCCACATGGCCAGGCACCCCCTTCCCACGCTGGGACTGCAAGTGGGGGCACCCTGGGGACCTGCAGGTCAGCAGTCAATGCCTTCAGGTCCAAGGGGATGTGTCTCATCACTCGATTCACACACAACGGTGCTACCACGAAGCCTGGGTAAGCCACAGAGAACAGTCCCAAGAGGGGCTCTAGCTGCAGCAGCTTATCACAGGTGGGATTTCACTTCCTCTTTCCCAGTCCCCCTTCCAGATGCTCTTGTAGCAGTCCCACCCCACTTCCTGGCTCTCACATTCAGCTCCCTTTTGATCCTCATCCCATCTGGGGTTGAAAGCCCACGTCACAGCTCTCCTTGCTGCATCCTCCCCATCTTGCTGGCCCTGAACCCGACCGGCTGCTTCACCCAGCAAAACCTCAGCCAAGCCAAATTATTTTTAAATTCCTGCCTGGCAATAATCCACAGCACACCAGGTGATTCACGGATTCAGGCAGGCAAGCCAGAGGGCGAACCGTCCCACTGACACACCAGGTTTCTATTCATGCTCCCCTTTCATTTCCATTGCTTGTCTTCAGACATGCCCTTCAGTAGGCATGAGTCAAGCTCCAAAAATGCTGGGGGGGAAGAGTCATCACCATGGTCACTTATTCCTGAAACACACCAGGGCAGCAGGTACTTCTGGTGGGTTACTCTTGATATTTGCCCTGCTTTAATCTGCTTTGATCGTTCCCTCAATTAGCCTCTGGAAGAGATTAAACTCTCACGTTGCCTAAGGAGCTTATGTGTTGTGTCCGCTCCTGCCTGGCACCGTCCCTGAGCCTGAGCCTGGCAAGACCAGGACAAGCTGTTCCCTTCTCCCAGCAACACGGCCAGACGTTCAGCAGGTGAACATGACTTTTTCAGCCTCTGTCCTTGGTTTTTCTCCTGCCTTCTCAAAAAACTCATTGCTTTTGTCCATTGTGGTCCTGCCTGGGGTAAAATAAGTGTCTAATTTTCTCTGTATGCTTTGATGCCTTCCAAACTGGGGACTTATTGCTCGAGCAGGAGATTAAAAAGCATAGACTTTTTGCCTGCAGTGTCATTATTTTGGTTTGGGATTTGCCTTTTTGTTCAAAGCTCACATTTTTCTCTGGGCTCACTACAAAAATAAAAGATGAGATCCACCCATGGCAGCTGTGGGTAAAACTCAGTCCTTCTTGGCCAGAGAGGGACAGACATTTTCCACCCAATACGGAGACATGAAGCAGTTGCTGTTACGAGCGATCCAAAACCATTACCCAACCGTGGCCACATCTGGGGGTTATTTTCATACATTTCCCTGTCTCTTTTTTCTTTTGGGTTTTTTGGTGATCCATCATCATGACACACGTGGTCAGGTGCATGGGCAGGCACACCAAACCGTGAATAGCCCCTTCAATGCAATGGCATCGGCACGGGGGTGAGAGGATACAGCAGATCGAGTTGATCTGGCAGAATTGTTGGTATGAAATAATGATGGGAGATGGACTTTGAGACCACAAGTGGAACTGCACGACCTCGTAACGCTGCTGCCTTGGCCACATCCCCACATGCGACCCAGGCTGGCCATTACCTGCTGTCTTTGGTAGGCAGAGAACGTCCTTTCCAGGTCTTCGAGGTCCAGGACTTTGAACACTCTTATGTCATCTATTTCGGTCCACACGGTGCCCGGCAGCTTGTTCTACAAGACAGATGGAGGACTGTAGGTTGGGGTCCCCTGCCCACATGTCCCTGTGGCACCAGGTGGCTGTTTGGCACCTCCGTTTTCACTGCCCAAATTATTGCCCAGCTTACCTCTGCAAGCTTGGACCAGTTGAAGGATTTAAGGGCGTTTCTTGGTTGTGGGATGCTCTTCTTCTTGAGGGCAAAGCCCAGAGGTGCTCCAGGAGGAGGCATCACCCCATCCAGGGGTGGAGGACCAGGGGGTGGCGGGGGGCCACCTGGAGGGGGTGGTGGTGGTGGAGGTGGTGGGGGACATTCCCCAGGTGGTGGCGGTGGTGGGGGAGTGGGAAGGAGGGATCCTGGAACTGGAGAAGGTAAGGGGCCACCAGGAGCTCCTGGGGGCAACGGAGGTCCTCCAGGGCTGGCAGCACTAATTGCCCTCTGGAAGAGAAAGAGGAGAGGGGACTGGTTATGCAGAGCCAGGGGACACCACTCAGGAAACATCCCCATGACGATTTTTCTCTTTTTTTCTGGCCAAAACCTAACCAGCATAGGAAGCACTCAAAAGCTTCACTATTCCTCACGGGAGTCCAATACAGCTGGAGAGAGGAGAAAT
This sequence comes from Porphyrio hochstetteri, assembly GCA_020800305.1. NCBI lineage: Eukaryota > Metazoa > Chordata > Aves > Gruiformes > Rallidae > Porphyrio > Porphyrio hochstetteri. Next base: position 63,465,727 of record CM036908.1, on the reverse strand, counting down.
CACCTAATCACCAGAGACCGACATCTTGGTGGCCCTGCCAACAAGCTCCATTTTCAGCCTACAGAAAGCACCCCGTGGTCTTTGTAGGGAAGGGGAGATGGGGACTGGGCCACAAGGTGAAGGAGGTCTGGGGCCTCACCCTGCTCATCTCGTGGAGCTGCGCTGTGAGATCTGCCACTTGCTGCTTGACCTGCTTGTGCTCGCTGGACTCCTTCTCCAGCTTCTCCTTCATCTTGTTCAGCGTCTGCATCATTTCTTCCTTTTCCTGGGCCTTGGCGTCGCACTCCCGCTCCTTCTTCTCCAGCTTCTGCTGAAGCTCACTGTGCTCTGAAACAGTCCCATGAGACCACTTTTGGGTGACAAAACCCCCCTTTTGGCAAACAGCAGCAGAGGGGGGACTAACCCCCTTTGCCTATTTCCCTTGTAAGGCCCATTGTGTGATATTATCTCAGCCACTCAATAAAGCCTGTGGAGTCCATCCAGCCAAACACGTGTACAGTACCCACTGAGCTCACCATGCACACTAAGGTGAAAGGTAAGACTGCAGGTTTCTCTGTCACTCACCTTTTCGCATTTTTTCTGCTTGCTCTTTCCACTGTTTCACTTCATTTTCATTGACTAACCTAAAGGAAAAGACATGTAGCACGTGAGACAATCCTGCCCCAGCAAACAACTGACCACCACCAGCCTGAAATGCAATTAGGCAAGCTTGGGCAGTGGGATTTAAGGCTCACAAACTGGTATTTCTAACATCTCTGCTCAGCCTCCCCCCTGGCAGCGTTTTGCAAGCTGGGAATCAGTGTGGTCTCAACAGCTCCAGGGATGTTGGCTTTTCCCACCGAGGAGCAGAAACATCAATGGGTGACAGTAAATGATTGATAAGGACCAGTGACATCAGGAGCCAGGGGAAACAGCTCAGTGAGGATGCAAAGTCTGAGCTTAATTCACCTGCACACTGTGCTTCGGAAGTCAAACTCATGCAAACCAGGCAGGGATAACCCCATCCTGCCCATGGGAGTAGGAGGCAGCAAAGCCACAGCAGCCTGTGTTGGTGATGCTCAGCAGCCAGCCCTGGGAAAGGTGGGTGAGCACTTACATTCGGACAACATTTTTAATATTGAAGTTTTCCAGGGGAGTGGCGTCGGGGTCCTGCCCTTTGTCACTCTGTATGACGATCTGCTGCACGATCCTGTCAAGCAGCAGCCAGTACTGCACGGTGTTGCCGCTTCTTTTATCTGGAGGGGAAGGAGGGGAGAGAGTGAGTGGAGCAGCAGGGAGCTTGCCACTGCCCCCAGGGAGGATCCATGGGCTGCAAACCCCCCCATCAGCAGCAGGTTCCCTCGCCCCTCCTGGGACTCACAAGGCATTTGCAGACAGTGGTGCAGGATAGACATAAAGTGCGGGTACGCCTCTGTGTGTGTCAGCCTCTTCCTCGTCAGCTCAAACATCTGAGTCGCACTTTTGGTGTCGATGTGGACCTGCAGAGAGGAGCAAAGCCAGGCTGGGCATTTGGACCAGTGTTGGCATCTCCTGTTTCCTGAGTCTCAGCCCCCAAAGCCCACAAGCCATCCTCACCCCACACCTGATGGACAGACAAGACCCACCGCCTTGCAAGGGACAACTGGCAGCTAGAGGAGAAGAGGAATGAAGCAGGCTGTAGGATGGAGGTTGCAACAGAGCAGGGCAAGAGGAGACTGATTTCCAACCTCTGAATTTTATCCAGAAGACCACACTCTATCTGAGCCACACAAGCACTTTTAAAAGGAACTGTGACATTGAGCGCCAGTACCTGTACCAGCAACGTTGGTACTCACCAGCTCAAATCTTTTGGCAAATTCCAGTTCATCTTCATTTCTCAGCATTTCAAAAAAATCTAAGTGGCTGAGGAAAGAAAGGGAAAAAAACCCAAACCAAACAACTGTTAAAAGCAGATATGATTGTGACAATTAATAAATTGGAGGCAGCCAGCTTGGCTGCAGCCCAAAGACAGGCGGGGCTTGAAACATCAACTGGATCCTCAGTCTCAAGCTTCCAGTTGTTACAGCCTGTCCAAAGAGCCTTTTGGGATGAGAAGAGGAGGAAGAGGGCTGGCAGCATCCCCCAAGCCCCCAGTGGCATGTCCTTCCTGGCTCAACTCTATATTACAGCGTGGTGAAATGGCTTTTCCCCTCCTTCTCTAGAGAGAGCAAAGAATTTCCTCAAGAGAGGCCAGATCAACAGTCCAGATCCATGGACTTTGCCCAATGGCTAACTCCAAAAAACAGACAGCAAGGGCACAAGGCAAGGGCAAAAAGTGACCATCAGGCTGGGGGTCACTACTCACCGGTCCAGGGTCGAATTTTCATGCTCTCGTAGTTTATCAATGACTGGCTGGATCCCAAGCATGAGAAATTCGTATCTCAGGTGGAGTCTGAAATCCAGGCTTTCCTGGAGGGGACAGTTGAGGGGTCAACACAGCGAGGTGCACAGCCTCAGAAACCTTCCTGAAACCAAACAATCCCAAACCCCCCAAAACAACTTCCTCCCCACAAGCCCCAGTGCTCACCACGCCTGCCCCCTGGCTCAGGACTGCGTTGATGAAGGACATGATGGCTGTCTTGAGGCTCACTTCATCCCGATACCGTCCCGTGCTCTTGTCCAAGTCATTGATCAGTGTCTGCCAAACAGGCAACATGAGTTAAGACACCCAGCAATAGCCCCAGAGCTGCACACATAGCCAGGGGATGCACGCAGGAACAACTCATGGTGATGGATCAGCTGCTGCCTGCTGCAGTGCAGCCCACCCCGGCACCCATTTTGGTTAACATCAGCCCATCCAGATGTTCTATGGCCTTGCAGAGCTGCAATCCCAGCAAACTTGCCCAAGCAAGCTTCAGGGTTTTTTTTGCAGATGTTGCCTTAAATAACTGGTTCCTCATTCTCTGCTCAGCCGCAGGACCTCCTCAGACACAGTTCTGGGGCGATTCCCAGAGTATCTAAGGTGCAAACAGCCACAATAAATCATTTGCAAGTGGCATTTAGATATCTGGGAGGAGGGAAGGACAAGAATGACAAATTTCGGGAGCCGAGAGGTAACCCAAGACCTACCTGAAAACGAGTCCGTTCGCTGGCGTATTTCTGGTAGTGCAGCATCGCCTCCAGTACCTTTTTGTGGCCCCCAGGAACCAGGCACACAGCGCCCATGATTTCCAGCACTGCCACCTTCGTCTTAATATTCTCCGTGCTCAGACTCTGAGCGATTACGTTAATACTCTCCGAATGGGCCAGGACATGAGAGCGGCCCAGGGAGTTGTTCATTAGTGCTTTGATACACCCAATGAGCGAGGTATGTATTCGAGACTCTGCTGTCTCATAGTCCATGCTTTTGAGAAAGTTCAGAATACATGACAAGCCATCCAGGTCGATGAACCGGGTTACAAACCTGTCAGAAAGAGGATTTTTAGCTTTAAAACCCTAAAGGACCCTTTTACCCTCATGCAGGGCTGGCTTATCTGTTGTTGTAAGCCCAGGACCTTCTTAAGAGGTTTTTTTTCCTGGACTTTGGGTAGCAGAAAGCCTGCAGGACTCCTCCTGCTCAGAGACAGAGATGGGGTTGCAAGAATCAATTTAATCAGTGCCTGGTAGTGTAGGCAACCAGGCATCATCTGCACAAGGCTGTCCAAAGCTAAGAGGACCAGCTAACCCAGCTCTAGGAGGGAGGTTAAAAAAACCTCACAAACCACTTTTAAGGACTTTGCAAAGTAGAGTTTGCAGCCATGCTGCTGCAAAACCTTCCCAGACCCCAGCCTGAGTCTTAAAATCTCACTCGGGGCCAGTTTTGCACAGGACTGGAAGAAGCACCCAAGCTCTGGAGTGGCTTCCTCGTCAGTCAGACACCCCAACACCAGCCAAGCCCATGATGCCTGTCAGACTTTCTGCCTCCTGTTACCTCTCCTGCCTCACCATCCTTTTCCTCCCTTAGGCACATCCCACCATTTTCAAGGGATTTCTGATTTTTCCAATGACTTACAAGGCCACTAAACAGAAAGCAAACAGCAAACCTGCAGCAGCACCCCAGGCTGATTCACTAGAGCAGGCAGACACAACACTGCACGCTGCCCAGGCATTTTAGGACCTCCCTGCCCGATGCCATCCAGGCTGGGTGTGTTCTGGTTTGGCTTGGAAAGTGAAGGAGCCAAGAACATCCCAACGTTGGGATAATTTTAATTCGAAACAAGCCATGCTGATGCACAGCAACAAGAGGGGTAATTGCAGGCTGGGGGAACACTGATTTCTCTGCTTCAAAACCTGCTCTTCTTCCAGTCAAAGTCAATAGGGGATTTGATGTTCACTTCCCTGGGACCAAACGCAGGTCCATCAGGTAAGATTTTTTATAGAGCCTGCTGGATCCTTCTGGCTTCCAGTGAGACAGACTCACAAACCACTTTTTAAGGACTTTGCAAAGTTTCATGGTTGGGTACCAGCCCGGCTCCCAGGGGACTGTGAGGACCTAGCACCCAAGATGTCCAGGTTCCATGGAAACTGCATGGTCATCCTCAAACCTGGGAATTTCTCATCAAGTACCATCACCAGAACCATTACAAAAGAGAAATGGAAGAGGGGAATGCAATTACAAGCAATAGCTGTTTGTTCTGTAACCAGGCTGGGTCATGAAACATTTTTTCTATTAGAACATGTCCACTTGAGGCATCTTAAAGGTTTTGCAGAAGTGTGCATGCAGAGTCCAGAGATAGTGCAGTTAGGAAAAACTACAGGCATTCAGAAAAAGTGCCACCTTTTCTTTATCCTCCCCATCCAAACCTCCTACCAACATTTATTTAATATATTTTTTTGCATTTCATAAAAGCCTGATGATTCATGTGATCTTATTCCTTTAAAAAGTGCAAGAGAAGTTGAAACAAAGGGCCTGGATGACCAAAAAAAATGGAATTTTTTGTTTTTAAATTGGTCTGGAAGGAATTTTTATATTCTGTCCCACTGAGAACAAAAGCAAATTTGAAAAGAAAAAGGAAAATAAAGTCTCCTGATTTGCCTGAACAGATGTGAAGGTGCTGGTGGTTCTTGGCCACTAAAAGGACAGAGGTAAAGCAACAAAATAAGAAGAGGTCAATAAAAAAAAGCGAGTGCTGTGCCTCCCTTGTCCTGCACAGGCCCCATTTATATTTCTGGTTAACTACACCCCCCAGGCCCTGGCCAGAGGACACAGATCCAAAGCCACGAGCTCAGCGATACAGCCAGGAAGCAGAAGGGAATTGCCTCATTGGTTTTGTCCGCAGTGCAGTCTTCAAACTTTCAATTGTTTTGTTTCTCTCCTCCTCATCTTCTTTTTCCAAAGCGATCAGCGATTTCCTCTGTGAGAGGAGAGAGGGAGAGGTTAGAGGGGGAGTTTCCCTGCGTGGCTTGTGCCCAAGGAGTGGGCCCTCCCGCAGCCCCCCTGCCATGCCAAGCCAGGGGAATGGAGCTGGGACCTTAAACCAGCTCTGGATTTCTGAAATCCAGATCCTTATGGCAACTGCAGGGATTGGAGAAAGGGGCTGTCTGGAAATCCCCTCCATGGTCTGCAAGCAGGGGGGCAGCAGGATGAATGGGTTGCTTTGGCTTGAAGTTGCTGCCTGCAAGCACCCAGACAACTCACTAGCACACCTACAACACAGTTGCTAGCGTTTGGGGTGTCACAACTCAGCAACACCCCAACCCACATCGGTTTTGGAGCAGCATTGCTTGTGGCCTTGCATCTCCTGGACACTTGGGTTTTGTTTTAAAGCAGCAGGACACGAACAACATCAGTTGATGCTGAGTGAGGTGGCAGGAATCCAGCACCCTCTTCCCCACACTCATCCTTAGCCCTCAGTGAGTCCTGGCAAGATGCCCCAAGGTGACTGGGAGAGCTGTATAACCACCTTGAGAGGACACACTTAGCATTATCCTGTGTGATTATTAAGTTCCAGAGTTAACGCCCTGCAGGCAGGAGCGGTGTCACCCCAAACTGCTGACCTGCAACTCATCCAGACCAGCCCCATGTACGAGGATGCTCATGTCTGTCCCTCTGTAACCCTAAGTCAGAGCAGTGAGAGGGGAAAGGCTGCAATTCAGGCAAGGAGCACCCCAACTCATGGGCATGTCCACCACAGCCCATGACCCTCCAGGAAATACACTTTATAAAAGGAAGAGGTAAATAATTGCATCACACTATCTCATCAGAAAGTGCCCAGCTAAACCCTGTGCAGAGATGCTGCAGGTGACACCTGGGTGATGTGAATCTCAATGCCTTTCCAGGGCTGGTGGGGGCTCTGGGGATGCAGGGGGCTAAAATGATGCTAAGTGTGGGTCCACAGAGGGAAGGTACTAATCTGGGGCAGGGGAGGAAGGAGGGGTCCTTTAGCTTCTCCTGGTACCCGGTACCCATGTGCCCCTGCAGAAGAGGTGGGGGGGCTCAGGGGATGCCCTGCAGCCTAGAAGGGGCAGGATGCTGCAGCCATGCTCGGGGTCAGCCAAGGTGGGCCCTGCCAACCCTGTTGCTCCCAGACCTCCCACTGCATTGGGGCTGGGGACAGGAGCTGTGTGCATGGGATGCCCTTGATATCTCCCACACTGGATTTTGCTGCCAGGCTGGCACTGGGGGCCAGGGCCTGGCTCCCACCACTCTGTCCAGGTACCACAGCTGCCTGCAGACCTGGAGCATGCACAAAACACAGCTTGCTCACTGCAACTCATGCAACCAAGGGCACAGCTAAAGCAACACCCCTGGTGCCTCCTGCACCATCCAACAGCGCTGGACGCTCAGAGGGTCAGGGTGAGCCCCACCAGCACCAGCCAAGGCTAAAGCAAAGGAGAGAGAAAGGGTCCCAGCAGATATAAAAAGCTGTACTGACCCCCACATTTAACCCAGCTCCTCTCTGGCACTGAGTCAGGGAGATCAAAGTCACCCTCCAGGCATCTGGCAGCCTTTGATCACAAGCTCTGCTCAGGCCAAGGGCTTCAACTGGCCAGCAGCCCAAGGCTAGCCCTGGGCACCCCGCCTTCCCGGAGGGAAACACCACGTTCCTTTCCTGGCTTGCAGCCCCCTGCTTCCCTGGCTCTGTGCCTGCTTCCTCACCCAACCCCACCTTCCCTGTCACTCTGGCCCTGTAACAGCAGGGTAAATATTGAGGGGAAAAAAAAGAAAAATCACGATTTCATTATATTCTTTTTCATTTTCCATGCTGCTCCCATCCCTAGTGCAGTGGCCACAAAGCTCAGCACCCTCAGCCACTGAAAGCAGGATGGAGGGGCTCTGAACTGCACAGTCTGGAGGAAATAAAATGCATTTCCTACAGAAAACAGTCTGTCTCACCCAGCATGATGCTGACAAGAAAGTATTTAATAAAATTATATCTAAGCACATCCCTTGTGGGACAGACAACCCACAGTGTTGTGTTTTGCTGTGGCTGCTCTGGCACAGAAAGGTGTCTCAGGAGCAGGTATCCATGAAAAAGCACAGGAACCATCAGCATCAAGGCAACCACAGCAGCTCCATGCCCCACCAGCATCACACAATCAAACCAGGTCTTTAAAAAAACAGCACAGTGGTTTTATACCAAAAGCTGCTGTTTGCCATCCGACTAGCAGCTGCCTGGGGCTAGATGAAATGCCCTTCCTGCCATTAAAAACCACCTCTATTTTCTAGCTGTACCTGTTGGCCTAATGCAGGATAGCCTTAAATTCTTACACCAGGGGTTTCTGAAGCACTGGGACAAACTGCAAGCTACTGCCAACTCCAAATTGGTGAGCGGTCTGCAGAGCTGCAAGGCTGAAAATAGCCAGGTCACAGCTTTGTGGCTGCAAGACCCGTCCCCCTCTCAAGTGCAATGCTGGGGGTACCACAGATGGTCACTGATGCATATGGGGCTTCACAAGTGCCAGGCACTGGGGCAATACTTACAGCAGCCATTGAATTCAGCTGATCGATATAAAACTCCGGCCAGCTAGTGGCTCCTTTGTTTTCTTCCTGGTCCTGGATGTAGGGTGGAAAATAGAAACAGTTCAGTAGAAATAGCATTGACATCCCCTGCCCTTCATGTCCAACCACCTCTGAATGCCCTCCCTTTGGGAAGGGAGAAACCTAATGAAATTCAACAAAAGCAAGTGTAAAGTCTTGCACCTGGGGAGGAATAACCGTCTGTATCAGTACAGGCTGGGGGATGACCTGCTGGAGAAGAGCTCTGTGGAGAAGGACCTGGGGGTCCTGGTTGATGACAGGTTGGCTATGAGCCAGCAGTGTGCCCTGGTGGCTAAGAGGGCCAATGGGATCCTGGGATGCATCAGGAAGAGTGTGGCCAGCAGGTCAAAGGAGGTGATCCTCCCCCTCTGCTCTGCTCAGGCTCCATCTGGAGTATTGTGTCCAGTTCTGGGCTCCCTGGTATAAAAGAGACAGGGATCTCCTGGAGAGAGCCCAGAGAAGGGCTACAAAGATGATTAAGGGCCTGGAACAGCTCCCGTATGAGGAAAGGCTGAGTGAGCTGGGGCTGTTCAGCCTGGAGAAAAGAAGACTGAGGGGGGACCTAATTAATGCTTATAAATATCTTAAGTATGGGATGCAGGGGGAATTGGCCAGCCCCTTTTCAGTGTCTGTGGAGACAGGACAAGGGGCAATGGCTGTAAACTGGAGCACAGGAAGTTCCGCACCAACATGCGGAAGAACTTTTACACAGTGAGGGTGCCAGAGCCCTGGGACAGGCTGCCCAGGGAGGTGGTGGAGTCTCCTTCTCTGGAGATATTCAAGACTCGTCTGGACGCCGACCTGTGCAATATGAGCTGGGGAGCTGCTTTGGCAGGGGGGTTGGACCCGAGGATCTCTGGAGGTCCCTTCCAACCCCTACGATTCTGTGATTCTGTGATTCTGAGATTCAGCTCTTGCATTGTTTTCCATCAATATAAGCTCAACTATCCACATTCTGAGCTCACCACCAAGAGCTCCAGCTATGGGAACACTACTGGATTTACTAAACTAGCATATTTTATATATAATCTATGTTACACCAGCTGCCTGTGACCAAAGTCTGCCCCAGAGATACTGCATCATCCTGTGGGTATCAGCTTCAGAGAAACCACGCTGAAGTTTTACATCCAGATTTCTCTTGCACTGACTCTATGGTGCTCTTGAAGTTTTGGCTGCACAGCCCTGATGAATGTGGGGGGGGTTTTGGGGAAAAAAAGGTATCTTAAATGTAATAAAGAATGAATAAATGTGACATGAACTAGGCTCCACTCTTGAAGCAAGACCATGACTTACCACCATCCTAAGAGAGATTCCAGGCACAAGTGACAACTCCTCTGGGAGCTTTGTTAGTTGTTAGGAGGGAACATGTGCCTGGCAACATTCCCAGCTAAAGGATGTAACCCCATGGCCCATGATCTATGACACTGGATGATGTAGTTTCATTTGGTCATCCTGGTCTACAATGCCTGCATCTGGTGGGACACACAAAGGGTTTTCATACTCTTGTAGGACAGCACTGAAGGATCTCTGAGCCTAGCTCAGGTAAGTCACGCTGCATGTCCCCAGGAACTGTGTGGAGCAAGTAAGCAGATTTTTAGGGATTACTTCAACTTGAAGCCTTTTCCCCACTGTATTTTCCTAAAAACTGGTATCAAAAGAAGAAAAAGGATTCACAGCAGAAATGCCACACAAGTCTAGGCTGCACAGTTAACTGTACTACACAAATCCTAGGCATCTTCTCTCACTAACCATCTCCAGTTCACAGCCCAACTCATGGCATGGATTTGTCCCCTCCCAAACTTTAAGAGATGTTTGCAAAGATCATCCTACACCACAATTGCCTGCAACAGTGGGAGCTGGAAAAGCTACTCGTCTGCCCCCATGTCTGTGCATGCAGACAGCTAGTGATCCTCCAGCTGATTACAGCAAGCCCAGGGAGCAGAGCCCCAAATATTTACTGCAGGTCAAGAAGCATACTTGGGAAATGTTTGTGCATCCAAATTTCCTAAGCTGCAGCTTGCCAAGATGAGAACACACAGAGTCAGTGATAGGTAACCTGGATGGGACCCAGTTTCCCCCAAAAGCAGCGCAGCCAGTCCCTGCAGACCTGACCCTTCACAGAATCACAAGGTTGGAAAAGACCTTTAAGATCATCAAGTCCAACCGTTCCTGTCCTGTGCTAAACCATATCCCTAAGTACCTGATCCATCCTTTTTTTAAACACACCCAGGGTTGGTGACTCAACCCCCTCCCTGGGCAGCCTGTGCCAGGCCCTGACAACTCTTTCAGGGAAGAACTTTTCCCTCACATCTGATCTGACCCTGCCCTGGCACAGCTTGAGGCCATTGCCCCTTGTCCTGTCTCCTGTTACTCGGATGAATAGACCATTGCCCACCTCTCTGCAACCTCCCTTCAGGTAGTTGTAGGTGGTGATAAGGTCTCCCCTCAAGGTCTCTGCCCCCTTCACTGTGCCAAGCTCCAGGACAGGGACAAAAGAAGTTTAGGAACAACAAGGGACCTAGGAACCCCTTGGGCATCTCCTGCAACATGCTGAGGGCAAACAGAAGTTGCTCATTCGCCCTCGTGGCAACCTCCAGCCCTCTCCAAACATCCATGATCTGGCCTGGCAGTAACCAGATCGTCCCAAGCAGCTCTCTGAGCTGGCTGCCCATGCCCATGGTTAGGAAATGCATCCCTTGGGCAGCCTGCCTGCTGACAGCCTCACATATCCTTTAGCCTCACTTTCTTTTCATCTTCTATAGATCTGGTCAAGTTTAAAGCAAATAAAAGAAAAACTTTCCTGAACAAGAAGACTCCATTTAGCTCTCCCTGCCCCCTGCATCAGCAGAGAGCAAGAGTTTTTCTGAGATGTTACAAACAACAACTAAACAGTCTGTCCTACCCATGCTAGTGCCAAACCCAATAAACCTCAAGGAGGTCCCACTGCCTGTGTCTGCCTGGATGGAGGACCATTCACAGTCATGCTCTGACAATTAGTTTTTGCCAGCAACAAATAAAACCATTCCCATCCTGACCAAACAGTGCTTAGAAACTCATCTGCTGTCTGAGCACTCCCTGATGGGGAGAGACAGGGATGCCTTTTGTCTTCTCACAGCTGGGAAAGACGGGGTGCACTGCCTGCTCTCCACTTTCCCCTCTTCTGAAAGTTTGCCTCCAGCAAAGGCAAGAGCACAGAGACAAAGCAATCCTCTCCAAATAACCCAGCTGACCATCCTGCTGCATTTCTGTCCATGACTGGGACCACGTGCAAGGACTGTCACCTGCCAGCATCGAGCCTGGCCACCTGAAGCCATGGCTGGGGGAGGTTTCCACTGTGGTGGGGGAAACCCAATGCCTTCCCAAGGGGCTGGGAAAAGGACACCCATCTGCAGCTGTTTGGTTGATCTGAGCTTTCCTTTGCTGGATTATGCCCAGAGACACATGTCTTGCCTGCAGGGATCCCCGCAGCCAGCGTGGGGTGGGAAAAGTAAACTACCACATTTTGCAATGTATTTGTCTCCCCAGGGAAAACCACATCATTTCTGCAGTGTGCAGGTTACAGTCTTCAGTTTAATGCTGGTGGGAACACCAGTCCCTGGAAGCAAAGTGGGAGCAGGATACCACCTGGCTGACCACCCTGGGGATGTGAGGTGAGGCTGCACCTGATGGCAGGTTCAATCAGCAAAGCATCACTTGCATTATTCTCTTGCAACCAAAGGGCTGTTTCTTAGTGCTAATCCGATTCAGTACCACCCACCCATCCTGCTGGATGACCCGTGGCTCCTCAGTAGTGCCAAGCAGCCAGGGTGAGGCTCAGGTCACCTTCCTGCTTGGTGACAATCCTGTCTGACACAGCCAGCCAGGTCTTTCTGCTTTCTGAGTTCACATCACAGGCCTTTCGAAAGGACACTCCCATCCACTCCTGCCTGCAAAACTGCATCCCTCCCTGGTACACCCTGCCACCCCCAGCACCCTGCCTACAGGCACCAAAACAGGAGGGTGATGGCAGTGAAGGAGGATGGAGGGATACTGGGGACACCTGCCAACCCCCCCTCTGAGCCATCCTATGCTCTGCCACAGGAAGGCTCTGCACAAACCCTTCTGGCAAACAAAGACTGTCTTTCCCAGCTTTCCTACCCTGCTTCAGAGGCTGGAACGAAAAGGGTGCCCTGGGGCACAGTAGAGCTGGGGCATCCACTTCACCTTCACATGGACCAGAAAGGGACCAGCATGTGTCACTCACCTCCTGGAGATGTGACCAGAGGTCCCCCACAATCCTCCTAGGGTACCATCAGCACTTCTTACAAGCAGCATCCCTCTCCCACATCAGTGCTGCCAGCAGTGACACCAGCTGGGAAGGGTGGTGAGGTCCCCACAACTGCACACCATCAAGAGATGAGTCATGCCAAGGAATGGGGTGCAGTGAGGTTGCCTTATCCCACATCCCAGGGTTTTCCTGCATGGTCAAACACCTGCGAGGTGGGCAGGGATCTGGACCTGCTACTCATTTAAGGCTGAAAGGAAGCAGTGGAGCAAAAAAATAAAGGTCTCCAAGGGGGGCGGAGGGGAGGCTGAACAACAAAATTGGCTAAACTGCTCATTTATAATTAACATGCTGCATTATAAATATTTCCCTTTGCTCAGCTCCCTCAGGCTCTCACATCTCCCCTCTGAAACCCCCAATTTAGAGGGAGCTCTCAATTAAGTGCAGCAGAACCTCATTTATTCAGATGAGCAGCCAGCCTCATCAGAAAGCAGTTTCCTAGGCAGAGGGGGACTGCACAATAAAGCAGGGAAAGATCAGGGCACAGGCTTCCCTCAGCTCGCTGCAGGACACTGCTGGGTGGTAATTACTGCAGCTAATAGTCTACAGCACACTGGGAAGTGCCCTCCAGCACATTTGGTGGTGGTAAAGAAACCTGACAAAGCGACAAGCCCAGAGGGAAGTGACTCACAAGGCTTTGCTGGGGGGCAGGAACCTCTCTGAGCGCTGTGGATTGAAAGGGGGAATTTGTGAGAGGGTTTCCCAGCACCCAGGGTGGGGCTTGGGGATGTGAGTTTTGAGGCATTCCTTCCATGAGGGATGTCCAGGTGCAGAGCTGAGTACCACTGCTCTCAGCTCTCCAGGATGCTCCATCACATCCAGCTGGCACCAAGGACACAAACATCTCCCAGTTTCTTCTCTGGGCTGTGTTTAGGTCTTTGCTGTGTTCACTCTCTCCTCATGAAGCACAGAAGTAAGAGCTGACCTGAACCCCACTAACAGCCCAGCACTGTGCTGTGGTTTACTACAAGCTGCTCTGTCAGAGGCAAGCTGGTGGCTGTGATCACACAGTGCAGGGGTGGGTATCCCTTCTTGTCTGTGACATCCCTCACTGTCCCTGAGAAATGGCCCCCATGTGCCACCACACACACGTTCTGCTGCAAACATGAGGAAACACCAAAGACACACAGAGAAGGGCAACATTTGCCTCATTCCCTGCTGTGTTCCCACCTGCTCCCAGGAACACCCACTTCTTCTTCCATGGGCCTGGCAAAAATGCAAGTCACATCCACTGTGGCCCCAGCACCACTGCTCCCTCTTCCTTGTCCCCACTGCCCCTTGGCCCCCAGGCTGCACACATGGGGCTGAGGGTTGTTGCTGCTTGGCTTTCTGTGCTGGGGTCGCAGTGGCAGGGGGTGTGATGGTGTGAACTGATGAACAAGCTCCAGCCCCTCTGTCAGTGCCAGGTGCCAGTCAAGATCCCTCATTAGCTTTTCCAAAGGAAGGTCACTGATCTGCCAACTCCAGCCATCCCTTTACTCTTCTCAGAGAGATTTCACACTTCCCAGCCCTGTCACATCTTGGTGACAAGCTTGACACTTCCACAGCTCATGTGCCTCCCCCTCGGGGTGTCAGCAGCTCCCACAGCCAGACTGTCCCTCCTCTTCCCAGTGACCACCCCTGGGACACTGGGCAGCAGTCCAGAGGAGGTGGTGGCTGACAGCAGTGGCTCAAAAGCAATTTGCAGGTTGGTCTCAGCCCTGTCTGGGCACTATTTACACCTCATCACCACGAATTCCTGCTGCTCTGACCTGCAGGAACACAGCTGCTGGGAGCAATGCACCCTCCTGCTCTCAGCATGTCCCCCGTGGTGGTGGGGAGAAAGACACCTATGAAGCTCCTCAATGCTTCCTTAGGTCTGCTTTGTTTGCAAATCACACTTCTGGTGACATGTTTTAGATGCCCAGACTGCAAGCATCATCTCCTACTGACCCACCAGCATCCTTTCCACACTGGCAACCCATAGTAGTGATGATGGATCCATAGTTGTTCTGCGTCATCTCAGCCCCAAAGGATGGCTGGCCACACACCAGGTTTGATCCTTCAAGGATCAGAAACAAAGGGCTGGCTCACAGCAGCCAGCTCCAACCAGATCCAGGAGAGCCCTTCAGCAACAACACTTGTGACTTTGATGCTTCACGGCCCTCTTGGCACCACCTGCACGGCTGGTCTGCCCCAGGAGATCATCACAACAGGAAAGTCACAGCAAAGGGTTAAAAATCCCCAATCTCTTCAGCTGGCACCTGCTGCAAAAAGCAGAAGCAACCCCCTTGATTTTTACACAGCCTCCTGGCTGCATTTTCCTTTCCCACCCCTCCTGGCTGCTCCACAATGGCAGAGCAAGGGAAAGCTGGTGGCAGCTGGCAGCCCCACCATATTTCAGACACTGCCCCACCTGCTGCAGATGATCCACCTGGATGCTGCTTGCCAGGTCCCCCATGGATCCCAGCCACAAAAACTAAGAGATGCAACTCAAGCCACATCCCCACACCCTGCCAAGGGCTCGTGGAGTGATGCTGCTGTAATTCCATCAGATTCTCCCTGAATTGAGATCTCAGGGTCCAAACTGTTCCATCCGAAACCATCCCCGTTCTCCACATGCTGACACTTCCTATGCCCTCTCCTCTACGGATACACACAGGCCCTTGTATGCTTTTCCCAGGGTTTCAAAATTATGCTCCCCATAGGCAAATACAGCATGACCAGATGCCTTTAGCAGTCAGCTGGTTCGCTGTTTGAAAAGCTCTGCTCTAAAATCCAACAAGATTGCTTAACAGATGCAACTTCTGGCCGGAGAGGGAGGAAAAACCTCACCTAAACGTGTGTTGTGACTGGAACTAAAAAGGGAATTACCTTTAAAGATAAAAACTATCAACATTTCCTATCAAAAAAACACCCCCAGCCACGCAAACAGCCTCCTTCTCCCAGTCAGCCTGAGAAAATGACACCTGAGATGATATTTCAACCTGCTGCTGCAATAGCCACGGGTCTATCTGGATGCTCAGGGGCCAGGAAATGCTTCTCATCCGTTCCAGGTGACCAGGCAAAATGCTGAGCTGTTTATTTCCTTTTCCCATTGCCTGCTACCTTTGTGGGGTTTGCTTTTAGTTTTGCTACTGCAGAAAAAGAAATAATGGATGCTTTTCAAATGAAGGAAATAGGTGGCAATGCAAGTCCTGTGAGCGAGCTGCAGGATGGAGCTACAAGTGAGGAGTGAGCTGGAAAACCAAGTCCTGGAGGGAGTGGGTGGAATGTGCAGTTGGGAAAAATAGTATTATTGGAGAGCCATCACTCATTTCCCTATTTATCACATTTTCCCCATCCTCCCCTGCAAAACCACCATCACTGCCTTCCCCTAATGCAAAGGGATCCCCATTTTATATCTGAAGTCTGAGGAAATTTGAGAAGGAAGTTTTACTTGCTGGGAACAGCTTAACACTGCTGAGAGCTACACAGCCAGAGGTAGTGAGGCCAATGGGATCTCAACACAAGCTCAAAGAGAGCAGCAGTGCTTGGCATCCCATCCCTGAAGGCCAGTTTTGCCCTATCCCAGCGGGATGGGACCTCAGAGATGCTCAGCCAAGAGGGAGGCAGAGCCAGACCCTGCATTCTCATGAACTGGTTTGCACTATTGATCCCTATTGCATGGTTATTTATGCTGATCTTCTGCCTCAATGCCCCTATATCCACCCATATTCTAAAGCTCATAAAAATCACCCTGCCAGCTGCTTTAATAGCTTGGTGTTACCAACGTGGGCTGGCAGGAGCCACACCTCCTGCAATTAAGTGCTGCAGACTAAGCACAAAGTGTTAATTATTAACTCCCTTCAGAGAGTGGCCTCCTGAGGCAGGTCATCCTGAGTCACCCTCTTCCACAGAAGCAACCTCCTAGCCAAAGAAACATTAAAGCTGGAAACCCTCCTGCTTCCTCCCTGTGCTTCCAAGCAATATCCTCTCCTGGGGAGCGGGGCCAGCAGGGAGTGAAGTGTTTCGAGATGAGGTATGAAACGAGTCATCATCCAGAAATACCACTTCTAAAAGCAGATTTTATCCTGCTGTTAATGCATCTCTCCACCTTTGCATTTCCCTGCTTTATTAGAGCTGTAGAGGGGCCTGACAACTTCAAAGGAGGTCTCTCCAATGATCTCTAAATCTCACTCCTGACCCGAGCGCTGCATAACTGCTGGATTTAATGCAGGCTTCAGTTCTCACTCTCACAGCAGACTCACCAGCCTCCATCCCAAGATGCTTTTTATCTCACTGGCCCCACCTCCCCCCTTCCCAGAGCCTCACAGCATCTAATGCATCCCCCCTGCTCTAAGCAGGGCTGGGATCAGACACAGCATGTCCACGGATGGAGAATCAGGGAGGACAAAGCATCCACCCTGCCAAGCCAGTATGGTGGGCTGGGATAAAAACAGCTGCTTGCAGGGCAGAGAAACCAGGATACAGGGCTGCAGGCCAGGGGGAAATATTCCAGGGAAGGAAATACACTTGGAGAGTAATTGGTTTTCCCTTATTTCCTCTCAATGAGGACTGCCAAAGCCAGGTGCTGCCAGGTCCCTTTCCACTACAACCCAGCACAACAAAATGTCTCACTGTGGTCACCTTTTACCAAATCTTGCCCATCATGGGACTCGCTCTGGAGAGTTGAGTGCAGTGGAAGACACCAATGGCAAAGCAGAAGAGCCAGACGTGGCAGCAGGGAACACGTTGAAAGGACAGGTGCTGTCTGTGCTGCACACACCTTTGCCATCATGGGTGGATGCAGGGAGCTGCCCTGGCTGCCTGGACTAAGGCCACACCATGACATAGTGTGAAGCCTAGGAAAGCTCATTTTCAAGGAAAACCCCTGGGAGAAGGCTGAGCAGTGTTTCTGTCCTGCTTTGTGCTGCTCTTTCAAGGGGAAGCTTGTTGTAACTGGACTCAGACTGGATTTTCAGACTCAAAGTCCAACTGAGGTTGTCTGACTCTCAGCAGTTTGTTTCCAATAGGAGCTAAAATTGGCAGCAAGAAGCAAAAACTGCCCAGGTGACAATTTTGGATCCTTGGCAAGTCAGGTAGCTGCCTGCAAGTGATGTCCAGCTTTGCCAGCTCCCTGGCACCCAGCAGGCGAAACTGGGCGCTACCTGCATCTCAGGTGATGACTTGCTATTAAACACAGGCAGGCCAGAGCATTTGGGTACATCCCAAGCTTTGCAAATCACCTCTGTTCAGCTTGCAGCCAAGGAAGGAGGTAGGACCCCTGCCCCATCTCTAGCTCCACCACCCTGGCCTTTGCTGCCAGGTGGAGAAGCTCAGCACCTCTCTGTGACACTAGGCTATCCTGTAGGTGATACATCCTCATAAAAACATAGGTAGGTGAGTAGGACTGACCACGAGCTGCTGGGAAAGACACTGATGTTTCTGCTGCTTACTGGTCCTTATCACTAAGAGCAGAACAGCCTAGAGCCCACTGTGCATAGAGATGTTCTCCAGACCACGTGATTCCTGGTTTCCTCCACTGTTGAAGCCTCCACTGATACAGTCTTGCTCATGTTTAATTAAAAAGCAAGAGAAAAGCATTTGTCTCTGCCAGCACATCTCCTTCAGAGCAAGCAGGGGCACAGACTTTGTGCAGCTCGCTGCGACAGCATCGAGAGTAGGGAAGGAGCAGCTGAAAGCAACCAAAGGAATGAGAACCAAAGCAGAATGGCAGCCAGGATCCAGCCTCAGATGGGCACCTGCTCCAAGGATCTCGGAGGATGCCATGGGTGCGATTCTGTGGCTCCTTCCTTGCACACTCCTCAGGAGCAGGGAGTTTCTCAACACGGATTTTAAAGACACGAAGGAGCACAAAGAGATGCTGAAATAGGAAAGAGGCACCATCAGCCCCATCTAAACCCTCCCTGGGAGGAGATTAGATAACACTCTCCACTCACAATAAGAATTACACGGTTTTGCTTGATTTAAGTCTCTGTTGTCTCCCCTTATCCAGACACACTGGAGCATGGCTCTGCTTATCTGAGAGGCAGTGATAAACGAGCATCCCCTGTCCGTTTTCTTGTTGATTTAGACCAAGGTCTGTAATTTGTTAACATCTCTTCTCCCCTCTGATTTCAATCTGGGGCATGGCAGGCCTCTGTGTAACAATAATACAGGGATTTCAGGGGTATTTATGAGAGGCTTAAAACTTAATCCTACATGAGCAAGGTAAGCCTGCTCTTGGCCTAAAGTGCAGCTGGAAAATCTGGTGCCATTGCTACAGCAGGAGAGAGGAGGCATTAATGGGAGCAAGCTCCCCTGAGCAGGGCCACACCACCTCCAGAACTGCAGAGCCAACACCTGCAGCCAGTTTAGGGGACACAGTGGAGAATGTGGAAACTGAATCATAGACTCAGAGAATGGTTTGGGTTGGAAAAGACCTGTAAGGTCATCTTGTCCAACCCATCTTCCACTAAATCGGCTGCTCAGAGCCCTGTCCAACCTGGCCTTGAATGTTTCCAGGGATGGGGTATCTACCACCTCTCTGGGCAACCTGTGCCACTGTTTCACCACCCTCATTGAAAAAGCAAATACATTCTTCCTTGTATCTAGGTTGAATGTACCTTCTTTTAGTTCAAAACAATTCCCCTTTGTTCTACTGTTACAGGCCCTAGAAAAAAAATTGTCTTCATCTATCTTATAAGCCCTTTCAGGTACTGCAAGGTGCTGAAAGGTCTTCCCTGGAGCCTCCTCTTCTCCAGGCTGAACAACCCAACTCTCTCAGCTTCTCTTTCTAGCAGAGGTGCTCCAGCCCTTGGATCATCTTTGTAGCCTCTTCTGGACCTGGTCCAACAGGTCCATGCCCCCAGCTGGGAGCATTTCCATCACAGGCCTTGGTGTCCTTCCATTTGCTTGTGAGACTGAGGATTTATCCCCACAGTGGTACATGCTGCAGGATCTCTTCTTTGGCCAAGGCTGGGAGGGAAAATGAGTCTCAACACAGATAGTCAGAAGTAATTCCTGTGCCACCAGTTTACTGGGGGGAAAAAGTGATTTTGGCCACTTTGCAGGTGGCCAGCCCATGGTACCCCACATCGCTCGGGCTGCATAGTCCCAGGAGCAAAGGCAAACAAGCCAAGGGAGAAAGATGGAGAAGAGGTCTCCTCCATCCTGAAAGATCATGACAGCCAGCAGCAGCATTGCTGCCTGTTGCAGCCATGAACCTGCCAGCAGGGACCAAAGTCTTCGGCCACCATAGTGGATTTACCAGTAGAAATACAAATGAACCTCAATGCTTGACCTCCATCTAAAGGGTGATGGAACCAAGCTCAGATATCAGTGTACCTCAGCATGGGGAAGATGTCCATGAATGTTTTCAGTGTGGGAAAGGGAAGCTGTGGGGGCAGCATTGCAGCGTGGACATACTGCACCGACAGCTCAGCAGACAGATCAGAGACTCACATCAACCCTTGTCGCCTTATCAGTGGCACCTCAGTTCCATGCATGAATCTAGAGCCCTTCATCGCCCCAGGGGTGACACAGCTTCATCCTAAAAGCAACCTCTGCACCAGCAGGCTAAAGCTCTTGCAGGCTGTGCTGCAGGGGCACGGCTCATCTAGCAGCACTTTCCCTTTGTGCTGTCCTCCAGGAAGAGCTGGTGGGAGGATGAAAACAATGTCCAGAGTGTTTTATGGCAACAAACTGGAAAGCCAGAGCAGGGAGAGGCTTTCAGGCAGGCTGTAATCAGACCCCTGGGCATCAGTGAAGAAGAGCAGGATCACAAGAGGTGGTGACTGGAGTAGACCTCACACCACTACAATGCCCAACCCCAGTGGCCACTGAGCTCCACATGGCCCTGCCTGTGCTGGCAGGGATGAGCACTGGGTTGGGGAACACCTATGCAGGGACACATCCTCCAGCCTGAATGGACTCAGGAGGAAGGGCTCTGCATTTTGGGGACTGAAGACCTCACTGGTCGCCCTCACTTTCCCAGAGCAACCCTGGGGAACAGATACATTTCTGAAATGCCCCAAATACCACTTGGCATCCCAAGAGAGAGCTGTGTCCCCCCTACATCTCCTCCCAAACCTTCATGGGAGGGAAGGGGCGAAGCACCCAACCACAACATGGATGGGTCTCTTACCTTCTTCTTGCTGCAGTAGATCTGCCACTTCTTCTCTGCTGGTAGTGCAAACATGGCCTCTCTGTGCTTGTCTGTGAGGTCAAGTTCATCCTGGAAAGGGGGAAAAAAATCCAGAAAACACACAACATGAGTATACAAATGGGTGATGGCACAGACACAACCCCCCAGATACACATAAATCAACGTGGGGCCACACAGCAGCACAGAGGTGGTCCCACAGCATCGCCTCGTTAACTATTGATTTGTCAGGGCAACGATGCTAATGCTCATCCTGATGTTGCTGACCTCCCCCTGACTCCTGGGCTACAGCTGGCTGCTGGGAGGATGAGGCTGCAAACCTCCTTGCCTCATTCCTTCCATCATCACCTTCCTTGCTTTTAAAGGCAGCAAATGTTTTAGAAAGGACATGGGTGAAGCCATTACAGCTGCCTGCAAGATAGCCCCATGCAGGGGACTGAGAGCTCCAGAAAACAGACTACATCTAAGAGATGTGCAGCAAAGAACCATTCAAATAGGACCCTTCCTCTTTACTACCCCAGGTAACTGCTTCACCACTGAGCACCACAAGTGGTCCAGCCCATTTGCATTGCTGACACCCTCATATCATTGAAAATTGGAGGGGGGGGCAACGGGTGGTGAGGAGGGCTGGGGGCTGGTGTTGGCTTTTTGACTTGTTTTCCTATAATTCAACCTAGAAAGTGCTTTTGCTAATATCACAAATCATAGAGGTATATCCTTTCCATCCTTTCCAGAGAAATTGGACTACATATTCCCTGGCAGAGATAAAGCTGTTTACTGACCAAAACCTTCCTTGGTTTATCTGATTTTACTTTAAAGGACACATCCATTTTCAGCTTGGAGGCTTGGTTAAGAGCAGCGTGCTCTTCACCAGCACACCCAAATATTATCAAAGCCTCGTTGCTTCCTGGTGCTGGATGTAGGTCACACCTTTTATCAGAGCACTAAATAAAACACTCAGGCAGGGCTGGGAGGCTCATTGCTAAAGCCAATGTTGGTCTTACAACCATGGATGTCTGAAAATCACCACCACCCATGACAACCCTCATGCTGGAGGAGTGTTGACCCAGCAGTGGGAATACTGGAGATGCTGCAGAAGGTCACAGGAGACCCTGGTCACAGCCTCCAGCCAATTCATTTGGCCACCCAGCCAGTGGATTTAATTAAGAGGATCCCTATCAAAAATACATTCTTAATTCCAGTACCTAAAAAAAAAAAATAAGCAAAACACCTCCCCCAAATACATGAGCACCCCTTAAAGTTTCTGTGCCTGAATAATAACACTTGTGAACTAAAGCTGGTAGCCCCTGGTATCCCAATCAAAGGTAAAAGTCCCATTTGGTGAAGGCTGAGTGAGATGCTTCTGAGGAAAGAAGGATCCCTGCATCAGCAAGCCTGTGGATCATGAAGAAATTTAGCTGATCTAATTAAACTTCATATTGCATCCAGTAGCCAAGGAAGGCAGCCTTACCTTGTAACCCAAACCCAAGGACCCTCCAGCACACCACACAGCAACAGAGGGTTGCCAGTGGTCCTGAACATCTCAGAAAGGCTTGTACATCCACTTCTACATCCACTTTTCAATTCCTCAATAAATTACTCCTTAAAAGGAAAGATGCTATGGAGTTTTTTCCATTATGTGTGCATGGAGAAGCTTTGCCCTTCCTTGACTTCTTCCCCATCAACTGACTCTTCAAACACTGTGCTGCACAGAACTGAAGTTGGTGGAGCTCTGGAAGCAGACTTGCAAGACACCCTTGCAACAGAAATAAACATGCTGCCATGACAGACTTGGGAAAAGTGATTAATGAGAAAACTGGAGCCCAATCTGAGACATCTCCACTCCTACTGTACCCAGGGAGGAGGAACTGGCTTAGGGACTCCTCCAATGAGCACTGCTTTCAAACCTCCCAATGTCCTTACAATCTGGGAGGTCAGGGATTCATATCCAGCAACCCATCTCCTCCACAGCCTTGGGCAACTCTTGTCACTCTTCCATGCCTCAAAACCAAAACTGCACTGGATGTCCTCTGTGGCACCTCCTCAGGCTATGAGCTGGTCAGACACCCAAGCTCTGCTTTAACCCCAGTTCTGCAGATTTAAAGGTGGTCAACAAGATGACACCTGACACAGAGACTAGGCTGAAATTCAGCTCATTGGAAAAGGACATCTGGGAGTGTGGGAAAGGACAAGGTTCTGATAATTATTTACCTCTGCAGTGAGAGTCTGAGGGACTGCAGGAAAATGCTTGGATTGTGACCCCGTGTCCCTGATGTGGGAATCATTCAGGCATGAAAAAACCAGCAACACCTATCTGTACTTAGGTTCTGAGGATTCATAGAATCATAGAGGTTGGAAAAAGACCTCTAACATCATCAAATCCAACCACCAACCCAGCACCACCACGTCCTGAAGCGCCACGTCTACATGTTTTTTGAACACCTTCAGGGATGGTGACTCCACAACTTCACTGGGCCACCTATTCCAGAGAAATATTTACTGAAACTTCCAACATACCTATACTCTAAAAATACAACTTGTGCAAACATGAAGATTTATTAACCAAGGAAAAAAATAACCTGAACTGATCTGAAGCCTAAGCAGGAGCAAGAATGAATAAAGCAGAAAAACACTGTAAGTGCAGCTACATGACAACGTGCAAACACATCCAAAAAAGGTGCAGAAACGCTTCTGAGCCCTACACAGCACATATCATTGTGCCCTGACTCTTGGCATGTTCAGTCATCACAGCCCTACATCACTCAGCAGCACCTACCTAATGGTATCTTGCAGGGTGCCTGGGAGAGGTGTTTAAATAAATACGACGTGGCACCTAGTGAAGATGAAAATCCTCATATCAGAGACTAACAACTGGTACTCCAAGCTGTGAGAGCAACTTAAAGAGTCAGATCTTTCCTCCTGTTCTACACATGGGGATTCCCACACCAACCTCCAGCCTTTGCTTACACTCACTGATGGGATAGACAGCTGCCTGGCTGGGAAGGACCTGGGGGTGTTGGGTGACTGCAGGCTGAATATGAGTCAGCAGTGTGCTCAGGCAGCCAAGAAGGCCAATGGCATCTTGGCTTGTATCAAAAACAGTGTGGCCAGTAGGTCTAGGGAGGTGATTGTGCCCCTGTACTCGGCATTGGTGAGGCCACACCTCGAGTGCTGGGTTCAGTTTTGGGCCTCTCACTACAAGAAAGACATCAAGGCTCTGGACTGTGTCCAGAGAAGGGCAACCAGGCTGGGGAAGGGGCTGGAGGGCAAACCTTACAAGGAGCTGCTGAGGGAGCTGGGGGTGTTCAGCCTGGAGAAGAGGAGGCTGAGGGGAGACCTTCTCGCCACCTACACTGACCTGACAGGAGGGTGTAGAGAGGTGGGTGATGGTCTCTTCAGCCAGGGGACAGGTGATGGGATAAGGGGAAATGGCCTCAAGCTGCCCCAGGGCAGGGTCAGATCAGATGTTAGGAGATAGGGATATAGTTTAGTAGGCGACAGGTATGGTTGGACTCGATGATCTCAAAGGTTTTTTCCCACCTAGTGACTCTGTGATGTCAATACTACTTGGCCTCAAGCGGGCTGCTCAGAAACTGCCCTTCAAACTCCAAAACATCAGCAGAGGACAGGACAATCAGCTGTTTCCCAGTGGCTCACACACCACTGTACAACCACAGCTCTGACAAAGCCTCTTGCAATTGCACAGCGGAGTCATAATGCAGCAGAGAAGCCAGGCACAACCTCAAACCCGTCTGTGCTTTCAATTAATAATCATGAACTCAATAATTAGGTGATTCTAACTGGCAATTAATTTTATAGGCCGTTTGCAAGCTGTGTACTCCTGCAACAGAGTGCAATGCTATCAGCTGCTGAGGAGCGAAAAAATGAGAGAGAAAGTAAGTTCTGGGTCAGTGTTCATCACCCCTCACTTCAACCTCACCTTTCACAGCTTTGCCCCTTTCACCTGGCTGCCTTTCAGAGCAGAATCTGCCAACTTTGCTATTTTAGGTATGTTTTAGGAATTGGGTCAAAGACATGTAAAAATAACAGCTTCATTTTGCTACCAAAAGGAAGTCTCTGCCTAGAGTGTTTTTACTGGAAAGAGATGTGCTGCTCTTAAATATTTATCCCATACAGTTAAACTATTCACCTTTAGATTAAGAAACACGTTTCCACGTTAAATCTTCATCTGATTATGATTTAGGAAAAGACTCATAGGGAAGATTTGATTCTCAGTGTGTATTTGCTCTTTCTAGGAGGTAAAATGCTTCCATGCAGCTTGCTTTGCTGATGGCTCTCCACTCGAGCCAAGCAAACCTCCCTCTCTCTGAGCACAGCATGAGTTTCAACGAAGGTGACCCCACACTATTCTCCTAAAACTACCTTAGAAATACGTGGCTCAGCTCAGCACGCTGCAAGCAGGATCCCACAGGCCAAACAAGTTTTTATGAAGTAATTGCTTTAGAGGACACACAGTGGCACTTAGGGGGAGATGTTCCCATGGTCCATACCTCCCCAAGCTGGCAATCAGGTGGTACAAGGAGCCCAGGCCACTGAGGTCTTCTGGTCAAAGAATCATAGAATCATAGAATGCTTTGGGCTGGAAGGGATCTCAAAGATCATCTAGTTCCAAACCCCTGCCATGGGCAGGGACACCCTCACTAGACCAGGTTGCCCAAAGCCCCATCCAACCTGGCCTTGAACACTGCCAGGGATGGGGCTTCCACAACCTCTGTGGGCAACTTCTGCCAGTACTTCACCAGCCTCATAGTAAATAATCTCTCCCCAACATTTAATCTAAACCTACTGTCTTTCCCCTGATCAAACAGGGGCCCACCTAGAGCCACTGCCTAGGACCACGTCCAGATGACTGTTAAATGTCTCCAAGGAGGGAGACTCTACCACCTTCCTGGTTTGCAGCCACCATAGCCTCCAACCACCTCCTGAAGGCAAAGCCATAATAAGCAGGTAAGTGAGGCACTGTCACTGGAAGAAATGTTTAGCCCTTGTAGCAGAGAGGGCATAAAGTCCAGCCCCAGACTTACAGCATGGTCCCTGCTGCAAGCTCCTGTCCCTGACACTTCACCCATGCCATGGTGGATGTGGCATAACAACAAGCATCTTTGATGGGCTGAGAGCCACCAGCTTTAATGGGGGTAACAGTAGGAAGCCACAGGATGCTGCAAACCTCTTGACTTCAGAAACAACCTCCACGATGGGCTCTTGGAGCTGGGCCAGCGTTGAGTGCTGCCCATCCACAGCCACAACAACCCAGCATGACCATCATGGGTTCTTCCCCCTACATCCTGCAGGTCTGATGGGCCACCAAACATTCTGCAAGAAGTAGCTGGGGAGTA
Source organism: Porphyrio hochstetteri (assembly GCA_020800305.1). Lineage (NCBI taxonomy): Eukaryota > Metazoa > Chordata > Aves > Gruiformes > Rallidae > Porphyrio > Porphyrio hochstetteri. The sequence continues at coordinate 63,439,943 of CM036908.1, read as the reverse complement.
GAGAGTAAAGGACAATTCTGCACCCCCAAAATATCTTCAGGGGTTATTGGAAAAAAAAAAGACAAAAACCTTTGAAGTCTAATGCACCTTTCTGGCTGATAAATTTTATAATTGTAATACATGGAGGGGATGGAGAGAAAATAAGGAGGTCATCCATGGCCTTAATTAAAAATTCATTAAAATTCCTGGCTTGTTCTGGGCTTATATATACATACATATATTATATATATGCACACTCACATACATAAAGACATCAACAGATCAATAAATGACCAACATAATAATAAGCAAGTGAATTTTGTCCCGAGTTCAGAAAGAGTTTAGAAACTTCTATAAAAACTTCTTTAAGTGAGACTACAGCAAGTAAAGGCAGGACCTCCTGCATCCTCAAATAAAGCATGAGGGATTGGAGCTTGCTCAAAAAACAAAACGAAAGGAAAAGGAAAACAGGGAAAGAAAAAAGTGGGAACTTTGGGGCAACGTTTGTTATTCACTGGCACAGCATGGGAATCAAAAAGGGAAGAAAATAGGCTGTTGAAGTCTGCGTTAGCTTCCTTTCTCAGGGGCCATATCGCTTTTTCCCTCTCTTCCAGGCATTCTTCTCCAACTTCATCAATTTGATTTATCCCAGAATGCTGCAGTGTCAAGGGACATCAGCCATCAGCATTCTTCCCCCTCCCACTCCCTGTACCTCATCCCATCTTCCGCTGCACAAAGGCGCTGCCCGCACGGCCGGCTGGGCTGCTGCCCGCCCGCGCCTGCCAGCCCCAGCCCTGTGATAAACCTCCATCCACCTCAGCATCCATCTCGCCTGGCTCGTTAAGCTCCTTTTTAAGCTGTTCCTAATAAACCCAGGCTTATTAACCAGTGGTGGTCACAGTGCAAACAACACCCGCCGTGAAACGCACCCTGCGCCGCAACGTTTATTTAGGTGATCAGCTCTCAACGTGTGCAGCTTTATCTCAGCTGGTTTGCTTTGGTTTCTTTACAAATAGGAAGGCAGTGAATGAAGTCTTTTATTTTTAGTATTAGTAATAAAACCACTTCCTCCCTAGCACGTTATCTTTTCATCCACAGTACCCTAAGAACCTAAAAAATCCACCCCAAGACAAACCAACCCCAGCCAATATTATCACCGTGTATTTTTGATTTGCCCATGAAAACCTGCAGTTGGAATTACAGAACATGAACAAACCCCAACTATTCATATTCCTTGATGAATAAGCATAACGGATAGGAGGTTTCATTAATTTTGCCTTTATCTTGTAATGAACATTTTTAATAAAGGAAATTGCCCACAGCAAGGGAATTAGCAGCAGCAAGGAATAATGCATAACCACTCTGAAGTGCTTACTCGACCTCTTCTGAATTTGTAGTTCCAGACTGGAAGGGGGAAGAACCCAATCTATCCTGCTCTTCAGCTTTCAGTTATTGACCTGAATGCATTGGACAGATGTAAATAAAATATGTATTCCTTTCTTCTGCGGGAAAGATTATGGCCATCAATAGCTGACTGAGATCCTCAATAAATTCTAGCTACAGCTGGTTCACGTTCCCATCATTTCAAGCACCTAACTGAGGCAGATAGCATGTACTGCTTTAATATTATTTAACTAAATTCATTATTTTAATAGGCTAAAGGTTTTGAAGGTATTTGTATTTCAATACTTAATGAATTTCAAAAGAGAAAGATCTACCTAGGTGTCTCTTTCTTTGTTGTAATATATATTTTAAACCACATAATAATTTTTTTTTATTTATTGAGCTTGACCTTCTATGACCTTTTCACCGACATCATCTGGAAAATCTTTCTCCATTTTAATTAAACATGGGGTACTTTTACAGCCTGAGTTATTGATCTACTCTGAAGAGCACTCTCCGACCCAGAAGCCCTGCAGGTGGATCATCAGTGTGCTTCTTCCACACAGTTATACATAAACCCCAGCCTGCCCCCCAAAAAAGATGTATTGGCCCATTAATTGCTACTGTGATTGCTAAAATTGATTAAGTTCCTGGGCATGACTGTCCTTTGGTGGGTACCATAATAAAGCATGACTGGCAAATAAATAAGAGAAGGCTTTGGATGTGGATTTTCCACCTATTTATGGACCCAAAGAAGCAACTCCCTTTTCAATCAGTTTTTAGATACCACCTCCACTGCTGACAACCCTGAGAGCTACTGAAGTTGGAAATCAAGCCAAGTGTGGCTTCAGATGTCCCCTGCCCCACAGGGATTCTCAATTAGGAAAATTGTGCATGGTTGGTCTGGAGCTAAACTGTTTCAAGGTTTCCTGAGATAACACCCTGGGAAGGGCTTCAAAAAGGGACTGGATGGGAATTGGTAGCTGCAAAGCCCCATGCCAGCTCAATCCTGAAAGCTTCCTAAGATTTACCACTGTGTATGGGACCCAAAGGATGCAGCCAGGGGAACAGTGAGCCTGTTTCAGCCTGATGCTGATGGGCAATGTAAGATGGCAGCAGGCTCCTTGCATACCCATGGACTGGGTGGAAAAAGTGGTCCTCATTTCCCCACAGCCCTGACTGTGGTCACACCTGGCATCCTAAGGTGATTTTTAGGAACTCAAGCAGATGAAAAGCAGAGAGTCACCCTGTGAGGGGTCTGTTTCTTACTGAGGTTTGACATCCAGCAAGATGCCTAGCACAAGCAGGCACCAAATGTGCTTGGAGATGTTAGGTGTTGTTGAGGAAGGGAAGATGATCCCCTTAAATAACAATACTGATTTGAATATTGGAGTTGATGGGAATTAAGAATGCTGGGTCCTCGGGCAGGATGCTGCCCACAGGGCTGCAAAAAACCTTGGTGGCCAAAAGCCAACCTCAGCTATGCCTGCACACCAAGGAATGCCCAGACTCTGCCGGCAACAGATACTATGGCCATACAAGCAACTTTTATTTGCATCTGCAGAAGGGTACAAGGCAAGAATGAGCTATTCCCAGCAGGAACACTTGCTGTTTGCCAGTCATAAAGCATGTGCTCCTCTATCCTGACCATAACTCCAGCAACACCACCCAACCACCAAGCAATCAGGAAGATGGGGCAGACACCCCATCCAAGGCCAGTTACCCTCCATGGTGACCTGTGCAAGGAACACTTGGAGCTGGCACGAGCCAAAACCCTGAATGTCTCAACTGAGTTCACTGACACATTGAATGAGCTGCCCAGCCATCTCCCAGGTATGTGGCCTTGTCTTTTACGAAGTGCAAAGTGGAAAGCACTTAGCAAGTAGACCATATAATTTTTTTCCACTTCAGCTGTACTTCTCCTGGAAACAAAGGGGTTTCTTACTTGCCTCTGCCTTCAGCTGGGGTTCACATTGTGTTAAAATATAGCTCCATCATAAAATTACAGCTCAGGAAGAGGATGGTTTTTGGGCAAGCCCCTACACTGGTTTGGAGCTGTAACAGATGCTGCAATTACATGAATGCTTCAGCTGAAACAGAGCGTTCCGTGGTGGATTACTTCATTCAGGTCCGTGGAAATACTGTAGGCAGAAAATTCTTATTTTCTACACCAAGTAGGTGTGTGACTTCTGTATCAGGTGATTACCTATCAAAACATACATTTAGGAGATTATCTGGGAAGGTGGAACACCTCGAGGTGATGAAAACAAGCGCTCTGAGCGACGGGCTGGGATGGGAACGTGGCAGGTCCAGGCCACTTGCTCTAATAGGCAGAACCTGGGCAGCCTGGTAGAAGTGCCCACACAGCTCCCTGCAGAGTGAATTTAAAAGCAGATACTACCAAATCACTTGGTTTTCTTCCTTAAAAACAATTCATAAGCTCAAGGGAGCTTGATCTTGGGAGATGGTGGTGGGACGGCATCAGGAGCCCCATGCTGAGTGTCTGGCCCTGGATACTCTGCAGAAAGGGATGTTTTGCCCCGGACACAAGGACTATTGCAACCGTATTTTTTGCTGGGTACCAAGTGCTTTTCTTTGCAGATAGAGGGGGAAATGCCTTTGGCCACCATCCAGTGGTTCCCAGAATCCTGAAGTCCTTAATGCTGCAAAGACCAGGCAGCAAAAAGCGACAGCTGCCCTGCAAGCATGAAATGCAAAGCTTGGCTTTGCAGCTGATCCCTCAGCTGTTACTTAAAAGCCATGTTGTTTTGCGAGGTCCAAAACCTCACACTTTCTCCTTACCGGATTAGAAACCAGGGGAAAAGCACATTACTGAAGTTCACAGCAATGAATTCCCAATCTGGCCTTGCTATTAACATGTAACAGCACTCACACTGACCACACCATTGTCCCCTCCTCGCATTGGGGTTCTTCTCCACTCCCTGTTTGAGCAGTGTATCAAGTCACACTCATCCCAGCATGCTGAGAGGGCAGGAAGGCATGGCTCTGCAGCACCTTTACACACACAGCATCTTCCCTAAGCCCCCCACACTGTGAGCCACGGGCCAGTCCCCCACCATGAAGCATTTCAAAGGCGACACGGAATTAATCTCTGTGGTAGGGCACGTTATCTCCTAACAGATAGCATCCACAGAGCAGCAATAAAGAAACACATTAGTTGCCCCAAGTACAGTAAAAATAAATGCCATGACAAATCTTGTAAGCTGCCAGAGACAATTTTTTTGTTCCCCAGGCTCCTCTTTTTCCACTGCTTCATAAAGCAGCAGGAAGGGATGGAGCAGCCTTACACATTGTGCAAGGGAAAGGCACAAAGACCAGCAGTTTGGAGACTGTGTGAGTATCTCCCCTCCAGCAGATCCCAGTGAAGGCAGACACTAACACTGTGCAACGTCAGCGGGCAAGAGTCTGCACCCACCCTGAGCCCAGGGAACTGGGGACACTGCACAGCCACCAGTCACCCAGTGTCACCTTCCCCAGGTCTCTGAGACCTGGTGGCTGCTGCAGTCTGGGTGCAGGGATTTGGGGAAGGTTATCTTCTCTGGTTTCATAGGCTAAAAATGGGCTGCTGCACATCACAGGCAGGTTTCAGGGCTAGACAGAGGTTGCTCTAAATTCTTCTGCTTTGTTAGAAGGAGGTGAAAAGTGTGAGCAGCCCCACTGGGACCAGCAACTGGAATTTCCTCAAAGCCCAGGTATTTAGGAGGACAAATGTTGAAAAGGGGCTGGAGCAGCATTTCATCCAAGCCCATCCCTCTGCTGTCATGAATGCAGGCTGGGAGCATCGTAAAGAACCAGGGAGAGGCAGGACCTCATGCTCCTGAGGTGTGCAAAACTATGCTGGATTTAGCAGCAACTCTGGGAGCCCAGGCAGCCTAAGGAGTCGCAAGAGCATCACTCTCATAGTGCTGGGACAGAGATGCTGTGGCGACCTGCCTGACCAGGAAAAGAGCCAGCGAGGGGTCCTGGGTTGTGCTGGGGCTCACGTGGCCCACCACAGAGCAAACCACTTGATTCCCCCTGCCTCCAACCCCCCAGCCAGTGCACGTCCTGTGGGGCTGATGCACACAACCACACACGGAGCATTTCATTACAAACCTCAGAGTGACAAGGAGTGTTAAGCAGATATAAAGGACATCAGTCATTTACCCATCTGGTGGAAAGTCTAGTTGCTGGCAGAAAATAGGGAGGATTGTTACGGCAAGATCTACCATATGGCACCATTATGGAGAGCTTTGCAAGTGCTTTCTCTGAGCATGCAAGCAAGATTTCAGCCTTTGAAGAGACGCTGTATTGTTAGCTGGGACACGCAGGAGCCTCTTGAAAGAAGCCGTGGCAGATGGCACAGCTTTGTTCTCTCAGCTCGCAGGCAGCTTGTGCAGCCCCAGATATTCCCCCTTGCCCCACACCACAGCAATCTTTCTGATGTATCCTACAGGAGGACTGGCTCTGGAAACCCCTTAAATCCAATGGATGTTGCCTGGTGGGTGTCACAGCGCCGCACAAGTCCCAGGAAGCAAACACCACTGACCTGAGCTGGTGGGATGCGCCAGCGTTGATGCAAGGAGAGCTGCACAAATTGCAAAGCCTTGTCCCAGCCAAGGGAGCTGCAAATTAGTAAACCTCACTGAAATACCCTGCTTTTGTTTGTGCCTCCCTGCCAGCACCTGCTCCTCCCTGGGTGGCTGAGCCTGGCCGGAGCCCCGACACATACTGGACAAAGAAAAGCCTTTCAGATGGGGCCATGGCCGCTTGAGCGACATCCCAACAATACCCTGACAAAAACCCATTCAGCCTAAAGCAGGGGGAAAGGAAGGGAAAGGGAAAAGGTCCCTCGGGGAGAAAGCAGTGATCAGTCATTGACCACAGCAACAACATCTGCATCTGCCCTGCGCCAGGAAAAAGCCATCACCTGCTCCATGCTGCTGGCTGGGACAGGGTGCATCGTCCCTGCAGCCTGGGATGGAAATCAGGAATTTCTTACAGCTGAATTGCTCCTGTTTGTGCCCAGGCAAAAAAAAAAAAAACAAACAAAAAAGCCATCCCCTGTTCCCTGTCATTCCTCCTGAGAAACACTTGTATGGCCACAGGGGAAAAAACAACCCTGAGTATTCTATTGAACTGTTCTAGTTAAAATCTGAAGTGTCCATATAACCCATAGCAGGACATGAAAAACACACCAGGAGAGCAGATCAAGCCTTTAGCTGACCTTGGAGTCAGCTGCTCCAAGCCCCTCTGCAGCTCAGGACCTCATCCTCTGCTGTTGATGCAGGACAGCCACCAGTTTCTCACGCTACAGATGTTTCCTGACTCAGACAAAGAGGCACACTTAAAACCACCTGAAGCCCAGAGAAGATTTTGTGGGATGACTCCAAAAAGAATGTTTTTCCCTTTGATACATGCAGCAGGCTGGGGTCTGCGGATCAGGGACCCTGATGGATTGTTGGGTCTCTGGGGAGGATTGTCCGTCCCAGTGACCAAAATCACTGATGCAACAAGATACAGGCTGTCCCAGGCCTGAAATCTTCCACCCCTGCCACTCTGAGAACCTAATGGGAACAAATGGGGCAGAAAAGTCACTATTACGCTGCAAGAGAAGAGTTGGCCAAGGACCAACCTGAGCTGGCAAAGCCTCCAGATCCCCTCCAGCCCCTTTGCCTTCCCTCAACCCATCTGACTGAGAGAAATGAGGACTATGGAGGCAGCTCTGGTCCCACAGAGCAGGGACAAGCCATCCCACCCAGGATGATCGAGCACGATGGGCTGTGTGGCATCGGGCTCCCGCAGGCATAAAGATCAGCCCAGTGCCTCTGAGTGCTTTCTCTGTCTCTCTTCCAAATGCTACACAGTGGGTTTATACAGAAACAGTGGGACACTTTCCAAACCATTTAACTAATGCTGAAATTTAATACCTAACACCAACAGGTTACTGAGAGCAAGAAGGAGCTGTTGTAATGGGAGAGAGGGTATTTGCATCTTCACTCCCCCCAGATGGGAATCTACCTTCTTGCAGCCATGGGGCACAACTCAAGCTTCCCCCTCTCTCCTGCCCAGCACTGGCTTAGGTCAAGATCTGCCTGATGGGTTTTTTGGGGAGCTGGGGACTTGCAGCCACTTGCATGGGAGCACGGTGGGCACCCACTGTCCCCCCTCCCTTATATGAGTTCAGTCCCCAGGGAACCAGCACCGCTCCTGCTGCCAGCGTGCCTTGGAGCAGCAGCTGCCTCTGAACCTTATTCTCACCCTTGGCTGGGAGAAAAAAACCCCAAAAATCTCAGCAGCGCAGAGCAAGGGATGGAGAGCAGAAGGGCAACACCAGGGCATGCCCCAGGCCCAGCTGGTCCCTGCAAGTGCCCCTGGGCTCCTGTCTCACTGCTCACACGGAGGTTGCCTGTGGCACAGCCTCTGCACCAAGCATCTGGCTGAATTTGGAAGAGATGCTTTGAAAACCCCAAGCTGAGGAAAGAACCCCAGGGCACTGGGGTTTGATGGGGTTCCAGTGCATCAGCCTCTGCAAGATGCCTCCTTCAGCCTGGCTGGTGATGCTGAGCCACAGCACAACAAGCCTGTGCACTGCCTTTGTCCAGGGCACAGAGGAAGCTTTCCGTGGGAAAGAATTTACCCAGGAAAATCTAATTTGGCCAAGTTATCAGTAGAGAAACACACAGAACAGCAGCGTTTGCTCTGCCTAAACAAACCAAATCTGACTGGCTGCATTTTGCTTCTTTGCAAGAAAAGGTCCTGCTGCAGGGATGTCTCATCCCCACCATGCTGTGTTGGGTGTCCCAGTCTGCTGCCTCATCCTGCCCATGGCAAAGGATGTCTGGACAAAAGTGGCTCTAATAATAATAATACACCCGGGAGCTCTCCTCTACCAAGAGGCCTGGCTCCCTAAAGCCATGCTGCCTGGGGACATGCTGTATCATGAGGTGTGAACACCCAGCACCATGACTCCCAGTTCCCTCTAAGCAAATCACCACAGAGAAACCCCATTTCCCTGCTGAATCAACTCACAGTGGAGTACTGGGGGTCCATCTAACAAACCATGTCATTTTTTTTCCTTAGAGAAAATTAAAGCTGGTTTTGGCTGTCATTTTTTTTTTTGATCCATGTTTTTCAGAGTTACAGTACCAAGGGATAAAGAAACAATATCCTGACTAAACGGATCTCAATTTAGCTCACACCCTAGGATTTCTGGGAAGCAGAGTGCCCAGCAAGTAAAGTTAAACTGTACCTATGGGGAACAACCTGCTTTACTGGTTTGGACACCCCTCCATCAATTTGGAGGTGCAGAAAGCCAGACCAACCCCCAACTCATGCTCTATGAAATCAAGGCTTTCTAAGGAGAATGAGAAACCACCCCAAACTGGCAGGACTTCAAGGAGGAGAAGAGCTCAAGGTTCAGAGCAGAACTGCCCCAAAAGAAACCTTGATGCTCCCTTCACACCAAAAACTTGCCTGAAAACTCAAAACCAAGCTAGGGGAGAGGGGAAAGAGCCAGGGGGAAGGGAAATAAAAAGCATCCTACTTACCACCAGCTCAGTGAACATGACATCCAGCTCCTCCACTGGTGGCACAGGCAGCGCAGGCTCCATGGTCTGCAGGGCAAAGCTGCTGTCACTGCGCAGCCGGTATGTGATCTCCGGGTGGTCGCTGCTGCGAAAGCAGCAGAAGATGAAGGAGATACCCCGACTGCTCCTCTTCCTTGGAGCCATGGCCAAAATCCTCTGCGTCCCTCCCTCCGGGCACTAGATCCTGAGGGGAAGAGAAGAGAGAAGGCTCGAGCAGCCGCCCTGCAGCACTGCGCTCCCGTCCCGCCGAGGGGAGGAGGAATCAAAGCCACCCACACGCTCTGCACGGGGGGGAAGAGCGGAGACGGTTTACATGCCAAATATTTCTGCTCAGATTTGACATTTACGGTCCTGGCAACCTTGATGCCTGTGTGAATTTAAAAGATGCATTTGCTTGCCTTATGCTGAAGCCGGCAGCAGGAGGGGGACACGCCACCGTCCTCATGGGGAGAGGGGTTCTGGGCCCCCACCACTGCTGCAAATCCCACAGCAGATCCCCACTGACATCCCCGTGCAGTGGCAACCAGGCCACACCTCGTCTGGCCAGGGGTATGGCAAACTTGGGAGGCTGCTGCTAGGAACAGCTGGATGCGCTCAGGACCACAAGGTATGTGGTCCCCAGCCAGGGGTGACTCGGTGCTTGAAGACCTCAAAGTAGCTCAGGTTGCCCCGAACCACAGACAGCAGCAGAGCTGAGTAAATATCCTATATTCCCCCCAAAGCTCTTGAACATGTCCCTAAAGATCCACCGGCAACTGCCAGTAGAGCAGCTCTTTTTCATGGAAAGTTTTACTTGGCTTTAATTAGATAAACCCTACTTGAAATTCCAGTAAATATTTACAAGAGGCAATTTCAGCTGATAAAAATCACACAGTGCTGGTAGCTCAGACTTTCCTACGCAGTGCTTACGTTCGGCGTCGCTCGTGCCAGTGGTTGCTCAGGTTTTGATGAATCTCTAAAACTCAGGTTGAGAGCAAAGCCCAGGGCAGGAGACAATGTCTTACCCAACGAATAATGGCAAGGACAAGGCAAACACTGCCCCAAAATTGGAACTGTCAAGTCAACAAGGCAAGAGGAGGGCCACCTACGAGGAGTAACGACGGCAGAGAAACACCCTACTGAGAAAAATCAACCAGCAAAGTGGAGAATTTTGAAAAAGCCTAAACATTTGTCTTACAAAACCACACACCCACATTTTATCTCTGTGAAACAAGATGCCGAGACATTAAGAGACGGGACAGACAGCCAAGGTTAATGCGGGAGGTTTGAAATATGGATGACTCAGATTTATTAAGAAAGCTATGAAGAGACTTGGGAAAAATGGTCAGCATTTGGGGAGAAGTGTCTGATCTCCCTGGGATCAGCCATTCCCTCAAACCATGGATTTATCTGCCCAGATAACCAGCTGCCATGCCCCACAGAGAGTCAGCACCGGAGGCAGGTTAGGAGCAGACTTTGGGGCAGACCCTGCATCACTGCTCACATGGCAAACACTGCCCTCCCAAAACAGGGACCTTACAGAAATTCCAGGCTCTACCCATGTTACTTTAACAGAGGATCTGACCCTTGAAATTATGGTTGCTGGCATGTTTTTAGCACATGGTATAATCAGCTGCTGAACCACGAACAATGGGAAACAGCTATTGGGTCTTCATGGAGGATAATCCCAGGCTGTGCAACTGCTCCGTGCCCAGCCTGGGGTGGGGGTCCCCCTTACCAAAAAGCCCCATATCTCATTTCACATTTAGCATCTTGTATGTAGAAAAATGCAGCCACAGGAGGAATTTCAGCTGCCATGAAATCTCTCTCATCGCAGCTCCCCAGCAGCCAGCACCGCAGCAAATCCATTAGCAGCCCGCTGGCATCGCTTCACTGTTCAGAGGGGTTTGGGACCTGCTGGGAGTTTTGTTCCTAAAGAAGGGAGGGGAAACAAAAAAACAAAGGCACACAGACCTCTGTCCCCTCCAACGCAAATGAAAGCACTGAAGGTTTGGGTTTTGAAGGGCCAGGAGGAACAGGACACAGAGGGAGCTGCTGGTGAGTGCTTTGTGCCTGGCACAGGAGCTCAGACCTGACCCTCATGTCCTCAGCTGTGCAAAAGTTTGGTCACTTGGTAATGCCAAGACCATATCTAAGGCCACACTGTGCCCAGAGCAGGGCCTTATCCTGCTCTTGCAGCCCATCTCGACCACATGGACATGTTCTCCTCTTCCACAGGGTGTTTTCCATCCCCTTTTCAACACTACATCAACCTCATCCTTGAAACCTGCTGCTACGTACAAGCTCTGACTTGGGCTTGCAAAAATGTACTGAAAGCTTTTATCAGAACAACACCTGCTCTTCAGAGATACACGCTCCTGATGATGTTCTGTGGAGTTTGAATGACAGACCAAAAGGCAAGATTTTATTTTGGGTTTTAAAGCAGACAGTCATGTAGCAACCAACACAAGGTATTTTTGAGCTGCTTCCAGCTTTGGAGCTCTTGAGGTTCCTCGTTTTCATTTATAAACAATTAAAAGAACCGCCCTACAGTGCAGGCTGAGTGGGCTGCAGGTTATTACAAACCAAGGCTAAAAAAGGCTTAGAGAGAGAACATGTTAGCTACCAGGCAAACAGCATTAAACCTTCAGAAGGCTGATGAATATTCATTGATGTGATGGATCAAAATCAAACCACGGCTCCCTGGCAGGTCGTGAGGAGCTGCAGACAGTGCAGACTGCATCGTCAGAACAAAGTCCAGCTACAGCAGCCTTCTCCTTCCCTGCGAATCCTACAGAAATCTATTATTCAGGGAGAAAAACTGACAGCCCTTGGCAACCTGTCGGCTTGAGTTAAGGAGAGCAGAAGGGACCAGTTCCACACAGCATCGCACATCCTGCTCCCATGCCCCATTTATACCTTTGAGTGTTAATTAGATCAATGAATTTAAGTCAGATTGTGATCCAATGGCGCCTTCTGGCCTCTACTGTTGAGCAGGACAGAATAAATTAAGTTTAATTGCCCCTGTATGTATAGAGCCAGAGACGACAGGATGTGAAGGGTCACTGAGAGAGCTTCTAGCCAAACCCCAAATCCCAAGGCAGGACTGATGGGGCTGAACCATTCCCAAACAATTTTGCTATCACAGAAACAAGGGTGGAAATGTGTGTGTGATGGGCTCTAGCCTGGAAGCCCAGGGAAAGGAGGACACAGAAGAGGAGTAGAAAGAGCGTAGCCCATGTGTACCACCAAGACCAGGCAGGACAGGACAGAGGCCACATGCTGCAGCTCAGAGAGATGAGTTTTGTTGGTTTTCCCAGCCTTAAAAAAAAAGGATCAAGACTACATTGCCCTGAGCAGTGCTTAAATGAAATCAGTCATTAGGAGAAAATTGGACCCTGGTGTCGCTTCCGCCCTTGCTTTAAGGAAATGAGAGCAGCAATTACTGCCTGCATATTCAACAGCCTCCTCAGCAAGCTAAATTAGTCCACGTGGAGCAACGTGCTGCCAGAGCCTGTCTGTGACCGATGGCCTAACAAGCTGGTTTAAAGCCAGCACCGGTATTGCTACGTTGCGGTCTGCAGCCTAAAAATACCCAGCAAGGGTACAAACGCATGCAAAGGAGCGTGCACACTCCCCTTCACACCCGCCTCCAAACCCACCCAGCACCCAGCAGCTAAAGCCTCAAATATGAATATTAGCGTGTTGTTTGTCTGGCTCCTCTCCCATCCCTTCCCAAAAGAAGGGTGCAAGTTCCCGAGCGAGCTTTCTCCCAGGGGAGCTTCGTTTCAGTGCACTGCACAAGGGGAAAGGTGTTTTTGTGCAAGTGCAACTCTGTGCAACGTTCACTGACCACCTCCTCCAAGCCCTGACCGACCTTGGCATCTTGGGTCACACCAAGCTTCTCACCCTCCCACCCCTCATGAGTTTCAATGCTGCCTGGGATGCTCTCCACCAATGGACATTCTTTCTCTCTCTTCAGTCACTGCAAAGCGACCTCCTTGGCTGAAGGTGGCTGGGAGGTGCTCAGCCTCAGCAGACAGTTCTACAAGACACTGTGACCCCCAACAAGTGCTAGAGCAGGGTGTGCTGGACCATGCTGTACAGTGCACAGCAGGCAGTCATTGGACATCCCACACCCTACACACTCACCCCATCCCACTGCTGAGCAATGGTGCCCCCATCCACCAGTGCTTCTCCCCATGCACATCACACCCAGCACACAGGGCACTGCACATCAAACCCACTACTTACTTTGCATCGTTCTTTTAAGCAAACAATTCTAGATTATTTCCCTCCAGTGATAAGTCACACCTGGGCCCCCACAGCAATAAAAGCCTGATGCTCTCATGGCAGTTTTCAGACTAGTCGTACATTTGAAGCATCCCCTGAGAAACAGCAAAGCCTCAGAATCCTAGAATCTCCTGAGTTGGAAGGGGCCCATAAGGATCATTAAGTCAAAATCCTGGCTCTACACAGGACCAGCCAATTCAGAGCATGGGACTGAGGGCATCGTCCAGATGCTGCTTGACCTCAGCCAAGCTTGGTGCAGTGACCACTTCCCTGGGGAGCCTGTTCCAGTGCCCGACCACCCTCTCAATAAAGAACCTCTCCCTAATATCCAACCTAAACCTCCACATCGCAGCTTCATGCCGTTCCCTCAGGTTCTATCCCTGGTTACCAAAGAGAGGAGATGGGTGCCTTCCCCTTTGCTCCCCCTCATCATGAAGCCACAGACCACCATGAGGTCTCCCCTCAGCCTCCTCTTCTCCAGGCTGAACAAACCCAGGGACTTCAGCCTCTCCTCGTAAGACCTCCCCTCCAGACTCTTCCCCATCCTCGTTGCCCTCCTCTGGACACTCTCCAATATTTTTATGCCTCTCTTGTACTGTGGCACCCAAAACTGCCCCCACTGCTCGAGGTGAGGCCACCCCAGTGCAGTGTAGAGCCGTGTAGTGCAGCCTTCCCTGCCTGTTTTGATTTTTCACTCTACTGACCAAAGACAGCCAGCACCCTCCTTAGTTCTGCTCACTAACCCAGCCTCTTTTCAGGTCTGGTCCTGAAGATGAGCCCCACAAAATGTATGCCCAGTGCTCTGCCCATGGATCAAGCAGTGGTGTTTGGGTTCTTCCCCATCTCCAGAGTAAGAAGTGCTTCTCTGTTTCATATGTGCACCAAAGCCAGAGCAAAGAAACCCTCTTTAATGAGGGGGACCCAAGTGTCATTTTATTTAAAAATACATAAATTGAACTCAATCCCTTGTGTGGATGAGAAGAGAAGGACAGGACTGGCTTCCCCGAAGCAGGAGACACCTCCCCTCCAATGCAGAAGCCCAGGGCACCAGCACCTCCAGCATGGACCCCACACTTCCCATTACAAGCAACCAAGATGACTTCTTGCCCACAAGCTCCCATTCCCCAAAAAACCCCTTTTTTGTCATAAAGCTGTTTTCACACACAGGGTACGCAGGGATATTTGTGTTCAGTAGAAATTTGTGCATAGAGGCAGGAGGGGAAAACAACCCCAAAATGCTTGGCTAAAAAGCTTCAAATTGTTTGACAACTGCCTCTTCCCCCTCCATGGAACAGCAGCCTGTGGAAGGGGGTGGGGGCAGAGCACAGGACCCCTTCTGTGATGCCTCTGGAAAATCAGCTGCCAGGAGGAGCCTACTCACCTCTAAATCACAAGAGCTGTAATTCTCAGTGTAAGCAAATCTTGATGACTTGGGTTTCATGGATTTATAAACAGATTTACCAAAACCTGAACTAACTCAGATCCTCCTTCCTCTTCCCAGAAATCCTGCTATACTCCATGAACCCAGCCAAGAGGGTTTTGCATCTCCTATTTTTGCCCAGCCTGCCGGTACCCAAAGGATGCTGGCAGTTGCTGGCGGCAGTCTCAGGCTCTCAGCCTGCTCCTGGAAAGCCCCATCTGCTAGGACTGTCAAAAACCCAGCACTCACCTAAAATGTGTCACCTCCTCTTTGCGTTCTTTCCTTTTATTGTGGTATTTGTCACAACCTGAAGTGTACATCACACCGCTCAAGGGCAGAGGAGCTTTGATGGTGAAATTTAGCAAGAAAAAGGAAACTGGTTTATTCATTCTGGAATATGAGGCCTTGTCTGGAATAGTGTGTGCAGTCCTGGGCTCCCTGGGTCAAGAAGGACAGGCAGCTACTGGAGAGGGGACAAAAAAGGGCTATGAAGATGATGAAGGGACTGGAACATCTCTCTTACAAAGAGAGGCTGAGGGACTTGGGACTCGGGACTCTAGCCTAGAGAAGATTGAGGGGGGAATCTTATCAATGCTTATAAATACTTGAGGGGTGGGTGTCAGGAGGATGGGGTCAGTCTTTTTTCAGTGGTGCCCAGGGACAGGACAAGGGTTATGGGCATAAACTTGAATATGGGAAGTTCCACCTAAACATGAGGTCAAGTGCAGAGCAAGGGATGTTTGCCAGCGTGTTGCAGGACCATGTCTGTCCCAGCGGATGGAGAGAAGCCTGGGTCTGAGAAGATGCTGCAGCATCCCTCAGGTGCCCCAGGGATGCTCGTACAGCCCTTCAACCCTTGTAGTTACAGAGACTGGCACAGGCCAATGGCATCTTGGCTTGTATCAAAAACAGTGTGTCCAGTAGGTCTAGGGAGGTGATTGTGCCCCTGTACTCTGCATTGGTGAGGCCACACCTCGAGTACTGTGTCCAGTTCTGGGCTCCTCACCACAAGAAGGACATGGAGGTCCTGGAGTGAGTCCAGAGAAGGGCAACCAGGCTGGGGAAGGGGCTGGAGGGCAAATCCTATGAGGAGCAGCTGAGGGAGCTGAGGCTGTTTAGCCTAGAGAAGAGGAGGCTGAGGGGAGACCTTATCACCACCTGCAACTACCTGAAGGGAGGTTATAGAGAGATAGGTGATGGTCTCTTCAGCCAGGTGACAGGTGATAGGACAAGGGGGAATGGCATGAAGCTGAGCCAGGGCAGGTTTAGATTGGATGTTAGGAAAAAATTTTTTACTGAAAGAGTTGTCAGGGCCTGGAACAGGCTGCCCAGGGAGGTGGTCGAGTCACCTTCCCTGGATGTGTTCAATAAAAGGGTAGATGAAGTACTTAGGGATATGGTTTAGTTTAGGATGGGAATGGCTGGACTTGATGATCTTAAAGGTCTTTTCCAACCTTGTTATTCTGTGTGTGTGATTCTGTGTATGAGGAGGAACTTCTTTACTCTGAGGTTGGCAGTGCCCTGGGACAGGCTGCCCAGAGAGGTTGTGGAGTCTCCATCTCTGGAGATATTTAAACCCCACCTGGACACTGTCCTACACGGCCTGCTCAAGGTGACCCTGCTCTGGCAGGGGGGTTGGATTAGATGATCTCCAGAGGTCCCTTCCAACCCCGACCTTTCTGTGATTAGAGCCAATAAACAAACATTCACCACTGAAGGGAGGTAGAAAAAAAAAAGTCTCAAATTCCTAACACACCACAAAAAGTTTTTCCATCTAAACAAAACCTTCACCTACTACAAGCAGCAGAAGTGCTGGAAGAGACATTTTTGTACACATCTCCATGTGTTGATGATGCTACTCAGGGAAAAGGGCAACACCCTCCATTGCACTGCAGGAGTATCATGGTCTGGCTGCAAGTCACCCCTCCAGCACACGAGCAAGCTCCCTGCCAAGGGAAGCACACGCACTGTTGACTCTGCAGTCCAGTTTTCAGGAGGGGGAAGAGCGTGGCGCACAGCAGGGTGAAAGAGGATCTGTGTTAGTGCTCTCCAGCTGAAATCAGTCCTCAGAGCTGTGCTGCTTGGTTTGGCAAGCTGGCAAAAGTGCGGAGCAAGGGATGTTTGCCAGCGTGTTGCAGGACCATGTCTGTCCCAGGGGATGGAGAGAAGCCTGGGTCTGAGAAGATGCTGCAGCATCCCTCAGGTGCCCCAGGGATGCTCACACAGCCCTTCAACCCTTGTAGTTACAGAGACTGGCATAGCTCAGAGCACAGATGAATCCAACCAGGGAACGTGCTGCTGCTGGAGCAAAGCTTTGTTTAGCTTTTGAGGGTTAAAACCCAAACATTGCTAGAAGTTTCCAAGTCAGCAAGACAGCGAGCAGCAGAGTAATACCAAAGGAGGTCACGAGTTCTCCATTAAAAGGGTGAACTTAATCGGTGCTGAGCTGAGTGCCAGCACCAGATCCTCTAAACCACTACAGACCACTTCTTACAGGAGCTCCAGCAGATCAGCTCAGGCAAATGCCATTTATTTCAGGAACAAGGACAACAAGTGTGGAACCACAGACAAGACCCAGTTTGTGAACCTATATTAATATATATAAATGTTTTAATACTCACTAGGGTTCTAAACGACCCAATTCTACAAATCCACACATGTCACTTTCCCAATAGCCAGGAGGATCTGTGGTCCTTCTTTGGCAAACCAAAAAGTGGGGTGGAATGGTGGCTGGAGGAAGAAGTGCTTTACAACATGCATATTCCTCCCTTAAACAGCCTGAATGATTTGCAGCCTGAAGCCCAGGCATACCACTTGTCAAGTCTGAAAGGAGTAAGGTGGAGGCAGTGGGGGGCTCTCCAAGAAGGATGGTTGTAGCATCCCCCTTCACTCCCCGTGTCCTGGCCCAGCTTCAAAAGGCAACACAGAAAAAGCCAGCAGGAAGGAAAGGCGATGCGAGGGTCTGTCCCTCCCGATGCTCCCCTCACCCTGCTCTTGTTTCAGGGAGGCAGCTGCAGTGATGCATTGTGGTAGGGCTCAGAGGGGCAGAGATGCTCCTTTCAGAGCCAAGGTCATGCATGGGGAGGGATTAATGACTATGTGGGGCTCTCCTGAAAACCCACAGCCTTGCAGAGAAGAACCGTATCAAAATTGTTCTTTGTCATTTGAATCTGGTCTCTGAAGGAGCCTTTGTGGGTGTCTGGACCCACAGCACTGCAGATGTCCAGGCTGGGCAATGCCAAACCTTGCCCAGGCAGCCATCAAGGCCAAGAACAGCCAAGAGAGGGATGGAAGACCCCCTGGGCAGCTCAAGGGGCTGCTACAGCATCGCTGAGCATCCCAGGCTGAGCATTCTCTTCCATCCTGGCTCCATCCTCATCCTCTGGCACAAGCACAAGCCAATATCCAGCCCTACTCCATTTCCATCCCTGGTTTTGGCTCCAGCTGGGGGAAAATGCTCATGCAATGCCCAAAATACCTCCAGCAGTCTGACAATACTAAGCTGTGAAGCCCACTCCAGTGTGCCACAAGATACATATAAATTATCCAGGAAAAGCAGCTTCAGTGATCAGAAACCTCCCGACACTAGAGAGGCGCTGGGACCACCTCCCAGCACAGCTGCTGGAAGTAGACCTCCTCTCTCTATCCGAAAAGGAGGTGGGTTTAAGTGGCTTCATATCCCAGATCGCTCCCAGCTCTGACTATTCCCTCTGACCACGCAAAGCTTTTGTCAGTAAGAACTCAACAGCAGAGAGAGAGGAGCTGCATTTCCCACTGGAGGAGGATATTTGTTTGCCAATTAGCCTTTTCCTGAAGAACAATACATTCAATAAAAACCTTCCTTTATTTTAATTCCCTCTTTTTTTCCTCACCCCTCGCACCCTCCAGCCTCAAGCCCTGCTCCTCCAATGAATATTTGGGCTGTGACTTTGATTTACCGTATGCAAAGCCTCACTGCTGAGCTTTCCATTTCACTGCTCCCCATTTCAGCAGTAATCCCCAGGGTGTGACGGGCTCTCTATGTATAAAACCGAGGGGAAAGGCAGGCAGGTTTTTCCTCTCAAAGCCTCTTAATTAATACAGCTTTGCAAACTGGAGTTTCCAAGTTGCTCAGCAGCAGATGCTTCCAGTCCAAGCAGCTCAGCAACGTCTGCACTGGGGCCATCACCATGGCAAGGCAAGAAGAAGCTACCAGTGGAGTCCCAACGGGCTAGTTTTGGGTTGATTTGGGAGATTTTCAGGATTATACATGCTCAAGGTGAGGCTAGTGGAACCACCAGTGTACATGCAGCTTGTGGTGTGTAGCAAACTGGTTTGTTTCTCTTTCAAAATGGAAACTGGGTGGAAGCTGCTGTAAATAGGAGTCCTTCCCAGCAGGGGTGCTGGTGGGCAGGTGTCATTAAACTTGTACTCCAGGAAGTGCCCAAAGCAAACAAAACCCATTTGTCAGATCTCTCAGCTGGCTTACTCATCCACAAAGCTGATTTCCCTTTAAAGATTTCTAAATCCTGATGTTAATCCAGAGTGACTTTTTCCCCCCTGAAGTATCAACCTGGGGTTGAAAATTCCTTGATAAATATGTCTGATGGAAGAAATGGCTGCTTTCCTTCCAGTATGACACCAATGCCTCCCCAGTGCTTCAGCAGATGAACTCTGAAAAACAGTATGTCTGAGCCTGCACCATGCAAAATGCAATGCCAACAGCTTCAGTGCAATGCTGCCTGCTCCCACCCAGCCTGGGAAAAAGCAGCAATTTTTATCACATGACACTAAAAGACTGTTTGCATTTAAACATAATGAGGAAAAGCAGGTGAGCACAGCAGGCAAGATTGATTGGAAGGCATGATTATCTTTTTTTTTTTTAGGGCAGATGCAACACAATGTAGCTTACAAAGCTGCTTGGACCAGGACAGCTGAACGATGCCATGCTACAGGACAGCACGACTCAAGTTCCCCCTGGAGAGATGCTCAAACCCACAACCTGTAATTCAGAGGACCTGCCTTGATGGAGGCAAGTCATTTTCACTGCCTAGCTGTCCTGCACCCTCCCACTGATGGCAGGGAGCAAGGAAGGGCTTGCTCTGAAGTTGGCTGACCCATCACTGCCAGGGACAGACCAAAGAAAGGTCCCACTTCCACAGCAGGAGTAACCAGAGTGGAACATCCATCCAGTGGAGATCCCAAAGGGATGCATTTAAAAATCAATAGAGGCTATTTTAATGCTTAATCCAGGAAGGAATCAGCATCAGCAGCATCAATACAAACCAAATTTAAGCACACTGAGTACATGCTTAGGATTTTTATTTTTTCTTTTGTGTACTAATTCAACCAAATCTGTTTTTTTCCAGACTCTTTGAAGTCCAAACAGGGCATCCAGAGCATCCCTAACGCTTCACACATCCTGCCTGCCTCCACCTATATGTGCCACTTAAAAAAAGAGCCTCTTCACCCCACTGGAGCAAATGTGGCTATGAGGACACCCCCCTCAAAGGTGCAATATTGCAGCAGCAGCAGCTACCTCCCCACCAGGGCTATGTACAGAAGTGGGCTCCTCCTCTTTGGAGATTTTCACACTGCACCCACCATAAATTGCAATACAAGCTTCCCATCCCTGTAGATATTTATACAATGACCTCCCTTTTCATTAAAATTTTTTTTAAAAACCAAAACAAAACAAACAAGCACCACACCAGCCTTGCAACTGCAAAGAACTGCTTGAAAAAGTGACCCAAGGGGATTCTGAGAGGCTCAGACACCCCAAGAGAAGATAACTCTGTTTGAAGTTTTTAATCTAATCTCATCTGCCCCAGGAAGGCAGTCTGGGTGTTCACGTATCTGGGACTAACCACACTCTAGATGCACTCACAAGCACAGAAATACCTTCCCAGCCACCACCACAGGCACAGGAAGTCACAGTTTCTGTCTGGGGTACAGCACTGTGCTCTGCCCTCTTCCATCCATCCTTTCACAAGCCCACTGTGATCTCTGCAGAAATGCTCCATGGTTCTACACCATGACTTGCTCACTTTCCCAAGTCTTCAAACTAGTCCTCGATGCTCCTGGACATTTGCAAGCTCACAAGTCCTTGCAGATGACTTCTTGTCTGGGCTTGGAGTCCACCACTCTGGCCAGTCCAGTGAAAGTACTTCTCCCCATTGACACCAGTCCTGTTTACTCACAATCTGAAACAATGGAGAACTTTGCTTCTTTGAGGGTTCCTGAGTCCTGGTGGTGTCAGGGTCTTGCAGAAGTCTTAACATCTGCTACCTGGATGGGGCTTCACTGTACCACCGGTGATCAGCACCTCTGTGACATTCCTTCAAAGCTCACATCTTCTCCTGGCTTCATGTGATGTATATTTGACTGACATCAGGTCTGCCAAGCTGCCCAGTGAGAAAGTGCATCTCAACCACTTCCCCTTCCATTAGCAGCTATGAAGCTGAAACAGGTCTGAAACAACGAAGGTCCCAAATGAGGTTCTTGCTTTCCATTAACCAGCTCAACAGATCTTTCAACATGGCCCAGACAACACCACTGATAAAGTAGGGCCCAGCAGGTCTAATCAAGCTTGAAACCCAGAGAGCTGAGCCTTATTCCTCGATTTGTCCTTCCTCAAGCCCACACGGTGAGGGTCACAAGCCAGCGAAGCAAAGGCTTCAAGTGGAGTGAGGCACGTTCATTGGGCATCTGAAGCAGCTAAGCAGAGCACTAGCAATAAAAGGGACAAAGCCAAGCAAGCAGCGATGGTGCTTTCCAGCTCAGGAGCCTCAACAACATCAGAGCATCTCTGCTGAGACACCCAAAGGTATCACACGGCCATACACTTCACCATGAGATGGAGGTTACTATGAGAAGGCTGTTTTCTGCTTAGCTCCTAGCACAAGATCACCCATCCCAAACCCTCCCTAAAACAGAACAAGGAGATCCAGAACCCCCAACACTCAGAACCTCTATCTCAAAGCCCTCCCTGCAATACAGCCTGAAATGTTGCTGCCTACCCACTGCCCTGAACCTTCAAAAACATCTTCCTCTGTGCCTAACCTCAGTGCTCCAAATTAAAACTGCGGTTAGGTTGTCCTAAACACGTGATAATGAAACAGCTCAAAGAGAGATTGACCTCAAGATCATCCACAATCTCATGACTGTCCAACAGGGAAGGGAATTTAAATAACTTCTGGCTAATGAATCTTCACAGCATTTTCCAGTATAAGGCCTGTAACAGAATCACACAGAACTACAAGGTTGGAAAAGACCTTCAAGATCATCAAGTCCAACTGTCTCTTGTCCTATGCTAAACCATATCCCTAAGTACCTGATCTAACACTGCAGCAAAAGCTGGAAGAAGCTGAACATTGGATTTAGGTACCTGAAAACGCCAGATTCACTCCGTTACTGCCAGAGATGCCACAGGAGGAGAAAACACCCTGAAATAACTCCCTCTACAGCTAAAAAGAACTCTCAACGTCCCATTAATGGAGGGTTTTAGCATTCACAAGAACAACCCATCCCCATCAACTGCAACACAAGCTGGAGGAGGGGAGAAAAAGCCTCTCCCAGGCAGTCACTGGCATTTTTTAGCTCAGCTGACTGCCTCATGGTGGGGAAGCAACCCTGTGCATCAACAGCAGCACTTCAAGCATGCTGGTGCTTTATAAATTCACTTTCAGTAGATTTATCCACACGTCATATGGAGAAGGAATGTGTGCTATGCAAATCCAGCCCCAGACTGCTCCCTGCTTAATCTAGCTTTAGATTCAAATGCTTATTACCATGGCGTCTAATCGGGTAATGCGTAATAGACAGGTTTAGTTTGGGCTCCCAGTAATTCAGCAATGTTCTTACTAAGGCACCAAAAGGAGAAAGAAAAAGAAAAGAAAATGAAAACAAACAAACAAAAAAAAGGAAACAAAGAGGAAAAAAAAATACAATTCTGCAAAGAATTCAAGCTCTGATGGAACGCAGAGAACAAAATCCAGGCGTGGAAAAAAAGTATTGACACCTACCAGTAAAAGCCAGGCAGATCTGCAAACATTTGGCAGCTCACCAAGAACACAGTGAACACCCAGTCCTGCTCCCACCCCATCCTATCCCTGCAGGGAAGTAGGTGGCTGATCTTTTGGGGTCCCTCCCCTTCCCCCTTGTGAGACTTAAGGTGACACAAGAATCTCACACGCCCACGCAGGACCTGTCTACTAGCAGCTAGCTCCCAGCAGTGCCAAGCACTTATAGATGCTCTGGGAATCCACATTAGGACCTCCACAGACTCGGTTACACATACCAAACAGGAGCTCTTTGCAGGTTTGGGGATGAAGGGGTTCCCTCTCTGCATCAGGATCTGCTGCAGGACACTGGGATCATGGGAACGTTGTTCCTGGAGGCCACCACCTTCCTGTCTGCCGGCACCAGCCCCACAGCAGGACTCATGCCATGGCCAAAGTCATCTCTATCCCTACCTGCACCTCACAAGGTGATTCATTTCACTTACAGGTTCATCAAATAGTTTGTCTGTCCAAGCCATGTGCCACCCCTGGTGCATACAACCCAGATGCAAGCCTTTCACCTCCAACATGCAGCTACAACTCAGCCACTATGCACTAGAAGTAACCCCGAGGCACGGACACAAGGACACACCACTCAGGCTTGACAGGTCCTCCTCTCCATCTGCTGCTCCTCCATGACACTAAGCTTTCCAGCAGTGGAAGACAGTGAGGTTTTCAACCTTCAGGACACCAAATCCCAACAGCTTGTCCTCCTTTGCCTCTGCCACGCCGAATGGCACAGAGATCTACAACCAGGTCTGGCAAAGGGTCAAGACACGCAACCTCTGAAGACCCAAAAGGCTGCACTGACCCTGCTACGCTACAGAAACTGCCCTTAGGGGGGTAACCAGCACTAGGAACACCAACCTCAACAAAGGGGAGACTTCCCTCTGTGAGCCTAAGCGACACAAGTCACATTAAAGGCTGCAGGATTAACTTACACTTGTTAGAAGTCAGAGAATTCACACAGACAAACATTCCCCCCTGCAACACCTACATGTCTGCGCAGAGCCTGCAGCGTGGGCTCTCTGTTGTCTCCTAAAGTACTAAATCCAGCTAAAGCACTCTTTATGGCTTGGATGTTCATAACATTTATATGTATTCCCTGCAGCCTAGTACAGACTGAGTTTTCACTGCATCCCTTCCTTTAATAAAAAAGCCTCCACAACATCCTTCTAACCTGATGCCTGCTTTTAAACTCACAGCAGCTCCAACGTTTGAGATGAAAATCCATCTGGAACAGAACCAGCCAATGGACTTGATGAATTGTCAAAGATGGGGAGGAGAAGCAGATGGACAAACCAACTTTAAAGCTTCCTTTCATTCGGCAACTGAGCTAAAATCATAGGTTAATTTTCAATGATGCTCGTTATTACCAAGGAAAGCAAGGCAGCTGATAGTCTGCCTCTCAGGCACACGTGCTCTATGCTTCATCATTTACTGAATGTATATTCAAGTGCTTTGAAAGGAGAAGGAAAACAAGCTCAATGGAACTGGAGAGTGCAGCTCGCAGTGTTTTCATAAGCCTGCTCAAAGACTAAGCCAGATTTACCAGAACCTGGCTTCATGGGTGGCTGGCCAGGATCTCGCTCCAGCTCTGCACCTCCCCAGCTCACGGCAGTGCCTGGAGATGGTCTGGGGGGGCTTTTGTTCCTTACTTCTCTAGCCAAAACAACAGTGGGGATGGTTAAATGAGGTGGAAAGACCCATGGGCTGAAGGGAAGAATCCCTCTGCATGACTCCCTGCCTGAGGATGTGGATGGAGATGCTAGTGGTAGAGTCCTTCCCAGCACCAAAGGAGCCACGCAAATAGTATTCACCTGTCCACAGAGACTGGATATCCCAGCACAGACAGACTCATTTGAGAGCCAAAGCAGGAAACACTCACTTATTAACAGCCACTTCCAGAGCTCTGACTACAACAGTGTCCAGGGCAGGGTCATTCCCAGTGATGTCTGAAGAGCTCCATCCCATCGTGGCACAGGTACTCACACACAGTTCACACACATGTACTTCCAAGGACAAAAAAATAATCCAAAGCTTCAGAAGCTGTATTTCTGGAGCTGTGGATAACACACATGCAAAGAGCCTGGTTTCCTTACAATAACCCAGGATGGCAACCCACTTGAGATGTAAAAATAATTTAATGAATAAGTATATTTAGATTTATAACCCCGCAGCAGCTTTATTTATAGGGATGCCAATCACTTTTACACAGATATAAAATTGGCTGGCAGAACGCCTTAGACTATATCCAGAAACCCATCTGTAACAAATCTAAGCCGTGATATCTCTGCATACATTTGGCCAAACAATAATGCTAATGCCAGCCATCTTGACTTTAAATGTACAGATGGGATGGGGAGGGGCTCTCCAAGCCTGCCACATGGCCAAAGATGGGGGAATTTTGCTATCACCTACTCTAAACTCTTTGGGGAAAGGACCAGATGAAGGAAAACCAGTCACCCTCTGGGCTCTGTGGATGCTAATACCAACACAATGGTGGCTGAAGAGCAAGTCAGCATCCAGCTGGCTACAGGTGAACCTCTTTCAAAACCTTTCACCACTGAAATGCAGAGCTGTCAGCAACGAAAAAACAACTCAATGGAACACTACAGCATCTTTAAGAGATGAGAGGATTAAGCTAAGGATCTTGCATGCAGTTTTTTTGATCCATTGCTCAAGACACAAAGCTGGGAAAGAGGAAGATGTAGGAGAAATTAATTGAAAATTGCACTTGGCTCTTGATCTCAAAGCAGGTAAGGATTCCTAGTGAGATTTCTCCTCTCCTACCCCTGCCCAGGATGTCACAGCTTTATCTAAACCTACAGATATCAAAGGAAGAGACTGCTATTGATTTCCATGGGGCTGGCACTGCAGCATTCCAAACTACTCTCTGATGTTTGGGTGGGTCTGGGGGCTTTTGGTTGCTGCCCCTCCAGCTCAAACAGGGACCACCTGGAGAACTGAGAAGTTGTGCTTAATTCAAAGAACAATTCAAATTCAAAACAAAGAAAAAAACCCATTGTTCTTCCCTGTGGGATTGGTGGGGTCTGGTTGTCTCAGAAATGGGGAAAAACAGGGATGGCTCCACATCAAATACAAACTATGGGCATCTCACCCATGAAAGTTGTAGTATTTTGGCAGATGCCAGGGCAGGAAGGGTTACTCTGGAATATTACTTTGAATAGCTCTGGGAATAAGCCCAGCATTAATTTTCAACATTTATTCAGCAAACTCTTTGAATAAACCAAGAGAGGCTTGCACACAGATACTGACAGCATTATTCCATAGATTTTTGCCTCTTAGATAATTTATGAGGCAACAACACCCAGCAAACACGACTGCCTTCCAACTCAACACATGGATTCAACTGACCCCTGCCTTGGGGACAAGGTAACCTCTCAAGATCCCTTCCAGCTGAATTCTCATACCATTTTACTCTGCAAGCTGTTTACACGTTGGCATTTGCTCAGATTCATCCCTGGAAATAAATATGTCTAGAAGAGTAATTGATGGAAAGAAAAAACAGAAACCCAACAGCATTTCCCTCTCTCAAGGACAAAGCAAAGGCAAACAACCAGACGCGGAGCTATGACATCCTCGATCCAAATGTTTTCCAAAACAGTTCCAAATGTTTTCCAAAGCTTCCTGCTGAAGCTTTTCACAGCTAGGCTGCAGCTTCACCAAAGCCTCGGGCTACGGTTGCAGCCCGTGCCGTTATTGAGTGGGGCATCACAGTGCAGTGCAGCACACACCAAGGAGATGGTCAGCGATGCCTTTACCAACAACACGCCTGCCAAAACACACCCAACACCCTTGTGCAGGAAACGCAGTGTTCTTCAAAGGAAAACCAGCCTCTGCTTCCTCAGCAGGGCATCTTCCAGTGTGACAGTGCTGACTGCTACGTGGACTCTCAGGTAGAGAGTCAGTGAATACATGTGGCCAGATGTCCTGTGCGCATGGAGCAAAGGCATATCTACCTGAGCCGTAAGATGGCTCAGCTCATGCAAGAGCTGGAGCAGAGCCGCCTGGAGCAGAGCCGCCTGGAGCAGGGAACTCAGGAGAAGAGCAGCGTGGCCTGGGGATCCCTGCTCTTCGCTGCCCTGCAGTACCAGCCACTCTGGGCAATTGCTGGACTCTTGGTCTTGCTAGTTGGCCTCTGGTGGTGCTTCAGGAGATGGAGTCATCAGGCAGACAACCCCAGGGAGGAGGAGGTGGAGGAGGAAGTTTATGGAAAGTGAAGAAAGAAAAAATTACACTTGCTGCCCTTAAAACAAGAAATGCTGAAGTTCTGTCCAAACACCAAACGTGGGCATTTGCGGCTATTACACAGCCAGAACTGAGATGGTTGTGGGAGATGCTGGTCTGAGAAGTTGATCCCAACAGCAGCAACCTCACAGCAGTGCTCAGCTGGAAGAACTGACCACTCTGGGGACCAGAGGCCTGGCACACAGCAGGTCCCTGTCCCCAGACTCCTCACCCCACTGCTGATGTGACAGCTCCCACTCATGCCTGTGGCCTCATCAGAAACAGTAGAGTCTCAGAGGTCTTTCAAAGTCCAAAGCTGACCTCCACCTTGTGCAACTTGCTTCTGGATGCAATCAAAACCCAAAGCAGGCTCTTTTCTGAAGGAGCCCTTCTATCAACTGTATGTGGGCATCTGGTTAGACCTTTTGTAGAGTTGACAAAAAAGCTTTGCTTGAGGATGGTAAAGTCTAGAGACTACAATATATTTTCCAGCTGGTCCAGCAAACCTAAAAAGCCCTCCCTTGATCTCAGACTGCCATGATCAAAGCCATTATCCCATTCGGAGCTGTTCTGAAACTTTAGGTTCCAAACGTGGAAGTTATTTTTAAAATCTAAACCAGGCCAAGCCTCTTGTTTGGAGTTTTACGAGGGAGAATGGGTGTGCTCCTTCCAAACCTTCTCCCCTGCCATGTCTAGAAGTGGCTGGTGGGCACATGGTGGAGGGTGACAGCAGGGAAGTGGCCCTAGTCCTGGGGGCATTTCACTGGCACCTGGTGGCCATGATCTGCTTGCATGGGGGGGACACAGCCTGTCCTCTGTCGGGGAGTATTCCCTATCCTTAACTGAGAAGTTTTTTGGAGAGCAAACATCATTTGCATCTCCATCCTAAGAATCTGTGCCTGCCTTTGGCATCCTCCGTGACAGGGCTGTGTTGCTCTGGGGCTCAAGAAGAGGAAACAGCTTGAAATACCTTATTTGCTATGGGCATTAAATAAAACTAAACGCTATGAGTTTCCTTTACCAGGTAGCAGGATGCCTAAGTACACAAAGAACAGCCAGTTCTGTGCCAAGGAACAATCAGAGAAATTTATTCCAAGAAAAAAATCATCTTCCAGTTTCCTGGCAGAGTATTCCAGGTGGCTGAAAGGAAAGAAGAAATGCACAGCCCTGCAAAAGCATAGGGAAGCCAAAGAGGCATCAGCTTTGCTCAGAGGCGACAAAAGACCAGTCAGCCCATCCCAGACCCACCAGCACCACGTGGTGAGCACCAAATCATCTGGTGTGCAGCAGCCACCATGGGAGAGGGGACCTATGGTCAGTCTGGATGGCCAAGGTTTGCAGCAGCCAGGCTGGGAGAAATCAAAGAATGGGCGATCCAGAGTGACAGGAGCTTGTGGACAACTGGGAAGAGCTTTTGGAAAGCACATGGCCACCAAGTTGCACCTCCTATATCCCAAAGTGGACCTCTAGCAGGGGAACATTCTTCAAAGAGAGATGAAGACAGGAGGTGACTCCTGCTGCAGAAAGGAAAGAGCATCATGGAGCATTCACGTGCTCCAGAGCTATTTAAAAGCCAAATTTAGCTCCATAGTGAATGCTTCATTTAACTGAGCAGCTTCTAAAGCACTGGGCAAACAAGCCAGGTCTTTTCCATTTCCTCCCAGCGTTCGTCTCCATGGAGCTTCCCACTTCCCTTTCACCCTCAACTCCCACCAGCTCTGCTCCACCTCTCCCCTCTTCCAAACCAAGCAGATCTGTGAAAAGCTGAGCAAAGCCAGCAGGCACGTGCCAGGAGGATGGGGATTAGAGACCCACCACCCCCACTGGCATCCCTTGTTGTGGCTGGAGGGGCCACACCAGGCAGGAGCAATGGCCATGCTGCACATCACATCCCCAGTGCTTCAGGTGTCTTGTGAACCTCCAGCAGCTTTCCAGCTGGGTAAACATCAAGGAAAAAAAATGAGGTTGACAGCCTTCCTCAAGAATATTTCCATCAAATCAGACTTTTCCCACCCTGACACAAAAGCAAGAGCCACCAGCAACCCAGTGCCAGCTGCAACAGCCACCACATCAGTGGAACAGAGGATTTGCAGGCATCTTCCCAAAACACTGCTTGGCAGCTGGGTGAGGTGGGTGGGACACAGGAAACCTGCTCAGCTTCAGCTCTGTTACAGCACAGAGCCCAACACAGTGGTTCATCTTTACTCTCCCTAACAAATACAGAAAGAAGATGGGACTTCAACCTCAGCCTCCATGCAAGGGCTTTTCGCTGGGTCTACTGAAGCCACCAAAGCCCTGCAGATCCTGATGGTTCCACCTTGCCCCTTCTCTCTAATGAGCTCCTACCAGGGAAGGTGGAGAGCAAAGCCCTGCTTCACATCCGTCACCCATGACAGGAGCTAACACAAAGTTACTCACCTTGAAAATTTACAGGCCCCATCACATGGAGAGCAGAGGAGCTGATGGCAATGGCTGCTTCTGGATTTAGAGGGATCTAAACCCATCATGGAAGCAGCGTGCACCCCAAACCCTTGCCCCCAGAGTTTGCATGCCTGACATGATAAAGGAGGTAGCGAGGCCAATTGATGAGGCACCATCCTGGCACCCAACCCCTACCCACACCAGCTTGGGAAAAGATGGGAAAACAAGGGGAAAACAGCAAATTGTCCAGCCAGCCATCAGCTGCTCTCAGGGATAAATACTGAGGGGAAAACACCACGTGATTCATTTAGGCGCTGAGCATGAACAAGGGGTGGGTTCAGCACCACATCTGTCTCATTTTGCAGCTTTCCAGCCATCTTGTCCCTCTCTTGCAGTGCTTTTCTGTGTCTCGCTTATCTCCCACGTTAAAGAGACAGGAAACGTGTGCACCACCAGTCCCCCTTTCCAAACCAGGCGCATAATACAGGCTGAAAACCACACAATTTCCAGTGCTGGCAAACTCACAGTTGTAACTTACTTCCAGGCAGAGCTACGATTTTTATAAGGGACACCACCAGGTTAAGGAGTCAAAGGTACACTGTACAGGCAAAGGCAAAAGCCCTTGATTTCTGCAAAGCCTCCTTCCTCCCCCGCCCCCCATCCTTTCCCCTGCCCCCAAAATGACAGGGAATAACACAGCTTTTGCCAGTTCAGTGGGGTATACATGAAGGCTTGGCTGAAAGCAACCTCATTAAACCAGCTTGGTCGTTAAGTGCCAATCCAAACATGCAGTCCTCTGATCACCGCATGACAGGCTGGGAACCAAAGGCAGTTTGCAATTAAACCCGTGACAATCAGGAAAAATCCTTCCAAACCCCACCCCCCTTCCCCAAGCAGAATCCACAAACACTATCCCCACCCTTTTTTTTTTTCCTCCTTCTTCTTCTTTCCCCTTCTTTTTATTTACTTACATAAGCAGCATGACAGATAGCTTGGGAGGAAATCAGACGCTTAAGGATTAAGCGACACTTAGGCAGCGCGCTGGAAGATAAATACGCCCTTTGGAAACCCTGTAACAAAAACAGAAGGTATAAACAGACAGTAACTAATTATTCTGATTAAATCTTGGAAGACCTGAAATACCCGACTGCGGCAGAACAAAGCCCGTGTGTGTGTGTGTGTGTGTGTGTGTGAGCGCTGGGGCCGCTCGCAAAAAATTAAGTCACACCCTTTTTAAAAGGAATTCACCCAAATAAACTTAAGCCCTTCTGCGTTGTTTTTGTTTGCTGTGTGTGTTTCTTAAGGTCTAGGCTGATAGGAAACCTCTGCCGTAGCCTGGAGGGATCCCATCGCCTTCAGCTAAAATTAGACTTCAAGGAAAGCGGGAGAAGGTGGGTGTCTCCAGCCTGCGCTGGCCCGGCAAGGCTCCCACCATGCGCTTGAGGAGCAGTGTGCCAGGGGTTTTTCCACCCCCTCCCATCGAAACTAAGAGAGAGGGGGTTTTTGGGGATTCAGAAACAATGAAGGAAAAGAAATAAATAAGGCGTGCTCTGAGGGAGAAGGGAGGGAACAGCAGGTCTACCTGGCTGCCAAGCTTGGAGGGACCTGAGCGGGGACCTGGATGCAGCGGAGCCACAGGGACAGGATGGGATGGGATGTTTGACCCAGTGGTGAGTGAAACCAGCAAAGCCCACCAGCAGCTCACCCACTGTCATGGATGCAGGGTAAGGCACCTGCTGTATCATGATTCACAACACCAGCGCAAGGAATCTCTGTGATAGCAGACGGCATGCAGACCATGACAAGGGGATGTGCTCAGTAGACATCCCCCTGCTCTACCTGCCTTGGAGGAAAACCATTATTTTCCTCCTCCCTTTCTCTCTGCCCTCCCCCACCATATTAAATGCCAGTGGAGCTCGGGGGAATATTTAATCTCAAACCTCAGTAATCAATCAGTTCACCCTCACGCATGAGAAAGAGTCACAGCAGTAAGCAGCAAATCCCTTTTATACCCAGCAATACGACGTTTTAATTACATAAATAACAGCTTTTAACATAAATCCTGAATGGATCCAGGCAGCCCCCAGGTTGTGGGTGGGGAAGGACATGGTGCTGGGGAAGGGGGTGGGGGGGAAACACAGGGATGGAGTGGAAGGAAAGAGCAGGGAGAAACCATCCTGGCAATTACTTAAAATTACGAGTTTACATGGCTGCTTCAGTTTGCCATTGGCGTGACGATGCTTTGACCTTGTGTTTGCCATCCCAAAGGATGGGCAGCAGTGTGGTGAGCAGCAAGCCCACATCCAGCCCTGCTACCAAAGCTGCACCATTTTTATCTCAACATGCCAGCAAGGGTGCAGGAAAACAGGGACAGCAAAGGCACAACACCCACAGGGAAAAGCTTGGGACCGGCTGCGATACAAGTAACAGCAACGGGGCCTCCCCAGAGCCTGTCTCTATCAGAGGGAGCCTTTCTAGCTGGGTTTGAGCAGGTTTTGGATCCCTCCCTGCCAACACTTGCTATTTCCAAGTGCAAGCTGAGCCAGGCCATCACGTGGCTGCCAGTACACCAGGCAGGATGCTACAAGGGACATCCCTCCTTCACCCAACCAGACCAGTCCCAAGTGGCACAGCTCACAGACACCTATGTTAAAATATATACTTTTTTTTTGTTTAAATATAAACACATGCACAGACTTTTCTAATATCTAGGAACAAAGAGGGGACACCCACCCCGCTGAAACCCCGTGTGCAGCTCAGCTGCTCTCTGCAGCAAGGAAGGAAATGAGAAGCAGAGACGACACACACACCCACTCGCCACAGCGTGGTTTGGCTCTGGGAACGTTTCTGGATTCCCCACCGTGAGCTCAGACCTCCAGCAGCAGCAAAACTGTCTCTGAGCCATGCTGGAAGAGAAGCAGAGGGGTCCCTGGGTGCTCATAGGGACAAAGGACCCCAGTGCATGGTCCATCAGCTCAGAGGTCCCCAGAACACCCATCATGCCCCAAGAACAAGTCAGAAACCCCCTCCCACATGAGACAACGGCACCCCTCAGCACAAACAGAACACCCCAAACCCACAGCCTGCAGCACAAAGCAAGGTCCCCTCCAAGGAGATGAAGCCACTCATGACCAGCACTCCATCCCCAGCAGACTACCTCAAAGTGCAAGGGAAACAAGTTGTGGATCAGGGATCTTGGGTTATCTTTGGTCTCTCTATGTGTAGCAGGGCTGGGATTCTGAATCCTCTTTCATCAGGCAGATCCTGAGGCAAATTTCTTCAGCACATGTGCACTGCTTTCAGAAGATGCACACTCCT
The DNA here is from genome assembly GCA_020800305.1 of Porphyrio hochstetteri. Classification (NCBI taxonomy): domain Eukaryota; kingdom Metazoa; phylum Chordata; class Aves; order Gruiformes; family Rallidae; genus Porphyrio; species Porphyrio hochstetteri. The sequence continues at coordinate 63,407,271 of CM036908.1, read as the reverse complement.
TGGCTTGCATAAGCACTTTTTGGAAGGGGAGGTGGCATGGTGCAACAGGAATTTTTCAATTCCTCTCAAGAGGAAGCATCACACAGAGATCTGCAAGGGAAAACTACCTGTAACCAAGATTTCCACACTGTAGTCGCCTTCCAAAAGCCAGCACTCCCATCCCTCCATTAATTTTTGGCTTCAGTTTCCCCAAGACTTGTAACATCAGGAATTGCCTAGCACAAGGGACGAATTCCTCAAGCTCCACGTGCATCTCAAGAGAAACTGTTGCACTTACACCCTCCCCATCCTCTTTAGCCTATGCTGGGACATGCACAAGTGACAGAGCACCATCAGCTGCTCACAGGGTGTTCCTGGATGGTCCAGCTGTATCCTCATCCTCCCCCAAAGAGCAGAACTTTGCAGTGTGATTCAGGACAGAGATACTCAGTTGCAGTATGTAGAGCAAATTAAACCACAGCAGCAAGCATGGATTTATCGATTCATGGAAAACGCCCTTATAAATGACTTCATTCACATCAACGGGACAAGACAAAACAAGGCAGGAAGACCTGACAGATGATTTCAGCAAGCAAGTAGGTAAAAATGCTGCTTGACATCTGCTTTACATATACAGAAGCTCCATCCACATCCACTTGCTGGTCGCGTAGGGCTGCAGTCATCACACAGGGTTGGATGCAGGGGTCTGGATGCAAAGGCGGCTGCTGCCAATGTCATCTCATGTGCCACTCCTCTGAATGGGGCTGTCTGCCATGGGGCAGGGAGGTGGGGACCTGGTGAGATGTGGCACCAATCCACACCAATCTCTTCTGCACTGTCCTCCTCCAGCCCTGTGAAATCCCATGAGAAGTGCCTGCTCCAAAAGAGTGGCTTCTCGTAGAGTATGAGACTCCTGAGCATTGCAGCCTGCTAATCTTACCCACTTCTCTTGGCACAGAGGGCTGAATGCAATTTTGTGAAGTTCAGGCTCACTCCTGGAGCTGCCAGAGGTCTGGACCCAAGATGGCCAGATGAGGCTGAGGTAATTTTTTGCGGGTGTTTGTTCTAGTGCTTAAATGCAGCTCAATAAATAAATGTACAGATGTACCTGTGCCTTGCTTTGGATAGTACACATCCAACTTTGCCTTCCAGGCATGGGCAGTTTGCTAGACTGAACAGCCACTGGATGCCTACCACAGCCCCCTGACAAAGTGATATAACACCTACATTTTTTAGCTTCTTGATGAAAAGGCAAGCAGAGAGCTCACATTTCCCCAGCACGAAGCATATCCTCAGCTTTTATGCACATGGCGCACTTCCCTGCACTCCTACCAGTCAAACCAGCACTATCAACATTGAGGCATGGGGCAGGTGCTGCCCTTCCACCATGGGCTCAGCAGCAGTCCCACTCCCAAACCACTTTTGCCAGGAATGGTCACAGCAGATCACAGCTCAAACCGCTTTCCATGGTTTCAAATCACCTCCTGGGATCACTTTCCAGCATCCCTGTCTTCAGATCATCTCGTAGTGTTTAAAATTGCCACCAATTTGAGACCCACTTGAAAAAACATCAGTGAAGATGCTGAGTCACACTGGATGCCTCCAGGATGGTACCTGCAGACGTCTTCTAGGAACACCTCCGCCTCATGCAAACTCCCCCGCTGGTAACAGTAAAACTACAATTATCTCTGCAGATTAATAAAGGGTACTGTATCTCTGGCAGCAATCTGAGGCAGGGACTCCCAGCAGCAATGAGTTCAAGTTATCAGTGCACACAGGCACACACACAGCTGTGTTTGTGGTCCCCATGACTCGCAGTCACCCCACGCCCTGCTACGCTGTCTCGCCCATTCCCCAAAACACACCCCATCCCCCCGGCACTGATTAATATTTCGATAAACAAACGTGTCACGTCACATCTATTCACTTCACTCATCATCAAGGGGTTGCCATCCCCACGTGCACTGGCTTTGCAAACTAAAACACTAGCAGGTTTCACGTCCCTGGTGTGACACCATCCCTCACCTCTTCCCAGTCCCAGGGTACGGCTCCCAGCTCTGCAGCATCCTTCTGGCTTGGGGTGGAGGAACTGCCATCCTGGATGGACCAACTGCCCCCAACCCCACTATCTGGGAGTGATAGAGAGAAAACAGCTCCTTTACATGGTAAGAATTAAAAAAAAGAAACCAAATCCCCTCAATGAATTTGTGTCACTGGCACAGCCTGGGACACCTGCAATCATCCCCTTGCAGCAGATGGGTGATGGGCTGTGCACAGCACTGGGGAAACATCCAACATGAATGCACATCATCAAAACAGAGGGCACCAGCCGCTGCCCATAGCTCTTGGGGACACAATAAATAACACTACAGAGCCCAGAGCTGGGAAGGCTGCGAGCCCTGTGAGTCCTTCCCAGCCCAGGAGAGGGGAGAGCAAGCTGGCACGTGTGCTTTGTGAGGGTCCTCGCATTCTCAGCTGACAGGTCCAAGTGATTTCTGGTTGTGCTATCCCAGGAATCACCCTCATGAATATCTCTGAGGCCAGAACAGCAGCATTTGGGAATTATCACTTTCTGCTGCAGTCCTAGAACGAGCTCTGCACTCTCACCATGGCACGGCTGGTACTCAGATGATGCAGCTGAGCCCGTGCGCATCACTGACCACCACACACTTCCTGTCATCTGCTGCCCATGCACACCCAAAGCAACACAGAACCAGCACAAACATCCCTCTAAAGCCAATGCAGCACAGAAATACACAGAGATGCCAGCAAATCCCCACTTCATTGCTTGTTGGAAATCATTTAAAATGGCAAAGAGGAAAGGCAAAGCACAGCGCTGCAGCCAGTGCCAGCAAACACTGGAGGAACAAAGGGGAAGAGGGCTGAGGACATGCTGCTACCTGCTGCAGCTTTTACCCTTTCCAGGGGACCTTCTTCTAACTGCTGGTTTGCTCCTGGGACATCAGGAAAGCACAAACCGCCCTGCCCTTGGAAAGCAGATCTCTGCTCTTCTCAGCTAACAAACTCAGGCACTGCCACAGAAGCTGAGGCCCTGATCTTTCAAGGGTACAGTTGGTTCCCCCACCTTTATTTCCCTGTAGCTTTTAGTGAAATTTGCCTCCCTCTCCACCTGTAAACCAATCAGGGATAAAGCAGGTCAGTTCTTATTCTTTCAGGAACCATGATGAGATACATGTATCTTTATATCCATATTATTTTTTTAATTAAAGGGAAACTCATTCACTGAAATACTTCAGTGAGCTTAATTATCCCTTTCCAGGGTGCTTTTTTATTATTTTTTTTAAACAACAAAAGCAATCAATCACCCCAGGGAGGGCAAACACCCATTTCCTGGGGAAGCCCCCACCTCCAGCTGCAGCCACCCAAGCTCCTCCCAGCACACTGGGATGGCAGAGCAGGAGAGCAGGGCATGGCCCACACACCACGCTGCCAACACACAGGTGGGTAAGGGTTAAATCCACCGCTCAAGGATAAGCTGGTCATAGGCTGCTGATAAGCAAGTGGTGAATAGCAGCCTACAGCAAATACCAGCACAAGTCACTTGCATGCCTGTCGCTGGGTATTTAGCTCAGAAGTTGCTAATACTGGAGACCCTGGAGCCACATTTGGCTAAAGCTCTCCTGATGAGCTGCTTGCTTTGCTATTCGGAAGCCTTCAATAGAGGAAGTGGAAAAGTGATTCTTGGCTTTGAGGCTGGCACCCTGGAGAAGATACAGCAGCACTTTTTTTCCCTGTTGTTGTGACTTTTTGGTCTTTTGAGGACTTTTTTTTTTTTTTTCACTTGGGGCCAAATAAAGAAGAATCTGAGATGCTGTCACACAAGACAAACCTCCAGAGATAAGGCAGAGACCCACCCAGCAGCTCTGGCAGAGCACCAACACAGACAGACATCCCTGAACACACACATCACCACAACTTGCCGATACCAATCCCAGTATTGGAATTCCATGTGGGAATATATGGCACCTTTGGACTAATACATTAAATTTCCCCACTGGCATTTAATCTCATTTTTACCCTCCAAGACTAAAACTTCTTTCAATTGCTGCTCAATCTGACCAACAGGTTTTTATTCCTTTGCATCCACAAATACTGAGCTGCTGCCTCTAGGAATTTGACAAAGATGCAGAAGGCTCTTTTCTCTGTCCTCAGGCCACCAGGCATGCCCAGGTAGCTGCAGCATGGCTACTAAACTCTAAAACCTGTCAGATAATGGAAAGCTTATGGTTATACTGCAAGACCTAGTGCTCCCAAAACCCACGCTGCCTAAAAATCCAGAGCCAGAGACCTCCACAAGGCTTTCTATTGAGCATCCTACACCTTGACCATGGTCCAGACACAGGTTAGCAAGAGAGAGCAACGTGGCTCCTGGGCATGGGATGCCCCATCCCTCTCTCCTCCTGGCTCCCTTCAGATACAATAAGCTGCACCCCACGTTAGCATGTTTTGCATAATCAAAATAGGAGTTAGCCTCTGTAACCACAACTCAAAGGGTATATTTAACTCAACTAGAAGACAAAGGAAATCGGGTCCACCGCAGATTAAATTAGCTGCGCCTGCTTAGGCCAGGAGCTCCCATCTGCCATCTACCATGCCTCACATGGATTTATTCCTCCTAGCTGTAGAACTTAGTGGTTCCCCAAGGAGGAACAGACCTGCTCCATCAACAGCTCTGAAAAGGGACCCAGGCAGCAAAGAGGTGGCAGAGGGAGTTCAACAGCTTCCCAAAGGCTTGGGCAGGACACCATCTTGCAAGGGTTTGTATCCCCCATCCAGACCCTTGAGCCACAGCACAGGATGAGGTGTGTATCTTGCATGGTGCTGCACCTCCTTCAGCCCAAAGGGAGGAAGAGGAGGATGGAGGATAGTTGTGGACCACCTCAAACCATCCCAGAGCCCAGCTCCAGTGTGTCCCCTGTACCCCAGCACAGTGTGGGAGGAGGGTGTGAACGTTTCCCTTGGGGTCTCCTGGACCATTTTGTCTCCTGAGAAAACACTCATTTTTCCTGCCTAATTTCCTCCAATAACATTTCATCCCCTATCTCCTTCATTGTAGTCTCACACAGCTCAAAGACACTGCCAAAGATGTGGTTATTTTTACATTTTCCTCCCAGGAGATAGAATCTCCAGGGGGCACGGCTGCCACGCCACATCAGATCACTGCACCACACTGGCTCAGCCCCATGACAGCAGGATGAAGTCTGGGGGAGATCCTGACACCAGGTATTTTTCCATCTCACTGGTGTTAAAATTCCCCAGATTTTCAGTCAGTACCATCCCAAAATGATTATTGTATCCAGCTCTGGGCTCCCTGGTATAAAAAAGACAGGGATCTCCTGGAGACAGTCCAGAGGAGGGCTATGAAGATGATTAAAGGACTGGAGCATCTCCCCTATGAGGAAAGGCTGAGTGAGCTGGGACTGTTCAGCCTAGAGAAAAGAAGACTGAGAGGTGGTCAGATCAATGTTTATAAATACCTGAAGTGTGGGACACAGGGGAAATGGCCAGCCTCTTCTCAGTGGTCTGTGGGGACAAGACAAGGGGCAATGGCCTCAAGTTGAAGCACAGGAAGTTCTGCACCAACATGCGGGAGAACTTTTTCAGTGAGGGTGACAGAGCCCTGGCACAGGCTGCCCAGGGGTGTGTGGAGTCTCCTTCTCTGGGGATATTCAAAACCCATCTGGATGCCGACCTGTGTGACCTGTCCTAAGGAACCTGCTTTGGCAGGGGGGTTGGACCCGATGATCTCTTGAGGTCCCTTCCAACCCCTACCAGTCTGTGATTCTATGAAAACTCAAAATATCCCAGCCCTAAAGGTAGAAAGGTGCTGTCCCATCCCCTCTTTCCACAGCCCCCATCCAACCACCAAACCCATCTTCCAGTCATCCCAGTTTCGGATTTTCCTGAGGCTTTTCTGTTTGTCATGGCAGCCTGTGAGGCACTTGCCTCACCCACATCCAAGCTTTTGTGGATCTAGGACTTCCAAGCTGACCCAAATCTCCCCTCCACAGGAACAGACTGGGTTTGACGATGCCATGGTCCACAAGATGACCATCCTTCTCAGTGTAGCAAGTAGGCTTCAGCAAGACACTGGATTTCATTAGACCTGCATCTCTTATTGAGTACTTTTCTACTGGGAGGGGAAGAAAAGCAGCACTTCCACAAGTAACCTAAAAGCTTTTTGACTTTAAAGAGCAGCATGATGGAGAGCAAAGTGTGGAGAAGCTGATTTATAAACCATGGAGACAATGAAACATTGTGAGAAGATGGTGTCCTGTATGCTATGGTGAATCTGTATGGTGCAGCTACACCCTTGCACGAGCACATCACTGTGATCCCACTGCCAGCTCCTGTATGTAACCTACCGCCGGCAGAGCCCACACTCCGGCTCAGAGCTGGCGTGGCAGTGATGGGTGGCAGCCAGGAAGGCTGGGATGGGGAAAATGGGATCTCTTCCAACAGCAGAAGTACAGTTGACCCGGAGTTTTCTTTCTCTCCTTCCCTTGAGATCACTCTCCCCACTGTTTGGGCACAGCACAGCTCGATGCTTAGGGAAGAAGCTCTGTGCAGGCTGTGCACTGGCTGCCTATGATTATTTTACAAATAAAGGTGACCATAAAGAATGTTTGCACCCTGAAAATAAAAATCCCTGCACCCTTCCCCCTTCTGCATCTCCCAAAGCAGAGCATAAATCTAGCTGCTCTGCAATCTTATCTTGATGTAGAAGCAGTCCAGGACAGAGATGCAAGGCTTCCCTGAAGGCACAGTTTATTAAAGGCATCTTCATTTAGTCTGTTCTCTTCACAAACGTCACACTGAAGTGCCATTCCCAGACTGGCTTTCATCACAGTGGCAGCAAACATCACCCAGAAGGGTTTCCCAGCCTGGCAATGCAACGTGCCCCCTCAGAAAGCTGCAGGATTTTCCTAGGCTAGAAAGCAACCCAAGAGCAGAGGGTACACACCCAGGCCAAGGCACTTTGGGGGACCCACAGCCAAGCATCATGAGGAGCTCCCAAACACACCCTGCCTTTGCCCCAGGGATCACAGAATCACAGAATAACAAGGTTGGAAAAGACCTTTAAGATCATCAAGTCCAACCATTCTCATCCTAAACTAAACCATATCCCTAAGTACTTCATCTACCCTTTTTTTGAATACATCCAGGGAAGGTGACTCAACAACCTCCCTGGGCAGCCTGTTCCAGGCCCTGACAACTCTTTCAGTAAAAAATTTTTTCCTAACATCCAATCTAAACCTGCCCTGGCCCAGCTTCATGCCATAAATGTTACAGGGATGGGGACCAGCACATCAATCAGGTCAGCAGGCCTTTTCCCTATTTGTCCAGCAGGTCTGCCTCCGACCCCACGCCTGCTATGGCAGGGGATTTCACACTAGCAGGCAAATACACCTAATCCCAGGTTTCAAGAACCAGAGCTACAGAAGCAACTGCACAAAGAGGCAGCAGTTCACACGCATCCCTGGGAACCTCCCAGCAACCAACGCCTCCCTCTCCCTCACTTATCCAACACACGATCTTTACCCGTTCAGCTATTTTCATCCCACCCTGCTATTAATGGATGCGAAAGGCAGTTGGACAAAAATCTCATTTAGAGATCAAGACAAGCTTAATTGGTTTCTAGCCAGACCTGTACAAAGATGGGTTACTCCACAAATACAGTTGCTAATCTGCCCATTATACTCCCTAAGCTCCCAGTGACAAAGAAAAGGAAAATAAAGAGAAGATGCACAAAGGAACGCGGTATTTTGAGCATGTTCCTTCCAGCCAGTAACACGTCAGACGCCATGAATTCTGCAAGAACAAGGGCTCTGCTTTTCTTTAAAGGAAAAGGATAACCCAGTGGTAAACAAAACAACAACAAAAAGACCTAACGTAGATCAGATTTGCAATTTTCCAAAGGCAAATCCCATCCATTTTGGGTTCTTTAAGAGCATTTCCAGCAGCTATTGTTTCTGCAGGCAGGCAGAAGCAGAGGAGAAGCTTATGCGGCTGAGGAGACATCATGTCACAAGTGATGGAGCAGAAAGGATAGTGAGCCTTGTGATTAAAAGGCACAGGACTGAAACCCTGGGGAGCTGAATTCACTTCCTAACTTAAAAAAAAAATAAGTAATAAAAATTGCAAGTTTCCTGTGCGATCACATCTTAGATGAGTCAAAAAACCAGGTGTTGAACAGCGAGGTAGGGAGAGGAAGCAGGAGGAGGAAGGGGAGGATTCAGTCCTGTGGGCTTTTAATAGGTTTGGGATCAGACCGGCACTGGCAAGATGTTAACATCCATCTGTGCTGGACATTGCATGACCTGGAGCTGGTGCTGGGAATGCACCAAGCATCCCACTAGCTCGGGTAAGAGACCACCCTCCTCCTCCTCCTCTGCCCAGATATGTGGTACAGGCTCACCAACACCACATCCCCAACAACAGCATCCCACAAGCTTTCGTAACACGAAGCTCCAAACAGAAACAAAACCATGTGCAGAATGGAAAGGTTTGTGATAATTTCCCCTCTCAGAGCTACACAACTATTCAGACACAAGAATATAAAGCTGTCCTCTGAATGCAGCATCTTCTAAATTAAACAGGAACGCAATTACAGCGCTGCAGAGCCAGCTGCAGCAGCAGCACAGTTAGAGAGGTGATGGAAGGGCTGCTTGGCTACAACCTGCTGCCCTTGTGCAACAGCCCAGAACTCCCAGCTCCAGTGTAGGAGGTCTGTTTATCTTCCCAAACATGAGCCAATTCTGCTTGGCAGGAAGCACTGCACCCAAGGGAGAGCGGAGCTGCGGATCCTCCGGCGGGACAGAGCTGAAAGCAAGGCCAAGACCAGAAAGGACAGTGCTTGCATGTTGTGGACCATTACAGCAAGATCCCTCAAGCTCCACTGCATCGTCGGAAGAGCCTTTTGCAGCAGGTGGGGTTCACTGTAGGGCAGAGAACCAGAGAGGAGCTCTTCCAAGACCTTCTTCAAGCACTGTGGTTGCTCATAAATCCAAGGCTTGGCATGAGCAAAGGGCATCCCGGTCCCTGGCCTTGGACAAGAGCTGCCAGGCTTGGTGATACAGAGCTGCTGCTGCCCCAAAAAGCTGCCATGGGAACCCCAGAGTGAACAGACTCCAACTCTTACTTTCAGCAGTGAGAGAAGCTGTAATTAGCCACACTAAACGCAGTGCAGAGGCTGGGTAAGGACATCTCTGTGACATTATCTGATGAGGCAACTGTTAGATATGCCTTGCTTGGATTTCTTCCCCCTTTCCCCCTTAATTGCTCCAATAGCCCATGGCACACAGGGAACACAATACCCCAGAGACATAGTCTCACTCCTGACTCCCAGCAAAATGAAAGATGTAGTCCAAAGCATGAGGCAAAGGGGAAAAAGCGTGGTGAGACATATCATCACCAGTATCTCACGTGTCTCTCGCCTAGTTCAGCCTCAGCCCTGGTGCAAAACCTACAGAGCTCCCTCTGATGCAACTACAGGCGATCCTCTGGAAATCCATCCACTGAGTATTTTGAGGTTAAAGTCCCTCTTTACTCTTTTTCTCATGCTGAAAGCTGTCATGCCATAGGATGGCTTGAAAAGCCAGGGAGATAGTGTATTTTAAGGATATAAGGAAAGTCCTGGCATGCCAACTGAGGGAACAGCACCACAATTACATGGCTACATAACACAGATCACAGCCCATCACACATCACTGCATTCTGAATACATCTATGACCACCACTGCATCACTCAAGAAATGGCAGATCTGTGGAGTTCTGTGAGTGGAGGAGCAGCATTTAACACAAAAGTAAGTGTGAGAAAATGTTGAGGATAAAGACTCATTTCCAGCTCCATACCCAAAAGCAAACTGACTGTAGGGATTACAGTATTTAGCACGCTCCAAATATTTTCCTCGACATTCTTGCTCCGTGTGATGGGTAGAGATTTCTTGTGGCTCCAGAGCCACCAGCTATTTCACATGCAATTTGCCAAGCAGCACGGAAGATAAAAGGAGATGGAATTTAAAAATGGATCCGAGTTGTCCCCAAAAAACCTCTAGTCTCTTCACAGGATGCTTCCAGTACAACAAAGCAAGGAGGCAGCACACAGGCTGAGGTCTCAAAACTAACCTCTTGTACCCGTAGAGCTTTGGTAAGCAAATGGCTTACGCAAAATATCTGTCAGGATATCCACTTGAAGCACCGGCTCTCGTAAACAAGGCTGCTTTGGAGGCACTGGGGATTAGCACAGTTCAAACAGTCCTTGGCGTGACTTAGAGCGCCCAGAAGCAGATCTGCAAGTTCAGCTTTTCTCCTGCCTGATACTCACCCAGCATCACCGAGCAACACCCAGGTTCCTGACAGCCTTAACCCTGCTGACTCCTGCACATACGTGATGGAAAACAAGGACAGGAGAAACCCCATGCTTAAACACAGGACCTGATGGCAGAAGAAAGCCCAAGAAGAAAACTGCTCTTCTCCCTTGCAGCTGGAGGAGCTCCAAGACCAGGATGTCCATGATCAAGCTGGACAAGTGCCCTTCGGCAGAGGCATGGCGGCTGGAAGTTATGCATGGGACATGCAAGAACAGTGCCAAGTGAAACAGGGCAGCTGAAAATCACCGTGCATCCAAGAGACTTAACCCAATATTAAGGCAGAGAGCAGCCCCTCATCCCCACACTGGGCACAAAGCCACAGCCAAGTCATTCCCAGCGCCCTGGGGATACTGGAGAAAAAAACCTCAGCATCCTTTGCATGCGATTTCTGCATGGGCATCACCTTCCTGGCCCCACCTCCCTCACCCTCAGCTCTGGTGAGAAGGTGCTACAGTTTGCAGGAGCAGTAGCACGAAAGAATGGGAGCAGGAGGGGTGCCTGGTCGCTGTGCCAGAGAAAGTTTTACATGAATGTATTTACAGTCACTGATATCCATGTGAGCATTCTTGGAGGAAACAGGTCCTCTGCACCTCAGCTACCACAAACTCTCCAGTGACACGCAAGAGTTCACAGCTTCTCTAAGCACCATTCACTCAGAAGATGCTGAGGCCAAGCAAGGAACAGCCACCCAGAAAAAAAAAAAAAAACCAAAAAACCAAAAAACCAAAACCACCACAAAGCGCCCCACCCAAAAACCAAAAGAGGACAAAACAAAAAACCACCTCATGACTAGGTGAAAGTCAGACGCCCGTGCAGGTCTAGAAAGCCACCTCGGCAAGGTCTGCACAAAAGAAACACCCAGGAGCAGCAGCAGGGCAGACCCAGCACAGCCTCAGCTAAATGTCATGCAACACATCGAACAGAAAACGTCCCAGTTGTGCTGCCTCCACAGCTATGCCATAGCAAGCAACTCCTCTTGCTTGTTTGGGGTGGGGGAATGGGTGTCCTGACTGTTGCTCCATCCTTCTCCTCCCTGATGGAGCTGGGAGAGAGATCTGCTGCTAGCAGAGGTTTCCCCACAACAGGCAACATTCTGCTAGGACACCACCTGAGCCCCGTAAAACACCACAGGTCTTTCCACCACCCTGACCCACCATGCTCTCCCTCTTACACCCCAGAACTCAGCGACTGCAGGTCTCACCCCAGAACGATCTCCCTCTGCATCCCTCATTCTCACACTCCATTCTCTGTGATTTTTAGGACCAGTACCAGCCAGAGCCAAGTTTTGCATGCTGGCACAGAGCCCAGGCACTGGCATTTCATGCAGAACCCCAAGTCCAGCTCTGAATGGCAGAGTTTTTGCATTGCTTCCCTCCTGCCATAGTGCCCTGGGGTAGGATCTGCCAGCAGCCTAGCCCAACCTCACCTGGAGAGAGGCGTGAAAGCCCCATGTCAAAGATGAGCAACCAGGAGCAGTGAACACCTGGAGATGCCACTGTATTTTCCTTTGCTGGCCTGAGGATTGGCATAGGCCAGAACTATTTGTGTCCTCCTGCTCTCTTTATTTCCCCCATGTCTGGCTGCTGCCAGGTTGCTCTGAGCTCTGGCATGGCTGCTTTCTACCAAGGAGCCTCCGTGCAAAACTCCTGGCAACAGACCAAATCCAGAGGTTGGAAACTGGGTCACTGGGTTCAGCTTCTGAAAATCATCCCTTCAGGAGGGACTGGTAAAAGCAGCAACAGTCACTTTTGTCACCGAAGCCAGAACTGGACGCTTCACCCACTGTTCCACCACACCCTCCACATGTCATGTCATTCACCCTCTTGTGAAAACACTTGTGTGTTGACAGAGGAGCCGGGAGAGGGACAGCCCTAACTTCCAGGTGGTGAAGCTGCATGGACAGGGAAAACATGATTCAGGTATGCAGCACGCAGCTATGCAATGCTCACCCAGAGGAATGCAGAAAGCAAAACATGAAGCCACTTGTCTGGCAAAGAGAGTAACGCTTCAATCATCCACCAGGCCCTGAAAGTGCTGGGAAGCCTGGTGCTCCTGGTTGAGAAAGACAAGAATGTGTCTAACCAGCAATGTACCACCTCTTACTGACCACACTGCAGATGTGCTTCTGTGTTTCCTCAGTGCCAAGCCCAGAAGAGTGCAGCAGGAGCTCCAAAACAGGGTAAACGACAAACCCAAACAACAGCAAAGCAACCAGCATGTCCTCTGGGAAGAGACAAGGCAAGAAGAACAACCCTGCTCCGGTGGTTTGACACGTTAGCATGAGTCAGCACTGCCATGATGACCCACTGATGTGTCCCATGGTGACCTGCTGATGCGTGCAATAGTGGGTGAGAACATGCCCATCCACCAAGTGCCCCCCCCGTGGGTCAGGGCAATATTTTGAACATGAAGACTCTCAAGGCATCTCACTCCATGAGGAGTAATAAGTAATTCACTGAGTCACAACAACACTGACTCATCAATGATAGTCACTAGTCTGGGCCACCCATCTGATGAGAGCAAACTCCTCACCCAGGTGCTTCACGCAGCACAGACCTCTTCCATTTATCAGACAGATACCAAACTCTGCCATAAGGCTTTGGGCAAACACAGGAGAGAGCACAAACAAGGCGGGATGGTTCAAGATTCATGCAGAGAGCACAGACCTGGGCGCAGCATGGGATGGGATCCCCTTGGGAGCAACCCCACCCAGCTGCACAACGAGGAAAGCACGGGCCAGATGTTCAGACAACTTTCACATGTTATCGTGGTGAATTGGCTGTAATTCAGGCAGCTGGTGCTCAGGCCACACCAGTCACGAAACAAAGCACTGTCACCTCAGATCACAAAACTCTCCAGTCAACTAACCACATCTTCATGGCATGCCAGGTCGCTCCTCTCACCTCCACCTCCTTTGGTTTTCTTCTCAGTGGCCACAAAGATTTGAAAGCTTTCTGACTCACTGAGCTGAGATCTTCTAGGCTACCCCAAACCCCTTAGTTCATAAGCGTGTTCCAAACTGTTACAACACACCACAAGGACAGGAGATACCAAGTGCAAATGATGACCTGAGAGGGTAGAAGGGTAAGGCAGCACCGGCATAGCTTCTCTCCCAACCCAGCTCAGGTTGAGGAAGCAGCAGGGCAGGAGAAGAACCAAAAGAAAACAGCAAATCGCAACCAGCATCTTGTGAGGGACTGAGAACCCTCTATTTGAAAGTTGGAAATACATCATTAAGGGTGAAGGGCACCAACACAATATGCAGAAAAGCTTCTGCTGGCATATTTCACGACTTTCCAACCCTTTACTAACTGTTTCTGTCATCCCCTGTTATGGTTACACAGAGAGTAAGTAAATCTATATGGCTTAGCATCTAGATGAACCAACACAGAAGTCAGGATTGGACTTCCAGTATTTTTTCCCCTCTGTTTACAGCCCTTTATTCAGATCATTGGTTGGGGTTTTTTGTTTGTTTGTTTTAGCACGGCATTGACGTCTGTCACAGAGCAGGAGTCAAAAGTACACATATGATTATCTTAAAAAGTGGGGTGAAAAGTCAATATGGAAATGATTTGAATTTTACAGCATTCAGCTGCCACAACTTGCAAATAAACAGCTGTCCCAGCAGGTCCCTGCATGTTTAACAGCACAGCAGTAACCCGTCAGATTATTTTTTTCCTTCTCCTTTTAAGAGAATTTTACTTAAATTAAAAAAGCATATTTAAAAACGAAATAAAGCATAGGCTGAAGAACCATAGTTAGGTCACACTCAGTTCCAGCAGAACAAGTGCATCCTGCTTCACATGGCCTCACCAGTCGCTCTGTACCGGTGGCAGCTTTCTACATCCAAGTTAAAGTATTTAATTACCAGCATCAAGTCAGCAACCAAAGCATCCAACAAAATCCTCATTTGTGAGTGAAGGCTGCAGAAATCTCGTTGAGCAGGCTTTGGCAATCTCCAAAGCTGACAGCTGGATGCCCTGGCTTATCGACTGCTCGAGCACGCACACAAGGAAAAAAAGAAGCTCTGAATACTTGCAGTGCCGAGCAAGCCTTCAAGGCAGCCCTGCTGGCCTCTTAAAAAGGCTCGTATAAATAGGCAGGCTTCATTTATTAATACTTCAGAGATAAAAGTGTCTGTGTAGGAGCGGCTCAGTGCCCATCTGTGAAGCAGGAAGATGGGCAGAAGACAACCACCCGCTCTGGGTGGTGCATCTACCAGCATCCCCAAATAGCTTTCAGCCAGTTTAGGTAATAAATGCAGCAGGTAAATTTGCTACCTGTGCACGTGGTGGGCTGCCGTAAGCACATCAGCCAAAGACCTCTGGGCAGCAAGCCAGTGCCGATGACTGACGCACGCAAACTGCAAAGCAGGAGTATGGCGTGAGAGGGGACCTGCTCCTGGCTGGCTGGTAAACAGGATTTGCTAGGCACCCAGCTGCCTGACAGCTCTGTGCCTCCCCTGTGCTGGGTTCGTCAGCTGTGGCAATGGCAGCACAGGAGAAGAGGGGGAAGAAACTAAAACAAAGCACAGAAGCAACGGGAGATAAATATGACCTAGTTAGACTGGCTGTCCTTAGCTCCTGCCCAGCCTCAACAGGAGGACTCGTCTGGGACCACAGAAGCTGGCCCACCATGGCAATCCCTTTCCTGCTCCCTCCCTTGACCCTTCTGCAAACAAAGGGTCAGATAAGGAGCCAGCTCAGGTCAAGACCGGTCTGACTCTGTTTCGAGCCCAGGGGAGCGGATTCGGTGCTGATTCTACAGCTCACCCATCCTGTTTGCCTTCCTGGGGCGGAGGCCGGGATGAATAGCAGCATGTACGCCTGGCTGGCTGGACCTAAAAACCCCAGGGCAGTGGCAGGGGCAGCACCGGCAGAGCCACACAGCAGCCCCAGCCAAGAGCTGGCCGGAGCCAGGAAGCATCAGCGCTTCCTGCTGTCCTGGTGTCACACTGGCTGTCGGGGATCACGGACTTTGGCTTTTGCTTCCTGCTTCCGACAGAGCCGGGGCCCGGCCCGGCACACGGCCCTAGGGAGAGCAAGGTGAGTCACTCATTAATCAAGGAACAGGGAGGTGAATGCCCCCTGACCCGCAGGGCTCACAGGAGAATGCACGTCAAAACGAAGCCCAGTGCCCATGGAAAAGGTCCACTGCTGCAGGATCCATTTACTCCTAGTGGGGCCAAAAGAAGAGCAGACAGGGAAAGCCGATGGCTTTTGGCATACACTGTTTTCAGCAAGGAAGGATAATGAGATTGCATTGCAGATCACAACAGTGACCTTAATACAAACCACCACTCGATTTTGCATGCAGTATCAGAGTGAGCCTCTAGAGACGGAAAAAAAGATAAAGCCTTGTTCATCCATCCCTCTCGGTGCAGCCAGGAGAAGCTGCCTGGTTGTACAATGCTGAACATCTGCAATGCTGGCCACAACCACCTGAACAGCCCATGCCCATGGGCTCCCCTCATGCCAGCACCTGGCAAAGGGGGCTTAGCTGCACCCCATGATTTCCCATCCACCTCCGATTTCCACAGGGGGCTCCTCACCCCTGGTTCAGCAGCACGCAGCCCTGCCAGTTAAGTGACTTTCATCAAGAGGAGAATTATCATCTGGTTTTACCTTAAATTAACCTTGATGACTTAAAAGATGCAGAAAACCTGTTTCACACAGGCACCAGCACATGAAGTGGCATGGCCATCCTCAAGCAGTGCAGACCCCAAGGAAACTGCACTGTTAATACTGATGACTTTGTGCCAAGCAAGTCAAGATCATGCAGGATCCAACCGCAGCCATCACACAGCAATAACAGTGGGTGCCAAGCCAAGGTTTGCATGCAGCATGGGCATCACCCTTCCTCCACACAGGTCCCCTGACCCAAATCTCCCATAATTGCCAGCCTGGCAGAGACAGTGACAGATCCAACCTCCCCATTTCGCAGCTCTCCTGCTGGTGCCCCAGCCACAAACCCGCTCATCCTCCACCGCTGACGCAGCCGCAGCCGTAGCTGACACCGAGCCACGCCAAAAATCTACTCCCACCCCAGCTCCCACATCAGAGCATGGGGCTGGACCAGAGCACGCCCGCAGCGAGGTGTTTTACACCAGCACTGGTGGCTTGGCACATCCAGACAATTAGGCTTCCCCAAGCTGCTGTGCCTGGTGGGGAGGCATGGCGGGGGAGGCAGACACCCCCCGCCCCTCCCAAACCTGCTTTGCTCAGCTGGGGAATCCCATAACTGGGGCTCTGCGGGTACGCATGGAGGCACATCCCGCCCCTGCGGGACCCAAAGCCGGCTTCGGAGCTGTCGCAGGGGTGGGAGCCGCCGTGCCAGCAGAAGCTGGGGACGAAGCAGCCCTCGGAGGCGTTGCCATGGAGAAAGCAGCACAGCAGCATCCCACATCCCACACCCGCGGGTGGGCGCCCCCTGCCCGGCGTCCACAGGAGCGGGCACCGCCCGGGCACGGCAGCGGGGCCCCGTTCCCCTCCCCACGCCGCTCCCTCCTCACAGGCCACACCGGGGCCGGAGGGCACGCCAGGCCCCGCGGGTCCGCGGACCCGGGACACAGCGAGGAGGGAGGTGCGGGGGGCAGGGGGGGAAGGAAGACACGCCGCTGGGCCGCGCCGCTCCCCGCCCGAGGCGACCACCCCACGCAGCGCCCCGGGGTGGGGCGCGGCTCCCGGTCTCCCCACCTCCCCGGCGGCGAGGGAAGGGCGGCAGCCGCCGCCTCGGGAAGCCCTGGCCCCGCGCCCCCCTCCAGGCACACTCCAGCCCCCGAGGCAGAGGAGAAAGGCAACGACCCCCTCCCCCCGCCCCAAAAAAACCCCGAAAAGAGAGGGAAGGGCTGGGGAAGAGAGGAGAGGCGAGCGGCAGGGCCGCTGCCCGGGCGCAGCGGACTCACCCCACGGGCGCGGACGGCCGTACCTGCCGGCGCGGCGCTGCGCGGCGCGGAGCCCGCCCGGCCCCTGCCCACAATGGGCCGCGGCCGCCCCGCCCCGGCCGCGCGGCCCGGCCCGGCCCCGCCCCGCGCGCTGCCGTCACCCCCGCCGCCACGCCCCTTCCCCGCCGCCGCCGGGAGTTGTAGTGACGGGCGGGCGGCGCCATGGGCACGGCGGGGCCGGTGCCCGGGACGGGCCGTGCCGCGTCCCAGCGCGGTCGCGCACGAAGGTGGAGGCGGCGCGGTGCGGGCGTCCCGGCGCGTCCTGTGCTGCGGAGGGACCGCGGGTCACCTCGGGAGGAGGGATGCGAGCGCGGCCGGGAGGGTCCGGCTCCCACCCCGCGGGCGGCGGAGAAGCGGCTGCATCCCACGGGCTTCACGGACACGCAGGATCGGCGTGTCTCACACGGACAAAGCCCTCCCAAAGCTGCGGCCTTGAGTTAAGGGGACTGATTTTTCAGGCCTCCCGTCCCAGGCAGAGCAGAGAGCAGCAATCTGATGGAGGGCTGGATTCCCACGCAGGGGCACGGCTGAGGGACCGGCCGTGGGTACCATGCAGAGGCAGTTACAGCTTGCGGTGCAAATCGGAGCTCCCGATCAAACTAACGGCCTGGAACATTGCAGCTTAAGTAAACATCTGTATTTGTTTTTTCCTCCTGGATAAGACGTGGAGTTATTTACATCCTGTGTGAAGATTTTTCCTCGGCAACAGCTGTATGGGAAGGTCTGAAAGGCTGGGAGGGGGTTACAGGGATTGCTTTTCATAGGGAGCCCCCACAAATTAGTACAGGGACAAAGGAAGGGCCAATGGTGGGAAAGAAAAGGAAGAGCATCCTTAGGGGAGTTGGTACCAAAGCATGGAACAAGAATGTAATGTGAGAACCAGGACAGGTTGTACACGGCCATCCTGACTGTGAGGTGGCCTTCTGTACAAGGGAGACAGGAATGTATAGAGCCCATGTGAGTGCTACACAGGTTAAGCACCTACAAGCCTGGTGCTGGCTTTCTCTGCCCATCTTAGCTCCATCACAGGACTCGGTCTGCAAAGTAAAACCGGAGTTGGACCTACAGAGCTTCAGCCCATCCTACACTCTTTCAGTCCTAAACCCCACACTTCAGACCAAAATCCATGTTCCAAACAAGTGGTCTATACCATCCCTGGAAGGAAATGCATTGGAGTCTCAGGAATGGTTATGCCCATTGGAGAAATGTGTTAAGACATCAGCTAGAGATTTTTTGGGTTTTGTTTTAAAGCAAGAAGGTATATTTATATAAACAAAGCCACACTTACATCAAATGCCCAGTCCTTTTCCTAACCTTTTCTGGTCTCCTGTAGCAATGAGCTCCACTGGGCACTTGCCCAGGAAAACCGTCTCACTTCACTGGTTGTGAATTTCAAAGTCATCCCAATTCCCTGTTACTGGGCTGGCTTCACCTCTAAGCTGTTTTATATCGTACTTCACAGCCTAGCTTTTGGCAAGCAAGCACAGGCCCTTGAGCTGCCATCCTAAGAATGCATCTTTCAGCTGGGAATCCGTCCTGCACCTTCCTGGAAACTAGTTAATGTTCTGAAAACTGAAATAACCCCTTTGAAAACATCGACACCATGGCCAAGGAATCATAGAACCACAGAACCCTGGAATGGTGTGGGATGGAAAGGATCTTAAAGATCACCAAGTTCCAACCCCCCTGCCAGGGGCAGGGACACCTCTCATTAGACCAGGCTGCTCAAGGCCCCATCCAACTTGACCTTGAACATCTCCACAGAGGGGGCAGCCACTACCTTCCTGGGCAACATGTGCCAGGGCCTCACCACCCTCAGAGTGAAGAGTTTCTTCCTAATATCCAATCTAAATCTACCCCCTTCCAATTTAAAACCATTCCCCCTCATCCTATCACTCCATGTCCTTCTAAAAAGTCCCTCCCCAGCTTTCCTGTAGCCCTTTCAGGTACTGGTAGGCTGCTATAAGGTCTCCCCAGAACCTTCTCTTCTCCAGGCTGAACATCCCCAACTCTCTCAGCCTGACTTAGCCATTGTCCAGAAGCATGAGAAGATGCAAACTGCTGGAGATTCCCCAGAACCTGTGTCCGTGTCAGCCCACAGCAAGAAATGCATTACTGTTATTCATGTTCTAATGTGACGTGGTG
This sequence comes from Porphyrio hochstetteri, assembly GCA_020800305.1. Taxonomy (NCBI): domain Eukaryota; kingdom Metazoa; phylum Chordata; class Aves; order Gruiformes; family Rallidae; genus Porphyrio; species Porphyrio hochstetteri. The sequence goes on along the minus strand of CM036908.1, from coordinate 63,387,810 downwards.
CACAAGGTCCATGCTGGGCCTTGGGAGATTCCCAATGCTGGGATGCTTTTTTGCAGAGCAACATGTTGGAGGCTTCAGCTCAAGCTGAAGTACTAGAAAAAGGGCTCACAGATCATTTTGGCAAAAAGAATTAATTACAAATTGCCACAACCAGCTGGTTTTTTGCACAGGGATACTGCAGGAACCCAAGATGCTAATGGCAATGTACTTATCATAGTGTGGGGGTGCTCTCCTAACATTACCTTGGTGTTGCTGCAATGGGAGGTAGCAATCACAGCGGCAATTTGGGGGTAAAAGGTGTCAAGGGTGGGTTAGTGGGAGCTGTAAGCCCCATGGTGGTGCTGTGAAACTGGTGGGACATGAAGATAAACCTATCTTTAAACGTACCAGGGGAAAGCCAGCACAGCTTTTGGCAAGAGAAATTATAACAGAAAATCTACTGCAGTCCTTGTATGGAGCCAAAGATTTGGTGGACAATGGAGACAATGTATATAACAGATAGAGATTTCTTAAAGGCTCTGACCAAATCCTTCATCAAAGGCTCTTGAGGAGAGTAAGGAACCATGAAAAATTAAGTGGTTTAAAGATAGAAACCACAAAGGCCAGACAGGGATGGTCAGCCCCTGCAGGGAAGAGATGCCCAGGGGAGTTTGGTGGAGATCTGTGAATGGTCTGTGCTGCTCAGCATCTTCATCAATGACGTGGAAGTGGGGGTGGGTGAGGAGGTGGTGATGTTTGCTAGTGACACTGAGCTTCTCAGAAAGGCTGATGACAGCAAACTGCGGAAGGACCTGAGGACACTTGGTGATAAAATGTCAGATGAAATTCAGTGGAGGTGAATGAAAATTATGTCAGAGGAAGCACTCCTAATGTCATGTACACAGTGATGGGCTCTGAACTGACCATTACCCCACAGGAGTAGAATCCTGGACTTATACCAGGCAATTTAATGAAAGCACCAACTCATTGCTGAGGAGCAGTCAAGAAAGCAAATAGGTAGGAGTTAAGGAGGAAAGAGAAAAAGATACTGTACAAATTCCTGGTCTGCTCCCCTGTTGAATACTGCACACAGTTTTGATCTCTGTTCTCACCAAAGAACTAATGATCAAAGATATGGAGCACTTTTCACCTAGGTAACTGGCCAGGCTAGGTCTATGCATGACTATTTCTACACAAGCCTCCGGCTGAAGAAGTCCTGGAGCTGCAGGTTTGGAGGGTTTGTAGGAAAATATCACTGTACACTTCTCATAGCCTTGGCTTATCACTCACTGTTGGCTACAGGAAAGAGAGGATGCCAAGCAGGATGGTCCCCACATCCAACCCAGCACAGCTTTTCTTACGCTCTTGCATCCATCTTTTTTCCTCCAACAAACGTCCTTTGCACTCCCCTCCTCAAGGACGTTTGTTAACCATGTAGTGATGGTTTGATCTGGATGCTCCCAGCCTGGACAAGCAGCTGTGCAATGGTTGGCATCTGGAAGTGAATCTTCCTCATGGAAAAGACTCAGCCGTTTTCTTGTAATTGCCTCCTTGGAGCTTGTTTGGAGGCTGCTTATCAACTCCTATTGTGTTGCTTTGCTGCTTGTTTTACCAACAGCCGCCTATTAAATTAAGCTCCTACATTGAGACTGGAAAGCTTGATAACCAGCTGCCCAGAGCCTCTGTGGCTAAGTAGGGCACATGCAATAGTTATCCTGTAAGACAAATGAGCATCCAGCCCTGAGAAGGGGAGAATACGGGTACCAAGCCTGCCTGGAGAATAATCCCTATTATTACTAATGCCTTGTAACAGGAGGTTTGTGATAGGGTTTGTTCACTGTATGCAAAACTAAACCAGGACTTTCTCTGAGTAAAGGGAAGGAAAATGGGTTTCTTGTTCTAAATCTGTAAGAATATACTTGGTATTGTTTGCTATTAGTGGCTCTGAGCTCAATCTATGTGAGATCAATACTGTCATATCCCCAGGGGAGACTTTTTATGCGCCTGTTCCAGTGAAACTGAAGAGGACACTCTTGATTCAGCTGAGGGTAATGGAACATGGAACCCATCCCCTAACAAAAATGAAATAAAATTGATTTGGGAAGAAAAAAGCCCACTACTTTTGAGGTTATAGTCTTTCATGCTGCACAGATGATCTGCTCAGCAGAAAAATGGGCCGTAGCTTTTATTTAATTGTTGTTTTGGTCTAAGATGAAGACTTGGCTGCCAAACGAGCAAAACCACACTCTGAGCTGCTACCACCATCCTGCTCCACTGGAGCTTACGGGAAGATTTCCATCAGCTGCAATCAAGGCTGGTTTTAGTTCAAAGATAGGAGACAGCGTTAGGCCTTTCGCTCTTTCTTTGATAGGAGGCTTTTAGAGCATGTACAGGACCTTTTGCGGCTCAGTGTCTGAGCTGGGAGGTTCTGCTTGAAAACAAACCACACCCTAGGCCAGCATTATCTCTAACAACACCAAGCCCAATCTCGCCCCAGGATTCACATCAGCTCCCAGCAACTGGCAGGGGGAGGTGAAGCTTCAGCATAATGTTTCATAGCCTCAAAAGGGAAAAATAAGTGCATTCCCAAGGCAGGACTCAGCTGTGCCTGTGCTGGCTGGGAGAGTTAGCAGAAACTCAGTGGATTTAGGCCCTGATTCTGCAAAGTCCTTAAGCTTGTGAGGAATTTGTAATTTGCTTGTAAGCAAATTCCCGTTCGCTTCAGTGGTGTTTAATCACATACATGTAAATGCTTTATGGTGTACAAGGGAGTTGTACCTTGGTTGAGATGGGGATATTCAGCACAAGCAATTGACTTCGTTTCCAACGTGTTCAGGGAACGGTAAAATGAAAGAAATAATTGGAGAGCAGACTGAGACTTCTTGCAAACAGCTACTGCCTCTAGTTGAGGTCTTCCTGCAGCCCTCCCCTGTCAAAGCCCACTCTCTGCTGAGACATACTGGGAGAGTACAGCCTCTGCCTACTGCTTCCCCTACCCAAACTGCCATGCCCTGCAGGGAATGGATGACTTGGACAAGTGGCAGTGAGATATACAGCACCTGCGGGCGTGCTGAGGGTGCAGGAAGCCATTCATAATCTCAGTGCCTTGGCCAGGGTCTTTCACCCTGCACCTCTCTGTGGCTCCTGCAGTTACCTGCCAGAAGCACCTCGTGCTTCCCTTCCCATCCATCCTCCCAGCTGTCTCCTGCCAGATGTCGTGCGTGTGGCTGCGCCCTCTTTTCAGGCTTGTGCCTGAAATGTCTTCAGCAGGCTCCTGCCACGCAGCTCCTGACTGCTTTGTGAAGCCAAAGGTGATTCCTCCTCCCCAGATCCTCCTGCCAGTCAAGCTTCACTTGCAGCCTTGTGCCAGCATCAGATGCTGATGGGGTAACTGTGCTGCTCAGGATGGGTCAAGGACATTCTCTCTTCTCCCTCAGACTCCTCAACCTTGCTAGAAAACAAGCCATTCCTCTTGGGGGTTCTGTAACTTTGCCCACATCTTCTTTTCTTCCCCCTATTCCTGGAGATTACTTTCCTTGCACTGAATTGCTATTGAACGTACCAGGCAAAAAAAAACCCATTTCAAGCACAATGGAGCAAATTGTCAATGGATGAAAGTTCAGTCCCCCATTATCTTCCTCACATCCTGGGTTATTTATCTCTGGAGAGCAGAGAAAGAGGTAACATAACGGATAGTGACCAGGGAAGAGGTGAAGCAGAAGAGGAGCGAAGGGGTGGGAGAGCGCTGTAAAATAAGTGCCTCTTTCTTGAGCCCAGAGTCCATTGCAGATTTACACCAGCTGTTGCTCAGGCTGTCAGAGAAGGGTTTAACAGGGATGTATGCATACACAGTCTGCAGGGAGAGTTGCTTTTATTTGTTTACATCTAGCAGGGGTTGAATTTATTGCCTTTACAAAGGAACCAGCAAAAAGCCAGGGCATCACTTAAATCCCAGTTAAAACCTCAGATAAAGGCTTTGCAGGAAGTGCAAATGGGGAGGTGGAAGTGGCCTGGCCACATGTTGGCTCCATTGCTTGGGGGAGTGAGCTACAAACCCACCTCGCCATTGCTGCCAGGGAGCCAAGTGATGCTGTTGCCTTATCAGTAGAGAGATGGTCTTTTGCTCCAGAGCTGTAGCAGAGAGAGTGCCAAGTCACCTTAGGCTCATGTTGAGCCTCCATCCTCTTAATGAAGCATAAAACAGTTAACCTCCAGGTCACCAGGTGGGTCCCAGCCCAACTCCAACATGCATTAAGGAGAGGAGCTTATCCGATGGGAATTAGGAGCCCTCATCAAGGGCCTAACTGCATTTGAAATATCTTAATCCCCCTGATTTTTGATACGATTCAGTCTGCTAAGCACCTATCTTACTTTCGCAAGATGTCTAAGCCAATTCTTGGCACCATTTGTCCCTCTTGACTCAGCCAAGGTCACACGTGGACACTGTGGTCGACCTGGGAACTCCTCCCAGATACCCCGAGTCCTGGCTGAGCACATTAAATCACAAGCTTGTCTCTGTCCTGCTCACTATTTTGGTCACCCTGATTTGTCCCACATCATTAAATTTTTACAGCGCCTGACTCCAGATGACTTCAAGTCTGTGCCTCCTGTCTCCAGTATGTGCAGAGCTAAGAGGTTTTGTTCCTCCCAGCACAAGGACTGGAATGTGAAGACTCAGCACCTAGCATAGGCAGGAAAATTTCTCCCATCCCTGATGATTGGTTAACTGGATGTAGATGCTCCCAGTACCTTTCAAAGCATCAGTGTAGTTTTTGCAGGTCCTGGTACTGCATTTCTTTCTAATCAGCAGAACCCTGGACAGGTTTGATAGGAGACTTGAACAGCAATGTTATGGTCAGCAAAGCAGCAGGTCCTGTCACATCCCTGTTGCGAGACTGCAGGGCAGGTGTCCTATGGGACTGGAGCAAGCACCAGACTGCTTCAGCCTCCCTGCTCCATCCCTAGGCACTTCTGGGGTGACATCAGCACCCCAAGATCATTCCTCTTTGCTGGGTAAATTTGCTTATGAGTTTTCTGTGGAAGGCTTCTGCTTGCTTTCTGGTTGCAGTTTCTCTGCTGGGAGGACTGTCACAGGCTCACATGCCCTTTTGCACCATACCCAGGTGCTGCTCCACCCCAGGTTCTCTGCACTGCTGTGGCTTCATCAGCTCAACAGAGCCACTGTGCTGGGAGTGGTGTTTGCAATGGGAAAGGAGGAGTATTGCAGCAACCTCTGGCTGCTCCAGGCTGTACTCGCAGGAATAGCCCTACTGGGAAGTTTTCCTGTCTGGGCATGAGGTTGGACACTGCAGAAAAGCTTTCCTCTTTCCTCTGCTCAGCCTTTTCCCCGATTGCCCCAGCACACAAACTTCTCCTCCTCCACCTGCCTTGCAATAATTTTAGGTCCCTGTGAAGCCTTTGGCCAATATCCTGGCAGGATGGATGTCCTCAGTATCTAAAAGCTGTCCATGGCTGGTGCTGCTTGGAGGTCTCAAACTGAGATTGCAGCCTTGGAAGAGGACCACTTCCCTGTCACAGAAGGAGCCCATGGGAGAGCAGGGGTGAGGGGCTCTGCAGTGCAGCAGGGGGGCTGGGGGAGATAGGAGATGTAGTCTCCTTGCGCCACCTGTCCCAGGGAGCTGGATGGTCTGTGGCCATGCCCTCCCTGCCCCGAATTACTGGTGACACAAGGATGTTGCCAAACTGGCATGGGAAATCATGGTCACACCAACAGCAACGCGGGACCTCCCCAGTTGCAACCTCCTTAGTCACAGCTGATTACTAACCCCATTCTTATATTTTCCACAGGGGCGGCATGAGTAAGAGGTGACTCCTAGGGCTGGTTGTTGCCTCCAGAACCCCTTAAGGAGAGAAATGCTGATGGGATTCTCAGGCTGTTTAAGTTTCAGGCCAAATCAGGGGAGCTGAACGGTTGCACTAGAAGTGGGATCCTGACTCAGGCGCAGAACAGAGCCAGCCCAGGGAAGCCAGGATGGACAGGGCTGTCCCAAACTTTTTCCCAGGAGGTGTCACGGGGAAGGGATGGGCATGCATAGCTCAGCCTTTCCCACCATCTCTGAAACAACTCAGTGCCTCCAGAGATTATATTCAGGCACAGACTTATCTTGGAGAAGAGTCCCCAGCTTCTGCAGGAAGCCTGGGCTCTTCCTGGTTCTCCCTGTTTTGACCCATGATGAGTTGGGTGATGAGATCAGCTCTTGGGAGGGTTTTTACACCTCCTAGATACCTGACTTATGTATAGGGGACAACACAAATGATGAGCACAGACTACAGGTTTCAGGACCCAAATACACACCAAATCTCACACGCCTGCTGCAGCTCCCAGCTGTGGGGATTGCACCAGCTCCCGGCTCCTGGCTCCAGCCTCCCAGCAGTGCAGGCAGTGGGAGATGGCAGTCCCCCAGCTCTCTCCAGGGCTGCAGTCAGGGGTTTGCCCCCAGACCCCGGGGCGATTCCCCTCCCTGTGCAGACTTGGGAAGGGGAGGAAGGGGGAGGAATAACTTTCCCACTTAGGCAGAAGCATGGGAACTAAACTTCCCTCCCCCCGGCACCGACTGCCGAGGCAGTGGGAACGTGAGCTCAGCCTCTAGGCGACTTAATGGGCTTTTAAAAAACCCTTTGTATTGGATCCATTCTTCTTCCCAAAGCTTGCTGGCTCCGCTCCAAGGGGAAACCTTTGATTCTGCAAAAACACCACAATTATCATCCAAGGCGTCTCAGCTATTGGGCTCACCCTCCCTCCCCGAAAGATCAGCAGGGATGCCGGAGAGGTGCTTAAATCATTTCATCCTCAGAAAGCCTTGGGCTGTAATAGCTTCCCTGTTACTCCCAGAAAAAGCCACCTCTCTCCCAACAGCTTGGCTCCGTTTTCCTTCCAGCGATCCCGTGGCTGGCGGAGGCTGGGCAGGCATTGCTGCGGAAACCAGGCCACCGGGGGGCCTGGTGATTTCATCAGACCCGAGACCCGGGCCTGCAGTGATTTATGAGCCTGCAAGAATCTCACCGTGGAGTTATCCCCCCCCCCCCCCCCGCTTTTTATTGCTGTGCAGATAGGGACTCAGTGATAGAGCTCCTCTGGGTATCGCAGCACACTCGGCCTGTTTGACAATTGCAGATATTTTTCTCCAACATTGTGCAGCTCCATGTCTGCCCTTCCCAGCATCCCCACCACCCAGCACCGAGAAGCCCAGCTCGGCCTGGGGGACCCAAAAGCAAAAGCTTGCCAAACACAGCACCCGCTCCCTGACTCTTACCCCTTGCTCTTGACTCTCCTAATCTCTCCCCTCCTCCTCAAGGTAGGTTTTTATTACTTTGAAATTGCTGGTGGTTGGTTTTGGGTTTGTTTGTGGGGTTTTTATTTTCCTGAAGTATTTATATTTTCTTCAGTTTATACAAATCATGCCCTTCTGCAGTGCTCTCCAGTCTAAGGCTGGGATTGTTGAAGGGGATTTAGGAGAGTTAGGTGCTCCACTTCCAAGAGGAGCCCAGCACTTCTCTCCTCGTTGAAATCCCCTTTAAAACAGGTCATCAGTATTTTTCTGCAGCTGTTTCTCTTAGCAGTCTAAATAAAGCTTTCAAGTTGCGACTCACTGATGTGAGGCCAGATTCAGAGGCTGTCAGTTCCTCTGTGCACCCTCAACTTGTCTGGGGGTGTTCTCTTTGATTTTGGGATGGCTGCTTGCTTCTGGGGCTTGCTGGAAAAGCTGTGCATTTAGCAGCCCCCTCCTGCCATTTTCTCCTGCTTCCCATGACAGCACAAATTCACAGCATTGCTAAATCCAGCCTGTGCATCTCTTGCACTGTGCCTGCCATTCTGCACGGGAAAGGGATTTTGCAAGCAGGAATTCACTCTGACCACTGGATCTCCCTCCCTTTGGCATGGCAGGAGCCCCAGGGAAAGGTGTGCTTCACTCCAGCTAAGCAGCCAAGGCTGGTGTCCTGCTCAAGCTGCAGTTGCAGCCCTCACAGCCCTGGGGACAGAGATGGAATTTCTTCGCCATGGAAATCAATTACATGGGGAAGGCTGATCCCCTGTTGTGACGCACAGCTATTGCTATGTGGGTCCAGCAGAGGCTGAAAAGGGGGCTGAAATGATGTGGTGTCCCCTTCTCTTCCCCGTTTCCATCCTCCTTCCATGTGCTTGCCCCAGCTACGTGCCACTCACTTGGTCATGCTGGTGTAGCCAAGCCAGCCAGTTCCCCAGGCCAGCCCATGATGAAGGTGATGGGAGCACAGGAGACTGAGCTAGCTCAGCAGAAATGTGGACCCACAGCTTAGGGACCAACACAGCTCACCCCAGAAATCTATAGGCAAGTAACAGGCTGAAAACAGAAATCCACTCCTATCCTTTATCAAAACCACTGCCACTTACTTAGGATGCTCCAGGCATGATTCAACACTCATTATCTTCATTGTGCTGGAGATTAGGCTGCAATCTTTCCAGATAATAGCTTTATTAGCTCTGTATTATTCTTTCTACATTATTTATTTACACAAAAGTCCAGAACACTGAAAGCTTTCACTGGGAGAGTGAGATCAGTTCAGTGGATGACATTTTATGCTGTGTTTTTTACATTAGCAAAGATCCTGTGTAGAAGGTACTATCCCAGGCCAAATGCCCTCTTGCCAATGAGGTCTCTGGCTTGAGGAAGCTGTACATGTTATGGACACCCCAACAGATACTAGTAGTGAGGGAAGGTCATTTCCTAGGGCTTCAGGACAGACAATGGGCTGTTGTGTCCCTTTACCTGCTGTACCAGGCAAATAGTTCTGCTAGGGCTGCTCCTGGCCAACAGGCAACCAACACTCATGGTGCAGCTCACCAGGGGTTCTTTCTTGAGACCATGACCTGTCTACCTCCAGCCATGCATCCTTCTCTGGCACAAGCAAGCACCAACCCCCTTTTGGCTGGGACAAGCCTGCGCTCTCCCCCACCTCTCCTGAAGCAAGGCCTGGAAAATAAATTAAGACTCCACTAATTACTGATTTCATGGTACTCACATGGGCTCCTAGCTTCAGCCTTGCTGTGTACACTGTGGTGGAGTTACCCAGCCCAGATTTGCTTCTGACTTGGAGTCACTGCAGAGAACAACTTTGAGAGATAGCAGCAGATGAGTCTTCATTTACTTTTGCCCTGTCCTTGATGATCTTGGCATGGAAATCAGGAGATGACAACCTGACCCTCTGGACAGCCAGCTCCTCTCTGGAATGGAAGGGCCTTTTTCTGGCACAGGATACTCTTTGCAATTAGAGGTGCCAACTATGCTATTAGCACACCCCCAATTCGGGATTAAAAGGACCAACAGGAAGCTGGCTGGGTTTTTTCCTCACACTCTGCCTATCAGCTCTTGGTACCCATTGTTTCAGGCACTCAGCATTGACCTGCATGAAACCCAGCACTCCTTGGGGAAGATGCTCCAGGAACGTCCTACCATCCACCTGACCAATAACTAGAAAAGCAGAGCTAGAGTGGGTCATGCATGTTCTTGATAGCCCCAGATGGCCCTGTTCCCCTCCCTCCTTCTCTCCTTGGAAGAGGGATTCCCATTCAGGGAGTGAGCACTTGCTATGTACCCATGACACAGGTGCTTGCAGCTCCCCCAACAAACCTGGCAGATGTTGTGGGCTAGCTTTGATGTGTACTTCTTTGCTATTCATAACTGTCCATCCTGGAAATGTTGGGACTGGAGGCTGTATATAAAAGCTGCTGTTGTTTTGATTGGGCTTCCATCCATCTGTTTAAAACACAAATGCCCTGAGCGATTCTGCTGATGGGAAATGGAGGTGAAGAGGCTCCTCTGGATGTGCTCAGAAATTGTCTCTGCATCTAGAACTCCTTTTAGAGATGTTTTAACATCATCCATCTTTCAAGCCTCCCAAAGCACTGCCATGTCTCCAGAGTTTGGTAGAAACACTCGGCTTCAGAGGTGGTAAGAAAGAGTGTGACAGGTGACACAGTTACTGGTGTCAAAAGAGGTGCAACTGTAGCTGCGTGGAAATGCCCTGGCAGAGGAACAAGGGATTTGGGAGATGCACCTCTCCTCTGCCCAGCCCAGGGGCAGCCTGACAGCCCCAGAGCTGGTGCAGAAACACTGCCCGCTGCTCTGCACACACAGGGATGAAGCTCTAATGGAGCCACAACAGAGACTGTGCTAGTTTGTCTTTGCTTGCTGTCTGTACTCTGTATCAACCAGAGGTGCCTGGAAGCAAGCTCTAGATAATATTTCTTGGACTGTTCCTCTTCAGAAGCCCAGCTCCAACTTTCTAGAGCTGCCAGCAATGCACTGCCTCAGCACTGCCTCTAACTGAAGATCTAGTCAGCCAAGAAGGTACAAAGTGTCTGGTACCTCCTTTTCAACCACAGGAGGGGAGTCACCATCCCTCTCCCCACTTGCCTGTATCCCACCTCAGGCTTTGCTACCCAGCATCCAGCTGCTACTGCCCAGCCCAGCTCCATCTGCTCTTCTCTGCCCTACCCATCTCCTTTGCCATCAGGACATACCATCCCTGGACACAAATGTCCAAGGAGGCAGCTAAAAAAGAGAGTCCTGGTCCCCCTTATGCCTCCTGCAGCTACAGGTCATGGGACACAGACTGCAGCTGGATGACTTGCCCAAGACCAAAGAGTGGGTCAGTGTCAGAGGAGGGACATAGCCATCTCTCCCCATGCTGTGCATCCCACCCAGCCTTGTTCTATGTGAAAAGCACACAGACCAGGCATTCAGCTTACCACATCTTTGCTGTCCACGGCTGGGGCTGCCAGGGAATTACCAGCTGCTCTTGTGGCTCTGTGGAGAAGCCCAGGAGTCTAAGGGAAGGGTTACTGATTGTATTTTGGCCCTGGGGAGCTATATTGGACAAAGTGCTGTATAATCGCTGTACAATCCAGCCTGCAGAACAGCACTGTAATATTTTTCTCTTATCACAGGGCAGCTTTGGAGGCTCTTATTTGATCTCCTTTATCCATGTGAATGTGTCCAAGAACGCAGCAGCTTCTCCCTGCAGAATAGCTCCTATTGTTCCCTTTGTTCATGAATCTGGGCTGTTCCTCAGCCTCCTCTCTCCCTTCCTGCAAAAAGACAAACTCGGCGTGGTCAGAAAGTATCTTTTCAGCTTAATCTAAAATAGGAGGTCAGCCACGGAAAAGGCAGAGGCCATATTTTCCTGAATATGATTTTTCTGTGATCCAGAGAGGAGTGTAGCGAAAGGTGAGCTCACAGAGTGGCCTAGCTGCATTTAACTTCGACCAGGATCTACTCACCCATGCCTGCTGCAAGCTGTCCTGACCTAATGCTGAAAGTAGATGGCATTGGTTTGGGCATTTTGGCTGATGTACCTGCTCCTCCCGAAGCTCTGACCCTTTTTGTTTGAATAAATCCACAATAACAAAGTAAATCAGCTTGGAAGAGAAACAAAGAATCTGAGGGACATGAGAAGTACAGCTCTGCATTTCAATTTTGTTTCCTGGTTTTTCTGACACAAAAGCTTTAATATGCCTTCATGCTGAAGACAGGCAGGAATCAACTTAGATTTTAAAAGTATTTAACTCAGAGATAGGGTTGTTTTTGGTTTGGTTTTTTTTTTGTGAGGATGGAGCTGAATTCAGTGCTTTTCAGAACCAGGCCTCCAGCTTTGCAAAATAAAAAATAAATCTAATTTCTAGATCAGCCCTTTCCACTTCTCTTTTTGGACAAGTTTGCAGCAGCTTATCCTAACACAATCTGCACAATCTTTACACCCTGCTGAATGCACCAGTTCAAAACAAACCTCACCTCCCTCTGAAAACCCACCTTCTCTTAATCTTCTTCACAAAGAGCCTGTAGGAAGACGTCAAATTATACAAATGAGAACTTTGGCACAGCTGGGTTAGAGTAGGCTGACTTAGTCATCAAAGTTGCAGCTGGAGGTTGTTCATCTGTTGGTGACTTCCAAGCAAAGTATTTTTATTTTCTGTTTACAAAATAAGAGAATGAGGTTATTGGTTAGGACTTGAGGTGCATTGCATCACCAGAGCTGGTAAAACAAAGATGATGGTGGTGTGGTGCTTCAGTAAACTCGAGTCATCACTTCTATGAGGAGCAGGATTGAAGGATGGAGCAAAAAGGCTGGGCAAGTACCCGAGCCACCTGCTGCCATGGGGCTGCTGGCAGTGGCCAGCGCCTGCTGAAAGCCCTGATCCTGCACTTTGCAATGCTCTGGCATGCACAACTGGTTGGAAATTGCTGGCTCAAGGCTGGATGCATGCCTTGGCTTCCCCATCTGCCTCGCTGAGAGTTGCTCTTTAGACTGAGCTTGTGTGGGCAGGAGGTCAAACATTATTTATTTAATTTTATTTTTTTAAGGTCTTGTTACTTATTTGTACCGAATTAAGCAGAGGAAATCACTTAGTGCTGTTCAAGTCTCATGGATATGCACTGCTGTTAATCTCAGACTTGACAAATTGTAAATTAAGCTTTTCCAAATCATAAGGCTTTTTTTGTTGTTTGGTTGGGTATGTTTTAAATAACACAAGTTGGCTGTCTTTGTTGGGGCTTTATACTTTCAGGCATGTCTTGGCTTTTCTTTTTCTTGTACATGTAGCAGCAGAAACAATCCCCTCTGTTAAAAGTTAAAAAGTTAAAACCTATAACACAATTACCTGACTTCAGAAACAGGAATTTAGAAAAACACCCACTTCCTGAAGACCCAAATTAAATCCCTGGACATGAGCAGTATGGGAAGAAGTCATTTCAGTTCCCAGGGACCAAGCTCTTTCTGATCTGATCTCATTGCTCTGAGCAGAGGACTCTTTGATACTGCTATTGCTGGGCACCCATTATTTGATCCACAAGCTGAGGAGGAAAAAAACCCAAAAGAGCAGCTGATTTTCAACACAGCATCTCCCCTGCCTCATGCAAAGCCCTTCCCTGCAGTGCAGAAAGCAGCAAAACCCTCCCAACCCAGCACTTCTATTTTCAAGCAACGCCAAAGTGAACTACCCCCCAGGGTAATGTAATTTGCACGCTGGGCACCCATTTTCCATGCGCTTCCCTGCCAGTGAGGAAGAGCCAGTGCTGCATTCCCCAAACTGGTTGCTGAAATGGGAATACTGAGGTGAGCAAGCACCTCGGTGGAGGGATGGAGGAGCAAATAACCCCCAGCTGGGCCAAGCCCCTAGTGTCTCTTTCATATGCTGAGTTCACAAAGCAAAATCAAAGAAAAATCCTCCTTTCCCGTGCCTCCTACCTCCCTGAATCCCTTCTCCTTAAGGAAAGAAAAGGTCAGTGTTGATGCTGGTGAAATGAAGCACAAGGACCGAAATGCCTCCTGTGCCTGGTTTGGGGTGCTGAAAGAGCCAAGCGTGAAACAAAGTTTTCCAGAGCTGTATGGGCTTGAGGTGACTGTTTTGGCTTGCCAGTGTGGGAAGGAGGAGCCTGATTTCAGGAAGCCATTCTCAACCGGGCCCTTAGGAAGCTAGAGGAGAAAAAAAAAAAAAGCACCTGTGAGTGGGTCATAGCTAAGCCTCCCCAGACAGAAGTTTGAAAAGTGTCTGGCAATTTGGGAAGTTCAATAAGTGGTGAACAGCCCCCTCCAAGAGGATGTTGAAGAAATTGGAGGCTCTCCACATCAGAGTCCTTGGCAAGACTTCCCTGGCTCAACCCAAAGCACCTGCTTCCCTCCCTGCAGCATCTGTTTGACAATCTATACATGCATCAAAGCCCACACCTGGGCTCGTGTCTTCCTTAGCATGAGCGTATCTTCTCAAATGCTTCATGAGGAGATGGTGTTTCCCACCCCATGACTTTACTCACCCACCTCATCCCTCTGCAGCTGTCTGCCAGCTCTGCTCTAGGTAGCACATCACAGTTCCTTTACTTCACCTCCATGGCTGAGCACGTGCTGTCCTGGCCAAGCATAGATCTGGTCAGTGGTAACAGTCTTGCACCACTTTCATTCCACTGCCCTCTTGTTTTCTGGTGTGCTTCCCTCACACTTCTCATTAACATCTTGTTAATCCTTCTTTGAGATCTGCAGTGATGGCTGCAGAGATCACAGCTGGTAGTAGCAACCCAAGATATTTAGGCTGTACCCTCACAGAGAATAGATTCCCTCTTGTCCTTGTGCTTTTCTATCTGTCCATCTCCATCCACCACTTCTCCCTGCTCTTAAACCCTATATGTCCTGTATGGAAGGTGATGCCCCTTAGGTCTGTGTGTATCCATCTCGTATGATGATGTCTTGGGTGCCAAGAGGAGCCCCTTGGGCTTTGTGCAATGTAAACCTGCAGGATGAGTTTGCTGACACTTTCATACTCCTCATCTTAACCTAAACATTTTTCTCCCTATTTGGTCATTCCAGGCTTCACCATTTCAGTTGGGCCAGTTGCTTTTAGCTGCTGTGAGTTTGATGCTGATCTGTGTCCACACAATTTGCTTTTTACTTGGGTGCATTGTGAGAGAGATTTGCATGTGCCTGGGTGAAAAACAGGGGCAGAAAACCCTTTGGGACAAGCATGACAGTGGGCAGCCTGTATGCTGCAAAGTGAGCAAGGCTAGAAGGTTTAAATGTACCCAGAACTTTGTGATGAATACTGCTCTGTGAAAAATAGGAATACTTTCCCTTTTCTTGTCCTGAGTTGGTATCAAACCAAGTGTTTAAAGTACCAGACTTCTCCCTAGAAATGGCAACTTTGCTTTTTGACCAACCTCCCACTTGCAACCTTCAATCTGTTTCAGAAAAAGTTTCAGATATAAGCTTTTTGAATCTTTTTCTGTTTTTTTAATTCAGTGAAAACAAACATAATTGCCATACTCCCCAAATACTCCTTTCTGGTGTACCAGCAATGCAAGACATTTACCTTGGCCTACCAGGTACAACAGTGCCCTGAGGGAAACCAAATTAAGCCCTGGTGATGAGTTATAGTGCATAACACTTCCCAAATACAATCACTCTGATTTATGACTGCTGACATGACAAAGATTTTCTTTGGTAGTGAGGAGTGATGGCTGATGTCCCTCTAAATGCTTATCATTTCTGGCAGCTTAATTGAATCCTGTTAACAGATGCAATGAAGCTGCGAAACATTTCTCCTGCTGGCAGTCCTCACTGGACCAGCAAACCTTGGTGGTGGCCTTGTTTCCCTGTTTTCAGGTGTTTCCCTTTCAAATCAAAGGGTGAAGAAATGATCTTCCTAAAAGAAAGATGCTACAAAAGGCGCATATTATTCATGTGCGTGATATTAGGACACCCTGGCAGGAGAGCAACCCCCAGTGATGAGTGGTAAGAGGGTACCCTCGGGGAGTTGCTGTGGTTTTCCACTGTGGATTGGTGTGTCCTTTTGTGCAGAGGACTTGGGCTTAAGTCTGACTCAAAGACTTCCCTTCCTCTTGGGAAGTTTGAAGCTCATCAAACCAGTTGAGTAAAAACCCAGCTACCTGTGACAGCTAAGGTGTCCAGCCCTTCCTATGAGGCATTCTGGGAAGAGCTCTGCAACACAAGAGTGCTGGCAGATGGAGTGGTGGAAGCCAGGCACTTCTGGCAGATTTGCAGGCAGCTGGAACCTGTGCTGGAGATCCCATTCCCTTTGTGTGGCCTGAGCGCTGCAGGCTGGCAGCTTTTGCTCAGCACCCAAGCGAGCAGCAAACCCAAGCCCACCGGACACAGATGGAGGGAGAAAATTCACTGCTTCAAAACTGCAACATGAAGGAAGAGGCTAAAATGTGGGAGATGTTTTTAACACAGTTCATAAGCAATGAACTGTTCATGGCCCAGAGTGACTTTCAGGAAAGAGGAAAGTTATGCTTACAGCAGGACCTCTTGCAGCATCTGAGCTGGGCTAGTCTCTCATCCAACTTCATGCACCAGGGTGTTATCTTTTTCTTGGGAAAACCATGGAGCTGGGTAGAATTTAAATTATACCCCAGAGAAGTTGGCTTGCTTTTCTGACAGAGGTCATAACGAGGGATTCCAGTTATAGCTCAGCACAGCAGATGTAGATGGTTTTGCAGATGATAAAAATACAGCCTTGTCACAGGAATGCTGCAGAAGTGAGGCACGTGTGTGGCTTTTGGTTTTTTGTTTTGTTTTGGGTTTTTTTTTCAAAGCAGTTAACTCTTTAACACAGTTGTTCCTGTTGGGAAATCAGTATTTACAGTGTAGACAGCAATGATGCAGGGGCTGGGTGCCATCCAAGCATGTAGCAGGACCTACTCTGTCAAATGCCCACACATCTAACTGTGGAAAGAGTTACTCTTCCCTCTTTTGGGATAGGAGTAGTTTTTCCTTACCAGTGATGAATGCGATTTTATTGTGACTCTGCTCTGCATGCTTTTCAAGAGCTGCTTGCAAGGAAGGAGACAGCCACTGAAACACAGGAAGCTACACTGTACGCTCACTTATATCATGCACCACTCAACTCTTCTGATCAGCATTCAAGGCCCTGTGCACAGAATTAGTTATCCTCTCAAATAAAAGCAATTTATCACAGAAAGGAATCAGAGCTGACACTTCAAATATAGTACACTTCCACCACAACTTGAGCTCCCGCTTGATCTCATCTGTGTATGAGGGACCTCCTCAGGGCCCCTAGAACCCCACTGCCTACAGACACTTTCACCAAGGGGAACAAACTGTCCTGCAAGGAGCACATCACTGCTGGAGTGAGGTTCAGCTGGGACTACCACAAATCCAGCTATGTGGGTTTGATGCCTCACTGTCCGCAAGGCATTGTCAATGGAGGAATGGACTGCAGGCAGAGCAGCACTGCTGTTGTCACCTTCCCTGGATGCTACACTGAGTCCACATTGTCACATTGTGCAGCAATGCTCTTGACACTGGCAATGTAATACTGCCTAGTGCTGCATTCCCTCCTGTTTACAGAAGCAGCTCGCAGCTGTAAGAAAAACTTACTGTTCCATCTCTAATCACTGTTTACACAGGATGGTGATAAAGAAATTCCTCAGAAATCACTTAATCTCTCTTTGGGCTGACACCACCATCTTTGCTGATCCCAGCTCCGAAGCAGCAACACACGCAAACGCCCCGCAGTGCTTTGTGGACTAGGGAAAGGTCATAGAATCACAGAATCATAGGGGTTGGAAGGGACCTCCAGAGATCATCGGGTCCAACCCCCCTGCCAAAGCAGGCTCCCTAGCTCATATTGCACAGGGAGGCATCCAGAAGGGTCTTGAATATCTCCAGAGAAGGAGACTCCACCACCTCCCTGGGCAGCCTGTCCCAGGGCTCTGGCACCCTCACTGTGAAAAAGTTCTTCCACATGTTGGTGCGGAACTTCCTGTGCTCTAACTTGCAGCCATTGCCCCTTGTGCTATCTCCACAGACCACTGAAAAGGGGTTGGCCATTTCCCCCTGCATCCCATACTTAAGATATTTATAAACATTAATTAGGTCCCCCCTCAGTCTTCTTTTCTCCAGGCTGAACAGCCCCAGCTCACTCAGCCTTTCCTCATACGGGAGATGTTCCAGGCCCTTAATCATCTTCGTAGCCCTTCTCTGGACTCTCTCAAGGAGATCCCTGTCTCTTTTATACCAGGGAGCCCAGAATTGGACACAATACTCCAGGTGGGGCCTGACCAGAGCAGAGTAGAGGGGGAGGATCACCTCCTTTGACCTGCTGGCAATACTCCTTTTGATGCGCCCCAGGATCCCATTTGCCCTCTTAGCCACCAGGGCACACTGCTGGCTCATGGCCAACCTGCCATCCACCAGGACCCCCAGGTCCTTCTCCGCAGAGCTCTCAGCTTTCATCAGATGAAAACAGGGTCTGTACCAAAATCTTTCACAGAGTGTGATGGTTAAACAACCTTGTGTATTGCAAATGTTGCCCGGCACAGGCAGGATGATGCTGAGAGGAAGGGCAGCCCCATCTTCTGGAAGCTGATGTGTTTCCCCTTTTTTGGCATGTAAATTGAAGCAAGAAACCTGCTTTTGGGTGAGTTTCTGCTCTAAATTCTGCCGGTAAAAGGCGCCACTAAGCAGATGTGCTGTCCCTACCGTGAACTGGTTTACACATGTAAGTAAGCTCTGAGCAAGCTCTGTGTGAACTCACTGCCTGGCCCTAAAGGATTGGAAAAACAGGAAACTCTTTCAAAGGTGTCTAAGGATTTGATGTTGACATTTGAATTTCCCTTTCATATCACTGCACCATTTTTGTCCAGGCACTTTGTCCATGCACTGCAAAGCTGTCGTTTCTTCCCAGTCAGAGATTTTGTGCTTTTGAAAATAAAGCCAAGGAAGACAGAAAATACAAGGACACAGAATAATTCCAAGACACTTTAGTGCATGAGACAAGTCTTTATTATGGGCAACTGAGCCTTTTGAATCACTGGGGGAAAGCATAACTTGTGTACAAATAATTTAGCAAAAAGACAAAGGTGTTCTGCCTCCTGAGATCTTTGATGCTACCAAAACGTATTCATCAGGAGAAACGGAGTTATAACACAGTGGTAATAGTCTAGAAGGAGTTGAAGGGGACCAAAGACAATCCAGACTGCATGCTAAGCAGCTGGGAAAACGACATTCTCGCTCAAGCAGGCACTGAAGCAAGCAGTTGGGCCGAGAAAACAGGGCAGTGTTATTGTGGGGGATCCTCTGATGACAATTCACCTGTGAAATGGGCTCTATTTGCTAGCAGCTAGTGATCACAGAGGCTGCAGGCATGGGAGCAAGCAGAGAGCATCTCATCCTCTTCCCAGGAGCTTCTGGGAACCAGGTCCCAGAGCAGCAACTGTCCACAACTGTTCTTTAAAGATGCATCCCTTGATGCTGCAGCTGGAGCTGGCCAAATTTTCCTGCCAGTAAATTGTGCACTGGGAGAAACCGTGGAAAAATAATCCAGCAAGATTCTGTGAATATAATCCTTTAGATGAAACACTATCCCACTTGCAACCCAACTCAGCAAATGTTAATGTCATTCCCATCAGAGCCATTTTCCCCAGACAATGGCTGCCTTTGCCCTGTTAAACACAGAAAGTAGGCATTTCCTCAGAGGAAGTTAATTTGGATTTTTAGACCAAAAAAAAAATAAGAGTGGCAAACTATGTCTTTTCAGTAACCTGGGAAAGTATTATCAGACAAAACCTTTTCTCCTAAAGGGAAACACTTTCCAGAGGCCATTGAGAAGTTAAGGACCAACAGGTTACATTAATATTGCCTTTAAATGAGGAAAACTAAATGGCCCTGCATTTAATTTTACCACTACACATACCATAGTCATTGAAGCCTGCAATATATTTTAAGTGTGATTCATGCATTTAGCTTTTGGTTCATTTCTGTCTTAATTTTGGAGCCATAATAAATCTAACTTTGGAGGTGCAGAATGATTAATTTCTCAACCACATTTTTGCTTTGAAGTGTCTATTTGCTGTGAAAAAAAAAAAGCCCTTTTGCATTTTCTTCAGAGTCACAAAATACAAACACACACAGATGCTTTGGGCCAGAGGAGGGAGCTGAAAATCTGTCTGGCACTGAGAATTTATCTGAAATGAGGAGGGGGGCTCCTATCTCACCACCCCAGGAAGGAGTGCTGTATTTGTTAAACCCAAACTGCTCTATGAGGAGACAATGGGAAAGTTGGGTCTCCGGAGCTCCTGATTTAGAGGGTGGAGTCTGGGGGAATGAACATTGCATTTTATTAGAAAACCACTAGTGTTTTTACAGCACAGATTTAATAAAGCTAATTTATGTCTGACTGAAAGTTAAATACTGTACAACCCTGCACTTAGTGTTTGCTTAGTGGCACATACTGCAGGGTCTGTGTTTGACCCACAGCTGTTGTAGCAATGCATCTAGAAAAGACTCTCCTGCCTCTGAGACGTGGAAAAACATGCAACAATCAGAGGAGTGAATTCCCAGCTGGTGGAGCTGGGCAGCCACTTTCTGAAGCCACCAGCTCAGGCTGGCTTCAGACCCTCAGGGTTAGATTTTTTACAAAGGGCACAGTAAGAACAGAGGATTGATGCTCTGGGCCATTGCAGTTGCGCAAAGTTTCGCCCATCCTTAGGGAAGGATTTCTCCAAGAAAACAGGTGGTGCACAGCAACCTCCGTCCCAGGTCAGCAGCTGTACTAAAAGAGCTAGTTCTAGTGGCATAGAAGGAGAAAGAAGGGGGAAAAAATAAAAGCAAGCTGGAACTGAGTCAGAGATACCCTGTCAATGGGGTTCTCTCTGGAAGATGTAGTTCTCAAAAAGAAATAATAAAACCTTCCTTTTTCTAAAATATTTCCCATTTACATTAGGGAAAGCCACACTTCACTGTTTCATTTCAGTGGCTTAGATCTAAACCAGAATGTCCCCCTGAACATGACACCTTTCAGTTTTAAAAGAGCCTAAGATCATCTGACTATTTTGCCCCAATGTATCTGACCTGCAAGACACATCTTGCAGAGTTCAAGCCCCTTCTTAGGGATAGGACACTACATATCCTAAAATTATCCCACTGCTGAAATTACGTGATACAGTGTGGAAACTGTCTGACTTTTGGAGCTTTAAGGTGGTTTGGATCCCCATTTCTCTCCCTCCCTCGCTCTCTCCCTCTCTCTATCCTCTCTCTCAACCTCTCTTGTGAGGCTAAACCATGACATAATTTTAATAGTACATTTGTTCTCTGTGTTCCTATTAAAGTTCACATTTGTGTATGGACCTTAAGTGTTGTCTTATTTCAATTGCAAGAAAGGGAATCAGTGAGTCTGAGTCACCTGTCCCTCCTTTTGGACCGGGATGTGACAAAAGTTTTGGACTGGTAAGCCAGGTGACTACAGAGAAGGGGAAGGTGAAATAAGAGAATCCGTCACTATAAAAGCAGAAGGAAAACTCTGAATTTTCCTTGTAGAAAATTTTAGGGTTTGGAGTGAAAGTGAGTGGTAGAAGATTGCAGGATGTCAGTATGAATTTTGCTAATCTGCAAGGCCAATTTTGCAGATGGGGTTCCTGCACCCAAGAAATCCCTGCTTGCTCTGTTGCCTTCCATGAACTGCCAACTGCCAGCATGGGTGAGAGCTCTTCTTTGGTCTTTGCATTCAGCACGGCCCCAGTTTGGTCAAACCCTGAATTCCTTATCAAAGCATGTCAGATTTACACTGGCATGAAGGACAAAGACAGAGGACAGGCAAGCTCAACAAGCTGCTTATGCTATACATCTTAGGCTTCTGCTTTCTGCCTTGATATGTCCAGAGCCTTATAGGGGAAGGTTGGCACATCCATGGGGTAGGCTGACTTTCACCAGCTCTACTGTTAAAAAGCACAGGGCACCCTAAGGGTGTTTTGTCTCACCCACTGTCTCAGCACAGGCAAGAGCCTAAGTGAACCCACAGGATCTTTCCTATTTGTAGCAACTGGAGCATGGAGAGCACTGCCAGCAGCAGCAGCCATGAACCACAGCAAGTGCAGGGCACTGCTACCAAAATTAACCAAAGCACCTGTGAGAAGCAACAGTGTAAGATCCTCACACCCACCCTGCTATATAGATGTGCCTCTATATCCTGACTCTGCTCTCAACGTGTCCATTTTCTCCAGCTGAAGGTCACCTGTGGGATAGGTCCTAGCCTGAGATCCAAAAAGCCCCACAGCTGAGTTAACCAAACACCCTCACCCAAATCTTATACTCAGGCACTTGAGAACAGCTCTGAAATCACTCAACAATGAACACCCCTCCATATTAGCAACTGTTGAGTATTTAGACATGTCAGAGCAATAGAAAATGCACCAATCCAAGATCAAGGGGACCCTGACTCCTTCCCCTGCCAGGCTGCAGGCCATAGCTTAAAAGAAAGGAGTGAATAGCAGCAAGTACACTCTGAGGGTGACAGGCAAACCTGCTCCTTGTTGAGGTGGTTTGACCCTGGCTAGACGCCAGAGGGCCACCAAGCTGCTCTATCACTTGCCTTTTCAGCCGGAAAGGGGAGAAAATATGTATTGGGAGGCCTAGGATTCAAGATAAGGACAGAGAGGGATCACTCTGCAATTAGTGTCATGGGCAAAACAGACTCAAAACGGAATAAAGAAAACTAATTTATTACAACTACACTACACACCCGGTGAAACCAGAGTCAGGTAATGAGAAGTGCGTCCAGGTCTTAAGGCACCTTCTCCCACCCCTCCCTTCTTAGCAGACTTAACTTTATTCATGATTTTACTCCCTTCTTCACCCCCCTCGTGGGGGGGGGGGGGGGGGGGGGGGGCGGTGGGCAGGGAATGGGGGAATGGGGTTTCAGTCAGTTCCTCACAAGCTACTTTTCTTCTCCAGATCTTAAAACCTCTACTTCCCCCTCCACCCCTCCCCTCTTAGCAGACTTTATTTTAGTCACAATTTCGCTCCCTTCTTCCCCCCTCATTGTAGCAGGGGGAGAGGCAGGGAATGGGGAGTGGAGGTTTCAGTCAGTTGTCTTTCTTCTTAGCTTGGGGGGGGGGGGGGGGTATTCCACACACACACCCTTCCCCTGGTGCACCGTGGGGTCCCACTCACGGGAGAAAGTCATCCACAAACTTCTCCAACATGAGTCCTTTCTATTGGGGCATTATCTCCTTACCACAAGCCTCAGCAGGGCTCCCTTCCATGGGGTGCTGACCTTCAGGTCTAGACTGCTCCAGCCTGATCCCCCACAGAGTCACAAGTCCCCCAGCAAACCTGCTGTGGCATGGGTCGGTCTCTCCACAAGCTATAGATGGTATCTCTGCTCCCTGTCATTACCCATGAGCTGCAGGGGGACAGCCTGCTTCACCATGGGTTTCTCCACGAGCTGCAGGGGAATCCCCCTCTCCGGTACCTGGAGTGCCTCATTCTTCCACCCCCCCTCTCTTCCCTGGCCTTGATGTCTGAAAAGCTTCTTACATCTTCTCACTCCCTTCTCTGGTGGCAAAATGCAGGGTTTTTTCTCCTATATGTGATTCCAGAGGCACTGTGACCATCACCGATCGGCTCGGCCTTGGTCAGCAGCGACTCTGGCCTTGAATCAGCCGATGTTTACGCTCTGGGGCCTGCAAAGAACTTCTAGCTGCTTCCTGCAGACGCCAATTCTGCAGCCCCCCCTCTTTACCAGCACCCAGCTATGCAAAACTGTGACACTTATCCACCTTGTGTTCCCAGGTGCCCCTCGCTGTGGAAAGTGAGTTAAAGGAGGACATGGATGATTGTTGAGTTACACCACAGCTATCACAAAGGCCAAGAAGGCCCACGGCCTGTATTTTGACCCTCTTGAGGAAAGAGAAAAGATGGCTT
Organism: Porphyrio hochstetteri; assembly: GCA_020800305.1. NCBI lineage: Eukaryota > Metazoa > Chordata > Aves > Gruiformes > Rallidae > Porphyrio > Porphyrio hochstetteri. The sequence goes on along the minus strand of CM036908.1, from coordinate 63,364,599 downwards.
ATTGTTGCAGGTGATTTCCATCTGAGGAGTGCAGAGGGTCCAATATGTCAGAAAGAACCTCCTCTTGCAGAGGAGATGGAGATGGATGAGGAGCTGACAGAAAGCTTGTGGGTCAGGATTAAAGGGAGGGCAGGGTCATGGGACACTACAGTGGAGGTCTGCTGTAGCTTTTCTTTTTCACACTACCTGAATGTATGCTTGGACCAGTCAAGAAACTATAACTTGGTTAATAAACCAGACTGAGAGTAAATTCTGTCCTTTTTTGCCACAGGCAATCTTCTCAAATTCTTTAAGACTTAATTTCAGTAGGTGTCCTGATTGTCATCGAGGCAAAAAGACACCTGAAACTTGCCAGTCCTTAAACAGAGGAAAGCCTTTCTGAGTCCACCTTACGAGGTGAATGAGCAGTTTATTAGTACATTAAAAGGAAGCATAACTTATGGAAATGTTTCTATCAGGTGCTTCTTGTAAAACTTCATTTCAGCACTGCATTTTAGAAAATGCATTCTTTTGTGGGCTTTGCTACAGCAAGGTTGCTATCAGCAAGGAAAGAAGCCAAAATCAATGCAGCCTGATTACTTTTTAATCTAGAATTTACTGCAGACTTTGTACACTCAGGTTAAATGCCTGGTGAGAGCCTGATGGGAGGAGGAGGGATATTCCTGAAGATACAGGCATAAAACGTTACACATTACAGTGCTGAAGTCACTATGTCCAATAACCCAGAATTACTAGATCTCAAATAAGAAGCAAACAGAGAGTTGAGTGATATGAAGAGTACCCATATTTGAATCCTTACCTTGGGAAGACCCATTCAAACTGGGTCTGTCCAAGATAATGGGCTAAAAATCCCTCATTTGGTTTCGAGTGCCACGGTGGTCCACTACAGTGGAGGTCTGCTATAGGCTACCAAATCAGGAAAATCAAGTGGATGAGACCTTCCAGAGACAAATAGAAGCAACCTCAAGTTCACAAGCCCTGTTCCTTACGGGGGGCTTTGTCCACCCTGAAACCTGTTGGAGGGACAACACAATAGGGCACAATCAATGAAAGAAGTATCTGGAATTCATTGATGATGAGTTCTTCCTCCAAGTGACAGAACACTAGGAGAGGAGGCACGTTGGACCTTGTTCTCATCAAAAAAGAGAATCTAGTATGGATGTGAAGCTCAAGGACTGCCTTGACTGCAGTGACATGGATATGAACCTGGAGACCGTGATTTGCTTCAAATTTGTCCTTGGGAGCTGTGAATTGCAGCTCCAGTGGGACTGCCTCAGTGGTGACTGAAAGCCCCTGGCAGTGCTTGTGTATGCTTTTCTCCTTCCTTGTGCTGGGGCGGTCAATTCTTTGCCACTGCTGCTCTGGCCTGTTACAACGCTCCACACGTGACACAGGTGTGTTTCACTCTACCCTGTCCTTTGCAATGGATTTAATGGATTAACCCCTGATCTTTGCAATGACCTGACTTGTCATTTGACTGATGGGTCTATATGTATTCTTGCATTTTGCATGACGAGCAAAAGAGAAGGGATCACCATACAAAATCAACAGCTGATAAAGAGGAGGAAAGAAATTCAGCAAGTATTTTATGGGCAGTTCCCAAACTTTGCTCCACAGTAGGTACAATTTGGGGTACCCAAACCTTTGGAAACGGCTGTTTCTCTCTCTTCCACAGCTCATGTTACTTCAATTTGACTAGGGACCAACTATAGACAAGGGGAGACTGAAGATTTTTGGAGAGGGCAAGAATGTCTTTAGCAATTCACTCCTTACACTACTTCAGGACCATAGAAGAATACATAAATCTCTAGCTCCAGCTAGAGGCTATTCATGGCCAGGTTTCTAACCTGAAAGCAGCTTTGGCCATGGGATGCACATTGCAAAAATCCTGCCCAGATCCCCCTCATCATCAGAATCTTCTCCTTCAACCTCGTCCTCATCCTGATCCTCTACCTCCTTCAGATCTTCCTCATCTACCTTTATTTTCCTGCTGGAGCTCTCTTCAATGCTGCCTGTCTTATGACTCCTCTTCTGGAGCCATCACCAGAGGCTGAACAGCAGGACCAGAACTCCAGCACTCACCCAGAACTGCCATTGCTTCAGGGCAGCAAACAGCAGGCGGAGGAGGAAGAAAAGCATCTGCCCTGGTCTTAAGCAGGTGCACAGCAGCTCCACGCGGATGCGGCAGGTCCTCGCTTCCGTCCTCTTCGCAGTTCTTATCTCCAGCTGGAAGGTGTGCCCACGGGGTGGCATCATGGGCACGAGAATTCTGAAGACAGTATCTTCCGTACTGAGACTCCAGCCTTCAAAGGTGCTGCCAACCCCAATTTCTTTTTGCAGCACTGGGTAGAAACTGTCTGCATTGAGCTCCCCAAAGAGAAGGATGCAGGTGTGCACCAAGTGCAGCGCTCTCTTGCAATCTTTTGTAATGTCCTGCATGGCAGCTAGATGTGCTCCTCAATAAACCTTCCCAAATCATTTTCATTGTTGTCTTCCTCCTCCTCCTCCTCCTCCTCCTCCTTCTACTCAGTCCTGTGGCCACTGTACCTGTCATCATTGTGGTTGTCTGCCTGATGACTCCATCTCCTGAAGCACCACCAGAGGCCAACTAGCAAGACCAAGAGTCCAGCAATTGCCCAGAGTGGCTGGTACTGCAGGGCAGCGAAGAGCAGGGATCCCCAGGCCACGCCGCTCTTCTCCTGAGTTCCCTGCTCCAGGCGGCTCTGCTCCATCCTCCTCTGCTCCAGCTCTTGCAGGACGTGAGCCATCTTACGGCTCAGGTAGATATGCCTTTGCTCCATGCCCTCACCTGTAGCCTCATCCAGCTCCTCACCGACCATCTCTGGGTACTGGATGATTCTTTGCAGAAGCATCACAAAGTATGTGATGACAGCCACGGCCTGCAGGAGAGAAGGGCCTCAGTGGGCCTGGGAAGGATCTGGGACAGGAGCCGCAGAGAGCTGGGGGCCCGTAGGAGCGTGGGGAAGGCAGCCGGCTCTCATTGTACTTTTGCCCTCGCAGTTTTGGCCTTTTGCCTCTACAGGAAGGGTCCCCTGGAACAACCCTCCTCTCTGGAGCCCTTCACTATGCTGGTCTTGCTGAAATTACGCGTACACGGGGTTTTCAACTGCAGGCGTCGCTGTTGTTCTGGCCTAGGCCGAGCTTGAGACCTGCTGCTCCTGTCAGGAGCTCCCGCTCTCCTGCGCGCTGAGGGGAGCTCTGTCGCACCCTCTCCCTCCTGGGTTTTTTTGTCAGTTTGTGGTTTTGCCATGCTGGAAACGGTCCCCAGTGCGATCCTCCGCTCTGGGGCCCTTCAACTCCGGGCATGGTGGGCCTTCGGAGATTTGTAGACAGCAATGAAGTCACCCCTCCAGTCTCCTCTAAGGAGACGTGATATCCAGCAGCTGCAGCAGGAAATGCTTCCTGCGCCAGCCTGACGGGTATGGTGGTCAGGAGGGGCATCACAGCCGCCTTGAAGGCAAAGATGGAAAAGCCAGTGCCAACTAGGATGCGGGCACAGAGCTGCAGGCACTTGAGGCGGAAGGTGTCCCACACACCCTGCCTGGCCATACACCTGAAGAACTTCACCTCTGCCACAGCATAGGTCTCTGGCCACGTTATGTTTGAAGTGAAGCTGTCCTCTGTACTCTTGCTACTCACAAAGACATCTGAGTCGCCTTGTTGCACCCCACACATGATGTCTACAAAGGTTCTTTTGGAGGCATTTTTTAGCTGCAGCTTGCAGGAGCAGCTGGAGGGCAGCAGCTTCATATGGAAGCGACGTGACTGAAGCAGAACTACCCAGGCTAAGCTCACAAACGTCTGCAAGCAGCACACGGTTTTCTGCAAGTCTAGGTAGGAGCCAGTGCAGAGAGTGTGCAGGAGGCTGGGACCCTGATTTCTCTTCAGTTCCTCCTCAGAGTGGTGGAGGAAACACAGCATGTTCCCCACCAGCTGCTCATTTGTGCAGGTGCATTCCAGATCCATGTGTGTGCAGGCGTGCTTTCCTGGTATCTCCCCTTGGTTTCCCGGCTCCAGCTGGAAGACATGCCCATGGGGAGCACTGAGGGACAAGAGCATGCTGGAGAAAACACCATCCTATTGAGGACACCAACATTCAAATGCGCTGCCCACGCCAATGGCTGGCTGTAGCAACTGGGAAGAACTGACCTGAGAAGAGGTCTTGTCTTGCAAGAGGAGGAAGAGGTCACCCACCAGCTCCTCGACCACTTGGATCCAGTAGGTCAGGTTCTGTTTCGGCCACTGGATACGCAGTGCAAAAAACCTGCCCAGATCCTCCTCACCATCAGAATCTTCTCCTTCACCCTCTTTCTTCTCCTTCTCCTCTTCTTCCTCATCTTCCTCCAGCTCTTCTTCTTCCTCTTCCTCCACCTCCTCTACCACCTTCAGATCTTCCTCCTTTACTGTCCTGCTGCCTGTCTTATCACTCCTGGAGCCACCACCAGAGGCTGAACAGCAGGACCAGAACTTCAGCAATCACCCAGAGCTGCCAGTGATTCAGGGTAGTGAAGTGCAGGGATCTCCAGGCCATGCTGCTCTGCTCCTGAGTGCTGGGCTCCAGGCTCCTCCACCCTATGGCCACGTTTCACAAACAAGAGATGCACAGAGACAGGCGCAGCATTCGTTCAAACACGCAATTTATTGAACACCTCTCCCAGAGTCTGTGCATCAAGACCTCTCTCAGTTGCCAAAGATCAGGAATCTTCTAAGCCGATCTTGCAGCTCAGAGAAGTCACGCAGTACCTCAGGAAGGGTGTCTGGATCCTTTGCCAAGCGATAAAAGAGATTTGGCGGTACGAGATTTTGGAAGGATGAGGGCAGGAGGATCTCCTCGGGCACATTCTCATTGGCAAAGAAGAAATGGTTGAGGCGTTTCTCCTCCAGGCAGCAGCGCAGATACGACATGATACCCCGTAGCCGCTGCAGGAAATGCTTCCTGCGCCAGCCTGACAGGGGTATGGTTGTCAGAAGGTGCATCACAGCTGTCTTGAAGGTGTAGATGGAAAAGCCTGAGCCAACATGTATGTAGGCAAAGACCTGCAGGCACCTGAGGTGGAAGCTATCATGTGGAGCCTTCGTGGCTATATGCTTGAATAGCTTCACCTCTGCCACAGCATAGGTCTCTGACCACATCGTACTTGGGGTGAAGCAGGCCGCTGTATTCTCACTGCTCACGAAGATGTCTGATGTGCCTCGCTGCACCCCAAATATCATTTCAATGCTGAGCATTGGCTCATCGTCTCTTGTCACTTGAAATCGGCAGGAGCGATTGGAGGGCAGCAGCTTCAAATGACATTTGGCTGACAGAGGCAAAATCACCCAGGCAGCTGTCAGCATTTGTTGGAACCAGCGGGCTGTTTTCTGCACATCTAAGTAGGAGTCGGTGCAAAGAGTGTAAAGAAGGCTGGGTTCCTGATTCCTCCTCAGCTCCTCCGCGGGGTGGTGGAGGAAGCACAGCATCTGCCCTGGCCTTAAGCAGGTGCACAGCAGCTCCACGCGGATGCGGCAGGTCCTCGCTTCCGTACTCTTTGCAGTTCTTATCTCCAGCTGGAAGGTGTGCCCACGGGGTGGCATCATGGGTACGAGAATTCTGAAGACAGTATCTTCCGTACTGAGACTCCAGCCTTCAAAGGTGCTGCCAACCCCAATTTCTTTTTGTAGCACTGGGTAGAAACTATGTGCATTGAGCTCCCCAAAGAGAAGGATGAAGGTGTGCACCAGGGACAGCGCTCTCCTGCAGTCTCTGGTAATGTCCTGCACTGGCAACTGGATGTGCTCCTCAATAAACCTTCCCACATCATTTTCATCATCGTCTTCCTCCTCCTCCTCCTCCTCCTCCTCAGTCCTGTAGCCACTGGACCTGTCATCATTGTGGTTGTCTGCCTGATGACTCCATCTCCTGAAGCACCACCAGAGGCCAACTAGCAAGACCAAGAGTCCAGCAATTGCCCAGAGTGGCTGGTACTGCAGGGCAGCGGAGAGCAGGGATCCCCAGGCCTCGCCACTCTTCTCCTGAGTCGTCTGCTCCAGGCGGCTCTGCTCCAGCCTCCTCTGCTCCAGCTCTTGCAGGATCTGAGCCATAAGATGGCTCAGGTAGATATGCCGTTGCACCATGCGCTCAACTGTAGCCTCATCCAGCTCCTCACTAACCATCTGTGGGTACTGAATGATGCTTTCAAGAAGTATCACAAAGAACGTTGTTAAAGCCATGGCCTTCAGGAGAGAAGGGCTTCAGCGGACCTGGGAATGATCTGGGACAGGAGCCACAGAGAGCGGGGGGCCAATAGGAGTGGGGGTGAGGCAGCAGGGCCTGTGCCCAGCCCTTGTGTCGGCAGCACCATGCGCTGCCCAAGGCTCTCCCACCAGCATCTGGTCCCTTGATTCCAGGTGAGAACCCACCTCCCTTGGGGCCCGTGTTTCTTACCCAGACCTCATCCAGCCCAGCCTCCCGTGTGTGTGTGTACTAACCACTAGCCAAGGTCACACTGGTCAGTGCTGCTTGCGCGTGCCCCTTATAGCCCCCAGCCCCCATTGTGATGCCGGCGCTGTCACCGATGTGATGCCGCTGCTGTCACAGGTGCACGAGCCAGTCACAGGCGCAGCCAGCCCCGCCCTTGGGCCTTACCCTGGCCACTCTGCTCAAAGGTGCCCCAGGCAAGCCAAAGCCCCACAGACACCCCAAAGCACAGGCCCTAGTTCTGGCCAGAACCTGTTTTAACCTGATTTATCAGCCTCCCCAAGCAGCAAGCACAGCTGAACTGAGTTAGCCCAGGCTCTTTATCACACTACCTGTCACCACCATACCATACCATCTGGTATGAGCCAGAAGATGACTCGGCTCCTGCAGCAGCTGGAGCAGAGGTGCCTTTAGCAGACTGGTGACGTACGGAAATAGACTCTGTAACTCGAAAGTTATAAAGTAGGTATGTTTAATGCGCGCAGATGCACGGGGGATCGCTCCACCACAAACGTGCATACCCGAAGTAGCAAAACCGTCCCATATTTATACAATGAAACAATGAAAATTCAATTGACGCATATACATGTTCATTACCTAAACCCGCCTACTCTCGCTTCTTATGCTAATCAGCTTATCAGTCCTTTGTGATTGCGCAGTTTCTTCCAAAAATTGTGGGCAATGGTTCTTCGGTGGTCCTTGGGAGGAAGGCCCCGAGGCCTCCTCACGATGTACTTATCACCTTTCGCCTGGAATGCGCTGGTCTTGCAAGCTTGCAGTGTTCTTATCATTCTGAGCTAATTCATGGCCTTGTTAACTATCTGTTTTCCTCTAATCGTGTCCTTTGTCAGCCTCCTGTTTTCTTTAACAAAGAGACAACTGATGTATTTAGGATGCATATCATTCCATCCTCGAGTTCTTGCTCTTTCTCTTCTCCTCGAGAGAGTACAAGGCTTTCACGAGTAATCCCTTTGCTATGGAAAGAAAAACTCCCCTGCTCCTTCACAAGCCGTTCTTACATGATTACCTAGCTAACTTGCAAGAGCTGCTCTTGTATAACTATACTACATATACAATCGTGACTCTATACCCTCAGATCAATTCCCCCCTTTCTATTACACTAAGTAAATTCTTTTACTTAAACAGCTTTCCTGAATGATATAAGGTATCGTACATAATAGTTATCCTTTTAGACATTCTTCAAAGCCATAGGTACAACATAATGGTTAATATTACTAAAATCCCTAAGCTAATTAGTAGAACCACAATGGGGTTTAAGTTTGAGAGGTTGTGTGGTAGGTATTGTGATCGCAGGATCTTTTGTTGTAGTGGGTCTGCTGATGGCCTGTATTTCAAATTTAAATGAGAGGCCAATGGTATCGTTGACCCAAAGACAGGTCACTCTCGTGGTCTGCACCAGAGTGAAGTTATGCCAGCAGTCTTGCTCCTCAGTGGTACATCTTTTGGTATTCTTAATGGTAGGAATAACTGATACAGTAATCTGGGATGCCTTTTTGTGAGTAGTTCCATTAACCAGTTGGCACCCTATTCTGATTTCTTCGCCTATGGTTCCCTGAAGTTTATAATTTTTCTGCTCTATATCCCTGCTCCATTCTCCCTTCGTGTATACTTGATTTCCACGCATAACCACGGTAGACAGATTTAAATCTTCCCGAGTGGAATATTTTCCCGTGGACCCAGTATACCCAATGTATGCTTGAGACCATGGCCACTCTGTAAGCGTCTGGTTATAAGCTATAGAAAGGATGCTGAAGCAGATTAATATTTTCAACTTGGTGCGGATCATTCTGAGCCTGGATCGGTTACTAACCTAAACTTTCTTTGGCAGCTCAAACCCCAACTTCTAGTTCACTTACTCGTTACCCACATTGTTTCTGCACTTATTTGCCCAAACGAGCTTGAGTTTCAATCCTCTGTTCTCTGGAATTACTCTCCACGAAGTTGCAGGGGCTTTCTTTATCCGGGTATGGTGAATCCAGGAATTCTGTCCCTCGCCCTTGATTGCCGTGTAGGTAGTGAGAAGGACTTGAAAGGATCCAGTCCACTGTGGTTCCAGGGCTTTTTCTGTAAGAGACTTAACATATACATAGTCCCCTGGTTGTATATCATGAACAGGCCCATCCAGACCCCTACTACGTGTTCCCATTACATGCTTTTCAATTCTTTTTAATTGCTTGTTTAGTGCCACCATATAGGAGGTCATTATTTCTTCACCAATTTGTGAAGATGTTCCTTTTTGCACCCCATAAGGCCGCCCATATAAAATTTCGAATGGGCTAAGCCCTTCTCTTACTCTTGGTCTAGTTCGTATTCGTATAAGAGCCAATGGTAGAGACTGAGGCCAAGTTAGATTAGTTTCCTGCCCTAACTTGACAATCTGTTGTTTGATTAGATGATTCATTTTCTCCACCTGACCACTTGATTGTCGTCTGTATGGGGTGTGTAATTGCCAATCTATTCCTAGATGGTGGCTAATGTGTTCTAGACACAAAATGTGGTCCTCTGTCCGAGGACATTACCGCTGGGACTCCGAATCTGGGTATTATTTCTTGGAGCAATACCTTGGTTACTTCCCGGGCTTTAGCAGTTCTGCACGGGAAAGCTTCTGGCCAGCCTGAAAAGGTATCTGTTTGTTAGTACTGACAAATATCGGTACCCCCCTTTTCTAGGCAATCTGCCAGTGTTGTCCCGGACCGTTTCCTTTCCCAATCTTTCCAAATTTTAGCCCTTTCATTACTTTAGGGTTAGTCTGGAGGCAAAGATCACATTGTTGGGTTACCTGTCTTACGGTAGTATATAAGTTCCGCGCTATTATGTTTTTAGTAAGATCTTTATATAGGGCTTCTGCCCCCCAGTGCATTTTCCTATGTTCTTCACGGACTACTGACCATATCATATAGGAAGGGATCACTATTCTCCCTTGCGAGGTTATAGCCCACCCTTCCTCATTATATGATCCAAGTCATTAATGAGTTTGCGGTCCTCTTTTGTGTATTCCAGTTTATCCCCTAAAGTTATTTGTCCGTCAGGTATTAGCGCACCCTCTACCTTGATTGTTTCTCTGGCTGCTTGTTTTGCTCCCCTGTCTGCCAGCTCATTTCCCCTTTCCAATTCTGTGCTCACCTTCTGGTGTGCCTTAATGTGCATAATTGCCACCTTTTCAGGAAGCTGTACTGCATTCAGGAGTCTCAAAATTTCTTCTGCATGTTTGATGGTTTTTCCTTGAGAATTTAACAATCCGCTTTCTTTCCATATTGCTCCATGAGCATGTACCACCCCAAAGGCATACTTAGAGTCAGTCCAAAAGTTTACAATCCTTCCCTGGGCTATCTCCAGGGCCCTGGTGAGGGCTATGATCTCAGCCTTCTGGGCTGAGACATCAGCTGATAGTGGCCCTGACTCTATTACCTTTTCAGAAGTGGTAACAGCATATCCGGAGTGTCTCCTTCCATTCAGCATATAGCTGCTTCCATCGGTGAACCAGTGTTCGACTCCATCGATTGGAACGTCTTTAAGGTCTGTACGACTAGAATGCGTGGCTTCAATTGTTTCCAAGCAGTCGTGACTCACCGGCTCCCCGATGTTCCCATCGAGGAATGAAGCCGGATTGATGATGTTTGTAGTCACAATTTTAACATCATCCTGTTCAACCATTATGGTTTGATATCTCAGGAATCTCTGTGGGGAAAGCCAATGCCCTCCTTTTGCTTCAAGGACCGCGGATACAGTATGGGAAACCAGGACAGTCATTTTCTGGCCCAGGGTGAATTTCCGGGCTTCTTGGATGTTTAAAATGACAGCTGCCACTGCTCTCAGACAGCCAGGCCACCCTTTTGCAGCGGTATCCAGCTGTTTAGAAAAGTACGCTACTGCCTGCCTGTATGGTCCAAAATCTTGTGCCAATATTCCTAATGCCATTCCCTGTTTTTCGTGGGAGAATAGGAAAAAAGGTTTACTTACATCGGGAAGCCCCAATGCTGGTGCTGACATTAGAGCTTTCTTTAGCTGATGGAAAGCTCGGTCGAACTCCACATCCCACTGGAGGTTCTTCTGGTTAGCTGTCATCAGGGAATACAGAGGCTTCACAAGCAGACCATAATCACATATCCAAAGTCGGCACCACCCTGTCATACCTAGGAATGTTCGTAATTCTTTTATAGTTCGTGGTCGGGGGGTTTGGCATATGGCCTCTTTCCGGGCTTGTCCTAGAACCCGTTGTCCAGCGCTGATCTTGTACCCCAGGTACGTAACCTGTTGTAGCACTACCTGTGCCTTTTTCTTAGAAACCCGATACCCCTGTAGTCCCAGGAAATTTAACAGACTCACGGTCCAAATGATGCAGGATTCTTCAGTTTCGGTTGCAATGAGAAGGTCGTCTACATACTGCAACACCTTCCCTTCTTCTGATGGTGGTTCCCATGACTCCAAGTCTTTTGCTAGCTGATTCCCAAAAATTGTGGGGCTATTTTTAAACCCCTGTGGCAACACTGTCCATGTGAGCTGGGTCTTTCGACCACTTTTGGAATTTTCCCATTCGAAAGCAAAAATTTTCTGGCTGGCTTCATGGAGAGGGAGGCAAAAGAAAGCATCCTTTAAATCCAGGACCGTAAACCAAGCTAAATCAGGGGTTAATGCGGTTATCCCTCTTTTAATTTTACTATTATTGGTGGTGCGCATTTTGCTCGTCCTGGTACATCAGTTGCCCAAACTCCAGGATATACCTGGTCCATGATTCTGGTATCAGTTTCCCCTATTGCAGGGGTAGTAACCAAGGATAAACTCATAATTTGAGTATATTGATGATCATTTACCTCCAGAGTAATTTCCCCTTGTCTAAATTTGATTGTTGCTTCCAATTGTTCTAATAAGTCCCTCCCCAGGAGGGCCTTTGGAGAGTTTGGCATATATAAAAATTTATGGATCCCCATTTGCTTATCCAATGTATACTTTAAGGGTTTGCAAAAGTCAGCCTTTTCAGCCTGGCCCGTCCCACCTTTCACTGTAATATAATCTTTTTCCAGAGGCATCAAAGCTTGATTTAAAACTGAATAGGTCGCTCCTGTATCTGCTAAAAACTCAATTTCCTTTTGCCCCTCTCCTAACTTTATTTTTACTAACGGGTCGGTTAGTCAGCTTTCTTCCTCTACGTGAGCTATCGTCTTTCTTTGATTATTGTGCCACTTCGCATTCCTTTGGCGCTCAGGGCACTCATGCTTCCAGTGCCCGGTCCTTTTGCATACTGCACATTGATTTTTCGCTAGGGGTGTTAGCCCCTGCCCTGGTTTAACTTTATATGCCCAATTCTCATTTTCTCTTACTACAGCCAGTATTTTCCTCTGATCACGCCTGTAGCTTTCTCCTCGATTACTAAATATTCTCCAAGCCTCTTCTAATAGCTTTTCTAGGTCTCTGTTTTCAGGAGGTCTTAATTTCTGCAATTTGCGCCTAATATCCCCCTGGGATTGTCCCAGGAAGAGGGATATTAGTTGCTGTGTCCCTACCTCCGAATTCGGGTCTAAAGGTGTATGTCGGCGCATCGCATCCCTTATTCTGTCTAAGAATTCAGAGGGTGTTTCAGAGGGGCCCTGTCTGACTGCGTATAGGATTGCCCAATTTATTGTCCTGGGAATTGCTTTTTCCATCCCCTTAAATATCCACTCCTGGTATGCCTGTAATTTTTCCATATCGGCGGAGCGGTTCGGATCCCATGCCAGGTCTGACAAGGGAAACCATTCTCTAAAGTTATCTCCTTTTATGTCATAATGTTCCTTTGCTAATTCTCCCGCTGTTTTTATAATTAATTGCTTCTCAGTTTCAGTTAAACAATCCAATAACAATTGTAGGTCATTCCAGTCGGGATTGTGTTGCCTTATTATAAATCTAAAATTTTGTGCTGTGTTTATCGGATCATTACGGTATTCCCGTGCAACCTCCTTCCATTCTTTCAGGTCTGCATCCGTGAATGGAATTTTTATTTTTATTACCCCTCCGTCCTAATTTACGGCCTCTCGAAGGGGTGCCTGTAAGATTGTCTTCTTTCTAGTGTGTGAAGACACTGGGCTACTTAGGAGCTGGACTGGCTTTTGCATTTTCTCATGTGGGGGTAGAGGCTGATCTTTTCTGGAAGTGGTTTGTGGGGTTTCCTGTTCATTCGGGGATGGACTGGAAGCCCGAGCCCCGGCTGCACCCTGTCTCCCCATCCTATAAGGTGGGTGGAACAAATCATCTACCTCGGGCTCTTGTTCCTCACTTAGTTTAGTGCATCTCTGTCTAATACTACATGCTGAACAACACCTTCTCAACTTTCCTGTACACTCTTTATTATCTTCTCTTTCTAAGGCTAGTACCATAGGATCCCGAGGGGGTACTAGTCCACAGTCTCTTTGCCATTCAGGTTTGTCCCGAAGGACAAAAAACATATCGGCATATGATACCTCATCCTATTTACCTTCCCTTCTAAGAAACAACATTAGTTGCAGGAGAGTGTTATAATCTAACGTTCCTCTCTCCTGAGGCCACTTTGCTCCATCCTCTAGTTTATATAGCGGCCACCACTGATTACAATATTTAACCAGCCTCTTTTTGTCTTTGGTACCACCCTGTCCCACAATATCCTTCCATTGTTTCAATATGCAACCCAAAGATGATTTCTCACAAGGCTTACTTCCCCCAGCTCCCATTTTGCAATTTCAATTGCTTCACTTTTCTCCAGCTGCCTTAGTCGCCCAAGGTCGGAAACACGGATAGAGCTCTTCACTTATTTTGTAATTAGACTACTTCTCAGTCAAACACTTGAATCATTCAAACAACACACGGTACCGGGCACGAAGATTTCTTGCATATGCAAAGCATAACACTGGTTATGAAAAGGTTTTTTTTGTTTGTTTGTTTGTTTTTTCTCTCTTTTTTTTTTTTTTCTCACAGATATGCTGCAGCTCAGTCACTCACCACTCACACCAGAGTTAGCTCATTTCACTCAAACAATGAGCAATTACAAGAACAGTTCGCAGTTACAGTTACAATGACAAACACAATGACAAACTCAACAACAAGCACAATTACAACCCTAAAGCAAGCCCGGGCACTTCCAACAACACAGTACTGCAATTATTAATCCAGCCGTTATCCCCGTACAGCTGGAAGGATAAACCGAGTCGACATACGATTCCTAATTCCAGTCGGGCCTCGTGATCAGTGACCGCCCCCGTACGCCAGAACTTCTATCCGTACGGGCCTCTGAGTCACTCGATCTACTCCCCGATTCTTGGGTTTGCTCGATCTACCCTCAAGATCGCTAGCGGCCACCCCTTGGTCAACAAGCCCCCTCCTAAGGTACCTTTCATCCTAGGGACTACGCTGTGCGCCGGACGTCTCCGCGCGTCTTATCAGCAGCCCTGTTTCCAAACATACCGTTTTATCCATTGATCCAGGGGTTTCTCTTCTGCTCCCGGGTGAACACCTGGGAAGAGGAGGCTCCTTCGAGGAAATCTCTCGGGGCGCGCCTAGGAGCGTCCGCTCCGCAGCTGGTCCCGCGGCCGAGCAGAAATCCTCCTGCCTGGCTCGCCAAAATGGCGTACGGAAATAGACTCTATAACTCGAAAGTTATAAAGTAGGTATGTTTAATGCGCGCAGATGCACGGGGGATCGCTCCACCACAAACGTGCATACCCGAAGTAGCAAAACCGTCCCATATTTATACAATGAAACAATGAAAATTCAATTGACGCATATACATGTTCATTACCTAAACCCGCCTACTCTCGCTTCTTATGCTAATCAGCTTATCAGTCCTTTGTGATTGCGCAGTTTCTTCCAAAAATTGTGGGCAATGGTTCTTCAGTGGTCCTTGGGAGGAAGGCCCCGAGGCCTCCTCACGATGTACTTATCACCTTTCGCCTGGAATGCGCTGGTCTTGCAAGCTTGCAGTGTTCTTATCATTCTGAGCTAATTCATGGCCTTGTTAACTATCTGTTTTCCTCTAATCATGTCCTTTGTCAGCCTCCTGTTTTCTTTAACAAAGAGACAACTGAAGTGTTTAGGATGGATATCATTCCATCCTCGAGTTCTTGCTCTTTCTTTTTACAAGGCTTTCACGAGTAATCCCTTTGCTATGGAAAGAAAAACTCCCCTGCTCCTTCACAAGCCGTTCTTACATGATTACCTAGCTAACTTGCAAGAGCTGCTCTTGTATAACTATACTACATATACAATCGTGACTCTATACCCTCAGATCACTGGCATGGTCTGGGGATCCCTACTCTTTGCTGCCTCTCAGCACTGGCACTTCTGTGTGGCCACTGGACTCCTGGTCCTGCTCTTCCGGCTTGGTTGTTGGCTCAGGTCATGGAGCCATCAGTCAGCCACCAGCGGCCAGGAGGTCAGCTCTAGAATGGTGGACAAGGAGGAGGAGTAAGGACTAAAAGCCAGTGTTGCACTGGATATGAACAGTATTTCAGCCAGAGCCTCCTGTCCCTGCCAAAAGCATTCCCGATGGAGGAGGAGCTCTTTGAGGGAGTCCTTTCCCTTGGAGAGCGTTACCCTGTGCAAAGATGCCATTAAACGTCATGTAGGAAAAGCCACGTGCCTGCAAGTGTCTATTTAGAGAAGTTCTTTTTTCTCAGGTACAATTCATCCAGGTTTACTTCTCCAGTCGATGCAGAGGTCCATTCATCTTTATCAGGCCTTGGTGCCCTTTCTGCTTGGTATAATGAATGCGGGAATAAATTCCCTCTACCTTGACTGCAGCATAAGTCTTCAGGAGTATGGTATAGGGTCATTTCCATTTCTCTCTTAGTGGTTTGCCTTTCCTGGTCTGTATGTAAATAACATCTCCTGTTTGGAACGGATGGACTGGTGTGCCCAAAGGAATGGAAATCTTTTAGGTGTCTGTGCAGTGAAGATAAAGTCTGTGAAAGAGAAATCACATATTCTTTAATTGCTGTCTGACCTTTTATATGCATTTTGTCACCCTTGATGTTTAAAAGGCTTGTAGGATATGCTTTCCCATACATGATTTCAAAGGGGCTTACTCCTTCCTCAACCCTGGGGGTTCTTTGAATTCCTGTGGGTAAGGCCTCTGGTTACTTAAGCTGTGCTTCCTGATAAGTTCTAGAAACTTGTCTTTTGAGAGTCTGACTCATTCTTTCCACTTTCTGAGTAGATTGAAGCCTCCAGGGCCTGTGTAGTTCCCACTTAATCTATTGTGTTGTCCCTCCAACAGGTTTCAGGGTGGACAAAGCCCCCCGTAAGGAACAGGGCTTGTGAACTTGAGGTTGCTTCTATTTGTCTCTGGAAGGTCTCATCCATTTGATTTTCCTGATTTGGTAGCCTATAGCAGACCTCCACTGTAGTGGACCACCGTGGCACTCGAAACCAAATGAGGGATTTTTAGCCCATTATCTTGGACAGACCCAGTTTGAATGGGTCTTCCCAAGGTAAGGATTCAAATATGGGTACTCTTCATATCACTCAACTCTCTGTTTGCTTCTTATTTGAGATCTAGTAATTCTGGGTTATTGGACATAGTGACTTCAGCACTGTAATGTGTAACGTTTTATGCTTGTATCTTCAGGAATATCCCTCCTCCTCCCATCAGGCTCTCACCAGGCATTTAACCTGAGTGTACAAAGTCTGCAGTAAATTCTAGATTAAAAAGTAATCAGGCTGCATTGATTTTGGCTTCTTTCCTCGCTGATAGCAACCTTGCTGTAGCAAAGCCCACAAAAGAATGCATTTTCTAAAATGCAGTGCTGAAATGTATGAAGTTTTACAAGAAGCACCTGATAGAAACATTTCCATAAGTTATGCTTCCTTTTAATGTACTAATAAACTGCTCACTCACCTCTGTAAGGTGGACTCAGAAAGGCTCTCCTCTGTTTAAGGACTGGCAAGTTTCAGGTGTCTTTTTGCCTCGATGACAATCAGGACACCTACTGAAATTAAGTCTTAAAGAATTTTAGAAGATTGCCTGTGGCAAAAAAGGACAGAATTTACTCTCAGTCTGGTTTATTAACCAAGTTATGGTTTCTTGACTGGTCCAAGCATACATTCAGGTAGCGTGAAAAAGAAAAGCTTTCTAGGAATGCTGTTCTGTGGTGGTATTAAGAACTGTTTTGTTTTGGCTCATTGCTTCCTAAATAGGAGGTGGGCCACAGAAAGAAGATGTGCAAGTATTAAAGATGGAGAAAGCACAGAGTACACAGTACAGCATAAGGAAGTGGTTTAAAAGGGCAATAGCTGAGACAAGGTGGGGGGAAGCAACAATATTAAGGGAGATGTGAGGGTGGCTGTACACTGGAATAGTTTGTTCAGGACTCTGTATCCTTGGAGATCTTCGAAACTCGACTACAAATGGTCCTGGGTGAACTGATTCCACTGACTGTGCTTGAATAGAGCTGACCAGATGTTCTCAAGAGGTCCCTCAAGAGGTCCCTTACAGCATCAACTACCGGCACAACAGCAGAGAGAACAACAGGCCAGGGATGAGAAGGTGCCATTGGCGAAGCCCCCTAAAATGAGGTAATGAGCCACTGTTGCAAAGAGATTATGACAGAAATGCCTCATATGTTCTTGGCTGATGCTTCTGGGAATATACCGTTTCTGAGGGGACCACCAGTGCAATCAAAGTCCTAATGTGTAACAGGCAACTCTGCATAAGAAGTGCTAAGACCTCCAGAGTTCACCCTGTCTTCCTTAGAAAGTGTCAGGGAGGCACAGACACTTAATTATGCCCACATTTCTAATTTCTTCACACAACAGCACTCCCTTTCAGACATTACCAATTGCACAGCTATAGGAAGCACTCTAGAAATAGGATGCTGGTTTGTGCTTATATATTCATCCTTCCAGCCTGAAATATTCTGATTGATTATGAAGGGGCATGTAATAAGTAGCTGGGAGATCACATCGGTGACAGCGCCGGCATCACAATGGGGGCTGGGGGCTATAAGGGGCACGCGCAAGCAGCACTGACCAGTGTGACCTTGGCTAGTGGTTAGTACACACACACACGGGAGGCTGGGCTGGATGAGGTCTGGGTAAGAAACACGGGCCCCAAGGGAGGTGGGTTCTCACCTGGAATCAAGGGACCAGATGCTGGTGGGAGAGCCTTGGGCAGCGCATGGTGCTGCCGACACAAGGGCTGGGCACAGGCCCTGCTGCCTCACCCCCACTCCTATTGGCCCCCCGCTCTCTGTGGCTCCTGTCCCAGATCATTCCCAGGTCCGCTGAAGCCCTTCTCTCCTGAAGGCCATGGCTTTAACAACGTTCTTTGTGATACTTCTTGAAAGCATCATTCAGTACCCACAGATGGTTAGTGAGGAGCTGGATGAGGCTACAGTTGAGCGCATGGTGCAACGGCATATCTACCTGAGCCATCTTATGGCTCAGATCCTGCAAGAGCTGGAGCAGAGGAGGCTGGAGCAGAGCCGCCTGGAGCAGACGACTCAGGAGAAGAGTGGCGAGGCCTGGGGATCCCTGCTCTCCGCTGCCCTGCAGTACCAGCCACTCTGGGCAATTGCTGGACTCTTGGTCTTGCTAGTTGGCCTCTGGTGGTGCTTCAGGAGATGGAGTCATCAGGCAGACAACCACAATGATGACAGGTCCAGTGGCTACAGGACTGAGGAGGAGGAGGAGGAGGAGGAGGAAGACGATGATGAAAATGATGTGGGAAGGTTTATTGAGGAGCACATCCAGTTGCCAGTGCAGGACATTACCAGAGACTGCAGGAGAGCGCTGTCCCTGGTGCACACCTTCATCCTTCTCTTTGGGGAGCTCAATGCACATAGTTTCTACCCAGTGCTACAAAAAGAAATTGGGGTTGGCAGCACCTTTGAAGGCTGGAGTCTCAGTACGGAAGATACTGTCTTCAGAATTCTCGTGCCCATGATGCCACCCCGTGGGCACACCTTCCAGCTGGAGATAAGAACTGCGAAGAGGACGGAAGCGAGGACCTGCCGCATCCGCGTGGAGCTGCTGTGCACCTGCTTAAGGCCAGGGCAGATGCTGTGCTTCCTCCACCACCCCGCGGAGGAGCTGAGGAGGAATCAGGAACCCAGCCTTCTTTACACTCTTTGCACCGACTCCTACCTAGATGTGCAGAAAACAGCCCGCTGGTTCCAACAAATGCTGACAGCTGCCTGGGTGATTTTGCCTCTGTCAGCCAAATGTCATTTGAAGCTGCTGCCCTCCAATCGCTCCTGCCGATTTCAAGTGACAAGAGACGATGAGCCAATGCTCAGCATTGAAATGATATTTGGGGTGCAGCGAGGCACATCAGACATCTTCGTGAGCAGTGAGAATACAGCGGCCTGCTTCACCCCAAGTACGATGTGGTCAGAGACCTATGCTGTGGCAGAGGTGAAGCTATTCAAGCATATAGCCACGAAGGCTCCACATGATAGCTTCCACCTCAGGTGCCTGCAGGTCTTTGCCTACATACATGTTGGCTCAGGCTTTTCCATCTACACCTTCAAGACAGCTGTGATGCACCTTCTGACAACCATACCCCTGTCAGGCTGGCGCAGGAAGCATTTCCTGCAGCGGCTACGGGGTATCATGTCGTATCTGCGCTGCTGCCTGGAGGAGAAACGCCTCAACCATTTCTTCTTTGCCAATGAGAATGTGCCCGAGGAGATCCTCCTGCCCTCATCCTTCCAAAATCTCGTACCGCCAAATCTCTTTTATCGCTTGGCAAAGGATCCAGACACCCTTCCTGAGGTACTGCGTGACTTCTCTGAGCTGCAAGATCGGCTTAGAAGATTCCTGATCTTTGGCAACTGAGAGAGGTCTTGATGCACAGACTCTGGGAGAGGTGTTCAATAAATTGCGTGTTTGAACGAATGCTGCGCCTGTCTCTGTGCATCTCTTGTTTGTGAAACGTGGCCATAGGGTGGAGGAGCCTGGAGCCCAGCACTCAGGAGCAGAGCAGCATGGCCTGGAGATCCCTGCACTTCACTACCCTGAATCACTGGCAGCTCTGGGTGATTGCTGAAGTTCTGGTCCTGCTGTTCAGCCTCTGGTGGTGGCTCCAGGAGTGATAAGACAGGCAGCAGGACAGTAAAGGAGGAAGATCTGAAGGTGGTAGAGGAGGTGGAGGAAGAGGAAGAAGAAGAGCTGGAGGAAGATGAGGAAGAAGAGGAGAAGGAGAAGAAAGAGGGTGAAGGAGAAGATTCTGATGGTGAGGAGGATCTGGGCAGGTTTTTTGCACTGCGTATCCAGTGGCCGAAACAGAACCTGACCTACTGGATCCAAGTGGTCGAGGAGCTGGTGGGTGACCTCTTCCTCCTCTTGCAAGACAAGACCTCTTCTCAGGTCAGTTCTTCCCAGTTGCTACAGCCAGCCATTGGCGTGGGCAGCGCATTTGAATGTTGGTGTCCTCAATAGGATGGTGTTTTCTCCAGCATGCTCTTGTCCCTCAGTGCTCCCCATGGGCATGTCTTCCAGCTGGAGCCGGGAAACCAAGGGGAGATACCAGGAAAGCACGCCTGCACACACATGGATCTGGAATGCACCTGCACAAATGAGCAGCTGGTGGGGAACATGCTGTGTTTCCTCCACCACTCTGAGGAGGAACTGAAGAGAAATCAGGGTCCCAGCCTCCTGCACACTCTCTGCACTGGCTCCTACCTAGACTTGCAGAAAACCGTGTGCTGCTTGCAGACGTTTGTGAGCTTAGCCTGGGTAGTTCTGCTTCAGTCACGTCGCTTCCATATGAAGCTGCTGCCCTCCAGCTGCTCCTGCAAGCTGCAGCTAAAAAATGCCTCCAAAAGAACCTTTGTAGACATCATGTGTGGGGTGCAACAAGGCGACTCAGATGTCTTTGTGAGTAGCAAGAGTACAGAGGACAGCTTCACTTCAAACATAACGTGGCCAGAGACCTATGCTGTGGCAGAGGTGAAGTTCTTCAGGTGTATGGCCAGGCAGGGTGTGTGGGACACCTTCCGCCTCAAGTGCCTGCAGCTCTGTGCCCGCATCCTAGTTGGCACTGGCTTTTCCATCTTTGCCTTCAAGGCGGCTGTGATGCCCCTCCTGACCACCATACCCGTCAGGCTGGCGCAGGAAGCATTTCCTGCTGCAGCTGCTGGATATCACGTCTCCTTAGAGGAGACTGGAGGGGTGACTTCATTGCTGTCTACAAATCTCCGAAGGCCCACCATGCCCGGAGTTGAAGGGCCCCAGAGCGGAGGATCGCACTGGGGACCGTTTCCAGCATGGCAAAACCACAAACTGACAAAAAAACCCAGGAGGGAGAGGGTGCGACAGAGCTCCCCTCAGCGCGCAGGAGAGCGGGAGCTCCTGACAGGAGCAGCAGGTCTCAAGCTCGGCCTAGGCCAGAACAACAGCGACGCCTGCAGTTGAAAACCCCGTGTACGCGTAATTTCAGCAAGACCAGCATAGTGAAGGGCTCCAGAGAGGAGGGTTGTTCCAGGGGACCCTTCCTGTAGAGGCAAAAGGCCAAAACTGCGAGGGCAAAAGTACAATGAGAGCCGGCTGCCTTCCCCACGCTCCTACGGGCCCCCAGCTCTCTGCGGCTCCTGTCCCAGATCCTTCCCAGGCCCACTGAGGCCCTTCTCTCCTGCAGGCCGTGGCTGTCATCACATACTTTGTGATGCTTCTGCAAAGAATCATCCAGTACCCAGAGATGGTCGGTGAGGAGCTGGATGAGGCTACAGGTGAGGGCATGGAGCAAAGGCATATCTACCTGAGCCGTAAGATGGCTCACGTCCTGCAAGAGCTGGAGCAGAGGAGGATGGAGCAGAGCCGCCTGGAGCAGGGAACTCAGGAGAAGAGCGGCGTGGCCTGGGGATCCCTGCTCTTCGCTGCCCTGCAGTACCAGCCACTCTGGGCAATTGCTGGACTCTTGGTCTTGCTAGTTGGCCTCTGGTGGTGCTTCAGGAGATGGAGTCATCAGGCAGACAACCACAATGATGACAGGTACAGTGGCCACAGGACTGAGTAGAAGGAGGAGGAGGAGGAGGAGGAGGAGGAAGACAACAATGAAAATGATTTGGGAAGGTTTATTGAGGAGCACATCTAGCTGCCATGCAGGACATTACAAAAGATTGCAAGAGAGCGCTGCACTTGGTGCACACCTGCATCCTTCTCTTTGGGGAGCTCAATGCAGACAGTTTCTACCCAGTGCTGCAAAAAGAAATTGGGGTTGGCAGCACCTTTGAAGGCTGGAGTCTCAGTACGGAAGATACTGTCTTCAGAATTCTCGTGCCCATGATGCCACCCCGTGGGCACACCTTCCAGCTGGAGATAAGAACTGCGAAGAGGACGGAAGCGAGGACCTGCCGCATCCGCGTGGAGCTGCTGTGCACCTGCTTAAGACCAGGGCAGATGCTTTTCTTCCTCCTCCGCCTGCTGTTTGCTGCCCTGAAGCAATGGCAGTTCTGGGTGAGTGCTGGAGTTCTGGTCCTGCTGTTCAGCCTCTGGTGATGGCTCCAGAAGAGGAGTCATAAGACAGGCAGCATTGAAGAGAGCTCCAGCAGGAAAATAAAGGTAGATGAGGAAGATCTGAAGGAGGTAGAGGATCAGGATGAGGACGAGGTTGAAGGAGAAGATTCTGATGATGAGGGGGATCTGGGCAGGATTTTTGCAATGTGCATCCCATGGCCAAAGCTGCTTTCAGGTTAGAAACCTGGCCATGAATAGCCTCTAGCTGGAGCTAGAGATTTATGTATTCTTCTATGGTCCTGAAGTAGTGTAAGGAGTGAATTGCTAAAGACATTCTTGCCCTCTCCAAAAATCTTCAGTCTCCCCTTGTCTATAGTTGGTCCCTAGTCAAATTGAAGTAACATGAGCTGTGGAAGAGAGAGAAACAGCCGTTTCCAAAGGTTTGGGTACCCCAAATTGTACCTACTGTGGAGCAAAGTTTGGGAACTGCCCATAAAATACTTGCTGAATTTCTTTCCTCCTCTTTATCAGCTGTTGATTTTGTATGGTGATCCCTTCTCTTTTGCTCGTCATGCAAAATGCAAGAATACATATAGACCCATCAGTCAAATGACAAGTCAGGTCATTGCAAAGATCAGGGGTTAATCCATTAAATCCATTGCAAAGGACAGGGTAGAGTGAAACACACCTGTGTCACGTGTGGAGCGTTGTAACAGGCCAGAGCAGCAGTGGCAAAGAATTGACCGCCCCAGCACAAGGAAGGAGAAAAGCATACACAAGCACTGCCAGGGGCTTTCAGTCACCACTGAGGCAGTCCCACTGGAGCTGCAATTCACAGCTCCCAAGGACAAATTTGAAGCAAATCACGGTCTCCAGGTTCATATCCATGTCACTGCAGTCAAGGCAGTCCTTGAGCTTCACATCCATACTAGATTCTCTTTTTTGATGAGAACAAGGTCCAACGTGCCTCCTCTCCTAGTGTTCTGTCACTTGGAGGAAGAACTCATCATCAATGAATTCCAGATACTTCTTTCATTGATTGTGCCCTATTGTGTTGTCCCTCCAACAGGTTTCAGGGTGGACAAAGCCCCCCGTAAGGAACAGGGCTTGTGAACTTGAGGTTGCTTCTATTTGTCTCTGGAAGGTCTCATCCATTTGATTTTCCTGATTTGGTAGCCTATAGCAGACCTCCACTGTAGTGGACCACCGTGGCACTCGAAACCAAATGAGGGATTTTTAGCCCATTATCTTGGACAGACCCAGTTTGAATGGGTCTTCCCAAGGTAAGGATTCAAATATGGGTACTCTTCATATCACTCAACTCTCTGTTTGCTTCTTATTTGAGATCTAGTAATTCTGGGTTATTGGACATAGTGACTTCAGCACTGTAATGTGTAACGTTTTATGCTTGTATCTTCAGGAATATCCCTCCTCCTCCCATCAGGCTCTCACCAGGCATTTAACCTGAGTGTACAAAGTCTGCAGTAAATTCTAGATTAAAAAGTAATCAGGCTGCATTGATTTTGGCTTCTTTCCTTGCTGATAGCAACCTTGCTGTAGCAAAGCCCACAAAAGAATGCATTTTCTAAAATGCAGTGCTGAAATGTATGAAGTTTTACAAGAAGCACCTGATAGAAACATTTCCATAAGTTATGCTTCCTTTTAATGTACTAATAAACTGCTCACTCACCTCTGTAAGGCGGACTCAGAAAGGCTCTCCTCTGTTTAAGGACTGGCAAGTTTCAGGTGTCCTTTTGCCTTGATGACAATCAGGACACCTACTGAAATTAAGTCTTAAAGAATTTTAGAAGATTGCCTGTGGCAAAAAAGGACAGAATTTACTCTCAGTCTGGTTTATTAACCAAGTTATGGTTTCTTGACTGGTCCAAGCATACATTCAGGTAGCGTGAAAAAGAAAAGCTTTCTAGGAATGCTGTTCTGTGGTGGTATTAAGAACTGTTTTGTTTTGGCTCATTGCTTCCTAAATATGAGGTGGGCCACAGAAAGAAGATGTGCAAGTATTAAAGATGGAGAAAGCACAGAGTACACAGTACAGCATAAGGAAGTGGTTTAAAAGGGCAATAGCTGAGACAAGGTGGGGGGAAGCAACAATATTAAGGGAGATGTGAGGGTGGCTGTACACTGGAATAGTTTGTTCAGGACTCTGTATCCTTGGAGATCTTCGAAACTCGACTACAAATGGTCCTGGGTGAACTGATTCCACTGACTGTGCTTGAATAGAGCTGACCAGATGTTCTCAAGAGGTCCCTCAAGAGGTCCCTTACAGCATCAACTACCGGCACAACAGCAGAGAGAACAACAGGCCAGGGATGAGAAGGTGCCATTGGCGAAGCCCCCTAAAATGAGGTAATGAGCCACTGTTGCAAAGAGATTATGACAGAAATGCCTCATATGTTCTTGGCTGATGCTTCTGGGAATATACCGTTTCTGAGGGGACCACCAGTGCAATCAAAGTCCTAATGTGTAACAGGCAACTCTGCATAAGAAGTGCTAAGACCTCCAGAGTTCACCCTGTCTTCCTTAGAAAGTGTCAGGGAGGCACAGACACTTAATTATGCCCACATTTCTAATTTCTTCACACAACAGCACTCCCTTTCAGACATTACCAATTGCACAGCTATAGGAAGCACTCTAGAAATAGGATGCTGGTTTGTGCTTATATATTCATCCTTCCAGCCTGAAATATTCTGATTGATTATGAAGGGGCATGTAATAAGTAGCTGGGAGATCACATCGGTGACAGCGCCGGCATCACAATGGGGGCTGGGGGCTATAAGGGGCACGCGCAAGCAGCACTGACCAGTGTGACCTTGGCTAGTGGTTAGTACACACACACACGGGAGGCTGGGCTGGATGAGGTCTGGGTAAGAAACACGGGCCCCAAGGGAGGTGGGTTCTCACCTGGAATCAAGGGACCAGATGCTGGTGGGAGAGCCTTGGGCAGCGCATGGTGCTGCCGACACAAGGGCTGGGCACAGGCCCTGCTGCCTCACCCCCACTCCTATTGGCCCCCCGCTCTCTGTGGCTCCTGTCCCAGATCATTCCCAGGTCCGCTGAAGCCCTTCTCTCCTGAAGGCCATGGCTTTAACAACGTTCTTTGTGATACTTCTTGAAAGCATCATTCAGTACCCACAGATGGTTAGTGAGGAGCTGGATGAGGCTACAGTTGAGCGCATGGTGCAACGGCATATCTACCTGAGCCATCTTATGGCTCAGATCCTGCAAGAGCTGGAGCAGAGGAGGCTGGAGCAGAGCCGCCTGGAGCAGACGACTCAGGAGAAGAGTGGCGAGGCCTGGGGATCCCTGCTCTCCGCTGCCCTGCAGTACCAGCCACTCTGGGCAATTGCTGGACTCTTGGTCTTGCTAGTTGGCCTCTGGTGGTGCTTCAGGAGATGGAGTCATCAGGCAGACAACCACAATGATGACAGGTCCAGTGGCTACAGGACTGAGGAGGAGGAGGAGGAGGAGGAGGAAGACGATGATGAAAATGATGTGGGAAGGTTTATTGAGGAGCACATCCAGTTGCCAGTGCAGGACATTACCAGAGACTGCAGGAGAGCGCTGTCCCTGGTGCACACCTTCATCCTTCTCTTTGGGGAGCTCAATGCACATAGTTTCTACCCAGTGCTACAAAAAGAAATTGGGGTTGGCAGCACCTTTGAAGGCTGGAGTCTCAGTACGGAAGATACTGTCTTCAGAATTCTCGTACCCATGATGCCACCCCGTGGGCACACCTTCCAGCTGGAGATAAGAACTGCGAAGAGGACGGAAGCGAGGACCTGCCGCATCCGCGTGGAGCTGCTGTGCACCTGCTTAAGGCCAGGGCAGATGCTGTGCTTCCTCCACCACCCCGCGGAGGAGCTGAGGAGGAATCAGGAACCCAGCCTTCTTTACACTCTTTGCACCGACTCCTACCTAGATGTGCAGAAAACAGCCCGCTGGTTCCAACAAATGCTGACAGCTGCCTGGGTGATTTTGCCTCTGTCAGCCAAATGTCATTTGAAGCTGCTGCCCTCCAATCGCTCCTGCCGATTTCAAGTGACAAGAGACGATGAGCCAATGCTCAGCATTGAAATGATATTTGGGGTGCAGCGAGGCACATCAGACATCTTCGTGAGCAGTGAGAATACAGCGGCCTGCTTCACCCCAAGTACGATGTGGTCAGAGACCTATGCTGTGGCAGAGGTGAAGCTATTCAAGCATATAGCCACGAAGGCTCCACATGATAGCTTCCACCTCAGGTGCCTGCAGGTCTTTGCCTACATACATGTTGGCTCAGGCTTTTCCATCTACACCTTCAAGACAGCTGTGATGCACCTTCTGACAACCATACCCCTGTCAGGCTGGCGCAGGAAGCATTTCCTGCAGCGGCTACGGGGTATCATGTCGTATCTGCGCTGCTGCCTGGAGGAGAAACGCCTCAACCATTTCTTCTTTGCCAATGAGAATGTGCCCGAGGAGATCCTCCTGCCCTCATCCTTCCAAAATCTCGTACCGCCAAATCTCTTTTATCGCTTGGCAAAGGATCCAGACACCCTTCCTGAGGTACTGCGTGACTTCTCTGAGCTGCAAGATCGGCTTAGAAGATTCCTGATCTTTGGCAACTGAGAGAGGTCTTGATGCACAGACTCTGGGAGAGGTGTTCAATAAATTGCGTGTTTGAACGAATGCTGCGCCTGTCTCTGTGCATCTCTTGTTTGTGAAACGTGGCCATAGGGTGGAGGAGCCTGGAGCCCAGCACTCAGGAGCAGAGCAGCATGGCCTGGAGATCCCTGCACTTCACTACCCTGAATCACTGGCAGCTCTGGGTGATTGCTGAAGTTCTGGTCCTGCTGTTCAGCCTCTGGTGGTGGCTCCAGGAGTGATAAGACAGGCAGCAGGACAGTAAAGGAGGAAGATCTGAAGGTGGTAGAGGAGGTGGAGGAAGAGGAAGAAGAAGAGCTGGAGGAAGATGAGGAAGAAGAGGAGAAGGAGAAGAAAGAGGGTGAAGGAGAAGATTCTGATGGTGAGGAGGATCTGGGCAGGTTTTTTGCACTGCGTATCCAGTGGCCGAAACAGAACCTGACCTACTGGATCCAAGTGGTCGAGGAGCTGGTGGGTGACCTCTTCCTCCTCTTGCAAGACAAGACCTCTTCTCAGGTCAGTTCTTCCCAGTTGCTACAGCCAGCCATTGGCGTGGGCAGCGCATTTGAATGTTGGTGTCCTCAATAGGATGGTGTTTTCTCCAGCATGCTCTTGTCCCTCAGTGCTCCCCATGGGCATGTCTTCCAGCTGGAGCCGGGAAACCAAGGGGAGATACCAGGAAAGCACGCCTGCACACACATGGATCTGGAATGCACCTGCACAAATGAGCAGCTGGTGGGGAACATGCTGTGTTTCCTCCACCACTCTGAGGAGGAACTGAAGAGAAATCAGGGTCCCAGCCTCCTGCACACTCTCTGCACTGGCTCCTACCTAGACTTGCAGAAAACCGTGTGCTGCTTGCAGACGTTTGTGAGCTTAGCCTGGGTAGTTCTGCTTCAGTCACGTCGCTTCCATATGAAGCTGCTGCCCTCCAGCTGCTCCTGCAAGCTGCAGCTAAAAAATGCCTCCAAAAGAACCTTTGTAGACATCATGTGTGGGGTGCAACAAGGCGACTCAGATGTCTTTGTGAGTAGCAAGAGTACAGAGGACAGCTTCACTTCAAACATAACGTGGCCAGAGACCTATGCTGTGGCAGAGGTGAAGTTCTTCAGGTGTATGGCCAGGCAGGGTGTGTGGGACACCTTCCGCCTCAAGTGCCTGCAGCTCTGTGCCCGCATCCTAGTTGGCACTGGCTTTTCCATCTTTGCCTTCAAGGCGGCTGTGATGCCCCTCCTGACCACCATACCCGTCAGGCTGGCGCAGGAAGCATTTCCTGCTGCAGCTGCTGGATATCACGTCTCCTTAGAGGAGACTGGAGGGGTGACTTCATTGCTGTCTACAAATCTCCGAAGGCCCACCATGCCCGGAGTTGAAGGGCCCCAGAGCGGAGGATCGCACTGGGGACCGTTTCCAGCATGGCAAAACCACAAACTGACAAAAAAACCCAGGAGGGAGAGGGTGCGACAGAGCTCCCCTCAGCGCGCAGGAGAGCGGGAGCTCCTGACAGGAGCAGCAGGTCTCAAGCTCGGCCTAGGCCAGAACAACAGCGACGCCTGCAGTTGAAAACCCCGTGTACGCGTAATTTCAGCAAGACCAGCATAGTGAAGGGCTCCAGAGAGGAGGGTTGTTCCAGGGGACCCTTCCTGTAGAGGCAAAAGGCCAAAACTGCGAGGGCAAAAGTACAATGAGAGCCGGCTGCCTTCCCCACGCTCCTACGGGCCCCCAGCTCTCTGCGGCTCCTGTCCCAGATCCTTCCCAGGCCCACTGAGGCCCTTCTCTCCTGCAGGCCGTGGCTGTCATCACATACTTTGTGATGCTTCTGCAAAGAATCATCCAGTACCCAGAGATGGTCGGTGAGGAGCTGGATGAGGCTACAGGTGAGGGCATGGAGCAAAGGCATATCTACCTGAGCCGTAAGATGGCTCACGTCCTGCAAGAGCTGGAGCAGAGGAGGATGGAGCAGAGCCGCCTGGAGCAGGGAACTCAGGAGAAGAGCGGCGTGGCCTGGGGATCCCTGCTCTTCGCTGCCCTGCAGTACCAGCCACTCTGGGCAATTGCTGGACTCTTGGTCTTGCTAGTTGGCCTCTGGTGGTGCTTCAGGAGATGGAGTCATCAGGCAGACAACCACAATGATGACAGGTACAGTGGCCACAGGACTGAGTAGAAGGAGGAGGAGGAGGAGGAGGAGGAGGAAGACAACAATGAAAATGATTTGGGAAGGTTTATTGAGGAGCACATCTAGCTGCCATGCAGGACATTACAAAAGATTGCAAGAGAGCGCTGCACTTGGTGCACACCTGCATCCTTCTCTTTGGGGAGCTCAATGCAGACAGTTTCTACCCAGTGCTGCAAAAAGAAATTGGGGTTGGCAGCACCTTTGAAGGCTGGAGTCTCAGTACGGAAGATACTGTCTTCAGAATTCTCGTGCCCATGATGCCACCCCGTGGGCACACCTTCCAGCTGGAGATAAGAACTGCGAAGAGGACGGAAGCGAGGACCTGCCGCATCCGCGTGGAGCTGCTGTGCACCTGCTTAAGACCAGGGCAGATGCTTTTCTTCCTCCTCCGCCTGCTGTTTGCTGCCCTGAAGCAATGGCAGTTCTGGGTGAGTGCTGGAGTTCTGGTCCTGCTGTTCAGCCTCTGGTGATGGCTCCAGAAGAGGAGTCATAAGACAGGCAGCATTGAAGAGAGCTCCAGCAGGAAAATAAAGGTAGATGAGGAAGATCTGAAGGAGGTAGAGGATCAGGATGAGGACGAGGTTGAAGGAGAAGATTCTGATGATGAGGGGGATCTGGGCAGGATTTTTGCAATGTGCATCCCATGGCCAAAGCTGCTTTCAGGTTAGAAACCTGGCCATGAATAGCCTCTAGCTGGAGCTAGAGATTTATGTATTCTTCTATGGTCCTGAAGTAGTGTAAGGAGTGAATTGCTAAAGACATTCTTGCCCTCTCCAAAAATCTTCAGTCTCCCCTTGTCTATAGTTGGTCCCTAGTCAAATTGAAGTAACATGAGCTGTGGAAGAGAGAGAAACAGCCGTTTCCAAAGGTTTGGGTACCCCAAATTGTACCTACTGTGGAGCAAAGTTTGGGAACTGCCCATAAAATACTTGCTGAATTTCTTTCCTCCTCTTTATCAGCTGTTGATTTTGTATGGTGATCCCTTCTCTTTTGCTCGTCATGCAAAATGCAAGAATACATATAGACCCATCAGTCAAATGACAAGTCAGGTCATTGCAAAGATCAGGGGTTAATCCATTAAATCCATTGCAAAGGACAGGGTAGAGTGAAACACACCTGTGTCACGTGTGGAGCGTTGTAACAGGCCAGAGCAGCAGTGGCAAAGAATTGACCGCCCCAGCACAAGGAAGGAGAAAAGCATACACAAGCACTGCCAGGGGCTTTCAGTCACCACTGAGGCAGTCCCACTGGAGCTGCAATTCACAGCTCCCAAGGACAAATTTGAAGCAAATCACGGTCTCCAGGTTCATATCCATGTCACTGCAGTCAAGGCAGTCCTTGAGCTTCACATCCATACTAGATTCTCTTTTTTGATGAGAACAAGGTCCAACGTGCCTCCTCTCCTAGTGTTCTGTCACTTGGAGGAAGAACTCATCATCAATGAATTCCAGATACTTCTTTCATTGATTGTGCCCTATTGTGTTGTCCCTCCAACAGGTTTCAGGGTGGACAAAGCCCCCCGTAAGGAACAGGGCTTGTGAACTTGAGGTTGCTTCTATTTGTCTCTGGAAGGTCTCATCCATTTGATTTTCCTGATTTGGTAGCCTATAGCAGACCTCCACTGTAGTGGACCACCGTGGCACTCGAAACCAAATGAGGGATTTTTAGCCCATTATCTTGGACAGACCCAGTTTGAATGGGTCTTCCCAAGGTAAGGATTCAAATATGGGTACTCTTCATATCACTCAACTCTCTGTTTGCTTCTTATTTGAGATCTAGTAATTCTGGGTTATTGGACATAGTGACTTCAGCACTGTAATGTGTAACGTTTTATGCTTGTATCTTCAGGAATATCCCTCCTCCTCCCATCAGGCTCTCACCAGGCATTTAACCTGAGTGTACAAAGTCTGCAGTAAATTCTAGATTAAAAAGTAATCAGGCTGCATTGATTTTGGCTTCTTTCCTTGCTGATAGCAACCTTGCTGTAGCAAAGCCCACAAAAGAATGCATTTTCTAAAATGCAGTGCTGAAATGTATGAAGTTTTACAAGAAGCACCTGATAGAAACATTTCCATAAGTTATGCTTCCTTTTAATGTACTAATAAACTGCTCACTCACCTCTGTAAGGTGGACTCAGAAAGGCTCTCCTCTGTTTAAGGACTGGCAAGTTTCAGGTGTCTTTTTGCCTCGATGACAATCAGGACACCTACTGAAATTAAGTCTTAAAGAATTTTAGAAGATTGCCTGTGGCAAAAAAGGACAGAATTTACTCTCAGTCTGGTTTATTAACCAAGTTATGGTTTCTTGACTGGTCCAAGCATACATTCAGGTAGCGTGAAAAAGAAAAGCTTTCTAGGAATGCTGTTCTGTGGTGGTATTAAGAACTGTTTTGTTTTGGCTCATTGCTTCCTAAATAGGAGGTGGGCCACAGAAAGAAGATGTGCAAGTATTAAAGATGGAGAAAGCACAGAGTACACAGTACAGCATAAGGAAGTGGTTTAAAAGGGCAATAGCTGAGACAAGGTGGGGGGAAGCAACAATATTAAGGGAGATGTGAGGGTGGCTGTACACTGGAATAGTTTGTTCAGGACTCTGTATCCTTGGAGATCTTCGAAACTCGACTACAAATGGTCCTGGGTGAACTGATTCCACTGACTGTGCTTGAATAGAGCTGACCAGATGTTCTCAAGAGGTCCCTCAAGAGGTCCCTTACAGCATCAACTACCGGCACAACAGCAGAGAGAACAACAGGCCAGGGATGAGAAGGTGCCATTGGCGAAGCCCCCTAAAATGAGGTAATGAGCCACTGTTGCAAAGAGATTATGACAGAAATGCCTCATATGTTCTTGGCTGATGCTTCTGGGAATATACCGTTTCTGAGGGGACCACCAGTGCAATCAAAGTCCTAATGTGTAACAGGCAACTCTGCATAAGAAGTGCTAAGACCTCCAGAGTTCACCCTGTCTTCCTTAGAAAGTGTCAGGGAGGCACAGACACTTAATTATGCCCACATTTCTAATTTCTTCACACAACAGCACTCCCTTTCAGACATTACCAATTGCACAGCTATAGGAAGCACTCTAGAAATAGGATGCTGGTTTGTGCTTATATATTCATCCTTCCAGCCTGAAATATTCTGATTGATTATGAAGGGGCATGTAATAAGTAGCTGGGAGATCTGTTCCTAGGAAAACCTGGAAAGCACTCCAGGTAACAAGGCTCTGAACACCTTAAATTTTAGATTAAAGAAAGTCCAATAGCAAAGGTGGGAATTATTAGAGCAAATTGTCCTCACATCTTCCATTAACCCAGAGTACACTCATCACTGAGTCAGTGGAAGAGCACATCCTCCTCATTAGTGTCACCTTTTGCAAGAACTAATGCAAGGCAACCCAAAAGCTGAGGAAAAATACCTTTTTTTTTTCCTTGCTTCCATTTTAAAGTGTCACTGCAGAAAGTGCTTTTCCTAAATGTCTCCCACCTTGTATGAACTTTCTTCTTTCTTCCCCCATCACAACTTGCTGGGCTCCAAAGATCCTAGAAAGCCTGGACATCAAGAGTGGCTGTTTGCCCCAAGCCTTTTTGTTCTTCGAATTTGAAAATTGCTATAAAGAAATTCTAAATGCCTTGAACCCCTGGGCCTAACTCTGACTCTGCCTGTTGAGAATACTGATTTAGCTATGAGGATATCAGCAGTTAAGAGATTGCATAAATATATTTGCATCCTATTGCCCAAACATAGAAAGTTGGTGTCTGTTTGCAGGAAATCTTGCTACTATGAGTACAATAAAGGACAGAGTAACACAAAGTACCTTGTCCCTGAGTGGATGTGCGATGTTTGCAATGATTAACACAAGAGGCCATGAGCTGAGAGGTTTAGTATGGACCTGTGTACTGCTGTTGACTCAGTCTGTCAGTCCATTCAGTTTTATGCCCAAATTCATTTTGCAGTCAGGCTGCTTGGTTATGAGTCCAAGCTCAGAAGTACATGTTTATATCATGGTGAGATTTGGGACAGTTAGAGGGAAAGCCTGAGCTCGTCCAGATGCTCAGCACAGGCTCTGCCACTTCTACAGTGTGGTTTGGCAGGATACCAGCCACCCACCAGACTGTTCCATCCCCCCACTTCCCACAGCCTTCAAAGGATGTTGTATGGCCAGTGGCAAGCAAACTGTCCAAGCTGCTTCATAGAAGCCCTCTGTTACAAGGAGATATAAATTTTCCTAGTCTAAGCCTGCATAATCATAATTCACTAGAAATGCCATGAATCTTGCTAATGTCAGTGACAGTGACAACTTCAGACCTGAAGAGAAATCCACTGGAAAAGCAATGTGGACATGCCTGACACACAAATGTTACTGAACAAAGAGATGTAGAAAAAACCTCACTGATTTCAGCAGCACTAGGATCCAGCAGAGTAAGAACGTCTTGAAAAGAGTTTTGACCAAGAACATATTAAAAAGCCCTTTCCCAAACCAGAAAAATATTCCAATACAAACAACAAACCCAGAACCACCCCTGTCCCATCTGACACATTCTGGGATACTCCTCTTCCCTGCAGAGCTGTGTGCCTCCATGGGACGCAGAAGATGGGACAGCACTGCACCCACACCTAGGAGGCGAAATGGGGGCACAAACTACCCCACACTATGGTCACGGGCAACAGACAGGTGGGGCAGCAAGGCTTCTTCCTCATCAAGGCTTCTCCATCCTCAAGATCTTATGCTCTGATTTCAAAGCCACTCGTGGGCACTCAGCATTACTGTGGGTGAGGCTGTGTGCAACTTTCTGGTATGTTAACTTTTTCCAAGACTGAGCTAAAGGAAAACAAATTTTCTTCTGAGCCCTAAGTCTCAGCATGCTTTGTCCATCTTTGCTGTACAGAAATACTACCTTGCAAGCACACTTCAAATTAAACTGCCATAAACTTGCCATTAATCTGAATATTTCAAGCAGGCAATGTCCTCCTATAAGAAAGTATTCATAAGCAAATTTGGGAAGAGGTTCATTCTTATGTCATCAAGGACTTTCATTTTACATCTGCTTTAAAAGGCACAGTATGACCTGAAAGTATACCAAGAATTGACACTTACTAATTATCCATAGACTGTTTCCCTGTTCTCCTAGTTCCAGGAGCAAGCCTCTGTGGATGCATGCTGTCATCAATACATACATGTGTGGCACAGACTTCCTAGATCACCAACACCAAGTAACACAGTGAAAGCTTAAAGTGAGGTGCGGAACCCAAGCAGACCAAACCAAACCAAACCAAACCAAACCAAACCATTGTTCCTCTTCTCTGTGTGTCAGATAGTGATACCTGAACCTTTCTTCTCCATTGAACAGGTGAAGACAACTGAATACTGATCAATATAAATATTTAGAACTGCCACACTCCTCTCTTTGAAAAAGAAACGAACTTATTTATTTGCCTATGTGTCACTATTTCCTTCTTCAGGCTTTAGATACTGCCCTTCATGTGAAGCTGTAATGCTTCTCTGTCATGAGCACTCATGCTTGCTGTGCCTGAGTGAAGGGCACCTTCCTGAGTGAAGGATGCCATGTATGCTGTCTCAAAATCAGATTTTTTAAAAGAAATTCCAAATTTCCAGGGAGTCCTGTGTGAAAATGTTCCTGCTTAAAATGTCAGTGCACCCCTCTTCAAATGCAAGGACAGCCCAGAAAGGAGCTTCTCAGCATTTCTCTGAAAGGCACATGGGCTGCCTCTAGTACAAAAGATCTATCACCCTGTAACTTGTAAAAATGCTAGGAAATAAGAGGGATTGAGAATAAAAAACTGTCCACAAAGGGGGAAAATTCTTTGTCCCACTCACCAGATCTTTTCATAAAGCTCCAGGAACACTACTGAATCCTGAAAGGAAAGGGGAAGGAAGGCTCAAGCCCCAAACATGGCCGCAGCTCAGACTAGACTCTTTATCTTGTCCTATACTCAGATCTCACCACGTATGTCCATGGGGTCAGTGCTTATGCCACTGTCAACGTTACCCAGCAGGAATGGCCATGGGGCCAAATCTGTTGTCTGTCTTGATAACTCATGGCTACAAACCTTCTTTGCTGATCCTGTATGACAAATGCGGGGTCACCTTCAGAATCTGCCTGCTGGTCCTACACTGCTATGGCAGGCACAGGAGACACATGTAACATCACAGCTCGTTGTAGCACCTCTTGGAAGGATTATTTGTTTTCCTCTCCTGGCTTCTAAGCCAAAATGGGAAATCACAGGCCAGCAGCCTTCCCGTGCTCAGCTCACCACATTCCTGTTCCACACCAAGCTCACAGGCTCTGAACCTTCCTGTAGCCTGAGCAAGTGTCACTCACTGCCTCTTCCCTGGGCCCAGTTTCTAAGCCCCTGGTTTGCTTTGCAAAGCAGCAGGGCTCCAGGCTAGAGGGTCTACGTGCTTTGCTCCAGAACAATGGCTGGAGGGGACCAGAAGGGCCCTTAATGTGCTTTTTGCCAGCTATAGCTGTCACAGGCCACAGGACAAAACATTACACTGCTGGACCAAAGCTTCCAGAGACTGGAAAGCTCAGAGTTTGCAGTAGTAGACACAAGCACGACTTGCTGTTCTTTTGGAAAATCTTTCTCCCAGAGACATGCAGGACAGACACTAGAGCTCTGCAGACTCAGGAGGTTACTGTACTGCTGCTCTGCTGCAGCTGAAGCGTGGGCAAAAGGACACACTCCATCCACAGCTTCAGGGCAAACAGCAGCAATGTGTCTCTGAATCTGGTGCCTCCCACCAGGCTCTGCCTCATTTATAAATGGGACAGGTCTTTTTTTTAAATGCCAGAAAATTCACGCAGCAAAAGGCAAAGGATGAAAAAGTGATTGCTCCAACCAGAAGCTAGCAAACTTCTGGGATAAAAAGGTTTGTAATATAAGGCATGTAACCTGGAAAACACATGCAGGCATAGGCACATACAAAAATGTGGAAGCTTACAGTGACCATAGTTATGTTCATACTGTTCAGAGTGAAAGGGAATTAAATACTTGAATAGTTTGTGCATCACTACTTTTTATATCCTTTCAAACTGTGCTCACAAGCTGAAACTCAGCTTCAAATACTTAGGAGACCTTCAAGGAAAGGAAAATCTTGTTTCATATATATTTGTGCATGTGCTCACTCGCACGAACAGCACATCACACAAAGGTCTGCTTTTCCAGAGCAGTTAAGGTAGGCCTCCTTCTCCTTCAATTTACTGTTCCTTTCAATTCTCCTTCAGTTTACTGTTCCTTTATAACTACCATCAACAGTCATCAAACATGGGCAATGGGGGATAAATACAGATTTTTATTTTTAATTATGAACAATCCCAATAGGAAGATAATGAAGCACAGTGGGCAAATGTATCTGTATTTCAGAGACACAAAAATATATATACAATATTAAACAAGGAAAAAATAATGCACTGCAGCATGTGAAGGTACTTTATCAATACTGTTTCCACTAAAACTAAGCAACAGCTCACATGGCCAAGAGGTGTTATGCAAAAAGTAAAGCACACAAAGCTCATGTATTTTAAGAAAAAATGAGACACTCTATGTATTATATAAGGAAATAATCTGTGCCTCTCATGAACCTCTCAGAACAGGAGGGATATGGGTGAAAATTGCACCAGGGGAGATTTAGGTTAGGTATCAGGAAGAATTTCTTTACTGAAGGAGTTGGCAGGCATTGGAACAGGCTGCCCAGGGAGGTGATGGAGTCACCATTCCTGGAAGTATTTAAAAGGTGTGTAGATTAAGTGCTTAAGGACATGATCTAGAGGTGGGCTAGTCAGTGTTAGGCTGTGGTTAGACTTGATGATCGCAAGGCTCTCTTCCAACCCAGGTGATTCTATGATTCCAACCATTCTGTTTGTCCCTAATTTTACATTATTTCTGCCCCACTTCCATTATCATGTGTGCCTTAGAAAATCTTTCAGTTGTAAATGGTTGGAGACCAGGAATATCATCTGTTTAGCCTATTCCTATAGTCT
This sequence comes from Porphyrio hochstetteri, assembly GCA_020800305.1. Taxonomy (NCBI): domain Eukaryota; kingdom Metazoa; phylum Chordata; class Aves; order Gruiformes; family Rallidae; genus Porphyrio; species Porphyrio hochstetteri. Next base: position 63,327,880 of record CM036908.1, on the reverse strand, counting down.
TCCTCACATACCTGCAGCTGGCCATCATTAGAGCCATGACTCTTAGCTGGGACGACCTTTTGTCTGATCTGGAGGCAATTACATAGAAAGAAGGACACATACTGGAATCAGGAATGCTCGAAGTACATTGAAAGTACTTCTTAAGCCTGCTTCACATTACAAATTGTTTGTACACATCAACATCAAACACTGCTCAGTATTTCAAAGTGCCTATTAAGGCATGCAGAAACACTGTGCTACCCAAGTCTGAAGTGCAAAACTCCATTTACCTGTTTGTGTCTCCAAACGCCCCACTTGCTGGAATTACGGTCTTTGGGAAAGCTGGTTTCATGACAGCCTTGGACTTCCCCCACCACAAATTTCACAGGATCTCTTCACCCTCCCCCTGTCTCTGCAGAGATGGCAGATAACTAGTTAGGCAATCTTGTGCTGCCAGGGATGTCCTTACTGGGCTGGGGGAATTACCTGAGAGGCTGTGTGGATTAAACTGCAATGGAAAAATTGTCTTCTGGATATCCTCTTCCCTGCAGCCCTGAAATTCAGCTTTCTCTCTGCCCACCTCTGCCTGTGTCAGTGTGTGCAACCTCTCATGCAGTTAGAAAGGTGGAATTGGTATAATGAGTATTTCTGTAGAAAAATATTGGACAGATATTCACATATTCATAGTCTTCTAGTGAAATTTAGCAGTTGGGAAAAGAAAGGGGGAAAGTCCTATCTAGGTACAAGCTATTAACTAAAAATTACTACCCAAAGAGAATTAGGAGGTGGAAATGCAACACTAGTGAATCACAGCTCCATTGCTTATGTGTTTATGTTTTGCTTTAGGCAATTAATTAATCAATCTTTCTCAGTTACCTTATCTGGAAAAGGTGGAAATACACACCTCACAAACAGGCTGTTGTTTATTGCAGGGAATGCCACAACATGCTATAGAAGTATTAGGAATGGTTATTGTGCAAGAGAGACGACTACTTAGAAAATGGTTCTTTGCTCTGAATTATCTCTTGACATCAAAGAGTCAGAACAACCTAGGGCCCATATTTACCAAGCACTCCGCCTCTATTCTCAGTGGAATCAAGTGTGACACAAAATTCTTCAAACTGTTACCAAGACATCTTTCTTCTGCAGGATCTCCAAGAGGTCAGTGAGAAGCACTAGGAGATTTCTGTGTGAAGTTGAGGTGACGTAGCCAAAGGAAATTAGCTAAAAGAGCAAGAAGAAAAGCAGCCAATGGAAAATGCACTTGAATAAGTACAAGTTTGTATTACTGGCATAGGAGCACAAGTGGGAGTTCAGATAGTCTGAGCTGGTTGCTGCTGCCTGTAGAGTGACAAATAAACTGGTCAATACAAAACTACTTCATGATAGGCAAGTGAATGACAAGCTTGTGATGGGTGCTCAGAAAAGCACTTCAGAGGCCTCTTTGTTACTACCAGGCTGTTGGACACAACTGGCTTTACCTCTCTTCCAGAAAAAAACTATGATGAAAGCACCCTTCGCTTTTTATAGAAAATCAGTTCATTGTAGGCAAAACTGGTCTTGGAAGTGATTTGATTTGTTTTGCCTGCCTTTGCACTGAAGTGGATCTGGAGCACTCCAAGTCCCTGTTCTGCCAGTTCAGGCATTGGACCAGAGCCCCCCGGGAGAAGTCCAGAGAACAAATACCAACTTAACCCAGGACGGCTAATCTTGCAGTGATTGTCCAGCAGCTGGCTGCATCACCAACTTCCCTGACGTGTCTGAAATGGATGAGGCATATGAGACAGCTAAACAGATTAGGAGATAACTACACTCAGAAAACACTTCATGATGGAACAAATGTTAGTTCGTGCTATCTAGTATAACATTAACACAGCTTAGCTTCAAAGCTTGTACATGGAGGTCAATCTCAAGCCTTACATCAAAGTTCAGCCACCTGATCTAAGGGAGAGTTGACCAATAGCTAGAGTTGCCACTGTTACCCCATCACAAAGTTGTGTTCTCCACCATGGCAGAGATTCTAGAGTACATAACGTACATTCTAGAGTAACGTCATTCATTTAACAATCCTGCTTTGCTCAGTGGGTCATCTCTAAACAAGAGAGGCTCCAAAGTCTAATACTGCTTTTTCTGGTGTGCTCCTGCCGACAGGTTTTCTCAAAATCCTTTTTCTGACCAAGGTTTATGAAGTTAATCTACATTTTCTGTTCCTTTTCCTTTGCTGGAGACAATGTTCTACTCTAACTGTCCCACTCATTGGGTGAAGCAAAACCTAATGTTTCTCCTGGGCTTGCTGATTTGGGGGCAGTTTCTCACAACAAATCGTAGCTTCGGGGGCCCTGTGCCATCAAAGGCATAACTCTTAGCTCATCAGTAACATTGACAGTCTTCCTGGCGTGCACTTTCATGGCTTTTTAAAAGAACAATCTCCATGACTTTTGACATGTTGGGTAAGAGGGGGGTGTATGCAAAGGTAACCAATCCAACTAGGGGAGTTGCCAAATCAAACCCCAGGATTTCTGGCAGGGAGGTAAGGCAGAACAACTGTTGTGGGGCAACACTCAGAGTAGAGAGGTCTCTCTTACTCTGAGGCTTCAGCCTATTCTGAAGTAACTGTTCTTATCCTTCTTTATCCATGAGGAAAAAAGTCTGTTTTGCGACAAAATAAATGATGCTCAGAGCTGTCTGTTATTATGGCATTAGTTTTTCTCTCCTTCTTTTGCATTAATATGGTCAAAAGAATTGTACTGAAAGCATAATACATCAATCATTGCTGTCACTTTTGTAAACATTTTCACCATATTTGTCTCTCTTTCCACTGTGTTTCTCTGACATTTCCTATATGTGAATAGTAGCTTTAACTTTTTAACTGCACTTTGGGGCTGAATTTGGCTCTAAAATGAATGAGCAGAAGGGTCTGTTCAGCCATTTCTTATCACATAATCCCTTCTCTGGTCTTTTCCCACATCATTTCCAGTATTTCAACCTCAGGATGACAATTAAGAATAAATGTTAAAGAACATGTTCTTACAGAAATGCATACAGCTTCTGAGTAACAATCTCAGCTTTAGTACTTGACTGCCACATGAGACAAGTTAGAAATACAAAAGAACTTCCTGCTATGACAAAAGGATGTTAGCTAGTCTGATTTTCTGGCATAAGCATTTAAAATTAATGAACCTGTCCCTTCCCCAAAATGAGGATCTGGCTCAAAAATAATTAAATAATACAAGAAGTTATTTAGGGTTATTTTTATTTAATTTCCTAACATTTAGACTCTACAGTAAGTTCAGAACATATTCAAGTTTTACCTGTCATCATGAGACATCTTTTTTTCCAGCACCTGGAACATTATGAAAAGCAGTAAGTGTCATTAAAGCTCACACACAACCACTACTCATGCAAATCACTCAAGTTTGCAACTCTGGGTAGGAATCTGAAGCTCCTGATGTCAACAGCTTCTTCTGCTCACTCTGCAAATAAGGTCATGTGAATATTTAAATAAGGTGGGTTTCTTTTTTCTTCTTTTCTGGCTGGTATTTTTACACTGCCATCCTGAGCATCAAATTTTATTTTGGCAAAAGTTGCTTTTTGTGAGCTTATCCTGTCCTTAACTGAAGGAGTCCATCTTCTTTTGCTTTTTTTTAAAAAACACAGGGTTTCTCCCCCCAGTCCTCCCCAAGAGTTCATTCAGGCCTCAGATAAAGGCAAGAGAACAAACAAATAAGGCACAGAATTTTAAGCAGCCTAGAAAAATCCCTTCTTTCAGTTAATTGTGTAATCTCAGTTTTGATTGTATAATACTGCAAGTGCCTGTTGGAGCATTACAGGAAATACAGGGAATACATAATGAAAGAAAAGAAAAAGAATTTTCTAACAGTTTTCCATTTAGCATATAAAAGCCCTAAAATGCAAAGTCTTCTGTCTCTTCCAAGTCACTTTTAAAGTGAAATTTCTGACTTTTAATCCTACAATTACAATACACTGTTAACTTAAGGTAGTTTAATCGCTCAAAGTAACAAGCTGCTCCACAACAGAAAAGAAAGCAGAAGAAAATAGGAAGGATGTCACTTGTTAGGCTATGAAAGGAACCACAAAAAAAAAAGGCTTATCTGTAGAGAAGTTGTGAACTATATATGGTTTATATTCCCATCCTAGGACACTTAAGAAGCAACTACAAAGTTTCTGGGCTTCCAAAACAGTAGGGCCCATATATTTCCATCATTATGGTTTCATGGAAACTGTGAGGCCTGCACTTCTTCCTTCTCAAATTCTGACAGTTCCCCAAACCCCTTTGTGAACTGATCACATTATGGAGTAGGATTGAATTGCTTTCTCAGCAAACTCTTTGGAACAATCACTTTATTTTTCCAAACCTATGCATTCTATGTAAAGCAAAAATCCATGTGAAAGCATTTTACACAGGCCTATTAAGTCTCATACCCTCAGCAGGAACCCTGCTGTTGTATCATCCAACCCCTACTCTCCACAGCATGTTAATGTGCAGCAAATATTAACCCATTTCTTTGCTGTTCTGCCATCCCATGCAGCAGATGCAGATAGCTCCCAAAACAGCACTGACTGCTTTATGGCAGGCACAGGGACGTACTGCTACTGCCCAACAGCACCCTAACGCTCCGAGTCCATATCACCATTGATCCCAATTTATCAGTTTGCCATTCCTGACCTTTTTATCACTGTTTTCTTGAATTGTAGCCCTATTCTCTAATCATGTTCTAGATATTCACAGGAAAAACTCGTGAGTTCCTTAACTTCTTTGGGTCATGGCATTATCTTGCCTGAGCAAGCCTGCCTTGGTGACATTTAACTGTTTTTCCCACCTCCAACTCTGCCTGGACCCTAATCGCTTTTTTGCCGTATGTTTGAGAAAACCACTGAAACAGTGCCGACTCTAAACAAGGTCCTAACATGTCTGAGCTGGCCTGCACGGCAAGGAAAAGCCTTGTAAATAATAGTACACATGGAGGTCTGCATGGACCTGACAGGAAGCTACACCCCCATCAACCTAATGGGACTGCCTACTCCAAGTTCATCCCTTGGAGGTGCCATTAGGAACCCATTTCTATCACTCTTGATGACTTCAGGCCACAATCCCCTTCCTTTTCTTCACTGCCCTCTTCCCAGGCTTGGTGACTTTATGTTGAACAGATGTGCTGCAATCCTGAATAATTAGTCTCAGCAAAGCCTCTGGAAAGTGCCGCAGTGCTACCCCAGGGCACGAAACTCTGATTCTTCTGAGGCAGATTTGCCATTTTCGTACAGATACAGCCAGGCATCCGCTGCGCAGGGCCCGCCAGCAGCAGAGCGGCACTGCCAGCCCCTCAGGAGCGGCGGGTGGCATCCCACCGCCGCACACTCCTCTGCCCGAGCTCCAGAGACAGCTTTCGCCCTCCCCTCTCAGCGCCTGCAGCCGGCTGTGCTCGCCCAGGCCTCTTCTCTGCAGATCAGGGCGCCAGGAAAGGTAGGGGCCGCGACCGCGCTAAAGCCTTTGGCGGCCATTTCACCGCGCCTCCCAGCTCCGCTCCCCGCAGCGGGCGGGTACCAGGCGCCTCGGGGCGGCGGGAAGGACACAGGAGGAGGCGCAGCACAGCCGCCTCAGGCAGCAGCACCCCTCTCCTCCCTCCTCCGGGGCGGGGGCAGCGCTTGCGCCGTGGGGCCGGCGGTTGCCGAAAGTTTGGGACCACGTGGGGCGCAGAGTAGGGCAGTGGTGGCGGTAGCGTGTCCCGCAGACGCTCCAGGAGTCCCGCCGTGCTCGGCCGCTGCCTCCTTGCCCTCGTCATGGCCCCCGCCGAGATCCTCAGCGGCAAGACAGTCTCCGCGTACGTACCAGGGGGCCGGCCGGCCGCCCTTCCCGCCATGCGCAGGGCGGGGGCTTCCTCCGGTGGGGAATCCCCGTGGGGACCCGCGCGGGATCGGCACCCTTCGGGGTGGCTGCGGTGCGGAGGGGAACCGGTGCGGCCGGGAGGGTGTCCCGGGGAACCCAGCCCCGCTGGCCGGGGGAGTGGGGATGTGGTGGTCTTCACTCTGGCATGGCCGCTGGGATGAAACTGTTTGAGGGCTCCCTGAAGTTTTTTCACCTCGCTGTATTCCAAGCTTGCTTCTACCTAGCTAGAAACCGTGGGAGTTATTTAATGAAGGTAGTATTAAAGGTGAAGTACTGTCCGGGCAGCATTACCCCCCCGGGAACCCAGCCGGCGTGTGTGCTTGGGCCAGCATCAGCCCAGCAGAGCTCTGCTCGCTCAGCATCCCTGTGCCAGCATAAGTATCCAGGGAGGTGTGAAGTGGCTGGCTGGAGTATGGGGTTTGCATGTTCATGCAGTGCTCCTGGGATGCTTTATGAGCAGGAGTTAGGAAAGAGTGCTTAAGGTATGGGGTCTGTGCCCATACCATACAGGCATCGGTCACTCCCTTTTTAAAGCAAGATAAACTAATCTGTGTATTGGATAATGTCAGTATGCGTTTTCACAGGTGTCCTGCGAAAGGTGTTTGAATCCATCAGACCCTGAAGAGAAAGGCTTGCTTGTGCTTTTCAGGTTTTAGTTAGATGAGTATAGGTGACCCTGCAGCGTGTCTTTTAGTTTACTTATTTTTCCTACTGCTGCTATGCATACATGTCCAGATTAGTTTCCCTAACCCTAAGAAAATGCAGTGTTTAGCAAAGGGTAACACTTGTGTTATATTGTGTGCAAACAGGGTTTGGTTAGGTAGGTTTCTTGGGTACCTCCTCTCCCTGACCAGGGAATTCAGACAGAAGGTGTAAATTCTAAATGTTCTAAAATAATCATGGAAAAGTTATTAGACTCAATCTTACGTATTATTATGTATGGCACATCTACATCTAACTGACAGCAGAGCACCTCTGAAAAGTAAGCCTAATGTGTCTTGAATCTGAATATCCACTGTGAAAGGCTGCCTGAATAATTTTTACCTGGTTAATTTTTGGGCCAGCACTACTTGGGTGTTGCAGTCTCTCAGTCTTCTGTGCTTCATTACTCCTTATGCTTTTGGGAGTCTTGAAGCGAGCACGCTTTGCAATGCCTATGTGTGGTGATGGTGGTACTTAATGATTTGCCTGTTACAGGTATCCTTTTTCTGGCATAGAACGTGCCCCTGAAGTATAGTGGGTCCTTTCAAGGTGCATATTATTGCAGTTTTAGAGTGACTGGAAATCTGGAAAGATGCTAGCTTAGGTACACTGACTGTGTTTTGGAGGTATTCTGAGCATTTACCTTAAAACTTCAAGATTCCTTGGCATTTCATATTGCATTACTTACTTTCTTTAAATGTATAGATTTTTAAAATTTCTGTTTGTTTTCTGTACTACAGTAGCAGGTGTTTTCAGACATGAGGACCTCTGTGACTTGCAAATACCTGTGAAGAGGCATAAGCTTTTAACAGATACATACAGGATAAAGGCCTGCTTAGTGTCCAACACATCTGTAAGCTGTTTAGCTTTTCAAAGGCATCAAATCTTGACCTGAAGAGAACACATAATGAAAAAATAATTGTAGCTGTCCAGTTGTCCTCCTTCAGTTCCTTTATTTCCACTGTATTTATGTCCAGTGTTAGTAAAACCACTGTGTGCCCCACAGGAACGGGCCTTGCATAGTTCTGCTTTTTCCTCAAGGTAAAGGTGATACAGGATAAAAGGGTTTCTGCCCTGCAGATACCTGCTCATCTCTTCTAGATTCTTTAGAGAAGTGTGGGACCAGACTTCAGCTCCAGGCCAAGCCTGGCAGCAGCAGAAGTAATAGGCATGTGGTTTTTCTAGGGATTTTCAACTGAATTGCCTGTTGCAGAAAGGCAGTGTTTCTGACTTTACATCAACTGGAAAATCTTGCCAGCTGCTATCTTGTAGGGGATGTTTTTGTCTATTTAAGAAAAGTGTTGGTCAGATATTAACAAATTATGTGAATCAGTCAAGTAGCATTCCAGCTACTTAACTCTGTTTCTGTATATGATTTAAATGAAAACTCCTAAGTATTGTGAACTTGCTTCTGCCACCAAGCACCCATTTCCCAAAGAAAGGTGAAAAAACGCAAAACCAATTCAGAGTCATGCCAGTTACTTAAACACAAATCAAGTAGATAGTGGCATTCTTGTTCACTCTACTTACGTATTTCACAAAAATACTTTGAGAGAGATTGAGCTTCCTGATCCCTATGAATAAGGAAAACTTGGTGAGGAGATAAAGCTAATTCACACCTATAAATTCTTGGAAAACTCAGAAGAGGTACAAAGTAAAACAGGCATTTTCCGTGGGGTTGAATATTCCTGTGAGGATAGTAAATGTGGTTGTATTATGCATGAGAAGGAGTACATGCAGGAGAACATACAGGGCAGCAGACTTCTGTGGGATTTTGTTAATGCTGCTCTCACTAAGGCTGCTTCTTGCACTAGTAACACACTCTTGTGTCTGGACAGTCTTTGAAACGTGTTTAATGTGTTGGATGCGTCGTGCATCGATCTGAGCTGGCTGGTTATCGCGGGGTGGTTTTCCTCTACTCTGATTGGCTGTTTAGTAATTTTGCCTTAAGTTAAGTTTGCCTCAGTGGCAAATGAGTTGCAAAAGGTTAGTTTGTAACTGTACAGTAAATTAATGAGTAGTAAGAGGCAGAGAAACCTTGCTTTAAGGTATGCAGAATATGGAGGGTTGAAGGGAATCAAAATACAGTATTCTCAACCTTTTCTAGTGTTCCCTTAAAATAAAGACTCTGTTCCTGTGTCTGAAGTAGATACTCAGAGCAAAACATTGTAGTGGCCATTGTTTACAGCTTACGTCTGCTGCAGTGAGCAGTGTGTTCAGTCCTTATCTTCTGAAATAGCCCAGGTTTGGAAACCCCTGAATTGATTGATAGCATCAGGAATGGACCAATGTTCCTGGTCTAGATGAATGACAGCAGGGAAGACTTCAAATACCCTCCCAACCCCTAGGGAGGGGCCAGGTGGTGCTTTGAGTTTAAAGAATCTGTAAAGTATTGGATACCTGGATAAGCTGATCAGGCTCAGTTTATAATTGGAGGTAGCAATGCAGTAAGGCAAGACATCAGCTTTTTCAAACTGGACCTCAAAAAGTTTTTTAGGAGTTCCTGTTGAAACCAGCTAAGTCTAGTCTGAATGGAAAAAAATACACCAGTCTCTCAGATCTCATTTACCAGACCCTACCCAGGATGCCTGCCCAAGCATGCTCTGAAGGGTGTGCTAAGCTAAAGTGAACTGTGTGGTTCAGTACTGCTCAGTGCAGCTGAGTAGCCCCAAATATGAGCAAGAACTCCTGGTGTTAGATGCTATATAGACATAGAATTAAAAAAAGATGGCAACCTGCTCCAAAGAGGTTAGAAGCCAGGAGGCAACGTTGGTGGACAATAGGGCCGCAGTGCTGTGATCTGTGCACATCAGCAGCAGGTTACAGAGAAAGGGGGAGTCCTAAAGGAAGGAACATTTAGGGAACTGCCATGTGCTCTTTGTGGAAAGAGGAAAACTCAGTATCACTCTTTGTGAACACAGACCATTGTAGACATGGCCTGGAGTATTGTCTGTAGTGCTTGCAGCCCTACAAAGGTGGATTGAGTCCTTATCTATTTCTTCTGGATTTTCTTCTGATTAAATCACCTCACAGTTGGGTGTTGTGTGTGGTTTGGGGATGCAGACATGATTGGTATGATTGGTGTTGCACCAGAGGAAGCTGGTCATGATAGCTTAAGGTATCATAACTGAAGTTGGGGCAAACTCTTCTGTCCTAAGTTTTAAAGACCAAGGTTTGTGTGAAATTTAAACCCTGTTCTGTTGGCAGCCAGCCACATTTGAGAAGTTCTTCAAATGCTGCCTATCCCATCTCCTATGGATGATTACTTCTTCAGCTCAGCTGTTTTGTAGCCCTCCTTGAATTAATAGGGTTGGATAGGAACATAAGCACATTTAGTTCCAGTCCCCTGCCATCGGCAGGGACACCTCCTACTAGCCCAGGCTGGCCAAAGGCCCACCCAGCCTGGCCTTGAACCCTGCCAGAGAGGGGGCAGCCAAAGCTTCTCTGGGCAGCCTGCACCAGGGCTTCACCACCCTCACGGGGAAGAATTTCTTCTTCATATCTCATCTAAATCTCTTCTTCAGCATAAAGCCATTCCCCCTTGTCCTATCACTTAATGAATTTAAATTTAGCTCACTATTGCAGTCCAGAGAAAGAAAAGCTGACAAGTTCTTTAATCTTTGGAGCTGGCTTTTGCACTGTGTGCTTAGAGCCATGAGCTGTCCTTAACCTGTATGGACCCTGGACCCTTGTTTGCAGTGTGTGTTTATGGACAAATGTGCTGGCACAGGGGGTCTTAGCGTCAGAGGAGGTAGGATTTTGGGGAAACAGCTACTTATACAACTGCAAAACTATGTTTGAAGATTTAAAAGCATTTTCATACAGCTAGTATTAAAAAAAAAAAAAGAAAAGAAAAAAGGATTGATTTATCAATATGAACCTTTATCTTTGTGAAGACCTGAAGTCTGCAATAGGATTTTGCAAACTGTATCACAAACTGCTGACCTGGAAACATGATTTTATAATGTCTTTTTAAATCTGTTGACTTTATGCAAGGATTTGTTTTTCCATTATTTTTCTCTCAAACCTTGTGCCTGTGGCTTTTGTGGCAACCAGAGAGCGGTGGTACTTAACACTAGGTGGCTGTCTAACAAGTGATTTCTTGATTTGAGGTTCCTAGAGCGAATCGGTGCTGGCAGCACCACTCGGTGCTTCTGTAGGTGTTACCTTTTTTTTTGTTTCGCAGCTGAAGGGGAAGTGAGCTAGTGCCTAATTAGAGAATATGACAGCGATATGATATGTGAGCAGTGCTGGGGATGAAAGCACACCACAGCCCTGCCTCAGAGAGGACAGAAGGAAGCTAGACTCTCAGGTGGGCTTGTTTGTCCTCCACAAAGAAGACTGGATTAAAAGTAAAACTCAGACATGAGAACCCTTTCCAGTTGAGTGATGATGGTTATAAGGACCTCACTGGGTCATAAATGATGATGCATTTCAAGTTTGTTTGCGTTTGGTTTTGTTTGCAGGCCACAAACAAGTACTGTGCCTTCCTTACTGGAACACCAGGGGCAGTGGATTTCTGATGCTCCTTGAGATTGCCGTGTTGTTACGGGCCACTTGTGAGCCCAGGCCCTCTTGTGTCCGCAGCTGTAGATGTGGTGTTTTTCTCTAGGGCCTTGCAGCTGGAATGTAAGGCAAGGCAGTTGATGATTTTGCCACCCAGCAGATAAACTTTTGTCACTTTAGCCTTGTCCTAGCAATTCTTTTGTGCTGATGAGTTCAGAAAACGGTGGTACAGCAAGCCAGTCTTTGTGTCAAGTCTTTTACAGAGGTGACAGCTAAAGAAGGTTTAGGAACTATCATTTGTTAAGTAAAATTGAAAACAACTTCTTTAAGAGACTTTGAACAGCTTGGCCAGACACAAACACCTCTAATTACTCTGACCCCACTCCTCAGGTGCAGCAGAGCTCTGACTATATGACTGGGAATGCATCAGGAGAGATGCATGAGTTGGAGCAGAGCAGGAGGGTCTCTGTGGTTCCCAGAGGTGCGACTTAGAACAGCCTCAGGGTTGCTTCTGGCTGGGCCAGCTGCAGCCATCCTCTGGGACCAGTGCTGCTGGGTTGCAGCAGAGCCATGTGCTGCTCCCATTTCCCTTTCTTCTTGCCTCTGGCATTTCTGATTTGGAGTTCATAGTTGCAGGGTAGAGTTGGCTTCACTAGCTATCTGTCATCCTGGAATTTTCCTCTATTTGCAGGCCTTGCAGCCTCCCACTCAGCATCAGCCACTTACTCTGTCCCCATGCCCTTGCTGTCCACATTTTTAATGAACTGGCACCAACAGCAGCTCCTCCAGTCTGGGAAGTCTGATTCCAGTTGGAAAGTAGCAAACCTTGTGGTATTGATTTGAGGGTAGATGAACACAAGGAAACCATCTGTGTTTTAAACAGCAGGTTGTTTGGAGCAGTGTGGATATATGCATTGCTGTGCATGATGGTAGTGACTTTTCTTCTGTTTGGGAATAGTGGATGGGATATGGGCTGGAAATCACATGGAGGAAGACAGACCTGTCACTAGTGTTTGATGTCTGGTGAGGTTTGTTTACGTAGCCTTTGCCTTTGAGTATATTCTAAATTTGCAGTGAAGTGCTACAGACTCCTTCCAGCACCATGAGTCCATCAGATGCTCACAACTGGTCAGTTCTCTCTGAACCCTGACTGCCTCTGGTGAGGACTGGTGCTGAGGCTGCATCCAGGCTTTTGGCAGAATTTTGAATTTGAAATTTGATCTTCCCTACCACCCTCCCTGGTGAAGGATTGTGCACATGGGGCCAGACTGATTGAGAGATCAGAGAGGAGTGTAAGGCTGGGGAGGGTGGTAACAGAGGCTTTTGAGCTGTCTGAGACTAATTTATCAGTGGTGGGTATCTATTATCACTAAAGCATTGGATTGTAAAGTGGGTATGAGTTGACTCATCAGTGAATCGTCTCATGCTTCCATTTAAAAGTTTTGTTTTAATAATTCTATCCTTAAACTTGTTTTCACCGAAGAGTTGACCTGAGCCATGTACCAGGGTTTAGCTAATGTTCCTTACCATTTCACCTCCGTCCACCTCCCATTCTCCTTCCTGCTCCCATGGAAAAGTCTGTGCCTTGTTTGGAAGCTCTTGGACTGGGGGCATTGTCTCACAAGAGTGTGGGCAGGCACAGAAGCAGACTGGAGACGGGAAGGTGGGTGTAGGACTGCAGCCTACCCAGCCTAGGTTAGGCCAAGCAGGCAGGAAATAGAAACACTGACTGACCAACTGCAGAAGAGCTGTGTCTTTGGGTACCTCCTGCTGTTTTAGCTATTATCCAGAATTTTACTGTTGTGGCTTCACCATCTTTTACCAGGACAGCGTGTGTGACAGTATTGACCGGTGCCTGTGGAAGGCAGGTAGATTTGGTATGGCATATCTGGAAAGAGGATTTGCTTTTCAGCAGGTAGTTTGAAATCCCAGGAACTTCTGTGCAAATTTGGTGCATTTTTTACCCTTGTATCTTAGGAGTCCACGAAGAGGGTGAGGAAGCACAATCTGGGCTTATTTAAAATATATTTTAATACATTTCTTTTGAGTTTGAATGAAATTTCCAAAGTGTCTTAGTGATTTATGGACATAAATCTTCCTTGGATATTACTGGGACCTGTGTACACGGGGCATAAGTATGTGTTTTTCAGTCTGCCCATCTGTCATCTTTTCAATTCCTGACTTACCACTGTCTGAGAATTCAGCCCTCTAGTTACCTATGTGCTTTTTTCCCCCTCTGCAGACAAGTGAGAGAGCGACTAAAGCAGCAAGTTGTTGAGATGAAAGAGAAATTTCCAGGCTTCAGACCAGGACTTGCAATTTTGCAGGTATTGTTTTCTTTAATGACAGCTACAGAAAATCTGTGTTGCTTTGCAATGGCAAGTGCACAGCTGAGGAGCTTCCTCAAAGCTCCCTTGTTATGGCAACATTTTATAAGGAATAGGAGAGTAATTTCCTGTGGGATGGTAAGAGTTCTGTGATGTCTTTTCCCCAATTACCGGGGCCCATCAATGTTTTGGGGTAGGTTTTCTTTAACCAGACTCTTGCAGCTCCTTGAAATGGTTTCAGAAATGTTTCTGAAATGGTGAAAGTCAGCTTTTTTTTGCCTATTAAGAGGAAGCAGTGCTTGCAGACTCTATTCCAAAGTCTCTGCACTGTGTGATCCTCAAAGCCTGTCACCTTTCAGAAATGTGTTTGTACCAGAAATCTTTGAAACAGGGTGATTATTAAGGAATTTGATCTGCTGTTACATCACAGTGTGGAGAGAGAAGGGGAGAAGGATGGGGGGAAAAAAAAAAACACAACCAAAACCACCTTTGTTCAAGAAGCCTTTGAGTGCAGGGGATGGGTCAAAATTGCATTACTGAATTTGCTGTCTGTCAGAAGTGTGAGTAAGTGCTAGAGTCTGCATAGAAACACTTGCAGAGATAAAAAGCACTCATCAGTACAGGGTTTGGCCTGTGCTTGGTAGAATTAAAGTGACTTTTTTTTTTTCCCCTTGCAGCTATAAAAATTGGAAGCTCTTTGTGCTTAGATCAGAAGGGAACCAGTAGTATTAAGTGGCATGTAATGTGTGGCCACAAAGGATTGATGGACAGAAAGTGGCCGCTTAGAGAAGTGATTTGTCTTCTTATTCCGTATTTTGGGCTCTTGAAGAGCTCTTGGTGCCTGTCTCTGGATTCCAGTGCTGAGACCACTATAGTACACAATACCCACACTCCTCCTTTTCAATGCCAGGAAAAAAATTGTTTGTGGTTTGGGTTTTTTCCTGTTTTTCATCTACGTTAGCTTTAAGAAGACCATCTCAACAGAAAACTTGTCTTCAGGTGTTTAGAAGAAAGGAGAAAGCTCTTTTATTTAAATTTAGTAAGAGATGTTTTGCTGGAAGTGCTGACTTTGTGAACTGTCTTAAAAAACTGTTGTCTTGTTGTGTTACTGGATTTTTTTTGCTGGTTTCGCCCATGTTCTCTTCCACCCTGGGTAGAGGCTTTTACAACCTGTTTGCTCTTTGGCTCTCTAACACTTTTCTAAGTTCCCAAACAGTCTGGGCTTGGAGTTCATCTCCTATTTTTCAGTTAAGTCAGGACAGTTAGCTGTGTCTGATATGAAGCACCCCACACAATATTTGCTCTCATTTTAGGAGTATCCAGTGTCCTCTGAGCTCAAAGAACATTGCAGTTGATGTTTTGAGTTTTGGGTTTGGTTTTTTTGGTCTGCAGTTGTCAGGAATGTCCTCTTTTGCAGAATATATGCAGTCTATTTGCTGACATCTCCTGATGCCTGCTCTCTTCCTTCTTTTCTGCCCTGTATGAGGCATACCTTTTCCTGAGGCAGACTTTAAAGGGGAGACAACCCTTTGTCTAACCCTAGGAAGAAAACCAGTGTATGACCAGGTCATGCAGTCACCCCTTCAGTTTGTGATCTGTGTGAGAACCAGG
Organism: Porphyrio hochstetteri; assembly: GCA_020800305.1. Taxonomy (NCBI): domain Eukaryota; kingdom Metazoa; phylum Chordata; class Aves; order Gruiformes; family Rallidae; genus Porphyrio; species Porphyrio hochstetteri. Next base: position 63,312,850 of record CM036908.1, on the reverse strand, counting down.
GATAGCTACCAAGTCCCAGGGAATGGGGTTCCAAGAATTTGCTTATCAGCTTTTCCTTGTTTGCTCCCCATTTTCTTATGGTTACAAGGAATATTACCTTGAACAAAGCATACTGGATGTTGCAAGCAGTCTTCTGGAACACAGTTGTGCTGTAATCACCCAATGCTGCCAAAACCTACAGGCATTTGTTCCACTTGCTGCTTTCTCTTTGTGCATCACTTTGTTCTTGTTTTATTGGTTTTTCTTTGGCATGAAAATTCTCAAGGTACAAAACAGCAGTGAAAGAAATCTCTCCATCAAGGCACATGTATGTGCATAAAATTAAGATTCCTGGGTATCAGAGGCCCAACTTTTCTGAAAGCCTTAATCAGATAATTGGATGTTATCAGCACCTGCTGATCATGTTAATTAGCTAGAGATTTAACTTTCTCAGCTGAGATGGCAGGCAGTATTTTTTCCTGTGGGAGAACACTTGTGTTTCTAAGGTTTTTCAACAGGTGTAAATAGTGTTTATGCAGGGGATCAGACAACTTGTCTTGAACTGCTTCTTACTTCAAAGGACATTTTCTTGTTAGCTCCGGCTACCCATAGCCTCTATCAGTGTGTTTTGCAGTTATTCAAGAATACTTTTGTCTCCTTGGTGTAGCTCTAAGGAAGATAAGGATTAAGCCCACCTCACCCTGTGACTGGATCTCTCATCTGCAGTGTGACTCAACTATCTTTTCATCCTTAGGTTGGAAATCGGGATGATTCGAACCTCTACATTAACATGAAGCTGAAGGCTGCTGCTGAGGTAACGGCCAGGCTCTTAATGTTTCCTTTTACCCTCCTATAGTAGGTCAAATCTGAATATGAAAAAAAAAAAGAAAGAAAAAATATGCAAATCAAAGAGTATTGTGTAAGCTCTGCCTGTATTGGAGAAACCACTGTTGGCCTGAACTTTCTGTTAAAAGGAAGTGTTACCTGACACTTAGTTCAGTGGGGTAACAACAGTGGGGCTGGTGCCACTTCTTGTGTGATCATCACCTAGATTACATGTGCCTGAAGTGCTGGTGCTGTGTCTTTCCTGACCTGTGGCCATGTGCTTACCCTCCTTACCGTGACTTGATAGTGAGTTGCCTTGCATCTCTCAGCAGTGGTGCGTTACAAGCTACACCAGAGCTGGGAATGTAGGGTTTTTTCATATTTGTGGGGGTTTTTTTGCTTCTTGTTGATGATTATTTCCAAGTAATAGGACTGTAGGCACAGGAACAGGAGATAGACCTGGGAAATGTGACAGAATGTAGCTGTGACTGGGCTGGACTGACAGAATAGTCAGATCAATCCCTGATGTCAATTCAGAGATTAGATAATTTGTTCGTATTGTCTTTTGCAGATTGGGATCAGTGCCAACCACATAAAACTGCCAAACACAGCAACAGAAGCTGACGTAAGTGATGTAGTCAGTAACGAAAACCCATCATTTTTAGTGTCTCTCAAGGGATTAACCTATATTTATTTGCTCTCTTGTTTATAAAAAAAATAAGGCTGCTTGCCCATAGATATAAAATCATGTAAAATGGAACTGGAAGCTACTGAGATTTTATTTTTAAAGGGAAACTAAAAACACTGAGATGTAAAATTTAGGGACTAACAGGTATTTTTCTAAAAATAAAAACTGTGAGTCATTTATGCTCTTGGGTGGAAAAACTAAACATGTTGTACGTTTCTTTTAAGCCAGATAGGATTGTGCTTTTTCCTTTGCATCAGTCATATTTCAGTTTATCGGCCATTAGGTCTTTGGTCTTTACTCCCTTGTAGGTCCTCAAGTGCATTGCATCCTTGAACGGAGACCCTGCTGTTCATGGCTTTATAGTGCAGCTGCCACTTGACTCAGATAAACCCATCAATACAGAAAAAATAACCAATGCTGTTGCACCTGAGAAGGATGTAGATGGGTAAACTGACTTTATCCCCGGAGAGTGTGACAGCTACTCCAGAAAAAACCTTTTTTTTATTAATTTTTATTTTTGAACAGTAATTGTGAGGCAAAGAATCTTACTTGGCCTTTATTCTTTCAAAATACAGCTTGAGTAGCATCAATGCTGGGAAACTCTCCAGAGGGGACCTTGGAGACTGCTTTATTCCCTGTACGCCAAAAGGATGCATGGAACTTATCAGGCAGACAGGTAAGGAGGTTTCCATCCATTATTCATGAGTGCAGTAGTCCTCAGTAAGAGGAAAAATTATGTACCTGGCAAGGCTCTGCTTCACATTGAAACTTTTGTTGAGGTGCCATGTTTCATCTTTGCTTTTTCAGATGGGAAAAGAGCTAGTTTTAAAGGGGGCCTTCCTTCCTCCCTCCCAACTCCAATTCCCTATCCCACAAAACCCTGAAAGTACCACAGCCAGACCCCAGCTGACCAAAAGACTGGAGAGCTGTTTGAGTTAAGTTGTATTAGATTGCACAATGACCTGTTTCTACTTTCTCCTGACTCCCTGTGGTGTAGGTGTCCAGGTGGCAGGCAAAAGAGCTGTAGTGGTTGGTCGCAGTAAGATTGTGGGTGCTCCCATGCATGACCTGCTGCTCTGGAACCACGCAACAGTGACCACGTGCCACTCAAAGACCTCAACGCTGGCTGAGGAGGTAATGACAGGGCAGGTGCATAGGGCTGTAGTTACCAGCTGCAGGCCAGCAGTCCCTGCTGCACATTGCTGTTCTGAGTCATTTGGTATGGGACATCTTTCACCCAAAACAGTTTCCCAATCCTGTTCAGTAGATGGCTGTGTAAATATTTCTGCTGGAATAAGATCCTGATTATTTTTGGCCCTTAATTAGAGGCTTTTAATTTATAACAATAAAATTATTATTTTCATTTTCTTTTGGCAAGTGCTTCCTAATCTCCAAGTAGTGGCCTGCAAGACAGCATGTGTTTGTTTTTTCCTGAAAAGGCCAGGTGGTCTTTTGCTTTAATGACTGGGAAATACTAAACCAAATGTTTTCTCCAGGGTTGGTTGTTGGGTTTTTTCCCCAGTCTATTTTCTATGACTGGGAGTTGGTACCATTTTCCTCTTTACCAGTGAAAGTGACAGAAATAGTGTGTTGCTGTGCTGCCACCTACTTGGATTTCGTAGAGCAATCAACACTGCCAGGCTCTGTAGTCAAGTATTAAAGCTGAAAAGAGAGTAGGTGTATTTGAATGTAACTCACAAGGAAGATCAGAAACACTGCAGTGCTTCGTGCTGTTAAGTTGCTGTTCAATAAGGCTGTCATTAGGTTGATTAACAATTGAAGTGCTGATTCTTAATGAAACCTTAAGAACAGTTAATCCCCCTTGAAGATTAAAAGAAAAAAATACAAGTGATAGCAGCAGCTTCCTAAGCAAACATGAATGAAGCAGTGCAAGAACTGACAACAAGCTTTAGTCAGTCTCTTCCACCAGCTTTGTGACCAGATCAGGACTGTCTGTATGAATATTAGTGCTGAATTACAACCAGCTTTCCCTGGAGTTGTGTGTTACACAATCCTGGGCTTAAAAACCACAAGGCAGTCCTGCCACAAGTGAAATGCCACTTGGAGTTCTGTGCAGGGGCTGTTCTTGGCTGCTGTCTGATGGGTGCTGGGTATATTTCTAGCATTGAAAAGAGCAGCTGAATATGCAGGGATATTTGAAGGGTGGGAGATAAGAATATGCAGAAGGCTTTAATTTTATCTAAAAGTAGTCTGTGTGACCCACTTGGGAATCATGGAGTAGTTCAAAGGAGGTTCTGAAGTGTTGACTAGCAGTAGTTTAGGGTAGGATTGTGAAAATAGGACATCATTTCTGGCTGCTGGAATTTATACTTGCTGAGGAACTGCTAGCTACCTTTAATTGCTGACAACACCCTTCCATCACTGATAGCAAGGGGTGAGCAGGCAGTTTCACTGCAATTGCAGCTGATACAAGTTGCTGCTGAAGCAGGTCTGCATTTTATCCACTGCTGGTGTGACACAGGGTTGTTTCTTTGGCTTTTTTTTATAGGTGGGTAAAGCTGATATCCTGGTGGTTGCAGCTGGTAAAGCTGAAATGGTGAAAGGAGAATGGATCAAACCTGGTGCAATTGTAATAGACTGTGGGATTAACCATGTGCCAGGTGCGTGGGTAATGCATGGAGAGTGGGCATGGGTTTGTATAGAAATGCAGTTGCTAAGTAAGTACGTGGATACTGTTTCCTTGGTGCTTCTAGCCAGTATGGACTTCTTTCTCTTTTAAGTCTGTCTTAAGTAATGGTGGCAACCTCTGAAGATGCCAGAATATAAAAAACAGGTTGGTGAAGTACTGTCCTAAAGCAGATCAGTGGCAGTTTTGTTCCTGCCTTCAATGAGGCTGATGATCAGGCAAGGAAGGAGACCTAGGAAACACTACAGCAGAATATCCATGTAATTTGCTGCAACTATATAGTAAAGTCTTGCTGCTGTTGTCAGTTGTGAGCATGAAGCTTTACTGTCATTACTTTGCAGTTAGAACTGATTAAGCTGTTCTGTTTGAAATACAGAAATGGCAAGCAGTCTCTTAAAGTAGCTGTGGATTTGTTGAATCACAACATTAACTTCTTAGGTTTAAATGGCTGTTGTCTTGAAACAAAGCAGCTTCTGCAGGAGGGTGACAGTGGCTCTGGCATAGAATAAAGTGCTTGAACATAATGGATTTTAGGGTAGGGTTTCACTTAGCTGCTCCCCATAATGGAGGAACAGACAGTCTGGCAATTCTGTTTTCATCTCATTTTAAATCCAAATTACAGATACTGAATGATATGGAAAATTAGTCACCATCCAACTATCTCTGTGCTACACCCACAAGGCTTTTAAAAGGTAGTTTTCATAATTAATCAGTCATTTTGTTGCCATTATTTAATGGGATGTAAAGAAAATTCTGTTCAGCAGTCTTGTTCCTCAAAGATGACACTGAGTTGCATTTAAAAACATTAGTCCTCTGTCTAATTAAAATTAAAAAGTCATCTGCTGTTGCTGTTTGTTGCTTGATGTACTTGTGCCAAGCTACCCAAACTTAGGCAATTTGCCAAAACCCACAGGGTCACTGCTGCTCTGCATGAAGCAGAGTGGCTTGGAGTCTCTCCCACCAACATGTTGTAAATAAACCTACCATTGTGTCTCTGACATATGATGGTATGACCTTTTTTTTTTTCCCAAGCTTGATGTGACCTGCATCTCCAAGGACACATCCATGTTTCTTTGCAATTAGTCTGCCTCGGGCAGTGCACTGAGATCTGAGCTGCTTGTACACTCAGCTTAGTCAGTGTAACATGGCAAGATGCTTAATGGTGTTGTGAGACTCGGTGATCAGGCCTTGATAGAGTAACATGGAAATTGTCAGATTTCAAAATGATGGATGCCACAGGCTTCTGTTTTTCTGTGTTTTTTTTCTGAAGCTGATGAGTTTTCCTGCCTCTTTGTTCCCTTACAGTTTGCAAAAAAGTTTTCAGTTTAATCTTCTGGGAAATCAGTGCCAGGATTGTGGCACTGGCATTGCTACAGGAAGACAGGCAGCTCCTTTGCCAGCTTCTCCAGCTACATCACTGTACAGACAGAGTACTGCTGCTAGCCCTGCTGGTGCTGGGGTCATGTGTGGTCTTGTGTGCTTGCAGTTGTGTATCCACCAGAAACACATTACAGTTGGGTGTACGTTGGCAGACGTTTGCTTGGAAGCCACGTGGATAAATCCCAGCCCTTGTCTGTGAATTAGCTCTGGTCCAGAAGCTGCTGTCAGGCTGTCTGTCATGCAGCTGTCTGGAAATAGATGGAGGTCATCATACCTGTTCATTTCATATATGTAGGCACTTCACTTCTATGTGTGTAATGTCCTTCACTTCTTTGATCTCAAAGTCCTTGGATGCTCTCTCATGTTCCAGCTGGCTGGAAAACCTACTGCACCAAAGAAGACAGGGGCACAGGGAGTGGTTATAGTGTCACTGATACTCTCTGTAACTAGTTTGTGTCTTTTGTTTTGGTTTTGTTCTTAAGAGTGGGATGATGAATATTGAGAAGGTGAAATTACAGGGAGAGGCAGAAAATCTGGTGTGTAAGCTGTCCTTCAAAAGAATATTTTAAAGGTAACTGAATAGTTCCTAGGTTGTGTTCAGGGGTGCTTCGCCTGAAGTGCAGATGCAGAGACTGGGGGTTTGTTTGGTTTGTGGCACCACTGTGTCTGTTACTGGGCTGTTTGTGCTTGGAAATTCATCATTTATTTTCTTTGTTCTTAGGCCTGGGTGGCTAGTAAGCCTTCTTGTCATTCTTGGAAGAAAATACTGATTATGTTATTTGCCTTTTGCAACCTTAATTAAACTGGCCTCTAAGCTGCAAGGCCAGATTTGTCTGCAGTTCAGGCAAGCAAAGCTGACAGGGGCCATAGAAACACTGTTACGATGTTAAAGCTTTGAACTTTAGGGAAAAGAAGTGTTGCTTAAAACAGAAACACAGCAAAACATCCAAGCTGCTGATTGACTCTAACAATGCAGCTAAAATTTAAGTGTTGACAGGAACTGCTTTTGTTCCCTCTTTGGTTTTACTATAATCACTTGTTTAGTTTGGTTTCTCTTCCACTCCTCCCTCTTGTCAAATGTATGATAAAGTTATTGATTGTGTTCTCTTCAAATACACACTTACTATATCCAGTATAATATTTCAGATATGACAACCATAAAATCTATCTTCAGGTTTTTCACTCTGCTTTAAAAGTTCCCTAGAGTCCTCATCTGAAATGAGGATCTGCTGCTCCAGGAGAAACTTAAAATTGTTTGGGGTTTTTGTTCGTTTATTTTTTATGCTCTGTCTGTAATCAGTGAACTTTTTAGATAACTCTGCTAGTTTTTCTTATGTATTTTTCTGTGTATATGTGGGTGAGCTTAAGGGTCACTGCTGGAAACAAGTACTCTATCTGCTTCTGAATTGTTAGGTCATGTAGCGCAGCAGGATATATCGCTGCCTTTTTTTGCCTTTTTTTTTTTCCTTCCCCCCAGAGAGAAAGATTATTCTACTGGAGCTTTCTTAAACCTCCTGTGAGGTTTGTTTTGGCACGTCTCTGATTTCTGTGAACTGCAGTATTTTTCAGTCCATCTTTAGAGTGGCCATGAATAATTGAAAAGTTTAGCACTTTCTGTCTTCAGTTTCTGCAAAGGCAGGTGATTTTATTCAGTAGTGAGACCCAGATTCCCTCCAAAATGGAACAGAGCAAATGTCAACCTATGTTTTTTCAATAAGTCAACCATGTATTCCCTGTCAGTTCTCCTAGACTGTTGGTTTGTATCTCCCTCAAATTGGAAACTGGACTATTCAGAACAATACAGCAGGAGCTGTGAGAGGATGTTCAGGTGACTTCTCTATTGCATGTCCCATTTGTGCTTTATTATTGCACAGATGTATTACTTGGTCTGTGCTTTGGTCCCCCTGTATTTGTTTGGGAGTCATCTTCAGACTGCCCTGTGGGCCACGTGCCACTGAGAAGATTTTACATCCTCAAGGAAACGGGCATCTCTCTGACTGAGGATAAATGGTGCTTAGTGGGAAGATATGTTGCATGAACAGATATGTTACAAGAACAGCCTCATCTTGTGATGTTGTTTTAACTTTTTAATCTTTCTTTACATCTTTCTGGGTACACAGCTTCTGCTTTATTTACTCCAACAGAGGAGAAGACTTCAGCTTCAGCCAGTGCTGCCTTTTTCTGTTGTTTTGGTGAAATGTGAGATATAACTTGATTTTTCTTTAAATCCCCAGATAGCACAAAGGCCAGTGGAAAAAGAGTTGTGGGAGATGTGGCATACAATACAGCAAAGGAAAAAGCTTCCTACATCACCCCAGTTCCTGGTGGTGTTGGGCCCATGACTGTGGCCATGTTAATGCAGGTATGTGGGCAGACTGTGAGATGACTGTAGGTCATCCCTGTGTTTGCCGTTGGGGTATGTTGCTGCTGACCATCACCACACTACTGAAGCAACTGATGCTTCTTCCTTGCTCTTACAGAGGTCTAGTTAGGATTTCCAGGTTCTAGTCCCAACAGTTTGGGCTGTTAATGGAAGAAGAAGATGGACCTTAAGGAAATGTTAGAACAGAGGGTTTTTTCATTTGGGTTTTTTATTTGCCAGGTGTGGGAGGGTGTGTTGGGAGCAGGAGTGGGGTTTTTGTGTGGTCTCTCCAAACAAGTTTATCTTACAGTGCTCTGACTGTAATTCGAAAACTAGTGGATAAAAAGGAGGAGAGCAATAGTATAAGCCAGCTCACTCTGTTTCCTGCTTTGCTTAGGGAACCCTGCTGGCATAGAACACCCAAAAAAATCCAGCACACTGGAAGATAGGAAGTTGAATGGATAGACAGATGTGGTGGGGTTGGGTTTTTTTGTTTTTCTTTTTAAGAAATCTGTGAGCAGAATCTCATTCTTGATTGTTAGCAAATGCTTTAATCAAAGCTCATAATCCCAGGCTGAGACAGATGGGAGGGCAAAAGCTTTCTGAGTCTCATTGTTAACCAGCATGGTTCATAGAGTGGTGGTTGCTATAATGCCTTCTCATGGTCATTTTAGAGCACAGTGGAGAGTGCACAGCGTTTTCTGGAGAAGTTCCAGCCCGGAAAATGGAACATCCAATATAACCAGCTTACCCTAAAGATGCCTGTTCCAAGGTAATGCTTTCAAATGAAGCTACTGGCAGTGTTCATGCTGTATAGCATTCAATTCTGTTCCCAGGCTTTGCATAATATGGGGCATATATGGATGTAGACTGCAGCTGGCATTGAGATTTGGAGAGAAGAAAGCCCTGTGAGGCCTTCTGAAGGGAGCAGAGCTAACCTGCAGTTAAAGTACATATGTTGAAGTGTAGGCTTGGGTCATCCTGATAACGTTGGGGCGTGAATATGAACTTCCACAGACTCTTCAGGGCAGCTAGAGAGATGCTGATTTAGCAAATAGCAAGACCCTTTGATTTTGAAAAACTTTCAGTTTGACATGACAAAAAGCTAGCATCTTGAAGTAGCATCTTGAAGTGGGAGTTGTTGGTGTCAAGTCCCCTAGGAGCAGTTGAAAAATTTGCAAAATTCCTGCAAAAAGGCATTCTTGGGTTGGAGGTGGGTGGTGGTGGTTGTTGGGTGGTTTTTTTTGGTTGGGTTTTTTCCTTTGGGCTTTTTTGGTTTGTTTTCTTAAAATAAATTATGTGGAAGTGTCTATTCTAATTTAGCCAATATTGATGGGTTTAACTAAGATGTTAACTAAAACTTCCCTTTTAAAATGTCAGTTGGGTGTTTGTAGCTTACCCAGTGCAGAGGAAGGGAATTTGTGAGATGTCTTTGACTTACAAATTGACCCTGCTCTCTCTTTCTTGAAGCGATATTGAAATATCACAGTCTTGTCTACCCAAGCCCATTGATCAAGTTGCAAAAGAAGTTGGTCTGCTGCCTGATGAGGTGGAGCTCTATGGCCAAACTAAAGCCAAGGTTCACCTGTCAACTCTAAAACGGCTTAAGAACCAGCCAGATGGCAAATACGTTGTTGTTACTGGGTAGGTCTTTCCTTAACTGAGGAAACATCATTCACATGGTGTCAAGGTGAAAAGAAATCATATTAGCATGGCTTAGTGTTATATTGTCTTTTGGTACAATGAATGGATGAGGTGAATCTAGATTTTAGTGAATCACAATGTGGAAATCTAGTAGTTTGGAAAACAGATTCATCTTTTCATGGTAAATAGTGGGAATGTAGTTAAACATTTCTCTCCTGGAGATGAATTGTTTTGCTCTGCAGATCGGGGGTTATGGAGGACAGAGTGGTTCTAAATTCTGAGTCTAAATTCTCCCAGTCACCTGCTTTCAGCAGTAACTAGCAAGCTGTTCCAGATCAGTCTTCAGCAGTTATGTGATAATTTTCCAATCTTGTTCCAGTTTTGAAGATTAGCTGAAGCCTGAGCCAATCCAGAATTTGAGTTGCCATTGGCTGCAATCACTGGGTGACTGTTTCATCCCTGTGTTTTGAGGATTTCATTGTGTCTGTTCTGCTTTTTTACTGCAGAATAACTCCTACTCCCCTTGGAGAGGGGAAGAGCACTACTACTGTCGGCCTTGTCCAAGCCTTAGGAGCACACCTTCACCAGAATGTCTTTGCCTGCGTTCGGCAGCCTTCTCAGGGACCAACCTTTGGCATAAAAGGTATGAGCTCTTCTGTTGCTTGCAGTTGGACTAATGGGGGAAAACGGCATTCAGAGATTTTATTCTGCTGCATTGTAGTTTCACAACTGCATTTCTGACAAGAATGAAAAACCTTGGATACGTTCTTCTCAGTAGTTTTTAAGTGCTATGCTGGGATTTAAACTAAGCTTCTCAATAGTAGCTGCCTCCTTAAAGCCATTAAGCAAACACATGTAATCCCACTCTGGGCTAGAGAGACCTTTATTTGCATGATTTGACTATTGTTTCTCTGTAGGTGGAGCTGCAGGTGGCGGCTATTGTCAAGTTATTCCCATGGAAGAGGTAATTCTTTGTACAAAGCCTCATTGCACATGTAGCTCACAGACCGTGAAGACATACTGCAGTCAGAAAACTTACAAAATCTTTTTAGTTTACGCCTGGTGTCGCACTCCCAAGAACTGGATGCTTGATTTCAGCAAAGCTTTAATAAAATAACAAAAATCCCAAACAAACACCAAAAACACTGCAAAAAACCAATCAAAACATCCTTGGTTGTTTCAGTAGGGTGCCTACATGCTCAGGGAACTTCATAGAACCGGGAATTCCCAGTTCTTCTGTTCCCTCCCCTTCTCTACCTTCGATTTGCTGCATACCCTTGAGCAGAGTACATCCTGTGCCTCTTTTTCCCAGCACTGAAATGAAGATGATCGGTGACTTAGTAAGTTTTGGAAGCATATTAAGTAGTTCTGTCAGCAGCAGTGGTCACCGACTGTGAGCTAATTTGGTGTACTTGTGTTTTAGATTACTAACATGAAATGGGAAAAGGGAAGTTGGGAATCAGTAATGCCAAGACCTCGGCCTGTGGGGGACTGGCACTGCAATGTATTTCTGATGTGACTTGGCAACAAGTAAAATTCTGTGTCTGGGGACAGGGAATTGAAAGGCACGTGTAGCACGTGCTCTCGTGCAGCTCTCAGAGTAATTGTCTGTATAATTCTACCTTTGTCTTGTGCACTATAGATTGACACAGGACAATTCTAGGAAGAAAAGCAGAAATTATCAGAAGGGCTGTTCATTCCAATTGATGTGGCAAGTCCATAAAAGATAAAAATGTTAAGGAGGCAGAATATTGATTTAGTCAGGTGCTGAGAACATGTGTGAATGATAGATGTTGACAGGAAAAATCATCTCCTCCTGTTTGGGAGTGTTGTTAAGACAAGCCAAAATACTTGACGCTCTGCAGCAGTGGGAAACAGCCCCACACTTGGAACTGGTTCACAGGACTTTAGGTATGACCCACGTGATATAAATACAAGTAGTTTTGTGGGGTGCCTTAGTCGATGCATGTCCTGTAAAACTGAACTGTCTGGAGTCACTAATTACAGTAATGACCTTGATACATCATTGGAGGTTTCTGCATGCAGTGTTCATCCTTGGAAAAGCTTAACAAGGGAAAAACTTTTGAGTTTGTACTGCAGAACCAAGGTATTGATAATTGCTTCTGGTTGCATGTATATAAAGTGAGGCAACAATTAGCATTTGCTAATTAGGGTTTATAATCAATGTGTGACTAGCTCCATTCTGCTTTAAGCTATCTGTTAAAGACCACAGTTGCAAGGCTTCAACAAAGTGGTACTGTAAGGTTTTCTGTCACACCACCTTTTCTAATGTCCCTTTTTCATCTTCCTCCTTTGCTGCTCTGCCACAGAGGTAAAGGATTGTTGTAACCACACCTTTTACTCCCCTGCCATAATGCAGGCTTGTCACGTAAGCTATATATCCCAAGTCTTCTCTCAGCACAGCTTCAGTGCAGCCAGATAACTCATGTAGACAAACCCACTCAAACGATCTTTTAATGAGATAGAATCAAGAAAACTACTAGCAGTGTCACGGTGTAGTACGTGGTCTACAAGTTCTGCCTACGATACTGTGTGAGTGGTTAGCTTATGCAGAGCTCTGTGCAACCACAGCTCCACTGCTAGCACTACACAAGGTTGCTAGTTTCAGTTTAGCTCAGATATCTTTGTGGGAGCAGCAGCAGCTTCAGTTACTGCATGTGTGAAACCTGCTGTGCAGATAATGAGAGTGGGTCAGAAGGAAGGTGAACGAGGAGAAATGCAGATGTGCCATACCATGGTCTTACCACAGTCTTCTTGGGTGTCAAGAAGCCTGTGAGAACTGTTCTCGGGGAAAAAAACCACTTTTTATTTGGAAGCTTCATTCTGGAAGTTTGTAAAATGACATGAATGTGGGGGAGGCATTTTTCTGTTTTAGAGAAATTCTTTCCTCTCTTCCACTGAGCAATCTTCCCCCTCCGCCCTTACCCACTTTAACATTGCTATTAATACTTCTCTTTCCATCTGTCTACAATGAATTGAAATAAATGAAAATTGCAGCAGGATGAGGTAACTGATATGGTTTATGTCCTCTAGTTTAACCTTCACCTCACTGGTGACATCCATGCTATCACTGCAGCCAACAACCTGGTCGCTGCCGCTGTTGACGCGCGTATGTTCCACGAGCTAACTCAGACTGACCAGGTATGTTCCCTTATGATGCATTTGGGCCCAGCCCACTTTGGCCAAGATGTTTTGGGTGTTCTAGCAGTGTTAACAAACCACTGGTTTCATTCTTCAAGGCTCTCTACAACCGTTTGGTGCCTTCTATCAGTGGCGTTAGGAAGTTCTCTGACATTCAGATCCGAAGACTACAGGTAAGTTCACTTATTTTCACATTGGTTTCTGGTTCTGTTCCATTTATTCATCCTTCACATATGCAGAGCTAGGTTACAGAAACCCTCCTGATGTCCTGTAGGTCATTCTGCTGTCATTTGCTTTTTTACATAAAGCATGCAGAATTGAGGTAGCCCGTTGCGTAGTGTAAAAAAACCCAGTGAGATGCAGCCCTGAGGAGAAGAATCATTGATGCAGTGTTCTGTATCATAAGCTGTATGAATAACAACACAGTGGGAAGAGGCAAAGGGATTAGTGCCCTTTATTAATAGCATCAGTTCAGCATCCTTAATACAGTTTAGTATCAGTATCTGTACCAGAATCAGTATCTGTACCTTACACCCAGTTGCAGCTAGAGATGAATAGTGACAGCTATGGAGATAATGCAACACAAAAAAGGAAAAAGGCTACTTATAAAATATAGCAAAAAGAGAATATACAAAATTTTTTATCTTACCCAGATTGAGTAAACAGGGACAAATAAAAAATATACCTGTCCCCTACATTGCCCACTATTTCTCTCCCAAAAAAAAGAATTTCCAGTTAAATGAGCAATGCTGTCATTGGGTGGCAGCCCCTGAGCAGATCACAGCTCCTCTGAGCCTCAGAAATTAGCATGAACTAGCATGTGTCCCTGACCTCTACAAAAATGAGGATTAACAGGAATAGTTTGTACTGAGCGTGGACCTTCTGGCCAGGAGGACAGCCTGGAGGCTTGCTAAGTTAATTCCAAGAACAGACCTGTTCAGGCTGGATCACTTGCCCATTTGGAGGTCAGGAGCAATAGTCAGAACATGTAGGAAGCTAAAACTGTTGTTTATTAATTGGCTCTAACGTCTCAACTGTTAGAAAATGTGTGGTTTGCATCTAGTGCCAGAGCAAAGAACTGATGTCATGTTGCTTGGTGTTCCTGACAGGCTGCTGAGGGAACTCTAGCCACTCTTCTGGTCACTCAATGTCGCGATGTGAACGGGATGTGTTAATACTCTGAAAAGAGGATATCTTTTTTTATTCTTTTTATTTATTTGTTTTTCTGAATTATGTGCTTGGAGAGGAGGAGAACAGACTTTCTTCTTCCCTGCTGTTCTTCAGAAGAAAAATACAACTTAGCTGTCTAGTTAATTAAAAAAAAGCTTGCTCGTTCATAAATCAACTAAATCGTTCGCCTCGTTCCTAGGCTTGTATCAGGCTTCTTGAGATAATTCTTCTCTCAATTAAGCAACTTGGCAAACTGCCCATCCTCTCAGTATGTTCAAGATCAGCTTTCTGGGATGCTGACAGCCTTGTGACTGAATTGTTTAATTCCTCCTTTGTGCTGCTTAACCAGCGTGCTGAAAGCAGTGTCTTTAACTGCGTATGGCTGTGTGCGGTGACCCTAGGCAAACTAATGAGAAATGGATGTGAGCATGTGAGACTAATGATTAGGACAAGGCATGTAAGGAGCTGCAGAGCTTTTTCTCTTGTTCAGTAGATGCCTTGCACAAAGCTTGCTGACAGCCTGCCCTAATGAGCTCCATTGTCTGCCTTCCCCTTTACTAGCTGGCCAGCAGCAAGCTCTGCTTCCAGGTACATGCTAATATGGATCATCCTACGCTGTTGTGAGGCCTAGGAAAAGGGGCACCAAAAGGGTAGCCCCTCCTTATTTCTGAATATGCAGGTGCTGCTGCCAAAGGCTCCTTGCTTGTTTCTGTGAATCTTTTCATTGTACATTTTTCTTTTGTTTGTCCTTTCCTCCCTTAGAAATTGGGCATTAACAAAACTGACCCCTCGGCTTTGACAAAGGAAGAAGTAAACGCCTTTGTGCGGTTGGACATTGACCCAGGCACCATAACATGGCAAAGAGGTACAAGAGCCATCTAATGAAAGAATTATTAAGAAACAAAACGTGTCAAAAGAGAGGCTTGCCAGTGCAGCAGGAACTGCATTTCCTGGGAAAATGGGAAAGAGGGAAGGCTGGCCTCTGCTTCTGAGTGTTTGGTGGGATGGATGCTGGGCTCCTGTTTCTAAAGGGTCTGATGCAGGGCTGAAATCTGCTCTGAATTCACATAAGAATTCAATAATCACTGCAATTTTGTGTTTCTGGATTTGTCAGTCACAGTTGAGTTTGGCAACATGTAGCCAGCAGCCTTTTTGCCTGGCTGAGAAAGCTGACTAAGGAGAGGGTTCTGCTCTGACATTAAACTCAGTTTAATCTGCCTACTTGCTCTGTTGAGGACTGACAGTAAATAAAGGACAGACTTTTGAAAGGTTTTTAAAGATACCTGAACATAAGATTAGTCTCTAGTCTGACAGATTTAATATTTCACTAGCAGAAGGATTTTCCAATATGGAACTTTTTTCTAATTTCGACCCCAAGAGTATTGCTTATTCTTCTTTTTATTAAAATAGTATGAAATGTATTCTCCAAAATTCGCTTCATAACCTGTAATGGGGCTAAAATAGTCTGCCTCATGGGAAATGTTTTATAAAATACTTAAAATTTTTCAAACAGATACTAAGAAACAGCAAATTTAGGCCAGTATTTGATAGTTTGTGTTTCCAAGGTAATTTGAGTTAATGGGGCTGTGTGAAACTATTCTCACTAAATGGTAATTCTGTCCATTTTTATTATTTAACTTATAAAATGATGGGGGGGCTGGGGGATTTTTTGACTGTAATAATTTCCTGATTTCACACTAATGATGGTGAAAAAGCAATTGCAATAATACAAGCAACTCTGCTTTTCAGAGAGGCTTTGGACTTGTAGTTACTGCACACAAGGGGAGGTAGACTCCCTTTGTATGCAGTGCAAGGTCTGCATGTGACTCTGGGTATCTTAACTTTGTTGCAGTTCATTTCTGGGGAAAAATCATGTTAAGTAGCGCTTGCTGCTCTTTAGGAGAGGATGGTATCTCAAACTGCCATCCTCTCTTCATAGGTGAGCTAGCTGAGCGTTTCTAATAGAGCATAGATGTGACTTATGACTTGCAACGTGACTTCTCATCTTTTTTTCTGCATTCCTTGCAGTACTGGATACGAATGACAGGTTCCTTAGAAAAATCACCATTGGACAATCTCCAACAGAAAAAGGCTTCTCACGAACGGTACTTGTTCCCTTTTCTTGCATGTTTTAGGAAGTACTTTGAAAAGCATGGTCCTAAAGCAAGTTTCTGTAGCTCCAGGTATTTCCATCTTTTATCAGTACCTCGTTAAAGAGGAAACAGAAAGTCCCTGCAGGCGAGCAGTTACATTTGCTGCCACTGCCATGTTTAATTTTAATTGCTGTTCCCTCCTTTCCTGTTCTTTCCTGAATGTTGGCTTCCCAAACTGGGATGACTATGATGTTGTAACAGTGGTTCACAAATGCCCTCTGTAAATATGGTGCATGGCAATGGCTTATCTTCACCACTGAAGATGCTTTGGGTGGGGTGTATCTGGCCAAAACTAGACACAGTATCTGAGCTTGTTCAGATTCATTATATAATCAATGGAGTAAAATAGGCAATCTGGGCTGTGACTCCTCTTGTCCCTTAAGTAACTGTCAAATTAATAGTTCAAATTAACTGTGCTCAGAAAAGCCTTTCTATTGATTTGAAATGTCCCGAGGGTGCTTAGCTTCCATGGAGGTGTCTGCATTATATCAAATGAATTCTACCTTTCATTTCCTACAGAAGCTGGTACTGAGGGGTATTTGTCACTTGCTGTAGTGTTTAGTGATAGTTGGATGAGTTGCTAAGCTCAGTCTTCAAAAATATAATTTGTTAGTGTTAAGCATTCTGACATGAATCACTAATGTATGTGCCAGGGGAGACTCATGTAGTACCAGTGGAATATTTTACTTAATTTTGCAGAAGAAAATCCAGTTTAAAATGGCCAAATTTCATCTCAGAATATACTGTGTTTATGCCTTTGATTTCTTTATATATTTGTATGTCTGTATTTTTTTGCTGCTGCTGATGTTGTGATGGTGATTTCCCTTGTTTCAAGAATTTAGCAGAGGTAAGGATTGCTGCTTGGGCATCTTGATGAGTTCACATTCTTTGTTCATCTCTTGCAGGCTCAGTTTGACATCACGGTGAGCAGTGAAATCATGGCAGTTCTAGCGCTCTCCGATGGGTTGGATGATATGAAAAAGCGACTGGGCAGAATGGTGGTAGCTTCCAGCAAGAAAGGAGAACCAGTTACAGCAGATGACCTTGTAAGTGTCTCGTTCAGTTCTTAAATGCAGACTTTTTCCTACTGCTTGTGAAATTCCTTGGACTGAAAAGACTTCAGCATTTAGAAGATCAAAGTTGAAGTCTTAGTGTCTGGAGTTAATGAAGGCTTTTTACTTCAGTCTGGCCAACACCTTACTCAGAGAATGTGTGTGTGTGTGTGTGTGTGTGTGTGTGTGCGTGTGTGCAGGTGACTTGGGCAAGGACAGAGTGTCCTGTGTGATGTGCTGTGTGTCGAGTTGAAGCCAGCACCGTAGGAATTAGTGGGAAATACATGGTGGCTTCCAGATAAAAAACATATTTACAAATGAGAAGAATTCAAAATACATCCTGCTGGCCATCCTGTTTCTTGGGCTCCCTGAAGCGAGCAAAACATTGAGCAGGAGCAAAGGCTCATGCAAATTTAATTACAGATAATGAAGTATCTTACTCAGGGAGAGTATGAATGCTATAAAACCCAAATCCTTTGCAGAAAGTGCAAGGTCTCTGTAAGGCAGCCTTTGTGACACAAATCCCTTATTTCCACTGCATGAAATGCTGAATACAGCACCTCTGACCATGTCTGTTACCATTATGCAAAGCAATCCTAAGCAGGAGTTGCAAGCTGCAGCACTCTCTTGCAGCTGTCTATACCATAATTATCAGTGCAGTTCTTGGCATGCTTGTAGAGTGTGTCAGCTAGCACTCCCAAATGATACTTCAGTGTGGTTTCAGGGAAATGGCCTGTGGCACAGACGCTTCTTCCAGTAAGGGCTTTGAGGATAGCAGTCCTGTTTGGAGAAAGGGGAATTGAGCCCTGTGTGTGAACTGTGCCCTGCTACTTGGCCTCAAGACAGAGAACAGTTTCAGGACTGTTCGCTAGTCAATACAGATACAATATTGGTGCTTACTGCTGGCCTGCATAGTAGATTTTGCACAGCCTGCTTTGCAAAAGACATGAGTGTTACAGATCTTCTTGATGATGGTTTGCCTTGCATTTTCTGAATGCGCCTTTCCAGTGGGACAGACAAATCCACAGGGTGGGTGTCCTGGCGTGTTCCCTGCAAGGTGAGACACAGCACTAAGGCTTACCCAGCTCATGCAGTCTTGCAGTGGGGTTTTGGATTTTGTTTGGTTTTTTTCCTTGTGTTTGTGTTTTTTGTTTTTACTTCCTAAGCCTAAGAAACAGATTAGCCATGTGGCCTGACTGTGGCCTTGCAAGAAAAGGGCTAGGCTGGGAACCATTTATCTTAAGAGTCCTTATGTGAGACATTTGTTGGGAATGAGGGAGGGATGTGCCAAACTTCTGTAGGCATCTTTGAGATCTTAATTCCTACTGTTAGCACACTGCCAGTTTAACCTTAGGTACTGAAGTTAAACCCTATTCTGGAAAATGAGAGTCTTTCCTGCTGCTCATGAGGAGTGGAGGCAGATGGTGCTTGGGTAGGGAATTGCTTTGAGTTTTGTGTGGAGTCCAAATTATAGAGGTCTTTCATCTCAGGAAATGTTTTCTTTTTTTTTTTTTTAATCTAATTATATTTAATTTTGTCCATTGCAACAACAGAATGGTGGATGGCATCAGACCTTTCCAACTGGTTCACTTGAATGTTAGATGTGTGCTTTGATGGCAGCCATTGGCTTGCATCATTAGAACTGTGTTACATAGTCCTCATGCAGGCAGAAATGTGGGGATTGCAGAGCACAGTAAGATGTCTGGGTCCTTCTACTGTGGTATAACCAATGTCATGACTGTGTTACCAGGAAACCCAGATAAACTGGGAAGAAATGTGGAATCAAGAACTGACTACAGGTTTTTAGAAACAGGTTGTATTGAAGTGCCACTGAGTGCCACAGGCCTGAAGTGTCGTCATGGAAATCTTGCTCTGTAATTTCCATTATTCTGGAGATGACTGAAGCTTAAAGCTTATCCATTAAATGCTAAATAAGCTTTCATGTGGCAAGAATGAAACTAATGAAACAAAGCAGTGAATGTCTTTTAACAAAATAAAAATCTTGCATACAATTGAGTGCTGTAATCCAACTGAAATTAAAAGGGAAGAGAAAGAAAATGTGGTTCACAGTTTTCATAACTGCTGTGCACATTTGAGTCTGTATCTGTATTAGCAATTCTAGTTACTTTTGGAAGTGCTGAAGAACAGCCAGTTTGGTTTCTACTGGACTGTGTCAGTCACAAAGATGACCAAACCCTAACTTTCTCTTCCCAAAGCAGATGTGGATGAAATCCCAGGTTTCTGCTTTGCAACAAGCAGAATTGCAGCATGATCTATTGCTGCACCTCAGTGGAAACACGGGCTCCAGTGTTTGCCTTTTATGATGTCAGCCTGGTCTTGCTCGTGACCGGGGGTTCACTTTAAAAGTTTTTTCTGCCCAAGAGATTTGGCGAGGGTGTAGCAGCTTATTAGAACATTTTAAGGCCAGCATGTAAAGCCTAGTTGCTGAAATGAGGAAGGAAAGAAGTCCAAGACGAATCCACCTGCAAAATACAAGAACATTGTTGTATATGTAACTTTAAAGTTCTTAGTGTGTTTACAAACTGCAAAAGAAAGGCAGTAATGTTACAGATGAGATAGCAGGGTGGTGAGTGTGGTCCAGTATTTCAACATGTAGAACAAGTGACCTGAAAAACTCTTGCTTTGTACCACTGAATGGGCTACCATAAACCATACATACCTAAGGGTTACTCTCTTGCTGCTATTGTTTAACCTTGCCACAGCATTGAAACAGTGCTTGTTGCTTATGCCTTTACTGCAAAGTGATGGCCAAGCAAGGTCCCAACCAACAGGCTGCGCCCAGCACAAATCACAGATCCTCTTACAAGGATATGAAGGTCATTATTCTGCCTTGCCCTAACCAGAGTTAGTTATATCTACAGCAACTGCTGGTTCTGGTCCTGAAAGCTCACCAGGACAGAAGCAGAGTCTAGACACAGCACAGGAACTGTCGGGGGCTGATTGCCTTTTTTTTTACCTTCTAGGGAGTGACCGGTGCTCTGGCTGTCTTGATGAAAGATGCTGTTAAACCAAACCTCATGCAGACACTAGAGGTGAGCACAGACAACTTGCTGTATGTGTGTGTGCTCTCAGAGGCAAGAGGCAACCGCTTTTAGATCGTTTGTGACAGTCAGTGTGGGCTTACTCAGCTTGGAGTTGCAGCTTTACTGTGGCTTCCTATGTAAGGTTCAGAAGTAGGGGAGAAGGCTAGCTTCTTTCTAGGGCTGCCAGTGGCATGTGGGATGACCACAAGTAATGGACTAAACTTTGCTGCATCTATGTTCTGTTGTCTTTAATGCCAGGGATTGGTTTGGGAATGTAAATGGTGTTAGGTGCATGAGAATGACAGAGAGTTGCTGAGATTTAGCCATCCTTTTCCTAAACAGATTAATACCTACACTTGAGCAGATTATTATAATCCTGTCTGCCCTGTAGCCCTTATTACTGATAAAAAATGTTTGATCAGAAGTCTTTAATATCTGTCTCCTAAAAGTGTACTTCTTTACCTTCAGGTACTATAGTAATTAGCTCCTGAAATGCTCTAGATTTGCTAAATTTCATGCTCTGATTTTTATTTCTCTCTCTCCCTCACACACCTCCTTTTCTAGGGAACACCAGTGTTTGTTCACGCTGGACCTTTTGCCAATATTGCACATGGAAATTCTTCAGTGTTGGCAGACAAAATAGCACTGAAGCTTGTGGGAAAAGATGGTTTTGTTGGTAAGTGTGTGAGGTGTCTTTTTGTTCCCTTTCTGTTTGTTTTGCAGGGAGGGATCTGCCTTTTTTTTTAAATAATTACTATCTTTGGGTGGGTTTTTTGTCTTGGAAGAGTCTGATTTATATAACCAGAGCGTTATTTCTCCACCCAGCAACTTCTCACAAGCTTTTTTTTCTTTTAATTCCTACTCTAGTTACAGAAGCAGGATTTGGTGCAGACATAGGCATGGAGAAATTCTTTAATATTAAGTGCCGTTATTCTGGTCTCCGACCTCACGTGGTGGTGTTGGTTGCTACCGTCCGAGCTCTGAAAATGCACGGAGGAGGGCCTGCAGTAAGTACCAGGCAAGGTCTTCTTAGGCTTGAGGGGCTGTTGCTGATGTTCTGATCCAGTCACCTAAAGCCCTGTAGGGTTCAATCTGCTTGTAATACAACCGCCTTGAGATCTGCAGTTGTAAAAGGAATCCACGTGTCCAGGTTGCTTGTAAGATGCTTTGTTTGTAGTGTGTTACAGGTCCCTACCTGCTTGTTTTGTTGTCCTAATGAACTGCTTCTATGCTGGGGTGTTTGTGATATTCCCACAGTCGGTCACTTCTTGTGCCTTCTTGCAGTTGTTTATTTTTCCCTTTATTTGTTCTCAGAAAAAAGGGTCAGCCTGGAATAGACTGTTGTATCTTTTATGCTATTTAATAAGAAACAAGCATGAATTGCTGTCATGGATAAAAATTGTACAGAGTCCCAGTTATTTATTTTATTTTTGTTTTGCTTTTTTTCTCAGGTCACTGCTGGGGTACCTTTACCAAAGGAGTACATGGAAGAGGTAACCTTCTTTAGCTGATGTCACAGTTGACCAACTAACTGTGATCATGACACAATATTGTCATGCAGTGCACACTTGGATAGCTTGTGTGTGTCACCCCTTTAGCCACCAGGGAAATGCTTCCTCATACAAGCTGTAATGTTCTTATCTTCTTTTTTTTATTATTCTTTTTTTTTCTTTTATGATGTTACATTGGCTCTGCTCTTTCAAGCATTTATTGTACTTGACCTAGCCAGTATTCTCAGGGCCTTTTCGTTTCTCCTGAGCTCATGTAATTGTCTGCGTGCTCAATTTTTCATCATAATATCTACTCCATGTCCCCTGACCCTCTCAGTATGGAGTAATTACTTGGCTGAAATATTGTCTCTGAAAACATTCTGAGTGCTTTTCTAATTAGTCCCTTCCTAGCAGCATTGGGGTTTTGTTTGATCCCCCTCCCTTCTTTGCAAACAGAGAGGAAAGTGAGCTAAAGTCTCAGCTTCTCTCCTTGTGTCTTGAATGGTTGTGTATGCCTGGATAATTGGTCTGGCTCTCTTTACACCGCTGCAGTTCTTCAGTTGTGGAGCTTCTGTATGGATTATTCTTTGCATGGGAGGGGATGAAGTATCTGGATTTCCATAAACAGTCTCTGATGCTGCAAAATGCAAATATGTGCAAACCAAAAGCTGTTGCCACAGACTTCAAACAGGTGTCATGAAACTCACTGCTAGTGATATGCTATACATAGAGGAGTATGTCAGAGAGAAAAATGAGGCTTTACTGCAGGGAGTTAATAAGCACAGGTGTTAACTTACTAAGAAGAACAAAACAATGATAAAAAGGGATTTCTCTTTACCTTGGCTTGGCAGCTGAAACCAGTGATCATTATTAAAAGTAGTTATTCCTTCTCCTGTCTTCCATCCTAGAGCATACACTGGTCTGGACTGTTTGGAGGGCAGCACTGGGGATTTGCCGTTGTGATTTCACTCCTATTTTGACATTTTTTTATCGTTAGCTTTGGACTTAGTGGATTTGGAATAGAAATGTCATTGCCTCTGATAAAATGTGCTTCCTGCTTGCTGTCTTTACAGAATCTTCAGCTGTTGGCAAAAGGCTGCAGTAACCTAAACAAGCAAATCCAGAACGCACGGATATTTGGTGTCCCAGTAGTAGTGGCTGTCAATGCTTTCAAGTAAGTGAGCTGGGACATGGAAGCAATGCATGGGAATAAAATTGTGGCACTTTCTATGATATGTTTTAACAGAAACTCTAGTTTTCAGTACTGTGGATGTACTATTTGCAGCATTTTCCATTGTTGGAAGATGCTGATTAAATAGGGGAGCTCTGCTTAGTCATTTTAAATGCATTCCTCAGTTTAAATTAGCTTAGTATCAGTGACTGTTATCTGCCGTCACTTACACCCTGCACTTACACCCTGCCTGGCCAAATCATTTTGGACAAAAGGTGCCTGTGACAATGCGGCATCTTAAGCTCCTAACAGATAGTGAGGTACCTGTGCTGGTTGGCCACACTGTGTGCAGCAGTTTGCTGTATGGAATAACTGCGGCCTGCTAAGAAGCATTTTGGGCCCTGCACGTTGTCCTGCACAGGAAATAGGACCTGTGTGTGGTCTCTTTATGCAGGCAGAAGGGCTTTGAACAGGTGTGTTAAAGCTGATGCCAATTGAAGCAGAGTAGCCAGCTAAGGATTATTGATCTGAAGTGGGTACATATTGGCTGATTTAGAGAAATTATGGGGTTTAGCTGCTTGTGTGCATGTGATACAGCACACTTTAGCATCTCTAAATCACCAGTGCTAACACTTTTTTGAGTTTACTCCTGCAAACAGGAATTTCTTTGCTGGTACAGGATAGAAATGGCAGAAAGTGGAGCGCAGCTCTGTTGGTAGTCATGAAGTTTCTGCATGTAGGTCCACAGCTAGCTATTGCTATCTGCTTCTCTGTGGAGTAGCCTCCTTCACTAAAGTGGATAAGGCTCATGGTGGATAACCCTTCAGGAGCTGCGTGGCTGGATTCTGTGATTTCTTTGGGCAGGTTTTGGATCTTGTCAACAAGAGTGAAAAACAGTTAGAACAAACATGTACTGCATGTGCATTCTGGTACAAATGTGCAAACTTTTCTCCTGACAGGACAGATACAAAGGCTGAGCTGGCCCTTGTAGTACAACTGGCAAAGGAAGCAGGAGCGTTTGATGCAGTGGAGTGCACTCACTGGGCAGAGGGAGGTAAAGGAGCAGTTGCACTGGCCATGGCTGTTCAGAGAGCATCACAGACACCCAGCAATTTCAGGTTCCTCTATGATGTGGAGGTAAGAACTTGCAGTGCTATGGAGGTGCTATGTTTATAAGGTGAAGATCATTTGGTTTCACTAGCTCAAGTTGCTGAAGGCTGTCTGAAAGGCTGCTCTGAGAAACTGAGAAATTTGGGGTTAGAATATAACACTCCATTAGTCTCCATGACCCAGTTAGTCAGTTCTCAATGTTTTTACTACCCAGTGAAATACTGTTTACTCTTGACACCAAAAGGTGCTGCTGTGACTCTGCAAGAGATGACAGACAGGTTTCTGCCATGGCAGCCATGTTCCAGGGTAGGGCTAAGTTTAGTTGTTGAACTTGAGACCTGCATTCCTGTCAGAGCATAGACTGGAACAAGCCTGACCAAACCTGTTACCTTATCCAGAGCTTCTGGGTGTGCTTGTTGCTCAGGCTAGGAGATTAGAATTTGTCCATTTTTAACTTTTTCCTCTGCAAGTAAGGCTTATGGAGTCACACTACAGTTTTGGGTAGAAAAGAGTGTATATCTGTTTCTAATGACTTTATACTGAAGCAAATTTGACAGATTACTTGGAGGTAATGAAGACACTGTTAGTTCCCAGGTTATGGCCTGAATCCTCCTGTAATAGCCAGCACCTATTCAAGAACCTAATGAGGTACAGAGCTATGTCATTGTATCTGTTTTAGCTCCTTAACAGATGCTTTCATTTTTTCTTCTTTAATCTATTTTATTTGAGCTTTTATTTAACTATTAACTTGTATTCATTCAAATTGGTTTTGTCTGCTTTTCGACTTAGGCTTGAGAGATAATAAAGATGCCTCTTTTGCAGCAGGGGTAATTACCATGCAAGCACAATTTACAAGAAATACTGTTGTGTATCTTTTTGTTTCTGACTGTATAAACTAGCTTTGCCCTCTTACTAAGAGAAACAGCTGCAACAAGATAGACGAAATGTGTTGTGAAAACCCTCAAATTACCATGTAGCTTTGTCCTGCAGCAAAGGGGAATAGTTCTTGTCTGTACATGGGCACTGCACAGCACGTATGAAGGATTGTGAAGCTGCTGTGATGTTACAGCCCATCGTAGTTTGGCCATGCTGACTTGCCTGTCTTTGTTATTTTCTTTTTTCCCTAGCTCCCTGTTATAGATAAGATCAGGCTTATTGCACAGCAGATCTATGGGGCAAAGGACATTGAGCTGCTTCCAGAAGCGCAGGAGAAAGTCGCCTTGTACACTAAGCAAGTGAGTTTTCTTGATACCAGTGGTGCTTCTCATTTAAAATGTTCCTAATGAACAGTGGTGTTGAAACTGTGTGTGAAGGGAATCATCACTCAAATCGTGTCTAGGACTTGTTGGATGCTGCTGTGGCAGAGGAGGAAGAGGAGGTTGTATGGGGAGGGAGAAACTGGCCCTGGCTTCTCATAGGGAGTATGAAACTCATCTGACCCAGAGCACATCTGTGATAGTGTTTGGGGAGAAAAGAGCAGGAAGATTCACGTGATCTTTCTCAACTGTGTTCCCCAGTCCTTCACCAATTTGGGAACTGGGGAACTACAAGTGATCACACTGGTACTAAATAGTCTCTGATGTTTATTTTTTAATCTTGTTCCACTCAGTTGTCTAATTTGAACCCATAGGGATTTTTGGCAGTCACAAATATATTGGGAAAAGTTCCACAGGTGATATCAAGGGTGATACCATACTTTTTGTGGAAAAAAGTGTCTACTCTTAGAAGCTTTGAACGTGGCATTGGGTTGTTGCATTAGATGCTTTCTGGTTGTTGCATTGCTTTTACTTTTCTCTAGCATTACATTTTTGTGAATTACCCTGCTTCTGCATTAATGAAGGTCTTGCATTATTGAAGGTCTGTAAAAGACTTTGAAGACCAGGGTGAGAACTAGCCATTCTCCATTTACAGTGTGCTTGAATAATTTTGCTTTTGCAATCCATTTACTACTGGCATATTTAGTTCCAGCTTTCATGTTTCTTGTATATTCCTTCACAAGTCTATCAAAATAGCACAGCTACTTCTTCACAACCTGTAATTACAGTGATCAAACATTTCTAATTAACTGACCTCACCAGAACAAGGACTTCAGTTCTGAGCTATTTTAACATTTTTGGGAAGAGAGTAGAAACTTGTAGCTATCACAGTTGTATATCTAACACTTCCATACTGTTAGGTTTTCTCCTCAGTTGGATGTGCTGGGGGATCATGGTCGTTTGTTCTCTAATACTTAGTGAGGGCAAGGAGAGAGTTTGAGAGAGAGAAGGAATGGGGATATAGAATGGCCAGTGGATGTAACACGCTGTGGATGAAGCAGTTGGTGAGGAGTAAAATGGCCTGATAAAATGTCTGGTGTCTGCAGAGAATGGGAAAATTGCATTTGTGTATAGAAAAAGTGGCTGGATTTTCACCTACTTATCTCCTCTCTCTTCATTGCCTTTCCCAGGGATTTGGGAACCTGCCAGTCTGCATGGCTAAAACTCACTTGTCGCTGTCTCATGACCCTGAACAGAAGGGAGCACCTACAGGCTTTGTTCTGCCAATCCGAGACATTCGGGCCAGCGTCGGTGCTGGGTTCCTGTATCCGCTGGTCGGGACGGTACGTGACTGAGTGAAACCCGCAGCTGTGGGGTGAGGAAAAGCCTTTCTGTGCCTTCCAGGAAGCAGTTACAGAAGGGATCTTAAATCAGGAGAGAGCTTGGTATTCACAGTTGGTGTTTTAACAGTTCAGTGTATTAGATGCCCTTAATACTTTTTTCCAAGCTGAAATAGACTATCTGGCCATTTTAGCAAGCCCCCAGTGTACTACTGAGGTCCACCTCTCTGTCCTCTTGGATTTTGAGGAAAGGGTGAGTTTTGTAGCTAATGAATTCTGGGAACTGCAGTCTGGTAGAGGGGGTGGGAGAAGTCCTTGGCCCCTTGCATTGTGACTTTGCAGTCCTGATGAAGACATTTAGCAGTCCTGCAGGTAAAGTCCATGTACACCTGCAGATCGGTGTAAAACAAGACAACTCCTCCATTGCTTCCCAACCAAACAACTTTTGATGAGACAGCTCCAAAGTGAAGCTGACCTGTACCGTTAATCACAGAATGCATTAGGTTGGAAGGGAGCTTTAGAGGACATCTAGTCCAACCTCCCTGCAGTAAGCAGGGACATTTTCACTAGATCAGGTTGCTCAGAGCCCCATCAAGACTGACCTTCAATCTCTCCAGGATGGGGCCTCCCCCGCCTCTCTGGGCAACCTGTTCCAGTCATCTACCACTCTCATATTGAAGAATTTTTTCCTAATATCCAACCTAAATCTCCCCTTTTCTAGTTTAAAACCATTACCCCTCATCCTATTGCTTAATCATTTGTTCCCCCCACCCCCTTTGGTTCTCATGGTTTTGGTGACCATCTGTTTGCTGTTCAGCCTGCATCAGTTCCAACAATTCATTTCACTGTGCCCTTGAGTTTTTTTGTTTCTGTTGTTCATCGTGATTGGCATAATGTCAGCTGAGAGGCTAGAGAGCAGCTACAGTGGGAACAGGATCCTGGAATAGCTTTGATGTGAATTGCCTGGCAGAAAGAGGAGCTACCTGTAAAATGAACTAACGTTCAGGTTTGCATCAGAAAAAAGAATGTTAGGATGAAAGGATTCACTGGAAATCTTGAGTACTTGTTAGATTATTTTAGGGAATAGAGCAAGCAGCTCTACCTTTTCCTTATTTCTTCGAGCCTGAACCTTTTTTCTGAAGTCTTCATGGCAACATGTTTGTTTCAGTAAGGTTTCAAAAGCATTAGGGGTACGTGGCTTGGATGAGGAAATTCACTGGTTTAAGAGTTGGATCCCTTCTTCAAATGCCAGCTAGAGACAAATACTAGCTATCTTTTCATTCTTAACAAAGGAAAAAAAAAGGTAGGTAAGCATTTCCAGATTACCTAACATAAATAAAATAACCACATCTGGATAAAGAGGTGGATGAGCCAGACTTTAACAGAGTAATATGTGTTTGGGGATAAAACAAAAGATAGCATGCTAGTTCCTGTTATTAATGACCTTTCTGGTCATTAAATCTTGCAAGCCAGGATTTAATCCAAACAATGATTTATTTTATTAATTTTTTTGTAGAAGCACTGGAGAAGGAAAGGGTACACAGTGTTAATGAGCCGCACAAGAGAATGATGTTTTCAGACATGAAAAGTAACATTTTGGCTCTTTCTGATGTCTTCAATTTCTATCAAGTTGGACACATTCTGCTCCCTTCCCAGATTCCCAGTGTTTCCTTGAACATGTAGTAAATCATGATGTTAATTCTGCCCAGATTAACAGTGAATCTTCTCGTTAGGGACATGGAGATCACTCTTCTGTGGTGCCTAAAAAGCCAGGGAAGGGATGTTCTCTTGAGAAGCGATCCAGGATGTTTTTGAATCTGATCACTATTTTAAACCCATTCAGCAGGAGGTGTGTTAGCCTCAGAATAAATTTTCAGCAGCAATCACTGAACTGTGAGCTGAAAACACAGCAAATATGTAGCTCTATGCAGAAGCCTTTGTGAGAAATTTAGGGTGAAAGTAATCACTGGTGCATGTATGTTCTTGTTATCTGAAGGTGATCACAATGGTATGTCACATTTTTTACTTATTCTCAGGTTCTGAGTTTTGGGGATTTCCCTTTCTGTCTCAAAGTTGAAACAGTTTAATCAAATACTTTGAGGTTTTAAAGGAAACATAATTTCAGAGATTACCTAGATTTAACTTTGAGCATGAAAGATAATGAAAGTGAAATAAACCATTGGACTCAAATTGGTTGGGTTTCTTTTCTAGTGCTGCTGATGAATTGAAAACAAACTATTTATTCAGCTCTGGGACTTTTTTTGTAGTTCCTAAAAGGCATTTTATCAGAAGTTTCACAAGTGCAATAAATAATACATTCCCAGTTGGTATTGTTTTTACAGAATCACAGAATCTTAGGGGTTGGAAGGGACCTCCAGAGATCATTGGGTCCAACCCCCTGACCAAAGCAGGTTCCCTAGGACAGGTTGCACAGGTCAGCATCCAGAGGGTTCTTGAATATCTCCAGAGATGGAGACTCCACACCCCCCTGGGCAGCCTATTCCATTTGATATCTTGCACAAGGATTGATGATATCCATGAGGTCTAATTTTTTAATGTAAGTAAATAGTGTGGTTTGCCCTGTGTTCCTTTTTCAGCACATTTGGTATTGAACCAGGGGACAGTAATGGTGGAAAAGTTCATTTCTTCAGCTCTGAAAATATCAGTGCATTAAGCATTGTAGACACTTGTACAGAAAATTAGAAGCTTGGATGGCAATTATGGTGTACTGCATAGAAAGTACAGCCTGCTTAGGCTGCCTTTAAGTAATAGATAGCAGAGGAGCCACTGTGGGCTTCCCTGTGGATAGGAAGGAGGAAAATTGAACGTTCCTTTCAAAATAAATAGTGCAAGAAATAAAGTCGGGCCCATCTTCAGCAATATGGCACTTCCTACTCTGTTGAATGTCACTGTCTAAGCTCCTGCTGTGCCCCTCTGAATCTGTGGAGATCTGCAAAGCTCTGATTCCTCAGTGATACATAAATCAATAGGAAGTTCCTTGCTCTGCATGACCCAAGACTGGCAGTGACAACAGTGAGAGTAGGAAGAGTGCCCTTCTGGGCACTTCTTATCTCTTAATACCTTGGCTCTTGAGACCAAATATTCCCACAACTAAAACCAAAGACAAGGAATGACGGCCTTCTCTGTGGCCCCTCTATTCTCTGTCTCTGAAAGCAGCAGCTCTCACAAAAAGCTCATCCTATAATTCATTCAAGAGTAGATTTGAAGTGATTTTTACCTCTGCATAACCTACGCAAGACCTGCAGTGGTACGGTACGTGTGGGACTGGTGTTAGCCCTTGTAAAGGGCTTAGGAAAATGGAGTGGGACTCCAAAGCTCCCTGAACAGTTTTGGGAGCTGCAGAAAATGCCTTACCAATAAAGCTTTGCCTCCTCGCTGCTTAGCTTATTATCAAAAGGAGGATTGGGAGGTAATTTGATTAGTGTGCAAAATACTTGCTCAGGGAGAAAATACCAGGTTGCCAAAGAGATCAATGGAGACAGGCATAACAATGCTGATTGTGAAAGCAGAGCCCAGATGGTGCAGACAGCAAATGAGACCTTGAATTCTTGTTTATGGGGTGAATGGCCACTGGCACAAACTACCAGCCGTGGTCACGAGTTGCCCACCTTTGTGGTGCGTCCGTGCTTGCCTCTGTGTGTTGCTGGGCTAAAGGCTGTCAGCTGCATTAGTAAATCCAGCCAAGTGCAGTGCCTGTTGGCCTTGTGTTCTGTGCCTGGAAGTGGGTACTCAGCAGTGGAACAACTGGGGAGGATTGGCCTGAGGCAGGCTTAGTGCTGGCAGCTGTTTTGCTTCAGTTCTGCTGCTTCTGACTTGCACGCCTCAGAAATGTTGCAGTCAGGAGAACTGACCTCTCTGTCTCTCTTCAGGCTTTATTGCATTAAAAAAATCAATTTGAACTTTCTTCTCAACAATAATTATTCCTAATTATTTAACACTTCTAGTTCTAGACTCTGAAAGAATTGCAATCAGCTGAGGCTTTACAGTAGGCAAAGTTGTATTAATGTATCCTCATTTTAATAACAAGGAAACTGCCACGAGTAATTACTGCCTCACCACAGCAGAGTCCATGAACACTCACCGAACAGTTAACGGGTCAGCTGGATATTTAAGTACTTTGCCAAGTCCTGGGCTCAGTCACTGGTGGAGGCAGAAGCCAAACTAAATCCTCATGGTAAAAAAACCCTCAAACCCCAAAACCCAGATCTGTCTGTGGGGCCAGGAGTTCCTGGCTCTGGTGATACGATTTAAAAAGTGGTACATGACCATCATCCAACTAGTACGTACATGGGCAAGGAGCTGCATCTGCTGTTGCCATCGTACTCTTCAGCAGTGATTTAGTATCTGATCTGCACAAAACTATGCTCCTTCTTTGTAACATTTTCTCTTTTGTTGTCCAGATGAGCACTATGCCAGGACTTCCTACGAGACCCTGTTTCTATGATATAGACTTGGACACAGTGTCAGGAGAAGTAAATGGGCTTTTCTGAAAGGAATTACTAACCAAAGGTAGGTGCTTTCTTTTGAAGGCTTTCAATATCTGGGCTTTATTTCTCAACTTAAGATAATGGAGTTAAGCCAATCTCATATAATGCCATATGTTTCCAAATGACATTTGATTATAATGAAAGTTGCCTGCAGTACCATATAATAGTAATTAAATTTATTTTTCTTTTTAGCTTCCAGAAGAACACCTGATGAGTCATGTAAACGGAATTATGCCCTGGGTTTTTTTAAGTCAAAACAAGATATGACTGAGAATATAGTGCAAGTCACTGGGAGGAGTGCTAAAGAATCAACCACTTACTTTTAATCTGTAATAATTTTTAAACTGCTGTGCTCCAAGCTAGTTGAAACTAGGTTTATAAAGCATGCATCCTCTGCAAAGCTCCTGCTTCCTAAGTGTAGCTGAAGCAGAACACAAAGTTTGGGTTTAGTGACCTCTTGATTCGGTGACATGATTTTAATAATTAAAAGTCCTAAAGCTGGAGCTGTTTGGAACAGTCTTGAGACTTAATTGTCTTAACCATAGGGATTTTGTAGCATATATTATCTTTGAAAGTCTCATACACTGCATATTCATAATTGCCATACTGAATTCCATATTCCATTCCTCACACTGTGGGACAAATCTCCGTGCTCTGAAACTGCATCAGCGTCATTTAGAAGAGGAAACAAGGAGGAATCCCCTTTGCCTCTCAGCTCTCTCTAGGCTTACCCCAGCTTCTGCTGTGAATTATTCCTGCAGGCACCTGAGCCATGTCAGATTTCCCTTGTAGAGAGCCCAGCTGTGACTCGTGTTAATGGAAACTGAACCTCTGGATATCAGATCTGTAGGGACAGGATCTCTGGCCCAGTATCTGTGGCTTCTATCAAATGTGTCTTTTGAACCATTTGATGCTGATCTCTTAAGTACAGTTACCCCATTGACAAGCCTTGTTCCTTAAGGTCCCTTTCGCTGAACAGAGATGACATGAGCAGTGATCGAGTTAGCAGGCCAAAAATCATTCTGTAACATAAAAATATCACTGCTGCCCTTTTTTTTAACTAACACAAATAAACTGGTAAATAATTCCAAGTGCTTTTTGGGTTTTAATGTATGCACTGAGATGACTGAAGTAGAACTTTATTTCTGTGATTAACTGTACACGGCAGCAATCCTTGTATTGACAAGTAGGAGTGATTATTGCAGTAATAACTTGCCTGCAATGCACCACTGTGTGTGTGCATGTAAGCCTGTCTCCTTTCCTCAGCCATGTGTACCATCTACAGGAAATAAACTACCTGAATGATTCCATGAATTTGAGATGCTTACAGTTGACCGCAAAAGATCCAAATTAAGATTTGCAAGGCCCATCTGCTTGCACCATAACTGAACCTAAAAACATTCTGATTTTGGTGAGAACTGGGAGAATCAGGATGTAGATGTGCACCAGTGTAAGGGCGTGGCTGTAGTACACAGGTACTGTGTATGTGTATACGTATGTAGGAGAGCAAGACCTACCATGTTATTCAGGAGGGGAGGGTAATAATAAAACTACCTGGTTGTCACAGGAGCAGACAGAATAGCTTAAATTGTTGTAAGAGCATTTGAGATGCATTCACAGCCTCCTAAAATTTTCTTTCCAATAGTGTCCAGCTGAGATGTTCCAGGCAGCCAGGTTTGCCAGCATGCCCGCAGGCCACTCACAGGGAGTCAGAAGGGCTGTTCCCAGTTGCTGCTCCAGGCCCTGGGCCAGGCTGAAAGTGCCTCTTCACCTGCAGCACCTCGGCCAAGGAAGCAGGTTCCAACCCTGGAAGCAGGTTGCCAGAGCTGATGCTGCCAAGTCTGCTGTCAGTTCCTACATTTAATCTTCCCTGCTACATTGCTTTCCTGCGAGTGCTCTGTTCCACCTTCATTTTATGCTTATGAAAGATGGGATAAGTGCAAATTTATGCTAAGATTAGCCTCCTTTTTAGTTTAGCATGAGATCATAGCTGTGTGCTTGAAAGAGATGGTTCAAGAGGTTGCTAGTCCACCTCCAGCAGAAAGGCAAAGCAAGGGCTCAGGCGTGCAACTGCTGAAAGGTTTGCTATGCACCGGCATAAGGGCTTAAACTACCCACGAGCATCTCTGGAGGTGAATGGGGAATGCTGTTCTGACCTGCACTTTAAATCTAGTGGGATGCAAGCTCACCAGTGCCCCTACTCCAGGTCTTGCAGAACCACTCTCTCTGCAACTAAATATGCTGGCTAGTTCTTGTCCTATCAAATAGGGTACAAAGGACACTTAATCTCATCTAACTAAATACTGGAAGGTTGTCTTCTCTTCCTGGTGCCTAGAGAAAAAACTAATTATGTACACAGATTTGCTTTCAGTGTGTTGTTTGTGGGCCCAGAGGCCTTGGCTGGTGTTATGGCCAGCCCTTTCCCCAGCTGAGCTCTAACAAGAGTCCTGCATCACGCCATGTAAGAAATAAAACAGAAATGGTTTTCTGACTCTATAGGGACAAAAGACAAAGGAGAAAACATTGCTTGGTTGGCTTGCTGCATGTCTCCAGCACTTCAGCGGGGGCCCAGAGAGAAAACTGGAGCCTACAGCTGGATCAAGATCTTCTTCCAAGCTTATCCATCTTCTGCCCAGATCCTCTGCTTGCCACAGACCCTTTTTATTTCCCTTGCGCCACAGCCTTTGGCACTACCTGGAGCAGCAGGAATAATTGAATTCCATCTGAGGTGCTTCTGAATGAGATTGATGAAAACCTGCCTCCTTCACACTACCCCTGAGGCAGCACACACACGTTGGCCATCCTCCTTACTGCTGCCTGCTTTCCTCCCTCCCGCTTCCGACTGCACCGATGGAAAATCTTCCTGGGCGCCCAGGGTCCTTGCTTGGCTTTAATGCAGAAATGGATCGTAATTAGAGCCCATTGTGTAGCCCAAGGAGAGAAGCTGATTCTAAATGAAGATGATTATCCTGAGTGAACATGAGCAAAAGCATCTCCAAGGAGCTTTTTAAAAAAGGCAAATCCTTGTGGTTGCTTGATCCACATTTCTACCTCACTGGCTGAATTTTAATCCAAAAACCCCCATTTTTTACCTTCTTTTCCATGAAGAAGCTGGGCAAGCTGTGTATTTTCTAAGGCTGGCCCACACTAGAAGCCACTTGCAGGTTCAAAGTGTGCTGCTTCCCCTGGTTTCTTACGTGCAAACATGCTGTGAAGTAGTTCGCGTCCTTAAAACGTTTGTGGGCGTCAGTCAGCTCCCCGTGGAGATGAATGGGGAGACTCAGCCATCTCAAACTATAGTTCTGTGTAGTTCATCAGCTGCACTTGGTAGTCCCTTTCTCCAGAGGCCCCACCATCAATCATAACAGCTGGAGATGCAATGTTTTTTTAAGTCACATCTCAGCTGCTTTGGAGAAAAAAGGCTGGTATGAAAGAGGCACTTTCTTTGGCATTTTGGGCAAAGATTAGTTTAAACCCCGGAACTGGCTGTCAGCGTGTAACACTGTGTGCTTAAAGCTGCAGAGCTTTCAGGTGGGACAAAAAAACCTCAGTTGCCAAGAGTGAGACACCTCCCCCCCTCCCTCCCCCATAGCCAGGCAAGCTCCGGATCTGCAAATGCCAGCGGTCCTTTCCTCCTGGGCATGCATCTTCCTGCACTTGGGATCCAAGGTGAAAGCCACAGCTCAGTCCCTAGGGAGACCTTTGCCTCGGGTGCAGTTTGCATGTCCGCTGGCGCCGTGCAGGGACCTGGGAGGGGAAGGCAGGTTCCTCTGCGGGAGGGACAGGGATCCTGCCCCACGGGGAGGGATCCCGCTCTGCACACAGCACAGGATGCTCCAGGGGTGCTTTCCAGGGGAGAAGGGTGCTGTCCCAGAAGAAGGGGGTGCTATCCCATCAGAGGCGCGTGCTACCTTGCAAAAAGCCAGGGCTGCTTATGTGCAAACGGGAAGGGATGCCTTCCTGGAGGAGGAGGAGGGATGGCCAGCCGGGGGTGCCGGAGCCCTCTCCCGAGCCCCACACTAGCCGGAGGCTGCGAGGAGGTGCCCGCAGAGCCGCTCCGGGGCCGGGGGCTGGCGGCGGGCCGCCTCGGCGGGGGGCGGGGGGCTGCCGGCAGCGCCCTCCCCGCCGGCCCGGGGGGGGCGCGGCTGCGGCGGGAGGCGGTGGCAGCGCAGCCGCGCGGAGCGGCGCGGAGCGGCGCGGGCCGGGCCGCAGGTGAGGGCGCGGGGGGCGCGGAGCGGGGCGAGGGCGGGCGCTGCCTCGGAGGGGTCCGCGGGGGAGGCGACACGCGTGGGGTTCCCGGGTCGGCCTCTGCGGCGGCGGTCGCTGCCCGAGGAGCATCCTCCCCCACCCCCCATCGCCATCCGCTCGGAGGGGTTCGGCTTTCGGGGGGTCCCCGTTGTCTCCGGCGGCGGGACTCGTGGGGTGGCGGCGGTGCCGGGCGGCTGCCGCGAACGCCCCCAAAACTTCCCGGGCTGCGAAGGGGAGGCAGCGGCGGAACCGGCGGCAGAACCGGGCTCGGGGCACCGGTAACCCCGGGCTCTGTCACACGCGCCTCCGGCAGCCTACCTCCTTTTCCCTAAAAATATATTAATTAATTAAATAAATAAATAATTAAAGCCCCCAAATGAGCTCCGCGGGGAGCGCACCCCGCCAGAGCCCCCGTTTTAATCATCTTTGCACTTAAAAAGCGGAGTACAAAGCACCGCGCCGAGGATTGCCCGGAGTCACCGAGCCAGTCCCGGAGAAGTTGCTCCGGTTGCACTAACACGCTCCTGCCTCTTTACATCAAAAAATAAATGTCCCGGTGGGGCTCGGAGGCTGCGCTTTTTTGGGGGGTTGGATTTTTTTTTTTTAAGGGTACCATATATCTTACAGTATCATATATTTGATGAACACATGGGGTGTTAATTGAGGTTGCCATGGGAGGCATGCACGTAGTATAAATAAGCTCCCTTCTTGCCATGTGATTTCACTTTTGTATTCCACAAGCCGCCTTTTTGTATTCCCTGTTTTTGCATATTGTCATATGGTGCATTAAAGATAAAAATATCTGCTGTCTCAGGGTGTAATTTCCCTAGCTGGAACTCTGAGTGCATATGGAGCGGCGGGGGAAAGATTCAGTTAACCGTAGGAGAAGGAAATCTCTGCGTGTGTGTGTGCGTAATACGTGCATTTGCCATAATATGGGCAATTAAAAGTCTTACCACACAAAATAGCGAAGTAGTATTGTCTGTGCTGGAGTATCACTGCGCTGACATCTTAACGGCCTTAGTTTGCCCTTGGATACTGATGCTGATTAGTGGAAGACACTGCTGTGGTGCATCCGGAGGTAGAACTGCTGTTCCAGCCCTTGTCTGCCTCCCAAAAGGAGATACTCTTTTAAAATATATATACTTTTTAACACCTTTTTTTTTAAAAAAAAAAACAACAAACCCAAACCCTACAGGTCTTCTCACTCGTTTGTTGTGTTGCAGATAGAAGATGGAAGTGCTGACCACGCTTTGCAGCAAAGCTCACGTAACCTGCGAGGGGGACTGAAGCAGAAAGCAAAACCGAGACAAAGCAGCGTCTGGCCTTGTCACTGGGGGGCAGAAAACAGCCACTGTCTGCCACTGGTTGTACTGGTGCTTCAATCAACCTCCTCGTGCAGTGTGGAATTGCAGGCGGCTCAGGAAGTTCAAGTTCTTTCCAGGTCCCTGAGGTGAATAAAGATTGTTAACTCTTGGCTTCATTTGTCATCCTTTGGGGGAAAAACAAAAAGCCCAGTAATGTCAGACCGGTGATGAAATAGTCGTGCCTCAGACTGAGCACAACGTGGAGCGGGTTGTCCTGGAGGTGAGAGCAACTCTGGCCAGCAAAGGCAAGGAGATTCAGCTTCAGTCTGCCCAGGGTTCCTTGGAGAGGTGATAAAGTGAGTAAGAAGACAAAGTGGGAGCTACAAAGCAGATGTGATAGCTTCAGCAGAACTCTTTGCTGCCACATCCGCTCGTTAAAAAGCAACTAACGTTATTTTGAAAACAATTTGGGGAAAAAAATGGACTTTGAGCATCTCTGCAGTTCTTGTGCCTGATGCATTAATCAAGAAAATCGATAATAAAACAGAAAGAGAAGAGGAGCAAATATGGCAAAAGCGGCTAAGGAAATTCAAATGGAGAACCCAAGAGAGTCAGAGACTCACAGCACAGGGGCAACGGGCTCCCCATCAGAGGAACAGGCAGAGAAACCCTCCATGCTCTGTTTTAAGAAGCGGAAGAAGTCCTGTAAGAAGGGGCTGACTGTGAAGGATGCGTGCGAAGGAGCCTCTGAGGAGAAGAGCCAATGTGTCAGCGTTGACCAAGGGGAGGCAAAAGCTTCTAATCAGTCACGATCCTCCAAAGGAGCCTGGGCAGCCATCAAAAATCTCGCAAGGCCTCGGAGAAAGCAAAAGTCCTCCTCACGCAAGAAGGTGCCCTCTGATTCCCAAGTGCAGCTGGAGATGGATGCTGAGGAGGGCTGTGCACAGGGCTTCCCGAAGAAACGGGCAAGCTCTGGTGTGAAGATTCCTTGCATGCGGTTCTCCAGAGGCAAGAAAAAAGCCAGCCCCCCTGAAGCAGCGGAGGAGTCAGAGGGCAGCATTCAAGCAAATGAAGTGATGGGCATTCTGAATAAAGCTACTGAAGAGCTGGAGGATTTGGCCCCAGTGGACAAGGCTGAATCCTTTGGCCCGGTTTCTGTGGAGGAGGACCAGGATACAGCGAAGGAGAGTGCCAACTCTGCTGGGGAGAGTGAGCCCTTGACAGAGGCCACCCCTGAAGCAGATGAACGTAAGGAGTCCACTGCTCCGTCAGAGACAACCGAATCAGAGACAGTTAATGAAACAGCCCAGGAAAAACTGCAGGAGGGGGACTTACCCCAAACCACAGACCCTGGGGAAGGCAGGGAAATTGTTCCTGAAGTGCCCATTTCCAAGGATCAGGATCAACCCGACAGTTCCCCTGAACCCACTGAGGAGCTGCAGGAAATCCCTAATATCTGCCAAGAGCTGCCTGAAGGGGATGAATCAGAAAAGAGCATAAATCCTCCCGAGGAGTGCAAAGCCGAAGAGACTGCAACGGATTTTAGTCAGTCGGCATTTAAAGATGATGCAGTGAGTGTGCAGGGCTGCTCCAGCCATCAGGTGACATTGGAAGCAAGCGCAGGCATTGGCGTTGGCATCGTCATCACTGTCACCGAAGCCGAGGACTCTGACAACACCGACTCCGACCAGGCCTACGAGCCGTCCCCGGTTTTGCACCGAAATAAGCAAAAAGGGAATAAAAAGTCAAGTGGGAGCTTTGATTTTGGTAAAAAAGAGGGCCCTGAGGCTGGTGGCAGTCCCCAGGCTGAGGAGAAAGGTCCAGGTGACCAGGGGCACAGAACTGGGGAGCAGTATGAACTGCTCCTCATAGAAACCGCGTCTTCCCTTGTGAAGGCGGCCATTCAGTCGTCCATAGAGCAGCTGGTCAACGAAATGGCTCTGGAACAGAATAAACACAACAGTTTTCTTTGATGGCAGCGATGTCCCCAAAATCAAGAGGACGGGGAGTGATTTAAAGCCCCGTTTGGCCTGAGTGGGGGAAGCTTGAAGGGCTCCCGGGGCCGAGGTGTAGTTAATTCTGCATGCCCATTGAGTTGTGTGTCTATGTGAAACAGATCCCGGGATGGACGTGGGGCAGACCCTGCTACATACAGTGTGTCCCCTGGGGCTGGGGCTTCAGGCAGTGCCCCTGGCCACAGCTGCAGAGAAACGAAGGTGTCGCAGTGACTGTGTTTTCATTTATTGGCATCTTTATGTCAAGGCCATGTTTCTGCCATCACCCGTGCCGGGCTTGCCCCCTGTTCATGCTGTATGTGTGAAAGGTCCTGAGAGACAGCAAGCACCCGATCCATTGCTGGGCTGGATTCAGGGCACGTTGGATGTGGCTGGACATTTGCCCTGGGGTTCGGCGGAGATGAGGGAGCGTGAAGTGACTGCAGTGTTAACAGGACGACGTCAATGCCAGGCAGGCTTAGGCCTGTGTTTAGCATTGCAAACAGGTCCTGGCTACATGCAGATGCCAGAAGCCACGGTCACCCCTGCTGTCCTGTCATATGAAGCCGGATGGTTGCAGCAAGCGGCGTTTTTTCCATTCAGCCTCTTCCCCTGTCACAAGCAGCCTGTGCATTTCCAGACACGCTGAAGCACAGCATCAGCCGCCCGCCTCGCTGACCCCAGGCTGCAGGAACGCCAAGAGAACGGCAGTGTTTCATTCGCGGGGGCAGTGAGAGGAGGGGGAGGGCGTTCTCGCACCATTAAGCTCTCAATGGGCAAAATTCCCATCCACATGGGCAGCACGGGCTGGGTGGGAGCATGCCTGCTGTGGGCAGCCCCTCTCCTTCCTTCGCCTTCCTCCCTCCGAACCGCGATGTTAGGGTGGGGCTGTCCTCGGATGTAGCGTATTTTTGATCTATGGCATGTGATATAAATAGCAGTGAGTTGCATGCGTGTTAGCAGTCAGCTATTGCCTCGGTGTCGACATAGTTTGGGTAGCTGCGGTGGGCGTGCTGCCGGCACTGGGGAGGAGGTTTGGTCTGGGCGCTGCCGGCATCCCTGGGTGCTGGCGGCAGCCTGTCCCGCACGGCTCCCCCCTCGCCGCAAAGCCTGCCTGGCTTCAGCAAGCCCAGGCTTCCCCTGGGAAATGTGCATTACGCCAGGCTCACTGCTGCTGGGCTCTGCCCGGATCCAGCATGCCACGTAGTTTGCTCTGAAACATGCAGGGAAATGCTGGAGCAATCCTCCCAAAGTCCTCAGGGTAAAACAAAATCTAGACATGAGGGCATGGGGACATGGCTGTAAAATGCCCAGACAGGCAAATCGCCATCAAAACCCACGAACTGCCCTGCTCTGAGGGGGTTTGTACTAGCACAGTGTGTGTGTGTGTGCAAGCATCACCTCCAACTACCAGCTCTCCAAGAGAAAGGGGCCTTTTAATAATTTGGGATCACATCTGCCTGGCTGGGATTTGCCTACGGCTGCGGGCAAGCCAGCCTGTTCTTCTGAGAAAATTCTCCTGTGTATTTCTCAGCTGATACAGAAATAGCAGCCTCACTTGGCAATTGCTCACTGACCACAGGCGGCACGCTGAGATTTCCCTTCCCAGGGTAGGATTGAGGTTCCTGTTAAAATACAAGGGCTGCAAACTTCCCTAGTACCTGGTGTGCAACCACATTTTCAATGCTGATAAAGCATCTCTGTGGTTGCAAGGGAGCTGTGAGCAGTGAGTGTCATGGCATGTTCCTGTGCAAGTAAAACTCTGGAAAAATCAGAGGATGTTGGGGAAAAAAAAGAAAAAAAGAAAAATGTCTTCTTTTTCTGTGAATTTAATAAGTTATCAAATATCAATAATTCAGTGTGTACAATTTTAATGGCTTTGTACTTCATACCAGTCCTTCCAGGTATTTTGCCATAGTTTTGAAAGAGACTTTTTAAGGACTTTTATATGCACCTTTGGAGCTGCTGCAGCACCCCAAGAAGAGCCATACTGATGCCAGAGGTTGCTTACGGGATTGCTGGGCACTGCGGCAGGTCAGTGCCAAGCAAAGGGTTGCAGCAGCATTGCTGTGGGGCCACACTGGGCTCCACTGCGGAGGAGGATGTAAAGGATGCAGAGTAAAGAGACACAAAGTGACCCCACGGGGCCAGGCTGTCAGCTCCTGTCAGCCTGCTAAGCAGTTTGGGGGGGGATTTCATGTATCCCAGTATTGCCTTGTAGGCAAAACATATCCTCAGAAGAGGAGGAGAATGACAGAAATGCTTTGGTCCAGCCTGGCCCC
Organism: Porphyrio hochstetteri; assembly: GCA_020800305.1. Taxonomy (NCBI): domain Eukaryota; kingdom Metazoa; phylum Chordata; class Aves; order Gruiformes; family Rallidae; genus Porphyrio; species Porphyrio hochstetteri. Next base: position 63,272,038 of record CM036908.1, on the reverse strand, counting down.
TGCGATCGTTGCTCCCTGCCCAGGGTTGTGTCTGCATCCTTTCCGTAGCTGTTTTTCCCCTCAGTTGTAGCTGTACATATACCTGACAATTATTTCATTAAAGGTGAATGTACCTGTTGTTTTCTTGCCTTGTGGGTGAGTGGGCAGCTATCATTTCATCTGGGAAAGGACAAACTCACAGGGGTGTTCCATCGTGTCCCACTTTGTCAGGCAGCCGTATAGGGAGCAGAAAGAAATCTCTAAGTCGGCAGCAGCTGGCTGGAAATCTTTGGAGGCTTGTTCCTCCTGTGCTTTTCTTTAACAAGGTTTCCTTTTGGTTGCTGGCCACTCGTTTCCACTGCAGGGTCCTGGCTGCCCAGGGACTGCTGTAAGGTATTTCTGATGGACCACTAACCTCTGGTGGCTAAGAAAAGCTGACCTGCTTCCCAACAGTTACATTCCCTATCAGATGCTCCGCACTGCCAGGGGAAAAAATACACTCCCACCTGGAGTATTGTATCCAGTTCTGGGCTCCCTGGTATAAAAAAGACAGGGATCTCCTGGAGAGAGTCCAGAGAAGGGCTACGAAGTTGATTAAAGGTCTGGAGCATCTCCTCTATGAGGAAAGGCTGAGTGAGCTGGGGCTGTTCAGCCTTGAGATAAGAAGGCAAAGAGGGGATCTTATTAATGTTTATAAATATCTCAAGTGTGGGATACAAGGGAAATGGCCAGCCTCTTCTTAGTGGTCTGTGGAGACAGGACAAGGGGCAATGGCTGTAAACTGGAGCACAGGAAGTTCCGCACCAACATGCAGAAGAATTTTTACACAGTGAGGGTGACAGAGCCCTGGGACAGGCTGCCCAGGGAGGTGGTGGAGTCTCCTCTGGAGATATTCAAGACTTGTCTGGACACCAACCCGTGTGACCTGTCCTAGGGAGCCTGCTTTGGCAGGGGGGTTGGACCCGATGATCTCTGGAGGTCCCTTCCAACCCCCACAATTCCATGATTCTGTGAAAATGAGGCACTGCAGGTGGACTGGGGGTCAAACCCCACTGCACATGTCATGGCATGGCTCTTCCCTGTCCCATGCAGGTGGTTTCCTTCCCTCTGTGAGCTGCTGGCTCATGCTTTCAGCCCCCAAGGTGCCAGGTTGTTATTTCCAGGCGTGGTTTGGTGCTGATGGGGTCAGTGGCAGCCGTGGCACCTTTGGGAGGGTGAGCTGCAGCTTCCCTGCTTCAGCACTTTTGGTTTTGGCCCAAATGGCCCCCACACCCTAGGATGTTTTACACATCTTTCATGTAATTTGAGGTACTTTACAGAAAACATGGGGTGTGTGTGGGGGGGAGTTGCACCTTTTTAACAGTATTAATGCTATTTGTTTTTTCAGGCTTGCAGAACAAAACACAGACTCTTAGCAGCCACTAATGACTTAATAAAGACTCTCCTTCATTCTGATTAGAGAGTTGAGCATTAATAAAACATTTATTCTGTCAGAGCAGGAGTGGTAAGTTCACTATTTACTGTGAAGGAGTACGGGGCCAGGAAACCTGTGAGGACGTGGCTGCACCAAACAACAGCCTGGTTCTAGGACCACGTTCCTCACCAGCAGCTGAGATAAACTGGAATACTCATAACCTTGGTTTCTTACAGCCTCATTGAGGTCACTTTTGGGCCACCCAGCTCCTCATCCCGGAGTTTGCCGCTTGCTGCCCTGCTGAATTGTGGAAGTGGTGCTTTGCAGCAGCATCTTAATGAGTCCTTTGGTTCTCCTGCTCATCCCACAGCCTGTGCAGCTGCTTTTCTCCCAGATGTTTCCAGCGCTCCTCTCAGCTGGGACAATTCGGGTTTATCCTCAACAAGTTCTCTATCCTGCTTTGCCACATCGTTTTGAATACTTTAATTTCCCTCAGCTTTTCTTCTATTAGCAGCAAAGAAAAGAGTGCTTAGATGGTGTAACTCACATCCAGGAACCCTTCCAGGGGGATAAAAAGCTCTTCTGTTATGTCAACACTGATTCCAGCAGAAAACAAGTGTATCTGCTGAAAAGTTCTTTGTGGAAATTGCTGGTAGACAATGATGGCACAAACAAATCCTGCATTTTCTCTTCTGCCCTGGGACACCAAAAGTGCATTAGAAATGCACAGTCTGCTTAGGGCCAGATCTCCAGCTGCTGAAGGTCCATAACGCTTCGAAGGACCAAATCTACAGCAGTGTTTGAATTTAGGATGCTGTCCCTGCATAGATGATGGACATTTTCATCTGTGTGCTTATGTATATAAATTAAAACCCAGGAGTCTTTTCATAAATGCATATAAGAACTTGAGTAAACTCAATAAATACATGTGAATCCTGTTCTGCACTTGGGATGGATGGATGGATGGATGGATGGACCCTGATGATGGACCCATGTGTCAGGTACAGCGAAGCCCTATTATTTCCCATCTTACAGATACAGGTTTTCAACATGAATAACTCAAAATTATTAAATGCTCTAAGAGAACAGACTGATTTAAATAATTTGCTTTAATATTATTTTACATCTGCTGTTTTATTTCCCAGAGAAATGGTTCTTGTTAGCTCTTGTTGGGTGGTATTAAAATAATGAAATAATTTGCAGCCAGATAAAATCTTTGCATTAAATGTGATTAAAAAAAAAATTCAGAGGGTGTTATTTCTTACACAGTTATTTAAGCAACAACATAGGGTAACATTTTTAGGGAGCACAACTTTCAAGTTTCTTTCTTTTTGTAGAGAATTGTGAAGAGCACTGTTCTTCTGTGCTAACTAGTGGGATTTTCATGCAATGGGGTGAAAGTCCATTTAGCTGGAAAGTGGATTTCAGCTATAATACCCAAACCTGGCATTTTAAAATAGGTCTTGTTACATAAAAACTGACAAACTTGCTGGTACAAAAAGGGGAGAGACGTTAGGAAAACACATTTTGCAATTCAAATCACTAAGATGAAAGTGTCATCTGCAGCTAGAGCTGACTGGCAGCCCCCCCCATCAGTCCATACGGTTGACTTAGCAGAGATCATCCTTTCAAACCTCTTTGTTCTGGAAGAGGAGACAACCCCCTGCCAAGGTGGGTGCCCCAGCAGGGTCCCTTCTGCAGGTACTGGTGTTTTCAGGTGGTGGCTTTCCATCATCCAGCCCTTACTGGTGCATGGCCCCACTGAGCATCACTTTGTCACTGTCCCTAGAGCAAATCTGAATCTTGAGGGAGATGTCATCTCTGCGATGGAGCAGCAGTCATTTGTGTCACGTTTGCTCTGACTGTTTGCCATTTTAATGAAGACACGAGGCTGAGGGTGCCGATGCGTCAAGGCTCAGTGCCGTGACAGCTCCGTGTGATGGGAGACTGGTGAGATGGCAGCTGGGTGGGAAGCGCAAGTACTCTGACTCCTACGGTTCCGCTGAGCATCCTCAGTGGGTAGGAGGAGCGATGCATCCCCTGGCTCCTGCCAGCAGCCTCAGCCGCTTGCTTTCTGCCTGCCACAAGCTCCCCAGACTGCTGCTGCACAAAGGCGCTGTCGTTGCAGCGCGGGCGGACGCTGCACGGCGCTTCGTCGCAGCCCATACAACCTGCAGCTGGATTTGCATTTCGTTTGCTAGCCTGAGCAAGGCAGGCCAGGCCGAAGCGTGGAAAGCCTCTCATCCTGAGTCTCCCTAGGGTTTGCAGAGCAGCTGCGAGCCCGTGGGCACGACGCAGCAGGTTGGGGGGGACCGGCTGGCTCGCCAGCACAGGGCCGGCAGGCGTGTGCAACAGGCACAACAGGAATGCACACCTGCACCCTGCTCATTAAAGCGATGAGTAAGCAGCTTGCAGCCGCACCACTGGGATAAACAGAGGCTGGTAGGGGATGCTCACCCCTAATGACAGGCTTTGGTGCCTGCTCTGCTGGCTCCGGCCTTGCTGCGGGGCAGCAGAGGTGACCGCTGCTGGAGCAGGTCCCTCCGGGGCTGGCTGCAGGGGAAGGGGGGTGACACCAAGCATCAGCCTTCACCCCCCCAGCATGGCAGCACTTTTGGACTGAGTTTGGTGGGGCTGCACGCCCAGTGCTGGCACAGGCCCCACAGAGGCCTGGCTCCATGGTTGACACGGCACTTCAGCCTACCAAGAGGTTTCTTCTGCATTACCCCTGACGGCCTGTGGCCCTGGTTTCCCTATAGCTGGCTTTACATCCTGCCAACAGTGGTTTGCAAATCCAGTGCCAAGAGGGACAGAGAGCTTTACACTACATTTTCTTACGCCATTTGTCCCAGTAACAAGAGGGTTAACATGAACTAAAGTTATCCTGACTGCTGCTGGCAGCATTTAGCAGCATCGCCCTCTGCATCCCAGGAGGGTAGAGCCAGGCGTGGGCTGCGATGATGCCTGGAGCCCCACAGAGCTTCCCAGGGGCATCTCAGGTCGGGTAAAAACCAGCCTGATTCAGCAGACGAGGTTTTGCTCTTTGCTCCACCTTTGTTCTGAAGCTGCAGCATCTGGTTTTAGAATAGTTAGTGGAAGCGTTTCCTCTCTTGGGCTGCTTTTGAAGTTGTGTCATTAGTTTTTCTTAATGAAACATGCAAATCCTGTAAATGCTGCGATTGCATCTCGGGGAATTCAGTCCTGACAGAGCTCCTCTTGTAAATACCTAACTGGCATGTAACTTAGGGCAGATCCATCCCCATTGCCCTTTTCCTCCCAATTCCTTGCTGCTCAGAATATATTTCCCTAGCACTGTACTGCTGGGAAGCCCACTCAGTTGCAGTCCTTTTCGGCAAACCATGGCAAGAGGGCGCCAGAAAAGACTGGGGTGTATTAAACTGAAGCTGAAGATGACTGCAGCTGCATGGCATGACCTGCTGTGGGCAGATTGCCGTGGGAGGGCTTTGAGAAGCCAAGAAGAAACCCGCCGCCTCGCCTCGGCCTCTGGCAGCTCACGGCCCCTTTCACTGATGCTGAACTGCATATGCTGAGATCACTTCTCACCGCGCTTCCTAAGGCTTCACATACAGGGGATTTATGCCCTCTGCCTCCAAATCAGTAGAAAACTATTCAGTATCAGCATCAGACTTTCTAGAAAGCTCATGATAGCGGCACTGCATGGTTTTATTTTTAACCACAGTGCTCACTGCTTCAGGTTTACATCCTGACAGCAAGTTTCTTTTCCCGTTTTAACCTTATCAGCGTGCACAAATCTCCCAAACCCTTCTGGTGAGGGGCACGGCCTCCACGGTGGGGCTGTCAGCCCTTCCGCTCCCCCTGCGTGCTGCTGCCACCCCAGTTGGCAGTGGTTTGACAGCTGTCATGCGAGCGAAGGACCTGCCCGAGTGGCTGGTGCAGCCAGATGGCTGCAGGCACACGGCGACACTGCAGTGGGTGTGGAAGGCAAAATGAGCTGAAGGGGTTTTTTACCCTGAGTGGAGATGGGCCAAGCACAGCCCGGCCATCAGCATCACCTCCTGGGCAGCAGTGCCAGCACCGCTCTTCCCCAGCCACCCGAACGATTCAAGGTGGAAGAGGTAAAACCCAAACATCCGCAGGTGGATGTTGGGAGGGGATGAGTTACCTTTTAAGAGCAATTTGTGCAAGTACCAGGCATCACAGTTTCGCTCCTCCAGCACTGGTAACAAAGGAGAAGTCCAGCCTAACACTTTCGTTGCACCAGCAGCTACCAAATCTCCAGCCAGCACCGCAGTTTCTCAGTAAAATAACTAGACTCCCATGCTGCAAGGGGCTTTGGAGGGGAATACCTTTTAATCCTGGGCTGTTACTGCACCCTGAGCACCCCAGGAACAATGGCCCTGGTTGGATCTGGCCTGTTTGGCATCAGAGCACTAAAACCATTTCAGAATCCCTATCTCGACACTGCTTAGCAGGCGTTGGTGGTTGAGCCAGCTAACCTAGAGGCAGCACATTCCAGCCAGCACCCAGCTACCTGTGAAAGTGATAGCAGCACTGCAGCACTCACCAGCATTTCAGAGGTTAACTTGAGCTGGCAGAGAAGTCTGCTCACACTACAGGGCCCTTGGCAGGGATCTGAGCCCAAATCTACCCAGGTTTTCATAAGCAGTGAGCTGCAGAGCCCATGGACACCACACTTCAGTGCCTGTGGTTGTCAGCTCTGCACCCTTGACACTGGGACCCCTTGGCAGCACAGGGTGAAGCTCTGGGGGGTCCCTGACGACTTCCAGCCTTCAAGTACCACCACCCCAGAGCTTTCTTTGCCTAAGCCCATGTGCAGCTATCAACCAAATCTGGAAGGAATCACCAGAACCATTATGCTGCACACTGTGACAGAGTCTTTTATGTTTTCACAAAAAACAACCCAGAAGAGGTGACTATCTGCCGAGCACAGCTGTGCAAGTCAGGCAGGTTTTCAAGCATCGGCACCTTTATGCACTGGCATAAAGGTTAAGCACTCAGTAATTCAAGTGTCTTCTACGTACAGTAATAAAACTTCTCCTGATGTATCCAGGAGCAGCTGCTGCCCTTGCTGAGCAAATGTAACTGTCTTCTAAAATGATTTTCTATTCATAACTCTTAGAGGGAACGATGTTTTCAAGTTAACGTAACTTGGAGCTGATGATTTGTGTCTCTCAGGCTTTTTCTACTGCTTTAATTATAACAGCACTTTAACACTTGCAGTAGAAAACTGCTGAAAATGCATTTCTTGCGTTCCAAATGATGCAAAGAAAGCCTTTTGCAGACGTTTGATGTCACAGATGTTCAGTACCACACAGCTTAGCCAAAGCACCCCCTAAAAAGGGGTATGGCAATAAAAAAAATAAAAATTACTTAATAGTCGTAACTTTTCAAAGATGTATAGGCACCACTGCCTGCTGTGCCCTCTGCTCCCCCCAGCACTCTACCGCTGCCCAGTTATCCCTGCGGTGACATCAAGGGCTATGTGGCTTTCGGTGTCAGTTCAGGCAGGTTAGGATCTAGTCCAAGTTCCAAGGAGCTCACCTACTGACTGAAGAGTCTGACAATTCACTTTTAGTTCTTCTCTACAACTATACCCAGCCCAGCAGACACCCCTCTGTGTTCTTCAGTTCAATGTCGGAACCCGAGTGAAGCAAGCAGCACCGGGGGAAGCTATCCCACTGGGTCGTGTCACACGAATGGGGAATGACTATTAAATGCCATTTTTTAATTTTTATTTATTAACCATCATGTGGAAATAGAGGTCAGTGGAAGCTGGAGGGCGTTCTCCTCAGATATGAGCCCTGTGCGCGGGATGTGATGTAGCTGATCCTATGAGCCTGGGAGAGACCCAGAAGGCTCTCCACTAGGAAATGCCCCTGCGGATCACAGAGGCGGCGTCTGCAGGCCTGCATGTCAGCAGGGCTTTGTTTGTTTGTTTGTTTGCTTGCTTGTTTTGCAGCAAGGCTTTTTAAGCAGAGTTAAAACGCGTTCACACCAGCGCAGCTTTAATGGGTATGCTCAGCCAGGCGCTGGGCCTGGCAGGAGAGCACACACCAAACCGCAGCGTGCATTTTGTAACATCATCCGGGCAGGCTCAGAGGCTGTTTGTTTTTCCCCTTTGTCTTAAAACACAATTTGGCAGCCCTCAGTGGCCAATCCATCCCCTGGAGTGTGGAGCTCCCTGCCCAGGAGAAGCAGCAGCCGCCCTTACAAAGACCTCAGATGGTCTTTTAATTCGGCAGAGATTTAATTGCAGCTCTTGCTCCAGGACAGTTTCAAAGAAGACAGCTCAAGGGTCCCGACTACAAAGAGCTTTGGAGCGGGCGTTTTGACAGTAAACTGTTCTCACCATTGTTCAGGCTCCCCCTTTCCAAAGGCAATGACTCAACTCCATCAGGACTGGCAGGGAGCCTCCAGCTTCTCAAAAACTGGGTAATGAGATTACCGGAGCAGCTCACACGCTTCTGCTGTTCATGGCAAAAGAAACCTCTGTGCTGTGAGAACTTCGTGTGCCTCTTTGGGGCCCTGTGATTAAGGACGTCTCTTGAGGGATGGGTTGGAGACCATCAGGGAGTAAGCCTGGGGTGTCTCAGGTGTGGGATGAAGCACAAATCCAAGAGGAGCACACACAGTTTTGAACCTTTCTTGGATTGTTCTTCAGATACAGAATAATGATAAATGAAAGGCAGAAAGACCGTGATTTACCATTTTATGGTGGCTCCACAAGCACCTGCTCCACATGTACCTGCTCTTCACAAATATACAGACTGCAATACTTAATAATGTGCTTGCTCCAAGTTTTGTATAGAATCAGAAATCATTGTCATGGAGAAAAATGTGTGGGGTATTTAATCCTGTGAAGACTCAGGTGAGGATGTGCCTCATCTCTGAGAGGACACTTTACAGCTTCCTTGCAGAGATGCTCCAGTAATGGGATGTGGTCCTAGAAAGGCATCAAAGTTTGTCTCTGCTCAGGCAATAGTGGTTGATGAGGGAGGAGTAGGAATGAGGAAAAAAGCGTGCAAACCCCTGGAGTCTGAAAGTAAACTTACAGACTATAATGAGGAGGGCTCCAGGGCTTGTCAAAGCAAGGGTTGCCACCCCTGTACCAACGCCACCAAGTTCCCTCAAGATCAGCCTTATGTATTTATGCAGAGATTTATTGACTGTAGCTATACAACACAGATTTCAGGATTCATCTCCTTGAGGTATTTATTTTAATTAAAAACAAACTGTTTGGGGAACAGAAAACATATTTCCCTCTACATTTCCCTCCATCTAGTTTCAGAAGAGCAATTCTACAGGATACAAACAGTCCCAGGCACCGCACAGTGCCTTACACCTTACGCCCAGCAATGCAATCTGAACTCTAGTAAAGCAGAGCAGGAGTAAGTTTACATTTAGGAACTGTAACTGAATTACATGGAGGCTTCCAAGAAGGAAGGATTTAGAATGGTATTAGCTTGAGTTTGAAAATTAGAGAAGTAAAAAAGCAAGTAAGCAAATCAAAGGACACAGTTCTTGACAATTATCTCAGAGGCAAAGGGGACAGTGCTTGAAGCAAATCAGCTCCAGAGAGCAGCTGCTCACTAGGTGGAAAATGCCAAAATATCCAGTTTCAGCACCTAAAGGCTACGCAGGGGGAGAACTACTCTACCAGGATCGTATCAATGCTCTCTTGGATGAGATCTGACTCCAGTATGCATTCATCTAAGTCGACTTGGGATATACTGGAGCTTTTCCCCACGCTCTCATTGTCACAGTAGGGACGGAACCTGGGGGTTGTGGGGCTCTCCAGCCGCTGGCAGCGGCTGTATTTGTGCTGCTTCCCCCTGTGTGTGTACATGTGTTCGAGCAACTGGCTCTTTCGGAAAAACGTGCGGCCACAGACAGTGCAACTGATTTTTCTCTTTCTTGAGAAAGAGAAGTTACAGTTCAACTCCACAGGTTCATGGTCCTTGGAGATGAGGGAGAGCTGGCCAATCTGGAGAGGCTCCAGGTCACTGCAGCTTGGATGTTCCAGCTGATGCTCGTCATCCTTGAAGAGGAAGGCCCCAAGCCGATGGTCATCTCCTCCAGCTTCCCTGTCCTCAGCCAGAGGCTGCACCTCCCCAAGGTCGCTGCTCTCCAGGATGGAGGCCGGGACACCGAATGGCAGTGAGCCTGAGACATGGGTATGCAAGTGCTGCCGCAGCCCACCCCGGGAGTCGAAACGCTCCCCACAGTAGTGACACAAATGCACCTTGAGGCTGGCCTTAGCAAAGATGGGGTTTGCTACCTCTGGAGAAGGAGGGGTGCAGCTCCGGGACACCGCAGGCTCTGAGTCGCACCTCTCCTGCTTTATGGAGACCGAGAGCTTCGGGCGCTCTTCTGCTGGCTTGGTCAGAGCAGCAGGCTGAGCAGAGGGGTGAGCAACCTGCTGGTCCAGGGAACTATCTTCCAGGCCGATGGCCAGAGAGAGCTGCAGCTGTGGGTGATCGCCCTGTGCAGCAGACCTGTTGCCAGCTTTGGGCACACTCTCCTTGGCTCCCAGGCGCTCCTTCACCGGTTTGTGTGCCGTTGAGATCTGGATGCCATACAAGTTGGAAGACTGGACCGGCTCTGGGGAGAACACTTGGTTCATCTCGATCGCAATATGGGAGAGGTGGTCTGCGTGGAGAAAGCGGATGCCCTCCTCCAGTCGGCTCTGGCTCACAGTCTGCTTTGGCCCCTTCCCGGTGTACATGATATGCAACAAGTAACTAAATATGTCAGGCTGGATGTCTGCAGGCTGAATCTTTATGCATTCACTGAAACAAGACAGATTAATAAGTACATACAGGGCCTCCAGATTACAGTCCCGATCCATTGCCTGCCCGTTCGTTTGCTCTGTGCTCGCTGTTGCAGCGCGTGTGCTGCTGCCCGCCTCCCAGTTTGCAACGAGCAGCGCTCCCCACCATGACCAGCTGCAGCAAATGAGCCCCATTCGCACAGCAAAGTGTCTCAGTGCCTATTTATCGCTGTGATTATTATAAAGACCTTGCATGTGCAACTGCAGCCAGGGAAGGTGAGAGTCCCTGGTCACCCAGTTCCCCCATCACTCGCACGCACAGCCAACTGCCACCACACAGGACGGCAGTGATGCCATGCAGGCTGCATGGCCCCTGCATGTGCCACTCCAGTAATACACACAGATATTCTTTGCCTTGTGTAAGTGACAAATTCGGCTGCCACTACTGCGTGCTGAAGTGTCACTAAACAGCATCTATAGGAAAGGAAGCTAATGGATCTCACTTCCAGTCGAAGGGCTGCATGGCCGATGGCAAATGATTCCCCTGCAAAGGTGCTGGGGCCACGACCCTCAAAAAAGCAAGGAGAACAGAGAAGGGTTCAATTGATTACAAGCAGCAAGCTCCAGCTCAGAGGCGAGATTAGACCTTGGCACCACCATTGTAATACCTGCAGAACCACTCCTGACCTGGCCTGGTGAAGCATCTGAACAGCAGCCCGAAATAAACTGATGATGTCAGTCTTGGCCCTTATCTGCAAGAGTCTAAAGCGCAGAACTGCAATAAGCCTACGGCTTCTCGATTGCTTCAAGTCCATGGGTCCTGCCAGTCCCACCCAGCAAGCTTGCCTACAAGCTAGTGCAAAGTAATGGTTACACTGTGTATGGGCAGGAGGTACCTGGAAATCCCTAAACTGCAAATCTGTGAGGTTCTCAGTGCAGGACAACTGGGGATGTTTATTTTCTCTGGTCATGCAAATGTCTCATCTTCAAAATGTGGGGTCTGGTGTTGGCATATGCTGACTAAGAGGGCGGTTTTAAAGGACAGCACATTCTGGACTGGGAATGTTTAGAGAGCAGAGGCGTGCGTTGGGTTAGGAAAATAATCTCAGGCCATCTAACATCTTTGCTTATGCTCTTTGAGCCTACAATACCTTTAGGAGGGGGAAAAAGCAGAAAAGTTGCACAGGGTGCACAGGGTGGTTAAAAGTAGAAGAGCTAGCATGTCCTTACCTCGTCTGATGAATAAATATCATCTTAAAATAGTTTGAAAAAGCAGCGAGCACCGCTCTGTGGGCTTTGAAGTAAACATCTCCAATGGCAACTGTGCAGTCACACAGAAAGCCAAACTCCCGCTGCATGTTCAGCTGCTGGAGGAGGAGGATGCTGTGGCTGGTCGTATCCATGGTGTGCCTGAGAGCAAGAGAACGAGATGTTCATCTCGGGGGGGAAAAATAATATCACAGAGCTCCCCAAGGCTTAAATGTGGGTTTCTCACCACTGAAACGAGACGGGCGGCTGGCACGGAGCTCAGCCTCGCAGGGCCTCTTCCCCCCTCACCCCCATCCTATAATCTCCCGTACCGGTACCACCGCCGGTGCCCAAACCCACGTTCAACGAGCTCAAACCCTATGCGGGACGTTCCCAGGGGCCAGCTAGGGGCACAGACTGCTTCCCCCCTAAATTAACCAGGCTCCGTGCTCCCACCGGCACTAACTTTAAACCTCGCTGGCGCTTTCGCTCTGCCCTCGGACCGTGTTTGTCACCGCACCGCTAACTGCGCTCGCCGGGCCCGGGGCCGCCGGAGCGGAGGAGCGGCGGGGCCGGCGGCGAGGAGCCAGGCGGCTGCCGCGCACAGAGGGAGCCCTGTGCCGCCCAACAAAGCCCCTATTGTGCCGGGCTGAGCAGCCCTTACCCCGCGCTGCGCCGCCCCGCCTCGCCAGCGGCCCCTTTGCAAATAAACGCTGATATTTGCTATTGTTTCAGTTGAAAATTATTGCGCGGCGGGAGGGGGGAAAAGGGGGGGAGCGCGGCGTCCCTCGGGAGCGTAACCATGCGCCCTCCCCGTCCGGCCCCCCCCCCCACTCCCCTCCCGCGCCCGCGCAGCCGCTTACCCGCGCGGAAGCGCCGCGCTGAGCCCGGCTCGGCACCGCCCGCCCCCGCTGCCAGCCCGGCGGATGGGGTGGGCGCTGCGCCCCCCCCGCGCTTCCTGCCGCCGTTGGGGCGGGCTGGGCCGAGCCGAGCCGAGCTGGCCGCGCCGCCCCCGCCGCCTCGCCTCGCCTGGGAGGGGTGAGCGCGGCCCCTTGCGCGGTTGCTGCGCGGCACGGCGTTAGCATGGGCGCGGCGCGGCTGCCGGCGGGGGACCGTGGTCACCCCCGTGAAGGGCTTTATTTTTGGGGGGGGCGAGGGGGTGCTTGGGGCAGCCAAGGCACCATCGGAGACCTCACCCTGCGTGGGGAGCTTTGGCTTCTTACGTCACCCTGTGACAGAATGTCACCGGCTGAGCCCCGGCGCTTAGGGCCTGAGTGGGGTTTTGCTGGTTTAACAGAGCCCCCCTCTCCCCCCACCCCCTCCCCAAACAGGCGCCTCCCCACATGGATGTGAAGATACAATCTCGCTCTTTAACCCACGTCTGCGGCCTAAGTGCTTGCTTTAACCGCGGGTGGATCCTGTGGAAGAGCTGTTCCTCTCTCAGGCCTCCTCTTCATTAATTTTTAAACCGGGATGGGGGGGTTATTTTGGGCGAGAGCAGCTGCTCTGGGTGCGGGTGCAGCAGGGCCTGGCAGAGGGGGCAGTGCCACCCCTGCCTTCAGCTCTGGCTCTCTTCCTAGGGCATCGTCCTGAGCTGCAGCCTGCATTTTGGGGCTCAGTGCAATGTTTGGGGTGTCCTTCCCGTGGCTTTTATCAGATGGATTTCTGAACCTGCTCAGACTTCCAGCCCCTGCAGCCTCCTGCTGCCACCTGGTTAATGTGGTCTCTGAAGGTTGTTTTTTTTGGCTGGAAAAGTCAGGGAAAATAGCCACTTGTGTGCTTTAGCCCTGTTTTTTGGTGCAATTTCATACCATGCCCACCTCCTTGGTGGCACCTCTCCTTGCTCAGGGCCTCCACAGAACTTCAGTGCTTTGAATCATAGTTGGTTTTCTTTCATCCTCTCCTATTTCACAGTTCATTTTACTATTGTATTCCAGTAATTGGGATTTTTTTTTTTTATTGGGCTGTTACCAAATCTTTAGGGCAACTAATGCTGCTGGTTCCCCCCTCAATCCATCAGTTTATGGGGCTGTTCCCAGTGGCACCTCAGGGCACCCTGAGCTCAGGTGGAAGATGGAACCCATTAGCTGGGTGAAGGTACAGAGTGGGCTCAGAAGTATTTTTCTCTGTGCAGTGTTTGCTGCTTATCCCACTTACCCCAGCTTTCTTTTTCCTTCAAGTGATTTATTTTTGATGTTTTAAATGAAAAGCTCATTGGGCTCAAGGACCACCTTTCCCTTCTGCATTTGTGCGGCAGCAGGATTGGGAGTCAATGGCACTATAATCCCACTGCTCCCCTAAGTATCAGTTGTCGCTTATCTTCCCCAAAAAGGTTGGCAGTAGGTGGCTCAAGGTTTTGTTTGTACTCCATTCTGGGTTATTTAACATATTTATTAACCCGTGTACAGAGTAAGTCGCTATTTGCAGATGGCATGTTATTTATTTAAATGATTAATTATTTACATGTTATTTAGGTTGACTCTGGTCCAAAGAGGACTTTGAAGAGCTTCGGAGAAACTGGTGCCAAAAGGATGGAAGGGATGATGAGAAATGGCATTTGGTGTTTCACTGTAAAACACGCGCGATGATATCATATACTTCAGGAGATCTGAACTGATACAGCCTACGCTGATGGGTGAAGTAAGAGACCAGAACATAATCGCAGCTATCTTGATGTGCACTTCTGCTCACTCCTCCTCTGAAGCCAGAAAATAGTAATAAAAAAAAAAATTAGGAAGAGAAGTGTGGCAGGAGGGTGCTGAGAGCATGGGGACACTGTCCTGTGCCCCATCTTACCGGAGGTGGCATGATGCACGTGGGAGGGAGGGCTGGGATGGAGCGAGAGGCTGCACATGGGCGCCCTTTTCTTATCCTGCCCTCAGATGTGTAAGGAGCTGGGGAGAAAAACCCCCCTTTTCAGTGTGATTTGAAAGCCACGACCGTGTCACCTTACAGAGGCCATTTATTTAACTTCCTATTAAACAGGAAAACCTGCAAAGAAGAAGTTGTACTGCGGGGAATGCTCCACCTTTCGCAGGGCTGGTGCCATACAGCCGTGGAGGTTTATTTTCCTTAGCACTGTTACAGGCAGCACAGCCCCGACCAAGGCTGCAGCACTGTGAGAGGGGAATAGGGGGATTTTTTTGGAGACCCATTTTGAAAGCTCCACCTTTATTCCGTAGTGGTTAGAAAATCCCCAGTCAGACCCAGGAGGAAGGGGTGATGTCTCATTTGGAAACCAGGATTCTATTAATTGGGTTCATCTCCTTTGCTTTGACAGTAGTGGGATGCCTAGGAGAATCCCCAGGGGTCATTGAGGCAGGGATCATGCTGATACATTTTAACATTGTGCCATTTTATTTTGGTTCTTTTTTTGTCACTGTTTTAATTTTTAAAATTTGTAATCAAATCTTACAGCTTTGCTACAATTAAGATTTCCCCTTCGGCTTGCCTGGAGCTAATAGGCATCTTGGACAGTTGCAGCAAACATGGAAATGATGGTATCTATAAACTGTCCAAATGAAGGAGCTGTGCAGATTAAACACTTCCCATGGCGAACACATTCCGTCTGAATGACAAATGTCACTTTGGGGGTGGAAGAGTCAAGTGGGAGGAATGCCTGACTGGGCAGATGTCTTCTCTCAGCCCCGTGGCAGGTAGCTGGGGGGCTGCCACAGCTTCGGGAAATCCCATTTGCTCACACGGGCCAGTTTAAGAGGAGCTGGATATTGTTAGGCAGGAGGGGTCCAGAGAGGGATGGGAAGAAGAGGGCCTGGGAAAGCTCCTAGAAAGTTAGGAAAATAAATAAATAAATAAATAATGCTGTCCTGGGGATCTGCAATACAGCGTGGCAGTGGCTGCAGCCCCTGCACTCCATGCAGCATCATCAAACTCTGTGAGGGAAGGCGGTGGCGTTCACGCGTGGAATCGGAGTGGAAAGGCAATACTCTCTCGTGCAACTTGCAGTTGTTTCTCATGTAACTGGCAATTAAACCGTCGCACGCAGGAGGCCGTCAGGCTGCCGGTGCAAAACTCAAACGCTGGGCATCCACATAGGGAACCGACACCCCCCCTCCCGCGTTGCCATCAGCCTCGGCTGGTCTGACGGCAAAGCAGAAGGCGCCCCGTTCTGCGGGACGAGCCCCGGTGCGCGGGGAAGGGGCGGATTTCCATCCGCCTCTCGGCTTGGGCTCCGCGGGGGCCGGGAGACAAGCGGGACGGGACAGCCCGGCAGCGAGGGTCCTGGGTGGGCGCCCACCGGCGGACGATGCCCCGTTCAGGTTCCCCTCGGCGTGCTGGGGGGGCTTCTCCTGGGGTGGGAGGTGTGAGGGGGGGTCGATGCGGGCAGCTGAGGGGCCGGGCTTGCTGCACATGGGGAGGGGGCGCCGGCGGCGGCAGCCGGGGCAGCGCCGCGGCGGCCCCGCCGCCTCGTCGGCGGCATGGGAGGAGAGGGGAGCGCGGCAGGGAGCCGCCCGCCGGGCCCCGGCATTGGCGGCGGCGCAGCAGCGCTGGCAGCGGCGGGGCCGGGAGCCGCCGGCCGCCGAGGGGAGGGGTCCGGCTCCGTGCGGTCGCGGCGGAGCCGGCGCTGCGGCAGCAGCAGGCGCGGCGGGGCGGAAGTCCTTTGTTGCAGCCGCGGCGGCAGCAGCAGCAGCAGCAGCAGCAGCAGCGGCGGGAGCGGCGCGGGAAGGTCCCTCTCGTTGGCCGCCGCATCTACCCGCGCCGCGGGTAAGCGTGGCCGTGCGCCCCTCCGCGCCGTCCCCGGGGGCCGCCGCCGGGAGCCGGGGAGGGGGGGAGGCGGGAGGCGGTGCGCGGCGGGGCGGCCGCAGCTCCGCCGGCGGCGGGAGGTGGGAAGTGCCGAGCGGCGCCGGCCGCGGCATGGCCCGGCCCGGCGCGGCATGGCCCGCCATAGTGGCGCGGGGGGGAGCGGCGCTGCCAGGTAGGGGCTTTCCGGCCGCGGCCGGTCCCTGGCGACCGGCCGCCGCGGTGACCTTGCGCCCGGCGGCCTGGCGCGGCGCGGCGCCGCCCCGCCCGTGCTGCGCGGGGGCCGAGCCGGCGGCGCCCCGGCGGCGGGTCCGGCGCGGCTCTGCCGGGGCGCTGCGCGGGGGCCGCGGTGGGCGCGCTCCACCTGCGGGGCGGGAAGGGAAGGGAAGAGAAGGGAAAGGAAGGGGAGGCGGGCGCGGCGGCGGCGGGGCGCGGGCTGTCGGCGGGGCCCGGCGGAAGCGGGCGGGGGGATGCTGCGCCGCTCGGCGGGGCGCCGGCGCTGGAAAACGAGAAGCGGCCTGCGGAGGTGCAGAGGCGGGAGGCGAGGCGAGGCACCGCACTGCCCTATTTACTCTGGGGCGTGAAGTCACGTTAAACATCTCGAGTGCCGTTCTCCCCGCCTAGCCCCGTGCCCCCCGGCAGCGGGCCAGCAGGTCCCAGCGCTGCCTCCTTTTATTTTACCGCTTTTCTTTTTTTCCCTTAAGAACCCCCGGACAACCAAACCCAAAACTTCGAGTGAGTTGCGGTAGTTTATAGAAAAAACTAACAGGCTGCGGAGCCGCAGCCGGGAGGGAATGCTCCACCCTGCCAGGCAGGAGACTTGGGTTTCACTCGGGGCTGGCAGTGCACAGGATCGCCTTGGAGGCGGCTGGAAAGGAAGGGGAATAGTTTTGTCACGTAAAAACAAGTCCTATGTTGCTCTGGGAGCAGTGTCGAAAGTCTCGTTCTTCAAAGGACTCCTCTTCCCTCCTCGGGTAGAAAGGTAGTACAAAGAGCGGAGGAGAAGGGGCTGGAAATCCTGTGGGTTCGGGGCTGGCTCTGTTTCTCAGGATTTTTTGGGGGTGTTTTTTTGTTACTTGGATTCTCGAGTTTGGCCTATTTGTCGGCTGAAAGATGAGTGACGGTTCCCCTTGACACGTAGGCATTGGTAAACGGATAGCGTGGGTCAGATGCTGTTTAATATTTGGATATTTACTGCCAGATTATGTCATTCGCTCGCATTATTTCCCTCGCACTAGAGTATCGCAAGTTAGAGCACATACTGCAAAAGTATCCAGGGCTGCAACTGCGGTGTTCCTTAGGCATTTAATTACATTAAACAAACATTCCTTTAATTAAAGGTGTTTGTTTAACATTCCTCATTACAGCTCTTGGAAAAACCCACACAGCAAGCCCTGAGCAGGGGGGATGCGGGCTTCTCATTTTCACCCAACTACAACTTGTGCTTTCATGGCGAGCGGGGGAGAGGCGTTGAGACCATCTGGCCGCGGGAAAACCGGCCAAACGCGAACGGTTGCAGCGCTGGCAGAGATTTTCCTAGGCAGCAGCAGAGCGAGTTGACAAGATTGTGAGGAGATTTTGGGATGACTGGCTGGGAAACCTGAGGAGTAACAAGTCGTATTGCAGTCTGCTGCTGTTTGAGGTAGGGAGCCAGCAGGCACCGGAGGGGTTTGGATGGATGAGGGGTGGCTGCAAGATGATGAAGGTAATGAAGAAGATGTGGGTTGGTGCTGCGTGGGAAGCTCGGAGATGTGATAGAAGTCCCTTCTTCCTGGTAGCCGGAAAGTTTTGTGTGGAATAAGATCCCAGACTTGCCCTCTGCTTGCACAAGTTTCCTTCATGCCATGTTGTCACTGGCACGGGAATCTGCAGCAGTTATGTTGAGAGTGCTCCTATCAGTCAGTGACTTGGGTTTTTAGATGCTTTCTTACTTCAGTGTGTGAGGTCAGTCACTTCTTTCTCAGATTTCCATTGTTGGTGACAGTGGAAAGCCCTGCAAGTCCGGGATGGACAAAACCTCAGGAGTTACTTATTTGCTGTTTGGAAACAACGTAGCTGCTCAGAACTGAGATAATGAAAGTTGCCTGATAAAAATCCAGGAGTCCTTTCTCTTAGTTGTTACAGCTGGACCTCTCAGTAGAGCCCTTCCGGACCTCACACACTCGAAGGGTGAGAAGCCCCACGTGCGTTTCTCAGCTTGCCCAGTGGTTCCCCGGTGGTTTGCTGTCTTGCCTCTGCTTGGGCACAGCAGTCGCTGTCACCCAAAGCGTTCTGCTGCAGACACAGCCCGTGGGCACAGCAGCTGACATCATTTGCATGAAGACCATTTATATCCTAAGATGTGTCTGGTAATTTTTTCTCTCTGCATGCTGTGCCATTGCAAAACTTTCTAGAATTAGCTAGCTGTTGCCTTCACCCCATATTAAACCTGCTTCATTAGCTGGAGACCTCAGCAGCTTTATGTTAGCTTGGGTTTTTTATGTACTGCAAATGAAATGTGAAGCATTTAAGACAAGAAAGAGTCTACAAAATCTCTGACCTGTGTGTCACAAGATCCTGTGATTTGTTTGTGTGCATCTAGCAAGTTACTACATCAAAGTATGGCTTGTATTTACCCAAGGATGCTTTTCTGGAAGTCACGTGCATCTCCATTTGAGGGTCTTGAGGGATGGCTAAACCACCAAGGTGCCTCTTGAAGTTGAAACTTAGGGTAGCTGGGAGAGCCTAGATGAAAAGGGTAATCTTTCTGCTAGAAGGCATAAATGGGGTGTCAAAGTTTTTTTTCCCCACTAATTGTTTCTTTTAAACATATCATTACCATGTTGCCTGGCAACTTTTTACAACTGTAAAGGCATGAGATAAAAGATAACTGACTTTCTAGAGTAATCCTTTGTGGCTACAAGTTACTTTAAAAGACTGTATAAGCTCTCTCTAGTACTTCTGCTCTGCAGTTCTGATCTGAAGTTGTTTGAAGTTGAGATGGGGTTTTAGTGCAAACTCTTATTTACTTAATTTATTCACTCAGGCTTTTCTGACACCTTATTCCTTGTCTTTCTAGGAGGGCTTTTAGATAAGAGCACTTGATTAGTGTGGTAACTAGATCTCGGCTGCTGGGAGTTGTAACTTGCTGAATTTTGAGGGTTGTTGCTCATGATGCCTGGTCAGTGTAGAGCTGCCTGCTGAGGAGGGATCGAGTGGCTCCCACAGCTTGTGGTTGGGGCCTTTGGAGCATCCTGCTTTTCCCTGGTTGGCATCTAGCCCACATGTCAACTGAAACTTGTGTCTATAAGTTAACCGCAAGGCTGTTGAAAATGAGTTGATCGAGCCATCAGGATGTGTCTGAAGATGGGTATCTGTATCATTGGAAGCAGCTTCACAACTAGCATGCCTGAAGGCAGCTGGTTGGAAGGGCTATGGGAAGAGGATGAATTACACCTTCAGTCCTCCCGAATAATGGAGCTTAATTAGATTTTCCCTGGCTGTATGTGGAATTCCCACAATTGTTTTAACGTATGATCAAGGCTGTGCTTGCAGTGCAAGCTGCACCCTACCCATTCCTGCTGTTGAAGTGGACGGTGGTCAGATGGACCCAAGTTCTTCGCCATTTTTGCAACTGTGTGTAAACTAAGGCATTTTCTTGGACTCCCTAGTACCAGAGCAATCTTGGTGGCTTCCTCTTGAGTATGCCTAGCTAAAGGTTGTAGCCTGCTGACAGCTCCGTGGTCAGTGCACTAGCTGAATGCCTGAACTTCTCGGGCATCGGGCGGAGCATTTAGACATGTCGCGTGGGATTTTCTCCTGAGCATCTAGATGCTGTCATCTAGGAATCCACATTCTTTGGTGGATCTGACCCACTGAGGCAAAGTAACTCTTTGGGGAGGAGAGCTCTTGGGAACCCGTGCCAGGGTGGGATACTCTGTCAGACTGTGATGGGGAATTCGCTGCCCACATGCTTGTTTCTTTGGGTAACAGGGCGTTGTTTTCTTGAGGCTTTCCAGTCTCATTTTCTATTAGCACCAAATTCGCCACTCATTTATTGTACTTCTGTCCAGCCTGCTCTTGGTTTCCAAAGAAAAGCAGCCAGTAACTAAGCATGTAAGCACTCTGTTTTTGCCTGCTCAGCAGTGGAAATGCTGGGCTTTGAAAACCACCTACTAATTTTAGGAGCCAGAAGGCTCCTAAATTCTGAACCTTGTGGTATGCCTTTTTTAAAGACAGAGAAGTTAGCAAAAGAACTTTACCAGTTCTTTGCTTGAGGATTTTTTTTACTACTTTAGTTTTAAAACATCCCAGAAAACTTTAGATGTGAGGAAATGACAAGTGTGGAGCTACAGTAGGTGACCTCTTCTATCTTCCTAGCAGACTTAAAAAGCCCGAATTTGGTTTGTGTAATTGTGCAGCTTACCTTGTTCGTGGTAACACCAGAATAGTAATACTGAGTGGTGACTCAAAGGGGAAGGAAAAAAATCTGGTGGCAGACAAATAGCTCTAATCAAAGTGTGTCAGTGTAAAAACATTTATTAGGAAAATAAAATGCATATGGAGACTTTGAGTTTGCAAATCGGAATGAAATTACCTGACTCAAGTTCTTCAGTTTTCCTTTTCATATCTGTTGCATCTCTAGCATGTGTTTTCAGACCCCCTCTGCATCGTTCAGTGTTGCTCATGGCGTGGCCTGTTGCTGTGTTTACTGCACAAATCGATCCCTGCTGAAGATGGGAGTTACTTGTGTTCCTCACAGACTTCCCTGTGATGCTTGTGAACACGTTATTTGGGCAGCGTGCTGGTCTGCCAGGCTCATGGCTGGCATTTCTCCTCTTTTTGAAATAGAAAAGAGTCAGAGAGGATCAGAAATAGTTAAACATTTTGGATTGACAGGCTTGCCTGCACAGAACTTTAATCTTCCAAGATACTTAGTGATTGATGAATATAGAGGATAGCTCCCATTGGCCTCAGTGCCACTGATAGTCATTCCCTGTGTGAAGAAATTGGACATTGAAAAAAATGCACATCAGACTTAACCAAAAAACCCACCTAAGTTTGAAATGACTTGTCCTGGCACTGACAGCGATGGGATACTGTTCTCCAAGGCAGTGTTGGTTGTTGTGGGATTCTCCTTTGTGTCTCCCCCAGTCTTATTCACCTAACGCCCTCCAAATGCTGTGACGAATGAGCAGGGATCTTGTGGTGTTGCTGCGCTGACCCATCCCAGGGCAGATCTGGAGGAGGAGTTGAGTAAGGAGGGGGAGCCTTTAGTAAAGAGGAGGGCTGGAAGACTTTACTACAGCATATGCCTAAATGGCAGTTGAGTTAATCTTGCATTAACGATGGCATTTCTCATCTATACACTAAACTTTGAAACCATGGGTTTTCTGTAGAAAGGACCTGGTTTTATTCTAATGCCTGCTTGGTTTCCAAAGCAAACTTCAAAAATAGTTTGCAGCATTGAACCACCCACGTGGGTGATAAAGACAGATCGCTGCCATTTTAGCAATTAAAGTAACAAAATAATGGTAAATGATCATTTTCTGGGTGCTTGCTTTTGTATGGGAAAGAGTTTGTCAGCAAGCCTGTGAAAGGGGTGGCAGAATTGGGAATTTGGGGTTCAGTTCCAGCTCTGAAGGGGTGAATGCTGTAGTTGTTTTCCATCCATGCTCCAGAAAAGCACATCTGGTTTTTTACCCCTTCTGCACTAGTCTCTGCAACTTGGCTTCTTCCCAGCCCCTTGACCAAGCACCTTGCCTCTGCCATTTAGACCCTTGTTGCACCCATTTGTAATTCCCACTGCTGCTTCCGAATCCCAGTCACCTCCTAACTCCACTCCCACTCTGCCCTCCATTTTCCCAGAGGTTTTCCCTCATACGCTCCTTACAGTTCCAAATCTCCCTGTGTTTTCACTAAGTCCCCTCCTGGGTCTGGCTCTTGTAAGCCAGAACCCAGTGTCTTCTCCCTCTGGCTGCCAGGTGGGATGCTGAAGCCCAGCAGTGAGTCATGGAGCAGTCTTGGTGAGCCCTGCTGCCTGTTCATGACTTTGTGGAGGTGGCATGTAGACTCACAGACTGGTTTGGGTGGGAAGGGACCTTTAAAGGTCATCTAGTCCAACCCCCTGGCATGGGCTGGGACATCTTCAACTAGATCACGTTGCTGAGAGCCCTGTCCAACCTGACCTTGGATATTTCCAGGGATGGGGCATCCACCACCTCTCTGGGCAAGCTGTTCCAGTGTTTCACCAGCCTCTTCATAAAAAACCATCTTCCTTATATCCAACCTAAATTTCCCATCTTGTAGTGTAAAACCATGGCAGAGCTCTGCCTGAAAGGGGAGTCTCACCCTTTGTGGGATGGCACAGGCAGGCCAGAGGAGCTGCAGGAGACTGATATATTCTCAGTGAGGCTGCAATCTGAGATTTTACTAACTAACAGAAGGCTTAAGTGTGAACAAACTGCTAATATTTATCTTCCTCTTCCCTTCAAACTTACAGCTTCTCCAAATCTAGGCAGATTTTTATATTGGGGCAACATATCCAAGTCTTCCTCCTGTATGAGTTTTCTCTTCAAAGATTTTTGAAGATAAACTTTGTAATTTTTAACAGAAAAAGTAATAATCTACATATATGAAAGCTTTTTGTAGTCTCATTTTTGGAACCATTCTGGCAGAAATTTTATGTGGAGAAGAAAAAAAAGAAGACTAATGAGCCCAAGGCAGACAATTCAGAAGGAAAGTTTTGCCTTTGCTAGTTGAAATGTGTCAAAGTTTTAAATAACCCAACACGGGCTCTCGTAGTGGGAAGTGTTGGCAGCTGTAAAGACATAGTTACATTCAGCAGGTTAACACAGCGCCCAGAGGGAGGATGCCAGTACTTTCATTAACATAAATAACTTGTAGCACTCTCTGTTTTTAATACCTCTGTGTAGTACTACTGTGATGGAGGCCAGGTACATATCTGAGCACCTTGCCATCCTGGTTAAGTGACCTCCTGCTTGGGCAGGTTTTTCCCAGGGAGGAGGTGGGAGGTAGGCATTGCCTGGAGGGTCATTGCTGTCTGTCGTTGCTGTAGAAGCTCTGCAAGAGTTTCACTGTCAATATATGTCACCTTTTTTTGAAGGGGGAACTGTAGAAACAGCGAGTTTGTGTGCTGTCATTCCCATGGCTGCCAGGTCGTTCCCAACATGTAGACATGTCCTGGTCTGTGGGTGCGTGCAGATAGTTTGTGACCTCCTTTTTTTGGTCCGGGCTTGCTGCTTGTTACAGGTCTTCTGCTGCACTCCATACAATGGAGTACATTTAGTATACCAAAAAAATGAAATGAAAAAGGTAAAACTTGCCACTTGCTGAGGCTGAGTTTAAAACCAGCTGTCCTCAGCCTCTTCTCTTGACGGTAGCTCACACTGTGGGGCCAGTGGTGCTTTCGACTGCATCTTCTCGCTTTCTTGTTGGCTTTCACTCTTAAAACCTGGGAGTTGAAGTAAATTCTTTGTCATTATGCAGCTGCTGTTCTTACTCGATGCTGTATATTGCATTATATTTAAGTATCTAATGAAATCCAAAATGTGTTAGCACTTGGAAGGATATGAAGTGCCTTTTTATTACTTGATGTTGAGAGCTTTGCTGTTTTTCACAGAAGCATCTGATCTCACCCAGTGACTTAAACAATAATCAATCTGCTGTGGAAAAGACATGAAGTTGTTTCGGGGACTCTTCCATGTTCAAAGCCACCCTTTTGTGAGTTAGTAAGAAAGCCATTAAATTAATTTCATGCAATGAGTCTTCTTTCTGCAATGGACATCACTGGGCCAAAACTGGTCAGAGCATTATTATGGCAGGGTGCTCACCTTAAGTTCTGGATTTGGAGGACTGGGCTGAGGGTAGAGGAGTAGCTACTGTTCAGATGCTCATCATCAGTGTAGGTCAACCCAAATCTCAAGGTTCTTGCTAGACAAGGTCTTGTGCTGCTGGTGGTGCTCAGTAAGTACTGCTGTAGGGAATACTGCTGAGCGCAGTGAGCACGTTCCCATCTTGAGAGCTTGAATGCATTTCTTCCATGGCAGCCCTTGGTGGAATGAAGAAGAATGGTGATGTAACGCTGGGTTTACTACTTAACAAGCCAGGCAACGCCTACAACTTGCGAATTCAGCACTAATTGTGGAATTTTAACTTCTCCACCCGTTTCCTGGCTTCTAGGAGATGTAAGCTGTCAGGGGAATAAGAAATAGCATTTTTGTGTGTGCTTTGTTTAAATTTTGGACAGTTGAAAGAGAGGTTGCAAATCAATCCATGTATGACATTGAGTTGTAAAATGCCATTCAATACATATGTTGTTTGCCAGCCTATACTTTATTTGCACAAATGTCTTACTTGCATTGTTTGCAATGACTTTTCTAAATGTTAAGAATACTGCTTTAGGTTTTTCATTTCACTTAGGGTGTTCTTTATGCCTCCTTTTGGTTTCTCACCCCCTCCCTGTACAGTTAGTACGGATTATGTGTATTAGTAAAGGTTTTCCAAAGTTAGCAGTGACTAACTGCTGAATCTGGCTGTACTTGGTTAAGTTTATCTACTGAAAAATCAAGTGCACACCTCCTGTGTGCAGTACATTTTTCTGGATATTTTTGTGAACCACATAGTGGTTTTTATTTTCTGCCTCCTTTCTCTTGAGGAGAATTAGTCCTTTCACTTAGAGCAGCTTTCAGCACTCACAGCCCTTTCCCTTTAGTTTTTTCAAGGCTTCATTTTGCTATGTCTCCACTTCTGGCTTGCTGGCTTTCGCAGTTCTCCACTGCTGAATTTTTCTTTGTCCGGTCTCCCATCTACATGTTTTGGTTATACTGCAGCGTGCTGAACGAGTGAGTGGTTTTGAGAGCAGTTGAGGGCACAGCGTGCACCACTTCCTGCCTCTCTGCAGTCCGCGCGGCTGTCACGCAGCGAGCCTGGTCACCATCTGCAAGGGGCTTGTACAGGGGACGTGCCAGCACACGGGCCTGTCCTGTGCTCCTGAGAATGCATTTGAGTTTGCAGTCCTGGCGTGCAGGACGCCGTGCAGACATGGCTGAGGCTGTCCCTGAGCTGCCCTGAAGAGCAAGAAGTGCCTGGATGTAGCTTGCGTGGATGCTCTGCTGATGATTCTTAGTTTCCTTTAATGGAGAGGGGAAGACCAGTTTGTGCCTGGCCTGGTTGCCAGTATGTGTTGCATCATCTTTGTGCTGGACTGAGAGGTGAAAGAGGCAAGTTGGGACTGAAGAGTGGTTTCTTACAGTCGTCCTGGGGCCATCTTACAGAAGTCTGCCCTGTGAAGTTTGTGAAGTTCTGCATTCAGAGTTCATATCTGAAAATCTCAGCTGTAGGACATCGAGATATATTTGCTAATTTATATTCTAGCAGCATTGCTCTGATTGGCATGTGTGGTGGTTATGTTTATTAGTTTACTAGTCTTGTAAGTCTAGTGGTGAGAACGTGGAATTATGGATGTTTTCATTGGCATCAGTATTCGTAGTAGTTACCAGCAAAGATCTCCAGACAGGAAGCTGTGCCACGATCAGTGTGAGAATGGGAAGATCTAGAGAAGAAAAAGATGGCAGTTCCTCCCTGCGTTTAAGTACGTTTTGCTTTTTGTGCTTGTGATTTAACAGATGTCTTCTTCTTTACGCAGGGCTGTAATTGAAGTACAAGATGGCCAGAACCAGCCACAGCAACTATGTCCTTCAGCAGCTAAACAACCAAAGAGAGTGGGGCTTTCTGTGCGACTGCTGTATCGCTATCGATGATATTTATTTTCAAGCACATAAAGCAGTTCTTGCTGCATGCAGCTCCTATTTTAGGATGTTTTTTATGAACCATCAACACACTACAGCCCAGCTGAATCTAAGCAACATGAAGATTAGCGCTGAATGCTTTGATCTTATCCTACAGTTCATGTATTTAGGAAAAATTATGACAGCCCCTGCCAATTTTGAGCAGTTTAAAGTGGCCATGAACTATTTACAGCTATATAACGTACCTGAATGCCTAGAAGATATACAGGATACAGACTCATCTAGTTTAAAATGTTCATCTTCTGCTTCTAGCACCCAGAATAGCAAAATGATATTTGGCGTGAGAATGTACGAAGACACGCTTGCTAGAAATGGCAACGAAGCAAACAGGTGGGGCATGGAGCCGCCAAGCTCAACCGTAAATACATCCCATAACAAAGAGCCCGATGAAGAAGCTTTGCAGCTGAGCAGCTTCCCCGAACAATTGTTTGATGTCTGCAAAAAAAGCACCACGTCCAAATTCTCTCACACAAAAGAGCGCGTGTCCCACTCGCGCCGGTTTGGAAGAAGCTTCACCTGCGACAGCTGCGGGTTTAGTTTTAGCTGTGAAAAGCTGCTGGATGAGCACGTGTTAACGTGCACCAACAGGCATTCTTACCAAAGTGCCAGGTACTACAGCACAGAAAAATTAGACTTTAATGAAAAGGACTCTACTTCCAAAATAATCTCCACGCAAGCAGAAAAATACAAGGGGGACTCGAGTCAAGCTGCGGACGAATCTTCGTCCCCCGTGTCAAACATCACAAGCAGAAAGAGCAGTACGGTTGCCTCCGAGACATCGGGTGAAGAAGGGAGCAGAGCCTCTGAGAGGAAGAGGATTATCATCAAGATGGAACCAGAGGACAATCCTGCAGATGACCTGAAGGATTTTAATATTATTAAGGTGACGGATAAAGACTGCAATGAGTCTTCTGACAATGACGACCTAGATGATGAACAGGAAGAGCCGCTTTACAGATACTACGTTGAGGAAGAGATCAGAGAGAAGAGAAATGCTCGGAAGACTTTAAAACCCCATTTATCCTTGGATGAGGATGAAAGAAAATGTTTGAAAAGTCCGCGGCACCTTACCAGGAAGGCTCCTTCGGTGCAGGAAGATGTGGAGAATGCTCCCTGTGAACTTTGTGGGCTAACAATCACCGAGGAAGATTTGTCTTCTCACTATTTGTCCAAACACATAGAAAATATATGTGCTTGTGGCAAATGTGGTCAAATACTGGTCAAAGGCAAGCAGTTACAGGACCATGCGCAGACCTGTGGAGAGCCCCAGGATCTGACCATGAACGGTATCAGAAATTCTGAGGAGAAAATGGACTTAGAAGAAAACCCCGAGGAGCAGTCAGAAATAAGGGACATGATGTTTGCAGAGATGCTAGAGGACTTCAGGGACAGTCATTTCCAAATGAACAGCCTTCAAAAAAAACAGTTATACAAGCATTCTGCCTGTCCTTTCCGATGCCCTAATTGCGGTCAGCGTTTTGAAACTGAAAACCTAGTGGTTGAACATATGTCAAACTGCCTGGAGCAAGATCTGTTCAAGAACTCCATGATGGAAGAGAACGAGAGGGATCACAGACGTAAGCATTTCTGCAATCTTTGTGGGAAAGGATTTTATCAGCGTTGCCACTTGCGGGAACACTATACCGTTCATACCAAGGAAAAACAGTTTGTTTGTCAGACATGTGGGAAGCAGTTCTTAAGAGAGCGCCAGTTGCGGCTCCACAATGATATGCACAAAGGCATGGCCAGGTATGTCTGTTCCATTTGTGATCAAGGAAACTTCCGAAAACATGACCATGTACGGCATATGATATCTCACTTATCAGCTGGAGAGACTATATGCCAGGTCTGCTTTCAGATATTCCCAAATAATGAGCAACTGGAGCAGCACATGGATGTTCATCTGTATACATGTGGAGTATGTGGAGCAAAATTTAATTTGAGGAAAGATATGAGATCTCACTATAATGCCAAGCATTTGAAAAGAACATAAGCGTAAACATACTGTTAAAGCATTAAGTTGGCAGCAGAGAGAACACCAAAGCAAGGCATACAGTATAGTAGACAAAAATTTAAAAGGAAAAAGAAAAAAAAAATTGAAAATAAGTCTCTTTTTTTTTATTATTTTTTTAAGACCCTCCTAACCATAGGTGTCTATTTAGGCTCATTAAGTATATAGCTCTGAAAAGCATCATGTGTTTAATTATTACATTTTCACTGTTTCCTAATACCAGTTTCTGTTCTTAATTTTATTGTTTTACTAAGTAGATATTCAAATCATTATTTTTAAACTGTAGATTAAAAGCACAATGTTACCCCTTCACTGACTGCTATTAAACAGTTCTCGGATCCATGTCCGTAAGATGAGTGCTTTAATATTTCCACGTGTTGTTTCTTCATGTGAAAATTTTAGATCACAGCGATTAAGGTGCAAGAGCATAATTGTTCAGAATCCCCAAATTAATTTTCAAATGAAAAAAACCCAACCAAACCTAAACAAAAAAACCCCTAACCTCCCAAAAAAACCCCCCCAAACAATGCCAAGAAATAATCCTTTGCTCTCTGACTCTGCTGTAAGGGCAGAGCTGGCTGGCCTGGTCCTCTGCTTCTTGGCTTTGTCGGAACGTGCATCCCAGGGGTGAGAGCACATAGGCCCAGTTAAACCTTGCAGACTTGGACTGGTGTGCACAAAGAGAAAGGGAGTTGATGACTGTCGGGATAACCAAGGAGTTCCCAGCAGAGCGGTCATTTCCCAGACTTGAAGCCCTAGCAGAACTGTACAACTGGCGTTGGCCTTTTCATTTTCTGGCTGTGCCTGCGTGGGTATATGTAATCTGCTTATCCTAACGTACGAGGGAAGCGTGGCTCTGGTGGGTGCCTAGGAATGCGGAATGATGCTGCGTGTTGAAGACTGCATTTCTCAGCCTAGCTGTAAATGGTGCCTTGCTTCTTGCCTTGGAAAGTTAAAAGCGGGATGGGTGTGAAGATAGTCCCATTGCTTGGGTGGGGAGGGGATGGGGAGTGTGGCGCATGGGAACCTTAGGGTTTTTGTTTCTTGTTTTCATTGATGCTTTCTCAATGTTCTGTTTTTCAACAAGAATATAACAAGAAAAGACTGCAGTTTGCTTAATAAATGTAAAGACGTTTTACGCCTTTTTAGATTCCTTTCTGATTCTAGTATAGCCCTAATCTGTGTAGCTTGTCTCTTAATTTAATTGAATTTAAAAATCCTGCTAAAGTACCAGCTGACATCAATTCAGTGAAGCAGTTCGGCCTTTGATGGAGCAACTGGCTTTGACTCCTAGGCACCAGCTGCCTTTTAAGTGTGTGATTTTTAATTGGGGGTGGGGTGGAGGATACCAATATGTAATGGTGGAGAAAACTATTAAAAAAGAAAACTTAGCAGTCCTTTATCCTAGCCGATCTCGCTTTATCAAAGAGGGTAGCAATGCTGAGCCACGGAGGGAGGAAAGCCATTTAGATCAGCCTTTAAGGTGGTTGGACTACACGATGTTGTAAGCCCCTTCTGTATTAAGTATTTTGCCACCTTGTGGTGGGTTAGAACAGGAGCCAGGAGCTGAGGGGCTAGTCCAGGGCCTGCATGTGCCTGTTGCTGTCAGAGTTGAGTGTTGATCTTTTGTTGTTTTTTGGGGAGAGGGGTATTGAGCTTTAATGTTAAAAGAGTATTCTGAGGCATTAATACAGTTCAGAATCTCCCCTATAACTAATTAAATAGGTATGAGTTGCCTTGTGTTAGAATTTCTCACGCTTGGTAGATGTCTGTGCTTCTGCAGTGATGGAGGACTCCGCCACCAGGCCTCAGTGCTGAGCTGGGGCTGGCTCCCCAGGTACTGGCTGCTTCACGTGCAGTTTGGGCCTTCAGCCTTTCCCCTAACTGCTCGGTCCTGTGCTTTCTTGTATGATGCTGAAGCCAACCAAGTCCCAAATAACACTGAGGCTAAAAAAGACCATGGGTATGAATGCACTCCAGCATTTCATTTAGTTGAGAGCTTTCCCTTACTTTGGATTTATTCCACTTTCCTCATCCCAACCCAGGCTGAAGCTCAGTGCGTAAGAGTTCAGCAGGATGTGTCACACTTTTAGCACTGGAATCAGTGCTAAGGTGACTATTAAGACTTTAAAAGACAAAATACTTAGCTATAAGGGTCAATAAAGTAGTCAAGTGCTGTAGTGGGAGGGTTGGGGGTTAATACACTGCTTGCCGCAGTTTTCTGCCTAAAAGGCTATCTCTTGCAGTATCAGCTATGGCTGGACTGGGAAGAGCAGCCAAGGGAAGTGAGGGAGAACTGGGGGGTGCTGGGGGAGCAGGGAGACTGAGTGGCAGAGGGATGGGTGAAGCCTGGGAGGACAGGGTTAAAGGTGTGCAGCAGGAAGCAAAGCCCAAAGGTGCAGCTGGAGGAGAGGATGAAATGTCCTGTAGACACCCGGAGTGGGAATGACTCAGCTGGGCTGGAAGAGCTGTTGGCCTGGGTGACGAGCTCGCAACAGCACAAACTTGGAGCACGGATTGCGTGCCAAGTACAGCCAGCCCCTGTGCTGGGAGGCCTGCGGTGGCACAGCAAAACCTAGATTAAGGACCTTGTTGAAAAGGAGGTGACCCCTGTGAACTAAGAGATCTTTCCTGAACACAGTGGAGGGCTGAGGGTGATTTATGGAGATTCCTGCTCAGGATCAGGAGCCCTTGTTTACAATTGATCTGTCTGAACTTCACCCAAAAACATTTTACAAAAAGTTACTTCCTAGTGTAAGTAGACCTGCCAACTACAGAAGTTAAATGGAGGAACTGGGAATGATGGTATTTGTGTGTGCTATGTAACAAAATACCTTTGTTTTTCAGTTTTAGCCTTTGAAAGGAAAGCTTGATAAACCTTTTCAACTGAACTTGAATTGATGTTTTTTCCTGTTTTTGTGAGACAAAGCCCAGTGCTGCGGAGTTCACCTATGTGAATGTCCAGAGTAAGGCTGAAAGCCCAGGAATTGCACTGCAGGGGAGCTTAGGAGTGGATCGACTTGTACGTAGGTGGAGAAAACCAGAATGACAAGGAAGCCTGAAAAGTGATCAAGGGGAGAGAGTAAGAGAACAAATCAAAGGTACTAAGGCATAAACAAGACAGGCTGGCTCGCAGGTTGGAGGGGGGAGTGTTTATGGTGACATGGGACTATTGAAGAAACCTTCTGGAGAGATGGGAGGTGTCTGGCTGCTGTGAACGGGGAGAAGGCGTGGGTGCTGCGGCAGCCTGGGGCCGGTCACTCCTGAGCACAGGGGATTCTCCACAGAGTGGGATGACATCCGCAGCAGAGTGAAATGATGGTGTTTCAGTGCTCCTGCTGTGATAAAAATTACAGTGGAGATAGAATGAAAGCAGACCTGAAAAAGCACTGAAGCAGTAGCAGTTGCGCTATCCTAGAAGTCTTGCTGTTACTTGAAAGATAGTGAAGGGGAAGCAAAAATACTTCACTTGGAGTTCTGTTTCCTCTAACAAATTTGTACTTCTCACTCATAACACAGTTCCTTTGCATCTCCTTGCTGTGCTACGTGAACTGTGTAAAAGCACCTAAGAATCTCTGAGAGTGGAGAGTATCACATTGCACAAGGCGTACCCAGAAAGAAAAAGACTTGCTGGATGCTCTGACTTAATATATGTGAATTGATGATCTTACTCCTGGAGGACTTTTCTCTGTCCTATTGTTTTCCTCATTTTGACCTCTGAGTAGCCAGCCTAGGTCATAGTTTTCAGGATTTACTGGCAGTTAAAAAGCGGAAATTCACAAAGACCTGGAATGAGCTTTAAATTATCATAAAAGCTGTCAAGCTTCTTTTTCAGTTTTAGAGGAGACATCTTGAATGTTAAAATGTATATATATACATATTTGTAAATGCTTATTGGCAACTTTTTAACTCAAAGAGCATATACATCTGTGCTGTCATAGTTTAACCCTAGCCAGTAACTAAGCACCACGCAGCCGCCAAGGGGATGGGGAGGAGAATGGAAGAAGACTCGTGGGTTGAGATAAAGACAGTTTAATAGTATAACAAAGGAAGAGAATAATAACAACAATATTATAAAGCAAGTGATGCATAAATGCAGTTGCTCACCACATGCCCAGTGTGTTTCAGAGCAGCAATCCTGCCTCCCAGCTTGCTTTCCCTGTTCTACCCAGAGCATGATGTTACATGGTAGGGAATATCCCTCTGTCCAGTCTGGGTCAGCATTCCTGTCTGTGCTTTCCCAGCTTCTTGTGCACCAGGACAATGTATAACGATATTGGTAGCCAGCAGGTCTGTGGAGCAATCTTGGATTTAAGTAGATGAGAGTATCACAGAATTCTAAGAATTTGTGCTTTTATTACGGGACTTCTCTATGTATTATTTTCAGCCAATGGAGAAAATAGAGTGCAGCATATTTTTTACTCAAAGCTGAAGACAGCTTGGAGGAAATATTATTATAAAAATGCTCCAGAGACTATATTAAACATACATTATTTTAAAAATGAATGCTTTGACTACACTATCGTACTTGAACACACCAGTGCTAAATCATCAAAAGTATCTCAGCTATTGCTGAGAACAGAAGTTCTCTTCAGAAGGCAGTTCCACCTTGAGCACCAGCAGCCCTTTCCTCCTCCCCACCTAGTTTCAGCTCTCACATCCTGTGTGTGCCACACTCTCCATTGTCAGAAAGCACATCTTTATATAGATTCACAATGAACTAAATCAAATAACAGGGTTGTTTTTTTTTTAATTCCCCATGGGGATATTTTTTGGCTGGATCAGTTCCCTGCTGTGTTTCCCTCTCCTGCTCCAGGGACTTGTAGGAGCACAATAGAAGGGATGGCACCAGGGGAAAAGTGAGTGGCTGGGAGGGGGCTTGTTGCTTAAACAAGCTGTGCCAGAACTCCGGGGCATGTCCTGAGCCTAATTTGGTCTCTGTCTCCCCCAAGCATCCTTGTGGAAGCTAAATTCTTGAATTCATCTCTTATTTCCTGATAAGGAAAAAAGGCAGCCCAGCCTCTTACATACAAATGAGACACATCTATGCTATCTGCCCTCTTTGAGACCTGGAAACCTTCCTGTGTTCAGCTCAGCCCTCAAATATGCTCTGGAGCTTTCTTAGTCTTTCTTGAAATGGAGACTGTAGTGCTCCAGGCCCCAGGGTTGGCCTGAGGCCAGGACTGAGCTGGGCCCCTTGTGGGGCCAACCACCAGGAATGGTCCTTGTGACCTCCAGCTGTGGGCCCAGATGCAGCTGTGCTGCCCACATGTTCAGCAGTCAGGCCCCCGCTCCCCTCGCCTCGACGTGTGATTTTATGGGCGTCACGGAAAGGGGAGAAACTCATCTCAGTTTTGGTCTAATATTGACAGCTCAGGAAAATCCCTTGCATAAGTTAAGGAGGTGCTGGCAGTATCAGTTACTATCCCTGTGTGCCTGCTTCTGATGCAAGTGCTTTTTAATCTGAAAGGGTTAAACATCAAATACTCCAACTTCCCTAATTCTCAGTTGGTTTGATGCTTGTAGCAGCCTTAAAGACCTACAAGATGAAGCATGACTAATTTGACTTTATAGAGTCTGCTGAAGGCTAGAAATTAGGAACATGTTTTTCAAAGTTGACATTTCTGTAGTTCTCGGCTGTAAACCAGTTTTCTGTGTTTTCTTCCAACTTCTAAAACTCCTAAAATATTGCCATGCAGTGTATTCTTGAGACGTGTTAGGCTGAGATTTTGACGGGGGAAGATGCCAAAAACCAGGACACATTTTATAAATTAAGTGTCTGTGCCACTTTTGCAGTCACTTCTACAATTCTGGAATTAATTGTGATTTATTTTTTCATGCAGAAAGACAAATCTTAATTTGTTACAGGGCAGCAGAGCTCATGACTCAGGAGTCAGTTCATCATCACTGTAAACAGCCCGTGTTCCTTCTCATGTGCATGAATGACCAGTGCCAACTTTAGGAGAGAAAGCTACCGGAACTTTCTTTGGGTCATTTTTGCCCTCAAATGTCTTGTAGGTGTTGAGGTTTTTTACGTCATAGGAAAGCAGTATTGTGCATTGTGCTTTTAGGGAAACTTTCCAGTAATTTGTGCATGTTCCCTATATAAAAGTAGTTGAAAATACATCTTTAAAGTTTCATGTTATTCACAAAATTACGGGGCGAGAAATAAGCAGATAGTCCAAGGCCAGATTTTGACTGTTTTGTGTAACTAGCGTGGCATGCCTCACCCCAAGAACCCAGAATTTCAGAAGTGGTCAGTACCTTTGATTCTCTTGCAAGAAAACAAAATGGTTTAATCCTTTCCTATGCCTTCTAGCATATTAAGCTATAGTAAATCTTCCTACAACACAAAAATAATGCTGCATCTAGCATTTCCAATGAGAGGAAAAAAGAAAGCCCTTTCAGAGGTGTTCAGGAACTTCCCTCTCAAACTCAGTCCTGATGCTGCTGTTGTTTTTACTCAGCTCATTCACATCAATGAGCTTTTGAGATGTACTGGTTTTTTTTGGTTGCAAGTGAGAGATGATCTCAGATAAGTATGTCTTGTGGTTCTGTAGACATTGCAAGACTCCTGACAGGGAGAGAATAAGAAGACAGTGTTCCTTAAAGGCCTCCAGCTCCTGGAAGCTGTGTGGATTGTGAGAAATCCATTGGAAATCAGGACTGTCTGCAAATCCTTGGTTTCTCAACCTCCCGTCAGGTGAAGTGCCACTGGTGTCAGAAATTACCAGGCTCTCTGCAGCAGTAGTGTTGCCAACATGAAAGATGCTGAAAAATCAGTCTTTCCCCATCTCTTCTCCCCCGTTTCCCCTGATGACAAGGTTGCTATCTTAACAATTGATCATTTTGGCTCTTCTATTTGCCTTCTGCTTTTTGAAATGCAAAGATGGACTTTTTCCTGGTTTAAAGCAGTGAGTGGGGCTAAGAACATGCATTCTTTAATAGTTCTCATGTCTTAATTGAACCTACACAGTAATAACTATTCTCTCCTTTTTTAGGTAACCATCCCACTACATTGGGGATGGTCACCAGAGAGACTTCTGCTTCTGACTCCCCAGAAAATGAATGGGAGAAATAATATAAGGTCCTTTCTCTCCATGGCAAAAGCCCCAAAACCATGACAGTTTGTGGAAATGCAGATACACTGGCTAAAAATAGAGTTTGCTGAATACCATAGATTACATTTGGGTTTGGCAACAGAAACACCAGATTTCTGGTATTGGTTATGTTCCTTCCTTTTACACAAGTCAGCGTTAAAGCATTTGTTCAGGATGCTAAAGATGGTGCTTCTCTTTCCTCTCTGCTTGTGGGGTTCCAACTACCAAGCTACTGAGCTTGTGTTTTCTGTCCATTGGTTATTTATGTACACAAAATGGAAACATTTTAAGAGATGAAATCTAGAACATCCCTACTTCAGGAAAAGGATTGATACAGTAGTATTGTAGAAGGAGGAAATACAGGGTAGGATCCCTTGGAATTGATGAAGAAATTGTCTTGGTACGTGGCACAGCTCAGGAGAGAGCTCGGATCTCTGAGGTGCAGTGCTATCAGGTAGACTGAGTATCATTTGTGCAGACTTACACTGTAAAACATGACAGTCACAGTCTGCATGCCTGGAAGTATAAGGATGAGCCCCACCTAGTCTGCTTTCAGACAGGGTTAAGTGTCACTTCGATTTTACTGGCTGGTGCTAACACAGTCAGTTCTGCCAGGAAAGAGAGGTCCTGATGAACAGTAACTTAAAAACTGGAAAATAAGTCAGTTAAGACACAATAAGTCTTAAAGTAATTGTTACAGTTCTTCCAGCTTTAGTTTGCTGTGCAAACAAAGAGTTAAATAGTTCAAAGGCAGTTCCCTTTGGAGGATGTTTATTTGATCAAGTTCAGTGTGGCTTAGACCCCAAACAGAAATACTAGCTTCAAACAGAGCACTACTATGAAAGTAGGAATAGTCTGTGGCCTTCCAGACCTCACAGGCTATGTTGGTTTGTTACAGGGAGTCAAAACAAAGATGTCCCTTAAAACGCATATACATTAACTTGGTGTATTTCACACACCACAGTCTTTTATCTCAGAACTGCTTTTCTCCCCAGTCACTGGGGCTGTGCCAAAGTCACTGAGATCCCCAATAAACTGAAGATTTCTTTCTTGGCTAAAGGCATATATGGTGTAATCGGACCATCCGAGCTAATTAGATCATTAAAGGACAGGCCAGAAGTGCTACTGCTCCTGTTTACTAAGCTTGAAGACTGACATCCTTCATGTTTTGGAACAGTGATTTTCTTGCTTCTTCAGTTCCTCTGTGTTGTGGAAAGCAGGGTGAGGAAGAGCCCAGCCAGTGCTGCTTTTTTAGATGGAGCCTGGAAGTTCTTGTTAGCTGGGGGTGTTGGGTTTTTTGGTTTGTTTTTTCAGATCCTTAGCTGGCTGAATCTTCAGACTTCTAATAAATGTGCTAAGCATTAAAAAACCATTATTATTACATGATGATATGCCAAGTTCCACCACTTAATGTAAGTCAGACCCATGCAGATGCTATTAGGACAGGAACCTGATATCATGCCAAATCTGGACAGTTATCTTTGATCTATCTCCAGATCCTCCTTTTATTTGTAAACATCCAGTTAATCACAGACTTCCTCTGACTTTTATGAAGTGGAAGAAACTGCCTCCTTTGTAACATCTCTTGTGAAGTGCTTAAACTTTGCAGATGTTCGTGGGTGTGATGGGGAGGTGGGAGCTCCATCTGGTGGCTAACGGGAAAGGCGCATGTTTCTCTTGAGCAGAGTTCACTGTGCGAAGAGTGAAGCGGATCCTCTGGCAGCTGTGCATTCCCAAAGCAACTTCTGCTTTTAGGGTAGCTAGAGGATTTTAGAATCTGGGAGGAGGTCACAACATTTTACCTCTATTCTAGCTTACTGTGGGCTAAAAGCTATTGCCAGTGCCAGCAGTTCTCTGGCGTGCGCAGTCCTGTCTGCACGCACCACCACGGCTGGCACTGATTAACAGTACTTTTTCAGTATCATTGGAAAAATTTAACT
Organism: Porphyrio hochstetteri; assembly: GCA_020800305.1. NCBI lineage: Eukaryota > Metazoa > Chordata > Aves > Gruiformes > Rallidae > Porphyrio > Porphyrio hochstetteri. The sequence continues at coordinate 63,235,003 of CM036908.1, read as the reverse complement.
TAATATTCAGAGGCAACCCACATTCCCACACTCAAGAGGTGGCCCCACACAGCACAGTCAGTGTATTTGAGGGTGGTGGTGTAGCTCAGTCATGCTGCGTGAGCTGTGTGTGATCTGCAGATGACAGAGATCTTTGACTGTAAAAATGCAGGCTGGCTTCTTAATAAACAATGTTAAACACTGATGGTGCTTGGGAAGAAATAACGCCCATGTGCACACTGTAGTCAGAATACCTTTTTTCCCCCCCTTTGTTAGTTTACAAACAACAACAAAAGGCATTTCCTGACCTTTGAGCTAGTCAGATAAGAGCTACCTGGAGATGACAGCATCAGACATAGCAATTCCCCTCCAAGATGTGAAGAATATGTTAGGTAGACATATGGACTTTCTGCCAGAACGAGCAGTACTTTCAAGCTAGCAGTTTGCCCAGGACCTGCTTTCCCATGTTCACATCGTGCTCCTGGCATGAAACAAAAGCCACTTGCCCCAGATTGCTTTTTTTGCCCACCATCACGTCTGTGACATGGCACGGTGGGCACGTACAGTATACAAACAATTCTGGGCCTGGCCGCACGTCACGTGGGGCATCCTGTAACATGCACTGAAGTGTGGAGCACCTCTCTCAAGGCTTTCCTCTCAAATTCAGCCCTGAGCTGGCCTTGAGGATGCTCCAGCAGGTAAGTAATGCAGACAGCTGATAAGCCTGGCTTCATGTGTAGCCTTGAAGCCTTTCCTGTTCTGCAGTGTAGACAAAACCACTTGGTCCAGGGCTGCCAAGGTGTGCATAGAAGCATCAAGTGTAACTTAGCCAGAAGTGGGACAACTGTATACTTTGTACCATGTGATTTACGTACCCAGAGAAAGAAATCAATGTACCAAGAGAAAAAAAACCCAAAGATTGTCTTTCAAAGTTATGTCCACACTCCAGTTTCTTGACTGTTTGTATCGGATACAAAGCTACTTATATTTGTGATAAATCAGTTTGGTTGAAAGAGACTTAGAGGAATTGTAAATATTTGTATCATCTGCATTTAACATAAAATAGTAATTTGGGGAGGGGGGCTAAGTAAAGATATGTTACCTCTCAGGCAAGAAAAAACCAAGCCAACAAACACACAAGCCAATATGAAGCAGAAAGTATTTCAGGGTCAGGATTGTTCCAAGCTATGAGAAGTCCAGGCTGAAGGGAAATAATACTCATGCAATTTTTTGAGCATCCGCTAAGCCAAGCCATAAACCATTGCTGTAAAGTAATGCATACAGTATTAAAAATAACTTCTGGGAGGCTTGGGAAGTGAAGATTTTATTCAACAAATCTTCAGCTGTTTTGAAAATGGAAGGCAAAAGAGAAAGAAACAAAAGTTTCTGAAACAAGATCAAAACATTGTTTAAGGTTAAGTTGTGTTTCGGTGGGGTAGGGGTTGAAGGAAATGAACTGTATGGTTTTGAAACAAGAGCTCCTGGCGGTGGCGGGTGCTCTGAATATAACCGAAGGACGGGTAGTTAAAGCAAAACCACACCATAGTGAGGTGGGAGGGACCACATCATGCTAGCAAATATAGTACTGGAGTGTGGGCTTCTGACGTTTAATATTTTTCTTGCATTTCTTTTCTGCATGGCAGTAGTGAAATAGGGACTTCTAAGCTTCTGAACAACTGAGAGAACCAGGTTTGAAGAAGACATGAGGAAGAACTGGTCGGCAAAAGATTTCATAAAAACTCAGACCCGCGTGTGCCAGCTCTGAATTGGCACCACCTTTGCTTTTTTTGACATACCGCAGCAGTCGCAAAAGGCACCAAACCACTCAAATTAGAACATGCAGTAAAACTTGTTTTGGACTCTTCTCTGTATTATAAAACTTTCTTCCTTGTGACTATTTGCACCTGTTAAAAGCAAATTTGAAGTCTCCTTTCAGGGAGCAAACAGCTGAAAGAGGCAGATGCCAGGTGTTAAGGGCTACACTGAAGTGAGTTTGCAGAATTTCCTATTCATGTGTTGGAGTGCCCCTTTTCTGAAATGGGGCTCATTAAGAGTTTCTGTCAAAAACTGTTCACATGTTTTAGTTCAAATATTAAAGTGTATACTCATGAACTAGAACCTATGTATTTTCAGACAGTTATAACGGTGTTAAAAAAAGAGGAAAAAAATCTGCAGTACAAAGTGAAAGAAAAAATCTTAAAAACTGAGGACAAAGGGTCCCTGAGGAAGGACAGGATGGTGAGAAAGATCCAGCTGCCCTGATTCCCTCTGCTGCCATGATCATCATTTGCAAGCCGAAGAGGACCTTCCATGGAGCACTGTGCTCGTATGTGGAGAGTAAAGAAATGGTGCTCTGGTCTTATTACAAGAATGATGAAAAATACTTACCAACAAGGAGATGAGTAAATGTGAAATAGTCTTTGTAGGGCACAGGGTGCACCTTGCTTTGGATCTAAGCCTTGCCAAAGTTGGTTTGAAGAGGAGAAACAGGCATTCATGTTCAGATTTGAGCATTTTAGGAATCTTAATGTTTCCAGTTAAATTAATGGGGAAATAAAAACCCCAAAAAAAAAACAAACCAACAAGGCAGTAAATGTTTCAAATTAGGGCCAGCATGGATTAAAAACATACTAATTTCTTCTGCTTCCCCCAGAGAACAGTGGAACAGATTGAGACATGTAAGCAGACTAAAAATGCTGATCTATATTCTGCTGTAGATGCGCATCTTACTAATTCTACTCGTGACTATACAGGATGTTTCATTGTTTAGTATAACTGTTATCTCAAGAAGAGTCTGTCTATAATTTTATTTATAATTGGCACCATTTTCATTACTGTTGTTATGAAGTGTGTAAAATATTGTCTGTATCACAGCTTGTATAGGGCATGTGTCTGTGCTTGCTTTACTCTTTTGGAGTTCATGTAGTTGCTATACGAATGCAAGAAAAGATTTTCAGATATCTTTGAATGTGGTTGCTTAATCTAATTACGTAGCCCCAAACATTTTAGCATATAGATGTTGAAGGTATCGGCTCTATTAACATCTAACACCTTAAATGTTAACGCAGGCATTTTAAAAGCCTTTGGTGCATTGGAATGCCGACACTTTCGCCCTGGTGGCTGTGCTGGAGCAAAAGGGAAGATGGTGAATATCTGGGCAAAGCCAGATACCACTGGGGACTCCGCAGGGAGAAGGCACAATATAGCTGGGAAGCCTAGTAGAAAATGGGATGTCCTTTCCATAGAGGACAGAAGGGACCTTCATGACAGAACTGCTGCTTAGCATGAGAGAGGAGAAATACGTTTATAGCATCACCTAAGGATAGGCCTTCAACAGTATACTGAGTATAGGACATCTAGAACAGGCTGTGACTGTTCCATAACTTAGCCATTATTTGTAGTCTATGTAGAGTATCACTGAAGACATTCCAGGTTAGCTTTCATCATCTTTAAAGCTTATTCTGTGCTTTGATACAGTATCTTTAATAAAATATTCTTACAAATCTGCTTATTATTCTCATTTAATTCCATCTTATACCTGAGTTAATAACAGTCCCGGCAACAGGGTGAAGTTCCAGTTACCACCAGCTTCATCTGCTCCTGTGTTTTTCCCATTCACCTGATAAGAATGACAAGAGGGAAAGCTGAGATGAGTAAAAATCAAATAATCATAGGAATGAGAAAATAAGAGAAATTTATAGCACCACTACAATTCAATTGTTATAAAATGCTTCACAATAAGCATTTAAGTGAATCCAAGAGACTAATCATATTATATTGATCTCTAAGTACGAAGTCTTGGTCTTTGCCTGTGTTTACAGTACACCGCTTCCCTTGTTTAAGACTTATCATCATTTTCCATCTTTACACTTACTTCCAATATGTTGTTTAACCCCATTCACAGCAGGTCTAGACAAAATTCTCAGTTTTAATTTATCCAGCATCTGGAGTATCATTTTAATATCTTCAACAAGACCAAGCAGAGTTTAAGCATACTAGAAGATGAAAATTCAGAATAACCCTGGCAAGGTGGCAGACATGATCCAAAAACATAAGATGTTATTTAATAGGAACAAGCACAAGCTGAAGTCATTAGCTGTGCAAGTAAAGGAACAGCTGCTCAATTCCCATTGAAAAGAATTGATGTGTTATTTTGGATCAAATTCCGAAAATGAATCTGCAACATCATGCTGTTGCAAATAAAGGTAAAAACTGAAATGTCTAAACCAGAGTACATCCTGCTCCTTCAGAACTGCTAAGGCATGAGCTAGCGGCAGCTCCAGTTTTGATCATGGCACTTGAAAAATAAGATACAAGTTGTGTGCAGAGAATCCAGGAGAAAGCAGTGAGAATGCCTCGAAGCCAAGAAAACTTTGCTTTTGAGCACAGATTGAATGATTTTAGGTCATCTTGCAGAAGAGTCAATAAAGGGAAAACACGATTTTCAAATATATAAAAGTTTGTTGCAAAGAAAAATCAAATCACCTATTCTTACATCCATGATTGACAGGAATAGAAATAATTGCCTTAAACTGCAAGAAAGGACATTTTGGTTAGAGACAAAATGAGGCAAAATGACCTACTGAGGTCTTGTTCTGATCCGATTCTGTGATTACTTGCACACTATCTGCTTTAAAGACTCTCAGGTATTACTGTCAGTAGAGCTTGCACTGGGTGCAAGAAAAGGAGGCTGCAGTTGTAGGAGAGCAAAGAACTGGCTGCCTGAAAAGCACAGCACACCAGTTTATCTAGTCAGCACTAGTGATACTAACCTCAGCTTTTAATCATGCCTCAGCAAGCTGTCACAAGTCTATGTAAATAAATGTGCTTTAAAACCACTTAATTATAAAATAATTATTCCTTGGAACATCAATCATTAGTTTAATCAGTGTTGACAACTTCCTGATTTTATTAGTCTAATCTGAGGCAACCTGGTTTTAGTTGTGCGATGGTGTAATCAGCTATTTTATTTATTAAAAAATAATTGGCTCTGCAAATTACATGGAAAATCCTAAAAGTGTAATCTGAACATATGCTGAAGATCAAAAAGCCAGAAGGTGAATATAGCCACGTGTGTTTTTTAAGCTCATAATTTAAAACTAGGTTTATAATTTTAGGAGATCTGACTCATGATTTTTGAACCTCTGGTTTGGCAATACCAAATTACTGCGCCCTATATTCTGCTGTTCTGAATATTTCCATATTACTGATCATACATTTGTGTTGTTTGCCAAAAACGTGTTATACTGATTGGCAGGACTTGATTTTGTTACTCACTAAACCAAAGGAACACTTATTTAAGAAAGATGATGCACTGTGGCTGCCTTTCAAATTAACAAGAAGTGTCTGTGTGCAAAACGTGGAGGCATATAAAACCAAAATAACACCAGAAAGTGACATAGTTCCCCCTACATACACTGCAGGTTTCAGCACAACAGCACTTTGTTAGAACAATCTGTTGTTGTTTGATACACTGGTAGTTCTTGTCTGAATTCCAATTGTTAGACGTATATTCACACATACAAACGAGATGAAGAGTTTCAGGGATGAAAAGGTATTATGACAAACTGTTATTTGCTCTTAGAAAAGCTGTTTCTTAGATTTTCCTGAACTGATTGCTGTATTATAAAACAATTCGTTTATCCTCACCAACACGGTCTGATTTATGTGATTTTCTGGATGATTCTATTACAGAAATAGATTCTAAGAAAACAGATACAAGGGAAACAGATACCAGAATTTAATGTCTAAGATCTCCTGTCTGTCAAACCCGAACAGACCATTGCATTTCAACATTATCAATAATTTTAATGATCCAAGTGGCTGATGTCTGATCGAACTATTTTTAGAATATGTTGCCTTATGAAATATGTGGGGGGAAAAAAAATCTTCCTTTTATCGAGATAAAGATGAGGGTTGAGTTTTCAGTTCTGCTCCAGATACTGAGCTCTTGCTTCACTGAAGAAATCTAAATATCATCTTAATTTCTGGCTGGGTGGTGTAATGGAGAATAGCCTACAGCGTATTACATAATGCTGTCGAACAGGAGACATGGGTGCATTATCGATCCTAAACACAAATAAATGGATCAGAAAAGAGGCCTGCTACTTCCAGAGGCACCGACTTGCTCTTCTGGAAGTTACTATGAAAATATGGCTTACAGATTCAGGGTGGGGAAATAACAGCAAATGTTTTGTTAAAGGAAAAAATCAAACTTGTGCCGAAGTCCTGACCATAAAGCTCACTCTTTAATTTCTGAGCCTGTCTCTTTGGCTCACCTATAACATGACTGCATATGAAGCAACATAAAAGAAAATCATGTGGCTCTTCCTGTATGAGAGGATGACTGCGTAGATGAGTTGGTTCACAAATTGTGCTGCAAGTCTTAGAGAACTGCTGACAAAAAAAAAGCAGGCTTGTAATAGTTCTGCTGGGAAGACAGAATAAGTCTAATGAGGTTTTAGAGGTTGCTCCCTCTAGTTAGACAGGACTCTAAGGACATGGGTAAGAGATGATGGCAAGTACATCACGTGAACTTCTGATTAGGGACAAAAGCTTACAAACCAGCTCAGACCTACATGTATTGTTGTACGGGAAGAAAATGGCACCCACATGTTCAACTGGAAAAGCAGAACTTCTGCAACAGGCTAAATGAAATATTTGGTGGCCCGAGTCTACACACCTTTTGATTTTTCCTGAGAATGGCCACAAGTGTGTCATTTACACTGCTGGCATTAAAATGGTATGCTCATACATTCCTCCAAGACTTTCTCCCCAAATGCACTATAGCAAAGCAACAATTCAAATGATGAAATAAATAGGTCTGAGGGAGTACTATCAGGGTAAGGAGCAACGCAAACACCTCTTTAGCGGCTTATCAGCACATCTGGGTATCTGCACAACTATAACTTACTAGTCATTGGGCCAAAGAAACCCCAAACAAGTTTTGTCTGGAGATGCTGTACACATTTTGTGCCTGGGCTGATAAAACATACAGCTAAAAGCTTGGGGCCAAATTAATTCAATGTCACTTCTAAATCTGATAAACCCTGTTTGATTACAGGTACACTCAAATGACATATCAAATTAATTTTGCTGCAAAGACTGCTTGTCGTGTTAATCAATATTGTTATTTCTTAGTGTATTTGTTCTCTCCATCTCTTGTTTCTGTACATATATTTTTGAGGCAGGAATCCTCTTTTCATTCTGAAATAAGAGGGTCTGAGCTTGCACTGCAGCTATCAAAACATGGTTCTTGTGCATTACTAGTGCTCCTAAGGGAAACATCTTCACAAGGATACAAATTATGTTATAAATAACATGAACTTTTCAGCTGAAAAGACCAACTCTTTTAATATTGCTCTGGCATTTCTCCCTACTCCATGTGAAACCATCAACTGGATGAAGCAGCAGTGAATTTCAGGAAGAGATGGTTCGGTGACGAATCCGTCACTGGTCTAACTACAGGAGAAACTGACACCCTTCCCATCCAAGAAACACGCATGCGGCGTACACAGCGTGTATATAATCCTGTTGCAGGTAGGGAGAGCTGATGGTTTCTATTTTCCACTGACTTAATTTGGATTTCTCCAAGGTCAGAACCCGTGTGAAAAAAGACCAGGATCTGTAGAAGAATAATAGCTATTTAAGGTGTACAGTATTTACCATGAGAAATCAAAGCTCTTCCATCTCAAAACTACCTACACACACACACTACACAAAAAAGGCGGATTCCTCATGTCTTGCAAAAAAGCCTTTGAAAAATACACTAATTGAAACAAGGATTGTTTTGAAAAGAACCAAGACCATCTGTAATAACTGCATGAATACAAATCATTCCGGGAACGGCTGTAGCATTTTCTGTGAGGGCTGCCACAGCACAGTGCTGAAGGCTGGGGTCACAATTAATGCAAGATGGTTTAAACATACAGGGTATTTAATGTGTCTCTCACATTACACGTGTAGTCTATGGGTAGCAGACTTTTAGCCACACTTTTAATGTAGCTACAGGAAAGGCTAAGCCTCCAAGGAAAAAAAAAAGTGATCTTGGCATGGCAATTTCCTGTCCCTACTCAAATTGGAATGTTTTCGAGTGTTTGTCTCAAAGTAAGGAGGAATAACTTGTAGGAACCACAGCAGATTTTCATGTTTAATATCAAAGCACTTTCCTAGCTCCCGAGTTAATAGCTTCATAGCTCTTGCTAAATGTAGGCGTGACGACATCTCACATTAGCACAACAGACAAAAATTTGGAGGCGTTTCAAGAATGGTCACCACGCAGGAACACGCAGCAGAGAGGCTCCCTAAACCCCCAACTGCCTTTCAGAGGGGAAAGCCAGATGCCGTACGCTGCCTTCCGACACCGGGGTAGGCTACCGGCCGCTTCAGCTGCCGTGACAAGAGGCTCCCACACGGTTCAGGGCGGCGGCTCAGGGCGACCGGGCTCAGGCACAAAGAGCCGGCGCTTCCCCGAGAGGGAGTGTGCGCAGGGAGAGCTGTCAGCCTGCCAAGTCCAGCCAAAATAAAGCTAAAAACCGCCTCAGCCCTCGCTTGCTGAGGGGCTTTCCCCTCTGCCGTGGGGGAGGCGGGAGGGGGGCACCAAGTCGCTCGCGCTGTGGAGGATTTGCCTCACGCTGGCGGCACCTCGGCCGGGGGTCGCCGCGGCGGGAGAGGGCGGCTCGTCAGGCGTGCGGCCTTGACAGGACTGGAGGGGAGGCTGGAGGTAGGGAAGGGGCATGTGTTTGTGCGTGTCCATGTTCGAGGGCTGAACTTCTGCCGCCTTGCGACCAAGTAAGGGTAAATTCCCCACCAGCTGGCGGCTGGCTGGGAGATGACACGCAGCGCTGGACGGAACTTTCCGGAATTACAAACACTGGGAGGCGAGCTGCGAGCGCTGCCCCGCTCCCCCCTCACCCCCCGCGCCCCTGAAGGCAGCCGCTCGCGGGCTACGTGCCGACACTGCCGGGGTGGGACGGGGAGAAGCAGAAGGATGAAGCGATGCGCACAGCTAGTCCGACCCGGCACGTCCCCACCTCCCCCCGCTCCCCCCCACAGCAGTGTCCTCGCTCCGCCCCTCCTCCGGCTGCCCGATCTCCATTGGACAACGATGATATCAATCCTCAACCTTGCGTCTAACGTCCACTGGAACGTTCTAGGAGAGTTTCGGGGCAGGGGCGGGGCGAATTCAGAGCGCGGGTGGTGATTGGCTGAGGGAGGTGGCGCACGCTGCTAGCCGAGACGGGTCTAGAAGAAGCAGGAAGAGGTACGGTCTGGCCGCCGTACAGCGGCGTGGGCGGGGCTGGCGGGTGGGTGCCACGGTTCTGATTAGCCAGGAGCTAGGGGGCGGGTGCTCCTCGGGGAGTCGCGGGCGCGATTGGCCAGTAGTGGCGGGCGGGCGTCTAGATTGGCCAGCAGGGTTCTGGCAGGTTCCAGAAGACGGCTGAGGCGGCTATAAAGCAGGCGTCAACGGCGCTGCCACAGCACATCGCGCCGCGGAGGGGAGCGGGAGCGGGCTGCGAGAGATATATCCGCGAGCGAGCAGCCGGTCAGAGCGAACCTATCATCATGTCTGGCAAAGGGCCGGCTATCGGCATCGACTTGGGCACCACGTACTCCTGCGTGGGTGTCTTCCAGCATGGCAAAGTGGAGATCATCGCCAACGACCAGGGCAACCGCACCACGCCCAGCTATGTGGCCTTCACTGATACTGAGCGCCTCATCGGGGATGCTGCCAAGAACCAGGTGGCTATGAACCCTACCAACACCATCTTTGATGCCAAGCGTCTCATCGGCCGCAAGTATGATGACCCCACAGTGCAATCTGACATGAAGCACTGGCCCTTCCGCGTGGTGAATGAGGGTGGCAAGCCCAAGGTGCAAGTGGAGTACAAGGGTGAGATGAAAACCTTCTTCCCGGAGGAGATCAGCTCCATGGTCCTTACCAAAATGAAGGAGATCGCTGAGGCCTATCTTGGGCGCAAGGTACAGAATGCTGTCATCACTGTGCCTGCTTACTTCAATGACTCTCAGCGCCAGGCCACCAAAGATGCTGGCACCATCACTGGCCTTAATGTGATGCGTATTATCAACGAGCCCACAGCAGCTGCTATAGCCTATGGCTTGGATAAGAAAGGTACCAGGGCTGGAGAGAAGAACGTACTCATCTTTGACTTGGGAGGGGGCACTTTTGATGTGTCCATCCTTACCATTGAGGATGGCATCTTTGAGGTGAAGTCCACAGCTGGTGACACCCATCTGGGTGGGGAGGACTTTGACAACCGCATGGTGAACCATTTTGTGGAAGAATTCAAGCGTAAGCACAAGCGTGATATTGCTGGCAACAAGAGAGCGGTGAGGCGACTGCGTACGGCTTGTGAGAGGGCAAAGCGCACCCTAAGCTCTTCCACACAGGCTAGCATTGAGATTGACTCCCTCTTCGAGGGTATTGACTTCTACACCTCCATTACTCGTGCCCGCTTCGAGGAGCTCAATGCTGATCTCTTCCGTGGCACCCTGGAGCCAGTGGAGAAGGCCCTGCGTGATGCCAAGCTAGACAAGGGCCAGATCCAGGAGATTGTGCTGGTGGGTGGCTCTACTCGTATCCCCAAGATCCAAAAGCTGCTACAGGACTTCTTCAATGGCAAAGAGCTCAACAAGAGCATCAACCCTGATGAGGCTGTTGCCTACGGCGCTGCCGTGCAAGCGGCTATCCTCATGGGAGACAAGTCTGAGAATGTGCAGGATCTGCTGCTGTTGGATGTCACCCCTCTGTCCCTAGGCATCGAGACAGCTGGTGGAGTGATGACCGCTCTCATCAAGCGCAACACCACCATTCCCACCAAACAAACTCAGACCTTCACCACTTACTCAGACAACCAGAGCAGCGTCCTGGTCCAGGTATATGAGGGTGAGAGGGCTATGACGAAGGACAACAACTTGCTTGGCAAGTTTGACCTAACGGGCATCCCCCCAGCACCTCGTGGAGTCCCCCAGATCGAGGTCACTTTTGACATCGATGCCAATGGTATCCTGAATGTCAGCGCCGTGGACAAGAGCACGGGTAAGGAGAACAAGATCACCATCACCAATGACAAGGGTCGCCTTAGCAAAGATGACATTGACCGTATGGTGCAAGAAGCAGAGAAATACAAAGCAGAGGATGAAGCTAACAGAGATCGGGTGGCAGCCAAGAACTCCCTTGAGTCCTACACGTACAACATGAAGCAAACAGTGGAGGACGATAAACTGAAGGGAAAGATCAGTGACCAAGACAAGCAGAAAGTGCTTGACAAGTGCCGGGAGGTGGTCTCATGGCTGGATCGCAACCAGATGGCTGAGAAGGAAGAGTACGAGCACAAGCAGAAAGAGCTGGAGAAACTCTGCAACCCGATTGTCACAAAATTGTACCAGGGAGCTGGAGGGGCTGGGGCAGGTGGCTCCGGTGGTCCGACCATCGAAGAAGTAGATTAAAGAGGACTGAAGTAGAGACTGGTTTATGGACAGTCGCTCTATTCTTTGCTTTGTATTTTTTTTTCTAACGTTTAAGGAAAACGTCCTTGCCGATAACAGAGTTTATTCTGTTGGGTGTGTATAAAGGCAGATCTGTCAGCTTGGTTTTGATAAAAGGGAAGGCACGTCCTGCTTTGTAAGGTTAGTAATAGACAAGTTTTTTTAAATTCAGATACAGCTGTTTGTACTCTGGATGTTTGTCTCTGTTCAAGTGTCTCTTCTAAAGTAACCGCTCGACTGCTGCAGTTGACAAGTTTCAAGTTATGCATGAAAATCTTACAGAAGATGAACAAATAATATGCCAAAATCGGCTTCTGGAAACTTTAATAAATAAAACCTATCGAAAGCATAAACCTGTCCTTCTCTTGTCTGTGAAGGGGCAGTAGTGGGGCTGGGGGGGGTGAGGAAGCCCTTGCCGGCGCTGCCCGTGCCCCCCCACCCCCGGGGTGGGTGCCGGCAGCCCGCTCAGCCGCGGCGGGGGCTGCGGGAAGGGCGGCCGGCGGCCCCGGGACGGGGCTCGGGGCGGTGGCTCCCCCGAGTGGGGCCCAGCGCGGGAGCGAACCGGCTTCCCCGGAGGGCGCTGGGGTCGCACACCCCGAACCCGGTGCGAACGGCGTTTCCCGAGCGGGGGGAGCGGAGGGGAAGGCAGGGGAGGGGGGGGGGGGATGTGTTGTTTTCCAGCGGGAGCTGCGCTTCGTCCGGGACTCGGGGCTTGGGCAGCGGCGCCCAGCCGCTCCGGCAGCGGGGGGAATGTGGGGGTGTCTGTGAACTGGAACAGCGGGGAACTGAGCACAACAAAAATAGTGCTTCCTGGCAGGCGGCTGGGCTTGATAACATAGACCCGGGTTCGTGGCCGGCTGTACGCAGTGTCGCGTTATTCTGGGTTTGTTGAGCTTTCCGTGTTTCACTGAACGCGGCTGTTTTTCTTTTAGGAGGATCAGAAGTACAGCTGCCAAGGGGCCACCGAGAGCCGGGAGCGCTGAGTAAGGAGCCAGGGTGTTGAACTCGGTAGAACAGGCAAAATTTCTAGCAGTTAAACTTGTTTGGCTTTACTACAAGCTGTCTCTGGAGCTTTTAGTTTGTTTCAGAAAGGAAAAAAGCCTCTCGTGTTTAGAGTCCGAGGAGCTACGAATTAATTAGCACTAATGGAGGAGCCTGGTGACACACACGTTTTGGACTGGCTTGTCTTTTAAGGGAAAAAACTGCGGAGCAGTGGGCAGTTGAAGGGAATCATCGGCCGTGTTTTTGTTTGGTTGCTCGTTAGTAAGTGGGAGTGTTGGTGTGCTGGGAAGTGAGGCAGGCACGGTCCTGCCAGCTCAAAGAGCTTTCAGGACTCCGATTTCCTAAGCTTATAGTTGATGTATATTAAACAAAACAAACAAAAAACCCCCACAAAAACTATTAAAAACTTTTTTTTCCCCTCAGCTGGTTCCAGCACACTGACTGTGGGTTTCTCTTCACTGGCTACAGAAAGGGGCTACAGCCACCACGGGGGAATGTGAGGCTTGTAAAAAGCTCGTTTGATCGGCTGCTGTCACAAAGGATTCGAAACCAGCTCGAGTTTATCAAATGGTTCACAGGTAAATGGCAGTACCACCACGGGGAGACCTGAGAAGTCAGGTACAGAAGCTTCGGCACCTGCTGAGTGCTTCAGTGAAGCCTGAAAGGGCTGTAATCAGGCTGGGAGCTTCTGGTGTCTGTGTGCACAGCATTTTCCTGGCAGTCAGCCTCTTGATTTCCCGGCTGTAACGTGTATAGGACCCCTGTGAATGAGAAGATACTGTGACTATTTTTTTCCCCTCTCTAGGAAGGAAAAGGTAAATATGTTCATGAATAGCAGTAGATTATCTGTGAGTGAAAAGCAGTTGCTGCAAACTGTTGTACTTTGTCAAGTACGGCTCTTCCTAGCCAAAATCCCACTGCTACGAGATGGCAATAAGGATTAGCTCGCACCCACGTTCATTGTAAATGCAGATTAACTTTGTTTCTATTAACTGACTGGTAATTGCCCTTGCCACATAGTTTCCTTTACTTTTCAGCCTTTGGTGTGCATTCCTCAGCGTCGCTTCCCAGTTATTAAACACAATTTTTTGTTGTTTTCCCCAAACGTCTATTTAAGTGTATTGCAGAGCTAATGTAGCCAGACGCGCACAGCAGATAGTTTGTAGATAGTTTGTCACATGCCTGAGCTGTCCTCTGTCCTTTCCCTCCCCTCGGCCACTGCTGCTCTCTGCCCCTTTCAGCAGTGGGGCAGGTAGGGAGTAACAGAGACCCCAGTAGTGAAGTACCCATCCAGATGGTTAAAATACCCCAGGGGCTGAGGGCATGAGCAGGTTAAGGCTGGAGCAGTTGTTGTTTTTTTTCCTAGGAAAGAGATATTTTTTAGTATGGACACACCTAGATTTGGGAGGGTGGGAGTGTGGGGGGTGTATGTAAAGGATGAGAAACTTCTGCTGACTTAAATGATTGGAAAAATCTTTGAAGTCTTGAGGCACAAAGTAGCCTTTCAAATACGTAAGCAACCTCCAAAATGCAAGAGGCAGAAAACTTGAAGGGCTCGGAGCTAGATTCCTTGCATTCATTTGCTTAGTTTATAAAACAAAGAATAACTTTGAGTTGATTTTATGTGTATTGTACATACTACAGAGTAAACTCAGATCCTGTTGAAGTTCGTGATGACTTCCTGGTGACTCCAGTGGGTCTGCGTGTCTTCAGTAAATGTCAGAGGGCAAAATGCTGCTCCTTGTTTGCAAGTAGGTGTATTTGGTGTGTACATGTAGTTCTGAGGAGCAGTAACACGTTTCAAATGAACTTGGCAAAGACAGGAAAACAATCTTGCCTAAAATCTGCAGTTTCATTGCTTTGACACTCAGCGTCTCCCAACCTTTGTGCTGCCCTGACTCACAGGGAAGGCCACCTCCTTCTGTCAAAGTCAGGAGCCTGATTTTCTGAACTTGCCTTATTCTATGCTGGGCTGTGTGGAGGACCAAGCCCATAGGAAGGCTATAAAGAGGTTATAACTTTGTAGCACTTGTGCAACTACAGCGTTAACTTTTGATGGCTCTTTCTATATGCTGATGTTGGTTATATGGATGGTATTCTTTTATATAGAGGAACACCTGTAGCCTTAATACTGGAGAATTTAATCACCCAAATTGAACCCCTTAAGCACCTTAGCACCTCACTCATCGTGCAGCCAGGTGTGTAGCAATCCAAAGCAATCACTCCTATGTACCATGCAGGTTGCCCTGTGATTTCTCACTTGTTGCTTTGCAGGGAAGAGAGAATAGCCTAAAAAAGACAAAGCCAAAAGCATTACAAGAATAATGTGCCATGTGAGAGCCCTTGGAGGGAGCTGAGGACAAGAGAGCTGTCTGAGGGCAACCCACTCAGGAGCTGGAAAGCTGAGATGTGCTTGGACAGGCTGCGTCCACCCAGCCAGCCGGGTGAGTCAGCTCCATGCCCTGCCTCCTCCGTCTGTTTGAAGTTCTGCACAGAGGGCTTAGGAGACAGGCTGCAGTCCTGCTCATCCCTTGTGATACTATCTTAAAGACAGGAATGAACCCAGCAGCCTGCCTTTTATCTCTCCCGAGACACTGCGTAGAGCCCTGCAGGCTGGGCAGCCTTTCTCTTGGGAGTCGCCTGTCATTTATTTGAAAGGTTCTCCTTGAAGGTTTGGGGCACTGTGGGGTGCAGCCAAGGGGAGACAACTCCAGAGGAGATATGGCATCTCAGGACTGCACCATAAATTTTGTCTTCCCTGTTGCGAGCCACTCCCACAGATTCATACAGGGAACAGGAAGAAAAGGGAGAAATGTCCAGGGAATTCACATTTCCAGCCTTGGCACTTGTGTTAAATGCAAGGCATCCCATTAAAAAGCATGCAGTTATACCCAGCATGCATACTTAGCTTTAAAGTTTCTTCTTTTGGTCTTGTCAGGGCCTTGCAATGTAATAGCATTTCAAGCTCTGCCTATTTAAAAGCTGTTGCGTGTTTCTCTTCCTTTGGCCCGTGCCAGCCATGAATTTCCCTTACTAAATACCTTTAGAAAGCACTCAGTTGTCTAATCTCTGCCTATGTCAGGAATGCTGTACCTTGGCACTTGGGAATTCTGTGATATTAAACCAGCAAAGCACGTGGATGCCCTTACAGCAGCAAAATTATGTCTGTAGTTGTTCATCACAGGAAAGTTATCACCCCTCCCTACCCCACAGCGAAACAAGTTATGCTAGTAAAACCTCTTTAGCACACCTATGTGGGTCAGGTATCATACATCTTTCCGCCACTCTTATACTTATGCAGGCAGAAGCCTATAGCATAGACCTGCCTTTAGAGCAGATTTTGCTTGCAGCAGCGTGGTGATTATATAGTTGGGCAGGCCAGCATTTCCAGATGCAACAACATATTTCACTTCCACAGATGAAACAGCAGTATTAAAACCCCCTGATCCTCCCTTGCATGACCTATTTGCCTTTACTCTCTCCTGCATCAGTAGGGTGGAGACTGAGACAAGCTGGTTCCTCTTGTCATTAGGCCAGGTTGGATGGGGCTTTGGGCAACCTGGGCTAGTGGAGGGTGTCCCTGCCCATGGCAGGGGGTTGGGACTAGATGGGCTTTGAGGTCCCTTCCAACCCAATCCAGTCTGTGATAATGCGATTCTGTGATCCCAATAGCAGCACCCAGCCAGGAATTTTAGAGAGGGGATAAATTTCCCTCTAAGAGCCAAGCTATTTTTGGTAGTTTTTCTTTTAAGGAAAATCAAGAGCAGGATAGGAAATTGTTCCTTTTCCATGGCCAAAGTTATTCTCTCCCACCATTCAGGAGCTGGTATTTGTGTGTTGGCCCATACACAGATTGACAGATCACTGTTGCATCCTGGACCAAGAAGAAGTGTGAGATCCTTCTTGTTTGTCCTTAGGTAGCAGTTAGCAGCACCTGTACCCTCTCTGTTAGAGCAGTTAAAAATGTCACTGCTTCAAATCGTTGCAGTTAAAAATCTATTTGTAATAATGTTAAGGAGACAAAAATGCTTCCAGAAATGCTAATGCTATGTACTTCAGCAAGACTGAAAACCCCATGGGAGTAGGGGTCCTGGTTGCATTGCTGTTCCCTGACAAGCATCATGAAATCTTTTCTAACTATCAATCCCCTCAAAGAGCTGTTGGCAGGGTTGAACTGACAGTGTAGCAATCACATGCCAGAGCTGAAAGCAGCGTTTCTTTTTGCCAGGCTGTATCTAAAAACGTAAACATATTTCTTTCAAAACTGCGTTTATTTCTCATTTGACAGACTCCTCACTTGCCTGCAGACTTCATTCACAATGTGTTTGTAGTTGTACTAGCACAGCCTGGTTCAGGTCCTTAGTCCTATCCCCAGTGCTACAGGAGGAAGATAAGTAATCCAAAAATCCTAATAAGCTAAAAAGTCTCTGTAATAAACAGAGAACTAAAAATAAAATTCTCTGCAATAATTACCTTCAAAGCTCACAGAATTGAATAGAGAAGATCTTGCCTATAGTACATCTACATTAAATTTTAACTTCTCCCCCCCTAGTTCTATAGCAGGGAGATGGTTATTATAGCCTACAGAAGAACTAGAAACTAGGCTATGACATTTTCATTAAGCTCCACAGATTTCTGAGCACCTCAGAATACAGAATCAAACTCCACATTTTGAAAATACCTATTGAGGTACATTTAAATACATCTTCCTTTCTGTTAGAGGCATGTTAATAACAAAAGGTTGATTGTTAGGAGCACAAGGCAAATGCCTCGCTGCATGAAAATAGCTGACAACTGCTAATGTTCAATAATCTCATCAGATAAAACCACGCAGAGGGAGTAATTGCATGAGGATTTCAGTAGAAGAATGTGTAGCTGGTTTTTCTGGCTTTCCAAATGCAGTCTGGGTTCCTGTGTGCAGTGCTAGGCAATCACTGCCTCCTGAGTTCCCTTAGACCTTTGCTCTGGACTTGGTAACTAATTCTGCCTTTGCCTACAAACACCTTGAGCAGGTTCACCTCTGTGGACGTAGTCGCCACTGAACGCGGCAGGTAGCCAGGACACAGGGCTCTGAATCTGGGGCAAGGCTGGTGCAGGTGTTCCAGAAAGGTGAGGAGGTGAGGTGGACACGGTATCTCTCCAGAAGTTACAGTGCAGCTATCTAACTACCCTTTGCTCTGGGTGATCTGAGGAATGGGACTGAAATACATCAGCGCCGACGTGAGAAAACAGTACAAGCTGCTGAAAACAGAATTAGGAGCTTCAGTTTTGCACAAATTTGAAGTGAAAAACCACACCAGTGCTCATAGTATTACGCCTCAGGACATTACTTATTCCATACATATACCAAGATCCTGTTTTTAATGAGCAGGCAGAAGTACTTGGCAGGTAAATTACGTAGTCATGGACTAAGTATTAGCTACTGTGAAACTGAATTCTGTACTCGTGTGTCTAATGCAAACAGGAGTGCGCACACAGAGTCTAATATTCCTAGAGAAACCAGGTCGGACATTTAGCTGCCCCTGGGAAGAGAGGAGGAAATTAATACGGTGGGTATGGAAGACGGAGACTTGAAACAGCAAGAAGAAACAAGAGACAGAAAAGAGGTGGATGGCTGGATGGTGAGTCAGTGATATTTTTGTTGAGTTTATGCATGTGTTTGTTTTCTGGGTGTGATATCCGAATTAAACATTAGATATACCTAAAGAATGGGTGCATATGCGTACTGTTGAGTGTTCTCAGCTGCTGGGATGCACATGGACACACAAACACCACAAGAAACAACATTAAAAGAAGCCTATTAAGGCTGCAAACTCGCTTGTTCAGAATTATAACCATCAGAGCAAACATATTTCTTCTTTCTTTGTGCTTATGCATCATAACTCAGGTTTTAGTTACACAGTACCAAGCTTTTTTATTATTTACTTTTTTTCTTCTGTAGGACACCTGCCTTGGTCAGTGCACACAGTGGGCAGCGCATACTCTGGGAAAGTTATACTTCCCAGTTCAAGGTACACCTTATTTACTGCGTGCTGTCCAGCCCCAGCTCTGGAGAAGAATATCCCTTAGGATTTGGCCTGTGGAGCTCACCACCTTCGCATCTTGACTGCTTCAAAACATTAAATGTTTAATTTAATCCACAGCTGTGGATATCAAGTCCTGCTTTTCAGACTTCCATGAAGCCGGGCCATTTGCTCTGAAAGCAAAGAGCATGCAAATAGTGGTCATTAGGGTTGGATGCGGGTTGGAGTGATTTGCCTGGCATCCTGTGACTGAAGCCCATGTGGAAATGTTTCCCACATAGCCTTCAACTGCTTCAACCATTACACCTTAATTTCACTTCTTGTGATCTTCTGGCTCACTCATCTTATAGCTTCCAACTCTTGCAACAGCAGAAGCAGGGATACAACAGACTCTAATTCCCTTTGCTATACAATGTCAAGCTTTTAGTATTTTTTTTTTCAGACTGATATCCATTGTGGCTGTCAGCATGGATGGGATGTTTGGTGCTCACCTCTGCACCCTTAGCTCGTGAAATACCTGAACAGATCTCTAGCAAGCACTTGGTTAAGGATAGTACAGCATTGCATCTGAGCATCCCTGCTCTAGTAGCCCAGCCTCAGGGTTCTCCCTAACACTGTCTGTCCGGCCTCTGTGCTTGGCCAGAGCCAATTCTGTCCCACTGTCCACAAATCCCTTCTGTCTTTGTATTCACACTCCCTGAGTCACCTGTCTGCTCACTGATTCCCAGGCCTGCCCTGCCAGCCTAGCCAGCTCCGTCTTTAGCTCTCTTTACACTTGTTGTTCTCCCTGTAGGTAGCTCTCAATTTTGCCCCATCTTCCATCTGGGCTTTTTGTGCTAAGTTTTCCCCCACTCTAGTGCAGCCAAACGCTTGTCTCCCCTGCCTCCCGCACCAGGAACTAACACAGGTAGCCCTGACTACCTGCAACATATCCTTTATTTTGCCATTTCTTTTGGTACAACTTCTTCCAGAGCCAATATGGGCTGAGGGTCTCCTGAGGCTGATGACAGCTCTGGTCTATAAAAGTGAGTTGATGAGCCATCAGTTCCATACCTCCCACTTTTCCCTGACAGGAAGCCTATTTCTATAGCACTGCCTGGCTGCCATGGATGAGATCTGACGTCGTTCCCAAACCTGCTTCTCTCATCCTCTTAAATATGTAACTCAGCTGCCAAGTCATGGATATGCACTTGGCAACCTGCAATAGCAACTGCAAACACAACATACACAACATGATTGTCAAACAAAAAAAAAGAAGAGATGGCTGTAGAGAACAGAGCCAGGGCTGAATTTTCAGGGTGATTTGAGATTCTGGCTTAGCTGTCCATGGGCAGATTGTGTCTGTATGGATAAACCTTTGCTGAGTTCCCACAGGAGAAAAGATGCAGTGTTTGGAAGGCTATGGAAATGGGGGGAAGTTAGGGACAGGTTGTTTGATAGAAATTTTCTTCTCCCCACCTTGTACTGTCCATGTGTTCTTCCATGTGTTCATGAACATCTCAGTGCTGCTTTCAAGGCTATGTTCCCTAGTCAGAAACTATTGTGAAAAGGAATGATGCCATGTTTAAGAGCTGAGAGCCCAGGAAATATTCCTTCTGTCTAACTGAACTGACTTGTCTAAAAGTCCTACATCAGGTATTTTCACCTCTTTGAAATACTCTGACCTAGTGCAGCTGTATGAGCAAAATTTTCCTTCATTGTGGCTGGTTTTCACCTTATAACTGACCTCATCTATTGAGAGGTGTGATCACAGAATCACAGAATTGTAGGGGTTGGAAGGGACCTCGAGAGATCATCGGGTCCAACGCCCCTGCCAAAGCAGCTCCCTAGCTCATATTGCACAGATAGGCGTCCAGACGAGTCTTGAATATCTCCAGAGAAGGAGACTCCACCACCTCCCTGGGCAGCCTGTCCCAGGGCTCTGTCACCCTCACTGTGTAAAAGTTCTGCCGCATGTTGGTGCGGAACTTCCTGTGCTCCAGTTTACAGCCATTGCCCCTTGTCCTGTCTCCACAGACCACTGAAAAGGGGCTGGCCAATTCCCCCTGCATCCCATACTTAAGATATTTATAAACATTAATTAGGTCCCCCCTCAGTCTTCTTTTCTCCAGGCTGAACAGCCCCAGCTCACTCAGCCTTTCCTCATACAGGAGCTGTTCCAGGCCCTTAATCATCTTCTTAGCCCTTCTCTGGACTCTCTCAAGGAGATACCTGTCCTTTTTATACCAGGGAGCCCAGAACTGGACACAATACTCCAGGTGGGGCCTGACCAGGGCAGAGCAGAGGGGGAGGATCACCTCCTTAGACCTGCTGGCCACACTCTTCCTGATGCATCCCAGGATCCCATTGGCCCTCTTAGCCACCAGGGCACACTGCTGGCTCATAGCCAACCTGTCATCAACCAGGACCCCCAGGTCCTTCTCCACAGAGCTCTTCTCCAGCAGGTCATCCCCCAGCCTGTACTGATACAGATGGTTATTCCTCCCCAGGTGCAAGACTTTACACTTGCTTTTATTAAACCTCATCTGGTTTCTCCCTGCCCAGCTTTCCAGCCTGTCCAGGTCTCGCTGGATGGCAGCGCAGTGTTCCTGTGTGTCAGCCACCCCTCCCAGCTTTGTATCATCAGCCTACTTGCTGAGGGTGGATGCTATTCCCTCATCAAGGTCATCAATGAAGAAGATATTAAACAGGACTGGACCCAACACCGAGCCCTGGGGAACACCGCTAGTCACAGGCCTCCATTCAGATTCTGTTCCACTGATCACGACCCTCTGAGCCCGGTCCGACAACCAGTTCTCAACCCACCTCACTGTCCACTCATCTATCCCATGATCTCTCAGTTTTTCTATCAGGATGTCATGGGAGACAGTATCGAAAGCAATCCTGCCCCATTTATCTGGATCTCTGTTGGCGCTTCTCTGACTCCACCATGAACTGATGTAAAACACTAACTCAGCAGAAAGCTGCTCATTTATTTTTGCTGGACTATTATTTTTGACAGTTTAGGGAGCCGCCTTGCAGTAGGGGCAGAAAAGATAAAGAATCCACACAAAGATAAATGATGTGAAAACTCTGATGAGCAAGAATGCTTCTTCCATCAACAACTAGCTATT
The DNA here is from genome assembly GCA_020800305.1 of Porphyrio hochstetteri. Lineage (NCBI taxonomy): Eukaryota > Metazoa > Chordata > Aves > Gruiformes > Rallidae > Porphyrio > Porphyrio hochstetteri. Next base: position 63,213,378 of record CM036908.1, on the reverse strand, counting down.
AGATTGGCTTAGCTGTAATGCGAAACCTCACCCTTTGTGGGGACTTGATTTTTATTGGCAAAAGGTGCTTTCCATAGAACTTGTACCGATTCTGGGCGCAGCCTAAAGCAGTGCCAGTTACACACGGCGCTGATCCCCTGTGAATGACTAGTATGAGAGATTTTCTGCTTGCAAAAACAAAGCTTTGCAATATCTCCAAGGTCAAAATCTCTCCCTCAAAATCATGCCCTAAAGTGACATGCCTTTACAGAAGGCAATTATTTCCTGGGGCAACTCGCAGGTCTCGAGCTGACTGCTCACACAGAGATATAGGTCGTGTCACTGTCACAGAGACTTGTGACCTGTTAGGTATACTTTTAAATCTTGTGAAGTCCAAAGCTAAAGTATGTTTAACATTGAGTGCTGTACAGGCATCACGGCCCAGAACAGAGGGACTGGTGCAGCTGCCGTCACTGGTGCCAGCTCTGGGCTGGTGATCAGGAAAACCTCTGTAGATCCTGACCACCAAGGAACGCAGCAAGCCCAGAAGAGTGTTTGCAGGGATGTTATTGCATGGAGAGCACTTGATTCCTCTGTTGGGTCTAAAATGTTCTCCAGGGAAGCTGTTTAGCAGAGCTGGGAAGGAGCTGAGCACATAGTCCCAGTCTGCAGCACAGGCTGGAGGGGGACTTGTGTGCCAGGACCTGCGGTTCCTAGGGGACAGCAGGCTGTCACCGAGATACTGCTGTAAACAGCACTCGCATTACCCAGTGGGCAGCGTCCCAGGCGAGCACCATGCCATCTGTGAGTCTCCCCACCTTTCCCAGCTCCATCTTGTTGCTACTGCTCATGTTTGCCTCTGCAGCAGGTCCCAAGGGCCACGGGAAACCCCATGGGGTGGGCAGGGCAGGGACCTGACCCACTGCCCCAGTCATTCAGCCATTCACATTAGTGAGAAGCAGCTGAGATGTATTTTGAAGACAGAGGAGTGGTATTTTCTCCTTCCTGTGATGTGTTGGTAGGCCTTGCTCTGACGTACTACACTCTTCTCTACTTTTCTTTCATGGTTCATAATCCCTGGTGTGTAACAGAAAGGTAGAGCATTTGCATGGCCCTTTTCTTCTGAGAGTTGTAAACCAGTGTTAGAAAGCTGAGTCTGAAGACTAGAACAAACAAGTCAAAATAACCACTTTTTGTCCAAGGATTAGAGCCATGGTTTCCTAGTATTCATCTCTGTGGTCTAACCATTGCATAGGCTGCTGACATGAAATTATTCTTTCACCTCATACCCAGCGCTGTGCTACCAAATAAGATTGACCAAGAATTTGTGAGAGTCTTGTGGCTGGTACCTGGCAAAAAGCCACCGAAAGCCTTAATGTTTCACTCAGTTTGAATTGGTAGGCAGATGGATTTCAGCAACAGAGTCATTTTGCTTTAAAGGTGACCTGAAAATTATAGTTAAGGGTTTGTGAGTGTCTCTTGTTAATTAAGAAGGGACTAATCTCATTTATTTTCAGGGCATTTTTTTTAATGGATTTTTTTTTGTAATGTATGGACACTGTAAAATGCTGTTGCTAGTTGTTTTGTAGTTTGTCCAGTGTCCCCTGAAGGGTCTATCTGGTGTTTAACGTTCTCAGAATATCAGGAAAGTCCATAACATATTCCATTTTTAAACAAAGTTTTCCTTTCTCCTGATACTTAGTCTCTACATAGTCTCTTTACATAGTCTCCTGACACCTAGTCTCTGCATAAATATTATTTAACACCCCCCCCAACCAAACAAATAAAAAGCAATGTATTGTTTAATGCATGGCTCCATTTGATTCCTCATTCTTTATTGATTCACTAGCAATCAAAGAACTGATGCTCCTAAGCAAACTTTCAGTTATTTTTTCAGAACCTGGAAGACATGAAAAAGGATAGATACCCATTTTTTTCTTTCTTACGCTGTCAACATTTAATCTGGGAGAACTTCTCTGAGTGAAAAGCAGACATAACAATAGGAAGTGGCCCATCTGCACAGTGCTTGTGTTATAAGTATCTTGCTGAGCTGGGCTGACAACTTGATCATGGATTTATGGCATGTACTCTGTATGCTGTTTTCTTGCAGATGGTAAAATTAACTCCAGGTGTGGAGTACTGGAAAGACGATACTAACACACTTGAATTTGCCAGGTGAAAGATTTATGTTTAGTTTCAAATTATGCAGGTTTAGGCCTTGATACAACAGTTCCAACTAAGGTGAAATCACAGCCTAATGCTGGTTTTCCCAAGAGACTGGAGCTCCTTTGCTGTTGCTCTGCAGCATTTATCCCATGATATTAATGGAGAGAATCAGGAATATGCATTTACTCCATACTGCTCTCAAGTTGAACCCACTGCAGAGGGACCCCTAAACGTGTGGGGTGAGCCCCACCACGTGTCAGAAAGCCACTTATTGGAGCAGCAGTGGTGGATTCTGGGGCCAGATGCCACCCCAGGGGTCTAGAGGTGGAGGTCCACAGATTGATGTCCCTTGTTGCCAGTGTTACGTATGACCCTGTGCAACACTGGAGGACTGGAAGGCTTTGGGGAAACCACAGGTCTGTGGGGGACAATGTGCATGTAACTGTGAATTTCTGTGGCAGCAGTGGATTAGGACTTTATCATTTAAACTACTGGGGGAAAAAATCTCCAATGCCCAAACTATATCCTCCCTGCTTCTGCTTTCTTCTCGAGTGGAGTGTGGGTGGAACGTGGCACTGGTGGGTCAGGCACATGCTGCCTGCTGCTGCCTCCCTGTCCTGCAGGGCATTTTCCAAGCCTTGTCTTGGTGGAGCTGCCTGCTCACCTCTTCCCTAGCCACATGGCTACTGGCAGGTGCCTTTCATGGTCTGTGTCTCAGCAGCTCTGGCCAACTTCTCCACTGGGCTTGGGAACGCTGCTGACTCTGCCTGGCAGCTCTCCAGGGAGAGCTCCCTGGTGACCTCTGCCTGTCTCTGCCCACAGCGATACCAGAGAAAAGCTCTGGAATGGAGCATTTTACATTTAAAATCTTCCTAAAACCACTTGAGACATTGACTGAAGGGTTTACATGGCACAGTGTGTATAGTGGGGGGGACAGAGCAGGAGCACCCGGGGAAGCCCCTTTACACTTGGGTGCTGTGTTCTTCAAAGCGATGCCTCACATTGACCTCACCACTTACCCAGATGTTTTCTTAGTGTCAGTTAGAGGTCAAAATAGATATGCCTTTGTGTCATGGGATCTTGACCTCTTTGCATTGCTGCTGGTAATTTCGTCTCCTCCTACTACTGCATGTTCATACTCTGTATTTCAGCTCCCATCTTGCAGCTGAGGTAAACCTTAAGGAAGGAAAACATGCTCACTTTCAGGAAATGCGTGTCAAGACTTTAATGAGGTATTTCGATTCGATTAGGCGAGCTCAAAAATAAATAGGGTCATTTGGGTGGGAATATTTTCATCCATTGTCTGAAGATCATGTCTGAACAAAACGTGAAACAGGAAGGCAGCTGTCATTTCAGCAGGGTGGATGAGTGGTCTGAGCATAAAAACAGAGCCAGACATGCCTGCTGTCAAATGCTAGCTCAGGCACTTGCCTGGTATGACTTTGGTAAAGTCATTCAGCATCTTTGTTGCTGTTTCCAGATCGCTCAGAACGAAGTAATAATTCTCACTACCCTAAAGAGTATTGTGAGGTAATTAATTCATCTGTGCAAGGCACTTCAAAGATTAAATTATTACTACTATTATTATTATTAATTTTATAAATTCACAACACAGTATAGCTGACTTACATCCATTACTTAAAACCTCTTTGATCTAAATAATATAGTCACAATTTATTATACTAGCAACTAAACGAGCAACTTCAGACACAACTTTGGAGGTGAAATGTCCTATTTCTCTCAAGGTTCCCAGCCTGTTTTGTGGTTATAATAGTTGAAAGCTGGTTCAGGATACCTGCCAAACACATTTCACTGCCTGTCCCTTTGAAACCGAGTGCCATGAAGAGAGTACAAACCCGATAGATAATATTCTCAGACTGGAATTAACACTGTGTTCTGAAATGGTATGTATGGGTCAACCACTAGAATCTTCCAAGATGACTGCAGTGCAATATTCTCTGGAAGAAGGCTGGATGCCAAAGAGGGAAAACTACATAGTCAGCCCAAGTGGATGCAACATGAATATGTGACACTGGATGATGTCAAATGTGAGTAATTGCTGGTATTTCGTATCAGCCAGGCATCACCCATACAAATTAGAAAGCTATTTCTACTAACACTAACAATTTTGGAGTTTTCTTTTGAGGAAATATTGGGTTTCTTCTCTGTACATTTTCAGATGCTGCTTTACTTTTGAAGAAAGAAAATGACTCACATCACATGCTATCGTTTTCAGAGGTTATGAGGTATGTCAAACTCTTTAGAGTTTGTTTCAAGAATTATGTGTGTGTGGCTGATAGTGGAAGGACTAGGGTGTAATAGAATGTGAAATATCAGAGATGTAGAATCTCTCATCTGTGGGGTTCAGTGTGAAGCAATACCAAATGCATGTTGTCCTCCAGTTCTGCAGGGAAATAATCCCATCACTTGTTTGAACGCCTTCCACTCTAGTACCTAAAGGAAGGCAAGAACTTGGGCCTAAATACCTGGAGTTTGTTATCTACCTTACCCAAAATTAAATTCCATCTTAGGCAGCGCATCCATAACACTGCACCAGGAGTGCTCTGGGCTGCTGTTCCTGTCAGAGTTACAGGGCTCGTTACTTGCTGCTGTCGCATCTCCGCCTTTCAGCATAGGCTGAAAACAAGGAGGCAGCAGACAGAGCCTTATATCTCAGAGGTGTATTCCTGAGAGCACCAGGGCTGTACGCTGGCTGCATTGCCTTAATTTAGGAATGTATCTGTAGACCTTAGTCATGCTGTCCTTTCACAAGAGGAGAGGTGTCTAAGTTATCCCCCTTTTCCTTTGATGTTCAGTTTCCAAGATGTTCAGTGCAGAAAACATGCTTCTTGGAAGTATGTCAGGTAATACCCAATTCAATCCACCCTTCAGTATGTTTACTGGACTCTGTTAGCAATTCTCTAGCAGCCTTCAAAGTCTCAGTGTGGGGTGGAATGCTTGCTATGAATAGGTCTCAACCAGATAGCTAATATTTGGTATAATTCAGGCCCTTGAGCAGAGACTTTGTTGTTCTTCATAATGTTCTGGTGGTGTCTGGATCTGCAGATCTGCAGACTTCACACTGACTTTTCCACCTCTCATTTAGGAATAAGAAACTGGATGAGTTCCTCATGGCCCTGCTCTTCTACCTATCACTTTACCTGGAAAAAATTGCTCTGGAAAAGAAACACAGATCCTTGATTTCGTAAGTATAAGACTTCAGGGCTGTAAGTACCCAGAGCTTGCCCCAGTAAACCTGGAACCACAGGGCAGTCTTTTGTATTAGAATCTGCATATGAGCAAGGACTGCTTGTTGTATTGGCCAGGTTTATATACAGAATACTAAGGACAAAACCCCCTTGGTCTCAATGTTGTCCCCATCCCCTCATCCTCTGTGCTCTCTAGGACACACGCTCCTCTGACTATGTAGTGAGACAGATTTTCTGGGGGAGTTTGAACCCTGCTTTTCCCCAGGCTTGCCCTGAGCGGCAGGCACTGCTGTTCACATGGCATGGCAATTCCTGTCCTCTCCCTTTAAAGATGGTGGCTGGATCCAGTCCTGCTGCAATGGGGTCACCAAATAATTTGGCTCCTGAAGGTAATGCTGCAATTTGAATAACTCATTACTGCTACCATCAACGTTAAATCTGGGTGAGTGCCCTGGATTGAATTACCATCCCTTAATGCCATTTCCCAGTAATAGCATTAGCATCCAGTCATTTCTGCTTGCAATACAGAGCAGCAAATAGTCACAACTGAGTCTGCTGGGTGTTAATTTGTGCTGTGGGTCACATCGCTTTAAGACTTAATTTCTAAATACTTTGCAAAGCAGGTTCAGATGACTCTTAGGTGCTAGAAACATGTTACAACATGAGGAATATCTGCTAGGAAAGCAGTTCCCAAGTAAGGGTGTGTGAGCACACTTGCTGCCTTGCAGAGTGGAAGTAGGGATGCCAGGGGAATGGTTTAGGAGCTGCTGTGTCAGAGGGTTGTATGCCTTGGGAGAAAGCACTGCAGAGTTACAAGCCATGACTGTAAGAAACTTTAATGGTTTTATGGAGTCTGTAATATTTTCTGAGACTCAATAGAGCATTTTCTTAAACCACATGATTACTTGCTTCACAATTCCTGAAGCCTTGATATAAAGAGGGACTGATTTACCTGGATTGAAGAAAAGACTGTTGGAGGATTGCTGGCCTTAAGGAATCGATTTGTTCCACATCCATAGTTTGCCAGGTGCTTCTCTCATTGTCCAAGGAATAAATCATAAATAAAGAAAACCATCAGTGTCGTTTGATACTCAGAGGTCATAGGTTCAGTTGAAGCGCCCTGGGCTGCAGTTTACAAAATGATCCCTTTGCTCTTGGCTGGTAAAGGACAAGGAGGACACTCCATGGGTCATGACATCTCAATGTCACTCAAATCATCTACTAGTGTGGCAAATACAGAAATAGACTGATACAAAGAGGGGTTTGGACCTTTTGCAATATAGAGTTACATTTCCTGGATTGAGTGGGCTCTAGTTAGCCCTGGATATACCCTGCCAGGAGAGGCTTTTCAGTGTGTTTTAGCATGCAGCGCTCCCAAAGTGATTCCTGCCTTTTGGTGGGAAACATATACTGACTCTCCACTGCTACAATACTGGTTTATTTAGATTCATTACCTCCCCTGAAGGGAAGCGGCTTGCTTGTCAGGATTACCTGCATGCACTGCACCATCAGGGAAGCTTAGAGAAGAGGCACTCACTATGCAGAAGAAGGAATTCAGGGTATTGATCTACTGAAATAGAATTAGAAGAAAGGAAAGTGAAATGACAAAAAGCAATTTTAGGCCCTATTTAATGTTAAAGTTCATCCTTAATTGTTTTAGCACCTCAGCTGACTTGGAGGAGCAGGGAGTTATTAATTGTGGTATGAAAAGCTTTCTGATACTGTATCTTTTTCCCTGTTCAAGATCTGCTATTTCCTCCATTACCCACCTGGTCTAATTTTCAACTTGGTATGTGCTGTATTTCAAATCATATGTAGAAAGGACTGTCTTTTCCCTCCTGTGGAGTAAAGTTCTGGAATGGTCTTCCACTAGGAAGTAGTGGAGGCAGGTGGGAAAATTACTTTTTTTTTAAGGTGGAGCTCGGTGAGCTTGTGAAAGGGATTTTATAACTACATAATAGAATCATAATGACATAAAATTACACTTGTGATAAGAATCCTTGGGTTTGTGATATGCTGATGCATTTGAGAGGATGTGAAGGAAGATTTGTTTTCCTGTATCTACCCCACATAAATCCCATGCTCAGGGCTGTTGCTAGTGGCCTGCTCAGGAAAAAAAACTCCCTCCACCTTCCTCCAAGATATAATTTCATTTCAGAGGCATTTTTTCTTTCCTACACAGTACTGGCTGTGTGCCACAAGTAGAGACAGACTGGAGGCAAGACATGCCAGTGCCATTTCATGTTTCTTGTTAGTGACACCTGTAATTTGCTCCCAGTTAAACTGACAGACAGATTACTTGGAGACAGGGCTTGGTGACCCGCCTAGTCCTTTATCAGCCTGATGTTCTTATATGACAGACACATCCAACGGCTGTGCAGTGCTCAAGCTGCTCTTCTTGTAGACCTTGTGTGATAACCTAGTAACACAGAAAACAATCCTGGTTATTCCTGCTCCTAGTTGGTGTATTTTGGGGTTCCTACTATTTGGGCTGCCTGGGAGAGATGTCTAACTCATCTGTTTGGACTACTCTTGTCCACAGCGAGCCAGGCCTGATGGTCTGCACAGGTCCTCAGTATTGGTGTCTGCAGTGCCTCAAGATAATGTCTAAGATCATCCTGGCTTCAGAAGTCATTGCTTCTGTGCATTAAACTTTCTTCAGAAAAGAAAGTATTGGAAGGGTTGCTATCAGAGGAAGGATGAATATGGGCATCTTTGGCTTCTTAGGACTTTATCTCTTGTTGGTGATGTGCTGGTTCTTTGTAAATACAAGCTTGAAGCTTTCCTGGTTTCTTCTAGGTTGTAGAAGATCTTGTAACTAACTTCAGAAATAACACACCAGTTTTCCAAAGCAGCAGGCATGAGGCATTCCCCCACCAAAGACAGTTTGGGAATATTCACCTCTGAAATATGTGACTCTATGAACAAAAACTCAGCAGCGGTGGATGAGACATGAATGGAACAAGGGCTATTATTTCTGTCCTGCATTTTCTTTCCCCTTTAGTTTCTGACTGTTTCTGCTTCCAACCTTTTCATGTCTTTTGAGGAAAATCTGCTGAATTTTATTAGCAATTATCCTTGAGAAGCCCAGAGTAATTGTCCTAATTTATTAAAGGTGGGTTGTGTAGAAAGCTTTAGAGCTGGAGGCCATCAGGGATAGGACAGATGAAAAAAACCCAGCTCTCCTGAGTGTGAAAGGAGGCTGGTGACATTTAGGCCGGCAGCGCTCCCAGGCACTGGGAGACAGTCGGGTGGATTACAGGGGAAGCAGAGGAAATAGAAAGCTCTTTGCTTTGGCATTTCCTTAGTGTTTGATCTGGATTGGTTTAAAATACAGGCTTGTGGTGTCAGCCGTTCCTGTTTAGAGGCAGTCCCAAAAGTGCTTCATGTGCCTTTTTGAAGAGGAGTAAGTGCTGTCTCCAAGGCAGACCCTCTGCTCCGGGCCATGCAGTGACAGAGTCTGCGCCTGGAGATACCTAAATGCAGCTCCAGGGCTTTTATGTAGGCTGCAGAAAGGCTTCATAAACTATGCAGGATCAAAGACAGCAACCTGACGGGCTGTGGGCATACAGCTTATAAATTGTGTGGGGCAAGAGAGACTGTCTGGGCCCCAGCCTGAGGCCTTGTGGCCCCACCGGCATTGCCAAGCCACCCTGGAAGCACCCGAGCCCAGCCTTGCCACAGAGGGGTCCCTGACGGTGGTTTATGTGCCTGAAAACCAGGCTCACTTCTCAGGAACAGCCACTCTTTGTTGCATCCCTTCTGCCCAGAGCACCTTCCTTAAAAACCTTTTTATTTTCCTTTTTTGTTTGCAACAGGACTTTGATCGTTACAGAGGAGGAAGAAATGGACAACATGTCGGCGAAGTTAGTGGTGGCCAGGATTCGCCTTGCCAAGGTGTACGGTAACCTCATCCTGGAACAAGGCATGGCACAGCAGCTCCACGTGCCTGGTGGAAAGTAAGCCAATCCTTTCTGGGCAGTCTCTCTGTGTCAGGGGCCATGGCAGCTCAGAGCCAAGCCCTCTGCTGAGTGACACCAGTGACTGCCCAGGGTAGTCTTGTGGGCTAAGGAATCACAGAAGGCAAAGGCACCATGAGACGTGTCCTGATCTCCCTGCAGCTCTATCTTATCTCATAGCTGACTCCAAACGTGTTTCTGGTGAGATGCTGCCAACTGGTTTGGCCACAGTGAGTTGCAGCAGAGCTCTGGGTACCAGACTGGAAAGCTCTAGAGCCGGTATGCAGAAGCCTTGCTAGATATACAGAGCAGGAAACCTTAATGGGTTCAACATGAAAGTCAGATGGGTGAAAATCAGTGCCAGCCCTGGAAGTTACCCCTGCCACTTCTACTTCATCTGGAAATCAAATGTTTATGTATGGGCTGGTTGCCACTGGTCACTGCATAAATCTCCTCTTATGCCAAGTCCGAGATAGCATGAGTCTAGCAAGTGAAGCAGACCATGTTGCAGCAAGTGAGGGGAGACAAGAAGTGCGTGAAATGATGGAGCCAAAGAGAAGCTGAAACTGCTGTCCCAAGAGAGCTTTCATTTTATTGTGCCCTATCCCACAAGGTGTCGGACCCTGAGAATTAAGGATGTGTTCTCTGCATCCTGGCACATCAACATTTCCCTGGGCACTCCTGAGTGCAGCCTTCTCTGCCACATTTCTGCTGCCAGAGTCCTGCTGAGCAAAGGCAACCTTCCCTCTGGTTGGACAGGGAGGGTCATGGCAGTGTTTCATTATTTCTGTTGGATGGCCTTAATGCCTTCACTTAGGAGGCTCAGTTCAAGCTAACTTGAATACAAGAACCAGATGCAGCGGGATGAAACAGCCTGTCACAGCTGGTGAGCTCTGCTGCCTCTTCACTCACTCGTGTTGCCTGGTAGATAGAAGTGGGCAGGACTGAGACGAGCAAAAGATCTAGTGGCAAAAACCCACCAGCACGGGCATGAGAGCAGAGAGCTGAAGTATGAAACTGTGTTCTTTAATGTTTCCATCACAGCAGGGGATAGAGGCTGGCACTGGGTTGGGATGTTGCTGCCCAGGCTAGGAAAACACAAAGGCTAGAAGAGAGCTGTGTCTTAACGCCTTCATGATGTCAGGTGCTGTATGAAGAGAGACCTCACCGAGTTACTCATAGCAGGGTGGCGGTAGCTGACTACCGCTGACTTCAGAATTAGGCTCACACTGAGTGTGTTACAATACATGGCACTTCCCATACCATACTGCAATTATATAAATACAATCTTTTCCAGGCTGACTCAGTTTAACCTTAAATGTTATCTGGAGCCTCCCAGACCATTATACGAACTGCCAAAACTAAGAGCTAAGGGACAGAACTGATTAGCACTCTTAGTTATAAAAGATGGTCAGGAAATTTTTGAGCACACATGTTTTTGGACAGGAAAGGTCCTTTGTCAAAACAGAAACTGTGGGGAGGGTTACTTTTCATGGATGTTTTTAACTTGAAAAAATGTTTAAATTAAAATTCTGAGGAACTATTGGTAAGGTACTACTCCCAGTTTTACTGTATTTTCTCATAAACCAACTAGGGGTTTATGATGCTGTTGAAGCTTTTGCTTCACCATAGCAAGATTTTAATGAAATCCTGTACTGTGCTGGTAAACTGCTTTCCCTTCCAGGTCTGCCCAGTGTCTATGTGTTCATAGGAAATTATGGATTCTTCATGTAAATATTTCCTCTGAAAGCTGAAAAAGGGAGGCTTAGGTGAAGAACATCTTAACAATTTACATGATTTCTGAAATGCAGCATTAAAATCCAATCTTGATACTCTCTCAGACTGGAATTTGAGAGAGTTCCTCCAGACCTGTTATTTGTATGCGTTAGCATTAGTCCTTTTGTGCCTCCAACGCCAGGGAAGGAATGGGTGTGTCTGGCTTTCTCCTTTTAAGTTGATGGGAGTTGTGCAACCTTTCGGTGGTGCCAGTTCCCTTATGGGCATTTGTCATAATGGGAAAAACACCGAGTGTTCCCAAGGCCGCGTGCAGCCACGGCGCAAACAGAGCCCGGCCCCCCTTACTGCTGCCTGCACCCTGCTCGATCCGGGGGCTGTTCAAGTCACAGCTGTGGTGGGGCGAGCTGCTAAATGGCACAGGAAGCATTCCTTCCCCATGTGCCCCCGTGCAGAGCAGTAGCTCTTGTGGATGTCTGAAGCCAACATCATCTTGCATTCAAACCCCACACTTACTGCACAGTCTGCCCTTAGAGTCATAGAATGGTCTGGGTTGGAAGGGACCCCAAGGATCACAGAGCTCCAACCCCCCTGCCACAGGCAGGGCCACCAACCTCCAGGCCTGGATCTACACAAGGTTGCCCAGGGCCCCATCCAACCTGGCCTTGAACACCCCCAGGGATGGGGCACCCACCACCTCTCTGGGCAGCCTGTTCCAGCACCTCACCACTCTCTCTGTAAAAAACTTCCCCCTAATATCTAATTTAAACCTTCCTTCCTTTAGCTTTAATCCATTCCCCCTTGTCCTGCCAGTGTCTACCCTTTTAAAAAGCTGATTCCCCTCCTGTTTGTATGCTCCCTTCATGTACTGGAAGGCTGCAATGAGGTCCCCCCGCAGCCTTCTCTACACTTCTCACAGCACCTGGCTATGCTGTCCTGTTCTTCTATGCATGAACTTATCCCATCTTCCTGACAGCTATGAGAAATCAATATTCCTGGATTTCTAGATGGCATGATGCTCTTTGCTCACCCATTCACATCTCTTACAAGTCCCATCCTGAATCTTGTTGCAAGTTTGATGTTTTCCAGATCCTTTCTGTATTTTCCTAGGTAATTAGCAACATGGGAGGTGCCTCCTAGTTCAACACTTGTTTTAGGAAAGTTTACTTCAAGCAGGTCTTCTAGCTTAATACCTCACCTGAGGGAAGAAAGCACTAGGAGAGAGAAGGGTGGAGACCCCTGGCCTTATTTGACTCTATTAGTGTTAATTGCTTTTGCTGCCCTTCACACAGGGACTAGAAACTAGTTCTAAGACACTGTGTGAGCTGTATAATGTTAAAAGGTGAAGCTGAGTTTCAAATTTAGGTTTAAGAAGCAGGGGTCACTTTAGGCTTCTCTGCTCTGGTATTCTGAAGACGGAATACTGTAGTTTAACAGAATTCATAAGGAATCAAAAGCATCAAAGTTGTTCTGGGAGTTCTGCTTTGGCAAGTGTCCATGCCATGCTTGCAAAGTCAAGCTTATTTTCCCTTGCACAAGACGTGAAGCGTCAGCAGGATCCTGTCTGGTGGGAGCAGGATAGGAAAATATGTGATCTTCTTGATCAAAAAATCAATAAATAGAAGTCAGAAGACAATAAACAGAGCTATAGGGCTGAAAGGTATTACCTTCATGTTCTGCTCTGCATTGATGGTTCTTGGGGTGATGGCAGCTGGTGGATGGCAGATGTGTGGAACATTTGATGTTATCAGGAAGATAAAGGACATGTCAGGAGTTGGTGAGTTGATGCAGAGACACGCTTTCCTGTGCCTGTGGCAGGATCAAGCCAGACCTGTGGGGATCTGTAGGCTAGCAGGGAAAATTTGCTTTCATTTCCATGAGAGTGAGTTGTGCCATTTCCAGAACTGAGCAGCTGCTGGGATGTGTGCATCACCCTGCACTTCAATGGCCATTTCTACGATGGACAGTCATTTGGCTTTGTGTGAGAATCCCTGGGCTCAAGTGGGTGGTGAGACCATCTCTCAGGCTTCCACTGGGCAAATTGCTGCTTCTTTAACAAAGGCCTTCTGTCATTCTTGGGCATGTTTTACATTTCTTCTTGGAGACACATCAGACATCTCTTTCCTAGTTTTCAAGTTTATTGTCTCAGCATTGGCCTGGCTTTGTGCCCTCAGTAACTGCTTGTTGCTCTTCCAGTGATGTCAGGAAGAGTTTTTTTATTGACTTCAGTGGGAACTGGGTTAGATCAGTGCTGACCACTTTTGAGAGGCTCATGCAGAGACTTCAGTCTAGATAGCATAGCAGGGGAGCCTTGCCTGCTCATCACATCTAGCTTTGTTCTCTGTCTCATTTAATTACCCGAGCCATACAATATTTTGCATTTTCTCCTTCTGAGGCAATGCAGAAGTCCTGCCTTTCTCTTGGACTGTGGGTCTCCGCATGCTAGTAATGAGGATCTACCAGCAACAACTTTATTGCCCTGGTGAAATGCCAGCTTGGCATAGCTCCATGAGTCATATTCAATGTTCTGTTCAGAGAGCTGAAAAGACGAGTGCTGCTATTAATTTTGTGCTCTTGTTCACTGCCTTAGGAGAAAAACATCGTTGCAGAAAGATCGGAGATTCTTTGAGGTAAGAATGACACAAAGATAAATGGAGAGTGTGACTGAGTGTCAGCCCACAGCATGTCCCTCCCTTGCACATCCAAATGTTCTTTGCTTTTTTGGTTGCCCCAGTAGCTTACTCACAGGTCAAGGTAAGTAGAATAAAATTTTACCTCTAGGGCCTACATGTCCCTGTAAAATACCTTCTCTTTGCCCTTCAGCCCAAGCCTTCTCCCTTTGCAGCCCTCAGCTGGCAAGTTTCAGTTCCTCTGTGGCTCTCAGACCCCAGGCAGTTCCCACCACAGCCTGAAGTACCTCTGGGAAGTTTGGTCTGTAGGTTTCTTCTCATTATTTGCCTCACAATTTCATCTCTGTTGGAAAGACATTTCATTGCCTTCTTTCATTTCCATTGCCCTTGGTGACATTTCTAGATGCCAATGAGCTCTTCTGGCCAGCAACATTGAGCTCCATCAGCCGTTTAGGAGACTCACTATGTAGCAAAGCTTCAGAAAATTAATACCAAACAACTGGGCCCAAATTATACTTTGTAATTCATAAATTGGGAAGCCTTTCCTTGAAAGAGGGGAACTGTGGTTTCCATTCTGAGGACACACAGCTGTCTCAGCAATGCCATCTTTTCAAGGACAGGCTCATCAGAGACTGGATTTATTGGGGGTTAATTCAGATTACACCATGGATCACAAGTGTCAAACAGGACTGAAAGGCTATATTTTATTTTATTTTTATTAATCAGCAAGCAGAGATGTGGAGGTGAGATGTGATGAGGTCATATCAGGTAGTAATATTTTCTGTGACCATAATGCTGTCATTCAGGGTGGGGATCATCCTGCCTACCTGCAGCTGCCCAAACAATAGCTGTCCAGTCAGACCATGCCCTTTGGCTACCTTGATGGGCAACACAGAAAAGAGAAGCTCAGCCAGAGGGTGAACTGTTGCCTCTTGGGATAGATGCATGTGATAGGAACCCCCCCAGAATGACTCTTTCAGACATCAGTCTCTTTCCATTGATCGTTGAGGGCAACTGGGTGGTGATCTCAGGTTAAGTCCTTAGTTTCTAGCAGTGAGACCGAGGCAAATTGATCAGAGTTGAGCAAGATGAAATCCATCTGACCTAACGCTGTTTATAGCCTCTTCTGTCTGCAAACCTTTTCAAAAGAGTCCTTTCAAATCTTCACTGATGCACGGTAAATTTTGATGCCAAATGGCTGCTGGCATTTTAGTGGGGTCGTGCCAGCTTCCAGTCTGGGGTGCAATGGGACTCTTGGCCTCTTCCCAGTGAAAAGGGGATCTGTGATTTCAATCTAGGGCTTCTACAACTTCTGCAGCCGTGTGGCCTGGCTTGTGTTCAGACGGAAGCACCTCTGAGTGATTCGGGAAGAAATCGGCAGGCTGCTTTGCTCCAACGTGTTCAATCCCGCCTTGAGAGACAGGAGCAACACTGACTGGCAGAAAGCAGGACACCAGACCTCTGATGCGAGTACTATTCGCTTGCCACACCTGAGGTACACATTTGACACACTGGGGAGTCCTTAGGGAACCTATTCTGTCTGAGGTAACCCCTGCATTTGTTTCCTTTCAAGGAAAGTCGGTGCCAAGCATCCTTCCATATACAGCATGGTTCACCAGCACTCGCCACTGCTCAACGTGCTGCTGCCCCTCCCAAAGGATGGTGCTCAACATCCCTCCCTGAACTCTCCACCTCGCACGCCTGACAGCCTGCCAGACTTCTCAGAATTGTTCACCACCAAGTAAGAGGTTATTTCTCTGCATAAACAGGTAGTGCTATGAGGAAGGATGTTGGACAGCTAGCTTTTCCTTACCGAGGGGCCACTGGCCTGAGGATTTGGGCTACATGGGAGTTAGAGAGGCACAGGAATGCAGGCAAGACAGGCATGAGTGAGCCTGAAACCTGCAGATTTCAACTTTCTTGGTTAGCTGATGGAAAAGCATCTACTGCCCATTGTGGTGCTTTGTTAAAACTCAATATTGTTCTAGGGAAAGGAAATATACTTTAATATGGATTTGAACAGAAATGAATCAAAGCCTTTCAAAACCAAAATGGGATTTTTCTTCTCTCTCTCAGTGTCTTACTTCTTCTTGATTGTTAGTTTTTAATGTTCTGAGCAGACACTACTGATGTCCTTTGTTCTGACAAAGTAATTTTCTAACTACGTTGTTCTTTTAAAATATAATTTACAAGGTAATAGAAATAAAACCTTTTTTTTTCTGATTAGTGATAAAACCAAATCTTTCCAAGCCTGGCTATGCCATAGGAGAGAAATTCCATTTTCCGTCCAGCCATGGTTAACAGAATTATTACTACACTACTTTTTCATGTAATAATTCAAGTAAATAGGACCACTGTAAATCAATTTTGCCCTGTTGAAGTGTATCTAAGGCTCCCTGTAAGGCTTTCCCACGTAAGTCTTCTTTTTCAGCTTGGAAACTTGAATTTGAGAGTTGCCTTAATTTGTCCAGATCTTCCAGAGCTCTGGCAATCTCATGAATGCTGCAGCATTGTAGGGCCTACCTACAACACACAACCAGCAATTCTGGTATTTCTTGAGAGTGTGAAGTTTGCTGCAGATGCACATGTAATTGTGCATGCTTTGGAGGCTGGGTGCATCCTAAGCACCTTGGCTTTATAGCTTATGCACAGAATTGTGTCATCCCTATGTAGCAGGGCCAAACCTTCCAGGGAGCTTCCAAGAACTACACTTCTTCCAAACCTTCCAAGAGCTACACTTGGACATATGCAACTTGTGTTGTGTGCCTGCACACCCCAGACAGAAACATGATGTGGTGTGCGAGGTGCTGAGGGTGTAAGTGTGATTATTCGGTTTTGCCTTGCAGAGAGCTGATATGCTCTGCATAATGGGTTACACACAGTCCAGCTAAAGGAGGTGAGGCTCCTTGCTGGTTTACCCAGGAAACATTACAAAGCTGTCCCTCTTTCTCCTCTTTTCCTTTGCTTCTTTGTGTCAAGCAGATTAACATGATGTTTTCTAACAGGGTGGGCATCATTGGAGCTCATTGTAGTGAGTTAAAATCTCTTATGAGCATGCCTGATGGGACGATGGAGGATGAGGAGGAAGAAGAACAAGAAGAACAAGGAAGAATGGGGAGTGGCGTCTCCATCCAGACTAATTACCTCAGTTTGCCACCTCTGAGAAGCCCTCAAAACAGACTTAGCGACCAGAGCACTGTACTCTCAAGAGCAGTGGTGGAAGGTGACTGTAATCAGAGGAACTAGCAGATGTGGTGTCTTCTCATGTGGAGCGGCATGGTTTCACACTGCTAATTAAATCACTTTGAAATTGCAACTTAAGTGGCCTAACTCATTTGTCAAAGGTGGGGTAGTTTAGCACACTAGGGCCTGGACAGGGTGACTGGAGACCTGGACTGTAATTCCTGGTTCTGTCACTATTTTTCCTTGATTTTAATCCTTTCATTGCACCATTTCTGAACAGTTTATTCTACCGACTTAATTTGGGAACTGCTTTGACATCTCGAGAAGAACATGACTCTTGATTTTAACATCAACCCTCCTTTTCTAAAGGGTTAGCAAAGCAACCAGGAGACATGACAATACAGTCTAAAAACTTCCTGAAACTTTGCCTTTAAGGGGAGTTACTCTGGAATATTTAATATATTGTGTTCAGTTCTTTTTTTATTTCCATCATCTCTCATTTTTTTCTCAGGTATTGCTAGCCTAAATTATGACCCATTGTGAAATAAGTATAGCAAAGAGAAATCCTCTTATTTAAAATACTCATCAAGTTTCATTTTATCTTTGTAATGATATCTCTCTCTTTTTTTTAAGTGATTGATTTTACATGATTGAGAAAGCACATCTTAGATGTTCAGACTATAATATGCAGTTGGGATGTCAGTATCTTGAAACAAAATGAATTAATGGTAAGAAATGCTATTGTTGTTTTACCTATGAGACTACCTCTACATGCTAATCAGGAGGAAAATTTACAATGAAATCCTGTCTTTGTCATAATCAATAAGAAATGATGAAAAACTAATTAAAGTGGAAAAGAACCAGAGAGGTATTATTATTGTTCAGAGGAGAAATTTGACACAGTGCTGGTTTGGAAGCTTTTCAGCAAAATACATCTATGCTCTATAAAAAGAATACAATTTTCCCTTGCAAAGTGTAGTTTTTAAAAGGACAACATTTTTCAGAGTAATTATGATGAGAAATTTACATCTTCTGGATAAGCCAGTAGTGCAGGGACCAGATCACTTCTGTGGGATGGCCCTGCACTGCCTTACCAAGACAGACACTTGAACTGCAGGTTCACAGCTATCATTTAGTCTCTGCACTTAGACTGGCACATGTTATTTTAACACCTAAGTTGCATTGTGGCCTCGGCTTGTTTTCCATGTCAACTGAGTCCTTTTACCTTTGAATGAGACTGTTGTGGCCTGCAGTTTCTCTCTCAAGCTTTTCGTTAGACATCTGTTCTGATACAGAGCAAAAATAGTTAAAAACAACCTCTTTGAAATGTTGTGGGATGGAAAACACATTATCTCCTGAAGGAGATGAAATATAACAGATACAGAACCGTGTGTAAGACTCCTGTATCTTCCTCATATACGTGATGTGGACTGATGCACTGCTTATTCAAAATTAACATTTCTAAGTTACACATCGGCACTCATTTTGGGCAAGCCTAATTTATGTTAGTCTGGTACCATATGGTCTGAAAAAATGGTGATGAGACCTTGAGATGGTGCTTTAGCTGCAGGTTTCCTGGGAGCTCATCTGGGCCAAAGTATGTGCAACTGTCTCCCCCCACTGCATGGGCGACTCCTGGATGGTGTGTGCCTGGCCAAACACACAGGAGGCAGCTGTGGTATCATTGCCCTGCAGCAGTGTAGTTTCCCTACCAAACGATGCAGCAAGATGTTGGCTAACACCTGGAGCTGATGGAGGCCACAGCCCAGCTTCCTTCTCTTGGTCTTGGGAGAAACCTTCCAGTTCCTGCCTTAGGAGGCCTGTATGTGCTAAATGATGGTTATAGCTTTGTCTCTCTAGCTGTGACGCCAACCCCTCTCTGATCTCTGGACTGACGTGCCAGTACACTAGTCCTTGCAAAAGCACCTTGTTGGTTGTGGCAAGAAACAGGCATCACATGGGCCTCAGGAAGAGTATGAGGGAAACGTGTCCTTCACCACATCGGTCCCACAGGCCAATGCAGTCTGTGGTATTTGCTAATAACTGGGGGCGGTGAAGGCCCTGCAGTGCCTGGGGCCGAGAGTTGTGCACTTGGCCTGTGGTGGGCCCAGGATGACAGAAGACTGAAGGGTGGAGCAGGCAGAGCTCCTGGATGCAAACACACTTTTTGTGCACTGTCACTTTCCTGCAAGGCCCGTGTCACTGCAGAGAGGAGGAAGTGCTGAGCAGCTACCAGCATTGCTTAATGGCAGTTGATGAGCTACTCAGAGATGATGTTCAACAAGCTGTGTTTGCCCCTCTACAGACTAAAGGCAGGTTCCTCACAGTCTCCTGAAGTGGAGCAGCCCCAGAGGAGTACTTTCTCACTGTAAAATAGTGAGCAATGAGTGACTGCTTCTGGAACAAGCTGTTTTCCTTGGACAAAGGCAGCTCCAGACCAGGCACAGTCTCAGTTACTTCTGTCTGCACCTAGAATATGCTGTTTGGCTCACTCTGCAGGAATTACCTGGATAAAATCTGATGGTACTAGTGAGTCCTTGTTTTAAAACACTCCAATTGCCAGCCAAGCCCTCAGCCATGGCTTTGGGACTAAGTTTTCTGTGGTAATCTAGCAACAACCTTGAACTTTCCAGAAAGGATTAGAAATACCCTGAAGTTCAGATCCTTTAGTCAGCAGCGTCTCTTCCCAGGACTGCCTTCTCAGCGTTAAGTGTCTTCTTCTGAGGTAATGTATGTCTAGGACGACCCATGCTTGTTTAAGCATGTAAGCAAAACCTGGCAGCCTTTCACACATGACAGTGAGTCATCCTTCCAGCAGGAGAGAGTGAGTCAGAAAGGGCAGTTGACAAGCTTTATTTATCAGACTCCTGTTATTTGGCCCAGGAGAATTTTACCCTGAAAAACCCACCCTCGTTAATGACAGGCAGAGCTCAGACCTGGATTGTTTGACTTCTGTCTTTTTACCCCATAGGCTCTGCATGCAGTTTTGTGTCAGGAAATCAGGGTAGGTTGGCCATTTTTATTTTTAAGGGGGGTCTGAATGTGCCAGCTGTATTGGAATAACTTGCCTGAGCTACAGTTGCAAACTCAAGTGCCTCTCAGTGATGGAAAGAGCCTGGGGGGCTTCAGTGCAACAGCACTTACAGAGTTCCCATTTACTTTCTTCTCTTAGGACTGCTTTGCTCTGAGCCTTACTTGAACGCTGCTAACAGGGCCTGGTGTCTCCACTGGCTTTTGATTATGGTTCTGCCACTCACAGGCTCCATACAGGGTGTGTCGGTGTGTCTATTTTCAGAAGTTATATTGCTCAGTTGTAGAAATTCACGCCAGGCAGAGAAAGTTGGCAGGAAACGTCCCAACTCAGAAACGGAACAAGAGACAGAGACAGAAATCTGCCTGGCGATTAAGGAAACTCTGCCCTTGGGGGTTTCAGGCATTCCGGCTGGGAGGGAGATGGCAGCGGAGCAAGGGGACCCATCAGATGTGGTGTGACCATAATGTGTAGTTAGGAGTCTTGAGGTATGGAAAGAAGCAAAGTAAGCTCGAGCCCATTCTACTCCTGTTGCAGGTGGGTTTGGAGCAATAACCTATGAAGGCAGCAACCACATAGTATCAGGGCTACAGGGCTCAGCAAGTTCTTTGTGAGCTGGCATGGCAGGACCTGGAGGTCTTGCAGGTTCCTTTTCTCTGGTCCCTCCAGTTCAGTCCTGTTCTTCTTGTCCTATTGGGGGCCAGAGTCTGATATACAGGGAAAAGGGAGTCAGTCGGAGCCTGCTCATTTTTCTGTGCAAGAGAGACAGGTCAAAAGCAGCATTTAATCAGCAAATAACAGGGTTTTTCCATTTTTGCTTGAGCTCATGCAAGTGTTTCCTTGGTGTTAAGCCCCAGTGAGATCAGGGGACTGACACTCCTATATGCATTCAGGAATGTGGCTCTGTTACTACTAGCCAAGCGGGGACTCACAGGGTGCTGCAGTGGTGAAAGATGTCACTGTGTTTCCTGATCCTGCCAGTGTCCCCTCTCTGCCTGTAGCAGGGGGAAGTATTTTTCAGTCCATCTTCTTTCCCCTCTCAGATAGGCAAAACACTCCACGAATCCTTGACAGAGCTCTGAAGATGTTTCCTATTGCTCCTGTTCATTCTGTGGCTCATCTCCCTTACCCACTCAAAGCCAAAGCTGCGCCTACCAACCAACCAACCATCCTTCCAGCCAAGGAAGACCAATAGCAGCTCCCTTGTACAGACAGCTGTCCCCATTGCAGCACTTGCTCCTCGCCTGGAGACGGCATGTTGCTTGTGATGCTTTTTTACCTGAAGATGTGCTGGGGGAAAAAGAGCAGCAGTCAAACTGGAATGGGCCAGGCAGTGATTTGCAGTAGGAAGGGAGGTTGTCAGTCTAGATTTCCTTAAGCAAGGCTTAAATGTTTGTGGTATGTGTTCCTGCTCTGGCTGGGGTGAAGGCCTTCATCTGGTAAACAAACTGCATGGGAAGCACCAGGGACCAGTTACAGCTCCTGTGGCTCCAACTAGGTTGTAAAGGTTTGCAGTGAGATTTTTTACAGCTTGCAGGAAAGAAACCAAACTGCAGTTCGTGCAACGTGAAGATGTTCTTACCCCAGTTCTTCCTCCATGTGAGAGACAGCCTTGAAAGGTTCAAAGAACAGGCTGTAAGTATACTGTCACCTCTTACAGCATTTCAATTTGGAAGAGACACTGGTAATAGAAATGTAGTGTATTTCTCCATGTGATCTTGCCTATTGACAGAAGAGTAAACAGAGGGGCTTTTCCTTCCCTTCATTACAGTAGGCACAAACAAGTAGCTTCTGGACACGCACTCCCAAGTCTGCTAGTCCTAACAAGATCTGACCTCAAAAGGGTCCTCCTGTATCTGACTCCTTGTTTTTCTCTCTCCAAACCAACATGAGCACATCAGCCATGATCATGTCTGGGCAAGCAGGGAAGGCCTGACTTTGTGAAGTCCTGCCATGGAAAACAGATCCTTGGGAGGGGGCTTCCAGTGTTCATCTACCTTCACTACATTAGGAAAGGATAGTTATTCTTTCTGCTGAACCTGGGAGATTATGTATGACCTGTTTCTGACTGTGATGGGATGTGTGGGGATTGTGGATTAACGACTTGCCCCAAGGCTGGTATTAGCATTTTTCAGCGTAATAAACAAGAGATAAAGGTGCACCAGGTGTTCATAGCAAGTCATCTCAAGACAAGGCCCGGTTCTATGTATGTATTGATTGGGTTGGGAGACACAGTACTGCAGACTTAAACAGTCAGGGGATTGACCCACCCATTGCTCCTTAGTACTTAGAAGCTCTAAGAGCTCCAAGAACTAAGTGTTGTCACAGATGGATACGTGCTTTTTAGGAGGATGATGAGATGTGTAAAAGTGTTACAGAGAGGAGAAGCTCAGATGCATGGAGTTCTGCTGTGGTCTGTGTCATGGGGTGATCAGGAGCTAATAGGCCAGGATCAGATGGAAGGCTAACACAGGTAACACCATGGTAGGCATCTGCTACAGCTCACCTGGTCAAGAAAACAAAATAAATGGAGCCTCCTCCAGAGAAGTAGAGGAATTGTCACTGTTTAAGTCCTGGCTTCTATAGGGTATACTGACTGACCTGAAATCTGCTGGGCAGGAAACACAGTAGGGCACAAGTGATCCAGATTTCTGGAGGGGGTCAGGGATAATTTCTTGACACAGGTGCTGGACAGAGTGAGTAGGGAGATGCTCTGATTAATTTGCTTTTGGCAAACAAGAACAAAGTTGTTTGGGTTGTGGTGGTTAATGGCAGCCTTGGAGAAACCAAGAGGTGGTAGAATTTAAGATCATGAGAAAACAGAGAAAGCTGTGTAGCAGAACAATGACCCTGGGTTCAGGAGAGCAGACTTTGGCTTGTTCAGGGAACTAGCAAGCAGTTTCCCTTGGGATATTGCTGCAAAGAGTATAGGGACACAGAGGGTTAGGTGATCTTCAAGGACCATCTCCTCAAAGCCTAAGAATGGCCCATACTGTTAAGCAGGAGGCTAAGCAGTCAGTGCATGAGGACAGCTTGAGTGCACAGAGAACTGCTGAGGGAACTCAATCATAAAAAGAAAACATGTAAAGCAGGGGAAGCAGGGACAGGCAATCAAAAAGCAGTGTAGAGCTACACAGGTATGCAGGGGTGGGGTGAAGAAGGCCAAAGCTTGGCTTGAGCTGATACTGGTGATGATGTGAAGAGCAACAGGAAGGGCTTCTACAGGTACATTAATAATGACAGGAAGACCAAGAAAATGGGGGTTTGCTGCTGAATAGGGTGGGTGATCTAATGATGTGGGATGCACAAATGTCTGAGGTTCTTTGCATTGTCTTTGCCTCAGTCTTTCCTGGCAGAGTCTGCTCCCTGGCAGCCATGTCGAATGGCAGAATTTGGAAGAGAAATTTATGACCCACAGTTAAGAGAGTGGTGCTGGGATCATTTAAGTAAAATGGCTATATATAAATCCATGGGACCAGATGGGATGCAGTCCAGCCAGCATAAGGAAGAAAATTCTTCATAGTGAGGGCTGTCAGGCACTAGAGCAAGTTGCCCAGAAAGTATGTGCAATTTCTATTCTTGGAGGCACTCAAAATCCAACTAGATGAGGCCTTGAGAAACCTTCTGTTCATTAAGCAGAAGATTACATGAGAGTCCTGCAGAAGTCCTTCCCAACCTCCCTTTTTCTATCATTCTGTCCTGGGTTCAGGTAGGATAGAGTTAATTTTCTTTCTTTGTAGGCATCTGACTGTGAACTAAAGATCCCCTGGAAATGAGAGAGTAAGTGATGGCATGGGGACTGCAGCTGTCAGGAAGGTCTCTAACCTCTGGCTGCTTGGATTAGTGGGGTTTAAACAGCATGTTCTGCTGCTCCACTCTACCCTGTCAGGCTTTAGGTGTGTTCTAGGTACTCCAGGACTTCCTGTCTTGAGCCTCCCAGTGCTCAAGGTGTCCTGTCAGACTCTCCAAAGTCTTCATGAGTCCCTTACAGATCTTTCTCCTGGAGTCCTGGGTATGTATGCTGAGACCTCTCTGAGACATGTTAACATGAATGTGAGCAACTATGGCAGCTGGTAGCAGATCTGCTCTTGCTTTACCAGGGTGGCAGAGGTTATAATAGCAGTAGAGTGCAGTGGAAGTCTTGCCAGGGCTTAGTCACCAGCAGAGAAGCTCTCTGAGCTCCCTGGGCATGTATTCAGGTTACCAGGGTGGGCTGGCACCTATACTATTGTATCTTCACAGATCTTGGTACCTATCCTAGGAGCTTGCACCATGCACACCTCCAGTGTGCAGTGCAGACTTACCCCAGAGAGACCTTGGTTTTCTCATTAAGTTTTTACCTTGTCCCTGAACAGCTGCTGCGTCAGATGTTGCACAGTTGCTGGTTTAGCAGGTTCACACCCACAGAAAGGCTACTGCAAGTACTTTAGGTTTAATTTAGGTTTAATCAGTGATTTGGACATGTTAACATTCTTTATTTCAACACTACTTCAGAAGGGCTGCCTTGGAGGTTACTTAATTCTCTGGAGACTTCTGGTTGGAAGGTTAAGCAGATTTTCCAGGCCTTTAGCAGCAGATTGTGTATCTCTGCAAGTGAGACACTCTGCTGACTGACTAGATGGAGCCATGAATGTCCTGGAGGAAAACTCAGGGTGTTTCTGAAACCTCTCTGTAGATGACGAAATCTTGGGGAGCAAAACCCTGAAAGAACTGAGCTTAACTTTGCAGCAAGGATGAAACTTC
The DNA here is from genome assembly GCA_020800305.1 of Porphyrio hochstetteri. Classification (NCBI taxonomy): domain Eukaryota; kingdom Metazoa; phylum Chordata; class Aves; order Gruiformes; family Rallidae; genus Porphyrio; species Porphyrio hochstetteri. The sequence goes on along the minus strand of CM036908.1, from coordinate 63,188,744 downwards.
AAACAGGACAAAGCTGGACGCACCTATTCACAGTTAAGTAGACATGTTATACCATCCCCTTCTAGATGCTGAGTCTGAACTACTGGCTGACCAAAGTCCAAATGTCAGTCCCATCTACCATCTTTCAGCACATGTTGTGTGACTATGGAAATGTGAGAAACCCTGTGGAGAGCAGTAATAGGTGCCTGTGCAACTCTAAGTGTTCATTTCCCAATGGGGCTTGATTGTTGTGTTACTGTCCACTTGGCATGAGTAAAACCATAACGAAACACCTGACTGTGGTGACCAGAATACCACTTGAGAGGGCACATTCTCTTCAAAGAAGGGAAAACTGGCATACAACTCTGAGGAGAAGGTTGGCAGCAAAGCAGGGAAGTCAGGTAAAAATCCAGGACTCTAGCTGTAATACCAAGAGTAATTTACTGCTTAGAGAGGCTTATATGTAATACAATTAGCACTGCAGGATAAGAACTGTCTCTGGAGGGGTTTCTTTTTAAATTTTATTTTTTTTTTAGAGATCACTCAAAGATTCCTTTCAAAATAATCATCACTGTATGCAGGCAAGCAAAAGAGTTACTGAGGGAGAACAAACAGACAAATTGGCTCTGAGTTTTTGATTTCTCCATAATGTTCTAATTTAAAACAGAATAAGCAAAGAAAAAAGGAGGCAGAGGAATAGTAACTTAGTTGCTCTTAGTAAGAGAACAGAATTCACCTGTTAAGAGGACAAAGACCAGTATTAATGCCAAAACATTGTTTTACCTTTCCAATGAAGATTAGAAACTTGTCTGCAAATGGTATTTTGACAGAATATTTCTCTGTGGTTTCACGTTCTCATCTGAGTTTCCATCCAAGCCAAGCTTGTCCCTGATGAATTAGTATCACTGGAGTCACAAACCAGGAGTGTGGCTCTTTCAGTACCTATTATACTCAAATCAAATTGGTATTTAATCGGTCCGGTCTGGAGAACTGGCTCGTGGCTCTCACTCTGGCCACCCACTGCAACAAAACATGGGCATTTTGGGCCTGTCTCATCCTTCTCTTCCTCTCTTTCCCAATGACCATGGACTCTCTCAGACAAATTGGTGAGATACATTCAGGCAAAATATGCCACTTGCCTTAGCCCAAATCTCTCTGCTCTGCTTCTGCTTCTCATTGAGACTGTAGTTCATTTGCACCATCTGCAGACCTCCTGGCATGGCTGAAACTCCTAAAAATGGACCTGTGAGCTGCTAAAGAGATCCCATGGCTGCAAGGGAGAGCAAGAGAGAGAAGGGAGTCCACACAGGTGCTCATATTTTGCTTGGGAGGCAAAATAGCTCTGAGAGGGTTGGCAGATTTTAGAGACTGAGTGTTGTTACTCAGTGTGCTTCCACATAGCACCCAGCTACTCAGAGTCACTGTCTTGGAAGGACAGAGAGGAGCCCCATGGCTTTGGAAGTCACAGACCCTGGCTGGTAGCAGCATGTACATGACAGCCAGCAGAAGGTAGTTTCAGTGCAAAGCATGGAGTTATTTTGGGCTCACAAGATGCAGTACCTTTGCTATTTATCCTTGAATGTCTTTTACTAGCACTGTTTTTATTTATACTCCCACAACTATTGCACCCTCAGTAACACCACCAATACTTCTCAGTGCAATGGTATTTGTAGTGGTGAACAAAGCGTGGGACAGGCCCCTGTCAATGGCAGACTGTCCAGTGACAACAGCAACGTATCACAGAGCCTGGCAATTCCTGCCTTGCTTTCACCTGGACAAGGAATGGAAAGAGGGAGATGGAGAGAAAGGGGAGTCACAAAGGCATCCTTGTAAAAGCTTAGTGGTTTTGCTAAGACAATTAAAGATGTTTTACAAGGAATCCAGCACGTTTATTGGGAACTTGGGGATCTACATACGTCCAGAGCTTCTCATCCTTACAAGGCCAAGCTGCTAGCACTGCACTTCTGACTGAGGTATCCCAGGTTTAGCAAATTCCTCAGCTCACTCAATTCATGGTCCAGTGATGGCATTCTAGTTCAGCAATAGCGAAGTTAATTGTGTGCAACAACATGCCATCTTGCTCTTTTCAGGGAAGAGGTGATACAAGGAGAGAGAGGCTTCCACGTACTCAGTTAATATTTACATCAAAGAGATGAGCTGGTCTTTTGGCTGATGTGAAAAAGGAAGCTCTGTCTGTTTGAGCAGGGCATTTTAAGGGGTTTAAAAAATTCTATTTGATCATATTATGCAATAATTAAGGCACACATAGCATCTGGACCTGCATGCTCTGTTGGTAAGTGTGCCTGCTTGTTCAGAGGGACACAAATTTCCTGGCACTGTCAAGAGTGATACCTCAGGGCTTTGTGAGGATTAAGCCTTGGTTCTCTGTGCTGACATTCTCCATAAAGGTCAGTTAGCCTTTCGTGTGTCCCCTGTCAAACTAACACTAAGCCCCTTTCCTTTGCTAAAGATGATTCAAGTCTCAGAATATGCTCTTGACTAATGAGCTATTTTGGTTTCTGAGCCAGCTGTTTCTCTGGTGCAAAAGGCTGTAGTTCTGATTTGAAGTTAAAAAGAGACAACTTTGGCTTTGACAACGTTAGCTGCTTTGCCAGTGTATGTGTGTTGGCAAACCCTCCCAGCAGAAACACAGCTTACACCCACAAGAGAGTGCTTTATGCTGTAGGACCGTTTCCAGCTCCCTGCATGAAGAGACGTAGGGTGGCAGAGCCTGCTTGGCTGAAGTAACAGTATCAGTACAGGGCTTCAGCTCTCATCGTTATAGGCATGATTATTTTGCAGTCATGATGGAAAAGGCTAGACTGACAAATCTCTTGAGTGTGAGCCAGGCCTGAGGACCTGGATGCATATTTAGATGACCCCCACTGTAATTTTCAGACCTTTTGGTGAAAGATCCGTGGGCTTTTCTGTTCACCAGTATCTCCTTGATGTGACATTTCTTAAAAACTTCCCCCTTCTCTCCCTGCCCTCTGTGCCTTCCCAGCGTGGCAGCCGCAGTGCCATGCTGTCAGCCATGGCTTTTCCTGGTAAAACCTGTGCCTTCCTCCTGGGCAGGTCTTTACTCCCCAGTGCTAATGCTCCTGACAGGTCAACACCGATCCTTGTCCCACCAGTTCACCACCATGTCATCCTTTTTTATGGAGCCTCTCCTTTGGCCCCTAAGCTTGCCAAACTTGTGCCTTCCTTGTTTCTTGGATCAGGTCACATTCATCTTCATGTGGATTCTTCTACAGCACCCTTCCCTTCCTTTGTGATCCAATAAATCTCTATTGGTCTATGTCTCTGCATAATAATCTAGGAGAGCCAAACAAAGGAAGAAAAAGGGGATTTAAGTATCCATATGTTGATTTTAAAGCTAGATAACTTGGAGCCAGCAATGTCTGGTGGGTAGCCTGAGGTCAGAAAGAAAATATGTGTCAGAGCCTGCAATTGTATCTGTTTTTCCTGCATCTGAGACCATTATCTTAGTCATTAGAGCACCCATAAGAGCTCTCTTCTACACTTCTTGCATCTACTAATGAATGTTTTTCCTTCCATGTGTAACAATTTCTGTCATGAGCTCTACTGCGTACTCAGATGCAGGTCAGACAACACCATGCTTTGCCTTTAGTACAGTGATGGGAGCATATACTGCTGATGAGCTTGGGCTTCTTCAGCTAAGGGACCAGCAAAGTTTTCCTGTTGCTGAACTTCCCTTACTTCTTGAAATCCACATTGAGACAAACCCATTTGCCTGACATTTATCTACTGATGATTTGGGATCATGAATATGAAATCCAGGCTTCTTACGTCAGTCTGAACATACCAGACATTCTCTAAGTCAGTATTTGGGAAAAAAACTATCATGGGCAGCTTATGGGGCAACACTGGATTTTATACATATGACTTATACTCTAGTTTTAGCGTAGGAATATCTGAAGCATGTATCAGTGACTCTTTCATTAAAATATTGCATCTTGAAGCAAAGAAATCATCCTGCTGATTGTGTTTCTGTGCTTTCTAGTATGTGTCATGGAAAAAATTGTTTGTCATGCCAGACTTTGCCTCCAAGGAAGGTCATATTCCTTTAGCACCTGTTGATTAACACAATACCTGAGACTCCTTTCCCTACTTTTAATTATTAAGCGTGATTGAATCCCCTGTGGGTATTTCTAATGGTTGCTGGAATGCGCAGATAGTAGATACTTACCTGTTCTGGCCTGCTGGGCTGGAGGAACTCAGGACTTGTCATTTGTTTACATTAAGATTCCCGTTCTGATGAAGTCTGCCCCAGAAGACTCCACAGCTGGAGGGTGCTGTGTCTGCTAACATCCTGACCAGTGCTGCCCTGCTCCTCCAGACCCTCTTCTGATCTGGCTGAAGTCAGGTACATCAGCACTGTCCTGGCTGTTGGGCATGTAGGATTTCAGCAATGCTCTTCAAGGTTCATAGGTTTTCCAAGAGAATTGGTAACCCAGGCCAGTGCTGGCTGCATTGCAGCTGACTGAAAAATTGTGTGGAGGAACCTACATCAGTAGCTTAGGATTTTATTTCTGGACAGGAAAAAGATCTTTTGCCTTGTGATTTCCCAGGTTTTGGTGCTTTGTTTTGTTTGTGGTGGTTTGTGCTTTTGGTTTGTTGGGTTTTTTCCCCCTTCATTATTCGTATCATTTTATTGTGGGACTTATGCTTTGGAAAAAACCCAAAATCAAAACCAAACCCAAAAAACCCCAAAACACCACAACAACCTTTCAGTTCTGTTATTCAAAAGAAAATTTGTAAGCAGGATACATGCACTTATTAAATTAGAATGTTCATTAGTTGCTCATTTATTCCTTAAACTATGAGAGGAAGTTTTCTTTTTTCTCATCTTTCCCAACCTGGTTCTGTCTGGGAAAGCTGATAAAAATCTCACTTTTTAACTGCAATTTCTCATCCTGTATTTAGCAGACAGGATGGTTGCAAATGAAAGGTGACCACAGAGGGAGTGGCTAAATTGTCATCGTTGTGCATTGTTGTACAGGCTGATGATTATTAGTCACGGTATATATTGGGAAAGGTTCTTCATAATTTGAGATGCCACAACAATTGTTTCTGCTCTGCGCCCGCTAAATTGCTGTTTCAGCTGGATATTTGTTACAGCTTGTTTGACTACAAAATCTTTGGCCATCTGGATAGTATTTCTGTAGCATGGGTGAGAAGTCATGGTAGAAGCTCTAAAGCTTTATTAGGAAGAAAGTTCAACTCTTAACTGTTCAGCTTTGGGATAGACTGTGAAGGGAAGAGATTTGTTAGAGGTGCCAACACTGTGATTTTATTCTTTTTTGGACATCCTTTCTACCTACATTGTATATAAAGCCCCTTTCAGTAAGGGCTTTATATATGTAAAATATAGGCCAGAAGACATATAGGAACATCCTCTCCTAGCTTTCTGTGGCGGCTGGCAGAGAGCAACATGCAATTTGAGATGAATTTTAGGTGAAGCCATTTATTGGGAGAAATCACACAGATTATATACCTTTATTACTGCAAAAATGGCAAGCTAAAAATCTGCTTATTGGTTACACACACTGTTCACACCGTATTGATTGGTTAGTAATTATACTGAGTTCTGATAAACCTATCTTATAGCTAAATACCGTTAGGTTACTTTTAATGCCTAAAAGTATCCGCACACCTGCTGTTTTGACCCTCTTGTTATGGTTGGTTCCTAACATGTTCTGTTACTCCAAAATACCTTCCCCTAACTGCTTCTTGGTTTAGGGTAGCCTGTACCCTTATCAACAAGGCCCCTGTGTTTTGAGAATGTGATTATTAGGATCCTCTCAGCATGAGTAACTTTTCCTCTCTCATGGGAACAGAAGAATATTGTCAGGGCCTAAATCTTGGGACAAGAGAGCTAGGCAGCTATCAGGCCTGATGTTTTCCCCAACAGCTTTCCCTTCCAAAGGGTATCATCTGGTAGTAAAGCGTAGCATTTTCTGAAGCGCTGCATGCACACGGGTGTGGAACTGAACATGCTTAGAGCTCTCTGAAACGCTGCTCATGCTGCTACTAATACTTACACTTTACTAACACCACGCATTCTCAACAGCCTTATACAGCCTACTGTACTTGTTTCTAAAATAATGCCTTTGTGTAATTCTCAGCAATATGATCCAAACATAACTCATGTCATGAAAAGTGGTTCAAAAAGGGACTGAAGACCTCATTGTTCAGTGGAATACGTGATCTGCTGACTGCTCTGTTCAATTTGGGCTTCAGACTGTAAACTCCTGGGTCAGGTTTTTTTATAATCTTGGTGTGAGCTGACTGATGGAGGCAGAGACAATGGAAAGGCAAACCAAAGGCAAACCAAAGGCTCCAGATCTTACCGGCACATTGTTAAATCAGATTCCCAGGTTTAATTTACTGGAAAAAAAGATGTGTTTATCCCATGGGATGGAGAAGAAGAATTTAAAATAAAATGGCAACAGGCAGTGGTGTGAGGGTGCAGCACCTTGAAACAGAGAGCTAAGAGATGTGAACCATGGGTAGAGTGCTAATTCCCCCACCTGTCCTCCAGTCAGACCATCAGTGCTGCAGCTCCCAATTCCCACCTAAGAGGCTGCACTGTGAAATGTGCCAGAGATGATCCCACCCCTTTCTGAGTAAAGCAGAGATCATTATGGCCATGGTTACAGCATCTCCTGCTTTGCACTACTGCCGTGGCCTTTTTTTCTGAAGAAATGGCAAGATTTGCTGCTTTGGGGAGGGATTATCTATTGCTTCTGGAGGTTTTAAAAGAGATTTCATGCTTCTGGGTGAGAGTGGGGGAAGAAGGATGTGGCTGACGCTACATTGGAATTTTTCTCTTCAACTATTTTTTAATGAGAAAAAAATTTGATGCCCTGAGACCTAAACTGATCATAAATGTCTCATTTTGAAAATCATGGCAGATTTTACCCTTTTGATAATTTCACATTTAAAGAAAATATTTAATGATTCAAATGATTTTCCTTTTTTCCCCCTCAAAATATCAGTATGAAGTAGTTTGATTTACTCCAAGCATATTTTGTGTCTGCCCTCTGAAAAATGTTAGTCATCTAATTTATTCAACTAATTCAAACTAGGAAATCTGCCAAATTCTTGAAAATTCTCCAGTGCCAGGAAAGGATTATACTGTGGCTTCTCTAAAATCTAGTGTGGTTTTTATTTAGCTTGCTCATAGCTTTAGATAGTGGACAACAACCTGAAGCATCAACTGAGGGTTTCTTTAGCACTGGGTTAACCTGGGCGTATTTGAAGTACTGGGAGTCTCTCTGCAGAAAAGCATGCAATGAAACACAGCTCATTGAAAGGATAATTCTTTCATGGCTTTTATGACCCAACCAGGAGAGAACTGGCCTCACCCACAGGCCAACCAGTACTTATCCAAGCTGCTTGCTCCATCATACCTTTGCCTGGTGCTAACGGGCTGTGTGAATGAGGACACCGTGTTCCTTACTCTCCTTCCACCCATTCTTCCAGGCTGGCAAAGGCAGAGGCTGCAGCAATGTTCTCTGAAGGGGGTCCCTGATGGCCAAAGGAGTCTTCACATTATCAAACCTAAATACATGCTTTTGACTCTCTGTTGACACACAGATACTTCATGGTCTTATATAACACTCGTTTGGCATTCTTCTTTGATGCTGGCACAGTCATTCTGATTATGGCAGACTTCTGCCTCTGAAATGCCAATAAAGAGAGTTTGGACTATTAATACCACCTGGTGACAGCAGGATTTTTAATATCCTGCTCTAATGTAGCTAGCAAACTCCCATTTAAGAGGCTATCTTTCCTCCTAATCCTATTTATGACTTGTTAGATATAATCTGTAAATGACCAACACTATCTTAGGCACTTTACATACAGAGTTTATGGCATTTATTTCTTAGCTGCATTGAATTTACCTTGATGCCAAGCAGATAATCCACTATTGTGAAACTACTGCTCCAAAGCTGTTCTTCAAAACTAAATGAGATTCACTTTTGGTTTACTCACTCACTGATGTGCTTCTACAGCTTCCGACTTGCCAGTCTGAACTTCTGTCTTGTTGTTCCAAATTTGGGGAAAAAATGGAAGCTATCAGTAAATATGCAGTTTGCTTCTGCATTTGAGCGTGTAGATCCATCTAGTATAATGTCCTGGATTCATTGGGGTTTTTTTGCCTTGCACATGAATATTAACGTTTAGTAAAAGCCTCATTTTCAATCTCTATGGAAAATATATTTGCACCAAAGCATCCACTCATCAAGTGTGCACCCAAAAATGGCACTTAAACCCAGGCATTTCCTTTTTTCAGTTAAATTTCTGGGTACACATAGACACTTAAGTAGGCAATTAGCTGACTGCAATGGTTCTCTGGTGGTGAATGATGAACTCATTAATGTTTGAAGGAAGAAGTCTCAGAATACAAGAGCTGCAGACCAGTGGAGTTGTATTTTCACATAAACATTTGCCTGTGCTTACACTGATAAGTGATGGAGGCATCCAGTTATTCGGTTCAGAATACAACCAATGCTTCATCAAAAGGGTTTCCTTTTGAATAACTGTCCTGAAATGATTGTTTCGGGTTTAGACTGTGGCTGATTAGCATTGAACTACTTATCTGGAGGAAGAGATGCTCTTGTGAAGTGATCCTGATTGAGAGAAGCTGTAAAACAGGCATAAAAAATCCTGGCTGACATGAAAGAGGCGTGACAAGAGCAACTATTCACCACTGATTATAGCACAAGAACTCAAGATTAACAACTGTTTAGGCCATTTTAAAACTTCTTCACTTGCTACCCAACTAGATTGTGATACACCGCAAACTATCGGATGCTGTGGATCTTGAAAGATCAAAAACTGATTAAACAAAGAGATAAAAAGTCTGCTAGTGTGTATGAGCTTTCAGCTGATGCAATCCTTAAGCTGCAGATTGCTAGAAACTACTAGGGCATATCTATTTTTACCTTGCTTACATCCTTCCTAAAACCACCCACTGATGTACCATGTATCTTCAAGTAGTGTGTTGGCAGGGGGAGGTCTTCAGAGCAGAATAAGTGGGCAGCAAGATCGCTCAAGGCTTCCAGCAATTTGCTGGGGAGAGGCTTCCTCAACAGGCAGTGGCTTCTGGATCTTTGTACTCCATAACCCTGGACTTTCCCTCTGCTGATTTCTTGGTGGATTTTCTAAGCTACAGTATTTGTGCTCTCTGCTGTCCTCACATACTAAAAGTTGTACCAAGCACAGATCATGGGAAGGTAACTGGGAAAGCCATGGGATCCCTGCCCCTCACTCAGGGATGAGGGCCCAGCTGCCAAGTGCTGGCTCTGAACAGCAGGGACGTGATCGCACAGGTAGTAGTTCAAGTGTTTCCTAATTTACTACAAGATTTGATAGATGTCAAAAGCATTTCTTCTCTGAATGTTGTCCTCGAAGCTTTTTAAATCGCCATTTATTGATGAACGTCATGAAAACAACGTCAGAAGAAATACGCAGCCCAGAAAAGAAAAGGAAACTAGATGGCAATAAGCCCAACCTGCCGGAGCGCGGCAGCGCCTCGACGGTTTCATTTTCCTTGGGTGCCCCCTCGTGTTCATCACTCGTGTAGCCAAATGCCTTTGGGCTGGCACAGGCACATAAAAAAAGAAGTATCCATTTGCAATCACCTTATAAGGCTAATCCATCTCGAAATCCTTTGTTCCCCCCCCCCCCCTCTATCTAGTATCCCTATGACTTCATCTCCAAAGAATCCATGTGCGAATTTTCAGGTTGAATGCATAGCTTATGCCTTCATTTGGGCAGTCCAAAACCAAAGAAGGATTCCTCTGCTGGGGTTTTTGTCCCAAGTTATGTGCATATCCAAACTTCTTGAGAGACTTCAGCAATGCTCTCAGGCCTGATTTTTAAAAGGAGCAATTCCAGCTGAAATGCCAAAGTGCTGAGGATGCCCACAGCATCTGATCAAATCAAGGGATTAAACTTTGTACCTCTCACTGAAAACATTTCCCACCTGGGCTAGTGCTCTGGAGGCTCAGTACTCTGAGAATCTCTGCATTTTCTGTCCTATGCCACTTCAACATCTGCTCCAAGTCATTATATTTATAGAAGAGGATCCATCTCTTGTGGAAGTATGGTAATGTGTCATCCAGCTTGTACTAGTAAACTCCGTGCTGCGCTGTTCATCTGCAGAAGCAGAGTGGGATTCCCTCACACTCCAATCTGGATTTGTTCAGCCCATTTGCATTCTTCCTACTGTCATTGGAGTAGTAGAAAAAAACCAGTATATTCTAATTTTCAAGCAAATGAGAACAGTTCCTCTCTTTGAAACCTCAACAACTGAATGTCAAACACGCACACCCACGAATGGGTTATATTCGGGGTTCCTGGAGACACAGCAGGAAGGAAATTGGTCGGTCTGGGTTAACAGACATCCTGATCACCACTTTTTGTCACACTTAAGAGTGAAAATAGGTGGTACAAAATATGTGGATAGGTGAAATAGAAAACAGGTCCTTTCCCCCTCTGAACTGAAAGGGCACATTAGTGCAGGGAATAGGGTTTTGTCAACACAGCCATCCTACAGAACTGTTTGAAAAATTTAAAGGGTACTGTATAAGAAAGCTTTCATGAGTGGGATACAAAGAATTTCGGTCTTCAGTACTGGGAACACATTTCTTTCATCACCTCACCTTACAAGAAGATAAATCACAGACTCACAGAATGACTAGGTTGGAAAAGACATTTAAGATCATTGAGTCCAACCGTACCTGTCCTCTACAACACACTTAATTCTTCAGTATGACAGTAAACGATACTTTCTGCTCACAGCTGTATATTACACCCTCACTACAACCCTCTGGTGCTCACAAAGTGAAAACCTCCAAACTTGTTTGGGACTCCCAGAAAAGGCTCCTAACACTTAATACATTAGGAAAACACCAATGATTTTAGACGAGATGTAAAACTCAAGTCCACATGGATCAAGACAACATTATTCTCGACCTGAGTTAGAAAGAACATTTTTAATGGAAAATTATTTACAAAATGCTCGTTGCAGGATTTTGGTGTTCATTGGCTTCAGGTGGTGAGAAATGATGCTGTTCAGTACTTGTTTCACATATTCATTATTATTATTATTATTACTACTATTACTTTTAAACTCTGTTTATCTCAGCCCATGAGTTTTACCTTTTTTTCCCTTTTTGATTCCCCCAACCCACTGGGGAGAAGCGAGCGAGCGAACATCTGTGTGGTTGTTTTAGCTGCTGGCTGTGTTAAACCATGACAATGAGACAAGAGCTGATCTGCATTGTCTCATTTAAAATATTCTGATATTCAAGGGACTTTGCTGAATATTTTGTGGGTTTTTCACTTCCTATTATTGCTAAAAGTATTTGGCTATCAGGGATGTAATTTTCCCCTGACATTATCTACTCAGTGCATAATTTTGTGAGATCACCCTTGGCTGCTGTGGCACTCGTTACCTCACAGGCAGCAGGAGGAACTTCAGGAAGGAAATAAACTCCAGAAGCAGAAGGAATCTGAAGAAACCCAAACTTCTTATTTTCACAAATAGACTGCTGAGAACAGAATAAAAAGAAGAATAAGAAAGGTGCCAAACTGCATGTATAGTGGCACAATCTCCACTATGACACTGTTATTTTCCTTTTGCAGAAGACCAAAGCCTACAAATAACAGAATCTCATGCCTGCCAAGATGCTCAGCTTTTTGGATGGAACAATGAAGCTTTAGTACGTGCCCCTGTGTGCCTCCAGATGTGCTACAGCAAGTGATTTTGTACCATCTATCTGTCTTCTTGGTGGAAGACAGATACTGACAGTGAAGAGTTTCTGCTTCTGCATTAAAAGGACTTGTGTATTTCAAAAGCTGACAGATGAGAAGTCTATGCAAACCTCCAGCTACAGTTTATACTCTGCTCACTTTCCTTCCCCTCAGTGGCATGCAATGCTACTTTACTACACGCGGGATGAGAGCTAGTGAGCAAGTTTATTGGATGAAAACGGACTTCTTTGATTCAGGAACCAATAACTAAAAGTTACAAAGCACTAGAGTTTAATGTTATGGCACCTTGGCTAAGCAGTGCTCAAAGCGCTTTAATTAAACCCACTCATTATGCTTCACAAACCCTTTATCTATGTATTACAGAATGATTCTTCAGATTTGATGAATTCTGAAGTGTAAAAAGTATTCTCCCTACAAATCAAGCACCTGGATCAGCAGGAAGGACGTATTATCACGTCTTTTATTGGCAGAAAGGAAGGGTTATCACTCTTGTTTTACCATACAGAAGCCACGGCATGAAATTATTACATCAGGCCAGGTAAGAAGTCTGTAATGAGAAGAATGAGTTCTGGGGAAAATTTTAGGGAACCTTTCTGTCTCGAGCACAAGACACATGACAATCTGAAACACCCATGGCTGCTTCACATAACTGTGAACACCTGAGCGTGTTGCCTGGTGCTTGGCAGATGCTCAGCGCAGGCAGCACCGCATTTCAACAAGGACGAATGCCCCTCTGGAGCATGGGGCTGGCTTCCTCAAGAAACACCTCCAGAGCTGCCCAAGATAGAACTCGCAATGCATTCCCTTCACCTCAGGGAACCCTCAGGAGCTCAGCGCTGCTCTGACAAATGCTAGCGTTTTCCTGCCACTGCCTGGGCTGATAATGTCTGTTCCCACCCCAAGAGAGGAGTAAGGGCCCACCAGGCCACAGTGTGGTCCTGCTCTGGTGCTGGGTCTGGCTTTGTTAGCCATAGAATCATAGAAACACAGAATCTCCTGAGTTGGAAGGGACCCATAAAGATCATCAGGTCCAACTCCTGGCTCCACACAGGGCCAGCCAAGTCAGAACATGGGACTGAGGGCATCGTCCAGACACTTCTTGCACTCAGCCAAGCTTGGTACTGTGACCACTTCCCTGGGGAGCCTGTTCCAGTGCCCGACCACCCTGTCAGGAGAGAACCTCTTCTTAATATTCAGCCTAAACCTCCCCTGTCTCAGCTTCATACATTCCCTCGGCTTCTATCAGTGGTCACCAAAGAGAGATTGGCACCCACCCCTTTGCTCCCTCTGGCCAGGAAGCCACAGACTGTGATGAGGTCCCCCCTCAGCCTCTTCTCCAGGCGGAACAAACCAAGGGACCAGCCTCTCCTCATAAGGCTTCCCCTCCAGACCCTTCACTGTCCTCGTTGCCCTCCTCTGGACACTCTCCAACGTTTTAATGTCCCTATTGTACTGTGGCACCCAAAACTGCCCCCAGTGCTGGAGGTGAGGCCACCCCAGGGTAGCGCAGAGCGGGACAGTCCCTCCCTGGACCGGCTGGCCATGCCGTGTGTGATGCACGTCAGGGTACGGCTGGCCCTCCCGGCTGCCTGGGCACCCCCAAATCTCTCTCCAGCGTCTGATCCCCCAGCAGCCAGGCTTGTCCCTTCCAGGTGCAGGATCCGGCACCTGCCCTTGTTAAACTCCACGCGGCTGGTGACTGCCCAGCTCTCTAATTCTCCCCTCCGCCGCCACAGCCACGATCGGGGCGCCAGAGGCCAGGCGTGGTTCAAGGCCGTTCTCTCAGGGAACGGAGCAGAGAAGCCCTGAAGAGCGGCGGTGGGCCGTAGCAGCTAACGGAGGGCGGCAGAACGGCAGCAGCTCCCTACGGGGCCCGGGCCAGGAGCACAGCCCGCCCCCCCACCGCCGGCGATGAAGGCGGAGCCGCGCCGAGGGGCGGGGAGCGGCGGGCCAAGTGTCGCGAGAGCGGGAGGCGGTGGCCGTTGCCGAGCTCCTCCCCGTGCCGGTCCCGGCTGAGCGAGGCCTGTGCCGAGGCCGGGCTGCACCGCGCCGGGCGGGCGCCGGATAGTGTTGGGGAGGAGGTGGTTGCGGCGGCAGGCCGGCTGAGCCTGGCCCGGTCCGGCGGGCAAGATGCCGGGCGGACGGGTGTGCGCTGCCTGCGGCTGCTCGGAGATCGAGGTGGACGCGGCGCGGGGGGACGCGGTGTGCACGGGCTGCGGCTCGGTGCTGGAGGACAACATCATCGTCTCCGAGGTGCAGTTCGTGGAGAACAGCGGCGGTGGCTCCTCCGCCGTGGGGCAGTTCGTGTCGCTGGACGGTGAGCGCCGCCGGGCGGGGCGGGAGTGCTCGGGGGTACGGGGAAGGTGCGTGGGGGGGATACGGTACGGTGTTTGGAGGAGGGATGCTGGGGGCACGGGGAGGGGGGGGCGGGGCGGAGGACGAGGGGCAGGCAGTGCCTGGGGGTGAGGGTACCGCGGGCGCTTTGGGGTCAGGGACGGTGCCTGAGTGGGAGGGTGCTGTGCCGGAGGGTAGGGCCGTGGGGCTGGTATTGGGGAGGAGGTACTGGGTGGCACAGGTGCGAAGGGGGTAGAGGGTGCTGTGCGGAGGGGTGCGGGGAGCAGCGTGTGAAAACGTGCTGTGGGAAGGAGGGGTGGGGAGGTGCGTGCTTGTGCTGCACAACGTGGAAATGGGAGGCGGTGCGTGGGGAGGGAGGACAGGGTGCTGTGCCAGGGTGATGGAATTGGGGTGGGAGAGGCTGGGGCAAACTGGGGGAGAGAGCTGTAGATGTTGGGAGAGATGTGCTTACTCCCGTCACATGCAGAGTGTGGCAGACTGCTCTGCATGGCGTGGGGGCATGAGAGGAGGTTTGGGGCTCTGTGTGGGAGGACAGGGTATTTGAGGAATGGAGAGGTACATGAAATTATTTGGGGTGGAGGGCAGGGGAGCTGGGTCCTTGATGGGTAGAGGGAATACCTGGGGACAGCGTGATGAAGGAGAAAGAGGCTGGAAGTGGAGGGTCAGGAGTAAATAGGATGAGAAGGGTCAGGAGTTTGATAGGACAAGGGGCAATGGCTTAAAATTGCACCGGGGAGATTTAGGTTAGGTTTCAGGAAGAATTTCTGTGCTGGAGGGGTTGTCAAGCATTGGAACAGGCTGCCCAGAGGGGTGGTGGAATCGCCATCCCTGGAGGTATTTAAAAGGTGTGTAGGTGAAGTCCTTAAGGACATGATTAGAGGTGGATTGGGCAGGGTTAGGCTGTGGTTGGACTTAATTATCTAAAGGGTCTCTTCCAGCCCAGGTGATTCTATAAAATAGATGGGCTGTGTGTTTGTGCTGTGGAGGTTAAGGCCTGTTTGCCTGCAGATGGGCAGTGAGAAGAGGACTTGGTGTTTGGAAGGGGAGAGAAGGAAAATGGGTGTGGGGAATGTGTATAAAGAGAAAGAAATATAACTGAAGTATGGGAAGGAACTTGGTGAAATGAAGGACAACTGATGGGTTGTATGGCTGTGGGAAAGACAGACAACTAGTGCAGAAGGCAGCACTACATATTGGAGTTCAGGAGTTTATTGTAGATTAGGATTTGTCTGATGCTACTCTGTCTTCCAACTTGGGGTGTTGGCATTACTTTTTTTTATAGCTTGTGAGCAACTCTTGTATCCTTCCCTTTTTTCTGTAGTGATGTGGAGACTACATTTTTAAGGGCTTGTACTGCTTTTTCACTCCCACCCGAAATTTTGCAGGACAGATGGCATGCAAACAAGAGCTCATTTTAGGATGCCTTTATCCTATGAAAAGAAAAAAATCACAAGGAAAAGAGAAGTGCATGGTACTGAAGCTTGTTACGAATGAATGAATGAATGAATGAATGACTGAATTGCACCAGAGTTCCTGAAGTTCCTTTAAGGGACTTTTTCCCTTATGTGCAAGTCCTGAGGTGCTGCTGCTGGCTGATCTTTTTTTTTTTTTTTTTTTTTTATGGATAGTGCCACTAGTTCCATGATGTTGTGTAACTAGTCACCTGTGATATGTTACTCTGAAAAATAATTCTAGCACCTGTGAAGACAGACGGGTGCTAGGCTGATAGGTGGGTGTGCAAAACTGAAGATGTAACTGGAGTGTGTTGTAGTGTGCTTATAGTGGCTTTATCTGGCTGGTGCAAGGTGTGGCTGCCTGGACTGCGCTGTGTGCTCCTACTGTGATCTAGCAAGTCACTGTGTCCGTTAACGTATGTGTTTCAGTGAAGTGTTGTTTGTGGAAACAATCAAACAAGACTTCCAAAACAGTGCTGTCTGTAGATTTGCTAAGTTACTGCAAGGATGAGTGTGGGCCCTGTTTCACACAATAAATATTTTAATAATTTTAATGTACCAAAACAGATGCTTCTGCTGTGAAGAACTTTTTTTTTTTGCTTGACATACAGTGAGTGATGCAAGCTGATCCAAAAAGATGTGCTTGTGCTGCAGTAACAGTGTCTTCATGATGTGTGCTTACCTATTGTGCTTGTATGACACTGATTTAAGCCCTTGGGAATGGGGAGAAAAGTCCTTTGTTTAAGCAAGACTTGAGTTTGTATCTCTCTGAGTGTTGTGCTGGCTGTTGTGCTGGCTGGAGAATTTCCAGAGGAGCTTAGATTTCTTTAAGTCAGGAAACATACACTTGCTGAAAACACTTTCTGGTAAGCTATAGCTTTCAGTTACTTCTGATTACATAAGCAGGTTTCCATCAAAGTCACCTGTCTTTAACACCTTTTTCTGTCATCATTGGTGGCTCTTTATATCTGTGGCTCTGAGGGATCCCCTGGGTATGAAATGCCTTGAGCTGAGGCTCCTTGGACCGCAGTCTGGTTTCAGGGGCAGTCCTAGTGAAGTGTTGGATGTGTCTGGGCTACTGTTTTTCAGATGTTGGCCCTTGATCAATAGGGCTGGGTGACTCAGTGACCATTGTCAGGGTTTTGCAAAGTGTGAAGGCTGTCAGGTTGTCTGGTGAAGAGCAGGGAGCTGAATGGGGCTCTTGTGCATAAGATTCTCCAAACCTTTCCAAGATCTGCAAGGGCTTCTCTTTGTGTGATAATGTATGTCAAATAGCTAGAAATGCCTTTATTCATAATTTATTTTCATCTTCATTATAAAGAAGTGAAAGGGAGCAGAAAGCACTGAGATGCTGTTACCAACTTCTCTTTGGTACATCTATTGAACCTTTTATTTTGCCAAACTACAAGCTACGGATTCAGACTCTCAGATTTCTTTGTTGAAGGAGGAAAAGCCCTGCCTTTCTTTATATTAATAAGAAGTGCCCTGTCTAGATCACACCAAGACCTTGCTCATAACCAGCAATCTCCCTGTAAAACATGGGCAATCCCTTCTTTTGTTTTCTCAGGAAGGTGTGCGATCACCGTTACGTTTTCCCAGGCAGTATTTACATTCAGCTATCAAGGTGCCTAGTGTGGGAAGCCACAGCCTCAGCACTAATGCCTTTCCCTGTAGTATTTGGTCCAGACAGTGTTTTGCAGTGCAGGTGTGTGTGTCTGTTTCTTTCCATTGCTTAGACAGTTGGATGTGAGTTGAGAGGCTTTGCTTTGTTACTGCCTGAAGGTTTGGGGAAATGCAGGCTAGTAAGACTGTTGGGCAAAAGGGTAGAAGCAGAGGAGGACAAAATAGGTGGCTATACAGGTAAATAGGGGAGAAGGATGATCTTTGGTGAAGTGGTATACCTTGCAGATCTTTTGGGGCTTTCTAAAGAAGTCAGTAAGTGGGCAAAGCTGACGGTTGGATTTGCAGAGGCAGGTCAACAAGATCCTTCACCAGAAGCTTTTGAAGAATCTGAGCTGTCATGGGTAAAGGAAAGTCTTTACAGAGCAGATTGATT
Source organism: Porphyrio hochstetteri (assembly GCA_020800305.1). Classification (NCBI taxonomy): domain Eukaryota; kingdom Metazoa; phylum Chordata; class Aves; order Gruiformes; family Rallidae; genus Porphyrio; species Porphyrio hochstetteri. The sequence continues at coordinate 63,171,089 of CM036908.1, read as the reverse complement.
AATCAAATAATAAGAAATACAGATCAGAAATAAATACTAAGTCTTTGGATGGAGTTGACAGTGAAGTTCCATAGATTGTGGACCGATGAGCTGGACAGCAGGTGAATGGTGAGTTAGTGAGGTTTGCTGATGACACTGAATTGTTTGAAATAGTAGTCTGTGGAAGGACCTGTTGCTCTTAGTAGGTGGGTAGCTAGCAGGTGGGGTTGAGAGTTGCAGTGAGAGTTAGGATTGTTCCTTCCCACATGTGGGATGGTAGCATCTGGGCTGGATGGTAGAACTTGAGAACTAGATCCCTATGTCTTGATGGATAGCTCTGTAAAAACATTGAGCTCCACGCTCATTCCCACTGCAAAAAACCCCAAAGCAAACCCAAAGGAGGGAGGGGAATGTAGAAGTTGCCAGGGAAGAATGTGACAGCGTTCATGCCTGTGTGTATGTATATATGTATACAGATACACACACTGTTACATAGTTCCAACACTATCTGCAACTTAGAAATACTTTGTGCATTTTGGTTGTGTTTCTCTTCCCCCTCCTCAAGAAAACCCTTAGTAGAATTGGAAGAGATTCAGGGAGGGAGATGGGGTGGTTAAGAGGAGGGCTTATCGAATAGCTTCTCTGTTAGGATGACTGGGTAGACTCAGGCTCTTCAGACTGGAAGAGAGATGAATGGGGGCATAGTAGAGGTCTGTAAATACAGTAGAATAATGGGGATGAGTGACTGTTCAGTATCACATAATGCAAAATCCAGGGAGCACTAAGAAATCTAGTAACTAGCTTATTTTAAATAGAAGGTTCAGAAGCACTAGAAGGGTGTTTTGGCTGGTTGGTTTTTTTTTTCAGAAAAAACATTAAGTAATAGAATCATAACAATGGTTAGGGCTGGAAGGGACCTTAAAGATTATCAAGTTGTGAATCTTAAGTTGTGGATATTAAAAGTTAACATGAGTTTAAAATATGATTGGGCAAACAGAATAAGAATGTGTCATGGGCATAAAAAAAACCCCAACACCCAAACTATTTCTGGCTCAGGAAATCCTTGAGCCACAGATCTCTAGAATCTGGGGCATAATATCAGAGAAGTATCGTGACAAGCTTTCCTGCTGTGTTTTGTGTTCACTTGTGGGCATGTATATTAACAGACTTTACTATTCAGAAGCAGGGTACTGGACTAGATGGTCCTTTGATCTGACTTGGCATAGCAGTGTTTTTGAGTCTTCAGAGCACAGTCATGTTCATTGAGCTCTACAAAGATGCTGTTAAGGGTTTTCAGCATTCTTTTAAAACTGGTACAAGAATTGGGGGGCTATGGCTTTGCAACATAAAGTGTAGGTGTCAATTCTGGGCTTTTTTCAGCTTGTGTTTTGGAAGGTGGTGAGCATAAAACTCCTCTGACTTTGACAGATATATAATATAGATATGTTTTATCTTGAAAATGCTTGGCTAATTCTTCTGTTGTCCTTGTGAAAAGTAGGTAGTAGAGATAATTACAGTGGGGGGAGTCTGTGATAAGGTGTCCAGAAATGCAGACTGCATAGTAAGGTTTATGAAGTTGCCTATGCAGTACTTTGTAATAAAGCCTGGGGGATTTAAAAGGAGATAGCCTGCTTATATAAATACAGAGAGACAGCTAGGCCATTCCAGTCCTGATGAGATGTCCCTTTGGAGATGGGCATGACCTGTCTGTCTCAGCATAACACCACCAGTGCTCTTCATTGTCATGGTCTTGATGGAAATGGAGGATATGACTGCACAATTCTTATTAACGGCATCTGTCTTGGGGAGCAGCAAGTCATCTCTTGTGGGGTACCTGTTGCTTGCTGGGCCATGAGCTGGTAAGTTCCTGGACTTGCATGGGACTACCCTCTTCATGCTCTAGAATGGGGCTGCTGTGTGTCTTTCTACTGGCCTTCTCAGAGGAAGGTCCTCAGAAAGCACAAGCCAGTGAAAGCTTTAAGGGCCAGTTACAATTCATACTTCTGTTGCAAGTGGTTACAGGGATGATAGTCTGGCCTCAACAGTTACTCTCTTGCAGCTTGTGAAGGCCAGGTGTCCTAGTTGAGTTTTTTCTGAGCTTGACTGTTTTGACCCTGGATAAGTCAGATACTGGTAGAAAAGGGTTGTTGTGTGCATTTGAGCTCCAAGGAACTCTGTTAGTTGCACAGAAACCAAGGCACGTGCTTTTCCTGGCTCAGTCTAGTTCAGGCTTTCTCAGACTAGCCAAAAGTGGGTTTCTGTGTCAAATTTGGGGAATGTTTGAATTAAAATTCCTTATTCTGCACACTGGAACGAGTGCATCTTGGTTTGTTGGGCTTTTTTTTTCTTCATACCTAAGTTCTTAACAGACTCCTATCAATCACAGTATTTGAATGCATCCCAGCATGAAGTACAGCAATACAGGGTCGAAGAGTGAGCTGCTCTTCTCCCTTTCCTTTATAGTGTAATTGCATCCTGGAAAACAAGCTCCACTGAGCCCTGTGCCAGCCTGAATCAGTTTCAGGGCAGCTGCTTTTGCAGAAAGGCAAAAACTGCAAGTTGTGTGCTGCGTTTGAAGGCAGAAATTCTCTGAGCGCTTTTTCACCATGTCTGATTGGGAGTACCCTGTCTTGTGGTAGTTGTTGGGAGAAACTGTTTTCATAAATATTTTCCCTGAGGCTGACAGGAGAAAAACCAAGTACAAAGCTGAAGAGAGTGAGAGGAGGAAAGCTGAACATGGAGCAAAGGCTGATGGTCTAGATCTTTCTTCAGGCTTTTGCTTCAAGCAGCTGAGGAAGGGAAAGTCTAGGGACTTCCACTAATCAACAGGGAAGAAAGCAGTCCCACCTGGGAAAGCTGATGTGCCGCAAGTTGGAAGATGTAACTAGAAAATAGGTGCCGCAAGAAAAGGGTGCCGCAAGGCTTGCTGAGCTTGTGATCCTGAAACATATTATGGTGGGGAGGCTCAGCTTCTTTCAATCCAGAAATTGCCTATAAATGCTTTGAAAAATAGCATCTGATAAGCTGATTTATTTTTTTTTTTTTAATAATACAAAATGAACAGAAACCTTGTGTTGAGACCTCTGTCTCCCTCTCAGGTTTGTCTGAAACTGGGCAGAGAGAGGAGAGCGATGGGCAGAGTGCTGCTCTGTGTGCTGTTTCCCTGGGGGATGGGGGTGGGGTTATGGGGGACACAGGGCCAGGACAAACATGGGACAGGATAAAAAATTTGGAGGTTAGCACTATGAAATACAGCCTCTGTAGTCTGAGACAACAGGACTTTGGTATGGAGATGACAAATTGGTGGAGCTAGGGGCATTTATCAACTCCAGATGAGACCTACAGGATGCTTCATCCTCAAATGCGCGTTGTGGAAAGCTGCAGAGTGGTTTTAGGGTAGTCACCAAAGTGGGGTTCTTGTCCCCTGGGACTTAGACCCCTGTCTTGGAGTCTGAGGGGAGCAAACATCACTGTTGTATCTCTGCAAGACCGAACAGCATGACTGTCTTGAAACAGGTATACTGTTTTATGGTTTATTGCTTGGAATTTGTTTGTTTTGGTGGGTTTTAATTAAAAAATATCTAATAAACTAAATTAAAATGCATATTCTTCAAGTGCTAGGGTAACATTTGTTATTTGAGATTACGCTAACAGGTGTGAGTTAGTGTTTTACCCTAATCTTACGTAGTGATTAAGCCCAGGAGGTTTTAGGATGGTGACAGCTATACAGACATAGCCATCGAAATGGGAGGCTGCAAGGGACGTTGACAGTGTCAGTCCAACTTGAGCACCCAGTTAGCCTCACAGAGGGCTCATGGCTCTTGTTCAGCACATGTACATTAAGACTCACCATCTCCCAAATGTATGAGAGTTTGCAAGGAGCTAATTTGAGGCAGGTGGGAAGAATGCTGCTTTTGGCAAGGTACCTGCTTGCTTTTGCTCATAGGGAGAAAGGAAACTTGTGAACTAGCAGCCCTTAAGGCAACCCTTGTTAAAAGTTGCAGCGTAGGAGGCTTCACAACACTTGGAAGTGAGCTGTTTCAAATATTGGAATATCAAGTTAAAGTTTCTTTCTGCTAATGTGTCTTTTTTGTTGCAAGTAGATTGTAAGCTACTTACTACAGCGACCTGTTTGCACTGCCATAGACGGAGGATGCGTACTCTTACTCCTCAGTGTCCCTTGACAAATTTCATGTAGCTTACCCTTTAGTAAAGCTGGGGTATGCTGAATTTTTTGGGTATGCCTATGGAAGCTTGCATACAAAATATTTCAGTGCTACTTTATCTTTAAAAACCTTTCGGTCTCTACATTGAGAACTGTGAGCTACATTGACCTCAAGTGCAGGGCTTGACTGGGGCTTGCCTTGATTGAAGTATTTCAGTCTCTTGGGGTTTGTGGAAGTGAAAGTTATAGTCAGCAAATAGGAAAGAAGAGGGGGACTAGGTACAGGAAGGAAAACACTTTCATAAAGTTTAAGCTAAGCTTACTAGCCATGCATCTTACTGTGTTCAGTTTTGGGCCCCTCACTACAGGAGGGATGTTGAGATGCTGGAGTGCATCCAGAGGAGGGCGATGAAGCTGGTGAAGGGTCTGGAGCACAAGTCCTATGAGGAGCGGCTGAGGGGGTTGGGGCTTTTTAGTCTTGAGAAAAGGAGGCTGAGGGGAGACCATACTGCTCTCTACAACTACCTGCAAGGCAGTTGCAGAAATGTTGGGACTGGTTGTTTCTCTCGGGTGACAAGCAATAGGACAAGAGAGAATGGCTTAAAATTGCACCAGGGAGACTTAGGTTAGATACCAGGAAGAATTTCTTTACTGAAAGGGTTGTCAGGCACTGGAATAGGAAGTGGTGGAGTCACCATCCCTGGAAGTATTTAAAAGGCATGTAGATGAAGTACTTAAGGACTAGAGGTGGGCTGGGCAGGGTTAGGCTGTGATTGGACTCAGTGATCTTAAGAGTCTCTTCCAACCCAGATTGTGATTGTCTATGATTTATTTTTTTTTCCCCTCTACATCTTTGTAAGATGGACACTTACTGTCACATTAAGTGCTGGTGAGACAGTTGGTAAAGAGGATGAGCTTGATGATTGTATCACATTCTGTGGGTTTTGTCTGGTCAGTCATTACATACAGTAAGAGATTCTTCTGTGTTTTTCAGTGTTACAGAAGTGGAAGGAGGAGGAGTTTTGGTTTTCAGTGGTAGTCATTGATTGGTTTCAGTGTAGGATTCAGTATTGGCAGACCAGATCCTGACAGAATATTTCTTGTCATGCAACCTCAAACAGTCCTGAAGTGGGTTCTGCCAGTAATACATGCACTAAACTTGAAAAGAAAAGGTTGGGTACTGAGAATTGAAAATAACATTAACATCAGCAAAATTATTCTTGTCCACATTTCTAGAGATAACTCTAATTCACAGTTAATTCTAAATTATGTAGAGTGGTCATGGTGTAATTTGCAACACAGAAGAAAGCACTGGTGTGCTGGCTTTACACATCTTTTTGGGAAATCCTGAAGACTGTTTAGCTGGTTCTCTACTTGTAATGAGAAAACATGGCAGAACTCATTCATGACCATGTTGTGTTGGGAAGGAAGAGGGGGAACTTGCATCTTCATGCAAAAATAATTATCCTGTATAAATTTGAGTGAGATGAACTGAATCGCCTTTTGCTTCTCTTCTGAAATCCTCCAGGTGGCAATCTTGCATCAGTGAAGTGTGTGGTGGGGTTTTTTCCTGGTATTGAGTCTTTTATGTGCTGTCCCTGGGATGGAAGCAAATGCGTTGCTTGGAGTGCTGCGGAGTATGCTGCTGTCAGCTGTGGAAATGCGAATCTGGCATGTAACTCGGCCACGGGCTGGTTTTATACACTCCAGCAGCTCTAAAATCAGGCAGAGCGGATGCAACAGTTTATTTAGCTCTTTGGTTGGTAGCTACAAGCCCCACAGATAGCTAGTTACGATGAAGTAGATTAGAAGTTTGTCTGTGGAAGAAGATTCGTCAGTACTGTTTCAGCAGGCTGGGGGGTGTGTGGATCTGTTGACGTCCCTCTAAAAATGGCTGGGAAAAGAATTGTCTCAGTCCCAGACTTGGGTAGTTTTGTGAGTTCAGAAAGCACGTTGTATTGCTGTTGTAGGCATGACTTGTAATGGGACATTTAGTTACTCTAGCTTTGACTGTTATGGTCTTACTTAAATAGGAAGATCATTAATTTTTAATATTAGATTATGTAGTCTACACTAATTATGACACAGTTGGTGTGATGCAGTCTGCTTTCTTTACCAGACCCAGATTTTATGCTGTGTCTGTAAATACATGGGTTTTAAATAGCAGTTTTTTCTCCTACCTTGTCCTGAAGAAAGGGCTGGTGTTTTTTGGTTTTAATTTCATATTAAAAGCATTTTGTTAGCACTATTCCTATCAAATAGCAGATACGTTTCATTTCAAGTTGCAAGCAGCTTCATTGCCTGTAACCCCTTGTTCTTTTATGTAGAGGAAACAAAATCCATAATTCTGGGACTGAATCTATTTCTTCTGGTGTTGAATCTGAACCTCAGTGTCCTTTAAGGTGAAGAGTGGCTGCTCTTTGCCTCCTCTGTATGGAAGGATGTGATGAACGCGGTTCCTGCTGTCATCTTTGTGTTGCTGTTGAAGGTTCAACAGGCTTTGCTTACTCCTTTTACTGCTTGAGGAATGTTTCTGTAGAGAAGCAGAGTGTTGTGACTTCTTTCATTAGGGAGTCAATGGAGCAAACCAGGAACAGCCAAGGTGCCTGGGTCTGACCCTGCGCACGGCTGCTGTGCCACAAGGACCAGATGTGAGGACTCCCCTTGGCTGCTGGAGGGACAGTCACTCTAGTTCAGCTCTTGAGTCATGCAGGGTTATGGGCTGGGTCTGGACCTGTGTAAGCGTTGACTGAGTATCATTAAGTTTTCAGGTATGTGATGTCCTGCATCTTCAGTTCTCTTTTTGTCTCGGGATGCTGTAGTCCACTGAGAGGACTGCAAAAAAAATTCATTAGCTGCAATTTTGAGCTGCCTGACACATCTTTTGATGCCTTCTGTTTTTCAAAATTTCATGTAAATATCCAAAACTAACTTGATGAGGAGGCTTTGGTTCTGCAAAGCTGAGAATCTGAGTTAGTTTCTAAAAATAATCAGTAGATGACAATGTACCTTGGAAGGCGCCACCTCATGAAGGAGGGTATTTGAGTTGGCTTAGGGAAATGTTAGTGTTAATGTTGAAGACTTGGCAGGCAGTACTTGAAGACACCAAATACTTCTCAGATATATTTTTGTATATCTTGAAAGCTGAATGTGAAAAACCAAAAGCCTGTTAAATTCACTTTTGAAGTTGCAGAGGGAAAAAATGGAAAAGGTCAAGAAATGTAAAAATTTCACTGAAGTTGGGATGTTAATTTGGTTGTGCCTAGTGATTGCTGTTCCTTTCCTTTGTACTTTTTAAATTACTAGCTTTGTAGGGATTTTTGTCTTTAAATAAATTTGACGATTTCAGAGGCTTCTTTCAAGTTTATCTTTTTATTACCCAGCCGAACAGTTACGTTAATGAGTTTGGTTTGCATTCTGCTTGGAAAGATTATAGCTGATGGTGGCACTTCATAGTCAATGGCAATATTGGTTTGCAGTTCTGAGAGTGCAAACTAGTTTTCTGTCAGTTTTTGAAGTTAAATGCTAATTAGAGATGTACAGTCTTCCCAGTTAACTTGCTGAGAAGTGGGCACATGAACTCCGATAGCAGAATCTGTCTTTCAGATGGGTCTAACTAGTAGCTGCTACAGAGTCTATAGCTGGGAACCTTCCAGTACCTGAAGGGGCCTACAGAAAAGCTGGAGAGAGACTGTGTACATCAGAGTGTAGCAAGAGAACAAAGGGTAGCAGCTTTAAGATGAAGGAGGGGAGGTTTAGATTAGATATGAAGAAGGAATTCTTCCATGTGAGGGTGGTGAGGCCCTGGAACAGGCTGCCCAGAGATGCTGTGGCTGCCCCTGGATCCCTGGCAGTGTTCAAGGCCAGGTTGGATGGGGCTTTGGGCAACCTGGGCTAGTGGAGGGTGTCCACGGCCATGGCAGGGGGTTGGAATGAGATGGGCTTTGAGGTCCTTTCCAACCCAAACCAGTCTGTGAAAGAAATTACTTTTCTGTACAGTGTTGTATCTTGATGTCTAATGAAAACACGTCTTAACAAAGTCACTGACATCACAGTCTAATTTTCTTTTGTTTGTATTCTTTCTGTATTTTAGCTTCTGAGTAAGTTAAGACTATTAACAAAATACCACCACTGTAAGATTGGTTTTGTTCAAGCTTTTTAGTAGTAAGAGGGAAGCCTGTGAGAGAGTAACAACTGCTTTGACAATGATAGTCCAATTGAGTTCAGTGTTTTGCTGTATTCAAAGACAGAGGGGACTGAGAAATGTTGCCTTTGTGGGCAGGAGAGGGCAATGGTGCCTTTGACCAGCAAGTGCTGGATGAGGCTGCTCCCTCCAGCCTGCCCTGCGGTTTGTTCCTCTTCTTGTCTTCCAATTTATGGTCTCCTCCGCTGTGTGCTCACGCACTGATACTCAAGTGTGTGCTCTCCTGCTGCAAAGCAAACCTTAAAAAAACCCCAAAAAATAAAAAAAAGAGGTTAGGAGGCCAAATTTCTGATGTTAGATTTGCTACTGAAGAAAAGGAACAAAACTATTACCACTGTTGATGGTGGGGTTTTTTGCCAGGTAAACCATTCTTAAATGTACACCAAAAATACCACGTGTGCTAGGGTAGGTAGTTGGTAACCACTCACTTCTGCCTCACTGGCTTGTCTTGGAGCATTTGAGGAAATGTGAGACTAGCCCTAGGGATGGTGAGGAGATCCTGCTGTCTGTAGGAGCCAGGAGCAAATTCAGAGTTGTGAAGGTTACCTCCATACCCTCTGAGGAGGTCACTACTGAATTTGCTACAGTTCTAATCAGGATGTTAACCTGAAGTACAGAAGCTGTAGGGTATTTTTGCAAGTGCTTCTGATTATTATTTGTTGAAAGGATCTGTTGACGAAGTGAAGGTGCAGTGGGTTTCTGTCGTGCATAGCACTGAAAGCTAATTTAAAGGGTGTTGGGAAGATTAAGCTTCAAAGGCTTCTAGATGGTAATTCTGCAGGAATATTAGGTTTTCTGAGTTGTTTTTTTTCTCTCAACATAGCTATACATTAAATGCAGTTGAGAGGAGACTAGCTGAGAAAGTCTATCAAGAGGCAACAATTTAGGTCACAGTTTCTCATCACTTGGAACCTTGCTATGGAAATACCGTATTCAGATGTGTAGGAGAAATGACCTGAACTGCTTTCAAGTGACACCTTGCTCCTCTATGTGTTTCTATCTAAAGCTGTTCTAGTGGACTGGTGTGAGATGAGAAAACGTAGCTATAAGAACTTGAGGAAAAGCTGTAGGCATCATAGGCAACAAGGTGACTTTTTTCCCTTTTTCAAAGAGCAGGCTACTTGTAATTTGTTAGCAATTGGACTTCTACTTATTTCTTGTTTTCAATCCTATGCAATTTAGCTTTTTGGTCTCACTTGCTGTTAAGCTGATAAATTTGAATATCCTGCTTGAGGTAGCCCTATTGTTTTTTAAAAAAACTTCCTGCTTTTAGTGGGAGACTCTTTCTCTCTGTCCTTGGTAGTTTAATTCCCTGTTCTGCAAGATTGGTTTGCTTGAGTAGTTCCATTGACTCCCAGAGGACTCTGCATTCCGGCTCCTCAGCAGTGGCACCGGTGGGTAAACCAGCCTCTAGTTTATGCTAATTTACAACTCCAACTTATTTTAGTTTCCAGCCTTCCAGGGTGTAAAAGTAGCAGTTTCAGACTAAGTGTTTGTAGCCCAAGTGTCACTGTGTCTATGGTTAAACCAAAGTTATTTTACAGTAAGCATTTATGTCTATAGCAGCCAACACAGTCGTGACACTAAACATGTTTTATGTTCTGTAGTGCAGTCATTAGCTATTAAAATTCTGCATTGAGTATTCTCCAGACAAAAAAAATATTAACTGATTGTTTCATCATTTACTTTGAGAAATATTTTATGTTATTGATTTTTGTGTTCAGCCTAAAATAGGGGCTGTGATGTTTTTCTTCTTTGGAAGATTGGGAGGGTTTATGGAGCCATGTAACTTAGTGTATCCTGAGGAAGAAATAAATTGCACAGGATTTCCACTCTATGTCTTAAGCCCTTTGAACACTTCTGTTGCCCTTCTTAATGTAATTTGGCATGTTGCAAATTATGCAGATATTGAAGGTAGTGGTGCAATAAATTTTCTTTTAATACTTCAGTTACAGCATTTGACGTGTCTGTGTTTATTTTGTGTGTGTTTTTCTTCCCCTAATAGGTGCAGGCAAAACACCGACATTGGGAGGAGGATTCCACGCCAATCTGGGAAAGGAGTCACGAGCACAAACTCTACAGAACGGTACTTGCAAGCTTTAGTCTTGTTGTTGTGACTTTTCTTATTAGTGTGGTTGGTTACAATTAATTGTCAGTTTTGCATGTGACCTCAGAACCTTGTGAGGCCGCTCATCAGTGAGCAGCCAAGTCTGCCTAGTGCTGATCTTACATCGTGCTCTCCTTTGGTTGTTATACCTGATCTATGAGGTCAGGTAGCTGGCTGACAAAGGGTAATGGCACCTGACAATACTAACATATTTTAAAAGGGCTTTTTCAAGGTTGACATGCCCATTTCACCTTTCACTGTCTGTTAACCAATTGTAGCTTTTACTTTCTCAGCTTTCAGGGTTCTTGAAATGCTTTATGCATGTTTATTAAGTATAATTGTTCAAATGTTTCTGGTGTGGGGTAATGCATATGTTTATGCACACTTCATAGTAATCATAGGCTTAATACATGACTGCTGAACAGAGAGGGGTAAAATATTTTAGTGTCCAGAGGATATTTAAAGAAACATTCTCATTACATGCTGTACAACTAAGATCTACATAATCTGCACTCTTTAAAGAGTGAATACAACCAACTTTTATTCAGAAATAGAATGGTCTTCCAGTTTCAATTGCTGTTTCTCATATCAATGGACAGGAGTTTTCATTTTTTTGCCTAATTATTACTCTTGGAGATGACAGCTGATGGATTGTCATATCAAAGACTCAGAAGCTGACATGTAGTTAACCATGGGACATAGATGGGTTTAACTGAGATGGTCCTCGTTTTGGGGGGATATTTTAGATAAAGGTATCTTCCTACATTGAAGTTTTATATTTGCCACAGCAAATCTTATTTGATGTTATGCCTGCATAGGTATGCAATGGATAAGGTTGATCTGATACAGTATCTCCATAGCTATAGAAAGGGTAAGATGGATCTGCGATATTGAAATACAGCCGGATTGCTTTACTCGGCATTTTTCAGCTGATTTATATACAGAACATTTTATATACAGAATGTTTTATTCAGCTGTTTGTACTGAACAGTATCGAGCCCTGCTTGTTTGGCAGAGTAAAGCTTGCACTTTGTGTGCTAGTTTCAGTGTCAGGTCCAAAGTTACTATCTTAAGAGTTTTAAAAATGCCTGTATAAAGTGTAACCTATCTAAGCAGTGGAATAAAAACACTAGAATACCTTTTAGGGTTAGTGAAATTTGTCTTTGGATGAAGGCACTTAAATCAAAACTGTAATTTTACCCAGGTATCTTAAAAATAAATCGTCTTGTTATGCTTAAGGACTGCCCACTTTCTTATCTTTAAAGAAAAATAAAATGCTGAGGGGAGAAAATGCTGTCCTGTTGCTTCTTGGTGTGTTTTTATCCTTCAAAAGCCCCTTCAGTTATGCTGGAAGGTAATAATGACTAAAGACAGTGTAGGCGTTTCTCTGGAGTCTAAACATGGCTTCTTTCTCAGATGAGTGTTTGGGGAATCTGTCTGAGCATCTTCCTTCCCCACAGCTTTTGTGTGTGGCCCCCTTGCCCCCGTCATACACAATGATTCTGACTTGGCTAAAGCCTATCAGCATCATATACAAGAAATTAAAGTTGCTTTAAATGAAATTATTTCCCAAACAGTTTTGAAACAGGGAAATAATTTGTCTTTTTACCTATACCTGTCCAAGGCTTTTTATGTTGGTTTTTTTTTTTGTGGCCATCCTTTATATGAGAAAAAAGTACTTGGTCTTTGATTTTCTGTATCCAACCTGCATTTGTCATGCTGCCAATCTGTCTCTGGGAAAGTTCTTTTCAGTGAGCTAAGTGATGTTCTTGCTCAGTCCCAGGCATGACAACAGCAGCTGATATTTCAGGTAGAGCAATTGATGTTTGAAAGGCCTTTCTTTCTGCTGTATAATGAGCTAGTTGTCTGCTGCATTTAATCACACTTTTAGCTTTACATAGTTTTTAATTGCAAATTGAGCTGTGGCAGTGAACTTACAAAATCTCACCCTGTCACTGCATGCCCATGATCATGGCTTGCTTTTTTTTTATGTGAAATTATGTTAATATCCATTATGTTTTGACTTGACAGTAGCAAGGTAAATGAACTTACTGTGTATATATAATAAAGAAAAAGTATGGGGTCGTTCATTGAGTGGAACTGAAGTGCAGTGATAGTTGACTATATTGAAAATGACCAGTTATCCTTGGAGTGCTACTCTCATCGGTGAAAAAAATAATGCTGAGCTACTTATTTATTCATTTGCTGGTACTACCACATTTGCATTTCCAAAGTTAACTTAGTTGCAAATGAACTGCTGAAATTAGCTCCCACCGGGATGCTGTGCAGCACAGCTTGTGAGCACGCTTCAGGAGGCCAGTTCCTGCGACTCAACAGCTCTTACGTCAAGGCTGCCTGCTACCTTCAGCACTGTAAGCACACGGTTTCCTCCTGCATGGTGCTCTAGGCAGGCTGTTGCTGAAGGGAGGAATCAGACTCTGGAAAGCAGGGATGGGCGGCGGAGCCCAGATTGCTCTGGAGGTTGTCCCCAGTGGGTTGGAGAGCATCTGAGAGCGTGTGTGTGGTCTGAGAGCGCTGGCAGGTCTCACACTGTGCTTGCTCTGCTTGCCAGCAACCTGCAGGCTTGACATGATGCACAGAAAAGTCCAGCAACTTGCTGTTTTTTAAAAAACAACCACCTCCCCCTGCTTTCCCTTCCCTCCCCCATGTAGTCTGGGCCAAATTCTTCCTTGCTGTAACGTCTGTCTTTTCAGGGGAGGTGAAAGTGAGGCGATCTGGGCTCACTGTCTCTTATTTAATCACTACCAAAGCAGCTGGGCTTGGCTGAATGTATGGTGCTGCCATTTATTGAGGCTCTTAATGAAAGGATGTTTAGAATTAGATGAAAACCTGTTTTTCATTAGAATACCTAAGGTAATAATTCCCTGATATTTTTACCCCCACTTCATTCTGAAGTGAAGAAATGCAGAAGTAAAATCTCTCAACAAGTGCCTGACAGTTCTGGACTCTTCTACAAGAATTTCTAAAAATCATTGTTTTGTGCATTGGTGGAGTGTTTTTATACATAAACACACACCTTTGCCCATGGTTTTAGATATATATGTATATACGTGCTCTAAACAAAGCCACAGGCAAACCCTGAAGGTTTTCCAGTCTCTAGGTTTGTGGTCTCCATAATGCAGCGATACGTGGCAGTTGGTAGTCTGTGCCTTTCTTTCCCAAACCAGCTGATGTTTGTGTGTGTTCGTTTGGGAATTGGCTGCTTATAAAAACTGCAGCCTTGTTTACACTTGCTAAAATATTTATGTAGGAAAGACTTAATACTGTTGTATTTGTTCATAATCAGTTTGATTTTTCACTGCGTGGTACTGTGCTGTCGAGCGTGCTGTGAGCTCCACAAGTTAAAGAAGCTCAGGTCCACAAACTGCTTCATATCTGTTCGTACAGACTCTATGTTATTGTAGTAAAAACCTGCACATGTATGAGGTGAAGAGATGTTAAAGGGTTTCACAGAACAGCCAAACACTACTGTTTTTGTGAGAAAGAAGAGTTACAAATGAAATACGAGCCCAGACGGGTTGGTTTGACAAGACCTTTTCCTCTGTTGTCTGAGCCTCTTCAAAATACTCTGATGTCGCCCAACTTTTATGGTTCCTTACAGGGCTGAGATGCTGAGTTCTGTCTCTTTAAATCTCATTTTACAGCTCTGTGCCACATTACATAATCTCTCTAAATAGCCGGTTTATTCTTGTTTCCTTGCAGGCAATCTGCTCTCACTATATCCATGTCAGAGGCGTAGTTACAAGGGAGTTGTTCTTGACTTGGAGCTCTGATACTTTCAATAGTCTTCAGTGGCCAAAAAGAAAAGGGAGAGGGGAAGGAAGGTCAATGGCGTGATTATAACTTGAAAGCTTCAGTTGCAGATATTCAAATTTGGTTTAAACTAAGTTTGAAGATTGCAGCTGCATCTAGCTTAATCCAATTTCTGAACTGTTGTGCTGTGTTTCTAATCATTTCTTTAAATGAATGTGTTTTCCCTCAGTCCTCTTAAATACCAAAACATAGCTAACAGTATTTTAATGCTAAATGGGAAGGCATTTCTGAAGATGTTCTCTAATGAGTTTTCAATTGTTTTAATTTAAACTATTTACTTAATTTTTTAACCTTCTTTGTCATCACTGATTTCATAGCTGGTTTATTACAAGTGATTATGGAGGGCTCTACTTCCTGCCAGAACTGTACAGCATGAATTAGACCAAGACAATATATTACACATGTGAAGAATAGAAGTGTCCAAAGAAGAGAAACAGAGAACACTATTTAATGAAACTAAAACAAGGGAGGAGAGGATTAAATAGAATAATTTAAATTGGAAAGACCTCATGAGGTCCAGAGCGGTAGTTTTAAAGCTGCATTAAGCTGCTCAGCTGCACCAGGCCCTGAGCTTTGGGTACCCCAAAGGAAGTATATGATACAGCCTCCCTGGACAACCTTTTTGTCTGATGCTTGACCACCCTCACAGCAAAGAACTTTTTCCTTTAGCATCCTCACATGCGTTCCGTCTGGTCCACTTGTGTTATATAGATTTTGCTTAGCTGAGTCCTTGTTCCATCTTCCTCTATATGGGATAGCTTCTATTCTTCCAAACTCACATAGAGAGACCTGAAAACAGACACTGCAACAGAGATTAACGAGACTTGTGAGCTGCTGTAAAGCCAAGCTGCCACATACCCTGCCTCCTCAGCTTCCTGCACATCAGTATGGAGTGTCCTTGTGCTTTGGGGAAACTGTACTTGAAGACTGACCAGTCCTCCTGGCCCCTTTGGCCTTCATGGCAGTATCTCAAAGGGTCCTGGTTTGCCACTTCTCTAAAGACACTGAAGCCTGCCCTCCGAAATAGGGTTGTCATTATGCTACCCATCTTCCTTACATCCCTTAAGATCTTAAACTTTATCATCTCAGGGTTGCTGTAACCAAGCCTGCCATCAAACGTTGCATTCTTCACCACTTACTCCTTTTTAGAGAACGGTAGGTATGTCATGGTGCTTCTTCCTCTTGACTTGTTCCTAACGCAGTCTAGAAGTCCACTGTATTGCTTGTGCCCCACTGTCATTCCCTTCCAGTAGGTGCTGGGGTAGTGAGACTTCAACATGAGAACCAGGACATCTTCCTGTTGTCTAAAGAAGGCTTCATCTTCAGTATCAAGTGGTCTGTGGCAGGTGCTCATGACAGTGTTTTGTTTCAGGGGAGAAGAATGCATGTCTCTCAATGAGATCTGTTACATTTCTAATGAAGCAGGTCTGGGATCCTTTAAGCAAAGATCAGAGGATCTGCTGGAGGTGCTGTAATGGTAGGGTTTTGCCATGAAACTGATGGACAGCTTTGAGCACAGCATCCCACCTAGTTGAAATATGTGAGTCAAAATTTGATGGTCTTCCTTGTTCTGTTCCTGTATTTGCTTAGCCAGAAAAGTGGGAAATTGGAAAAGGCACTGCTAAAATTCCTTGGAGCTGGTGGTTCAGTCTCTATGTGGACTTGGAACAATCTCTGTTACTTCCTTTAATTTAGAAGATTGTACTTGAAGTTGAAAAAACAGAAAAAAATTTATTCTTAATCAAATGAGTTAACACATGACTTCTTAACTAATAATACAAAATATTTGTGTGTTCAAACGCTGACTTGGCCTGTTAACTCTGGACTTAAAGGCATCTTTCATGATTCCTTTGCTCTGTCTTCTCTCCCATCTCTGCTCTCTTAGTTTAACAGTTGGCTGTGGGCATGAAAAAACTCTTGTGCCAGGGAAGTGCAAATCTCTAGTTCATTTTTGACAAACAAAAGAAGAAATACCTTCTAAAATTCTGCATCCACATGAAATTTCTTCCTTTGATAATAAAGTTTTGGCCTCTTGTATCTTAAAATTTCTCACTGTTAACTTTGACGATTTCCATGTGACAAAGTAGGACAACATATATCATGTCTGTGGAATTCACTGATGGAGATTTATCGCCCTACAGCCTTGGGTAGGTAATTGGAACCTGTCATTTCTCCTGAGAACAGTCCTTTACTTAAAGACAGTTTACCTAGGGGGCTAATGTTTTTTTAAAAACATTCTCTTGTTATAGTACCATTCACAAGGAGATGAACTTGGATATTAACAAGTCCTTTTTCCTTCTTGTACAGTGTGGCAGAAAATAAGCAACTGCCTGTCCTCCTTCCTACCCTTCTAGTAATGTTTATAAAATTCTGTGCTAGTAACCTGCCTCTTCTAACAAGCTTTTGAATGAAACTTATTTTAGCTTTGGAAACTTGTTAGGCAAGCTTAAAAGTATGCTTTAGGTAATGTGGCTTTGGTTTAAATTCCGTGTAGCTGCTGCTCTCTTCTTTGATAATGGAAAATATGTATGGCACATAAGTGGCATAGGACTGTCTCTTAAATATTCAGACATGAATTTCGAAGTGTTTGTGTCACTTTGCAGACACTGTTTCAAAACCTGAGGGGGAGAATGCTGTTTTTTAATGCCATGTTCTCTAATAGCACCTAGTTCCTTTTTCATGTGTGAAGCGCTGTCTTGTTTTGCTCTATGGAATAAATTGGAGAGCTGGTGATGCAACAGTGCAGGGAAGCATTCCCTGAGCCTGAGGGTCTGCGAGTGTAATTTGCTGGTGGAGCTATCACAGCTTTCTTGGAAGATGGCTTTTCTTAAATAACAGCCTCAGCATTAAACTTCTGGACCTTCTACAGGATTAACAAATAACAGAAAAAAATTCGTTGCCTGTCTCCATCATTTTTATAAGGAAGACCATGATTTATTTGCTTGTGTTCTTGCAGCCATGTCTGTACTAATTTCACCTGTGCTTTGCAGCTGGACATGACTTAGCTGTGACCCCAAGCTGCTTTCATCTCATGGATGATAGCCTTAGGACCCACCCAGCATGTGCCTGCTGGTATGGAATGGAGGCAGCATCAGCTCAAGTGTGTCTGTGAAAGGATGTGCAGGCACGTTGTGTTCCTGCTGTAGGGCTGTAACACCTGCCCAAGCACATCTGGCACAGTATCTCACAGGCATCCAGCGGTGGCCAAGGGAGCAGTATCAGAGCAGTGCACGTGGTGATGCTTTTCAACATTATCACCTCGTTCCTTGTGCAGAAGAGCGTGTGTAGCTTTGATCATGCTCATTGCCTTCCCAGTTGTGTGAGGTGTCCTCCCAGATGGCTGAGCACGGCTAGAAAAGTCACTGAGGCAGACTCCTGCTGCAGCAGCCTTTCTCAGGCAATGACAGTACGCTGTTGGAAGACCCAAATGTAAATGTAGGTATTAAATATAAATGAATAGGAACTACAGGGTTCTGTACTGGATGTGAAATATGTGTTTGGTGGGAGGGTCCTATGTTCCATACAACCACATATGCATCAGCAGACTGACCTATGTCAACCTCCTGCCCAAAAAACCCCAAAACCAAACCCTGGTCCGAGCCTGAATCAGAACAACTCTGTGTGCACATGTGTGTTATTTTTAACCCAGATGATTGCTGCATTGGGATTTGTTGTGCTCCCATAGGTAATTGTGTCAGCCTGTAGAGCTGATAGGCAGTGGTGTGCAGGTGGGAACAAGGTGGTGTGTGAAGGGGTGGGGATGCCTTCAAGCAAGTATTGCTATTGGAGGCCTTCATCTCAGAGCTGTAGCTCTGGAGTCCAGCTTCACAATAAGGCTCTCCAACAGCAAAGCCAGTTTGATCCCTGCCTTTCCAACCTGTCTTCACCTGCCCTTTCCTATTCCCCTCATCCAAACATGCTAGGCCTTAGCTTTGGCAACATGTTTGCTGGGGTGCTGCAAAGACCTGGGTTTCACAAGCAAAATAAACTAAACAAGAATTTTCTTCTTTCCCTTTGATCATTTCACTCCCTCACATGCTACCACAGAGTGGAGGAGGGAATGGATGACATGGAAAAGAGCAGGAGCCTCTTAAACCAGCTCTGCAGCAGGAGAGGCTGTACTCAGGACCATGGTGTGAGCTGCTTTCATATTTTTATTTTTTTAAAATCTTTTAAAAAAAAAAATATTTATAACCCACTGTCCTGTTACATTCAGTCCTGCACAGTCAGAGTGAAGGAAGGTGTTTTGTGTTCTTTTGGCTTGACTTCGTATGAGTGGGAAGCTTTTTAGAAATGTTCTGTTCATTGACTGCTACTAGCAGATGGATGCTCTCTGCTTGAAGTGCCTCAGGCCTTTATATCTTCCGTTTTCTCCCCCTCCTCCTCCAAGCACACACCCTGGAGTGCGCAGGCTGTGCTAATTTAGTCGCAACTTAAAAAGGAGTGATGAAGAAGAAATGCTCAACTCGAATAGAATTCTTGTCGCTCGTGACGTCTTTAGGGAGTACTTTTTCATTTTGGGATCCCTAAGGATTTTTCCAGCAATGTCTATTAGCTGTTCTGTGATGCTTCGTTGGAACAGCAATAAAATTCTTAATTCATTAGGACCAAAATGATAATTCTGTTTATGTGTATATATATATAAATTCAGAATATACAGCATACATGACATCCAATTTGATTTTTTCAAATGATTTTAATAACCGAGGTTTGACTGATTATAATTCTGTCCCATCTATATAAACTATAAACCAAGCCTTTAAACAAACAGTTCATTAGCCTAGCATATTAAAACATTTGAACCCATTCCTGAATTTTACTAAACTGTTGCTATCTCAAGAGCTTTCCCCACTTCCAGGTAGAAGTTGACTGATGTTGGCTCTGAGGAGTTTGATTATTTGCTTTTTTTAACAGAATCACAATTTATTACTATTTACTGATACAAATGGCATCTATTTTTAGCTGAAAAGAAGTCCTAACTATACACAACCAGGATTAAAATGTGGTTTTCTGTGCTGATTGCTATGCCTGAACTGATGCTTAAAAGCATTGTACAGCTAACATCACCAGGTGGTGCTGTTACCCGCTGCTTAAAGCACTTTTGGAAATAAGTTTAAATTCTGCCGTTGTCATAGTTATTCAACTGTAATTTCATGGGAGGAGCACTGAGAAAGAGAATATCTTTCTTTAATCATCTCTTTAAAGTGGAGCTTTTCCTTAAAATTTTGGGTTTGCTCTTCTAACTGCTTAGGGTGGAATTTCCCACACAGAGTTTAGGATAATCTCTGATGTAAAAATGGTATATGGGATAACTTAGGAGGTTTAGAGCTGGATGTGTGGGATCATACCTGGGCTATAGCTGATGTGATTCCTTTTTGGACCATGACTTCATGAAATCAGGGGGAAGGATGTCTTGCAGGTACTTCGTGCTTTATTACAGGTGGAAGAATGAAGAGTCATGTCTCCTCAAGCTGAATATAAACTGCTTACTGAATGACACTTAATTTAACTGTGCAAGTTTTGAAGGGCAAGAATTCCACTCTGGAAGGCAGCTCCTTGCAACAACAAAAAATATCCAGACTCCTAATAGACAGCTTCTTTTTAATGCCTGCAATAAATGTAATGCTCTTCCTCTAATTTAGAAAAAAAAAAATTAGATCATACATATAAAATAATTTATTTTCCCTCTACAGTTGCTCAGTAGTTAGTTATAAAGAAGATTGCTTTTTTTCCCAAGGCTTTGCAGAACTGGCTATTTATGGATAAACTGTGGAAAGGGAGATCATGAGTTTGAAGTTGCAAACTGTTCCTTTAGATGATTTATTCCCTTCCTCCAAAAATAATTGAATCATTTTGTCCAATAAAGATAACCAAGTACTATTCTGCATGGACTAAACCCAAGTACTGTAGAAATGAAGGAAGTTTAAGTAATTGCAGGATGGGTGAAGAGTTACCAAATGCATCCCTCTTATGTAGGCATCGGTATTGCTGTCATTTTAGGAGTCATTTCCTACGCTGAGGACTTAACACTGGAAAAATGAATTATATTGTTTTCTGCATAGACATTTTGTTTTTTAAGCTTTAATAATAGAGACTATAAGCAAATGACACTTAAGAAGTAGAGACAGAAGTACAGGATGGTCTCCTTGAACCCAAGGCTTCAGTTGTGGGTAAGACTGTGAGCAGTATGGCAAGGAGTTGGGTTCAGCATGCTTAAACCTGGGTTTGAGCTGTGCTGTTTAGACCTACTTTGGATGCCAGTGGGAGCTGTGTTTGCTTGCATTATTGTTTGGGATCCCAAATATGTACCTAGAAGTCTGGCTTCAATCACCTAGATTTAAAGCCTTCATGCTGTTATAACAAAGCTATTCCAAACAAACACAGCGTAAATTAAGTGAAAAGGTAGTTGATAGCTTGGCTATTTAAAGTCAGTTTGGAGGATTTCTGTGTTTTCAGCCCAAAGAGGCTTCCTTAAGTTGGAAGGATGGAAATATCTAACTTTCTTCATAGAAAAGTCATTAGCATTGAATGCAACAAAACAAGTGGCTAATTATATTCAAACATGTGATTCCCTAAGAAATTATTTTATGTGACTTTTTAAAATAAAATGGGATATATAGAAGAAAGCAGTATATTCTTCCTTTATGTGCTCTAAAACCACACAGTTGTTTAGTAGTACTTTTGGGTAGTATATTATGAAATACGTATTATTAAGAAAGCAGTTTAGGATCACAGTTCCAGGTTCTGGGGGTATACATGGGGCTGGGTTTATGGACAAGGAATTAAGTCACATGTTTTCTGTATGACTTGTCATTTGTTAAAGAGAATGTATGGGAATGTATTTACATTGTACCTTTTGATCTTATAAATCAATATTCAGGGAAAGCATTCCATGTATTTTTACAGTAGGACTCATGAACTTAGTATTGCTATGAAGGGTGCTGCATAAGGTTCAGTAGTTCGTATTTGGCTTTGTAGTCCATTTTGGATGAATTTATGAGAATGGGTTGCTCTCCAGATGCTGGTCATTAGGTCTAGTCTGAGGTGGTTTTTTTGATGGCAGCATAGAACATACTGAACCTGAAGGTCACTTGTTCCCTGTCCTTGCAAAACTGATGTATAAGATACAGCCATCTTCAATGTTCTTCCATTTTAGAAAGCATCACATCATCTTGCCTTAAAGGGAGCTAGAAGCACTGCAGAGTCTCCAGTCTCTCATGGTGTAGCAGGGCTGCTAAAGCATGGGTGTTCATCCATAGCAGTCATCCTGGTACCTATTTTCAGGGTTTTGCAGAGCTGCTTGATGTAGACAGGCATGTCTGGTTCCTGTGGACATGTGTGCCTCTACAAGTAAGCTTATACAGGTGCACAGAAATCCTTTTAGGTGGGAAAAGACACTTTGTAACTTAGGTGAGAAGACCGATGTCTTTGCTCATGGAATGCGTATACTGTGTCTTCTGAGGGAGCCCATGGAGGGCTGCAAACTTCTGCTTCCAAACTCTTTGTAGCATCTCAGACTAATCAGATGAGTTGCCCCTTACTGATGGACTGCTCTCAAGGCTTGCTGCTGTACTTCTTGCCACTGCTTGTCTCATTTCCCTTCCTTGCTCTGGCTGATGCTTGTAGAAAACTGGTTGCTTTCTTGTTGTACCTTGAGTTGTGCCTCAGTACAAAATCCAAAGAGCGGTGGGGGCTGCTACAAAGGGCTGGTGGTGGGATGGATGGGGATGTTGGTCTTCTCTTTTCAGCTGGCTCTGGTAACTTCATCCTCTGAGATTTTACCTGATTTGTTATAAAAGAAGAAAGCAGATTTCTTCTAATCATTAAAAGATTAGGGAAACGCTTTTCCAAAATAAAAATGATGAGAAATACAGCCCCAGCTGCTCCAGTTGTACCTAGTCTTCAGGCTGGTGCTTTTGTATGTTCTCTCCTGTTTCTTACCCTAGGTGAAGAGAGGAAAACAGATTTTGTATGAAAAAGATGTAAATCAGTAATAGCTCTTAGTTGATCATTCACTCCTTTGTAGCTACCAGCCTCCATTTTAAATGAGAGATGAATCCTCAGTACTTGCTAATCCAAATTCATCCTCATTTCCGAAGGTAAGCACAGCTATCTTCCTATCGTCAGCAAATTGGCATCTGTACATGAGGAAGATTTTTAGAGGCCTTGCCTTATTATTATGAGCCCTGTGCAGCTTGCCAAATCCAAGCAGGTGTTATGTTTGCTTACTTCCCTGGCCCTGAAAGCTCTGTGAGCTCAGGGAAATAGCTAGAAATAAAATCATTGAATGTCAGCTGAAATCTTTTAAGTGATTTCATACTGGTACTAATGTGAGTGAGTAGCTTTGCAAGTACAATCCCTTTCCACCTTAAAGTTATATATTGTTATATATAAAGGTATCTTTCTTTTGGGAGGGTGGTGGAAGATGAAGAAACAAACTGACATTTTTAGCTGCATAGTATCTTTGGTTTTAAACTTAAATATAAGGAAAACAATTTATAAGCTTGCTTAGTGATACTGTGGGAAAATGTGTATCTTGAGGCTATTCAAAATAATCTCGAAGTAGATTTAGAAACTATAGCGCTTAACATGCGCTAGGAAAAAAATAATACTGCTTCTGGTGCAAGCTGAATCAGTCCTTGAGCGTGTCAAGAAAGAATACCACTTTTCAAGTGATTTTTGGAACAAATCCAGGGTGCTTGTGAGGTGACGTTTGTTGTCTGAGTGGTCTGTGTTATTCCAGCTGGCCCTATGCTAAAAGTTAACTCTTGCTTGCTGCCGGCTTCTTTCTTGAGAGCAAATGGGTATCTAGCTTTGGTCAAAATAAACTTGTTAGATGTCCTGTGGGTCATAAACGTACTTCTGTCGCTTTCCATTCTTGGTCCATGGTGAGTCTACCATGCTTTGATAGCAGATGGTCTCCTCGGGGATAGTTTGGATCCCATTTTGGGTCCTGGAGAACTGGGAACAGAAATAACTTTCTTTTGAAGGACTACAGTGGTGTTCACATGTTCTTTTAGCTGTAGATAGACAGTTTTCTTGCTGTAAATGTTGGGTAGTTTTGTTCTCCCCCCAACTCTGCTCTTTTTGATCTGACATGTACAACATTCTGAGATCCTTGTGGTGTTTGATACCAGCTTTAAGAAGAAAAGGAAACTTGACGTTGATCAAGGTCTTTGACACAGAGAAATAAAGCTTTGAGGTTGTTTTGGATTTCTGAGAAACATTGATTTGTCATGCCAGGGAAGTCAAGCTGTAGGATTACAGTGATGCTGAATATTAAATACCAAATACAATCCTAAGAAAACTTCAGCAGAACATGAAGATGAACATAAGAGAGTGCAAGTGGTGGCATGGAAACAAAAATCAAGTTCTTCAAAGAGTACATTTGGAGTGGTTTGTCTCCTCAGCATCTTGCAACAGAAGTGAAGAACTGCCACCTGCCTCCGTGGTTCAGCACAGGGGATCGTGTGTGTTTTTTCATCTCCTCCAGACATACTATTAAGTTAAGAAGAAGGATCCTTATGTCAGAGATCCATTCCTGATTTAGCTTGTGGAAAGCACAAAAGGGGAGACAACATAATAACAGCCACTTGGAACAAAATGTTGTTGAGGTTTGAGTGCTGTGATTTCAAAACGATAAGAGGCACAGTTACCAGAAGGTAAAACCGCAATTGATTTGGAGCTCTCAGAAATGTTTGGTTGTGCCAAGTTCAGCTTCACATCTACAGGAGCGTGGCTTTCAAGAGAGTAGAATACTTATGATAATTAAAGTTGGATTAAACAAAGCGGCACCCGTACTTCTTATGTGATAACATAGTAGGATGATGTTTGACTATAGAGAAATGCTAACTTCAGTGTGTTCTGTCACTGATGTAGCTGCTAGAGCCATGGATATGTGGATGTAAGGTCATCTTGTACAAAGCTAGGCAGAATTTCATCTGCCTGTCTGCTTTTTCTAACACTCTAGAGTGGAATACAAAAGGCAGGAGGAAAATCGCGGTCCTTGAGGTTGATTGATGTAGCAGTAGAACTTCTGAGGCCTTGAGTGAGGAGCTGCTTGCAGCATAAAAAAGTCTGAGGCAGGCAGTTTGTTGAAGCATGTGTTTGGTCTTGTGGATCTTAAAGGAGGCCAGTAAAGAGAATTTACTCTGTGGACTTCACCGGAGCAATATGTTAGGTTCAAGATGATGCTGATCTTCACAGAATCACAGAATAATAAGGTTGGAAAAGACCTTTAAGATCATCAAGTCCAGCCATTCCCATCCTAAACTAAGCCATATCCCTAAGTACTTCATCTACCCTTTTTTTGAACACATCCAGGGAAGGTGACTCAACCACCTCCCTGGGCAGCCTGTTCCAGGCCCTGACAACTCTTTCAGTACAAAATTTTTTCCTAACATCCAATCTAAACCTGCCCTGGCACAGCTTCATGCCATTCCCCCTTGTCCTATCACCTGTCACCTGGCTGAAGAGACCATCACCTATCTCTCTATAACCTCCCTTCAGATAGTTGTAGGTGGGGATAAGGTCTCCCCTCAGCCTCCTCTTCTCTAGGCTAAACAGCCCCAGCTCCCTCAGCCGCTCCTCATAGGATTTGCCCTCCAGCCCCTTCCCCAGCCTGGTTGCCCTTCTCTGGACTCGCTCCAGGACCTCCATGTCCTTCTTGTGGTGAGGAGCCCAGAACTGGACACAGTACTCGAGGTGTGGCCTCACCAATGCAGAGTACAGGGGCACAATCACCTCCCTAGACCTACTGGCCACACTGTTTTTGATACAAGCCAAGATGCCATTGGCCTTCTTGGCTGCCTGAGCACACTGCTGACTCATATTCAGTCTGCAGTCAACCAACACCCCCAGGTCCTTCTCTGCCTGACAGAGTGATTCCTTAGGGCACCTTCCTTGATTGCAGCTCCACAAAATCAGAGAGGACGACAGTAAAAACTTGTTGGGTGTTTATAGCACCTGCCTAATTGAAGCTCTGAGACAGGTAGTGTGTTATAGCCTACTTATTTAAAACCAAGAGACTTTTTGTAATGCTGTCGCTAATCAGCAAAATGCTATGAAGTTGAGACCTGTGGGTGTTCAGACTCGGACATAATTAAATACAGATAGATCACTCTCACAACAGGTCTAAGAACTGTTTCTTGGGTAGGTTGCAATCAAAATTCTGCCTTATGTTGAATATCAGTGTCTACTCTGTAGGAGCAGTGACAGTATCAGGGGAGAAGAATCCATGTGTCCTTTAATGAGATACTTTATGTTGCTGCGTAGCAATCATCATATAAATCCACTGATTTCTGTTTAAGTCTTTAGTAAGTGTGTTCTCTGGTAGCTATTTTTCACCATGCCATATTACCTAGGGGAAAAATGAATTAATAATGCATCTAGTCTTGGATATGTATGTTTAATGGATGATCTTACATCCAATCTTAGATGTACCGCACAGAAAAAGCCCTGTTGTAATTGATCTTTGAGGTTTAGCATATAAGAAACAGAAAAAAAGTAATCGTGCTTACACCAAACTTCTTTAGGCAATTGGATTGTCTAGAAGAGCTAAGGAAGTTGGTACCTAAAGGTTTGGTTATGGACAAAATTTCTCAGACTATGTGAACAAGTGTTGAGGTTTTTGGTGGGGTGTTTTGGGTTTTTTTGTCCTTTTTTGAGTGCTGTTGGTACTATATTTAATTCAGGGGAAGTACAATGGTGTGGTGATGACAGGGGAAAAAATAAATCAAGAGACAGGAACTTGAGTAGGTGGATCTTTGCTATACAGGTCAGTTTGGTCTGTCTGATTGTCCCAGGGTCTGTATTGTTCTGCTGCCAAACTGTGAGCAGGCTGGAAGGCAGAGATGGATGCTGGGGGAGGGAAGAGTGGGGGATTTTTTTTCCCCCTGTTCTGTTCTCCCAGCATGATTCTGTCATGCAAAGCAGCCTCTCTTTACAGTCTCACAAAAACATAAGAGCTTATTTTAACCTAGTAAATAATCTTTGCCCATTTTTCTTATATGGATCCATTCCACATCATGTATTTTTGGTGGTTTTCCTTTCCTGGATTCATATGTTCCAAGCAGTGGGGGGTTTCCACTAGTTCCCTTGGGAAACCATTGAGAGGTCCAATGAGTTTTGTTGTTAAGTTCTCATTAACACGGTGCTTACACTTTCCTTTAATTTCACATTATAAGTCCTTAGACATGAACTCACACTTACATCTGTTGATGGCTTAAACTTCCATTGTCTTCCAGAAACCTAGTGAACTGCTCTTCTGTAGCAAATGGTGTTTGGCAATTTGGTGAACGCTGTTAAACCCAGTCTCTGGGTCTTTAAACACTCACCCACTAGCTCCTTGTTATGCTTTCCATCTTTAATCCTAGGGTGATTTGGGTTCCTGAGGAGGAGAGTAGTCAATTGAGAATTCCATCCTTCCAGAAAAGTTGCTGATGACATTCTGTATGTAAAGAGAAGCTTCGTATAGATGGAAGAGATCACATACATACAAATAAACATTACTCAAATATGCTATATGTTTTCCAAGAGGGCCACATTGGCTTGGTAGCAATACGTAGATGGCATTGTAATTTTAATCCTTTACTCAAACAGTCTGTACATCTGACTTACAGAAGTGGTATTGTTTAAAGAAATATAAGGCTGTTTGTGAAATATGTGCATTCTCTCTTTAAGCATAAATATCCTTTCAACTCCAAGCTAGAGTAGATAGCATGAGAGACTGTCTTGATAAAAAGCATCACTGATTCACTACACTGTTTAGCTGGGATTTGCGGCAGCCTTCGCTTATTTTTAGGTTAAAAAGGAAGGAGATGCAAAGTTGAGGCTGAGGCACTGTTGGTAACTTCTTCCCTCATCTATGGGCAATACACAGATAAAATTATCAGGGGCAGTTGTAGCTCTGAGCTAAGCAGGCCTTTAGTAGTGGTAAAGGAGAGCAGCCCCTCACATTCATTCTCCTTGCTTGTTATCTGTGGCTGATGGACTCGGCTGCCAGGGACAAACTAAGGGCAGAATTTCATTCTTTAGCTGCAGCCAGAATAAAGATTGATGCTCTCTTACCTAACTGCCAGGTTTCTTATCCCTTCTGCATAAAGGAAGAAGTATTTGACCGCTCTTGTCAGCTTCATATAAAAATACTTTAAATAAGTATTAACCTAATACAATCTTTCTTGCTTTTTTAACGGCTCTGTGCCTTTCCCAGCTTGATTTTGCTTCTTGTCTCTTTCTGTTTCCATTTTTAGATCATGTTTTATCTCTTCTGCCTTTGATATCTCTAATAACTGCCTCTTTTTCTTCACCCTCCCTCAACTACTTCTCTCTGCATCCTTTTTCCCTTGGTGCCTTCTTGCTGTATTTCCTTTTTGGAGATGACTTAAGAAATTTGCCAATTAGTTGATGTTTATGAAATTTTTACTTCTGGAATAACCCTCTCATACATCTTTGACTGTCAGTTGGGTAAGGGCTGCATGGTGACAGAGTGCCTTTTGTTTGCTTTTCGTGTAGAATTAGAGAGGGAAGGAAGGGGTGGGGGAAGAAAAGAAATGGACCTTTGGGCTTACAGACCTTTTTCAGTCCTGAAGAAGCAGCGGCATGTCTGAGAGCACAGCCGGGTATTAGTCTCTGTCAGTAAGGTCTTTCCTGCCTGCACAGCCAGATGATGGAGAGTGGAAATAACTTCCACTAACACTTGTATTTTGACAGACAAGGAGCAAGGCTGAACTCTTGGGGAGGAGAATTGTTGTGCACGTGTCTGAGGACAAATAAATTCTCCGACACGTTTTATAAAAGATAAGTATTAAAGGTGGACAGGCAAAGTACGAAGGTTCACTGAGATATGCAGGAGCCCCTTGGCAGGAAAAGGGAAAGGCTGGACTGGCTTTTATAGCAGGGAGGGTGGGTTAAACAGGAAAACATGTTTTGTTTTGGTTTTTCTTTTTTTAAATAATCTTAGTATGCATGACCTTAGCTAATTGCTGCAGTGCAGCTGAGCAGCGGTAATTGTTCAGCTGTGGTAGCTCAATCACATCCGCTCTTGTCCCTGTCCCCTTGGTCTCACTGGTACTTCTGGCTAGCGATGGATACCTTCAGCTCCTGCATTTTCCTCATCCGTGTGAAGCACCTTGATTCCCTGGGTGCCTCTTCTCCTGCCTGCTTCCGTGGAGTCTGCAAGACTCTGAAAAATGGCTCCTGTCAGTTCTCACTCTTCTTTGCCTTGCAAAAGCCCTGATCTGCAGGGAAAGCACTAGAACTTGCTGTCAGCTAGCAGATAACATTGCACTGATTTATATGCTGCTCGCATCCGTAAAGTTTTCCATTGCAGCAATGGATCCTTTTGTGTTGTGTCTTCATCTTTGTTCTGTTTTAAAGATTCTGATAACTTTTACCAATAGACCACAGACTTTTTCCTATATTTTGGTATATTTGAGATTTTTTTTTCTACCTATGTAGATTGATCACAGTTGCTTGCTAGTGAAATGCTTTTTGATTTGTATGTATGAAACAAGTTCTGATCTCTCTAATAACGCTAGAATTATGGGGTTTTAAAACTTCTAAAAAGTGAGCTTTTCAAAACTGTCAGATTATGTCATGAGGAAATCTTTTTTTTTTTTCTCTTGCAGTGATGTAGAAATGATTTTGGATGGCTGAAGGTAGTGCTTGGATCAGCAGTAATGCTGTGTGACAGCAGAAATGTTTCATTTCTTGTTGTGACAAGAGTAACAATTGGTAATTGATAAGTGTGGGGAAAAAGCTTTACGTGTATATAGATACAGAAAAAAATCTCGAAGAATAACTGTCATTTAAAATGTAATTTAAAAAAAAAAACCCACCGTCCAAACAAAACAGAAGAAGATTAAAGCAGAGCCTAGCCGGTGGTGCTTTCAGAAGGAAATCTTGCATGTTGAAAAGCTGCCACTGCCTAAAAGTTCTTGGTATCTTAAATTTTTCTTTCTAATTCCCTTAATGTCAGATAGGTAAGGCCTAAGCTACATTAATCATCCAAGTGCTCACAGTTCTTGCCAGTAGTGCAGCCTTCCTGCCGTTTGAACTTTGGAACAGCTGCAGAGGTTACGTGAGTAACAAAAATGCAGTTTATAAAACTTTTGGAATTAAAAAAGTCCAGATTTTCTTGCTTGCAAAATTAAATGATACAGAGCATTCTGATAAAACTAACAATGAATGAACGTGTTTGTTTAAACTGTGGCAAGTCAGCCTTTTGTGTGAGCCTACTTGTGTGAGAAGAGTGGAGGGCTGGGAGCAGTAGCAGGGAGGCAGAAGGAAGCGCAGGGATGGTGTGTACTTTTCTCTGACCTATTTAGGCTCCAGTCTCGCATTTGCTTTAAGTCAATCCACGTGTACGTTGCTGCTGACAGTATTTCTCCTCATCCCAGCCACGTTCTACTGCTGTTCTGGTTTGGGATGCTGCTTGGTGAATTATGTGCAGGAACTGGGCCAAATGAAAATGTAGCTTTTTGTTGTTTGGGCAGATAATCAGCGGAGAAAGTTTCGTCATCTGTATCAGCATTCAGCCACATAAATGTCATGCCAGAGGTGGGAATATGTTCTGCAGCAACAACTTGGGCTTGAGTTTGGCTTAACACACTTATGATCCCATACCTTCAGATGCTAGCGAATCAGCAGACTGGCTTTTTATGTCTTTTTTTATTTTAATGTCAGCATTGGCTATGGTTACCGCAGAATTCTGACTCTTGACACCAGAAGGGAAGTTCAGCAAGGACTTTGTTAGCAAGAAGTTCTTTAGCTGTATTTAAACAAAAAAATAATTAATCAAGGATAAGAAGCAAGCAAACCAAGGCTAACAATAGGTAAGACGCAGCCCACGGATAAACCCTGTGGCTTCTAATCTGTTGTTGAAACGGGGGTAGCAGTTGTATGGATAGTGGGAATGAAATGGCAGCAGTAGTAGTACCACCTGCAAGGGGTGCAGAATTCAAGAGCTGAATGCAAAAAGTCAGAGGAACTGCTTATGAAACCAAATTCTTCAGAGTGGGTAAGGCAAATGAATCCAAATGGCCCGATGCTGTGTATGCAAAGAGGCTGCCCATGTGGGAGCAGTATCATATAACCTGGGAATGGAAAATGTGTTCTGGGAGGGGGGTGGGAGAAGTTACATGGGTGCTTTGCATGCCTGCTTTGGCATTAAGGGAATACAAGGGCCAATTTTGAGGGAATGAATACTTAAAGAAGTACAGATAAGTGCCGGGAAGAGATGTTAACAGCACATTTTCTAGGTGAAAGAAAAGTAGTTTATTATCAAATATTTAAGACGTGGTTGGAGTAATGACCACTATCTGGATTTTTAAGCCATTAATTTTAAGGATGCATGTTAGTTCTCTTAGCTGAAAAAATGAACACTTGACATGTGATGGAAGGGCTTTACCAAGAGAGACGGGGAGCTGCACCTCGTAGTTATGGTGTTCTCATGGGAGGCAAAACAGAGGGACTGGATTGTTGTCATCTGGCAGAGAAATTGAATACAGGTCTCTCTTGAGAGAGTCTGGTTCTTGCCCTGAGAAGATAAAGTAGAGGCGTCAGTCCTTCAGTAAACAGGTCTGGATTAAACTGGATTAAATATTTTTGTTGTGTTTTATTATTATTATTATTATTTCACAAGGTTATTTTTAACAAGGATCAGTTTACTGGTTTGGTTTTCAGTGCATCCACACACACAGTTGTGCTGGCGCAGCTGTTGGAATATCACAGGGAATGGGCCAGGAGCTGTTTTACACTGCTGAGATAAGAGGAACAGAGTGTACCCATGGGCAGTCCCCGAAGCAGATCTGCCAGGTGACACCAGCATGGGTTTGCATCAGTTGGAGGGGTGCCAAGCATGCACTGAGCTCAGGTTGCTCAGCCCTGGGATGGACACATCCCATGGAGGAACTGGGGAGTTCTTGTGTGGAAGAGCATGGGTCTGGCGACATGGGGTTGCACCCACAATTAGATGGTGGTGAAGTGGGGATTTGGAGTTAAGGCAGAGCATGGGAATGCGACTGGCATGTTCATCACTTGTCTTACGGGCAATTAGGTGTTAGTGGGGCTAACTCTTAGCTATCCTTAATAAAATTTAAGTTGGTGTTGTGCTGCGTCAGCACTGCTGTGATGTCCTACTCTTTGTTGGCCTTCATCACTGCAGGCTCATAGAGGTAAAGCTGCTTCTTACTCCCGGTGTCGAGTGTGCTGCTGGAGGTGCTTGGGGTGATGGCTGCAGCCATTGCCTCCTCGCTTTCCTCCCTGCCTCCCTGCATTGTTTGGGGTTTAAATGTTTTCTTGTCTTTGATTAGGCTTGACTAGACTTCCTGGACCAGCCTTCATAAAAGGAGCCCTACTGATATTTCTGGACTTTCCCTGTTGTGGCTTTGTTTGTTTGCTTAGCTTATTTGTAATACAAATAACATAGAAGCCTGGCATGGAGCAAAGAGCAGGAAATTCATTCAGGCTTTGAGCTGGGACTTGCTGAAATTGAAAGATATGACAAAGCATGCAGGCATGCCCACACCGAATAACTACTCTTTTTTTTCTTTTTTTTCCTTTCCCTTTTTCAGGAGTTCTTTTGGAGACCCTTTTCAAAGAAAGAAAAGGAGTAAAAAGCCAAATGCAGAATAAAATCAGCACGTAAAATCCTGTTGGTAAAGTAATTCAAATTCTGGAAATGAATACCCAAGCAAAACCCATCCAAAACGTTTCCTATAATAGAACCTCGTGTTTGTTACCATAACAATCCTTTTTGGGGGAAAAAAGAAAAAAGGGATTAGTGCTGTTAACATGACTCCATTGCCTGGTTCAGGTAGTGCTGGTTTCCAGGGCCCCTCGAGCAAATTGTGGGAAGGGGAGGGGGGGGAATCTGTATGCCTGGATTTTGGAGATGCAGTTTAGTATCACTGTAACAATGCATTTAAGCTCTGGCTGTGTAATGCCTGTTATTTCCCTGGAAACTTTAGGCTTCGTATGGAAAAGTACTACTTTAAAATAGCAGCGTCAGTCTGAGGGGAGGGTTGCAGATGAGCAGGCAGAAGCCAGATGAGAGTAATATGTAGCTGTAGCTGCTTGACATTACTGACTTTTAAGGGATCCAAAAAAAGGTATGAGTCCTTTTGAATAGGGGAAGAGAACAAGATGTTTCTGTAGTAACGAGATCATAAAAGAAGGAAAATTGCCTGCAAAGAACAGGTCTGATTTTTTTTTTTCCCCTTTTTTGTATTTTGCTCCTATTATGACTTAAGCTGCGGTTTTGCTATCAACTGCCTCTTGTGTAAGCATTTAATATTACCAAGTTTTTCTGCAAATCTATTTTTGGGACAGTGATTTCTAGCCTACACATTTTGTTTTGTAATAAACCACTGTTTCCTCCATCCAAACCCAGACATCTTCTGAAATAAAAGGATGGTAGCAGCCAGGGTCCTATCTGAGCTTGTCGGTTCAGGTTTTACATGCCAGTTCAAAGCATGGAGGAGGTTGGCATCAGTTGAGGAGATGATGGTGTTTGTTTCACCATTCTGGGAGTAGATGGGTAGAAACGCTTTTCTTTAGTAGACTTGGAACTAAAAACTGAAAAAGGCCTTTTGTTTTTAGATGCAGATTCGGGAGAGTGATAAACTTTACTACTTGGTAGCCTGGGAACTTGATTTTGTATGTTGCTTACAGAAGTGCAATCTTTTCTCTCTCTCTCTTCTCCGCCTGTCTCTGCTCCACCCCAATGGTATGATGAGCCTTTGAGAAATAAATGGGAACTGCTGGGTCCTCTATGTTGCAAAATTTCTGTAGTTTCTGGACTTTTGTTCTTTTGCTCTTCAAAGGAGAATAATTTTACTGCTTTACTGGTGAGGGAAGGGGGAGGATCTTTGTAACCTTGCTGATGAACTTGTCCTGCCTTTTATAAAGGACGCTGTTCCTTGTCTTTTTCCCAAAGATACTTAGACACCACTTTAATGCCATCGCTAAATTGCAAGGGCAGCACGAAGTGTAAGCTTTGACCTTAAAGGCTCTATTTCTTTTGGTTTAAAAAAAGAATTCCGGTATCTGTCAAAAACCAGTGAGGCCCCGAAGAGGCAACTCATATTGCAAGTTATTAAAAAAAGATGCATCTACTAAGGGACTTGGTTTATCCCTGTATATTTTGTCTTATATGTTGTACTCTTGTCTGTCAATTTAGAAAAAAATACAGTATGTATTTCTGACCATTTCACATGATGATATTCCTTTCTAGTGTCAAGGTAGTAGCTGCAAGTTTTTAGAGAAGTCCTCCATTCAAACTTTAAACTCCCCGCCACCCTGGTCCACTGGATAGAACGGGTAACAAAGTTGGGAAGCTGTTGTCTTGAGTTTTGATTTGTAACCCAGGCACAGCAGGGTTTAAAATTGTCTCAGTTCTTTTCTTTCCCATCCAGTAGAGCGGTTCAGTTAATTTGGGTTTGTAACACTGTGATGTAATCTGGTGAGCACCGAGCTGAGCAGATTGCTAATAAATTGTGTTGGAATGTTGGATATTCCCACTGTTCTGGCTGAGATCGTGAGGCTTCTTGCATTCTTGCAGATAGCTGGATCAGCTCACTGCATACTGGGACCATATGGTCAAATTGGTGAAAAGGGTGTTAGCCTGCCGTTAAGGCTGATTGAAGCCACTCTGGTAGTCTGGAGCAAGTGATGGAGACAGTCAGGAGATAACCAACAAACAGAGGGGTTTAAAATGCCACCCTGCTAGTGAGGAGCAGTGAGAGTGCTGATAGACATAATGCTGTATATCAGGTAGGCTGGGGGGTGAGATTTGCTCCTCCTGCTGCTCTGCAGCTCCTCCCTGCATTGCTGGGGGGCAGTCACTCATGTCAGAAGGTGTCCAAGGTTTGTGACTACCGCTGCACAGTTAAAAGGACTCCTCATGTTGAGGACTGGCAGTATGCGTGGATATTAGGCCTGTGTTCACGTTTGTCAACAGTAACTTCAGCATTAGATAGAGAATTAATTTTTATCAGTTATTTTCTTATACCCAGTTTCTCTAAGCATGAACATGGGCTCTTCAGATACCAACAGATTAACTCGCTATATTTATAGTTAAATAAAATATTACAGAGGTGCATATATCAGCTCTGAAAATGTGAGGTTGGTAAGACTGGCAGAAAGGGTTGGAAGTCACAAAATTACATACTCCTTGTTGTCATCTGTCTGGGATGAGGGCACTGTACAACACTTTGGTACTCTACTGCAGTCCTGGGGCAATAGCCATTTAACCGATGCTTGCCTTTTCTTGGTGTTACCTTTCTGAATGGAGATGCTTCTCGAAGCTGTGAAGGAACCAGAAGGCATACAAGGTATCTTGTGTTCCCCATGGAGAAATCTAGAAGCACAATAATGCTAACCTCTTCAGCTTTTGTTTGTTTGTTTGGTTGGGGTTTTTTGATAGTGTTACATAAGATACCGAAAAAACCCAGAGTTTTGTTGTCATGTTAAATCGAAGATGCAGGGATGGCAGTAGGGGAACAACAAAGCTTTTGATCTTTCTTTAGTAAATAGGAGACTGGTTACAGAACGTAAATATTTATCTTAGATGATGCTATAAGCAGTACATTTCTTTCTCACAACAGATAAGGACAAACCCAAGTTAGTCATCAAGGTGCACATAATTTCTAAGATGCTTCTTGTCCTGTGTTGTTCATTTTGGGGATCAACAGTAGTCTAACAATAGTCTTATTTTCCCACAAACTATATGACTGACATAATACTACAAAGCAGCTTGAGGGAGAACTAGCACACAGAATAGTTAAAGCATTCACTGCTCTTATGACGGTTGAGTAAAGCATTCAATGAAATAGTATTTCATAAGTGGACGAATTGGTATTTGGTATTTGTCATGAGACAATGACTGGTCACCCCTAAAGTAATTGCATTTTAAAATATTGATGCTGGATTAAGAGCTCAGCTGAAAAAGCATATATTACTCAAACAAGCATACTGTGTTTACCCAGGATGGATTATGATGAATTATATTTCAACATTTGAAATTAAGAAAAGGCTAAATACTTAGAGAATATTAATGGTAGCTTCGGGATGGGACTGGCTCAGTGGGAAGAACAGGTT
Organism: Porphyrio hochstetteri; assembly: GCA_020800305.1. Taxonomy (NCBI): domain Eukaryota; kingdom Metazoa; phylum Chordata; class Aves; order Gruiformes; family Rallidae; genus Porphyrio; species Porphyrio hochstetteri. Next base: position 63,135,701 of record CM036908.1, on the reverse strand, counting down.
ATGAAAGAAATTAATTTCAAATATCTTCCTCAACAAAAGGGGAAAAAAAGTTATGTTCTTTGTTTCTGAAATGCCCTCAGAGGTGCAGAGCCCTGTGTGAGCATGCTGTTCTTGGGAGAAGGATTACCTCGTAATGGGGATGGGCCTGGGGAGTTCTGGGGCAGGAGTCTCATTGTCTGTTGGTTGTCCTGCTCTTACTCTGCATCTCCAACTCACTTGGGCTGTTCTCTGCTGCGTGCTCAGGACCACGTCAGCCGCTGCCACGGTGGTGGCATGGGAAGCTGCTTCGTCACCTCTTTTTGCTCAGTGGCCTTGTGTCATCCTGGTCCTTGTGTCCCTGCATGGTGGTCCACCATTTGTCTGAGAAGCATTCAGGAGTGCACGTGGCTCTTCGTTGGCATGGGAGCCACTGTTCTCATATTCTCAGGTTTTTCCAAAAGCTTTACTTAAGCATTGTGTGAATTTTGCTTTTAAAACTGCTGGAATTGTTTCTTGTTTTCAGCTGCCTCTCTAACTTTGAGGACATGGAATTAGAGGCCATTCCTGTCTTAAAGGGAATGCTGCACACGTACTGCTGCAGTCATTCCAGTCTGGATCTCTCTGCAGTTCAGGGAGAGGTACATGGACTGGGCACGACTATTTGTTTTTTCCAAAGTTGTACATCTGTGTGTAGCACCTGAAATCCCAACAGGTTGCAGTTTTTTGTGTCTTCATCTCAGCAGCCATGCATGGCAAAGTAGCAAACAGATTAAAGAGGAAGCTTAGGTGATAGGAAGAGGCAGCTTTCCATAGCCTCGCTGATCCATGGTGGCCACCGTTGGTGGACTTGCTCAGGGAAGGGAGCAACTGGGGAAGCTGATTTGCTGGCACTACGAAAATGAGTTTGGTTGTCATCCATCCCCCTGCCCCAGATGAGAACAAACTGCTTTCTTAGGGGCATTAAAAGCCTTGAGACCACTCAATGGTGTGAAATAAAATTCAAGGCAAAAAGAGTGCTAGTTATATCTTAATTTAGGGAAGATGCAGTATTCTCTTTGAAGAGGCTGCTGAGCACCAGTCTGGGGCCTGCTAGATGACAGTGAAAAAGCTATTGAGTTGATGGGCTTTGGATTATTCTTGAGTAGCTTAATGGACCCGCAGCTCCTGCGGAAGGTAACATATCCTTCCTCTGTCCTTACTTCATCCAAATGTGTCACACCTGGTTGACCAACGTGCCTTAAAGGAGATCTCGTTGGTGAGTACACTAATTGCCACCTGTGCAGGAAGGAGAAGCTTTGTGGCAGCTTCTGTTTGGCTGGAGTCTTGCTGACCCTGTGTGTCCGGAGTCATCTTTAATAAAAGCTGAGTTGAAGCAGCGTCTTTGGCAGAAAGTTGTTTGCAGGTTAAGCAATTTTACCATGTTACTAGTGATGATGGTGTAGGGATTCACATGAAATTAAGATGTGCGGTGTGTGCTGGTAAGCACTGCATGGCCATCATCACTTTCTGTGAGCAATGGTGGCTGAGGCACGTGTCAGGCATTGTGTACCCCTTCAGCAAAGCTACTCATGACATCTCTGAAGGGAACAGACGAGTGTTTCCTGTAAATACACGTACTGGAAACATCTGCCCGGCACATTGAATTAAAGGATTTTTCTTGATGTGCTGTCTGACCCTGTAGCAGAGGAACTGCAGTGCTCTGTTTTCCTCATGACTTCCCCATCTTTTACTTAAGCTGTCTTTTCGGCACACTCTTCCAAAGCTGAACCTGTGAGGACAGACAGGACCTCACTTCCCGCATCTGTCCCAGCAGCTATATCTCTTCCTGCCATGAATCATCCAAAGCACGCTTTTTCCTTAAATTATTTTATTTAAGGGTGAAGGCACATTTGTTTTCCTGAAGCCACAAACTAATCTCAGCAGTCTGGCAGCCAAGCCCTAAATGAAGGCCTTGGTGTGAAAGTGTTCAGAGGAAGGAAGTGCCTCCCCATCGGTGGTGATCACAGGCAAGCCCAGAGCAGAGCTCCTTTCCTTGTGGGTTTTGGCTGTGGTCAGAGGAACTGCAAACTTCATTACTTCTTGGGAGAGCTGCAGCAAAATGTCTCCTCTCTTTGCATGTCAGTGTCAAATACTCTGCGACCTCTGGTTTTCAGAAGTTCATTGCTGCAGCTAACCAAGTGCTAATTGTCAAATGATGTTAAGGGAAGGGAGCATAATCTTTTGTCTGAGAAGTCTTGGCTATGTTTTGGATCCCCTCTGGAGGCTGATGTCTGTGGCTTTGTTTTCCAGGACTCATTGATTGCATATATTTCAATTCCAGCAGTCCAAAAGGAGGCATTTTGTTGTCCTGAGGAGCTGAGGATGTATAATTCCTGGAACTTGAGAGGCTACTGTATTTCACACACAGATAAAAAACAAAATCCACTGCCTCAATTTTATCTTTAATAAAAATCACCCAACAAAACCTCAACTCAAAAGCACGTTAACTACAATGCTGTTAATAAATTAATTTTTTTTCCTTGTTAATTTTTCTAGGGAAACGTCAGATTCATCACTTGGGAAACCAGCTTCAACTCAATCAACATTGTCTGGATACTGCCTTTAATTTTTTCAAGATGGCTGTGAGCAAACACCTAACCCGGGGGAGAAAGATGACCCACGTAATTGCTGCATGTCTCTACCTGGTGTGTAGGACAGAAGGAACTCCTCGTATCCTTTCCCATTTAAATAAGTAAAATAAATAAGGCCTACTTTTAGCAAGCCAGCTAGCCCAGTTAGATCTTGTTTCCAGATGCCAGCTATCCCAGTTAGACCTTGTTTCCAGATTTGGAAAGGTAAGTGTTGAGGAGCTAACTTTGTCATTGTTGGTTTTATAGGATAAAGTGAATGGGAGTTTTTCCCGTGGTTCAAGTAAAATATTTCCCATTCTAAACATAAAATACTTAGTATTTACAAGGAGCTATAAATGTCATTCTATCTCCCGTCAGTAACTCTGAATTTCGTCTTTCTCAATATTTTCTTTTAATGTAAAATTATGTTTTTCCTCTGCTGTGTTAGCTATTACTTGTTTGTAGTATATTAGGGGTTTTTTATATTTTAAAACAAATAAAAATATAACCCAGAGGCTCCTGCAGTGTCAGCATTAAAGAACAGATTGGAGTTCCAGTGGGGTTTCCATCAAGATACTTGGATTTCTTTCTTTTAATGTTTGTGGGAAGGACAGTATCATTCCCATCTTAGTTTTGGGGGAAAAAGGCATTTGATAAATTCTGAAATTTGCTCAAAGATCATAGGGGAACTCGTGGCTGGAGATGGGACTGCACACCTCTTTCCTCTACACCACCCCTGTTTTTGTCTTGTGGAGCCTCATTAAAGTCCGTGTAAGCTTTAGATACAGATGACTGTCCAGATTTATTTGTTGTGCATATTTTTTTTCTTTTTATGTCCTGTTTGAGTTACTGCAATTTGGAGTTTAGTATCAAACAATTACTTCCGTGTTATTTTAGTTCTTTTCTACTTTAAAGCAGTATATGCATATCCTCAGTATGCTGTTTGATGCTTTTTCTAGATTGCTCTTCTCATTCTGTATTTTAGCTTTTAAAAAATTGAGATGATTTATTCTAGTTTTAGTTTCAGAAACTACATTCAGTATTCTAAAATTATGGCTTTCTGATAGCATTACAGTCACTGTATTTGTATATTTAGAAAAATGTGGGTTTGCAGGAATAATGGCATTAAAAGGAAAACTTGCCTATTGGACCGGTCGGTTCTAACATAAAGTCTCAGTGCAGACTTTGGACAGTATAACTCCTTATCACTGCCATAAAAACAGTGTTGATTTAAAAGCATTACCAATATTTCTATGCACATATCACATTTTTCAAGTAATTTATTTACAGTTATTGTTTGATACTACTGAATGGTAGCAGAGCCATAATACCCAAGTCCATTTTTCCCCACTGATACTGATAACACGTTGGAAGCAGTATAAGCTGTAAGAAGCAAACAGGTATGTTGTAGCATAGCAGCCATCTATCCAGCAAGTGTGGCTGACTTTGCTAGCAAACAAAAAATAATTCTTGCTTGTTTTATATCCTTCTTTAAAGTATTTCAGCATGTATCTCAGTTATGTGCAAGAGGTACTGATCTGGTTGACACTTCATAAACACCTACATTCATTTCCCAACTTTTTTTTGTTAAATGGAGATAATATCCTGTGTGATACTTCACATGAATTACTGGGAGAGTAAGACTGCAAAGATGGGCTCTGTCTTTGTATATCAATATCACAAAGTACTCCGTCTTCATTTGCATGGTTACTGTGCCTCCTTGGAATCAAGAAGTGGTATGGCTGCATGGTTGTAAGGCACAATTTTGTTAGTGTTGATTTTTTTAAAAATCCATTTGTTAAACTTAATTTTCTAGTTGATATTAAGAACTTAACTGTATTACTTCGGAAGAGTGAGTTCAGCTTCTGCCTGTGTTCTGCCGTTTGGGTTTTCAGTTTATTGTTTTGTGGGTTTTTAGTATTTAAAGTCCAGTGTTAGTCTGAAAAAAAGCACACACCAAAAAAAAACCCCCAAACCTCCAAATAAATTATGGATTCTGAACACTGAAATATAAGTTCCTCTTCTGGTATCTTACCCTTTCACTGGAAACTTGAAAACCTGAGAATTTGCTGACCTTTGAAATTAAAATAGGTTCAAGCCTCCATAGATTAATTATGATGATCATTATCAGTGTGTGTGTTTCCAGGCTGGACCTGGCAATATGTGCTAGAGTCTGCAGGCGTGTTCCTGGGACTTTTGGTCCAGAGGGACCAAGAGCAGGTGTAGAGGATGGCTGTGTGACAAGATGCTGTAGCAGGAGTGAAGATGCATGTTCAAGGAAATAAGCTGACAATTGGTTTTGGTCTTCTGGAGAAGCCATCAGAGGAGGGCATGCAAAGAGGAGAAATATGCTGTGTGATACACTGGGCAAAGGGTGTACAGTGTTTGTAACACTTAGAGATTTATATACACAGCTAAGTAGATTTACTGCGATTAAATTGTGCTGTCCTTGTGTCAGTTATAGAACTCTTGTGAAGAGATTTGGGAGAAATTGGGAAAAGGAAGTTAAAGTCTGAAGATGGGTGACTCTATCTTAGAAGAAAGAAATAACATGGACGAAGTAGTGAAGGGCAGGAGTTTCCTCAGATCGCAGAGACAGCACCTTGGTTTTGGGTGGTCCAGATGAATTAGTGGAGTGACTTGGGAGCCATAGAGGCAAGAGACATTATCTGGGAACAGATTAGACTCTGAAGTTGAAAACAACATGTTTCTTAAAAATTATGTTAGAAGGAGTGAAGAACGTATGTGGCCTGGGGAGGTACAATGGGATGTAGTCAGGGGCTGACGTGGCAAGAAATGTTGTGTTCTCTCCAGTGGCAGAACCAAAAGAGTGGGAAGTATTTGGAGAGGGAAAACAGGATTTAATTGTGTCTGAATGAGTGCAGTTTGAGGGAGTGGAATGTATTTATCTGACATGGATATCTGCTTATTCTTCTATTTTCATAATGTACATGTCGCCAGCCAGCCTCTGTGAAAATGTGAGGAAAATTGTAGCCAAGTCTACTGGTTCAGTCTGAATTATGCCTGAATAAACCTCAGCCTGAAATAGGAAAACATTAAGTTCCCAGTGGTTCTTATGTGTTGTTTAATTAATGCAAAATATTCCAGTAACACAAATGTTTTTAATCTGAAAAAAAATAGTTCTAGACTGAGAGAACACAAAAGTTTATTTATCTAAAGTACAGCTTTTATTTATAGTTAGTTAAAAAATATAATTTATTACTTGAGATCTGAATTATTTTACATCAGTTTATGGTTTTTATTATCTTCTTTGACACAAAATCCCACAATGCAGCAACTTTGACATAGCTTTTCACTTGCCTTGCTTACATTGCTTGTCAGCGGTAATGTTTTAAAGGCAAGATGGCTTACTTGCTATTCGCTGTATTTGGGAGGTGCCTCATCCTTTGATGAGCTACTTACAGGCATAGGCTGAGAGAGTTGGGCTTTTTCAGTCTGGAGAAGAGAAGAGAAGGCTCTGGGGAGACCTTTTAGTGGCCTTCCAGTACCTGAAGGGACTACAGGAAAGCTGGAGAGGGACTGGTTACAAGGGCAGGGAGTGACAGGACAAGAGGAAATGGCTTTAAGATGAAGGAGAGCACATTTAGATTAGGTATGAGGAAGAACTTCTTCCCTGTGAGGGTGGTGAGGCCCTGGCAAAGGGTGCTCAGAGAAGCTGTGTCTGCCCCTGGATCCCTGACAGGGTTCAAGGCCAGGCTGGATGGGGCTTTGGGCAGCCTGGGCTACTGGAGGGTGTCTCTGCCCATGGCAGGGGCTTGGAATGAGATGGGCGTTGAGGTCTCTTCCAACCCAAACCAGCCTGCGCTTATTCTCTTTATAAAATGTTTACTATTAGTGGCAGTAGTAAAGGTGTAAAGCAAAAAATACACCTGAAGACAAACTTGCAGATTTAAGAGTCACTATTGATGAAACCAGTTGCCCTGCTCCCAGGGGCTGAGCGATGCTGAGTGTTTCCAGTGACATCTGACTTGAGCTGGCACTGCCAGCGCTCTGGGCATTTCAGGCTCTGGCTCGTAGTTTGTTTCTTGGAATAGTAACAGTCCTCAGTTGTTTCTCTTTAATGTTTTGAACAGCTTTTCCACCCCTACATATGTTTGAATGGAAACAAAGGGCTCTTTAGCTGGTCCTGCTGTTCCCGAGAGAGGGGAACTTGGGAAGAGCCGGACAGTGTGTTTGACTGACTTACGGGCTCGGCTGTAACCTGGGGCTGCCCTGGGGTCACTTGTGAACAATGAGAGCCTGGCCAGGATATTCCAGGTGGGATATCAGTTTGTTTCAATCAAGAAATATATCATTCTGTTTGTAATCCTTTTTGCTGTACACAACTGTTAGAAAAGCCATGCAAGTGTCCACTGTTTTGTGTAATATTTTCCAACGCTACCACCTGGGTTTTCTTACAGCGCTGTTTTACATGGTAAATATCTTTTATCCCCCACACATGCACCTTTTTATTTATTTATTCTTTTCCTTTGAAGCTCTCTGGAAAATGCTCCCTTAGTTGTAAACCAAATCCTGTCTTGTTAGAGCTTAGTAAATAAAACCTTTTCAACATGAGAAGCGTCCTCACAAAGTTCTCTCACTAGTTATCTTGTGTAAATATCCCTCTGTTTGCCTCTGGAGGTAAATTCAGGGCAGGTTTTTCTCCCCACTAGTAAAGCTGATTAGTCTGGATGCTGGGGGGTGGGACTTGTAGAGTTCTTTTCACCACCCAGGGCTGGGGCAGCCCCCTGAGCTTAGGGCTGCCCATGTTGTTCAGGTCGTCTTCAGTGGCTTTTGTGTGGTCAAAGGAACGAGCTGGGGTCAGTCCAAGGCAGCCAAGTGAGGTCTCCCTTCTGAGTTGTTTGCAGAAGAATCTTTCCATTAAATGTCTCAGAAAAATAACCTCTTTTATCAACCTTCTACTCCCGACACTTAAATTAGAGAAAGTTTGGTGCCCTGGGGTCTTTTACGTGTAAAATTGCACTGAGTAGGAAAGCATAAGGTGCTTTTCCTCCCCTACTTCCTCTGCCATGTGAACCTCCCTTTTGTTTGAAGGAGGATCACAAAGGCGTTGCAGGATCCCAGCAGGCAAGAAGGATTTGGGAAAAAAACCTGGGGCATCTCCTCACTGAATGGGGCAGTACTTTATTTCCTACTTGTCTGCAGTACTTGCACTTTATTGCCAAGCTATTTGAATGCCTCCTGGTTTAATGTGTTTATTTTCATGTCTCAGAAGGGGAAGTTGAGAGTATTTATCTTCATTTCCAGGTGCAGAATTGAGGCTGACACATTCAAAGTTACCCAGAAAATCTGTGATGGAGTAAGGAACCGGTCTCTTTTAATCCTAGATTAGGCATCAGCTTCTGAGCCTTTCTGCCTTGTTGGGCTTTGCAAGTGAAGCTCAGCTAATTTCCTTTCGAGCACTAGCAGGCTCTGTCAGCTTCCATACTGCCTTGGGAGGCTTTGTATAACCTCGCCATGAGCACCTTTGATGGATACGTTCTTTGTTTCCCTACTAACACTTCAAGGTCTATCTTTGCAAGGAAAAAGGGCAAGACTTCCTTTTTTATTAGAAATGAAAAATTAGATCTCCAGCAATCTTATGACCTCTGCTAAAACTTCCTGGAGCCAGCAGGCCCTAGTGTTCCCAGTTAAAAAGTTAACTTTTGAAATTATGCTTTAATCAACAAGACTTGAGAGCTTTGGTTAGGGAAGTTAATAAAACCACTTTCTATTTCTCTTTGGTTAAGGACTTTCTTTTTAGTTACTGACCTTTTACTTCTGATTAAATATAGTTGCATTCAAAACGTGTTTTCTTCAAGTGTGGAGTGTGATAAGGACATAAGGCATTAAAAATGGATTTTAAATTGCACAGTTAAAAACACATATTTACAAAAGCAAATTATTTCATTTCCCTAGACTATTTTTTGTGTGTGGTAAAGGGCACTGAGATCTTACTTCAGACAGTTTCATAGGGTATTTTCAGTTGGAAAGGACCTAAAACAATAATCTAGTCCAACTCCCTGACCACTTCAGGGCTGATCAAAAGGTAAAGCCTGTTGTTAAGGGCATCGTCCAAATGTCCTTAAACACTGACAGGCCTGGGGCATCGACCACCCCTCTGGGAAGCCTGTGTTCGACCACGCTCTCAGTAAAGAAATGCTTCCTGATGAACCACTTACTTGCATTTGAACTCTTGGAAAAGCCTTGTTCTGCTTCTTCGTAAAATGAAGTTGTAAAGTTCATTTTGAGTGGATGGGTTTTAGCTGGGAGAGTTTCAATCTGTTAATGAAAAGTTGCCACCTTAAGTAGGGTGCGGCTAATGTTGCCCCATGTTATTTGCATCTACTTCCAAATAGCTCATGTGTCTGGTAATGCTTGGCTTGTGTGATTGTTCCTATTTGGTACCACAGGAGAAAAAGCTGCAGATGTAGGGAAGAGGGCAGCAATAAAAATTAAATTTCTGCACATTCATTTCTTCCCATCACCCTCTCCTCCAGCCAGGGTTGGGACTGCTGAATTTCAGCAGCAGGGCTCGTGACCTGGAGCCAGTGTATCCAGCCTCCTTTTCCATGCAGTGAAGGAGACTCATGTGATTTTTCACTTGCAGTACTGCCTTGCAGTTTTTTGTCATATAGAGAGAGGTGTATAAGGGAAGTATGTCGCAGAGAAAATGCAGTATTTCATGTCTGCCGTTGGTGGGAAAGCAAAATTTTCCTCTTTGTGCTCCTGTTGCTGTTGTATGCTCTGTTGGGTGGCTCTGTTCTCTTCCTCGCTGCTAGGACAGCTCCTGGCTGCTGCCTTGTGCTTGTGGGTGGGTGGCAGTGGGGCAGTGAGGCAGGAGGAGCGGGGCTGTGTCCCTCGCTGCATTCTTGCCCGGCCTCCAGCTGTATTGAGGAGGACCCTGTGTTTCCTTAGGCCCTGTGTTGTACCTGTCAGTCCCTTATGGATGTCTTTGTAGTATCTGAAGCGACGCTGGGTATTTGACATGTTCCACTAGCATTTGGGGATCTGCAGTGAGAATTCCTTCTTGAGAAGAAAATAACTTGAAGTCTTTTGAATTGGTTGTATGGCCCTACCCCTGGGGGACCGGGCTGGGGAGATGGTTAGTGGTTCTCAAGTCCTCCTCTTGTTCCTTGCAGGGGAAGCCATAAACCTACTTGTGCGTGACTCAGATATGGCAGGGAAATGGTGAGTGTGATTGCTGCTGAGCTTTATCCTTCAGGGTGCCCTGTTCCTGAAAGTCATTGAAGCTTTCCATAGGGAGACCGTCATTTTAATGCAGAGATACTGTACTTGGGTGGTTTTATCTATTTATTTTTTTGTTCATCTAAGATTCTAAAAATATAAAAGGAGAAGGGAACTTCACTTTGTGGTGTGTGTCAACTCAACCTCTTACTGTTTAAATACATGTGCTAAATGGCTATTATGGATGCTGCAGGGAAGGAGGGGAAAAGCTGCTGTAAGTGCAGCAGTGATAATTGACCCACTTAAGAGAGCTGCTCTAATTTTGCATGTTACAGCATCCTGGAAATTCAGATAAGAATGTTGATCTCTCTAGCTAATAGGATTTCTAAATATATCATCCAAAAGAAGCAGGCAGACTGTAGTTTTGTGTGTGTGTGTTCAGGCTAATGTTTTGTTTAAGAATTGCACACTCTGAAAATCTGCTTTTCTGTTAACTTGTTACTAACTCAGGATAAAATAGTATTTGACCTCTGGTACTGGCAAGGGGGAACCTGATCCTGCCCCAATGAATTCGCTGGCAAATGTCTCACCAGCTTTTGTGTAGAGGAGTGACCAAGTTTTTCCCCCTCAGGATGTTGGTACCCAGCAGGTGGCTCAATTGTCAACTTTTCCATAATGCAGCATTAAACAAAGTGTCTGCAGAGGTGGAGAGGGGACAGAGTCACAAGATGGCCTATCAAGATTACAGCTTTTGGCTGGCTTTGATAGCTTTGTTATTTGTTTTCCTCATTTAAGGAAAATTTTGAACAGTAAAGGTCAAAAAAATCTGCTGAAATTTGGTGGCAGAAATATTTCATTGCTTTACAGAGCAGAGAGCTTCAAATCTCTCTACAGGCAGTTGTTTCTCAAATGTTATCAGTGAGTACGACTGTTGAAAACTGTTGGGTTTGTGCTCAGTAGAGCTGTTTCACCTAAATTGTTTTAATTTTGGCGATCCCTTGCCCATCCTACCCTTCTGTGTTGGGACAAAACCAATCACCACAGCCCCTCTTTGAAAGGAAGAGACGGAGTTACTCTGTAGGTTTCTGTATCGGGTCTGCTGAAGCCCTTGTCACTGTAGGCTTGAATTCCTTTATGGCAGGTCGAAGCGTGCATTGCTTGGCAGTCCTGTCACCATTTTGCCCTTGTCTAACACAGAAATACTTAGAGCAGAAGAATCTGAGCCAGATTGTTAAAGCACGTAATAGTGGTCTGTTACTGCAGGCATAAAAATAATAATAAAATTAATTGCATGGTTTGTCCTCTTCAGAAACCCCAAACTGGAATCTAATTACAGACTGGTGAGATGTTTTCATGGTCAAGGTGAAACAAGGAAAGAAACAGAAGCAAGGAAGGCTATGAAGGCATTGGTAGTACCAGGAAAAAATAGGAGGGGCAGCCCTCACTTGCCAGCAGCCCTGAGAGGGGGTGATGCTTTGAAACGTGGTGGCAGAGACACGGGAACTAATGAGGGGAATGAAAGCAGGATGAGCTCTGGGTGATGGATGAGGGCAGGGAAATGTGATGGCAGAGAGTCCTCCTTCCAGTGAAATAAATACAAAGGAGGGCTGATAAGGAAGGGGATCACACCTCTGATATCTTTGACCTTCAGTGATCCTTACATGCTTGTGAAAGTAAATATTTAACAATCTTCTTTAAAGCTTGTTTAAAAAAGGAAATGATTGGGTTGGATCTGTGTTTAATTCAGAAGTTTATCTCTGCATCTGAATTTTGGTGCTTATATCAGCAAAACCAGCGTTGTGACTGGGTGGTGTTTTAATGTGCTGGGAGTTCATGTGTTGCAAACACCAGCTAACTAAAAAACAGTGTGGTACAGCCGGTCATTGTGTAGCACGTTCTTGCTTTTGTCAGAGGATATGCTGGATGTGGTGTGGGATGTGGAGGAGACGCTTCCCCTTCCTTCCCTGCACGCCCACCCCCCATAAGAACAGACAAAAAAGAAAAGAAAAAAAGGAGTGGGGGGGTGAGGAAGGAGAGAAAATGTCTTACCTGATGCTGTCTTTAGATAAATCCTGGTAGCAAACATGATCAAATATGGTCAATTTTTTTTGGATCCAGTCATTGAAAAATATTCCTGGTTGTGGCCATCACTAATGTTTTCTGCCTTTTAATACATTTAGAAGTCAATTAGAAAATTAAATGCTTTCCTTCATTAAAATAATTTTGAAGATTGTGTATTTGCATTTTAATGCAGTAAGAATGATGTCTTGGAAGACAAATTCATATTATTAAATAGTTTAATTAAGATAGTAATGCAAAATAGGATGAATGAAAGCCAGTGCATTGAGACCTATAAGCATTCACTGTGGTTTCTATCAGCAAATGTTATTTTAGCTTGAGGTCTTCTAAAACTGTGTCCACTTTCATCATATTCTTAAGCCTTGTGCAGCTTTTTTTGTTTTCACTTTTTGCTGTTGGAAGAACAAAGTGAAGGAATATCAGAGAAACAGTATTACCTTTCCAAGTTGTTTTGGAAAAACAGGATTCATTCTCGTACCTGGACTGCCCTCGTATCTTGAGAGTCGTCTTGATAATATCTTCTTACATCCTAATGAAGTATAAACCTTTTAAAAAATGGTTAAAGTACTTCTCAAGAGCTGTCTGTCTTCTTCAGATGTTTGCCCGTAGGATTTTGTTTGTGTGACATAGTCTTCATATATAAACTTCATACTCAAAATGCTTCTCAGTGAAAGGTTTTCCATGTTTTGTAATCTCATGCCAAGTAAAATTGTGAGCTGAGCCTTCTCTAACCTCTCCACTGTTAGCCTGACTTCATGGCAAGTCTATGTCTTTCCTTGAAGGCAAAAGAAAATGTCTCCTAAGTTTAACTGCCAGGCTGGCTCAGTATTGTTCTAAGTATGAATGATGTAATACTCAATCACATGGTGGTATGTCTGCTATTTTCCCCGCTTTGAGAGAGAAAATAATCTTCCCCTCTTGTCCCATTTCAGCAGTTTGGGTAAATAGCAGCCTTAAATGAGACCAAACACAACCAAAATCTTGATTTCTTCCAGAGCTCTGCTTTTGAAGCCAAATTTTCCCTATGCCTTCTTTATTTTGACTTGCTAATTGGAAATAAGATGTTGAAGATAACACGTGCTTTGAAGCTTGTGTATTTTGTATTTTATTTAGATTTAATCCTTTAAACATCTGACAATAAAATATAACTTGCAGAGCTCTCATCTTTAGATCAGCTGTAAGTGAATCATTTAAGTTTTCAACATCCTTCCAGTTTGGGAGAAACACAGTAGTCTCAGTGATGTTTTGACTGCATGTGTTAGTAAAGTGCTATGAAATTTGCTATCAGTATTTTTAAATGGAGATACATAACTGTTTCTTGAAGGCAAGGAGCAGCTTGTCTGCCAAGAGTAAACTCTTAAGCTTATGCCTCGACAGGGAGTAGAAATCAAAGTCCTCTTTGGATTCCTTTTATATTGGTAAGCAGGGAGGAATGGTGAATAATATGTTTATGTTATATGAACTCCCCATGATGGAAAACAAATTTTGAAGAAGGGGATATATAGAGATTGAAAAAAGTCCTTTTAGTTTGGACAAAAAGTTGTGTGTCTAACTTACATGCTGTAATCTTTTTAATATGAAAAGTGTGCAGTAAAAATATGTATTCAGGAACATGACATGTACTAACTGAAATGTGAAAGCCTTTACTGTGTAAAAACCAGAACTCCAAACATTGCCTCTGTCTTATTGTCAGGAGAATTTCTCACTTTATCTGTTTTACAGTATCTTTCCTGCTATAATTGGTCCTTTTAACTTTTTACTGTGCTTGTAGAAAGCCTTTTGGCCTTGCAGTTTCTGAGGGGAAACAAAGTTGTTACTGTCACTTCAGGTACTGGAATGTGTGGCACAGTTCTAGGACAAAGAGCTGGTGTTTCAAGTTAGACTGCAGAAAACTTGAGCGCTACCTGAACTTGCTAGTTTCTGAGAAAGCACCACGGTGCCCTTGCTCTGCAAGGATTTTGTCCCCTTTTAGCTAACTTTCATTAAAAATTCTTTCTTTTCCCCCTCCCTAATGAAGCCATGGCTTCAGAGTAATGAAGTTCTGCCTGTTCGTCTCCACAGGCTGTGAGACTGTAGGTGCTTTTCTATGACTTTCCCTATTGGGCAGAAGAGCTGGGCTGTCTGAATTGAGAGTGTTTCTTTTGAAATTTGCCATTGAAATCACAAGTGGACCATCTTTGACCTCCAGGGAAATGAGGAAAGAAATGTTACAATAATTGTAAGTCATTACTGAAGAAGTCTTCTTTTAAAGAAACATCTGGAGGCTTCAGCTGCCACGTCTCAGTTGGTACCTGAAATCAGAGAATGCTCCATGCTGTACTTGTCTGCAGTTGAAAGTTTGTTTTTCCCACGTGAGTTGTGTTACCTCCTGCAGATTTTAAGTTGAATTTTCTTTTCTATATGACAATTTCTGGTCCTTAAAGGATCAGTCATTCTAGAGAATGCAACAGATGGACTACATCTGTGCTGATGTCTCTGAGGGAATCCCAAATTGCTGCATTCTTGTCACATCTGGAGGACCCAGTTCATTGCCAATAATTATTTCCAGCACATATTCAGATTATAGTTTTTCAGTTAAAAAAAATTATCAATGTTCATTATGATATTTATTATCTTCCACCTGGAATCTAAGCTTTTACTGTGGTGGAGGAAAGCATCTCAAGTATTGGTTGCTACTGTACTCATTCCCTCAGCTTTTGGACCAGTGGCTTCAGTGTCTCAGCTGTTTCTCATAGCCACTCAGTGATGAAACGAGAGATGTCCTAGTTTTTTCTGATAATGTTGGGAGCCCTCCCAACAGAGCTGTAAACTGGTCACTTTCCTCTTGTTGCAACTGGAGAAGTTGGGAGCACAATCAGGAGCCAAGACTGTTGGCTGAGAGGTAGTATCTAGAATGAGGCCCACATTAAAAAAAAAAAAGAAGCTGGGGGGCGGGGGGAAAGTAGCTTGATGAAAGAGTTTCATTGCAACAACCTTTCCTGATGTCAGGTTCTAGAATAAGAGGAAAGAGAATACAGAGCATTTTCCACCAGCTCTCCAGCAGTCAGAGAAGGTGTGGTACATACATAGAACTGTCTGTGTAGACAATATATCTGAAGGTGATGAAATCCAGAGGAAACAATCCAGAAAGCCTGTGTCCTATGTAGGATTGTAGAATAATTTAGATTGGACAGGGCCTCTGGAAGTCATCTCTCCAATTCCTTGTTCATGCCCTCAGATTGCTGAAGCCTCACTCGGGTTGAGCGTTGTTTGTCTCTAGCAATGTACGTGTCATGCTCTCTCTGGCCCCCCTATTGCAGTGGTTTACCACCTCCTTGGCAAAGACTTTCTTTTTTCCTAATAGCTAATCAGATTTTCTCTTGCTGCAACTTGCATCTGTTGTCTTGTGGTCTGTCTGGGTGTCTGAAAAGAATTTGGCTCTGTGTTCTCCAATACCTCCCTCAGTAGGTAGTTAAGATAGCAGTAGATCTCCCCTAAAGCATTCCCTTCTCTGGGCTGAGCAAGCTCTCAGCTTTTCCTTGTGTATCACATATTCCACTCCCTCAGACATGTCAGTGGCACTCCACTGAAGGCACTCCAGAGTGCTAAGGTTGCCCTTAAGAACCCAGACCTGACCGTGGCAGCCTCCTAAGTACTGAAGAGAGGGGAACAACCACTTCCCTCAACTGCTGCCCTCAGTTTTGCTACTAAACTCAGCACGTGTTTGGAGCGTGCTGCTGACTCCTGCTCAACTTGTCCATGGTGACCTCCAGCTCCTTTTGTGCAAGCTGTTCCTTAGCTTGCCCCATACTGAAGCAAAAGGTGCAAGACTTTTCAAGAAGTTCAGACAGATGCAGCGCTTGTCAGCCTGGTTCTCCAGCTTGTTAAGATGCCTCTGAAAGGCAGCCCCACCTTCTGATGTACTGACATCTCCAGCTTGGTGTCATCTGCATACTTGCCTAGGGTGCCTTCTACCTTGCTGCCCCATTTCTAGTCGAGACAGTGTTGCCCCCGAGGGATCCCTGTAGTACCTGTCTGTTGGTTGGACTTTGTACTATCAATCACAGCCCTTCAAACTTGGCGGTCCAGCCAATTCTATGCTTACCTTCTAGGCCAGCCAGCCAAACCATGATGTCTCAACAATTTGGCTTTAAGAACACAGTGGCAGACCACGTCTTCAACTTTGCCAGAGTCACAGTATGCAGCATCCACTGCAGTGCCAGTTTCTCCTGAGCTGGTGGTGGTTAGGGATGGGGAAATGGATGGGTAGGTGATGCTTTGTCAGAGGTGCTGCTGAACTGCCTTCCCACTGAGCAGATCAAATGTTTGGCTAGCGCTCTGTACAGAGAATTTCTTTTAGCTCAGCATGCAGAGCGATCTGTCTTCTGATGGGCAACAGGTGCTCATCAGTTTTTATTTTTTAATATTATTTCTTAGGCCTGGTGACCCAAGCCTCTTCCTGGTTTGCAGAAAGCCCAGATTTGCTTCTGTAAGGAGCGTTAAAAACTAAGAGGGTAGTCAAAGCCAAACCTTGCCTGTTCTCCTTTTAAAGCTGCTGTTGCTGTGCAGTCTGAAACGTGAGAATTGTGGGGCCAGGAGAAGAGCAAACAGGTGAAAGCTTCTGAAGGTGTATGACCAGGCTTTGAGAAGGTGTATACCTACTTCAGCTTCTTTCAGGTTATTTCTGTGTGTTTGTTTGTTTATCACTTATTAATATAATGACCCAATATATAAACAGTTCTGGCAGCAGGACTGGAACTCCAGTGTGGTCAGTCCTATCTGAGGGTCCTGGTGATGGAAGTGTAGAATTTATAGCATTTTGTGGAGAAAGGTCAGTATTGCAATCCCCATTTTCTAGTTGGAGAAACTGAGGCATGGAAGGGAAAAAACATGACTTGCTCATCAGGGCAGTAATATGATATAGATACGCGAGTGTCCCATGTGGCCGTGTACCTCCTACAATACTATGCTACCTCCTACAATGTAGGAGCCCTGTTCTGCATATTACTCTCCTATTAGTTTTTGGTAGGACTCTGGAACATGCTTTTCCAAGTATACTAGCTAAAACACTTGGAATTCTATAGCTAAAATTGTGAGGAAGAGCCAGTTCTGCCGGCTTGCTGGTCTTGTACTGAGCTTGTTATCAGAATCCTGGGCTGAATTTGTAAGTCTCAGCAGTGGGGGAAAAAAGTTATCATTTTTCTTGAAAGCTTTGCAAATATGACACTATCAGTGAGCAGCTGTAAACACGAGACCCACAATAGCATTCTCAGTTGCTGTTTGGAGCAGAGCTGTATTTTAGGAGTTTGCCATCAGCACGCTGTAGAATGTTATTTGAAATTACACTGCTTGGTTACAATAAAACTACCGCATGTCTGTGTGAAAGAAGTCTAAGGAGATCTTTCCCAGCGTATCACTGGCAGTTTTTATTTTCCCAGAGGCAGATGATATGTACATCATTACTGATTTATTTTTTTCCCCTCTTGTGAAGGATCCCAGCAGCTGAGATAAGTTTACAGCTTCTTAAAAACTGATAATGAAAGAGCCGTCTCTGGGCTGTGAGAGACGAGATAAGTGCTTGCCATTGCTACAGCATTCAAAAGAAGATAATACAGAGATAAAAGTTTAAAAAGACACTTCAGGAAAATATTCCTCATTTTCCATCTTGATTAAAACCATTTAATGAAGGTTGTTAACGTCTAAGAACGTGAGAAATGCCATTTGCGAGTCAATTAATTTCAGTGTGTTCACTAACTGATGCTGTGCAACATTGTCTTGCAGTGCTTGGGGAGTTCCTGCTTAAGTGAAGTAAATTTTGACAGTAGTGCCAACAGAATTGCACTATCCGTGACAAGCAGAGAATTGCAGCAGATTGCTTACTGAGTTTTCAGTAGGATATCGGGGTGTGTGATCTGGCCCCTTCTTACCCTCCTCTCTCTGCTCACTCCTTGCCACAATCAAAGGTTTTCCACTTGCTCCTCCGTTAAGCTGAATAACCAGTAAGTAGGGACTTGACACTTGCTTTATCTTTTTTAACACTGAGAGCTGATATTTGTAGCTATGAAGTGATTTTAGAGCAAATCGGTGCAAAATCAAATTAAATATTAAACTGAATAAAGAATTTTGGAGTTGTTAGAGGAGCTTCTTGGCTATCTGTTTTGGGTAATAGAGGCATGAAAATTAGGACTGGCATACTTGAAAGGAGGGACTGAATCTGTGATATGCATTGTGTCTTTATCACGAGGAGCTCAGTATGTCACTTAGCTTTTAAGCCCTTTTTACATGTTTCAGGCAAGGGGACAAATTTCTATGTTGACTTGCACATCATAAACCCACTAGTTAGATCAGAATGTTGCTTTAATCGTGGATTCACAGACTGGTTTGGGTTGGAAGGGACCTCAAAGCCCACCTCATCCCACCCCCTGCTATGGGTAGGGACACCCTCCACTAGCCCAGGCTGCCCAAAGCCCCATCCAGCCTGGCCTTGATCACTGCCAGGGAGGGGGCATGTAAGTCAAGGGTGTAGCTTGGGCCTCTCAAAGGCAGGGAGAGAGTCTGAAAAATAATTGTTGATTATAAAATTAGTTTCGTACTGGGAGATTATATCTGAAATACATTTGAAAGCCTGTTTCTCTGATCCTTTGGAGAGACTTGGGAACCCCAGAGTCAAAACCTGTATTACAATAGTAAGACAATCAGAAGATTTTGGAGCATTTTACCAGGCAAAGGGAAACTGTTGTCTTCTTTATAAAAACCTGATAAAGAAGGATTAAATGTTTTTTTGTGGGGCAGTGGCAAAAGCTGAAACAGAAATCCAGAGTCCTGAGGCAGAGGCTAGAGTCCCTCGGGCTGTGCATTTCACTTTCTCGGGAAAAACTGATCCCAAAAGGGGAGTGTTTCTTTCCCACCCTTTCATGTAGATAAAATACAAAGTATATCAAATGCCCCCAAGTATGTTTTCCCTGCTCAGTAGATTACTGTCATGATTCAACTCTCTGGAAGGTTAGTTGCCTTAAAATCTCAGATACGTTGTCTCTTCCATGTGATGTAAACTCCTCTCCCCACCTGCTGTAATGTACTTGTTCAAGGACTGAATTTAATCTTTTCCTTGGGGCAACTTTCAAAATATACTTGGTTTTAAATTTTAAATCCAGTATATTATGTCATTGAAGGGGAATGTGTCATGTTGAGAATTGTATCCATTTCAAAATATGATGCACTTGTTTCTAGCCCTGAAAGGTATTTAAAATTGGTATCGGATGTTTTTAAAGTTAGAAAAGCTATTGTGGTTCTTTTAGTTCTTCTTGAGCCCTGTTCTCTTTGGCTCTCAGGAAGTAAAGGTAACTTCTTAACTTGCAGGTGACAGGTTAAGGTAATCTCTGCTTTGTGCATCGCTGTGAAGTAGAACTGCAGCTGTGGTTGCGTATCTTGTCTTGTCTGCAGGTTGGTACATTCAGATGTGCTAACTCAGTTGCTTCTGTCTGTTACAGTATCCCAGGATACCTGGATAACTGCCCTGAGGAGGTGATGTGAGTTTTCTACTCCCCTACTGCTAAATAAATCTCTATCAAACACTCCTACAGTGGTACCCTAAAGCACAGCCCATGCAAGAGGCATTATTCTGCATTTACTGAAATGCTTTATTAGTAACACATTTGGGATCAACTATTTATGAAGTGTAAGGCAAGCCCAGTTTAGAAAATTTGGTTTAATAAAAACCAAAATCTGTGTGCTTCTGTGCCCTTACAGTTTATGTAGGCTTCTGCTACAGTGACTGTGTAGAAATCTTTTTTATATTTAGTGTAGGTGTTTCTTAAAGTGACAGCATGGGTTGAGGATTTTTCAACCCATCATTGTGGCACATAAGTTTAGCTCCATGTTTTCCAATTTATTTTGTTGAAAAACACTAAACCAGCCTGAGGAGTTCAGTAAGTATAAGGCGTGTTGTCCTGACTTCCAAGCGCTGCTGATAAACTAGCCCTGAGCACCCAGATTCCAGCTCTGTGCTGTGTTTCAGCTCTGTAACAGAGACAGGTGATGGGGAAGGGATCGTGAATTACTGCAATGCCTTTAATCAAACTTGCTTTGATTACTATGAGAATAGTCATGATGTTTGGTAATGTTTGTGACAGCGTTGCTCAGTCCATGTCCTCGGAGAGTGTGAGCTGGATCCGTGAAGCCATTACACCAGGCGTTTTCTGAGGGACTGCTGTAGGTGTGAGGGAGGGTGGGAGTGTAGAGAGCTCTTCCTCTTGCTGAGGTGAGGTTTTCTGATCCATAGGAATACACCACTGGGGAAAGGTTTCTGGATGCAAGGGCTTTCCTTGGCCTGTGGCGGTAAGAATCCAGTTCAAGTAGCAAGAGAGGTTTCTGTACAGGTATGTGCCTACAGGCTTCTGATACGGAAAGGTTTATTCTGTTACTGTGTTACATGACTTACACTGATAGGATTCTCTTAAAGGCCTCTGAGAATGGGAAATGTAACACACCCGGTTGTTGTACTTCCCACCAGAGCCCATCCAGGAGTCAGCAGCCTCAGGATGGCACTGGTTTACCTCTAAGATATTATTTAATGCCTGTGCACAGGTAAATCAGGTTCACTGATACCAGCAGGAAAGCAGTGTCTGAGTTTCTGTGCAAACTCTGCCCCATCCCAGTGCAGCAGCCGCAGCTCTCCTGTCTCAACAAAGGTCTGTTGAGATAATTCTTTGAGGAGCTCTTAATACCAGTGCATGAGATTTGGTATGAGCATGAAAGCAAAGATGTAACGCTTGGTTTCTAGCATGGAAAATGTAAACCACTTGGTATCTACAGAACTTGACTTTGTTCTGGTTTAATGGAGCACTGCAATGCTACTTTTTGAAAACTATAGCTGGGTGTTTCCTGTGGGTAAACCAGAGCAGTACTGCCATGATCCTGTGCTCAGGAATTGCGTATGTACTTAAAACAAGGAAGGTGTTTCCAGTTTTATAAGGTTTTTCTTTACTATAAAACAGTTATTCTGCAGGCTTTTGCTTCTTATTTGTTTTAAGGTTTCCCTTTCAGATAAAGTAGGTCTTTGTGTTTTGGAGCGAGCTGAGGAGAACTCTGCAAACACTGTTTCTTTAAATAGAAATTTGAGAAGGTGGGATGGGTGACTGAGAGATTGTCTCAGGCTCTAGGTTTGATGAATGCTTTAAGGCTGTGTGAGCTGGCACAGCTTCAGGAAGAAGTCCTCTTGCTTTGCCCTTGCCTGCTCCATCCTCCCCCAATCCACCCCCCTCTTTCTATCAGCCCAGGTGTTTGTCCAGTTGCTGTGAATTGGGGAGTTAATCCAGCTAGCCAAACCATGGGAGGAGCAGGGAGAGAAAAGCAAAAAGCATTTATTTCAGACAGTTCTCTTGGCTGGTGTTTGCTCACAAACAGCAGTCCAGGGACAGAGGGCTGACAGGCCAGAATCAAGCCACTTAGGGGTAGAAGGCTGAGATTATTCTGTTCATTCATGTTAGTGCAAAGTGCCTGGCAAACCACAGCTCTAACTTTAATTTTTTCATCTTTCCAAACTCTTCCCTTTGGAGTCTTCTGAAAAGCAGAGTGTCAGGTTCACGACCGTCCTGGTTTTCCTTTGCCACCTCTGAGCACGCAGGGATTTTTCTCTGCCTTTAGTTCCTGACACCTCTCTGTCTCTGCCAGCTGCTCCACATTTCCAGCCGTGTGTGTTGCTGCTGTGCTGGATACCTGGTTGTCATCTCAGAATAATAATTTTTCCAAATTGTCACCTCTGAATTCTGTGAAACTTTTCTTTCACAGTAGGTGCAAGAGTCATAACCTTTACAGACTCTGGATACAGGGGGAAGAGAACTGAACTCCTTTATGGTTCCCTAAATCTTTACTATTGGCGTCCTCCTTCCCATCTGCTTTTTTTTTGTGCTTGCTTTACTATCCAGTGGGCATTCTGTGCAGGTTCTTGGGCTGTGAGATTTCATACCTGCTTATCTGTTTGACCTCTTTTCGGATAGAGGATGGTTTCTGCAGTGATTTTTTTAATGTTTACTCATGTTTCTTTTTCCCTTGCAGCTTGAGCTTTGCTCCTTTCCTGGTGCCTCTCTCCCATTCTTGTCTGCCAGCCCCGCTCTTCTAAGTTCTTCCTTAAACCTTGCTTCTCCTAGCAACCTCTCTTGTTTTCCCTCACCAGTCCTTGTTCAATTTACTGTTCAGGGGACGGGGTTTCTCTTTCTTGTTTGGAGACTTCTTGTTGTTTGAATATAGCCAACTGTTATTTATACATGGTCACATCATCCAGGTTGAAGATTAACCTTGTGTTTCTCAAAACTTTTAAATTAATATTTACATTTTCATTCTAAGTCTAAATTTTCTTTTCCCAAAGTAAATGTACTAACTAGATTATCTTTCAGTAGTTTAGTACAGATATTCTTTGTGTATTTTATCCATCTGATAGCCTGAATAATTGCAAGTTGATGGTACAAGCATTTTAGGACAAGAAATCATTATTTTTGTTGTGTTGTGCTCTCTTATAAATTTACATGTGACCATGTAAATACTTTGCAGTATCCCTCAAAGCTGTTTTTTCACTTGAAGTCAGTAACACTAGGAATACAGCCTAGCCCAAATCCTTTGAAGATCATATTCTCTAAGGGCAGCATTTTCAAAAGTGCTGAAGGCTTGCTGCAAATTCAGCTAGCCTGGCATGCTTTTGAAAATGTTTTTCTAACTGGGAATGGCTCTGAAGACAATCATTAAGAAAAGCTCCAGCATTAATTTAGTAAAGACTGAACTGTCTGTGCACTGGGGAGTCTGAAGGTCAGTGTAACTTGTAGGCCACATTGGATCCATCCAGTCTAACCGTCTGTGGTGCTAGTCAGTAGCCCAGTTGGCTGAGACTTTGTCTTGTCACTGGAGATAGAAGAACTGGTGTCAGAGGCTAATTCAGATCTTGGGTGAGACAGAAAGCTACACTTCTAACCCTTTCACTTAGCCCTGTGAGATGAAGCTGGCTGCATGTAGCCTGAAATATACCAGTCTTCCTTTTCTGATCGTCTGCCTAGGTGGTTGTATGATGCTGAATTACTGCTGCTAACTTGCTAAATGCTATTTCTTTATGATGAAGATGGAGCATATGCTGAAAGGGACTTGCCAGAGAAACATCCTGATTTACCTGGGAAAAGAGCACGGTGCTGCTTTTTGTCCTTTGAGTTGGGAATTTTAGAATACAGAGTACAGCAAAGCCCAGTTTTATGAAATACAGACGTGCAGCTGTGTGCAAAGAAGAAAAAAAACCCTGCAGACCAAAAATACAACTCTGTTAATGTTCATGCATTAATCTGCACATAAATACAGGTATAGGTTCTTGTGAAAATGGCATTTGTGCTCTCTGCTTTGAATTGTTACATGCTGCTTTTATTTATATGCTTGGGTGTAGCCTGTGCTGCGTGGACTTCTTTGCACAGATAAAATTACAAATTGAAGAAACTTTGGAAATTGGCTCTGTAGGAATTCAGCCTCAAAGCAGAGTATTTATTAGAGTTATCAGAAACGAGGTTTCTACAGAAGAATTGGTTTGAGTTATTATTTTCTAATCGTTTTAGTTCACTGTCATTGGGAAGAGAAATGTTTACTTTAAACAATTAGTGCTGTCAGTCAGTTTTAATTAATTGCTAATTAAAATGGTGAAAGCTTGTAAAGCAGTAGAGATATAATCGTGGTAAGCCATAATCAGAAATCACTTGGTGTGTGAAAATATGGAAAGGGAAGTTTGTGAATTGGGTGTTGAACTGAAAGGTGAAAAACTGGGTTCAGGGCCGCTAGTTTTTTCACCCTGGTACCACTTCAATTCTACGTCCACTCTTGCTTTGGTCTTATCTCCATGTGTTTGTTATTATAAGTGCTTCTGGGAACTTCCTATCTCTCGTGTAACTTATGCAGAACCCTAAGACAGAGATGGAAAGTGTTGTGTTTCATTTGGAGCTTTGAGAAAAATTTGCATTAATATTCAGAAACTGTTTTTGCTTTCCAGTCAGATTTTCTCTTAAGCTTTGCTTTTTTGTTTGCAGCCAGCTGAATTGCTCCCGTTGATTACAGAGCATGCTTTATCTTTAAATATTTTATATACTTAATGGATCTGGCTTTAGTTTTTGTTAGAAACAGAAAGCAATTTAGCTTCAGCTGAAAAAAGGTGATGCTTCGTTAGTGGATAGCACAGCTCTTAGGGATGTCAGGCTTCTGCTGAGTGGCCAGCAGTCCTGATTCCTTGGCGTTAGTCTTCTGTCTGTGGTATAGCTGATTCTGTTGTAAACTTGTAAAAAAGTTCTGAGGATGACTGAGGAAAATAACTAAAACACTTAAGAAACTAACTACAATAAATACTAGACTCTTGTCTTCTCCCTGTGTCATATATGTGCTTGTGTCTCCCAGATATTACGTGCTACTCGTGGAAGATTTTTGACATGGTAACACAAAATAATCTATTTGAAGGCTTCCTGATTATTGTAGATTGCCAGACACTAAAATAAAGTTGCTTTTTAATTTGTTGTTTTAGGGGAGGGAATGACTTTATTGTAAATGACAGTTGTTATTTTAAAAGCATCTTCCACAATTTAGTCCTGCATCTCTATATAGAACTTTGGGAAATGGCAGTTTTGCCTCCTGCAAAGTGTCAATATTGAAAAACAGGGGGATTTTGCTGCATATTAGTACTTTAGGATTACTGGGATATGTAAAATTTGGGTCCCTCTGAAGGAGAAATGCATGCTGGTTTTGGCATTTTGGGTTTTAGGTTTCCGGTACTATTCATTTCATGAACTTTTGTTTTCTCTGGTGCTGAGAATGAGATCATTACTGCTGTGATTCATGGTACACTCACATTATCCACAGATTACTAGATTATAAAGGCAGAAAGGCAGTGTTCTGGCTGCTTGGTCTGACCTCTTGCATCACATTGGTCAAAGGATTCCCTTGAATTAAACCTTAAAAATGAGCCTGTAGACTAATCTCATTTTGATTTAAAAGTTTCTAGTGATGGACAGTCCATTGCAGAAATGAGCTTAACGTACAAAGAGCATCGGAAATGCAGTTGAGACATGTTAACACTTTTTCCCTTTTTTCTTTTTTTAATTGTGTGCATTTATAAACTTAAGTCCCCTCATGTTTGTCTTGTTATTTTTGTGTGTGTATATCTACAATATCATTTGCCTTCTATCCCTTTGAGAACTTTTCCATGTGCTGGCAGTCTCTGTATATAAAATAGTTGTTTTCTTTCAGCCTCAAAGAAAACATTTATTCCCTGATTGTATAATTTTTGAATACATATTAAGTATTATCTGCTGTTTTCAGCTGTTGTATGTTCTCCTCAACTGTTCCAGCTCTGAAAAGGAGTTTGAAAACAACTGCCTGTTTTTACAACTACTTCCTGCTGATAATTGTGCTCAGTGTATTCACGGTGAAGGCCAACCCGTTGCTACTGCATGACTCAAATTTCCCCTTTGCTTTTGCTTTGCCGTAGCAGTTACGCATCTAATCGGGGCGAGGGATTGCTGGAGGCTACCTTAAATGAAATCCAGAAATGCCACATTTTTACTGTGACCTTTGCTTACAATTTCACTGGACACTTGAACTAACTTCTCTAAGGAACAAAGCAACTGTGTGTTAAAGCATCTATAGTTTAGCTCTGAATTGCTTCAGAGTTGCCTGAGTCCTGCAAGTGAATTTCCCAGCTGCTTAGCTCTAATCTCTCATTGTTGGAAACACGTTGCAGTACTTGCTCTCTGTTTATTCTTACTTGGACAAAAAAATGTGGTTGGGTGGTTGTTTTTTTTTCCTTATAGTAATAAAGCCTGAGCACCTATAATGTGTTAAAAAGTTTAGGCCTTCCACAGAGGTGTTCTTAACAGTTTGAGGAGGATGAAGAATGCTTTGGTGTACAGATTTCATCGCTGTAACTGAAATGCCTAGGGCAGAAAAGTGGCTCTCTGCCTTGCCCAAGATAACAGAATCACAGAATTGTAGGGGTTGGAAGGGACCTCAAGAGATCATCGAGTCCAACCCCCAAAGATCTGCATGAGCACCTGACGCTGGTGCTGTCCTGACTCCTCCTGTCTCCAGAGTCAGCACACAGGCTCCAGGACCACTCACTCAGGTGCTCACTTTGGTCCCTCCATAACCTGAGACGCTTTTCTTTTGGTGGTGGACTTTTATTATTTTTATATAGGGGTGGGGTTTTTTTTCCTAAATGGTGATGAAATCTATCAGATATGAGTGATGACTTCAGTTTATCTCAGTGGTGAAGGTATCTCAGGGTGGGCGCAGAGCAACCAGATGCTTCAAGTCAGTAATGAGCTAGGAACATTTTCAGACCGATTTCTCAAGCATAAAATCGGTCTAATGATTTCTTGCTAGATCTGTTTGATGAGCTGACAATTATTATGGTCCCCTGGTAGCTCTGCAGTTAAAGTCTTTCCATTTTCTCCTTTCTCACTACTTTGACCAAAAAGTTGCATTGCATTCAGTATTCCCCCATGTAGATTTCTAAGCTGCATTTTTGACATGCTGTATTTTTTACATGTTTCTTTGGTTAGCAATTTCCTTATTGTGCTAAATTTTAAGATTAATATCTTCTATAATATTATCTATAATGGATTTTTATTTTTTTCAGAGACATGCTGAGTATTCAGCTAATTAAATAACCAGCTATACTGTGTTGTTTAATGCTAAAATTAACTTTCACCAAGCAATATTAACATAATGCATTGAATTTTGTAACAAATATGGAGTACTAAATTCATACAATTTCAAATGCAAACTAAGGATAGAAATGCTCAAGGATAAAAAAACGTTAGCGAGGAAAATGTTTGTGTATAAAACTGATTACATTATCTGAATTATTCTCCTTCCATGGCTAATAATATTTAGGAGAAGCATGTACTGTATTATGCTGGCATACTTCAGGAGGGGAACGTACGCTACGACTTGCATTACCACAATGTACCAAACTCTACTGACGTCCCTGTATTTTGTTTTAATACTGGGTTTCTTAACACATTGCTACGTACACAAATGTGCCCATGTACATGTTTTCTTTGCCTGCCTCTCTCCTTCTCTCACACTTCACTTTGACACTCCTTGTGATGGTAAAACCTGAACCCTTTTACAAGGTGTAAGCCACACCTGAGTAGCTGATAAAGAGATTAGCATGTGTTCATTACTTTGATAGCAGCAAGAGGGCTACCTTTGCACCTTAAGCTTAGTGGTGCTTGCTTTTTTCCTTTTTAGATACTGTTAAGACAATGTATTTATAAGTGAATGCAATTTCAGTAAAATCTAATGGAAAATTGCAGTGTTTTTGGCTTGCTTTTATCTATTATGGGTTCCAAGGGTGCCTGTAATGAGCAGTAGACAGTGGCCTACTGTTTTTGCAGCAGCATAGGATATGGCAGAAGGAGTGAAAACTCAAAGGTAACAGCTGATTTTCATGGTCAGAGAAGAGAATAGCCAAAGTGGCTTTGGCTTCCCAGCTCCTTGGCAGGTCCTCATAGAAGAGGAGCCTTCTCTTCTCCAGGCTGAACAAGCCCCAGTCTCAGCCTGTCTTCATAGGAGAGGTGCTCCATCCCCCTTGTTCTCCGAGACCATCACTCCACATAACTTGTGCAGTAAAAGCAGTGGGAGCTGGCAGGATGTTTTGAGGAGTTGAAGGGTTAGCTGGGTGCTGGCTGTTAGCAGAAGTGGTGCATCCAAATACCTATTCTGTATTTGGTTTCTGTGACTGTTACACCTGGGTTTATTTCTTCCTTTTTTGGGGTTGCTAATGAATAGGAAACACTGCCACATTCAACAAGCATGTATGTTCCTTGACTTCTTCACAGATATGTTACTTGACCTCAGTGACCTTCTTCAGGTATTGTAGCTTTTTTCTTTTATTTGAAACTTTTTTTGTAATGTTAAAGTTTAATATTAATTGCAAGCAAAGATCTGTCAGCATTGGCTGTTTTAATTTCTCTCTAAGAAATCTGAATTGGAAAATCACTGGGTTTGTAAGTCTGAGTAAATGTTCAGTAAAATGAAATGTCAAACATATTCTTTTGCTTTTAATGCTGCAAATAATGTACCAAGACTTAGCATGACTCTTTCATTGGGATGCAGAATGACCACAATGGCTCAGGGTCAGATGTTACCCATTTTTAAAACAGCAGTTGTCGAAGACAGAAATTACTTTTTTGGTGGGTAATACTGTGTAAATGTATTAGGTTTTTTATAAAATGTATTTTGAGATAAATACGAACTTGCTCTGTATGTGGAAATAGAGATTTCTATTGACATATGCTTGTCTTGCCCTCATTCTCCATGTTACAACTGTTTTACATACAATGTGAGTAGGTTAGTTGCATCTATTTTTGTCCTCCCAGCTGTCTTGGTAAATGGCATCCCTCTGAAGACTATTTATTGCTCATAGCAATCTGCTGGAATTGCAATAATCAAATGAATCTTTACTTCTTAACATTCGTAACTTTTTTCTAAACTCTAATTGAATTATTTTGATTACTTATAACAAATTACTGCATGTGTAGAATTGGAGGTTTATTTCCTTTTAAATACAAGTGATTTTTCATGGTGACTGTTATGAAATAGAATGATTGTAGTAACCTGAAGACTAGTCACCGATGTGAAGAAGAGGAAGAGAGAGGTATTGTATTTGTAAAAGTGTTTTGTTTTTGTTGTGGTTTTTTTTTTTTAAAAAAAGCATTTTCAGGAAGAACAGACAAGAAATATTAAAATATTTGTCTTTTCTCCTCTGGACATTCCAGCCAGAAAAGGTGTTGAGGTGGGGCATATGAGTACCAAACTGTTACAGGGGTAACTGGAGAGATGGGAGAGAGAGAAATAGATTAGTAATAGGGAAACAACCCTGAGAAGAGGAAAAATGCAAAGTTTCATTATCATGATCTGTATTTAACTGTGTGATGGCTTCTGATGTGCTTTACTTACTAGCTTTTTTTTTAAGGTGAATCTGAACAAACAGGAATGTTTACTGTTACTAGTAACTGTAACTAGCCAGGAAGCCCTATTAAAGAACATACAAATGGGCTTTTCAGGTCCTAGCTTGATTTCTCCCCCATGCTGAGTTTTTCTTTAAAAAATAAACAAAAAACAACAAAGAAATGAAAAATCCAAAGCAAAATAAAATTAAAAAAAAAAACCCTTGTGGCAAATATGGCAAAACATTTATGGCCCAAGCAGAAAACTTCAGTACATTCTATTGTGTGTCTAAAAAGGAAAAGCAATTAGTTCATTAGATTGTACTATATTATCTCAAAGTTCCTCTTTTTTTTTTTTTTTTTTCAAGGACAGCTCTCCCATCTTGAGGTTGGAATGTAAATGTGATTAAAGAAAAAGAAGTGTTGTTAGAAGTAGTAGTGGTGGCAGCATGTATTTCCAAAAGATATTTAACTTGTCCAGACTCATCTGTACAAAATATGTCACGCTGGTCCAGGTAATCTGTGTTCTTGGTAAAATGAGAAAGGTTTCAATTTTATATCAGAGAAAAAAAAAAATCACATCTGAAAGTCTAAAAAATCAGCTACTCCTGACCTTCACCAGCTCTTGCTTAGATGCTAATAGCAAATTTTGAGTTTTTTCTTCAGAATTTTCTACTCGACGCAGCTTGGTTGCTGCGGGAGGTAAAGTGACCCACAGGGCTGCTAATCGTCTGGCCACAGGAATTTTTTGAGGAAAGGTACCAAATGAAACATCCTTATGGAGTGTCTTCAGGGAGGTTACTGACTGAATTACAGAACTCCTTGAAATAGGTTGCAGTGTGTTTGAAGAGAGGGAAAGCTGTAACAACCTTTCATGTATCGCTTCGTCTAAAAGCACAACAAAAAGTAAGCTTTGTAACTCCAGCTACCCGCAAAAAAGAGAAGTTAAAGCATGTGGGGAAAGGCCACCTGTTGCTTCCTTTTGCCAGCTTGCAGCTGGAAGCAATATTAGCTGGGAAATTCTGCATCCCACTCAAGGCATCCTCCACATCAGTGACCTTCAACCAATGTCTTGCAAGCACAGGGAAAGTCAACATCCTCTGTAGGTCACAATGTTAGAAAGGTGGCAGCTAAGAGTAATATAAAGAAGACTTGAATCTGCTGCTAGCTGCAACTCAGTATTTGTTTAATGTTTAATTAAACAGTATTTGTTTTCTTTCTCTCTTTTTGGTCTGCTTAGCCTCTTAGGCTGTGGTCTGTACTTGTCCTAACTCTCTTCCTGCCTTTATTGAGTTGTTTTGGGATTTGGTCCTCCATTCTCCATACAAAAAATTAAAAAGCCATCCCCTATACTGTAATGTGCTTTAGAATAGTATGCAACTAAAACTTACCAACAGAGCAGACTAATTTTAATGGGACTTTGTTTAAGAAGTCAACCAGTTTTTCATCTCATGCTGATGACAGAGATGTGGGAGTTTGTCTTGTTCCACTGAAGAACATTTCATAATAATTGTTGGAATTTCAAAATTGCTGTCATCTTGAAAAAGCCAAAATGTCTTTTTTTTTTTTTTTTTTTTTAAATTTTATTTTATTATTGGAAAGGCAGTTTCTTTGTTGGTTTTCCCCCCATTTTATCTTTGGGTGAACTATGTCCTATGTCCTGGAAACGTCCTGTTGAAAGTGTCATCAGATTCAGCATGCCTCTGGTGCATTTAGACTTTAAAGCACTATCTGAAATGAACTGAAAATGTCTAGACCACTCCTACAAGTCAGGCTCCTTCCTTCTGCAGAGCAGAGCCATGCTGCGTGTTGATTGAGTTGGAAGGGTGATCAGTCCCTGAGAGGGAAAGTCGTGCTCATATTTTCAGAGAGTGCATTTTACTTGCAAATACAATCTTTAGAGAGGCCTGTAATCAGGCCTTTTGTTTGCTTTTTTATTAGTCCAATCTAAGCAACAGGCCTTGCTTGTTTAGGAGAGTTGCAAAGCTTGTCTAGCCTTGGCCCAACTTTTGAACAGTTTAGGTTTGCTCATCTGTTTCAGAGCACCTCATTCCTTCCACCTGGAGAATAGGTTGTCTGAGGTTTTGATCTCAGCAGGTTGAAATGCTGCCTTTCCATCCTGGGAAATAGCAGTTTCTTTTTCAGCCTCCTGTAATCTCCAGTGTCATAGTCTTTGCAATGTGATCATAAAAGACTTTGGGAAGAGGTGTTGGCAGTGCTTTGATCTCCACTTTCAGCCTAGTAGAAAATAATTTTTAGTGTGCCTTGTGGTACATGCTGCTGTTAAATAAGGCTGGTGCTTACTGAAAAGATGTTAGAGCCAGGCTCTTCACAGGAGTGCGCAGCAGGATGATTAACAGCAACGGACATAATTAATTAGAATGAGATGTTTTGACTTGATATCAAGAAAAGGTTTTTCACCATGAGTAAGCCAAGTGTTGAAGCAGGTTGCTCAGAGCAGTTTGGAAGTTTCTGCCCATCAGGGTTTTCAAGATGCTGAGCAATGTGGTCTGTTGCTGTAGCTGACCCTGCTTTGAGCAGGAGGTTTGGCTGGAGACCTGCTGAGATCAATTCGAACCTGAACTACGCTGTGGGTCTAGATAAGGGAAGAGGGTGCACAAGGAGTAAAAACTGGTAACTAGGACTTGCTTGGTCTAGTACTCCTTCAGTCTCTCTTCCACCTCAAAACACGACTCTCACCTCCTGTTTGTTTATCTTCATCTAGTCAAGTAACAGTACATTCTTGTCCAGAAGGATTTCTGTTGCCAGTTATTTTTGGATGCTTGTTGGCTTTTTATTTCTTCTAAAGGCAGCATCAGCCTCCCTGATTCCTCTATGCTTGTTGCAGATGATTCTTTGACTTGCTTGCTTAGATGGTATGATGTATGATAATGGTTTCTTGTACTGCTATGGTGTTGGAGGAAGAATGCTAGGACTGCTGCGTACGTGATTAGGAAAAGTAGACTCGCTCTTCAGTGTCCCCAGACTGAAGCTAATGCTTAAAAGCATAGCATGAGAGGAAGCTTCTTAATTTTGATTTGCATCTGTCTTTGAACTGCACTCGGTTTGGTGTGTATTTGTAGTTTTGTGTATTCTGAAGTTAAATGGAATCTTCTGGTTGCAAAGTGGATCCAAAAAAAAAAAGTAGTTTAATTTTATTTTATAGGGAAGGGTAAAATGGAATATTTTTTTCAAGACTGGACTCACTTGTTTCAGTTTTTAATAACCTTTGTTCATTTAAAGTTATTAACATGTTGACTGCATTTGCCTTTATTGCCCCTATGCAAATTGCTATGTTGATTGAGTTAATTTAAACAACCTGGTTGGGACCTTCAGGCATTACTATACTAGAAATGTTAATGATGAATCAAATAACCACAGGTGCCTCTTTCCCCAGCAACAGACACTCTCCTTAAAAACTCATTTGCTTTTCATGCTTGCTTAATTATTTAGGCAAGCAGCCATGGATGTTTCACAGTGCAAATTCTCATTGTGTTCCAACTGCCCGGTCTTTGTCTTTCTAAAAGACAGATGACGTTAACCACCGTCACCATTCCTAATGTTTTTCTAGAATCCCACACCATGGTCTTGAAAATCCTTTTTGGAAATTGCTTATAGTGAAAGAGTATTGATTTATAAATTTACCTAAATTAATGGTCAAGCAAAAACACTCGTTCAATGATTGCAGCTTCATTTTTGGCTACTGTCCAGAAGGTAAAGTGACCTGGTAACTGTATGAATGGGAGATTCCTTTCTCTCAAGGAGAGTTTAAAATTCTGGAAGAATTTTAAATTTTCATCTTGCTGATGAACAGCTGAATTCCTGTGTTACTGGAAACAAGTTCTAAAAGTATATGTGAACACATCAGGCATGATGTGAAAGCGAGAGGAAATTATGAAAGGATAAGAGTCCCTATGGAAGTGTCCCTTTGAAATCAGCATCTGATGACTGACAGATGTGAAATGAAAAGATCATGTCTCCAAAAAATACTGTGAATGTCAAAGAGCATAACAAGTAGAAAGATCTTTCTGTAAAGATGTAACCGAATAATAGGAAGCCATTCCTTCTCCAGATGCCCCTTTTAACTACAATAGTGTTCTGTAACAAGAACCCAAATTAACTACAGGTAAGGGGCAGCATCTTAAGAGAATCTGAAATTTTCCTGTCGAAACTTTAGGTTAAAACCAAGGGGATTTTGCAGTGAGCACATACTTCTTGTCTGAAAGATGTCTTTCTGCCTGTCTCTTTTTTTTTTTTTTTTTAAATTAAGTGTTTCTAAAAAAAAAAAACCCACAAAAAAACCTAAAACTACAACAACTTGGTAGGAGTCCTCTATGTTTGTAAACTTACTCTATTAAATGTGAACTGTGCATAAAATAATATGGTAGAAATTATCAGGGTATGAAAATATTTTTAAATATTGGTTGGTTGACACCACTCATGTTGGGCGCTGATGCTCAAGTGATTGCATCAAGTTTTGGAAGTTTGAATATCTGCAGATATGCAAATAATGAAGTGTTAGGAAAGTCTATAAAACAATTGTTTGACAATTTTGATGAGGGAGGGTTTGGGGAAATAACTGTTTTTCAGTATGACCCTTTTAAATTAAAACGGTGGAAGAGAGACTGAAGTTGATGTGATAAATTTAAAGCTGCACCAATTCAAGTTTAAGCTGGAGACATCCTTTAGAAGGGCATTTTTGTTTATTCACCATTCTGAGGACTCATATAAAATGAGGTTTTATGAATGCAAATGTCATATGATTCTAAATTTGGAGCATTAAGCTTTTGATGGATTGGAGTATATGAATTTTTATAAGAAGTTCTTAATGAAGAAAGAACTAGAAATTAAAGTAGGCCTCTAAATTAATTCTCTTAATTTTCTAAGCTTAATGGAGTGCAAAAAACCCATACAAATTATGAGAGTAAAGAAAGACTATCTATATGCATATCTTATATCTTATCTGTCACAGGATGTGTTAATAGTTGAAATTAGTGACAGTGGCATAAAATTTTAGTGAAAGGGCCGCCTTCCACTAAACCCACAAGTACTTAAATATCATGTTTCAAGAGTTCAGTGCCGTTACAGGTTTCTGTGTGAGCTTTATGCCTCCTTTAATTTCCCATTTATGAAAAATGAACCTGCGCAAACCTGAGAAGCGTATTGTTTGAGTGGGCCTGAAGTCTCTCTTCCTACTGATTTGTTAGGAAGACTGGAAGTGATGTAATATTCCTGATTCTTGTGTCATTACCTGGGCATTAAAAACATGTGAGCTTCAAGAGGGAAACAATAGAGGATGTAATCCACTGTATTTGATGCTTTCTTTCTAAGTTAGTAGAAGCCAGAAACTGCAAAGAAAATGTAGCTGTGATCAGAAGAAATTCCCTGTTGTACCACTTCTATCTGAATTTATTATTTTCTGTAAATACACTGCCTACACCTTGAAGTTGGTCATAAAACACTGATGATGTGGGTGAAGTGGAAGAGCACGTTAGATTTAAGTACGTTACTTCTCAAATAGACCATGCACTCAGAGACTTTGTGTTAAGCTACCAAGAGGATGATAAACAGTTATTGAGCAATTTTATTATGCATTTTTCTTTGCTTTAGATTTAACTTGACATCCAGTGATTGTTACAACTTCTCTTAAAAAAAAAAAAAAAATGCTTCTTTATGCATCTTCATATTTATCTTTGCTTTGCCTTTATGGAAACTTTGCTTGGGAGGAGTTTCTTAGAGAGTGACATAGTTTGATGGGGACAAACATCAAGGATTTGGATGTCATGACAAAAAAAAAAGCCAGAAGGAGAAATACTTACCTGAATTTGAGTTGTTTTGTTTTTATAGACTGAAATGAAAAGGCTAGATGAGCTTGTGAAGCCTCTGATGGAAACATCATAGGTACTTGGCTCCAGTGAAGTAACTTTATTGATTTGCGCAGTGAAATCGCCCTTGCAGAGCAAGATCTAAGTGATGAGGTTTAAGATTTATTGTAACTTGGTCAGCCAACTTAGACAGCTGAAACGACAGCCAAACCCCTGCTCTCTATGTTAATATTTTTTAGACAAAAGGTCAAACCAAGCCATTCCAGTGAATCTAAAGCATCTAAAGCCAACTGAAACACTGCTGATACTTTGCTGTAGTAATGTCTGTTCTGTCTCTGTGGCTCATGGCAAGTTAAATGCACTCCAACTCCTGTATGAATTGCCAGATTCAGTAGGTGCTTATTTTTCTGTAGAAAATTTGGTGACTTATTTCCTAAGAAATATACTTCTTATTCAAAGGGTATATTTTATTTGCTTCCTTCCCATAGAACAGTATTTCTATGCTATCTGCTATTTCAAGAAATAAAAGAAGACAGTAAAATTTAGGACTCTACTTTTGTATCTACTCTGCCAGTCCCACCATTGTCCCATGCTGTGTCTGACCATCCTCAACCCTTTGCACTAAATACGCAGTGAATTACCATATCATGTACACTTGATTGTGCAGTCACTTCCAGGATACATGATCATTCTGAGGATTCCTTTCAAGGTCTTTATTTTTTTTATATATAAATTTATTTTTTTATAAATTTGAGAAGAATTTCTGTTGAGAACATTTTCACATAAAGAAAAAACAATTTGCAGTGCTATGTGAAAACGTGTCAGTATGTTTGTGTTTGTTTAAATAAATATATTTATTTTTGCTAGCTTGGTAGAAGCTTCTATGCACCTGGGAGGAAAGCCTGCTTTTAAACTAATGTTGGTAAAGCTCCTTTGCGAAACTCAAAAGAGAATGTACTTAATAACAGGATTTTTTTATTTCTATAGGCTTGTGCCATAATCAGCAACTCGGTTGTGTAATTTACTGCTTAGTAAACGCCTTCGCTATCCTGGCATAGGAAAGACAGGGGCAGTTCTGTTACATACTATCCTTAAAAAAAGAAAAAAAGAAAAAGTACTATGTGTTTGGAGTGTAGGAGGATGGAGGTTTTATACTAACTCTGACCTTCACTTATGCCTTGGGGGAGCTTCGTGGGAATGTTTTGGGCTGATTGGGAACTGAAGTATATCCTGCCTTTCTTGCTGACCACAAAACACATCTTAAGATAGTGAAAGAAAGCTTCCTCAGATTTTTAAAATACAAATGTAGTTGCCTACGCTATAAATTGCAAATCAGAGTATGAAGAGTAACTCCTCCTTGCTGTTTACATCTTCCTGAGCGCAGCAGTGAAGGAGGGGAGAGGAGCTGGGCTCTGTCGCTGGCTCCATAGCAGGTTTGGTGTGGCTTAGGGTTTTATAGAATGTATTTATTTATTTTAAGGTAGGGTGATCTGGGGCAATGTCCAAACAGTGAGAAATGACAAATAACCCTTGGGGCATGTAGCACCACTCCTTGCCTTGGTGGAAATGTTTGGTGTGTGCTTGTGCAATACTTAATTATCCCACTTCACATGATCATGGAGAGCTGAAATTTGCACTAACTTGTGAGTATTTGCTCAGGTTTTGTTACGCTACAAGATAAACGACACTTCATATATACTGATATTATATTAAAGGTCCTAGCTAATGCTTTAAGATCTCAGGTGACAGCTGAAAAATTGTCCAAGTACCACAGAGCCTACTGCAGTCGCATGATTAACAACTTCTAAAAGAGCTTTTTCAGTATAATTTCGGTATATATGATTTACAATGCTAATTTGTACAGCTTTTGACAAGCACCAAGTATTATTCTGTACCTATGAATACTGCTTGTATTACTTCCATTGGGTTTTTTTCAAAGCAGTTTGTTTAAGATTTCAAAGTTGGGGTTTTTTTCCTTTCCATATAAATGTTCTATTAAAAAACATTTGTGGCTTAAGATTTAAATAATGCCTTTTTGTCTTTTAATAGGTGAACGTCTATGTTCTGGGAAAAACTTTCCTTCTGTTGGCCAGAGAACTCTGCATAAATGCTCCAGCCATAGGTATTTTTTTTTTCATGAGTTGACTTTTGAGAATTTGGGTGTATTTGCTGCATGGTTACTTGACAAGAATATCTATGTGTGTGTGGATAATGTTTATGTTAAATATCAAAGTGGTACCTTAAAAATTAAGCTGCTTGGGAATCAACCCAGGCAGAAAAGCATTGCTGACTGAGAGCCTGTTCTCCTTCATGTAAGACTTTTTGGGGAGCTAGATGCTGTTTTCTTTTAGAAATAATTTTGTTGCTGTTTCCAAGAGTAGTTTAGGCCATACTAAGGCAACAGTCTGATGTATAACAAATTTGTGCACACCTGCAAGTTCCTACAGGCCTGTCACGCTGCAGTTCCACAGAGATGCAACATTTGATACATATTTGCCAAATTTACTATCTATTCATCACGGGTAGCTGAGGTGTTGAGTGCTTGAAATACAAGTAGCTTGATGGAAAATGAGGAGCAACTTTTTCCAAGTATGTGAGTAACTTATTAGTAAGTCATCATAGAAATTGTAACACAGTGATAGGAGGGTGGGTTTAAACCCGTCAAAAGGGTAAAAAATGCTGTTGTCTAGGCTGTGGCTTTTAAACCAAGGGAATTCATGCCAATTTGAGTTAAAAGAGTGTGTTTATGGAGAGGTCTTGTGACTGTTACCCACCTCTGTGTAGGAATTTTCTTCCTGTATCTTTACCCACTCTCACTCCCACTCTCCTTAATCTATACTGAGAGAATCAGATGCCTTTGTGTTCCAGAACACCCCACACGCACACCCTTTCAGATGTACTCAGCTGGGCACAGAGCTGCCTGCCTTTGCAGCACAAGAACCAGCAGCTTGCATATTGAGCATTGTCGTGACAGCATCCAAATAGTATGTGGCCATGCACAGCTATCAGCCATGGTGCCCTGGTGGCTTCATTAGCATAGCTTGATGTCTGGCAAAAAGTTCTTGTTTTTATTAAGTGACTCAATTACTGCCTCTTTTCATTACTCTCTTGTTTGAGAGAACAGGCAGAATTTGTATTGCAGCTTAGTTTCAAGGTGAAAATTAAAGCAGCTTAAGAAAAGGCAAACAGAAAACCCTTCTAAATTAAATGTAGAGGTACTTGTCACACATAGAAAAAATATTGGTTTATACTGGTGTTTGAGTATTCTTTCCAAGGTTGTTATGAGATGAGAGATTTATACAAAGTGGTATTTCTAATTGTTTCAGTTGTAGTGATTGTCAGACACTTGAGAAAAACACTTTTATCACTCTGAGAACAGTAGTACAAATGACTGCTGATAGGGGATAGGGTTATGTATTCTTAAAAAAATAAGAGGGAGAAGAAAGACCCAGCAGCTGTTGTTTAAGTGGCTTATGTCTAATGCGTAATTTTGAGTAAACTTTAAGCCCAGAGTGCAAGTATCTCTCTCATGTCTGCTCCTGAGGGGATAGGCAGTGTATTGAGGTAGTGGCTGCCCCTATTACAGCTCTGGGATAGATCCACAGCTAGATGCAGCTACAGCGTTCAAGCCTCAGCTCTGGGTCTTTACTTCAGTCATTGAGGGTACAGTTTGACAGGTCTGAGTGCCAGTGTTACTGCTTGCTGGGCAGGGTGGAGCTTGACACACATGATGCATGCAAGCAGGATGATACCGATCAGCTTGGATTACAGTCATGGTTTGTCTACCTTAAGCCTGGGCAACACACAAAACCCCTGAGCTTCCCTAGCTGTCACTTTCCTTCACAAAACAAGGGACTAAAAGATGCTGCTGGATGGTCTCAGGTGCCAGGCAAGGGAACCTTCATCTTCACCATGCTAGCTACTGCCTCATGTAGATACACAGGGGATGACCGACAGCCTTGTCACCCCTCTGACTATAGATGAATTAACAGACACAAGCCATAGCATAAGATCAGCAATCATCAAGTACACAGGATTTAGGGCAAGTAAAAATGTTTTATATTTCACAGATTTGTAAACTGCTCTAGTTTAGAACATTCTGTTTAAGTCAGCTGCAGTCTGCAAGTTAGTTATCTATATACAAAATAAATGCACAGTACGTGCAACTTTTAACATTTTTCTGCTTGGTGCAGTCTTAATAATTAAGTCAAATAGCTTATGAATAAATAAAATAAGATTAAATTCAAGAGCATTCCTTCACTTATTTGTATAGCCTGATGTAGCAGATAGGTAAGTAGCGTAGCATTCCATACTGCTGCAAAGTTCATAGGAAAACTGGAAAAAAAACCTCCCTTACTGTGCATCATTGCAGTACTGGAATACAATCAAGGTGAAATGCATCATGCATAGAAAATGAGCTCAGGTATTTGTCCTCCTTGTACTCCAGTTCCATTAGTACTGTCCGAGGAACACTGGAACTGGAATGTCACTTTCCCGCACTGCACTTCAGTCATTCCCTCTTGCCCAAAGTAACTGAGTTCGTTACCGTCGAGAATAGCACTTACATTGTAAAACGTGTCTTGTTCAACCTGCACGGGGTGTTCAAACCACACAGAGAAAGTGTTACTGGAGCCGTCGGAGGTAAACTTTGTCAGATTCTGAGCAAGGACAACTCCTAAGCGCTTCAGTTCAATTTTGACGCTGTATTCAGCTTTGCCACAGCTGGACCCGTACAATCCCAGTCCTGCTATAAATATCCGTTTGTCTACGGCAAACTGAATACTGTCACAGCGCCCGCGGTACCGCCACTGATTGCTGCGATAGGCAGACGACTGAAACCGGTGGCATCGCTGGGGTACAAGTCCTTTTCTTTTGGTCAGTGGAAACTCTAGCTTGGGTTTGTTGGCGGCCGTGTACCATAGGAATATGTTGTGAGTTTCCTCAAGGGTGAGGATGTCGGACTGGGCAGCTCCGTTGGCAAACTCTTCCAAAGTCATGGTAGGAATCCGCACCAAGTACAAAGCTTTTCCTAATACATTCCTCTTGTTGCGTGGCGTAACCGGCAGCCCTTGCCTTTTGCATTCAGCTTCTGCCCAGTTGAGAACAGCCTCGAAAACTACCACTTCCTTGGTGTTGAGTGCCTCCCGGGTTACAATGATCTCTAGTGTTTGTTGGTCTATCTCACAGAAGCCCTCTGACTTCAGTGCCATTTCTGCTTGAGCATCAATCACTTCCCAGCAGCGCTGCGTCAGCTCTGGCTCCTCAAAGAGCCTGCTCTGAGACAGCAGGACACAAGCGTTCTTCGCCTCTAAGCTGGTCTCCAGAAAATTAACACAAGCCTTTGCTAGGGCCGGCACGATGTACTTCTTGGCAGCATACAGCGTAGCCAAAACTGTGTCAGCTTCCAGGTCTATTTCATCACTATACATGTATCTAGATGGGGGGAAAAAAAATAATAGTTTCTTAGGAAAAAATATATAGGCCATGGAAAACTGATCTATAATCATCTTTTCTGGCAGCAACTCTGACATTCAGTATTTGTCAGCACATTAAGTAAACAGTAATAAGCGCATATTGCACAATGCCAATTAGGAGATGTATATTTTATAAGCTACTTTGATTCTGTCCACGTAATTAGTAGACTTGTAGTGGCCACTTACTTTAATAGGATTAGAAAGGCTGCAGGTTCCACATCTGGTATATGGATTTCAGATTTGACCTCTGCGAGATCGCCATAAAACATAGCGTAGAAGACAGAGCTACCAACTGCCAAAACATACTGGAAAATAAAGAGAGAAGCCTCAGTAATACATCTCGGTAAAAGCTGAGCGTGCTGGCTTTTGATAAGGGCTACGCTTAGGAAAAGTTAAAAGCTGCGGTGGAGCCAGAGGACTGACTGAGACTGTTCCATTTAATTGCAGCGTATGTGAATTACTTGTGGGATTAGACAAGAGCCGTAATTAGAAAAAAATAATAATGGAGCCTCATCATGAGCAAGAGGGGAAAGGCGATATACGCAGCAGTATTAAAAAGCCAAAAATTATCTGCACAAACCTTATGGGCAGGAACTTTCTTGGATGCCCCCGGCGGGCCCACGATGAAGTGAACGTCAGCCATGAGTTCGTTATTGAACATCAGCGCGTTCCTGCAAGCGAGGGGAGGGGGGAGAAGCCCCGTTAGCCGCGGGCAGCCCCTCACCTGGTGCCCCAGCCCCTCTGGCACGCAGCCGCCCGAGCCTCCCGCCGGCGTCCCCCGTGGGTCCATCCCGTCCCGGGCCGCCCTCGCCCGGGCAGCCCAGCCCTCACGCCTCGCCTCGGCGCAGGTGCACAGGGCCGGGCACCTCTCCCGCCCGGCCGGGGAGCGTCCGGCGGGGCCTGGCCCTTACCTCTCCCGCAGCGTGGGATGGAAGGACTGCCAGTTGGCGCTCTCCAAGTTGTTGTTGTTGAGGTTTTGGAGCTGGGGCGGCGGGGGCGGCTGGGCGCTCTGCTGGAGCTGCAGGGCGTTCTTCTTGCTGTTGGCAGCGGTGGCGGCGGCAGCGTTACTGTTTGCGATATTGGTGTTGGTGCTGGCAGGGTAAAGTTCTGCAGCCATCTTCTTCTTCAGGGACAGGGGCACTATCTCATAGCATCCTGGCACCTTGCCGTTTGACCTCACGCTCTTTTTGGACTTCTTTAAGGTCTCTGGAAGCAGAAGAAAAAAAGTCAAACACTTCATGATCCTGCCATTGAGGCAACCATGGGGCAGTGGCATGAGCGAGAGAACTAGCAAATCCCAAATGCGAGTCCCACTATCTGGATATTTTGAACGCTTCTAAATGCAGGGCGGCTTTTTGGTGCGTGTGCGTGACGCACCTTCTTTCCGGGGGAATGGGATGCTGCTGCCTCGGATCGGTGCCAGCGCTCACCTTGGCTTGGCGCGGGGGGTCCCAGCCTCCACGGCACTGCCACGATTGCAGTGGGCAACCCGAGCGGGGCGGGCAGACAGTTCCGTCCCCCGAGGAACGCGAAAAGAAAAAGCAAAAAGGACAAGAAGAGCCACAATCCAGCGACACAACCCCACGAATCCAGCCGGGGCGGTGGGGCAGGAGCAGAGTCAATCCACAAATCCTCCGAGTGCCGTAAGCCCAGCGAGGGTGAAGCGCAGCCAGCCGCCCGATCCTCGCTGCCAGCGACCGCGCTCCGCTCCGTCCTTCCCCGCCCGGCGGGGGTACATCCGCGGTGGCCGCGCCGGGCCGAGGCGAGGCGGCGGCTCTCCGCAGTCCCGCTCCCGGGCGGCCCCCGCCGCTCGCACCAACTTTCGTCTTCTCCCCGCGGCGGCCGCCGCCGCCACACGGCGCTGCTCCTCCCGCCCGCGTCGGGGGGGCGTTGCTGGCCGCGGGGCGCCCCGACTCCTCCGCGGCTGGCGGCGCTGCCCTGGGCGCTCCCCTCGCGGCGGCGGGATGTGGCGCTGCGCGGCTGGGCTCGGCGCGGCTCTGGCGGACCCTGCCTCCGCCTCCCGCCCTAATAGGCAGCCGCCGCGCCGCGCGTCACGGCCGCCCGCGCCAATGGGAAGCGCCGGGGCGCGGCGGGGGGGGGAGCCGCCCCCCCGCCCCGCCGTGTGTCAGTCTTACGCGGGCCCCACCGCGGCCCCCCCGTGCCCGCCCGGGGGCGCTGCGGCCGCGGTGCCGGGCACCGGCACGGAGCGGAGGTGGGGGGCGGTGTGTGTACGTGTACGTGCGCAGCGCCGA
Source organism: Porphyrio hochstetteri (assembly GCA_020800305.1). NCBI lineage: Eukaryota > Metazoa > Chordata > Aves > Gruiformes > Rallidae > Porphyrio > Porphyrio hochstetteri. The sequence goes on along the minus strand of CM036908.1, from coordinate 63,093,352 downwards.
GCCGGCACCGGGAGGAAGACCCGCCGGAGTTACCGCAGAGGGAACGAGCGCGGGAGGGATGCGGGGGACCGGCCCCGCCGTGCGGCCCGGGGGCTCCCGTGGCGAGGCGGAGCGGAGCGAGGAGGGAAGGACCTCGGCTTTCACCGTCCTTCCCAGCCGGCCCGGGCGGGGGCGCCGCCGCGCCGCGCACCGCACCGCCCCGCTCCGCTCCGGCCCGCCGCGCAGCTCCGCGGGGGCAGTCTGGCCGCCCTGCTGCCCCGCCGGGGCCGGCGCCTGGAGCGGTGGCGGCACTGGGCTACGGCCGGGGCGGGATTACTGAAGTCGAAGGAAGTTGCAGGGGTTTTTTTCCTCCCCTTTTTGCTAAGCCCCGGAGCCGGCACACCCCGTTTCTGCACGCCCTCCTGGCCCCGGTCCTGGCCCGGGTTCCAGCCCGCCTGCCGGGGGTGTTTCAGCGGGGACCGACCCCAGTCTGCCGCGCTCGCCGTGCCCGTAGCCGTTGTGGGCTGGCAGCGGGGCGCGGCTCCGGGGCGTCTTGCCCGGCCCTTCCGAGCCGGTGACCCGTCCGGTGAGGAGGTCACTCCTTTAAGCAGCTTCCCGGAGTGTTTCTATATCCCTGTTAATGACTCCGGGGTATCTGGGTGCTTCCAAAAGTCCTAAGTCACCGTAGCGCTCGGGTCGGGAGATGAGGTGGGGTCTTTAGTAAAACAGCTGCTTCGTTACACAAAATAAAACAATGTTTTCCTTGCTGTGTGCCCCTGCGGCCCCCTTTCCGGAAAGCCCAGGGGTTCTCCCCGCTTGAGCTTGCTGGCACCCGGGGCGAAGGTTTCGGTCCTGGGGGTCTCCCTGAAGGCAAAGGCCGCTGTCCTGGGAGCTTCGTGCCTGTTCGGTGACACGTGGCAGGAACCAAGGTGTTTGGGTTTCACAGCTTCAAAAAACATTTTCCAATTTGTTTTCAAATGCTTGCATCCACGCGGGACGTGTTTATGTTAACCTTGGCCCTGCATTTAGTTTATATATATCGGTAGCATTGCATTTTAGCCGTTTATGGCCTCTCTTTAGGGCTTTACACTTAAAAAGCGACCCGCATATTCATCTTCTGGCTGTTCAGTAGCTTCAGAATTTCAGTTAACAATGTGCAATGTGTTGTCAAATGACCTGTGGGCATGAATGCCAGCAGAAATGTCTGAACAGCCACAGTACAAGTACGTAAATGCTCCAGAAACTGGGGGAAGAGAAAACTCTGGATCTTCTCCCTCTGCTCTGCTCAGGCAGAAGCTGAAGTTCGAGCTCTCTCAGGGTAGTGAGGGATGGGGAGGCAGAACAATGGGGGCATTGCTTTGTACAATCACGTGTTCCTGGGCTGTGAAGAGCAGTTTAAGCACCTGTTGAAGCCCAGGCTATCACTCCTGAAAGGTTGGGTTTGGGTTTTTCATCGTTGTATTTTAGAATTGATAATTTCTGTTGAGTGCAATTTACTTGGAAATAGAGAACAGCTCTGCCAAGGAATCCTGGGAATTGGTTAATCTTTGCTAAACCCTCGATTTCTCAGGTTATGTTTAGGAGGTGACTGCACTCTGGCATTTCTTCAGTTTTGAGGGAGATGTGCTTGGAAGTTTTTGCTTGATAAATGCTTTCATTTAAATGTTTCTTCAGGGCTGACAGGCGTAATCACCTACGGTGTGAGCTTGGTAATTACGGATAGCAACAGGGCATCATTGTTAGAAGTTGGTGCTAAATGAAACTGCTTTGATTAATTGTAAATCCGTAAGATTGTTCCAGTGTTTCGAGCTGAATTTTCATCTTTATCAGTTTAAGTGCCCACATAGGGGATCAGCTAAGGAAATTGAGTTGAGACTAATAGTTAACAATTTACCGTACATCATGGATTTTCGGTCAAGTGATAAAAGGCTGGCAGGAAATGAGAAATTGATACCTCAAATAAGAGTAAACGTGTTAAGTGTAGCTTTTACGAGATTGTTTGATAAATTATAAATTGGTTTAGGCAAAGCACAATCCCTACTGACATTTTTTGGTTAGTTTGAAGCTGATAACACCAACACTTGAAATAAGTTTATACGTCTGCAGGCAGATCTGTGGCTGAGTTAAATTGTCATAGTGCTGTTGACATTAATTGGGTTCCAGCAATTGATGCTGATGGAAAGTATGGCTCAGTATCTGTAATAAACAGCATTTTATATTGGTGGAGCATGAGTCTGAGAAGGAGCTGGAATTAACTTTGAAGGTGTAAGTAGACTGTTGTTCAGGACATAGGATTTTAAGAAAATTAAATTTTTTTGAAGCTTAGTTTGTGGGTAGGTGTGAGGCAAGACAGGCAAGTTACCTTACTTGTTGCTAGGCAGGAGAGGTTAGAAATTTTAAGCCTAAGTTATGTATGCATTCTGCAAAACCTTTTGCATATGTTTAGCTTTGTGCATAATTTCACTGATACCAGCAACAATGCTCACGTGTTGGACTTTGAATGTGCAGCCTTGGACCCTGAAAAGCATGAAAGAAAACCTTTGTACTGTGCTTTAGAGGTCTCTTGTCTATAAAACAATAAAAGATTTTGTTTTAGCTTAACTAAAAAGATGCTTCTGAGGTTTAGTGATCCGAGTACCTGGCCCAGTGGCACAGTCCCCGTTGCAGGGCGAGACGTGAAGCAAGCCAACCACAACAGCCTGGCAGTACTGCTGCTCCGGTACTGTGTTTCCTAAATCAGAGGTTAGGATTAGAGGTAACTCTATTCTTTTCTGTTGCAGATCCATGTTTATATATTCCTCGTTTTGCACACATGCTTGAGTTTGGGGATAAGAACCATGAGGTATCCATGACGGCTCTCAGGCTGTTGCAGAGGATGAAGCGGGACTGGATGCACACTGGCCGCCGGCCCTCTGGGCTCTGTGGAGCAGGTATGTTGGATGCTGGGTGTATCGCTTGCACCGCAGTGGGTTGGACAGGAGAGTCTGGGAGTTGGGAACAGATGAGGAGTTCCTCATTTCCTCACAGTGCCATACTCTCTGGGCCTTGTGCTGTCAGGCACCTGCAGATCATACAGGTCTTTATTGAAACAGTTTCTGAAACTCAAAACTTCATTTTTCCCCTTGTTGCTACATTACTTGCTCAGATCCTTTGTTTCTGACGTTTTGGATTTGTTAACCTCCTTTCTGGTACTCCTCTCTCCCCCACTCTCTGCAAGCTCTAGCTGCTAAAAGGTTTTTTTGTCGGCTAAAATGACACCATTAGTGCAAGCACTTTGATTTGTGTCTTTTCCACAGAGTCTTATGCAAGAAATGCCCTCTTTGACCTGTTCTGTGAAATTATTTCCCTCTCCTTCTTCATCTTTTTCCAAGATCCATTGCTGTCATGATGCATACAAAAAACCTGCCGGTTTGGGAGGGCTAGGTTAAAAGTTAGTCAGTACCAGCCGGTGAGGTCAGGTTAACGAAGTCTGTAGATAAGTCACAGAGTTCATGTATGGGCTTTATTTTATTTTAAAGATCTTTTATATGTGTGCTGGAATGAGAAATGGTTCTTAAACCTTAGGGAATCCAAGGATATGCAATCTTGAAACTTCTAGCCTCTTAATAGAGCTTTCTTACTACATTTTGCTAAAAATTTGAGTGTAGACACTGTGGGAGACCAGCCTACTCTTTGATTCCCTACATGGGCTATATCAACACAAGCAGGTAGCTTGATTCAGCAGCCATGGGTCAATAGATGGAAGCAGGTGGTGCTGAGTCCCCTACATCCAGCCCCACAACACGGCCTTCACGTGCTGTGCTGTGAACTGGAGTTCCTTTGGCCTGTGCCACGTGTTTACTAAGGTAACAGGTGGCTTGGAGCTGTGTAAAGGACGCGTTGTTGGCTCAGCCCTTTTGTTCCCATTAAGAACTGGAGCACTTTTAACACATACCTGAAGCGTAGCTCTGGTTTAGTTTCCCCTGAAAGGAATCGTTTTTGCATGCGTAAAGCTGCTCTGTGCGCTGTGCCGCTGCAGGAGGAGGGGGGTGATGCTTCAAGACAGAGGTAGTGCTCTGAATCAGCCCGTGAATGTAAATGCAGCCAGTGCTGATTATCTCGCTGTGCAGAGGGTCTTGCACGAGAGCACTTGGGCACTCGGGACAGCGATAGTGGTGACAGCAATGAGGATAACAGCTTTCAGCAGATTAAGTGTTTCTTTCCTGGCTTCTGGAAGAGTTAACTTGGAGATCTTCTTATTCAGAGCTAGTAAATTCTGTTAAAGAGATGGTAACTTTGAAAATACTTGAACAATGGGGTGTTCTTGTGCTGTATTTAAGGAGCTGACCGTGTTTTCCCAAATGTTAAAGCACAGCATTTTTCAGGGTGCAATTTGCAATCAGCTTAAGCTTACTGGATGGGAAGTCAAGTTTGTGAAGTCAAGTCAATCACTTGTATTCAGGGACGCTTTAGCTGAAGGCAGGGATAAAGAGAGGGTATAGTTACCTGGGTGTTTTCTGCCTTTCTTCAGAAAATTTTCCTCTTTTTGACATTGTCTTTCCCTGCTTATTCTCCAGCTCTGCTAGTGGCGGCAAGAATGCATGATTTCCGACGTACTGTGAAAGAGGTCATCAGGGTGGTCAAGGTTTGTGAGTCTACATTAAGGAAAAGGTCAGTGCAGTTTTATTGCTTTTATCTTTCGTTTACAGTACTGAAAAGTGGTGTAGTATAAAATTAATGCATATCAGAAAAAAACTACATTCTTTTCCTTTTCAGCAGTGCCAAGAATAAAATAAGTATAAAATAAGTACGACATGTTTTAGCTGGTTACTTTTAAGTACCTGTCTCTTACATAAGGCCTCAAAAGCTGAGTGAAGATGGTAAGGAGCACTGTGCCCGTTTAACAGGTGAAGAGTTTAAGGCAAAAAAATGTTGGGTCGGAAATGTTAACAGTATTGTCATGTCCTGAGAAGAAATAATTGATGATTCTCAAAGCTGAGATTGTACTGTGGGCTTTATTATTTTTTTATTAATCCAGCATCTTGTTCTTTAGCTGGTATTGAATAGAACTTTTCAGAATACTTGGCTGAAATGTTGATTTTTCAACAGTTTTGCACTGCTAATAAATAGAAGACAACTCAGCGTGTCTAACGGTAAGTTCACTGGAGGGGTCAGAAATGGAGTTACCAGCAGCATGTGAGCCTGAAAACTGGAATTTCCCAAGAAACCTTGGCATATTTTTCTTTAAAATGTCTAGTAGCATTTTCCATATTCTGATGAAGTAAGCAGTTGCCCAGTTTCCCTCATTTTAGGTTTGAAAAGTTGTAACATTTTCTTTGCCCATAGGTTCAGTAAAAAAATGACCCTGATTCCTCTTGACTCCAATTGTGAATTTTTGTACCACCAATAAATTCTGAAGTTTGTTCTATGAAGGTTTGTCTTTAGAAAGCTCCTCTGATGTCTCTCTTTTCTCTCCACCTCGCTGAGACCAGCTTAACTACACCCAGCCGAGTCTAATACTTGTTAATAATATTCACTTCTTAATCATTAAAAATGTTTTTGCCTCAGATCTTCATTTGAGGAACAGGAATGATACTATTTCCTTACCATGCAGGGGTGGTACGGAGGTAAATGTAAAGTATTTCAAGTGCTTTAAGGTACTACCACTGTAGTAGAGCAGCACAAATGATGCTTTTTTTCCCTCTGGTCAACAGGTCATGTGTTTTAATGTGAGTTTTGTATGATTAATGATTTATGCACCCACAATCTACTTCAAGATACCTTCATTAAATAGTTAAAGGTTCGTTCTTCCTAAGAAAATAAGCATAATAAATTAGAGTTGGAAGGAAAATTAATTTGAGCGATTGTTTCAAGCGGAGAAATCTTGCTTCAAAATTCATGCTTTGAAATGTTTACTCAAGTCACACACATCAACTAAAATGACAGCGTTATTTACTTTGACAGGGTAAACGTGACAGCTGAATTATTTTCAGGCAGCTATAATTACAACTGTATTTATCACGAATCTATAAATTTGATTGATGTTTTTCAAATAAGAGCACATTATATAGTATTTAACGAAGGCAAATAAAAAATACCATTGAATAACTCTTTCTGCACACCATTTTTCTCCTTTTCTGCACTCCAATTTTTCCTCTTCTTTCAGGAATTCCTTTCAAAATGCCATCGGGTAAAAGTTGTCTAAATTAATAAGCACTTGTTTCACGTTCTTAAAAATGTCTTTGCCTCTCAGTTTGATGTACAGTTTTATTTCCTTTTAATTATTGCTATAGTTACTCTGGTTTGTAAAGAGCTACTGCTGCTTTGTGAGTTGTGAAGGTGTTGAGCATAGTTGGGTGAAAGCTCAGTAGTGGTCGGTGTTGGATGCTACACTCACTGCTGATGGCTTTGCCCTGACAGCTCTTGAAGTGAAACCAGAGTCCAGACAATGCTGAAGCTTCCAGCCTACAGGTTCTGCTTATGGTTTGATTTAGTTCCAGCCTGGGGAAGCACAGAGCAGTGGAAGCTGAATTTGCTTTTGGTGATGATGGATTTCCATGGCAAACTTCTGCAAGGGAAAGGGTAGCACTGGCGCAGCGTGCCTCCTTCCCCCAAAAGTCTGGGTCGGACAGGGCTCTGTTGATCAGTGGCATGGTTGAGGATTTTTATGAAAGCCCTGTTTGTTTTCCTGTTTCATACAATCATTTTGGTTGGAAAAGACCTTTGAGTCCAACCGGAAACCCAGCACTGCCAAGTCCACGACTAAACCATGTCACTAAGCACCACATCCACACATATTTAAATACCTCCAACGATGGTGAATCAATCCGTTCCCTGGGCAACCTGTTCCTGTGCTTGACAGCCCTTTTGGTGAAGAGATTATTCCTAATACCCAGTGTGAACCTTGCCTGGCACGGCTTCAGGAAGACCCTCAGCAAGAGGTGGCAGCCCTTCCCTAAGAGGGGCGCTACTTCTCATCCTGTGCAGTGCAGCTGATGCAACTGCGTAAAAGGGGATTTGATCACCCTATCAGCTGGAGAGATCAAGCCTTATGAGCCCATAATCTATGACCTTTTCCACCACTGCTTATGGGAGGAGTAGCTCTTAGGAGGAGGTTCACCAAAATGTGACGCACGTTCAGGTCATGAAAATGAATGACCTGGTCATAAAGGGAATCATATAGAGAAAAGCAACAAAGCATGGCCCAAGGACACAGGCATTCATCTTTGAATCAAGAATTCTGAATTAAACCATCTGTTTGGTTAAAAAAGCATGTGTTTAGGTTTAATATGCATAGGGTTTGGTAAGACCTTGGTAAGAAGACTTAGTAGTTACTTTACAGGGCCTTCTAGCTTTATGTTTTGAAGCATACAATTAAAATGTAAAGCTTGTTGCTGTTGTTGAAAGTGAATGTATTAAATATTAATAAATGCACTGATAATTCTATCTCATTTCCAGTCTAATTGAAATGATATTAACTTATATATCACTTTATATATTCAAAGTACTGTACAAATATTAACTAATTAGTCAAATTGTTATTTTCTGTGTAATCATCTGTGGAGATAGCAGACATTAACTTTTAATAAAGCCAACCCTTGTATTCAGTTTAACCCCCACCTTTGTGCCTGTGCTGGATGCACCTTTCTTTTGTCTGCTGTCTTTTAACCTTTATTCACTCAGTCCCTTCATCTCTTTATTCACCTGTTGCTTCCTTTCTCTGCAAACTAAATTCTGTCATATTCACGCTGAGAATAAGTTTTGTGGTATTTGTCCATTATGCATTATCTAAATCTGTGTGGCCCTTATGCCTGTTTGAAGATCTTAGGCACTTCTTCAGTAGAAATTAAATTAAAAAATAAAAATAAAAATCAGCTGATCTTTGTTAACACTTGCATTTTACTTCTCCAGCTTCCTCTATCTTTAAATTGAAGTGCTTTTTGCATAAAAGTATTTCTTCTCTGTTCCATAAAGTACTATCTATTAAAAAAACCCTATTTGTGATGAACTCCAGAAGTAGTAAAGTTTTATTTAGAAGGAATTGGAATGAAAGACCAGAATGGGTTTAAAGGGCTCATTTATGAGCTCATAGCTCATTTATTAGCTCATAGCATTTTGGGGGAAGTAAGCCTTGTCATGAAGGAACTCCATTTACCAGGCTGGGTGGAGATGCTGCAGGGACTTTCATAACAGGGGGCCTTTGCTCGTATCCTGGGGACCAGCTACAGCTCCTTCAATGATGGTGTTGGTAATTTTCTGGAAAAATTGGAAGGTTCATGCTTAGAAAGAAATGGATTGCCTGCAGCTTTCTGTATTTCATTTCTGAAGTATATAGCTCACATGAACTTCGAGTCCATGCTCCCAGTGCCGTCTGAAGTTGAGCAGGCTTCTGGGAGCCTAGGCAAGGTGAGGGGAGCAGGTCAATGCCTGAGTCCAGAGTCAGGATGGGAAGAGAAGGTAACAGCAGGGTTGTGGCTGTAAGGTTAGATTTTCCAACACACCAAAGTCCAACCAAGGCCAGGATGGAAGGGAAGGCATGGAAGAGTCTGTGTTTGGCTGCAATCCACGTAAATGGCTCTGCTGAAATCCTCTGAAAGGTATCTTTTCACCTAAGGTGTCTGGGCATGGGGAAGGATAGAGGATGCTCAGTGCACCAGGGCTGTGGTAGCACTCTTGGTTGAAGTGCAGAATGGAGAGAAGCTTTCAGTAAACCGAGCAAGCTACTTCGTGTAGAGGAGCTTGTGGTGGTGTCTGCTCTGATCTCAGGTTGGCTGGCTGCTGTGATAACCTAAGAAAGGGAATCCAGAAATATTTTCTGTCTCCAGTTAAATGATTTGAAGTGGCTTATAGGTGATTTCTAGAAATCTTTCCTAGCATGGAGAGTAAAATAAAGCTTGATCCACATGGGTTGGTATTGCACATCTTGCTAAGTTGAAGTGCCTGGTTTAATGAAATAAGGTTTTGTTTTTGAGGAATCCAATTTCTTGGGCAATGTTCCTTTTTATCAATCCGGCTTCCATACAGCTAGTAAGCTAATACATTAATTAGTTTCCTAATATACTTTAGTACATAACATCTATTTTTAAAATGTCATTTCCAAATGATTTGGTGTCTGGTACTTTTGATACGGTAATTATCTTACGAGCAGTAACTTGGGCTTGGATCTTGTAAACAGTTTTCTCTGTGTTTGCGTTTCCTCATCTGAGCAGCTGGTAAGAAATGAACCAGCGTGCTGTTTTTCTTTTCCAGGAGATCATACAGGGTTTTTGACAGACCGCAGCAGAGGAACCATGCTAATGAAATGAAATTTTAAGGAATGCCAAAGCATTTTGTTTCATTAGCATGGTGTGAACACTTGAATAGGGAGGAAAAAAACCCAAGAATGAAAAATTCCAGGTGGTTTGGATGGGCAGAGTTCTGGGATAGCCTGGGAGACCTGTCGGTGGGATTATTGGTGGGCTAACTGTGTGCACAAGGGTGCACCTGAGTTAACCAAATGTGATGTGTTTGCAGAAAAATCAGGGCTTTCAAATTTTTCTTAACCAATTTGAGATAATTTTAAATCTCTGTTTTGCTGTAAGCAAGTAAAAGCAGCTACCTCCAAAGGGTGCTTTTGTTTAGGACTGTAAATCTTTCAAGGTACCATTCTTTAATACTTAGAAGGGTGGTGGAGAGTTGCCAGCAAATGAGCACCATAAATTATCAGTCGCCAATTAATTTGCAGCAAATTACTCTGTGTGTGTGTGTGTGTGTGTGTGTACGTGTGCTCTTAGGCTGTTGCAAAAAGAAGAAATGTGGTCAGGTAGTGCACCCTGGAAGTTGTTTAAGTGAAAATATTTTTCTTTACAGTTACATTGGGCCAGGGACACAGCCTAATTTAGCACAGCTCAGCTGATAATTTGTAAGCTGTAAAACCACAGGAACCGCATCGCCTCTGATTTTGTCCTTTTGGTAACGAGAGACTCGTGCATATAGGTTTTAAAAATACCTTTTTTACATTGCTGCCAATACATATGAAGTTGTATATAAGTACAGTGATTACATATAAGGAGATTACTCTTTATTTGCATACTGGTGAATACCAGAAAACTTTTTTTTTCTGTCATGTAGGAAGCATTTAATAACTGTTTCTGATACATGTTCTGTATTGAGTCTCACTTTTAGGGTATGTGTTTACATACTTCCATGCAGAAACATTGTACAGCTTGGAAAAAAATGGGGAGAGAAGGATGATACAATAAACTAATACATTTGTAGTATAAAAATAGTGATGGATTGCCCATTCAGTGTGAATTCTGAACTTCTGTGAGAGAGTGCACAGGTTTAGAGCGATAGGCAGCACTGATGAATGTTAAATTCAAACAGTGGGGATATAAGGCAATATTTTGGTACTTCACTAAGATACAAAAGTAAATCTCTTTCTTTGCCAGAGTTTCCAAGTGTTGGAGTTGTCAAATCAGCTGCTTTATTACTAGAATATTTGTAATTGATATGACAATTAAGATTATGGAGATATCATCAAAGTTATTACTTAGGGTTTTAATTATATTGTTAATTTGGGAAAAATCATGGGAATTTAATTACCACTAGCAGCTTATCTTGCAGTAAAGTTTTTTCATGTATTTCTGCCAACAATATGCCAATATTCAGCTTAGGCTTGGGGTTTTGTTTTTCAATCCATTTATAAAATATTCTAAAAGTTTTTAAAAGACCTCTCACAACAGGTAACTTAAAGGCTGATTGCATAGGCTAAATTCACATTCACTGTTTTAAAAAAAATCCACTCTGAAGGTAAAATTTGTTTTCTTTTCCATATAGTGGTCCAGCACAAGAGAGCTCTGTTTCGTGCTGCTTGCTTTCTAGAGCTAGGCACTGGTTGCACGTACGTAGGAGGACCGTTGGGTGACGAAGGGCTCGCTAAACATCTCTGTGCCTCTCTGAGCTTAGCTTTGCCAGCAGTCTCAGCTGCTTTTCCTGTCTCCTTTGAGTGGGGAGTGGAGGCTGCCGGGTCTTTTCCTAAATGGTCCCTGCTCAGGCATCCCTGTTGGACTCCTGAAGCACATGTGAGTTGGACGCTGGAAGACCTTGTTCTTCCTCATGCTTTGTCATACCCCACTGCTGCAGAATTTCAAGGAAACATTAAAACCCCGTGGCTAGCTGCACGTGGGAGGGTTGGTTTTTGTACCATGGCTGTAGGCAGTATTGGTAAGTCTCCACTGGTCAGTGTCCCTGAAACAAAACAAAATAGAAAAAAACCCCAACAACATTGCCTGTAACTTCAAAATGACTGACCCATTTTCCCTTATTAGGAGCTAAATTAAGTGTGAACAGAATCGGTTCACTGTTTCGTGCACAGAAGCGCTTTATCAGAAGACGAGGTGTGGCTTTGCCTGTGAATGGGTGAAACAAAAGCTTTGGAAATTTTTCTTTGGAAAAAAAAAGGGTTGGGGTTAAGGGCAGATGACACTGTGTGCTGGAAAAACTTTTCTCCCAAAGGAATTTGCTTGAAAGTTTGCTGTGAGAAACTGTAAGAGGAGGATTCATACTGGAAGTTTAATCTTAGGCTGAGCTGTAGTGGTTGCCTCTGCTTTGACTATAAATAGAAAATACTTGTCTGCCAAATTTCAATTTTTAGAGTCTTTTTGTGTTTATGCCAAGGAAATAATATCTTAATTTTTATATCTGTTTATTTTCCTCCTTCAGTGCATAACTTAAAATGGCAACTCTTATTAGATTTTTTTTTAGATTAGCAAAAGTGCAAAATGAACTTGGATATTACTTTTATGGGGGACTTAATAATAGCCCACAGCTATTTTATTTTTTATTTTCGTGAGTGCACTCCCTCATCCCTGAAATTATTTTGCTTATAATTAAAGTTGCATCAGTTTTCCTTAGCTGCCAAACTAATGTTACCTTGTTTCATGCAGTGTAGACTGCTGCGTGCATCAGTTTGCTGCCTTGGTGGCATGTGTCCAAACACTGGATAAAATTAAAGAAATGTTTAAAAATATGTAGACAGGATATCAGCCAATGTGAAATGTTGAGGCAGGCAAGCCATTGGCAAACGCAGGTATTTATTTATACCAAGTTAAAGGAGAAAATGTTGAGTGAACAGCTTGCTGTCCCACAGAGATGATGCTCAAGCTGTGATCCTGACCATCAGGGATGGTTCTTCATTCCAGGAGGATGGCTAGAGCCTTCTGGTTAAGACCAGTGAGAAGGGAAGAAATAACGTGCTGCCCTAAATTAGGGTTTGCCAGCGGGCTGGCTGTCAGGCTGGTAGGCCTCCCAGGAGGTCAGCCATGGCCTTGTTTGGTTAGATCAGGACTGAGGAAGAGGAGGGTGTGGGCATGGGCCTGGGTGCTGGTGGCAGAGTGCTGCAGTGTGTGAGTTTGAGCTCTTTGGTAGTACCACCAGCAAAGAGGATGTAGCTCTGCCCTGGCCTAGCTATGGCACGCTGGAGGTCTTGAGGGACACCCATGCTGCCGTTGTAGCTCAGGGCTGAACCTGGCACTTGAGACGAAGTTTGTACCAGCCGCCGGCATGCCGGCTACTTGTTTGCTGAGGTCTGATGTGTGCAGGTATGTGACATGAGTCACACGACAGGGTGGACAGGGAAAGGGACAGATGGAGCCTCAGGTGTTCGCAGGGAGACGTGCACAGGGTTAAGTGCAGACACCCAAGCTTGGTCATCTCATCCCCAGCCTTGCTTCATGAGAGCAACTGGTTTTGCTGCTGGTTTTTTCTGTGTTGCTCTACGTGCCTGGAGGTGGTGCCGTTTTGGCTGGGGTCTGAGTCTGGCTCCTCATCTCAAACTCAGAGTAAGTGTGGGGTAAATAAACCGTGTGTCTTTGCCAAAGTGCGTGTTGGCTTTTTATAGTGAGAAGAAAACGTTTTAACGAGGTGAGGCTGGTTGGGAGGAAAAGTCTTGCTGAAGTAGGATGGCCTGTGAGCGTGTGATTCATACACTGAGAGATGGATGACTGGGGCTTAATGATGGTGGCTGGGAAGATCCTAAAGCGATGAGTGGATTTGGCATTAAGTGAATCCTGAATTAAAGTAATAATAGCAATGCCATGGCCAGGTTTTTCCTCTAGCTCGATAGATGAGACTCCCTTCTGGAAGGTGGGTAACGCACGCTGGAAGCCTGTGCATGCTGAGAAACATTTCTAGTCTGCTAATTAAAAGCTGGGTGCTGCTGCTGCCAGCAATATCCTCCTCTCCTTTCCAGTATGATCTGAAAGTAAGGAGGAGGGAGCAGGTCCCTGGTACTCCAAGGGAAAGTTTGGGGCTGTCAGTCACTCACAAATACATGGCTAATTTGGGGCTTCATGGAGATGCCTGAACTCCAAAAGCGAGACCAGGTTTCAGAGACTTTCTTCTCCTTGGCAGCACTGGTTCTGGCCGGCACAGCCATGTGTGGGCTCAGCGTGCTGCTTATTGTTCTTACATGGAGCTGCTCAGCTCTCCCTGTGCATTTCACAGCATGAAGATGCTGTGCGTGGCCTGTGGACTGTGCTCTGGGAGCAGGGTGTCTCCAGGCAAAGCATCCTGAACTTAGGGCACACCTGTGTCCCTTGGTGTGTCCTGTCTTGTCTTGCTCCTCAGTTTATTAAAAAAGAAGTATGGATATTGGGGGAGAGTGTGGCCCTGTGCTCTTGGCTTTGTCCCTAAATTTCTGTCCTAGAGAAAAATTCTTGCTTCAAAAGGAGTTTTGTTGCAATCTGAGGCAAAAGAGAAAACCACAACTGCATTTTGGGGAGGAAAGATGCTGAAAGGTCCTGTGCTGGGAGTACTGAATCACTGTTTTTAGTTTCCTAGCTTTGCAGATGGAAGCTGTTGTCAGCTTTGCTTCCTCTCAAAGATGGGAATATTCCAGTGAAGCAGCTGCAGATCCATCACTGCTGTTTTCCCACGGAAAATGTTGATATTATTAAAAGGGCACTTTCTGTCAGAAAAGCATTCTGCCAGACATTTCCTGACCTGGCTTTGTACTTAACCTTTTGTCTCGCTTTCTCCATCTGTAAAATGGATGTGCTCATTCTCAACCACCTGTATAAAATGCTGAAATTTGTGGATGAAGTTATGACAGCACGGTCTCATTTAAGATTCAATTCCTTTGAAAGATTCGGCTGCTTTCATGACAGCTCCCCATGGAGCTAGTCCTATCTCTCACACAGGTAGGAACTTTTAAAATGCGAAAATTAAACAAATACAAAGTATATTATTGTAAAATTACACGTATTTGTCTGTTCCATCTGTGCAGTGTGTAGGTGACCCCTTTATTTCACAACTCCTTCTGTGTGGTCAGGGAAGATTACTTCTTGTGGCTTTCCAGTCTGCTGAAGAGATGTTACTTTAACGTTTGGTTTGCATAAATTAATCATGCTCACCTATCAGGAATATTTTTGAGCACACTCCTAACTACAATGGGAGGTATTTCAGTTTGGAAACCTGTTTTGGTGGTGGTGTTGGTAACAAAAGCCACAAGACAGCAGGAACGAGCTGTGTTTCTCGGCTTAGTGGTGTCAGTCTGTGCTTAATTGACCTTAGTGGCTGCAGCATTTCTGTTCAGTCTTTGTTCATCTGAAAAAATGTGTGTAACATACTCTAATAAATCAAAAGGTAATTTGTGATATGAAAAGATACTTTCTTTTGCAGCAGATGAAACAATTAGTGCCACTTCAGTTTTAATGCATTCTGTATTTGAGCCAGAGTTTCTAAGGCTGACATGTTTATTCTGTAACCTAGCAGTTTGACGGATTTTGTTACTTTTTAAAGAAGTTCTTAAAGATATCATGGTAATGTGCTGTATGCTTTGGTAGGTTGACAGAGTTTGAAGATACACCGACAAGTCAGCTAACCATAGATGAGTTTATGAAGATTGACTTGGAAGAAGAATGTGATCCTCCTTCGTTTACAGCTGGTCAAAAAAAACTGAAGATACAGCAGGTGAGTTCTGAACTGGATGCTCTCTGTGTTCCTCTCCTCTCTATGGATATTCCTTTTACCTCAGTTAATACAAAATCCTAATCAGTAACTACTAATCAGTAACTACCAAATCCTGGCCAGCCTTTGATAAGGGTTAGTTAAATTTATTTTGAGGTTTTTAGGAGAAGGGGGAGTGTTAGTGCATATGATGCTCATTAATTAAAGGATTTTTTTGTTTGTTTTACGGGTAAAGGGATACCTTCCCAGTTAAAGTTTTTCTCCTATATAATTTTTGCTCACTCCTCCAGAGACATGTGATCTTTCAGATGAGTAGCTTCAAGTGCAGCTTTAAACATCCTCTGATGAGGGACTGAAGTATGTCTGCCGCCCTAGCCAACTGCTGTGGGAGGTGCAGAGTCACTGCTCCTGCAGTGCAGACCAAGATGCCTGGGTGGCCAAGTAGAAGCACCAGCTGAGCTTCTGTGTTTTGCCTGTTCCCAGTGCTTGGTGCTCAGCCCACGGTTGCTGTGTTGTAGCTGAGGGCTCAGCACACTCTCCTCAGATGCTCCTCCATTTGCAAGCTGATGCAGTTATTTTAAGCTCCTCTCCTTTTGGCTTGCTTTCCAAAGCATGTGTATTCCCTTCTTGTGCTTTATTGAAGCATCAAATCTTTTGTCATTACAAAACTGGAGGCTCTCATGTGACAAGTTAAGCTGAGCTTGTGGCATGGAGGTCTTGGGCAGCTGTCCTAACGTCTGCACTTCTCTTTTACATGCTGTGAGGCCGGTTAGCGAGGATCAGGGTTGGGAAGGTGTAAGCTTTGTAATGGGATCAGAAACCATGCACAAGTTTTAAGGTGATGCCTGTGGTCAGGAGGAGTGCCATTACATGTAACTTTTTTTAAAAACACACATGAAAACAATAGCCCAATTACTTTAATGAGACTGATGGGTTTTCGTGTGGTACAGCACCTACTTCCACAGAGATTAGTTCTCATGTGGCTTAATTTCTTTACAAAGGATGAACTAAAGCTGGAACCAGAGGAGATTTTACTGCTGTCACAGCCAATTCTTACTGTTTCAGGGTTTTTGTTTTTACTGTTGTAAATGTTATCATTTAGAGGTCTGTAGGCGTGGTTATCATGTTCTCAAGAGCCTGCAAGCTGCTGTAGGCCAGTGCATCAGTCTGCCATCACCTGGGTGCTACGTCTAGCCTGGGCACTGCAATTGCAGCGCTGTCCTTGCGTTTGCTCACATCTACGGGCACGGTCATACAGTTTGATGGCTGAAGACTGGGGCCTTTCATCTGCAGCTTGCCAGAGTGAAGGTTCCTTTTGAAAAATAGAGATGGGTGAGATAACATTTAAAACTGGTCAGTATTTTGAAACTTGTCTGTCTTACCTGCCTGACGCTACAAGTAATTTGAGTTGGGATTTGAGACCTGCTTATTGCTTTTAAAATGTCTTATGATTCCATGTTCACCAACAGTACAAAGATGGGTTCTTTTAGTAATTTCATGTTTATTTTGTTTTATTTTCATTTCAGCTTGAGAAGGCGTTATCAAAAAAGCTGGAAGATTTTGAAGGTATAAATTGTGTTTAGTTTAACATATCACTCATTTGTTCGAAATTACATCAATGATCACTCAGTTATGTTCTTATTTCATCACCACAGGTGAAATATCGAGCTATCAAGATGAAATAGAGATTGAACTAGAAAACAGTAGACCAAAAGCAAAAGGCGTATTTGCAAATTTCACTAAAGATGGTAAGTCTGTAAAGTCTTGTGTCTGCTTAAATAATAATGGGTTCAGATCCTGCAGGCAGGCAAAAGTGTATGAACTTTATTCTGATAAATGCGATTGTATTAATGGTTGGACTCGATGATCTTAAAGGTCCTTCCTAATTCCATGGTCCTTCCATGATTCTGTGATTTTATATATGTTTCCATAGTAAAAGATCTCTATTGCATTGGGATTCTCTCTGCCCGTTAGCTGCTTCAAGCATCAGTCTTCCAAACAACCACACAGTTCATTACAACAGTTCATTAATGACTTCAGTTATTTTACTTTCCTGGTGCAGTATGAGCTTGGCACTGGCACCTAAGAATGTTCCTTTTCATCACTGATAGTGCAGTGGACCGTCCCTTTCTGTCACCAGATCCCCCCAGCTGACTAACTGGTGTGGAAGGGCGTTGTGCAGGTTAAACTGGCTATATTTTATTTAAAATGATACCAGTGAGTAGCTGGCTTCTCTCACAAAGCCCTTTTACCTGCCATAATTTGGCAACACAATATTTCTATTTTAAATGATGACGCTGAGAGATACATTTTAATAGCTAAGGTAATGAATATGACGAGCATCTGGAAACTCCATGTATTCCTACAGTCTACTAAAATATTGTGTGTTTCTTCTGCAACTTTTCTCTACAGATTTTTATTCTTCTAGTGAGCACCTCTATTTGTTTAATTTCTGTAACAGATGGTATACAATGATGTATTGTGGGGTTTTTTTCCCCTTACAGATCCTATAGAAGATAATACCTCTAGCATACTTGGAGATGAGGAGGTAGAAGATGAGGAACTGGAAGCAGCTGCTAATCACTTGAACAAGGACTTTTATAATGAACTTCATGAGAAGGATGGAGAGAAAAAAAACGAAGATGGGAAATGCAGAAATGGGAATGAAGCTCTTGTAAGGCCACCTGCGCTGGAATCCTTGCTCGGCCCACTCCCCACTGCAGCTAGTCTTGGCATAACCGAGTCCATAAAAGAGTGCATATCCACTAAGGACCGAGAGCCTGGTGAGTAGGAGAGCAGTTCAGCTCAGGGTGGAAACTGGACACATGCAGACTGGATTTATTGTCTAATTTCCATGTATCTTGATGGTTACTGTGGTAGCTGTTCCATGAATCACTGCAACATGGAGGTACAGGAGCTGTGAGGTTGGATGGGACCAGCTGTCTTGGTTGTTGTTGGTTGTTGGTATCTGCTGCTTGGGAAGCTGCAGGAAAATCTGGAGTGCCTAATTATTTTGCAATCAGATGATAGCTGACAGACATATTTCAAGCCCTGCAGCCTTAGGAGATGGGAGGAAGTGGGTTCCTGTAAATATGACTGGGAATTAAAACCCAAGTATGAGAATTTTAGATCAAGGCTGACTTCCTCAGGAGATGTTTTACTGGAGTCAAACGTGATACAGTTTCTCTCTCTGATTGTGAATTTTTGCAAATGGCAAATATTTAATTTGTTTGTAAGAGGAAATAATTGGTTGTATGCTTTTTTCTTTGAGACGAACTTTGGGGGTGTGTTTTGGTGGGTTTGCTCCATTTTTCTTAACTGTCAGATCCACCTGTAGCATACAGCTCTGTATAGCACAGTGGGAGCTGGACTGATCAAATAGGGCAGCCAATTTTGCCAAAACCATTAAGTCAGGCAGTACTGCCAACAGCCAGTCGTCCAGGCAGGCTTGTTTGCTTTTTCTTATGTGTACTTCAGCTTTACAGAGATGGCATTTTTCTAATTCCTTTTGCATCTCAATGACTCTGAGAGTGGAACGTATCTAAAGGGCATTTTATTCTTTTCTTTATCACAGTTAATTTTTCCATCATAAGACACACCTGTCTGAATCTGTTTTGTCAGCTTACGTGGGGGTTGATGCAGCAAAACCTGTTATCCAAACTGTTCTGATGCTAATTTCTGTTCAACAGCACCTATGTATAATAAGGTTCTCCTGCCTCAGGAGGTGATCTGGATGCATTCAGGTTCTCATCATGTCAATGTTCGCATTCCAGAAACATAGAGGGATGTTGCATGTTTATGTTTTGCACAAACAGAATCATATAGACGTGGTGGAGTGGCTTGGGGTTTAACTGGGATTAAGAAAATGGATGGCTTGTGGCTCCTGGAAATCAGCGGTTGATGTCGAAGAGAGGTCAGCGATGGCTAGAAGCTGTTGTTGTCTGGCTAGCCAGTGACCTGTAAAAATGAGTTCCTGGTGAGGGACGTTTCTCAGCTGGCATTGCTATTGACCATTCTAATGGCCAGGCTGAGGACTGAGTTTAACGATAAAGCTACTCTGGAATAGCCAGGTGCATTCCTCTGACTGGAGAACACATGGCTGCTCGTGCTGGGGCCTGTCTGCACTTGCTGTTTGCCTTCTTCCGAAAGTGGGGGACGTGCCAAATGAATGGCATTTCAAAACCAAACAGGTTTCAGTGTGTTTATTCTTTTTAACACGTCTGAGAAACCATTGTGGGTGTTTGAACAAGTACTTACCTTCTTTAATATGTTGTGAAGCTCGTGTGCTGAATTAATGTCTTTGGGTTTATTTTGATTGTAGATCCTGCCCCAAACTTTTTTTTTTTCCTTCCCCAGTGACTGCTAATTTTTTTTTATCATTTACATGTTCCATGTTAAGTCAGATTCACTCTGATTATGTCGGTACTGCAGGGTAGTTGTGATGGGGTGCATTTTCCAGTCTCTGAGCCCTTGCCATGTGATGCCTGCATGGTGTGGGTGTATCATGGGGTGTGTGTGCATCATCCCCTGAGGACCTGGTTTCCTTCAGGAAACCATCTAGGTTTGGGAGCAGTAATGGAGCCTCGATATGTTTTGGATGATTTGGAACCAGATCTAGCAGACAGGCTGGGAAGTACACCTGGCTTGCAGCTTCATGTTATTGCACAGAATAAAGAAAACTTCTTGTTAAGATGCCTCCCGTTGGTCACCTGTGCATCATAGCTCTGAACCCCGATGAAAACTAGTGTAGGTGTTCTGCCACCTCAGGCAATAATGTCTTGAGTTCTGCCTCATAGCTCTGGGAAATCTGGGAAAGGTTTGTACCTGGAGGTATCTTTTTCTGGCAGATGAACTGATAGAGTTGTAAACATTAGACAGCTTCCAGGTTTCTGGGCCCTTCTTCAAGTCTGAAAAAGAAGTGTCGGTTTTCAAAACAAAATACAGGGTGAGAGAGTTGCTCAGCATTTGATTGGAGATGGCACAGTTATAGATCATCTTGAAATAATAGTAGTTGGTACCTGTGGAGGGAAGTGGGAAAGACCAAAACATTTCAGGAACTTACCCTGTGTATATGAGTTTAGTTTAGTGCGGTTTATATCGTGACTCACAGCTGGCCATAGGTTTGCTATGGTATTTTGTGTTTCAACACCTAAATCCATTGGGAAGGGGAGACAGGAGTCATAGCATTGCACCCTTAAGGTGACTTTTTGGTCCTTCTCCACAGCTGCATAATTCATAAACCTTTCCCATCCCTCAGCACTCTCCAACCCTGAGTCATCTTCTGTTATGGGGACCATTGGGGTCAGGTTGGGCTTGGAGACCTTAGTCAGGGTGACTTTATATCTCTGCTGGTCTCCATGTGTTGTTGGGTGGGTGCATTATGTGCAGTTCATGCAGCAGTTGGAAACCATGTGCCTGGTGCTACGTGCTGAGGATTCCCATCAAACCCTCATGGTGATACACTGCCTGGCTGGGAAGGTGGCTGTTAACTTGGAGCTCAGCAAGCAGGTGCTGTAAGTGCAACCTTTGTCCTCCCTAAATGCAGGGTGTCTCCTCTCCTCTCTGTAATGATCTCTCTTCCTGAAAAAAACCCTCTGCTGTAGGTACCTTCTACCAAAGTCTTTTCACTTGGCCTGTACATGTGGTAATTCAGTTATCATGCTTTGGGAAATCTTCCACCCTTGTGCTACAGTGGCTGCAGCAACAATAGAAGGTTTCTCACAAACTGCTTATGCAGATGAGACTTAGGTGCAGAGCCCAAGTATTAAGGAAATTTTAACGTATTTTTGCTCCGCTTAAAATTGGTATTTGAGCAGTGTGAGCTTGTCTATATGAATGTTTTATGGAAAGCATAGTATTTTAGCAAATTTGCATTACAAAGAGAGCATGTAAGGTACCAGGTTAATGAGTCTGAGGCAGCAAAGTGCTTAGAATAAACAGTACATTTGACTCTTTTTTCCTTCAAAGTGTATTAACTTGCAGAGACATTTAAGCTGAAATCTGTTTGAGACTTTGCAAACAGCTTCTTATTCTTCTTTATAAAAGTGCTTTGTTGTGAGATCTCAGTTTCAGAGCTGGACATCAGGTAAGGCAGCCTGCCTGTTCTCCTGGCCATGTGGCATCCCAACGACCTCCCCGAGCTCTCCACGCTCTTTCTGATCCTGCAGTTCCCAGACACAGCACCATTTCCTTTGGGAGACTGTCACGGTCAAATACCATGGACTCCAACCTCAAGAAATAGTCTTTGGTGCAAAATTTCCCACTGCAATTTGGTTTTATGCTCCTTTTGTACCACTTCAAATAATTTATTGTCTGTCTTGGTGTTTCCGTCTGCTTGCTGGCTGTCACCCTGTCCTTCCCCTGCCACACTGCTGGTACATCACCAGTTCATCTCTTCTTGCCACATAAATCAAAACTTGTAAACTTAATTTTGGCTGGGGCTAAAAGTGAGGAAGGCCTGATATTAACAGAGATGAGGATAAAATACAGGGTATAAGTTACTGACTGACTTTACCTACCCTCTCCTTCATAAACTACCTAATGTTTGAGACCTGGCTTTGTTTGTGTTATGAATCAAAATTCACATGTGGTCATGTAGGGTAGAAGTTCCAAATAGTGTATGTGAAGTGGGTGGTAACACGCTCCTGCACGCCCTCATGAAAGCAAGCAGCTTTCACCATGAGAAATCACCCTGCGTGTACCGGCTTGTGCTTGGTCAGGCACCCAGCTCACTGCATTCGCTGCTAATTTCACAAAGAATACATGAGAAAGAGTTTGTGCTTGTTCATAATTAATAGTTTGCTCATTTATTGCTCCTTGTGTTTGTGCCTCCATTACTGCTGCAGGCATAATCTGACACGGGCTGAGGTCAAAAGACGTTGCCATTGATTTCTGTGGGTGTTAAAAGACCCCGTGCAGACAGTGTTCATTGATCGAACAGTTATCGTCCCTGTGTACCAGTGCTTTGCAGCTTCTTACTCAAGGAGGACATGAAAAGTGGCTGAAGATGAAGTTACACAAGACAGGGATGGGCTCATCTTCCAGGGTCTTACACTTCTTCAGATTTCATTCTGCTCACCCTACCAGCTCCCACTGCATACTTCATCCTGGTCTTGGGGCTTTTCCAGTTCCTCCATGAGTAGGCTCAGCTCCCTCACCCAGTGAGGAAAAATACATGTGGGCAGGGAGTTTGTAGAAACATGACATTTCTAGCAGGGCCTGAGCATCCCTGGCTGGATGCTTGAGGGCCCGTCGGCTGAAGACAGCTGGAGAATGGCTGGTGGCAGCCATGTGTGCCAAGAAGGGTTGTTCACCCCATCCAGGAGCCCCATCCTGGATTGCTGCATGACAGTCTAGGCTCACTGCTCTTGCAGTCACTGCTCCATCAGCAGATGAGTGTTGACCCCCTCTGTGGGCTGTTTTCTTCTTCTAGCATCTTCTTCCTCAGATTTCATTTGAGTACATCAGTGCCAACTGTTTGAAAATACATAAATGCATCCGTGCATATAAAAGTATACAAAAAGATATACTCAGTAATTAGCAAGAACATTATGAAGCCCTATTAAATCATAACTACTGCATACATGAGAAGTGAAGCTGCTGAGTTTAGCGCTAATTGCGTTACATATGCAAAACACACTTGGTCATCAGTGCAAGCGTGTGTGTCCCCATGCTGATCCCTCTTCTGGCTCTGGCTTCAGTGGTGTGGTTGCTGTTGTGGTTTGAAGCTCCAGCTGTGGCAGTGAGGAAGGTGCCACCTTCCTTGTGCGATACCTTCCCAGCACCTGGAGGGTTCTATCCTCGTCTCCCTGTGCCGTTTGCTCACTGGAAGATATTTTCTGTGGCAGGACCAGCTCTTTCCCAGTTTTGAGATCTAAGCAACAAATGCCCTGATACAAGCTGATCTCTCTAATCTCGCCTCTGTATGCCTGTGTTTGGCAGTCCTGATAGACGGTATCCCTGATTGAGCCTTCATTACGCTGTTAATGAGATGTGAAGAGCTCTCTGCAGCCAGCATGGTAATAGGAGACCACCAGCTGCTTCGAGTGCAGTTTTTTGATACCTGAAATCTTGGGTATGAATTACAGATGACATAATTTTCTTACTTGGCTGTGTGTGTCACTCACACAAGTATTGCACGTGCACGTGTTACTCCAAAATCTGTGTGCACATTTTTTCATGCAGGATCTTTGCATTAAAGGATAGGAATGCTATAAATTTGTTCCATATTGATACTGTGAGTAACTAAGAAGGTTAAAGGATGAAAACTATTTATGTAGTTTGGCTGAAAGATTTCCAAACAAATCTAGTGAGGAGTTTTGGAGAGAAACCTGCAGTTTGTTAGAGTCATCAGGGAGATAAATTTGGAGTGAAAGCATAAGCTGTATCATGTGAATACTATTTTAGAACCTTTGTGGATGTTTTAGGAATTTTCCAAAGGATTGGTTTATCAATACAGACACTCCTTATAGAAAAATGCATGGTGGTTTTGTCAGAAACCTTGGTCAAGAGCAACAGCCCCAGGGTAGTGGATGCTGTAGTCAGGAGAAGATACTGCAGAGTGAGGTTCGGGTGCCAGAGCTGAACAGAGCAGACCCATCTCCTAAACTTTCCTGGCCATTTCCCATGTGAATGAATGTCCCTGGCTGACCAGCCTGGCTGTCCTGGTATGCCAGCTGTTTTGGGGAGGTAGTCTTTTTAAGTCCTTCTCTCTCCTCCTTCTTTCCTCCTTCTCCTTCTCCCCTCCTTCTCCTCCTCCTTCTCCTTCTCCCCTCCTCCTCCTTCTCCTTCTCCTTCTCCTCCTTCTTCTTCTCCTCCTCCTCCTCCTCTCATAAAATTCTGGTCTGGAATGGGAAATGTTTTTAAATCTTTAAAAGCTTTTTCTAGGCTTGGATTCTTGTTGCCTGACTCCTGCCTCATCCCAGCTGCTGAATGGGCATTGGGCAACACATCTTTCCTGTCTTCAATTCTTCCAATAAAAGCATGCTGGAAAATCAGTTTTATTTTCAATTTGAGTAGCGTAAAAGCCTGACATTACTCTTTGGTGAGAAAGTTAACATGCTGCTTAAGGCCTCATCCTCCCTTGCTTGAGGAAAACAAGGCAACAAAGCTGCTTTCCCCTTTCTTGCTGCTTCAGCCAGCTGCTGGCACAGGCTCTTTGAGGAAGGAAGCAGCAGCAGGGATGTTTCTCTGATTTGGAGACACGAGGCTGGGAGAAGAGGGTGAATGTACCAAACGGGGGCTCTGGTGCATCATTCTGCGTGTTGGTATTTGACATGTGGGTGCTGCTGCATCAACACTACTTTTTAACGGAGCAAGGAGAAGCAATTCACCTAAGCAGGTTTTTATGCATTGTTTTTTCTTGCGTTGAGGGCAAGTCCAGGTCTGCTTAATGTAAGACGTGGAAATGTCCAGGAACACAGAGCTGGGCAAAGAAGGAGGAGAAGCTCAGCTGGGGCTTTAGAAATGGCCCTTTACCCATGCCTACGTAGCAGAATTACAAGAACAGTTGTTCCTCAGATACTCAGGGAGGGTTGTGTTTTGTGGTTGACTTAGATGCCTTGGCATTTGTAGGTGCCAGTCTTAAGATTTTCCTTCAGATGGGTTTCTTTTCAAGGTTTTCTCCTGTCTACACTCCCTGTCATTAGAAAAGATGCTGGTTCTCAGCATGGGAGATACTTTGAGGGACATTTATAATTGCTCCTGACTTTCTGGGGGCTGATGCTCAGAGAACCTGTGGAAACATAACCATCTCAAGGATCACTGCCCTGCCTCTCAATCTGGGCTGAAGTCGGCTGTGGATTGAAACAAGACTGGAGGAGGTGGTGTTGGGGAGTGACAGCACAGAATCCTACAGACACACAGGAAACCTGGCTAAAAAATAATGAATAACTCCCTGTTAGTATGAGAATTATATGATATTTCCTTTTCTGGACCTGCCAGAATTTGAGCCCATTAATGCTCACAGTTATTTGGTTAGGTGGCCAGTTTGCAGAAGAAACGGACATTCCTGTCCTGCCCTTCTGCCAAAAAGGAAGAAAAGTCTTTCACCAAGAAAGTCACTGAAAACTGAAATGGTTCATGAGAGAGTTGTGGAAAGTAAAGTGTGTGGAGGCTACAGAGAGGACGTTAAATTCGCATGGAAAGCTACCCTCTCAGGAGGATGTTATTTGAGCAATTCATCATGGTATCTGAAATGTCAGGAGTGGAGGTTTGGGTTCAGTTCAGGGAGGTTTCACGGTCTCAGTTGTTACTGAGAATAAAGACTTATTAACCCAGGTCAAGGAGCCACCAAGCATGCCCTTGGAAGAAGGAAATACAGTGCAGAGAGATTTGCAAGGCTTAGCTACTTCGGGTTTAATATGATGGGTAATAAATCTCTGCCCAGTGCTGCGGTGGAGCCTGACCGCTTTGCATTTGTCTTGCATCTTCTGAAAAAGCTGAAATAATCTTCCATTTTGCACCGTATTTCCTTCTGGTGCAGGTTCAGCTGGTAAAGGCGATACCTGCAGCCTGGAAATCCACCAAAGTAAAGCCTTTAGACGGAGCACCGTTCTGCAAGGTTTTCATGTTCCTGTGTAGCAGTTTGTTGTTTTGCTTTTTTGTTCAGTAGCTTTGAATTTAGTTTGAAAAATTAATTCCTATATCCTCTTAAGGATTAACTTCACCGCACCCCTGCACACTTCAGCTGTTTTGTTTGTTGGTCTGAAATCCCTAGGACTCTTAGTACTCGAGATAAACATGTGTATCCATGGGTTGGACTGCGACTTGTGTAGCTGACCCTTGTAATTAGGGATTTCAGGTACAGCACTTTGGACCACTGATGAAAACAGTGATGAGCTTTAGCATTGTATAATTGCAGTTTCATATTTTTGGTTTGCTAAATGCTTTCGTAACTAAAAAGGATGGATTATCTAGTAGAGGAATAGTATTCATGTTGAGACTGTTGGCAATTAAAAACAATTTTGGAAACTGAATTTTACCACTCCTGATGGCTTTTGAAATAATTTGTTTTTCAATGTTACTTTAGGATTGGTTCATTTATTAGGTCTTTTTTCTTGTGTGACAATGAGATAATTGCTATTTATTTTTTATCCTGTAAGCAATTATAATCAAAGCAGCCCTGTATAGAGTCTCTTTTGACCTGGAATCAGAGTGACCTGTCAACACAAGGCTATTCTTCAGCTTTTCAATTTTTTTTTTTTTTCATATGTACTCACCAGATTGTATTCAGCAGGGCTGAAAAAATTGCAGTTAGAGTTTTCAGTATTCTTTAATTAAAGCAGTGCAACACCATAGAAACTGGCAGATAAGGCCAGCTTTGGGTTGGTTATTAATAACAAAAATTGTGATCCTTTATCTAGGATTGTGTGAGCTGTGCTGGGTCAGTGTCCGAAGCAGCTGGAGGAGGACGTGCTGGCAGGCTGCATGGGAAGGGGGAGTTGAAAATTGGGAGTGGCAATTGGGAAGAGTTGATTCTGAGTGGTTTTTACAGCCAAGTTTCACTAAAAAGAAGTTAGCAGTTAAAAAGAAAAAGAAAAGTTAAACAGTTTAAGGTACGGCTCAGCTTTTATATTATCATAGAATGATAGAATGGTTAGGGTTGGAAGGGACCTTAAAGATCAAGTTCCCACCCCCTGCCATGGGCAGGGACACCTCTCACTAGCCCATGCTGCCCAAAGCCCCATCCAACCTGGCCTTGAACCCTGCCAGGGAGGGGTCAGCCACTTCTCTGGGCAGCCTGTACCAGGGCCTCACCACCCTCATAATGAAGAATTTTTTTCTTAATACCCAGTCTAAATCGTCCCCCTTCCAATTTAAAACCCTTGTCCTATCACTACATGCCCTTCTAAAAAGTCCTTTCCCAGCTTTCCTGTAGCCCTTCAGGTATTGGGAGGCCTCTATAAGGTCTCCCCAGAATCTTCTCTTCTCCAGGCTGAACAACCCCAATTCTTTCAGCCTGTCTTCATAGGAGAGGTGTTCCAGCCCTCTGATCATCTTCATGATCCTCCTCTGGACTCAACCAACAGTTCCATGTCCTTCTCATGTTGGGGACTCCAGAACTGGACACATACTCCAGGTAGGGTCTGACAAGAGCAGAGTAGAGGGCCACAATCACCTCCCTTGACCTGGTCATGCTCCTTTTGATGCAGCCCAGGATATGATTAGCCTTCTGGGCTGCGGGCATGCATTGTTCGCTCACGTTGAGCTTCTCATCCACCAACACCCCTAAGTCCTTCTCTGCAGGGCTGCTCTCTATCACATCATCTCCCAGCCTGTATTGATGATGAGCATTGCCCTGACCCAGGTGCAGAACCTTGCACTTGATCTTGTTGAACCTCAAACTGAAACGTATGTGTACACCTGAAGTGTAGAAGTTGTTTTCCATGATAAAAGACCTGGACATTTACAACTGTGTAGTAGGAATAAGGGAATGAATATGGAATGAGAGAGAGTAAATAATGCTGTTAAGTAGTACCTGGAAAGAAATTCAGAGCAAGAAACAAGGCTCATGAGAAAGGTGTAAGCACAGAAGCCAGAAGTAAACAGCCACACTGTGGGTGAAAGGATAACTTTTTCAGCAGAGTCACTACTTAAATCATGTTCTTGATGTAGTTACGGTGAGGAAGCCACCATGCACTCACAGCTGGGATGGAAGTACAATAGTGCTCTGTGACCAAATTGTTAACACTTACGTAGGAACAAGGCAAATGACTGATTTTGGGAGTTATGTTTAATGGTCCTTACTAATTTGCTGCTTAAGGTAAAATATGCAAATCCACATGGCCACAGAAGTCATGTATTAAAATGCAGAAACATCCATATCGACACAAAACTGTGTCACTGATGGTGGTATTGTATTCTAGCAGTGCTTTACATTAAATAACACGCATTTCAGTGAGGAGTTGCTTCTCCATGAAGTCTCTCCTTGCCCTTCAAGCCAGAGCATTTTGCACTCAGTGGGAATACTCCTTTCCATGCTACTGCCGTGTCTCATGGCTCTGTAGCTGCTGCAGAGCTAACATGAAGCTTCTGGTCTAAGTTCTTCACCAAGAGTAATGATAAAATCCCTGTTTTACACCGTGCTGTTTGAATTTGGCCCCCAGTTATAACCTGGAGCAGGTGTGATGGTGTATGATGTTGTGGTGAGGTGTGATGCTGTGGTGGGGTGTGATGTGGTGAGGTGTGATGTTGTGGCGGGGTGCGATGTTGTGGGTGCTGTTGGTTGAGGTTTAGAAGTATCCTGCCTTACAAAGCACACATAGTTGCCTCACTCACCTGGATCTGTCAAAAATGTCACAGGCTCCTGCAGCAGATTTTAGTGCCAGGGTCAGTTTGGCACACGCATGTTAGGGAGCGACGCCTTGGCTGGTACAGCAGCAGGTGGAGGGATGGGGCACACGGGGCTGGGATACCTTGGGCAGAAACCAGCTCCCCGGTTCAGCTTTGGACCACGTCTTTAGGGCAGCCAGTAACGTGTGTTTTGGAGGCTGATAGTGGCATTCCTGCTTGCACTGAGGTATCTGTGCTGGAAAGGTTTCAGATACACTGTTGCCCAAGATTATTTTATATGCAGGGTCTTTGTGGAAAGAGTAAGGTTGATGCTTGAAGTTCAGCTCCAGATATGCAACACTTAGAAATCTGTGAGCAATGAAAAGGTTTGGTTTAACAAGGTGGGGAGGGAATTCAAAAAGGTGCGCTGAATTCTCTCCTGAAAAAGCCTTCCTTTAAATTTAAAAGTTTATTGCTTTATCTTGAGTTTCAGAAAGCTTGCATGAAACTTTCTTGCCTTTGAAAGCTCGATAAGAACTCTTGAAGTACTTTGACTGAAACAGAAAATTTAATAGTGAGGCATTTTGAACATGGAGCGATGTTTGTGGGCGAGTAATTTAAACAGGTACTAATACAAAACTTGAAAGGCTACAATCAGTGTACACACACAAACTAGGTAGAGTATCACTGGGAGCAATAAAATGTAGGAATTCTTCATACTGCTTTCATTGCAAACAATTTTTATGGTATGGCCTGTGAAGCAATTGAAATGCAGAGAGCTGGCACATCACTAGATTGATAATTCCTCTTGCTACTTACAACTTATTCTCAGTACAGATGTCCCCAATTCTTTCTTTCTATCACATTAAAGTTTCTTGTCTGCTTCAATTTCACGCCTGCCTCAAATGTAGCTTTTTTTCTTTTTTTTTTTTTTTTGAAATTGTCCCTCCAATTATTTTTTTTTTTCCCTCTTTAAAAGTTTATATCAGATGAAATCTCACTGCTGGTTTTTATCCTAAGGTTTACACTTAAACTTTTAACAAGCTCGCTTTTTGAAAAACAGTCATTCCTTGAGAGAGCAATTGGCTGATCCATCAATAATTGCGTAGTAATAAAGCAACTGCGTAAAAATGGCACCTACATGCTGAACAGATTGGTTTTCAGAGCCTCTGACAAAGATGAATGTTTATTGCATTTTACTACTTTTGGTTCTGCAGATGCAATACAGCTATTTTCTTTCTCGTGCAAGCATCACACAAAAGTAATTTCTAATTGTGGAATGTTTATGGTAATAAGGGTGTATAACTAGGGAGAGCCTAGACTGACTATGGAATACCAGCATGGGTCTGTGGTGCTTGTAATTTAGAGAAAAATAAACAAAGAGCATTTTTTGCTTTATGTCTTTGCTTAACAAATTCTTTCAACGATCACTGGGACAGAACAGACAGGGAACCCTATGGTGTCATGTAGTTACTCTTCTGAATTAATTGCTGCTATATTAATTGTGGATTCCCCCAAATTTGGCAAGCTCCTTCATTCTCCTTGCTGTGTCCAAAGATTTCTACTTTAAATTTTACTACAATATGAAGAAAAATGTACTGTCTAAAAATAGCATGAAAACCTCAGGTTGTTGTTGTTGTTTCCTTTCCTTTTTTTAAGTGCCAGTATAATTAAGGCTGTGATTTAGATGACTTTATATTGTTCAAATCTGTCTTCTTCTTTTGGGCAAGTTGTGGAATAACATAGTCTTTAAGTTTTTACGGCTGGTGGATGCGCTGTCAGTTAGCTGATGGACTGCACTGTCACCACAATGACAAGATCATCTCTCAGGAGCAGCTGAGAAACAACTTGAGAATTAAACTTTGGTGGTTGCAGACTTTGGGATCCCTGACTCTGTAGCCTCCATCATGGACTTTCCCTGGGGTGATGCCGGTGGGTCCGGATACCTTGGCACAGCCGTGCTGGCTGCCTGTCAGTCGTGTCTCAGCTAGAAGGTGCTCCCATCAACTTGCAAACCTCTTCTGAGAAAAGACCAAAAGTCAGCAGTGCTTTGCTTCCCTGCCAGAAATATTGATTTGGGCTTGTTTTGTGTCTGTTCTGCCCAGTTTAGAGTAAGGAGTGCAGTTTGTCCTGCTCTCAGAAGTCTCTCTGGTGGCATAGCTCCAGCTTCATCCCCTTGTTCCTTGGAGTGCTGGTAGGGTTGGTCCACATGCCTGGTTGGTCTCAGCAGGAGGTGAGGAGCTATTCTGCAGATGTGTTCTCTGCCACAGCCCTGAAGTCTTTGTGGCAACTGGTAGCTACGTCAGCAAAGACTTTCAACCCAGATCATTCATTTCAGTTGGCAGTCGTTGACAGTCATGTTCCTTTGCTTGGCTTTATTTTAGCATTTAAAGATTTTTATGTTGATTTTGATGGCGTGAAGGGAATTGTGTGGGAGTGTTTTGTCTGGACTTTAGTATTCTCAGCTTTATTTTGCTAGTGAGATTCAAAACCTTACTCTTTCAGGAGACAAGGTTTTTGTCTGTGCACCTTGCTAGCTCTTCCCTCATCTGTCCCTTCTGTCAGCCCATTATCCTGGGCTTATTTCACTGCACAGTTAATGATGCTTATCTCCACTGTGGAAAGAGTTTACTTAGTTAAACTAACATAAGTAACAGTCCTTCCTAGTCTTATCTAAAGAAGTAAAGCAAATAAATAAAATAAAAATAAACATCTGTTCCATAGAAAAGGATGGTAGGTCTGAATTTGAAATGATGATCTGCTGGCTTTGGTTTCATTTTGTAATGGAGCAGTAAAAAGTTACCCAAAGCTTATTTTTAGGACATAACTTGTTCTAGCTAATTCAAAATGCACTTTACTGATTTCAAAGAAATCATTTAATTCTGAATGTGTGGAAATGAATCAGTACATGAAATGCACATCGAATGGGCTGTAGTCGTGTTTCTGAGAACTGGTTCCATAATACAGTATGTTATGGTGAACTTAGATTAAGCCTCCTGGGAAGGCATCGTTATTCAGTTATTTAAAGAACAACAACTTTGATGCCATGCCATATGCTGTAAAATAAAATGGGTGTGTGGCAGAGTGAGCGATGAATCCTTTTAGCGTATGTGAGCCTGAGCCACGATTTGTGACTTTCTTCTTGCCTCTGCATTACCCTGTGAAGTAGATGCTTAATACATTTAAATAAAGAATTAATTACATGTAATGGGATGCGGGACCTTATCTTTTCCGGAGCTCCCTTTGCAAAGTGTTACCAGGCTTACCTGGTTTTCAAGGCTTAGTAAAATCATTCCAAACTTATCACTTTGCTGTGCATCTAATCAATGTTGAAACAGGGTCTTTTGTGTGCCTGTACCCCGGAGAATGGCAGATTGGTGAGAAACTGTAAAATCAGCAGTATGTAACCTAGCGAAAATGACATATTAAATATAGTCCTGTTACTATATAAACTTTATATACAACAGTCAGATGTTGAGATTAATCAGAATGACAGGTTGTACAAGCATATGGCTGGCCTTTCTGATAGCCATTAGCTTGAAAGGCCGGCTTTGAAACCGTCTTCATTATTTATAGGTGAATCATGCTGCTGGGCTTTGTGGGGAAAAGGTTATTTCTCCAGCTCCACCGAAGCCTCCTGTGCACGGAAGTGCCTTTTTCCACTGTTCCTGGGGAATAAGACAAATTATTCTCCAGGAACTTCTCCACAACTTTCTTCTTTTGGAAAGTTGTGGTGTCATAGGGCATTCCAGCACTGTAATGATGGATCTCAAGCATATGGAGTACACATGCTAATTACACTGTGCTTACAGTTCAGTCTACCCAAATGCCAAGGCATTGGGGCCTCAGAGCTGCTGCAGGCAAAATGTTAAAATCCTTCACCACTGTCTACTGTGCATCTGGGAAAATATTTCCTGCAGTCCCTAAAACATCAGGGGAGAGGAGGAGGAGGAACAAATGCGTGTCCTCTTGAGGAGTTAGCTGCCATACACATGCTGTCAGCAGCAGGACCAGGCTGCAACTTGGCTGGATGATGCACTGAGCTTACCATACTCCACTCTAACCTGGAGCCACCCAAGTAACGCCTGTAATTTGCAGAGATCCATATGTGCTTCATATAGTTGCCTGAATGGACACAGAAATGCCCTGGTCCCTGGAGCAGGGCTTATAAGCGAGCTCTGTTTGGGTTCAGAGCAAGGTAGAGAAGTATGGTACCATGTACCTCTTTTTCAGACCTTAGGCATGTTCAGGGTCAAGAAGATAGCTCTTCATCCAATATGGAATGGCACAACCTCCATGGTTTTCATTTAAAAGCACGTCTGTACTGGCTGCAGCCATCTGTTGCATAATAGACTGATGCTCTTAACATGGAACTGCATTTCTACAGCTGCAACCTTTTAGGGATTCAAACCCATGTCTCCTATTAGGTGTTTGTAAACCCCAGCTGGTGGTCCTGATTGCTGGACCAGAGTCAGGGTCTTAGGTGCATTATCTCCCTCTGCTCCATGTCTCCCATAGTCCTGATGGCACAACACTTCTTGTCCACCACAGAGGCTTTCTCTTTTGTGCCAAGCTCCCACCTAACTGCTTCCTTTACAAAGCTTTTGCTTTTTGCAAGGGAACTTCTGTTCTTGCCCGTTATTCTCCTACAGTAATAATAAATAATAATAATAATGATCAACTTTTACCTTCTCTTTTCTCTCCCCATCTCTGTAATTCCCTGCTTGCTATTTCTCATTAGCAAGGAAGGAAGGAAGAAGCTGGGTAACAAAATGAGAAATTTCTTACCTAATAATTTTCTTTCAGTTAACAGCTTCTCACCATTCAGCCCGCCTGGACAGTGCAGTAAATGGCCAGGATACAAACTGATTTTTTTTTCCCCTCTAAATAAAGTGTCAGGTATATAATTTAATACACTATATTGTGGTGTTGTCTTAATGCTAATAATTGCCTGCTGAAGCTTTTCTGTAGTCTGGGTGGCTTCTGGTGGCTGGTGCTGGGCTGGTCGCCAGATCTACCATAGCCCAGCTGTGAGCCTCAGAGGAGGGGTAGAGCCTGTCTTTGCTGAGAGAAGGAAGAATAATTAGAAGAAAATTAAAGTGGAAAGTTCGGCTCATTTGTCTTTCTTGCTTGTCCAGGGGAGTTTTTTGCTAGGCTGATTTTTAACCTGGAAGCAGTCCTTTGGTCCAGATCGTGGGGCTGGGAGCAAGAGGAAGACTGCTTCTTTAATGAGAGAGCTGGCACAGGCCAGGCCAGGTTCCTGTGGATGTGAGTCTGTGGCTTTTGGATGCCCAGCGCTGGCCTCTCTGTCCTGAAGGTGGGGAGCTGTGGGGTGGGACTGTGAGGGTAAGTGTGGTCACTCTGTTGGATTTAGGCTGGGCTCTGCTCTGCAATCCCTCGTGAAGTTCAACTATTCTACTTGTACTTAAGGAATTTTGCTTTAACTTTTGGGCCATCACCTGAGCCAACCTTGAATTTTTAGTGATGTCCTGGGAAAATTAGTTTTGCTCATGAGTTTAAGTCAGTCAAATTAGCCCTAAAATGTTGTATTGAGTGTCTCCTTAAATTCTACCCATGTCTTTGTAGCCTGAAAACTGGGTGTGCATATATGGCTGTATACACTTAAGAGTTTTTCATGATGGAATTGATTAATGATTTTCAAAAATACATAGATAAAAATAATACAAGCAAAGTTCTAGGGCTTGTTTTAAAGTTCTCTGTAGTGCAGAGCTCCCCATCTTGTTTTTTTTGGTGCTGGGAATGCGTCACATTACAGAAGTGGATTTACTTCTCAATAAAACATATGTCCTTCTGCTGCGGTGCCTGAGAGCTGGCCAAGCAAGGATCCTGGGTTGCCGGGACGGACAGCAGAGCATTTAGCACCCACAGCAAGACCTGGCTACTTAAGTGTCTAGCTGCAGTTGCAGAAATGATGCTTCAGCACTTAAACATGAAACCAGCTGTTCCCTTTACGTCTGGCTTGGGTGTAAAGTGCCCTTGCTGTTTTACATAGTGAGCTGGCAGCACAGGGAAAGGGAGCTGGAGGCAGATCTGAGCCCGGCTGCCTTTGCTGTTGGCTCTCCAGGGTGCCATACAGCCCTCACCCTCTGCTAGAGATATGGCGATGCTTTGCATTTGCAGGGTTTGGAGAGGGGAGCTGATTAGGATGCTGGTCAGTTCTTCTCCCTGGCCTTTCCCTTTATATAAACTGTTACTGTTGGATACCCCTGCAGAGATTTAAAAAACTGCAGAAAATACAGGGCAGAAGATGCCAAAAAGAAGGAAGGGTGGGGGATGGGGAAGGAGAGAAAAAATGCCAAGAACAGCATAAAAGGCAAAGGAGGAAAATACAGCAGGGATTTGGTGATCATATGGAAAAGAACAATAAGTGGGGGAAATCTGTCTTTATTGTCTCTATTTTTAAAATGTTTACATCCATAACTACTCAGTCAGGAGGGGGTGAATGTGTGGGCAGCACTGAGATGTGTGTTGTACCTGTGGCTGGAGCACTGTGATTGGTCTTGGTGTTGCTAGATGCAGAAATCCCGAGTTGGAGAAGACTTGTCTGTGTGCATGGGAGCTTGTACCATTTCTGGGCTTTGGAGCTGACCAGTGTAATTTCTGGTAGCTAATTAGTCGGTTTCCAGGTGAGTATTTGTCAGGATGATCATTGATGGTTATTGGTTTCATCAGCAAAGAATCGCTTTTTCCTGCGTTGTTGAGAGCAGCCGTCCTCTGAACACTCAGTAGTGGGGTTGTGAGCTTAAAAAAGGACAGCACATTGCGTCAAGTAGGTTGCACAGAGGATGGTCTTTTTCACTGTTTTCCAAGGGTGTTGCAGGGGACACGAACATTATCCCAGAAGAAGAACATCTGCTGCTAGTTTTGAGGACAGTGTCAAGATGTTCTTCAGTTCAAAAGCTTACCTTTCAGCTGTATTTATTTTGGGAGGTTGAAAGGATTTTTTTTCTTAAGGGCTTTTTATATTGTTGTGTAGTTCAATAGGCATGTGGTTACCTTTTCAAAGAAAAATCTTCAGAATCAGAATGGCATTGTTTATTGCTGGACTATTTTTGTCCTACCTGCTTTAAAAAAAACCCATGTATTACGGGGCAGGGGGAATTCTGGAAAGAAAGGAGTGATTAACTCTTTCTGATGAATTAGTGTTGAGGTTAACAAGTTTCCATGTCTGTTTGACTGGTGGAGTAACCTTTACCTGAATGTAAAATACGTGGATGTGGTTTGGTTAGATCCTCCCTGGTCTGTGAGGTGAAGCAGTAGCGTTTGTTTCAGTGTGGATGTGCTGCCAGAAAAGCAGCATGGTTGGTGGGTTGGTTGGTTGTGGCTTTTTTAATTGACATTTAATCTATAAAAAATGCATCTGGTATCTAATAAAAGTTGTCTGAGAAATGACTGACTGTAGGAAAAGCTTTTATCATAATTCAATCCCATCTATCAGTAAATATGCAAATCATAGAATCATAGAATCACCTGGGTTGGAAGAGACCCTTTAGATCGAGTCCAACCACAACCTAACCCTGACTAGCCCACCTCTAGATCATGTCCTGAAGGACTTCATCCCCCCTCCTTTTAAATACCCCCAGGGATGGTGATTCGACCACCTCCCTAGGCACCCTATTCCAACTGTTCTGCAACTGCTGCATGAAGGCACATGATGTGGGAAGGCCGTCAGATAGAAGTAGGACACACATATCACCTGGAGCTTGAATCTTGGTGTGAGGAAATAGAGTTGTGGGAACTTAATAAAGATGGGTTTGTAGTTCTGTGCAAGATTAAGTGCAAATCTTGTAGGAAAACCTCCTCCTGCCTGCAGTGACCCTGATGCTCTTTGCTCAGTGAGAAGGTCCTATTCTCAGCAGGCTGAGGCAAGGAAAGAGCTGATGAGCTTGTGCATCCCTGATTTCGGACAGGCTTACCTTGCAGAGCTGCTCTCTCACACTTGTAGTAGTGCACATAGCAGATAAGTGGAATTTTTTTGTTTTTGTCAGATCATGTCTTTTTTGTCTTTGGGCTTAGCCTCCGCACTTCTTATAGTCCCAAGTGTGAGGAGCCAGATGGTGGGTACTCTGTGTCCTGGTGCTGCCATGCAACCCTGTGCTGGCTGGCAATGCCTCCTGCCATCCTTTGTCAGCAGGAATGAAGGTTTTTGGGAGGAAGGGACCTTGCTCTGTGCGGCACGATGAGTGTTTGCTTTTTCTGAAGGGGTGAGCAGGCTGGAAACTTGGCTTCAGCTGGGGAGGACCCCTTGACCTTGCTTTGGCAGAGGGAAATAATAAAGTGACAGACTTCATTTGTCTTTATGCTGTATGCGTGGCCTCGTGTGCTCCGTACGCCATCAGACCTAAATCCTGGTGTCGAATTGGCACTGTGAAGGAGCAGGCTGTAATTTTCAAGGTGGCTTCAGGTACAATAAAATAAAAAACGTTTTCACTTAAATACGAGCGTACATGTCATGTTCTGTGACCTTATTTTGTCAGCAAGTATTAATTTTTCTCTGTCCTTAACGTTTTGGTTTTGTGGCATGTTTCTGTTGCGATGGCACCTGATGATGTCACCAGAGGTGAGCAGGGGACCATGAGCCCTTGGCAGCTGCGTGGTGGGGGCATGGTGGGGTAGCTGGTGTTGTACTATGAGGCATCTTACCCAAAGCAACGAGATTGGTGTGAGCTTAAAACGGCCGAGGGAACCTCCCAGCCTGCTCTGGAAGCTCCTAGACCTGCAGTAACAAAACTCACAGCATACCCTGCTCATGGAGCTTTGTGGACCCTGCACACGCCTTGATGTGCAGTGGGTTCATTTGCACACCCATTGATCCTTGCACACCACACTTCATGCCGTGCTGCTGCAGCTGCAGCATTTCCACATCTATTTCTCATCCCTATGTGATCGCCACGGCACTTTGTCTGCCCTATGCCGCTACCGCTCCCCTCCCCGTTACGCACACGTTAATGGCTGTTCTCTTCATGCCCTTCAGTAATCAGTTATCTTCCCTTCCAGACGGGTCCTTGTCCCCTCTGATCAGTTAATCGATGATACTCTGGTGCGGTTGGGCAGTGCCTTTTTTGATGCTAAGCTACTGCCCTCCCTTCGCTGTCCTTGCAGCTCCCAAAGTGGCATCTGTACCACTCATCAGATTTAGCGGCAGGAGTGTTTCTGCCCCGTTGGGTTCCTCTGACAATCTGCGGGAGCTTTCAGTGGCTCCTGTTGGTTTTAATCCCTCCCTGGAGGGCGATAATCAATCCTGCTGTTTCTGATGTGTCGGGCTCGGGTCATTGGGTTTGTTGATTAAGGATTTTTGTTTGTGAAAATTCTTCTCCCGGCTATTTGCAGATTTTGCTGTGCTCCAGCTCCGAGTATTTTGTAAATACTGGGGGTTCGTGGTGTCTGGCATGGTGCTGAATGGGTGGAAGGGAGCATGCTTTGTTTAAACTCTTTCGGCTCTTACTGCTACGAAACGGTGTGACGGAGGATGTGTTTGCTGCATGGGACCGGAGCACCAAGTGCCTTCTATTATATCTGCTCCGGAGGATTTCCTGGGAAGTGTTCAGCCTCCATTTCTGTCTGTAAGGAAATCCTCTTATCTGGGCAGAGCAATAAATAGTGCTGCCTCCTGTAATAGAAACAGAAAAACACATCCTTCACGTGGCTGTTTTCAAAAATACAGGGTTTTAAATGTATCGTCTGGAATGATTTTTCTGTAATAAATCCCCATAATAGCGTGCTATGTATACATTTAACTAGCTGCACAGAGGTAGGGAGAAGGGGGAGACAGTGTGCTAAAAGAGGGTTTAGCGTGCATTTGCTAATGACAAGAACAGTAAATAATCCTACAGGTTTACAAACCTAATCCCCAGTGTCTGATTGCAGCCCTTGCATCTCCCACAGTCAGTTGGAAAGACGTTACAAGGGCTGTAAAGAAAAGGCTTTTGGGGGGGCTTATGTTAAAATATTGGGGGAGCTGGCAGAGTGACTGATGGTTTTAAGCAGCATGAATGTAGCTGATTTGGGACTGTGATAGAAAGCTCCAGAAGTGCCTGTCCTTCTCTGCTTGCCGTGCAGATGCTAGGTGAGGATGGAGTAGGATGCCCCTTGCTCTACGCTCTTCCCGATGGTGCTTTCATTTAAGAACTGGATTTGGGGGAGGTTTGTTGTTTTTAATGCCCAACTCATTTTTTTGTCCCTGCCCTGCAGTAAAGTGGTTGTTTTTCTTAATGGAAGAAATCTGCGGTGTCTAAGACCCGTGCCACGTGATGACATTGCTTTTAAATAAGCTTTTTAAGAGGTCAGACCAGATGTTGGCCACATCTGTGTTTTTATTTCGTCAAATATTTCATTTCGACCCTTTTATTAATGGAGAAAAATCATAATTTAGAAATAGTTTTGAAAAGTTTAGCAGCTGAGAAGAGCTTTCTAGTATATAAAGTGCAAGGGGCTTACTTTCCATACCCTGGAGTGAGCCGCATAACATGGACTGGGACAGGTATTTATGGCTGGTAGGATCTACTCATGTTGAAAATGATTGCCAGAGATATGTTCAGAACAAAATGTATGTATTCTGTTTTGAATTGGCATTCTGTAACAAAACATGTATTTTTTTTTCTCGGTGAAAGCACTAAACTAGGGATTTGACGGCACCTTCTCTTCTGAAAGGCCCCTCGTGTTTAATGAATGCCTATCGCCTTGGCAGGAGAAAGGACGACTTGCAGGCAGAGGGATATCCTGCAATTACTCCCTCTACTGCCATTACGGGGTCTAAGAAACGCTTATTATGTATAACTTGCTTCTGGATTCTTCTCTGCAATTTACCAGTTGGAGAATGAGTTTTCCGTCCCTGTTGCTAATTGATCCAATGAGAAAAACTGGCACCTAATTCGGTAACAAGTAATATTTAAAATGACATGTGAAATTGTTCATGGTGCCTGAAATTACATCATTTTCAGTCTGGCATATTAGGGCTGTATAAGGGAACAGACACCTACTGTACTGTGACATATTAAATTTTAAACCTCTGATCCAAAAATACAGCAGAGTATAGGAGAAGCAAGGTGCTTAATGATGAACAAAAGCAGTTGCAGCTTGATTTTACTGGGATAATTTTATTGTTCTTAAGATGCTGTGGCAGTTTTTTAGCGACAAGCCATTTTGGAATGAGCAGGATTGTATGTGAAGTGGAGTGGAGACTTGAGTCCAGAGTCGTTCTGCCACTGCTTCCAAATTTTGATTTTCTAGCCAGTGATTTGCAGAACTTATTACTGATTTTTGAGGTTGGCTCCCTTTTTCTTTGTCCCCAGCTCCATGCCTGTATAAAGAGTCTATATTTTAGTTTATCTGGTGCAAAGAATATGAAAAAAAAAATCCTTTCTTTGCTCAGATAAAATACTTTGAAAGTTGGGGTAAAGTTTACTCCAAAACCTTGAGGGAATGAAGGCTGGATAACAGAAAGAGAGGGGAGACCATGCTCCCTTCTGTCCTACAGCTTTGTGGTTAAAGCACTTACCCAGAATATGAGAGACCCAGTTCATGTCCCATTTCCATATGAACTCCTTCCGACCTCGGAGAGAAGTTATTCTGGCCTGGGCATGCTCTTGCACTCTGCTGCAGAGCTATTTTATTTTCTGTAATGAAATATTTCTTGGACCCAGGTGGAGTCTCCAGGGAAGGTGTCTCAGACACTAGACTACAGTATTTACTCCTTTCCTCGGTGAATATCTAAGCATTTTGCTCACTGGAAATTTATATCTGCATTCCAGCAGGAGAGGTGCGTAGTGCTGTTTGCAGAGTACCCTGGGCTCCCATGGGTGATGCGACGTACAGTGATACCTCTCTGTGCCAATTACAGTTTGCTAATAAAAAATTCCAGTGGATTATATTAAAGAAGCAGCAAACCACCAGGATATATTTTGTCACCTTGCTTTTGCTCTGCATCCTCGAGGCAGGGGGTGCTTTGCCAGGTCACATCCCTGCCGGCATGAGGAGCTGGTGGCCCTGGGGCAGAATGTTCTGCTCTTACTGCACTATATAGAGATCAGACCAGAGGAAAACAATGTGTATGGAACAACTGTGTAATCATTATAAAATCTTTTACACTTTTCAAATATTTTTGAGGAAGAAGGTTGTAAAGGAAATACGGTGTCTGGGACTAACGTACAGTTAAAATTCTAAATGTTCCTTAAGGTCTTTTCAGTCATATTTGCATCTAATAGTAGTAATTGGTAAAGTTGATACTATGTTTATGAGACAATCTCAGAAGAAAAAGTGCAGTCGTGTGTGGTTCCTTATGAGAGGACATTTTCTTTGGGATGAAACTTGTTCTGTTTTGTGTATGACTTGGCGTGGAAAGAGTTTTGAACTTTCTGTTGGTTGGTTGAGTTTGAGAAAACATTTGTAAGCACTTGGTGTCTGATACCAATAAACATCTGTTGAGTTGAGCAGTGAGATCCTTTCTACCACCACAAGAAGCACACCCTTTGTTCCTAAAGAAGTGTTTTGGTGGGATTCCTGACCCTGTGGTTTCACATACTTCTGGCAGCTGGTTTAAACACCTGAGTTTTGCCAAGCAGCTCATCGTTCTTATCTTTGGGGAATGCTCAGAATTCCCACCTTGGCTTACCTTCACCCTTTGGTGCTCCTCAAGGCTCTGCATTGCCATAACCTGTCATTGGGTCAGAGAGCTGGGGCTGTCTTCCCTTTCTGCCAGAAAGCACCAGGCTGGGGAATCAAACCATTCAAAGGTCTTGCTTTGGCGGAAGGCACATCCCCAGGACTGGGGAGCAGGAACTGTGAAGATGCCAAGCTGTTGTGCACCATTTTGGTTTTAATTTGTTACTGCAGATTGTTGAAACAATGTTATTTGTTCCTGCAAGCAAACTGGTTAGGTCATCTTTTGTCTTGTCGTGATTAGATGTAATAGAGATGACGCAGAATATCGCTTCATTCCCCAGCATAAGTCTTTGTTAAATAATTTATTTTCTTTTCTACCTGGACCACATTAATAGTGTGTATTACTGCTGTGCATTAACATGATGTGGAAAAGCAGGTTTTGCAGTTGTACATTGTGCCAGTCCCAAATTAGGCCTCATTTCTGTCCTGTTACGCTTTTTAATGGAGAGAATATTTTAAAAAGTCTTTTCAGAAGAAGTCTTAATACAAAACTAGAAAAATTCAGCGAAATTTTAGTTACAGTGAGTCATAATTGTTTAAACCTTATCTAGACTCTTCCACAGCTTTAAAAACTTAATTAAAATTTGGAAATATTTTCGTAATTTCCATTTTACAGATAGAAAAACTAATACATGTGTTTTTTACAGAACTG
This sequence comes from Porphyrio hochstetteri, assembly GCA_020800305.1. Lineage (NCBI taxonomy): Eukaryota > Metazoa > Chordata > Aves > Gruiformes > Rallidae > Porphyrio > Porphyrio hochstetteri. The sequence goes on along the minus strand of CM036908.1, from coordinate 63,051,840 downwards.
CTATGGGGTGAGTGGTTCAAATGAGAATAGATCAGAACCAAGAAGAAAGCCTTGGTATGACTGTTGGCATGATGTGTTGTTATTCACTGCTCCACGCTGCTTCCCCGAAAACAGAAAATATTTTCTAAGTCATAATTTACTGATGAATTGTTGACCTATAGGCTCTGACAGAGAAATTCATGTTATGATGAAAGAAAAAAGCTCATCTTTTTAAATGGTTTTCCCAGCTTCCCACTGAACATTCATGGCTGTAAATTAAAATAGCATTAAAAAAAGGGGCAACTGGAAGGATTCAACAGATTTTTAGTACTGAAGAAGACCATGCTGATTCCTGAATTTTAAATTAATTCCATGTAGTGAATTTGTGTGTGTGTGTACCCCCATATACAGCTGTGCATTAAACCTTCTGGATGAATGTGGAAAGATGCAGATCCCTGAAGGACAATCATTAACTCTTATTTTACCACAGAACTTGAATTACGATTGATTTTGAACAAACATCCATTAATTAAAATATGTTCTTTTCTGTAGGTGAGAATACAGGAGATGGTGAATTAGATCTGAGTGGGATTGATGACAGTGAAATAGACCGGGTAAGGAGTCCTATTATCCGGGGTGTCTCTGCATTTGGATATCTGAGAAAGACAAAATAGTTCTTATCTGGTTTATCCTCTCCTCTCACTGCCTCTTCGCTCTGATCTATAGAGCGGTTCAGGCGATTTCAGTAATCTCAGATCAAGACTAATGTTCACACAAGGCTGTGAATTTGGTATTCCTTGCCCAGGTTTTATATATATATATATATATATATATATATATATATATATATATATATGAGACTGCTGCTGCTGCTGCTCACTCTTACTGTGCTGGAATAATTCTGTTTTAGATTGTCTTTTATTCTGAAGAAGGACTTTTAAAAGTTTGGTGGAGCCCTAAATTCATTATTTAATTAAGATATATTCAACATAGGAGGCTGCCATGGAAACCAAACTGTAGAACCAGCATGTGCAGCTTCTGCATTCTTTCAAAGATTTCTATAACATTTTCTGGATTTATTATTATTTGTGTGGCTGTGAAATGCGCCCTTTACCATATAGCCTGAATATGAGAGACAGCTGTAGAAAAGAAGGGCCAAACAGCAGGCTAACATCTGAACATAGGACAGCGGCCTGCTCTCCTGAGCCTGAGCCTGATGCCCCTGCCAGCCACCATGCTGCTTTAAGGTGTCACCTGGACAGATAACGCCAGTGCTAAAACTCCTTGTGGGGTACAAAGTCATTGAGAGTGCTGAGGTTGTGCAGGGGTTACTGGTCTGCACAGTGTTGTTGGTGATAGATGAAGGAGGAGGATGAAAATGCTCAGCTTGACTCCAGCAAGGAAGTGGGTTTTGCTAGGCTGGGCGTTAGGAGGGAGGGGCCTTGTGCAGATGTGGTATGGGGGGGTGGTGCTGAATGTCTTCAGTACAGCAGGTCCATAATTTAAACAATCGCGAGGGAAGAACAAGCACATTTTCTCCTCCTCTTAGGCTCTGTAATGAGGTCATAACTCTGCTTTTATGACCTCATGTTCATTTCCATGGCAATAGACTGTAATATTGTAAGCCCAAGATTATGAACTCCCTAAAAGCACAAGAAGGATGAATAACTGAGCTGGGACAAAGTGAGTTTTACTATTACAGCTCACCTTTAATAGTAGTAGATGAAAGAGTGAAAATATTGGCCTGATAAAGCAGGGCTTGCACAGCTGTTAGCTCGCCTTGTTTGCCCTCAGAGGAAGGACTCCTCCCTGCATTAGCTTCATTTGAGTGGAATATTTTTCTGATAAAATCCTGTATGTACATTTTACTTTGGAGAAAACCTCCAATGCTCAAACCCCTAAGGTGGAGTAATCTCAAATTGTTTCTCTTGCTTGTAAGCATCATTTTACAAGTCTTGGATGCACTGCTTAAAAATAAAGTATCTTGTTCATGAAGGATGACCCAATTTGTCTTCTCTGTTCTGCAGAACTTCTTCACTCTGAAATAGCATCAGCTGTAGAAAACTTCTGTTTTGTGGACAGTTGTGCTAAATACTGGGTTTATTTTTACATTTAACTAATTGAAGAGATTTATCTGTCTACCTGCTACCTACCTACCTGTCTTATTTATTTCTGTAATTTATCTGAATACCTCTAGGTATGTTTTGCAGCTCCACAGCTACTAGTGCTGCTACTGAGACTAAGTGGAGTTAACTAAAAAAAGTCTAGATGTGGCTACTGGACCAAACTCTCCAAAATCCAGAGGACTGACACTCTAGCAATCTAAGGCAGTTTTGTTCACACAGATATGACCATTGAACTAATAGTCTCAGTAACTGTGCCTAACCCTTCACAGAAACCTACCCAGAAGACACATGTTTCTGTTTTGGTAGCACAGGGCAATGGTTTCCGTACTGTTTTGAATTACAGACCACCATGAACATGCTGAATTATTTGCAGACGACCATGCTGTCATGGTACTCTCATATCATCTGAAAAAGATCATAAAACCAGGATCATTTTAGGTTAATTACAGACCCTGTACAATGAGTCCTGGATCGTTGTTGGTCACCCCATCATAGTTCAGAAACCAATTGCTGTTTTTTAAAAACATGCTGTTGTTTTTTGCCAGCTTTAGAAGTTACTAGAAATGCTCTCTGGTTATCACATCTCAGTCATACTTTCTTTTATTAATGTATTTTTAAAAAACAGAGTGTGAATTGACCTTGCCGGTGGTTTTTCAATTCAGTTTCACTCTGTGGTTTTCAAGTTGATTTCTGAAAGTAGATAAACTTGCTTTGTCTTTTAGTATATACTTAACGAAGCAGAAGCTCAGATAAAAGCAGAGCTGTGGATGAAAGAAAACGCAGATTATTTGAAGGAACAAAAAGGTAAGTATATCGGACTGAAATTCTCCTTTTGGCCATGGTTGCTGAAATATGCAGTCTGTGTAATCTTCATGCTGGTTACCTTTTCTCATCTTTCAGAAAAGGAAGCAAGAATAGCAAAAGAGAAAGAACTCGGGATTTATAAGGAACACAAGGTATTAAACTGTGTGCTAATTGTGTCTGTCTGAAAATGTCCTGGTAATTCATTACATTTGCTCATCAAGTCCATGTAGGATGTATGGGTGTAATAATACAGGTCACCCCTAAACAAACAAAGGCTGTTGTATCTACGTGTTTTTGAAATGCAAGACTATGATTTTTCAAGTGGTAAAACACTTTCTTGGCCAAACTTTTATTTGAAATAACTGCTATGAGAAAGTTCTGTGCATGGCAAAGTCAGAGCTGGCTCTTTACATTTATGATTGCTGTCCTAATTGTTTGCTTATTTAAATCCAGGTCTTAAGACATGCTTTTTTTTTTTGCTTTTTTTTTTTTAATATGTGCATGGGGAATTTGTTTGTACTTGTCATAACTACAGTAGCTTTCTTTGCTTTTACAATAATGATTTCTTTATGAAGAACTGAACAGATCCTTCTTACAGTCACTCAAAAGAATACTTTGTTCTACCTTTCATAAAGAATGCAACAGTTATGTTAACAAATGGCACGTCCTGTCTCCATGTTTAGCAGTTTAAAGCAGCCTAATTGGCCGTATATTCACGATTTACAGCATTAGTATTTTGTGCAATTGAGCAAGTGACAAGTCAAATCTTCCACGTGCAGCTAAAACCTATGTTAGTTTTTAGTGCATATATCCTCTATCTTTTTTTCCAACTAATGCAAAAGACAGAGTTTCCCACTTCCCTTAGGTATTTCCACAATAAAAACAAACCCAGACAATGAAACACTGTTTTATGCTTCAGAGTTTCTCATTCATCCTGCGCTTACAGAGACGTGGCAGGCTACCAGCAATTTTCAAAATTGTATAACTCTTTGGCACCACCAAGTAGCCTGAACACCCACCTTTTTGTTCGGACAACACAGGAGTTTTTCTCTAACCCTGTATTGTTTCTGACAGCTTGAGTAGAAGTTGATTAATATAGTGCTTTCCAATTTCAAGGTAGCACTTGACCCATGTAGGTAAACAGAGGGGCTATTATCCATTTAAAAAATAAATCTCCTGCAGAGCTTGGTGTTAAAACCTTCCTTTGAAAAGGAAAATACTGAATGAGAAACAGAGGGTTCTTTTTTTTCCATACCTACCCAACCATGGGACATGGATAGAAAAGTTCTCCGGTGTCGTTTCTCTTCGGCTCTGCATCAGCCTCTGCAGTGCAATGCTGGGCTTGGGCTTGCAGCGTTTGCCTGGGAAGGGCAGTTGCAGGTGACATTGCTGCTGTGCTCATGTGTCTGCAGCCTCCTGCTGCTCCCTGTCCATCGGTGTTAGTGCCAGTCCACGCTTAGAAAGCTGCTGCTAATATTCGTGGCCGTCTGCAGCATGGAAGAGGACTTGGGGAGATGCTCTTCCACGCCCTATTCAAACTTGATACAAAATACCATTGCAGTTTCCATACAGAGTTGTCAGTGCTTGGTGGAGGTTGTGATCCAGCTTGACTCTTAACTTTAAAAGCAGTTTTAGCAGGGAAATTTCTTTATTTCCATGTTGGGTGATGCTATCAGAGTCCTTGTTCCTGTACCGGGAGTTCACTCCATTTTTGTGATGCGTGATAAATGGCCCACGTTCCTTCTCTGGCAGCATTACTAAGTAAAGAATTTGTAATAAGCTGTGTGGGCATTTGGCACAAAAAGAACACTTACCTCCTGGAGAAAAGAGACCACTCGGTCCCATTGAGCGGCAGGAGAGGGAGCACTGGCTTAGCCCGCCCGCATCGCCTGCATCCCCGCATCAGTAGCACCTGAGCCAGGGCTGCTGAACTGCAGCTTGCCCTTCTGCTTCATGGAAACTTTGTTTGTATCTACATCACTAATTTTATATTTTAATTAAGCCAAAGAAATCTGCAAAGAAGCGGGAGCCAATTCAAGCCAGCACAGCAGGAGAGGCAATTGAAAAGATGTTAGAACAGAAGAAAATCTCAAGTAAAATTAATTATAATGTGCTAAGGGACCTGAACAGCAAAGGAAGTAACACACCAAAGAAAGAGGATGACAGCACTGATGACAGCACCAACACCAAGAAGCTGTCAAGAAGAAAATCTATTGCCAGTAGGAATATAGCCAACCCTGTAAACAGTGTGGGAAAAAGGTACTGCAATTGTTCATTTATATCTCTGTCTGTGAGACTGTCCATGTATCTTTCTGAGCCAGACAATGTAGGGACTGAAACATTTGTTGGAGGCTAAAATAATGTCGGGGCTCTGTTTTTATTTATTTTGCCTGCAGTGTTGCGTCAGCACCTTATTTATAGTTCACGTATCAGAGGTCTGCTGGGGTGTGAGTTAATCATCCTGAAGCTGAAAGGAAAAAAAAATAATCAATGGAAATTCATAAATGTGAATCTTTCAGCCGGGGACACCTTTTCTTCATATACTCCTGACATTCGCTGTCCTTTCTTTCTGAAGTTGTCTGTATCAGCTGACACGACACTAAATGTTCGAAAGCTTTGGCTTTTTGCTTGATTTGAAAAATATAGTTCCCATCTGTTTTGACAGCTAGCTGTTTTGATTAGCTTTTATTTTAGCTTTATTCCAAACTTTTGTTGTTAATTGATGAAACAAATATAAAGCTTTACAGTAAATACGCTTGTCGGTTTTCTGGTCTGCATTTGGAAATGTTTTATAGTATGATGAAAGCCACTATTTTAATGAGTAAAATATTTGACTCTCCGGGCAGATTTGTTGTGTCGAAGGAGATTGATGTGTCCTATCCACAATATTCAACTATTTTATTCGTCTTCAGTTTATGAAATCATGTTGGATGATTTGAGTTGTGTCTATGTATACTAATTTCTTGCTTAGATGTTATATATTTACTTGCTGCCTTAGATACATAATCTTTTGCTTCCAGATGTAGAAGTACAATGCCACAAGGAAATTTAGGTATTTAATTCTGAAATGTAAGACAGTGTCTTTGCACTGGAGTTCAGATTTAGGCATGTGTTGTGCCAGAGAGCTGGGAAAGGGCCAGGGAGAGTAGGAGGGCAGCAAGAAATCATCTATTTGTACAAAAACAGGAGATGGAGGATACCTGAAAACATGAATCTGGGAGGGTTAGTGAGTGCACACCCATCAGCAGCTAAGCAAAATAAGGATGACTAGACCCAAACCCCTTATTTTTGACACTGAGGCCAGCAGCACGGTCTTCTGTTTTGGCCAAGATGCCAAATGCCAAAGCCAAAACTAAGCTAACCAGGGTACAGGCTTTTGTGATGTACCAAACATCCTTGCATCCTTTGCTGTAGATTCTTTATTCTGTATTTTACCAAGATAACTTCATCCTGGTTCATCTTCTCACCCTCTGTATGAACAACTATGCTTTCCAGTTCTTGAGTCACTGTGGGGTTTAGTCCCCTCTGTGCGTTGCTACGTGAGGTGATGTCTAATGACCCGAGCGTGTAAGTTTTCCACTGGAGAGGGAAAGTGAAGATACACTGAGGACCAACTGATGGCATTTAGCCTATGCTTTATTTGGTTTTGACAAGTATTAATGAGTCATATTTCTGGTATTTCTAGTAAAATATGGCTGGTTCACTTGTCTGAAGTGAAATGCTGTGATGGGAAGTAGGGGCTGGCCAGGATCCTGGTTGTGTTTCAGAGCTCAGCAGTAACATCCATGCTTGAGCTGCTTCACCATGGCCAGACCTTGTTGCTTCTGAGGTTTGCAGAAATGTCGAGTGCTCAGAGCTCCTGTTGAAGTCAGTGTATTAAACTCATAACAGGTGTTAAACTCTTCGGAAAATCATGCCATAAATATTTAATTTGACAGTGGTGCAACTTGAAAAGGTTTCTAAATAAATACAAATCAGTATTTTCCAAAAGCAGCTAATAAAACATGTTTATTTTTCCTCTTGAGAACCTAAAGTACGTCCTTAAGATGCATAACAGAGTTTCCTGATGATGATTAGCAGATCTCGGATACAATGAACTTTGCAGCAGAACGCTTCAGAGGAGGTTGGGGATATGTGCAGATACGTGAGTTAAGGAGATTTTGTACTCCAGAAGCAGGCAGTGTTCTTGCTTAACTAATATCAAGGACTTGGCAAACCATTAGTTGGACCTTTTTCTTTTTTTTTTTCTTACTGTTAAGGATTTATTACATACTTTTGCTCTTTTTTTTTTGCCAGTAGTCAAAATGCCATGCCTTTTAAATGGCATGCATAAATTTCTGTGTTCTTCATTGTTCTTATATGCCGTGCATTCATTGCCTTCGCTGAGCATTGTTCCTCTGAGAGGTGAATGGCTAAATACTTTCCCAGTGATACAAAAATCATGGTAATTTATATGCAATTAATAATAATAAAACCCCAGAACATTGCTCATTAGAAAATGAATGAGGCGCATAATGTATCTTTATCCAGGAGGCATTTGCAGAGATTTTGCTAACCATTTTGGTTTGCAGTGATTTACAGACCCGTGTGTTTATGTGTCTTAAATATTTAGGAAGCTTCTTTTGACTGCAGTAGCATCTTGAATCACCATGTTTTGATCCAGCCCTTTCATTCATCTGAGTTCCAGTCAGATTTTAAGGAGCTACTGATTTAGTTGTGATCTCAATTAGAAGGTAGGAAAGTAGGGGCTCTTTATGAAGAAGGAAAGCAGTAGCTTTCCTTTTGCAAGCCAAGATTTTACATAGCTTGGCAGGCTTGGACAGATGATGGAGTCAAGTTTGCCACGTGTCTCAGGAATCGCCTTCATATACAGTTATATAGCACCCTGGAAATATGAGGCTAATCTTCATAGTCCATCTTTCTAATTGTCTTTTGCTATAAAATACTGCACTGTTACTTCTGGATAGAGGGCTTCAGATTATCTCCCAAAAAACAGTGTTACATGGTGCAATGCCTGGGTGTTTGGGTTTATTTTTTTTTAATATTCCATAAACTAGCAGTTATAGTGGTAATGGGTTCAAATATTGGAAAAACATTTGTGTACTGATGTGGTAATGATAAGCAAATTTTACAGTCTTGTAAAAAGTTGCTGATTTGCAAGGAATTTATAAAGAACTGGAATGCTAAGCATGGTCCCAGGAGCGTGCTTAGGCTGGATATTCTTTTGGTTGGTGGCCCTTTTAATGCAACATTTTTGCTACTGTAATCACTTTATGGTTACTTGGATTCCAAAGATGATCTCGTTGATGCACATATTGTAACATAACTTTTGAAATCTCAAAAGAGTTTGGTATTTTGTGAAATTTTGTTAGGAAGGTACTTTCAAAAAATTCTTCCAAAGATAATGTAGGCTTCTCTGGTTTAGATAGGCAGATGCTATATCCATCAATATTTTCAGACACAAGCTAGATAACTGAACAGGTTTCTTTACTGAGAATGCTGTGCAACTTTTTGCACTTTAGGAAAAGCCATACTTTTCTCAGACACATCTCCCAGAATTATACTGGGGTTTTACTTATTGGATCTGTCAAGATGGTAGAAGAATGGTAATGACAATGTAAACAATTTTAGGAACTTTTATGTTATGTAAATGTATTTCATTACATTTCTTAATGCGTTTTTGTTCCAGTGGATATCAACGATTGGTGCTTCATTCTCAAAAGCCATTTCATTCTCTGTGTGTTAGAGATGTGGCACAGTAGATGTTATACCATAATAGATGTTGCAACTTTAATTTCAATTACCAGTTGCTCAGTTTATCTTCACTAATGTCTTCTGCGCATATGAAGCATAAGAATAATACGTTGAACTCCTAGAAAAGAACAATTGCCACTTTGAGCCACTTAAAACCTGAACTCCAGTTAGAGCTGTATCGTGCACTGGAGCTCTTGAAGACCTTTAAAAGAGGGGGTTATAGGTCTGGAAGTTTTCAGTTAGAAGCTTAATAATTTATTTTATATTTACTTGAGCTGAATCTTACAACATTACTTGTGAAGTGGAATGTGTTGTACCAAGAAAATGTGGGAACAAGAAAGCTTTCAAGTCACTACTTTTTAAAAAAATTTAAGCCTATTTGTTGCTATGTGCTTGAAATTGGTAATGATATCGGGAAAGACAGGATATATTATCAGGGGAATAAATGTGTCAGATTAATCTCCTGAAGAATTTGCCGTGGAAGAAATGAAGCAGGACTGTAAAGCACAGCTGAACCCATTGTAATGAAACAAGGTTGTTCTGAATGGAAGCATATGAATATATAATAGAAAACCAAATCATGCTTGCTATGACAAAACCCCTTGGTAGAGATCTCAGGTTTGATTAGATTTGGAAATTCACGTCTAGATTCCCTCCATGCTCTCACTTGTATTTATCAGCCATCCATTTTGCTCGTACACCTTGGCACGTGGATCTGCCTGTGAACCGTGCGTTTGCAGTGCTGGGGACTTGTTTGTTCTGCTGCCCGCATTCCTGCCCTGGGATGTACACCTTGAATTAGCACCTGCTCCAGCTATGTTTTTGTTGGCTTATCAATGGGTGTCACAATCACAGAAAAAGCCCCTTCATTATTAGGAAAAGCATATATAATACTTTTCTAGAGCCCAATATTCAGCATCTCATTTACCCTGATAAATTACTTGGTACTTTCTTGGCTCAGATTGGAATCACGTTCCCCCAGGGGAGTCAGATATGGGCAGAAGCCTAATTTAGGTGCTGTGGAGGAGCCTGATGATCCCACGATCCATGCTGCTGAGAGAGCCTGTGGGGACAGTCACCGGTGGGAGCACTGCCCCTACTGCCGACCCTCATTTACAGTTGGCCCTTTCTGGTGCCCAGAGTGTACTTAGTCCTCTGTCAGGTAGAAGTTTGTTTCAATCTCATTGGCTTTGCAAGATTATTTTGGTAAAGTTGTGGGAGGGAGAAAAGGAGCATGGGGTGCTATTTATCATACCCAGCCTGAAAACTTTCTCTCCACTGGTTGATACTGCGTGTGTTCATTTCTCCTAGGGAATAAGGAGGGTAGAAGCCCCAAACCACCTGTTTCCCTCACATCCAGGATTATTGATAATGCTAATCCCTGTATTTGTCCTTTTTCTGCTTTGACAGGCAGAGATGTTTTGCTGAGTGCCCCCTTGCATCCTGGCTGGGTGCTCTGAACTCAGCTACAAGACTGATTGTCCCGAGTGCTTTTTATACATTGGCCATGGCTTATAATTTATAATCCCAAAGCAAATGGCTTTTTTAATGTGTAATATTTGTAGTTCATTTTACATTATGAGAGTTGTTCTTTGCGAGGGGAAGAGTGTGAGCTCATGTTTTCCAGATTGCTTAGATCAATCCAGAAAGGGATAAAACAAAGCTCATCTTGAATAATCCAAGGGATTCCTGGGTGTCTGAAGTCCCCATGTTTGGCAGATACAAAGCTTTTGAGAGAGTCTTTTCCATGCTGCGGTGGTATGCATTCTCTGCACAAACTGTCCCTTTGAGATGGGAGCTTAAGAGTATTTTTATGTGCTTTAATTTTTCCACTATATATTTTTATTTTTCAGAATTGCCTTCAGCTCTTTGTCTAATTTACCTTTGCTATCCTGTTTTTCTCTCTCTGCTTTGAAGTCTGTTACATGGTGTGGAGTGCCTGTGTATTTACTCAAAGTGAGATATTAAATTTTATTTCTTGCCTTGTGCTGCTTCAGGCCTTCTTTTTATATGTGACTAACACAGTAGCATCAATTTCCCACCTGGAATAAAATTCCTTACAGAAGATACTGGTAGTACTTGTTGAGATGGTAGTTAGGAGTTTCTTCTACATCTTAATTATTATTTGGTTGATATTTTTGGTGTTTCCTCTGGAAGCAGTCTTGTGTTGGCTGGGAGATTAACTAGACTGTGATTTCTGGGTATGAATGTGCATGTGGGAGCCTTCCCATTGAGCCCGTGGAGTCAGCTTTTGGTTTGAGTATTATGTATGTGGTAAATAAATTCTCTAACCACTTTGACATAACTGTTTTCTTATGTGATCTGTGCTTTGAGAATTTCTTTGGAGTGTAATTTTATGTATGTTTGTGCTTTGCTGTGGTATATAATCATTTAAATCAAAGGTTAATCAAAATGATTAGTCATTTTGAACAGGAAAACGGTGACATTTGATAAGTACCTCCACTTAAAATAAATCTTACCAGTATTTTCCAGTCTTGTAATTTCTGGAGGGACAAGCTTATACAAATTGTGTTTAGTATTTTATTTATGAAAAGCAAAGCCAAGAAAAAAATTAATTCAAGCCTTCCAAGGTTCTGCTTTTCAAGTCATACATCTGCTTTATAAAGTTAGCTGTACAGGGGAGAGCTTTATGAATGACCTTGAAAGGAGCTGACACATGCATTTACTTGTTCACAGTTGATTTGAGGAGTTGATCTAGTAAAGCCTGTAGTAATGTTGTAACCTGGCTAATGCTGCAGGTTACTGCTCTTCGTATGAGCTAAGAAGCCTTTTGTAAGAAAGAGATAAATCAGAGGCAAGAACTGGAAAGGAATGTATCTGACCCAACATGTTTTCAAAGGAGTGTGTGTCTAGCTTCTGAATGCTAAAATGTGATGACCAGCAGCCTTTCCCTCTTCATTAAGTGAGGACACAGGAGGAAATTGCATCCTGCACGTAGCATCGTGCTCCTGAGTGGATGTGAAGTTAAGCAAATGTCACCAAGAGACTGGGGAGGCAGCACACTGTCCGGGGAACGGTGCAGCAGGTTATCCCTTTGGCACTGAGAGAGGACAGAAGGATGGGGAAACTTTTAATTATTTTTTTCCCCCCAAAAAAAGGGAAAAAAGAGAAACCAGGTCCCCAAGCCCACTATTCCAGAAGCTGGCAGGTGTTCATCAGGATCTGACATTTATTCTGATTACCCAGGCTATTTTGAAGATAAATTCCCCCTGATACCAACGATAGCTTTTTTCTTTCACAACTGACAGGCTTGATACCCCTGAAAACACAGCTGCATTGAACTCTGAAACATGTCTGGATAGCGTTTCGCATGGCCGTGCTCTGTACTGGTGAGAAAGGAGCTCCTTTCCAGCCATCACCCAACACAGCTTGCAGCCCCAGCCTGCCAGCTCCCCGTGCATTCATGCTGCTGCTGTTGCAGGGGCTGCTTCTGCCACTGACTCCCGGGTCATCTCAGAGGCTACTCCAGCAGTTCTGCACTTTTCTGTCATGCATCATCAGTTCATTAGGATGAGATTACCAAAAAAAGCTCATTCCTTCATCCTTTGTCCCTCAATCCTTTCCTTCCTTCTGCAGGAGGTGAGTTACAGAGCTGTTTTGCCCTTTCACGCCAGTTCTGCCAGTGAGTTAAGAGAAATAAAGGTTTTCCAGCTTGTTACGTTATTAAAATGGAGTATTTTTCCTAAGAATCCTAGTTTTGAAGTCATTAGTTTTTGAGTGCTGGAAGAAATTGCCAAAATTTCAGTGTGGCAACTAACCCACCTATACTTTCACTCTGTAAAATATAATTGGAGAAAAATGTGCCTGGAATAGCTTAATGATAGGAGAAATAATGTAAAGAAGCCTTCTTGATGTGAACTGTACCAATTTATGTAAGTTCAGTGATGCTGCAAATCATCTCTAGTTGTACATCATTCATTAAGAACATTCAAATTTTGTACTACAGACATCTAATGCTGTCAAAATTCAGTTTAGTATAAAGATAAAGCAACGTGGTCTGCTCGGACTGTGGAGGAGAGTTCCTCAGCTGTCATTTATTTGGATTTACGAGAACCTTTGAGAAATGTATATAAATAAACCCTTCAAGACTGGGTGAGGACACATCTAGGCTTGTGCGAGTATTTCAGCAATAACAAGCGTCTGCCAAATCTGGTGCTCAGTTCCATTTACCCAAAATTATTGGAATGCCTTCAATTTAAAACTAAAAAGGCATTGATCTGGCTCGACCTCATGGCCCAGACCCAGGTCAAGTCTTATTTTTACAGCAGCCTTCTTGTTTGTTTAATATAAATTGGATATTGCTTTTCCGCCTCCCACTCAAGAAAATCATCTCCTCGTTGGATTCCGGGGGAGGTCGGCTGGGCAGCACAAAAATGCAGGGGGGATTTTTGTGACTGTCTGAAATAATTTCGCCTTGCATTTTAAGGCCAAATAGGAACAATTTTTAGCCCAGAAGATAATTTTGTGTGACAGTCGGATTGCGAGCTCCTTGTTTATCTACAGTCTCATTTTCAGGTTGGTTATAAGAAAATGCTCTGCGAGCTTTTTTTCCTCCCAAATTGTACTCAGTGGGTCTAATGGGAGATTTAATATACATAAGTATGCACAGTCCCTTGAACTTTAATAGCGTCTTAGCAAAAATAGTTCTATGTGATGTGGGGGGTGAGGAGAGTGGGAAGAAACAGAGAAATCAGAAGTGTTACAGCTCTTGTTATCAAACCCGAGCGGTGTGTGTCCTGCTGTCAGGGCTGAGAGTGCTTCAGCCCTGTGAAATGCTCCTCCTCAGTCTGCAGATTTACCCGGTTTGTTTCTTTGTTTCCTTGTGGGTGGAAAATGGTTTGTTTCTGAATTGATTTTCCTCTGTCCCTAGTCCAGCGGGGTCTGCCTGGTGATCTTTATGCTACTTATCTGCTCATTTTTTTAGTATAAACCAGGGGAAGTGTATGTCTGATGCGTGTTAGATTTGCAAATGAAGTTGAGTGTTCGGCGCATATTTCTTAAATGTTGAAGGAAATGGAACAAACCAAACAAAAATTAACTTTTCCTCACTACAACATGGCTTATTTTACTTTACCATGACTAATACCCAGATGAGGAGAACAGTCACACAATGCCTCTTGATTCTTGCTGTTTGCATGTATTGCCAGGCTGGATAGCTGACGATTACTATGTGGTTGTGGCTGCATTTCTTTCACCATGGCTGGATAAAGTATTGGAAAGTTACAGCAGTTTGTTGCAAAACTTGAAGTACTGTTTGTTCACATAATACATAACAGCATCTGCATAATTAGTTTTAAATTGGCCAGTGTACTGTAACTTAGGCATTTATGTAAGTGCTGTTCCATTACCCAGTGATGCTTCTGGTGCACTGACTGATTTCAGTTTTACCTTGCTGCAGTTATTACTAAATATAGGATGAAACATTCTGAGATAACTTCGAAATGTGGTCTTGGAAGATATATGCAGCACGTCTAACTTTTTCTTCTGTTATTGAATTTCCAATTTATTGTGAGTCAGAAACTCCTGCCTAGCACTTTTCCCTTCCTCCAGTGCCACACGGCAGATTGAACAAGCCCGTTGCTGTGTTTAAGATACGCAGGAACCAAGGTAACTTCCCAGCCTGCCCTAGGGCAGCCCATCTCCTTCTCTTCTCTCATACAGACCCCCTTCCTTGTGACCCAGAAAGGAGTATGGGAGCGAACCACTGGTTTTTACGGACATTTATTTATGCTTGAAAGGAAACCTGTGCTGCTACAAAGGTTGGATGGGCAGGTACAAGAGTACAGTATAGCATGCATGGACCTCAGGATTTGCAGTCCCTTTCCCAAGTGTACGTGCAAGTGGAGAACCTCTCAACCCAAGTGCTCTTTCAAGGCAGTGCCTGCCTCAGCAGCTGCCAGAAGCTATAGTTTTTCCATTCAAGCAGGGCTGTGATAGCTGGCAGGGAAAGGAGACAATGAGGCTATTACAGCCGCAGCGTGACGTGAAGCGATAGATTTGAAATCTGTATTGATATTCAGAGTTGAGTGCAGCCTTGCTGAATTGGAGCACTGGAAGATGCTTGGACACTGAGAGCACTCTTGGGCCCCATGCAGAATAGAAGTGTTGAGCATGCATTTAACAGTCTGTTGTCTCTCTTCAGTAACGGGTTTAGATGTGGTATTTATGTGAAAGAAATATATGCTACTTTACAGCATAGAATTCTTTTAAGAAGTTACCAACATATTTAATATGAGTGTTTTGTGATCTGAAGTATGAAGGACACGCATACAAATTTGGAAGCGGAATGAAGTAGCTGGCCTATTTGTTTTGTAAGGTTATCTCTGCCTGTCTAGAGTAGTGACATGGTAGTTTTAATAGAAAAATGGCTTTGTACACTCCTGTGTGGATTTTATCATGCAGCAATAAAGAAACAAAATAACTTGGAGTCCTAACAGAAACTATTGTTGCTGAAGTTGAGCGAGAGAATTGTCAGATTAAAGCTGTAGTAGAATCAATCAGTCGTCTGATGAATTAATAATGGAGATTAAAGTCAACAGTGAATCAAATTAATAGATGAAGAGAAGCAAGACAGAAATCGGGGTGGTTTAAAACATATGACTTGTTGCAAGGCAGTAAGCCTGGGTACCAAGTGAGTATCGCTTGCTGCCTGGCTCCTGTAGATGGAGATGGGCCCTTCCAATTTGTGCTTTAGAAAGTCACTGTAAGGGTTAATTCTGTGCCTAAATGTGCTACTTAGATGGAGGTGGTTTACACAGTTGTTCTTTTTACATTTCCTGCCAAATAAACTGTGTGCAAGCAATATTGGCTTTAAAAAATTTATATGCAAATACAGCACGTCTTAAACATGTTTGCACTTTATTCATACCCTTTTGAAATATTACAGAAAAAAATTGATGGGAACAGAGTAGAAGAAAGGTGAACTCCTTTGTGTAGGTAGTTTGTGAAATAAGGTGGGTGGGAGAGCAGTAGGGGCTGGTGGTGGATGCCTGCTGTGAGCTTTCTCAGACTGTACCTTCTCCAGTCCCTCCTCCTCCTCCTCCTCCTCTGGACAGTGTCCAGGAGATTAGGATCATTAATGGCTCCCAGTGATGTGGCAGTGAGAAAAAAACTACCTTTTGCTGATGTGTTCATTTGTAATACCGCCTCTGCTCCACCTCTTCAAATCTTCTAAGCGTTTTGGAGAATTAAGAGCTTTCTAAAGAACATACATACTCCAGAAGTGTAAGGCAAAAGCTTGCTGAAAAAGCTTCAGTCTTGTCTTGGGAAAAGTTAAGAGTACGTTTACATTTCCTTAAATCCCCGTAGGAATGGAACTACTTTTTATCCATGTATCCATATTCTCCTTTTCCTGTTACGTCTTAAAATATTCTTGTTCCTGTTCACCAACAATAATTTGCTTTAACTGGATTACAGCCATGGATCTTGTATGGCTCAAATAGAGTGTGTCATACCTTTTGTGGAAATAAACCTCAGTGCTGCTTCATCACCTCTAGAAGCATGACATGACAATACTTAATTCTGCTCTGTTTAAAAAAAAACCCAAAACAAGACAGAGGGAGGGGAAGCATGAAGGGAGTTAAAGACAAAACCAGGCTAATTAACAATTTAAGGCTACTGGGGTTTGGGAGGTTTTTTGCAACTAGTAAATTGAGTCCAATGTAAAGTGTGGTTGCAAAGTAACTTACTAGCAAGTGACTGACTTGTTAGAGGTCTTGGTTGGAAGGGAAAGGTTTCTGTAAAAATTAACCTCATCTCACTGACCTTTGCTGACCCTGGCTGCCTCTCTCTTAAACTAACCTGAAGAGATTAAAAAAAGCCTTAACATCAAAAGGAACTCGAGACACTATTGTCTCCCAGAGTCCCATTGTGTTTAGGAGTGATTTATCAGGAGGCAGCAGCCTGCTCCTGCTCCGGAGCCTTCACCCGCTGGCACCAACAATGCAGCAGTGGCTGTAGGTCAGGCTCACCATCTCAAACCCGGCCTGGGACAAACAATGCATGGCTCCAAACGTGATGGATGGGAAACCTGACTCCAGGATTCATTTGCCCAAACTTGTTTGGAAGATTTGCTGGTTTTACTGAATCAACATTTTTCAGGTGCTTCCTGTATCTGATCCAGGAGTGGATAAATGAATCCTGTTTTGTTCAACTCTAGAAAAGACAAGTGTAATGAAATCCTATTGAAAGTTTGCCTTTCAGCACGTGGTAATCTTCAGGTTGTTGATTCTTTGTATATATGCATATTTTTTATATTTATGTATGTATGTGCATCTCTATGTAAACACAAGTTTTACAGAAAAAGTTTTTAAATAGCTGTTAGAGGAAGGTGCAGGTTTTATGCCTTTATTTCTATCTCATTGTGTGAATTGACAGAGAACGTTTCTAAGATCCAGTGATTACTAGGCTGTAGTTTTCTATTAGCTTTGGGTTGCAATTTAAAATTA
This sequence comes from Porphyrio hochstetteri, assembly GCA_020800305.1. Lineage (NCBI taxonomy): Eukaryota > Metazoa > Chordata > Aves > Gruiformes > Rallidae > Porphyrio > Porphyrio hochstetteri. The sequence continues at coordinate 63,034,709 of CM036908.1, read as the reverse complement.
CTCCTTAAAACATAAGGGCGTCTTAAATTATGAAGCAGTAGGAAACCCTGAGACCCAAGGCATCGAGTGGGCTTGCTTTATAGTTTACATTCATCATTTTGTTGCTATTTAAGTAGCTCACGGGTATTAAGCACAGCGTTGTATTAACTTTTTGGTGAGGACCAGGCATTAGAAAACTCGAGTTTATGCTTCAGCGTTCACTGATAGGATTTGCAACTCGGGGAAGTTCAGATTTAAGATGGTTTTTGCAGAGTACTTGTGAGAGGCCAGCAGCAGCAACAGATGCATTTTTGTCTAAATGACTTTCCCTCTCTTTTCAACTTCAGTATCTGCTGATTTCATTTTAAAACCCATTTTAAAGCAAATTAAATAGCTGAGACTTTTTCTAGCACAGTAATCAGGAGCTTTAATACTGTACCCCTCTACAGACCATGGTTTTAAGAGCTGATGTTTGTGGTGCAGTTGCCTGTGCTGGTGGTACACTGGGGGAGACAGTGGAGCTGAAAGCACCTGTATTTGGCTTTGCTTTCAAGTAATTTTAAAGGCTGATCAAGACTTTCAGGCTTTTATTCGAAGTCTTATCTTTTACTAAAGCACTCTCAACAGCAGAGCTCCTCTCGCCTGTACACAGTGCTCCTCATCACAGCTCCAGAGACATCTGGCCAGCTTCCAGTTTAAATTCACTTAATAGGGTAAATCTGAAATGATTTAAACACTCTCAATTTACCATCATAACCAAAGGGTCAAAGCCAGGAGCTGTAGAATCACTAATATTCAAGGGAGCTTTTAAAGAGGAATTTAAACATAGCAGCTTTAAAAATGTCATTAAGATGAGATAGGGAATGCTTTAGGTAAGTGATTTCAATCACCCAAGTCTTCTATTAACAGCTCACCTTAGGATTTTCTGTACTGCAGTGTACCTAGGGCTGGATTTTGTCCCACTGACCTCGGTGAGCTCCGGTTGACGCTGTCAAGCGGTGGAGCAATGTGTATTTTGCTATGTACGCACACACCGCAAAGAGTTGTGAGACCAGTCCCTTACGAGGCAGGTCGTTGACCGAGTGGCTGTTCCCAGGCTTTGTGCATGCTTTTGGGAAGAAATGGTAAAACAATCTACTCAGGAACATCTGGGGTTTTGCCAATTTGTGCTACAGCTTTCCCTGATAACTTTCTAAACGTGCTGCCTGTTGCTCTTGCTGCAGGTATTTTCCTTTCTTTTCTTTTGTGAAAAGATATATTTTAGGATGGGCATCACCCTTGTGTTTAACGATCTTGCTTTTCTTTAGCTCTTACCAAGTGTTATTTATTGTTTTTCTGTCTAACTTAGGCTCTTAGGTGCTGTTTTGACTGCAGTCTTTCTCAAAAAGAACCTTTCATTTTGCATGAAAAGGAAAAAAATAGTTGTTTTTCTTTTCCTTAGAACTTCAAAAGCACAAAAAAAGATTAAATCGGAAAATGGAGACAAAAATAATTCAGAAACATTGAAAGGTGCTCACTGATTAAACTGTAGGAAACATTCACATATCTGCTGTTTGGTCTCCTGAAGATCAATACTATGAGACTAATCTATGATGCTGCAGCAGTCTATAATAACTCTAACGTATTATCTTTCAGATTATTATTACTGGAATAAAAATTGCTGGTTTTAAATTTTGAAGATATTGGGATACTCGTCCTGGCATTCATTATTTCATAAAATGGATCAACAGTGCTCTCTGTGTGCACACACAGTTCAATATTCTTTCAAAATGATATTGTAGGGTGATCATGCTGTTCCAATGATCCTGTCCAGCACAGTTACACTTGGATGGACGCCAAAAAAACAAGCAAAAAAAACCCAAACAAAATATGACTGCTTCATATCTGATGCTCAGCATTACAAAGGTATCATCTTTCTCAGTTGGATGATGAAGGGAAGGCAAAAGAGTGTCTGCTTCGGCATGATTTTGCCCAGTGAAAGTTGCAAAAACAGCTTGAAAGTTTTTTTGTATTGTCTTCTGGTCTTTGTACATTAGATGCTGTGAGTCTGGTGAGGAGGGAGAAGCATCTTCAGCAATGTACTTATTGCTGCACTGATAGACAAGGGATGAACTTTGCACTAATGCCAAACTTCAAAAAAGCTCCTCCTTTCAAAATAAAAAGAAAAATTGACACTGTTTAACAATTTTTTGGCAGCATGGACAGTGGGATGGAGTGTGCCTGCAAGTTTGCCAATGACACTGAGCTGTATGGTGCAGTCAGCTCACTGGAGGGAAGGGACACCATCCAGAAGGACCTTGAGAAGTGGGCCTGTGTGGACCTCATGAAATTCAACAAGGCCAAGTGCAAGTTTCTGCACATGGGTCAGGGCAATCCCAAGCACAAATTCAGGCTGGGCAGAGAATGCATTGAGTAGCCCTGAGGAGAAGGACTTGGGAAGTTGGTGGACAAGAAATTCAACATGAGCCAGCAGTGTGCACTTGCAGCCCACAGAACCAAGTGTATTCTTGGCTGCATCTAAAAAAGTGTAACCAGAAGGTCAAGGGAGGTAATTCTGCCCCTCTACACTGCTCTTGTGAGACCCCACCAGGAGTACTGTGTCTAGTTCTGGGGTGCCCAGCATAAGAAGGACATGGGCCTGTTGGAGTGAGTGCAGAGGAGCAGAAAGATGATCAGAGGGCTGGAGCACCTCTTCTGTGAAGACAGGCTAAGACACTTGGAGTTGTTCAGCCTGGAGAAGAGAAAGCTCCAGGGAGACCTTTTAGTGGCCTTTCAGTACCTGAAGGGGCTACAGGAAAGCTGGAGAGGGACTGGTTACAAGGGCAGGGAGTGACAGGACAAGGGGGACTGGCCTTAAGCTGAAGGAGGGGAGATTTAGATTAGATATTGGGAAGAAATTCCTCACTGTGAGGTTGGTGAGGCCCTGGCACAGGGTGCACAGAGAACCTGTGGCTGCCCCTGTATCCCTGACAGTGTTCAAGGCCAGGTTGGATGGGGCTTTGGGCAACCTGGGCTAGTGGAGGGTGTCCCTGCCAATGGCAGGGGTTGGGACTAGATGAGCTTTCAGGTCCCTTCCAACCCAAACCAGTCTGTGATTCTGTGGTTCTAATTATAATTTCCTGTGTCTCCATAAGTAGATTCAAAATTACTTGTTTGCTTTTGTGCTGTAGTAACTTTTGTCATTTATTCTTTTTTATTTCAAGCAACTGAATGCCATATTGCCTCGTAATTGGGAAAATATTAGATTTACTTAGACTAATCATAAGGTCTTGTTTTTGCAATTATATTTTGAAACACTGAGGGACAATAGTCAGTAAAAGCACAAAGACACAGTTCTTACTGAGGCCAAATTTTGGAGCCTCTGTCAAAAATTGTTGTAAAGCAACGTATGCCATGAGTTGTAGAACTAGCAAAGTCTGTTTTTTTAGTAGAAAATATTTTTTCCTTGGTTGTTGTCTTCCTTCTCTGGAGCAAAAGCCCCAGCATTCTGTGAGCCTTTTCTGGAAGTACAGATGGCTGTTGGCCAGCTGATCCCTGCATGGGATATGGTCAACTCTTTCCCCTTTGGTGGTGGAACTCTTTTGGGTCTCCTCTTCCTATGTTTGATCTTCACAAAGATGATAGGAACTTGGTTATTTTTGTGATTTCTACCTCTGTTGGATTTTTTGGTCCTGGGATGTTTGGAGGGGTTGGAGTGGAGTGGGAGATGGATGGTCTGCAAACCTGTCACATAGTTGTCCTTTTATAATTATCCTTTCCATACCGTGGAGAATGCACCTGTGTGTGTAGGCAAAGACTTGAAAATGAGTTAATTTCTATTACACAGTAGCTGGTTTAAAAGGATGTGGGGAGGTTTGGGGTGGGGGTGGGGTTGGTGGGTTTTTTCCTTCCCAACTGAGCTACTATCTAAATAGCTTCTAACGTTTAGAAACTGTTGTTCTATTGAGCAATTTGCTAGAGTGAATCCAACAGCACAGCATTGCTAGAGGAAGAATAATCTTGAACCTCAGAGATGCCTATGTTAAAGTTGCCACCACAATCAGCAATGAATACAAAGGTGTGATGCATTTTCTCAACTTTGCTTGTAGTGAACCAAAGGGAGTTTGTCATAACACGAGTTGCTTATTGATGACACAGTTGTCTGTGATTGATTAAAAGTGGCAGATTTATTTCAGCTTCAACTCTTTCCATTAGCATTCCTATCGACCATCTGGCAGTGGAAAACCTCACTTGTGAGATAGACTGGGATCTTGTTAAAAAAATTACAAGATTTCTTGGGGCCTTTTTTTTGCCAGTGTCCTGATGAGCCAGAAAGTTGTCACTTACAGTGACAGTTCTCCTTGCCTGAAAGGGTTGAGACTGATACTGGGTCAGCCAGTGACTTGTTTTTAATGTTTTTTAATTATTGCCTTGATGGCAGTAAACATTTAGTTAATGGTTATGCAAGTATCATTTTGTGGGCTCTGTAGCTTTTCTGTAGCAATTTTTTTTTTCAGTTTTTGGTTAGAATGAACATGTTGCTGTTTAGGGGGAGGAACAGGGCAAACAATGTTTTTTGGAGTGGTACCTACAGAAAACTGGAACTTACTTGATTATGAAAATGTCATATTGTGATCAAAATCATTTGAACATGCTCGTGATACCCTAACCAAAGTCATTAAAGATTATGTACCATGGAGGGATGCTTAAAGGGCAAAAAATGAATTCTAAATTAATGGTGATGTTCCAAAATGTGGAGTTGCATGTATTCCATTAAATGGTAGATATATTCAGTGATATGAGAGAAATACAGAGCTGGTGTACAATGGGTGATGAAACCTCAGGACATTTAGTGGAGCTTCTGCAACAGAACTATGAATTACATCACAATCTGAAGCACAGCAGCTGCTGTGGCCCTGCCATCCCCTGATGAGTAATGGTATATCAGGGCTATCTTTGGTAAACAGCTTTATGGGGCTTTTCTGTTGCAGTGTTTGGCACTTGGGATTGTAATGCTGGCTCTGGTTTCCCTCCTGCAGCATCTTCTGCTCCCCACAAATACAGTAATTCAAAATAAAGGCATGAAATCTTTTGGTTAGGACCCCTTGCATCTAGATTTTATCAGGGAGATTGTGCAGATTAACGTTATCTGTGTGTTGCAGAGAGGTGAGTTATGGACCAAGAAAATGTGTTCTATATGAGTTTCTCTGTATCTGCTGGGATTGCTTAAAACAATGCTTTTAAATCGTTGTTAAACATACTGTTTGGGGGGGAGAGTTTTGAAAGTATTTCTGTTTCTCCAAGTGTGATAGATTTGTGTCCAGGGCTTGACCTTGGTGGCTGTAAATATTTTAAATGAGTCCATAGATATTTCAAGCTTGTGGCTTGTTGAGGCGTAATGCACAAGGGACTTCTTAAACAGGGTCCTCACTGCTTTTAGACTCACGCAAACACTGCAGTAAGAGAAGGCCTTAAAAAAATATACATGAAGTTCAAAGTGTCAGGGCTTATTAAGAGATTGCTGGCAATAGTTCTTCTGAAGAGTAATCTCTTAACAATTTATTCTCAATTTTGAATTTCATTTTGGAAATTGTGTTGAGGCAGCATTAAGATTACTAAAATGGTAGTTACTTGTGCAATATTTACCATCAGAAAGGAGGTGAATTATTTCTGGTTTTATTTTGCAACATTAGTAATGTTTATGCTGGGATAGTATGCAATTTCTGAAAATGAAATTGTTTTGGGCAGGTAGCAGGGATTATCTGAAACACATACATAATGTATAGTGTAATTCATTTGAAGGGCTCCTATGTTATCCTTTTTTTTTTGGTCTGAAGTAGGATAATGTTGGGGTAAGAACTGGAAGGAAATTTATTGAGCCACTTGAAGGCATTTTGTGGAGGATTAAGATTTGTTTGGTTTTAAGTGTTTCTCAAAAAGTGCTTCCCTTGTCCCCTGTTTTAATTGTTCCATCACATCTGTCAAAGGTCATTATCATATTCTTTTATATGGGCACGTGTCAACTCTCTCACTCGTTACTCACTTCCAACCATCCATAGACTATTTGATATAAATGCTCCAGCGATTGAGCCAATAGATGAGGCACCATCTCTGTATCAGAAAGTTTCTTAAATTTCCTCACCTACAGATTTATTTGTCCAACTTGCTATGTTTTCTTTCAGAAACAATGCCTTTTGGCAGCTCCTGTTGTATTCATACCGGTATTTGGATAACTGGCCAGACTTAGGCACACCACCATCTCCGTGCACTCTTCTAGATACCTTGCCAGTTGTCTGCTTGAACACCATCTGTTGCTGGCAGGAGTTACCTTCAAATACCTAACAAAACAGGTCATGGGAAAAAAGAGAATCTTCCAGGAGCTAATGGTGCTAACAAACCCTGCTTCTCAAACGCTGTTAGCATTTTCCTCGTAGCACTTCAGGGAACTTGGGCTATTTAGGCAGGTTCTCTTACCCCACGATCTTCCCTTCAGAGGGAGTACCACAGCTGCCCAAGCAAACAGCAAGGACAGTGCTAACTTGCAAGAAGATATTTTGTGGAAAGCTCGAACAATGTGTGAAATCAAGTCCTACTTCATAATGAGATGGAGAACTGTGCTAATGAAATCTGCAGGAGACAATAAAATGAGTCATACAGCAAAGCCGACTGAAAACGGCCGTGAAAAGCAGTGCCACTAAGAAAAAAACATAACCAAGAGCAGGAAATAAAAAAGAGCGTCTTGGAAAAACTCCAGGCTAATGCATCCAAAGAAATATAATCTGAAATGCAGACATACACGGGAGCAGAAGCTGTAAAAGCCATAAGGCTGAAAGAGATAGAGAGATAGTGGACTGCAAATTAGATATGAGGCTCCACAAAAGGACCAATTTGGGCAACGCGTTGGAGAAGTAGCACGTGACAGATTAGGAAGGCATTAGGCTTGTCTTGGAGAACCATTCCCTTTGGCAGATGAGAGAATTGGAGTGATTAGGGTGATTTCAGCAAGAAACAAAAATGGTGATGATCTGGAGGAAATGCTGAAACGCTATCCATAGTGTGATGAGAGGGGCCTACGCATCCGTGAGCGTGTGAGCCTTGAGAGCGTAGATGAGGGAAGCAGCAGCATATGGCATGGCAGAACTGGGCTGAAACTGAGGAAAAGGCTAATTTTGGCGGGGTGGCAGAAGGAAAGTCTCGGTGGCAGTAAGGTTGAGTGCCATGTTTGGAGACAGCACAGTCAAAATACAGGGTGAGGGCCAAATACTGAAGTGATATAAGAACCTTGTCTCTTTTTGGGGATGTATCTGATTAGATTAAGTCTGAATTTGTTCCTTAAGGCTCTCATAGACTTGAAGAGAAAGATAAATGGTGATTGTGAAGCATTTACACACTTCCCGTGGGTCCTCTGTAGCTGGAGGTGAAGGTAAACCGTGTCGAAGCAGAGGGTGCTGCACTTCCCAGTCACTGATGGTGAGAGAGGAGGATGCTGGACTGGACCAGTTTGATCTCCCTGTGTGGGAATCCTCACCCTCTGACTTTTTTTCACCCAATAACACAAAGAGAAGTGCAATAGGGTTTGGAAACATCTTAGAAGTGTTTCTCCTGCAGAAGTTTAGCTGCTGGAGGCTCCTGGGCTAGGGGGCAGCTGAAATCCCCTGCCTGTGATCAAGGTGAAATGCTTGTGAACTTCAGCAGCCGCCCCACTGAGAAGGGGAGTCTCTCCACTGTTGCTTCTGTTGACCCTGTTAAAGTGGGTTTAGTCTTAAAGAAACAAATCTTCAGCAAATGATTTCCCCACTCTGGTCACCCTTCTCATAGATGTTTTATGATTTTAAGTAGGAAAAGTTAATTTTGCCCTTTTCTTTTTAATGCAGCAAGCAGAGGAGGAAAGTAAAATCTGACCCTGGATGCAGGTCAGTTGTTGGTGTCAAAAAGTTTATATGGAAGCAGGTCACTTGCTAATTCTGAAAGTGGTCCAGCTTGCTGCTTAGTAGGACTGCATTTTGCAGAGCCTGATTATTCAAACTACTTTTTCTAATATTAGTATTAATTCCCTTATAGCAGTATTATAAAGTTGCTTATTTCTCAGTCCTTTTAAATGTGGGAGCTTGTCTGTAAGCACAGTAGACAGCTTATCAGCTCAGCAGCCTCTGCTGCTTGCCAATACTGGATGTTTGGTAAATTCTTGCAGTCAACCTTGAGAGTTTACGGACATTGGCTTGCATTTCTTTCTTTCTGTATTTCACTGCCCTGTTTAAACCAGGAATATTAAAAATCCTGCTAAATTTAGACCAAAGAGAGAGTCTGTGAATACACCAGCCCTGCCTCCTCCCACAAAAAATACACCTCCTGGGCAGTGAGAGCTGGAGCCAGCTGAGATGCAAGGGGGCTCAGGATTTTGGGGGCTCTGCAGACCTACCCCTAAGAGCAGATCTGTGAGTGTGAAAAGAGCCCAAAGATAATTTATTACTGTGTCAGAGAAATGGAGAGTAAAAGAGCCTCCAAAACAGCACTTGTAATAGCTCAGGGTGGGTTTTTTTCCTCCTTTCAAATGTTTTTGTTTTATTATATCTGACACCAGTCAAGGAGAGAGAAAGCCCTTTAACCTTAATGCAAATAAAACAGTAGTGCTCTAGGAAGGCACTTTATACCTCTGGGCCGATGGTTCTGACAGACCAGAGAATTTAAAAATAAAATTACTCATTAGTTGGGGTTTTTTTCTTAATTTGTTTAGCTGTATTAATCTATTTGAAGCCTGATTTTTGCTTAGGAGGAGTGAGAAATTACTTATAGCAATAAATCCATCTGTCTGTCATGCTGTTTATCTGTCTATCTGCCTATCCCCTAAAGACTTCAAAATGTTGTTTTTTATTTCTATACCATTGCTGAAAATCAATTGTGACATTTTCTGTTTAGGCTGCTAAAGGTTTTGGCAGATAGAACATGGATTTTGTCTTTTGATGGTGAATTCAATTCAGCATTTATTGCAAAGTCCTCAAGTGTTTAAACGTGTGGTGATAGACAACTAAATCTCCCGCTGTGCTGAACTCCACCAGGTCTCTTCAGTAGTTCTGCTATTCAAAAAGAATTGGGACTTGTTTCATCTGTTTTTAATAAATGTGAGGCTTGTGCACCACTTATGTCAGAACTGATGCCAACTTCGTATTGCAGTTTGACATGCAGAGTCTAACTTTCTAGATCTCGCTCCTAAAGACACCTACTCAAACTTTAGGATTTTGTTATCCTTTTAAAAACGTGAGGGGCTTGTCCATCACCCTACCTGAGTTTCATGTTGAAACTCATACATGAAAGAGCAGCAAAATTGCCATACAAAAATGCTGGTCCTGCAAGAGAGTGCAGACCTGGGCTTGCCTCCTGACCAAGGTGAATACCACCAGCGTTTGGGAACAGTCAGCTTTGGTTGGTTCCCTCACGCTGTTGCTAAAGCTGGGCAGAATCCGAAGGAGCCCTCTTGAAAATCAGAAGATGAGAGGAGGATGGGTCAGGTGTCAGCATCAGCCTGGCTTCTCTTGCATCATCTTGGAGAAACAGGTTTCAGGTGATGTCTACAGGAAAGGGTTTGGCAATCCCAGGTTACCGAGCTTCCTGGGAGCCGTAGGTAGGATTTTGTGCTTGAGCTAATGTGCATTAAGTAGTCAGCTGTAAGTGGAGGCAATGGAGGTCTCGCAGGGATCAGGTCTGGCAGATGAGGGAGGGCTGTTCCAATGTGGTTTTGCCAAATGTGATGCTGGTGCCGACAGACGGACTGATGGGCCAGGAGCCCAGGGAGCGACCGCTGTGACAGCACTCTCTCAGTGACATCCCTGTATTTGTTTTGTTGAGAGATAAGAGAAATCTGTGCCAGGGCTCTCTGCATGGTGCTGCCATTTGGTAAAAATACCATGTCCCTCGAATGCCGTCCCCGAAGTGTGTTTTTCACTTTTGTCCTTTGAGGTAGATGGGGAATTTGAATGTTCCGACTACTTCTGCGGACATCATTATTCAGTGGGAAGATGCAGAAGTAATAACGAAGTTTGGAATTGGGTGCATCAACTTTTGCCATTATTGCTAATTTGGTTTAGCACCTTTGTGTAAAGGGGGTTTGTGGTAGAAGCAAGTAGCTTGTTTCTGAAGAAATCAGAGGTTTATGCTGCTTTCTTATTCATCTTTTCTGATTTTCAAATAAGATGTTGATACTTGGAAGTCTAGAGATAACAAGAATATTAGAGGAGCTTCAGCTGAAAATTCCCTATTGAAGCCAGGCAAAACACACCACTTCTGAATTAATACATTCTTGCTCTAAGAATGACTGTGAAAGTGCATGTCAAAGGGTCCTAAATTGGTACCAAACTAATCTCCAAATGTAAGTCTATTGTGCGTCTGTTTAAATGTGTTTCAGTTCCTTTAAAAGTTTACTCTTGAAAAGCTTTTCCCATAAAAATATGCACAGTGAAAAGTGTTTATGTTACAATATGGCACTTACATTGCATTAAAAAGAAAAAAATACTTTATGCATCTATTTATTTGCTGTAACATTTTACTGAGCAAAGCGACACAGAGATCTGTGGTGTCGTGCTAAAAGCCCAAGTGTTGGGTTGCCAAGTATTGATGTTCCCACGATATTTTGTAGACACAAAAAAACTAAGGCGAACTGGAATGATGCTGTGGGGCTGATAAAGGAAATACAGGGTATGGAGATGAAGCAGCTGAAAGGACGTCATGTATTACAAGTGAGGCTGTGCAGACTGTTGTCTCGCTGGGGCCAAGCACTACTTAGGCATTTGCTGCATATTTTGACCAAGTACAGAATGTAGGAGAACTAAACTTAAGGCATTCAAGACTAATATTTCTGTAAAAAGGGGGGGAGGGTGTGGCTGGTTTTTTTTAATAAGAGGGGATTTTTGTAACTGATGCCTCAGAAATGCCTTTGGAGAGCAAAATGAACATGGTGATAAAAAAGGATGTAAACAAACTTGTGTGTTAGACTTGCTTAAAGCTAAGTTGATCATGGAGCCAGATTTGCATTATTTTCCCAGCATGGCCTTCTGTTACAACTTTCCTGGGTGTGCTTTTGTTTCAGTTGACGTTTGCTTGAATGGCCAAGCGAGTTGGCAAATTTTGTGCTACTGGTCTTTGAAGTTGTGACTTCAGCCCAAACAGCCTTCTCTTTGTGTACGGCGGGGAGCCCCTTCCCTTTGGAGAGGGCTGCGTGCAGCACAAAGCCTAGAAAGGATCCATACACATACCAAGCCTCGCAATGCTTCTTAGCACTTCAGTAGCTCGGGCCTTGTAGGAACTTTGGTTTATTTTCTGTGAATTTTTAATGCAAGGAGTTAAAGTTCAAAATAAATTTTTAAAAAGCAGGAGGTTAACCCAAAAGTACATTTTTATTGATCTTTAAACATAGGTTAGTAGTATGTAGAAGGATTTAGACTACAGTGGGAATTTCCCATCTTCTCTCTTCAATACAATTGTTATTTCATGGCGGGGTTTGAGCACAAAGAAAAGAGTAGGGATGTACTTGAAGTTTACGCAGACTTACTAGGCTTGTACTGAAATCTGTTCTGTGTCAAAAACTGTCTGAAATACTTGACAGAGTATGATGACAAAAGATGAGTGATAGGATGGCAAGGAGGAAATTTATATAAATGAGACTGTCTGTAAGTATCTATTTATTGTAGTATTTGCACATTTCATGGTCAGTTGAACTTTTACTGTTCATGGTTTGTATCGTAATAATTGTGATAGGAATTGCACAGCATAGACGTGACTCCTCAGATGGCCTGATTTAATCTGTAGCTGTCCATGTCCAAGGGAGCAGCTCGGTGCTGAGAGGCAACTGCAGCCATTAGATCAGTGTACACAAAGTTGAGGATGTGCATGAGCAGTTTTCAGATGGAACCTTGTAGCTGCAGTAATTTTCATGCATCTCTGGTAGCCAGTGTGAGGTGGAGGGAAGGACGGTAGGAATCGCTTGCCTGGTTTTTACACTGACCTTTCTCAGAACCTGGATTTTTGACGAAGAGCTGAGCACCAGGGGCCACGATTTCTTGGAAGGGATGGGTAAAAAAAATGAGGTGGAGCAAGGATTTTTAATCAGATCTTGTCATGTGGGATTTTCTGTGCTTTGCTTTTACGAGGGGTAACTAATTCCCAGTAATAGAATGGCCATCTGAATGTTTAAGATTGGGGTCAGCCTTCTCCCAGTCCAGGTGAGGGCTTGGCGGGGAGGAGGCGTTGGGAGCCATCTGGGTGGGCTGTCAGCCAAGGTCAGGGAAATGTCTTCCCAGCTGAACTCAGCCAGTCCCTCCCGTCCCTCAGATCTGCCACCTGACCTGCTTTTGCAAGTGCCCTTTAACTGATTTCCAAGGGTAATAGTTAGCACAGGTCTCTTGAGGCTGACCTGGCTGGTTTTGTCTGAGCTGAATTAGGGACTGGTGGCCGGAGCAGAGCTGCCCTGTTCGCCAGGCCCATGCAGCCAGCTCCAAGCAGTGTGGGCTTCATCTGGAGAGGTTTTCTGACCCAGTGAAACCAAAACGAGAGGCTGCGAGGGGCATCTGCCCTGCAGTGCAGATGAGGTTTCTATTGCTTCATTTGTATCTGTTGACACTAGCATCAAGCTGTATTAAAGCAAACCATTATTAAATGCTTTACATGTAGGATCCCCGACAATAGCTATCCTAACTTAATTACAGGCATGCAATGTGGAGCTTGCACAAGATATCGGAGGAGATGGTGCTGTGTGCTCCCCACATCAGAAGCAGCGTTCTCCTCTCTTGAAAGGAGTTGCACATATTGTACGCAGATTTTAAAATGGCAGTTAATTTTGTTCTCCTTCCTAACATTTCCATTTGAAATTTTCTTTCCATAAGAAAACGTGGCTGCATTTTTACACCCATCTATTTATCTGCACCAGATGCACTGCTAAGGAGATAGGCTTTTTATAATACGAAGGGCTTCTGCAACCCAGTTCTGTGATTCAGTAGTCCGTAACAACGTATGAGTGAACACCCATGGTGTGCAGCAGTGCATCTTTTAAACTTGTGTTGTATCCAATGGTAAATAGCTGCTTTCCCAATGATTTGCACCTTTTGTGCACTTCATTATCCAAGTGTGCTTGTACCCAAGTAGATTGCCATTCCACCTTCCAAGGTTGGAGCAGAAGGGTACAGTTTACTTTCTGGGCCTTTCCTATGTCTATAGAGGTTGAATCCCAAGTGGTGAGAGACTTGTGTAAACTTGCAGTTTTACAGGAACTTTGACATGGAGGGATATTGTGCCAGTAGAGAATCCTGTTGGATTTTTGGGTTGGGATGTGGGATTGACTTCATTTTAACTTTGAAAAAAGCTGCACAAATAAGTCTATACATGTTCAGCAGTGTATGCTGACACCTGATCGCATCATTCAGTGGCCACAGCCTGACCTCACCTGTCATGGAAATGGTGCAATTTTGGCTCTTTCAGGTTCCCTAGCCCCTTCAGCATCAGCATCTCCTGATGAGGTGAAAACAGATACCCCACAACATACTTGTAAGGAGCAGGGAAACCAGCTGCAGGCACACAGGGCATCACAGCATCTGTGGCAGCAAAGCCTGGCTTATGCTGCATGGCAGAGCGGGGAGGAAGACCCAACAGACAGGTCCTACAGGCTTCCTCAGGGAGCCCAGCTTACACAAGACAGAAAGTACTCAGATGGTTACACGTCAGTCACGTTGGCCTGGCTTCAGCCATCACCAGAGCATCGCTATGGTTATTAGCTAAGTATTTCCATAATGTGTGTCTCTACAAGTTATAATTAGAGCCAAGCCTGCCCCTAGCTAATTGCAAGCTTGCTTAGAAGTATAGTTTATATAAAGCTTTTAAAACTTTATATGGGGAAGATACACATCCACAGGCCTAATGGGAGTGACGCCTTATTTTCAAAATGAAATTTATAGGCTTTGGTGTCTGTTTCTCCCTCCCTTTACGGTTTTGTACAGACTTTTTTATTGCATCCTCATCCAAAGTTTTTGCCAGAAATATTGCCCAAGTTTCACCAACATCAAGCGAGCAATTTCTGAATTTTCTTCTGAGTGTTTCATTCTCACTGCTGAGAGAGTAAACCAGATGTTAAGATGTCTTTGAGCTTTTTGTTTTGAGAAGACAAATCTCACTTAGATCTCTCGTAAAGAGAAGATAAGGAATTTTGAAAGTGGTGAAACTTTTTGCTGAACACATCAGTACAATGGCTATCTAAATAATGAGCCATCTCTGGTGACTTGCTGTGTGTTTGCTTAGATGGTGCTACCCATATACATCTTCAGGTTGGTCTCTTAACAATAAGGTGATGCCGGCACCCCCTCAGACCCTGAATTGGCAATATGGGCTAGCCTTGGTGATGAGACAAGTTGTGAATATGACACAAGGGTGTGAGGTGGGTAGTTGTTGCAGCACCATGCGCCAAGCACATGTTGGCCAAACACTGTGTTGGCCAAGGCCGCTCTCTGGGATGACTCTGGGTAACTGTATGGCAAACACAAGGCCAGATGGTACTTCCATGTTCACCGCTGCCCTTCCAAGGTCTTCTCTGTAGATTTTCTTACTTGCTGTTTTCCATTCCCCGCTTGCAAATGTTGCTCACTCAAGAATGTATGGTGTCTGAAAAGGAAGGGTAATACAGTGGAGCCAGCAGCGCTTGTGCACTTGGCTTATGACACCTTTGGTACAAGGGGATGCTCACTTAGCCTCCATCATCACTGCTCTTTGGGGAGAAAAAGAGTAGAGTCTATAACCCTCACACATGGCTGAGTAAAGGAAATTCATGAGGTAACTCCTGCAGCTGATGAATTCCCGCTCCTTGCTTCTGTCTAGCCATTTTTGAATTTGGAATTTAGTTTAATTATTCAGGTCAGATCAGATTTAGGTCAGTTGTGATGGATTTTTTCCAAATCCAGTTCCCTTGATTCCTACTGTAAACGCTTACCAGATGACACAATGTGAAGCTGGAACAGACTTGAGCTGTATGATGACCAAATAAAATCTCAGTGGGAACCCCTTCCACGTTCCTGAGATCAGTTTCTCATGTAATAAATTCTGTATCCAAAATTGTTTCAAATACTTTTCTGACAAGAGTGAGGGCTTTTTTCTAACGGACAAATCCCAGCAGAGCTATTTATAAGAAGCGTCTCTCTTGTGTTTGCACTCTCATGCCTGTTACTCAGACCTACACGGAAGAACAAATATAAGTAAAAACTTTTCTGTGTCCTTGCCAGTGCTTTTAGACCCACCCTGTTTGGTCTCATCTGACATCCTCCACTATGTTTCTTTGATATTGTTCTGTTGGTAAGAGCTGCCGTAGGAAACCATCATTAAAGACTTCTCCCCGAAGGAATAACCTGGGTTTATTTGGTGACACCTTTTCTTTGCAGACTCTTTCGCTCCTTTGTTCTGCCTGATCCTCTCCTGGCCATGAGGCATGGGGAGGAGTGATGTGAGCGAGCGCCGTGCTCATGCCAAGTGATGCTAACACCTGCAACACCTCGTATGGCAGAGAGCAGCCGAGAGGGCGAGTGCCTGGTCTGGGCCTCGGGTGTCCTTCGGCTTGGGATGAGGAGGCCGGTCTGTTTCTCCAAGACAAATCAAGCACAAGAAAAGCTGCTTGAGCTGTTTTTTTAGGTATTAGAGCTATGTTCTTTCACCATTAGTTCCTAAAATGAGGTTTTAAAACATCCAGAACCACTTACTAGCCCAACTGACAGCTGCTTCTCCTGTTACAGCCTCTTCATTCATTTCCTGATACGGTAAAGGGAAACCTTGGCACCAGACTTCCCTGAGGTGTATCCTGGCTCACATATCCCTACACGTCAATCTCTTCTGCATTAAATCAGACAGATGAGACCTGTGCAGTCAGTTCAGAAGAGCCCTGGTATACCCAGGGTACAGAGGAGAGCGGGTTCTTCCACGTGTGTCTCCTCGGTGGCTGCAAAAAGCTACGTTAAATCATCACTCTACCATTCGGCTGCTTGATTAGATGTTCTATGCATACCTCAAAATATGTGATGTTTTAAAGCTAGATTTGCTATTTAAATAAGAGGTTTGCCTTAATTGGCTGTTGTAAATTACAAGCAAGAAGGAATGATTTATTGCTTATAATTAGAAATGAGTTACGAAGGGGAATGTTGGTAATCATAAAATAAAGCTTGGAATACATTGATTTCCAGATGGCTGGCAGTAAAATTGCTCTTTAATGTATCATAGACCAGACACAAGGAAAAAGAAACCTGTCATCCATCTTTGTTCCTTGATGGATCACTTGTATGAATCTATAGTTACCTGAATTTTGAAATACTATATAGTGAAATGAGGGAAATTTGCTTTGCGTAGTGGTATATGATATCAGAGGTGGTGGAAGAGGTGAGTTAGTATTTTGGCTAGCATGATTTTTGTCCTTGTAATGTCAACGGGGAAGATCTAACGATAAATCTGGCATCACCTTTGGGTATAACAATCTCAGTGGATTGTTCCCAGAGACTGCAGGTTACTAAGATGTTTTTCTTTTCATCTTTTGCCTCATTAGCTGTATTTATGAGGTTGAGATTGATCAAAACACCTGTCCAAAAGCAAATACCTGCAATCCTCCTTGCTTGAGTCTAGCAAAATACATTTGCACCAGAAACAGAGATGACAGTGCTACTGCTGAGGACTTTTCAATAGCATAATATTTCTTTACAGATGATAATGTGTTCATTTAACATTTTAAATTTCACCTCTGTTACTGTAGTCGCAAACGTGATTTTAAAATGATTTATATTTGCCTTACCTACTATTAATGGTGCTTTCTGCTCTAACAGATGCATTCTGTGCTGTTGCCCTTTGAAAGGCTGTGCTACAAGGTACTTATACCTATTTGGATTGTCACCACAGGAGTTGTCTCACGCCCGTGTTTTAAAAGTGACACTGTCATTAGACTTGCTTAACTGAGACCATCACGATTACTCATTTACCTTCATTAAAATGCTTCATACATTTCTTATTTTAAGTAGCTTTTCCCAGCAAGGTGCAAATCTGCCTTGCTGCCATCATTTCATCTGGAAAAATTTCCACGGTGAAAGGAATAGCGTATTTCCCACTAATATTTTCCTGACCTGTGGAGAGATGAGCTCATCAGTATCTTTATTGACAAACCCAGGAAGAAGGTGTGTCAACCAGAAATATTAGATCAGTCAGCCTTTCTTGTCCTGGAGCAATTGTAATTTCCCACAGTCTGCAGCAATTTCCTTTAGAAGCAGATATGTGCAGATTATTTTGGATCTGCTGCAGTAGCATAATTTCATTTGGTCCCAATAAAGTGGCCTTAGATTTCATTCTTT
Organism: Porphyrio hochstetteri; assembly: GCA_020800305.1. Classification (NCBI taxonomy): domain Eukaryota; kingdom Metazoa; phylum Chordata; class Aves; order Gruiformes; family Rallidae; genus Porphyrio; species Porphyrio hochstetteri. Next base: position 63,017,403 of record CM036908.1, on the reverse strand, counting down.
TCATTTTTGCTGTTGAAAATCTTTTGGTTTAGTCAGTGGAAAGAACAGCAAGTTGTTATTTTACAGCATCTAATTGAGGAACGAGTGCTGCAGCTATGAAGGAAAATCTTGCCCACTCTGAGTTGGGTTATTGAAGAGGGGTATCGTGGCCTCTGCCCCTCTCTGAAAAGCCTGAAATAGGTGTTTAGTTTATTATCCATTAGCAAAGTTCCTGCTTTTCAAAAGCGTATCAGTGACTGGCATAGATGGTTTGTTCCTCACTGATAAATATATCCTTTAATGAGTGACAGAGGTTGTTATTTTTTGCCAGTTTACTCCTGTGAGCTTTAGTCCCTAGATACTTAAGCCTGGGCATTTGCTAGAAGAGGCCAATCTCATTAGCTCTGAAGATGTTCTCGGCGCTGCATTGTCTGATGCTGCACTGATGAAAGTGAAGCCCCTCTGATCCAGCATGAAAGAGGACTGAGTGGGAATCAGAAGTGGGAACAATTTCTCATTCCACTCTGGTTTTTGTTGTCACTTCAGCTTTGCTTTTTTGTGCTTGAAATGGCTCTTTCTGTGGCGTTGCTTGTTCAGAAACAGGAGGCGAACGTTGGCTGTGTTGGTGTAGTGCACACGTGCATGTTGGAGCAGAGCTTGAAGTAGCTGACTCAGTCCCTGCTCAATGCATCTTACTCTTGCTGCTGAGGTATGTAGTAGTATCTAGCAGGGTTCAGACACTACCTGCTGCTCTGTTAGTTACATTTGTGCAGCTGGCAGCTCCAAGGGACCTTGCTATGTGTGAGCTGAGCTCATTGCAATGTGGACTTGCCCTTCAGTTGGTGTCTTCTGGTCACTGAATGGAGTCTCTGCAGCCCTGTTCCTGGGGAGACAGATCTAGGGAAACTGTCTGGGGGTTTCACAGTGATGATGAGCTGGCTAGACAGAAGGCTGGTCAGCCTGTTCTTCAGCAATCCAAAAAACCTGTCTACCTCGCTTTTGGGCACACGTGGTTTCAAGGTGTGAGATGCTTTGTGTTTCTTCAGAGAGTGATGCCCATGGACATCTGGAGTTCTGGTGTGTCATGGCACACCCTTACACCTCTGCTGCATCCTCAAGGCATCGGTTTATTGGTGTCACAACCAGCCATGGCCTTGGCCATGCACCTCAGTTTCCTCTCTAGGGGTGGGAATGGCTCTTATGAGCACCCAGCTCTGGGATGGAAGTAGATGTAGAAGATGAAATCTGCAGCTGGACATGCAAAACCCAAAGTGCTCTGGGATCATGGTCATGATTGCAGTCTCTGTTTTGCCCTCTGGAAAAGAGCAGTGGTCTAAGTCCAAGAGGGTCACCCCTCTGTCCTAACCTAATGGCAGAACATTGGCTCGGTATTTCCTGACGTTGTTGTGTTTCCAATAAGAGCATAAAAGAGGCAATTCCCAGCTTTCCGGTAAGGATAACATTGACGGTACCTAATTAAAGGGCAGTTTTAGCCGGGGTAAACATTTATATTAATTTCCTTCTCACGCAGATGTCTGGTAAACTGACCTCCTGAGGCAAAACCATCTGGCCTCAGGTGGGAGGAGGATCTCAGGCAGCATGAAGAACCTGATCCGTCTCTCGCTGAGTTGTTTCTCAACAGCTTTTTCTGTCACTGAAGTGATACACGTATGAAAGGCCGATGTATGGACATACAGGTTTTACGGGCATTTGTCTTAGATGACCTGTGTACCTACACCACAGGCTGGTGGCTGCAGGCTCTGTTGTATCTCTGCTTTCCATCGTGTGTGCTGGGATTGTCCACGTATAAAATTAGTATGGGCAGTAAGCAGCAGTAAGATGTTCCCTACTTGGATGGATTAAATTAAAATTCAGTAAGAAAGAGAGCTTTTGGTTTCCAAATGACTTGCGGGATTGCACTGAGGAGATTGTTATGGCATTGTAAACCTTTTTGGTGGGCGAACCGCCCGATACAAGTTAGGTGGTTTTATTGCCTCGCAGCGCTCTTTCCATTTTATGCACTGTGCTGTGTAATCTTTTGTTATTAAATAATAAGCAAAATAAAAACAGTTGTTTGTCACAGCCGGCTTGGTTTTTGGAGAATTTGCTCACTTTGAAAGTTCAGTCTGTGTGATCTCCAGCCCTGTCAGGAGCTATTATATTGAATCTTTGTTTAAATTGTTAAGCTGGAGGACAAACCTAGATGTTATTGTGCAAATCTCAGCTGAGAGAGCCGAGTGGATTCGGCAGGGAGCAGTCTCAGATGCCACGTACTGTGCCCTTAGTTTTTTGTGGTGAACATGTCAGGATTATCTTCTTCCAGTGTTACGTGTGTTGGCTGACAGGAGCATGTGCAGAACCACATAATTTCTGACGCTCTTTGAAATGTGGATGTAACACTTGGGGCTGTGTGTTTTATGGATCACACTGTCGTTCAGAAAGTTCCTTGTTTTCTTGCTCCCTCCCACAAGGTACTGTATTAATTTGCAAAGTTTATAATGAAAATGCCCCAAACTAGAGATCATCATAAATAGTGAACAGCTACTGCAAACACTTGGGAAGCCTGAGGACCCCACTACTTTGCAGTCACAGCGTTACAGTTTATATAGAGCCCGTTGTTGCTATAGCACAGACGGGTTCCTATCTCAATGGAGGATGTTACTGTTATTTATGGAACTCGGCAGCCCTGAATTCAAACCGGACTGTGACAGACAGGGTTTTTCACATGGTGCCTGTGTGTACCTTGGTTGCCTTTTACAACTGTGGTTGAGTCACACACATTAAAAGTTGAGTAAGATACCTCAGTTACTTGTTTTTTTCAAGCGGCTTTTTTGATCATTAATACTCCAACCTACCCCAACCTCAAAAGCAGTCGTGCTCTTCCATGAAGTCACTTTTTTCTGCCCTCTGTGGTGCAGCCAGACAGCAGAAGGAGCCCATATCTGTAGCCATGGCAGCCAGTAATTTATTGCTCCATATGGCTGGTGTGGCAGCAGCTGCTCTGGTTTAAGGAGGTCAGAGCATCGGGGCATTTAAGAAACAAAACAAACCCCACTATAATGGCTCTGTACAGTTAATAGTGGGGTTCTCCCATAAGGGGAACCAAGGGAGAGATATTAACTTGTCTTTTTCTCTGTTTATTTCAGGGGAGAAGTAAGTTTTTGTTTCTCTTTGCGATGGTTTTCCCTTTATTTGGTTTTCTTTGCTAGTGTTTGTGGGTAGCACATAGTACCAAGGCACAGTGAGCTGGGCTGTTGAGCCCACATGGCAAGGGACCCCTTCAGATCTGCAGCAGGTGCCCAGCAGCCAGAGCAGGAGCAGAATCTGACCCGCTGCTTTTGGACACATTAGATACTGTGCTGAGAGAGAAGCTGTAGTGCCCACGTTGAATGGCAGCGCTGTATTTCTAGTAGGGAAGTGCAGAAGGATGCTTTGTGAGCTATTAACATGGAACAGAAATACAATTTTAATTTCAGTTTGGGTCTGTGAGTCACTTGCTGCTGAAAAATGGTGTAGAAGGGCTCTTGGATTTAGCACTGAAGTTTGCAAATAGGCTTTTCATAAGCATGAATCTTTTTATTTTCATTAGGGGACCATTTTAATTAAAATGAAACTGGAATGTTTACTCTTTGCTTCCTATAGCTGTGATTGTTTTCTTCACTGTGTGAGCACATGTATAATTTGCTCTAGAAGAAATGTCAGCAGTTTCTGATTACCTTGTGAGTCTTACTCAACAGCTTGATTTTAATTGGGGGGAGGAAAGATTTGAGGGTGCTCCAGGGAGGGCTGTTGCTTTTTGGTAGCAGGAAGAAATAGGTGCAATCTTTGGTTCAGTGTTAATTGCAATAATCACTACTACTGGTTTAAAATAAAGGTCCTTCATTTCTTACCCCTGTTGGGTTTTTTCAGTCATGTCAATGATATACAACCTGTTTGGCAATTAGCATCCTTCAGCTACGTAACCTTTTGACACTGCTGCATCCGTATGTTTGTCAGCATCTAAACAGGGTGGCTTTTGGAAAACAGTGATTGACAGTAGGTAGGTAGGCTCAAATTTTAGGAAATAAGGACGAATTTTTTTATGATGATGGTGGTGAAACACTGGAACAGCTTGCCCAGAGAGGTGGTAGATGCCCCATCCCTGGAAACAGGGGTCAGGTTGGACGGGGCTCTGAGCAACATGATCTAGTGAGGATGTCCCTAATCACTGCAGAGGGTGGACAAGATGACCTTTAAAAGTCCCTTCCAACCCAAACCAGACTGTGATTCTGTGAAAACTCTACAGTTCAGGTTTGATAAAGGAAAGAGAAGGCCAGGCACATGGAGGGAAGCTCTCTAAGCCCAGAAGTCTGCCAGGATTTTTAAGTAAGTTTATGTGGGTCTAGAATATCTCTTTCTTGTAATTTCTGATAATTATGAAATATGACAGAAGTATCTGTAACAGAATAATGAGTTCTGGATCCTTCACTAGTACAGCTCCTGAAGCATTCCCATGGCTTCTTTTTGTTTAGAGCTGCCATAAGGAGGCACCTTGGACTATTTTGGTTGCTGAAATGCCTTTTAAGTCTTGCAAAGCATTTCAGAGATGACCAGTCTCTGGTCCTTTTTGGAGCTTGCCCAATATCTTGTATTTTAATATTGTCTTCTCCATCAGATAATTATCGGAGTTCCCCCCACTCATTCTCTGGGGTTTTGTTTCCTCCTGCTGCTTATTTGAAATAAGTAAGTCAGAAAACAACCAGTATCTGTGTGTTAACGTTGAGGACTGACTCATAGAAAAATGAGAGGAAAGATCCTGCTTATCATAAAAGACTGTATCTCTGGAGACGTAAATTGGTATTCATTAAGTTGTTTGCCTAGACTTAGTTAAAAGACGTACTTGAGGAGCTGTCTGAGCAGCGTTTCAGTAGAAAGCAAGTCATCCTCTTCATGGCTAGATACATCCAGATGAAGAGGAGAGACCAGAACGCAGCACTAAATGATGGATTGAGAACAGCCTTCATGGCAGTAAGGAGACAACAGGCTATGAAAGATTTTTCAGAAAGAACAGTATTTAGCACTTTGCTATAGGGTAACACTGACCCATCTTTTCTCCCAAACAAGCAGGTCTCTCTTGTATCTGATCCAGAATTTTTAAGAATGTTTATATACAATTTCTGTCATGCAGGGTCACCTTGGGTTTGATTAGGATTTCTCTAGCTGGAGGTTAGAATTTAATCTGTGATGATTCTGATATCCTGCGTGTCTAAACATACTGGTATCCTGTATACATCCTGCATGTGTCATCAAACAGGGAAGGAGCTGCTGTTCCTGGGTAGTTCAGTATGGCTCGTTTTTGCCATGTCTGCATTCTTCCAAAAATCAGCTGAGTCTTTTGACTTTTGTAATATGTGACAAAGCCACCTATTACAGAGACCTGAGCTGAGCTGGGGCTGCAGTCTGAGAGGAGGTTTTGCTTCCTGACTGGTATCTTTTCTCACTATCCTGAACTGGGACAGATGCTTACAAGGGAGTGTGTGTATTAAGTATTGTGGAGTCTGTGGCTTTCTGCTCTTTATCTTCTATCTTTAAAAAAGTAACTGCACAATGTAACACTAGCAAAGTGCTTTCACTGCTTGGAGAGTGAATACTGTGTCAAATTCCTACACCTGGTGTAACTTTTCTGATGTTCACTGTTTCTCCTTTCATTCTTTGCAGATTAAGACCCTTGATTTCAACACAGCTGGCTAAAAAGGTTGCCACTGAAGAGGTATGTAAAGCCCAGCACTTCTCCTGGTGCAACAGTTTGAGTTTGGAAATTCCCACAAGCCCCTCAGCCTGGCTCTGCCCAGGGAGGTAGTTGAGTCACCTTCCCTGGATGTGTTCAAAAAAAGGGTAGATGAAGTACTTAGGGATATGGTTTAGTTTAGGATGCGAATGGTTGGACTTGATGATCTTAAAGGTCTTTTCCAACCTTGTTATTCTGTGATTCTGTGATTCTGTATGTGGTAGATACAGGCAAAAGAAATGAGAACCTTGTCTGATCAGCCCAGGAGTTTGGTTACTACAAACTGCAAAGCTGAGGTTGCCTGTTCTCCAACCAAGTTTTGCCCTTACTTATCCATCAGTAACCTCAGCACAGCCTCATAAACTCTGGTTAGACAGCAAAAAAGACAAAGCTCCCTGCAAGCTTCTGAAAAGGCACGTATCACACAAGTGGGAAGCAGGAGCAGGAGGGGGGCAGAGCTTGTGGCCACTTCTCAATACTTGGTCCATCCCTGCAGAGAAGGGGGATGATGCAGAACACTGCTTCTGTGCAACTGTGCTTCTGTGAGACACTGGTGAGGGACCACAAAGTGACAGCTTGCCTGATACAGCATGGCTTACTCTTGCTTGGTTTGCTTGTTTAGTTTGAAAATATAATAGTGCTGTAGAAAAGTTAGGGCTAGTGACTGGCCACTACCAGCACCCCTCCTTGGGTGGCCTTGTGAAGATGTAGTGAACATGGGTGGCTGAAGGGAGCGTGATTATTTTCAGTCACACCAATAACTGCTTTCCTTCACTATTGCACTCACACATACACATGGTGTGTATGATAAAACAGCTGCCTACTGCATACCTAAAAATCTTCCTAATATACCAGAGATATTTGTCTTCCAAAGTTGTCTTCATTGTTTTTCCCATGAACGCATGACACTGACACCCTTTCGATACTGAAGTTGGTGCCCTGGTTTTGGCTGGCATAGAGTGAATGTTGTTCTTAGCAGCTGGTGTAGTGCTGCTTTTGGGGGTTAGGATGAGATAACACACTGATGTTCTAGTTGTTGCCAAGCAGGCAAGGACTTTTCAGCTTCTCATGATGCCCTGCTAACGAGAAGGTGGGGGGTGCCCCAGAAGCTGGGAGGGGACACAGCCAGGACAGCTGATGCAGACTGCCCAAGGGGATATTCTGTACTGTATGACATCATACTCTGCTTATAACTGGGGGTTGGCCAGGAGGCAACACAGCTGCCCTCTGAGTTCAACCACAACCCTTGGGCAGTTTGACATGCTTTGACGGTTGCCCATCCTTACATAAAGATATAAACCAAACTGAAGCCCAGGATATCTGCAAGTGAGTTCAGGAAGTTTTGTTTCACGGCGTAGTTTGACTGCCTTATTTTCAGAATGACTAAACCCCATTGATTTTCAGAAACAGTTTGATATCTTGCCTGGAGAAATACATTTTCACTTCTTACGCTCTGCTCATTAGAAAACTCTGCACATTTTTAGAAATGTAGCAGTCTGGAAGTGGACATGATAATTAGAAAAAGGTCACATTTTAATTAGTGTAGTGCAATTTTAAAAAATAATGACTCAATTGTAGCTTCTTTATATTCACCCACTTTTTCAGAGCAGATGGATACTTTTAAGCATATAAATTGATATATATTGTGATGCTGATTTCGTCTCAAATTGTTCTGTCTATATCTGCTTATACCAAAACGTAGATGGACTCAATTTGATCATTCTGGAGGCAAAAGCAGTGGTAGGAAATATAAAATAAACTGGAGGGAAGTCCCTCTAAATAATATGATTAATTTGAGCATTAAAAAATCATGAAGACCTGTCTCTGACTGATCCAAATACCTAAATACTTGATTTTCTATTAAAATTAATGAGTATCTTTTGCCCTATTAATGAGCTATTGGAGCAAACCCTTAGGTGACTTTGAAAAACTCAGGCTGATTCTTTAGCTTGACTGGCATGGTGTATGACAAGTTAAGGAACAGCTTTGATGTGTGAATAATTAGCCTATCAACTTTTTGGTACAGGGCCGTTCTCTTATGCTGTATCTCTAAAATGCCTGGAGTTACAGGGATTCTGGGAGCTGCTGCATCCCAAGTAAATATAAATAATTAAATAAATAAATGTTTAAATGCCGAATCAGAATTTACTGCCAATGGGATTGGAAAAGGTGCAGCAGTACATAGCTGCATACTGTGATTTAAAACCTAAAGCACTGTAGGACTTTTCTTGTGGTAGGGACCAGAAGAGCTGAGGTTTCCCAATCTCCCTCAGATCATTGATTGTTAGGAACACCTTACTGCTGTCCTTCCCAAGGAGGGGTCCCAGTCTGTCTGTCTCTCCTAGCAGGGGAGGTGAGGACTCAGTGCAGATAAGTGCTGACTAGGGACAGGTACTGTAAAGTATTCCCATTTCTCAGAACTGCTCGCATGGCAAAGGAGCATCAATGGCTAATCTTTAAAGTTCTTCAAGTTGCCATGAAATGCCACTTTTTTCGCCACAAAAGCTCTAGTGTACAAATCCCAAAAAGCCCAAGTGCACAATGGAGGTGAAAAGTCCTCTGTTACAAAGCTGGTGGAGATAAATCTCCTTATGTCTCTTCCTTGGATGAGAGAAGGAGCTGGAGCCTTATCTATACTGAGCACCCCAGGGGAGTGAGAGCTCCCGAGAGACTGGAGCTGGGGCTGTGCTGGGACAGACCCCCTGCTGGTTCCTGCCCCGTTCCCAAATCTGTCACTAGTGAACAGTGCTACCTTCTCCAGGCTCACCTGTGTCTCCTTGTGCTGTTGCACTTTCTCTCCCTCCCTGCTGTGTCCTGCCTAACCTTGAAGCAGCTGCGGATGTACATTTAGGGAAAGGGTCCTGTCAGCAATCAGTTCCCAAATTAGTGTCAGAGATCGTTATTCTGATGAATCTCATAGGTAATGTTACAGGTGCTGGCGTGTATTATCAACCCAGTGCTCTGCCATCACATGCAGTGCAGTCTGAAGAGTGCTGTTTGTTCGGCAGCTCATTGTGCCTCCAAATAAATCCAACCAGAGCTGTCAAAACCAACACATGTCAGGGTTTTTCTGATTGGAAGGGTGCGTTTTTGCTATCATTAAAGTGTCAGTAACGTTGTTATTGTGCAATAGGCCTGATGTGAGTCGAGCACAATGAGGAAAAGGTTGTAAGTTTTCCTGCAGAGCCCTGCTGAGGAGCCTTCACTCCCAGATGTCTCCTTACCTTGTGCTTGAGAGAGGATCCTTGCTCTGCTGTTACTGTCTCTGGATATTTGACTTACCCAGCTATGAATTATGTGAAAACTCTGGGTATTTAGGCCTGACTTTCATTTGGGCAACATTTCACTGAGCAACTTTCATGTCCTCTATAAGAGCTGAGCATCCAGCACTGGATGCAGGCTTCTCTGTGCGGAAGCTGCTAATGTTTTGTACAAATATTGCAGAAAAGGAAGGGCTGCTTTATTGTCCCCCGTTCTTTTTTGCAGGCGGTCTTTCCAAATGCACAAGCAGAAGCTCCTGACTTAGAAAAACCAGCAGCTGTGCTCGTGGAGAGTGGCCCAGTAGCTTATAACCCTGATGAAGAGGTGGAAGAGGAAGAAGTAGAAGAAGATGATGATCACTGCATGAGTGCCTTGCAGTTAATGGGAGGAAATGGTAAGCTGGGATGCTGTCTAAATTACCATTTACTGGTGCTGTGGAGTTCATTATTGCAGGGCTGAGGACAGACAAGGTGCCCCTGTTTGTCCCTGTCCTCTGTCAGCTCATCCCATGCAGAGCTCCTGACGCCTTTCCGGCATCTCCCATTCCTGTGGGAAAGCCTGGAGTTACCCTTGTCCGAAACCTGACCTTCTCAGAGACTCCTCCTGAGAAAACTTGGCATCTCAAGCTTTAGGCTAAGAGGGCTTCTCAAGAACGAACTAATGTTATGCCTTCTTCAGAATTACGTTTATTAATGTGGATCTGAGGAATTAGAGGGTCAGGAACCCCTCCATCAGCAGTGCTTAGCGCTCTTTGACTCCCAAGCCCAGCCACCGTGCTCCTGCTTGCTTCCTCAGCAGGGACTGCACCGTTCTGCCTTGTCTGTGAGCCCTGGGGACGTGGCTGTCCAACTCCAAACAAAACGAATCGTCACACTCCACTTCTGGCAAAAGTGTGAGGAGGAAAGAGTTCTTCAGCAAGTACAGAAATAGCGTTGATAGAGTACGACGTGCTGCATGGCACACAGATGTTTGCTAATTTCTTTGGGTTACCCAGAAAAGCCAGCCATTTAATTAGGTTTCGTTGCTGGCAGGAAAAGGCAGGATCATCTCCGCTGAGGGGTTATTTTTTTTTCCTAGCTGGACACATCCACATTTATCCTTTATTAAAAACTTCCCCTTAGAAGCTAAGCTTTGAAAAAATACACAAAAATATTTTTTGTGAAATGAGAGCTGCTAATTACGGGTTGTGAAAAAGCAAGATGGGAATAAATTTCCTTCTGAACTGTTATTTACTGCAAAAAACAGTCCTTCCAGTGCCATTAATTTCGCTTTCACGGACAACATGTATACATTTCACAAAAGTGGCTGTTGCTTTTAAATTGATTTCTCCACTGGAAAATAATTGCTGAACCGTAGGAAAAGCAGTTTGTTTGCCTGCATTTATTATTAGAATAACGTTCCCAAGAAAAAGGCACCCATGTGGGGAGGGTGGGTCTACGTTTATTAATAAACCCCCCACAAAAATAGAACAAAGGTCACTGAGCTTTTTTTTTTTCTTTGCAAATGTTACTATTTTTAAACCATTCTGAGAACATTCCACTACTCCCTGTCTGGTCTGGACAGCTGAAAAATCAGAGTTTAAAACAAACAAGAAAAAGGGGGGGCAGGGGCAGAAAAAGGAGAGAGGAGAGGAGTGTTCCCAGAATCCAAACACAGGTGTGTGGAGCTGCTCGACAGAGCAAGTAATTCCTTCCTAACTGTGCTCTTTGCTGGGTTTGGACCCCATCTGCCTGGAGTGTACAGATAGTGAGCTTCACCCAGTCTACACAAGTTATTATGGATCACACTTAATTCTGCTTCCAAGCATTAGCTTGAGTCTCTGGACGAAATGTTGCACAGTATTGGATTTGGAATCTAAAGGTTAACTCTACTGAATGCTCCTGTGTGATAGTTATCCTTAGGTTCGACTGTGCAACAGAAAATACCCATTTCAGTGCATTTGGAAGCACACAGAAAAGCAATCAGTGCATTAGAAGCACACAGACCTGCCTTCTGACACATGCTTTGCACAGTCTGTTTAAGAAAACAAAACTGGGTTAAAAAAAAGATGGGCAAAATTTTAAGTTGTTCCTCTAGGATTAAATAGGTTTGAGTCAGATGTGTTGGTCAGGACTCCTTGCATGGCTTCTTTGGTGTTGATGGGCTCTCTGAGCTAGCTCTGAACCGTTGCAGTTTCAGCTTACAAATCCACACATGCTATAAGCAAGCCAGCTTTTCTCTTGGTGGCTATGACTGGTGAGAACTGGGCTGACTTGTAAATGTGTGCTGCTGCTTATCAGCCACCCAGTTCCAAATTGCTTATGACAATCAGGTTTGCTCACCTTAACCTCTAAATTACACCAAGTGTTTCACGTATCCATGTGCCAGGTATTCCTAAATGAGTGACAAATGAGGAGAGATATTTACACATACGTGCTTACAGATGTTTATTTCATAGAGGGAAGCACACACGAGAATTTTTTGCTTAGCTCTAAGAAAATACATGATTTTTTAAACTGCTTGCTTAAGGCAAAACATACCATCTAGTTACACAGCAGGAAAACAACCTGGAAGGAACGGTACTTTTGTTATATCTGCCATCTACCTGGAATATTTGCATTTTTATATGCCTTTGTCTTTGTTTCAGATTACGGCTGCGATATGGACGATGACGATGGCTATTAGTCCCATGTACTTCCAAAGGATGTGGACTGTGTCTTCTTCCCAGCAAATCTTCAGACTTCCCAGTGTATGAATAGCAAAAGCAGCTGGCTGTGATCAGCAGATGTAATCGAACAATCCTTACTTTTGTACCGTGAATTTTAGGTTGGCATTGACTCTGGTCGGTTTACATTGACCCATAACCCAGCAATAACGTTTGGGTTTGTACTTGAATTTTTTTTTTTTTATATTGCTTTGGTGAATCCTAGTTTGAGGATGAAATTAATGGGATTAAGATTTCCAGCGAACAAAAGAAAAAGAGACAAAACAGACTGTGTGTAAAGCATGTGTGGCTGAAAGCAACGCATCTCTTATTTATGTGGCCCTGCTTTTAGGCATGCTGTTGAAAGGGAGCAGACTGCAGGACAGATAGGGGAACAGGTAAAAAGGACAAGCATGCCTGTTGATTATTTGAGTGTGGTGGCATTAGTTGTCTCATAATGCTACAGCCAAAAGAAGACATTACTGACCTGTACAGTAAACATGACCCTGTTATTGTATACCAGGTTTCTTACCCAAGCCTATCAAAAATTAATGACAAGTTGTGTATTTGCAGGGCAGTTTCGATTTCTCTGACATGAAGTAAATACTTCTTTATATTAATCAATTTGTAGATTTCTTAAAGAATATGACAATAGAAGACAATGTTGGCAGTGAATAATCATCTTCCACTCCAAGTCCAGTGTGATTTATGTGGAAGGAGGGAGAAGACCTGGATGAGACAAGAAGTTTAGAGAACGATGCCGTGCCCACGTGCCTTGTTGTGCCTGGTATCGCTGCAGGAGAGTCACTCTGCCCATCTCTCTGGAGTTCTCTTGTCTGACTGAGTTAGAGTGAAGGTCTGCTCCCAAGAGCTGCCTGTCTCTAAAACCAGTTGAAAGAAAGAGAAAGCTGAGCTTTTTAATAAATAAGCTAGCATCTGCTTTAGCTGAATTTAATTTAGTGTAATTTATTTAACATTCTGTAGGTAAATTAAAGGTCACCATGCAGCAGTTTGACTTTTGTAGCTTAAATCCCACCCTTAAACAGTCGCTGCTGCATGAATGATGTGGGTACTCCCACCCTAAGTGCCCCAAAATGTCAACAGGCGGGTCCTTCTCTTACAGATACAGTGCTGGGAGAGCGGGGCTAAGGGCTCAGAGCTCAGGAGATCCCACCCTGTCACCTCTGACTCTTTGCCTGTCCCTGGCACTGTTGGGTCCAAGGCTCCCGGCTCTCGGCAATGCACTGCACTCTGGATCACGCTCTTGGTGACTGCACCTGCAGGATGTTTTCATCTCTCTCCCTTGTCTAGTGACAATCATGAACACCGTAGCACTGCAAGCTTGTCTTAACACCAGGGAAAGACAGCTATTTATCTTAAGAACATGGTTTCTGTTAAGCTGTCTCTCCTGGTCAGCTCGTCCTTTGACCCTTTTTGAGGAGCGCTCATCACTAAAGCACCCTCCATCCTGCCCCTGCGGAGGGTGGGTTGTGGTAGGAAAAGAAGCTGCCTTAGGAGGCTCTGTAGCTACTGCCAGCCACAGTGATGCTGCTGCTCATATCTGTGCTCATCAGGAAAGAGGGGAAGGCCCGTATGGCCTTCTGTACTTCTTCTGTCCCTCTCAGTAGGATGCATAAGAGGGATCATGTAAGTAGAGCATGAGCAAGTTCTTTTTTTAGGAGCAGACTTGATACTATTTGGCTGATAAATGTAGTTTTTTGGGTGGGTTGTATCCGCTAGATATTTCTGAGCCCTGTGTAGTATTTCTGCAATGACTTCTTAAAAGCAGAACTCGGTAACAAAAATGATGTGGCAAGGCTAATGGGAAGAAGAGTTCTTCTGAACCAGATTCCACTTACCTAGTTTGCTGCACTTCAGTGGAAAGAAGAGATTCCATATATTTCATAGGGGAAAAGCTGGCATTTTCACCAAAAATCTATAGATTTTTTTCTGAAACTTTATAAATACTGCACAGAAAATGATACTGAGGAGATAAACCTTTCTACCTCTCTTTTATCTATACTGTAAATTAAAAATCATGCTATAAGCAGACAATTTTTTTTTAAAAGTAGTTGGTTTTATCAAAGTTCGTGCTGTGCAAGTCTTTGAGACAGTTGAGTTTGAGCATTTGGGTTTGAAATAATCTTCCAATAGCACTATTACAAATACCCATACTCTCGGTATCTTCTCAAAGCTCGGGTTTTATTCCAAGGTACACATTATTCCCTATGCAGGAAATAAACATGCATAAATAAACATGTGTATGACTCACGTAGGTCGAGTGCTTTTCTCAGATGCATGATGTTGGTTCTTAAAGAAGCAGCTAAGATGAATTCTTTATTGCTGAGGGTCTTTCCTCCAGTCTTCTGTGTAGTACCCCAAAGGATACTAAACCTGCTGCCAGTGTGGTGATGTTACATGCGGGAGCTGAGAGTCGATCCAAATGGCTGCTGCTGGTCAATTTGAATTTCAGTAGCACGTTGTGTTTCTGAGAACATTGTTCCCTGCACTGGAAGGAGAGGGTCTCAGTTTTATGAATGCTTTTGTGTGATTTGATTAGGAAAAGCTATCGTGTAGTCTGCTAGGAAGGCACTGGGAGGGCAGAAAAGGAAAAAAGGGAGGGAAACAAGAAAATAAAGACCTACAATTCCATAGCATCTCAGTATTGGTGGTGAAGTCAATGGCCTGGTTTCTGTAAAGTGAAAGGAAAGGCCGTGGTATGGGATCGGCAGACTTCACTCTGAGCATTTTAAGGCTTCTTATGTGGTTATGTACGTTTTTTAATTTATTGGTGACTTACCGGGATTTTTATAATGTTCATTCCTTCTTGATTTAACTAAGCTCAGGAAATGTAAACAGATTAGAACATGCTAGTTTCTGTTTTTATAGCTAGTCATTAAAATGTAAAAAGATTAACACTGCATTAACTCTGTTTACTACTGTTGACGTATCTGGACAATTTTGTTGTATATAAGTAAGCCTAAATTCACTTGGAGTAATTTGGACCCTGCTTTTCTCAGGATTCTGATTATAATGAAAAGAGCTTATAAGGCTTCAACATTTGTTGTTCTTAGATCTTCTTATTTGAACCCACACAAGCTGTATATCATCGGGTTTGTTGCATAAAGCATGTCTCTTGCTGTAAGTCACTTCACTTGACAGGCAAAACCCTCCAGCTGCTGCATCCAGCTTGTCTGCCATGCGGCCTCTTAACACTCTTTTATTGTGGGAGTAAAAAGAAAGTGAAAGAAATAAGGAAAATAATGGGATTCTTCAGTATGGTGAGTGCATTTTCAGTGTCTTAATCATCTGTGACATTTCTTTAAAATCTCTGTGTTCAGTACAGCAACTTCTAAATGGTGCCAGACAGCCTTGTCTTGAGGGTTAAACATGTTTGTCGAAAAAGTTCTTGCCATCCTGATGGCTTGTTTGTATTCTTTGGATTGCATTGAAACTCCGGTCGCAGATGTGTACAGTTAATGTAGAGTTTGCCTAATAAATGTTCTGTTTCTTATTTTTGTGTTGAATCCTTGCATTTGGTTCAGTTTGTGCCAAGGAAATCAAACTTGTTTGATGTAAGCATATGTATCATCCTTACACAGCCACAATATAAGCCATGTTAAGCTTTTTTTTTTACTGTAATATATTTGCTGTAAATAAAAGGTGAAACCCTTGTGTAACCCAGCTTTTGTGATGCTGTCCCAGTACCTTCTGATTTTTCTGTCTTCATTCTTATGAACGTTCATTTTTGATTGCTGCATGATTGGTTGATGGCAGCCAAAATTTGTAATTCAGAGCTTTCTTCTGCTTCTACAAGGGAAGACACATCTAATCAGACAAGTGGGGTTTTTTTTGCAAGATATTGTTCTGCTGATAAATGCAGATACTTTCTGTAAACTGCATAACATTAACGAGGTTTTTCCACTAAGCTCTATAATTAACTGACTGTGGGAACAATATATATAGCGTGTGTTTAGTGGAACAGTTCCAGTGCTTGTTCCTGAAAGTTGTATCTTGATAAATAAGGTGTGTGCTGTGCTGAGTTAAAAACCATGTTATTTTGTCCACATCTGGTCACCACGGTTTGGAGGCCAAAATCCACATCTACACTTTGTGCACAAGGGTGTTTGCCCCTTTTTTTTTTCTTTACTTCTGGACAGGGAGCTACTACTGGATTCTCAGGACTGTCTACTGCGAAGTTACAGCATGGAACAGGGCAAGGAACAGTAGTTTTGCTAAGGCAGTGAGTGTGTGTCATTCTGGCACTTCGCTGGGTTCCCATAATCTCACCCAGGTACAATTCTGCTCTCACTGACATCTGGGCAGTTTTCTCTTGTTTCTTTTCAGCTGTTCCAGCCCCTTCCACTGGCACTTGGGAACTTCTCCAGTGACGTGCATCACTGAGGCTCTCTCACTCAGAACATCTAAGCTCCTAAAAAGTACTGGCCACCTTGGCCTCGTATCTTCTGCTCTTCCTAAGCTGTACAGTTACTGGCTTTTTCTCTTCCCTCCCACGCCAGACTCTCATAACCAAAACCACACTGTCCCCCCAGCTGCATTCATCAAATACACACCCATTAAGGGTCTGGGAAGTTAAATAATGCTAATAATAAAGCTGGAATCTTATGAAGCTTTAGATTTGCTTTATTTGTCACCGGTAGATCATAGAACACTTGCTCTCAGGTTCGTGCGTTGTAACCCAGAAAGGGCTGTTGTCATTTTCCACTCCTGCCACACGTGCAAGAAGAGTTACAGCATATTATTTGGCATTTCTTATGCCCACCCTGGTACCTGACAGTGGTCTTGTGAGTGGTGGCTGGTTAGTGAAAGGGGGTAAGCATGTGAGAAGGGAACGTGGGGGTAAATTAATTACTTGACAGTGTAACAGATTCACATGGTGAGTTCCTTCATTGTAATTGTTTTTTTCTTATGGGACTTTTGTGCATTTTCATGGAAATGAGGGAGGCACATACATTTCCTAAAAATGCAAAATGAAATTCCCATCTTCTTGTGTGACAAAAAGCATGGGATTTAATAACTTCTAGTCCTAATCTTAAGTTTGAATTCCACCAGTTCACGGTCACTGAATGGGTTGAGCTTCACATTCGATGATCTTTCGAGGTCTCTTCCAACTCCTAACATTCCCCACCAGCTCTTCCTTGTGAGAACAAGGCCCAGCATGGCACCTCTCCTCGTAGGCTCTGTGACCACTTCCTTACCAGGTAATTTTTCTTCTGTGGGAAAGGTAGAAGGCATTTATATGCAGAGACTCAGAGGGGCAAAGGTTGCATCTTGGCTGCAGCACAGGTGAGGTAGCGTTGCCCGTTTTCCACACAAGAATTCCAGGCTCCTCCTGTTTTGTGGTGTATCCTGCACCATTGTCATCATTAGTAAACTGGACAGTCCAGTGGAGGATACTGAAAGGGGTAGGACACCTAGCCAGGCAAGGGAGAGGAGATGGCAAGGTGTCTTTGTTTCACTTGAGTAAAAACAACCAAGTGTAATTATTTAGAGAGGTTTTAAGGGCTGGAGTTTAATGTTAAGGAGAAAAACAAACTGCATTAAGCAATCCAGAAAGATCAGGGAGTATTTCTTTGCAGTGATGTGCATTGGACTGTGCGACAGGCGGTAAGCATAGGAAGGGACCAAGGATAATGTTCACAACTCTGGAAACCTGACTGGTCTCACAGCTGCATTAAAAATTGAAGTCTTTGGCCATGCCACTGCTTCTGACATGCCTGAGCTTTAGTCAGGTCGAGATGGGATGTCTAATTGTGTCCCGAGATGTCTGGTTAATGGGCAGCAGTGTTCCCTGCCCGTGGGGTGGTGGCCGCGTTTCTGCCTTGGTGCAGATGTTTCCTGCCCCCCGCCCATAGCTGCTCATTCCCAAAGAAGAATCTGTGTGGTTTTTGGGAAATAAAAGCCACATGCTCATTTCTCAACCTTTTTATAACCATGACAAAAAATAGGCTAAGCTGCTGACTGCACAGCCCCAGCTGGCCTTGCGTATGCCTTGCAGCAGAGCAGTAGCACGTGCTGGAGGATGGTGCTTGTGGCTGGGGCAGCCATCCATCCACGAACAGCTCGGCAGGTAGTGTGCCTGGCAAGTGTTCCTTGACGCCTGTCCTCTTTCATGAGCGTCTCCAAAGACTGCTCTTCTTGTAGAGGTGCTATTTCCAGTCTTTGTTAAATACACATGAGCAGATAAGGATTTCAGAGAAAACATATTTGAGCAAAAGTCCTGTGTGAGAGTGGAACCTATGCCCTGAGCAGATGCTTTTGGCAGTCCGGGATCTCAAGTTCCTAAAAATGCAAACAACTAATAGGAAGGTAAGGTGAAAATATCCATGATAGATGTTCACAGTTGCTGTAAAGTGGTATGGTTCCTGCAACTTCACATGAGGCAGTAAGAGGTCTGCTCTTACACAGCAGTTGAAGACCATGTGCCATCAGCAACAGTCTCTAGAGGTGGTAGCAGTAGTGGAGGAAGGGAGAAAAGTGTTCTGGAGTGAAAACAGGTTGTGATATTGTGGTATGTCACCCAAAACCCCTTTGTTTGTCAAGCACAACTTATTGCCTTGTCTAATTAACCAGCAAAGTGGAGTTACCTGTTCTGCTGATTTTAAAATGAATGAGATGAGGGAACTTCAGTGGCTATGTGGCTGTAGTGTGTGACATGTAATGCATTGCTTCTCTCCTCTGCGTGGGGAAGATGGCCACGGCTGTCAAAACTTTCTCCTCCAGGTGGTCATAGGCTACTCTAATGGGGATCTGCTGTCATTGAGTTATGCTTCTTCAGAGCAGCCTCATGTCTGGGAAATGGGCTGCATCCCTGTATCTGCTGTGATTGCTGCCCATGCTCTGGGAGCTCACCAAAGGAGAGTTTCCATGCACACACCGGCACGATTCAAGTAAGATTCATGGGTTGACACAGGGTAAAATATGGCTAAAGCAAGTGGTTTCAAAACTCCAGTCACTGTTTTCAAGCAAACTCTTACACAAGGCCACTGGGAGATTACCTGATACTGCATGCTGCATTAAATCAGTAGGACCTACCATAAGCTCTGAGGTCTCCAACAGCAAATCAGTGCAGTGTGAGTCATCATGTTTACTTTTCTGGGCCATCAGGCACCACAAGGAAGAGTCTGAGTGGATTTTACTGCCTGCAGTAAGATGAAGCATCTTTCATCTTGTTGCTCTTCCCTGTGTGTTTTCTATTGGTTCAGAGGATTGGCTGCGCTGCATTAACAAAATGCCATCTAAAGCACTTTTGGCCAGTGTCCCTGGCACACACGCCAGTGTAGACTTTCTGATCTCCCCTGGCCACTTGGTAAGTGAAAGGGCTCTATCAACAGGGACAGTGCCAACCCTTGTAAAGCTGCCCAGCGTAGACCCCAAGCGCTCTCACTGCTCATGGGTATAATAGTGGTGTGAAAGGGGCTACATCTCAGATGGGAGATGGTGGTACACCACTTAGGGGATTATATTTGTCCCAGTCTGCTGCACAGAGGTGGGCAAAGTCAGTTTACCTCTATGCAGAGAAGTAAATTTGGGATCCCACAGGCTGTGTTCAGACCACAGATCAGTCTCATTCGTTAATTCACCTTGAAAACTACAGCAGATATGATGCTGAGAAGGAGATAAGAATTGAGGCCATCTGTGACACCACAAATGAAGATCAGAAATAGGTGGGATGAAGACACAGCTATTACAGGATTTGGCTGACATTTGGAAGGAAGGCTGTAGCTTCTCCAGTGTCATTTCAAGCCTGCTTTCTCAGCCAAGCTTAGTTATCATTAATATTCTTCAGTTAATTGGGGCGTAGGGAGGCTTACCATGCAAGAAAGTGTTTTTGGGGGCTTTGGGGTGTGTGTTTTTATGTTGCTCCTTCTATTGCCATAAATTGCAAGGACCTTGCTGGGGATTGCAGCAGAGTCCTCAGTGCTCAGCAGGAGTAAGCAATCACTACTCAACAGCAGAGATGGTAAATGATACAAAAGAGGAGAAAAGCAGCACAGATGGAGAATTGCAATGAAACTTGGAGTGTGAAACCATCAGTTGTTTCCAGGAATGTCTCACATCCAAGGTAGGAGAAAGCTGCAAGTGGAGTGGAGGAGACCTGGTCTGGTAAGCTGTGACCTGAAGTTCCTTCTCATTTCATATCTGAAACAGGCTCCATGTTTCCTAATTCTGCAAAGGTGGGGGGTGGTGAGACCATCTCAGATGGCTCTCTACGACACTCCGTATTCTTCACCATTATCTGCTCACATGGACATGATGCCCGACTTGCTCTCCTCCAGCTAGTGATTATAGCTCACTCACTGCCAGATCCTGTCCAGCTCTGCAGCTCAGCAGACAGGACTGGAGCATCACAGCAACAGCTCCTTTTCCATCACTCAGGGCTTCACCCATCCCTTTGCTCTGAGTCTGTCTGCTTTGCTGTCTCTGATATTCTTGCCCAGTTTCTTGTTTCTTGTATAATTTCTTACTCGTAGCTTAAGGAAATGAACATGGGGGCTGGGGAAAACTAGCACCACCAAGGGCTTTTGGTAAATTGACATGAGGCTGCTAAGTCCATTTCAGAAAGTCCATAGACCCTTTGTACCTATGTTTTCTTGCCTTCCCTGTTACACACCAATTGCTGGTGGTTTTGGATGTTGTGAGATAATTCCTGGAAATGCTGCTCTGGGTTGCAGTGTGTTAGGTGGTGGGGCAGATAGTGTGAGATCAGTGCAAAAAGCAGCAGTGTCCTGGCCACAGCAGCATCCAGGAGTGCCAAAAAAGAAGCCTTAAAGAAGAGGAGTCCTTGTGTCTGAGGGTGCAACAGGTGAGAAAGGGCTGAGCTGAGAGTATGGCACAGACAGGTTTAACTGGAAAGCAGGAGCAACAGCTACTTCCCAAACAATGCCAGAGAAGAGCTCTATGGATAAGAGTGTGTTTTGCTTCTGGATAGCAGCCCGTCAATACATTGGGCTGCATCCTTGGCTGGTGCAGCCATTGGTGCACAGTGAGACTCATCCAGTGCCATAGAGTCACCCTTATGGTACAGTGGAAGTCCTGCCTCACAGTCATCCTGTCTACCAGCAAAGAGGGAGAATGTCTCCTGAGGAGAAAAAATCACCTATTGGAAGCCCTGCAATCCATAATGAACATTTGAGGTCTAAAAAGCTAACAAAATGGAATGGAGTCAGGCATGAAAGTGAAATCTGCCTTTTTTAACTTAAAACCAGTATGATATCAGCAATGCTGCAGTGTCTGCGAGCAGTCTGAATAAAAATGTGGATGCATTTAGGCATTATGGTGTTTGTACAAGAAATGTTCAAAGGGCTGAAGTCTTCAGTCTCTTTAATTAGTCATGGGAAAGGCTGAGTAAGCTGGGACTGTTCAGCCTTGAGAAGAGAAGACTAAGGGGGGACCTAATCAAAGTTTATAATTATCTGAAGCAGGGGATGCAGGGGGAATCAGCCAGCCCCTTTTCAGTGGTCTGTGGGGATAGGACAAGGGGCAATGGCTGCAAGTTGGAGCATAGGAAGTTCCGCACCAACATGCGGAAGAACTTTTTCACAGTGAGGGTGACTGAGCACTGGAATAGGCTGCCCAGGGAGGTGGTGGAGTCTCCTTCACTGGAGATATTCAAGACCCGCCTGGACGCCTATCTGAGCAATATGAGCTAGGGAGCTGCTTTGGCAGGGGGGTTGGACCTGATGATCTCTCGAGGTCCCTTCCAACCCCTACAATTCTGTGATTCTGTGATTCTGTGATCATTGGCTTTCCGTGAAAGAACAGCAGATTGTTGCTGTTCTGTCTTTCTAAATACATGTCCTGTTTCCCCCTTAGTATATTTCATTATAAAATACAATATTAAAGCTTTAAAAAGTCTTTATTAGCTAGCAGATGGTTTTGCAAGTCATTTTAATGAGATGAAGAAAATTTTAATGGCAGACATTTAAAGTTATGCTTAGACAGACTATTGCCTCGGAAAAATCTTGGGAATGTTTTCTCCTTGGTTTTGGCAGAGCTTGGCACCAGATTATGTACAGGGGAATAGAAGGGGATGATTTATGCCGACTAGTTCCCTCCTGAGAGTGGTTTTACAGTAGCGGAACATCGTTGAGTTCCACTGTCACGCCATGATTTACAGGGGTGCAAAGAGAGAGGGAAATGTCATTAACTTGATGCAGCTCAGGAGAAATACTACATTTCTTGTATACTTACTTCTTTCCATTGCTGCGGTCAAGAGAGACTTTGGGAAGCTTATGGACCCCCTTGAAGGCAGGGCAGCACTGTGCCAACCCCTTTGGGACATCTTTCTGGATATCAACATCGGCAGCATATGGGGACAAGAAAAAGGAGCCGGTAGAGCCCTGAGCTTCTGCCCATGCAGGACAGCTTTGTGAGTTAGTTTTCTTCTTCCACCCTTGTTACATTTTCTAAATAAGATTCTTGTGCTGAAAGCAAGTAGTAGTTTGACAACATGGCTGTTGTCAATGAAACCTTTAAAGGACTCAGTGGTTCTTCCTGGCCTGTGTTTCTGGCTTGAGCAATCAGTGCCATGCTCTTCGAGGTGTGAGCTGTCTCATAATGCATTAACTCACATCTGAAACACCCAGCCCATGGCAAAGAGGGTTTATATCCCTTTAAATATGTAAGTTCTTGTTTGTGGGTTTGTCGATTTTTTTTTTGTTGTTGGGTATTTTTACTGTGAGTGGTTGCTGACATTGAGACCTGCTTTCTCCAAGGGTTTGTTTTGGCTGTGCAGGGTCTTGGCCTCATGGGAGCAGGGAATGGAGAGCGTGTGATGATTCATTTGCACAGGCAGAGGATTGACTGTCCTTGCACATATTAAGAGATGAATCATGCTTCACAAAAGCAATAAAAAATGCTGACTAAATGAGTGATTGCCTGGCTACCTTCTTTGTCCAGCCCTTTGTTTCTCCCCTGGACTGCTGACCCTGTTACACCTGGCCAGGCTTCAGCGTCAGCTTTTTGCACTGTTGGAGACCTTTGTCCTTCTAGTTTTTCTGGATCTAGCTGATCTAATCTCAAAAAACATTTTTCAGATTCAGAAGAGCCTTGCAGCTATACACACCACACAGGCCATTAAGGAAAGCCCTCCCCTTTCTCTCAAGATAGTGTATTGGATCACCTTACACACCATCAAGAAATAACATGTTGTAATGTAGCTAGGAGCCGTAGTGATGGACTTGTTAGAAATGCCATCACTGATGTATAGAAGGGAAAACAAGAAAGTTTGCTGGGACATTAGCACTCAGCAGAAGAGAACGTCTCTACTTGTGAGCCCTGAGAACCCTAACAGTTGCTCTGAAAATCCCTGTGAGCTCCCAAGACTTGACATGACGAAGGTTACTTCTCCTAATGGCAGCATGTTTCACTGTCCCACTGCCAAAGAGAAACTTGGGAAGGAGGTTGGGGTGAACTGCCCTTCAGGATTCTCATAGCAAAGGTGCCTCTGTATCAAGGGAAGTACTAGCTCTTCATCATCTCCCCTGGTTTGCAATATTAATATTAAGTAGCAAAGAGGGGTCATGCCTGGGTGCTTTGTCACCACCCCAAGAGTCATCTCCATCAGCTCCTAGGCTACTCTTCTGTAATAGACACTTGCTATATTCTGCTGTTTTCTCTGTCCAGGGTTGGGTGTTTCTGTGGAGGCCTGTCCTGAAAGAGAGGGTGCTTGCCAAGAGAAGAATAATTTCTCTGTTTGCCAGGGACAGGTGAGAAGCATCTGTGCTCCCAGTGGCAGATGCACTGGTTGATGAGAATGTATATTCAGCCCTGGAACATGCCCTTCTTGCAATCATGGGGCTGATGAGTAGCAAATTGCCATCCACAGTGCTGTGACTCGGCCTACTCCTGACTGCTCTGCTAGGCTTGGAACAATAGAAGCAGTTTCAGTACCAAATGCCTCTCATATTACAATGTTGACTTGCACGGTGGTCAAGGGGCAAAGGAGCAAGATGGGCCTCTGTCATTTCAGGTGGGTGTAGAAAGGTCGTTGCATTTGGGCAGGTTTCCAGGTTAGGTTGTTCTGGGAACAAAAAGACCCACCTCTCCAAGGTCACAGGATCATAGAATACCAGGTTGGAAGGGACCTCAAGAACCATCTGATCCAATCTTTCTTCTCAAAAGCTCTGGCTAGACAAAAGCCCTATCTAGACAAGATCACCCACCACAAGAAACTATGAAGTTCAACAAGGACAAGTGTAAGGTCTTGCACCTGGGAAAACACAGTCCAGGAGCACAGCACAGACTGGGATCCACCCAGCTGGAGAGCAACTCTGTGGAAAGGAACTTGGGTGTCCTGGTGGACAATGAGCTCAATATGACTGAACAGTGTGTGACAGTGGCAAAGAAAACCAACAGGATGAGGGTTGCATCAACAAGGGCATCACCAGCAGAGACAAAGAAGACATTACCCAGCTCAGTGCTTGTCAGGCCATACCTGTAACAGTGTGAGCAGACTGGAAAGGGTCCCAAGAAGGGCCATGGAGATAATTGGTCCGTGGACATGCAAAAATGTACAGGACCTCACTTACCTTCTTGCTGTTTTGACAACATACTTATTCTGTGGCCCACTGACTCCCAAATGCAACTCTCCAGCTTTGAGGTGTAGCAGCACCAGCCATAAATAGATATGGACATCTACTCTGTAGACCTCTAAGCCTCCCTAGCAATATTTTGCTTCATCTTTGCTTGGCGAGTCCCTAGACTGCCTGTTTCTCTCCACCGAATATGAAGGAGCTGCTGGTGAGTGTTTGGGACTGAGTGTCTGCCTTGTAGGCACCAGGGGTGAGGTGAAGAAATCCCATTCCCGCCTCTCTCAGTCTTCCTTTAGAGTCCTAATTGTTCTAAAGAGCAAGAGGCTTGAGTGCCTCCCTTCAGCCATTAACCAGCCATCATGTGCCACAAAACAGAACAAAAGAGCTTTTAATTTATAGCTAGCCTGACTCGGCATTGTAAAATGTTGCACCATAAATATCTTAGATTAATAATTTGTTTATTTGCCACTTCGCAACAGGCGAATAGGCGGGGATGGGGCAGGTGGGAAGAGCGTGTGTGCTGCTGCTAAGTGATGCTCATTGCATCTAAATTTGACATTTAAAACATGCTCATGCGACAGGCATCACAAAAACTCTGTGAGGAATGAAGACAATTTTAAATGGCCAAAGCACATGCAGAAGAAATTGCAGCTGGCCCATTAGCCCCACACGCTGATTGCTGCTGCTCGCTTCTTCCTCTGGCGTTTCTCATGCTGCGGTTGTATTACTGAAGTTGTGTCACGTCCTGGTGTGTGTGTGTTTAATCTGGGCTCCATCAATGAAATCTGAAGTTCATGTGAGCCGTGTCAAGCCATATCCAGGATGCTACAGATCTCCTGTCCCACCACTGTGGTGCCTGCATCCATGTGCTGTGGCTTGGACTCATCAGGAACAACCCCAGGGTGCTTGGATCCTTGGAGAAGCAACTGCTTTAACAGCCACAGAGCTCTTTTTGACCCAGAGTCACAATGACTGTGAACTTTCCCCACCCTCTGAAACTAAAGTACATTTTGGGCTGAGTCTCTTCCCAAGAGAGCACATGGATAACAGCATCATATGGAGCTGGAGATGAGACTCTTGCCTGCTACTGTCCCTGCAAGCTGTTTGTGCTCCACAGCGTTGGCATCCATAATAGGGCACCCCTGGAAGTGGAGGTGACAGGTGTTCCACTGAAGATGGGGACTTGAGGGGTGGAGGTGGGAAGGCAAGAGGTCATTAGCGCCCCGCACCAGCTGCCCTCATACCTGGACTCAGCAGCTGCACACATGCATCCGTGTAGATGTAGATGTTTGTGCCAGCCACATGTGTTGGAGAAATGCTGCATGGAGAATGTCATGTCTAAATGAAGTTTCACCTAAAAGATCTTGTTGTTTCCAAACACACCAGTGAGATGGGGAAGGGAAAACAGCGTGTGTGCCCCTCTCTGGGGCAGGGAGTCATTAAGGGGCTGGGCAGATGCCTGAGGCTCAGGGACACACTTGCATCCCAGGGAGGGCAAGCTCCTGTTAGGAAACCACTGGGGCATCTCCAGGCAGCAGGAATGGGATGAGTTTCTGGGTAAAGGGTAAAATCTGTCAGGTGCCCTGGAAGACTTCAGAGGTGGGCTGTGGACACACATGGAGGGTGCTCCTCCTCACCAATGAGATGTGCTATGGGGTCAGCTGGCTGGGGTAGCTCCAGGCACAGCGTCCTTATGTGGCCAAGAGTGAGGGATGCTAGGTGCAAATATTATTTAATTTCTCCCTGGCTTTTACAAACACTTGTGATGGCAGTGCTTGTTTCACAGCCTCTGAGTAATTAACTGCTGCTATTGACAATTTACCTTCACCTGGCTTGTGCGAGTCAAGTGTGATTTAAGGCACCTGGATAATTGTGTTGCTGTTCTCTCTCAGGAACTGGGTGAGCAACTGGGGCATAAATTCCAGAGGAACAGTTCCCTTGTGTTGGGGCCAATGTAGAGGTCCTGTGGGATAGGGTAGAGCTCACTACAGGCTTGGGAGAGGTTATTGGCAGAGCAGAGTAAAGGAAGCTAAGCAAAAAGAGTTCAATTTCTCCTGGAAAGACTCACTGGAAGGAAGAGTGAGTTTGAGGTGCTCTGTGCCTGTGGAGAGCAGAGGTAGGTGTGAGCTGCCCTGGGTCATGGCAGGTGGGTATACCTCAGGAGCCCTGGCCACAGTAGTATCCTAGTTAACCAAGGGTGTGGAAGTCTGCAGGGTGACACACCTCAGACCTTTGAGTCATGTGGGAGCTATCATTGTTTTATGCTTTATGCTTTTTGCTTTATGCTGCATGGCTGTTGGGGTTTGAGATGTTTCCCTTGAGACATTTCCCTGTTGTTTATGGTTGCTCAATAAGGGTATTTTTTGTAAGGGGAAAATAGGACTCTCTCTTCTCTTAGGGAAGACGAATGGTCCCATCCAAGTTGTAGTGTGTTAATATTTCATTTAAAATTATGTGTGCATTTGTTCATGAAGGAAAGCAAATGTGTTAGAGCCTTGCCAAGACTGTCACCTGGTTCTCCCTTGATGTGCAGCTCTGTATTTTGCCTGTGTAATCAATGACTCTCTTTTCAACATCCCCTGTCCTCCCTTCTCTCTTCCCTGCACCTCTACCTAGGGAACTTCTTTGCCTTTGCTCCCCCTGGTTATTTAAAATGCAACATGCAGCATTAAAGGACTGACCCTGGGGCTCATCACTGGTGCAGCAAAACTGTGGCCATGGATGTGCTGCTGTGGGAGAAGCTCCCCAAATCTGCCAGTGCAGCTCCTGCCCTGGGAGAGCAGGGCTGGGGAGGTGGCCAGAGAGAGATGCAGAAATGCAGGGCCATTGCCTGCTGCTGGATATGAGGCTGTGCAGAGAGGCAGCTGTCATGTTTGCTGCTTCCCAGCTGAAGTTGTTTGGGTAGATGTGGGCTGCACTCCTAGGCGGGCAGTTTTTATCCAATCTTTAACGCTAAGCTCAGGTCCAGGGTGAAGCTGTGTTGGAAATTCCCATGGGAATTAGTGCAGAGCCAGAATGGGAGAGCCTCAAAGCTCCTTTTGCTGCTCTGCAGAGCAGCACTGCAGTAGGATGGCATGTCAGCCTTAAACTGGAATTTCCTGTAATTTGTCAGTTTTCACAATTCTGCAATTATTAAAATGAGAATTTTCTCTCTTTTTTCCCCCCCCCTCTCCTTTGCATTTGCTGGATGCCATGAATCAGAAAGCGGCTGGAACTGTTATCTTGCTCCAATGTAATTTGATTCTCTCCCTCCCCCTCTTTCCTTCCCCCCCCCCCCCCCCCCCCCCCCCCCCCCCGGCTTAGTATTTGATGAGAAACCTTTGTATTTTCATGCTTTAATACAATCTGGCACATAATTACAAATGACTCATAGATAATCTTGGTCATGGAGCTCTCTGAAATTAGATGATAATTTAGCCTGGAATTTCTGTAGAAAGAACGAAGGAAAAGACAATTATAATTATTCTAATCAAGATATCTTTTTCTTTGCCTGGGGTATTGCTCTGTGAACTGCCAGAGGCCTGAAAGTATTTAGACCGCTTCTGCCGCTCGCTGTTTCCCAGGCAAACACTACCTATCACCACGAAGCTTCATCACCCTGAAATCCCCATAAATGCTACTGATGGAGCGGAGGAGATGAAATGTGCGGGGGCAGAACCGCAGAGCTGTGTGCTGGTGGGGTGTGAGCACCAGAAAGCAAAGGGTCCAGGAGCTTTGTGCAAACCTGGGCCTTCCCACTGGGTGGGACCAGATCCTGTGCAGCAGCACAAGGATGTATTGTGACATCCACCATCAATTCTCACATGGCAGACTGAGGCATTGCAGCTGGCAGAAAGGAGGGATGGATGCTCCCATTACTGGATCGTGTGTGTTGTCTCTTCCTTGGTTTTGTTGCTGCTTTAGTTGCCTCTCATCAAGCGCTGGGCTGCAGGGAGCTGGCCTGTGGGAACAGTGCCCAACAGAAATCATGTCCTTGTCTTCGCTGTCACAGCTGGTGCTCAAGACCCATTTACAGAAGGGATGTCTGGCCCATGGGGCGTTGAGCAAGAGACATCACCATGAAGTACCGCAACTAAAGGGGAAGGAGTTGTTTGTGTGAGGCGGTTGCTGGCCTGGTATGTGTGGCTCCTAGATCTCATGTCCTGGTCTCTCCTTTAAGGTAAATGGAAATACAAACAGAGTGTTAGGAAAATAGAGCATTTATCTTTGGAGAGACTCTGAAGCGTGTGGCTTGTCTCACCCAGCAAAGGCGAAGAGGGGATCTGAGTTCAATCTATAAATACTTCAAAGGGGCAAGCACCAGGGAAAGGAAAAAGCAAAGAAAACAAGGTTGCATAAGAATAAGTAAGAATAAATTAACCATGAAGTAATCTAGGCTGAAAACTGGAAGGTTTGTTGGTATTCTGGGGAGTCTCTCCTTGTTGTATGTTCTGTTTATTCAGGAGTAGGATATAAGGGAGCAGCCTTTGTCCCAGAGGATGAGACTGAAATGTAATGACCAGCCAGGTCCGTGCCAACATTGCTGCCTGTCCTGCTGCTGATTGCTGCTGACAGCAGCACAAAATGAATGTACTTATGAGCGATTCTGAGCCCTGTCCTGCACCCCTGATGGGCAGCACCCTCCTTCCCATCCTGCCTCTGGGGCTTGCTCCTGCCAGTGTCTTGAATGGGTCCAAGCACTGGTGATGCAAAACTGCTCCTGGTTAGAAATCAAGAGATGGTAGGCCAATAGAAAAGTCAAACTGAACAGAAAAATGTCACAGGAAGAGGGATGGGATTGTGATGATCCACATGACCACTCTTGGCATTTAAGTGAATAAAATAGTTTTCAGTCTGTGGTGGGTGCAGGTTTCTTGGCCAGCTACTCTCACATGCAGCAGCATCTGGACTCCTCAGGACCTGGTACACCAGGTGGATGGGATCCCAGATGGCTCCAGCCCTTGGGGAGATGAAGGTTTCTGGCACACAGATCCCTTGCAGCAACCCCTCCTGCAGGTTATACGTGAGTCTTAGCTTGGTTACCTGCCTGATGGAGTGGTGAGTGCTGGCCAGGTGACTGAATGCAATGAGCATGTCTCCCTCACCTCATGTGGTAGGTGCCAAGTGCTGCTTGCACTGCTGAAGCTATGTGTTAACAGCTGAAACCTCACCTCAGGGTTTTTTTCCTGCACCTTTATAGCTCCTGGACTTTCCCCTACCAGCTCTTTTCCCACCTACCACCTCCCAGCACACATCATATTGCACGGTCACACCAGCCACTTGGTGAATGGACTCAGTGGCACAGAATGGGCAGAAGAATCCTTGGAGGGAAAAAAATGACTAATTTCACATTTATTTCTTTAAGTAAAAACTCTCCCTTGCTTCCCCAACTACCACAGTGTTTCCAGCAAACCGAAGGCAAGGCGAGATGCTGTGGCTGGGTAAGGATGAAAGTCAGGAGTGCTAATGTGCTGTGAAAGCCACTCTGAGGCCAGGGAAGGTGATAATTAGTTGATCCTGCTTGCCAAGTCACCATCCCCTTTTGCAGAAGTGTCCCCAACTTCTGATCAAGCCCTGCCTGAGGCTGTGTTCTGAAATGCTCTCCCTCCTATGTGGCTCTGTGAGGGATGAGGGCAAAGGGGCCTTGCTACGATGAATGAAACAGGAGTTTCCCAACCTGCATTAAGGGCTTCCATCTGAAATAGGGTTATCTGCCTTTCCCATGAGATCAGGTCTGCAATTCTTGGGAATGAGCCCTCCCATCCTGTCTTGATGCATCTTCCCGCTGTGCCAGCTCAGTTTGTGCTTGCAAAATGGTTAAGCAGGGATGTTAACTGTTGCTGTAGGATTATGTATGCAGCACTGTTATCCTGATGGAGCTCCTCCATTCACTCCCCAGGAAAGCTGCCAGCAGAGGCTCAGGTGGCTGGGGAAGGCATTTTATCCTGATTTTGCTATGATGCTCTGCTGTTGATAAGCGGGATGTGCTGGCCTCAGGCTGGGCCAGTGCAGAGGCTCAAGGAAGCAAAACAGGGGCTGGTTTTGTGTTTCCTTGCTGTATTTACTAATTGCTCAGGCAGAGCAGGCTGTGAGGATGGAAAGGTGATTGCCTTCACCATATGAATGAGCTGGGCTCTGAACAAGCTGGGGTCCCTGCAGAATGCTGCTGTGCTCCAGGATGGCTTGCAGAGCGCCTGGGAGCACGGTGAGGCAGGCTGCTGGGCGATGCTGCCATGTCCATGGTGCAAAATAAACACCACCTTGGAGGAGGAGGAAAATGCAACGGGGCTGAGGGACTCCCTGGGGCAGGTTCCTACCCTGTGGCCCCACAAAACTCAAGGACTTGGGGGATTTTGTTGCAGTTTTCAACAGAAGCAGGCAAGAGCACCCTGTTCCTCTTTCCTGAGCCCCACACAGCAGTACAGTGAGGTACTGCTGATGCCATGTTGGTTTTTGAGCACAGGGTGCACATGGAGGTGTGCTGACCCTGTGCTGGGACAGCTGGACACGTGAAACTGGAAACCTTGTTCTCTGTCTCGCCCCTCTGGGCTTGGCTGAACTGTACCAGAGCAGGTATGTGAGCAACCCCAACAACTGCTGCTTTCAGGGGGATGATGTATTTCTCTCCCGTACCTGCAAACCCTGATTATCTCAGCAATAGTGTGAATGGAAGCAGCTTGTGAGTGGAGGGTCTGCTCTACCAAGGGTTTCTCTGGGCTGCCCTGCTTCCTGAAGCCTGTCAGAGTTGGGTTTTAAGATGCTGTAGAAGTAGCAGGAGACTAAAGTTTCCGACAGATGCAAAAATAGCAAGATCAGAGAGAAATGAGATTTGATTCAGAGCAGCTGCTGGGAAACAGACCCTTTGCAATAAACTGAAGCGCTCTTAGCGCTTGATGTTTGTGTGCTACAATGAAAACATCTCTGGTACGGTAGGTTTATTTTAACTACAGAGGACAGAACCTGTCAAATGAATGCACAGCCCCTGATGTGAGCTAGTTCATTTTCATGTGTGTGTTTTTTCTGCTCCTTGGCAGCTATTGTAGGGCTCATTGAGGCTGATTTACTTGTGCTGTTTGGAAGGTGGGCTTTATGGGAAGCCACTGCTTCTGATCCCCATGCAGAGATGCATTATCTGTGAGTTCAGACAGGATGGAAGAATAAGCAGGGTGATGATGGATGTTTAGATTTGCCAGCTGAACTAAAACACTGAAGGAGGGGAAAATGCAGCTTTTAACATTTTGCTTCAGCTAAATCCATATACTTTTATTTCACTTCAGATAAACTGTGTGTTTTGTAACATTTATCTGCTCCCCCTCCCCTTAAATAGAAGTTATAGTTAATGTTCGTTTGTTGTAACGTTTACAGTAAGGGGCTGTGTGTAAACTTTCAAAACACTTCTTCAAAAAGAAGAAAAGTTAATTTAAAAAATAATAGTCATCAAACTTCCCCCATCAGATAATCCCCCAGGCTCCCTTTTGCTTTAACCAGCCTGACACAGACTTGTGAACTCTTTGGGTCCCTCTGAATCTGCATTTTCAATTGGATAAGCTCTGAACAAAGAGTTTTCCTGCCTGTGTTTGAGAGCCGCTCTGCTTCCTCTGCCCACAAAGCAATCACCTGTCCCTGCTCCTCTCCGTCTTTGTTCTCAGCTGGGAAGTATTTGTATCTCTCTTTTGGGCCATCAGCAATTTCAGAGTGTAAAATAAGAAAGTCCCGTTCGGTACTGGTGCACTTGGTGTTTTTGGAGGTGTGGCTGGGGCTGTACGGTGCTCCCTGCTCCTGGTTGTGCTCTCCTCTCCATGGGGATGGCTTCTGCCTGTCCTCCTGCTGACTTCTGAAGGAGAAAATTAATAGGCACGAAGCCAACAGCTTTATAGAAGTGGGACTTCATGACAGAAAGGGACTTTGGCAGTGCTGAGACAGGAAAATTATTTCTATACAATTTAACATGAATGAATGTCTCTTGAAGATTTAAAAAAACAAAAAATCCCACAGGCCAACACCCCTGAAAAGAAAAACAAAACCTCACCACCTGGGGAACAAAACAGAAAATGTCCTTGGTTTTAGCTCCACAGTGGTTGTGCTGCTTGGCAGTGGATGCTAGAGGCTGATGTCGTCTTTGATTGGGCAGCAGGGCTGGAAGAAACTGTCATCTTTGCTGGTGGAGCGATCTCAGCAGGAACAAGACTAGCAGGGCTTCTGTAGACATGTCCAAGGTAGATGTAAGGCCCACTCTTCTTCAGTTACACCAAGAAGCCTTTGTCCTGTGTGTAACCTTTCCCTCCCTGGCACCCTAGAGACAGGTAAAGAGACGTGCATCTGCTCAGCTCACCAACAGATCTAGGGATGGATTTGGGGATGAACATTAGAAGCTTGTTGGCAGGGAAATAGCTTTGCAACACTGGATGCAGCTCATAAACGTGCAGCGGGCAAATCCACTGGGTGTCCATCTTGCTCAGCCCTTCTGATGTTACCCTCTGATTCCCGTAATTAATCGGCTTTTCCTTTGAAAAACCTACGCAGAACATGCCGAGCCAGGACCAAGAAAGTGATTGCTCATAGATATGTATCTAAATTGCTGAACTGGTACCAACCAAATAACAAATGTGATTTTGACAAATGTCCCTACCACAGGCAGAAGCTTCAATGCTTTGAGGAGTGGAATAACTCAGCCAGCAGGTACCCGACTGCAAAATCAATGTTTGATTCTTGATTCCGTAGTTATTTTGAGGTGTCACCTTCGTTTCACTGTCCCCTGTACCTACCTGCTCAGGAATGATTTGGTACAGAGGATTTGACTCTCACTCAGTGCACAAAACCATAACAGCCTCTTGCAGCATTGTCCGTGGACCTCGGGAAGCCCTGTGGTGGCACATGGTCCTCAAAGTCCAGGAACCAGCTGCTGAGGGACAAATTTCAGAAGGAAAGGATCACAGCTGGGCAGACACAATATGTTCACCGACAGAGAAGGATTTTCTTTTAAATTTGATTTATGATAAGTGGAGAAAGGGCGGGACTTCCCAAAGCAGCTAAGGGAATTAGGTGCCTGATTCCCATTGATTTCCCTCTGACAGAGATTAATGTACTGTTTTCCACGTTGCGATGTGCCCAGATGCGTTGGTGGGGGAGGATAATATATCAATCAGTGAGTAATACGTCTGCTTATTAACTTCAATGAATGGTAGAAGGCTATTTTACACCAGGCTCTGAATTGGGCTTTTGGCTGCTTATTTCATGTTGGGTTGTTTTGTGTTAGTTGTTTTTCTTTTTGGCAGTCACGGGATGCGTTAGGTGGGGTTTATGGGATACTGCACCAACAATGGGTAAGGCTGAATGGGGGTTTTTTTCATGGGGTGAGGCAGCAGCAGGTTTTAGAGAGGGGAAAAATATCTGGTCCATTTTAATTTCCCCAAATTCCCAAGCAAATGCAGGAAGAATAATTTGACTAAATGATATTTTCCCACCACCTTAAGTGTTTTGCTGAGGCTGCGTTTGCATGACAGAGCTTTTTATTTTCCACCTTCTGATACTCAGCAGGAGAGGGACATTATTGTCACTAGAATATTCCCGATTCAGTGAAATTTGAGTGGGCTAATTAAATAATGTAAAAACCTTGCCAAAGCCCAACAGTTTTGTGTGAAAGGAAATGGCACGGCGTCCCCTCTCTTTATTTAAATGGGAAGAGAGGAAATATGTGAGTCTAATGAACTCTATAAGTTCCTGTGGCTTATTCTGAGCAAAGCAACCTTTCACACTATTTGCATTATTAATATCCCAGATGGGCAAACTGGCTGACACTTGACACCAGATAAAAATCACATGGAAAAACTTTATTAACTTCTTCCTGCTGTCTTCTTGGGATTCCTCCTTAGTCTTGGGGAGCGAGCGCTGCTCCTTGGAAATGTGCTAGAAATGGTGAGTGCTTTCTGCCTCTATTCATTTCACATTCTGTTTATTTAAGGACTGGAAGTTTCAGCCTTGGAAGTCAATACTGGGCTCCCATTCATGACAGTTGACTTTGGATGAGGCATGTGTTGCTCCAGGTCTTTTTAGAGAACTTCCATCTTGGCAGAAGGAAGCAGCCTGACCTCTGTTCCCACCAATGCACCACATTTCTTGGTTTTCAGGGAAATTCAAAGTGTTTGCGCAGTCTTCAGTACCTCTTCCTGCTTAGCCAGTGCCACTGTGGGACTCATGGTCTAACTGGGGTCCCTGGCTGCTCAGCAACACTCCTGGGTCATATCTACAGAGGGTCACTATGCCCTTCTCTGCCCTGGAGGCAGCTTGAGGGGTTTTTTGAATCCCTGAGTACTGAATCCCTAAAATAATCCAGGTAAAAATATCCTTCTTTTATTCATGCCCTTTTAACCACCAATTAAAACCAAACCAAATCTGTGATGGTTTCTGAGGTCCCATTCGCAATTGGAGCTGTGGGGTCAGCTGGGAAGGAGGAACTTCGGAAACTGGATTTGCCACCAAAACTGGGGGCTCTTGTATCTTCACCCTCTCAGCTGTAGCAGAGCTGCCTCCTCCTTGGAGGAGGTGCAGGAGGCCCAGAACACACCTTGTCTGGGGTGGGGTTTGTTCTGCAACCTGGGGATGTTGCTATTCTCTTTGCCCATTCTTCCTCTCTGGAGGTAAACACAGGGGATTAGGCAGCTTTTCTGGTGTGTGGTGTCACACAAGATACCTATGGACTTGTGTGGAGCATCTAGGAGTGTCATGTTATGGGCAGGCAGGAACTGTGAAGGAAACCTCAAGTGCAAACTTGCAAAACAGCTAACAGGGATCCCAGGCTTTCCAGGAGGAGAGCTGTAGGAGCATCCTGCTTCCTGGTATGTCAGGTTAACCCTATGGAGAAATGATGTCTCTTGCTCTCTGGAGCTTCAGGTTAGGAGCCTGACAGGTGCTAGGAAGATATCTCATGGTTTGGTGGTTTGGGGGTTTTTTTTCCTGTATAACATCTGAGATATGGTGAGAAGAAATGCTCAAATAGTTTTGTGCCCAGATTGCTGTTAGAGTGAGCAGTGCCTAAGGCTAAATGTTTCTGAATGTTTCTGAATAAGGCTAAATGTCCAGTCAGGACTGTTGATTCTGCTCCATCAGGTGCTGGCAGCTTGCTGGATGTGTTAGGAATTGCTGGGCTTTTAAAAGGCCTTTAATATATATTCTGCCCTTGCCAGTGCTCTGAGAAACTTAGTAAGGTCCCTGAAAGGTTAGGTAGACCTTGGAAATGTCCCAAAATGTTTGCTCAAATAAAGAGTTGCTCTGCTGGCTTTCCTGGCCTGTGCAAGAAGGCATAACACCTGCCTGCCAGCCCCTCTGAGGTCCTCAGCTGCAGAGTGCATAACCATGTGCTTGGTTTTAAAGAAGTGAACAGCATTGTTAAAGCCAATCGGGGCATTTACATGCCTGGTGTTTGGTTGGGTTTATGCTCTGCTTTCTGTTAGTGTTTGATGTTTTATCAGTCTCCCTTTGTGCTTTGCAAATTTTTGTCTGCTCCAAGCCCCTGTCCTCTGTGTAGCCGTTTCCCCAGCCAGCTGTACATCCATCTCTCCCTGTATCACTCCCTCACTCAGCGTTGCCGTGGTCCTCCTCTGCCTGCCTTGCTGTAGAAGCATTTTGTGCAGGATGAGGGAAGAGTGAGCATTACCCCTTCTGTTCCCTGGCTCTGCTCGGTGGCCGCACAATTGAGAGGCCAGAGAAGGGTTGATGCTGTGGACGCAATCATGTGGAGCGTGGCAATCTGAAGGGAAGCTTTATTACAGCTGCAGCAGCTGCAGGTTGAGCTGCACATAGAAGTTCGCTGCAGTCCTGCTTCTAACATCTTCCTGGAGTGGGCAATGGCTCTGTGGTTTGCATGTAAACATGGAGTGTGTGATATGTGGTCCTTGTAATCACTGCTGTCCCCTCCTTGGTGCGCAGCAGGGAATTCAGAAGGACCCTTTCAGCTCTGTGGCTGTGCTGGGAGTGTCGTGAAACCACGCTGGGTGTTTCTTCCACCTAAAAGATTGGTCTGCTGGTGTGGCGGTTCAAAGATGTAGTGAGACACAGCTCTTCCAGGCCTCCTCTGCTGGGGAGGAAGAGCAGTGTGTGTCTGCCTGGGATTGTGCTTGTCACTTGTGTGTTGCCATCTCTCCTCAGGCTCTCTGCCGGAGCTGAAACCTGCTGTCCTCAGGAGCCTCTGGTGCTTCTGAGGGACATGAGCCAGCACTGTGGGGTAGGGGAGAGGCCCCCATGCTGGGCTGTGTGGGGCTGTGGGTTCCAAGGAGACCACAAAGCAGAGGCCACTTGTACACTGAGGATGGCTGCCAACCTTAGAGCAGGGTACATGTGTCTTGTGACTGAAGAGTGAGATTTTGCAGGGCTGTTTGGCTCTTGGGCACCAAGAAATCACAACAAGGCACACGGGATGCTGGAGACCACTGCAGCTCTGGAGATGAGCTCCTGCAATCATGAGCAAGAAATGCCATGTTGTGGAGGAGTCACAAAACATCCTTCCATAGGTTACAGAAACTTCTTGGCTTCCAGTAGCAACTAAGAAGTAGGCCCAAATGCAGCAGGAAAGGTGCAGAGGAGGCTGAGAAGCAGTGCCTAAGTCCCTGCAATAATTTCTTGCATAACTAACCCCTGGCCCCGGGAAGCCGCCTGTGCTCCCACACTGCAGAGCCAGTGAGAGGATCCTTGTAGTCCCTGCCACTCTGATCACTTGACTCAGGTGACAGGTTTAACTCCAACACACTTGGAGGCAGAAGGAGAACTTTGTGTCCTAAAGCTGCCTTTTCTGCTGGGCCAGGTCTCATCCTCCCATTTTATGTCCTTTCTGGGCTCTATTTTTATCTGGTGCACAGGTTTGCTGAGCAGGAGTGCCCTCAGTCACTCCTAATCAGCTGCCTCCCCAATCATGTCTGGATAAATAGAAGTGTAACATATGCCCCAAATGGCAGAAGAACCGAAAAACTTCGGTGACTAATCACTGCGAAAGGGTGCGTCGCAGCCACCAGAGCCATTTCTGCTAAGCTCAGGCTAAAAAATCCCAGGGCAGATGCTATTTATGTTGTACAGACCTTCAGAGGCAGCACTGTGAGAGAGCAGATAGACAGAAATGAAGGTCAGTCCGGGCCTTTTAAACACTACATTACTTAAATGGCTTTTCCTGCCTCAGCTGTCTTGCTCTGAGATTAGCCCAGCTCCAGAGGAGGAGGGGCTGGTTTCCCTGCTGCAGTGAATCACATGCATATTTCTGTGCTGGTTCTGAGGCTGGGAGATGGGGTGCAATCCTACATATTTGCAGGCAAGTGCTCAAAGAGAATGCCTGGCTGGATGATCCCTTCTAAAACAGTTAAAAATTACACCATATCCCCCAAATTGCATCAAACCTTTGATTTGCTCAGTGTTTAAATAAACCCAGCAACTCATTTTCTAAATTGATGTCAAATCTCTAATTTTTTTTAGATGCATAAAGCTGACACGTCAATGCACCCATGACTGTAGCATAACCTTGGCTTCTCTGAATTTGTGAGAAGCTTGGTAATATTTGAATGATTGAGCTACTAAAATAACTTTTGATGTAATTAACATGCATTGCCTTTCCAGGTACTGGGGAAATTGGATAATGGAGGTTCAGGTGACAGAGGTTGAATGGCTCTTTGTACAAGCGCTGTGTCCGCTCTGCCTCTTTGAAGCGGCCTCGCTAAAATCGGTAGAGCAGCATACTACACTGCTGCATAGTTTGTGTTTTAGGGTTACCTTCTGATCTTCTGTTGTCATTGTTTTCTGGTTAGGTGGGATAGAAAATGGGGCGGTGCTCCTCACTGAGGCTTGGGTCCGGGAAGATGCTGCATTCAGGGAGATGCTGCAGTGACTGACTGAAGCGTTTGCACCTTCTGGCACTTTGCAGGGCTAAAGGCCAGGCTCTGCATTTTCAAAGCAAGTGTAAATCCAGATTTAGCACCCTATGGGTTACAGATTTAATCCAGTATAACAGAGGGTAGCATGTGGCCCGTACTTCAGAGCTATCAGCGGTTCTCGAGTAATAAAGCTGTGGTGCAGGTCTGAATGCCTCAGAAACCATCTTTTCCTGACTGTGGCCCCACCCTGACAACTGTGTGCTGCAGGAATGCCAGTGCTGGGGCTTAAAATTGCGTTTACCAACTTAGAAGTTAACTCAGCACTTTCGTAGCATTTGTAATTTGAGTGGCTTGTAAAGGCCTCTGTGTACCAAAATCAGTAAGTCCTTGACCAGTTGCTATTTAGGTAGATTGCCAGGCTATAAATTTAGTTATTTTTACCTATGTTGCCTTGAAGATGTATAAAACAGCATGGCTGCCCTGTGAGCCATCAGCTGAGTGTAGCAGCTCAGATAAAGTGGTCTTTTGTTTCAGGCTCTAAGCAAACTCAAGCAAATGTCTCTGCATCAGCTGCATTTGTTCCACACCTTGTAGCTTTTCCTTGGGAACATAATTCCTCAGGCTTTTTAAGACATTTGATACACCTTCCTGTGCCCAGTTTCCATATCCTGAGATGAACTAGGCAAGGTGAGAGGGCCCAGTGCTCCTCTTCACCAGGTATCAGAGGAGTGAAAGATCTTTTTTGGGTCATAACAAAATAGGATGTCCATTTGAACACAAAGGAATTGTGCAAGTGCTGGGTTTCTTGGGGTTTTTTTTGTTCGTTGACCAAACTGAAAAGGAAGCTCAGGTTAGATCAATTCAAACTAGATTTTTTTTAAAAGTATTTTTGCAAGGTGAAATATTAAGCAAAATATTTTGTTTTACCAAGAACATAAAGTCTAACTGCTTGGGTACTTTGTTTCAAAACTTGTAATGAAAAAATAACAAAGCCATGTATTTCATGCCTGAATTTCCAAGAATTCCACTCCCCTATTTTTTTTTTATTTGGAACATACCCAAGAAGTTCAGTCCAAGCTAATAAAATCTGACCATCCTGAAAACTTCATTTTTTAGTAAACTCTCATTCCACCTTGATAT
The DNA here is from genome assembly GCA_020800305.1 of Porphyrio hochstetteri. Lineage (NCBI taxonomy): Eukaryota > Metazoa > Chordata > Aves > Gruiformes > Rallidae > Porphyrio > Porphyrio hochstetteri. The sequence continues at coordinate 62,978,187 of CM036908.1, read as the reverse complement.
TTCTGGCTGGTTTTCCTACATGGAGCACCCAGTCTGATATCCCCAAGTGCTGCCTCTGGCACCATGCCGCGCATGAAAGCTTGGGGTGAACTGATATTTGTACTATCAAGTGTGACTTTGGCTTGAAGAGCAGCAGGTCCTTCAGGATGGTGTCCAGCGAAAACTCAGCAGCTTCACAGGGACTGGGAACTTTCTGAGCAAGACAAGGACTGAAAAATGTTGGGAGAGACAAATTTTTAGGATCTGATGTGCATAAGCATCATAGTGAAAAGTCTGTGTGTTGCATGGCATCCAAGCTGTAGCAGGGCATCTTATTTTACTAGCTGACTGTGACATCAGATCCAATTTAAAATAACAAATAAAAATAAAAGAGCTTAAGCCCTGGCTCAGAAAACTGCTATGAAGTTGAATCAACTCAGCCCTAGTTAGGACAGCATATAAATGTGTTCCCAGCCTGAAGCATGTACTTAAACTGGACATAAGCATGCCCTTGAAAATGCTTACATGCTTTCCAGAGCTCTGTTCATTGCCCTCCAAAAGCTCCCTACGGCAGCCGTTGCTTCCTTGGATAAAGAGAAGGAGCGTAGTGCACAGTTTCCAGAAATGTAAAGACTGTAATTAAATTAAATAGCAATAATCGAATTTATCTCATCTAAATACTCTTTGGTGTGAAATCTCCTGTCTGTATGTGGGTGAGAGAATTTCTTTCATCTTCGCATAAAACCCAAGAAGTTAAAGTGAGAAGCTATAAACATCGCCCTCAGCTGCAAGTGTTGTACTGAATTGGCAATTCTTCCGCAGCTGAAGTGAAAAGATGTTGCATATTACTATATTGTAGTGTACGCATTAGTAGAGTATTATACAAAAACAGTGTTCCCTCTTCTCTATTAGAGAGGTATATATATGCATTTAAATAGGCACATCATGACTTGGGTTTATTGCGCTGACATGTTATTTATTTATCGCCAGCTTATTCTTACCTGCTGACAAATATTTTCTGTGTAGTTTGAAATTCAAAAGAAATACTGGCAAACAGTCATTAATGTTTAAAGTCACAGGTTATTATTTAGTGTAGTGCTAGTTATATTATACATTATGCATTAAATACTTTTCGGTGGTGCACTTATTAAATACAAATTGAGGCAAACCAGTCCCTCAGTGGGAACAGACCTGCCAGACAACTATTTTCTTTTTACTTTCAATATGACATACAAATGAAGATCTTTTGGATTTCAAAGCTGGTGCTGTTCCCTCCCCCTCCCCCCCTTCCCTGTTTTCAGTGTGGATTTCCAGGGCTATGGGGACTTGTTAAGGAAAGATCAAACATTATATATATATGTATGTATTAATGCATGAAACAGATATATTTACCTCACAGGGGCATTGAGAATTAATTAGTCGCTGATTAGAAAGTGGTGGAAAATGAAACCCACTGTCTAAGCACTCAGTAGTGATTTTCCTTTGAATCCATGGCTGAAAATGAATCCAGGCAGGGATGGTGTTGTGGGACATGTCTGCTCTGCTCATGGCCTGGGCTAATCTGGGGTGCAGCCTGGCAGCAGTGGGTTGCCTGCATGGGCATGCTCCATGCAGTTTATCCTATCAAATTTGAGAAGTAGCTTGCTTACGCTGCTTCGGTGTGAGTACTTTTGGTGGAGTCGGCCCATGCCTTGAGAGTCTGGCCATGTGGCATGTGTCCCCAGATGAGTTTGGTGGTGGAGTGGTTATATCCATGGGTCACTTGGTTTGGCTGAGCACAGGAGCTTCCTAGCGGCCTCCTCAAAGGGTGCTGGTGTGCCTGGATCCTGGCATCGAGGTTCTGCGGGAAGAGGGTAAGAGCAAAGTAAACACAGGGTAGTGGTTCCCCTCAACAACCCCCATCTAGACTGGTGTTGGGCTCAGGGACTGTACAAGCCCGATGTGGTGTCTGTATGCTTAATCTCCCCAGAAGACTTTTTTTTTCTTTTTCTGTGTACAAGCTTGTTCTTTCCTTGAAGCTGGGTAAACCTTCAGCATCTGGGTCAATGTCTCAAGGAGCTTACAGAAGTTTTTTTTGGGAAACACATTTTCATTTGTTTTTAACCCACCATCGACTAGTTTGATGCCACCTCTTTCCTGTACAGTGAAATGTCATTCCCTGCTCACCCTCTCCGCATTATTCTTGAGCTCATAGACCATTATCTCACCTCCCCTCAGTCATTTGTCTCCCAACTTGTGAAGCAAGTCAAAGCATATTTAGCTGTTTCTTGTGTGGGTTACTTTTCCTGAGCTCTCCTCTAAGGACGAGGCCCACTGAGCCAGTGCCAAGGGATGGAGATACTGGTAAAAAGGGAATTACAGAGTGTGAGCTTTTCTGCAAGACCTCTGGGAAGAGAGGAGCTCTCATCACACCCTCACACTGTGAGGGGAAGAGGAGGCACCAGGAGATGGGCTTAGGAAGAAGATTTCTGTAGCTAGCTCAGTGTGTTGAATTACTGCTCCTGTGTGAATTTTTGTTTCTGAATGTGGTGGCAGATATTAGAATATTGGAATTGTAATTAGGGGCAGAAAAATCAGGTGTCTTTTGTTATTTAAATCTTCTATATATAGTCAAAGCAAGCTCCAAGCCTCCTGTGCTGGCTGTCCTGCTCATGCCTAGCCCCAGTGAAACACTTTTAAATGACAGAGACTGAGCCAGGTCTCCCAGCAGCCACAGACCCTGCTACAAGGGAGGAGAAAAAGCCACTCTACCATCTCTGGGACAGAGCTTGGTGAACCTGGTTTGGGTTTCCATGTTGGTCAGAGGATAGGGGTGACATGGGTGAGAGATCATGGTGTCCAGTGCAGACCCTGCACTTCAAGAAGCACGTCTCAGACCTTCTCCTCTGGAGAGCACAGAATGCTGCAAAAGCAAAAAAAACTAATGAGAGAGATGAAGCAAAACACTTAAAGAGGGAAAAAAACCCCCAGTTTTTCAATGGTCTTGTGGGATGAGAAACATGCTTTTAGGAAGCCTTTAACCCTTTAATTCACTGCTAGTACCCTTAGGTGTTGCACTTAGATGTGAGCTGAAAGCAGGGTTTTGAGGAACATGGCACAATGGGATGCCCCATGGTCCCCCCCTGCCCATGTACTTCAGCTGAAATGTAGGGCTGTTGCACCACCCATCAGCCCCTCGGAACTCGCTGTAGCTGAGCTCAGTTTTTGGCCCTTGCAGAGGCAGCCGTGTGCTACACGGTGGCCAGCCCTGGCCACAGCCAGGTTTCTTCTGGCCCACAGCCTGAAAATGAAAGTCACTAAAAAGAAATTTTATGGAGCCGTGTTGAGGCATGCTCTGAGCTCCTCTGGACTTCCTTGACATGACATATTCCCTTCCCTTGGGGTCACATAAGAGCATCCATCCGCTCCTGCTCCGTGGGCTGAGGATTGCTGTGGGAGAGGGTGTACATATGTGTGTGGCTCCAGGCTCAGGCTGTCAGGGTATTCACATGCTGTCGTTTGCGTGGGGCTCTGTCAATGTTAGCTAGGACCCTTTGGGTACATATCTTGCATGCACACAAGCAGCATCTCCCAATATTGGGGTTTCTCTTCAGCAGTAGGTAGCTTGAGCAGCGACTAATTATTATTTTTCTTGAAAGCAAACTGAGTCCCAGCACCTGAATCCCTAATTAAACAAGCAGAATTACTGCCTTCTATTTTCCTATAGATTTTTTTCTTTCACTTCTTATCCTCTGCACTTCCCACCCTGTCAGCTCCCTGTCTGGGCAGCAAGCAGCAATGAACATTGATTTACCGGGCACGATGCCTGCTGTTGGCCAGGACAGCACACATGTGCCTCTTGCCACCAACTGCTGCCCTTAACATGAAGTAGTCAAGTTGTAGCAATCTTGTTCTCATCATGGAGGCATACCTTCAGGTCTTAGGCTCCCGTTATCCAAATCTTTTAGGGACTTACCGTCTTTGGCTGCATGTAATTACAAAGCCACAAGAGAGGAAAGGCAAGTAAGTGGATAGGCAGCAGCAGAGACCAATGTATTGACTGCTGAGACAACCAAGATGAAAATAGGAAAAATAGGAGAAATACTAAAAATAGCTCCAATTTCTGGAGCCACAGGTTCTTTGGCAAGCTCTGTAGAAACTGAAGGACATTATACCCCTGCAGGAATGGTTGTAAATCCCTTAAAACTACTTCCAATTGTACGAAAATGGGGCGAAAGGCACTGTAATGTTTTTACCTGTGTCCTCAGTGCCCTGTCAAGAGGAAAGGGCTGGATGGTGAAAGGGGCCAGACAGTGAGATAAAGTGCTGGGAGGGAGCTCAGGAGACCTGGGTTTCCTGGGATGCCTCCCAGTTAAAACATTGCCGTTGATCACTCCAGCGTTGGTGGAGCAGCAGCACACCCGGCTGCCTGTGATGGGTCAGGCGGTGGGCAGCCAAGTCAGCGTGGGCTGGCACTGGCTCCTCTCCTGGGACAGGTCTCAGCAGCGTATGGACAGGGTGGTGGCTCTTCCCTGTTTGCCTGGCAGCTGCCTATTCTGCCTGCAGCCCCTCTTTGACCCAGATGGGGAGAGACAAAATCTGGTCTCTGCTTGTCCATCAGGAGGGAACCATGAGAAAACAGCAATGTCACAAAGTCAGAAGAGAGCCTGTTTACATCTCTGATGGAGTGGATGAAAGCAATCAATCAGCCCTGTTTACTTTAGGAAATGTTTTATGGATCTTCAGGAATTTGCATTAAAGGGTTATTTTTAATTTTTCTTCTCATCCTTCTGAATCAGGGGAGAGGGCAAAGCCAAGGAGACCCTCCCGAGACCTGGTGCGGAGTGCCTGACAGGGTAATTAATCCATGTTCTCCAAGAAACTCTCCTTCAAGTCTCGCAACTACAAAGAAAAAAAAGCCCACAGTACCTCTGGCTGCAGGGTCTCTGCGTGTCTTGCTGTCTGACATTTGATGCAAAGGGGATTCATTCTCCCACATCCAAGCTGAAATTCCCCAGGTACTAATCAGCAATTTCACATTTTCAGCTTGAAGCGATTTGTGGGAAAGCCATTAGATGCTAGGAAGTGGGCTGTATGAGGGATGCTCTCACTCAGTCTTTCCAAAGAGGAAGTAATTTTTTAATTGCATTCCTCGACTGGTGACATTTAAGAGGTTTGTCCCCAAATTTTAAGCTGTAGAAGAAACCGGACCACCCCATGCTTCAGCATTGTTAGAAACAAAATCTGGCTGTTGAGTATTTGTGTGTTGTCTTAAACCTAAGCTTCCTTGCTGAGATATCTTCTTTAGTGGAAATTAAATAACATACAGTTGCCCCTGTCTACAAGGCTCATTACTGTCTGTCAGTTCTGACCATTATATCCACTTAAAATACCACAGGGAGAGCTTATTGGGATTCTTCTGATATACTATTCCTCCAAAAGTCAATCAAAAACCAATCTAGTGCACTTAGGGCTTTTACTGCTTTGCTGAAGACAGTCTCCCAGTATAGGCTAATCTGCACAGTCTGCTCCGATAGCACAATGATTTTTAAGGGCATGTGAGAAGAGATTACCTACCTGTTTGTAAATGAGAATAATGGCTCACTTTCAGTGGGTTGTGGGTGTACGAGCAGAGGTGACAAATGCAATTACTCCTCCTTCTCCAACTGGAGGGGTTGTGTGTGTGGTGTGTGTGTGGGGGGGAAGCCCAAGTGCAACATACTTGTTTGGACTGTGTCATAAAATCAGCAGAGAATTGCTTGGTGGGAGGAAATCATCAGTGGGATGGTTGGTCGGGGAGGTGAACGGCGGGTGATGGAGCTGAGTTATTTCCCCGTGGTGCTGGTATGCGCAGCAGACTCCAGCGTGGGAGGGGAAAGGTTTGTTTTCATACCAGCTAATAGTCCCAAAGGGTCCCAAGGCCCTGTGCATCTCTTTGCTCTGTGGTATAGGCGGGGCGATGGGGAAACAGAGGCACAGCTGTGCTGTGGGGTTTATGGAGTTGCAGCCTGCAAGAGCAGGGGGACAGGGACAAGCTCCTCATGCCGACTGCACGCAACGCATTCTGCAAATGGGGGAGGGAGGGATGGATGGACGGTGTGGCACTGCTAGAGTATCAGAAGTGTTAAGAAAATATTGTGACTCTAAAGAGGGTCCATGTACCACTAGAACACTTTGCAGGGATGAGGCAGCATCCTCCCCATCTCAAAGATGGGGAAACTGAGGCACAAATCACTTTAGCATTGGCACATATAGTTTACAGTAAAGCAAGGAACAGAGCAGAGGTATCCTTGCTTCCTGTCCACCTTTAATGAAAAAGGTATCTGTTGCTCCTTCAATTTATAAGTAAATTCCATTTCTGCATTTTTAAAGACATGCAGTGTCTCTGAGGGATCTGGTACTGGAAATCAGTGTCAGCCTGGCTTCCAGGTAGCACAGAAAGCCTCCACGTATCCTCTGACCATCCGTAACCTGGGGACTCACTGCACTGCAGATGCCCTGCTGGGACCAGAGGAGAGGCAGCCCATGCTCTGTGCCCTTTCCCTTCCTGCTGCCCTGTAAAGACAGAGCCCTTCCCAACTCAAGCATCAACTTATGCGTAACTGAGGAATCCTCTGTGGAGCTGTACTGGGCATCTGAATAGGGAGGCAGATTGCCCGAGCACAGCTCATACTGAAGTGGAGAAGTGCAGTTGTGGAGCTTAGGACAACCTAAACACTGGTTTTCTATTGGCATAGCCACAGTATGCTGTCTTTTGCTAGTGGCCTTCACAACCCCCTTGGGACTCCTTGGGGTTCCAGTATGCTCCTCCCTGCCGTATTGCATGCCAGACAGTTTTCCCAGCCAGGCTGGACAATGAAAGTCACTTCTTCCTCTGCTGAACCCTGAATCCTGAGCGACAATTTTATGCCACATTGCACATTTCCTCTTGTCACAATTGAGTGCTCTTTGAATGGTCATGGGGTTGTATGTTAGGGAGTTGGACACTTCCTGCTGTGTTCCATGATCCCATTTTTAAAATCCAGGGCTCTATCTCCCAGTTTCTTTTTGTCTTTGCCTTAAATGAATCTGGAATCGCTCTCTGTTTTCTCAAGCTGGAGTTTCCTTGCCTAAGGGGTTTACCTAGGGGAGAGGAAGGCACGGAGCAAATATGATGTCATCTGAAGCTAAAACACTCCAGACTTGCCCGAGCCCTTCCTTCATTGCTTGAAGAGATGGAGTGCATGAGACCACATGATACTCTGGGACTGGGGAGGGATGGACTCACCTTCGCCTCTCATTTCTTTTCCCAGAGGTTTGATGAGTAATACTCTGTGCTTTAGTACTCAGTCTGAACATTGTGCTGCTTGTTTCTCTAATTCTGTTCTGGACATACTCTTGTAAAACATTGTACATCATATTACAAAGATATTAAAAGCCCAGTATTTTGTGATATTTACATGTAACACTCTTCTGGAAGCACAGGAAAGCGGTCATTGTACCACAGATGGTTAAATGAGGAATGTGGTTCCTAATTTGAATAACATCTTTCAGCCCTTGTAGAGATTTGCACTTACAGGCATGTGCTCTGGGATGCACCATCACAGCAGTACAGCCAGCGATTGCGGGTGAACAGATGCAGCCCAGTTTGTACTTGCAGTTCATCACCGGGGCTCTATTGCCTTCGGTGGAGAACACAGAGCAGCGGTCCTTTCTCCCTCCCTCCCTAGCCTGGAGGAAAGAGTCTGTTTCTGAAGCTAGCAGAGGGGGAGACATAATCACTCCTGTCCTGCTGATTACTCAAAAGCAGAAGATGACTTTCTGAGGTTGTTATTTTGCATGTCCCCACAAAGACACGGAATCTGACAGCATAGCAGAGCTTGATGTGTTTATCCTCAGCTCCCTGGGACACAGTGAAATGTGTTCCCCTCTTCTCCCTCTGTTTAATGGATGAGGAGAGCAGCAGAGATGCTGAAGCATAGCCTGACTGTCTTGCACACAGCCATCAAAGAAATCCACAGTAGAGGAAGGGCCCTGTCACCCAGTATTCCACCTCCATGCAGAGGAGCTTGGTGGCATTGGCCAACAGGGCCATTGCAAGCACCAGGGAGGCCCTGGCTGGGTCCGTGAGAACATCTCCCTGCCTAGACAGTTCCATGCTCCAGAGGTAGGGAGATCCCCTGGCCCAAGCCTGCTCCACAGCCATGCTCACAGGTTGCCTCCCTGGAGTCCTCATTGCTCCCATCCTAGTCCCTCCATCTGGGATAGATAATGACCTCGTTATGAACTCTCTACCATCTTAAGCATGTGCTGCAAAGGGAAGCAGGCCCACTGCTCTGTGCATCATGTAGTGGAGTCCAGGTGCTGTAAATGCTTAACTAGGCTTAACTGGGTGGTTGCCTGTTGGGTTGGAACTGCTAAAGCCTGCCTTTGCAGTTGGAAACTCAAAAAGTGTAAGAATTGTAAAGTGACTCATAAAATGACTAACATGACATCTATATAGACTTCAGGAGACATTTTCTACCCTTTTCACACCCAATCGCAGATTAATTCATCAGTTTGATAAAATAAAAGTAATTAATATATTTCTGTCATGTATCTCCTTGCAGTCAGAATGATAAAATATTCACAAGAGAGGTGGCTTGGAAACATGAATTTGATGAAGATGATTTAAAAAGAAAGAAACTTTAATTAAAGTCTAGAAAGGTCATTGAGTCCTACCATCAGATAATGGTGAAATTATAAAACAGATGGCAAATGTCCCCAAGAAGAAGAGAAGCAGTGGTCTGGAAAAAAAGAAAGAGATACTGTTAACAAAGTAAAACTCCACTTAGCAGAGGCATGGCTCTATCAGACTGGGGAGCAGGAAGAAGTGGTCAGACAATTTGGACTTGCAGAACCGGACTTTCTGACATTGCATTTATTGTCTCAGACATTTCATTGATTTCTTCTTACAGGTGCACTGTGTTAGTGAAGCACACTCTGTTGTATCCAGAGGTAGTAAAACTGAATTGATTTGAAGCCTCATTCTTGAGGAAAGCTGTAGGTGAGGACCAGCTGACCCTGCTGCTCCTGGATAACTGTTCAGAGCTGAAACTCAGTCCTGTTGGCAACAGACATCTCTGGGTCTTAATCCCACTGTCTGAATGAGCTGTGTGTGCTTAGGAAGGGCTGAGGATTGTGATATGGTCATCCTAAGGTAAGACCCTCATTGTATAAACACACTTAGGGCATTTCTGCACTCTTGCTATGACCATTTAATCCAGCCACAGCTGGAAATGCGAACAGTAAAGATGCAGTGGCAGAAGCTTGAAATTGCAGGGAAGCTCATCACTAGGCATTTCCAAAAGGGATGGAGAAACCCTTGGAAGAGAGTCCATTGGAGTTTATCATCAGTGATGCTGGTTTTGGCTCAGGAAGTTTTCAAATTGCAAATCTTAGGAGGTAGGAGAGCTTTCTGAGGAAGCTTTCTCTCTGAACTGACCAGCCCTGAGGAGGAGGACTTGGAGGTATTGGTGGATGAGAAGCTCAACATGTCCCAGCAGTGTGTGCTTGCAGCCTGGAAATCTAACCAATCCTGGGCTGCAAAAAGAATAAACAGCAGATCAAGGGAGGTGATTGTCCCCCTCCACTCTCCTCTGGTGATACCCCACCTGGAGTACTGCATACAGGTCTGGGGTCCCCAGCATAAGAAGGACGTGGAACTGTTGGAGTGAGTCCAGAGAAGGGGCACAATGATGACAGTGGGCTGGAGCACCTCTTGTGTGAAGACAGGCTAAAACAATTGGAGTTGTTCAGCCTGGAGAAGAGAAAGCTCCAGGGAGACCTTATAGTGGCCTTCCAGTACCTAAAGGGGCTACAGGAAAGCTGGAAAGGGACTGGGTACAAGGGCAGGGAGTGATAGGACAAGGGGGACTGGCCTTAAGCTGAAGGAAGGGAGATCTAGATTAGATATTGGGGAGAAATTCTTCCCTGTGAGGATGGTGAGGCACAGGAACAGGTTGCCCAGAGAAGCTTTCATGGGCTTTGAGGTCCCTTCTCCCTTCAAACCATTCAGTGATTCTATGATTCTAGGTATCGCTCTACAGTTATCCCATTGTCCTGCTATTCCATAGTCTTCTATTGCTGAGTGATGTTTGATACAGAACATCAGGTGGGATAGACCCATGGTATAACCCAGTATGAGTATTCTTACATTCTTGTTGGTGTTTTCAGCTAGGTTGAAGCTACATGTCCCACTGCTGTGATTCCTCTCCAACCCCAAGGCCTTAATTATGGCCACAAATCACAGGAGTGAAGGCTAGAAGGAACAACAGGAGTTCATCTATGCACTTTCTTGGCCCTTAGCAGGGTCTCCTCAGCCTGACTTGTTCCTGGCAGATGTGTTCCTCTGTCATGAGCAGTCAGGACCATCTCTCCAAGGAATCTTATTGGTCACCCTGAGCATTGGCATTTCATAGTGTCGGGCCTAAACCCATCATGCTACAGTCTTAAATCTATTCTCTTTATTCTGGCCCCAGGAAGCATGAAGACCAGGGTGTGACATTTTCAACTAACCTTCACCTATAACCAGAAACACTTACTTTTTGGGATGACCATGTTCAGAGACAAGAATAGGAAAATCAAGTGGAGGAGGAAGCCATGGGATCATAGTGAATGCATCATGCTTGGCCTAAGAAGCAGAGATGATCTCTTTGCCCAATGGCTTAACTGTTATCTTTCATGTTGTACAACTATGTGACTTGTGGTGATGCAACATTTGTGGGGAGGAATCATGTAGCATCTGTGGGAACATGATGCTATCAATGTCCTCTATCTGTTTTGAGGAAAATTAGCACATTTAGGAGAATCTCTGAAAACCTGGGGTGTTTTTAGTTACCTTATCCACATCACTATGATTTCTGTCCTGTTCAGTGTGGGCTGCTACATGCTGCTTCCCCAGAAATCCCACTGCTACTCACAGAGCATCGTTCGGATCTCTGTGCTAGGGAGGGTCAGGCTCAGAGTTGCTCACCCAACCCTAATTCATCATGATCTCATCTTCACTTACTCTGTCACAGTCAATTTTTTCAACCAAAGCCTGTCTCAGTTGGTTCAGTGAAGGGACAAGATCACTTACTGAGTGGCTATTTGAGACACTTTGCTCCTTATTGTTCCATGCACAGCCCCGGGCGTGAGGTATTGTGCTCGCTCTAAGTCCCCTTGGGTTTTTCTTCTGCCAGGGGAGTGAATGGAAGGTTGAAGAGATGTTAAGAGCCAAGGTTCACAAGGAGGCTCAGTACCTGCCTGCAGTAACCAGATTTGTCTGAGTAGATGCAAGTACCTCACCTCTTACAGCACCGACATATCCTGTGGCACCCAGGAGGGTTCAGCCCTCATCACCAGCAGACCCCTGGGGTCTGAGCCATGCCGAGCACATTGTAAGTGCTGGGAGAGGGAACTGCAGGGAATCTCACTGTGATTCCCAGCTAAACTACATGGATTTATCTTTCCTTGCCAGCTTTTACTCACCTTGCAGGCAGAGGAGGCAATGAATGCTCCCAGCGTTGACTCACACCTCAAACACCTTCATTATAGTGAGGCAGTGCCATTGTGGAAGAAATATCAAGCAGCTATGTAATGAAACATGTCAAAAACAAACAGTAAGGCACTTTATGAAGGAATCTCATTGATTGCAGCAGAGGACAGGTTTCTCTCATAATCTGAGTCAGCCTTGATGTTGCTGACTGTCACACAGCATCCTTGGCATCTCTCAGGCTTTCAGTGGGGATCTGTGCAATTTGAAGTGATGGTCTCAGACATTTAAATCACAGACCCTTGTCCCACATCGTAGACAAAGGCAGATGAAGACAGGCAAAACTAAGCTGGCAGGGTGGGCTGAGGGAGATAAACCAGATTCTGTTCTCAGTTATCCACACATCCCCTCTGCCCGGTGTGACCACTCCTGCAGCTGGGCTTAAACGCATTAACAAAGATAATGAGCAATGTTAAAGGCTGTCACGGATTGCAAACTGGCAGATGAGCCCTGCAGCCCATGTGGGAGTCCTGCTACCTCTGGCTGGGTGGACAGCGTGAGTGGGCATGTATACCTCCCCCAGCATGGTGAAATTGGTCTGTGAACCTCAGCTGGGGTCTACTTAATAAAATCATCTTCAAATGTCACCAGTGGAGCTCTGCATCCTCTGACCCAGCACCTGCTTTCCTTTTCAGTCATATCTGTGTTCCAGCATCGCCTCTTTATCCTAGTAACTCCAAGACCAAGCCAATTTTTATGTGCAGAATTCTATTTGTATAGCTAGTGCATGAAAGAGCAAAGGTGGACTAATAGGGCTGCTCTTTTCCCTAACATCTTCAGCAACCCTTTGGCTAGTTCAGATATTAAAGACAGATGACAGCATAGACCAAACTCTCTTGGTTATCTTTTGGGTACACGTTGGACGAACTGAGGCAGACAGAAACCAGATCTGCATGCCTCTATTTTCTTCTTGAATGAAAATCCTACACCCAGAGATCAGGGGTCTAACACACCAGAGTTTGACGGTTTTGTGGAGGGTTTGGGTTTTTTTTCCCTTTAGCAATTAGTTGAGTTTCTGTTGGTTTGGCTTTTACCTGTTATAGTATGTTATAGCCTCGTATGTTTTCCAGGAAGTTTCTTTGATTTACAGTGCAGTATGGAATCTAAAGGAAAAAACTCCCCATCCTTTTGCCTATTTAAGTTGGTTAATGTGTTTAAACATTTTCCCCTCCTGCCAAAGGCAGTGTAAAAGAAGAGCTGCTGCAGTGGCGTCCTCCGGGTGACTCACTGCTTTCATGTACCATACCCAAGTTTACAGTTTCCCTCCATCACTTGCAACATTCCATCATCAGAAAGAGGGTGATTTAGGTATACTTTGTGAAAAGAGAATTTGATGACCGTTGCTCAAGGGGCCTTTTTGTCATTTTAACCCGTGGCTAATGCTCTTAAAACAAAACAAAACTCAGTTGTTATTGGAATCTAAAACAAAACCATAGAATACCAGGTCAGAAGGGATCTCACAGATCATCTGTTCGAACTCTTATTTCAGAATAAGAGCTAAGGAGGGTGTGCCAGAAGTGCTGAGATTTCAAGAGAGAAAAGCTGACCTCTTTCCTCTGACTAGGGGAGAAACATTCACATTTGAATATTGCAAAGCATTTAGAGCTGATTTTAAGTTTTTAAAAGTTTAAACTGTAAATGAACGACAAATGCCGTTTATGATAAATACCCAAAGACAATGTAGGGGACACCCTCCCGCAGGCATTCACACCTGCAGCAGTTTCTCAGTGGGGTTCAAGTGATTCATCTCCAGCAGAGCAGGAGAACGTGACGGTATTACTCCCAGTGCGTGTGGGAGGTCCGGTCCCTCCCAAAGGCCATTTGCATCCTAAAGCGACTGATTTCAGTTGGGTCCGGTCTTCAAGAGGCACTTGTGAACACGCTGCATTAGCATATGTGCATAACCTGGAGACAGAGTTGAGCTGGCAGTTTGCATGTCCATGTGGCAAAATATGTAGAAAGACTTCACGCTGAGGGCTGCAGAGCACCTGCCCAGGTAGAAAAGAGCAGCTTATGGTTTAGTAGTTGAATGCTTTGTTAATGGCTTTCAAGCACAGGAGGTGCCTACACCTGGCCACCCAACTGCCTATTTGCATTTCCAAAGAGAGGTGAGCTCTCCTTAGCCCAGAGGGAAACATGGGTGAAATTGCCTCCTGTTGGAGGGGGGTCAGTACATCCTTGATGCAATGCCCCCAGGGACCTTTGAATTTCAGGAGAAGCAGCAACAGGTTGTATCATCTATGATTGGTTTCTTTGGGGTTTTTTTTGGTTTTGTTTGTTTGTTTGTTTTTCCTTTCCTGTGACTCCGAGCTGAAAATGCAGAAAGGGCACCTTGTGAGCAAGCCCCTGATGAGGTACGTGTCTCCAGACTGTTAATTCACCACGGTGGAGGAAGTTTCCTGGTGGTTTTGATCTTGTGACAACCATTTGAAATGCCATTGTCTTTCCCCTCTGCCATGGATGCCTTTCTGAACTCTTAAAGTGTTATGGTCCACATCGGATTTTTTTGTTTTGTTTTGTTTTGTTTAGGCTTTAGGTTAACCTGGCTTGTGTTAACTGTGATTTCAAATTGGTGGCCTAAAATCAGGGTATTAATTGCTGTGGTGTGGTGAACTCTCACACTGTGCTGGAATCCGGCCTGGCAGTGCTTGGAATTCAGTGTATTTGGAGGAACATGCAGGTAAGCTTCTAGGCAGCAGCAGCAGCAACAGAGCAAGTTTGAATCAGAAGGGGTTTGAGTAAATCTGTATCAGGGGTACAAATACATGCCAAATACATGGAAAAAATGTAATCGTTATCACACAAACATACAGCGTATGCCAAATAAATACCAAGTAAATACACTTAGGTCTGCAAACAGAGAAGCGATGCATTTATATCTGGGTATACGTGATGTATAGCTAGGTTGTTACAGCATACTTGCCACCAGCTGGGTGTGATAGATAGCCGTATAAGTACATCTTGTTTATTAACTCATACTTATAGTATAAGGCCATATAAACACAATGTATTCATAGCCACATAAAATCTCTCCTACTTATCAGCTCATCATCTCACTTCCTATCTCAGCAGAAAATTTCTCCTCTCTTACTGAATCTTCTTGGCTCACGCTTCTTATTTAGATGGATGATTCTGCCCTTTAGCTTCCCAGATGCAACGTGGGGATAGAACTTGTATGAAAACGCTTGGCATAAAACAGATCATAGAAAACAAGGCCGGGAGGGTCTTTGTGAAGTATTGTTGCTGATTCCCTGGCTATGAGCGAGGACTGGCGACACCTCTGTCATACTTGGTGGAATTTCACGTCTACTCTGACAGCTGCTCGATGAAAGAAGGGGAAAGGAACAGAGCCATCCCATGCCCCCAGAGAGGGAGCAGGGTAGTCTGCAAGGGAGGTAACACCCAGCCTGGGGCATGAGGCACCTCTGTGCCTGCAACTTCAAGAAAGCAGCATTAAAGGGTGGATAGAAGTCCAGTTTTGCTTTTTATTTTGATCTTTCTTCTGGTAGTGCCTAGAGTACCTGAAGGACAGCTTGTCTACACCTGGTTGCGGAGACGAACTGAAGTGTTATCATTTTTTTTAGTGCAATAGCAAGTCAAGGATGTGCTAACACTGAAGGCTATGTGACAGGCAGAGATTTGATGTAGTTCATAGTTACCTCTTTAATATCAGTTTGTTTTGAAGTCCTTTCTGAAGTTGGGTTGAAGTTGGGTTCCCCCCATTTAATAGTGGGGAAACAGAGGCACAGGAGCATGCTAAGTTCTTGGATCACATCCAATAACAGAATTAGAATTAAGGTTTCTAAGCCACTATACTACCCAATAAACAGCATACAGAATAGCTGATTCAGATGAAAAATGCTGATCTACTTTATTGATTTACACAATTATCTGTGACCCTGATGCTGGAGGACGGATGATGCTATTACTACCTCATAGTAATGAGATATTACAAAGGCTTTGTCAGGCTCATTTTGGTCTGATCCCTTACTCAGGAGCATCCAAGATAGAAGTAATTCATAACTTGTTCCTCCCAGGCAAATGACTATTAAAACCTTTTCATCTCGTTCTTTCCTGTGAGAAGTTGTGGATATGCAGAATATTTCTTAGAAAAGCTTTTCTGAAGCATTTTCAGACAAATTATCCCTTCTACCCCATATTTAACCTGCTTTCTTAAAAGAATGAGGTCTATACAGTCACAGGAGCAGACCTGCAGTCTTGACCTTTAACAAGGGTGAGCCCTTCAGTTGATTCCAACTATAGCTGACAGAGGGACAGCGATCTCAAAGATGCTCTGTTTTTGGGAGTTTTGTGAAACTGGCAGTGGCAGAAAGCCTTGGGGGAGCCACTACCAGAGACTCCAACATGACCTTCCCAGCTGTGGGCAGAGCTGGGGTAGATGGGGACCATCTGAAGCAATGTGGGTGTGGAAGGGGATGCAGACTGTTGCAAAGGGATAAACCAAAATCCAAGGCATGCAAGAAAACTAATGAGCAGTAGTTCTGCTTTCTTGGACTACCTTGTTCCCTCTCTTAAACTCTCCTGTGGAATCTCTCTGGGAATCACAAAGAAGGGGGTGGGGAATGCCAAACAAACCAGGAACCAGCTCTAAGTTGCTTGCCATCTTATTGAGACTTTGCTGTGCCGTGTTGGAGGGATGGGGTTGTGGATTAGAAACTGCATGTTCTGAGGACTCAGAATTTTTCTTCCCAGTGATGTCACGTCTCTTCCATGAGGCAAATCATTGGGACTTTGCTGGCTTCAATGGAGCCATGACAGTTTCCTCTGGGTGAGGACCTGGCCTTGCATCTTCAGCCCAGAGGACTTGTGTGATACTGGCTGTTAATTCTCTCCCTGGCCCAGGGCTGATTGCACCCCTTGGGAAGGGGTCCCCTGCAGGGGCAAGGTAACGTGACACACACCGCAACTGCATGGAGCCATGGGCCCAAAGGAGATGCTCTGGTGTGCAAATGTCTACCTTGTCCCACCTTATGTTCAGCACCATGCTTTCCTATGAGACACTGAAGCGTAGAGAACCCTTGGCACGTGTGGGTTATTCACTCTTGGGTGGGGGTGGACAATTGCCTGTAGGTTGCACAGAGGTTTGGTAGTTAGAAATAAGAGGAGCAGCAGAGAAAGTCTCTTGGTCAGACTCAGTCCTGGGCTGTTCCCTAAGCAGTGAGAGAAGGCAGCTGTCTTTTACTAATGAAAGCCCTCCTTAAGTCTGGAAAGAGCATGGTGTAGCCTAGATGACCTGGGCTGATGTGTGGGAGCTTACAGCTCATGCCGTGGTCACCACGGTGCATTACTCGGAGTTGAGAAGCTCATGCTCCTGGAGAGAGAAGCCTGTCTGTCCATGGAGCAAAGCTGCAGTGCTCCTAAATGACTGGTAGAGCATGAGGTGCTGCTTGAATTACACACGCTTGGCCTCCCAATTTTGCTCTCTTATTTTTTTTTTAACCCAGTGCAGACACAAATGCCCATAAGTGACACTCAGCTGCTATCAACTCTGTGTTAATATGGAATTTAGGGAGGGGTGGGGGAAGAGAGAGCATCTTCCAAGGTCATTAGCTGACAATTGCAGCCAGTTTGAAAATGACTTGCACTCTCTGCTAATTGGTCTAACAGACCTGTTCATTTGTTAATTTGATGCCATTAGGTAACTGGCACATCTCTGCTGCAGACAGAATAAGGCAAGGACTGAGGATGCTGTTTTGGTCTTTTTCTTTGGGTGCTCTTAGAGGACCTGACACAGAGCAGGACTGCCAGGGGAGACCATCCTCAGGGGCTGTAGGACACTGCACAGACACAGACACCCTGGGCTGGGTGTCACCCCTGATGGGTGGGATAAAACCTGGGCTCTGGGGTGGGTAGGATAGGCTGAATGAATAAATTGCTTTAGGTTGAGTGAATAGCTCAACCTTAAAGCAATTATTGCAATTACTTAGGTTGACCCCAAATTGACTGGTTTGGGATTTGCAAAGTGAAAGAAAGATGTTTCAGGGTTAAATGGATGCTTTATTTGACAAAAAGAAATTACATTATTTATGAGTCCTATAAATAAGAGTGAAAGGTTGAACACAAGGAGCAGGAGCCTATACCTTCCATGACCCTTTCCTTTCGTCACACAGCTCCTTGGTTCTGAGACCATAACCCGGGACAAGGACTTGGGCCTGTCCTAGGCCCTCCAGGAGGTGCCTTGGGCAGGGGAGGCCATCCACCCCTGCCCTGTGGCTGCTGTGAAAGAGAACGGGCAGATGGAGAAGAGACAGGGCTCTGCTCTCAGTCTGGTGAGGCCAAGCCCAGGAGGGAAACAGATCCCAGTACATGGGGATACCCCACTGTTCCCACCCCTGGATGAGCCCTATACTTGAATAGTGAGGCTATTTTTGGAGGAAAAAGGCCTTGAATTCAACAGGGATGGGATTTGAACAGAGATTAATGCCTGAGATGCTGCAACAGAAGAGACATCAGCTGTGTCTCTCAATCTGTGAAAGTTGCCAAATGCCCTGAAACTATTTATACATGTAAGAGTACTCAGTGAGTGCAACCTAAACTGTTTCAGGTTGGCTGAAACAGGATCTTTTAGCAGCTTCACTGTATGCTTGGAAAAAAATTGCTTTTCCCTGTATCAGGTCTGCCTCCTCCAGCCTGTTGCTCCACTGTGCCAAGCAGAAATGCATCCCATCTGCAAACTGGTGTTACTGGCTGGTGATATCTCTGTGTAAAGGACAGGCTTTTTTGGCAAACAGCAGCCATCATTTCTTTGGTGTGGAAAAGGCAAATTAATTAGTTCAGTTGGGCTGCTGGGTCCTGCCAGGAAATGGCTCAGCTTTAGCTCCCTGTTGTCCCAAGTGTACAGGGAACTTGTGTGGTGGCCAGAGCCAGGGATCAGCCTAGACTTTGTCCCCCACTGTCCAGCAGCTCTGTCTCGCTTCAGCACTGGTCCCTTACTGTGTTAATCATCCCATGGGACTGCTCACCAACCCCCTTGTGTCCTTCACTTTTATCCTTCATCCTCAGCCTTCTCTTGTATCCTTCATCTCAGAGACACCAGGAACATCTCAAACTTACCGTCTTAAAAGCACCTGCTGGTTTCCAAAGGGTGTGTTTGAACCCTGCAGCTTACTGCCACATGCACGAATCGTATCTGCCCTTGACCCATTGCAACAGCAGCAGAGGATGTGACGAAGGGTTGCATCCAGGTGCAGGAGTGCAAACCTCTCCTCCTTCATGGCCATGAAGGGCCTTGCTGACGGCAGCATGAGCTGAAAAGGGTGTCTTGCCAGCAAGAGAAAAAGTAACAGCTTAGAAATCCAACTTTAGAGCTGTTTTTTCTGCTTTTCAATTAGATAGAAAAATTATCCCTGTCATTACAGGTCATTCTCAGTTCCTGGCTCTTGCTGGCTGAACTCTGCTGCCTGACCGTGGTGCCATTTTCGGGGGGCACAGTGATTGAAGCACATCCCAGGAGCACCGTGCCAGGGTGGGAAGTGAAGGGGACGCTCAAACCTGGCTTGGACCTGCCCTTGTGTCAAGGCTAAGACTGGTTCAGTGTTCTGAAAGCTAGGAGTGGGGAACCAGATGAGCATGCCTGGAGAGGACCTGGCTTTGAGCAGGTAACCTGTGTTTTGGTGATGTTGAAGTAAAACAAGCAAAAGCCCATGTAATTCTCCCTAGACTGAAGCTTTTTGCTAGCCCAGCTACTTTAGTCACAAGTCGCACCTCCTCGTGCCTGACAGTCGCAACTAGGCTGGGAAAAGCCTGTTGTCTTGACCCGACGTCAGGAGCTGAAGGATTCAGCGGGCTCTTCCTTGCTGTATTTTGAGAGTTTCTTAAGAAAACACTTTCCTTCCGTGAGTGATTTCACAAGTTGGGGGAAAAGCAGCTGTTGGTAGTTCACAGCTCAGATTTCCCTGAGAAGTGTAAAGTCTCAGCTGGACACCATGATGATAGATTTTATAGATCTCCTCCCCCCACTTCCACATCCACTAGGCAGCTAAACCCAACAGTAAGCTACAGTCCGTTAGTCTCTGTGTTTAACTTCTCCTTGAGATAATCCATTTGCCTCTGTTCTTTGAAAACTTACTGAATAAGCCACTTGTTTCGCACTGGTGGGGAAATAACACTTTGGGGGCCCCTTTTGTGCCTGTCTTATGTATAACAGAAGCGTGGAGTTTTATAAAGTCTAATAAATACCCAGCTCTGCCAGATGTTAGCTTTCCTTCTTCTTTTATATTTTTTTTCCCTACCAGAAAGGAGGTCAGAATCTGAGTTCCAGGCTTTAGCTGACTGCAAATAAAATGGGACTGTTTCTAAGAGACATGTTGTGACAGTGTAAATTATCACATTTTAGATGGTGTTAAATATAGAAATGCCACTTAGGAGGGGATGCGTTTTGTTCGGCGTCTGATATTTGTCTCATCAAGACATCCTTGTGAGATGGTGTCTGTTTATTATCTTCCCACCTTTGTACTCTATTATTCTGCTCTGTCCTCTGACAATGGTTGATGAAGAAGTTATGGCCTTTTCTGTGCTTTGATGGTGCATGAGAGCTGGGGGAGGCAGGTCATTGTGTAGCCCACAGGGGTTGGCTCCAAACTAGCCTGCGGTGGAGAAATTCCCACTTGCAAGATCTGCCCCTTTCTCCCTGGGAGAAACCTCTGGGATAATTGCAGGGAGTAGAGGCAGGTGGAAGATGCCAAAAGGCCATGCTAACACACAGGGCTGAGAGGCCTGAGGGTCCGCAGGATGCAGGCGGAGAGGCTGGAGAGACGGATCCAGGAAGGAGATGTGATACAGGCTGAGACAGGAAAACCAGAGTGAGGAAGAAAAACATTTTCCTGAGGCTGGAACAGACAAAGTTCACTGGAGTGAACTGTTTTGAAGCTTTTTCAGTTACTTTGGCTAAACTTAGCTCGGTGGTGGCTCTATTGCCTTCTCCCATTGGAAAAGCATGTGTTTGGTCTCGCTTATAAAATTATAAAGTGCCATTTTCTTTACGGTGTATGCTCTCTGCTGCTTCTCAAGAGTGGTAATTGCATGGAAACTTGCATGGTTTATACCTAAAGGAATCTTAATTTTAATACATACAAAATTACACCTATTTAAGCCTCATTTATTTAGAAGCAGTACAGTTTTCCATCAAACGCCTCTCCAAACAGAAGCTGGTTTTGCACTTAACATGGGTTCTCAGTTGTAACTTTATCTTCCCCACCTTGGTCTCAGCTCCATTAAACTTAATCACCATCATATACTATTACCCGTTCAGTTAATGAAAAATAGTTTTCTCCAAAGGTGAAGTGTTATAATTAAGGGCTCTGTATAGCCACAATAGCTGTTGTGCCTTCAGCCTTCTTTCATTTTTAAAATTGGTTCATTCTGTACAGAGCAAAATGCCAGAAAAGCTTATGAGACAAAATAATTCTGCTCAGATGATGGAGGAAAAATAATCATGCAGGATTACTCAGCCACAGATAAAATTTTGCAACAGGTTCTTGTCCCTGTCATGGATCATGAGGCAGATCTGATAAAACTCCAAAGTAGGCCGGTGTTGCCCAATAACTTAATAGCAGTGTTGCTTTTATTCAGGATGACACTGGGCTGCTTTTAAAGCAGTAATGAGACTTATGCATGATGTAGTCAGGCCAGAGAGCCCAGCACGTGGAGGAGAGTAAGTCCATTCACAGCACCCGTGGGGTCACAGGCAGTTCAGGGAGGTGACGGTTCAGGCTCCTGTGGGAAAGCAAACAAGTTTGTTCAAATATTCACAATATCAATTTGTCAAAACTACTGTTTCTTTGCCTGTGCACTGAATTAATTTTGTAGTTTTTCCTCATCTAAATGACAGTCCTGCATGGAAAAACTCCCTATCTGTGCTAATAAAAATCCGTCCTTGTGTATGTTCTCATGATGCACATCCAGCTATATAAATAGATCATTTGTAGCTACACACAAATAAAGCGGGATTTTCAAAAACAGTGTAACCACTCCCAGCCTAAACTACTTGGAGTAAAAGCAGGGAGAGTTTATAATTAAATTCACTGGGAGCTGTGCTAGTCCCCTGCTGAGTGCTTTTAAACATTCCTCTCCTTAGACTCCACTGGGAGAGAAATATACTGTATTTATAGCCATCTTGTTTTAATATAAACATGTCAAACTGTAAATCTCAGACACAGAGATGGGCTCAAGCTGAAAAATTCAAATCCAGATTTCTGACGTTCTCTATTTCAGACCAGCTCCATTCTGGGCTTTGGGTTAGAAACCAGTTCCATATCCTCACATCTAGGCTCAGCTACCTTCCCCGCATTCGGAGAGGGCTGGCTCTGGGACCCCATGTCCCACCAAACTCCGGTTATACTGGGTATACTGGATTAGCTTCTGATTTCTCTCAACTCTGAGGTGCTTTCCCAGAGTGGAACGCCCTTTGTGTTCCAGCACGTATGTCCCTGATAACCTTGCTCCCATTCGGAAGATGATTACGCATTTCCTCTATAATGGGAGCGGTGTGTACCTGTCTTTGGTTTCACATTTTTCTTCTACGTGTCCCTGTGTCTTTCCTTCCATGCCCTGTGCTGAAAAGAGCCTAATAATACAACAGTGACAACAAAAATAGCATCGTGGTTATTATTAGCATCGGACAGGTTTCTTGCTGGGAACCGATCGGTCTGTGAAATGGGCTGTGTGCCGCAGGATGGGGCACTTCTGCCTCCTCGGGCTCCTCTGATGGGGAAAAACACAAGGTGAAACCCAGGGAACTTTGGTTGATTTGGGAAACGACAGCAGCAATTGGTGTGTTGAAAATCCCAAGCTTGTTTAAGCAGCGGATCGGAGGGAGAAAGGGGGGGAAAAGAAAATGTTTCCATAACGACTGACACGTGAATGCTGTTAACATTCCCGCGAGGTGCTGGCGTGTGCTCACGGCACACGCATCGCCTAAAAAGGTGTGTGTGTTCTGCAGATGTTTTCTTGGAGCGGGAGATGTCCTAATAAGCAGGTACATTGTTCCACATGTTTAATCGTGAACAGCAGTGAATGGCTGCTACAATTCTTCTGACCCTTTTTTCTTCCCTGGTGACCTTTTCCTTTCCTAGCCTGTCAGGAATGAAGAATGATTATTAACAGAAATAAAAAAAAATTTAAAAAAGGAAAGTAAGAAGATTATGCTTGAGGGAGAAGGGGGATTTGGGAACATAAAGGAGAGTGGAAGTGTGTTATGTAGCATTTGTTTTCTCTGCTGCCATTTTATTGCTTTTCTGGGAGCCCTGCCAGAAAAATGGCGAGTAGCACTTTAATTAAAGAAGGCTCTGTGTGCACTCCAGCTGTTCCTCATGTGACCAGCCCTGTCTATGGGTAAAGCAAAGGATGCTCCTGCCAGCTCACCCAAATCAATGCTAACCTAATTCCCGACCACACACTGTCAAGCCTTCGTGCAAACCTGCAGCATTTAGGGCACTGTCTGCAAGCCAGACGCTCCGCGCCCAGTCCTGTTCCTGGTATCCTCACGTATCTGAAGGCAGAATCTGGCAGCAGGACTGCCAGGGGTGCGTGGAGGGAGGTGGGGCTTCACTTAAAACATCTCTGCCTGTGGCAGTTTTTGTTACCCATAAACAGCTGCCGGGAAGGAAGGGCATTTTGGGGTTGGTGGTGGAAGATCGGATCCCTGATGAAGTTTCTGGGAAAGCAGAAAGTGGCAGTGAACGAACACAAGTAATTTTTCAGCAGTAACTAGACCCAAGATGCCCTAGGCTTAGGGACCAGTGCACTGCTGTTTGTTTGGTGTTTCATGGGGTTGGGTTTTTTTTTGGTTTGTTTTTTTCTGGCTTTGAAGAAAAGCAAGTTCAGCTAGCAAAGAAGCAGCCAGCTATGCCAATGCACCTAAGCTGTGTGGCAGGAAGGTGCTGGATGGATTCAGCGGCAGCGCTGAGAAAATACTAATAAAGCAAAGCTGTGTAACAGGCTGGAAAATTTTGTGATGGCTCTATGAGAAAACTGACATGGGATCTCAGAGCTTATACACACCGAATCCGTGTTTCTGGCAGAGTGGTCCTCTGAACCTAGTTTCTTGAGAAGAAAAGGTTTACTGTGCTGATGTAGGCTGTGTAGACCCTTAAGACAGGAGGTAGGACTGAGGTCTTGTTTGTACCACAGGGCCCCTTTGCAGCCCTCTGCCAGCATGAAGGGTGCAAAGCCGAATGTGATCTTGCTTGTGCCCACTGCAAGGCCGATCCCCAGCGCCAGACAGGCGTAAAGGGGCCTCTCTGTAGGCGGGAGTGTCATAAAAGCCTGTGTAATAAAACCCCGTGCTTTTGTTGCAGCAGCTCAGCGGCATTACTGCTGTCGCGAATGTCACTTCTACCGTACTAATTTAGGTGTGACTTGAAACGTCCAAGTGTAACCTAAAGTGTCCCACAGCTGAAGCGTTTTATTGTACTTTCACGCACCTCACCTACCAGTAAGTAACCTGAGGCTGCTTCCTCCCACAGCAGTATGGAGCCGAGCCATCTGCACTGACCTGTGGGAGACCTTTTTGGGGAGCTTTCCAACCCTTTTCCTTTCATAGGCAAACACAGAAGGAACAATTCTCAGGGTATCTCCCACACACCTAGGTCTATTCACATGGCTTACAGTGGTGGAGATTAATTGATATAATACATTGAGGAGATTCAAGCTTGAACTATTGTATTTCTGAAAATCAACTTTGGAGTAGTGGGGACAGGATGGACTTCCCCACCCTCCCCTCCCCCTCCAGCACCCTCTTCCAGCAAAATGGAGAAACAGAGGCAAAATATGATCAAGGGGAGGTGTTATCTGGATGTGGCGGAAGCACAGAGGTATAGAAGGACTCTTGGTATGAAGATGGGAGGTTAGAGCTCTACCTTGCACACTTTGTCTAGCCTTAGCGTGCTTGCAGAAGGCCTCAAGGTAGCTGAACAACTGTTGCTACATGTTGATGGAACTTTAAAAAGTGCCAACTCTGTACTTTCTGGTGGAGAACTTCTGTTGCCAGCTGTGGGTAGTTTCTGAGCAGAAGCTTGAGGGTTTTGTGTGATGTTTCCTTTGTGCATTTACTGTGAAACCCAAGTGATGCTCTGGACCCTCTCTTTGCATACCCACTAAGTCATCACTGTCACATTTTGGGTTCTATCACATATTACAACATGTTTTCCTCAAATATGGAAATATGTGTGCATGCTGCACGTATGCAGGCCCTGTTGCTAGTGGCAGAGCCTGGCCATGGTCATCTCCTCTGCTTGTGAACTGGCTGCTCACTCTGTGCTTGGCTGGAAATCCAAGGAGCGCGGGGCTTTCTTCTTTGACAGTCAAATGCCGATCTCCTTTCAGGGACACCATCTGTTCATTTTCACCCCAGCTCTTTCCTCTGAAGTGATTTATCTGTTTTCTGCAGTCCGGTTTCTCTTTGGGTGATGCCATTATGTGAGTCTTTAATTTCTCTTGTGCTGCCTTTCAGCCCAGTACCAGATTGTTTCTTTCATCCATGCCAGTTTCTTCTACAAGAAAACCCATAAAATATTTTTCTTTCCCTAGGCTTTATGTTTTAGCTTGCTAGGCAGTTTACTTTGTCTTCACATACATCTGAGCGAATTTTGTTTGTCCTGACTGCTTTGAAGCACAGGCTCAGAAGCAGCAACAACTTTATGGGCTAAAAATGATCTGGGCAGAGTTGGTGGAGAAGGCCCTTTGCTGTTCTTTGCATCAGGTGCTGGGGGATAATATGACAAAGACTCTCTTGTATGATACCATGGATTCCTTATTAGCAGAATTACTTTAAAAATGTACCTGGAGAATGGCATTCCTACTGCCCTGCTTTACTTCTGCTGCTTTTCACAAGATTTTCCCCCTTCTGCAAGATATCTCTCTCCCAGTTACGGGCAGGCTACCATGTCTTTGAGTAAGATTTATTTATTTATGGTACAAGTGTCTATCTGTTTGCTGGAGCCTGTGGTTGCCAGTGTGCTGGCCACCCTAAGGGCACAGCTTTTACTGTATTTCTGTTGTGGTCAAGCAGGTATCCCTGTCCTTCAGGCGTGCTGTGCTTTGAACTAGGGTTGTGTCATCTCCATGTAATTGTTATTGGCAGGAGATCTCCTCCCAGTGCCTGACTTCCTCTGTTGGGTGAGGTTGTCTCTCAATGGGACTTCTTTGACTCCCTGACACGTAGACAGGAGCAGCTGAAGGTTTTTCTTGGTCCAGGCCCTGCTACTGTTGCCATCCTTGTGGGCTTTGCTCCCCGTGGCACAGTTATGAACAACTCCAGCTCTGTTACGTCCTGAGTTGGATGTGATGTGAGTTTGTGTGATGTGTGGTTCCCACCATCAATCGAGCTGCTGCCTTTTGCCATTTCTTCATGGAGCATTTGATGACCAGATGCAGACATGCCCAACTAACTGTAGCTGGCTCTGACTTGTGGCATTTATTAATTTATTATTGCTGATTGCTCAGCTTGGCACTCTTTTAACTCTTTTTTCTCAATCTTCTGTTAAGCTAAGGCCAACTACCCTGCATAGGAAACACAAGTCCGGGTTTTGGACTTGTAAATCAATTTTCCATTTTCTGGTGGAAATATGGGTGTTGAAGGAAGTTGGATAAAAATGTTTCATTCCAACACAAGGTCAGGATGTGGCCAAGGCATGTACCCAGCCTGGCAGCACCAGCACTCCCATCCTGCACAAGCACAATTATGGTTTCTCTACTTTATGTCTATCCTGACTGATTTTGGCCATCGTGTTTCATGTGCCTTGTGAAGAATGACAGTGTGAAAAGATCCAGGCCTGTAAACCTGGATTAGTTCAGTATTGATAAGCCTAGAAATGCTACAGCGTAAGGTGATGTTCCAGCGGTGTGCAAAGAGATCTGGAGCTGAAACAGTCTCTGTCCTTGGGAAGGTCACCAAGAGAAAGACTGGCAAGTGATCTATGGTATAGTCAGACCTCTTGGAGACATCAGCCTGGGACACAGAGGAGTGCTCAGGAGTGAATAAGGGTATGCTGCATGTTGTGCTGCATCATAAGCAGAGGGACAGTCTCTGGGGATGAGAGAGGGAGGGGAGAAGGACATTTGGGGTGAGGGTGGGGGGGAGGAAAGGCAGAGGCGACCCAAATTCAAGTGTTTGTCAAGTCCTTCCAGGCAGTAGCTGGCTGAGGGCACATCTGCATCAGCTGAATAAAGCTCAACAGCATGGCTGTTCAGCACAGGACTGTACAGCAACACTTGCCTGGTCCTGGAAGCAGGATAGCTGAGTCATGTTGAGTGCCAGGACCCGGTCATCAGGGAAAATGTTCTGCCTGGTGCAGCCATGTGCTTGGTCCTATGGAAAGTGGGGGTCTTGGCATGGGCCTACACCCCACCACACAACGTAGCCCTAACACCCACTCCACTGATCCTCCAGACCAGCTTCTACAACTGTAGGACCTACAGAGACCTAATTGGCAGCGTCTGATGATGATTATATGGAGCAGAAACCAGCTAGGCTGACCCTGTAAAACAGAGTTAGCAGCTACCTCTGGTCTCTCTGGGTCCAGACAAGACACAGGTATTGGCCTACTGTGGCTTTCAACAGCTTGGCAAAATCAAAGTTGGATCTAGTGCCAGCACTAAACAGCACCGGTTCAGAGCTTGGTCTCTGCTTGTTTCTGTGCGTATCGAAACAAGCCTGATGTTATGGTACTAACACACCGTGCATCATAAATATTAGTGGCACTGTTTTGGACACAGCCTAAAGTAGCTGCTGAATGACTTCCTGCTTGGGAATGGCAATGGCACAAGCATGGCGAAGAGGCTCATACAACCCCAAGCGTGGCACACTCCAGCAAAGCCCATAAAACCTTACTTTACCTGCAGGACAAGAATACCTTTCTCAAGCAGGACAAAGCAGCTGGCTGGAGTCCAGTGTAGAAACTGTCTTGGATACTTGGGAAGTGCTAACGGAGTATGGGATCTTTGCCTGTCAGAGTTTTGAGTGCGGTGCAGGTGGGTGTGACCACAGCTTCTGCTCTGGTACCAGTGCTGATGCTGGAGGAAGCAGCACTGGGACAAGAGCAATGGGGAACAGTGATAAGTTCAGCCTGAAGTGTTTTAGGGAGTGAATGGAGCTGCTAAAATATGAAGTGACTTTAAAGCTTTTTCAAAAACTGAATCAAGTGTGCAACTCTGGGTAGATATATTCTGATTATTACTATTATTAGCTGTTTATCTTAATGCTGTCAGAATGTGGTGGTGCCAGATGCTTAGTAACAAAGGGCAAAACCCAGGCCCTGTCCTATGGAGTTTGCAGTCTAAATCACAGAACATTAGGAATCAGAAGGGACCTCAAAGATCATCCAGTCCAACCCTCCTGCCAGAGCAGGATCACCTAGACTAAATCACACAGGAACACATCTAGTTGGGTTTTGAATATCTCCAGAGAAGGAGACTCCACAACCTCTCTGGGCAGCCTGTCCCAGTGCTCTGTCACACTCACCTTCCCTAAATATAGCAACATCAGGCAGGTACAGACAGATGGGGCAGCACAAGGAAGCAGTGCTGTGATGCCAGCCAGCAGAGTAGGCTGTGGTGGCACCTTTGCTGAAGATTGTGAAGGATCCAGGTTTTTATTGCAGCAAAGGGGAATCTGAAGGATCAGCACAGCTCACAGAGCAAAGTGAGGAAAGCCTCAGGGTGCCTGTCTGAACTAGTGGCTGTGGAAAATTGCATTGTGGACTGAGCTCTTAGAGGTGGCCTCTTGGCCCAGAGATACTAGGTAGTGAGTGGAAAAGAAAATGAAATGGCCTGTGTTGGAGCCTGGTCTGGGGGATGTTTTAAGTGGCATATAGGTGCAAATTGTGAGAGGTGGGTCTCTGCAGCAGCATTCTGAGCAGTTCTGAAGAGGTGATGATTGTATTTGTGAGTGGCAGAAGAGCTGATGCTGCTGTAACCAAGCAGCTGAGAATTTGACCAGGCTTTTGGCTGCACAGAAGGACAGAGAAGGTCATGTGGTGGTATTTGGACTGGACCTGGAAGGTTTAGCTTGGAGGTGCTGATCCTGGGGAAGGCTATAGCTGGAAATGGTCCCTAGAAAGGTGATCTTGCTGGGCTCTGGCATGGAAAAAAGAGGGATGCTAGAGTCACAGAATCCTAGAATGGTAGGGTTGGAAGGGACCTCTGGAGACCATCTAGTCCAATCCCCTGCTAAAAGACTATCACCTAAAGCAGGTTGCACAGGAAAACATCCAGGCAGGTTTTGAATCTCTCCAGAAAAGGAGACTCCACAACCTCTCTGGGCAGCCTGTTCCAGTGCTGTGTCACCCTCAGAGTGAAGAAGTTTTTCCTCATGTCCAGGTGGAACTTCCTGTGTTCCAGTTTGTGCCCATTGAGTCTGTCTCAGGGACTTGCTCTAGGCTCACAGTTGAGGACAGAGCAGGTGTGAACCAGGAGACACCCACATGGAAGGGATGGCTGAGCTTGTGTCCCAAATGACGTGGTCTTGGAGGCAAGTTACAAGTGGGAGAAGGCAGCACTGAGGTCATAACCCAGCAGGGCCCATTCATGAGGGGATAAGGGAGGTAAGGAGCATCTTCAGAGGGATTGTGATGGACGTATGAGTAGAAACAGGACAGAAGAGTGTCATGGAATCCAAAGGAAAATAAATCCTCAGGAAGGTGAGTTATCTGAGCGAGGATGGAGTAACTGCAAGGAGACTGGAGATGGAAAGTTGGAGCTGAGATTGTGAAGGCAGTTGTATGGAAAGCAGGCAGCCTGTTCGGCTAGAAATTTTGGGTTCTGTATGTCTGCTTTTGATCTCACTGTGAACATAAGAAAAATATCTCCAGTTTTCTGGCAAAGCGGATGTCCCTAGATCATGCAGCTGCTCAGTGAAAGCAGTTTTGTTATCAGGATGGTGGCCAACATTGCAATGACATTATACAGCTGTTTGGAGCACTGTGGTCTTGTCTACATTCATCACCTGCCTTTGGACTGGTCCCAGACCTCATTGCTGACCCACTGGAAATGTCTGCCTTGCACTAAGCTAATGTTTATCAGATTTGAGAGGCTTTGATAAAATAATTCCTGTTCCAGGAGACTTGAATGTTTTGACAAAACTTTCATCCCAAAATCTCCAAGCAGCTCCAGCCATCAGTGACTTTGACATCTGCGATCTGAGCTGAACACAAGGAGAAGATGCAGTATTTCTTTAGTTAGTGCCAGGCTATTGTGATGGCTGATGCAATGTTTTGGCAGCTAAGCCATAGCAATGAAGGTTTGTGTTGCAGGACCTGGTTCTCACAGGAGTTTTGAGGCCTTAATCTTTAAATAATAGCAATAATAAAAAAAAAAAGCCTCACTGAACTGGCAAACGCTCAAGCCATAGTACGTAACTTCTGAGCACTCCAGGAGTTTTTCATAGCAGCTGGATGAGGAATGAGTTGATAGAGACAGAACAGGAGGAGTTCAAAGTGCAGCCTTTCTGATGATTTTTCACCCTGCTGGATTGTCCCTGCTCTCCCTTGGCAAAAAAGCCAAATCGTGCTGCGCCACCTCCTCGGCAGAGCTGTTCGTCTGCCTGTGCCAGGGTACAGAGTGCAAGGGAGAGTTGTTTATGCTTTTCATCCAGTGGGAAAGCAGGGAATACGAGCACAGACACTTCAGACTGCAATATGATAACAGGTTTGCCCCCATCACTCACTTCTACTGCTACTAATAGAGCAGGAGAGGGAAATTCCTCAGGCACGTTGGATCTCTCAGCTGTGGAAAGAACAGTGGAAAATCCTGGCCTTCCATGCTTCTTTGTCTAAGTTGGTGGCTGAATCTGAGCTCCTAATACAGACTAATGTCATGAAGCTAACATAGAAATATGAAGGATACACAGAATATCCCAGATCCAGGTTTCCCAGAGAGGTTAAATGAGAGGGCTGTGAAGTGTCACCCCTCTGTTAGCTCTGCCTGGTGTGGCTCCGTGGCCTGGGATCCTATCCAGGGCAGCAGGGAGCAAATCCCAGTCCCTAGCAGAGCCACATCTCCCCAGTGGCAGTGAAATAAACCTCTGTATGCAAGGTGCATGGGTCACAGTGGGTGAGTTTGCTGGCCTCCTGCTTTTTTGGCAGTCAAAAGCTTATTTGCATGGTTTTCAGGTTCGGCTTTGGGAAGACAGGTTGTGCTCCCGTGGCCTGGCAGAGAGGCAGGCTGCATGATGGGGTTGGATGATGTGATTGTGTAGTACCTTCCTCCTCACTAAACCCACTGGCAGTTGAATTTCCTGAGCCAGTATATTTATGTGAGCACCCATCCTTATAGGCAGCACAGTTGGTTTTTGTTGCAGTGAAGCATGAAGGCCGCAGCAGAGGTCAGGCCCAGGTTCTAGCAGGGCACTGTACACACGCTATACAACCCTGCTACACCGTGCTGGGTTGGAGGAAGCTGGAAATGCAAGTGACTTTTCACAAGTTGTTCAGTACATCAGTGCTGGAGCCACAGCAGGATGCTGATGTCCCCAAGTGCCTCCGTGTCCTCTGCTCACCCACGCTGCCTCCTGTGCCTGGCTTTGACAGACGCATATGTTCCAGTTATGTTCCAGTTTGTCATGCAAAAGCTTTGAGATTTTCTTGCTCCTCTGAGGTCAGCAGGCATGGGTGGCAATTGAAGGCTACCCTTCCACTGGCCATTTTGACCATGCAAGGTTCCTTGGGAGGGGGGGACTCATTGCTGTAAATACATACTTGTGATTTTCCCTTGTCCTTCACTAGGTTTTTGGTCTTGGCACACTTAAATTACTATTCTGGTGGGCTAGGGAGATGTTACTATGCTGGGGAGGTGAAACACAAGATGTGGTCTGACAGAGAAGGGGAGACCTCTCATTTTGGTGACCTGTACTTACTTGGTGTACTTGGGGGTCCATGAAGCTCCCCAGACAAACCCATGTGAGTGCAGCAGCCACACTGGGAGAGGGAGACACCCCTGTGGGACTTCTGGCTGCAGCACCCAAGGAGCAGTGCTGAATAAATGTGCGTGTGTGTATGTGCATTCACTTTAATCACTCTTAACTGTGCATATCCTCTCATCCTTCTCAAACTACTGAAGGAGAGCAAAGGGGTTCCTCCAATTCCCCTTCTGCTCCTGCAAAACCTGCTCATATTCTCTCTCATGCCTGAGAAACTACTGCAGAAGAGACTTTCCTTCTCTCTGGTTTTCACTGTGTAATGAGGACAATCTTTCATTGTTACGCTTTGAAATAATCCTTTTCTGTCACAGAGTCCAACTCCTACATGTAGCATCACTGGCTGGACTGTACCAGAAAACAGTGTTAAGGAGGTGATGTATATCTGACTGCCTGTTGCTCTCCCTCCTAGTTTCCCAGGATGGAAAGGAGTTCCCCACTGCTGTGGTCAGTGGGGTAATGTAAAGGAAGGGTCTGGCTCTGAGGCCATTGAATGGTGTGCAGTCCCCAAACACTGCAGAGTGTTTTGGACAAAATCTTCAAGGAAAAGGCTCAGGAGGAATTTTTAGGGACAAATCTGCTGCCAAGGGGAGCGGCAGCAGCCCGAAGCCGGGGCTGTCCCCCAGCCCTTTGTTCCTCTGGGTGGTCGGCTTCCTCTGCCCGGCACTGCACAAAGAGGCTTTGGGAGCTGGTCCAAAGACGAGGAGTGGCAAAATGCAGTTAGTTCCCCTGCTTTTGTGAAGGGCATGTCTGGCTGCCAAGGGAAGTTTCCGTATCCTGCTGCTTTCTGTTTGCTGGGGCTCAGCTGGGACCCGCTGTGCTCCTAAGTCCTCGGGCTGCCACTGGAGTCTGGGAGCTTTGCTCCTTCCTTTGTACATGGGTGGAGAAGACAACGGTCAAGTGTTTTCAGCTTTGCTGGCTGATTCCTGCTTATTACAAAGCTGTCTGCCCTGGGCGAGTTTCCTGACATGGGTTGGGTGTCCTGGGGACATTTGCTTTGCTTCTGCCAGGGCTGAGCTTGTTCTGGAGACAGAGGGCCCTACTGGGAGATCCTGAAAAGATGGCTGTGGACTTGAGGATCCCCATCAAGAAAGACCCAGCCCTGGACAGGGAGTGTGTGAGCTGCCTTACTCAGAAAACAAACAGAGTGTGGGGAAGCTGCCAACTCATAAAGATGCTAGAGACAACTGTCTCCCTTGGTACAGTCTGGCTTGAATCAATTGTGAAGGTTGTCAATAAATACCTTTTTATCAGGCAAGATGTGTTCTTTTGGTCCAGATGCTTTTCTTGTGGTTAATCTTGTGGCAAAGAGGGAGTTTTGCCAACACTCAGGGCCCAATACTGGGACAGATCATAGCGCAGGCTTTGTAAAAAGGCACTAAAGAAAAAGACTGGAGACACGAGATCAAATGGCAGTGTTTGTTGGGAATTACTGTCATGTGGAGAAATTTTACACTGATTTGTGCAATTAGTTGCTATCAAGATGGTGTTTAAGCTGTAAAAAGCATCCAGAATGGTGCAGCGGGCACAGGATTGTGAGGACAGAAGCAAGCTG
Organism: Porphyrio hochstetteri; assembly: GCA_020800305.1. Lineage (NCBI taxonomy): Eukaryota > Metazoa > Chordata > Aves > Gruiformes > Rallidae > Porphyrio > Porphyrio hochstetteri. Next base: position 62,945,190 of record CM036908.1, on the reverse strand, counting down.
TCATTAAAATAAAGATGCAATGCAGGAGATGTTTTAATCTGGGTTTATACAGCATGAAAATTTGGAGAGAAAAGGTTCCTATTTAGGGCTTTTGCTTCTGTTAATTTTCTGATAAGACAAGGTCTCTGGTGTGAGTTCATGTACTGGAGCGCTATGGACTAAGGGCTGTCTTTACAAACACACCTTTTGGGCCGTGCAGGCAGGGCTTGTGTGTGTTAAACTGGAGCAGCTCCAGGCAGCTATCATACTGGATCAGCCAAAGATAGCACAAGCATACTTAATCTTGCATGCGTGCATAATATGAAAATGGGAATAAGTGAAAATCTGCCATTTGTTTGACAAGAGCATCCTCCAGTCTGGGGAGCACTCTGCTCAGCGGTCACGTTTCCTGCAGAAGAGAAGCAGGCGCATGCAGAGAAACTCTGAGCTGTGTTATGGGTTTGATATGAAAAGCATGCTAGACTTTTTTTTCCCATTTTCTGGGGGGAATTAATATAATAGAGCTGTCACCTTTCATCAGTCAAATTTGGTGGCAGGTAAGCTCAGGGGTGGTAGCGGAGAGGAGGGTGTGCGAAAGGTGTGGAGAGACCTGGAATTTGCATCATGGAGAGGAAGGGATTTTTTTCTGTGCATCTCAAGAAGTGAAGGGTTGTTCTTGGGGGTTTGCTTCTGTCAAGATCCTGATGGATTTTGGGCTGGGATGAGCACGCTGGGGTGGGCACAGAAAGTACTTGGGTGTGAAGTAGAAGTTGCTGTTAAAGAAAACTTTCCTTTTTTTTTATTTTTTTCCTGAGAGAGAGACTGTCAGGGTTATTTAGAGGTAGGTTTAAAACATACTGCTGTTTTTCCTGCAGTGAGGAATGCCTCTCTGTGAACTCTTCCCGGAGGATAGGCTACACAGCCAAGTAGGAGGGAAACATCCCTGCCTGAGCTGGGACCCCGGAGCATGTCTGAAATGCAGTGGAGTTCAGCAATCGAAGGGACACTCCAGTGCAGAATTCGGCATTCTATTTATTTAATGTCCCAAATAAAAATCTTCAACCTATATATTCAGAATTCTGTATTAAATATGTATATGTACAGTGTCCAGCATGCCTAGATTAACTCTTACTTGCTGCAGAGTCATAATTTTGCTAGATACTGCATGGCCTTGCTCCTGCTAGCCTAAGGCTTGGCCATACCAATGTACCATCATCTCCTGGGCAGAGATGAATGCCATGAGGTCTCACAGGGGACCACACAGATAAAAGACTCTCATCAGCTCAAAAGAGATTGCATATCCTCTGGGCCTGGCCATGGCACTGTCTGGCAGTCCCAGCGGAGCATTTGGAGGGGTCATGCAAGGGATTTTGGGGATTGGTCTCTGCCCTACTTGCCCCTGCAGAGCTGACGGCAGTGGAGCTGCTGCTCTGAGGTACATTTCTCTTGGGCAGATTTTATACTGGCTCAAACTTGGCATCTCTGAGGCTCCTGGGGTGGACCTGCCATAGCCTGCTGCAGGCATAAACCTTCGGTCCGGTCCTCCTAATTGGTATCCCCAAGGCTTTCAGCTGTGCTTGGCAATGTGGAAACTCCTGCAGTTCTCAGGATATGTCAAGCTGCTTCTTGTCCCACTCTTATCCATGCAGCAGCAGAGCTGAGGGACCTCAGAAGAGTAAGCAACTGATTGGAATTTATAAGAAAGGTGGAGAGACCAAGAGTGCTGTTTTCTTCCTATATTTTTGGGGGAGATGTCTAAAACACTGGGACATTCCTCTAGTGAGTGATGTAATTAACAGTAGGTGAGCTCAGCTCTTTTTATCTATAGGTGTATGCCTTGAGAAGAAAGCTGTGAACAATCCTGTTAAAGCTGTACAGTTGCAGATAGGGCTTAAGGCAGACAGCTGTGTCTGCCCACCTGTAGGTGTCACAGGTTGCTGTCATCCCAGGGGCAGATCCTGAAATCCTCGTGGCTTTTTTTCTAGGAAGCATTTACCTGTGCCAAGTCTCAGGTGTTTTCCAGAGCAGGTTGTACAAGGAGAATCAGAATGAAATTTGGGTGCAGACATGGGGATCTGTTTTTTCTCTCACAAGCACCTTGAGAGATGTGATTAGGAAAGTGTCTCTGTGTCATCCTTAGATGGGCTCGCTCATTTCACCCAGTGCCTGGGGCTTACCAAGGGAGAGACCTGGGAGATAGAGGTTTTGGTGTGGGGGTGGCTGGAAGGGATGGTCTCATTCCGGGCAGGAAACCTGAAGATACTGACCTGTCTTTGCCTTTCCTGGCTTTTCCCCTCTTGCTTCACTTAATTATAGTATCTTAAACACTCTGCAAATTCCCTGGGGCATGGGCTGATTTCATGTATGTTATGTGTATATGCAGCTGCGCAGTGCCCAGCATACAAGGGCTCTGAATCCAGCTGAAGCCCTTGGGACCCCAGGGTGGATGTCCATTGGTGTGTGGACAGTTGTAGTGGCAGGGATGACTCATATCAAACAGACGGTGCTGCCTGTTGTTTTGCTGTTGAATCCCTCAAAAATATAAAAATGAGAAGAGGTTCCCGTTGCAGCCCCCTATAGCAAGACAGCGTCTGTGAAGCAGTGAGCACTGCAATAACCTAACTTCCCACCTCTAAAACAACCAGTTTTGCTGAGTATTTGCTTGGTGTTCACACACTGAGCAACACCGAGCTTACAGACACCTCGTAAGCAAGGGGCAGACGCTGGGTCTGAGACTGGGGCTGGGAATTCTCCTGATGGAAAATCTACTCGCTTTAGAGGAAAAACTTAAAACGTGGGAATCCTTTTATTTGAAGCATATCACCATCCCATCCTTCTACCCCCTGCAATCTTCAGCTGAGATAATGAAATCCTCTGGTGTATATTGTGTTCAGAGTGACCTTCAGTAAACTCGCATCGTGACCTTATTGCTGTGCCTGAAACAGATCTCTCTGCGCCTGCCAATATAACCAGGAGTCTGTTACGCAGAGCAGAAGGTGGTGTTTCGTGGTGGACCTGACAATTGGCTTGAAACCTCCTGTTCAGTTTGAACATCAATCTGGCGTTGAAGGTGGCTTTTGCCTGGTTTCTAAATGGATAACGTGCTTCGGTTTCTTATTCTGTCTAGTAGGCATTTTTACACAGCGTACGTTTGCAGAGACCGGCTGTCTTAGAGACTGGCCTTATCCTGCTATCTCATCACCACAGTTACTGCAGGCCTACTAGGTATTTTTCTACATTGAAAAAATGTATGTTATGTGGGACAGGACACTGGCAGAACTTGTGATGTGATTTGTAAGATTAAGTTGAAGCATTTGATGATCTCTTAGTTATTTAACCTGATGAAGGTGTTGAGCCTGTCCTCCCACTGTTGCACATGACGTAAATGAAAAACTGGAGGGAAAAGAACAGCTATAGATTCACTCTTCTGCAGATGGGTAATGTACATAAAAAGGATTTTGTATTATGTATTTGCATAAATAAAGGGAAGACAGCATTACTGGTAGGTAGTACCTGGCTGGCATTTACATCTGTCAAGCCTAAATGAGAGCAGGGTGTTTATGAAGTGGAATGATTTAACATGCCAGTCTTCTTTCAGCTGTCATCTATTTCAGGAATTTCAAATCTTTCTAAATTAAGCTGATTTCTCCTTCTTGCCTGGCTCCAAAAGTGGGGAAAACTTTGCTGGAATAAACAAATAATTCATTTTAGTTACATCATACTGGTAGTAGGGAGGAAAAGGTAAAGGCAGAACAGAGTAACTACTTTAACTCAATAAAGTATTGACGTGGATAAGTGAAAGAAAAAATAAAAGGGAGGGAGAACGTATGATTATCCAGCTTCCCAAATGTGCAGTGTAAACAAAACTTTTGTGGTGAGGGATGGCTAGCGATCGGCTTGGCTTTCTGGGGTGGAGAGCAATCGCTCAGCCTCCTGGGAAGCCTCATTGCTCAGGTGGTGGAGCAAGTATTCTGTATTTATTCAGCAGCTTTGCTGTGAGTCAGGAAGTTGGGTCCTGGTGTCAGGCTTGGACAGGGAGGCTGGCAAGCTAGCTCTCCTAATCCTGAAAGAGAGTTTCTCCTAACAGCTGATCCTGTCAGTGGTAGTGCTGCCCTTACACAAGGTTACTTCGTTGCATGCTTCCTGGGAGGGAACTGTAATTGTTTCACGACTATTCCAGATTTTTCCTTCTCACATCTAGCTCTTGCTGGTTCCCACTGCTCTCCACTTGTTTTCTTCTTATCTTTCTTCCCTTCTCTGCCTTGTCCCAGACTAGATCTTTCTTCCTGTCACACCTGACTGGTGCTGGCACAGACTCTTTCTCCAGGGAAGCTGGATGCACCTGGTAAGATAAATACTGCTGCTAAAAGCTGCGGACAGTGAACATTAAGCAGCAATTAGTGTGACCTGAGCTTTTTGCGGTGGTGCAATACCAGGAAACTGGATAGTCTGCAATTCCCGTTGGTGGCTTTACCACAGTCACTTGGTGTGGGCGAAATGAGAATGAGCTGTCGGTGACTAATTGTACTTCCTCCAGGGCCTGGGCTTTTCTCAGAGGTCTTTCTCAATGCTAGACTTCTCCAAGGAACTCCCCAGGTAAGTTTCTTGCCAGCTCACCTGTCTGGTTTCTTATCAGTCTGCTGAGATGCTGAATCCCAGCTGGGTGTTTAAGAACCCCAGGCACCCAACAAGACCTGGCCAGCTGCACCAAAATTCAGAAGACCTTGATTCACACTTGCAGATTGTGATGTCTCTTGGGACAAGAGACAATAGGCACAAACTTGAATATGGAAAGTTCCACCTAAACATGAGGAAGAACTGCTTTACTGTGAGGGTGGCAGAGCCCTGGGACAAGATGGCCAGAGAGGTCGTGGAGTCTCCATCTCTGGAGATACTAAAAATCTGCCTGGATGCTGTCCTGTGCAACCTGCTCTGGGTGATCCTGCTATGGCAGGGGGTTGGACTAAGTGATCTCCAGAGGTCCCTTCCAACCTTGACTGTTCCGTGATTCTGTGATGTGCTTTTCAGAGGTGCAGGCCTTTGAAGCAGCAGCAGCAACAATGGATTTAAAACTTATTTCAGGGGGTAGGTGAGAGAGAAACTGTGCCAGTTTTAATCTGAAGCAGTCATGGTTTCATTGCTGTGTGCCAGACTAGCAGCTGGAGAATGCTGGGGAGCATGTTGTGCTTTGATGTTTCCAAAATGCAGTCCTGGGGGATTTCAGTGCAACCAAAAATGTTTGAAGTGCTGGCCTCTTGCCACAGCTGGGGATGAAGAATGTTTCTGAAAACCTTCACAGTTCTGTACGGTGCTGGAGAGAGTTTTTCCCATGCAGCCCCAGGCAGGACTGAGACGGATGTACTGTGGAATTGTCTGACTGTCTTACAGCACCTCCAATTCATAACCTCGGGTCAGCAGCAAAATGCAAAGGAACGGATTTTCAGGACTTAACTGTAACTGAAGATCTTCTTATCTTGAGGAAAGGGAATATCCAGTAGCTCACATTCCTATATATACATCTCCACTCCTATACATGCAAAAGTCAATGCTGCTTTAAAAAATTTATTTATTTTTTTAAAATAAGGCAGTAACATGTCTTCTCAGCTGCAATGGCTGTAAAAGGTGAAATACAGAATGTGAGCCATTAGACTAATTGTATTTAGTGTGTTTCTAATTCTGGCCTGTAAAGAATTAGTGTCACAGTGGAGGGGGAAAAAAAATAACTGTGCTGTTTTGCTTTTCTTCAGTGAAGAGTCAAATACAAAATTCATCACCTATCCATTAGAAAAATGTGAGTTCTGGAGCTTGTAAAAGATTAGCAGAGAAGGGATTTCGTCATCCCCTGGTGTTAGTGTGGCTCTAATCAGCAAGGTTTAGCAGGACTATGTACATGTAATTTATAAAGAAGTCCTGTGAATAGGGAGCTTTTCCCCTACTCTCCTCACAGCCCCTAACTGTGCTCTTTCTGCTCTTTTTTCTCACCGTCCCTGGAGGTCTGTGCCTTCATTTGGCTTGCTAAGTCCTCGCCCAAGTCACTGAGAAGCTTTTGGCTAAGAAATGGGTTAAAGAATCAGTCTTGCAGAGGACAGTCACTCCTGGCAATATCCTGATTAATCCTGTTATTAGGCTTTGCCTCTAATTGCTGTAGGTGAGGTCTGACCCTAATAAAACCTTCATCCCTTTGGCGTGGTGCTTCCACTGTGCCATGACCTGGGTGTCGAGGTGGCAGACGCCGGGGATGGAGTTACGTGTGCAGGAATTTGCCTTTGCACTGCTTCACTGGCCACCACCGCAGATGGCAGCCTGCAAGGAGTAATGTAGTGTGAAGCCTCCTTCCTGGACGTCCGGGCAATTTGATTCAGGGGCCGGTCCTGTGCTGCATTTGCTCAGCGGGGCATCCCAATCTGCACGTGCGTGATGTGCCACTGCAGCCTGCTGTTGATAAAAGGCTTTAGATAAAAGGTCTTGAAACGGTGCTTTTGAAAGATTGTCCCGATGATCAAATGAGTGACCTTCACATCCAAGAGTTTCAGAAGTGCCAGCTATGCCCTCCCATTAGATTATTATTACTGGTTATAATATCGTGCTATAAATTGTATTAGGACTAGGTGCAGCACTGAGGTAGAGCTCTCTGTTCTCCCCAGTCTCCATCTCATTGGGAGCGTGTTTCTCTTTGCACTCCCTCAACAACAGTTCACACCTTCACAGTTTCCTGCACTTCACCCTGAATTTCGCTCCTCAGCATTTTTTAAGCTGGGTAGAGTGCTTCATCCTCCAAAGCAGCTTCAATTTTCATGATAAAAGCAACTGCTAGCCTCGTGTAGGTGGTGTCAGATGCTTCTGGCCCATCAGCCAGATGTAGAGTGGTTTCCCTGATGCTGCAAAAATGGGAGAAAAGTCTCCAAATAAAGGTGGGGGTAGGGAAGAGGACGAACTCAAAATAAGTGACTGTAACAGTGCTTTTGTATTTTAAAGGGCCCTTGCATGCCAAACAGGAACCTCTTGTTTTTCAGGCGCTGCATGCATTTGAATTGGCTGATGGCTACATCTCTTGCTGAGTCCTTAAAGCCGCTTCCTGCTGAATCACGCAACCTCGTCTTGCTGTCCCCGTGTGCATAACGCAGCGGGGAGGGACAGTGCTGGGTGCAAGAGGGGCTCTGAAACTTTAACGAAATGCCCCTGCACTAACAGGGTTTGTGCACCGTGCATGTTCAAAGAGCCCGCTTGCTGCTGCTCATGCTGCGGTTTGAAAGAACCATCAGTATTTCTGTCCTGTTTCATTCTTCCTTCCCCGGCTGTTCTGTACAGGCTTCAGAGTCTCTTTGCTGCCATTGAGCCATCGGCCGGAGTCTGCCTCTGCAGCCCTTCCTTGGATGGATACTTCTGATTTGGTGACTGCTGGCAGCGGCTGTGTTCGTGTTGCTCACGTGAATTGCGGAGTGTGAAGCTTTTCATGCTTTTCTGGGTGCGTGTATCAGACTCTGCTTTGCTGTGGGGGGCTTTGGGCCAGTTGCAAGCTGTACGTTTTCAGTAGGTGCAGAGGGTGCTCAGTATCTCTCCGAAAGTTCTCAGCACCACGCAGTGTTGGGCAATGTCCTTACTCCTCTTTGGCTACCACTGTTAGATTGAAACCAGTGGGGCTTCTCCCCTACCTTCAGCAACAGCATCCCAAGTGACTGTAGCAGGAATAAACCCAGTGCTAGGGCCAGCTGGCAGTTTGCAGCCCAGGATTTGCCTTGGGTATGGTATTGCCAGCAAAGGATTAATTCTGTGGTACTTATTCTGTACCAGCTGAAGCCTCGAGTGTGATGCAAAATAACCAGATGCCTACAAGGCATCTTCTTAGCTCTCCAGAAACATGCTTCTTTAGTCACAAGGAAGGTGCCTGTGAACAGTAACAGAATTGATAGAGGGTGAAAATCCTCCCAGAAATGTCTTTTCTGTCCAAGGGCATGACTCTTCCACTCCTACTTATTGGATTATCACCGTGTTGGTGGGGATGATACAGACCAGAGGAGAGGAACCTGCTGTGAGAAGGAAATAATGCTGGCAGAGTTCAGTCCAACTTCTGTATCCCATGTCTCTGCTGGCCTCTGCTCGCCTCTCTGGCTGAGCTCTATGGGTTTTCAGAATGATTTTTGGAGCTCTTTCTAATCGATACGCAGTAGCGGTCCCTCTCTGGAGAGCATGTTCTGACATATTTCCCTGCCATCCGTTCTCTTCTCGGTTTATAGCTCTACTTAATATTTAAATGGGTTTCCTGCTGCAGTGCTTGTGCCCCATTTACCCAAATAATCTATAACTCAATGACTTCTAAATCCACTTCACAAGTTGTTATATTCATTATAAATGAGTTGTAGTGCAACCTGCATCACAAGTAGATATTCTCATCTGGAGGTCTATGCTGAGATCCAGTATGAGCAGCGAATATATTAAACCCATAAAACCCCCAAGACATACCATACCATACAAAATGAGCTCTAACTACATGCTTTATTCCTCCTTATCACTTATGTTCACCAGTCATTCAATGAAAATGTACTACACAGACACCAGGCAGCTGTTCACGCAGCCACAGCACCTCGTATAGCTCCTGTGGAGGTTTTGCAAGCAGCTGGCACTTGTAGTGAGGCTATGGGGAGATGGCTGAGACAGCCAGGTCTCAGCCATTAGATGTGTGAGTCTAAGTCCTTATGCAGGAAGGGCCCAGTCCAGCAGTGTCCTGGGCACTGGCAGAGCAAGAAGAACCAGCATCCCATGCTGGTCTCACTGATTTCAGGGGTACCAGGCTCACTGGCTGCTTTTTTCACAGTTGAAATTGCAGCTTGGCATTGAATGGCCAAAGGATTCAAGGACCAAGGATTCAGACATGCCTCTGCGTCTTTGGGGGCTTTACTACTGTCACAATCAGCTTCATCTGCCCAAGGGCTTTGTCTGGTAGGATTTTAGCTAGTTTTTAATCTCAAATCCCAGTTGATTGCTGTGCTAAAGCCAACTTCACGACTGCTTCAGTCCCAAAACTCCGTGTATCTGAGAATCCTGTTTAGATGATGCTTTTGAGATTTAATTTCCTTTTTAACTCTTTTTTTATTTTTTTATTACCATGGAATAGTAGCTTTAAAAGGGATTTGAAAAAAGGAAATCTGGAGTTTGGAAGAGACTCTCTACTCCATTCTGACAATGAATGCAGGAGAAATATTAGAACTTGGCAATATTCCTTTGCTTGTAAAATTTGATAGATTTAGATTTGACTGGTTTGCCTTGGATTGAGTAGGAATGTTATTAGTGCATGAAATTCAATGAGCTCTAATGCTATTTAAAAAGCCCTAATGAGAAGGGTGCTTTTGTGTCAAATTCTATTGTTTTTTTTCTTCCTTTTCTGCTTTCCTTATTTGAAGAGCTCTAAAAATATTTTTAACAGCTAAGGAGGGAAATAGACTTTTGTCTGAAGGACCTGGGGGAGGAGGGGAGTCTGGGGGAAGGAGAGTGAATTGATTTGGTTGGTAGCTTTTACTGTATGTATGTGTGCTCCTGTGAACCATTAAATTGGGGAGTTCGCTCGGGTTACAGCTGGTGCTAATTGTGATCTCAGTTTACTGACTGGCCTCCTTGTCTTTCCAATCAAGATTCATTGTCTTTCCTGTCTGTTGAGGTTTTTGTGTGACTTACGGGAAAGTATCAGCTTAAAGGACAAAGAATTGAGATGCTCAGTTTTTACAGTGGGTTGTTTTTTTAAATGATCTCTTTATTAAATGCGACATTCCTGTCCTTAAGACCTGATAAGAAACTGTCTGCTTTGATTGTTTTCCGTGGGAGACACAGTTTCTACAAAACTGGCATTTAGTGTAAGGAAGACTTTTATTTATTTAATTTTAAATCTAAACAATGCTTTTTGATCTGAATAAAAACATTTAGCTCGTAGAACCAAACTGAAGCAGCTTATTTCCCGGTCAGCCCATTTTAAATTTGGTCTGTCCATGTCTTGAGAGTGTTGTCTTCTGCACATTTCTGCTTTCATTGGGCTTTGTGGTGCGACAGGGAAGTCGTTCCTATAGATACATAACAGGAGTTATATCCTGGGTATGAAGCCCAGCCTGCGCAAAGGATAAGAGCAATGCACTTGCAAACACCCACTTGCAGGAGGCACCAAGGACTGTAAGCTGATGCAGTTACCACCAAACAACCTTGAAGCGAGCTGTTCCTAACGACATGTTAATGTCAGATCTTTCATGGTTTAAATAACCTTTGAACTTAAATTCTGAGGAGGACTTTGATATTTTAGCTTTTTCTCCAGCTTGGAGACAAAACCAAACAATGTATGATCAAAATTTACTGTGGAAAATTAAATCTGGTTTTTTTTTCTAAGTTCTAATACTACAAATCCAAGCAAAACTGATCAAAACCTCCTGCTTCAGATTTATATCTTATGACATTTTTTAAAAAAAAAAAATTTAAAAAACATTTCATCCCCAAAAGCTTGACAGGTCCCCGTGCAGAAAGCCCTAGGACAAGGAACCCAAATATACTGTTTCCTTCTTTCTCACTAGCCTCTTAAAACAAAGTCTGTATTTTGTGTCAACAGACAGGACGGCCTTTTTCTAACTGAAATAAATCTGATGACAATCTACTTTATATGAAACCTTATGTAATGCACAGTTTATTCCCTGGGTAGAATTTGGTTTTGACTTCTTAGCTGGAAGTACAAACAATTCCTCCTGCGGCAGGAAAATCTGCCCCTTCTGTGAGTGCTCCAGCCCCTGTGTCACTTGCTTCTGCTGCACTGCATATATTGGAGGTAACACTAGGTTTCAAATCTCCTAAAGCATAAAGTCATAGACTGGCATTGGTTGGAAGGGACCCCAAGGATCATAGAGTTCCAACCCTGCTGCCACAGGCAGGGCCACCAACCTCCAGGCCTGGATCTACACAAGGTTGCCCAGGGCCCCATCCAACCTGGCCTTGAACACCCCCAGGGATGGGGCACCCACCACCTCTCTGGGCAGCCTGTTCCAGCACCTCACCACTCTCTCTGTAAAAAACTTCCCCCTAATATCTAATTTAAACCTTCCTTCCTTTAGCTTTAATCCATTCCCCCTTGTCCTGTCATTGTCTATCCTTTTAAAAAGTTGAATCCCCTCATGCTTATAAGCTCCCTTCATGTACTGGAAGGCTGCAATGAGGTCCCCCCGCAGCCTTCTCTTCTCCAGACTGAACAAGCCCAGCTCCCTCAGCCTCTCTTCGTAGGGCAGGTGCTCCAGCCCTCTAATCATCTTCGTGGCCCTCTTCTGAACCCTCTCCAACAGTTCCACATCCTTCTTGTATTTGGGGCCCCAGATTTGGACACAGTACTCCAGATGGGGCCTCATGTGGGCAGAGTAGAGAGGGACAATCACCTCCCTGTCCCTGCTGGCCACCCCTCTTCTAATGGAGCCCAGGATACCATTGGCCTTGCGAGCTGCAAGAGCACACTGCTGGCTCATGTTAAGTTTCTCATCCACCATGACACCCAGGTCCTTCTCAGCAGGGCTACTCTCAAGGAGCTCTTCTCCCAGTCTGTGTGCAACACCTGACACTTCGCAGTGTTGGACCTCATTAAGTTTGCCCGGCCCCACCTTTCCAGCCTGTCAAGATCCCTCTGGATGGCTTCCTTTCCTTCTATTGCATCAACCAACTCAGCTTGGTGTCATCCGCAAACTTGCTGAGGGTGCACTCAATTCCATCATCGATGTCATTGATAAAGATGTTAAAGAGAACCGGTCCCAAGACAGACCCCTGGGGGACCCCGCTTGTCACCGGCCTCCACCTGGACATAGATCCATTGACCACCATCCTTTGTCTAAGTTCTGTCAAACAGTTTCTTATCCACTGGATGGTCCACCCATCAAATCCACATCTCTCCAATTTTCCAGTCCCCAGGGACCTCTCCTGACAGCCACGACTTTTCAAATATGATGGAGAGCAGCTCGGCAACCACATCAGCCAGCTCCTTCAGGACCCTGGGATGCATGTCACCCGGCCCCATAGACTTGTAGACATTCAGTCTCATGAGGCGGCCTCGGACTTGCTCTGCTGTTACAGTGGGGGGGGATTTGCTCCCCCAGTTCCCACCTAGAGTTCTAGGGATGCAAGGTTCTAGGACTTGAGAATTATGAGAATCCTAGCTTCCAGAGAAGACCGAGGCAAAGAACTCATTCAGTACCTCAGCCTTCTCCACATCAGTTGCAGTCAATTCTCCTTTCTCATTTACCAAAGGGGTATGCTCTCTTTGGCCTGTCTCTTCTGGCCAATGTACCTGCAAAATCCCTTCCTGTTGTTTTTAACATCCCTTGTTAAATCAGCCATAATTGGGTTTTAAGGTGGATTTTGCTTGCCAGAACCCTAGAATTAGGTAAACAGTTCCAGTTTGCACCTTCACAAAGGCTGGCTGGGCTGCGTCCCAAGGCAAAGAGATGAGCTGCTCCTATGCATAGCTGAAAACTCTCTGCACCTTGCGTCCCTGAAGATGTCTGCTCAGCTAAATCTTCCTAGGAAACAGCACAAAATGGGTCTGAGTCATCTGGCCTGACTTGTGCAGATCCCAGTTGAGTCACTGGTGGGGCTGGTCTGGTGAAGCTGGGGCAATGGTCCTCTCCTGTTGTCTCCAGAAGGAGAAAAGGAAGCTCAGCATTGTGCAGTATGCAGACATTATAAAATCTCCTGTGACATTGTTTATGGAATTGTGTGAAGTATCTGAGATGGGCAAATGAGTATTACTAATTATGCCCAATAGTGATTTCAAAGCTGTCACTTATTTTCTGGTTTCAGATGTTCTGCTCTGGTTGCCCAAAGCAGAAGTCCTAAAACACCTTGCAAAAGGCACCTCTTGAAGTATGGTGTCTCTTCCTCTTTGAAGAGGATAGAGACCCATAAATCACACCCAGGAGCTTAGTCTTTGCAATCATCTAGCACAGACCTAAGAGAGAAAAAAATAATCATCTGAGTCTGTTGATGCCTCGTATCAGAATTAATCATTCAGGTTTCCATCTTTATCTCTTGGCTCTTCTGCAGATTATTTTTTTCCGAGTTCATTTAAGAGAAAGCTAAAAATGACACTTTCATTGCAGTATTAAACATCTTTCTGTAAACATTAAAAAAATTACCTCTTTATATAGTTCAAGGATCTATTATTGTTCTATTAACTGTGTGACATTTGCATATTGGCATGGGATTTCATGCACTGGTCGTTCTCGAGGGACTCTACTACTGCTATATTGCTGGCACAGCCATTTTTCCAGGGTAACTGGTGCACAAGGGCAGTGCTATATTAAGTGCAACATATGCTAGAAATCAGAAATGGAAATGCCTCATCATTGCAGTAAGAGCAGTAAGCCAAGGCGTAGTTAGCAGCTGGGATACAATATAAAAATAGTAAACCTGGGTGAGAAGTGCTCATAGGAGAAAAATGCAGTAAAAGGGAGCAGGAACTTCTAATTTTAATTTTCAAAACTGACTGGGGAAAACATTCTTGCACAGATTTTTCATCGGCATAGAAACAATGGACCTCCAAAACAAGTCTGTTGAAATAGTCAGTGAAAAATCTCAAGGGTTTTGGCTGAATACTCTTGTTTTCTTCTGAAGTGGTTGTTCTCTTTGAGTTAAAAATGGAAAATTTCAAGGAAAGAAGATGCTTCTTTTTAAAAATCTGCCTTTCATCAAAACCTCAAGTACAAGCAGAAAAGGGAAAACTTCTGAGATAAAACTTCTACACATTTTCTTTTTTTTAAATGCAGTTATTTGTAGGGCATATTACTAGTATTTTAGGCTTTTAATTTTGTGAAAAGGGTAAATCTATTCCAAAAAGTCTCTTCTAAGTCTCAGTGTCACATCACAACAGAAAACTTCACCACCCCTGAAATAACTGTAGATACTCAAGGAACCTTGAGGTAGGGACCAAGCTGCTGGACTGGGTGGGCACCAGGAGCTGGGGACCTTTGCCTCACAGGGGCTCTGGATTGGCACAAACATGACATTAGTTGCCTTTAGTCTGTAGGGATGCATCCAGCTCCATAATGGTCAGACTTGGTGACCCTAAAGGTGTTTTCCAACCTAAATGGTTCTGTAACCAGAGTGTTGTGTGTTGTGGTGTTCCATCTGTGGGCCTTCTCTATGGTTGGGATGGGTGCTTTGGTACTTGTGGTCTATGTCAGAAAGAAGTTAGCTCAAAAAATAGATGAAGGCTAAAGCAAGCCAGTACTGGTATGGCTCTTTGGTTTGCAGTAGGCAGTGGGGCAGACTGGCTGAGCTTCTGACCTTAATTCCTTGAAGAGCAAGGCCAAGCCTTTTGGGACTGTGTCCAGTAGGCTGCAAACTGGCAAGGCTGAAGGTGTCTAGAAAGGAGTAACCTGTGGGGGTATGTGGAAGAGCAGGGACCTGGCAACCATGGAGCCTAGGAAAGGAAAGTCCTTGGGTCAGGAAGATTTTTTTCTGTTTAAGGGAGTGGCTTATGGTCAGGGAGAGCACAAGGACCATCTCAGCAGCTGAGCTGCCGGCTGGTTATATGACTGTGCTGATCCAGGTGAGAACTTCTGCACCCCCATGTGTAGCACCTGGGGCTTGGCATGCTGGGTTCTGGTTTAGGCTCTCAGGATTCAGCTAATCAGGAGGTTGTTGTTGAACTGTTATGGTCCATTTAATATTATGACATGTAGCTCCTCAGGATGTTTTATGCCTCATTGGCTTTTGTAGCATCTTACACCAAGGTGCTGCTTGCACAGTGTTCTGTCAGCAGCTTCTTAGAGCCAGCTCCTGCTTTGAGAGCACCCAGCTCCCTCCCATCCCCTGTACTGAGTCACTCACCTCAGCTGGGTGGTACACTGGATCTGCAAACTGGTCCTCATCAAAAATCATTCCTCCTCTCTCTTGGCAGCGTTGTTTGTAAGCATGATCATTCCTTGACCACTGCAGGGCCCTCATGTGGGTACTGAGAGAGGTGATCCATAGTGGAGGGTGGTAGGGTCCATATAGCTGCTTCACCACTCGTACTTCCTGCAGCCCTAAAAGATATATTACTCCCTTGGAAGTGCTGCAAGTGACAAGAACTCATACAATAGCTGTGCCTCTTGTTTCTGTCCAAGACTTCGCTGTGAAATGCTGTGGACTACTCAGAAATGACATCAGTACAGGGAACTTCTCTTAAGGCCATTGGGCATCTTTCCTTGAAGTTGGTTCTAGGAGTGGTTCAGCAAAAAATGTTCTTGAAACAGTTGGTAGCAGGCACTTTTAAGTCCTTAATAAGCATTTTAAAAAAAAATCTTTTCTACAAAGTTGTTGGTTTTGTCAAAGAACCAAATGAGGGTCCTTTGCTTGAGTTTTAGGTGTTCCTTGTGCCCTGTTCTTATGTGCTTCTCAGTTGTGCCACCTCCTTTTCAGCAGCACTTCAAGCCTCTCGCCGTCTCCTGGAACTTTGATGCTTTATGGGAAATATAGTGCATTTGAAGACCTGGCATTGTCAACAAGAAAGGAACTGCAGTTCCTATTAGGACTTACAGCATCTATTTTTAGCTAAAATAGTCTTTTTTTAAAAAAGTTTTTAGGGGAAAGAAAAAACCCAAACCTGCAACCAGCTTTCACAGTAAAATGTTAATGGATGGCAGGGTGGTAACTGCTGCTAACAGTTTCCACTTGAAATTTTGTTTATTTGTTTCTGCCAGTCTCGTGGTTCTGTTGCATTACTGTCTACAAGAACATGCCATGGCTGGCAAGCAAGGTTGGAAACCTGACACTAGGGCTGGCCCTCTTTGCTGATGTCCAAAGACACTGTTGTTTTGTTGTTGGGATATTCAGCTGTTTGTTCATTCTAAAGCCTTAAAGTCTGATCAACAGGTGCAGCTTTTCTGATAGATTGGGAAGTGATGTTTCACTGTGGCATCAGTTTGTAGTCTAAGAGCTTATTGTTATGGCTGCTCTTGTGCAAACTGAATGGGCTGATGATGACATTAATTTTCTTTTCTTTCCTTGTGCCTTCAGCATTCAACCTCTTTTCACAGCACTACTGATTCTTCCAATATGTATTTCACAAAAAAAAAAAGAAGTCTGTAGACTTGCTTCATCTGACCAGGGTCATGTGGACAGTGTTGACCCCTGCCAGCCCTATCAGTGTCAATCTAAGAACCTGGTGTTTGCTGGGGCTAAATAGGAAAATCTTTTCTGTGCGAGCTGAAAGAGCTGCCTTGATAGATTGCTGGTCAGAAGTGCTGCTGGGAGCATTGATTTAATGTTCTGGATGGCAACTGCAGCCCTACATGCCTGACCTGAAACCTCATCAGCCAGGTCTGTCCTAAGTGTCCTGTAGGGCCAATAGTCTGAGAAAGGTGGAAAGCACAAGCACTCCTGCATGCTACATGAGATGCCTCCTGGCCTCCAAAAGGGAGTCACTGATGCAGTACTGGCTTCTGCTAGTGATGGATCTATCATAGGTATGTACTGGTCATGACCACTCGATCTTTTTAATGTGGTTCATTTCTGTACACAGGATACAATTGTGCCTTGAGGAAGCACTTGAAGCAGCAGAGGATAGTAACTGTGAATTAGTTAAAGGATGCCCTAAAAAACCCTTCCATCAATGGTATCAGCCTGCTGTGGAGTATCAGCACAAGGACCAGCCAATGTTCTATCTTATTCCATGCAGAATTTGCAGACACCTGTGTTTCATCAGACCAGCTCTGCCAGTCCTTTGAAAGCACCAATGTGCAAGGGAGGAAATGAGGCACACAAAGCCAGTACTATTGTAATAAACTCATGACCTTACTAACCTTTAGCCCCATATTATGCAGACAATGCTGTGACCAAATAAGAGTACAGCCTTCAACAGATGGAGAGTCAGTACAACATTGCTGAAGGATAATATATTAATTTACACAGCTAAGAAAATCCAGACTACACCAGTTATAGTGAATATATTCTGCCCTCTAAGTTGACCTCTTAGAAAATTTTAACAGAGCTATAGTAAAATGTGAGAGAGAAATAGTATATAGTCATCAAATTAGGAGAAGAAATTGCCTGGAAATGGCATTTTGGAGAATATTTTTAAATAATAGAGTTGGAAACACAATGAAAATTGCCCTATCAAAATAGAATATATGTGACAGAATTTTTGTAAAGCTTCACAAGGCTTCTGTGAATATAATATGCAAGCTGGGAATATTGGATTCAAAATTATATAAAGCTCCAAGTCAAGCTCCATCTCATTGCAAAGAGCTGTAGTGGCTTTAGGCAGATGCTAAGAGGTTGCAAGCAAGTGCTTAAGCAGTCTTACATAAGAGATAAATATGATGGATCCACTTGTAGTAGAAGCACTTCTTAGGATAAAGTGAATCTCCCAAAAATCACAGTAGAGGCAAAGCTGGAAGCTGTGATGGATTCATCTGAGGCTACTGTACGAACTACAGCGTAAGAGGCCAATTAATTCTCTGGCTATACAGTGAGTAGATTATAGGATCAAGGACTTTTTGCATTTGGAAACCAAATGTGTGGTTAGAGTGAAAAGCCTAGGAAGCAAGGAAGATCCTTGGAGACAATAGCCCATGTGTATTGGATCCAGCTGCTCTCCCCAGCTGTACCCATGATTTTACTGTGTTCTGAAAAAGTGTTTGCAGGTGCAGCCCTACCAAAAGGTGAGATGACACTGCGCAGAGCAGGCCTGATTCTCATCTTAGTTATGCATGTGTAAGCTGCATTGTGTGACTGTACATCCAACCTGAGGTCTGGATGCCTGCATTAGGCACAGCTTCCTGCAAGGGGGACTTTAAGTGGTGTGCAACTCTAAAAATAGCTCTGTAATGGTTCTGCCTGGCTTGTGTGCATGCATACACATACACACAGACTTGCACACTCCTATGATGAATAGAGGCGTACGCCGGCTGCCTCTCCCAGTCCCCAGTCAGGCTGCATGATTACACATTTCAAGACCAACACAACATGTGATGGGTGCTACTTTTTTGTAGAATACTTCTCAAAAATAAAATGGAAAGTTTAATCCTCTCCCCACCCCCCCAACCTGTTTTTTAAACCTTCTCAAATGATGTTTCTTTGTGCTGTAATTTAGGAGCTGTATAAATATATTCTGCTGCAAAGGGTGATAATTACCACGCCCACACAATTTTATAATACACACATCTAATTGTAGTACAGTTATTTGTGGCAGCCAAGCACTCAAAATATACTTTTATTGTATGCCTCTAAGCAATGATAGAAAAGTCTTTTTATTGCTACCTGAATGTATACTTTCAGGGCATTTTTATTTCACCTAACTAATCTGCTTTTAGATTTTTCCCTTTGTGTGGCTTTCAAAATTCTCTTTCTGCAATTAAAAATACACATAATTAGTAGGGACATATAAAGACTCTCTGGGAATGTCTTTTCAGTGTATCAGTGCCTGCTGAGATGCACAAGCTGGATCCAAAAAAGGTGAAAGAATTTCCTGTGGTACAGCAGAAATTCACGTACTGCTGTTTCTTGTGGGTCAGCCTGTTCAGGGCAGGACCTTGACCAAGGCAGGGGGCATAGACAAGGCCTAATTTATCATCCTTTTATATATGTCTGGCTGAAGGAAAAGCTCCCTTTCTCTCCTTAGAAGCACTAGCCTTTTCCACAATTAACCCCTATTCTCAGAGGTTTTACCTGCACTGCCCAATAAAATAGTGCCATCGCTTTCTCCCACATCCTAGACCCTTGATTGCCAGCACTCTACAATGTTAAGGGTTTGGATGTCTCTCTGGTCTGAAAAAGGCTCTCCGAGGCAATCAGCTATTTTTCATTCAATTTAAATCCCAGTATTGTTCTGGGAATGGTTTGCCCCAGGGGCTGTCCCCTACGGGCAGGCCTTATAGTTTCCCTATAGGCTGATCCTTCATCTCCTTTGAGCTCAAGACCTGATCTACCCAACCTCTCCCTGCCTGTGCCTGAGGGGCAGTTCATTCCTTAATTGCTTCCCCAAGCCTGTATTTATCAGAACTTGTTTTGGGATTTGGTGGAGAGAAGCCTGAGCCTCAAACTCTCATTCCCTCATATAGTTGTAGCTCCAGCTCCCTATGTTTAGGATGTCTCTGCTGTGCTATAGGCCTTCAGCATCTGAACAGACTGCGAAATGCTTGCTGTTCTCCTTGTGAGGGGGAAGAGTATATCCAGCGCAGCCAGAGGTAGCTTTGGGTCAGATCACCAAGGTTCCTGCCTCTGACTGGGTAGCTGTGGTCATTTTTCACTCTAGGCCAAAAAAGCCTGCTCCAAAACACAAACCTCAGGCAGAAAACATAATTTAATGAAATCCTCACTGAGTCAGGGAGATATTTTGTCTCTCTGCTTGCTGGAAGGAGACAGAAAGAAATGTCTGTGGCACTCCTGAGTGAGATATCCAAGGGATGTATCCTCCGGCACAGTGCGTCAGGGGATGCTACCAGGTGAGTCACGCTGGTTTTTAGCAGGCACCGTGCAGAGAAATCCCTCTGCACTGCTCTGAGAGATTTACCCTCTTGTATTTATGCTGCTGCAATTTTGACTGGGGGAAAAAAACCCCATCATTCAAAGGCAGAGTTTCAAAGCTGGGCTCATATATGTGTGATTATGACAGAAAGATTGGGCTGGGGGGAGAGGCAAGCAGAAGGTGGCACAGAGAGAGCTGGCACTGAAATTTTGCGTGACAGCCCACACGTCAGCGGCACAGACCTTTTGTGGGGTGGCTCGCTGCAGCACGCCTGAGGTAGGACTTCAGAGCATGTTTCCCCCTTATCTGGGGATCTCCACATTTCAGTTTCCTGAGTTAGGGCAGGCCCTTGCTCCCTTCAACTGTCCTTGGGGTGTTTCTCTTCACCCTGCTGAAAGACCTCTCCCTAAAAAGGATGTACAAGTGAAGCCTTTAGCTTGCAAACATAGCGAAGGGTGTTGAACACACCCCACTCCCTTTGAAAGGACACAGAACTGTGTGCTTAAACCTTCCAGCAGTTCAGAAATCCTCCACCCTGGTGCTGGTGCTGCTGTGGGACCTACAGGAGCTCTGGAGATTTCCAGCACAGTTTTGGTGTCAGTACCCTGCCACCTTGTGCCACTGTGCCGTCCCTCAAAGGACACCTGGCACCTCTCCTATGGCTAAAGCTAGGGCAGGCCAGGCTGCGGAGACTCTAAGGCCACATCTGCAGCCCAGATGCCTCTTGTCACAACCTGTTGCCAGAAGGCAATTAATCTAACTGCCTAATTTGAGGTACCAGATGGAGAAACCTTTTGGAACCTGTCCCTCTCTCCCAGGTCAGGGCCTCTCTGGACAGTGTATGTTTCATCTTGGATTGTCCATTTCCTCCTGTGTCCATTTCTCCTCTTTCCCATTTCTGCTGTTTCCCAGGGCTTCCCAGCATCACTCCCTCCAGTCCCTTCATCTCCTCATTCTTCCAGCACATCCTGAAAGCAATTTTCAAACCAGATCCCCATGTGGATCTTTTACTTTGTGACTTTGCTGTCTACCGTATTTTATTCCATGATTATTACCCTTATGAGTTTATCAAGGTATCGCTGAAGCCCAGATCTGGGGACTTCTGTCACAGAGTTACAAAGCAAGCTTGCACAACTTCAGCCTGACCCAGCATCCCTCACTGTCTTTCTGATACAGTGACAGTAATAACTGTTGGTAGACTAGCTGTCTTCATTGATTCATTTAGATTAATTTTGAATACTCTTGCTCAGCACCTTTTTAATATTCTGTCTAATATTGATTAGAAAATCTTGAAAACATTAGTTTAGTGGAGATAAACAAATATGATAGCGGTGTGGAAGAGATATCCATCAGGTGTGCCACCAAAAGATAGGATGAGGATCAAATTTGACTGTCTCTGAGCCAAGGTAAGCCAAAACACACTGAAGGAACAGCTGGAGGCAAGAGGAGACTGCAGAAAATTACTGCTTTAGGGGTTGTACCACTTGACTCCAGCTAGAAGCGACGCCATAGCAACTAGATCAGCAGCGTGGTGCAAGGTCCAGGACACTGTGGTCACTGCTCAAAGACAAAGGTGGCACATCCCTTGGGAAACAGATAGGTGTCTACCAGAGCCTTTTCACACAGGCTTAACCACAGTCTTTTTCTCGTTGAGAAGGTGCCATTGCTCCTTCTTTGGTGCCTGGGTCTGACCTGATGTCTGGGCTTGGGGAATGCCAGTTACCCCTGACTAGTAAAATAGGCGACAAGTACCACAGCCCCTGGTGCAGTGCAGGCACAGAGCTGTCCAGCGCTATCAGGCTCTAACCTCTGCAAGGGTAAGTCTGAAGCAGGCTGAGAAATCTTCCTAGGACAGATACACAGCGTGTTCACTTGGAATTGCTTGCTCCAAGCCATAGGACCCCGCTCTGCATGCCTGACAGGTTAGCGAACGATTGGGAATTGAGGATATCCCTGTGAATATTCTGCTTTGACAAGTACACACAGAGATAATAACAGAAAGCTTTTATTATGGAAATAGAGATCAAGTTAAAAAAACAAGAGCCCTGTTTATTAAAGCTTGGGTTGCAGTGTAACATGTTACATTCGGTGACTCACCCTGGGACCCATCGGGACATGCATACTAATGCTGTGATGCAGTAGGCTGGGGAATGAAGATCGAAAGATCATCCCAGTTAGGAAGATGACCAAAACAGCTCTGCTCATTCACTACCTGCGTCTCTGCATGGCGAATGTGCAGAGCACCTTATCTGTATCCCTAATCTGCTTAAATGCATGACTCACACAACAGGCCCCTGCCAGAAACATCTGAATGCTGGGGCTGACAAGCCCCCTCCGAGCCTGCTTAACAGCGGCCAGCAGGCTGAATGAGCTGAGTCCCCTGGTCCTGGGGCAGAAACTCTGAGCCAGCAATGACGTGGCAGTCCAAGTGCTCCGGGTATCTCCGCTGAAATGGCAGGACATTACTGCAGATGAGATCACTTTCTCATGCTGGCGCTCTGGTCCTGGCTTGTGGTGGGTGTCCAGGAGGCTCCGAGTGGGGAGGGAGCATTTCAGCTGGCAAATGAAGCATGCTTTGAAAATGCAGCTATATTAAGAGCATGTAATAGGCTGATAAATTCCCTCCTTTCTCAAGATGAAGCTCTACTTATTTGAAGGAGCTGGTAGGTCCTACCATCTGATAGGCATCTGATAATTGCAGCCTGTATGAGTGCCACTCACATGTGTACAGCCTGGACTGGCTCATGCCTGACCATTGCAAGGTGTGAGGATTTGCTCCTCATCATCTGGGGCGCTGCTGGAACCCTCACTTGACTCCTTGTCAAATACTTCAGCCCTGTCAAAGTGCTGGGCAAGCCTAGAACTGCTTATCTCCTTTAAGAAATAAAATGAACACACTCCTGAAATGAAAACCCAATTTAGCACTAATGGGAGGTTATAGGGATCCCTCACTCAGATGGCTGTGCTGGGAAGATGGAGTGTCAGGGATGACAGGAATAAGGGAAGCAAGTGGATTCATGGACCTGCTATAGAATTGCTGCATGACCACAGCCATAGCCATCCTCAGGTGGTACAGGCTCACTGCAGAATATTGAGCTTCATCCCTTGCTACTGCTGCTTTTAACACTGAAGTTCGCCTGGCTGAGGGATATCTGTGTGGATTAGGGCTGGGTGATGCTGGTGGAGTGTTGCAAAATCTTTCCCATTGAGTGACAGGCAGTGTATGAATCATCAGCTGGTAGTGAAGGGGGGACCTATCATCTCCCCTTTGACAGGGCTCCCCAGGGCTTGTCACACTTGAGGCTGGTATAGTCAAGGTCTTACTCTTGGTTTTATCCTGGGAAGAGTAATTGAGTAATTGCCTAGATAGGATGGAGAGATAAACATCTTGATGGCTCTTAGGAAAAGATCCAAAGATGAGATCCTAAGAGCCAGGTATTGCATGATCTATACATGAGAAGCCTGGCCCCCATCTGCAATTCAGTGTTTAGTGTGAGCAGTCTGTGGGGCCGGAGGAGGGTCAGCCCCAAAGGACTGCTGGAGTGCTTAGCAGGGAGGTGTCTCCTGCCTGCTGGCAGAGCCTGCAGCTTCTACAGCAGGGCAGGAGAGAGAAACACTGTGGGTTTTGGTGCCTAAGTAGTCTTTTGGATCTGCCTCTGGATCTTCCCTGGATCTGGATCAGGCAAAATTCCTGCTTATTTTAGAGCAGTTGGGAATTCATCTGTGCTCTTCATTGGTTTCAATTTTGGGATCCTGCCTGCCTTCACAATGGGCTGAGGCAGCCAGGTGAAATGGCCAAACTGTATCCATCTGGACCAGGATTTCATAGGAGTCTCTCAATAATCAAGTTGATCCTTACATGCTGTTCAGACCTTCCAGCAATGCTTGTCCTGGAGACACCTTTAGATGCACAGATTCTTACAGGGGCAGTGTGCCCCTGCTCTAGAAATTCCCCAGGAGCAGCCATACCCCAGGCAGCTTCAGCTACCCCTGTGGCATGACAGCAAAGGGCCTGACTGCAATTGCCTCTGAAGAAACGTTCGTTTCCCACTTCCCTTCAGTAACTGGTCCTCTCCCCCTACTCTGTGTGGGGTGAGCAGGGCAGGGTTGAAAATGCTGCTGCTGAAAGACTTGTCCCTTATTTATTTCTCAAATAACACTTTCATTTATCAGCTGACATTTTGGCCAAGCTGTCTTTCCTTGGGGCTTGGCAGGAATGAGCTAGAAACTTGTTTAACTGGGTGGAAGGGCTTTCCAGTAAGAGGAGTCTGGCGATGCTGAAGGGTGCTGGGGGTTGTCAGCTCCCTTTTGCAGACAAGGAAAACCTCACAACACATCAGTCTGCTCCTAACAGTTTGTTACCTCCCGATGTTCATCTACTTAGACTTCAGCCTCTTCACTGGGCAAATGGGAGTAATTTAGTCATTATTTCCAGCAGCAAATTGACTCCATTAGAGTTCAGCTGCCCGATGCTCCAGCTGCTAAAGGGGTGGGAGTGGTGCTGTCTGGCTGTTACAAATTAGACATCTCCATTCCTGGTTTGCCTTTACTGCTCTACTATCCCTCTTTGCATCCCTTCCAAGACAGACATTGCTCTGATGCTTTTTTAACCTTTTCTGAAAGCCCCGGCGTCCTTTTTGTTCCCATCCACAACACAACTTCAGAAGGTTTGTCAGCTATGCCACCTTGTCCTGTGCCCCCTCTTTATCTGTGATGCCCTCCTTTCAGGCAGCGTGTAACACAGTCGCTGCAAACAGCTGTCATGAGCTGGGCTCCCTTTGACTTGTACCATGCAACTCCCCTTTCAGTGGGAACCACCTTTGGTTCACAGCAAGTGGTGAGCCTGAGGGACGGGGCAAAGCCTCCTCTTGCTTTATGGCATGGGCACAGCTAGGGCTTTGTGTTCAGGAACAGAAACTCTAGTGACCCTTTTGTGTTATATTGACCATTTGTTAAATCTTTAAAGTCCATCTGTTTAGGTTGAAATCCTTTTAACGACTGGACATGAACAATTTAGTGATGATTTTCAGGAGAATATTGGCTTGGATTGAACTTTGATGCCCACTGCTCCAGCTGGTGAAGCGTGGACACTGTTTTTGTGACATGAACACAGCTTTGTTAGGGATCATTAAGGGCTGGTGGCCAGCCCTGTCAGGAGAGTACAACAGATGTGATTTTCTTATCTCTGCACCCCAAGGCTCTCTCTCCCCATGTTTCCTCTCTATGTGCTGGGAGAGATGCTGTTTGTTCTGCTGATTGTTTCATTAGGAGATTACAATTCTGTTGTTATACGCTGGTATTTTTCCATTCCTCCTCCTAACGCTGCTGCTCATACACGTTTACTGTTCTGGCTCTGGCAAAATTTTTTTCCAGCCATTTGTGTGGAAACTGCTGCCCCTCTACAGCATATGTTGATGCCCCAGAGGGTCAGAGTCACAGGGAACTGCATCTTTGAGATGAAACGTTTTGAATCAAACCACTCTCATTTGCCTTGCCTCTGAGCGGGTTCTGAAAGATGTGTGGGTACAGAAGTAAAAAACCCAAACACCCAGGGAACAAGAAATTATGCTGATGAAAACCCAAACCAACTAAAAGTCCTGCAGACTATTTGGAGGGGAAAAAGCCCCCAACATTTTACTCTGTATCTGCAAGGTGCAAATGCCAGCAAGTAGGAACGTGGCAGAAGGTGACCTGATTTTGATAATAGCTTTTTCTCAAGCACTTGATGGTTTTCACTAGGGTTTTTGTTGTTTTTTGTTTTTCTTCTGTAACTCAGGAGGGCAAAGATGAAGCAATATACAGAGATTTGAGAACTGGCCTTTATGGCAGATCTGGTACTGTCCTGGACCAAACTGGTTTAGTGGAAAGTTTAGGTCTCTCAGATCCTCACTGTATTTATGACTGGTACATGGGGCAAAACTAACATGGAAAGATTTAAACTGTGAAAGTTAGCATTTGGCAAACAAAAGAAGTTATCAAGCCTAAACTGAAATATGTACAGCAGACAGAAATCCAGAACACCGTAGGAAAGGAGATCTAGAAAAAAAGGATGTTCAAAGTGATGTACTGTGCTGATCATGCTGTGGATTGATAGCACTGTCCTACTGTCCTACTAGAAGGAGATCTGCAAAACCTGAGACAAGACCTATCACATCTATTTGCAGTGACATGTTAGCTCTGACAGTGATCCAGAGGTTTGGAGCATAAATTTAAGGAGTTTGAAGTAAGTGCATAATGCTGCTAATTCCAATTATCTGGACTTCAGTGGACTGAAGGGAACCAATGCCAGTGCTGTGAATTATCTGTGAAGCAGGGCTACAGGATGAGACTCTGGCCTGGTTGTAGCTTGGTGAATCATCACTGGTGCAGCACGGGGTTGTTGCCTGCTGAAAACAGGAATGTGAGACACTGAAATTCAGTGGCAACTGGTATCTGTATAAAGTGCCAGATAAAGCAGAGGAGAACAAGATCCACGTTACACTCAGTGTGGTTTAGAGCCATAGGTACGACCAGTGCTTTGTGAGAGCGATGCTTTGAGTGTCTGGAATAGGAAACTATAGCTGCAAGTACCAGCAGTGTCATGAAAGCTGTCTCCATAGCTGGGTGGTACTGTCATTTAGAGACAAGTGTATTCAGAGTAATGGGAAACATCTCCAAAGCCCTAGAAGAGTGGTAAAAAAGCACACTGAGAAAGTGTCAAATACAACAGCCATGGGAGGGAGAAAAGACTGAGGCTCGGGCAAGATATGGGCAGAACTGATGGATTTAGTACTGCTGGGAAACACTTGTGCTGATATTTCAGGGTGATCCATGGGTACATGCTAGAGATGCCAGAGAGTCTGATTTAATGTTGGCTGAGAAAGGCAGTGTTAGACATGTATTTCTGAGAGTCTTTCTGCCCTCCAGAGCTATTTACAAGCCTACATTGTGCTCAGTCTTTTTCTGTGCAGAGCTGATAGGTCTGTGACACCGAGGATGATGCTGTCAGCAGATGGCACAACTTTGGGTGATATTGTCTCCCTCTTTTGTATTGGATCACTTCCCACCAGTGGTACAGACACCACCATTCGAGAAATCACCTCAGAAAGAGCACTATGGGAAAGAGTTTGGATTCCAAATGATGGCAGTTCTCCCATGTTACTGGTAGGTCGGTTACTTTTAGAATGAACAGCAGGAGCAAAGGACTAATCAGTGCTTATTTTCCATCAGAATTAGTCTATCCCCAGCTCCTCTCTGCTGGGTCACGTTATAGTCCAGTCAGCTGGATGAAAAGAGGCTATTATATCACAAGGAGATGTTAGAGTCTTTGAAAGCAGTCTTCAGTTGGATCTTGTAGTCTGCCATTGAGCATACTCACTGCAACTGTGTCCTGGCAATTTGGGATGGGATGGGCTTTTTCTGGAGTGTGTTTTAAAGAAAAAAGTTCAGGTTTTAGCCTCCTTCTCTGGAAAGCTGTGTTCAACTTCCATCTTTGCTTTCAATGCAACCTCAGGAGGGAAATGGCTGCTTCTCAATTTCTCCTTTATAGTCATCCTCAGCTATTTTGGGCTCTGAACTGTCAGCAAAGTAACAGATGGATTTGCAGGTTATTATGCATTTCAGTAGACCCCTGACACATGTTTGAGAAGGATGTATGCCAACCAGGGTGCTTGGGAGATTTCCTTGGGGAAGGAAGGTCTGGGTTGCCCTGAAATGGAAATTAGTCCTTGAGTCACAGGGCCTCATCTGTGGCAGAACTTGGTTAGCTGCTGACCAGTAATTCCCAGTGTTCACATCACAGGTTTCATGCCATGAAATAAAGGCCCCCACAGTCTGTTCTGAACTGAGCAGCCCCTTCACCTTTCTGCTGTGCTTCCTCGGCTTTCATTAAGCTTCATTAAGGAAACCAAACATCCAGTATTTATATGAACTGACACCTTTTCATTATTGTTGAAGAGGATAAAATGCAATAATTTGCTGCAATTCACTCTTCTGTAATAGCACAAATGTAAAAAAAAAAAGGCTTGAAGCACTTGCATTTCCTTCCCATCTTCTGCTGAGCAGCCCCAACACTCCAGGTGTTAATGGGGAAACACCTGGGCTCTGGCTCTTCTTGTCCGTAGGCTGCAGTCCTTCTCCCTGTGCGTGCACTTAAACACATGCACACATGTGCTCCCCATGGTTTAAGTGGTTGCTGACAAATAATTTGGCTATGCACATGGAGAAAACCCTCTGCTTTGTATGTATGTGATTTAGGGGAGGAACTTTATTTTGAATCAGAGCAGCTCATTTATTCAGCTCTCATCTGTTTCAGCCCTGAGCACCATCTAAGTAATGGATGGGCCATCACAACCATTCTTAAGCTTTGTGTTCCTCAGACCTCAATTTCCAGTGCCTGCTTATATTCACTTAACTGGCTGGTAAACTTTGT
The DNA here is from genome assembly GCA_020800305.1 of Porphyrio hochstetteri. Lineage (NCBI taxonomy): Eukaryota > Metazoa > Chordata > Aves > Gruiformes > Rallidae > Porphyrio > Porphyrio hochstetteri. The sequence goes on along the minus strand of CM036908.1, from coordinate 62,917,345 downwards.
GGAGGAATAATGTGTGGCTGAAGGGAGAACAGAAGGAAATGAATGGTGGGAATCTGGGTCTGGGGAAGGAATGGGGATGTGGGGTGAGGGTTAAGGTGGGCCAGGGATGTTATTTTTCAAGTGGGAACTTATTAACAAAGATTAGGTTGAGGAATGCTAACTGCTTAGGAAACAGCCCAGTTTAACTGAGAAAATAAAACGTGTGTCTTGGCTATTAAACAATGATAATTTCTGACCTGACTGAGGGGGAGATGGGATGGGGGACACGACACGACACGACAATGCTTATAACTGCCTATTTTTTAAAAAAAATACATGTGTAATGATATATACACAAGCCCAACAGAGCAGATGCTTGATGAAAAAGGAAGAAGGGGACTGTGATAGAATACACCTCTCCTTCCTCCTCCCTGTCTCCCATACATTTTCACACATCTTTTGGGCATCTTGGCATCCTCTGTTCAGCCCCACCACCTCTCTCAAACTGAGGTCTGTCCCCTCTTCCCTAAGGGAAGTGTCACCTTGCAGTTCCTACTCCATAGTTCAGAAGGAAAGAGTTTACCCCTGACTTCGCTCCTGGCCTTTGGCAGCTCTTCTTCACCATACTTTCAGGATTTGCTCTCGTGTCTCAAGTGAGAGATCTCTGCCTCTTTCAGTGTGAAGGCACTGGCAAGGCTAGACACATCAGTCCCGTGTTTACTTACAGGTCAGGTACAGGACAGGCAAGAGCGATCTGAGATTTCCTAAGCTGCTTTGCGTAGCCCTGACCTCTACAATGACCCAGACTTTTATGGATGGTGAGAGGTAGTTCAAACTCTGCATCAGCTCAGCCCTCAGCCCACAGAGTATCATGCAGGATGGCTCAAATATGCCAAATTGTGTGTTGTGATTAAGTGGAATGGTCCATGATCTATCAAGATCTGAGCAAATTACAGCCACATTAATTAAACATAGGCTCTCTGGTTGAGCCTAAGCCACAGATGGCATCCCACAGATGGAATGCCACTCTTGATATTCACAGAGCCACTCAGCCCTTTAACTTCAGCTTGTGCTGATTAGCAGAGCAATTTATTTTAGGTGCAGCTATTGGCCTCTGCTGAGGAGAGTGCTCTTAAATGGATATCATTGACAAGGGCCCGGTATAGAGACAGAGGCGCAATGGGGAGCAGGGATAATGGAAGTTCCAAAAGTTATCAGCTGTTCCTGCATCCCAGCCTTTCAAAGCAGCAGGAAGGGAATTGGGCATTGAGTTCCCACTGATGTTCAGCAGCATTTGGCTACTTTACTACTGTAGGTGCTGTTTTTTGACTGATTGTAGCTATGATCTGTTGGAGGAAGTTATGATTAGATCTTCTAATACTGAATGTGGAGCATTTTTATAATGGAAACATTTACTCTTTGAAGCTGAGTCCTAAAACCATCCTTGCCTCTCCCTCCAGAAGGCTCAAGTTATGGCTCATTGGTTTTTGTGTTGTCTTTTTGGCAGCGCCTGTGGGAAAGATGCATGGTAGCATAGCAGCGTTTATTTAGCAGGAATGGCTACTGGTGATAACCTAGAGTGGGGCCCCATTCTGTTAAGCACTATGCATCCCCTGTGCCAAAGAAGGGAATGATTATATGAAATACAATTTCTTACATCTGGCCACGTGGAAACCGGTGCATAGATATGGAATGACTTTTCCAAGGTCATACAAAAAAAATCTGTGGCACAGCTAAGACCTAGCACAAGACAGTCTGAGTTCTAGGCCAGCACAATAATGTCAATTATAATTATTAATGTCAAAGGAGGAGGAGGGAAGAATAGAGGAATGACATTTCTGCAAGGAAGAGGATGGCAGGGAATTATTTAACACTTTAAGGCATCCTGACACTGTGTGCAAAGATAAGTGTGGGATTCTAAAATAAAAATAGGTTTCTTTTAAAATATACCATCTCATTTCTAACATTAATTTTTAGTTAGAGAGGTGGGAAGGAATTTGCTATTACTGTCTTTGAAAGAAGGCAGCCTGTGACATCAGTAATTAAGAACAGTGTTGGAAAGGGCTTGCATGCTTTTCCTTCATCTGCTTCAGGGCCTCTTTTTTAACTGTAAGTGGCCAGGATTGCCTGAAGATGTGGTGGTTGCCCTGATAAAGGTTCATCTTCAGAAATAAGTTGAAGGTATCTTGGATGCTCTGGTGTGTGTTCTGGCTAGCTGGCTCCTGGATTAGAGCTGATTTGTGCCTTCTGTTGCTAAAGGCACTGGTCAAAAACCACCATGTAATGGTGGAGCTCATTAATGCAAAGCCCTGGAAAAGTTGGAAGCTCACCTTTTGGATGAACAAGGAGAAGAGCAACCCAATCCTTTGGTAACTGTGGATATATGTATCTCCCTATAGACAGCAGTGAGGCATGAAATACTTGGGTATGACTTGTCCACATCTCATGGAAGAGGCATGAAAATATTTGGGGAAAGGCATGGACTACAAAAGTTGGAAGGCAGGGCACTGGATAGACAGTACTTCCCACTGTTCCCTTCTCTCCACTGACAGTTCTACCGGACAATCTGCACCCTGTAATAGAAAGTAAAGACCCACCAGTTTAGAGCTGTGACAAACCAAGGGCAATTAGTTTTGGACCTTTATCCTCTTCAGCTGAAGCTTATTTATTGTCTTTCATGTGGCCTGTGGTTGTTCTGGGAGTGCTTTCTTCTGTAAACAGCTGTGGGGAGCACTAGCTTTCTTTAGTGCAGCATCTGCAGTTGCTCCTCACTTGGCCAGTAATAGAAGGCTGTGGCTGTACTTTTGTTCGTCATCATGTGTGCTGGCTCCAAGCCTAGACCTTTGGCCAGGACTGTTCAGAGTTTGCTCCTCAGCAGTAAAGTTTGTGCATTTGAATCCTTGTGTTGAATTCCTTGTATTTAAATAATTGCTGATAGGTAAGGAAAATGAGGTTTTGATGCAACTTCCAGGTATTATAATCTATTTTTCTAATACTTTAGGCAGGGTGAATGTGCTGGAACAGTGTAATTTACATGATTTTCAGGGCTTTTGGGTTTTGGGGAGTTTTTTTTGTGGTTTTTTTTTTTTTTTTTTTTTACAAGTGTGGGGTTAATGGAAGCTTCTCTTGCCCAGATAAGCCTGTTGCCTACTTCATATTTGATGGAAACATAGATGAAGTTATCTTGGGCAAGGGCTTCCCACGTAGCCTACTGGGAGGTTCTCTAGTGCATTAAGCTTGATAGCAACAGTACCAGTGTGCAAAGAGCTGCCTTGGGCCCAGTGGCTGGAGACCTGGAGTTTGAGATGGAACAAAGAGTCTCTGGTTTCATGGTGGGAGCTGTCTTGATACCAGAGGACAATTTAGTTCTCTCTAAATTTTGTGTCTGCTTGGAGGATTTCTTGGAGTCAGGGCTATGAACTTCTGCAGCTTATTGGGAGAAAAAAATGGAAAAATCTGCCTCAAGAAAAAGTAATAAATTAAAATATTTTTCTTCCTACATGAAATGGAGATTTTCAAATTGTCATTCATGCTCTGAATAAACACTGTGAAATGTCTGAATTCCCAGTAGTAGGGAAATACTAAGTTATGAGTGGAACTATGCTCTTCTCCACTTTGTCCTTTTCTTCCTAGTTATTTCTCATTTTCATCTGTGGTGTTTTTTTTTTTAGGTCAGAGCTAACTGATCTGGACCAGGGGATTTTCCCTGTTGTACTAGATACTTGCAGGTTTCTGGGGAACCATTAATTCAGTGTCTGCTGAAAGATCTGTGTTTTCTTTGCTCTGGTTAGCTGTTGGGGTGCTCTGCTGAGTTTAATATTCTCAGATAGTGAGTCCTTGATCTTGATTACCTGAAGTTCTTCCAGAAAAGGCAAGTTATTTAAATGCTGTTAGTTAGCTACCAAAATCTTGCTCTGAACACGCAGAAGACTTTGGAAGGCTTCCCCTGAAGCCTTTATTTTCAAAATATGGAAAAATATGGAACAACCCTGCTGGGTGTTTAGGCTTTTTTTTGCACCTGCATCACTTCTGAATATACAGGTTTCAACAAAAGCGTCAGAAAAATTTACTTGTAACTATATTAGCTTTAATATAATAAATATTTTATTTAAATTCTCGTAATATAGAGATTCCAATAAATGACTTTGCTTTCCAAAGGAAAAGATGGCTTTTTTTTGTGCTTTCTTCCCCAGCTTTATTATGTTGGGAGATCTGTTCCTTCCCGAAAGTGTGTTGTCGGTATAGCTGGCTGTTACTGGTAATTATAGCCTTTCACAAATTAATAGCCTCCTTTGGATTGTACGCTACAAGAACCACAACTGAATCTCTGGATAGGAAGCACTGAAACTGAGAATGCTGGAAATTTTCCTTCAAAAATACTATTGTGTTTGAAAATTTTCACCATCTGCTTGCCTTGATATGATGAGGACCAATGGAAGTGCAATGGAAAAAAACGCCAGTGTATTCAGAAGGACATAATGACATGAAAGGGAGACACAGTCTTTCCAGTGTCTCAGAAAACTTCTGAAAACTGGTGGAAACCAAAACCAACTTTCTTTTCATTCTGAAGTAATCATTCTCATAAAAACCAACCCAGTTTTGTCCAAACTCTGTTGATAGCAAAGCTTATTGAGGATTTATCTGTATTCATAACGACCTTCCTGACCCTATTTAATTTGGACCCTGTGTGGGCACTTATCTTTGTGGTCACTCTGGTTTAATGTTAGGGACTGAAAAATGATACACAAGGGCTCACAGCGTCAGAGGCCATTAGGCCCTATCACCTTTGGACACCAGCTCTTCTGTCCTATCTCAGGACTGATAAGCTTCCTGTCAATATGATGAAAGAGACTTTCCATCATGTTTTATCCGCGTGTTAAAATTGTTATGCCTGTGCATGCGATGAAATGCAGTAGGCCTTCATCCCTGGCACCTCACAGACAATTTCTGTGGGGTGTTTTTTCTCCTCTTCCAGCTTGCTGGTGCAGTAGCCATGTTTACTTTGCTGGACCATAGCGAGTAAGCTCAGCTCTGTGCGCAAAAGTCCTATGCATTCAGCTCTTGGAGATGGACAAAGCCCTGAATTGTGCTACCCATGCTCAAAGTTGCTGGAGCAGAGCTGGGAGTCCAGGGGAGGATTTGTTTAACGGTGGTGGATTTGGCCAGTGCGCCGGCAGGAAGCGAGCCTGAGGCGCGGACTCCCGTGCGAGGCCCTGGGTGGGACGCCATGCCAAGGAGAACAAGGACGCTGTTATTAAAGCAGGGCCCAGCAGTGTGAAGGTAGCACTGAGAGACTTCAGAGAGGAGGTTGTTTCACCGGAGAAGCTGGCCTGCGGCAACGAGCCCCGGGAGGCTGAATACATCACCAGAGAAGAAGGAACGAAACAAGCTACTGAATGAAGCCACTTTGAGGCCATGCAGTTATTGGTTTGGAAGTATCCCCTACAATGCAGGTCTCCTGAGGCCTCTGTGTGTGTGTAGGGCTGCACAGCCTGTAGCGATACCTTGGCTGGATGCTGTTAAATAAGGTTTTAAGAATCAGAAGACAAAGCGTTATAGACTGGAGGGGCTGGGACTGCAAGCCCTCTGCAGCAAAGGACTCTTTCTTCCCCTGTCTGCAGGCTGCCTAACGCAGCAGGGGCCCTGGTCTGTCATTAAAGCTCACTTGGAGCTAGCTCAGTCCAAATCGCCAATATGATGGTTGACTGGCAGGAGCTTTGGAGGGGGAAAACAGCAATTACAAACTAAATGGAAGGGGGGAAATAATGGAAAAAATGGAAGTTATAGAACAGAACTCACCACAGAATGAAAAGGGACTTTCTGGAAACCTAATAAAGCATCATTACCTTTGCTAGAAATACACGGAGAACTGCAGCAGTAGAATATGAATCAGAAAAAGTGATGCTTGCCCAATGCCAGTTGTAGCCCTTGGATCATTTGCTGCTGGCCTTTTCTATCATCAGCCTTCTCTCTGTGTTTTCACAAAAAAAGTGATGGCATTGAGGGGGAACATGTTGCTGTTCTTATATACTACCAGTTCCCCTTCTTCCACTTAGTAGCAGCAGCATGCAAATATGCCTAATTCGATTTTTCTACTGCTTCCTGAAGAAAGGTAGTCTCAACAAACTCACAGTCCTGTGGGGTGCCAAAGGGGATCAGGGAGAGGGGATGAAGTTAATACATTTTCAGTTCTCTCTACATAGTCTTTTATTTCATTTTTCCTTAGGAATACGTACCCAGTGACCCTTCCTACTTTTCCACTGGAGATCTGATTACCATGTAGCAGTTCAACATAGTTTTCTATTGGTATTTACATAAGAACCAGAGATTGAAATAGCTACTTCAGACTACTTCAGCTCTAAGAATATATAGAAGACCTTATTTACTATGAAATTAAATAAGGATAGATACCTGTTTACAATGCCTGGAGTGAAGCCAACAGACGTGTTTCATTACTATGGCTAGAAAGAAAAACATACTCTATAGAAATTTTTTTTACCAAAGTAAAAGAATTCAAAGAACTGAAATGACTTTGCTCCTTGTATTAGATTAATAACTGAAAGGCAGACAAAATGGGATGATTTGGTTAAAAAAAAGATCTCAGATCATGGTCACAAAAAAATCCCAAACCATTAAAACACTAATTTGTCCCGTGTAGCTGCATTTTTACTGAATATTTGAGAAGAAATGCTTGAAATGCCAACAATTATTCGTTCAAGAAAAAGGACAAGAAAAAAGAAAAAAAGAAGCCATTAGCTAACTGCTGTGCGTCAGCTGGTGAGTTTGATCAGTGGTGCATTTTGTAGGGTTATGCACTGTCATTATATTAGTTGATTGTGCCTCAGAAATAAAATATTATCATGCATAGGATCGCAGAACTTCAATAATAATAGCAGATAGAGGTAATACACTGCAACCAGGGACAAGAAGGAGCAGCAGTAGCAAAGTATGATCTAATTGTCAATTTGAGGCCCATCTTGTCTCTCTTAATTAAGCCAGCTGCCAAGAATTGCTTTTATAACCTGTTCCAGATATCTGGGTTGATATAGCTCCCTTGACTTCCTCCACTTTACCCACGTCTTCCATAGCCCAGAAGATTGTGACTTTGAACAGGAAGTTTTGCTGAATTTACAAACTCTGGGTATTCAAAAGCAAATGATAAGCCAAGGGTCTTTTTTACGTGGACACTGGCTGCATGAACTAAAAATAAAATTTTAAAAATCACACTTTTCATCGAGGATACTGCTACTGGGATGACTCCCTACCACAGCCCTAAGTGTGAAGCACAGCTATGCTGTGAACTCAGAGCAGGGACTGTTTTTCGGTTGTGTGTTTGAGTAGGCTGGGACATGGGATTCCCATATGGGAACAAAACCCAGATGAATGGTGATAATACAGGGTGTGCTGGGAAATGATTCGTGTCCTGAAATGTGAATTCTGCCTTTCCAATTGGCATCCTGCTTACCTTTCCTTCCACCTGCCTGCACAACCTTGGCCTCCCCAGCCCCTGGCCCTGTAATTCTGTTTTGGTATTTTGGGGGTTGTCAGCACAGCTGGGCTGTGGATTTGCTCTGCCCCTTTCTGAGCCAGACAGGCATCAGCTCCCCTCCTGTTCAAAATCCCTGTAAGGGGGTGAGCCCTGCTGAGAGACAGGACTCATTAGCACAGGCACAGTGTGTGTTAATGAGTCTAAATAGCTTCTGGAGGAAGCTCATGGCTTTCCAACACACAGAGTGGGTGGAGCGCTGCACCTCAAGGTATCAGCATCCTTCCCTGGGTCTGGGTTGCTGAAGTGCACGTTTCAGTGGGAAAGGGAAGAAAAATGGATAGATTTCTAATTTCTTGACTGTTCCTTCCACAAACAACCCTTCCCTGGAGCCTGCAGATTTATCACAGTTGAGAGGGAATTCTGTGGCAGCTTCTTATTAAAATATTGGCAGCCTATTACTGTTCCTTACAAATGATGCAGATGGATCACCGACTGAAACAGTGCTGAAAGGCAGCTCTGTCTGAGGTGAAATGTTCTTTGTGTGTCACTGCTACCTGCACTTTCCCTCACTGGAAAGCCGATTTTAAAATTTGTATTTTATTTTGTCCACCTCAGCAAATCAAGATCCTGAAAGTTATTTCAGAGGGTCCCTTATCTTTTAACAAATATCTATGGTCTGTAGCTGTCCTGACCTTGAATTGGTTACCCGTGCATTTCTCACATCAAGATTAGATTATTGTGACTCCCTCCTGACAGCCCGGCCTGATAAGACCCTGTACAATTTCCAGCTGGTGCTGAATGCTGCTGCCAGGCTCCTGTAATAGAGAGATGATCTCCACATTTCACCTCTGTCCAAAGTGCTGTGTTATTTGCCAGTTAAGCAATATATCGACTTGAAGAGTTCCCTGTTAAAGTGTGTGTGCTTTGAGAAGTGAGACGAAAGCACAGGTAGGTGCTGACTGGCCTGTGTAATGATAACGGGAAGGGCCCTGGGCACCTAACCTCACATTACCTGCATTACTGACAGATTATTTGCAGCTCAGCTCTAAATAGGATGGCATGAGTCCAGCCTATTTTTTTCCTGTATCTTTTTAATTTCCTCACCAGTTCAGTAAAAACCTGAATTGATATCAGCTGGCTGCCCTGACCCACTGACTGATAACACCTCTGTTTCACAAAATTGGATGCAAAAGGCTGCTGCCACTGAGGATGGAAGCAGGAGATGCTCTGTGGCTAAATGCAGCAGTTTCTGTACCCTGAGCTGCAGAGCTAAGCTTGCACACAGCCTACTTCAGCCAGATGTGTGTGGATCAGGTGTCATCATGTGCCATACGCCATGGTGTCTTACTACAAATGCTGTGAGGCTGCAGGAAACTACAAAGTGCCAGTTGTAAAATGAGTAGCAGGGGGCCTTACAGGAGAAAGAGGTGCAGGGGATGGTTGAAATGTAATACAGCTCACAATCTAGTAAAAACTAAGGTGGATGGAGTTCTTCTTAGCATTTAGTTCCTTCTATTTTCTGTGTTTAAGAGTGTTTTCAGCTTCTGTGATTGGCTGGGAAAAGGAGACTATGTTTGGATAAGGAAGCTGTTGGTATTCTTGCTTGATTCTTTTTTTTCTTTAGAATGATGAATTTTTATATCCTTGGTATTTGGGACATATTGAGGAAGAGGAGGAACTCTATGCTTTCACAAAAAAACAATCCTCCCTACCTCCCCCACGCTGACCCGTTTCCTTCCTGCCCCAGACAGGCTAAATGAGCCTGTCTCTCCCAAACGGAGGGATTAACCCCTCTTCCAGTTCACCAAGGGGTTGGCAGATTTTCCTTTTCCAGAAGCTTTCAAGTCTTTTCTTAAAAGCTATGTTCCACTTTGAATAAATGTGGTTCAATTTGTCTTTTTTCTTTGAAACAGTGATCTGACTTACAGGCAAAAAGTGAATCCTTGAGGCTTTATAATCTTTAGTAACTCTGTAAAGCACCAGCGATTCAGGAAAGTTGGGTTCTTCTCTCCTGTGCATCACTGGCTCCGGAGGACACCCAGCACTGAGCTAGAGGCTATGGTAGATCCAGGATTGTCACTTTGTGATTGTACAGATGCAGGCAGAACGAGTCTTCACTGAAACTGAGTTTTGCTGTTATATGGAGGAGTGGTTTTATGTTGTCACCTAACTTTACAATTAACTGGGAACTTTTGTCCTGCCACTAGCTGCAAAGGTAAAAGTGAAATAAGACAGGGCTTCATGGAGTCACTTCTCCCTCTTTGAGGTCATAATTCTGCGGGGGAGGAGGGATTTTGTGTTTCTTTTGTTGTTTAAATGTTAGGAGTGGAGAGGGTGGTCAGTGTAACACAGATGTTTGTCATTGATGAGACTCTCCATCCCTTGGGATTACATCAGAGAGCAACAATGTGGTAAGGAGAAGTTAGTAAAAATGATGTGGAGGTGCTTTGCATTAACTTAATTAGCTTATGTTTTGCCAGTTTTGGCTGCTTTCACAATCTGAAGTCTACTCCTAAATATTAAAAAGGCAAAAAAAGAGAAATGCTTCTAAGCAGATGAGCTAAATCTGCTTCAAGAAATATCATGTTCACAAAGCATATGCATGGTACTCAAAATAGCTAATTTCTTTTTAGTAATGATAGCTCTAGAATGCCCTTGACCTTCCGAAGAGAAGAGATTTGTACTACTGCAGTATATAGGATTTTAATATTAAAAGAGGTTAAATAGCAGAAAGTGAAAAGCTCTTTGCTTCCTCTTTGGTAAGAAGTGAGCTAATGCCAGCAATTTCCATGGCAACTGCAAACAGACCGTCCTGTTCACTTCCATGTTATAAATAAAACAAAAATATTCTCTAAATTACACGCTGTGCCTACATGTATTTGCTATCACCATGTTCAGCAGACACTGGGAAATATTTCTGTACGTGATTTGTTAGGAAAGATTACAAGGTTTATGCAAACTAAATAGTCTTGGTGGGCTACATTCCTTTGAGAAAATAATAACCTCAAAACAATGCCATCCTTTTCACTGCTGATATTCTCCGAGTTTTGCAAATAATTACAAGTCCAAAACTGATATCTTACCAGCAGCTGGTGTAAACAATAATAAACTTGCAGCAGCAGAATTTTAAATAGGGACAATAGTAATTTTTAAAAGGGTAGGTGACAACTGGGACTTTTGCCTTTATATTTCTGATGGGACACACACAGTGACTGGAAGGACAGTTGGTTTGTGCCTTATTTTGCACAGATTGCAGTAGACTGTGCCTACCTTGTGTGCTCTCTCAGTTTTCTAAGTCAAAATGTAAGCTATTCCAGCTCACAGCAATTCTTTAGGCATGGGCAAGTTTTCATCCTGTCTTTCTTCAGGTTCATGAAGTGGTCTGTCCTATGTGTACAGCCACAGGGCTCAGATGAAATTTTGGAGCAAGGGTTAAAGCACAAAAGCTTCTTGTGCAAAAGCAGCTCAAGAACTTTTCTCCAAATTCCTCAGCCCCAGCTCGCATTCAGTCAGAGGACAAGCCCTGCAGAGGCATCTGGGACACTGCTCACTTGCAGCACTACATCAGAAGTGGAGATCTATTTTTCCAGTGTGGGGTGACCATCCCCATCCCATATGTGGCTTTCCAGCCATAAGAGAAGGGCTGGGAGATGTGTGAAGAGCTTTCCGAGACAGCTGCTTCCATTAACTGCTCCTTGAAGCCTGAGGTGACCTTGAAGGAATAACGGGTACTGCTAAAAGCAGGAAGATGCATTAGGCTGAACCTGTCGCTCTCTGTAGGGGTTTTGCTGGGACTGTCCTGTCCATTTGCAGCTTGTTCAGAATTCAGTGGTGCAATTGCTCGCTGGCCGGAGCCATTAGGATCCTATTGTGCATCCCATCTGTGGGCTGAGCGTGGATGACCACATCACTTGACTTTATTGGGTTTTTAAAGCACTTATGAGTGCTGGTGTTGCTTCTTTTCACACCCAGGTTCTCAGGCTGTATTATATTCATTAAGTACGTGGGCTCACAGCTGTATGTTGAGTTAGCAGGAGATGTAGATGTTGTGATGGAGACCTTTGTTTCCACTAATGCCATCAAGCTATTTATCTCCTAACTTAAAATAAAAAGTTCTAGTGATTGGCCTGTCCTGTTGCTTTCAGACAGAAAACTCCAAAAAAAGTAATATCCTTCCTGTGTGTGTGAAAGAGTCTTGTTTTTTCAATCTCTTTATTACGAGCAGATGCTAAGTCAGGTTTGGTTGCTGAGGTCAGTTGCAGTTTACTGTGCTTGTATAGGTGTAAAGGAGGTAGATAAAGATTTTTGGGTTTTGTAGTATCATGTATTTTAATTCCAGTTAAACCTTCCAAAGGTTGAAGAGAAACTTGTAAATACAGCATAATAAACACCTTGGCATAGCAGTGAGGGATTTAATAGATTTTGTTTATTAGAGATGATTTTTTTTCAATTAAAATTGCAAGCAGGGTTTCTAATTAGAGTACAAATTATTTCAAGTGTATTTTGCTCCGTTAAAAATCTGTGTAGCGGACAGTGCTGCACTTGAATCCAATCTGGGAATCCAGCCAGAAAGGTGACCCCCTTGATCCTGCCATTCTGAGATTTTTAAAAGCACAATTGAGGGTGAGGTGGAGGAGGGAATGTCTCCATTTGCTGTTATTGAGTGTTGAATCCTGCCTCATCCCAGGCTTGGCTCAGCCACCCCAGGTTCCACCTTCCCCTTATTTACACTGGAGATCCCTGCTATTGACATGAAAGATCTCTGCAATGCTCTTGAAATTATGCTGATAATAGTTTAACCACTTTTGTAGTGTCAGACATACCTTATGCTAGTCTGTGAATTTACAGTGATTTTTAACTTTAAAGGAATAGGAAGGTGGCTGACAAGCTCCATTAGTGCCATCCCTTCAGTAGGGAAGGACTTTTCCTTATTGCTTACCTGTGCAACATGAAGGCACCATGGTAGGGCCGCTTGCTGTTTGGCCAAACTGGAGTCACTTTTCGGGCTTCATTAGGGATCCCAGTCCTGCACCTCTGTGAAGAAGATATTTTGTCATGAGGAATGATGTGGGGTGCTACCCAGCACAGCCAGAGGTTTATATATGGGAAGAGATTTCAGATAGGGCCCATATCCAATTCCATTGCTTCCAAACCTGTTGTCAGGGCCCTGACAGTGCCCTAATGGAACTGACCAGCCTCACTGGGGACACACGCCCCTGCCAGGGACCCCATTTAAGCTTAACCTGGGCTTTCAGACTTTTCATGACCTATGTTGTAGGTGAACCTGCCTCCTGGATGGGCCTTGAAGTTATATTGCAGGTATCTGGTCTCATGGATGGACACCTGAACGTGCATTGTAGATTGTCTCTCAGCTTGTTTTTGGCCTTGTCTCCTGGATGGACTTTTGACCCATGTTGTAGCTTTGTCTCCTAGCCCTGTCTCCACTTGTTCCTGAATAGATTCTGTGGTTGGCCCCATGATCTGGTACACTACCTGCCTGGTCTTGGACTACTGATGGGTGCTTTTGCCAGCACTTGTCTCTGCCCACCACTTTCAGACTCTCTGGGGCTGTGCCTCATTGCTGAGGGCACTGCCTGGTCTAGGATGACCCCTTCCTCCCAGAATGTTCCCACCTTGGGGAGCAGCCATCTCTCACAGCTCTCCAATGCTGCTGGCTGTACAGAATCTCTAATACCATGATCTCTCACGTGTTGCTCCGCAGTACCACTGCCCTCACCAAAGCACTGTCCTTTCCAGCCTTGAGGGGCATCTACCTTAGACCTCTGTGTCTCCTGGACTTCCTCACCACAGTTACAAGGGGTGAAAGTCTCATATCTCAGCACATGGTCTCTTCTTTCTTTCCTGACATTATCACTTCTCTTACAAGACCAAGTATCTATGTGTGTCTCTTGCCCTGGGGTCAATGCCACTGGGCAGTAGGATACTGCAGCCTGCCTGAGCTGTTCCTCCTGCTCTGCCAGGTAAATGGTATTTTGTTACCCCCCTACATGGATTTGTCCTTTTTGAATTATGTGGTTTGGGAGTGGAGGGGATTTCTGTCCCTTTACATTTATTTGGGGAGATGTAAGTAATTGACATGTCTCAGTGGGTATCAGGGGAAAAGGGAAAAAAAAAAGGATCCTTCAAGCCTCTCCAGTTGCTAAGAGACAGATCCTTCAACTTTGAAAGCCTCCATGCATGCAGGGGATATTATCCTGGCAAATCGGACTTTCAAATCTGGCAGCAAGGGAAAAAAGGTGATGCCCAAAAAATAGAGGGCAATGAGGTGATTTGATTTCAGTGACATCTGTTCTTTCTAGGAGGGCAGGGGGCTGCTCCTGTTAGTGAACATATGTGACCACATTATGTGTAATAAGTTTACTTGTGAGTGTTTTGCTCCTATGCTCGCAGCTTGGCCAGGTGATCCTCTTTCTCTCCTTCTTTCTGGCCTGGTTAATTTTTAACTCAGCTTTTGTGTACAAAACTTGATTGTGTAGTCAGGCCATGTGTAGCACTTGCTTTGAAGCCCAGAACAGGTTTGCATGCAGATGGAATACATGATCGAGTAGCAGTTTAAAGTTTTATGCCCGTGGGACCTGCAAGCCTCCCTTGCAAGAGCCTTCCACTACCTGGTGCAGGAGGCCAAAGCACAGAGCCTGCTCATCTGTCACATTCGTGTCTGCAACAGCAGCTGCCTCCCTCGGCTGCTTTGCTGTAGCTTCTCTGACCATGTAACTGTCTCCAAAAGTGCTGCTGTTGATTGCCCGCCAAGTGAAGCTTTAGGAAGGATGCTGTAACGGCTGTGACCTCGTCTCTTGTCTATGTTTAGACTCTCTGCGTAACATGATGGCAGAGGGGTAAGTGCTAACACTATTGCATTGCTCCTGTCACCAGCTCTGGGATGTTCATGGCACAGTTTATAAAAGGATGCAAACAAACCTCTGAGCCCCTGGTGCTCTCTTCAGTCTGTAAAATGGGCTAGAGGGTTGGTGTGTGCTCCACAGTGATACAGAGATGCCACGGTGCTCTCATTGCCATTTCTCTGCTGCAGGATGTCCTACTTACACGCCGCTCAGCTTGCATGCCTTGGCACTTGGTGACTTTGTTACACTAGTAGCAAGTGTTGTGCTAGTGTTTGCAGAGCAGTGAATTGGTGAACCAGGGCTGTTTGATCCTGCACTGCCCTGGGAGCAAGACTTTCATTGCCCTGGGTTTTTCATATCCTCAACCAAGGATGCTCTCTCAGAAACTCCTAGAGCTGTAGCTGATAGGGGTTGGACACAAAGTGTTGGCAGTACCAGCTGTTAAGTGGACGAATTGTGGGTTCAGTCTCAGTCGTGGTTCACTGAGGGGTGCAGCTGAGTGTGGTGTGCTGAATTTGAAAGTGGGGAGAGGACCAGGAATCTCAGAGGTGTGAGTGCCAATTCTGCCACTTGTGTGATCCTAAATGCCTACATTGGGTACAGGCTTTGAGTGCAAAGACTTCACCTCACCGGGTTCTGGCTCAAACAGCCACCTTCAGTTTTCTTCTTAAAGGCACAGAAGACAAAATCAAATATATTTGCAATATAAAATATAAGCAATATCAACATACGGTATTCTACCAGTACCTGTGTTTCCTGTTCCCTGTGATTCCTTCTTGTTCACTGGCCCTTTTGAAGGCATTAAAGAAGGTGTTTTGGAGGAGGAGGTTAGTAGAGATGGACTAGGACTGTTCATGCTCTGGGATCCTGACTCTGCTTCCTTCCAGACTAACGTGCCAAGAGGTGGTGGTGGTGGGAAGCAACCTGTGAGGAGACTACTACCTCTATTTCTTTTACTGAAACTACTGACCCTCATTGTAGGCCTGCCTGACATCAGCAGTCAAGTCTGTATCTGTTCACTGGCCATTTTGCTTTTGGGAAAGCATAAATCAGATCCGGGCTGGGCATCATACCAGAGACCTCTTGAGATTGAGAGTTTATGAAGCTAAGTGCAGACCTCTTGGGCTGGTGCTTCAGCTAGCAGTACAACAACTGTTAATTTTACCATTACTAAGTTTTTATTGCCTTTGTGCATCTCACAAGCTCATGGTAGTTTCAGAGAATGATCAATGTTGGCCATCTAAATGAGATGCTTTCTATTTTATTTGCTAAACAGAACATAAAAGGTTGAAAATACACTAAAAGTGGAAAGGAGAAGATGTACAACAAAGTGAATAGGGAAGGGAGTTTTGATCTTTAGCCAGGGTTTGTGATTATAGCTGAAGCTGAGAGCTAATGTCAGAGGCCCTTCCTGGTGGCAGTTTCCTTTCAAGACCAGGACAAAGGGTCAGCCTAGTCATGGTGGACCAGAAACTAAAGGAGGAGATAAATATCATAGGCTGCATGGTAGAGTTCATACTTTTCAGGTCACCTGTCCTCATGGGACTAGTGTTGGATAAGGTAGTCTGCAAAGTGGTGACAGACCCATCCTGTTGCTATTTTGCTCGCTCATTTCCAGCATGCCCAGTCTGGGCTTGTCACTCTGGTCCCTGCCCTTCCTGTTTACCAGGTGTGGTCTAAACTCAGCCTTCCCTGAGCAGAGTCCCTGACCTTCCTGCCTAGGTGAATTAAACCAGACAATAAATTTCATGGACTTTTCTATTCAGAATCACACAAGAGACTAATTTTCCTTTCTGTTGGACAATAGACAGTGCACGGCCACATGTTCAGTCTCACTCTTGATGCTGTCCTTTCTGCACAAAGACGTCTACATTTTCACCTGGAGAAGAACCAGCCCAAAACATTCTTGTTTTCCAAGAAATTAAGACTCAGAGCCAAACTTTTTAATGCAATCTCTTTTTCCAGCTTGCTTTTTTTTTTTTGCTTTCCCTGGCTGCCTAATTGGAGTCGCCTGTCAGTGTGCATTCCTAATATACTTTTCTGAACACAGCTCCTGAACCCTACGTGGTGCCTGTAACAGATGGGAAATGTAATCTTCTGGGTCCTGTGACAGGGCCTGCTCATTATTATATGAACAGTGAGAGAAGAATTGTAAAAGGTGCAGTGCACCTTTATTTCCTGACACCTTGTTTAAAAGGCAATGGGCCCAATTCTTACTCACTGGACTAGCTACTGGGTGTAAGAGACCTCCAACATGAAAGGAGAATTCCTTAATATGATTATTATTCTTTTTTTTTTTAAATACTCTGTAAATTGTTCTCACCTTAGGCTTTTTAATCTAGCTTGTCATTCAGGCAACTTTGAGTACTGGCATGCATTTATCAGAGTGGATGACAAGGTGATTCCCACAATTAGGACATTTGTTCTCAGAATCTCTTTAGCCTGATGTTTTTGCTTCTGTCAGACCCAAAGAAAATCTATGGGGCCTTCTCCAGCTGCATCTCTGTGATTGAGATGTATTTATTTAATTTTATATTTCAAAATCATCTCTTCCTGCAGACCTACCTCATTCTTATACCTCTGAGACTGTACCAGGAGCAGACCTATAAAGGATACTCTTATGAAGGAGAATGTTTCCAGCCTCCATCATTTGACTGGAATCTGATGGCATGCAAACAATCTTCACATGAAAGTGTATTGCCTCTTTGAGAGAGTTTGTGTACAGTTATCATGTCTGTGGTGTTAAAGGCACTGGTGATTCAGACCAGTAAGTCTTACTTGTGTATAGTCAAGTAGAGAAGACTTAACTAAAGCAAAACAGGCCACACAACTAAAAGGCTGGTAGGACTTTGGCTTTTTTTCATTCTGCAGGTACTGAATCAACTTGAATGACATTGTTCAGAGAAGCAAAAGAACACAAGTAATGCATTTTCATGTTGGACAATGCCTTCCCTCTTCTCCTTCACTGACTGTGTCCTTTCCTGCCTCTGACCTGCCTGCTGGCAGCATGCCAGGTATAAAGTCCCTGGTATCAGATCTTCTGCTATCCTCTTACCTTCCATGCCCCTGGCATGCAGATCATTGTGCTACCTGACCCTGTTTGAAGTTGCAATGTGATGGGCTCCATTTCCCTATCAGGCCTGCCAGTCTAGCTGGTTTCAGCATTTCAGCAATCTTCTGTGTGGGCTGGTGCATTACCCATAGGAGTGGAGTTTCATGCTGGAGCTATTATGCCCTACTTATTTTTAATCCCTCTCCACCATCAGCACCTTTGCCAAGAACTGGAGTCAGGCTTTGCAAGCAGTGTTTTGATCTTGCTTGCACCTTAGGTAACATCTGCATCAGCATTTGCATATTGATTCCTAGTGGAGGGGTTCATAAGCCAGATTTCTTTTACAAAGCAAGAACGGTTTTCCAATAATAATTCCTTTGTCTTTAGGTATGCACACAGAAACACACACACACCCAGACACACACACTTGTGTTTTGGACATGCTCACAGCAGTTCCCTCCTTCCAGCAATGTGTCCTTGTTTATGGGAAAATGAATGACATTGGATTCTGATGAGGAGAAGAGAATTCGTCCCAAGTTTATTTGAAGATCTTTTGAAAACAAACAGGGCTAATTTGAAAACCCCAGCATGTTAGTTATCAAAAGGGTTTTACTCATCATATTTCTTAAACTGAGCCAAAGCCCACATAATAAGGTCGCCGTGTAGGTATAAGCCTTTCCTTTTGCAATTCACTATTTTTTTGCGCAGGGTGCAGCTATAAACATTGTTTCTTTGATTCCTGTTTCCAGAGGGAGGTGACATCCATTGTGAAAAATGTTCTTTCTGGGGGGTGCTGGCTGGAGCCAGATGTGTATTACAGTGCCACTACAGGTATGCCATCACATGTCACATCACATACTGGTAATTAAAGAATAGACTCTCAGGTCACCTTGGTACACTGAGCCACTTAGTGAGTTTTCCCTGAAAGCATTTGGTAGTTACCAACCCTCCATACAGAAATCAGAAACTCTTTCCTGTCCACATTTCCTCGTGGTGCTGAGTATTTATTTTTGGTTACTAATGTACAAGTGTTGAGGAGGAAGGTTGGGAGAACAGCACAAACCCCTAGCTGTTTGTATTTCATAGATCTAATGACTGTATTGTGTCATGGAATTGTATGCAGGCATGTGAATGTATATTAGAATTAGGCAAATACAGCACAAATATATTTGTGTATGTCCTTCCAAATAAGCTAAAGCAACTGACATTTCAATGATTGATTTTCCAGTGTATGCAATTGCAACCTGGCTTGTTGGTCTATTTGTGAACAGCTGAGCAAGTGAGGTTTAATCTCTCCATAATATCTGAAGAAAGCAGAAGTTGCAGCAAATATACAATAAATAATTATCCATGAGAGTATTTTATACAACAAATGATGATATGGCCTTTCTGAAATTTACATGTATCATAGAGAGTTCACAAGGGAAGAATGAGAGCACTACCCATGGGTAGCGACGAAGTTTGGAACATACACTGCCTTTCGCCTTTGACTGTATTACTTCAACTGCTGTGGAAGAAAACCAAAATCCTTTTCCATTCAAGAGCTGGAAATACTCCCTAAAACCTTTTTTAGGCCTTATCTGTTCTCATCCTCTTTGGATGATGGATGTAATGAAAGTCAATGTCTTTTCATGTGACATGAAGTGAAGCTGAGGAACTTCTTGCTGAAGGATGTTCTAGTTGCTGGAAGTTCATATGAGTTTATGGGGAGATTGGACAACTTAATGGAAAAGAAATCCATGCAGAGTTATTAAAGACCAGTGAAGCACCTCTGCCCCTGAAAGTCTGAGAGTCAGGCTGCTAGTGATTGGAAGAGTGCTCTTGAAGTGTTGCAATGCACTGTTTTTTAATTCTTTCCGATATATCTGCTGCAGGCCGCTGATGGATATGAGTAACTGCTCTTCTCTATACAGCCTTTCGGTCCTTGGACCCTGTGAGAGCACAACGAGGTCTGTTAGTGAAGCTGGGATGAGTGAGCTGTGTCCAGTCATTACACACAGGTCACTATGCAAGGAAATATTTTAAATGTTGCATAGCCCCTTCTGGGGACAGGTTTAAGTTCTCTCTTGGATCCAGGCAGACATAAACAGACCATTTGTGAGTGAGTTACAAAATACAGCTTGCATTCTTAAACTGCTCTGTTGCATGGTTAAGAAAAATAGAGTAAAATATGAAAATCACTGCCTTGGCTTGTAGTTTGTGATCAGGCAAAAGGGTTAAGATCTTGGCATGATGACTTGTTCATCCAGCTGCAACACATATGCAGATACACATAAAACATGTCAATGAATATTTTATTCATATTAAGATATCAACAAACTACGTGTTGCACAGATAACAGCAGGGACCAATGTGCCAAACAGAGATGCTTTGCTGTTGCTCTTTAGGTTTGATTCTACCACATTTAGATCAGTAAGAATTTTGCTACTGACTTTGGCAGAAACAGGATTTTCATCCTCAAGTATCAAACTGAAAGAATTCAAGCATCGATATTTACACAGTCCAGATTGGAAACAAAATGTTTCTTTTAGTGATACATGGAAGTGAAGCATTCCTAATGGCTCATCAGCTTAAATTTCCTCTCACGTATTCTAACAGTAGGAAAAAAAAAAAAGAACAATGGAGCAAAAGTAGTATGTTGAATTAATAATATAATTTATACACTTAAAGGAATTTAAAAAATATCTTTCCATAGAAATTACTTCAGAAATACATCAGAGGCGCAAATTAGTCCCTCTGAGGTATGAGTAAATGTGAGGATGTAACACATGATAATCGAATCATGTCATTTCATAGACATGGAGGTGATCAAAGCATTAATAAAAGCTGCAAGGTCACCTTGAATTCAGGATTCAGTTTTGAGTTTTAAGTGTTTCTTTCAAACACTTCTATTTGGCTTGTGAGACTAGAAATGACTTGGGAAAATTATGTCCCAGTGTATGAATCACCATTAGTTCAGAGAAATATATGGCTGAGTATGTTCCTATACATCCCATTTGATAGAGCTGACCTAGCCTACATGAGGCTTTGAGCAACCCCAGTCAAAAGGATAACCAGGTACGGTGAAGGGATGGATCAGGCTGATCCTGCAGGATTCTCAGCCCAAATCTTTTCCTGCATCAGCCACAGACTATTGCAAATAGAGGCAGCTAAACCTCCAGGGTTTCCAGGTGGTGGAAAACTGGACTTTTTTATTCCATTTTCTCTCAGTCTGGAACAAGATGCCTTCTTTACTTCATGTGAACCAGAAAATCTAAGAAAAGTCTGTTTCGGACACATCAATACACAATGTTTCTGAAATGAAATATGTTCCCCAGATGCTGTGGCTTCTCAGAGAAATTGATGATCTTGTCAGTTCTGCCGCTGTTAGTGGCTGCTCATGTCTCAGGATTTGCAGCTGGACTGGAGCCAGTGCCACTCTGGCTTTCACAGTCCCAGTTCTCCATCAGAAGCCAGTCCACTTGGGTGGCTCTGTTGTCCCAGGAAAGCTGCCTTTGGGGCAGTCTGCATGAGTGATCTAGGCCAGGTCTGGGCCAGCATCTGGTGAGATGATTTGAAACCTCTGACTCCAAAGGCCCCAAGTCCCATCCCATGGCCATGACCTGGAGATCAAGGCTCTTCTGCCCTTGAGGCATGTACTTGATGCCATGCCCCAGAGTTTAGGTCTTGAGAAACCCCATCTCCTTAACCATGGCACAACCAATCTCACAAGTCATTCCCAAATCTGGAACCACACACTGTCTGCAGCCTCCCAAACAGGGGTGGATTTCCCCAGTTCTGGGACCTTGGGGTTTCCATAGCATCATGTTTCTTGATTTCTGCAACAGGTTGTTGAAGAAAAGATACTTTTGAATAAATGTGTCTATCAGATATAATTACAGCCTGTTGGTTATGATGTGGCTCCTGCTTTATGTGGGGAAGAGTGATACAAACCTGGACCTTGTGATGGCCAGAAAAGGCTTTACTAGGGTTAATCAGGAAGTTCTGTGTTTTCCTGTTGAAAATTTGAGGAAAGTAAAAATTTTTTTTGATTTGTTTTGGGTTTTTCTTGAGAATCCCATGAATGTTGAATCGAAATCTGCTCTGGGAAAAGTGATTTAAAAGAAGAAGACTTCTGACATACTCTATTTTCCTTGAAGAGAATTTAAGCTTAGTACAAAATCCAATTTTCTGTTGAGGGAAAAATTTGTCAGTTCTGGATTTTGGGGCAGCTCTTCAGTTCCCCTGGGGTAGAATAGCACAAAATAATGGCTACCTGAAAAATGAACTGAGAAATTCCCCAGGACCAGGAGGTCACTGGGCTGAAAAATCAAGCAGAGAAGGCTGGAGCAGGAGACTGCTGATTCCTGGTTGGGAAGATGGTGTTTCAAAGACTGGTTTTGTAGCTTGTTGTTACACACTGTGTGGCAAAACTCCATGCTGATGAATTGCAACTTAAATATGCCCTCAGTGGATGATTACTAAGTGTGGAAACATTATTTATATTTTCCAAATAATTTCAAACAAAACAACCCCTGGCTAATGAAAAAGAACAATTCATCTCCAAATCCCCTCAGTCCCGTTAAGTGTTCCTGCTCGAGGAGTATCATGATCTGCACAAGGGCATGGTCCTTGCAAGAGACAGAATAAAGTGCCTGCATGCTGCTAGTGACCTCAGTGGGAATTCCTGGTTGCTGGAGAAATATTGGTCTGTGCCTATGGGGGAGGCTGTTATGTGCCCAGCCTGCTCTTCTGACACAGTACTAATGGTTGTTTGTAAACACTTCCAGCCTTGGTGGCATAGAGGATGCAGAATCGTGTCAGATATTAATTACACTGTGAATAAATAGAGAGATGGAAACTCTATTTTTATCACTAGCTAGGTAGTGGATATTTACTCTGATTTTCTCAGTACTGCCTTTCATCTTGGCTTCATTGCATCAGTAAGTACATTCATTAAGTCACTTTGCAGACTCCTTGCAAGCTGAATTCTCTCCTAAGATGCAGCTACAAATGTAGCTCTAAAGTAAGCATATAAAGTAGATTTTTCTCCATAAAAGAACATTTGGGGCATTTCTATGTTTCCAAAGACTTTCCAGAACTCATCTTTGCCCTGACACAGATTATGTGTGTGGATGAAATGAAACATGATTACATACTCTTGCACGTACAGCATGCATATTCACACCTACTTTATGCCATAGATTTTTATAGCTGTTAAATTTCCTTTTCATTATATTTGATTTGCTAAGATGAAGGCTTGTTTTATCAAAACTAATTACATGGTATGTATTTAATGTTCTGTCCCTAAGGTTTTCGTAGTAATAAAATTGATTGTTACTGATTAAAATGGTTCTATTACATCAGCTTAATGTCACTTGAGGTGAATGCAGTATGAGAAAAATGGCCATTAAAAATGTTGAATAGAAAACACAGAAGTAAGGATTAAGTAATAGGGAAAGGTTTTTTGAATGGACACTAAAAAAAAGGATTATGATAAAAAATTTTAAAGCTTTTCTCTTGGTGGGGAGAGTTGTCTGAGATGTATACAACATCTTATTGTTATTGCTTTTATGCAACTCACTGGGTTACTATTCTGCAGCTCCTAGGTAAATGTTCAATATATAACCTTAAAAAAAAAAGACTTTCTTTTAATTTCTTGTGTCGCTGTGGTGTATGGAAAAACACAAGCAACCATGAACAGTCCTGCCATGTAAAGGTAAAGCTGTCTGTAGGGTGGCAAAAATGAAGCTGGTATTTAAAATAAAAAGCATAATGATGAACACCCTTTATTCTCTGTCAAAGTAAACACAGGAGTAATTAAGGTTTGCTATGAGGGGAAGGAGGGGAAGGGTACAGCCAGGGGCTTTGCTGCAGTGGTTGGAAAGGTCTGTTGATGTCAGTGGGAGGCCTCTGTGCCTCCCTGGGTTGGGATAGAGGGGGCGAAGAGGGTGGGCACAGAGAAAGCATCATGTTTGAATTCAGAGAGAGACCACTGAGAAAGAAGGGAAAAAAAAAAAAGAAATTTCGAAAGGAGGAGTCAAAAGGGGAGATACAAGACTGAGAAAAAGAGGAGATACAAAAGAACAAGTCACTATAATCTAGGCTTTTTTAAGGGAGAAGTCATGCTCTGGGGCTCCCTCTACTCCTTTTTAGGTTAGAAACTACGGAGACTCTAACAATTATCTTTGTTTTACTGCTATTATAGTGCAGCTCTGAAAGAGCTGTGCATGGCTGCACTTTCAGTGAGTCACTATCCTCATGATTTGTCAAAATATTTAGTATCTTCTCTTGAATCCCAACTTCCTGGAGTCATGTGACAAGTTGGAAGCCTGATTTCTCTCTCTCTGTAAACCTGGAAATGTAATTAGTGTTTAGCTACTCAGAAGACAAGAAAGAGGAACTAGAAGGGTATCACTTTATAAAATCTACATGATTTTCAAGCTGCTCCTGTAGGTTAGTGTCTCACTTCAGACCAGCTACCCATTACTATCCCCATCCTCTCCCGTGATGGAATTTTAACAGATTGAAAACTATCTGACCATCGTCCACACCTTCTGTCTCTGCAGTGGCTGACAACTTTATCAATGATTCCACACGCTTTCCTTTTGGAGGTTGAATGTCAGTACTTGATGTCATTTGCAGCCGACTGTCTGTTGCAAGAAGGACGAAGTGTCCCACTTCACTCTGACTTAAACTAAGTGCATTCTGAACAGCTACATTCATTTCTACCTTCAAAACTGAAATTTGCAGAAAGGACAGCAATTTTTCCTTTAGTTGGAGGCTTAGAAATACAGTGGGGTTGGAATGTGTTCTGTGAACCATGGCTGGGAAGTGGCACAATGCAATGCCAGAGGAAAAATCTGGGAGGTCTGTGGGAAGAGGAGGAGGGGAGAAGGAAAAGTCCTGAAAACTGAAGGCTTACGGAGGAAATTCATAAATATACAGTAACAATGAAACAATAACAACCGAAGTGGGCATTGTGTCTTTGAGATTTCAGTGAGTTCTTCCTAGGAATAGTAAATTAATCTATGCATAACGACTAGGAAACACTCCAGAGAAAAAATATTCTTGACATAAAAAGGTGTTTTATTGAGCTTAATAACTCTGTAGGAGGTGATTACCAAGGACTGAGGAGTAAGAGTCCTAACCCCACGTTGTGAGATGACAACTGCTGTGCAATACACACAAGGAAGGAATAAACTTCATCCAAGGGAATATGACTCTTTTTCTATAGAGGTATGCTTTTCAAAACTTTTAAATGCTGTGTGCACTTTTATTTCCTTACACAGTCAGTATTAATCCATCCTTGACATTCCATTAAGTTGACAATATTGCTTAATTATCAGAAAGGAGAGCTTTGTATCCATGGAGAGAATGATTCTTGTTATTTGCCAAGAAAGAGTGACTGTGTATTAGGCCCTTGAGGGTAGGAAGATAGGAGAGGAAACAAGGAAACAGGAGAATCTGAGGCATCCTAGCTTGTAAAGTGTGTGTGCAAAGAGAAATTATTGCATCTTTCCTGTAGCCAAATCATATCCAGTCCCAGTAAAATAGGGGTTTTTTATTCTATAGCTTACACGTGACTTTCTGTTCTGTACTTTGATCAGTCAAGAATATAAAAAGGCTACAAAATGGTGATGGAATAGGATTTTTTTCATTCTTTGTGTTAAAACAAATCCATCTTCTGAAGGGGATTTGTCTGGATCATAGAGAAACTTTGCTCTTCAAAGTAGTCCTTAGAAGACCAAGAGTTGGTAGCAAATCTGCCATGTTTGTCCACAGTTTAAAGATGCTGTTTTGGAACAGGCATGTGTGTGCTTTTCACTGATACCCAGACTAGAATGGGATGTTTTCCAGTGAAACATCCCATCTATTTTGTCAATCAGCACTGGATTTGGGCTCTTGCACTTTCAGATTAAAAAGAAGTCAGAAGAGAGCTATTTTGAAGTTAAAACATTTCATTTTTAACTTAAACCTTTGAACACTGTGATTTGCAGTGGTATCTTGTGGTAAACTGTAAAAAAAATTAAATTCAAAGCAACATTGAAAAGAAATCCTTTCTTTCAGGCTAAAAGAAATATTTTAAATAACCTGTTTCACTGAGACATTTCAGATCAGCCTGAAACAACTGCAATTTGACCGGGAAAGGTGAAGTTAGTCATTTACATAATTCCACCCAAACCACAGTTTTGGTACAGGGCAGCAGGATCTGATGCTCAAGAGCTGCATAAATCTCAGGGTTTTAATGTTTTAAGAGACGCCTGGACCCAGCAAGCTTCTTCTCTTTGTCTGATTCATATTGTCAGGTGGTAAAAGGATTCAGGGGGATAATGGGACATATAGGTATTTTAAGATATTCATACCATCTTTAGGCTTCTAATAAAGGTACCTAGTTTATGAGCCTAGACAGGTTATATATTCCATGGGGAGAGGTAAACTCCTAGTTGAGCTCTTAAATCATCTCTGAAATCTCCACTGACTGTAAAGCAGCCCAAGCAAGGCACTCCAATTGGGTACCTAGAAGTAGGAGGTATGGATCCCTTCCTCAGATTCCTCAGAAGACCATACTGGGGAGTTTCAGATAATATTTTCAGTGTTAACAAGCAGTGGCTCAGCTAGAATCTGGGAGGAACTGGCGTGTCATTTCCCAACATCTGGCAGTGCAACCTGTGGGAGGACGGCAGTGTCTTGCTGCATGTTTCACAGTATACTGAATTTAAGGAGCATTCAAACCTGGGATACACGTGTAATATCCAGTGAAATGAGAGTTATTCTTGTGTTTACAGAGTTAGTGAATACAGACAGGAAGAGAGAGCTGGGATGTGGGCCGGCTGGCTGCTAGCAGTAATTACTGGCTGTGTGCGTGCAGGAAAGAACCTTGGGCCTTTATGAAAACCTGCCTTTAGAGCTGTTAAATAAGGGGGAGAGGCAGGAAGTGGAAGGAGTGGCTCCAGCAATTCTTAGCTGGATGTTTATAGCAAAGAAAGGGGAATTGTAACCATAGATTGAACTGCAGAAAAAAGGAGCTAATTATAGTTTGTTGCCAGTCTATCCCGTGCATTTAAGATAGTCTCCTTACAGTAGGTAGCTGGAGCCATAAAGGCAGAGTATATCTTCTTTTCTTTACATAGAATTTCCACTAATGAAGATGCTACAGAAGAGTCTGCCTACAAGTGAAATGTTAGCTCCTCAGCTGATGTAAATCACTGTAATCCCATTGAAGTCAACACTGAAGATTTAACATCATGCTAATTGAAGTCAATGGAGCTAGGCTGATATATACCAGCTGAGGTAAATTCCCCAGTGCATTCTTTCTAGCTCTAAGGAGTGTTTGGAGCCTGCGCTCTGGTTTGAGTCACAGAGAGACCCCAGCTGTGCAGTTCAAACCAGGCTCCTTATTTAGAGCTGACCTTTCCTAAATTTCAGTCATGGTGGTGAGACTGGTGATTTCAATCCAGCTTCATCCCTGCACTTAATTTGCAGGGTTTTTTTTTTGTCTTCTTGGTCCTTGTGGAAGCATTCCCTTGTGTTTGCAGATTTTTGCTTTTTGGCCTGTGTTATCTAATTAGGTCTGATATATTTAGCTGTCACAGAGTACAACAATCTGTAGCTAGGCTTCTGTTATTATTGATGGTAATATTGTATGGAAGGATCTCCAGATGGTGTTAAACGTAGACTTATGAGTTCCTTTTCTGGTGTGTAAGCAAATGCTCAGTCTATGGAAGACCTGCTGTCTGATTTGGTCTCTCTCTTCATTATGCAGTGATCTTTGAGCAAAAGCTGTAGCAAATCAAGAATGCTCTCTTCTCATTTTCTGTAGCTGATGACAATTCATAGGACATAGTATTTTTTTTTTTTTTGAGAAGTAGAATTGGAGTTTAGGGTGGAATTTCTGGCGGAGAAACTTTCTTTGAAGGTATTTGTGGTGGTTCCAAGAGAGTGTTATATGTGCAGATAATTTAAACCCTTTAGCCTTCTGATTTTTCTGCCCATACAGTGGCAATGTCAGAAACCCTTACCATACTGTGTATTGGGGAAAATGCAGTTACCAGCAGGTGAAGAGAAAGCAAGATTATATATACTTTCTTCAATGGAGCTGTTAGAGTGTATGGAGTTTTACAGGTGAATTGCTTTATAACAAGCCAGCTTTTAGTGAAGAAGAGGTGTAATCTGAGCATCAAATTGCCTTTTTGCAGATAGTATCAATGATGGTGGGGCTTTTAGATGCCCTCTTACTACCGTGAGCATTTTAATCAGTAGGTTTTTATTTGAAAACCATGTGAATTGCATGGAGTATATCCACCTTTGTCCCCATTTTAAGAAGCCAATGGCATGAAATAGAATCCAATGAAACCTTTGACTCAGATAAGGAGATACCCAGTGGCTTCTGGGATAGGTGGGAAGAGCAGCCAAATCCCAGTTTTTGACACACAGAGAATTTAGCCATGTTAGTCTCGATTTAGACATGTGAGGTCTCTGTTATATTTAGCTTTTAATCTTTGAATTTTGTGGAAATAATTGAACTTCCAACATCCTGTGCAGTGGTGTGTGCTTTAACAGCTCTAAGGATTGCATTAAATGTGCTCACAAACACATCCAAATGCGTTTGGCCATAGAATAGATTTAGGTTGCTGGCTTTTTGTGCAGTAGATGAGAATACTGCCATGGATTTTCAAGTAACACCCAGGAATGGGTTCTGTGTCACTGCTGCCTATGTTTTTAGATTTTCTTTCAGGACATAAATATCAATGATGCCACTTGGAAGAGGCCTAGAGAACTGGTGAGGAACACAAGCTTGTAAGGAGCAGCTTGCTGAGAACAGTAGCTCCACAAGACAATTCTGAGTTTAGCAGGCACTGTTTTCCAGATGGACAATACTGCTGTGAGCAGCTGCAGATGAAAATCTTCAAAGATGATTTCATCCCAGTATGTGTGGTGGAGATGAGGGGAAGAGAGGAGAAGATTCTGTAAGTTGCTAAGACAATGAAAGAAGCCACTCATTAAAATCATATAATGGTTGAAAAGATGGTGAGAGTGCTCCTTCCTAAAAACACAACAAATATCTTCTTCCTTTCTGTTTGGGGGAATGCCTGCTTTGCTGCATCCTGACATTTCTTCTCTCCTCAGGGCATGGCAGGCATCCTACAGAGACATTCTGTTCTTGCTGCTGCTTTCAGTGCTACCAGAGCACTGAAATCCATGGGAAAGCTCCTATGGTTTCCCATCAGCATAGGACTGACTGCTGGAAATGGTATTTCAAAGATGGCATCTTCCAAACCAGCTGGGAATAGAGTTTTGTTGGGCTGAACACAAGCTATCTGAAAGCCAACAGATTTACACGGGCTGTTTTTCCTGATATTAAATGCTTTTTAGGTATTTCATTTTATGTGGGAGAATTTTACCGGCATCAAAGGCTGCTCTGTTGACCTGGGCTCCTGCTGCAAATGGAGAGAGGCAGCCATGGGTGTGTAGAAGAGGACTGCATTGCATAAAGCTCTGTGTGACTGAAGGGGAGGCTGTTTTCCTGTTAGGAATTGCAGCCAGTTTTGCCTCTGACAGGGTAAAATGAGGAGCAATAAACAGATGGCTGCTCTATGGACTCAAGGCACTTAGAAGCTGTGAAGGTACATCTTTGTGGCAGGACACAAAGGACACCAATCCTGCCTGCGAATGAGTGAGTATATAGCACAGCTTAAAGATTCCATCATATCAATGTGTGGGGCCATGTTAATCAGCCCAACTGACAGCTCATCGATGCAAATAAGTGTTGATAAATAATCCGCAGCTGATCACTAGTATTAGCAGTATAGTTAACACTAGGCTCTTCTCTATTTCATGTTGGATAATGACTTTATGAAGCCAGCTACATAGTGCTACAGGCCAGAAGTGTGTGTCTATATGGGCAAATCTGCAGATAGGTGAGCTGGCACCAGATGGAGAAGGTCCCAGGCCGTTCTTTCTTGGGCTGGCAGATAACAGCTTCCAAGCAGAGAGTCTGCCTACATTTTATGTATGCTTACCCTTGGGTGTATAAAACCCTTCATGGGTGCTATTCAGCTCTTAAATCTGTAGGGAAAGAGGCAGTCAGTTCTGAGGTTTACATGGCAGGACTAAGAGAGGCTGATGCTGTTGGAAAGACTTTGCTGTGCCACAGCAGGTGCCTGACTACACCCCAGGCTAGCAGACCTGGCATGTTACAATTTGAACCATGTTTCCCTCATGCTGCCCTATTTGGAGCTCTGGGAAGAGTGGCAGCGTTAAGTCTGTCTTCCTTCCTAACTGTGTATGTTGTGGGCAGAAGTGCCTGCAAAGTCTGTTCTGCTCCTTGTGTTTGTCCTCCCACTGCATTGTGACAGCCTGGCTTTGCTACAGCCTCTGTCCCTGCCCTTACAGTCCACAGATGCAGATGGGTAAGCAAGTTATGTCTGTGGTCTAACTGGGAGAGCAGTCTGAAATTACTAGCTTTGTTCCCTTCAGCAGAAACAAAATAAAATGTATATGAATGTTTATTGCCCCACTGAAAAAATTCAGCATCAGCTGTGATTTTGCTCTGAGCTTTCTCTGATCCGCTCTGTGCTAAGAGTAGTGGCTAGTTACAAAATGCCTAAGTGAGTGGACATCAAGTGTCCGTTACCCACCAAGCCCAAATAATCCTCTCCATTTCTTCTTTATTTGATCTGGAAATAAAAAGGAGGACTTAAGTAAGCCTGTCTGATTTCTGGAGCAGTTAAAAAGACATTAATCTCCAGTATGGAGCAGGCCTCCTTGTTCTTGTCCTGTCTCATCTGACAAGGTATAGGTTTCCTTGAGTTGCTGAGCTACGCAGGCAGAGAAAGTCAGTATTTAGCCTAACATGGGCCTTGTTTTCAGAGCAGTTTTGTTTTCTTAATGAGGTTCTACTTGCATCACCAGAGAAACTTCTGGCATTTGGGACCATCTAGGTTTGCTGAAATCTTCTTGCTCAGGCTGTGGCAGAGCCCGGTGAATAAAAAGGCTGCCTGTGGCTGCAGCAGCAGTGGACTGTGGCTAACTTCTAGCAGAGCCAAAAGTTGTCTAGGATCATATGGGTTCTATTGGAGAGGCTCCCCTTATCCAGGTGAGCATGGTCATCGCCCGAAAACTCTCCTAAGAACTGATGATAAAAACATCTCCTGTCTCCATCTTGGCTCCAGTGTTTCCTAGCATGAAACCACCCCAAACTTTCTCTTCTGTTTTCCATGCCTACAGGATATGGAGTTGATACAGGTGAAAAATACTCTCAATTCCCACTTGTGCATTCAGTCCCATGCTCAGACACAAGTAAAATCTGTGCCAAGAGGCAATTCAGGTTAGGAAAGGGATATGCCATTTTTCTCTACCTCTGCTTCTTGTCACATTTTGTTAAACGCGGTCATGTAGCATGTAATGAAGACATCTGTTCGTTTTGTAGGAAACTGTGAAAAAGTGCGTGCGTTTGCCTTGTGCCATCTGTTGCCATTCTGATAAACAGTTGAAAGATCTGGCAAACATAAACAAAAACAGTGTGCTTTGGTGCTAACTGCACCATTTTCTTCCTTGGTGCTCTGTATTTGAGCCTTTCCTTGCGATGTGTTAAATATTTGGTGCTGTGGTCTGCTGCAAGGAGATCTGACGTTCAGCAAACACTGCAGTTCTTTCTTCTGCCCGTGTCCCTCCTCTGAACTCGAGGCAGTAAGGAGAAGCTGGAGTTCCTGAGCTGCTGGAAAGATGTGAAATACTGTCTGTGCACCTGGAGGGCTCAACTTTCCCCCTCCAAATTTTGTGCCTCTGAGTGGAAACTTGGCTGAATCAAGGAAATGATTCGGGGAATGTGCTACTGATCAGGAAGGATTTAGATGTATTACACAGGATTATTATTTTTCCAGAAGTCTATCTTGTGAGCAAAGGTTTTATGTTACAAAATATGCTGAAAATAAGTAGCTTGTAATGGATTTCTGGAGATTCTGTGAAGATTGAAGCACTATAAATGTAAGGAAAGACCAAAAATAAGGGCACTTTGTGAGGCTCATGCTGTCAGAGAAACACAAATAAAGCAATGCAGAGAAAAGGCCATGGTGGCCAGTTAAAAGCAGACAGTGGTGAAAGAATATATACAAACATTTGAGTGTGGCTTTCAATGCAAGAGCATATAGTAGTTCTCAAATATTACCGCATAGGCATTTTTCTTTAAAGACTAGAGGTACTTGCACAGAAGTCTTTAGCATGTGTTACTTTGCATACACCAGACTGAATCTACGAAATAGTTTCTGTGAAGGGGAAAAAAGACCTCTGTTAACTCCTTCTGCTCTATGCTTGCTAAATATAGTGTTTTCTAGTGACAGTGCAGTTTTACTGGCATATATAGAGTGTGCCAGTTAACAGCTAAATTACCTTTTGTAGCTTTCTGCCTGAGTTGCATATAAAGTGGGCTATGCTGCAGGTTAAAAACAAAATGTACTGTTCTAACAATTATTAAAATTCATGTCTTATAAAATACCTCTTGCAAAGGACTTTCATGCGGATTGTCTAAGCCTATATTGCAGTCATCTTGGGCCTGTTCTGACAAGGAAAACAGTATGAGTACAGAGTGGTAAAAATATAAAGAAGCTAGGAAAAGATCATAGGAGAAATAACAGATCTTGTTTTGAGACAGGCCATGGAAATGTGAAATTAAAAAGTACTCTAATATATACTGACAGGGAGCGGAGACACAACTCACATTGCAGCTATAGCTGTTCATAACAGCTAGTTATTTTTAGTCCCGTTTCCTTAGGAAGCCAGGCTTTTGAGTGGAGAGGGGTATGTTTGTGTATGTATACACATGCATCTGCCTGTGTGCTGTCCTTATGACTTCAGTCTGCTGGTCTCTTGCAGCAGAGTTTGACAGAGAGATGGTTTACATCCTTACGAGTTTCCTGTGAGTGGATGGGGAGGGGAGTTTGGCTCCATCCCTTGTTAGGCATGAAGGAATTCACATGGGTAGGGACTAGAATAACACCCTAGCTACAGAAAAACCTTGAGAGGGAGGGTCTGTCACAAGGACATAGGAGAATCTGGCTGCAAGGTACCAAATCATAGGAAAATCTGTTTCAACAGTTCCACTGTTTATGGAACAACTTTCGAGGGGGTGGGACTTCTGGCAAAAGCTGCTTTTTTGGCAACTTCAGCAGACTCTCCTCCTCTGGGGACCAGGTGGGGAAGAGAACATGAAGCACAGACACAGCAGTGGGTTACACCAGCTCTTGGGAGTAGAGCTGCCAGGGGCTGGAGTTTCTGAAAAGGTGGTGTAACTTTTGGGGGGTGGGTGAGTGTGCATGTATGAGCCACATTAGACAGGCACGAGTAATGTCCTTTGTGGGTCCTTATACCAAACTATCTTAATTTTTATGTTAACATCACAGTAGTTTTTAAGTATATGAAAAAATGTTGAACTTTCCTGCTGAAAAACATTTTGAGGGTCAAAATGCCATTGAATTTTTTTTCTTCCGTTTCAGTAGAATTGTATATTCTGGCAAAAGGTTAATTCTTATGAAACAGCATTTTGTTTTTTGTTTAAAAAAAAGCCAAGAACCTTGTATGAAAGAATTTATTGCTTGGAGTCCAACCAATTTTGGTATAAAATGATAAATCAATCTGTACAATTACAGTTCTAACAGGGATTAGGTCACAGTAAAGCTTATGAGTACTCAAGGCTTAATTAGCTCACTGAAATCAGTGTGACTCTATATTGACTTGGTAAGTCTTGAATCAAGCTCTGAAGGTTTGATGAGCAGAAGGACTCAGTACTGTGATACCTAAATTTCAGTGATGTCTCCCCAGATACAGCTCACTGTCATGATTCTACCCTGGAGTCTGGGAGGGGTCAGTTGCTGTTCTCACAGTCATCAGAAGGTGAGAAGGTGTGCTATTCCCTTCTTTTTATTTTCCTTTTTTTGTTTTTTTTTCCTTCCAACCCCCTGTTTTGTAACAGTCTAACAGTTGTAGGGCCTGGATCTGAGATACAATTCAAAACATTCCCAATCCCCCATATAGAGGGATCCTTATTTGTCACTTGAACCACTAGCTTTGGAGATTCTTCTTGGTTCCTTCTCTGTTTTGCAAGAGAATAAGTCACTCTGGAGGCTTATAGTAGGGGCACTTGTAGGACTATAGCCTCTTGTAGACTCTTTGATCAACTGAGCAGTAGTATCTTCACAGAAGTTAGGAGCTCCTAGTTTTGGCTGAATTCCAGCTTTTCCCCCACTCTTTTGTTATGGTCCTACTTGAGGGAGCAAACAAGGGTATGTGAGGTTTCCATGCTTCCAGCTGGATCAAAGAGACTTTATTCTTTCTTTCTTGTTTGACCTGGTCCATGGACAGATGGTCCTGCTGCATGTTTGCACATTTAGATGAAGGAGATGTGAGTTGCAAGCTGTGTTGCTGTATTTCTGTAACTGATTTTGAACAGCTTTGATACGAGACTCCAGAAGCAGCCCAGCCTCTGGGAAAGGAGGGGGAATTTGAACCCTGTCTTCCCACTTTCCAGCCAAACACACTTATTATTACACTAGCAGTTGAAACTGAAGAGTGTGGACCTTCCATGTTTTGGCCAGGACCTGGTGCAGGATTGTTCTTTGCTTTACTTCTCATGTGTTTTCTTAACTGAAGGATTCTTTCATAAGAAGAATTTTAAAAAAAATCAGAAGTTGTTTTTTACCCTGTTGACTAAATTGGTTTTTATTTGGCTCCATTTTGCTCATGTCCCTGCTCATGCAAATGGGACTGTCTGATTTTGCTCAGTGAGTTTTCGAGACCTTTTCTGATGTGTTATGTGTATCCATCTATCAATGTCTCTGGCTGAGAAAAACAGCTGCAAGGGTATTGGGCTCTACAGGTGCAAGTTGGGCAGGGAACCATCTGGTTTGTGAATCACAGTAGGACAAGGGACATGGTGTCAGTCTGCTCCCCAGCATAATGTTTTGGATAGTTCTAATGATGCCCCAAAGTGCTAATTTTATGTCCTAAAGTTAAGTAAACTTTATTATCAAAGATATAGGTACCTTGGGACTTGAGGTGCCCAAAGGTTAGGTGGCAGTGCTCTGGGAGCTTTTAGCCTGAAGTAGTTTGTTTTTTATATAAAAATGTCAACTAGTTGCTTTAAACAACAACAAGGTTCCAAATTATGTCAGCAGGGAGAAAGAATCCTTACCCTGGAAAGATGACTGTTTAGCTAGGCAGCAAGTGAAGAACAAGTACAGGGAGTGAGGGGAAGTAATTAATGTGTCACCTTTACCAGTGGAGATGGGTTTCTGGAAGCCCTTGCCTTGTGCTTTTACTCGTGCCCCTAATTTACCATTTTACATCTGGATCAGCTTCTAGATGTGCTCATTGCTAGTGTTTGTCTTGGGGATTGAATGGGGGTCTCAGATTAGTTTAACTCATTTATAACTTCTTGTCAGTCATGTAGCAACTGTAGAAGAGCAGTCAGTATTTGCGTGGCCATGAACGCAAGACGAATTGTCTCTTCAGCTGTTTCTCGTGTCTAATGGTGTTGGCAAGGAGATATTTATCTTCTGCCTTCATGCTCTTTTCTCATTCACCAAGCCTGTCATCTCATTGCAAAAGGCTATCAGGTTGGTCAGGCATGATTTACCCCTCTTAAATCCATGTTGACTACTCCCAATTGCTGCCTTTTCCTTCATATGCTTGGAAATGGTTTCAGGAGGATTTGCTCCATCACCTTCCCAGTGATCAGGGTGAGACTGATAGGCCTGTAGTTCCCCAGACCCTCTGCCTTGCCCGTCTTGAAGACAGGAGTGACATTTGCTTTCATCCAGTGCACAGGAACCTCCCATCTCCCCACGATTATTGAGAATCGTCTCCTTGAGTATCTCACCTCCTCAGCATTCATGGGTGCATCCCATTAGGTCCCATGAATATTTTTTGTGCATTTTGTTTAAATGTTCCCTAAATTGATCATACTCTTGCTCCAAGGACCAGGGTTTCCTCAAGTCTACGCTTTGCAGTAAAGATGCCAGAGAAAAGAAGGCATGAAGTTTCCCAGGCTGAGGTCCTGTGTTCCCACCTACATGAGCTTCGTGTACTTGCTGCTGACAGGAAATGGAACAGAGGTTAGTTCTGCATCTTAAAATAAGGTGTTTAACTGAAGGAAAATAGGTCATGATCTTTTGATCATTTTTTAGTAAATGAGAACTCTTTTATGTTATACTGCTGACACTTGTGAGTTTAAGTGACAGAAGACCAAACTGTCTGTTAGCCTAGTTATGTCTTACATGCAGCCAAGCAGCTATTAACACAAAAGAGAAACAGGACCCCCCGTGGCTTGTCTGTTGCATTCAGTTATTCCTCCCAATAAACAATATGGGGAAGTTTTACCAGGTAACTTTTTTACTGAGGCAACAAATCACAGCAAGCAGATTGATCAGGAGTTAGCAGCTAGGGAGGGAGAGAAGGAAAAAACCAACACCCTCCAGCTATAATGTTTCCTAAAGTTAACACATTGCATCAGAGGTGTAAATGATATGAGGTCTGAGGGCTGCTGAATTTCCAAATGCTTTGCTGCAATATCTTGGGCTGGCAATTAATCAATTTTCTGTGCCTTTCAGAGTTTTCCTCTGAACAATGCTCTTCCTCTGAAGCTCATTAGCCATCAAAACCTGTCATGTCTACACATGTTTTTCTTGCACCTCATTAAGAGATTATTGATTGTTGGCTTCTACCCCTTTCAGAATTTGCTTCAGAAAATTAATTTCAACCACGAGTGCAATTTAACTGAATGCTTTTGCCAATGCTTGATAATGACTTGCTTTGTCAAAATTAAAAGTTTTCATCATGTTTATTTTATTTTGCCCCCTATAAAACACAAATCATCTTCAGCTCTAGCAAAAACCAGGGAGAAGTCTCACCTTGTTAAAAATGTATAATATTGTCTTAAGATAGATTGAAGCCTGAAGCAGTTTCAGAAATGCAAGAAAACTTCATAACAGCCATTGATCGATTTGTAACAAGTGTATCTTGTAGCCACCAGATTTCTCTTGCTATATGGGATTTGTCAATATAGTCATTCCATTGAGGAACATTGGCCAAGCAATTAACTTTTTTTTTTCAGGATTGCTTTGGTAATTAGGGACAATTTTTCTCTGCTAGGTTATTAATTATTCAGGTCTCATGGGTTTCTTTTAATAGGAAACACTGGCAAGTTCTTTCTGCAATCATGTATGAACTTCTCCTGAGTCATCAGCCAGTGAAATCAGTCAGATCTTTTGCTCATGAAGAGGAAAAAAGGCTATTTACATTTAGCAGTTCTTGGATGTTACATCCATTTTGGTCAGTGCATATAGTGAAGGGTAGATTTGCCTGTAAAAGCTGCTTTGGCAGCAGTGTAACGGTACCCATTCTACAGGGAAATAATTGAAGTAGAGATATATGAAGGACCAGATTTGTCCAAGGTTTCCAGCTGCTCTTGGAGGCTGATAATTACCTAATGAGAGTCTCAGAAGTGCCCTCATAAGGTGAGGCATCAAGATTCTGTTGTTTCCATGCTGAAATCAAGTAGATGTGGAGCGTCAAACCTTTTAGTATACTTTTGACATTGCTGTGAGATGATTACAGCACCTCATCCTGGAAGATGTAGCACTAAGGGTCTTCTTCCCAAGAGACCTTCTCTTGACTGGCAAAGCTGTATTAAGAGGTTTTCCTTTTTTAACCCGCCTCATTTCTGGCTGGTTTTTTTTCACATGGCTTTTGTGACCCACTCAGTTGTGTCAGAACTGTCTTTTGTGACAACAGTAAAAACCAGACAGATGAAGTACTATGAGTCACAACTGACCCTCAATAACTGTACTGTGCAGCTGGAGGGTAGTGGTTTCTGGAAGAGAATCACAGGATCAGTGAGGCTGGAAAAGACCTCAAGAGATTGTCTAGTTCAAGCCCCTTGCTCAAAGCAGGTCAGCTAGAACAGTTTGTCTAGTGCCATGTCCAGTGAGGTTTGAATACCTTCAAGAATGGAGTCTTCACAACTTCTCTGAACAATAAGAGCCAGCATTCAACTACCCTTGCAATTTTTTTTCTTTTTGTGAAGTTTCTTTTATATAATTTTGTGCCTGTTGCCCCTTTACTGGGGACCACTGAGATTTATCTGGCTCTGTCATCTTTATTCCTCCCTGTCAGATATTTATACACATTGATAAGAGTCTCCTGATTCTTTTCTTGTTTAGGGTAGGCAAACTTGGCTTTCTCAACCTGACCTCCTATGTAGGTGAGAGGTAGTGGTATTTGAAGCTGGCTTCACTGTCAAGAGTCAGTTTGTGAAAAGTCAGTCTAAGAATATTTGATAACTGGAGCTTAGGCTTCTGGTTTCCCAGAGCTCTCTGTTTAAGTCCTGGTGGTGGTGTTTTGGCCTTTCTTCCCTCTAGGTAGAAAGACTAATAGTGGGCCTGACTAGATGGGTCCTTCTGATCTTTAGAGCCCCGTATAGAGAAGTTTCCCCCTCTATGATGTTGGTTGAGACATACTCCATGCTTTATGTGGTTTCTTCCTCCCAGCTTCCTACTGTTGATGACACCCTTCCACTGTCTTGGCAAGAATGGCTGGATTGACCCATCTGTCTCACTTAACTAATTAGGGATTGATTGGGTGAGATTCAGACTGTCAATTTATTTTAAACAAGGCAGGTTAACCTGCAATCTGTGGTCTCCTGTAGTATACTGATAAACAACATTTTAAATTCCAAATAAAAAATCCAAATCCATTCGACCACCAATAAGAAGAAAACAAAATATACAGATGCATTTTCTGTGATAATTGTTCTGCATCTCACCAGAGGAGAGACATTTAAATGATTTTCAAATAGGAAATATGTTATCTATGTGGTTCTAAAATGAAAAGAAACTTTAAAAAAAACCCCAACATGTGGGCAAATGTTTTGTTTCATGGAACAGACAGGCTTAGTCACCTGATTTATTTTTCTAACCTCTTGCATGATGAGCTTCCCCAACAAATTCCTGCACACGAGTCTCCTGCCTTGTGACTAGATACTCAGGGTTTAACAGCCCATTGCCTAATCCTGGGTATGTTTGCCTGAGGATAACTAACTGTCTGTCCTGGCCCCAAAGTGGTCTTTGACTTGATAGAGTACTCTTCAAGCAGCATCAGTAGCCACCAGCTGCTCCCTCCTGTTAGTTCTGTTCTGGTTGTGCTGGCTTCTGTTCAGCTCATACCAGTGCGCTTAATCAAATTACCACCTGTCACTTCTCTGTTTCTGGACTGTACAACCCAGCAGGAGACAGCCAAGTTCATTCCCAGTCTTGCTGCAGCCAGTGGTACAGTTACCACCAACCTTAGGGAGATAAGAGTTTCCCTTGGTGTTTAAGATCCTACTTCATTATGAAGATACCTATCTATAACCCATTGTTTTTCTGCACTAGAATCTGGGAGCTGCCAGACAGCTCTGTGGAAAGTCAGTCCAGCCTTTCTCTGGCTTTTGGCAGTTTTGCATGCTCCAGTGAGAATCTCTGAGACCTTGATGGATGATAATGACTGGATTTGTAACTACTGCATTAAGGGTAATGTGGGGCTAAGGGCTGTGGGTGAAATCCCCCTTCCTTGTACAAGTGCCAGGCTTGCAGAAGCATTCAGTGTGCGTTCTGCTTGCTGCAGTTGGTGGGATTCTGGTGCCATAAACACTCTTATGGATCAAGGTTGTTGCTACAGATCTGCTGCAGTGTAAAAGAATAAGCTCAGGGCAGGTTGAATTTAGTACTTTAGTGCCTACTATTACAACCACAAATGGCCATAAACCAGTGTGCTCTGCCTTGAGAAGTATTCCCATCCACAAGGCTGATACGTTCCCAGGTCTTAGGCTGTTATGGGCACCACTATGCTCTTCATGAAGGTGTTGAGTTCTAACTTAAAAGCAGATGGACTTCTTTTGCTCTGTTTTTCCCATTGGCAGGCTGTTGCTTCAGACCCTAATTGCTGTAGCAGTTAGGAACCCTCTTTTAATTTTCAACCTAAATGTATTCATGGACAATTTATATCCATTTGTTCTTGTGCCAGCATTGCCCATTAACTCAAATAGTTCTTTTGTCTTCTGGTGTTTATCTTCAGGATAGTTTTGTAGAGAGCAATCTCCCCCTTTCACCAGCTATTCTGCTAGTCTAAACAAGCCAAGCCCCTTAGGTCTCCTCTTGTAAAACTGGTTCTTCACCCTGATTGATCTCTTATGCAGTTTGAATTCAGCTGTACTCACACAGACACAAACCCAGAACTCTTTCCTTCCTCTAGTGACTATATCATCATCCTGATTTAAGTGCATTTGCTCTGTGGGCCCACTGGCCGAGCATTACCATTCTTCTCATGTATCCGTGTTCTTCATATTTCTCTCTGCAGAAGATAGCTGAATAATCCAGTTCCGTTGCTGGAAAGATTTGTGAATGACACCAGCCATATGTCCTGCTGCAGCAAAACTTCTGTATTTCATTTGTGTTGGACTATGGCTAATGCAGTAACTCTGTTTTAGGCTGGTTTCTCTCATGTGGTGTTCTTGATCTCTCCCTCCTGTCTTCTCTGCTAT
Organism: Porphyrio hochstetteri; assembly: GCA_020800305.1. Lineage (NCBI taxonomy): Eukaryota > Metazoa > Chordata > Aves > Gruiformes > Rallidae > Porphyrio > Porphyrio hochstetteri. The sequence continues at coordinate 62,877,410 of CM036908.1, read as the reverse complement.
TTTTTTTGGCACGGGAAAGCCCTTAAGAGGATAGTCACTGGGATGATGTGTAAGAGCAAGCCCTGCTTTCTTCCTGACTTTTCTTCCTGTCTGCTAGCACAGTTGTATTCAGCTGGAGGATCACATTGAATATTTCCAGCTGCTCTGACATCTCTTAGCTTTTCAGAAGACTGAATTTCCTCTTCGCTGCAAAGATTTAAATGCCTTTCATTAGGCCTTGGTCTTTTAGTTGACATGGTATTTAGCTGACATGGTGGCATTGGACAGATGATTGGACTTGATGATCTTAGAGGTCTTTTTCAAACTGAAATATTCTATGATTCTATTCTATGATTCAGCACACAAAGTATCTGTGGTACCTCCAGTTTTTGTGATGAACAGTGATCCTACTGGGAGAACATCGGTGAACTTCTGAGCTAAAACTGGTAAGCTTTGAGAGTTTTGTTCACTGGTGTTGGCAAGACTTTGGAACAGTTCCCTGCAGGTCTAATTATTTTTACTAGACAAACTTCCATTGAAATGAATAGGAAGTTTGGACTGTGCCCTGATTTCACCAGACTCTATGTTGTAAGACTGTCATGTCAGAATAATTTATGATGTACCATGAGGAGGGACTGCACTGAGAGAGGAATGAGCTTGCTGGTGTGTCTCATATAAGCAGGGCTCTGCTCTAGCAATAGCTCAGTATCATATTTTGACTGTGTATATTGTTTCAATTTTCAGTGTCTTGGCAGTGCAAGCAGTCACATTTGCTAGTGTTTGAAAAGAACAGGGAAAATTAAATATGCAAGAGCATTAGAGTGCTATTCAGAATTTCACATAAAATCACAAAATTAAGGCAACCCAGACATACGTCTGCTTCTCTGCCTCTTGTTTGCATCAACATGCCTCTCAGCTTCAGCTCTGTGTCATCTACTGCTTCGAAGGGACAGTTCTATGAGTTTGTGATGACTAAGAGTAATTTAAGAGAGATTTAAGGATGGATGGTGGTGGCAGTATTAGGATTCAAACTTGTTTCTCTCTTTTTTCTTTCTTTTTTTCCCTTCTGATTTTTTTTCTTTCAAAATCTTCCCCAGTGTCAGGACTGGCTTTACTCACAGAGCCTGTCTTATGGAAGGTCCATGTGTCTCTGAGGGTCAGGCTTAGTATGGTAGAGACTGAGAGAGAGCTTATGCCTGGTTTTTTTTCTTGGTTAGCCTTAAGCAAGTTATTTTCCATCCTTATGTCTGCCTCTTTCCCTCCCACGTTCTCTGTTCCAGTGCTTTGAGACCTGGGTAGGGGAGGGCAGGAGTAGGATGTTCCCAAAATATTGCCTGGGGTTTGGTAACCCATGCAGCAGTTGATACGTTTGTGTCACAAGCACTACTGCCTTTTCATGTATTCCTGAACCTCATCTTTGGAAAAATCTATTTTTTCTCATCCTGCCAAAATGTAGCACAGGAAGAGTTGGGGGGGGGTTTGTATTTTTGGGAGGAGAGGAGATATTTTTCTGACAACTGGTACAGAAAAAAGAGTTCAATTTCTATGCTGTTAACTCTCCATTGAAAGGTCCTAAATTTCTGTGTTCACAAGAAAATTTTTTGTGAAGTTGCCCAGGTCAAAATGTTTTTCAGCTCAAAAAATTCTGGAAGAAGATGTTTAACCAGCTCTCCAATATATTCTTGTTGGAGCCAGTACAAGATAAAGGCAAGGTTCAAAAGACTTGGGGGGCAAAACAACTTCATGTTCCTAAACTGTGTTCTTGTAGGTGGTACGCTCCCTCCTTGTAAGTCCTGAAGTGTGTTGCAGCAGCACAGTGTTCTGTTGCACATGCTGCACCTGGGCTGTGGGTCAAGCACGGTGTTTGATCTTCAGAGCTGTGTCTCATCTACTGTTAATGAAGGCAGGAGTGCCTAGGAGGCATAAGAAAGAACCATAAGGGATCACATTGAAGCACTGTGAGTCCAAGCTGATCACAACATCTTTTCCTGCCTTAAACTTTATATTTAGAAAATTGGTCAGAATAATGCTCCTCTTCTTCTAGCCTGACCCTGTTCTGATTGCAGACTCTTAGGGACTCCCTTTATTCTTGCAGAGAGACTGGCATTCTGGGGCACAAGAGTAGCAGGGTGACCCCAGACATGACGATGACAAAATATTAAATGATGGTAGTAGGGAGATTGTAAAAGTCAGACTCCTTGGCACAGCTCTTTGACTAGAACTTGATTCAGGCAGGAAAGATGTAACTGTCCACTATCATTTAGATTTAGAGCTGACAGTGCGAGTGCTACATACCCCAATTCTCTTAACCAGTGAAAGCTTTATGAACAGAATAACACCAGACCCCAGAGGTTGTGTCAGGGGACTGCTTTAGAAGAGTAAAAAGTTGCTCTATGTTTTTGTTTCCATGGGCATCCTCCAGTTACTGCTATGAAGCAGGGATGATTGGTTCGATAATTAATTCATTGATTTACTAATAAAGGGTGTAATGCATCAGGGGGCACTTTTTATATGAGAAAATGCTACATTATAGCTTTCAGATTACTTGCTTGCCAAATGTACAAAGTTAAGGTAATTTCCCTTTGGTGTGTCAGTCAATAACTTCAATTAGTGGAGGATGTGGGAAGAAGAGGAGAAAGAAAACTAAAAGAAAACTTCCTGCAGTCTGATCCTCTGCATAGGAGTTACACTTGCAAAAACCAAAGAATAGTCTGAACACAGAAAGGGCATCTAACAGGGCTGCTGACAACCAGGATCGTGAGAAAATAGCAACAGGATGTTTTAATCAATACAGAAGGAGGGGTAATTGATTTTAGGGATAGCAAGGGGTTACTCAGCCAATAATTAGCTACCTTATCAAAGTTACCTGGTAAAACCATGGATTATGCTGGACTCAGACACTTGGCTCTTTGAGGAGAATTCAGATCTGGATTTTTCTCTTCCCTAGTGCTCTTTGCTGCAGTCGGTGCCCTTTGTTCTTTTTCAGACGCAAAGGGATTCTCTGCTGCTACGGCATCAGCACAGAGGCTCTGGGAAGAGCTGCCGTGTCAGTGCGTGACAGGAGGCAGAGCCAGAGCTGTTCAAGAAATCTTTGTGCTAAGTTTCTCTACATTAAAAGGGGATAGGGGGGATTACAAGGTGAGTGTAGGAAGGTTGTAAAGGAGTTATACATTTTGCAATCCTCCCCATCTTTGCCTGTCTTTCAAAAATGCTTCATGGGCCCTTGTTAAAGGAGGTAGTACCCCTTCTCAGGGCAGAAATGCTCAGTGGAGCTATCATTACTTAGATGGCTGAAATAGGGGAGATAAGGCAGGTGGAAATGTTGTTGCCATAGTTTGAGGAGTTCTGAAGTACTGTCCTTATACTCCTATGACTAACCTGAGTCTTTTCTGTAAACACTTGACCGTCCAGCTTGAATTGCAAAATAATTTGTGGCATATACTTTCTTTTTAATTTCTTGCCATGTCTAAACAAGGAACTATTTCAAAACAATATTTTGTGTCTTAAGATAATGACCCCACTCCACTGATGTTCTGAAGGAGATTATTCTGTACTCTACCAGGATTAAAATTTGCTTGTGCTGTAGCATTGTGCAGACCCATCAGAAAAGACCAAATCCCTTTCAGACTTCGATAAACCCACAAAATGATAAAGTTCTTTCCCTGTTTAGGGCTGGCTGAGTGTTTTTGATCAGTCTCTTTCCAGCAATTGTATTTTTGCCAAACTGAATATGTATGTGGAAAAAACAACTGAAGAGACAGAAAGATGCTCTGTATTTGCAAGAAAGAAAATGTATTCAATCTTTACAGCAGGTGACCTCAGATATGATAGAACTATTTCATAGAATCATAGACTATATTAGATTGGAAGAAACCTTTAAAGGTCATCTAGTCCATCCCCCTCCATATGCAGGGACACCTTTAACTGTATTGGATTGCTCAGAGCTTCATCAAGCCTGACCTTCAATGTGTCCAGGGATGGCACCCTGCCTTATGAGCTCCTACCACCTCTCTGGGCAACCTGTTCCAGTGTCTCACTACCCTTATAGTAAAGAACTTCTTCCTGAAGTTCTTTCTATGATGTTCTTACTGAACCATTCAGTATCTTTTAGTAAGTCTGTGGTAGAGCTAGGATGTCAGTTTTACTGCTCTAATCACTAATTCCAGAGTTTTAGACACAGAATCATCTTGTTTTTCTTTATGTCTTTAAACTTAGAATCACAGAAGGCTTTGGGTTGGAGAGGACCTCAAAGTCTGTTTCATCCCAACCCCCTGCCATGAGCAAGGACACCCTCCACTAGCCCAGGCTGCACAAAGCCCCGTCCAGCTTGGCCTTGAACACTGTCAGGGATCCAGGGGCAGCCACAATTTCTCTGGACAGCCTGTGCCAGGGCCTCACCAGCCTCACAGTGAGGAATTTCTTCATAATATCTGATCTAAATATCCCCTCATTCAGCTTAAAACCATCTCCCCCTTGTCCTGTCACTCCCTGCCCTTGTAACCAGTCCCTCTCCAGCTTTCCTGTAGCCCCCTCAGGTACTGGAAAGCTGCTATAAGCTTGGTTGGGCCCCACTATGGTAGTGTAATGGGCACAAGTGTGGATGAACAGTCACAAGAGTGTCAATTGTATACCTCGGCTTCCTGTTACTGATGAAGGCCACTCAAACTTTGTGCCTTGGGGTTTTTTTTAACTATAAAATAAAGCTAATGCTGCCACCTCAGTTTTACATTGTTCCAAAAGCACTATGTGCTGTTATTTTGCTTGCTGAGCACTCAGGGCCAAGACCTGTACTTGTTACTTGGCACTGTTAAAATCAATGGATTATTTGCATGTTAATGCATTGCGTTTGCAGGGTTCAAAGCAGTGCCATCTGTGGAAGCCTACAGGAGCTGTGGTAAGGTCTTGCCCTAGCACAGTTCTTACACACTTCTGTTGCCTTCAGAGAAGTTCCTGTTCGCATAGTGTTTGGCATGTGAGGGAGTATCTGGCTGAATTGAAAGGTAAGAACAGTAGATGTGATACCAGTATTTTGTTGCGTGCCTCTCAATGCTCTTTGAGAGGTGCATGAGGAATCACAGGCAACTGCATGGAGATACAGGGGAGAGATGTGTTTGGAATTCTAATTTTGTTGTATATGCTCAGACAACTCAAACTGTTCTCAAGGTATTTCAGCATAAAGCATAAAAGTTTCTAATTAAACTTATAAATCAAGGACACATGTACTGAAATATTTCCCGCTGCTGGATGCAGAGAGTATTTATGTGATGCATCAAAGAGCAAAAGGTGCTGTAGAATCCGCAAGTAGTTGCAGATTGCATATTGAAATACTCAGGGTGTACAGGGCAGCTGACAAAAATAACCTTACCCATATTGATGAGCCTGGTCACAGACATGTATTTTATGTATAATATTAGTTCATGCATGTGTAAGTGTATCTCTGCAAAATGTAAGAAGGAATGCTCTTTATACCAAGTATGTCACCTCAATAATTAAGTATATAATTATATATTATTTTATTAGGTATATTATTATCCCTCTATTGGGGAATCAAGATGAAATTCAAAAGTCACCATTCTCAGTCAAAAAGTAGGAAGGAGCAGTCAGGCTGACTTGGCTCAATGTATATGTAATCCCCAACTGCTTTCCTTGGTTTAGCCTGAAATACAGGCTGTCAGGTTTTGTTGTACTGTATTAAAACCTTTTCTTGGAGATCAGACTAGAATAAGAGCATAGACCAAGCAGTACAATGCAGGTGGAACATAAACCTGTTACTAGCTGTCGCTGTTTTGGATTTGAGAGGTGGTATGGCAACCAGGTCTGTCTGAAGTCTCTTTATAGGACTAATATATGTCTGGTGTGACCAGGAGGATCAGGTTGGTATTGTGTGTTCATTTAAGTGGGTTGGTTTTTTTTAAAATCAAAAGGATGTCATTTGACTTGCTGGTTAGTGAAACCTGTTGCTAGGAATAAATCTGACCCTCAATAATTAGTGCTTGAGAGCTTCTTTTGGCTTCCAGCTCTGGGATGAAAGGTTAAAGTGCTGTGATGCTGCTCAAAATCCATTAACCAAACAGAGTCTTAAGGAGCCTTTGGACTTCTTGACCTTATCCAATCTCTGACAAACAAATTCTCTAAGCTAATCAAAGAAACAGAATAACTTTGAGTTCTTTGCATCTACCTATTCTTTAGTGTTTTTTAATCCAAAACTATAAGGGGAATGATTTTCTCCTGTTCCTAACATAAAGGCTGAAAACCCTCCGAGCTGTGTTTCACATGCCTTACTAGGATGCCCTTCTCCCAGATGTTATTTTTAAGACCACAGCGATACTCAGTACTGCTAGTAGGCACTGCTAGACCTGACAAACACATTCAGCCATTCAGAGCCTAAAAGTACTTGACTAGCCCTGGCAGTAGGTGAGATTTTCACATGCACAGCTGTAACAGTATGAAAACTCTTTGTGAACAGCATGCGCCATCTTCCTGTGAATGCATAAGCAAAAGGGACATGAATTATGTGTAAACACTGATAGGCTTGAAGCCCAAGAGAAGGGATGACTAAGTCATGTCTCTGCTATAGATGCAGACATAATGAAAAATCTCAGGTTTCTTGGGGACACAGAGAAGATCCCAGTGGTCTTGGCATTACGAGGAGGCCCATCAAACAGCATTAGCAGACTAATTAAGTGTGCAGCTTAAACTTAATTTTCCTGGTAGCATTAAGATGGATTAAACATTATTCATTTTGTGATGTCCTTGGTTCTCTGTTAGTATTTTTCAATCCTCTTCCACCTTGTCATTTTGTTTCAATCAGTAACATTACTGTTTTTACTTCAAGAAATGCAGCCAAGTACAATTTAAAAACAGGATTTTCTGAGCAAATCTTCCTAACATACAGGACCTAGGCTCCAATTTCTCATAAGTAAAGCACTCCTTTTAATGAAATTGCTTAATTATGCAAAGCGTGAACATAGTGGGTAAGTGGAGAATTTTCTAATCTGTAAATGAGGAGGAGGATCCATTTTACAAGGTGCACCTTCTATACTGCTCTCTTTCTGCCATGCAAACTAGGTGAGGTGGTGCATTGGCACCCGTATGAAGCTGTTGGATACCAAATATTCTGACTCGTGTTTCTGCTTTGTTTCTTGATGTGTGTGCCCATTTGCAGTGCAAATACACAGCGCACTCATACACAGAATGGGACTGCAGCGTTGTGCCCTAGATCTTAATACTTCTCTTTATGGCTCTCTACAGAAACCTGGAAATAAATGAAAGACTTGGGTGCTTGGGGGTAAGGAGTTAATTTTTCTTGCCTTTTTTTTTTCCTAAGGAGACATCTTTGATTTTTGTAATTATTTGAAGTGCTAAATCTTGTTCTGCAGGTAAACCCAGAGCCTGCAAATAGATGCCCAGACACTGATTGCACATGCTATGGGAGTTTGACTGACATGTCTATTAATAGACTATTTGGGATCTGTTCTTCTCGCCTTGAATTCTGGTATTCGGTCCTGAGGATTTGGTGGTTTCTTCAGCCTATCAGGAGATGACATCATATTAAAACTTGTATATTCTGGGACAGCAATGTCCTGACCTGTTCAGACTTTGACTTCTGGGCATCTGCACACTGAAATGACCTTTAATTGTGTGATCAGGTACTGCCTTCCCATCTGAGTCTCTAGGTAGATTAGCAACTATAAAATACCTGAAAGAGATTTTAACAACCTGGAATGTATGGTTGTGATTTATTTCATTTTGTGAAACAAACGCTCTGATAAAGGGTAGGATAGTGGGGGACCTCCAAGTTAAATAAATAATCTACCTTTTAATCTCTTTTATGCGTCCTTGAATTCCGCCAGTCGTCTTTACTGCACCAGGAATCCTCAAGCATACAGTTGGACTTGATAATCCTAAAGGTCTTTTCCAAACTCAATGATTCTATGAAATGATTCTAAGCATGTCATTCTCTAACACAATTAATAAAACCAGCAAAATTTTCTGGAGCATGATGCATCCCCAGATATGTGGGAGGACTTCTTTCATTTATTGTTTTTTGCATGGCTGTTGCTGAATTATTTTTCCAAGTGGATGCTTATATTATGTGATTTCCAGTATCCCACTGGGATTATTGGATCTGGAAGGTTGCTCTCCCCTCTTCTGCAACTTCTTCACTGCTGTAATCACACTGTAGTAATACAGAGGGAATTGGTCAAGAGAAGCATCAAACAATTTCAGTGATTACTGCCTTTGCTTCATTTGCATTGAATTACTAATTCTTAGTGGGAGCACTCAGTGGTATGTTGTGCTTTCTAGTTGGAGAAGAAGGGACAATTACTGCTTGAGAAAACACATAACCTGGTAGCTCAGCCAGCAGAAAGGAACACACAGAAGTATTTTTCAGTATAAATAAAATAAAATTCATCAGAATAAGAGCGGTTTGTTGAGATGCTTCAGCATAGAGAAGGTGCAGCCTCACAGCTGAGGTCACATGAGAAGGATGGAGTGAATTAGAGGTGGTTATTAAAGGTCTCCTCCTTTGGTTTCATTACAGAAGCCTCTCTCCAGTCACCCTACTCAGCACATTCATTTGATATTTTGCTTTTTAAATTGAGGGACCACGAAATGGGAAAAGACAAACGTTTGCAAAAAGGTGGTGATTGATGCTGGTATGTGGCTGGACTTGCACTAGTCATATGAAGCCTGTGCACTGCTTTTACCTTTAAAACCTTCCTCCTGTAATGACAATGTGAAAAATGAAAACTTTCCTAGTACCCCTGCCTTTTAATGTTTGCAAATGTTATTCACAAGCCCAAAAGTAGTAAGGTAATATGTCTGATTTCAAAAAGATGGACAACTTAATTGGTGTATAAATTTAGGTCTAATAATGCATACTTTTTTTCGGTGTAATATATTCTGTATACTTTGTGTGCTAGCTGGATAATTTGTTTCTGCCTTCTACCTTAGGAAGCAGTGGGATGGTGCTATTTATCTTATTTCTTGTGGGAGAGTTTTGTAAAGCGTATGCTGGTCTGGTGACAGAGAGCATAACAAACAGCCATTGCAATATTTACTAATCTGAAGCCATTTTCTTTAAGAAGTGCAGAATGCAGAACATGGCTTGGACAGACAAAGTGCATTTAGTTTGAGACTGGTGCATGAATTTTCTGAACAGAATAGCTAATCAAAGAGTGAACTTGATGGAATAATAACGTGGTTGGGACTGTCTGCTTTATTTACTGATATAAGTCATGTTGAAAACAGGATTTTGAGAAGCAGATTGTCTGTGGGTAAAATTCTCCCTCCACACTGCTGTAGTATAACTTGTATTCTGGGGTAAGGATGAAGTGACTTAACAGGTGGAATACTCAGTGGCCCATTGGATGGAGAAGATTGTGATCCCAGCCACAGTCAATGCTACAACGAGGAAATAGAGAACAGAGATGTGGTGGCTGCTTTGCATTTGTGGTTTGAATCCCTCTCTTTCCCCGCAGAACAAAGGGACCACTATGAAATTCGTCTTCCCCTCCCAAATTGCCAGGCATGTTTCTTTGGTTTTGCCTCCTCATGCATACGCATGTACTTGCATATGTTTATGTGTAAATAAAAACAAAACGCATCACTAGAAGGCTCTGCTCTGCCTGCTGAGAGAACAGATTATCTGCTTGACAACTGCAAGTCATATCATTTGAGCTGGAACATGCTCGTTTCCTTCAACAAGGAGCAGTGTACAAAAGATGCAAAAATTGGAATGAAACGTCAACTTCATGCTTTGTCACAGGGATGATTTTAAACTTTAAATTGTTTTCTAAATTTCAAAGGAACCAGACCTTGCCTCCTTCCCTCCCCATCCCTTATTCAGCACAGGACCAAAGACTCTTGATGGAGGACAGGTTTGTGTCTGACACAAATCTGCTTTCCTGCAGCACATTTTGTAACTTGTTGAAGAAGCAGAAAGTCACGTTATTACTACTATTATTAATAATATTATTACTCATGCTTTTATTTTTCACTTCATTTAATGGGTTCCTAGTATCCTCCTCTGTGCAATGCAGCTTATCTATGTCAGCACTTTGAATTATTACTGATGTTTATTATTTATTATGTGTTAAATGCTGACAATGTGGCGCGCAAAGGATGTAGGCTGAAAGAGAAGCATTTACGCAGATGTGATTTATGCTTATTGCAAGCTGCTTCTGTAAGAATTCTGAGCTTTCTTTTTTGCAAATCTCAGGTTGGTGGGTTTTACAGACTATTCAACTAATTCAGTCCCATCTTTCAAACATCTGTCGCCTCTGAAAAGTTCTCAGTGTAAAAAGGAAACTGTTATTTATAAGAAGAAGCTGTCAAAGATCAGCTATGCTCAACAATCTAAAGCATCGCTTACGTACATCAGCACTAAACTATGCTCATTTGGATAGCATGAATGGCTAATTTTAGCTTAAAATTGGAAGCAATTATGGGTTCAGGAAGAAAAGTAGGGCTGTATGTCATTAGTAATTGATTTCTTTTGTGGAAGAGCTTGAAATGATCAGTTAAGAAGAAAAACATTGTTAAATGATGCGACCTGTTGCATGCAATATGCAGATGTTTCCCAGATTTGTGTGTATGTGTCTCAGGTGGATGCATACTTCTGTAGTCATTCCTTCTCCTCCCTCTGGCTCCCTAAAAACTTCTGCTTTTCCCCCTTCATCTTTCTTGTCTTCTGTGAAACAGTGAAGCTGATGACAGGTCACACTGTGAGCATTGTGCAACTTGTACAAAGAAGAGAGATATGTCGTGGTGTAGGAAGCTCTGAGTTAGTTGGTAAGATGTTGTTGCTAGCTCTCAATAACACATGTGCATCTTACGGTGAACTACAGTAGGCCAGTCCAAAAAAACAATGGTGTTCTGCACATTGATGAGAAAATCTTAGAAGCCTCAAGAAGTAAGTAAGGATAGGAATGACTGGGGGAACATACTCCTGTTCCTTCTTTCCTTTTCTGTTCTTGGAACAGTTTCTGATCTTTCCAGGGAGTGGTCCTCAGCAGTCTAGGGAATAGCTACTGGGTCAGGAAACCTGACCTCAAACGTGTGAGGTTGCAGAAATTGCCTTGCACTCATTTTACACTGAACCTCGCCATCTTGTGTGCAAGGAGTCACCAGAATGATCAGACCAGCTGCTGGGACTGGGCTGTCATCCTTTCTGCTACCAGGGCTTTTAAGGACTAGCAAAAGGAGGAAGAGTATTGTCCATCGTGCTGATGTTATAAAAGATCACCTCATTGACCACCAGCTCTAGGAATGCTTTGGGCTAGTGAATTAAAGCACGTTTGCCGCAATGGAGGCAGCAAGTGGGGAGAGGAATAGTGAAATTGTTGTGTCTGGAAAACAATTTCTAGACACACTATCAGAGAATTTCAAGGCTCTATTGGCTCTCTTTTCTGGGAAGGGTTATGTTTACCAGGTCTTTTTCAAACAGATGTGAACTGTGAGTCTGGGTTGATTAGTTTAAACTCAATGTTGTGCTAATATGCTGATGTGGCTTTTGGATTAGAGCTAGATTGTGTCCAGTTGTTTCGGTGTGTGGACAGCATGAGTGTGTGTCTGTCTGCACAAGTTCACAAAGACCTTCCCTGTGAGATCCAGTTCCTCAAGCATTATGTAAATCGAGACAATTTGAGATGTGCAAGGGTATCCAGATATTCAGTAAGCGGCTGGCAGCAACAACACAGGACATACATCTGACCCATGCTTGTCTGGAGAGGTAGCTAGCAGCCAGACGATTCCCAGAGGCATCTAAAAAGGGATGAGCACCTATGTGAACCATATGCCTTCTTTTTCTGTCCAGAGGGATGAGGAGCAGACCTATGACATGCCCTGGTTTTGAAACGGCTGCCTGGTAGAGATGGTCTTTCCTACAAGGGCCTAGGCTGAAAACAGGATTTTCTGTCTCCTTTATCAAGAGAAACCCATCTAGAAAATGACATTTATGCATATAGCTGGGAAGCTTGAAGCCAGAGGTGTTCTGTGGAGTTCTGGTGCACAAAGACAAATACGTGCTGGAAAGTTGGCTGAAAAAGAAGCATTTCTAGTTTACTGAATACTTTTTTATTTGATTTGGGTTCAAATCTGGCAAGATTGCAAATTTCATGAACAGCTGAAGGGTGAAAAGCTCCCTACTGCAAATCTTGGAGGATATCTGCCAAGTACATTTGCTTTGGGACCAGCACACCTTACTAGCCAAGACAGCAGAACTGTAAGGAATCCAGGGTTCACTCAAGAGCCTTTCATGGATTAGGTCAACATTTGTCAAGACATTTTTTTAAAACAAAATTTTTCAACTCGGTAAATTACCTTGCTTCAGCCAAAAATTTCCAAGTATCTCTGCTTGCAGGGTCTGAACCACATACAGGAGATATTTGGCATGACTATTTTCCTTCCTTAAGACTCTCTATGGCAAGAAAAATGACACAAAGATTCCATTTATCTCATTTTTTAAATTCAGATGTAAGATTTATGTATGTCCCTGACAGATTGTAGGCTGATCTCCAATCACTTTCCCAAAGACAGAAAAGATCTGTGCAAAATTCTTTGGGAAGAATGAAATACACGTTTATATTTAGGCACTCAATAGCTTTCTCTGACTACATTAAAACTGAGTCTTAACTTTCAGTTATAGCGAACTTACCCAGTTCAGTGTCCCAGTCTCTCATGACTTTCTGGCTGCTTGGTGTATTTCTGTAGTGTATAACTTCTGATCCTACCTAATCAGGCCAAAAATTTAGACCTGGTTTAAAAAATACTATTTTCCTTTAGTAAAAATAATATTATGAAATACTTAATGTAAAGTGAAGAAATCTAAAAGATAACTTCACCTACTACTGGCTTTTTCCCCCTGGAACCTCATGACTCTTTGGGCCCCACACCTGAATTGTAGACAATTCTTTTCAGCATCACTGGATTAAAGTAGAAAAACTCCAATCCCTTTTATTCTGATTTCCTAAGGGAATGAGACTTATGATCTTATTCTGCCTGCCTGCCAGTCAGTCTTTTAATAACTTTTGAATCCATGCGTGATTTCACTCACCTTTGACTCAGGAAAGTCACCTCTCTGATATTATATTCCTACACATTTTGTGCAAATCAACAGCTAGGTCAAAGAGAAAGACTTTATTAGAAATCCCTCCACAGGGATGACAAGGAGGCCTGTTATCCTTCCCGTACAGTAGTGGCCACCTAATCAGTCAGTAAGTTGGTGTGGATCTAATTCCAGTTTAGCCATCACACCTGGGCTGCAACACTGGAGGACCTGGAAGGGTGCATCCTGAGTGGATAAGGGAAAATCTGGGGATGTGAGAAGAGGAAAGGGTTAGAAAGGTGAGGATTGGAAAACACAGGGAGACCAGGATGCTGCAGTGCATGTGGGGAAGGGACACTGAGGAAGGTGGGCTTATAGTAGGAGTGTGTCTGAAATGTGGATGTTAAAGCCAAACCAACAAAGATATTTTGCTCAGTCAGTAAGGAACCAGGCTTAGACTAAGGCATAGAGGGGAAGGTGAGATGCATTTACAATTCTGCTTGTGTATTTTGTATCCCAGCTACTTGGTGGGTGACAATGAGTAGTCAGTCAACTGATTATTGAGTGTTTGATGATGATGTGTCTCATCTTAGTCCAGAGCGAGTGTATTTAACATCTTGATTTTTCTATTGAATAACATTGTGTCATTGGTTGCATACAGTACTTTCTAACATCTTATTAACTAAACAAAATCACAGAGTACTTTTAACAATAAGTGGTTTGTTTGGCTGCATTAATATCAATTCAAACTGTTTATACTGTCACTGAATACATATGAACCACCTCTTTCAGAACAACAGATTTATTCTCTTTGTGAGAAAAATTTTAATAGAAACTCCTATTACCCACCATACTCCTCTACACGAGAAATTTTCTAATTTTCAGCAAGTTTTGCAGTAAATAAATGCTGCTCTTGGAATATTTCATAACGTGCTATGGAGCTAACTTGCCAGGTTTTCAAACCCTCTGCAACAATTCAAAGAAATGATTTGATGTTTTGCTCATGTTCTTAGTGCTTTGGGAAAGGAATGTGTGAGAGGATTTACTGAAAGAACCAAACTGGGTGTCATTTTGGTTTGGAAAGTGTCATCATTATGCTCTGTTTATTTATCTGTTTTGTGGCATGATGCCTTTTGATCAAGGGGACTCTGTAGGCAGCAGAAAATGGAGAGTATGAGGCAGATCGAACAGCAACTGCTATTTGACACGCTTTGTCCACTGGCCTAGTTTATTAAACCTGGAGTGAAACAACTAAAGCACTAGTGATGAATACGCCTCAGTTTTCATGAAATGAGCTCCTGGGTTTTGCTGGTAGTGGCTGTTGTTTTTCATATGAAATTGGTAGAGTATTTCATTAAACAAAAGGCAATTATATGTATTAGCAGTAATGATAGAATCATATTAAAAAGGAAAAAAAACCCAGACAAAAAAAATACCCCCTATGGATGTAATTTTAGAAGCACATTATGCAAGGGGTTAATTTGAGAGCTCGGGGTTTTTTTTCACGTTTTGAAAGCTTTGCTGTAATTTTGTATGAAATTTGAGATCACTGAGTCTATAATATCTTATGAATAATTTACAACGCCAACACTCTTTCTGAGGAAGAATACTAAATTAATTAAGGCCTGAAGGAATTTCATGTGTTTAAGCCACATTATATCTTCAAGGTTTTACTGCTTCAAAGTCACTGAGATGAACTTCTGGCTTTTCAGGTGTTAACAGTCCCAGAAAAACAAGATTGGTGCCCTTGCCTTAGCCTACAAAAACTAAAGGGCTTGAGTGTGTGTGTTTTGTGTGAATCTGTTAAAATGGTAGCACCTTGCACTCACTTTGTTCCTTCACTTTTCTGGGATGCCGTATTTAAAGGAACTGCCTTATCACCTCCTATGTCTACAGATGTTTTGCTGAGTTGGATGGCATGCTGCAGTTTCTGAGACAGCTCTTCAGGGTGGCTCATTTCTCTGGGTTAAATGAAATGGGAGCCACTTCCCAATAACAGGAACAACACATAACTGTGCTTAACCCTGCTCTGAAAAGCACAAAGCATAGTTTTAACCACACCAGCCAGTGTGGAAAGGGATTTCTTTGGACCTTTTGGTCAACCTTCAGAGGATCTGTTGGAAACCTCTTATTTTTGCAAGTCCCAAGCCATAAGCATCTCCCACAACTAGTGTTACAGCGACGACTGAATACAGTAAGAACGCCAACCTGCCACACACACATTATTTATTTAAACAGGACAAAAAAGCGGCTTTCCAGCTGCTCTTGATGCCCTTGAGTTGAAATGCAAATACAGAAAAAACATGTGTCCCTTTAACCAGCTGACAGCCGTTCCTCTTCCCTGAAAACCAGCCAAGCAAAGTAAAGAGGAAATAAGTCCCTCTCTCCCATGGCTAGCCGCCCTGAGCATCCTCTTCTTGCTTCCAGCTGTTGTTCAACTGCCCCAAGCAGGGCAATTTTATTCTCTGTGAGAAACCCTTCACAGGACCCTTGTTCAGGCTCCCATTCAGTACACCATTTACTGAACCAGACTAGTAATTGCACATCTCCAGGATGGGGCTGCAAGTGCCACACAGTTATGTTGTTGTTCTTACACCACCGCTGTGCTATCTCCACTTCCAGGGTAATGCACAGATTGCAGAGGTTACTTTGCCAAAGGTTCACAAGGGTGTTAGTGACAGATGAAGGCACTGAATTTATAGTGTTATATCAGCGTGTTCCCCATTTCACACCCAAGTCCCACCTCTCCTATTTTTCAAGCTGTGTGCATATTACTTTGTCCTACAGTGGGGCAAACCATACAGTTTTCTGTCTGGGTGTGGAGTCGTGGGCTACCGTACCTACACATGGTACAGAAAGCCCAGAACATACTCCCATCAGCCTGAAGTAACTGTCGCCTTGACCAGTTTCTCTGCACTTTATCTCAGTTTCTTTGGGGAGGGAGGTGAGGACTAGGCTCCACTTGGCCTACTTTTTAAGGTACAAAGGGCTCAGGCACAATTCTCTGTGTTTTCCTCCTGAAGTTGCTAGTAGAGCAAGTGTATGGAGGTGCAGTGGATGGAAAGGGGATGCAGAGAGGTGTTATGCTGTGCCATCACAGAGATGCAGCTTTTGTAGCTGTACAGTGTATATGGGTTGAGACTTTGGAGATAGTGGATGGTGGTGTTGGTAGGACCTGTGCTGTCAAGACTTCCAGTAGAGATCTCATGTTATGGGATATTCTTGCTCAGATGTTGTAACACAGCATGTGTCTCTCCCAAGATTTACAGCATGATGTCACTTGAAGTGGGAAATATCATAAGCTAAGGCACCTGAAGCTCAGCTACATAATCTCAGGTAAGCATAGATCTGAGCTCACTTCAAGATCAGACTTGTCCATTATTCTTCTTGCAAGCACATTTTCTTGTGTGGAGGAAGGCTGCCTGAGCCGTGGGGTTGGTATCTCTGAGATGGCCCAGCTCCTGCCCATGTAGTTTGCCTGGATTAGGCACTGTCTGTGTGAGTGGGCTATGGACTCATCTATATCTTAAGCTTGGCTCCTTCCAAATGCTGGATCACAGAATCACAGAATTGTAGGGGTTGGAAGGGACCTCGAGAGATCATCGGGTCCAACCCCCCTGCCAAAGCAGGCTCCCTAGCTCATATTGCTCAGATAGGCGTCCAGGCGGGTCTTGAATATCTCCAGAGAAGGAGACTCCACCACCCCCCTGGGCAGCCTGTCCCAGGGCTCAGTCACCCTCACTGTGAAAAAGTTCTTCCGCATGTTGGTGCGGAACTTCCTATGCTCCAACTTGCAGCCATTGCCCCTTGTCCTATCCCCACAGACCACTGAAAAGGGGCTGGCTGATTCCCCCTGCATCCCCTGCTTCAGATAATTATAAACTTTGATTAGGTCCCCCCTTAGTCTTCTCTTCTCAAGGCTGAACAGTCCCAGTTTACTCAGCCTTTCCTCATAGGGGATGGAGTGTTCAAACTCAGAGCGCTGCTGCTGCAAAGCTCATGAGTCATGAAGAGTGTTGTGCCTGAGCCTTCTTGCTCCACAGTGTAGTGTGGGGCATTTGGCCCCTCATCAGCACACAGCTCTGCTTCTTCCTTACAGGCAAGCACTGAAACACTTTGAATTGGAACCTCTCTGGCACCACAACCAATTTGTACATACATTAAACCAGAAAGGAATCGGGGCAAAGAATCAGGATAGAGAAATCTGTAGTGTCCGATTATACGTGGTCAAATTACCGACTGCGTGTGTTCAGGCTACTTGAACAAATTAAAAGTGGGGGATGGAAGAAGGATAGTCAATGAGGCCTGTATGATTGTAGAAGGTGGGGGGAAGTCAGGCCAGGGGCCCTCAGCAATACCCAAATTGTCCTGTTTGCCAATATTCAAGGATAATTTACACATCAAAAGGAGGGAGCGGAAATGGACATGAAAAGTGACAGCAGTTGCCAAGTTAAATAAAAGCCCCTCAGTGAACATGAAGAGCAATAAGAGCCATTTGGAAAGTTGGCTGGAGAAGAAGAGGTTATGTGAGAGCTTATACCCGACCGCCTTCTTGGCCCCTTGGGAACCAATACAGACATGGAATTCACTTGACCTGCAGGGCTGAGCAAAATATGGCCACACATCAGTAAAGCCTGATGCTTAAGTCATAGGAAACAAAAGCAGGACTGTGCCAGATGCCAGACGAGTGGGATCAGGTAGCAGGAACCACAGCCTGACTCCAAAACGCCTGAGTAAATCTGGGCTGCTAGATTTCCACTGGACTGAGTCTGAAGAAAGTGGAAGAAAAAAATGCTGTTCTTTTTTCTTTTCCAGCAGGATTCAGGCAGATGATTATAGGTTGAGTTTGAATAAGCAAGAGGCAATATTTCTAAGACAGAGTTTTTAAAATATGAGACTTTGTAGCTTTGGCATTAAAGCAATTTCTATTCTTGTCATGAATCACTGAAGGACAGACAGTGTGTTTAGGTGGGATATGAACACCCAAATCTTTCTTTGTCTCTCTGCCCTCAGTTGTAATTTTTTTTTCTCCTTTGCTTGGAGCAAATTTAGAAATAGTCTCGATTTTCCCCATCACATCCCAGTCTCACTTTCTACTCCTGAATAGCTACTTAAAATACCTTGTCAAACAGTTTCATCCTGGCTTGACTTTGCTAGGAGATGGTGCGAATGATCTGGGGTTTCCGATGCAAGCACTAGGAGAGCAAAGCTAATTGTTGCCCCAAGCAAGAATCCTCTGACGAGAAGCTGATTTCTTTTACACAAGTCCGAACCTGAAATAACTCCACAGACATCAGTGCAATCACTCTAGATGTGCAAGAGAGGCGAATCTGCCCTCAAGTCCTCATCTTCTCTCCTGGGGGAAGGGCAGCCCAGCTCAGGAGTCAGAGGCGGGGGAGAGTGCCTGCAAGGATTGCTGCCTTTTATAAAATCTGCATCGGCTTCGTGATCAAAGGCGAAAAGTGATCGGAATAGGCAGAGTCCTGGGCTTTCCCATTCACACAGGCGCAGGCAGGCTTAACCCTGCCTGCTTAAGGCCGGGATTCGGGGCTTTGATGCGAGGAGTCACATGTGTCTCCACCGCTGTGCCTCTTTGTTCCAGGCAGTGGTGTGTCTTTGGGGTGGTGCTGGGAGGGAAGCAGAGGGGGTTTAAAACCTCAGATGTTTCAGATACAGTATGGCTTGAGTCTGCCCAGAGTGCTGGGGGTCTATACCCATACCCCAGCGCTGCCTTCCCCTGCGAGCCATTTGATGTGATGAATTCTGCAGCTGCCGGGGGGGTCTCTGCTCTCTAGAGACAAACCAAATACAGAGTGGCTCTATCTTTGGCTGCCGTACGGTGGGGATTGGATTACAAGCAACTTCATGCTGACAAGCCTTTGGAGGAATAATAATATCTTGAATATTACGGAATTTGAGGAATAATAATATTGGGGGGATAATAACACCCTCTAGGGAATGAGGTTGTCTCTCTCTCTCCCTGGCACAGAGAGGCTGTAGCTTCTTTTAAGTAGTGGGAATTAGCAGCTTCTTCAAGGCCTACGTGCCAGTTCCAGTTAAAATGTTCCCAGCGTGTGTTCTGGCACTGCAGATGGGATGGGGATCTCCTTGCAAAATAAAACAACTGGGGCTTCCAGATCTGCTTGAAATCACTCTGCTTCCTCTGCCTGGGAGGTGATAGCACTCAGAGATTTCCCTTGGCACCTGCTCCTCCTTTCTCCTTCCAATCACTTTAGGGACAGGGAGGGTTTTGCTCTACTATATTCTCTTTAAGACCCAGACTCCAGTTTGCTGTGCTTGCGCATAGCTCCATCAGTTCAAATGAGCAGTAGCAGTAGAGTGAAGCTGAGCATGTAATATGCCAAAAAGATGCTTTGGGATACTGACCTCTGAATTCGGAATAATGATGGTGAAAATAAATAAGCTGATATGATTTTCTTTGCTGGAATATAGCTTGTTTCTGATGTATCTGATTTACATTGTCCTCAGAAAAAAATATTTGCTAGCATCAGATTTAGTACCTGAGGCTAAAGGAGAGAAGTTAGTTTTAACAGCAGGAGGACACTGCAGCAACATGTCTGGTTGCAGGTTTCTATGGCTTTCTCACCAGACCAGGAAAGTCCCCTGGATGAAAACCCTGCCCTGTATGTGCGTGCTTCAGCACTGGGTGCTGGCTGGCAAGCCCTCCTGGGTCCAGAGAGGTGACCAGTTTGCCAGCCTTCGGGCAGTATGAGAATAGCAACTGCTTCTGCACTGTGAGGCCAAAGAGCTGCATCCCCTGGGAGCAGTGAGCCCTAGGACAATGTGGCTGCCCTCACATGCTTACTGATCTGCTGCACATCCACAGGCTGTTCACCTTCCCTGCCAGCTCTGGATGGGGAGATGCCACCAATTTGAGAGGTAGAAAAACTAGGTGAAGCATAATACAGCTCTGTTCTGGCTGGCCCTGCAGAGCAGCAGGGGGATTTGCTGCATAATCTAGAGGGATCAGCAGGCTCAGAGTGCTCCTGAACCTGGGAGTGGTTCAAGGCAAGAGCAGGACAGACTAGCAGAGGCACGTCCAAGTTCTCAGTAGCAGCATGCAGGCTGCATTGTAGCTTCAGCGCTGCCCGTTGGCGTCTTCTTCCATCTGTGCCAACAGTGTCTCTGAAACAGCTGCTTGCCTTCCTTCTCCAACACCCAGCAAGGTGAAGTGATGGCAGCTGTTTCTTGCAGAGAGCTGCCGAGGAAGGGCAGCTGGATCCGGAGGGACTCTCTCTGGGAAGGGCAGGCCTTGGGCTGTGCACATGCCAGTCTGTGCAGGCAAAGCACCATCTGCTGAGAGGTGACTGATGCAGAGGAGGGAGCAAGGACAAGGATGGCTTCTCAGAGCCAGAGGTGCAGACAAACTGGTGTGCAGTTATTTAGTTTTTATTTCAGCAGGATTGCTCGGGAAAAAAAAAGAGGGACTGGTATGAAATCACATCTCTGTCAGCTACAAATGTATGCACCTAATGTGTAAAACAAGTGGGGAACAGTGGCCAAACTCATTTGAAAATCCTCTGAGCTGCAGAAAAGAAACAACCCCTAAAGTGAGAAACCAAGCTGCACTGCCTGGATCTCTCTGACACAGAGCTCAGGAGAAGGGAGAGGAATCAAATCAAACTCAGTGGGCTTTTTAGCTGCTTGTGGAAGAAGTTTCAGCCTGACATGAAAGCCGCAGCCATGCTCGGAGGTGCCTTTCAGATGATTGCATTAGCTGTGGCTCCAGGTGTCCAAGGGAGACAGCTGACAATTACACCTTTTGTTTTCTTTTTCATGTTTGACAGCCAGATGCCTTTCTGATCTGCAGTGTGCGCTTGTCTGTGCGTGCGTGTGTGTATACGTGTATATTTATACGTAATCTCAGATCTGTCACTTCGGCAGAGTCACAAATGGCTTATTTGAGTGCTTAAACAAGTGCAGGGCTGATTTACACAGTATAGTATCAAATGGAAGGCTTTCTTTTCCACACTCACAGTCCCCTGTAGTTTTACAAAACATGTTCTTTCGTGTGACACTGTGAAATTATGAAGTTGTCATGCAGATTTTACTGAAGAAAAGACAGCCCTGCGGCTGGTTTCCCAAATATTGAAGAGTGGCCAAACCTTTTAGCTCAACTGTGTGGTTTATCACCTCACAACAATGCCCAGGGTGACTGGATGCATATTGGGCATGATGCCTGTCCAGAAATGTGAGCTGGTTCAGGAGCTGAGGGATCTCGGTGATGGAGAAGCAAAAGTCTTAACAAAGTCATAGAGGCAGAGCTCTTTCTATGGCTCTGGAAGTTGAACAAACTAGGTGATACCTACTGGCTGCATGTTATATGGCCAGAGCCAGAAATGTAAAAAAATTGTGTTAGTTCCGATATCGAGAAAGAGTTTTCCTACCAGTGGAGAGTTAAAAATCAAAATCCCCAAGCCCCTCTCTTCCCTGCGTGTTTACTCCTGGTCACTGCAGGAGACAGAGTATTGGCTTAGAAGGCCTCTTATTGACCTTATTACATTCTTATAAAAAGCAAGTTGTTTTCTGATTTAGAGCAGAGATTTTCTGCTCAGAGCAAAAATCTGTGCTGGTTATTTCTGGCTCTGGAGCCAACCCCGCTGCAGGAGCTCTGAGGCCTCCCAGGTAATGGTATGGTCTGCAGGAGACCATTAAGTGGTATTCTGAGAGATGAAGCGAGCACTTCCAGGCTTGAGTTACGTTGGAGTAGTTTAAAACCATGGTGCTCATCACAACATTCGCAGCCTGCCATCAGAATTGCTCGAGAATAAGGCAGTGAAAACATTTGAGCAAACAGTTGTTGTGAACAAGAAAAACTCTGACCCAACAGGGATTGGCCTAATTAATGTCTGACCTTATGGCTCAAGCCAAGACCGAGACTTGCACAGACTGCAAGATTGTGGACTGTCATTAAATGAAAGAAGACTTGTTCCAGCAATTCCTTCTCTTTCCAGGGACTACTGGCTGGGGAATGAAAAGCCTGGAGTGAAAAATCTATTTCCTTCTTGGACTGATAGGAGCTGGGAGGGTGAGTATTGCAAAAATGATTTTTTTTTCCTTTTAAATCTTTTTTGCTACTGGAAAATTGATGTGTTGGGGGGAAAACAGAATAAAATTAATGTCAAAGTGCTGTCCCTGACAACGATGGGTAAATCCTAAAGGCCTCAGAGAAATAGACAGTGTGGGGCTCTTCCAGAGAAAAAACATCTGAGGACACCTGATTCTACAGAGGAGCCAAAAAGAAAGGCAGGGGCTTGTATTTCATGATGCTCTGAGAGCTGAGCTATCCTTGGAGGAAAGTAAGGCTGGCAGTGCTGCCATCACTCTCAAAGGGCAGCCTGGGGTGCCATATATCCCTGCTCACACTCACTAGTCTGCCTCTGCAGACTCTGTCCAGGCAATGTGTGAACAGAACATGGGAGAGAGTTGTGTGTGTAGGACATATGAACTCTCCAAGAAAGAGCTATCTAGTGCTCCTGCCTAGGTGTACTGTGATTGCAGCAAGTTCCTTATTAAATATTTATTACATTTGGGATTTGTGGAAAATCACCGTAAGTTGTAGTTTTAATGGAAATTGACCCTGTAAACCAATTGATTAAATCTTGGGTCAAGATGACATGACATATGCAAATTGTATGCAAAGCTCATGTACAGCTGCATGTACAAAGATCACACTCTACCACAAGCAAACCTCCACTGACTTCAATTAAAGTTTTGCCCCAGTCAGCTTGAGCTTTGTACATACAGCTCTATGTGGGCTTTGCGTATGATTTGCATATATCATGTAATGTACAATATGGTATTGTGTACTAGCTGTCTCCCCCTAATTAATACATGATAAAAAATCTCTTGGAGAATAATGATTAAGAAAAAATTGTGCATAAGGAAATTGCTTGCAAATGACCACACTGGTGAAATTATAACCCAGTAATATTGCAGTCCCATTTATTTTCTGTTAGGTTTAATCACCAGTGATAATTCAGTCGAGGGTAATTAATCTTTGCTGATCAAAGTACAGGAAAGGGCTGAGGTACTGTAGCTGCATCATAATGACATGTAATGCTGATGCTGCACAATTGCCTGTTTGCAGAGAGATGCGAAGATGTCCTCATCGGCACACAGTCAATGAGTGGGACTTCATTGTCACTCAGTAGAGGGTAGAGGCTCAAATAACAAGGTAAAAAAGCCCAAGAATACATATACAGGCAGATGCTTGTAACTAGAGTTCAGCTCATTCCCTGAGTTTGGGGTGTGTGTGGGGAAACTATGGTAGAGATCATTGAGGAAAAGGACATTTAATATTCTTCGGGTTTTTTAATTGCTCTGTCAGGATGAAGTCCAGTTTATGCTGCACTGAAGAAAAAAATGCCCAAACTCATATTTCCCAGCAGAAAGTCATGTTCTACAGTTCCTTGTATCAGTTAGCATCAAGATGGAAGCCTGTTGCCTCCACGGGACTACCTGGTAGTTTGTTAGGAAGGATGCCTTCTCTGAGGGACTTGATGTGGCCCAGATGCCTTAAAGCAGATGCCCTGTGCATCTTCCCTTGATGAACAGAACGAGGTGGACTGTGGACAAGAGGTCCTGCGATGAAACCAGCACGTGCCTGAGAGCTCAAGAGAGTAGGTAAGCAAGGTGGCCATCTTATTTTTTTCTCTACCACTTTCTGAAGAACAGCTTCAGATGCAGACTGTGCTGTTGTATTGGGCTAGGCAAAATTCCAGCAAGGCGATTTCCATCCATATGGCCAGAGAGAAGGATCAGGGGCGTGTTGTGTCCTGAATTACTGCAGCTAAATATTGGATATATAACATGTTTGAACTTACATGGTTTGAAATCAATGCTGTGCTCTATTGAGTTTTGCAGATGACATTTAAAAAAACCCCAACACCTAATTTATTTAGTCAGGGTTCATTTATTTTAATCTTTCAGCCAAGCCGTTGTTTTGGGAACTTTGATCTGAAAGTGGTGTTTATTTCCAAAGTACTAAAAAAAAATATCTTTCCATATATGAATATTCTATTTAAAATTCTTTTGATATTTCCTTCTATTGACACTGCCACCAAACATCAGTGGTGTTAAAGAAAACAACACCTCTTACTAAAAAGACAAGACAGTATTTAGAGCTACAATGGTCCCAAAGTACAGTGAATCAAAACTGGAAATCCATCAGTTCTTTGGCTACTAAATGATTTCCATGCTGGGCTGGCATTTATCTTTGAGAATAGAGAAGCCTTTCAGAGAACAGCAAATATCTGGCAGGAGGCCAGAGGCCTTGGATATACGACAATTAGCACAACAAGAGGAAAGAATGGCTTCCGGAATTAGTGATGAATAAGAAATATTTGTAATGTGAGATTTAAGTTATTGGTTTGATCACAGTAAATGTTTGTCACTTATTTCTCTGGGTTGCAGGCACAGTGCTGTACTGCTCGCTGGGTTTCGCTTTCTCCCGTAATTAGTTTCACCACTGAGTGGTAGGACTGGTACGTGTCACACTTGTTGTCCTCTTCTTCATCTTTAAAAGGCTACTTTGTTTGGTTGGGAATAGACAAACAGCATCTTGCTAGTTGTGGTGGAGATAGCCTGTTCCCTCCTAATCTGCTCTCTCTTTCACGTACATAGCTTTAATTAGACATAAGGGTTTAAGCCTTCACGTTCCTAGGCATGCAACAGTCAAACTAATAATTAAGAGGATATATTTAGATGGTTTGAAAAGCACACTGTGCTTCTAAGAGTAAATCTTGATGTTTAAAAGTGCCAAAGGGTTTCCAGGCTTCTCACAGTATCACGAGCTGTAAATTTGCTCTTCTTACTGTCAAAGGAAAATACCCCAATCGTAGAACATAAACAGACTGTCAAGTCTTGAATATTAAGAGGTTTCAACCATGTTGCTCTACTCTGTTAGAAAGAGAAGGTATCATTGCATTGATCAAGGTAACATCAGTTGAAATTCTGGAATTTCTCTGGGGCTTACCTTATGAAGACAAAGAATTAATGTAATATCATAATCTTGGCTAGCACTAGGGACCAAAACAAGAATTTACTTGAAAATTACCAGAGGTGAGACATGTGAAAGCATCTTTCTGCATTACGTAGCCCTGTTTAAGCCTCAGCTGGGATATTATGTCTGCTTTTGGACACTGCACTCCATGAAAAATGTAGGACAGGAGAGGGAAGGTGGTTTGGAGATCTGAGAAGAGCAGTCTGGTGTGTGATTTGGTGAACTTCAGGTATGTACCAAGCTGCTGCAGAGCAGAACAGGCAGTCTGCTCTCCACAGTGGACAGAACAAGGAGTAATGGGCTTAAAGTTCAGAAAGGTAAATTTCATTAAGGCATTAGGAAAAGACTTCCTGATGTAAAGGTAATTAAGGGCTAGGGGAGACTGTCTGGGCTAGCTGTGGAGATGCACTGAAGATTTCCCATAGCAGGGTAAAGCAGTATGTATTAAAGATTGTTTAGACTGGTGCATGCATGGACCTGAATGGTTGTTGAAGGTGCTTTCAGCCCCATTTTCTATGATTTTCACTAACCGTGCTCTCTTTGCACAGGTGATCATGTTTTCCTGCTTCGATGTTGGGGAAATAGCTTTACTGGTCTTAAATGTCTTTTTGAGTCTGCATAGATTTGGAGTTACACATCACGGAGCTGATCAGAATATATATATATATTCTATTTATATATCTGTTTAGCGATCATGACGGAAATGTAAATGAAGATGAAAAGAATTTTTCCTTTAAAGGTTGCCATGGGATAATATTGACTATTGAGAACCTAAGCAATTTTTTCCTGAAAAGTGCCCTATGGGAAAACAAAATGAAAAAGACCTCATTTGGAGTTGACCCAATCCAAGTGAAAATGTTGTACGTCAGCAACGCAGTGGAGGGTGCCTGCTTGCACGGGGGCTTGGGCGAGTTAGCAGCTTTGACTCCCAGGCCGTGCCATGATCTCTGTTCTGTTTTCTCACAGTGTCTCATTATATTGCCTTGATGGGAGGTTTCAAGACCTCTGGGAGGATACAGTACAACCTGGTTTATGGACAGGTTTAAGGAACTGAGGAGCTCCAGTTCCCATGGGGCATGCAGTAGCTTGAAATAGACTATTCATGTTTCTGCAGTATGAAATATTTCACTTTGAAATCTTGGAATATTTTGAAAGTTTCTCTTTTCAGTCAAAACCTGGCTCTGTTCACTGATTTCTAGGTGATTATTTTGGAGAGTTTCTGACAAAAAGCAATGTTTTGAATTGCGAAGAGCTGTTTTTCATATTAGAAAATGCATGAAAAGAGAGTGCTCCACAGAAAATTAAACTTTCAGTGAAAACAAGCAAACAACCAACCCTTTCTTGCCCCTTTGCTGACTCTTATCTCAACTGCACATGGGGAATTCCTAGAATTGAAAATCTTTCTATGGTGCCCACTGCAGAATGAAATGTTAGGGTGTATAGCTAGGAGGTGCAACTGTATTCACCGCTCCACCACCCCCAGGAGACACGTACCAAAATGATGAGCAAACAGTGGTAGTTGGAATGACCTCTGGTTTGTGATCCTGCTTACTGTGGGGAGGGACAGGGCAAAGGACTTACCTGAAAGACTGTTCCCTTGCAAACCCATGTGAGAGGTAGATTTCCAGCTAGTTGCCTTGACTGGGATATTATTAGATCCTCCTGAAGTGTTCTATCAGGTGAGTTGGGTTCCCCTCCTTCAGGGGACATCTCTGTGGTAATTCTCTCCCTTACCTCTGGGTTTTCAGGAGCCCCAAGGCAGGGTTACCAAAGGAGGCTTGTTCCTTTGGCTTCATTCATGGCTGCCTTTCTTTTAAACCCTTTAACATTAGCCCCAAGTCTTTGCTCCCTCTGAGATTTCAATCATCCACACTGCCCAAGTGCTTTGAAAATCTGGCTTAAAGGGCTTCCTGCCCTGCACTGTGAATAGTCCAGCATAACTGCACCACAGGACACCCTGACCACCCCTCTTCCCATCTTCCATGTCGAGAAAAAGAAAACAGCTCTGAAATAAATGTCTGCCTCTTCTCCCATGCTTGTGTTTCTCATGGCTGTTCCCAAGCCCTTTACAGCTGTCACGCAGGGCCTATGTGCAGGGACAGAGTGGTAGCCCCTGGGTTTGCACTGCAATAAAGCAGCATAAACGCAGCGGACAGAGCATAACTGAAACCTTTAAACTGCAGTTTCCTTTGCACGGGGTCAGGTAATTAGCAGAGTCTGCTATATGATTGCTAGTATTTGTAAGGCCGTGTGGAAACCAGCTGTCTGGGCCCAGGGAGGGCAAGTGGTGTTAGAATAAAATCACCACTGAGCTGACACCGTGTCCCAGAGCCTTGGGGTAACCTGCATCCCAGTCCTTCCTTTTCCAGAGACCCAGTGTGGGGCATTTGGAGCTTCCAAATCTTTCTTCTCTCCCTTCTGTAGCGTTAGCCTTTTGGTCTCACTCCCCTGAAAGCTGCTTGAGGCAACAGGCAAGTCCATGGTTAACTGTGGTGAGCCAAATCTTCACCTATGGCTAACAAGTTGGAGTTTGATGACAAATGCCAGCTCCAGGCTGGACCTTGTGCTCAGAGTGGGAATAAACCAACCTCATAGTACACAACAGGCTGCACTTTAGCAGCAGTTGGGCTTGGAAGGTGAGACCAGCTAGCCCAGCCTGCTGGGAAATTTCAGTGGGTAGCGCTCTCGGGCATGACTCGGTCTGTTCTGCATTGCGGTTCTGGGAAGATCTACCGTGCCAGAACCTGCAGGGTGGTGACACCTTTGTAATTCCTCTGCAAAAATAAAAAGAAGTGCAAGTCAAAGGCTTTAACTGAGCTTCATACTGTTGGGCTGTGTATAGGTATGAGTTGAAGTCAAGCAATTGAATAGAGAATGAATTTAACCTAATAAATAACAAATTAATGGCAGGTGCATATTAGAAGCAAGGAGAACTATTTTTGCAGCTATAAGCCTTCATCAACCAGACAGCCTGTAGGTATCATTTCCTTGAGTCCAGTCATGTGTCTTCCTCCTGTCTGCCCAGTCCCTACTCCTCCCTCCACTCCTCAGCTCTGGTATTAGCATTGTACTCTCAGAGCTCAGCAAATGGAAAGCGATGCAGGGAGTTTGTCTCCTTCCTTCTTCCACGTTGCAAAGCACTTTATGCATATTCTGGCTGCCAGCTTTCCTAGGAATGGGTCCTTTGCAGAAAGGGGAGTCAGGGGTCTGTAGTGTGGATCTGTAGTGCCTCTTGCCCTTGCTGGGACCCTGCACCCCACCATTCCTGTACACCACAGGCAGAGGTCCAACCCAGGAATGGGAAGCTGCTTGCCTGAAGAGCTGTCCTAGTGACATACAGTCCTGCCATTCTTGTGCTTCTTGTCACTCAAAACAGGTGCCTTTGACACCAGAAGTGAAATCCTTTGCTTGTTACAGCTGATCTTAACTGATGCTGAGATTAAACTCTGGTGACTGTAAACTAGCTGCTCTCCATCCCTCTCAACAGCATTTTAACTACATGTGGGATATTAATTATATGTTGTCTTTTTCAGACCTATACTTCTGCATTACTTGTTGCCTTAGGAGCTGAAAAACCGGCCACAAGAGACAATGCCTTTTAGCCTCTCAGGACAAATCCCAGAGCTGACATCATCTGCAATTATGGTGCACAGATCCAACCACTCTGACATAAGGTGGTAAATTATTCATAATTTGGCAGCCACCATAAATGGAGTGTGTGCTTTAAGAAACCTCAGAATTGCAGGGCTGGTTTGTCACCACAGTCCTATTAGGCCAGTGACCTATCTCTAAAAACAATACTTTGGATGATGGTGATAGAGCCTTAGGGTAGATGTATGTGGAATAAATTATTTCCCCTTGATTTAATGTGAGTTTCTTGGCTAGTATCTACAGGCAGAAAGATTAAAATCCTTCCCACATGGCCCCATGTGGCTTCTGCCCCAAAGACTTTGCAGTTTAAACTGAACTGAAGCACAGGGTGAACAGGCAATTGCAGCAGATTTGGTGGGTCAGTGCACCGTGGGAGGAGGGTGAACTAATAACCTTGGGCAGACAAATG
Source organism: Porphyrio hochstetteri (assembly GCA_020800305.1). Lineage (NCBI taxonomy): Eukaryota > Metazoa > Chordata > Aves > Gruiformes > Rallidae > Porphyrio > Porphyrio hochstetteri. The sequence continues at coordinate 62,848,295 of CM036908.1, read as the reverse complement.
TCCCGTCTTATTCTAAGAAATTTGGGCTCACTTCTGTACTGGCCAAAGATGAGGGACCTGCACACACTGGACTGAGAGGAAAAATGACCATGATAGAAACAGGTGAGAACTGTAATTGAGGCTTGCAAGTTCTAAGGAGCTGAGGTGAATGGTGTAAATATGCATGATTCCAGCTAAGGCTATAGTAAGGGGTTGCAGAAAAAGGACAATCCTTTCTCCACATAGTTATCAGTTTTATCAGAGTCCCAGCATGGGATGGAAAGTTAAACCAGTGTGACTCTAGTCGGTGATTCTGCATCATTTCACAGATGATTCAGATTAGACTGAGACCATCATGGAGGACAGAAGGGGAGGAAATTTCATTGTACTAGTGTTTTGCCCCTATGGAGACAGGGGGCAATCAGATGCTCACCCAAAGTTGACAGTGCCATCATCCTGGATTGTTTTCAGGACATGAGGATGGGTGGAGAGGAAATCAGTGCTGCAGTCTGCTGTGGCTCTTGTAGGTCTTGCTTTCTCCCAGGAGACACTGGTAGAGCATCCCTAGTGCAGACCAGAAACTGTCAGATCCTAAACAGCAGTTCCTGATGTGTGGTAAAACATATTTTCTTCTCAGTCTTTGTCCTTATTTTTATAAAACTTATAAACTTACATGGTGTACTTATAAAACTTACATGGTGTACTATGTACACCATCATCATCACTGTGGTGAAGTCACATTTATTAATCTAGGAAGCCAGAGGAAAACTGACCAGGCTATTCTTTCCTTTGTGAGAGGTATATCTTGTTGCTCAGAGAAAACCCCTTTTCATCAACTACCCTATTGATTTGCTCTGTTCTTTGAAGGCATTTTTAACTCATAATCAGTGACATTACCTAGGTGTAAAGTAGAGGCTGGAATAAATTTTTCAGAAAATGTTGAAACTGCAAATGACTCATGGATTTTCACAGCCAGGAGGGACCATTATGTTCTTTAGCCTGACTTCTTGTATAGTTGAGGCCAGAGAATACGACCAAATAACTTATTTATATGGTATCAAAGGAAAGGCATTCTTTGTAAACTTCATTGCTCAGAGAATTTGTTTTTGTTAGAATGTGTTTATTGTGTGCTGAAAATTTGGTTTCTTTCCCTTCTCGTTTCTAATTTCAGTCTTTGCATTTCCTCCAGATCCATCTATCTGGCTGTGCTGGTAACTGGGTAATGCCAAAGCCCCAGCAGCCTTCTGCAGTGCCAGTGTAATGGTGTGTGCTTGGGCATCTGTTTGGAGAGTACCCAACTCCTCATGAGAAGCTGGTGGACAGAGAAGGGAATTGCATGGTCTAGAATTAAACATCCCTTGCTGAATACTGACAAAAGGGAATGTTGCCCATTTGAAATTATTTCTTCCTGCTAATGGAGATGATGAAACGTGGTAGTTGTCCAGGGGAAAAAAAAAATCATTTGATTTTTCAGATTCCTGTTTCTCATCCAAGGGGGAATAATGGAGGATGTCAGAGTGTCTGCAACACATCATCTAGGCAGGGATGAGCTTCATCTGTGCATGCTGCTTGTCACCAAAGTTATTGAACATGGTGCTGAGCTGGAACTAATAAGCTTCAGTGAGCGACAAGACACATCAGCACAGGCTAAATGTGTTAGTGTTGTCCACAGAGTGTCCTTTGAGTCCAAGCAGAAGTGGAGTCTGCTTGCACACTGCTGTGTGCTACATTGCCACAACTTCCTCTTGAAACTGCAATGTCCTTTTTCCATCTGTGATCTGCTAGCTGATTGCATGTATTAGGATGCTGCATGATGACTGGGGCAATGGGGGAACCCTCTGCGAAAGAGGAGAGTGCTTGGGAAAGTGGACTTGGCATATTTTCATTAATGAGTCCTGGCACTTTTTGGGAAATTCTTTCCCATAGAAAAGAAATTAAAAGAAGGTAAAAGTGACTGATCTTAGAAGCTGGAGGAGTGAAATCTGACAATGTGAGGTTTAAGGTGCTGTTTGGCACCTTAAAACGACTGCTGAAGCTGTTCTTGAGTGATGTATATGCTGACTTCAAAGGGAAATGGTGTTATAGTCAATATCTTCTGAAATGTGAAGAATAGGAGGTCTAGCAAAGGATAGATATTACCCTCAGAGAATGAGTTTTACATATAATGAAACACATCTGGGTGATAATTTTAACGCACCATGTTTATTAAAATGGTAAATAAAGGCCAAACATTAATGCTTCTTCCTATTAAACAAGTAACCCATGTAAAAAAAAAAAAATGCACTAGCAACAGCTGAAAATAGAGCCCTTTAAATTCCTGCACCTTCACATAAAAAGCCATACCAAGAGTGATAAGTACATTGCCACCTAGCAGCTGTCCAGGCAAACCAAAACATAGCAGCTCTTCTAGCTGCAGTCTGGCAAATCCAAGACCCTCTGCAAAACAAAATCCCAATAAAGCACTAAATTGCAGGAAGTCAATAATTTTATCCAATTAGGCAGGATAAGTGGGCTAGTGCCAATCTGGTATCTCACACTTGAGCGGGATAGACACAGCTGCAGTGGGATGCTGGTGACAGTTTTTCCTCCAGCAGTCTGGGATGAACAGAGATCTGCGTAAAACCATGACATTTCCATGGAAGTTGGTAGCCCCTTATCCTGTAATTTGAAAGAAATGTTTTTGAGTATTTTTGGCATTCTACTCACATCTGAGTTGGTGTGATTGCTTGAAGGTGGAAAACTTGGAGATGAAGCAGCCAGATTCCTCTCCTCCTTGTGAAGCCACAAATCAGCATCGTGTGTTGCTGGCCTGAAGCCTGCATCTGTACCAGTGGGTGTGGGAGCGTTACATCCACAGATCCTCTTGGAGTAACTCTCCTCCAAGACCTTGTCACCCCTTTGTCTTTCTTGTTCCAGGATGCTGCCGGATGATGGCCACTGAAGATCTACTCCCTACAGCCTGTCTTGGAGAGCAGAAATGTGTTCAGTGCTGAACAGAAGGGGAACATGTTTTGTGAGCATGCTGATGAGATAATGCAAGCAGGGATACTCTGTCTGACCTAGGACTAGGGGGAGCCTAGGGATTATTCCAGTAGTGTTTGCACATCTATGGTCTATTTTGCATTCAAAAAGCCCAACAATCAAAAACCCCACCCAGAATTCTAAAAAATAGAAGACTAAATTGGAAGTTTAAGCCTGTAGCTACTGTTGCTAGATTTATAGCTATTTAGTGCCATGGAGTGCGAGCCTTGGAGGAAGAGCCTGTCAGTGCCTGTAGAAAAATCTGTTTGGAGGAAGCTGTAGTGATACCTACCACTGTGAAGGGATCTGATTTATAGAAGATGGCCACAAGTTTTTCTGGAGGGAATTGTGTGATAGAGCAGAAAGGACAGAGAAGATGTAGGGGATTTAGCAATAATTAGCAGTTCGTCTGGAAAGACAGAAACAGCAACACATATCATCATCATGTATCAGCAAGGGATAATCAGCAAACTGACTAATTTGTAAGACCTCCATCACTTTTTTCCCCTTGCCCCTTTATACTGTGGAGGCCTGGTGTGTCTGAGAGCCAGCACACAGTCCACTGTTCCTTGTGATGAACACAAGAATGAGCTTTAATGAGAGCTGGAGTGGTGATGATGGCAGAAACACGTGCTGCCGGTGTGACATTTGCTCCTGAGCCTTGCTTAAGGTAGGAGGGATGCCTACATCAGCTTACATCCTTGAATACTTTAAGTCTGACATTCATACCCTGTGTTTTCCTACCTGCAGGATTGACATCCTTAATGTACTTTAGAAGTGATACACCACTGCATAGAAATCTGCAACAAGTGTTCTGTATTAAACATTTATATGACAGAAAAATATGGATCCAAGTAATACTGCTGTTACATACACACACACGTGTCAGCAGCACATTTAAAGTTTTCAGTATTCATCTGTGGTGCTTAGAATTCAGTGACGTTCATGCTTCAAAAGCTGGAAGGATAACATGAATACGCAAGGTGCCTTAGGGCAACGAATGTTGGTTCTTGGAGGTATTTGTGACACATGATTTCAAATAGGATGATTAGCTTTTGTTGCTCCAGATTGTTTCTGTTGTCCATGGATATAGTAAATCCATTCCTAGCCTGGCTGCTCCTTCTCCTTCACTTCCAAGAAATCCAATTTTTGATTTAAAAATGTACATGTAATTAAAGGACACGTAATTCAGCAGAAAGTCTTTTAAATGCACAACTGATTATCTACTTCCTGTAATTGCTGGTTTGTATATTGAAACTTAGATTGAGTTGGCAGACAATAAAAGATTATTTTTTAATTAGATATACTCATCCCTATCATTTGGGAATAGGGGATATTTTCCACAACTGCTATTCTTCCTATCCAGGAACACATGCTAATGTCTTGCTTGATATCAATGTTATTTTTTCCCAAAGGAGAAATAAACAGAAGCCTGCTTCTCTTGGAGAAACAGCATGATTAGGCAGCGTTTGTCATTTTAGTTTGATAGGATGCTGGTAGCAGGATGTATATGTATGCATGATATGACACACAGCAAGAATATGTATCTAGGCCAGTTTAAAGGACTGAGAGTCACTTACAATCCCCAAGGATTTATTTTTGTTTATTTTTCATTAGAAATTCTCCTTTTACATCAAAAGATTGTCAAAGCAAAATTATGACCCTCAAACTATTCTTTCATGGGGTCCCAAACTCATTTTTCTTTTCCTTGTGACAAATGAAGCAATTGCTAGCAGTCTTAAAAGGCATCTCATGTAACCTCTTGCCCTGCAAACTCCATCTAAAATGACAAAAACTCCAGAGACCTTCCTTTGCTTGGCAGAAGGAGTTGCAGCGTACCTGTGTTTGAACACACTGTCATGGGAACTCTAGTGTTTGGAGCTATTTGGTAATAGAGTGCCTGCAAAATAGGGTGGGTGTCTAGGTGGTGACTTGGGAGCAAGTCACATTCAAAGCATGGGCTCTCAAGGTATAACTCCTTTCTTGTGTGTAGGGGGGACACATTTGAAAAGCAGCAATAGGGTCCCCACACGTCTCCTACTCAGCCCCCCCCTCTGCCATCCACAGCTGCATTGCTGTCATGTGGTGTCCAGAACATTGGATTTCATGACAAAGCAATGGGTGGTTCTGCTTATATTTTTAAGTTGTCCTTTTAATATAGTTCATCCACTAGAAAAGGAGATGGCAGAAGCACTGGCCACCCTTACCAAGTCCTCTGAAGAGACTAGTATGAGCCCATGTGTGCTAGCACAACCAGCCCTTGGTTGACCTTTCTAGTTAGAAAAGGAAGGTTTGTTGTTTGGGGCACATGGCAAAGCTGTCTCCTGAGTGGAAAATATGCCAGTTTTTTCTTGCTCTTAATTTTTGCTCAGCATTCTCCTTTCCACACCTTCAGTCTCCCCTGCTTCCTCCTCCAGACATTACCCTGTCACAGCTCTGCCAGTGTAACTCCTATTCATGCCATTCCCGATCGTTTTCCTCTTGACTGCTGTAAATCTCCTTCTATTGCAATTTTTTTTCTCCCCCATGGGCCTCTCTCTAAACAAAAAAGATGTGATTCTTCTCTCCCTCCCACTGGCTTTAACCTGTTGTAGTTTGCCATGTCATTATTCATGATTTAAACGAGGCTAAGTGAGAGAAGAATAGTGTGCTGAGATTTTCATTATGCCAAAGCCATGCTATTCTCTGCACGCAGCCTATGGTATTATATCACCCTGTCCCTTCACCACTTTCAAAGGCTTCCTTTCCTCCTGATCAAGCTCAATAGTATGCTAAGGACTTTCAGAGCTTGTTTTTGAACTTGCCTGACCCTGCTTCTCTGATCTCATATCCACTCCCACACACATTTATTTGGCTTTTCTAATCTGGCTGTCTCCTGTGGCTGCCCAGCTCTGAGCATCTGGGTGTTCGTTGTTATTTATGCTTCCCATTTGTCTGATGCTTTGAGTTCCTGAGTCATTTCCCCTCTCTCAGTCTCACCTCTGTGGCTTTTCTTGCTCTTTCAGCTGGTGAGCAGGTGATCCCACCACCCTCCTTTCCCACATCCTTGGTATGATACTGGCTGAGACCATGGGCTGAGCCTTGATGCCCCACTGCAGCACTTCTGGTTGAATAGATCTGGCTTGATTTCACGGGGTCTGGTGACTTTTCCGTCTGGCAGCAACTGTCCAGAGCCCCCTCTCTTCGCTGTGTGAGTGAGCACAGCTATCAGGGTGGTATGATGCTCTTCCCTTGGTGTCTTCCCTCAGAATGGATGCCACCCTGCCTTGTCATGCACCTCACAACATGACACCTCACTCCAGCATCCTCCATCCAGGGCTGCTTTCCACCTCCTCTCTGCCTCCAGGGGACATGCAGAGAAGGGTGTCTGAGGAGGGTGATGGGGGCGTCCCCTGAAGGCACATGTGACATCAGGAGGAGTGTAGCCAGCAGGTCAAAGGAGGTGATCCTCCCTCTCTACTCTGCCCTGGTCAGGCCCCACCTGGAGTATTGTGTCCAGTTCTGGGCTCCTTGGTATAAAAAGGACAGGGATCTCCTGGAAAGAGTCCAAAGAAGGGCTACAAAGATGATTAAGGGCCTAGAGCATCTCCCCTATGAGGAAAGGCTGAGTAAGCTAGGACTGTTCAGCCTTGAGAAGAGAAGACTAAGGGGGGACCTAATCAAAGTTTATAATTATCTGAAGCAGGGGATGCAGGGGGAATCGGCCAGCCCCTTTTCAGTGGTCTGTGGGGATAGGACAAGGGGCAATGGCTGCAAGTTGGAGCATAGGAAGTTCCGCACCAACATGCGGAAGAACTTTTTCACAGTGAGGGTGACTGAGCACTGGAATAGGCTGCCCAGGGAGGTGGTGGAGTCTCCTTCACTGGAGATATTCAAGACCCGCCTGGACACCTATCTGAGCAATATGAGCTAGGGAGCCTGCTTTGGCAGGGGGGTTGGACCCGATGATCTCTCGAGGTCCCTTCCAACCCCTACAATTCTGTGATTCTGTGATTCTGTGATCTCCTGCTGGGAACATCAGTATCACTGGAGTGTCTTTGGCTGCAGGTCCAAGGTATGATTTATCAAGTGGTGGGCAGCACACAGGTATTTCCAGGATGGTCAGCACCCAGGGACCTTTCTGTGATTACACAGTGCTAATAAAGCGAGCTTTGACAAAGCTGGTGTTTTTCAGGCTGCTTTTTAATGCCATTGACTCAGGATTTATGCTTCTGCAACAAGATCTTCACATGTGCAAGCGTAGGCTGCTCGTTCCTTTCCTTCAGTAATTGCTCAGCTGCCCTTTATGTGGAGAAGAGAAAGCAAGAGGTGGTGAGCAGCTGAGTAACCTCTAGCTCCTACTGCATCTTCAGGAGGCCTTTCCGTCTGGCAGGTATAACCTTTGGAGAAGACATATGCTATCATCACTCTTCCTCTCCACCCACCGAGCTACAGCTGAGGTGATATGTGATCAGATGATTCAGAGAAGAACCTCAGGGCAGGACTGCCTGAAATATCCAGGTATTAAATATAGTGATCACCTCTATGTAACTTCCCTTCTATTAGGGGTTATATTATAGTAACACATGGGTGTCCTGCTTGCTGTCTAGAGCAGTAATTTGCATGTGTATGTGTGACTCTTGAGAGGTGTGTGCATATCCCCAGTGCTGGACCAGATTCTGTGCAGTGTTTTGCCCTCATAATAGGTGCAGCAGTGCCTTTGAGGGAGGTGGGGTATTGAGGTGTTTGAGATTACCTAGGCAGACAGGAAGAAAGGACTCTGCATTGGTGAGGCCACACCTCGAGTGCTGTGTCCAGTTCTGGGCTCCTCCCCATCAGAAGGACATTGAGGTCCTGGAGTGAGTCCAGAGAAGGGCAACCAGGCTGGTGAAGGGGCTGGAGGGCGAATCATATGAGGAGCAGCTGAGGGAGCTGGGGATGTTTAGCCTGGAGAAGAGGAGGCTGAGGGGAGACCTTATAACCGCCTACAACTACCTGAAGGGAGGTTGTAGAGAGATAGGTGATGGTCTCTTCAGCCAGGTGACAGGAGATAGGACAAGGGGAAATGGCACTAAGCTGTGCTAGGGCAGGGTCAGATTAGATGTTAGAAAAAAATTTTTTACTGAAAGAGTTGTTAGGACACAGAACAGGCTGCCTAGGAAGGGGGTTGAGTCACCAACCCTGGATGTGTTTAAAAAAAGGGTGGATGAGGTACTTAGGGATATGGTTTAGCATAGGACAGGAATGGTTGTACTTTATGATCTTAAAGGTCTTTTCCAACCTTGTGATAATGTGATTTGTGATTCTGTGAAAGGAGATACATTTTTGTATAAATGACAGCATCACTGCTGGAAATTTATTTATTTATTTATGTTTGTTTATAGGGGTCTGCCACCCTCTGAAAAGGTTGGACAGCATTGAGTTAGTTACCCCTGAGTAGCTGTGCCTTATTCTGAGCTTTCATAGCTTTTGTGAGGCTGACTGGTCAGTGGAGAGCATGCTCTGACCACACATCCCTCACCCAGCATGTGCTTTGCAATGTATTTGTGGGAGCTGGGGGAAGAGGTGACATGGGACACCTTCACACAGAGAAGATCAACCCCATGATATGTGTGACAGCCACCTCAGTTGTCTTCCATGGGATTAAGTATGGCTGGGAAGGAACAGGACTGTGTTCCTGAAATCTTAAGGCATTTCTCTGGAGCTGCCAAGTTGGTCCCAAGAAATCAGTTTATCACAACCTCCCTCAGCCTTTCTGGCTTTTGAGACTGGGATCTCTTCTGCTAACTGTTTCATTAGAGGCTGGAAAGGTCCTGGTTCCCTTCCAGTGGGATACTTTAACTATTGCTCTGCTCACAACAGAGCATGCAGCATTAGTAAGATCCTTCTTATCCCACAGAATTGCATGTTTGAGCTATTGTATACTGTGAACACACACTTTCTTCTCCTGCAGAATTTTAAGTTAAGCAATTGTCCTCTGTCCAGGACTGCTCAGTTAGAGTAAAAATTTCAGATACACTTTCTGTGTGTTCCCAGATAAGCTATAGAGCATGTGTGGTGTGTCCAGCATTTCCAGGAGCCATGGACCTTTCTTTGGTCTGTACGCTGGACAGATGGTCTGTATATGCGCAATAAATGCCATGTGTTTCCAAGCACAGACCATCTGTGAAACACAGGCATAGCATGTTTGATGCTACCTGAAAACCTGGGACAGAAATATGGCAACCCGATGGCTGATGCTCTGCAATATGACTGAGACCAGAATTTTCAAAGGACTTTGGACTTTCAGCTGCTGCTGACTTCAGCAGGTCTTCCAGAGCAGATGCTGAGCAGGATTTGGACTTCATGACTGGGTCATTTGGTAGGACAGATGTTGCAGGTCCTGAGTACAGCAAGGAAAGGCAAGGAAACTCATCACTGGGAGGCTACAGGGTGCAGCTGTGGTCAGCAAGAAATTTTGGCATGAATTCAAAGTGACACAAGGGTTGTGTGGCTCTTTACTGGAACTCTACAGATACAAAAAATGCACCTACCAGCACTGATAGCTGTTTTATTTATTCACTTATTAACCACCCTTGAAATTACAGTCTATTGTAAAAGTATCACTATTTTCTTCTCCAGTGGACACCTGATTAGTGCCTTGTATGCCATGCATGTCCTGCCAAATGCAAGTGATGTGTTTTCCCAGCTGACAGCTAAATAATATGAGTTACTGTCTTAGTATCTCTGGTAGACTAGACACCCACCTGATACACCCTCCCTGCGCAGAACAAATTTGACTTAATTTTGCTCTAATTTCAAATGGTATTAGCACAAACATTCACCAGTAAGAAACTGCCCAGAGGCTTCTCTTGCATTGTCCCTGTGGGGCAATTCATATTTTAAGCTCACCCAAACTAAAAGGCTATCCCATTTATTCCAAGCTTTTCTGGAGACTAACCTATAGCCAATGTTTGTACAGGAGAACACTCTCATTAGCCTACTCCTGCTACTTTTGAAGATTTTTCAAATTTGCAGCTCTTCCATATCATGGAACGAAGAGAAGATAGCTTTTGGAGCAGATCACCTGTTCTTGGGGGGCAAAAATAACCATTTTCCCACTGGGGTCTTCACTGCCTCTGGAGTTCCTGGAGCAGCTGCCCAAGGACAGTTAAAATAGCACTTCACATGCAAATTACTCTTAACATCCTGTCTTAGCTCACCTCATTACTCTTATCTTCCACAACCTTTTCTATTCTCCCTCCTTTCTCTGGACTGTCCCACCCACCAAGTCTCTTTTTTGGTGTGCTGGCCCACATTGGTAGCTGCAATCCCAAGAAAACAGAGACACTCTTGAAGGCATTAGCTTTTTAAGCTTAGTTTCTATCTCATATACAGTCCTTTATCATCCTTTTGTTATCATCTGCCATCCTGCTGTTCTTTATCACTATTTTCTTTGCTGAAAAGGCAGTGTAATATATCCATCTAATTTTGGTGCTGGAAACTTCATGTCTTTAAGTTCTCACCTAACCTCTTCAGTCATTTCCTGCTGTGTATTTTATTCACTGAGCTGAAGTCCTAATTTTTCTCTACTTCTCTATTCTTTGCAAGGTCTAACTCTGCTTGAGTTTTGGTATTTCTTGTTTTAGTCTCAAGATTCTTGACCTCTAACTATCTCTTGTCTGAGTTGTCTTTTTCCCATTCTTTGTTGGCCCTTGGTTGATTGCTGTTATTCTTTGTTGAGGAGGTTTACCCATTCACTTAAATTTAAAGCAATTTTTGCAGGCTTTGTTTTTGCCTGGCTTTGGACATGTGCTGGAAGTTGTTTCTATACTTTGGCTGAAAGGAATCTCAGGCCTTTACCACATTCATGCCTTTCAATTCTCTAGTCCAGCTGAGTTCACTAATTAGTTCCTTTAATTCTCAAATTTTGCCCATTTGAAATGTAGAACCTTAATTACAGACCTATTTTTGTTTACTCTTCCATTTAATTTAAACTGAATCAACTTGTGATCGCTCAGTCAAAGGTTATTTTCTTTGATCGCTTCTTCTGTAATGTGCTTGCTAGTTACCAAAATGGAGCCTAAAATAGCATCAGTGGTTCAGCACTCTTTGGTGAATTAATTTGTTGGCAATTACATCTAAGACTGTCTGGGCCATGCTGCCAGTAGTAGCTTCTGTCTCTGTGAAACTCTATTTAATTTCCCTCAAATTTCATTCCTTAATGACATGGTGCATCATCCGTGATATTGATAAGAAGCAAATCAAAGTTAAAAATCTAGAGAGGAACAGAGTATGCATCAGGGAGCTTTTCTATGCCACTTTGTAACTCTTCAATGCTATATGCTTTTCTGGTACATCCTATCTCATAAAGGGTACAGCATACATGGATAAGGTTTAGGGGTGGGCAGCGAGAATGTAATGCGGAAGAGTTTCTGTCTGAGGAACAACTGACCAGCCTTCTAGCTGGAGATGAGACAATTGAAGGTGTCTATACTGATGGACAGTATCTCATAAAAATGGTAAGTAAGGGAGGATTGTTCACTGCTCTCCCTCACCTAAGGGAATATAAGGGGTTACAAGGAGAAACTGGCAGATGGCTTGTTCAGAAGAGGGAGAAGGAAATGTTCCTTCACACAGGATGTAGTTCTGTGAAACTTCTTGCCACATGTTGCTCTGCCTGTTTATAGGGTTCAGAACAAACAAAAAAACTATCCTTAGAAAGATTAATGGAAGGAAAAGAAGACTACTGACAAGACCTCTGACTCAGAAAGCCTACGTAGGCAAAATGTTTAATCTGAGGAAATATCACTGCAGGTTTTCTCTCTTACGTTCTGTCCTGGACATCCGCCCTTGATCATTGTTTGCGACAAGATGGACTTCTAGTCCGTAGGGCTGCTTCTATAATCCCACACTCAGTGATGAGCAAAGGTCTTCAGTGTACTGCAGATTATAATGCCTCCAAAATGCTTCCCAGTTTGTGGTCAAGGATAACATAGGGAGGTGAATACCAATTATGTTTGATTTTCCTCTCCTTGGATATTTGTACAGGGGTGGGTAACACTCAGTTCTGCGTGGCATGTGCTTGCCCTTTCTGCTTAATTTCCAGGCACCTTTTTGGTTGGAAATGATCTCAGCGTGGTCAATGGTCTTCGTGCTCCAGTAGGCAACACGTCATAGAGTGAAATGGCGGGGGAGCATAGGCTTCTGCTTGGGGTCATCGAAGGAATAAAGGTAGGTGAGGTCAAACAATTAAGAAAATGTGACTGGCTAATAAATAACACTGAGCCAATGACCTCATGTGCTGCATAGCTGTGCAGTAGTGTTAGACAGTAGAAATCCTGTGAGTCCACTGAGACCACTGGACTCTGCTACCACCATTTGCCCTGTTCTGTCTACCTCTGTTCGCAGATGACACTGCCAAAGCCAAGTTCATAACTTGCAAACCTCTAGCAGCTGCCTGATGTTCCTTTAATCGTTCACATATGCTGCATTAAGCCTTCTTACAGTAAAAAGCACAAGATTTTAAAATCCTGCAGCTTCCTAGGATGTCTAAATTTTGACTTACGACACCTCAAACCTAAGGTTACTGTCAGTGTGTGGTTGTTATATGTACTTTGGAATTGCTTGAGCAATGGGTGTGTGTTCAAAGGACTGGGATTCTCTACCCCACTTTTGGTAGTTGGCTCCAGCTTATACAAAGACATAGATATTACTTGGCATGTTTGGGGAGAGTAGTCTGTCTTTCCTGGATTGCTTCCTTCTCCAACCTTTTGTCTTGTCTGCTAAGGTCATTAGTTCCTCAGGCAAACTCTCTCTGCACTGTTTGTTCAGAGCCTAGAACAAAGAGATCATAGCTTGGCCCCTAGACACTACTGTAATGCTGCTATGAATGATCCTTTTAGAAAACTGCAGTGATCATACTGGTGAACTCCCACTTGGACACTTCTAGACCAGTCATCTGAACATCATTCTGATGATCAATTTTTCGTGGTTTCTTTGAAAAACATCAGTTTACTATGGGTTTAGTACAAAGAGGAATATAAAGAAACAGTGTTCCTACTATGTCTCTCATCCCCTTTGGATATTCTCCAAGATTCCTTCTTTCTGAGGATTTGGTTTTAGAGTTTTTGTCCCTTAAAATCTTTGATCATTGTGCCTACATCTGTCTGCTTTTGGAACATCTTTAATTAAAACTCATCCAAAGTTGGTAATTTTAAAAAATTCACATTTAATAAATACTTTTGAATTCCTTCCTACTCCTTCACCACCCAGAGTTCCGATTTTTTATCAACACATTCTATTTTAAATCCTTTTAATCTTCTTCACCTTCACTGTATCAGCCTATGACTGATTGTTTCAGCACCTCCTCAAAGCTAAGACTGGAATTCTTCATGTCTTCTTCAGCATTTCAAGCTGATTTTCTGGGCCTGTCTCGCCCTGGTTCCAACTCTTTTCCGTAGCTGTTTTGTCCTTTAGTTTCTACTTGCAATCTCAGGAAATATTCCCTCTTTTTTTTTTTCTTTTTCTATTTTTCTGTAAGAAGGTCACCAGGAGCTTGCAGTCTTTATGTAGCCTGCTGGTTCCTGTCTCATTTAGTGGTTTCTGAGCCTGGTTAATAGAATGACTCACCAAAATATTTTGCCTCTCTCCATATCGGTTGAAAGAGCCCTTTTGCATCAGCATGCATTTATATATAAATATGTATGTGCCATCCTGCTAACTTAGGGTTCTATTTACCTGTTCATGTGTCTGTCTATCAAACGCTGTTCTCGATGGAAATTACTTCAATGTCTCTCTGTTACTTTGAAGTGATTTCTAGACAGCTACTTATCAAAGAATATTAACATTGATGGCAGATCTATTTCCCTATTCCTGCAATTAACAATTCTATCCATTGAAACTGTTTTTATGGGCCCGTGACTGAAGCAACAAAATGAAAAAATCATAGCTGGGAATGCAGAGATATTTCATGTAGCAGAGGGCAGTAGGACCAAGTACAAAGGACTGAACAAATGTGGTATGCCATTAAGCACACAGGGAGAGAGGAATTTAGCTCCATTGAATTCAGTTAGCTATTAACTTCAGCAAGGCAAGGAGTCCTCCCACCCCTTCTCCCTTGCAAGATTCTCACGTAAGCAGATATCCTGAGAGCTGGTCCTGATAAAAGGTGCTACATAAGCCATGGTAGTCTCAAATACAAAGGGTTTTTTTCCTTCTATTCCCCTCTTTTCTTTGGTGTGTCATCACTTTATACATTCTGAAGTTTAGTAACTGTCAGGATGTTTTGACCCAATGCTCTTCTCTTCCTTGACTAGGGGTGCTGCTGCATACTGTACGTCAGGCTGACTGCAGCAGAACAAGTATTTGGCAAGGGCTGTCTACTCTCTCCAGTTTTGGGCATCTAACATACGTGTCTGGATTAGGCACTGAGACTCCCAGTTGGGTCACAGGAATTAGTCTGGCTTTTTTTACATAAATCTCATCTGAATATTGCTCTTGGGCTGTTGTGGGAAAACTATGGGATGCGCCTCCTGGAAAAATTACACAGGGACCGGGAATAGTACCATATTCTTTCCTTTCCTCACGATTCCTTGGAAAGCCAGGCATTAAACCAAGCTCAGCAGCAGATTTGCTCTGCACACCAGTGCTCACTGCTGCAGCTGGTATCGGTGAGACTGTCACTGTGCTCTCTATGGCAATCCTTTCATGTAATACATGAGATGTTCCTGGCCTGGATTCAAAGGGCAAAGGGGAGAAGGATAACAGTACAGACTCTGGCTTTTGAGCATTTTGTTTACTGGAACATCCTTTTAACCATTCAACATTGTATACTGTCAGGGTAGGGGAAAGTCATTAATGTTGCCCTTGGTAAGAGGATCAAGTAATAGTGCCATATGCTCCTATGTAGTGAAATGCAATCACTGCCTAGAAGACTTTGCAAGTTGAAGAGACAAATTAGGCTTATTTTTGCTTATTTTGTCTTACTGTAAAGGTATATATCATCACTTCTTCACTAATGTCACTGAAGTATCTAAATGTACTGGTTGTACCTGCACACAGCAGATATCTAGGAGAAGCAAGGAAATGTTTTCTTCCTTAAATAACTGTTTCTCCATTGCCTGACTTTGCTTTAAAGCCAAGTCTTCTTATCCCTTTGTTCATGGAGTCAGAGCTCTGTGACACCACTCTTTGCCCTGGAGAGTTGTTTATTATGATTTCACTTCTACAAGCTCAGATGTTCCCTGTAGATCACTGCCAGGCTGGGTCCCCACACCCTGATAGGTATGAAGCCTTGTCAGCTTTGTGAGCTATCATAAAGAGAGGAAAAAAAATTAAACAAAAGGCAAATTAGTAGCATTGGTCCTGGTGCGTTCTCTGCAAGAGGCTGAGATCTGTGTCGGCTCCCACCTTAATCCACTGCAGCTGACATGTGTCAAGCACAGAACCATAGAACCATTTCAGTTGGAAAAGACCTTTAAGATCATCAAGTCCAACCATTAAGCTAGTACTGCCAAGTCCACCACTAAACCATGTCCCTAAGAGCCACATCTATACCTAATATGTAGTATAAATCAGCACAGAGCCTGGCCCCTGTGCTGTGAAAACATTAGCTAATTAATCCTCCTTATAACCATTGGAGGCTGCAAAGGTATTATTATACTTCTCTTCATGGACTGTGTAACTGAAGCAGAGATGATAAATGATTAAAGGACACAAACATAATGACTGTCTGAACTTGGGTGCAGAAGGACTCTCGCTTTTTGAGTACTTTTCACCTCTTTTTTAGCAGTCCCAATTGAGGGATAAAGAGGAGGAGCTGTATAAGCTATTTTGAGATAAGCCTCAGGGCCTTATCCTCATCTGTGTTACACTTAAAAACCTGGAGAAATTCCCTTTGCTTCTTTTGGGGTTTACAGCAATGCTGAGAATCAGAATCTGGCCCATCATATTAATATAAAATGTGAGGAAAAAAATACCCAACAACAAGCAAAGGGCAATACAGAAAATGGGTTTGTTACAAGCAAATTGGTTATGTTTGTTTTTTTCTACATTAATGCTGTCCAGGCCTCCCCTGTGTATTCTCAAGGAAATGACTTTGTTATATCAGTGAAGTATATTGAAAATGAAATCAGTGGTAGCACCAAATGTGCCCAGACATGACAAGACTTTTAAATAACAACAGAAGAATTCTATCTCCTTTCCTGTTTGTTCCATGTTAACTTAAGGAGATTGGTGCTGACTTTCTGGAATGGCTGCAGCAAGCTGTAAATGATGTATGAAAATGAAATGAAAAATCTCTGCCCAGGCCACTGTGCACAGTAATCACCGCTGAGCCAAGTTAATAGCTGTTTGCTCCTGTACACTCTGACGTGAGATGGAGCCAGAGAAGCCAGCCATGCAGAAATCTGAGCAACCACCCAAAAATATCTGGACAGGATGTCTGCTGATTCTTCGCCCAACCATTTTTTTTTTTTGGTGGTGGTGTTCTTTACAGCACTGAAAGAGAAGAGACCCAAATGTTTAGAACCGTTCCTGTCTGTATAAGCCAAATGGTTCTCTCATGGGAAAATAACAAGTTAGGTGGTGATGCTGCCCCCTTAGGCCTTGCTTTCTCCTGCTTCTCTTGCCTGACTTTGTTTAGTGTCCTGTTCCCTGTTTTTATCCAGCCGTGTCTGTGTTGCAGCATCAACACCCCTGGGCTTTAGGGCTGTGCAGGTAAAAGAGGCTTGCATCAAATGGGTGTAATGAAGCGAGTGCACATGTACGGGGATGGTTAACGCCTGGTGATTACTGCAGCAGTGCAACAGGCATGGTGACAGAGGGCATTTCTGGTGGCCCAGTTGTGAAATGCTCTCTCACAGTCACACCGCAGTGCAACGCTGCAAGCAGTGATTATTAATGCCATTAAAAATTCATGCAAGCCCAGGTTCTGCAAACTCTCTGCCATGTGAATAGTCTCTGTGGAGATAAAGAGGGCACTACCACAACCATAGCAAGACAGTATCCAGGCTAATGATGCACTGGCTAGAAGTTGCCCTTCAGAGCTTTGGGCTTGACCTTCTGTGTCCTCAGGTGATGGACTGACCAAACATTTCAGGTAACATCCCTCATCTGGCATCCCCTTTTGGACATTTGCTACAGAGCTCTGCTCCCCCTCTTGTTCATTTCTGCATGGGTAACTTGTGCAAGTGTAAACAAAAACTAACAGAGACCAAAAAATAATACAAATTAGGCAAAATGCCCTTTGTGCAGTACTCCTTCACAGCCTAGAAGCAAAGGGAGATGGGATTTAATTTAGGCCAGTCCTCTGCTGCATTTCAGATAAAGGATTTTTAATCTAGTTGGAGGTTGATAGAAATACCCCTCTCTGATCCTGCAGGCAACTTTTTCTGCCAATTTTCTTTGCAGAGAGGAAGAGAGGGGAAGAAATAATTGAAAGAACACTGCCGCATAGAAAATCACACTGATGGAGTAATGCACTTTGGAGCTGTGTGCTCTGCCAGATCCTTGTTTTCTACTATTTTTTTCTTCCTTTTATTCAGAAATGTAAAGCTATTGGTAATCATCAGGATGATTAGGTGATTTTTTTTTTGGGTTTTGTATTTTTTTGGTCTTTTTTGAGCATTAGCCAGGTAGCAGTCCTTTTAATACAGAATGATTTCTCTATTCTGGAGTGTTATTTCAACTTTCACAGTACAGCTTGTTCCCTTCCACCGCGAGCAGAAATTTTTCAGGGTTAATTTATTCATCTAATTGCTGGATGCACACGTGGTATTGCAGTCCACAGTGATTTTATGGACTTAAGGCTATGGTAATGACTTAATAAACATGCATGTGTACATGATTTGAAGGCAATATATTCTCTTGAATGTAACGTTTCAGAAAACACGGCATGAAAAATAAAAGGGTAGCCAGAGGCATATCTCAGTGGAGGCGTGAAATGCTGAGCTTTTAGTATTTTTTCCAAATTAAAGACTCTGTTTAGAAAAGGTATTACCTGTCCAGTTTTCTGACAATTCATGAGCATTTGAATAGTCAAAAAAACCTCACAACACAACATTTTCTTTGGCTTCCTTTGCCTCCACATTATTTTTCGAGCCCTCCTCTAGGCTCTTATAGTTGTACACATATCCACAGGAAAGCAAAGTTGAGCTGAATGGAGAAAAGGAACAGGACACCTTTGAAGGACAGTTTTTATGAAGGGCGTATTAGAAAGTCTTTGATGGTGAAAGGGTGAAGGGCGTTGGAAAGGACAAGTTTCAAGGGCTGTTGATTGAGGGGCTAGTGAACTAAGCCACGCCAGCTTAAACAAAACCTATCACAAAAGCACTTCTGTTTAAGTGCATGAATTTACACAGGTTTAATGTTAAAAGGAGCAGGGTGTGGACTTCGTAGCTGTTGGGCAATTTGTTATGCTTGAAAGTTAGAATTTTTCAGTTGTCCCATTGGCAATTATTAAACCTGATGGTCTGAATGAAACTTCCCTCTTGGGAATGAACCACACACTGCTCAAAGCTGGGAGCATGTGCGTATGGTTCCTTCCTACCTCCTCCCCTGCTCACTGCCGAAGCCAGGATGCCAGACAGGATGGGCCTTTGATTCACCCAGTATGGCAGTTCCTTTGCTCTTGTAGCAGTCTAACAGCCTAATGACATTTTACAGCAGTACTTCATGAAGTGGTAAGATTTTTTTTTTCCTAATGAGGCCAATTTCCATTGTCAAGCAAGCTTACTCTTTTCTTGTTGTCTCTTCGTAACTACTGGTCTGTCCAGTGAAGAGGTTGGTTTGCTGATAACTGGGAGAAAGGAGCTGCTTGCAATGAGTCACATGGGTCAATGGTTTGGTACTCAGTGATTTTGGGTGGAGGTCTCCATTTCCTTCCTCTTTGCTTTCCCAAATATGCAATGCTATGTTCCTTCATAAATCTTGTGGAATGGTTTATGGCAGCATCCAGATCATTAAACCATGAGATTAGGGGTCAAGTGGTTGGCCAATAGCAGACATAAACTTCTCTAAGTCTTGGAAAGGTCTGGATAAGTGTTTTAGCTGATGCCCAGGCCTGGTACCTGCACTGTCATATACTTCAGGATATTTTTTCCTGGAATTGAACAGGTCACAACGTTTTTGAAGAAGTTTAGATATTTAGTTCAATTTTTAATAACATTTAGCTCAATTTTTAAGTATAGCCCTGGTCTGGATACCGGGGGCCCACCTGCACTTGGTGTCTCTATTTCCTTTAATCTGTGATTAGAAAATAAACTGCACAGCAACACTTGGCCATCACTTGAGATGGAAAAGTCCTCTTTGCTCAGTCACAGTGAAGCAAGTTCCTGCCACAATGGTTATTTCTGGCCTTGACCAGGTGAGTACCCTGAGGGACACCTGTAAATCCTTCAACATGCTGTGGATTTGGATGGTATCTCAGTCTGCTCTGGCTCAGGAGGCCATTGTGGGAGATGACCAGTATGGTTTGTGAAGGTAGATGTAGGGAAGGCCCAGGATCTTCAGTTCATAGGAAGGAGCATCCTGCATCCTACTGTCCTCTACTTTGTAATACGTATTTCCCCATCCAATTCCTGCCCCTAAAACCTGTCTGTCTGCTGAAACACCGTTTTCATGTTTTGAGAAGATAAATGGTGATGACTCCTGCTATGGCATTTTGCCTCCACAAAATGATGCTAGTGAAGGAGAGCTCATGAGCTCATGACTTTCTTTGTTGCCCTGCCATAACTCTGAGGCACAGTGGAAAACTTTCTTTTCCTTGCTGCTCCCCTGCCCCCAAGAAGCCAAGTTTAACTACTTTTTCTGTTAAAGTAAGGAGCTGAGGTTGAAAACTGAGCCACTGAGGTGCAAGTCTTTTGAAGCTTGTAGCGGTTACAGCTGGCAGCTGCTTTGGTGAGAACCACTCCAGCTTCCCACATTCTTGATCCAAAGGCAACAGGAGTGTTATTACGGATTTCAGTAGGTTTTATTTGGCCTGGAAGATGGTGTGATGAAGAGGTCTCCTACTTTCACATTGGCTGTCCTGAATACTTAAAAGAAGGAGTACTGTCTGTGCATCTAGCCATCCCTACAGATCAGCTGGTAGGTCCTTGCTCATCTTGCTTGACAGCCACTCAGCAGCGCTGGCAGCTTAAGGATAATACCCCAAAGGGCCACGAGTTCCCTCTGCCCTTGGTGTGCAGCGCTGTGCCTCCATTCTGACTGCAGTTGCTGCGCTTCTTGCTGTTTCCTACTCTCATTATTTTTCATTTTGCTGCTGCTAGTTTTGCTACTGAGATCCCATTTGTCAAAACTGCTTTATTGAAGCAGGGAAAAGATTGGGTTCAGGGCGTGATGTGCACGGTTTCACAAAGGATGAAGTTACTTTCGCAGCGCAAGATCACATCAGCAGAGAACTGAAGGTGACTGCAAACACATTCTGGAGAATGTCATTCATTATTTGTACGTACAATCAAGATGAAGCTATTCCTCTTTGCCCTCTTGGGAGGTGCTATTTAAATGAGGAGAAGGCAGGTCTTTCTTCAAAGAGCATGCAAGCTAACCAAACAAGGCAAGGACAGGAGAAAATAAATATTACCCTGACTACTGAGATCAAGAGCAAGGCTTAGAGATGCTAAATGATTTGCTTGAGTTTGTGTAAGCAGTCCACAATAGAGCAGAGGTGGGAGCTGAACCCAGAGCCTCCAACCTGGTGATCAGTGTCCTCTTAAACACTATGTGGTCAAGAAAATGGCAACATTGTCAAAATTGAGCTGTTGCTTATGAACTCAGAGACCCGAAAAAGGTGACAGCATTAAAAAAAAAAAATCCATTTACATTTCTGATAGGATTTTCCTCATGTCAGAACTGTTTTTTCACAATTTCTGTTGTAATTTGATATCATGGCTGTGTTTAGTAGCTAATTTAATAGTTATTTTTGATAGCAAATTATTTTGGGATTCCTGAGTCTAGATGTTCCAGAATTCCTGTTCTCAGAAACATTTGCAAGTTAACTCCTTGTTCTGGTTTTGAATGGAAAGGAATTGGAATACGTTGGCATTTGTCAAAGGACAAGTATTCTGGTGCAGGATGAAGAGCAAGGTATTTTGTACCAGTTTTTAAAGATTGCCCCCTCCTTCATCATCCTACCTTATCTAGTTAAAAATAGGGATGATATTCATTGCATTAGGATATACTCTTGCAGCCCATACGTGTAGTTATCAGAAAGATTCCGTTCTTAATTACCCACAAAGAACATTTTTTTGCCTGATATACTTTGGTGCTGTGAATATTACCCCTTTATTAACTATCTTAATTCCTCTCAATTAAAGAAAGATCATTTAGAATATTACCAGGAACATATTTTTGTTATTAACACCAGCTTTATTGATCAAAAAAATGGAAAAATAATTCTTTCCTTGAGCTGAGGTGTAAGGTTTTATTTTCTCAGGTGAGTGAAGGAGAGCTTGGTTCTTAACTCTTTAACTCTTTGTACATCTAAGGGCTACTGGAAGCAGAGCACACCCTGGATTCTTTTTTGTCCCTGTTGTCACAGGCTGCAGGGTCCCAAAGGCTGCTCTGTTTAGGAGAAGGAAGTTAAGTAATTGCTCTCTGACAGACCTCCCCGTCAGCTCCTCAGGATATCGGTTCTGGGTTGTTTGGTGGGAAAACACCTAAAGTCAACACAGGGAGGTACTGGAAATAGCATTCAGATGGTTGGGGGATATCCAGAGGGTCCGACTGAAGCACATGAAAGAGTCGAGCAGACACAGAGTAAGGAACCATTTAATGGGACCATTTAATGATTGTAACTGAGTTTCTCTTTTGGCTACTAGGATTTCCCTGGAGCAACTGCCCACTAGCCCACAGTGAACATGTCTGCTGTTGGTAGCTGCAAAGATCTTTCTGTTGACTTATACTTGGCTCAGGCGTGAAAACCCTGCCTTGAGGTTGAGGGTAATTATACTGCATAGCAAAGACATGTGGGGCTGATTAGTTCCAGGCTAGAGAGAGTGTGGATGGTTCCCAGGTAGAAATGAAAGTAGGACAGATGCTTTGCTCCTGGGAAGTGGGTTTAGGCTGAGGCTCGTTCCAGATGAGGATTTGGGTACCTAAAGGAGGACAGAGGTAAAATTAGGTCCATAAGGCCAGAACTGTAATGTGAATCAGCTGCTACCTAACCCTGAAAGGGTCTGGGTTCAATATCTGTCTAAATATCTGGAGCATCACTTCTGTGTACCCAGGGCTGCCCTGCCTAATTGGGATCCAGGGACTTTGACTGCCTGTATGCTGAGCACCACTCAAAGCCTCTCCTGATGTGTGTGGATGAGTCAGCTGCCTGAGGAGAGGCAAAGGTTCTGGTTACACTCAAGGAGAGGCAGTATCGAGATGAGTGTTTTGAGGACTGCAACGCTAAGCTTAGATAACTAAGTTCTACCTCCCTCCTGCTTGTGTGCCTCTACGTGTGCATAGAGAAAACACTAGCAAAGTTGAAACTGAGACTCACCCCTGAAGAACTAGTTAACTGTTGGGTTTTTTAGTCATCACTCTCTTTTTTCTTTTTCTTTTTGGTTCATAGAGCTTTGCTTTTATGCTTTTCCATTACACAATTTTATGCCATTACTGTGGATGAATTAATCTTATGAGAATGGCTGTGGCTGTCCTTTACTCGTGAGGGGGGAGGGCAGGAGGAATTACTTCACTGCTCCTTTAATTACTGATCTCATTAATTACCCTCCAAACTAAGCAGGTTTTTGCTCAAAGCTGTTTCCACAAGCCAGAATGTTCTTCTGGAATTGGTTTACACCTGAAAGGGTAATTGCTTCCTGACTCTGTGCTTACATATTTCAAAAACCCAACAGCCTCTCACCCAGCTTCATCATATACCTCCTCCCTCTACAAAACTGGGCTTGCCCCAGTCAGGGAAGTTTCATATTTACTCCCATCTTAAGACACTTGCCTGATAATAACTCTGGCATAGCCTGTAACTGGAATTGCTTGTCCTCTTCATGCAAGATAGTCAAGATCAGAATCACAGAATCATTAGGTTGGAAAAGACCTTTGAGATCATCGAGTCCAACTGTACATGTCCTCTACTAAAACATATCCCTAAGCACCTCAAATCTCCATCCTTCGGTTTACATCTTGAAATAAAAGGGACTGGCAAAATCCATATGGACAGGCTCAAAATGGACAGGGCTGTGCATGAGAACCCACTCAGCAAACACTCACCCTGGAGCTCCTCCTGTAGAGATTGCCAAGTGTTGTGTCTTGGCCCACCGGATACGCTGGTACAGTGCCAAAGGAGCAATCAAAAACCAAAAAAACCCGACAACCCAGCCTACCAGAAAATGGTTTTCCTCTGGTGGTCCCCAAGCAAATGTGGTTCTGGCAAGGAAGTAGGATAAAAATGATCCCCTCTTTGCGGATGCACTGCACTGCCTTGGTGCTGCCGCTGCGGTGTTGCTGCACTATAGGCACTTTATGAGTGATGTGACAGCTTCCCTGACTGAAGTAATTCCAAGTACTGTAACATGAAGTGTCAAGGCAGACAGCAGAAAACATTTCAATCCTTTTCATTAGAACAAAGCGCTATTCTCTTGACGGCTTTCAAATGCATATTGTTTAGCTATTATGTGCTAACCTTGACTGCTATATTCCAAGCACAATAGCTGTGGGAGCTTTCGGCTTTTTTGTTCGTTAGTGATCACGGTAAGAGGATTTCTCTTTTTTTGCAGGGTCAGTAAAAAATTCAGTTATAAAGAAAGGGAAAAAAAAGAAAAAAAGAAATATTTATGTTGCAGTAGAAGTGAGAAGGAAGTCTGAAGTCTCCTCTCGTGTTTCAATTTTCAGGTGGGTCAGATGGTTCCCAGTATCCAGTGTGGCTTGTACTTCTCTTGACAGAAATCAAAGACTTCAAGTGCATCCTGCTTAGACTGCTCGTATGACTAGTGACAAGCTGACGCTAAAGTGACTGCAGTGTTAGCTACTGAAAGCCTCAGGCAACGTACAGCAGGTAAACGGTTAATTAAGATGATTCTTCAAGGATACCTTTAAGGGAACATGGACACTTTCCAAATCTCCGTAGGGAGTTATTGATGGCAACTGCTGCTTCACATTTTCTCTCAGGGCTACACACAAGGTGGGTTACCTTAACTGTTTCTGACATTTCTTGTGCCTGACCATGAGGTTCCTGAAATGGGAAGATTAAATTGCTCCTGTAAGAATGAAATGTGACACAGGTGAAAGCCAAAGATAAAGATACAGAAATGTGTATGCAACACATGAAATCTCCAGATAAAGCCTGGGGTCTTTTCTAGGAACAGGTGGGACATGTACACTGGAGTCCAGAAGATTTCCTTGTTTTTGCCAAAGGCTTTGTAGCCTCTACTTACCCAAAGGCAAGATATTTTTGCCCCATTCTCCTGAGCTAACTTTTTGCAGTTTCCACCATCTCATCTTTTCCTTATATGTTTTTTCCCTCATCTCATTCTGTGTTTTTGATGAGCAATCTCATTTTTTTCCGCTTACTAAACTCTTTTCCAAAGCAACACAATTCCTATCACCATCCAAATCCTTCTTCCTGACTTCTTCATCTCTTCCCACCAATTCCTACCTTCTCCCTTGCACTACCTCTCAATCCCATTTTTCACTCTCCCAAACTCAAACTCTAAGATTATCCTTCTCTGTTGCCATCCCTTCCCCTCCGCTGACTTCAGCTCTTCACTCCCCGCTGTTTGATTTTTTTTCCTCTTTCCTTGGTGCCAATGGCTGACAGAGAAGGAGTCACTGATTATATGTCTTCATTGTAATTAAACTGGGCCAGAGCCCATTCTCTGGCACTGAGAGCAAGTGGCATAGCCTGGCTCACATCCATACAGCTAAACTCTCTTCCTCCCATAACAGGATGGCTTTATCTTTCCTGCCTATTGGGAACAGCCCTTGGCAAGTGCTACTCTCTGAACCCTGCCCAGACACAGTCTCTGAGAGACTCTCCCCAGGACAAGCCAAAACTGTGCCAGGGAGCATGCTAATAATTAAACACTATAGACTGTTCTACAGGCCCCGGTGATGTTTCATTTACTTGTAAAAATGCAGCTGAGAGAATGGAAGAGGCAGTGTCTGTGCTTTCAGCCCAGGTACAGACCCACGCTGCAGCCACAGCAGTGGGTTTGGCCGATTAGAGGACATCAGACTGGAGGCTGAGCCTGAGCCTCTGGAAGTAGTTATCTTTCAAGCATAAACATGGCTAAATATGGGCAGTGTTTTTAGTCTAGTAGGGGTGTGGGAAACATGTCCTTGGTTAAACTCCTGCCCTCCAGCCACCACTGCCAAGTTCCTTCCCCGAACAGAAGCTTCCAAGAGAGGATTTCCTTGGGATTTTTAAATATGAGTGAAAAAATTGCAGTTTTTCCTGCTTCCCCCTTGAGGTAAGGATAGCAAAATTCAGCTGAAAGAGAACACCTACATGGGAAATTTTAGCCCCTTTAGTTAACATTTAGTAAAATCTGTAGCAGCGGAGAGAGGGATCTTACTGTGTGTAGGTAGTGCAAAGCAGTTTAATTGTAAGTGGTAACACCTCTGTCTGCCACAGATGAGTGTGGGTATGTGTACAGGTTGGGGGTGTTGGTGTTGGCATAATTCCTCTGACAAATTGTGTTTACCTAAGACCAAACTGATGCTGTATCACAAGGAAGGTCCTAAGATTTTGGGATGGGTTTAGGAGTGAAGTTCTGAACCAGGTTAGTGTGGAATTGTGCAAAGGCAGAGATAGTGACACGCAAATTCATGAAGTGTTCCATATTTTTTCCTAGAAAGCTGCCTGGCAGAGAAGGACCTGGGGGTGTTGGGTGACTGCAGACTTAATATGAACCAGCAGAGTGCCAAGGTGGCCAAGAAGGCCAATGGCATCTTGGCTTGTATCAGAAACAGTGTGGCCAGCAGGTCCAGGGAAGAGATTGTGCCCCTGTACTGGGCACTGGTGAGGCTGCACCTCGAGTGCTGGGTTCAGTTCTGGGCCCCTCACTATAAGAAAGACATCGAGGTCCTGGAGCGAGTCCAGAGAAGGGCAACCAGGCTGGTGAAGGGGCTGGAGGGCAAACCTTACAAGGAGCAGCTGAGGGAACTGGGGTTGTTTAGCTTGGAGAAGAGGAAGCTGAGGGGGGACTGTATCCCCACCTACAATTAGCTGAAAGGAGGTTGTAGAGAGATGGATGTTGGTCTCTTCACCCAAGTGACAGGTGATGGGACCAGGGGAAATGGGCTCAAGCTGTGCCAGGGCAGGTTTAGATTAGACATTAGGAAAAAATTCTTCACCAAAAGGTTTATCACACATTGGAACAGGCTGTCCAGGGAGGGGGTTGAGTCACCAGCCCTGGATGTATTTAAAAGATGGGTAGATGAGGTGCTCAGGGATATGGTTTGATAGAGGACAAATATGGTTGGACTCAATGATCTCAAAGGTCTTTTCCAACCTAGTGATTCTGTGACAGTGCTGGAATGCTGACTGCAAAGCGCTGCAGACCTGGGACTTTGACCCAGGGGCACGTGATGTGGAAATCTTTCATAAACAGTGATGCTGAAATTCATCCCTCTTGTTTTTATATCCTGAAAGGGTTTGAGATAAACAGCACATATACATCCAGATGTGTAACATGCCTGGTGCCTGTATATATATGTGTGTGTATTTATAGATTGTCAGAGTCTAACATCACTACATATTGAAATGATTAAAGTAGTAAGGCAGGTTATTGCTGTTTCCATGGCTTTGAAAGTGTTATATACAGCCTGTAGTAAAACCAATAAATAATTACTGTGTTACTTAATTCTAGTGTTATTTCTGAAATAACCATGTATATTTTTCTGAAGATTTTTATTGTCTTCTAAGCCTGAAATTACAGGCAACCAATGTCTGTAATCCACCTGTTTTCTTTTATCAAATGTATGTATTTGAAGACTGGCTCTCTCTGCACTAACAATTAAGAAAAGTCTTGGAAACAGCTTTTCAGTCATTGAGTGTTAGCTGGAATTTCTCTTGGACTAAGATTTCAAGATTTGCCCCTGCAGACAGTAGGTAGTATGTTCATCACCTCATGCTTCATGTTGCCAGCTCCTTATGTATAGCATGAGTGAGGGTGACTGAAATAAGGGGATAGCCAAAATGTTCTGTATGCCTTTTTGTCCTCAGATCCCCTTGCTTCCTTTTCCCAAACTGCCAGCACGGAAGTTTGTCCTCTCACAATGCTATAGCTGTGTGGGAGGTTGGAGCTGTGTTCCTTGGACCCATGTCTGGTTGTGTGTTCAGAACACACCTTAGCTTGGTGGGGTGGAAGTCATCCTTAGTCATCCTACCTAGAGCAAGGATGCTTCCTACAGTTTCCTCTTTTCCCCAAAACAAAACCCTATTGTCCTTATATGAAACCAAAACAGATGTTCCAGTCATGCATATTAGCACAATGGAAAAGCTCTGATGGGCCAATCTCATGTTAGAAGCGTGAGTAACGGTGTCTTTGTGCGCTGTGTGGGAACTGACAAGACTGTCTTGCTAGGGAGATTGGCAGCAGTAGACAACTAATGTGCAGATAAATGAAGAGTGTTATCTCCTGGTGTTGTTCAAGTCATTGGCAAATTTCCCTTTGACTCCAGCAGAGATGGGAGTCGAGCTGAGCTGTTTGCCTTTTTATGGCCAGATTTTTCCTTTCAACTCAGAGATAAAGAATTTTGGAAGGGAAAGGCAGTGACTGTCAAGATAGAAGATGGCTGTGAAAGCAGCAGTTGCGTTGGCAGATCTGAGTACAGTGAGACCCATCCATAAATCCTTGAAGACCAAGAAGAGATTTCCAAGCTGTGACCCTATCTGGAGACATTAGAGCAACTAAAGGGAAAAGCAGGCCACCAGAGCAGAGGTGAAGACTGGAGGAGCAGGCCACAGGGCTCAGCACCCAAATCTCAGACCTTTGATCTCTTCTTGGTGTGTCATTTAGGTGGCTCAGCAGGCTCATGGAAGAATAGCTATCAAAACATTGTCAGCATCTTTGAAAGAGGGAGAAAATGCAGCTAAAACACAGAGGCTATAATTAAAACCAGATTCAAACTGACATCTAAAACCTGTTCAAATAGATCTAATGCCTTTTGCTGGTTTGCTGCCCTTCACACCTTTCCAAGTCACCCATGCAAATGCTGCAAGGCTGCAATTGCGTCTGAGGGATGCTGTGTTTCCATCCAACTGGGAACTGCTCTGGGATTTGCAACTTTTCAGGTTTTGGCAGAATCCCTCCCATTTTCTTTCTCCTCCTGCCCTGAATGGGTAGAAGCCCTGTGGAGAGGACAGCAAGGTAAACAGAGCTAAGCAGAGGAGGTTCAGGGAGGCTTTCCACTGGGGAAATGGAGGCCTTGTGCTGGAAGCCAAGAGTCCTTAGCTGGACCTCATCTGAGTTCACTCTCCCCTCTTCTGCACTCAGGAAGGACTAAAAAATTTCCAATACAAGCTCAATGTGATCTTGGATTTCTATGGAATTTGGCTCAGACCAGACTTCTTTCCACTTGACAAGGGAAGTGCACAGATAACCTGCTTTACATACCCACCCTTTGCTGGGGCTTCATCAACACTTTCATGAAACAGAGCCTTTCTAGCAGTATGTGCTCAGTATACATTGGCCCTGCTGCCCAGCAGATGTGTATGGCTGTGGGCCATAGAGCTGACAACAAAAGGTGTGGTGACAAGAGTGACTCTCTATGTTTCTCTCCCTCTTTCTCCTCCTTGTAGTTTCTCCCAACGCTGCCAGTGCCAGTGTGGGAGCTCATGTAGCTCTTATGTGAACTAGAGATTTTTTTCTGACTGCTTTCTTCAATTTTAGTGAGTTAAATCCACTCATGAGTGGATCTGATGGGCACTGGAGTTAGCCAAGGATATGTCTGGAAGGGCTTGCTCTTTTTGGTTGCTGTTGAATCAGTTGGCCATGTCTAAAATAACTATGATGACTACAAGACTTCTGTCCAGCACTCAAACAAAGCAAGAGAAAAGAAACTACAGCATTTTCTGTTTGTATTATAGCAGTGTAATGTTGTACTGAACCTTTGCTAACTTCCTTGTGTGAACTTTGCTTGCTACAGTGCTGGTGAACCTGCTTTCTGCTGTGCCCTGCTGAAAGGTCCATTCTGCCAGTGTGCCTGCCTCTACCTGAGACAGATGCAATTCCCACAGGAGTACCGGGGGTGCCTGGCACATTGGGCTCTCAGTGGCTGGCATTGCTGACCATCTTGGGGTACTGAAGGCTACAGCCCCCTCTCTGTGCAAATGTGTGTTGGGCCAAGGATCGTGAGGTCTCAAGTAATTTGTGAACTTGTCTACTTAAGGGATAGGGTTGTTGTGTAAGAAAGGGCTTAGCTCTGATGGAGAACACTTTACCTTGGATACCCTCAGCCAGCCAGCCCCATCTAATCAAGTGGAATTCCCATCTGATTTTTAATTAACTGTCTTCCAAATTAGGTGTTTCCTTTTTCAGAGGACGTAAAGAAGGTACAAATCTGAGTTTTTGGAAGAGTTTTTTCTCTGTCAAGACTCAGCAGCAGAACTGCATTATGAAAAAACACCCAAATTCTCTGGAGGGAGATGGCTGATTTTCCCTCCTTCACTTTAGATCCAATATTTTTGTCAGGAACATGAAACACATCCCAGCAGATCAGAAGGATCTTCCAGTGTGTAACTGCCATGGAAGCCAGTGTAGGCTGAAGAATGGGAGAAGTGTAAATGACAGGGGTAACTCTGATAACATGTTCCTGCTGAAAGGAAGGAACTGGCTACACTGAAGTGACAAAACAGCTTATTTTCCAGAGACAGCTGCTCTCTAAGGGAGGACATGCTGGGAGATGAGGGTAACAATGGGGCACAGTGCTGCTGGGTATGAATGTGGTGGGCAGAGCTTGGTGGGCTCACCAACACTCCTAGTCCAGCCAAGAGGTGAACAAGATCCAGGGTCTATGCAAGGCATACCATCAAGAGGAAATGGATCTAGGACCAGAGCCAGAGCTGGACACAAGGCTGCAACATCAATCCAAAGTCCATGCAGAAGACAAGGCCAAAGATAAGACTGTAGACAAGCAACAGGGTAGTGCTATGCATATACAAGCCAATAATTTGCCCTCACTTCTTTCCTAATCAAACTATCTTACAATTTTGATTGTTGCAAGGTTCTCCTGAGCCTCACTTTGCATCCAGAATGTTTTGGATGCCATATGATAGGAAAACAATGTGAACTGAAGGAACAACGTGGTATCTTCCCTCAAATTTGCTTGTGGTAGAAAAATCCATTACTTTCAATGAAATGTTTGCTGGCTTTTCTTCTTTTTAAATGGAATTTCATAATGCTTCTTGAATCACCCTGACCTAATTTAACCATACTAGAACTAGTAGGCTTTGGATTTCATTCAGTGCAGCACACGGGTCTCTGGGACAAAAGGTCATATGATCTTTCTTTGATGAATGGTACTATTAGAACAACTTTGCTATCCAGGCAAAGAGGATCTGTTTCAAGTATTATCCAATATTTATAAGATAAAAGTTCTTATTTTTGTTACCGCATGTGTTTTCCTGAAAAAAATTAGACTTACCCAGCATAACAGACCAGCTTGTATTGAATCATCTCAAGGACTGAAGCGTGTACATTTTGCTATTATAGTGTCTTCTTTATGATCTGTTTTCTTAGAATCTTTTGACTGGTGTTCAGAGGAACAACGTGTGCCATATACAATGTGAGGACCCTACTGGATACAGTAAGATCAGAAGAAAAAAATCAACTATTCACAGGGAGGATTCCTCCTTTTGTAAAACATTAAAAAAGCCAGCTTTGTAAGAGGCTTTGTTATAACTGTTTATTGTTGTGTTATTTTCTCTGTTCCACACCACTGATGATGTTTTATTTATCAGTCAAGTTTTGCAGTATTAATGGGGAATAAAATCCAAGGCTTAATTTCAGAAGGACAAACTCTGTGTTCTTAGCACAGCCATTTTATTGTCCCTCCAGCTCTCTTGTTCACCTTTCCCCTTTGCATGGCACGTCATTTCTTCTAGGCTGGTGTTTTCCTCAAAAATATTTGGGGTTTTTGTGGTTTTTTGGTTTTTGAATGGACCAAGTTACCTAAAATAGGACTTAGTGTCATCTCTCTGCTTGTGCAAGAGTGAGGAGAACAGCCACCTCCTGAAGCCAGCACCTGGAAAGGATGGAGTCCCTTAGGTGACAGGCACATAATGAAGTTGCCCTGCAAAGCAAAAATCATCTGAGAGCAGAAAGCAGGACAGTCTTGTTAATATAAAGTTGGGAGCCTCCAAGGACAGCCCGTGAGTTAATTACTATGAGGCTTTCAGTCTCTGAGGCCTCTTGACCATGTCTTCCTTGACATCCTTCTTGACCTGCCAGGGCCTGCCCATATGGAATTCCTTCTCCTACAGGTCTCTCAGTTTTCACCTACAGCTTTAAACCTAGGTGCCCTTGGGTTTTCAGTGGAATGAATAGAACTCTGATATGGCTTACAGTAAATTAACTTGCTTGCTCCCCTCTTCCTTGACTCTTCCATTAGAAGGTAGCACAGGCATGCCCTGGAGATGAGGCAGAGACCTCTAGAAGACAACCTTGGAAATGTCAGTCTAAAAAATATGCTGGATGTTGGGAATAAGAGTGTAAAAGAGGAATTTATGTGACCATCTCCTCTGCAGCACTATGCAGATTCCCTGTCTGCTCTGGGAGTTTCAGGCTTGTGAAATCAGGGTGTTTAACCAGATACCAAAGACTTACTAGTGACTTCAGGTGTCTTAATACTGCATTGCCTAAAAGTGCTGTAAAGGGAATAAGAGAGATTAGATACAGTGTATGGAAATTAAACAACTCTGACATGTCTTTAGGCACCTGATGTGGGAGCAGCCAAAAACCCTCTAATTACCTGAAAGTTTGGCTCCATGAGTACATAGGGAAGCTGAGTGTGGGGCTTTTCTTTCAGAAGAAAGGAGTGTTAAATATGTGGTGATTCAACTGTATTTATATATAAAAAAAAGGGATTTTTTTTTCCCATATGTTTTTTGTTTTGTATACAGAGAAACTTCAAAGACTTCCTCACTGTTTATTTTTATAAACAAACATATAAACCCCATACATACAACTGTACAAATACACAATATTGATCCACGGAGGGGGATGTGTGTGTACATACATGCACACGCATACATTAAATAATAGTTTGGTGATGGATCTGAAACTACTTATTTGTGCAGTAAACAAGCCCTACATTTCAACAAGGGCACAGGGCATGGTCCCTCAAAGAGTGCCACTGTGTCAAGAAATCACATTTTGAACAACTCTGGGAAGCCTCCCGTGTAGGAAGAGCAGGAAAGGCTCCTTCCGGCTGGATGTGCACTGGATAAACACGTCTCTGGGGCTGCAGTTATCGTCCTGCGAACCTCGCTGAGAATCCAGAAGAACCTGCATGCCAGCAGCAGTTTTCTGATTCCAAGTACCATATCACTCCCTGGCACCCGTATTTTCTTTGGCTGAATCCCTCAGTGCCTTGGTAGCTGTATGAGAAAGCTGTGCAAAGCCTGGTTGAACACAAGAACTTCTGCACCTCCTGTGTCTTGTGTGCAGGATGAACCAAGGCAAATCCTAAGTCATCTCGTTACATTTGGAGTAGTGACAACTCGTCGACACATGGAAAGGGGCCAGCTACCAGACCAGCTCAGTTTTCCTTGTTTAATCTCTTAAGCACATTTTCAGGCTTAACTGCTTGAGTGGCAGAACCTCCATCAGCAATTTAAAAAAGCAATTATTTTGAATCTGTTCAGGAAATATTTTTATCCACAAGATTCTGCCCAGCTACTGCTTCATACCATATTAGAAATGGTATGAATCACTCTGAAATAATAATTGATAAGATTCATGACCTTAAAAACATTTTTAAGAGTAGAATAGAAGTCATGCACAGTTTCATTCTGGCCAGGGGGGACACAGCGTTTTAATGAAAGTGTTAATTATCGCTAAGACAGTAGAAAAATCTTTTCTGTCTGTGATCGGTTGTGCATCATGTCCTTCACTTTACCCCCAAAAATATACCATATGAGTTACAACTCCGCAAATCCCTACTGGAAAAGTCACTTTTGCAGCAAAGTATTTTTTTCATAGCACTGTGTTCTTCTGAGCCACCATGGCAAAGGCATGAGTGGCAGCTCTGCTTCCTCTGATCTTCCCGCTACCAACAGTTCGGCTTTCGTAACAGCAATCTATTGTCTGTACCTAGTGAATGACATTTAGGAAAATTTCCATTTGTGTTTTTCTGTGCATGGAGTGAAACTTCCAACATCCTTCACTGGTTATCGCGGTGTCAGAGATTAAAGAGACCCAGCGGCTCGCCTAATTCACTGCGCCTGCCTTTCTCCTGCTCAAGCTTGTCCTATTTTTCAGAAGTGTTTACCTGATTAGCACATGCAATTACTGATGTGTGCATAAGGCTCGGTTCAGATTTTGAATGTTCCCTGAACCTTTCCCTCTAGATCAAAGCTCCTATGTCCTCCCACGCCAGATCAGCCTCCTGCTGCAGTCGGTGTGACTTTGACTGTTAACTTTGGCCCGTGAGCACATTCCCGGAGCGCAGAATTAGGTGTGGGCTCCAGCGCTTTGCTGCATCAGGACCTTTGTTGGAAACAGAATCCAAGCCGTCGTGTTTTTTACATTATCAGTCATTTGTGAGTTCTTTATAATTTTTTTAATGACTTTTGCAGAGAGCAGTCAGATGCTATTAAAATTTTACTGAATTAAATTGGAGAAACTAATTTTGCTCTTAGTATTTTATTTCAGTGTGTAACTTAATTTTTAAGAAACACTTTGTATTGCACGGCCGTTTGCATTTGCTTTATAAGCATAACATAAAGGTTTCCCCGGAGTCATGGAAAAATTACCTTCTACGTCCCCTATCTAATTAACACCATGTATGTTGCCTAACTCCTTATAATTCACTCCTGTGCACAGTATATAGAACATGATTGGAAAAATAATTTGAAGCAATGAGAAAAAAAATGCCTTTTGTAATATATATGATATGGCCAAATACACTTCCAATCAAATTAGATTAAGAAAGAAAGGACAGCAGCACTAAGATATCTGATATTGAAAAGAGACACCAAAGGCTTAATTAAAAAATGTGGTTATATTTTTAAAGGGGACTGTGTTTAAAGCATAGTAATTAAACCCTTCTTGTTGAATAGCTCGATGACCTGTCCGTGTCTGGGGCTGTAGCTGCCTGGGTCCCTGCTGAGAGCCCTGATCCAGTGTTCAATGGGTCACAAAGGAGCTGCTAAGCCCCCCGGCTTGGTCTGGTGGGTCACAGGTTTCCAGGAGGGAGAGCAGTCAGCCTGCATGCAGTTAATTGCAAGGCTGGGGTCTATCATGAGGACACAGCCAGATGGATGAGCCGCTGCAATCGAATAAATCCAAGTA
Source organism: Porphyrio hochstetteri (assembly GCA_020800305.1). Lineage (NCBI taxonomy): Eukaryota > Metazoa > Chordata > Aves > Gruiformes > Rallidae > Porphyrio > Porphyrio hochstetteri. The sequence goes on along the minus strand of CM036908.1, from coordinate 62,813,874 downwards.
TTGCCTTGGAGCTGAGGGGGTGGTAAGACTTTAAACCGTTCTAACCAGATTGTAAGTGCTGTCTGACCAGGCTCTGGGGATTTTTCATTCTTCTTTTTTCTTTTTTTTTCTCTCCTTTCTCCCCGTGGAGCCTGGAGGGCTAATATGATTTGGAGAGAGCAAGTGTCAGTGGACTCAGTTCTTGCTAGCGCTCCAGCACTGGAACCAAATTCCAGATGAAAACGTTAACCCCTTACCCTCTGCAGAATCACTAAATCATGTGTGCGTAAGCCAGGGCACTGCTAATGGCAAGAGACTGGGTTCTGCATCCTGCATAAATTACTTACAGAGACAGAGAGCTGGGGCACGTGCAGGGCACCAAATCAGCTCACAGTCCCCTGGTTGTGTCAGGTCAGCCAAAGGTAGCCTTTGCTCAAGCTGAAAAGTTGTCACCTTTCCTAGGACCTGTCGCAGCAGGACTTGGTTCTGACCTGCCGTTCCTTTGCTCCCTTCATGTGAGATGGACACCCCCCCCCTCCACCTTCCCTGTGGAGGGTCAGCTCATGTGGGACCCCATGAACCTCTGGCTTTCGGATATTGCTTACTGCTGGGCTCCCCTCTGTGGGGCTGGTCACCACTGATCGTATCCACGTGTTTTAAGGTCATGTTACATTTCCTTACCAGAGGAAGAGAAGGAAAATATGTAAATACAGTCATCTTCTCCATACTTGCACTTGAAAAATAAACATTCCCTTTTTATGCTTCTAAGAAGATGTGGTGTGATTTCCTGAAGGAGAAGGAAGGGGAAAGAGGCCTGAGAAGAAAGGCAATAAGGAATAAAAATACTTTTGATTTAAAAAAATAAATGTAAATGTTTGCTTTGTCCAGAAAAATGAAAATGTCCACCCTTTTCAGAAATCCCTGATTTTCTGCTGGAAAGAAGGAAAAAAGGAAACAGAAGTTCCTCACTTGCTGATTATTTTTGGGAAAGGTAAGTAAATGCATGCAAATTTATCTCCTATCTCCTCTACCCTAGAGTGGGGACCACTACTGACCCCTGCCATGGGTCCTTGTCTGACGACCCCCACCATGGATGATGTGTGGGTCACCTCATGGCAGCCCTGAGCTGCTCCTTCATGTGTCTTTTTAACCCCCTTCCACTGACATGGAAATAACAGTCTGTACAGTCTGCTGGTGTCAGTTCACATCTCGTTGACTTCAGCTCAGCTCATCTGATTTGCACCAGCTACTGATTTGGCCCTGCCCAGGACAGGGGATGTCCATGCATGTTGAGATGAGTGGAATTACTCCAGACTGATGCTCGTGTACATGACAGAAGAGACTGCCAAGAAAACACTCTCAGGCTTAGAATTTCACTCGGAGAAGTGGACTTCAAAGGTGTCTGACAGATGTCTCACAGGGGTTAAGAAAAGAAAGCACAGTATTTGACAAATTGGTTAGAACTTCAAAATACAAGGTGTAAGGTGTATGCTGGTGGCATAGCCATGGTAGTCTAAGGAGTGTAACTCAGGCATTTTGGGAGGAAGGATTTTACACCACAAATTACTGATTTGGTTATTAGTATTTATTTAGCTGCAAGAGGCAGCTAAAATAAATGTACCTACTTAAGCAAAGGCTACCAAAATTAGCAAGTTGCTTCTCCCCAGTATAAATCCAGGCAGCCCTCTCTCCAGGCCCACCTATGTTGTATGTAGGGCCTAAGATGATTTCAGATCAAACTATTAGTGTCCCCTCCCTCCTGTGAATTCTGATTATTATTTTTTTCCTTCAGGAGGAATAAAATGTCCTGAACATTCATCTTCCTCTCCTTCATTATTCCTTCCATATCCCAAAAGCTCTGCCTCCCCTTTTGCTTTCTTATTTTCAGACGTGCAGGATTTAAGAGCTCCCTCCTCCCTTTCCCACCCAGATCCCATGCCTTTCCTTTGTGGATTACCAGGCGTCAGCCTTGGGTGGGTTGGTCACTCTGCCATTCACTCGCAAGGTGCTGGAGGACTCTGCTCTGGATTCAGAAATGCTGCAGATACTTGACACACCGAAGAAGTCAAGTGAGCGGTATGAGATGTTTATTAATTGGGAGATGAATATCTCATGTGCTGAAGTGGAGCCTAGAGAGAAATTGGTTCTGGGTGCTGAAACAGAGGTGTGCTGGGTGAAGATCGTTCGCCTTTTGCTGAGGGAAGGGACCAGTTGCAAACCAAATTCCTTCCTGCATGAACCAAATTGCCTATTGCACGGGATATATCTTTTATTAAATCATATCTTTCCAGCTCTAAACTGCAGCTGTCAGTTCCTGAATCAAATATATTGACTATTAACCTTGTCACCTGGGAAATGACATCAATATTCTATTCCACACATACCATGGTTGTTTATCAGTCTCTGAGCTGATAAAGAAGATACACAAAATACTCCAACTTGGGATTACATAAAACACACCAAACACCTTCCAAACTGAATTGAGATCAGCTTTCCTGGTCTCTGCCAATGGAGCTTTATACCTACAAGAAGCTCTTCTTTTCAACTTCTCTTCTAGGAATACTGGTATATGCTCATGTGGTGTGGCACTAATAGCGAATAAATGAGCTTATCAATATGGTAATAACTGGCTGATGAGTGGAGCTCACTAGATATTGAAATTCTGGAAGCAAAAGCATATATTATTCTGAAATGTGACCAAGTTACATTTCAAGATTTCTCAGAGAGTAGAAGGTAAGTGAGAGAGGGACTACTCAGTGTGAAAATCAAGAGAACTTTAGATTTTCATCTTTTGAAGATTTTTAATTCTCTTTTGAGGCCTGTGCAGGCTGTGGCTGTATTTATATTCTGGGCTAAAGTCACCCCTCAGCCCTGGTTTTCTAATCTAGGTCAGGTCTGTGTCTTGGTCACAGGTCTGGATTTTCTGTCCATGGAAGGATGCATCTGGTTGGGCTGTGTGTGCCCAGTCTTGCTCTTTGGACAGGTTGAGGAGTTGGTTGTACAGAGAAGTGTTCTCATCTCACCCACCCTACAAACAGCTTAAATTCCTTGGACTGCCCCAAGGCTTCAGAGTTTAGTGACTCCCAGGCTCCCTGTGTCCTGCAGCTCTGTAAACCAAAGAGGAGATGGGGAAAGCCCAGAAAGCAAATGCAAGCAGAAAAAATGGCCAGAGTGCTGTAAAACTGGAGATGTTTTAGGGCCCTCTTCTCCCTGACTGCTCACTGACTGCAGCACGGGGAGATGATGCCCCTCCTCAACCAGCTAATGCTTACTTTCCTCTCGTCTTTTCAAAGTATGATTATCCTAACCAGGACTCTGGTGACTTAGGGCTTCCATTTCAAAATATTTTATCTTGAAAGGTTCTCTGAAGAATTTAGAAAATAAATTTGTTCATTGTTAAGTCACCCTGAGCCACCCGAACAATGCCTCAGCTCCTTCAGGTCTGTGAGGAGTATGAGGCACTTGTGCTTTGCACAGCTGCTGGGCTGGTCCTGTGCAAGGGGTGGCTGTCTCACAGCGCAGCCAGGCTGTCTAACCTTGCACTCTCTGAATATTACAAAAACAAAAAACAAGGCAAGGAGTGAAACCGCTCACTCTGGCTTCTAGCACCCTGAGCTTCCATGGAAGACCTCTGGTTTCTGAAAATAATGGGGTATTTTTCCTTCTTTTGTAAGGTCCTCTCTTTTTATATGAAAGGGTTAAAAGCCAAATTCCTCAAGTCAGGTAACCAGGAGTTTATTGTGCTGGAGAGCCAATTCCAAACATTATACTCTTCCTGGGAAGGATCTGTGGACAGCTTTTGAGCTGTGCACGCTCAGCACGAACCGCTGCTGCAGTATGAGTCAGGAGCTGGGCCCAGGCACAGCATAGAGCTGGGGCGTTTAATTCCTTGAGCTGACATGGCTTTCCTGTGTGATTCTTGGCAGGTCACCAAATCTCTCTGGGCCTCTCTCCCTGTCTGCAAAATCACACCTCTAGGACCTGCGGCCTCGAGAGAGCAAGTTGGGGAGAGGCCATTTGCTATTGCATGTTTATAAATTGGGGGCTTTCCTCTTGGACAAGGCCCCCAGACAATCTCATAACACCAGTTGCAAGATAAAGCAGGAAGATTATCTTAAATAGTCTGGCAGATGTTGGAGAGGCTCCAGCCACAGAGTGGTCAGGAGGTATAACGCAAGCTGCTTGTACAGCGCTGAAAGGACTCACTATCCTTTTGTAGCTCATTCCTTGTGAAAAACCCATGATTTATTTATTGAGGAGAAGTTTCTGAGTCACCTTCTTCTCCACATTATGAAAACACTGAGAAAGTGAGTCATTTTGAGGAACAGAGCCTGCAGCACTCAGTTCTCACCCTGCTGCCTGGAAGAGGAGGGGGAGAGCCCAGCAGGTGGGCTTGGCAGAGAGTGGGAGTGGGAGGTGCATCATGCTTTTCTCCAAGGGTTGTCATCTGACCTTGGGAATGTCACATCGACTCTTCATGATTTAGACTGTTAATTGAGAATGGTGGCCTGGCCTTGCTTGAAACAGTGTTCTTTTATAGGATGGCACCATTAGAGATGTGAGACTGTCAGCTTCTGTGGTAACAGGGTCCTTTGAGAAGACTTGGACAGGGAGAATGATAAAAGTGCAGATGCAATAGCTGACTCTAAATGCGTAAAATGTGGCTGCAAAGACAGCCAGCATCATCTGTTCCCCATGTTTGCAGTGTATGGAAGAAAAAGCAATGTCCTGAAATCACAGCAAGGAAAGCCATAGCTTAAGTGCTTGGAAAAACCTCCTGGAAGTGGTGTTGAATGCTGGAATGGATTGTCTGGGGAGAGGGTGGACTCTCCAGCCCTGGGATTTTCACCCTGGCTAGATGCACATCTGTTTGGGATGGTTCAGGGGGAGCTGCTTCAGGCTGCTTATTTCCGGCTCTGTGCAGAGAGGAGTTGAGTCTATTCCCTTATCAGACTGGCCATTAGCAAGACCCCCCTGCTATTGACTGTCTCAGCACATCGCAGTGCAAAGAAGACAAATATTTAGTTTGCCTGATTATTTGCTTTGCTCACTGCTGTCCTGGTGGTCTGTGCTGTCCTCCCTTCTACCAGTGGCACAAGTAAGAAAGTTCAGTGCTTTCCCCTGTCTGTGTCAAATTTCTCTCCCCATCCACAAAACCCTCCTTTGATTTTGACTTCTTTGCCACCTTCCAGTCCATCTCCAGTAGTAGGACTGACTCCACCCTGTGGGCATCATGCAGCTGTTTTTGACTGCACATATTTGCTAATCAGGGTATTTGATAATAATTGACCTTTAGTCTTCTCTTCTAACTGGTAAACTGTTCCTTGAAGTGTTCAGGTTTCTGACTACTGCTGCCTGGCATTTGGAAGAGGCATTAGCAAGTCTGGGACTCCAGAGTCTTCTGGAAGCTTTAATGTCACAAATGGGAGCTTCCTGCTATTGAAGAGCAAAGAACACAGCACCAAGAATGTCCACCTCTGTGGCTTGCTTTATTTCACTGTTCTCATGAGGTGAGCTGGAGGAAGTTTCCCATCTGTGTCCTCTCTGGCAGAACTGTCCTGTCCATCTCCACCCCTGCCCTCCCCAGCAGAGCATCCATGTGGGCAGTTCTCTGTCACAGAATCACAGTATATATGGAGTTGGAAGGGACCCATAAAGATCATTGAGTCCAACTCCTGTGTGTGACTTCAACCTGGGTTTTGTTCTGGCCAGGCATTCTACCCTCATGAAACCACCTCCCACCAGAGTTGATGCTTCCCATCCTGCTCTGTCCATGGCAGCCCTATCCCTCCCCTCCCTGTCAGCCCTTGCAATGGGTGCTGCACATCCCACAGCACCTAGGAGACACTAAGGGAGCAGCATAGGTAACTCTGCTCTTCCAGATGCTCTCTCGGGATTTTGGCTTCCCATCCTTTGCCTCAACCTGCAAGGCAGTCAGCCTCTTGCCTTATGGAGGCAAGACTAACCTCCCCTGAAAGGAGCATGAGAACTGTCCACCGCTCACTCCTTCCTGCTGGCTGACTTGGCAGGAGGACCACTGGAACATTAGGAATCAGGGTATCAGCAAGTTGAAGCCACTCTGAAATAGCAGGTCTTTCAAGAAGAAAAGACGTGAAGTCTCACTGCATGAGAGAGAAAATACTCACCCACGGTGCCCTTTTGCTCTTAGGAACAAACAGCTCTGCAAGCAGGTTCTGGCCATCACCACCAGCAGCATCATGTTGCTTGAATCCCGAGGAGGTGAAGGCACCATCTGTGTTGTGTTCATGCCACTGACAGAAGTTGAGACATCAATCCTGATCTGCCTCTCCACGTTGGATCTGCATGTGAAGACAGCTGGTAAGTTTGGGTACAGAAGATTTGCTCCCTCTGCTTGATGCATGGTCAGCTGTTACTGCCTGGGAAGAGACTTGTGGGAAGCCATGTAGTATTCCTGCACACTGGGAAGGTTCAGTTAGGAGGGCAAATAAAACTCCAGGATGTGTATAGAGGAAGTCATTAGGACACAACCTTGTGTTTCACCATTTCACACGTCAGTGGTACTGAATTTTCTATCTAGACAAGGAGCTAGAAGAAGGCATCTTTCTGGATGAGTGGAGTAAAGCATCTCTTTTTACAGTTCACAAAGACTACGTGAGGGATGCCAAGTGCCCTCTGCATCAGCCACACACAGAGCTGGTGGGAGGAAAACCTCTTGGATGATCACAAGGACACAAAGCTGTAAGCTGGCCCACAGTGAGTGGTCACCACATTGGCAGGTGGGGGTTTCCACCCATCAGAGCTGTGAGCGTCTGCAGCAGTGAGAGGGAAAAGCTGCGGACGAGTTTTAAGATGAAGGTTGATGGATTTTGAATAGTCTCCCAAGTCCTTCCAGTCCTACATTTCTAAAAAAGATACTGGAGAAAAAGAAGAGCTACAGAGGGAATAAGAGAAAAGCTAAGACACGGCAAACTGTCTTTAAAAAGAGACTGTGAAAAATTAAAAGTGTGGGAGGCAACGCGCTAAAAGTAAAAAAAAAAGAGAAAAAACTCCAAAAAGCACACCCACCCTCTATCAAATGGTGCAGAGAACGTAAATCAGGCTTTGCTGCTCCCCCTCCTTGTCAGACAGGAGCTTCCAGTAACACTGAAAGGCAAATTTATTCGCTCAGCCCCACAGCAATGCAGTGCACCAGGAACCTGTGGGAAGTGGCTGCCATTAGGCATCACCCAGTCAGAGTCTAGCAGGGAGGATTAGAACCGGATAGGGCTGGTGAGAACATCTGTGGTTATGTATGAACGGATAAAAATAAGCATTATAAACTCGCACGCTTTCAGGCATGAACCTCTAACTCCTCAGGGCAAAGAACCTTCCCTTATAAATAGGTTATTCCATAACCATCCGAGGCATTAGCTACTGTCAGAGACAGGATACTGGACTAGATGGGCCCCTGGCAATTCCTCTTTCTAAAATAAAGTACCCCCCAAAAATTCCCTGCAACAAAGAAGAAATTATTGAGTTGTTTATTAAATAAATGAATTTGAATAGGGAGAACAGCAGCTCCTTTGTTTCCCCCTGAGTTTGAACTGTGGGTCTCGGAAGGGAAAACGAAACCACAGCTCCGATTAGCAGAACAGCATCCTCAGCGCTCGCTTCTTCCAGAATAAAAGGCCTATATTTAGAGGATTCCAAGTATTAGAGATACACTGAGCTGGCAACTGGTTTGGGCAAATTTCCAAACCCATCTGAATTTCCACAAAAGTTAGACATTTCAGCAACATAAGAAGTTGCGAAGAGAGATGAAAACAGCACCTTGCTATCTTTACAGCCCAACCTGCCATATTTAATACAGTTTCGTGAGGATGTGTTTGATTTGATTCGATGCAAACAGTATCAAACTGCTTCTGATTTTAGGGTGGGTGTGGTTTCGTGTGTATACTCACATACACACAAGCCCATAGGCACTCTGGAATGTGCATGTATAGGTATATACAGAGTAAGTTATCCAGGCTTTTCTTTTAAGTTTTTTACTTGCTTAATTATGCATTCATTCATTGTCTTTTGACAGCTGTCTGTCTATCTAGCCATCTATCTACCTACCTATGATGGGATTTATCTAGCATGGGTGTATTAGAACAGAAGTCAGGCTGTAAATTCACGCAGAGTTGCGTGCTTTTGATTTAAAGGCTCTAATAACTCTGTTTTAAAGGAGAAATACAGACGCATGAGGCTATGATAAAGGACAGGAAATGCTATGCCTCTGAATCACGGTAACACTTGCAGAGTCCCCTAGTCAATAGTTTGCAGGTACCTCAGACTGATATGACAACCATGCTAGGTAAAAATTGCATCTTGCTTTAAGAGAAGTAAGTGATGTTTATAGCTACCTTGCAGAGTATCACAGTGGAAATAACAGCAATTTCTGTAGTTAGTCTTCTATCACCCCATGTAATCCCCCATTCCTTCCCTCCATTTTTGATTGATCATACATTTTTGCATAGAACATCTGGGCTGGTGATTCCTATGCTTGTTCTCTATCATTTTCACAGAGAAAAATGACAGCTTTTTTTATTTCTGCATTGGTCTGGTGTGATTCAAAGGTATTTGTCCTACCTCTTTAGCATTTTTTTAGGGGTGTCTTTATTATGATGAGATTTTCCAGGTGACAACTGAATCTAGAGCTTTATACTTCAATGTTTGTCCCTATACCTTGTGTTTCATAATGGCTGGGAACAACAAAAGGCTTCAAATCAGCAATGGAAAATTTTAAGCCCAGAAACTCAAGTGGAGTTTAGACAGAGTGAATTTGGGCTGCAGTATTTTCAACATGCAATAAGAGGAACTCAGTGTACCTTGGATACTGCCTCATATTAATAAAAGGTGTGGATTTAATGCTGGAAAAAGAGAATCAAAGCACACACCAAATCAGAAATATCTAAGTGCAGATCAAAATGGAACAAAGCAATTAATGTAAAAAAATCATTGTCTTGCTTGGTAGATTGCAAATGTTATGACTTTTTGGTCATGCTGGAGTTTTCCTGATTACAACAGATCTGTCCAGGTCTAGTATCAGCCACCTCACCTGCATGTTGGTTCTTGTGTGGGCTCTTTACTGCAAACTGGCTGTTAGGCATGGACATAAGGATAAGTCAGATAGTCTGTCATCAGATATGATGTCACGGGTGCCTGATAGTCACTTATTCCTGAGTGGCAGGATTTCCTGACAGAGTCCTTGCCTGATCTGACAGTTCTAGATGCTGCTTGGAGAGGATCCAACCTGTCAGGCCTGGGGAAACTCAGAAAACCCAGCAATACTCACAAGTCCAGGATGCCACAAAGTCAAAAGAGAGACTGTGGTGATGCATTTGAGAGATGTGGGGTTTTCCTGTGTGGCATGTGAACACCAGGGCATCTAGGACCTTCTCTGAAGGGGCTTTGAAAAACAAACACCTGGAAGATTGAGTCTATTACCAGTGGCACATACGTGATGCAGATTTTGCATTCTCATTAATTAGGAACTATTATGAGGTCACTATTAGATAAATTTATCCTCATTTTATCATCTTCTTGGATATACATATACATATACAGGCTGACATTTCTAAGCTATTTGTTAATTTTAGTGAAGCATATGAGCATAGTATAGGAAATGTAGAATTGTTGAAATGTTGATTTTCTTCTCCAAGTGTTAATAAAATCATTTGTTTCAACTTATTTTTAAACATTTTGGTACTATTTTTAAAATATCATACATAACCCACCCCCAGCAGATTGTTAGAAGCAGCGGCTTGGCACAAACCTGTACAGCTAAATGATTTGAGCAAATATATAAATCAAAGCTTCTCTTTCAGGTGCATCAGAGATTAAGATGTGACCTTCAAAACCATTCAGTGGCAACGAGTTCAGCAGACTCAGACTGTTTAAGCTAAGCAATTGCCTGTATATTAACTCCTATTTGAAGGGGATAGATAGAAGCCAGGATAACTCCATCTCCCAAAAATCCCTTCTTTGTGAATGCGTTGCCCTATTCATCTTTGTTAAGGATTGTTTTGCTGAGTGTGTTCTTCTGGGATATGGTCTTTTAGGCTCAGGAGAGGATCCCCTAATAGAGCCATCTGCAGCTTTGCTCTTCATCTTTTGTGTTGCTTCATTTTGCTAATTCCTGCTTTGTTATCTTCTAGTTTTGCTCCTATCATTTTTCTTAGTAAGGAACATATTGTCATTCGAATACTTTGCATCTGTTTAAATAACGTGACCATTTAAAGTCCTGGTTCTCTCCTTAGTGACTTGCCACTCTGTGAAACTGATATTCTTATATCTCCTGTTTCCTGTTGAATAATGTTTGAAACAAATCTTACTGGCCAACAAATGAAGCACTTGAGGTTGCTATTTATTTTTTTTCTTTTTTTAATCCCTGAAACACCAGTCTCACAAAATCCATCTCAGCTCAGAAGACTGGGCTGTGATTTCTCTTTACTGTGCCATTGACAAAGAAATCTGCCATCATGACAATGCTATTCAGAAAGCAGGAGTTGAGCAGAATGGTTCTTGCTCTCCCGTCGCAAAGCTTGGTGTAGTAAACATGTACTAGAGACCATAAACTGAACAGATCTGTGTACAGGGTGCTCATACAGGTCCCAGTTCTAGGTTTACAGAATCACGTAATGGTTTGAGTGGGAAGGGACCCTTAAAGGCCATCTAGCCCAACCCCCTGCCATCGTCAGGGACATCTTCAACTAGACCAGGTTGCCCAGAGCCTGGTCCAACCTGACCTTGGATGTTTCCAGGGATGGGATATCTTATGTGATGCTATTAAACACAAAAGCAGGGTCCCATTGTGTGCCCCACGTAGTGTTACTGCTGAGGGAATTCAGGATACTTAAAACAAAAATTAAGCTTAGGAAACAGCTCTTTTGAGCCAGAAAGCATTTTCATACAGAGTTTTGTTTGTTTGTTTAACATAACACTTCGGAGACCCTAAAAACCTGTGTTTCTTTTGTGATCCTGACTCTCTCTTCCTGCCTTATGACAGGGAGGATTTTGGAGTACGCAGGACCTCCAGGATGTAAACAACATGCTGCAAAACAGTGCTCAGGCCTTGCTGCTGAAAGGGCTTTCTGTCTCCTTGCAGGACTGAACACTAGTAACTTCCAAAGAAACCACAGCGTAGCATGGAAAAGCAGGTCAGTGATTGCACAGGATGCTCTCTGGCCTGATGCTGTATCTTTATGTGCTTGTCTGCCTGTTCAGTGCACCTGTGTGTACACACACATTTGTGCATGCATACCGATTCCTGTGGGTCTGTACCTCCTGAAGACGACTGCCAGGAGTAATTCTTCTCCTTCAGTCGTTTCACCCAGATCCTCTCACACACAGACACCGCTGAGGCATATTGCAGGTCTCAGCCCAGTGAGCGTGTGCCTAGGCACAGCTTTGCACTTCTGCTGGTTCAGTGGTGTGTAATGCTCTCCACGTTATGCTCAAATGGCTGTGATTTGATCTCTGATAGCCCTACTCAGACTTGAAAAGGCATCCATGGTTTCCAGAAAGTGCTCTCCGTGCTGTGGAGCACCAGGCCAGGGAGCTGCTGCACAGCAGTTTCCCACAGGAAGGGAGGTGTCTGCACTGACCTTGTGCTGATGAAATCCTTGGCTGATCCCGACAAGGTTCAGCTCCCGGAGTATTAGCGGAGAAGCTGACATCCTCTGGACTCCATGGAGCATGACTGGGAACAGCACGAACCGTGGAGCCCAGGAGAAGGAAGAGCAATTAAATAAATACCCCTCTCTCCTGCACACAAAGAGAGAATTGATACCACAGTCAGAAAGCCAAGTGCTGTTACAGCAGTTCTCCCATACAGGCATGTGTTTATTTGCTTTATAAAGTGTCAGAGAGGACGCCAATGCAGATTTGTGGAACAGATATTAAAACATCCCTTAAAATAATTTGTTATGTATGGTCAATGTAGCATGAGCCATCCGATACCTTAAATAACAAGTGAGAGCAAAGATGCGAAATGCCTTGCTTTGAGGTTTTTTATCACAGCTGGTAACTTTACTCCCTGTAAAGGAGGATATAATCACAGAGCACATATTGAAAGAACCTGGTAAGGCTCTGTATCCTTAGGGAGGTGAGCTGTTTCACAGGGATATCTTTAACCCTTTGATTTGATAAGGACTCAAACCTTCACCTTTGTTCATTGCAGATCTCCAAAGGAAACTGCAGGATCTGGTTGGTGAACGTGTTGTTGCAGACACCTAGCCTGAACCTGATCATACCATGTGTCGTGGTTTTGCCCCAGCTGAGGGCCGCACCCCACACAGTCGCTTGTACTTTTAAAAGGAAGGGGGAGGGAAAGTTGGGGGAGGGGGAAAAGGGAAGGAAGAAAGGAGGAAAAGAAACCACAACCTATAAACCAGAACCATGCAGGTTGGGATAAGGATAGTTTACTAAACAATAACAGAAAACTAGATATAACAATAACAGAAGTTTAAAGCACAAAATAGATGAAACTGGTGATACACAATGCAGTTTCTCACCAAACCACAGAACCCAGGCCGCACAGCTTAGAGCCGTCCCCGAACCCAGAAACTGCCCGTCCTGGCGTTGTCTCCTCCTCTTCCCCCCAGTCCCCTTTATACTGAGCATGACGTAACTGGCATGGAATATCCTCTTTGGCCAGTTCGGGTCACCTGTCCTGGCTACGTCCCCTCCTTTCTCACTAGTAAGGAAGTATGCAGAGCTGAAAAAGGTCCTTGATTGCCCGGCAACAACTAGAAACATCAGGGTGCTATCAGCACTGTTCTCATCCTAACACCCAAACATGGCATTCCATCCACTGCTAAAAATAATTAACTCCATCATAGCTGAAACCAGGACACCATGTGAGCTTGTGAACTCTCCTCAAGAGCGTCAGCATCAGGTTTTCTTCAACCATACTCCAGGAATAGACTTCCCATGACAAAGTGAGAATCACAAGCCTTTGTAACTGCGGCATGAGACTGTGTGCTTGAATGTACTCAGAGTAAGAAAGGGAAGGAGTGATGGAAAACATCACCTGTGCTGCTGTACTGACGTGGCTGCTCTTCTAGACTGTATTTGGTGGAGCAAAGATCAGTGGAAACAGCAAGTGTGGAAAATATTTCCTAATGACAGAACGGCTAAGTGAACTTTACAGTTGAAATCTTACCTCTTGCATTTTCTGGCTGCTGGGATATAAGCCCCAATCCTTTTCATTTTATTGTTTCTATTACCTTGTTACTCAAAGTGCATTTGAAGAGCAAGGCTGAATTGGACCTTTGAGGAGGAATCTTCTCCAGCCTGAATGCTGGAGCCATTGGTGTTTGCAGAGCACAGCTCTTTATCTTGTGAAATTAGGTGCATTCACCTGTAAGCTCCTGGGATCCTAACCGGCCCTACCAACACCATACTGTGGTTGCTTTTCAGATGGCTCAGGTCTGCAGGCCAGCTCACTGTCCGGCTGAGTGCGGGGGAGGAGGCAGGAATGTGCAGCTGGAGGAGGAGGGGAAGGCAGAACTGGTCCTCATGGCAGCTGTGCAGACTACATCATTTTAAAGTAAACTATGAGCATCCTAAGTGAACACTGTGAACTGGAGTCTAGAAAAGGTGGTTGGTACCTCTCAGCACCAGGACAGTGCTCTGAGGCATGGGGCTAAGGGCTTCTGTGTGTCCTTGAGCCAACAGGTACTTCAGAGCAGTGTTTTGCTGCACAAGCCATCACATCAGCTTTACAGTCACGGTAATTTCTCCATGGCAGGTGAAGGAGTTAGCCCTCAGTGAGGGATGCAGTCGTGTCATGCTTTGAACATAAGCTGATTTTGCTCTGGAAGTGAGATACTGCGTTCCCTGGCACCCACACACTGAGCGTCCTCTCTGTGCGCACATACCACCAGCTTTCTGATTTGAATTCTCCGTGCTGGGAATAGTGAGTCTAGATTTGTTCTCTGTGGGGAATCAGCCATTTCCAGCTTCATCAGACACAAAACCCCGTCCTTCCTTTAATCCTTTAGGGCTGCAGAAGTGACAAAGCAGTGGAAGAAAGTGAAAAATCTGCACCAGCCTTCGTACAAACCAACCCTGGTTCCAGAAGCTTTGCCCCAGCACATATAGACAAGGTGCAAACAGCATTTTGGAGCAGGCTCTCTGTGCCACCTGCATCAGGACAGGGGGTTGTGATGCACAGGCCAGAAAGAGTATGGCTTGACTTTGACCCAGGCAGAGGTGGGAGAGGAGACCCAGTGCACATCAAATGTGAATGTTCACTACACACTCATGTGGAAGTAAAGCTGTGCTCTGGAGTTACAGAGAGGATATTTGTTTGCATTGCCTGAGCAGACATCTGCAGAGTAAAGGCCTCTCTTACAGAGATGGACATAGGCTAAAAACGTGACTGCTTCAGGATGTTGATGTTGTGTGAATCAAAGCGATTGTAATGAAAATCGGTTTACTTTTAATTAGAGCAGTCACTACTAGCAACCACTCCAGGCTCATCTAAGAAATTTTCAGGCAGTAACTGCATCTTGGTGAAAAGCAGATCCTCCCTTTCAGTAGCTCTTTTTTTGAGCTATTTTGAGTGTTATTGCTTCACTCCCTATTGAGGGATGGGAGGAATTCCAGCCAAACCATTGTGCAAGCTGCAGCATCCTGGAACTCATTTTGGTGAACACTTTTCTACCATGATTTGTGCTGCATCAGTCTGGACTCTTTTGGAATGATGGACTGATTTTGGCTGGTATTTGACTGAGGGGGAAGGAGGGTGGTGAAAAGAAAGGCTATAGTTTTGGTTCTTATGGTACTGTTGGGGATGAAGGGACCCTTGGTGTCTGATCCATCACAGTGGATGTATGGTACAGGTGTCCACTCTAACTCAGCTCTACAGGATCAGTCCAGGCTCATTTACCAGCCCTCTGCTAGCTGGCAACTTCAGGTACTTACATGAGCAACGGTAAGTGACACATACTCCACAGGACAAAAAAATGTTCTGCTTTGTCTCAGGCATAACTAGTGCCTTGATCTTGTTTCTTCCCCATCATAGTGCTATACAGTATCCAAAAACCATTAAAAAAAAACACCTCAAGCAACCAAACTATTCTCTGAAAGGAGTTAAATGTTTAAAGGCATCCCCTGGTCAGCAATCATCCTAAATCAATACTGAAAGAGAGAATTAATTCACTGAAAACACCATCCATTAATTAGAGTGTGGCCTGGGCCACAATGGCATGGTTGCTAAAGACAGAGTTATTTATATTTGGTTACTGAAGGATATGTGAAAGGGTAGTGACAGTTGTCACTGAAGGTCCATACGGGAAGGCTGCTTCCTGGTGTAAATGCATTAATTATTGTGACAGATTTAGCTGGATGGAACACTGCATAGTCTGTAAGTTCTGATATGTATGGAGAATTAATGACGTTTGCCTTTGCAGATGTCTGGTTTCTGAGCGCCAGAGCTTTGGAGCTAGAAAAAGTGAAGTCAACCCTAAGAAGACCTGACTGCCTTCAGGTTCCTACTCAGCCAGATGGCAGTAAGAGAGTTAATTGCTCCTGCAAGAAGTAAACTTCTACCGGGTGTCACTGTTTGAATTCAATTAATTTCCCATATGTTCTTCTTCTGTGAAGATCTATTGTAGATACTTATAGCATGAGAACAATCAAGTTTACCCTAACCCAAACTACATGACCGGCTTGCCAAGAACTTGAAGTCATTGTATGATACCTACTAACACTTTACTGAGGTTGTAGAGTGGCTGCATATTCCATGAACCCACATCCCTTGCCTTTATCAGAATAAAAGTAGGGTAGTCCTGTTCTGGGAAGTTTTCTGAGGCTGCTTCATGGCGTTGGAAATGAAACCTACCACTTTTTGCATAAAACTGTATAGTGTGTTTGGTGATGGACCTCCTTGCAAAATAATGACCCATGACAGAGAAGTGAGGTTTACTGCCTGACTCTGAAATGGAAGAGGTAGCCATGTGCCTGATGTTCCATCTTTTTGGACTCAAGAAGAGATGACAGGACTCGCTTGTGGTTAATGCTGTATTTGCACTTACCCACACAGAGAGGCAGGAAATCAAGCACAGGTATTAACTTTACTGTTACTGATTGCCAGATGATTTAAGGTTTCCTGTGCTGTCCAAATCCTTTAACTAATGTGGCTTCAGCTAGTTAAGGAAGACAAACATGGATGTTTGGGCCCAATTCAGGAAAGCACGTTAGCATTCATCTAACACCAAGCACACAGGCGAGCTGAATTTCAAGGGTCATGTCTAAATACCCTACTGAACAGGAGATGGATAGCTCTATTCATCTGAACAGCACTCTCCTTCACAGACAGGTTTTAAGTCAGACTCTTTACTGTCAGATCCTTAGTGAGATTTCCTGAGATTTCAGCTAAAGAGATACCCACATAACCCACAGGGGAACAAGCCCATCTGGCAGAGGACCTCTGTGAGGCTGCCTCAGCTGCTTTAGCTCTTTACTAGAAACAGGCAGCTAACACTTTGCTTGAGGAAGTTCTCAATTAAACCGAGATTGCTTGGGGAGGCCAGGGAGTCTACGACTGGGGGTCCTTAGGAATGACCTCCACAAGCAGTGCAGGTCAAACTGATCCTGGGTCAGAGCAGGATGATGGACCAGATGACTGCTAGGGGTCTTTTCCCAGGGAATTCACTTTCCCAGCAGAGCTGTAATTGCATGAATAAATGGTCAAACATTTTACAACTCTCTGTGTGTGCCCCATATTGTAAGAGTAGTAGGTCACTTTTTACTGATAAACACCCTCACTAACATTTAATATTTTAATTTGTAGGTATGGATTTCACCATAAAGTAGAGAAAAATAACCAAATAACTCTTTTTTCAAGCATGCAGTGGTCAGTTTTCATTTTTATGAATACTACACATCTCATCACTGATACACAGGTCACATTGTCAGGATAGATTGACCAAGAAAATAAAGAATTTATTTTGGAATGAAATGCATGGAGGTAGATGTTTAAACAATCAGCAGTGATGTGACTCAAAAAGTGACTTACTCCTTTTTTCTGGAATTACTGGTGAATGACATGCTTGTGACACATGACGACCAAGTGTAGTCATGCTTCTCAGGAACAGGCGAACATCTGAGAAAACTCTTCCTGCTAAGCAGTTATTACTCAGCTGGTATTTACATGGGAGATGGGCCTGAGAAGAGTGACTACAGCTTTACTACATGGAGGGAACTGGAATGTCAGCTGCAAAATAAACAAAACTCCTGGGGACATTTCTCACTTTGTCTTTTGAAGACATTGAGCAACCTGGTGAAATAACTCCCAACCTAGGGGAAATGCAGTGTGACTACAGAGAGGAGCTTCTCCCCTCACATCATCATCCTGGGTGGATGTTGCATGCCAGGCTCAGAAGTCCTCCTGGTTATTGAGTCCACATAGGTTTGTATGTGGCTCTGAGCCAGTGCTCACACAGCACCCAAACCAATCGAACTGAACTCACACAGGCAGGTGAGCTCTGGAGCACAGCTGGTGAGAAACCTCAGCTTTCTTTGTCCATTAAGGCACAGCTGGGAGTGGCCCATTCCTGTCGTGATGTCCAGGGAGACACGAAGGGCGATGAAGAGCAGAAAATCTGTCCCAAAAAATGGGGAGGACGCCTCAACTCAACCTCCTAGAAAAACTGCTGTGAACAAGTCATTAGAGACGTCTCACCAGCAGACACACGGGCAGCCACTGAGCATGAAGTTTCTCTCAGCCGCATCCTTGTCATCTTCCTAGTGATTTAGGGACATCTCTTGAGGAAAGGAAAGGTGAGGTCATTAGGTGAGTCAGGGAAAGGCTATGATCAAGTGGATCAGGGGTGTGATCAGAAAGCATCACTGTCTGTGACTGGTGAGCTTCCTTCTGTGAGTGGTGAGCTTCCTTCTCTCCTGGAATAGCATCTGAGAGCTGAACACCTCCCCCCCCCACTTCTGGTGGACTGACCTCAGAAGGGAGTGGCAGAGGAATCCAACCAGCTGGGAGTAACTATCTATTTAAAATGGATCAACCCCCTAACTGAGAAGCTTCCTGAAAGTGTTACTGGGGAAGGGACAGGGAACCACCCAGGACATTCAGAACCACCTATCCAGTGAACTTGGAAAGGATACAGCAAAACAAAGTGGTCTCTCCTTCACTAATCAAGAGAAATAAAGACTTGAAATACCCCCTGGAACTTATGGAAAATCAGGTCAGAAGCAGAAATATTCATGCATTTTCTCTACTGGAGGGTAAAGGATTTCCAAACCCAACTTCTTTTGTGGTAACCTGGCTCCCTAAGGCTCTGAACGAGATGCAGAGAATGTCCCGCTGCATGTGGTGTGCTGGTTCAGGATCCCTGCCAGGGCAATCACTCCCAATAACAAGCAAAGCAAAACCGAGCTGCCAAGTTTCAAATGTTCATGGGAGAGGGAGGCTCATGACTGTGGAGAGAGCAATGAGGAAGTATGAGTTCATTTGCTTCCAAATCAGTCTGAGTGTCCTCACTTGATGTGCTATTGCCTCAGATAACATGGGTTTAGGACCAGCTTCTTGTTTTTTTAGGAAAAAACGTCCTTTGATTCTATGCAATGCACGTCCTTCCCTTGATCTGAAATGCTCTCTCATTCAGACTCTGCTTTCCAGGGCTTCCCTCCCCCTCTCCCTTCCTTTTTCATGATTACCCTTTTTCTGCCAGTGTTCTGGCTGATGTCATCTTATGTTGGGAATAGCCTTGGTTTAAGTGTGAAGTTGCCGTAAGATCTCTGCAGTCCCTTCCAAACAGCATCACTGTGATTCTGGGGGAGTGCCAAGCTCTGCTCAGCCCCAGAGTTGTCCCCTAGATGTTCAATCTCATAATGGTTTCAGTGATTTTCTGCAGTGAGAGCTGTTCATTGCTTTGAACTCCTCACTGCCTCTAACTAGCTCCTCACAGTGTGTAGGAACAGGCACCCCAACAGCCTGGTGCATGAGCCCTCTGCCACCCCTTTCACAACACATTTTTGGGCGATACTGTTTCTTTCCTCCTGTTTTAACATCACTCCTGTGTCAACTGTGCAAACAGAGAAGAAGACTTTCTTATTTGTCTGTGCTTTGTGTCAGCCTGCAAAGTAAGTCTAGGACTATTTACAAAGTTGTATAAAATACCCCAGCATCTATATCTTCATTTTACAAGTACTAAAAGTCTCACAGAAGAAACCCTGCATTTATGTATTAAAATATGTATATATAATTGGCTTTCTGCTATTTTTTTTCTGCTTTTTTTTTGTGTGCTAAAGATACCCTGTGTCAGTGTTTGGACTGGATGATCTTAGAGGCCTTCTCCAATCTAAAAGATTCAACAATGATTCTATGATTTGAGCTGCGAGGGCAACTGGAGTGGTACCTCTGTTGTGGCAGCATAGTAGTACCAACTCCCTTGTTACACCTGGCTGAGCATCGGCTTTGTCAGCCAAGGTTCTCTTTGCAGCATTGACTGTTCTAGTTCCCTCATCAATGTAGAAGTCTCATTGTCTCGATGTCTTCCTCCTGATACGATGAATCACTCTGGGAAGTTGCCAATCTGTCTCCAGTGAATACAGGGTTGCTCAGGCCACCTTAGAGGTTGTGAACTGGGAAGGGGGAATTTATGAACGCATGCACACATGGGCTTCCATGCCCCAGGAAATTAAAAACAGGATGGCAGCAAACACTGAGAAGCACAGCTGTCACCAGCACCTGGCAAATATCCTATGTTTACAGCCAGGAGGTCATGTAACCCATATTCCAAGGAGGCAGGTCCAGGCAGAAACAGGGAGAAGTCTGCAGAGCCCCATCGCACCCAAGACATGACTCAGTGAACAAACACAGTTGAGCACTGAAGCTTTGGCTGGCCTTGCTGTAGTAATACCTGAAATGTCTGTTTGCTTCCCAAAGGGAATTAGCAGTGAGGGAATAACTAGACGAGAATGGCAGATAATGTTTGCTTCCTTTTGATATAAATATATTTCCAGCATAACATCCTTCAGTGCTAACATTCCCATAAGAGCAAAACAATGAACAAACCAAGTAATTGTAGGAGAGTCAGTAAATATAATCATCATCATCATCAGGGAGTGTAGCAATAGGACAAGGGGTAATGGTTTTAAGTTCAATCATAAAAGGACTGGAAGGGACCTTAAAGATCATCAAGTTCCAACCCCCTGCTCTGGGCAGGGACTCCTTTCACTAGAAAAGAAAGAGAGTAGGTTTAGATTAGACTTTAAGAAGAAATTCTCTATTATGGGGGTGATGGGGCGCTGGAACAGGTTGCCCGGAGAGGTTGTGGAAGCCCCATCCCTGGCAGTGTTTAAAGCCAGGTTGGATGAGGCTTTAGGCAACCTGATCTAGTGAGGGTGTCCCTGCCCATGGCAGGGGGGTTGGAACCTGATGATCTTTGAGGTCACTTCCAACCCAAAGCATTCTATGAATTTATGAATAATACAACCAGTAATAATAATAGTAACAATCCTTTTTACTAATCCTTTATTTTCTGTTATAAAAAATAGAAGTATGCACCAAGGAATAATGCTGCTTCACCTAAGGAAATGGAAGCTCTTGTATTTCCCTGCTTCTCCTTTCTTTGGTCTCTTGTCAGCATTTTGTCAGGCCAGGGCAGGACGCAGGAGGAGGAGGAGACTCTGAAGAAATTCCTCTAATCTCATGGGCCAATTTATTATTTTGGAAGGGAATCCAGACACTGGGAATTGAGGATGCTTTCTGTGAAAAGCAATTTCTGCCTACTTTGGTGTTCAAGACATGCCGTATAAACTTAGAATGCTCCTCTGGTAGAAACTGTTAAAAGATGCGTATCACGTGAGCAAAGACAAGGAGAAATGACCCCATGGTCCAGCTTATGTCATGGTTGTCATACGGGGGCAAAAAATCCCTGCCCTTCAAAAAGGCACTGCTTAAAAAATGCAGTCCTTCAGGATGAGATTATATTATCTAAGGTCTTTGTGCTACATGATGTGAAAAGGAAAAACAAGGGGGAAAAGAAAATCCTTTTACCATTCCTTGCTTTAGACATTTAGCATAATTTCTTATTGCTTTGTGTAAAAGTTCTGCATAAAATTGTCTAGCCTTCAGACACTGTGCATTATAGGTCTTGTAAATGTTAGAGGGTCCACCTGAGAGCCCTGATTTTTCATAGGGATAAATATAGGTGGAAAAATTGTTTGTAATGAATATCATTCAACAAACCACATCTTCCATTTGTGAATTGTCCGTGAAGAGATTGTAATTTTCTTGAGCTGTTTGCTGAATCACTTCTGGAAATCATTCTTCACTGGCAGCTTCTTGGAGAGCAATTTTCTGGGAGCATTTCGTATTCAAAGTTTGCAACTTGAGCTATTTTTGTGAGGTGTGTCAGTTCCCTGGAAGGATCTGTTCCCTGGCTAGATGAGTTAGATGAACTTCTGAAGTTTGAATTTCTGTTCTGAGTAATCCCAGCTATGAATATGAATTTCAAAACTTTGCAAAGGTGCCTGGAAATCTTTGTTTGAAATGTTTGACATAGATTTGCCTTTTTTTTTTTTAATATTGGTAAAATGTGGAAAACAAAACCAGAAGTTTGAGGCAGATTCATTACAACATTCAAAGGAACATCACGGCTGCTGGAAGGTCCCGTGATCAGGCTCTGTGCTTTCAGTGTGATGGCTGATTTGCCATCAATGGGACATCATCTTGGGTCTAACAGTTTTTTGATAAATTGTATTACTGAATAGGTAGGGATAAAAGAAAACCCACCAGAGGTCAAATGTAAGCAGAAAATATTAAAGCTGGTGATGAGCTGGTGGTTCATATGACTTATTCAGAATTACTGAGTGCTTGACCCTGATCTTGCTCAAACAGAGCCATCGTGCTGACTTGGGCAGAACCTTTCCTTGTGTCCTTCATCTCTGGCAGCAGCAAATTAATTTCTAAATTTACCTCAGCTGAAACAGTTGACAGGCAAGAGATTAGCTGGAAATAATGCCATCTGGGAAGATCACCCTGCCCCTAAATTCTCCAAAGCAACTGTTCTAACCTGAGGCTGTAACAGAGACCCTAATGGTGGATAAAAACAGGAGAAGGTTCATGTTTCTGTTGGCAGTGTTGCACAAAGTTGTTCCAAATTGGTTTATCGTGCCAAGGACTGTTTTTGTTCATGCTGGGCTTGGCTTTTCCTCTTCATGTCCTCACAATGACAGCTCGTGTTGAAGGTGAGGGTGGGTGGAGTGTGGGGGAATCTGTCTGAGAACTGTTTTCTCCTCACAGCTATTTGGTGTTGCTCCAAGCTATGTGGTGCTTTGGAGGAGAGATGTCCCTGAAGAGCCAAGGCATGAAGCTAAGGGCTGAGATGGTGTCCACGCAGACAGTGTGGTCCTCTCTCCTTCCCAACACCAGATGCAAATGGCTCTCCACAGAAACTTGCCTTTTATGTTGAGACAGCTGAAGGAAGGCAGCCAGCTGAAAATGAGACTCACGGGTGTGTTGAGCTGGAAAGAAAACAAAGCCTCTTAATACTTGCCTCTGTGCTCTTCCAATCATGGAGAGAGAGAAGGCCTTATCTTTTGGTCACAAAAGAAGTACTGACAAGGCCTCAAGTAATCCCAGCAAAACCCATTCAAATAAAAGTTTACACAGGACAAAGCTGTGAAAATTAAAGGGTTCACCGAGTCTCTCATTCAGTCAGGAACTAGAGCTCTCTGAGAGCCCAGCACCTCTCCAAAGTAACCTAATGAGGACAAGATGCCACTGGCATCTCTCATCCACCTGGAGACAGAGAGAAATGAGCCCTGTACCTTTCCAGAAGGAGGAAGCTAAGGGCATGGAGCAGTTAAATCCACAATTAGAGGTGATCAGGATTCAGCCCGGAGCTCCTACTAGTGGATGCACCGTGGGTCTTAGTCAAGCCAAAGGTCTGTAGTTAAAAAGGCAGACAATTGAACTACTTCAACCCAGTAATGATTTCATAAATGCACGTGTCTGAGTAATGATTCCATATATTATGCCTTCCTCCCACTTGTATTAAGCCATCACGCCTGGATAATCTAACACTTTGAATTAAGCCCTCCTGGTTTACCCATTCCGTGCCGAGAAATTCTGCTAGTGTTCAGCAAATCACTGACCCCTATCAAGTCCTTACAAGTACAAAATCATTCACTTTATTTATATAAGTCATCCTACAGGCCAGATTTATAGGGCAGACAAAGTAAATGCACCTGTGTTGATGCAGTGGTAATTTTGGTGTGTTAAGTCAGGGGGAGCCGATGTAAGACTTTCATAGTGCAGCTTGAATGGGGTTTGGCTATAGAGCAGCACAGCTGGCCAGCAAGCACGGGTGAGCAGCAGCAAGACTGGATCTGAAACTGGCTTTTGTGGCTCTTCTGCTCCTAATAACATATATTAAAAAAAAAGAAAAGATCCATTTTGTAGAAGAAGAAGGAAAAAAACCTCTCATTGGTTGCATGAGGATTAACAAGGTAGTTTACCATAACATTAGACAGGAGGAAGTCTTTTTATGGAAAGTACTGTAGGGAAGATGATTGTTTTTGCTTGCACTTGTTTTCCCAGCTTCCCTGGTGTTCTTTTCTTTTTTTTTTCCAGTTCTGTAGAACAGGCTCAGAAAGTGGTACAAATCATATTATTTGTTAATGTGCCAGCCTGGTGAGTGGATAATTTTTAGTGGTCTGCAAAGAGAACAAGAAAAATCCCTGTTATTTGTTAATCACTTCTGTGTGCATAACACTCGAAGACTGTTTTAAATATTTATCCTCCTTTTTCTCCAACAATTTATGTTCGTTACATTGAATTCCTTCCTGAGCCCAAACCGAGGGGGCATATAGAAGTTAACACTCACAAGGAATCATTTAAGGTCTTCAACTTCCAATTTGAAATCCAGGAAAGAATCTCGAGGAGTTCTCCATTGTGATGAGTTCTCCATTATGATGAAGGGGGGGGGGGGGGGGGGGTGTTGGTTTGTTTAAATAAGCAGCTTTACAGAAATTCACCTTTTAGCATTACTAAGAGGAAATCGTCACTCCAAGGCAAGTTACAACAGTGCTATCAAGACAATGGCTCAGTCACTGAATAAGTCCCGGCTTGTCACACACTTTTTGGTGAACCAATAAATGGCCAGTCTTAATGCACTGTGTTGCAACTACTATGCAGATCTATCAATAGAGGACCTGGCCTGCTTGGTTTGTAGTCACCTCATATGTCTGCCCAGGAGGTAGGAGGCAGCTTAACAAAATTGACTACAGACAGACTTTGATTTCTTGATGTTTTTCCTTCCCCGTATGACATGCTTGTGATATTGTCAAGTTTCTTTCAGGTTTTTGCATGGTGTAAAGGACCATTAAATGAGTCATTCTGCGTCTATAAGGGAAGATAGCTTGCGTGCACTCTGTGGCAAAGCCCTAGCAAGATCTCTGGTGCCTTGTGACCCTGAGTAGAAATCCCTGGATGTAGTATGATTGCATGTACGAGGTTAATCACAGAAAGCATTCAAATACCAGAATGATTTTGTTTGCTTGCTTGTTTGTTTTTGAATGAAAGCATTTCTGTCAGCTTAGTAAAGTTGAGGGTGTAAATTGGTTATTCTTCTCTGTGCAAACAGCTTTGGTTATTTGTCATATCTGCGTGTCCTTAATTTCCCACCAGTGTTATACGTGGGATGGAAGTTTTCATCCATCGTTTGAGGCTTTGTTTTAAAAAGCCCATCATCCAATCAGAGAGAATGAGCCAAGTGATAGAAGTCTCCAATTACAAAAATCTCTATACTGAACACCTAAAGGTTACAGCTTACAAACAGCCGGATGACGAGAAAATACTGTGTGATACCAATCATTAATCATAGCCTGCTTAAGAATGACATTTCCGAGAATCAGGATCAATTTGCCAATGATTCACTAGCTGCAGAAAGAACTAGAATCATAGTGTACATTGTTTGAAGTGAGCATTTTGATCAGTTCAGTAAGTATCAAAAGCTGCTTCCCATTGGCTACAGAGGAAGGAGGAAATCAGTCACCCATGTTTTTCACAGAAGTTGTTTTTTTCAGTTAAATACTGACAGCCAAAGTTTGTCAGAGGGAGATGGAGCTTTGTCTCTACCCCTGTGTCACATACAGCAAAACACTGGTCCCACTGATTTTGGTGACAAAATTCCCATTCGTTTAACCTCATATCAGAGAATTGATTTTTATTGACACACTGAGGAGCAATTAATTATTTACCCATCAGCCTGCGAGAGCATTTCAAAAGGATTTATTTAAGGTGCTGTTCTTTAAGAATCCGTTATCTTGAGGCGTGTGATACCTTATACAGTTCACTGTGCTTAAATACCTTCCACTCAATTAGCTCATGTTTTTATTCAAGAGAGGAGATGGATAGGTCTCTTCAGCTGGCAACGCTTTCAGAGTGTGTCAGGCCAAAGGGAAGCTAATTAGAGGGAAGAGAGAAAAATGTGGAAATTACTGTTTGCAGAGGGCACTGTAGAGAGGAAACTTTGTTGTGAGTAGCTCTCTCTCACATTAAACATGCTGAAGCTGTACTCTTCTGACCATAAGATTAATGATGCCAAGCCAAACATTATACCCATGTCTCAAGGGTCACAAGCAAACTTCTTCTTTTATCATCTGTTTCTCATTTTGCTGGCCACTAAGGTATTTACTTAGGAATTAGTATAGATCCAGGTTTAAGTAGATTAAACTAAAAACATGCCACTGTTTACTGGATACATCTGCTCTCATTAGTATAACTTGTTGCTGTTGGCATCAAGCAGTTTAATTAAAACAACAGCATAGTTTTCTGAAGAATCAGTGCCTGGTCCCAGTGGGCTCCTCAGACAGATGTGAACAATGGGTGCCTCCCATGGTGGTTGCAGAAAGAAGCCAGGGCTTCTTGCTCCCTGTCATCCCTTCAGATGGTCCCTCCTGGAATGGAGAATGGAACTGCAGCACTTTCACTTACACTAGACCTGTCTTCCACTCCACCCTGCCCTCCCACCTTTTATTCTTTATTTAGTTTAGTCCAACTCATCCCATTAACACCTGTGAACTTTGTGTATTTATTAGCAACATAGGTGTGAGATGCATTGGTTGGTGAGATACCAAAAGCAGGTATAGGACCAGGCATGATGCAGGTACTGACTCTATAAGGAATGAAGTTGCACCCGCTAAATACTGAACGAAAGCCCAGAGGTACCATCTCTCCTGCCATGCATGTGGTTGCCTTGGTGATGCCAGTGCCCCAAAACTGAGATGGGTTCCAGAAAATCCTGCGATTGCCTTGGAAGTTACGAAAAACTAAATTATCAGGGTCATTTGCCTCCTGTTCTCTGAGTTTTGAGCTGATACTTGGAAAACGTATTCAAGGATTTTTTTCCTGCTGTGATGTAGGTTAGACCAGGAAACCACTTGGCCATGTGAAAGACATGAAGGCTTTCAAAGTGTATGCTCAATGCACATTCACATTTGAGTCAAAGCCTGCTGGCCAGACCACTTCTCTGGGATTTTGAGTGGGGAGTAGGATTTGGGACATGCCCATTCTAACCAGCTTCCCTAGCTGGGAGCCAATGTTTTCCCATTTTCCATGGGCAGTCCACGTCAGCACTGGAATAGAAGCGTCTGAAAGCAGTTGTGATTGCCCAAAACTCCCCAGGATAGTCAGCAGAGGGGACTTCAGGGAGTAATTTGGAGAGAAGACCTTGGAAATCACCCCCCAGCACCTTTACTTGTTATAATTTTACTAAATAATGCAAATGTTTCATTTTAATGGAGTCTCAGAAAACTGGTGACTCAGTTTTCTAGTGGCATGGGATGGAGTGGACGGTCTGAGTCCTGTCATGAGTCTGACTGACAGCACAATTTCTGCACCTCTCTCAGCTTCATCTTGGACTAGCAGCTAGATGAAATGACACCATTTCAAAGGGGAAGATGCTATAATCTCTTAAATACTTTTTGTCTGAGAGAAGAAAAATCAGCCACCTAGTCCTCATATAGAAAGTGGTTAAAATATTTTATAACACCAGGCTTGTGGTGAAACCTGAGCCCTCCGCTTTCCATTCTTTCCAAGGCAAAAAGCACAATGAGGTAGTGCAGTGTTTTCTG
Organism: Porphyrio hochstetteri; assembly: GCA_020800305.1. Lineage (NCBI taxonomy): Eukaryota > Metazoa > Chordata > Aves > Gruiformes > Rallidae > Porphyrio > Porphyrio hochstetteri. The sequence goes on along the minus strand of CM036908.1, from coordinate 62,786,784 downwards.
AGCTGCTTGCAGAGCAGTGCCCATCTGGCCCAGGCTCACTGGGGTGGGTGGCAGCAGGGGCCAGTCCTGGGCACACAGGGGTCTGGAGACCTGTCCTGTGCAAACATAAGAGGATGCAACACTTCTCTCAGAGAACTATGGTGTCCATCTGAGGTGGGGAAACTGCCTTTCATGGTGGCTAAACACCTACTGAAGCACTTTTGGCTGTCTGACCATCAATGTATGGTAGAGGTTGACCCAGAAAGAGTGGAAAAATCTCTTGGTGATGATGGGCTATAGGAAGCAGTGAGGCTGAAGGTGCCTCTTCTACCACCTAAATAGACAGAAGAAAGCAGAGATGGTAACAGACATCAATGAAGTTCAATGGTATCCCAGGGTGCATTAAGAAGAGCATGGCCAGCAGGTTGAGGGAGGTTATCCTCCCCTCCGCTCTGTTCTGGTGAGGCTACATCTGGAGTATTGTGTCCAGTTCTGGGCTCCCCAGTTCAAGAAAGGATGGGAACTACTGGAGAGAGTCCAGAGGATGGCTACAGAGATGATAAGGGGACTGAAGCACTTCTTATATGAGGAAAGGCTGAGAGTGCTGAGGCTGTCTGGTCTGGAGAAGACTGAGAGCATCAGATTAATGCATATAAATATCTGAAGGTAGGTGCCTAGAGGAAGGGACCAGACTCTCTTCAGTGATGCCCAGTGACAGGACAAAGGGTGAGGGGCACAAACTGAACACAGGAAGTTCCAACTCAACACTAGAAAAAACTTCTTCACTCTGAGGGTGACAGAGCACTGGGACAGGCTGCCCAGAGAGACTGTGGAGTCTCCTTCTCTGGAAAGATTCAAGAGGAGCCTGGACACAATCCTGTGCAATCTGCTCTGGGTGAATCTGCTTTAGCAGGGGGTTGGACTGGATGATCTCCAAAGGTCCTTTCCAATCCTTACAGTTTCGTGACTCTGTGATAGGGACCCCTGCTTGGAGTCCCAAGGTAGACCACTAGCAGACTTGGAGTTAAATCCAGCAGTCCCTGGGATGGATCGTTTGAAACAATAATGGTTTTTACCTGTTATTTGTTTCTAAGAAGATTCCTTACTGTCTCCTCCTTGATTAGCACCATGGATAAGCTATGAAGTGGAGCAAGAAAGCAGAGTTTGCAGTGAGGATGTGTTTGTGTGGGTGAACACAGATTCCACCTATAAGTGTAATAAAAGGAAAATGCTACATAAATTTACTTGCTGACTGTTTTGCTCCTGTGTCATGGCCCAAGAACAATCACCCAAACTCATCCATGTGTGAAAATTGTAATATTGGAAAAGGCTCCTGTGTTTGCTATTCGTAATATTTCTTTCAAACGACTTTTCTCTGTAAGTGGATACAGAAATAACTCTTCAGATTATGGATTGGAGCAGGACTTGTATTTGTTTAGTGGTGTAGCTGCATTGATTGGCATCCCCAGGCTCAAGAGAAATGTTTTTAACCATCCAGAACAACAAACACTGCTGCAAAACCTACACAGGTTACACTGGGAGCATTCAAATGTAAAAGCAACTAGGTGTTTCAGGAGCCAAAACACAGTTATTTTTAAGTGGCCATGGTTAGGAATGGTCATTATTTATTGTTTGAACATAGCAGCACCTGCTGGCTCCAGCCAGAAATCGGGACTTCACCAGAGTAAGTGTAAAAGGCAGTAAAAAAGAAGCTTCCTCCTGCCTGAGCAGCATGAGTCTGGGCAGAAGGCAACAGGCAGAGCCTTTGGACACCACCAGCACAAAGGAGGAGCAGAAAGGAGTGGGAAGACTGGTCTGATCCCCTTGGTTAGCTTCTGCAGTCCTGTACTGGCCATGTTGGACAAGCTGAGAAACCTTATGGTGGGGAGGAAGATGGTGATAACGCCTTGAAATGAAAGGCAGAGGTGTGGTGGGAGCTGGAGAGGTGTCAGTGGCTCAGTGGCATGCTATGGTTTGTACAAGTGGAAGGTGAGGAGGATGTATGGACACCATGGGAGTCATCCTTTGGGAGTACAGTGTTGGATAATGGGATGGGTAGAGATGGCTGAGAGTGGAAATGGTGTTTTCTCATCCCAGTGGTTTTGGTTTGGGTTTGGGGGTAATTTTTGATCAGAAGATCTGCCAGAAAGTTAATCTTGGGAAAAACTGAAGTTGTTTGGCTTGGAAATTAAGGACACCAGATACTCTGGCAGCATCCTTTCCCACCCAGCCCTATTGGCAAAAGGCATGCAGTGGAAGTGGGCATTAGTGCCCCTCCACTTTCTTCCTCATCCTTGCTTCCCAAGATCCAGACCTTTACCCCTGCCCTCCTGAAACCAGGATTTATGGAGATATCTGGGCTGTTGTGGAGGCAGAGGCAGGTGTAAAACTTCTTCTGCACTTTTCCCTGAACTTGGCTGCAAATCTTTCCATTCTCTGGAAAGCTGCTGGGCATTCAACTTCCCTCTCCCAAGAGAACAGCATTGAACCTTCCATGACAGTTTGGGGTTTTTTTTCTCCCAACAGAAAATGGAAATTGTTTATAAAACTGTTTTTCTTCAGCAGAGATTTTAGTTTTCTTCCATAAGAACATTTTTTTTTTGCTTAGACCATCATTCTCATGGGAAACTTTGTGGTCCTAGTGATAAAAGTGCAATCAATAAAATTATTTTTGCAGCAGCATTTTCATAGAATAGTAGAATCATAGAATGCCAGGTTGGAAGGTGCCTTGAGGATCATCTCGTCCAACTTGGCAAAAGTATAGTATAAACAAGATGTCCCAGCATCTCCACCAGCTGAGTCTTAAAAGTGACCATTGTTGGGGAATCCACCACTTCCCTGGGCAGATTATTCCAATAGCTGATTGTTCTTATTCTGAAAAATTTTCCTCTTATGTCCAATTGGAATGTCCCCAGGAGTGACTTGCACCCATTACCCCTCATCTTTTCCATCTGGCTCCCTGTGAGAAGGGAGTCTCTATCTTCTTTGTAGCCACCCTTTAAGTACTATAACATGGTGATAAGGTTTCCCCTCAGCCTTCTTTTCTCAAGGCTGAACAAACCCCGGTCCCCCACACAGCAGGCCTCCCAGTCCTTTGATCATCTCCATGGCCCTCTTGGGACCCTGTCCAGCCCATCCATTTCTGTTTTGTATGGCAGGAACCAAAACTGAACACAATATTACAGGTGTGGCCTGACATGCACTGAGTGGGATAATGACTTCTTTGTCTCTACTGGTGATGCCCTTGTTGATGCAACCCAGCAGCAACTTTGATGATGACTTTCTTTGTCTCTGCAGCACAATGTTCAGTCATATGAGCTCATTGTCCACCCAGAACCCCCCGGTCCCTTTCCAGAGAGCTGTTTTCCAGCCGTGTGGCTCCCAGTCTATGCTGGGATTCTATTTTCCCAGGTGCCAGACTGTACGCTTATCTTTGTTGAGCTTCATAAGGTTGTTGATAGCCCACCCTTTCAGCCTGTCCAGGTTTTCCTGCAGGTAGTCTCTCCTTTCCAAACTTCCCCACTCAGTTTGGTACCATCTGCAAATTTCATTCAGGGTGTACTTGATCCCATCATCCAGATCACTCATGAAGATCTTAAACAGCGTTGGGCCCACTGTCTATCCCTGGGGGACTCCACTTATGACAGGTTGCCAGTTTGGAAAGGAGCTATTTACCACCACCTCTTGGTGCAACCTCTCAGCCAGTTCCCCACCCAGTGCACGGACTACTGGTCTAGACCATAATACATCAGTTTCTCTAGCTGTAGGGTGTGGAGAACTGTATCAAAAGCCTTGGAGAAATACAGGTAGACAATGTCCACTGCTCGCTCCATATCACAATATATTTTAAATATATAGGGCCAGAAAGAGCTCTGTCTTGGCCAGGAATCAGGGAAAACAAAAAGTAGTTAAAATCTGTATTTATTTCCATTTCAAGTTCTCTCCTTTAGAGTTGTCTCTGTATAATGGCTCGGAAACATCCAGGGAAGTTCTGTCATTTCTGGTTTCCATCTCAGACTGAAACTGAAACAAGCAAACAGCCTTACAAGAAACCTTGTTCTTATGAGGAGATTTCCGATTTCCTATGTTTTCATCCTCATGAGGTTTAGATAAAACATTCAGACTTTTCCTTTTTTAAACTGAAGCCAGACTCGAAACCTGCTGAGGTTTCCCCATCACTAATTAGGGCATGTATGTGAAATTATTTGCTGTGAAGGTGAAGCGTAGTGTTAAATTAAAATCAGATGCATTAAGAACAATTCTCTCCTGCTTTGGCAAGTGTATGGGGTTGGTGCCCTGAAGGATAGTTTTCATTTTGTTATACTATTTTCCTAAAGAATCCAGAAGGGTGCAACAGACAGAGGGTTGTGGATTTTTCGGGGCATGTGTGTGTATGTGTGTGTGTGTGTAATCCTCCCAAACCAAAAAAAAAAACCCACCTTGAATTCTATCTTGGAAGAAAATAAAATCTAATGTTCTGTTTCATCCTTTCTTTTAATGCTCCCTGCTCATACAGGGAAAGACATGCTATTTTCCACTCTCCTCCAAGGATGGATGCCAGGTAAGGACCTCTCTTATTAGCACGTTGCTGGCAGGATGCAGTGCGGTGTGGAGCTTGACTCTTGTCCAGGGAGTAGAGGGGGAGTCTGTGTGTGTGTGCTCACACTGGGATCATTTCCTTCCACCCTGGCCAGCCCTCCTTAGGTAGCAATAAGGTTTTCTTGGCTGTAGCAGGAGCCACAACGCTTTGCCCAGTTGGACTTCTCCTTCTTCCTTTAACCAAACGCGCTTGCAGAAACTGCAAGCAAATGTCTACATTGCTGAGAGCTGGTAGAGATGCTCCAGAGATGAAATATCATGGCCTCTTGACAGCCACCCTGGTTTTATTTAAAACTACATAATATTCATTGACTGTACGTATATTTTGCCTGGCAAAAGCCAAGCATTGATGCAGCATGTCCACCCTGAAACCAGGCACTTGCAAGTCGAGGTGGGTACCTTGTTTTCTGTCAGCTGCCAGCACGCTGTGTGCAGAAAGCACAAGCAGTACTGCTGAGCTCCTTCTAAAACACTGAAGATCATGTTTCCATGCTGAGGGCTGGGTTGGCTGGTCCCTCAACCATGAGCCTTTTAAGACTTAATGTACAACAGAACATCTTCTTCAAAGCTATAGATGATGGTTTGCTTTCTTGGTGATTTTTTGTTACTAAGTTTGCAAAAAGTGGCTGTTCGGGGTTTTTTTAAACTTCTTAATGCCAAGAAAGCTTCCTGAGTAGCATGTGAGTTCATGCTAAGCTACTTCAAAATAAAAATAAGTAAGAGTGTTTAAATGTAGAAAAATCTTGCAACTGTAAAGACTTTTCAACCCTCACCTTTTCAAAATTGCTACTGGATGGGGTCAGGTAGGGTGCTGAAGTGTTTAGTCTGGAATGAATAAAAATGAACTTTTGGAAGGCTGAAGTGTTTGTACTTTTAAAATCCATGAATGTTCATGGAAAAAAAACTTGCCTGGCTTTTCTGTGTGCTACCAATATCATGAACTTCTGAAAATGGCAAAAGAAATGCAGTTCCCTGTGCTCAGTCTAAAAAAAGTCATAAGAGGAGTAGACCTAAACCACTTTGTGATTATTATTTTTAGGGTAGCAATTAAAAATAAAACCAAACCACAACAAAACCAACACTATCCCCCCACCCCCCACCTCTAACAGTCTGTGAGCTAAATTCCCCTGAAATTGGCAAACATTTGATCCCAGTGACAGAAATTATTGTGAGCTTGGAATGATATCAATTACTCTCCATTACTACCCGAGGGCTTGCTGCTGTAGTGGTTAATAAGCCAAATCCTAAGGTGCCCTTTACATTTGTGGATAAGGTCAAAAGCAATTAAGGAGTAGAGGATCTGTGGCAAAAGCAGCACAAGTGCAATACTGGTGGGGGGTTTTTTTGTAAAACAGAGTCACGTTGCTCAAGCACTGCTGGATTTATCAGAGGATGGGCTCTGCCCAGTCCTTCCCAGGCTCAGAGGTCTTTGGAAAACCAGCTCTCCCTTGATCCAGTCCACACGGCGAAGCTGTAACTCATGGCTGTGGCTCACCAGGGATGGTGAGTGTATTTAGAAGTCTAGCTAAAACAGGTGGGTGAAGAGAGAAGTCAAGTAACCTCAGAGCTTTTGAAAATTTTGAGGTAGTTTTCTACAAGATAGATAAATGTCGTTGTTTAAACCTAGACAGCAGCTAAGCACCACCCAGCCACTTGCTCACCCACCAGTCCGGCTGGGATGGGAGAGACAATCAGAAAAGTGAGAAAACTCTTGGGTTGAGATAAAGACTGTTTAATAGGTAAAGCAAAAGCTGTGCATAAACCCAGGAATTCATTCCCCACATCCCAGGGGCAGGAGGTGTTCAGCTATCCCCAGGAAATCAGGGCTCCATCATAGAATCATAGAATCGTAGAATGGTATGAGTTGGAAGGGACACCAAGGATCACAGAGATCCAACCCCCCTGCCACAGGCAGGGCCACCAACCTCAGGCCTGGATCTACACTAGGTTGCCCAGGGCCCCATCCAACCTGGCCTTGAACACTTCCAGGGACGGGGCACCCACCACCTCTCTGGGCAGCCTGTTCCAGCACCTCACCACTCTTTCTGTAAAAAACATCCCCCTAATATCTAATCTAAACCTTCCTTCCTTGAGTTTTAATCCATTCCCCCTTGTCCTGTCGTTGTCTATCCCTTTAAAAAGTTGAATCCCTTCTTGCTTATAAGCTCCCTTCAGGGACTGGAAGGCTGCAATGAGGTCCCCCCCCAGCCTTCTCTTCTCCAGACTGAACAAGCCCAGCTCCCTCAGCCTCTCTTCGTAGGGCAGGTGCTCCAGCCCTCTAATCATCTTCATGGCCCTCCTCTGAACCCTCTCCAACAGTTCCACATCCTTGTATTGGGGCCCCCAGATCTGGACACAGTACTCCAGATGGGGCCTCACGAGGGCAGAGTAGAGAGGGACAATCACCTCCCTGTCCCTGCTGGCCACCCCTCTTCTAATGGAGCCCAGGATACCATTGGCCTTGCGAGCTACAAGAGCACACTGCTGGCTCATGTTAAGTTTCTCATCCACCAGAATCCCCAAGTCCTTCTCATGCCTAACAGAGACTTGGGAAAACAAATGCCATCACTCCAAATGCCTCCCCTGCTACCACCCCCTCACTTCTTGCCCCAGCTCTATATGCTGAGCATGATGTCATAAGGTGTGGAATTTCCCTTGGGTCAGTTGGGGTCCCAGCTGTGTCCCCTCCCAACTGCTTGTGCACCCCCGGCCTGCTCACTGGTGGGGTGGGGTGAGGAGCAGCAAAGGCCTCGGCTCTGTGTAAGCCCTGCTCAGCAACAACAAAAACATCTCTGTGATATCAATGCTGTTTCCAGACAAGTCCAAAACATGGCCCCGTACGAGCTACTGTGAAGATAATTAACTCTATTCCAGCCAAACCCAGCCCAATAAATTATCGCATTTGTGGACAAACTGTTGTCATACATGATCACCCACCATATTACAAGCACATTCCCTGTCTCTAAACCCTGTCTTCAATTTCAGTTTAGCTCCTTCATTGATCCGAGGTGCTCTGTGTGCACCTGATTATACAGACCTTCCCCTCAACAGGATGAGATCAAGACACCTCTTAGTGTGACCAAGCCTTACAGCTTCCCTTTGAAAACCTTGCCACCAATTTTCTAAAGCCCCAGTAATTTAACAAAATCCTTTTTGCAGTGCAGATGTCAGACTGCTCACTGAAAATTGGACTATCCAGAGACAGTATCTGATATCAACAAAGTTAACTTTCTCAGATATACTTGTCCTGAGGAAGACAGCATCAAGTTTCTTTATGACCGGACTTATTTTCCATAAACCCATCTTGATTGCATTAATTATGCTGCTATCTGTTAATTATTTCCTGATTTTTTCCTATATCAGATTTTGCGTGCAGTCAATTTGAGATGAACTAACCGATAGTTATGCAATTTTTATCAGTGGCCCCTTTCTATACTGGTACAATAACATCTCCTAGGCTTTGTGACACCTCCAGTTTTCCAAGAGCTGTTATAAGTTGAGGTCAGTGGCTCAGAAAGCTGCTCTGTGAATTTTCTTAGAAAGTTCTGCTCTGCATTACCTTGGCCTACAGAAAAGTTTGGGAAAATTAAGTCTTCACATATAGACTACTCCACATGGGTCTCCATGCGACTAGTTTCAGCTATCTAAAAGCCAACATCAGCAGTGCTTGGCAGGTGGGCTCTCTCCTAAGTCCATGGAGAGCAGGAAACTCTGTCAGAGCTGGTTCCTGACATCCAAAGGGAGCAGAAGCCTCTGCAGATGCCTATCTGTCCCTGCTGATGAAAGAAAAAGTCCAGTTGACTCAGACTATATGGTGGCTTGTTGAATTGTTTCTATGTGAGAGATAGGATGTGTCTTGACCTTGTGCTCCGCATTCCATAGGCTGCACTCAGATTTGTGTTTCCCACCCTGTGACTGAGACAGTCTCTAGATCATGACCCTTTCTTGGAGATTCTTTCTCAGATAAGTTCTTACATGACTCACCATGTCTTGCGAGCTATCCGTAGCACTAGTCTCTGATATTAACGCCTTCCAACACTGATTTTAGTTCCCCTAAAGCTAGCTTTTGCTTCATCATGATTTTTCTTTACTTCTTCTATAAACCCACTTTGCTTAAACCCAGGGCTTCTCAGACTGTGGAGGCTTCTGTAGGAGTTTCTATCTGGTAGCACACACACACAGGCACCTAGACCAAGATGTGTATGAGTGTTCTGGAGACATCTATTTCAAGAAATAAATTAAAACAGTGATTCCCAGCACATTTTCTATGAGCACAGTGTTGTTCCCATGTATCTAACCACACTAAGCAGGCCGTGCTGTGGTCAGACGAGGTCTCCCTTGCCCATCTCAGCCTGTCATTGCCAGTCCCAAAGTAAATTCTCCAGGGAAAACGGCCTTTTGTCTCATCCCGAAGTGGGTAGTTTGCATAATCTGGTTAAATAAAGCAAATACACACACGCACAAAGAATTGAGGGGGAGAACAGTAGTATAAGTAAGGCTGAGTGGTCCATCTAATCTGACAACAATATAATAAATCGTTTATTTGTGTACACTGGAACAACTCCTTGGGACTGCGGTCTATTCCTGTTTCCCAACAACACTGTCATTAAAACAATGGGCACTGTAATTACTGTGATAAAAAGGCATTATTGCTTCAGTTCTTCATCTGGCCCATGTGCAGAAGGAAGAGGTTTCCTTTATAACCTCCCCGCAGAAGGAGCACAGGGACCAGAAGGCTCCTTCTCCCACTGGCTCTGCCTGTACAAAAGATTTCTCCACACCGGAGACTGCAGTGTGAGAGCCTTTGTCTTAAATGAAAGGGCATAATACAGGCCTTCTGCCAGCGCTGGCTATGAATGAAAGCAGAGCCTTTATGTACCAGCTAACTGCTGAACTGCAGACAATACTGTAAAATCTGTACTCCTCGATTACCTCAGCTGCCTTCGCATCGCTGGAGTGCTGCTGAGCCTTAAAAAGAGGCAGGCTGCAGGCGCCAGGATGGAGCTTCACAAAGTCTCTGTCAGTTGGAGAGCAGAAAATCTGCTTGCCCAGCACAGCCTCCCTGGTGAGAATGAGGAGGGTGGGTCGGGAGGGAGATATGATTAATACCTCGAAAACTGTTGCTCCAGCTATTTCTGCAGCTGGGCCATTTCGTTCTGCAAACTGCATTTTAGCTTCTCTTCAGTTCGGTTTCTTTTAAAACCTGCTAGTTTGGCAGATCGCTCATTTGCTGAGAGCTTGCTGCCTGACTCTTATAATAACAGACTCTGCAGGAGATAGCCCAGAGGTGAGCATTTTTGCACTGGCCTTCCTGAAAAACTGCTTCAAATGAGCCTCAATCTCTCATAGAAAATCGATGAGCGTGGCCTGGAGAGCCAGAATGCCAGCTAGTGTTGGTCAGTGTCTCTCCGCTGCCTTCTGCAGAGCTCCGTCATTGCCTGTCACCCCTGAGAAGTTGGGCTGCATGCTTCACATGCTTTGGAGTGCTCAAGCAGTTTCTTAAATCCTCCAGATATTGCTTGAACAGGAAGAGCCTTGGCTGCTGCAATTTTAGCTTCCAGAAAGCACCTGCCTTAGGGCTCGTGAAGTACCAACTCCGTAAGGGACAGAGGATGCTGCTCTCCCTGGCTGCAGTGGTCATTGAGAAGAGGGTATGCCGGCAGTAAAACAGTCCCTGGCTGTCAGATGTGAGTGATTGCTGGCTGGTGGGGGGTTGGAGGGGATGGACACACGTCCCTGTCTGATGAGAACTGCAAAAGAATATCAATAAGGTGCTGAGACGACCACTGCTATTGCCAACACCCTCTTTTTAGAAAAATGTTTACCCCGTTGCAAGCGTAACTGATGTAAATTGAATGTGTCAGGCTGTGTAGAAACACCTACCCCCTCCCTGAAGCTGCTCTCCCCTCGTTTGACAAGGTACAAACAGAGAGCCCGTTCGGATGTGAGCGGAGAGTACCAAACATTGCATCAAAAAGCAGGAGCCATCCTGTTACAATCTGCTGCTTGTCAGGATTTGACAGCGTTGTGAAATATAAATGATCTCTGAGATAGCAACGCCTGCCTCAGTCACCGGTAAACAACTCCCCTCATTAAAGAGATGCTTTAGAAATGACAGCACCAAATTATGTTAATATTTTTACGAAGCATTCTCCAGCCAGAGATCCTCAAGCAAGTTTTACCAGTCATTCACCAAAAACATTTATTTGCAAGCAAAGTGTCATTGCAGTTGAAAAACTGATGCCATTGAACAGGCTCCAAGTGGGACAAAAATGAACCTGTTTGGATGTAAGATAAGGGACTGTGAAGGAGGAGATGGATTTTTCCTAATGCTCCTTCTTTAAGATATCATCTGTAACCTTTTTTGACCCACAGATTGTCTTCGGTTCTGAGTTTGTTCAATGCCTAATTCAATATCCTTAGCCATGACAGTAACTCATAGGTCTTATCCCGCAATACAATCTTGCTAATGATTATAAATGGCTAGATCTGAAACTTGCTTGATCTGAAACTATATTCTACTGTTCAGCGCCCTCTGCAACCTTGTTAAGAGAACACGTCCAGAAACAGCCCTTGGGAAAGAGTCCTGAGTCATCCTGTCTCTCTCTTTAGCATTTGGATTTTCCTTGGAGACTTTTTGGTTAGTTTTTTGCCTTGATTTTGCTTATCTTTCAGATACACTGAGATTAGAGTCCAAGGCAGAATGGCTGCAGTGAAATCATTACGGATTCCACCTGCATCCTGCTCTGAGTCAGAGAGAAATTAACAGGATAATACAGGCTGTATATATTTCTCAAGTGAGAGATCACAGAGATCAGTCCATGTCAGAAATACCAATAGTAAGAACAGGCTATAGGCAGTGACAGATAATATTACATAAGATTTCCAAACTTCTTTTTTTGGGAGGATGAAAACATTTGATCCTCTTCTTGTCAACAGGCTCACTCTGATCTTCTTTTATAGCAACATTCCCCACTGAAGGCTCAGTTTCTCTCAGCCTGTCTGTTCCTGCCCTTCAGAAAAGACCTGGGCTCCTCTTTCTCAGGGCTCTGGCTGTACCTGCTCTTGCACAGGAGCAGTGTGGCAGTGAGACCCTCCACCCATCTTTCTCTCTAAGGGGTGTCTTTAATGTGGCACTGAAAGTTATTTCTGCTATGGACAGGTCTCCTGTCACTCCTGGATGGCATATTTTCATTACGTTGTCTAGCTGCTCATTTAGGAGAAGTTGTTTTTTTCATTTTCTGAAGATTTTTAGGACTTCCATTCACCATTTCTTCCAGCAGGTGATGATTTCTCCTCTTCCTCTTCCTCTTCCTTTTTCCTTTCTGATTCCCATCTAACAACCCATATAGCTGGCTGCAGTCATGTTAATACAGCTTAAAAAAACCAAGGAGAGAATATCTTCTGCTGGATCTGAAAAATACACATGGACGCTCCTTCTCTTGACCCTTTCAAATTAGACATGTAAGTTCAGACAAGAATCTCAGATTAATTCTGTCTGTCTCCCAGTTTTCTACACACCAGGGAGAAGCTGCTTGAGTATTCTTACAACATAAATATCCCAAATAACCCAGCTTTCATATTTATGAGCACAGGCTATGGATGTTAAGTGTAGGAATAATCATAATGTTATACAGCAAAGAAAGACACTGTTTTGATACTGTGTCCACCAAAGCCTGGTATATGATGCAGTTACACTCACGCTGACCTTCCTTTTGGAAATGCTTGATTATTATAATGCACAGGATTTTTAAAGAGCTAACTATGAATATCCATCTCTGGAGATATTGCTGGACCCTCTGGATGCCTAACTGTGTGATCTGTCCTAAGGAACCTGCTTTGGCAAGGGGGTTGGACTCAATGATCTCTGGAGGTGCCTTCCAACCCCTATGATTCTGTGATTCTGTGAATTCTAAATGACATCTACTGTTCCTATAAAGGTTAGGTATTCATTTGTGTTAAACAGCTTTCAATTTATAAAGGGTTTGGGTCCACCAGCCTGCTGATGAGACAAGATCGTTCCCTTTGCAGGGATGTAGAGTTAAGCAAGACTCACCCCGACTGAGAATTTGCTCCATACAATGTCCGTGTCCCTTTTGCCAGATGGAGTCAATGCACTGTGCTTCCTGTGTTACAACTAGCATCTTCAGCAAGCACTGAGTGGGTGGCTCACTCGGATCGCATCGGGAGAAGGCTTGAGTTTGGGGGAAATGTGCATTTAAGAACCTTGTCACTCCCAGGTTGTGATTTTCAGGATTGCTTTCCACCCACAGTAGTTGTGCAAGTGTCCTGTCTCTTTTTTAGGTAGGTGAGACAAACAAGTGCCTCTTGGAGGAAACACCCATAACTAAAGAGGTTGTTTCTGCACACCTGCAAGCCCTGCCTCAGAGCAACTGCGTTTACTTTTAACTTGACATGTTGTTGGCACCGGGAGAGACCAGAGGGTAGCTGTCACAGTGTGGGCATTCCCTGCAGGGATCCCACCAGCTTCTTGGGCATCGAGGTACCGAGAAGTGAGTGGATGCTCTGCAGCACAGCTCTGTGTGCCAGCTCGCAGCCAGAAAGGCAAGTTCCAGAGGGATTTCATCGCCTGCCTCTGCTGGCAGGGCTGTCCTTCCTGTGTCACAGGCTGGGAAGGAGGGTGCCGACATTTTCAGCATCCTGCCTCAGGCTTGTAATGCATCCCCTTTGGGTTTGCATTTCTCTCAGAGTGAACAATCTCCACGTGTTTGGAAAACACCGAGATTGTATTAGACACCACCAGGAATAAGGAATGACTGTTACTTACGTGTGATGCATTTCATTGTATTCCTAGTGCGTAGGGCTGTTTGCCTTGGTCTGTATTCACTATTCCCCACCTTCCCACCTTTGCTCTCAGGATTAATGAGCTGCAATTAGGACTATACAATTAGTAGATCTATTCTGATCTCTTTGCGACTGGCGTGTTTTCTAATAAGCTTTTTTTTTACTTACTTGGTTTGAAAACAGATGCAGAGTCCTGATACATTTAATCTGACAAGGAAGCCACAGCTGTCAAGAACTGTATTAAGGTGTGAATGAAAAGCTTATGCTGACAGAGGAATCCAGACTCATAGCCCTGATTTCCTTGGGCAGGTTCAACCGTAGCCTGCTGACAACAGTTAGACGTTACACAAGAGCACAGCTACCCCAGCTCCTTGCCAGGTTGCTTTTCCTAACACTGTGTGGTTGTTCTTTTCTTTATTCTGCCCTTAAGATGAGGGAAACAACCATTCAGAAGCAAGATGGTGACTTAGAAAACACATCCTGCCTGAGCTGAAGAAGCTTTCTTTGAAGAAAGGCAGGACTACTAGGGCTTGGATAACATTAATTTAAGTTCCCAGGGAAAGAGACACACGGTGTTCATTATAACAAACTTTGAAAGTTTTATTAAGCCAAAATAAAAGGTATAATTTACAATGTCTTTCTTGCAACAGCTTTCTTAAATTGCTTCATGTTGATCAGTTCATGTTAGCAACTGGTTTTTGACTCAGTATGAAGTGGAATTCACTTACCCAGTCCAGGAAAAGACTATAGCAGAGCACTTGGCATGTTACGGGCTTGAAAGTGATACAGTTTTAATGATGGTGTAGCTCCCTCTTGACTCTGAGGACTAGATGGAAGATGAAGTGCTGTATGTCTGAATGAAAACTTTACCCTCCAATAATGCATCACTGATCCTCTTATGGAGGAATGGGAATCAGTCTTCCCCTTATGATTTGAAAGCCCTTGTGTTCACCCTGTGCCTGTGGATAAATCCAAGCTCGACTCTCAGTATAGGTGGTTGCAAGGAGTATGGACTGGAATTCTAGCTTGCTGCTTACTAAAAAGCACCTCACAGCCCTACATTTTGGAAATCACAGAAGCAGGACGTGGTTTTTCTGTATGCTGTCCTATAGGCAGTGGGAGCTGCCTATAGGCAGAGATGCCACTTCCCAGCTTTAGAAGACATTGTAGGGGCAATGGAAACACGTATGGTACCTGTGGGTATGGTTACCTGTGGGTGAAAATCAGGGCATCATGAATGCTTCCCACAGCTTGGAGCCTGGGGTTGTAAAAACTGGAAAGATCTCTGAAAATGTGAATATGAGAGAATTGTCGAACACTTGGTTGAAGCCCAGCTTGCTGTGACATAGTTAAAAGCTTCCTTGCAGCTGCCCAGACTGTAATCTCCATCAAACAGAGCAAATGCTGGTGTTCTGGCTGGATTGCTACAGCTGTGTAACAGTAATACTCATGTATATTTTTAAAATACCCAAATACTGTTTATACACATCACAGAAAATAATAAATGTGAGTAAGATTAACTCTACAACAGACTTCTAATACACCAGCAATTGAGTGTATAAAAATACACCCACACTGTATAGTTTCTCCTTTAAAATAACATTTTTTTTCTACAAAGCCCAATTAAACCAACAAGAATTCCACCAAGAATAGAAAGTTCTCTGTCCACAGACAGCTAATATATCTTGCCTAGTCTTTTGAGAGCCCTAAAAGCAAAATTTAGTAGCTTGTTTCCAGCAATACTTTTCTACAAGGGAGAAAAAGAGTAATTTATTTTTGATTCAGAGGACAAGTGGCTAAGCAGGGGATCACCAGCTGGTATTTAGATGACTATCTTTGTGGAATATATTGTGGACTCTAAGTAAAACCTCTCACAAGTCTGTAAAGTGCATGGTTCGGTGGTGGAACCTTTTGCCTGTGGATAGAGTTGGATCAAGCACATAGCAAAGACAATTACGTGTGTAATAATTCTAACCAGAGCTCTCACAGTAAATGCCAGACAAGGTTTCAAATCACATAACATGTTCAAAGGAGGGACTTGAAGAGGAATCCGTGCTTTCTGTTTCTGTTTGGTGTCATTCCACAGAAATACACATCAATGTGTGTTATTAACCTGTATACTGATGATGAACCAGCCATCAGTGACAGTAAGTTATTGGAACAAGTTCTGCTCTTGTGGAGGTGCCATGGGCCTGGTCAGAACAGTGAAGGAAAAACAGTTCTGGGGAGAAAAGCTATAATTTCCCTCCAGAAGCTTATGAGGGAGCCAAGGAGCACTGGAGAGAATAGGAGGGCAGGAGCCAGCAGAATGCCTCAGGGGCAGCTGATCTTAGTGGGGCGCATCCAAGTGACACTAAATAGGACAAGGGGAAGGCACAAAGCTGCACCAGGGCAGGGTCAGATTAGGTGTTAGGAAAAAAAAATTACTGAAAGAGTTGTCAGGGCCTGGAACAGGCTGCCCAGGGAGGGGGTGGAGTCACCATCCCTGGATGTGTTTAAAAAAAGGGTAGACGAGGTACTTAGGGATATGGTTTAGCATAGGACAGAAACAGTTGGACTTGATCTTAAAGGTCTTTTCCAACCTTGTGATTCTGTGTGATTCTGTGTGATTCTGTGTGATCTGAGAGACATGGATGGTGCAGTGGTGGTTGAGTCCTCAGCTCACACAAGGCTTCCTTCCTTCCTTCCTTCCTTCCTTCCTTCCTTCCTTCCTTCCTTCCTTCCTTCCTTCCTTCCTTCCTTCCTTCCACCCCTCCATTCCCCATCTTTCGCATAAATCCAATAGCATTTTTAATCTCAGTTCATCGCAGACAGCTTGTCCAAAGTGTCACAGCCATCTGGGATGTTGATGCATAGTGAAATGGAGATCATATGATCTTGCTTTAGCTTTTTTTCCCCCCTCCCAGTCTGGACAACCTTGGAATAATGTTTAGTGGCATTAAAACAGTACATTTGGACTATCACCATAAATAAGATGCACTATATATGTCAAAACAAGTTCTTATGTAATACAGATCTCTGTGGTTTCATTTACTAGTAACACCCTTTCTAAGTCATAACAGGGAGTGAAGCAATCTCTGTGATATGGAAATTTCTTCTCAAGTGCATAAATTATGTCTTAATGCTTCAATTGCTTGAAAAGTGGGACAGTCCCACAGGTCACCATTTCTATTCCAGTGATAAGATTTGCAAATATTAACAATGATTTCTGGTTTATGGGGAGGATTAACTTTACAGGCATGAGGGGTCCAGTTTAGTTGAACATGGGGAAAGAAAAGACTTAAATGTTATAAATTAGCAGATCAAGTAATGAAGGCAGCTTTACTTGGTTTGTAGTGATTTTATAAACTCTCTCAATTCTGAAAAGCTAAATCATGCACTTAGGTCCCATGTCAGATCTCTGTG
Organism: Porphyrio hochstetteri; assembly: GCA_020800305.1. Lineage (NCBI taxonomy): Eukaryota > Metazoa > Chordata > Aves > Gruiformes > Rallidae > Porphyrio > Porphyrio hochstetteri. Next base: position 62,769,996 of record CM036908.1, on the reverse strand, counting down.
CCTTCACCTTCAGCCTAGTCCCTAGCATGGGGGTAAGAGGCACATGGAAGGCGCAGGGGAAGAGATGATGTGCTGAGACCTGCCCTCAGGTCTGCCTGTGCCACAAGTTCACCGTGTGCTCCCTGACTAGTCACCTCTCTTAAAAATTATGGACATGTCCTTGCCTGCGAGCTGCCTTGTTGTTTGAAACCCAACTCTCAGATAGACCCTGGGTTTTCACAACTGATTTCCCGTGGAATTGAAGCAGTTCAGCATGTCTCACTGCTGAGTTGAGTGTGGTTCATCAGGAAGATTTCTGAACCTCCAGAAATACGTGCAGATTTGCTTTGCTGTACTCATTTCTCCTTGTTTGAGCACTAAAAACGCATTCAGGCAGTCATACAAATAACAGTCATTGAAATGGAAAGCAGCAAAATTATGAATATTGTATAATGTGATGTTAAATTACGAATAAATAAAACATCTGGGGCCAGATGTTGCTGTTGGATTCCTGTGTGGAACTGCCATTCCTTTCAGCAGCATTGTATGTGCACTTCTGAGAGCAGAGTTTGGCCCTTGATGTAGGGAAGAAGTGTTTTTAATGTAATATTAATGGAGGATGATTTCTCCATTAAAGACAAGGTAACCTGGTAGATGGAGAGATTAACATATTTTATAAAATCATTTGAAGGTGTCTCTACAACAACCTTTCATAACAGTGACTTTTTTAGAGGTTAAAAGGATAGAACAGAACAGTGGAAGAAGCCTCTACTTAGTACATATGGTGAGAAAAGGGAGCAGTGTAAGAAATGCATGTGAAGTAAGCCTGAGCGCTCAAACATCGCTCAAGAGTTTTGAAAGATAGAAGATCGGTGACAATATGTCTAGGAGGATAAAGTAATATCAAAATGTCCCACCTCAGGTGGACCTGCCATGTACTGAACTCCCTTTTTTCCCTTTTTGAAAGTCTGCTGAGTCTTTTCAACAGCACAGAATTTACTAATCCCCTTGGCAGGGTTACCAGGAACAATTGGCCATTTACTCAGGGAAAAACATCCCCTTCACAGAGGAATGCATTGCTTGGTTGCGGACGGGTTTGCAAGATTTGACCTTTAGTAGGATCCAGAAGATCCTTTTACAACAGGGTTGATTTCTCCGTAGGTTCAAGCGGGATGTGTGCCCGTGCTTGTGGTTGCAGGCACTGCTTTGTGACCGCCTTGTCATGTAGCTGCTGGCTCCTGCTCCCCTCCACAGTTCCTGCCTGGGCTTGTTGGCCATCTGCTTTATCAGAGCAAGCAGGAAGCCTTGGAGAGCAGTTATTGTTTATTTTGAAATGTCCACAAAGGGGTTAACCTTTTTGAGATACACATCTCATTTTCCAGCCTGCAGTCTTGCTCCAGCAGATCGAGGTTGGCAGAGTACAGAGGATCCAGGCTCAGTGCGGGTGGTGGACTTTGTGGATGACCTTTTATACAAAGCCTTTTAGCCAGACTGGGCACACTGGTGAAAGAAATTAAAGAGCCAGGCAGTAATTCCCTGCTTTCTGCACATTCTTTTTTAAACCTTTGATTAAGGTGCCCTTAATTTCTGGACAGAGTTTCCCACTTGTTCTTGTTGATTCCCTGCTCCGCATAAGATGTGTGATGGGATGTGCTGTGCCAAGGACCAGCACTGGGCCATGGTCCCCTCCATGTGAATTTTAGGGCAGGCATTATAAAGCTTTTGTAGAGTAACCCTGGTACGACTTCCCACTGTGCATCCCTTGCCATTAGATGTCCCCTCAGGGAAAGGGGGCTGCATGTTGCACCATCCAGGCACCTGGTACCCAGGTCTCTAGTCTCACTGGGGACACCTCTCAGCTCCAGTCAGCTTGGGAGCTCCCAGGTTTCAAAACAAACTCTTAAGTGTGTGAAAATACATTCTGAAAGCAACACCATCATCTGGGCCTGGGCAGCTATCAACAGTCCATGCCTCTGGAGAGGCAGCGAAGGAAGGGACATAAAAGGCATATAAAGCCTTTGCCACAAGTTACTTATTGAAGCAGAATCCAAGTAATCAGTGACCAAGGGGAGACTACGGAATATGTTAGTTTTTTGGTGATAAAGAGAGGGAAACCTCACTTTTGGACAGTGTCCTGAAGTTTTATAGCCCTGTCTTCCTTCTGCTCCTTACTCCTGGCTCTTCCTTGACCCATATGAGCTTGTGCAAATTCCATCTTCTGCCCAACATCATCTGTCCATAAAGGCCTTTAAAAAAGCTGAATGTTCTTGGCCTGTGGATCTTAACTCAGTGAAACTATCTACAGATGGCAGTTTCTCTAGGTCAGGGCAAAAAGCCTTCCCTTCCAAACAAACACATCTGCAATCGGGAAGCCCTCCTCTGTAGCACAACAGGCGCAGCGCAGGGCAGGCACTTGCTATTTGCTAGTTTGGGTTTCCTTGACATGAAGGAAGGGCTATGAAAAAAATATAAATCTGCTCAACAGTGTTTTGGTCAATGCTGCGTGAAATGACATCATCGCTAACCCAGCCAGATGGGGCCGAGCCCCATGTCTGTGAAAACGTTCACAGGAGCAGGGAGCACCTTCAGACAGACGCTTTCCATTAGACTAAACACAGATACTCCTTTTAAAAGGGTGCAAGGAAATCGAGCTGCGGACTAAAGCCAACAGTTAAACACAGCTGTTCCTTTGCCTTGCTGCTCCCTGCTACCACCCCCACCCCACCGTGTCCGTCTGTGTCCCCCCGCACCCTTGTTATTTTTTTTTCCAAGGTGTGGGCTCAATCAGGAAAATGGAAAGATGGTTGAGAAATTCTCTGTATGTCTTCTGCACCTTGGATTTTATAGGGAGAGTTCTGCAGTTTCCCTTCCAGTTTTACTCATCCAAATGTTATCTACACAAAATCCGAATGTTAGAACCAGAGGGGAAAAATTGGATATGGCATCTTTTGGGTGTAAAAAAAATGGTGCCAGAGCTTTTACAGGGCCTTTAAAAATGGTGCCTCACCTGCACTATACATTTCATATCCCAGTGTTTCAATTTATGATGTTTCCTTTGGCTATGGCTGTATGCTATCCTGTTTTTTATATCTGTCAAGAACCCCTCTGCCACGTCTCTGGAGTCTTTGGACTTCAGGGTGTTAATAATGAACATCTTACGCTTGTTTCTGTGCCTGTGTCTGACAAGGACAGCACTGGCTTTTAAAAACCCTTTATCTGCACTGAGTGGAAAATGATGTTCCCATGCCATGGGACTTTTCTGAGCCTTGGTATTTTCTCCTCCTATGTGGAAATAAAATACATGCTAGGTTTGTGACAGGTTGGAGTACCGCAACATAATTTTGGTTTTTATCAGTCAGGTTGGAGTGCGCGCTCGGTCAGTCTTTGCAGAGGGCAATAATGTCTGCTCCTTCCCATGGAATTATCTGGCCAAAATGAAGAGGAAAATGCCCTCTCCAACAGGTACTGTGACAGCTGGGTGCCATGGCCAGGCTGATCCAGCAGCAGCAGTGGGTGCCTGTCCATACATCCGTCTCTCTTTTCAGTTCTCTGTACCAGAGCAGTGGCTTTCCTGCAGCTCAGAGGCATTTCCCAGCAGGTCTCTCACAAGCAATGAGCTCCTGCCAAAAGAATTTATTTTCTTGAATCAGCATTTTCTGACTGGAAAGAAGAAATTCCAATTGCTTCTGCTCATTATAAAGGAGCAGACTCACAGTCCCTGGGAGAGAGACTTTACCCATCACGTTTGGCTCAGTGTAGGTCTAAGAAATATGTAGTAAACAGCTGGCCTAATGGAAGATCTCCCAATATTTCAGTGTGGAGAAGAGCTAATAGTTTTTAAAACATTCGCATGTTTAAAAATACGTTTGAGTCGTCTCCAGCAGGCTCATGCTAACAGCATAGAGTTGTTCCTGCACTGTCAAAAAGAGGAGGTTGCATTATCAAAGACTTCAGCTATTTCCCCTGGCTAATCTAGAGAATCCCAAACTCACTGAAGTGCCCTGGGCAGACATTTTATAGCAGTACAGGCTATTTCATTGCTGGAAGCAAGTCTATAATAGCTTTTAAGCATCATTCAGCCTGAATTATCTGCCTAAGACATGTACATAAATCATGTTATATTACACAATATTTTTTCTTGCCCCCTTTCTTGAATTTTACTCCTCCAGTGCAAGTTCTGGAAAAGAAGCAAATTAGATTTCCTTCAGTTACTCATCACAGCTAGTGGGATGACTGAGTTATGCCAGGAATTTTTGGCCCGGTTTGTTATATTCAGAGGACTGAAATTCTGTCTAATGAAGTGGGAGAAGAGCTACAGAAGGAGGAGGCAGTAACTTATTATTACTCATTTTACCTTGCTTGATTTTCTGCCATTTATCTATCTGCGTATGCTCTACACTGTTGTAGTACCTGGATGATCCATTAACTGAGTCTCATCCTCATTACTTGCCTCCTGAGGGAGGTTTGTGTCCTAATGATGAGGCCATTTAGCAAGAGAATTTAACCACCGTAATTCATCCCAGCCCTAATTTCCAGCTATTTTGTATGGGCTTAGTTCTTGAAAGGTGGTTAAAGCCCACAGTACCTGCTGGGGCACCTCCCATGAGTGGTGCAAATCTAGCATTTCCATAGCAGAAATTGGATAAAATATGGAAAATATGTCCATGGCAGGGAACAGAAACAAGACCCACCTGTCTCTCTGAATGCTATAAGTATCAGGCTTATATATTAAGCGTGACCATTGCAGCATGGCCTTGCATGCTTGTCCCCTCTTGCTTTAGGAAATCTCTCATTCTCACTTGCATGGGGACAGTGGCTCAGGAAAAAGATGTGCTCTCACCTGGAATTGCAAAGATAACCCAAATCTTAGAAGTTGTGTGGAAATATAGCCTGCATGCACCAGGGAAGCAGCAGTCACCCAACTAGTCACTGTGTGGCAGCTTAGAAACGCTCCTTCTTCGGATGGAGATTATAAGAGGGAGAAGCCTAGAGGGCAGAGGACACAAAACCAAGGGAAACTGTCTTTTTAGTTCGGTTTTTCCAAAACCAATTTATTAATGGGATCTTTTTGGGTGCTACCTGTAGAATTTAGTCTCAGTACACCTACTTGTGGGTGTTAAGTGGTCCTGGAGTTACTGAGTGGTTGGAGGGGAGATGATCTACTGATGCTCTGATACCATCATGCCCAGACTGTTGGCTTGTAGAGGATATCTGAGTAGCTGGTGAATGGTACACACTGAATACAGTAAAACACTCCATCTTCCCCCTGGAGCAGGAGCCATTTACACCCACACAGGCAGAGCTGTCCAGATTTGGTGTAGGAAAGACTGGTGAGTCTATTGCTAGGGAAGTATGAAAAGTAATATGTAGAGAAATCTTGGCAATGAGGTTAAGAAGCAGTGTTGCTTACAGCCCCATTCCTTCTGAAGCTGGTGCCTGGCTCTGGGGTGATGGTTCCCTAATCCATGGCAGACACAGACACCTCTTTTCAGTGGTAGGATGAAATAGAGAAGAAGCACAAGTCCATTGCCTTCCTGACCATATGCTAATTGGCTCACAACAGGCCAAATGAGTTGAAGTCCTGCACAAGGGCCCAGGGGAGTGTGAACATGTCCATAATGGGTCAGTGACCAAGACCTGCCTGTTGCCTGTTAGTGTGCTAACTATCGAATTAATCTTCATTCCCAGAGTCCCTGAAGTGTGTCTAGGTGACATCTCTGGAGCCTGAAGATCACTGGCGATGTTCTGCAGCATTAACACCAGAGGGACATGCTCTTTAGTCATCCACCACCAGCATTAACACAGGAGGGACACACATTTCAGTGATTCCCCTGCTTTCTTTTAGATGTGAAGAGTGGCATCTCCCTCCAGGAGTGAGAAGACAAGTTTGTGTCAATAAATGTTCTGGCTGCCAAAAAAATACCAGGCATACTGTAGTAGTGTTCGTACGATGCTGACACGTGCCCACGGGAGCACGGCTGCCACCACCACCTCATTTCACAGAGGCCATAGACAGCTGTCAGATAACAACTTGGGATAATTAGTGTCCTGAAGGGCTTGAACTGAGTGCTCAGAAATGAAAGAGTGTATTAGAGAACAGCTATTCCCTCCTCACCCCTCGAGACTGGTTGTGTATTTCCAGCTCGACAATAACATTAAAAGAAAAAAAAAAAAAAAAGCAATACTAAGGAAAGCAATATAGCTGCCTAAATTGCATTTGCTGCATCTTGGGCTTACATTTCATTACAAATACCTTCTTACTCAGGGTACAGTCTTTTTAAGTCATTAAGACAAGTCCTGAAGTCCTTTCTCAGTTTTCACTCATACCTCGCATGCTTTCTCATTAACTCCAGTGGATGTCTCTTTGTCTGACTGAAAACTGAAAGGGGGCCTTGGGATTTGAAAAACTGGGAATTTTGCTTGAGTAAGCATCAAGAAATGTGGCCACGATAATACCCTTTTCTTTTTTTCTTTCCCTCTGTTTTTTTTTCCCTGTTGCTTTTCTGACAGCTCTGAAAGAGTGGGAGGGAAGCAGTTAGGACTCACCACCTTTTGGGTTTGTTTTTGAGGATTTGTGAAATGTTTTTCTTTTGAGTTTCTGAGCAGAAGGTCATTTCAAAGGGAAAGCCATCATATTTCATTTAGAAAATGTCAATTAAAAATTTTAGGGGCTTTTTTTCAACGAAGCCAACATGAAGATACTGAGATAACTACCAAAACATTTAGGTCAACAAAAATCTCGCCTTTTCTTTCTAGATGATAATGGCCCCAGAAGTTTGAACTGAATTTTTTGTCCTGTTCTAAAAGAAAAATTTGGCTAAATCAATCCCATAGAGACTGTGTTCAAATGGGGACATGTTTACATATCTGCCTCTGATCATACAAGATAGTGCTGGATTATGGGATGTGCTGGCTTTCCAGCCCCAGAGAATGGCACGTCCTCACTGTGATCCTGTCTCTCACCAGAAATGTGGACTACTTAGATAACAGCAACTTCACACTTTTCCTGACCTCAGGAAAAAAAGCCCTACTTTTTAAGGAGAAAGTGAGACCAAGGACAAAACTGTATTTCAGCACTTCTGGATGCTCTGGAGAGGATGCTCCTGTTTTATCAGCAGAGGGTGACATGCTGTATGGGAAAACCTCAACCTCAGAAAAAGTTTACTTTCTTCTATTTTGAATTTGGTTTAAACATCACCAAGAGGTTAAGAAAAGTTACTAAAATAAGTGTGAACAGATTTATCGAAGGTGAGATCAGGAATGCCTAGCTATGGGTTACGGCAGGGTAGCAAAAGCAGTTAGCAGTCACAGGTGCCTGGGAGAGATGCTGACCCAGGGAAGGCTCTATTGCCTCTGGGGATGCAGCCTCCAGCAGAAAGGTGACAGAAAGCAGCTGCAGGACAATAATAGCTTAAAACCAGCATAGATATATCTGCAATTAGCATCTGAACATGCTTAATTTTCACTCTCTTTTACTTGTGATTCTAACCTCCAACCTCTCCTATCCTATTTTGTGGAGCTGTACTGCTGCTTCACAACCTCCCCATTCTGCCAGATGAGTCCAGAAAAAGCTGTGGCAGAAATGACCAGGCATCCTGACAGTATGCCCATGCCAGGCTCCACAAAATAAACCTTTTTTTCATACACCACAATAATGGACACCGCCCCTTCCTCAGCCTCATTTAATGACCCATAACTGAGTGAATAATTCATTCAGTGCCTTGAGATCTTGCGTGGAGACTTGTTTTACCACAGGGCCCTGGGGAATGAAAAGAGTAATAAAGTTCCAGCTTTTAACCCATCCATTTACAAAGCCTCGTTATATTATTGCTTCCATGATCAATTTAAATGAACATGTTGGAGGTTTACTAGCAGCCTTCCTGTATTTCATGCCTTACTACATATTTTTTCAGAGCATTTACAGCTTATACTTATTGTTGGTTTGAAGGGAATAGAGAATTCCCAACTGCAAAGTCATACTTTTATTTAAAGCTTTAATTGTCTTAAAGAAGAGACTTTCTGAAATCTAGCCCTTTTGGAGTCACTGATGCTGTTTATTATCCAGTAAACTCTTTTAAGCTTTGGGACAGGTTAATACTCCTCAGAATCAGTATAATTTTTCTTAGGCTGTGTAACTGTGTTTATATGAGGATCTTCATTTCGCTTTGGCAGCAGAATTTCTTTTCTGCTTCTGAAAATTAGGAAAAAAAAAAAAGAAAAGAAAAGAAAAAAAGCCTTCCTAAGCTGGATTGCTTTGCAGCTGTGAAAACCTATAATAACTTCAGTCAGATTACAACTACATCAAAGGTATTATATATCCCTGAGTAACATATTTACTGGGCTTTTCAACAGCTGTATAATTAGCTCTGGATGACTACTTTTTTGCTCCACATCTTTAAATATCCATATTTCAAAATTCACAGAAATTCAAAGGGAGAGTAGTTTTCCCTTTCACAGAAGGTACAGCCCACCAGATTTTTTCCCTTCACTTTTTATTTAAATTTAAAAAGGGGAAAGAAAAAAAAAGGAAATAAAAGGCCTCAAACTTGCTTGTCCCTCTCCCCTGGTAACCAGACCCAAGGTATCCATCTCCCGCCTGATTGATGAGGGAGGTGACTCAGGCGGGACAGGGGATGGGCCCTTTGTGGCATCCCTGAGGAGGCAGCTTAGAGGCAGCAGCTGTCCCCAGAGCCAGTCACAGCCCCCTTGCACAATAGGAGGATGGCAGAAGGTGAGGGAAACGCTCGTGCCTCCACAAGGAGGAATAAAGACTCCATATGTCCCAGGTCTCAACAGATGCTCTTGTGGGGTGACCCCCTTCGCTGTCCCCTCCCTCCCGCCTTACACTTGCAGCGCCTCCATCACCAGCACTGACAGCCCCTATTCATGGGGACACCTCCAGTGAAGGTCCCCGTAACGGCCCACTGTCACAGCAGGAGGTTTTGAGGAGGGGGTTGTGTGTGGAGCTGGACCGGACAGACTGTGGAGTCCAAAAACCCCTCTCCTACTGTGAGGAACACTTTTACACAGCCTCTGTACAAATGCTGATTTCCTCTTTTAATGCTTTTCTCTCAGCTGATGGGACTTTGAGCTCACTTTTATCTTTAGAAAGTTTTCCTAAGAAGAGCTCCTTGCCTGGATTTGTCTGTTCCCCCCCATGTTTCCTTACAGCCCTGTGATGTGTTGGCTGGCTGGCTCTGATGTGCAGTAAAGACCCAGCTGGCTGAGCACTTTCAGGACAAACAGATAAGACAATTTACTATCTGATTTTATGAGAGCCGTTTACACTTTGCAGAATTTTTTAAGCAGCAAGCCCTTAAGAAGCATCTTCTGAGCATGGTACCTAGGAGAATTGCACACACATTTCCTGTCAGCAGCCGGAGAATAGTGTCTAACACCTGCTATGAAGAGCTTGAAATATATTCTTAAATAGCTTGATTGCTTTGCATTTCGCTTGAGATGAGATGAGACATTATGGCGCAGTTTCTTTTCCACAAGGAGACCTACTGCAGATACTTCTTCAGCGAAGCTCCCCAGCAGCATAGCCGAGCCCGTCCTCACTTGTGCTTAGGCTCGCTGGGATTTCAGCCTGTGCTTAAAATTTAGCTCATGCCCAGAAGGACCCTCAAGACCTGTATCTGGAGAAGAACGGACATGGACCACAGGCTATTGAGGACAGAATTCTGCCCTACTACGGTTTTAAGTGTCAGATGAGAGGAGGGATAAATGCCCATAGGACTCTCAAAGGGTCCATGCTATAAGCACAGACTTAAGACTCTGCAGTGTTTGTTCTTCCTCTGCATCACACCAGGCAGCACTCAGAAAGGCAGCAGAGAGAGCACCATGTGTTTTGCAAGAGAAGTAAAGACATCCACCTTGGCTTCCTGGCTCCGTCTGGTTTGTCGGATCATCCATCCCCGTGATCTGCAGTGTCATCAGGAGGAAACCTTCCTACCTCTGGCCAGGTGAGAGTCAGCACCTGTTGGGGAATGGCTGAACACACCTTCCTCTGCATCCCTGGCCTCTGATGCTCTGCCCAGTGTGCTGCCCTTGTCAGTGATGAACCAGGGCATATTCAGCTACCCAAACACTGGATGGGTCAACCAAACACTGGAAGCTATACAGCACTTCCCAAGAGCTTAAACCCAAGCCTCTTTGATGTGCAGCACTTGGGAAGGAGATGTGCTGAGAGTGACAGACACCCTTACAGGGGACCCTTTTTTTTCAGCATTTTCAATGGGGGCACATTGCCACCCATTACCTTGTAGGCCTTGCACCCCCTGTACCAGCCCACACCACCATGCACCCACCCCGTGGGCTGGTTTATAATTGTTTCAGAAGGCACTGTGGTCTCAGCTGAATTTGGTGGGACCTGGGACCCCGTATCAAAATTATATGAAAAAGGAAGCAGCAGTGATTTGCTACCCCAGAATGTTACTGTTTTCATACACCTGAATATATGCTCTGTAAAGGAAAGAGGGAATCTATTAGGTATGTAAATATTAATATTTATGAAATAAATCCTGAAGTTTCAACTCTTCTTTGGTTGTGGATGTCTTGAAGCTTATTCCATGGAGGATAATGTTTTTCTGCTAACAGGTAACATGGTGGAAAAATCAGGACAGGCAGAAACTCGTTTAGCATTTCAATTAACAGGGAAAAAGGCCCTGGGATTTGAGTAGCAATTTTTTTGTAACTTTCAGTGAATATTTTCAAAGCTTTCTCAAATAATGTAGTTTTCTTTGAACTTTGGTTGCTGGAAGATGCCCAGGATTTTAACACAGATAACTACCTTTCTTCTCACTGCTACTCCTCCAGCTGCAGCATGGTTCAACTGTGTTTCCTCATCCTCATTTCATGTTCCCTGTGCATTGGCAAGGACCCTTCATTCCTTGCATAGGTGGCTGGACCAGGGTGCTGCAGCTAGGCTGCTGGTGGGAAGGCTGGATGTGATGTAAGCCTGACTAACTCCAGCCACAGTGCACGCATTTTGCTCTTGTAAATTTAAAAAAGAACCAAAACAATGAACAAGGGCAGGTGTAAGGATGTATTAGACAGCTTCAGAGGTATTCTAATTATTTTTTGGTCTATGGAGGAGTAGAAACTGAGCCTTGCAAATGGTTTTTGCAAAATGGAGTTGAGCCAAAATACCCTTACTTAGGGTCTAGCAACAATAGGAAAATCCATCCTAGATTCTGTCAAAATCTTCATGAGAAGGTTCTGTCAAACATATGTGATGAGGACAAACCAGCACATTTCAATTGTGCCCACCCTTCCTGGTCAAATCTAGTTCATTTTATTGTCCTTTTGCCAAATGTCTATGTTTTTAGAAAGAAAATAACTTTTTTCATAAAAATAGATGGAAAAAGCCAGCTTGGGAACCAACAGAGGTTGACCATGTAGAATAATCCTTGCTGTCTGACTTCTCTGACTACACCACACATGTTCGTTGCTCCTGTGTTCCAGGGCTGGGCAGAGGGGATGTGGCAGATGTAATTCAATGCCCGTGATTCCTGATTTACAGCCATAAGCAACTGGATATGCCTCCTCACCATTCCTAAGATATCCCATTAACTGGAATAGACTGGGAATTTTCCAGGGTGGCATGAAGTCAGCTGTGTCCCAACAGAGAACTTAGCCCAGGGAAACTCCTCCTCCCTCCTGGCATTGGTATCTCTGTGAACTTCAGAAGCTCTTACAGCTCTGAGTTGGCGGTAGCTAACGCTGGAATTTTGGAAGGATACATCTGTTGTAAAGGAAGGGTCTGATTTTAAGTATTTAAATTAATGGTCAGCTTCTCTGTTGTGGTTTGGCACACAGGGGAGAGGAGCAGGGCTGTCCCTTCCTGCTTGTGAAATCCCATCCACAGGAAGAGAGCCCATACATCAAAGGGGCCTCTCTCACATGCTGAGCTGCTGGGATCCATCATGCATATGCACACATCTCCGGAAGGAGGGCTGACACCACTGTCCATGTGTATTGCTTCCACCACTGTCAATGTGTATTGCTTCACAGAGCAGATCTGGTTCCCTTTGCTGCCATAGCAGCCCAGGGAGTTTGTGTTCCTCACATCCCACAGCAGATGTGCTGTAGCTAAACTGTGAGTGCTTAACGGTCAAAATCACATCCATAGGTAAATCTGCAAGGGGTACCCACTGGCTGGCTCTTCAGCTGCCACATATTGCTGTAGTCCTGCAGCTTATCTGCAGGGCGATGTTGCCCCACAGCATGTGAGGGAATGGCCCATCATAATCTGCTTTGCAGCTTTGCAATGCCACATGATAGGACCACAGACTGTACTACAGTCCATGAGTCACCTCTGCTTCTATCAACCAGTGTGTGCAGAGTGAGGTTCGAGTTTTGCCTTCTGTGCCACAGTGATATTTTCAGCTGCAGGGCTCTGTAGGGTGAGGCAAGGAGTTCCCTGGTTATTTGCAGACTACTTTCCTTTTAAAGGAATCATGCTGTCCCTCCCAGTAAGGGATTCGATCCTGTTATCGGTGTGAAAGCACAAATGCCCATATCCACAGTTCAGGATAAGGACAGACATGCTAATTGCATGTCTGCAAGATGTTTAAAAGAAAAGGTGTTGAGCTTTGGATTGGTGCTCCTACACAGACATAAATTCTAATATCAGGCAACCAATAAAAAAAACCCCAACGAAAAACAAGAGGAAATGAAAACAAATAAAATACTCTACATGGTGGTTTGTAATGGATCTGACAAGTCTGGCGGCTACTTCAGTAGCATAAACACACATTCCAGGATGCACTATGTTTTATATTGTACATGTTAAAATATTTAGCAACCACATTGCTATAAACATTGTTTTGATCTCAAAGTGCACCATATTTTAAAGCCTGTTGTACTCCGGGAAGAATTATATTCTCCAGCCTCCTTAATAAAAGCCACAATCTATGATGCTCTTGATGTGCACAGGCCTAGACTACACAGTATGATGACATTCTTCAAGAGGCCTTTAATGAATTAATGCCTCTCCAAATGGTTTTAAGCTTACAAAAAGAAGATGTGTGCATGATCCTAAATCATTTGGAGCCATTTTATTCAGTGCCTATTGATTTTAGTGCCAGTAAACCTCACTGCTGCCTGCCTCTGATGAGTATTACATTATATCCTCCATAGCACACAATGGGATTTAACGGCGCCAAAAATGTAATTTCAGCACAAAATCCAGAAGTCATTATGACATCAACTCTCTTTTTTCTTCAAAACTTAAGGTACCCAAGGATCAAAGTTCTGAATAAATAGCCATTTCTCTGAAAGGAATTCAGGGAACTTAGTCCTGTATCTTCAAACTGAAATGGGCTTAAAAATAAGAAACATCAAAGTTAGTGGGTTTTTTCTCACAAAGCCTTTATAGGGACTCATTATTTTAATATTGGTAATGGCAGACAAGAATGTCTGTGTCTATGCTTGGTATGTATTTGTAGAAAGAAGTTCTCTCTCTTTTCCCTTTAAGGCAAGTCAGACAAGATGTTCTGGTCAGCGGGGTCAGAAATGGTCACGCAACCATGCACAGAAGTGTTAATGTTCACTCATAAACCTCCCATAGACAGAAAAACCTACGGGGTGATGTTAATGATTTCTCCTCCAATTGTGTGTGTGACACAGTTTTGCCTTCCCAAGAGCAGTGAATTTACTGACTTAGCAGTCTGAAATGCTTCACCTTGCAAGCTGTCGTTGGGGGAATACTGGTGGCCACAACATGGAACCAATACTGCAGACATGTGATTCTGTGGCTGGTTGCAGATACAGACCCAAAACGTTCTCAGTTCCTAACATAGGAAATGGATGATAAAATCAGTCAAGCCCAAGAGGCAGAGAAGAGGAACCTTGGATGCTTTAATCTAATTTAATTTTGTTTCATTTTGTTTAATTTCATATCTTCTTCTATTCTTTTGGTCTTTTCCCTTCCCCTTCCTTCCCATTCCTTTTGTCAGCAGTACCACCGCCAACCCATGCAGATATTTATGCTATTTTAGAGTTCTGACAATGCCTGCAAGCAGAAGCATTTTATTTTCCTAGGTCTCAGGGAGTTGCTGCTAAAGATAAGAATATACCTCAAGTCCTCAGTTCACGATGCATCTTTTTCAGATGTGCTCTTCAGCCCTATCCTGCAATCCCAATCGCAGAATCACAGACTGATTTGGGTGGGAAGGGACCTTTAAAGACCATCTAGTCCAACCCCCTGATGTGATCAGGGGCATCTTTAACTAGATCATACTGCTCAGAGCCCTGTTCAACCTGACCTTGAATGTTTCCAGGCACAGGACATCTACCATCTCTCTGGGCAACCTCTTCCAGTGTTTCACAGAATCACAGAATTGTAGGTGTTGGAAGGGACCTCGAGAGATCATCAGGTCCAACCCCCCTGCCAAAGCAGCTCCCTAGCTCATATTGCACAGATAGGCATCCAGACGAGTCTTGAATATCTCCAGAGAAGGAGACTCCACCACCTCCCTGGGCAGCCTGTCCCAGGGCTCTGTCACCCTCACTGGGTAAAAGTTCTTCCGCATGTTGGTGCGGAACTTCCTGTGCTCCAGTTTACAGCCATTGCCCCTTGTCCTGTCTCCACAGACACTGAAAAGGGGCTGGCCAATTCCCCCTGCATCCCATACTTAAGATATTTATAAACATTAATTAGGTCCCCCCTCAGTCTTCTTTTCTCCAGGCTGAACAGCCCCAGCTTACCCAGCCTTTCCTCATACAGGAATTCTCATTGTAAAAATTGTCCTCCTTATATATGGTATAAATATATTCTCTTTTTGTTTAAAACTATTATCCCTTGTCATGTCACAACAGGCCTTACTAAAAGGTTTATCCCCAGATGCAGCTGGTTAAGCAGGAGGATACAGTCAGTGACCCAAAAGTGCTGTTCTGGGGCTGGGGCAGCCCTGGCTCTGAACTGTCAAGGGTGTCCAATTGTTTCAGCCCTCACGGAAGCAACTTTGATAATTTGTAGCAAGCAAGATGAGATAAAAGAGGGATCTTGGGAACAGAAGCCACAGGCAAAGTACTTCTGTACCACAGGAATAGACATGGATATAAGACCCGTGGACATAAAGAGTCTATGGCAAAACCGGTAAGCATACTGTCAGGTTGACCTATCTCCATATATAGTACCAGACTGGAGAGGAGTGCTGGGGTGAATTCACCTCAAGGGACAGATTGATGTCTGTGCAGGAGTTTCATCCACACGCAGCATCCCCTGACTGAGGTGCGGAGAGGATTTGCCTGCTGCCACGCTGGGCTCCTGCCTTCGGGTTAAGTACTGCTGCAAAGCTGAGAGAGATGGGTGTAAGAGCCTTTCAGCAGGCAATTAAAAGCAGAATGTTTTCTGTAATATATAAACAAGCCCATTAAGCCTGACTTTAATGGGGCTGAGATTCTGTGATAAATAATTGAAAAGAAAGCTTAAAGTGAATTTCAAAGATTTTTTTTTCCCTTTTAAAATGTATTTACAATACTTCAGTACTTTATATAGCTTGAATGTTTAATCAATTGTCATTTAAGGAGAGTTCAGTTCCTGGAGCTTTGTGATATATATGTGCTAAACAAGCCACTTGAATGTCAAAGACACCAAGCGGCAGCTCTTGGGTTGAGGGGGATCTGACATAGTTTGTAGTGGCTCATGCATGGGAAAAGCTTGTTCTCAACATCTCTGCTGCTCTCTGCAGATTAAAAGGGTCTTGAAACAGCTTGAATTTCTTCTGCTGTAGCACATACAGCAGGCCAGGTACTGGGCAGGGACCTGCTGATCGTTCACCTGCTCCCTAGGTCCGGCCAGCTGCTGGCACAAGGTCTGTTTTCTCTCTCAGCTCTGAGGGAAAATCCCAGCCCTGCTTCAACCAGACCAGAGGAATGGGTGTACAGAATGAGCAGCAGATGTTTACTGTGCACTAAACATACTTGTCAGGTACCTTGTTGTGGGTGTTTTTCCTGGGCTGGTTGTGATTAAGGATGTAAGGTGTGATACACTACTCCCTTCTCAGCCAGTGAGCATTTATCTAGCTTCCATTAATGTGAGGCCAGATGAGATGGGAATGTCCCTCTGTGCCTTTCAACACACACATTTAAAATGTTTTGTAAATTAGCTAAGACTTTGGACTTCCCATCGAACAAGCGGGTTCCCTCACTGAAGCTAAACTGGCCCTGCCTCAGGGACATCACTGGAGTTTTCACTCTTAACCCCATGCCATTGTTCAAACACCCCAAACCCTCTTCTTGGTCCTTCTTATTCCCCCCGACCTGTACTCAGACCAGAATGATGCTGGTCTTTATTTTGCAGAGGAAAAGAAGGCTGTCTATAAATCTAAGGCTGAGTGTACCTTTAAAGCCCAGAAGCTTTTTTAAATAGGAGATGTTTTGTGAAGATTCTCAAGTGTGTTTTAAGGTGCTGAAGTGCTTTTGGACTTGGGATATGCAAAAAGCTGATTGATCACCTTTCCCAGGCTTCATTGCCTACTGAAACAGGACTTGCTGGGGAACTTCCTTTGGGTTTTTTTGCCCCCTTGTGTTCCTTTAACTGAGCCTGTTTCTGTGTTGCAGCGCTTCTGCTGACTGGGAGACTCCTGGCTCCCTGCCTTCATTTGGGTTCCGGCAGCACTGGCCACCCCATTGCTTAGTGGGGATCACACCTGCACCAGAAGAGTGAATCTGGAAGGGAGGCTTTCTAAAGTGAACAGGCTGGCACATCCTGAGTTATCCGCTCAGGAAGACAGCTATGATTGTCCAGATGGCTTTAAAAATGTGAAGGATACACACAGATATTTAAAATGATAAAAACAAGCAAAGGAGTATGTAAATTATTAGAAAAATCACATCAAAAGAGATCAAATCCTGCTCTGAGCAGCCAGGCTGGAAATGGTGCAGGGCAGCCACAGCTTTGCACCCAGTGTGCCTGAAATCAGCAGCTCGTTCCCGCAGAATCCCCTAATCACCGTTCCATTAACTCATATAACTGTGTGGGACTAGAGCAGATTTCTCAATAAAAATGATGGATAAGTAAATTGGGAGAAGCACTCTACCACTTAGCAGGTGTGAAAAGATTGACAGTCCCAGCGCTGCTGAGGGAAAGATTGTGTGTGCTGACTCGCGGGTGTCGCTGTGTGGAAATACTGCTGCGTGGCTGCGGGAAAGTTGCTGGGTTTTTTCCAAGGGTGCATGAAAAGGAAACGGTGACCTGGAACAGAATGTGGGAGAGCTGCAAACACACTGTGAGCAAACAACGTGCAGCACAGCACAGGCAGCAGCCATGCAAGGAAGGACCAGGAGCATCCCGGCTCTTCGCTCTCTTCATGATGACAGTAAGCTTGAAAGATGGAAGTCAGGGAGATCTTGGCATTGCAGAGATGTGTCTGGGTGAGAAATCCCATGTGGTTGTCCCAGTGCTGTACCTGAGGGCAAACCCATGTGCCTGGGAGGTGCTCTTCTTTTGGTCTGTTGGAGTCCTGGATGGAAGCACCTTCCCGCAACACTGCAAAAGTCACTGTGTGCATCAACTAGGGCCTTATTAATAAAGCACTTCTCATAACATTGATAGAGCTTTTGATGCTTGTGTGTCCCACAATGGAGCCCTCTTTCTTGGTGGGGATGCTTCTATCTGTGATAGTGTGCAGACAGAATTGTGCCCTCGTTCTTCTCTTGGGGCTGAGATGTGTCTAAGCAAGGTGTGCCAGCACATCCTACAGGCAGATGTATCCTGGAGAGTGAGCAGGAAGGTCAGGGTGAAGGCAATGCAGCAGAGTCAAAAATGGCGTTGCGGAGGATACTGTTGTTCATGGGTGAGACCTGCTGGCCCTTTGGGGAAGTGGCAGGAATTAAGTAGCAGCAGGATTGATTGCATGGCTACTGTAATTTAATGGGCAGATCCTGTAGGCCTGCTCCTCTCTCCTGGTTAAAACCCAACCTGAGCTCTTGCTTTCTCCTCAGAGGAGGAATTAGGGAGAAGGCAGATCTCTGCTTCCCTCAGAGGCTGATAACCTGCAGCTACAGAGAAGGATCCCGTGGCCCTGCAGCATTATGGTGTTTGAATCTCTGCTCACTCATGGCTCCTAGCTTCTGCTAAAACCATGGTTTGAAAGAAATATCCCTTGGGCCTGCTGGACTTCCCCCTCCATTGATATCCCATCCTGCATCTTCCTCCTCAGACAGCTCTGATCCCAGGGCCAGGAACTTCCTATGCTGAAATTCCCACAGTGATCTCCCATTCAGCATTTCTGAGTATTTATAACATGCTCAGCAGGTAATTAGCAAAGACCTGTCAATGACACTGCTCAGAGATGAAAATGGCCTTCCCATTTCCTTACTGCAGCCAGAGAGCCAGAGGCAATGTGAGGTCATGGGTCTCTCCTAAGACTGTGCTTCTCACCAGCCGAGGCTGCAAGAAGAGCATGAGTGCTAACAGGGCTGCTGTACTTCTCACTGGTCATGCTGGAAGGGCACCATTGCTGTCCCCCTCCCCGTCCCAACCAGCCCAGCTCACTGGACATGTACTTTCCCCATGTCATCTTGGTGCATCGCTGACATTACAGCCTTGGGCTATGGTGAGCTGTGACAGAGAAACATCCCTGCAATGAGAAAAGAGAAGGGGGGGATAAGGATTAATTCTCCTACATGTTGCATGGAGAATTAGGCGTTTGTTGTAAAGATTTATTGAGTGAGAAACAATGCTTCGCCTAATCCCTTGGCAGGGGGAGCTGCTCCAGCTAACGACTGCTTGATAATTAGTGCTGGGAAATCCCCTGCCCCCTCCTCTGCTCTGCCTTGGAGGTATCTCAGGCGCTATTGAATCTAATGCTAAATTACACCCCAGTGTGATGAGCAGGTCTCACCAGTCTGCAAGCCCATCAGGGCTCTGTGCCAGCTCCAGGGACTGGATTTGGGAAGGGGGTTGGATACTGTCCACCTCCTTGGCCACCCTCCAGCTGCACCCTCCAACAGCAGCAGAGGAGAGCAGATGGCCCCAGGACTCCCCACCAGGCCTCCTGGGTTGCTAACAGAGGGCAAAGAGACTTCCTTGATCCTGTCTCTCCTGGCTGGTTTGCTTTTGCTGGGCTTTGCTGCCTGACACTGCTTGCGATACTGTTTTAAGCCCAAAGGTTGGGTGTTTGCCACAGGCACCCTCATGGGATGCCTTCTTCCCTGGGGCGGGTAGAAGAGGAAAAACATCCAAGGACTGAAAAGGTTTACAAATAACTGCCTGTTACATGGCTCTGAGCCACGCTCATCCTCTGAGCTGCAAAGATGTGGAACAGGGAGTCTCTCCCAGGGTGGATGGCCATGGTTTTGCTGAAGGTACATCTTCTGGGAGGGAGGCAACGCTTCTGTTCCAAGCCAGCAACAAGCGTCGTGATGTGTGGGGAAAGGCAACAGTCAGACCAAAAAGAGACAGGCTGAAGAACTGTAAGAGCCAAGCAGAGTAGGCTGCTGGAAACCACAGTGATCACACCGAATCGTCTGCTGGGTCTCCGTAGCTGTCACTCATCCATTGCAGTGAGCAGTTCCCTTACAGATCCCGAGGCAAGCGTCAGCAGTGAAACCCAAGATGTGCTCTGGGGTCGCAAAAGAAGCAAGCAGAGCCCTGCTGAAAAATGCCCTGAGGCTGGCTTCATTGCACAGCTGATGTGCAGCAGCAAGGAGCAGCCATGGCCATATGGTGTGCTGCTGCCACGCGTTTCCCCACTGCAGGTGTCCATGAACTGGCAGTCGGGAAGGTAGTTAAAGGAAAATGACATTTGCAGAGTAATTCTCCAGTGTTGGTCCTGAGTGAAGAGCACTAATCACTTCCAGAAGTGAAGGTTATACCTGACTCTGGAAATTTATCCTCCTCCTTCTGTTTTTTGAACCTTAGCTGTTGCTTGCTGCAGAGAAGCATGAATTATCCCAGAGATGTGGTCCCCCACCGCTGCACTGCAGGCAGTACCTTGTCAGTCTTACTTAGGACTAAGGTGGGTGCCTACAAGATATTCCTGAATGCATTTTTACAGCTCTCTTGCTTCTTGTTTTTTTTTTTTTAAATGGCAAAGCTCTGACAAAATGATCCTCATGAGCCAAGAGTTTCACAAGTGGCTAATGGTTTTGGATGGAACTGTTTGGGTACCCTTGTGAGAGTGAGCTCTTGAGGGTATTACTGCTCAGGTCATGTGAGACATCTCACACTTTTGAGAGGCTTTGACCATCATCTCAAAATTCTGTTGCTTTAAAAGTCAGGCAGCCATGATAGGTGCAAGACACCACCTTTATAAGGGATGAGAATCAGCCTGGAAGAATCTGAGAGGAGATGTGTCTTGGGACAAATTCCACAAGCGTCTAGATGTGAATCCTACCATCCAAACTTCACTTTCTTCTGACACCAAAAATATCCCCATGCTTTTCAAATGATGCAGCGCAGGTCCCCTGGACCATACTGTGCAGCTCACCTGGTGCCTGACAGGGGTTTATCAGGCAGACCCTGACAATGCAGGGCCTTTGCAATAGGAAAGTGCCAGCTCCTAACATTTTCCCTGCATTTCTTAATATTACTGGCGAGATTTTCAGCTCACTTGATATATTGTTAACAGTAGCTATGAAACTAATTAACTGAGGAGAATGATATTTAACTGTCAATAAACCTTTGGAACTCTGCCCTCTTTCCTGCAAATTTAGACATTTGTTTTGCAAAACCTTCTCCCTCCCCTACTCCTCAGATTCTTCCCCCTGCCACCCGCCCCCCCGCCCCCCCCCACCTTTTCATAGTTCCTTGGTGGCATCGTTTTGCTTTATCTGTCTCCAACCATTTGTCCTTTGCATTGCACCAAAGGCTGATGCCTCTTCTGCTTTCCACCCCATTTCCATCTCCATTTGGGAGCATACCCTGTCTCATTGTTGCTGTTGACTCTTCCACCCTCTCAACATCAAACACCCATATGGGGCTTTCTCCCAGGCTGGAGGTTGTCCCTGCTGCATCCCATGGTGCTTGTTCCGCACAGGGTTGTGCTGGGCATTATGCTGGTGGTATAACATGAAGGCTGACAGATGTAAAAGGGAAGAGCTTCTAATAGAGAGCTATTTACCCCTCAAGCACCAGCTAGCTCCCAACATCTGCCCTTGTTGGTCTGTTTAAACTCAAGCCTCTATAAAATCCAGCTACCTTTACTCTACTGACTTAAGAGGGCAACGGTTCCTTTCATTCACTTTTATTCCTCCTTAAACATGCTTTTCAGCAAAGCTCTTCGTTGCTAATGCTTATTCCTCCTCCCCACCCAGAAAACCACCTCCTGGACAAGCAACTGCAGTGGTGCCCGCTCTGCATGCTTGTGACTGCTGAAGGAGCCCTGAGGACTGCACAGCTCCCTGCCATTGTGCAGCGTACACTCCCAACACTTAAATAATACCCCATTTCTCCGCACAATGGCCCCATGCATATAGCTCTTGCAGGGAACAACAGACAACTGTAGCTTCAGAGCAGATGTGTATATTGCTCGTGTCATGGGTTTTGTGAAGGAAATCTGGAGAGGGAGGAGGTGAGGCAGATCTTTCGCAAGAAAATATGATGAGTGAGATAAAAAAATACAATGCAGAGAAAAACCGGCTCTGGTATCTTCATGTGGCAGGCTTTGAGGACCTTACTGATTCAGGTCTGTCTGGAACGTGTTTCATAGAACATAACCCTTTCTGTGCTTGAAAGACAGACCAGCGCCTGACTTTAAGGTACAAAATTGTCCCTTCACGAGATCAGCAGAAGGAACTATTGCTACTGCCTCTAGGAGAAAGCAGCAAGGGCTTTGCTCACTGTGCAAGGCTCCTTGGGGGCTGGAAAGTGAGGTAGTGCCCTGAACTCTTTGGTTCAGCTCTACATGAGCTATATTAAATTACAGCGCTCCAGATATAGACTATCCTGAATGACAGGAACTGCAGTAGGTATCTGGGCACAGACTTTTTTCACACTTGCATGTTGTGCTGGCACGTCCCTGCTAGGCCTTTGCGTAAGTTTGGTACATCTGAGTAGAGGATCAATAGCCCAGCTTTCTTGGACACACTGCAAGAGACAATATGGAAGAAGCAGCAGCCAAAATAGCAACAACAGAAGCTGCAGCAGGCAGATTAGTGGCAGCAGCAGGCTCTGATCAAGCTGTTCTCCTTCTGTCACCATTTTGAGTGTTTATTGTGTAACACTCCAAACTGCTGCCTGTAACAGGGCTTTACCAGCGAGAAGGGATAAAGGGCAGTACAAAGCCTCCGTAGGAATGTATAAGCCCACCCGGCTGCTCTGTGCCAGAGCTGGATGCCTTCCTTCTCCTTCATTCACAGCATGACCAGGCCCACCTGACCCCTGTCCAAGTCACACATGCTGAGGAAACAGTTGACTTTTCTCTCTGATAAGTTGTTTATAAGCCTGAGGCCTGAAGACAGGGAAGCTTCTGCCATTGTACAGCCCGTCTCTCCATGCCCCCTACTTTTCCACACGGCTTCTCAATCTGTTGGCCAATGTCAACAAACTTTGTCAGGGAGCTAAAGGTCTTCAAGCTACCAAATTCCCACGAGTCTCATAAAAACGGGAGACTGCATTGAGGATGGGGAGCTGAGTCAATGCCCATGCAGGCTTCTGCAAAGCTCCTGGCTGCTTCACATCTCGTGTTTTGCTCAAAAGCAAGAGCACATGACATAAAATGGGAGTGACACCATGGTGTGCCCAAGGGGAAGAAGTCAGGAGATACCCTCGGGAAGGAGGTTCTGGGCTGAAGGTGCTGTAGGAGATCTGTTGTCTTTCTGTGGGAAGTGTGTACGTGATTCCAGTGGCAAATCTGTAGGAATTCCGTTTTAATTGTTTTTTGCTGCTGACAGATCAACTTAATTATGCACAAAGGGTGTCATTTGGCTTGGCCTCCCTGTGCAAGCCCAGATAAGGAGGAGCACAGCTGAATGCCCTTTAGCTCCCTTGTTATCTCCAGATTTCACTCCAATGTGATGATAGGGGATTTGGGGGAGAAGCTGCAGTTCCTCATCAGGGAGGATCCTAACCTAGTGCGGCTTTAAACAAGCTGGAGATGCACATGACATCCAGGTTATGACTGTGCTGGAGCACTGTGAGCCCCTTGTGTTCCCCACAGACAGAGGAAGAGGAAGGTGATATCCACACCTCCCACTTGCTGTTGGAGCTGCTGTGGCCTAGAGTGCTTCCTTTCTATTTTAAATGAAAATCTGCATTGCGAGAGCTTATAAGTCTTTCCAGGGTCTGCAGCTGGGCCGAGAATAGACTGTAAAGCCCTAATTTTAGTATGGATGTGAGCCACGTCAGGCTTTTCCCATCAGCCCACTCTGGTCCCTCACGGAGACCCCAGCAGGCTTTGCAGCAGCTTGGATGAGTTGGGAATGGAGTTCAGGTCTGAAAATGGAGCTTTATTTTTTTTCCTTCTTTCCTTCTCTCAACTTCAGAAAACAAAACAGAAGAATAAAAGACTGTAAAGCATCCAGTCTTCTACAAAATTGCTTTTAAAAATGTCTCCAGCTTTACAAAAGTTGCACGTATTGCCATTAGACATCCCTTCTTCTGTTACCTACTTACACCTCTTCAAAGCTGAATGGAAAAATTAATGCTGAACCTCCTTCCCCTCATAATCAAACATTACAACGCTGGGAAATTCAGAGCGAAGATTACATGGAACAGTCATTCCATAACAATACAATTATGATGAAATCATTTTAGCATCTGTGGTCTGAGATGAGATTAAATCTATTTTAACGAGACATTAGACGGGCTTTTTTCTCCCATATTTTTTCCTCATGGCGCCATTACAGTGCAGAGTAAAATTTTTTTTTCGTTGTCTCGCTTTCTGATTTTTCCTTTACGATAAATCCAGATTCCTTGTGGGGGAACTAAACTGAGAGTTTTGTACCACTTGTTTTTGTACTTAAATCGCCCTCCATCTTAGCTACATTCTGACCACTTCTTTTTCCTGAGAATCCACACTTTTAAATGTTTTTTTTCCCCAATAATGATTCATATTTCCTGAAACAGCGAGGCTGTTGAAGGTATATTCACCAGGACCCTGAGGTTGCCAGGGAGCTCCATGTGCCAGGCTGTATTTATGGTAGCTCTGCATCAGAAAGGCAACATGGAGCTGTCAAGGGATGTGGCAGTGCTGGCTCCAACCGCACAGTAAAGCCGGCATTTTGGAGGGCTGTGTCCCTGCAGTGTGTCTGGGACTGGCACCACCTGGGACTCCTAGAGCTTGGTGCCCAGAGTGGCATTGCCAGCCCTGACTCAGTTTCCCTGGACTCTGCGTGTGACCTGGGGGAGCAGCACCATGATTTTCTGGGTCAGTCCTCAGCGTGAGGCCATCCATCCATAGGATGTCTGTTCAGCAGGACTGGGCCACGTAGTATTAACAAATAATTTGCTCTCATGTAAGCTAGAAGCTTTGGTTGCTTTTTCTTTCTTTTTTTTTTAAATGAACCTTATTTTGATGGCAATATCTGGGCTGATCTCAGATTTCAAAGTGAACTAAGGCTCTTTAGGGACTGATATAGTTTAAAAAGACGTGGGCAGTCTCCATCTCAGCTGGGGAGGTGTTTTTTGTCTTTGCTTCAGTTACCACAGCTTCTTCCCAAAGGCAACCTCCTTCCTTTGATCCAAAATAAACTCCGGGAAACTGTCCGCTCGGGGATCGCTTTCTGCGGCATCCTGGGTGAGTTATCTGGCCAGCATCACATGGATGCTGGCCAGCTGCTTTCTCTTCCTTCTTCTGTTTTGAAGAATCAGGTGGACAGATGGAAACGATGTTCCTGGGGAGCAAATCGGTTCCTTTGCAAATCTATTCAACTGTGAAGGCAGCTGGGGGCTTCAATTCAGGTACCCCTGAAAGGGGTGGTTTCAGACACCTCTTATCATCTGTCAGACCTACCAGGACAAAGGCACTTCTGAAGCACCGAATTTGTTCATAACTTGCTCTACATAGGGAAAAAAAAAAGTAAAAAAAATAAAGTAGAAAAGTGAGCTTCATTCCTTGATCAAAGGGGAGGGAAAAGGGATGGAGCTCATGTTACAGATCACTAGCAAACTGCCTGAGATGGAAAAAGGGATGTCATCTTTTTGCCTTTAGATCAAGAAGGTCTAATCAAGTGCTTGCCAAAGAAAGGGAAAACCCCAGTCTCTGTCTGAAGGCAGAAAGGAGTTGTGCTGAATCTCCTGGAGCCCTTGAGTTAAATACATGTTGAGAGGAACTGATAAAGATAAAACACAATAATGGAAACTCCTCTCAGAAAGAGCAGGTAGGTCCCAACTGTCAACAATAATCTGAACCTATAACAAGCACTCTTGTTTGAAAATGAATCCAACTGAAAATGAAAGATTAAACAAGTACAACAACGTAAGAATAAATTACACATAAATCTCACTGGTATTCAGGATCAAAGGAAGATTAAAGAACAAGTTATGGAAATGTGGTAGAGGCAAAGAGAACCTATTAAGTGATATCATTTAGCGAGCGTACATCTAATAGAGAGTTCACGTCTAAGTTTAGAGGAATGGGAATGAACCTGTAGCTGCTAAAAGGGACTTCAAAATTATATGTGGCATTAATGAATATATGAAAAAGAAGATTTCTATAGCCCAAACCCAACAAAAACATGACCTGGGAGCTGAACTTCACAGTTGCCGGTATGAGAAACTTGCTTTCAGTTGCACTTCAAGGGTGATGGAGAAGGACCGAGTTCTTCCAGTCTATCATGAGGTTTTGGGAGTGTGAAGGTGCACAGCACACCAGCTACATAAATTTCTGTTCAGGACACCCAAGAAAGGGTGCAGGTGACACCCTGGTGCAAGGGATATTCCTGGGAGCAGCAAGGTTCATCATTGTCCTCACAGATGCTGCTCTTTCCCTTTCTGCCACTGTGCTGGGCTCCAATCACAGCCTGTTCTCCAGTGAGGATGCTCAGAAGGGACTGCTTCTCTCTCAGGAAACTACACTAAAATACTTGTCTGTGTGTCTAAGGCTGTGTATGTGTTTATGAAAATGCGTTCTTCTACAGTGACAGTATTAACACCAAAAGGCCTCATGCCAGACCCTTTGCTCTCATATTTTGTAATCTTCTGACTCTTACAATCTAAATAAGCCAAAATGGCAAAAAACGGGTCGTCTTCTCCCTGCTAAGACAAGTGAGAGTGTTTAGAAGAAATGTCTTGTCCCAGCTCATCCAGAGTCTACAGTAAAAGCAAACCCTGAACCAATGAATCTGGAGCCTATGCCTCAACAGTACCCAGCTCTGTCCTCTGAAAGAGCGATTATACTGTATTAGTAGTAGCTAATTCTCAGTGTAGCCTGTAGTTTTCTTTGTGAAAACCAGTCAAGAGAGTTTAGGGGAGGAAGAAAAATTAACAAGCCTTTTCCAATATTTTCCCATAGTGAAACCAGCAGGAAATTGAAAGAGACCAAGGTAGGGAAGGTATTTGCATGAGCAAAAGATGATCTAGGAACAGCTGAGATTATATCAAAGTAAGGACTGTACAGGGTAGTTAGAGGGAAGGTTTGGACTTTGTTTGGCCTCCTAACCCAAGCAAATAGAAGTCTTTGATAGCTTTGAAAGTTATTTCTTGCTCACACCTCAGATGGGTGTGCATTTGCCTGCAGGGAATTTGATTGAGGTTCAAATGATTGTGGTACATGAGCTGCACACAAGTCTATTTATATATCTATATGTATTTATCATCAAGGCATGCAAAGCAGCGATTTTCAGCATACACTACACAAAACAGTTCAAAGCTGTGCCTGGCAGCAAAAAGCCCTGAGGAGGTCCTGACCGAAGCCATGGTACAAGTTCCCCAAGCAAACCTTTATCTGAGCAGCAAACGCCTGAACAGAGGTGCTGCCATCAGTGCCTCCGCTCACTCTCACGGGATCTCTGAGCCAAAGGAGTGAGCAGGCACTGGGTGAAGTCCAAGTCTGAGGGCATGGGCAAAGTATAAGCATCTCATATGAGAGAAGGGGAGAACACCTCAGAGCTAAGAGCTATCGCTGCTCTGTTGCTGCTGCTGGGACCTGTCCCCAGTGCCAGCAACACACTGCATTGACCCATTGACCATTGACTGCATTGGGCTTATGCTTAACCCTCTCCAATGCACAGAAGACTCCTCTTGGAGAGGAAACTTGATAATTTAACAGACCCAGCTTATGTCTCATTAGACAAATTCTCCATCGCAGGGATTGTCTCTTCATCCTTGTTTGCAGTTCCATTGCTTTGGCTATTATACAACTGCATAAATAAAATAACTCCTGCATCTCTCATCACTAACAGAGCTCTGATAGCGCTTTTCATTTTTAGACACTTCACCTTTTCAAATCACTCATTAAATATTAATAAATTAATCCCTCTCACACTCCTGTGACGCATTCAAGACATTTTCATGATGATCGTCTTATGTTCTGTTTTTTATTTGAATATCAAATACATCAAGTAGATGCATCATTCAATACAAGTAGCTGGCAGTTATAAATGGTGCCAGAAACCAAACCTGGCAAGCTGATTTTTGCTACATGTGTTCAACTGGCACTTAAGTACAAGGAGTAAAATATCAAGAGCTAGTGACATGAATTATTTTTTAAAAGTTTGCCTTCTTTGATAGATTGTTTACTTGTTTCCCTTCAGTTTGCAGGAGCCTTTTTTATGGAAGTGATTAAAACCATTGGTAATATTAGTAAGCTGTGCTGAAAGCTGTGCTCACCTTAATCTGGGCAATACCTTGCAGCCATGGGAGCATCAATGGGGTAAGTGAATGTCTGTGACATGTCTCTGGAGTAAGGGACTCTGCCACCACCCCCAGCATGGCAGGAAATCTGGGAGCAGAGAGCTCATTCAGACATCATCATCATCATCATCATCATGGGTACAAGGTATTTGTAATGTTCAGTGTGGCAAGCCAGGCTATCCAGAGCCATTTCCAGGAGGAACAGAGAAAATGCACTTCCAGGCCATCAGTGCTACTCTGGAGACTGGTGGCCAAGGTCTGGATGCTGAGAAGGTGAGGACACCACTGATTCTGGAGCCAAGCATACCCTGCCAGCAGACGGTGCTGTCCCAGGAGACCATTTTCTGCAGGACAGAAGCAGCGACTGTCTTCAGACAAGCCTGATCTCATTAGCTTTAATGTAAATGTTGAAGACTTACAAGTGGTGCATTAATAACTGGGGAAAGTTGCCTTGTTTTGAGTTGCCTTGGGTGACTACCTGGGGTTCAGATCAGTTGACATGGAGCACAGCCTTCCTGGAGGGTTTTGCTCTCAAGTAATGACAAAATGCACTTTTGTGACCTGGCGAATCCCTGGCTTGTTGTGAGAAAATGCTGAATATGTGGAGTGACAGGCCGGCAGTGGCTTTCCAGGGAAGCAGCACCACTGCTGCCCATCTGTCCCTGCAGATCTATGCAGCAGCCTTAGGCTCGTGATTCAGCTTGAAGCTAAGTGTGGTCTGTTTCATGCTTTCTGAAATAGAAAAACCCAACCCCTTCACCTGTGGGTTATTTTTCTTTTCCATGCTGTTTAGCCTTTCCATGTGAAGGTGACATCCCTCTGAGGGTGCTTGCTAGCAAGCTGCTGACCTGCCGTGATCTCAGCAGTGATAAAACTCCCAGAAAACTTCAGGGCAGGATGACTTCATCAGCATCATGCTGTCAGCAGCTGTCCCACCACCAGGTACCCCACCAATCCTTCAGTGGGGGGTGGAGGGTCCCATTCCCATGTGTGCTGCCATGCCCTCAGAGGCACGCTACAGGGCTGGAAGGATGGCTGCGCATCTCTCAAGATGGGTCCCACCATTCCCTCAGTCACCCCCTGCCCTGACAGAGGCCTTGGAGACTCGAGGGGAGGGTCCTGCCAGGAACAAGAGCAGGCACACTCTGATGGGAATCGATGTGAGAGTATTGCTTTTTCCATGGGCAGAGCTGGGCTGCCTGCAGGGTCTGTGTGAGCACCAGGGTCCAGCTGAGCTGCTTGGCTCCAAGCCCCTCGCTGGGAGGAGCTGTCACATTCCCTTCACACTCAATGAAAAACAGGCACCTCCAAGGTGTGATACAGCTGATTTCCCTCTGACAGCTGCTCTGGAGCGAGACGAATCAGTCTCTGCTGGTCTCTCTTGGCTAGCTGTGAGGGGGTATGGAGGGGAAAGTGACTTGCTCCAAGTTAGGTGAGGCAAATCTTGAAGTAGGTGAGCAGCACCTGCATCCTGCTGCCGGTGATTGCACTGCATCAGAGCCCCGTTGCCTCTCAAGCTGTGTGCTGGCCTTGCAGAAAGGTGTTTCTCCTGGAGACAGTGGCTGCCAAGGATGGATGTGGGTGGGGAGGGAGAGGACGGGGGAAACAGCTCTGGCAAAGCCAGATCCAGGCTCCATCCCAGGGTCTTTTGAATGCCCAGTGCTTTAAAAATATTATTATGGTAAAGCGAAATATAGGATAAACACGGGAAGATTGCTCTCTCAGCAATGTGGTTTTCAGCAATCACAGCCAAAACAAGCTGTTCAGTGAGGCTGCACTCACTGCCTGAGTTTCTACCTGGTCAGCACCAAGCCCAACCACGTCTGCAGAATGTAGCAACTTCACACAGCCAGTCTTTGCGGGAGCCACAGCCTGTGCAGCTCTCCTCATCCCCCTTTCCAGCCCTGCACACCGTGGCTCCCGAGCACTTTGTGTGAGCAGGCTGTAAGAAGTTCTTTGATATTTACTGGGCACCCCTACTCATGGCTGCCAGGCTGGCCTCTGGGTTTCCTCTGGGCACCAGCACCTCTCACCATCACCCACCTGCCTCCTTCAGCTTTTGTTTCCAGTGCCACCATGACTCTTGCACCCATGGCACCAGTAATTACCTTCTGGCTGATAATTGTTCTGCTGCAGCACTGTCCCTTTCATCCCCGTTCAGAGCAACACTCCGGCACCAGGGAAGTTTTCCCTCTGTCCCTCTGGAGCTGGGAGGTGCAGAGCAAAGACGAAAGGAAAAGCAGTTTTATAGGATGGGGGTTGCCAAGCTGGAGTGTTACAAGCAGCTGCTCCATTGAAGCTCTGTCTGGAGGAAATTCAACTTGCCCCCAACCTCCCCATGCTCAGCGCTTCTAGAAATTGTGCTGTTGAAGCAGATCATGTCTTTCTGCATGGGGAAGAAGAGGTCTGTGCTTGTTTTGTGCTTCTTGCTTCTTTTTTTCCTCCTTCAGTGCTCTCACACTGTAGTAGTAACTACTAGAGCAAAATGCTGTTTCCACACAGAGGGGCTGGCTCTGCTTAGCAAATATTAATGTAATCCTAAACCAAAGAAGCAATGTGAAATGATATCAACCCCTTGGTGGAGGCACTGGTCAGCAGCAGCACTGGGGCAGAGAGGAGGCTGGGGACTTAACAAAGTTTGTGACATAGCTAAAAAAGGTCATTAATGATGCAATTCAGCTGCTTGGAGCAGATGTTTGACCTGCCCACCACTTAAAAGGGAGGCACAGCTTGAATCTTGGTCACAGATGATTAACATGGATAGCAGCAACAGGCCGGAGTACCTAAACCTCTGTGGTGAGACAAAGGGAATTTGGGGCTCTATCCTGCAGCCTGCCCGGTCTTACAGCACCTGCCCTGGATGTACCAGACTTTGGCAACAGGCTGCTAGGATGGGGAGTCCAAAAGGGCTTGGAGAATTCAGGTCATCAAACTTCATGGGTGCTTTACTGCCCCAAATCACCTGCTTGCCAGGCTCTGTCCGTAAACAGTTGAGCCCAGCCCTGGAGCAGCTGGGAGGGGGAGGAAGAGATTTTCTTCATCTGCTGTTTGATCTGCAGTGCCCTGACACCACTGGCAGCTTTTCACTGCTCCTCCTTGCTGCAACTTCTGGGAGTAGTTTCTTGGCCAAGAAACCAGCTGAGCTGCCCTGGAGAGGGTGCGGGCTTGTGGACTGCTGATGTTAACAGCCTGGCTGAGCACAGGAGTCAGGTCTGCTCTTGTGTGAGGTGGAGTTAAGGGAAAGGACGTCGACAGGAACCTAACTCCAGGCGCTGGGAAGTTTTAGGTCTTTCTGTACTGTAAACACCAGCACTTCTACAGCTCAGCTCTTTTGTAGTTGCAGGCTGGGGTTCTGGGTCTTTTAATTAGTGAGTCCTCTCATAAGGACAATTACAGTTGTGCTGTAGCTGTTGCCAGAGCAGGTTTTTGTTTCATGTATCTCCTCTGATTTTACTTTCTCCATCCCAACAGTTCTTGAATTCTTTATGGAGCTGTTTTCCCATATACGTACCTACACACACACACAGATATATTTGTACCTCAAAGGGAAGGAAGGCAAGGAGCACAGAAAAGTTATGCAAAGAGTTCTGGAAAAGGGCTGCAATAGCCCCAGTCATGGGTACAGGCTGGGACACACCTGCCTGGCTAGCAGCCCTGCCAAAAATGACAGAGGATGCTACATCAGACTTGAGCCAACTGTATGCTCTTACCTCAGATAAGAGAAACCCCACACCATATTATGTTAGCTGGAATGTGGCCACCAGGTCAGAAGAAGTTTCTCCTGTACTTGGCATGAGACCTCACCTGTAATCCAGGTTTTGGTCTCCCTGTTCAAGAGGGGTGTAGGGAAGCTGGAGAGGGTGCTTTGGAGATGCTCATTGGCCTTGAGTGCCCGTGAGGAGACATTGAGATAGCTGGGCTTTTTTGTTCTGGCCAAGAGGAGGCTGAGGACTAAGCTGATAGCAGCCTGCTGCAAAGGCAGTTACAGCAATGAATCACAGAATGTTCAGAGTTGGAAGGGACCTCAAAAAATCATCTAGTCCAAGCCCCTGCCAGAGCAGGATCACCCAGACTAAATGAAGGAACTAAGCTGCTCTCAAACACAGGGCAATGGTCTCAACTGTGGCTTGGGACATTCAGCATGGACAGATGGAGAAAATGCTTCATCAGAAGGGTGCTGCAGTGCTGGATTAGCCGGATCCAGACTCAGTGCTTGGAGTTCTTCACAGCTCAGATAAACAAAGCCATCTCTGGCCTTGACCCAATGGTGCCCATAGTCCTGCTCCAGGTGGGAGGTTGGACTAGAAACATCCAGAGGTCCCTTCTGATCACCACTACCGTGAATAGACACAGAGTACCACTACAACCACATCATGCTGGTTGTGCTTTCCCTGGCTTGCCACCAGCATTTAGGAGGGAATATTTTCCTCCCTTTTTCCTTGCACAGCTATAATCCTGTCCTTGTGGGAGAGGAGATCTCTGGGACATGGTCATCTTTAGATGTGTTCTGTGCTGAGCCATAGCACAGTGGGGACCCATGTGCAACTGAAAACAGATAAATCCTGCAAAGGATCATGTCTGCAGCCACTTTCCAGTGAACGAATAACTCAGCAGAAAACAGAAGTGGGACTTTACCCCCGGCAAGATCTGCTCTAACTACTCATCAGCTGTGTTTTCAGGTGTGGTTTCCCTGCGGCAGGGCACCTGGACCCATTGCCCCATCAGTGAAAGTCTTTTACAGCCAATCAATCTTTTATTTATCCACCAAATAATGGATCCATGTTGACTCTTTAGCAAAGCCTGAGCCTTAAATACATTTGAAATTAGAGGCTAACTAATGTGGGCAAGTGTGTACGTGTGTGCATCTCTTGGTGTGTGCGTGGTGGAAGGGAAGGGAAAGGCCTGACCAGAATCAAACAAAAATAGAATCCTAATCTCTTTTCTTTGTAGAGCAGATATTTTCTAAATGAAATCTGAGATGATGCCAGCTGTCTGCAGACTGTACCTACTTTAAAAATAAAATCTCACTGCCTGCAAGTCATCCTCATCTGTGTCGTCTCAAGTGCAACCTTCTTTCACACAGAACTGGAAACAGAAACGAGCAAGCATCTCTTCACCGTCCCCTAAGATGTGAGTAGTAAAAAGAAATCACCATTTTGAACAGGGCTAATGCAAATCACTGACAGGGAAAGGGCTCTGGCCCCTTTGCATCCTGCTGCTTTCCAGAAAAATCCCCTCCTTCCCTGGGAAGGCTGCTCTCCTGCAAAGAAGAATTAAACAAGTAATTTGATATTTGATAATAAGGACCAAATTTATGCATCTTTAAAAAAGCCTGTGTGCACCCCGAACGATCCAACGTAGCAGACCAACTTGGGGGAGTAATGAACAATAGAAATGTTAAAGCAACTTTACAGGAGCAGTAGAAGAAATGAACAAGCCATGAAGCACAATCCTATCGAATAAATGCTTTGCACATTGTTGTAATGGGATTCAGCTGACGGAGACATTTATATGGGGAAGGAATCATGGCCTCACTGCAATCAATAGACACATTGCCACTGACTCTAATGGAGCTCTGGTTTCGTGATGTTTATATTACAACATAAGCCAAGATGCCTGTGAGCTGTCAAAACCCTTTATAGCCATTTGTCCCAACAACCCCACAATATCATCCCCTAATACTCTATTATGCAAAGAGACCCCTTTTATTTTTATTAGAGCTAATTCACCAGATGGCTTCTCACCCCCCTCCTCCCTGCTTTGATGTAGAAAATACTAGCAAGTGATTTTGCTGACTACAGATCAAGGCACACATCAGTGCTATTTGCCATGCACAAAACATGAAAAGTGGAGCAGGGACCGTTGGGCAAAACTATTGTGTTTGTAAACAGCCATGAAACCTTTACAGACACGTGGGAGGTGAAGCCGCCCACTTCCCTGCCATGAGGGTGGGCTGTAGGTGGCACTCCTTCCAGCCTTGCAGGGAGTTGAGTGGGGAAGGGACTGAATTTGTACATATTGATGAGAGATTAGACCTGCTTGTGACACTTAAAGCAAATTAATGAGAGAGCAGAGAGCTGCCTTCAAAAAGGAGGTAGAAACAACATGAATGGGGCACTCTGTCCTAGAAAAATGCTGATGGACGCGGATGGATGGACATGCTCTGCAGTGACCCAGGCCTCAGGTTATGGTGCCAGCTTCACGGCTTTCTTTTCATGTCAGGAGGCTGTTAATTGCAAATTTCAACAGAAACAACAAAAAGCAAGTAATGGAGCCAGAAAGTTTCACAGCCAGGAAGAATGTCATTAAGAAATTCAGATTCAAATTCCCTGCCACTGTGAACACAGCCCTACTGCCTGCGAACAGCAATTCTCCCAGAAACCAATGTCGTTCACTGTGTAACTGAGTTAAAGTCAGAAAAACCAAAACCAACAGTCCCCCAGCCTGATGCAGGTTCTAACCCCCCACCTCTCCCCCCGCAAAGAGCAGGCAAATTAAATGCAAACACAGAATCCAGCTTTCTCCAGGCTGGTGATGCAGTGTGCAGAGGCAAGAAGCAGCCCTGGGAAGAGAGTATGCTCAGGAATTTATGGTGCAACACTGTTTGGAAGAATCTTTATAGGCACTGAAGACCATGCAAAGGGCTACATCAGCTGAAGGTGAAACTTTTGT
Organism: Porphyrio hochstetteri; assembly: GCA_020800305.1. NCBI lineage: Eukaryota > Metazoa > Chordata > Aves > Gruiformes > Rallidae > Porphyrio > Porphyrio hochstetteri. Next base: position 62,735,600 of record CM036908.1, on the reverse strand, counting down.
CTCACCAGGTGCCTACAAGAAGTGTATGAACAAACAGCCATCAGGGAGAGGTGCCTCCCTGAAGTCGCTTTCCCTGCCTGCAGCAAAGGGTGGCTCAAAGACTTCAGGAGTCAGATGCAGGACCCTTGTGTTAGCTCTCCATCCGGTGTCTGCGATAACAAATGGTGCACAGTGCCAGTGGCATCGTAGCACCTCTACCCAAGGTATACATCACCGTGTGCCACAACCATGACACAAATGCCCTCACTAATGGATGGGGACATGTTTTTTGTGACATGTTGCAATGACTGACATGATTTTAAAAATATGTGTGTGTTTCATACAAGAGCTTAATTTCACATGATGCTGAAAGCAGCTGGGCTGGACTGTACAACAAACAGGTACATGAGCAGAGTGCTTCAGCATCCTGCTTACTGATGCACGGTCTGCACCCTGCGTGGACTCTCTGGTGTCAAATAAGATGCAGGTCATGAGTGAAGATTTTCCAGTGGCTGGGACATGTTCATTGCTGCAGATTCCCCCGTGTCTAATTAAGCTCATGGCTCAGCCTCCCCTTCGGTGATTGTGCTAACAGGTTCTTCTCTCCTTTGGTGGCTGCTTATTTTCATGAGAAACAGAGTGTAAAATCACTGGGAACTCTGCTGCTCTGGGAGATCTGATTAAAATGTGTCAATGGGTTTCAGGCTTTATTGGGAAGAAGGAACTGGCTGGCAGACACACAAGTAAGCTGTTGAATTTGCTCACAGTCATATTACTCTTGTCAGAAACCAGGCTGAGGGGACCCTGGTGCAGCCCAGGCTCAGGAGAAGAGCCAAAGACAGCAAGCACAACCTTCTCAAAAAAAGCAACTGCATTCACTCCGTTAAGATATATGCAACTACCTCAATGAACAGAAAGAAGCCCTTGGCTTTAAAAGGGGTGAGATCATCCCAAACATTCCCTGTTTACTGCCTTGCTCTGGGACTGTCTGCAACACAGTGAAATATTTATTTTTTTCCCCCCTCCAATTAATCCCCCACAATTTGGATTCCCTATCTCATAGTTCCTAGTGCACCTGGTAAACTAACAAGTTGGAGTAACATTTTCCAGCTGAGCCTTAGGGTGGGGTCCTTCCTGGTAAGGAGGATGTGGAAGAGCTCCGGGCAAACAGACTTGATGCATATAGACTGGAGATCAGGTGCTGCTCAGAGCACTTGGCTTGATTTTTTTGGGGGCAACAAAGAGAGGAATGGGCCAGGAACCTGCTTACCATCTGTGGCAAGGCACAAGACTTGGTCCTTCCCAGGCACTTGTGCATTGCTCTATAAAGCAGCACAGAAGTAAGATCAGAGCCCCCCTCTTCAAGGTGAGTGTAAGACTTCCACACCACTGCCCACATCTGGGGAGCTCATGGAGGAGACCACTGAAACACATAAGCACGTCTTGGGTAAAAGAGAGACCATGGAACCTAAATTAATCAGTAAAAACTCCCTTTCACACCCATTAGAGACCGAGTAAACCCCTTCTACGCTGCTGTGGGACTTGCCCCATCAAAACACCCCAAGTTCTTTCTCCCAGTAACACCCAAATATTCAAAAGGGACTTGCTGTTTTTTCTCTTACAGACAGATTTTTTTTTCTGGCAACACCTCACCAGAGCAGCACGTTTGCACAAACAAAGTTAAACTGCTTGGTTTCCATTAGTAACATGAGCAGTAAAAATAGAGGACAGGTGTTTCTTAGGAGGTGTGAAAGATTAACAGGATTTTCTTGGATTGTGGATGATGCTGTCACTGTAGGGTGTCTGCTTGGGGTTTTTTTTCTCCACAAAGAACATAGGAAAATTTTCAATAACTTTCACTGGTGCTTAGTAAAATTCAGGCAGGTTTGTGCCTGCTGTGCCTGCATTCCTCGCAGGCACAGAGGAATTGCAGCAAACAACTCCTTCCTTTGCCCATGTGGATCCAGGTTCTCCTTTCAGAGACATCCTTACAAACTCCAGGAGCAATTAGCCCAGGACCTCTGTGGAGGGAATTGTGTGGGGGATGAAAGACCCCGACAGAGCACTGGTGGAACAAATAAACAGAAAAAGACTCAGTCCAATAAACCCAGATGTACCTTTCCTCCACCTGCCTGGAGGCAGGGCTCTTCTAATCCTCATCATGGTATTTGTTATTCGCTTCTTGAAAAATGAACTTTGAAGTCCCTTCAGGGGACACACAGCATTTTCCTTTCAAATATTCTATCACTTTACCAGGGTCCTGTAGTTGTTTGGGAGTGAAGTTCCAAACAACTGGAGGTGAGAAGTCCTCTAGATACCTGCCCATATTCCCCCATATGCCCTGCCACCCATATCTATCCATCCTCAGGGAAGATCTCTGGGTGGTATTCTTAAAACAATTTTTGCAACCCTAAGCAAGACCTGGAACACATTTCAGAGATAATAAGAGCATACTGACTTTAATATCCAAAGGATTTTCAAAATCCTCAAAAGCTGTTGTGCCCAGCCTGAAGGAAAAGGGGGAGGTGAAAGAGCAAGAGAAAGAAAGTATCCCCTCCATCTTTCCTGCTGATTGGGTGCGACTATTAATAAATTTTGAGAGACGTTGCCTGAGGTATGGGCATGACACCAGTGCCACATACAAATACCAGCCTAACCTCATAACCAGTGATATTTTTGTATCATAAGTCAATGCCACACAGTACAGCAAAATGAGAACACTGATCACACTCCCAGGGGTGTTGAAAGCACCGCAGTGAATACGTACAGTAAGTAAGGATCTGCACAACACAACCATATGAACAAACAAAATACCACTGTGACCAGCAACTATTTACCTAATATAATAAATGCATATCACAAATTTGTTTTAACACACCCTGGCCAGATCTGTCATCATCTCAACCCTTAGGGCCCCATGTTGGGCACCCAAAGGACTGTCATGGTTTATCCACAGCCAAGCGTCATGGGGTGGCATCCACTTACTCACTCCTTTCTTCCCCACTGGGATGGGAAGGAGAATTGGAAGAAAAAGATAACTTGTGGGTTGGAATAAGGACTGTTCAGTAAGTCAGCAAAGGGAGAGGAAAATAACAGCAAAAGGACTTAGAATATGCAGAGCGGGTGATATGCAATACAATTTGCTCACCCCAGAGCCTGATACCCAGCCAGTCCCTGACCAGTGGCCCCTACTCTCTGGCCAGCCCCCTTTATAGTGTCCTGTGGTATGGAATCCCCCCTGGCTAGTTTGGGTTAGCAGTCCTGGCTGTGTCCCCTTCCCACTGCTTGTGAAAATTAACTCTATCGCAGCCAAAAACCAGGACAACAGCCGCAGCATCAAATGCCCAGACAGTCTGTATGAAGCTACTGGGCCCCATAGTTGGGTACAAATCTTAAATATCTTGCTGGACCAGATGAAAACATCGCTGCATGCAAAAGACAGTCAGGCATTTCCACCCCCCCAACCCCCCCTTACTTTATTTACCTCCTGTTTATGTCAAATGGTGTATTAGGTCTGTAGGGTAATATATGGCATTTGAACTTTTCTTTTGTAGTGAACAATATCAACAGACTGCTTCTCCTGATGAAAAGATCCTGAGCCCATAAATATTGCCCCGGCATGCTGTACGTTGCTCCCATTGTATAAATCTCCCCACAGTGCTCACCTCTGCTCCTGTATCATAGCGAGATAAATGTGGTGCTTAAGGCCTGATTTATTTCAGTCAAAGGACAAATAGTTTGATATCAAAAGGAGCTTCGTAACAATTAACATGACAGGCAAGGAGGATTAGCTGTTGTGATTTTCGCTATGGCATAAGCAGGCAGGTGCTGTTATTTGGACTGCATCCCTCCCCCGCATCCCTTCCCATTAAAGAGATAGTTATTGTACCGCTGTGAAAAGAGCAGCTGCTGTGCCTGAATTTCCCTATCAGCCACTGTTTCTAGTGTCGGTATGAATTGGGGACACATTGTTGGGCTTTAATTAGCCCTGAGTCCCACCACCATAGGACTGCCCTGCTCTGACATACGCCCCAGGACGCTTGCAATGAATGTGCGTTAATCTCCTTGCACCTGACGGCTGGGGGACAACCTTCAAAAAAAAAAAGAAGAGAAAAAAAGATACCTTTATAGTATTTGCAGAATGCCTGGCTTTATGCTAAGCAGCCAAATTAAATATAACCTTTGCTCTTGACTCTAATGGCCAAGCTGTTCTCTGAGCCCTATTACAATTTTTTAGATCTTTGATGTTGTTGCTGACTCAGAAGATTTAAACAGATGAAAACCTACTTTCAAACTCATGGAAACCAGTTTCCAAACCTGAGCCTAAACTTCGAGGGGAGGAACACTTGACAGGTATTATTTGGCACACAGGGCTGACTTCTCCTTCCAGGGATCTGTGTGAAGTTGGCTTGTGAGGCAAAGTGGGCACAAAAGGCAAGGTGGGTTGCCAGCAAAACTAAGCCTGACTGATCCCATATAATTACTGTGGTCTCACTGCTATCATCAAAGGTTAGTTTAAAACAAAGAAAATCCCACAACTTGTGGACCAGCCAGAAGATCAAATCAGTAGGAACATTTTTTTGGCAAGATGGGAGAATTTCTCACTATCTTCCATGATCACACCCCTCTTTCCCCCTTCTCCATGTCTGATGGGAAGAGCAGTCCCTTCTTAGCCTCCTGGCCCATAGCCAGTTGCCTTTTGCTGTGGTCCTGGTACTTTTAAACCATGCAAATTTGAGCCCAGTCAGGATAGGGAAGGGCATTTCTGTAATAGAGCAGAGTGCTTGTGCAAAGCCTTTTTGGTGGCTGCTTCTTACAATGGCCAAAAATCAGATAACCCATAAAGCTGTAAGGGCCAAAACCAGGTTACTCCATCCGGTAAAGCTACACTGGAATGAATCAGCAAAGCCATTACGTTGGCTGCCTATGTCCAGATGAAGGTTTTACAGGGTTTTTTTGTGTAGCCTAACACTCTTCAGTCCCTTAAATACATTGTGCCTACTCACAACATCCAAATGCTGCTATTTTTTCAGCCCTTACCTCAGGCTGCTTCTGAAAGCGTAAAACACCTGAGGAAAACCGAACCCCTCCCTGAGCCTGGAAGAGTTAATCTATCTGCAACTTGTCTGCCAGCTGGTAGGAAGATCTTTGCAGTGATGTTTTCACCTGCTGTTTGTGCAGCCTGTAGCAAAGATGTGAACTGTAGTGTTTTGGTAGGGAAGATTTGCTAGCCTGGACTCTCCCATAGGGTATGCTCTCCATTGAAGAGAGGGTGTGCATGTGCATGTGCATGTGCATGCAGGGAGACCACAGGAAAAAGCTTTGCCAGAAACATTGCAGGATTTCTCTGTTTGAGAAGTGCAGAGACTCTCCAAAAGGCCTTGAACTTCAACCGAAATCTCAGTGTGTGCTGCTGATTCTTTTGATCGCTTTTTATCCTTCATTCCACGCGGATGCTAATGAGGGAATCGAAATTTATTATCCCCAGAGCTAGGCTCATTCAGATCTGCAGTGGTGCTGCTATGAATTCAATCACACCTGGTACATGGGAGATGAATTTGGCCCACAGTGGGTAAAATGTCATTTCCTGATAATCTGTTAGTCTTTGGCTTGAAGATGCACAGATGTCATTTTACTCCTTCTTCTGAGGAAGCTGATTCTAAACCTTGGTTTTTCTTTCTATCCAGACAATACCTGCTAAAGTAATAACAGCAGAGCTAGTGTCTTCCTGGTGACTGGTGAACTCTGTAACACAGCCTCTACAGCCTCATAACAGTAGCAGGCACCAGATCACAGCACTTGATTTAAACTCCACTCCTTGTTCAATAGACCAAAAATAAAAATAATGCTGAGAGATGAATCAAACCTAGGGTGGGTTGGTTTTTTTTCTTTCCCCGAGCATAAAGAACAAAATGTGTTTTTTAGTCTAGATGACTTGTCTTCCGAAGAGCTGAAAACAATAAGAAACTAGTACCAGGTCTCCCAGGAACAGATGAGAACAGTGACTTGCTTTGTAACATTTGTCATGTGCGCTGAGCTGGAGATAACTTCCCCACCCTGCAAATATATAGATATATTATTTTTTTTTTAGATTAAAAAATAGTCTGGGCCTAAAGAGGGTAAAAACATCAAAAGCAAAACACATTTGAGAAATGTAAATCTGAAAAAGTATGTGTCTCAGAAATACTTCCCTTTGATTCAAAGCATCCCTAGTTTTGAAATAACTTTACTCTCACTAGAGTAATTAATTTTCTAGGCAGAAAGAGCAACCGGTATTTTTTGTTTTGAAAATACTGCAGCTAATTCACTGCTTCAAAACCCTTTTCTGTAAAGAGGAAAAAGGGAGGGAAGACTATAAAAGTTGAAAAAATGCATCAAAACTGACCATTTCCCACAAAGCCAGTTTTCATTTCTGCGAATCAGCATTTTTGAACAAAACAAGGCACTACACAACTTTGCCCAGCAGCTCTATTCAAGCAGGATCGGAGGCCAGCAGGGACGCCGCTTTAATGTAGTGATGTAGTTGCAGAGAACAAAATGATTCTCTTTCCTTCAGCTTGTGTATGTATAACAGAGAAATCATGAAAGGGCGGGGGGATTACTATGGTAATGACCCCAAAGCGTGAGCCAAATCCCAGGGTCTTTACGTCAGTGAAGCTCTGCCCGCCCATCAGCCTCTGAAAAACTGCAATCGGCCCAGGAAACTGGGAGAGAGGTACTTTTTAAGTGGATTTGAAAATATTTCGATGGCAAATAGGAATAAACCCCATTCTTCTTACTCAAGGGGATGCTATTTTTAACAAGTCAGAACTGCTTTCCCTAATTGGGGGGGGGGTCGGTGTAAGGGGAAATTACCCCGAGTCCCCTGGAAATGGCAGTAGCTTAGGTGGGCATCAGAAAATACCCATTCAAGCATTACAGCACATCAGGATTTGCAGGGTTAAACTGACAGGGAAGAAAATGGGATCCTTCTTGCCTGCTCCTGTTCCCAGTAGTGTCTAGCCAAGCTGACAGGAAAGATAAAAGTTCACTCTTCCCTCCACTTAACTGGTGCTGGGAGAGAGATTCACACCCAGAAGAAAAGGAGACACGGCATCAGTCGTGACTTCTTGGCGTAAATGAAAGGAAATTTTGACAGGCATAAAAATGTTATTTTCTCATGAAAAGCTGCTGCCTCACTGTGTGAATGGGGATGCTTCTTAGGGAAGGAAAAGAAAAGGGGAAAGAGCAGTCTCGGTCTGGTGCCAGTTTATAATAATTCACAGTATTGCCCACTTCTCACTGCATAATGATCTCCAGCAAAGGAAATTATGAACTCTTATTTCTGGATCCACATTTTAAATATCAAAATAATTGGGCCGAGGAAAGGTCATCTCTTCCCACTGCTGTTAGCCCTCTCCTTCCCCGGCAGCCTGGGCTCTTGTGAAAGCTTTTAGCACCTCATAAGGACTCACATTGCTAGTAAGACCAGAGTCATCCCGGGAAGGGGGCTGGGAGTCTGCTGGCATCTGCTGGAAACTTTGGAAATCGTGGGCTGTTGTGTGCTGCTGGACGTTGTGTCAGGGAGCTATGACCTGTATTCATCCCGTTGCTAGCCATAGCCCAGCCCCGGTTGCCTGCTCTCTCCATCAGCCTCCCTGCTCCTGCTCTGCCTGCTCCAGCTGCCCCAAACCACACATTTTGTGCAAGACCACCCTTGTAGCCAGCTGAGGAGCCGTGGCTGAGTGATGAAGTAATGTATGTGGACATTTCTTGGGGTGCTGCACTCTGTGTTAAAATGGTGGTGTTCCTTGGTCCCGAGGTGAGTGGCAAACACTGGGGTAGGGAGATCTCAGCTGAATCGGTTCCTGAACTGCCACAAAATTCAATGTTATATTCTGCCATTGATGGGTGGGTGGATGCTGCAGGCAGCTACCTCCTTTGTGCACCCAGTCATGAGCCACCAGCCATGTATGTGCCACTGGACTATGGGGCAACAAACAAAGCTCAGCCATTTGCATCAAAATCTAGTCATGGAATCGTAGAATCATAGAATCATCCTGGTTGGAAAAGACCTTCAAGGTCATCAAGTCCAACCATAAGTGCTACACCACTGTAACCTCTAAACCACCTCCTGAAGTGCCATATCTACCCGTTTTTTGAACAGCTCCAGGTGATTCCGCCACCTCCCTGGGCAGCCTGTTCCAATGCTTCACCACTCTTTTGGTGAAGAAATTTTGCCTAATTTCCAATCTGAAATTCCCCTGGCACAACTTCAACCCATTCCCTCTTGTCCTGTCCCAGGCTCTCAGTCAGACATTCTTTTACCTTTGCTAAGGCAAACATCTAACTTTCAGCTTTTCCCTTTTCTGGAGACCCTACAAGCCACAGCCATATACATGGCCCAAAGAGCAACATGCGTGCAGCTGCCCTGATGCCAACCTGGGTGGCTCTGCAGCCCTTACCACTAACTCTAAGGATGGGGACTATGTGGGCTCCTGTGAACTCTCAGTCTGCTTAATCCCCATCTCTATGTCCCAACACTGGCCCAGTTTGTCTTTGAAGAACCCTACATACAAACCAGTGGTCTCTATCCCATGAAGTCCTCCTTTCCAGTTCTATCCTGAGATAAACCTGAGGTCCTTGATCCTAAATCTTGCTGGTAAGGCCCAACATATGACCCAAGCCCAGAATATGTGAAATCCTACTCTAACACTTGGCCAGGGATCCCCAACCTTAAATAATTTATATGCTTTCCCATACCCTTTCCTGACTTCAGAAGAACCCATTTCTTGTGGATTCTTGTGGATACTTTTCCTCCAAGCCCTACAACTATAAGTCTGAAGTCGGGGCTCAGCAGAGCACCTATAAAACAGCTATAGAATGAATTGAAATTTCACTGCCTGCACTTCTTAGGCCATTTGCAGGACATGCATGTGCATGTTTGTTTAGCATGTGCACACGCAGAGCGTGCACAGGCACCCTTATCTTTCTCTGAAAGTTTATGCTCTGGGTAGCAGATAGCAAATCTGCATTGCCCGGGAGGGTTGGGTTGAGATTAACTGTAGGACCTGTGATTTGTTGCTACCTGAATGGTGTGCACGTTGTCAGTTTGGCGTGTCTTTATTTCTGAGTCATATTATACAAATCAATTGCTAATTCAATTAATCATGAAAAACATGCAAAAGGACATGTCCAGGAGCTGATTTAGAGCATGTTATGTATGGGTGATTGAGCAAAGAAAGTTAATCTGGGTCAGGAGACTTTGATTTTTAATTCTTAATGTCACAGATTTCCATTCTTTTGAACTAAAATCTGACTTAGAATTTATTTTTCTGAGGGTGCAGCTTTATAGCTCCATTGACATTGGCATGTATGGTCATGCATACTGAGTCTGTTCTCTTACGCCTGACAAATAAGAGCTTTTATGGATGCACAGATCAATACAAGCTTAAGATCTATAAAGGGCTGCCTGGCAGTATTCATACGCAGGACACATCTCAGTGAATTTATCTACAAAATTGTTTACAGGAGAAGAAATTATGATTTTATTGCATTTCTTTTTCATTCAGTGAGAAACAACAGATTTTGATCTTCTGTGTCCTTACAGAGTTTCTGGATTAAATCTTACCAAAAATAAACCCTAAACAAAAACAAAACCAAAAAAATCCACCTTCAGGTGAAGAATATATGAGTTTGTGGTGCAAAAACAATGCCTCCATCATGATTTGTATGGAAGTTGCCTCAGGAACTCAAAGGAAAACAATTGTCAACTTCTTGCGAAGGAGATGTAATGGGGTATAAAGTGACTCCAATCATTGTGTGGGCAAACTCACAGGGTCGGCTTCTCCTGGGGACCCAGATTAGACTGTTTCAGGTTGCAGGAAAATCAGCCATGAAGAATCAGGTGCCAAAGATTTCAGTCTTAGATGATAATATATGTGTAAGTCCAAAATAGTAGGTTGAGTTCCCTCTTGACAGCTTGAAACTCTGACATTTCTGTTTTGCAGATAGCCCTAGGAAAGACACTGTGCTATAAATAACATTTGTGTAAATGTACATGGTTAGGAGAAAAAAGTGCAAGAAGCTTCTCCTGGAACTATGGACCATTTTAGCCCCTGCTTGCCCTTGAAAATGCATACTATTGCTTGGCCCAGAGGAGAGCCCTAGGGACAGTGGAACCAGGACTGTGCCCCTCCTGCATTAGTCACTGATTCCTGATTCCCTGCTGTAGTCCCTGGCAAGTCACTTTGGCTTGTCATGATGTGCTGCACCACCTGTCATCACCTGCCTGCATGAAATGCATCCATGCCTTCACGTGTTGCTTCACCTTAGAGAGGTTCCTCAGATTTGTTGGGAGGGAGGTGGTACACAGCTCTCACTGTGCAATACCACAGTGATATGGCACTTGGGGTCTAGCTGCCTTTATTAATTCTGCTTCCCCAGAAGGCTTCTTCACTTGAGCAGCCTGGGTCAGGCTCATTTCCAGACTGGAACTGATGGCTGTCCCAGCAGATCTGAGCTAACTCACAACTGAGTGCTTGTAAGGAGCTAAAGGGATCTGCAGAGAGTACTGTAACACGGGATATGGGAGAGAGCTGCAAGACTCCCTCCCCTATTTGCCCATGCACTATTTATCTTTTCCCAGCTAAAGCACAGAATAATGGAATAATAATCAGGTAGAAAGAGACCTCAGGAGGTGCCTAGTTCAACCTCCTGTTCAAAGCAGGACCAGCTGTGAGACAAAAAAACTTTTCACATTTGTCTACATAACTATGCAGAGGCTTCTCCAAACTTTGGACAGGGCTCCAAACCTGGGTAGACTGGATTTTTTAGGAAATACAAGAGAAGTTGCACAGACATGTGACTATCCTGGGATGAAAGTTACTAATTCCAGATGAGGAGAAATCCCTAAAGGACATGGTCTGTCTTTGTGACTTTGAGGAAGGTCAGCAGTAGAGGAGCTGCACACGGGGAGGTTTCCAGTTTCAGAATGAGATTTCCTTCCATCATAATTGAATATACACTTAATGCAGGGAGTGGGAAATAAATGTGTTAGGGAGGTGAGTACAGCATTATCAACACTTCACAGAGCAGAACTACTCAGGGAACATGAGCAGGTAATGCAGGTGATGGTGATGGATTCCCTTGTCACTCATCCAGGTAGAAATGACTGGACTGCTACTCTGCTGAAAGGCATGGAAGCACTTAGACAGATAATCAGAACACAAAGATGACCCCACAAGAAGAGCAAGAGCTGCTAACAAGCCTTGCCACTCTTTGTAGCCATGCACCCCCACTGCTGCTTCCTCAGAAGAAATATCCTAGGCAAATCCTTTTACTGAGTAGTCAACATCTTGCAACTCCAGTAAGGAGAAGAGATCAGGATCAAAATCCCTTTTCAGTTGGTTAAACAAACAGAATTGCTCTGTTTATACCTTGGATCAGGCCCTGCTTTCTGTATAGCACATCTCCCAAAGGCAGTAAGTACCCTGTGCGCTGATCCTCTGGACCCATGGGTAGAGGTTAAAGTTCGAGGCAAAGACTATATGACAGACCCACTGGTCAAACAGAGACCACTAACCTTTGAAGACATAGCTGGAAGAGCCACTGAGTCCATCTTCCTGTTCCAATTTTACTGGTAAGACATGATTTAAAGTAAAATCAAGCTTCTCTTGTCCATCAGAATTGATGGTGTAGAGAAGCCCAGCTTGAGGAAGGCAAGCCTAAAGCTGTACAAGAATTTTAATCTTTTGCCTTTCTATTGCTGTAACGTGTGCTGAATGGGTCACCAAGTTCAGGATTTTTCCCAGATCAGTGCAAACATTTCAATGGCTGCTTGTCTGAAGTATGTTATCCAAAGAAGGTTTGAAGAGGGGTGCATGTTCCCTATCAATTGCCCTCTGTGTACATGAGCACAGCCAGTGCCTTCCTCCTCCCAGCAGCAGCTTGTTTCAGGAGGTCTGTTCCCCAAGTATCTTTGCTATTCCTTGGCTGGTTCATTGACAGGACAAAGATAGTATTGCTTATTTCTTTCTAGATGCCTAAGAAGATGAAACAACATCATAACCTCGATAATTGTCTATAATAACTTACCGGTGGAACTGGTGATCTCACCCCACGGCCAGTTAAGTCAATAGAAAATCTGGCCTTTGGCTGTAATTCACAGCTGCCTGCCCAACTGGCAACTCCAATGACTCTCTGCAGCATCCTTCCTCAATGTTGATACAAGATGTGGTGCCCTTATACACCTTCTGCTTATGGAGCTTCAGCTTTTCCATTTAGAAAGCCCCTATCATCAGAATGGGGCCTCCTCCCAAATCCCACCTGTCTCACTTTAATGAATGGGATTAGGAGAGGGGCCCTTTTTTGCAAACTATTATCGATCTGGACCTCGTAGTACTGCAGTTGGGTTTCAGAGTCCTCAGTTCTGGATTTCTCTTCCTCTTCTCCCATCCTTGTCCAGCTGCTCTGTCACATGCAGGGCTCTCCACCTCCAGGGCACATCTCCCACTGACCTGACCTCTCTGAGTCTGGCCTGCCAAGGGAGGCTATTGGGGGAGTAATTGTTATTGGGGTTTCATTGTGTTTTATTAGCTTGCATGTTAATATGCACTGTGGATTTAATTAAAGATCCTGCAGGACGGCTGAATGATGAAATCAGAATCTGAAATAGGTTTGGTCTTGGAGGCAGCTTCCTCTTGGGCTGCAGTGTGACTATGGTTTGCTCTTGTGGTGCTGCTGACCAAAAATCAAGGCTGTTTCTTTTTCCGAGCCCCTTTCCCACATCTCAGCACTCCCCACAGTGGCAAATGTCTCCTTCAGCTTCCTGGGGAGGGGGATAATTCTCCCACAATAGGCATTGATCTCTCATTAGACTCCATCCTGTTAGTTAAAAGCTGTTTTTACTCAGACAATCCAGAACTCATTTCCAACCTTAAAAGGTTACACTGTTGGATACTCACCGAGGGTATAATTTTTAACCACTCTGTTTACTGAATCTACAAAAGCAGTTATTGGAAGTGTTTGTGTACAGTAATTTCTCCCTAGGCTCCCAGGAGCAGGAGCAGATGACCCAGCATTGCTAACCATGGTCAAGATTTTCCTATTCAAAGGAGACAATATTATCCCATTTCACAGAAAGTCTGTTCAGGCCATGGTGGCCTGAGGTCACTTGCTTAGATTTGCACAGGGCAGACCAGGCTCAGTGTCCCAACAAGGGGCTGTCCCAAGCTTCTCTGGACCTCTTCTCTGTGTCAGCCAGATGTAGTGTCACTGGACGGGCCCTTGTGCTGTACCCACTGGATGAGCTGCTATCCCTGGGGAGAAAGAAACTGTAATTCTTACAGATATGGGAAAAACTTCCACATCATCAGGACACCTAAAAGCAAGGAGTAATCAGTGAGGTACAGATCAGTTGTCCTGTTGCATCTGTATACTGAGTCCTTGCCTTGCCTTTAGCTGGCATATGATTGAGTTCAACCAAAACTTTAACTCAAGTGTTTCTTAAAGCTTTACTGTAGCTTAACATAGATTATTTTAGAAGGAGTTACTAGTGGCATTGCTGGGGACTGTACAGGTGTAAGGCATCAAGCTCCTATCTGGGAGCAGGATAGCTTAAACTGACACAGGCTGTCTTGGCTCTTCACTCTCCTGCCTCTTGCCCTGTGCCCACTTCACTCTGTGCTACCATGTCTGGACCCAGGACCTGGAGATGCTGTGGCTTCAAATTAAGTCAGCAAGATGCAGAAAAGTCTTCTTTCTGAGACTTGGTCAGGGCTCTGTGTGTGTGGGTCTGGGTGTGTGAGAGCGAGTGCTGGGGCCATCTGCTGTGACTTCACCAAGGATTCACTCGTTGAACTGGGCCCTCAACTTGGGGCAGGGTAGACCTTTATGACCAAAACTTCTATGCATAGGCCTGATGTCAGTAGGCAGGTTTGACTCTTCAGTCTCAGTTAAGCAGCTGTTGTTTTTGTTTTTTTTTTTTTTCTCTTAATGAAGTGACTAATAACTATTTAATGAACACTCTTTTCTTAATACTTTTATGCCACTCTGCTATTTCATTGTGTTTTTAACAAAATCAGCTGCTTCACTTCAAGAACTGGTCTGCTGAAAGTGAAACACCTCTTATCCTGAAGCATCTCTGGATGATGTCCATTATTGATTTGGAGCTGCTGATGGTTGCAGTAGCTGTCTCTGACTCTCTGCACTTCTCCTTCAAGTTAATAATAAGCAGCAAAAGTCAAGGAAGAACTCAAGGACTGGCTCTATAGTAAGTCAGGCACAATTAATATAACGTGTATCAGGGCAGCTCTGTTCTCTCCCATTTTCCTGGGGTACTGTAGGGTACCTTTCACCCCTTGTAAAGGTTCAGGATACGTTCACTAGACACAGTGTGTGAATTTTCAAAAAGGACAGTTTTAACTGATGTGACACTGACTCACAAGGAAAGGAACACCCTTTCCTTGCTGGGGAAATCACCTGCAAACATAGTTCCCAAAATACAGACTGGGACTTCTGGGATCTCTCCTTTGCTTTTATATCCTCAAGCACCAAGGACAACCTCAGGCCAGGTGGCCAAGTACCTCCAGGCTAAAAATATCCTTTCTTAGCAGAGCTCTCACTGCAGATGCTGTGAGAAAGTGACAGCTGAGTGTGTTGATTTCCCACAGGAAATCTCCTTGGCAAAGTTTTGCTGATGGCCAAGGATGCCCCACAATATTCATCTCCTGGGATGACAGAGAGAGACAGCATGTGGGCAGAGAGAGATGCCCACAGCTGGGCTACAAATGCTTCCAGTTTGACCTCTCACTCCAGCAGCTGAAGCATGGAGGGGGAAAATGAAGAGGAGGAAATGCTCCTTGGCCTATTTAGCAGTGCAAATGCAGAATTAACAAATGCCCATGAGATCATCTTCAATTCTGCCATCCCTATGAATGATTTTCTTGCTGACTGGCCAAGGAGAGCTTTGAACCAGAGACAATGCTCCTGTGCAGGCAGCCAAAAGCTTCAAGGAGAATCAAAAGTAGGACCTGAACAGCAGGGACCTTCCTTCTCCCAGGCTTGATGAAGTGCCATTTCATTGATATCCACCAATAGAAATCCCTGTAATTTCTTCTTCCATTTCCTGCTAGTGAGGAGGAGAAAACTGTGAGAGATGCTCCATGCATTTGTTTTTGGAAGGTAACACTGCTGGAGCTAGAAGGGGAAAGTAGAGTTTGGAGGACCTCAGCACTGTAAGCAGCAAGCAATGCCACTACTGGTTTCTAATCACAATCCCCACTTTTTCAAGCACAGATATATATTGGAAATCCTTGAGTCAATGCTATTTTTTTTTTTTTTTAAATACACAAATCGTGGGAAAGAAAATATTATGTTCATCTTTCCAGTCATTCCTAGAGATTAATGTTTTTATTTCAGGTCTGAGTTTCAAAATAAGACATTATATTTTAGTTAAGCTTAAAAAGCCCTTTTAGCTTAAGACTTGGGTTCAGAGTTTGGGTAGAAACATATTCAGACCTCTGCAGCTCCCATTCCAATGTCTTTGGCTGCAATTTTCCCATCTGTTCAGGCTGATCTGAATCTACCTTTTTATAGAAAGGAGTGGGTCGGTGTTCCCACCTCCCAAGATGGTACTAGCATGAAATGGAGGAGACAAGTGGACAAGGGACCTCCTTTGTCAGAAAATTAAGCACTTTCAACTAAACATATCTTTCAAATCTAATCCATCTGAATGCAGCATTCTCAAAGTGGACAAAGGATGAACAGCCTGAGTGTTAAAGGCAGGAGTGTGGGACCAGGATGAAGTTCCCTTTTGGGACCTGGACACCTGAAGTTAGTCATAGTCATCTGAAGCCCCTAGACTTAAAAGAGTGGTTACAGTGTGTGCAAACCTCTCCATACAAGATTTTGGTCAGGAACTTAACAACAGGGAAAACAGCCTGGATTGCAATGTGTCTGGATGCCTACCTGTGCAATATGTCCTAGGGAACCTGCTTTGGCAGGGGGGTTGGACCAAATAATCTCTCAAGGTCCCTTCCAACCCCTACAATTCTGTGATTCTGTGATTCTGTGAAGTAGTAGCTGAGGTCCCTGTGGTCCTGGAGGTACCCAAGGGGTCATTAATGAATCTGCATTCCTTCTTCGGCATAGCTAGAGGAAAGCCAGTGGGAGTATTTCTACCCCTGCTCCAATCATCGCTCCTGACTACAGTGCAGTGCAGATACATCCTGAGTCACGTGCCTTGCTTTGTCTCTTATTTATCTCCTTAGATCTCATTAATGTGCACTTGGACTCAGTAGCAGGAAAGCTTTGTCCTTGTTTCTGCTTGGCTTTTTTTATCTTATGGCCTTTCTGTGACAAGTCCTAATGAAGATTTGAATAAAACCAAAGAATTTTACAGCAAAAAAAATAAATCTGTCTAATGAGGGCTGAAGTTATCTGTAAGTGCCTGGACTGTGCTTCAGGCAGGGTGTTCTGAGACAGCCACGGGGCTCTGCAGCACAGGCAAGGCCAGGTCTGCAGCAGGGGTAATCTCACATGGCATCATGGACCTGCAGAGGGGCTTGTGCTCATTTCTGTTTGTTGGACATTTGGCTCCAAGCTGATAACAGATTTCCCCAGAGGAATCAGTGTGCTTTCTATTAAGAGGAAAATTATATTAAATGTCACAGTAAACGATGCTGCGTCTTTCTAATTAACTTAATCTCTGTTTCCAACTCTTTCTCCTGCTTCCTTTTCCCTGACACCTTCTCCTGCTGTTTACTGAGACTACCTGCATGCAAGAGAAGAATAAACCTGCCAAAGCCACAAGAGGCCCCTTGGGACTTCCCACTTTGTCAAAAGCTGCCAAGTTGCAGGTGCAGGAGGCATGCTGGCAATGACGTCATGGCCACTACACTCATGCCCCTGACAGCTCTGAAAGCAGTGTTTCCACATGAAGAAAGATACAAATGCAAACCATATGACTGGGGGAGCAGAGGATGTCGGAGTGGGGAAACAGAGCTGCCTCCTAAAGCAGTCTGCAGGACTCTGCTTCTCTGCTGTCCCGCCCCTCCCCCAGACACACTGCAGCCAGGGTCCAGATGTGGTCGGGGTCTGGATGTTGCCTGCCCCATTCTTCTGACCCATGTTTTCCTCCACCTGTCACTCCATCCTCATCAAAGGCTCTTCCCAGCAGAAAGGGGAAATATGAAGGGTTTTCTGGCTCTGAACATATGCTTTGACAAGGTGGCTCTTTCCGCTTGCTCTGAGTAGGTGTGTGTCCCCACCAGCACTGAAAGATCTCCAGGTCACAGCTCCAAGGGAGTCTAGTTGACCTGAATGAACAGCTTGAAAATGCCTCTCTCACAGGCCTCGGACAGGGAGTTCCAGAGCAAACAAACTTAGAGAGAAACACTGCAGAGGAAAAAGGCAATGTGCTGTCTTTTTGTGTTCAAGATACCAGTTCAACTATATGGAGGAGGCGACAGAAGTCTGGATAGCCCCTCTGGGTCTGTGTGTGCCACTAAAATCATTGCTGAGCCTCTATTACTAGCAATGAGCTTCTTTTACAAAGCATCCTGGGTAAAAACATCAGGTTAAAAATGGCTGAGACATTCAGTATGTGTTTATCCAGCATCTTGCTCTTGAGTTTAGCCAGGTTTTAGCTTCTTTCTTACCTCCTTGGTTGGTCAACAGAGCCTTTGCTAGAAAAGCTGGACAGGGGCTGGGAGATTTTCTATCAAGCAACATTTCCTCTTGGTAGTACAGTAAAAGGGTTAAATAGGTACTTCAGCAATAGGCTCAAAGCTCACAGCTAAGAGCCCTAACTGGGACATGAAGAGAATTTTTGGTCACTGAGTTATTCTTATTGCTGCTGGATGGCTGAAGAACCACAATCATAAAACCCAGCAGTGAGAGCTGTGGACAGATTTAAGATAAATCAGTTCCTGACCATGGCATTGTTTAGAGAAAAGGGGCCATGCTTTCATTTTCTTTTCTAAAGAAATAGACCAGATTGAGGTGATGGATGCTCCCTCTCCTGATACGGCTGATTTGGTGTCCCCCAAACCACAGGTCATTGTGGTTTCATTTAGATTTGCAATCTCTTTTCTCCAATATCCCAGGAGTTGTTACTTCAGTACAAACATTTTGCACAAAATGTTTGGGCAGAACAGAGTCTCCAGACTGTCACTGGCATCCATGGCCATAATAGCCTTGCATGAGTAACACAGTAAACCAACATCTAACCTATTTTATCCTTGAACAGCTGCAGGGTTCCAATAACCCTCATTATACCACATTCCCCTCCAGAGAGTAGACAAAAAAAAGTCATTTATATTATGTCCAGACTGGCACAGGAACACAGACACTGTACAGTACACTATTAATTGTGGGAATCTTTTTTTCACCATATAATATTGATTTTCCTCCAGATAACCAGATATCATTAGTTTGATTAATGCTACCACAGCTTGGAATAACTGGCTGGAAAGTTCAAACTGGGACATTTGTCAGAAGCAAAAGATAAAGCACAGCTCGGAGTTCTTTATTCATACCTGGGAATACGCTGGCCAGAGGGTTTCAGTGGTGTTGAGCCAGACAACTAAGAAAAGGGATGGGAGAGGGGAGCTGGAACTGCACTGCACATTCTGTCTGATAATGTCAGGCCAGTTCAGCCATGCTCAGGGCTGAGTTTATTTTGGTACCAAAACCATAGGTTTTCTTCCTAAAAAAGGCTGTCACATTTGCAGGGAGAGCTGAGTCACACAACTGCATCACCAGGAGCTATGCTCCTCTCCTGCTGGATGCGGAGGCAGTGGGGTTGTGGACACTCATCTTCTTTGATCTCTTCTAAAGAAAAGAAGCAGACATGGAAGCTTCTAGAGGCTGGTTTAGGAGTGCAGGGGATGACCATTGTACTCAAGGACTGAGCACGTGCTTTGCCTTGCTGAGGGAACTAGCTTCACCCAGCCTGGGGACATAGCTTCCTCAGAAGCACCAGGAAACCGTGAGCTCCATCAAGAGCCCTGCTAAGACCCTACTGACTCCATAACAAAGAGGGCATCTTGGAAAGAAGTGAGATGAGATCAGTCCTGCAGAGAGGGCCAGGGACAGATAACTGGTCCCCTGGGTAAGGAGTCTCTGCCACCTCTTCAATTTTGTTAATGCTGTGGTCTAGGAGGAGGTATTTGCTGCTGCCTGGGATATGCGGGTTGAAACCAGTGCACTAATTGATACAGTCTGTGAGCTTGCCATCAGAAATGCTAATGTGTCTAGACTCCTGTGGTCCTCTGGCTCAACATAATGACAAAAGAAGCAGAACAGTCACTTGATCATCACACAGAAAAGAAGACAGACAAATCTATTTTCTTTCTTTTGGCACATTGTAAAGGTTAATTGTAAGGATCTCTGTGTGGTTTTTAGTCCAGAAGACAGGTCAGAGGAGCCAATACTGGGCACTGTTTAGGCTCTACCGACGGGATGGTCATTACGCATGACTGTAGAGCATCTGTGCAGACCCCTTAGGGTCCCTACTCATGTGGACTGTCCCAAAAATAGGGAATCCAGGAGGTCTACTCACAGAGTAAGATGTGAGGGCTGTTAGAGACAGACCCTGAATGAGGGCAAAGCCTCAGCTCTACCAGTCTGTCTGTTTAAAGGTAGCAGAATACATAGGTTTTGCTTGGGAAAAATTAGGCCTGTCTGGGTAGGTAGGTCCACCAGGAGATGGCACTGATCTGATTTGGCCTAAGGGCGGGCACAAGAGTGCTCCCGATGTGCATGCCAGTGCTGTAACACATTGAAGAACTCTGAATTTACCACCTGTTTATTTTCCTTTGCCATTTAGACAGCCACTGTTTTAAAGCCTTTTAGCTACCTAATAATTCAGTTATCCTCCAAACCCAAGAACTATTGTTGAAACAAAGTCTTTTTACAAATCCAAATGTACCCAACATTTGCTTTGTATTATTCCCACTCCCCTCACACGTTCCTCTTTACAGGTTCAATTTTACCAGCTCTGACACTGGGAACCTTTTCTGAGCCCCAAGTGCCAGCGATCAACATCTAGTCTTGTCTTAAAAACACAGTAAGATCTAGTCTGTCTTCCTTGCCAGCATCATAAAGTGCATTGATGCTTTCTGTTATTCCATCTACTAGGCAACCGCACACTGTCTGCATTTATTGCTACAAAGAGGGAGGGGTGACGTGATGAACACTTTCTGCAGGCTGGATGGGAAGTGCAGCTGAGGATTTTGCGCAAGCACCAGAAGTGCAGAACCGTCTGTCTCTTTCTTGGAGACACAACTGAAGATCAAAATATTTTTTTTTTGGGTTGTTTTCCTTGGGAAGAAAAGTAAATCTTTTTAACTCTCTGCCAACCCTCCAAATTGAGAAACTTTGAGACACTCCAAAACGAAGTAAAGGCAAGTTTAGAGATATTTAACAGCTACTGTTAGCAATCGTAAGCTGCCAAAGATTGATATTCCTTTTACCAGACAGGTTGGGTATAATGAAAACACAGGGTAATAAGATAGGAAACTGTTATCTAGTCAGTACAAACTGTTAGCTAAATCAATAAATTACAGACTTGGGAACTTCTGTAGGCTGAATTATTGCTGAATTACTTCTCTGGAGAACCACTTCCAATTTTAAAGTTCATTTACTTTTAAAAGGTATTGGGAAGGAGTCTGCAAGGAGAGTGAAACCACTTCATATATAACAGAAGGAAGTTAAAAGACAGCAAAGAAAAATTAGGGGTAGTGGAAGTGCTGAGCAGTATCTACCTTTCTTACAGTGTGATTCCCAGTGTGAGTGCAGAAGTCATGACTTACAGAAGTGATTTGTGATTTTGGGGGGCTCACTGGAATTACCTTGCAGAATCTCACATTCAGAAAGTACTGAATAAAACTTCTGAAAAATTAATCTCCCATAACAAGTGTCACAATGAACATCCAGCGTCACTAGTCATGTCTGTGACCTTGGCCTTGCTGCTGCCAGTAAGTACAAGATCACTTCAAATTCCCCACCTGCTTTCCAGCTGGAGGATTGCACAGTGAAAAGAGCTGTCGTGAATGAAATAGTTCTTTGCTGCCAACTTGATTTTAATTATACAACATGTCCTAACCTTTAGAAAATGTATTTAGATTTAAAAATAATAATGTAGGGGAGCATGGCAGGGGGAAATGTATGCTTGAGCTTACTAAGGGACCAAAGACTTTTTCTCCAAGTGATGAAAAGATGTGAAAATGGTAGTAATACATGCGGGCTCTTGGAACAAAGGGATCATCCAGAAGAAGAATATTCTGTTGCTGCAGTAGCTTATTCTTGTAATCCTTATGTGAAGCTTTGATTACAGATTAATATGATACCTATGAGGCTTTCATCACTTGGGGTACTGATGGAAGATTAAGTGACCTGCTCAAAGTCATAGCAAATCTCTGGCAAGACTGGAGCTGACCCAATGTTTCCTGGTTCTCTGTGTATTCACAAACTTCCAGGTAACAGCTTTTGGCTTTGTCTCAGCCAAAAGGCTGTACAAGGAAGGTGAGAGTGGAAGAACCCCCAAGAGAAGGAATTATTTATACCCAGCTGGAGCAGGGTGGGGGGATGCAAATGGGAAATGTGCAACCTCTTGCTCTCTAGGTGTCACAATCAAATCTCTTCCTTGTGTGGAGTGGAAGTTTCCAGATCACAGTTTACGTTCAGATGAAGTTTTTGCACAACGGAAAATCCCCTCATTGTGTGTGCTTGAATCAAGCAGGGACAAGTTGCTCTAGGTCACAGTAACACGCCACCTGAATGCCAGCACTCCAGCCTTAAAATTAGTAAAACTGATTGTCAGTTTGAAATATTTTACAAAAAAAACCCCCTTATTCTTCTATCATTTTTATTCCCAGTCCTCTGCATGCAGCTATATCCACAAAAGCTCCACACAGGAGTGCTCCCAAAACCAAGCCATTTGCAATGAGGAGACACGGGTTCTCCCTCTGAAGCAGAAGGTAAAAAGCAGGCAGATGAACCAGCCGGAGCACTTGAGTCCATCACCAACCCTCTTTCCAGTCTTGCTCCTACCTGCTAGTCCAGCAGTGGTGCACAGCATCCATACTGTGCTGAGGGAAAAAGCTGAAGCAGGATTCCCATTGGTACTTGCAGCCTCCCACATCTGGGATTATTTCCACCCTCTTGACTCTAAGGATGAAGACCGTCTCTTTCTCCTCTCATCACAGCTAGCAAAGTGCACTATGTGGCTCTGACCTGGAGCTGTTGATTTAAAACAGTTTTCTGAATGACACTTGTGAACATATACAGTATTGGAAATTTGCATTTCCTTTGGATGAGCAACTTTCTGTGCTTTCCCTTCCACTGGAAGAAATTAATGTACATCTGACTGAGTTATTTGATCTCAAATACTAGATGCTGAGGAAGTACAGTCACCTGCTTGCCATGTCCATGTCCTCTTCCCTTCATGTCTGTCTCCTCTGGGTCAGGTTGGAAAAGAGCACACAGGGTCTCTGATCTGGCCTGGAAAAGCCATTCTTCATTCTTGCACTGAGGCACCTCTTGTAAAACGTACATGTTTGCCAGTCTGGTTGTGTCAAAGCAGATGGATGAACTGAGGTTGGAGGAAAAGCCCAACAAATGTGAACACTGTTTGAAGCTGGATCCGACCTCTTCAGCCAGCTGCTTCCAGATGTCAGAAGCAATTGCCTTTGTTTTATGTGGCACATATGAGGCAACTACAAGCTGGTGTGTTTCCAAATTTCCATATGGCAAAGCACCTTCTTTGAAAAGGTCATCAAAAGGAAAAGAATAAAAAACCCAGAACCATGTGGAAGGAAAAGGAAACAACTACTTGGAGCAGATTTGGCTTCAGGGGAGCAGCTGGGCTGAGCCCCAGTCTCACACAGGCTGAGGATTTTGTCCCTGTTTGTTTGCTACCATCCCCACACATTTTTGCAAGTGTTGTGGTTGTTTTGCTCTTTTTCAGCATCACATGGTAGTTTTCTGCTCTGGGCTGAGGAGCATCTTGATGAAAATGTGAAGTCGGAAGTTTTGTCACATCATGGATGCTGACTGAGAGAAAATTAAATCAATAAGGAGAAAGAAATGTGAGATAGAAGAGCTTCATTACCCAACAAAATTAATTTTCCATCATCCTTTCCTTTGGACTCTCCCAGAAATATGTGGCATTAAGCACGTCAGAATGGCAGCCAAAGTTCCAGCTGAGGATTTTTTTCTCAAAAATTGGCTAAGGGTGGGTGCCAGAGAAGCAGCATGGGTCAGGTATGCAGTGACAATTTCCCAACCTAGAGAGAACTAAACCCTTACAAGGTACAGTCCCCTGCCTGCCTGTGACTAGCCACCTGCTTTTCAGAGATGACAAATCCCTTCTTTTGGTGACTCTCCCAGAAGCAGAGTAAAAGTCTCCATAGGGCCCAAGGCCAATATCTTCATTCTCATTACTGCTAGTTCCCTGTCAAGGGAGTCACATTAGTTGGCTGAAAGAGATCATAGAATTATGGAGTTGTTTTGGTTGGAAAAGACCTTTAAAATCACCAAGTCCAACCTTTAACCTAGCACGGCCAAGTCCACCACTAAGCCATGTCCCTAAGTGCCATACCTACACGCCTTTTAAATACCTCCAGGGATGGGACTCAACCATTTCCCTGGGTAGCCTGTAGCATAGTCCTCATAACTACTGTAAGGAGACTTACTGTTGCTGAAAGCTCTCTGGGAGCAATATTAATCTGCTGTCATCCACCAATGAAGTGAAAACTCTCCTGGGTAGGGGCAATTTGTGCAGGGTGTTTATAAAAGGGCAGAGTACATGATAATGCATAGATGGAAGATGTTGTGGCTTCTGGTTTCAAGCCCTGGACTGCAGAGGTCTAAACAACCCCTCTTGGACTACACTACTGACTTTCCTGGGACATGGTGTTGGATGTTTGTTTCACATGATTGGACTGCATAGCAAGACTTCAGGATGCTTGCTGGGACATGTCTTCTTATTCTAGACAGAGCTTCATCTGCATGAGGTGAAAAGCAGTTGGATTAGTCAGGGTTTGGCTGTGGTTCGACTCGATGATCTAAAGGGTCTCTATCAACCCTGGCGATTCTATGATTCTATGCATCCACAAAAAGCCTCACCAGTGAAAGGTATTCAAAGCCATGACACAGGCTGGTATCCCAGGGAGTGCTGTGCAAACCTCCTAGGGAGCATTGAGTGCAGTAGTGGCACTGGCAGGATTTGGAGGAAACCAAGGTACAGTTGTACCCATCAGAGAGGAAGTTCACTCTGACAGTGGACCTCAGCATCCCCTTGCTTCAGGAAACCCTGCTGCTGGCAGGTAGGCATGCCTTGGCTCCTGTTCAGAGCTATCATCTTAGTGAGGGGAAATTTGTACAGAGCCTGAAGGGAGGTGGGGAGGTCTGTAAATCCTCCAGCCCAGACTTTTCCTGTTGCTCAGTGGCAGCATGCGTTGTACATCCTGATATCAACGTGATGAATGCTGTGCTAACTTCTGCATTGTGTGTGCCTGTGTACTGAATATTGTCTGCTGGAAAGTAAATAACAGCAGATGAGCAAATGAGGCTGTGATGGCACTTCAGTGTCTGTAATGTTTCTATCCCCAAAATGCAGTAGTTATGCATCATTTTAACGGTAGCAATAGATAAGCAGTCAGCTATCTGTATCCGGAAAATCAAAAAGGAAAGCAACATTAGAGGAAATAGATAGGCAGTGGGTGTTCAAGGGCAATGAGTCATCCGTGCCATAAATAAGGCTCAGAATGAGGAATACTAATAATTAGGCAACATATTTCAAAAGTTCAGCTCTTTCCTCCTTTCCCAAATTACCTTTTATGCCCTGGGGATATTTTGGAATGACAATGCCTGCACTGGGGTGTAGACATGAAGAAAATCCACCGTGGGAAGAAATGACCAAATAGTAGAGAAAAATAAAGTTGAGAAGTGAAGCTTCTTTCTCTGAAGCTCAGATGGCTCCTGCAGAGGAAAATGGCATGATGCTGCTCAGCCCACAGAATAAACATACCTGAGGGAAAGGCAAAGCCTGTGGTCACCGACCTCAACACGTACAGGAAACTAACACCCACATTTTCCCCTCTCCCCATGGCACTTATTTTCCTGAACTCTCTCTGTTTGGGTGCCATTCAGTGAGCCAAATGACTCCCTCTGTCCCCTTGGGCAGTGGGGGAACCCAGAAGGAAGCACGTTTCTCCCATTTTGGTATGCTATCTCTTTCCCAGAAGTGGCACCACTCAAAGCTCATGCCTTCCACTTTGCTGGAGCTGCCTTGGGTTAGAAGCAAAGAGGGTTTTGACCCTGAATTAGGCTAGGTCTTACCCTAGCCAAAATCCTGGACTCTCCAGAGCTGAAATTTCCAAGGAGCAGCTGTGGATAAAGAATGCAAATTTCACTTTGAATCCCAGTGCCCTGGCTTCCCGGAGGTTAGAAGCAGAGCTAAGCGACAGGCTCTGTCTTCACTGATGAGCATTTCTAAGAAATAAGTCTCTTTGGACCTTCAACATCTTTGAACGTGACACAGTTAACATGTAGACCTGAAAGCTCTGATTCACAGAGCTGTTTGGGCCTGTGCTGGGTAGAGATTAATCCCTTTCTGAACTGGAATAAGCCTTAAACCAGCAAACATGAGTTCTTGTGAAACTGCAGGGCTGCAGTTTCATCCCCATTCGTTTCCCTCCTTCCCTCAGCTGCAGAGCTCTGATTGCAGCAGCCCGACTTCAAACACTGACAAATGTCATCGCTGACAGTGCTATGGTGGGTGCACACCGTCATTATAATCTGTATGCATTTAGCCATCCCAGCATGATAAGAGAATGATTAGGAGAATAGTTAGAGAGTAAATTAAAAACTCCCAGCAGTTTCCTGTGTGAAGCAACTAACTTACAGGCATATTTTTTCACAGCATTACTGAAAAATGCCATTAGTTATACCTGTGAATACATGTTAGATTTAAACCCCTGGTGAGAATTTTTATTAACATACAAATATGTTAGGGCTCTTATGCTGCTTAAAATGTAATTAACCATCTTCTGAAGATTAAGGGTACATAATCATAAAAGAACTGCACTCTTGTGCATTTAATTCTTCTAATCTGCTTTATGTTGATGTTAGTGCAGAAGAATAATCACTAGTTTGCCTTAATAGTTTGGGTTTGTGCTGTAGGAAGAAATTGTTATTGGATGTATTTCTAAACTTCAAATTCGTTGGGTGTGCATTGATGGAAGATGATGAAATGTACTGAGAGATGAGAAAAATCTTCCTTCTTCTCTGCTGCTGCTGCTGTTGCAAATGCCCTGCAGTGGTAAAGCTGTGTTTTAGACAGCTTCATTTAGCAGACAAAAAGGAGGAAAGGACAGGCACACCCAGTGAACCACAAAGATAAGAGCAATAAACTTTCAGTAATCCCTTTAAGCACTAATTTAAACACATAATGTGTCAACCAAGTTGTGTGGGGATCCAACAAGATTTTTCGAGAAGCATGTGGAAACAGAAACCAGCACAAGGCAGAGAGAAAGACTTATTGGCTGGGTTGTAATATGGGAGCTGAGTTTATGAAATGCACTCTAAAAATTCATAGGTTTATGTTTTCATTAAAAGATGCTATTTGAGTAGTCCATCCTCCCAGGGCTGTCACAGTCCCCATGCAATGATGACCAGCTGTATCCGAAAAGAGGTTAAAACCTTCAGGGATGCAGAGTACTGCTCTTCAGGAGTATTTCCTTCTGAGCAACATGTTCCATAACATTTGGTAACTCTGAGAGTCTCAGAGAAAGAATCTCCCTCTCCCTTCTAGAGTGACTTCTTGCAAACTAAGAAGAGGTGAAGGAGAAATAGTGAAGGCTTCGGGTTGATGACATTTGCCAATAGTCATGACTGCATGAACTCACATTGAAGTTGTGCAGGAAGTCTGCAGCCTGTTCCCAGGGAAGTCCATACAGCAGGAACTCCCATGGGAAACATGGGCAGAAGAGCCTGCACCACTCCTGCTTTTACAGAGGAGACAGAGGGGATGGGGACAGGCTGGTGCTCCATGCAGATCACCAGAACAGGGGGTTTCCACCTTACTTGAATGGAGCAGGGGCTCTGCTTCCAACAGCAATTTTAGCAACAGGAAAACAATCATAAAATATTTCTTTATCTTGTTAGAGTAATTTATTTTAGTGGGCCCCTTAGCATTCAGTTCTCCGTGGGGCCAATGGCACTTTGCATCAGATAGCTGTGGTCACATGGCCCCCATTCTAGGGGAGACTGGTGACAGGGTGACTGTAGGGAGCCATGACAGGCAGCCTGTGAAGGGATCCTCAGCTGCTTTGTGCTCATCTTCATTACTTCCAAGCCAATGGGCAGGCATTAGTGAAAGTTGCTTGTTTTCATTACAGCTTCCTTTTGGCAGGTGTGCCAGGCAGCACGGCGGGTTGCTCTGTGCCCTTCACCGTGCTGAGTTCTTGAGGCAAAGCTGCTCACTATAATTCCCTGTAAAGAAGGCAGCCAGCATGCTGCTTGTGGCCTCCTGTGTGCAGGAACCAGCCTGCACCATGTCAGGGAAATTATTTCTATAGAGAATGCACCCAGCTTCTTCCCCTTTGTGCTACCAGGGAGGACACAGCAATGTAGGGGAGCAATGGTGGGGGAAACTCCTGCTCCCTGAGTCAAAAGCCAGGAAGGCAGTGCAGAAGTTCCCCTGGGAACATCAGGCCCTCAGACAGGGTTGTTGGATAAAGAACACACTGCATTTCTAGTCTTTGGCTGGATGTGCTTTGCAAACATGCAGGGTAATACCAAAGGTTGTTAAAGCAGGAATAGTATTTCAGGTAAGTACATGCTGATACACCCCACTGACAACTTCCCAGTCACACTGGGTGGGGACTGCATCTCTGTCTTCGTAGGTGCAAGCTGCACCAGCACAGAGCTGAAGGACAGTGTCAGACTTTATCCAGATGCTGATCATGACTTGAATCTAGCCTTTTTAGAGAGGCATTAAATAGATTAAATCTTAAAATTCTACTGAAACAGAGTTGGGTGCTCAGTTCCCTTAGGATTTTTTTGAGCAGGTAGAGTATATATGTATCTCCAAGGTGGTGAAAAGGACCACAGGCTCCCACCCCCAGCTCTGTTTAAGGATTGTTAGCGAGAATAACCTTGGATAAAGTAAAGTTGAGAACCTGATTAATTCTGCTTGCCATTCAAATTTGCACTGAATAAGACATGAAACTCCAGACAGAAAGCCAGCCATTCTTCTGTTCTAACAGTTTGCTGTCAACACAGGACAATAAAATATGAATATTTTAGATTCATAATGCAGAGAAATAGGAAATAGGAGCTGTATTGTGCTTCACATGCATGACTAGCTCAGTAATGCTAATGTGATTATCTCACTGAACTTTTGTGCTATTGCTTAAGGGTAGCTTTGTCTTGCTTAGCTGGGATATATGGATTTGTTTCTTCTACATACAGGTCTATAGTCCTTTTTAAGCTTGCAGAAATGAGGAAGCCAAATTTTCCTCACCTGTCACAAGGTAACATCCTTCCTTGGCCTTGTTTGGCAGTAGCACAGCTTGAACGAAATTTCTACAGGTTCCCACCAAAATCTTTAAATGTCTTCAGGCTGCTTTCCAGCCCAAAGCATGGGAAAAGCACACAAACATTTAAAATACTGTGTCTGTAATGGAGAGATGAGGCTTATAATAAAAACAATCAATACCCAAATTCATTCCCCTCCCCAAGCAAAAAATATTTGCAAGGGTGGACTAGTTAGGTCAGGGTTTAGTTTTGATGGGTAGTCACTCAGTTATTTGCCCATGGGATCTATTTACCTGTACCACCCAACCCCGTTGGCCCTGCCAACACAGGGGTAGCATGCACCCAAGTGAGGAAGGGCAGAAAAAAGCAAATTGGGGCAGAGCCAGACAGCAAAGGGGCCTTTACAGGTCAGAACAGTGAGATCGGAGCTTCCAAGCAGAAGCTGGGACAGGATTAGTGGTTTAATAGTGACACTATCTGACTTGAAGCCCTTCCAGGGCCTCCTGGCTGAGAAGACCAGCTCCAGAGCAGGTCTGGGTGAGTTAATCACCAATACCCCATGTGACACATGAGAATGAGTCATAGGAACTCATTGAGACCACCCCCTCCACCTCTTAAAAGAAGGCCAGACCCTGTGAGTAGGTGTAACTATAAATTGATGAGCTGGCAGTGCTAGCAGACAGGGCACTTATAAACCAACCCAAACCAAACAAAGATCTCCTCAACAACAACAACAACAAAAAAAAAAACTTAAAAAAAAATTATTAATTGACCAGTTCACTCAGGGATCTGTGGTCTCCACCTGGCAGAAGAAGATCATACTCCTGACACCAGCCAAAAGGTGTGGGAACCCAGACAGAGCTCCCACAGATGGATGTGGCTGTGCAGGTCACAGGCTGCAGGGAATGCCACAGCCTCTCACTGGTAGCAGGGGGCAGCTATGTGCAGTATGAGCAGGTAGATGATCTGCTCAGCCAAGCAGCACAGCTGCAAGATGAGCTTGAAAGGCTGAAAGATAAAATAGAAAGGCTTAGGAGCCTTAGGGAAGCTAAAATGGAGATAGACTGGTGGAGCCAGGCTCTGCTATCTGTGCAACGAAAATGGAAGCACCCACCAGATAGCACCCAGGAACAAGAGGCCCCTGTATCCTGCCCCTGTCAGGTGGAAGACAGAAGCCTAAGTGAAAATGGGGAGTGGAGACAAGTCCATGGCAGTGGCAGAAAGCAAGCACCCTCCTTGCAAGCCTTTCCCCCCCAGGGGCTTCTGAGTAACAGATATGAGGCCCTGCTGGAAGATGGCCAGTCTCATAATGAGGTGGATGATAGGCAAACTTTATCTGAGGTCTTATCATGGTCAGATAGGCCTTTCAGCCATATAGCAACCTTTCCCACAAAGAAGAGCTATAGTTGTTGGAGACTGTCTCCTAAAGGGAAGAGAGGGCCCAATATGATGGGTTGACCCTCATAGGGAAGTCTGTAGTCTTCCTGGAGCCTGACTGGACTAGGAGATCTCCAGAGGTCCTTTCCAACACTACTCATTCTGTGATTCTGTAACAGTCCAGCCTTCTAGGAAGCCGCCCACCCCAACAGCTGGCTGCAGGCATGGGATGAAATCAATGTAGAGGGGCCTCTTGAGGGCATTGTCTAGCATGAGCCTGCAGAAGCGTGTGGAAGACAGCACCGTTACCTTGCATGTGGGTGACTGAGGCACAGCAATGCAGGCTGCTGTCATCAGCTCCTGGAGCTGTCATCAGCTTCTGGAGCCAGAAGGCGGTTTTCTGCATATCAAGGTATGAGTTGGTGCAGAGTTTTTGTAGGAGACTGACTTTCTGACTGCTTATCAGCTTGTCCTTAAGGTTGTGGAGGAAGCAGAGCACATCAACCAGGAACTGCTGCCTTCTGCACATGCATGTCAGTTTCACAAACACAGGCAGGAGTTACTCACCAGCATCTCCCCTTCAGTGCCCAGCTGGAGATGGAAGGAGTGCCCAGGAGGTGGCTTCAGGGGCCTAAGCAGGTGATAGACAAAGTCTTCAACAATAATCCAGCCTTCTAGAAAGCTGCCAATCCCAATAACTGGCTGCATCTGTGACATGAAATCATTGTCAGAGAGTTTTTGGCAGACACAGAGAAGGTCGTTCACCAGCTCTTCCACAACCATGCATGCTCTTTGCCTGTTTGGCAGCAGCCATGATGTGTACTTGTCCAGACACCTGTCCATATGTCTTCCTCCTCCTCCTCCTCCTCAAGGCTTCCAGAGCAGTCATGCTTGCTGCTGCTTCCTGGCTCATGGCTCCTCTTCCAGAGCCATTGGCACAACAAAAAGAAGAGGACCAGGCTTCCAGCAAAGACCCAGAATTGTCACTGGGGCAAGACAGCAAAGAATGGTGCTTCCCTGGCCACCCTATTCATGCCCTGGCTGTTCTGCTCTACCTCCTCAAGCAGCCAGCCAAGGTTAACTTACCACAGCAGCAGAGGTTCATCACCTGCCTCCTGGCATTCTACAGCCTGGTTTAAGCTACACACCTTCTTTCCACCCTGCCATCATCACATCCCAAGACAGTTAATGGCTGGTGCAACAAGCCCCCCTGTTCATTCCTCTCTCACCATATTTACAGGCAACTTTTAAAAACAGTAGGCAAACTAGAGAAACTGAAAATGAGTATGTGTGGTGAGCTTCCCTCACCAGGGAAGACAGAATAAGGCTCTCTGAGGAGGAAGTTCAGGGATACTGGGGTCCAGGTGTATTTCTAACAGTAGATGATACCCAGGAACCTTGGTCCCTGACTCTGTGAGTAGCATATTGGCCTCCAGTGGCATCTGGATAATGCCCAGCACTCTCAAGGCAAACATTATCTCTCCTCTCCTCAGTGTAATGTAATGACAGGAGAAGGCAGAGCCTCTTTTTGGAAGAATTGGCATGGTACTTGTCCATGTTCCTCCCGGGCAGGGAATAAACTTAACAGCTTGTTTCTGTACATGAGTGAATCCAAACTTAGATGCCCCACAAGCAAATAAAGGTGTAGACTGTGTTAAAGTCTTAAGTAGTATTTGGTAGGTGTTTGGGGAGAAGGAATGGGATGCAGAACAGATGTTTAGAAGATCCCTCTGGTCTGAACATCTGCTCCATCATTCCTGCAACTGGAAGAGTCTGGATTTGATGATTAATTTCACATTCCTAGAATGTGAATGACAATAATCCCTTCCCTGAAGCACTCTGAGCCAAAGCAAGGGGTGAGTTAGTGTGCACTTTTGTTGACTTTTGGCCAGTGATTTCAACTCACTGAATTCAGTGGGACTTGGACACAAGACAGGAGATAATAAGGTGCATAACTGGTTTCCTCATTAGTGATGAATTGGTCCCTCACATTAGAGGACACAACAGAATGACTGAGGGCAATACAAATTCCTCATGTTAAACTGGCCCCTGTGGAGCTCTGGGTGAGTGGGGGAGTGTGTGTTCGGAGGGAGGAAGGTTGTTGGGGATTTTTTTTTTTCAGGTTTTATTCTTCTCCCCTCCAGTTTCTATTGCACCCTCTTCATATTCTATTTATATATCTTCCCCCTTTTCCTATATTTTTTTTTTCTTAAATTTGCTTTTTCACAGCTTTTTCACGGCTTTAGTATCTTTAAAGCTATTGCAGTCTCTACTCTTAAAGACTGACCCCACTTCTAGGAAATCTTAAATGCTGTGTCTCAGATTCCTTATAAACTCAAATGTGGAGGGACACCACGTGGAATAAAATGCATTGCTTTCCCCTCACCCTTACACCTCTCGGTTCTCTCAGCCAGTAATATAGTTTATGAAGCCTGAATGCATAGCAACACATTTCCTAAAGGGGTCCTATTTGTCATGGATTTCCCAAGCCCAAATATGTGTATAACAGTGAGTCTAACACTTCTAGGATGCATCAGACACTCTTTCCATGCCCAAATCAATTGCATATCAAATGTATAGCAGGTCCAAATTTTCCCAGAAAGAGCAGATTCATCAGTTGTGGGTGAAATATATGCTGTAGGCAGGGTTTCACTGGGAGCTACCACTCCACCTACCCATGAGTTGCTTGGAAATGTTAGTCAAACATGTAAAAGCCAGTAACTCTGCTTAGATGGAGGAGAGGGCACTTCCAGCAAAAACCTGCTTGGCCCAAATGGGACCCCAACATTTCCAGATATATCTAGGGGGCAGTTTGGTGTATCTCAGTAAAGAAATAGCTTGTGAGAGAGTTGATAGTCTCATGACAGACTCTGTGCAGAGAACAAACAGTTATATGAAGAAAAAAACCCAAGAGATGTTTTCCACCAGCCTCCTGTAAACTGGAATATTGCCAGAGAAAACCCATGGGGTTTGGATTTGCTGGTGAAGGTGGCATTCCTGCACATTTTTGAAGTTTCAAACTGATGTATGTGTCTCCTCTCCTGTGCCCTGACTCCTTGACATCAAGGAAGGCATTAGGAACTACACTGGCAAGAAGGATACAGGCATCTCAGTATTCTCTCTCTGTCCCATTTCGCTCTTGTCAGATGCTTTAGGCTGCTTGACACGCTAAGCAGCTAGGTGGGAGGGTTGGTCACCACATCACTTTCCAATGAGAAGGTGTACTGCTGGATGATTTATACCTGAAAGGATGCCAAGCTTTGCAAATGTGCAGGTTAGCTTGGATCTCATGGGACGTGGGTAGTTATTGGCAGTGCAGGTCAACACAGAATCCTGATGTCATACATCAAGGGAGTATTGCCTTTGTTTGACAGCCCAAGGAAACAAATAGTTAGGATCAAATGGTGCTAAATCATGACATATTACAGACCTTTACTGCTATTAAGGATTGTAAGCAGCATGTTAAAATCACCCGTTCCTACAATACTATAACACAGGAAATAATTAGGAGCAAGGAAAGAAAGTGAATACATCTGATGAGACAACAGCTGAATTAATACTTATATCTGGGTTATTTTTGAATGGCTAGGAAATACCTGTTAGGGACCAGTGGCCTCAGCAATGTGTTTGCATTCGTTATGACACATTCATGGTAGCTCATGGTGTGTGGATTGCTACACCAACACCACTTCTTTTCTTTCTTACTGGAAAGTCAAAACATGTCCTAGACCTGGGGTAGCACTGTACAGGACAGCCTTTCCACTGATACCCTTTCTTAAAGTAAAGCAGTCCAAAAATTACTCTTAAGCCTCAGTATTTATAGTGACTTTTCTGGGTTTGGTAGGACCATTGGAACTCAAGGAATTTTTTTCTCCAGCAATACCCTTTTCCTAACAACAAATGGGAAAATACAGGATTGGAGAAGCTAGTAACTTCTCAGTTTAAGTGATGTATTTTACAACAGCCTAAAAGAATGCTTCAATCCCGATGCAACACTTAACTGACCTGAAACAGAAGCAGCTGTTTCTCTCCTGTCTGAGGGCCTCAGCCCAGCAAACTGTAAGACTGGAGTGAAGGTCTGTGCTGAGATATGTATAATTACAGATTTTGTGCATGTTTGGCACTCTCTATTCTACACCCTTCAACAGGCCTTGTCTACAGCGTGAAGTGCTACGGAAAATTACTGGCTTAAAAATGCATCTGCTAAGGCAGAGCTTGAAGTCTGGATAGCAGGCAAATGGGGTTCCCCGCTGCTCTTGGAAATGAGCAGTGGTAATTCTGCTCTGCAGAATAAGGGACCACAGAACTCCATGAGTTACCCTGATTCAATGCAGGAGGCAGTAGGACAGGATCCAGATATGCGGTGGATGGGAACGGGTGCAGTGTGGTCTGGTGGCCTGTGTATGCCTCTCTGGGTACCAACATGGGACTCTTGTCCCCTCACTTCTCCAAGCAAGCACCTGGGTATTCCCCAAGCTGAGGCATGTTTGTGGTCAGGTAGTAAATAGAAAATAGGCTTGACAGATGAGTGCTGTTGGTGGTCATCACCCTCTAGGAAAGAGCTCAGCTATGGTCTCCTTGCAGCAGAAGATGATCCTGTCAACCTTAGCCAGAATGGATGTGGGAACCCAGACAGAGCTCCCATGGAAGCATGCAGCTGTCCAGATCACTGGCTGCAGGGAGTGCCAGAACTTTTCACTGGTAAAGGGGTGGCAACCGAGGGAATTGGTGCATACATTGTGAGCAGGTGATGATCTGCTCAACGTGGTGGTAATGCTGCAAGATGAAGTGGAAATGTTAAGGAGCATCAGGGAGACAGAACAAGAGAGAGCCTGGTGGATCAAGGCTATTTTCTCCTTGAAACAGAAACAAGAGCACCTGTCAGAAGGAAACCAGGTTCAAGGTGCCATGTATCCTGTACCTGTCAGGCAGAAGCCTAAATGAAATGAGTTAAAGTTTGTGGTTGAGGCAGCAGGTGAACTCCTTCCTTGCCCACCTTGCCCCTCCTGATACCTCTGAACAACAGGTATGAGGCTCTGCTTGAGGAAGGCCAGTCAAATGAGGATGTGGATCACGGGAAATACACAAGAGAGGTGTCTCCAAGTTCAGAAAGGCGTACTGCTTGCATCACAACCACACCCACAAGGAAGTAAAGGTGTATAGTTGTTGGTGACTCCCTCCTGAAGGGAACAGAGGGCCCAATATGTCAGGCAGAGCCTTCTCACAGAGATGTCTGCTATCTTCCTGGAGCCTGGGTTAGGGACATCACCAGTAAACTTCCTGGCTTGATAAGGTCCTCAGACTGTTACTCCTTATTTATCTTCCATGTAGGTGGAGAGGAACTTAATGATCTAAAGGGTTCCTCCCAATCAAGACAATTCTAAGATTCTGTGATTCTAAGTTGGAAGGGACCTGTAAGGATCATCAAATACAACTTTCTGCTCCTCACAGCACTGCCTAAAACTACACTGTATGACTAAGAGCATTGTCCAGCTCCTTGAACTCTGTGCTTTGACCACTTCCATGGGGAGCCTGTTCCAATGCCTGCCACCCTCTCAATGAAGAACCTTTTCCTAACATCAAACATGAACTTCCCTTGTGTCCTGTCACTGGTCACCAAAGAGAGATCAGTACCTCCACCTCAGCTGTTCCCTTTGAGGAAGCTGCAGGCTGCAATGAGGTCAGCCCTTTCCCTTCTCTTTTCCAAGCTGAGCAAACCCAGTGAGCTCGGCCATGCCTCAGAAGTCTTGCCCTTGAGGCCTTTCACCATCTTAGTCACCCTTCTCTGGGTACACTCTAATATTTTGATGTCCTTCTTATACTGAGGTGCTCCAAACTGCACACAGTACTTAAGGTGGGGCCATACCAGTGGAGTGTAGAGTGAGACAATCATCTCACTTGACTGGCTAGTTATGCTGTGTTTGATGTACTCCACCCAGGACATAGTTGGCCCTTTTGGTTGCCAGGGCACACTGTTGACTCTCATTCAACTTGCCATCAGTCTGTAGAGTAGCTCTCCAGACTCTTGTTCCCCAGTTTGTACATATAACCAGGATTATCCCATCCCAGGTGCAGAATCCAGCACTTGCTCTTGTTAAATTTAATATGGTTGGTAATTTTCTATCTCTTTAGTCTATCCACATCTCTTTGTAAAGCCTCTCTACCCATGAAGGAGTCCACAGCCCCTCCTGATTTAGTATAATCCACAAACTTACTTAATGTACTCCTGGAATCCTGTGTCCAGATCATTTATAAAAAGATTAAAGAACACTGGACCTGAAACTGAGCATTGGGAAACCCCGCTGGTGACTGGATGCCAACCTGATGTAACCCCAATTTACTACAACTCTTTGAGCCCAGCCTATCAGCAGATTTCTAATGCATTATGGGTTTGTCCAGAATGATGCTGTGAGAGACAGTATCAAAATCTTTGCTAAAACTAAAAAATAATCCACATCTCTTGGGTTCCCTTGGGCAGCTAGGGGGTGACCTTCTCATAAAAAGAACAAAGTTTGTTAAGCAGGACTTTCACCTTGTGAACCCATGATGCCTATGACCAATGACTGCATTGCCTCTCAAGTGTTTTTCAGTAACTTCCAGAATAACATTCTCCATAATTTTACCAGGCACTGAAGTGAGACTGACAGGCCTGTAATTACCAGGGTCTTCCTTCCCTCTTAGACTTCCTGAAAACTGTGACATTTTCCAGCTTCCGGTCAACTGGGACCTCTCCAGACTCCCAAGACAGTTGAAAAATAATGGAGAGAGGTCCCATGATAACATTGGCTAGCTCTTTCTCTTCCCTGAGATGAATCCCATCGGTACCCAGAGATTTACATGCATCAAGCTGGAGCAGCAAATATTGAAGAGAGTCATCTCCCCCAGTCACAGTCTTCCAACACAGGGCTCTAGGGTGTCCCAGGGCCCATCAATGGTGTTAAAGATGGAGGTGAAGAAGGCATTAAACATCTCCACTTTGTCTGTGTCCCTAGTTGTGAGGTAACTGACCTCATCAAATAACAATGTTATCTCTGATCCTCCTTTTGCTGTTATCGTATTTTAAAAATCCCTTTTGGTTGTCTGTCATAATGCAAGACATCTTGAACTCTAATGGAGCTTTGGCCCTACAAATCTTTTCCCTACAGTGGAAAAGAGCATCCCTGTATCTTCACATGTCACCTGCCCTTGCTTCCAATGTCCATTTTCCTTTCCCACCTAAGTTCTAGAAGATCCCTGCTTAGCCTAGGTAGCTGATACTCCCAAGGAGTATCTTTTATAGATGTAGGAGCTTGTCAGCTACTCTTGTGTGAGCCTTGGGCTCCTGGCAGGTCTCTCTGCTCCCTTGAGGTTTCCCAGGCTTAGGAAACTTACTTGTACACTATGACCCTCTGTTCTGCTGTGGATCCTGTTGGCATTGCAGCTGCTTGCCTTGGAAAAATTGTTTGCCCAAAACCGTTTCAGATTGGCATCCTGAAAGCTTTTCTGTGTACTGATTCTTAATAGCTCACATATCACAGACACTCCCTCCCTGTTCACCTTGGTGTGCATTTGGTTGGCTTTCGATTTCCCTGTGTCCTCCTCAGTGCAGCGAAGAGAAAAGAAACTAAACAAGGGCATAGAGTCCACCCACCAGTGTATACAAACAGGGGAGTTTGGAAAGAAGTCAGCTGGAAATCAGGCTGCCTCCTGGTGCTGAAGTGGAATAGCGAGTCATGAAACATCATGATTTAGATACTGGTTTTGTCACAGAAACCATCCCTATATATATTAATATACATTCACAAGCATACATGGGATAACTCGCCTCTGGCTGCTCAGCAAACTTACAGTGACCGCTCTTGGTTGAGGCAAAGAAGTCTGTAGATAAGTTACTTTTGCATTTTGCATCATCTTACATAAAGGAATCACTAAAGCAATCAAACTTCTTGCCATAAAATCTCACGTGTACTGCCAGAAGCACTGTGCACTGATGCCATGTTCCATTTCCAGGGCCCTCTAGTCGCAGTTGTTAGAACAATTACACAGATCTTATTTTCCTACTGAAGAACTGTGCAGAGCTCTCAAACTGGGAACACACAATTAATCCTCATGTGAGATAAAAGACTACTTCCATATGTCTTCTGATGCATGCCATATTTACAGGTGTCTTTGCACTGGATTCACATGCCTTCTGTGAGAGGCTAAGAGAAGAAAAGAAAGCTCAACCTGATATTCACCCTGCAAACTTGTGAATGTAGGTAGTCGATGCTGAAGATAGCCAAACCATTCCATGCTTTGAAATCCTGCCTCGGATCTTGCTGCCTGTGAAACAAAGAAATATGCAGCTTCTTTATTAAAATAAATGAATAAGAACTGAATAATGAATATCAGAGATTAAAATCCCCAGTATCACAGCCCCATCTAATGGGCTGGCTGAAAGATATTAAAAGGACATGCAAAGAGTCTATCTATCTGTTCTCATGCAAAATAAGTTATCGTGATAAACAGGACCCCGTGGCATATTAAACTCTTAATTATGGGCACAGGAGGCATTTTCCCTGAAAATTAAAAAGGTTGCAAAATGGCTGCAGCCTCTGGGAGGCAATTCTTAGAAGCAGAACGTGGCTTAGTTTTAGCGACTCCTTTATCTACTGCCTTCAGTATTCTCTTGGCACAGATTAGTGTGGAGAGGGGAGTCTCCATATTTCTTAGTCGTGTTATCGTTATGCCAGTGGCTCTGGAAAGCCACAGTCCTACAGAGCAGCTCAGGCCCAAGGGAGAACACAAGGAAATCACTGAGAAAGGAGAGATACCAGTTAACCCAGGCTTCGGTTTTTATCATACATGTGGTGGGTTGACCCTGGCTGGAGGCCAAGTGCCCACCAAAGCCACTCTATCACTGCCCTCCTCAGCTGGACAGGGGAGAGAAAATATAACAAAAGGCTTGTGGGTCGAGATAAGGACAGGGAGATCACTCACCAGTTCCTGCCATGGGCAAAACAGACTCAACCTGGGGAAATTAGTTTAATTTATGACAACTCACATCAGAGTAGGATAAATAGTTATAAAACCACCTTCCTCCCCAACTCTCCCTTCTTCCTCGGCTCAACTCCACTACTGATTTCTCTACCTCCTCACCCCAGGTGGCACAGGGGGACAGGGGAATCTCTGGTCTCGTGCCTGGAGTACCTCCTCTCCCTCCTTCACTGACCTTGGTGTCTGCAGGCTTGTTCCACATATTCTCACTCCTCTCTCTGGCTGCAGTTTCACAGGTTGGGTTTTTTGTTCCCTTTCTTAAATGCATTATCCCAGAGGCTCTATCACCATTGCTGATAGGCTTGGACTTGGCCATGAGCAGGTCCATCTTGGAGCCAACTGGTATAGGCTTTGTTGGACATGGGGCAAGATTCTGGCAGCTTCTCACAGAATCTGGCCCTATAGCCTCCCCCTGCTACCACAACTTGCCCACAATCCCAACACAATACATTTGAGCCCCCCTGTTTTTGTTTGTTTTTAATTTAGGAAATAATGGCAGGTGACCTGTGGCTTCCAGAGGAGTGGTTGTTATGCTGATACCATCATGCTCATAAGTCTGGTTACCAGCTTTTCGTGTCTCATAACCAAAAACCTGTGAATTAGACTACACAAAACACAGTTACCTGCAGTAGGATACTGAGAGGAGTGGTATCATGAGGTTTACACCCTGACCCAGTGCTTCTGGAGGGAAGCAGAGCGACCCTTTTAATTGCAATGGGTGTCAGATGGAGTAATTACTGGTTTCTAAACGTCTGCAAAGGTATTTTGGATCCCCGTAGTTTTTTGTGATACTAGGTCACTGGGAATTTATGGTACTTCTTCCTCTGAGCTGCTTTTAGCTTCTCCAACAGTGTCAACTGAAAA
Source organism: Porphyrio hochstetteri (assembly GCA_020800305.1). Classification (NCBI taxonomy): domain Eukaryota; kingdom Metazoa; phylum Chordata; class Aves; order Gruiformes; family Rallidae; genus Porphyrio; species Porphyrio hochstetteri. The sequence continues at coordinate 62,695,838 of CM036908.1, read as the reverse complement.
AGTACATCTTCCCAGATGACTCAGAGCTCTGAGCCTTCATCACACTCAGTAGTGATAATTAGGCACCTTGCTCCTGAGAACAGGAAGAATTAGGTAGCAGAAGAACTTTATAGGTGTTCTCATCCTGAGAGCCAAATTTTGTTTTCTTCCAAAGGCTTCCCAGCACTTTACTTAACTCGTTAAGAAGAAAGCTTGAACAAGGAGAGCTCTAACATTTCCTTTGTGAGACCAAGTGCCCAGACACAAAAAGATCTTTTTGCACCAACTTCATAAATCAATGCTTTGTATCTTAACAGGATTTCTGAGTTGGGTATCTGACTGTAACATTTACTATGCACTGTTACCTTAGGTCCTGGTAAGAGAGAATGTGTGGTACAAGCCCCCTGAAGCATGGCCAAGGAACCTGCCTCACCAGAGCAGGAATATTTACCCTTCTGAAATCAAGAGACCCTCAAATAAATCATTGTTTAGGTCAAGATAACAATCTTAGGGGAGGGATAACAATCTTAGGGAGGGATTACTTCAGAAGGAGTAAATGAATGTGATTTTCTACCCTGACCATTGCTGCCTACTATCTGTGAGGTTGGAAGAACATGCTGCAAGCATTTATCTTCTGGAGGCGTAACTATTTTAGCAGCCACAAAAGCTCCCTCATGCTGACCAAGCACCACATTCCCATTTGAATGTTGTCAGTCTCCTTTCTGGACCAGTACAAAACATTCACAAGGAAACACTTAAGGATTAATTAGGAAAATTATACTGCTTGAGTCTGTGGCTTTACCTAGAGACTGACTATTCTGGTATGGATTGATTCACCCCTAAGGGGAAGTGTGGGCTGAGAGTGCTGCTCCACGGCTAGGACACAGCAACAGGCTGTATGGTCACAGGGACAGGACACGTGGGTCCAAGCAGCCATGCCCAGATGCACGGTCATGGGTGACAGAGCTTTTTGTCACCTCCTCCAGAGCCACTGTGAAACCAGAGCAGTAAAAGCAGGTGGACAGCACTACTCCCATTACTGAGCAGCACTGTCCCTCCTAATTGCCACGTGTGGAATGACAGTTTGCCCTGGGTTTGGCAAGGACAGGGTTAATATTCTTTCTAGCAGCTGGTGTAGTGCTGCGTTTGGGAGTTAGGATGAGAGCAGGGCTGATACCACCCTGATGTTCTAGTTGTTGCCACGCAGTCAAGGACTTTTCTGCTTCTCATGATGCCCTCCCTGCTAATGAGAAGGTGGGGGGTGCCCAGGAAGCTGAGAGGGGACACAGCAGGACAGGTGACTCAAACTGGCCAAAGGACTATTCCATACTGTGACATCATGCTCAGCAAAAAGGGGGGCTGGTGCAGAGGGAGCGCATGGCTCCAGGATGCACCATTTGGGGACGGTCTAGCTTTGGGATGGCTCTGAGCTGTACAGTCTGAGTGGTGCAATTTGGTGAGACACTGCACTGTGTATCATCAGTTTGTATATTTTTCTGTGAAGTCCTGTTCTTGTTATTTCTTCTTCCTTTTGCTGTCGCTGTAAACTGTCATCCCAACTCATGAGATTTGCTTCTGGTTGAAGGTTTTCCTTCCCCCCTTCCCGCTCCCCGCTAGAGAGCGGCTGTGTGGTGCTGGCTGGGGCAAAAACATGGCACAGTTCCAGCTAATTATAAGGTCATTAGGGAGGAAGAAGCTGAAGCAATCAGTATTTCTACATAGTTTGAGACCCGCGTTCAGGTTCAGGTCCTGGCTCTGGTGTGCTCATCAGAAAACAGGGGCATCTAGTGGCTGTGTCAGAAATTCCAATAAACATCACCATTCCCTTGAAAAGATGTGAGAATCGAACTTTTTTGCTCTCTCAGATCTAAAAATGATTTTAAAAAAATAAATCCATAACATTACAAATGGAGGAGGGAGAGGGACAAATCCTCACCAGGTTCCATGCTCCCAAAGCAGCATTTCTGACCCAGCTCTGATGCTCTGCACCAGTGTAACCAGATGAAGTGAAACTGCTCCTCAATTCTGCTGCAGCTGCTGCTCTGGAGAGCTAGACCTGCTTCTCCGGGACCGAAATCCCATGCTGATTCCTTGCAGGGGAAATGTTGTGTCTCTCTATACTGACTGAGGCAGCGTTTGAAGGCAGCAACTGTTTTCAAAGGTTTCCAAGGCTGACTGCTCCCAGCCTTTGGTCCTTGTGCAGTGACTGTGTACTGCAAACACTGTCACCACATGTGGTACCCACGAGGGCCTGGGCTCTCCAGTTGCTGGTTGTAATGAAGTGTTGCTCTTGCTGCTGCTGGTATCACTCCCTGCAGCCCTGAGCTGTGGCCTGGATGGAGCCAGGCCCCTGGAGTTGTACACCACACCACACAGCAAGTTAGGGACAGGGAGGGAACGCAAGGACTAATGTTTATTTTGCTCCTGTGGCTCCTGCTGCCCAGCTTTATCCACTCAGCTGCAGGCCCTGCAACACCAGAGCAGAGGAAGTAGGATGTGGAGAGTTGGGGGCTAAGCTTTTGTCCCTAGTGACAAGTGACAAGACAAGAGGAAATGGCGTCAAGTTATGCCAGAGGAGGTTTAGTTTGCATATCAGGAAAAACGTCTTCACAGAGAGGGTTGTTAGGCATTGGAACAGGCTGCCCAGGGAAGTGGTGGTGTCTCCATCCCTGAAGGTATTTAAAAGATGATTAGATGTAGTGCTGAGGGACATGGTTTAGTAGTGGATGTCAGGTTAGAGTGATGGTTGGACTTGATGATCTAAAGGGTCATATACAACCAAGACAATTCTATGATTGTTCCCCCTACTCTGGGTAGGGGGCCCATGCTTTCCTTCTGGACAGGCACCTTCCAGCCCTCCGGAGGTTTTTTTGCCTGCAGAGAATAAAAGGGGCATGATCAGAAATGCAAATGAAGAAATACTGTTTACTTTAATAGTGGGGGTTATGTTGCAACTCCAGATAAATTTCCTTATACAAGGCTCTAATCCAACCCATTTTAAAAGCAGTCCTTGCACACAACACTTTTCAATCTATTCACAACCAAGGACTTGCAAATCAGACTATCATCTGATAACTAATTGCCCCCTGGCAGTGACAGCTTTCAGTCCCTCTTGCTCCATTAGGCTCCCATCAGCATCACTGGCTTAGTATGGTCTGAATTGGCCTGCTTGCTAATGTATAGACAGAGCTGGCATATTGCAAAGGGACTATCACATAGGCAAATCCCATGTTTTCCTTTTTAACGGCTAAACAGAGGACAGCCCAGTCTCTTGGGCTGTCAGGCATCTAACAAATGCAAAATTCATTCTTTTATTAAGGAAAAGGGATAAGGGAGAAAGCACAAAGCAAAAATCTGAGTGGTGAATGCTAATAGGTCTGTTGCTGTTATGCAATTCGCTGCAGAAAATCAAAGACAATTGATAATACTAGAAAGGCACATTATTATTTTATAGGCTTGGTCCTAAAGTGAGAAGAGAAGAGAGAAAAGCATGTGCAGCTGTGCATAATTTTGCAAGGTCTGTTCATGCTCCCTGAGTCATGACTCGACTTGCAGGTAAGCTCCAAAGGCTGCGCTCACCAGCCAGCCTGCTTTCCTCTTGGATGTGCATGTTACATACACACACTGTTTGCTTTGGTACATTTAGCAGGTTGGCACCCAGCAAAGAAAGGAGGGGTCTGCGAGGCGGTTACTGCTGTGACTAGCACTGGGACAGGCTGCCCAGGGGGTTTGTGGAGTTTTCTTCTCTGGAGATATTCAAGACTCGTCTGGACGCCTATCTGTGCAATATGAGCTAGGGAAACTGCTTTGGCAGAGGGGTTGGACCTGATGATTTCTTGAGGTCCCTTCCAACCCCTACGATTCTGTGATTCTGTGACTGTCATTCAGGTGAACCCAGCCAAGCTTAGCTCAGGTGAGTGGACCCAAACGCAGCTGCAGGTGGTCCCTGCAGGAGGAAGCATGGTGATGTGCTGCACAGAAAGGTGGGGAAACACATCAGCCATGAGCCCCATGCTCAGCCATGTGCAGTGGCAGCATAAGGTTGGAGTTAGCTTGGATTTGTCAGGGTCAGAGATGCCCTCCTCTTCCCATTCTGTAAGAAATAGATTTACAGGTTGATATGTATTTAAAAACTTTGGTTTTCTGTCTTGTGGGGCTTTTTTTAAGCATATACCCATATGCACACAGGAAAGATGCAGACAGGTATGATGTGCCAGGTGAAGTAACTTTGATAACAATTTTCATAGCTTTGAGCTAAATGGCTTTGAAACAGAAGGAGTTCAACCTTGAGATCAGTTACAGCACAGTTATATGTAAACACGGACATTTGTATTCGCATCCCTGTTACAACATGGAAAATAACTACTGCAGGTCTGTGCAGTCTGCTGGGGATGGCCTTCATGTCTGAGGCTGCTATGTGGGCACCAACCACCTCACAGTGAATCAGCTCTTTAGCCTGCTCTTCCTTTCCTAGTGGCTCCAGACAGTTGCATGGATCCAGGCATCTTTTAATACCTTTAATTAAAAAAAAAAAAAGAGAAATCAGTTCATGAATTTGAAGGAGAAGCTGGCTTTTTCTGCTCACCCCTTGTAAGAGAAAGAGCTGGAGAAGGGCAGTGCAAGGCCAGCAAGAGTCCTTCTCACTGGAGTTGGTGGTGTGAGCACTGCTCCCTTTCCAGACAGCTGTGGCATCTGCCAAGGTGACACGAGGGACTTGCTGCTGAGCATGGAAATGCATCTCAGGTGGAGAAAGCACTTGGCTGTTGGGTTTGTCTCCCATCAGTTGTTCTGAGCTCACCTTCATCTCTGCAATTGTTCCCCTGATATAACACTTGGTCTCCTTAAGGAGTGGGGACATAAGTGAAGCAGTGTTTTGATGGCAAAGGCTAGGAACCAAGCACCATAGGGAGGGATTACTTCTTGCTTGCTTTTTCCTGTGCAGCCGTGAGCATGTTGTGGCCCTATTCAATATATTAGCAGTCTCTGCAATGCCTCAACACTGAAAAGGAATTTTAATATTAATAAACCAAAGAAGGCTGTATTTACTGCGGTGATCTTTAAAACCCCCTAATACCCACTGGAAGACTAGCCTGACAAACAGCTCCTCTCCAAGGCAGCTGCTGAGACGGGCAGGTAGTGGGCAATGCCCCATGCCATCGCATCCAGTCATGCCATGCTGCCCTGTGGCCAGGATAGCTGCTCTCCCCAGTCAGATCTTGAGCTCAGCCAAGAGCTTCATACAGGGGGAACGGCAATGAGCTACCACGGTTCACTCATGATAATTAATTTTGGGACCACGCTTTTCTCTTGGCAATCGTCCACCAACACACTCAGTCAGCATGGCTCAGGTGACAACTCTGCCATGTGTTAAGCTACAGGAGCCCACTTCCATGTCTGAGCTGCAGTGAGATGCTAATATTTTAAACATTTTGATCTATTACTTATCCTCCAGCTAAACAAAAAGGCCTTTTTTACCTACTTTTAATTTCTTTTCCATGCTGCTGAGAGCAGTCAGCATCTGCCGAAGTGATGAACGACCTTGCACGAGCCCGTGTAAAATCCAACGGTTCTTGGCAATCCAATTCACTGGCGCCGGCTCTGCTTTCTGCAGCAGGAGCTGCGGGTGCTCTGCACCAGTTTCTCATTGATCATTGTGGGTACTGGAAAAAAACCCACCTCTTCCCACTGGATTTGGTCAGGAGCTGCCATGTGCTTTGTCAGGTGTGAGACTGCGCCCGGAGCAGAGAAGCTTGTACTCTGCTACAAGTCTCCTCCATTTGTTTCACATTTCCAGCTCCTTGATAGCACACCCAAGGCTATGATCTATCAAGGTCATTGCCCACTTTACTCCTGGGGAACTGATCCTGATCTGTCAGTGTGATGGGAGATGTAAGGACTGCACGAGGACCCGTGTGAAACAGTAACCTGCAGAGACTACAGATCCTGTCACTCACAGAAAAAAGATGCATCTTATCCCCATGTAAGGGAGGTGCAGAGCGGGGGGTTAATGGGCAGCTCACAATTCTGTGTGTCCCAGCAGCTCCACTCAGAGCTGGTTGTTTGATTTCCAAACTCAAATGAAACTGCAAGAGAGGAAAGCCTTCTGGCTTTCAGCAAGGAAAGGATTTTTACAGTCACGAGTGATCAATGCATGCTTAGCTCTGTCAGTTACAGAGAGGAAGCGAGGTCCCAGGGTCCAATCCTGTGCCTGGGATGCAGGAGCTTTGCAGATTTTTAATGCTTGAAGTGATCTCCCTAATCACCCTTTCTAACTTCCCACATGACAAGGACCAAAGGAGCTCCCCCAGTCCCTCTTCAGCAAGGCTGCAATTGGTTACATTGACAGCTTATTTTCTGGAAATAGATCTTTCCTGAACTGATTGCAGTATAGAGCTGTGTTTGGTCCCTAGCACAGGCACAGGCTGCGAATGGCCACCCTCCAGCTGGGTCTGACCAGTGGGACAGGAGTGCTGAGGATGCTGCAATGGGATATAACATCTGTGCCTCACTTTCCTCTATGCTAAGCGGGCATAATGGTCTGCTGTTTCCACAGCTGCTCCCTCCCTGGTGCACCCAGACTCTGGACATTCCCATGCATGGGTCAGCTCCAGCATCTTCCAGGGTGTGGGAACCCTTCACTTCCCCCATGGCATTGCTGCTTCTTCCCTGGTGCCAAACAGTGAGGTCTTACTAGTGCTGCACCACTGCAGATCTCCAGCCTCGGTGCTGGGGAGTTGCTCTTGCCTGTGGACAAAGACAATGCCTTGTTGGGGAGATAGAGATGGACCTCATGACTGACAGCCTTCAAAGAGGCTTCTTTCCTAAGAGCCTTTTTGAAGGCTCTCCTTTTGGGGTGCCTTGCTGGCTGGGTCCCCTATATCCTTTACAACGATTATTAAAGCTTTGCTTGTGACAATAGGCACAGGACTTTGCTTTTGAGAAAGTTCAAGACAATTTGCACAGGATACACAACTGAAACAGGGACCACAAGCCAAGGGGAGAAGATGGGTGAGGGCAGGTAAGAGCCTTTTTCAATGTTGTCCTCCAGATCTAGCATCCCCAATGGCATGGTTTGCAGCATTGGTCCAGCGTTAAAATGTGTTGTGCTAGAGCACTGTGTAAATTATTGCAGGTTTCTGCTCAGACAGGACTTTGATTAGAATTGTGCTCATATTGTTACAAATTCCCATCTTTCACATCCTTCTAGTTCCCTTCCCTGGCTGAACTTTGCAGCCACACTGCTGCCTTTGCCACATTTAATCAGCCTAAGCATATTAACTCCAAATTCCATCAGCGATTTAAACACTTAGGTCTCATATACGTTCCCATAACTGATGTTTACTAATTTTTTTAGTTGGAAATATATTGAGAGGATTGAACAATTGTTCAGCTCCCCACTCAGGCTGGCACTGGAATGGATGATATTCATTTCCAGAGTTTTTATAGCAATCTGAAATATCCCCATCAGTGTTGTATAGGGATGTCTGGCAAACAATTTACGCTTACTGTAAATGTCAGTGTGAGGTACAACAGTATGGTAACTTCATAATGCAGGGTTCATTTCTGGATTACTGCCCCTTTTACACATGGGTGGCATCTTTTTCACCACCAGCTGGGCACACATTTCAAAAAGTAGATGTTTCGATGGAGATGCAAGGGGTGTGCTCCCCCAAAATGTGACAGTGTTCATATTGGGCATTAAATCATTTGGCCTCAAAAATGCACATGCTAAGGGAGGTCAGAGGGGTGGGGATCACAATGGCCTAAACCTGCAAAGTCGTTAGTCAGGTAAGGTGTCTCAGTTTCAGAAGGTCCCTCTTGAAATACATCCAGGGCCTGAGAGGGGATATGTGCTTAAACCTCTCTGACAGACATGCTGCCTGAGCCTCTTGCAGGTCGGGTGACTGGCTATGGAAAGTACAGCCCTGCACAACGCTTGCAGCATCACTGATAGCTAAACCAAAGTTTGGCCAAAGGCTCCTGGCATCACCAAGCTGGAATTTTTCTAAGATATTTATATACCAACAGGAGAGGGAAAAAAAAAAAGAAAGATAATTCAAAGTATAGTAGGTATAGTTTTGGTATAGTTTTGCAGAGAGTTAATTTTGCAGCAGAGGGATATAGAACTGTGTACAGAGCTTAGCTGGAGGAAAATAAAAAACAATCTTACTACACTGCTATTAAAAATGTCTGTTTCTATGCACACAGATCTTAGAAACTCTTCTAGTACAAAATCTGCTCCATTTTTGTGTCATCACTTCCAACACTCAGCAAACAGCTGACCTGTATCTGCCCAGCCTGCTTCCGTAATTATGTGAAGAGACTAAAATCGTGGGTTTAGAGGCAGAATCAGAATTTTGGAGAGTATTTTAGGACTCATACTGGCCAATCCAGTCATCCTTTACTATAATCCCATAAACAGTGTGGGCTATCATGCCAGAAGGAGTCCCTAATTTCCATAACAGCCCTGCAGCAATAGGAAAGGTACTAAATATTCCTCTCTCTGCCTTCACTCGGGCTCATTGCCCTCTGAAGATGTTTTCAAAATGTAGTCCTGCAAATGTGTCGAGCCCTGAGTTTTGTCAGGACAGCTGTTAATCATACAGCAAAGATGCCTTTTCTGATGGATGTTTCTGTTATTACAATTGAAGTTTTGTCTCTTGAAATTAAGAATGAGTAATTAAAGTATTTAGCGCCATGGGCTGATAGAATTGTTTTGACACTAGTTCTTGAAAAAAACCAAAGTACTCCATCTTCCTTCCCTGCACTGTCTTATACAGGGACTTCAGAAAATTAATTGAGAATTGTAAGTCATCTGGGGCTACAGTTTGATTGCATTTGAGGTGACTTTTAAGGGTGAAGAAACATCTGGCACCTTTTAAAAAGTAATGTTTGTGAAGAAAATAAAGAAGAAAGGGAATACTGACTGACGAGAGGTGGTAAACAACCAACCAGCATAAAGGCAGAAAATATACCATGGAAGGTTTTTTGCTTGTTGATATCATGAAACATTCGATATCCCCAAGAAAAACTGTAAGAAGTGGACTAATTAGGTAACAGTAAAGGGGCAGGTTGGAGATAATCCTTCAGTCTCTGGTCTGTTGTGTGTTCCCTTCATGATCACTACAAATGACATAAATCTGCCCTACTTTTTCCTTTGCAAAGGAGACTGGTATTGAGATGCTGCAGGGCTTAACTCTTTCCTCTGTGCATGGCCCCACACAAAGAGGCACACACGTATGTAGGCACAGTATTTTGGGGTGGCTCAGAGGTGGATGAACCAGAATAAAGTAGCCAGATAAGGGGCTATGGCTGCTTGACGTGTGTGATGCAGGCTATAATAGCAAGTGTACGCTTGTGAAGAATAACGAATCTGCTCCTCTTTTGACACATTTTGTTCCCCCCCTCTCTGAAAATAGAAGGAATGGAGCTGCTAAGCTGTACCAGACTTTCCCGGATTCACTGCTGAATAAAACCTCCTGGAGAGCCAGGAGATCTGTATGCTTCTGGGTTTTTTGCTGCTTTTTCATGCTTTTTGGCAAAAGGCAGCCAAACACGGGACAAGCTGGGCTATCGCTTTCCTTGGGGAAGGGAACAACCCCAGGGTAACAGAGCAGTGCAGGAACATTGCTCAGTACACCCAAGGCATTTACCCTAAGGTGCAAGACACCATGCTGCCTTAATTTGCCCTGGAGAAATGTTTAGGAAGTGGAATATTTAAGTGTCCCATTCCTGCAAAAAGAATGGGTTATTTAGAAACAGTCATGATGAAGGGGACCTTGATCCAGAAAAAATCAACTTTCAGGATATTGCATATTGGCTAGTCTTAAGTGTGCATCTGAGTGCTCTTCTTGAAGCTGGTGCTCCCAGATTAGAAACAGCAAGACAGAAAAGAGCAAATGGTTTTGAGTACACAGCAGAATCAAAGAAATAATCAGCATGGTGCTGTGCTAGAGATAGCGTTGGAGATGGGGGTTGGCAAAATTATAGCCGTGAAAGTACCAGACTCTGGGTCTTCTGAGCCTGAGAGGAGGTGACAGAGATGTATAAAGATACAACTGGGGTGTTAGATATGTGGCACATGGAGGATCTGTCATTTCAGAAGCTGACAGGCTGAAAGCTTTGGATAAGACTTTTGTTTTTTAGTTCAGAGCTTGTGGATATAATTATGACATTTTTCATAAAATCAAGCCCTTTGTGCAGTTTAATGGGGCTTGGTGGGAGGGTTTGGGGGTGCTCATTGTGTCAGAGCAGCAGAGGAGAGCTGGAGCAGGAGCTGCTGCATGTGGAACACATGAAAGCCGGAGCTGCCCAGTGGGATCTTGGCTGACAACAGCAGTTCCCTGGCCCCAGTGCTCTGTTTTGGAAGCAACGTGTGGGCTCTCCAATCAAAGATGTCTAATTCTCAGTATTTCCAAGCACAGACCTTCAAAGCAAGATCCCACTAAATGCTGGCAACTCTGAAGACGTTGCCAGCTCCTTGAGAAGCACAAGAGCACTTCTGAAAACCTCACCACCACTGGGATTTCAGACCATTGGGTTGAGTGCTGACCTCAGTCCTGCCAGAAGTACCATGAGACATTGTCACCTACCAAAAGTGGGTTTCATTCCTCTGTGGGCTTCCTCTTGCTGCCCCAGGCTTTGACAACCAACAGAGGTGAGTAAAGAGAGTCTCAGCAGGCTTCCTCTCTGCCACACTGCTGGATGGTGCTCAGCACTTCTCAGGATCATCACCAGAAGGTGGTGACCCAGTCTAAACTGCTCTGTCCACTATGGAGAAAGAGCCAGGCTTGAAAGTTAAGGGATTTGATGCCATCATAAGATTCCTTTTCCTGCCTAGTATTAAGTAAACCAAATATATCTTGAAATTGTTGGGGGGGTGGAAGGTTGTTTATTTGTTTGGTTGGTTGTTTTTTACAGGGCTGCAGGTTTTCTGGGAGCAGTGGAAAGGAGTTGTCAAAAGAAAGGAGTTTGGTCAAGTTTGGGGTGAACAATTACAATGCAAGCTCCTATTTTCCCTAGCCATTCAGAGCCATAAGTGGACTAAACCATGCAGATGAACACTGTTTTTAACATGGCCATAATTGAAGCAGTGGGCAGTTGCACATAGTGGGAATTCATTTGGAGCACTTCTCATAAAGTACCTCAATACAAAATTAAGGTCTAACTCTGGGCCCCCAAGAGAGAAAATTCTGACTTGTACTCTGCCTACATACACTCAAATTAATGCATAATGCAGCAAGTTTCTTCCTCTCGCTGCCTGTCCCTTTCTCACATACACACATGCACACACGCAGCTGAACTCCCACACAAGTTCTGTGGGGAAATTACAGCCTGCTCCTGTCACTCCCTTCTTTGTCACTGAAAAAGTGCCATAGGTCTGGGAAGTGCTTGTTCTTTGTGGTACCAAACTTCTTCCAGCTTGGGAAGATTATACTGTGATAATACATGATTCAGGTTTTCTATGAAAAATCAACAAATTATTCTTATTTTTTTCCTTCCATAAAGTGGATTGTAGCGACACTAGTCATAAATTGTAGCTTTCACATTGGCAAATCACTGGGAACTAGGCATGAAGAACCAAACTTTCTGTTGTCAAGTCATATTAACTCCAGGATTTCTCACAGGCAAATTATGTCTTGAATACTCTGTATGATTCACAAAAAAAGGGCTTTCTTCATGTAAAGCATCAGCTCCCATTAGCAGAAGAAATAAACCACTGCATGCAGATGTGAGCACGTGGCCTATGAATAATCAGAACAACTTTAGAATAATCACCTCAGAGCATGGCAAACAGCAATAACACACTTGGATTAGTGTCTCTGATCCTCCGAGAGTGATGCAAGTTGCTTCTTTTCGGTGTTGAAAAGGGGGCACAGCTCCTGGCTTGTTATCACAGAATCACAGGACGTTAGGAGTTGGAAGGCACCTCAAAAGATCATCCTGCCAGAGCAGGATCACCTAGACTAATCCATGGTGAGAGGAGTGTTTAATGCTGTGGCTCTGTAGGTGGTGTTGGTGAGCAAGGGGCAAGAGCAAGCGTTCACCTCAGTGCTCAGCAGGAGTCAATGCCTTTGGTGGGCACCTGGCCTCCAGCCAGGGTCAACCCACCACAGACTAAGTTTTCTCATTGCTTGCAGCCTCAACCATGAGCCTGCAAAAAATCACTGTGTCCTACTAGCAGCAGAGCTCCAGCACTCACTGCCATCACACTGCAAAACAGAAGACTTTGCCCTTGCTCCCATCCATGTCAGATGTCATCCACTGTCCTGCTAGACGTGTGCAGTATGGAAACTTACACTGCTGCAGATGGTAGGGTAGTAGATGTGATTCCAGCACAAATTAGGAAGCCTTGCCCCCAGACAGGGTTAATGGAAACCCTAAGAAACATTCTGTGGGGTTTTTTTTCCCCTTCACAAGGAATATATCCCCAATGGTTTCTTGGTCTCTGTGTTTATTGTTGCTTCTCTCTATCAAACCGATTCTGAATGCTAATTTTCTACTTAGTTTAGCTCCCAGGCAGATATTTCCATCCTCAGCTCCATGCCTGCTTAGCATCTGATTTGGTGGCTTCTGGTTACTCAGGCAGGCTTGAGAAACCAGAGAGGTGCAACAACATTCCCAGGTAAGCCCTAGAAGTGTTGATTTGTAAATCACAGACACTTTATTCCTCCAACAACACAGGGAAAACCCCAGAATTTCAGTAGAAAGCAAAACTATGACCATAAATAGATCTCAGCAGTGCTGTCAGGTCCCCATGGAAGTTATTCCCTTGGCCTTGTAGATCGGAAAATGACAGCATTCAAACATTTGTGTGCAGAAGAAAAATGTGATTCAGTTAGTACAGTTCAGACTCACTGCACCCAAATTAAGTAGAAAATGAAATATTTTAAGAAGCATCCTATGGTAAGTGAATTTGAATTAGCTGCAAACATGGGTGATCTTCTTCCAGTTGCCAGACCACACAGAATAGCTGCCTGAATTTAATTCCCCCTTTATATCACGTGTCTTTCCTTTATTTCCTGGCATAGATAGATATGTGATTAAACTATCACTTTTGATATCCCAAAAAACTAAGGAAAGGAGATTACACTATAAATCATAAAAATCCTCCTTTCCACTCGTTTCTGAGATTTTGACAGCTTTAAATTTTTTTTCTTGTGATTACATCAAATTGTAATAGAGATAAAGCATAAAGTGTTATAGGTATTTTTTTAGACTCCTGGATTTATGAGATCAGTTCATAGAGATAATTTTGACAACAAAGGCAAAGTCATTTAGGGTTTTTTACTTGCTATGAAGCCATTAGATTAAAATATCACTTAAATTAGTTACTCCTTTGTGCTAACAGAAATGAAAAGATGTCACCCCAGTGGTCACTGTCATTTTTCATTTAGCTTTTTTGGGGCAGGATATCCCAAAATTCAGCCTCTGTTGCTATGTCTGCTGCAGCTACCCTCAGAATTGTAACCTGTGTGTCAAAGTTGAAGACCACTGGGAACCCTTGGGTGCCGATGGCCACTGAGTTATGTCTCTGGACATAATGGCTCTCGTGGCACAGCAAGCTGCATATGCAGTGATGGTGCCCACAGCTCCATGACACCTCTCCCTCTGCACATGTGCCCCACATCTACTGGCTGCACAGGGGCCATGATTTCAGCAAATGATACTGTCATGTGGAGAGACTTTGCTGTCTGATCCTCTGTGGCTCATGGGGAGGTCATGGAGGATGAGCCTGAACATCTATGCTCTGGGGCCCTGGTCCAAAAGGAAAGACCTGACACGCATGAGTGACTTCATCCGCTGCTGAATTAGAGGCACAGTAAGATAGTCCAGCAGATCCACTGTGCCTGATTAACTTTAGAGGGGGAAATTGTACACCCTTCTGGACTGCAGCGTAGCAGTCAGGTGTGTTTGCTCCCAGGGTTCTCACAGTCTGCATCCAAACTGCAAGGTGGGACAAGGCATGGATGCAGTCAGGGCATCCTCACCAGCCAGGAGAAGCTCTCAGTCATCCAGTTGAGACATAATTGTGGACTAGACATCTTGTGTCCCAAGTACTGTCCCATGAACAAGGAGTACAGTATCAGATTGCTGTTAATCCAAGAGGAGGGGATACTTCATACAGCACTATGTGTCAACCAACAGAAGCCAGTAATAAACTATTCTGTACTTCTGCCAGCTTCCTCCTCCACTCCCCAGCAGCTAGTGGGGACTCCATACGCATCCATATGCACTCCATATCCACATGCTTCTTTTCTAACCATTTCAGTGCATCTGGGAGCACAGGGTGTTCTGAGGAGAAGCACTGTTCTGACCTAATGACTAATCATTAGGAGATCTGATGAACATGAGAGACCAGGAGAGATATATATGTGCATACACACATCCCTGCAGTGATGCAGGGCACGGCCTTACTGCTAGAGAAGGTAACTGGCACTTCAGCAGCTTGCAGAAAGGTATGAGACCTTTCCAAGGAACCATCTAAACTGCAAACTGAATTAATAATTCAGAGTATCATTTATAAAACTCACTTTGCCTATTTTACCTGTGAGTAAACATCAAATATTTCTCGAGGCTGGCTGCAGCCACAAGCCCATTTACACGGTCACTTGTCTTTTAACCCCTTTCAATCCTGAAATCAAGGGACTCCGGAAAGGCCCGCTGGCTCAGAGCCCTCAGTCCTGAAATGGTGATGTAGTCAATCAGTCACCAGTGGCCTGTTTGCAATGGTTATTCAGGCTTTGTTCCATTAGATTCACAGGATAAATAATCTCAGGGGGGTGTGAGTCGGTAACTTAGTTCAGAGCCATTAATAGATTGTAATAACTGTAATAACGGTAATAGCTGTAATGCAATTGCAGATATCAATGTCCTTTAATATTTTTTACTTTTGCATCTTGCCCTTGGCCAGACCAGGTGGTCTCTGGACAACTCCAAGCCTTGGTGGAGATGCAGAATGAGCACTGGGGCAATGTGTGAAGGCCTCCTAAGAAAGGCTGCACACCCACCCACTGAGACCTGAAAACCACCCAGAGTGAGGATATAGTACTCATACCTGGTACTTGACTGTCAGCATCAGGATCAGACTGCCCTGGAATGGGACTCTGTGGAACAGAGAACGTGTCTACCTCTGTACACTAATTTGTACTGTGGAGCCACTTTGATTTGTAGTGAGTACCAAATGAGAATCGTGTGTTGTTGCACTGGAATTACTCTCTAATTATACAACAGCTACATTTTCTGATACTTGTGGTTATCATTAAATCTATAATCAGCACATTCCCCGCATGTTTGAGAATCTCTCCCATGTTAATACAATATAATTAAACCAGTCCCTGTTTCAACAGTATCTGCATTAAAAAGAAACACCAAAGAGACCATAATAGGTGCAGAGAGGTTAATAATAGGTCATGTGGTTAATCTTCCAGTTACAAGGGCAAACACTAATTACAGGACTGGGAAGGGAAAGGGCAGCCTGATTGCGCTGTGATTATGGTGACCTTGTTAAGGAGCGATCCAAGTCATGATGGGGGCCTCAATAAATAAAGATAATCCATCCCTTAGCACCTCCCAGCAAGCATCAGATGAATGCTGCAAACAGCATCAGCCCACTCCACAGACCGAGCTGTGAGGACAGAGGCTGAGCCGTGTTATTCTCCAGCCTTGTCTCAGCACAGCAGGATTGCTGGCTGCTCCTCTGCTCACTGAGCAAAACAAAAGCACCGGCTACTGAAAACAAATATATCATGTTGATTTCTAAAGGGCTGTGCAATACAGCATGTTACAAATTACAGGGAACTTCAACAAGTTGGAGCATCGGAGATGTGGCAGAGCACCGTGATTCACTGCGCTGTCAATGGCATGGGGGGAATTCCCAGGGAGCTGCAAAGATACTGGTTGCCATCCAGACTGAAAAATGGTAAAAACCTGAAGATTTTACTGCTCTTTTTTCTAACCCTGAGTATAAACTCTGCCGCCCAGGAAAACAGATACTACAGATTATAACAGTTTCATTATCTCTGCAGAGAACTTGCTGTCTGTGCTGCAAACTGGTCCATGGAGAAATTACCAGGCTCCCAAATTTAATTAGGGCAGGACTCAGACAGGGAACACAGTGAGGTTAACACAGATGTCTGTATGTCCCATCATTCTCACATCCTGTAATAAACAGGCATTTGGGGAACTGTATAAGTCAGTACTGGAAGCAAACGTTCCTGTATTATCGATGTGAGCCTGGTGCCTGCTAAACACTCATAAAACCGCTTGGGTCATTGGTATGGAAAGTCTTTTGTTACTCATGATGATTTTGTATGTTAATTGAGGACATGGTTAATAAGAAAAGCAGTGTCTCCAGACACATCAGGGCTATACAGAGTTCCTTGGTCTGGCAGCTTGTTGGCTGGATGTGAGCAGGGTGCAAGCAATGACTGGAGCTGTTCAAGCTCCCTTCATTTCTGGTATTAAAAAGTGTGCAGAAATGTTATCTACTTTGGATATGTATTTTTTTTAAAAGTACATTTGCTTTTACCTAAATCTGTATTTTGTTATAGAGAAATGTCATGGTAACTGCCATATGGACAAGGAAACCATTCCTCTGGGCTTAGTTATGCCTATAAATAGACTTCTGGTCCTTCTCTTGGGTGTCCAGAAGGTAATGGGACATTTCTTCAGCTGTCTGCAGTGCTGGTTAGAGAGCTTGCTGTGGTGGGAGGTTTGGGAGACTGCAGGCTGCCAGCTGAGGCTTCCAGGAATGGGAAGAGCGTGGGAAGAGCACTGGAGCCCTGAAGGTGTGAAGGAAATGTGTGCCAGCTGTTTCTGCGTAGGGGTGTGTGTGCAAAAATGCAGAAAGCAATTAAACTTTGACATTTTCCTCCAAGATTCCACTCATGAGGATTTCCTATTTAAAATCATAATGAACTCAAATTAATTCATTCCATTCTATCCACCTTACCCGTTGCATCGCAGGAGCCGGTAGAAGTAACTTCACAGTGATCACAGATAACCAAAACATGTTTACAGGGCTATTTCATTAGCTCCCATGCTACCTTGCTCAGTGCCAATTACCCACCTTTGAAATGTCCACCTGGATGTTAGAGAAAGCCAAAGCAGTTGTATAAGGACAGTAATTTTCTATCCATGCCATTTCTTCCTACTGTTAATTGTGTCATGTTAGGATAGCTTGCAGGAGATAAGGATCTAGATAAGTTTGCAGGAGAAAGGATCTAGTGGGTTTCCATGGATGAATTTTCAGTCCCCTCATGCTGAAAGGTGAGCTGCTTTGGGAGGAAGCAGTGAGTTCACAGATTCACAGACTGGTAGGGGTTGGAAGGGACCTCCAGAGATCATCAGGTCCAACCCCCCTGCCAAAGCAGGTTCCCTAGGACAGGTCACACAGGTCAGTGTCCAGACAGGTCTTGAATATCTCCAGAGATGGAGACTCCACACCCCCCTGGGCAGCCTGTCCCAGGGCTCCATCACCCTCACTGTGAAAAAGTTCTTCCACATGTTGGTGCAGAACTTCCTGTGCTCCAATTTACAGCCATTGCCCCTTGTTCTGTCCCCACAGACCACTGAAAAGAGGCTGGCCATTTCCCCCTGTGTCCCACACTTCAGATCTTTATAAACATCGATCAGATCCCCTCTTAGTTTCTTTTCTCAAGGCTGAACAACCTTGGTTCATTCAGCCTTTCCTCATAAGGGAGATGCTCCAGGCCTTTAATCATCCTTGGGCCCTAAAACTCCAAATGTTCTCAAGGTCCAGCACAAGGCCTTGATATGGCAACAAAACAGTAGACAAGCTCCCAAAGTCCCTATCTCTTTCAGGCACGTGCAGTCCCACTCATAAATGGCCCAGACTCTGGCTTTGCTCACCTCTGCAGCAAACTCCTGCAAACCCCTGGAGAGAGGAGGATGAAGGGAAAGGGCCTGGCAAATTCCAGGAGCCATGATGCTGCAGAGAACTGCCATCACCTTGGGTGAATTTCACTCTTTCTTCAATTATAGAGTCACATTTCACAAGTTTTCACAAAGCACATTTTTCAAAAATGGCTAAATTAAGCCACAGAACTGTTAAGGAGGGCTCAAACACACCATTCTGGACCTTACCAGCTTTGAATTACTTCTGATTTGAGGACTTATATGATCGTACCTAATAAAACTTAAATGTTTATTTCTTACTATAAATCACGGATTTTGTCTGGGTTGCTAAGGGTTACTATTCATTCTCTTTTTTTTTTTTATTTGAAGGCTGAATAGTAAATAGTTCTCCCTGGAAGCAAGTTAATCTGTGATTTTGCTTTGTAGAGGATGGCATTCTTAACTCCACTCTTGCTGCCTCATCCTTCTGTTGCTCCCTTAAGTTTAAGGACGACAGAGGAAACAAAGGCTGTGACCTTTCTGTTGGAGTAAAATGCTGTGAAACTCCCCCACATTTAAAACACAATTTGAGAAAACGAAAAACAAGAGGATTATTCAGTGTACCAAGGGATAGAGTTGACCACCACGCCTTCTAAGCATGCCTGCTACTTTTAGATGTAACATCCCTAATGAAAGCCTCAGACAGCACCACTGGGTTTACCCAAGGATCTGGTGTATTAAAACAATCATAAGCCTCATCAAGGCTCTGGAAGCAGTGATGAGTCTGGAGAAGCAAGCTGTGATGTGCTGCCCAAACAGCCACAAAATGAGAAAAAGAATTTAGAACAGTTCTTTGGCAAACTGAAATATTTATTTGCTGCACTTTAGAGAGTAAATACTGTGATATATTCAATCCAGCGGCTCACTGAAAGGATTTAGAAGTCTGACCTTGGTGACCTTGCAACTGGATGTTGGGCTATGATAAATAGTGAATAGAGAAACATCATAGACCATTTGAATACCTGTTAATATTTTTGCCAGATACCTGAAGCACAAGCAGTTTGGATTAGTTGCTACAACTTCCAGTGAGCCTGCAAGCTGCTGTAAATGTTAGACTTTTACCTGTGTCTGACAACTTGGTGGCACCTTGAAGCTCACCTCCATCCATCTTGTTGCAATCCCAAACTATCTGTCTGACTCCCTAGGAGGTCTATGGACTGGTATAAGCGTTCCCTGACTATATGCTTTTGCTAGACACAGAAAGGTTCACGTAAGCTGGAGAGAGTTCTGGGAGGTGAGATTGGGAAAGAGACAGAGGAGGCATACAGAAAATGTTGAAGATTAGGTCTGGAAAGGGAATGACGAATAAGGTTTTAAAAATTCTAGCTGTTCTGGAAAAAAAAAGATCTAATTTAGCCATCTTAAGCTAGAAAGAGAAATGGATTTTTGTCACCTGGAACACTTTAACCTTTTCCATTTCAAAAGGAGCCAAAAATTGCTTTAAAAAGAACGATCGAACTTTTTCTTTAGAAGGCCCAGAAACAGGACATTTAACAAGTGCAGATCCTTTTCCTAAGCTGGGGGCAGCATACATACATCTGGGCTTGGCTCCCAGTGCAGATGACTGTAGGGTATCCAGGTTGGCACTGCTTTTCTAACCGGCCTCAGCTGTGCTTCTGATGTGGCCTGAGGATGTGCTGGGATTTGCTTTCATTCAGCAGGTGCCTTACAAGCAGCGTAGAGCCTGCAGACCCACAAAGAAAGGAGGAGAACAGGATGCAGGTCACCTTGGATGAGCTGATGAACTGGGTCTTTCTGAAAGGGTCCTGTCATTACTGACCTTAAAACTGCCAAGAGTTTGGTCTGTTGCCTCCATGGTGCCTAGACTTTCAGCCTCAGTGAGATCTGCAGTATGGGTGGGAAGGGCTGCTCCTGAGCGTGTGAGTTGGTTTTGTTTCCGATAATGATCCTAGTCATGCTGGAGGGGGGAGCAGAAAGAGAGGGGAAGGGTCCCTCATGTTTGTTCTACACAATAGTGGCATTACTCAATATTTGCATGAAGTGCTTTCCACTGATTGAGGTTTTATTTATTAGGATGCATGCTCTCAGGCAGGCTGTGTACCTCAGAGGGACTTCAGTGAATTAATCAACACACACTTTGTACCACTGATCAAATGCAGGATAGCAACAGATGGCCACATGCTAGCAATTTCCTGGCAGATGGGTCCTATCCACCATCTTTCACTTATCCAATTTAATGCTGAAAACCACAAGCAAACTAATTGAAAAATAGCATTACACACACATACACACACAAACCCTCTTTTTCTCCTTTCATTCCCTTTGCACCCATGGAATAATAAGTAGCAACTGATGTATTATCAGAGCCACACTGCTTGCATGGGGACTAATAAAAGCATAACTTTGATCTGTTATGACAAACACAAGTACAACTTTTGAGTGTTTAATAATTACATTAGTCAAAGCCACTGATCATGACATGTGGCAATGTGTTATTTAGAGAAAGGGAAACAGGTATTTACGTCACCAGGGTGGCTTCTAACACAACAAGAGCGTGAAGGCATTTTCACTCTCCTTTCTCCCACATCCTCCATGGGTAACAGTCAAAGATAGCCTGGGCCAAAGGATGCAGTGTCCTGTGCCCAGGTTGAATTCCTTATCCCTTATTGGAGCAATATTGTGTACAGCCAGGCAATTGCTTACACAATATTTGAAGAAGTTCTATGAAGTTATTGCCCATAGAAATGTTCTTTACCACCCTGTTTGACTGATGCACCCGACCAGGTGAGCAGTCCAAACCCATTTCAGTGCAAAGTGAAACAGGGTTAATGAAAGCACCTTAGCAGGGGTTTAATCTCCTCCTCTTTCCTCTGCACCAAAATGGTCTAGGCATGGTTGCAGGGTCATTTTGTGAGCTGCAGTTGGAGGGTGGTACCTTCTGAAGCAGTTACAGCTTTTCCTCTGGTGAACATCCACCTATATCTTAGTGTTATTGAGTTCTTGGAACGGATAGAGCCCTGGTAGATACTATACAAAGACAGAAATCTCTGACTAAAGAGCTTTTTGTCTAAGTAGAAAACAAGAGACAGTAGCTGGAGACAGACAGACTGACTAGGAGGAAAGAAAGAAAGCAAGGAACAAGGAGCAATATTGGTCAGGATGGCGGCTAATAGTCTCAGCATCTCTGCGGACTGACCAATGTCAAGCTGAGAACTTTGGCAAAAGGCCATCCTAGTTCAGCATTGGAAGGAAGGCAGCAACTGGAAATAAAATAGCACTATATAATAAATGGAGGAGAAAAAAGGAAAGTAGATAACGATCAATATAAATGAGACATTAATGAGGTACAGAAAAATTATAAATGTATATAAAGGCACCAGAGGAAAATCCATCCCTAAGAACAATATGAAAATGTTTTAAAGAAGGACTGCCAGGAAGAAGAGAAAAGCAAGAAGTGACATAGGCCAGTTATTAGTAGAAGCCTGGGAGATGGGTAATAGGGTCCAGAACAGACATAAATGTCCCCATTGTCCAAAGGGGTAGAAGGATGCACCTGTATCACACATGTTTGAGAAATTTCGTTCTGTTCTTAGGCCAAGTAATATCCAGTCAGGTAATCAACTAACTTATAAACTGAGTTGTTAAAATACCAGAAAATTATGAAGAAATGTTTATATTATGTTAAAAATGTTAAAGGAGTAAATTATAGTGCTAGTCAATCATCAAAGCAATCTGGTTTGCTTGTTAACCTGGTCCTACTCTAATACACTATATGCGTTAATAAAGCACTGATTCTGGGAAAGTTGTCAGAGTCATAATGAATAAGCTGCCTAAGTGTAAGCAGAATCACATCCTGTACTCCAAAAGGTGCCATAGTGGCTATAAGCTTGCTAATGCAATCTTTGGCTGCAAACATAGGAGAGCAGTGAGTATGGGAGCTCTCACTGGGAAGACATTTGTCCATTGTGCAGGACATTAAAATCCAGGACACGGTGCAAAGTGCTGGAATATACATGCTTTTTTGGTGTTACAGATGCTCAGAATTTGAGGAGACTGCAGAAAAATGTATGAAGAGATGGGATGGCTCCTGATAATGCCTTTGTCTCCAAACCTTAAAGAGCCAGGTCAAGAAAGAAGCATGAGAGGGGTCTTGCTTGCAGCATATAAATCTGCTACTGGTGAGTAGACACAGGTCACTAGAGGAGTGCATTACACAGATGAAATGAAATGAAATACCCTGAGATACTGATGGGAAGTCACACTACAGGATTTGGTGGTTGCTCATGGGCATCTGTGGACAGTCAGCAAGGACGGTGTTTGGAGGAGGAGGATATTGTGGCTATGCAGATGGGACCCCAGAATTCCTTATAGTGGGAGGAGGTAGCTCCAAAAAACTTCCAAGAGCACTCAGGTGAAAATGGAACAGCAGAAAAGGAGACTGATGAATTAGAAAAATGGTAGGTAAAACCAAGAAAAGACACAGTCTTACCAGAAAAAGCAAAAATGGAGAAGATGGCGCCTGTGAAGGGAAGGGGAAAGAGATTCATCTCAAAGTGAAAGGCCTGGGAAGTCACAATTTGCAGTACATTGAGTACCTAATCAGGAGATAGAGTTGTAAAGAGAGCAGAAAAGGACATTGCAATTCCTGCAATGTCGGCCAGGAGTCTGAGCTCTGTGACTGGAAAGGCAAGGTTGTATGTGGGAGGTGCTCTGCAGAAGAGATGGGGACTGGGGGAGGGAAGGAATAAGGATGGAGACAGAGATGTTCAGGAGATGAAAAAAGTGCCAGACAGGCCAGTTGTTGGTATATCTGCTGTTGCCCCGGTGCCACCAGCAGACAAGTTGCAGATACTGTGAGCACCTTTGGATTTAGGTTTTCTTAAAAGACCTTTTCCATTCACTAGTGCTGCATCCCAGAACACCTGAATTCCTGAGAAACTCCAGCACTAAGTGACAGGACATGTCCCACAAGGAGCTCCTAGGTTAATGCAGAAAATTTTGCAACCATCCTTCCTGGTGGGGACCCTGAGAGAGAAGGATCAGCATCAGCTGTCCCCATGAGCACTATCAAATTGAAAAAGAAAAATCAGCTGCAACATTTCTGAAAGCTTCTTCTGTATTTCTTTGTGCAAGCAGCTTTGGGGAGATATAAATATGTATATACATATATATATAAAATCTTTTTTACATGACAAGAAAGAAAAATGTCATTGAAAATGTTGTGCTTTTGTCATGTATTTAAATTTCTGTTCACAAATTTTAAAAGTTTGCTTTATCTCCTTTTTTAGAAGGAATGAAAATGGAAACAGTTCCATCAAAACTTCAAAGTCATTAAAAAGTCCTTTTTTTGTAGTTGAAAAAGATTTCAATGGTATTTTTGACTGGGATCATTATGGAAACAAAACCAATCTGAAAAGGAACAGGAAAAATGGGCTGATTTAGCCATTCCACAGCATTCAGTATCAAACTCAAACACAGACAGATTCCCAGTTTGGGGTCATATCTATTTAAGCAGGAGACTTCCTTCCTCCCTTCTGCTCCTGAGAAACCCGCAGTGTTCCTCTGCCAGCCGTATCTGTGGGGAGCAGCAAGGAGCACATTCCCACTGTGGGTGACAACCACTAATCCCCAAGTAATTGGGTAAATGTTCCTGAAGAAGCATGGCTGAATGGATGCAGAAGAAACAGGTGGCTCTGAGGCAGGGGAGGAATGAAAGCCAAATGGATGGAGGCAAGAGGGGAAATTTTCCAGATATGAATAATGAGCACACAACCTGGATGCTTTTATACAATGTCCATCTCACAGATTCTCAGATTCACAGAACAGTCGGGGTTGGAAGTGACCTCTGGAGATCATCTAGTCCAACCCCCAGAGCAGGATCACCCAGAGCAGCTTGCACAGGGTCATGCCCAGGTGGGACTTGAATATTTCCAGAGAAGGAGACTTCACAACCTCTCTGGGCAGCCTGTCCCAGTGCTCTGTCACCCTCAGAATGAAGAAGTTTTTCCTCATGTTCAGATGGAGCTTCCCATGTTCCAGTTTGTGCCCATTGCCCCTTGTCCTGTCACTGGCTCAAGGGACACACAGGGTCAGGATGTGCTGTCTTCTTGCAGCTCTGCACTGTCCCACCCTGACAGAGCCTAGTGACACCCCAATTCCTGCACACTTCTTTCCCTTGCACAGGGACCCCAAGAGAAAGGGGCAGGTGGTGATGAGGCTGATTGCACTGATGTCAGGATCTGACTGTCTAGCTAATCAGCACTCCTTACCCAAAACATTGAATGAAACAGCAGGCTTGGCAGTGGAAACATCTTCCTCATGCATTACACAGCAGGGGTCAGCCAGTAATTCCTGGAAATGGTTAATTGCTGGCCAGCTTTGATCTCCTTGAAATAGAAATCAATTCACACACTGACAATTTCTCAAAAAAGGGCATGCCTCAGCACTCAAAAGCTTCCTGTACTCTCGGATATGTCTCCTGTCTCTCCATCACTCCCTCCCCAGCTCTTAGGAAAATTGTGTGTAATGGAAAATGTGATGGAGGGACTGGAGCATGGATCCTACAGAACTACCCTTTTATTTCACTGAAGAAGGAACTCTAGCTAAAGGGAAAGAGCTATTAAACATCTTCAAGAGCAGAAAGCTTATAGACATAAGCAGCAGGGCAAGAAATCTGCAAGTTCTCATGGGATTGTGGGATTCAGCCTCTACAACTGATCCCAGCCTGTCTGAATGCAGACACTGGTGCATGCATGAAGAGAACAGAAGAACATGTAGCTTGGTTTCAGTTGCCTAGATGTGGATGTCCAGTGTCATGTGGAATGTTTTGGAATATCCTATCTGACCTCCAGCTGCTATCTCAGAATGATGTGGATGTCATGTAGGTCCCATGTCATATTCACCAGCCTTTCCAGTGTGTCTCAGGTACCCAAGGACATGTGAATTAGTTCTAGAAACCTCAGAGCCTGCCCTAAGTTGGGGACCCTCACCTGGGGTGCATATGCAAGGCAATTCACAGGGGATTTCTCAACAGCGAGTACGTTAGTGGGTTGTAGACTTCATCACAGGTACAGATGCAGCTGGAGCACCTATGTCTCTATTAGAAGGGGTGTGAAGAAGAGGAACCTACATATATATCCAGGGCAGGGGGCAGTTGTGTTTATGGTCCAGGTGGCCCACATGGTGCATACAACTCAGAGGAGGTGGGGCTGCAAGACTGAAATTTGGCTGATTGTTTATGGAGGGGTGTTTAGAAGTCTGTAGTGGTATATTAACTTCACATAAGTGTTTCTTATTTGTTGTATTGCTAATACTGACCCTGAATGTATAGTTCACTGGTTGCTGATTGATTATACATTTTTAACAAAGCAATAAGCCATTTTGATGACAATTTTGTTTTAAAATACATGAATTGATAGGTTTTTTTCTTGCAACCCTTATCTTTACAGTTAGAGAAGTCTGGAGAAGGATTCAACCCACCATGTGGTAGATGCAGGGCATGCTCAGCTACTGATGGTATTGATCACAGCTGCCCTGATTGTAAAACTTGTTTATGCAGATAGTTCATACACCAACTCCCACATTTATGACTTTTAGTCTCAGGCTAAGCCATCTTCCTTTAGCTGTCTGTAAATTAGCTGCTTGTTTGAAACTTGCTGCTGAGACAGTAGTCAAAAGAAGGAGGGTTTGCTAGTGGGTCATTCATCCGATCCTAAAACAGGCACCTGAACTGAGAAGAATTGCTTTTAACAAGTCCCCGTTTCTCTCCATGAGGTCCAAGTAGAGGACTTGTTTGACTAGATGCCTTGTCTAGAAGCTGACCATAGGGTGGTGGCACGAGCCCAATGTATGCACAGCAAAGATTGACCGAGTGGGTTGCACAGAGGGACGTGCAGTGGTGATCCACCATGGCAAGGCAAACTGCAAAATTCCTCTTGTTTATACTTGAAAGTCAAAGCTTCTCTCCACATTAACTGCTACCACCACTCCAAGGAGGAGGAGAAACGAAAGTCATTGGTATTCAGGAAGCCACAGGTGGGTGACAAGTGAGGGGGCTGGCAATGCCTTTGGCACATTATCAAACCACCTTTTAAACCCCATTTGGCAAAGTCTGGTCCTCCAATAAGCACTGACGCCTGTTTCTCATCATGTTGTGTGTTAAGTTAATAGTTAGTCTCTCCTACGCTCTGTTCTAGCCTAGGGTAATACCTTTTAAAGTACTTTCATTACTTTCAGGAATATGTTAGAACATAATAGCATGTTTCTCTTTTGGGCAACACGATTAACCTTTCCTGGAACAACAGAGTGAGTATTATAACATTTAATGGCAAAATCAATACATTATTTTCTTGCATTATATTTATATATACCCTCTTGCTACAACACCCAAGCATGGAGAAAGCTGATTTTCTTCATGAAAGAGATTTTCAGTTCCTTGCCACGTCAAGTCTCTCTTTTTGGATTGGCATCTATAGCTTTACAATTTTGTGGTTTTGAGTCAGAAATACGTACCCAGCAATGAGGCTCTCATTTGCTGAGCAACACCAAACACTTCATCTCTGTTCCTCTCCTTCCATTATGAGCACCAGATTTTATCATTCCCAGACTTTTCCATCCCCATCAAAACCTTCTCAAACAGTAAGGTCAGAAACTTCTAATAATGTTTAGGAATCTTTTGCATAGTCCAGATAGTTACTGGAATTACTCTGCTTCAGATTGCAAAGAAGGACAAACTTTTTCTAAGTCAGCAAACCAGTTTTTAAAGCAGAGTATAATAGAATGAAACCTGTTAAGGTCATCATACAACTTGCTTCAAAAGTCTACATGCCTCTTTCCTAAGAAATTGCAGATGAAATGAAAATTAGTTTGCCCTAGTCAACCACTGCCTGCATCCAGAGGTAAAAATATTTTTGCTGTAGGGAATTTTCCCTCACTATTAAAAAGCTTCTATTTAAGTATTAGAGGTTTGGGCCTTTTTTCAGGCAAACACTCTGTCACTAAAAATATATCTTGTACCAGTCAAATTATCTGTAGGCTTGTCTGCAATAGGAAATACCATTTTATATACAAGAGTGAGCCCCTTTGACCCAAACAAAAGAGGAAAATAAACATAATGTTTTGTTTCAATGTGTTTAAAATGAAGCATATTGACTTGTACATTTTGAAGTGATAGTTCAGTTCAATATTTAGCAGAATTTCATTTTAAAAGAATAAAAAGATTACTCCTAAAGTGAAAATAATAATTTTGTTTGTCCTGGAAGGACTTCCAAACCTGAAAGAATAAGACCTCCAGGCTTTAGAACTTGTTCACATTTTTGTTTTGATTTTATAATCACTTTTTTGTCAAGACGTGATTGCTATAGATATTTCTCAGGGGTTCAGCTGCTTCTGTCCTGATTAGACAACTGCTACCTTTCAAACAAGAGCAAGTAATCTGTCCTCTTTGGGTGAAATTCCTTCTCATCCTTCCCCTGCCCCTCCCTCAGAGCCTATACACCCCTTACGTAGACTTGCAAGCTCAAAAATGGGTAGAGTTGTTCATACAGAAAAGTACAAGGTTTCTGAGCTCTCTGTGGGACACATTTTATTCCTGAAGAACAACCTGTTCTGCTCTCTGTTCATCAAGAATAAATATGAGATGACCTTGGAGGTCTTTTCCAACATTAATGACTCTATGAGATGCACGAGCAAAACCAATCTGAAGAGATCTTGGTAATGGTAGAAACATCTGTGAACAGTTTCTCCATATCAGACAGCTTGGTTCTCCAGGACAGCAATGAAGTGGTGCACCTCTTCACTGGGATTTATTTTTCCATATCTGACAGTGAGGATCCAAGTTTACAGCCTCAGTGTCTGGTAATGCCACTCTGCACCTTGATGCTCTTAATACTGCTCCATTGCTTTTCCAAGCACCAGTTTATCTCCAATTCTACCTTGGTTTAAAAACATTGGTAGAAAATACCCCTGAAAAGGAGGTGTAATACCAGGGGTGATAAATTTTCAGGGCTTGCATGTCCAGAGATAACTACTTTAGATTTAGTAGCCCAGCTCTGCCCCATCAGAGCATCATGTTCCTTAGAGCCCCAGCACTGTGCGATGCTGCTGCACACGCAGAGGCAGGCTCAGTTCCCAATGGTGCTGAGCAAGCTCCACTCTCACAGCAGTGAGGAGGAGCGCATTGTGCTCAGGAGTTTAGACTCACCTGGGAAATGCCCTATTTCTAACACTTTGATGGAAATGTCTTGCAGCTCTAATGATCCACAGGGCAGAAATTGCAAGAAAATTGGAAAGAAAGTGAACTTATTCCCTGGTTGTGTGCCTGAGCATGTCCTGCTCATTCCACATTGAGACTCTTGCATAGCTATGAACATTTCCATTCCCCACCCCCATTACCCCAAATAAATAAGATTGGAGACAAATCTCTGATTTATTAAAGATATTAAGGCAAGAAAAGGAATTAAAAACTAATTCCCCAGTTCATGAATTAGAACTGTCAAAGCTCCATCTCTAACAATTCATAATATTGCTAAAGAAGTTTTAAAAGGATAAAGAGAAAAACCCCATTGTTTCTAGTTCATAAACAGAAAATCTATTTGACACAAAGCCCATGATCTAAATTAATATTTCATCATTCAGTAGTTTTATTTCTTGGGAATAAATTGTTTTCTCTGTTAATGGACCTGGGCATGTTTCAGCAGCAGTAGAACAAATATTTGCAGGTTTATCCTGTAGGAATGTTTGATGTGCCCTGTTTTTATTTATTATAAAGTTTTCCCTCTCCTCAGCCAGGAGAAATCCTGACTGAGGATGTGATGAAATAAGGTAATATCTGAGCCATGTTCTTAGCAGATGATTTTTCCCAGGTTTTCTGCCAAAGAGTTACAGGGAATGGCTCATCCTTGGTACAGTCAGTATGCATCTGGGGTGCAGAGCCAGGAGTGACAACTGTGTCCTAGGTCCCATGGTGCCAACACCATCTTTGACACCGAGACCATTGTGGTTGAGAAGGAACTGCCCTGATGCCTTTCCTTTTCCTTGTCTGCAGGCTCAGGTCCCATCAACATGCTGCTTTCTGCCTTCCCCCCATAAAGTCCAATTTCAGTAGCAGCCCCTCCCTGCCCTCTCCATCAGCCTGCATGCTGCCATGTGACCATGCCTTTGCGCATGTTGATTACATCTAACCCACTCCAGCGTTGGTGCATAATGCTGAGATGAAATCCCAGCAGTTATCTTCAATGCTAGGTTGGCTGAAGTCCCATAAAGCATCCCACTGATAGAGCTGTCAGGACTACTTACACTCACCAAGTTTAATCGGTAGATGTAGCCTGCAGTCACAAACAGAGATCTTACTTGCTTTCTGCTGTAGCAAAATGTAGGTGAGGGGCATTCACTGAGTCACACTTCTGCTTGGCTGGTGGTTTGAGGCAGGTTCAGTATGGAGCTGGGGATAGCAAAGTCCAAGCACTGCTGGGCCTGTAAAGGTTTTCATGTGGTGACACCATTTTTCTCTTCAGAAACTAACTGCACCTCCAGGAAGAGCTACCAAAAAGCTTGTTGTTTGAGGCACACTAAATCAGTAAATGTAAACATAACGTAAGGACAGAAAATCCCATGGCTAGACACAAACATAAGTGCAAAATCAACAACTAACACCACCCCAAATCCACAACCCTTTGCCAAACACCTGAGGCATCTGAAGAATCATAGAATCACAGAAGAGTTTGAATTGGAAGAGCATTTAAAGGTCATCTACCAAGCCTTTGCAATGAGCAGGGACATCTTCAACTAGATCATGTTGCTCAGAGCCCCGTCCAACCTGATCATGAACGTTTCCAGGGATGGGGCATCTGCAACTTCTCTGGCTAACCTGTTCCAGTGTTTCATTACACTTGCTGTAAAAAATGTCTTCCTTAAATGTAGCCTAAATCTACTCTCTTTTAGTTTAAAACCATTACCCCTTGTCCTATTGCAACAGGCCCTGCTAAAACGTTTGTCCCTAGCTTTCCTGTAGCCCCTTTAGGTATTGGAAGGCCTCAATAAGTTCTCCCTGAAGCCATCTCTTCTCCAGGCTGAACAAACCCAACAGTCTCAGTCTGTCTTCACAGGAGAGGTGCTCCAGCCCTCTGATCATCCTTGTGGCCTCATCTGGACTCGCTCCAATAGCTCCATGTCTGTCTTGTACTGGGGACCCCAGAGCTGGTTGCAGTACCAGGTGGGGTCTCAGGGGAGCAGAGTAGAGGGCCTGCTGGTCAGGGTGCAGCCCAGGATGTGATTGGCTTTCTGGGTTGTGAGCACACATGGCTGGGTTATGTCCAGCTTTTCAGTCAACCCAAGACCTCTGCAGGGCTGCTCTCAAAAGTGAGGTCCTAAACATTAAAGCATAGAGAGACGCTATTGTATAGGCCTCGCACTCTCAAAGGAGATCCCCGTGTTCCCACTATAATAATCCCTGAGATGATAATTAAGTGGGCATAATGCTGGATAGACACCTTTTGTGTGAGTGTGCAGGAGCAAAACGAGATTCAGAATAATGATAGAAGTGTGAAAATACTGCTGTGATCCATTAGATGGTGAGTGTTATATTTAATACACAGCTACAATCCAGTAAGCACATAAGCTTCCATGGATTTAAAATAGAGTATCTTCAGGGTTTTCATAATAAATTTAATACTTAATGGCTTTCAGATATTATAGGCCAGATGCTTCCCTATAGGAAATCAATTAAAGTTGAATTTTATTGATTATAACCCATTTCTCTATACAGTGAAAAGACCTGGCTTTGAACTCTCTTTGTATGTAACCCCAATAGTGTGTTCTCTTCAATGGCTGATGCAGGAGTAATTTCTAAATCAGATCAGATGAAAGAAATGAAATATTAGCCTATTAGTTTCCTCAGTTTTAAAAATCAACACTCTTTCTTCCATGCAATCTATTTGAGGGGAGGCAAGATAAATTCCAGGTAACCCTGAAACTCTGAAAGCTGGAAAGAGGTATGATATGCACAGGCATAAACCTGAAAGCTGATATGGGACCGAAGTGACAAATAGACATGGCGCTGACTCTTCAGTGAGATGAAAGTAATTTCCAGCCACCATTTGCAGATACAGAGTGAAGAATTGGGTTGAATCTTCCTAGGAAGTACTCTTGATGCCTAGCATTTCTATCAGTTTCATAGTGGGTTTTTACTTCTGCAGGTTAAAACTTAGTCCGAACGTTTTCGCTAGATTAAGTGGTGACTACCTCTAGTCTGTGAAGGTTCATCTCCCTTAAATTTTGATTGAGCTGCCTTTCCAGTTTGAAAGAAAGAGGCACTTCTGCAGGGTAGTTCATCTATTTGTGCTACACATCTATTTTAAGGGAGGTAATTCACATGATGCTAGACACCATTTCTCTCCTTTGACCATACAAGGATCACTGATGACTAATGCAGGTTTAGGTGTGCACTGCAGATGTCTAAAACCAGGCAGATTAATGCTATGCTGTGTACCTGTCTGGAGAGGAAAGCTTAATCTCACTGACAATAGCATAATAAGATTTTGCAGCTGGAAGTTGAAGACAGATAAATTCAGGTAATGGATAAGGCACAAATTCTCAACCATTGAGTTAATTAGAACAATTGAGTTCAGGAGGTTGTGAATTCGCCATCATCTGAAGAACTTAAATCAAGTCTGGATTTTAAAATGTGCTCTGGCTCAGCTACAAACTTTGGAAATGCAGAAGTTGCTGTGGGAGCTTGTTCTTGCACGAGCCACCCCTGCAGCACACAGCCCTCCGCCCCATCCGCAAAACCTTTCCAGACAAACCCAGAACATGGAGTGAGGGAGGAGGCTTTGGCATCTGTTGTGTCAGAAAGTCCGTGCAAATGTCTGCTTCTGGATCTCAGGTATTCTGGTCTGCCTGCTGCAGTTCACTCAGAAATCCTCATTAGAGCAAACACCATGCTGATCTGATTTGGCTTCAGTGGCACACCGTAATCAGCAGGGAGGCGAGGGTGACATGACACCTCCAACTCAGCCAGCAGCAGCCTTTGCTCCTGTGCTCATCCCTCCATGTAGCCTCACGCTCTGGTCTCTCCTGGTTGAGGGCTCTGGGAAAGCTGCCCTGGCTGTGCCCTTGATATCTCTGTCTCTTTTTGGCTTATGACTACCTTGTGCTGTCTGTAGCTGGAAAATCACCATTCTCAATTAGCCATCTCCAGAAAGCCGTGTAAAATGCCATCCAGAAACCTGGATCTCACCAAAATGTTCGTAGAAGGACTGAGCAGTCACAGAATAGATCTCATTTGCAGTAGGAACTAGCAGAAGCTGTAGCTCACTTGTGAGGAAGTATGTCCACATGTGAAACTAGCATATCAGTACCTTTTAGGACAGCAAGCCCTAAACCTGTACATACCTGCTGTCTATCTCTACATGGGGATGGCCAACACAACAGAAATCAGAGTAACAGACAGAGCACATAGCCAGGGTCCTCCAACACAGCTAAGCTTTGCTTAGCACAAGTCCCAAGGACAAGCAAAGTAAAGATGATTTAAAACTCTTTTGTTCCCTCAGCAAACTGAGGGACTGTTGGCTCCTTACCATATATTAGAGCAATTCCAGGCCAATTCTCATTTACATCAGCAGAAAAGGGCTCTCTGGCCTGCATTGCCGGCTGACTACATGTGCTGGCAGAGGATGGATGGTTGATCCAGACACCCTCGCTGGCAGCTCTGAGGACAAAACAAGAACAGATGCCACTTCCTTTTCCCAGTGGAGAGAGGACTGCAGATCCATCTCATTGCTCTCGAAACTTTGGAAACAAAATCAGCATTGGAAATAAATTCCAGAAGCCATTAATCTGTCTCGCTTCTGACATGAAAGGATAAAATATAGATCTGTTAAAAAAAACCCCACACTCTGTGAGCAGTATATTTTCATTTTCCAAATTACTGAAAAAGCAGAACATGAATCCTTGTCTGTCAGCTTGAGAAAATATTTTATTTTCCCTGCGAAGGAGAAGCAAACGTAAGATAATGCCATAAGTAAATGGCAGAGAGACTGCAGTTAGATGAACTGCAATGTGCTGCAGCCATTGAAAGAGCCCAAAGATATCTATTGGTAATAAGAAAACTTCATCAGACTTTTCCTTCTTCTTTTTTCTTCTTGATTGAGTTATTAAATCATTACACTACTGGAAGTATACACAACAGGGCCAAGAGGTCCACACTGCTCAGCCTCATGAGGGACAGTAGGTGGGATGGCAAGCAGTGGTACCCAAAGCCTTAATTAATGCCTTTCATTTAAGGATCTTAAAATATTTTTGTCTCTAGAGGAACTAAACACTGCTGTTTCCTGATATGTAAATATTATCATAGTGCCTAAAAGCAGGCAACTGCTTCTTCTTGAGAGTATCTAACTATAGTAGCGAAGAGTGGAAAAAATGCAGGTTAAGGTGTCAGAAGTTTGGATTGGAAGAAGCAGCCTCTTAATTAAAGATGGTTTTAGCTGTGGAGGTTGTAGAAACATAAAATATACGGAAGCAGAGAATGGGAAAGCAAAGTATAATAAATTAATTTATAAACAAATGAATCATTGTCTCACTCAAAGTGGCAAGTGAGAGGCAGAGGGATTTAACAAAAAAAAAAAAAAGGAAGAATTGCAAAGAAGAATAGGAAGGAGAACGGTCACAGTTTATCACATCTAGCCTTGGATCACTGCCACTGGCTGTAAGGCGATGTGTCTGCAAGGAGTCTGGAGGACGGAGTGGGTGTTGTGGCCAAGAGTGGATTTCTTCAAGGCATAGCCCTAAACTTGCATCCTCTGACTTTCAGAAGTAACCTCAACAGAAACTTTGGGTAGCAGATGCTCCCCCTGTGGCAGTCTCCATTTGCTCTTCAGCCTCAACAGAAGGACTGAACCCAAGTGATGCAAAGACTTCCCCACCCTCCCAGAGCCTGCCCACGCTTTGGCTCCAGCACCACATAGAGCCACTCCTCTTCTAAGCAGACCTTGCTCAGGTGCCTATCTTACCTGATATCCACCTGATGCTGGCTGCAGGAGATAGGGTGCCCAAAGCCCTGAGGAGGGCATCCCTGCAGGGTTGCTTCCTAGCTTGGTATCAGTGCCCAGTGGGGAGGAAAGATGTGGTCTGACACAAGATGTCTTCAGCAGGGACAAGGTCTGAGATGACACAGACATAGATTTGGTGGCTACCCCAGAGCAGCTGGCACAAGTCAGTGGTGGAGCAGTCCACTCAGACATATTATTCTAGGAGCTCACACAATGTACATGAGAATACTCTGCAGGTGCGTGCAGCACCAGTGGGCTGCTTTTCTGCCCTCCTTCTTCCTTTGCAAATCGTGTTTCCCATCCTGTCTTCACTAATCCTCATGCCAAGAACAAGGGAACCCCGCCGGGAGGTGATTGCATTATTTTTTTCTTATTATTCTTGAGTGTGTGTCATGCTGTGAAGACAGGAGCAGCTCAGCATACCTGCCTACAAGGGATAAAAATCAACATTTCTGAGATTCTCCTTCTGGCTGCCCTCCATACACTGTCTCCTGTAAATATTCTTTTTTTTTTTTTCTTTTAGTAGGGCAGTAAATGCCCATTTTCCACTATATCATCCATATTAAAATATTTGCATATAAATATAATCCAGAAATTAATCTAGAGCTGTGGTTTCCTAAAATCAGTAAGAGAAATTCTGATCTAATTCCATTTCCTGCAAAGCACTAGCTGCACCGTTCTGCGCCCTGTGATTCCTGCTTTGATTTTAGGTGACATCACACAAAGAAAATCCAGGCTCAAAGGCTGCAGAAGAGTCTTCCAAGCACCTCCGTTCCTCAGTGGTGTATTTGTTCTTTCTTCCTCCTCTGCTGTGTTCATCTCTGCTCCCCATGGCTGACCAGTGCATGGGAACAAGCGCTGCATCCCTGATCTCTGGCCCCAGCAGCCCCCAAACTGGAGGACATAAAAATCCCTTTGTTACTCAACGAATGCAAACAAGTAAAAACCTTTCAAATCCTTCATGGAGCAAGAGGAGTGGTGCAACCCTGTCTGAAGGAAAGGGGATATATCCCAATATATTTAGCAAACTATTAAAGTGGAAGGATGGAATGAGACTAATTTCCATTAAGGAAATTGGAAACGTCCTTTATGTTGTAGGAAAATAGCCTGTAGGCAAGAAGAGGCATCAGCCTGTAATTTACTGGCAGTCCTTGGTGCTTGTGGTGGGCTCCTGCACAAGGGCGGTCAGTCAGCAACACCTACTCCAAGAGCCTAAGGACCAGAAGCCTGGCTGGAGGTTGTGGGGATGTCACAGTTTTCAAGGACCCAAAAGACTGTTGTAAGAGAAGGCAGTAATCTCTTCTTCACGTCTGGCAGTGATAAGGCAGGAAGGACGGTGCGTAAGTCGCAGCCGTTTCCTGCAGCGTGAGTAGTTTGTGGCTGATTCTGGGTCTCCGGGGGACCAGGGCTAAAATATCAGCCCTTTCTGATCTAAGAAGAAAGAACAAATGATGCAGTTGTCTGGAGCATCTTATGGGATGCCTTTGCAGTAAGCTCTTGATTCTCTAGGGCAAGGAGGGAAATAACTATGAGAGAGGAAAATGATTGTGAAGGAAAAACCTTGAGCAGCCAGAAGACATGGTGCCTGCCTGCCAGGGAAAGTGGCACCCAGCTAAGCAGGGACATGGGGCTAAGGAGTCCCTGAGGGGTTACTGGCCGCTCACAGTGTGGTCAGAGCCCCATGCACTGGCATCCACCTGGCATTGCTGGTGAGGATGGGTGTTTAACATCCCTGGCATGGCTTGTCCAGCCCTGAAAAACAAAAAGCTAGCAGGTGATGGAGGAGTCTTGGAGCCCTTTTGCACCCCCTTTTCTGGTGCCATCCTCAAAAAGGGGTGGCAAGCTAAGCAGCGCACCCCAAAGAACCAGCATTTGCTAAATGCATGTTTCAAAACTCACAGTGTGTTTCCTGCCAAGCTGAGATGGAGTACATAAAAGCGTTGCTTTGAAATGAATGGGTTAATTTTATTGGGGTCTAACAAAGTGGACTGCATCTAAAGCCTGTTGGCTTTTTTTTTTTTGAACTCCTGAGAAGCTATTAACGTGGTTTGTGGTTTGACCACATCTCCCTTCTACATTGATCTAAAGCCAAGTGATGCCAAGTTGTTCTTGCAAACAGCAAAGTCAGAGGGACTGTAACTTTCATGTCAAAAGCTCTTTAGCAGCTGAACAGTTAAAGATTGTGCTCGCTGTGTTTTCCTGTCTTGCAAATTCCTCATTCATAATGTATGAGTGAGATCATTAAAAGCAACATATTGGCTGATACCATCACAGCTGCTACCTAACTGTAACACTTCATAGCAAGGAATAACATTACTCTTCTCTTACGTATGTGTTCAGAAAAGGAAAGAAAGAGACTTTTAGTTGCAAGAAGACAGTGTAAAATGTTTAACCTCACAGAAAAAAAAACCTTCATGTGTTGGGAAATTACAGATTTGCCAGGAATATTCTCAAAATAAATAAAAAATACCAATCTCCTTTTGCCAACTCTTTTCAACCTTTGCATCTATCGCAATATGGCAGCACATTTTTACCCCACACAAAATCAATATCACATTAACTTGCCTAATAAAAAAAGATTAACTCCTAGAATGAACAGAAAACTTCATCTCCATCCAGGGAATTTTAAACTCTCCAACCCTTGACTGTTTAGAAACATAATGATGATTATTTTAAGCCAAGGATAGGATATGTCAGTCTTAAAGGGAGAGAAAGATGTCTTAGGGCTTCCAGGCATAAGCTCTGTGGTTGGTGTTTTCATTTGTAGGCTGCCCTGGGTGCTGATCTGGTTAAAAGCATTAAATAAAAGTGGATTTAAGTTGACAAAGAGGAACTTTTTCAGCTGAAGAAAAGCACTTTCTATTTTTCATGTGTTATCCAAATCTTTACAAGCTTTGGGCCTAAATTTTTGGTTTTTACATTTGAGGGAGAGGAATGAAAAGAACCTGACATATAAACTGTCTCTTTACTTTCCAGATATCTTGTTTCATATCCCAATCTATGAGGGATGCTATTCTTTATAAATCACAAGTCACCTCTTATAGCTTTGTATGAGGGTTTCTGGGATTAGAACAAAAAAACCCAAGTCGAAACCATCATGAAAAATGAATTGGCTGTCTTTGGAAGAGAGGGCATTCCCCCTGGGCTTGTAGCAACAACTCTAAACATTACCAGCTAATCCCCAGATGGTCAGTCTCGCTTTGAACCATCTCGAGCCTGAATTTGCACATATATACCCTCTTCTCAGTGATGCAGAAGCCTCTCTCCCCTCATGCCATGCTTTGCACCACAGTTACCCTTCCGACACCAGTCAAGATGTGTCCCCGACTTGCACTGGTGCACAAGCAGAATGGAGCCCCACGGGTTCATTAGTCTTAAACTTTGAGTCAAGTAGCTAAATCTGGGATGAAAGACTTCCTTCTGCTGCAAATGCATAATTCGTTTTGAGTGTGGCACATGAAACATGGTCCTTCCTGAAAAATCTTCATTCGGGGCTTTAATTGTGTCTCAGAGGAATAAATGCAGGGGTTTTGCCTTCCTCCCTCCCCTTTCTTCCTCTGATAACAGCTTGGTTTTTACTAGCATCACTTATGGCTTCTTTTATAATTTCCAGCCTCTGACAGAGGCGCTCTGCTTCCCTTTCCTGTTCAATAATGAATGGACACATTTGAAATTGCAAGTATTTGCACTGATGAGATCATCCAGGCAAAAGGTACACGAAACATAACTTACCTAAACAGCAGCCAGGGGACCAAGTAAATCACACATGCTCCTATGCCATTCCTCTGCCCTGCTTCCAGGTACCATACCTAAGATTCAGAGAGTGACAAAATCTTGCATCAGTTTTTCTGCTTTTTCTTCCAAGTCTCCAATCTCCTGCAAAAAAAGGTCTCAGGGAAGTTGCATCAGATGTGTCTAGTTAATCTGGATGCATCTGAGCTCATCTTCTTTCACAGCCAGTGGAGAGCAACAGGCATTCTGAGGATGCAATTTATTTAATTAGGAGATAGGTGCCCAGAGCAAGCCAGATGAATCTCTTTCCCTGGAAGTGCCTGTTTCTCTCCAGGGATCTGCAACCACCTACATGTAAGTTAGAAGGAGACTAGATGAGCTTTGATGTCCCTTCCAGTCCAACCCAGTCTGTGATTCAGTGATTCTGGGATTTTATGAAAGTCCCCCTAAGGGTTTCTTCCATTCAAAGCACAGAGCAGAGTTCCCTCTTTTGTTCTAAAACACAATCAGGAGAGAGGCTTTTCCCTTGTATCATTGTCTAGACATTTATCTAATAGTCTTAAAGGATGCACCTCCAAAGCAGGACAGCCAGGACCAATTCTGCTCTTTACCTGAGGTGGTCCAAGTGTCTCCATGTCACAGGCAGGACCCCTAGTCATGGGGACAGATACATCCTCTAAAAACCCAAACACGATCAAGAGTTGGTTGGCAGCCAAAACACTCTTCTGTAAGTCAAGGATGTTGGTCTTTACTTGCTTGAGCAGCAGGAGGAATTAAGTGGAGATCCCTCACCTAGAGAGCAGACTAACCACAAGTCTACACCACAAAGGGAGCAGCCACTACCTGGAGACCTGGCTGTCCACGTGTGCCTGGTCTGCCCAGGAAATGCTCACCAGCCCTTGGAGGGTCTAAGGGAAAAACTGGTTTTGAATACTTATGGGCCTTTGGCATATAGGAGACACCATGCTGATGAACTCTGTCAACACCTTACCTGAAGGACCTTTATGAGGACATTCAGCCAATTTATTTATTTTTTTTTTTAAAACTGACACCTTTGGGATAGGTTGCCACCAAGAGTATTACGGAGGGGGGGACAGGGGTGGTCAGGTGCAGAGCCATGGGCCTTCCTATTGTGCATCATCCCCATTCCTATGCTTCCTATCCATCCAGCCCCAGGCCTGGCTTTCATTGCCAGTCCTGGAGGTGTCTCTCGGTTCTTAAAAGAAAACAAAATAATCTAGCACTGTAGAATATGAGCTGTCCCCACAAACAAACCTCAGTAAAGGCCACAGCCATCGTGAAGTGCACAAGAGCAACACACACCAGGCACACACAGTGCAGGTTTTGGTTTGTAAAGTGAAAAATTCAGAAACAACTTTTGTTAACTTCAATCAAAAATAGAAACAAGAAATATCCATGGAAAAAGAGAGATGATATATTCTGCTCCCGGACTGTCTTTTGAATTCCAAATTTTCCTCAGGACAGAAACTTTTCCAGCCAAGTCTTAAATCCCCAAAATTTGCAACAGCTGACAGTGTGCGTGTAGTTTCAGTAGTGCCAGTGGGCACCACTGGAAAATAACCCATGGCTGATATTTGTGCAAAAGTCCTCCTTTTTCTCTCCCTTCATTCAGGCAAGCTTCAGAAGAGTTTGAAATGTAAAACACATTCCTATGTGACAATGAAAGAAAAATCACTTAGAAGAAGACAAGGAGGAATTGAAGTTACTCACTCAAACAAGTCAGGCTGACAAATTGCTTCTGCTGTCTCCATTCATCCACATAATGGCTCCCCCATTCCCTGGCCAGTTATAGAAGAATAATTATCTCTTTCAGATCAGCTGCCTTGGCTTCATCATAAATCAATTCTTTCCTCCCTTCTTGTACTCCCACTGCCTCCTTCCCCATTTTTATCAATGCATCCTTCCCATAAGACTGTCCAAGTCCAGTTTTTGATTGACTATGTGAACCTGATGACCGAAGCCTCCTGTGAACTCACCATTTTTGTCACTCAACCCAAAGTCCTTCTTTTGCTGCCATATCTGAGCAAGTCCACGTGTGCATTTGCAATGAGTTCACAGAGCCCAAAGGAGTACAAGTTGTTCATGAGACATAAAGGACAACATGAGATTGTTGAGGAGTGAAGCTGATCCAAGCCTGACTCTGCAAGGGGAACTTCTGGCCTTCTCAAAGCTGCACACATATCTCACACTGCTAAAAAAGCCATGGCCCTTTGAGCAAAGCACTTATGCTTGTGTGTAGTCTTATGCAGAAGTCATTCCAGAATGAAGTGAGAGAGAACAGCCAAGGAATCAGCATGCAAGTTTAAGTTCATTGTTGTTGCTGGGTATTGGCAGAGTGATTGGATACAATCAAGTTTGGGATAGAGTTGCCCAAAATGGGCGTACCTCTGTTAATTAGCAAGGAAGGAAATGAAGCCTGTCCTTCACTCCTGCAGGATAGATGCTGTGTCAGGGCCATGAATGGGTCTCTGAAGGTCTCTTTGACATTGAGGGGACCCTTAGCTGGGCTCCCCTTGGCACTAGTCAGCCCTATACCTTGCACCACCCAGATAGTCCACTGCTTCTGTCATCCCAAATTATTCAGTCCTGGCAGAGAGATGCTTTGACCTCCTCCTCCTGGCTGGTTTAATCCACCCAGCCAATGGGTACTTTCCCACTTTGCTGCTCACCTCTCATGTCCATTAGCCTCAAGCCTTCAGCAGCTGAATCATGGCTCTGCTGGAGTC
The DNA here is from genome assembly GCA_020800305.1 of Porphyrio hochstetteri. Taxonomy (NCBI): domain Eukaryota; kingdom Metazoa; phylum Chordata; class Aves; order Gruiformes; family Rallidae; genus Porphyrio; species Porphyrio hochstetteri. The sequence continues at coordinate 62,655,454 of CM036908.1, read as the reverse complement.
AATGGCAAAAATCACAGACTCCCAAAAAGCCTGGGTTTCACTGGAGCTGTCATCAGAACAAATAGCTGGAGGGCTGATCGCCCCAGTGATGGAGAGTGCCTTCGTGCTGAAATGCCTTTTTGTGCACAGTCCATTGGCTTTGTATGCTTCCATATTTAAAGCTCTTATCCATTTTCCTGTCTACTATTGTGTGAGGTTTTTTAACATTATTACAGTATCTTAGATATGTTAAAGTTTAAAAAGGCCTTTTTTTGTGCATTAAATGAGCTGGTCAAAATTCCATAATTTGCTGATGAGGAACAAGGTGGAAAAAAATATCCAGAGCAGTCCCTGTGAATTTTCCTTTTTTTCTTTCTTATTTCTCATTCAGGTTTCCTGGAATACATATGGCAGAGTAGAGCTTTTTCTCATGCCTCCCTGCCTGACAAAGCTGGGTAGAGCAAGAACTCTTAGGGGGCCCTGGCAAAAATAATGCTGAACATACTCAGCAGAAAATTTTGGATACCACTCTAATGGCTATTTAAAACCCAAAAGACCAAATGGCCTCAACTGTGACAGTTTTTTCCCTTTCTTTTATTTACACATTCTGGTCCTCAGAAATGTAATAAAATAAGCTTGACACCCTACTTGGGCAAAACCTGTTAAAAATAAGCTCCCACTGCTGAGTTATGAGTGTCTGGGAAAAAAATTAAGACACAGACATATATTACCCTTTACAGAGACAACAGTCTATGGGCAGGATTTTGGGTGCAGTTGTTTTCTTCCCAGTGCCAAAAGCTGCAAGCTTTAATCTGAGAGTTTTGGGGACTTCTGGTGTTTTTGAAGGTTCAGATACAAAGCCCTTTGTTTATAGGGTGCATGGTCCTGGTTAGCAGTAGAACACTGCTACTGTGTGGCACGGCTGGCAGACTCCAGAAAGGCTTTTGAGCAGAGAGAAAAGGAAACACAGGCACATCAAAGCAGAGCTGACAGATGACACCAAATTCAATTGCAGCACCTTGGCTTGCTTTTCTCTCTCTGATTTCACATGACCTCTTTCCACGGGGTGTGTCAAGGACAGAATGGGCTGAACCAGCACCGGGCTGCAATCAAGTGGAGTTTACCCATTTCCTTAGAGAGTCTGGGATGATTGCTGCCACAGGGAGGGGGATTCAATAGGACTTTGGGAAGAAGAAGCAGAGAGGTAAGAGCTTAATGAGCCTGCAAGCCTCTCAACAGCCACGCAATAAGCTCCTCATCATTACATTCAGGTCTCTGATATGTATATTTGATTCTACTTCCTTCCATCCCTAGTCCCTGCCTTGCTTAATTAGATGCCTCCTGCAAGAACAACAGGTAGATTCATTGTGCTTCTAGCTAAGGCAGAAGTAATTACATTATTTCTTTTTCTTGGCACCTGGACATACATTCTAACCCCTAAGTTGTACCTGAGAGATAAATCACTGAGGGGATGGCCATGTTCCTTCCCTCCATTGTGTCTCTCCCTTGCCAGATGGAGAGGAAACAGCTCTGCTGCTGCCTTCAGAGAGACAAAGCTGTGCAGCCATAGCAGCAGCCAGAGTACTTCTCCCGCCTACTTGAGTCTTCTGAAAGGGTAGATTTATTCAATTTTACTTCAGCTACCTGTGAGGAGAGGGGAAGTACTCCTGGAGCTTGGCTGAGGAGCAAGAAGCTCCTCATCTTTCTCCCCACCTCATGCACTTCTCACTGGCAGCTGACAGCTTCCCAGACATCCCCATGTTTTCTCCTGTTAAAGGGCATACAAACCACCAACATGGCTGTTCCCGGCTCCAGGAACCTTTCAGCTGAAGCGTTCATAGCCCAGGACCACCCTGCCTCCTGTTGCATGCTTAGCGTCCAGTTAAGGTTTGCTCACGTGCTTGTCCCTCAGGTATCAGCCCCCACTATGGCAGTGGTCTCCTGCATGCAGGGAGATTCACCCCTGTGCAGACACACAGGAAGTTTGGCTCAGCCTGATGCAGGCATAGAAGCTGCAAAATCAGGGACTTTCCCTCTGGAAAGCAGATGCTGGGATGGCTGGGGCCTGTGTGCTTGAAAGGAGCCCAGACTGGACAGGGTTCTCACATGCCCAGGCCTTCCCTTATGTGTGGACTCAGGATGAGATATAGCTTTTCAGCACAGGAAAGAGAGGTTTTGCTGAACATAAACTGAATGCTTGGCTTCTGAAATAGAGAAAGAACAAAGACATTCAGTAACATAGAGGAGGAATAGGGAGGATTTATAGCCCAGTCTCTCCCTCTGCCCACTTCATCCTTCCTTCCAGGCTTGCACTCAGCCAAGTCCCTCTGGCCCCTGGGAAGTGCTTTCCCTTGCATCCTTTAACCCTCATGCTGCAGAAAACATGAGACTTGCTACTATGATCTGAGAGGCTTTAGTTGTTCAGAACTACAGCTCTGCTCCTGGCTGCTATCTCCATTTGCAGAGCCGAGATCTGCAGCAGACTTAGGGGAGACACACACAGCTTTGGGCAATTGTCGGAACCCTGGCTTGACTTTTGGCAAAATATGCCCATCTCCATCAATCATCTACAGGGATTTAGGTCTCCATACTGAGGTGGTCTGGATTAAAAGTTCAGTTTTGTGCCAAGAGCAGAGGAGAAACACCCAAAAGGGGAAGGAAAACACTGTGATTTTACATCAAGGGTTGGTTCCTTGCCTCTTCTGCACAAAGCCAGTTGGTGCAACACCACACAACTGTCCATAGCAGTGGATGAAACTGGTTGTAGGGCAAATCAATTAGCCAGGAGGAGCAGATCCAATTCCAATTACAGAGGCAGGAATTTTATGGATAAGGACACACTAATTAGGGTGCAGCCACAAATTTGGTGTTTGGATTTTGTGTGTATTTTAAAAGCATCTTGGAGAATGGCCCTGAATAAAGATTTGGACAGAAATTGCCACACTTATAGGCAGGGACAGGTCTCTGGCCCCAGGAGATGCCATCTTCCCTGTTCCTGGCCATCTCAGCTATGGCAGGTGATGGCTCTCAGACCTTTACAAATTCCTGGTGACACAGACTGAGAGATTTTGTAGTTTGATCTGAAAGGGAGAGACTTAACATCCAATGCATTTTTATTAGAAATTTGTCAGCTCTGAATTTCAGCAGTAATATTGAGATCCAGCCTTCAGCTTTTAAAATGTTTGAATGGGGGAAGTTTGAGGAATTTTGCTTGAACATGATGCCATGTAAGAATATCTACAATTCCTAATGTGTCTAAAGAACAAGGTCCAGCTTTAGTTATGCAAAAGAGCTGTCATGCAGCATTTATCCAAATAGCCACACATTCCAGGAGATAAAATACTTGTCTAGTAAGAGATAAATAAATAGATGTCTCATTCAAAATAATAACAAAACTCAACTAATTTTGTTTACCCAGGTTTGCTGAGCAAGTTGACCCCATGACCTGTGAAAGAGAACTTGTATTTAAAATCCACGTCTATGCTCTATTGCAAAAAACCCAATTAGGGAATAACTCTGCAAAAGCATTAGATGAACCAGACTGAAACATATGCTCTTAATCACAGATAACAACAATATTTATGGGAGGGTTGGGTGTTGATATAAATTCCTCCTCCAAAAAACCCCACACAAGCAACAAACCAACACATTCTGCTTAGAGAGTTAGTGAGAGAGAAGAATAAATAGGATTTGAAAGAAAACCACCAGCAGCTTAGCTAATGGTTTTGTACCAAGAATGAACCAGAGCCAAGCTCGCCACATTCGTGAAAACTAGTCTGTGTGGAATTAAATATATTGCTGATAAAGTTGCAGAAAAGGCTACCAGCTGCAAGAGAGTTTGGGTGGGATACAAGATACTGCATCTTCACATGGTAGAAGATCAGATGAGGTGGCCTTCCTACTCACAGCTGAACACGGAAAGAAGAAACAGTCTGGTTCCCCTTTTATGTGTGAGGAATTGGTGGGTGAAGATGTGATGGCCATTTCTAAAACAGGAAATAAAATAACATGTAGCCACTTCCCTGGTTCTGAGAAAAAAGCACAGCTCAAGCCCATGCATTTAATTTCTTTTCTCTCCAAAACACAGTTCTAGGTAGCATCTGAGCATGGGATGTCTCCCAGCTTGCAGCTTCAAGCTGGCTGGGCAGGGGCTGGGGGGAGCTCCCTGGGACAGGTTGGGCCATGCCAGAAGCAAGTGAGCCCATGGTGCTTGAAGTGCCCTGTCACTCTCATCTGTGTGTACGCTGATACCTTTATCAGTATCTGAGACATCTCACAACAGGCTAAGCCCCAAATCAATGGCTAGCAGGAGGCTACTGATACTCCTCAGAAGACTTTCACTGTGCTGCCTTTGCTCAGGAAAAAAAGAGATGAAGCGTGGTATTTTTCCTGGGACAAAGTATGGGATATGGTGCCTGGCCTATAACAGTAAGCAAGGGGAGGATGCTAAACTCAACCATGTTTCCTTGCTCTCCTGCCCTGCTTGGGTAAGGATGCTTACATGCTTTATCATGCCACTTTCATATTTTATTTAACTTAGAGGTCCGTAAAGTCCCTTTAAATAGAAACAAATACTTGAATAATTTATCCAAGATTAATTTCCGTTTCATTTCTTAATCTGCTGAAGTCAATATTGCCTGCTGCTGGGAGCTAGCAAAATGCATGTGCTGCAGGGTACCAGGAAGACCAGCAAACACACAAACACACGTGTGCCCACACAGCCTGCTCCTGGGCTGCATCCAGAGCCTGAGGTCTCCCCTCTCTTCTTTGGAAAGAAATCCTTCTCACTCAAGACCTGTGTAGGCTGCACACAGGTTTGGTTGGTTTGCTGGGGTGCCCTGTCTGCACCCCAATGCGTCAGGAAGGAGCCGTGCTTCTTAAAGAGTTTGCTGTCCAGCACCTTCCCTGTCTAGCACTCTGCCAGTCAGTGCTGCAGACATGGGGGTGCTGCAGGGGGTGGGTGAGGACAACCTCTGCCTGGCCTGCCAGGCCCATCTCTCAGAAGCTGCGGGGTGCTCCAGGGAGCATGCAGACAGGGAGAAACCTTCCTCTGGCTCCGCTCCCACCATGCAGCTGCACCGACCTTTGCATCAACCGGAGAGAGCAGCTGGGAATGAGCAAGCAGGGACAGAGATGGGTGGGGAGCTAATCTTTTCAGGGGTGTTCAAAACTTGGATTGGGGTAAAACAGCCACGTGAGGTGTGCAGTCTGGGTAGCAAAGCCCATCACGAGGCGGGCTGTATTTACCTATGTAACAGTGGCATTGTAGAAACCAATTAGCCAGGTCTTTCAAATTGCTGTGATAATACAATTAACCATGGAAGTCAAATTTGCCAATTCTGGGCCCTCATCTCTGCGCCTGTTCCTTGAACAAATAAAGCTTTAGCATCATGTTCACTCTACACAGCTTGTTGGGGTTATAAAGGGTTCATTGTGCGCTGCGTGTCAAAAAACCCCAACCGGTAAGGAGGAGTTTTTGTTGCTGTGTCATGGTGTGTGCTGAAACCTGACACTGCTACCAAAGAGCAGCTTTTCTAGGTGTTTGCCATAATCAAATGAAAAACGTAAATATTCTTTCAGCATTGATTCCAGCTGTGAAAGCTGTCTGTGCTGTTTGAACCAGTAGTCTTCATTTTAGCTGAAAAACCAAGTCACTCTTCAGAGACATAGTAGATATTTCACTTCAGGATAGAATGTACAATTTTCACTGTCTCATGATTTATCTTGCTAAAGGGCAAAAATATGCAGATTTGGTAAAGTCTTGAAGAGCTGTGCACAATCCAGAATGCTCCAAGGAATATGTGCATACCATTATTTCTGTCCCATTTGTGGTCTTGAATAGACAGATCTTCTTTTTGCATTTCTTCTGACTGAGAAGTCAATGAAAGGGCATATTTTTCTGCTAATTAGGCTCCTGGAGATTGCCTCAACTCTTCAAGAACTACCAACCTTTTTTTTTTTTTAACATCTTTCTTCTTCAATCACAGAGAAAGCCTTTGTGCCACTTCTGTGTTTTCTCTAGTGAAGTGATTATTGAAACATCTAACGATTTTGCTCCTTTGCTTTTTCAAAAACCTTTTATAAGATTATGGTAAACAGGCTTGTAACTTAAATAGATGATCAGACATCTGAATTCTAGAAGAAGGTGAGTGGTAAAGTGTTTTCCCAAGTGGCTCAATGATTGTGAGAAGAAAAATATTTGTCTATGGTACAGTTTGAAAAGAGTTAGTTTTCCCAGTGCCCTGCACCAAAAACTTATGTACTCTTTTTTAAACATTCTTGGTAAGATTTTGGGGATGGGAGAAAGGAGGGGGAGAGGTAAACCTGGATTCTGATGGCAGTACTACACAACTTGCTATTATGGCAAATGGGATCAGGGCACCATCAGAGAGAGATGTGTTTGCGGCATCGCAGTGCTTGCTTTGAGAGCACACACAGCCAAGATGAACTAACAGATGTCATCTTTTGAAAGGTGCTTAGGACTTGTAATACTTCCTGCAAAGATACTTTGTAAGTAGATAAGTTCCTTCACTAGGATCTTAAACTCCCTTCAAGCCTGGTCCTCAGGGGCCTGCGTCCCACAGGCTGGTGAGGGAGTCGTGGCTCTGTCTATCAATATAGATGTCCCTGTTTATGGTTTTCATAGATGAACTCTTGAGAATGAAGTTGCAGCCTTACAAGATATTTCAAGAGTCACAGGATCACAGAATGGTGGGGGTTGGAAAGGAGCTCTGGAGATCATTCAGTCCAACACCCCTGCTAGGGCAGGGTCACCCAGAGCAGGTTGCACACGATTGTGTCCGGTTGGGTTTTGAATATCTCCAGAGAAGGAGACTCCCCAACCATTCTGGGCAGCCTGTCCCAGTGCTCTGTCACCCTCACAGTAAAGACATTACAGATATTCCAGCTTCTGACATGCTTCTCCTGGCTGCTGAGTGTGCTAGTCCCAAAGTGGGACAGTAGGTCAGGATGTGCGCCCACATCTCAGTTACCTCTGTTTGGGACTTGCTGGCAGCACAGTCTCCATCTCCTCTGACAGAGACACAGAACAGTGGCAGAGGTGGGGAACATGCTGAGAGTGAGGATCTGCCTCACTGCTAAAACCATCAGGGCTCATCTGTATCATTTTGACACTGCAGGGCTCAGCACAGCCACACTCAGACACCACTGCAGCTCTGGGCTGTAAGAGACATGTTTGAGCTCATGCAGCAGCTCAGCAGCTGCCCTGCAGAGGAAAGACAAGTCTCCCAACCCAAGTCCAGCACTCCATCTGCTGCACCACAGCCTTGTTTCACCTTTGCTTGTTTTGTACTCAAAAGCGTGGTTATTTGTATTCAGTGAAATAAATTGCATTGTAGATGTCTCCAACAGTACTTGTAAAACATCAGAACTCCTATTCATAAGCACATGATTGCCCTTCTATTCTTCCATTTGTATTTCTTTCTTCCTGCGTTTGTCCTTCACACTTTAAAAGGAATGGCAAAAGCCCCTTTCATTAAGATAGTAGTGAAAGTAACTAATGGCACATTCTGGCCAAACAAAAGCTGTGGGAAACATCCAGAACATTCAGAATATTAAGAGTGTTGAAACACAAGTGTAAGAAAGTAGGACAAAAGCCAGGGTTGAGCTTCTCGCTTGTTCCTGGCTTTAAAATTATAGAACATGGAAATTATATGCAGGTTGGAGGGAACCATAGTACAGCAGTCTGCAGTGTGTATTCTGCCATGAGTTGAATATGCTGGGAGACCACCCCCACCGTCACCACAGGTGTCTCCCAGCAGACACTGGCATCCTTCTTCACACCGCCTGAGCTGCATCGGTCTGGTTTCCTAACCCTGTGGGGCCTGAGCTGATGTGCAGCAGCCTGCTGGGCCACTCTGGGTCATTCAGTTCTGCTAGTCTGTGCTCACTGCACAGAGACACATAGCTCTGCCCTTCCTTTCTTTCCTCCAATGTTTTTATACCTCCCATTAGTAATAATCTCCAACTTTCTAGATGCTCTGGATGCACAGAGTGACTGTGAGCTACCTGGTGGTGTTGGACAGGTAAATAAAACCCATAGTATTCCTTGAATAAATCCCCTCTTCACCGTAAAAGAATCCAGGGATCCAACCTTCACCTCTCTCCCAGCATGTCCAAAACTGAACATGACATACCCTTCTACTTTTGTATGTTAATGTGCTCTTGTCTGGTGAAGGCCAAAAGGAGACCCAAACTGGCACTTAGCTGCTTGTCAGGCTCCAGCCACGAGTTTGAGGGGCTGCTACTCCTTCTTGCATTTATTGATATTAATCTCTTTTTGTCAAGGGACACAGGTGAAAAGTTGCTGTTCGCTAAGGCGTAGCTACTCATCTGGAGCTGACACAGCCCTCAGAGCGTGGCGCAGTGCTCCCTGCATGTCAGGTCCGGCTATTCTGGATCCTGTTGTCTATTTCCTTCCAGTCTTGGTGTCAATCATTTCTTGGACACACCACTGAGGCCAGGTCAGGAGGCAGAAGCTGATGGTATGTGATTTGGTCAGTCTTTTCTCTCAAAGGCTGTTTGGTCCCAGAAAAGAACAACTAGTACCTGTCACATGCAAAACATGCGTGATGGGGATGGGCTCCATGACACCAGCCACATTACAGTTCCCTCCCTTAGAGCAATCATTTTCCCTCTGGGAGAAGCCAGATGAACATATTTAAGAGGCTTGTGCACCATTTCTGAAGTAGGGACAAATATTATCTCTAAGTACAACCTAAAGAGGGGAGCAAAGGAAGCCCCAGATATGCAAAGAGGGTGTCAACAACATCCATTTAAACATCAGGAACTAGGAGCTGAGTGGGTCAAAACTGATGCAGCCCCAATACTACCAGTGCAGCTCTTCCAGCTGTGGATGTAGCCCTCTCTTTACATGCTATGTGAGTACAGAAACCCTGTGGAAAGGGACAGACCAGCCTTGAAATGTGCCACCACAGCCCTTACTCACATGGGGTTCAGGCTGTTACTGTGCACAATAATGAATGAACAAAATTCTAGCTCAGGGTAACAGTATGTATTGATGGGAATGGTTTTTATTTTGGTCAATATTTCAATGAGGTTCCTACCCGCTGGCAGGAATGCAGATCAGGGAGGGGCTGGACTGAGGCAGCAGAAGAAAGGGACATTGCCAGGCACTGATTGATGCTTCATCGGGTTGTAATGCTGGAAGTTTCTGCTTGCAAGAATCAAATGCTAGATCTTTCTCCCAGGGCTTTATTTTGCTAGTACCTATGGGAACCAGCTGGGCCAGCTGCCTAGAGAAAAGACAAAGCAAACTAGTCAGGAAGTTTATGGTGATTTAAGATAGATGCTGATTAGTGGTTCGCATTTGTGTGAATAATAAAATAAATACTGAGAAAGGGAACACTTGCTGGTGTATTTCTCTATTGCTTTGTGAGAAAAAAAAAAAGAGAGCTGCTGTGTGTATGTTGGAGCTGGGAATTTTCCCACCACAGCAGACCTATTTTATTGCAAAGAAGAGAGAAATACCCTGGAGAGGTAACGATGTACAGTACGTCGGTGTTAGAAATTCTGCACTGAGGACATTTATGTTGGTGAATTGATTGGAAGGAGAAAAGAAAAAAGAAAAAAGAAAAAAGGATTTTTTTTTCTCTGAAATATAAACAAGAAACACTCTCCTGGGGGCAAGTGATGCGCTGCAGAAATTTGGAACTAGGCCCCACAGGCAAACTCCAGCAGTGGCAGAGCTGCATGAGTTTAACACTTAAAATCCAGCCCTGGAGGGACAGGGCTGGTGTGATTCCTCACTAGATACAGCCTACAGCACTGCTGCTGGCCTGGGCCAAGAGATAAGCAGCTTCTCATTATCTCTTTTCTCTGCTGGAATTCAGTCCATTATAGGCAAATTCTGAGAAAAAGTTATTTGCTGGACTTCACTGTGAATCTTTTGAAATGTGCTGTCTGCTTTCAGTGAATGAAAGCGCTGTGATTCGACACCTGAAGTTTTATTTCCTGCCTTTAAAGCAGAATGGGTTATTTTTCAGCAGTCTGTATCATCTTCAAAAGACTATTCTACTGCAGAATTAAATGCCTGGCCTCAGGAAACAGCATTGGACTCTGAACTTCTTAGGGTGCTTCATAAAATTCAGAGGTTAGGAAAGAAGAGATCTGTAGGTTTTTATCCTGGCTTGAGGAAAAAGCCTGTTTCTCTCACAGAATCAGAGGAGAAGGTCTGGAGTCAGGCAGACTGTCAGTGGAGATCTCCCTTCTTGTGTGCTGGTTGATTTTCTGGTGGAGCCAGGAGACGTTGGACTGTGAGGTAGCCACTGCTCTTGGAGGGACATGTCACCAAAAAGACCTTTGGGTCTAACCTGAAGCTCCTTTCTTTTTGGAGCCAGAGGCACCCTGCCATTGAGGCTGGGCCACGTCAGGTGGAAGAGAGCACCATGTGCTTTTTTTTGAAGTCACATTGTCATTTATTCCTGACTTGTTTTATAGGGCTGTATGACACCTTGTACATTTTCAGATGGCTTGAATTGCCATTCTTGGGGTCTTTTTTTCCACATCTCCTTCCATCTGCAATTGTACTTTTTGATACCTTCTTTCTTTTCCAAGGATTATTTGAGCATATCTTCTGCACTGATTTTTCCACCTGCCTCCTCATTTTGTCTTTCTCTGATTGCATCACCGACTTCTGTTCTCTTTTCATGTTTTTTCCTTGCTTTGGGATTTTTCACCAGAAGTCATTGAACACAAGAAGATTTTTCACCAGAAGTCACTGAACATAAGATTTTTCCAAGCCTGGGATATTGTTGCATGATCAGAGTGGACTCTAAGTGTGTGGAGAGATAAATCATAATGGAAAAATAGCTGCAGTATTCTAGTTCTGTTCACACAGCTCTTAAAATAGAAAGAAAGGACTCTTTGTAGGCTGCAGTTCAGATATTTGTCTGATGCCATGCTAGAAAGACATCTGACTCATGAGCCCAGTCGGATTTAGCTGCAGTGTTTAGAGATGCCACCGTGCTGACCTGTCTGCCCTCCCCTTTGACCGGCAGTTATTGTCCTTGTACCAGAAATAGAATGAAACACATGTCCTCATCTTAACCTCTCCATCCTCGTCACCAGCCACGCTATCAGTTTAGGACACTGGTGATGACAGGTTTGCTCTAAAAAACTGCTCTCTGAATCGAGGCAAAGACCAGGCATTTTTCTGCTGGAAGGCCACTAACTGAGGCAGAGGGGTGCAGAGGGCAATCAGGAGTCCACCAGTTTGGCTCACATCTGCTCAGAGTTGCCCACGCACTGACAAAGTGTGGCTTACCAGGAGCTTGCTAGGCTTTTTTTGCATCTCTTCAGTGAGCAGACCTGAATACCAAGGGGAGCGGTTCCCTGTGAAACACAGGTGCAGGCTTCCCACAGCCACCTGCGCCTGGCTGTGCGGCGTGCAGGAGGCAGGATGGAAATGCATTTTAAATATGAGTTGGACTTTGAGGCGATGATTGAATTTTTCATTGAATCCCCACGTGTCCAGCGTTGTAGGTGCAGGAAAGAAATTACAAGCTGTTGGCAGCATCTGCAGATAGACAGCGTGTATGCGAAGCAGATCACAGGGGTGGCAAGAGCAGGGTCCCCAGCCCTGGCTAGGGCTAGATGAGGGGTGGGTGGGTCTGCAGTGTTCCTTCAAGCAGCCTTTGTGTGGGGCTGGGGTGGGTCTCCTTTTCCACTGCTCTGAACCCAACAACTTCCATGAGCACTGAATTCTCTCTGCACTCAGTCTGACACAGATAATTAAAACAGAGACATTAATTTGGGTCATAGAGAATAAGTAACGTCAAGCTAGAATGTAATTTAAGCTGCATAAGAAATAAGGCTTCAGTCTGAATATGAGTGCACCAGGCAAATGTTTTTCAACTTGCCCAAGGTGTCTGGACAGGCAGCCAAAACCTTGACTCACTCCATCCATCCATCCATCCATCCACCCATCCATCCATCCATCCATCCATCCATCCATCCATCCATCCATCCATCCATCCTCCTTTAGTACAGTCCATGCTGAGGACGAGCCCAGGTCAGTCTGTCTGTCCTGCAGATGCCTGCAGGCCTCACAGTATTCATCTCAAGCACAGGACAGGAATGAGGTGGTGGCATTGGGCGACATGGTGCCGTGGAGCCCAGGAGGGCTGGGGAGCAGTTTCATTGCCTGGGTCAGTCTGCTCCCCTGTGGCTGTGGAGGCAGAGGGGACATGGTAGCTGGTGACACAGTGCCTGGTGCAGAGAAGAGGGCAGGGAGAGTATCTGACACATTTCAGCTGGCTGACGATGAGCCATCTGGTGCTAATGACTTCCCCGGACTACTGCTGTGCATTGGGGTTGAGTTTCTTACCCAGGGCTGAAAGGCTCCTTCACTTATTATTAGGCTATTAATTGTCCAAACAACCAGTCCAGTTCTTAAGCAGCATTTAATGAGAAGCCAGAGCTGCAGCTTTTAACTGGGAGGAGCCTTACAAAAGAACATGAATAAACAGTGGAGGAAAGGGCTTAGGAGGGCATGAGATCTGGGCAGTTCATGCACCCAGGCTGTTGCCATGAGCTCTGACAAAGAGCAGGAAAAAGTCCCATGGGGCCTCTGCTTTAGCACAAGCTTTTTTTGGCCCTTTCCTGTACAGTACTTTTCAACAAAGGGGGGTCTTCTGTGTTTCAGTTCTGTATTTCCATCCAAAGCCATTACACAGCCTGGATTGCCTCTGCTGTGTGAACTCCAGCGAGGTAACACAACCAGGAATTTCACTGTAACATGCTTCAGCACAAGACTGGGATGTTCCACGTCAGGTTAAAAGGCACATTATTTATGGGAGGAGAGATTCCAGTGCAGTTTCTCAGGTTAATTCCCTATAAATTACATTTCTTTGCCATTCATCAGACCCCTTGCTCTCTGTGCTTAAGTAGGGTCCTTATTTACAGCATACGCAGCAGACGTGCTCTGAACAGCAGGAGGAATGGGCTGAAACACAGGTTATCAGCAATTTACCCAGAGACAGTCTTCAGATGTTTAATGTAACCCAGTGCTTACCCATCCAGTGAAATATGCTCAAGCAAGCAGCTGGTATCTGCTCATGAGAAACACTGCTTACTTGCTGAGCCTGCTAGAGACACATGCACACCCCCAAGATGCTGTGACACTCACTGTAACCACAGACCTTTTAGTGGTTGGGAGGAGGTATGTTCAAACACTGCATGACAATGGAGCCTGCTCAGGTCATTGGGACTGCAGTGGTCATGTTCAGTTGATCTTCTTTTTATTGCATGTCTGTTTAAGCACCAGAAGAAAGCTGTTAGAGCTGCTCTTGAAGAGGAATAAATAGCATGAAGAGCCATTTCACAAAGGAGGTGTCTAACCAGGTCAGCCCCCTGCATTTTGGATGTCTGTTGTGTTATGGCTGTCATGTTGCCACATGCTGTCTCTAGATTTAAATGGTCCAATGTCTTCTCCACTGGGACAGCCTCTGAGGGGCTCCTGTGTACTCTCAGAGGTGTGATCAACGGCCATGAGCAGCCACTGACAGCTGAAGGTTTTATCCAAAGCCTGCTCAGCCCAGGAGCAAGATCCCTGTTGATTGCACAGCCATTCCTCTCCCTCAACATGGACACAGCCTCTTGTCTAGTTTCACCGATGATCCTTTTTAGCAGGAGATAATATTAGTGATGTTTTGTGGTGCAGGATGTGCCTGATGACTTGGGCAGCCTGGGAGACTTGCTCAGAAGACAGAGTGTCGTGTTTTTGCCCCATAAGCAGCTGGCACCATGTAGCTGCTTGCTCCCTCCTCCCCCCAACAAGGGGATGGGGAGGAGAATGGGGAAAAAACACTATGACAACTTAATAGGATAACGAAGGAAGATGATGATGTTGATAATAATAACAACAGCAATAATAATACAAGTGATGCACAAATATACCAAATGCTCACCACATGTAAAAGGAAAATAAAACAATCCAATGCTTAGTCTGTTTCCAAGAAGTGAATCTGCCTCCCAGTTAGTGTCCCCAGTTATAGACAGAGGGAGCATGATGTCATGTCAGAGGGAATATCCCTTTGGCCAGCCTGGGCCAGCTGTCCTGCCTGTGCTTTCCCAGCTTCTTGTGCACCAGGCAGGGCGTGAGAAGCTGAAAAGTCCCTGACTTAGCATACACATGACAACTACCCAGCAACAACTAAAAATATCTGTGTGTTATCAATATTATTTTAATACTAAATCCAAACCACGGAACTACACCAGCTACTAGGAAGAAAAATTAATTCTATCTCAGCTGAAACCAGGACACAGGTTCCCATATACAATACACATATAGATTTTTAGCCTCTTTTCCCAGCATTAGCCAAGGCCTGTACATCATTGACTTCTAAAGTGCTCTGGAAAGCATAACAATGCCGTAAATATAATTCATCCATCAGGTTTTCTGAGAGTCACAGAGCCACTGTTTTCAGACCAGTAGTGCTGGTAGATGCTACAGCGGTGTTATGAGGGTGCAGAAGTTTCAGATCCCCCCTGACGTGGTTACGTGGCTGCTACAGGCAGGGCACAGCCATCTGCAGCGTTAGCGCAAAGTGCTTTCCCATTCTTTGCATAAATTAGGAGAAACGTATTATTTCGTGAACTGCTGCTTATACAAGTTTTGGCAGAGGATCAAAGTTCAGGAAAATGTATTTATTTTTTAATGCTTGTGAAATGAAAAGTAAGGGTTGGGACAAAAAATTCCACCCTAGAGCTATTTTTCAGGTTACGGGGGGAAAATATATCATAATTTTACCAGCAATGAAGAGAATCCCTGGGCTTAATTATAATAACACTTTCCCATAGCTGCTGTGAAGCTGTATGTGTCAGCACTTCTGCTCCTTTCAGGGCTCCACAAATGGTGCCATTTTAGGTGCCAAGGCACACACAGATGCAAGATTTAAGGGGAAATCATTCTTAAAATTTTGGAATGAAATGAAAACCAAAACGTTGACCACTTTAGTGCTGTTTTCTCCTTGTTTGCATTCATAAACATCTGCACTGGAAAACGTGTAGGCTGGGAAACAGGGGGTGGGGGGGATGCCATTAGCACATGACAGAACTTGCTGTATTTGTTTATTAGTGGATGCCATGTGTGTGTGATAGGACAGGTGCAACGCTGCACATCTTTGGCCTTTGTCCAGCAAAACCCCAAAGGGTATGCTTCACTTTAAGCACCTTAAGCATGCTTCACTTTAAGTGAAGAAGTACTTATGTGCTTGACACAGATGGAGGAAAGGGAGATCATGGAAGCTGGTGTCATAGGGTTGGGGAAAACTAGTAAGAACCTGCAGGTGGAAACAATTGCCCAGTATGGGTATGTAGATGCATAAGTTTTGTCTGCATCAATCATCTGTAATTGATATTTTCTTTGAACTGATTGGACTGTGTTGTCTTTAAAATAGCCCACATTTCTGGGATTAATCACTTCTGCAACATATAAAATAGGTGCAGCAGAACAGGAGACTTCATGTCTTGTTTCTCCCCATTTGCTTAAACAAGAAAAGGTAAGACAATAAGCACAGTAAATTCCTGTATATTGATTCTGGAAAGTCTGTTCATTCATTCTTTTACAGTGAAGTTGTCAGTTAGGAGATATGAATTAGCACAACCAATTCTTTATTGCTTGCATGACGTGCACGTTTCCCAACAAGCTAACTCCTCACCCCCTGTGCACTGCAGTAATCAGGGTGATAAGTTTAGCAGGCCAGAGCCAGCTCTGTTTGTTGCTGATGGATCAAGACTCTGTTGCCTTCCTGTAAAAGAATACCTTGAAAAATACAACATACACCTAAATGAAGCTGCCCTTAGGCAGGACTTTCCTGTTAAAGGTCCATGCTGGTTAGGATGCCCTTCATTGCAAGTCCTCATCCTCACATATGCATGCCTTCCACATGGCTCTCATTTGCCTCAACGCTTCTAATTGTTGGCAGCTCTCAGCTGCTGCCCTTTGCCCAGTAATTGAAGATGGATAGAGGAGGAAGGAAGAAGAAGTGCAACTACCCTATGCATCCCTGAGAACATACCCTACATACCTTGCAATCAGAAACGTGTGTAGGGAGGGAGCAGCCCACATGGGTCAGGACAAAACCAAAAAAATACAAGAATGCCAAGCACTGAGAAGGGTGCCAAGAAGCTGAGTGCATCTGCGGGACCTCAACCAACCAACCACTGACACATTGGCCTGAAGGAAAGCTGAGGTCAGTGTCAGAACACCCTTCCCCACAGGTGCTTTATGGTGGTGACCATATGAATCCTTCACCTTCAGCAGCTCATAATTCTTAGCTATCAGCGTCTGTGTTAGATAGTAAATATCTACTTTGTGCTCTTTAGCTGTGGTCAGTCTTCATACAGAGCCTCTGTGCTCACGGTAAAGGTTGCCCAAGGGGATCCAGAGAGGGACAGCAAGAACTGCATTTGAGAAACACCAGCCAGCAGCCAACAGGCTCTCTTGGTCCAGTCATTGTGACTGATGTGTTCAAGTACAGGCATTTGGATTTGGAAATACCTGGCGTATTTTCTAGCTCCAAAGTCATCCTCTCAATCTGTTTGCACTGTTGTCACCAGCTAGGTTTCCTCCCCAGCTTTTCTGGACACAATCTGCAGCAGAATATGGAACATGAAGGTGGTGCTGAGCCATGCCAACCCCCATCTTCTGCAGTGGTCACAAAATGCAAGGGAAATGTTACTATAACTGTCTTATCCCAGATCGGATGTTGGTCTGGTTTCCACCCGTTAGTGCTGCTAATATGGCACAGAGAACAAACAAAGCTTCCCAAATGAAGCTGTCAAAGACTCCCCATGACACAGGAGCTTTCTTAGGTGACAACAAGCTGGCACAGCCACCTTTCTGCCAGACTACAAAATTCAGTATAATGAACAAGCCAAAGAGAGGATAAGGCAGGCTGTGTAACACGCTGGCACATCCTTGGCAGAAGCAGCAGTTGGAGGCAGGAAAATGAACACACTGCCCCATTAGAGGCACTTGACTTGCTGGCTCATGTCCCTGTGGAGTCCTTTGTGGGAACAGCAGAGCACAGACATTCAGGGCAGCACCCAGCCCTGCTCTAAATCACCTTCTGACAGGACACTGCCGTTCCCCAGGCTAGGAGGTGATGAGAACAGGATGGCACGAATCCCCCTTAATCCTTTCTACATTTTGCAGCAATCCCGGGTCTGGGACTGAGAGCAGGAAGGAGCTTCATGCTATGCCTGCTTGTCCTGCACTCTACTGAGCTGAGAGGGATCCCAAAGCAAACCTAGAAAGCAAACCCAAACCCTCGTATTGAGATAACCCAGAAGGCTTTGCTACACCTGAGCTGGGGAGATGACTTCTTTTCTTCCTTATTTCCAGGATCTGTTTTACCAACTATTGCTGCCTTCTCCCCTCTCCTCCTTCCATTGAGCAGCTGCCAAAGGCATTTTCTCTGCAGCTTGGCCCTTAACGCTTTGCCCTAAGAAAGCAGCCAGGACTCCAGCTGCCTAGCTCCACTGCAGCTGGATGCTTTCAGATTCCCAACCCCGAGATAAGCCAAGATAGCAATGCTGAAAATATACTCAAACTGAGGCTTGTATCTGGGTCACATAGCTGCCAAAACCACCCCCGTTCTGTTGAAACAGCTATTGAATTTGCTTCTAGAAGGAAAAAGACAGTAACATGCCAAGTGACACTAATTGTTAGGCTGCACTGAGCAAGTATAATGTGCTCCCACGAATTATCTGGGAACATTTTCTATCCTGTTTTGTAATGCACTTTAAGGGAGGAATGGGGAAGTTGATCAAGGTGAATGCATAATCCATGAAAATCTGGCTTTTCATAGCTCTTCCAGGGAAACACTTTTAGTAGAAAAACGTTACCCGTGAGTTAGATTATATGGGGAAAACACTAATAAGGTCTTACAGATTTGAGGAGGACGAAATCCCTCAAAACCACCAAAGTTATCATCAATTTCAGTGTTGTCAACTCATCACAGGTAAAAGTCTATCTTTCCTTTGCACCACTGAAAGAGGTGTTGATGGCATTGGGAGAGATGCTGCTTTGGAAATGGTAATGAACCACAGAGAATTCAACAGTACCATTCCTTTCCTTTCTTTAAGACATACACACAAACTTCTTTTCATTGTCAGGAGTTTTGAAATGAGATACCAACCTACCAAAAAAAGCACAAATTTGCTCTGGATTGGATTAACACTGTGGGTTTATGAAAGATGATATAAAACACTCCTGAGCATACTCATGCCCAGCAGAAAAGTCCCACTGGATGGATTACTTATTCTAGTAACAATTTCAGACTAGCAAATGGAGGGGTAGTAGGTTTGTCTCTGTCTTCTTTATCAGGTCTTGATATATATAATTCTAAATATTCATCCATGCCTCTGTCCCAGATTAAGCAGTACAGTATTCAGCCAGGAGGAATCTGGATAACTCTTCAGGGACAAAAAAGCTGTTCAACTTAAATGAAGGTGGCAGAACTTGGTGATTAATTTGTCTCCTTTGTTTCTGTAGTTGGAGAAGAATGGAAAAAGGACAGCAGCAGAGTAATTACACTTAACTGCACCAGGAGAGTTTTGCAGTCCTGAATTCATGAGTACTTTTGAGGTGCTTGGAGATCAGCAGCTGGGAGATGCTTCCTAAATAGAGGGCAGAACTATTTGAAGGCGGTAGCACATGACACAGCAGCTGAAGATTGGTGCGTTCAGCTTGTTTGAGCTCATTTTTGCGTCCTGGTCTTTTTTTAGAAAGCCGTATGTGTGAGCTGTGGCGTCTGTGGAACACGGCGTATGGAGAGCGGCTCTTAGGCACAGCTTGCTGCGTAGCACCGTGCGCCCACCCTGGCTGCTGGGCAACGCAAAATGCTGCAGATAACGTGTGGAAGCACTGGGGTTCGGGGTTTGAGATAAGAAAGGTGAAAGAGAGAGAGAGAGAGGAGAAAGTTGATTTGGTTCCAGAAGTTGGGACAGATGCAGCTTCTGTTTTTCCACTACAAATGCTGGGAGCCCCTGGTGATCGGTAAAGATTTCCTCATGACCTCTTCCTGGTTTCTCCCAGTTGATAGCTGGTCCCTTCCAGGGTCAGTCCTGGGGATCACAAGCATCCAGAGATCAGAGAAAGCAGGAAGGAGCAAAAATCCATCAACTGACCCTTTTTTTCCCAAGCAAAAGGACTTTTGAGGAAGCATCTAATACATTTTGAAGCCTGTGACTTAACACCCCCAGCTGCTGTCCTAAGCCCCGTAGAGCCTGTGGGAGACCGACTGCAGCAAGGCTACAATTTCATCTTGAGAAGGCTTACACAGACTTTTCACCTTATTCATCTTGCATTTTCATTAGATAGGAATGTGTATGGTCTCCAAGGTTTCATGACCCTTAACAAGGGAAAAGAAGAGGGAAGCAGGCTTCCAGATAAAGTATTAGAGAGCATCAGATGTAAAATGATTTGTGATCTCTAATATTTCCTGATCATGGCTGGTTCTCCTACAAGGAACTGGAGGCTGCTTCTGAAAAGGCACTCGTAGCAGAGCAGTTTTATTGCTCAACAAGCATTGACACCATTTAGTGCGATGGTTAGCTATCTCATGCTGTAAAACACAGACTGATTTTCAGTGCTTTAACTAGGGAAGAAATGTGTTCTGGTGTTTAGGTTGTTTTCCCATTTATTTACACTCATTTCTAAGTGGAAATCAAGAGGAAACAAAGCAAAGAGAAACAGTAGTGGCATAGCTTCAAATCTTTTACAGTGAAATGCAGAGGTAATTAGGAAAAGGTCAAGTCCACCTTCTGAAGCTGGCCCTGATTCAAAATGTATGAAAAAAAATCTTGTTTTGGGTATCTAGATCCAGAGGACATTGAAAGGAAACACTGGACAGAACTAATGAGCCAGGACATGTGAATTTTAATCATTCACTACAGTAATTTCCCATCTCTAAAAGTGATGGTGGCTTTGTTTTCCAATCTGGGTTTAGAGAAGTGCAGAACACTGAATGCTGCTGTCAGATCTGGATGACACTTGACAAGAGCATAAAATAATTTTATTCCTGGGTAAGTCTGACAAATGATTTGGCCTGGGCAATTTAACAAGGCCATAAGAGATTGGAATCACTAGAGAATGATTTCATGGCCAATGGGCTAGAGGCAGCTCTGCTTTTTTTCTGTTTAAGCTGTGGGTCATTATGGATGTATGACAAAATATGTTTCAGGACTGAAGATTTGAGAAGCTTTAAGATTAAATGGTAGCAGCTGCTCATATCACAGACAAGGAAGAAGATCCTAGAAACTAGAGAAGAATGATAGCAGAAGATGTATTTACCCTGCATTTTAAATATATTAGGAACAATCCTTCATAGTTTCCAGCCTTTGCTGAGGTTTAAAATTGCACTGTATATTTACACAAATATTCTTTGTTTTCTGAAAATGCTTTCTAAAAGCTTTTCCCAAGCATGCTTTCAGTATGAGTAAGAGAAACACCTTTTAAAAGCAATAGCCACCTGGGAGTAACATTTCTAAGAAACATTTTTCCTTTCCTTGCCCTGTGCTGTTCAACCAGCAATAGCTGCAACCATGAGGAGCAATAGAGCCTCAGGGGACCATATGCTGCTACTTACAGGCATTTTCAGTATGTAAATTTAAGAGGTCATCACCTAAAAGGTCTCAGATCTGTTGCTTACTGCCTCTCATCACATGGTTCCTCTGGAGCAGGTGCCCAATGCAGTATCTTTACATCAGTCCTTTTCAACAGCTGGCAGAAACCTGCTCCCATTCAAGCAGGCAAATGTTTATTTTTGTTTGATTTCACTTTGTCTCTTTACACATCTCATCCCCCTTTATCCTCCTTTTGCTACCTTTTGCTTCAATGAACTAACAATTTTTCTCTTGTTACAGCAAATACTTCCTCAAGCATGTTCAAAGCTGAGTGTGCTGGAATATTTTGCTGAATCAGAAATTATTTGCATAGCAATATCCCACAGCGTGTGTACAGACAGAGGACTTGGATGGGGAACACTCGTAGCTACTGCTATAGGCAAACTGTGAAAAAATAACCTTTTTCTTTGAGGCAAAACTCCTTATTTAGTGTAGTTACTACTTTGCTCGCAACTAAAGAGTTGCCATGACAGAAGTCAGCATCTAAGCCTCCTTGTAATGATAACTTAGTTACCAGTCTTCCCTAGTTATTAGAATGGTTGGAAAAAATGCTTAAAGCACTGAGGATGTTGGTCTTGCCCAGATGAAGTGTGCAGAATCACAGGGTCACAAGGTTAGAAAAGACTTTTGAGATCATTGAGTCCAACCATACCTGTCCTCTACCAGACCACATCCCTGAGCACTTCATGTACCCATCTTTTAAATACATGAGCATCGGTGACTCAAGCCCCTCCCTGAGCAGCCTGTTCCAATGCCCAGCAACCCTTTTGGTGAAGAATTTTTTCTAAACTTAATCTAAACTTGCCCTGGCACAGCTTGAGGCCATTCCCCCTAGTCCTATCACCTGTCACTTGGGTGAAGAGACCAACACCCATCTCTCTACAAATGCCTTTCAGGTAATTATAGGCAGCGATAAGGTCACCCACAGCCTCCTCTTCTCCAGGCTAAACAACCCCAGTTCCCTAAATATCCAGGGAATCTCTATGAGGGTCTCAATATCACAGAGAGCTCAAAACACTGGTGAAGAGAACAATATTTAGTGTAAGGGAGGAGAACCTTTCCCTTACTAAGAGTTGCAAAGTACTGTGAAACATTTTGGACAATAAAACAAAACAAATAAAATTCAGAACATCTCTGTTACACTGTTGTTTTCTTCACATAAGTCTCAGATATTAATTGACATTTGAGACACTACGTAAAACCAGTGCAGGAGAGCATGATCTTTTTATTCTGTCTTTAGCTTGCACAGGGGTTTCAATGAATATTAAGCCCGTGTATTGTCTGGTACAGTTAGACCTTTGGCAGAAAGAGAAGCTTCACTCTGAGAAAATATTATTCACCATGTGGTCAATGGCCAAAGTATTGAATACAATTTCTCATCAGAAGCTGTGGCACTTGCCTCAGGATTTGACTTGGAAAACCAATGTTCTATTCAGTGGTGAATGTTTTGTAAGTTGGGAGCGGTCTCCCTTTTTAAAACATAACATGGATGTCTAGGCCCCTCTTTCTTCTTCCTTCCAGCAGTGCAGATTCTACACTTCCCATCATCTCTGCAAAACAAAGCGTAATAAAATATAGATGTAGATATACTCTGCTGCTTGCAATGAAGCCCTCTATGGAAGGGAATAGCATTCTGATGCAGAGCCTGATGAAGCCCACTGGAAATATTTCTATAGAACTTGGAGTTAAGGAATATGTCTATACTGCCTGGTAAGAGGGCCCCAAATCTAGACTCGGTATGACTAATCTGTAAGCACGAATGGAGGAGAGTACACTGTCTGGAGAGCTCAGATTGCTCCTGGGCAGTCATGTTCAACCGTGCTTATGGGGACTCCTGGCTGGAGAATGGGATGAACATGCAGGGGTCCTGGCTTAGGGCTGTTCTATAGGTGCAGCTGACATGCAATCAAGGCCACATTTGGGCTCCATGCCACATACTACCTTCCATTAAGTAGTCAGATCCTGAAACTAATCAAGATGTGAAAGTTCTGCCTTGGGGACAACTGGGTAATTTACTGTAAACTTTCCTGTGAATATTTATTGAAAGTACAGTGAACTTTATAAGGCCATTTGTTATTATGATTGAACAAGGAGTTCATGTATCTAAGAGACACGTGATAAATCTGAATATTAACCCACAATTCCACAGATTAAATCCATTCTTACTGTTGGGTTGGGTTTTCTTTTCTGCAGCATCAGGCATTCTTTTGCACATTTTGCTTTTTCCATAGCTCCTCTTTTTTTTTTTTTTTGTTCTTATTTGATCTCAATGACTTCTGTACCTTCACTAAGAACTCTACCTTCCCATTTCTCTTGGGTTTTCATTTTTCCCTTCAAACGTTTTCCAGCATAAGGTACCTTTTTTTTTGTTTTTTTGCCTTAAGTCATATCTGAGTGCTTTATTTCTTTACCTATTCTCACAGCAAGTACAAAATACACCCCATTCAGTGAAGGAAATGGAGCCTACAGAGATTAAATGATTAGCCCCAGTACATCTGTCACACAGCAGAAAGCTGAGATCAGGACTTCTAAATCCAAGATTAGACCTTTACCAATTGAACAAATCACACCAGACAATTAAGGTCCTGTGAGGTCCCACATGGTCCTGATATGGCACATGGCCTTACCGGATGTTCAGAAAGATACTGGCAGCTGGAAACATATTTCAGGCTTTTAAAATTGCATCATCTGAGCTGGCATGCCCTTAGGGTGCAGGCAACTTCAGGGCTTCCTCTGCACTGGTTATTTTTGGTTTTCTTCATATATTGCAATCCAGGTTGCTTTACAGGGTAAGTTTTTCCTATAAGTTCAAAGGGTTTCCAAAAGTGGCAAGGAAAGCTTGTATGTGACCCAAGGAGGCCAGGGAAAAAGAACAAAGTAAGAGCATTTTATTTCTCTAGGCAAAAATGGACAACAGAAAGCAAGCTGCACATTCAAGCTCTCCAAGAGAGAAGACAATAACAAGAATTATAAGAGGAATTATCAGCAGCAGCACACACAAAGGAGCTCCCAAATCATCCACTACGTGGCCTGACTCAAGATCAAATACATTGATATTCAAATACAGGAGAGACTCTCGTTTACATTCAACAGGGATGACACTAAGCAGCCCTTTTGCCAGTGCTCTCAAAGGAGTGTTAGTTGAGATAAAAGTTATGCTGTGGGACTTAAACAGCAGCTATTACTTTAAGTAGAGAGAAGTGGGGTGCAGATAACAAAGGGCTAGTGAGACATGATGGACTGGCTAAGGCTGAGAGAAAGAAATACCTGCAACATGAAAGGAGTTTCAAGTTTTCCTTTTGATCTTCTTTATATCTTCCAGTATCATTTTGTCTGTTTATGTACTCCAGTGACCTCCATTGCTGTAATGTCTAAATGCCTTGCTGGTTTATAGATGTCCACTCTCAAAGTGCTCTTTTGAAGGAGGGGAATAGTGGTCCCACAGTTAAAAAGCAGCACTGGAGGAACAGGAAAGGTGATGCCATTTCCCTCTGATGACAAAAGGATGCTCCAGTTACACAGGTTCATGTGGCAGAGCTCAGCAATACGAGGAAGAGTATTCTGGAGGGGATACTAAGAGATGTGAGATACTAAGGAAGTGTGATGCATCGTACTGAGATGGTCATGACTGAAAAGAGTGTGCAGATAAGGAATATGTGAGCTTAAGAAATACATGCATGATACCCATAATCACTGATTGTGCTAAGATCTTTTTTCATATGCCCTTGATTCTTACACACCCGTTAGTATTGTAAATCTTCGTTGAGGTTCTAAAAACTTTAGATACAAAGCTGTTTCTTGACTCTTCAAGATATCAACATGAAAGCGACCTCAAGAAAGTAGAAAGCATCATGGGTTCCCATATTCTGGCACAGAGAGCTGTGTACTGGCCCTTCAGTCAGTAGCTTCTCCTATAGCAAATCCACTGTGCAGAGTAAGGGGGATTAAACACAATTCTGCGTGTTTCAAAACCCATACGGTTTTCAGGAGAAATTATCTGTCACCCTAATCCCTGCAGCTCTGTTTATCTCTGATCAGAAAGGGGAGAGCCAAATTGGCATACTGAATCATGTACCAAAAAAGAGCGTGCCTATAAGCACAGATCACGATTTGCATACTTATTAGCCTTGACTGCCAGGGAACATTCTGGTTCCTTTGTAAGCACAGAAACAGTAAAAATATGCTAATAGCAGCATATCAAATTTGGGCTTTAGCCAATCTGTCAATATTGAAATTACTTGCCTGTAATATAGTGGGTAAACAACTTGCTGTATAGGATGATCTGAGGCACGATTTGAACTTGTTGAAATTTAGTCATTTTGTGCCTGAAAAGCTCACAGATCAGAAAGCGAAACATAAGCATACACGCAAGACAGATGTCACACTGACTTTCTATTCTGTTATCTATTTGCTGCCTTCTTTTCTTTGGGAAGTGGCTCATTCAAGAAGCAGGGGGCTGGGGTCATTTCCATTAAATCACTGCCAGCGTACGTCCTCCGTAAAGACCCCATTTCTTCTCTTCCCTGTACAATAAAGACAAAATGTCTCCTGACATAAACTTGATATAAACCCAAGTAATCCCTTTCTTGCTACAGACAAATACAGCTTTTCCCCACAGCAACCATCATTAAAACCCATCAAAAGTTAATGATCTTATCTTAACTCTCCCACCTCTGAAATCAGGAGAAAAATGGACTAGAGCTGTCCAGAGGAGAGCTCTGCCTTCAGTCCAGCGTGAGTCCAGCCCTCAGAAAACCCTCTATCAGATTAATACTTGTAATGATCATCCTTCACAAACTGATCCTTAACTCCTGAAAATAATTAGATAAAAAAATGCCTGCCTAGATTAGAAAACACAATATTTCAGCCTGCCCAGTACCTCCTGCTTTGTGGTTACCACATGAACTGCTGGATCCACTCTACTTCCAGTTCAACCACACAATATAGGGTCAGCATGGCATCTCTGCATGCCAGGACACAATCCCTGATCATCTGCACACTGGTGCAAGAAAAACCTCCATGTCTGTGTGGTCACATGTGACTATGGTGGGACCTTTCCTGACAGTCTTGATGCTTTTTAGAGTTCACTTTCCAACTCAGAGGCGCAGCAAGGTCCCTGGGCAGGGCAGCCGCCTCTCATGCCTCACAAAAGCCCACCTCAAGCATGTGAATGCTTTTGCAGCCATTGCTCAGCACCACTGCATGCAGAACAAGACACACTTCCCAGCTCTCCATAGCACAGTGCCTTTTACCCTGGTACTCTTCTGCAGTCTCCGGGCCAGAGGA
Organism: Porphyrio hochstetteri; assembly: GCA_020800305.1. Lineage (NCBI taxonomy): Eukaryota > Metazoa > Chordata > Aves > Gruiformes > Rallidae > Porphyrio > Porphyrio hochstetteri. Next base: position 62,629,516 of record CM036908.1, on the reverse strand, counting down.
GCTCTGCCAACACAACTCTGTCTCAGAGAAGAATGAACCTTTGAACAGACATGAAGGTGAGACGACCTGGGCTACCCTGATGAACTCATTTTGCAAACACAATCTTCTGGCCAAAATGTTACTGACTGGAGCTACAGTAGGGCTGTGTTACCCTACCCTTACCCTCTGGTTTCTCTCTGTGGGTTTATGTGGCAAAGAGGACCTAGTCTCCATCTTCTCTATTTATTCTTTTGCTCCATTTTTGGTTTTCAATTATCTGCCATAGTCTGTGCTAATTGGGTACAGTTGCCTTTCCTTTCTTTGAGGACTGTTTCAGATAGAAGGGAGAAAGATGATGGTGTAGTTAATGAAACATTTTTGGCCTGATTCTCTTTATTTTTAAAGAATGGGTTTGAAAGTTCCATTTGTCTGAGCAGAGCTATAAATAAGAACAGAAAAATAGAAAAAGACTCAGAAAGACTCCATGAAGTTGCTTCTGTTTATCCTCAGCATATCTTTACAGCCACTTCTCTAGCCCTGATAGGAGATGGAATTTACAGAGCCACATCTCCCAGCCCCAGCAGTGCAAACCAGGAAAGCCCTTGAACCAGGTGCACCTCTCCAGACCTTGCCATGCAGCCCAGCGACTTGGGCAGCACCTTGCACTATTTCCAGCTGTTTAACTCCAGGGAACAGCTTCATCGATCATTCTATGAACCAGAGAAGAGGGTGCCATTGACCTGATGCTGAATTTTTGTGAGCTTTTGGTCTGCCAAATAGCCACAGCTGGGTCCCAACCCTGGAATTGAGGAGAACCACAGGCGTAGATAAGCAGGATGCTTTTAAGTGAAGAATCCAGTTAGCAGGCAGAAACCATTACCCTTCATGGTGTAAATGTGAAAAGTCAGGCATACAAAGCAGCATGCAGAGTGGGACAGGGAAGTCACTAGTGTCAGAAAAATAGCATGGAGCTCAGCAATCCCATCCGTGATCTACTGAGTTGCACACATCTACTTCCTGACACAGCAGCTTATGTCACATTCTTCTCACAAGGCGAAGTGTGTGTTTGCCAGAGACAGGAGGCACCCGGCTAACTAAGAGCAGCCCACCTCTATGAGCAACGCCTGGTTTAATGAGAAGATCCACAGGATTTAATGCCAACACCTCGACAGCTAGGATTCCAGTTACTGACTGGGACATCTCAGGGCTAAAGACAGAGCATTTCCAGGGTTAGTAGCTGCAGAGGAAAGCATGGAAATGTGTCCCCTCAAAACCTGAAAAGAATGAAGTAATTTCAAAACTCATGAAAAACTTTGTGATCGCCTGTTGTTTCAGGTCCCTCATGTGTTGTGTGCTGAATGAGCCCGGTTTTTAAGACTGTCCACCAAGTTTTACCATGTATATTTTATCTGCATTCACATGCATGCCAGAGGGAGACAGCCTTGTTCTCTCTGCTTCTTCCCACGGGATGATTCTAGGTTTCGCCGCCAAGGATAAAAAGTAAATTAACAGGATATTCTGTGATTTGCCATGCAAAAAGGCAGTGTGGTGATATCTGAAGCACAGCAGGCCCTCCTTGTTCTTCACAGAGGTACTAGGTGGGGTATCACAGATAGCGCAGGGTGGTAATTGTAGAGGAAAGTTAACTTGCTAATAGCAATCACTTTATCTTGTTTGTCAGTGATTAGCTATGTAAATTTGTTCTCCCCTTCAATCCCATACCAGTGCATCAAGGTGACATGCCACACGTGCATAATTACTGCCAGTGTTATTTCCAGACCTTGAGCTACAAAATGCAAAGTGCCACTTATTAGAAAGTCCACACAATCAAAGAGGCTCCTTTCATTTCTCTACACATGTTTGCAGTTCTCTTTTGATAGGCACAGCATGTAAGAAGCCAGTGGGAAGCAAACACTGCATTTGCAACGTGGCTTCTCCTTTGTTAATTAGCTAAATCAGGTGCATAATGTTGTCTGTGTAACTCCCAGAGAGTCTGGGACAATACTGCTCTTACAACACAGGGAAATGCTGCTTTACCCAAGGCTGCAAGAAAATAAAAATTAAAAGGGAAGATGAAAAATTATATTTATGTATTGTTTATACAGTACCATGGCACTTCACAGATGAATGATATGAGACTCTCAACCCCCAAGGAATTCATAATCCACAGGCCAGATTCAAGCTGTGCCACTCTTTCCTCCTTGTGTGGCCCCTCTGACTCCAGGTCGATTCAACAGAAGTAACAGCATCAGGATCTGGCTTTAATTAAAGCAAACTTCAGAGACTAATAACCAGGATTAAATAAAGTGATGTCGCCTCAGCCCTAACTCATTTAAACGGGAAACACAAGCAAAACAAAACACCAAAGAGCTTTCAGCTGCAGCCACATTTTAGTCCTTGACATGCGGAGTCGTCATGGCTGAGGCTGTTTTGCAGAGTCAGTCAGTTTGGTGCCCACCATGTCTCTCTATAATAAAACAGAGCTGCTGATGACCTAAAAGCTCCAGTTAGCAGATACTTCTGAAGAAGCACATCCTATCGCTGAAAATCAGTAACAGGAGTGAGAACCCCATCCAGCTCACAGAAAGAGATGGCCTTTGTCCCAAACCATTCCTGTGTTTGCTCTCCAGCCATTGATTTCATCATGTATCAGCTCCAGAAGCCACAGAGGTGGCATTCCCTGCTTTTCCCTCTACCAACAGCCCACCAGAGAGGCCACGCTTGGACCTGTACAGCAAGGTTTGGATGGTAAGAACATGGTCTCATCAAGGTTTGGCCAGTCAGAACGTGGTTTCCATGATGGGCAGTGGGACAAGGTGCTGTAGACCAGTTGCTGCTGTGGTATTCATTATGCAAGGACCCAAATGCCAGCTGGGATTCTGCTTGTACAAGTCAAGGAGGAGAAGGCAGCTGAACCCATAGGGTTGCGAATATCTTCTTTGGACCCAGCCCAAGAGGGCATATGTTTCAAGCCAGACCTTCTTCAGTAAAGTTACCCAGCAGCAGGATTATTTAATGAGAGCAGTTTCCATCAGTATTACAAGTGACAGAGAGAAAAGGCTTCTGGGGAAGGCCATTCTAATTGGATTTTAAAAATGGTGTGGCCACAGAGAATCAGAGATCAGCATCACACCACATCATAGTGTCAGAAAGCAAGAGGCAGACAAATGAGGCTGATAACATTTAATAATGTTGTATTAGTCTAAAGACAAAGGCAGCGTCACAAATTAAGTTACCTTACTCTAAAAAAGGTTCAAGAGGATGGAGCCGGGGAAGGAGCAATAGGCTTCTTTAAGAAAACACATGGTGTGCTCTGTCCTAATCTGGGTAATCAGGGGCATGTCTGAGCGCCTTTGTGCTTTTATTTGGCAAATAATCACAGAATCACAAAACATTAGGAGTTGGAAGGGACCTCAAAAGATCATCCAGTCCAACCCCCCTGCCAGAGCAGGATCACCCAGACTAAATCTCACAGGAACACGTCCAGGCAGGTTTGAATGTCTTCAGAGAAGGAGACCCCACAGCCTCTCTGGGCAGCCTGTCCCAGTGCTCTGTCACCCTCACAGTGAGAAAGTTCCTCCTTATATTCACATGGAACTTCCTCAGCTCCAGTTTGCACCAGTTACCCCTAGTCCTATCACTGGCCATCACTGTGAAGAGCCTGGCTCCATCCTCCTGATGGTCGCCCTTCACATATTTATAAACATTAATAAGGTCACCCCTCAGTCTCCTCTTCTCCAAGCTAAAGAGGACCAGTTCCCTCAGCCTCTCCTCATAAGGAAGGTGTTGCACTCCCTTAATCTCTTGGTGGCCCTGTGCTGGACTCTTTCAAGGAGTTCCCTGTCCTTCTTGAACTGAGGGGTCCAGAACTGGACACATATTCCAGGTGTGGTCTCACAAGGGCAGAGTAGAGGGGGAGAAGGACCTCTCTCAACCTACTAACCACATCCCTTCTAATACACCTAGGGATGCCATTGGCCTTCTTAGCCATGAGGGCACATTGCTGGCTCATGGTCATCCTGCTGTCCATCAGGACCCCCAGGTCCCTCTCACCTATGCTGCTCTCTAACAGATCCGTCCCCAACCTATATGGGTTGTTCTTCCCCAGATGCAAGACCTTACACTTGTCCTTGTTAAATCTCATTAAACTTCTCCCTGCCCAGCTCTCCAGCCTGTATAGGTCTTGCTGAACTCTGGTGTCAGTCACTCCTCCCAGTTTTGTGTCAGCAAACTTGCTAAAGAGGAAAGGAAGTGCTACTATTCCAAGGAGGCAAATGAGGCATGGTGCAGCTGAGTGAAGCCCCACCAGTGAGACTGCCTGGAAGTGTTTTGCTAACACAACCCCACGGGACCATGTGGCCCCCAGCTACTTGGAAAAGTGTGCAGTCTGGTTCAGGGAGGGACAACAGACTAACTGGCAAGGTGACCTAGTAAAATTAATGCTTCGTTATAGGAATGAAAACACAGCGAGCATCCTTGACAGTAAGAGGGGAGCCCTTTTTCTTCTGTTTCACTGCTTTTGGCCAGTTAGTTATCTTGGACTTTCTGAGTTTTGTGATCCCTGCTGCCCAGTGAATCAGTACAGTGCTGTAGCCCAGTTCTCACCCCCTCCCAGGGTTGATGGCTGCAAGGGGAGCTTTTCTCCAGCCCTTCCCAAGCAGCTCTGTAGCAGTCTCAGTGCATCTGCTCTGTTCCTGGCTAGTGCAACTGCCTGCAGCCCTCTGGGCACAGCCCAGGCAAGGCTCAGTAGCCTCTGGCTGCTTGCCCTCCCCTCAGACTCTATTTTGGGGACTGCCATAATAGCTAGCTTTACCTACTTTTTGCTCTCTGTGGTCAGCCTCGGGCTGAGGAGTTTTTTCAGCCCTAAAGGATCAAGCTGCTCCCTATTTCCTCCAGAGCCAGGATGCAAAGGACAGATAATCTGGACCAGATTTTGTGATGCAGTTCTTAAATGCACAGGAACCTTACCCATCCCCAAATTCTGATCCTGCTCTGGGCAAACCTGCTGACTCAATGCTGCCTGTTGCCCCTTTGCATTCAGTGCATTGGCTCCGGATTTACACTGGCAGGAGAGGCATCTAGGTACAAAGTGAAAGTGCAAGATGTCCTACAAGAGTGTTTTCCTTTCTTTGAAATGGAATCCTGCAAGATGCCATAACAGTGGGATAAAGCATGGCTCCCCAACAGCTCCTGCCCAGCTGGGAAGGAGCAGCATCTTGCCCAGCATGATAACACTGACAGAGAAAAATGTTCCCCCCTCTCTTTTCCTCCTCCTTCACTGCTCTGCCAGGTTGAGCCCCACTCTGAAGTGCAGCGGTGAGCTGGAGGAGGCTGTCCATATCTGTAGGCTGTCAATATTGGGAGGTGCTGCAGGGCAGCAGGGCAGGGGGCTGCGTAGGCAGTTCTTCACCACCATGACCTGCCTCTCTCCCAGAGCGGGGAAACTGGGGTAATTGAGGGCAAGGAGCGAATGAGACTGAGGTCAAAGGCTTCAGAGAAGAAGTTGCCTTCCTCTTACAGAACAATTCAATTAGAAAAATCTTGATGGAGACCCATTCTGTAACTCCCACTCAGCCAGACAGGACTAAAGGGGCATATATGACCTGCTGCCGCATCACAGGTTAGGGGTCTTCACCCCGGTTCCCAGCAAGTCTCCAGTCAAAATCAAGAGCGAAAGCTGGATAAATGGGCTGCTGCCAAAAGGCTGGTTTAATAACTGATCTGGAGGGACAGCAAACCTTTGCTCCAACCCAGTCCACCTTCTAACCTCAATTCCACTCTGTCCCTACTAACAGAACTAATTGAAGTATCAGGAGACGATCAGAGCCCTGAAGGGTAATGCAGCAAAAACGCCTATGCTTTTACATGCTAACTTCTCCTGCCCCTGTGTGCATCATCAGGGAAATAGATCTGAGTTTGTGAGTTTTAGAGAGTGCATGCTTTTCCCTGCTTTAAGGCCCTACCAAAATACTCCACCTGAGGCAAGGAATGCCTTGGAGAAACAGGGTTTTTTGCTTATTGAATACATTCTTGTGTTTTTCCCAAAGGCTCTTATTAGGTTGTGATATCAAAAAAACCCCACTAAAGCCCTCAAGGTGGCTTGATAGCAAGTAAAGACATACAAGAGTTGAGCAAACTGTCTTGTCCAAACTTTTCTCACCCTTCTCTAGACGAATGGCTTGCTTGTTCTCTGCAAAGTGCTTGCAGACAAAGTTGCAGTGGAGCTGGAAGTATTATTAGCAAGGTTTATTATAGCATCTTGCCTTGAATGGCTGCAGTGAAGGAATCCCTACCGGGTGACCCAGGGTGCAGATGAGTGTGGAAGCTGTGTGATTCATTGTGCACAGCGCAGCGTGTAATGCTCCCAGCAAACCATTTGCCTGTGGAAGAACTGGGTTTCTTTCTGTCTTAGGGGGCCTGTGGTCTAGCTGGCATTTCCTGGGGTCTCTTGCTTGAATTACACTTCATGACCCTGTTTCCCAAACATGTTTTTACCTTTTCAAAGTCAGTGTGTGGTGAGACTACCTAACACCCCAGGCTCAAGCTTTAAACTGAATTGCTTAATAGAGAAGGTAGGTCAGGTAGGGCTATTTCTGTTCCTCAGCTGCATAACAAAGTACTTCTAGGACAAGGAGTACATCTGGAGCATTCATTCATTCATGTGAATGCATTTTCAAATAATTTTCTAAGAATACTTTTTTTCTTCCTTTTAAATTTCAAACTGGGTGGGCTGTATCCATTCTCTGACAATGGAGCTTGTGCCAAACCTGCTATATTCACTCAGAGCTCAAGCCAGTCATTTCATTGCTTGGAAGGTCAGGCCTGTTGTGATTACTTCCCCACTAAGTTGGGGGGAGAGTAATTGACAGCACCTCAGTTGGAAATCTTAAGGCCCAGATAAGGGCCTTATGATATGATCTGATCAATTTTGTCAAGACTGAGGTGCTTCTGAGTATTACAAGAGAATGAGGTTTAGGAACCTTAGAAATGATAATGCCAAAACCAATGGTGTTTTGGAAAACAGGCACATCCAGAGACAAGCAGTAAGAAAGAAGGGCTTTCAAGATCTAGTTTTGATCTTAGAGGCACGAATTCCAGTGTTAGCTTCTCAGTCCCTTTCTGAACATGGCCACAAGACCCTTTCCAGGGAATAGTAATCTTCAGAGCTGACCCTAAAATAGGTCTGAAGAAATGAGAATGGGTATGAATTGCCAGTGATGGTGGGGAGAGGAAAATAGAAAGGAGCTAATTCAAAGGAAAACAGAGCAAAACAGAACATTATCCTGGAAAGGAAGGTCTTTCCAAGTTCCTGCCTTTCACAAAGCTTATCTTGGCAAGGTTGTCAGAGGCTGGATAAAAGCTGGTCCTCCAGCCAGCCATGCAAGACAAGGCCTGTGAGAGATGTGCACGTCAGCTTGAATGGATCCGTTCTCACATTGTGTGTTGTCCATCAGTAGTCAATCGAGCTCTCAGGAGAAGGGGAAGAAGTCACTGGTGCTTCATAACTTTGACTGAAGTTACGAAGTCTGCCCAAGAGCTCATGGGCTAGCTGGAAGGAGGAGGGAAGAAAGAATACCGCATAAGACATGATGAGGAAAGTACTGTAGCCTCAGGAAAGTAGTGCAGACTGGACATAAATAGGACAAGGTGTTGGTGATGTGGGGTGGTCCACTTGAGGGTTTCTCATGTCACTGCTAATTTCAGGTTTTGAAATGAAAAAGTGAGTTTGCTTAGCACAGAACTTGTGTCATCACAATGGATTCTCTGTAAGTGACACAGGGGTAGATCTGTCGCCTGCCACATCCAATAGGAAGGGACAAATCAAGGGCTGTAAAGTAACACTCCCCCATCCTAAAAAAACCACTACAGGCAACCCCAAGGGGCACTGATGACTGAGAAACTCAGCTCACATACAACCACCTATAGGTACTGACAGCACAGCCAGAGGCATCCTGAAGACGCACAGTCTGTGGAAGGACCCTTCTAAAGTGACCTTACCAAACCTCTACCTGTATCAGCCAAGAGGCTGCCCTGCAATTTGGGGCCCCAAAGATGCTCTTGAGGAGGTTCTGCGTTTCCTCCTGACCACACTGCATTCAAGATGTGTGGACCAGACTCTCCATAGGATATAACAACAGGATCAATGCCACTCCCATCAAGTTTCTTCCCTTTGTGGAGGCCAAAGTTGCCTTCAATATCCATGTAGGCAGTGCAGTCTTTGCAGCAGTTGTTTTCCTCTCCTATCAGGTAAAAACACATACAGTTACTTACAATCTGCTCCATCTTTCCTAACACTAAAAATCATTAAAGAAAGGGACCAAGGCAAGAACAACATCCTGATGGCAGAGCAGAACACCCGGACAGTCCTTCTTTCCTTTCCTCTGTGACCTCCCTGTCTGCTCATAGCCTTTATTGCAGCTACTTGTCTCAGGTTGAAGTGCTCCATTTCCTTCCTAAAATCTCTTTCTTGTGCTAGTAATCAGGGCAATATAAAAATGTTCCTTTTAGACCATCTGGAAGCCACAGGAAACATCAATTAACTGCATATATTTGAATCATAAGTACATTAGGCTAGAAATTTCTACATATTCTAAAAATTAAATCCTATCAAAATTTTCAAGCCGTGTGATATTCAATTCAGTGGTGGCCCCAGAGTGTGGGGATCAGCATCATGTCCCCAGGCCATGGTGCAGGGCTTGCCACAAATCCATGCAAGCCAGTCCCCACCAGAACAGCATCTGTAAAGTTGTTTTTTTTCCACATAGTGAGCTCCCTGTCTGGCTGGTGCAGCCACATCACAAGCATTTCATTTATAGCCTCTTCTGAAATGCAGAGGATTTTACTGGCTGTGTCCAGCAGAGATGCTGAAAAATAAAGGAAGTATGCTCCCTACTGTCTGGAAAACCCCAGAGCAGAACCTGCCAGTCTGATTCAAGCACACTGGTCTTAAACCACCAGCAACAGTTTAAAATTTAAGCCAACTCCTTTCTTTGTGTGCTTGCAACTTGTCAGGATGTGTGTGCACCACAGCCCAGCTTTCAGCTGGAGTAACTCAGCTGCAGTCAACCCAGACAGCCCTCACGGTGCAGCCCACAGTGCAGCCCCTGGGTGGCCTCGTGGTGTGAGAAGGGGAAGGGGAAGGAAGCATGCCATTCCCACCATTCCTGTAGGCAGCGTTGCCTGTAGCTGTTGTTCTTGCATTTCTTTGTTTGATGACCCCAAGCAAGTTTCCATGCCTCAGTTTGCCCTTCTTTATGATCAAAGCTGGACTTGAGAGCTGTTACGAGTGCATGGTACTGTAATCACTCCTGAAGCTCTGACTATGAGCTGGCTGTACACCAGCATAGAAATTTCCCTGCCAGGGAGAGCAGGACCTGTCCCAGCAACTCTCTTGGGAGGGTAGGAGGGAGTTGGGAGGGCAGGGCTTCACCACCACCTCTCTGGCAAAGCCCTTCAGAGATCCCACCTGTGCTGCTTGGAGGGCAGTCATACTAAGAGGAGAAATGGCACCGAAAGGAAAATGGTTTAATGGAGTGGGGCTGGCCAATTTTAAACTGGCATCAGGCCCGTCACTCCACAGGGCATCCGGCAGCTATTACCTACCCACAGCCAAGGTCCCTCTCCCAGCAGAGAGAGGCACGTAATCCTGTGGCAGCTGAGAAGCTGCTTGTGCACCACAGCAGGGGAGGGATGCTGTTAGTTTTCAGCTACCCTCTTAGGAAGCACCAAATAAATCAGAAAAATCTTATGGTGTGGTTGCTGTGGATACCTGAGTGCAGTCTCCTCTACTCTGGTCAGTAGTGGATTTCATCCTTTCCTACCACCTGGCCAGGAACAGCACAAGGGCATCATCACTCTGCAGGCAATTTCATCCTGGACAATCTCAGCCAAGGCTTTCCTGTGAATGCTCCTTCTGGGGTTTCAAAGAGATGAACAATGGAAGACACTAAAGTGGAGGTTGGGTTTGCTGAGTGTAGGTCCTGCCCAGCTCACCTGACACTGCCCTGATCAAAAGCTGCATGTCACGTCTGTTCAGACTTCATTTCACATGGGGGGGCGACACAAGAGACTCTAATAGTAGGGAACTGTGTGGTGGATAAGAAGCTGGCCAGGGGGATGTGGCAATGGCTGATGTTAAGGTGGGAAATACCATGTTAGACAACAGTTATTAAGGGAGATCGTCAGGGGTGGTAATGATTAATGGTTGCATTACTGATCTGAAATAAATGTTAAGAGCATTATTAATGGCATCTGTTGATGACACAAAGATAAGAGCCATCACCTGCAGAGAAAAGAATTGGGGATGCAGTCTGAGAAGAACTGAGCTTGAGGACAGGAGTATTAATAAAAATAAGATGAAATCCAGTAGTACACTGTTCAGGGTCTTGCAGTGAGGAACTGATGACAAAACCTCTTTCTGTAAGCTGGGAGCTCATCTGCTAGAATTGAGTGAAGCAGAGAAAGACCTGTGCATATGTGGTGATTATGGGATGATTATATGCTGCCAGTGTGATGTAGCTGTGTAAAAAGAAAATGTGGTCTTAAGCAGTGTCAGGAGAGATAGTAACTGTTGTGCAAAGTGACAGTAAAATGTCATCCCTGTGGTACACACCAGGCCCTGCTGAAGGCAGAGGAACTGCGCTGAGAAAGATGCAGCGATCAAGGGGATGGGAAGTCTGTCTTCTAAGGGAAAGCTCTGAGCATTTTGCCTTGTACAGCCTGGAGTAATGACGGGAATGCAACTCTATCTGTACATAACACAGGCACCCAGTGCCAGAGATGGGGAGGAGCCATGTAGGTCTGTGCACAATGTTGTTTCAAGAGAGAACGGGTGCAAAATGGCCATTAATAAAGTGGAACTGAATGTCAAGAGGTCAGAGAGCTCTGGGAATGAGCTGAGCCTGCAGATGCGTCCCTGGCAGCAGAGAGGAAAGGCGATGCTGGAGTGCCATCGCCTGCCCGTTTGCAGCATCGCACGGATCTGGGGATGGGCGCCGCAAGGATGGAGCAGGGATTCGTCTGCAATTGGTGGCAAATAAAATTAAAAAAAAAAAAAATCCTCGTGTTTGTGAAGTTTAAGACCAAGGCAAAGCAGGAAGTCCCGAGTGTCTCCTGACAGCACAGCCAGGCACGCAGCTCTCCCAGGTAGGCAGAGGAGCAGAGGGACAAGGCATCAGCCTCCACTGCTGATGGCAAGGGTCCATATCAGCCAGAAAACCAGCAAAATATCTACAGCCCCCCTGAGAGGAAATCCAGGAGAAAAGGGGTGAATAAGCCAAACTCAGCTCCTAACTCTAACTTAAAAAGCATACAGTGTCAGAGCTGGGTGGTTTGCAGCAGCCCATCACACCCAGTCTGCTACCTTGTACTGTGACAGTGGGGATAGCACAGGATGAACATCTTCCTGCCACTCGTCCCCTTCGTAGCTCTCTTGCATGACATCCCATGGCATGTTAAAGAAAAACTGCAAACATTTTCACTTGAAGTACATGCTCTGGTTCATTAGTCCTCCTCAGTATTGATTTTCTGTCTTGTTTTCTCAGTTAATTGTTCCAAACAGAGAGGGGCTGCCAAGGCTGCGGTGCTGATATGTCTCCTCCTAATCACACACCTCAGAAGAGGATGGATGGTCCATTTTTAAGCTGCTAAGTGTAACTGTGACACAACTTGAAAACCAGACCTCTCTGTTTGACATTTGCAGGTAAGGGCCAGCCAGCATCTGCAGCCAGCCAGCTAATTAACAGGACAATTGCCTATGCAGCAGTTGCTCAATATTGTCATATTACACCAGAGCCTAGATGGCTCTGCAATCAGAGCATCCATTTTCAACACCCTTTGCATATAGTTATAATATTTTCTTCTTAAGAAATGTGCTGCTCCTCCTCTGTTAAATGATGCATCAGTCATTCGGTGGAGAATAAAGAGAACTGTCACTCAGCACCACGTTTCTCAAAGCAAACCCATGGGTGATTGATTCTTACTTAGCACTGCCACCGAGTTTGTGTGAAAGGAGTGCCCAGGCAGAGCTTTGTGGGGTGTGCCAAGTGAGGAGACCAAACCCCCTGAGATGCTGGGTCCTGTCACATTGTAAACAGCACTGACAGCCCTGCCAAAGATGAAGTGGAGGAGTGAGGGAATATGTCCCTCCTTGCAAAGACCATGGGAAGCCTGGGATGTTGAAGAGCTCACAACAGCGTGCAGGACCAGGCCAAAAAAAGGCTGGGTGTGAGGTTCTCATCCAGGGAGTGGCCAGCTGGCAGGAGCTGTGGAATTGCTTGGGCACATCAGTACGGTTTTGGTTCCTTGCACCGGCAGTACCTCAGGGTGCATGGATGTCACTGCAGCTGGTGAATGAGTTCTCAAGCTGCCTACCCTCCCTGCATGCTGATGCTGCTTCTCCTTACCTCCACAACCCCTCTAGTCCTTCCTACCAGACAAGTACCAGCAACGGCAACAGCATCTGCACGATCATCTAGGCAGACTTCTGGGGCTCATGTCAAAAAGTGCAACTTGAAAAAAAAACAAACCCAAACATCCCACGAAGTGACCACCCCACCCCTGTGTGTGAGAGAAGCTGGGTTGCAGCCAGGCTGAGAGGGACACCCAGATCCTGCAGAACATCAGTAATGTGGCATCCCTAATGCAGACACCCCCATCTCTGCAGTGAGGTTGGGGGGTGAACAGCCCTGTTTGACCTGATGGGAGGGCTGGGTGTCACCAGAAGAAGCCTACGAACAACCTGATCTAGTGAAGGTGTCCTTGCTTACTGCATGGGGGTTGGACTAGATGACCTTTAAAGGTCCCTTCCAACCTAACACATTCTATGAGTCTATATGTTTCTTGATCATCACCACCAACACCTCATAAGATAGCAGAGCAAGTAGAGTTCAACCAACAGCAGCGTGGGTATAAACAGACACATTTTACTAATTTTGCTGTAACCACTGAAGGGGACACACAGACAGTTATTTCCCAAGTTAAATTTCCGTAGTTCACTCCTGATGACTTCATTGAACTAATCTCCCTGGGGCTTTACACATCTTTTTCCTTGTTTCCTGGCTCTTACAGGACATCTGCCTCTAGATAATTAAATAATACAGTCTTACCATGCCCAGCCAAAGCTCTGTCTTGCCTGGTGTCCTCCTCTCCTGGCAGCCAGTAGACACAGGTCAGAGAAGGGCAAAAACCAGAGCAAGCATGCAGCAATCCTCTCCTGGAGACTGTCCTGCTCCCCTCTTGCCTGGGTTGGCTCAGGTACTTCCTGAACCAGAGATGGTTTCTTTGTGGGAGGACTCAGCTACCAAGGAGGTCGTTGTACTAAGTCCTGCTTCTTCCACTAATTACTCTGCACTTTGAGTAGAACAGACACTTCACCTCCATTTCAGGTTGGTTTTTTTTCTTAATTACATTCCATGTGTTGATTTTAGGAAGTTAAAATTTTCCAGGATTTGTCTTCTTTACTCAATCTTGGCTACACTTTCAGATATGTATCATTGTTGGGAAAATGTAGCTTTAGAGCAACTGGAACACTTAGCAAGTTTTCAGAAACTGGACTTAACTGCCAAAACCAGAGTTTAATTAATTGCCAATACAAAGACAGTCCTTAGGTGGAGCCTGGTCTAGCTCCTCTGCAGAGGGCCTACATAGCTCCATTGGCATCATACAACTGAGGGTATATGAATGATGCCAGAGCAGGATTAGCAGGCAGTAAGCAGGAGATACCACTCCCTTCACAAGCCCTGTGGTACCTGCTGCCCTGTAGTACAGTCCACAGGAGCCACTGTAGGAAGCCACGCACAGGCACGCAGTCACTGCCCGTGTCACGTGTGGGCCCTGCCAAGTGTGTGGTGCTTGGTACTCCTGCTGAGGAGTTTGAAACAAGTGAGGTTCATTCACATTGCTAATACTGCCTAACAGCATGACTGATTTAAAGCAAACATAGATAACAGATGGGTCAGCCTAAGTAAAGTGCTGTCACACAGAGAATATGTTTTCACCATCCTGGGGTTGGACCCAATGATCTCTCGAGGTCCCTTCCAACCCCTACGATTCTGTGATTCTGTGATTCTGGGTGACTCGGTTTTTTGGGTTGCTTATGATCATAAGTGACATTACTCTCTGAACTTAATGTTTCCCATGCTATATAGGGAGGCATCGTTTCACAATAGGAATACCTACTGTTCTTTCCATTGGTAAAACAGTCTTTTCACCCGTTGAAAAACGTGATGTTTTGCTGCAAGCTGCCTGAAACAGAGTAATTATTGAAAGGGCAAATCGAAGTTTCCATAACACTTTCCAAAAATATTTGTGTATGGTGGTGGATGTTCTGCACTTAGAAGGCTTGGCAGTCTATTAGGTCTTTTTATCGTTAACTCTGAGTCTGGGTAAGAGCACTTTTAAACCATGGAGAATATTTCTCTGCTGTCCCTGACAACATTAAGATTATTTCTGGTAACAAGTGAATAAAGTATTCTGTCATGATTTTGAGTTCAATGGCTGTCATTTATTGGCTGTAGGAGAGTGGTCAGAGAGGTTAAAAATACAGTGGAAATTCTCTTTAATATGACTTTTTACTGTCTTTTGTCTGTAGGTGTATCATATTATGCATGTTAGCTGATAATTTCGTCTTACTGCCATGAATAACAAAGCAAAAACCTCAATCACAAGGTAAAATAATACACTGAAACTGGCATCCAGACACGTTCACTACAGAAGGGATCCAGCATTACAATATCTGGACAAAGAATTGGGATCTTTACGTAGCTTGTCTTTACAGCTCAGCCCGACACACTGCTGAGATCTGTGGCCCTGATCCAGCAAAGCACATGTTTAACTCTAAGCCCGCGAGTAATCCCATTCACTTCATTTGTACTACTTACACACTGCAAGATAAACAAATATTTGCCTGACTTGTTGGATGTCTGGCTGAGCTGGGAGGAAAGAAAGATGGGTGATGATGCAGTTTTGTGGGGAAGAATGTTCTGTGATGGTTTTCTTTTTTGTTGTTCCTTCCAAAAGGTGCTGTATGAATGACAACCCCGATAAGTACTCCCTTGGATACTGCCACTGAGGCTCTACTGGCTGGCAGTGACAGGAGGCTTTAGGGGTTGTCTCATCTGTTTTTGTCAATGTTTGCAGGGTTGTTGCCTTTAGGTTGACAGGTAGCATGGCTGGAAGTTTTCATGGGTGCTTTTACTGGTGCTCTGTCTCCCTTATAATTAGGCAAGCCTTTCTTGTGCCTTGTAAGAGTATGCTGTTAGGCCTTATAAAATGAATAATTTTCCCCCATTAATACAGGAGCCTGTGCCCATATGTAATACAGCTGTAGCTGATCTCTCTATATGTGTGTTTATTCCCGTGGGCATTTTCAGCTGGGAGAAGCCTCTGTTGACTGCATACTTGATCTCCCTGCTGAAATGAATGACGTGAGGTGCTGTAAGCCACATTATTCCCATTCTTGCAGCAGAGTGAACTTGCCAACGTTCACATTACAGGGAGACCACTTGACCCATCTCCACTTACAATGTGCACACAAAATACAGTTTGTGATTTTACTACAGAGTGTATGATTGCCTCCATGGGTCAACCTATCATCTTTCATAAATTCCAAAAAGAACAACACCTTCTGGGCAGCAGCCAAAATAAGGACTGCTGAGGAATCTGATATTTGCTTCATGTTTATACCAGAAGGAGTCAAGCAGTGATAGATCTTCTAACACTTCACTCAGGTTTCTTACTCTGGGTTATAGGCTAGGTCAGTCTCTCCAAGTTGTGCTGTATAAACTTGTAGAAGACAGTAAACATTCCTAACTATAAAGCATTAATAGAAATTTCCTCCTGCAATTGTTCTTTCTGCCTTAAACGGAATACAATTTCTTTCACTTACCATCTGCTCATTTCAGGGAAAAACAAAAATATGTAAAAGCAGATTTTAGCATTTTTTGTATTTGCTCATGTGTGATGGAGTTCGCTGCAGAGGCTTGTTGAGATCTCCTGACTTCTGGGTTTCTTTTAGGAAGGGTCTTAACACTTTTTGCACTTAACTTTTTCTCCATAGATACACTGTGATTCAGCATTTGTCCTAAAGAATAAGGAAAGAGTGTGAGACAGCTATATCCTGATAATAGCTTTGCTATCTACTATGGCTGCAGTTGGCATAAGAGGTCATTTCTTCTGGGGTATATAAGATAATTTTTCTCCAAAAGCCCAGTGATGTACAATTAAACGCATGGTTTAATGAGACAGAGAAGGTGGTAAGAAATATCATTCCCATGAATTAGAAAGGTATAAAGCACTTCCCAATAGGTCAAGTCAAACTTAGAAAATTTTAAATCAACTTACCGCGATTTGTCCTTCCAAGATCTGTTAAAAATAAGATTTAAAAGATTGCACAAATAATGTCATGTGCACAGTTTTAACCCCCAAATTTTAGGCCAATAGAAGACCTAATTAGGCACATGCGTCACAAGCGAAATGCAAACCCTCAATCATTTTTAATGGAGCCAAAATTCCAGTTAGAAAATCTGACACTTCCGTCCTTATAACAGAACTCTCATTTTAATCGCAAATTTTCTTCAATTATTCATGGTCCAGTCTAACTGTCTTGTATAACTGGGACCTTTCTCCTACACAAACATACCTAACTGCCTTAATTGTGCCAAGTTCTAGATTTAGGTATGTTTGGTACAGAGAGCAACACAGGGCGATCACTCAGTGTATAAAAATATTTGTACCAACTTGAAACGTCTGATCAAATGAAATTTTGCTTATAAAATGTCTTCCATATTAATTTACAAATGACTGACTAAATAGAAAGCATAATTTACATGGTTAAATGCCAAAGTGGGTAAGATGAACGGTTGTAATTTGTTATTTGTTATTTTATAGAAAATTGTTTGCATTACTCATACTTCGATTTCCTTTTTGTTTCTTCCAACAATTCTATTAATCTATTGTTAGTTTTCAGATCCCTTAAACAGGCTTTATAAGGATTTTTTCAAAGGCAGCTCTACATCCATCAGTATAAGTCAGTTCACCCTTATCGTTACCAGGAATTCTCTGGGCAATATTCACTTTTAGCTCTTTTCATAGCTGGATGGATATTGTCATTGCCTCAAAAAAAATATATATATAAGCCTCTGGTATTTCTCTTTGTCTGGGTTCCTTTAATTTACTATGTTTTCATATGCACAATCTGGGTGTTAGCCACCAAGATGTAACTATTTAAGGAACAGTGAGAGGTAAGTAGTGAGTACGGTAAGGGGAAATTTAACATACAGCTTGTTTTCTTGACATCCCACCAGCCTCTGTTTCTCACATGAACTGCTGCCGCCCTCCTATTATCCCAGCATTACTCACGTCTGACCTGTTCCCCACCCCAGACTCCTTCATCAGGTAGTTTCCACCACAACCTGGGTAATCTGTGGGCTGTGGAAGACACCCCATGAAGGAGAGAGTGAGTCAGCCAAGAAGTATCTTTGGGAAAATTAATTTTCAAGATACGGTACTTTTAAAAGGATAGATATGGGTTATCTGAATCATGGGTTATACATATAAAAATACGGCATCAAAGAAGCTCCCTTAACAAACATTCCCTCCACCTCTGCTTACACCCTTTATCTGACTGAGAAGTAAATTAAGTTGCAGCAGCAGGAATAAGCCAAAGAGCTGTTAGTACAACACTGAGCACCTCTGAATAAACGATGAGCTGAAACCCCCAAGGACCACCACAGTGTAAATGCTCAACAGCAACAGTGCCGTGTTTCCCTCTTCAGAGTCTACATAGATCTTCAACAGCCTCTCAAGATCTCTGGGCTAACAAATTCAGAGCTGTAGCTGGTGTAATTTGGATCAGCTTTCCTCATGCTAATGGAGATTAGGCACATAGGAGTAATCAGGCCTCCTAGGTTACTTATTCCATTTCTTTGCCACTGCTGGTAACCTTGCCATCCAATCACCGACACAAGCTTATCACAATCCATTTTAAAAGTACTTACCTCATTTGGAAGAATATTCCAATATTTTAGAGAAACTGGACATTCTTTTCATTTTCTTTTATAAATTTCCACTATCTCAGTTCTTCTGTTCTGGGAGATCCTGTACATGCCGACTATGGTTTCTTAAAATGTTTTCCAACTACTTTCCTTTTTTTTTTTAATTTAGGAAACATTATCCCTAGCTCTTTAATTAACCACACTGCCCATCTGCTCTGAGCTCTCATCAAATAACACCATTCTTGCGGCTGTGCTCTTCATCTAGTGTTCAGAGCTATCACACTATCTGGCCTCCACGATAGCCAACCTTCTGTTCCAGGCCAAGGAATCATCTCTGCTTCCATTCCCATGACTGTGTTACTCACAGGCGCTTTGCTATTTAAAGCCTGCTTTCTATATCGAACCGTTATTTTGATCATAAGCAGAGTCAGGATGCAGCTTGGTTCTGAGGACTCCTAAGAAAGAGAGGCAGGCAGTAGCAGTGTAATAATGGCTGTGAGTCGGTAGATGGCTCTATTACAAGCCATTGCGACAGTTTTTAGGTCTGGGGTATGTGTGTGAGACCTTGCAGTCATGCAACTTCCTTTTTGGAAACTAGGTTCATACCCAAATCAGTGTTTCTCCTCTGTATGTGTTAGCTGAAGATAAACGGTCCAAAGAACAGAGCCTATCAAATCCCAAACAAATCAAATACATCAAAACATTACAGTTCCCATATACTGTTAAGTTGAATGCTAAGAGAAAGTGCTGCAGCACCTCTGATTATTTGGTCATCAGAGTGACAAAATTAAAACAACTGACCTCCAGCTTCCCTCACTTTGTCCTTGCTGATGTTGCCTGGAGTTTGAAGGTGTTAGGAGAGACTGCAGCTTTTTAGTATCAAACTAGACACTGATCTATCTTTGGTGCATAATAATGTTTATCTGCATTTAACCATAGGGATGCCCATAACAGATTACATCCATGGTCAATATAGTCCAATATACTGTTTCCAACAGTGACCAATAGTGAATACTAAGGAGGACTATAGGAACATGTGAAGAAACTATGAGATGCCCTGGGTATTCCAGCCACTTGTAGTTCAGGGATATTCTAATTTGAGGTAGCCTTTACATATTTGGTAATCTTCACAGATTTCTCTTGCATGACCTTGTTCAGCTTCACCTTCCACCCATTTAAGGCTTCCATACAAACAACATCCTACAGTTTGTCTACACAATCTGAGGTGTGCCTCCATTCATTTGTTCAGTCTTTCCCTGCCATCTTTGTATCACACCCTTAGGTCCTGGATTAGAAAAGTGAGTGAGCAGGGAGGGAGGTACTGCTCCCCTTCTTACTGTAGCTCATCATTCAAGAGACTTCTGTTGCATTTTCTTCAGTCCATGTACTCTCTGTCCATGTCCATGCTGCATGGACTGTATTATGCCTAGATGTATAGCCTGGCCAGGCAATTCCCCATGTGCCTTGATCACTTCATGTAGCTCACTAATCAGGGTATGGTACAGCTTTGGCAAGAGGCAGAGGGAAACCGTGGTGCCATTCCCACTGTCTTGTGAACCCATTCCCACTGGCATTACTGCACTCTCTAGCCCTAATAATGTGTTTTTTCTCATTTTATGTCTCAAACACTTGTTCAGTTTAATTTTGGCCCATGAGCAAGAGCAACTTTCACCACAAGCTGGAACCACTCTTGGGCTATATTTCTTTTTAGACCCAACTGACATTTGGTGCCATTAACAGGTAATGGTAGTTCAGGGAGTTCCTGCTGCGTAATCATGGGCTTCAGGCACTTGTCTGTCTCTTATATCTTTAGAAATGTCTCACTAATAGTAGCATGGGGAAGAAAGGACCCTGTGGACCCTGATGCATTGCTAATTCAAGTATGATTAAGTACGTGTGTTCATCAGAGCCCTGTTCCCTGCACTGTGTCCTTCTCTCTCCTCTGGCTTTGCTTGTTCCTTCCCTTCTTCAGGTTTGTGCCCAACACTTCTGGCTATGGTTCTGTCCTTTGAGACACATGCTTCTTTCCTTACACAAGCCCTCTGGATTCCTCTCCATGTTATATTGATAAATTACCCACCCAATATCTGCCTAGATCTGCCTTTAGCAAGAGAAATTGCTAAGTCCCCGGAGCTTATCTTCTGCATGGTAAAAACCACATCCAGAAAGATAAGGTTACTTCAAAACCACTCCACGAAGGGGTCACTTTCATACTTGAATATCTGGAAGGAGGGGACACTGGGCACATTGTAGGTGTTTCAGTTCTTGTCACTGATATGGGAAACATGCAAAAGTTGGCAAGGGACCTTTATTGAAAAGTGGTTCTGCTCCTCTGGCTGTTTTGTTATGTGGACAGGACCTGTAAGGCTTTGTGCTGAACTGCTATAAACAGGAAGCATTAACAATAGCTCTGAGACAAGAAGGCTCCCATAAAAGTCCATGGCCCAGATCTTTGGCTGGTGCTAATCAGAGTCATTCAACTGGGTTTTCGGGGAACTGCATTGATTACATAAAAACTAGTCCCAGCTCCCATGTCTCTCATGGAAAAAAACAAGTGACAGAAATAAAATATGGAGGGGAAGCATTTTGTTGTCCAGCTATATTTCTCATAGGTCAGAAAAGAACTTGCTCTCCCTCATCTTTTCAATCCACACAGTAAATTTCCCATTTTCTTGGCATTTTTGGATCCCGCAGACGAGATCCTAGCTTGGTGCATCCTGTGAAAGGCTGTATCACCCAAGTAATCAATTCACCACAGGAAAATTTTTCTCTTCTGTGGTAATTCCCACGCAACATCTGACTCACAGTCTGTGAAACAAACCAAAGTAGCCTGGTACCCATGGTCAGCTACTCAGATGGGAGAATGAGTGCAAGACTGCAAGGCACCAAAAAAACCCTATTCACTAAAAATAAGTAAATAAAAATACATTTCCACTTCCCATGTGTCACCTTGCTCAGGTCAGTCCCCATACCTTCATTTTATCCTCACCTATTTGCCTTAAAGGCAAGAGACCTTTAGGTAGGTGCTGGTGCCTACAGACTGGCTCAGGCTCTCGGCTGCCCTTAGGTGCCGCTGCAGCACAAGTAACTACATCTGGGTTTAGCTCCATCTTCCTCCTGTGGCCTGTCTGCACGTTAGATATGGGTGGAAAGCACTGAGTTCACCACAATCAACCTAAGCGAGAGTCATAAAACTCCGACCCATGTTCTCCCCACGGAACAGGCTGTCGTTTCGGCGTTCCAAATTGTTAAATTCAAGTGCCACTGATGGTTCCCAAGCTACTCCTTTACTAGGTGTTTCTTCTATATTTGACACATTTGACTGTCTCTCCTTTCTAGAAATAGGCCTTTGCAGCCCAGCTGTCCCATTCCTTGTGTGGACAGTCTTGGACCCCCTGTTGCTTGATCAGACACTCCCCTACCTCCAGCTTTTCAGGCCCTGTGGGTCAGAGCTTATTCCTTCAGAGAAGTACAGAACACTCCAGACGTTACAAAGGGTGCTAAAAGCAGTTATCCTTCGTTCTCACCGGCACCAGAAACACACAGGGTGAGGCGAAATGGTAAAAGAGCAGTACAGAGCTCTGTGCTGGAGTTCAACCCTGAAAACTCCTGTAGGTTTTGATCAGTGATTCTGAGATGGTCCTCACTGCAGCTTACGGCTTCTCCTGTGGATCAGGGGATCTCGTTTTCCCCATCCTATGCAGCCAGCTTCTCTGATCCTCACCTGTGAAACTAGCTCCTTTGCTATAAAACCTCGCCCTCCTGTTTCTCTCTTCTGTCCCAGTTTCCTTTCCCTCTTTGCATTTTTTTTTTAAGGTGAGAACGTCCTGGTTTCTTTGTTTCCCCATCTGAGGATTCTCCCTTTCTCTTCAGACAGCGGGGTTTCAGATCCCAGGACAGTTCCATCCTCTGAAACTCCAGCGTCCAAGCAGAGCCCAGAATGACAGCTTATTTTCCTTGCTGTGCAACATTCTGCCATGATACAGGGAAGAAGAGGGAAAGTGTCTCAAGGATATTTCCAAGCTGCAACAGGCTCAACCACAACATTCAACCATGCAGCAATTTCATGAAAATAACCCACTCAGCTACGCAGAGCCTCTCCACAGCACTCCAGTGACTAAATTAATGAGGTTAAACCAGAACAAAACTCTGTCCCTAGGATAGGCAGTGACTTGCCTGCAGCACCGGAAAGAACACAGCTTGATTTGTTTCATGCCCAAGGATATGCAATTTCTGTCCTTGAAATCATTTCCTAGAAGGAAAGAAAGAAATCAGAGGCCCTGCTTCCCATTCACTATGGGAAAAACCCTGATCTTGTTTTGACTGAGGCTGCTTGTGAGCTAGGGTCAAAATCTCTCATGTGCTCATCTCCTGCTTCACCTGTAGAACCCCTCCAGATGGTGGGTGCCGCCAGCCAGGACCCATCCAGGGGACAACCTAGGCAACAGCAGTGGCATCAGTACATGAGACCACGCCAGATACACATGGCTGAAACCAAGCCTATGGACTGGTTTTCTTCCATGTGTTTTCTTCCATGTTCAGTCTTCTGGGTTTATCCTCACAGAACTGATGCCAGAACTCCAGGCAATGGCACCTCTGGGTGCGGAAGGAGCCTCTGTAGGGATCCAAGTACGAACTCTTGGTGCCTAATGTTGTGCATCCAAGTCTGCAAACCGTGGCCAAAGTATTTTAACTAGGCTGGGTAAGGGCTTGCTTCTCATATTGTTTCCTGTGCTTTTGTGCATTGTTACTTCTAAAGTTATTCAAAACATCTAAAGGAGGCTGAAGCAATTACATTGCAGCTAAAATAAAGTCCTAATTTTGTAATCCACTTCCCCCCTCACCCACACAGAAAAAATCCACAATGAAATATAGTGCATGAGAAAATACAGAATATTCCACCCACCCTTCAACAGTGCATGTATGAGCACAGCCCTATCACAGCCAGCACCGGGCTGGAGTGCTTTTCATTAACTCAGAATATATATGGGCAGAAGCTTGATAAGCAAATAGCAGTGTTCCCAGCACACCAGCCAAGCCCTATGAAAACTAAAAACAATAAATTTATTGAAAGCTTTTTTAAAATAGGAGGAAATTATTACTCACTTGAATTCTGTTCATGTTAAGGTCAATGGTCTTTTTTTTTCAGATTCTGATTGTTAATATTAGATGAAAGGACATTTCCTTTACATTGTATTTATGAACTCTAATGGCACAAGGGGGATAACAGCCACATACATTGCACACCAGAAACATTTCTGAATTTTGCATTGTTTAAGAATTAGTTCATTACTCATTTTCCTTTGACCTTTAAGTTAAAGCCAGGGTTATTTAAATACATTGGGACTGGTTCTGGTCTGTGAGGCAAAAAGAAATGATACTGTATTTTTACATTCTAGAAGTTTGGTGTCTATGAGAATACATGGTTTGCATTCAATGCATCTTAGACTATTCACATGGATAAGACTATGGTTTGAAAAGCACTGGTCTGAGAGGATTCGCTTCTCTCGCATTCTGTGTGATGCTGACAACATGTCCAAGAGGCTGTAGGATGGGACGAAAGCTTCAGTATCTTCTGTTAACAGCCCAATCCCTGCTTATGCCCCCAAGGCTGAGCACCCCAGTATTCAGCTGAATGTGCCTAGCTTTGCACACTGGAAAATATCTGTGTTGCCTAATTTTGGGGGCATTCAGAGGTAAAGTTTTGATTGCTAATGCAAGAGCTTTCCAAACATTGCACAAGTGCAAAATCATGGTCTTAGGTTTGCTGCAGGTTTCTGCTAACAGAAAACATAATTTGACAGCTGCCCCTGAACCTTTTGTGTGGTCAGCATTATAAGACAATTATCCATAAACCAATATACTCCTGGTGACATTTCCAGCACCCAAGAAATTGCCACCTTCACTCTGCTGGTGTTACTGTCATTTTATATCATCATTGATGAGAGTCAAAAGCTATCTTTTCACATGGAGGAAAAACAAAAGCAAACTGCTCAGATCTACCTGTGTCTAGGTACTGGATGCTGCCCAAAAGGCATCCTTACACTAGGGGACAGTTAACAGGGTCCAAAGGGTTATAAATTGTGCCAAACCTTCACCCAGTTGTAGAGCCATTTCAGATTTACTCTGGCGTCTGTGAGAACAGGGCTTGGCTGTGGGTATTCCCAAATACTCCCTCCCTTTGCATCAGCTGCCAAGACTGTATCTTTGTCAGCAAGATAATACAACTGCCTTCTCTGCTCCAACATTGCCGTCAGCTCTGCGACTTCCACGAAACACCTGAGAGCTTCCTACATGAGGTTGTGTCCATCTCCCCTTGGATGTGCAGTGCACCCTCTCCCACTGGGGAAGGAGATAGGGGTGGCCAAGGCCTTGGGACTAGGAGCCCCCACTTCAGCCCTGTGCTGGTGATATTGCTGCCCTTCACTCCACCCCTGTGGCTGGAGTTGCACTGTTTATTCTGGCAGTGGTTGTATGTCTTCTCTTGGCTGCTGAGACATCACCCTCATTTTTCTAGTGAGAGTGGTACCAGAGTATGTCCTCTCCCTCCTGCGTGCACAGCAGCCTGCAAGCAGCAGGGCTGCAACTCTATAAAACAGAAGTCCAACTCCTTTTCCCCCTGTCTTTTCCTTTTCTTGTAATGACAGGATAAACTGTGGCCTTCTCTTGCCATGGAAGGCAAAATAGAGCTGGGCAGCACGTGCTTATGTGCACACACCTCCATCAGAACCTTTGTGGTTCTGATGAAAGGGGACATTATTTTGACATTTGTGAGTGGTTTGGAAAGAGTTAGAAGTTTCAGAACCCTACTCCATCAAAACTGGTATCAACACAGATGCAGTTCAGTTTATATCTTCCTGCAGTATTTATTAAAGGCTTCTAAAAGTCCATGAAATTAGTAAAGACATTTTCTTGTTTGATTCATAAAGCTTTTCTGTTCATGATTCAAAGTTCAGCAACAAATTCTGCATTTGGCTACCACAAAGAAACCTTAAAATATGAAAAAGAAATTATCAGCATTCTAAGGGAATGAGATGTCCTTCTTTCACCTTCTAATCCCCTCTGCTCACACATGATGCACAACAATAAATCTGCACAGGAGTTTTTTACAATTCTAGTTCATGAAGAACCCCACTAAAGTTTTAGTCTCAAGTAAAGTTTCAGGACATCATCCAGATTTTAGAGATTTGGACTGAAGAAAACATGGACTGATACAATATTAGGAATGGTCTGTACATCCACACCCTATTTCAAACTAGCAATACTGCAGCCATTGTGTTAAACAGTCATAGATTTTGTTTACATTAAAATTTGCAGAAAAGACATTTGGGGATGCTTTGCAGCCTTTTGAAATAAGGTAAAGAACAGTATTTTTCCTGTTGGCCTCCCAAACTCACATATCTAAGGGCAGCTTAAAATGAAAGACAGTGAGGGTGTCATTCTGCTGCCATTGCTCTAAAATAACAATAATACACAAATAGTTCAGCTATTGAATAGAATTGGGTAATCCTTTGTACTTTTAGTGTTTCACCATCTGCCATGCCTAAAAAGAAGTACATGTAGCCAGGAGCACTGTGATAGATAGGCAGGCAAGGGATCATGACCCCTGCTTTTGACCTTGATGCTGAGAACTCAGATCTCAAAGGAGATCTAGGACTGCAAACCTGTCACTAGTCCTGCCCTTCAGAGGTAGACAATTGGCAGGGCACAGATTCATCTCTGTAGAAATGAGAAACTGTTGTGGGGCACTTAAAGTGGGGGGGAGAACACCAGAGAACAACTGCATCTCAAAGTACCCAACTTACTCCTCTCAACCTTCCTCTCAGCATTTCCCTTCTCTCATTTCCATACTGAAAGCAGATATAAAGATGCGAAAGATGTTCAAGATGTGGCATCCATTTGGAAACTTCCCAGGCAGTTGCACTAACACGTTTTTAAAGACTGCCTGTAGGTCTTTCATCTGGATTAGCTGCACATTCTTTCCTTGAGTCTTTTTTTTTTTTGTACTGAAGAGCTCACTGGCTTTTATCGGTGCAGGACAAAGTTCCCCATAAACCCCCACCTTAGAACTCGCTAATTTACACAATAGAAGTGGCTTTGGTACCATCTGTATTTACACACGAAGGGCACCTGGATCCAAATGAAGCTTCTTTGGGGACTGACTTCCCTTTGCAAATCAAGAGTACATTCCAGAGCTTCTCTCACTTCAAGTTTACACCAAATATGCAAGTTCAGCTGGCTTATTCATTAGAGTAAGGCAAGAAAGAGCTGGCCTCCTCCTTAACTTCACACATAAGCCAGGTCTGTCTTGGGTTTTTTTTTTTTTTCTTTTCCCTTTTTAAGTGCTAGAACAAGTAAGCAGAGGTTTCTGCTTTCAAAGAAAGGACTGGTGGATACATCACACCAATCGTGTTGTCCATGTACCCTTTCATTAGGTTGGTTTTTTTATTATTATTGAAGAGGAAAATGACATAGAAAAAATGCAGGAAGATCTGTGCCAGACACATAAAGCTGAGGTGTTCATGTTTTGCAAATTGTTTCTTCTCCTGTCTGCTTGTTGATAACAGAGTATTTGACACTAAGCCACAGAAAATCAAAAAAATATCGCCTGTCTTGGCCAACCTGTTGAAACAAAATATCTCCTCTTTCCAGTCTGTTTCCATTCCCCTCATTAATCCTTCTTTCCTGCCCAGTTTAACTCTCACATCCTGTTATCCTTGCTTCGTGTTGTTCCACCCAAGACAAGGGTGATGCCTACCACAATAAATTCCTCCAAGAGACCTGGCAAAAAAAGAGAATGTGACAAGAATCTGCAGGTAGGCAAAAACCCGAGTGGCTGACCAAAGCTATATTGATATTTCTGTCATGATATATAAAGGCACTGCAGTAAAATGCTATACTTTTGGCTCAGTGGTGCCAGTCACTTGTTTTCAGGTGTGACTGCTAATTGGTCTGTCATAGGAAGATGAAAAGTCACCGTATTATGAGCCCAGTGTAAATGCTACACAGAGGAAGTTTTTCCTCAACCTTACAAAATTATTAAGATAGATCAGGCTTATTCTGGTATTATCTTAATCTAAATACCTACAAATGTTATCAATCAACATCAAATAACTGACTCCTACTCAAAATCCAGGTCAATAAATCTGTGTATGAGGATATGTAATTGTGACATTGGTCATGATATGTTGCCCTTTAAAAATTTTAGTTTTCCTTCATTTTGGAAAGGTTTAAATAAGTGATCTGATTGTCTTTGACCCAGCAATGGGAAATGAAATAAGAACAGCTGGGTAGGTCAAGGAGATGAGTCATGTTACAGTCAACTCCTCATCAGGAAGGGTCAGAGATCTGGACTACAGGAATTAGGACAGCTGAGTGGGAGTAAAGCAATTGCAAGTGTATTAGACTCTTATCCAAATCCCTTAAAATGGGTTTTGGTTCTTGCAAAGACAGGGACAAAGAGAAGTCAGCAGAAAACTGGTAATACCTTGTTGGAAATGTTTGACAAAAGTGGAAAAGAAATTGCTTTTAACACAATGTTCAGTGGAAAATGTCAATCTTTCCTCTGAAAATATGGGCTGCTGTCTAAAAACCTGGAAGATTTTGGCTGAAGAATTGTTGCAGCAAAATCCAAACTATTTTAGGTGAAAACAACAATATATCAGAAATGTTGTCAAAAGATTTCCTACCCTGAATCGATACAAACTTTTTAGGGTTTTTATTCCTGAAGTATATTATACAGAGCTAAAACAATACACACTGAAATACTGGCAAACACCACGAACAATACAGGTGCTTTCATTTATCTATTAATGGTATTAATGTTAGAAAGAGTAAACTGTGCTCTTTTACATGTATCTTACTACTTCCACTTACAAACAAGGGTTTGCTTTAATAGTGATCTTCTAGAAGAGGACACACCCTTGAGTGCTTCACACTTTTCCCCCTATAAATCATGTGTGAACTCAATCCCCTTGCCAAAATCTTCTCTCTGCAACACTGCTCCTGATCAGGTCCACCATTTCTGTTTCTTATCCACTCACTTGATACTACAGTAACCACAGGTAACGTCCTAGTGATGTCTCAAACCAAAAGAAAGCCCTTGTGGATGAGTGAAAGAAACTGAGTCCACAGGACTAAGTTCTAAATACAAATGTGCAACATGCCAGTGGAGCAGCTGAAAACTCTCTTCAGGTCAGTAAACGTCAGGTAAAATTGGATGCAAGCAAAGGCAGGCAAACAGTCTTTGGATTAAGCACATGGTTGTTTTTTTTTCTCTATGATTTTGCCTCAGGTTCATTTTAAAGTTTAAATTTTTTTAAAAAAATTATAACTCCAGTCTTACTGAGGTCTTATTGGGACTTTTGGGGGTTCGATTTTTTGTAAAAAGAATATTGAAATATGATAAATGCTCAGACAAACTGGTAGAAATCTTTCCTGAAACCAAGAGAAACAAAGATGAAGATGAAAGTACCAGCCACTCACATTGCCCTTGCTAGTTATTCCAGTGCTGAAGGTAATTGTCCTTGTCTCAAGGAACAAGCAGGAATCCATGTGCAACAGCAACATCCCCAAAGGACCAAGGACTAGCACAGTGTTGCCCGGTAATGAACTGCCATTAGCTCACTGCTAAGTAGCTGCATGATGTGACACATTAAAGTATTGCACAACTTCAAGAGAGCAATGAGTGCTTCAGATCATTGAGTGTTGTGGAGTCTCCATCCTTGGAGATACTCCAGGCTCAGCTGGATATGACCCTAAGCAACCTGATCTAACTTTGAAGTTGCGTCTGACTTTGAAGTTGGCTCTGCTGTGAGTGGGCGTTGGACCAGGTGACACTGAGAGGTCCCTTCCAGCCTAAGCTGTTCTATGTTTCTCTCTAAAGCTGCTCAAATTAGTTACTTGTAGAGCTACAATAAAGACAGACAATGATAATGCTTTAGTACAGAAGCTATAGGCAGCAATGTGAGTGAAGTGTCTCTTCTCAGAGGTGAAGACAAGATATGAGAGTTGCTGAAGTCATGACGATCTAACAATATAAACAAGGCAGTTGTTTGGAAGATAAGATAGAGTCTTTTTATTAAACCAGCTGATAAGGATGAGAAAACAAAGATAAGGTTTGGAGCATGTAAGCCTTTTTCAGTGTAGCTTTTTTTCATGTTAGGTCATCTTCAGTTGATCATAATTACTGCAGTGCTAAACTATGGAGAGATGGTTACTTTATGCATATAATAACTCAACAAAATGAAGAATGTGAGATTAAGTTTTAAAATGTGTATTAAGAAGACCTACAGCCTGAAGCAAGAGGATCATTGGGTTTGTTCTGAAATAAAATACAGTGTAAAGGTAAATTCTGCAAGTTGGATTTCAGAAGTCATTTTAATGTACGGGTTTATGTTTCATTTCCTTGGGATACCCCCATTTTCACAGACTGTAAAACTACTGTTCAGTTCACTTGAAATGGTTGTGGCTGCTGAAAAGAAACCCTTGTCTGGGACAGCAGAGGACATTTCAGGCCAGAATTATTAAATTTCTTTGCTAGCAGTGATGGCCTTCAAAGTCCCAGCCCCAGGAGCCGCTTTTACACAATAAATGTATCCAGATTATATACACTTAAAGCAAGAAGATAGGCTTTACACCTTTTTTTTTTAGAGACGTCTTATTTCTTCAACTGTTCAGCATTAAGAACTGTCCCAAGTGCTGTGTGGCAGCTGTGTATATCCTGCATGCAGAGAGCAGTCTGACCCGCTCAGGACTGGTCGGTAGCTTGGACAAATCTGAACCTCCTATATTTTTGCCCTTAGATTACCCTCTAGATTACCTGTTAAAAAGTCCCTGCCATTCAGCTGCAGAATGAGTCATTTGTTTAGAGTCTGAGGAGAACCCCAAAGCCTCCTTTCCTCTGTTTCCCAATGGTCTTCAACTCCACATAGCTCAGCATCCCTTTATTTCTGCTGCCTCCCGCTCTGTGTGCACTAAGGGTGAAGTTATCAAGGTGGAGGGGGGCTGGGGAGCACCCGAGACTTGTTTTCAAGTGCTGATATTTCTAAAGAATCCAAGGTTGTATGAGAGGTGGGCTATATGTGTCCAAAATAAGGTAACAATTCCGAGAAAAGTCACAACATGCAGGTTGGAAAAGTCACAAAGGACCCACATCCAAAGCCCACCGGATCAATGGAAGGATGTGCAGGAACCTAATCTGATGAGGCACGGGGCAATGAGACATTCAGAAGCTGCAGCCTTTGATACATGAGCCCTGTAGCAAAGATTCCCTGGATGCCATGAAGGTGAATTGAGGTTAGCAGGGAGCAGATAAACATAGAAGGGCGAAGACTTCCATCCACCTGATGAGGGAACATGGTTTGCTTTCATCTAAGTGGGGCCCTGTGTTTTCTAAACATTTCAGATGCTGCGTTCTTGTTTTGGTTTGGTTTTCATTATTAAAAAAGCAGTGAATGAAACCCCCAGAAAAGAAGCAGGAGGGAGAGCTGCTCCCACATTTTCACCTCTGGGTGGATTGCTTGACCCTGCCCACAGCCCCACCTCGAGTGACTAACGAAAACATAAATCCCTGTGGGACACGGGAAGATACTGTTTTTATGTATCAGCAGAGCATGCCTCAGGAGAGGGTATGAAATCATTGCCAAGGAATTGTATGCAGCTCCAAAGTAATCACCATCCTCTGTTTATTGCCTGGGTAAAAACCCTTTATTT
Organism: Porphyrio hochstetteri; assembly: GCA_020800305.1. Classification (NCBI taxonomy): domain Eukaryota; kingdom Metazoa; phylum Chordata; class Aves; order Gruiformes; family Rallidae; genus Porphyrio; species Porphyrio hochstetteri. The sequence goes on along the minus strand of CM036908.1, from coordinate 62,598,830 downwards.
CTTGGGTGTTGCATATTTGGTTCCTACCTGCTGCAGATGAAACAGACCTTTTGCTCTTCTTGCAGCTGCCTCCTGCATGATCAGATCTGCCCCATACTCTCAAATTTTCCCTTCTTTTCTCTTTATTGGCATAATTTTCTTCTCTGAAGAGCTACAGAATCATTTTGTTTATGCAGGAGACGCTGACACGTACCAGAGCTGCCATGAACATCCTGTTATCTGTAAGCAATGCTCCCTATGATTATTTTTCACAAAGAGTGTTTCAAAATTTCCAGGCCAAAAAGGCTTGAAAAGTCATTAGCTAGCATGAAACTCTCTGGTATTCAGCAGGTCTGATACTTCTCTGAGAACAACATGGCTCTGTCATCCACCCTTAGTGAATTATGGCTATACATCATGGAGGGCCCTATAGGGAGGGAGGAAAGTTCCCCATAGCTCAGAGCACTTGATTTAGGCAGGGAAACCCCTAATAGATGCCATGCCTGGAGAGCAGTGGCCAGTCAGGTAGCATAAACCACTCCATTCCCTGTGTATCTCTATTACATGCGCAGCTGTTTCAGTGATGCACCAGGTTCAGCATGTTTTCTGCAAAGCAACAGCTGATGGGGTAACACGGCTCAGTCACCTATACAGACTCCACATCTTTAAAGCTAGATCTTTTCACTATGAGATGAGAAACAGCATCTTAACTGACATGACTTGTGCCTAGCTTCTTGTGAGTATCAGTCCCGGGATGCCAAGGCAAGGAGCATGCAGTTTAGGAAGATCAGGTTGGATGAGGCTTTGGGCAGCCTGGGATAGTGGTGGGTGTCCCTGCCCATGGCAGGGACTAGTTCAGACTAGATGATCTCTGAGGTCCCTTCCAGCACAAACCAGTTTGTGAGTCCAAATCTAAGCCATGTCCATGTCCAGACCCTACAGACACCCTCAGTCTGACCTCAGACAACTTCAGCAATAGCAGATTAACCAAGTTGAGGACATTACAGGGAGACTATCTGTTCCTGAGAGCTACCCAGGACAGACCTGAGTAGAGGTCAGCACAAATCACAATTGATCAGAAAGGTTTACTTGAGCAGCAAACCCTATTCTTTCATATCACAAGCAAGTTTTGCCCCAGACAGTGCTTTAAAAAACTCAGATCCATCTATGTGGCTGGTGCCTCCTGAACACACGTGGACTTGTGTGCTGTTCTCACGACTCAAGCTGTCCAAGAAGTTTGTCAATGAACTTCTGTATCCCAACTAAGAAGGCAGCACTGGCTGGGTGTAGGTGATGTGTGCACCTGCTCACACTCAGAGGGTGATTTGGATCACTCTTTCAGCAGCGGGCTGTGATGGGAACACTGTAAAACATTTTGGTGCCATTCACAGTGTGAACGTTACAACCACTAAATATTCTGAGCCCCTGTGACTAGCCAGAGCCCTAAGATTTCATCAGGGATTCAATTTTTGAGCATGTCCTGAGGAAAATGTGGGAAATTCATCAATGGTAAAATTACTTAGACCTTGGGGTAAACTGAGACCTGTGTAAGTATTCCATAGGAATTTTCTAGAAGAAGGTACAGACATTTGATACTTGAGCATTCTATGGCTAAGGAGAGCTGGGGTTTATGCCTAGTCTTCCACAGACCCTGTCTCATGGGTCACATAGACTGGCTGGGGAATGCTGGGTGATAGACACCATCTTTTCTCTGGTTATATCCCAGAAGACTCTCAGGAATTACATAGGATTCCCTGTCTCCTCATCCTCTTATGCTTCTCCTCCACCCTCCACCTCTCCAGTCCAGTGAGTGCTGTCTGCAGCCAAGTCCCTGGAGCTGTGGCACATCCTGCATGGCTGCGCTCCTGGGTTCAGGTGGCAATGGCTGCAAAATGCTTCTCTACCAAATTCATGTTACTTGCAGGTTCCCCCTTTGGCTGTGCCTTTTCCAGGCACAAAGATAAGGTTTTGTTAACGCTGAGCTAGCTACTATGATTTAAAAAAAAAAAATCACACCTTTTGCCTTGTGCTGGGAAATCTGTGGGCGTTGGAGCAAGATATATATATATATTTATACACATACACACATATGCCTGTGTGTATGTTATATATTCTGCATATCTGTGTGTATCTATATATCCGTATCTACTTACATATGCGTATATGTACAGAGTAAGTCTTATCTGCAGAAGCAGGCTAATACACCCCTTTTTTTTGAAAAACAAACATTTATTGCTGACTTGTCAGGCATATTCCTTTTTGTTGTTTTTTTAACTTGGCCAGTTCTTAGAGTACAATAGTACATTGGCCATCTGTGCAGAGGAGAAGAGGGGTTTAATGAATAGACAAAGCAGGGAATGATTGACTGATTGGGACTGTTTCCCAGTCTCATTCATACCAGCCATACAATGGAATCACTCCCCATTTACACCACCAGAAGTGAAAGGAGAATCACGTCTGTTTTGAGTTCATTCCTCAGAAGCTCGGATCATCCTCCTGGGCAAAAGACTTTAAAGCACGTGTTGCTGAAGCCAGGCTATCTAGTTTATTCAGAACATGCCCAAGCCTTTTATATCTGCTAGTAAAACTGGCTTCTCCTCGGCCCCTCTGATGGTGTCACGCAGCAGACGTGGCCTTTGTATAGGGCTAGGACAGTTTGTGTCCGGACAAACTTGTTTATGCAACCCAGTATGCCCCTTCCTTTTTTTGTCCCCACGTATAATGACAAAGTTCTAGGCACGTGGGCAGATCACTTTCTTTCCCCTTTTGTCAGAGTACAAATTTACAACAGCCTGTTTGCATACCGTGCGCTGGATTTTAATCGAGTTCACTGTAAGGAGAGATAATAAAAATGAGAACCATGATTACTTCACAGTTGATTTCATTTGAATAAAGAGCTGCTCAATGACAGATGGTTTCTAGAGCTGCTCTATATGTGAGCTGCCATGATGTTGAATAGTAAGAAGCACAAGAAAGTGTGCTGCTGTGGTCTTCGGGTCCTTACTTTGTCTTATCTATATTCATGTTTTATTCAGAGAGGAAATTAGATTCCACACCATTTTTTATTCAGAAGAGAAGGTTGGAAAGGGATAATACACAGTATGCAAACCTGCCAGCGTCTCTCGGATCAGGTCCACATCCCTCTACTCTGCCAATACAGCTTTAACAGTATTCTCCACCAGCAAAACGCCCCATTGTGAATGTAGCTTATATCAGGAAAACTGCGCTTTTGGCAGTGTGACTTCTTTCACCTCCACCTTCAGCCCACAGGCAACTGTGTTATCCCAGAAAAACAAAGCTAGGGGGTTTGTTTGTAAGACCTGTGTGAGGAAGGGACACCTCTATGCGCTGCCTGATGCGGCTACACCAGCAACCCTCTGTAGTGTGGACGTGATCTGTGAGTCTGGCTCCACTGGCTCTGCATTTAGTTACTCCTGTCATATCCATATGCTGCAGCATTACACAAAATTGCTGAGGACTTTGTTTTCAGAGTTCTGTTCTGTGGCAGCAGCACCTTTCTGAAATACATTGAGAGTTTTTGTAACCTGTCCAAAGCAGAGACAGATGCTTGCAAACTCTTCTTTGCCTGCAAAACCAGAAGTCTGATGGTCACAACCATAATTTCTTACCTCAACTTGTAACATCTTGGTGAAATGTCCTAGTTGGAAAGAGTGTTTTTTCATCAGAAACATTGGGTAGTTTTTTTCTTCTTAAACAGAATATTCTTTGTTCTCCCTCACCTTTTCTGATCTCTCCCTGATCTCTCCCTGATTGCATGCTTACCTGATCCCAGCTCCATTATTCTGATTGACTCTCTTCTGAGCTGCAATGGAAAATCATTGACTTGATGAAAAAAATGCCAGGCTTGATTTGCACTTGGAACAAGTTTTCCAGAGAAGGTGAAAAATCTGAAATTCCTGAGCATCCAGTTAAGAGTTAGGAAGATAAATATTTGTAGTGATAAGGAATAACTTTTGCTAGACCAGCTATTGTGCTTGGAAGGATTAGACAAGTTTTTAAGCCCACTAGCAAACTTCAGTTCAGAAAATTCCAATCTTCAAAACTAGGTACAGGTTGGAAGCAATTGTCCTGAATTCAGTAAGTGTATCAGGAAGCAACATTTCTTGGGATGAAAGCTAGTTGGTGCCTGCAGCTTGCTGGTGTCAGGATTCCTAGTAAAAGGGAGTCCAGAAGTGCACTAGCCCTTCTAGCAGTTCAGAGGGGAAGTCGCAGGTAATTTATCACCTGAGGAACGCAGAGGTATTTGCTGAGAATAGTCACTGAGGGATTAGAACACACATAAAACCTCTGTCTTTATTGTATCCACAAATTTTGCATCCAATAATGATTAAAACCAATAGGTAAATATTTCAGCTTCTCAGGCCTCATTAATGGGATTCTTTCCAGTGGCTTTAAAATGCTGTGAATTGTGCTCACATAGAGCACATTCATCTTGTAAGCTTTTGGACTGAACTTTTTTGGCTGTTGAATCATGGGTTCAGCTAGTGACCACCTGTGACTCTTGAGATCACTGTGATTATTAGCTTAGGCAAGTGCACTTGTCTTCCATTCCTCCTTCCTGTCTCCATTTATCCTACCGGGGTATTCACCTGTTGTGTATTGTCGGAGTCCTTGATTAGGAGGTCTCCGGGTCAGGGCCTGTCTTTGTGTCCTTTGTTAGATCTCTTCAATATTAATCCCTTTCACATTGGCCGTATATGAAAGGTGGATTCCTCACAAATTCTTATTAAGTACCCAATTAATAAGAGCAAGAGCGTGTTAAGAGCACAGCACAAAGACAATGCTCCATTCAGATGCTGCATGAAATCTTGATGCTGATACTGTCATTTGAGTGAAGTGTGTCTAAGGCTGTGGATGAATCCCATGATGAGCACTGAGGATTATTATGAGAGATGGAGGGCGTTTTATTTACTTATTTGGAGTCTGGTGTGTGTATGATGAAATAAATAGCAAATGATTCCCTTATTTTTCACCATGCACTGTAGATACAGATTTTATTTTAGAACTTCAGATTTATCCTGGAGAAGAAAAATAAAAGATAAGTTGTCCAAAACATTAGCACCCAAACCTGAGCATAACCAAGGGCTTAATTCTGCTTTACACCTTCTCTAGAAGCATACCACAACACAGAGCCCTTTTATGGCCATTTGGAGGAACCACTACATCCAGCATCCCCTCCTGGGATACCTTCGTGTTTCTAAGGAACTCATCGGTTCCCATGTGCCAAATAATTAAAGTAGCACAGGCCCAAAATCTCAGTAGGGCAAAATGCCTAAAAGCATCAGCAAGGAACCTTGTGGTAGATAAGCATGGAATGACAGGGGGTTGTGTTAGAATGAGAGGAGAGCTGGGAGCAAGATGACTCTTTGAGGGTAGTGACAACAGGGAACTGCCAAAGGCCAGCTGATCATGATGGCAAGCAAGATGAAGGGAAAGGTTCTAGTAGGCCCACCTGGGACCTAGGACACAGAAGACCCTGTGTTTTACCTGAAACACCAAACTAAATAAGGTGCCAAGCTACAATATTGACTTTCAGAATAGACAGCTCCAAGTTTGTAACAGGAGGCTCCCATCTGAGGTTTCCAGTGGGTCCATACTAACAGGTGCCAGACTGTGAAGGCTGACTGCTTCCAGGCTTCTTCCCCTTGCAGGAGTTCAGGCTTCCTTCTTCCCTCTCTGAAGTCTCCTCAAATGCAAATGCCAGAAAGCACAGTGCATGGAGTGTCTTGAGTTTCTGACTCTACCATAGCAGTGCCCTGAAAAAATATTCCCACGGTGCACCTCCGGCTCTGGATGTGAGGTGATAAAGGCAGGCCTCTGTGTGCTCCCAAAGATGCTGGGTCCTCGTTTTGCCATTCATTGCCCTATAGAGCAGCCTTTAGCCTGCTCTGAATGGTAACAGGTGCTTCTGGCCCCATTGTGCCGTCCCAGCTGTCAGGGATTTCTGGGGACCAGTGAGTGAGATTGTGTAGGAGTTGCTTTAGTGGCTCTTTGCCATTCAGGAATTCTTTTGCGCCAAGGGAATCCTCCAACAGCTGTTTGGGCTGGCTTGGTGACAGCTTTGTGCTGCCGGAGCTGGGCAAAGCAGCCCCAGCTGGGCCAAGGATCTGGCTTCTTGCGTGTAACTTGCTTATTTAGGCCTGTCGCCCTGTTTCATAGGTAATCTCTGCTACTGTTAGTGAATGCAGCAAGCTGCTGAAGTTGGTGGCGTTTGCCAAAGAGCAAAATACCAACTGATGTAATTGGAATGTGAGATCTGCAACGCTTGAAAATTCTGCCAGAAACTAGTTAAATGGAGATGGCATCTCATTAAAGGGAAGAATGGGGTCTCTGTGCATGTTTTCTGTCCTTAGTCTAGGCAATGGATCTCCATCAAGTTTCCTCTGTGAAAGATAAGAATTTTAAAGAGAGGATATAGAGGACCTGCATCTGTGGGTGAAATGCGTAGGTGCAGGCCTCCTGTACTCAAGGATGCAACATCCAGGTGCAAAAAATGAAGACCTAGCTGAAGGCTACACATCCCTTGTAAACAAAGATATACTTTGCCATGCCATACTTTGGGTTTGTGCATGTGGCCTGAATGTCTTCCCTCATCTCTTTGTGCTATTGCCTATTCAGTAGCCACGAGGAGCATATCATAAGGCCAGCTAGCGATAGTGTCTCCATATCTACAGAGTCATGACTTGCAATGCATGCTTCGAGGATCAGCTGTTTGATTATCCAGAGAGCATGTGGCTTTACTCAGCTGCTCCAAGGAAAAAAAGCCAAGAAGGACAACTGACTGATTGTCAAGAAGTGTGGACAATGAGGCAGGAGGAGGAATCCATGTGACTGGTTTCTGAGTATGGTCCTTCAGTATCCAGTCAAAATAGAATTAGCTTGAGCTAATGACCTGCATATGTAAAAATATTTGTCCTTATTCAAAAGGGAGTGGACACCATATACTGTGAATGGAACAATGAATGCAAGCATTTGGGAATCCAAGATGTGCCTTGTAGCTAAGTCATATGAAATGACATCTCTCTCATCAGTGCTTTGTTGATGGGCAATCAAGTGCCAACAACACTGTGAGGAAAATAAAAGTGGCACAAAATAAAATCCTAGCAAGTAAGCCTGTTATCTGTCTGCTGCTTAATCTGTAAATACTGAAACAGGTTAAGCAGCTGTAGCTTAGAAAGAGATATTTTTCTGTTTGTTTTCCTGCATTTTGTAACCCAATGGATTAAAGTGCAAAGCTGGCAGGCTGCTTTAAAGAGATGTTCCTAGTGGGGCATTAAAAAGTCTTTATAACATACACTGGACAAAACAACCAACCACCTCACTGTCTTCACTCTGAGTGAAAATGGGGCTGCTTTTTACATTCAGTGCTTCTAAAGGATATGCTTTATTCCAGCAACTGGGCAGAGGAAGGATATGCAATAGAGATAGATATCACCTAGAGATTACAGTATTTGCCATACATAGAATCACAGAATGTGTAAGGTTGGAAGGGACCAGCTCCAGTAGCAAGACTTCACCACATTGACCATATCATGGATAGGAGCCTTGGCTTGGATGATGGGCACCCTCTGGATACTGACTCACCCAGGGACCTTGGCATCCTTCTTTCCCACTGTGGGGGAAGCCAGTGCCTGCATCCGGGGAGACGAGCTGGGGGGCAGTTTCCCACAGGAGGCATGAGAGGCTGAGTGGGTTTGGAGCCAGGACTTGCAGCTATTTGAATGAAGAGGTAAACTTCATCTGCACCCGGAGCCAGCGCGTGTAGGGGTTGGAGGGAAGGATGGACTCTCCCTGAGGTGATATCCTCCCTGCAAGGGACTCTCCAGGGTAGGCTGCAGAAATCTTTTTGATTCATAGATACATGTTGCACTTTCAAAGAAAACAATCCTTTCTTTTTTTTTCCCCCCTCCACTACTTTAAAATCTTCTCCCATGAGGACTTTATCCAAAGAGAGAAAACTCCTCATTGTATTAAAAAGAGGCCTGCTGGGTGAGAGGCATTGCACCAAATTAAAAATAAACCTGGAACATACTGCCAAAAATAATAATAATAAAAAAGAGTCTCTGTGGTGTGAGAAAACATTTCGCAAGCAAATTAATATAGGAAAGCAAAGGGGAACTTTCCTGAAGTAGAGCCCAGAGGATGTCTTAGGGCAAAGCCTGAACATTGCTGACCCAGCTTCTGTGGCTCCACTCCTGCTCCCATGCTACACAGAGTCCTCCCAAGTCTCCTGGCTCTTCCCCATCACACACAGTGCCTCCTTTGCCACACAAACCAGGATGTTGGATCCATCCCACTGCCCCCATTGCCACACACCAGAAAACATGACAGTCCTGTGGGTGTAAAAGGTTGTTGCAGATTTACACAACTTCAAATTTAGAGCATAGTATAAATTGGGAAGGAAAGCTCTGCACTCCTCTGAAAGTCTAAGTTTATGTCATCACAACCTGCTAATACAGGAAGTGGGCCAACTATTATCTTTTCATGCGGTGCTTTTGTCAGCTTGAGCACGGGTAATGTCAGCTCACTGGTATTTGTCATGCTTTAACAAAATGCAACCGACACTCTGGGAACAGGATGAATTTACATCATCTCCCTCAGTCTCAACCACCTCAAAAATCAGCAGTACCAAATGCTAGGCGGTTACCACGACCAGCTCACAGCCACTGGTGGTGATGGACCAGGTAGGAGAGAGAACACCGTTTTCTCAACACTACTTTTATCTCATACTTTAAAGCCCCATCAAAGAATTTCATACATATTTCTCTACATATTGCAACTTGTAGGGGCTGGACTTGGATTGTCTTTTTAGTTAATTGCTTTTCCACTGTATATTTTATTTAAAATACACTGGTTCTAAGAAGCTGTGCTAGGAGGTCATTGTCTCAGGTACTGTGTAAATGTCAGCTATGTTTTTGTTTGCTCTTTCATTTCCTCACCCCCCCCTTTTTTTTCTTTGTTAGGATTTTCCTCCAGGCCTTCCCCCCTTGAGTTTCAGAGTCCTTGAACCTCTGTTCCAGTTCCTTTACTTTTCAGCTGAGCATCCCACTATCACTAGTGATGTAGTTCCAAAATGCACACTATTCTTACAGCTGGGATGAGAATCTTTGAGGTTTTCTTTGAGTAGTATTTCTTCCTTCAGCCTCCCACAAAAATATTGTTGTTCATAGGCAACAAATCCACAGCGCTTCGATTCACAAATTTATCTCTCCTGTCCTTGTGGACCTAATCCTGTAACTGGATCTAGACACAGAAGCTACATGTACACTGGTTAATTAAACATGCCCAGCAGTGTTCTTGGGCACTGTGGCCAGTTGGCACAGAAAAGGCAGTGTCTGTCTCAGTGAGCTGCCTAGTTAAACGTGTTCACATGGCAATGGCTTACTGGAAATGGTGCCTGGACTGGTCTAAGTGCTGTGCCCAGGAGCAGAGTTAGAATGGGCCAAATTCATGCAGGGATGCTCTAACAGTCTGCTACAGCAGGCGGTCACAGCTCAGCCCCTGGGGATGCTGCTGCCATACCTGAATTTACTAGCATGCAGCCATTGCTGCCTGAGCATCTTCACCACAGAGACAGTGCTGAGGGAGCAGACCATAGGGTTCAGTCCACTACTTCGTTTGGATGAGTTGTTAGTACTGTGGTGCAACCCACATCTGCTGTATATGACAGCATACCACCTGTGGTTCAATGGCCTGCTAAGGTATGTTTGTCTTGAGTACTGTAAGATGCAGCTTAAATCATTGCTAAATTGCACATTATCTGGATGAGAGAAGACTGGGTGGAAGGGATCTCAATCCTCACTGCTGAACAATGACATAAAAATTCTTACACAAGATCACCCATAAGGCCAGGTGCCCCAGTCTGTCTCTGAGCTGCAGCAGGCTCGTAGAGAGTCCAAAGCAGGACAGGATACAGCAATCCTCCCATGGGAATAGCCTCCTCCCAGCTTTTAGCAATCAACAACTTCCTAAGCCTTTGCATTCAAGAGAGGCTAAAGGAATTTTTCATCATGAATGCTTCTATTCCTTCTCTGAAACCAGTTATGTTCTTGGCCTCTGTAACACCCTGGGAAAGGAGTTCCACAAATCCATTAGATGTGGTATGTAACAGTATTTCTTCTTGTTTGAATTTGCTGCTTGATCATTTCTGTGCATGTCTCCTGGTTCTTCTATTGTAAGAACAGCTGTCTTTATTTACCTTTTCCATGCTGTTTGGGACTTGAAACATTTTTCTCAGATGTTGCCTTTCATCATCGCTTTTTTCCATAAGGAAGATTCCAGTCTAGTTGTTCAGTCTTTGCTCAGAAGTTATTCCTCCATAACTAACATACCCTATTCTATCCCAAGTGCAGACCCAGTCTAGTTCTTCTCTGTGCTCGGGATGGAGGGAACAGACCATTTGATTGTACTTGGATTGAAGTAATGGCTTATATAATTTATTTTTTCCTGCATTCTTTCCCCAATAATTGCTAACATTCCAGTTGCCTTTTTGATCACTGCTGAGCACTGGTGGTGAGACAGTTTCATGGGACTGCCCGCAGCAGCTCCAGTTTCCCTTTCTGATTGGTAATAGGTATATTAGAAGCCCTCATTACGTATATCATATTCAGACTGTTTTTCTCTGAAGTGCATTACTTTGCACCTTCCAACACTGAATTCTATGTTCTGTTTTATCATCTGGTCACTCAGTAATGCCAACCTCTTCTGCAACTCTTTGCTGTCAGCTGTAGTTTTGACAGCCAGGTCCTACCAGATTCGGTGGAACCCCCCTGTGTTGACTCTATTCCACATTTGATTACTCTCTTTTAAAGAAAGCCAATTCACAGAGGACTCCATCCATCCCTCTGCAGACTCTCTGCAACCTACACACTATTGGTGTCATCCAAATAGAAGTCCTGTCATAGACTTGCCATTCTTCTCCAACTGAGGTTGGACTGATGAATTAAACCTCTTATGCATGCTGCTGGGAATAAGGTTGGGCTTCTCCTGCTCTAAAAGCAATATACTGTGCTTGATTGGCCCCGTGCAGCAGTTTTCATCTCCACATATCAAAGTACTTGAAAAGATGGGGGAGTATCAATGTCTCCAGGTGACAGCCAGGGAAACTGATACCCCTTTTAGCAGTAACAGTATGCAGTGTTCTAGAGTGGCTTGAATGCTATTTGTTGAATAAATTAGTTAATGAGTAACAGCAATAGTTGCTAATTAACATAGGCAATGAATATTTATGCTGGCATCTCGCCAGTTGTACATCTTATACAATGTGTCTTTCACTCTCACTTTCCCCTTATTTATTTCATACCATGAGCTCCTATCGGAAACGACCTACCCTGGCTCTGCCTCCCCAGCATCTGTTGCAGGGAAACTGACTTCTTCTTCCCACCCTGCAATGGCCAATCACAATCAAATGCAAACCTCAAAAATCACCCCCAGCCTCACCGTGCCCCTACTTCCCAACCGAGCAGTTGACCAATGGGCCCCCCACAGACCCCTAGGATTTACAGAGTCAAACTGTGTTGGGAAAACAAGATCCCAGGTTATGGGATGAGACAGAACTGGCAAGTAACCTGTGGGATTCAAGGTTATACCTGACCATTTTTTGCCACTGCCACAGACCAGCATCAGAAGAGCTGTGCCTTCGTAATGGAAGTGTCCTGGTATATTGAAAGCTTCATAAAGAAAATCAATGTGGAATCCAATCTTCAGCCTGCACAGCTCCAGGCCCATCATGGTACAGTCTGGATTAGCTCCAGTGCCTAGAATAGCCCCAAGCGTGTGCATTACACCCATCTCACTAATCACACATTTCAACTCTGTACTCCCTGTAGGATGATGAGGTAAGAATCTGTCTTTGTTATTGTAGAAATGAGGGAGTCTGTTGGTGTCATCTCTCCTTTTGACACGTCCAAGACATCTTTGCTGCAGAGAAGAGCATCATACAGGCACAAAACTTGAAGTCTGACCGCTTGTGTCCAATACCACCCTTAAAGATGGGAGTCTAATTGTTAGATTAAAGCAACTAATCACAGAATCACAGAATTGTAGGGGTTGGAAGGGATGTCAAGAGATCATCAAGGCCAACCCCCCTGCCAAAGCAGGTTCCAAAGCAGGTTCCTTCGGACAGAATGCTGGTTGCTGCAGAAAATCTCTCTCCAGCAGAGACTGTGATCTCACATTAGAGAATGATAAAATAGCAAATAAAAGTTTCATGATAACAAATGCAAACTCATGCTTACAGAGGAAAAAAAACCCACACCCTAATAATGTCTATCCAGTAATGGACATTGCAATAGCTATTACCACTTGGTAAAGACACACTGCAGTCACTGGGGATAGTGCTGTTAAGTAACTAACTCGGGGTCCAGTAGCACTCAGAAATAAAAACTGAATGTCAGGAATTATTAGGAAAGAAACAGAAAACAAAAACATGTCTGTCCCCACCCCTGTGTTGCTGTGTATGCTGACGGCATGTGTCTTCTTCACCACTGCAAGCAGGGCTGGTTGCTGTGCCTGGAAAAAACAGAGCGGGACCAGAAATGTTCACAGGAGATCAACAGGGATGATCAAAGCTACGGGAAGCTTCTAAAATAAAGAAGTATCATATGGGCTGGGACTGTTCAGCTGGAAAAGAGACCACTGGGACAGCAGATGAGAGAGGTATGTGAAATCAGGAATGGCCTGGAGAACGTGATAAAAATGTGTCTCATAGTGCAAGGACTGAGGAGCCTTTACGTGATTAAGTGTCAGGTTTAAAGCAAACACACCCAATGCATAACCACATTGTGACACTCGTTGCTGCAGGATGTCGTAGAGGCCAAAAAGTATAAATGGGTTCAAAAAGCAATTAGAAAAGTCTTGAAAGAAAAGTCCATCAAAGGCTCCTAGACTGCAGAGATGAAGATACAGCCCTGGCTCAGGAAGTCCCTAAACTCCAGATTGCCAGAAACTGGAAGGATGAAGTGGAGGAAATATCACTGTACTTGCCCTGCTCTCGTGCTGTTTTGGTGAGCATCCGCTGCGGGCTGGTTAGAGACAGGATATGGTCTAGGTGACCCCTCAGTCTGACTCAGCACTGCTGTTTCTGCAGCCTGGCTCTTTTCCAGCTGGGCTATTTCACCCGATGACTGCTTGGAGGCTGTATTTCTTCATGTGTTATTCAGGTTATCCAGAAGAGAGGATTGTCTCTGACAGTGAGGGTAGACCCTTGTTGGGATCAAGTCAAAGGGGCTTAAGTTTTTGGATACAATGATGGGTGCCAAGGAAGCTGGGACTATGAAGTCAAGGGTCCTGACATGTAGCTGCAAAGGAAAAGAAATAACAAGGACAAGAGCTAAAATGAACCCTGGGCCTGCTGTTGTCCTCTGGCAGGACCTCATTGGGGTGTGGGAAACCACTCTAAGATCCATTTCTTTTGAGACAGGCCCAATCTCCAACCTGTGCCACATAGGCTAGGAATATAAATGTGTAAGGGATTTTGTATCCACACCATACCCAGCACTTTCTGCCAACTTCACCTTCTACCAGGGAGTAAGAACTCTGGTCTTTGCACTGCAGCTCCTCGCCAGATGAAAGGGGGATGAGCATTGCTTCAGCCTCCTGCCAGTCTCTTCTCCAAGACTTCCCAGACTTCCCATGGCAGAAGCACAGAGCTGCAGGAGGTTCAGGTAAGGCCTTTTTCCAAAAAAATCCCCAACCCCCAAAACAACCAAAGCACCCAGGTCGTAAGCAGCACCTGTGCACCCCTAGGCACACGGTGCTTCCAGCAGAGCTGCTCCATGTGCTGGAATTGCTGCCTGTACTTTGGCATTCGGCTGTAATAGGGTGCAAAACTGAGCAGAAAAGCCCTCCCTTGCCCCATTTTGCAAAGCTACAGTGTTTGTGACCATTTTGCTGCAGAGCAGTAGTTTAAGTGTACTGCAGCAGCGCAGCTGGGTTTGAATTGCTAAAATCCCAGCACTAAAAACTTTGTCAGTGATAAGCCTAATCTCCTCTTCTCATCATTATCATGCTAGAAATCATGCTGGAGGCCTCTACAATCTGACTTCATTTGGCATTAACCATAATTGTGAGAACTTGCTTTCTGCATGCGTGTTTGGGCAGAGATTGTTTGCCAATGACTTTATACAATTATTTTACTCCCAGAAGTATGCCAAAATTAATTTCTTTTTACTTGAATTAAAAAAAAATAAAAAGGAATTTTTCCAAGGAAAAAAAGAAAATGAGAACAAAAGAAAGTGCCTGTTGTACAGCCCAACTCTGAAGTGTACAGTAATAGCCTCAGCAGCATGAGTTACTATGTTTGCATATAGAATAACGCAGCTTCTCCACTCAGCTTGGTGTCCACTGCTTCAGTGAACACTGCTGTGGCAGATGAAGTCCCTACAAACCATCTCTCAGTACGGGAAATACATAATGACATGTATTGCAGATGTATCTTCACCTTTGCTACTCTCTAATTAATAGAGATACAGTGGTGGGTTTGGACATCCTTTTTTCTTTTCTTCCACTTTACCAAAGCCCACACTGTCTGTTCCCTCAGTACTTTTTTCCTTTCCTTTACAGACTGTCGGGAGTATTCCTTGCCTCTAGGGACTAACCCTGTCCCTACTAAACCAACAAGAGACCTCACAGGAGGCACGGGACAGGGGCAGGAGTTGGGATGGAAGCTGCAGAGGAAGCTCTGTACTGCAGAGGGTGTGCAGACTGCACACGGGCTGACAGCGTTCAGGAGCCTGTCAGGAGCTACAGGGCTCAAAGAGCAGAGCCAATATTTGCAGCTGCAAATCAGACCTGATGCTGATCCCAACACTTTTAGATCCCAGTCTGATACCAGAAAAAAAAATAATTTCATAGTCTTTCTATTAAACACCTTATCAGTGATGTTAAAGCATCTGGAGTGACTGAGGGCTGAGGAGGAGACACTCATCATGAGAGAGGTTTATAAAGAGGAACACCTAAGAACATGAAACCAAAGATATTATTATGGCTAATGAAACAAAAGCATTTGATTAATTACTGACATCGCAGACGTACATTTTTAAAAGTGATTACTATAACTAGAGATGTCGAACGTGATAATATGCACTGAACAACATACAGTAGGGCTGGAGAAGATTTATGAGATTCTTCTGCACCTTGGCTGCAACAGGGTAAGTTCATTGAGTCCCAGGAGTTCACAGGAAGAGACCTGAAGAGCTATGAGCCTTCTCTGAATCCCCAGAGAGGCATATTAACGAAGTGAGACTGCCAGTGATGCAGATAATATACCATGAGTCACCTAGGAGGGGGAGAAGGCGACAAGGCTGCTGGGCTGCTGGCCTCTTCCCAGTAGAGGAGAAAAAGTGGCTTGGCCCTGCCTAGAATGTCCATGGAATTGTCTCATGGGAGTCACATGGGGTAATCACAGTGTTCATGCTTCTATGTGGCACTTTTTCCCACAATCCCATGGGATGGTTTGGGGGTGGCAGGGCCTTCTGCCACAGAGGGGCAAACCTGAGTTTTCCTGAAGGGCTTCGCCATGGGACACATGTACACATGTGTACACAGTACACATAAACTTAGCTGTCCACTGGTGCTTTCCACCACAGTGGCTGAGGCATGGTGGAGCCACACGGCCTTCCAGCTCTTGGCCTTGCGCAGTTTGCTCAGAGAACACCATTACAACCCAGCCTCACCTGCTGCAAGGGGAGGGGATGCATCCAGCCTCCATTTGCTGGTGCAGCCCCAAAGAGATGGGGCTGCAAGGGGAGGGGAAGCACTCTGAAGAAGGGCTCTTTCAGCCTCCCTCTTCTAGATCAGGATGCCTCCAAAAGCTGGGGGCTGTTACTCGCTTTGTAGAGACAAGTGTTGGAAAATGGGTAATTTTTCATCAACCCATTACCAGTTGTCACATGTGGGTCAGACTAGTCACTGGTGGCTAGCAGAGCAATCTGCAGGAATCCCACTGTCTGCTGCCCTGCTCTCCTCCTGCTCCACAGGCACCAGACCCTGACTAATCTCAGAGAACACCAACACACAGGCAAAACTCAGGCTACACATTGCATGTTCATTGGTAAGCTAATTTTGCTCTCTCTGCTCTGATTGTGCTCTGGTGCTCACAGCTAGGACTAGCCACCCTTATTTAGGCAGTGACAGTAAGGAGGGGGGAGCTCAGCACAAGCAGGCAGCCGAGTCTTTGATGTTTCCACCCGCAGTCAAGTAGAGGACAGCACCTAGAAATGCTACTCCTCTCTGAATAGAAATAAGGATTTATCAATTGCAAGCGAGGCAGCAGACAAAGCATTTCTGAAATGGCAAACAAATGGTGAGCACAGTAAGGAAAACAAGTTATAAAAGAAAAGAATCAGATATAAGAAGGCAAGTTGCAACAGCGAACGCTGGGGATTTGTCTAAGGGCCAAGAACTTGGTAGGTGCTCTTGGACAACTGCAATGTTCAGATTTGGAGCCAGATTTTCCATCGGGGTAAGCAAGCAATGAAGTAAATTGAACTAATCTGATTTATAGCAACAGAAACCCTCTGCCATGAAAAGCAGAGATCCCTCCAGAATAGCAAGGGGCATCTTTCATGAGTCGCTGCATGACAGCAATTCCTTACGCACTGGAGAGATAAGTCAATGATTTCACTGGCAGACATATGCCCACAGGGATGTTTCAAAAGGTGAAAAAAATAGCAATATCCTTAAGCTACCTGTAACAATTGCTAATTTCCAGCTACCTCCTTTTTTAATCATCGAGACTGGCGTATGTTGACATTCCTTTATCATCGCTATTAATCAGCTCTTACTATCTCTGTTTAACTACCACCTTCACATGCCCCATGGCATTTTTTCTTGCATTTGTATGACAGGTCCATAACCTTAACTGTGTTGCCCTGTGCTAACGACACCGAGTGTAATGCGATAGGTTCAGATAAAGGTGCTAATAAAATATTCTTGCCGATGCTGTTAACCCAGCGGTTGAGGGAAGGTTACTGGTCCTGCCCTTTCCAGAAGAGGTCACTGCAGAATGGATTTGTCAATCACATCTAGAAACCATTTTAAGTCAAATACCCAAAGTCAGTTACTTCTTTCCTCCCCAGGCACACAAGCAAACTCACACACATCAAGGGTTTTTTTTGGGTTTTTTGGGGGTTGTTTTTTTAAAAATAATTTAAATGCATGGAGATGTAAATCCAAACAGAGCCAAAGCCTCCAAGTTGCAGAGTGGATCTCCCCAGAGCTCAAGTGGCCAGACACAAAGTATTTTGAATGCTTACCTCTCCCAGTTGGCTAGATCACACTGGTTTTAGGTGAAGATACCCACTATAAACAAAAGCAACACATTTTCTAAAAATAGCAATGTATTTTAATATCATTGCTAGAAGATAGGTTACTTTTGATAGCAGATGTATTGTGTAATTAAAAAAAGGGGGGTATATTTTTTTTTAGTATTATTGTCCTTTATCTCAGTTTCTGAGGTCGTGGTGTTGAATGCTGTACTCACAGTGAGATTTAAGTCTGATTACCCAGTATGGAAACTTTTTTCACATTCATTCCTCTGGGGTACATAAATACAATGTGAATATGGACTGTGTGGATTTTCCAGTGCACCCAAGGTCACACAAGGGCTGCCAGGGTAAGGACCAAAGGGGATTGGCGTGGAAGATCAACTCTGCTGGACATTCAGTTTTGTCATGACAGCTTTCATGATGATCACCTGGCCTGCTGTATAACCCTGATACAAAATCATCTCCCATGAGCTCTTCTCCATCTTCAGATGTTGCAGAGGAAATTTTGGGAAGTCATCTGCCCTTGATTTACAGAGAAACTGAGAATCCAACTTTACTCTAGCAAGAAATGGTTAATTACCTTCAGTTTTTTTACTTGACTTGTGTTCTGGATGTGTCTAGAATCAACAACCAACCACTGGATTTTATTATGGGTTTATTTTCTGCTTGAAACATCTGTTGCATTTTCCCCATGCTCATACTTGTAGACCGCAAGTCACCCCTTTGCCTCTTTCCAACAGACAAAATTCCAAGTCTCCTATGGTAAAGCTGTCCAGATCTCAGATTGCCCATGTACCTTTCCCTGATGCCTTTCCAACCTGTCAACACCTTTTTTGAAGCGGGGATGTGAAAGCAGGACTACAGCGTTCCCGTGGCAGCACCATGCTTTTGTACACCAAAATAAATCCAGGTCATGGCTCCTCCTGTGTGTGCTGAGGACATTCTGCACAGCAGCAGCACACAAGGAGCTGATATTTACTTGGTTATTTCCTATCGCCCCCACACCTATGCAGCTCGTCTATGGCACAGGGAATGGAGTCCTCTTCTTTTCAGAAGGATCTTTGACTCCCTCCAGCTCCATAAGCTGTAATAAAAGGCTGGCCCTGAGCTCAGGGAAGAAAATGCCTCCCCTGCTCCTTGGACCATTTGGCTTAGGACCAAGCCCAGGTTTAAGTTAGAGCCTCAAGGGAGACTCCCCAGCTGCAGCAGCACAAAAAGGATGGAGCTGGGAGCAAGGGTGGAGCTTGCATTCCTCAATCTAACAGGAGACTTTTAGTCTCTTCCTCGCCTCCCTTTCTTTGAAATGTCTCTCAAGAGATGGTTAGAGAACAAAGGCGAGGAATGAATAAAACACACATTATCAGCACTTTGCATGAGTCCTGCAGGGATAGGTGGCAAGCTCTCTCCTTTTCTCCTCCCTTTCTTGTTCTTCCCTCGCCATAGTGGCTCTCCCAGCTCCAGTTAGCTTGGCATCCTCCTAGCAAATCTTTGCAGATCTCCCCTTGGAGTCACAGGAGATGACGGCTTCTGCTGCTTGCTTTGCTTTTATTGGCATCCCGGTTAAAAATGCCTCGATCAGAATGACACAAACAGCAGTTGCAGAGGGAAACACACAAGAATGGGAACAAAATGCTGCACAATGACAAATGGAAAGCCATAGTTGTCGTGGGGTGGTGCACGTCACTGACTCACTGGGGACAAGAGCAGAGTCATATCACCATTAGGAAAATCTGTAAGGACTAAAGTTACATCTTAGAACAATGACATTTTAAAAATGAATATATTCTTTCTTTTCTGTCTCCTGAAGCTTACCTTTGAAAACTACACTGTCCAGTGCTGCACCATGCTGCTTCTTTTTTTTTGTTAAGAAACATAAGATAGTAATGGAAATTACTTCCTTTCCAATCCACAGGGCTTTACAGTTTCTCCAAGTGTAACTCCATTAGTGCCACGCAACAGAAAACCAAACCCTACATCTTGTCCTAATTGGTCAGAGTTATTTGTGTAGGCCAGAAAATCTTTTGAACGCATTGTTTTATTAGCTGTTAAGAGGTTTGTGCCTTTTCCAAGCAAGTTCTGCCGAAGACAAGCATTTGCTAGCCTGGAATATGTCAGCATAGCTCTGTGAATGATGTAAAGCCAAATCTGAATAATGCCATCGGTATTAATTTGCATGACTACTTAATACAATCATGGAAAAGGTGGATAGGGATGGATCGTCCATTGTTCTCTGCTGTTCATTAACTGGCTTCAAAACACACAAAAAAAAGAAGTAGTAGTTTTGCATGCAAGAGATAGTAGATCTATGGAATTTCTTGCCAAAGGATGTTGTGGGTGACAAAGTTTATATGGGTTCAAGCAATGACTGGACAAGTGAGGTTACTAAACATACAGAAACCACAGGGAGCTTAGGGAGTCCCTGACCTGCGAATAGCTGGATGCTGGGAGAGTACCAGGGTGACATATCTCACAGGTTTGCCCTTTCCTTACTATTCCCATGGCAGATGCTTGTGATTACAGTCCAAAACTGGATGCTGGGATAGATGGGCCTTGGTGTGATCTGGTATGGCTACTTTGCTGGTTTTCTGTGTGTGGTACAGATAGTGGTGATAAGGAGGCTGTAGTTGTGTTTCTATTCCCAAAGCATTTAGTTCTCATAAGAAAAATGACCTAGATAATTGTATTTATTTCTAGCATTACAGTATGTTTGGGGTTCTGCATGGTTTTCAAGAAGCGATGTCGGTCAGTGGCAACATTGCTTATATTTTCTGTGGATGAGTCGCACCTTCTTTATTCAAAATCTCACAAGAAAATCAGTAAGGAGAAAAAAAAGGAGAGAAAATTAAAAACAAAGAAATGTAGTATACGTGTTATTTTGACCCAAAACAAGCCCATGACAGCTTAGTACACACAGACATTTCAACAGGCATGTTGGCTTTACAATTCCCTTTTTGGCGTCAACATAAGTGATGAAAGGTAGCCATGTGTCCAGATAACTCCATATGAGTGATTAGAAAACCTGGTCATTTTAACCATGGCACAGGCCCCTACCTGCCTTTTTAGAGACAGCTTTCATCCAAGATGCTTGCCGGATGCCAGCTTGTTGGGGCATTACCAGTTAACATCACATACCTGTGAACATGCAGCCCAGCCCTACAAGAAGCAAGTGCCAGGGAAGAGGATGAAAAGCAGCCCCTAAAAAGCTTGAAAACTCCAGATGGGCAGGCTGTCCCCAGGGAAGAGTTCTCCTCTTGTTTCTATCAGCAAGCAGAGGGAAACAGTTAAAAGAGACAGGCCTTGTTTGCATTAATGTTTAGAGTGTTTTGGCCAAAATGTAGCTAAAAAATGAGTCTGAAGGTACTAAACACTGTTGTGTGAAGCTGGAGCTCAGACCAAACAGAGGAATAGAGGTGGCAGAAAGGCATCTTCAGCAAGCAGGGGCTCGGCTCAGCCCCCTGTGCCATCGAGGTCTCTCTGGAGGACTGCACAGAGATCAGACTGCAAGACTATGACGAGGAGAAAACACTGGTGCCAGATTGATGGCCAGTGGAGAGCTTTTACCAAAGCAGTGAAGGACTGAAGCTTAGCTGAGAAAATCCAGAGAGGCCTTATCTATCCAGCAAGCCAGAATCACCTTGGCTAAATTAACCAGTGAAAGCGGGAGAGGCATCGCTTCCCTGAAGGGCCGGAGATCACCTGAACTTCCTCACTTCCAGTCAGCAGGAGTGGCGAAGGGAGCAGGAGCTGAATGAACACCACCGTACGGATGTTCAAACTACAGGTGGAGAACTGAGCTCAAAAGCTGCTGCCAAGATGCTGCTGGGGGTGGGAAACAGTGATTCTCACTTAGCAGCCACAGATTAGATCTAGATGCAGACGCAGATATTGTTGGTTTATTAATGTGCCTATTCTCGAGGTGGGTGGCACATCCCCCCAGGGGGGCTGGAATGCATAGGGTTGAATAGTTTACTTCTGTGAGGAAGAGAGCAAGTCTGAAGTAAATTCCCCACACTGCTTCCCTCTGTGTTATTACCTGGATCAACCAGACCTGCTCCGGCCACATCCAATGTCCACAGGCCAGGCAGGGCTGGGCATGGAGCCCCTGCCTCAGCATCAGCTGTCCTCCCCCTGCCCAAGACATACCCAGCTGCTCTCACCGTGGCCTTGGCACTGTCCTGGTCACACTCCTGGCCCTGCACCAGGCACTCCCCAGCGATTCCCCCTGCTCCCTATTGCTATGTCTATTTGTTGTAGCAATTTATGGCAAATAAATAGTGCAAAAAAACTGACCAAAGCCTGAGGTACCCAGCCTCATGCACATTGTTGGTCCCACTGCTGAGAAAAACAGCCAAATTAACCAGAATTCATCTGTTCCATTTAACACCACCCATCTGACTTCTGTTCATGCAAGTATTCAAGTTAATTCTTCTGTTTATCACACTGTGGTGCAAGTGGTTGGTCCTGGCTCTTGGTCAGGAGGGTGTGTTACCACAGCGGTCTCCTCTGCCTGGGGTAGCTAGTGAGCTAGTGAGCTAGTCTTCACTGTCTGGGAACTTCAGTCCTGCATGAAGAGCATGGATTCCCACCTGCCCCTGCCGCTTTAGTCATTGGGGTTCCAAACACTCCTCCAGTGCCTGGGTCATCTGAGAGCGGTGTCAATGCAGTAGGTGTGTGAGGGTGGGTCAGAACAAAGTTCATTTCTTTCAGTAACTTGATGCTGGCTGAGGTCCTGCCCGAGCCCATGGGTCTTTTATCACAGCCCACTGGTTCAGCAGAAGCTGCCACTGGGATTGTCTGAAGGGCAACTGAGGCCAGAGGTGGGTTTAGGGACCAAGGACCAGATCAACTCACCAGGATCACAGTAGTGGAAGCGCATCAGTCATACAATAAGAAAGGTCACCCAATGCTGGGTGAAAGGAAGGAATTATTCTGACTAAGCCGCTCCTGTGGATCACCACAAGTTTAACTCATGAGTGTAGGTTCAAGAAGACTCCTAATTTTGTGGTGGGAAATGCAGAGGTTCTATTTGATGTTGCAGAGCTCAGTGCTGTAGAGTTGTTGCCTCTGAATAAGCACCCTCTATCAGCAAAGCCTGACACGGCTTTGCAAAGAGCTGAATTTCATTCTAAATGGATGTATTTGTTTTGGAAAGGTGTCTGTAAAGCCAAACGTGGTGCAAGCGTGCTGCTGGCAGTGAATTTGCTGGCAGAGTCCCTCTTGGCATGCAGCAAAATTACCAGTCCAGCTCCATCATTCATGCTGGGCCTGAATCACCAGCATGTTGCTGCAGCTTTGTGCTGGTGCCATTCCAGAGAAAGGAGTGAGGGGCTCCAGAGAGACCTGGAGCCCTACTGTGCTCCCACTTGTAGGACAAGGACAGGGGCAAGCTGCCTGCCAGTGGCTGGCTCCGTGCAGGAATGCCCCTCCAAGATCCTCGCAGTGTCGGTTGCCATCTGCCCATCTGTGCCTCCTTTTCTCCCCTGGTCCTACATCAGGCTGGGCGAGCAGGGAGCAGCCCAGTGGCAGGGATAAGCAGCTGCAGTGCCTCCCACAAACAGCGAGAACTGCTTAAGTCCCAAATGTGTTAAAACATGATGACGACAGGGATGCTACAGTGGAAACTGGGAAAAGAGGCACAAATCCCAGTGAGGTTTGCATCCTACCTATGCCCAAGGTGAGTATCGCCCTGGTTTATTGGGGGACAAAGTCAAGTGGTTTAGAGTCAGATGGATAAATGGTACATAGAGGCAAAGAATGATTTCAACGCTAAGACCATCAACAAGGACTTGAAATAATAGGATTTAATGCTTACCACTGTCACAATTCTCCTTTGTTGCCAAGCCACATTATTTCTCTAGGCTGCAGCTCCTTCCCTGTGGAATGGGGAATTTCATCTTCCTTCTCCCATCCTTTGCTGTACCTGTCTATTTAAACTGCAAGTTGTTTAGGCTGAGGGTTGTTGGTTCTAAGGTGTGTGTACAGGGCATATGCCTAACAGCAAAAATGGGAACTTAGGACCACCATAAAACTGTTAAGTCCCATGAAGGAAAATTGTCACCCTTGCAGGCTCTGTCTACAAAGTGGCCATATATGTGGCCAGCAGTTTGAGAGGCATTAATCTGACATTTCCTCCTACTCTCAGTCTCTTTGACCCCGTGTGATGCCAGACATCCATGGCTGCAGCAAGTCTCCCTAATCACTAGCTGCTGGCAAATACACAATCAGCCACCAGCCACTTTTGAGGCATGCCAGACACGTAGTGGAATATGTGCTCCTCTCAACCCATCTGCACAACAGGCTACAGATGCCAGCTGCTTTCCTCAGAGTGACACGGACGAGAGAGAAAGAAGGGAAAAGGAGAAAACAGAGTAGCTGAAAACCATATTCTCCATGCTTCTTTTAACTCATTTCCATCTTGCCTGCATGATATTTTCTTCCTGTTGCCCCATTTTTTCTCTCCTTTTCATTTTTACTTTGACTAATTAGGCTATCACTGAGTTAATGAGGTTAGTGAGTTTTTATCGCATGACAATAAAATATGACATGTTCCTAAAGTGTCTCCATACCGGTCCTTCAAAATACAAGATTTTTATTCAACATGTCCCCTGCTTGATGTTTGAGATCATTTGAAAAGAGAAGACAGGAGCAGCCAGTTCTGAGAACCCCTCAGCTTAAGTCACTCTTCCTTCACAAAGAAAACCACTACTGTGGTTTTCCATGGGAATATTCCTGATTTAAAGAAGAATAAGGTACAAAAGAGCACAAATAAGCCTAGCCTTGTTCTGCTTTATACTTACCCAACACTGCTCTGACCCCACTGACCATGATGAACATACTGCTGGCTGATGCTGGCTGGCAGCAGTTGAAATAGCAGTTGGGTAGTCTGAAATGAAATCTAGCTGGTCCACACCAGGGACACATGAAAATGGGAATGTGCAAGTCCTGAGGCATGTTCGTGCGGCAAACTGTTGTGAACCAGGCAACTAGGTAAACAGCTGGTCATCATGTTGCCACAATATTAACAGGGAAATGATATCACCACGACTCTTGTGCTGGTCATCATGTTGCCACAATATTAACAGGGAAATGATATCACCACGACTCTTGTGCAGGATCATACAATCAGACATCTTTCGTGCCAATATTTTAGGAAGAAAATTTTCATCTTGAAATTTTTATCCTCCTGGTGCAAATGTAAATGCAATTCCTTTTCTTTTAAAATAAACGTAGCTGGGTATGATTTTGTGCACGAAGGGGGACTGAACTAGTAATACAAAAAAACGTGCTTTGGAAACCTTGGATATAGGAAAAAGGAGGAAAGAGGTCCTCACTGTGTGCAGCTTTTCCATATGGAAACAAAATGAATGAAAGCAAGCAAAGGTTAATCATTCCATGTGCCCTCAGATGAAAGGTGGCTGGTGAAGAGATCATTCTGGGAGTTTGATTTTTCTAGCACTCAAGTTTTTGTGAAATTCTTAATTTGGTCAGCATCTCCCACAGCAAGCTCCTCAGCTTATCTGGGAGCCCTACAGACCCTCCCCGCATGTGTAATGAATAAATAAAGGTTGTGAACAGCAGAAGCCACATTTCTTCTGAGTGAAGTCTGCCTGCACAGACACACCAGCTGAATGAAACCATTTTCAATTCACAACTCTTATTAACTTGGTGGCGGAGGGGGAGATCACAAGACTCGTGGGTACAATGAGCTAATTGGATAAAAGGCATGTGAAAACACTATACCTATAATGTACCTTGTTAGCATATGCAAATGAGATAATTATAGAGGCTGATAGCAGTTAGGCACAGTAATACATAGTCCATGTGAACTGTCCACAAATACTTGTGAGATCAAGAAATGAAAGTAAATGCTTTAAACATCCTAATTGGTTGCCAAAAGGAAATTCATTCCAGCTAGAATTTAATTCAGTGTAAAGTAACGTAACTCATTTGATCTCAATGAAGATCAAAAAACACAGCCATATCCAGACAATCTTGGATTAGGACGCATTGTTTGTATATATTTACTACATAAAGTTGTTATGCAAAACCAACCTAAATGAGATGAAGGCTCTGTGAAATCATTCATTACTATCTCTCATGCGTTATTAGTGAGCTGAACACTGTCCTTTTTGTGCAAGGAGGCACCAGGTCTTCCTGAAACCTGGGTTTGCATACAGGATTTGCACAAGTCAAATGGATAGTCAGATGTTTCTCATTCCCTCAATTGCACTCAGTGATTTTGCACTTCAAATGCTTTGTGCTTGCAGAAATTTAGGCCAGCCTCTCACCTTTCAAACTATTAATGTACCTCAGAGACATTTTCTAGGGAATTATTCAGGTAGACAACATTTTTTTCTACTTGATTTGCTATGAAATGACAAGCACTGTTAAACCAAAGGTTAATCATTGATTAAGTTTAATGACACTAAAAGAAACAGGTCATGTGAGAAAGCAATTGCACTTTCATTTTTGCTGTCACAGGTCATTTATAGCTTTTGATTCAAATTCCACCCCACGCAAAGTGTTGCTAACAACATCCTACTTCAAATTCTAATGTACTACAACTGCAGAGCAAGCATGTGAGCTGGCAGTAATCAGGCCATTTGTAAAGCATACACAGATTCTTTCATTCATCCTGGCCATTAAACTGTTTGAAAAGATTATTTTATTGTTCCACATTAAGAGGCAGTGCTTTTGACAACTTGTTTTACAGCAAAGTGCCCCATTTTATTTGTACACAGGACTATTCTGCCATTTTTCTGCATTTAAGAATTTAACCTCTAACTCATTCTCACCTGCAGTTCTTCCCACATTTGTATGGACTCAAAACAAAAACCAACAACAACAAAAAAAAGGAAAACAGCTTGAACAGAGAGCATTTATTTTCCCTGTGACCAATAGCTCTTGTGCCCTAAAATACATGAAGAGCTGAAAAGTCAACTGTAAGTCTCTATGATTCATTCAAGGACAGGTCCATCAGCTGCTCATAGCGGTGACAAGGTTTGTGTCTGATTTCATCCTCCTTCGTACTGTGATGTATACATTTGGTTCCAGGACGTGACTCTTCCTTTACACCAACATCAAGGAGATCAGAATCAAATCTTCCACCTGCTGAGGGAGAGTTAATGGGCATTGTTAATCCAATATGCATCTATGCTTTGGCCTACTAGCTAAAATAATTAGCCCTCTAACAAAGAAAGGAGCCTTTGAAAGGTTAGACGTGGGCAGGAAATAAGCAATAGAAGTAGATCATGAGGTTATATAAAGCCTCTGTAAGCTTTCTTTTCTTCCTTTTCATCCATGTAATATGAAAAAGAAGGGCCTACTGGTCTAAGCTTTTGGGCCCTCACATCGGGACCCACATATTTTATGCACAAATGTCAAAGAATTTTCAAAACTGACCTTGTTTGAAACAAAAACATTAAGACCGTGATACTGGCTTGAGGTAATAAAAACACTTCATAAAAGTCAGGGTTTCTGTTACTAAGCATCTATACACAAAGGGTGACTGTGCTTTCAAAAAACTAATGGTGGGACAAAAGAGATGTTCTAGCCTTTATTTGTAGATTGTATGTGAATTCAGGGATGAGTCTGGCTCTTTGGAACTAGACCGTTGCCAGATGCAAAGCTGTGGAGAACGGCTTGCCTCTGAGGCACAGCACTGAATCTCCATGCAATGGGCAAACCACTGCAAACAAGACTTGATGAAAACTGGCTGTTGGTATAGATCATTTCCGGAGTATCACCAGAGTTGATATCAGGAAATTGGCTTTAAAATGGTACTAGAACTGATGCAACAAAAGGAATGCCTTGAAGAATTAAGGTATTTCTCTTTTCAAAGAGTGCAGTGAGCATCATTAAAAAACATAAAACATGAAGAGAGGTCTAGTTCTGCAACACTGACATGGCATGAATTTTTCCCTTTAAGTCTAATTCAGGGATGATCATAAACAAACCTGCATTAAAAATTCTCATTTTCAGTGCTGCAGCATTGGAGTGCTGCTATGGACATTTTGAAGAGTCACTCTACATCCACAACTATTTTCACCCTTTCAACCCAATTCTATATTGTTATTGCTGAGTGGTGGAGCTGCCTTTGAAAACATACAAAGCAGGTGATTTTCAATTGTGTAAAGCCATGTTTGGCTTTAGGCATTTGAGTTCATGGGAATAGCCTTTCAAAGTGCTTGGTCCAAAGCATAATGAAGTCAATGGAATATCTCCAGGTGACTTCATTGGGCCTTGGATCCAGTCCAAACTCTGGAGCCTCGAAGTCTGGACGTCTCAGCTGGGCTCAACGTTAACCCTAATTGTTTAAAAACAAATTTTGCAAAATCAACCTCCTCCACATATGCCCTGTCTGATTTTGCAATGACTTGAGGGTCTCCTTGAAGGCTGCAGGCATTCAGCAGCATGCAAAATGAACTTCCACCTTAGGATAAGCCTTCTCACAAAAGTCACAATAGTAGGTGTGCAGTAGATTCATTATGTTGTCTCAATCCTTCTCTGCCAAAATTCCTCCATCTGTGCAGTTTAGTCAGCTTTAGCCACAAGTTGTGGTTGTAGCTCACTGCTGAACTTAGAAAGCCACATAGAAATTCACTTCTTGGAGCCTATTTCCTCCAGGAATCAGCTAAGAAAAATAAATAAATACATAAACCCCAAAATACAAAAAATTAAATTTAAAGTGTGATCTGATCTCTGAAACAATTCTTTACCCATAAAGTTCCCACCCAAGGAACTAGTTATATGCGTGTTTCAAGGAACTATATTGTTTAAAGAAACTGTAAATGTCACACAGTTAAAAGAGAGAGATGCTGCTAGATTTAGTTAAACAATTGACCAATAACTCAGTCAACAATATTCTTATCCTAGGTAGTAGTTATCAGCTTAGACAGCTGTTACAATCTTTCACTGTAATACTTAAAAGGCAAAACAGCAAATTCAATACCATATTGTTTGTGTAGTAGTGTTTGTTTAAAGGTAAATCACTCATAAAAGTGTAATTTCCTGCTGATACATAATGGCGGATAGTTGCAGGAAGCCGACCCGAGCAGACTGAGACCCTGAGATATGCAGCACTAAATCCCCAGCAGTACTTTACTCCAGCTCGAAAATGACTGTGTTTTTACACCCCGCCACATCTAAATTAGCCCCAGCATATTACCCCTTCTGCAGACGCCTCTCTTCTCTTTGTGCAACAGCACAAGATAAGAAAAAGTTCTACAATCGACACAATGAAGTTCGTGTTTCTTCAAATAAAGATTCCCTTCCTGCTGGGGAGACCCTGCTGGGCAAAATTCCCTCCCCAGTTTGTTTTTCTTACTGATTTGTTACTGAACCATACTTATACTTTGGGTTTCCTTCTGCTTGCATTCAGCTGGCAAGCTACCTCATAGGATTTCATCATTTTTGGAACAGCTAATTGAAGCTCCCAAACTCACAGTGGTTCATTCACTGGTTTCTGAGCATCAGCACATAGACAGAGAGCAACCATGGTCGGCTTTAGAAGGAACGCTCTAGGTTCATTTCACTAACACCAAAATCCCAGTTAACTTGTATGCACATACTACCTCTGCGCCTTGTGGCCCCTCAGCCTCTGCAGGGTCTGGCAGGACTAAAGTGGTGGGGATGATCCCAGCCCTGAGAGACTGACATGGTATCAGGCATAGGAAGAAACACACCCTAAGAGGAATCACCTGTTGTTCCCACCCTGGTCCTTTGAGCTGAATGCTTTTTGTCCAACTTCACCTGCCTAAATCTCAGATTCCTGAGTCCAAGCCAGCTATCTATATGATATCGGCCCATGGCAGGGGGTTGGGATTTTATGATCTTTAAGGTCCCTTCTAACCCTAAATGTTCTATGATTCTACATATTTTAAATTATAATCAGTGAAAGAAGGGGTAGAAAGCAATTCATGCTGTGCACTCTCTGTACCTTTGTTTGGGTGGAATGAATCAGCATCTATCTCTTAGATGGTCCCTAGTGCCCAAGGCAGGTGCATATGTATTTTACTTTCCTGCATTTCTCTGAAGAGATATCCCAGTATGTCATCAATATGCCTCAATGGTCTGATGGGAGAGAGCTTCCCATGTGCCATAAAGAAAGCACTAGATAAAATCTTACTGCCTATGGCTTAAGCCCACGCAGAGCAGGGAGGAAAGGACTTGCTCTGCATCTCTTGCCCTTTCTCTGCCAAGAGCCTAATTGCTCAGACATCTTAAGAGAGGAAGAACAACTTGTGTCCTCTGCTCTCTCTTACCCGTCTGTACCTGAAAAGCCAGACCCAGCCAAACCTGGATCCAAGCCACAGTGTTCAGAGGAAGTTTTGACAGAGTGAGGATGTTGACCCTCATTTATTAGGAAGGGCAGTTGCTGTGGAATTTTTACTGGGACTCTCTTGCTTGTTCTTTTGGACTTCTGATATGTGCATACGTAGGTATGTTTTACTGAATTCCTTTTAGCAGTCCACAGAAAGGAAATAGGAGTCCAGAAAGATCACAGAAAAGTGAAGTACTCTGCTAAATTTAAAATCATAAAACATTAATAGAAGGCTAAATTGGAAATCAGTTCAATCTGCCTCCATCGGCCAAGCTCTGCTTTCTCAGCAGCAAAGCATGTAGCTCAGGGAAATTATCCCATCTCTCTCCATTAGGGTTTGATGTTATCAGCTTTTTCCTGTCACATACAAAAAATTACCTTTAATTAGCTCAGTTTACAGCTATACTACCCAGCCTTGGAAACTTGTTTTGGAATAGGAGGAACCAGTTGTCTTCTCAAGTGTCTTACGAAGCATCAGCAGCAATAAACACATTAAAGTCCTGCAGCTCAGGAGGGCTGTCTGACACAAGCAAGCCAATACTTAGTCTTGGAGATGGAGCGCCATTGAACATGCCATTCCCCATGCACAGTCCCACATCCAGTCCCGTTCAGCCACCACTGCCCCTCTGCTGTCTCAACACTGAGAGGAACAAGAGCAAAAAAACACCTTGCTTTCCTATGTCAGCAAGCATATCCCAAATTGTAGTCTAGATAAAAGACTTTATTACCTAAAGATGCTTTTTTTTTTTTTTCCCTCAGGTTTGTTTGGCCTTTTTTAACATAAATGCATTTAGGAACATGAGTTTCCAGTGCAGTGGGAGCTGCTCACATTCCCTGAACTGCATGTTGTTAGAAATGAAGGGGGATTCATTTCCTGATAGGTTGGATGAAATCTTTTTGCAGGGTGCATAGTTCATAACTAAATATAGCATGTCAATGCTTTCCTTGCCTGGAGGAAGAGAAGATTGTCTATTGGTTTCCTCTTCATTGAGCAATTGCTAAAATAAAACATCTTTGTTTAACTGAATGCCTCTGCAGACTCAGTCAGGTGCAAGTCCCATTTCTTCAAACAAAAGGATAACAAAGGAAACATGCAACTGCCATATAACCTTGTCGTTTGCTTTGAGGAGAGGAAGAGTTACAAGCCAGACATACGCTTCCCCTGGTGCTTCAAGGACAGAAGGAACAGCTGTCAGTCTGGGGGCAGCAGGATGGAGGAGGATCACACACTATATAAAAGGAGAATAGGATTTGGAGTTAAATTGCAGTCAGCAGGGCAATGGTTTGGAAAAGGTTATGATGGGCACAGTTTTGTCATGGCAATTCTCTCTGCTGGACCATCAGGTTTCTGCTGTGGTAGGTGGTTCCTCACCCAAAAAGTTCTCTTTCAGCTAAGTGAGAATTTACAATGATGCTGCTGTGAGTGAATATGCCATAATTTGTCATCACTTGGGCAAAATGGATCTCTTTGGTATGAGGGTTGGGCTACCAGCCTGAGTCAAGGATTAAGCAAATGTCTGTCCCTTTTTAAAATAAATACTATTTGTTATTACTGTTTGTACTGCAACCTTGACTGAGAACAAGACCTCTTCATACTTAGAGGCAGACCTTGCCCCTACAAGAGTTGTATTTGAAATCAGTGAAGATGTAAAGGAAAGATTCAGATTGTCAGAAATCAAACAAGAGGTTAGCAGCAGTGCCTGATGCTGGTTTTAAGATGCTAATGATAGAAGGCAGGAATATGGGGAAATGATTAAGGAAATCTCCCATAAGTTTATCACTTAACTGATGATAAAATTCAGGGTTTCTGAATAACACTCTGCTATTCATAACAACAGAATTCAGAACAATTCACCCTGTCAATAACATATAGACCCATGTTTTTGCAGTATGCACTCCAAAAAAGTACAGGCTTTTCTTAATTCACCAGGTTTGAATTTGTTCTCCCTTCAATCACAGCAAGGGTGACTGTGGAAATCCACCGAGCTACACCAGAACGGGATGCAGCAGAGAGCAGAAAAACAGCATGACTGTCTCCAGTCGTGTCGAGACTGCCTGTGTTGCTGCTGTGAGACACATTTCCTAGCCTGTAAATACTTCCACATGAACGTGAATCTCCCTCCCTCTCTTAAATGGTACAGCACAGGCAAAGCTCCATGCTGTGGCAGACTGAGCATTCATAGGTTCCCAGGCCTGAACGTCTTCTCCATCACCTGAAGAGGAAATCTGGGTCTGAGAGGCTGTCATGATCTTGTGATCTGATAATTTGACCTTTGGTGAAACCCAGGGTAGAGAAAATCATACAAAAGTTCCTGTACAAAGCCTGTGGTCTCAATTTGTGGTTGGGGGCAGTTTAGAAACTGTGGCTTGCTCCAGTCTCCTGGTGATGGAGAATCACCACATCCCTGGTCAGGTATTGCAGTGCTTTGCTACACTTAGTGAGTCACCTCACCACAAATGCTACTGAGCCTCACAAGCCTCCTATCTGCTTCCAAACCTGGAAAATCCGCAGATTCTGTTTCAGCATGATAAAAAATAAATAAAAAAAAATCTCTTGTTGGGTCTATTGCTCAGCCTAAAGTATCCAACAGAAACCAGAGCAGGTGCTCAGAATATAAGGGTATTACTCTCAAAAGTGTCACTGAAGACAGGAAAAATGTACTTTCTACCCAGATCACCGCTTTACAAACAGGTGTCTTTCCAGCCCAGACAATGTTATTTAAGCAAGTCTTCACCTCAGAGGGAAGGCCTGACTTTGCCAAAAGGCTCCTGAGGACATTGAAACTGAATTTCTCTTCCTATTTGAAAACATCTCTCTCTTTGAGGGCAATCACAAACACAGGAAACAGCAGCACCAGTGCCTCGTGTTTGTCCATTTAGAAAGAATGCGATGATATCATTTTGGAATGTGCTTTCTTTCTCAGGTTTTTGTTTTGGTGGTAGGAATGTCACTTTCTTAAAAAGTAAAGCACATTCTTGGCTGTTCTCTCGCTCCCTCTGCTTCCAAATTTTGCCTACAAATCAATATTCCCATCTCCTGCCATGTGTTTTTCCCAACCTGTCAGATACCGTTCTCATGTTACTAGCACAACCATCTGATGTCAGGCATCCCAACAGGCAATTATAAATAGTCATTTACTATTAGCTAGAGGCCCTATTTCTATAGATATACATTTCAAGATGTTCTTTGCTCTTTTAACTTGAAAGCATTATTTATTTGCGTTTGGCAGAGAGGATTTGACCATTTAAAGCATGTCCATTTCCATCACACTGTGGTAAAACCCCAAGTGAAGCTTTAGCCCTCTGAAATGAACTGTAAATACCTCATGTTATACATCTGCAGAGGACCCCAAAGGCATGTGATGTCCTGTTGTCTGTGAATCTGACTGAGCACCTCTCTTACTGCTGTGCCTGAGAGTGCCATTGCTCAATGGACATGTCCTTAGATAATATTTGCAGTGCAGATGAAGCTGGCCAAGACATGGAGGTCTCTTTTGCCATGCTTTTCTGTGGAACTGTCTCTTTTTTTGCTATTTATACCTAATCCAGGTGTTACGAACTTCTACTACTTTCCCCAATTACATCATGCTTTTATGCTTCTATTTCCAATTGTTGGTAAGCCTAATTTAAGGTTAAGTGATATCCTAAGCCAAGGCCTTCAAGGACCAGTATCCCAAAGGGACTGAGATGCTGGGACTGCACCTACCCTCCCAAGAGGCCAACCCTGTCTCACCATGCCAAGCTGTTGTCCCTGGGAGCATGGAGGAATGAAAACACAAAATTGCCCAAGAAACAAACATTCTGGATCTGAGACTTCAGCACTAGTTTTTCTCACCTAAAGTTGCTTCCCACTGTGGATCTCAGTGTGCTTTGCAGCTGATTAGGTGTCCCTTTCAGGAAACAACATGGGGAAAGCAAGGTTTGCTTGTCTACATGGAGAAGATGGGTGTGCCTTTACCACAAGACAACACGGTGCCTCAGGAGCTTGTCCTGCAGCAATCTGGCACCTCTTCCAATGGCAAGTGGATCCATGCTGATCAGGACAAAATAAGCTTCTTGTATCCCCCAGCAGCCAGGCTCACTGTGTTTAAACTTTGATATTAAAAAGGGAGATATGTATCAAAACAGTGAGTTACAAAAATCCTACCAATGCTTAAAACCAACATGTTTTCTGAAGTGTGTGCTTCAGCAATGGACACCTGGCAAAGGTAAAAGAACAGCAGGGCATTGCCAACAGGGAGTCAAATTCAAATGCAAACATGTTGATTCCTGTGTAAATGAAAGCTGACCTCAGAAAAAAAAGTCTTAGGTCTTCTTGTCCCAGTATATCTCATGTCTCAGAGATGACATGGTGTGTTTCCTAGGTCTTTATACTCACATAACATTAACATTAGCATCAGTCAGACTGCAATTTCTGATCAGGATCATCATGTCTACATAATGAACCCAGCACTACTGAAACCTAATTCACTGCCCTTGATCTAATGTTCTGTCTGATCTCTGTGGTCATTTCCAATGAATGCTGCTGCATTTTTTTATCATAAAAGACTCCTTTTCTTGAAGAATGTTTGACAAAAGGCCAAGGATCCGTAATCGGACAGAGAATCAAAATTATCTAACACAATCAAGGACACTGCAAGATCAAATATTGTCTGTGCACTAGCAGAGCCGTAGCTACAAAAGAATTAAGAGGCCTGGCTGGGCAGATGCAATCCTGCAAGCATCAGCTAATATATTTTCTTAAGTCTTCTACACTGGCTACAGAATGATTATGCAAAACCAGAGGCTTCCTACTGACTTAAATCAGGATTGTGTGTGGGTGTAAGGGTGTGCCTTCACTGGAGCAGTTTACATGGCAGGGGCCAGAAACCCAACTCAACACGTCTCTGTATTCTTTAGCAATTAGATAAACCAGTAATAAGTTCATAATTGCAATTCCACAAGGTAATTTCATGTGCCTGGGAGATGACAATATGCATGCAATTAAAAGAAGAAAGCTTTTCATCCCTGCAAACTATATTACTGAATACTCCGGTCTTTTCTATTTGCAGCACACAAGCAGAAGGGAGGGCAGGGGTCACCCTGAGCAGCGTGGAGGTACCAAGGGGGAGGAAGAGGGAATCCTCAAGGCTGTACATTCACTGAGTTCAGTTAAACAGAAAATAGGGAAACGCAGCTCTGTGATATGCTACCTCTTCATAGGAATCTTCAGCCTTTTCTTTTTGGGTTGTATGCAGGAGGAAATGTCTTGGGATAAGGTTCTCAGATCTAGTATAACAAATAGGGTATGAAAAATCCCTTTTGCTCTGACCATCTTTGAAATAACAAAGCAGCTCAGTTTCTGAATTATTATATTTAAGCTGTCTTTCAACTCTCCTTTTTCCCCCGACAGCTTTAAATCTCTCTGTGGGTGGAGGTCTAATGTTGGCACATGCAATTCTATACTTTAATCATTTTTTAACTACAAGATCAAAGCAACTAGGTTTTTATTATTCCAGTGTCCAATACTTCATAACTTAACTATTGAATGTCAGGCAACAGCTCTTCTCCATGCACTCTGTTAAAATAAATCTTCCCAGCTACACTCCTCTTCCACCAAAAAAAGTGCTGGGGAAGAAGAAAGTGTATTTTATTAATAATATGAAAATTAGTAGCAATACAAAAGAAGAAACCCTGTGGCAGCCATGGTTAACATCTTCATCTTATATTAATTTCTGACACTTTTCTTCACTTTCCCTACTCTGACACTGGAACACAGAGAAAGAAATAGCAGGTCCGTGGCCAGACTGTCTGGGTGAGTACTCCCCTGGGGTATTATTCCTCTGGCCATGGAGGTTCAGAGCTATCACACCAGAAGAATGAAAGCACCTACTCCTCCCTGGTGTCAATCACTCCATACCTCTTCGTGAATCCTGTCTACATTGCTGGTCTTTATATGCTGCTTTGTATATCGGAATTCCTCCCATGGATTTGCTAGTGTCTCACTCTCATGGCTGGGTATCATGGGAATAAAGTTCTCTGGACTGACTGCACACTTATTCTTTTGTCGACATCGGTGGCTTAGAGTTTGGAACAATAAGTGCAAGACAAGGTAAAATTTTGATCATTCCTTTATATGCCTGGAGAAAAGTTTCGATCACACCTTTATACTTACGGAGAAAAGATTTCACTGTTTATCTGCTCACTACTGCTCCCAGGGAAGTGACTTAACCTCACTTAGCAGTCTGGAGGAACTTAAATAGCATCTTACTGCAATGTAAGCTCTGAGTTTTCTGCAGGGGAAACACCTTGGGCAGCTGGGCAGTGTGACTGACCCTTGCTGTTCAGCTGCCCTGCACACACACGGGCAGCGTTTCCACCAAGCAGAGCACGCACGATCCTTGCACTTTGTTGTCAGGTTGAAATCCTCCCAAATACTTCTCTGTCACAAGCTGTTCCAATTAAGAAGGCATGCAATAATGTGCCTAATTACATTTTACTTTGATGAGAGATCTAGGCATTTTTTAAAAATGTATGTTGCATAGGGTTAGGAGAAGATCGTTTCAATTCTTTGCGTATTTTGGCACGGGCTGTGTCCCCGCCCTTCGGCGGGCTCCAGGCCCCGCGGGGGCACGTGCATCTCTTCTGTTACAGCAACCCAGGCTCTGGATGCCAGACGCCAGAAGAAAGATGTGGGGTTATTTTTTTGCTGACTCACCCCGGCGCTAAATCTGCAAGCTCTGAGAGCTCCAATGCAGGAAGACAAACAAGACCCTGAGTGGTCCAAGGTCTCGGACAGAGGGGTCCTGCTGCAAAATGCTCCATCTGAGCTGTCAGGTTCAAGCAAGCGCTTAGAAGGAGATTTATATTTCGTTGATTACAATGGTAATAAGCCACAAACACAAATTCAAAGAGCAAGAGTCAACCAAACCCATGTTCTCTTTGAGCGAGATAAGATCTCTACCCTTTACACGCCTATCTATTGATGTGTTCCTGGATAAAATGTGTATTTTTAATTAACTGTAAGTGCCTGCCTTTTATGCTGAACTTGGTGCTAAAAACAAAGAAAATCGTACGGCAAAAATGCCGTGTTGGCTGAGTGCGTCTCTCTCTTGTGCTGAGAAATTGGTAGCGCACTGTTTTCCTCTCAATCAATACACATTAGTGTGTAATTGGGGACTATAAAAATATCCACATCACTTTTCTAATTCCCTTGCCAAACAGGCACAAGCATTTATATATGTTAAGCTTCTCTGATGCAGGTTCAACTGATAAATTTCTTTCTATTAGCGAAGAAGCTATGGGGAATGCAATTATCCCTAAAATTAAGGAAGGAAAAGAAGAAAACCTGAAAACAAATGCATCAATACAGAACTAAAATTAAGCACAAGGAAATTAGATTTTTCATTGTAATTGTTTAATACTATTCCAGTATGAAATGTTTGTCTCCATTATTTAAACTATTACATCAAAAACATCTCCATTTAACAGACATCTAAGTACGGATGGAGGTATACTTGTTACATTTATCTATGCATATCTGTGTTTTTGCCTGATGTCTCAGATTTATTTGGTCAGTACAGAGCTCTTGATCATACTAAAGAAGAATTTTAGGTTAGGAATTTATATTTACACTGAACCAAAAAATCTGAGCAGACGGGTATTTCATTAGAGCTAACTTTTAATCTCCATCCAGATCCAGGTCTCAAAGGCCCCTTCCTGGATATCCTCTGTTGTCTCTGCCCAAGGCTTTTGCCATCTCACTCTCTCTTTCGACACCACCCTGTTGTTTGGCTAGCGAGATGCGTTGTTTCTCTAACTAGATCAAGGATTTTGCCAAGTCCTGTTGCTTCCACTTCTGTAGCATATTTAGAATTCCTCCAGCCCTCTCTATCTCAAAATTCTTGGCCCTGCACAACTGTTTTATTTTGGCTGCTAGAAGCCCACACTAACCTAACCAGATTTTGGTTGGCAACACAGATCTTTTTAACCATGTCTGGTTTTCCCTGGGCATATCCTTGTTTACTGAGTCTGGTGGTGGTGTAACCAGTGTAATAAAACTTAGCGTATAAAGACACCAAGGAAAATCCATGCTGAGTCTTTAAAACAAATAAGGGTGCCACAAAACAGAGCTGAGGACATGGCTTAGCCTAAGACTCAGGTTTTCTTTGATTTGGTTATTGGTTTTATTTTTGAGGGCACCTGTATCTGTCTACTGACTACAGCTTCTTTTTAGTGTTTCCCAAATGTAAGCATACGATGTACAATTTCAATTTTTCCTACCCGGTTTGCACGCAGGTGAATGCCCACAAGCAACTGTCTCTGGGTAATGGCAAACACGATGCAGAGACTCTGTGATTCCCCCATTAAAGCTGACTGAACTGTGCTATTACATCTAGTAATGTCTGTTAATATATTAGTGGATTACTGGTTTAATGTACGCTGCTAGATAAATGTACATGGTTGTATTGGTGATGGCAGTGATAAAGATGTAACAGTACAAACACAGTGTCTGCTGCTACAAATCACTCCTTCCTCTGTATACCTTACCCACTATTTTAAGTAAAATCCAGCTTCAATTTTAGCAGCAAACCTTTAAGCATATTTCAGACAACTCTTATCCCATGACCATTTTTATCAGTATGATCTCCCATCTCTGATAGGTTAGACGGAGCACTAACTTCAACAGATTTCCTATATACAAGATGCACAAGACTGCTTTCATTTAAGACTTCACTCAGTGTTTTACTAAAAGACAAAGTTCGTCTTTTTTCTTTTTTTTTAAGAGCTTTTTATAAAACCCATTTTGGCTGAACTTGGAAAAAGTGACTATACAATGGGAAAGGGCAGGCCCTCCTTTTTTTTTTTTCTGTCTGAACACAATGGCAGGATAAGGGAGGCACCGCTCATTACAAGGAATACACTTTAATCAAGTTGCCCAGCACCAAGTATTCGTCTTCCACCACTGTAGATGCCAATGTTTGTTTTCTGTCTGGGAGAAGAAACAGACAACACTTTTCATTTTAATAAAAATCTTTCAGAATGAAGCAAACAGATGACCTAATTTGGAGGATCCACTTCTTTACTTGATTTGCAAGTGATTTAGGAGGTAAAGATGACTGGACCTTCTCCCATTAGAGCATTGCTGGGGGAGGTTTAACACTTTCCTACTCAGTTTGTGGCTGAGAGGCATGAGATCAGTTGCAATGGTGTTTGATTTGACTCTCACTGCTTCAACAACATCGCCATTAGTATCACATACAGCTTGGCTTGAGTGGGAACTGCAACGTGTTGCTATGACTAATACTGCAGTTGGAAAGGTGGAAATCTGGTTTCATTAAATGCATGTGGGCACCTGTTAAAATGACTTCTGCAACTAAACCCAGGACTCCATCTTCAGCCACACAGGAGCCCCAGTCTCTGGTACAACAGCATCCAGTGTTGGCAGTTTTAAAGATATCAGCAAACATCTTCTGATGTGTTTCCTTTTCCTACAGTACTAGGTATATGAAGACAAGAAATCATAATCATAAGGAAGACTCATCTTTCATCTAAATAATTCATTTCAAGCCTGCAAGTTTGTGTAGAAAAACGTAAAAGCCTTA
Source organism: Porphyrio hochstetteri (assembly GCA_020800305.1). Taxonomy (NCBI): domain Eukaryota; kingdom Metazoa; phylum Chordata; class Aves; order Gruiformes; family Rallidae; genus Porphyrio; species Porphyrio hochstetteri. Next base: position 62,559,657 of record CM036908.1, on the reverse strand, counting down.
AAGACTCATAATGGAGGGAAACTGAAATGCTTATTTATTTTGAATAAATCACAGAAAATCTCCAGGAATTTGGGGCTCGAGTGCTTCATTTTTTGTTGTGGTTTAACCCCAGCCAGCAGCTACGCCCCAAGCAGCCACTTGCTTACTCCCTGCTCTGTGGGATGGGGGAAGAGAGAGGGAAGAGTAAAAGTGAGAAAACTCATGAGATGAGATAAAGACCATTTAATAGGTAAAGGGAAAGCTGTGTGTGGAAGCAAAGCAGACCGACGAACTCATTCCCCACGTCCCATGGGCAGGCAGGTGTTCAGCCATCCCCAGGAAAGCAGGGCTCCATCACACCTAACTTGGGAAGACAAACGCCATCACTCCCAACGTCCCCCCCTTTCCTCCTTCTTCCCCCAGCTCTATATGCTAAGTGTGACGCCATATGGTGTGTGATATCCCTTGGGTCAGTTGGGATCAGCTGTCCCAGCTGTGTCCCCTCTCAACTCCTTGTGCACCCCCAGCCTACTCACTGGTGGGGTGGGGTCAGGAGCAGCAAAGGCCTTGGCTCTGTGTAAGCCCTGCTCAGCAGTCACTGAAACATCCCTGTTATACCAAGGCTGTTTCCAGACAAATCCAAGCCACGGCCCCATACAACCTACTGTGAAGAAAATTACCTCTGCCCCAGCCAAATCCAGCACAATTTTTTATGTTGTTAGCTGACAGGATATACTAACAACACTTGAGGGCTTCAAGTATCGTGTCCTGTCTGGGTGTAGCATCTGATTAACAGCAGAGACTTGCTCTATTATCTATGACAAGGTAGAAATAATAGCCTGAAGACTCCTGTTCTGTTCTAGGATTCATCTCCTTTAAAGCCAGATCTCCCAGCCATTTCGCCAATCAGCACTTAACTCCTCAAAATCCAGGGAGGAAAGGGAGGAAGGGTGAAGGGGTAGAAACATGAAACCAACTTCTCCTTCCTCTACATCACATTTCAAGGGAACATCGCTGTAGTCACTGAGCTGCAGGTACAAAAGTCACTGGTGCTGAAGGTCATCCTCCTCAGACTCTCTGCTGGGAACATGGGAAAGACAACAGGGAAGAGGAGACAGGAGGTAGTAGTAGACTGGAACCAGTGTGTTTTCTGCCACATATTTCTCCCCTGCTTGCCCTGTGACACACAGCTCAAAACAGCTGAAACTTGGTGGAATCTGTAAACTTCTCCACAAACCTCCAAAAACTATGGTATTAACCATCAGCTCCCAGGAGATGGTTTCCCTTGGAATTTGTGCTCCAGTGGTGAATGATCCCTCGCTGTCGCAAACACACGTCTCATTTAAACTTGTTTCACTGTAGCTTACTACCACTAATTCTTGGTATCACAGTGCAAGACAGCACCTCCCTGTATGGGTGCACTAGGGGAAATCCAGGCACACAAAGATGCTGCAATTGTGACCAGAAGCTGGGACCTGAACTGGAGGTACTACTGACAGCATGGAGCTGTCTTTGAGGCCCAGGCAAACTTTGCAAAGTAGCTAATGTAAAAAATAGACGGTCTGTTGTATAGATCTTGCAGTTAAATCTGGCAAAAGGTATACTGGACACTCTATACTTTGAGAGGGGCATTGACTGGTGACAAGCAGGGGATTCAATCTTTGTCCCAGAGCCATCTGAGTCCCAGACCTCATTTTCATAAAACCTTTGCTTACTCTACTGGCCTACTAATTACTACTATTAAAGCAAATGGTACCATGTATAGTCTTGCATGTGCATTACTAAAAGCATCAACACCCTAGAGCTGCCAGGTGCTGAGGTGTGCTGCAAGGTGCTGCATGCAAATGTCTACACCCATCAGATGGGCATTTCTGTGATTATCCTACGTTTTTACCATTTCAGAAGTGACATCCAGGAGAATGTAAGCATTGATTTTCCCCTACCAAAACCAGAGACACTTTGTCAGCAGAGGGTTTGTTCCATGGGCTGGATTGGAGCTGGACATGCAGCACTCCTGGTGACATGAACTTCTGGAGCAGGTTCTGTAGAAATACATCTAAATCTCACCCACAGAGATGGCAATCAAAACAGTTGCACTCAAACATCTCATCATTTATTAGTCATGATCTTTCCTCTTTTTTGTAGTTCTGAGGAAATGTTTTTCTTCTACACAGAGCTTTTAAAACATGGGGGGTTTTTTTGTTTAGCACTCTCTTGTCCCTGCTTGGGAAATGTGGAAAAACAAGTAGAGAAGCACAAATTTATTTTCTATAGATTGGAAATCTTTTTTTTCCGGCCAGCTCTGTTACTGAGTCAGCTATGTGTGTGCATTGCCAAAGGAAGTAATGGGAGTTGTCTATACAAAACAGAGGGAGCACAAATCAACAGGAGAGAAAATTGGGTTTCTCTTGAGCCACTGGCAAAAACAAACCCATCAACGATGTAAAACGAGACAGGGCTCACTGCAGACTTGCAGATTCCCTGTGCTGGACTGATGATATCTAAGTTGCATGACAGTAGCATGACGCAGCTCTTTTTCCTTTAATCCAAAGTGTATCAGCCTGCAGACTGCTTCTCAGCGTAGCTCTCTGCTTGCAGACACTGCTGCACTGATTTCCATCTGGTGCATGTTTTAAAAGTTTCCTTCACAACCTTAAGGATTAACTGCCCCTTTTTTTTTTTATAAGGGAAGTTTAGATTCTGAAGTACGCTGGAGGAAACAATCGCAGTAAAGAAGCACCAAATCTCTTGCAAACTCTCCCCTGATCATTGGGCATTCAAAGACCCACCAGCAGCTGTTAATGTAACGTTATGGATGTTTAGCAGGACTTCCTGTAGCTAATGAACGTGGCTCTTTCAGTGAGGAGGCACAGTGCAATGCTGTCCCGGGAAAATAAAAGCGATGTAACATTCAGTCAGGAATGCAGTTACTATATGGGCCGGAATGGTGAATTGATCTCATGCTTGTGTAACAAAGATCTCATCTGTAGTCCCCACGCACTGCAGGCACTGGCCCAGGCTCGGAACGAGCGCGATGATCCTGATCCCAAAAGGAACTGATTAGGAGGGACATTCCAGGAGCTATTTGATACAGGCAGCACAAATCCAGAATGCCATTTATAGAGTAAAAAAATAGCAATACAGCAATCTTCAAAATTTTTATGTCTAAGGATGCCAACAGTGTTATCTAACTGACGGCGAAAAGAAAGGCTTTTTAAGCACTCCTATAAACATGGCGTTCCTGGATTTGAAGTAGGCAGAGTGGATGGACAGATGTTTTAGCGTGAGCACGACACATGAGAGAAGAATGCTCAGTTTGTTTTCCACTGCTTTCCTCTTGATTTGAACAGAAATTATACATGTAGGTCCATTTAAGATCCTACTGCTCATTTCTCTCTGCCTTGGGGCACACAGTATGTATCCCAGGCTATGTGGAGCAAAACGTAAAGTTGTGAGGTGAGCTGGTGCTGCTGGAAACAAGGACGATGGAAGTAACACAGACAACTTGCAAGAAAGGCTTTCGGCATCCTTTGCCAAATATCCAACTTGTGGCAACCATGCAAGCAAGTGAAAATGTACTCAGAGTTTTGCTTCATCAATACCATAAAATAAACTGAAGTTAAAATGGGTGTTGCCCAATCCAATTGTCAAACATTGCTGCCGCAATACAAAGACAAATGTTTATTGGCTTAACTTTGAAACTGCAGTAAATGCTCTTCTATTCAATTAGATAAACAAATACAGTACTGAGTATATAATAGGGCCCTTTCAAGTAAATTATGCTTCCTAACTCATGTGTAAAAGAAAAATGACTTTTAATGTTTATATTCCTGTAAAATAAGAAACCATCAAGGCAATCCCTCTGTTATAGTCCCCATATAAAAAATAAAGAAGGTTTAAATGACGACCATTTTATGACACCATGAGCAAAGCAAAGAAATAAAGCCAGGCTGGCATTCCAGTTTTTCTTCTCACTATTACGAGAGAGGGAGATGAAATGATCTGTTCTGTTCTCTTTTACAGTAGCCCAAATCCTCAGGAACTGCCCTGACTTCAGTTGGTTACTCTGGATTTACGGCAGACTGAAAGAGATTAGAATTTGGTCACACATGAATGAAGAACCAAACATCCACATTCACTCTTACATATATTTTCCCTTCTTATGTACACAACATAGCAACGCTGTCCTTGGCAGGGAGAGATTATGTGCTCTTGGTTTCCCTGACTGCCTAGTGATATTTATACAGGTACCAAGCAGGATGCCTCCATGAAGGCAGCACTTGGCTGCCTTCTCCAGCAAACACATCCACATCTATGCCCGGAAAGAACTGCATCCTCTACAGGATCAGGGCATCAGCAAAAGGCTAAAACGCATACATGCAGCATTATGCCTCCAGTGATGAGAACCACCTGTTTGTGAGTCTGCTCTATTGTTTCTGCCAAAGATTGGCTCTAAGTCACAGCAATCTCTCATGCAGATATATTAGTGTGCATGGGTTCTGTATCTTTAAAATGCCAAGTAGAAAACTCTAGTAGGTATTGTATAGCACTATGGTTAACACAATATACAATGTCTGATCTTGAAGGAGGGAATTTTCTTCAGCCAGCCTGTTTAGCTATGAGAATCTCAGATCTAGACTCAGCAAAAAAAGCAAAGCAGTGAATAGCTCCTTATAAACGATACCCTGTGCGCATCTAATGCCCCATGCCTGGTTGGTCTTGTTCAGCTGTGGTACAGCATCCTTACACACAAGCAGGTTACCACACAGTGTCCTTCCTCTGGCCCTGATGCCTACCAACATTAAATACATCCACCTCTTCCATTCTGCAGGTTTTTTTAATAAAGCAGCTGCAGGCAAGGAAGAGGCATTAAGAGAGGGAGCACTGCAAAAGTAAAGTGAAAATAGGCTGCTCCAGGAGATCGACAGAGATTAGGGTTGGATATCCCTGGGCTCAGCTTTACTGTGAGCATACTAATGCCCAAATCTCCAATTGAAATGCTCTGGAAACCTTCTCTGCAGCCTCCAAGAACAGAATGCAAAATAATAAATCCAGCAAGGTGGTTCACAAATAGGAAAGGGGGAAGGGCTGAGTTTTATGCTGGGTTGTTTTTAGTTTTTTTTCTTAACTATAACCAAAGAATTGAAAATGTCTAAGTAAGCAGAACATCTATTAAAAAAACCCAACCATACAAACCAACAAAAAACCAAACACCACCACTGTCAAGGTTTCAAAGTCAAGCACTCAAAAGTCAGGAAATGTCAGTGCCAACAGTTTTGAGAGTCCAGTGTAAGATGCCTAGTGTTTTGTGCTTCAGAACCTTCTTAAAGACCCTCTTAAAGAATCTCATAAATACCCAAACTCTAACTTCCCAGTCAGCTCTCGACAACAGGTCAGCTCAACTGCTTGCAGGTAACTTACTAAATATTCAACTCAACCAGTCCAACCCCTATGCTGGTTCCTGACTTCAGCTCTCCTATGCTGAAATCCTGCTGCCCTGTGCCTCCAGCCCACATCCCACACTGCCACAGCACTTCCAGGCTCTGTTCTCCACGCTGTCCTTCAATCACTCACGCTCTCTGATGAAAAGTTACACCTCCTTGAACTAAGCTGTGGTGAGCTTAGCCTGTCCTTCCTCAGAGCTCTCCTCCAACTCACTTCTAACCACAAGAATCTCACAAAAGCTTTCAGACTGTTTTGTTCTGTATTTTGATACCGATGAGCACAACGTCTTGGATTCCCAAGCACTGCTGCAATACAAATAAATATGAAAGTAATATAGTATGCCTATTGAAGAAGAGGCAGGAACATGGCCAGTTGTATCTCCTTACCTTTCTACTTCATAAATCACATATACATACATGTATTTATATTCATATATGTCAAAATTGAAGCCAGGTACCTGCTCCCTACATCTGGTGGGAAAAAAAAAAAAATCCGACAATTTTTTTTTCTCTTTGGAATGTCTCTATTTACCGAACAGAAACATTTCATACAGACAAGTATTCAATTAAATTCCTTTGGAAAACAGGCAAGCTTCCACTGGAGCTATGCCAGCCCCAGCTTCTGAGCAGCCCAGCTGGTTATCTCTTGAGGATTGGGGCTTCCAGCTCCTGCAGCTTCAACAAATCTTGCTAGGCAAACTGCCTGCAGATTAGGGACCCTGGGCTTACAATGCCTGCAGCCCAGGGCAGGCTACAAGGCACAGCGCAGTGTCATGGTGACTGCAGAGCCCAGTGACACCAGGGTCATGGCTAGACCCATGGCCAACATTCAAGCATCCAACGACTTAGGCTCCAGCCCTTTTTACAGACAATTTCCAACTATTGGAACATCAAGGTTTCCTCAGAAATCAAAATACTTTTCTCCTTCCAGCTCTATTGCATACATATGGGGCAGAAAAAAAAAGCAGATTCTTCTTATTCCTTTAGTCTCCTTCAGCTGTTCCTTATTACTGTATGTTAGCCTTGTTTGTTCTTTGTATGAATTAGTTTGCAGCTCTTTTGGGAAAGACACCATTTTTCTACCTGTATTTGGAGTTTCTAGCATAATGAGACCCAGATTGTAGCTGTACATGGCACTGTAACACTAACAACAAGGTGTTAGAATTTTCTTTTTTCCCTCATTAGGGAGTAGCTTATTGAAAAATCAGTCTTCCCTCTAATCATTTTCACTCTGTTAGCTGTAGGCAACATTTGTTGGATAGTGATTAAAATAATTCAGAAGTATCTAAATTTTGCATGCATATTGTTTCTTATTTTTTCACAGACTATGTGTTTGTTCTTTCCCCGACTGAAAAGCCAGAAATTAGAATTTACTTCCCATGTTCTCACCTCCCTCTCTCTACTTTATACCATATTGCAACTTGTCATATTATATTATGAATATCTTATGAACTGTCTAATTGACATATTAGTTACATATTTATGTTGAAGAGCTTTTTTTCCTCCACTATTTTTAGAGATTGATTTTACATGTCATGGTATCCATATCTATATTTATAATGAATATATTTCAAATTTTTTTCTTACCATATTTAGTTCAAGGATTTTAATGATGATGCACACTGAAAAAAAAAAAGAGCTTTGTATCAGCCCTGCATTTCACAAGGCAGATGGATAAATTTCAGCTTTTCTGGGAATTCACACCATTCCATTAGACACAGGTGAGTTTTCCACAACAGCCACGAGACGGTACTTGACTGTGGAAAGCAAGGACTGAGATGGTTCTTTCTCATTAAGAGAAACGGACACACTGTGGTTTTTCTGAGAACAAGGAGGAGCTAACCAAAACATCTAAGGGAAACCAACTGAAATATTCCTGTAACTTGGAGCGGTGCACATCAGCAATACACACACCACTCCCGTTTTGCTCATGTTGTCGGTCCTTGAACGAAATGCTGCAAACCCACACAGAAATAATTATTCTGAGTTCTTCAGACTGAGGCTATTCATGTGATTAAAGCAGCTCTGAACCAACTGACGGTGAATAAAGTTGTTGGAACATAATGTTAAGTACTGCAGTGCAGACCTCTAATTTTATATTTTGTAATCAAAATGTAAATTATTTATAAAAAAAGAAAAAAAGGGTTGTGTCAGAAAACTTACTAGTAAAATAAAAACAAATTTCTCTAGAGCTCTATTTACAATGCCAGAAGAATTGCATAAGCACAATTCCTGACTTTCATGAATGTAACCAGGGTGGTTATGCCCCAGAACTGAATAATAATTAAAAGCTAGATATTGGCAGCTTCAGGCTTGCTTTTCTGCAGGAGCCTAAGGGGTAAACTTTAGAAGCCAAACTTCACAACAGCCACTTCATTACAGAAAGAGCCTGATTTCCAGAGAGGCACTCAAAACTAATGCTCTGTAGCAATCCACAGATGACTCACATGAGGAGGACAAGCTTTCGTGCTCCCAACTGTAAGGAATCCCAACATGAAATCACAAAATATACATGATTTTGGACATTTTCATCCACCTTTCTCACTCAGCCTCTACAACAAAGCTGTCTGACCTTCCTGATACCCTCATGTGACCTTAACAAAAATTGCTTGTGGCCCAGGGAGCTGAGGAGGAAGTTCTGGGACCAGTTTCCAAGCAAAAGGCAATGACTCTGCAGGCATCCCAGCTGTCTGCTTCTGGAAGGGGCTGAACTGGGAACACAGCTGGACTTTGGGTCAGCCAGCGCCTGTTGGCTTCAGCAGCTTCTGCTGGCTTTCTTCTGCCCAGAGCTGAGGATTCAGGTTATCTGTCACCCTAACATAGAATCACATAAGCATAGAACAGTTTGGGTTGGAACATTGAAACCTTTCTAGTCCATATGTGGTACAGGACATGTATTTAACAGCTCACAAACCACAGGTTTGCCATAGTTTACATTTCCTGTCTTTTTTTTTTCCCTATAACCGTGAGTTTATAGACAAAAATGAGGCTATATTACAAAAAGTTTTTTAAAAATGAAAGCTGACAGTCACAAGACAGCGTGCCTGCAGCTGCTGAGGCTTGTACTTGCAGTATCTTAGTAACTAAAGTACTCACAAATATATAAAAAGAAATATAAGTAAGTAATGATACTCTGCAATACATTAAGGAGCCCTCTGGAGTTAAGAAAGGCTCAGGACTCGATGATTTTTGTTCATGAGCAATGGCATGTCAAAGAGCAAAGTGAGCCCGATAAGGACCGGCTGAATTTAAAAGCACGTGCAGACATGCACACAGACACACACAAAAACCTCTGTGGAAATCGTGCTGCCAAACTGTGCCTGAACAAACCCATCAGCTCAGGCACTCTGCTAAGCTCCAGCAAGAAAGGATGTTCCTGGGTGTCCATCCCTGACAAACAGTGGAGCTGCTACCTGAAGGGATGGGCAAAGGTGGCAGAGGACTCTCCGATTCCCTGCACACCCCTACCCGTGCACACAGGTGGAAGCAAGAGGGTGCGCTGGCTCCGAGAGCCGCCGTGGGCAGAAGGGCAGTAGCGCCAGGCTTGCATGGGAAACATTCCCCGTCGTGTCGCAAAGCAAACAGCAATAAAACAAACTGCTAATGAGGATGCAACCTGACCCTCTGCAGGGTACATGCCCAAAGAGTGTGTGCCTGCCTGTGTTTAAGGGGAAGGGAAGGACCCTGTCGGCAGAAACTTCAAGCTCAAGGGGATTTTTTTTTTTTTTTAAACAACAACAAAACCAAAATTGGTTGGATATTTAACTGGTAATAAAAATTACTCACAAAGTAACACAGAGCAAACACGGCTTTGAAGGAAAGAGAAGTCTGTTAAACAAAGAACCTTACCCTGCGGAAAGAATTCCTCTTTAACACTAATGTTAACATTTTGGGTTTTATAAGAAATCCCAGTGAATCTTCCCTTAAAGACTCTTCATCTCCAGACAGGACACTTCATTTTCCTCTTTGCCTGTTGACCTAGTCTGCTGGTCTTTCTTTCCATGTTGAAGTGAGTCCAGAGGCAGCCACAAAGAAGAACAGAGGGCTGGAGCACCAATCTTGTGAAGACAGACTGAGAGCATTGGGTTTGTTCAGCCTGGTGAAGAGAAGGCTCCGGGGAGACCTTATAGTGGCCTTCCAGTACCTGAAGGGGCTACAGGAAAGCTGGAGAGGGACTGGGTACAAGGGCAGGGAGTGATAGGACAAGGGGAAATGGCCATAAGCTGAAGGAGAGCACATTTAGATTAGGTATGAGGAAGAACTTCTTCCTTGTGAGGGTGGCGAGGCCCTGGCAAAGGGTGCTCAGAGAAGCTGTGGCTGCCCCTGGATCCCTGGCAGGGTTCAAGGCCAGGTTGGGTGGGGCTTTGGGCAGCCTGGGCTACTGGAGGGTGTCCACGGCCATGGCAGGGATGGGACTAGATGAGGTATCTTTCAACCCAGGTTGCTTTTCTTTATTAGGCTGTGTATCACGGTTACACAAAACATTCTCTGACCCTCCTGCCCATCCACACAGAACATGCAGACTTTGGTATTTTACAGCAGGAGATGAACAGCTCCAGGAAACTAAAGAACCCATGAAGAAACCACTCATGACAACCTTCACAACATTGTATCTGTTAGTTTAATAAGCAAGAAAACAACATGTAACACAGAAGTCACTTCTGAGGAAAGTAAAAAATGTATATAATGGAGTGAAAGGCACTCTCTCTGTCACGCTGACACCTTCCTGGTAGATGTTCTATTAGGAGTGTAATGGTAAACCTGGGTAGCGGTCTGCAGAGAAACTGTGATAGCCAAAAGTAATCCAGGGTATGAGAAGATTTGGAACTGATGATCTAGAAAGAGTACCTTAGAAATGTAGATGATCCTTTATGGAATAGTGCTAATCAAAATTAAAAAAAATTCTCAAGCAGTTAAACATGGACTTAAAGTTAAGCATCGAAACGACCTCACTGAAGCTAACAGCTTGGAATTATGAATGTCTATTTTCCCAAGTTTCTGGAGGAACACCATTGTTCATACTTCTGCTTTAAAAAAACAGACACACAGGGATGTCAAGTAACACACAACAGAGTAGTTCAGAGATCTGCAAGCTGATCGTTATCTGAGGTTATAAATCCATCCCAAGCAGTGCTCTGTCTGAGCAAACACGTCTGGCCTCTCAGTGTCCTTTGGAATCCAGTTACTCCAGCAGAAGTGGTGAGTGCATGGTGGGCATGTCTGTCCTGGTGGGACTTGACCTGTGAGCAGAGCTCTCCTGACCCTCGAGCTGAGCTGCTGAGTAGCATCTCTGCCCTGTAACCTTTCGTACTTGCGGTGAAGGCAGTGCACTTACACCCAGTCAGAGTCGCTGTGCCAGTCACCACAGGCAAGCTAAAAAAGGAGTGCAAGGGGACAGGTAAGCAGAAGCACATCATCTCACCATCCAAAAGTAAGTCATTCCCCCTCCTACTGCCCATCGGAGTAAGCACAAGCTGAGTGGCATTCCCTTGCCAGGGGTGTTCCTGTAGTAGCCACTTGCTGCACTGGGCTTCTAGGCCTTTATGTGGAAACGTAATGAAATTCAGGTCCAGCTGCTCAACACTAGTCCCACTGTGCAGGACTGAGTATTCCCATTTCTTTTCTCACTCAGATTTCACCTGTAAAATTGTAATGCTAAGGCTGCTCCTGAGCCTCAGCCTGTTAGATCCTTCGTTCAGCTAGCATATTCAAAAAGAACACTTTGCTGTAAAGAAGTCTGCAACTTTCAACTGTAATTTTAACACCAGAGTGGCCTGAACTGTGTTCAGCCGCTTCAGGTACACTAGCAAGATCAGGTCTGCGACACATCACAACCCCAAAAGCTCCCCACCTAAGACTAGGAATGGAATAAGCAATCCATCACATGCTGTGACACATTCCCCAAAACACACACACACTCAAAACCTTAAAGTGGTGTCAGAATGTTTAATGAAGAGGGCAATCTAACTGGCTGAACCGACCTGGGTACCCGGTAACTTTTAACATAAGCAAACAGAGATACTGTAAACTCACTCTGCACAGAAACTGTGTTTATACTTAAATTGGACTTGGAAGACTGAAATAATTTAGTAGAAAAATATAGCTTAAGTTCCCAGGAGCTCCGTTTGACCTCAAGATCAGAAATATAAGGACACATTCAATGATGCAAACAGAGTTACATAAATATTTTCAACATCAGCTAATAAAATGCATTTAGTTGCCTATTCGTTATGATAGCTTTGGAAATAGACTTTTAAAAACACTCTGTTCAGTCCTACCAAACTTTGCCACTTGGGTTACCAGAACCGACAGTTAAGTGTTCTGCAATGTAAGTGCTGCCTCATTTACTTCTAAGTGAGCTTCAGAATTGCAGGATCTGTTCTATTTAGCCATACTGCTAAGATTCTTCATACTACATGACAAGGTAATAAACTTTCTTAGTGATGCTGTGGAAGCAGAAGAGAAAAAAATGGATGCAAGAAATTTCAATTATTCTCAGGGCCACCAATATACCGACAAAATAGTTCAGATCATATAGCAACTAAAATAGCTGTACACTGCAACATGTGCATGGAAAGTGAACACAAATCACAGATATTACTGACCAAGACAAATGGCAAGCTTTGTTGCTCCTGAATCTAGAAAATTGTTACCAAGAATGTTAAAACACCAAGGGGAATCTAACACAATGTTGCATAACAATGACCAAACTCCTATGAAAATCAGGAAATTGTTGAATCTAAGAGTGATTTGTTAAAAAAAAAAATAAAGGGAGGAAAGGTAATTATTTTGCCATTTTATTGCTGAAAATAGCCAGAGGAGACTAATTAATCTGTATCTGTTCTTCTGCCACAGGGTGGGTGCATGGGCAACGAGCGGAAGCTGACTCTGATAGGGAAAGTTGGAGAAATACCGAGTGATGCACTGCAGGTTACCAATGAATTTATTTCTACCTACGCCTTCCACACCACTCACAACTCCCATTTGGACATAAGACCACCACACAGGTATAAGAGATCATACTTTTAATAGCAAGGTCCTTATCCTGCAAAACCTAACCTAGACCCAGGATGATAACAACCTGTGGCGCAGGTTACATCATGTCTTCGGAGGAAGGTCTGTGTTCAGTGCAGGCCTACCCCACAAATTTTGGTATAGTATGCAGCATAACGGATCCTCAGAGAACACTGAGCAACCACCTGAGAAAGCGGCATCACAAACAGGTGTTTGTGAGCAGTCAGGGCCCCGGTGTGCAGCTGCCGCGACCCCTTTCTGGGGCTGAAACCCGGTATTTCGGCTCAAGTGGGAAGAGGGAGGCGGGAGAGCGCCGCAGTCCCGTCCTGCCACCACTCCGCGGGCCCACCTGGGAGGGAAGAAGGGAGCGAGCTGCCAGGGCGCGGTGCTGCGTTACAACCGGCAGCCGCCGCAGCCTCTAAGCGCATCGGGGCCGCGCCGCGCCCGGCCTCGCTGGGCGCTGCCCAGCTCGGCCCTACCCGCCGCACTCGGCTCGGCCGCCAGCGGCTGCGCACGCCTCTCCCTCCTCCTCTTCCTCCACCTCTTGGCGGCCGCTGTCCCCGGCAGGGATGGAGGCCATTGAGGAGCTGGCGGTCAAACCCTGCACCTCCTCCCTCTACCTGCGGCCTTTCCGCCTCTGCTACCGGCAGGTGAGTGGCGCCGGCTGCTCGCCCCTTGGCGTCTGCCCAGCCCCTGCCCTCACGCCCGGGCCGGGCCGGGCGGTCCCGTTCCGTCACGGCCCCCCGCCCTTCCCTCCGCCGCGGCCGGTGGCAGGGCCTCTCCTGCCTCATCCTGGGGAAGCGGGAGACTGAGGGAGAAGGGCCGGCCGGCCCGCGGGCCTCCCTGGCGTCCTGTGCCCCCCGGACTCCGCCATTTTGGGACAGTGGCGGTATCGCCGGAGGTGCGTGCGCCTCCGCCTCATGGCGCCCTTCCGCCCCGCTCCGCCCCGAACCGCCCCTCAGGCCGCGGCTCTGCCCCTGCCCCTCCCGGCCCTGCGTGGCCGGCAGTAAGGTGGGGCTATAGGTGGACAGTGACAACACCGGTGCGTGTGGAGGGTGCTTGCGTTGGGTGTGCCACCACCTCAGGCTCCTCCGTGGGTGCGCCAAGTCCCCGGTACCTCAGCGGGGTCCGGGGCTGTTTCCTTAACCCCTGTTTTTTCAGTTCACCTTTGAGCGGTGCAGCCCCCGCCACGGCCAGTTGTTAGATGGACAAGGCCTGTTGCTGCTCTGCAAGGCCAACCTCAGCACGGGCATGTGGGAAGCAGGGAAGGAAATCCCTTTCCCTGTCATGCTTCTGTCAACCTGAATCACCTTTCACAGCATCCTTGGGAACTGGTACCTCCAGCATTGGAGGAACACACAACGTGCAAAGAAAGTCACTTCTTGTTCCTTGAATGCTTTCTGCAGTCAAGGTTGTTTATAAAACTGGTTGTTTCCTTAGTCAACAATGCAACACTTACTGGTCCAGGCTGTGCTTTTGCTCAGGTAGAAGGACGGAATTTGGACAGACCAGCATGCTGGAGATCACATCTCACTCTTAATTCCTTCTTTACTTTGCTTCTAAACAAATCAGTTGAAAAGGCAGAAGAGGGATTGCACATGGAGGAGGTGTGTTTAAGTCCAGCAGTGACATGAAATACGGAAAAGGAAGAGCAAAGGTTCAAACAGCTTGCATCAAAGCAGATGAAATTATGTTTTAACCAGTTTTTAATATATTCTGTACATGATTTTTCTAAAGAAAGCTCTCTTACTGATTAAGTAAAACATTTTGATTTGGGAACAGCTGAAAGCTTTACACTGAATTAGTTATTTCTTCTTTGGTACCAGAGGAAAACCTGAAGAACTTTCTCTCATGTTCTGGGTTTTTACTGGCTTAGTTTACAAATGACAAGAGTTACTTACTAATTTCATTTTCATTTCTGAGTCACGCTCTGTTTGCATGAAAAATGAGATTTAATTAAAATGTACAAAACAGTATTAGAGGATTACATGTAATTGAATTCAAGTGTCTTAAATGTGATGAGTGTTGTAAAGTAATAAGGATGTTTTTGGTCACGTGCTGGGATTTGACAGTGACCACCACTGCCACCAAAATAAGTAGACTTGCCCTTTTGGCACATCTTTCTACTTCCCCTCCTTGCACAAGTGTTTGTGCAGCAGCATAGTGAGCTGGATAAGAATCTGGTCCAGGTCAAACCTAATCTGGTCAAAAAAAAGCTTAGTTTTAACCTAAACAAGGTCCGATTCAGTTCAAATGCTTATTCTGGCAGAGGGGAGATAGTAATGTGGTAGTCAGGGATGAGTGTTTCAGGGCTGGTTGAGGGCAGAGATTGTTTCTCTTCACCACAGCACTGTCTTAAAATGAATGTGAAAATGCTTTAATGGCATCTCTACAGAAACTGGCTTAGATCCTGTCTACTGAAAGCATAAGTTGAACAAGTACACAACTGTCTGCACCAGGCCTGGGAGACAGACCTGAAGTTTATTAAAAACACACTTTGCATGTAAAAAAAGACTTAATATCCAGAGGAAATACTAAATATTTTTAGTCATCTGACTAATTGTTTCAAAGGCATTTAGGCCTGCTGAAAATTCCATTAAATACCTAAACAGTTAAGTGCCTAAAACCTAAGAGAGTTAGGTGCATGATATGCTTCAGAATTTTTTTTAAATTCTACCACTCAATGAAAATTGAAAATTATTTCTGAAATCTAGCTCTTGATCTTAGTGGTTTTATGATGAATAGATCTTCCCACACCAGAGGGTTGTGCTGCCATTCAGCAGAGCTGGGTGGGGAGGAGTTTAATGAGATTTAACAAGAGCAAGTAGAAGGTCTTGCATCTGGGGAAGAACAACTCCGGGTACCAGTATAGGTTGGGGACTGGCCTGTTGGAGAGCTGCATAGGTGAGAGGGACCTGGGGGTCCTGATGGACAGCAGGATGACCATGAGCCAGCAATGTGCCCTCATGGCTAAGAAGGCCAATGGCATCCCTGGGTGTATTAGAAGGGGTGTGGTTAGTAGGTCAAGAGAGGTCCTTCTCCCCCTCTACTCTGCCCTTGTGAGACCACACCTGGAATATGTGTCCAGTTCTGGACCCCTCAGTTCAAGAAGGACAAGGAACTCCTTGAAAGAGTCCAGCACAGGGCCACCAAGAGATTAAGGGAGTGCAACACCCTCCTTATGAGGAGACACTGAAGGAGCTGGTCCTCTTTAGCTTGGAGAAGAGGAGACTGAGGAGTGACTTTATTAATATTTGTAAATATGCAGAGGGCAAGAATCAGGAGGATGGAGCCAGGCTCTTCACAGTGATGGCCAGTGATAGGACAAGGGGTAACTGGTGCAAACTGGAGCAGAGGAAGTTCCATGTGAATATAAGGAGCAACTTTATCACTGTGAAGGTGACGGAGCATTGGGACAGGCTGTCCAGAGAGGTTGTGGAGTCTTCTTCTCTGGAGACATTCAAAACCCACCTGGATGCGTTCCTGTGTGATTTAGTCTTGGTGGTCCTGCTCTGGCAGGGGGGTTGGATCTTTCGAGGTCTGTTCCAACTCCTAACGTTCTGTGATTCTGCGATTCCCCCATCCAACATTTTTTATTGACTAGCTAGGAAAAAAAATCACCAACTTCTCAGTTTCTAACTGGTGCTGTATCTTCGAGTAAACTTAGTTTCCCTCTTCTGCAAATTTGCTGAATATAACACAAATCTAAAAAAAAAAAATAAAGTCTGAATAACAGAATAATCTAAATGAGGAGAATTGAAATAATGGCATTCGTTGCACTGTGAAAACTGAAACTAGTTTTGATACTTTATGAAATATGTAGCATCATACTGTAAGTGGAAGGCTTGGGGCAGTCTTATAGTTACTTCTTGTGAAGCTATAACGTGTCCCTTATAATTCATTGCGGTCTGAAGAATATTCATTGATGCATATTTTCATGTTTATATAATATTGATAAATGATAATTTGGGCTTTGAAGATTGAGATTTGAAAATTATTTTTAGATACATTCCTAAATTTAGGCATTGATATTTCAACATAATTCCTCTGTCCAAGGACATATTTAGAATGAGAGGGCTTTTTTATTAGTTTAGGTTTTTTAGAACTACTGCTTTTCTGTAGAAACAGGAAATTGAAAGAATTTTTACAGACAGCATGTGATTTTAAGATTATTTCTAAGCATTCATGAACATGTCATTACAGCCTTGATTCTAAGACATTTCATCTAAAAATTATGCTAGTTGTATGGAGGTAATTTTAATCCCAGCTAAAGCAGTTAAGTCTTCACCAGTTAAACATAAATTTAGATATAGGTGGTTTATATAAGAGTTTACCCTGCTAGTCTGATTTTATCCATTCAACCTGCACCATGCTGAGCTGTAAACCACAAATGTTCTGGTAGGTTTATGGACCACCTGAAATCTGCAAGATACCAGAAAGGGATCTAAATCTAAAGAAAATGCTGAGTAAATATTGTTGTAATCCCACACAGATATGTGTGTGAAGAAGATTGTGGTCACACCTGATCAAGAGTGAAGCCAAAGACTTGGATAGTCTCCTACCTGTTAGTCAGAGGAACTTTACACAGTCAGTATTGTAGGCACGAAGGCTGGATTAGTGTTTTGGCCAGCTGAGTATTTTTCCTGGGTGTCTGGATCTTCAGATAGGGAGTGGTTAGCACATGGAGGAACAGAGTTGTATGTCCATAGAATCAGGTCAGGCAGTTACTATCATGTTGGAGAAAACTGTCTCTTTATAGGTTTGTGCTTGAGTCCTAAGTTTCCCTTTTTTGTAAAAGCTTGAGTTGTCCTTTGGGTTGAGCCTATTCTGTTTGGCTATATCGAGAAATGCTCTTCCAAAAGACCATCTGAAAAATGTCAGTTTCTGGCTATTCAGATATAGTGAAGTCATGGAAGTTCCTGAAGGTACAGCAATTTACAGTGGATCTGCTGTTTCAGTAGAGGGTCATGAGGTATTTTCATGTGATGCCTTTAATAACTTTTTAAAGTTACTTGTTCTGGCTTTGTATAGTGCAAAGACAGAGATGGAAGTGCAGTAAAGGAGTCGTGGAATTCAGAAAACTGTAGGCAGATTTGGTTAGGCCCAGGTGGAACAGTTTAAAAATTATATACAAAATAGGCATCTAACGGCTCCTCAAAGCAGACCTCACTTTCTGCCTGGGATTTTCACCTGTCCACCCTTTCCTCCAGGTGGGGCTCTCAGTCAAGTAAGCCATGTTGATTTGAGTGGGGTGGCCTGAGGGTGAGAGATGGACAAGATACCTCACCTATCCTGATGAATATCCTCTTCCATTTTGTCAGTAGGAACCCTGTTTATGTATTTTTGTTCTGCTTGGTACTGAAAGAGGAGAACTCATTTATCTCACATATAGGATAGCATCTGGCTGGTTTTAATGTGTACTTGCCCCCAAAGTGCAAATTGATTTGTTGTTGAAGTGGCTTTCTTTTTTTTTCCCTGCACATATATCACCTCCTGAAGAATTGGTTTCTTTACCAGGAACTCCATGGTAAATCTCTTTTCACTTTTTCCTATTGAAGTTTTTCTGCTTTTCATAAATAATTTATTCAGGAGACGAGAGGGATGGCTAATGAGAGATTAACTCAATGCCCAAGGGCTAGGGCATTTCCCTGGGATGTGGTAGAGTCAGGCTGCAAGATCTTGCTTCAATTAATATTGCTTCCCACATCACAGGACACTGCTCTCACTGCTGGGAAACACATTTGCGTGTAAATCTCGAGCTCTCTTTTGTGTGTTAGCCAGGCACTGGCCTATGTATTAGACAAAAAAATTTACCAAGTTTAAGAATTCTGAGCCTGAGTCCCAAAGTAGACTTTGAGTAGTAACAACTGATCAGATTTGTTAGGATTTTGGGCAGCATTAAGTATCCAAACGAGAATTTGGATTCAACGTTGTCTTAACCAGCACCTGAGCAGGGATTTCGGTGGTTCTGCATGTTAGGCTTGGACCCTAACACAGGGCTTCGACAGACAGCCCTGGTGAAGCTTGCTGTCGAAATTTAAGAAGTTACTGTGTGCAATTGTTTGTCCCCATGCTAGCAGTTATTACCCTCTGAGAATGAGCAAAAGGGAAAGTTAGTTAGTTTTGCTCCAGCTCTTACTCTGCTGTTCCAGTTCTAACCCACCTCCATCAGCCCCTTAAGCTAAATTACTGAGCTTTGCATATTGCTTTTGGTGACCTCTATGCTGCGGACAATATTCTTCAAGCGGAAGCAAAGCATCAGCTGGGGAAATAATAATCTTGAGCTGTTACAGAAACTTCTGCCCAGAGCTCACATATCAAAGTCTTTGTGGATCTAGCCCAGACTCCTATAGCTTTGTTTTTGAAAGTTGTTCTGGCAAGGGAGCTGTTGCCACTGTTTCCTCACACTATATAAACATATATGTGCATTCTGCCCAGGAACTTTAAGAAGTTCACAACTAGACAAATATCAACTGTCAGTATGTATGTAAGTTAGTTTATATTTTGAATCTGTGGAATGGTGAATGTGCATCTGTTTCAGTGATGTGGGATAAACGTCAAAAACTCCATGCATACTGACCAAACCATACAGTCAGTAGCAGTAAATTGGAACTGTTTGCTCCTTTCTGGTCTTCCTTGTTCCTTCTGTACTTCAGAGTAGTCCAGTGCCTGAGCATCACATTTGCTCTATTGCCTTAATGTTTAGAATTGTTCATTTTGAAGTTAAACGTGAAAAATTCTCCCTTTGGTTTCATTTTAACATATGGCATTTTTGTTCAGTGTTAAGGGAATTCAATTAATCTCTTTGAGGTTTACAGTCATTCTAAAGGCATTTTGAAGACTATTGTAGATTTTAACACATCATGAACTTCATAACAGGTAGAAAATGTTCTTTAGTAGTGCACAATTCATCACTGAAGAAGGATTTTCTTATATCTAGTCTTAGATTTGCTACCACTTTCTTTTGTGACCATAACCAACCACTCTGTTTCTGTGCCTTATAATTCATCTCTCTTGGAGATGTCATGAAGATTAAACCCTTGGTTCTATGTATGCATGCAGAGAGAAGTGATGCCTGTATCATCGATGTCATAAAAACTTTGAAGATGAATAAAGCAAAGCCTTGCAGTGTTACAATAATATTAATGATCTGATTTTACATTCGCAGTTTGGATTGTTGGGTTTTGGGTTGTTTTTTTTTAATATCGTAATATGCCCAGATGCCTGAAATATTCTTTGGAACTTCCGTCTGCTTTTCTATAAACATAAAACATTCTTTTCTGTTTTGACAGTTAAAAATGATGCTGTTGAGGGAGTAAACAGATTTTTAAGGTACCTGTTCAAACAAGTAAGTCTTCTGTTGAATCTTCAAAAGGCTTCACTAGTAGGAAATAGCTACCAAGTAATACATTTATTTGCAGTTCATTTTTTCAAAGCAGTAGTGTAATAGAAGGAGATGCCGTTTTTGCTGAAAAATTTGTCTCATTTTCTTCAGCTTGTCAAGTCTGTAATGTCAGTATATAGCATTAATCTTAAATGCAAACATAGGACTTATAGCTCAGGAAGTCCCTGAGCTGCAAATTACAGGAGGCTGAGAGTTTTTTAACAATATATTCTTCCTCAGGCATCTTGGCTTCTGTCAGAGGTAGGATCCTGGATGAGACAGATTTTTGATCTGATGGTTGAAGTGCAATATCATTCTCTAAATATGGGTGAAAGAAAATAAATGTGAATTTTTTGCAGTGCTGGCATTACGGAGTTAAATTCTGATGGAGCACAATTTCCTTTGAGAGAAACGGTGTTCTTTGCAATTAGAGTACAGGTTTAAGAAAAGAAATTAGGGAATCTAGGCGTATCTCCTTCTGGCCATATACCTTGAATTCAACTCTGGAAATTCGTACAAGTTATTTTTGTATGAGATGTTTATGAATTACTAAAGGGGGAAATTAGAAGAATTAGTTCATAAGTAGTAGTCGAAAAAAACCACTACTACTTGTTTCAGTGACTATTATGTTGTATTAGTCTTAATTTCTTTATCCAGCGTGCTTTGACAAGTGAATTCAGGATTCTTTGAAGTAAATACATGAAAAGTAGTTGGCAGTAACAAAACTTCACATTTTTAGGTCAGTCATACTATGAGTTAAGAAATTTAGGGCAGCAAATGTCACCTATTGGAAAAAATGAGGCTCTGTGGAGTGTCTTTTGTATCATCCTTCCACAGAGCTGAAATGTGTCTACACATACATAAATGAACAGTAAAATCTTAATGTCATCAATAGCTGTACTGCTTGGGTAGCTGTGCAGTAGCTGTGAAGTTAAGACTGAGTACCAGGAGGAGCTATGTAAATTGTAGTTACCTTCACCTGTATTTTTCAAGTTCTGATGCGGCTCATTGAGGGCCACTGGACTACTTGCAGGTCATCCATGTGTGTCAGTGAGGAAAAGCGGATCAATTATCAGCAGGTTTTAATGTGCTGTCAAGGTCTGCAGCTTCACTGGAAGATGTTTCCAGGTCTGCAGACGAAGCGGTTGAACCATTGGCTTTGAGGATACCACTCCAGTAGCCTCATCTGCAAGGGCGTGTCTACACAGGACTTTCCTGATTAACTCCACGTCTCATTCTACAATAAAGAGTCTGGTTCTGTTTACGTTAAACCATTTTCAAAGTACTATTGCACTTTGAATTCATACCCTACCTTAATCCACGTTAACTTTCCAGTGCATGCCCTAAGGGAGCAGTAAACTAAACTGAATGACTCTGTCCACACAGGGGTTTAATGGAGTTTAAGTAGCAGAATTTAAGTTCATCAAGGTACTTACTTCAGATTCATTTTCTTGATGTCCCGGTATAGACAAGCCCTAAGAATGAAAGTGTTTTAGTTCTAAGTGAATGAACCATGTCAGAAAATCCATCACTGAGATTTTATTATATTTTTTTTTGTGAAATGCAGCTACTGTAGGTTTTAAAGTAGGCTTCTTTGACTTGTTTGGTACTGTCTTTTTTGTAGTAATTGCAGTTACATCTGAGAAATAACATAGTATTCGTGTTCTTCAACAACTAACTGCTTGATTTGTTTTTCAGTTTGGATCAAAATACGTATGTTTGCTTAAATAGCAACTTTGCTTAAACAGAAACTTTTTTTCCCCAGTCCCCATCTGAATCATAATTTCAGCTATGACATTATATGTATTTGGTATGTTTTAAAGCAGACAAACACTTAGAACAGTTTAAGTGTTTATAGCTAATCGGAATATTATGGAAATTAGACATTTTCTATAAATGGGAATGTTCTTTAAAATGTCTGGTTTTGATGGTCTATATGGGATGAATCTGTACTTTGCTGTATTCATGGAAATACAAGCGTCTTTTAGAGAATTTTGCCTCAACTGCTGCTACATTTAAAATACATTTGTATTTTCAGCTGTAACTCATAAAAGGTCAGCTCCTGTGCTTTGGACGCTACACAAGTTGATGTTGCATAAATAAGCATGCTTTACACAGCAGGCGTATAAAGTTAACTGCCCTTCTGACTTTCATTCAGATTAATTGTTCTTCATAATTTTTAACTAAAGCAAGCTAAAGAACTTAGTTTTTTGGTGGTGTCCTTCAGACATTGATCGAAATCTTGTTAATACAGTAACACTACAGTTTACTGAAGTTTAAACAAAGTAAAGCTCAGTTTTTCTTAGTGGTCAGCTCATGTCACACTAAAGCCCCGATCACTGATCAAAACAGCATTAATTATTTGTTTCACGTTGCGGTTGCTGTGTCAAAATCCTTTAAATACCTCTTGGAGCTGAGAGGGAATCTTACGGCCTGTGACAGAGCAGCTGGTCTGGACATGGGCTGATGCCCCAGTTGACAGGTTGTTGGATTAGAAAGAATATCAAAGGCAGTGAGTAAGATTAGGGATAAGTGAACATCTGACAGCAGTTTGCAGCAGGGGAGAACAGATGATAAACAATGGCAGTGGGGTGTGTGGGGGGGGTGAGAGGTGAGAAGGCCATGGGAAAAGTGTGGCGGCAATCACTAAAGCTCCAGGTTGCTGAGCCTCATGAATAGAACAGGAAATGGGATTTGCTGGGACAGATGTGCTGAGCAGTGATGAATACATTATAGGGAAATGAGGCTAAACTCCTAAAGGTGGGAGATGTTCTTTCTCTGAAAATAGAAAATTTGGATGTGTGGGGGGAAAGTTCACCCTCCTGGAGAGGTAAGTATTAATACTTGAAAAGTAATACAGAAAGAAGTAATGCTAATGGTAATTTTAATTAAATGGCTATTCCTCAGTACCATTCATGATGAACTCTAGGTCATGTACTTCTAGCATAACAATCTTGCAGTGCTAGTACATACACAGTATTGCAAGTATTCATTTTAAACCTAAAATTACACAAATGGTAGAATGGTTTGAATGATGGAACAGCCTGAATGGAAGCTCTGACTGGATAATGCTCAGAGGCATATTCTGTATCTGGCATGTATTATATAGCACTCACATAGCGTGTGTTTGATCCTGCCCCCGTTAAGAGAGTTGTACCGAGTGATCTTGTGAGGTCCTTCCAGCCTTAGATTTTTTCAATTCTGTAAAGTGATTGTATGCTGTAGAAAATTATACATACATAACTGTTCCTTAGGATATTGTTTCTATACTTCTCAAACTTCTTTAGTTTATATTTTTGATGGATTCTTTCCCAATATTTATGATATAATTATCTCAGACAGCCAAGAGAAACTTTTTGTATGTTTGCTGGAAGGACTGTATATCAGCTCACAGACTTAGAATTTATTCTGCCTCTTTTTTTTAAAGAAAATCTCATTTTAAAACATCTCACATTAACATTATTAATTGTATATTACTTTATAGAAGGGGGAGGTGCAGAAAGTATGATTGTTAACATTGCTTTAAGAAAGTATCAATAAGATTTGTTCTCAGACATCTAGAAGTTTATTCCACAATATATTCTCCCAGTTTGTTTTACAAATGCAAGCTCTCTAAAATAAAGTAGAAACACAAACTGTGAGAGTCACCAACTCGAAAACATAAAGCTCAAAGGTAGAAGGACAAGAGGTGACATAGCTGTAATGGGAATGCCCACCATCTGTCTTTCTTGACCTCACATCTCTCATATGTGCTGCCCCTGTCCTCAAGATGAGGAGACATGTATCTGGCCTCCTTTACCCCCTGTTTGCTCCTAGCCACGTGGACTTTAGTTCTAGTTTTTAAAAGGACCGGGGATTGTAACTAGAGTCTGGGATGAGTAGCCCTGCTTCATGGAAGTAGCGGGTCATGTTGCAGAAATGCCACTTGTGGCTGTTCAAGAAGTTCCCCAGAATCAGTGATCAGTGACTGCACTTCAAATGGCCATAGTAATAAATAAATAAAATGGTGGTGAGCACAGTGGAACATAGGTAAAAGAGTATGCTTTAGTGATTCTGATCAGTGCAAGTACTGCTTTTCATAAACCTTTGATTTCTACATTTGCATGAAACCATAACCAACTTACCATTTCTTACAGGCCATTCCCATTTTTAAAGAGTTAGTGAAGATTATTTGCAGTTGACTTGCATAGTTATTTACTTTATATCCCAAGATTTAAACTGTTCCAGGGTTACTGTCATTATTAAGGTTTCAGAAATACTTCAGTAAAACATAGAACTGTATGTAAATCATCACTAATTAATTAATTGAATGCCAGTTATATATGGCTTTTCAGTAACAGGCACGTTTCTCTGTACTAGTTCTGTCTTCAGAATAGATGACAGGTTAGGTGTTCCTAAGTTACTTCTTGAATCTTTCTGTGTATTGTTTTTTTGCAATGGCAAGATGAGGAAGAGATGACCACTGCTATGGGAATCATATTTCAGTTGAGTCTATCAAAATTGAGAGGAAAAAGTGAATTAAGAAAGTAGTGGAACCTGGAGCTAGTTGCATCTGTCACTTTGAACTGATTTTTTGGGGGGTGGGGAGAAAGGAGAGGATGAAAAGCCCTGAGGATCTTTGTGAGGAGGGTCTGTGAGAAAGTCTTAGGAGAAAAATCTAAAGATTGTTACTAAGCCTTGGCTTCTATTAGCCCCCTGCTGCTGTTCTTCATCAAGTTGTTTTAATGGCTTTCAAAGCAAGTGAGTGGAAAATGGTTTCTCTGGAACTTTAAGGAGACTGAACTGAAAACTGTCATTGCTTTATAAGTAAAACACATCAAAGATTGATGGAAGAATTGCTTGTTAAACGCATTGTAGATTTTAATTTAAAAAAATGGGAGATATCACAAAAGAGACATCAGATCATCATAACTACTTAAAGGTGAAAGTTTAATAGCTTGTCATCTGCTCAGGAACCTGTGTTAAGTATCTCTTTCATAGCTTTTGTGACCCTCTGTGTGGGTGTGCATGTGTGCAATATTATTTTTCCAAGAGTGGGTTTTTTTTTTCCTAATGTACTGAGGGAAAAGTACACAAGTATAAAAACCGAGGTGGTGGTTACCATGCTTTTAAATTTTCTTTCCCTTGTATTTAGGGATGCCTTCTTCTAATATTTTTAATTACTTAGTGCTTCAAATCCTTATGCTTTCGGAAATAGCTATTTTTAGTTTGTGTTGCAGAGAATATGATACATCCTGTGTGTTCAGTGTGTGCAAAATGCATTTGCGAATCATTTCGTAATTGTGTGATTGTTTCTTTTGGAACCCGGTCCTCTCCTTTTCATCTCCTCTCCCCACCTTCTATTCCCTCCATAGTCCTCACAGTCAGTAAATAGTGTGTTTTTAGAGCTGTGTAGTAGATCTAATTAAAAAAATGGGGGGAAAAAAAGTGTGCCTAGAAAAGGACATTTCCACTGAGACTTTGCATGTCATTCTCTAAAGCCAAATGCTTGTTCCACTGTGTCATGCTGCATATGATCAAGGTGCATATTTAGTAAGCAAATACAAACAACTGTTTTAAAAGACTAGAGGAGTTTCACAGCAAGCTGGCAAAGCAGATTGTGCGTTATTCACTATCCATTTTAAGATTCTGTGCAGTATGAGCTAGGGAGCCTGCTTTGACAGGGGGGTTGGACCTGATGATCTCTCGAGGTCCCTTCCAACCCCTATGATTCTATGATTCCTGAAATGTTTGATGTCGTAGCTCCAGTTTTAATTCACAGATTCTTTCTGGAGACAAACAGCTACATCTATGCAGGATGCTGACTCTGGATCTGATTTGTAATGTAGAAAATTAGTTTTCCCAAGAGCCTAACATGTGATAACTGCAAGTACTGGATTTTCTGCACATGATATGCCTAGAAATGGTACATATCTTCAAAAAGCATAACAGTGTTTGAGTCATTCTGTAAGATTTTCATGACGTGCAAGATCATTTAATTTAGGAGTAGGGATATCGACTGTGCGGTCAACTACATAGAATTTGATAACTTGGTATTACTGTTTGAAGGATTCCTTTCAATTATATTTGTCATTTTAGCACATATTTTAATTAGCTAAAGTAGTTATCTGTGAACTAAGAATGGATGTAGCATTTTGTTTTGCTGCAGAAAAAGGTTCTAGAGTATAAATGGGTCTGGCCAGACTCTAAGATCCTAAGCATGTATTTTTATAAACCTTTGAAATTCACACATTGCTGAATGAAATAATATTGATCCTTTCATTGATGAGGCCGAGTCTCACTTGCATTATTTCTACTTAATCCTAGTTCAGACAAAGTCTAAAGCAAATTGTCAAACAAATTATTGGGGTTTTTCTTAGAAAGTAAGGTGATTGGAGTGGCAGCGGTTCAGTGCTTTCTGACAGAAATGACGTGTTCTGACAGACTGAACTGCAGGGTATGGAAAAAATGGAGGAAACAGGTAAATTTGTATATTGAGTGTAACATTGTAAATAATTAAAAAATATTTGAGATATGAACCTGTGCGGCTCTCATATATATTCTTATCTTGAGCTGTGAAATAATCACTGCTCATTTTGTTTAGCTTCATTTAGGCTTTAAGACCTACCTTTGCTATTATTTGGCCACTGAAGCTTGTTGAGCTTTTGAAGCAGCAGGATTAGAAGAGAAGTTGCCTATCAAATCTTTTGGCAAATCTGTTTTAGAATTTCGTATGTATGCCTGTGCTTAGTGCTCTGCTTTCACTGTTGTAACATTTCAGACGGACATAGGTAGGCTGTTCCTGACCTACTTTGTCTGTAAGGCTTGTGTTACTTTTTAGAGCGATGTTTCCATAGCACTGTAGTCTGTATGGCCTAAAATTTGATCTGAATGATTCGTACCGCTCAGATACATTAGAGAATAATGTGAGATCACTGGCCTCCTATTCAACGAAACCAGTCAGTAGTCATTTGTACAGAAATGATGACTATAGTCCTTTACGGGATAGCTGCTCCGAATTTGAAACCTGGTGGTCTCCCTGATTGTTTCTGTAAACCATCCTTTTTTCCTTGAGGAGAGATGGTTGTTCTGTCACCTGTCAGTCTGGAGAACCCTGCTTCTTTTTATCTCCTTTCTCTTTGATCTGTCTAGGAGTTAAAACTTCTTGGCAGACCTCTCACAATAGTTAAGGGAATGTATGAGCCTCCCTAGAGCATTATGGTACATTTCATAGAGAAAGATTAATTTGTAAAAGTAATAATCACAGAATCACAGAATCACAGAATTATCAAGGTTGGAAAAGACCTAGAAGATCATCCAGTCCAACCATTCACCTATTACTACTAGCTCCCACTAAACCATATCCCTCAATACAACATCCAGTCTTTCCTTGAACACCCCCAGGGCCGGTGACTCCACCACCTCCCTGGGCAGTGCATTCCAGTGCCTGACTACCCTTTCTGAGAAGTAGTGCTTCCTAATGTCGAGCCTGAATCTCCCCTGGCGCAGCTTGCTACCATTCCCTCTAGTTCTGTCACTGCCTACACGGGAGAAGAGGCCGACCCCCAGCTCACTACAACCTCCCTTCAGGAAGTTATAGAGAGCTATAAGGTCTCCCCTAAGCCTCCTCTTCTCCAGGCTGAACAATCCCAGCTTCCTCAGACGCTCCTCGTAAGGCCTGTGTTCCAGACCCCTCACCAGCTTAGTAGCCCTCCTCTGAACGCGTTCCAGAGCCTCAATGTCTTTCCTGTAGTGAGGGGCCCAAAACTGAACACAGTACTCGAGATGCGGCCTCACAAGTGCTGAGTACAGGGGGACAATTACCTCCCTGCTCCTACTAGTAACACTATTTTTGATGCAAGCCAGGATGCCGTTGGCCTTCTTGGCCACCCGCGCACACTGTCGGCTCATGTTCAGCCGTGCATCAATCAGTACCCCCAGGTCCATTTCCTCCACACAGTCCTCCAGCCACTCCGCCCCAAGCCTATAGCGCTGCCTGGGGTTGTTGTGGCCAAAGTGCAGGACTCGGCATTTGCTCTTGTTGAACCTCATGCCATTGGCTTCAGCCCAGCTCTCCAGCCTGTCCAGATCCCTCTGTAGGGCCTCGCTACCCCCAGGCAGATCCACACTCCCAGCCAATTTAGTGTCATCTGCAAACTTACTGAGGGTGCACTCAATGCCCTCATCTAGGTCATCAATAAAGATATTGAAGAGGACAGGCCCCAGCACCGACCCCTGGGGAACACCACTCGTGACCGGTCGCCAGCTGGATTTAACTCCATTTACTACCACTCTCTGAGCCCGGCCCTCCAGCCAGCTCCTTACCCAGCCGAGGGTGTACCCATCCAAGCCACGGGCTGCCAGCTTCTGCAGGAGAATACTGTGGGAGACAGTGTCAAAGGCTTTGCTGAAGTCTAGGTAGGCCACATCAACAGCCTTTCCCTCATCCAGCAGATGGGTCACTAGATCATAGAAGGAGATCAGGTTGGTCAAACAGGACCTGCCCTTCATGAACCCATGCTGGCTAGGCCTGATCCCCCGGCCATCCCGCACATACCGCATGATCTCCCTCAAGACTATCTGTTCCATAACCTTCCCTGGAACCGAGGTCAGGCTAACAGGCCTGTAGTTCCCCGGATCCTCCTTACAACCTTTCTTGTAAATGGGAGTCACATTGGCAAGCCTCCAGTCTTCTGGGACCTCACCAGTCAGCAAGGAGGACTGATAGATAATGGAAAGCGGCTCGGCTACCACCTCTGCCAGTTCCCTCAGCACTCTCGGGTGGATCTCATCCGGCCCCATGGACTTGTGGCAGTCCAGTTGGAGTAGGAAGTCTCTGACTGTTTCTTCCAGAATCACAGGGGAGTTAGCATGCTCCCCAGCTGAGACTACCAGGTCAGAGAGAGGGGTACCCTGAGGATCTGTTTGACCTTTAATATAAATGTCAAGATTTAAATGTAAGAATTATGTTGGGGGGCAGGGGAGAAACAGAGATTTAATCACACCCAGGGGGTGAAAGCAAGATAGTCAGGGAAACTATTTCACTAAACGGAAAAACTGTTGGAATATTTGCTTTTGAAGTATTTCTCAAAAAACCCCACACGAATGCCAGTTGGCATTGTGTCTTTCCTCCCGCCTGTACATTCTTCTGCAGCCTTATGGTAGAGCAGTGGCGTACCTTCCAGTACTGCAGCATGTGGGATGACAAACCACACCTAACAGTTGTGCCTTGGGGAAGAGGATGAAAGAGAAAAGAAACAGCTTTCTGCAGTGCTATGTTCTGTGTGCTTTTTGGTCAGAAAAGTGTATCTTGCTCTTGCAAGGGAAAATGTGTAATCATCTGTAGTACTTGTGGAAATCAATCCTCGGTTCTTGGACCAGCCCTGCTGAATCTCTGGAGCAAATTTATGAATTTCATTATTCATCTAAGATTTTAGGCTTTTTCTGTGTATGCTGGGTTCAGGATAGTCTTGGAGCTTAAGGTGTCTCAGTATCCTATTGAAGGAGCTGACAGAAATGTAGTTTAACATGCTCAAAGCATTCAGTACTGCTAAGGGGACATGCTAAAAATCCCTGGACCTTGTCTGTGAGAACACTTGTGTTTCTACGAAACTTGCTGTGCAGGAGGCGTCCTTCCCTGCTCATATCTCACCATGGAGACACCACGGTGCTGCATCTGGCTTTGTTCCCAAGTTTGTTGAAACTTAGGATCTCCCAAGTGCTGCTTGTTCACCTTGGTCAATCTTGTTAATGCTGGTTTTTATTGGCATGTACCAAACTGCTGTGTGATGCAAGCTGTACAGTTCCTTGAGCTATATTGTTCCTGCATTGATTTGATTTCTGCGTCAGATACATTTTGTCTTTTGTAAGTTACAAATAAATGGGTTTGTTAATTCCTTTTAAAAATCATACTTACGTGATCCACGCTATTGATTCACAGGTGCATTTGCAAAACCAAGTAACTTGAAGTTATGCATAATGGATTGTTTTCTGTGTTTTTTAAATTCAGTTTTAATGATACAACAGTCCATGCACAGAGTTTTCTTACCATGTTCTGCTTCAGGTGACACAGTAGGTTTTGTTTCGGAAATTAGAACAGCATTCCTCAACGGCATAGTTTTTGAATGCAGCTTTATTATCTATCTAAAAATGGAGTGGTCCAGTACTGTGGTAGAAGAGGGATAGGGTTGGGTTTTTTTCTGCTGGCTCTTTGTCAACCAGAGAAGATTTTAATCAGACCCTGTAAAAGTTGCAATGGAATTTGTTAGAATGAATAAAGAGGTAATGAGAAATATTTGACAATTGATGGTGGTGATTAGCATTTGGCTGAAACACCAATGGCAACTTAACCTGTGGTTTTATGGTATTGTCAGTGTTGTTTTCTTGAATGGAATAGTGAAATTAATGATGAAAGGACAGTTTCTTTCCTTCCTCTTCTGCATGAGGGTCATGACCTAGGGTAGCAGAGGAGACAAAATTATGCTTGTAGGCGTAGTGGTTGCCTTGGGACAGATGATTTTAATTCATCATCATCTTCTACTTACTAAAGTTGTGTTTGCTTTTCTCCCTGCTGTGCCTACAGAGATGAGATGAGAGCCCTAAACCCCAGCAAAGTGGGGTGGAGGTCTTTCAAAGTCAGAGACTCTGTACAAAGCTGTCTTAAGCAGTCCCAAATTCTTTGGGGTGTTATACCGGTAAAAAGCAGTGTCTGTCCAGTATGTATTATTTGGAGAGTCCCCTTCCTAAGGAGTTGAAAGGGTATTTTGACTAATGAGAGCACAGGATGAGTAGAGAAAGGAGTTCAAAACTATCAAGTGAGATTTCCCATCTACTGCGGGGTCCCAGACTCGCAATGGGTACTTTGTATCATATCTCACTCTATCTTGAAATAGCTGCTACAGACATAATTGGTATAGGGATGTTATGACGAGTGCAGAATTATTTCCCCTGCGAGTCTGAAATTTCACAGTCAAGCCCTTTATCTTAGCAACTCTGTGGTCAAATGAAGCAGTTGCCAATGGACCAGAAAAGATTAAAACAGGGTTCCTGGAGACCTTTTTCATTCTTTCAATCTCTTTAAAATTTTAAAAGAAAGTTTATGTTTGTTATAGTTAGCTGTATCTCAGTAAAATTTAGCAGTTTGGAAAATGTCTTTAGTGCCATTTTCCAAAGGAATTTGCAGAAATCAATCTCACTGAATTTCACAGAGGCTCCATCAGGAAGCAGAAGAGAAATAGTTTTGTAATCTTAGAACAAATATTGCAGTTTAAATCCCACCACAGAACGTGAAATTATTCTGTGAAGGTGTTTAAATGTTATTTGGGCATTCAGGCGTTTGCCTGAAGTGCCAGTGGTTCACAGTAAAGTCTAAATTGAGGTCTTCCAACTTTCCAGTGAGTGCCTTAAAAGTGAAGGTTGAATGCTGCAAAGTGCTTTCTCAAATCTTGTCTTTTGGGGTTGTTAATTATTAGAAATTGGAGCAGGGATATGAATCCATGTTTCATGCTCCTCAGATTAGTCACTGAATGACAAATGCCATCTTTGCTTCTAACACCATGAACATACAACTTATACAAATAAGGAAAACTCTAGAAAAAGAAATGAAACACAGAGCACCTGCGAGTTCTCAGCATCTCTCTGGTTGAGGTATTTCCTTGGCTTTTAATCTCTGAGCTGGAGCCAGAAGATGTGCCTCCTGGATCTATGGTTCTCAGGTTCTTAGACTGTTCAGGGAATTTTATTTTTCTTTTCCCTTGATGTTCACTGGATGCATAATGTGTACAATAAACTAAAAAAACTAATAAAAAATGGACTTCCATGCTCCTTTTGCACAGGGATGTGCTTTTAATGTTATTATCACTTTTGCTTGTTATACAGAATTCAGAAGACAAAGACAATTTCTCGTCATGATTTACCAGTTGCTTCTATTTTCTGATCCTCTTCAGAGATAGGTTTATTAATCCCACTGAACATCATAAAGTCTAGTACATCTTTACTTATTTGGCAGATCAGAATTGTAGCACGTGAGACACAACATTACAGGTACAGTTGTCCCCCGTTTTGTGCAGCACGTAACTTTCTGCAGTGGCAATGTGGCTGGCAACAGAGAAGCTTTTTATTTGTGCTGAATTGCTTGAACCGGATGGTGTCTTTAGTGTGGCTCAGTGTGTGGTTGCAGAAATGTTTGTGCTGCTTGCATGCAGGAGGCCATGCAGAAAGCAGGGAAAGGGAGGGTGATACTATTCTGATGGAAATGCTGATTTAGGTCAGATTAAGCAGAAGGTATGGCTAAAGAAATCTTACTGGTTTTAATTTCCTGAGTTTGCTGTTAGTTGCTTTGACAGTAGTTTTGCAAATAAATTGTTACTGCAAATTGTGTGGGGAATTTTTTATTTCACAGTAAAAGAAAACACAGGGGAAAGATTACAAAAATGGCCTTTGCTTTGCAGGTTTTCAGCAAGTATGGATATAAGTATGGATATAAGTGTCTGTGTGAGAGATGTGTAATACATCTGTTTGAAAGTACAGTACTTAGTTCCATAAAAGTATTTTGCTGTCATGTCAGCTGAATGAAGGGTTTGTCATGGTATTATCTCCATTAAACCACCTTTCAGTATTAGGAATATATTCCTTAACCATGTCCAGTCAAAGATTCAGATGCATGTTCCTTTTATCCCTGCAAAACAAGAAAGTGTGTCGCAGAATTCAAAGGGAAAACACAGTTTAATGGAACCACGTGCAACAAAATTTAGTAATGTGAAAGGAATTTAAGTAAAGGACAGAGCAGTTGAATACTTGCTTTGCAATTTCTGTCATTTATATACAGTAACACGAGTCTGAAAACTCCACCTATTAGCAATTGTTCCTTTGAATAGAGCTGGAGTTAACTTAGTGCTAGGAAAGCCCCATCTGTATCTCAGTGTATAACCTTAAATTCTGTGCTGACCTGGCAGTAAAATTATGTGAGAAAAGTCATAAATTTGACCTTTGTGCATATCATGTTTCTGAATGCAAGCGCTGTATCCTTATTCTTTGTAGTATAGATTTCAGTATCCTACTACGTATTTGCCTTGGAACAAAGCATGTTTGATATGTATATGTAATTGTGCTTAATAATAATGTATATTAAAAACAGAAAAACAAGGAGAGAAAGGAGATTTGACTTAATTTAGTGTACTTATATATGCTTAATTCTCATGTTTTATAAATTTCATTCAAAGGTAAGTGATCGTACTGATAGCTGAATGCCAAGCTAAACTGCAACAACTCCATTGTTGAAAAGTACACACAGAAAACAAACTGTGACCTGAAAAGTAAACTTCCAGAGGATTATATGAGAAAGTTTACTTACACATCAAGTATCTTAGTTGTAATTGTTCTGGCAGTTGATGTACATAAAATGAACAAAGTGGCTTGGCCCAGCATTGCATTAACAGTTGAATAAATTAATGCATTCTTCATTGTTTATTTTACCTCCTAAAGTGTTAAAAAATTGCACCTTTGAACAGTAAACTCTATTGCCATAACCATCTGTTTGCAGTTTCATTACAAACTCCTACCAGAATAACCCTCACTTTGAAGAGAAAATTGATACGGGTTGTAAAAATTACAGTCTATGACCTTAGGTTTTATGTCTCTTGAGGTATCCCTGGTGTGGTCTCCGCTCACATGCATTATTACTCCTTCAAGAAGTATCTTTATGTCTTCCAGCTAATTTCAGATAAGATGTCAATGCCTCAAAGAGTTTGCTATTGCAAAGAGCTGAGCACCTCTGTGTCTAGTTCAAGATCCTTAAACATAAAGTGAGCATAGTGGAGACTGCAGCAACTTTCTCCTGCTCTGCCCAGAACTGCTGTGTCAGCTGGAGCTGGCATGTTGTTCTTCAGTGTATAGGAGTATTTGTCCCTGTGAACTTTGCTAGATTAGTGTTACTTACAAAATTGTTCATATTGTCACTTAAACCCAATTAGCAGAAGTGGTATTTGTGCTTCAGGTAGAAAGTTCATTTTTACTGTTGAGAAAAGTCATCAGTTAGTGTGTTTTTGGATGCAGATTCCACAAAGGCAGTAAAC
Source organism: Porphyrio hochstetteri (assembly GCA_020800305.1). Lineage (NCBI taxonomy): Eukaryota > Metazoa > Chordata > Aves > Gruiformes > Rallidae > Porphyrio > Porphyrio hochstetteri. Next base: position 62,525,785 of record CM036908.1, on the reverse strand, counting down.
CCAGTCATTTCTAAGTGAAACATTTGAATATGGATACGTTTAAAACTGCAAAATGCTATTATTTGTAATCATAGTGCTTTTGAAATAAACATTCTGGATAGTTTAGTAATGAAGTAGCTTTGTTTAAAAAACAAACACCCCCCCTTCCTCTTGAGCTTAAACAGTGGCTTGTTTAAAAAACAGTAAAATTCCATAACACTTAAACTCTTTTGAAGTAGTCCTTCAACATCAGCAAGTAATTCGGCAAATTGTTTTTGAAGATGAGTCTTCATTTGCTCCAGCGTGTGCAGTCTGATGGAGTGGATTAGTGGGTGGAGATTGAAATTGCAATTTAGGCTTTTTTGTGTGCATGTGTCTTTCTCTAGAACACTCCTTATCAGATAGATCTCTATCCTCTTGGAGTAATTTTGAATAGACCAAGGCTGTTTGGTTTAATAGTCACTGGTGAAAACTTGGTGTTTTTATAATACCATTACATTAATCTTAGCTACTAAAAATCAATTTTTTTAAAATCAGGTTTTATTGCAGAGTGTTTTAATCAGATGGGTTCCCAGAACCAGCTTGCTGTGTGGTTACACCAATGCCAGTGGTGGAGTAGGGATAGAGCAGAGACATCAGGCAGCTGGGGTAGAAAAAGGGGCAGCCTGCGTTTCAACTGACTTACACTGTTATGTGGCTGCACCCTAGGACTGAGTGAGTCTAATAGCATTTAAATTAGTAGTTGTGTAATATGATAGCCAAGCACAAGACAGTTCCCTAATACTGATGTTATACATCCAAAAGGAAAAAAGGAGGCCAGGCACTCAACTAATGCAAATTATTTTATTGATTTTATTGTATTTTTTTAATAGAGTTGCATGGTTTTATGCCAGCTGAAAGTGCTGCCTTTCATTTTGAAAGATATGTAATACTTTCTATGAAATCTGTAATTATATAAAAAGAAGACAGCTTTCTCCTGGCTTACCACAAATCAAACTTTTAAAGGAGACAAAAAAACCTGTGATAAGTCATCATTTCAAAAGATTTCATATGCAAAATAGTCTGCTCAGGATGGGGTTTTTCTTGTAGATGATAAAGTTGAATATTAATTATCCTTGAATTTTTGACTGTTCCTTTGCACTGTTTTTTTGTGGATGAAGATTCTTACATACACCACAGCGGCTCTCTAGCTTTTATAAACAAAAACACACCCCACTTCAATTTTAATCTAATAAAAATATTCAACAGGAAGCAATGAAACTTTTAAAGTGTATGGAATGGGTAATTTATTTTTATTTTGAAAACTTTGCAGTTCCAAATTTGCTTTAGCAATCTTTCTCTGTTTGATTTCTGTTCTTCATACAGGTTTCACAGTATCTTGTTGACTACTAATGCTTTGTTTCTTTAAAAAAAATCCCAAACTGTGGAATTTTGGGCATCAAAGCTGGTGGTTTATTTCTCACTGTATTTTTGTATGTGTCATGTTTGAACATTCTATGATAAATATTCAGACAGTGCAAGGTAATTTTATTAGTAATTGTATGATAGGAAAGTGAAAAGCAAACAGTATTCAGTCATTTGAGTTTGGCCTGGAAGTACAGCTTCTGTGGGTACATCATTGTGGACACTGAAATACTATGTATTGATTATATATAACAAAGAGTTATAGTGTTAATAATTCAGCTGGCAAGAAATGGTTTATATTAGATTATACATCCTCATATGTTTCCACTGAAAACTGCTATGGATGTGACATCAGATTCCATTAAGCTGAAAAAAGAAATGTAACAAGGAAATCTCAACTGATAGGAGTACTTCTGTAGTGAGAGAAAAGTTCATTTCCAAAGGGGTGGGGGCTTAACTTTTAGCATCTGGTGTCTCCTGTCTTGCTGGATTTACCATAGGGTCAACTCCCTTTAGCCTAAGAGCTGTGATTCAAGAAGTAGCAGCTAATTCAGGGCATGTTTTCCCATTGTTGGAGCATATATTTTATAAAGCAAAAAGGAATGAATTACTGAGTTACTTTCATTGGAAATTTAGCTCTTGGCAGCTTTCATTTGTCATAAAAAGGTGAATATGATTGAAAAGCATTAAGCTAAGACCACTTACGGAAATAAAAGGTGGTGGGAGGCTGCAGGAGCTGGCTGCATCGGTGCAGATTTTTGTCTGTCTTCCATGAGTCAGTTACTTGATTCCCCAGCATGCTACTCATCTGGATTAACCTGATGAAAACCCATCTAATAGAGTGACAAGTTTGGCATGCTTTTTCCATGCGGTTCTGGGGGACAAGGAGACACCTCAACAAGAGAATATATAGTGAATTTCCAGATAGATGTGTTGCTGTGCACATTGATACTAAACTGTGTAGATAAATTTATAGAAGATTGGTTAAATGCAAAAATTGAGGCAGTAGAAAAACAGGTTTTATGCATGCTTTTATAGAAAAAAATATAGCCTCATACTGTTTACAAAAGTTTTTGATGAAAAAAGAGCAAATTTTGATTATTTCTCTAGGGAGTTTTACAGCTTTGTTACATGTAAATCATTAATCAGGGACCTCACACTTGCTTGGCTTTGCTGACTCTGGTTTAAGACCGTTATTTGCCAATTAATTCTCTTAGCTGTTTTTCTTAACCTATGTTGTTGTTATTGTATTGCATGAAGAATGATCATAATCTGTTTCCATCAAGGCAGTGAATTGCTTTTGTGTCTTAGGAGTGCAGAAACAGGGTATATGGAGCAGTGAGGACAGGGTTATTTTTATGTTACAATAGCTTGGACTTCTCGAGTTGGATTTTTTCAGAAACGTGGAACACACACTTCTTGGCTGACTGCTTTAAACCCAGTCCAACTGGTAGAGGCTAGGGGATCATGACTGTTGTTTGTTTTTTAGCCCTCAGAAATTGTGCCTGTAACTTATCTATACCATAATGTATTTTCTTTTTTCCTTTACTGCCTCAGTTTGTTTACACCAACTTTTGTCTGGGTTGTAACTGAATTGTAAGATCATTGAACAGGAACTGTTCCCACTACATACGTTTAGTGCCTATCACAATGGCTCGCCAGACCTCATGTTGTCTCTGCTGTAATGTAAACACTAAGAAGTTAATCATTGTCATGGCCAGGTTTTCTTTTTTTCCTCTTTTAGTGGCATATATTAAGTTAGTGTGGACATGCCCCCCCACGTTTAAAGTGACCTGTCTGCTTGGCTTGTTACCAGTCTCCTCAAAAATTTTAAATACGAGGTATGAACCCTTTTTGCTGAAGTGATTTTGATGTGAGTTTACAGTTCTTGGCAATTTGGTCTGCCTAAGCAGAAGTTTTCTGAGGAAAAACATGAGAGATGTCATTGGCCAGTGTCTTCAATTCAGTAGCTTTTTAAATTGTTAAATACTATTTAAGGCGAATTAAAAAGGAGAAGCTGTAAGCAGATATTGGATGAGTATCATTTCTGCTTCAGTCACTTGTCTGTCCAGAGCTCATTACAAGAAGATTGGCTGTCACTTAAATCAGTGCAAATTCAACATAAATTTTGATTAGTTGAATGGTTTGAATGGAGTAAAACCGCATCAAATCTGTGACTATAAACCTTCGTGTTGAGGATTTACTTTAGACACCCTTGTGTAATGTTGTGTTACAATTATGACATGGATTTAAAGGAAGAATTTAAAGAGGTTTAGTGAGTGTTCTTGCACCTGTTACACTAACATCTCTTCAGAATAAACCTTGTAATAAAATCTAAGAAGTACAAACCTTTAATTACATGAATATAAAACATATGTTTAATACCATTTGCATGTAGGTGTTTCAGAAACTATGAATTCTCTTATACACCGAACAAGCAAGGTAAACTTTTCTGTGCTGCTGCTGGACTTCAGCACTGGCTTCTTGAAAGTGCCCAGATAAGCCTTAACTTTTCTCCACAGGTAGTAAGCTATGAGATAGTGCTTCTGCACCATGAGAAATAGTGAACAGTTTCACATTCACCATCTCCACATCACCCTTGATTTTTATAAACTTCTACCATGTCAGCCCTTAGTGAGTCACTGTACTTAGGTTACCTTTAGCTGCATGGCATGGTCTGCTACACAGCCATCCCTTTCTCTTCCTCATCTCACAGAATCACAGAATTGTAGGGGTTGGAAGGGACCTTGAAAGATCATCTGGTCCAACCCCCTGCCAGAGCAGGATCACCTAGGAAATTTCCCAATCACACAGGAAATTTCCCAATGTTCAAATTAAAAGAAATACAAAAAGAACAAAATAAACCATATGAAACATCACTGATTTCTTTCATTTTAAATAACTTAAAATACTTTAACATTATTATTTATATTTTCTTTCAACACACAAGTGCAGCATTTTGCCATTGACCCTTACATTGAGTGGTTTGGGCCCAACCATTGTACTAAGACCCCTGTGATTGACTTAAATACATATGCAGAGCAATAACATCACTGTGTGTCTGAGCCAAATTCATTGTTCAGTTAATACTTTACAGCAATTGGAAACTCAAAACTCAGTAGAAAGATACTGGTTGTCTTATTTGTAACTGGGACACCACAGCTCTGATTCATTGCCATTATTTATAAACAGATCCCATTCTTTGGGAGAGTCCTTGAGGAAAGGCCTACATCTGTCTCTCTAAAAATGGGGTTAAAGTCCTTATCTACACAGACAATACTGGGACTCACAGCAGGGTTGTACATGACAGTTAGGGACCACTGTTGAACTGAGGGGGTTTGTTCTGGGGTTTTTTTGAAGGAAGGCCCAGGATGGTACCAGTGTAATGCTGAGCTGAGTGTTGGTACCTATGCAGACATGTTTACGTGACGTATGAGCTGTGTCAAGAGCTCCTCAGGTGTCAGACTATGAATAGGTGCTGCCCTCAAGGAAAAGAGAGAGGAAGGCATTCAAGCTGCCCCAAATGAAGAGCAGAGGGAAGCTCCCAGATGACTTGTGTCAGAGCACATCCAGGGTCTGTCACATGTGGAGCACTCCGAGTATCACCATAAAATCAGTGCAAATTAATGTTTCTTCCTACATCATTAACACAGCATATCCTTTTTATCATCTTATGGGCTAGTCTTATGGGCAAATTTATCTAGTCAGTAGAAGTCATCCTTTTTGTAGGTATCCTCACAGCAATTTGACCATCTTGTTCAGAAGTTGCTCGAGGTGGTGGAGGAAAGCAGAGGGCAGTGATATCCCTGGTGCAGTGATTCTTAAGGCATTTTAGCTAGAGATAGAGTGTAAGTGGGAAAAGGAATGGTATTTTGATTATAGGCTGCAGACAATTCCAACTTACCCATAACAGTCAGTGCGAACTGGCTCCTGCCTGTAATTATGGCAATGAGCATGTGCAGGGAGTCATAGGAAAATGATTTCAAGGATGGAAGGAAGACAGAATGTGGAGATCAGCACTCTGCTGATAGGAGTCACATTTGCTGAACTTGCATCCGCTGTCAGCACATGTCTAGCAGAAAAGTCTTTGCAGTGCATGGTTGTCCTGGAATCTCTTAACCAAAAAGGATCGAGTTCTTGTGCAGACTGCTAAACTGGTAGTATAGTGTTGTAATTCTAAATTGTCAATGCCAGTATTAAGTCAGTTTTGTAGACAAGATGAGCAGGACTTGTGACTCGCTATTGAACATTCAAGTAGTATAGAAGTGGCTAGGCGTGCTTGCTTTTTGGGGCTTGGGGGAGGACTGTGTTCAATTTGGATGCCTTTTTAAGGGATTTTGAGAGTCTTCAGCTGCATTTGTCAGTGGCTTGGAAGAGTATTCTGAGGAAGTGTCGCTGTATGCTTCCTCTGTTGTTAAATTTTCCTTGAGCTGTTAAGAGACAGGGTACTAGACAAGATGGACATCTCATCTGACCTGATACGGCTTTCTTCTGCAATTTGTGCTTATGTAAGTAATCTGTCTTCTGTGTAATATGAAACGAAGTTGTCTCACATGCTGCCTCTCCTGGAATACAGCTTTATTAATTTACACATACTATATGCACTAGTTCAGCATTGCAACATCATGGAACCTGATCACTGAGCACAGAACTAGAGTGTGATTACTTTGTGATTAAAGATTTACCAAATTGATTATGTGTTATACAATGTTGTTGCAGTATCAGAACTGTATTCTGAACAGATAAAAACTAATATTAAATACTTTTGACACATTTGGTTTTATGAAACAGCATAGGACAAATTTTCTATTTGAATAATAATTTTTAAAATCGTTATCAAATATAGTAATATATTCCTTTCTCCTTCCTGTAGTCAGTGTTTAGGTCTCCCAGCCATCATTTATACTTACTTCTCTTCACTTCATTGAGAGATGCTTTGTTTGCTCCTCATTAGACATTGGCGAATGGACTGTTTTATAATAATGCAAATATATATGTTTATTAAATTAAGAGTGTTAAGGGTTTGAGACCGCTTTTGTATTTCACAAAGATATTTCTCTTTTTTGGGACTGATGTTGACCATTTGATACCTTTGATTCTTCCCAACTACCTGTAACTGTAATGATAGGAGAGCATTGTCAAAGATAAGGATATATGGAATGGAGCAGTTTAAGACATAATCATGGCTATCTGGCTTTCAAAAGCACAAATCTTGATCAGTTCTAGCAATTAATATTTTTGTCTTAAAGATAAGATAGAGATATTTCAGCTTGATATCGTTGGTTAGAAACTGGTTGGAATTAATGTTCTGTAAAGTATGTAAAGCAGCATAAGAACCATTGGTAACTGTTTACATGCTATTAATAATTAGCAACCTTCATAGTAGTCTGTTAGGAAAGAGCCACGCTTTGGGTACAACAGAAACTCAACTCCATACGGTTGGGTTCAAATTACATTTGACTTGGACAATAGGGCATGAATGAGGCTCATTTGAGTTTCTGCCACTGTAAACAATGAGATGTTGGAATGTTTCATTTGTTTATTGATTTATTTATTTGGACAGGTGCAGGTTGATCATGTGAAATAGTTTTTTATTCAAATATAGGCAGAAAATAGTTTAACAAACATTGTCCAGTCAGAGAGTATGATGGTAACATCTTGAATGGACAGTGTCAAATTAATTTAGCCTGTGGCTGGTTTTGAATTTGGGTCTTAAACTAATCAAAACATATTCTAGACGGAGTGGTCTATGTGCTGTCCAGCCTCTTAAAAAATACAGATTTTCTGTTCCGATTAATTTCTTTTTAGGTACTAAGTGCCTTCTTTTACTTTCTGTTAAAAATTATGTGCACGTCTGTGAGGTAGATTCTGTTAATGCTAATGGAGCTCATCCTTAAGAAGAGGTCATTCAGATCTGATGGATCCCATCTGGATGAGGACAATTCTCTAGGGTGTAATTTTCCTCAGCTATTTGAAACCCTTTCCTAAGCGCTCCAAAGCAATCAGGTTCTATAATTTGCAAAATGATGGCAGGAGGAAAGAGCCAGGAAGATTGTTGCTAGGATCATACGTTAGGAAGTAGTATCACAGGACTAATAGCCTAATTAATGCAAGGAGAGCCTTGACTTAGGCTTTTTTGTCTTCTCCATCAGCTAGGCACCCATGTTTCTCCCATGTGGACACTACAAAGGGAGAATAGATTACCGTAGTACATCTTAGCATTTAGAGCATGGGAAGGTTGAAACTAGAGAAACAGAATGAAGGTACATGCAGAAGACATTATACTTGGTCCACAGTTTCCCAACTCACATCAAATGGAAAATTGCACAGCAATCTGCAAACAAGAGAAAATCCCATAAGTACATGTCTTAGAGGTAGAAATAAACCTGTAAAATGATTGAGTGGACCTTACACATTTAGTATTTTGAATTATTTTACCACATAGCATAGCCTGTGCTCTTCAGTTCAAGTGTTGCAACTATGTGTTGTGTTGTAGTCTTTTCAGAGCTGTTCTCTCACCAGGTGGAATGAATTGGATATACACTCAGCTTGATAAACAACAGCTTTCATATTTCAGTTCCCCCTGAGAACTCTTCTACATTATATTGTGTTTAAACAATTACAGGGCTTCTCTTCTAATGCATGCCTTTGATTCCTGTCAATGCTAACAGAAGGTATGCACAGACACCATTGGAAGAGTAGAGTTTCTCTTGAGGTGAACAACTGTTTATAATTAGAGTTAGGGGAATGAAGGAAAACCCAGCTAGTAAGCAAACAGTCCCTCTTCCAGAAAACTTGGTAAACTCATAAAGCTCAGGAGCTTAATCTCTGAACCAGAGTGCTCGTTATCTAATCCCCACCAGCTGTTGTGTACTTGGTATCCATGACATCTGTAATAGAGCTGAAGGGCCTGGCTACGTTGGTTGGCACCTTTACCCACCAACTGAATTTGATTCTTCTTTCATTGCTCACATTTACCTGCTTTAAATCATTAACCAGTTGTTGAGGGTTTGATCATCCATTTAACCATACTTTATAATAGAGAACTTGTGCTGCCTTTCACATTAAGCATATTTTAAGTATGTTGGTTTTCAGCAGGTCTAGCTTTTGCCCTGCCACTAAGAGAAAGTTATCAACCAAAAGAATTTCCTATGGTTGCGTAATGATTCCTTATATGGACTTAAAACTGACCTAGAACTTAAATCTCTTGAGTTGCATTTCAGCAGAAAAATAACATCATGCTTTGAATAAGCAGGGTAAAGAATGATATACATGCCTCTGTTAGCTGATGTGTATAAATAAGTGATTATAAAATAATATGAATGTAAGCAAGTACATACATGTTCACTATTACTGTGGAAGAATGCTTGTTTTCAGGGATCGTTTTCAGCTGTGCTGTAATGCATGTTCTTTTTAAAATAGCAGTGGACAGAAACTGGCCCAACTTGAAAAAATAATCCATTTTGTGTCTCCCAGTCAATGGGCGAGTACTGTGGCTTCAAGCCTCTGGTTAGAGAGGATCCTCACCCCAACAAGCAGTGGAGAGTAACAGCTGTTGTGTAGGACAGAGTGTGATCTCTTAATGCTAAGCATATCATGGACAAAACTACTATTTTGGGCTTGTAAAGGGTTAGAGGGAAGGATGTCTTCTTCTTCCTGGTTCCCAAATGAGTTTAGTTAGGAGGTAAGTGCTGTGATATCCTAAGATAAGACTATTTCTGGGCATTGAGGAACTTAGATCTGTGGGTTATTTTACTGGCTAAAACTTAGCTTATAGTTTCCTAGCACCTGAATGACTAGATTGGGCAGCTGGAGTGGATAACTGTAGCCAAAATTGGACCCGATGACTACCATGGTATTAAATTAGCTGCCAGCATAACATTATAGATCGAAGATTTTGAACTGTCCTAAGACAATTCTTAGCATCTACAATACTTACTGTTAAAATCCAGAATAATGGTCTCATAAAGAAAACCAGGTGTATAAAGTTTTCAAAGAAATCCTGTTAAAATTTTGTTAGATTTCATTATGGTCAGTTTGCAGTCGGAATTAATTTTACTGATTGATTTTTTTTTTTTTCCCCCCCAGAATGGCACTAAGAAGTTCTGGGATTTTATGAGGACACATGACAGGTAACAGATGGAATTACATTATTTTCTTTTGTCTTTATGTTGTATTTCATACTGCATTTTCTTCCATTGATCAAACCTTATTGATGTGGAGTCACTTCTTTTTCCTCCAGTTTCCTCTTCAATTCTCACTTCTTGTATAATATTTCAGTTCCCTACAAATTTAGACTGACTTAGCAGACATTTTAAAATCTTCTCATGGTTTGTTATGTTTTCAGTAAGTTTTGTCTGTGCTTGACTTTTCAAATATTAGAGTTTTGGCACATGATGTATTGTACACATAATCATAAAATCATAGAATATACTGAGTTGGAACGGACCCATAAGGTCCACAGAAGACCAACCAATGATTACATGGAAGATGGAATTGGAAGTTTGGAGTGTATGAAATTTTCTTTTTTCAGTATGAATATATCACCTGAAGGAAGGAATCTGCCCCCAAATACTTAACGCTGTTCTGATTTGTGCCATTTAATGGTCTAATCCCAAGAATGTCACCATACTCTCTCACCTGTGAATATACAATCCCAGGTGTTGTCCTAATATAAAGACTGTTAAAAGCAATCTAAAGCTATGGTAATACTGTTTGATTTTTTTTTACTGGAATTACTTGGAATAAGGTAGAGACTGTGTTTTATGCTTGAGCAAGTCCTCGTGTTATGCTAACTTTTAAATTTTAATCCTTTCCAGCACAGGGCCTAATTCAAGTAACTTTACAAATGCCTGAAACCTTTTCAAGCCCTCTCTTCTGTACACCAAAACATGTTCCTAAGGACATGGAAAGAAATGGATAGCCTCAAGCATGACCAGAGAAGGGCAATGAGGCTGGTGAAGGGGCTGGAGAGCAAATCTTATGAGGAGCAGCTGAGGGAACTGGAGTTGTTTAGTCTGGAGAAGAGGAAGCTGAAGGGAGACCTTATCACCACCTACAACTACCTGAAGGGAGGTTGTAGAGAGGTGGGCGATGGTCTCTTCAGCCAGGTGACAGGTGATAGGACAAGGGGGAATGGCATGAAGCTGCACCAGGGCAGGTTCAGATTAGATGTTAGGAAAAAAATTTTCACTGAAAAAGTTGTCAGGGCCTGGAACAGGCTGCCCAGAGAGGTGGTTGAGTCACCTTCCCTGGATGAGTTTAAAAAAAGTGTAGATGAGGTACCTAGGGATATGGTTAAGCATAGGACAGGAAGGGTTGGACACAATGTTCTTAAAGGTCTTTTCCAACCTAGTGATTCTGTGTTTCCAATTGTATTTCTCATATCAGGGCACTTAACTCCTGACTTGAAAGATCAGTTCGTGCAAAATTTTAACAAATATGGTATATATGAAACAGACCCAGTCACAGAGTAATTAAATACCAAAATATTGTGTCTTTAAAAAATATATATAAATATTTAATCTAGTCACTGAAAATACAGTACTGGAAGATAAAAATAAAATAAAAATGCAAAAGCAGCAACTTTTCCCTAGGAAAAGCTTTTCTAAATCAATTAAATGTAAAAATACAGCAAAATGCTAATGGCAAAAGGAATCGTGACTTAAAACCGGCACCATGTTGAGAGATGTATTCTTCTAGTGTCTGAAATGGGTAAGTAAAATCAATTGTATTTTCAAAATTCTTCTCTGCTGGAACACTCTAAATCCTTATGGTGAGTGTTTGTGTGTGTAGGTATCTGGGATGGAAGGAAAGTGATAGAAACACTTTTTAACAGTACAAAGATTATGAAGGTAAAAGTTCCAGGAAGACTGGCAAAATATTAGATTGATTAAAAATGCCTGTACTGCTTGAGAATGAGGACAGAAAAGAGAGTGATATTTCAATACTGAACTTCACACTTGCTTTTGGAATTTGCCTGGAAGACAGTTCTGTCTTTGCACTTTATCTATCCATATGGGCATGTGCCTGGATTTATGATCACAGATACAAAGGCTGAAATGATAATTGATTGCTGGAAATTTGATATATGCCCGATACTTTCAAGCAAGTGAATCCAGCCTCAAGTCACAGTGCTGAGAACTTGACTTCCAGATGAATAATTTGCATTACCATTTTTGTTTAAACTTTAGATTATCGCTCTGTGATAATGTGTGAATATATGCACAACTAACTGAGTGGGGTAAATATTAAAGGATCAGCTTTCCGTGAACTTCTTGGGAACAGTATTTCTGAGGGACTTTTGTGGACATTTTTAAAATAGTTGAGAACATAACTATATAAAAAGGCTACAGCCACATGTCATGCCAGTCATCTCTGGTCACATAACATTTGTTAGCTTCAGATGTACAACAGCTGCCATCCTAACTTATTAGTGACTACTGTTGAACTGTAAAATGTCGAACACTCTTGCACAACTAAATCCATTGCAACTTCTGACACCGAAGCTAATGTGAACTTTCTGCATAGGAAATCCATGGTTTCACATAAATTCTGGTTGTGAATATGAAGCCAATTATTATCAGATAAATTAGTCAGGTTCATAATTCTTTATAAAGCATTAAAGCCTTGTATTTTACTCTATTTTAATAGGACAGCTGTGATGCTAGTTATATGGAAAAATTATGTTGTCTTTGTTGCTAAAGATTATGGAGGACTTCATACTTCAAGGACTCTTCGGGGTTCATTACTCTTAATGGAGGATAAAAGGCTGAAGAGAAGGGGTTTTCAGGGCACATGTCCTGATGTGCAGGACTTCCTAGGGCATATGTCTTATTCAAGAAGATTGCAGGGTTTTTTTCCATAATTAAGATCCCTTTTCCATAATTCATTTTAAAAAGTATTCAAAACTTACTTTACTTCTCAAAATACTGTAACACACTTAAATGCTCCAAGGTTTTTTTTAATTTATCTGTTTATCTAAACTGAACAGAGCTTTGGAATGGCAGGTCTGTACACACATGTACGTATTATATATTTATATATAATTGATATGTAGAATTACTTTAATGATTCTGAATAAAAAAAAAATATAGTATGCTAATCATATAAAACCAGGCATTGAACCTAACTCATGTCTTTATCTGTCATCCTCTTTCAGCTGCAGAAGTAAACATGTGCTTAGGACTGACTTCCTTGCTGTATGACAGTGAACTGAGCATTTGTGTGCTGAGTTCCTTTGGGACCCAAATGTTCTTTCTCATTTTAAGAGGTCAATGTAAGCCAATATTCAATTGATTTGTATCAGAATATACACTTGATACAGGAAAATATTTAGCAAAAACAATTAAGATTTTTTATATAAATTTATCCTTTCCAACTGTTCAGATGAACAGCTGATTAAATTATACAAAGACAAAAACATGAGGGCTGCAGTAGTCATTTCATTTGCCTTACGCGAGTCACCTTTTAAAGTCTCACAATATATTGCCGTGGGACAAGATCATTTAACCATATGCAAGCTGGTGTAACACTAGTGCAAGGTGAAATGGCAGAATTTTTGTTAGATGCTGCTTTTTCCCCCCTTTTCTTTCTTCTTAGCTATTGCAGGGCTGGACTTGAGTCTACAGTGTGTGGCTCTCAAGATTTATTAAGATCACAACCATGCAGAACTAAAGTATCAGTCCTGGAGTGACCTTTGCTTACGTAGTTTGTAGTTTATGCTGAACAAATAATTGCTTACTCCAAATCCTTCCATGCCACTTAGGCACACAAAAAACCCAAAATTATTACTGATCACACAATAAACCATTAGCAAGGCAGACCTTCAAAACCTGTGCTGTCAAAAGTCAACTGAGTGTCAGTATAGACAAAATAAATGGCATATCATACCATATAGAGTTTTAAATTGTAACAGAAGGACACAAAGGCATACCCATAATGAATAGTTATGTCTTGGAACACTTTGCCCAAAGAGGCTGAGGAACCTCCATCCATGGAGAAATTAAAAGTTTGACTGGTTTTCTCTGAGAAATACGACCTAACTTAGAAGTTTGCTTGATTTTGAGCAGGAGGTTGGATCATATGATCTCAAAAATGTCTTATAACCTGAAGGTTTCTGTGATTTTAGAAGTAAATTAATTACTCAATGAATGTTACAGTTCCCATCTGAAAACTGTCAAAATTGTAAACTTACCAAGACATGTCAACTTAAAGTAATGCTTTTACTATTTTTTTGTTCTGTGAAGTTACTTTTAAGTTAATGTTTCTTTGAAACATGCAGATGAACATTAGCAAAAGTTATTGCGAGGTTTTATTACATCATTAGAAACAACAGTGAAGATTGCTAAAAATGAGTGAAGGAAAATTTAAATCTGCAATTACCTCTTATTTAACAAGTTTATTGAGGTGGTGCTCCATAGATGCTGCATAATTCTGGCCTCTGTTAGGCAGCAACACACAGCAAGAGATGCTTCTTGCTATTATTTTATGTAGTGCTTATTTTCTAACTAGAGTTTTCTTTTCCTCTGAATATTCAGCTGATCTGTTTGCTCATTATTTAACATATCCTTTGAAAATCAAGCAGAGTGTGAGCGATGAAAATTTAAATGCAAAGTGTATTTCAAGGTGCTTCTTGGACTTGGGGCTGTGGGAGCTAGTTAGCAATTTGTGGTAGTGTGATTTGAAGGATTTATTAGGGGTTTTTTAAAGTCACTGATTTTAAAAGTAAAAAACTTGATCAGAAGGACATTTTCTGCCAGGAATAAAATATTTATTTTCTGACAGAAATTAAAATGTACAAAGTATTGCAAAGTAAACATCAATGAATCCCTGTAACAAAAAATTAATCTCTAAAACCCAACTCACATTCTGGTTATATTCTCCCTCACCCTAATTTTACTATATTTAGTATAGTAAGAGCCTGAAATGTAATACTTAAGTTTTACATTCATCTACTTTATAAAGCAATAGACCGAGTTCGTTTCGGGTTTCAGCAGCTCCTCTTAAACAGATTCAAGGCTTTTAAAAAACATAATTTGGGAACAGATGAAGGTCAGCGTACAGTCATGTGCTCACTTTTGTGCTTTGAGTAATAATGTTTGAGAACGGTTTTGAAGTAAAAGGGCAGCTTTCCAGTTGTATTGTGAATGGATATAAAGCAAAATTATGGCTATTTCTCTATTTAGAAGAATGAAAAATTTACTACAGTGTAAGCTACATTTAAAGGAAAACAAATTTGAGACTCACTTGCATTCAGGTTTGTTATGTGAGTTCCTCTCAAGCCTGAAACTATCACGTGACAAGGAAAAGGCATTTGGACTAAAAACCTTAGAACTCTGTATGTGCATTGTACCCTTTTTATGCTGTGTTTTTTACCTACAAAACATGGCACAGTGGCTCAGTAGTAGTTCCTGTCTTAAAAATGCTTAATGGAAGAGACTTTTAAGTCTTTTGTTATCTAAGAAGAGGAGGAAATAATATTCCTGCCTTCTGACATTGGCTTCTTTTAAGTAGAGTAACTTATTTCACATTTAAAACAAATTAATTCATAATTTAATTTGTTTGCACAGAAAAGAGGCTTTTTATTTTATCTATTACAAAAGCAATTGAAAAGTTACATTTTCCATCAGGAGGGAGTTCCCAGGCTGAAGGGAACCAAGACAATCTGCACCTTGGCGTGTTGTCTCCTGCAGGTACCAGCGCGGGGGGTAAACAGAAAGAGGCCAGTTAAAAATGAACTCAAAACAGGAAGATAAGTATACTCAGCCAAGTACTCCATGCTCTGAAGTTAGCTGGCCGATTGCTGGCTTCTGGGTGCCACTGAAGTCGGGGAGCATGGAACTCTGCCGCTGAACAGCTGTGGTGGGAGCCTGCTGCATCGTCGGCCCTGTCCGTGAGAGCCGGCCAGGTGATGGATGGGTCGATGGAGCCAAGCGAGTGGCCTGGAGGAGCCAGGGATACTATTCTGGCTCCGTGGCTGTAGCAGGCAACTATGGAGACAGGGTGGAAGTCATGTGCCCTGACCACATTATAGGAGTGGATTAAATTCCTTCTCCGATTTCATATGCCAGATCATTTGGGCTTTATGGAAACTTAATCCCGTATGTATTTTACTGGTTTATGTCCTAGTGTGTTATAAGACACCATGAAATTTAACTCAGATGCTTCCTTTGTGCAAGAATTATCACAGTAGCTTAAAAATGGGTAAAATACAGTTTTTTAACATCTTTATAGGTAAAAAAAAAACCAAAACAAAACGTTTTTCTTGGGTGGTATGTGCCTTTTATGTGCAATGATATGCTGTTGTGCTGTAAACCTCATCTGTCTTTGTAATGTCTCCTCCAGGGTGTCAATGGTGTGGAATTTTCATGCTTATCTTCAAAGATAGTGCAGAAGATAATGCACTGTTGAAAATACACTGGATGTAGTTCAACAAACAACAAAAACGATGAAAAGTTTAGGGAAATAATAGCTGAGAGAAGGTAATGATGGCTGGGCATGTTCGTGCAAAGGATAACACAACTGAAGAGAAAAATTACTATACTTATCACAAAAATGTAAAGGAATATTATAAAGCAGTCTGGAATAATTTTAATTTCATCAGTAATCAATGATAGAACAAGCAATCATGTCTCATGTGGAAAGTATTTTCTAAATTAAACCCTGAGAAACCATTTTTACCAATAGGCAATAAGACAATCTAGGAAGGTGTGTTTTGTAATCACTGTCATTGAAAACACTCACGTCTAGACTTGATATCTGTCTATCAAGGATGCTATCAGGATAATGATATTTTTCCTGCTATTAGACGAAAAAATGTAGTAGCCTATGAGTTTCCTTCAACCCAAGTAATTACATGATTTCTTTGCATATGATATTTGCAAATAAAATGCACTTAAAGGTTCTGCTTTTTCATATTTCATTTTTGGAGCTTTTTTAAGCAAAGACTTGACAGATCCTCTGCTTATGTGCCAGGAATTCTGCAGGCATATTAACTGTCTTTTAAAATGTCTTGTGTTGATACCTTAAGATCCAATCTAAATAAAAGCATAGCAACAAGGCAAAAATAAATGTATTTGATGCTGTAAAGTTATCAGAGAAAAACACAAAATCAAAAGCCAAATTTTCATATTCTCACTTTGCTTTTTTAAATATGTGATGCTTTCACATCACATAAACTCTACAGCTGTATCACTGAAATAGGGCAAAATGGCAATAAAATTCCTAGCAATACTGAGGGTATTGCTTCATTGGGAAGTTAAATGTTTGACTAATTTTAAGAATGGTATCCATAAAAATTCGTAAAACTAAGAAGATACACAAGAGTTTTGGCTGATTAGTCATAAATTTCTAAGTACAGGTTTCTGTAAACCAGAGTTGAGGCATCTTGGTTTTCCAACTTTAGAATTTTTTTTTTTATTAAAATTTACAGTAACACTGTGCATTATTGTGGGTATTTTTATTCTTTTATAGGTGCTGAAATCAAGGAGAGTTTTCCCTCTGTTCCCAAGTGGTTTTCAATTAAACCTGTTCTGTCTGAAAATGAGTGCCCAAGTTTTACATGGTCTAGAGACAGTAGCATGGTCATGGCCTGCATTTCATATTAGTAGAAATAATATTATGAAAGCTCAGAAATATTCTATAATTCAAGTGCCTGTATTTTTTTCAATTCTATCAGAAAATAGCTTTTGGAAAAGAGGGAACTGTTGCAACCATTATCCTCAAAATGGGGAAATGAGGTCAGTTGTGAACAACTGACTTCCTCAGTCTGTGTTTCTCACTAATGGTTATGATACTATACATCTATATCTGGCAAAAGATTGTGTTACTCCCTTCAAATCTGGGCTTTAGTAGGTAAGAAATAAAATTGTTGGTTTATCCTTTACTTTTGCTAGGGCAGAACACTAAGGCTTTTTATTTTGTGAACTGTCCTTGAAACCTGATATTGTTTTAAAGCTTTGATTTTTGCCACTTCAGAATGCAGTCATACTTATGCCTTTGAGATGGATTATTTATTGGTCTTATTATGTGATAGCATTTATAAATGGCAGTTTCACAAATAATTAGGAATTGGAACAAAAGCCCATCAGGCTCTGACATCTGTTGCACATAATGCCCACAGAGCTTTATTTAATCAAATAACTTAGAATAAAACCTGAATTTATTTATTAAAATATTTTGGTGAAAGAATCCCATTGAGATGCAATGTGTCATTTCCAAGGGTATCCTGGGATACGGGCCAAGATATGACACTTAAAGAATGTTATTGAGAGCAACGTGCTTTGATGTCTCATTTATTTTGCAGTTGAATTTGCTTGCTTTTTTTTTTTCCCTTCTTTGTTATATGAAAACAGGGTGCTGGTAGGATTGTTTACTCCAAAGTTATCCTGCATCATGTTCTCCAGTTGGTTGAAAATTACTGCTTTACAAGTATATGGAGATTATGTTTTAAAAGTGCATGTATAAGGATTTGTTAGCACTTCTTAATTCATTCTTCCACCGGTCTGATGATTAACCAAACATATGCTTCCTGCTTTATGGTGTCATGAACAACTTCCTGCTGCAGTTCAGTTTACTGAAACCAATCTTCCTTAGGATTTTTTCCAAAGTAATAATTATTTTCTTAAGCATACATGTCTCACCACCGTATTCTGGTTTTACTTAGTATTAAATATTTAAGTTGCATTGGAGAAAGCATTCATATTTAATCAGAATACAGAAGTCTTCTAGACGTCTCTAATTATCTTTTGCCAAATCCACTTTATCTGTGATTAGTATGAAAGGCTGAATGTTTTTGTCAGGAGCTTATAGCTTTGCTTTTGTAATAGGCTGCATTTTAAGCAGCCAATTGGATTGGTGTTGGCCTTTGAAAAATGTAAAATGCTTTGAAGGAAGACTTAAATGAACCAGTAAAGATTGTGCAAGCACACACGTTTAATCTCAGCACTATCTGCATTATAGTTAAAGCTCTGGGAAACTAAAGGAATTGCACTGGAGAATAATCAAAGGGTACAGCTTTATTACGTGTCTGTTCTGAAAACGAAGGGATTGTTTTCTCTGGCTGAGATGCTAGGTGCTGCTCTGATAAAAGGAAGAAGACAGCACTCAGATACCACATTAGAAGTTTTCAGGGACGTGTCCAACTGTGAAACGGATGGTTAATTTGAATACAGAAGTACCACATGGGCTACCTGCAGTTCTTTCTCATGGTCACCCAAAATAATTATGAAATAACTTTAAGATGAAGTAGTCCCTCCTGAAGGATGAATCCTCCCAAAGAATTACTTTTGATTATTTGCTCTCAGACAAGTTTGGAGTTTTTTTGATTATCACTTTAAGACTGAAAGCACGGTGATTTCAGGTTTGATCAAGAAAAGGACACTTGTTAACTAACACACTTTAATCCTTAATCTGAGCTGTTCTTCAAACATATTTTAAAAAGACTAGATGGAATTATAGTCTTGACATGGAAAACAATATGAACGATCAATTTGTCAACACTGTATGAACAAAACCAAATTCATGTTACTTCAAGAAGCAAACCAAATTTATACTTTAAAACTAAAATAATTGCAGGGCTTCTAAATGATTTATTTCTTTTCTTACTAATTTTTCTTCTTGTATGATTTGTAAATCTTGACATTTTTCCCTTATGAGTGATCTATTTTATATTCATGTGCTCTCCAGTAGAGACTAATACATGTCTCTGAAATACTTCTGTGGTTGCAAGCTATGTTTGATTATTTTCTTCTGATTGTATCAAAGGGATTTTTGAGTCAAGGGGACTGATTGCATGAATTACTTGCTTTTGTTCCTATATGCCATTTTGGTGTTTCTTTTTCAGGATCTGCCATTCTTTTTTCATTGTCATCTTTGAGAATGGTGACCGAATTACTGCAGACTCTTGATAGTGTCTTGGGGAGTTTGGTGCCTTCTTTTGGTTTCCTACTTGCATTTTTTAAAAAATCAAGTATCATTATTTCCTGAAGTCTCCAGTACCAAGCTGAGATTATTGTTTGTGAGCAGCACAAACAATAGTAAAGACTTGCAACTAATTTTGAGATAATTTTTTGCCTTTACAAGAAGGTGGAAGTGGCTGAGATTAAGAGCTGGGAAGCCCTGGCTTTCAATGCTAACGTCAGTGGGGTATTAGGTGCTTTATCTTCCATTATTCAATTCTGATCACAATTTTTGTGTGACACACACATAGCCATGCTAGACACAAGGAGATCCTGAGTTGCTCTTAGAATGATTAAAGAAAGGTCAGCTTCTTTGCCCGTGTTACCTCATTAATTACTTAGCATACTATGGTATTAGTACAAGATTATCTTTAAAAATCCTTATCTCCAGCCTTCAGAATCTTATTTCATTCACAGAAACTGAAGAGAATCTTGTCCTTTTCTTTGCTGTTACTATGCTGTGATATTTTTTTAAATTACTTTTTAGTTTTTCAAATTCACATTTGTAAACTATGTATTAAGGTCACGTCTAAGAAGAAGGAAAAGCTGAATCAATCTTTTTTTTTTATTATTCAAGGATTTTAAAAGTTTGTCTCATGAAAAGCAATTAGTAAGTGTTAACAGTTGCTTGTGGATTAACTGTAGCCTAGGTCAACAACTGACAAATCATCAAGATAGAAGATTGCCAAACTGATGAGTACAAGGTGAAATTACATTCCTGCCTAAAAAAATCCCACTAAGAAAAAGCAGAAAAGTCCTTCAGATCAAAAGAACCCACCCTAGACCCACAAAAAAAAACCCAAAACAAACCAGCAAGCCAAAACACCAAACCCATGTCCCTCAAAATCTTCCTTCAAGTATTGGAGCTCTGGAATTACCTGTTCTTGTAGCTTTGGCAAAGCTCATTTGCTGATCTTAATTGCTAGGATCTATTTCAAAAGAATTAACTTTCTGCCCATATGTGTGTGCACATATGTGATTCTGGAAGAAACAGTCAGAGACTTCCTACTCCAACTGGACTGCCACAAGTCCATGGGGCCGGATGAGATCCACCCGAGAGTGCTGAGGGAACTGGCAGAGGTGGTAGCCGAGCCGCTTTCCATTATCTATCAGTCCTCCTTGCTGACTGGTGAGGTCCCAGAAGACTGGAGGCTTGCCAATGTGACTCCCATTTACAAGAAAGGTTGTAAGGAGGATCCGGGGAACTACAGGCCTGTTAGCCTGACCTCGGTTCCAGGGAAGGTTATGGAACAGATAGTCTTGAGGGAGATCATGCGGTATGTGCGGGATGGCCGGGGGATCAGGCCTAGCCAGCATGGGTTCATGAAGGGCAGGTCCTGTTTGACCAACCTGATCTCCTTCTATGATCTAGTGACCCATCTGCTGGATGAGGGAAAGGCTGTTGATGTGGTCTACCTAGACTTCAGCAAAGCCTTTGACACTGTCTCCCACAGTATTCTCCTGCAGAAGCTGGCAGCCCGTGGCTTGGATGGGTACACCCTCGGCTGGGTAAGGAGCTGGCTGGAGGGCCGGGCTCAGAGAGTGGTAGTAAATGGAGTTAAATCCAGCTGGCGACCGGTCACGAGTGGTGTTCCCCAGGGGTCGGTGCTGGGGCCTGTCCTCTTCAATATCTTTATTGATGACCTAGATGAGGGCATTGAGTGCACCCTCAGTAAGTTTGCAGATGACACTAAATTGGCTGGGAGTGTGGATCTGCCTGGGGGTAGCGAGGCCCTACAGAGGGATCTGGACAGGCTGGAGAGCTGGGCTGAAGCCAATGGCATGAGGTTCAACAAGAGCAAATGCCGAGTCCTGCACTTTGGCCACAACAACCCCAGGCAGCGCTATAGGCTTGGGGCGGAGTGGATGGAGGACTGTGTGGAGGAAATGGACCTGGGGGTACTGATTGATGCACGGCTGAACATGAGCCGACAGTGTGCGCGGGTGGCCAAGAAGGCCAACGGCATCCTGGCTTGCATCAAAAATAGTGTTACTAGTAGGAGCAGGGAGGTAATTGTCCCCCTGTACTCAGCACTTGTGAGGCCGCATCTCGAGTACTGTGTTCAGTTTTGGGCCCCTCACTACAGGAAAGACATTGAGGCTCTGGAACGCGTTCAGAGGAGGGCTACTAAGCTGGTGAGGGGTCTGGAACACAGGCCTTACGAGGAGCGTCTGAGGAAGCTGGGATTGTTCAGCCTGGAGAAGAGGAGGCTTAGGGGAGACCTTATAGCTCTCTATAACTTCCTGAAGGGAGGTTGTAGTGAGCTGGGGGTCGGCCTCTTCTCCCGTGTAGGCAGTGACAGAACTAGAGGGAATGGTAGCAAGCTGCGCCAGGGGAGATTCAGGCTCGACATTAGGAAGCACTACTTCTCAGGAAGGGTAGTCAGGCACTGGAATGCACTGCCCAGGGAGGTGGTGGAGTCACCGGCCCTGGGGGTGTTCAAGGAAAGACTGGATGTTGTATTGAGGGATATGGTTTAGTGGGAGCTAGTAGTAATAGGTGAATGGTTGGACTGGATGATCTTCTAGGTCTTTTCCAACCTTGATAATTCTGTGATTCTGTGATTCTGTGATTTTAACAGGATGTCAGTTTTCATCTGTCCCCTACCTTGCAACTGGTCAAATGCTGTGGTTTTGTATTGCTCCTAGAAAAAGCACCTGCCTTTCCCAGGTTTGCCTGTCGGACTTGTAGTAGTATTTCTATACAAGTATCTGCTCTACTCATCATCAAGCTTCAGTTACCATGAGCTCAGTAAATACAGAGCTGTACATCATTTGGGGAAGGAAAAAAATGGGAAAATAGTTTCCTAGGCCAATGGCACACAACTGAGTAATGTCCTGAACACTTGTAAGAGCTGTTTTCAACTATAGAGGTTGTGTTCAGGTGGGTATCTTCTCTTTCAATGAGAGTCTGAGAGGTACTGGAGGAATTAAGATTCTGGACTCGTGTGTTGCAGGGCTGTGTGTAATTTCTGCACAATGGGAAAGTCAAATATCTCCATTACAGAATCCCATTTTGCTCAGGGTTTTCTTTGAGGTTTAAATGGTTAAATTGTGCATGAGATCCTTGACTGAATAGTTGGAATCCCTTAAAGAAAACATTGTTTTAGAAACCAAGAGCAGGCATGCTTTAACTGAAATAAAAGCTCTACTAGAGGTTAGCTGGCCTGTGTAGATAGGTCTTGCTGATATTTTAGGTATGTCTTTCTTAAAATATTTAAAGGCTATCCTAATTGTTCCTATATTTATAGAAAGAACAGCATCCTACATTATTGCACAGTAACCTGCTCAGGTGCATGTCTTCTTGGGGAAAAAAATCTCCTGTAATTGGAGTGATGATTTATTGTATGTATAAAGTGAGCAGGAGCTACTGCAGGGGAAAGCCAGGGAGGAGTTGTACTGAAAGCTGAGCAGCCCCGTGGTCTTCACCAGCCCTGGAAGACACAGCACAAACCTGTATCATCTCTTCATATGTTGTTTGGTTGTGCCTAAAGCAGCCACTGACAGATGAATTGTGATGTGGCCAAGTCTCCTTTGGTCCAAAAAGGTCTATATCTTACAGAAGCACATTATAGCTCCTGAATGACACCTAAAGCACAGTTCAGAGGGGTTCCTTCTCAGCCGCCTCTTCTCTTCAGAGGCAAGCCTACCTACAGCGGCAAGGTACCGAATGCTATGCACCACTTGTGCTGTGTGCTTGGTGAGTCCCAGGTGCTGGTCTGTGACTCAGTGGCATTCTGTTTGCATAAATGACCTGTCCTTTTGCACCAGCATTTTCCCTGGGTGTCAGCTGCTGGAGCCAGCAAAGATGTACGGCAGTGGAGTTCTCCTCTGGTACCATACAGCTAGGGCTTTGGTTTTCTCCTGTATCTTCTATTTGTGGAGATGTTCCCAAAAGTAACTGTGAATGTTTTAATTTTTTTCTTATATGTTTACTGTTTATTGATCACTTTAAAGCTTATAGGTGCATATATAATATTCTAAAACAGGACTGGATGTAATATTTCAAAGGGAATTACCTCAAAATGTAAAATACACTTGTACTGCCTTGTGGTATGATACTACTGAAAGATGTATTAGTAGTAGTCTTTTTGTTAGCCTGTATTATCTGTAAAAATAGTAATCTCAAAATAATTTTGTAGTGAACTCTTAAAGGATGATTTCAAACTCCAGCACATATATATTTTAGTTATCTTATAGGCCAGACCAAAGAGCTGAACCCATATATTTGGGTCGTTGCAGCAGTAAGGAAACCCATTGAACACAGTGGATCAGAGGATCCTCCACTTACATGAATTAAACTGTCTTGCCCGAACTTTCTCTAATATTCAAATAACTGTCCTGAATGCATTTCAAATGGATTTTTCAGAAGTTGCAGACCCAGTGACTTGTGGAAATGTTTAATGTTATATTGTTTCTTCTGGAATAAGAAATACCAAATGGCATTCGTAATGTCACACTCCTCCTAAGAAGGTGTAATTCTGAGCTTTCTCTTCCATGACTCTCCAACTCTGACAAGAAATAATAGAACTTGTGTGTTGTGGCTTGTTAAAAAAAAAGTAAAT
Source organism: Porphyrio hochstetteri (assembly GCA_020800305.1). Taxonomy (NCBI): domain Eukaryota; kingdom Metazoa; phylum Chordata; class Aves; order Gruiformes; family Rallidae; genus Porphyrio; species Porphyrio hochstetteri. The sequence goes on along the minus strand of CM036908.1, from coordinate 62,501,877 downwards.
TTGTGTTTAAAATTGTTTGTCAGTCTCTCAGAAAATTAGAAGTAATTAAATGGAAAGTTCTACAGATTTGTGCCATATCTGTACCCTCTCCTCTCAAGATGGTGTGAGAAGCAGACAATTGTAATAACTTGCTGCTACTCCTTTCCAGCTTAATTTGATCTTGTTCCTTAATTCTGACAGATTGTTTTTAATTTTCCCATCTGTTCCATAAAAATCTCGAGTGACTGACTCTGAGGAAAAAATAATGTCTAATAGCTGAGCCATTTTTAATGAGTTGGTATGAGTTATTTAATGAGACGTGCTGAAGAAGGCAAGCCAAGTGAAAGATTGGGCCGGGGGTGGTGGATGTAAAGAAAGGTAAAGGGCAACCATATGCTTCAGGAAGTCTCTACTCCTCTTTAACCTCAGCTTTAGGTTGCTGCTGTTTCCAGTTTCAGGCGTTGCACATCCTTAGACCCGTGGACAAAAAACACAGGTCCAGTAGCAGTAATTACTTTTCTCTTTTTCTTTAGTACAGTGTCTACCCTCAGACAGGACTGCTTTGGGGAGAGGAAGAGTCATGCAAAGGATAAAAATACTCTCCTCCAGCCTTTCTGAAGGCTAAACCCCTTTGCTTTAAAATTGCCTGCAAATGATATCTCCTGGGGCAGGAAGCCATCAATATGCATCACGGGCCTTTGAAAATAGCAGCCATGAATATATAAATGTTAACATCTGGGCTTCTCCCTTCTGTTTTGGTTTTTATATATTATTATAATAAACATTAACATTATTTTTAATAATCATCAAATAGCAGTTTCTCTGGCAGCTCGAGACTTCATTATTAAAACAAATAATTAAAATAAATATGCAGCTCTTTTACAAGGAAAGTTGTAAGTTTGACTCAACTCTGCAAATATGCCATTGTTAATCTAATCTATTGTAGTACTCCTAGAATAACGAATTAACTTTCCAATTGCATACAATGAGGCATAACAAATGAGAGAATGCTACCATGGTAATGAGCAAAATATATACTTGTTATTGCAGGTTTTAATGGGCTAGCAACTAAGGAGAGAGACATTGTCTGCTGCCTTTTTTTTTAAAGAGTAAAATCTGAGAGCAATTTAAATGAAGAAGCAGGGAACACCAGTACTCTCCACTTCTAGAGCATCTCCACACATTCACCCTGTCGGGTTTCCCTAAGACACATATTTCAAACAACCAAAGAGGGCCGGGGAAAGATTAAAATGTGACTTTTAGACCACTGATTGTGGTTGCAGGTAAAACTGCTTCTGGTTTAATTTTCTACAAAATGGATGGTGTCTGGTTTAAGGCCCAAGCTCAGCAAGTAGTCACAGACAGGAGATGCTCTGTCCTTATACAGAAATTTCTGGCTCTGAAGGAGACTAGACTATCCTCATCTGGAACTGATATAAGGGAAGAAAACATTTTTATTTTTAAGGAATATTTTTTTTTCTTGTTAGTACTATCTTGTAGCAACATTCTTAGAGATGGACTTTTTTGGGGATTTTTGTTGGGAAGAAGGAATTGATTGGTAGCTTACTTTGTCTGCATGGCAGGAGACAAAAGTGACTTCATTTTGGGTAAATTCTCATGGGCTTTGGGAACACAACCCATTATCTATACCTCTTGATGGATTTTGGACAAGGATCTTGTTACTTTGTGGCTTTAGTAATAAATTTTCTGTGTATTTATGTAGTTAAAATTAAATTCACAAGATGTAAGGTTAATAGTTCTGCATTAATCCTTCATAAAGCATTGATCTTTTGGGTTTTTTCTCTTCCCCAGTGTGTCAATCCTGATCTTTAATACTTCTCGGCAGTGCTTTGTTGTGGTGAAGCAGTTCCGCCCAGGTAATCCTCTTTTTTTTTAGTTTTACTTTTGCTCTCTAGTGAAGCAAGCTTTTAAAGGTTTAGCAGTTAAAAGTTGGTGCATCTGTGGTGATAAAATCTTTGTTCTGTATTCTGTTTCTTTGTATGGTAGCTCCCTCTTTTCAGTTGGTCAGAATTTCTAACCAGGGAAATTTCCATTACAGATGAAACAGATGACCAGGGTAGCCTTACATCCCGCTTTTGGGCTAGTCATTGTCCTCTTTTGGTTAAGATTTCAAACAGCTCTACAATGGTCATGCAATAGATTGGTTTTATTTGAAGTTCCTTCTTGGCCTGCTTAGTATTTGTGCACAGAAGCACAATATTCTATTTTATTTTTTTTTGTCTTAAATATTCCTTGCTTTAATATTGTGTTGTGCCTTGTATACTTGGAAATTTTTAAATGAGGAAAATTTAGGTCTGAATGCTTTCTCATCAATATGTGGACAGCTTCATTTTGCCAGATGTTATTAGGAATTTGGTTTCCTTTTCTTTTCCCCTCATTTTTGTATCTGTTATTTTAATTCAAAGCAATATTTACTGTTTGGAAGTTAAAAATAAAATGCATATTCTCTGCATGTTAATTACAAAAAATCACAAGATATTTCACTGACTGTTGCTAAGAGACCATTCCAAGACTATTCATGGTAGACTTCATAAGAAACTTTCTAGGGTGGTGTCATGCTGTCCTTTCTTACCGACAGTGATTGACAGGCCCTTCAGCGATGTGCAGCACTGTTATACTGACAGTGCATGCTTCTTATGAAGCACTATACTGACTATTATAAAGAGAAAGTGTTTGAGGACTGTTTACAAGGCATAAAGTGATAGGACAAGAGGCAATGGCTTTAAACTTAAAAAGGGGAGATTTAGATTAGATGTTGGGAAGAAATTCTTCCCTGTGAGGGTGGTGAGGCCCTGGCACAGGGTACCCAGAGAAGCTGTGGCTGCCCCTGGATCCCTGGCAATTTTCAAGGCCAGGTTGGATGGGGCTTTGGGCAACCTGGGCTATTGGAGGGTGAATAGCTTTAAGGTCCCTTCAAAGATGAGCTTTGAGGTCCTTTCCAACCCAACCATTCCATGATTCTGTGATTTCTTTATTAATAATCCAATGTCTTTTATTTGCCAGCCAAATAAAATGGCTTGTATAGCTGTTGCTGTCTTGGAGGCAGTCTTAGGCGGGAGTCTTCATATATGTACTGAACAATAACATGTTTATTACATCATCCATACGGAAATGTCAAATCTGCCTCAAAATACTGGGCTGTTCTTGGAGTTGAACTGTTTCAGAGGATGGAGCTGCTCACAAACCTGACCTTAGGGACAGCGGCCAGTCAGATATCCGATAGTTCAGTGATCACAACCATACCCTGACATTACTCACATCCCTATAATTATATGGGCATTCCATAGTGATGGTCTTCTTTCATTCCTGTTCCATAAAGCAAAAATGGAGGCCAGGACTCTTCTCATGCTTGCTCTTACCCAGGTCCCACAAGAAAGGTGGTAGCTTGTTAGTTGTGAGCAAACAGCTGCCACTCACTCACCAGTTACATGTGTGCTTGTCTTGCCTTAGGGTGTGATGTCATGGTCAGGTTTTCCCATTGAAGTCTGTGCTGCCTGTAAAGGCAGTCATCCCTCCCTTTAAGTACATTCCCACCCCATTCCCTTTGGTAGCACCAGTCCTTATGCAGCCACCACAGAGGTCTTTGGTGGCAGCAAACAGGTAATTTTGAGGATCAGGCCAGTATATCTGAGTGATGTGAAAGAGTTCACACTGGCTTGAGAGGTGGCAAGAGTGCACAACCAGGGTGAGGCAGACAGGACCATATTTTTCAGAGTACTGTCAACTTAGATAATCTTGAATAATCATAAAATCACACAATTGGAAAGAGCTGAAAGAAAAAAGTACACGTGTATCTCAGTAGTTTCTATATTATCTCCTCACCCATGAGCGATTGGCCAAGGTCTTGGTTAGTGCTCATTTTTGTAGTCAATTGACCACGTTTTCAACTATAACAAAATAATAACTTCCTAGGAAAGGCTTAACCTTTCAGTGGTTTTGTGGTGTCGTAAACAGTATCAAAGATCAGAATCACAAGCCGTGTTCTATTTCAGGAGTTAGGAAACACAACACAATCAAAGAGGAATCAGAAGTTTAAAGAAAAGCTAGCACATTCCCCAGTCGCTGAACCCCACTAACCCCTCAGTCCATGCCATTGTTTTCTGCTCTTTAGGGACAGCAAACAAATCCATGTATATGAGTCATCTAATAAGGCTGCTTTGCATAACAGTTACGATCTTATTTCATGGGTTTGGTCGAGCCATCTATCCTTTCTCCCAGCTTTGCAGAAAAGAAAACAAGTACATCACTTCTACTGGAGTTCTCACTCTGAGACTTATTACAGCTGAGTGGCACTGGGGTAATTAGCCAAGATATTTAATGAACACGAGACGGTTGTGTGAGTCCTCACTGTGCTGCTGCTCATTGCATGTGTCCATCTGATGAAGGAGGAGACTGCCCAGTGATGAGGAAGTGGCAGTTTCTTACCAAAGTAGCAAAAGGCATCATAAGACAAGAGAGCAATCAGACACGGTATGGGAGCTGTGTTCTCACTTCCATTTTCTGCTCTCCAAACTCTTTGTGGACTTGCAATAAGCTGACAAGCTCTGATGAGGAAGAGGAGAGTCACAGGTTTCCCTCAGAAGAGTGGACCCTAGCCACAGACTGCTTTTCCATCCGGTACCTTGTCTCCCATGGTGCATCACTTGTGCAGTCAATTTTGCACCTCCAGGAGAGGTCTGGGGAGCTCCCCTATTCCCCAGCACTGGATGACAGCTTGTTTGTCTAAGCTTTGCTTATCTATGAGAGATAAATTGAGTCTGAACCTTTCTGAGCCTGCTGATCATAGTGTGATCCTCTGGTGAATGCTCTGCTTTTGGGACTCTTACAGAAGTGGTTGGTACTGCTTCTTCGGCAGAGTAAAGCAGTTAGCATGCTTTGAGTGTTGGCTGTGCTCTAAGGAGGACTGCTGCATTGGGGCCCTTTGGGAATGTGGGTTTTGATCTACGTGGAGCCCAGTTGTGCTGAGGGAGAAGAAGAATGGCAGGTGCCTGCTGAAATGACAGAATGGGTTTCAGGGATTTGAGAGACTTGTAACAGAAAGTTACTTTAATCACAGTTTTGTATTTCTGTACCCACAGTTACCTGCGTCCTGTGGTGCCCAGGTCCTTTATTGGGATATATGTTTTGTTCCTTTTTGTAGTTACTGATACAGTTAAGTAAGTATTGAAAAGGCAATACAATTTTTTAAGAGTATTTGGCTCATCTCAGATAAATGACAGCTACCTTCAGGATCTATGATAATTGTCATAGCTTTTAGAAGTGTTTGGAATAATGACAAAAGACATCCTTCAAGGATCTGTCCTTCAGAGTCTGCATGGAATATTATTTTTTGCCACCTCTTGCTGCATTTTCAAAATGAAGCTGAGCTCTAGTCATGGTTTTCAACTAAGAAATAGAAGTTCTGTTGCTTAAATTTTTGAATCTCACAGGCCTAGATGTATTTACCACAAACAGTTTTGAAAGTTTTAAATTCTAGTGGAAGATTAATTTTTGGGCAAACTTCTGCACTTCATGTTTCTTTTTAGACTGATCTAGACATCTCCCGTTCAGATGCTGGTCTTGGCATACTACACTTCCGAGGCAAAAAGCACTATGGAAGGAGCCTAGGCACGAACTTCTGGGGTACAGATTCTTACCCAGAGGCCAAGTTCCTGAGAAGTCACTTCTAGGCAACAAGGGAACATGTTGTGTATCACGGTTTGAAGAAATAACTTCCAGTAACTGGAAGAAAAAAAAGTGTTCTGTTAAACTTGAGATTTTTTATATACCAGTTCTGTAAGATTTAGAACAGGAAAGAAAAGCTCATTTGAAAACCATGTTAGGTGTATTGCAAATATGCATGTAGAATATTTTAATGGAATAAAATAATTTCGGCTTTTAAAATTGCTTTATTCAGGGTGTTTTAGAATACCCTCATGGTAGCCTTTCATGAAAAGCAAAGGGAAAGACATGAGCAAATTTCAAAGAAGAAACAAGTGGGATTATACCTGTAAACTAAAGTTAAGTGATTGGAAATGTCAGCAGTGATTCTTTGCGTTAACATCCTGTCCTGTAGTTCTTGCTGGGGCAAAATTTCTGTTCTCACATCAGTGAGAGCTTTTGGTAAATAAGGACTAAAATCGGGCATTTGCACTTTTCTTTAGGAGTGCATTACTGTGGCAGCTGTTTGTAGATTAATTCAAGAAGTCTTTTTCAGGCTTCACACAGGAATCTCTGCAAGGAAATATATGTTCAAAAGAGGTTCTTTTTTCTTTTCTTTTTTTTCTTTTTTTGAAACTAACATACATGCTTTTCCTACCCTTTCTAAATAACAGCTGAGTTGACAGGCTGAAAGACTCATCGTTGTGCACATGGTACATAATGTGCAACCCAACTTTCCTGCATGATAACTGCATGGTTTAAATTGGATCCTGATATCCACATTGCCCAACAAATGGAAGCTGCACGCCACTTCTGGGACAGAGACTTCCTGGATGAGATAGATTCCTTTTTTATTTTTCTTTATTTTAAGCATAAATTCATTCCAAATTATGTAAACAGAAATAGAATTCAAAGAGTAATTTTACAGAAGTGGCAAGTTTCTTTGTTCTCTAAAATTCCAATTTCAGCGTGTCACAATTTTAACAGACAACACAACTTAATTCCTTGTTACTCTCAGGTAGCCAGTAATAAATTTCCAGGCAAAATTTGTGTACCATATGTTTTCTATTTAATATGAATAACATCACACACACACTTTATATTCTGTGGTGTTTTGTTTGTTTTGGGTTTTTAAGCTGTCTACATGTGTGAAGTAGAAAGGCATCATCCTCAAGTCTTTCAGCATCAGGACAAGGAAGGCTTCTCTCCTCTAGCAGATCCCTTACCTCCTGTGGTAGGAGTGACCTATGAGCTCTGTGCTGGCATTGTAGACAAACCAGACCTTTCTTTAGAAGAAATTGCATGCGGGGAAGTCTTAGAAGAGTGTGGCTATCGTGTTGCCGTTACAGACCTAAGGAGGATCACTTCTTACAGGTAAGCAGCAGTAAGTTAAAACACTTTGCCTTTTGTTGTTTCATGCACCCATGAAGTGGCTTGAATGTAAATTACAATTCCTGTTGCCTTATTTAAGCAGTGTGTCAGTGGAACGTGGATGTCTGGAAGTGTAATTTTCAGCAAGCGAGAGCAGTATTTACAGAGACTTAAGGAACTATAAACTCATAATTATGGGATTGAATTCCCAGTAAGAGTGATACCATTGTGGTTTATTCCAAAGGCTATTAGAACTGGGAAAAGTTGCATTGAGGTCTCCAGAGCAGTTTATTATGGTGCTAGAAAATAGCCAGTATTTCTGTGTCAGGCGTTTTTCATCTCTCATCCTGATTAACACTAGAAACTATCCCAAGATCGACTCTGATTTACCATTAATACCATTTTGCAGAAGCATGAGAACTTGTACCATTAGATCTCTTCATAATATTTGGGCTGTAAATAAGCCTTCTGTACATGGGACAATAATTAATGTTGTAGTTTGTATGTATGTATAAGTTTTTGCTGGTTTGACTGTGAAAATGTTTACATGCTATTTTTTGCAGGGTTTTAAATTGTTATTGAAGTAGATTTTAACATGTTTTAAGACATACATTAGGAATAAGAGGAAAACTTAATATGTAAGAGGAGAAACATGTGAGTTGTTGAAGGGGGAAAAACCCACCACAAAAAACCCTCAGGAGAAACGTTGCACACAGCTTTAATCCCATTATTTGTCCTTCCTGGCTCTTAGTATTGTTATCCACAATGTATGTGTGTTTGTATTTTACAGAGAAGGCAGCAGGTTTTTTTATTTCTTTATTTTGCTTGACATCTCCATTGAACTAGGCCCTGTCATTGGTTTTTAATTTGGGAATTGAATACAAATCCACAGCTGTCAATCCTGACAAATGTTATTTCCTGCTGGATTAACAAGCAGTGCTTCTGTTGAGGGGAGGGGGTGAATCAAAGGAGCTGTCTTTTGCAGCTCCTTGAAACTAGATTAAGGGTTTGTTCTACTGAACGAAAAAGGGCCTGCTAGATTTATGAGTAAAAGCTGTCTATAGAATTTCCTAGGTTGGGTGACACTGACAGGCCATAGCATGCAGATATACACAAGTATACGTAGGCCTATAGTGTATATAAACATAAAATACCTCTGTAGCTGTAGAAGTTTGTAGCATCGGTGTAGATGTTTGACTCAACATTGATGATTTACATCTGGCTAAAACACTATGTTTTTCGGTTGATAAATGTCTTTGTATCTTACAGGTGGTTGTTCTTTCAGTTGCCTTTCTTTTTTAATTGCACTGACTTGCAAAGAGAGTATACAATTGGAGTTTTCTCTGTTGAGCCCTGTGTAAAGGATGCTTAATATGTTAATCCCCCAATCTGGCTTTGTCTCTGTGGGCACAGCTTTCTGCCCCTGGAGATCCATGCCAAAGTCAGAAGAACCTGTAGAGTATTTACTTTTTTAGATTGATATGAAAGTTTGAGGTCTCAAAGGTAATATTTTACAGTTTATTTTGTTGGCCTTCCTGTGCTTTGTATTAGATTTTTATTCTAAATGTTTTAGTCTCTTCTGATTAGGAGTGTCTTTCTTCCTTCAGCCAAAGACTGGCATACCTGTCTGATCTTTGAGGACGGGATGCAAAGATGGGAAGTAATTGGCTCTCTTATGGTCTGCAAAGAACATTTTTTTAATGTAATGGCTATATTAGAGAGAAGAATTTCGGGGCTTTTTCTAAGTGTAACAGTGTTTTTCTAATGGGTTTAAGCTTTTTCATGCTGTGACTGTCAATAGAGAACATTGACATAAAGCGTTACATTACTGCATACACATCCCATTAATAACTGCAATACCTCATGTGTTTCAGTTATTATCTGTCATCCCAGCGATCTATGCAATATTTGTTCTATATTACTTATTGATCCAGTGCATCAGGTCACAGAGGAGCCTTAGAAACAGAACTGGGAGGAATTTGGGGAGGATCTCACCTAGACCACTCCACTTCCAAAGATCAGGCTCAGCTGGATATAAATCACTTCTGATAAATGTGCTGTCCTTTCTCTAAGATCATTTCGTAGCCTCACCAAGCGTTATCACTGAAGTGTGTTTGCACCATGATCAAGTTTTTCCTCAAGTCCTGCCTAAACTTTCCTTTTCTCACTTCAAGCCTGTGACTTACTACCCTGTTCCTAGTGCACATGAAGTACTTCTGCCCCTTACACGTATTTTTTTGACCATGTCTCCCCTTTTTATTTTTGCCTACTCAGAACCATCTTAGTTGATTTAATCTTGCTCTTTAGACCATGTTTTCTAGCTGTCTGATCATTCCTTCTGCTGTCCTCTGCCTTCTCTCCATCTGGTCTGCTCCTTTCGTAAAAACATAGTGCCCAAAGTGGAGCATAGTATTTTAGCAGGAGCTTTACCAGTGTCAGCTAGAGTGGAAGCATTATTTACCTAGTCTCACAGATGATTTTGTTTACACGCTGTAGTCTGATGTTTGACTTCTTTGCAGTAGCATCGTGTTGTTGACTTACAGCCCGCAATGCCCGCCCTGTCTCAGAACTGTTCTCAGCAGCAGTACTGCACTGTCATTCACCTCCTGTCTGTATTTGTGCTGTTGACAAATGAACACAGAGCCTTCAACTTGCCTTTGCTGAACTGCATCCTATCTTTTCAGACCATTCTCCAAGTTGTTGGGATGATTTTGCATTCTAATATTCATCTGTAGTTTCTTATTAATCTATCCCAGCTTTGCTACCTGTAGTTTGTATTTCAACATAGATGTCATACTGAATTATACGGAATGGAGCATGGTCCCCAGTGGAATCCTATTTAGTTTGTATTTCCAATTTGACAGTGATATCCAGTACCATTTTTGTACTAGTTTGGCACCTATTTCAGAGTTTCTTTGATTTCCAAGTATACTGTGGTGTCCTACCTGTATAATGAAATTGTCATAATAGTTTATGGATGCACTCCAAGCCTCCATAAACTGAAGTTTGTGTTGCTTCCCTTATCCACAAGACCTGTTATCCTATTATAGCTGATATTTTCTGACTGCACTTGATATATTTCTGACAAATCTGTTAGCTGTTGTTCCTTTCTTGATGCAAATAAAGCCACGTTAAAATATTTAGATTAACTATAATTCATAACTCCAGTAGAGTTGTGTTCACAGGGAAGAGACTTTTGTACAAACAAGGGTTTCTGTGTCCTCACACCCTTTGGTATGAAAGCAAGTTGTCATCTTGTATTCCTAATGACACCCTTTTCTGGAGTCATGTCCAAGAGAAGGAAATTGCCTGACGTGGGTAGAAGCGAGCTGGACCTGGCAGAAGAATAGGGGAAGCAGAAGACACTTCAAATGTAAAGGAAGAAATGTTTTTTAGGCAAGGAAGGTCAATGCAGTTCTCTGGCTAATGGCTTGAGAAGGGGAGGTCATGGGCAATATGGAGAGAGAACACAGAGCAGAGGGAAAAAGGGAATAGAAGAAAAGGGGGAAGAAGTCACGAAGGCACAAAACATGGGCTGACAACTTAGTGGCCTTGGAGAATGTACATTCATGGTGGTGGAAGAGAATTCTCTTAACAAAATGAGGGAAGTACTTGGACTGTGTTCAAACAGAACTTTGCTCTGTTCTCATCCAGCAGTAGGAACAGTAAAGATGGGAGGTAATATGAAGACAACATTTATTTTTCTAATTTATTATCTGCAGCAGAGGTTTGGGGGATGGTTTTTTTTAAATGTTTCTCAGCTAACCAGAAAAGGTTAACTACAATACTACTCCAGATACTACTACTAATGCAGCTAGAATACAAATATGATACCAATACAGATATAATGATACAAACAATAACTACAATACTACTAAACAGCTATTTCAAAAAGCACATACAAGTGAGCCATAGGACTCTGGCAAAGCTCCTGTGGCATGATACTCATCAGAGAGAAGTCAGGCACTTGAATTAAGTACATCTCAGACTTAATTACCTTGAATGATCCACAGAGTAGCTGTGGAGTCAATGAGAAATCAGGAAAGAAGCCAGGACTTGGGGAATTTACACTTGTTGAGCAAGAGTCTTAGGAACAAGTTGTTCCAGCAACAGGAGGACAGTATGGTGTGAGTGAGTGAAGGAGACCAGGTTGGGGGCATATAATGAGAAAGACAAACATGTTAAGAGGGACTTGACTGGAGGAGGACAGAGGAATCACACTTTGAAGAATCAGAAATATCTGTTCTTATAGAATAATGCCAGCTAGAAGGTGAATTTAAATGCACATGGTTCATTTTGCTGTGTTAGATGGGGGCAGGAATCATTCTGGGAAGAAATCTGTATTGTTTGCAACCTGTGTGGTGATTTTCCTCTTAGCCTGGCTACACAACTTACTACTTTTGTGTTTGTTGTACAATAAAGGACCTCATTTTTGGATTAGAAAAAGGTTGATTTCTCTTCTGGCAGCAGCTAATCCACTTTTTGAAGCTTCATGAAAGTTTTGACACCTGCTGATGTGTTGAATTCTCACCAAGTGTATGGCCTCTGACAAAAATAGCACAGATGGTAGATGCAATGGGTGTAAAGGAACAATTTAGATCAATACTAAAATGAAGTTAATACTATGGTAGTATAATTGTAAACTGAGGCTTCCTGAAAATGGTTGCAAATTAAATTCATCATTTTTTAAAGCTCTAAAATGAATTTGGGGTTTTTTTCCCAAATGCAGAATGTTGTAAATGAATGACTTTGGAGTTCATTGTGTATCAGATGCAGCAGATTTTCAATCCATTATGGTATCCCAGCAGTTTTCAGTTTGAATCTCGTATGAATTTCAGCCCTGAGTTAGTGTCTTAAGGAAGACAGCTGTCAGTACTGCAACCTGAGACTTGTTTCTCTACATGACAGGAGCAGGGAGGATTTGTTGTTGTTGTTATTAAATATGATGTTATTGCCATTACAACTGACAGTATTTTAGTTCGTGAAATGTTTGGTCTTGAAGAATATTTATAAAATTATTTGGACTTAAATAACACCTGAGAACATCAGGATAAAGTTGAACCAGAGCTTCAGAGCTTCTGGTTCAACTTCCTTTTCCCCCTTAATTCCCTCTTTATTTTCTCTCAGAGGTTGTAATAAACTCTTGGCTATGAACAGGACTCAATAGGAGCTGCAGGTTCTCAGCCCCGCTGCAAAAAAATCAGGTGGATTACTTTAAGGGCCTGACTGTATTAACATAGGTACTTACTTTAATCTTCCTACAGTTGATTTTTTTTTTCCAAAACTATACAACAAAGAAGAGTATTCAGAGAATTAATATTGGATGTTCCAATTACTGTGCTATGGCTATTAGACCCTCTGCAACGAGGTAAAAATGGTTTGTATTCATAGGTTATTATGTAGAAAGAATAATAGCCTTGAAAATGTTGGAGTGCATTATAATTAGAAAGATCACCTGCTAGTACACCTGTTGGGTGATGGCATAATGTAATATAATTTTATGTTAATTACTTCTCTGCTTTTTTCCTGCACCTGCTGCTTATAATGTCAGAACTGTACAAAGGTCCTAAGAAGTGACAATAGGAGCTGCATGTCACTGTTCATCAGTTTACATGTTGCATGCCTAAATAGACTTTGATTTCAGCATAACTGGCAGAGATTTGCTTCGCTTTTATTTGTAAACATGAATTATGTATTTACTGTATACCCAAATCCTGCATCCAACTGCTTTACATTTTACAAAAGGATATATTGTATTTTCACAGTAACTAAGATGAAAACACAAAAAAATTTGTTGTTAGGAACAGGTCGATTGTTTATAGATTTTATATTTGTTAAATATTGAGAAATTATGAGAAATTCAGCTTTTAATTGCTGTCTATCAGAAATCTGAATCAAACTAATAAGTCTTCACAAAGATCAGTTGATTTGTTCCTTCCCCATGCTGCAGCAGGGGAGTAGAGTATACAATACTGTTTTATTTTTTCAACCATGTTTGTTCCTTCAAATTAAAAATGTAAAATTTATGAATGTAATTATTATGAGTGTAATAATTGCTTGGCATAGATGAGCACCCAGACATGAGAAGAAGGCAGAACTACTCTTGAGTACGTGCTGTGAATTTTGACCCCCCTTGCACGTGTTCATGCATGCACACATGTATGCACACACGGTCTGAAGAGGCAGCTCACTGCTCCTGAGCATCAGCAGACACACAAGATGGACTTGGTCTCACTTGTGGCTTTTAGGCACTACTAAACATTATTAATTTTTCCAAGCAATAAAATTTTGCTAACCACTTGTGATCCCAAATGGATCTTTGAGCTTACAAGCTTACACATGCTGAATGAGAAGTCTTGGGGTTTTGAGCTCTGTTTCATGTGCTGTTTCTTCATAGATAAGAGCTAAACAAAAGCTTTGTGATAGCTGCTACTGCCATGTTTCAAAGCCAGATTGGAGTGACAATCTGTCTCTTGTGCTATCCCTGGTCATAAAAGGAAGTAGATAGAAAATACTCTAGATACAGTCCCGTTCTGCCAGTCAGTCCCACCCCTGGGCAAGAGGTGAGGAGAAGCGCTTTGAAGTCCTTCTGCAGAAAGTCCTTCCTGGCTGTTCTGTTGCCTACAAGTGTGTTGCCCACAGCTTTGAGTGCCATAACATGATTTAATCACAGTGTTTGAGTGTTTTATTTAAAATTGAATATGGGAATGCAGTATACAATCTTGTTTTGATGTGTTAAACTTACATCTAAGTTACTGTTGTGATGAGAACCATACCACTTTGGTATCCTTGCTTTGACATGCTTACATTCTTAGACTTCTTGTTGTCAAAGGTAATGGAGGTTTCTAATTGTCTCTGAAGCAATGCAAAAAGTTTAGTGCTAATAGAGTTTTGGTTTTCAGAGTCTCTCTGTTGAAGTTACAGGGTTTGTGAGCTTAAGCACTAATGCTTTGACAAAGAGTATTTGTCAGGCACCTTGCTGTTAATTGAAACAACTATAAACTTCTCAGAGGAAACTGATCCTCGTGATAAAGAGACGAGGAAAACAGAGGTATGTTTTGTATAGGTCATTTGCATTTGTCCCACAGTGGTAAATGAGAGTCAAGCACTGTGCAGACACATCAAAATACATCTGGAACAATCAGCTGGGTCAAGCCAGGCGTAGTAGGTCTGGGTCAGAATGAGCCATGACATGCCTGGTCTGGGCAACCTGTGGAGTGAGCCTGAAGCCTGAAGTATCGCCCTGGGCTGGGCTGTGAGTTCAGAGTCTGCTTGCCCTCCCCTAAACCAAGCCCCTCTCAAACTGGGCAGGGGAGACACCTTTATCAAGAAGGTGGTTTTCCCAGGGTGAAACTCATCACTTGCAGTTCGGGTGTGCTGACCCCTGTGATTTCCACAGATGCAAAGCTAATGAATATAGCTGTAATCTGTTAATAGGTGACTCATTTCAGGCCATGGAAAAAGCATGTTATTTGTAATGTAAAATACTAGGGAGAGGAAAAACATATGTCAGACTTGGGATAGAGGAAGAAGGTGGCAGAAAAAGAAAGATAACCACAAATAAAGGCACATCAAAATTCCTTAACCACTGTGCAAAAGCATAGGGAGATCCTAGTGGCAGATAAACCTGAAAGCATGCTGGAAACATAATAGCTATCTGTTGCCTATTTACCAGTCAGATGTACCTTCTCCCACTGTCCTCTCTTCCTCCATTGGTCCCGTTACCCAAAAATCACTGAAATGCATGCACATTTTCCAAGGGTTTGTGGTAAAACATGTTATTACTTCAACCAGGCAGAGGTTGAACAGCTTCTAAGCACCAAACCTCCTAACTCTTGATTTCTATAAAAATCAAAGGTACTAAGAGAAATGAAATGTCAGTAGCATTGATTTTTGTACAATTTTCTAAGGACAGGCAGGATACATTAATATCTAAGAGTTTGGAAATATGAAAGACAGCAGTAAGTAATACTGGAGAATATTACATTTAGTAAAGGGCATTCTATGTGGGTGGATGCAGAAATAATCAACTGACAGAGTAAGCCAGAGCATTTACAGAAAGAAGTATGAAATGACAAAAGGTGAGAAATATGCCCTTTTTTTTATGAATTGAAGTACATTCCTGTATCTTTCAGCCTTTTTCTGAAACCATTAAAATGGACATGTAATTAGATGATAAGTAAAAGCGGTGAATACATTTGTAAATAATGCCATGCTGCAGTCTCCACAGTCACCTGTATAAATAGTGTGAGGGGATTCTAAGGAGTCTTAAAAATGTGGTTCTGTGCTTCTATGACATAGCAGAGACACTGAGGAGCAGGTAGCACGTCAGTGGTCAGGGACAGGTATCAAGTTGACTGAGCTGGTGGGACTGTTCACTGAATGCCTAGAGCTGAAACAGCCACCTGTGATGGATGGTGAAATAGATGAGTTCACTCTGAATCAGCGTTTCATTTCCAGTGGTGCTTTTTGACTTTATATACACTTGCTTGGTAATGCTAAGAAAAAAAAATGTTGTATTTTAACACAAAGGGAAATAGGAACATGTGCTGTCATCCCCGTGGCACTTGAGCATGAAAAGCATCATTCTAACTTTTGAGAGCTGGTTACTGATAGTAGCTTGATGAAAAATGGTTCTTCTTCTACTGGCAAGCCACCTCTGATTTTCATTAGAATAGCATGCAAACACCAAGGGCAGCAGCTGCAGAAAACAGGTCTGTGTTTAGGGAAAGTAAGTACTGAATGAGATTAACTGAGGAGGGAAGCCATGTACGTTGATGAGAGTGGAAGAGAGAGGGAAAACTGTTAGTTTGGCCCCTTGCTGCATCCTGGTAAGTCACCTTTTGTTGGTTAACATGTGTTTATAAAAAAACCTATTACTGCCACTAAAATAAAGTGATGAGCCCAGGATGAAAGAAATACAGCAGCCTTCAAAGTTCCTGGAAGTGCCAAAGGTGCTTAAGCTTCTCGAGCACTTCTTAGAGATACAGAAACGGTCCTGGAGTAGTGAAACACCCTTCCCAAAGTCAAAGAATGTATCAGCAGTAATTTCAGGAAAAGAATTCACTGGTTCGCTCCCTATTCTGTGTTTAAAAGAAGCCTGTGTATTGATGTAAGAAACCAACTTCAATAATCACTATTGATTCCCCAACCAAAATAATTGCCAGTGTTCTTGGAAAATTGAGAGACAAATGATTAATTCCTGCTATGGGGTGTGATTTATGCTGGATTAATTGAAAGATTTAGGAAGCTAATTTTTCAGCTTGCCCTAATGCCTGATTCTTAGTTTCAGTGAGCTTTGGGTCCAGATTCAATGTGAAAAGTCACTTGTAATCATGTGAAATGAAAAGTTGCAATTACGATGTGAATATTTTCTTGGGAGGACTAAATGAGTGGATTATGTACTTATCCCCTATTTAATAATACTTAAATGAAATAGTCCTAAGGAAATAGAGGATTAACAAATAAGAAGTATAATACACAGCAAGCAGTCTAGCTGAAGAAAGACTACATAATCTAAAATATCCTAAACTAAATCCACTGTAGGAAATTCAGCAGGGAGACTGAATTACTTCAGTGGTCCATTTGGGTCAAGGCTAAAGTTCAGGAAGGATAGAGAAAGACCTTAAGGCTGCCTTTCTGCTCTTGTACCTACCCAGTCTGTGAGGAGACGACTCCAGCTGTGAAAGGACATAATCTTAAGAGTAAAAAATCTGAATATTTGTGTAAAACCAAGCAAAAATGCAGCGTGAGTGCTTATAGATACACCCAGGAGCTTCATTCTGTTGTTTGTAAGTCTGTGGTGTTTGTAAGCCTCTGTGATATTTGTAAGTCATCCATCTCTCACCAAGGTCAGTTGAAAAAACTTCTGTTGGCTTCAGTCTGCACAGAACAAAAACAATTCAAAAACTTTTAAAAAAAAGTTTTCTCCCAAAGTAATGGTTTTATGAAGTTACAGAATATATTTGAAGACATATCCATCTCATATGCAGCTGTACTCAAAGGGTTGATGTCTCAGCATGAGAGTTGCAGCCAGTTTCTGTATTAACAAAATTCCATTTATAGGTTCTACATGACAAGAACAGAGGTTAAGGACGTGCATTTTGATGTTGCTTAGAGACACGAGCTAAGGACCCAGGTTTCCATTCCTAGTTCCTAGCTACCTTCTAAACCTAAGTTTCCTCTGTGCTTTTTTCCAGGTCTGGAGTTGGTGTGACAGGTTCAAGGCAGACGTTGTTTTACGCAGAAGTAACAGACCAGATGAGAACCAGTGAAGGAGGTGGCCAGCCTGAGGAAGGAGAGCTGATTGAAGTTGTAGAAGTACCTCTGGAAAATTCCATGAAGTTTGCTTATGATGAGACTCTCCCAAAAACAATGGGTGTCATCTTTAGCTTCATGTGGTTCCAGAACAACATAGCACCCAAGCTACAAAAGAAATAAGCCACCATGATTTTAAGGGAAGTTTTCCTGCTGGTTCTGTGGATACAGAAAACTGCAAATCTGCCTGCCTCGACAATTCAACTTTTCACAGAGTTTATTTCTTTCTGGAAATAAATTTGGGAGTAAAATCTGAATTAAAATCATCACCCAGCTTCCATCACTAGCAAAACGCTGCCTTCACTGGGGCCAGGATTTGCCTCTGCAAGGCAAATGGTAATTCTCGTGCAAGGGCAAAGTGAATGTGTCCACTTCTCCTTTCCCATGGCACTGCTCTGGCACTGCTCTACCACTCTTTGAAGAGTTGCTCAGGACCTCAGTGCAGCTGCCCTACCAGCCGCTCACTGGGGTCTGTACGTACTAGGAGCTGTGTGTTCTCTATAGTTTCCAATTACTGGTTTTGGTGGGGGGAATGGGAGGAGAGGCATCAAACCTGAATAGTCACAAATAGCCCAGCTATGTTCCTGAGTTCTGTGCAGCTCTTGGGGTGCAGCTTTCCCTGTGGTGTGTAGCTCCTGTACAGAGAAAATGGAAAACATTTGCATTTCTGAACATGCAAACCTTCAGTTCGTAGGCAAACGTGTCTGTAAATCCTTCTGCCGATGTGACACTGTGACAACAGACCAGCTGTAAGATTAGGTGCCTCTGTTTGTTCCCACTATAATGCTGAGCAGCGGTGATGGTGATACAGGCATGAATGATGGGGGCTTCTACAGCAACACATGCTGCTTTGTTTGTTTCATGGGCAATACTTGATTAATTAGAGCAAACTTTGTCCCCCAGAGAGGGACTCGAGAGGCCAAATGCTTTTAATTTAATTCTGAGGTTACTAATAAAAGTTATTTCTCTGAGGTGTTCTGTGGTCTCAGTTTCCATATCGCCCAAATGGGAAGAATGGGACTTACCCCTCAGATAAGGCTCCCTGGAATGTAATGATCGGAAGTGCTTTATTGAGAGATTTTATCATCATTTGAGCAATTTACATCGAGGCTGGAGCAATCTGCACAGACATACTGAGCAACACAATTTGATTTAATAAAGTGGTCTAATTAGAATGTATATTATTTGTTCTGACAGCATAGTTTAGATGTGGACTGCTTGTCATGTGAAGCTGTTAAGATCATGAATGAAAGAGAATCAAGTCTGGCAATTTAATTATGCACTGGTTTATGTTACTCGCTGAGTTAATGTTAATTAACGACTACGTTATATGTGCTTCTAGGATTAGTGATGTACTAAGTGCGTTTAGAAGATGAGTGCTGGGAACACGCAACCTTTCACATCGCAGCTGGGATAAATGCAGCAGTATCCACTGGCTGATTTAGAACCACTGGGTGTCCAAGGAGCTGTATAAGTAAATAACTTCTGTGAACGTGGAGGCAGGTTTGGATTGAGCTGTGCCTGGGCTGTGGAGAGTCAGGGGCCAAGTTAGGAAAGAAATTCTGCCTGGCTCCTGTATTTACATTGGAAGGTGATTTCAGGTGGGGTCTCAGCTGCTCTGTGTCTTTATGGGTATCAAGCACAATGCATCCTGATCGCTGCTGAGGCCTTTACAAACCACTATATACATCTAATAATAAAGAATGTCTTTTATTCCAAGATGCAGTTACCAAGGCATCTGTTTGATTCCCTTGTTAGACAGTGGCTTGTGGATCTCTTTAGTGTCGGGCTGACGAGTGTGTGTGCATACGTGGCAAGGGCCTTGATTTTGCTGCGTCATGCAGTAATTTGGGAGGATAAATCGGTGGGGAGGGGAGACAGGGGCAAGTTTGAAACTTCTGAAAGCAGCATTTATGCATTTATACCATTTGCCCCAGAATTACAAATGGACAAAATCCCATGTCTACTGAGGTGCTCTGTGCGATGCTGAGAGCTTTCCCCAGTCAGACGTTCCCTCCCTCCCAGATCCTGGTGCTTCACAAATGCCCTCCAGCCCCATTAACAGCCCTGGGGAGAGCCCAAGGCTTTGACCCACCCGTGTGGGTGACAGGCTCTCAAGGAGAGTGATTCACCGGACTAAATGCACGTTGCACTCATCAGCCTGTCTGCAAGTGCCTTCAAAACTCAGCACCCAACCTCAGCTAGGACTCAGGAGAGCCAGCAGGGATCTGCTGTGCCACCATGCAACCTGTGCATGATGGACTATGGGCTGCCAGAGACAGCATGCACCATACCCAGCGAGCGGGAGGATGAAGGTCCTAAATCCTCCATGTGCAGGGACTAAGCATGTCTTGGCTGCACCTCTGCCAGCTGGCTGCCAAAATCTGGGCCAGATGATGGTGGTTGGTAAGCAGAAGGCTGTTCCCCATCACTCAGCTGGGTGGAGGGCTCTCAAGCTGTACATCCCTGAGGTCTTTCTGCTTCAGAGCCCAGCCCTGGGGCCGTGCAGGGTGACACTGAGGAGCTGCCACCACCAGAGCAGCCACAGGGCTTCCCTGGGCACGAGTTGAGTGGAGAGTCACTCGTGGGAAGAGGGGATGCCTGTGTGGAACAGCAGTGAGGAGAGCTGTGCAGGGAGGGCACAGGCACAGCTGCTGCACCAGCCCTTGGCTGTGCTCTGAGGCGACCTCACCAACGCAAGCTACATGCTTCAGTCTAACCATTTTTGATACAACTGATGTTTCTCTTCCAGCCAACCATGACAGAGGGCAGTGGTGCAGGCAGGGCAGTCCCTCACCACTTTTCTGTGATCCAGAAGGCCAAGCGAGAAACTGAGCAGCGTTGTCCTCCATCTCCCAGTCTGTCCCTCCCAGGGGTCTACTGGGCAGGCACCTGCAAAACCCTGGGGGACTGCGGTGGCTCTGAAGCCTTTGCACCCCAAGGGATGCTACACCCATCTATCCCCAGAACTGGTCATTCTCAAACACATCAGACAGTCAAGGGATTACTTTGGTGTCCTTCCACAGTTTGAGAGTTTTAGTTCCCTTCCACAATTTGAGAGTCTTCCACAGAAACAGCAGTGATGCAACACAGTGAAAGCTGTATGCAAAGCAATGCTGTACCTGGTGTTTGGCTTTGTACTATTAAATATAAACAGACCTTCATCCTTTCCCTGTTAATTTTGGTGGGGATTTTCACAAGTAATTAGAGAGATTTGAAAATGCAGGAGAAAGGGCTTGAACTTTTTTCAAACAGTAGATGATTCATATTTATAAAAATAAACCCAGAGCAATTCAGATGCTACTTCTCTCATCAGGGCTCATTTCAAAGATCGTAATTAGGGCAAATCCGATATACATCAGCCAAGCCCAGGCAGGAATAAAGTTCTAATGGAAGCTGAAATCATGTCTGTGTTTTAGATGCATCCTTTGGACGTGCCACCACACTTATGTCCACTGAGAGCAGACAGTTCAGAATAAAACAGGGTCCCCATTTGCTGGTAATGAATACTGACTCCAGCTTGGAAAAATCTCATCTGCTCTCATCCAGCTTTCCCCATGAGATCTGTGTCTTTCCTTTATTGAGTACAAGCCAGTGGGCCACATTTAAAAAACGAATCATAGCATCTCTCTCATCTTTATGATGTGGCTTTGGGATACAGAGATAATCTAATGAACCTGAAATTAGGACTTGGACTTCTAGAGAAGGCTGAAATGACAAAATCCTGCATATAATGTCTCTGTCAGGCTTCCTATTAGGTGGCAGAAGAGACGTCACCAGCACCGTGCAAGTACACGGACCTTGTTTATTATTGTTGTTAACCTGTTTGTGAAGCATCTACAAGCCCTGAGCTGCAGTCAGGTCTCTGGGCAGTAAGCGCTGAACACTGATCGAATTAAAATGCCTTCCCTAAAACGCCGGTGCTTTTAGGAAACGAGCTGAATTACACTGTGGGGTAGGTGGGGTCAGGCGCAGGGACGGGGTGCAGGGTCCCCCGTCCACCCACACTCCCCCGGGGTTGGTGGGGATGCTCCGTGTGCTGCCGGGAGCAGGCGGCCGCTTGCCTTTTCGCCCGGTCCCTCATTACCATCCCTCCCCGCCAACCATAAAAGCAGCGCTCCCCGGCTCCCCGCAGGGCCACGGCCGGGGCCAGGCCAAGGGCGACCGATATAATTGCTCCTGAAAAACACGTGCCGACCGAGCAGGGTGAACCCGCGGGACAAATAGGATTTTTTTCCTAAATTAGGACAATTGCCGCGCACGCCTCACCCCCTCCACGGGGCTCTATAGATAGATGTGAGGCACACCCAGTTGTGAAATCTGTTGAACCGGCACACCTGGTGCTGTCTGCAAGTCTATTCACAACCGTTAGCAGGTGCGACGTGGCCTTTGTGGCCATAAAAGTCTGGCTGCGCCGCTCCCGCTGTGCTCCCCGCGCCTCTGCTGCCCCGCACGCTTCGCGAGGGAGGCTGCCACAGATTAATGGGGTCGTTTGAAGCTGTTAGGAGCCACCGCCTGAAGCATGTAGCGGCTTCAGAGGGATCAGGATAAGGCCCGTGCACACAAGAGGGATTTACAGCTTTAGCTGCACTGGGGCCGAGGTAGCAGGCAGGGCAGGGGTGCTGCCTGAGCGGGGACATGGTGTAGCACAGTCCCTGCCATCACAGGTACCAGTGATGTGCAATCTGTCCCCTGTTTGGGCTCAGCCTCTCCAAAAAAAAAAGGGGGTTGCCTGTTCTGCTTGGCTACATCTCAACTAGCACAGCACTAAGAGGGAGCTCTGAAAGCCCCAGCCTGTATTCTGGTTTAATTTGAGGAAGGATGCTGTGGACTGGAGCAGGTTTCCAGCAGGAGTTTTCATTCCCACTGGTTCACAGAGGGTTTGGCTTGATATGAACAGAAAAGGGATGCCCATACAAATCCTGCGCTGCCACAGGTTACCCCTCGATTTGTCTAATCCTTCAGAGCCAGGCTCTTTAATTGGGAACACAGCTTTAATTGCTCTCCAGATGAATCACAAGGGAGGAGGAGAAGTCATAACGTGGCTAAATGGCCCAGATTTGCAGTGCTCAGACCTCTCTGGCCTGCCTCAGGATGGGCTTCAGTGCATTTCTCGTAATTGGAAATACAATCAGACAGGTATTAAACCCTGCCAGCCACCCACTGTACTGCTCTGCCGCTGCAGTGCTCAATATCCTCTGCTGGCCTCGGTCCCTAATAAAACATTCAGAACCAGTGGTGCTCTGAGAAACCCCTGTCGGATACTTGGTTACAGGGAAAATGGGCTGGGAATGGAGGGTGCAGAAAGAGCGGTCAGCCTTGCCAGTTAATGGCTGCCCTCATGCTCCAACCTCCTTAACAGAAGAATTGCTGTGTTCTTCTTGTGCCCACCTCTGGGTCGGTATTCAGGGTATGGGTGCGATGGGTAGGGCACTCAACAGTAAGGTAAACATGATTTTATCATTTTGCAAGAGCAAAACATCCCTGTGATCACTACAGACATGCCTGTGGCAGCCAGGATCTATCCCTGGCTCAGCCACATCCAACCAGCTGTGGACAGACTGGTCCCTGTGTGTGCATGGGGACATCCTGGGGACAAGGCCACTGCTGCAAGAGCCCAACCCCTCTGAACGATGCCATCCCAGTGCATGTCCATCACATTGCAAACACAGCCTGGCCTTAACCCCATTCTCTTGGAGTTGTGGAGAGGGGCTTGGGGAAAAAGAGCAAGTATCCCCCCCTGAAAGTAAGCCTGGGAAGACAACATCCCACCTGGCTCTCAGAACAGCGGAAACACAGGGGATAATCCTTGCCCCACTACTTCGGGGTGTCTGGCACAGCCCTTTCCAAAGTCTTCCACGGGGGTTGTCAGTCAGATTTGGGTGCTCGTGCTGCCCATGGGTGGCACAGCCCAGCTGCCACCTCCGAAGCTGCCCCAGGAGCCACAGGCAGGGGCCAGAGCAGTGGGAAATGCTGTGCTCCAGCTGCTCCTACAGGGGATGGGGACAGAATTTGGGGACAGAATCTCTAATCCAGTTTCCGATGAGCTGAGCCAATGGAGGTGGTGGTGGACAGGGATGCCTCCAGCTCCTGCCTGCCGTGTGTGTCCCCCCAGGAGACCTGCCGTGTGTTTGTGGGGACACAGGGTGCTTGGGTAACACTTTTGCTGGGGCAGCAATCACTAAAATAACTGGACAAGGCACAATCACGCACTTGAGAGTGCTAGAAACAATTTAAGAAATGTTCTTGGGACAAACGGCGGGCGCTGTGCAAACAGCTCCCCGGGGTTTGGGAAAGGGGCCCCGGCTGCCCGGCCCCCCCGGCCTTGCAGGAATGCACTTGCTCGATAACCTGCTCTGCTCCTTTCGTAACCTCCTTCGTTTGGTCCTTCAGGCTCCCCTCTGCTCCCACCCCAGGGTTTCAGGGTGCTCCTTTTGCAATAAAATCAGGAAAAAAACCAATCCAGTGGTATGGCAAGCCCAAGCCACGCTATCTCCAGCTGCTTTTTTCTATTCAATACAGACTGAGAGACTTTGCACGGACTTCCAACACTCTCTGTGGGTCTTCCAGAGATGTAGCTTGGGTTTTGCCCCTCTGTGGCTTCCTGACTTCAGCAGACTTTAGGCCGAAGCTTGGAGACCCGGCCAGGTTTGTACCGCAGCCCGAGTGCTGCTGACCCCAGAGCTGGCAGTGCAGCAGGGATGCAAGGGTTTGAGTTACAGCAATCCATCAGCTGCTAATCCACTCTGCCAGCCCCACTGCTCCGTGCTGCTATCAATCATGTGTGGAGCCCTGGGGAGGGTTTGCAGCGTGTTTCCCCGTTCCAGGGGGTTAGCAGGCTTGTGGCAGCGCAGGGCAGCTCCAAGCGCATGGGCACTGTATGCAGCCCCCAGAGCTGGGACTGCCCAGAGGCAACAGGAGAGGGAGAGGGACATCCACAGTGTGTGTCCCTGGCCTTTGGGACTGGTGTCAGGACCAGTCCCACCTCTTCCCATTGTGGCTGGGGGTCCTGCATCAGTGCACCTCGGGAAGGGGCAAAGCAGCCAAGATCACATTCAGAATTTCTGCTTAGTCATGGAAGAGCTTCAGCAAACCCCATGTGCTGTGGTAGCCAACCTCTGCCTCTGGTACTTCTGTCTGACATTTATGAAATCTCTTTAAAAGCAGGGAGGGGGCTTGCAACAGGCTCCCAGTGCAAAACAGGAGTGAGTTGGGCCAATACTGGGTGCACATGAACTCCTGCAGCCTCATGCTGTCCCTCCACATCAGCCATGACCCTCTGCATCCCCAACCAGATGATGCTGTGTAGGTGGAGACTGGCCCAGCCACAGCGTCACGCTGAGCAGCCTCTGTGCTGCACACAGCCGGAGCGATGCAGAGGAGACAGCCAAGCCAGGTACCAGCTTCATACCCAATGTTCTCATCCACTGCATCTTCATGCTGCCAGCTTCATCCTTTCAAAGGGCTTGCTTTCACCTCTCACGCCTCTGTGTGGGTTTGGGGGAGGGTTTCTCATGTTTTTTCCATCCTTTGATTACTCTTACACACAATGAGATGAGGACAGCCGAAATAATACCAATGCATCAAAACAGTACGATCCAATTCCAGGGACTAAAAAAGACAGGGATCTCCTTCAGAGAGTCCAGAGAAGGGATGCGAAGATGATTAAGGGCCTGGAGCATGTCCCCTATGGGGAAAGGCTGAGTGAGCTGGGACTGTTCAGCCTGAAGAAAAGAAGACTAAGGGGGGACCTAATTAATGTTTATAAATATCTTAAGTATGGGATGCAGGGGGAATTGGCCAACCCCTTTTCAGTGGTCTGTGGGGACAGGACAAGGGGCAATGGCTGCAAGTTGGAGCATAGGAAGTTCCGCACCAACATGTGGACGAACTATTACACAGTGAGGGTGACAGAGCCCTGGGACAGGCTGCCCAGAGGGGTGTGGAGGCTCCTTCTCTGGAGATATTCAAGACCCGCCTGGACGCCTATCTGTGCAATATGAGCTAGGGAGCCTGCTTTGGCAGGGGGGGTTGGACCCGATGATCTCTCGAGGTCCCTTCCAACCCCTACAATTCTGTGATTCTGTGATTCTGTGACTCCGCAGAGCCGAGGCACCAAGTGAAGGCTGACAGGTTTATTGATTGTAGCAGGGTGACAGCTCTCTCTAGCAGAGGCTTTAGCTCCTAGGTGGACACTGATCCATAGATTTGGTTTTTATAACTGGCAAAAGCGATGTGTAAATATCCCACGGGTAAGGACCCAGCTCTGCTCTTAGTCCAACTAACACAAGAGGTGTCAGCAAACTTGAAAAGCAGCAAAAAGATTGAAGTGAAGGTCTTGCTGCCCAAAGCCGCCTGGCTGATCCTAATGCCTTGTCCTTTTTCTATCAATCAAGGCTGATTGGCAAAGCTTTTTAATTCAAGTCTCTAAGCAGGATGATCAGTGTTTACTTAGCCAGGGTTGATTTCCACTTGACCAGGCTGCTCCGGAGGAAGGTATCGTCTTAGAGCACAAACCCTCTTACAAGGGATAAAGAAACTGAGATCTCGATCCTCCTCATTACCTCCTCAGGCCTAACAATCACCCTGAGCAGCTCTCATTGGGGGTCAGGGGTAGGGGAAACCCAGGGGCACCAGGCGGGCACCCAGTGAGGCCCGTGGCTCAGAAGGAAGGGGTGCAGAGCACAAAGCATCTCATGCAGCCCCAGCTCAGCTGCAGTGGCTGGCTCATGGCTGCCCTGCCCCACGTCACCCCCCCGCCCCACTCCCCAGCCCCTCTCCCCCAGGTGCCATGCGTGGCCTGGGCCCGAGTCCCAGCACTGCTGCAATATAAAACAAATCTGGCACTGGCAGCACGCAGCTTTGGCACATCTCTCCTGGCTATTTTTAGCTGCTTTTCCAGAGAAACTGGATTTATGAGGCCTGCCTCCAAAAGCAGGGGCTCCAGCTACTGCCCACCCCCAGCACCTCTGCCTCGCAGGTGGGGTAGTTGCTCCAGGATGGGTTTAACAATGCTACAGGAGAGGGCAAGCCCATGGAGCTGAGACATGAGCATCCCACAGACCTGACCCCAAGCTCTGCTGCTCACAGAGCAACACATTTTTTCCAGCATTTCTTCTGCCCTCTGCACCCAGGGCTGCCTCTGGGGAGGGAGGAGAGACAGACACATGCCAGGCAACTGGCTTAACGTTAAACAAAGGGACTCATCTTTATGTAGCAAAGTTATTTCCTTGTAAAACATGTTGCTTCCTGTTTCTGGAAAAGATGTGAAAAGGTCTCATGGTCAGAGCTGAGTGTGGTGGTTGGGCGGTGCACATCTTGTGCTTGCAGGGCTGGTTTCTCCTCACTAGCTTCACAAAGCACATCCAGAATGCACATAAAGCCATGCAGAATTAACAGGGAGAACTTACTCTTGATATGAAAATTAGACACTTTTTCACCCCCAGCTAATATAGTTAGTTATTTTATGTGGAATAAGAATTTCAGGGGGTTGGAATTTTTTTAAGGAGAGTAGAGGCCCTGTGGTGAGCAGGTAGGTCTGGGAGGGGAGGTCTAGAGTGAGGTGGGACCACTCGGTATGCTTTGGGGGGCTCAGGACCCCCCTACAGCTGAGACTGCCTTGGTACGAGGCAGCCCACAGTGCTGGGGAAGAGCCCATGGGGCTGTAGGGGCAGTAGCTGGATGCCTCATGCAACGTGCCCTTCTGCTACAGACATTCTCTGGCTGCAAACATCCATCCCATACCTTGTTCACCTGCAGGAAAACAATCAAATGCAGCTTGGGACATTTCACAGCTCCTTTCTTTTTGGCAGCAAAGCAGCACTCATTCTGCCATGTAACACCAGCCTGAGCTACTGGGATGAAAGAGGAGTCAGTGGGAGCTACCTGTGCAGGTTAGGAACTATTGCCTTCCCTTCTACCAGTTTTGGGGCAGCTGAGTCTTTCTAGGGCACAGGGTGTGTGTGTCCTGGTTTCAGCTTGGATAGGGTTAATTGTGTTCCTAGCAGCTGACGTAATGCTGCGTTTGGGATTTAGGATGGGAAACACGTTGATAACACACTGATGGTTTCGTTGTTGCTGAGCATACAGGGACTTTTCAGCTACTTGGCTGCCCTGCCCAGAAGTAGGCTGGGTGTACACAAGAAGCTGGGAGGGGACATGGCCAGGACAGCTGACCCAAACTGGCCCAAGGGCTATTCCATATCATACAGCATCATGTTATGTATATAACTAGGGAGAGTTGGCCAGGGAGCACGGTGGCTCGAGAACTAGCTGGGCATTGGTCAGTGGGTAATGAGCAACTATGCTGTGCATCACTTGGTTTATATATATATTTTTATCAGTATTATGATTATTTGTTTTTTATCAGTATTATGATTATTTATCATTAAATTGCTTTTATCTCAACCCACGAGTTCTACTTTCTCTTTTCAAGTCTCTCCCCATCCCATTGGGCGAGGGGGAGTGAGCAAACTGCTGTGTGGCTGTTTCTGCTGCAGGCTGGGTTAAACCATGGCAGTGTGCCTGCCCCTTTGTGCCACCCAGAGCAGCACCCAGTACAGAGCAGATCAACGGTATTCCAGGTCATTAAACCCATGCAATGCCCAGCCCAGCCACCAGCCATTTGTGGGGAGATCACAGGTGCTCTAGATCAATTTTACTGCTCAAATTTCTGTAATGTTCAACACTTGTGTAAAGTGTTGGGCATTTGACTTGGCCAAAACGTAAAAAATGACCAGTGAAGAACCAGGACTTCAGGAACTGTGTTGCAGTACACAGGAAGGGATCTCATTTTTCTCTCTATGCATTTCTTTGATCCAGCGATCTACGCTCTGCCATGGGATCTGTGGTTGAGCATTGACATTTTGAATTGAATCATAGAATGCTTTGGGTAGGAAGGGACCTCAAAGATCATCTAGTTCCTTAGAACATTAAGCTGTTGCTGTTTAGTGTCCTGGTGAGTTCACATACTCACAAAACGATCACGCATCCCAGCTCATAGTGCTGCCTCAGCTTACAATAGTTTGGCATTGGCATTCAGAGAAATGCAAATACTAAACATGAAGAATATGAGACAATTCCTCTGAGTGTGTGTGTACATGATTATTCCTTTCAGGCTACAAAAGACACGACTAAGCATGGAATGACTATTACACCAATGCCCCTTATAAAACCAGCCTGAGCTTTAGTGCTCGGAAAGCTGCTTATCTGCCCCTTTGGACTAAGAAGACTGAAATGCCTTTCAGTCATTAAAGGAGCTGAGTGATGTCTCTGTCTAAGCATGGAAGTCAGAGAAGCCACCAACCCCTCCAAGATACCTAAAGGAAGAAGAGTCCTTTAAACCTGAGCTCAGCTTTTCAGAAAAAGCCTGCGACCTCAGGAGGGATCCCTTATTTACTTGTTTTTTTCCAGCTGATTTCCAAGCGATTTGCATGGACATGCTTTACAGGCTTGGGCTTTCCAGTCCTTCCAGGAAAGTCCCAGGCTAAAGGACTGTGCTGTCCCAGATGATAACAGATGGACATGCAGGGAGGGACTTGGCACCCAGCCCCGTGTGTGCCGCTCGGTCCAACTCCCTCCCAGCATCACGTCACCAAACACCCTTTTCTAAGGGATGTTGTTTCCACCTGAATATTTGGGAACTAGGAAGCCCAATCTGCTTATTTAGTACAACCTAACGCAGAACTGTAACCCTAAGAGGTCTCAGC
The DNA here is from genome assembly GCA_020800305.1 of Porphyrio hochstetteri. Lineage (NCBI taxonomy): Eukaryota > Metazoa > Chordata > Aves > Gruiformes > Rallidae > Porphyrio > Porphyrio hochstetteri. Next base: position 62,472,841 of record CM036908.1, on the reverse strand, counting down.
ATCTCAGCAAAAATTTCATTTGCAAGTGGCTGAAGATTTACAAGTGGAGTTTTTTGTGGTAGAACACCAGCCCTGGGTGAAAGCCAAGGTCCTGAAGGTTAAAGGACGATAGGGAAATACAGCAGACCTATAAGGACACTGGATATATTTTCTATTTGCAGATTTATGTGTCTGTCCTGACATGTGGTTTTTGTCATACATAGAGTATGAGCACTGTATTTGACACTTTAAATCAGGGAACAAAGGACTAAAACAGTAGAGGGGACTAAATTGAATTGAATTAATTTGTTTATCCTGCAAATCAACATCTGCTCAGACCTATTTCTTTCCACTCTGAAGTTGTCATAACAGAATAGTTTGCCTTCTGCTCAGTCTAATTATAGACACACAAGCCAAAAGCTCTTAATTTTGCTCACAGCCATGAGCAGGAGCTTTGCTGTTGCACTCAGAGCGGGCAGGGTTAAACCAAGCTGTGTGTAAAAGGCTCTTTTTCAGGGAGGTGTTTTCCCCAGTAAGTCACATGTTGGTACCCATCAAGGGGGAGGGTGGTTTATACAGAATTAATTGTATAACTTCTTTTCAGCACTGATGGAAATGACCCCAAAGGAAGACATCAGATCCCAAAGGATTGGGTCTGCTCAGGCTGGGCTAGGAGGAAAGTGTGTGGTGGCAAACAGCTCTCTGTCATCATCACCCTGCTGTGCCCAAGAGGAGGTGGACTTGTGCCACAGCACATATGAAGCACCCCTCACCATGGAGAGCCCCAGAAAAGCTTGCAACTCTATATCCACCAAAAAAGCGCCTTTTCCTCCTTCCTCATGTGGAAGTGTGGTTCCTGCAAGATGGAGGTGCCCAGGCTGGGGCAATCATGGGGCTGGTGGCTTCATTGACCCCAGCAAAAATTCCTGCAGGTTCAGTGGCATCAGCCCAGGGAGTCTGAGCCTGGTGCAGGCTTGTCCACACACCTTCAACCGCAGGATGTGTATGACCGTAGCAACCATGGCCATAAGGTTGCATTTCTGATCATCTTGAATGACATCCTTTTCCTGCCATCTCCATAAGAAGCTCAGGTGTCCTGCACTGTGATGATAAAGAACTGTGGCTTAATCCTTTCAGGTTTCATCAATTTTCTTGGAAATATGAGACATCCCCACTTCAAGAGATCTCCAAAAACAGTGGGCAATTTTCATCTGCTCGCTGTCCTGATGGAAATTATATGGCTTTATTTGCAGCAAAGGGACCAAATCAGGTTGGATGCAAACAAATACAGCTCTATTGTTGTCAGAGAAGGGTCTGTGTTGACTTACACTACACAGGAAGATAGCATGGCTTTTCTCTGCCTTGATTGTTTTGGCACAGCTCCTGAAGTGACATGTCAGACTTACAAGGAACTGTCAATACTGAACTCCAGATCTGCTGCTGAGGTAAGGGAACACTCACAGGGTTTCCAGGGCTTCTGACCACAGAAGCGACCAGGAAAAGGGCACAGGGATGGAAATGTGCTGCAAAATTGTTCTTCCCTCCCTCAAAAACCATACCTGGCTCTGAGCTCCACCCAGGACCTTTTTCTGGTCAGGAAGGTGTCTCCAGCATCTGTCAGTGGCTGCCCCTATGGAGGCCCTGCCCTGCGGCTCCTCAAGATGTTGTCTGCCTACCTTACCACCCTACTGCTGCTTATCAGCAGCCCTGGCTTGAGGCTACCCCTGTAATTCTTGGTTTCAATGCATGGCCATTATTTCCTCTGTAGAGCTGCAGAGTTGGGAAAAACAACCAGCTATTCCCCATGTTTGATATTCGCAGCTGTGGGTTGCAAACTAATTAACTCCCCTATCTAAAGCCATCTTCAGCAGACCAACTGGATCCTCTTTAAGTAGGGCTCAGTTAAAAAAGAACAGCTCATTAGCAGTACCAGATTTCATACATTTAGGCATTTTTGGAGATGATGAGTTCTTGCCCTCAAGTTACAGTCTTCAGATCTGTGTGTGTCTCCATTAGAAATATACCCTGGAAAACTCAGCTGCTGAAAGCAATCCCTGAGCAAGGGTGTTTATCGGTGTACACACAGGAGAGGTCAGGATAGCTGCTTAACTTCTCAGCTTGGACCTACAGCACTTTCCTTACCTGATGGCTCTTGTTCTTCTGTGAGAGTTGTTGCCTCAAACATCCTGTGGATCTTACCATGACACACTGGGCCAGAACATAGGGCAAAAGTTTAATATTGCCCTTTAAATATAAAGAGGAATATGTTAAAAAATGGCCTGCTTATTCACCCCAGGTAGCTCAGTGGCAGGTTCATCCTCCGGAATCCCCGGAGCAGCAAAAGTCCCTCAGTGAGGGCAAATGCAGGAGTGGTCCAGATGTCCCTGTAAAATGTGGAATAAACAGCTGTAGGGAAGTTAGTGCTGTGGTTAGCTATTGAGATTGTGCCTAGAAAATGGGCATGAGAGACCTAGGACAAAGGGACATGGTAACTATCCTTGTTCCTCCAAACACTGGCACAAGTTTGCATTAGCTGTGTGGTGCCTTGCTGGTCTGTTTGGTTGGATTTAAGTTGTAATGAATAATGAAAAAAGGTATGAAGTAGGGGAGGAATCTGCCTGGTGAAACCCTGACTGGCTCAAGTCAATCCAGTGTTTTTGGTATGTCCAGGATTTGACTCTCCTATGGCTGCCCTGTGTCTATAATCCTGTGTAAGGTGCATGGCAGGGGTTGGATGTAACTGCTGTGTCCCAAACATCTGCAGGACCTTCCTTGCAACTGGCACAGGCTTTCCCCAAGCTGAAAGGCTTGTAGAATGAAGATATCACTTAAGCAATATCCTCTCCCCGAGACCGAGCAGGAATTTGGAGCACTTGAATAGTCCACCCCCAAGGAATCCTTTCCAGGTCTGACCCTGATCCTGGTGCGTGCTGAGACAGGACTATGCAAATTCGTAATCAGGGCTGTAGACATGATTTAAGACCCTATAATATGTATCTCACTGTCACATCACAGTGCTTTGAATTGAGGAGCTCAAAGTATTGTATTTTCATGCATATAGCCTGCCTCTCAGATAACTCACACCACTGTAAAAGAACTGTCCTTTGCAAACAAGCTCTTAGCTAATCTGCATCCTCAGATAACCCAGGGTCATCTCAGTGTATCAGCTATGTATGTGAAGCCATGAGTATAGGGTGGCAAGCAGCCATCCCCTCCTTCCTCTAAGCCTCCACCATCCGTTCCTGCTCCCACCTCCTTCCCAGAAGAAGACAAGTTCTCTGCAGTCCCCATCACCCTCCCCATGTGCAGCAGATGTGAGATGAGACAACAGAGCCAACGGCACCTCATGCTGGTCACACCTACCTTCTGGTTGGGTTTTGTCTCTACACGTAACTCCTGCTGCTGGCAGCACCATGGACCACTGCACGGTCAGCGCGGCGACAGCCGGCAGCTGCCAGGAGCTGATGTGGGGAGGGTAAAAAGATGAGGGAAAGTCACAGGTTTGGCCCTAAAAGCCACGCCAAAGACCAAAATGACTAATTCTGTCTCTATTGCATAGGCTGCCCTCTCAGCAGGAGCTCTATCCATATGATCTTCCTGAGTCTTGTTTTCTTATTCCCGACTTGAAGTGCAGACAGTAAAGCCTCCCTGATGCAAATTTCCACGCCAGCCTACAGAAGCTTGGCAGAGGAGCTGAGCATTTACAGGGATGCTTGCTGCAGCCAAGTGCCTAAAATTAGACTCTTAATGCCACAGCCAGCACCCAAGTGGTGACCTGATTTTTCAGAAGTGGGGGGAAATTTCAAACCCTGGTCCACACGTGGCTTGATGCTCCATGGAAGCGGGTCGAGCAGCTGCTTAAACCCTGTTTTGCACTGCTAAGGCAGGTCTGCAACACAGAAGGAGACCATGCATATTAAAACCCAAATGCCCTCTCATTTGGGGACGTGCCTGCAGAGGTGCTTCATCTGTGGTGAATTTATTCTCCCACTTTGCCTCCTCCAAGCTCTTCTCACTTGGAAAAACGACCATCCCTTTCAAAGTTCTGCAGTTGAGCAACTTTGCACATGCATTTATTGAGCTGATGGCAGAAGGGCATAATGTCTTTGCAGACATCAGCTCATGGGGACAGAAATTTGCCAGGCCATGGAGTTTCTTTAAAAGCCTAACTGTATTTCATGGCTTTCCCATGAGCCAAAGGAACTGCTACTGTCCCAGCCGGCGGCAGCAATGCCACTGGGTGTACACAAGGCCAGCCAGCTTAGGCAAGACACTGACACATAAAACCCTTTTTAGAACAAAACCTGTGAGTATATGAACCCCTTCTGCACATGCTGCACTTTGGGGCCTGTGTTTGTTTTTGACCAAGGTCACCACATGAATTATATCCTCGTCGCAGGGTTTGTTAGCAATGCCTTTGAAAGCAGATGGGATTGTGAAACACTCTTTTACTACACCTAATGCATTGCAAATAACAGGGAAAAAAACTGACAGCAGGCTGGAATGCTGAGAAAATTGCTTTGATAAACTAAAGTGTTTAAAATAAACTTTAATGTTATTGATTTTAAGCCATGTCGGGAAGCTGAAGCAAGAAACATTCTTTCTAGAGTGAGTGAGTTCGGCTTCAAGTCTCTGTGAAATTGAGAGAACAACACCACGTGGAGTGAGAATTAGTCTGTGAAAAATGAGAGATGTGTGGGCCATCTCAGAAGAAAATAAACACAGGCATCCCTTAAATCTTGCTCTGGTTTTATGATTTTGTTTCACAAAGGAATATGAGCACCCAAGCTAGCACCACGTGCTGTATCTTGGGAAAGGTGGTGGATGGAGGATGCACACAGTTGAAGCACACTGGCCCTGGCAGCACTGCCCTTTGGGCAGGGGAGAGCTCATGGAATGCCTGTGCCAGGCATCATCTGTGCTGGGACTGAGCCAGGACCCTTCCAGGCAATGTTGTTTAGAAGACATCTTACTTGATTTCCATTACAAAGCCAACTCCACAGCTTTGGTAGCTTATTTATTGCCACATGGAGATGGTGTCCCATGGCTCAGTCTCTGAAACTGAGTTGATGCAGCATGTTCACCACCAGGCAAAGGCAGCGGAGAGGACGGGGCCCTGTGATCACGTCAGATTGTCTATTAAAGCTGTGATAAAAGAAATCAGCACTCACTGGAGCAATGCCCACAGAGAGCTGCTATCCTGGCCCCCATCTCATCCCAAGCTTGGGGAAATGGAGGTGGTCTTTGCATCATCGCAGGCTGGCAGGAACAACACTGACAATCTCCTGTGGGGAAATTTCCCCAGATCCATCAAAATACATAGAATGATGAAATATCTTGTGTTGGAAGGGACCCATAAGGTTCGTTGAGTCCAGTTCCCTGCTCCTTGCAGGACTACCTAACAATAAACCATATGACTAGGAGCATCATCCAGATGCTCCTTGAACTCTGACAGGCTTGGTGCCATAACCTCTCCCCTGGGGAGTCTATTCCAGTGACTGACCACCCTCTCCATGAAGACCTTTTTCCCTATGTCCAACATGAACTTTCCATGACGCAGCTTCATTCCATTCTCCCGTCTGCTATTGCTTGCATTGCTCCTGTCCATAGAGACACGGGAGTGACTGCAGCCCAAGGGACCAGGCACTGACCTCAAATACCTCCTCCAGCAGAGATGTCTGCTCCAGGGAAGGGGCAGCACACAGTGCAGCTGCTCCATGACCATGCAACTGATGGATGTGCTGCATGGGATGGACCAGTAGTCCTGAAGGGTCAGGCCCATCATGCACCAGTCCTCCCAAGCGGGCTAGAGGGGCAGCCAGCCCCATCCCTGGGCACTGAGGTGTCCCCTTTGCCAGCTACCTGTGTCCTCTGGGCTGTCCCTCCTGCCCCAGAGGACAGGAGGTTGGCACTGATGGAAGCTGCCAGGCCTTCTCTGGCTGTTGGTGTTTCTTATCAACACAGCTGGTCACTTGTTTTCAGATCTGAAAGAAGAACATACTACTCTCTCCCAGGAACTTTTCTGCTGCTCCCCTTATACCATCCCTCCCTTCTGTCCCTTTTCTACTCAGGGATTGTGTTGGGTCCAGATATCTCTGTTCAATGGTAGTTCAAGCAGAAGACACAACCTTTAAGCAGACATAGAAACTATCAGCAGCCCAGGAAAGCTGGGAAGTGTTACCTCCTGCACAGGCCATATCACAGAGCTGGGCTGGGGTCTTTGAACGGATCCTGGATTTGAGGCTTTAGTGCCCCATCATGCCCTGTGTCCAAATCTCCCTGAACAGAGCAGACAGTCAGATTCATAAAGGCTGCTCGCTTGCTTCCTGGAAATCTCCCAGCCAGCTGCTGCTGTGGCCTCGTCTTGTTTGACTCATGATGTCTGATAGGATCACAGCCCGAGATAGTACAACCGCAGGCCAAAATGACTGGTGTCACCTGCTCCTCACTTGTAGGAACAAGCCTCCCAGGACCTGATGGTGACAGGGGTTTCACCAGGGTCACCAGGGTCTCTTTGGGGTCCTCCTGTCCACACCACCCTTCTCTGCAGAGAGGATGTTGCTGATATTTATTCTGGGTCTCCCCTTTCAGAAAAAAGCACAAAATAACCCTTCATTTGTCTCCAGGCTTTGATAGATATTGTTATGTAAAGCAGCTGCTTAACCCCTGAGGGCTCTGTGCTCTTTTCTTGGCTCAGACTCTCAGGATGTGGAAGCAAGATAAAACCAAAATCTCTTGATGAAACATCTCTTCTGGACTAAGGGACTGGGGACCCATGGTGGGAGCCCCATCTTGCCATGGGCACCACAGTGGTGTCCCCCCTTTTGTGACTCGATCTGTGGCTCCCACAAACTCACTCCACTTTTCCACAGCAGCTGAGGCTTTGCTGCTTTGATTTTGCACATGCCAACGCAACCCATCTGGGTATTAACCCTACGTCAGGTCCAAGTCTTTAAAAATATATATCAATATGCACTGTTTCTTGGGTGGTCGCTGCAGACAGGGCCCCACGTGACAACGTCCCCCCATCCTGTCCCATCCCAGCATGTGCTGGTGGCTGTGGGACTACCTACATTTGGAACTGAGGAGCCAATTGTGGGCCAAAAATCGCAGAGCACAGCATAAAAAAGAGGGTGTGATTTGGCCTGGCAGATATATTTTTAAACTTTCTATTTCAGACTACTCCTCTCTAACATAACATCTGCTGGATCATTTTATAGCTGTGATTGTTTACTGGTGACTGGTTGACACTGACACTACAGGGATCTGGTACTAGTATTTTTCTCTGTGTATCTGTGGATACATGCTACTGGAAGGCCGTGGGCTGTATTTAAACACCACAGCAAGGGGAACACCTTTTTAAATCAATCATTTTCTTGCTACTCGTAGGGTCACCTAACCCATAAGAGACAAAAGAAGCAAGCTCCAGGCTAACGGTTTTTATTCCGAGATTACCTGGAATTTGACCCTTCTGTTCAGTTTGCTCCATAGAAGCTGCTGTAATGATCATGTCCAAATGCCATGGAGTCAATTAATCTGGGCTTTGCAGTTACAACTCTGTCCAGGGACTCCACGGTTTCTGCACTGTCAGTTCCTGCGAGAGTTTTATCTGCAGGGAACATCAGACAAAGGAGACTGAGGGGGTTTTTAAATGACGAAATTATGGTTTATTCCAACAAAAAAGGAGGGAGAGAGGTAGAGAGGATGGTGGTTTCCATGAAGGGAGAATCAATCCAGGCAGAATGTCCAGCAAGGCACATTCAGATGCGGCGTGTAATGGAGATTACATTGATTTTCCTCCATTTACTGTAAGGTAACTGCGAGTGAAACTGTAACAGGAAACTTGGAAATGCTCTCCACAGAAGCTATATTTAGGCAGACACACTGACATGATACGACTGAATAAAATAAACATGCAGGAGACAACCAGTCCTGAGAGACTTTTCAGCTTCATCCGCATGACATGCAGCAAGGGGAGTGTGTTATTCCCAAGCCATCTATGCGACCTTTACTGGGGAAACCTATAGAAAGACAGCAGGCTGCTGGGCAGCAACCTGAGTAAACTGGGGGCATCTCCCTTAAAGGCGAGGGGTTTGCCCCTCCCTGCTAAAACAAAACGCCTGCTTGCCAGTTGGAGCACAGGTCCTGGGGCTGCTGGTCCCTTTTATATAACAGGATAATTTATGGCTTCTTGTCAACAGAAAAGCAACAATTTGTTTGCTGCACAAGCTGGAAGAGATGAGTTTTCTCAGAAGTCCGGGTGATTTCTGGAATTAGGTGGCAGCTGCTTCTTTAAAGCCTCTGGCATCATCTCCTGCATGAAATTAAGCCATGCACCAGGTCCAGCTGCCAGGTCTTGGTGATGCCATCACAGTGTACGCAAGGGCCTGATTTTCCACGGGACAGCCAAAGCTTTATCCAGTTGCCCGTGCTGAATTCCATACCACTCCTTTCCCACTGGCAAGGGACACCTTTCCCCGAAAGGACATCTCCCAAAGTCTCAGGGCAAGAGCAGCCATGTGCCCTGGGGCTCCACTGGCTTTTCAGTACTGCCGGGGTCTTTCCAGAGCAGCCATGGACAAGTCATTTAACGGCCCTGTAAGTGGGAGCGATGATGCTTTCTCTCCTCACAGTCCGCACGTGACACACGCTGTGTAAATATTTAGTATTTGAGCCAACTAATGCTTGCCGGAGCGGCACAAGTGAGTATCAGATCTGCAAACATTACGTCCAGGAATGCAGCAGAGAACACTGTTTATTTTTATGAGCTAAGTGCACACCTTCTCGTCTTGGCTGCAAAGGCTGCTCTGTGATGGGAGAGGAAAACGAAAATCTGAACGCTGTCCCAAATACCAGCTTATTCCTCCTTGCAGGGCATTGATGCTGAAGTCAGCCTGGAGGGCTTTAAGGACAAGGTGTGAAATGACCTTCCCACTGGGCTGGAAGATCTCAGGGTGCTACCACCATTCCTGATAGTGGAGGAAGACGGGGAGTTTCAGTGGGTAGCAGTGAAACTCTCTGCCAAGGCTCTGAATAAATGGGTGCTGAGGCCAAATACCCTCCGAGATGAGAAAGCAAAGTCAGAGGATGCTGTGGAGCTGGCAGTGTCTGGGAAGGAGGCATGGGGAACTATGCCAGCTGGTCTTTGCCATGACCCATGATGAGGATCCCTCTTGGGCAGCTGGGAACTAAAGATAATCCACACGGGCAGCGGGTATATTTCAGCCCAAGAAGGTGACCCATGTAATCTACTCTTCACTATCGAATAAGCCCATTGTTTCCCATCTCCTGGTTTACACCAAGTGCCAAAATGATGGATTCATTTGTGGGAATCAGCCATGTGAAATCAAGCCCTTGTTTTTACATACCTGCGGTTCAGTCGCTTCGCCGTGCATTAAAGCAGGCTTTATCTCTCTGCCCGCCCAAAAATAAATGCACCACGCTTGACCCAAACTGATGGCCAGGTTGAGGGGGCTGCACGGGCAACAGCTTGCTCCATTTCATGCACACGCTCACCATTTGGTTACATTAATCACACACAGCCAATCACTAGGTCATGTCTTCTGCCAGACCCTTGCTCCATGGTTACAGGCTGCAGAACACGCTCAGTGCTGAAGACAATGAGCTAAGATAAATACCTCGCGTGGATACTGCAAACATTTTCAATGGCTCAAAATCCAGCTCTTTCCAGGATGAATTTCTGTGCAAGTTTCCTTTGTTACAGACAAGAGTCTGTAAGGTATCTCCAAGGCTTTTATCCTGTGCACGCTCCATCTTTCAGATGACTTCTGCGGTAAATCAGCACGAGACATCTACTGTAAAAATCTGCCGCGTGACAATTAGATGTGCTTGCCGGTGCCACTCATCCTCGTTATATTTAGCAACATGAGCACCAGGTGGGCCAGCAAGGGCTGACCCGCTGCAAGGGAAAGCATGGATGATCTCACTCCCCTGCAGCCCAACGGCATTGGAGGGGAGGAGGAGGCACCAGCAGAGGCCGAGGCAGACAAAGGATATATGTCATTTTTCAGTTATCCTGCTGTCTTTTTTTATCGTTCAGCACAGGTCACAGGGAGGCCACTGGCCAAGGCGAAGAGACATCGCCGCCACCTCTCTGGGGAGGGTTTGTTCTCAGCATCAGTAGCCTTGATCCAAGTGGTACCCGCTCATTAGGACCTTCGTCCACAAGCAACAGCTGTGTAGCTTTCAACTGGAGAAAGAGCATGGTCCAGCGGTTGCACCCCAAGAGATGATGTGATGGGACATGACACTGGGGGAGGGAACTGAAGCCCTGAGAAAGGTAAAATGTGCGTGAGGAGTTGCGGACACAACACAAGCCGTCGAGTGCCATCTGCTGCTATCTGGAGATCATGTTAGCTCTGCGAAGGGCATGACACTTAGGGGTCTGCCTAATATGGAAGGAAAAGGAGGAATGAGCTCAGTGGTGCTGCATCTGCTCTCCCAGGCTAAGGACAAGCAAGGAAGGGGTCTGGAAATTGTATAGATCCACCGGCTGGCTCAGCGCAGCCCCGATGCGGAGCGCAGCTGTGCCCCTGTGCTGGGGAGGAAAGTCTTTCCCGGTGATGCTTTTCTTGCCACCAAATATTAATAACATGGTGTGAGGTCCTTGCAGACAGGCAACTGCTGCCCGTTCTCCTCCCTCTGCAGAGCTCTCTGAGGTGATGTTTTTTGCTGCTGCAGGGATGGATGGTTTGCATGGCCCTCGCTGATGCCATGCAAACCATCCATGGGACCCCAGGAGCAGAGAGGGTAGAGCAAGACTGTCAAACCACTTACGGGAGCTCAGGAGCAGCTGTAGCTCCCAAAATAGCTGGGTTGTGCCATTTCAGTCCCAGTGGGCCAAAGCCAGCATCCGTGCAGAGCAATTTGGAATCTGTTTGGGCAGCATTCACTGCTTGCACAACCCATCCTTCAAACAGACAGAGCTGTTGCACCAGGATGTGACCTGTGGGCCACCAAGAGAACATCCCCGCAGAGAGGCTGTGTGACATGTGGTAGCCCACTCTCCTCTCCCATAGCCCATGGCACCCCAAATCATGCCTTAATCATGACAGCAGGACCACACCACAGGCAAAATCCCCTTGCCCATGCCTGATTCAAAGAAATGTAACCCCTTCCCTCGACTTCCTCCTTGACATCTCCCTAAATGCAAAGTGAGGTCCATCTCTGATGTCCATGCCTTGTCTGTACATACAAGGCTGAGGCTGCCAAACTTTACTTTCAGGCAATAAAAGACCTGCAGCTTTTGAACAAGTGCTCCAGGGATTATTTCATGACATCATGGTGGGAGTTTGGCCCCTCCCGCCATTCCCTTAAGAAAGACTGCCTTAGTTAGGAGGGCAGGTTCATTTGTCAGTGGAGTAACAGCTGCACTTCCACACAGTTCTCATCCTGGCCACACAGCTGACCAACTTGTTCACCCTGACCCCTCTGTCACCATACCACAGCCTGCCCCATGCAGCACCCAGCACTGAAAGCGGGGATTTCTTTAGACATACACAAGTATTATAGAAGAGTTTCTGGGTGGAAAACGCCTTGTTTTCTGATTCCAGAATCCCCTCATGCACTGCAAACCCCTTCCTTCCTCATGGAGAGGTAAAGCAAACAGTCAAGTTGCAGGTTTTATTTCACCTAGATGGGTCTTTGGATGTTGTGAGCTATTTCGTTTCTCTGACCCCACTGGCAGCAGGACAGGGCTGGGCAGAATCTGTCCCCAATTCTGGGGACAGGGGATACTGGGGGAGCAGTGCTGGGGCTCGGTATGGAGGCAGGGGAGGGGAAATTGGCATGTGCCGTCCCTGCCAGCAGCACCTGCTCGCATGTGAGTCAACCATGGAGCAGGAGGCTCTTGAGAGAGCATAAGAAGGAAAGCAGATATTTAAGAAATTAGTCACAAACATAATGGTTTGATCAAGAGCTTGTTGGAGGAAATTTGGCTTCATTTCACCAGAAGCTGCTCTGGCCACCTGGGCCAAGACGTGGGGGTGAAGGGTCTTGTTCAAGAGCATGGCTGGCTATTGGTGTCCCTGCATCTCTCCCCACCTCATCCAGCACCAGGGAAACCCTCCCACCACATACCTGGCATCTTTGTGAGCCAGCCCAGGAAACTGTTCCAGGTGGAAAATAACACACACACACGCACACAAAAGAAATCACACTTTCCCCACAGCCAAATCTGGTCTCTGGCACTGTCCTCACCAGGCCCCAGTCCCATCCTCTGTAAGCATGGCCAAGAGGATGGAGCAGGACAGGAACAAGTTGCTGGGAGGTAGGAGTGAGAAGGGTTGGTTTGCCTGAAACTCAGTGTGGCTGGAGCTAATGAGCCCCGAGCTGGGTCACTGGCCTGGGCTGGTGCCTCTGCACAGGGTGTCACACCACTGCATACCATGCTGGTACCTGAGCCACCACGCTGAGCCATGCAGGCATCACCTTCAGGCCCTCTAAGTCTCCAAAAGAGACAACACAGTGATGGCCTCCGCTGCCTGTGGCTGCTGCTGTCTATTGTAACTGCAGGTTGTGTATGTGTTCCTCATGACAACCTGGGTATCACTGCAGTACAAACCCAGGGAACAGAGCAGGGAGATGCTCAAAAGCATTTGCATGTTTATGCTGCTCACATATGGCAACTAATTAGCCATGTGCAAAATGGACATTGAAGGTAAAGTAAGTGCATGTCCTGAACAGGAAAGTAAGGATTATTCCAGGAACAAAGAAAATTCAGTCTGAATCATCTAAAGATAAGAATTCAGTGGCTGAAACTACTTTGTATTAATAGCTGTCTATTAATTTCAAGTACTGACTGGAATATATCCTACTAATAGGTAGGAACAGAGGGAACATTGCTATTAGTAAATGTAGTTGAAACATTTCTGCTGAACCATTTTTGCAAGCAGAAACAGTAATTTTTACAGAAAAACCCTTTCTCTATTCCATAAAATAAACCCATTTTCTCTGAGGAAAGCCAAGATGCTTCAATGCAGCTGAAACTTCATGTTGTCAAAAATAGATCAGTTGGAAAAGGGGAGGAAGAGATAAGAAGAGGATTTACCTCATCCACTCTAGCCATTAGCCACTTTGTTGCTTGATATCTTGATTTCATGACCTCTAATAAAAAGTTAAGCTACAGGACAGGGAAGAGTCCCTGCACAATAACGTTTTTTTCTGTCTCTACAAAAATGCTTCAAGAAATGTTTGGCACAATGCAAGAAGTTCTGATAAGAGATATTGCCAATAAATCCCCAGCTGCATTGAGATACAAACAAAAAAAAAAAAAAAAAAAGACAAGCATAACCCCCTCCCCCACAAAAGAAAAAAGGGGAAAAAAAGGGTAACAATTTATGTTAGAGCATTCAGGATGGAAAAAGCAGTTGCTACAAACAAAGCTAGTGGTTTGAATTAGATTGGTTTGCCCACCTACTTCAATCTGGCTCAGGAACTGAAGGCAGAATCTGGCTTTTTCAGTGCACATCTACCATTTGCATATCAGGTCTATGAAAATGTGCTATCAGTCTTAAATTGTTCCTTCTCCCCTGTTGCCTGAACACGAACCCTTTGCACAAAGAAGTAAGATTACATAGCCACGTTTTCCTCAGAGTAAAACAAATGAGAGCAAGGAGGGAATAAAAGCCACCAGCAAAACCCCACTCCTTCTGTTTAAAATAATAGATGTAAGCAAAGAGCCCAGGGAGCAGCCCATATTAGGCAAAGTGCACTCTTTTCTTGTAAAAAGTTTGAAGAATTGAAGGTCTGCTGTCCCCACTTACAGCCATCAGCACGCCTGTGTACTGCAAATGAAAACAAGAGAAGATGCAAGGATACCAGAGCAAAAGGAGGGGCCTTAAGCTCCTTGCTTAAGGGACTGAGGGGTGGATGGGGTGATGAGATGTGCACAGAGGGAAATCATGTGGTCCCCTCAGCCCCAGCGTGGTACCTATGGCCGAGCTGGGGGTAGTGTTGCCGCTGCATCCACTCTGCAACCAAGAGGGGATGTTTTGGCCAGGTGTCCCTGCAGAAGAAGGAGCTGCAGGGTCCAGGTTGCCCATCACTGTGCTGCAGGTAGCAGTGAGGGGCCACGCTCAGTCCCATGGCCGATGGCGTTTTGCTTGGCGGCCCAGCAAAGAGCACCCTGTGCTCCCAGAGCACCGTCAGACACCCAAGACACAACGATCTGCCCATCATGACAAAAATCAAAGCTTGTTTTAGCTCTGAGAGCCTCACCGTACGTGACAGTGCTGGGTAACCTAGTGAGGACATCACAAGTAATCAAACCTGTTTGAAGCAGGGTGTAACGCTATACCTGGGTCAGGATCCCAGGTATGATTTCTGCCAGCTCTGCAGCTGAAAATGTGCTTTCTGGTATCTGGTCTCTCTCAAGCTTCAGGGATCAGATTGGTTTATGAACCTGCTTATATTAAGAGCAAACAATTTATCACTGCAGATTTTCCGTGGAGTCTCCTTGCTGTTGTTCCTCTGGTTTAGCAGCTACCTGCCCCTGGGAGCTCGAACCTTGAACCCACGGCTTCAGGGAGCTGTGCAGCCGGTGGTGACTCTGTGGGTACCTCTCTTTCCTTCTTCTCCCAAGGCACATCTCAAATCTGGCATTTTTAACCATTTTAACCTTTTTCTTTTCCTGTAACTCTTCCTGCAAGGTGTCTATGGTCACAGACATTCCTCTGGTGCATAACGTGAGTGAGAGCGGTACGCTGTCCGTCCCTTACACACTGTTTTCTTCTTTACATGCTGTGGTTTGGGGCTGGTTACACCATGATCAATAAGGTGTGTTTTTTTCCAGATTGACTCCACATACCATACAGTATGTTTAAAATTGCTGCATCAACAAATCAAAGTAAACAACCTTCTCTCCTCTGTGAGATGATGAAAAACATAAATTATGTAGTCTTTAAACAAATGGTAAAGAGTTTCCTTATTAGGCTTCAGGGTCCTGTGTGTGTATATGCCCCTTGTAAAATCCTTGTCATTCCTGGGTCTGTAGGTCTGTATAATGTTCCTCACAGGTTCAACTGAGTGGTCAGCATACCATGCTCGGGCTGGGGGATTTGACATACACACACACACACATACACATATATATATGTATAAACTGCAGTGAAAAAGTTAAAAATCTCTGCTGATTCTTTTGCAGAAATTTTCTTGAGGGGGAAAGCTTGCCTTGCTTTCAGTAGATTTCCTCCTCCATTTCCCTTCAGTAGCATCTGCTCCATTTCTTGCCTCCTATGTTCAACCTCTTGCTTTGCTAGATAGGAAAGACACAGGCTGGGAACACAACCTTTTCCTTCCCGGCCACGTGAGCTCTAGTCCATCTCCATGTCCCTCAGACAATGAACCCAGTCACATCCTCACCCACTGCCCTTCCCTGCCCACCTTCTCCAACGCACCTGAAAACTGGGGAAGACCTTAGTTGAAAACTCAAAAAATACACTGAGAACACTGAATAAAGATGTACCAGCATCTTTGCTCAGTCTCCCCGTGGCAAGAGGGGCTGTAGGAGACATCTGGGTGAGCTTCCCAGGGGCCATGGGTGAGAAAAGCCACAAGGTGCTGCGCTCGCTGCCCCAGGCTGGCGGGGCTGCCCGTGGGCAGAGGACCAGGGCAGCTCACTGCAGCCCTGAGGGAAATGCCCCCTTCAAAAGGGGACATCACTGTGACTTTTGGCTACCTGAGAGCACCTGCAAGCATGAGAGGCACAGCACTGGTCTTCCCTACATAAATAATTTTGCTTAAACAAACAGCATCTAGTTCGTTGTACTTGTTATGGGAAATATCTTGGATAAGGCAAATACTGAGGTTATCAGAGAGATATGTCTTATCTAAGGCAAATGGTAATTTTTAGGAGGGTCATCACTGTTGACTGATTAAACATGATTCTGATGGGATGTCTGGCATGTACTTATCCTTAGAAATGCCTCACTTTTCTGGGTAGCCTTTGACAGCAAAAGCCTGTCCTGGTCTCTTGCCCAACTTCTATTTCCCATGCAATTACCTGTTATCTCAAAGCAAATGTACAATAAAGGAGGAGAACCAACAAGAACTCTGAAAAATCGGGTGCTGAGCCACAGCTAGGCCTCCAAGGACTACAGCAACACAGATAAGAAGTGTGTGTAGCCAAGTGTACTCGATATCTCCCCATCCTTTTCATCCATCTCCTTCCTATAGCAGCTTTTCACTCATTTGAGAGGTAGCTCACACTGGAGGTAGAAAATCTTTCAAGCTACTTTAACCAATGAACAACCATCCCAAGATCAAACCATGAAACTGCAATCTCTGAGGGTGATCTCCCCCCCACCCCCTGTCTCATTTCTCATGGCCTGTTAAAGAACAGTTCCTATCTTTGAAGATATAAATGGGACTGGAAAACCAAGTATTGCACAGGCAAGATGAGAGGATTAAGGGTGGTTTTAACTGCATCACCAATTTTCTTGCCCTATTGCTAACAGTTGCTCTTTACAGTAGCTGAGCAGTTTGCTAGCATTGAGGAGGGCACCAGCATGACCCCCTGAGAGATCTGGTGGCATTATCTCTTTTTGTAAACTGGAAAAAGGAGAGAATAGGAGATTAAGGTCAAAACTACCACCCTCCCAATTACTAGGAGAGCTCAGCCTGAGATTTTATTTTTTTTATAATGCTCCATGTTTTAGAGATGCATTCTGCACCAAGCAGACTTTGTGGTTTGGACATAAAGACTTTGCACTGGCTACTCAGACATCTAGAAATCTGAAGTCAATTATTAATCCAGCACTTGTGCCTTTACATTCCTACTGAAGCACAGCCAAGCCAATGCCCATCATCTCCCACCTCTCCCCTCTTTCCTGCCCCAGTGCGTGTGTATCCTGCATGCTCTGCAGACCCATTAAGGGACAGGAGGGACATGAGAGCGGGTAATGCAATGATTGTTCATGTTCAGGGACTTCACCCGGGCTCTCCACTTAATGTGGAAAGCCCTCAGGTGCTATAAAGTGTGGTGGCAATACATGACAGTAAAATAAATGAGTATCTCATGCTGGGCACATAGAAAAATGAGGAATACACTAAAGAATTGCAGGTGGCTAATTTGCCACATACTTTGTGCAACTTGCATGATGGGAGGTGCAGGGGAAGAAACGGTTTCTCCAGCCTAGTCCTCAGACCACCTCTTTCACCTCATCTCACTCACCACCTGCTTCCTTCACCAGACACTGAAAAAGCCTCCCAGAGCCCTGTGTGCTCCCAGAGAGCCCCCAGCTCATCCTGGAGCACCAAGACTGAGGGGCTGGAGTGAGGTGGCATGCAACACAGGAGGCAGAGTCTCCCACCTCGTCTTACAATCAACTGAGCTTCCAGAGAGCTGGATTTGTCTCGCATCCAGGAGCAAAACAGAAGGAAATCCCCTCCGTAGCTGTCACTGGGCAGGGCTTGTCCCTTGCACCTCGCTTGGCTGCCCATCCCCAGGCTGTGGGAGGAACCAGGGAGCAAAGGGGACATGGACACCAGGTTGTTCACCATGCCACAAGAATACTGGACAAGGGGGAGATATTCCCCTGTGTGATGAATAAAGCCTTGGCCAGATGGCACGGGGTCCTGACTGAAACTAGTTTCTGAGTCTAGTTAAGGAGATCGGTTTCAATTAAATGAGCATTTTCTAAGGTGATGAGTAATTTGAAGGTGATTTTTGGCACATACCATAGATGGCTTCTTTAAATCTCTGCTTTTTAAAACCCCTGAAGTAAAACTATCCACGGCGTCTTCTCTGCTTTCAGCACTATCAGCCTTTCGTGGTGCCACATTATTTTGTTATCTGATTACTCCTAATTTTACTTGTCCTGCCTGGTGAATATGCCCCTGGAGTAACAGCCCTCACATCCTCACCCTTGGCTTCGGAGCAGAAAGGTTCATGATCTGGAAAAGTGGGTAAAGGCTTAATTACTGGGAGAAGAAAAGCAGCTCAGGCAAGAGAAGCTAGAGATAATAGCTTTAAAACTCTGAAATACCTGCCATTTTACCTGAGTTGAGATTTTCTGCTGCGGGTAATTCAACACAGTTTAACATAACATTAGAGACCTGACTCCTGCTTAATTTACCTAACAGAAAACCCAAGAATAAATCCATTCTATTCAGAGGAACTAAACGATTTGGAAAGGGACTGAAGGTCACGGGTAGGTGTAGGAAATCTAGGCACATTTACATGATGTAGGAGTCCCCAGCTCTTCAGCCACAATGTAGCTATGAAGTGAACGATCAGCAGTTTGTTATATTAGTGTTGGCTTGCAGTTCAAGGTAGCAGATGACTGGGTAACACATTTCCCATGATTGCTGTGAATCAGATTCAGCTCCTGCTTTCATTGAGGGCTGCTCCCTCCTATAGATCAACAGGTGTAGAGAGAGATGGAGCAGGTGGTCAATGATCTACACCTAGCAGGACCAGGCACTACAGAAAGCAATGGACCAGCTGAGCTTCAGAGGCACATAACAGCATCTCCTACCCAGGGTAGAAAACACTGCACATCCCTGCACTGCCAAGACAGTTTGTGCTGGGGTAGGGCCAATAAATAGATGCTGCTTACATCCCTGCTTCCTCACTCTAACGGTCAGGAGGGTTATGGGGTGTGTTTTGCTTCCATGCACAATATTCAGGAGGTGTCTCCCATGTTTCCTCTTCAGTTCTGCCCCATGCATGCACTCACTGTGTGGATACCATCTTATCTTTATCCCAGCTAAGCTTTTTAATCTGGTCTCTGCTGTTTATTGCTTAATACGTACCCATTCGGGATGTCATTTGGCAGCTGAACACATGCCTTATGAAAGGAAGGAAAGAAGTGCAAGGGCACTCACAGTAGATTTAGAGAATAATAACCAGCAGTTGGTGCAAGGCACTGACTATATAGCTGAAGCATTGAACAGGATTTCAAAATCTACCAAAACCCAGAGATTTTAGGCTGATTTTTCTATCCCCCATTGCTAGCCCAAAATAGCCCTTTTCAGTGTACAGACTTGTACCAGCACTACTTTTCCATACCAGTAAAAGACAGACCCAGAGCACAAGCAGGCAGGCCTCCAGCAGAGATAGGAATCTGCAGGTCTGCACCTCCAAACAGCTCCCCACCTCCAAACAGCTCCCCAGCAATGATGGTGGCTGAACCAAGTGCTCCCCTGAACACTCAGGGAGGAGAAGCACTGCCCATGGCCCAGCAATCTGCCACAGCGAACTGCTAATGGCATTTCTTATCTCTTGGCAAAAGCTGCAGGTGATCACAATTTCCATTTCCATCTGTTGCCACCTCCCATTAGACCAATTTGTCTCCTGCAGCAAAGTAGAATAAAACATTTGTGGCGCTGGTGCACTCAGTCACCTCTGTGGCCAGCAAAGGCAGCCGTGAAATGCAACTTAGAAAGCCATTGCTATGATTTGGAGACGTTCTGGCACTTTCTTTGCTTTTTCCTCACTCCTCCATCATCCCTCTGTTTTTTGCTACCAGGACTGCTGTCTTCATTTCTGGCTTCCACTATAGGCAGAGACATCCTCAACCTGGTGAGCTGCTCAGCCTGAGCTGATACCTGCACATCTAGAGCAACAATATGTCCCACCTAGGGCTGACAGTCAGGTCACAGTGTTCCCTCCACATCCAGGGGAGGACTTGGAAATAGTGTAACTGTTGCTGCAATCAGCTTCCAGGTCCAAGAACAGGGTTTACAATCCAAAGCAGGCACCTGACCTCTCCAAACTGCTTACTGACTTGTCCCAGCTCGCAGGCCCTGCCATACCAGGAGGTGCCTTGGAGAGAAATGCTGTCAACAAGATTGCAAGATCTTACACCACAGATCCTTGGCTGTGCTGTTTGGTGGTGAAGTCTGTTGCACCAGCTCAACGGATGGGTGGGATGGTGAGGGTGTGGGAGCATCAGGGAAGCCTCTGGGGTCACGAAGACTATGGTGATGCTGTTGTCATTTCTACTACATTGGGTGAGCCACAGCTGCAGATCTGACCATGCACCGTGCTTTCTTTACCTCCCAGAAGCTGGGTGCAAAAGACAGCTCTCCACATGCAGCAGCACTGCTCCTTGCTTTTCCATCAGAGGGAGGGAGGGCAGGTAGCTGGGGATCAGGCCCCAGAGGCAAGCCATGCTGCAAAGCTGGGGCTTGGAGCCCCTTAAAGGGCAGTGGTGTTTAGGTGTAGGACCTTCATTCAGCCTGCAGTGAGGACAGAGCCTGTTTGCGAATCTGGATTTCAGCAGGAACCCAAAAAAATCCTGAAGTAAAGACATCCTGTGATTTAAATAGGGCATGTCTTACTTAAACACTCACTTGGAAAGAGTTTAGCTCTTAATCTCCCTTCTCCAGCCAGAAGGGCAGGATCAGTCCCCTCTGTTTTCCTCCTTTTGAATAGCATCTTCTGAAAGATCATTAGACCCTTAGTGATGTTTAGATATAGAGATGATGGGCACATCACGAACTCCTTAGGAAAACAAATTTGCTTTGACTGTTGTGAGTTAATTGGGGATTTATTTTCTTTAAAGCCTGAAGTCCCACCTCCTCGGCCTCCTGGTTGGTTTGAATAGGACTCAGAGGCCCAACACTCAACCTGGGCTTTGAATAGGATCCCACAAAACATTTGCTTCCTTCAGACCCCGAACGTGATGGCGAGTGCCCAACAAGTGAGTCAGTGAGGTTCTGTGAATCTGTTTATCAGACAGCAACAATCATTTGTGGAAATGTCTTTTGTAGCAACAGAAGAGTCTATTTGATGGTAGAACAGACTAATGTAAATGAGGATTAATTAATGTTTTCCTGCAGTGATGTTGGCACTGATAGCGCCTTATTCATGTAATTTAATTTCTATTGACAGGCTGCTAATGGAAATGGATAGCAATGGATGTCTCTTCCATCAGGCACACTCTGCCACAAAAATAATTCTCCGAACTGGCAGTTGGACTCATTTGTTGCTGGAAACGTGAAACAGTAAAAGAGGACGAGTCAGAAACAGGAGACAAAGGGACTTATTGCTAATCCATGGCAGTTATCTCCCAGGTGTCTGAACTGGGATAAATGTGGGGGTTCAGGTCTGGTTTGGGCTTAGCTGTCCCTGAAGCCAGGCTTCTATTCGGCTGCAAATCACGGATGTGCAGCTTCACAGTGGGAAGGAGGATATTTACAGTGGGCAGGGGGGTGTGCAGGCAGTCCCATAGCTTAGAGCCTGGGAGGAGAGAGGCTCAGCTCCTGTGTTCCCTCCACTTCCCTCGCAGCCCAGCTCTGGGTCCAGGGGAGGAAGGGTACAGCAGGGTTAATATGCACCTAGTGGAGAAATCCTGCACGGACAGATGCAGAGCAGTCCCCACACTGGACAGGTCCCCAGGAAAGGGGATGTTCTACAAGCAGGAACCAGAAACAGCTGCTGGTGTTCCAGGATGGTTTGAGTTCAGCAAAAGTCTCAGGTTGGGACCCCCTTATGAATGGAGAAAATGGGACACTTTTCTTCTGGAGTTCAACTCCACACTTCTCACAACTGTTCTCAATATTTTGAAGCACAGTTGCAGAGCCACAGTTCATCAGAAACCATGGAATTGGGAAAGCAGGAAGAAATAATCTGGAGAAGGAAACGTACTCACTTTTACCTAGCTAATTCATGTACTAAAATTAACATACAGGCTGGGATTTTTGTTCTGTTTAATGTAATCAGTTCTGCACATTGCTTACTTCTTGAGCAGGCACAATTTCTAAGTGTCCTTTTGTCCATGGAAACTGACAATGAATTTCCAAGGGACTGTGGTTTTATTCTGCACTAAGTCCTACACAAGGCTGACAAAGTTCCTCCAGGTGAGTGGGGAGTTACCACCCCATCAGAGCCTGATGCCTGCCATCGCCTCTCTCCTTGTAGAGCTGAATGGCAGGAAAGCATCTTTCAACATCTCTGTATCTTCCAGGACCTTCAAATACCTGACTCGACTCTGAAGAAATTTTGGCTGTTGAAGATTTTTTGTACAGTCATTCTCTCATGGTCAAGGCATCATTTTGGGTCTTACTCCTGCTTTTGTGACATCCAGTAGAAAATACTTTGAAATGCGAAATGTGCCTGGGAAGGCTGAAACAAGAGCAAAATGCCAACCCGCCACAAATAACGTGGACACAAGGCACAGCAGCACCTCTCTGAGAGGCAGGAGCAGCCAAAGCAAGAGCCCCATGGCCAGTAGCTGCCCCATAACTCTGCTTGTCCCCACATGCAAGAGCCTGCGGCTCTCCCTCTAATCTGATCACCCATTTAACTGCTCGCCATTAGCATCTGCTTAGACCTCATACCTTCACTGCACTCCATCCCTGTCCCTTCAAAGGGAGAGCAATAACCTCTCCCCTCTGGCGATGCTGCTGCTGCTGCTGCTATCCCCAGTCTCTAACCAAACGGCAGGATCTAATTTGAGGATTCTGCTGTGCTCTGCCCTGACTGCAGCAACGGGGAGAGTCCAGCACCTCAGGAAACGAAGTCTTTGCCCTCTAAAGTCAAGCACCCAGACTCAGAGGATACATCGCAGAGTCACCAAGGGCTGCGATGTTGGCGAACCGTAATGCTACTCCACACATCAAGGCGTGGGTCTGGGTGAGATCAGCTGTGCCCTGGGTGGTTACAACAAAGCAGTGGTGGCCCAGTCGACACAGCCTCCCCCTGCCCAGAGATCCTGGTAGCTGAAACCATTGCTGCTGCAGCAGCAATTTATTCCCTGCTGCCTTCCGGGGCATCTCCTTGCTGCTGTGAGCAGGGATGAGCCCAGCTGTGGGGAACAGATTCCCCAGTTCCCACCATGGGCACATTCAGACAAGGAGCCAAACCTGGAAGTTCCCCAGGAGGGCACCCACGCCTGGCTGGGATACAGCGGCATTCTCCATCCCTCCTCCCACTGATGCTGAATTAAAAATAACTGAGGCTCTTGTTAGCCAGGAGACGAGGAGTGGAAACAGCTCCTCAAGGGTGTTCAGGGCACCCTTAAGGAAAGCATCCTGCAGTTAAAAATTAATCAGATACTGAAAGAATTGGGGAACAGGGGTGAGAGCACAGGGCTTTCCTCTCCCTGTCATTAGGCAAGGCCAGGGTTGCATGGAGAAATAATGCCCCTCATCGCACAAGCTCGCATGGCTAGAGAAAACAGGCAGGTTTCCAGTCCTAAAATGCCTTTTTCTGGTTTGAAAGAGAAGAAGCAGTTCCATTCCCAGGATATCTTTGCACCATTTCTCCAGTTTAATTTTGTTACTTCAGGAAAGTGAAAAGAGGAGTTACAGCACCAGCACAGAAGAGAGGAGTATTAGCAAAGCCATAAGGTGGGGGGGCAAAAGAGCAAGAGTTACTGCCTGAGGTAGGGGGAGAGGTTAATTCAAGGTAAGACCTGAGGTAAAGTGTTAATAAAAGCCTGTGGAGTACTTGTTTTTTTTCAGTCAGCAGAGCTATGGAGTCTGTTTTCCAGGCTCCCCTCTGTCACAGACATATTCCTCCCCTTTGCCCTCCTTTCCTACAAGCACCTGCCTGCACAAAGTCCTAAGCTCCTCATGTGTGACCAGACAGCTACAGTGCTCCCTTAAAAGGTGAAGAGAACAGGGCTTGGACCCATCCCTCTTACAGAAATGCTCTGATGAGGTGATGGCATGGGAAGTGACTCCCGCACACCTTCCTTCCCCTCACTTTCTGCTGGATCCATCAAGCTTCCGATGAGCATGCCTCCCAGTCTTCTGATAATAACACCGTGTCACCCTACATCTTCAGCACTCCTACTGCACGCAGGCTTTCTGTATCAGTTTCATTTGCAGAAGACAGTAATTAGCTGCTTTACACATGCAGACACTAGCAGCAGCCCCGCTCGCGGTGCTTCACGGCGGGCTGCGGCCTACTCTCGCAGCCCGAGAGGTAAACAAACAGCCTATTTAATAAGTACCAAATTCTGTCAATGCTGGTAGTTGCTATGGTGAGAATTCCCGGCACAGCACTGCAGCCCTTGGTCACTCCAGGCAGACAAATGTGGGCGTTTCGGATCACAACACTCTGTTTACCAAGGTAGGTCTGAAACACATCGTAGGGCCGGGGAGGAGGTTGCTGGAATGGGGGGGAGCCTGCTAAGGAAACTGCCAGAAACAAACACCGGTGGACAGGAAGATTTAGGAATCATCAGAAAGCCAGCCCAGGTGGGCAGCACCGGATACAGCGCTGGCTGAGAGCTGGTGGGTTTGTGTCGTGTTGGTATTTTTCAGGGCAAGCCAAGGAGCAGAGGGATCCAAAGCACAAAATCCCTCAGCACAGCAGCCAGCAAAGGCACCAAGGAGCAGCTGTGGATGGAGAAGTATCTGCTCTCTCAGCCCTCGGGGAAGGCTGCGCAGAAGAGATGAGAAGGCTGATAGCTGCTGGATCTGCCTGCTGCATCCTCCCTGTGTGAGGAAAATTGCAGGCTCCGGGGCTGTCAAACCGTCAACTTTCACTCGGTTTGACAACAAACTCGCTTCACATATATGGTTACATTTAAAGAAAATATGAGGAGGAAAAAAAGCAAGCTGTTGGAGCAAGTAATGTCCACAGATGCTTCCTAGAAGTAGAACATTATTCTGTGATCTGGCACCAACGTTTTAGCAGCCTATAAAAGGTAAAGTTGGTACTACAGCCAGCCATTTGTACTGTACAAATAAGAGCTGTGAATATATTCTGGAAGTAATGTCAAAGAGGACCAGATGGGAAATGAGCAGCATTCATTCTAATTTAACAAAGACAGCTAGCCCAGAATATGCATTAACATGTAGCATTTTTCGTCTGCCTCCATTCAGAACAGATTCTCAGTATCATTTCCAAGCAAAGGAAATTGAAGGAATACTTACTCCTTGGTGAATTACTGTTCTCTTATAACTGGAAAAGTTTGGCATCCAAAGCTAGGTGTAATATGTTTTGCCTGGAAATGTATGCAAGGACACAATACACCCACAAAACCCTGCGCTTGGGCGTGCAGCCAGCTCTGTGTGTTTTGGTCCATGCTGGATGGATCCAGGGTTTCGGAGGCCCCGGGCATGTTGCTGGCCCGTGGAGGGAGGTTTCACAGGGCATAGCAGCGAGGGGAGGCTGTGCTGGATGTACAGTGGGTCTGACACAGGAGCTGGGTGGGGGGGTCTCTCTCCAGACGGGGCTCAGTTTGCACATTAAAGTAACAGCAGGTACTATACCGTGTTTCCTCCTGTACATGCATCATGGCTTGTGCACAACACATGCTTTGGTCTCCTACTTTGAGGGCCAAAACCAAATTTGGAGGCTACTGAAGCCTAGGTGTACAGTTCTAAAATAGAAGCTAATTTTTGGCTCTTCCAGGACTGCATCGAATTGTGTGAGACTGTTTGAGGGGAAGGATCCCAGGGTACAGTAAACTGGGGGGGTTCTTCATGTGTTTAGTAGAATCTCTGATCCAATTTTTAAACATAGCACCACTTCCATTCCCTTTTACGTTTTTTTCTGCAATATTTAGAAGAGGTTAACTGCAGAAGACAAGCCATACCCTGAATTCTGTCTTTCTAATCAGAGTTGTTTGTTACAGGACTCTTTCTGAACTTCCAGGCTGCTTTGTGTAACAAGTCCTTTTCTGAGGTCCAGAGCAGCCACAGTTCCCCCAAATCTTGCACCTCAACACGTTACAAACCCAAAGTTTTATAACATTCTGCTCAGTGGAGCTCTGCATTTAAAGCACCATTAATTTTAGACAGCAGCACAACTTGAGCACACAGCTAATGAGCAGGTACCAGCTCCACCTCAGAGCGCTCTTCCTTTGGGAGAAGTGCACAGGCGCAACCTGTGCCGGCTCCTGGAGTTTCTTCCCTTTACTCAGCCCCCAGACCAAGTCCTGCTCAGTGAGTGGCCCTTCCTGAACTGAACCCAGGGAGCCCTGCTGTAGAGACTCTCTTTTAATAGCAGCAAACAGAGCAAAAGCCTGAAAACCAGTTGAGGTCAGACCGGATGACCATCAAATTTCCATCTGACCTTGAAAATCTGATCAAAATGCACAGCTCTGACTGTGAGTTGACACTGTACACAAAATGCTTTTTGTACGACTGAAGCATCTGGTTTAATGGATCCCTTCGGTCCCTCAGCTTTTTCTACACAGAATCACATTTGGATCAGCCACACGTAACTCCTGGCCAGCGTTCTGTGTCTGCTGGGCACAAATCCTCTTTCTGTCTCTCTCAGTAACACAAAATACACCCAGCTGGTATGTGAAGAAGCCACTTTCAGAAGCAGAATGGGATCTCCAACTTCCCAGGCGAAGGCTCTGCCCTTGATCCCAGGGACAGCTGTGCTCGCCCGACTCTGCAGGAGACTGGGTGAGCTGGGGGTGACCAAATCCTGCAGCAGTCCCCAGCCTGCAGCAGTCCCCAGTCTGCAGCCGGCACCAGATCCATCCCAGCAGACTCCTTGCTTCCCCAGCTCCATCATTCTGCTCTGTGTGTCCCTGTGCCACTTCCTACAGGATCATGGCACTAACACATATGTGCTGTGTAATCCTCTGTGCACCAGATGCTGCAGAGCCTGCCAAAAGCAGTGGCAGCCTGTTTCACTACCTGCTTCCTCGCCACTCCGTGTGCTGGGCTGGTGTGAAACTGCCTCTCAGTGAGCAAAGCGAGGTGCACGCTTTGAGCCTTGCGGGTTCATGGCTTTGAGACCTGAGAAAGCAATAGCAGCCAGTGTGAAGACACTGCCGTGTGAGCATGAGAGGGATCATCATGGCCAGGAACAAAAATGTGGGCTGGAAAAAATGTTATCCTGCAGTTACATGCAGTATAGTGCACCAAATCTTCTACATGCTCCCACCTTTTTTTCCCCCCATGCTTTCAGCCCCTGCAAAGCTAAGGTGCAGGTTAAGTCCTATTCATTAGGGCCAGAGTAATGACTTGCAATAGCTCCTGAAATTGCTACCCTTGCTGGCTAGGGCAAAGAAAAAAGCACGAATCTTTATAGGCAAGAAAGACTAATAATCTCTCTCCCTTCTCCCTTCCTCTAAAATACTCCCTCACCCCTCCTCTCCCGGAACAAACACACTTTTAAAAAGGCTTTTAAATAATCTCATGTTCCTTAACAAAATTACAGCAGCAGTTTCCTCCTTTAATAGCACTCTTCTTCTTAGTAATCTTGTTTTAGCTACAGTTTTTGATGGGAGAGTGCTGGTAGATGAATCATCTGTTGCCCCTCTCGGTTACTTTGCCTGGCTTCAGGAAGAAGGAATTCTGTCTCAGAGCAAGGTCTCTTGTTCAGAAGAGGAAGCTCTCATTTATGCCTGCTTTTAACTAGGAGTGATAAAAATTTTATTTGAATGGTTAATCAGGGCATAAACAGATGAATTGTGAACATGACTCTGATCCAGCACAATGGATGGCATGGTTCTGGCTCTGAGTCACTTATCTCAAATGAATTGAGCTGTCTTCTGCAAGCTGGAGGTCTGCTCCTGCACATTGCCTTCTCACAGAAAGCACTGGAAGGCACCGGCTCAAAGATGGGTCAAAGGCTGACTGACATTTGAGTGTTAATGGAGACTGGGGACAGTATTCTAGTTCAAGAGCTCTGATGTGGATTATCACCTCTCTGACAATCTCATAAACCCAAGGAAATAATTTTTTAGAAAGAGATCTGCATTTGTTTCTCAAAACACAAGGGCTGGAAGTGCCAGTGGGGGAGAAGAAAGATTGCATCAATATGCACATCGGATCAAATTATGCATAAGCAGTGATTCAAATAAATGCATTAGTATCTGGAAAAAGCCTATAGGAATGTCATCATTCTTGGTCTTTCCTTTTTTTTCAAAAATCGGTGTCCCTGTGTTAGTGTATTGGTGGGCCTTTGTGCTGGAAGAGCATCTCTGCTGCTGAGGTGCTCAAACTGGGACATCACCAGAGTGGTGTTCAGCAGCGCCACGTACAAACCTGCATTTCCATAGGTCTGACTGCTTTACTTCCTAGCACACTGTGTAGCAGCAGTCCTTACATGGCAGAAGACCATACTGAAAAACAATCCTTCCTCCTTTGGTGTTGTGTAGGTTTTCCAGGTGATCAGAAATAGGGAACAGGATCAGCTGAGGATGCTGCGATGTGACAGCGAGAAACATGTGAACCCTACCCCGCTGACAGCAAGTAAGATGGTTTCAAACCAAGATGGAATAGTAGCTTTAAACACCTCATTTTTTTTCTTTTGTCATCTACCACACTCTCCATCTTACTCACATTTAAGTTTAACAAGCCATGAGCCAACCACATGGCTAGTGTGGTGAAAGGAAGATCTTTGTATGAAGAGAAATGTACCATTATATCTATGTATATACATCTAATACCTCAACATGTTGCACCTTAATACATCACACATGGCTCCTTTCCTCTCAGGTCACTGAATAAGCCCCTTCTGCAGACGTGGACATTTTATTCCATTTTCCTGAATTCTGCCACCTTCTTTTGGCAGAACAACAGCACCTCCTGGTCAGCAACAGCTCCCGCTCTGCCAAGTGGTCCAGATGCAGGAGAGGGATGTCAGGCATCCCTCCTCTGACAGCAGATTATCCAAGATGTCAGTGGCTTTGTCAGAATCTAGGTTGAGATTCAATTAGATAAAATTTTAACTGGATCTTGGATAATTTCCCTATGAATTTTCCATGGGAATTAAGAGATCTGATATGTTGGCAGTTGGCTAGCATCAACATATCCAGAGCAGTTTTTTTTAAGCATTGGTCAGACCAATTAATGTGTGAAAGGAGGAAGGGAAAATTCCTTCTATAAATAAAGGACTAGTTATTTTAGTCACAAGTGGCATGAGCTGCTTATAACTTTTCCTGGAAATAAATGCATGGATGTGCAGGTGGTATCACCAGGAAGGTTTTGACTTGATTGAAATTGGATGGGTGTTCCAAGAATAGGAACTGGTGGTCAGACCTAGCGTTCAACTCACAAGGCAGGAAGAGCATCTCATGCCTTGACCTGCTGAATTAATGCAACTGGGATCCACAAGGACTGGTTTCAAAAGCAAACAGGTAAATACAAGCATCAAGTACTTGGGCATCAGTATATAAACTAGGGGAAATACCATTACTCATAAGAAAATAATTGGAGGCATGCTGAAGAGGATAATGGATCACCTGATAAAACAACAATATTCCTTAAGCAAACAGCTTAAGGAATAAATAAGAAGAGGTTTTAAAACCTTGATACATAATCAAAATAAGAGCTGAATTTGACTCTAACCAAAGAGAAGGAACCGCTTATAACATGCAAGAGGAATGCAGCTTTGGTGAGAATGACCATGAAACAACAGAGTTCACAAGTTGTAGGAAAGGAAGGAAGGAGAACAGCAAAATAAATACAATGGACTTCCAGAAACCATATTTCAAAAACCTCATAGAACTGATAATCATGAGAAACAAGACTGAGAGAAAAGAGAATTCAGGAAAGTTGGCAGCACCTTAAAGGAACAATGCTAAGGACATCAATTCAAACAATTGCAGCAGAGAAAGGAAAGAGACTGTTGCAGGAGACAGGTGATTTGCTTAAATCATACCCACCTCATTGACCTGTAATGCAAAGAAAAAGTGCACCCAGAAAATGGGAAAGAAATTCACTTGCATGTGAATTTAAATGCATAGACTGAAGATATAGGGACCAAACCAGAAAAGTCAAGATGTAAAAAGAAACATGACCAACAGGATCAACAGGACATTAAGAGAACATGAAATACATCAGCAGGGACATGAAGGCCATGGAAGAACCACCCAACAGGGAAGGAAAGCTCACAACACATGATGTGAAGCCAGTCAAAGCACTTGCCTTTTTTATTTCAGTTTTCAGTAAAAAGGTCAGTTGCACACCATTAGTGCCATGGATGACAGAGAAAGAACTCATTCCAGAAGGAAGAAAGAGTAAGTGAAGAATACTTAGCTGCTTAGGCTGCTTGTTGAAGCGATCTCACGGCTGCCAGCAGCTCTCTGAGACCCCGCAGAGAACAAGTGAGGTGTCAGAAGACTGGAACAAATGAAGAAATGTTCTATAAGCAACTGGAAAATAACAAAGAAGTAACAGCTAACACAAATTTGTTAAATCACCCAGGTACTTTTCCTATCACCAGGATACTCAAGAACTAATAGATGGAACAAACCTGTCCTTTATTAGGGGTTTTGACACATCAAATCCTCGTAACTAGAAAACACAATCTAAAGCCCCCAGCATAAAAAAGTTGCTCAGTGAAGGGCAAACCAAACTGAAGTCAACAACATTGTTCAGTTGCAAAAAAGGAGAAAAAACAAAGAAGAAAAAAATAACATTAAAGCAAGCATTATCTTTGTGCACATAGCCAGTAGTGACTTCTGCTTGGTCTGTGATGGATTCCTCCCACTTCATCCAGCCTTGCTAAGATCTCCCTGGAACTCTGTATCCTATTTGGGGCACTGGATTTTAATAAAAGTGAGGAAAACTGGCAAAGAGACTACAGTAGGAACACAAGAATGATCAAGGTCTAGAAAATATGATCTATAATCATGTAAGACCAGAATTTTTTTTTTTTTAAATTGCAAAGAGGAAACATCAGAGCCATAGCCTTCAAATGCATAAAGGCAGCAGCAGGGAGGAAGGGAATGTCCTGTGCTCCACGTCTGTTGCAAATAGGTCAAGAAGCAGTACCAAAGCACAGCAATGCAGGAGCACACGTTTTCTGATGGTTAACTACCCTAACAGCTTATTGCAACTATGAAATCTCTGTCTGGGGATGTTTTTAAGAAGAGATTGGAGACCCATCTGTTATGCAAGAAGCAGGCACTGCTTGCTCTTTGTGAAATGGGAGAAACTAGATAATCTCTGGATATCCCTTCTGACCTTATTCTCTGTGATTCAGGCACCAGGAGAGTCACAGGTAGAGGTTTCTTTGTGGGTAACTGCAATATGTCTGCCTGTGGGTACAGCACAGTGCAGTCAGGTTTGATAAGACTTTTCAGATGAGTTGTCTTCTGAAAACCCACAAAAAGATAAGCCAGTAGAAAAGCAAGAATTTCACTTTTAAGGGAGCAGGTTGAGCCTCAGAAGTCATGTCAGCTGAGCTGCTTTTCTAATTACTTTTTCCCAAGTGATCAGTTAACACCTCCACCCTCAGCCCAGGTGTTAACATTTTGGGCATAGAGGTGATCAGCTGAGAACTCCTAAAGATTATGTTCCATAGATAACCTTCATTTTATCAATATTGCTAACCTTTATACCAGGCTGTACAAACTGATACCAACTGACTTCTAGGGCCAGGCTCAGCTTATACTTCTGCTAGCAGATGCCAGGCCCCAAAACTCGAAATCATGTTGGGCAGTAAATTTGAAACACTAGGAAGCCACTTTCTTTCTCCTCTGGAGCCCACAGAGACCAGTGCCAGCTCAGTGGGCAGCCACTGGAATAAGAAACGGTGGTGCCAAGATCTCAGCTCCTTTCCTGGAAGAAGTTCCATCAAGAATGACTTTCCTAATAGCAGTCAGGAAGGAGGACAGATAGAAGCACTACCTTAGGTCATGTCCCCTTGGTCTTCTCTTGGACTGTACTGGCAGCTCAATCCTAACTAAGAGAAACTACTCCCAGGTTTTATACCAGTAGATATTTAAAAACAACATCTCTGCAGCTCACGTGAGTATGCTCTGCTTCCATGAAGAGCACACATATGCATGTATTCACTCATTAGACATTACATGAGCCATAGAAATCCAACAGCACTCTGAAGTCCAGAAGGCACACCTTTACCCTGCCAAGTCCACAGTAAAGCTTGAGCTAAATTCCACAAAGAAGAGAGAAAGAAAAATCCTTCTCCTCTGGTTAACCTCTAGCTCTCCTCCTGAGCAGTCTTCTCCATTCATACTGTTAGCCCCAGCTCACAAAGCTTCTCAAGGAGGAGGAAGGAAAGGAATTAATTCTTCACAGCTGGTTCTGTCCTGCAATGCCTTGCTCTTAGTACAGGCAGCTGTAGCCTTTCTGGCCAGAAAGGGAGGGTTAACTCCTACCCTGCCAAGTTTCAGATGGACATCATCCAAAATGATCTTCTTGCCTTTAACTTTCCCAAGTGGATGTGTTCTGGCCTGGGTAAATGAGGTATATGTCCATATCCATATCCACACCATACTGACAAATGACATCCCTATACCGCTGCCGTCTCCAAGACGATCGGATAAACCCTGCCCCTTTCTGCCTGTTACGAGCCTCCAGGGATGTTTTATGCAAATTATTTAATGAGCACACTTGCGAAGGATTTGCATACAGGCATAAACTTAGCGCAAGCGTGCAGCCAGAGCGCACAAGCAAAAACCCTGGCCCGGAGGGCTGGGAACGCGGAGGTGCGGGGTGCCGGCACTCCACCCTGCCTGAGACTGGCGGTGAGCGCGTCCCACCCCTGCCAGAGGGACCGATGTTCTCCAGTCGTGCCCCTAGTGCAGGATGAGTAACTGCTGACTGCAGGCTCAAACCCCGGCTAAAGTCAAGCGTGAGTTTCCTTCAGCCCTATTTCCACTCCTTTCTCGTGCTCAGCAGCCCCCGATTCCCACTTGCTACCGTCAGCAGGGGTTGCCAGAGAAAGGAGAAGGAGCAGCAATGGGAGGAAGTGAGAGAGCCGCAACCGGAGGATATTTATGGGGCTTTTATCTGCATCTTGATAGCCCTTGTTTCGGTGGGGAGGAAGGATGGGAGGGAAAGAAAGAAAGGCGCCTCGAAGCTTGTGCTCAGCGTGGGGAAGTGTGTGGCAGCTTCCCCTGAGCAGCAGGCAGGTGCCCACTGGCACGGGGCTGAAGGGACAGCCCCACGATGCAACGCAGAGGCACAGGGATGCTTCCTGGGGGAAGGCGAGGGGAGGATGGACCTCACAGGGGGGAAGGAAAGGATGGCTGCCAGTGCAGGGCACAGCCAGATGCAGGATGGTTGGAAAGACAGCGGGTTGGGTGACAGCAGGCTGGGCTGCAGGTGTGGGTGTAAGAGGAGACATGTTACACTTGGCAGCCAGGGCCTCGAGCAGCCATGGAGAGCTCAGCTGATTGGGAGTGAGTTATGGAGCTGGATGCCTCCAGCATGCTTGCTTAGAGCTGGGGAAGCCTGATCCTGCGAGCTGTCCTGCAGCAAGGGTCCAGAGCCTGTGAAATGCTGGAGCGAGGCAGGGAAAAGTCCTGCCACCATACTCCTGGATGCAAAAGAATTTGCTGGCCTGTTGGAAGTGTCCGAGGCACCTCAAGAGCTGCTTTTCATCTTATCTAACTTTATCTCCCCCAAAATGGTACTGGGAGGCAGCCCCCACGGGACGGCAAGGACTACATTGGAGGTGGGACTGTCCCCTTCAGGGCTGGCTCCCCAGGGGTGGCCCGATGGGGGTGGTCCAAGCTGCAAGGTATGGCTCCTCTTAGTCTTGCTCAGCATTCACCTCCATGTCTGGCTGCTGGACTTTTTTAAAACCTCAAAGTTTGTATGCTAAGAAAAATTTTTGCTGTGTTTCCAGAAAACCGTAACTTTCAGTCCATAACTGTAATGAAACAGCTTTGCATACCTGCAGGAGAGTCAATGTCCATGGCACTTGAGAAATAATAACCACCACTGTGAGAGAACGAAGGAGTTCAGGCTGGAAACAGGCCTGCAGCACCAAGAAGAATAAAATTAAGATTTCCCTGAGCAGACAGAATGCCTGGAAATAGCTGCATCTCCCTGCTCTGAAGCCAGGTTACAGTGAGAAAAGGCATTTTTAAATGGCACCAGAGCTTTTGAGTACTGTAGAATATTTACAAAGGCAAAACCAAAGCACAGAACGAGCACGCGGCACGCTCAAGGTAACAAAGAAATTCTGTGATACAGCAGGTAACCGAGCTTGGCTCTGTAGAGACTGAGCATATGCTGTAACTACTGGATCATCTTTCTTCTGTATTACATTTGCTTAGTTTGGTGATAAAAATATGCCTTCCTCCACAGGCATATTGACCGCCTAATGCTGAAGGTAGATTATGAGGTTTGATGTTTGTTTATGATGATACATGCAGACAAAATACCTGTCTTGCAAAATATTTTGGCTGCCATCCACAGCAAAATAATTGTTTAGGCAGAAAGCTAGTCTAAGAAACTCCTTCCCTTCAGCCACCAGAAAAAGTAATTAAAAACCAAGGAGCGTTTGCCTGTCTATTTGGAAGCCAGCAAGGAGTGCAGCTAGGCAAGGGTAGGGGCCCAGAAAAGTTTCTGATTAGGAAAACATAGTGACTTTAAAATAACACCTCAAACCGAGGTCTGGCCCTCCCTCAGCTCCCCTTGCTTTCCCTTTGCCACCTTCTGAAGGTGGTTAACCAGAGGTTATCTTAACCAAAAAAATGCTTGAATGCAGTTATGTTGGGAGGCACGGTTTCAAAGAGAGGACACATGAAAATAATTAAAAGCAACATTCATCGCTCCACTTCAGAGAGCTCTTGTTTGAGCTCAGGAGGGATGAGAGGGAAAGTAAGGGATGCTAACCGGAGAGCATGTAAGGTGAATCAGGACAGCAGAGGGGTAGGTTCGGGACAGCAGATTGAGACAAGTGGGAGATGCGTGAGGCTGGGGAAGGAGAAGCAGGTCTGTAGGTGGGGAAGCAGGAAAGCAAGGGGAGTGGGGCGGACAAGAGGATTTTGGAGAGCAGCTAGCCAGCTGGCACACATATAGCAGCTGCTGCTGTGTCAGCCTAGGAGAGTAGCTGCAGCTGCACGCTGGCCATGAATAGCAGAGGAGCAGCGTGCCGGCTGGCTGCTGGAGGGATGGGAGGCAGCCGGGGCGCTGAAAAGGCAGGGGGAGGCTCTGTGAAAGGTTTTCCGAGCAGGGGTACATGACAGTCCTTTGATTTCTGAGCTGTTTGTTCTCCAATTGTCCACTGTGGTGGATGGTCAGTAGTAAAGAGTAAAAATGAGGAGAGGGGGTAGGGAAACAGTGAAAACTTAGGTCCTAAATGAGGATCTGGTCTTTGATAGCATATCTATAGCATGCAGTTGTCTGGATGTATAGCTTTCATAGTTGTCAGCAGGGATCAAAATCACAGGATACTTAAACTAAAGGAGAAATCTGCGCTTGGTTACTCTCATAGTTGCCTGATCCACCACTGGAGGAGGACATGATCCCACCACTTGGCCATCTGCTCTGTCTACCACACATGACACAGAGTACACTATAAGCAATCCCATGTGAACATGCATGCAATCTTTGTGCTTCTGCATGGGTGTGGGTGCACACATCCCATGTGCTCCTCCACAGCCATGGGTGCACGCACAGCACATGCGGTCCTCTGGGGCTGTGGGTGCTCCCACCCTTCGTGTTTTGTAGTCACAGGTGCATCCACCCTGTACAATCCTCCACAGCTCTGGGTGCATGCATCATGCAGGCTCTTCCACAACTGTGGATGATTCCACCCCATCTTCTCCAACACTCTTGGAGTGGCACACACCACGTGTGCTCCTACATGGCTGTACTCCCAACCAACACAACCCTCCAGGACTGTAGGCACATACACACATCGTGTGTATTCCTCCACAGCTGTGGGTGATCCCACCCTGGGCACTCCTCCACAGCTGTGGGTGCATGAACTATGTACGTTCCCACATTGCTGGGGTGCTCTCACCCCAAGCGCTTCTCCCTGAGTGTGTGCTTGCACCACGTGCTCTTTCATCCCCGTACATGCATATACCCTGTGTTGCTCTACCTGAGCATGGATGCACGTACCCCACATGTCATTCCGTGACCAGAGGTGCGCCTCTCTATGCACTCCTCTTACAGCCACGGGTGCACATACCCCACGGCTGCTTCTCCAGCTCTGTGGGTGCACACACCCTACACGCTCCTCTGTGGCGGCACACGCACCCCCCGCTAATGTACAAGCGCAGGCACACGTACCCCGAGCGCTCCGCTGCGGGTGCTCCCACCCCGCATATCCCACTCGTGCCCCATCCACACCGGCCCCCACCACCTGGGGCTAGCGGACCCACCGCTGCCGGCAGGGCAGGGCAGGGCGGGGGCCGCTACTGCCGCCCGCCGCCCTTTAAGAGCCGCGGCGGGAGCGGCGCTGGCCCCACCCGCCGACCGCGGGGCCGGGCCGTCCCCCTCATTAATATGAAGGCAGCGGCAGCGGCGGCGAATGGGTAATGAAGCTGTCACTCCGGCACCTACTTGTTGGGTGTCCGCGGAGCCGAGGCGCACAGAGGGCGAGCGGAGCCTGCGGGAGGGGAGCGGCGGCGGAGGAGCGCTCCGGGCGGCCCCGCCGGCAGCCCATGCCCTGCGCCCCCCGGCGCGCTGCGGGCGGCTCCCCCGCCGCCCATGCCGCGAGCGGCCGCCGGTCCGTGGCCGGTGGGCTCGGCGGGCTCCTCTGAGGCGGCCGCGCGGAGCAGCAGGCATGCGGGGCGCCAGTCGGCGGAGCCGGGTCCCCCGCGCCGCCGCGCTCGGCCTGGCGCTGCTCCTCGCCTCCTGCGTGCAGGTAGGAGGGCGCGGGGGGGGTCCGCTCCCGGCCGCGGGGCGCGTCTCCCTTCTCCCTTCGCTCCTTTCCTGCCCCGCGCGTTTCTGGCGTTCGGGGGGATTTCTGATGCGGGAGCGTGTGTGCCGCTGCTGTGGGGTTAAACCCGCAGCCGGCGAAAGTTGGAGGGTGGGTGGGGGAGAAGGGGAACGGCGGGGTGCCTCGCTGCAGCTCCGCGCTCCCCGCGCTGCTCCCGGCCGCGGTAGTAACGAGGCTGTCTCCCCTTTGACTTTTATTTTTAGGTGTCCCGGTCCACGGGCTATTTCGAGCTGCAGCTTAACTCGGTGCGGAATGTAAACGGCGAGTTGTTCAATGGGGAATGCTGCGATGGCATGAAAAGCCCCCAGAACCAGGGCTGTACCCGGGACGAGTGCGACACTTACGTGAAAGTCTGCCTCAAGGAATATCAGGCCAAGATCACTCCGGTCGGACCCTGCAACTACGGATTCGGATCTACCCCCGTTCTCGGTGGAAATATTTTCTATTTGAACAGCAACAAATACTCCCATCAAGGCAGAACCCCCGAGACGGGCAGGATTGTTATCCCCTTCCAGTTCGCGTGGCCGGTAGGTTGACGGTCGCGGTGCCGTTATCGCGCTTTTTATTGTTATTTTTTTGTTTGTTTGTTTGCTCCCTCTCTCTTCTCTCCCGTCGGTTCTGTAGCGCCTGCCCGCTCCCCCGTTAGGAAGCCGGGCGAGCTCCCGCTGCGCTGCCCGGGCGGGGCCGGCCGCCTTCGCGGGCCGCGGGGCACGGCCGGCGGAGGGAGGTTGGCGCGGGAGATGCGCGCCGCCCTCGCCCCGCGGAGGGGCGCGGGGGCCGCGGCAGCCTGAAGAGGGGCGCCGGTGGCGGGGCGCCGGCGGGGATGGCGCCGGGGAGCGGCCGCGGAACAGCGGGCGGCTGCGGACTGACCGCCTGACGGGCTCCCGCATGGGCCGCAGGTGCGGTTCGCCGCGGCTTGCGGGCGGAGAATTAGCGAAAAGAACCGGAGCGGCGGCGGTGGAGGAAACACCCCCTCCCCCCCGGGAGCAGGAGCCCGAGCCCGACGGCAGCGCCGCGCCCCGGGGCCCCGCGGCTCCGCGCAGTGCCGGGCTGCCCCCGGCAGGGGGCGCCACTGGGCGGCGTGCGCGGCGCAGGTGGGGGGCGCGTGCCGCGGCTCGCGAAGGGCGCGAGCTGCCGCCTCTCCTGGGGCGCGGGCGGGGCCGGGATGGGAGGGCGGGAGCCGCCGCCGCCGGTGGGCGTGAGGGCTCGGGCGGGGTCCCGAGCGCAGCGAGCCCCCGCACCTATGCGCTCCGCCCCCCGCGGCGCGACGGGGGGGGCTGGAGCTGCACCCCCTTTACACCCCTCCCCCCCGTCCCTTCCCGCGGCAGCCGCCTGAATCCGGAGCCTCGCGCTGATCCCGGTGGGGCGTCGGGTGCTCTCCCCGGCCCCTCTCTGCCCTCCGCTCGGGTTCACGGGGGTGCCGCTCACCCGCCCTCCCCATCCACTACCTCGGCCCCGTCTCCCCCTGCACCGCCCGACCGAGGCGGCACATCCTTACGGGGCTGCGGGCCAGCGCTAGCCCCCCTCCTTGGGGAACGGGTTGCCCCTTTCTGCTTTTGGGGGGGCGTAGGGTGCGACGCGGGGCCCCCGCTGGGGAGCGGCGGGCGGGAGGAAAGGCCGGGCTTCCTGCCCGGCTGCAGGCAGGTAGGATCCTGCAGGGAGCTTCGCAGCTGTTGCTCTCGGCCCTTCCAAGTGGGCCACGGGGTGGGAGCTGGCAAGTTGCGAGGTGCTGAGGAATGGGGATGGTGCAATGCCCTCGCTCCGGAGGGAGATGAGTATCGGAAACCCCGGTACCTGCGGAGGGTGTTTGGCACACAGTGACTAACAGATGAAACAGCCCTCACCGAGCTCTTGAGATACGTGGCTCGCAGGATCTTTGTTACTTGGAAAACCGCTGGTAGGAGCGGTCAGGAGCAACGCTGCCTGCTTGTATTTTGTGCTGAAGGAAACCAGTCCACACAAATTTCCCCGTTTTTCTGGTGCTGCCAGGGACCTTCCAGCCTGATGCTCGTGTACCTCCAATTAGGAACTCACTGCTATTTGAAGACATGGGTCTTGCTGGAGTTAAATGGTTTTTAAAAAGAAAAGCACAACCACTACATGTACAGAGGCGATTAGTTCTGGTTGCCAAGTTGGGGTGTTTTGATTGCCTTTGTTAGTCCTTTGGCCTGTTGAGTGTGGAAAGGTGTTAACAGGTATATATAGTCCATACCATAAAACCAGGGTAGTTGGAACTCTGCTCTTAAGTTGTAAGATCAAAGGGAAAATTAAGATTCTTTCTCTTTATTGACCATTTAATACACCATGATGAAATCATAAACTCTTCAGTAGGAGGTTTTGGTAACGTTAGCACCTTAAAACTTGTTGTCTGCATGAGGAAGTGAAGGTAACTTAATTCATGCTTTTACTCTGCTGGTTTCTAGTATTGCTACTTGAAACAAGAGGAGAGCTTGATAATCCTTACAACGCTGGTCCCTAAACCCAGCCTTCTTTGGCTTTTCTCCTTTGGAATAAGCACATTCCTACCTTGCAGCTGCTGGATATTGTTGTTCTATGCTCATCAAGTACTAAGAAAGGCCTGTTTGACCTACCTCTTGCAGGTAAATTACCACAGTGTCTCTAGCATACAGTGCTTTGTCTGCTGCTGCTCGTATCATTGCCTCCAGCGTTTTAAAGGATTCAAAGTCTTTGGTCTTTCCACTGATTTTTTTTTTTTTTTTTTTTTTTTTTTTTTTTCCCTTCTTCTTGCAGCTGCTGTGAAGCAGCCTGTAACTTATTTAAACAGTGCCGCTGCAGTTTGGTGGGTGGCTGGCTGATTTTTTGGAAGGTTTACTGAATACTCTCCCTGCCCACCCTTGATTCTAAAAATAAGCTGTGGAGTAGTTGTACTTTTAAAACCAGTGCCTGTATTGCAGTCTGTGGATGCAAGTATGGAAAGGAGCCTTTCCTGCATGTTGTAGTTAAATTTTGAACTCTGGATGTTCAGCCCGTTGATGGGGAGAATGGCATTTTTGTCATGCATAATGCAACTGCATAAGCTGTATAGACTCTGCAAGGAGGGGCTTAATTGTAATGCTAGGTTAACACAAGGATTTTTTGAAGCAGATTGAGTTCCTGGATTAGGTTTTAACTCCCTGGGGTAATTAAAAAAATATTCTCATATAATACTCTTTCTCCAATTTTGCAAACAATCAAGAATATAGGCATAGTCATTTCTTATGTTTTTTTGTTTGCTAAGCAATGCTAAGGAAGTTAACATTCCTTTATTGAATATGCTGGGAAGGGACAAGACTAATGACAATCAGAAAGTGTCCTTCACTTAGTCCTTGGTGCTGGCAGTGACTGAACTACTAGAGTAGTTCTAGATTGGATTTTTAAGACTTGAAGAACTCTAACCCTAATGAAAGACAACAGCAGTATCTGTGGAGTTCTTGCTGAATCCCATCTGAATAACTCCCTTGCTTGAGGAGACTAATGTATGAATGTGTGAATTGCTTGAGGGAGGTTTCCTTGATGTCTGTTTGATATTGCAGTGTCCTGAGCTAACAGTAGCTGTAAGGCAAGTTGTATCTTGAAATGTGGGGGTTTTATGCTGGTTTTGTTATACCTATATATATATTCAATTTTAAACAGCAAACTTTAATATTTAGTCATGTGTCTCTTCTGTATAGATGTGTTAATAGTTCAGTGACTTCTGCTGTTTGATACAGGGTCGGTTATCCAGTTTATTCCTATTTCCTGTCTTTTAAAAATATCATTAGTATGATCTCTGATTTGCAAGAGGAGCTTGGGATATTGCCAAAAAGTTCTTAAAATTGCTACCTTGGGATACATCATCCACAGAAATCTGGCAGTGGGAGAGGCTGAGGAACATCTAGAACAATACAGCTGTCTTCACCCACTTATCTAATTTTTTTCTTTGCCTCCTGCTGTAAAACTTGAAGATTAATGGTCATTTGAGATTGTTAACAAACAAATAATGCAATTAAGACTTATGTGCAACTTTAAAACAAAAAAAGACAGAAGAAGCTTTGAAAAATCTATTCCAGTCACCTACACAGTTTAGATTCATTAGTCTTGAGCATTTTATTTTGCTAGCACAAGCTGTTTGTTCAGACACTGAGGCCTCAGAAATACTTTGCACAGCATTATTTATCAATAACAATTAGGTTACTGGCAGATTTTTAGGCTTGGGTTTAATTGAAGGCTGCTTCTGAGTCTTAAAGTTATAGGTGTTCTGCTGGATGGGCTATGTGGAGCCACTTTTCATATGTTTTGCAGGGTGGAATGAAATGGAGCTCTGTGTGTGGGGGTTTTTTTCTCCACCCTGTTCCTTCCCTCAGGGAATTCACAGCTTTTCCTGCACCCGAAATATTGGTATGGCATCCATTACTTCAGTTAATTAGTCATATAGAGGAATTGTTCTGACTAGTTGTGGATGTTGAAATCCATGTATTGCAGTGTGCATCATTACCTCCCCTCATTGCCTCTGATTGTCTGACCATCAGTGCAGTGTGTGTGTGAATACAGTATACTCAATACTCCATAGGTGAACTTCAGAGTTCAGGGCCTTGGAGAGAAGTAGCAGAAACCAGCAATTTCACTTCTCTCTCTCTCTCTCCTATCTGCATACCTATCTGAAGAAGAGGTTCAGGCAGGCCTTGCAACTGGCTTGGATAAAGGGTTCCTTCCCCACTAGAATGTGGGCAACTAATTTATTATCCTTGTAAGCACTGATCTTAAGTTTTTCCTATTCAGAATGTGATTGTAGCACCTCTTTCTAAACTTCTAAAGTAACCAAGTTTCAGGTAGATAAGTGTGTGAAAGTACGTTAATTTAATATCCAGGCTCTGTGTGAGTTCCATCCACATGCAGCCCACATGTGGGTCACTTCCAGATGCCTGGAAGGGTTCAGTCTTGATCTAAAACATGCACAGGAGCACAAGCCATCAAATATGTAAAGCTGCTGAGAGGATAACTTGGCTGCAGTAGTAAATGTTGAATTTCTTAGAAAGCAACCCCTCCCCTGCCAAAACCTGAGCAGGAATTCTTGACCTTATAGCTTTTATTACTTAATGGGTACAGTGTTCTGTTTGGCACTTGGAGATGTTGCCTACTTCAGTATAGGATTCTGCATTAAACTCTTTCAATCCTAATTTGAAAAACTAAGGTGGTTAGGCCCTGGAAGGCATCTAGCCTTGAAGCCCGTTATCTGGGATCCTTGGTGTTTGTAGGGAACTGGATATCTTGACTGTAGGAAATGTTTTTGTCTATTTTTGTTTGGCTGGCAGATCTACAGTTGGTCTACCTTCTGTCTTAACGCTGCC
Organism: Porphyrio hochstetteri; assembly: GCA_020800305.1. Taxonomy (NCBI): domain Eukaryota; kingdom Metazoa; phylum Chordata; class Aves; order Gruiformes; family Rallidae; genus Porphyrio; species Porphyrio hochstetteri. Next base: position 62,430,997 of record CM036908.1, on the reverse strand, counting down.
ATCACTACTCTCTGATCAGGATCTTGAGGTTTTGTGATGAAAACATCCTGGATTAGATTACTCCATGCCCCCGATAGAGTAAACATGCATCCTGTCAGTTTGAATGACAAACCATCATGACAGATATGCCTAAATTAAACAGGTTGAAGTTAGACCATTTAACACCGAAAAAGGTGTTTGAAAACAGTTGTACCCAAGAAACACTATATACACTTTACTCATGAAAAAGATGGGCATTTCAGAGATGAAACATTCTCAAGTGATATACAGCAAGCTTTATCTTTAAATAGTTGTTCTTTGCTTTGTTGAAATGCCCTTGGGGGGAAAAAAAAAAGCACTTTCAAACACACAGTCCCAAGCAAGACCTGAGGGCAGGGAATGAGAGTAAGGCCCTAAGTCAAAATGTAAAATTCACCTGGTGTAGTGATGGGTTACAGTGTACATGCATCACACCTTGTTAGCAGAGGAAGTCAGTGTGGAAAAAATAATGTAGTCAATAACCATATATTGATGAACTACAGAAATGTTTAATGTCTCTTTTTGCCCTTGAATTTTTCCCCCAGGTGGAAGGCTCTGCTGATAGCATAAAACTTCCTTTGTAATACACAATGACTTTTTTCTGCTTCCCCAAACTTGCTGCTTGCTCACTAACTCTGCGCCATTGGCTTGTCAGTAGACTCTAGGACTGCTGTGGTAGCTGGCATGCCAAGCTGCTGCTTAGTTTCACAAAACACCCATAGTCCTTGTGCCCAAAAAAACTTCCTCTGTGAGTTGCAACAGGTAGGTGTATTGTGGATCAGGAAACTTGGGTTCGTGTTTCCTCAGTTTTGGAGAAGCATGTCAGGGAATCATCTGCTTTCACCTGCTCAGTGTTGTATTTGCCTTCAAACTTCTTTTGATCAGAAAGGAAAGGTTGGAGGAATGGTTTATTATATAAATTGTATCCCATTAGTTTCAGGTTACCCAAATGCAAAGAGGAACTTGTATGTTTTTTTATACTCTTTCCCAAAAGAAGATAATAGAGTGATGTTTTAGACTGGCTTTAGCAATGCTGGGTAGTGACAACTCCAGTTGATTTCAATAGCAGCTGCAGGTGTCACCTCTAAAAAAGAATCGATGCCTTAATGGTGAGCACTTCAGAAGCACTCTTTGAAAAAGGGATTTATTATTGGCATGCTATGTGTGCCAGCAACTATTTGCAGCTTGCCCAGAATAGAAAGTCTAAAGACTTAAGTTTCATGTAACTATAGAAAATCTGTCGTCTAATTTTAAGCAGAAGTGTTCTTTGCACTCTTAATCTTTCGTACACTGATGTCACTAAATCTAGAATTTCTTATGTCTTTGAAATGAATCTGCCTCAGAGGACAGTATTCTGCTAATTATTGAAGCTTTTATATCTCAAAGTTCTGGGGTTTTTTTGAGCATCACAGAGATGGTCAGATAGTAAATAACACTTCTATTTATAATTCTTGAAAGCTTCCTTAAATAAACACTTGCTTATTTATTAGAAACACTGAGGCTGAACTCAAAACTTGCAGACCAACCACCTTACCTCCCAGACTGAGTGATATGCTTAGATACCTCTTGTCAACTTTCTAATCTTTATTCCAGAAGGTGCTCTAGCCAGCCTATCAGTGAAATGCTACACTCTTAGCCACACAGCTGGTGCAGGCATTAAGTCTTTGACTGTAGATGGAATAGGTATTAAAGTAGACAGGATTACTCTTACATTAGAGGATGTGAACTGGAGAAGAGGCTGAGGTAGAAAGAGCATGTTCAGATCACCAGTGTGATGTGGAAGCTTTGTAGCACTGACTTTGGGCTGTTTGAAGATGTTTCAAGCAGTTTTTTAAAAAGAAAAGTTAAAAGGTTGCATAGGGATTGTCTGCTGAGAACATGAGGGCTTGTAGTTTTAGTCTTTAACAATCAGGTGTATCTTTAATGTGGTTGGGGTAAAACCATAATGGGTTGTTCTTGTATCAGACCTGTGATGTTTGGCCTGATTGGGCTGTGTTCCCACTGTACTCTGAGTACAATGGCCTTTGAGAGATCCTGTGAAGTTCAAGGAAATATGTTGATATAGATGTTGCTTTTTGTTGTAAAAGCTACTTGTATTTGATGCTGCTCTCGCATTCCTTGCAGAAGCCTGGCTTGCTTTGAGTTACTGTTAGAGTTCACTGTCAGCACAGAAGTGGCAAAAAACTAAGTTTCTGTCAAACAATACATGATGGGAAACAGCTATGTTTTGGGGTGTAAAAAGTGTTCAAAACAGGTTTAGTGCATTTTAATCTTTGTCATTAATCAACTCCAAAAATGGGGTGGGTGTTTTTTGTATAAGAGCTGTATTTGAGAAAGATGTGCAAGGTGTAAATAATATTTTTTAACTTTTAAAATGGCTCGTGTTTGTGCTATCCTTGTGGGCTGGTGGCTGACTGGCCCCTTTCTTGAGCATCACCATGGAGTGTAGGTGGGATGAGTGGAATTAATTCTTTCTGTGTAGTCTGACTCCTTCACGTTTTTCCCCGTAGGTGTTGCTTTGTGCTGGTGTTGGCTCTGAAATACATGCTATGAACATACTTTAGAAACTACTTTATTAAGTTTATAAAGCAGCTATGATCCCATCGTAGACTTAGTCATCTGCAAAAGCTTTAAATTACTGTGTGCCTGAAAGCTTCCCTCCCTCCCTCTTTTGAAAACAAGCCAATGTTTTGTCAACTCTGTGTGGGTCCTATTTGCATTTCTTCTGCTAGTTCAGAGCTGCTCAGCCTGCTGAAGAGACTAAAAGGGAGGGTCACTTTCCTGCTAGCACATCAATTTACTTACACTTGGTCCTTTCCAGTTCTAGCTGCTAATAAGCCTCTGATATGAAAAAAACTTGGGAGCAGCAGTTTGAAGGGCAAGAGGCTACTTCAAGGAGTGAGGAATAAGGGTATGCTGGCATGGCTTCTGGCTCCTTAATGCTCAGCCAGATACCCAAAAGGCTGTTGCTACTGTTCTTGGCAGTGGCTCCACCATTCTCCTTTTCAGCACTCTGATATGCCTTTGGATACTTTCTAGAAAGCTACTCTGGCTTCTGGTTAGTGATCAGTCTCTTGCCACTGGCTGTTCTGCTTGCCATATCCCCTTGATGGCTTTTGAGCTGCATATTCAGCTGTCATGTGAGCAGGAGGTGGACACCAAGCCTGACTTACTTTCTTCTTCCCCTTCCCCAGGGGTTGGGGAAGGAACCAGTGTGGACAGTTAAGATCATCTGTGCTAGGTCATGTTGGGCACCTGCTGAACATTGCATGGGATGGTGGGACCCTCTTAGAGCTGCTGCCTTCCCCTGCTTCACACACACCCATGGAGATATGTCAGGAGGGAGAAGGCTGAAGAGAGGTGTGTGTGGTGGCTCTAGTATTGATCATCTTGAGTCAGGGAGGAGTGGCCACCCCTAATTTAACCATGGTGCCTTTGTTTACTGTGTAAGGAAAAATACTCAATATAAACATTAATCTTTGGCTGCTGTCTTAAGTGGAGACTCTTTCATGTCCATTGACATTATAGGTGAGCAATGAAGATAGACTAAGAATGAACAGATTAGTTTATTTTTCAGTTACTTGGATTAATTTGGGTTTTTTTACTGGTCTTATGGCTGGAGTTTTGCTGGCTTTAGAAATTCAGTGTGTGTAACAGTAGATATGTTTCAGCACCACTGAAAAATTAAATACCATCCAGCTCTGTGGTAACTGCTTTCTATTTCCCTGAAAGGTCTCTGGTGCTGCTTTTGATATTAAAAAATATCTGTTTGTCTCTGCAACTATATTTGGAGGATGGTTTACTGTTATAAAACGTTGCTGTTTGAGTTGGGCTATAGATTATGTTTGTTTAAAAAATGTGTGTGAGAATAAAGCTTAATAGAGTTGTTTATTAGCCATTATTTTGTGTAAAAAGGAGGCAGTTTAAAGGTTTACTTCATTGATTGCTGTTTCAGATACTAAATAAAATATAAAAAGCGTATTTGACATAAAGATCTTCTGATAGCAAGTGCTATGAGGAACTCAGCTGGAACATACAGTAAGGCTGGATTTTTCTGTGCTTGAAAGGTCTCCCCGCTCCTCAGTAGTGGTTAGAATGCTACATTAGATGGAAGGGGCAAGGCATTTCAAGGCTAAATGACAATCTTAGTCTTACTTGATTAGAGCTTGCAGAGGTTGCTAAGAAACAGCCTAATAGTCCTTGAGTAACCAATTATATGCCCCTTGGACAGATGCACAGGTGCTCATTCTCTGAAGTTTTTTTTTAAATCTGAGATAAGACTGGAGTATTAGTACATAAACTGCAATCTGTTTACATCCTGCTTTGAGCTTGAAAGTCCTGATTATATGTATCTTGTTCCCAGCAGGATGTATTCTGCTGGGTTTTTGTTTGGTACATTACTATTTGATTATAATTACACTTAAATTATTCTTGCAATGCCTCTTCTGCTTCTAGATAGCCTACTAGGTCCCTAGTCTCTCCTATGCTTTCTAGTACTCTAAACATACCAGCTTAAGTAACTTTATCCAATCCAAGCATTAGATACTTAAACTTTATATTTCTGGACTTAGAGTGAATAGACAATATTGAGGCAGTATCCTACAATTGGTGGAAAATGCTAGTCTTGGGTAGAGCTAGCTTTCCTTTCTCCTTTTTAAGGATTTCTCTACATGGAAATTGTAGTTAAATATCTTATGAGCTGACAGTTAACTGAAAACACCAACCAGGATCCTTTCAGTGTTTTTTTTCTGCATATATATAATTTATAGCATCATAAAGTTGAAGTGTCTGCCTTGAGACATAGTCTACACTTTTAATACTATAGGTCCAGAACTCCATCTGGAGAATTTAGAAGTTCAAATTAGGGAGCTTGTCCATCCTTGGAAGGCTTGACTCACATATGCTTTAAGTAGTAAGTTGAGAAATAGCTTAATTATTGAGCTACTCTGATCAGGACTGAAGTAGAAGTTTTTAGAGTGTATAAACTTTGTACTGTTTACTGGTTGAGGACAAATTTAATAGCACTGGTCTGGTAACCTGTGCTACTGCTAAATAGATTTTTAGTGACACTCCCTTTCTGTTATGCAATGTACAGAAATTTGGGGGTGGGGAGGGAGGGTGTGCTTTTGGTAGTTCTAGTTACTGTCTCCTTTATAACATGATCTTCCTTACATCAGAATATGGAGTTTTTACTGTCACTAGGTGCATGTAATCAGCAAAGTCTGAAGTTAGACCATGTTTACTTGGACTATTAAGAGCAAGTATAGTAATCTACTGCCCCTCACTAATTACTGTTTTCTATACACAATGAGCTGGTAGCACCTTCTGTATTGCTTATGAACTGTTGTTTAAACAATGTGTTTCTGTATAGGCTCAAAACATTATAGTGTTGAATTTGGCTGTTGGAGACCCTTGTAGAACAATGTTTCCATGATTTGTCTACACAGGACAGTGCTTGCCTCTATCAGAAAGTGAGGAAGGGGAAGGAAGTAGAGAAACTAAAATGTTTTAGACTGATGTACACTCCTGAGATGGTGTCAGATATGTAAGGGCTCCTGCAGTGCCTTTTGATGCTTGCTGCTAAACTGTGATAGCTTCAGGGTTGTATGTTTTATAACTTGTAGTCACTTCAAGTCTCCTCCTCTTCTGTAAGAACTGAAGGGTAAAGTGGTTGCTCAAACCTAGCTGGTGTCAAATTTTAATTAATCTTTCAAATTAATCTGGAGGATAATTTCCAGAATTAAAATCCCTTCTTCAAAGGGACATGTCCCGTGTCCTGCATTTAACCTGTGAACTGTTAGAATCCAACTGTGACAGGGCTTAGACAAAGGAACAAACTGTTGCCTGTCAATAGATCTTCTCAAACTGTTCATATCTAGTCCCAGATGACTGCAAATGTAAGGTAAACAAAATAGTCTTGTCTTGGCAGCAGGATATGTGTGATAATTAGTTTGTCTCCAAGCCCTTGGGATGGATTTTCAAGATTTGGTAGTCTGTGAAATTTCAGCTTGCCGAGGAATCTGGAGAAGACAGGACAGCAGAAGAGTCAGTGGCAAGTGAAGTGCTACAGAAACTGAAGAGTATTCACTAGGAAACATTCTTGAGTTGCAGGTCCAAAGCTGGACTCAAAATTAGCCTTCCAGTTCAATGTTAGCTTTCTTTGTTGCTTCATTCTGTTCTGTGCTGATACTTACCTTATAGGAAACCTGTGATCGATACACACCAAAGAAGTAACTAGGGGTCAACAATTAAATCAACTTGAAGACTTGCTGAGATAGTATCTTTAGTGCTTCCAGATCCATGTCAATATGAAGAGATGTAGTGGGGAAAAAACAGGGAAGCACTCTTAATTCACTTGCTTAGAGTAGATTTACAGGGCAAGCATTTGCTTTCAAGGGATGTTCCACATGTTTTGCTACACTGGTTACAAATCTTCCCTCACAAAGGAGTACCAGTTTGTGGGTTTTGTCTGATTTTTATTAGTATAAAGCTATATCAGATCTCCTCCAGTTTATATTAATCTGGGAGATATGATTTGATATTAAAGTTCTGATGCTGCTTTGTTTTGGTGGGATTGATCAAGTCTTGGTTGCCATATATTCAAATGGGATTGTTGGCTACATATACTGCTGTATGATCTGTTTATTTGCCGCTGTAAGCAGCCACAAAGTACTGTTCAGGTGATTCCGTCCTGCTGCTGGAATAGGACACCAGTATTTGTTTCAGGAACATGTTTATAAACTTATTTTGTTTCACAGCTGAACTGTGGTGCTACCATGTATATTTAACATAAATGTGTATGTCTGTCCAGAATCCCTGTTTGATTCTTTGTTCCTTGCATGTACTGATCTGTATAAAGAGTTTACAAAATCTCTTAATGGTGGTGACTTACTTCTCTGCTTGACTTATTCCTGTAAATTTATGGAGAACAGCAAGGCATAGATATAGCATTGGTTGTGTTTGCAGTGTCCTGGCTCAAAGAGCTGAGGAGGTTGTAAGGAAAGGCCAGCAGCAATCTGCGAAGTAAAAATCCAGTATTTTCTTTTTTTTCTACCAACCTCTTCAGCATGTGCACAAATTCAAAACTGAGCTGGTGTTCAGTTTGGGGCCGAAATGAGGGACAGCTTAAGTATATTTCCCCTCTTCCTGGATTAGTGACACTTCTGTTACTAGCTGTGGGGAAATCCATAATCTACTTGATTCTTTTGTGGAAATGTGAAGTTCAAATTGACTGTAACTGTCATACAGTTCATGTTACAATAAAACCTCATCACTTGCTTTCCTTGCAGTGAAAAGCCTGTGAGGATACCTGTGCTCAGAGCCAGTGCCACTGGAGAAAAATGATGTATCGCTTTTGGAGCTGTATGAATGCTTGATCAGTCAGTTTGTGTCATCACCGTGGGCCAGGGAAGACTTTGCCTTGCATGTCCCCTTTTAAATGTGACTGATCCTGCCCAGCTAGCTGACTCGCATGGGTAGGACTGATGAGATGAGAATTTGGATGAGAGTTGAAGAGGACTTATAAAAACGGTGCCCTAATCTCTGTCCTCCCTTAGGAACAGAAGTTGACTATTGATGCTTCCTAGGGCAAGGCATCTAGGCTCATTAGTTTGAATTGGTTTTGTGGGCATTTGCCTTTTCAAAAACAAAGGGAAAGACTGTAGTGCTATTAACAGCTGAGATTATTTAAAAGGGTTAAGATTAGAACACTGTGCTTTCTTCCTGGGAAATTTGCATGCATAGAACTTGAGGGCATATCTGTTTTTTCCTGTATTTGTCTGTCTTCTTAGTATGTGTATTTCCAATACAAAAGAGAGTGCATGCAGGTGTTCTGTGTTTAGAACAATAATTAAAGTATGTTATTACATAGTTGGTTTAATTCCCTCTTGACTTTAAGTTGAAATTATAATGATGCATGTCTTGAAGTGCCCAGAGGACACTTAATATATCCATGCCACATGGAGTGTGGAGGGGAGGGGAAGAGCAGTATTAATTACCAGCTCATCTTTGAATTCTAAATATTAGCATAAAACAAGTCTTGCACTAACCATTAATAGGTTTTCATAGTTGTTGCATACACTTCAAAAGAGACAATCTAGCTGCATTTTCATTAATGCAACAAGAAAGTGTACATATAACAGGCTTAATTTATCTTGGACTTCTTCCAGAGCTTTAGGAAAGGAGTAGGACGTGGATACTTGGTTAATATCAAGTTTGTCTGAAACAGTTCAAAGGTGGTGGCAAGGCTGAAAGCTTTGGTTTAAATCTAGTAATATGTGAAGATGGTACCCAGCTGTCTGCATGGTATTGTACATCTCTAAGAAGGCTTTTTTCTCTGTTCACTAATTTCATCAGTACTTCTGTGCTAGTGGATTAACTCAGCGGATTTCTACTAACTACTAGTGCTAGCTTCAGCGATGGTGGGAGAGGTCTGTATCTTAATAGCTGAGAAGTCATGAAAGTATCCAAGATGTGAATAGGTTGTCTATTTCCTGTTACATAATGATCAGGCAAAATATCTATCAAAACTTAATCCTGTCACCCTCTGTCTAAACCAGTGTTTTCTGGTAGGTTTCTGACTACTTTTTGTCTACTAACATTGGTTGCTAGTAGAGAAATATCTGCTGAAATTGCTAGTCTCTCTTGCATATAATTTATGATGTAATCTCAATTAAAAATCAATACCATGTGTTTTCCCTGAGTAGGATGGAAGGGAAGGCTGTTACTTGAGGTTCTAGCATGTTTGCAGAGTTGATGCACATGGAGTTAATTTTATTTTCCTTCTTGCTGCTTCTGCTCTAGAGCTGTCAAAAAAATGTGAGGAGGCTACACTAGGCCTTCCCATCTGAGAGCCAGGTACAATGCAAACCGTGGCACTTGTTTGACTACCCTCACATAAACTTGTAGGATGTTGTCTCTTCTCTTTGCATGGTTGTAGTATAGAATACAGAGTCCTGTGGGTTTGGTAGCTGTTATATTTAAAACAGTTTTGTTTTGGTAAGACTGGCATTTCTACTGATCTAAAGTATAGAAGGGGAAAGCTTGCTGATGCTATTTTATATCCCAACTTGCTTTCCAGAAAACCTCATTGAAACAGGCACATTAACACCTGTGTCAAAGGATGTTTAAAGATCGGTTACCTTTTAATCAGATTGGTTTAGTGGATGTAGGTATCTTGGGTAAATTAAGTAGCAGAAAGGAGCTGTGTCAGTAGAAGGATGAGTAATGCAGCACTGGTGGTGGCTGGTTGCATTGAGCTCTGTCATGTTCTGTGCTGACTGTTAGCTCTGATCAGCTATGGAAACAAAGCTAAGTGACTAGCAGGATGGTTTAAGACTCTGTTTTCAGGTGGATTTTACTTTGTATCATGCTTCTTTTTAGTGTCAGTTGTTCTGCCACAGCAGTCACGTGTTGCAATGCTTGGGCATCTGTGGAAGAGCCGGCAGTTGGCAGAGACTGACCTTTTTGAGGCCTGTTTTCTACATGTTTAAAGCTTTTTGTGGGGCCCTAAGCCTCTGTCCAGCAGATCTAAGGGTCCACCTCCAAGATGCTAGCAAATTCTGCCCAGTGTTTTTGTTGCAGATCGAAATGTGTGTGATGGGCTTCTTTTACAGAAAAGAAAAGCAGTTTTACTGACTGTCACTATAGGCTCAGTCCGGGGCTCAGACATCACAGATTCAGAATTTGAGCTGAGCTCTGTAGCTGCAGTGGCAGATCCAAAGAGCAAAGCAGATACATTTACTGTTTTCCTTTCAGGAGTACATTAGGGTATCCATGTGGAGTGTCTAAGAGTGTCTGTTAAAAATCTAGGCAATTTATGTTGCTGTGAAGAGACTGGATCTTTTAGCTTGTATCTAGAATATTGAATAATAAGGATAAGGATTCCTTACAATACCTGAAGATAGGTTTTACAGATAAGTGTTGCATTTGAGGTGGTTCAGTTAAGTTAGGGAAACATCTGCAGTAGTTCTATGACCTCTCTTTTTCCCCTTGCAGCTTTGAAGTTCTGACACTTTCTTGTTAGCTGGTATTTCCAGACTGTTACAGATGCTTTTGCACCAGTCATGCCATCCTAATCATTACCCTTCCTGTCCTTCCCCGAGTTCCCCCCTGGAGAATATAGGTGGTGTTTTGAAAGCTGTTTTGCTCCTTCCTGGGGAGACTGGCTCCTGAGTGACTGAGGGGGAGGTGAGGTATTTCTTCCTTGTGCATCAGCTAGTGTAGGAAAACATGTCTGGCTGGAACTGGTACTTGGCTCAGCAGCATACTTAGTGCAGAATCACTTTCTTAGTGGAGTAACTAGGAATAGCAGCAGCCTTCAGCTATGCTATATAGATGCCAATAGGGATTCATTTTGACTATACTGAATAGACTAGCTGAAGTTACCTTTCTGTGTAAACCTCAGTTTAGCCTTTTGCAAGGCAAATACTGGTTTTCTTATGGTTAAACCAGGATTTTATCACAAATGTGACATTCTTGTGTGAAAAATTGTTATAAAATCAGTAAGCTTAGTATTTTATGACACTTGTCAGTCTTCAAGCTAATAAATGATAAATTTTTGCTGTATTTGTGCATTCCTCTTGCCTTGGATATGTTCTGCTTTGTCACCTGACTATTCTGGATTGCATTTTCTTCAGGGGAAGTTTCAGAAGCCTGGGAGATCTCTAAACCTGAATTCCAAGTAGTAAGATCTCCTAGTTAGTAGCTGTAGCTCAGCTTGTCCTCTGGTTAGCATTAGTTGTATCTGTATTACTGCAGCTGGTACATGGCTTGCTATGGATGTATGCATTACATGGCTTGGTCATTTTTTTTGAATTTTGTTTTATATGACACTTCAGTATTGCAGAAAGGAGACTCCTGATTAGACTTTTCAATTAGGACTTATTTTATCACAGCTTTCAAAGGGGAGTTCTGAAGCATAATTAAATCTATTCAGAACTGTTTCTGCTTTCTCCTGGCTTCCTTTTTTTTTTCCTACTAGTGTTCCTTGGTCAGAATTTTGATTACCCTGGGATAGATGTTAGTGGCTCAGGCAGACATGCAAGATTCTACAGTGTAAATTCCTATTTTTTGTAGTTTCTTGGGTTTTTTGTCAGCCACCAGAAAAAGTGGAATACTTGCTTCAGAGCAGCACTTGTACTGAAATCAGAGTTCAAGAGTATAAATATTCATGGAAAGCTAAGGGCAAGAATATAGAAAACATTTTCATTTCCCCAAGCCTTGCTTTCAACCTGGGAACCTCATGAACTAGTTGTGACTGGTCTCTCCTAAGTATTTTTGCCAGTCTGCCCTTGGACCCCTGAAACTCTTAATGTTTTTGCAAGGGCAGGATGTTTTTATAGAGGTTGCCTAAGCTTTGCGTAGAGTACCATCTTCTCTTACTACTTTATTCTGATGATGGCTCCTGTTAATTTGATGCCATTTAGTTCTCGTCAAGAACAAGGAAATGGATGATCTAGTCCTACACAGGACCTTTTTGTAGCTTCGTATAAATCTCCAGCCTGAGGAGTTTTGACTAACTATTTCACTCTCATAGAAATAACTTGGTTCTTTGCTTCTTGAGGTGTGTTGGGGTGTTTTTTGTGGGGGGGTTTTGGGTTTTTTAGACCTTTGATTTGTAATCTCCCCTCTTGGAGGATGCTATTAATCTGATCTATTGGGAGAGGGGGAACAGGAGGACCACACTGCTTCCCTCCATCTTCGGTAACAGAGTAACACAGTAGCATTACACAAAATGTCTCTTTCCCTAGTTTTTCCACCTCTATTTCCCCTTCTAACCAGGGTGTAGTTCTCAGTTGGCTTCTGAATATTGAATAGTCAAGGCTCAACAAGACTGTGGAGACCTAAATGAGGTGGGAAGTAGATGTCTTGGTATGATCTGATGAAAGAACTTGCCTGAAAGTTGTGAAGAAAACTCACTCAGCTAGAAACAAGTTAGCTTTGGTGGACTGAAGGAGTAGCTGTTTATGGAACTGACAAGTTAACAGACATATTTGTGTAACCTTGTTTATCAATAAAAATTTACATAGAACAGTCACAGGTGTCATTAAAATTAGCTTACATACAGCAAGCCTAGAAGCTTAAATGACAAGATTTGAAATACTGTACTACTAAAGAATTCTTTGCACTAATTGCATAGCATGGGAAGAGAAAGAAATTGTTGGTAAGATTAAACTGTTCAAATGTTAGTTTAAGAACTGGTTTAAAGACTACCTAGAGTGCCACTATTCTAGTCTTAGGATGAAATTGTAGTTACTGATCATTCAGCTAAGATTAGTTATTTTTAATGAGAATTATGCTTGCTCAGCCAGTTGGCAAACAAATAAATCTCTCGCTTAGGATGTATTGATTAGTTTTATAAACCAGTACATTGGTTGACACTTTTTACACCAGAGGTGCCTAGATGTGGCATAAGCAGAAGGAATTTGCAGCTAAACAGAAGTATTGGAACAAAACTGGCAAATGGTAGCTTGTACTTTGTGTTGGTATTGATGCATCTGTAAGTCTTGTTTCTTGCTGGAGAATCTCAGCAGAGGCAAGTTATCACAAGAGCCCGTGTACTTGAGTAGCTAAGCTTTCACTGATGCTTTTGTTTGCTATGGACCTTATGAGGAAAAGAAATTATTTGGAAGCCTATCCAATAGTGTTTGTTCAGATTTAAGCGGTGAAAGTTGACAGCTTGCACTTCAGAGTTGGAATTTAAACTCCCTGGGTACAACACAGATGTGTGTATGCTGGGATCAGGGGAGAGGGGATGAAGTTGGGTGGGGATGAATAGCAGGTAGCTATAAAAAGCAGAAGCAGGAATTACTTCTGTTCTGCAGGACTGGAGTTGCTGCTGCTGTGTGTAATTGTGAAATGCACTGCTTTAAAATAGGGATGGGTTATTCTAGAACCTTGAGTGTCCTGTGAGCAGAGAGTAGCAGGCAGATCAGCTTTTCTTCAGATAAGCCCTGACATGACTACTGCCTGGTCAGATCTCCCACAGCTTTTCTAAATAAGCTAATGACTTGCTTCTGGCACTGTGAAAACTAAACTGTTAGTTGTGCATGCTTCCTCTTTCCTCCAGGAGGAGGATGCTGCTCTGTCTGCAGCAGGTGTCTGACAGTGGTGTGCTATTATAGGTCAGGGCCAGTGCGGAGGTATTGGAACAAATACTCTGTCTCTAAAGCTTGTCATTTGTCACAAGGTGGAATCTACTGAGATTGGTTTTGAGTTTGTCTAGGGTGCTAAGTCATGAGAAGCTTGTGGAGTCTTTCTTCTGATGGCTTGGCTTCTCATATGTAGATGGATCACCAGAGAGTATTCCCTCTGCTCTGTATGTGGTCCAAGGTGACTGTATTAATGTTCTCTGAGGAGCTCTAGAAACATGGCATTTTGGCCTGTTGTGAGCCACTTGAACACGGATCATTGTTTCTACCTATTGTGTGACTTCAGATTGATTTTTTTTTTTTTTCTTTTTTTTTTTTAAAGTCAGCAGCTAAAACATGCTCTCCCATGATATATCAAGACCTGTTATATTGACAAACTCCTGTTGCATTCTACCATTGCAGCAGGATTAGAGTATCTTCAAATCTTCTTGTGAAGTCTTTCCTACAGATATGTCATCTGGTAAATTATGTCATGATCTAGTAACTTGATCACCTTGGAGAGAAGCACACTGTGCTCCTGTTTCACAAAGCACTGGGCACTGCCAAATAAATGCTGTAATACTCCTTTGAGTTACTCCTTTATGTTTTATCTTTTAGATGCATGCAGCTGTTTGGTAGGATTCTTCCACCTAGTTGCTGGGTAATTTTCTTTAACTGGAGATGAGTCTCTACCTAGGTGTTAAATTTGATATATTAATTCCAGGACTAACTTATTCACCTGTTGTTTTTACTTGTGCTCCTTTTGCAATGAAATGAGTCTTAATAGTCTAGACATCTAGATTCCCCCTGCCACCCCCACATGCGTATACACATACACACCCCTCCAGTTTTGACTTTGCTTAGTTTGGGGGAGGAGTGGAGTGAAGTGTTCAAACTCATGTAGGTGGAGATACCAGCCTCTTGGCTGTTAACCATGTCAAAAAATATCCCCCTCTCCCTCCCTGGTTTTGTAGACTTCCTAAAGATGGTGGGGCTAATTCATAGAGTTCCCCTCACACAACAGTATGGCTCCAAAGTTTGTAAACATCATCCTGCTTTTGTGACTGGGCCAAGAGGAGAAGTAGTACAGTAATTGCTCTCAAAGCTTCAACTTGTTCAGCTGCTTTCTGCTCTCTGCTGCTGATGTTTGCAGTACTCCAACATAGCCTTCCACAGCACTCCTAACGAAGTGGGGTTGTTTGGCCCTGGTTTCCAACGGGAAGACTTCTGTTTAGGACTTGCTATGTCAGTAGTGCTCATCTCTCTAAGGAGAATTGAGGGTTTAGAGGACAGGTGGCATTATGATTTTGTGTGGTGGAATAGCCTCTGTGTTCAGAAGACAAGTTCTTTCATGTGAGTGTGGTTGACATAACCTTCAAGTTTCAAAAAACAAAGCAGCCCTCTTCTCCCTCCTCTCCTGTAATGGGGAATGTTTTTTGCTTCAGTAAAGGTCTCCATTATATCTACTTCTAAAAGATCAACTTACAGGTTTGTTCCATCAGTCTGTCCTTAAACCTGTGTTTAAAGATGAGTCCTGGATCCTCTCAGAATCTTTTTTCATTTCTTCTTTACCCCTTTGCACTTGTGGCTTATTCAAGAAGTTGTAAGAACTTGCCTAGGTGCGTTACTCCTGGGAAAGGAAATGGAGTATGCCTGCCTTTAAATCAGCTTTTTCCATGGCAAATAGGCTGTTTGGAGGGGAGAGGAGAGGAGGGGGGGCGGGGAAAGGTTGGGGGAAGGCCCCCAGGACCATGCTTCCATGCTTGTTTTGCTTGTCTAGAAATTTTAGGAAAGCAAATCTGACAGTTGACCATGCTGATTGGTCATTAATTAAGTCCATTAAGTCTCAATGTTTCTTGCTGTAATTACAGAGATTACAAAACTTAGACTGTTAATAAGAATAGTGATATACTGCTGTTTGACTTCATTTAATATATGGGTTTAAATATTCAAATAAAATGTTGCCTATCCTTGATTGAGGTTTGAAAGGAAATGGCACTGGTGATGAGATCCTGTGTTTACTGTGTGACTGTGGAATAGGAAGATAATGTAGGGTCTGGATTTGTTCAGTAGCTGTGCTTTTTCTACTTCAAAGCTGATTCCTGATTTCTTCTGAAGTTTTCCCTGTCGAAATTCCAGTCAGTCCTTTTATTCAAATGAAATTGATAATTCTTTGTTAGAATAAAAAGTTTTAATGCACAATAGCTTGTTACCAATGCAGAAAATACCAAGTATTGATTTCAGCTCAACCTTAGCTTTTTGCATTTTTCACACTGAGTTGGAGAATTTAAGTTCTACACCTGATTGAAAGTGCTGTCAGCAGGCTGATCATCTTTCTTGGAATGAAAAGTCTGACACATCTGGTTTGCAAAAAAAGCACCCAAACCCAACCCTTTTCAATTGATTTGCACATATCAAGGTAATAGTAACAGTTCGTGAAAAGATGATAATGTCAAACCAATATTACAGGTCTTGTTTTCCCACCTCCCCAGAAAGGAGGTCGTTGGGATAGTATGGGGAGTGTTTTGTTTAATGTAAACAGTGGAATAATGCTTTGAAGTTGCTTTTGTCAACACCAGTCCAGAGAAAAACACAACTGAAGCAGCATTACCAGGATAAACAGGCTTAATTTGTACCTTTCCAAACTGCTTGGCATATCTATTTAGTTAACTCCTATGAAATGGTTCCTTCATAAAGCTCTGGTCTTCTGCAGAAGAGTGCTGATGCCCCTATTCTGACTTGTAGCCTTTAGTATCTTCTGGTTTTTGATTTGATGAGCACCAGTGTGCTCATCTTGTGTTTCATTCTTTCCCAAAGGTAAACCTAGACACCAAAATCAGTAGAAAGTGTATTTTCAGTGCTGCATGCCCACCCCCATGCCCTCCCCCTCCAATCTATGCCATGGATGCTTCTAAAATAATTCCTAAATATTTTGCTAGTTCTAGTTGGAAGGAGCAACAGATACTACTACTTGAAGGCTTTTCCTCTTCTGTAAAAGAACAGTCTGGAAGGTGTGTGTCCTGCTGTTGTGAGGTGCTAGTTGTATCAGCCTACAAGAGTTTTGTGCAAGTTAGAAAAGAAGCAGGTGTGGTGGTGGTTGTGTTATGTATAAGATGCTCATGAATTTACAGCATTTTTAGGATACTTTTTAGAAAACTCTAGTTTTCTGTTAAAGTTCCTGCATAAATTTGACATGCTTCTGTCTGTATCAGTAGCTGTTGTGGAGAGCTTCTTGTCTTAAATAGCTTTTAAGCTAGCCTTTTCTAATTAAAGGTATATCAGAGCCAGTATACTGCTGGATGGTGTGAGAGGTTTAAAGATTCACAGTATGGGTAAAGGTCAGATTCAGGACGAGAGCCTAAATTAAAGCAAGTTCTGTAATTATTTTCTTAAAGTGCAATTTAAAGATGTCTGGTGTGGGGTATCTGTGCCACAGAAGAGGTG
Organism: Porphyrio hochstetteri; assembly: GCA_020800305.1. Lineage (NCBI taxonomy): Eukaryota > Metazoa > Chordata > Aves > Gruiformes > Rallidae > Porphyrio > Porphyrio hochstetteri. Next base: position 62,414,405 of record CM036908.1, on the reverse strand, counting down.
TTAGCAGCTGGTGCTTGCTGATGATGCACTGGGTAGTTCATGCTACTCTTTCTGTCAGAGTACAGGCAGGACAGATGCAAACCAGTGGTGGAACTTCTTTATAAAAGGATTATGTCCATCAAGTAAACTAAAAGTGTTCTTCAACATTTATATCCATTAGTATTATTCAGCCTATAGCTCTTATTCTGGCAGGATTACAGTATGTGTGAATCTATGGATATAAAAATTTCCACTAATAATATTTTTTAACAATCAAATGTTTCTGATAGTTGAATATTAACTGGAAAGCTCTCAGTGCAGCACACCATAAATACACTCAATAACAGAGATGCTTCTTTGTAAGCTTTCTGGTGGTATTTTAAAGGGAAGTGCAAAATACAGAAGAATTTAAGCTTTAGTGCAAGACTTGATACGTGAGGTGGGAGGAAGAGGGGTATTTTGAACCAGTAGATTAAGGATCTGCTTCCTGTTTTGAGGTGAAGTAATTATAACGTGATGGATCATCATGCCACTGCGGAGAGGAATTCCTCTTTAGTTACTAGCTTAGCTGTAGGTGAGGAAGAGATGACAAGTTGTGTTAGTAACCATAACTGTCCTTTCTGGATGTAGAAAAGCCACAAAGATCAGTTTCTCTTCCAGTTACATTCTTACTATGTCTGTTTAGGGTTTTTGAAGGGTGACACTGTCAGGGGAAATCAGGAAGTTGCCCAACTGAGAACTGTCCTAGCTGAAACTGATTTGTTTTTTTCAGGAAATGTGTGTTTGTCCATCAATACCAATTACTGCTATTTGAATAACATTTCTAATCTTCCCCAGGTGTGACTATTAGCCTTCTTAAAATGTTACACCCTCTATGCTTGCTCACATGTAAACAGCCAAGTACTTGTCTGTAGCCCATTAGATGGGGAAACTGAGGCTATGGAATGCCAGTAAGTGAAAGGATTTAATAGCATGGGTCTTGCTTCTGTTGTGTGTGTTCTTTAAACTTTCTATAGATGGTTGCCAGTGGGAGGTTCTTGATGGTCACCAGTGGGAGGAGGGCAAAAGCCAATGCGTGGCACTGTCCTGGCCTGCTTGCCACCAGGAGGCAGCAGGAGCTGCACAGGCCACAGAGGTCAGTTACTTGGCCACAAATTCGGTTGTTCCACATCTTGGAAGAAGAGCTGTGCACCAGTCATGGTTGCTTGTAATGTGCCATTATGTTTCTATAAAGTAGTAGAGGAATATCTTCAATTCCAGAGTCTACACCAGCTTAGATGGTCAGTTTTGCCACCAGGGCTGTGGGATTGATTTTAAGCATCTTAAAATTGGTAGAATACCTCTTTATGCCCATTCACACTCTCGTGTGTATATGCTGGAACAGTGCATTGCGTGCAGCCCTCTCCACAAAAGGTTCCTCAGCATTCTAGGCAAAGATAGAAATCTGCTTTCAAGTGGAGCGATGGGAAGGCATAATTGACTGATCTGTTTCCCAAAACAGCAAGTCCAGATTAAATTTTTTCTTTCTGCCTTAGCCTGTGTGGGCAGTCAGATGCAACAGCCAATGGCAGCAGGGAAGACCAGCACTTACATAAGATGAGTAAGTGGACATCTGGAAGCACTTGAGCACTGTTTTGTACTTCTAACATATCCCTCAGTTTTCCCATGTTCTATTGATTTGTGTTAGAACATCAGTTGTTAAAAGCAGGGGAGACCAATGACAGAGCTCTGGATCATGCACTGACCTGCAGAATTGTGGCTAGGTTAACACTTCTAATTTTAATTTTGACCCCAAATAAGCAGGCTTGCAATTGGCAGTGGAATGTTAAGGCAAGATATATATAATACTTATTTTCTGGTACTATTCACTTCACGCTTTTCAGGGAGCATTTTAGAAGAGGGGGTGGCAGGTAGTGTTTTCAGAATGCAGTAGGATTTTAACCTGCTTCCCTAAGTGCTGAGACTGGGGGGAGGGGACAGCAGGGAACTGGAAGGTGAAGCTACTGAAATGCTCCACAAACACTTGTTTTCCAAAAAAATTGTGTAGTTGAGTTGTGTTATGTTGTCCATATTTCAGAAGTAGAGGCCTTCAATTTCTCAACTGATCTCCATCAGTTGTGGTGTTTAAGGCAGTTCAAGCCCAAGTGTGCCTCTGTCCATTGTAGTCATTGTTGAGCTGCTTTTCCCTCAAGTGTAGTTTTATTTACCAATAAACCTTTCTCTGTTTCAGTAATAGAAAATCTTCCCTAATATGTGTCTGAAGGCTGAGAGTACTGAAGAAATGTTTTTCAAAGGCATAGCTTGTGGTTTATATGTTCATGCAACTAAGTAATAGAAAAATACATGCTCAGTCAAGTGCATTTTTAATAGACCTGATCCCTTGCTGTAGTCACGAAGGACCTCTGGCAGAGCCTTTCTGCTTAGTGCTGCACTGATCTTGCTGCTGCTGTTGTAAAATAGGGGGATTTAAATATTATGATCAATCCTTTTCAGTGGGATGGCAAGGGACATACAAAGTGCTTCTGAGCTATCTCAGAGTAACAATGTACATCGCTTGATGTGACAGTAAAATAGTCCTAAGCACTGTATGAAAGATAGCTAAAGTCCTACCTGATTGTCTTCCAAAGGCAGTTCTCTACGTTTCTTGGCTGATGTCCCCAAGTCCATGTGAATTCATATTGTTAGCATGTGAATTCTGTGCACATTAAGACTTGGCTCTGCTGTGTTTAATGAGCTTCAGTTTTTGGTGTGGCTTGCCTCTAAGCACAAAGATCAGGGCTTAGGATAGTGGTGCAATAATTCTGCTCTTGAAGGGTTTTTCCTTGGTTTTAAATGTATGTGAGAATCTCCTTGTTAGCTTGGACCAGTTGGAAACTATCAAAACTGAAGGGTTTGACAGCTTCTCTTGTTAAACTCAAAGCAGGTAAACATTATGTGTTACTCTTAAGAGTAACTTTTTCCTAAAGAAGTTTAATATTCAAGTATCCATGTCTGTCCTACATATTTGGTCATAAAACCAAGGAAAATGCCTGAAGTCTTGCTCTCCTAAAGTGAAGCCTTCACCTTGTGTCCAAATATTTTTCAAACTGTCTGAAATCATGCTTTTCTTTCCTTGGGGGAAATACGCTATCAAATGTGCTTCCTTTAACAATTTATGTTTCTGCTCTGTCTTTTTTTTAGGTTGTCTTTTCACACTACCCCATTCACAGAGAGTCTAAAATCTTGATAGATGTAGGGTGGATTTTTATGTTTCTCTTTTTGATTTTTGTTTTCTAGAAAACAGCAAGCATTGTTAGTCTGGTATGTTGTGTGCTGCCTAAAGGATGGCTCTGGTTTTATTGCTTTTTCTGGGTTTTTTTGGTCTGTAGTTGCTTAGGTCCTAACTGCTTCCCAATGTTCAGAACCCCTGACTTCATTTGAACCTTTTGGGGCTACTTCTGAAGAGGATTTCTGTGGCTAAGCCAAGCTGAGAACTAGGTGAAGTGGGAGGTGAAGAATAATAATTCAGTCCTTGGTGTATGGGGGAATGTTTTTGTTTTGCTGTTAGCATGCCTTGTCCCACAGTTTTTAATGCTGTTGTATTTCATGCTTTTGAGAAGATGCCTTCAAGGGCTTTCACATGACAGCAGAGAAGTGAAATTCTTAAATGCTTTCAGTTGGCTTTCTTGTAGCAGCAGTACCTGCCTGTTCTGAGTCGCTGTGTCTCTGATGTATAAAGGTAGGGTTTTTTATTACTATCTAATTGGTGTCTTGTTTCTTTTCAGAGATCGTTCACATTAATAATAGAAGCATGGGATTGGGATAATGATACAAAAGCCGGTGAGTATTTATGTAAAACATGTAGTTTTAGTTTACTCTGTGCTGTATGTACACAGACTGGGGGAAATGGCATACTGCTGCAACTAGCCATCTTTCCAAATCAGGCTGAATGCAAGCATACTGAATACATCATACATCAAAAATGTGTTTTAAATTCTCCTGTTTACCTACTACAGCCACATTGTACAATAAGAATTCTTGCTCCCCATAAAGAAACCTTGGTTGATGGTTTTGAGGGAAATGTTCTAAATCATGGTCTGAGTCCTTCTCCTCTGTTTCTCCTCAAGTACTGAAAGTTATCTTGTATTTGTGGCCTGTAAATACTAATGCTCAGTGTCAGAACAGGGCTGTTGATCTGAAGGAAAAGCAGGATTATTGTATAGATACTTCAAAATCACATGAAGGTGCTGGTTGCCATATTGTTGCTAAAATGTGACTCCAGCTTGACCCTACTCTTTGGTAATGGTTTACAAACCTGTCTTAAAATAATCAATGCTTTTTGGCTACAAGTGCTAAGTGAACTTCAGACTTCCATTGTGGTTAATGATGCATTATTTAATCTTGGCTGGGATCAATGTAGAGGAAGATAAATGTTTGGCCATTAAGATAACAAAGGTTTATGTCCCAGATCATCAGTTTATAATTATAGGCTCCCTTCTCTGTTGCTTCACTGATCATCCTTACCAAGATGCATCAAGCATAAATTGACAAAGCTCAATTGATATTAAGACTAGAGTTTCAAGGTACTCTTCCTTGAAGACTTGCATTTTCCTGACAGACTTTCCTTACTTAGATTTTTCCTAACATACTCTGTCTCCAATGATAGGAAGTAATCATGAGTTTATAGTTTGTTCCTGAGCCTGCCCTCTGTTAGAATCATACTTTTTCTCGTCTTGTCAGCTCCTTCAACCTTTTCTAGTAGGTATATTTTCTTTAGATCTCTGGTAATGAATAATGTTGCTGCAACCCATCAGTTGATCCACAGCTTTCTCAAATGGCACTTTCCTAAGATGGATATGGTATTCAAAATGAGGTTTTGTGGGCAGAACAGAGTAAACTTGAATCAAGTTTAGTTATCCTTCATAGCAATAGATTTGAGGTGTCCTCTTGAATGCTTTATTCAAAAAGTGCTGCATGTAGTTAAGTTCTTCAGATAGCTTCTAGTTTGGGAATAGTTTACCTAGAGGCAGGTAGTACAGTGAATATTGGAATATTCATGCCCTAGGTGTAGATGGCAGATGAACTCATGAGGTAGTACAGAATGGAGTGAACATGAAACGCCTATTCTGTGAAACAGATCTGCATGCGTTTAAATACTGAATGTTGTTTTTTAACAAGCCACTTAGCAAGCTAATAAATAATGCTCTCTTATGTTTGTCTTAAATCTGCAGAATCCTCTTGCAAATATGGAGCTTTAAAAATCCAGATGTTTTTAAATACACTTGATAAAGGGGCAATCATTTCAGGCTTGTGTTAAGCCTTTAGTATGCCTTTTAGTTCAAGATGCTCTAACAAATCTCTTTACTTGCACTGATGTGTATTTATTTTTTTTCCACCCCCGAACTTCAGAACAAAAGGATATGTAGTGTCTTTTGGAGGCCTGGTGGGCTATGTCCTTAACTTAACAGTTTCCCTGAGCCACAGGATTCTAAATGTCAGTTTGCAGTTTAGATTTCATGAGAAACTAATGGAGGTGAACTTCTCTTTAATACAGGCTGCTAGAGAGGTGCTGCTAAGCTGTGTTGTGCTTGAAACTTAGTATGCTTGTCATGTGAATTTTGGAAGGCTTTCTTGGCCTATAATTTGGCAAAGACTAGCGAAATGCTTGTCTTGTTTAAATGTTTCTCTGGTCTGTTTACTGAAACATGATAGAGATCTGTTGCTTTGCCACACTGCAATTAGCCTTAAATGTTAAACTTCTAGAAAGAATTCCTTAATGCTGGAGACTTTTTTTGAGTGGCCTTCACAAGGAGTCCTCCAGTAGGTTTTGTCTTGTGAATCTGTCAAGATGGGAAGTCACTTTCCTTGTATTTCTGCAAGGACTGCTGAACTGCCAAACAGGGGTGAGAAAAGACAAATTATATCAGTATCCTCGAGGGGTGAAGAGAGTATCTGTGGAAAGCTGAACTCCTTACCATAACCTTAACACTGAGCTGATCTCTGTTGTGTATTCAGGTTATGTGTGTCTTCTGTTGCTACTGCAAGAAAAATTAATCAAAGTAATTGCCAGTGTCTGTTTATAAGCTGATTAATTAGTTCCAAAGGCAGGTTTTGCTTTCCTTTAATGGGGATGAGCAAGACTGAAAGTTAAATGCAGGTCCTATATTCCTGCTCAGATTTTAATTTATTAAAAAAACCCAACAAAGCCACAGAAAATCCCAAACTACAACAAATAAGCAAAACCAAAACCCCCACCAAAAAACCCAAGCCAACAACACAAAAAACATAGAAACCTGAAAAAGAGGGTTTCTAGATAACCACTTGAAGGTTTTAGTTGTCATTCTTCCCTGTCTGTCCCTAGCATCCTGTATTCATCTTTACACCCATTGAAAGCAATGCAGGAGTGCTCAGAGAAGATCCATGTGAAGAGCAAGACTGCCAGGGCAAATGTTTCCCCAGTACTTACCTCAAGCTACAGACTCTTAAGAGGGACTTTCAAACCCTGATTCTGGAACTATTCTTCCAATTTTCATTCCCCTCTCAGTGCAATAGGGTTGGCAGGGAGGAAAGCTTGTGACAGTTTAGTGTAGCCACTTTTTTGCTTTGTGAGGGTGGAGGAGGGGGAGAGGAAACTGCTGTAGATACCGAGTCACTGTAAAGGGCCTGTTCTCTGTCATCTGTCACAGGTAAGTCATTTGACTTGGCAAACTTGTAGCTGTACAGCAAAGGTCTTGGCAGTGCCTAACCCAGTGCTGCCATTATGAAGCAAGCTGGCATCTTCACATGTGAAGTAACTTTCCGTTTGACAACATGTCTCCTGAGGGAATGCAGTGGTTGCCTTCCTATTGCATGTTGTCTGTAGGAGACTAAAAAACCCATAAGGATGGCTTAAATGGTTGCTTGAAAAAGGCTGAGGAGGGTGTAATTCAGAGAAGGACACCTCCTGTTCCTTTGGGCATGAAGTTCTTAGGCTATTGTGTGTGCTTCACTGCAAACAGCGACTGGCATCACCTTTTTATATTGCCCTGTGAATGGCTGACCTCTGCTGTGAGTTTGTGTGTTGCTGAGTGGTGTTCTGACTGTGTGGTCATGCCTTCTGATTGCACAGTTACATACTCTTCAGATAAGGATTCTTCTTAAAAAATCAGATGCTTAAATCAAGAACCACCTTTTAGCCATTCCCTCTTTTTATGTAAACATCTGTGCTGCTCTGCTTCTCTAGGGAGACTTGTAGAAAATGTCTTAGTAATCAAGAAGTCCTATTGCTTTCAAGGGGTGGGGGTGTGTGCATGGGGTTTTTTACCATTAACCAGAGAAATGAAGTTATGCAGCTAGCTGCCTTTATTGAGGGTGAAAGGTAATGTGAGCTCCTAACATGAATGTTAATGGTAAACTAGACTGAGGGGGCAAACTTGTCTCATCAAAACAGTTAAATGTGAGAGACTGAGTATCTTCAGAAACACTTTGGCATTGTGGGGGAGGAAGGAGGAACCTTGACAAACACATTACTCCCTGTGATTACACATCTTTTTGGAAGGTGCACACTCTATTTGGGATCAGTTTTAAATTAAAGCAGAGTTCTCATACTTTGGAACTTAAGAATTTAGTATTAGAAACTAAATGACTTGGAGCTTATTTTCTGATGCCTTTTGCAGTTCAGGGTAAATTACTTGGCTTGCTTATTTAGGCTGTTAAAAGACCTACTTTTACTGATAAAAGCTAGGGGAAAAGTTCTTAAGACTCAGAAGACATTGATGAGTGTGTGAAGATAAAGTTTGTTCAAAAAAGACACTAAGGGGTTGCTTCCCTTGATCTTGACCCCATTAAGAGGACTGTTCTGCATGGGTATATTTACAATAGCTGTAATGCTTTTTCCAGTTGTTTAACTGCCACTGAATCTGTATTAGCCTGAAGATGCTTGATAAGATTTTAATTATATAAGCCACTCCTTTAATCTCAAGACCAGTTCTTCAGTCTATCTGATACACTTTGAGGAAACACGTTTATAGCAGTGGCTGTTGCAGCTGTTTTTAATGGGCCTGTTGCTTGTTGGTGGAAAACAGCTCTATAACATGTATTTGCTGTTCACATTCCCTGACTGTCCAGTGATTCAGCATTTTTCCTTAGAGTTTTTATGAAGGTTTTCAGATCAATAGTCACTAGAGAAGAATAAGATTACGAAAGGATGTTGTATGTCATCTGCATCTCTTGATGGAGTCTGGTGGTGAAGTAAATACCCTGTTAAATTAAAAATAAAATGCAGGCAGCCTTTTTTAGCTTGCAGGTTCTTCATCCTCTCTTATGCTGCTGGATGATGAAGTTCATGTATAGGAATTTGAGAGTTAAGAACCAGGATGGACTGCAGTGTGTCTTGTCTAGCTATAAAATGTTTTAGGCAGACTAGCCCAGGCAAGCATAAACTGTAGCTTATACATTGCAATACCATTTTTAATATTAAAGGAGGGAGATACTTTGTGTTCTTAATAACTGGGAGAGTCTTTCAGTGTTGAATTGAAACAGCTTTTGTGGTTTTTTAGTTCAGTGTTCCTTTGTTTTAAGAGGAAAGAATTTTATAGTAGAAGCAAGCCTAAAAAAAATGTGAAAGTAATACATTGCAGAGCCCACTACTTCTGGGCTTCAACTGTACATTGCCAGCTCACACTGAGCTTCTCATCCACCAAGACGAAGTCCTCCTCCTCAGGGCTGCTCTGAATCCATTCTCTACCTGATCAGTTTTTGTGCTTAGGATGCCTCCATGCTGCTGAAAAGTTTCCTACATTGGAAACCATCACTTCTTTAGGTTTTTTTTTCCTAAATTGATTAGGTTAATGAGTTCTAGAAAGTATGTGAAACACATGCAGTGAAAACGATAGTTTAGCATTGTTTCCTACTGGCTTGGTGTGTTTTATGTTATTAATAATCTGAAGTTTAGACTTTTCTCACAACCATCACGCCTCTTGCTGTGTGCAAGTTTTTGGTTCTTCATTTCTTCTAACATGCATTTTAAAGACTCCTTACTAGTTAAAGAAAAAGGATGCTGAAGCCCTGAGCTGACAATACTATAGCTGTTTCATAAATTGATATGAAATTAATGTATACAAGTGGACCTTCTGCACTTTTTTCTTAAATAATGCTTGGAGTTCCCACTGCAGCTTGCAAAAACTCTTGCAGTAGAATGTTACCAACTTTGAATAGTGAAAACATCTGACAACTCTTATGACTGGGGTTGTTCACTGTCTGCCCTTACTCTTACTGTAACTTATTATTCTTAACATTTATCGAAGAAATTTGTGTAATTTCATTGTATTAGCAATAATTCTTATCTCCTACTAAGTGATATTTCTATACCAAGAATAAATTGGATATTCATAAAAAGGAAAATACTTTGTGTTTGGCAGTTCCGTGATCTTACACTCTAGAATCCTCTTGTCCCTTGTAGTGGTTAATACTTGGTGAACATTTGGGCTTGGTTAATGGAGCCTGGCAGTAGCAGTGCTGCTGCTTTCTGTGAGGGCAAGGCAGGGTGCTTATAGAGTGTGTATTGGAACAGTGACCATAATGATCAGTAGTTCCTCTGGGGATAAGTATTAGCAGAATAGACATGTGAGAAGAGCCCCTTGACAGTCTTGGGTTCACTTATACCTTTCTCAGTGTCAAATACTAACCCCACAGAGCATCCTATGAATGCTTAAAGATGTTTCCCTTTACTGCAGAGAGAGTGAGAAAATGTAAAAAAGCTAGTTAATGTACATAATGGAGGCCTACCAGAGCATTCATTATTGCCTGGTAATTTTGCTGCAAATTGAGTGTGTCTCTTGCTTTACTTATAAAAAAAAAAATTTCTACTGGAGAACTTTATCTCAGCTACTAGGTTATGCAGATTTTGCAATTTTATAAGAACAAAAAGGAGGCAAAAAGAGCCTCAGATCAAGATAAAGCTGCTGGTTGTCAGCGTGTGGGTGTGATATGTTTGGCTGCCTTGAAAAATAAGCTATTTCCTATGGATTATGTTCCAGAGTTTTTTAATATTTCCTTTGGGATACTCTTTAAAATTGGCCTTCCTGTAATGAACTTTGCAAGGCAAAGGAAAATTCAGTTATACAGTAGATCTTTATCATCTTAACATTTTCTTTACTAGGTTTTCTCTTAACCAGTTGAATGCTTTTGATTTGGATTTATATGTTGTTGAGTGCTATAAAACTTATGATCTGTTGAATTTGCCTTTTTTTAAAAAGGTGAAAACCTGTTAATAGAACGAGTGGCACATGCTGGCATGATCAATCCAGAAGATCGATGGAAGACACTACAATTTAATGGTCCTGTTGCCCATTTTGAAGTACAAATAAGAGTGAAGTGTGATGAAAACTACTACAGTGCCCTGTGCAATAAATTTTGTGGCCCTCGAGACGATTTTGTTGGTCACTACACGTGCGATCAAAATGGAAACAAAGCCTGCATGGATGGTTGGATGGGAGAAGAGTGTAAACAAGGTAGTATTGTTTGCTGCTTATTAGATTAATGTATCTATAATAAGTATAAACTATAGCTGTCATTTCTTTAGTGTTGGTGCTGTAGCACATTAGTTTAATGCATGCAGACTTTGTCCTTTGAATAAAAATCTGTTTGGGGAAAAGAAGAAAAGAAAATCCTCTGTGAAGATTGGAGCCCATGGCAGGATACAGTGGTGCTTGTTGTGTCTGCTGTGGAAGATGCTGAATTTAGGACTTGAAACAGTGAAACTTCTTTTTACTAATTTTTATTCAGCGATGGTGTTACTTCACAGCAAAACGATGTATTACAACTGTTAATGTAAGATCTTAGTGAATAGTGATGATATCAGTAATATTGTAGTCTTTAATCTGTAAAAATGCCCTGATAATACTATTTTCATAAATGAAAGTTTTAAGTGTGATGCATGTAAAGCTGAAAGCTTTTTGATAGCTCTTAATGTGAAGAGAAATTCAAGTGTAGTTATTTTTAATGTAAGACTCAATCAAATCTCTTTCCATTTTGTCTTCAGTCTTAGTGAGTAATTAGTGCTAAATTTACTTGACATACTCTTCTGTTGGGGGCTTTTTGGGTTTGTTTTCTGATCCTTCTCAGTAAAAAGCCTGTTAATGAGGGGAGACTTTTTTTAGGGCTTACTCAAGGTCATGTGTGTCTTTTGAAGCTTGGGACTTCCAACGTTAATACCAGGCTTAAATAAGTGTATCTGACAAGCATTTCAGTGCTGACACTGGGGTTACCTTATTTTTGTAAACAGTTGTAGTGGGGTTGTGTTTTGTGCAATGGCTAGCTGGAAGCAACAACCCCTGGAACATGTCTGCTTTGCATAAGCAGCAACAGGGTAACTGGCAGAAGCCCTAGCTGAACGCTTCCCTGTTGCTGCTGTACTGATAATGGATACTTAGCTGGCCAGATTGATGCCAAAACCTTTTTCTATTTACAGCTGTATGTAAACAAGGATGTAATTTGCTCCATGGGGGTTGCAGTACACCTGGGGAATGCAAGTAAGTCTGCATGCTTAAGTACCTTTTTTAAAGTCCTGATCTTGCTAGTATTTTCTGTGAATGTTGCTATTTTTAAAAAGTGCATTTTAAAATGGAAAGCATTCTATACAAAAACATGGATTGAACTAGATCTGAAGTAGCTTTCTTGAGTTGCCTGTACTTTATACTGTGTTGCAATACTATTCTATATTTTGTATGTATAGGATTTAACAGATTTGCTTCACTTAATCCAAAAATATGCCATTATCAAATGGCAATATTTTTTACTTTTAAAATCCTTAGGACCCTTGATCTATATGTATTAGATGTTGGCCTGAAATAAAAAGGGGAACTTGCTTATTGGACTGTTAGGACTAGGAAATGCTCACAGTGCTAGAACACTCTCTCTATATAATTGATCACTGAAATACAGTGAACTTAACTTTTCCAGGAAAAAGGTTTGGTTTTCAGGGTTTTTTCTGGAGTACAAGAGGTTAGCATCCTCAACCTAACCTTTCTTTCCCGAGTGAGTGGTTTTTTTGGTCCCTAAATCAGAGAGAACAGTCTGAAGTGTTCCCTTAACTTTGTGATGAAGCCTAAGCAGCCTCTGTGGTAGCAAGAGGAGTTCATTATTTCCTTGTGGAAGTTGAGGCATCTAGCACAGTAGTTTGAGGGGAAATGGGTGTTATTTTCACCCTGGCTGTTGAAGTAATGGGACAGGTGTCTCTGCAAGTTGGGAATCTCCTGCAAGTTCTTGAGTTTTTGTGGTGAGTTGTATGCATCATGGTAAGAGTGGGTTTGTGCAGTGTTTCTTTTGTAAGCTGTATTGAATCTGTTTTTTTCTGGAGTAATGTGAAAACTGAACTAGCTGCCAGAACCCCTGGGAGATGACAGATAGCATTTGTGGCAAGCTGTGATAGTTTAAGGCAGTTCTGCTTCATAGTCTTCTTAGTAACTACTACAGATATGGAAGTGGCAAAAATAGGATGTGGACTGTTGAGCTTTTCTCGGTTTAGAGCTAAGCTGGGGCTGAGATGCCAGTTTGTGACCCATGGCAGCTCACAGGGGAACAAGTCCCATCCTGCTGGACGGCCTGAAGTTTCTGACAAGTGGGGTAGGATGGATAAAGTCAGTCCTACATCACTGCACCACGGAGTCATTTCTTACCTCCCTGAAACTTCCATCAGGTGCTGCTGACTTGATTTGCTTTGTTGTATCTCTCAGATCAGACTGAAAACAGTAAATGCCAGTATATGGAGTGCAGTATTTCAGTGCATATGCAGCTTCTTCTGAAGAGCTATAAAACCTCCCTTAAAATATTTTTTTCCAAGGCAGATACTTAAATCATGGCTTAGTTTTTGTTAGTGAGACTGTTTCTACTTAATGTTATCTTTTCATATGATTAAATATTTTACTTGTGATTCCAAGTATTGTATGCCCCTACTTCTGTTGGTTACTTTTTTTAGATTACAAGTAGAGATTGTGGTTGAGAGCTGGGTCAGTATCACTTCTGCTGAAGTAGTAATCCTTCCCTTGAGCCTTCCAAGAATCCATTTCCCCCCCCCCCCCAACAGCCTACTTTATTGAATTTTGATTTATGTAAGGGTTTCTGGAGTCCTGAAGGTATCAAAGGAGTGTCCTAGGAGTATGTAAATTTTTACTTTTAAAATTTTTTTAATGCATGGAGCCTTTGAATAAAGGTGAAAAAGCTCCAGGTTTAAGCAGATGCAAAGCAGTACCCTTTTTTTTTGGGGGGGGGGGGGTGCGGAAGATGGGGTGGTAGTTTCCTTTTCAGCTTTCATTTCTCTGATACCAGCATTATCTGGGAAGACAGAAGTTAGAGAGGAGGAGGAAAGTTTAAAGAAGTGAAAACAAAACCTTTGAAAATGGGGGCTGGGTGTCTGTGATACCTTTAGAAAAAAGTATCTGTCAGGAGGTAGCCTCCTATGAGCAAAGCCTTTCCTTAGTGTGTCACTGATGTGAAGACACATCTAATCTAAGTCTAGGTGCCCTCTTCTAACCTGCCTGACTAAATAAATGTCCAAAATAACACTATTGAAGGACTCTGACCCAAAATCTCACTCTTTGGTGGATGGATTCTTTCATCTGAAAGAAAATACTGAGGGAAGGAATAGGGAATTAATGTTTTGGATTGGATGCAGTTTGCCTCGTTTCTTAGTGCCTGTCTGCTGGAGTGATAGATATGTGATCATCAGGTTGAAGGAAGCAGATGACCTTTCTGTATGGCCACCCTAGTTCCAGTATCGCAGAAGACTCTTGGCTACCTCTTGTAACTTGGTATCTTGAGCTCATTCACACATGCATCCTTAGTGCTTGTATTCCATAACAGTAATTAGGGTACAATAGAAATTCATTTGGGTTAAAAGCAACAGAATACTTTCTGGAGGAAAGTGATGCTGAACTAAAAATAAACAAGCCTTACAGATATGACCTTTATCTTCAGCAGTACAAAGGAAACTGTTAGAAACTGCTATGTTTGCTGCCATTGAATTATAATCTAGATTCCTTCATCCTGGTTTTTGGACAGTTGCCACTGTCATTTAACAGGTGAAAACAATGTCCTTTTTTAATTCAGAAAGAAAATGAAAATGTGAGAAAAACATGGGTGTGATGTATGGAAATCTACTGGTGCTAATAGATGCCTAATTGCCAAGAATCTGTAGTGGCATTTATAAATAGAAAAGTTGGAAAACAGTTTTAATCTTCAACTTGTATGAACATGCAGGTAACTCATGCCTCAGCCTGAGAGCCATTGCTTAACTTCCATAGCAAGGATCTGCCCTCTGTGCCTTGATGTTCCAAAGTAATCTAGACCTGCTCTTGGATTGTGTTATACTAAAAACAGATTTGGAAAGTAGCTAATTGACTGCATACTGTTAATGAGTATATGTGATTAGCACTAACTGTACGTCATGTGTTGGGCAAGTTCAGGTACCTCTTGTTTTGAGAAAGCTGCAGTGTTGTTGAGTTTGCCATTTCTTTTGTTGAGCTTTTGTCATAGAAATAAAAAATATTTTGGAGACCACTTGGTATCTTAGAATAACGTGATGTGGAAATGAATTTGTGGTATGGCTGGGTCTAGGTGATAGGTTTTTGTCATTGTCACAGCAGTTCAGAAAAAGGAGTAATTCACTAATAGGCAAAATTACATCCTTGATGAAAGCAAAAGCAACTTAGCTGGATCTTGCAGAGATGGGAAATTGCAATCTTAAAAGCAAAAAAACCAAACCCAACCTTTATCCATATCTAGATTCTAAGTGTTTGGCCACTGTAATCTTTTTTTATCCTGGAGTGGCAGACCAAATGGTCTTACTGACTTCACCAGCCCAAAGTAGTAGAAAAGATGGTCAAAGAAGCAACACTGCCAAGCCATGATGATGGGTGCTTTTTGTATGTTTGCATAATTTTCAAGTACTTTGATAAATTCCATTAAACTGTCTAGAGAAGAATAAAGTTTGATCTAGTGTGCATTTCTGGCTTAGGCTCAAGCACCTTATGAAGTTATCAAAGTGAATATAGAGAAACTACAAGTGACAGTCTCCTTCCTTGATTAAAACTGCTGACTTGAGTGTGTTTGGTACCACTCATAAACTCAGTAGGCTTAACAGCTTAATCTTTCACTTCCTTGCAATCCAGAATGGTATGGGTTTGGCAGAAGTCCAGATGGGCCTTGTATCTAGGCTTCATTGTCACGTTCCTGCTGAGGTGATGGTATTTTCAGAAGTCTTTCTACTTTTCCTGTTACCTTTGGATGTTTCAGTTTCTCTTCCAAAGCAAAGTGAAAGGGAATGAATCCCTAACACTGCTCAGCTTGTGTTCAGCTTCTGGAGCTGTGGTAGGACCTAAATTATGTCCTCAGAAATGCAAGGCATACTTCACACAGCTGTGATACAAAAATGTGTTTAGAAGAGGTAGACTAACTGAAAATAATTAGAACTGGGATTGTTAATAGTACTTCAGTGTGAATATTTGTTAGGTGAACAAAGCAAGCATACAGTTTTTAAAATTTAAATAAATAGATTGTTTATTCTGTGTTTGAACAGTTGACAGTTTGAACTTGTTAGGCTTTGACCTATCTTTTAGTCTTGAGTTACTGTTGAAGTACATGTGTCAATTTTGGGTTTAGATGTTGGTGACTTTTTTATTTAATCACATACTTATCACAGAAACATAGAGTCTCCTGATTTGGAAGGGGCCTATAAGGATCATCAGGTCCAACTCCTGGCTCCACACAGCACCAGCCAAGTTAGAGCATGGGACTGAGGGCATTGTCCAGATACTTCTTGCACTCAGCCAAGCTCAGTGCTGTGTCTGCTTCCCTGGGGAGCCTGCTCCAGTGCCCGACCACCTCTTCCTAATATTCAGCCTAAACCTCCCCGTCTCAGCTTCATACATTCCCTTGGATTCTATCACCAATTGCCAAAGAGAGGAGATCGGCACCTGCCCCTTTGCTCCCCTGTGTCAGTGCTGTGCCATTTGTAGCTCTTCTGTTCCACTTCAGCTCTGCTTGTAAGGCTGATTTCTGGTGTTCAGCAGTGCCTGCAGGTCTGTCTGTCACTAAAAGGGTCTGAGTGTGCTCAGTACTTGCTTTACAGAGATGTAGGAACAAAATTCTGAGTTGCAAAATGAGCTATGGCTACCTGGAGTGCTGGGGGTGTAAGTGTTCTAGTGATCCATTGTTCAATGTTAAAGGCTTGCATAGTCGTCTTGTCCTTTTCTGTAGGAGTTCTACCAATATTGCTAATATCTTGCTTGTGTTTTCCTAATGGTTGAGTGGATAATGTGGTTCACAAACCATGTTTGGGAACTCTGACTAAACTTAAAATGGCTGTTGGAGTCTTATAAACTCATTCTTGGGCACAAGGCAACCTCAAAGTAGGTTGTTAGTGAAAGACTGTAGAGAACTAACAAAAGATCTTAGATGACTGAAAAAAGGAAACGCGATGCCTGCTTCTAAAACTGGAGAGGAGGTAAGAGATGGGGAGCTTCCGTACTATCTAGATCAGATAGACATCTCAAAAGAGCACAAACAGGTATATAATTTCTAAACATCTAGGAAATGCTCACAGATGAGTGCTAGCTTCAGTGGCATCTGACTACTTCAGCTTCTGTGAGCTGGACTAGCTATGGTCCCCACAGAGCACAGGGCTAGTGTTTGGCTAAGTACTATATCACAGCTTTGAGTTTAAAGAACTTGCAAAATTATTACAATTGCTTTATGTCTCATCACCTAAGTTCTCTTTCCTGCTATCATAATGAGTATTCCTTTACTTATTTTTTATGTCTTACTGGTAAGCCTCCTGGGATTGCTAGCGAGTATTTGACAAGTAGACTTATTAACTTAGTAAAAAATAATACTGTATTTTGTTTCTCTGTTGGTCACAGAACAGAGGCATGTTCTGCACTCACTACTTGGGTGGTAGGTGGGTAGAAAGGCACAGAATATATCCTGAAGGTAGATGCTGCTTCCAGGGGAATGGGAGTGGGTATACACAAAATAAAAACATGTAGTACTTTAACCTTGGTCTAATAGTAGGTAGTGGCAGACAAATTAGAACAGTAGAAGAAAACAGCACTGACAACCCGATATCCATTCTAAAAACGCTTCTCCCTTTTTTTAATTTTAGTCTAGCTCTAGTCTCTTTTTGTGGCCTGAATGCCTATTTGCAGCTGGATCACATCAGCTCCTGATATACATTCTTAGATTATCTTAGTTTAACCTAAAAGGAATCTAATTCCTATGTTCCGAACAGCTCTGGTGTGAACCAGCACACCATCAATGGGAATGATCAGGTAGTTCACTTAAAAGCACATTGCTGGTGTGAACTAATGTAAATGTGATGCACCCTGAGAGCCACACTACCTACAAGTTAACCGAACAACCTTTCCCCATATGTTCTGAGTAAACAATTTTGAACCATTCCCTCTATCAGGTCCTTCACAAAACTCTGAATAAAGAATATTGTCTTTCAATGACCTCCTTTATTAGAGGAGGAAAAAGTTGGTATAGGAAAGGTTTGTATCTTTTGCTGTAGTAAGAATGCTGGGGGTGACCGGACAGGATGACAAACTTTCAGGTGATTAAATTAATTGAGCTCAATAATGAGCATCTTTTCCTTCTCTATTCACAGAAGTGTTATGCTTATTTCCAAGGTAGGAAAATAGAGAAGGTGCTTCTCTGACAAAACTTAGTGAGTACCATGCTGTGACATTGAATCCAGATGCTCAGAAACATAGGATCCTCCTAGCAGTGAGACCATGTTACTGCCTGCCATGCAACAATTAATCTGTTAAAAGATTAAGCAGACTTTCTTATAGTTATTTTAAGTAAATAACTAATATAAAGCTATTGTTCTGGCCTATGTAACACCATCCTGTTCACGTCATTAGAAAATTTAGTGGTTTTCCATTTAAGAGGGCTACTTCTCCCCCACCCCTGAATGATGCATTTTGCTTCTGCTCTTAATGTCACTGTTTTGCTTCGTTTTCCTGTGTTGAGTGTTTTGGCTGCAGCTTCCAGTTGAAATATGAGTGGGAGAAGCTCCTTGCAAAAAGCCTGCTTAAAAAAAATGATGTGTAACTATGGCACAATGATCTTTGCCTCAGCTTCCGTAGGATGTGCAAGATACTAGTACAGCATAACCTGTAGTATTACAGGCTTATACTGCATTGCCTAGATCCTCTTTAGGATTTTTCCAGTTTATTCTGATCAAGACTTGAAGGAATTCAGTTTTGTTTTCCTTCACACTTGTGGTTTTAGGTGTGCTTGTACATTAAGTGCTGACAAAGCTCTGTAGCTAGGTGTAGAAAATAATTTATTTAGGTATCCCCCTGTTCTTGTGTAGTATAAACCTTTTTGTAAGGTTAACCAGAGTAGATGAGTGATTGGATGAGACCTGTGATGGGAAGTTTCTCAGGCAAACTTCCTGCACAGAAAGCTTAGGACTCTCACAGAATTAGGGAGTCATTCTCAAATAACCAGAAGAGACTGAACCTGGAAAATAAACCATATCTGAAGATAGCACAAAACAGCTGAGTTAATACTGACTGTTGAGAGCACTCTAAGGTTTTGATGTGTAATAAGTGTTTTCCTTCTGGATAAGGAGGCATTAAGCAAGGCTGTGAGGGACCGTGGTTTACAGGCCTTCAGGATCTGGGTACATCTCTTCACTTTTCCACATTACTTCCATAATTGCCATTGTAGTATTTACCCTAAAATCCTGGAGTTTTGATGGCCCCACATCCTGTCCAAAGGAAGCCTAGATAGACCAGATTGCTTAGGACCTTATCCTCACAGTGTGTTTACACATAGCAACATGGGATCTTTTGAACACCTTGTGCATCTCATTCGGAAATGCTCAATTTAAGCCTAGCTTTCACTAAGTAATTCTAACACAAACATCCTCAGAGGAAAGCAAAGACCGTTATCAGCTTTTTCCTTAATTGGAACTGTTTCGGAAGAACATGGGAGAATCCTAGTTCTGTAGAGACACCTATTTGAATTTGAACAGTTTTCATTTCCTAAGGCTATTAGAAAACTAAAGTCCCAAATCTACGTTCTCCTTTCCTTACTCTCCCCATCCCCTCCCAGCTCCTCTGAGTACCTAGGTATCTTTGAACTTTGTGTAATGATGGGTAGGATTCCTTGATGATAAAATTACTACTTGACTACAGATTTACTGTAGAAGCTCTTCCTTTCTTGTCCTGGAGTTCAGCTGTTTGAAGCCTTGCTTGCTTTTTGTAACCAAATGGACACTAGGAGTTGAATTATTGTGGCTTTATCTACTTGTCAATGGCAACAGTGTTTCCTGCACAGTTGCAGTTTCTCTAATCTCAAGACTGAGACCTTATCTAGAAGTTTTGCTAATGTTGACTCCTGCCACCTCCCCTTCCTTTAACCTTGTATTTAAATTCACATTTTTCTACTGCCACCAGGCTGTCCTGTTGGGAATATGGAATCTGTAAAGAATGTCTGTAGAATTATCAGGATCTTTTCTGCAAGTCCATGGTTTCAAGACAACTAGAGATTGTTTTTCTATTCCTATTGCACTCTCTGTGTTAATTCTGACCTGGAGGGACGATTTGGTCTGTGAGCAGATGCTGGTACTTCAGCCTTCCATCAGGAAGTTACTAAACTGTAACAATCTATTTATGGTAGCTTCTTTTGTACTGCTAATAACCCAGTGAGGGCTGAGATTAAGCCATCACTGATTTTTTGGTTATAAAGGCAAGCTAGAGCTGATGAAGTCAGCAGAGGGGAAGGACAAAGGAAGCAGAATCTTGATTCCAATAAGTTTTCTTTGTCCCTTGAACAATAGGAATCTTTATGAATTCTCTAAATTTGGCTTTTTTTATTCAGATGTGAAAAGTGTAAGATTGCAGGAATTTCCAATAACATATTGTCAACTGGGGGAGCAGGAGGGAAGAAGTAACTTTAGCCTAGCATTGACTGCACTAGTAGTTTCCTTTTGGCTGTTACTTGAAAAGGAATTCTCTTGGGGACTTTTATAGATGATGTTGCTCTTGTGTATCTACTTTTGGAGCTTCTTGTAGTGGATCACTAACCTTTTTTATCTTTGGATTTATTTTTCTCATAAATTAGAATGTGTCCATTTCTGGTATCACGTTATTGATCACAGCTTGCTCTTGGAGTGAGCGGAGATCCATGTAAACATTATCTTTTCAGAAGGAAGTGGAATCAAAGCTGCTCTAGCACCTGCTAATGTAGGATGCGACCAGACTTCCTGTTCAAGAGGAAATCCTAATTTATTCTTCCTTGTAAACTGAAGGCTGATCAGCTTACCACATAGTAACCTTTTGACTTGTAAACACTGTGTTCCTTTGGACTGCTTTTAGCTTCTAGAAATTATTTCCCTCGGCCTTGGTGGTGGCTTTAACAGTAAACTTTGACAGTGTTGAACATCATGAAAAAGCAGCAACCCTTCTCTGCCACACTAATTTTAATGCAGTCAGGCATACCTATAAACTCAAGTAGGTCCTTACATGTCTTCAAGGTCTAAGAAGGTGGCTATGTTTCTCTTTGCATTCTTAATCACCAGTGCAACGTTAAACAAAAACTTGTTATCCGTTGGGTATGGAAAATAACTTGAGTAGTTGTGATTATTTACTTTGTGATGGCAAGCTTTCAGCCCTTGAAAATGCTTGTTACATGTGGGTAGGGAGTTGGCTCTGGCTGGGATAGTGATGGTGAATCACTGGCATTAGTGCTAGGCTTGGCATGGATGGAGATTTGGGTTGGGGCCAGTAAAGTGAGTTACAGTGCTTTTTTTTAATTGTTTATTAACAGCCTCTGAAAAGACTTTTCTGTCCTTGAGGAGGAAGGAAGAGATCAAATTTAGCAGGAGCAGTATTTGCTTCCTCTTACTGCTAATACAGCAAAAGAAAGCTGCTTCTGAAATACATATGTTCTCTAGGCTTCTTACAACCTTGCTTAGATGAGGACTTGGAACCCTCTGGGCTAGGTACACAGCTGGAGCTTTCTTTAGGGATCCTGTAACTGTGAGGTTTTGAATGAGAAGCAGATACTGGGACAAAATACTCAAAGTAGTTCTAGAACTTCCTATAAAAAACCTATGTCTAGATGCTTTCTGCTAATGTGAATAGTAGACATTTATTTTCTGTTGGGTTTTGGTATTATGACATTCAAAGCATGTTGGTAATAGAATGGTAGTGTTAAATCTTAAAAAAAAAAAAAAAAATACTGTTTTCTTTCTAATGCCTTTTTCCCCCCTCTAGGCATTTTGGCTCTCCTGGCATGCATGTGCCCAACTCCTGTTCAGTGTTTTTATGGATCTCTTTGTAGCTAGTGTGGCTCTCAGATTGTTTATAAGAAACACTCTTAAAATAACAGGCTGAACAGGTTTGTTTTGTTGGCCCAAAAAAGCAGACTTACTATTTCTTTTTGATTAAAAATTGTGTGAAATCTGGTTTTTTTCTTTTAAAAAGGCATTGGTGTTTTTCTTTTCTCTTTTAAAGTTCAGACTTTAAACACTTCTTCTACAGCATGAACAGTTGCTTTTGTTACCAGAATTCTGTTACAAGTAATGTAAGGATACTGGTCTCTGAAGAAATCTTGTGACAAAATTTCCACTCTGTTTAAAACAAGTTAGTCATTAATGGCTTATGTGCTCTCTCCTTTCTCCAAAGACCACTCTTTTCATAATGTCACTAGATAACACTGAGAATATGATAGAATAAATCTGTAAAAAGGCTTCACTTCAGAAGCTAAATGCTGAGAAAATTCACAAGACAGCTGCATCTCTGGTTGTCCTGGTTTTTTCAAGACTGCAGTGCTCAAGAACAAACTAGCTAATAGCTTGAAAGATATCTTCATAGAGAGAAAAAACCCCCTATGTTGCTTGATGCAGTAAACCCACAGTCATTTTTGGAACAGTAATTTCAACTTTTTTGTGTCATTCACAATTTTTGTCCTAGAGTGAGATGATGTAAAGGTGAGATTTCTAGTGAAAGAACTAATTTATGTACAGTTCTCATAACACACAGTGCTTGGCATTATTTGTTGCCATGGTGTATAATGCAGTTGAACAAAATGAGTTTCAGTGAGGATGTTCAACAGGACTAGTATGTCCCTCCTGAACAGGAGAAACAAAGTTTTGTTATCTGTTGCACATTGAACAGTAGACCTTGTTCTTGAGAATGGTAAGTGGAGTGTTTTTAAATACCTGTAATGCTGATAATTTAGCATCATGTTGCTAACTTTTAACATGTGAACTTACATCTTAGGTGTCATTATGGTTGGCAAGGACAGTTCTGTGATGAGTGTGTCCGCTACCCAGGCTGTGCTCATGGGAGCTGTAATGAACCATGGCAGTGTAATTGTGAAACCAACTGGGGTGGCCTGCTCTGTAACAAAGGTACTTAACATTAATGTACAGGAAAAAATAAGTAAAGTTGCATGATTAACTGATAACTCATTAACCATTTTTTTCCTGCTAGTGTGCAACTACCTGAGTATTTCTGTGCCTAATTCTTTTTTGGCAGATGGTGCCTAAAAAATAAGTATAGAAAGTTTAAGACAAAAGGCTTGGAATGGTCCTAACTCATGCAGTTGTCTCTTGCTCATCGTTCCCTGTTTTGTGATAGTAATGGGAAGACAGGCTAGCTGATGGAATATGGGGCTGATGTGGGGGAAATATGTTCAAGCCAGAAAGGAATCTGTATGTCTGACTAGGGATTAAAATGGTGAGACTTGTGTTCCCTGTTGACTGACACTTTTCTCTGTCCAGATCTGAATTACTGTGGGAATCACCATCCCTGCCTGAACGGTGGAACGTGTATGAACACCGAACCGGACGAGTATCGCTGCGCTTGTCCAGATGGCTACTCTGGAAAGAACTGCGAAATTGGTAAGTCTGGGTATTGCATGTAACATCAGAGATCTGAAACTCTTTCAGGCATGGCTGTGTTCTAGTTAGATGGGTGGTGTTTTTATACTGTTGCCTCTCTTTTTGGTAGAGTGGAAGCCCTGTTTTCTCGCTTCTAAAAGCTAGCGTGTTGGTTTCGGAGAGGGGAAGTATGGAAGGTGATGGTGTGCAGTTTGTCTTTCCATCTTGATTGTTACTTTGGGTGACAGTGGGGACATGCCAGCTCTTAGGCTGGCTATTCAAAAAAACGCTGAAGATAACGGAAGTGCTGAAACCAGTTTCACTTGGATTTAGACAAGATTGAGAATATTTCTCCCCTTTGGTTTCTTCACTGCCTTAATCCAAATGTGCAGTTGGGCTGTAGTCCCATGGAAATGGATTACAGGCGGACCTTTCTTTGTTGCCTTTCTCTCTGCTTAGCCATATTTCTCATGTTGTGGCTTGCTTGCAAACATGCATCTTACATAAGCTGGCGACTAAGAAGGTAGTAGTGATGAACACTTCAGTTTTAACTGGTGTGGAGTTTTGGCCCAATTTTTAGGTACCAGAATCTTGACTATCCTTTTTGATCAACTGAAACTTAATTTTTAAAATCATCTTTTAATATTAATCCAAATGTATTAAGAGCCCCATAATGCAGATGTGAACTATGGAAACATGCTCAACCCTACCTACAGAGCTGTTTAAACAATAAAGTCTTTCCTGCTCCCACTAGCTAAATGGAGTAAAGTGCTTTAACTGTACTTCTAATGAAGTATGCCGCCTTAGAACTAAGTCTAACTGCTGTGTCTATCCAACATGGAAAACTGCTTCCTATATCAACAATACTACAAAGATAGTGTCTTGCTTTTTTTATGTGTATTTGTGTGTGTTTATTACACAAGGGGAATTTTTATACTGGAGACTATTTTGGTGTTTGGAGACTGGAGAGAGATGGCTCTGTCTCTAGAGGCAAAGGGTCAAGTGAACAATGTCCATTTCTCTTTCTATGTTGCTTTAAATATTTGATGTTTGGAGAAAAGTGAAAACTTTCAGTTGAATTTTTTTCACCTGTAGTATTCAGTTGGGTGTTCTGCACTTTCTTTACAATTATGGATTTTTAAATCTTTTTTTTTAAAATGGGATATTCCTAGTCTTCTCACTTTGAATTTTGCTGTTCCTTGTTAGTTAGCATAGATGAAAAGAACCTGTTTTTCTTAACTGTTTGGCCTTAAGTTCACTGAACTATTATCAGCAGAAGGTTTTAACACTTATTGGGACTTAGATCTTCATTGCACTTCTATTGTGTGTTGTGTGGTATTAATGATACTTCAAAACTTGAATTTTTGTTTCATCTGATAGAAAGTGATGCAAAGTTTTGGCTGAAATGGATGAAATCTTGTCCTAGCTTGCTCTGAAAGTTGTGGGGAAGCACCTTGGCTCTCTGGATGATGAGCAGCAGTAAAAATGTTCTATGCTGTTTATTAGCAGTAGGTTGGTATATGAGCAGCTTTAGGTATTAGTACATAACATCCTAGAGAGTGTAAATTGTAGTTTGCAAGCTAGATAACATCTCTGAAAGAAAGATTTTGAAAGAGAAATGCTGGCAACAATTAGAAAGTCTTACCTACTAAGGTGGGGTATTTTCATCTTTCCAAAAGCTTCTTTGGCTTCTGAGGGGGAAAATATTAAAAGCAATGGCATGCAACTTGTCCCTCTTCGATTTGTTTGTTGCTTAGTGCGTTTCTGCCAGTGTTACAGCCCTACATGAAGTAACAACAAGCAGTACTACCTATAATTGCAAGTAGCTCTGTTTGTTTCCAGGGAATAGTATTAGAATGAAGCTAAACAGACCTTTGGCTACTTAACTACTACTGCTGTTCAAACCTCTGTGTACGGCTTATCTGGTTTGTCTCATTGAAGGAAAAAAAGTTCTTGGAGCACTCCAGAGGTGTAAGTGTGTGGCTGGAAGCAGTACTTAATGGAGGGCTTATCCAGCTCTTGGTATATTGAGATATGAGTGACTTTCCTGCCTTCAGGCTTTCTAGTCAGTAGATATGAAGGATGATGCACCTTCAGTAAAATCCTGCTTCAGACTCCTACTAGGAGTCTTATCCTCTGCAGCTGGGAGAGGGAGATTGCAAACTTAGGTACAGACACCCCTCTGCTCCTCATACTCTTAGTCACTTTAGTCAGAATTCAATCTCTAACCATGTAAATTCACAGAATTACAGAATCACAGAATTATCAAGGTTGGAAAAGACCTAGAAGATCATCCAGTCCAACCATTCACCTATTACTACTAGCTCCCACTAAACCATATCCCTCAATACAACATCCAGTCTTTCCTTGAACACCCCCAGGGTTGGTGACTCCACCACCTCCCTGGGCAGTGCATTCCAGTGCCTGACCACCCTTTCTGAGAAGTAGTGCTTCCTAATGTCGAGCCTGAATCTCCCCTGGCGCAGCTTGCTACCATTCCCTCTAGTTCTGTCACTGCCTACACGGGAGAAGAGGCCGACCCCCAGCTCACTACAACCTCCCTTCAGGAAGTTATAGAGAGCTATAAGGTCTCCCCTAAGCCTCCTCTTCTCCAGGCTGAACAATCCCAGCTTCCTCAGACGCTCCTCGTAAGGCCTGTGTTCCAGACCCCTCACCAGCTTAGTAGCCCTCCTCTGAACGTGTTCCAGAGCCTCAATGTCTTTCCTGTAGTGAGGGGCCCAAAACTGAACACAGTACTCGAGATGCGGCCTCACAAGTGCTGAGTACAGGGGGACAATTACCTCCCTGCTCCTACTAGTAACACTATTTTTGATGCAAGCCAGGATGCCGTTGGCCTTCTTGGCCACCCGTGCACACTGTCGGCTCATGTTCAGCTGTGCATCAATCAGTACCCCCAGGTCCATTTCCTCCACACAGTCCTCCAGCCACTCCGCCCCAAGCCTATAGCGCTGCCTGGGGTTGTTGTGGCCAAAGTGCAGGACTCGGCATTTGCTCCTGTTGAACCTCATGCCATTGGCTTCAGCCCAGCTCTCCAGCCTGTCCAGATCCCTCTGTAGGGCCTCGCTACCCCCAGGCAGATCCACACTCCCAGCCAATTTAGTGTCATCTGCAAACTTACTGAGGGTGCACTCAATGCCCTCATCTAGGTCATCAATAAAGATATTGAAGAGGACAGGCCCCAGCACCGACCCCTGGGGAACACCACTCGTGACCGGTCGCCAGCTGGATTTAACTCCATTTACTACCACTCTCTGAGCCCGGCCCTCCAGCCAGCTCCTTACCCAGCCGAGGGTGTACCCATCCAAGCCACGGGCTGCCAGCTTCTGCAGGAGAATACTGTGGGAGACAGTGTCAAAGGCTTTGCTGAAGTCTAGGTAGACCACATCAACAGCCTTTCCCTCATCCAGCAGATGGGTCACTAGATCATAGAAGGAGATCAGGTTGGTCAAACAGGACCTGCCCTTCATGAACCCATGCTGGCTAGGCCTGATCCCCCGGCCATCCCGCACATACCGCATGATCTCCCTCAAGACTATCTGTTCCATAACCTTCCCTGGAACCGAGGTCAGGCTAACAGGCCTGTAGTTCCCCGGATCCTCCTTACAACCTTTCTTGTAAATGGGAGTCACATTGGCAAGCCTCCAGTCTTCTGGGACCTCACCAGTCAGCAAGGAGGACTGATAGATAATGGAAAGTGGCTCGGCTACCACCTCTGCCAGTTCCCTCAGCACTCTCAGGTGGATCTCATCCGGCCCCATGGACTTGTGGCAGTCCAGTTGGAGTAGGAAGTCTCTGACTGTTTCTTCCAGAATCACAGGGGAGTTAGCATGCTCCCCAGCTGAGACTACCAGGTCAGAGAGAGGGGTACCCTGAGGATCTGTTTGACCTTTAAAGACAGACGTAAAGATTGTTTAACAGTAACTTATTTCTCTGTTTCTTCCCAGCGGAGCATGCTTGTGTATCTAATCCCTGTGCTAATGGTGGAATTTGTCATGAAATTTCATCAGGCTTCAAGTGTCACTGCCCATCAGGGTGGAGTGGACCAACATGTGCCATTGGTGAGTATGGGTTTACTGATGACTGACCCATTGGATTGGAAGGGCTGATACAGCTTGCTCAGTAATTGTATTCTGTGGGTATGAAACTTGGTAGCCTTTTGCCTTACCTGTATTAACAGCTATTTACTGGGAGCTTCTGAAGAGATTAATGGTACTGTGTGGCCTGCAGTATCTGTTTGATGCACTTGAGGTCTGTGAATTGTCAAAAGCACAGCTGGACCTGTTGCCAAGGCTTGTCAGACAATTTCTGACTCGAGCTGGCCAAAAGCAAAATAGTGAATGGATTTGCTTTAAGAGATATAAAGATGAACGTGAAAGGTTCAGATGTCTGATTTGGAAGACATTAAGGACCTATGTATCTGGTTTGCATGTTGCCTGTTTGGAACACAAGATTTTTATCTATTTTTCAACAGTAGCTGTCCTTAAAAAAAAAAAAAATACTGGTTAAACCTGTCTCCTGATACAGGGAACTTGACTTTCAGTGAATGTGTTACTTGTTGGCAGAATAACTGAATCATCGTGCTGTTTGCAGATAGAAAACTTCAGAGTTCTTTTCTCCCCTTTCACAAAGATGTGAGAAAAGCCTAAGTAAAAATTAGGTTAGAGGTGTTAGTCCATTCCTAAACTTGCTTATTTGTACATTCTTCCCCATCATCTCAAAAATAACATAAACCCCCAAAACAACCAGACACACAATCCCATGGGTTAAGCCAGACTTTAAACCATGTAACAGAAGGTATGCTTTGACTTTCCAGATATTGATGAATGTGCATCTAACCCTTGTGCTCAAGGAGGGACCTGTATTGATGGTATTAATTCATTTGAGTGTATATGTCCACAACAGTGGATTGGAGCAACGTGTCAGCTTGGTAAGTTAATTACCTTCTAAAAAACTTTGAAGACCACTGGATATTATTCCTAAATAATAAATAATTCTGTGTGCTTCTGATAGGATTTTATTGAAGAAGATTGAAGATGTGTGTTGTATTTGGGTTCTTAGCTCTTCTTTAGTAATCTTAAAGCCAGAAGTTTCAAGTATTCAACTACTTAAACCCCAATTTAAGCTAGAATGCCCAATAACTCTTCTGTTTCAAAACGCAGCATTGGTGGTGGTAGCTCCTTCTTTGTGGTGGCAGAACAGTGACTATAAGCTTAGAGGCAAGGGAGATTTACCCTAACTAACATACTACCTTTTGAGTTTGGGGAAAGGGAAAAACATTATAATGTGCATGTGCTTCTATAGATAAGTGTGCATTAAAAACCTGTGGTGTGTAAAAGGTTTTAGTGCCCTACCAATGTGTAATATGAGCTTCTGATGCTTGGTATGCACGGAAACTTTGCTTGGTGCTGTGGTAATCTGTTTCTGGGTTTGTTCTTTATTCTCTTCTTTCTTTTATCTTCTTTCACAGATGCTAATGAGTGTGAGGGGAAACCCTGTGTTAATGCTTACTCTTGCAAAAATCTCATTGGTGGATATTACTGTGACTGCATTCCAGGATGGACAGGAGTAAATTGTCACATCAGTTAGTATTTCTTTAGTGTATATATGTTGACCTTAGGGTGTTTTATTCCTGAAAACAAGGTTTTATGATAAATGATAGTGTACATACTTGTACAAGAAAGAATAAGTACTGTCAGGATTTTCCCAACTTCCAGCAACTAAATAGAAAATACTGTTTGAGAATTTTAGAGGTGCAATTAGTATTAAAATGAGCTTAAATATACAATATACAATTCTAATCTCTCCTTACTCGTGCAACCCTGATTCGAAGTGATATCAAGTACTGATCCAACTTAAAATACTTTTTAGCTAAAATGTTAGATATGAAATTAGCTGATAGCATTTGATTTAATTACACTGCAATAGAAATATGTAATACATATTACGTAATCTTTAAAATAAGAATCTATTAAGACATCCAGCATCCTAGCTTCCCATTGAAACATCTAGAAAAATCCTTTCTGAAAATTATTTTAATCTTCATTTTAATACTAGACCTGTACTTTACAGCTTGGTCTTCAGTGTAAATTCTAATGCCTTGCATATTTTATCCATAGATATCAATGACTGTCATGGACAATGTCAACATGGAGGGACTTGTAAGGTAACTCTTGTTTATTACATGCTACATTGAAAATAAATCTAGTTCTGACTAGCTATGAATTCTATAGCTTGCAGTTACAGGTTGGTTAAATGTTAAATGGCATTTGCAGGCTCTTGCACCATTTCACAAAATAATTTTACATGGTGCTACAGCTGTTCAGAAATCCAGAATATAGAAATAAATTGAATTAATTTGTGTAAGTTTCATCAATAAATAAATCTTTTTACTTTTACTTTGCCCTCTCCCCTACCCTGTGAAGGATGAAGTGAACGGTTACCATTGCTTATGCCCTCGCGGCTTCACAGGAAAAAACTGTGAGGCAGAAGTAAATGAGTGTGAAAGCAATCCATGCCAAAACGGAGGCCGTTGCAAAGACCTGGTGAATGGATTCAGTTGCCTGTGTTCACAGGGCTTCTCAGGAGTCTTCTGTGAGGTGAGAACAGTGGTGATGTTACTGCAATACTTGTCATGGACTGAATTCTTGAAAGAAATGCATCTCCAGGTTTAAATGCGAGTAACCCAAGGCTAAAGCGTTACTGACAAACCTGGCTGTTACTTGACACTCTGAATAAGCAAACTTCTTGTGCAGTGTTGTCATAGTAGCTCTAACACTTGAATTTGCACATAGGTGTTGGACCTACTAAATGTTTTAAGGCTTAAAGAACTCCTTAAGCTTAATGTTTTTCTTTTCCTGACCTGTGTCCTTTTGTTATACTAGAACTCTTTAGGTCTTCATCCTAGTAACTCTGGAGTACATAATTCAGTTACATTTCAGGTGATCCTACTGCTGTTGGTAGGAGTATCTGCATAATTAAAGGCAGGCAGATACACAGGTATTAGCTATCAAAGTTTCTGCTTAAAATAATTTAGGAACACATCATTCTAGTGCTGAAATAAGGGTTTAGATCTGAAATACTGAAATGCTAGTGGTAATTCATGAAGTATAGTTCATGATAATGAAAACTTACCTCTTTACCTACCTCTTGATAGTGAAGACATTGGACTTTTCAATGTAAAATTATATTGTCCAAAGTGTAGTTTCTGGTGTTCTCTGATAGCCAAACTCATGAAAGTGTTAGGTTAGCAAGACGGTGTCAGCAGAAGGCATTGGGTTAGAATTTGGTTGTATTTGCCCCAGAATTTTTCATGGAAGACACCGGAGTGATCTCTCCAGTGCTAAAATAGTTTTATTCTATATTTGCATTGTTGAATAAAAAAAGTCGACTTTTATTCAAAATTAGAAAGGGTTTCACATACTGACCAGTTTAAAGCTGTTCTAGTACCTAGTAGCTCCTGTTACCATTTCTACATAAGGATCATAGCTTGGGTGCTCTACTTCCAGCTGAGTCATACCATACTGTGTAATTAAAGTTTTAGCAGATCTGTTTGAGTAATAGGGGGGAGTTGGCTGTTTGCCTTGTGTGTTGCAGGAAATATCTACCATTGATTCCAGATGCTAAAGTACCAGCTACTGAACTTGCATTGGGAAGGGGAAATTTACACTAATGGAAGGAAACAAATGGAGACATCTGATAGAGGAGATCTGATAATCTTTCTCAGACCTTAGCTATTTTTTATCGTTTGCTTTGAATGTTCCATATAAAACCATGAAATAGCTTGCTGAAAATCTGTCTTGCAGCTAGAATTGTATGTGCTTCTCTGAATTAAATACTTAACACCATTTGTGTTCCTTCTGCTTTGGTTAGCTTTAAAAGTTTTTCCTATTTAGCTATGGAACTACCAAAGATAGTGACCAAATCTGCGGTTGGACTTACACCTTACACAAATTTATCTTTCTCAAAAGACATGTGAAGAGGGAAAAACTCACTTGAGGGGAGGACAGCAATTGTTAAGAATAACAATGAGGAAAGATGCTGCAGTGTAACAATATCCATTTTGAGGCTGGTTTGGGGCATCTCTAATTAGTGATCTTGTATGTCAGTCTAAGATGTAGAAGAAGCAGAATTACTTTGCTATAGCAGTTTATCTGTGTTAAGGGTTGTATCACAAAAGGTAGGTTTAAATTTTGCTTTTTTAACCAGGTGGTGAGGAGTGTTCAAAATACACCTAGTGTTTCTGTGTGTGAACTGGCAGGGTGATAGTATTTGTAAGAATAAGCAGGTTGGTGTAACCAGACCTGCTTTGAGCAGGAGGTGGGAGTAGCTGACCTCTAGAGGTCCCTTCCAGGCTTTATGGTTCTGTCAGAAATTTTGTGTATGAAAGTGGGAAGAGAAGTTGCTCTGGAGAATAGCTGGTTGTGTTTAAGATTCTGTGTATGTGCATGTGTATTTTAGTGTCCTGGAGACACAAAGTTAAGGAGAGCACTTGCTTTAGAGCACTTAATATGTGGGTGTGAAGGACAGAAAATTAACTTATACTGATCCAGAGTAATCAGTGAGATGTCACTTAATGGTTTGTTCTTTGCTAGCTAAGTTATGGTAAATGTGCTTACTCAGCCTCCTGCAAAGGGGGAGTCTCCTTTTAGCAGTATCAGAAGTGCTTTGTGTTAGGGTTGACTAACACAAAGCATTTTTGTCTGTGTTGCAGGATGGAATGCAATATATATGATTCATAAACCTTCTGAAAATGTAAAGCTCCGTTTAAATTATCTTCATCTGTGTCTTCGGCAACACAGATAATGGTGCTGACTCCTGGGAAATGAAGCAGCTGCTGCTAACTGTGGTCTCTCTTACAGATGGATATTGATTTCTGTGAACCTAACCCTTGCCAGAATGGGGCTAAATGCTATGATCTGGGAGGAGATTATTACTGTGCCTGCCCTGATGACTACGATGGAAAGAATTGTTCTCATCTCAAGGACCACTGCAAGAACAATTCTTGTAAAGGTACCTGCTGTTCTACAGAAACTTGTTTTAATATGCTGGCAGTATATTAAAAAAGAATAGTATTTCTGGAAATAATGCAGAGAGATTTTTATTGTACTCACTTAACCTTTGTGAAAGTGTAAGGCAGTGAGAAGAAATGATTGTAAGAGTCTTTATAAAGATCTAGATTATAACTTATAATTAACTTTTAAATTGTCATTATTCTTAATTTTTTGATAACTCTTTAAAAACAACTGCTAAGTGATGCTGATTATTAGTCTCATGTTATACTTCTTAGTAATAGACAGCTGTACAATAGAAGTCTTCACCAATGCTACCCAAGAAGGAATCCGTTTCATTTCCTCTAATGTTTGTGGGCCTCATGGACGGTGCATTAGCCAGCCAGGAGGAAACTTTACTTGTGCCTGTGAAAGAGGTTTTACTGGAATATACTGTCATGAAAGTAAGTAGGAGTTTCTTCTAAATGGTTTTCTTGTTCTAAAACTTCCTTCAAGTTTTTTATGAAGCTTTACAATAAAACATTGTCACACAGAGTTTCAGGTGTACTGCTTGAAATAAGGTTTCTTCTGGTAACAGTTGTCTTTGTAGAGGTTCATGCTTCCTCTGTGGAGAAAAACCCTGGTCTTAGTCCAACTTCAATGTGAATGTCTCTGTACCTTTATGTACAGTCTTGCAAGAAGCCATGGATTTCTCCAACACGAGGATGACAAAGAAAGGACAGCTACATTAACACACAGCTTAAGTGCATGTGTATTGCTGTTTCAGGTATTTTTTGAACACCTGGATATTTTTGCCAGGTGAACTTAATGATCTGTATTGGCTTGCTATGTGAGAGAGAATACATCTAGTAAACCTTACCAGGCTTGAAAACTAATGTTTGATGCAGTATAACTGTGCTTCTTTTCCTAAAGACCTGAGTGTAGCATTCTAGGTAGGTGAAGACACTCTTGAGCAATAATTGTTGACTTTCTGTCATAGATATCAATGACTGTCTTGGGAAACCTTGCAAGAATGGTGGGACATGCATCGATGAAGTTGATTCATTTAGATGTTTCTGCTCAAGTGGATGGGAAGGAGAATTGTGTGACACAAGTGAGTACTGCTAAGCACGCAGGGTCAAATATTACAGCTTTACTGTCACAGTGATGGTTGGTACATGTTTAATAATCATGGGCTAGTTTCTCTGGTCTATAATTACAGTCTAGCCAATGTTGTTGGCAAAAGTATTTTCAAGATGATTTTTGGGAAGCAAATCTAAAAGGCTCAGTTCTTTTAATAGGACAAAAACCTGATTCTTTGGTATAGCTAATGATATATCTTAGGAGGAGAGAACTTATCTCCTAAGGAGAGGCAGAAGTGCTGTTAAAAGGTCTACTCATTATGTTGCTTTTATTGTTGTAAGTCTATGTACTTAGTGCTTACTGTGAGTAAAAGTTTGCCCTAACCTAATTAAGCATACATAGTAAAACCTTAAAGCTCTTTTGCTTTGTCAGTGCAAGCTATAATATGCTTCCACCTTACTGCAGTAATTCATAAACTTTTCTGTTCCTTTATTAAGAAAAGAACTGCTGAAGCCTGAATTTTTACTTGGTGAATATGAGTTGGTGTTCTGTATTCTGGTTCAGTGGGCCTTGGTTGACAAAGTAGTGTACTAGGCCAGTTCATGGTTAAGTTACCTCAGAGGAAACTGCAGCTGCTACTTTAAATGTAGACCCTTCTAAAACATGATAACAAAGATTTGCCGAGACTTCGAATGGAACATGCACCAACTGAGATGTGAAATACAAACTAAGAAGTTTCTGGCAGCTATCGCTGTCAAAATCGCTTTTAGTGAGGTCTAAATGAGGTTCAGTCTATAATGATTATGTTCTACTTACTAAAACATTTTGTTTCAAGTGAAAATAATTTTCTGTAAAATTCGTGTATGTATATGTCTTTGTGCATACACACATTGTAAGTGTGTGTATGTGTAGGGCTAAGCCATCTACTGACTTTAAATCTCTGTATTTTGAGACACAGGAGAGGGAGTTGTAACTGTCTCATGTGGATGTCCTGTGTTGGGGTTCTTTCTCCAGATGTTGTAGTCCCTACTAGAAAGTTTCTTGTGAAGTTCAGAATAAGCTCGAATAAGAAAACTACTTTGGTGCTCTACTTAAAAGCCATACTGAATGATACTATTTCTTTTAAGCTGTCAGAAAATCTTTCATATTTCATGTTGTTCACTGTTAAAGGAAAGGACTTTTCCTTGCTTACATAAAGATAACACCATAATAATTAGGAACACTGTTTTACTGAATAAAACACAATTTTTTTCTGTTAAAGAAGTATTTTATACTTTCTCATGGCCTTGGCTAGGCTACATCTAATTTGAGTAACTTCTTCTAGATTTCAATGACTGTTCTCCGAACCCATGTCACAACGGTGGCAGATGCATTGATTTGGTAAATGACTTCTATTGTGAGTGTAAGAATGACTGGAAAGGCAAAACTTGCCATTCACGTAAGTGTTCTTTACTTTGATCTTTAGTTAACCCAATGATTTGTTTTCTTTCTTCTCAAGAGACTAGAGTTCCTGAAATTTAAAATCAAACAATTGCAGTGAAATAATAGGCATATTTTCATTACCTCTACCAGTTTCCCAGCAACAAATTTGAATGTTCAAAAAACATATTCCCTCATGCAGTGAAATAGTGTTGTAAGAGATGCCCTTAGATTCCACTCTTCTGGTTGTTTATTGTAATACAGTGAGTGGAACTATGCTTTCTTAGTACTTTTCCATTTAAATATGATGTCTCTTTAAAAGTAATTTTTGATTAAAAAGTACCTGCACTTAAAATTCAGCAAGACCAATGGAAATTAACACTGGTTTAACTGTTTCATTTTGGTGTGTAGGCGAATACCAGTGTGATGCAAATACTTGTAGCAATGGTGGAACGTGTTATGATGATGGAGATACATTCCGTTGTTCGTGTCCTCCAGAATGGATAGGAAGTACTTGTAACACTGGTAAGCTTGTTAAATTGTGTACAGGTAAAGCTGGAAGAAGTAGAGAAGTGTTTAAATAATATTGAACTATTTAGTAAATAGGCACACTGTTCTTGTTGGCTAGTTCAAAGCTGTTCCAGTTGCCTGCTGACTTAAGATCAAAGTGACTTCTTTCATTCACCTGACATGGTACTGGTTTTTAGGAAGCTGTTCTCCACAGGCTGCTTGTGTGGTCTTTTACATAACTTCTAGGCAGATTTGGACCACTTGGACTTGACAGCTTCACACAGGCTGTCTAAAGACTTTCTTGGGAACTTAATCCCTCACTTTGCTTGAAGATTCATAATGTGATTAAAGCTGTGGTGGAGAGGTGTTGTGAGCAGACATAATGAGGAAAAATGAAATCTGCCTAGGAGTTTTGTAGGTTTACTGCCTGCTTCAGAGATCTACACCTGGTGTTTTTGGGGATTGAATCTAGTCGCCAGGGTATGTTTTTCTGAATAGGAAGCTCTCCGTTAGGACCAAGAAGTTGGATGAATGTAATTTAGTATAGTTTTTACGTTTTAGACACAGTTGCAGCATTTCCTCAAAATCTGAGATTTAAATACTAGTATTTTATTGTGAAGTACACCTCAAGACCTGGGTAAAATAGGAATTTAGCAGTATATGAAGGATGCTTATACAGATGGGGAAAGTTAGATATTCTTTTTACCAAACTTCATGATTCAATCAAACAGAATTGGGTGATGGTGAAGGTAAATGAGAGGTGACCATACGTGAGTCTTCTGGAGTCTTGACCTTGTAAGTCTTGCACTGTTGACTTAAGTGCTACTCAGGATTGTGATATTGACGTATCCAGATGATAGATACCTTTTGCTTTCTGTGCTAAAATGAGACCTCTTCTGTTTTCAAAGCTAAAAACAGCAGCTGTATTCCAAATCCTTGCATGAATGGTGGAACATGCGTTGGCAGTGGAGATTCCTTTTCTTGCATCTGCAAAGAAGGATGGGAAGGACGTACATGCACACAGAGTAAGGCTCTTCTTTCTTTCTTCCCCTGCATTCTCCTGGGATATTAGGAATGTTGGGCAGAGAGCTGTTTACTAAAACAAAGCAAGTTTATATAGTTAATGTGCCAAAATATCCGAATCACTTAGGGTGGGAGGCAGGTAATGAAGAAGATGCTCAAGTAACTAATAAAAACTTATGTTTCTTTATGGGGACTTAGTGTCTGCCAAATAAGACTTATCCTTCTACAGAAATACAATTTTGGGAACATATACCAAGTGAAAAAATAATTACAGAAACAATTTCAGTAATGAAAAATATGTGGAAACCAGGCAGTAGTGTATATTCCATCATCTTCTTTGAGGGTAGTACTTAACTACTTGGATATACAGTACAGTGAATTGATTAGGTGGAGTGAAGCGTGCAGCATTGGAGAGGAGGAAATCTAAGCAGGAGCTCTGTACTCTAAATGTACTGTGAAATTGCTGTTCTACTGATGTATGCCCTAACTAGCTGTTTTAATGTTGACAGTGCTAGTTATAAACGCTAACAAATAATTTGGAGCCATTTATAAAGGAGAAGATTTAAGAAATCTGGCTAGATGCATGCATACGTGTGAAGTGCCAAAGCAATAGCAGTCCTCAGGAAGCTGTTAGAGCCTGGTTGAATTATCCACTACCAATGCATTCAATACCCTGTTTTATTTCTGTTATGTTGTCATCATGCTACCTATTAGTCTGTGCTGTTGATATCTCGAAATACACTAAAGTTGTAAAATGTTGCATTTGTCAATCTCTTCATAGAATTTAAGATATTTCATTGATCTGTTACGTCTAACTGAACTTTCTTGGCAAATGTAGAAGACAATATTTAATTCTATACTATTTTTCTTTGCTTTCCTTATAAAACAGTGTCTCTTGAACTGTATTCTGCATTAGAAAATAAATATGCCACTAGTCACACTAGTTTGTATTCTTTTTCATAGATACCAATGACTGCAACCCTCATCCGTGGTAAGTATGTGAACTCCAATTCTGTACCTACTGTGAAAACAAAAGTGAGCACAGTAGTATAGTTTACCATTCCAGATTAGAACTAATTCTACACTAAAATAATCAAAGCCAGCCTCAGTAAAAGTCCTAAAACAATTTGTCACTGTGCCTTATCTGTCCTTTGACAGCAGCAAAATCAACGAAATAGTTCTAAGTTGATTGATGTATGAACAGATCAAAGTGTTTGTGTGGTCTTCTTGCCAAAACTGACTGGTAAATTGCTGTGATATAAAATGAATTAGACTTGATAATGTTTTAAAAATCTGAGTTTTATGAGAAATTAATTTGCAATAATTATAGATAAGTTTTTCCTTTTAGATCGAATACTATTTATAAATGTGTTTAAAAACAAAATTAACTTTTGGAAGATACTATGGGAGCATTTTAAATATAGAGGTTGAAAAGGACTGATATGTAAATGAAGCAAGCCATCTACCTTATCTTTCTCTGTCTGTTGTGATGCAATAATCTGTACTTTAGCCAATGTATTAAACAAAAATGTGCAGAAGTTTGGGTTTTCTTTGTAGTCACTTTAGTGCTCCACAATCTCCTTGAGTTCTTTTGATACACCTCTCCACACATGCATGCACTTCTGCAGTGTTGCTGTTTTAACATGTGAATTATTAAGCAGTACTGTTTGTTTAGGTTATGCTTTGTCTCTTGATGGGAATAAAATGTCCCCCAAAACAGCAGCGAAAGGTTTAATTAACAGATCTTTAATTAGACCTCAATGAAACAAATTTAGATGGCTTAAGTAGATCTGTATTATGATTTAGGAGGGACTTTTTAATTCTGCATTGTTGAATAGTGAGAAAGAACTATAAATAAGGACAATAGAAACTTGTGTTTGAACAAACAAAATACAACAAAACCTGTGGGTTTTGCTCATCTTTAGTGAACGTACCCTGAGAATGCTTGGTGTAATGATAGGTTTATTATTTTTACAGTTACAATGGAGGCATCTGTGTTGATGGTGTGAATTGGTTTCGATGTGAATGTGCACCTGGGTTTGCTGGTCCTGACTGCAGAATTAGTAAGTACCTGTATGGGTAAAGACCTGAAAGGTTGTTCCACTCTGACACACAAATCAGAATGACCTGTGACCCTTTTTGCATTAGGTTCTAATAATAAAGCAGAAGCCACCTGTTAGGTACTGATACCTTGTAAATAATGGCAACTTAGGTTCCTTTCTTAACTGCATTAAATAGAACTGAAATGAGTTGGCTTTAATTATACTCAGACTTGGTTGCTGGATTTCAGTGGACATTTCTGAATGTTCTCAGATGCTGGCTTCATAGAAGCTTGTTAAGTTTTAAGTATTTTCTTGTTAAGCCACTCATGGAACATGACATATCACTAGGTGTTCCATTTAACATTGAAACAAATCCACTGAGATGTTGCAAATGAAAACAAGAACATCACGAGTGTGTGCTGGCATATGAATAACAGAAGTATGTGGAAGGTCTTTCAAACATGTAACACTGCAATTATCCTGAAGGACAGAAACTGAGAAGAAAGGGGAACAAAAGACCCTGAAACTGCATTGATAAGTTGTGAAAGAGTGTTTTGGTTCTGGGGGGTTTGGGGTTTTTTTTAATGGAATTATTACCATTTTGACTTGCAATGTGATACCTTATTTTTACTTTAACTCTTTGGAAGAGGGGACTTTGAGCCTTCTGTAGCCTCAAGTCAGTCTGGCTTGGTGCTTCCACTCTGTTACTGTGGTGTTGTACCTTGAAGTTGAGATTTCACCCTTGTTCTGGCTGATAGCAAAGGAGCCATGGCCTCTAGTGGAGGGCAACTGGAGCACTTACAATGCATCAGCTTAGTGCTCTGGATGTGCAACCAGGAATGACAGATAATCACATATCTAGATTCAGATACAAAATGAGGGATACTGAATTATCCTTCTCCAGACAAGAAATGCAGAAAAAGGCTATTTGTGGTTAAAGACAAACACTGTGCACTTGTAATGGGACTCAGGCATTTTTCTTGTTTAGGCTGTATATATGAAAGGAGTAGCTCTGACAAAAATGCCTCTTATGGTGTTTTAATAGTCACTATTTTTTCAGCATACAGAGGCTGGAGAATCTTAAACTACCCTAGCCTGAAGAGAGGAGGAAAGAGCAGTAAACCCTGTAGTAGTTTAAATATGTTTACTTAAAACTTCATGTTAGGTCACTTCTGAGACAAGCTTGAATAGAACCAGAGGCCATTCCACATTCATGTGACAGTTTCCATTGCCTACATGGGTAACAGTCCCACTACCACCCTTTGTCATGTTTTAAGTCCAATCCTTTAAACTCAGATGAGCTGATATTGTACATTAGTCAAGAATTGGTGTTTAAATGGTTTTTCTGAGGGATTGGAGTGAGCATTTTCTATGGAAGGAAATCTTTTGAAAGAAGGTTTGGAGGAGAATGGTTATGGTTGACACGGAAGTAGTTGGTGCCTGTGGCTTGTAACTTGACAGGTTGGTTTCTGTTGCCTTTGTTGGTAGACTGTTGTAGAAGCTAGTATTGGCCACTTCCTTGGGATAACAAGTAACACATTGCTGTGCATCTGATTGGACTGTGCTTCCCTGCCTTTTTTGATAGATTTTTATGGTTAAGTCTCTGCATCTTTGAAGGTTTTTAAGAGGCTTTTCTGCTAAGTGTGTATGTACTAAATTAATCTATCGACTATTTTGAGGTTAAGAAAAGTAGCATCAAGTGTCTGTTACTTCAGAAGTCCTATTCCTTATGAGGAACTATAATAGTTTAGTTTGAAAGTCACTCTTTTGAGCACTGTTGAGCCAATTCATTGTTCAGCTCTTGCACTGTGATAACTTCCTGAAAGCATGTGCTTTTCTAGGAAGCTTAAATGTCTGAGGTTTAGTGCCAGAATGGGATATGGCACTTCAGTTCCTCAGCTGTATGTGGAGAAGACATTAGCACCTTCAGCTGTCCAGCTGCTCTGTGAGATGAGTCAGCATTCAGCTGCTTTGATCACCAGAATTTCAATTAGGGTGCAATTATGAGAAATCTGTTAGAGGTTACAGCTAGAATCTGCTAGAACTATCCAATTAGGAAATTAATTCTGAAGTCAAACTGTCTTTTGCCTCTTAGGAAAGCAGCTATTGTCAGATTACACCTCAGTAAATGTTTAATTGTGGTGTTCTGTGTTCCCACCACTGAGTTTTACCTATTTTCTATCTAGATATTGATGAATGCCAGTCTTCCCCATGTGGATATGGTGCCACTTGTATAGATGAAATAAATGGATACCGATGCACTTGTCCCCCTGGAAGAATTGGTCCTAGGTGCCAAGAAGGTATTGCTAATATCTACTATCAACCTTTACCTTAAAAACAGTAGGGTACAATGTAGCCACTACAGAGTTCATGTATACTAGTCTGATGCATAAGGAACAGTAGCTACTATTACTTAGACTTGTATAGCTTTAACTTGGAGGTGAAGTTTCTGAGAGTGCTTTTTTTCTTTTCTTAGTGATTGGAATTGGAAAGCCTTGTTGGCTTAAAGGAATTACCTTTCCCCACGGGAGCAGGTGGGATCAAGAATGCAACAACTGCCACTGTTTGGATGGCCATATTGACTGCACCAAGGTAGACACTTCAACCTGTTCTCTTAAATCCTTCTGGCTGGAAAAAAAACTTACTGTTCTTTACGTACAATCTCTGTGTTTTTTCCATCAAGACTTTTGCATAGGCCTTGCCCAAACTGTCTTTGTGTAAGGAAAAAGTGTCTAATCACTTCCTCTATCAAAGTTTTGCAAGCACAGGTTTTAGAGCTCTTAAGTTTGTGAAGCACTTGTTCCAAGGTAAAGGACATAGAGGAAGAAAAGCTTCTTCAGTGGGTAATAATTATTGTCTTTCAGGAGTTTTATGAATTGACAAGTTGCAACCTTTGTATATTTATTATGGACTATATCTTGGTGGTTGTGACTTGGGAAAAAACCCTAGCCTAAATGCAAATAGAATGCTCCAAGCACTCCAGTTCTCCTGAGACGCATTTCTCAGTGGATTTCTGGTACCTGTGCAGCTGGAGAGAGAAAAGATCAGTGCTGCTTACAAACTGTAGGGCTAGGTGAGTGGCTCCAGATGGGCACTAAGAGCACTTAGAACACAGCATCACACAGCAGTCTTCCATGTTTCACTGAAACCACCAGTTTAAAAAAATTCTTGGTCTTATTAATTGGTCCAACCTTAATCTTTATGTAGCTAGGTATGCACTGTAGGCAAAGAAATAACTAAATCTTTGTTAATTTAGAAATACTGAGTTTAGACCCTTTAATTGTGGTGAGATTTCAGGTTTGAGATGTTCAGAAGATAACAGTACATGAAGGTAACTGGAATCTCAGAAATGGTGGTGTGGTAAATGCAATTTATCCATGTATGTTGTTTGGTTCTTTCATGTGTAGTGGAACAATAAGCTTTCTTGCTGAGAATTGTGCTTTAAGAAATCAGTAAGTTCCTAAACTAACAGCTGTATAGTATTGTATAGAGTCTCACATCATGAAATGGAGCTGTGTTTGGAAGCTAACTGCACCTCAGTAACTTGGGTGTACCAACATACTGTTTGCTTTTGGGACAGTGGTTGAAGTGACAGTGCTTATCACCAACATGCATTAGCTTTTAACGTTGTCAACATACTATGGCCAGGACCTCAGTATCAATATAGAAGAGAAATTAATCACTGTGGAGGTATTTTTTTCTTCCAGATTAAAGTCTGGGTGACGGATACAAAAATTCAAGCATCTACTTTTAATAACTTAGCGTAGAACAAATTTCTAAGCCT
Source organism: Porphyrio hochstetteri (assembly GCA_020800305.1). Lineage (NCBI taxonomy): Eukaryota > Metazoa > Chordata > Aves > Gruiformes > Rallidae > Porphyrio > Porphyrio hochstetteri. The sequence continues at coordinate 62,372,702 of CM036908.1, read as the reverse complement.
CTAAGGAGATATGCAGAGTCACTGGTGACTTTAGTAATCTTTGCACAGGTTTTTCTTTCATCCATTAAAAAAACCCTTTGTTTTGTGGAAGAGGAACCCCATCCACTACTAGAACTACAGCAGTATTGAAACATGTATATTCTTTTTTGCAGTCAGTAGTAGATCACGACCATCTTCTGTGAATTGCTTATTTTGATTTGATGTATAAGAGCAATTAACTTTAACATGCTTTGTTCTCTTTAATTTCTAGGTGTGGTGTGGGAAAAAACCTTGTTTGTTACACAAACACTGGGATAATTCAAATCACCAGTGTCCCATGGCTCAAGAATGCCAGGAGAAATACATGAAATGTTTTCAGCCACCATGCACGGACTGGGGAGAGTGCAGTGCCTCTGAACCTCTGCCTGCTAATATCAAGTGTCTGCCTAATTCTGGATACTTGGACAATGACTGTGCTAGAATTACTTTAATTTTTAATGGAGACAAAGTCCCTCAGGTGAGAACAGAATTATTAATGAAGTATGGCAATATGTGTAGGGATATATTCCATGTCAGAGCATGGAACATTACTGTTTCTTACTCCTTGCTGTCATAAACCTGCAGAATTTATTATGGAACATCTCTGTTGCTATTAATTGTGTTTTGTCTGAAGAGTGAGGCAAAATTAGGGTTTGTACTGAATATTTTATATAGCTCAATTCTTTCATTTCAAAATGGGCTCAGACTGTACTAAGATAGTCATGCAAGTTCAGTTTCTCACCCTTCATTCTAAAACCCCGTTCTTCACTTTTCTGCCCTTTCTTGCTGCTCTTTGTTGCTGCCTTCATCAGGTCTCAGTAACTGTAAAAGCTTTGAACATGTTTATTTTTGAGCTTTTTTTACTTGAACTGATGTCATGCCATCTCCTTTGCTTCTAACAGGGCACTACAACTGAAAAGATCTGTTCTGAAATTCGGTATTTACCGGCTACTAGGACAGTTTCTAGGGAGAGAACTTTGATAATATTATGTGATCTGTCTTACTCCACAGAGAATGCAGTGGAAGTTGCTATTGTAAGTATGAGACTTGTATTACTATACATAGGAAAATGTTTTCTTAGCACTTTGAGCTAGGGAAGAGAGTCAAGCTTGTTTTACTTCAGTACAGGTACTGCAGTCTGTGCTCTAGGCCGTAAAGCAGTTTTTGTGATCTTACAATTGCCTGTAATGCTGGATAGCTGAAACCACAGGCAGCCACTACAATCTCCTGATAAATTAATTACTGTAAAGACCAATTCGGCCCGAATTAGTGAATAGGTACCTGCCTGTTCTGTGAGAAGTCTTGGTCTATTGACCTTCTCAGGAAAGAGACCTGGTTGCAGATGGCTCTTCTAAAGAAGCTTCTGCAGTGGCTGCTGCATTAAATACATCAGAGCAAAGTGGGAAGTAGAAGAAGGTGCAAATTGAGTAGATGAAAGTAACTGTTGTCCTATATAAAGACTTGCTTTAGAGGTAGTTACAGCCCAATCACTCAATGGCTTGCATATTGCTTGTTTTCCAGGTAAAGAGTTAATTTTCATAGTAAAGTGCTCAGGCAGAAGTTGGACTGTCTGTGTTTACTGAAAGAACATGCTGAGCCATGATGCAGGAAGCGAAGTGTTACGGTATAAATAAAGCAGACTATTAGTCCAAGTATCTATCTAGATAATTCCCATGTCTTGAAGTGCTCCAAACTATAACTAAGTTTAGCTCGGCAGCATAAGTAATGTGGAAGTCAGCTGCCTTTTATGTGAGGTATGTTAGATTAGTAAGTAGGCGTGTTACCCACCAAGTCTGACACTGCATCTGCAGTTTGGATAGAGCCAGCCATACCTACGTTGGGACTGTAAACTCCTAGGGTACTGTTTGTAACTCCTGGCATGTAAACTCAACCTAGTGAACCTCAATTAAGATGTAGCTGGATTTACATTGTAGATTTTCCACAGTTAGGAGATTGGAATAACTCATCTTTGGCTTTCCCCTTCACTCCCTTTAGTCTTTTGTCCCCCATCGAGATGAACAAGATAACAGCCTCATACAGAATGCTGCCAATACAATAGTAAATGCAATCACGAAGCGGCAGAACAGCTCTGTTATGTTGGCAGTCACTGAAGTCAAAGTAGAGACTATTGTTGTTGGGAATTCATCATCAGGTAAGGTTCTTGGTGCATACTTCTAAGGGTTTTCTGTTCCCTAGTCTTATTTTTCTTTACATAAAATTATAGAACGTGCAAGTTTGGAAGGGACCTTTGGAGGTCATCTAGTCCAACCCTTCTGCAGTGAGCAGGGACACCTTCGCTAGATCAGGTCGCTCAGAGCACCATCAGGCTTATTCTAGAATATCTCCAGGGATGGGGCCTCCACTAGCTCTCTGTGCAACCTGTTCCAGTGATCCACCACCCTCATTTTGAAGAATTTTTTCCTAATTGGCAAACTAAATATACCTTTTTCTAGCTTAAAACCCTTACCCCTTGTCCTAATGCTACATGCCTTTGTGAACAGTTCTTCCTCATCTTTCTTATAGACACCCAGATGTTGGGGAAACTAGCAGCAATTAAAGAAATACCCTGATCTATTGCTGACTGAGAAAGTGGCTTTGAAATCAAAATTCTGTGCTTGTGCTAGTTTAAACTTAACCTCATCCCTAGTGTAATAGCCCCACCTATTCTTGCCAGTGACTTCAACCTCATTCTCCAATTTTTACAAGATCAGGAGGAGTTCTTGTGTCCTGTTCAAATCGTTTCAAATTCCCCTACATTAACCTTAACCCGACATCAGCCCTTGATGATGCTGCACTATAGAAACTAACAGTGTGAGGTGAGGAAAATAGGGGGAGGGGGAGGACACATAGTGTGATGCCATGCCTCTTCTGAAACACTTATGTATTGTTTACCTTGAGAGTTAAAGATGTCCAGTATCTACTTGGCCATGATAATGTAAAACTTTGCTTTGTCTTTCAACGTGTTTCTCACTAGTGCACAGCTGGCTTAAAGTGTGGTGTTCATTATTCTTAATGAGGATATGGTGTGGCTGGAGAGACCTTTATCTCTGAATATTGGCTCTCTAAGATTTATGCTAAAGTAAGCAGTTCCACGCCTATGTTCTGCCCCAGGGTGACAGGAGGTGGTCTTGTGGAAGACCCCTGGTAGCCTCCAGTTCAACTAAGCCCTAGAGTGGAAACCTTACAGTGGTAGGAGACTCTCCCAACTTTTTCCTACACCTCCCCAACATAATCTTCTGGAAGATCTTCCAGACGTAGTCCAAGCAAGTAAAATTCCTGGTTCCACTTCCTTTGCATTTCCCTTCTTGGGAATGCATTTCATCTGTTAAAGCCTTGTGCTATTTCCTCAGCTTCCCCTGAAGGAGTGCATTGGCTTTGTTCTTGTCTTGGAACAGAAATGTCATAGATGATAAAGAATCAAGTCAGCTTGATTCTGTGATACCTCAGCCTCTTCTGATTGTGCTTTAAATACTAGGGCAAAAAGGATTGGAATTACTTTGCCTCCTACCTCAGTAAGATTCAAAGATTCTCCTAAGAAAGTGGATAGACTTTGTCTCCTGCAGCTAGCACAAGAGAATAATTTCCAGATTCATAATTTTAATATGGATGCTCAGTATTGACCACTGCCCGTAGTTCTTTAAGTGGGGCTGTTATGAAGTAAACTGTTATTTGATTTGGTTTGTTGCTGCCCCTTAATTGGGTGAGGTAGGTAGAAACCTATCACAAAATGTGGCATAAAGCCCTTATGTCTGTTGAGAGTCTCATTTCTGTGGGATGTTCAAGTGTGTAGGTGGAGATGATCATTTAGACACTTCATTAATTTCCTTTAGCTAGAAGCAAAAATATACTGAATTTGGAATCTATATATAGACACCTTTTTTTATAAGAGCCTTCTGTTAAGTAAACTTGGACCCACAGTCATATGATGAAATGATAAATGTGATAGCAGTGAGAATGCAAGCTTTGTATTTTAATCTTGGAAAAGCTGGTATGAAGAGCTCCTTTTTCCTTTAAGTATTCCCCCCATTCATGGTTTATTATTAGATTGCTTATGAAAAATGAGGAGAGAATAACACTTACTCCTAAGAGTACAATCCTTCCTCAAACTGCTGAAGTACCATTTTTAGATCCCTTAAACTGCAAAACATGGTTGGCCTTGTTCATTCCTCTTTACCAGAAGGAAATGTTTGAGAATGTGTCACATTCCACATAACAGTATGTTCATAAGACAACTTAACATTAGAATGAAATACCGTGGTGTTGAAGCAGTTGGTTGCTTTTGTACAGCCACTTGCAGGTTATTCCATAAGCAGTTGTCTCTAAAACTGCAGAGGGAATTTGTGGATCAGAGATTAAAGAGGCAGGTTGACAGCATTTGTCTACGAGAGCTTTTGGGCAATCCTGCTGTTGCTACAAAAAGCAAAGCACCTCATGCCTTATTGCCTCTTACCATGTGTGAGTTCTTGCTTATCAAGGAGAGTAGAAAAATGTTGTTCTGTCCTAGCAGTAAAGCCCTTGAGGATGGGAAGGGGGGAACTCTACACACAGATAACTCTTCAGGAGTAGTTTCACAGAGAAATAATCTGGGTCTGCCTAGCAGGGAAAGTACTAGTGAGGTTTGTGATTGGCAATGTGGAGAAAAGCAACTACCCTCAACTCCTTTTGTTCACTGAGCAGTGAAGACTCCTGTCTGTAGTGACAATATCCTGGTGGTTTATTCTGAAGTACAACTGGAACATCCTAAGGAGTGTGTCACTGATTTGGTTACACAGCTCTAAACTGAATGGACTTTGAGATAGTTGATACATAAATGTCTGTGCACTTTTGATGGTAAAGGACTCTTCTTCCTGATAGTGAATCAGAAATATGTCCTGCATTTAAGTGCCAGTAATTCTAGAGAACTTAAAGGCCAGTACTCTTTGTAGCCTTCCTCCTACAAGGGTGGACTTCTGGTTCTGAAGGGTCAGTCCAGAGGTTTTCTGGTCTGGTGTAGCTTAGGTGCTTGAGAAAGGGGTAGTGCTTCTGTGATGAGTTTGTTTTAAGGGCAAAAACCCCTCTCAAATGTAAGCATTCCCACCCATCACTAAGCAGGGAAAACTCTTACTTAGCTTACACTAGTAAAGAGTGTTTTCTAGATGGACTAATGCATTCAGACAGTTATCAGTGTGCCGTAATCATGCCTTACTTTCTTCTAAAGATCTTTCTAGGACTAATCTAGTTACATATGGGTAATTTTCTTGCAGATATCATGCTTTATATCTAGTTCTGTTAACTCAAGACTCTTTTTTTTTTTTTTTTCATTTGCCCTCTAGATTATTTGGTTCCAATTCTTTGTGCTGTATTTAGCATTGTATGGCTGACTTGCATAATCATCTGTGTGTGGTGGACTCGGAAGAGAAGAAAAGAGAGAGAGAGAAGTCGTCCTCCCAGAGAAGAGGGTGCCAATAACCAATGGGCACCTTTAAATCCCATAAGAAATCCTATAGACAGATCTTACAGTAACAAAGACATTCGTTATGAATGCAAAAACTTCATATCTCCTCAAAAAAGAACTTGTGATGCAGTAGAGGAGTATGTAGAGTATGAGGAAGAGGAGGATGAAGAGGAGGAAAGAGATGAGGAAATGGACAAATTCCTCTCTCACAAACTCACAAAGCCTTTGCCGACAAAGGCATCTGACACATCAGAGAGCAGTCCAGTAAAGAAATCCCATCAAATAGGCAAAATGGACAACAGATCTGTAAAAAATGTGAATGCATCAAACTTTGAAGGCAGTAGAGACTAACCTGTATTTGGATTGTAGGCAGACCGTGTGCCTACGCTTACTGGGGAGGGGAAAAATTGACATCTCCACTTTGCATCAAGGACTAAAAATATCTGGAGTCAAAAGTTCATAGTTTCTTTATTTTGAGTAAAAAAAAAAAATTAAATAAAAATAATAAATAAAATTTATTTTGTTTCTTTAGCCTTGTATAAATTATTCAATGACTGTCAGATGAAAAAAAATGAGTAATCTTTGATAGTTGCTATTTTTGTAAAGTTTACTTATAATACACTCGCTGTGTGGCAGAGGAGAGGTTGTATTTTCAATATGTGTAAAGTTTATTACAAAAGACTGTACACTGTTTACAGAATGTATTTCTTTTTATTACTTGCTCTAATTTAATGGTGGCTTTAAAACCTCCTGGTTGAGGAAATTTGTGTGAACTTTAAACTGCTTTCTTGACTTTGAATCTCTATTAATGGCAGCTCACTGCACTTGTTACGTTAGTAGCTTCTGTAAGATTTTTTCCAAATTTGCCTTACACACTTTGTAATAGGAACAAAAAAGTAATTATAGAGATCTTTCAACTGTGGTTTAAAAGTGGCCTTTTTATTTCTGTTTAATTACTTTAGAATTGCAGTATTGAAGCATGTGACAAGTGCCTTGAGATTAAACTTTTTCTATAGCAACTGTCAAAGACTGCCATATCAATATAGTAAAATTGTGAGAACTCTAGGTTCCCCAACTGACACAGTTTATTTTCTAATAGTGAAAGTGCTTTTTTTGTAAATATGTATATATTAAATGAATCACTCTGTATATTTGATTTAATAACTTAAATATTTTGGTCTTTTTTTTTTACATGTCATTCCTTTTAATTTATGTTGCAGAAAAGGAGGTTTTATGGCAGTTTATAAGACTTTTTTTTTGGTATTATGTCCAGATTAGAAAATGATGTTAATAAAATCAATGTTAGGAATCTGTTGGTCATTTGTATTTACATAGGAACATAACCACTTATGTGTAAATAGATCCAGAAATATTTGTTTATCCCCATGTTCAGCCCATCTCAAGAACACGTAACGGGTGCATCTACTGTACAGAACCAACATAGCGAGGCATTGTTTTTTCTTTTGTGAATATGTTAATTACATGTGGTATTACTTTTTTTGCGTTTAAATACAGGCCTAATGAAGGGAACAATATTTTCCTCAATCCTGTTTCTGTTGTGTTTTATTCATCTTTCGCTCTAAAGAGAAAATAAAAAAAGAGGCTGGTGAGCTCAGAAGATGGGAGTATCTCTCTAGAAATGGTTACTTGTAATGGAAGGCTTAGGCATTTTTAAAAGGCTTTATTATTGCTATTAAGTGGGCAAACTATACGTTTACTTTAAATACCGAAGAAGCATAACACTACATACACCTGGTTACCCTACCAATGAGAGGAGGTGATGTTTGAGAGTATAAACTCTGGCCCATGAACAATGTAAACATGAATGTTTTGAAACCAGTTATTTTATACGGGAACGCAGGATTTGCTTTGCAGGATCTTCTGTTTTAGTACATTTTTGTTTGACATGTTCTTAAAAAAAAGAAAACTTTCAGAAAAGAAACTATTTATTAAAGCATTTTATAATGATGTTTGTTGTAACTTTTTTACTTGTGCTAAATATTCAAAACTTATTTTGATAACCTGGTTAGGAGTTAGTTTAGAAAAGGGTACTATCCTTCTCATGTTCCCCAGTATAATCCTGAGTATTTAAACCAAAAACACTTTTTCTGCTACTCTTGTAACTTTTTGTACTGTAATGCTGCTGTCTTCCATAATCTAATAAAATGATTCCCTCATTGTGTGTAAGATACCTCAGACTGTGTTTGCTTTCAAAGTGCCCAGCGTGGTGCTGTGGAAGGAGGAGTGATACCCCTGACTGAACACAGGGTGCTCCTGTAACCAGAGCTTGCAGCCTGCATCCAGGCCCTGATACTTCCTGCACCAGCTGGGCAGCCTTGTCCCCTGCCCACTGCTGCACTGCTAACAATTTGTGTGGGAGGTGGCATCCCGCCTGTGGGCCAGGGACATAAACGCCTCCAGTACCTAATCCGGAACCTTCTGAACGCTGCCTCACACTAAGCACTAAGGCTGGTTATAGCTGATGGTTACTGGCCGTGCGTACAGTGTGTCTGTGTTGAAATGGCTCTCCTCCCAGCTGCCAAGCAGAGGCTTGCCTAGCTGTATCGTTTTGCTTCCTTGGGTGATAAGAGGGCTGTCTGAGCATGCAGGGGCTCAAGGTATTCTTGCCAAAATGAGTTGGATTTTTAAGTAATACCTTTCTCCTGTTCTGCAGCCGTTCAGACCTCTTTCTTGTTGTGCTCCAATTTCAGTTTAGTAGGTCTGTGCCTGTTTCTTACAGTGACTTGACTTGCTTTTGTGCAGAATATTTTCTGTAGTAAAAGGTGAACTCTTGCATAAGATAACAAGGAATATGAAAGTTGAATTTTTCCCAGTAGCTATCAACTTCCAAAGCACAATTCTCGAGCCTTTGTTACTCTTTTCCCCGGAGTATTGGCTTGTCTTTGTCTTGCTGAGAGGTGTATAAGTCTGTTCTCAAATCAAACTCTATTGTTATCAGATATCTGTGGGTGGGGGAGGGGAAATCCAAAGCTGAGACAAGGAACCAATACTTGCCAATGATGACTTTCTAAAATTAACTCTGTGTTGCCTCAGGAAAGCTCAGTGGCTGCCGTTACCACCTCAGACATAGAAGGAGCAACATGCTTAGCCATTCAGGACAGTGCCAGGCCAGACAATGACCTTGTGTGAGATGTGCTGTGCCACAGTAGTTGCAAGAACATGCTGCAGAGAGCAAGTTTGGATACTTGCAATGTACTTAAAATAGCTGAAAGAATGGTCCCTGTTGGAGGCTTTACCTGAATACAAATAAATGTGGTGGGTGTTGCTGCTGCAGGCAGAAAGAGAAGTAACAGGAATTTCTATATGTACAGAATGAGGCTGTGCTGTTCTGGCATGCAGCAGTGAGCTGGCTTGCTGCCGCCTCATCTTACTGAAATAGAGCATGAAGTATCAGGGTCCCAACAGCGCTTGTCACCCAGTGTGCTAAACAAGGGGCAGAGCGTTCCCCCATGGCTGATACTGTGCCCCAGGCTTGTTCCCATGGATTCCCAAAAGCCCTTGAACAAGTATGCAACTTGCTTGGTGCTGTTTGCCTGCCAAAACTGAGTATTGTTTTACACCACCTTCATGTGATGGCCAAGGGTGAGTTATGCAGACTGAGATACGAGAGGCAAAATGGGTAAGAGAGGAGGGTGAACAGAAAGTAAACTTCTTGTCTTGTACGGTTTAACCTTGATCTGTTTTAAGCAGATTCCATTTTGGTGCTGCTCTTTAATTGCACCCTTTCTCCACATCAGTAGTTTTGTTTCATTTTGACCAAAATTTCATGTAAAAATTTGTATATCTCAACTTCTTGTTGATCCTTAGTATGCACTGAGCATCCTCTTACTTGGAGAATCAAATCTGTTATAACTACATAATGAGGAAAAACAGTAAATGGGTTCTTCCTTGAGATGTTTTTTCACATAGCAAACATTCACATAGTTTTCTGGTCTAGGGGTTCCCAGGAGAGGCTATTGGTTTCAAACATTCTGTCAAAAAACCAGAAGTAACTTACTGCTGCCTCATGTTTTTTTTAAGAGAGGTTGAAAGGCATCTGAGTCACTGCCTTGAAAGCTGTGGAGGACACTAGTTGCAATGCCAGCATAAGGGATTTGGGTAGCATGGAGTTAACTCCTACAGGAATTTGGGATGGTTCAATTTGGTCACAGGTGTGGTAGATCTTTCTCTTCATTCTTGAGTGCTGATCAGTTATCATCCGCCTTTGGATGCAACAGAAAAGATGAGCCTGAAGAAGAGTTCAAGTAGCTTGTGAACCTCCCCATGGCAGTTAGCATCCCTTCTGTTAGGCAGTCTAGCTGTGACCTTTGGGAGCTGCTTGTGAGCCAGGAAAGTAGACATTTGCTTCATTTTTTCTCCTTTTTTCAACAGTAAAGGAGGTGTTTTGAGTCACTCTTGGTAGGAATCTTGCTCTGCTCAGTGCTGCAAAGCAGTCCCTAACTAGCTGTTTGTCCTTATTTCATCACAGATGGTGGAATAAAGAGCGGGCTTCTAAAGCAGTAAGGGATCAAATAGTCCCCTTGGGAATGGGATGTGACTAAATCCTTCCCGTGTTCATCCTTCTTACAGCACCATTTCTCATGCACGCAATGTTTTTATATGGATATGTGGGGCTTTTGCTCTATATACAACTGATTTGTTTCAGCAAGAGAGGTACAAAAATATCTCTTCCTCAAACATTTGATTGTAAACATCTGCTTGCAGTCAAATGTTTATGTCTTTTTTTCTGTCTTTTTTTTTTTCCCCTGCAAGTATCACTAATGTTTGCAGTTCGTTGGGTCACCTTTTCCATTTCAAAAGCCAGTAAAATCTGGGTGGTTCATATGAATCTCTTCTCTACATCATAGTTATAATCTCTGGAGCAAAAAGAAGATGAGATTGTACAGGGTGGTGTCTGTGTTCATAGCACCAAGTCACTCTTACAAATTTCCCAGACAGTGACCCAACTTTCTTGCCTCAAAGTTAAAGATCCAGGTTATTTGCAGGGAATCTTCCCCAAGACTGAGCAGTGCTATCTTGATTCCTGCAGCTAGTGATGAGTGCCATGGCTCATCCCCATAACCTGTTCCTACAACTATGCAGATGGAACACATCCTTCTCAAAGGACACTTTGCGATACCTTTATGAGAGGACTCTGTAAATAAACTAGTTTTGTGTGAAGCTTTCAGGAGGAACTTTAATTCCTTTCCCTCACAACAAAGCTGCTTCTGTTTTTTTCTTTGGGGGAGATAAGGTGTTATGCTTTTGTTCATGCTAACGATACTCCATCCCTATTACTCTTAGAACCATGGCTGCACGAAGGATGTGTGCTTTTCTGAAAAGCAAACTAAGCTTTCTCTTTTTTCCAGTGGTGGATCAGGCAGAAGGATCACTTCTCAGGTGTAAATGTGGTGGTCCTGTACAGATGCAAGACCATGACCAGGGAGTCTCGCTGTTTTCTGGTCTAGGGGTTCCCAGGAGAGGCTATTGCTTTCTGACAAAAAAAAACCCAGAAAACCAACTGAATGCAAATCCTTCAGTGCTGCTTGGTAGGGAAAGACCTGTTAATTTGTAGATCTTTCTCACCTGCTGTCCTATCTTTTCTCCCACCCTTCTGAAGTAGGCTTTGTTGGAGGGGACTTCTCCCTGTGGCAGATCGGCTGATAGGCTATGTATGAAAGAAGGTTGATCAGGGAGCTGTGGAGCAGGTTTGGAAAGTGCTGTGGCAGCTGTGTGAGGCCTTTGAAGGCTTGGCCATCTGTCTGGAGGCACAACTGTGGGCATAACCCCACCTACTAATTAACAGTTACCTGTGGGCGGAAGTTGATTCAGCCAACAGCCATACTGGTGCAGATGAAAGGTCCATCTAGTCCAGTACCCTGTGTCCTGCAGTGGCCAGTGGAAGATGCTTAGAGAAAGTGCAAAAAAGCAGCAAATTGCAACACGAGCACTTCTCATAACCCATCCAGCTTCTGCGGGTCAGTGGTTTAGGGGCTTCCTGAGCTAGGCATGGTTGATGGGCACCTCTTCTCCACAGAATTATACCACCCCTTTAAATGCTTTAGGTGCCTGCAACATCTTATGGCAATGAGTTCCACAGCTGCACCATCAATTGGGTGGAAAAGTGCTTCCTTCTCTCTGTTATAAACCTGCTCTTTGATAGTGTGATGTGTAATACAGCAAGCAGTTGTTCCCTCCCCACAGCATTTGGGATTTACAGTGCAGACACCCCTCTTTCCCTGTTGTGGGATTCACAATCCCAGTCTATTTCATCTCTTCTAGCAGAAATGCTTTTCCATGTCTCCAGCTGTTTCTTCCTGCATGAGCTTCATGCTCTCCCAAATTATTCTCTGCCACTTTTGAGTCGGGATGACCAAGAAGCAGCACTGCTAAGGGGGTCCATGTTGGGCCTGAGCGTTGCAATCCTGTTGGGGGATGATGACGACACAGGACTTGTGCACACAAGGCTAGTAGAACTGATAAGGTGAGTAGAAGAACTAACCCTAGAGCATCAATAAATCCAGAGATGAGTCAGAGAGGTACCACATCACATTGCTTCATCCCTCTTCGATATCTCTGCTGCTGAAGAGCCATGCAGCAAGGCATGGTTGGCGCAGTCTTTCTCAAAGGTGTGTGTGTAGTAGCTCTGTGCTCTCTGAGATCAGGCCAAACTGGCCGCGCTCATGCTGTACCTCCATCACTCATGGTTTGCTGTTGGAGAGGAAAAAGGGAGGAGGAAGAGAAAAAGGTTTGGGTGGCTGGTGGCCGTTGTCCTGTGCTCAGCCCTGGGCAGACACGTGGTTGCTCGAGCCAGGAGGAGAGCAGTCTGGGCGGCTCCTAGCAGAGAGTAGCAGCTCCTTTTCATTCATGCTCTGCTGTTACTAAAAGCTTGCCCACAACTCAGAACTGCTGCAGACAGCTTATTTTGGGAGCAGAGGAAATACCCTGGCAGGGGCCCTGGTACCTGCCACGGCTGGACAAGGCAGCAACGAAATTCCATTCAGGAACGGATGAAAATTAGTTTTGTATATCTAGGAGTGGTAGTTTTATACAAAGCTGTACGTGTTACATCATTTTCAAATAGCATATGACAGATTTGGGAAGGGGGGATGTCCCTCCTTTTGCATCCTTGTTAGAGGCAGTCTCAGGACCCGACCTCTCTATGGATTAGAAACTCAGGGCCAGTTTGTATCTGTTTCTCCTTTTGCCAGGTGGCTTATCTAGTTCTTCCCTCTTTGGTGGTCCCTTCCCTGATGAACATCTACTTGATGGCTACATTCCAAATTCCTCCGTGCATTATTTACAAGGAGGTGTAAAGGGACAGGAGAAAGGGCCATGTGAACCCCCAGTCAGCCTGCACAGGAGATGAGCGAGCCAGCCTTTGCTCCAGCCAAGGGGACATCCCCGACCTGGCCTGCCTTCCGTGGGGCTGAAGCTCCCCTGGGCAGGCCTGACCTCTCTGCAGGGCACCGAGTGTTCAACTGCCGCAGCCTTTTCTAATCTCTGTTTCCCAAAAGCAAAACAGAGACTGCAGCAGCAGCTTCTCAACAGGAGCCAAAATAAGGCATTGTTGGAGTTGAACATTTGGGCAGATTAAAAGGTGTGTGGATCAGCAGGTTCTCCTCTCTGTATCTCTCATTTTACTGTTTTAAATAAAGTGCACCTCTCCACCGAAAAAGAAAAAAAGAAGAAATAACATGGTAGTGAAGCGCTCTGCCCTCTCACCATGTCCTCTGAGCACTGGGAAGCACGAGGGTGCTGCCTTGGTGCCGGGGACCCTGGTGGGCTGCTGATGGGAGGGATCCTGGATGCACCAAACCTCAGCCTGTCGGGAGTCCCTGGCATGATGGCATGGGGACAACCCTCGTACATGGCCCTGAGGCGCCACGGATGCAGTGGGTGGGTCGGCGGGGAGGTGTTCTGACAGCCTGCTGACATCACTTTCAGTACAGATAAACCAGCGAGGTTATCTCAAGTGCAGCAATATCCTCTAAAAAAGTGAGGAGGAGAACCTACTTTGCACTGTGTCACCATGGATAAAAACCTGTTACCAAGCAGCGGTGGTGGGAGCTGAGACCCTGGTGCCTTCTACGGGCATCGTGCAGCAGCCTGGGTGTGCAGGACCTGCAGCGAAGTGTAGCAGTGGCACTACGTGGCCCACATTTTCCAGCCCGGGTGTTTAAATTTTGGTCTATATTTAGTGCCCTAAATGAGTGCTTTGATTTGCAGTGTTTCCAAGCACCTGCTGCTTCCATTGACTCTGGTGGTCTATATGGGTCCCGGCAATCCTCAGGGTTAAGCTGCTCTCTCTACATGCCTAAATTTGGGTACTCGGGTTGGGAGCTGCGGGTGCCGCATTCTGCTTGGGTCTGTGTTTCTCCTGCTGTGGGGTAAGGTGCTAACCGGGGGTTTGTGGGCAAAGTGTTTTCAAAACAAGGGCGGCTTTGATTTGTAGGTTTCTGGTTCAGCTCATCGGAGTGATTAATTGCTTATTGGAGCAGAGAGCAATTAAAACTTCTGGAAATAAAAACTGAACTGAAGGTGGACTACTCTTCCCCAGCAGCAGAGGCCCACTCACTGCCTGTGCGCCGCTGCAGCCCCTCTCTCTCTCATAACAGGAGTGTTTTTTGCGGCCTGTGCCCTGCAGACCTGGTGGGAACACTGAGGTCTGACACCAAATCACGACCACCAGACTGCAGAACCCTCCGTCTGCCTGCCACAGCTCCACGGGGCACCGCTGCCAGCCGGGCCAGCACTTGCCTTTTAAGGAGCCCTGGCCTGGAACAGGGCATAAACACTTCTCCCTTTCACACTCCTTTCCCGGGCAGGTAATTTATGTATCTAGGTAAGCACTGGCAGCCATGTCCACGTTCCTGTCCCTCTGTAATATCCTGTTGTTGCTTTCCAAAGAAAAATACCAGTAGATATTCAAGGTTACTTCCTTGGCATGCTCTGTGTGTTTTCAGCCCGATCGTATCTGCGCTGCTTAGACATTTCCTGACATGCTGTGTCTCCCCTCTCTTGCATCACAGGCTGAGCGTTAGCTGCATGCTTTGCTGCACCAGACCTCTCTCCCCTGACCGCAGCCCCGACTCTCTTTCAGAGGCTTATTCCCAGACACGTTCTCTCCTTTCTGCTACCCCCACTCCCCCAGACTGCTCCCCAGGTACTTCTTCACAGTGCTTGATGGACATTGGATCCTGAAGCAAGTCTTTACCCAGGGCAGGAGATGAAGATCGAATGCGGCAAGGATCAGGTACCCACACAAATGTGGGTGTTGCAAAGGGCCCTCAATACTCTTGCTTCAAGGGAAATGGTGGTTTGAAAAGTCTCACTCTCAAAGGTGGTTTGAAAAAGTCAACGCAGGCTGACTGTCCCAAGGCTGCATCCAGACCACTTCGCGCTGGTTCTCTGCAGCATCTGGATGAGATGGAGCAGCCCCGGGATCCTCGCTTGTGCCTGGTTCACCGACCTGATGCTGCTCCCTTTTCTCATCCTGTCCCTGAGAAGTCTTGGTCCAGGTTTGTGGGTTCCTCATTGCTCCAGGATGTATTAAGGAGATTGGAGCCCGTACCCAGCTCCACTCCCAGGCGTGGGCTTCTGCAGCACGGTCCAGCACCCAGCACAAAGCCTGTATTGCGCGTGATGCTGCAGATGAAAGCTGTTGTTTGTTTACAAGCTTTCCTCAATTAGAACTCATTTGCTGCTCACACACTATATTTAAAAGCTCATGTTTAAATCAGCGGTGGTGATTTAGGAGTGCCTGTTTTGTTTTCTTTCCTAGGTACATATGATAATTCCTCCACCTGTTGCTAAAATCTGTTGCTAATATCTGCTGTCAGGTCTTTCTTTCTTTTTCTTTCTTTTTCTTTCTTTTTTTTTTTTCTTTCTTTCTTTCTTTCTTTCTTTCTTTCTTTCTTTCTTTCTTTCTTTCTTTCTTTCTTTCTTTCTTTCTTTCTTTCTCTTTCTTTCTTTCTTTCTTTCTTTCTTTCTTTCTTTCTTTCTTTCTTTCTTTCTTTCTCTTTCTCTCTCTCTCTCTTTCTCTCTCTCTCTTTCTCTCTTTCTCTCTTTCTCTCTCTCTTTCTCCTTCCTTCCTTCCTTCCTTCCTTCCTTCCTTCCTTCCTTCCTTCCTTCCTTCCTTCCTTCCTTCCTTCCTTCCTCCCTTCCTTCTTCCCTCCCTCCCTCCCTCCCTTCCTCCCTTCCTTCCTCCCCTCTTCCCTCCCTCCCTCCCTCCCTTCCTCCCTCCCTTCCTTCCTCCCTTCCTCCCTTCTCTCTTTCCCTTTTCTTTTCCTTTCACCAGGATAGCCAGAGTCCTACCAGTGTTTATTTAATCACAACTGTTTATTTCTCATACATTTCCCTGTCTGCAAGTCCATCTGGGATCAGGCAGGAAAAAGCTTTGCGATTAAGCTGAATTTTATCAAAATATACAGAAAGTTTCAGTTTGAGCACTTTGGCATCCCAGGATCTACTCAGAGCCACTCACTCTCTCAGTGAGGCTGTCAGCACACGGCCCCAGAAGTAGGGAGGGGACACGTTCATGTCCCTTTGCAGACCAGTGTCCTGGCCAGTGCAAGGATCCTGGGCGGTGGGGCAGCGGCAGGAGCTCTGCCCTGTGGGGTGCTTCCCCGACCCCCTTCCAACCTCAGGGGACCGCTCCAAACAGAGACACTGTGCCCTCACACCGGGGCCCCACTGACCTTTTAGCCTTAATCGTTGCAGGTCAGGTTTTTTTGTTGTTTCCCAAGGTTTTTGGTTTCTATAACTTTCTTGTCATTTTCTTTCAAACTGGTTAATTTTCCGTGATGCCCTTTTTGTTAATTCATTGCAAACTCAGCATCTGATGTCTATGCATGCATCTTTCAGAACATCAACTCAATCAGATCAGATTTACCCACGGGAGGATGACTTCAGCCATTCAAGAAAAGTTTCGTTGAGGTTGCAAAGCCCTCACTATAAAGCTTGTCCTGTGTTTGTGTGCACTTCTACCTTCCCGTGAGTGAAACCTGGGAGAGCTGCTTACCTAACTTCCAGTGTGAACTTAGGGAACCTGAGGTAAGCCCAGGATGAGAAGATAGCTTTCCCTGCTGTATGGGTGAACAGATCCAGCAGACTTCCTGGGAAGGGGAGCATGCCCAAGACTTCACACCTGTGGTTTTGGGTTTCATCAGTCATTCCCCAACTAAACCTGTCCTGCCACAGTCCTATTTGTAGCATTTTCCATTTTAATATGCTCCTGTTCCACCCACTGAATTTTTATGACACGGAGTGTTTTCCAGAGACCAGGATGGGTTTTCTAATGGGCTGTGAACTGGGACGCTGACAGAAATGTTCCCACATAGATATCTGATTAGGACATGACATTTATTTCTTCCATGCCGCTGAAACCTCCTTATATTTCATGCTTTAGCCAAGCAAGGGTCAAGTGTCGGCCCCTATTTCCCAATTCCACACCATGGAATTCCACAGAATCATTCTGGATTTTCTGCAATGTGCACGAAAAGGTTTTTGGTCCTTTCATAGTTTTTGGAACAACTTGAATGTCTTTGTCAGATAACATAATCTTGAGTAAGATAGAAACAAGAAAGTTGAGTCCTTCTTGTATCTTCCATGCTATTTCCATCTCCAATGTATTTCCTTTCTCAAATTGCTTCTCTCCAGAGTCATACTCTGCCAGAGATAACTAGGTGGCGGTGAGTGAAGAAAGGACCCGTATTGTCTACAGCTTTGAACCATGAATAGCCTTTGGAAAAACAGCAGCAGAGAGAGATACAAGTTCATGTTGATAAAGCGGGTTGCCAAGTGACAGAAGACTTAATCCTGTTTCACTGAAGTTGGTGGTGAACTCCCACGAACGGCACTTTTATCTCTGCTGCCAGCCCATCTTGGTACCATCCACCACCAGCCTGAGCAGAGCATGGGTGGAATGTGGCTGTGGGTATGGGGCTGGCTTGGCCGGTTGAGCATCCTTCTGCCACGTCTGCTGGTGCAGGGTAGTGCGCATCCATGAGAAGCAAGGTTGCTTAGCTGAGGTTCAGTGCCATGCCAATGATAAGGATGCCAAGTCCTTGGTTTTGTGTTGTTGAAGGAGCATACAGATATATGCATCATATTTATGTATAGCAGGACCTCATTACCCACCAGTTTTTAAGCAAAAAAAAAAAAATCCCCACTGATGAAGACTGAGGCTCTCAGCTCTCCATTGGTACCCTAACTCATCCTCAGTGCTGGCTCCATCAGCAAAAGCCACCCCTCACTCTGTCAGTCCAAATCCCAGTACAGTTCTTGGCACATCGGGTCAACCTCACACGAAGGGCTCACCTCCCCTGCCCTCTGCCAGACCCAACGCTGTGCCTTCCCCAGGTGATGGAAGAGGGCAGAGCAATTTAAGGCCATTTCGGTAGCTACCCACTTCCCTACTACCCTTTCTGCCCGCTCGGTGTGCATGACATGAAACACGGGGCAGCCCCTTGCGCGGCCGCTTAGCGCTCTCACCGCGACCGTTCGTCAAAGCCCTGCGTAATGTCAGCCGGCAAAGGGAAACCGGTTTATTTCGGTGCCTCCGAGGGGGCTAGATGAATAGCTGAACTGTGGCAGCCTAATGGATTTGGGAGGGGGGGGGTGGGGGCAGGGGGGGAAGCGGCATGGGACATGGCAACAATTTGCTGGGAGGCGTGTGGGGAAATGTTGTCACGGCGATGAGGAGCGGGAGATGGAGCAACAATGGCTCCAGTTTACATTGTGCTGCGCCGGCGCTGTGATCTGCTGCCAAGATCAACCCAGGAGAGAGGAACTTGAAAATAACACGAATAGTGTGGCAAGAGAGATACCCCACAGCATATCCTGCTCCCTCAGACTTCGCCTTTGAGTCAGGAGTGAAATATTGGAGCTATTGTGGTAAAGTGGGACTTAAAAATAGACGGAAAAAAATGCTGCCTTCTATTTTTTTTTCCCCCCTCCAAGGGGCCATTAATTGTTTCTAAGTTGTGCTACTTCTAGTTTGAGTCAAGAAGGAAAACACTTCAAGGCATTGAAAGGGCGAGAGAACATGTCACTCATCAGCTGCGGTGTGAGGGCTGCCCCTTATCTCCATCGCCATAGCGATGCTGCTGCTCTGGTTACTCTCCCTGTTGGGTTTCACATCGCTCCCGGCATTACCTCCGTGCCTGAGATCCTTTCGCAGGAGGCCTGGTTGATACCACAAGTCTTACAAAAATACTAAGCTCCGCTTTGGGATTGGGGTAGCATTTCTGGTTACCCATGTGCGTGCTCTGTAGGGACCACAGAGCTGGTGCCAGGGGGTTCTGCAGAGAAGGAGAAGCTGTCTTCCAGGGAAAAGCTGGGAATTGCCCTCTGTCTTGCAAGAGCAACACCCTGAAACCAAATTGGGTCAGGGGAGCCACAGAGCTTATATTTCTGCTAGTGTTTAACTTATCTCTGTTTTTGTGGTGATTGGTAAGCTGGGGATAGTGTGGTTGGCTGGTAAAGCTTAGGGGTCTCTGGGTGTTCAGAGAATTGCATGTACATGAATATGGGGTGAAGCAGACTGTCATCATGTCTGGTCACAGCGATGCTGCTTATTTATCATCTTCAGGAACAGTGTACACCTTTGCATTAGGCTCCTCTCCAGGCACTGCAGGATGCTGCTGCTGTTGGATCTCTTAGAGGTGTCTTTCTGGGCACAACCCCCCTCCCCTCCACACCCCCCACCTCTGAGCTTCCTTGGAGCAGAGAAGCCAGTCTGGGACATCAGCACCACCACTACCCTGGGACAGCTGTGGGCTTCCAGCCACCCTCCCAGGGGGTGCCTGCCCCTGCCATACCAGACCTGCTGCCACCCTTTGATGAGTGACTGCTGCCAGTGACAGGGCTGCTCCCCTACAAGGAGAATGCTGTGCTGGTTTGTATAAATATAGCACATGACATTTATGTCTGAGTTTACCAAATTCAGTCCTTTCCCACCAGTAAACTGTGAGAACCAGCAGGGTCACAGCTTTTATGGCCAGAAGGAATCGCTAAATCTGGATTTACCCAGATCACTAAGCTCAGTTGCTCAAGCTCAGTAGTTTGGTCCACTAAAACCCACATTGCTCTGAAGATGCTGGGAGATCGAGTGCATCTTTGTCCCAATAACTCATCACCATCATTGTTCAGTCATGTGCTTTCCTTCTGGTTCAGATATGTGTATCCTTAACTCTCAAACCACTGATGCCTTTGGGAATGTTAAAGATCCCAGCAGGACTGAAGGTCTTCACCCCTTCAAAGCATGTATGTCAGGCTATCTCAATCCCCTTTCCTAAAATTAAGGAAAGAATCAGTTTCTTAAGAGACTTCCTATAGGGTCTGCCATCCTCCCCTGCCCTCATATTGCTGCTGTGCCTGTTATGTCCATGGCAGATAACATATATCCCTGACATTCAGCACTGGAAACTGGGTCTCCCACAAACAATTTCCAAAACTGAGGATACTTCATTTTTTCCTCAGGCTCTCAAAAGGCACCCTGACCAAACCAGGTGTTTTGGGATGGGTTTAACTGAAGATCCCCATATGGCTGAGATCCTCCTGGCAGCAGGTCCTGGGAAAGCACTTCTGTGGGAGGTGGCCACCACTGAACAAGGACCTGATGGTTTCTGCAGGATGGTGACAGATACAGCTGTGCCTTGCCCAGGTCATGTCTCCTCCAGAAGCTCAGAAGAGCCACCATGCAACGGCTCATTTTTCCAGCAGATAGAATCAACAGAAGGAAGCAAATAAAGAACAATCAATCGTTTTAAAAGGTCAGAAAACCAGCCTCTTTCTGATGTGAAGCCTGACAAAATACCCAAGTGATGTTCAGAGATGGCATGACTTGATAAAGGTGATGAAAACACAGCATGGGGGCAGAGAAAGAACTCAGGGCCCAGTACTGCACTGGACATGGGGGCTGGCATCCTGGATGGGATCCCTGGCCAGCTGGGACAGGTCTGATGATACTGCTGTGGGAAGCAATAAGTGGTGTTTTGATTCCATCACATGCCCAAACACTGAAAGAGAAGCAGCCTCAAGTCCTTACCATTGGGGCTTTTCAAATGCCCTTAAAAAGGGAGAAAAACACCAACAGCACCCAAACATGGGAGTAAGAATGAGTCACTGTCTAAAATCTGGACATTCATGTCACGTTATGGCAATGCTTTTGGGCCCCAAAGCTCTGAGAGATTTCGACAACATGTGGTCTCACCTCCAGTTTTGGATGGAAGAAACCAGGCAAAGAGAACGTGGGATGTGTACCATGGGCCACACTTCTGGAATTGTCTGTCTACCCAAAGGAATCACTTTCCAGCTACAGCTCCTTCCTTAAGCTTGGCTTAGTTCATCACAGGACAGAAGTTTACCCCATTAAGCTCACTTGATATTAGTCTGTTGGGCTTTGCTCACTCTATGGAACAGTGGCATGTTAATGTCCTGGAGCAACGATGTGTCAACATCCCAGAGCAATGATGTGTGAACATCCTGAAGCAGTGACATGCTAGTGTCTTGGAGCAACGACATGATAACGTCCTGGAGCCAGCTGTAACCAAATCCTCACTTAAGCCATGGTAATACTTATTTTACCTGGGGACCATCAAACTTGTGGCTTGTCAGTTTTGGCACACTGTGACTTCGTAGAAATGTGCAAGACTGCCTGAGAAACTGCCTTGCATTATTTTTATTATTATATTATTGTCATATTTTTACATTTTTCTCTTTTTTTATTTTTCCATGTGTTCCAAGCAGTTCAGTTCATCCCCCATTTCTAAGCCCAAAGCACGATAATTTATCTCCACTAAATTGTCCTTTCTGCTACAAGAAGTCCTCTCTGAACTTAGATCCTTTGTGGAGTTTTATTTGGTTCATCAAGGGACAGAAACATATGCCACAGCCTGCGTTTCCCATCAGAATGCACCTGAAATTCCAACAGCGAGCAAAAAAATGCCCCAACAAAACTCCCCGCCCACAGCCAGCCAAGAAAAACCCAAGCCCATAGTCAATAATTCCAAGGAATTCACAGGAACCTCACTCACACTCACCAAACAAATTCCTTGCTGGGAATTATTAGCTTGTTTGTAAGTGTTTCTCTGTGCAGCATTGCGTCTCAGATCACAGTTTAAGAATCATTTGCCCAGAGTGGGCTGACTCCAGAGATGGGCAATTCACCATTCCATCCACCCATCCACAGGGTAATGCCACTAAAAGGGGTCACAGCGTGGGGTCTGTTTAATCAGATAATTTCTCCTTTAAAGTGTAAAGCCACCACACAAGAGTGCCCACACCTTTGTACTCTCCTGCTATAAATGATTAGGTCTTCAGGAAAAGGGACATTTAACACTTGCTGTGTTTAATTTGGACAGGAGGCTGAGCAGCCTTCTCCTGTAAAACTGAGTGAGCGCCACAGAGCAGCCCGTGGCTTACAAACATGAGAAACGTATCTTCCTCGTGACTAATTAATAACAAACATGACCCATCTCAGGCACAGGAGCACAGTGATTCAGCAAATGCTCCAGCAATGGCCTAGATGGCATTAATCAGCTCTTGTGTCAGAGATAATGTGTGGGGTCATTTCGTGAACCAAGCCCGTGGCAGCAGCTCCTGCACACCTCTGACTCAGCTACAGCTTTGACACCATGAGGTGCCAGATTTCCCAAGCGACCTCAAGGTGGTTTCCCAAACGGGGAATCAAGTGCAGAGGGTTTGGAGCCCACACATCTGCAGTGGGACTGAGACTCCATCCAGCTGTTCAGTAAGCCAGCCAAAGGGCTCTTTGTGGAGGATCTCACACAAGGACGAGAATCATAGAATCATAGAATCATAGAATGGTATGAGTTGGAAGGGACCCCAAGGATCACAGAGATCCAACCCCCCTGCCACAGGCAGGGCCACCAACCTCAGGCCTGGATCTACACAAGGTTGCCCAGGGCCCCATCCAACCTGGCCTTGAACACTTCCAGGGATGGGGCACCCACCACCTCTCTGGGCAGCCTGTTCCAGCACCTCACCACTCTCTCTGTAAAAAACTTCCCCCTAATATCTAATCTAAACCTTCCTTCCTTTAGTTTTAATCCATTCCCCCTTGGCCTGTCATTGTCTATCCTTTTAAAAAGTTGAATCCCCTTATGCTTATAAGCTCCCTTCAGGGACTGGAAGGCTGCAATGAGGTCCCCCCGCAGCCTTCTCTTCTCCAGACTGAAGAATGTCATAGGAGAGGAAAATGTGCAAAAAACTTACTCTATGTGGATAGTTTTTAGGCTTGGACCCGATGATCTCTCGAGGTCCCTTCCAACCCCTATGATTCTGTGATTCTGTGATTCTTTCTTCTGCCTTTCCCCATCTGGTGGAGAGTCAATGAGACCTCCTGAGAGCACCTGCTTTCTTTCTACTCATACAGAGAGATGCTCCCAGGCTTGCTCCTTAGGTCTGGGCTTGTGCTTGGGTCTGGAGCTTGCCATGGGGGAGGGATATCCAGCCTGCCTTTGACTGCAGAGCATGCCCAGCAGCCCAGCTCAGCACTGCTGCTGTGGGACCAGCCCCTGGCATGGGCTGCAGCTGTGCAGCATCGCTTGCCACAAACATTGTGGTGTGCATGCACCGTGTCCACAGAAGCCCTCAAATTTTGATGGTTCAGGTGAGAGAACCTGTTTGGCAAGTGCTCCATGGCCCAGGAATTTGGGTCTCTTATAATCTGATCTCCACTTCATGCCTGCACTAGTCCCATGGCTGCTATCCCCTCTGCAGAGAGACTCCTTCCTTACAACAGTATCACTGTGCTGGGCAGTCTGCAGTGGGGCTTCCTGATACCCCTTTGGCATCCCTGGGTGTGGAGTCACACCAAAAGCCACTGAAAAGAAGGACCTCTCAATATTCCCCTTTTCAGCATTTTTTTTCTTTCCCACCACAGTGTGCACGAAGCTCAATTTTCCCTGGGCTCCATCCCCAGCCATCTCCTGTTTCCACTTCTGCATGCACCTCCCCAGGGACTACACACAGGTTGTCTCCTTTCAAATGTCAGCAGGAAGCAGAGTTCCTGCAGTCACAGATCTGCAGAGCAGCCCTCAAGCCAGAGCCCAGGCCACAAGCAGCACTGGGCGTTATTTGGACCAAACTCAGAAGAGGTCCTTGCTGTCCTCACAGAGGGATGCTAACAGGGTCACTACACCCCGCTGCCCTTCACACGGCTCAGGGATGTTCCCCAAGAAACATTCCCTGCAATCATTTTCATGCTAAGTCAAGCAGATATCAATATATTTACACCACAGGGAGATCCCCTGTGCTCTGTGTTTGGATACTTGCAGCTTTTTGATTTAAGAACATCTATGTTTGGAAGCAGTTGGCGATTTTTCTTTCTCACAGGCTCTCCCATTCCCCACAGCCCCTAAGTGGCTTTCTGCCACCTCTGCAGCTCCTCACCCCTCTGCCTGGCAGCGGCATGGGCCATGACACATTTTGCAGGTCTGTGGGGGAAATGAGCTACATGGGACAAGAATTTCCTTTGGGGGGAATTTCTGTCATTTTGAAATTTACCTGAGTTTGGAATATTGGTTCAAAACCAAAATGTAATTGGAAAAAAAAACCCAAAAACATTTCAAATGTCCTTCCAGGGGTACAAGTGGGACTTCACATAGATGTCAGAAGAACATTCTCTATCAATACAATCAATGCTCCTCATTCCAGGACTACTGTTTGTAATAGAATATGCATTAAAAATTAATGAAAATTTGTTCAAAAAAATGAAAAGAAGCTCTTTCTTGGGAAAGGCTGAGAGAGTACCCTGACAGGAAAATGATAGTGTAACTTCTTGCAAAGTCACTTTTGGTTGAAAGCTCTATGTTCCCACAGAACATTTCAAACTTTTTAAGAAATGTCACTTTATCCTTTCCTTTTCCTTTCCTTTTCCTTTCCCTTTCCTTTCCTTTCCTTTCCTTTCCTTTCCTTTCCTTTCCTTTCCTTTCCTTTCGTTCCCTTTCCTTTCCATTTCCTTCTTTCCTTCCATTTTTTTCCCCCTGACAGAAAAGAACTCAACCTGCATATATTGCAGGCAGCTGTCTAAATAAGCTATGTCAAAAATATCTTCTTGTGCCACTGAAGAATGAGCCCAAGTATTTTTGGTCACTGCAGGAGATGTACTTAACATCACACATTTTCCCTCTACACTTTTCCCAGTGCTTTTCC
This sequence comes from Porphyrio hochstetteri, assembly GCA_020800305.1. Classification (NCBI taxonomy): domain Eukaryota; kingdom Metazoa; phylum Chordata; class Aves; order Gruiformes; family Rallidae; genus Porphyrio; species Porphyrio hochstetteri. The sequence continues at coordinate 62,348,068 of CM036908.1, read as the reverse complement.
CAAGGCTGCCTGGCAGTGCACGTCTCTGCTCCGGAACTTCATCCTGGAGGTTTTGCTCCCCATCTTGGGCCCATCTGAACCTCCCGCTGCCATTTCATCCCATTCCCTCTCTCTGACTCAACATGAGTGAATTGCCTCTTCCCTCTTTTTTTGGCAGATAACCTTCTCAGGGATTGCAGCCATTTGTTCACAAAGTGTGTATCGGTGCCCGCAGGCAAATTTTAAGTCCCTAAATCCCCTCTTAGGTGCCTCAGTGGTGCGATGAATCTGGTTCAACAGTCTCTTAAGCAACAGACCCTCTGTAAACAGCCAGGGGACAGGCACATCCCTTTCTTTCCACTGCAGTTTGCCCTCCAGGATGAACGGGAGCATCCCAGCTTATTTTTTAATGCGTGGAGACATCTGCCTGGGAAAGAAGCCGCCTCCCCAGGATCCGCGCGCTTTTGTGCATCAGCCGTAAGTAAACGGAGGGCAATTTTCCAGAAAAGTTGCTGGGCGTGTGTGTGACAGCTAGAAATTGCAGGGAGGCCCTGATGGATCAGGGAGAGAGGCTGCATCCCATAAATGGCCTTTCCCGGAGGAGGAGAAGGAGGAGGAGGAGGGGGAGGGCAGCGAGGAAGGTGGGTGGGGGAAGCCAGTACAACCACAGTGCCCTTTCTCCTTCTGCAGAGAGGAAAGGCAAACACCATTCTCAAATGAAGCTGTGAGCATGGGGAAGTCCTGCATTCAGTTCCAAAGACACAGCAGATCTGATGGCTGAGTGACCCAAGCCCCACAGTTTTCTCCCTGTCCCCGTGCACGCAGCTTGTCCCTTGCTTTCCATGTCCCCCCGTGGCTCAGCCACCATTGCAGGGCTCTGCAGTGGCTTTCCCTGCCTACACAAGTTGTGCTCACACACAATGCGACAAAGGAACCTTGTAAAACTGGGAGCAAGAATGGTGTTTGGCCCTCCGACCCCTGACCCTCCTACAATCTAGTTAATGATTCTGGTTATCAGATATACTGGCTCAGCAGTGCATCCATCACTGGGCTGACAGGGATTCAATCCTATAAGGGGAGGGAATGTGCAAACACATTCAATCCTGGCCCTTCCAGTCCCCAGCGTGCCTCTCCCCCAAATCAAAGAACAAACAGAGAGTTTCCATCAGGGGAAGGTCTGCTGTGATTTACTGTAAAATAATACACAAGGAGGGCCTGTAGATGATGGTGATGCCATACATGCAGGATAAACCCACGAGATGCTGCTTTAGCTGCTAGTGTGCCTTTGCAGTACTCTGGGAGAAAAACAAAGAAGCAACTGGGCTTTATTTCCCATGATGGTCTTTGCCACCCATTTCTCTGCAATAGTGTAATTGCACTGGGTTCAATCTGCAGCCCAAAACTGAAGCCAGCAGCTTCTCTTGCTGAACCTAAGGCTCACACCTTGCACCTGTACTGTTTCAATACCCTGGCTCTGCACTGAAGCTTCTCATCCCATTTGTTTCCAGGCCCTGCCCAGGACACTATGACATCCCCCCACCCCAGCCTGCTGGGCCTGGAAACAAATGGGATGAGAAGGTTGAACCCCCTCTCAATTGATTATTCTGCAATAAATCACAGCAGTCTTCACATGATGGAAAAGCTCTGCTTGTTCCTGGGTTTGGGGGAGGTTGGTAACGATGACGTCAGCCACAGCAGCCCCAAGGGCACCAAAGTGAGGATGAGAAAATTAGAGCTGCAACAGCCCCAGGGTTATTTGTCCACACTTGGACCCAGAGCTTCCCAAGGCTGCTTGTGACCGCTAGCTTGCCCTTATATTTTTGGATATCACAGTATTTTCATGGTAAGCAAGGTCTGAGGCAAAACGCTGCAATAGGGCTGCTTAGGTCACCAGCTTTTTTTAAGTCTTGAAAAAATCTGGAGACACTTCCTCTGAACAGGCAGTGCAGAAACAAGCCTGAACCCAGAGTCTCTAAAGACCTTCTGCTCAAATGCCATCAGAAATCCCCACTCCTGTTTCATTTTCTTGCCTCATCATGTCACACGTGCGTGGGATGGGTGGCAGGTAGGCACAGGGCATCTTTCATGGTGGGAATGTTCACCGTTCCAGCTTTCCATATGGAAGAAACCCCTCCAAAGGAGATGTCGAGGAATCTCCATCCAACCCTGGCTGTCCAGGAGCACCACAAGACAACTGAGTGAGTGCATTAACTAGCCCAGCATGCATCTGTTTTGCATAGCAATTATTTCAAATAAGGCCAGGGTTAATTAGTTGCTCCTGGTCGCTGCTGCCTGAAACAGGCCACCCTCTGTGCGAAGGGCTGCAGCACAGAGCAGGTCTGGCATTTGCCTTTGCCCCTGATTAGAGACTGGGCAGCTTTGGAGGGGTGGCAAATGCCATGCTGAAATGGTTTTGGATCCCATAAGCTGCCCAAAACCTTGGCTTAGCTATACTAAAGCTTACTGACAAGCAGATCACACAAGCACAGGACACAGGACAGCTGGCTGTAGCAGGGATAAGGCAGCACAGACACCCCTGGCCGATGGGTGCTCTCTATAGTGCCCAAGGCCTAAGCACTCTTCCTGGAGGCCCCAGTGCTCCCTGTACAGGCTCAAGGGCAGTCAAAACCCTCTTCACTGGGGGGTACAACATGGCATCTGTACACAGCGCTGTTTGCAAGGGAGAGGCTGGCCCACAGCCTTGGAGCAGTAACCAGCCTGTGTGAAAGCTGCAGTGAAGACGCAGGTTTGTTCCCCTCCCCGCTCCCTGCACACTTCCCTTCCCTCCATGCTTTTATTGGTTTCCCAAGGGAGCAGGACACAGCACAGGGAGGACAGCCTGAGGGATTTCTGGGTAGTGCTGCGACTCTGGAGTTTCTGGTCCCACACCGGCATCCTCCACGCTGGCTGGGCTCAGAGGGACGGCTGTGTTAGGGAAGCTGCACTGCAGTCCTGCATGATAAGAGCAGATAAGAGAGTTCCTGCTGTGATTACGGCATGACCAAACAAGTTTCCTGATCCCATACCTAAGCCTGCTGCTCCTTGAGACAATACTGTTATCCCTGGCAGGAAAGCACAGGCAAGCAGGAGCAAACAAGAGCCACAAGCCCCGATGCCCTGGGGCAAATAAACATCAATATGTACTCTTGTCCCATGCAAGGGGCTGGCTTCAGGATTCAGAGCAGGCAGATTTCCCAAGGAAATATCCTGGCAGGGCAGAGCACCCTCACTGCATCAAACATGGAGGGACAGGGCAAGGGGTATTCAAAGGCACAGTGAAAAGAGAACAGGATGTGAACCAATGCTGAAAATATGACAAAAGAGTCCAGAAAAATAGGCTTAGCTGCAATTTGCAATTGGATTCTGCAGGGGAGGTGAGGCTCACAGGAATGGAAACGTTCTCTGCTACACCAGCTTTTCCCAGCTCCACTGTGGATGTCATGACTGCTCCAGTGTGATTGTCCAGCATGCTCTGAGTTAGCCCCAAAACATAATGACCTGACCACCTTGTCCAGCAAAACATGCATGGAGGAGCCCTCTACAGCACTGCATGTGTGATGTGGGTTTGGCTGCAAGAGAAGAGCCTGGCTGGGGGACTGGCTCAAGCCTTGGTGGCACAGTCCCTGCCCTCTCAGGACCCGCCAAGCAAGACTGAGGAACTCTCAGCAATGTTTTATTGTGGGGCTGGCCATTCACTGGGCACCAAGCTGGGAAAATGCTTGTGCTCAGCCTTAGGCTGGTATTGGCATTTTAGGGTAGACCATGTGCTGACCCACAGGGGAAGACTGCTGAATAGAGACCTCACCAACAGGGTTTTCTCTGCCTGATTTCCCTCACCCTGGAGGGATTATGGCTTTCCTTTCTGATGAGGTAAGGGCTTTATGGTGCTTTATAGCTTGCTGGGCTACTGTCCCAGCAGCAGACCAAAGCAGAGATCTCAGGGCACACTTGGGACTGTGCCTCTTTGGTATCTTCCATACAGTTGCTTGAAGGAAACACTCCCAATTTTAGAAGCAGATATATTGCACCACTGTTGAATATTCAACTCCTACTGAAAGCATGTAGCCACTTACCATGTGATTCTTCCCTTGTTTATATGGCGAAGTCGCTGGGTCTATGCCAGTGGAAAACAAGTGCAAATGCAGGCCGAGCAAAGGCCATGCCTGTGTGACTCGGTGTACAGCTCAAAGTGTTTCCCAAACCTCTTGTTTTTGCAAGTTCAGTGTGTCTGCACTCATTTAATTGTAGTGCCCAGCCTGCAGTCTGGACAAACAGCATAACGTCATGCCGGGGTGTGCGTTCGGCGTGTACAGTCAGTACAAAGGAGCACATAACGGCCCGTTCGACCACGGTATTTAGCAAAGCCCACAAGAAAGAGCTTTCCAGCTATCTCAGAGGGCTCATTTGCATCAAGAGAGACGGCTGGCTTCTCTGAACGCTTCTTGGCCTGCCCGAACAGTGCCACCCCAACGGCTCTCAAGAAACATTTTAATAGGTACCACTGGATAAAACTCTGTAGCTGCTAATCAGAAAGCTGACTAGAAAAATTGCTCTGAAGTTCTTTTTTTCCCCATTAGGAGCTAATTTGCATAAACACATAGGGATCACCAGGAGGTTTTGCTGTTTTTCAAGCCAGTTTCTGCAAAGGACCCGTGAGGCAGAGAATGTGCTCTGGTAAATACTTCTGGACTTGTCCTGAGGTGCAGTGGTTGGACATAGATTTTTTTCATGAATCTCCATGGGGTGCTCAGTCCTGTGAAGACCTGCTGGGTGAGCTACATCCTTTCATTTTGAGAGTCAGGTCAACGGTTGTGGTAGACCATCTCCTGGTGTTTTGCCTCTTGGGTACTGCATTTTGGCAAGGGGCTGGCAGCTCAAAAGAAAAGAAAACCATGTGTGTCTTTTGGCCAGCTCAGGCCCAGGAGATCAGAAGGTGTGTGGAAATAAAAGGCATTGATTATATATTCAGGTGGTGGTAGTGATTTCTGCTTTACTAAGGAACTGGCTACTAAGTCTCCTTGTCTCTACCACTGATCAACCGATCGGCAACTCTAGTGTCAGAAGAACACCAATGATAATTTATCACGATTAAAAGTGGAATAGGTCTCTATAGATGTAATTAGGTACGCTCTAAAAGGCACTATAGCTAAACCTTGCAGGCGTGTGTACTTGACCACAGAGAGCCCTCATCAGAACATCAATTACTAATATATTACGGCTAATGATGACAACCAACAGTTTCTTGTCCATGTGAATTACAATTACACATTCTCATTTGGCTGGAGAGTCCAATTTTCACAAGGAAATTTTTCACTTATTCAGGACAAGAAATACTAGTAATGCCTACATGCTGTTCTTTCCTAAGTTATTATTATTATTATTATTATTATTCTGTTTTCCACTGCTAATATGTTTTACTATTATTTCAAACATTGTTAGATTGGTATGGATGATCACCCACCACTTCTCTCTTTCACCATCTCCCATGTGTCTTTAGATGCTCCACCTTTCTACAGTTAGCCTGAAGGCAATATTCGATCTCTTAAACTGACCATCACAAGAGGGTCTGCCAATCTTTATTGTACCACCAAACATTTTTTCAGTCTGGCATTTGACATCTGAGCTATGTGTTCCTCTCACCTCGAGTTCACCTTTGCAAATGTTCCTTCTCTAACAAGCATATTTTAAGGGCCACTGCCCCGATATCCTATGCTGTGTCCTACACTTCATAAATTGCTCTGTGAAGATCATAGGAGGTTGAATCAGCTTTGGAGGAAGACTGCCCATCTCTGTCTAGAGGTGGCTATTACCCATGTGTAATACATATAAGCAATATAATACCATATGGTAAGCGATACCCTAATAGAGCCTCCAGAAGCAGCGCATCTTAAGAGGCTCTGTAAAGCAAAGATAGCAGCATCAGCTCTTCTCACAGCTGAAGGTGAAATGTGTTAAGAGGCACTACTGTGAAGGGAGCTGTAGAAGTCTACTGGCTAGACCCCAAAACAAATGAAATGACCCAAGGAGGAGGCACTTGGAAAGCTTGAGGCTGTCTGAAGGGGAAAGTCATGGCAATCCCAGCAGCCTCAGACAGGCAGTGCTGATGTCCTGAGGTGCTGTGATGGATAGGGAGGTATTGCATTATCTGGCTGAAACCACTTCCCCAGCTCTGGGGAATCCCAGCACATCTGTGAATCATATCCTGAAGTGTACAGACCAGAGCTCAGTGGTGTCTGCTGCCACATCACACTGTCTCTCTGGACTGCTCCCAGAGGAGTACAGAGGGCTGGCAATGCTTAGGGAAAGCTCAACAATATGCGACCCAGCAGCCAGCACCTAGTCCCACATCACTGTCACTGCTAGGGAAACTCCTTCTCAACAAGATTTGTCTCCCTGCATCTGCAAGGTAGTCTCCAGGCATAGCAGGCTTGCTTTGGGACAATGTTCTATCACTCATCTGTCTGCTGAGGTGTGAAGACACGAGTATCTCTGTGCCAAATTTGTCTTCTGCTGTGATGAAGAGCCTGCATCTCTGGTTTGCTTTCAGAAAAGCTGCTGTTGGGTTGGGTCTTTGGATGCTAACTCTAGGCCTCTTCTAGTAAATCTAGAGAAGACCTTCTATCTTCCCTACCATCACCAAATTGTCACTGGGCCAAAAAGCTGCCTAATTAAAATAAAAAGAAAAAAAGAAAAATATTTAAAAGAAAAAATAAAGGAAAAAAACCCAGAAAAAAACATGAAGAAAACATGCCAGTGAGCTCAGGAACCACTTTTCATTCTTTGAAATGTCCTGGCTGATGACTGCTCCTGCCCAGGATGCCCAAATATGAGCTGCCCATTGTGGCAGCCTCTTCTCCGTGGGGAAGGAAAGGTTGCATTCAGTGATCAGTCTTGTCAGGCTGAGGGACTGTGCCTCAGGACTGCACGTGCCTGTTTACCACTCAATCAAAGAGCAAGTTGCTGTCTAGAGCGAAGCCAGGGGCTGCGTCCTTCACATTCATGTGTCTGTCCTGCAGAAGAACTGGAGGGGAGCCAGCATTGGGCCCATTGCTTGTTTTGATGTATCACAGAGAGCTCAGACTCAGTTCTGAGAGCAGACCAAGGTTTCTGAGCCCAAAACATCCCTGGCCACAGCTCCACTCCTAGCAGCAACTGGTGTGCTGTGTCATACCTCTCTACTCCAATGACTTTTAGACATCCTGCCTTTCTAACCCTTTCTTGCTGAATAACCCTCTGCAGCCACATCCTGCAGTCATTCACAACCCTTTTACTCCAGTGAAACCTGAAGGCAGCTTGTCACTCATTTCAGCCCGGCAGCTGGGCCTGACTCTCAGAAAGCAGGGCACTGCAATCAGTAGGTTTTGTTGCCTACAAAACAGAGCTGAACACCACCTATGTTTTTCTTGGAGTCCTCACTTGGCTTGAAGGTCCTGGTCCAGCCCACCATGGAGCCTGTCTCACTGAGCAGTCCCCTCCTTCCCGCCTGGAAGGGACACAGCACGCTGGAATCTCATTCATGCATCTGCTGTTGCACCGCTGCTGCCAATCCAGCCCGGGCTTTAGGAGAGGAGAACATGATCGCTTTGCAGGGCGCTGGTGGAGTCACCGCACAAGCGGAGGAGACCATCTAATCCTCACATTCCTGCAGGAAAGAAAGCCCCCAGTGAGCTAAACATAAATGGCCAACGGTGTGTGTTATTTTTAAGTCTGAAAGCCTGAAGGCAAGGTTTAAAGGCGAATCTAATGGCATTTTTTTCATGAGCTGTCTTAAGTCCCCTTGTCTCTTGCCTGGATTGCATCAGCCAGCAGTGACATATTTCGGTGTGGTGGCTGTCTCTGTCCCCGTTCTTATGGCACTTTAAGCCTCCATACATGGCTGGAGTGGGCAAAGTGAGACACGGAGCAAATGCTGGCTTCCATCTACATATCTTGTCATCCAGGATTGACAGAGCCGGCAGAGCGGGATCACGAAGGGATAAAGTCAAACGATACGCCTGCCTGATGTTTTGTGTTATACCCTGCCTCTCCTCCCTGGAGCCAAGGGGAGGCTCACTATGCCCTGTGCTGACTTCCCTGCCCAACAGCTGTCCGTCACTGACTGATGGATGGCAAGAGGCTCCAGCAGCCCCACTGTGCCGCACCACCTCTTCCCTGCCACTGCAAGACAGACCTGAGGATGTGAAAGCCTGGCATGTATCCTACTTCCCTTCTCTGCTCTATGGCCAAGGAGAGCTGGGTCCTCCCAAGTGCCTGGAGGCATCACCGTGCTCCCACATGCTCCGCTCCCACCGCTGCCAGAGCACCATGTGCGCCCCAGCCAAGACAAAAATCCATGACTTCACACTATGGAGATGTCTAAGTGCAATATTTAGCCAATTTGTTGGTGTATTGAGCAGTGTTAGGAGATGAAACATGGGAAGTAGGAGCACAGCGCGTGCTCCCCAAGGAGCCCTGGGGAGGCAGCTGGACGAGGGCATGCATCCATGCACACATCACACCCAGCTGCAGCAACCAGCTCCCACCGTGCTTAGCTTGCAGTGACTGAGCACCCCAGGTACACATTGCTACTGCATGGCACTAAGCAATGCATTCCTGTTCCCACTGCAAGCAACTGCAAAGGCAGCTGAACAGTCCCCAAAACCCCGCAGTATCTGCCACACTGATGCTCTGATATCCCAGCAATCATTTCTGACAGCAATGCCTTTTTTTCTGAGACTGCTCCAGCCAACTCTGCCATAAGTACAAAATATAACCAGCTTCGACTTTTCTGATGTTTTACACTCTAAAATGAAGAGGTTTTGTTACAGTACAGATGGCTTTTGCTGAAACAAGCAGCCATTCAATCTGGGATGAAATCCGGAAAGTAGGTGGTTGAGTTTGGGGTATTTTGGAAGGAAAGATGACTCCTGGGCATAAAGAAGCTCAGGTCTTTCCCCTTATAGAAAGGATTGGGCCACAGTCAAGAACTGTCATGCCACAATGCTGACGAATGTAGCCAGACAGGCTCCAGAGATGAAGGCTGAGCGTGGATTTCAGCCCATCTTTTGGGATGGCCTCACCTGCCTACACATCAGCACTAACTGACACTTGAGCCTGAAATCCCAAAATCCCTGGCCTGTGTGCCCTGCTGCTCCCATCCTTGTTTCTCCATGTAAGGAAGATACAGAGCCATATGACACACAAAACCAGCCCTGGTGCTTTGTTGTCTGAACACAAACCTTTTCAAATGAGCTGTCTTTTGTTTGTTGTTTTTTAGCTTTGGCTGTAACACCTTCTCAATTGCCCCAGTTCCTCTTTTCAGTGACCTCACCTGCAATTTTGCTTTTCTTAGTCCAGGTTTTTCTGTTCCCATCCTCTATCAACTGAAGACCCTAGTTCTCATGGACAGCAAAGATAATGGACATTGGATATAGATCCTTTTACCCACCAGGCCAGCTTCCAGAATTCCCTCTCATCCTCTGCTGTCCCAGGCTGACACCAATGGGGCATCCTGCATGGCTGGATCTGAAAGCAAAGTCCCCTGTACAAGTAGGGATAGGGACTGCTTGTGCTGAGCCCCACACCTCTAACAGCAACTGTCCAGAAGCAGCGCTGGCAGCTCAAGGTGGCAGCACTGTGTTCATCTGGGAGCATTTGGGCTTGTAACCAGGGCCTCATCCCCACTGGGTGAGGGCATCTGGGCAGACTCCAGCATCTGGACATCTTCTTCAGGCTCCCTTGGAACAGAGGACTTCTACTGACTTGGTGCAGAGAAAACGGAGAGGAAACACCAGCATCACTTTGGGGATGGAGGCGAGGGGACCACGTTTCTGAGTTTTTTTAATGAGTTGGGTTATGAAAGGGAAAACAGTATCACCTTAAAGAAGCCAAACTGATCTTATTATCAGTATGATTATGAATGCACTGCCTTCCCAGGCAGATGAAATGTGCTCATGTTCAACACGTTCATTAAAATAATGACTTCCAGTATCTTTCTCCCCTCCCTCACCCCCAGCCCCACCATAGGTCTTCCCTCTCCCATGCTGGTCACTCTGCTGGGATATGCCCCCGATAATCTTCTGCTATCCTGGGGGCCTGGGAGGCAGGAGGGCCATGGAAAGAATCCCAGCATTTCCATCTGTTGAATTCCCGAGCGGCAGAAACCTGACCCCGCACGGAGCGGGTACTCGCTGCATTATTGCTGCTGAGGCAGAGCGAGCAGCCTGTGCTCCTTGTCATGCATTATTAAGCAAGCTGAGAGAGAGGGAAAGGCACCAACAGGAGGGTGAGTGAACCTGAAAAGTGGAGAAGTCAAATCTATCCCTGCAATAAAAGAAAATTTAAAAATAAATTTTCAACCCTGAGCAGCCTCTGAAGCCAATGCAGCAGCTGCTTTCATGGGCAGAGCTGACCAGATCTGAGACAGAGACATGACAGCCATGCTGATGGTTTGCTGCAGTAGCGTGGGATTTTTCCATGATTTTAGCAACTTCCTAGAAAGGGAAGGAGCCTGTGTGGAAAAGGCATCAGTAATAGTGAAAGCCCGCAATGCCCTTGTTTCTGTCCTAATTAGCTCAGGGCTGAGGGAGGGTGAATACTTTGCCGTTGCATGAGCTGCCCCAGAGCCAAACCCCACAGAGGTGGTGCAAGCCCATACAGTGATGTACGGGCTGCAAGCCTGGCCAGGTGCTCCTGGGGTGGCACCACTGGCACCTGAGGCTGGGGCACACCACACCTGGAGCATGTCAGCTCAGCTTTGGCTACCAAGGCAGCACATCTTCTTGGTCCTAAACACATTTGGGAGTGGTTTCAGAGCCCCCTGCCCCATGCAGGGTCCTGCCATGGGCACATAGCTCCTAGGCCATCAGCCAAGACTACCCTGGGACGCATATTTAGCTGTGCAGATGAATCCCTGCAGCCATGCTCCCACTCAAACAACTGCATAGCATAAGCGTGAGGGCAGGGTTTGTCCTCTGGGAGTCCATCACCCATAGAGGTAGATGGGACTTGATGGGGGCAGTTTGAGGTAGGGGGACCCCAGAAGTCACCTGCCTGTGTCTAACCGATCCCCTTCACAACATCAGCAGGATGGTTTCAACCAGCAAGCAATACTGAGCTCACCTGCAGGGAAAGACTACCCAGAAGTGGAGGTCCTGGACCAGAGATACAAACTGGACCAGTCTTTCCCCAAGCACATGTAGAGACAGATGCTTTTGCCTGTTTTCCAGTCCAGTGGCAACTATTCCTTATATGGGAAAACAGGAGCATAGAGGAACTTAATGTATTTCTAGTTGATTTTAATGAAATTAATAACTTTGGCAAAGAAGCAGAATCATTCTAACTGATTCCTCATGAACCTGGAGCCCGTAACTTGAAAGTCTGTCTCAAACAGAGCAAAAATGGCCACTCCTGTTATTTGCAGAAGAGGTAAAATTGCAAAGGGCCAAGTATTGCAAAACCCCAGGCTCTGCAGAAGGTGATTTATAGTTACCTGCAAAGATGTGACTAAGGAGCTCAGGAATCCCCAGCTGAACAACAGTCCATTGATAAGCCCCAAGACACTGCGGGCCAAACTCTTGGCTACCCCCCAGCTGACCCCTGGCAGTGTCCTGGGCTTGCCCGAAAGGCAAATGTGTGCAGGTGAGAGGCAGCTGGGAGCTCAGGAGGACACTGCTGCAGGCCAGGGACTCCACACACTAGGGTTGATTTGCTTTTGTCAGCAGAGGATGGACCAAATCCACTGCTGGAGGCAAGTGGCCTCATCGCTGCCAAGGGGCCAAGGGCCAGACCTCTGCTAATAGGGTTGGGTTGGGTTTTTTTTCCAGGGAGGTTTTCTTTCCACTTGTGCTCCTGGAAATGCAGAGGCACACAAATAAGAGGACAAATCAATAAGCATTTATGAGCCTTGAAAAAGCTTTCTCCTCACTGAGGTAAAAATCTTAGTTGTGCTCTTTATGCGGCTGTGATGATTCATTATGCTTGCCCTCTCCCCCACAGGCAAGCAGAAATAAACAGGAATACTTTCCAAATTCATGAAGGACACCCTCTGTCCCTCCCTCTTTTCCCCAGTGTTAGTGTAATTTTCTCCTGTCCTCTCTAATAGCTGTCCCTGAAGACATGCCAACTCCTGATCATGCTTGCGTTGCTGTAGCATAGCCTGGCGTGATGGCAACCTCTCTTCCTGGCCATGGACACATCCCCGATGGACAGCTCATTTCCCTGGGTTCCAAAACACTCCTCCAGCCCTCCGAGCTCTGCTTTTGCTGTCACTGGAGTCAGAGGCAAAGACTTCCTCCGGGTCCAGCAGGAGTAGGAGCAGTTTTCACCCAGCAGATCCACGCGTATGGCCGTATGCCGCTTTCTCTCCCCGCTCTGTTTTCCTTTCGGCCCTATCTGCTTCATCAAAGAAAGGGAGCTGATCAGGGCCGTGGCACGGGTGTTTGCACAAAGGCAGTAATTCAAGCCGCCGTGCGAGCTGTCTTGGCAGCGTAGCCTAGGCACCGCTTGTTGTTTCAGCTGACCTCTTTGGTAGGGCCCAGCCTGGCTGCCTCACCGCATGCAGGTGGCTCTCACACCAGCCTTGGTTTGTGGCAGTAGTGGTTTTAAAGCCATTTTCTTCTGAGTTGCATGAGGATAAAGTGGCTCATGTCCTCCTGAGCAGGGAACAAAAAGATCCTCCCACCACCAGACAGCTTGTGCCCTGCACTGTTTCTAAGACTCTGTGTGGCCCAGTGGCAGCAGCCCAGTAATAATGCTAACAGTGGGTGCTGCCAGGAATTTGCCTGGTGTGGGTGCTTGCTTGGGCAGAACAGCCACACTGCTCACTGTCCTGCTGCACATGAGCACACACCCATCACTCTCCTGGGATGGGGCTATCGGTGCCTCCACCATCTCACGTTGAGGACAAGCATGGCAATTCAGAGGAAACCATGAGTTTCTTTCATGTAACTGTCCCTTTTGAAGGTAAATCCTCATGTGGAGGGAGGCACCCAAGCCCCTGTGCTCATCCTTTACAATGGCCTGCAATGGTGCTCTCTGGCTCCTGCTCTGAGGCACTTTATTCCAAATATGTTGACACCATCCAAAGTCTTTGTAGTGAGTTTGCTGGCCCCCAACGGGTATGGAGAAAGTGCAGGGTGAAATTCCCTTTCGCTGCACGCCTTGGTTTGGTTTCTCCCCACTGTGAGAAATTCCAGGATGGAGAACAGTCAGATCAAAGAGAGACAATCCCAGCTGAAACATGCACAATTTGCATATTCCATTAAAAAAAAATATCAAAGGGGAGGGTGTGTAAAATATTTGCACCCTGGAGCATATACAATGTATGCCCCAACAAGATGCTCCATGCAGGGCTTATACTTATTTACTCTTGTGCCTAATAACAAAAAAAAAAATAAAACCAAAACCAAAAAAAAAACCAACCCAAAAAAAGAAAGAAAGAAATCGAGGCTGCTGTAATTTTCACATCCCAAAGGTTTCTGGCTCATCTGGTATGCAGACCATCTCCTTGAAAGAAGCACAGATAGCCCTAAAAATCTCGGGCTGACTTTTGGCAAATTACTTACTTTTGAAGGTCAAACTAAATACATTCCTTGTGCAGTGGGAGGTCCCCATTGATAGAAATCTTTATTTCTCTGGTTCTGGCGTTTCATTTAACATTTGGTAGGCCCCAAACACAGGGGAGGTGAGTGGAGGATATATGCACCTTTCTCTGTCAAATTTTAGAATGGTACTGTCAAAAGTCAAAATGGCAAAGCTGAGTTTGTTTTAGGCTGAGAAAAGGATGGGTTGTGAATTTAATCCTGCCACTGGCTCTGCTGCCAGCCAGCTGGATGACAGTGACAAGGTCATTGCTCTGTGTCTCTGTTTCTCCATCTGTAAAAAACGTTATTGATCCCTTTTTGGAGTATTTTGAGATCGACTGTTAACATTAATATTCTTACTGCCTTTTATTACTGCTGTGGTGACTATTAACACTGCTAGCGCATGCTGCACCAGCCTGGTGTTTGAGCACCAGCACACCCTCTTGCAGCAGCAGGGGTGGTGGCACATATTTGCATGGGGAGATGTGACCAGTGTTGCTTATCCTAAGTCCAATGACTGTGTTCTTCCTACCTGTCATTTCAAAGTCAGAGCAGGTCTGCACAAGCTTCTAGCAGGGGATGAAAAATAAAACAGACCGACTGGTCTGTGCTCCCCATGGAGCACTGGCTTGCAGGGTTCCTCTGCCGACCCCCATCCTTGAAGCCTTTCTCCCAGCAGCTGGTCCAGCTCACACATCAGCAGGCCTTGAGGGATGCAGCGAAGGCTGCAGGGCAGCATGTGGAGAGGAGAAGCGGGGGAAGACAGCAGGAGCACACCCAGATGGGAAAACACCACTGGCAAGAGCGGAGCATCTCCTCATGATTGCAGCCACCCTGGCCCTTCCCTGGGCAGAGGCAGAGCCCTTGGGTCTCCCTTGCAGAGCTACTGGCTGGAGGAGACACTCCATTCCTCTTCTCCACAGAGAGCCCTCCTCTGCCACCCCTCATGCTTGCCTGAAAATCCAACATGCTCCGTGCCTCACCCCACAGTCCCGCGGCTGCAATGCCTCCCTCCAGCTGTCCTCCCCCTCCAAGGGGCCAGGCATGGTGGCTGTGCATGGTAATACCCTAAGAAAGATGTTTTCATCCTCCCATTGAGTTCTCCTGGCTGTTGGCACACCGTAGCAGCGCTGTATTGATTTGCTTAAAGGCAATAGTCGAGTCCCTCATAATTTATTGAAAACCAGCCGGGTGGTTTTTGCTGACTCCCACGCCTTCTGTGGCTCACATTAATAGTGATCAGGTGCCAGCAACGAGTCGTTTTTGAGACTACAATCCCTCTCACAGAGCATCTTCCAAGAAAAAATAATACCCAGGAAGAATGCACCTCAAGACATCAAGCGTTTTAGCGCTGGTTTGTTTGCTTTTTCCCAACAGCCTGCCTCTAAGGTACATCATTTCTGGCATCAGGTTTCCTCACGTAGAGACCATTTAAGTACTTAAGGTGCTCTCTATGTACTCAGCCAAATGTTTTGCCAAGAAACCTAGAATTTCTTTGCTTTAAAGGCATAAAGTCTTCCATCTGAGTCTTAATTATAGGGTTGAATACACAATGAAACTGCAGCTAAGCCCCTACATGTATGGAATGTAACACCACTTCACTGCACCTTACCTGAAAGACAACTTGTAAAAAAGCCACAGATGAGTAATAAATTGGAAGGACACTAATAAGAAAAGAGAAAAGATTTTTTAAAAAATCCCTCCAGTAAATAATTAGCCTTTTCAGATTACGCTCCTCCTGATAAAAGACAAAGAGCTCTGTCGGGAAGTGACTCCATCTGAGAACCTACTTCCAGAAAATGTGGTTTTAATGGTCTAGACCATCTGCTCATGGTCACAGGAAGGGTGGGTCTGAACCCATTTGCAGTTGGACCACTGCAATGTGGGTACCAAAACTCTACTGAATCATGCTCCTGGGCTGGGTGTCTTAGGGGAGGCAAGAGGAGTCCCGAACCCCCCCCGGGAGAAGGAAGCCCAAAAGCCATTGCTGCTGGGACATGTCCTTGGTGCTATTAAATATCTACAGTGCTGGAGTCAACGGGAAATTTGCCCAGGTTTCTGTGGGATTGAGGTCAAGTCCATCTGCAAGGCTCATTTTCACCTGGGCAGGGGCCAGGGTGGCTTTGGCGATGCGGCAAACCCAGCTGCTGTTTCGGTGCTGCCCTGAAGCTCTCTGGGGCACAGCAAAGCCATGAGCAGTGGTCTCATGGCTGTGCTCATGCTAACTCAGACCTCAGTGGCACTGTACTCACCCGACTGGCTTCCCACCACACCATTTTTGTGCCATGGGGTTTTAGTGAGAGGAAACAGTGAGGATAAAGTGTGGGGGCTCTGGAAGGAGAGGGGACAGGCTGAGCTGGGACAGTGCATGGGGTGG
Organism: Porphyrio hochstetteri; assembly: GCA_020800305.1. NCBI lineage: Eukaryota > Metazoa > Chordata > Aves > Gruiformes > Rallidae > Porphyrio > Porphyrio hochstetteri. The sequence continues at coordinate 62,332,150 of CM036908.1, read as the reverse complement.
AAAACCCTGGAGAGTTTGCTCTCCACACCAGGTTTGCCTTTCACCTCCTCATCTGTGATGTTTCTTATGACCAAATAGCAGAGAGAAAATCCCCAGAGAAATCCCTGGCACAGCCAGGTCATCTGCTGGGGGACAGAGACGGGGGGTAACAGGCAATGAGGTTGAGTTAGTGCTGCCATTACTTCGAAAGAAGCCAGCACTGCATTTCTTAGCAGGGGAAGAAGCCTCATCAAAGCATACCTGAAAGGAGGGAGCATGCTTCACCCGGAGCACATAATCTTCATTTTTAACCTGTAATTTATTTTTTTTCCATTGAAGGATCAAATTAGTTGCTTTAGCTCCATCCCTAATTAAATGTTTTTCTTTTTTCCTTTTTCCAAATGGCAAATTCCTGCAAATTCAAACACGTTATATCACCTGGCAGAATTAATTTTTAGTCAGGACATGCCTGTCATTCCAAACAAATTAGATATCTGAAGGGGTGGGTTTAGCTGCATTTCTGTGCACTAACCAAACCAAGTGGTTACGAGCCACGCGGGGCCAAAAACTATGTTCTTCAGGTGACAGCAACCCCTATGCATACCAGCACCTCTCTGAATCAAAGAGTAAACACCCATTGTACTCAGGCATATGCTGCCGTGGGTCCCTGAACCGATGTTTAATGACCTTGTCAGGGAATGTGTTCTGTATTCTTACATTTTTAAGAAAGCATAATAGTGCTTTTGTCTTCTGTTTTTTCCTGTGTGGCAAGTTGCAGCTAGTCTTCAAACTTAGCTTAAAATCTTCACTTATTACTCCTGGACAGTTCTCTTGCCAGTTCTGTGCTTTCATTTCTTTTCTTTTCTTTTTTTTCTTTCCTTTTGAGCTGGGTGTCTCAGCAGATATTGAACTGCTACTTTTTTTTTAAGTGCTGTAATTGATAGTTTGCAAACCAGTTGTGTGTCTGTGCATGTGTGTATCTGCAGACTCTCAGTCTCTGGTTTATTGAACTCGAGCAAGAGCATAACTTCTGCCTGAAGACCTACAACAAGCAGCAAGGCTCTGTTCAAAGGGCGCTGGTGTTTAGTGTCTCCTCATTTGGCTGGGAAGTTCACTAGGTGGCTGCCTTTTGGCATTTAGTCCCACTAAATGAAAGATTCCAGAGGCATTTAAGTGCAGCTTTTATAGACACAGAGAGGGAGAAAATGCAGAATTCATCACTGAAAGGAAATTTTCTCTCCTCCCCACCCAGAGGCTTTCAGAATTAGGGGCTCTTTTTGCTCGTGTTTGTCTTGGTGTGGGCAGGGATATGCAAGGCACACATACAGTTCATCAGCCTGCCATAAATTCACAGCTACAGAACTGGAAAGTTGCTCTTTCCAGGATCTAAACCTGCAGTGCAGTTGCAGGAAGGGACACTTTGTTACAGATGAGATAACACATTGTAAGCATACGTCCAGAAAGTTCATACAGAAGCTTCATGAAAGTTTCTCAAGGTCAATCATTGGAATTGGGAGGTTCAAGAGGATGATTTGTGATTAGGAGGTAATAGGAACTATTTGGAGCACTCAGAAAGAAGTCAGGGCTTTTTGATGACTTTTTCAGTGCAGCTGTGGATTCTTCATAATTCCTTATGTTCTCCTTTTTAACCAGTGTTAATTACTGGAGAACAATGTTTGCAGCACAAAAGTAGGACGCATCTTATTGTGTTTTAGGCATTTACAGCACTGCTGTTTTATCAGACTTCCCTTCCTAGTCATGTAACAGATTCTAGAGAGGGATGGATGTAATTAATTTTGGGCATCCATTTTAGCATGAGATAAATCCATGATGAAGCCACTGACTAAAGAGACACCAGCAGGCTAGATGATAACCAGCTAGATGGAGATACCTGGAGCTAGGGAAATGAATTTCACCCTAGGTACTATTTAAGTGTTGAGCAGGTCTACCAGCCAACTGATTTTGCTGCAAAATTTGTAGGAAAATTAGTCAGGGAGCTGGAGGAATTTGGCTTTAGGCAAGGAATATTATCATTTCCTGGCAGAAAGAGGAGGCACTGAGAAGAAAACAATTAGGAGAGTGTATGAATATTAAAACCCAAATAGCTCCTGAGGTGCCTGTTAACTCTGCTAATACCTGGATGGAGCAGAAGACACACAATGGGCCTTCCTAAAGAAGATGAGTACGAGGAGTTAAGGAGTCTTGGATAAGCTGATTTTACTTCATGCCCCCTGAAGCTTCTCATGACCAACACCCTGCTGCAGGGCAACTGAAGGGGGGAAGCCCAGAGCTCTTGGTCTCAGCCATGGAGGGCTGCTCTTCCAACATCACCTGAGAGCATCCTCAAGCATGCTGGTGTGAGGGAGCACCCTGGGAAACCTCCTAAAAGTTATGAGATTTGATGCAATGACATCTCAAAGAATCAAGCTCCAACTGTTAGCCAAGAGATAGGCCCACTTGCTTTTGCTCCTGTAGCCTGAAGAAGAGCTGTGCAACAGGCAGTGACTAACTGGAAAGGTGGGCTGAAGCTCCACCACATGCCACAGACATGGGTGTACACAGCCAGCTCTGCAGGGTGAACACTAGAAAGAGATGAGATGAAGGATGGAAAGACACAAATAGCAGGGTGGGTACAAGGCCCTAAAAGCATGATTTCCCTGAAGCATGCTCAGAAGAGGACTCAATTTCATTACTCTTGCCTCAGCTGAGTGCTTCACTCTTGAAGACCATACCCTTTACTCTAGATCAGGAGTGGCTGACTCCGTACACCACATCCCTGTGCTGCCACATACTGCAAGCCTCCTGAGAGCCATCAATCCACTATCCCAACCCAGAGGCACCACACCACACTCCAGGGATGGGCACCTAACTAAGCCCCAAGATAGCCAGGAGATGTTACTGTGGGCAGGATATGTCCCTTTCCCTGGTTGGAATACAGGCAGTTCAGCAGCTCCCATATTGGTCCCGTGCACATGGAGCCCATGCCAACACTTCCCATGTGTTCACACACCACATTCCTGTGAGCACAAAGTGCCACACCATACAGTCTGCACATGTGTGTGAGCACACGCTTTCACATGTACCTATGGGCAAAGCTTTGTAGGGTTATGGATATAGTAGACTCCTGAGTCTTCCCACAGTGCTATAGGAGACTGCTGAATATATTGTCTGAGCACTAAGGCAAACATCTTGGGTCCTGTACAAGTGCCCCACATGAAGATAATGCTTCCTATCCCAAAGCGCTTACAATCGAAACATAAGAGCAGGGGCAACAGGTGGACACAGACAACCAGGCTGGAGAAGCACACAGCAAAAAAGGAAACCAAGGAATGCATGTGGTGCTGATGAATCTGCATGTCCCTTTCACTGAGATGGGCTTTGCCCATTTCTTCCAAAGTATCGCATCAAAAAATGCTCCATTCTGGGTTGTACAGATAATGCTGGAAACAAAAATGAGCCAGCCATAAGCATGCTCTCTATTATGGGCAAACACAGGCAGCTCATCAGGGCTTGTGTCCTGTACAGGAGATCCCAAATTAGATATTTTTTGTTTAAATGACACTTCTGCCCTTGCAGCTTTTCTCAGCAGCTGTCCTACGGAGGACTATGTTCTATATCCGTTTGTTTACCTACTCTGCTGTAGGAACCGTTCCTATGACAGCTCCTATTAGAGGGAACACCTGCAAGTCTGAAACCCCATGCTCCTTGGTTCAGAAATTAATTGTTCATCTTGATGGGCTGAAGCCTGAATACTTTCTAAAAGGGGCCAAGCAAGAGTTTCCAAAAAGCAGTTAGAGCTGTGTATGGGGAGTTGCATCTAGAAGACAGCAGCTTCGGATACAGATTTCCAAAATTCCCCTCTGCCAGCACTTTATAAGAAGGATTTGAAATGAAAGACTGCAGTTGCCTTCCTTTGTTAGCTACCTGTCGGATGAGAAGTCTCTTGGACCCCATGGCTTGTTGTAGCAGGCACTATGCAAACATAGAGGACAGAGTTCCCAGAGTTTACAGTAATGTCACAGGATGGACTTTTTATTCTATTCTGCTCATTATTCTTTTTGTATTCTGCTCATGAACAAGAGCTGGGAAAAGATTGCTTGCAGCTTCCCACACCTCAGAAACAAAGGCCAACGCCAAATCCAGAACAAATATCTCATTCAGACGCTCCCTCTGTATTGGCTGAAATTAAACTGACATCCAACCTGAAGTTCAAACTCTGGCAGTGTTAGATACCCAACCTCCAACAGCAGACATGGGAAAAGCAGTCCAGGATTGCTGCACCAGTAAACACTACAGCAGTGGCATCAGAGATTGGTGTAACCTTCTTCTGCCAACAGAAGTATGTCCACTGACTGTACCAAAGGCACCAATCTGGGCTGCAGTAGCTAGACTGCAAACGTGCTGTTTAGCTCTTCTCTGTCTGGCACAAGGCTGTTCCTTGGGCTATGCTTGCTAGAGTATTTGCCTTAGCGTCTAGGCTGTTCCTGCCACTTCCTCAAAAGACGCTCCCATGATTTCCTAGAGTACAAAATAGGAAAAATTATTTTTAATGGGTTATTTTGCCTTATCTGTGGGTCTTTCCACACAGCAGGATGAAGTGTGGCTTCTGCACTGTGAAGTATGGTGTTGCTAGCACATTTCTAGCAAGGATGACGTGACATGAGCTTTAATGAGTACAAATAACAGGAGAACAAACCCACTGGGGACCTGAGTAACAGTCGGGTAAAAGCAGAGTCATGGTACTTTTGTTGCCCTGCTCCTCCTGCTCGTTAGATGAAGGCAGACAGGGAATATTACAGTGACAGCTTTGCTCTGCTGCCTCATCCAGTCTTTCATCTCTTGGTTAGTATCTCCTCCTTACCAGGGGTTTTCTGTGCTCCCCCGTTTGAACACTCTCCTACACCACCTTCCTTGTCACTTCCCATGATTCACAAGCGTCAGGGATTGGTAAGAAGCAAATAAAAATACCACTTGTTTAAATTTCCGATTTCTGGCCTTTGGCTCTATCCTGGTGGGATTCATGGCATGCTCCTGAGATCCGTGTCTGCAGCTGAGCAGCCATGCCCAGGGCTGACCTTACACACTTCGTGCTGGTGGATGGTAGCAAGCTGAAGAGCAAGTGAAACCTCTGCAGACAAACACTTCTGCCTTAGAAATGCAAATCTAGGCACACTATTTCACATTTTGGCTCCTGCAGAGATACAGCTGAATCTCAGGAGCGTGAAGCAACTTGACAGGGTCCTGTCTCAGAGGCCAGATTTCAAGAATGACCTGAGAGGTCACTTCAACCCCACTCCCCACTCCAAAAGCCAACATGGGAAAATGAGACTCATGTCAGAGCCATGTATCTGGATGCATATGGTGGCCCAGCAAGCTGCTAGAGCAAACACTGGCAGCACCACCCCTTGACTCGCCCTGTAACACAATACAGAGCAGCTCCCAGGATTGATGCTTTGCAGTGCCGTCACCCGAGGAACCACTGGGCTCTGGTGGTAAACTAATCCTCGAGGTGAGGCTGGGGGGCAAAGGGGAGCAGGGCACACTGAGAAGGATAATCCACATCTCCTTTAAAAATTAAAAGCCGTGTTCTGTGGCTCTGACACCAGGTTGCACTTTGCTCTGCAAAACACTCATGAAAGCCAGGAAATTTGAGGTGTGCAGGCTGCCCAGCTCTTAGCTGGGTGCCACCCAAAGGGTCTTGCCTGGGTCTTTTGCAGAAGCAGAGAGCAAAGCCCCTCCTCACACAGGGCAAACCCACTCCCAGGGAGCCCCAGAACTGAAGAGACACCCAAAATCATGTTTCCTGTCCATGGAGAGTGAGAGCCTGCTCTGCTTACATAGCTCTGTATTTTCAATTTTCAGTATTTTATTGGCACCTGCTCCTTGAGAGACACTTTCCTGCCAGGTCTGGGACTTTGAGGCTGGCAGAGAAAACAGTGCTGGAGATCTCACAGCCCAGGGATGACAACCAGGGCTCAGGCAGGACCAGAGCTGTACGTATATCCCGGGTAGCTGCCCCTCTCCAGCCTTTCACAGGCTGCCACCTCACTGGGGTTATATTTAGCGAGGCATCTGCGGTGACAGCCATTTTTTCAGCATTTAGGAAATGCTAGTGCTGTCTTCTGGTTGGCTGCCAGGTGCTACTGGGAAACATGTGTTGGGATTATTTTCAGCGCTCCCACCACCACGGTGCCCATCAATCATGCCAGTGGGGCTGCTTCAAGTCTGTCTGGACCACAGCAGCTTCTCAAAGTCCTCCTGTCTCTCTGGGGTGAGGGGGAGCTTGAGCTCAAGGAGGCTCAAGGAAGGCATGCAGATAATTTTTTAAAGAAATTCCTGTCATGCCAGGCTCAGCTGAGCCCACCCAGCCCCACTGCAAAGCCTGGGGAAAGGGGTGACATTTAAAAAGAGTGAGCCCAATCCAGGGGCATGCTCTGGCTTCGTGATGAAGGCTTCCTCTGAAATGGTTCCCAGGAGGAGAAGCCAAGCAAAATGCTCTCCTTCCCTGATGTGCTGGCTCGCAGCAGGGGTTTCAGCAATCAGGGTGTTGTTTCACTTCATATTGGCTTCTCCCAAGAAGCAACACTGAGTTTGTTTTCTGTGCAGGACTCTTGCTATTTAGAAAGCAAAATGCACTCAGTAATTGCTTATCACTAAGTGAGGCATCAGACACCAGCAGAGAGTGGAGGGTTTTGTAAGTGTTGTTATTACTGAATTGATATGCTCAGTTACACCCTTTATTTTCTTTTAAATGGGATTTTAAAAAAAAATTTTTTTTGGCCACAGCAGTGCCAGAGAAGCATGGCTTGAACAAACACTTCTGCCAGGTCGTGATGCACTTCACTGTCACAGCCTTTCCCTGGTGGGTTTGCAGGAGCTGGACCTGCCCCTCACTTCAGTTTCTATCACTTCCCACTGGGGCTCCTCTTTCAGGCTCTTGGTGCTCCCAGATTTTCATTCTCAGCCTCTCCCCATCCTCACAGCTATGCTTCCTTTTCCCTCCTGCTCTCCCACGCACGCCTCCTTACTGTGGGTTGACCAAAAACACCTCCAGGGAGAACTTCTGCTGCGCTCAGCCCTGAGCAAGGTCCAGCTTGCCCACAGGCTTGATCCTGCTGGCGAGTCCCTACAGACTGGGGCATGGCTGAGTGGTCAGACCTAGACCAGGGCAGCCTGTTAGCTGCCTCCACCAGCATCATTGCGTAGGCTTGTGCCTTCAATGCAAACCCCTGGGAAAACCAGTGCAACAGCTTGTTTCAGAAAAATGCATACTGAGGGGAAAGGAGAGGGTTTCCTGGCCAACTGAAAACAGCAAAGCCCACCTATTCCACAGCCTGGTGTCCCATCAGGGACCACAAGCCTTTGCTCCAAAAGAGCCCCTTGAAGGTTTCTCGCTGTCTCCCATCAAGATCTTCCCTGTTGTGCCTCAAAATTCTTAAGATGACATTTTAATCTTCACACTTTGGTCTGCTGCTCAATTATTTCTCCCTGATGTACACACATGCACTAAATCACTGCTAACTGTAAAAATGTCTTGTGTATAATGCCATTAAGAGTTACAAAGTGATGGGTGTAAATTAAACACTATTTACTGAGAAAATCTGGATGCTCTTTTGTCAAAATTTGTCTTTTGGATGGAGATTTGCAAAAAGTGTGTGAGGCAGAAAAGACATGAAATTTTCTAAATACGTTGCTGGTGGTGGATGGACAGATTGATTCATCATTGCATTCATCATCCTGTTTCAGCTTCTGCAGTATGTGGGCTCAGACAAATATCTTTTAATCACTTATAAAAGTATTCAGGTTTCCCTGATGGTGATGATTTATTGATCTGCATTACACATTATGGCAAAAACAGAGACAGAGAAGGGACAGCAGATTTGGTTGCTGGGTTGGGTCCTGTTTGTGCCAAGAAAGACATTAGATTCAAATCCCCTGAAGCCAATCTTTTTATGATTCAAGTGGGTTTGAGGAGGTCTCTTTAGCTACATATGGTGTATGCCGCTGTCATGAGCCAAGCACACTGAGCTGCTCCTGGCAGAAATCGCTGGACCACCCAGTTGCTTTCTCTAAAGCATCTACATGAGTCTTGGAGCAGTGTCCACATCACTTTCCACACCTAACACTGGCCCCCGCATTTCACTTTCATGTTGTTCTTGAGGACAAATGCCACCAGACACCAGCTTTCCATGAAACCCCTCTTCTCTGGCCAGGCAGGCAGAGGTGCATGTCACAATCAGGGACAGCAAGAACAGTAAAAGAGTGAATTTTTTACCTGTCTGTCACATCAGAGCAGCATGAAGCTCCATCTCTCAGCTTGCAGATCAGAGCAGTGGTTCAAAGTAGAAGACACCACCCAGTGTTGGGTGGGAAGGCATTTGGGGCCATCCAGTCCAGCCCCCACAACCACCTAAGTATTGCTCAGCTCTCCAGTGTAACCTCTCTACGCCCCAGCCATGAGGCACAGGGCTGTCCTCGCCACCCAAAATGTGTTTCAGATAGGCCAGAATCTTCAGTATGCCAGAAGAAGGAAGCAAGAGGAAACAAAGTGTCATCTCTGTCTTTTGGCCAGACAATAAAAAGGCTTTAATAAATTAAAATGTTGCTGCTGAGCCATCTCCGGTACCAATCCTCAGACTGCCCAAGCCCCTCCCTAATGGGGGGATTCCCCATGGGATTTTCACCAAACCAGGAAGAAAACAGACCCTTACGGGTCTCCTGCTGCCCCTCCCTGAACACAGAGTTTTGGTGATAGCCAGGTCTCTTTCTAGGGTTTCCAGAAATAGGTTAGAAGGGATCAACAGTGCATGTGAACTCTAACACAGGAGACCTCAGGGTGCTGACAGCATCCCCCAATCCCACATGCTGGTCTTGTTTACCTTCAAGCCAGACACCTTGGCCCTGCTGTGCAGAAATAGTGGAAGAGATTTGTATATGGTCAAGAAGCAACACGAGTGCTGAAGGCATCAGCTTTCCAGCATGGTGGTCTGCTCCTGGAGCCTGACACCTCCAGCTTGGCTGCTGTGCCCTCCCTGCCCTATGCAGTTTCTCTACCCTTACCCACAGTGTCCTGACTCCTGCCTGTTCTCAGCTAGGAAAAACCCACTGCCCCAACAGAGCTGCAGACCACCCATAGGCCCAGCTGCAGGACCTTCAAAACAAATCTTTAAAAGAGAGATTTATCCTGTTCTTGCAATAGGAGTATTTGCTAACCCAGGAGGGATGCTGAGGAGCTAAAGCCCCCAAAGTGTGGAGAGCACTGCAACACTCATGCCTGTTAACGTTATCAGCCTTGTCCTTCGAGGACAGCAGAAAGACCAATGCAGCTGCTACCTACCTACCAGGGATTCTGGAGACTTGGGCTTCTCATGGCTTCCCACCAAGCCTAGGCTGGTGGCTGAGACCCACCTGAGCTCAGGAATTGCATGGGAATTTTGCCTCAGGAAAGCTTGGAGATCTGCAGTAAGAAGTCCTTCTTAGTTGAGTTTTCCCTTGCCTGGGGTAAAGGAAATGGTTCTGGGACACCTACTTGGGCCTGGGCAGTGCCCCCCTGCTACCTCCCGGCACCATGCCACAGCAGCCACTGCTCCTACACCTGTCCCGGTTGCAGGAGGCATCCAGGGAAAACCAGCTTCAGGTAAAAGAAATGGTAGCTTGAGGATTATTAGAGGGAGACAACCTTTTCTCCCAGGGAAGGGGCTCCCAATGTTGTACAGCATCCCCGGAGCTTGTTCACTGGAAAGTCCAGTTCCTGAAACCACTGGTAGTAGGTTGAATTTAAGAATGGTGTTGCTGTTTCCCAGAATGGGAAGAACTTTTATTTTATTTCATTTTTAGGTTTTCTGCATTTCTCAGAGAAACATCTGAAGTTGAAATGTGTACAAGGGAGCATGGCTAGCTTGTTATCAGAGTAATCGAAACTGAAACATGAAAACTGAAGGAAATATTTTGACTTACAGGGATTGGAATGTTGCATTGAAAGCAAAGTGTTCAGAGTGTCTTCAGATGTCCTTTTTCAGCCAGGCACTCAGTTTACTTCTGCAGTCCTGGAGGAGGAAGGAAGGGCACAGGGACATGGCAGCCTCCAAACCCCCTGCCCAGGCACGGGGATAGTGTTGTCCTTTGCAGCATCCCTGTGCAACACACACACGGGGCTTGTTCGAGCTCATACTTGCAGCTAAGAAACTGCATCATGAATTTTCCCCGAGCAGATTTTCACATTGCTGACAAATCCTTCAAGATGAAGTCTAGTACTGACAGTATCCAGCAAAAACTATGGAATCAGGAGAAGTTTCCCCATGCAGGTGATCTCTTTCGAATTGTGGCTGCTTGGTAAAGGCCAAACTCGTGGGTTTGCACAAGTTTCCCCACACAGGGAAATCTCCCCATAGACTTCAGTGGGATTTTCACATGGGTAAAAGGCTGGAGTTCTTCCATGATGGTGAAAGGTTCCTGTATTTAGTTGTACAGGTTTCATAGGGAAAAGGGGGAATAAAAGCCTGTTTTTTCACATGAAATGCTCTTTATGTGAGATCTACTGAGCTAATTTCAGGAAAACTGGGGGGAGGAGGGGATGTTGTGTGTAACCCTGGTGACTGGCTGCTCTGGAGCCTATACATACTAAGACTTCAATCAAGATTAGTTAAAATGTAATAAATCTAAGTAGGCAGACATGGTCTGCCCCAACTATTAATAGTAGGAGTGGGGAACTCAACAACTGCTGGTTGCTCAAAGGGCTTAAATGGATAAAATGAAACAGAAGGTATACGTTTTATTATAGGGTGTCACAGTGTTATCAGATGAGTGGAAATCATCCTTGCAATGCTACTGCACCACTAAATCTTGCATGCAGGCTGAATGAAGAGGATTATTTCCAATATCCTTTTGCTCATGCTACTGTCCCAGCTTTTCCATATTTGACTTTGGGAAAAGAAGAAAGCAGTTTGCAAAACGAAGAGTCGTGGCAACACCGAGTGCTAGCACTGGACCAAGTCAGTTGTGTGCTGCTCTCATTGCTACATCACAAGAAGTTATTAAGCCAACAGAAATGGCTTTAGATCCTTTCCAGGGGTCCACTGGTATTTGGTATTTCCATTTCAAAGGGAAGATGCAGATAAAACACTTTGTGGCAGACTGGCATACAGCACTTCTGGAAATAATACAGCAGCACATCAGAGGAAAAGTGCATTTAGACCTGGACTTTATTTTCATCTCTTTATACTGTCTGACTCCAGTTTAAATACTGCTTCTTAATCCTTGCCCACCTTTAGACTCTCTTGGGCACTGGGGCTGCCAACTGTGTGGCACTAACACTGCTTCTCAACATACGCTTAATCAGTGTGCCCAATCCTAGTTTCTGTATCAGGTAACATGATCCTAATATAACCTGTGAGTGGGCTCGAAATATTTTCAAATATTCCTACAATAAGGCTCTCTGTGTGGGTATGTAGGTGGGATTAGCAGGTTTTCTGCAGATACTACTAGAACTGCTACAAGTGAACAGTGGAAAATAAAACCTAATTTCTATTACTTTCTCTTGCCTCTTCCAGAAAAACAACAAAATATGTTAGAGCATTGGAAGTGGGACACATTTTTTCGACTACAACTATACCATTTCTAGTAATAGCTATTAGAGACTCCCAAAGATCTCTATTTTTTCTTTCAGCTTCAAAATTCATTGTAATATGAAGGATGGCAGGTCATAACACTGATGTGGGATTTTCCTTTTTGTTGGCACAACATGCAATCATGTTCATCTTGCTCACATTTTCCACATGTGCCTTGGAGTCTGCTTTCTGCTTAGTCTTCCAGTCTTTAACATAAATCTAGAAGTTGAACCTTTGGTCCAGTGACCCTTTCAACTGGTGCGACTTCCTGATAACATACAGCAGCCTTAGGGAAACCCCACAATGGTAAACAATGAAACAGAGTAAACCCCAAAAAGGTTACCTTGGAAAATGGAAGTTGAATAGCCTCAAAAGGCTGCTTGTTTACTTGATGGAATCCTTTACATGCATTTATTCACACAGCAGAGCACTCCTGGACTGTTCTATGGGGCTACTCAAAACTAAGGATGTGTAGATGAGCAACTGAGGCCCAGGCAGACCATGGGGTACCAGTGGTACAGGTGTTTCTCTGAGGCACTGTTTGTATTGCATGTTGCAGAGTAACCCTTCCTCTGGCTGCTCCATTCCTGTCCTTAATGACCCCTCACTTCTTGGATTTGAGGGAATTTCCACATAATGTCTTTGCTGTCCTCCCTCCAGCCACAACCACTGTCCAGACCTGCCCGTTATACGAGGTCATACAAGGATTAGCAGCTCTCCCTTGAGTCTCCCATCACATATGAGGCTTAAAAAAGTCATATGTTGAGCTATAGATGTGTGGTCAGAGACTGCTGCACAATGCTCCTTCCCAAGAAGAAGCCTGGGGCTGGCATGAATGCACCATATCTGAAACAAGACAGCAAACCTTTCTTGGGCATCAAGGGACAAAAATTGACTGTGTCCATGCTCTGTAGCATTTGGGACTGGATTTCCTTTGGTCTCCATGTGATGACCCTCCAACATTAATATTTTTTACCTCTTTCTTTTTCAGCTGAAACTACCTGCAGTAGCAGCAGGGTCATGTTGTCACCAAAGTGATTGAAGTGGAGGTTGTGCACTGCATGCCCTGGTGAGAAGCCATGGGAAGATGCAAGCTCCATGCTGCAAGATAGAGGATAGCAGGAATAAGCAGCTGGGCAAGGTTATCCATATAACCCTTTGTATAAGGGCCAGCACCAGCTACACCATGCCACTGTGTCCTGCATGGTCAGGAAACACGTAACAGGGTGATCTCAGAAAGGGAAAAATAGTTTTTCTCTTCTATAGAGCCATGGGGATGTCCTGTAGTGCCCGCACTGTGTTGGCTGACTCTCTTCTCTCTGGCCATCTGGAACTAGGAAAAGCAACATATAGCGTGTGAAGTCAGATGACAACAGCTGAAGCTGGAAAAGAGAAACAGAGAAAGAGAGAGGAAGCTGTTTGTGCTGCCAGAAACTATTCTGCTAGATACAGGGCTCTCATTTATTCAGCAATAAAGAACAGAGATCAGAAAAAAAAAACCATTATAAATGATCCCCCAAACTGAGGAACATAGACCTATAAGAAATATTGAGGTTTGTATTGAAAAAAATTAATATCGATATTGATCTATTCAAATGCCTGAAATGCAAAATTTTCTTCCTCATTTTTCCCCTTTTACTCTTCATTCCAAGTCCCTTTGTTCCTCGCTTGTCACTCAATGTCACATAGATTTTATGATATCGGAGGCTGCATTTTCTTTTCAGCATTCTCAGGATCATCTGTTTGCACGTGTCTCGTTTCTCTTCCAGTCATTCTGGGTGCAAATCATCTGACGCAATTTTAGCCATTTGAGAGTTGGCTACCTACTCAAGCTGGTCTTCTGGGCTCATTTTACCATGGGCAGAGAGAGAGACCCAGCTGGCAGTTTATCCCACGCTCTCTAGGAAGGGGCAAAAGGCTTAGCTTAGCTTTCACTAGACATCTAAGACAGTGAAGAAAGAGGGTGACAAGTCCTGTCATCTGTGACTTTCCAATAACTGCATGGTATCAGACTTAAAAGGAGAAAAGGAATAATAAAGCAAAGACAAGCTATAATTTGAAAGGAAAAAAAGGGGAAAAAAGTAAAACCAAAATTCTCCAGTTGTCAGAAAAGGAGATTTTTTTTTTTAAAGAAATACTATATTCCAGAAAATCCAAAACTTTTCACAGAAATTCCAAATTTAGGGCAGAAAGGGCATTTTAAGCAAAAAAACCCACCAAAACAAACCCAAATCATGTTCTTCTTTTTTTTTTGTATTGTCTATAAAAACAGTGAAGGCAAATCAGGTATTCAATTTATTAGGAAATTATCTAAAATTTGAAGAAAATGCCAGTATTTGGGTTTTGTTTTGGTTTTTTTTAAAGCAATCTGTGTAACTTGATGTGGCATTTAAGTGCCCCTAACTTCTCTTCCCTTTCAGCCCCACATCATCACTTCACATCTCTTAATTTCTCCCTATTTGTCTCCACGAAAAGATCAAGTGTAATTTTCCAGTTGATTTTCCATCCTGACATTTTTAATTCCCCTTTTCCAATATCCTATTAAATTTATCTTTCTCTCCACACACGAACAAATTACTTCAGAAAGTTGGGGGAAAAAACACCACAAACAAGAAGGGGAAAAACCCTCAAATAATTCAAAATTACAGATGAAAAATAAATGCTACTAATGCCATGCACATCAGGATGCCATAGGGATGCTCTGCTACCCAAAACCTGTCCATCACTTCACTCCATCAGCATTTTGCATGGGTGTTTCCAGGTGCCGCTGCAGGAAGAGGACACCTCGATCTTGCAGGGTGCTGCCATGGCCATGAGGTGTGGACTGTTGTTTGAGGAGAGTGTTCAAGCCAGGGCGTAAGACCATGCTGTTTTCTGCTTTCTCCTGAGCAGACCTGACCTGCAGTAATCCTCAAACTTTGGAGAGGGATCCCCCACCAAGGTGCTCTGCATAATGGAGGCCACCTCACAGACACCAGCTCGCCAGCTGAGCCCCAGTGTTAGCATGCAATTGCACTGAATGGGGGCAAGCCTCTTTCTTCTCATTTTAGTAGTAATTTCTTCAGTTGAAAATTGCCCTGCCTGGAAAATCACTATGTCCCTGGCTTGTAGGAGCATACAAATGTGCAGCCCTTACTGCAACACAGAGCTTTAATTTACTTCCCGATTGCTGAGGACTGTGGTGATAGCAATAGCACCAGTGTCCTGTATAGTCATAGCTGAGGTCAGGCTTTAATCTCTTGTGCAAGCTCCTGTGCAACAAACACCTCTTTTCTCAGTGGACTTGTTGGTAAGGCCGTCAAAAGGAAGCACTTCCTATTTCTAAAAGTGCTATCCTTGTGATGTACCTGGGTCACCGTTATTCCAGGCCTGTTGTCATAGCCTGTGAAAAGTGGAATTCTGCATATGGGGAAACGGAGGCACGGAGTGGCAGTGTGGCTCAAGCCAAAGCCAGTGGGGATTTTCCACCTGGTTGTGTTGCCCTGCCATCAGAGTTTGCCCGAATGGGCAGCCCAACAGCAGTGATAACTCCCAGGCCATAATTTCATGACCCTTTCTCCCACAAAAGTTTTCCCTTAGTGCAGATGCCAGAGTTCAAGGTCGTGTGCTGGTGACCGGCAGATCCAGGCAGCACTTTGGCAAAGGGTGTTGGATCCTCCATGACTTCCTTGCTAGTGTCATCTGCCTCCAGCCACTTTTACCCTCCCTGTTAACCAACCCCTTTCCTTCACCTCCAAGCTGGTAAATTCAGTGTGTTTCTGTTTCCAAGTGCCTTTGTGTTAAATTCATTGGTGTTCATAAACATGTGAAGGCAACTATAAAATTGTAAAAAAAATGAATATATGTTAATGTATTCTGTGATCATAAAACCAGAAAAGGGAGAAGATAAAGCAGTGAATTTTATGTCTGTAGAAAGAATAATTTAAGAACCATTACCAAACAGCTATAGGACGTGGCCAACGACTCTATTTCAGGTCTGTCACCGCCCTATCGACCTGTCATCAGTGAAGTGTCTTTACAACCTTATGTACTTCCCAAAGCTGCAAATAATCCGCGACATCAGTGATTCCAGTCTCGTTTATTTGCATCACTGTGACTTCGTTTCTCAAACAGAAAGCACAGTGCCACAGATTTTTGCCTACAGCTGGAAGCACACGCGAGTTGTTAGCTGTTAAATTCACCCAAGGGGAGCAGTTTAAGGTAAAGCAGCATTAGCCTGGAGCACATGTCACAGCACGACAGAAGCCCTTGAAAATGAAAATAAAAAATGCAAATCTGCCCTCTGCGTCATCTGTTAACACCGTGTCACCCGTTGAGCCCAGTCTCTAGGCTTTAAACATTAACAGAACAGCCCTGCTTGATTTTTTTTTTACTCCCAGGTTGGTTCTTTAAGCTCAGCGAGCAGATATTACACTGTCAAATAACTCCTGTGTAATCTGAACTGGGCTGCAAGATTAATCCCTCCTTCTGTTTTTTTTTAGAGGACAACCTGATGGAAAGAGCTGCAGTTAGCAGGTGGGCTTGTGGTGAAGAAAAGAGAGCAAGGATCAATTATAGCCTTGAACGTGGCTGCTCAACTATGTATCAGATAACCAGCAATTCCCTTAAAATCTGTCGCTGCCCCACAGTTGCTATGCAAGGGAGGGCGTGAGGCTGCGTAGTTCATGTTCGGAACCAGGCCAGGTGGGTGATGCCTTTTAAGGAGAAGCTGCAGGAGGAATGCGATGGGACCCAGGATGAACAGCCTTGTTGGGGTTTTTTTGCCATAATAATGTGTACCTAATGGCCCAGGAGCTCCAGTTTTGTTTGGCAAGGATTTTTGCAGGGGGAACACGGAGAAACAGAGCTCTGTCAATGAGGGTTCTGGGTTACACAGCAATGACACAGGCAGAATTTTCCTCTTTTAAATTTTTCTTAGAGACTGGCTTGGGTCAGAGCTTTGATGACATGGATATTTGGAGGGCAAAGAATGGATCTGATCTAGGAAGCACTTGCTTTCTCATGGCCTCGGCCCCCTTTTGAATATCCTCAGCCCTTTCACTGTATCATATGTTTCCACAGATTTCTAAGAACCAGAAGTTATTTTTCTCCTCTTGTCAGCACAGTTGCACAGACATCCTCATTTCAACGCAGTAGTTAGGGAAGGGCACAAAAGCTGGTGGTTGTTTTAATTGGTCAGAAAAGATTATTGCAGGTAAATGCTTAAAATTGCTCCCTTATCTGTGGGAATACATGCAAAGCTCTTTGATGAGAGAAGGAACTTACTGGTTTCTCATCTCGCCTTTTTGAACAATCCTCTGAACCTGGTTAAACATCTGGCTGATCCAGTTGCCACCTCTATCTCATTGGATCTTCATGTTCACCAAGACAAACTCAACTCACTGCTTAACACTGCCTCGCCTGACAGCAGTTTTACTTGTACTGCTGAAACAACCAACAGGAAAGAGACCTGAGTGCATGAGACCCACCAACATGGAAATCCCAAGGGCAAAGGAGTCCAGGAAGGCTGGACTTAAAGGTTCAGGAGCAGGCCATCTCCATGTGCTGAAAGACAGACCAGGGGGAAGAAGACTGGCTTGACTGAGCAGAGAGCTTTGGCTTTTCCTACAGCATTCTCCTGGAGAAACTGGGTGCCTGTGGTTTGGACAAGTGTACACTTCCCTAGGGAAAAAACCATCTGGATGACCAGGCTCAAACAGCTGTATGAATGGAGGGTAGGAAGGCTCTACAGAGGGATTTGGACAGGCTGGATCGATGGCCCAAGGCCAACTGTATGAGGTTCAACAGGGCTCAGTGCTGCATCCTGTACTTGGGTCACAACCTCGCATGATGCTATAGGCCTGGGGAAGAGTGGCAGGAAAGCCGACTGGTGGAAAAGCACCTGGGGGTGTTGGCTGGCAAATGGTTGAATATGAGTCAGCAGTGTGACCAGGTGGCCAAGAAGGCCAGCAGCATCCTGGCTTGCATCAGAAATAGTGTGGCCAGCAGGACCAGGGAATAGATTGTCCCCCTGTACTCAGCATTGGTGAAGCCATGCCTTGAGTACTGGTTTCAGTTTTGGACCCCTCTCTACTCTTGTAGTGAGGTACTGGAGTGTGTCCAAAGAAGAGCAACAAAGCTGGTGAAGGGTCTAGAGCACATGTCTTCAGAGGAGCAGCGGAGGGAACTGGTGTTCTTTAGTCTGGAGAAAAGGAGACTGTGGGGGCACCTTATAGTTCTCTACAGCTACCTAAAGGATGTTGTAGCCAGGTGAGTGTTGGCCCTTTCTCCCAAGTAACAAGCAATAGGGCAAGAGGAAATGGCCTCAGGTTGCACCAGGAGAGGTTTAGATTGGGTATTAGGAAACATTTCTTCACGAAAAGTGTTGTCAAGCACTGGAACAGGCTGCCCAGGTAAGTGGTTGAGTCACCAACCCTGAAGGTATTTAAAAGACCTGTGGATGTGGCACTTAGGGATATGGTTTAGTGGTGGACTTGGCAGTGCTACATTAATGGTTGGACTTGATGATCTCAAAGCTCTTCTCCAACCTAAATGATTCTATGGTTCTTTGAATGTCATCAGGTATGGAAACAGCTGTTGGGCACATCAAATTCAAAGATCAACTGTGCATGCACAGTCCTTCCAACACACCCAGGTCTCATCCAGCTTCTTGTGATGTGCATTTGACAGGATTGTCCAAGATTTTTCACTGGGCTATCACAAAGACTGATCAGTAGTCAAACCACTGCAAGGGTAGCTGGGCTTGGAGGTGAGGAGACACATCCTCAGCAATATAAGATCTCTTCTGTATGGGTCAGAAGCACAAAACCTGGCATGACTCATTTAGCTGGACCTCCTCTCTCATATTGCAAAACCAGATGATTCTGGAGGGAAAAATAAAAGAAAAAATCAAAGCAGCATGTAGTCAAAGGGTGGAGATAGTTCAGCAACAGATGAAAAAAGAAGGGACAACAGGACACACCCCTTACAAGGTGATCACAGATGAAGCTGTGTCCACAGCTGGGTGCTTTTCAAGTGCACTACAGACCAGAGCTGATTCATAGCTGTTCTCCAGAAAACCATTTTAAAATCATGAAATAAGAATGTAGAGAAGACAAAGTCCTACTCAGAGGTCAGTAAAGAACCAAAGCAAAACAAACACAACAAAACATGCTTGTCTTTTAATGCCAAGAGATCGGTAAATTTTTAAGTGTCCAGAAATGAAACTGTCTTTTCAGAAGTAACTCATAAGATTGAGATAATAGGAGCTCAGGGACTCATGGTTGTCACTGTACAACAGGGCTGAAGCCAGGGACTGCTCTCAGCTGTCCCCTTCATGTTCCCCATCTCTGCGGCAGAGACTGAGCAGGACGCCTGTCTGCCTCAGCCGTTCTGTTTTTGACTCTACATGAGTCAAGACCCTTAGGTTCCTTCTTTTGAAGATGGGGTGTAGGTCCTTACATCTTTTAGTTGTATATAAAAATACTTACCAAGAACCAGACACAGTGTAACAGGGCAGTGACTCACAATTGCTTACTATTTACTAAATATTTTTATGGTATACTAAGCACTTATTATGTTCTTCAGAGCCCTCCAAGGGGAACTGTTGCAAACAGATTTTGAGAGATGGTGTCTGTCCCAAAGCACTTGTAGTTTGGACAGACAAGACAAAGTGTGGAAGGATAAACAGTGGGGCAGATAAGTGATTTGCCTTAGGTTCTGTGATGCCCTGTTCTCTGCCTGATACCTTGTCCTCTCAGTTCTGATGCTCTGTTACTCCTGGCTATGGAAAAAGTGAACTAAAAAATATGGCAAAACACATAACCACCAATGACTGACAGGGAATGTACTTGATGCCTATTTACAGGAGGAGTTATTACAGAGGAATTAATTGTCAGGATTCTCTGCTCCATGAAAACAGGTTGGTTATCTTTGATACCATTTGTGTTTTCTCTCTTCTAATGCTGAGAAATGGTAGTTTACCTGCACAGGATGGGAGATTACAGTGTTTGATGGGTTTCCTGCTGCTGTCCCATAGATACGAGTGATATACTCACAGTATTTCATCTTACCTGTGGCAGAGCAGAGAATGGTGCCACAGGGATGTCACAGAATCACAGAATCACAGAATCACAGGGGTTGGAAGGGACCTCGAGAGATCATCGGGTCCAACCCCCCTGCCAAAGCAGGCTCCCTAGCTCATATTGCACAGATAGGCATCCAGACAAGTCTTGAATATCTCCAGAGAAGGAGACTCCACCACCTCCCTGGGCAGCCTGTCCCAGGGCTCTGTCACCCTCACTGTGTAAAAGTTCTTCCGCATGTTGGTGCGGAACTTCCTGTGCTCCAGTTTACAGCCATTGCCCCTTGTCCTGTCTCCACAGACACTGAAAAGGGGTTGGCCAATTCCCCCTGCATCCCAAACTTAAGATATTTATAAACATTAATTAGGTCCCCCCTCAGTCTTCTCTTCTCCAGGCTGAACAGCCCCAGCTCACTCAGCCTTTCCTCATACGGGAGATGTTCCAGGCCCTTAATCATCTTCATAGCCCTTCTCTGGACTCTCTGAAGGAGATCCCTGTCCTTTTTATACCAGGGAGCCCAGCACTGGACACAATACTCCAGGTGGGGCCTGACCAGGGCAGAGTAGAGGGGGAGGATCACCTCCTTAGACCTGCTGGCCACACTCTTCCTGATGCATCCCAGGATCCCATTGGCCCTCTTAGCCACCAGGGCACACTGCTGGCTCATAGCCAACCTGTCATCAACCAGGACCCCTAGGTCCTTCTCCACAGAGCTCTTCTCCAGTAGGTCATCCCCCAGCCTGTACTGATACAGACGGTTATTCCTCCCCAGGTGCAAGACTTTACACTTGCTTTTATTAAACCTCACCTGGTTTCTCCCTGCCCAGCTCTTCAGCCTGTCCAGGTCTCGCTGGATGGCAGCGCAGTGCTCCTGCGTGTCAGCCACCCCTCCCAGCTTTGTATCATTGGCACTTGCTGAGGGTGGATGCTATTCCCTCATCAAGGTTGTCGATGAAGATATTAAACAGGACTGGACCCAACACTGAGCCCTGGGGAACACCGCTAGTCACAGGCCTCCATTCAGATTCTGTTCCACTGATCACGACCCTCTGAGCCTGGTCCGACAGCCAGTTCTCAACCCACCTCACTGTCCACTCATCTATCCCATGATCTCTCAGCTTTTCTATCAGGATGTCATGGGAGACAGTATCAAAAGCCTTGCTGAAGTCAAGGTAGATGACATCCACTGCTCCAAGAGCTGACCAGGAAGCATGAGCAAAACCCCTGGCTGCTTTCCCCAGCTGCCAGCTTTGTCATCCCATCCTTAGTTCTGCCAGTGGATGGTTTTGAGGAGACCACTCATACCATCCTGTGGCTTTGGGGTGCTCTACATGCCTTTTGTGTCTCTGTCTCCTCTCTTGTGTTGCAGAGGTGTCATTTGGATGTTTCCTGTTTTACCAGGACATGATGGCAATCTGTGCTCAGACCAGCATGGTGACACACGCAGAAAGGGAAGAGGGCAGGATTATATCTGCCACCTAGAAAACTCAAAAGAGGCACTGGAAAAGCTGGAGCTATAAGCTATATGTTATCACCTACTCCTGAGAACTCTCTGCTTTATCTACAATTGGAATATTTGTCCTTGAAGTAGTTCAGCTATGCCCCTGAGGGGGAAGAGTGGTGAGAATATCCATGGGCACTCTAAGAGCCAGAGAGCTCCAGGAAACAAAAATGCATCTTAGGTTTCTGTGGTTCCTTTGACATCTTGCTAGATGTCTGAACGATAGTTGAGTTTTAAGAAAAACAAAATATTCAGATAAAAAATGAGTAAGAATTCAAGCCCTCTGCAAAGCACCTGCATCTTAGTAACATTTATTCCTGTAGACCGGCAGCAAAAGGAGGAGGCGCTGAGGGCTCATGGAGATACTCTAGCCACATGAACATGCTTCCTATGGCATTTACTCCTGATTTCACCCTAAGGTGAAGATAAAAAAGGCAGTGGTGACCCTTGGTGCAGACCACAGTGGATGTCCCACAGAGGTGTGCGAGTGTCTGAGCAGAGGCACATTTACAGAAACATGGCTAAACCCACTGTAGCTGTCCAGCCCTGTTCCAGGCAAGGTTGGGACCTAAGCTTTGGGTGAGGTCCCCTCTGTCCCTGGGAGCTGAGGTCCTTCCTAAGAGAGCAGTAGCTGCAGAGGAGTGGGCATAAGCAGGCCTTCCCCAGCTCCCACCCCTTGGTGTCGAGAAACTCTTTGAGCTGATCACCCTGCTGCTGCTGCCAGCTGCATGCCAGCGAGCCAGCCCGGCCTTGCAGCTGTTTTATCATTTTAATTAAGCTCTGCAAACCAGAGCTGTTAGGGCAGGATTCATGCCTCTGGTATTCGCTTTTCACTCTGGTAGGGACACGCTGTCCAAGGCTTTTGGGTGCCGGGGAGGGGCCCTGGTAGGTGCTGGTAGGGCACCGGGGCATGCCTGGCAGCGATGTCCCAGTGCCTGATTCCTACGGGGTTACTCAGCTGGCTGGATCACACCGGGCAGAGGAAAGGGTACCTCAGGGCACAGTTTTGGCTGCTCTAAGGGAGGTCGAGGCAACACTGGTAGCAATCCCACGTGGTGGTGTAGGGAGAGGTGGTGGCCGAGGGGTGAATGCAGGGTCCCTTGGCTGGGTGGAGATGTAGGCTGTCTCTGCTCAATTCATTGCAAAGGCTGCGATGCCCAGGCTTTGCCCTGCCAGCACACTGACCCAAGTGAAAAGTCAGGAGGTTGGTAATGGGCTTAGCAACATGCAAGGCTGCTAAATGTCACCCTCCAAGGAGATGTGGAGGTTGAATGTCGTGTTGCTTTTGTCCAGCCTGATGTGATGTTCTAGCACGGTTTTCCAGCAAGACTTCATGGCTCCCAGCAAGCCCCAGCCCAGCAGGGAGGCAGCGTGCCCAGGCCTGACATGTCAAGGCACCTTTCCAGCCTCTTTTGCGGGGGCCATGCCTTCCCTCCCATGCTGGCCCACGCTGCCCGCCCACACTGTCTCGAGCACTTCCTGCAAGCACCAGTGAGGGTGCCAAACAGAGGGTACGAATCCCCAGAGGCTTTAAAAAGGTGCACAGCATGTTCCTGGGAGGCTATGTACCAAGGGCAGCCTTCTTGGTGGACATCTCAGCAGGATGCAGCTCCAAGCTGTCTTGCCTTCACCCTAGTATGACAAGGAGTAACCTCATTAATGCCAGAAGGGCCACTTCAGCATTGCCTCTGGGTTTGAACGGGAAGGGATCCCTGCTGTGTGTTCCATCCTCCGGCAGCTCCTCAGGAGCGTATTTCTTTCTATAGGTGAAAGAATAAGGATTTTACTGTGCTTCTGGTTTTGAAAGCAAAGATCTCAGCAGAAACTTTTTAGATCTAATAGCCTGACTAACACTTAAATTCATGTGGTCATGAGAAGTGATGTACTACCAGCCTTCACTTGCAATTTTCCCCTTGCTTCTTTAGAGGCAGCAGGTGATGTGTTGCAGCACTGCAGTATGCACAGGGATGAGGAAAGGCACACCTGCAACGTGATCTCTGGGAAAAAAGGACCAAACTCTCACCATCCACATGCATGAGGAAATCTAGAGTAGTGTTTGTAGCTGAAGTTAGTGGAGGTGCTTCAGCTTTGTGCCACTCTAACTGAGATCACACTTCAGCCTAAAACATTTCCAAGCAGCCTCAACAGCAGCACCACAGTGGACCTTGGCACCAGGAGAGGACCAAGCATGGCAAGCGTGCCTTCTGCCCTCCGGTGCTGTCTCCATCCCCACGCAGCTGAGGGCCTGTTTGGCTTCCCAGGGTTTTCACAATATTTTGTTTGATTTTTATTACTGATGAAGGATTTATATAGTACTTGATGCAGTAATTTGGCTTTTAATTGTTTTCTCTTCTAGGAAATGACTTCAAACTTTTATTGTTGTTGTTTTAAAAGTTAAAATGGTTTCTTTCCCATCACGTTTCCTCCCTTCCTCAAAAGAAATGTCATTTATAGGACATCAGTGTCTGCACCCAGAATTTTAATTGCTTGTGGAAACTTGTCTGTCTATGTGTGTGTCAGCTGTTTTATATAAGAATCAGAGGTGTATTTAAAGCAAAAAATAAAAAGATAAAAGAAAATGAAGTGTAATAAAAAGCATAGCTGAAGGGGTTTGACTGGTATCTCCCTATCAACAAATGTTACATCATCTGTGAAAGCATCAGATATACTCTTACAGTTCTGCAGTCATTATCCTTATTAGCAGCATTCTTATTACCGCTGGAACAAGCGTGAGCTCAGGGCCACGGAAACAGGAGGGCTCAGGGCCACATCCTGCAGCATGCACGATGGGGGGCCTGACATAGGCCAGCAATGGTAAACAAACTTGTAAAGAAGAGATGAAGAAGCATTTTTTTGGCAGCTTCATTTTTTGGAAGAAGTGGGTTTGGTTTTTGGAAGGAGCGTTTTAGAAAAATCCTGTTGGTTTTTTGCATGCCGTGCTCGGCTTCTCACTACTGCCAGTGTTGCAGTGCCAGGCCTCAGCCTGCCACTTCTCTGATCTGCCTCTGGGGACGTGTATCAGGGCAGCAAATCTTGCCATTCACCTCAGAAATGACTAAACCCAGCAGAGCGATCGCTATAAGAAATTGGACAGGCTCCTAGAAAAGAGGGAAGCATATTTATGAAGCTCTCCCCTAGACAGACACTACCTGTAGCCTGGCACAGGTCTGCCCGCTGTCCCATGGGAGAGGCACATGCCGGGTCCACCTTCACCACCAGCAACACCCTGAAAATGCCACACAGTGTTCCCGCTCTCTCAGGGACCTTGAAAAATTTACATGCTTAGTCTGAAAGCAAAGAGGAGAGGGGTGGACACCTCTGAAGGGGTGTCTCACCCTAAGGGGGATGTTGAGACAAAAGGGCTGCCTCTTTTCATAGGCTTGTACCTGGCCCCTATCAGTGACAGAAAAAGACTGGTCTGACTCAACACATTCCCTTTATAATGTACTATTCCAGGGAGGCTGGTATAAAATAAATCTGACCAAAGGTGCATATTTTTATAAATAAATCATGTTAAAGAAAAGCCAAACCCCTTTCATAGGAAGCCACCCATTTTTTGCATGCCAGCTGCTCCGCTGCCTGGAAGCCTTCCAGACAAAGTGCAAAAAAGTTTCTGGATGGGCTGCAAATTAATTCCACAGCAGTTCATTTGTTTCCCTTAGCTGCATGTACCAATTGCAAATAAGGTTAACAGATTATATTTGCTACTTAGAATAGCTTATAAAACACTATGAGAATTATTTGCAGTCTGCCTCCTCTACATGCCTGGAGATTTGAACTGAGGTTCAAGAAATCAAGGTCTCCAGTACAAGTTAAAACTCCTCTTGTGAAAGTTTCATAAATTGCCATCAAGGGAGAACACTGTACAGACATACCACTCCAACTGGTACCATGGAAGATGGGTTTGCTGCTTCATCAGAAGGAGGAATCACACCAGTGTTCTAAAGGAAACAAGAAAACGGAGGAATTGATTTTCACATTGTTCTGCAAGGCTTGGGTGCTCTGTTGCTCTGTGCTGTTGGAGCCCCACTGTGATCAGCAGCACCACTACCATCTGCCCCAAGCTGGGGTTCCAGATGACAGAAACGAAGAAGTGCATTTAATTTAAATGTCAGGATTTTACAAGCAAACCTCCAGATAAAATCCCTGCACTCCTCACTGTGCATTGTGCCTCATTTTTAGGTAGTACCAACGTCCCATTTAAAGGCCAGTTAGGGTATTAATATACATACATATCTGCAAGTGCATGTATGGATGTGGATACAATTTTATGGACAGCACGTTAACTCCTGTTAACGGCAGAGACTGCCCAGACTGCATTACTGTCTCCTCCAACTCGTCACCAGAAATACCTCTTTTCCATATCTGTCATCTCCTCTTAAACCTCATGGTTATGGGATAGCATTGGATTAGATCACTCCAACTGGTTGCATATGAAACTGGAAAAGTCCTTCTGCATGTACAGTTACCTATTTTGCATTTAAAAATGAGATGAACTCTTTAGAATGGTGCTGAGGTATACCTACAACACCATAAGAGATTTCCTCAGCCTCAGAAAGAGGACAATTGATGACTCCAAAGACTGCTGAAAACTCTGCACTGGAGAACCCCTTTGAAAAGAAAAAAGAAGTGCTTCTGCTAGCAAGACTATGACTATTTCCATAGGATCTCCTAGCACTTGTGATACTGCTGCCAAGTTAGCTCTGCTTCCATGAGGAGAACTTGCAAAGGTCTGGAGCCATTGAAGATAAAACTGATTCACCTTTCTCCTCCATCCTGCTTGTGAATAATGGTGACCCACCTCTTCAGGGAATACTTGCAGATGACACGTGAGGTGACCATAAAACCTTCAGATAATAGGCTGGAGATGGCTGCAGACATTTCCAAAGGCATAAGCATCATTTAGCTCTGCGCAGTGAGGAGTGAGTACAAGACATCCAGTACATGGAAGTGCCAGGAAGTGCCTGGCATTTGGAGAATTTATGGACTCATTGTTCACACGAACATTGAGTCCCAGGGAGCCTGGACACCCAGAAACAAGACAGGCACTGTGGGCGTTTGCAGACCAGCCATATCATCATGCTGGCTTTATCAGAGTTGAATACCACTTGGTTTGAACTGAGGGTCTCTTCAGCTTGCATGCAGAATCATAGATTCTCTTTTTCTTGAGTCCCTCTAGATTTGAACAAGGAATCAAGTGGGAGATAGATACAGGGGTCTAGATTTCTCTCAAAGGTGGAAAAAACAGCACTTATTTCCTGGCATTCCTTCAGGTAGCTCCTGTCCAATAGGAGGGATCTAATGACCTAATCCATATGAAGCCCTTGAGATACTGTTTTTGCTTCAGAGATTGAATGCAAATTTTGTGATTGTGCCTTGTGTGATTGAAGGGCTTGGCAGGAGTACAGAGGTGGGAGGTACAGAGGGCACCACTGTCTGTCTGTCTGTCTGTCAGAGATCAATAGCAAGTAAAGGCAGTGCCCTGCCACAAAAAGGCTAGAAGATAAAAGTCTTCCTTGTTGCCATCCAAGATTTGTTGTCATGATGCAGGGACTGCCTTGGACACTGAAGGACCCTCAGTGTGGGCCAGAAGTGAGACTCTAAATGAATTTGAAAAAGCAATTTTGTTTTCTACCCCAAATTCAGACCTGTAACTCCTTCGAAGTCATCTTCGCACACCCTAAGTCCTCTGCCTCTCCCAAGACTTTGCCACACACCTCCTTGGGTGCCATCCTCACTCCTGCAATACACAAAGACTAGGCTGAGAGCCCTGGCCTCCCTGTGAGCCCCCTGTGCCCCAGGGACATCCAGGCATGGGCTGCTAAGGTTGCATTGCTTAACACGGGCATGGAGGCAGAGAGAAGACTGGGAGGGCAAAGAAATTCCATGACCTGCATCTTTTCCACTTAAAGGATCACTTTCTTCCTGCTCTCTGCCCAAGGCCTCCAGAATTTTTCAAAGTCTTGGTCTCGGTGGTGGAAGAGATGAGATGAGCCAGAGCATCCAGTTTGTCTCGGCTTCCTCTCTTCAAGACTGTTTTCCTTCTGCTGTTTCTCTCATTCTCGGGGTGCAGATACCTCTTCTTCTTTCTCACCCTGTCCATTGTTGGTCTGAAGTCACCAGAGCTCTTGCAGGTTGTAGAGCTGAGCCCAGGCCCTGGTGCTCAGCCCTGAAACAGGAACCAGATCAAATGAGGACTGACCAAACGTGGCATTCACGGTGAGTAGGCAGCAGCAGGTTTCTGCTTGAAAAGCCTCCTTTTGGTAAGAGCTTGCAGGCTTTGCAGACAAAGACTGAACAACACCCAGATATTGAAGACTGTTGATGACTTCTAGGAGGAGTTGAAAGCATCATCAGCACAGCATAATTATTGGTAAGATGGGCCAATTTCAACGCTCAGTACAATACAGTTTTAAACAATGCATGATGAAAATCAATTCCCAAGTCTGCTGAGAGGCTGATAACATCCGTGGTTGCACTGCTGGTCCCGCTGGCGTGCTTATTCTCAAGTAATCATATTAGAGGCAGATGTCGCACAAGAATGTGACTGCACTAACCACTAAGAGACACTGAGCTCCTTTGTCTTCTGGAGCAGGTTTCCATGGGATTATAGTGGGTAGAATAATTTAAGATTAAAAAAACCCCAACAATCCTTAAATTATTTAATGGGATATTTCTTTAATCTTCCTTGTATGGAAGAATCCAAACTAATCAGGGGTAAGGCAACACCTCTCCCCAGAGGTAAATGTCCATGAAATGTTAGCTCACATCCCATTTCTGTGGGACCAGGACATTTAGTGGTTGTTGGTATATTTGCTAATCTCCCTCCTCAGTGAAACTGTACTCTCCCATTTTCCTGCCAAAAAGCAGTAGTCATTTTTGGTTTTGAGGGGAGCTTTCTTCTCCTACATGAGAATATACAGAAATTCTCATCACTTTAGAGAGGCTTTCAAAACCCAGGTGCAGAACTTTGGCATCGGCAACCTCCCCAGAGCACTTCATAGGACATAAATCTTGCTCCCAGTTAATCAAACAGTGCTGGAGCGAGCCAAGGAGCTATGAGAACATAAACTGCTCTTCCCTTCCCTTCCCACTTATCAGAGGTTGCTGCTGCTTCTTCAGAGGCAGAGTGAGGGGGCTTTCTTTTCTCTAAACATGACTTTAACACTGGTAAGGATGCTGACTTTATTGAACATGGGTGTTTCCTGTTAAATGTTTTTATTTTGTCTTTTTTTCCAGAACTGCCCTTGGTGGTCCAGTTGCCTTCACCCTGCTCTGGGACAGGCCCTTTGACTTGCACCTTTGCAAGGATGTTCACTGGCTTTAACCCCAGTTTAAGTCCTCAGCAAGGCTGGAACTGCTTGGCAGTTGTGGCCAGGGACAATCACACTGTTTCTCCCGGCCACAGACTTTTGCTGGGCACATGGCTGCCTTCCTAAGACTGTAGCAGAGCAAAATCCAAAGTGTTGTAAAATGTGTGTAAAATTGGCAACCCTTCTGTGGCAGGTCTCCTGGTCCTCTGTGCCCCCCCAGGTTTGTATGTTACAGGACAACTCAGGGTGCATTGCCATTTGTGGATGAAGAGCTTTGCGAGGGTGGGAGAGGAGGTAACACCACTGAGACCATTCTTTTCCCACCAAAGGCATCTTGGTGCAACATCCCCCTTTTGACCAAGGTTAATGCTGCAGGTGCCAGACCAGGTTAGAACCAGTGATGCGCAGGCTCCAGCTGAGCCATGTAGACCCAGAGAAGACCTAACCTCCAACCTGTTAGGAATCAGCACCTGAAGCAGGGACTGCATTTAGAGGTTTGCCCAACATCCTGCTTAGCAGAAGTCCTTACTTTAATCTATAATGGCATCTTGTTTTGTCTTAATGAAGTTATGCAAAAAATTCTTCACTTAAAAGGCCAATGCAGGATTTTCCTTCTTGCCTTCAAGTTGAGATGAAAAGGACTGCCTGCAGCCTGAAAATTTGTTTCCTTAAGGAAGCAGGAACTAAAGGCCTTACTTATTTTAACACTCTGTATCAAGCACCTTTGAATTTCAAGGGGTAAAAAGGAGCCTTGACCCCGTTGCTGTGTCTGGGTTTTCATATCCTCTTTCTTCTCTGGCTCCAAGGTCGGTCTCTTACATTTCTGCTTTGGCCTGTTTTAATTCTGGTCTCTTAGTGCTGATTTCTGTGTGCAAGGCATGGAAGCCACACCCCAGTGTATGCTACTCCCAGGCATTAACAGCCTTGTGCTAAATAAATACACAGAGATACTTCTGCATCTGGTTTTATTGGCAGCAGAAAGAGATGTTATATGTCTCTGGAAATCTGATAAAGCACTGACATACAAATCCTGGATTGTGAGCATTGCCAGTTTAACTCCACTGGACTGAATTTGCTGCAATGCTCAAGGCTGAGAATAAGAATTCTCGCTTTTTCCTAAGCATGGTAAGCCAGACAATTCTAAAATTAGTATTCAGCAATATCTACACCTTTCTACCAGCAGATAATACAAATTCAGTTTCTGCAGTCTCACGGGTTGCTGTAGGGTAATGACTCTTCATTTGTTCTGCCCCATTTGTGGATCATTGCACAAGCCTGCCTTTCTGCCATGAATATTTAAAAAAGGTGGATAATTGCTTGGTAAAGGCCTGGGCTGGTGCCTGAGTTTTGTGCAGCTGATACCATACTCCACCACAAACTTCCTGTATGACCTTGATAAGCGCCAGCAGTTCTCCTATTTCATAATTTCCCATCACTGCAGCATGGGTTTCCTTTCTTCCATACTTTGTAAATTCCTTGAACTAGGGACTATCCCTCTATATGTGCATCTTTATACAGGGCTTCATGCAGTTTTTTCAGTTTTCAGACACTAGAAGGAATGTAATTAAATTAAGAAAAAAAAGAGAAAAAATAAATTAAGAGGGAAAAAAAAGGGGGGTAGAAGAGTAACATCCTTGAATCGCTTGTAAGTGAGATTTAATATGTAGAACAGGGGACCCTGGCTACAGAAGAGGACTGGTAGCCTTCATCTCTGCTGCAAGCTGTGTGACCTTTCCCAGGAGTGGACTGAAATGTCTCCTCTGGCATATTCAGGAGCCCTGAAATGTGGTGATCCCTCCACTCCCCAGCAGCAGTGTGAACACTGCCCATCCTGCTCCCATCTAGTCGCATGGGTGATGTTCCTGTCCCCCCTCCTCCTTTCCCAGCCCACTGGTTGTCATCCTTTGAAAGGAGGTGGCGAGAAGGGCATTAGGGAGGAGGTTGGTTCTGGCAGCATTTTTCACCATGAATGAGGAAAGTGAGTATGGTTTGGGGAAAGATGGAGCAAGGATGGGCTTGAAGGATGAGTTTAGAGCAGAGCAAGATGACAAAGTTGGGATTGTATGGGAAAAGTGGAAGAAACATGGTCAGTAGAGCACTAAGAACAGAGTAGATGATAGAGAGTTTGCCAAGAGTGGTGGAGGAAGATGGAAACAGCCTGGGCTGTCAGTGAAAGCAGGGAGTTTAGCTTTAGCTATTGCTGATGATAAATCCTCATGAATCAAAACAGGGGCAACAAGGACATGAGAATTTCCTTCAAACTCCAGGACCTTCCTGGCCTGGAGAACCCATAAGGGAAACAAATTTGGCATCTGATTGCATCTATAGTCTCACCCCCTGTAGTCCCAGTCCCTGCCCTTTTTAAGTGTTATAAGTGTGAGAGTTATGGCAAGAAACTTCCCTCCCTGCTGTCAAAACAGAGCCATCACCTTTCTCAGAAGACAGGGCCGTCTAGTACAGTGGTGATGGAGAAAGCCATTCCTGAAATACTCAAATTAACATGTTCAAAGAGGCTTCATCAAATGAAATCTGAAAGAAGAAGCCTGAGAGGGATAATCTTTTCATTTAACAGCACAAAATTTGTGTTATTAGTGGTATAGCCATTCACACTGCATTTATACAGGCTACACTGAAGGAATCTATTATCTATACATTAAAAACTCACTCAGAGTGTTATGGAAAAAGAATATCTACAGATAACATTGACACAAGCAAAGCTGTGAGTACTTAACCACTTATCTTTGCTTAAGTGTCCTCTTAGAAACACACATCTTCATATGCAACTTAATTTACAGAGCTTAGATATGAATGAAATTTACCCCCCAGCACTTGCATTTCATTATTTCAGATACTGGACTAGATTTATTTTTTTTCTTAGCTCCTTCATTGAAGTGGGAACGCCTGCCTGTCAAATCTGGACCTTTTCTGAAGAAAAGTTGCTAGCCCTCTTGCCCATGTTTGCTATAATTAAGTAGTTTCTGTGTTTGGCCTTGATGAAAGTGTCGGGTTTTTTTCCTTTGGGGTCTATGTTGCATTTATAGTTTCTAGATGGGCCTTTGTAGTTAAATCCTAGAGCTGTATACAGTAAAGCTTTGTTAAGCAAGAGAATATGTAGAATATGTGTGCATAACAGGAATTTGAGGGCAAAATTCTTCTGTCTGAGCCACACAATGAGGGCAGAAAATGTGCTGGAGATGTACCATGGCCAGCTGCTTGGGTGCAATTACATGATACGTTTGCTTTGATGGTCAAGCTAGCTTCAGATGTTCCAGTGAAATAGAAACATACCAAACACTGTGTTTAATCATTTATTTTCCCATTAAACTATGTGTGTCCTTCAAAAAGGCATTCTTGCTGAGACAACTTAATCAGCAACAGATATTACAACGGGCTATAATGTAGATCTTCCATCCGCTCTGTGGCTCAGAGGAGACTTTCCAAGCTGGATCAGGGGCACCGTGTATGTTCACAAGAGAGAGATGAAAATAGCTGCAGTGTGTAATTGTCATCCTGGAGTTTCATGGATTTGACACTTCACACCAGCACCACTTGAGAATCAGAGAGGGTTACTGGAGCTGAGTGTTAAGTACATGAGCCTGAGCAGCGTAAATGTCACAGGAATAAGGCTGGTTTGGGAACCAATGTTTTTTCATAAATGAGTCTCCTGCCTTTGTTTATAGAGGCGATTAAAGTCCTTGTACCAGCACGTTCAAGCACTATCTTTTTTCCCCTTTCTCTTTCCCTTTTCTTCAGATAAGAGCAGAGCACAGGTTATTCTAAGCTTACAGGAAATGACAGCGATATTAATCACTGATTAATCAGGATGTGTAACAAAGGCCCTGCCAGCTTGAATATTCATATTGCCATGGCATTAAGAATGTCAGAATCGCCATTGTTCTGCTGATAGTGACACATCCCTGCTCTTCCCGCTCAGCATCTCCAGGATGCAGCTCCCATGAGAATAAACCATGCTGTTTCTTTGGAAGCACTGCTTCTGTTCTCCAGATGGGAGGCAGAGGCACAGAGACATGAAATGACTTGGCCAGATCACATGGGATCCCAGGGAGAGCCAGGAAAGGAACGCAGGTCTTCTTAATCCTGGCACAGGGAGGGAACTTTGTTTCTCATAAACAAAATAATTCACATACCTGACATGAAAGAATGTAGCAGGGTGATGAATGTATGTGTGCCTACATGTGCACGTACATAATACATATATAATGTGTGTGAGATATATCATATTAGATGTGTAGCTCATTCAGACTTGGCCAGAAAGAGCTATTGTAAGTGCTGGCTGAACAAATTTATGCAAAACAATCACTGATGAAATTAATAAACTTTACAATATTCTTCAGGCAAACCAAATACATGTGGAACTATCCTGGAGCCTCAACCTCGAAAACTGGTTATGATGGAAAAACAAGCCTTAATGGAGGGTGAAGGTATATGAAGACAGTTACCTGTTGTCCATCTCCCCACCTCTGCCCCAAGGCCATTCCATCAGGATTAGCCTTTGAGCCAAGAACTTTCTTGCACAGCTAGTAGTCAGCCCGGGGAGCTTGTTGCTTTCAGAGGCTGTGGAGGCAAGGTGTGCCAGCAGGGCCAATAGGGATTAGATAAACTCATAAACAAAAGGAGCAAGCAGGGATGTGCCCTCTAATGTCACAAGTCGGAACACGGAAAATTCCAGATATATGGCCAAAAAATTTCTTACCATGACGGTGGTCAAATATAGCACAAGTCACCCAGCAAGGCTGTGGCATTTCCCCACATTTGGCATTTCACCCAATGCTGTGGCATTTCCCGTTCTTGGAGGTGTTCAAGACTGGACTGGACAAGTCCCTGAGCAAGCTGATCTGATTGGCCCTACTTTGAACTGGGCTGAGTAGTGTCTGGAGGCATCTCCCAGCCTAAATTATTCCTTGATTGTCTACTGAGTTCCCAGCTCTTCCTTTCACTTCCTTTTACTTCTCTCTCGCTTTCTTCCCCTCCCCATCTGGCTTACTTTCTCCCTAATGCATCAATCTTGCAGGAGAATGGGTTTGTTTTGCTCTCCACTTCTGCCCAGCCACCCTCAGGCTGTGGCCTTCAGGATTCCCATCATACTCTCAGGTCTCGTGTATTTTAAGGCTAATCTATTTGCTCTTCATCCTGGATATTTTTCAGTCCCAGCTCACTGAAGCAGAAATTCTGCTTTCTTCAGGCAACAGGTCCACGGTGTTCTCACTCTGTCAGGAACTCCTGGGATTTAATTGGCCAAGGAAAGAGCTGGCCCAACCCTTCCACCAAACAGTGGTTTCCATGGTCAAGGTGTACCAATATCCTGATATTCATCACGCTCTTGCATTTTACCTGGCCCGTGTCCCAGCATTGCCAGCCCAAGTATGGGAAGCTTGCAAAGATCTGGGAGAAATTTTGGCTGATCATCAAGTAAGAATTCACTCAAAAAATATCAAACAAGCTTCCCCCATCTGGCCCAGGGTCTAACATATCTTGAAGTGGAGGATGTACCCAGCTCAAATGGGTTTTGTTCTCTGCACAGCACACACCACGTTCTAGCTGGCCTGTCAATGCTCATTTGTGTCAAGATGAAGAAGCAATGACAAACGAGGTGTACTAACGGGAAAGAAGAGACTGCTTTTCAAGTGTCCATACTAGAACTGGGAGGCTATTCTAATGCTTTGTGCTTTTTCCTGCCCTGAAGTATTTCAAACACTCATGTCTTGTTTGCTGAACACTCTGAACAATACACGTGTAGTTATGGATTGATGTCATAAATCACCTCAAGAACAAGATGGTCTTTCAGAGCAGAGAGAACAATTTTGAGGAAGTTTATTTTATAAATGGCAGTATACATCCACATAGTACTTCAGAAAAGAATATCTCAGTTGTTGGGCCTGAAAAACACCTGAAATACATTAGAAAAGCCTTGTATTCAGTCTTTGACATTGTATATTTCTGTGTATGTGTGAATGCACGTGTGTGTATGTGTATGTATATATGCATATAAAAACCAAACAACGGAAAAGTGGATATGACAAAATTTCACAAGCTAAGTGAACTCCAGTGCTCAAAATTTATTCTAGATAAATGCAAGTTTTTGAGCCAGTGTAGAGATACAGACTGGATAAGCTATGATGGAGGACCATTTCTCCTTCAGAAGCTGTGCTGGAATGGCTGCACTGCCAGAGACCCCAGATGTAGATGTGCTTATACTAATAACGTCTCTCCTGGTAATATAAGCTGGGTCAGCAAAAGAAATCTTGGAAGGTCCTACTGAATGTTGCTGTTCTGCCTCAGGAAGATTTCCAGAATTTATCTTATCTGGGTAGGATTGAAAACATGAAATTTCAAAATTACTGTAAGGGAAAACTTGGGGGGAAAAACCAAAACCAAAACAAAACAACATGGGCTGTGGTTGCACCAGGGCAGGTTCAGATTACATGTTAGGAAAAAAATTTTCACTGAAAGAGTTGTCGGGGCCTGGAACAGGCTGCCCAGGGAGGGGGTTGAGTCACCATCCTTGGTTGTGTTTAAAAAAAGGGTAGATGAGGTACTTAGGGATATGGTTTAGCATAGAGGAGGAACGGTTAGACTCGATGATCTTAAAGGTCTTTTCCAACCTAGCGATTCTTTAATTCTGTTAGATTTTAATTCAATCTGTTGATCTGATTAATTTTGATTTTTCAAGGTTTCCACTTTGCAGTGTATGAAGATTTTCTTACAGTATGATCCATGTTGTAATAGAATCTGAAAATTCTGAGAAGCTGTTCTACAGTGAAAAATTCGAATTATTCTGAGAAAGGTGGAATAGTTTGTTTCAACAACTTTTCTGCCTGATTTTACAAATCTTCCAGATGTTAACAGAACCCATACATCCTAATTCATTGACGTTTCTCTGCCTAGTCCAATTTTTAAATATTAAATAACTAGAGAGTAAAAGACATACCAGCTTCATTTAGACAAATCCTGCTTGTAAGTTAGGTACAGTTTTTCTCTTAGTCAGGGAAGGCAGCGTACCATTGCAGGGGGTTGCCAAGGGATGTGACAGACTCCCTAGCACTTGAATCCCGTAAATCAAGATCGGCTAAGTTTTGAAAGGCATACTTAACATCAGATAGAAATTATGAGGGCAGCAGCAGAAACTGTGAAGTGAAACCTGTAACCCGTGTAAAGAAAGGGCTTTTTGGCCCTGTATTAAGCCACTATTTTTGGGTTCAGTTCTGCCTTCATCAAAAAGGTGACACGTGCGATGATGTACTCTACCTATGACCCTATCTGGCAAACAGCTTCCTGCTTCAGGAAAAGTCTCTGTAACATTTTTCCTTTACTCAGGTGTGTTATTTATATATATTTCTGTGGGATCAACCTAATTACCCGAGGAGTGATAACTCCAAGATTTGCAAGTGGGGCTACTAAACACAGCAAGGGTACAGCAGCTGGAGTATGAAGTGGCTTCAACTTAAAGAGGTGTGTGACAGCTCATGCTGTTCCCATGGGCTGTCCTGGGAAAGGTGACATCCTCTCACTTCACACCAGCCTTTCTTTCTGTGCAAGAGATAAATTGGTGCTGTATGTTTTCTCTCTGTCATGAAGTGAACAGAGGAAATTATTATCACCACTGCTCTCTTCCAAACAATAATGAAAGTGCCCCCTTCATTTTCATGAGCTCTTCAGTATTTGATCACCTGCCCCTCTTGAGCAAAGTGTTCTCTTGCCAGAGGCACATCACAGGATCTGCCGACCCTGCTGAGGGTTCGGCTCAGATCCAGCTCTTCTATGCACATGGATGAATCATTCCTCAATACAGAGAATGCTTGACTTGTGATGTCTCTGCTCTGAAAGGGTTTGTTGCAAGGCAATTGTCCAGCAAACCCCCTGAAAGAGGAGAAATGATGCTGCTCAGTTTCCCCCATGCTCCAGTGTGGATCACCAGATTTCAGATCAGGAACCAAATAAAACCCAAAAAGAAAAGCATAAAACTAAGTGAGGCTTCTGTCTTTATAATAAAGAGAATGAAGGAGAGGTTAGATTTCTCTTAATTTTCACCAGTCATATTTGCTTTCAGTTCTTCTCAGCCATTGTAAGCAATCAGTGATGTTCTGATATTTTAAACCAGCTGTGGTCCTCCTTCAGGCTGCTGGACTTGGGCAGACGAAACCATGCCCAGTTTGGACAGGATTTCTGCCCTGATACTTTACTGGGACATCAACTGTTGCACTGGGTGTTTTCCTCAACCCTTTCTGTATACCCCTGCATGATGGTTGATCACTACAGGGAAAAAAAAATCAGTAAATTGAGGACAGTGGACAGGAGAGGAGAGTCTACACTTGTTCCCCAAAAATATGAGACCTCTGATAAATCAAACAGTTTCTATGTTTGTACAGAAGATGCACCTTGGAGATCGCTTCTGCGAAGAGCTATAGCACTTCTCTTGTATTTTCCTTGTATGTGTCCACCCTGGCCTTTTGGACCCTTTCCAGGTACAGTATGTCATGACCCAGGTGCAGCAATGCCCTTCTGTAACATGCACGTTGGATGAATCCTAGAATCACCTGGGTTGGAAGAGACCCTTTAAGTCATTGAGTCCAACATAACCTAACCCTGACTAGCCCACCTCTAGATCATGTCCTTAAGCACTTCATCTACATGCCTTTTAAATCCCTCCAGGGGTGGTGACTTCACCACCTCCCTGGGCAGCCTGTTCCAATGCTTGACAACTCCTCCAGTAAAGAAATTCTTTCTGATACCTAACCTAAATCTCCTCTGGTGCAACCTCAAGCCATTTAAAGACATTTAAGGACTTCTTTCAAAGTTTCCCGAAGACATTTCAGGAAACTTTGGGAGAAGATGGTTTCTAGCAGAAAACCTGTGCTGCTGCTCTGATCTCCACCACAGGCAGACCCTGGATCCTTCGCTTTCTCCATGCCAGCAGACCTCCTGTGGTACCACAGTGTGCCTGAGTTACTGCCTGTTACTGGTCCACAACAGCATCTCCAGCAATCTCCCCACTTCCCTCCTTGCTCTTGTTATAATTTACCAGGGACTGATGCCAGGAGCAAATTGTCATGTGTCACCAGCTCAGCTATATTGAAAAAGCATTCTGAAGCCCTGACCCCCACTCCCTGCCCCTCTGCATGGGAAGGGTGCTCTCTGCCCTCTCCAAAAGATCATTTTCTGCTCCTCAGGGCTTCTGCAGAGCTTTGGAGGAGGAAGGGCATCCCACTGCAATCTGGGCCCAGAGAAAAAATGAGAGAAGGTGAAGAGCAGCCATGAAGGAGGAGGAATGAAAAGAAGGCTCAGAGCCACTACACAAACAGACCCGTGGCATCGGGGCATGCTGCACTTGTGTAGTTTAAACCCTGTGGCCAAATAGCCTTGGCTCTCTCAGACCTTGGCTGTGGTGGGGTTGGGAGAAAGAGGGAGGGGACAGAGGTAATAGTTTCACAAGGACATACTGTTCTTGAGCAATTTCTGTGCAGGTATAAACATGATTTCCTCCGGCACTGATTGGTACATAAGTCTCCTCGCTCAAGCAGGGCTGAATGCATTTGTTTACTGTGTCTAATGCAAGGACAATTTCTGACATATGTTTTATTTATGAGGTGTGCTAACACGGTGATACTTTTTGTGTGCATGAGGTAGGGATGGAAGTGGTTGCCTCTGCGGGGCTCCTCATTTGAATGGCCAAGGGCTGGGTTTATAGCTGTGTGTGATGGGATGACTGATAAGCTCTACAGACCTTGGCTGTGTAAGATGATCAGTAAAAGTAAAGTGAAAGGTGTGTTCACAGGCCCTGCAGCTTTCCCCAGGGCTTAGAAGCTTCTTTAGAGGTGCCTAGAAGACTGCAAAGGTGGTCCCAAAACCAGGAGGAGCAAGTCTGATAGACCTTGATCTCTCTGAGCTGCTGCTGAGGGAATTTGAAGCAGATGCAAAGGCCAACTGGAGGGGGTATGCCAGAGACCCCCAATACCAGGAGAGCACAAGGACAGAAACAGCAGCACAGCCCTGAGAAACCCCATACCTGTCCCATGGCCCTGGGACAGCAGAGTATGCTGAGCAAGGAGAGGTCTAGACAAGCTGGTACCCAGACCTTTGGCAGACCCAGCTTTTTCCAGTGTTTGAACTTGCTCAGCCTGTCCCCTCCCTTATCAGCTGTACAGGAGTGGCATGATGGAGGCGTCCATCTGACTTGAGTGCTGGCTCAGGAAGGGGAGATGTGGAGGGGAAGTTCATCAAAATGTAGGAAGGGTCATACCAATTCTGGCATCAGATCTATCTTTCCTAGAAACCTCTTTCTTGGCCATGACCAACCACTTGGTTGTGGTGCTTGTATAAAAACATGGCAGTTGTGTAGGTTGCTGGAATATTGCTGTCCTCTGGGGCTATGGAACACTCTTCTTTCCTGGGACAGGACGTGTACCTATGGTCTCCTCAGTAATTTATTCTGTTGTGATCTGGCACTGTCTCCATGAAAATGGCTGACCTCTCCAACACCCCACGGAAAGGATTTCCAGGAATAGGGTGAGGAGGGGACTGACATTGTGCTGGCAGAGAGGTGGGGAGCCTTTGGCAGAAGAGTTTGGAGGAAATTTGTCCTGGCTGGGCAAAGATTCTCTTTCTAGAGGCAAAGGATATGGTGGCTGCTTGGACAAGGATTCTGGAACAGGCAGAAGAATGGCAGCAGGTGGTGAAGAAGCAAAGCAGGACTGAGGAAGAGCTCTGGTACAAGGTAGAAACCATTGAGACTGACACTGACCATTAAGAGAAATAGGGAACCTGGGTGAAGACTCCCAAGAAGAATGAAATTGGGAGTCATTGTGGACTGGGACATGAAATAATGGAAAAGATGAGGAAAAGGAAACCTTCCGGATGGGGAGCTGGGAGAAGAGCAGCTGGGATTGTTTAGGCCAGAGTACAGGCAAGAAACTGGAGGGATGAGCTTTGAAAAATAACAACGTGCTGCTCCAAAATGAGTCATTTAAAGGCAGCTTGGGTTTGTCTGCCCTGCAGTTACTTTTGTGAATGCAGT
This sequence comes from Porphyrio hochstetteri, assembly GCA_020800305.1. Lineage (NCBI taxonomy): Eukaryota > Metazoa > Chordata > Aves > Gruiformes > Rallidae > Porphyrio > Porphyrio hochstetteri. Next base: position 62,292,656 of record CM036908.1, on the reverse strand, counting down.
GAATGATTAGATTTGCTGGCATGGACCATTCTGCACAGGGCAGGTTACTATAGCAGTGTTTACTTTTATGGCAAACAAACTTATCCAACGAGAGTTACCTTGGGGACAGGCCTCCCCGGTGAGCAATAGTGGTGTTACAGCTCAGCCCATATTTGAGCCTTTCCTCAGGCTCTGCTCCCAGGAGGATTTGAAGGAAAAAGGCTTTAATAATCACCTATAGCTTCCTGCTGAGTTAAGTGTTAGAGCTGGATGTGGTTTCTGTGCAAACCAGTCCATTCAACAAACCCACAAACAGAGGTTTGGAGAGGGGGGATACTATTCACAAAGGAAGGTAGAAGTTTTGGTTAAGGCAAATATGTGCCATGAAAGGGTAGGGTGTGAGGGGATAACACAAGGGTTTGAGGAAGATGATGGAAAGGTCAAAAAACGTTTCAAAATACTGAGATTTTCTGTGTGTAAGATTTTGTTTGGAAACACCTTTTTCCCATTCCAGTCTCATCCTCTGTTCGTAGTCCTGTCCTTCCAAGTTTTCCCTAATGGTTTAGGTAACTTGCAAAGAAATTAAGCAAATTTTTTTCAGTAGGTCTGGAGTTTCCAAAGTTATTTCTCTTCCATCTCACAAAATTCAGTAGTAGCAAGGAATACTCTATATAACGTAAGTGGTGGAAATTAAGCCTGGTTCATGGTAGTTACCCTGGCGCTAAGCACTTGGGGACCACTGCCTGGAGTTAGAAATGGTGTTGCACTTTAGGAAGGGGAAGAAGCAGTGTGTGTATGTGCCACTACTGGGACAGGGTGGGAAAGAAGCATCCAAGAATCAGGTCCCTCTGTTACACACATGTCCATTGCATTACAACTCTTGCATGTTTATGTGTAAAACCTGCCCTGACCTGGAGGTCAAGTTGGAGCACAAAAAGTTCTGCACCAATATGTGGAAGAACTTTTTCACAGTGAGGGTGACAGAACCCTAGAACAGGCTGCCCATGGGGAGGTGAGGAGTCTCCTTCTCTGGAGATATTCAAGACCTATCTGGATGCCTGCCTGTGCAATATGAGCTAGGGAGCTGCTTTGGCAGGGGGGTTGGACTCAATGACCTCTGGAGGTCCCTTCCAGCCCCTGTGATTCTGTGATTCTGTGACCTGGCCACACACATAAAGCATGAGGTACTGGCTGGTCTATATACACTTGCCTGCAGGAAACATCAAAGTCACTTTGCCTGCAGTGTTTCTTCACCAGCCTAACTGGAGGAATGTCTGTGGTGACGTGGTGAGAAGGAGAAGTGTCTGGCTGCCACTCAGCCAAGTGCAGGTTACCCAGGCTCCCTAAGAGTAACGGCTAGTTGCATCAGCTTCCTCATTGCAAAGACCCCCCTTCTCCCAGCATCACACAGCCCACTTGCTTTTCCCTCTGAAATATCCCAGTCTCTGAGTCATCCTGTCCACAGAACTCAGAGCAATTCAGCCTGTCATATCCGACTTTGTATTTGCGGAAAACGATGAGTGACAGGTCTGCCAACAGTGTCCTAACACACTGGGCACTACTGTGGGCCCCAAATTAGGTCCAAGGGGATGTGGCCGACATCTTTCCCAGAGGAAAGACAGCTTCTTTGGATGGCCGAGCCCAGAGGGTGGTGGTGAATGGAACAAAATCCAGCTGGAGGCTGGTCACGAGTGGTGTCACCCAGGGCTCAGTCCTGGGTCCAGTCTTGTTCAACATCTTTATCAATGATCTCGACGAAGGGATTGAATACTCCCTCACTAAGTTTGCAGATGACACCAAACTAGGAGGAAGTGTTGATCTGCCTGAGGGTAGGGAGGCTCTTCAGAGGGATCTGAACAGACTGGACCAATGGGCTGAGTCCAATGGGATGAAGTTTAACAAGGCCAAGTGTAGAGTGCTGCACATGGGACATAACAACCCCATGCAGCGCTACAGGCTTGGGGGAGACTGGCTGGAGAGCTGTCAGACAGAGAAGGACCTGGGGGTGTTGGTTGACTGCAGACTGAATATGAGTCAGCAGTGTGCTCAGGCGGCCAAGAAGGCCAATGGCATCTTGGCTTGTATCAAAAACAGTGTGGCCAGTAGGTCTAGGGAGGTGATTGTGCCCCTGTACTCGGCATTGGTGAGGCCACACCTCGAGTACTGTGTCCAGTTCTGGGCTCCTCACCACAAGAAGGACATGGAGGTCCTGGAGCGAGTCCAGAGAAGGGCAACCAGGCTGGTGAAGGGGCTGGAGGGCAAATCCTATGAGGAGCGGCTGAGGGAGCTGGGGCTGTTTAGCCTGGAGAAGAGGAGGCTGAGGGGAGACCTTACCACCGCCTGCAACTACCTGAAGGGAGGTTATAGGGAGGTAGGTGATGGTCTCTTCAGCCAGGTGACAGGTGATAGGACAAGGGGGAATGGCATGAAGCTGTGCCAGGGCAAGTTTAGATTGGATGTTAGGAAAAAATTTTGTACTGAAAGAGTTGTCAGGGCCTGGAACAGGCTGCCCAGGGAGGTGGTTGAGTCACCTTCCCTGGATGTGTTCAAAAAAAGGGTAGATGAAGTACTTAGGGATATGGTTTAGTTTAGAATGTGAATGGTTGGACTTGATGATCTTAAAGGTCTTTTCCAACCTTGTTATTCTGTGATTCTGTGATTCTGTGATATATCTGGATGTATCAGAGGAGACAGAGATGCACTTGGGCTTCCAGAGAGACCTCTTGCTCGTAACAGCTCTACTGTTGGTCGGAGGAGTTTGCAAGGCCATTGCAATCAGCTTGGGTCTGATGATTCCTCTGGACTTTAGCAGAATGCACTGCAGCTTGCTTTTGGTGTCCACTTCATGCACTTTGGCTTCCAAATCACTTCTAACTGCTGAGTTTTATTTGGAGGATGATCTTTGTCTGTCAGGTTTGTTCCATGGTTTTTAGGTAGTTCATTGACTGATACAAAATCCCCATTCCCTTCAATTATTTTAGGCCATCCCGAGGAGGAAGAGTGTGTCAGGCGGTCGGTACAGTCAAAAAATCGCCATGCAAAATGCTTCTCTCCCTGAATTCACATGAAGGTTTAGATACATTTTAGCATCCAAGTGCAAACGTGACACAACCTGTGTTGGACACAATGCTGCTTCTCCACTCTGTTCCAGAAGCAGGCATAAAAAAGAGAAACTTGCTTTCCATCAGTATCAAAATATTCTGCAAATTCTATCAACCCTCCCCTCCCCCACATCATTCAAAAATACCAAAAGCCTCTTGTTTAGGACAAGCCACAAGATAATGTGCTTTGGAGTTATAATTCAAAACAATTCTCCTTTGACAGGCTGACTGCTCAAGTCACATGCAGAAAGTCCAATGTCAGGATGGTTTTTTGATGGGTTTAGTTTGCTGGGTTGTTGGGTTTTTTTCCCCAAAGCCCAGTTTGACTATCTGGAGGGTATATGAGCCATAGCTAAAATCTCTTTGAGTTGAGTAGTGGAGACCACAGCTCCAGTAGCTGCTCAGGGATTTTGCAGCTGTTCTCCAGCAGAGATGTGCAATAACTACGCACAGCAACGCACACGTATTTTCTTTCCTAGTGGATGTTAATTTATGAGCTCGCTTAGAACTTTAACACTCGGTTGGTTTATGCTGCACCTTTTTTTGTTACACATAGGCAGCATTTTCTGAACCAGGACAGCAACTTGATACGGGGTTGCCTCAAATCCTCAGCGAGGTTTGCTGCTCAGAAATTCCACCCTAAACCCAGGCAGGTCTTTTGTCACAGAATATAATTAGTTCCTTCTAAAAGGCCCTGACAGTAATGAAGCACTTTTGTTTTTTTAAAACCTAAACTTATTTCAAATGGGAAGGAGAAAATGTGATGGGAGACGTATTTCTGGTGAGAAGATGCAGACTGAGTATAGGATGCTTTTCTCTGGAGCTCTCTTAATATGTGAGACATTTGTAGGTCTGAAAAGAAGCCCTCCTCCCATTATATCTGGCTCAGCATTGCTAACTTATTTTCTTATATATTATTTCTTAATATTTCTCACATAACCACTTATTTTCTTCAGGGTGGAGATGACATGGCATAAATTTCTGACAGCCCTCCTGCAAGCTACAACCTTCTGAGAGGCACCCTAAAAAATAGGTTTCATGCAACCAGCACTTGGCAAGGTAGGTGCTTGGAGCACTCACCCAGAAGGAAGGAACGAAGAACCAAGATTTGTGTGGCTCTCCCAGTGCAGCAAAAGGGGATTCCCACACAGTAGGAGGGCATCCCACTCTCTGGGCTGCGGTATACAGGTAGCATCCAGTCCCTGCTTCCCTATCCTAGACACACTTCCAAAAACTTCCACAACTCTGGTCCCTTTCCCTCCACGTTATCCTTTTGCTCTCCTGTAAAAGAAGCCTTCAAGTAGTCCCAGGTGAAACAGATTATTAGGGCTGAAAAAACCCGTTTTGCTTGATCTGCTTTTTTTTAAGCTTTATTGGTTTCCTGAAACTCCCAGCAGACCAAAAAAATCAGGTTATTTCAAGCAGGGTTTAAGCAGATGTTTAACTTCTCCTGGTTTCTAAAGGGACTTTCTACAATAGTTGTAGGTAGACACATGCCCAAGTGCTTCACTGAATGAATTCCCCCTGTTCTTCTAATGCAGGGAGCAGGCAACGATGTCATAACACAGCATTGCAGAGACGTGTGAAGGGATCTCTTCTTGGGCTTCAGGTTAGAGCAGCCCTTCAGAGCTTCATTTCTAAACCCAGACAAATCTCTGGATGTTGTTCTGACATGTATTAGAACAATAAATAAATAATAACATGGCCTTTTATTACACCGTCAGAACTCTCTTTGCATGGGATACCAGTGGGTCTGGATAAAGCCAATTCTAATTACAGATAAAAGGTTTGATGCATGAAAAGAAGCTGGTATTTACACCCAATTATCTGAGGGAGGAGAGATAGGGATGCCCTTCCTTTTATCATTTTCATTAAATTTCTTTTGAAATTAAAAGACTCCTCAAGTCTTTTCAACTTGCTGTCAGTGAGATACAGGTTATTTTCCATGATGCATTGTGTAAGTTCAGACACTGAGAGCTCTCCCCCTCCTCCCTCGACTCCAGTAGAGCATTGTGTGGTGCTTGCTCACTTGATTGCTTCTGTAATGTCCCTTTGCTGAAGTTTAATCTCCTAGACTTGCATTTCATGTATTTCAAGTCATATTTTGTGGCCAGGCATCCTGTATTTATGAATTGCCTCTGCCTTCATATCACCTGAAGTAAATCACTTTGAATGAATGAAACCTCCATGCCTTTAGACCCAGTCACAAAGGATCCAGAAGCCTGGGGTTTGTGGGAGAGGGGCAATGCCAGCCCACTGTACACTAATAGAGGGTAGCTGAACCTACAAGTGCCATTTTACCCCAGAGAACCCTCTGTGGGTACAGAGAGAGGGGATGTGAAACAGCTAGGTGGATGTGTTATCCCAAAGAAAGCAGCTCTCAAGGGTGAGGGATACCAGGACCTTATTAGCTCCATGTGCTGCTCACAGTTCAGGAGACTTGGTCTTTGCTACTCTTCTCCTCCCTTGCTCCTGGGCGCTCTGAGCCCAAACACTTTTCTTGATCTCAGAATAGCTCTCTGACTTCTCCTCCTCTTCATTTCTCCATCTGCAAATTGGGGCTGATGTGCGTAAAGCTCCCTGAAATCCTCTGCAGGGAGGTGCCACAGAAGTGGAAAGTATTAGCTATCAGTATCCTTGTTAATATTCTGCTCAACTCCAAGTGAAGTCACGTAATCCTGTGTTTGGGTCATCACTGTTTGTTGCTATGGAAATGTGTGTTATCAGATATTACTAATTCAGTGTCTGAGGATATCTGAGGAGGGGGGAAAAATCCTTTGTTTGAAGACACACTTGTGTCGGTGGCAGGAAACTTTGCCAGAAAGAAGAGAATTCACCTATTTGTCTCTCATTTCTAAAATCTGCTGGAATGAGTCAATGCGAGCTCCCCCTGCTCGCCCCTCGAAAGCTGGTATCTCTTACTCGATGCACAATTCCAAAATGACTGCACATGCTGGGTGAATTTCCTGCAGTCATATGTGAATGCATCTGGTAGGATCATTAACACTAGAGCAGAAGACAAATGCAAAGTATGTGCTTGACCATATGGATGAACGTGAGCTGCTTAAGAGTGTGCACCGTAATGGAGATGGAAAGTCTTACGAGAGAAGATCAGTATCCCCCCATCTCTTTGGTAAGGGATTAAGGCAGTTGGTCTTGCGGGAGTATTCATAGAGCGTAAGGCTAAAGGGGACACTTAGGTCACCCAGACTGACCTCCTACATGTTACAGGTCATGGTATTTCATCCAGTGAGCCCTGTAACTGGTGTTGAGGCTACAGCAAAGCTTCCAGGCAGATGCTAACAAGTCCCTGCCCAGTAAGTTCCAGTGAATAAGTGGGCTCGCTGGTAAGGCACCACTGGTAAGGGTGGGAGCAGATCGGACCAAGCTTGCTGTAGTGGGGTCAAACCCAGAAATGGGTGAGCTGGCCCAATGCAGCTTCCAGATCTGAGCTGGTGGAGTTGCATCACCCTGAGCTTCAGTGCCTCCTGTCACCAAACTTCTGCACAGCTCTCCGTTTCCTATTTATACGTGAATATGCTGTACCCCTGGGAATGTGCTCACTCACCAAGTAACCACACAGTCTTCCTTGAGTGAAACAGAGCAGGTTTTTAAGGCACCTTGCTGCTCATTGCTACAGTTCTCTATTGCACCCACATAAAATACGTTTGGGATTTTTTTTAAATCTATGGATGCCCAATGCATGTAGGTGCTCACTGTTGGTCCTGTGCATTGACTCTACAGATATAAAAATCCCTTCCTGGTATGTGTTCAGCACCACTCCAATTTCTAGACCTTACTCTCAGGTTTGCTAAAGAAAGGCTGCTGTAACAGAAAACAAAGTTCAAGTTTTGATAATGTCTTTATTTGAGGTTTTTCATGGCCACACTCTTATCTCATGCTTAAAGATGAAACACAAGACACACCTTTATTTCCCTTTGGGTTTCTCTATTGAGTGCATTACTCATCCTTTACCACTTTCTCGTTGGGGGTTTTTCCTCCCTGCTTCACAGAAAGATGATTTCAGACTGAAAGCAGGGAGAAAGGTGCCTAAGACCAAGCTGGCCAGCTTCAGTTTTCTTAACTAAGGTCTTTATTTTCATCTATCCATGCAGGTTGTAAAAGCTCAATGATACTTTGGGGGGATCCAGCCACTGGCAGGCAGGGATGGTAAGAACTGTTGCCTGAACATCATGCATATGCTATTTTTAGCAGGCAAACACCTGCACCCAGCACTAACAGAAGGCTTTCACAGTGAGAAATGGCCAACTCATCAAAATATGTATGCATGTTTTTATGCATGTATATATGTGTGTATGTATGCATGTATATACACACATATATGTGTACACACACACATATGCATATATATATGCCAAGATTTTTTTTTTCCTGTGATAAATATTTAATGCATTTAAACTAAATTTTCCACACACAATTGAAGGTTATAGTGAAAGACTTCACTCTTGCTAAAGGAAGGAATATATCTTGTAGGGTAATTGTATATTGTGCTCTATAAATTCCCTGTCTGCTAAGAAAGATGATACAGCTTTTATTTTGTACAAGTTTCAGGTTTACAACTCAGGCAGTAAAGATCAGGCTGGGAATCTGAACAGCGGCTTGCTATTCCTGCATCTCTACTACCATGGTGATTTTTGCCATCAAAACTGAAATCACCAATTATGGGGCTGAATCATGAAACCAGACAGATACACTTTGCTTTTCCATCCAAATCAGCAGAACCTGCAAAGCTCTTGGTACTTATAATTAATATTAACACTCTCCAAGCCACATTTAAAAATCAAGAAGACATTCAGAACTGCCTAAGGTGTCATCGGGAGCAGAAATGGTGAATTTAGGTCTTGTTTGTAGGAAGCCATTTTTGGACATTTTCCATTGCCAGCTCCATTCTTTTATAAATTACATCAGTGCCTGGGATGTTGTCACCTCGTCTCACAGACTGCCAGTAATCAGAATGGATATTGCAGATGCTCTTAGGAAAAATGCTGGTGTGAAAAACCGGTATCTGTCCTCCCATGTGTGATGGGAGAATGCAGGTGCTCCATGTTTTCCAGCTTGACAAGTTGTTCTTCCCAGGCCTCAACTCCTCTTTGTTAAAGCACTGACCACAGTTCTGACCTTGCAGGATGGTTAAGCAAGGATTACAGAGACTTAATTGTTAGGGCTGTTGCAGATAAAACCTCCAAATAGACATATAATAACACACAACAGAGTGCCATAGAATTTTAGAAATATTTAATGCATCCAAATTCTGTATGTGATAGCCACAATACATGCCACACCTTAGTAAAACTCCACTTTATTAAAAAAAGTTGCAATTTTGTAGCTCTGTTTCATGCAGCTTCCCTAGTCAGGGTTTGCAAGCATGTTTGTATCATTCTTTTCCCCCTCCACATCAACTTTTGATCATTTTAGTCACTTGCAACAAACATTTGGCAGAAGGGGAGGACTCTCAGGTATGCTACAGTCCTAATATTATATCGAGTACTTGTCTCTGCTTTAAGGGGAGAGAAACCTCATTAGCTTGCAGGGAAAAGCTGCAAAATTACCTCAGCCACAGCAGACACAAAGGGTGTCTAGAGACGATGCATCTCATGTTTTATCAGACACTGGAGACTTCAGTCACAAGACTGGCAGCCCTGGGTATCACAGATTCACAGACTGATAGGGGTTGGAAGGCACCTCCAGAGATCATTGGGTCAAACTCCCTGCCAAAGCAAGTTCCTTAGGACATATCGCTTAGTTCGGCATCCAGCTGAGTCTTGAATATCTCCAGAGAAGGAGACTCCACCACCTCCCTGGGCAGCCTGTCCCAGGGCTCTGTCACCCTCAGTGCGTAAAAGTTCCTCCGCATGTTGGTGCGGAGCTTCCAGTGCTCCAACTTGAGGCCATTGCCCCTTGTCCTGTCCCCACAGACCACTGAGATGAGGTTGGCCAATTCCCCCTGCATCCCACACTTCAGATGTTTATAAACATTAATTAGATCCCCCTCAGTCTTCTTTTCTCAAGGCTGAACAGCCCCAGCTCACTCAGCCTTTCCTCATAGGGGAGATGCTCCAGTCCTTTAATCATCTTCGTAGCCCTTCTCTGGACTCTCTCCAGGAGATCCCTGTCTTTTTTATACCAGGGAGCCCAGATCTGGACACAATACTCCAGGTGGGGCCTGACCAGGGCAGAGTAGAGGAGCCATGTGACCTGCTGGCCACGCTACTTTTGATGCACCCCAGGATCCCATTGGCCTCCTTGGACATGCAGGCACACTGCTGGCTCATGCCCAACCTGTCATCCACCAGGAATGCCAGGTCCTTCTCCACAGAGCTCCTCTTCAACAGGTCATCCCCCAGAGCTTGGCTCTGCCTCTTTGGCTGTTTAGGGAGCTACTTGTTTTAAAACCTTACTGGTTACGCATCAGATGCCAACATGAGAAACCCAGTCCAAAGCCCATGATTTACAAATTCCGTCAGCTAGACACACTTCTTCACTTGCACACCCCTTCGCTGAAGTCCAGTTTTTAGTCAAATGCAGAATTTTTGCTGATCCATCCAGCCCCTCACTGGCAGGAAGTGCCAGAGACTGAGCAGAATAAACCACGGGCTTGCTGTGCTATGTAGAGCCCCTGGATGCTGCCAGCTGTTTTTCAGGCTGTTGCTAAATGCTGCAGTACCCTTGGGTGAGAAGTTTGCTCAATCAGTAGTTGATTAGGACATCTTTAGGGTGCATATAGGTGTTAGGACCCAAGAACAGACACAGGTTTTAGTCCTGGGCTGAGCAGGACAGGAAGCATTTTGGTCTGGTTTATCAGAATTGACCAGTAAAACCCATAACCAGAAAGCACCATTCTTTGCCCCCTTTTTTGGGACCAGTCCTGTGTGTCTGCCACATAGAAGACCTCTTCTGCCCCAGCTTCCTAGAAATCCCACCCTGGCATTGTCCCATGGATAGCAGTCACTGGCCTGGGGTCTGCATACCCCGATATCTGCTGGATTGGCTTTTCCATGCAGTGGAGAAGATGTCTGTGGCACATGCTGGTGACCTGCTCCATGTACTACTGGATGTTTCTAGCCTGCTCCTGACTGCGTGACCGTGGTCTGTTCTCTGCATGTGTACAGGAATGTGGGGATTTTCCAGCAAAAGATATATGCCCCTTCCCTGCCCTAGTGCTCCCTTTCATTGGATTTAAATGATGCCAGGTAAAGCTTAAGGGTTTTAACCGAGCAAAACAAAAATGATGATGAAATGAAGGCATGGGTATACATGGTAAGACTGATTGTGTGTTTGCCACAGATACCCAAGAGCAAAGTTTTGGTTTTTATTCACCTTGGCTGCTCTAGGATGCCTCACAGCTCAAGCACATTTGAGCCCAGGCCTTTGTAGCAGCACCGAATGATGACTCCCAGTCACTAGTGATATTTTCCCTCTCTCCTAGTCCATTTGGTTTTTATCCTCCAGTTCCAGCCACCATTTCCTGGCTTGTTTTCCACTTGGAAGCAGTTCTCCACCTCCCCCAGCCATGCCTGCCTGACATGTCCCTGTCCTTCCACTCCTACCGGATCAAAACCTCAACCGTTTCTCCCACATCTTGCAAAAGCTGCATCCTCCTCTCTGCAAGGACAAGCTGTAGGGACAAACTCCTTTCCCAGCTCTCTCCTCCGCATCAGCAGCTCACTCTCTGAGCCTCTTCCTTCCGTGCCCTTTTCTTGTGCTGGGCTCCCTTCTCCAGCTCCCCCCCTGTCACCTCCCCTCCTCGCCAGGAAAAACCAGTGCTCTCCCTGCCTCCAGCCCTGGGACGCTGACTTCCTCCTCCACGAGCAGCCGCAGCGGCTTCCTCTGACCGCGGCTGTCCCAGACACTCTGGCTCCACGGCACACCCTCCATGTGCACAAAAACACGACACCAGGGCTTTGCTTTCTTCAAAAACTCAGCTCAGCCCGAGCAGCTGCACCATTGAGGAAACACCTGTAATGTGTGTTGCCCACTGTGCCACCACCAGAATGGACACCTCAACCAGCTCCGCCAGCCACACTGTCACGGATGCCACAGGGGACTGCAATGTTCGCTCATGCCCTTGTTCATCTATGTGTCCTGTAGGACCAGCCCAATAGTCCAAAGGAGGAGGTCAGGCTTGATGAGGCTCTGAGCGGCCTGATCTAGTGAAGATGTCCCTGCTTACTGCAGGGGGGTTGGACTAGATGACCTTAAAGGTCCCTTCCAGCCTCACATGTTCTATGATTCCATGATAGTTTGCAACCCAGATCTATTGTTTCACTATAATGCCAATGCCCTGTGGTTTGCAGAGGGCATCAAAACCTTAAATGGATTTGTAGGAAAGCACCATTCTTGAGTGGAAATTTGTACAAGAGATGGGGAATATTCAGCTGGAGTTAGTGCCCATGGACAAGCTTGGCCCAAGGGGCCAAAGAGGCGCATCTCTCCTGGGGAAGCCCTGTTTGCTCAGCTGCCCTCCCAGGTGCCGTGACTCAACCCCCGCACCATCAGCTTGTGTAACAGAGGGCGAATCCCTCCCTGCAAGCAGCTCCTGTTGGAGCTTGCTTGAAGGTTGGCTGCTCTGCTTGTGGAGCCACCCTGGGCAAAGCTGTCAGGGATGGAGATGGGACCCAGCCGTCCCCATGCAACCTTGCTGTTGCCACACAGCAGTGGGCTGCTAATGCAAGTGAAGTCCAGACCATCCCCAGCAGCTGGTGCCTGGTCTGTGCTGATGTCCATGTGACTGCTGGCAAATGGACAACCAGTCTCTCAGCACAGTTCTTGTCTTTGGTGCTGCCAGCTCTCAGGCAGCTGTCTGTTTTCAGGTCTCAGGAGCTCAGTAGGCTTGGAACAAGCTGCAACTTGGCAGAGATATTCAAAGAAAATCCAGATGTTGCAGGAAGTGCAGTCAGGCTTGGTCAACCTAGGACTAATTCGGTGCTGGTAGGGGCCAAGGTGCTGCTGGACTGCAGCCTCCCAAACAGAAAGCTACTTTTAGTTTCCTAGTGGCTTGTAGCCATTCAAACCACCACAATCTCCCATTCCCAGATGTTGGATCCTGAGTGTCATTGGCCAAGCCCGCTTTCAATTTACTTAATTTTTTGCTGTGATGCAAACCAGAATTTTGTTGATTTCCTCCTTTCTAGACAATGCTTGTGTAACACTCCTGGCTTGGGGTAGCTGTGGTGTTCCAGTCCAAAGCAGCTGTGTTACAGTGGCAGATTTTGGTGACCTATATCACTTAGTTACAGGATTTGCCATCTGTCTGGACACCCTTCAGTCTGGGAGGAACTATATGATGATAATGTGTTAAATGTCTTGATATCATTTGGGAATTTTACGGGGGAACATGTGCAGAACTTGGCTAGAGAGGGGTAGGGATGGTCAGCCTGTTCTGTATATTTTTGTTCACTTAAACTACCTACGCTCTGACAAATGCTATTTGCAAAGCCCAGCACAGCTGCAAGCTCTCCATCTCACACAAAAGCTGGGTCTACCTACAGGATGGGAGACTGCTTTGGGAAAGCAATGCCAATGACGTCAAGAGATGGTCTCTATGCAGCAGGGTGACGTCTAGTTGTTTCACAGAGTGATAGAAGGTGATGTGCAGTGAAAAGCAATCTTGTGTCTGTTACAAGAAGGCTTGTGCTAGGATAGAAGAGGACATGATGACACTGGAGAGTGTAAAGGACGATCAGTAAAGTGAGGCTACAGCTGGAAAGTGAGCTTTGTGGAATGAGGATCAGGATAGATTTTGCTTGTCAGACAGCAGGTTGAGAAGTGACAATGCAGTTGGGTCATTCCACCTGGGAAAGATCTGGAGAGGCTTTTCAGTCTTCCTAGTGAAGGCATAACATGATCAAACAACAAGAAGCCTGGCAAACCCAACCTTGCAGTAAGGAGTCCACTGACATCTCACCTTCCTGCTGTGTTGCAACAAGAAAGGATGTTTTCTGCATGATGTGCTTTGATTCAGCTAGTGGGAATACTCTTCAGTGAAGTGAGTATGTACAACAGGACAAAGGGTGCATGATGTGGGTGGTACTCTCCCCTCTGAATTCAACTCCTGTTCTCTCTTTTCCTGGATGTTATGGAGAAGGCAGCCAGCTGCAATTGTCCTCAATATGGTTATCACATATATGGTTCTGTCTTCAGAATACGACAGTAATACAAGCCTGTGGCTCCTCCAGGAGCAGACACATTCTAAAAGCATATTTTTTGTTCATCTACCACCTCCTTCTGAAGGCTTAGGATGCTTCCAGTTCCCAATATGACAGCAAAAGGGACAAACCTGCAAATTTAAGTGTTCCTGAGAGTACTCTTCTGTCTGGCTAATAAGCCTTGCCAGCATACCTTACATACTCGAAGAGGGTGCACACAGATTGGTTTCTCCAGAGACAGGAAATGCATGTACATCTGCAGAGTGTTGGGTGATTCAGCTGGGAGTTCCCAGAAGCAGCCAGTGAAAGGATGCATCTTACTGGAAATGCTCAGGTGTCGTTTCCCCAGGACAGAGCGTTAGGTTAGCGTAGGTGGTAGAGCTGGCAGGTCTCATTCAGTCACACTCATCAAACTAGGATGCAAAGAGAGTGGATTGTAGTTTGGTACTTCTTTTGTTGGACTTTGTGGCATGTGTGGAAGGAAAGCAGGGGCCCTTGCCAGCAGCTGCAAGCTAAGGGGAAGGTCTCCAGCAAATGAGAATAGAAAACAGAGAATACAAAGAGATAATTTAATTTGGAAGTGACCTACATGGTCATCTAATCCAACTCTCTGTTCACTTCATGGCTGATCAAAAATTAAAGCATGTTACTAAGGACATTGTCCAAATACCTATTAAAACACTGACAAGCCTGTGCCAGGTTTTGACCACCCTCTTGATAAGGACGTTTCCTAATGTCCAGCCTGAACCTCCCTTGGCAGAGCTTTGAACTGTTCCCACACGTCCTACCACTGGACACCAGGCAGAAGAGCCCCAGCACCTTCCTTTCCACATCCCCTCCTCAGGAAGCTGTAGACAACAATGAGGTCACCCCTCAGCCTCCTTTTCTCCAAACCAGACAAGCCCAAAGTCCTCAGCAGCTCCTCATAGGACACACCTCCCTGCCCTTTCACTAGCTTTGTTGCCCTTCTCTGGATACATTTAGGTATCTGAACAACCTTCTTAAATTGTGGGGCCTGGAGCTGCACACAGTGCTCAAAGCAAGGCCACACCAATGCTAAATACCATGGGATAATCATGTGGGATTGCTTGAGGAGAGGCTAAGGTGCTGTCATTCCCTCACTCTTCTAAGATGAGGGCACTACAGAGGGGCATCATCTCTGAAAGGTCTGTTGGGAATGTGTACTTACAGGGATATATGACAGTAAATTCCCCTTCTGAGCATTCATAGTGTGTAACAGCAAGAAAAGGCCATATAAATGAGGAATGGTAAAAGAATGTATTGTCGGTAATTGATACTGCCTGATAATGGATATTCTTTCAAGCTATTTATAGTATTCACTATTGATGCACACACACACAGGGGTTTTGTGCATCAAGTCATCTGTTAAGAAATCATTTACGTTCATTTTGCAAGTTTTTCTGGGAACTATTAACAGTTACTAATGAGGATGTTATACACTATTGCTCTGCACTTCTAATCAGTGTAACACTGGCAAATTGGGCCAGAAGGATTGTGTACCGTGCTTGAGCAAGAAGTGGAAGTGCAGCAAGAAAAGTGGTGCAACAGTTGTACATGACAGTGTTGCCACATCTCCTTTTGACTCTTGACTTGCTGAGGTTCATAGTGATTACTGTGTTTGAGATTCAAAACTTTTTTTCCTGGACGTGGATTCTTTTTGCCTTTCTCTACAGTAGTGGGTTGCTGGTTGCCTGCTGGCATCACAGAGGCACACCTCACCCATCTTTCTCTGCCACTGACAAGGCATCAGACAGCAGCAAGATCACGCTAGCCTATTCCCAGACTTTTGATTGAGACCAAGTCAAGAGGACCAAGATATTTTGCCTAAGAAGGCTGCCGGACCCAGTTACTCGGTGAAATCTGAAGGTCTGTGATTGCCAAGCCAGGTAGGACAATCTAATGGCTCCTTCTAACTTCCAGTCACATCATGCATTGGGTCTGTGTTGTGCTCTGTGTGTGATGCCCTGCAGTGCCTGGAGCATGGTCGCTTTGGGGTGCACAGAGGGTTGATCCACTTAGAGGTGGCACAGCCATGGGGACAGGTCCCCACCAGGGAGGCTGTGGGAGGGCTTCTCACAAGGGGAAGGTGCTGGGCACAGCTGGACCCAGTGCCCTGATGCCTCCAGGATGGCCCCTAACAGCCCAAGGATGCTGTGCTTTGAAATCTCATCTGAGGTGTCCCCTGGGTGAGTGTGACTGGGATTCAAAGCTGTTCTCAAACCGCTCAGCACTCAGGTATCTGCAGGGTGTGTGATGTACTCTGTCCAATGGCTGCAGCAGTTCTTACACATGTCCTTTTCACAGTGCTGCCTCTCCCTTCTGTTTCCTCTGCCCCACTGCAACCACAACCCAGTCCCCACCACCCAGCTCCTGCAATGGGCTCCAGTGGAGCCGCTCTGGGAGGCGAAGCAGTCCCCCAGGGGCAGCTCTGGATGCTCCGTATCTCCTGCCTCAGCCGTGAGCGTGACTGCTGGTGCGTATCGCTCACAGAGAGCTGCTCACAAGGGAAACTTCTCGCGTGTTCTCCTTGGCTCCTCTTTATTCCCAGTCACAGCAATTATGCAGCTCCTTCTTGGCCTTCATTTGTCCTAAGCTGTTGTGCCTCAACTGAGCGCTTATTAGCACTTCCTTCTCTGAAAAGGAGTGACTGCAAAATAAGCCAAGGGTCATTTCCCTTCCCTTGAGATCGGGAGACGTCCTGGCTTTTAAATCAGGCTCCATAAATTTTAAGCCTTAGCATCTCATGCATTTTGCCTAGAGAGGGGTGGAGGTTCCCCTGGACAGAGTGAGGAAAAGAAACTACTTCAGATATGACAGCACTTTGCTTGGACAAGTGTTTTTAACAAGTGTTAAAAACATATAGTACAATATATAGCTAAAAATATATAATACAAAGACCAGTGAAAAAAGCTATCATTAATATACCAACTCTGTGAAATCAATCAGAAGAAGAAGTGGAAGAAGGAAGTGAACATATTCTAATTCTTTCATCATCTTTACTTGCATATCATCCTTCACTGGTGGGCATCAGAAGGTAGAGTTGCTAAACATCAGCCAGCCAGTAAATACAATGTTCCTATTGAAACTCAACATGAATAGACTGTGCCATGTGTAATGAATGTGCATTTTTAGCAAGGAAATACTCCTGGTGTCTGCAATGCTGCCTATAAACTCAGAAATAAGGATCCAGTCTAATGTCAAAAGCTTGAGACTTCTACAAGTCCATAAAAATCCTAAATTTCCCAGCACATAAACTGCCTTCTCAGCACTACTCATGAGTTTCTTTAACCCATGCTGATCCTTTCTGCAAGAAATTCCAGTGGGGAAAGCAATCAGAGAACAAGGTGGCCCAAACAAGTGGTATCAGAAGTGTTATTGGAGTGATGCAGCAGGGAGGCCAAAAGCTGCAATGGCTGGCTGGTTTCAGCGATGAGCATGATATTTGTACCTCAACATAGTCCTTTGATGGAGCATCCCTCTAATGCATGTGTTTACATCCCAAGAGCAGAAGCACAGCTGCATCAAGCAGTTCCTCTCTCTTCCCCTTCTTTTTCAGGATGAGGGTCAGCACTAGTAGATGAAAGCATGCACCCTCATGGTGAACACCCTCACCAAGGCGGCACACCTGGCTCAGAAACAGCTGGAGGTCCAGTCCCAGGCTTGGTACTCTTTCTTTGTTTAAGTCAGAAGGTTCCCCATGTACCCTCATGGACAAGTCTCACCGACTTGATTTTCCCCATCAAGCCTGTGCCTTCTCTTGGGCCACAGTTTCAATTCCTTTTCTACAGGCATGATGGTGATGTTATTTTAAGTTGCATATTGGGGCTCATGGCCCAAAGACATCTTTCTTTTCTAAATCCATGAGCTGCTTAGCGAGATTTTTCACACAGCCCAGAGCTGCAGTACAATCCATGTCCCATGGGTAGGAAACAAGTGTGTGTCAAGGGAGTGGACACCCTGCATGACTGTGGCAGGAGAGCAGCCTGATGGTTTCATCCTCAGGTAGGGATTAGACCACCAACACCTCATCCACCAGTGTAACCCACAAGGTGTATACGTGGGATGGTCCTAGCATAGGAGCTACATCCAAAACCAAGCTGTGTGTAGCACTGTATGCACTTCTGCTTGAAAATCTAAGCATTGCTCAGGGTCTAGAGCAAGCTATGTACAGAGGAAACCTGTTGTCATCTTCTTTGGCTACTGACAGGGCTATGGGTGAGGGTTTGCCACAGAGAGAGGGAGAAGGCCAGGAATCAGAAGAATATTGTTTCTTGATTTCTCTGCTGCAGTTAAGAAGGGTTGTGTTTTTCATTTTCACGTGCCTCAACTCCCACCAGCTGCATGCACCCACCCACAGCATGTGTGCTGTGTTTTTATTACGGCTGTAGCCTCAGGTAGCGTGGAATCAGGGCCAAGCATACATTAGTAAAATTAGAAGAAGTATCATCTGACGGGTCTGGACGGTGCTGTGGGCAGAACATATTTGGCAAGACTGTTTCCTTCGCAATCCAGCCCAAAGACATTCCCTGATCCTATCTGAACAGGGACTGAACTTGCAAAACGAGTCCCAGCTTGTGAGCTGTGAGTCAGGGATGCCTTAAACACTGCCTTAGCATCCAACACCAACAAGCTCTTTTTATCTTGTTCATCCTGCTTAAATAAATGCAGCAAGCTCTCATGTTAACAGAGCAGCCTTGAGAGCTGCAAGGCACAGGTCTGCTTTTTCCACACCCTCCAACATTTGCCCCTTTGTATTTGGCCGTTTTGGATCCATTATTCTTCTCTTCTCTGGGTCAGCTAGTGGGATTCGTGGCTGCACTGCTCACAGGCCGTGGCTTGAAACCTGCATCTGCTCCATATGGCCACGTTCACATTCCTCACTGGTCAGCAGTATGGATAGACTCGCTTCAGTGGGTTTCTCTATGTAGCAGCCTTTGGAGGATGTGTGTCTGCTTAAAATCAAGTACACTTTCCAACTTCTTTTGAGTACCACCCTGTTAAAGAGAACCTCCTGCACAACTCCAGAGGTTTTACAAGTTCTCTGTCAAGATGGGTGTGAGTCTGTGGAACACCATGTGGCACCCCTCCACAGCATCTGAGAAAGACTGATCAGAAATGTGCTTGGGGACCTGAAAAACAGTGATGAAAAACATCAGATCTGAGGAAGACAGAACTTATACTGATCTCTCCCAGAAAATCACACCTGGCGATAGCATCATCACAGTGGCTCGAGCTGTCTTTGCCCGAGATTCAGTGAGAGAGTACAGATGCAAAGGTGGTAAGGAATAACGAGTGCAAAGGTGCCTTTACCTTCTTACTAGAAGACAGAGAAAAAAACATTCTTTACCTGTGAAACAAAAGAATTTAAGGCCTAAGTTTTTAGTGACAGAGAGTAGAAAGCCAAGTGATTTGTTCAAATACAGAGCAGTACTGACAAAACGCGGATACAAAGGGACTACATGGGATGTGTATGATGCTTTCATAGCCTTGATTTACCTTACTTCAAAAACTGGCAGGTCACAGAGAATGAATGAGCCCTGGGTGTTGATAAACAAATCACTGTACTACTTGGGTGAGAGAGGGTCATGCTCCCGTGCACCACAGACATACAAAGACTTGCCATGCTCTTACGTACCAAGGAAGACACATGCAAATCTGAGTTTCTAAGAAGGGAAGAATCAGATTGGAAGAGAAAATAAAGGCAGTTTGAAGGTGGCTTTTATCTTTAATATATTTTGCTCCTCTGCCACAATACAGTGCCCCTTTTCTCACCTCCCTTTCTTTTTTGCAATATCACTCATTGCTCTTTATGTGTCAGTACCGCCCGCTATCAGCACGATGCACATTCCTGCAACAAGCAACACCATACCCCTCTCACGGGCTTAGGATGAATTATTTCAGAGATATCATTCCGGGGCCTTTAAATATATTGGCTTTAGAGCTATTTTTACTTGCAAGTGCTTCAGCCAGACCTTTGATGTTTCATTTGGGTTCAGGGCAAAATAGAGAATACAGTAAAATAAGCAAGAGCTGGGGTTTTTGTTCTAAGTGTTACCAGAAGCCAGGGTGAGACCCAGAAGAGGAAGGGAAGGGGATTGCCAAAGATTTCCGTTGGATACTTACTCTCTCAAGGGTTTGTAAATCTGTCCTGTAACACCCTTAATCCCTCCTCCTGCTCGGGCGTGCGGTATCACTGAAATCTTCTCCATCTCCTGCAAACAGAGGTTTTAATGCAGCCCTTTGTTTATTGTCTCTGGAATTCTTTAATTTTTCAGGAGAAAAAAAAAAAAAAAGAGGTCATTTCCTCTCTGGAGCCTGAAGGCTCAGGGAAGTTAGCCAGTGTCTTACCCTGCTCTGCCTCCCATCCAGCATTTTGACAGGCATGGACTCGTCCATATCCAGACACCACCTCACTGGATGTGCCAAAGGAATGGAGTGCTGGAGACCGCAGCAAGACAATTTTCCAAAGTCAGGGTGAGGAGAAAGCAACCACAACTACCAGGCTCAAAGTCAATGTCTGTATGGCACCGAAAGCAGCCTCTGGAGAGGCCTGAAGGCCATCCAAGCTGTCTGCTGCCCAAGGGTTTCCCCATTTATGTTGTGCACAAGGCCTGGGGGCTCCCTGTGTCTTTGCCAGGACCCTGAATGTTGGGCCTAAAGAAGTATGTGGGCTTCTTTGCCCTTCCATAGAACTCTGTGGCTATGCTCAGGGCATGTGCCATGCAGGAGGTAGGCAAGCCTGATCCTGAGAGCTGCCTTGGGAATGCCTGTAGTCTACAGTATCAATGACATCAAAGGTGGCAGAGTTCAGGAGGCTGAACCCATCTGCTTCTGTCTCCCCAACCATGAAAGAGCTGAGGAAAGTCAGAAGTGCAGAGCTACTCCTGCATAGTCCTTCTAGTGAGTCTGACCTGAGATAAGACAGAGGCTTTCTCATCTAGCACCACCTAAAAGGAAGAAGTAAGGAGACTCCCCCTCCATCCTCAGTGGATTGCACAGGGAATGTTTTGCATGCAAACTGAAACCATCCTGGGAGCATGCCCTGGTAGATGTGCTGCCTACTTGCTGTTTCAGCTCATTAACTTAACTCACCTTTTACTACATCTTTTAGCATGTGAGTAGACCCATTCTTGTCTGTAGCTATTTCAGGGAGACTGTGTATTGGATGTAGCCTAGTATAAATCTGTTCTGTCTAACAGGCATATATGTAGAAAGGAGAATTTTATTTTTTTTTAAAAAGGAAAAGGCAATCCTATAGAATTCATTTTAAATAAAAATATTCAGGGAAAAATATGGAAGAATAACAAGAAAAGATTGGAGAAAAGTGAAAGCAAATCACATGTAAGTAAGCAGAGGAAATGCACAGTACAGCAAGATGGTGTTGATGTTAAATTGGGAGGAGTTTTGAATGTTATTTAACAGAGAAATTACCCTGTGGCACCTACAGAGATTAGCAATGTGGCCAGGAAATAACATAATGAAACTGGAACAAAATAGGCTACCAGTACTCCCGGAGAAAAACATATCCCCAAAGGACACTCAGCAGCAGCCACATAAGGAAGGGCTGGGAGGTGATATAAGAGGACAATCTACATGTAACTTTTGGCAGGCCGCTTGCATTGCGAAAGACCCATGCCATTCTCAGTGGGCATCATGCTAACTGGCCTGGCTTCGATACAGCTGGAAGGGTGCTGTTAATTTCTTGGCATCCCAATGCCAAACACTGTAAGAATCAGAGACCTCAAAGAAGAGTAGAGACGTGATCAGATCATTTGGTGTGGGTTTGATTTACGAAGATTAAGTGATGCTTAGATATAAGCTGGCGAACAGATAAGAAAATCGCAGACATGAGTCTACAAGTATCTGAAGGATGTAGGCAGGGTCACATAAATGTGCTTGGAGAGAGAGAAAATAGGACGTGAGAGGAAGAAGGGAAAATTCCTTACCAGTATCAAGTAGACAAGACTTGGATATAGGGTCTTGGACCAGGTGAAAATTATCTTGCATGGAACTTTTCAATTAGCAGAAAATGTTCTCTCTGTAGATGCAGCCTTGCTCAGATAGGGTAAAAGATAATGGTTGCAGCTCAGGCTTTTAAGGCTCTGCTTCTTGATGAAAGGTGAATTTTAAAAGTGAGTTCATGTCTGCTGTGGATGTGTGTGCTGAAAATGCATGGAGTGAGCTGAAAAAATATTCACCTATTTCAGTTTTCTAAATTTCCGTTAAAAACATTATGCGCAATGAGCAATGAAAGAAAAGGCAAGAAGCTAAAAGTTAGCAAAATCATTAAAGAAACAGCAAAGAAATATTAAAAGCACAATGCATTCAAATCGGCACAGAGGGCCAGATGGTACATACCCAAGGGTATTAAAGGAATTAGCTGAAAAACTCTTAGGGCCATTATCCATTATATTCAAGTGCTCCTGAAGAACTGAGGAAGCCCTGATGACTGGCAGAGGGAAAACATCACGCTTCTTTTCCAAAAGGGGAATTACAGATCAATTAACTTAACATCCTTTCCAGGTGAAACTTGGTCTCTAATAATCAGAAACTACTGGTAGCTGTTCTGCAGGAAGAACAAAACAGAAGTGTGTTACACACAAAGACAGGTCACATTGAGAGAAGCAGTTGCATCCAAGCGATCGACTCTACAGCCAGGTTATACGCACAGTGTTGGTGGGAGGAGGAAAACCACAGGGTGTGTGTGCTGGGTGGGGAGAGTGAAGAATAAGCAGCTGCTTATCCATCATGTGGGATGGAGTGTACACCATAGTGGGCCATGCTGGTGGGAGGAGAGGGATATAGTCCCTTGAGTGGCTCGGTAAATTTGGCCTTAAGGGTTTCACTCATTGACAAGTCGACTGGTTGTGCAGAGAGCTCCTTGATTTCAGTAAGTAATTTTATACCGTTTCCTCACACATAATATCCTTGTAGATCCTGACCCATCCCTAAGGGATTCCATGCCAACACTGTTGACTTTAACAAGGGCTGGACTTCACCCAAAGCAGAACAAGAAAGATGTAGGGTGGATGCAAAGAATAAGAGTGAAAGAGATTAAAATCAGCCCCTACAATAGAAAGTGGAGTATGATTGTAAGTATCACCATGTTAGGCTCCTCAGGGACTCCTGCTGTGTTGGACATTCATCTGCAGTAGCATTGAGGAAGGAGAAGAAAAATACATCAATCAGATTCAAAGATAACACACAGATGGAGTGTGAATTGCAAATCATTTATTAGAAGCACTATCCTAAAGGGATTTCAGTAAATGAAGAGTAAGACATAGTGGGAATAGCAAGAAATTGAGCAAATCTAAGTGCAGTAACAGCCACAGGGTAACGATGCTCACTGAAGAGAGGTCAAAACAGCAAGCTAGAGGCTGTGGCGAGCAGTAATCCAGAAAAGATCCTTGGATGCCAATGTTGATAGAAAACTACAACTGATAATTCATTTAAAAAAAAAAAAACAACCAGATCAATCCACTTTTGAAGTGCTAATAGGAATACCACTGGGGGCAGGGGCTGTGGAAAAGAGTGCAAGCAAAAAGGTAATGTTATAGACTAACTGGTATAGACAAGAGGGTGGAAGGTATGACCTATTTACTAGGAACATCAAAGGAAATAAGCACATACATTGCCTGGAAAAAAAAAAAGGGGGGAGGCAGCAAGCTATAGTCTGATATAGAGACAAACTTTACCATGAAAGAATGCTGCTGAGTGGGAGGGAGAAGCAGCGCTCATCAGTTAACAATGGTGGGGCTACACACACAGGGCCACACTCAGACTGGGAAAGAAGGTAATCTGATGACTTGACAAGATCTCCATCACGAAAGTTCCCCGCTGTCCAGAAGAATAGGGTGCAGAATCACCATACACTCTGGTCCTGTGTACAGTTCTCCACCTACGTGGAGTCACCAGCTGACTGCCTCTGAGCTCACAGCATGTCTACAGACACATTTTCAGCAATGTTTCTTTGGTCAGTAGAGATAAAAATGGAAGCAAAATCAACAGATCTTAAAAACTGGGTAAAAGTGTCTTGGTGAGCAGCAGCTGTATGGGATTAGATCACCCAGGTGTTCACAGCCATAGATGGGAAAGGAAAACATGTGGTAGGCAAAGAAAAGGACATGAATTGCCACACGGAGAAGCCCAATCCCAGTTTGGGGATTGCACGTGTCCTTTGTGGTGGTGTTATTTATTCACCTTTCCTGGAGAATGATCAACACAGACCAGAGGACAGATAAATCTCACCTCCCTCTTGATATCCCTGTGCTGGTATCATCATAGTTCTCCAGTGTGGGAACTGGGTGAAAGCTACACTGTGCTAGCATACCTCAAGGACTTCTGTTAGCTCACAACCTCAGCTAGGCTTTCACCACAGACAGGCGATTAATGCTACACTTGGATCCTAGTTTTGTCCATCATCTCTCAGTGTCTCTGCTTCCTTTGTGGACACCACCACCCAATCTGGGAAAAGATAAGAGAATTTCAGTGGGGAATTTCAGTGGTTCCCTTACAAACTGGGAATTTCAGTGGTTACCTTACAAAACAGCTGGACGACTAGTTCCACCAGTGCCCTCTGTGTTGGCTGCCCACCAGTTTCTGGTTGGAGTTTAGTGTAGAGTATGATCCAGAAACCTCAAGAACTGCATGGAGAGCTGGCCAATTCTTCCTCGTTTTCACACATATTATCACTGAGTCTTTATTAAGGCAAGGATTTCAGGAGCCTATGGCAGGATGCAGCAGGCCCTCTGCTCTTCAATTTACACCCAATAGAGACACTCCTCTTCCTTATCTGATCTCCACCAGAAATGGCAGCTCTTCACCTCTCCGCTCAGGCAGTAGGCTAAGGAATTCCTGGCAATTCTTCTTGGTGGAAAGGCTTTCACTATGCGTAAGCAATATGAAATCCTCCTACATGTTTCGGAGGGTGACAGCGTGTTATAATCATACGGCATCACTTTCAGTGCCCGTAACAGCGACTGTAGCAACACTAACGGAAGCTCTGAAGGAAGGGAATGAGAAATTCACTCCCACCACTTGACTCATGTGGGTTGCTGCTTAGATACAGGTTGAAGCAGCCGCTGAAGTCATGGGTGTCTGTGGGCTGCCGAGTTTCTAACTTGATGTTTTATGGGGCTTTGCCTATCAAAATATTTGGGATCTGCTCATCTCTGGTTACTGCGCTGGCTGCAGAAGCAGGTTTTGGCTACGCAGAAGCCATAGTAAGGCACCATCTTGCTCAAATGCTGGCGGATTTAGCTACACTTGGAGTGTGGTTATCAGGGAAAGGCCCCTGCATGGACAGGGCTTGTCTATGAAAATAGCTGTTGAAAACAGCTTTTAAGGGGCATCCCAGGGCTCCAGGGCTGCTATTCTGACTGGACAATGTGGTGCTTACATAAGTATTGTTCCAGAGAAACAATCGCAAAGGGAATATGCAGATATGTGAACAATTGTTGGATTTGGGACTAGTAATCAAGGACCCAGAATTAATATCATATTTTCAAGGGAAATGTTACATTGTCTAATCTCCAAATTCTGTGCCACTTTGGTTTTGCTAAATGAGAGGAAGTGAACATTTGTGGTTGAGAGGGAGAGACAAGTAGTCCGGCATCAGTTCCCAGTCCTAGACCAGACTTCCTGAACCCAAGTTATTTAATTCCTCCTACCCTTATGTCCAACATACTACCTTTCTCCATTCTTCTTCCATTTTTATCTATTAAACAAAGATAATAGATGGGGGGGGGAAGATTTTAGATAAAAATGTGAAGCCCCTACAGAGTAGAACACCTTATCTTCATTGAGAACATATACATTATAGTTACTTATATTACTTTCAGCTGTCCTGCCATATTCTCTTATACAAAGGAAGTTTATTAAAGGAAACAACTATTACAGAGCATGGTTAACTAGATACTACATGGGTTCGTCTCTCTGGTTTAAAGAGGCCTATCCATTTGTCTAGGTGTCAGCAACATGTTAAAGACTGAGTGATTTGCAAAAGTGCCATGTCTCATGATGGAGAGTTTACTGTGACTGAAAGGCTGAAGACTGTCTGTCTGTTTTCATGGAATGGTTCCCAGTACTCACTGCACATCTATGTCATGAAAGGGTGATGTGCAATTAAAACTAATGTAGATATTTGATCAGTTTGAATACAGATTGCCATGCAGGTCTATTTTAATTCATGGTATAACATCCATTCCTTGTTTTGTTAGCAAAAGTGTAAGGTATACTGTTTTCCAAATCACAGTGAGTCAATGATAGACTATTTAAAACTTCCTATTCAGGTGAGCAGTTATCCCATCTTCTTTCAAATTTATGATCTTCCTTCCTGCCTTCAATTGTCCTAGTTTTCCTGAGGAAATAAAAACATGATGGTATAAAGCAGTCATTTTTTGTACATAATGCATATGATTTGCTCAGCTGAGGCTAAGAGCACAGTGTTTGTTTGCGGTGGGCCTGAGTCAGTGCTGTGATGGTGGTGAACAGGCTTTGTTTGGCTTGTTCTCCAAAGTGACTGAAGACACTCAGGGCCACATCTAGACCTGAAGTCATGTCATACAATCTCAGATACTTGAAAGTCAGGAGCTTAATCTAATGTTAGGCACCACGGTCATTGGAGAGAGAGCTCTGCAGAGCAACTCTGCACATCGCTTGTCCGTAGCAGTTATATGACCGTGGAGAATAGCTAGTGTTGCCAACCAGGCAGGGCAATTCAGCCTTCCTGATGGAGGACTTTCCACAACAGGATGACCAGGTAAGAAAAAAAGGCTCTGACAGAGTGCAAAGAGGTTCACACAGAACTGTCCCTGCACCCCTCAGGTTCAGGGTGATCAACTGCCCTGAGATTCATACAGTTACAAGGAGACAGCTTGATAGGAATCTAGGTCCATTCCCACAAGATCACATGCATCTTTTGAACCCATAAACAGAAGTCTAAAATATATGCTTAGGTACCTGCTGTGTTCGGACTTCTGCAGGGACTGAGTTGCAGATACCTCTCAGAATAATTCTCCTACACCCCTCCTGCAAGCTAATGGAAAGGAAGGTTTAACATTTCAGTGTTTCTTATCCATGCCTGCAAGAATTCATTTGAATAAATGTGTTGAAAGGGAAGGTGTCAGTGTTTGCAAACCAGGGATCTTTGGCAGTATTGACGTGCTACCTTCAATTTATGTTCAATACACATTGCTTTCTGTTTCTGTTCTTGACAGTCTTTAAGTGGCCTGACAGAGAGCATGCTGAAATCAGTGGTTTTGGAGCAGGCCTGTGATGAGCTCTGTGCTTAGAAACGACACTTACGTTGATAAACCATGGGATTTTCAGTTAAGCTGGGGAAGACATGCCAAGCTTTGAACTGCCTCATGCACTACCTCCATTGATGAAATACCTTTTAACATCATGCCCCATCTGGATTTTTCTCTGGAAGTAACTTACTGCTCCTTCATAAACCCTGTGGCAAGAGCAGGCTCCTGTTTTATAACAAAAACCCCAGGTTTATTTTGCATTTATAGATGAGACTGATCTTTACGATGAGGCTCTTCATCACTGCAGCTCCTTTAAAGAAGTAAAAGGACATGAGGGAAACAGAGCTGAAAATATTGATTTTTATTTTTTTTTTAGGTAGTCAAATGCTGAATCACTACAAAATATGCACTGTGCTTTTAAACCTGCTGCCAAGGAAGAGTGAGAAAACAGACGCTTTCCCCATGTTTGTCTGTGTCACCCTCCCATAGTGTCTGTTCCACAAACGGTGCCATTTGTGCATTTGAGCATCGTCAAACTTTTAGACTGAACTCTCATGTAAACCAAAGGCAAGGCAGACCCAGCTGAGGAAAGTCCTCCAGGTTATATGGATGTCCTGTGGAGGTTACTGAACACGGGTGTGCTCAACATGCTCAGTACTTCACTCCCACCGATAGATGGGAGAATTCACAACAACCAGTCTATTTTCCAAGTGTAACCTCTGTGGAATATTGTGTCCAGTTCTGGGCTCCCTGGTATAAAAAAGACAGGGATCTCCTGGAGAGAGTCCAATGAAGGGCTATGAAGATGATTAAAGGAGTGGAGCATCTCCCCTGAGGAAAGGCTGAAAGAACTGGGGCTGTTCAGCCTAGAGAAAAGAAGTTTAAGATGGGATCTTATTCATGTTTATAGATATCTCAAGTGTGGGACACAGGGGGAAATGGCTTCTTTTCAATGGTCTGTGGAGACAGGACAAGGGGCAATGGCTTCAAGTTGGAGCACAGGAAGTTCTGCACCAATATGTGGAAGAACTTTTACACAGTGAGGGTGCCAGAGCCCTGGGACAGGCTGCCCAGGGGGATTGTGGAGTCTCCATCTCTGGAGATATTCAAGACCCATCTGACTGCCTCTCCGTGAGACCTGTCCTAGGAAGCCTGCTTTGGCGGGGGGGTTGGACCCAATGATCTCTGAACAGGCTGCCTAGAGAGGTGGTGGATGCCCCATCCCTGGTGGTGTTCAAGGCCAGGTTGGATAGGGCCGTGGGTAACCTTGTGTAGATCCAGGCCTGGAGGTTGGTGGCCCTGCCTGTGGCAGGGAGGTTGGAACTCTGTGATCCCGGGGGTCCCTTCCAATCCAGACCATTCTATGATTCTAAAATTCTATATTTTGCTTTAAAAATATCCTAATTGAAGTGTCTTCCTGGAGTCTCTGCTGCTCCCATATGTTGCTTTTAAGTATCAGATGAGTTTTTCCAGTTGGTTTCAACATCTTATGCTGTGGCCAGCTGATGTAAGTTGGCATAGGTCCATTACACCATTGGAGGTATGTCAGTCCATACCAGCTGAGATTACAGCACAGTTCTAGTTTAAAACATACCTAACATCTTTTTAATGCTTTCTTGAACAATTAAAAGTTACCTCTTTTATCTCAGTTTCTGTCCTCTGCAAAGTGTATGGGTAGAAGTTAATATCTTAGGGAAGATGAAAGAGAACAGGACCTGTCCCCACGCAATCTTTAAGACAAATATCCTTTACACTGTCAGAATGGGAGGGACTGAGTTCCCCTAAGACCATTTTAAGCAGTTCTAAAACCAGTTAAATTCAAAGCACAGAAACAAACCTTTCTGGCTTCAACTCTGGTGCTGCTTAAATTATTCGCTGTAAACATATGACCGTACTGACTTAACACTCTTGCTGTTCTTTGTGATATTGTCAAATGAGATGACCTTGATTTGCTGCCTGTTCAAAGCACAGTTTTGCCTATTAAATAACTTTCAAATGTTCACCTTGGGCTGCCTAAAGTTTTTACCAATACCCTCACATAATTCCTCCCCCTGAAGTGCCAGTCTTGCTATATCAAAAAGAAGAGCACACATGTTGATCTCACGCCCCCATGTAAAGTTCTGGTTCGGAAGATCTTTGTACTTGCCTGGAGTCACGACATGCTGGCAGTCCCTTGTGATGTCTCTCATCTCCACACCCTGATATTCCCCAAGGGATGTTGTGGCGGGTTGTCAGGTGCTAATGATGTTTGGGATGGAGTAGCTAACTCCTACATGTTCTCCCCCACCCTAGGTGCGTTTTGCCCAGGTGTCTTTGGGATGGCTGCTGGTACCCTGAGTGAAACTGAGCATCACTGACAGGCATCTCAATGGGAACTGCAAGCTGGTCTCTGCAGAGGCTGAAAGGGAGTTTTCCCAAATGTGTGCCAGCTGCAGGAGTGACGTTCCAGTACAGCAAAAGCCACTTTCCCAACCGAGCTCGCCCCAGCAGTGGGCAGAGCAGCAAAACCCCACAGTGTGGTATATTCTGACATGCCACCGAGCTTGGCACTGATGAGATTTCACATTGCTTTGAGGGGAGAACCCAGTTCAACTATGTGGGAACTGTCCTCATGTGCTCTGGGAGCCCACAGATATCCATCCTGCTCTGGGGCCCCGCAGCCTGTTCTACAAGGAATATGCTCACCTGAGCTCTCCCTTTCACGTGTTTATTAACACAATACATGGATAGTAACAAGCTAGCTCAGTAAAACCAGAAGGATCAAACAAGCACAAAAAGCAAACATCAGGTGAGGAGGCTGAAGCATGGATGAAGACGGGTGTTATCAAAGTGGAAGGTGATTTGCTTGAGTAAACGTACCTCCTCCTGGAAGCTCAGTCATTGTGGGAAGACTGCCACGTAGGTTGACTGTAATGGGTGTCCCTGGGTGGTGTGGTCCCAGCGCTTCTGCTGTGCAACAGAAGGGGTTTATCACAGCTGTTGTCCTGCCAGGATCAATGCTGGCTCCTTTACTGGGGAAAAACTGCCCCTACCAGAGAGCTTCAGGAAACTGTGTCTTCATTGACCCCTGCTCGTGCACCCAGCATCACCCCAGCCTTTCCTGCACCATCTTACTTCTTCCTTCTCCCATCTGGACAAGTGATTGCCACTTGGAGCCTTTCCGTGCCTTCAGGGTTTTTTTAGTAGTTTTTTGTTGTTGTTTTTGAGTTAGAAACCTTTAAATCTCTGTCCCATTCTTGATATCTTTAAAACCCTGTTTTGGATCATTCAGCTCAAGTCCAGGCTTTGTGATGAAGAGCAAAACAGAGCTGACACACATTCCTATTTCTTTCTCTCTATACCCTCAGTCTGCCAGGCAGTGCACTTGCTGCTTTTCAGATTCACTGCTGATAGCTGAAATCCGCTGAAGTGTGAGTGGGAAAGCAAGAAGGATGCCATTTGGGAACTGGTGTTGTCAACACTAGCATGTTACTGTGCTGCTTTTATGCAGCACCAAAATAAAGCTTAAAGGTCTCCTCTGTGCATGCCATTTTCAGTACGTTGAGGAAAATATATTTTTACATCTATAAAGCAAAGCAAGCTCTTGGAGGCTGCCAGTTCCCTCCAGATGACAGAAAAATGCTAGTACCTGCAAATTTAAAACCCCAGAGCTGTGTGAAATAGTAAAATGCAGGGTACAAACTCAAGTAGTACAATTCTTCTCCAAAGCAGTTTGATGATGCCTGTGGGGAAGGTCATGCTGCTTTCAGCTGCCCCATCAAACATCCCTCTTGTCAGAGCCTACAAGCCAAAAAGTTATTGGTAAATTTTGGGCTGTCATGCCTGGAGGGCATTTAACTATGCCACTTGAGAGCTAAAGGAAGCATTGCTTGCCAAGGATAACTAAATGTCAATCCAAACTCAGATGTAACTGGTAGCATTGGTATCTGTAACCCTGAGCACCAATGAAACTTCCAGCACTTGCTGCATGAAATGGTCCTCCTCAAGGTCTGAGTCGGGTCCCTGAGATGTTTGAACTTGATCCCGTTTGGGTTTAAGACAGTTTAGTTGTGTTGCAGCTGTTGGCAGTTCTGCCAGTCCACACCAGCTGGACACATCTCCCTGGCCATCTATCTTCACAGTGTGTTGCACCCAGCAACTGGCAGATACTCAGTGGTTTTTCTGTTGCTTGTGTTTCTCCTAATGGATTTCCTAAGTAACCTAATTGGTAATTCACATTTTAATGAGCTCCCTATTATGGGGTTAATAACCTGCATTATTTTTTGTGGTTCTAACCATTAGCAGCTTGATGTTAAATAGTTTTAATTTGTTTTGATGCACATCTGTTGACTTAGCGCCTCAAAAAGTAAATAGTTCGGTGCAGATTTGATCAGAAACGAATTTGGGATATGCCCTTGAGGTCTAAATGCAGGCATCAACCCTCCCACTATCTGGCCTCTTTCAATTCACCTTATTAAGACTTCCCTGAGACCCAGCAGGATGCTTTTTTCCAATATGATGCTCCACAAAATCATCCCACCACTGCAGTAATTGGCAGGATGCTATCATAACCCAGAGGACTATTTTCAAAGCATCTCCCTAGGTGTTCTGCTCAAGGAATGAATTGATACTGGCACCTTGGGGGGAAAATAAAAAGAGAGAGAGAAATCTGAAAAGGGACCTGAATAGGTGGGGGAGGAGGACCAGTTCCCAGGGATTTCACACATAACTTCTGTTGCTATGGCAATTGCTCTGTCTGTCTGTACTTGCTCAGAGCAACAGCTTCATCTGGAGTCACACAGTCAGGCAATTTCAATAATTGTCATTTGGGAGAGTGGGGGATGAGCAACAGGCATATTTTCTCCAGAAAAATTGGTGGTTGGGGGTTGTGACAGAGAAAGAGAAGAGTTTCCAAATATTCATTAGGCTGGTCCCTGCTCTCTCCAGGTGTCATCTGCAGCATGTTTCTGTATGGTACCCAGCACAACCACCACCTGAGTTTCTAGGCAGAGCCATGGTACAGATAAGTGAAAAGGTTTTGGTCAGGAAGGTGAGAATTCAGCAATCATATCCTCCAGCACATGGAGGAAGAAGCTTGTTTTGTATCCAAACTTCTCTCTTATGTGCTCTTGAACTAGCAGGATGGGGGGAAAGTGTTGAATCACAGATATTGTCCTTGGTAAAACACCGTCTCACCCACAAATTGCTTATAACACTAATAGAAACATGGCACAGACAAGAATCTGTGGGAGGAGTGATTCACTGGAAATGACATATTTATATAGCACCTCTCAGCATTGTATTATGGCAGCTCAGCTTCCGTGGGATCTGATCCTAGAGGCCCTGCCACACTCTAGACCTTGAGGATGTACTCAGCCTTCAAGCTTGGCTTAATCGTAGCCTTTCCAAATACAGGAGCTGGTCAAAGTGTTCCCTCCAACAGGGTACCAGGCAGCTCACCTCCATCGACCTTGAGGTTGTATTTCAGCTGAGCTTTTTGATGCTGTGTGCCCACAGAACAAGAGGGGTGCAGTGCAAGGCTAGCCTGCGAGCAAGTAATCTCGCTGCTGCAGAAGGTGTTTTCACTGGGGTGGAAGCGAATGAAGACTCCATGCCTCCTCACCCCCTTTGCACCGTGAGATTTCAGGAAGCTGCTCCTTCGTGATGAAAAGCTCCTGCAATAATGCACCCCGAGGTGTTGGTTTTTAAGCTTTTCCAGCAAACAAGATGTGTCCTGCTTAGAGAAGTGTACTCACCAGGGTGCAGCTTGCCAAATGCTAGGATTCAGGCTCAGAGAATTGATTTTTTTTTTTTTTTAATTTTTTTTTTCACTAAATTGAGCTGGCTCAAGTTTTTGTAAGAAAAGAGTATCTTGGCACAGCCTGGATAGAAAACAGAGAGAATGCCAGTTGCGTGTTAACTTTTCAACTGGCGTGTATTTCATTGTTTAGAACTGGTATTAGTGGGATGTGATCTTCTCTCTGGTGCCAGAGAGGTTAATGTAACTGTCACTACAAGCATTTGAGTTAGGCAACACATATCTCAGTTTAAATCATGCTTCACATGTGGACTTAGTGTATTGAAAGCATTCGGGATTTCAATCCACACTTCCTCTTTCTAGTCAAGGCTTCTTTCAGCTTCTCTGAATACTTTTAAATGTCTTTTAAAAGAGACTGGGCTAAGGGGATAGAGTGCTTGGTACAATTTCCAGCATGTAGAGAAGTGCAAGCTCTGCCCCACAAGCATTGTCCCCAGTGAGCCTTGCTCTGAACGTGAACTGCATGACAGCCCCTGCCATCCTTCCCTGATCCCTCATCGCTACCAGCTATGGTCTGGAGGAGCTCCTGCTCCATTTCCCTGCATCTTCTGGAAACATTTCCTGGCCCCGAGTGCCTTGGAGTCCACTTTTATCTGGAAAAAATGTGAGGTGTCCTTTTATGTTCCGGTTGTGGTGCGTGTAGCACCATCAGGAAGGCAGCTTCTGATCAGGGAAATCTCCTATCAGAAAGTCCCGCTCCAAATAAACACCAGGCAACACAGAGAAGGGTTCAGGCCACATGGTTCTGCTGGCTGGAGTCATGTGAATCTCCCACACTTCCAGTATCAGGATGGGGTATTTTTCCCAGCTGTTGAAGTATTCCAGTTAAACCTAACTGGGTGTCTCCCCACCATAGGAGTGAGAAGTCGTAGGGCCTATCTGAAGAGAACTGCCTGCAATCGTGTTTCTCTTTGAGAAAAATCTCACTTTTTCCAGAGGGCTCCCCCAGCCTGGAAGCCTGGAGATAAGGAGGTGAAGATAAAGGCTGAGCCATGGGGCTGTTTGCATTGGAGGAGACAATAAAGTTGATGATAGTAAATGCTGAGTGTACGGGACTGAATGGATGGATGGAAAATTACTGAGATATTATATGCTGCTTTATCTTGGGAACTCAGCAAGAAAATGTGATTTCTAGCTCAGTGTGATACACTGCTAGCTGAGCTGCATCCTAAGATACATGGGAGAGCGACTGGCCTCCCCTGTGTGCCAGCCCACCACTCTTCTCAGGGGGTTTCTCAGAGCCCTGAACCCCACAGTCAGCAGGCAGCCTGGGGACTCACACATCCCCGGGATAATCACGCTGTCGAGAATCATGTCCTACCTCTGCCACCCCTGGGAAAGTCATGCAGCCCTGTTCCTCACCTCCTTTCAACTCTTCCCCAAGTCCTTTGGGGGTTTGGAGCCTTCATCTGCCTGTCAGTGGCTCTGTTAATTTTATTATTTTTTAAGGGCCAACGGCACTTCCCTTCCCACAGCCGGGTTGTGTAGATAGCAGGTGGTGCCTGAGGGTGTATACCCAAGCCTTTCTGGCAGAGTAAACCTGGGGCCAGCACTGGGAGTTGGCCGCTGGGGCAGCAGAACAAGAGACTGTGCAGCTCTTAAAACAACATCCAAACCAACAAAGAAATGAATTGGACACTTCCCTGCTATCTGATGCCTTCCTAGTCCTTACCCAGTGCTCATGGATGCCAGGGAAATCCTTTGTGGAGCACTGAGCCAATCAAAAGGAAGCACAAGGAGACTTTTCTCCAGCCTGTGCGTTGCTGTGTTGCACCAGAAACCTCCTTGACAGTGGGAGGAGTTCTTATTTTCAAGATCCACAGAAACAGAAGGCTGCTGGCATAGCTGAGCTGGAATTAGGGTGGAGCCTTCATCATTCCTTTATATCTTCCCTTCCTCCTCCTCTTCCCTCCACGGTCCCTCCTCCCAGGAGCTGGAGGGCAGGAGTCAGTCCGGGTCCAAAGGATGAACCAGGAACCATTAGAGGGAAATTATTGCAGTCATCCACACCCAACAATAGTTACCCCACAGACAGGACCCATCCTCATGTATCCAGATCCAAAATGGAGGAATGGTCTGGGACCAGCTCAACAGCAACCTGCACCCTTCTCCTTTCTGAGTTTCCTGCAGAGACACAACAGGCCCTGCAGGGACCACAGCCTATTTTGCTTTGCACATAACGATTCTAAAGAAAAGATATTAGCCCCCAAAGCACAGACAGAATGGAAAGGGTGGGAACAAATGCATGGGCTACACTCCTCCTAGGTATAAAGCAACTGGGGCCACCAAGAATCAACTTACCCCATCACCTTCTAATTTGAATCACAATCCTTTTTTCTAGGGGAAGGCACATCCTTTTCAGAGGTAGGCACAGAGGTTTTCAGATGTGAGCTTCAGATTGGGCTTCCTAGTTTAACTTCTGAGGTCTGAGCCCATGTTTCCAGGCTGCGGCCAAAAATGGAGACAATTTAAGGTCCCCCAGCAGCATGCCGGTCCTCTCTTTGCTTCAGTCAATGGTGCAGAGCTCTCCTGCCTGACATGCCATTTCTTCACAAGCCTGGAATCTGACAGGGCTTAAAAAAGGACAAAAATGACACAGATGTGCATTCCAGGCATCATTCCCACATGAACCAACAGGGCCTAAATTAGCCTGGATTTACACCAAAGCAGTAGGTCAGCCCAGATGTGAGAACAGAGCTCAGCGTACACCAAAACCCCCAGCCCTCGTCCCCCAACATCTCTGCATCTCTTGGAGCAACACAGTATAAAAAGGGTGGGGAAGGGTCCCAGGAAGGCCCTGCCACCAGAGTCTTCTCTGTGGTAGCAGCCACTGCCTCAGTTTCCCTGTTCCCAAGGTAGTCTGGAAGGAGGTTTTGGCAGAGGTTAGTTAGTACTGTGGTATGTCCATCTGGAGGAGGTTATCCTGTGTTTTCACATCTCACAGGTAACTGGAAGGCTGGGAGAGGGTCCCACTGCCTTGCCTAGAATCCAAAGGGCAGCACTTGTTCTCTAACACCTCACACCACCACTTCATCATCCACATCAGAGTGCTTCTCATTGTGGGCTGCCTTGCATATTTATCCTGAATACTGGAACACTTCCTAGGAGCTTTGTGATTGATATTTGTGTGTGTATATATATATATATACATATATATACTCATTAGGGAGACTATTGGGCCAGAGCTTTAGCTGGCATAAATATGTGCAGGTCCAATAGGGCCATCTGGTGTGTACCAGAAAATATGGCTCTGTGTGACAGAGGCTGAAAATCTTACTGGGATGGGATCGTCTGTGACATTTTGTCACATGTCACATCATTAGTAAAGCTGAGCAAATAACTCACACTAAATCATCCAGTCAACGAATGCTGCCACATCGTTGCTTCCAAAATCAGCATGGGACCAGCAAGTGCTGTCCTCCTGAGCCCCAAATCTGTGCTGGGACAAGGGGACAAGGGCTGGCTGTGCACAGTTCCTTCCTCCCATCTCCCCAGCTCACGAGGGAAGGACCCCCTCCACGAGGCTGGAAAGGAGATGAGCTCTGCCTCCGAGTTCATATCCCCCCGAGTCTGGACATGGCGAAGTTACCAAGGAGCAATGTCCAGTACTCACAGATTCATTTCCCATGACTCATGATAGAGTAATTCCTGCTGCAATTCATGGTATGACTCCAAGCGTGGTGCTTCTAGGATTCACCATCTGAAATTTGAGGAGAACTGCGAGGGCTTGATTGGATGTGTGGATTGCAGGGCGTCTCCCAGGGATCTCACAGCATGAGCATAGAAAGCACCCAGTTCTCAGCTACAAACGCTTCTAGCCCAGAAGTGTGGTAGATTTCCTGTTTGCAAAGATCTCAGATGTTTGCTCTAAAATTCGCTCCAGCCCAAATGTTCACAATGGTGAACTTGTTCACTGGACCGTCTCCAGTTAATGAATGCAAAACTGGGGCTGGGATGCAGGGAGGAAGCAACAGGCAATGGTTTATTAGTTTACATGGGTGAATCAAATACGTACAGACACTGTCTGGGATTTGAGCTGCCACGATTGGAAAACCTGGAGGAATGAAGTACTGGAGATGGTAGAGGAAATCCTGTCATTCATTGTTTTAGTCTTACTGATGTCACTTTTATGTCCCTTTTATCCCTTGTCTCATCCAAGGCTTCCAGAGGGAAAGTTGTGACTGACAGCTTTGGTCAGACAACCAGACATGACGTGCAAGAGGTCAATTCATTCTCTGTTTGTCAGAGAGGAAGAGATTTATTTGCTGTAGGTACATCCGGCTTTGACTTCTTTGCGATGCCCTTTTGTTTATGCAAACCAGTCAGCTGGGGCCATGGGGGTCAAGATCTACATCCCAAGTAGGAAATCGGTGCTCAGAAATAGCAGCCCTGGGAGTTCACGAGATGAAGGTCCCTCCAGGCTCCCTCTCAAACGCACCCTGTGGAAGGGAAAACAAAAGCCCTGTATTTCTACAGGAGGGTGTATTTGTGGTTTTAAGTTGCAAAGCCAAGCTTTATCACAGTGCAACCAAATGATTTCAGGGCAGATACAGAGAGGAGGTGATTGGGAGCTATTAGCTACCCACATTTTTCAAATGGAAATTCTAAGTGCTTTAGAACATGCTGTGTTTTGATAATTTTGCCATACCAGCCCCTTTTGGGGATCAAGACAACAAATCTCTATTTGCAATTTAAACACAGAATAAAGGTCACGTTTGTGCCCAAAAGAACACAGGCTCTTAATAAATCTAGTCAGGTGGCTTTCTTCTCCTGACCTGCAGTTATGTGGTAACCATTATGGTCTTTACGAGCTGAAGGCTATCTCTACATGACACAGGACCTCTCTTTCTTTGCAAGTTGCTTTTACTACTTGTTTGCAGCCATGGCTTCTTTCTTGTTTTCCTAACTCATTGCTGTTAAAAATTGAAAGTGGTTCAAGTCTCAGGTGAAATAACTCCCTCCACTGACTCTGTTAATGACAGACCTCTGGATTTGCCTTGAAAAAAGTTGGTTGGTTTCCTTGTGCTGCCATCTACAGAGCAAGCAACAGGTAGTGCCTGGGGATCATTAACAGCCAGATAATTCCAAATCCTCATCTTTACATCTTTATGATCAGTACCTTCTCCAGCTCTGACAAGCACTGGTGGCAACTGGGACTGCTGCACTTCTCTCCCATGACAGTCATTGAAGTGATCACCACAAGACTGACAATCCAGATGACTTTCCTGCTAGGGCTGTTTCAGTGCCAGGGAGATTCATGTCTCCAACCTTCTAACCAGAGATCAAGAGAGCAGGTCTCAGCTCTAGGAGTTTCTGGTCCATCCAGCAAATGATTTCTTCCTGCCCATTCTCACTTATTGTTTTGATTCTTCATCCTCATATGCACAAGACTTCTGTCTCTCCTTCTGCCACGTAAGGCTCTAAAACATTCTTTTGGCATCAGCGATGACCTGTCTGGGGACATCTTTCTGCACACCAGTGCTCCCAGAATGGCAGAAGGGAACTGGAGTTTCCTCCAACGAACTGCTACATGCCCTCAGCCATGTCACTCCAGTGGCCCTCTGAGACAGGGCAGAGCTGTGATATTCTCCTGTAAAGGAGGAAAAGATTGCCTGGGGCGATCCTTAATCTATTCATTTCAGTAGTTTCAGGGTTCAGTGCCCAGAGCTAAGGATTATTCATGCCAATTCTCTGTGCACACACAATGATGTACCTGCAGGGCCCAAGAAGTGGACAAGAAACACCTAGAGACAATCAGGATGATAGCAACCCATTTACTTGTGTTGTTTTAGACATTGTTAAAACATCCTTTAGCAAACCCTGATGGTACTTCAACTGCATTTGGAACCTCAAAGTGCTGGATGGACCTTCTAGCAGAAGTGAAGAAAGCAGTCAGGGAATATATTCATTTATAATGTGCTAACATCTTTAAAAATCTGATCCAGCCTGAATGCCCCGAGGGTCTCTGTGTGAAACCCTACCCTGGGTGACTCCCTTTGGGTTAAAAATAATCACTGCATTTCTGTATGCAGTACAAGTGACTGCAGCCAGAAAGTCTGGGTGCAAAGCATACAGACCAGCCTGCAGAGGGGATCGCAGCACAGGGGAGTTTGTCACTGGGATGGGGCTGTGTCTGGTGTTCCCCTGCAGCAGCTCGAAGGAAGCACTCCAGCATGATGGCCTTCTCCTTCCTGTTGTGTTTGCTGCCTGGCATGGCAGCAGGCAGGAAAGACCAAGGTCTGGTGCAAGGTTATGGGTTCAGCGTGCAGACCAGCTGCAGGGCACACAGTAAAGATGTTTGCAGACACGGAAAAGCCAGACTCCTGGGAGGCTGCAGCAAACACAGTCCATGACTTCTCCAGCCCCATGGGAAATGGGAGCCCTGGGGGTAACTAGTGCCAGCCCTCCTGGGGGTCTGCCTAGGTTTGGAGAGCAACCAGGCGCTGCAGAAACAAGGGAAACAGAGTAATCCCACCAATTTGCTCCATGCTGGAGTTTCCTGCCCCCTCCATGACTGTTTCCTCCTGCATGAAGCAGCAGCCAGCACCACGGCCATGCAGGAGCTGAGGAGGGGTAAGGGTGAGCTACGGCTCTTGGAGCTGCCTTGGGAAACAAGCCTAGATGCTGGCTTACACAGACCAGGCTGCCTGGGCCAGCTGTGGCTCCCGGGACCTGCTGTGGGGCAGAGCTCTCACCCAGCTCATGGCTGAGCTGCGCTTGCCAAAGCAGGTATAAAGATATAACCCGCAGCTCCCTCAACGTGTTTGTGCAGCTCCGAGTCTGCCTCGGAGAGGAAGGCAGGCACTAGGCTGCAGCTCACATACCTGCACTGGGTTGTGTAAAACGGGGCTGTGAGCACCTGCCTGCCCGCCACGTTGCTGCATGTACCCCCGTTTTACTGCTCTCTGCCCCAGCAGCGTGTATGCTGGTATTTTCAGGGTGGGGTTCATCACAGGCTTCCATGATTTATTTCCCTTCTCTTTGTTGGGGTTTCCCAAAGCCTCTGAAGAGGCTTTTGAGACTGGTAGAAGGAATCACATTTTTGTGCCTCTTGTTTTTCTAGATGAGGGGGTGTCCTGAGTGCCCTTGGCCTCAGAGTCGCTCCATAGTAACCACAAGGGAGAGGACTGCAAATTGGGGGGGGGGGGGGGAGGGTTATGCTGCCGAGGCAAGGACTGGGTGCTCTGTACTAGATCAGGAACAACACTTGAATAGGACAGGAACTGGCTTTACTCCCAAAGACTGACAGCCAGGGCTTTGCAGATGCCAGCACTAGCCAAGGACTTATGACCATCACATGGGTTTTACTGAAAGCCTTACCTGCGCTGCGTAGGCAGCCCACTTGCCTCTTGTGCTTGGATCACAAATCCATTGCAAAGGGGAAACTAACACACAACAACAGCCAACCTGATTTTTTAGACCCAGTTCCCAAGATGCTCATTCCCCCTACACATCCTACACGGTGCCTTAAATCCCCCTGTGCCACCTCCACCTCCCAGGCTGACGGGGAGGTACCAAGTCACCCGCAGCAGTGAGTCAGCTGCCCGCACTCGTTGCTACCCGTGGGTGACTTGCAGGTGGCTGGGAGTACAGGCAAACACTCCTCCTTTCCTGCAGAGGACATCCAGGTCTATCGGAAAAGGCGTGATTGACATTAATAGCATGCACAGCTACCTGGGGGCTGCAAAAGCCTGTAGGAAAAGCTGCTGGGAGACGAAGTCTCCTGCAGTGGAGGAAGCACCGCGTTGAGCTACTGCCCTCTGCTGCTGTGCGGCCCCGACCGAGGGAGATGCTCGGGGCGCACATCCATCTGCAGCGAAACTTCTCACTGGAGGCTCACCACCCTCCTGCCCTGCCTAAGGACTGGGAAGCTTCTCCCGGGTTTTTGTTCAGGATCAAAGTAAACAAAGTTGTTCAGCTTGCCCTGAACATTCATTGTCAACGCAGGTAGCCTACAAGGAAGTAACTGTCGTTTGCCAAGATAAAAGGTTGCGATTTAATCACTAATTATCTCTTATCATGCTTTGCTGGCCTGACACGAGTCAAAACGAATGCAGTGCTGCCAATAGGTGCTGAGCTGGTGCCTCTGGGCTCCCCTGCAGATAATGGACGTGGTCTGGGGTTTCAGTGTCCCCTGACCCTTGTCATGTATTTGGTACCCCCTGCACACTACGTGCAACCTCCATCAGTCATGTATTAATGGAATACTACTTTTTAAACAGATCTTTGATCTATTCTGCTGTACTGATCAGTGCCTAAATGCTGCTTAAAAGACAGAAGCAGGAGATAGCTGGGAGAGGGTGTAGCACAAGGAATTAACTGCTTGGCAGACACCGCAAAACAGGCACATGAGCTCCTGCTGGGGTGCCTTCAGGCCAAACTATGGACAAAAGCATACAGACAGATGACAGAGGGAAGCATATTTCAGGGCTGCAGGCAGTCCTGAGTAACAGCAGGGTCCAGAGAGCAGTTTGAAAAGCAAAGGTTTGGGAGGCACCTGAAGCACAACCTGGCTCCTTATTTTGTCCCCTGTGATGATAGGAAGTAGTATTTGCTGGATCTGGATGCAGGTTATGCCCACTTCCAGCTGGGATGGTTGGCATACAGGAAAACAACATGATAAAGTAGGTGGCAATTACATGTCACTTCCCTGCTGCCACAGCTCATCCTGCTGCTGCCCAACCTAGAGGTGTGATGGCACTTTATACCCCTCCCTCCCCAAGCAAACAACATAGGCCATGAGACCAGCTCAAGAAAATGAAGTTAAAATCTACCATTTATGTGGTATAAAAGAAATGGTCTCTGCTCTGCCCTGTTCCAAACCCCACACACCCCTCTATAGACAAAAAGGCTTTCAGTAAGGTTTAATCTACAACCCTAGGTTCACCTTTTCTTCTCTTTCTTCAGAAAAATACTTGGGAGTTTTAAAACCATCTGGAAAAATGTGTCATCTTCCATGAGAATAACCTATTGAAACAGCAAACTCTATTTGTAGAAAAGAACAGTTCTGTTGGAAGGGACCTATAACAACCATCTAGTCCAACTGCATGTTAGATAGATAGGCAGGTATTTTTACAAAGTTGTGTCTAAATTAGACATAATTTCATAAAATGGGAGGCTTCTTAATAATACTGGGTGAAAAGTCTGTTGCTTTATCTTGGGTAGAGTGTACGATTACAATCAGCACCCAAAACAATGATCACAGACTACATCTCTGGTGCTGCTGTTCTTTTCACTCCAGAAGCATTATGTCCTAGATACACCATAATATTTTTTTCCAGCAAATTAGCAAAAAAAGCCTGGTTTAGTTAGCATATGAAATGCATTCTGTACACTGCTACTGTCAAAATTGTGACTGCATAATGAAATATAATTTGGGATGTAAAAATGGCATCTTAATATGCTGTACTCGGGGAGCAGAATTTGATATGTCATGCCAGCTTACTGGTAATATACATTTCCCATTGGGCAAACTAAGAGACATGTAGTCTTGCTATCCAGGAAGATGTCAAGTCATACCCAGTCAAGAATAAGCTTTTCTAAGCCATACAGAAAAATATTGTATTTTGCAATAAGACTTAATTCAGAGAAGATAACTGGAACCACATGATTCTGACCAAAATTACAGCAGTTGGGTGATTGCTAGAGGAGGTCTTCACAGTCACACCAAACTGGAAACAAGCAGTAATCATCTGGCATTACACAGCCTAAACCTTTGCTCTGCTCGGCTGCAATTTGGGGGTTAGGCTTGGCCTGGGGCTGATGTTGAAGCTGGGTATGACAAATGGAGTTGCCCAGGGTGCAAGGCATTTGGAGCTGCAGTTCCTGATGGATAGCTTTAACCAGCCTTCCCTTCTAGTTAAAAGCTGGGGAAATGGTTTCTCAGATGTGTGACAAAACCAGAATTTCTGTTGATCTCCTCACAGAAGAACCTGCCAGTTACATCTCAGAGTAGCTGCAGGACAAAACCAAGAGAGCTAAGCTTGTGACTGAACACCTATTTCCATTAAAAATAGCCTGATTTTTCAGCCACAACCCTACTGCTTCAGAAAAGGACAATGCTTCGAGGTACTCTGCATGGTGGCAGACATGCAGAGGAGTCTGTAGACCCGGCCCCCATCACCACAGAATCACAGAATCACAGAATAACAAGGTTGGAAAAGACCTTTAAGATCATCAAGTCCAACCATTCACATTCTAAACTAAACCATATCCCTAAGTACTTCATCTACCCTTTTTTTAAACACATCCAGGGAAGGTGACTCAACCCCCTCCCTGGGCAGCCTGTTCCAGGCCCTGACAACTCTTTCAGTACAAAATTTTTTCCTAACTTCCAATCTAAACCTGCCCTGGCACAGCTTCATGCCATTCCCCCTTGTCCTATCACCTGTCACCTGGCTGAAGAGACCATCACCTACCTCCCTATAACCTCCCTTCAGGTAATTGTAGGCCATAACAACAGGCTTCAGAGAAAGGGTTTTATCCCAGGACAACCGGAATCTCTGAAAATTGGAGCTGTTCCACCAAGGGTGCAGAACACCCTTCACCTCTTGCAGCAACCCCATGCCTCTTGGCAGGGTGCCTGAGCCTCTTTTCGGCCACACATCCAACAACAGGGCAGGTCAAGGTGAGATGCT
This sequence comes from Porphyrio hochstetteri, assembly GCA_020800305.1. Classification (NCBI taxonomy): domain Eukaryota; kingdom Metazoa; phylum Chordata; class Aves; order Gruiformes; family Rallidae; genus Porphyrio; species Porphyrio hochstetteri. The sequence continues at coordinate 62,249,705 of CM036908.1, read as the reverse complement.
GAGGACTTGGCCACTGTAACAGCAGCCACTGAAAAACCTGCACTCCATGCACAGGGAGATGGCTCCTACACTCAGCGCCAGCCACCTTCACTAATGGTGTTTCCAGTGCCAAAATCCACTGCAGTGCTTCATCCCAACTGCTCCTTGACCAATTAGTGAGCTTCCTAACAGGATGTCATGTTGCATTATCTTTATTTGCACAGTCCTTCAAATGCCGGAGAGCTGGCTGGGCGGGCAGGCAAAGCTGGACGCTGACTTAAAGTAACATTGGCCACTTTATCATCTGCTCCCTTAATTTCTGATTGCTTCACAGGGAATCCTATGACCTCTCTCCTCAGACTTGGAGCCTGGCCTCATGAGCAAGCCCTCCACATCTTTATTCTTATTTTGTTTGTTTTCCTTTATTTCTGATTTATTTTGGGGGTGAGGGACAAGAAAATCCCAGCCCCTCCTACATATCTAACTGTGTCAGGCCAGGCTCATCCTGAAGGTCTGAGTGTAAGCGCTTTCCAGGCTTCAGGACCCACCCTTCTGGGAGCCACAGTGGCGGAGGAGACTTCTGCCAAGGGAAAGGAGCTTTCAAATCCCACCAGAACATCTTGCCTGGGAAAAGGGAGTCTGACTCACCGCAAATCCTGCTTTGCCTTTCCACAACATCCAACCATAAACAGCAGTTCTCTCTGCTTGGACCAAGTGGGCTCGGAGCAGGGGATGACAAAGGAGGCAGAAGTACTGCAGTGTCCAGCTTCCAACATCCACCAGTATAAAGCTCCCAGCTGGCAAGTGTGACTTCTCCATCCACTGGTCCAGGTCCAGTGCTGTACTGCCAGCTGGAGTTGAATGGCCCAGGACACCTACTCCCAGGATGAGCCCACCTTGTCTCTGACTTACCCCCCCCCCCAGACACTTGCAATAACTCATGCAATAGTATGCAACCGCCTTGTCAGGAGCAGCATGTTAGCAGTCAGATGTTTGTTATCCTGACTGGTTTAGCACTGCAGTTTGGCTGATGCACAAAAGCCTTACAGTCACACAGAGGAGCCAGCGTCACACTAGCAGCAGCTGAGCTGTAACATATAAAGTTACTGAAGGTAGGAGAGGGCATGGATCCCCATGAAGGCTGGGACTGTCGTGCCAGGGGTTTTATTAATGCTGCAGCTTCACTTTAGTGTTGTGAAGGATTTAGGATCATGTTTTTGGCCCGAGAGCCTCCACAAAGCTGAGTGTCTGCTGGAGGATGGTCCACATGACTGGCAGGGGATTACACCAAGGATGCAATGAAATGTGTGCTCACGTGAGCAGATGATTGAAATCACAGAAACAGAGGTTAGACTCAGAACTGAGACCAAAACAGTGGAGACACTCTTGGGACTCGTAACCCTTGGCCACCTATTTCTGAGCTGCAGTGGAGTAGAAATATTGCAGCAGCCACCACCAGCTCCATCAGCATCTGAATTACCTGAGATTCCCCCATATGCCATCTGCACTAAAGCCTTTCCTTACCCTTCCTGTTCCCACTGGCTGTGCATTTTCAAGTCAAATTTAACTGACCGTTTGTTGAACCCAGCTTCTCCAACTGGACTAGAACACATATTGTATTTAGGTGCAGGAAACACGGAGAGGCATTTTATGTCATGTTCATTAACTGCTGGAGAACAGGACCTGGCTGGTGATTACATGAGGGGCAACCATGCAGATGAGGCTAAGATTGCCTCAAGGAGTATAATCCCAGGGACACTAAGACTGGCCTTGCGTTGGTGTCAGAGGTGAGAGAAGCAGAGAAGCGGCTTGCATGCATCCTGTGCTCCTCTTCCATGCTCCCTGCAGACCATGAGGCTCAGGGTTTCTGTGGGGTTTTCCTGAAGACGGGGTTTGAGCCAACACATCAGTGCTCAGTGGAGGGATTACTTCACGAGCGTGTGTCTTTGTCCACACTGCAGTTCCTGGGACCAGGCAGCGAATTATGAAGCAGGTGCATATAACACAGGCCACCTCTGGGAAGAGGAGGGGAATGAAGTGTCGCAAAAGATATGTGAGAAAAGGAAGGCGTTGCTCTTAGAAAATGGGGCATGTTGTCCCTCTGCAAGCCCAAATGTGCCCTTTCCAGTTAAGGCACTTTAATAGCAATGGGGAATTGTCCTGTCCCATCTGCAGAGCAGCACCTTTGGACTTCTTTGTTAATGGAGCTGAGATTTCCCCATCCCCCAGTGATGACTGGAGTAGGTGGCCTGAGGAAAAATTCTTTATTCATGTGAAGACAACCCATCAGGTTCATTAAGCTGCAGATTACATAGGCTGATGACAGAAAGAAATTAAATATGATTTTGTCTCTTTACTTCCTTATTTTTAATTGAATAATAGACAACTAATTTGACTGAAGCTAGTCATGTTAAACAGTTTCCTAGGATATCATTCTGACAAATGTCTCATCCTGCAGGTTGCCCCATGACTTGGTTACTTCTTTGGCAGTGATTTTGTGGCAGTGATTTTGAGATGTCCACTAAGGTCTTGCTTCTAGATTGCTGTGCCTTTTCTTTTTATGAAGGGGGTGGTGGAAGATAGGCTTATTATCATTATTTCATATTTGCACTAGACCCAGGGGTGGTGAAAAACAAGCTAATGTGGAAGTGGGACAACTCCAGATAGAGAGAGGTTGGCACAAGACCTGGGATGCTGAAATGGAGAATGTCCAGGATGAACACTGGCTTTACAGACATTCCTCTCCTGTTCCTTGCACTCATGCCCACGTCAGGAAGTTTGCTTGGACATGTGAAAGGCTGCTTGAAGGAAAACAGGCCAACATCTACAAAGCCCACGGAGGTGAGCAGATCTTCAAAGAAGGCTATCCGATGAGTTATGGATGGGAAAGCCACTTCCTCACCTCAGTGCCTCTGCCAGCACCCATACCGATGCCCAGGCTGATTGAATCTGGTGTGGAAACGAAGCACGAGCTCAGTGGAGGAGGAGTGTGGTGAGGTAGCTGCCCCTCAACGAGGCTGGCTGCCTCCCCACCACGGCATGTGGAATACTGTTTTGCTCTGAGCATGCATAGTTTGTGTGGGTGTAGATTTACATTTCGTTAAGGAAAATTAAATAAGGGGGCCAGTTTCAACTAGCCTGCACTTTTATTATTTGCAAGAGCCCTTGCCTTCATGTGATGCTTTACGTAACAGCCTTACACATCTGCAAAGTATGTAAAGCATTTCCACTGGTGGGGAAGAGAAAAACGGGAGGAGATTTGTGAAAGGTACTGTATCCCTCAGGAGGACTTGACAGGGAATTTTTTGCTTCCACCAGGGAAGAAAACAGCAAGGATGATGAGTTGGCTCTCTAGGGCTAACTTCCCCTAGGTTTATGGGATAGCAGACCACATTTCCAGGGATGATCACAAAGTACACTTACGAACATACCCAGTAAGGGCTTCAGTTCAGAAATGAAATACTAAAATGAGACAGGCTGACTAGGAATAAAAGCAGCAGGAAACTGGGACACGCATCCTGATCTCAAGGAGAAACAATGGTACCAGGAAGAACATGAAATTAAGAAATGGACAGAGCTGGGGGAGCAGGAGAGATGTTGCCGTGGGCAGTCTCAGCGGCTGCAGACCTACAGAGAGCTGAGCTGAGGGCTACATTTCTGTCTTACATCACCTGGAAGACGTGAGCAAGCACACTCCTTCTTTAATGCTTATTATTACCCTATCTGATAGTGCAATGTATGTACATGTAAGGCTGTGGAAAAAAATAGCAAAAATGTTATGAATGCCTCCAAGGAGGCTTGGAATGAATGAAAAATATCTGAAGCCGTTCAAGTGCAAAGTCTAGTGAATCAGCCCATCCACTTTTCTTTGGCTTCTGAGACTGGGTGGACCCAAACCGCAATGAAAAGAGGAATCAAAGGTGGAGTAGACATCGAGAAAGATCCTTCTGAAACTTGGCATTGAGATGTAAGAGCTCCTGATCACTGGTCAGCCCATGCAATGTGAAGCAATTGGAAAAGACTGGAAAATCACTGTGCAGTGCCCTGAGATGCAGGAGGTGATTTGGCTTTTTCATTTCCCCAGGAGCTGCTTAAGAGCCACCTGACTTCTGAGGAACTGTCTCCCAGTTCCTCTTCCACTGAGGTCACTCTTAAAATGATCTGAAAAGACACAGGAAACATGGATGTGCAGTTCAGTTCAGTAGTTCTGCTCCTGCTTTACACTTAGTTGTCCTAATTTAGAAGTATGCCACTAATTCTAACAGCCTTCTCAATTTTTATAGTCAGGAATAATTCTCAGCCAGTGAGCCAGTTTGTAACCTTGGTATACAGAGCTTCTACACACCCATCTTTTTGATGTAATCCTGCAGGATTCTTCCTACAATCAGCACGGCTTACTCCTGAAAGCACATCCCCAGCCCAAAGCACCACAGAGCCAGTCTTGATTCCTCAGCTGTCAGGAGCATATGAGCATACAGCTCCTTTCTGATGGTTCCCAATCTAAAATCATACTATAAATGCTAAAAGAGCCCAGGATTTCTCACACCATTTATCACCTACACCCATGATCCCACATGGAGCTCAGATTAGAGAAGTAACGTAGATGAATATGAAGTTGTAGAGTAACTTAGACATATTCATCCCTTCAGAAAGGTTGGATACAGTAGTATCCTCTAGTCCTGTCCACAAGCCTGTTGTGCACCAGCTAGCAGAGGAGCAAAGGAACCCTGCTCCAGGAGACATGAAACAGACCCCAGCCTCTGAAATCCCTACCAGGGTGTGCACAAGCCCCTCAGATATGGTGCTGGTAGAAAAGTTAATTCCCTTATTCCCTGCCAGGGCTATAACCATCTTAGGAGGACAAACATTGCATTTTCCAGCAAATTAAAAGGGTGGCCCTTCCTCTGTGGTTTTCTTTGGATGCCCAGCTCTGCCATGTAAAATGCACCTCAAAACACCTTGCAGTGCTGCCCCTGTGAGTGCACGTTGTTCTCTCCTGTCTTTGCCTGAGCATTGTCTTGGCTGGATGCCATTTACCAGGAGCCATTCCTTCTCCTGGATGCGTGTTTGATTCGTACTCCTGCTTTAGCCTCCCCTCTTTCTTCTGAAGCATTTGCCATTCAGTAGGAATATTTGTATTACTAATCTGTCTCAGGTCTTTTTACTGCTGCCCATCTCCACAGCATCTGAGCCTCTCATCCCTTTTCATTACTCTTTCATATATTATTACAGTATAGGAACTGGAGAATGCTAGTAGAGACATGACCCAACTGTGCCAGATCCACAGGGAGAAAGGGTCCATTACATGAGGACTTTAGAATTGAAAGGGCACAGAGAGACTGATCACCATGCTTGTACCCATCATCTGGACCACACTAGTGTCCTGTTTGGCCCCAACTGTGGTTTTTCCTGCCTGTCACATTGTAGTGGAGTATGACATGAATTCTCTTGCTTCACACCAAGAAGCTGGAGGAGTCCCTTCCCTTGCACACCCCGCAGCACTCTCTTCCTGGCCTGGAGCTGGGTCAGGTTCTTCTCTGCAGGAGCTGCATCCCAGCATGAGCACGGTGCAACTTATTCAGCTTTCAAAAATGATTTGCAGGGCACAGCTTTTGCTGGTTGACCCCTGAGTTGCAGCCTTTCCCCATTGTGCCTACATAAAATTCTTTTGCCAAGCAAATGGCAATTTTTCTTCTCTGAAGGGATAAAGACAAAAATTTGCTCCCAGAGAGAAAGGAGAACTTTTCCTGTAATTTTTATTTTATTATTTGCCCCGTTCTGTAGTGCTGGCACCAAGCCAACTTGCTGCATTTTACTTTCTTTCCTCTGTATGTGTGAATATTTTTTTTTTAACTTTTTTTTTTTATTTTTTTGCAAAGCTCCAGAGGAAAAGGATTTCTCAGTCTTAACATCCTGTTCACTTTTTGCATACTTTTGAGCGCTCATTATTAAAAGCTAGCTATTTATACACAGGAACAAAGTACATTCCACTAACCCCTTGTGACATAACTCTGTATGCTGGCTGCTGAGCGCTAGAAAGGTGAATTGAATGTATGACAGAGAGCTTTTTATGGGGATTGAATACCCACTGCACACCAACACAGCAACACCCTTTTAAAATTCTCTTTGCTATCATGTCTTTGGAAATATGAAAGTAAAACCTTTCAACAAGCTCATTCCCTCTGACTCTAATCTTGATTGTGTTGAGAGGGATAGGTGCCAGATAACTGTATCAGTTGAAACAAAGATAAGATGGCTGTGCATACCATAAACAGTTATATTGCTGGAGTTATCTTCTTGGGACAGATGCAGTGACAATAACAGGACAGCATTAATAATAGGGTGAGTGGTTAATTTACCTGCCTGCTATCTTTCAAAGAGATCAAGTTGCAGTTCATTACTGGAAAATTCCTAAGGACCTAAAAAGAACCAAGAACAAGTGCATTATCTCAAAATCACCTGCCTGACAATACAACATAGTGGACATCTCCCAAGGAGAAGTTAATTGAGGTGATGCCTTTGTGCAGCTCACAAAAGGGACTGGGGTTGAAAACAAGATGTCGAAACAATCTGTTGAAGAACAGAAGGATCCTTCAGAGAGGATTTGGATGTTTTGGGTCCATCTAGTCTTGGAATATCTTTAAGACAAAAGATTGGTGCCCAAGGTGCAATTCAAAAATGTTTGCTTTGATTTTCACCTTTTTTTATATTCCCATCAGAGGATACATTATGCCCCCTCCAACTCACAGCTGGTGCACTGGTTTCAAAACCCACTGAATTACACTTCTCATCTTGATGGAAGCTTCTTCCACCTATCTGCCCCAAAAGTGCTTTACTGTATGCACAGTTGTGACTGCAGTTCCACCTGGTGTTCACCCACCTGAATATTTGCTCTGGGCCTTCAGGAGAAAAACCATACTGTCATGGTTTAACCCAGTAGGCAGCTAAAACAATCACACATCCATTCGCTCCCTCAATCTCTCCCTGTGGGATGGGGGACAGCATCAAAAATTAATTAAAAAAGTAAAATTTGTGGGTTGAGATAAAGACAGTTTAATAAGACAGAAAAGGAAGATGATGAGGATGATGATGATGTTGTTGATATTCAAATCAAGTGATGAACAGTGCAATTTCTCACCACCTGAAATCTATGTACAGCAAGACCCTGAGCTGCACTGTCTCATGACCAACCCCCAGTTATACAGGGAGCATGATGTCATTGGCTTGTCTGGGTCATCTGTCCTGGCCATGTCCCCTCACAGCTTCCTGGGCTCTCCCCCACCTTCTCATTGGCTAGGCAGAATGAGAAGGTGAAAAATCATTGACTGCTCAGCAACAACTAAATATCAGTCTATCAACATTTTTCTCACCCCAAATCCAAAACACAGCACTATACCAGCTGCTAAGATGAAAATTATCCCTGCCAAAACCAGGACATCTACTCACTTGACCATGTCCCCACAGACCACCACGCCACAGGTCTCCAGGAGAGGATTCTGGTGAGACCACATCCTGACTTCCACCAGTATATCATGGGAATGGAGGAGGTACAGAAATTCTTTCAAAGTCCCAGCCTCTCCAGATAGAGGCTGTAATGCCATCACACCCCATTTGTAGAGACTCTTTGATCAATAGATTCAGTTTTGGTAGGTCCTCTTGCTTGCTCTATGCATGTACACACTGTTTCAGAAAGCCTTGGCAAAAGAGAGCAGAAAAAGTAGCCCTTTGTAACCCAGTTTACTTGACAGTTTCCATAACAACTTGACACAGCTATTTATGTAGCTGGAGAATATCATTTGCGTTTCATCATTTTTAGAACCTTTGTTGCCATATCAACCTCAGCATCATGTAGCAGAGCACACACCCATTCAATTCTCTCCTGTTTGCTCAGAAAGGAACTTCTCTTTCAATGGACTGAAAATAAGTTGGTCTCAGAAGGACCCTTGAGAGGTCTACAGGTCACTTAAAGTATCGTTCAAGCCCTAATTTAAATCAGCTCATGCCTATGTGACCTATCTGCACCAGACAAGTGGGACCATCTTCAGTGGGCAGCAAAGGTGAGGACAGGGTGGACAAATAGAGCAGAAATGTCAGCACATTGCTTATTTTTCTTGGGAAGTGACTAATCAGAGGGTCACAGCAGGTACTGAATTCTGTTGTGGTGGCTGTTGGGGGAAAAACTGATTTTGAAATGTCAGAGTGTCAAAGTCTTGATCTTAATATTCCTGAGTCAGCATTTTGGAAGGGAGATTGGGTGTCAAGGAATTCCAGCAAAGAGTAAGGTTAGGATGCAGTGAAAGTCAAGATGGGTAGAAAAGTGGCAGAAGAGAGACTGTGTTCCCAGGGCAACCCTTCCGGTGCAGTCTCGGGTGCTGTTCAGTCCTGGAGTCATTCCCTGTAATGCTGAGCACCAAAAGGCAACCCAGAAGGAGACAGACAACCCCCAAGCACAGTTCAGGTGGGGATAAGGTGTCTCCCAATATCTCTCTTTGAGAAAGACATTGTGCTTAGGCACTTAAGTCTTTACAGACAGGTGAAATTAATGTGGGGCTCAGGTTCTCACAGAGGCTTTTTTTCTGGTTCCTGCTGGCTGGTCCAGCCAGTGCTCATCACTCATATATCTATGGTTTGTCTGGGGAAATTCAGCTTTGCAGACCATGACACCAAATCTTCCCTTCTGGGTCAGAATATGATTAACTTTTAAATGCTCATACAGTGTGCAATCACAAGTATCTGTAGTCCACCTGACACCTTTGGCTGACTAACAGCGTTCAAATAATCCTTCACCTGTGCTGCATTCTGTTGCTCACACTTCATCCTCCTGTTGGGAGTTGGCAGGTCTGTTGTCCATGCCCTGACACCCCACTGCCTCAACCTGCTGCGGTTGCTACTCTCCCAAGACGCTCCTGTTCCAAATAGGTGTCCAAAATAGGTGTCCCCCACCTCCTCTCCTTCTGAGATCTGAGGGTGTCTGTGTATTCCCTGGAGCAGGCATCCATTTGGCATAGCGTATGGGGAATGGATTAAAACTAAAGGAGGGAAGGTTTAGATTAAACATTAGGGGGAAGTTTTTTACAGAGAGAGTGGTGAGGTGCTGGAACAGGCTGCCCAGAGAGGTGGTGGATGCCCCATCCCTGGGGGTGTTCAAGGCCAGGTTGGATGGGGCCCTGGGCAACCTTGTGTAGATCCAGGCCTCAGGTTGGTGGCCCTGCCTGTGGCAGGAGGGGTTGGAGCTCTATGATCCTTGGGGTCTCTTCCAATCCATGCCATTCTATGATTCTATGATTCTATAATCTCACACAAATAAGGCAGCCACTTTGACATAGCACCAATGACTTAGCCTGCCTTCCACCAGCAGCATTTCTAAGAAGCAGTGTTAGTTCCTGGTTTGCATTAGTTGTATCCTTCTGTCTTGTCTTAATCATCTCAGTACTTCTACAGGGTCTCTAGTGAGACTGAGAAGTGCTTTAGCAGCTCCAGCACAACTGGGTTTAGCAGCCTGTGTCAGCAGATGAGAACCTCTTCCTCACGGATGTGTTTTGTCATGTAGCAGCACTGAATACAGACTCTGATGACTTTATTAATAGCAGCCCTATTATTTTAACATGATGTTCCACCAAGCCCTTGGACTGGGGACAATAGGAAGCAGCACTTACATGTTTAAATCTGCGGCACACTGAGCTGTTTGAATCTGTATGATTCATTGTCAGACGGTACTATGTCAGGCACTGCAGGCAAAATAAAATATGGATGATCTATATGTGTTCTACACGTAAGCTGTATGAAATGCATCCTGCCCAGCTTCTGCTTGCAGAAGCCATAAAAGAACTCCATCTATCCCTTAAAGCAGTCTTGCTACGATCTTGGGAACGGCCAACCTGGTGCTTTTAACCATGTCCCCAGATGGTGCCAGGAGTTCACTCCCATCTTGCCTGCAGGCACTTGGAGGATGTCTGTCTGGCTACTGGAAGGAAGTAGCTTTAGGTATATCCTAGAATAGATCACTTGATTGCTAAACCTAGCAGTTACCACCCACACTTCATCCAAAACCCATAAATTTTGTAGTTTTGGGGTGGGGGTTTTTTCGTACTGACATGTACTAGTTTAGCCCTGAGAAATCTGGGAAGCCCTGAAAGTTTGAAACTTGCACTGGCCATGTTCCTCCAGCATCTGCCTTGACTGGTCGGTGTTCCTGGCTTTTGTTTCTCTCCATTCTCCCCTAACCCCTGCTTGACTTGCAGCATAATTGATACTATTTAAAGTCACTGAAATCAAGGGGAAATTTCACATTAGAAAATCTGTATCCTGAAAACACTAGTCTTTACAAGAAAAAAATAATTCTGAAAGCTATGACATAGCCTGAAAGCTTGTGGCTCACTGTAAAAATGGACCAATGTCAGACTTTTCTAGAATTATTAGCTTTATTATGACTGCATCTCCAGTCCTGGAACAGAAAAGGGCCTAAGCAACACGTATGTGAGTCTTCCTCTAGGTAATCCTGCTCTATCAGGGGGGCTGGGCTAGATGATCTTCGAGGTCCCTTCCAACCCCTATGAATCTGTGAATCCTCAGCCCAAGCTCAAAGGAGAGCAACTTGTCCTAGGAGGAGACCGAGGCAGAGACAAACTACACTGTCAAAGGCTGAAATTCTCCTATCCCAGTTAGGATTTGTTAAAGAACTGAACAATGCCTGCAAACTAAACAAAAATGATCTGATAAGAACTTCAAGAGTGTTCCCTGGTAATTCCCAGCCCAGCAACATGCTTCACCTTATTGCTATTAAAATAGTGCCTTGCTCTCTGCGAGTTGTTTTCAGTATGAAATTAGCCCTTACACATGGTACCTCTTTTTGTACTTGCCTGCAGAAAACAATTCTCAATTTACGTTCATATTGGCAGTGATAGTCTGGAGACGTGACAGAGAAGTCTGTCTGAAAGCTGCATCAAAATCACTGCCTTTCCCCCATCCCTCAAAACCAGTCAGGTTTCTGCTCAGAGCATCTCGCATGGTCACTATTTAATCCAGCTTTTCCCTTTTCTCCCAGCCCTGGTCCTGAAACTGTGTTCAGCCTGGCCCGCCTGGTGCTGCTAGGAACTAAAAGCCCTTCCAGAGAGGCCTTTATTTGGAAAGCAGCAGTGAAACCCAGCAGGATTGTAGCCCCTGTAGCATACGCAGCATGGGGTGTGTCTTCCCTGCTACGATGGGCCGCTGAGTAGGACCTCCCAGAGACATCAAGCCCCTCGCTGTTGTTGATCAAAAATCTTATGTATAAACCTCCCAGGACTTGTGACAACCAACACAATTTCCTCACTGTCCTCCTTGGCCTCTTACTGTCTGCCCTCCTGCTGCACATCACCCCCAGCCTAGTACTGATTCCAGCAACAGTCAGAGATCTTCAGGCATCATCTCCCAGTGAGAGTTGCACAACAACCCACCTGACAAAAGCACGACCTGCTCTTTGCCCTTTGTACATCAGGTGGACTCCGTATCTTTGGTTTCTCTCCACTTAAAACAAAGAAGTGGGGGAGAATCTATCCATGCTCCAAAAGCCAGGCCAAGGTCTGGTACAGTACAACGTGATCCATCCCATTTATTTTATAGCACTTTAATGCTTCTCTCAGTTGTCTCACTCCACGGGCCTCAGGCAGAGTGGAGCCAGGTTACTTAGCAACTCGCAGTACACATGACAAAATTAACCCAAACAATTTTGTTTATTAACTCTTAATAAGGAGCAAACAAAACAGCAACCTGAGAGTTTCACAAGAAGAATGCTTTCCATTTTGGCTGCATTACTAGTATTACAGACGACAATGTTATCTTGGGTGTTCTGTGGGATTTTTTTTAGCCCTTTTGTGAAGACCTATTTGAAGCACAAAAGTCTTCCCCACCCTCTCCAAAGCCCAATGTTTCTATAAATGAAAAACTTAATGTAATAATAGAAAAATTAAAAGACTACTGGAGCTAATGAGCTGTAGCTGATGCCTGCTTGGCCATGTGAAATGCAGGGTTGGAGACCAGAGATGTCCCAGAGTCTGGACAAATGGCAGTGGTGGGATTTTCAAACAGCTGTGATTTACTCCAGGCTCTTCAGAAAACACGACCCCCAGTTACTCTGTCCCTGCATCCCAACCCTTGAAATACAGACCTACTTCAAAGAGATTTTATGAGGATACATGTATTAACACCTGCAAAGGAGCACAGCCTTGATTTGAAAATTTGGTATTTAAGTAGCTAACTAAATCACATTGATTTCAGCAGGAATTAGGCATTGAAAGATCTGATCTTCAGGAGCCCTAGAGACGAGAGCCAGACCTGTTCCTAAGAAGAATACCAAGGATGTGACTTGTGGAATACATTGGTTTATGTCCATAATAAACAAGGACTAGATGTATTCTTTTTATTGTTCCTGTCATATGGAGGCGGGTTTTTTTTTTTAAAAAAAAAGTAATTGCTTTTCAAAAATATATGAAATTTGCCAGGCTTTACCAAAGGACAAGAGCCTGTTGCCTTTCTGTCTCAGGGGACTTGGATGAAAGACTCCTGCCAAGAATTTCAGCCGTAGGAGAGACCTCTGCAAGATTATTTCCAGATATGAGAGCCTTTTCCTGCTGTGCTGCTGAGCCCTCCCTGTCCAACACCTCATGGCGACTGCTGATAATGAAAGTGCAGAGGCTTCCCTCCCAAGCATTGAGCACAACAGCTGATCCAGGCAGTCTTTTCCGGCTTTTATGGAAAAGAATGAGTGACTTGTGCGTTCTTGTGAGAAACTACTTAGACACCAGATACAGCATCTATAGGTTTTTATGGAAGCAGAATGCAGATGCTTATCAGCCTCCATTTATTTAGCAAGTAATGACAAATGAATTCCTTGGAAATTTACTCCCAGTAATCCCAGAGCACGGAGCGCTCAGCATTGAAACAGCTCGGAGGTGGGGTGGTCAAAGGCACGTACTCCAAGGGTCATGCTCTGGATGGTGCTGGCTGGAGGAAGGGGTGGCAGGGAGGTGAGAGAAGGAGAAGGGCTGAAGGGGAGCAGCAGGTGAAGGAGAAGGTTCATTTGCACACTCAGCTTCACAGCTGGACTCAGTCTCTTCGATGGGTTCTGCCCAGGCACAAGTGAGGAGGTACATGCTGGAAGGGTGCCAGTATACCCTCGCTCACTGCGATGTGGTGTGAGTAAACAGACAGGCTTTGACAGCCTGACAAGATCGCTTATCTTATCCAGGCCATCCTCTGTCCTACACAAGAATTTTTCCTTTTTGTACATTTTCCAGTATGCTGAACCTCAGTGGATGTAAGCATTTCCCTTAGGAAGTCTTTCACAAGTGACTTGCTTTCCCTGCCAGAAGGTCTTGCACAGACTCTAGCTAGAGCCCTGTGACCAGATGCTCTCAAAAGAAAAAGAAAAGCAGCTAGATTCAAATATATAGGGGATTCTGGCTAAGACTAGCCTGCAGCCTTGCTCACCTCCCCAGCCCAAATTTTGGCTAACATCTCCCAAGTCTCCCTAAGCATAGAGTAACTCAGTGCCAAGGGGAAACAGTTGGTCTGGGAAGGCACAGAGGCAGTAAGTCAGCCTATCCACACATGCCAAGCAGGTTCCCCTGACAGTGCCTGCTCAGCTTCACTTGCTGCACAGCCCAAGTGCTCTTCAAACTCTGCCCCAGCCTTTTCTGTGCTCCCCCTGATAATCTTACTACTGGTAGTTGTGAGGTCTCTGTGAGATCTCAGAGGATATAAGGAAAAAAATGGTCCTATCCTGATGCATGGCTTAGATAAGGGCCTCCATGCTCCCCCCAAAATATGTCATCTCTGTACCATTACAGCCTTGGCACAGTTTTGCTCTTTGCTTTTTCCTCCATAGAAAACCAGGCCAGCTTTGTTCCTACACCTCAGGTAAGAACCCAACGCTCCTTCCCCATTGTCTTCTCCTGTCAAAGCTCCATAACTCCTGTGGTCCTTGGCATCTGAATGAAGATATCTCTGGGACACATTAGGGTCAGGTCTGCTGCTTTCAAAAATAAAAAGATAGCAAAAATTGAATGAACCTCAAAACCTAAACTGAAGAGTTTCAGCTTCTTCTCTGTAGGGCTGACATGACTATGTTGGCAGAACATAGCACTGGCCACAGCTGAAGAGTACACACTGGCTTAGCACATCCACAACTGCAGCATCAAGAAAGTTGAGGTTTTGATCCTTTGCTGAGAACAGCAAGACATGGGAGTGTTTTTTCCTGACCTAGGCTCGGCTGCAGCTTCCTCAGCTCAACTAGACTCATCTCTACTGGTAGCTACCTGGTGTTGAGTGTTGGTACTGTATGACTGTCCTGGTTTCAGCTATGATGGAGTTAAACTTTTTTTTTAGCAGTGGATGGAATGCCATGTTTGGGTGTTAGCATGAGAATAGTGCTGATAGCACCCTGATGTTTTCCGATTTGTTGCCGGGCAATCAAGGACCTTTCTCAGCTCTGCATACTTCCTTACTAGTGAGAAAGGAGGGGACGCAGCCAGGACAGGTGATCCGAATTGGCCAAAGAGGATATTCCATACCAGTTACGTCATGTTCTGTATAAGGGGGGACTGGGGGGAAGAGGGGGAGACAACGCCAGGACGTGCAGTTTCTGGGGCGGTCGGGTTGTCCGGGACGGGCTCTAAGCTGTGCGGCCTGAGTTGTGTGGTTTGGTGAGAAATTGCATTGTGTATCACCAGTTTCACCTATTTTGTGCTTTAAACTTATGTTATTGTTATATCTAGTTTTCTGTTATTGTTTAGTAAACTATCCTTATCCCAACCTGCGTGGTTCTGGTTTCTAGGTTGTGGTTTCTTTTCCTCCTTTCTTCCTTCCCTTTTCCCCTTCCCCCAACTTTCCCTCCCCCTTCCTTTTAAAAGTACAAGCGACTGTGTGGGGTGCGGCCCCCGGCTGGGGCAAAACCACGACAGTTATTTTGGCGCCCAACGTGGGGCACGAACGGTTGGGATAACGGTAGATCTGACCCTAACTATCGCAATTAAGATAAGCACTGTTGTTTAAGCAATCTCTGGTCACGATGTTGTGGTATTTATTTACAAGGCTGTGGCAGCAAAACCACCGCATGCTGTATACAATCCTGGCAGGATTCTTTACTCTCTCAGGTCTGTGGCTCCCGTATTTGTTCCCATACTTCATTATAGTGTATTTTATGATATCGGTCTATGATATAATAATATCGATGATCATGAGCTTAAGCTGGTACCTGTATGAGGTTTTGCTGTCCTGTCCATTCTTTGGACAGGGAGGGGTTAATAACAGCAGCCGGTATGGTGGGGGCACTGCTTTCTTTTCCTTTGGGCTAAATACAACAGCTCTTAGGGCAGTTTTTGAAAATCTTCAATATCTCTGGGATATTCAAACTAGCATTTTGCTATTGGTAGGTTTGGTGCAGATGGTTCAGTTTTTGTTATATATCAAGCATAGGTTTATGAATACCACTGAAGAGCTTTCTCCGAGACAGAATAATCACGAGTGGCAGGGCATGTGGCAAAGTATGGGCGAGTACCTAGGTACTTTCTCACGCCCGATGGTTTGGAACTTCACTCCTGAACAGTTACAAGACCCCGATCAAGTGACTGCATACCTAAGGGAAAATTGCTGTAGGTTTCCCAGAGATGGACACCTTACTGCACTGTGCTGGGCTCTGGCCACTATTTATCAAACACTGCTTGATAGCAGGCAGCACTGTCAGCACTGTCAGCACTGTCAGGGAGAAGGGAAAGGAAACAGACTGGCAGATACTATAGCTGCTGCAACCACTGGGGCTGACACTGCAGCTACTGCAACCCCTGTGACCGACACTGCAGCTACTGTAATCTCTACAGCAGACACTGCAGATGATCTGAAAAACCAACCCACACCAGTGTCTGTTGCTCCCGTACAAAAGAGGAAAGGCACAAAGAAATCAGTTCGTATAGTGACGGATAAGGATGATGATCAACCGGGATCATCTCGAGGATATCAGGATGAGGCAGAACCAGAGATTGTTACCCGATCCCTGACTCTGAGTGAGCTGCGTGAGGTTCGAAAAGATTTCACTCGCCACCCAAGTGAGCACATTATCACTTGGTTGCTCCGATGTTGGGATCACGGGGCCAGTAGTTTGGAATTAGAAGGCAGAGAGGCCAAGCAGTTGGGATCCCTAGCTAGAGAAGGAGGAATTGACAAAGCAATTGGGAGGAGGCCGGAAATCCTCAGCCTCTGGAGGCGACTACTGTCAAGTGTGAAGGAAAGATATCCCATAAAGGAATATATTACATGCCAGACACCTAAGTGTAACAGCATAGAGACATCTGTCCAGCACCTGAGAGAATTAGCTGTACGGGAGATAATTTATTATGATCTGGACAATTCACGGCTTCCCTCTGATCCCGATGAAGTCCTATGCACTCCAGATATGTGGCGTAAGGTTGTACGAAGTGCACCAGCAGGGTATACCAATTCACTGGCAGCAATTGACTGGAATGATACGAATCCGCCAACCGTAAATGAGGTGGCCTGCTGACTCCGGAAATACCGGTTTTACCTGCTTGATCATGGAGAGGACATGAGGAAATGGGATATGCAGCCCACCTCAGCCCTTCGAGCACGAGTAAATGAGCTGCGGGGTAAAACATTCGCACAACGAGATTCTGCCAGGAAGAAGGCTGCACCAGTTTCTACTGGGCAGTTCCCTAGACCAACTGGAAGGCCTACCTATATGTCTGATGTGCCTGATCCTTTTGAAGGGACCTCTAAGTCCTTTATGCAACCAGTGGAAAACAAATATGATCAGCAGCAATAGAGGGGCCCTGCCTCCAGCCAGGTGGAGGAGAGGGATAATCGGGTTTATTGGACTGTGTGGATCCGATGGCCTGGCACGTCAGACCCACAAGAGTACAAAGCTCTGGTGGATACTGGTGCCCAGTGTACTCTAATGCCATCGAATCATGAAGGGGTAGAACCTGTTTGTATTTCTGGAGTGACAGGGGGATCCCAACAACTAACTGTGCTAGAGGCTGAGGTGAGCCTAACTGGGAAGGACTGGGAAAAACACCCCATTGTGACTGGTCCAGAAGCTCCGTGCATTTTAGGTATAGATTATCTACGTAGAGGGTATTTTAAAGACCCAAAAGGGTACCGATGGGCTTTTGGAATAGCTGCTTTGGAAACAGAAGAAATTGAACAATTGTGTGCCTTGCCTGGACTCTCGGAGGATTCTGCTGTTGTGGGGTTGTTGAAGGGTGAAGAACAGCAAGTGCCAGTTGCTACGACGACGGTGCACAGACGACAATACCGTACTAACCGAGATTCCCTGATTCCCATCCATAAGCTGATTCGTCATCTGGAGGATCAGGGAGTGATCAGCCGAACCCACTCACCCTTTAATAGTCCCATATGGCCAGTGAGGAAGTCCAATGGAGAGTGGAGGCTGACAGTAGATTATCGTGGCCTAAATGAAGTCACTCCAGGTATGAGTGCTGCTGTGCCAGACATGTTAGAGCTCCAGTATGAATTGGAATCGAAGGCAGCCAAGTGGTACGCCACAATCGACATTGCGAATGCTTTCTTCTCGATCCCACTGGCGCCAGAGTGCAGGCCACAGTTTGCTTTCACTTGGAGAGGCATCCAATACACGTGGAATCGTCTGCCCCAGGGGTGGAAACATAGCCCCACCATCTGCCATGGACTAATCCAGAATACACTGGAAAAGGGTGAAGCACCAGAGCACCTGCAGTATATCGATGACATCATTGTATGGGGCAACACAGCAGAAGAAGTTTTTGAAAAAGGAAACAGGGTAATTAAAATCCTTTTAGAAGCCGGTTTTGCTATAAAACGAAGTAAAGTCAAGGGGCCTACGCGAGAAATCCAGTTTTTAGGAATAAAATGGCAGGATGGGCGTCGTCAGATCCCAATGGACATTATTAATAAAATAGCAGCTATGTCTCCACCAAGCAACAAAAAGGAAACACAAGCTTTCTTAGGTGTTATAGGTTTTTGGCGACTGCATGTCCCAAACTACAGTCTCATTGTGAGCCCACTCTACCATGTAACTCGAAAGAAGAATGATTTCCAATGGGGCCCTGAGCAACAGCAAGCCTTTGAGCAGATCAAACGCGAGATAGTCCATGCAGTGGCCCTTGGGCCTGTCCGGACAGGGACAGATATTAAAAATGTGCTTTACACTGCAGCTGGGGAGAACGGCCCGACCTGGAGTCTCTGGCAGAAAGCACAAGGGGAGACTCGAGGTCGACCGCTGGGGTTTTGGAGTCGGGCCTACAAAGGATCTGAGGCCAATTATACTCCAACAGAAAAGGAAGTACTGGCCGCCTACGAAGGGGTTCGAGCCGCCTCAGAAGTGATTTGAACTGAAGCCCAGCTCCTCCTGGCACCCCGACTGCCGGTGCTGGGCTGGATGTTCAAAGGGAAGGTTCCTTCTACACACCATGCCACTGATGCTACGTGGAGCAAGTGGGTTGCACTAATTACACAGCGGGCTCGAATAGGAAACCCCAATCGCCCAGGAATCGTGGAGGTGATCACAGACTGGCCAGAAGGCAAAGATTTTGGGATGTCACCAGAGGATGAGGAGGTAACACGCGCTGAAGAAGCCCCACCCTACAACGAACTGCCAGAGAATGAGAAGCGATATGCCCTGTTCACTGATGGGTCTTGTCGCATTGTGGGTAAGCATCGGAGATGGAAAGCTGCTGTATGGAATCCTATAAGAAGAGTAGCAGAAGCCACTGAAGGAAAAGGTGAATCAAGCCAGTTCGCTGAGGTGAAGGCCATCCAGTTAGCCCTGGACATTGCTGAGAGAGAAAAGTGGCCAAGGCTCTACCTTTATACTGATTCATGGATGGTGGCGAATGCCCTGTGGGGGTGGTTGCAGCAGTGGAAAAAGAACAACTGGCAGCGTAGAGGCAAACCTATATGGGCTGATGACTTATGGCAAGATATCTCTGCTCGGTTAGAGAAACTTGTTGTAAAGGTACGTCATGTCGACGCCCATGTACCTAAGAGTCGGGCCATGGAGGAACATGAAAACAACCATCAGGTAGATAAGGCTGCTAGGATTAAAGTGGCTCAGGTAGATCTAGACTGGCAACGTAAGGGTGAATTATTCATAGCTCGATGGGCTCATGATACCTCGGGTCATCAAGGGAGAGATGCAACATATAGATGGGCTCGGGATCGAGGGGTGGACTTGACCATGGACGCCATCGCACAAGTTGTCCACGAATGTGAGACATGTGCTGCAATCAAGCAAGCTAAGCGGTTAAAGCCCCTTTGGTATGGAGGACGGTGGATGAAATATAAATATGGGGAGGCTTGGCAGATTGATTACATAACCCTCCCACAAACCCGCCATGGCAAACGTTATGTGCTTACAATGGTGGAGGCAACTACCGGCTGGCTAGAAACATATCCCGTACCCCATGCCACTGCTCGAAATACAATTCTGGGCCTTGAAAGGCAAGTCCTCTGGCGACATGGTACTCCAGAAAGAGTCGAGTCAGACAATGGGACTCATTTCCGAAACACTCTTATAGACACCTGGGCCAAAGAGCATGGCATTGAGTGGGTGTACCACATTCCTTACCATGCACCAGCCTCTGGGAAAATTGAACGATATAATGGACTTTTAAAAACTACACTGAAAGCAATGTGTGGTGGGACATTCAAGCATTGGGATACACATCTGGCCCAAGCCACGTGGTTAGTTAACTCTAGGGGATCTACCAATCGGGCTGGCCCTGCCCAGTCAAAATTTCCACGTACTGTAGAGGGAGACAGAGTGCCAGTAGTGCATATGAAGAGTGTATTGGGAAAGAGAGTTTGGGTCATTCCTGCT
The DNA here is from genome assembly GCA_020800305.1 of Porphyrio hochstetteri. Lineage (NCBI taxonomy): Eukaryota > Metazoa > Chordata > Aves > Gruiformes > Rallidae > Porphyrio > Porphyrio hochstetteri. The sequence continues at coordinate 62,229,859 of CM036908.1, read as the reverse complement.
TCAGGCAAAGGTAAACCCATGTCTGGAATTGTTTTTGCTCAAGGACCTGGCTGTACTTGGTGGGTAATGCAGAGGGATGGAGAAGTTCGATGTGTACCTCAAGGGGATTTGATTTTGGGTGAGAATAGCCAATATAATTAATAAAGTAGAAATTATAATAATTGCCAAATAATCCATTATTGTATATTCATTATTGTTATGATTGCTGTATGTTGTACCATAGCATTATAGCCGGAGTCATACAAGTTAATGAAGAATGAGTGCCATGATGATGGAACTAAAGCCTGGCCTCTCAAGAACTTTTTGCTCCCGTTGAAAATAAACTCTGACCCACAGACTATGAGCATGGACCATGCCAGGTGTATCAGTCAAGAGCCTGAGATGCAGCGTGCAACGAGCCAATGGAACATACAACTATCCTGAGAAACTGTTACGACAAATGGAGCCTGGAAATCATGGACTAAATGAACTCAACAACTTCAGAGGGATGATTCACAGACTGAGGGAATAAGATCTGTATGCACATATGTGTGCATACATGTGTACATACATATATGGGTGTGTGAAACACGAAACTGGTTGTACCCAAAGAAAATTGTTGGATCTGGTCATGACGTAAATGGTATGGAATAAGGGGTGGATAATGTCCTGGTTTCAGCTATGATGGAGTTAAACTTTTTTTTTAGCAGTGGATGGAATGCCATGTTTGGGTGTTAGCATGAGAATAGTGCTGATAGCACCCTGATGTTTTCCGATTTGTTGCCGGGCAATCAAGGACCTTTCTCAGCTCTGCATACTTCCTTACTAGTGAGAAAGGAGGGGACGCAGCCAGGACAGGTGATCCGAATTGGCCAAAGAGGATATTCCATACCAGTTACGTCATGTTCTGTATAAGGGGGGACTGGGGGGAAGAGGGGGAGACAACGCCAGGACGTGCAGTTTCTGGGGCGGTCGGGTTGTCCGGGACGGGCTCTAAGCTGTGCGGCCTGAGTTGTGTGGTTTGGTGAGAAATTGCATTGTGTATCACCAGTTTCATCTATTTTGTGCTTTAAACTTCTGTTATTGTTATATCTAGTTTTCTGTTATTGTTTAGTAAACTATCCTTATCCCAACCTGCGTGGTTCTGGTTTCTAGGTTGTGGTTTCTTTTCCTCCTTTCTTCCTTCCCTTTTCCCCTTCCCCCAACTTTCCCTCCCCCTTCCTTTTAAAAGTACAAGCGACTGTGTGGGGTGCGGCCCTTGGCTGGGGCAAAACCACGACAATGACATAGCAGGTGAATCAAATTATAAAGCAATGGACCAAACCTGGATGGATTTTCAACCTCTTCTGGTCTCCTCAAGATGTAAATGAGACCAGCTGAGCCTTGTGGAGCCAGCCAGCCATCCATCCATCCATCCATCCATCCATCCATCCATCCATAAAGTTAAGTGTAGCTCTGGGAACAAGGAAAGAGCAGGCTCAGGACCTGAGCCCTGAGATCTGCTTCTGCTGGCTCCAATGTGGACAGGCTCTGAGAAGAGAGAGTTGAGTAGATGATTCATACCTGGTGCACCTTAAGATGCCCAGTCTCTTTTCTTCCTCAGCTCCCTCACCATCCCCAGCACAGAGAAGCAGCAAAATATCCAGCCACTGTTCTTCCCCCAAATCAGCACCTGAGAGAAAGAGAGGCAAGCTTTACAAAAGTGTAGCTGAGGAAGAGGACACAACACCCTGGGGAAAGGAGGGGGGCTTTCCCCAGCACCCAAATGCCTTTCCCCCAGCCACTTGCCAAAGTGGTTATCCATCTTTTTTTATTTTTTTCCTCTTTCTCTGTGCACTTTCTCCAAGAGGAAATCAGAAAGCTGACATTCCCCATTTCAGGAAACCAGAAAGCCTTCCCTATTCCACATTTCTCCTTTTTTTTCATCCCCAGCTCCCTCAGTCACACCCATCTAACTCTGTGCCTCCAAGCAAGAAGACTTGGATACACATGAAGGTAGATTTGAACTATTGCCTTCGATAGTTACAGGGTCTGCTTGTGCAAGCCAGGCTTAATACAAAAGTTTCTAATGAAATTTTATACCATCTGTGTCTCTCCTGTCTTGGGCAGAAGCTAAAGATGTCCCTCTCAAATAAACTAGGGAGACATTTGCAAGTTTGGTTCAAACCTGTCTTGTAGAGTTTAGGGAGTGCTCGGATGCTCAAGCCACCCTGGCTCCTTTAAACTGTGTTCATCACAAAAGCAGTTTAGGTGAAAATGCCCTAGTGAGAGAAAAACGTACCCTGAGGGACTGGGTAGATTTTTCTCCTCCACCCCTTTCTCTTCTTTTCCTTCTTTTGTTTCAGGGCAGTGGTCAGCCCCTGGCTCACCACCCCAGACGTGTGCATGCACAGCTGGGCCAAGAGGGGAAATGAATCATTTGCAGTTGGAGCTCACGATTGCAGCATGCTTATCTTGAAAATGGATGTGCACATCTTCAGGAGCGTGATGGGGCAAAAAGATCTTGGCCAACTCCAGGACTTGAAAACAAGATTTCCTTCTGGTTCAGGAACAAGTCTAGTTCCTTATTCATCACGATCTTCACTCAAAAAGAAAACCCAACCCCAGCCAAACAACCTATATACCAACCTTTTCAACTGCAAAATATGCACACTGGGGATAGGGAGATGGAAAATCCCTACAAGATCAGTAGCTCCAGGCAGGATATCCTCTGTGTTGTGAGCTTCAAGGGTCTTTCAGCTTCCCGAAAGCTGGCTGGCTGCAGCCATTGTATCAAATTGGATTACATGGGTAAGAATTCCTGATCTGAATGTCATTTGGCTGTGGCTGCTGTGTACAAGCCAAGGCTATGTAGACAATGCTCTGAAAATCCAACAGGTCCTCTGAGAACTTACAGCTTCTCAAGGCAAAATTAATTAAGAAGTAATGAACTGAGCTTTTGATACCACAGTGGAAGTGTTGCTGCAGGCACAAACACTAAGAGAAGGGTGCTTTTGACTGATTTTTAATTAGAATTTAATAGTGCCCTGAAGTTACATCTCTCATTAAAAAAAATAAAAGCTTACCTAGTTCTATGTGATGAACAACTCAAATTAGATTTTAACATATGCAAATAACTGGTCTGAAAGATCTGCGTGGGAGTAACAGAGATAGGACAGGTTAAATCCTTGACCCTTTACAGTTGATTTTTCTTTAACTGATCCATCAGTCAGTTTGTTTGCAATTAAACGCTGGAATTAATAGAGTTTAAAGGAAACATGGAAAAGCCATGTGAAATGCGGACACCGAGGGCTTCAGCTGAGGTAAATTAGCACAGCCCATTGATTTTAACTGCCTTAACTGCATTAACTATCTCACTAAAGTGTGCAGATCTTAACTGTACACAGCATTTCCAAGTCACGGCCAGTCCTGAGTCCCTGCTTACACTGAATCGCCTCTTACCCTCCAAGATGTCCCACTGAATGCAGCTCAGCATGTATAAACTGCAGGAAATCTGCTTGTAAAATCATCCAAATTGCTCAAAAAGCAGAGAACAGTGTGTGTTAGGGTAACACCAGGGGTTCCTGGGTGGCTTAGCCAAGGAGGTTTGTATCTGTAAGACCTTTGCAGGTATGTTGCTGCTACTGATAGCATCAGGAAACCCTGCTGAGCAAGCACCCACAGGGTCTGGCCCAGTATGAGTGGCTTTAGCTCATCCTGAGCAAACAGCTCCTTTTGCTGCACTGTATGTAACAGAGTATTTATATCATGCAAATATAACTGACCCTCTCTGACTGGAATGCTGTGCTTTTGCTGCTCTTCTCTCTGTAAATGTCTGCCTCGAGCTGAACATCATGTAATGCTAAATAGTAAAATTAAATAATACATGTGATTCCCCTCAAAGGATCCTGCCTAGCAGAGATTACCACCTAGCTGCATTTCAAATGCATCTCCAACTCATCTCATTCAGAGGCACGATTCAGCTGCTCAGCTATTTAATGAAGACAAAACTCCAGCCTCACCTTACAATGTCTGGTGGTGATGGAGCTTTTCATGCAGCTAAGCAGAAAGGAGAGGAGCTGACAAGATACACAAGGATCACACCACCTGCTTGAGACAAAGGGCATTTGAGTACCTAATGTAGGTGCCACAGTTGTTTTTCTCCACTCACTGTATCAAAGCCTTGCAGTCCCAGATAATAAGTGACTTGTATCACTTGCAGATCTCTTGCAGTCATGGTATAGCAGTGGGCTGTGTGTAGTTCCAGCAGCAGACTGGATACAGCCCATAAGCTCTGGTCTGCCATGCTCGGGAGTCTTGTCTGTACAGTTCTCTAGTCTTTAGGACTTCATTAAGCATAGGGGGAGCAATAAAAAGTGGTGCTTGTTGTGGTTTGGGGGTTTTTCCTCACTTCTTTTTAATTACAGAAAAATTTAAAGGCAGAGTAGAAAGGCCATGCCAAGAAACTGTATCTTTCCTCGCCAGTTCCATGTTAATTAAGTACTGATTCTGCAACTACTGAAAAGCAAGTTTGCACTTTCTCTTTGATGGGACCATGATTTGCTGGGGAGATTCCTGTTTACACATAGGAGGAAACAGCCTATTGCCATCCTACCTGTCTATGGAACACAGCACGGGGACAGTTGTCACTGTAGTTTAAACATCTAGGCCATCATAATCCCTTCATGTGACCCATGGCAAGTTGCATTTCCAAAGACAGAGGCTTATCAAGGGATGAGGGAATGGGCAGGATGGCTGGTCCTGGACAGGCAACCCATGCAGCACTGGGCAACAGGCTGAAGGTTCACTGTGTTTGATGGGATGCTGTGTGTTTGGTTTGCTTCTGAAGCAGGATGATGGTAGGGGATCACATTTCATCTGGCCAGGAGATACATGGAATCTTCACCCACTTTGAATCTTGACATACTAGTATCAGTCACCACCTGTGGTGAAGTCCCTACAAACGCATTTCTGTATTTTGCTTTTGCAGCTTTGGGGCTTTTCCACACTGCATTCAGATTTGGTGCAAAATAGAGGCACTGACTTTCTTTCAGAACAACTCAGTCACCTCAGTACTTAAACCAACTCATATCAGCACGAAACTTTGCTTGGTTTCTATTCGTTGGCTATTCTTGGTTGGCTATTTATTTTAATCTTGAAGATTCCAGTTCATTCCTCTGACACTTCTCCCAGCAGCCCTTGACTGTGCTGCTCTTTATTCATGCCAACCTCTCAAGCCCCACTAATTACCCTGCAAACACCGGGCATCCCAGCAAGCAGCCTTGCAAGCAGCAGCATCTAAACACCCAGGGTGGAGGAACTATTAAGGTGAGTCCTTTGGGTACGTGGAAAGACACAACTGTAAACTCAGGCTTCTGTGAGGCCAGAACAGATGGGAAAGCTCATGGGCAAATCATCCTCTTTTGGTGTTTACTGGGACCATCATTGGTTTGTACTTTCTCCTTAGCTCAGACGTGGGCCTGGGGAGAATGTATGGGGACTTGACAGGTAGATAATGATAACAGCTCCTTGGCAATTACTCTGTGTCACCCCCAGCATGATGTGTTTAGAGAGTGTCTAAAGTGGGTGTTGTTTCAAAGAGACAAAGCAGCTCCTCAAGCAGTTTTATGGCTTTGTAATTTATTTACCAAGGCAAGCTCAGGTCAGTCACACTATCTATTTCTTTTTTAATGAGGTGCTGTTTATTTTTCACTCTCACGTTCTGGATGGATTGAGACACAAGAAGGTCAAATGACTTCTCCCTGGAGTCTCCAGGGCTTCCAAACCTAAGTCATTCCACCTTTTAATGTGTTAAGCACGGAGCTTGACTTCAAGTCAGGGGAGCTGCAAACACATTTAAAGGTGCTTAAAAACCTTCCTAATGAGGAGTCTACACAAGAGCCTTGGTCCTCTGTGTACTACAGTGTTTTAACACCCATGCAGCTCCTCTCACTACCAGCTGAGCTGATCTAAGGATATCCTTTGGGAAAGGTCAGCAGAGGAATATTTTTCATTAGCTCAGCTACTGATCTGGGCAAATTCAGATACTCCCACCGTTTTTCAGGTCTGAAATAGAAGCTCCTAAACTTAGCTGGAGTTTTCTGTTTCAGAGCAGGCAAGGCCTGGACACTTGCCTTTCTGTCCAAATATACCAGAGGGACTTACAAAAGACACTAACTCTCTTTCAGTACCTTGCCTCCACTGTAAAATTAGTGCAACACACTGGGGAATTGAGAGAATCATAGAATGGTCTGGGTTGGAAGGGACCCCAAAGATCATAGAGTTCCAACTCCCCTGCCACAGGCAGGGCCACCAACCTCCAGGCCTGGAGAGATGCCCTGGCAGTGCATGGAAGTGAACTATTAAATATTCAGAAGCTTTTTTTTCAAGAAGATGCACTTTTTATTTCCCTCTTTCCTTTTGCAAAATAAACAAACCCAATCTGAGACTAAAGAAAAAACATCCCAGATGCTCTTGCACAACCAGGTCATTAAAGAAAAGCATCAGGTGAAGAACAAGAGACTGGTTGTGACTTATGGTGGTAAAACACAAGACCAGCACTCAGGTCTGTGCTACGGTGGTGACCATGGGCTTCAGATATAAATGATGCTTGGTGCTGCACAACAGTAAACCTGCAGGCAAGTTGCTGTGCTCACCTCGAGGCACACAGCATCCCTCAAGGGATCTCCCAGCTCAGATTTGGGTGTCCAACCCTCTGACAAAGGGTATATGAAAAATGAGGGGCTTAAGGTCATAAGAAATGAACTAACTGGGTAAAGGCACAAGAATAACCCATGGAGAACTTAGGAGAGGTTTGTATCCATGTGGGAAAGTCATCATTTCTGGTGGTCCTGTGTGTGTGTCCTGGGGAGGTATCACTAAGGATTCACCCTGTGGTTTTGCTCTTTCACCAGTACCTGCCTTTAGCCAAGGCTGGAGACAGACATGGAGCTGGATGGACCTTTCTGACCCAGCTCCTGCTTCAGGCTTCAAGTGAGGTGCCTCAGTTCATTCCCACAGAGACATCTCAGCACTTATATCAGCAGTTAAGATGCTTGCAGATTTTGCAGGTGGCTCTTGATTTCCTTTCTTCTCTGTTTCAGAGAAATGCCCCAATAAGTGGGCCCTGGATGATCTTGGGAAGGGGGATACCAGCCTCTCCTGGAGCTGGTCCAGTTTGTGCTCTAGTTAGCTGTTCACTGGAGCAGGAACCTATAACCTGACTTTCCCACATCACACACATGAGTGTCCTGAACTATGGGGCTGCAGAGTCCATCTTCCACTTCTTCTCTGGTCCACTGAATGTTTAATTATTTGTACAACAGGACACAGCTTCAGCAGGAGACTTTGAAACCAAACCCCAGAGGAACTATCAGTTGGATGTTCACTGCACTTTTTCAGGACGTGGGAAGCTCTGCATAAACCATAGGAAACAGAGCTTCAGACTGGGTTTCCAACAGCCCAGGAGAGGGCTTAAACCAGTGGCATCTGTTTTCAGTGCAGATTATTGGTGCACTGAGCAAGCTTATGGAATACAGGCATTTATAGCCCTTCTTGTGCCCTGTAAATTTAGAGGATGAACTCTTAGTCAAACCAGGAGAAATGATGGACTTCCCATTTGTTTCTGTGGGCTGGGAAGTCATCAAGCAGGATTGAGGCATGATCATTTCAGCCATGCCAAGATCTAGGCAGGTTTGCATATATCAGCATGTCAGAAATGTAAACACTACAGCTAGGTCAGGGGGGTGGGGGGTGGAGGGGGTGGCCCTATTCCAGAGTTAGGCTCAAAGCAGAGATTAGATACCAACTTACCTTTATGGGGTTAATCTGCAATAACTCCACAACACAAAGCTGCATAAATGCTACAGAAGTGATTGGAAATACACAGTAAAAGCAGAGAGGAGGGGAAGCTACCAAGGCATACACAAATGCACCCTTCCTGCAGCACAGCCTTTGCTTAGCTTGTATATCACAGGGAGAGATTTTATTAGAGATCATTACATTTTAAAGCCTTAATGGTACCTTCTGTACTGCGTAATTGGTACAAAAAGGAGAGCTTGATAAAGCATTAATGCAGCAGGACGAAAGGCATCCTCCACTGCAGCGTCTGTGGCTGGGAGGTAAGCGCCCGGCTGCACAGCATCTGCAGGATTAGCGTGACATCGTCTGGTGGAAGCTGGTAAGTGTCGTTCAGCTCAGGGCTGGAGCGTCCCAGGGCTGGCAGGAGTCGATCAGAGAGGCAGAAAAGATTTGCAGAGTGAATGATCTGGTCCTGATGCCTTTCAGGACAGCGTGGGAGTGGGACAGTCAGGTGCATCGGTAGGACTGCAGCATATATAGGAGATTTGGTGCAACATTGTGAGCACCTCAGAAGTCCAGAGTCTCACTTTGTATGAAATGGCTCTGCTGTGGCTAAACCTGCTCACAGGATCTACTGGCTTTTTTCTCCTTTCTTGTCCCTCATTTTCCCCAGTCTTAACTTTTTTTAATACTTCTAAACTTTAGTAACTATTTGGCATATCTTGTCTTTGCACTTGTCCACCACTTCCAGCCACACTTTGCAGACCAGGTGAAGCACACAGCCATGGGATGCTGCTGCTGGTTGTAGCAGGAATGGCCAGGAGCAGGAGGAGTGAGTGCCAGCAGAATAATAAAGTTACTCTCAGGTGGATGCTCTGTGCATGACTTGAAGCTTTGCATTTAGAAACCTAGAATCTGTCTGTAAGGCTGCTGTATCTTAGGGGCACCAGGGCTGAAATTCTGAGTAAAATCCCTATGGGTGTTGCACATGTGAACAGCAGCCGCCTTGGATGTCGCAGGCCTCAACCAGAGGCACTTGGGTCTCTCCTTCTCTGGGCTGTACAGCCACAGTGGTAACCTGAAACGGTGTAAATTGGTATCCAGGTCAGGGAGACAGCAGAAGAGCTCGTTTGCCTGACTCACCAACTTCCTTGCCAAGTGAGCATGAAATTTTCATGACACTGCAAAGTAGCTGATCCACAGCCTCCTAAATGTCTCTGCTCCAGAGATTTTATACCCGGGAAGCACCCTGAATAATCGATTTGCTTTTTGGGATGCAGGATTGTTTGGTTATTTATTCGTTCATTGTGGCAGTAGTGCTGGTGGTTTAGGAAAAATACATCAACTGAGTTGGGCAAAAATAAAGTCTTTACAAAATCTGAGTGGGATGAGACCATAGAAAAACCTAGGACAAACCATGGGAAGATGATGCATAGTTGTGATTTCAAGCTTGTCCCCAGGACAGGGGAACAGTCTTCAGTCTTGGAGCTGGAGTCCCCGTATTTAATACAACTAGTGTCAATCACTCAGATGAAGCTACTGTTCTCCTGGGATGCTGAACATGTGTCTAAAACCCTTCTAATGACAGCTGAAAGTGGTCTTCTAGAACCACTTATGGCTTTGTGGGCTTTTTTAAGTTTGTGTCCATTAAGTCTTGGTGTTCTCTAAAACACTAATGACAAGTGAATGGCCCAAGCACTGAATCTGAGTGTTATCCATCATGTTCACAGCACCTGGGCTCAGATATTTCCCTGCCAAGACCAAGCAGTTTCCAAGACTGTGGTCATCCAGCCAGGCATAGCTGCGGGGAGTGAAGCAGGGAGACAGACGGCTCGGTGAGAACAGACAGTCATGCCCCATGCCCTGAAGATAAGATCCCTTCTGCAGAGCCAGTATTTGTAGAGTCAGCCTGGGACATTCCTGAATTCCTTTGGTTTGAGAGGTTCAGACAAAAAAATCACCTATCAGTTAGAGGTACAAGATATTTAGAAGCCCCAAGTTACAAGCTGAGTCTTGCTTTAACACTCAGTGGGGCCCAGGCTGGGTTTCTTTATTATTCAAAGGTGCTACATCTTAGTCATGTCATTTTTTTCAACATGGAAACAGCTACATTCCTTCTACAAGCAGGGAGGTTGGATGTGCAGCCCGCACAGCCAAGGCGTGTCTGAATCTGCCTCTGTTAAACTCTTTGATAATTTTCTCTATCCCCAGGTAACTCGAATAGTTCCACAATGAGTGACCGGGGGGCGGGGGGGGGGCTGTGTGGGTGGAGAGGAAGGAAGCTCTCCCTGACTGTGCACATGTTGAAATGTTCCCCTCAGATGACTAAACTGTGATGGCTTTGCCGTGCCACCTCTGTGCCCTCCGCCTGAAAGTGGGCAAGTTCCCTTTGGTCATGGAAGGCGCAAGGCCCAGAGGATCCCAGCACGGGCAGCAGGCGTGCGAGGGTGTTTGTGGCGGCAGCCAGCCTAACACACCACAGGCGAAAGGAAAATGAGCTCACACACCGAGCGTGTACACAGGCAGCTCACTGCTGCTGCAGGGTCTCTTTAACAAAGCCCCAAGCAGAAAATTAAAAGCTGTTTGGTGCTGACAGCTGGTAGCTGCGTTGAGCTGCTCCTGGCCCGGTGTAAGGCTTCCTCCCCACACTCCTCTGCCTGTGAGGCCCAGGCTCTGCCCTTCGGACCCACAGAACCAAATACGTGTCCGTGGGGAAAGAAGGCTCCTTCAGCTGAGGCAGGCTGCAGTGGTTATCCACAAGCAGTAAAGAAGCAGCAAAGCAATAAAGAAGTGAGATAATTTTTTTTACTTTTAAGAGTTAGAAGTCATCTTTCACATCACAAGCAGGGCAGCATTCTGACATCTCCCACGTTACCCTTTCAGGCCTGGAGTTGTGACCCTGCCGATGTGGCCAGGTGGTGACAGTCCTGGCTGTAGCAGTTACAGTTCTGCACTTCCAGCCAGCTGTCCAGCCACACAGGAGGTCCTGCCTGGGGACAGACAAGCAGGCAGAAAGACAGACAGACAGACGGGCAACCCGGTTCACATGTGACACACTTTCCCAGTGACTTACTCAGTTTCCCAGTCAGACAGTCAGAAAGGAGCTAGAAAGTTTCATTTGCATTTTGAAACTCCCCCCAAACAACCACAAAACAGACTCGATGCATGCAGAGAGAGGACTTAAGCATGGTCTCAGGAAATTTTCTGTCAGTGGGAAGGCACCACAGTGCCACCAGCCCTGGGACCGAGGGAAACCCCACAATGCTCCCAAGCCATCACAAGACACCCTCCTCCCTCACCCTGGGGTGGGGGGTCTCTGGAGTAGCTCTCCAGGTACTTTCCCCATTTTGAGCAGTGGTTTTCAGCTCTTGTAGCCACATCTCATTCAGAAAATGTATGACTTCATGCTCCATCTCTCAGGACAATTGATACTGCTTGCTCATCTGCCTGGTCTCTACTCCTGAGCTACTCCTTAACACTTTCATCTCCAAGGAGATACTAACAAACCAGGTGATGGGTACAACTGACATCCTGTCTGCTGAATTTTCCTTCAGCCCTGTCTCCTCCAAGGCACTGGTCTTTAATCCCTTAGTGTCTGTCCCACAAGTCATCTCTGCAATTCTTGCCAGTGAAGTCATCATCACCATTTGCCCTGGCAAACTTTTCCCTATTCCTTATCACCATAACCATTTCTCTGAGAAGGGTATTTTCATCTGTATTGTTAGTCTGACCTCTCTTAACTGTGAACTCTTACATGTCACACCACAAGCTCAAAGACTGCTCTTCCCACAACAAAACTTTCTTAAAGACCCTTTCCCATCCCTGCTAACTCCCTCCTCCACCTCCATGACCAGTTCACTCTCCTTTTCTTTTCTCATCTTCTTATTCTCTCCCTGAAGTCAGATCTGATAACTTCTGTCTTTGCTTACACAACCACCAAACTCTGCAGGTCTTCTCATCTTGCTCACGGTAAAATCTCCTGTACACACCACTTCACCATCCCTCACCTTCAGCCGCACAAATTCCTCTCTCCTGACTTCCTAGCCAAAATGCCACTGCTATGGAAACTCCACTGCCCTCCCTTCACCAGCACATCCTTCCTGTCTTTGATTTTCTGTCCCTGACTTTCTAGACCTGACTCAATGATGACTCCTCTCTAATCCTTACATTCCTTATGCTCTCACCCTCTGACCCTCTTCACGCTACCTGATCCAGCATCCACGCTGTGGGTTGTGGGACTGTAGCACCTACCTGCCTTGGTAACCCTGTGTCTTTATGCAGAAGATGCTTTCCTCTGGCTCAAGATTTCCATTATGTCCCTCCAGCCCATTCTAGGCTCTGCAAACAGCAGGTAGGCCACCCTGCTATGGGGTGGCAGCTGTGACTGAGCTGCTGGGCACTGTGCTGCTGGGCACTGTGCTGCCCTGCCATGTACAGCATCAGCTCCCCATCAGGAACCTGCCTGGCTCCTGATGTTTCTCACTTTCTCAAATCCATAGTCACTAGCTGTTCCTGTCGTATGCCCTATTCCACAGAATCCCAGAGTGGCCAGGGGTGGAAGGAACCTCTGGAGATCATCCAGTCCAACTCCCCTGCTAAAGCCGAATCACCCAGAGCAGGTTGCACAGGAACTCATCCAGGTGGGTCTTGAATCTCTCCAGAGAAGGAGACTCTACAACCTCTCTGGGCAGCCTGTCCCAGTGTTCTCTCTCTCACACTCAGAGCAAATAAGTTTTTCCTCATGCTGAGATGAAACTTCCCATGTTCCAGTGCCCATGACCCTTTGTCCTGTCACTGGGCACCACTGAAAAGAGTCTGGACCTCTCCTCTTGACATCCACCCTTTAGATATTTGTAAGCACTGGTAAGATCCCCTCTCAGCCTTCTCTTCTTCAGGCCAAACAACCCCAGCTCTCTCAGCCTTTCCTTATACAAGAGACGCTCCAGTCCCCTCATCATCTCTGCTGCACACTCTCCAGTAGTTTCCCATCTTTCTTGAACTGGGGAGCCCAGAACAGGGCACAATACTCCGGATGTGGCCTCACCAGGGCAGAGCAGAGGGGAGGATAACCTCCCTCGACCTGCTGGCCATGCTCCTCTTAATGTACCCCAGGTACCATTGTCCTTTCACCTTCTTGAAAGACACTTACAAGCACTGTCCTTTGACCCAGAAATTATAGATTATGTATAATTTTTTATTACTGAAACAGCAGTTTGGAATCAGTCTCACTTGTTGATGTTCATCTGAATATCAACAGATCAGCAAAACTGATCTTGAAACCTCCTAAAACTATTTTCTCATGAACACTGAGGTCCTTGTTTTCATCCAGATAGAGCTGATATGAAATAATAGCCTGAACACTGAAAGGAAGATTTGTATTCGACTCATATTCTGACACAGCAAGGCAAAACAGAACAACTTTGGGAATAAGCTGTAGGTGGCTGGCACAATGGGTATGAGGCAACCAGGTTTGCTTCTGCTCATCTCCCATTCTTGAGAAAGAGGGGTAACAGCAGAAACAGAAAAAAATTACTGTTCTATGAAGGCTACATGTATTTTGGGGGGGGGGCACACAGGGCTGGATAGACCAGCAACACTAGAGACAATGCAGAGAAAGCGAGTCTCATGGAACTCCCTATGCAGACAACAATTCAGAAAGACAGAATGAGATAAAATGAGAACTTATAGTCATTTATATTGGTGCTAGAAAGGTCAGTAGCAAATGAGAAGAAAAGGAAGTTACATTACTTGCGAAGAAACTTAACTGATGCCATGGAAACCTGGTGACACGGCGTGCCCAATTACTGTAAGGACTCTTGATTAGAAAGGGCAGACTGGGGGTGGTTTTCTATATCATTGGTATCAGCTTGTGAGTTTCTAAGTCAGAGTTACAAGATTTTGAGCAGAAGAGGAAGAATATCTGCAGAATGATCTGCTACAGACCATCAAACACAGTCAGAAAGTCAGAGCAGGACGAGTTGTTCCTTAAACCCATTATTGATTAAACTCTCATCCAGTTGTGTGGAAAGAAAAGTTCTGTATCCATGGAGAACTTCAGAAAAGGAGACATATGCTAGAGAGGTATGCAGCCAACAGAAAAATAGCATTTATGTGATACAGGTGAATTCTCTAACCCAGCAGGTACTGCACCCAAGGTGAGATCATTCATTATGACAAACCATGGTGAACTAATTGCTGGGTAGAAAGTTTGTTTCTCTCTGAAGACCAGCCATCATGACTGTGACCTAATTATTTGTGGCACTGGCTGCCTTAAAGACAGCATTAGAAAGGTAAGCTCTCTAACTCAAGAAAAGTTACCATTCATATTCGTTGGTAGAAAAAATGCAGGTAGAAAAATCTGAATGAAAGTTGAGTCTTCTGATGATGAATATATTGGATGGTCAAGAAGTCAGGATTTCCAAGTCAATAATACAAACAGATCATGCTAAAAATCTCATCCTGGTTCAGTGAGAAATTGAAGGAATCGATGTGAAATTGAAAAGCAATCTATGGCAGATGTGAAAGGGGGAAAGGCTGCCAGTTAATATAAAATAGAAATCACTGTGAGAAATGAGGATGGGAAAGGAAAACCATCTGGAAACACCGAGCAAAGGGAGTGTTTAAACATCTACTAAGAACAAAAGCAGTTTAACAATAGTGCAGGAATATCACTAAGGAGAGGTAGTAAAATTAATTTCAAATTTCAAATACGAACGAATGACCACAGCATGGGCTCCCAGTGGAGTCATCTAACACAGGGAAATAAAGCTCTGTGAGTGTGCACGTGTGTTACATGCAGGCTGAGATGTAGGGAAATTACTCTGTCTTTGCATGTCCATGCACAGAAGTAGAAAGATCAATGCTGAAATAGTCCCTAGCTGCAAACCGGAGTCAGGGAGAGGCTTTGGGGAGACGATACTGTGTGATGCCTCCGTTACTCGGCTTCTCCTTGGGAACTGCATTCAGCCATAACTGGAGACCAGATCTAGAGCTAGACAGGCCACTGGTCTCCCAGTAAAGCCACTCTGATTGTCTTACTCTACCTGCACACTTCCCATGTGTGAATTCCTTAGTGTAATCTGAAAAAAGGAAACCATGAACTACCTGCAACAGCAGCCTGCAAAGACCAGAGCAAACACCATCCTCCGTGAGGTTCAGAGCTCACGCTGCTCTGTGGCCATTCATTGGCTTTAGCCCTTATTCCTCATGTTAAATCACTTCTCAATATTCTGTGACCATGTGCAGGCTAATTGCACAAATATTCGCATAAAACCCACTTCTTTCTGGAATTCCTAGCTATCGCTACACCCTTTGGCCTTGCCAGCACAGGTCTGGCTTTGAGCATGACTTTCGGCAGGGTGCATGGATAGCAGTTGTGTTTTGAGCCCAGCTGTCAAGACTATTTCTCTGTTTGATCCACTACAGCTGTCTGTTAAAAGACAAAAATAACCCTGGCATGGGGACTGGGACTTCCTTCTGAGAGCTGAGTTCCCCAGTTGCCAGGCCAGTTCCCCAATTGCTTTCCTTCTGAAACGTAAATGTATTTTCCATGTACTTGGCCTGCTTTCAGTGGGAGAGGTACAGAGCTTACGCTCGCTCTCACCCCTCCTCTCTTTACCACATCTTTTCTCCAAAACAAGATTCTCATAGGAACTGACAGGCGCAGACTGGTACCCACCAGCAGCTGAGTCATCAAGGACTATAGCTGCTGGATTGCCATAAACTAAATTAAAATATGATAACAAGATTTAAAAAATAAATCCTGGGTGCAGCATCATTTCCCAGAAAGCAACTGTTGAGGTGAGCTAGTTGTCCCACAGTGCAGATCTGCCATACTGAGACTCCTGGGGAGAGGGACAATAATTTCACCACGTTTTTGAACCCACACCAGGGTTAGGTGCTTTGCTGCTCAGCACTGAGCCTGTGGGAAGACTCGGCTGAAGGTGTCTAGGGACTGCAGATGATAAAAAATATATGATTTTGAAGGAGAGGAAACAGACTGTGGGTTATATGTGGGCTAAACAGAAAGAAGGGGTTCATGTTAAGAGTCTGTTGTTCTACTAAGAATGGTTTCCGGGAATTATGCCTTTTCTTGTAGCTTGAATTTACATGGAAGAAAATACCAAGAACTAAAGACCACTTTACCTTTGGAGAGAAGATCAAAATAGGTGTGTTCCTTATGTATTAAACCAGTTGTATTCCTTGTGCATAAATCATAGACTCATTAAGATTGGAAAAGACCTCCAAGATCATCTAGTCCAACTGTTTCCCTACCACCTATACTACTAACTAACCATGTCCCTAAGTACCTCATCCAACCTTTCCCTTTCCAGAGGCACAGTGACCCCACCACCTCCCCTGTGCAAACTGTTCCCATGGCTAACCAAATGATGTGCTGCCTTCTGCTGAGTCCACACACACTGATCCTGGAGGAAAAGAGACAGTTTTCAGCAGCACTCTTTGATAACTGGGACAAAATGCCATGGGAAGTGACCAAACACAGCGGGGCACTGGCAGGATCTGTATTATTTGCACCTCCCAGCAGGATCTCTGCAGAGCAACAGGGTGAAACGGGGGTGAGACCCAGAGCCAGGAGCAGTGACCGTACACCAATGCTGGCAGAAACCTCCTCAGCCAAGGACCTGGCTCACTTTTACACATACTGGAAATCTAGGGGAGGTTTTGGAAGACGGGGATTGTTTGGGGTGGTTTTTCTTTTGAACCCTGTAATAACACCTCTTGTGCCTAGTTGCGCACGCTCTTTAAAGGGCTGGGATTCCCCCGTCTGATAGAAGCTATATAGCAGTCACACTTCCTTTAATCTCCATCAAACTATTATTTCAACATACCACCTACACAGCCAGATGAAAAAGCACCAGTAAAAGGCAACTGTTGTTGTTTTGTTTTTTCCTTCTCAGGAAAAAAAACCAAACCAACAAATCTTAGAAGAAAAGCTGGGAGTCCGGCTGTGTGCGTACCAACTCCTACTTTCCATCTGGAAATTCCCCTTAGTTACACCATAAACAAACTGCCCTCAAATATGCTAAAATAAAAGTGAATTGAAATTCAGTATGAGATATGGAAGCATGGGATATTTGTAATCTGGTGGTAATGAAGAAAGACCAAGAGCAGATAGAATCTGATTTTATACTATTTTGAATTTCTTATCCGATGAAGTAATAATTCACCTTATAAAGCACGTGACATTTCAATACAGCTTTTAATTTGATTTTCTGATTGAGCTGGATAAGGTTTTTAACTACAAGACATTGCTTCTCTTCATTCCTGAGTAATGGATTACACTTTGAAGAGTAAATACCACCACGCTGCTAGCATTCTTCAAAAGGGTTTAGGCATCATAAGATGATTATTTATTGTTTTGCTGTCCTACCATTGATGCTTCTGGTGAGACCCCCTCTAACAGGGAGATAAGAGAGGGTGTCATAGCAGAAAACATTGTTGTTGGGAATAGGTGCACAAATTTTAGTTTACCGTGATAGACTCATAATTTCTTAGAGCAAACCACGGTAGGGGAACCACAGAATAATCCCAGAGATGTCCTTTTTATAAATAATAAGCCAGCCTTTATTCTTTCCTCCCGTTTCTATGCCTTTGGATCGCTAAGAAGCTTTCTAGGGAAACAGGCCTGGTATCCACATGCCTATTCTATGAAAATCTTTTAATAACATTTAAAAGCAACAAGATCAGCTGAAACATCCCTGGCTGTCATTCTGCCAACCAGCAAACAGAAGTAAAGCATTTTTAAATCGTGTTGTTGTGTCCTAATAGGGACAGCCACCAAGAGCCTGATGTTGTTCTAACAGAAATCCACTTACTAAAGCAGCCCAGATCTAACTCCATCGCTCTGCTCTGGTAATAAGACCTCAATTCACAAAGCATTTTAAGCACGTGCTTCAGACTGACAGAAGCTGCAGTCCTGCCAGCAGCAGAGCCAACACAGCCATTTGCTGCCAAGGGCCTGTGTACCACCTCTGGCATTCATCAGAGCCTTGGTTGGGCCAATTCTTCTCACTAAAATGGCAGAAAACCATCCTACTGTTTATTTTCTAAAGGGAGTTGGACTTTCCCCTTTGGAGAGAGGCGGACGGCGATGTTGGCTTCCCCTGCCTCCTGGAGCTGTGCCCTCAAGCAGTCCTGTCCATGCTATGTATAACTGCAGCGTGCAGCATTCCCGTTTCCCTTCACGCTGGTTTTGTGAGGTGCCCATAGGAAAGGGGGTCTGGTCTGTATGGGAGGCTGTCATCTACAACAGTAGAAATAAAAAATACTGCAAACTGCGCTCAATGGAAACTGCAGGCCTGCTGGGGAGCCGACTGAGAGCACTAGTGGCTGTTCTCACCCAAACCAAAATGTACAGAAGAGGTGGGTAGCAGGAGGCTGATGGCCAACACTTCTGCTGTGGCTGCTGCATTCCTGATCATCCTCAGCAAAGGGACTGACTGCCTGACTGTAGAAATGGACTGTCAGGTTTCCCCAGCGCAGCTAAAACCATCAGTAGCATATCAGTGGCTGCTCCTACTGTTACCTAGAGATAATTATGGTCATCTGTCCATGGAAGAAATTAACTCATGTACCACAGTCCTCTCCAACATCTAGGCACCTCAAGCATCTTGAAACCAAGCAGAGGAAAGACACTGCATCCTTTCTGATCCATGCTCATTCTTCTTTTGTCCTTACAGCACTTTCCTCCTGCTCCCAAAAGTGTCAGGGTATCACCCAAGGTGGTCGGACAAGAAAGGGACATTATAGTGAAATGAAAGGCAGACTTCGTGGGTTTACTTGTATTAGTGTTTTCTTGGGTATCTGGCACTTGGGAGCCTAACAAGGCATGCTTTATTGTGACCTATATGTCTGCTGTCTGTATTCCATAAGCTACAGCTCCAGGATGCAGCTGGACTGCAATGCACTTGCCAGACTGAGTTCTGTTTGCCCAGGATCTGAGCAGTGATGTTGGCAGAGCACACCATGAGACTTTCACCCAGTCAGGTCAGCAGGAGTCTTGGCATTTAGTTCTGTAGAATTCTCTGAATTTCATTCTGGTTCATTACATCTAGAAACCTATATAATTTTTAATTTATAATAATACCTGAGTCTCATACAGAACCTTTTTGCCACCTCATTTCAAAATACCTCCAAGGAAGTAGACATCACAGCTGTCTTTTTAAATAGAAAAAAACTCAGAATTTAAATAGAAAAGACTCAGAAATGAGATTCATGACAAGAACCTGCAAGATCTGTCCAGAACTGAGCTGCATCTGTTTCCTTCCCATTATTTGGCCACATGCTCTGTGGAGGAGAATTTTCAGATATTTGCATTTCTTAAAATGTGGAAGCTACAGGTTTGTCTGCACAGATGTTTCATGCAAAAACACCCCAAATGTGGGTAAGCTGGAGTACACAGAACTTTGTGGTGGCAAGGTCCACCTGCTTACACTTTGCAAACTCACTCTAGAAAAGCTAATTCAGGTATCACTGACACACACCACAGACTGCGGGGCAGACAGACTTTCCAGTCCCATGTGTTAAAATATGTCTCTACTACACCAGCATCAGGTGAAGCTACACCCTTTGTCTTTCTATGGGTAGCTCTATTAACAAAAATGATTGAAGCTGCTAGTGTCAGGAGAAAAGACAATGTCAGGGATGTCTCTTAAAGAATCTTTCCAATTAATATGGAGTTAATATTTCCAATTAATATTTCGCAAGTGCATCTCCAAAAAATAGATTCCCAGCACCAAGTGGGGCGTGGAAATATTGTTGGGAAAATGAGGCTGTAAATTCATTGTTTAAGGGACGGGAAACTGCTGAGCACAAGCCAAAATCCCAGGTGTCTATAGGAAGACCAATTTATAGGAAGATCTGTTTATACAGAGAAAATTGTGCCATAGTCAGTGTTTTCAAGGGTGATTTCCAGTAGATTTTTCTGCTGTCTGTTCCATCTTTACAATGGAGTAAGAGTATCTGAAAAAACGACAGGAAAGGAGGGGAAAAGGCTTGGATTTTTCCCCTCAGTGTGTATACATACCTAGAAATCTCAAGGAAGACCATACTTATCTTTTCAGAATGTATCAGAGTATTTATCTGAGAAAAGGTGAAGCAAATGTCAAGATCTCACTTTAATTGAAGTCTGAATGCCATGTCTTCATTGGGCACTTTCCTCTCTCCAAAACATTAAGATGCTTATGACAAAACAGCAACAGAAACTAGAAGGGCCTTTCACATATACCAGCATCCCTCAATATTCACATAACAGTTTGGGTTGGAAGGGACCCCAAAAGTCCATCTAGTTCCAACCCCCTGCCATGGGCAAATACACCCTCCAATAGCCCAGGTTGCTCCAAGTTTCATCCAACCTGGCCTTGACCACCTCTCAAGTCTGGATGGCATCCAGATAAGGGTTAGTATGCCCAGGGGGATCTCACCTGTAAACAAGAGGTAGTTCCCAGTGCAGGAGACTCCCAAGATGATGGAAGTTGCCCATCTTGTTAAACACAAAATTTTCCTTTTGAATCAAAAGACTCATGTTCTCAGTGTTCATCTGTGATCACATACTTCCACAACAAATCACGATCAGGAGAAAACCCAGAACATTAAGTCCTGTCCTTGATGAAATCTGTCAACATGTTTTGTTGTCCTGTTGCCTTTTGCCTCCCACTCCTCCTCCGTTCCTTTTCCTGAGATGTTCACATGGCAGCTCCTGTACATGTGAGTCAGTAAATCAACCATTCTTTGAGCATCATTTTTGAGGTTAACTCTGCTCTGCAAAACATTTCCTGCTTTCCTGTCTGCAGTGTTTTTCTAAGGTACCCCTCAGCAATGAGGTCCCAGCGCAGATGGCCCATGGGTAACCCACAGGCACCTGCCAGTTCAGTGGCAGTCTATACTAACAGGGTACAAGCTTCCTAAAGCCCCTCAACAGAGTCCAGGGCTTGATGCAGCTCTCCAAGGTGGTCTGACAAATTCTTTGCTGTGGAGAGCTGGCAGTGAGACTCTTTGACCGTAGAAAGAGGAGGTGATGCAAATGTAAACATGGCAGAGGAAGTACATGGACCTTCAAGGAGTGAGTCCAGAGGGAGCCACAAAGATGATCAGAGGACTGGAGCACCTCTCCTGTGAAGACAGGCTAAGAGAGTCGGGCTTGTTCAGCCTGGAGAAGAAAAGGTTCAAGGGACACTTTACATCAGCCTTCCAGTACCTGACGTGACCTACAGGAAAGATGAAGAGGGACTGGTTACAAGGGCATGGAGTGATAGAAGAAGAAAAAATGGTTTTAAAGTACAGCAGAGTAGGTTTATATTAGACATCAGGAAGATGTTCTTCATTATGAGAGTAGTGAGACACTGGAACAGGTTGCCCAGAGAGATGGTGGAGGCCCCATCCCTGGAGGCATTCCAGGTCAGGCTTGATGAAGTTCTGAGCAACCTGATCTAGTTAAAGGTGTCCCTGCTTACTGCAGTAGGGTTGGACTAGATGGCCTGTAAAGGTCCCTTCCAACCTAACTCATTCTATGAGTCAATGATTCTATGAAACACCAGAGCCCTTTGAATCTCTGCTGCATCAGTTTGGCTAAGCCCCGCTGCAGAGCAAACTGTGGGAGGCTAAGGGGAAAAGAACAGGAATAAAAAACTGTTTGGATATATGGCAGAGGTGTTTGAGTGGGTTTCATTTCATCTAAAACTCACGTTTGTCCAAGGCACTTGGTCTGTATATGCCAATTCCCTGTCCTTCAGCCATTCACTTCACTGTGGATTTCGAATAAGTCAAATTTTATGACTTTTTTTTTTTTTGTGGTTGATGCAATTTTTGCATTAACCTCATATATATTAAGAAAACCCAAATAACCATGCAGTAGCAGGAAGCCCTGGGTAGCCAAAGGAAAATGTTGTATCTCCTCAGTAAATCATCC
Organism: Porphyrio hochstetteri; assembly: GCA_020800305.1. Classification (NCBI taxonomy): domain Eukaryota; kingdom Metazoa; phylum Chordata; class Aves; order Gruiformes; family Rallidae; genus Porphyrio; species Porphyrio hochstetteri. Next base: position 62,208,174 of record CM036908.1, on the reverse strand, counting down.
CCTGAATGAGTACCGAAATACTGCAATTTCATCAGCTTTTGGCCTTTGTCTTTCAAGTTAAAAACAAAGCGAGGCTTGAAATTACAGCACTGTGCAGAAGATGCAAAGCCAGCTTGAATCTCTGTATATCTGCACCACAGGACAAATGCCGTTGCTAAGGAGTGTAGATCATGCTATAGATGTGCAGTTGGTTCTTCCCTCCAAGTCTGATAAAGTTAAACCAACCATCCTCAGGTGCTGAAGTAGCCTGTTGCTACTTGAAGTTTGTAAAAAAATCAGAAACTTATATTCTTTGAACCACACCCTTTTCCTGCCCCATGCACTAACTGTAACCTTTTTAACCCTGTGGGTGTTACATTTCCTAGTATCAGGATGGGGGTTTGTGAAAAAAAAACAAACAACCCAGCCAGACCTATCTGTCAAAAGGCTGTGACCTGGGCTGCAAGCATGGTGCAAGTGGCAGAGCTGCAGGTGGTGCAATGTGGCAGTCGGGGTGGCTGGGTGGTATCTGCTGTCAGAGTATATTTATACCTTTGAGTTGCCCTTTTATCCTGGTTTTGGCTGGTATGGAGTTAGTTTTCTTCCTAGTAGCTTGTAGCGTGCTGTGTTTTGGATTTAGGATGAGAATAACGTTGAGGACATGTTGATGTTCTAGTTGTTGCTAAGTAGTACTTACATTTAGTCAAGGAGTTTTCGGCTGCTCGTGCTTTACCGACTGAGAAGGCTGGAGATGAACAAGGAGCTGTGAAGAGATGCAGCCAGGACAGCTCACCTAAACTGGCCAAAGGGATATTCAATAACTTATGGCATAATACTCTGGATATAACTAGGGGGGAGATGGCCAGGGGGAGAAGTACCACTGTTCAGGGACCAGTTGGACATTGGTCAATGGGTGGTGAGCTATTGCATTGTGCATCCCTGGGTTGTTTTGAGTTTTATCCTTTCCTTTCTTATCCTATTAAACTGTCTTTATCTCAACCCAGGAGTTTTACCTTCTTTTTTCCCCAACTGTCTCCCCCATCACTGTGGGAGGAGTGAATGTATGACTAGATGGTATTTAGCTGCCCATTGGGTTAAACCACAACACTTTTTATTTTGGCAGTTCAGGCTGAAAAATAGAACAATGTGGCTGGGTTGGGATGTTTGGGGACATGAACGTTCATGGCCCAAGTTTGAAGCATGGAACAAAATCTGTGTTGCTGTGGCACGCTCATCAGTCAGTGGCAATGCGGTCTCCCAAAGAGGCTGCTGGGTATAACACTGCTGTGTACCTCACCTCCTTCCAAGGACCCCAACATACAGGCTGGCACCTCTTTACTCTCACCACACAGAAGACAACTCTGTTGTTTCCCCAGAGGAGTCAATGAGTAGAGTCAAAGGTCTCTAGGATGCACCGTGTGACAACCAGCTGTGCTGTGCCAGGGTTATGCCAGGCTCTTGCCAGGCTACATATTAATCCCAGCATGTGAAGGGGTAGGACTGTCAAACATGATAGGGCTTTTCTCCTCGGGATGAGAGGCTTTTGCTTGATGAAGGCATGATCAGTTGCATACTTGTTGTATGGATTTCCACCCCTGAGGCACACAGTACATCACTGCATCAGTAAAAGCTGACAATTACTTTTAGTAGGATGACTAAATTTCTACACACCATTCAAACAAAACAGGCAAATCAAAAGCAAGACTATCAAGACCTGATGTAGGATGCAGGCAGTTATGTAATGTGAAAAACCAGAAATAATCTGACCATCATCCTGCCTTATGATAGCACAGCATGCATCACACGTAGAAAAGGCAGCACACTGAAAATCTCAGCAGCTGACACTTCTGCGTTTCATTTCCAGCAGCACAACAGGCAGGTTTCTACCCTCCCTACAGACTGTGTGCTGTGACCTGAACATGCGAGCTCTGTGCTGGCATCAGCTCGATGGTTTTTGCCACTGAGCTGGCCTGATGGTCAGGGTGGAGCTGAGATAGACTGCATGTGTGAGGGTAAGACTGCAGATAGGAAGTTGCTGGGAGCGAGCTGAGCTTTGTTTTTAGCACGGAGCTCATCCCACACTATCTAGATGTGGTTGATCCTGATACCAACTACAAAAAAAAACCCAAAACCTGGCTAGTTTTTGTCCTTGTCCCACATCAACAACATCACAGCCACTGTCTAAGATAAACCAGGTTTGAATGACAAGCTACTGAGACTCTTTAATAGGCACAGTTGTATATCATAGGAGTGGGTGGGGGAACTTCTCCAGCGCTTGGTCAGAGGGGCACATTACTGAGCAGACCTCAACAATGTGCCCTCAATGCTACTTAGCCATGCTCTGGCCACTGCTGTCCTGAAGATACTCTTGAGCACTTTTTGCTTTGCTTTTATCATTAAGAACATCCTTCCTGCCACGCTGTACATGCAGGCAGGATAGGTCTCCAGCTCAGTCCCCACTCAGTGTGCTGTCTGGTAACAAGAGAAGCCAGATACTTGTTTTTTTCCTCCTGAGACTCACACTTCAAGGAGATGTTGTCATTTCCTTATTTTCCACGCTGCAGAATTTACAGCCATGTTTCATCATTTTCCAAGAAAGACGAGCCTTGCGTGCTTAAAAAAACCTGTGCAACTCTACAAATTGTCTTCTTGGGTAACCTTCCAGAGCTGCCATGTGAGTGCCAATCTGTGTGTTCATCTGTATGTGGAGGTAGCAGGGGCAGATGTTCCCTCCATGCATCAGTTCTTGCTGGTCATGACTAGGGGACATTAACAAGAGTCTTTATTTGCAGTGTGACAGAGAAATGCCAAAATCCTACAAGCTTTTCTCTTGATGTTTTATAAATGTAAATGGAGACTGAAAACTGCAGTCTGAAAGCCCTTCAAAGACATTGGACCCCATCAATCTTCCAGATAAAGGTACACAAACATTTTCTCTATCATACTGCTGTGAAAATAAACCAAAAAAGGTTTGTGTTATGCAGCAGTAAGCTACAGCAAAGCTGGACTCTTTTCTCTCTTATTCTTCAGTCAGTCACTGTACCCTAGCAGGAAAATGATGAAGGGCACAGAGAAGACATCTCATATGCAGCTTAACTTCCATCAACATGCACCATTAGAGGCAACTATCTAAATAGCACCCAGTAATTATAAGGTGGAAAGAAATGTGCTCAACATGCCCAATCTAAACTCACTGAGGCTCAAAGAAACATTTCTATTTACTTCAATTGTATTTAGACAGAGGCTAGAGGGTTTCTGCCTTCTGCTATAAATGGTTCCTTATCTGATCTTTTTCCTGCCCAAATATGACATCAGTACAATACAACTGAGCCCAAAATTTATATAGCTGTACTGCTTGTATTATCTGTACTAAATAAACTTAATAGAAATGCTTGATTTGTTTTTGCCACCCACAGAAGCACTAGCTCTGCTTTAATCTTCACAGAACCATAGCATCATTTAGGTTGGCTCAAACCACCATTTCATCTCAAGGCTGCTCAAACCACCATCTCATCTTCTTTAGCACTCTCAGTCTTTTGTAGCACCGTTGGCACCACAATGGTCCTTCCCTCACCATCCCCTTCTATTGGGCTCTAAGACTGCTCCTCATCCATTTAAATACCTAAGCATTTCATACATATGCAAGTGAATATATGTGTGGCACCCAGGGTGGGTATTACCTCCCATGTACAAATAAGGAGCAAACACCTGCAGGCCTCTCATTCCTCTGCCAGAGCCTGACAGCCCAAGCAAGTAGGGTTTGTGGTGGTTTGTTGGTCTCTGGTCCCTCCATGACATGTTAACACGACAATTAAGGTGTGCATCCAGACTGTCAGTCCAAGAGATAAAACTTCTTGTTACAAATCAAGCCTGGCACTTACAAGAGCTGAACCTACATCTTCTTGCCCATGCACAAGTGGCAGAATCTGAAAGAAATCACTTCCTTTGCTAAGGCTTTCTTTTTCTTTGTTTCAGATTTCTTGAAACCTTTGACTCTGCAGCTACGTGCAGAAACTCCAATACCCAGTGCTCTCTGTCCAGTAGAAATGCTATCACCCCCAGTCCCAGGGCTGCACTTACACACAGACCTGCCAGCAAAATGCTCTTTATTCCTTCTATCTTCCTGTTAATTCCACATTTTTCCTGCCCTATTTGTTTTTTATCCCCCTAATTATCTTCTACTTACAGTAACTAGTAAATAGTTCCTCCTGCCTCTTTGCAGTCTTTCAGTACATTTTCAGGAGCAGATCTTCCCCACTGATACTCCTTGCCACAGATGTCTTTTCACAATGACTTTCTCAGCTGATGGCAGGACTAAGATTTTCAAGGCTGGGGTATTCCAGGCACCCTCTTATGTACACGTGGGCTTAACTCAATGTTACACATTTTGGGAACTTGACGTAGTCACTTACAACTGCATACAACATTGCTAGCAACTTCCTGAACGTTTTAGAGCAGCCTGTGAGTGTTGCACAAGCTGGAGCACTTTATCCTTCTCCTCTGCAAGAGCCAGCGAAAAAAGAAGTAAGTGATTTCTCTCCCCAAGGCAGGGGAGTACTTCCACTTAGTAGTATTTTGCTTTGTTCTGCTTTGGTTACTGCTGCTCCACACTGTGTGTTTGTGCTTCAGGTAGGCAGACTCTGCTGCTGTTTCACCATAGTTTAAGTCACCGTGCGATTGATGTAACAGACAGAAAGGGGTGTCGGGTCTATATGAACTAGAGTTGACTGCAGCTGATGGAGTCCTCCTTAAGAATTCCCTTTCCTAGAAAAAAACGTATTTCTCTCTTACAGAACAACTCTTGTCCCAGTCAGAGACAGTTGATAATTGGGATCAAGGGATTTTGGCAGGATACAGGCTGCTGTGAAGTTAGACTTAACTGTCACTGCAGAGCGTGAGGCATGAGTGCAGAATTACATTAGAAATACAAATGCTGGGCTTCTTTTGGTAGACCATAAGGAGAATTCACATCCAGCTTTTTCTCTCTGCCTTACTCTGCCAGAAAAGCAAGACAAGCATTTTATTGTGATGTTTACCTGCTCAATTATAGTTACTTATTGGATACTCTACATGTCTTCTTTTTTTCAGTCTTTTATTCACATAGTACCACTGCTCTCTGGCACTCAGGAATGTGGAGACTGAGTTAAGGGGTTTTTGGGTTTGGGTTTGGTTATTTTTTTGGTCAAATATTTTGGGAATTGACTTGTTTCTCTGAGTCTTCAAAAATACCAAGTCCATGCTTAATGCTCCCCTCAGCAAACTAAAGACCTTGCTAACATTTAGCATAGCTGTTACTCTGCATAGTAACCACAGCTTTGAGACTACAAGTAATAGCAATTGCACCATGCTGGCAGATGGGCAGAATTAATCCATTTGGGCTCCCTCCTTTGAGATTTTAAAGGATACTACTTTTGCTTTGAAAGATTCTGAGATCTGAGAGGATCTTTGCTATGCCAAATAATATCTAGCATAATATTTAGGGTAAACGTCCTCACAGAGTCAGGCTGACACCCTGACTTGATCAAAAAGAATCGTTTCCTACATTTAGTTTCTCATACAGTCTTCTTGGTGGTTTTTCTTCTCCTTGTTACCTCCCTGTTTGTGTTAATACTGCAGTAGAAAGCACTGCAGATCATAGCTACCGACTTCTCTTGAAACTTTACCATAAAGTTTGCTACTCTGCCAAAAACCAAGGGGCACCTGGGCTTTGTTTTAACCTGTTTTCTATATTCCTATTTAGACCAGCTGCTGCCTTTAAATCAGTGGTTCCTTACCTTCCAGCAACTTCTTTTGGGGAGGGGGGGAAAAAAACCCAACCAAAATAACCCACCCCCAAAACCCAGAACAAATTCCCCCCCACCCCTTATTCTGCTCTTTAGCACTCGGTGTGCAAGGCTGGTTTTCTTCCCAGGACTTTTCCAGAGTTCTGTGCCCAGGACACTACATTGAAACAAACCACCACAGTTTGAAATGAAGATCCCCCCTCTACAGCATTCAGCCCCAAACCATTTTTCTCGGGGAGACACTGACCTTAAAGTCTCATCGTGGTCACCCAAATAGCAAAGTGGCAAAGCTCAGTCCTGCTTCAGAGATGGAATGGCAACTGCACAGCTTTGGGCAGAATGATTTGCTCCACGCCAGCCAGGTTCCTTTATTTTTGCATAGGAGAGGCTGTAAAAGTGCATGTGAAACAGTGGTTCCCAGAGCAGAAAGAGCTGACAGTGGGCACACAGACAGCAGCATCGCTGTGGTTTCGGAGAGGGCTGTGCCACTGCTCACGCTAGCTGATGCAGCCCCAGAGTGACAGAAGCGTGGCTGGACGGGTGGCTGCACTATCTGCTGCACCAGGCAGCGTGGCTGCTCCCTGTGACTTACTGCCCATGCACCTGGAGCACCACCTCAGGTTTTGCTTGCCTTTTCTTGGTACTTAGCACAGAGCTACTGTGTTCTCAGTGTGCTGTGGGGTGTAATTAGCAGTTTGGTGCTGAAACTAGTGTTGTCCCATTTCCACGTGCTCAGATCCCTGCTCAGACTCAGATGCCTGTCCAAAAACACCATGTATCTCCACACTGCTCTGGGGCTGCTGTGCATATCTCATGCCAGGACAGGTCTGGCAGGGTTTAGCTGATAGGACACCTTCTCACATCTTTCTGTCACACGTTATTGTCTCCTGAGTTGGGGTCTGCCTCGCTGTGTGAAAATCACTGCTTCCACACCAATATGCAGAAGAACTTTTTCATAGTGAGAGTGACAGAGCACTGGGACAGGCTGCCCAGGGGGGTGTGGAATCTCCTTCGCTGGAGATATTCAAGACCCATCTGGACACCTACCTGTGCAACCTGTCCTAGGGAACCTGCTTTGGCCAGGGGGGTGGGACTCGATGATCTCTTGAGGTCCTTTCCAGCCCCTACAACTCTGTGATTCTGTGGTTAAACTGAACCCTTTGGCTATACAGGAGGACGTTATTTTTGCTTAGACCTGCTTCCTCTTCTGGGGCTGGAATGGAGCGGTGGAGGAGGAGGTAGTCAGGGATTCCACCATAGTGGCAGAAACCCCATCACCTTTACAGCTGCTTTCTGTAGAACACGTTGGGTTTGACAGATTCTGTCTCTTTAGACATTGCTACATTGATCTCTGCTTTCCTGAATCAAAGCTATCTTCAAAGGAGGGGGTTTAGTTCAGATACATACTACCAAACACATCTAAGATTCAGACCTGGCTGCTGGTGGTGGTGGAGTGCAGACAAAAATATTCTCAAGGACGAAATTTTCCGCTGTGAACCTGGAGTCCATAAACACAAGGATCCAGCATCAAGTCTCAGACCTGGAAAATGAAACAGATTTTATGAGTGCACAGGCCTGTCTGGAGTGGAAAGGTCTGAGAGAAGTGGGAAATTCACAACAGGGTTTACTAGAAACAGTGTATGGTTTTGATATCCCTAAAGAATGACACTTGTGGGAACACCTGGTAGCTGGGATTTTACACCAATGTCTTCCAGTGTAGACTCTAAGGGTCCCAACCACGAATTAGATGCTTATCATGGTGGATGTACAAACATTGCAGTTGAGGATTTGAACAAGGCACTACAGGAGATTTAGCAGATGAGAGAGGGCTTACAGAGACGTCAGAGACGTGTAGGTTCAAAGAGGCATCTTTGAGTGTCACAGTTTTTGCTGGTATAATCAAGGTCTTGAGGGGAAAACCCCGCTGCTGGTATATGAGGTAGCTGGCTACAGGAGGTGACCTAGATGGCAAAATAGGAAAGGGTAGTTCTCTGAATACTGGGGAAGGAATCATAGAAAAAGGAGGAACAAAGATATTGTGTTTCATGGCAAATAGAAAAGGAGGAAATTCTGGTGTCTGAGTTTGGAGCACTTGTAAATGCCACCTTTAACAGCTCTGTTAAAAAACAGGATCGCTTCAACGCTAGAAGGTGCCATGGTTTTTGCAGGGCTTTGCAGATCCCACCTCCTGAGACATACTCACTTCAGACCCAAGTAAAACAATTGTGAGGGGCTAGACCTCTCGGTGACAAGCTCTGTCAGTGAGCCCATGTCTGGCAGGTCATGAAATTATTTTGGGCATTTTTTGCTGTGTTTTTCCTCAGCAACCTGTTTACTACTGATGATGCTGTCAGCTGTAGTGCATTTCCCATGTCACAGCAGCCCCCACACAGACCCACAAGGGCAGCGCCAGGAACTGTAAGTCCCCCGTGGAGAGACTTAATGTCACAGGTCAAAGCTTGACACCATCTTTCCATTTTCTTACTGTTTGCAGAAGTGGGCAGTCTGTCTACGCTCTTTTCAGCACAGACAAACCAGACTCTGGCCAGGGTGTTTCAGAGGGACGAAAGGGACAACCATATTTTGGGGACGTAGCCACCTGGGGGCTACCACAAGCTGTAGGCATGGCTATGCTATTGCCAAACTGATTGCCCTGCCTGCCTGAGAGACGATGAGATTGCACATTCACACCTTTGGGCATGATGCTCCTCCTAAGAGGGATGAACCTCTGTCTGGACCACAGGGTAGCTGTGTTTCTCCTTCATTTGTTCACCCACAGACTTAAAGGGCTTTACTTAGCCCTTGCGTTGGTCCAGGTGCCACATGTGGCCACCTACCAGCATTCGCTGAAGAGTGAGATGTGTGGGCTCCATCTAGAAACCTCCAGCAACTCCAGGTGAACAGTTGCTGCCCCAGAGATGATTTTGAGTCATGACAGTTTAGGGCAAAAATGGCTCTGGTGCAGGGCTTTCTGTGGCTCCCAGTGTGCATTTAACTGGAGGTTTGGGAGGAGTCTGCTGTTTGAACGCTTCGACAACTGAAACCCAGAAGAAAAAGGAGGGTGTCCATAGGTAGTTGCTGGGGAGATCCTAAAGTCTAGAGAGCAACCTTGGGGTTCTTGGTGTTTCTTTGTTCAGCCACCTAAAGTTGGACTTTCTTTTAACCTGTCAATTAGACACAGTCAACCCTAGCAGCATGCTGGCCAGACCCTCTTGCTTTCTTAGAACAGGTGTTACCTCATACCCCAGCCTGTTCTTGCAGGAGTCCAGAGCAATATTCATCCACATATAACCCCTCAGTGTCAAATCTGCCAGCACTTGGCTATGCTCTGACATCCAGGAGCATCCCAGAGTGGGTCAGAGAAGCTGTGCAGGGGAATGACTCCTCTCATCTCCTTCTTCCAAGACACTGTAGTTCCAACATGAGCCAACAAGACAGTATGGCCAGTTAGGTTTCCAAATGAGCAACTCAAGTAACAGAAGCCTTATTTAAATAGCCCCCACTCCCAAGGCTGTCCATTAAGCTTTAGGTACGCATCAGGGACGACTGCCAGCTGGTTTCGTGTGTGAAGAAGAGAGTGTGAATCTGCAGCACGAATGTCGCCAGTCCCTGGGTTGCTCTCAGCCGTTCATTTTCACTGCCGCTGCTCCATAACCTCAGCCTTTTGACTTGCTGGGCTTTATAGTTTAGCCTCAAATTTATGATGGCTTTTCCAGGGTTCCTGATGGCTCTCTGAGACATGAAACTGTTCCTCTGGCTGCAGGACCTTTTCTAGACAAGGTGCTAGGTACCAGGGAGTACATCTGCCCTGCAACAGCCACTCTCTGATGCTCTCAGAGAGGGCTGAGAGACCAAAAGTCCCAAAATCATGAGACACAGCCTCCAAATCATGAGACTGGGGGAAAAAGGTCAGCTGGTACAGGAGCAATTTAGGGTCCGTTTTTAACCTGTGAACTTCCCCTATTTACCCTGTATGACACATATGTAGCTTTTACCTAGTTTTAGATGTGTTTAGATGTGTTTTAAATCCTGTAGCAGGAGCTTTCATGTGCAGCTCTCACCTGCCTACATGGTCCCTCACCAGGCAGTGTAACAGGGCAACAGGACACCCAGTTTCTGGAAGGATCACTATTGTAGGCTGGATCCTTTGTCAACCACAGATTATAACAGTTCACCTCACTGATACCACAGGCACTCATTTTAACAAAACAGTACCTTTAGCTGCAGACTGTGAGAAGGGGGAAGTGGATGTGTGGATCTACCCAAACACCAGGCACGGGTGTTTAAAACCTCTAGCTGCTGAGGGTTCACGTACACCAACAGTGTATCATGAGATAAATCACTTTCCTCAGAGATTATGGCTGAGTTCCCCTCCTGAAAGGCAGATTAGTAATACCTTATCTCTTCTACCATATTTTTTTGAGAACAGAGTTAAATATTAAGGTGGTAAATCTAATCCCAAGGCCTTCCTGCTTCCCTACAGCTGCTATTTTTGGCCTACAGATGCTCCATAGCTTATTTTAACCAGCACGAGTCAACAGATGGATGACCTGTTTCACCACAGTGCTCTGTGTCTCGCAGTTGTACACTAGTGTCAGCACTGACACAGAAATGCTTGCCTCTACTGAACCACCTGAACTCTTGGTAACTAAACCAAAGCATTTGCCATGCCTCAGTTCAGCAGAAGGCTGCTCAAAGGTCTTGTTTCTTAAGAGTCTTCTCCACGGCTGCAGCAGCCAGGAGAGTGTTCAAAAGAGGGTAAAACTCAAACAGAAATCTAGCAAATAAAAGAAACTTCATGGTTTCATCTTTCAGAAGTCAGATGAAGATGTGTTTTTTGTTTGGTTTTTTTTTAATAGGCATTAAAGCTGCATTGTACAGTTTTTATTTGCCTCTGCACTCAAATCCCATCAGTGGTTTCCTTCTGATAAAGCTAGGATCAAAGCAGACCTTTTAAGATGGAGTTGTGCTCAGACCAGATTGCCAGTAAAGTTCTGTACTTTCAAAACACCCTTTTTTACTCTATAGAGCTTTGAAACTGTATAGTTTCAAAATTATATGTTATCATGTTCTATTGAAAGTTTTGAAGCCTGTTATCTTGAGCATGTCAATAAAGATGATTGGTCTGCTAGAAAACTAACTGGAACCTTTGCTGCTTTTCCTTTGTATGCTGAGGCTTGTTTATAGGACTGACTTCATCTACTAATCTGTTTATTACTAATGAAAAAAAAAAGAGACCCCCCCTAAAAACCCCAAAACCAAACCAGTTCACTGAATTGTTGGGCTAGAGGATCATAATCTATTTTTTTTTCCCCCACAAAGATACCACCAACATATTTTCTATTCTGGCTAGTGGCCAGAAAGTTTAATAGTTCACAGAGGTTACAGACAGGTAATGTAGGTTCTACATGAGAAAGGGAAGCGCAGGCTCAGAAGAGGACTGACACTGATGATGATGATGATGAGTTCTGTAGGTTGTGTATCTCTCACATCTGAGAATTGGTGTCTTACGATACTAGATCTGAGTGGTCAGACCAATGCCAGTTAGTGACCTTGTGTCACACAGTGACCACGTGCTACTAAGAAGAGCAGGTATGGCCACTCAGAAAAACTCAGGTCCTCTTTCACCCAAGGTTGAGTTATGCTTTAAAACATGCAAGCTCTTTTCTTTTCCAAACATTGGGGGCAGGAAGGAAGGTGTGAAGGGATGGGTCATTTTTATCTTAACCATTATAAACATGATGCTTTTAAAAATTATAAACCCCTCAAAGTGTTCAGCTCTAGCAATAATCCTTGGCATAGAAGGACGATCAGAAAATTATTAGAAAATGAAAAATACATAAAATAATATGCTCCATGGACATAAATACACTCATGGACTTCACTATGTCTCTTTTCTCTTCTGTCCTTCTGTATCCCAGGTGAATTAATTCAGAGACTTCCAGGCGGTGCTTTGTTCAGCCCCTGGGCTTTTTTTTTTACTTCTCCCTCTCTTCCCCGTAACTGTATCTGCAATTTTCTTTTTTTCTTTCCCAATAGAGGCTATTTTTATCACTCCAACTTCTCTGTTGGAAATAGAAATAGTTTTATATTAAGAGCTCATAGACAAATTAAACACACACACACACACACACACACACAAAAACCCCAAAACAAAATAAAGCCTTTTTCGTGCCTCCCGAGGGATGACAGATATTAATGCTACTGGCCTGAGTGAGCAGCAGAAGCTCCCTCTAGAGTCTCTGCACCTCCAGGGACCCTTTTCTGCTTCATTCAAGGCCCAGGCTCCAGTGAAGACCTTGACACTCACCCTGAAGCAGTAAGCTCTAAGCTGACAGGCTCACAAAAGCCCACAGGCTTTTCGGGGCTCGGCAGTTACATTTTCAAAGCAAAACAACTGAAGAGAGTGATGTGGTTAGGGCTGCTGTCCACCTCCACGTGGCTCCAACAGCCAGACAGACTGTTTATCTGAAGCACTCGGCTTAGAACTTGCAGCATCCACAGAGAAGGCACCCAGTGGGGTTACTCAGTTACAAAGATGCCTCAATAGTCAGCAGAGATCAGAGGTGCCTCTGGAGACTGATGGTGGGTGCAGCTCAGGCTGTGGCTGAGCAGCTTGCAGTACAACCCTTACCTCCACCGACCTCTGGCTGCTCCACCGCTGACTACGTGCTATTTACTACTAGTTGTCTTGTGCCAGCCTTAGTGATGCTTTTGGCCCCTGTTCACAAGAAGGAAGATCTGGTTTTTAGACAAAACACCAGTTTCGTACTGATACCTGCTACTTTCTAGGAAAGCCTGAGACAGAGCACCTTTCCTTTCCTCCTGGTAAATCTGGGCCCCCTGCCATGAGGAATGCAGGGTGCACCGACTCACAACAACCGCCTACAACTACCTGAAGGGAGGTTGTAGAGAGGAATGGCACAAAGCTGCACCAGGGCAGGTACAGATTAGATATTAGAAAAAATTTTTTTTACTGAAAGAGTTGTCAGGGCCTGGAACAGGCTGCCCAGGGAGGGGGTTGAGTCACCTTCCCTGATGTGTTTAAAAAAAGGGTAGATGAGGTACTTAGGGATATGGTTTAGCTTAGGATGGGGTTGGCTGGACTTGATGATCTTAAAGGTCTTTTCCAACCTTGTGATTCTGTGATTCTGTGAAGTATCAAAACAGCCAACTCTAAAGCCCTGACAACAGGATGAGAATGTGCACTGCATTGCAGAGGGGCAAAGTCACAGGGGGAGATTTCATAAATTGTCTGCTGAGTGCTGCGTTCTGATCTTCAGTTTAAGGAGAAAACCCCACTGCAGGCCTGGAGAGCTAAGCAGAGACAAGTGAAGCTCAGAACTGGGGCTAGGTGCAGTGGACAGGGCCAGAAGACAATTCCCTGGACAGGGCAAAGAGCCAGGAGAAGGTAAGGGAGGGGAGCAAGTGGATCTCCTCCTCTTTTCTGATATGGGGCTAAGACATAGAGCATTACTGCTGGGAAGGGTCCAGGCTCTGGAGATGACAGGCCAGACCTTCAGGAGAGGCAGTCAGCACATAGTTTTTTTCTCTACAAGCAAAAATTCATGTCTCTGGCTGCACTTTGCTGGTGGAGGCTTTGCACTTGGCAGCTGACAGTCATTTAAGGGTGAAGGTCTCTTCAGGTTGATCTTAGATCCATGGCTTAGGCAACAGGCCACAAGCCAAGAAGAAAAAAGCAAGGCAGCTTAAAACATCACAGGCAGCTCCTCCCTGGCACTCTCTCACAGCTGCTAAGTGCAGGAAGGAGACTTGGAGAAGAGCAAAGGAAAGAAGCAAGAGAAAGAGACAGAGGGAACCACTTGTCTCTTCTACCACTTCCTTCCTGCACTGTATCTCCACTGCTTGCTGGTGAGACGTACCTCTGAGGGAAGCACGTCTTCATGCAACGAGCGGCAGACAGCAGACGTAGGCAGTGCAGAAAGGAGAATATTCAAACCCAGGTTCAAAAGAAGTATGCAAAGCCCAGGGGGAGGGGAGGAGAGCATACTTTCAACCACTCTTGAAGGTTTTTTGGCTAAGGTGCAAGGGGTAGATGGCCGCTGAGCAAACAAGATGGTACACCACTCTGCTGCGTCCCCGACACAGCTGCTGCCATCTCCCTCACGTATGAGTTTTACATTCACCTGCTGTGCTTTACCTCTGGGAGGTCTCCAAGACACTCTGTGGTACGCAGGTCTACAGCAGCTCTCTCATCAGTCAGATGTAGCTGAGTTGAGGACAAGCTCCTGTTTGACATGTCCCAGGTGAGGTCTGGGCAGAGAACTGCTGCTGACCCTGAAACCAAACATCCTTTTTTTATCCCCTCTATACAGAAGTTTTCTAGGTGGCCCAGAGAAGACCCCATCTCACTCACCAAGGGTGGCAGATGCCCAGAGGCAGCAAAAATCTCAAATCATCACCAGCTCTTATTGCAACCATCATTTTTCCAAGTTAACACCAGCTATCAGTACATTTTCACTGCTAGGAAAGAAGGAAAGTAATTTTATACCTCTCATGCAGAAACCTTGCTGCAGTCCAGATGAGTACCATGATGTCTTCACCCCACACAGTAGCGAGGATCCTCTTCTTCAGTTGTTCTTAAGATGGGATATTTGAAACTAAAGGACACTACAGAATCCCCTTGAGATGGCTTGTACCCACCAGACTCCAGACGGTCCAATTCGTAGATGTGGAGAGATGTGACCCTCTAGTAAGACACTTTGTCCCAACGATCATGGTGCCTGCCACCTGCTAGCCCTCACCAGTGTGTCAGCGTGCGAGCAGAGCATGGTCTGCCGCAGGGAGAAGTGGAAGGTAGATGCAGAGCTTGGTCACACCCTCCAGGGTACTTCTACACATGCAGTGCTTTCCCAGTTCCTCTTCCTGCAGAACCCCTTTCAAATGTTCTTACCCTGGTAAACAGGTTGCTCTGTGGCTGGTGCCAGGGATGGTAGGTCCCCAGGGATGGCAGGTACTATTGCCTCTGTCCCATCTGCTCACTTGCCAGGACATCTTCACTCAGAAGCTGCTGTCATTGAGCAGGCTCTGACTGTGTTGGGGTACTCACTAGAAATTAATGCCTCTCAGTGTGGGCCAGGAGATCATCTCTTGGCATTTATGGCTGTGGCTGGCACCATGCTGCTGTGAGGGTCTTGCAGGGTAGGCAACCTGTGTCCATTTTCTCATTGTGTTCTCATCATCTGGTAACTAAATGAAATCAGAGGACCTGACTGCCCTTCTAGCTCTAGGGATCTTGCATGGTAGGTGGTCTCATAGGCATTCAGGATGGAGCTGCTTGTGCCACTTTAGTGATTGCTCTTTCCCACATGGAGTGGAAGGAATGGCCCCACCAGCTTGTCCACCGGCCCAACGATGCAGAGGACAATCCCATTGCACCACAGAAGACTGTTTCCCTTTGGTCTGCTTGCAGCAGGCCCAAACAAGGAACAGAAAAATGTTCTGAGGCTGATAAAACCTTCCTTCTCCCATGCATGAACTCAGGGTTAACGAAATTGCTCATGCACAGCATGGACCAGGACAGCTCATACCCCTCTGTCTGAAGTGACTCAGTTTCTGTCAAGACATCCCCTCTTGTGGAGTTAGCTGGCTGTTCCCCATGCAGGTGTCCACCCTATAAGAGAATACCCAAAGGCTTAGGCCAGACAAGACTTTTTTCATCAAGGATGTTATACCGTGGATACCTTCAACTCCTAAGTATAGCAAAGTACAGTCTTTAAGAGCACACAAGATTATCACACAGGCGCCTCTCTATTCCTCTCTTCACTAGGAGAAGATTGTTGCAGAGAAATCATCATGTGACTTCACAATAAACACTTCTCCCAGCACTGCTAACCAAGTGCCAGGTCTGCTTTTGTGTGTGGGCATCTCTGAAAGGTGGAAGTTTTTGCAGTGCTCCTGTTCAAAGAGCATTAGTTTTCTTCGCCTTCACTTCCTACATGTGTGTATGTTCTTCTCTTGTTTATTTCCTCTAACTACACTTATTTCCTGTTGTTTCCTAGAGGCATCAAGCATGTGTGGCAGGCAGTTTCTTGATGGGTGTTGCTATGGTGTGTTACATAGCACTACAAGTTTACATTCTTCAGGAGTTGGACTTGATGATCCCTGTGGGTCCCTTCCAACTCAGGATATTCTGAGATGATTCAGCCGCAGTTGTTCAGCAAGGGGAGGGAGAGGAGAAGTAGGAATTAGCTAGATCTAAACCAGCATGTTGCAATACAGTGTGGATGTACACACCAGTGGCCGGGTTCTGGCTCAGGCATGCTGCGTAGTCTCTGACACAACTACCACTGCCCGCTTCAGAGAGTTCCCCCATCATCTGACCAACCATAACCCATAGATTCTTTTGGAAGTCTGCCTCTGAAAATCCTACTGTGCACATTTTTGGTTACTCAGTTTGAAAAAAATTAAGACTAATGTCCTCAATTTGCTCTGATCAGCAGCTCCATCTTATTTATGAGGCAGCCTGGTTTAGGAACAGTCCCTGATACCTTGCTGTGCAAACAGGGATGCTTTAGTCAAGAAATTCCTTGTGAAGAAAGGCACTTTTTCCTGGGGAAAGTCCAACCTTATTCCCAGGGGATTCTACAAGAGATCCAGGAAAATTTACCTATCTCAGGTGCTTCCCCAAGACAAGCATCCCAGTTTTTCCCTTGAAATGTCCTGTTGGCACATACGGGATCTTTACTGACACATTTTTGAATTATGGAAATGTTAACCTTCTACCTTGCCTTCTGATTCTCAGGAAACACCAGCTGGAAAAAGAATAATGGATAATTTTACCAACACAATTATAAACCTCACATTTTGCACAGGAATTCCCTACAATGAGACCAAGACACCTCTGGTTGCCGTTTATAGCATCGTTTTTGCCATAGGCGTTCCAGCAAATTGCTTAACTTCCGTGCTTACGTTTGTACAAATCCTGAGGCATCAAGTAATCGCCATCTACATTTTCAGTTTATCATTGTGCGAGCTGATGTATTTAAGTACCTTGCCTCTCTGGATTATCTACGTGAACAATGGGCACCAGTGGCATATGGGTGCCCTGGCTTGCAAAATAACAGGATTCATCTTTTTCTGCAACATATACATCAGCATTTTGCTGTTGTGCTGCATTTCTGTGGATCGTTATGTGGCACTGGTGTACGCTCTGGAGTCAAGGGGGAGAAGAGGACAGAGAAGCGCAGTCATAATAGTGTGTACTGTCGTTGCTGCGGTTGCGGCAATCCACTTTCCGGTATTTATCATAGAAAATGGTACCAGTGAAGATAACTTGACCTGCTTCGAGGCATTGCCCCTTAACGAAAGATTGGCTATTTTCTGTTTTCTCAGATTCCTATTGGGACATGCCATACCTTTCATAATCCTCATTTTCACAAACTACAAAATTTTCCAATGTACAAAAACAAGCACCAGCTTGACTCGGCACCTGAAGGTCAGAGTGAAGCGTCTGGGAATTGCCATTATTGTCATTTTCCTGATCTGCTTTTCTCCCTACCATGTGGTACTCCTAGTAAGAGCCATAAACTTTTTGCTTAATAGAGATTCCTCATGTCCATTTGAAAAAGATATATATTCAGTTTTTACAGGGTTTCTGTGTTTTGCCACTGCAAACAGCATTGCCGATCCGATAATCTATGTGCTGATTACTGAAAACATCAGAAAAGATTTTTATATGAGTCTTAGAAGATGGAGATTGAACTCAGGCAAGCTGAATTCAACCATTAGACACAACAATGGCATCATAAAATTGAAAATGTCAAAAGAATCACAAGAAGAAGGGCTAAGAGAAGAAAGCAAAGAAACCCTGGATTAATCTGGCATTCGAAAGAACTGTAATAGTGGCAAAGACCAAGAAAGTGGGAGCTAGAAGTTAGCTGCTGACACAAATAAGACATTCCCAACACCAGCTGTGGGCTGCAGACTGCAGCACACGGATATTTACATGCTGACATCCATAGGAAGACGTGCCATATTGCAACTGTCAAGCAATGCCTTGGGGACACTACGAGAGTGATACTTCCTTTTCCTGTCTGTCTCCTATGGTAAAGTTTGCCCACCAATATCATCGGTGAAAATACTGGTTTGCTTAGAACATGTTGAATAAACTAAATAACTTACTTCGAGTCAAATCAAAATCTTAAAAGCATGGGTTTTGGACTGGCTCTTTTCCTTGTATGAATTCCGAACCAGCTTTATCTTCTGAGATGGACCAAAAAAACCCCACTGCTGAGAAAAGCAATGTAGGGTCCAGACTTACAGTTTTAGTTCTTGAGGAGATACATGTTCAGATACACATAGTGTGTTGTTAACAGTTGTGGTTAACCAGTGGAAGACTAAAAATGAAAAAGTCTTTCCACAAGAGCCTTGACAATGTTCCTGACACTTCAGTATGCAGCTTTATCTACTTTGCACGTTCTGGGGAGAATTAAAGTGCAACACAGTGACCTGACAGCACAGACCAACAGTACTTCTACTGTGTTAGTCAAGACCTTGCACTGTCCTGAAATACTTAAAATGTACAATTCTAGGACTTGATATTCTACAATTAGTAGATTTGACTTATTTTGCAGATAAATCTTTCCAAGTGGTGTCACAGACTCGTTTTTTATGGTGTCTCCAAATGTCTGTTGAATTTGTGTTTCATTTCTAAATAAGCTAGCACTTCCCTTTCAGTATTGATCCAACTTTCAGCTCTGGGCTCCAGTATCAGTTCCTCTAAAGACACTTGTGTTTTATCAGAGGAAAACATCAAGGAGATTTCAAAATGTATCGCTAATTCCAGGGATTAGCAGGGTCTGATGCAACATCTGTAATTGTTTTGCCTTGCCAAATTTACATGTTGTTCTAAATTACTACTTTGTTATGCATCCTCTTTTAATGAAAATCCTCAGAGCTTCTTTGTTAAGATGCACTGTGAAATAAAAGCCTTAGGGGTGACAAGGCTCCATACATCCTGATCCAACACTGAAGATAACCTAGATGATCTCCAGGAGTGCTTTCCAAACTAAAATATTCTGTGATGGGGACACCAAGCAATCTATTCACATGGGAAAACTGCAATTCCTGACTTCTTCAGATAAATGGAAAAGCAGCTTCACATCTTAGTGAGGACATCAAGAAATGCTATTTCCACATTGCTAAACCATCCCATCAGACAAGCCGTGTCTCCTGTGATGAGTTGAAGCATGCAATCTGCTTTGTCACACAGTGTCTGACTGCACCAGAGGCAAAGGAAGGGTCACAACACTGGGACACTTGCTAGAGACATAGAAAAGGATGAACAGATCGCAGGGATGGATTGATTGCGTGGATCTTCCCATCCTTTCCTCCTGCATGGAGAGTACCAGAGGAGCTGCAGGGTCTGTTCTGTTCTGTGAAGAAAGGTTCACCTACTACATCACTTCTGCAGTTCTCAGCCCAGCTATTTGGATCTGCCCCCTGATTTCCTCAGCTCAATTTAAGCTACAAGATGACTTGGAGGGGTACAGAATAAAACCTAGGCCGTGCCTCCCAACTTATCACTCACCAGTGTAACTGGAGCAAGATTCAAAAATTTCACTCTTTTGTATTAAGCATTTACTCAGGTATAACTTTCATAATTTTACTTAAAGAAGAGTGGGCTACTCAATAAATAAGATATGATTTTGTTTTTACATGTGTCTCAGACGTTCGTAATATACCTGGAAGATAAGTGGGTTGCTGATTGCTTTAATTATGACAGTGAACCTTGGAGTGAATAATTTCTGGCTATGAACTACTGCTAGCCAAACTAGTTTTTGCAGGTAATATATCTGATTTGTTTGTTTATTCATCAATTTTAAGTTATTTCTGAAGACTGCATTTTGTAAGTAATTGTTAGGGGTAACTCACTTACAAAACTTGATTCCTGCTTAAGAAATGCTTTCGTGTTCAGTGTTAAATTCTGCTTCCAGAGGATAGTTATAGAAATCAGGCAAAACCAGATGACTATACATGACAAAGCTGGTGAATGTGCAGCTGATCTGATTCAGTCCCTGCTATCACGTACCACCCAAGGCTGAATTTCTGTTGGGTAGTGAGCGGTGACACCTAACTCAGAACCAGGCTTTCAGAAATGCCCCCAATCTGACAGCTTTTCTTGGTGAGCACATTGTCATCCTACGGGTCACGCTGTGGGACCAGTCTGTTAGGAAACATTGCGAAATGACGCCAAAGTTGCCTCACAGGTTGGAATACCTGTCTTACTGACAAACCAGCAAAACAAAAAGTAGCAGATAAGGACAAAGAGATGTAATAGGGTTTTTAACCTCTTTGGTGTGCAGGGAAGTGCACAGGCTGGCAGCATCCCCACAGCAGGATCTCCCAGCGTGTCTTCTGCAGCTAGTATCTAGAGACAAGGACGTGATAACTACCAGTCCTCTCCATCCCTTCTAGTCCCTCCTGGCTTGGTTTGTATCCCGCTGCACTCCTTCCCCTGCACAGTGAAACTCTGCACAGGAGAGGGCGCTTCTCATGCTCTGTTTGCACCAGGGATGCAGCATGGTCTCACCGTGTAAGAGGGGGAAAGCAAGGAGAGCCAAACAGAGTTAAATCCGTTACCCCAAATCAGATTGATACTGATATCTGGTAATAGTGTTATCTACTGTCATCACAAACAACTGGTAAGAAAGAGTAGGACTCTAAAATCATTATGTCTCATCACTGTAATATAGATGAATGATAACTTTGAGAGTTTACTCTCTTATTCCATGCTGTAAGAAATTCTCAGAGATAACAAAGCAAAAAACAGCCTTGCAGACAGATGGAAGGTCTTCTGAGAAGAGATGATAAGCTATGTGGTAAGAAATTCATACCACACCACGTGAATATGATCTACACAAGCAACCTCAAAGTAAGCCTTCTCAAGACAGCATGAAATGATCCATCCTGTTTGACAGCCTAGGTCTCTAACAGGGCCCAGACACTTCAGCCCGTGACTGCAGAGCATCCCCTGTAAGCTCAGCAGTTTGTCTTGAAATATCTTCTTGAGGGAGGTGAAGAATCAAAGAGAAGAGAGATACTGTGGGGAAAAAGCCTGTTGTATGATACACAAAGTCCTGAAAAGCCCTGTAAACCTGAAGTCGCAGATGTGCTGAAAAGTATGCAAATACTCTTGTGTTCAAAAACCTGCTTAGGAATGCATCAGTCTGTATCACAGTTCCCAATCTGTAAAATGGGACATTTCTCCCCTTGAGCATTGTCTGTCTGTCTGCATGGTTTAAAATACAAGCCCTTGCAGGAGATAACTAGAAAGAGCGAGCAGATGTGCGGGCTGCACATTCAGTGCTTACTGCAACAGGCACTGAACTGTATGGACGTGACTGTAAGTTACCAAACCACAAATTGGAATGAGTCAGCACTTTCAAGGTCAGATTCAAAGCACTTTATTTGCTTCTATTTATCCTGGTGCATCTGAAAAAGAAGAAAGAAGGGAAAAAAAAAAAAAAAAAAAAGAAGGAGGTTTTAATTTTAACTTCAGGTGTCCTGGTAACACACACACTAGACCCTTGGGGACTTCCCTGGGACTTTTCCTCACTGGGATATTTTGGTGTTTGGGTGTGTTTTGTTGCTTCCAAAAGGTAAGAGTAAGGCCAGTCCATAGAGTTGACTTACAGAGTGGAAATGCTCAGGGCCAAACACTCACAAGGCTCACAGCATCTCTCCGTGTACAGGACTGAAAACAACCAGTAAGACTGATGGCATTTGCCATTGCAGCTTCTGTATACAGTAGGCCACTAGTAATAATCTTTAAAATCCTCAGTGCTCGAAATCTATCCACGTGGATGCTACCTCTCAAGTTCTTCCCTTCCTGGCATGATTTTGGTGGGTTGGGAAGCACTTTCTTAGCATCAGATTTCTGGAAGGGTCTCTGGCAGTGCGAACCTGATGAGGCAACAGCATTATTACTTACTTATTTCATTAATTCTGGGTTATTTTTTGCCGGTCTTAAACATAGTCAAGAAGACTGGGCTCACACTACCCACTACAGGTAGTTCTGATTATTGTAAATTTGAAATTTATAGGTGACTTGACAACATGTTGGATAAAGGACATTTGATTGGGTATTAAAAAAAAAACACCCCTGCAATTTTCCATTTAGCTGCATGTACAGTTCCTGTCTATTTCAATACTTTTGTTCAAATCTTTCCTCAAATAAGGCTTACGAAAACAGACAGGCTTCAGCTCTCAGTGGACTGGGGCGCTTAACTGCACCACCTGCAGCAATAACAGAGTCCCAAAGACAACCAACGCTCCACGTACGTGGAATAAGAAGGGAACTCAGGACTTCATCTGAATTGCTGCTTTGTTGCCTGTTACTGTGGGAATGGCCCATCCTCAAAAGGCAGGAGATTCTAGCTAGGCTGCACACAAATCTGATGTTTCTGTCAAACAAGGAGAAGAAGGTGAACTGGGAACTTGTACACAGAGGTGTGAAGAAGATACAGACAGACTGTAAGGTGGAAATCACATTAAATATTTGTCTTTTCTTAGCATTGTTTCAGATACTGGAACCATTTTTTAGTCAAATTTGAAAATGAGAAATATCACTGTACAAGGAAAAATCCCAGAAGTATTTTTCCCTCTGGAGATACCACAAAACCATTACAAACAAATCGATGTGAAGCTAAAGCAAAGTGCTGAAAGCAGCCCTCCTTCCCTAAAAATTGAATGTGCATCTGAACTTTTTTTTCCTGGCCTATAGTTTTAGATCATAATGACTTCAGTCCCCCAATATCAGGAGAAATTTGGGGGTTTAATCTAGAAATGTATCTTGGACATACTATCCCATGATGTAAAAAAAATTAATGTATAATCCTGACTTTTCCATGCTTCAGTATCATATGTCTAATTGACCAGCATGAAGAAAAAAGCTTTTAAGAAAGCAACATATCATTCAAGTATCCAACACCTAAGTCAACTATGGGTTGTGAATCTGTCTCGAACCATACAGCAGAAGTTCCATTTCAGAAAAGACACTGAGAGGTTAATTCCCTATTTCGATACTTCCAGGTGTTGTTTGGATAAATTTGCCTTTTCCAGTGTAATTCAAGCCCTAATTCTTTTTAAGACACAGGATGACGTTTCTCCAGGAGTTTGATGTAGTCACAAGAGGGCACCAGACTCTAGCCTATTTCTCCTGCTGACATGGTGGACTTCAGAGTGGACCAAAAAAAGAATTACTATTTCTTCTTTCTCTAAGTTCACAGCCTGTAATCATAAATTAGTAAGATTCTGTGCTGCTAGGTAAAACAGACTGTACAGATGAGTGTGTACGCGCGCTCATGCTTACCATACAGATAGCTGCTGACACAAGATTGGGCTATAAAGTTTATCCAGTAATGGCAGAAGCACGCAGCCTTTTTCAGATGGTGGCTACAAACAGGCAGGAAAACAAGCAGCAGCAAAAAAAGAAAAAAAAAAAAAACCACCCAAAACAAGCCAGAACTGAAAGCAAGCACGAAAAATCATGGGGACAAAACCAGAGAGTCAATTCCCTCACATCACACAATAAAAAAATGGAGGATGACGGAACTTGCCAGGATCTGTCGTGATTCCCTGGAGAGGATGTAAGTGGCAGGAGGCAAACATACCATCTAAGGCGTTCAGCTGAGCCAGCCCCTGCGGTATGGAAACACCCAGCAAATTCGAAACAACTCTTTCGGGAGCCCCACTCCGCCTCCCTGCCTCGCTCCTGCAGCTCTGCTCACTGCAGCTCCCTGACTTCATCCCAAGTCTATCGGCATTTGGCGCTGTTAGTCGGATTAAGTAAAGCAAATTAAAGATTTATTATTCTGTTAACGTTAGACATGATGAAATGATTGCTGGCAAATCACTGGCTACTGACAGAGCACCAGGAGAGTGGAGTTAACATTCCTTTATTGCTACAAAAGTCAAAGCTGTCTTTCCCATCAAGGCACAGGACTGGAGCAGAGAGCAAGACTAGCTCACAGCCTGTTATCTCTGCTCATACTCATGCTTCTAATCTGAGTTAACCCTTTAGCCAGATAAGGCAGACAGGCATTAGCAATCATTCTCTTAGGAAAACATACAGTCAAAAATTACAGTTTTAATACACCTTTTCATGCCCTCCCTTACTTCTTATGCTCAGGTTTGGATACCCTCCCTAAACTATAATTGCTATGTTCCTACTATATTTTATGACTTTTTTTTTCTGATAGACTGTGTAATTCAGATAAGCTGCCATCAAATCAACATCAGCAATAATTTGTGGATACAGTACGTTTTCTAGTTTAACCTATCAGTTCACCAGACTAAAGCAAAATCTGGAAGCAATCCAGAGACTCCACCAAACCATCAGAGCCTTTGTATACTCTTCTAAAGAGCACAGAGAGGCAATTTAACTTGCAGATAAAGCATTAACTTCTATACTAGCGTATTTCTCTTACAGATGCTTAATTTTATTCTCCTTGTTATTAATGCTGGGTTGAAGGAAAAATCACATTTCACTAACATTGTCAACAGTTTGTTACTAAAGTCTCAACCACTAGAATTAAGCTACCACACAAGAAACTCAGCATCCTTATTTTTCTACTTCTTTTCCCCTTTTTTTCATGGTCCAAACACTTAACAACTTTAAGGCAAACTTAAGCAACTGACCTACATATTGGTAGAAGTTTTGTTAGCTTTAACTATGCTTTTGAATTATAAATCTCCTGTTTGCCACTACTGCAGAAATCAGTTTCCCACTGGCATTGTAATTTTCAGGGACACAACTTCTAGAAACAGCACAGCGCTTTCCAAAAGGCTGGTTTCAAGAGTAACACACTGCAATATCAAAAGATGCAGAACAGCAAAGGTGTAAGCTTCAAATCTAAAAGATCTCAAAGCCATACCCTAACGTATGTTCAAGGATATATGAAAAAAGGAATTATTCATTAACTTCTTCAGCTTGGAACCACTTCGGGCTATTTTGTTCCTACATCATCTGCAGTTTTCAAAGGAAGGTGGAGCTGGTGGGTGAAAAAAGATCTTCATATGCACAGCACAAACATATTCATCAGAAACAGACTAACTCCCAAGATGAAAATATGGTACTTAGCTTGCTGCAAAGAAAGGAATACCTTGTGTAGTGACAGGCTGCACATGCTTTCGGAGCTTGTGGGTGCTATTTAATAGTAGATGCTTTGTTGCCATAGCAACTGTCATACCCTATGGTATTTATGCTTAGATATGGAACACGTATTTTAAGCAGCACCACACAACATGGCATTCAAGTGTCCAAAACGTATGTTTAAAAGATCCTGGTTAAGAAGGAATTAGGTGCGTTTCTCTAGTTATTAGAAAACCTCTGTAAGACAACACTTTTGCAACAACGAAACAAATCTTGTCCCTTACAAACAAAACAGAACTACCATGATGATCCAGAAGAGGGCTTAGAAACCATAAAAATAAAACCCCAAACAACATTCAGCATTTTAAAATCCATCTTTGCTGGTTGCTATTTCATAATCTGGAGACTTTTGCTGTTTGGCACCATGCATGGTGCTTGGTCACTATAGATTTCTACTGCAGTTTTAGAATATCGCTAGGTACAGCTTAGAACGTCTTGACTTCGTGTCATCTGGGCTTTCTTCATACCAGAAATGTCCACCGCCAACACTAAGCCACATATTGGCTGTTGGCTCTGCCTGCCAGTGCACATGTGTTATTTGTGGTTTCATAGCTGGAATTTCTCAAGCACGTTTGTAGCTCCTTTGCTTTTGTAGCTTTGTATGTCACCTGCCACAGAGGACACTTCCTCTGAATTAGCTGGTAACTGTCAATCTTGACGAAAACGCTTCTTTTACTTTTATTTTGTCATACCCTGGTGGGTATGGAGCACAAACAAATACTGTAATATGAGAGTGCTCTTTCTTTCAGGCCTTTTCCACCTTAATGATGGTCAGTAACTTCTGCGGCGTCTGTGAAGGGTCCTTAACTCCAATGTGATCACTTTAGCCAGGCAAGCTAAAAGACTTTGCAGGCTGGTACAAGCCTAACAGCTTTCATGAGTCCCGTTTCCACTGTATTTCCTGCAGTCAAAACATATTGATACCTCTTCTTACCAATGTATTATCGGTTCCCTAAAGCTACTATCTGATCTGGATAAACACAGTGGTGCTGGTTTTAGTGCATAGGCTTTCTTAGTCCAAACTAGCTCATTCTTTGCTCGTTTCATAGCTCATGTCATTCTTAATCCCCCATGTCTCCTAGTAGATAGATCAGATACCCACAGCCATAAAATCTGAGGCCTGAGCCAAGCAGGAAGGGATTTGCTTTGCCACTGTCACACAGACAGCCACATACCCTCACTCCCCTCACCTGTACACTACAGCTCTTCAGTTCTCACCAGCTCAAGCACCCAGCTGAGCCAATACAGCCAACCAACCGTTGCCACATTCAGACATGTATTAGCTGGTGCATGGACTGTGATAAGTGCTCTGACTATGCTATTCTCATTTTGTAAGCCACTAACATTTGATGCTGGCATCATTATCATCCAAGATCAAGCTACAGTTAGCCCACAGATGCTCCTCTGAATGCTTTGGTTTGTTTTACAGGCACCAGATGCTCACTGTTCTTTCTCCATACCAATCCTACAGGTAGAGCAAAAGCCCTTCCAGGCTGAGAGGTGAAGGAGAAGCTTACCCTTACTGAAGGCCGAGCAGACCTTTCAGCCTCCTTTGGTGGTCCACATGTTGTAACAAAACACTCTTCAATTCAGCGCACTGTGACTGCAGCCACATGCAATGAGGTTGTATCATGTACCTGGCTTACGGGGCCCAGCTGAGCTGCTCCAACAGGCTTACTTCTTAGGGAACAGCCACATTTAATTACCCTCCTCAGCCTTTCTTCCATCTGCTCCTGGATGGTTTAGGCTAGCTCTGCTGCAGGAATGTGCTCATCGGCAGGAGCACTCAGGACTGTTTCATTCACCGCCTATCTCAGAGGTAAACAGAATTTGCCAGGTTGAGCTTAAAGGAAATAGCATGTTACAAGTGGGCCTCCTGCCCTACTCTGGGGCCAAATTAAAAAGACAAACACTTTAATCAAACGGTAATTAAGAGAGAAAAAATACGGACTCATAGCAAGTCCATATTGTGTCTAGCAAGCAGAAGCAAGCAAGCTCTGTCCCTGTTCTGAACTGGTGGGATGACAGCCAAAACTCTTCCAAACCTCAGGCAGTCATGCCAGCACAGCACAGAGCTTGAGCTAAAACACCTATTCTCTCAGTAAGACTGGCTAGCCCGCAGCACGGCACTGCACTGATGACAGCTCACAGCTTCCAGCTCAGGGCTGAGTCATGTCTGGTTGGCTCCAAGCACGGGCAGCACAAGCACACGTTTTCCTGCCTCCGACTGCACAGCCGTACTCTGAACCCAGCTGCATAAACCCCGGGGCCCTCGGACCGGAGACAGCACTGCAGGAGCGCAGAGTGGAAAACACTGTCAGCTTGGTGTTGGTCTCCAGAGAGGACTCCATCCTACCTCGCTGAAACTATTTGTTTCAGAGCTTAAGCAACCTCCCGACTAATTTTCCTAACCTCTTTATCTGAGGGCGTGCAAGCCACCGGTTGTGAAACACTGTGCTAAGCCTCATACAAACACTGAGCAAGCGGGCAGTAGTGTAAGAGCCCAACACTCCCTCCGACAGACCTTTCCACAGGCTGGAAATAGAATCAGTGCAGGGATCCAGTGGAAAGTGAGGAACATCACTCTGCATGCATTTCTGTTTCTTATTCATCTACACAAAGATTATCTGCATTAGTTCTTTAAAACTATTAAACCCTGCTATTATTATAACCATTTGTAATGTGGAAATGCCACGGACTGAGCTCCTTAATGCAGCTTGAAATTACACAAATAAACTGGAAATTCCATCTTCTTTGTCTTTTAAAAGCAGTCTCGGCTCTGCTCCCAGCCATTAGGTTCCTGTTAATTTCTGCAGTTTTATAAACACCGTCCAACTCTAAACCAGCCCTCCCATCACTGCCGACTTGGGAAAGTCTGGCCAGCTCAGCAGGGGCTGAACAGATCCAAGAAAGGAGCAGCAAAGCTCCCGAGGCATCAAGCACAGCCCAGCACAGGCTTGCTCCAGAAGGGAAGGAAGGGCGCCTGGAGGGAGAGGGTAGTGGCTGCTTTCCAAGGAGCATGGCACGCAGGTCACACCACCCAGTACCAGCCACCACTGGAGGAAGAAACAGGCCAGGGCTCCCGGCAGAGCAGGCTCTGTGCCGGAGCAGGCAGGCGGCAGGACGGGGAGAGCCAGGGCTGGCTGCCAGCACAGCTCCTGCAGCCGCCGCTGCTCAGCCGCATGGCCAGAGCCCACGCACACACATAGAACTCACAGACTGAACCCAGCCCGTCCTTTACCCGTGCCGAGTGCCAGCTAACACTGCCCAGCCGAGTTCCACTGGGCTCAGCCCACTGGCTCTGGGGTGGGGCCCCAGCTCAAATAAGCCCAAACATGTGCTAAGGACAGATCCTTACCATGGACTTGCTCAGAGAAGTTGAGGTGATGCCTGCTCCTGTCAACCCAGCCCTGTACCTCCTGTTTTCACAGAAAAAAGGGCATCCCATTCACCCCTCTCCAGCTATCACACTTGTATATAGGCCACCAGCGCGTTTAAATCCCCTCAGGACTGCCACTCGCTCTGAAGATTTTGCTGAGTGCCAGTGGCCACCCATCCTCTCAGCAGAGATCTGATGAGCTGGTTAGCACCATTTTCTCTGTCACCTGTGTTAGTCATTTCATCAGCAAGCAGGTTGCTCTGCAGTGTCTCACTTCATCAGCTAGAAGCTTTGAATACGTAACCTGATTCACCTTTTGATTTAAAAGAAGCCTCCCGCCATTTCTGACCAGTAATTCCCCCACACACACTTTTTTTTGGGGGGGTATGCAGTTCTTCATTTCCAATAACCCCTACCAGCTTGCTGTGCAGACATTTCCTTCTAGTTCTGCTCTATGCTTTCTCTAGAACTTCAGCTTCAGCATCAGTTCCGCTTTTGCTTGCAGATTATTTTAGCTGCAAAGTTTTAATGGGCTGGGAAAGCTTTAACAATATATAAATATCTGTTTAGGAAATTACCATGTTTTCACCTCTCTTTTTAACTCTGGTGTTAAAACTTCATTTACTGAAACCAGTAGGAAGATGAAAAACTTTACAGAGCAGCTAAAATTTGATCAATCTCGTTATCACACTGCAGTTACAATTCAATTAAATTTTTTATAATGCTACTTCAGTCCTGTCAGAGATTGTTTGCTTTCTAGTAAATACTTTGGGCTGTATTGTTTCACATAGGCCTGGTCCAGATTTTCCCATTATGACTTTCAACTTTTGTTTCTCACATACGTGAGATACGAGTTGTTTTCTCCTGAGACTAATCAAAGCTTGTCATACCGAGATGAGACATAGAGAATTTCTCAGCTTTTCAAAGAAAGAATGCTGAGAACCTTTTAAAATTTTTCTTTCGGTGGTTTTATCAGAAACAGAGGTGATGCAGTTTTAAGCCATCAGACATCCTCTTGTTTCACTGGAGTATTTACTGGGGGAAAAGAACCCCACAAACAGAAATGTCAGAACCTTCTCATTGTATCAAAAAGGAAAAGAAAGGAGACTTAGGTAGATGATGTTATCACTAGAAGATGATGTTATCACTAGAAAGAGCAGTAAGAATGACCCCTTCTAGCAGTGATCTTGCAGGGAATAGCACCCACACTGCCTCAGAAAGCAAGTCCAGAGAGGCTCAAAGGCTCCTGCAGGATTTATTGTGGGATTACCCATTTGAATTCTTTGCAGCAAAACTAGAAGGAGCCAATGTCAAGCTGAAGAGAGCTTGAGAACATCTCTTTGTGGTATTTTCAAAGTTTTGCCTCATATTTTTGCGCTATGATGCCGTAAGTGTAGTGCAAGAAACTGTTAAAAAAACCCCGAACCAACAAAAACCAAGGGGAAATACTGCCCTTTATAACCTGTCTTGTCCAAAAGCAGAGAGAGCTGTTCTACTGAAACCTGACTCCCTCGCTCCCTCCTCCTCTCTCATATCAAACTAAAGCTCGATCGTTTCACAGACTCTTACCGAACCTCAGCCCAGGCCTGGCTGACACCTCCCCCCGCTGCTTTACCCCCCCTTCGCCCCTCCCGGCCCCTGCCCGCGCCGCGGGCTGGCAGCAGCTGCTGCTGTGTCTCCCCTGCTCTTTCCCGGCAGCCGCAGCCAGGACAAGCCCGGCTCCCCCCTCCCTCCCCTGTGGAGGCAGCCGGCACGTAGCTGCAAAACCGGGAAAGCCACGGCGGAACGCTCGGCCAGCCTAAGTGCTTGCAGATGTGCAGCAGCACCGAGCTGGAAAGGCGGAGCAGCGTTAAAACTGCTTTAACGGAGCAGCGGTAAAAGCCTTCAGGGCTTTGGGCTTCTCCTGGGGTTTTTTTTCGGTTGTTTTTTCTGTCAGCAGGGCGGCCGCAGCTTCTGGGACAGCGGCTTTTGAGGGGTGCGAGCCTTCACTCCGTCCCCTCGGCACAAGGAAGCAGCTTCCGAGGCCAGTGACTCCGAGACCAGGCCCAAACAGGAAATGCCACAAGCCTTGCTAATGGAGTCATGAGGCTTGGCACCCCCGCGGGGCGGCAGCACCGGGGACGGGAGAAAGGCTGCGAGGGCGGGCCGGCAGCGGTTGGCGCCGAGGCCTTCCCGGCCCTGAGGGAAGCAGCACCCGATGGCAAAAAGCGGCCAGACCCAGTTGGGGGGCTGGGGGAAGGGCTGCTGCCCCCCCCCCCCTTGAGGCTCCCTGGGCGCCCCACGGGCTGTAGCAGGGCCAGGCCCAAACCTGTTCCCGCCGGAGCCGGTGGCCCAGAGCCCAGACACGCCACGGCGCCTCGGCGGCCGTTTGAAATCGGGGCTCCGCCCCGCCTCTGTGTCCCGCCAGCCTCTCACGGCCGAGGGGGAGGGCTCGGACGCCATGGCAACCCCGCAGCCTCCCGTGGGCGTCGCCCGGGGGCGAGAGAGGCCGGGCGCCGTGGAAACCGTACCGCAAATCGCGGTGGGGAGCGGCGGCTACATGGTTTGGCGACAGCCAATAGCAGCCGCCGCTCCCTTGTAGGCGCGGCTGCCGGAGCAGGCCCAGCCCCGCCGCGGGAAGACGGGGCGGGGGGAAGAAGCGAGTCTCTTTGTGGGCTTTCACAATAAGATGGCGGGCGGGGAGAGGCGGGGCTGCTCCCTACGGCTAGCCCCGCCCTCTCCCTCAAGCGCGGAGCGGTTGGTGAGGCGGGAGTGGGGGATCCTGCGCTGAGAGGCGGCAGCGGCAGCAGCGGCGAGGCGGTAAGTAGGTAAGGCTGGGCCGCGTCGGGCGCGGGGCTGCGGGTCCGCCCTCCTCCCCCGGGGCCCCGCGTGGGGCCCGCGCGGCGAGGGGCCGGTGTCGGTGTAGCCCGCGGAGGAGGGAGCCGACTCAAAATGGCGGCGGGCCGTTTGCCGGCAGCGCGGGACGATGAGTAATCACCGCCCGGCGCCGTTGGCGGTTACCCGCCCGTCCCCGGAGCGGTGAGTGGGGGCAGGCCGAAGGGCCTCGTCTCCCCGTCAGTTGCGGGCGCCCCTCTCCTCCGCTTCGGTCCCTCCCCCAGCCGCGCACCCTTCTCGCCCGCGCCTCCACCCCCGGGTAGCCCGTCCGCACCGCCGCACGCCGCGGCGCCGCTGCCCTCCCACCGCCGGCGTGCCGTTCCGGGGACCTCCCCCGGCTCCCCGAACGCACGCATCGCGGCTCAACTCCGCCTCGGCCCCCGCCGCGCTCCCTCCCCAGCCTGCGTACGCCGCGCCCGCCGGTCACGCCTCTCCCCGCCGTCTCTGGCGGGCCGCCCCCACCCCTCCCGCTCAGCCCCCCCCCATCCTCCGTGCCTGCGTTTCCCCCGGCTTTCTGCCCTTCGCTCCGCCTGTTGTCGCCCAGCCCAGGGGTGTACGGCTGCCCCGGCTTCCCAGCCTACCCCTCCTCGGGAGCTTGTGCCCTTTTCCTAAGCATCTCGTGTCCTGGAGGGGTGCCTGACAGCCCCCTACGCCCGGGGGTGCACCAAACCCCAGGGCTTCATAGGTGCCTTTGTCCCGGTCCGAACAGGGATGTTTCTGGCCCTGCCAGCCATCTGCTGTGTCTGCAGCTCGCTTTATAACCCGGCACCACGCACACATGCCTAAAGAGGAGTACCTGGCTTTCCATCCTTTTTTCATCATTACACGTGGCTTTGATTTCTTCCCACAGTTGTTATTAAGGACAATTTTGGAGTGGGGAGATTGGAGTGATAGAGGGGAGATATATTGCCTTCTTACCTAGCTGTGCTAACCATCATCGCTATACTTGTATCTGCCCAAAAAGAAAAAGCACCCAGCTTGAGTGAACCTCCAGCACTAGATAGTTCTTGTCTCTCTTCTCATAAAGATGAACGGTCCTAAAACTTCGTATCTTCTCTGCTATCCGAACTCTTAGGAAGCAACTTTCTCCCTTAAGTGTATCTTTGGCAGCGTATTACTATATGACTCTGGACTGAGTGTGAATCTGGAATGTTTTAAGTTGAATGCTGTAGTGGTGAGTTGCATCAGACTTCAAGCACCTTGTTTGTAAAGCAGACCGGGTATTTGTCAATCCCAAAAAGCAAAATCGCTAATTAATTACATAATACTGTGCTACTATCAAAAAAACCCAACCAACCAAAACCCTGCAAAACCCTCAATTTTTCATACTGCATCGTGCTACAGATAGCTGCTGTTGACAGTTTTATTTCAAACAGTGGTTAAGTTGAGCAGACTTAAGTTTAGGCTCCAGACACTTGGATGGTAGTGGAAGATGGGAGATGATATAGCTAGTCAAGATATTGCCTCTCAGACAGAGACAATTGCTACTTGAAATTATCAGTGAATTTTGAACACCTTGACTCTAAAGCAGCAGCAGTCTTGCTGTTGTTTACCAAGAGGTTTTACACAATAGTTGATACCTTTTGGGGTATGTTAATATGTAAATCGATAGAGAATCATACTTACTTTTTAAATTGGTTTTAAACTTAGTATTGTCTTAAAACAACATTGTAGGTAGTGCAGGGAGTTTGGGGGATGTTGTTTATTTGGAAGGTCTTAATTGCATCTGATAATGACTATGAAGTTAATTTTCTTTTTATATTTTTGGTTGTTTGGGTTTTTTTGCTGAAAGTTTAAGTTTGAGGCACGTTTGTATTCCAGTTAATAGAATCTGATTAAATAATTGCTGTGATGTTAGCATAGACTTAAAGAATGTGCCCACATATACTATAGTTCTTTTATTGCTTTAGGGAAGAACCTGGAATCACATGCATCAGGTCTTACGCATTATTATATGTCCCGGGAAAAGTGTTTCCTTGTTTAATATGTTAATAGATTACA
The DNA here is from genome assembly GCA_020800305.1 of Porphyrio hochstetteri. Classification (NCBI taxonomy): domain Eukaryota; kingdom Metazoa; phylum Chordata; class Aves; order Gruiformes; family Rallidae; genus Porphyrio; species Porphyrio hochstetteri. The sequence continues at coordinate 62,174,981 of CM036908.1, read as the reverse complement.
GACTGGCTACTGGTCTGCCAGCATGTCCTATGTCTCTTCCTTTGTGGACGTGATAATGACTCTTTTACCAGGAACTCATGCATTCCCCACCAACAGTCCCTTCCTGTATCAGTCTGCTCTTTTGGGAGGCAAACAGCCAAAGCCTCTTCCTCTAAAATTGTCTAAATGACACTAGAAAATATGTTTGCTTATCATTCTCATGAGTGCATCATCTTTATCTGTAATTCTTGTGGAATTTTTTGTGGGTTTTTGTTTGGTTAGTTGTGTTGATTCGGGTTTTTTTAACGAAGCTTACATCCTTGTCACCTACCCTAAACTAAAACCATACCTAGCAGGAATTTGGGGATTCAAATAGTTGCCATATACAGGTTCTCAAAGAGATTGCCTTTCATTTATAGAGTGTTTTGAAAGTAAGCCTAGGGAGCAAAAACTTCTGAACTTTTATAGCATCGCAAGGTGTTTGACAGAAATAAGAAATACTTTATTGTCTTGATATCATTGTATCTCATTGGAGTTGTAGTTCATATGCCTCGCGACCTTGTCTTGAACGTTGCTGTGAGCTCAATCTGTAAAGGAAAATGAGACTGTAAGTTGCTTGAAATACAGTTTCCATGACATAACAGCATTTTAGTCTGAATATTTTGGGATCAAGTCAAAAGATTCTGGCTTGAGAGTGTTTAAGGTGGGTTTTTTTGTTGTGGTATTTTAATAAGCGTGCAGCATCTTGAGAAAAACATGTTTTCTCTGCGTGTGTCCCCAGCCCTCCCAAGTCTTTTGTCAACCACCTCCTTCCCCGAATTTTGAAAGCAAGCACTCTTCAAATTTTTTTTTGTCGCTGGCCACAATAGAAAGCAAAAATATATGTCCTTATGGGTCTTCCTTACTTGTTTCTTTTCTAGGTATGTACTTCAGTGGCAGACACTGAACGGTCTTGTACTGTCTTAAAATATCTGAATTGTTTTTATACTTTATTGTATAAATTTTTGTAGCCTGTTAAATGCTGCATATTTTTTATGTTTTGGTAATTAAAGGAATTATTGTATGTGTTTGGTAGTTGTATGTGGTATATCAAATCTTGCTTTGCCTTAAATGTGTTTTAAAAACTGCCTTTATAATTAAAACAATTTAATTACAGTCATTACTTTTGTTATTATCATCTTGCAAAGTAAATCTTAGTCATAAAGTTTCTGTGCTGGTAAAGTAAAATTCTCCCTGGTTTTGTTACGTTTCAGTTTTGTATTTGTACGTGCTTGCTCTTTTTCTCCAGATACTACAGAGACACTACGTGGTTTTGTACAACAGAGGTGAAAACTGTAGTGTTGTGATAAAAGTAATGAAGACTTGCTTTCAGTACGCTGTTGTGTGTGCTTAATTTTTTTCAGATGATACTAAAGATTTTGTTTGCTCTTTAAATGATGAAGACGTGGGGATAAGGGAGAGGCTAGTCCAAAGGTCAGGGTAATAGCCCAGGACTTGGACTTCAACTGGCAGTTTCCTTCTGCTGCAGATTTTGCATGTATTGTTGGGCAAATCACCTTTGTGCTCTCTCTGTAATTGGGTTTAATAGTACTATTCAAATTTGTAGGAGTGTTGTGAGGCGAGGGATATCGAAACAATGGACAAAATATAAAAGTGTATAAGTTTCTGAAATGGGGAAGTATTTTGTTCTGCATCTCCTGTGCTTGGCTGACATCTTGCTTCCCGGTGCTTGGTAGGTGGTGCTCTTAACTGCTACTGTATGGACTCTTGCTCAGTAGCATGGGAGAAGAGGAAGGACTACACCAAACCCCATTACTGGTATGTAATTTTTTGCTTCTTAAATGAAACTGTAAATCTTGTATTTCGTACAGGCTCAGGAACAAGGTGACAAAGAACTTTTTATTATGTAAGAAATTAATTGGAATTGCTACAGAAAACCAAAATCCAGTGAATTTCTTAAGACTATTTGAACACTTTTTTCCTCTGCTTCTACACACCCAAGTGTGTGTGATGTATTGAGGTGTCCAAGTTTTCTGCTACATTTTGTTCTTTTTCTGGTCTGTCTTACTAGATGTATGAAACCCACATGAACATTCAATTCTTCCCAATAATATAAATAGAAAGAAAAGAAACTTCAAACTCTGCACAGAGTGTTTGTTTGATGACATAATCATCCATAGTTGATTAGTAGTCCCAAATGATGTCTCTAAAGGTCAGGTTTCATGTGGGGGGGTGTGCGTATATGGGGGGGTGTCTGTGTAAGTGTTGTAGGAAAAATTAAACAGGATATCTTCCAGTAAGAAGTTGCAGGAATATCTACAAATCTGGAAAGGGCACTATCAAGCAAAAACTGTGTTGTATAATAATGCAAATAGGTTATAGGATAAAATTTTAAAAGAAACTTCCAAAGCATTTAATATTGTGCTAATTCATGGAGAGCTTTTAAGAAATCTGTGAAAATGACTGTAAGACCAAGTTTGTTTTCTGTGTTGTCGTCTTTGTGTGTCACGATTTCTAAAGAGTTTTGTACCTTCGATGGGAAGAAATCTTTAAAAGTTGGCAAAACGAAAAGAAAAAAGGTTTTTTCATAACCATAAACGGCAGTGTTAGATGTGTCATACAGAGTCAGACCAAATGTTTATCTGGCTACTGTGCTACCCCCAGGTTTTCAGAGTAGATAAGTACGTCATATATTTTGAAAGGAACTTTGGATTTTTTTTATTGGCTTTGAAAAAGCTGGAGAACAGTCTCTGAAAATAGGTGGAATCATACGTTAGCAACCAGAAAGCAAGGCAGAGGTTAGGGCTTACCAAGGAAAATGGGAAAGGCACTGCAGTGGTGTTTTGGCTTGGTTAGCTTTTAGTTGAAAAACTTTGTTTTGTTTGAGTCCCTAAATATTGGGAAAACAGGAATTCTTCTAAGGTCAGAGGACTTAGAAGGGACATAACAAGGGTGCATAAAGGTAACGATCAGGTACTAGCTTTCATTTGCAGCCTGGTTTTTACAAGACAGAAAGAGGTGACATCTAGCTAATAAAAAAAATTGCTTTGTATTTGAAGAGACCAGCTGCAATGTTTGCTTGGGGCACTTGTCAAAATTAGTGTGATTCAGAAGGTCTGGAGGCTACTGTTTGAAGGTCATACCTTGGAAAATGCAGCAAGTGATTTTTTTTTTTTTAATGTAAAATTTATTTTTAGCTGGTGAACCTAAACTCTGAATACAAGAATTGTTATAGTTAACTGGGAAAGAAGTACAGAAGCCCATACAGATGATGCCTGTGCCTATCCTTATCGGACTTGCACAATTCATACTGGAATTGCATAGTTCAGTTACTCACCTGAGTAAGGGAACCAAGGAGGACTGCTTTAGGCACCCCTCTTGAGTGCCTCAAGTTATATGGGACAAATCTTACTCTCTGTAGCCAAAAGAAGGTAACCTTTCAAGCATGCTACCCATGGTATTTTTTTCATGTTACTCTGTTAGGCATGTTGATGTTCTGGAGGGGTCAGAATTTTTAAAGATGGTGTGCCAGGTTGTATTTTTATTTCCAAAATTAGAGGTTAAGCATGCCAGTAGAAACTCGGGAGGAGCGAGGAGAAACTGCCTCTCCAATAGGTGAAATACAGCCGTTGGGATGTCTGCTTCTGTGCGAAGCAGCTGCAGCTCCTGACTTCCATCAAGTGTGGAGCTTAATGGGAGCCAGGAGCTGGGAGCCCATGCCTCTCTTCGATGCCATGACTTGTGGACCTGCTCACCCCTGGTTCCCGAGTGCCGTCTTTGGGACCCAGTCCATATGTTCCTGACCCCTGTTGTACCACAGTGGCCATTCTGTAACCTGGTATGACAATTCTGATGTTTCTATCTTAAAAGAATTTGCTGTTTAAGATTAAAGCTTTCGGTTTTGTTTTTTACTCATTTTTTTTTCCCCTCATCTCCCTCTGTTCCGTTGTACAAGATATTTCTATCTGTTTTTTAACAGGACACAATGTTTGTGCGAGGACTAAAGAGAAAATGTTTTGATGGCGAAGAAGATATTGAAGGAACTCTGGCTGGTATTAAGGCTATTCCTTCATATAATCTTCAGCGGCAGTCGTTGTTAGATATGTCCCTAGTTAAACTGCAGCTGTGTCACATGCTGGTTGAACCTAACCTTTGTCGTTCGGTACTTATAGCCAACACAGTACGGCAGATCCAAGAGGAAATGACTCAAGATGGAACTTGGCAGATGATAAATACACAGAGTACAGGGCAGGCATCCCTGGATCGTCTTGTTTCAACAGATATCCTCTGTCGTTCATCTAGGGAACAAGCTGAGGGAAAGCATGTTCCAGGCTATAGTACTTTTAGTAAAGACTTTGAGGGTAACCAGGCACAAGATAGTTCAGAAACTATGTCAACAGCCTCTTCAGTGCAAGCTCCAAGAAACCTGCAGAGCGATGTGTGGGAAATGGAGAATCCACAAGAAAATAAAGGAAACTTTCAAAAATCATTAGATCAAATATTTGAGACACTGGAGAATAAAAGTCCTAATTCTGTTGAAGATCTCTTTTCAGAAGTTGACAATTCCTACTATGATCTTGATACTATGTTAACAGGCATGATGAGCAACACCAAAATGGGACACTGTGATGGTCTTGAAACGTTTTCTTCTCCAACAACTACACCTTCTAACTCTAATTGTAAATCTGATCTCAATGAGCTTGACCATATTGTGGAAATCCTAGTTGAATCCTGAGACTCCTTGTGTAGGAGATAAAAGATCTGTTAATGGGAAAAAAAGACTCGAGAAAGCTATTTCCACAGTTCTATCAAACCTGCACGTGTATTTTACAAATATCTATATATTATATAGATATATATATTAAAAAAAAAGCACTTCATATTGCAAAATAGTGTTAACTCTTAAAGTTAACCTGCAACTTGTAGTGTAATAATCCAATTTATTGTCCACTTGAACTGTAAGTACATACGGTAAATGTTTAAGTTTGGGGTCCAAGGCTCTTGAAATTGGGTTCCTTTTTCCAATTCATTTTAGCCTTTGGAGGATCTACGCAGTGAGAGGGAGTCTCTCATTGCTTTCTTACACTTCTCCCAGTAAAAATGGTAATAAATATAGAGAGAAGTTGGATAACTGGTTCCCTATTTTACTCCAGTTTCCACTTTGTCATGCCACGTAACTTCTACCTTATCTGCTGCTTCTGTTCTAAGTTGCTACGTGGCTCTCAAAGAGCAGTTTGCAATAGTTACTGTTATCCTAGTTAGCTTGTTCTGGTTTTTGCTACAATTTTTACTTCAAAAATAGTTTTAAAGTGTTTATTGGTGTTTAGATTTTCCCAGGTATTTTCCTAAAGTATATTTTTACTACAGATGTTATGTCAGCTGCTAACTTAGTAACTTTTGATCATATCTGCAGTTGATGTATTTTTTTGAAAGATTTTTCAAAAAGGGATGTTTTTTTACTGTGAACTACCCAATGTAGTTCAGTAAAGTGTATGTAAATGTAAATATACTATTTTATACTTTACATTAAAATGTAAGAACTGTTTTCATGATTCTGTTTTATAGAGTAGTGCTTTACTAAATTGAGAATTGTCCAACTATGTTTTTCATACCCCATATACTTGAGTATCATTAGAGGAAGAGCTTTGTTCCAGGTAGATACAATTACACTTCATTCATTTCAGACCATATTTTTGTTAACTTCAAACCTAAATTATATAGGTTTTTATTTATGTGTATTTATATGTAAATGTCATCAAGTGAATTGTTTATCACTGAAGTCTACCATCAAATATTTGTTTATATGGGATAACTATCTTGCACTAAATACTACAAAAAGTGTTATTAGCGGCCTTTAAATCTCAACTGGTATGTCATGATGTCTTGTCTTAATTAATATGCTCCACTCTTTCCAAGGATTTCCTCTTGGCTTTTTTTAATAACAAAAGATACTACAAAACGGGATGGTGTTCTTTTCTTCAAGGGCTCATATGCTTTTTAGAGTGCATTTAATTATGCCTATTCCTGTGAGACTTGTTCAGGGAAAAAGGATGGATGAAGTACAGTGTATGATTTTTTTTTTGTTATAAAATGACAGATGTTTTACCTTCACAAGCTGGTACAGGGGAAGAGCTCTGGACTAGTATGGAGAATGGGGGGAGACAGAGGCAAGAGTGGTTTCTGGACAGCGGTAGCAGTGGTGGTGCTAGGGGAAGGCATCCAACAGTGACTCAGTTGTGTTCTGTAGACTTGAACCAACCAAGGAAGTTGCAGCAAATGGAGAGTACGTGTCTGGCACTGACAGGCTTTGCCTTCCCACAGGTGACGTTACCTACTACACACTGTCCTTTTTGGATTCTCAAACCCCTAAAAAGGGGGAAGCAGAGACAGAGGGGTATTAAAGACATTCCAGTGTTGCCTCTGCAAAAGGACACCACTGAGCTTATGATTTCAACAAGTGCTTTAGAAGCATTTGGTTTGGGGGAAAATGGTAATGCTTCACAAAGTTTTTCAGACTTGGCTGTTGAATGTGTATTATCTCGGTCATAGGAAGCTGTACAGTTAGTGTGAGTTCAGTGAATCTGAAAATGGTTTTTATATTAAACTTAGACGAGAGAATCCATAATTAATCCACAATCATTAAGCATTGCTTCCTCAAAGCTTGATTAATAACTTTGTATTAAATTATGAAACGCCATATAGATACTTGCAAGTTCAGTCCATATCATACAGCTGGATCAAAGAAAAAACCCAATACAACATGTATATATAGAGATATCTAACCGAAAGGTGTTGCAGTAGTACATCCTGCTTCAGGAGGCTACACATATTGATGTGAACTGCCCTATCTCTCTTATTTGCCAGTGATAAAACAATCTCTCTTATTTGCTAGTGTTTGTCACAGTATCAGAGATTCTTCCTTCAAAATTGTAACTCTGCAGAAAATTTTTCTCGATGCTTTTCTCTGTGTGGATAGGTGCATTGAATCGGACAGCAGATGCCTTAGGGTAAAGCAGAAAGCCAGGCAGTCTCACCAAGGTTTGAAAGGGAACATTAGTGTGGAGTTGTGTAACTGAATGTCTTCCGTCCCTCCGGGAAAGTTCCCCAAAACTGCTGTGAACTGTGGTTCAGGACCCACAGGTTTGAACCACTGCGGGCATTCCCCTCTGCCTCCGCTCGCCCTCTGTTTTCACTAAATGAGCAATTGCTCTTTAGGATGTTTAAAAAGATGCTCTCCCCCCGTGCCCTTAGTGTGTGCCAGTCTCCATCCTGCAGGTAGGAATTTGTATAACTTGCTCGTAACTGAAACTGTGTATGTCCGATACGTGTGTGTGTGTGCGCACATACATATCTCACTGTACCAGGCATCTGGGTGCATTCTTTTACTGAGGTGGCTATGCCTAGTTAGAGCAATCTCTAGAGAATATTTGGCTTAACAGGAAAGGTATCAAGAAGTATGAATTTACGTAGGTAAGCGATTAAACAGAAATATGTATCCTGGTTTATTATGTCCTTAAAACTCCAAATCTTACGTGCTTTTACATGCCTGGTATGTTGGCTCAGGTCTTCAGCAGGAATAAGAATTTGTGTTGCTGACACTTGCAGAGTCACTGTACAGAACTGATGTGTACCTGGAACTGGTCTGACTTTACAGGGACCAGTCAGTGTAAAATCAGCGTGTCTCCCTGGTGTTTTATTGCTGTGTCTTAGTTTAATTCAGCTGCTTGTCTTGGGCAGCTTCACTCGCTGCTTTCGTTTTGGTTTGGTTTTGTTGTTTTTTGGGTTTATTTTCTGACTTGCACTGTTGTTTCTGTACTAGTCCAAAGAGGTCTTAGTTCCATGTGCATTCCTTAAAGGTTAATACAGTGTATTTCCCCTCTATTCTTCTGAGATGCTGAGAGATAGAGGAAAATACAGGGTGCCTGCAAGATGCTGAATCTTTTACTACAATTTCTGCAGTGTGTTGAAGACAATTTCCTGCTACAGATGGTGCAGGAGCCCACAAGGGGAGGGCGGCTGCTGGACCTTGTTTTCACTAACAAGGATGGACTTGTTAGGGAAGTGAAGGTCGGGGGCAGCTTAGGGCAAAGCGACCATGAAATGGTTCAGTTCATGATCCTGGGTGGAAGAAGCAAGCCAAAAGTAGGATAGCTACCCTGAATTTTGGTAGAGCTAACTTTGATCTCCTCCGCCACTTAATGGGGGCTATCCCGTGGGCTACGCTGTTTGAAGGAATGGGAGCCTGCGAGAGCTGGCTAGCATTCAAACAGCACTTCTTCCAAGCACAGGAACGATGCATCCCTTTGAGGAGGAAATGGGGAAAGAGAGGCAGAAGACCTGCATGGATGAACAGGGAGCTATTGAGCAAACTCAAAGAGAAGCAGAAGATCTATGAATCGTGGAAAAAGGGTCTGAGCACCTGGGAAGAATACAGGAATGTGGTCAGGGCCTGTAGGGATGCAACTAGGAAGGCTAAAGCCCTCTTGGAAATTAAGCTGGCAAGGGACATAAAGGATAATAAAAAGGGGTTTTTTAGACACGTGAACAGTAAGAGGATGTCCAGGGATAATGTAGGTCCCTTGCTGAATAAGGAGGGTGTCCTGGTTACGGGGGATGCTGAGAAAGTGGAGATACTGAATGCCGCCTTTGCTTCGGTCTTCACTTCAAAGGCCCCCCGGGACCCACAGACACTGGATGAGAGTAGGACTGATTGGGAAATGAAGAATTTCCCTCTGGTTCAAGTAGGGGAGGTCCAGGAGCGGCTCAAAGGGATTAATGCACACAAATCCATGGGCCCAGATGGGTTACATCCACGTGTGCTGAGGGAGCTGGCGGAGGTGATTGCTGAGCCGCTCTCTATCATCTTCGACAGGTCTTGGAGGACAGGAGAAGTGCCTGAAGACTGGAGGATAGCCAATGTCACTCCAGTCTTTAAAAAGGGCAAGAAGGAGGAACCTAGTAACTATAGGCCAGTCAGCCTCACCTCTGCCCCTGGAAAGGTAATGGAACAGCTTGTTCTGGATGCCATCTCCAAGCAATTGGAAGAGAAGAAGGTCATGAGGAGTAGTCAGCATGGATTCACTAAGGGGAAATCGTGCTCGACCAACCTCATAGCCTTCTACGATCTCATGACAGGCTGGGTAGATGGAGGGAGAGCAGTGGATGTCATCTACCTTGACTTCAGCAAGGCCTTTGATACTGTTTCCCATGACATCCTGATAGCAAAGCTGAGAAAGCATGGGATAGATGAGTGGACAGTGAGGTGGGTTGAGAATTGGCTGTCGGACCGAACCCAGAGGGTTGTGATTCGTGGAGTAGAATCTGACTGGAGGCCTGTTACCAGCGGTGTTCCCCAGGGCTCAGTGTTGGGTCCAGTCCTGTTTAATATCTTCATTGACGATCTTGATGAGGGAATAACATCCACCCTCAGCAAGTACGCCGATGATACAAAGCTGGGAGGAGTGGCTGACACGCAGGAGCACTGCGCTGCCATCCAGAGAGACCTGGACAGGCTGGAGAGCTGGGCAGTGAGAAACCAGATGAAGTTCAACAAAAGCAAGTGTAAAGTCTTGCACCTGGGAAGGAACAACTGTTTGTATCAGTACAGGCTGGGGGATGACCTGCTGGAGAAGAGCTCAGTGGAGAAGGACCTGGGGGTCCTGGTGGATGACAGGTTGGCCATGAGCCAGCAGTGTGCCTCGGTGGCCAAGAGAGCCAATGGGATCCTGGGATGCATCAGGAGGAGTGTGGCCAGCAGGTCAAAGGAGGTGATCCTCCCTCTCTACTCTGCCCTGGTCAGGCCCCACCTGGAGTATTGTGTCCAGTTCTGGGCTCCTTGGTATAAAAAGGACAGGGATCTCCTGGAGAGAGTCCAGAGAAGGGCTACGAAGATGATTAAGGGCCTAGAGCATCTCCCCTATGAGGAAAGGCTGAGTAAGCTGGGACTGTTCAGCCTTGAGAAGAGAAGACTAAGGGGGGACCTAATCAAAGTTTATAATTATCTGAAGCAGGGGATGCAGGGGGAATCAGCCAGCCCCTTTTCAGTGGTCTGTGGGGATAGGACAAGGGGCAATGGCTGCAAGTTGGAGCATAGGAAGTTCCGCACCAACATGCGGAAGAACTTTTTCACCGTGAGGGTGACAGAGCCCTGGGACAGGCTGCCCAGGGGGGTGGTGGAGTCTCCTTCACTGGAGATATTCAAGACCCGCCTGGACGCCTATCTGAGCAATATGAGCTAGGGAGCCTGCTTTGGCAGGGGGGTTGGACCCGATGATCTCTCGAGGTCCCTTCCAACCCCTACAATTCTGTGATTATGTGATTCTGTGAAGTGGCAAGAGATGCTGATACTTGCTGATGGTGACTTTCTTAATTTCTACATATACTTGGGAAATAGTTCAACCTTTGTTAAATTAGTAAAAGCTGCTCTAAGATTTTGCTACCACTTCTAGCAGCCTTTTTTTCTCTTATGTGCTCCCAGGGAAAAGAGCCGTGAAACTCACACGGCAGTCACCACCGTGCCTGAAACAAGGCTGTTGGTCAGAGTGACATAACCCAGCTGTAGACTTGCACAAAAGAAAGTGCTAACATCACTAGATAGCTAACATCAAATCTGCCTCTGTCTCAGGTCACCTTGAATATGTCCCCTCTGTGTCTGTGGTTTTATTTTTCCTTCTCCCCAGCCAGAAAATCCAGAACACATGAAGCTTCTGGAGCTTGGACATTCAGCAGAGGCAAGAAGTGTGAGGACCCAGGCTTGTGCACATGAAAGCTTGGGTCTGCTTTTCGCTTCCCTGTTTGTTTGGTGTTGGTTGTGGTTTTTAAATCCCCTCTCTCTTCTGTGGCTCTATGTGATTACCTAGCAAAAGATGTTGCATGACTCTCAGTGCAGCCAGATTTGCCTAAAGGACCGAATCTCATAAACAAAGAGGGCATCAAAGCGCCTTTCCAGGCCACCTCAGAGGTGCAGCAGCGAGGGGTTTCAGCCTTGAGCAGGTTAGGGATTTGCAGGAGTCTTCACGCTCACTAGGAATTACCTGTTTTCAAAGCTGACTTTAGACTGGATTTGAAGTCCCAGGTATGTCTGGACTGCTTTAGGAGGCATTTTAAACAGCATTATTGTAAATTGACTGTATAGTTTTGTACAATAATTATTGGACCATCATGGGTATCTTGTGCCTCAGAATACTGATGTATAACTGCTTTATGGCTCTGCAACTTAGTCCCGTATTCCCACATAACTAAACTCTCAAAAGCAAGGATGAAAACTATACCCGTTTATTTGCTGACATCTAGGGCAAGGCCAATAAAAATGCTTTCCAAAGTGACTTCTGTTCAAAATGAAAGTAAGTTTATGTCTCAGGCCTAGGATGTATAGTCCCTTATGCAAAAAACCCATGGCTAATCATAACAAATTTTGATTGCTCATCAACTCTAAAATGAGTGTGATTTCACACTGTGACTAATATTAAAAGTACAAAAAACCCAAGTTCCAAAGAAATGAAAAATACATCTTAGGAAAATACGTATTTTTGTCAGTTTGGCTCGTTCAGCTATAAGCTTTCACAAGGACTGTCTAAAACCCCTTTTGGTGTCTCTTGCAAAGTTGACAGTTAAGATAAATTTTCCTATTTTTTTGCAAAGTTCCACAAAGAGATGAAATCCCGCTGAATAATTCAAGTTGTCAGGAAGGAGATTTACTTCAGATGTCTGTAGCAATTTTTTTTTTTTAAGCCAGTGAAAAATACTAAAATTTCATTATCTGACGTGATTTTCATAAGTTTATATGGCAGAGTCTTTTAAAAAACAACTACTCCTTTCCTTAACCAAGATTCCCCCCCAAGATGAATGTTTTATGACCTGAAGAATCATTGTGGTAAATGTTGAGGCACAACCAACATGTCAACAGGAAAACACAAAGCTAGAGGCAGCTTTCCATGGCGGGGAAAACATTCAGTATTTTCAACTGTCATCTTTTTAGGGAAGAATAATTGAAGATACAGGTGGTTACATGACTTCTTGCAAAAAAACAGTTAAAAAGAAATCGTGTTCACATGTCTTCTGTGTTTGGAGGTCCCCTAGGAGCTTGTGAGAAGTGGCAAGTAAGTACTGCCATAGTAAAGCGTTACAGCAAAGGAACAGTGTATCGTATTTTTCATGTGCCAGTTATATTACATTTTCTTGATCTTTAAAACTTGACTGTAACATCAACTTTGTGTTGTGCATGCTTTCAAAACAAGATTTCTTAAAGAAAAGCAGGTTATATTGATATAAAAATACCCAGAGCCACTAGACTCAAACTCCCAAAACCCAACAACCTCAAAAATGCACAGTTTAATAGAGGAGAGAACCAGAATTTAAAACAAACTTGCTTTTCTGTGTGTGAGATCATTGCTGAAAGGCTAGATCTGGGAAGTACTGGGATTTTTTTTTTGTCCAGTAAGCTGACTGAAGTTTGAGATAAAATTGTTGAAGGGTTATTTGCTTTAATTGAAGCCCACTAACATGGTTTGCTGTGGTGTCTCTCTTTTTCTTGAAAGGTATAGGGAGAAAGTGCTTTTTCTTGTAAATTGTGATTCTTTTGCCAAAATAGAATAACGGTTTACTCAGTACTCTGACAAATATTCAATAGTGTGGGGGTTTTTAAAAAAATCTTTAGGCAAGGGATTTTTGGTGGGGGTTTTTAAAATATTTTTTTTAAACTTAAGTAAGTGCAGGGTTAGTTCATGGTTCATAGAGGCTTTACCACTAAAAAGACGTGGTAAAACAAACCAAGGCTGGATGCTGTAGGCACTGTCCTTTCTCCCTTTCCAATGGAAGTGGGGAATATGTGATTGTCCTGCCATTTAGCTTCAGAACAACTAATTAATTTCAACCAAAACTGGCAGATCTCTTAAGTCACTGTGCATCATATTTTTAGAATTATTTAAGTGTGCAGGTGAAAGAGAAGAATGCAAAGGAAAACTGTTCTTTACGGATATCCAGAAATCCAGGTAAGGGAAAGACATGTTTCCAGGCATGAGAGCAGTTTCACTTAGGGCTTATTCCTTAGACAAAGAGGCAATTAATCCCAGGCATAAATCCATAGGAAACTAGCCTGCACTAGTTCCTGCGTTCCTAGAACTGTATTTTTGAATAGGTGCCTAGTATGAAGGTAAAGAGAAGTAGCACACCTCCAGTAATCCGTTCAGATGATTTATACAGACACCCCGATTGGTTTCGGGGTCAGGGTTTTTTCTGGTTCATGGGAAATCTGCTGAATGCTGCTCATGAGAGTACTCACCGCAGCAGGCCAGGATACCATACTCATACTGAAAGACCGTGTTTTCATCATACAAAAATAAAATCACATTGTTAAGCCTTCCATTTGCCTCGAATTTAGTTTAAGGCAAAACGAGAGAGCATTAAAGACTCCCAGAACATGACCTCATTTGAGAAAGGCCCTTTTACAGAAGGGCTTTTTGCAGAGAAAGACCTTAACTGTAAGCTCAGACCTCTGAATTGTTAAGAAAGCTTGTGAGACAGACAGAGCTTCAGATGTGAGGTACACGGCATGTAAACACTGCTCCACTGAGCCATGTTCCGGTTCTCTTGTACGAATCCTGCTGTTGACGCTTGATACAAGTGAGAGAGTGAGAAAACCCTTCACAAACAGCGTGTGCTTTTATAATTCCTGTTAAACGTTAGGCTGTAAATCCGAAGTTCTGGTGCATTTAACTGTTTTTGCAGATGTTGTCAGAGCACGTGTGAAGCCGAAGTGACCGTGCTAGAGAGGCCTGCTGCAGGAGGCACACATACCCTCCTCTATTAAGCGAAACAGAAATGGGTTACAAAAGAGCCAGCTGCGTTAGGTTAACAGCTTGGGCAAAGGAAAGCAAAGCAACACCAGAGAAGGTGGTGTCTGCTGAAAGGGCAGAAATGTGCTTTACCTACAGGCTCCTGGAGGACCCACAGGCAAAGGGGCTGTGAGAACAGGGGGGTGGCCAAGGCATCACATTCACTCGCTGTAGCTGCAGAGAGGGTATGTTGTCTGCTGAGCCAGTGCTGTGGGGTGGCTCAGAGAATGGTGAGTTTCGGCCAACTGGGCGCAAGTCTAGAAAAGCTAATTATTGCTCAAGTTATTAAAACATCTTGGTGGTGGTACTGGTTAAATTGCCCCTTTATATGCTGCATTAGACATAATCCTTCCAGCTATGTCCCTTGTACATCAGGTAGCTTTGTAGGCCTCCATCTATTCCTTGGAGATAATCCCCAGCATATGGCAGGGGTCGGTCCTGGTGTGATACTCCTGGTTGTCCCAGGTTGACTTGAGCAAACAGAAGAATCCTCAGCATCTTAGCATGACTCTTCCACTTAAGCCACAGTGCGTAGTGGGAAGGGAAAGGAAGGGGAATGGGGTGGGTACTGGGTCCACTCCCCATCCCTTAATGCTGCCACCGGTCCCCTGCTTGTACGTGGTGCAGCAGATGGGCAGTGGGGGTACATGTGTCACCCCCAGCCTTTCGGGGAGGCGTGCTCCTCTCCGGCACAGCCCCGGCAGCATGTCAAAAAGGATTCATTAATGCTCCTCGCGGCAGCGCTCGCTTCCCTTCTGTGCTCCATGACCCCCGACAGCGAGGTCAGAGCGCAGCTGTGGCCCACAAATGGGTGGTGGCAGGAGAGAGGTGGCCTGGAGAGACGTACCCTCGCCTCCAGCAATAGATCATGCCTTCAGGGCCTCTCTGGCCCTTCTCCCCTACCTTTGGGTTGTGGGCCCTGCATGCTCCTACACTGTCAGGAAGGAGACACAATGGTGAAAGTCTGGCAGACCTGAGGGGTTTCATAAAACTATGTTTTCTTTAGCTGAATGATCACAAAGAGCAACTCATCTTCTATCAGAAGTTTATCTGCACCAGACAACCGCACACATTTCTGTAGCCTCTATCAGGCCGACAGACAGTCCGTGTGTGGTTTTGCTCTGCAGTGCAGGAAGGTTGGCATCTCTGCAAACGCACTCTGTTCCCACTTGGTTTTTGCTGCCCTAGGGATTAATCTAAGCCCGGTGCTGGGAGCTGAGCAGCTCTCTGGGCGTTCATCGGGTAACCCGCAGCACAGCATGGTTTGACAATGGCTCAAAATCAATCTTTAAAAACAGGTGAACGTCAGGTTTTGAAATCAGGCTTGCACAAACGCTTGTGCCAATATAACTTGGTTACGCAAATGCCCGTGAAACGCAAACAGAAGCGGCCTGAGCACGGCCAAGCCCACCTCCTCGTTAAAGGCACAAAAACCAGACCCCAGCCAGCCTCTACGGAAGAATTGTGCAATGTTTGACGGGGCCGAGACGTGCGCGCCTTGCTTCCCTACCACCCTGGAAACGGCAGCCGGGGGCTGCTGCCCGGTGGAGGCCCCCGCGCGTTCCGGTGTGTAAATCAGCCATCTCGGCCAGGGACCGAGTTTAAAACACAACGGGGAAGGGCGGGAAAGGGTGCGGGGCTGGCTCGGGTCGGGGCCGCTGCCCCCTGCGGCCGAGATCCAACGCGCAGCAGCCGCCCCTGCCCCCCCTCGCCCGCCGGACGCCGGTAGCACCGCGGCCCCCGCCGACCCCGGTGCCTGGCGCCGCGGGCGGGGCCGTGCCGTGCCGTACCGGGCCCTGCCCTGCCCTGCCCTGCCCGCGGGCGGCGGCGCGTGCGGCTCTGCCGCGTGCCGACCCGTGCCTGCCCGCGCGCTCCTCCCCCCTCCGCACTCGTCAGCGGCACCCGCGCCGAGAGGGCGGGGCCGCCTCCCGGAGCGCCGCGCCGGGGGACGGGGGACTCGGCGGCGCCCGTCTTCCCATTGGGCGAAGCGGGAGCTCGGCCCCGCCCACCTTAGATCTTTCAAGCTTTCTCATTGGGCGGCGCCGCGGGGCCAGTTGGAGTCCAACCTCCCTGGCTCGCTAGCCAGTGAGAAAATGGTTGCCGGGCAGGTTGAAAGGGCCCGCTGGCCAATGAGGGGGCAGCCAGCTGGCGGGCGCGGTGCACGCAGCGCCCCCCTCCCCCCGCCGCTGTGGGTGCCGCGGGCGGAGGGAAGGGCGGAGCGGAGGTCTGCCGGGGCCCGGCGGGGGTGGCGCTCGCCTCCGCCTCCTCCCGGTCGGAGTCCCAGCCCCGCCGAAGGGAGCCCGGCCGGCTGGCTAGGGAGGGCAGGGCAGGCTGCGAAGACACGCGGGGGCTTCCTCCGCTCCCAGGTAGGGCGCCGGGCAGGGTCGCGTCGGGCCGGGCGGTGGCTCTGCGGGAGGTGCCGTGAAGGGGCAGGGGCCGGGAGGGCAGCCCCCGCCTTGCGCGGGCGTGGGGCCGGCAGAGCCCGGGGCCAGGGAGACGACCCGGCGCCGGCGGGGGGTGGCAGTAACGGGCGCGAAGGGACGGTTGGGCACGGCGGCCGGCCGAGGTGAGGGCGGTAGGCACCCCCTGAGGGGGTCGGAGGGCGGGTTGGAGGGGGGGGGGGGCGGCAGGGCACAGAGGGCGGGGGCCGGCGGAGCGCAGGGACGGGCTAGCGGAGACAGGTGGGGAGGGAGAGATGGCAGGAGGGGAAAGCCCGGAGGAGTTACGGCTGGGTGCCGGGGGAGGGGTGGGGGGGTTGGTAGCGCGGCAGGCGCTCGGAAGGCCGGCGACCGGGTCTCCAGGAGCGAGGACTGCGGTGGAAGTTGTTAGCGCACTTATAATTAGCTTGGCCGGGGTCTCTGGTAAGCTGGGGAGAAGGAAGGGGGCGGAGTGTAACTTTTCGCAGCTCGGGAAGCCCAAGGTTGTCTCTGGTTACTGCTGCCCGCTGCCGCGGGGGGGGCGGGCGGGCGGCTGCAGGAAGTACCAACTAGTCTCCTTCCACAAAGGCCAAATGGTGGCAGGCTCCCTTGGGCGGTGTTGGTGCTGGTGCGCTCGCGGGAGTGGCTGCGGGGAGGGCGGCGGGCGAGAGGCTGCCCCTGAATCGCAGCTTTTGACTCTGGCACTCGCGGTCTCTGCCCCCTGAGAGTTCTGGCTTCGGCGTTTGCTGCAGTTAACGTTTTTAATAGCGGGTTTTGTTGGCCTCGGTAAACGCGTGTGTTAGCCTGGGCGCTAAGTAGGTGGGTAAGGCTGGGTGAGCCTGGCCCCTTCTACTCATACCGTAAATTCATCTGACGAATAGGCGCAGTGAGTAAGCTCTGCGCTAGGTAGGCCTGGAATTTTTCAAACTATGTTGGAACGGTTGTCTTCCAAAAACATAGGTGGGAGCTCCGTTTTGTGCTTTGCTTCTCGTTCAGCTAAGGTACTTTACGGAAAAGAGCATTCGCTTCCATGTTCGTGGCATAATCTCACTTCTCTTAAGTGACCCATAAACAGGTACTAGGAAGCTGCGGGGGAAGGCAGTGAAAGAAAACGAAAGAAAAATAAGCTGCTGCACGTATTCACACTGATTTACAGCTACTATGTGTCTTTTTTTTTTTTTAAACAAATTGTAAAACCCAGGCCTGGTAACATTGTCTCCACTTCTTCCTGACACTTGTCCCAGTGTGACATCCTATATGGGAGAAATCGTAACCTCAACAGTTAATTTGAGTCCTTCAGAGAATATAATAAAGGAATTAAATTCGCAAACTTCTTGTACATCAGCTCCTCTCAGCAAAAAGTTAAACTTCTAAAACAAAATGAACAGTATTAATTTTTTATAAAAATCTGAAATCTAAAACTTTTCAACGTTATTATTCTTGTTAGCTTTGTTTAGGATTCTTCAAAGCTAAAAAGACTTCACACTTTGAAACGTTTGGGCTTTTTCTGTTCATTGTATGGAAAATGCTGTGGATATGCACCTCTGCCTATGACCTAACAACTAGGCTTTAATAAACTGCAGTAGTGACCTTCTCAAGTCCTACTGTCTCAAAGTAAATATGTCATGAATCTTCATCTGTCTTGATTGCTTTTTTTTTTTTTTTTAAAATTTACGAATATCATGGATCTCCTTGTGATAGGAAAGAAGACAGCGTCTAGAAGGAGGGGGGGGAGATACCAGTGTGGTTATTGCTGTGGATTAGATTTGGTGTTCTTAGGTCACTGCTGCTTTGCTGCATCTTCAGAGTTCTGATTTTGTAAATGGGGGAGCCCTTTGCTGGCATTAGGCTATGAGTTGCTGTGTTAAGACAGACAAACTATGTTCATTTATGTGTCCATCTGTCTGAATGTGAGACTGCCTTTTGCCATGTATTACTTGGGGAATTGTAAAATACCATATGAACTCTTGAGCCTTGATCACAAAGGGCTGTAGTTATCTGGACAAGTACAGATCCTTGCTCTTGTGGTAATTGTGTGAAGTAACTGTAGTTGAGGGGGGCAGGTTCCTGTAGATATATTGTACCCACACAGACATGGTAAATACAGTCCATTTGGTAAACTGTTAGCCTGTGTAAGGGTGTTAATTCATGCAAAAATTTTGACTCTTTGGGTAGAGTTGAGACCCCAGGAGCATGGATCATGCAATTCCCTCCACATCTCCCAGCCTAGTCCACAGCTTTCTGTCACTTCAGCCTTCTCACGTTTCCCAGAGTTTCCACTGCCTTGATCTAATCCATGATTTAATCCTTGTGGTCTCGAGCCAAACTGCAGATGTTACTTTATCAGGGTTTTGATGAAAATGATGCCACACTGAATATTATATGCAATCATGGGACATGCTGCCAGCTATTGTCTCATACTGGTTTTGTGTATGCTGAAAATGAGGGAAGTTAAGGATTTTAGTAAAAATCTTGACTCCTTTTGCAGCCTGTAAATGTTGGGGGATAATCCTGAAACGTACTTCTTTACAGTCTGTGGTATTGTCTCTCCTGATATACGATTTCTGAGATGATTACAACAGTTAATGGGTAACCTGAAGAAGTATGAATGCAAGTTTTTGCCCTAAAGTCTGTCAGAGGATCAGTGTTCTGTTCTGTCATATTAACTTATGAAAGATTACTTTCCATGTTTTATGTGTTCATAGATTAAACTATTAGGTCATCTTACTTCAGTTATTTAATGAACATTAGATTTTCTTGCTCAGTTTAACTTTTTAAGTAGGGTTTAGTACAGACTTAAAAATTTGCATTGAATTTTCTCCTTCATACTTCAAGTTTAAAAAATAATAATTTAAAAGACATCAAAAAGCCCCAAAACAAAGAAACAAACCCGCCCTCCCCAAACAAACAAAAAAGTCTTGCATATTAATGAAATACTCTGTTTTGTTTTTCCCCTTAAGTCACATCATCCTACCTTGGTGGATGGCTTGGCCTCTTGCATAGTTCAAGACTCTTGGATGACCACATTTTATGCAAAATCTGGAATCTTCCTGCCTGGACTCCTTTCTGTTTTCTAAGGGTAACTACTTTTTTTTTTTAATGACATCGGTATCATATGTGCACAACGTATGTTCTGTTAATCACCTGTGGATGTTATTTTTGTGGGTTAGAATGGCAAATTGAAAAAATAAATTAAATGGGATTTATAATATAAAGTGAAGACTCTTTGGCTTAGTCAATAGTGTAAGTTCCTTAGTTTCAGTATTCTGAATTTGTTTTTTTTTTTTCTTTGAAGTACTGTAATGTCACATAGAATTTAATATTGTCATAAGATCACGTTTCTTGGAAATGTGTTAACTAAGGCCTCAATCTTGCAGTGAGGTCCTCTGTTCAGCTGCTGAAATTGAGCGTTCCAGTCTTAGCTTGTGAGGAGAATGCACTTTGGATACTGAAGAGAAGTTGTCTGCTACTCTGCTAGAGAAGTGATTTCTGATTTGGTTATTGAAATTTTTTTACCTTTTTATTGACAATTGTATTGACCTGAGTATTCCATACAGAGAAATAGAGTAAATGCATGGTGTTCTATCAGGTGGAGAGGGCTTTTTCTTTATTTCTCTCTTCCCTCCCCCCACCGGGGTTTTTTTTTTTTTACTGTTATTGGTCTGGGGGTTTTCTGTTAAACTGTGGGCATGTGAATTTGATATAGTTAATAAGCTATAACTTTTGTTGTTAATGGATCTTTATTTAGATCACTGTAACCCTCAAACACACATCAGTGTTATGGAGGTGAATACACATAGTATCTCCTTATTTTAAGTAAATAGGTATGGTAAAGGAAGGGATTGAGAACTGAGCAGTTGATTAGAACAAGCTGTGAGGAGGTGTCACCACATTTACAGTTCTAATGATCATTTGTCTGTCCAGTGAGATACTTTGGTGGAACCCTGCTGGTTTGGTTCTTGTTGTTTGGATTCCTTTGTTCTCATTTAATTACAGTTTAGTTTTACTATGGGAGTTTCTAGATTTAGTAACTCTTGATCGCGTGGTAGCTTTTGCTATCTACTATTGAACTTTAGTTTAAATGATTCTGGGCCCTTCTGCTAAAACAAAACAAAAAAAAAAGAGATAAATTCCACCCAAAATTCCTGAAAAAAAGCTGCTAAACACACTCGTTAATGACACACCCGAAAGGTTTATTTCTAAGTGTGGTAACAAATACACAAGCCTAGAGAGGGAGAAGAGTGTCAGTAGTTTAGTTTTGTTTTAAGGATGGCAGTTTTTCCTCTACTTAACACTGGTACTGCCCCAGCAGCTTTCTGTATTAGCCTGTAGTGATAGGCATCAGCTGCCTTGAATATGGCTCGTCTACTGTTGTAAACAGCCCATACATATTTGTCTTAGGATGTGTACCTTCCACGAGCTAGGAGAGGAATTGCTTCTCTAGAGTGAAATGTGCTCTGAAACTTAGCTGTCTGGTTTGTAAAGAAGAGCTCTTACCATCACTTTATGATATAAAATGAGAGTAAAGAACTCAGAAAGATGGCCTTTAAGTGCAGGAATCTTCCAGGTCCCATTAGACATAACATAAACAGGTATGTGTAGGGGTATAACTAACTTTTAAATCAAGGTAAAACTCCCAAGTGCTTTGTAAACATCATTTCAGCTCCTAAAATAGTAGAGTATGATACCTATTTATTCTCTACTTCCACAAATAGTGAAATGACAGCTGGAAGGTTAAGAATTCAGACTAATTCTGTGCAAGACTCAGTCTCTCATTCCTTTCCTCCTCTTAATGAGTACTATTCAGCCTACACTTATTTTCAAAATGCAGGGAAGGATGTTAGGTACCTCCATAGGTGGTGTGGGCGTTTCTCTGTGTGGTTTTGGGCTGCATTTTTGGTTCTGTGTTCCAGTTGTTTTTGTAATACACTTAAGTCTGCTACTATAAGTCAGAAGCTGGTGACCAAAATTTGGAAAAGATCTCCTCTTTGAGCAGGTATTATGTAGTAATTTCTGAATCCTGTAGAGAAGTTGTTACATAGGAGTTTAGGTCTAGGAGTGAGTTGGTAGGACTGCACTCCTCCCAGTGTGCACACTTTTTGTTACTTGTGCCTTCTCCAACAGTTACTCATCTTGACTAAACTGGGGCAGGGCTGGGGGGGGGTTGGGGAGGCAATGGACTTAAATACATTTTTGTGTATTTTTAAATGTCTTTAGATCCAAATTACTTCTTTGGTATTTTCTAAGGTGCTTAATCCTCCTTCCCTTACTTCCTCTTAATTTTTACTAACAGCCAAGATGTGATGTTATGGGGACCTCCAACACTTGCTGAGGACACCAGATCAGATACACTGTTCTGTGTAGTCTGACAGCTTACTGTGTTACGTAAGTCATGTTTAAGTGATCAGTGTTAAGTCCAGATGGGAGGAAAGGATTTATACTGTGTCTGTTAACTGTACCTTCAGCCTTACCTTTTCTTGTGCAGCTTCTTACACATGGAATACTAGTCCAGAGCCAGTCTGCTGCATAATCAGAACTATTAATGAAGCTGTGTTGCTGAAGCTAAAATGTATATCGAGTGGGGGAAATATAATAATTAAAAATAGTATGTAGCATACATCAAATAATTCTGGGAAGTAACCGTACATGTAGGGTTGTTTATCTTCCCTTGTGCTTCCTGTGGATACATGTGTGTTGTGAAACGGGTGTCCCTGGGAGAGGGAAGAGCAGAAAATCAGGTTATCAGTCAGCTTCAGATGGTCACTAGCACAAGTTTACCATCTAGAGAGGCTTCTGTCTAGTTTTACTGTTACATGCTGTCTACAGTTATGAGCTAAGGAGACTTTTAAAGGGAATTACCCAAATTACAATAACAAGGAGTCTCTAATTTTGATTATAATACTTAAGTTGCACCTTTGAAAACTAGACAGGCAGCTTTCGCTCGTGAGGTTCTTACACCTATTCACATCTGCTACTTCTGTCCTACAAGGAAAAAGTAATTTATCACTTTGAGGCAATCTTAGGCCGAAAAATGCAACCCTGTTGCTGTATGAAAAGGGTCAAGCAAGCCTGAATTCAATCATATCCTAAAAAGAAAAGCCAGAAGTGGCCACTATCAATGAAATTATTTTGACCTGCATAGTGCAGACCAGGTGCTTTATTGATGATCTTGCTATTTAAACATATTCTGTAATGGTAAATGAATAACTCTCTTGCAGTTGACTGCAGTGCATGAAAAGTTTGTGTTCAGACAGTGCTAACTGTGGCAGTCGTGGTTCATGTGCTCATGTTTTTTGAAGCTCTTCTGTACTGCAAATTAAAGGTCTGTGCAGTTCTGAGTTCTGAACATTATTTAACTGGTTTCTAAAACCTTTTTTGGAACGTGAGGAAGAGGAAATTAAGACGTAGTTTGCCCAGATAGAAGTAATTGAGGATTTTCACATGCTGCGTTCTTCTTTGTGACCGTTTCCAGCTGTACTTCCTAACCATGTGTCAGAGGCAGCTGCACTGCACTATCAGACCCTGTGACAGATGGAGCTGTGTTTTTCCTCTGAAATGGTGGAATGAGTCCTGTATTGTCCACAACACATTGCAATGTGAATTTTTCTTGGTAGCCTGGAATGTTTCTTCTGAGTAACTGCACGCTCTGACCAGGCCTGTTTGTTTGGTGTTCTGCATGGATTTGCCAGCCAGGGACATGCCTCTTCCCTCAAGGCTTTTTTTTTTTTTCAGACTCTGGTATGGTGTAGGATTACAGCACATGGATGCTTCTTCCCATCTTAGCAGGGAGGAGTTTCTGTTAAATGTCCTCCATGGAACTGGAAGGAACTGAGGAACATGCCGTCAGGGGCAGAATTTCTATGTACAGACTCCTTTGTACTTTAGTGACATGGATGGAGAGTTTGGCACTCCTAAACCTGCAGTTCAGTTTGCTTCCTTTTCTCTTTATTGGCAAAATAATTTTAATTGAATGGCCTGTGGCTCAGTTTGCGTTGCTGTAATGAGAGAAAATGAGAAAATGCTAGGAGAAAAAAAAAAATCAAGATTCCTCATTGTTTGTGATGTTTTTTCATGACTAAAGATCCTAAAATAGAGTATCTGAACTGAAACAAACAAATAAAAATGAGTTGTTGAACTTCAGGGGTGACTTACAGCTTGCATCTTTAACTGTTGAACAGCAATGTATAGACCTCGTGCTTGAAGTATTTTTGTTCACTTTATTTACTTATAAGTTAGAATTATCAGATTGGCATGTTCCAAAATCTTATTACTTGATCCAGGTTTTTTTGAGATCTGTGTATGTTCCTGGAATTAGGCTGGAGTAAGGAGAATGCAGTTTCTAGACGTTCCTTGTGTGTTAGTATGCCCAGCATGTGCTGCTGAGAACTGACAGCGTTGCAGCAGTCACCCAGTAGTACAGGATTGTCTGGGCATGGTAGTGGGGATTTTTGTGTGGGCTTCTGTTTTCCTTAGCACCAAATATCAAAGCAGAGGGAACACTGCATAACTAACATGATCAACATATTATATCTCTTATAAAGAGAGCATTTGACTGGTTTATGAGTTTCAGGTTTGGGATGTGTGTGCTAATACGCAGTGCTACAGAAGGACAAGTTACTTAGCAAATAGGGAGTAGTTTAAGGATATGACCCTGAGAGAAATTCTTATGCTAGAAAGTAAAGCAAAAGGCCTGATAAAATGTAGATTAGCTGGTAACAAAGGGGCTTTGTATCTTTTGTAGGTCAGCAGCTGAGTGTGTTTGACAAGAACTGAAATGTAATGTCTCCTGTAGCAACCATGACACTAGTCATTTTTAAATCCACTGTACCAGTGGTACTCTGGTTTTCATTAGCCTTTTCCAGATTTTTATGTAACCTCTGAAGTCTTACAGATCCTTGCAATTAGGCGAAAATCACACCAAACAGGCAGAATTTGTCAAACATAAGATAGGAGTATGTTTTTTGTATTTAAATAAAAAAAAAAATCTCTGAAGACTGGAGAGTAGAGAGGCTGTTAAGTAGAAACACTTGAAGCTGGAGTAAATAATGTTACTTACACTTAATTTTTATAGCTCACAGTGTTGTCATGCTCATGTTTTGTTACATATTTCTAGAATGGTCTGGGACAAATTTTGTGAAGGAACTTTGAGGGATGAAAAGGAGGGTGGCTGCGTATATGAACATGAAATATTTATATACAGACTACTGTATGAATTTAGAAGTTAAACATTTAATTTTAAGCTGGTTTGGTGATATATATCCTTGCATGTGATAGTTTGCTCGCTCCTTAAGTGTGCTTATAGAATTTAAATACTACCCCATTTTTTATATGTTAGAAATTAACATTATGTATATAATTCAAATAGATAAGCCTGTTTTTTCCAGTATGTCTGGCAAAGTGTAAATATATAATATTTTAAATATATTAAAAGTAGTAAATTGTCAAAGCCAAGCATTCTGAATGTATCAAATGTCAGAAATACTGTTCCCTGTATGGACTTAATTTAGTTCCCTTGTGAGTGTGAATTTTGGTCTGCTTTGATTAGAGGAGAACAAAAGAAAAACAAACTGGTGTGCAGTGTATGGGAAGGATGGTGCTTAGGGAACAAATAGCCATTTTGATGTGTATTTTGGTCTTCATAGTAATGGTATGGGGTTATAACACCTTAGGTAGTACAGAACACTTTAATAACACTTAAAATGGAGAGTTAATAACTTTGTTATGGATTTTCTATGGTTTATAGGTACAGTCTTCATGATGTTAT
The DNA here is from genome assembly GCA_020800305.1 of Porphyrio hochstetteri. NCBI lineage: Eukaryota > Metazoa > Chordata > Aves > Gruiformes > Rallidae > Porphyrio > Porphyrio hochstetteri. The sequence goes on along the minus strand of CM036908.1, from coordinate 62,149,989 downwards.
GAGTTGGTATAGTTAGCATCGGTTTTACTGTAAATTCTATGTAATTGTGATTTTTTTAAATTTTTTTTTTCATAGATTCTGCCTAAAAGTTGTGGTTGTTGTTGACAGTGTTGTCAGTAATTTGACTGAGGATGCCTCTCACACACACACAGAGCCTCTGAAAATACTTTTTACTATTATATTTGATGCCTGAACGTTGAATCCAAATTTCTGCTGATTTCTGTTTGTAATGGAGTGCTTGGTATTGTCTGGTTCTGTTGGCCCTAAATAGGGTGCTGGAAGCAGGGAGTAAAGTGTGGAAGTGTGGGGAGATCATCTAGGTGAACAGGCACACCACATCCAGACATCCTGTGTGTTTCACAGAGACTTGGCTGGTGCGCTAGCAGTTCAGTGGAAAACTTTGGAGTAAAAGAGACTTCCAAAGTAAAAAAATTCCTGCACTGTTAAATTACAAGTGATTAAAGTTTTTTGCTGTTAGTGGGAGGTTTTTTTAATTGTGAATGTGTTAGGCCAAACTATTACCTGTTATGTAAAAATGCATTCCTGTGGCAAGTTTGATTTCGTCCAGGTATGTCCCTAAAAGAAAATGTGGGTATGACTGAGAAGTCTTAAACTCTTTTATCATCTCTTTTTTTTCCTGCATGTCTTAGTGAGAAGTACACACTGTCTGCTTACTTTGTGTTCCTCCAGAGGAGCTGAGATCCCCAGCAGCCTTGTCTAGGCAGATGGATGTAGCCATGGAGCCCTGCAGTGCTTCCTGCAAATCTGGAGAAATCCCAAAAGTAAAAGGGGCTTTATCCTGCTGCCATCTCCTTGTCTCCAAAAGTCTAGCAACAGGCTAGCAGCTGGCAGCTGCAGCAGTCAGCTGAGCTATTGCTGGCACTGTCCGGTGCTCACATGAAAAGGCGGTTGGGAGGCCCTTTGCAGCATGCGGGGTCTGGATCATTGTGTGTGAAGGATCTGCCCTTAATCTGCCACTGGGTGTCTAATTTACGATTGCTTAAGTTATTTTCTTGACTTTTTTGGGAGTGAGGTGTCTGTATTCTGTGAGCACATCAAGATGTGTCTTAATCAAGATTTTTACCAGGTTTCCTGTGCGTAGTATGCTCCTTTTCTCTGTTAGTACAAGTGATTTGTGTAGTGCCTGTCATCCCTAATAAAACTCTTGAGTTTTGAAGGGTAATTGAAGCGTGTATTTGTTTGGTTTAGGTGTGCATGTTTATGGGGGTGGTTGTACCACAAATGTTTTAGACCTACCATACTTCAATGCAAAAGCAAACAAAGCAACTACATTATAACTTTTCGTTTTTACCAAAATTGGTCACTTTAAAAATGCGATTTGATAGCCTTCTGCCAGATGTCCTTCATGTCAAGTCAGTAGCAGGTTGTGAACCAGCAGCCACAAGCACCAATCATTACTCTGTGAGCTCTGTGGCGCAGCCACATTTCCTCCTGCTGTTTAGCTAAGCTTTGGAATGGATCTAAGGATCCCATGGGGGACCCCGTTGTTGGTCTAGCTGGGCAGTTCAGCTGTAGTAAAACCACCTTCAATCACCAAAGAGGGAGAGAAATGGGTTCTGCAGAGAGTTCTGAGAGGCGCTGAGCAAGACATGAAGTCAAAATTAGTGTTCAAACAAGCTCTATGATCCTACCTACTGTGCCTTGTAACAGATGAAATGTTGAAATACTCCGCACGGCTATTTTTAATCCTTAGGATAGCATCTGTTTTATTTCAAGTGGACATTCAGTTCTTATTGAATATCTGTATGCTCCATAATTTAAACGGATAACAGGCTGAAAAGCTCACTTATTAAAGTTTTAAAAGCATTCAGCTTAGAAACATACAGGGCTTTTTTAAAAATAGTTACTATATTTTTCTTGTTTTCTGTTGAAAATAAACTGTTGTGAAACAACAGAGCTGGAAAGTGCATCTTGTCAATGAAAGCAATACCTTTTTCAGGATTTAATTGCCTTTCAGTGTTCTCTGACTTTAGAGTCTTAAGTTAACCAACACGTTGTATGCTACAGATTTTGAAAGGTGTCTGTTGAGATGTGGAAGCAGCAATTGTCCTGCCTGAGGTTAATTCTTAATTTCTGTCTTCCAGGTTCATGTTGGGGAGAGGTCTAAAGCGCAAGCTCAGTGACTATGAGGAGAACATGGCTGGTCTCTCGAGTGCCTTTGATTCCAGTCGAAATCTGCCATATCCACTTAAGAGGCAGTTGGTGCTTAATATGTGCCTCACCAAGTTACAGACGTACAAAATGCTGGTGGAACCGAACTTGCACCGCTCTGTCCTCATAGCCAACACAGTACGGCAAATCCAAGAGGAAATGAGACAAGAGAGTAATCAGCAGCCAATTAATGTCTGCCCTGGCATTACTCCTAGTACTCACAGCTACGCAGGGATAGAGTCATCTGGGATTTCTCTTCAGTTGCCTTCAGGTATTAGTCAGCAAGAGTCTAACTGTTGCGACTTGCGGTCTGTAGAAGACCCAATTGAAAACAGCCTGCTGATAGTTTCAGATGATGATATGTCATCTGCGATTTCATCTATTCTGAAGGATTTAGACTTTGTAGAAGATATAAGCCCGCCTACTTGTCTGGTTCCTACTGGAGATGACCAGCCAAAGTTTCCAGAAAATACTGGTCTAAAACTAGAAGATGATAGGCAGGATTTGAAGGGAGCTGAATGTGTGTTTGGTTCTTTTGAGATTTCAAATTCAACAAGCTACTTGAAGGATCTGGCAATAGATGACATTTTTGAAGACATTGACACTTCGATGTATGATTCAGACTTCTGTTGCCCTCCGTTAGCGCCACCCAGATCACCAGCTCTTGCTACTGAGGAACCACTGAAAACCTTTCCGTCTTGTAATTCTTCTTCAGCGAGCAACATCCAGATCTGTAGAACGGATCTGAGCGAGTTGGACCACATCATGGAAATTCTGGTTGGATCCTGATACGTGTTTTACCCAAAGATACTTTTTAACTGCCACTTTTTTTTGGTTTCAGGATAAAAGCCACTGGAGAAGTTGTAAAGAATTCTTTAAAACAAACTAAAAATCATTTGTCCGTGGTGGGATTCTCTACATAATCCCAAAACTTCAAACCAAAAAAGTGGCAGGGTTTTTTTAGAAAGAAATATTTATTTATCAGAACTGTGCAATCATCTTTTTCCTTCCAGGGTGTATGTGGAACAATAGGCACATACCCTTCTCACCCCTCATGCCTCTTTCAATAGACTTTTTTATGTGCAATTTTTAATTTGTCAGAAGAATTTACATGCAAAACAAATTTCATATGAGATGATCTTTTTCAAAGCCTCCACTTTATTTTTAATATCAGAGTCTGTGCCAGGCTGGCGCATGTCAAGTCGCATCGTTGGATTGCATGGATTGCAGACGCATTACTAGAGATGGGTATATTTTAAAAAATGAGACACACTTTGCTTTCTTTTTTTGGTCAGAAAAGCAGATCCAAGACACTTGTCAACAGAGTCTCTTGCATTTTCTAAAGCATTCAGAACTATTTATTTTTGTAAATTTTATAGTCTTTCTACATTTTACTACGTTATTTCATCATAGTTCAAATATAATGGACTTCTAGTTGGATGTGTTTAGCACTACCTCTGAGCTGAAATGCTTTAACTCTTTCCAGTGCTTCGTCTAAGACTGCAGATCTTTTTGTTTCTATTTTTTCTGGGGGAAAGTACTTCTAACTCATCAAGCTGATCCTTTGACAGTGACCTAGCTGATTTGTGAAATCAAGGGTATTCAATGTTTAAAAACTTTTAAGTATTTACAAATGTAATTTATATGTAGATTGTGCAATTTAACACTTTTCCTGTCAGTATTATGTGCTTAGATTTTGAATAATCTTGGCGTTCTTTAAATTAAAACTTAATATGTACAGGTAGCTTTTTAATCTGTTTTGGAAAACACTGTCCTTCAATCCTGCTTTCACTACAAAGTTTAAGATTATTTTTATGTGCAATATTATTTAAAAAGATACACATTTGTATACCTGGCATTGTGGAAAGAAACGCTTCAAATTTAAAACTTCTAGCACCTTTGGAGGATACTCAAGAGAGTCAACATGTCTGTATCCTTTAAGAAACCAAGTTGAGAACACTTCTTACACCAGTGTGTTGCTGCCCTGGATACTCCTGAAATACTCATTGATGTGTGGTGAGGTAGAACCATCGTGCAGCTGTGTTGGGGAAAGAACTCGGGGGTCTGACCGCTCGGATGCAGCCCCTGTATGGGCTTTGGGGGTCTGAGGCAGTAGCTGCTGCTGCAGGTTGTACTGGAGAGGAGGGGGCGCCTGTGCAGCAGAGACATGAGTATAGACAAGCGCGCTCAGTAACTGGAGAGATCTGCAGGGAGGACTATTTTTGTGTAAGGCAGTTTGGATACCGTGTTTCAGCTTGAACTGAGGTCTGTATTGATCCTTGCTATCGTCTTCTGAACTACACACTTGCACATTAGTTTTTGGATGGGTTTTTTTATTTTATTTTTTAATTATAAAACTTTTACTTTGTTCTTGAAAGTTGTGGCACCTGTCCTGTAAGAAAATTTACAGCTGTAAGAGCTTTGCTTTGATTTGTTGGGGTTTTGGGATTCCTCTTTTATTGTTGTTGTTCTGCTGAGGCTTTGTGAATGGGGCCTCAGCAGAGTTTTAAAAAAAAAAGTTGCCTGTGTGTTGCATCTCTCAGAAGTTGAAATCCTGGCCCTGTTGAAGGGGCCAGGGCCTCACATAGTATTTCTAGTCTTAACTGATGCTGTGGCACACCTACCTTGTGCAAAGATCTTTTATTCTTTTTCTTTTCTTTTTTTAATTTTTTTTTTTACTGTGACTATTGTGGTTAAGTTAGCTGCCAATAAAATTTGGTATTCTGAACTGATGGAGAACCAGTTCAGGTCACATCCTTGCAGCCATCTGGGTTGTTTAGCAACCGAAGGGTATAAATGTATTTATATGCATATAATGTATTGATTCTACTATAAAACTTCTGATCTAAAGTATTTTGAATTGCTGGATAAAGGGATTTGTTTGAAGAGTGTATAAATAGTTCTTGAAGAGGTACAGCTTCAGAATGTACACAGACTGTGCATTGTGTATAGACTACTCTGGCTTTTCCTCAGCCTCTACTTTTGTATTAAAGATATGACTGAATAAATCCTTGAAATATTAAGGGCCTTCTGCACTGTGATGGAGCAGAGTTGTGGTTTAAAATGTCTTTAAATTCAGTGATGAGGGATAAAATAAAAAGACTGCATCTAATTTCTTTTTGCATTTGAAATTATGGAATGTTACTATGCAGTAAAGATATTTTGGTATGAAAATTGTATCATGTAGCAAATAGTGAACACTTAATAAATCCACTTACCTTGCAGACCCTATGGAAACATAAGAAAAGACAACTTGCTTTTCAGCATCTACATGCTAAAGCTTTTTGTATACTTCAGAACTAGGTTAAATTGTTGGTAGATGTTCTGTCAACAATTCAAGATGCAATTTTGGTTCAAGTGCTTGCTTCAAAGCTCTGTTTCTGATTGGTTGCTTGCATCACAGTGCAATGCAGTTCAGTTATGTATGGAATTATGTGCAAAGGGAAGTTTAATTTTTAAATATGCACAAACTAATTTTAAAGAATCCTTCCATGTAAAATGAAGTTAGAGGCTAGTTGTGGTGGACCTATTTATTGTATGTTTGGAAATAAAAGCCACAGTTTTGCAGTTTAACCATTTATTATCTTGAAGCCTTTGGTATTTGACTGTTTGAAAACCAAAACCCGTGCTATGGTGCCACTCTTTGTGTGGTCCTTCACTCATGAAGATACAACGTTTTCCCTGGGGGATTGCTTTTATACTTTGTTTTCCTCCTCCCTTTCTCCCCAGAACTACAAAATAACATGGAGGGCTTCGCCTCCCCTCTGTGTGCCCTGTCCCCACAGTTCAGGGGCTGTCCCCCAGAGCAGTCCTTGCAGACGGTGGGGTTGGGGGAGTCCTGGTGTGAGCGGGTGCCCCAAGGTGGGTAGCAGGGGGCTGCCCTGGCTGTGTCTCAGCTGCCCTGTGTGCTCTTCCCAGCCACACAGCTCAGTGTTGCTTCAGAGGTTGTGGTGCTTGAAAGCATCAGATACTAGTGTCCTTGATCATATACTGTTGGCACTTCACACTCACACTCTTGTCTGTCTGGGACAGAATTGCTGCTGCTGCCCGCTGGGGGAGGGGAAGGCTGCTTGCTGGTCTGGGCCAACACGGGTTTTACCAGCAGAGGCAGGTTTCCAACCCCTTGCTGTTGTGGATCTCTAAAACAAGATTCTCGCTTTTCCACAATTAACTTATTTATTGATGAGACTGTACTTACAGACCGGGAATTCTTCCTTTCTCTTGAGACTCTGAAGGGGGTGTAGGGTTGCATGTACTTCTGTTGGTGTTCCCCAGGCTGGAGGGTGGCTGGCTGGGGAGGTGTGGGTACTGCCCCAGTGCTCTGCTGAGCCCTGTTCTGTATGCTGGAAGTGAGTTTTAAAGAAGACTTAAATTTCATCTCAAGTAAGAGTAAAACACAAAAGGAAATAACCTATCTGTTAGTCCTGTGAGGAAGGTGAATTACAATTAGTTGAAACAATTTTGAGCTATTGGAAGTGAAGAGTTAAGCTCTTGAGATGCAGAAAAGTGTCTATAGAAGTACATATTATTAAAGCAGATGTTGAGGGAAGCTGGAAGGTGCTTGATGTTGAAGTATTTGCCCAGCATTCACAGACATCTCGCCTTGATTGAAAGAGAAAGAAATGTTGTAACTTCATTCCATACATTTTTCCCTGGTTAGGACCTGCTAAGCTGGGCTGGGCTGGGCTTTGCACTCAGGCTGTGCTGCAGGAGAGGGATTCCTCGGGTTTCATCCGTATTTCAGGAGCAGAAAAGGAGTGTGTCCATGTGAGGGAAGGGGCCAGCAGATGCGAGAGGCTTGCTTCTTCAGGTTCCTTGTCTTTGAAATCCTCAGGAGTGGATCCAGCAAGTTAAACACAAATCCCCAGAGAACTCTGAGGGTTAACACCTCCTTTGAACACAGCTCGCTGCCAGCCAGACTCCCTCTCTCATCTCAACTGGAGTAGGAGGACTCCAGGAAGGCTTCCCGTTAAGAGATGGGAGGACTATTAAAACTGATTTTCACTGTTAAGATCAGAGTGCTTTTAAATCCCATAATGACCCCGGACTTTGGAAAGAACTTTTATGCATTTACAAGATTCTTTGTTCCTTCATTTTGCTTTTTCTCCCTTCTGCACATGTCCAGTCCGTGGTGGGAACATCACTCTTTCTTAATTCTTTTTTGTTAACCAAATTCCACATAGTATTTGGACTTGAAAAATAAGTCTACAAATACTAGCGATGTGCTGTTTCTAAAACTTCTCCTTCCTACTCTGCTCAGAGTTAAGACTTACTAGTTGGAGTAAGTTCCCCAAAGCCGTGCTTAGCTGCAGCTTTCTCAAATTATGTGCTGAGGGATTTCCACTCTTTCGCAATGCAGTTGGGCGGGTTGGTTTGTTGGGGTTTTTTTTTGCAAAGCTGTTCACAGTGTTCCCTCTACAAAGGAAACATTTTGGTTTGAACTTCTAAAAACCTTGTTCTATGGGTATATTTCTGCTCTAATCTTAGCAGGAAGAAAAGGCCTTTCTGCCTAGCTCTGCTCTCTGAAACTCTGACCTTGCCTCAGTTTTCACAGCTTCAAAATCCTAAGCAAATGTCAGAAGTCTGTGGTATTTGCTTTCCGCAAACACCGAGTAAGGTAACATGTTTAGTTCACGAAAACTCAGTATTTCACAGCTGAGAGCTACAACTGGGATTAAAAATTATGTGATTCACACCTTAAAAATGTGCTAAAATGCAAAGGTTTTCCAATTTCCTCAGTGCACCAGCTTTGCAGACCGAGCACCTGCCACTTCCAGGGCAGCCGTGCCTCAGGAGGGTGGGTGTGCTGGCTGGTTGGTGCTTTGGCTGGGTGCCGGGAAGGAGGGATGGGGAAGTGACTGCAGGAAATGACGGCCACTGTTCGTGCAGAACACACCAGAGGGGTTTCCGGCACCCCCTCGTTTCCCAGGGTGTCACCAGGAGGCGAGGCTACTTTCTGCTCTGCAGTGTGCCTGAAAGCGGCCCCGTATGACTGGGGTTCCCTCCCTGAGAATGCGCTCTCAGCAGGTAAGAGGGGGCACAAGAACAGCCCCAGCTATGCGCCGTGTGTCCAAATGATGCTGGGGTGCTGCCAGGACTCCACCAGCTTGAAGCTGAATTGGGTTACTTTGTGATTCTGAAACCATTCGTCTTTTTCTTTGAAGAGATGACAGAATCACAGGCTGTTTTAGGTTGGAAGGGACCTCAAAGATCATCTAGTCCCAACCCCTGCCATTGGCAGGGACATCCTCCACTAGCCCAGGCTGCCCAAAGCCCCATCCAACCTGGCCTTGAACACTGCCAGGGATACAGGGGCAGCCACAGCTTCTCTGGGCAGCCTGTGCCAGGGCCTCACCCCTCTCACAGGGAAGAATTTCTTCCCAATATCTAATATAAAGCTCCCCTCCTTCAGCTTAAACCCATTCCCTCTTGTCCTATCACTCCCTGCCCTTGTAACCAGTCCCTCTCCAGCTTTCCTCTAGCCCCTTCAGGTAACGGAAGGATGCAGTTGCTACATCTCAGACAGAAGACAGGAGTTGCAAGTCTCTCAGTGGTCTTGTGCAGTCTGCTTACAGGCCAGACAGGCTCTGGTGGCCCAAAGCATCTGTCAAGAATAAAAACCTCAAGTGTGGAGCCCCAACACCTTTGGAACTCCAGTAGATTTTTTTCCCTGCTGAACTATAAAGGGCTGAAACTTTTTTCCCTAATCTGTGCCTCATACTGGGCTCTAAAACCTTCTCCTGTGAGGGAAGAGGATGTATTCCCCCTTCCCCTGGGTAACAGTGCAAACCATTCTTCAATACACTTACCCCATGTTAGCAAAGGCAGCGTCGTAGGTTTGCATGGTGGGGTCCTGGTGGAGGAGTGGTGCTGCAGCCACGGCTTCTGCAACAAGCTGCTAGAAGCTTTCCCTGGGTCCAACAGTAAATACCAGCCAGGCTCAAGGATGGACTTTCTGCTGACCAAGGCCGAGCCAATCAGTGACGGTCACAGTGCCCCAGAGATAAGATATTCAAGAGAAATAACAACTGCAAGCAGCCACTTTTTGCCACCAGAGAAGGGGATGAAATGTAAGAAACTACAGACACCAAGGTCAGGGAAGGGGTGGAGCGGGGCATTCCAGGCACTAGAAAGATGCCCCTGCACCCCATGGAGAAGACCATGGTGGAGCGAGTGTCCCCCCGCAGCCCATGGAAAAGCCCAAGACCCCACCTGCAGCCCGTGGAGGACCCCATGCCAGAGTGGGTGGAGACATACAGAAGACACTGTAACCTGCATTGGAGCAAGCCTCTGCCAGCACTTGCAGCCCACGGAGAGAGATGTGAGAGACCCGGGCTGGAGCAGGCTTGCTGGGGGGGGACTTGTGACCCCATGGAGGACCAGGCTGGAGCAGTCTGGGACTGAGAGACATTCTATGATTTATGACTGCACCCATAGCAGTGACCCACACCAAGGCAGCTGGTGAAGAGCTGAAGACCCATGGGAAAGGACTGTCTGCCGTGGGTGGGACCCCATGGAGCAGCAGGGGAAGGGTGTAACCCCCCATTCCCTGTGCCGCTCTGGAGAGGAGGAATGGAGAGAAATCATGAATAAAGTTAGGCCTGGGAAGAAGGAGCAGAAGAGGTGTTTCAAGATATGGTTTTACTTCTCTTTATCCCACTCTGTTCTTGGCAGGAAGGGGGGTGGGAGGGTAGTAAATTAGCTGGGGTTTTTTTATTCCGTGTCAAATCTGTTTTACCCATGACACTAATTGCAGAATTATCTCTCCCTGTCCTTATCCCACTCCTAAGCCTCTCAATATATATTTTATTCCCTGTCCAGCTGAAAAGGGGAATGATAGAACACTTTTGGTGGGTGTCTGACCTCCAGCCAGGGCCAAACCACCACACAATTGTGATTTCACCACTGAACAGTTTACTAAATTCAGGGTTGGAGTCTGCCTGCACCATTGCAGTGTTCTTAATGTTAACAACAGAATAGGCAAATCATTAACTTAGTTTTGGAATATCCAAGTTTGTTTCCTGTTTCTAGCACATAAAATGCCAGTTGCAGGGCTCAGCAACTCTTTAAAATGAAGAGCCATATTCAGAGTGGCCAACGCAGTGTGTATAGATCAGTAACCCATTTAAAAGTTAGGACCAATGAATAAAAAGCTGCCACAGTTGGCACAGAAGCACCACGGACGATGTGAATGAGCGTGAAGCACAGCCCCCTGGCATACAGGAAGATGCCAGGCAAAGGACACCAAGTGACAGCACTGTACCCTGCATACCCTGAACTCCAGGGCTGCTGAGGGTGAACACGCACGGGTATGTGTGGTGTAAGTTCCTGGTGGCTGAGTGAACCCAAGACATGCTCTTAGTCAGCTTCAGAGAGGTGATTTATTTCAGTTAGAAACCACTGCCAGAACAAAACGTCTCACTGACTCTGCCCATGAACTACAGAAGGCTTTAAAACAGTTTTTTTACGCTAAAGCCCAGTGGAAGCCACCAGATGCCAAAGGCTCCTCTCATTACAGCCAGCAGTGGCCATGTACAGAGAGCACAGCTGATCTGAACTGGCCCAGCTTGCTTGGAGCGATGGGGACAAGGCACACACCTTACAACACACCTGAGCTATTTAGATTTTGGCAGGGAAGAGTTTGACTGAAGAGGCATTAAGGCCTGAGAAGGCGGTTGTCCAGGAGAGAAGTCCACCCAGAGTATCCCTAAAGTGTGACTGCAGCTGGATTTACTGCAAGTGACATGACTCTGCAGCAGAACTTTGTGGGACAAAAAACCACACCTCTGACTTCACACCTAAACAGGACAAATGAGGATTTAGGTACCTCATATACAGTAATATGTTGCTGTCCTAAAGAACACATGAGGTCTATAGTACCAAGCCAGTAACAAAATGAAGGTAAACTGAATTCAGTTTAAAAAAAGAAAGAGCTTTAAAAGTGCATTTGGTTCAGCAAACATCACTACTGAATAATTTCATTTTTAGGTTGTGTGTAGTGAAAATGTGCTTCTTCCTTGGGATTGTTATATATTGCATGTTTCCATCTGATGATGTCATTTTCAAAAAGAGGTTACAGGTTACAGGGATGACCATGCCTGGAATTTGGTGATACAGGAAGCTGAGTGAAAAAAAAGAAAAACAACCCTAAGTTAATTTTTTCCATGCTATATATGTTAACCACTTTGCATTTCCCAATCTAAATTTTATACCATTTTCATAAAAACAAATTAGCATAAGAATAAAGGACATAACTAGGAAGATCAGTGGAAAACATCCCACTATCTGATTTAACTTACTTAAAATTAGAAATGGCAATGTACATTTCCTAACAACTTTTACACTTTGAGACTCCAAAAGCTGCAGGACTTGTTCTTGCCCTTCAAAGGCTACTCCAGAAAAATGCTGTCCATTCACTTTCACTTTGGATCATGATTCCTTGTACTTTTACTCCTTCTTCACTGACTTTGAAGCCCTTCTCCTTTACCTAAACCCTCTATGTACTTTACACATTCCCAAGTTCGTATCAGCTGCTGTGGTCTCACCCTCACATACTCATTGAGGAGAGCCAAACTGAACTGTGAAGGAGCAAGCTGGACAGCCTCGTTTGGTTTTTGTTCTGGATCCTCCAGCCTAACATCTCTGACATACAAGGTTCCCAGAACAGCATGTGTCTTTATCGTCCAATGCAGGGAACAATAGGGCAGAGCCATGAAAGTCTGCCTCAAACTCTGCATCTCCACAGCAACAACCATTGCTCAAGTTTATTCTCCACTGAGGAAGGGACCTTGGGTTAAGAATTCATTTTAAAGCAATGGGAATGACTGACTTTTCCTTCCAACATGGGCTGCTTTAGCAAGAAGCAGAGCTTATTAAGGCCAGTTTGATCAGAGACACGCACACACTAACAACAAAGTATTTTAATTTAATTTCTCTTATGTGTTTAGCAACACAGCTTAAAACCAGCAACGTTCTCGAGTCCTTGTAATTATAACATCAATTCTGCCTTCCTCAAGTAGTTCCCATTTTCTGCTCAAGTGAGCAACATCTGACTCATTCTGAGTATCTGAAATGCAAGTTTGAATGCTACTTCTTCCCTACCAGCTTCGCTTCTAATGTCTCTGTTACCAGAGATTTCAGGAGTGAGTTACAATCAGCATTCTCAGTGACCAACATGTTGCTCCTTCTACAGACACACTAATCTTCCCCATCATCACAGCATCCTTACCACACCTTATACATCAGTAAATTTATTTTGATATCCCCCATATTATGTTGCTTTGCATCTGGTACGTTATATTGTACCTTCTCTAAAGCTGCCAGATAGGTCTCAAACAACTAAAGACAACTCCACAAATCCAAACAATTCCATGAGGACATACACCTGGTGACACTGGTGACAGTATGAGGAGAGTGTAAAAGACACTCTGGTTCCCTGAAGTGCTTACCTACCTTGGTCTGGATCAGTGCTTTGCAGTCGTTAATATTGAATCCATCAAATCTGAAGTCATCATTATCTTTGTCATTTGTTTCCTCAAAAATGACATCCTGGCTCTTCAAAAAGTCCTAACAAAACATAATTTACATTTTCCTTATGAATTTGCATTGAAGTGATATAACCTAAAGAAATATTTCCTTAAAACAACACAACAACCCTCACGCTGAATTTTACTTCCTGAAGCTGGATTTTGATTTATCATCCCGTTGCAGTAAAGGAACTTTATGCAAAAAACAGGTTCTACACACATAAATCTAGTTGTGACTTAAATTAATAAAAAAGCCATTTCCAATTAAAATAAGCCTTAACCTACACCAGAAAATAGCTGAGAAATACATCTTCATTAGCACTGTTAAAAGCAATACAATTTTCCAGCAACAGAAAAGAAGTAGTGATGTAAATTTAAGCTGGACATTGATTTAATGCTGGGGTACCTGTGGGAAGAGAGGAACAGAAGGGGAGTCTAACTATGTTGGAATAATGTCACCCATTCGCTCCTCCGAAGTGATGCTTCTATGAAAGTGACTTTCTAGTGCAGAATACTTTCCTATACCTGTTCTGTTTGTATACAACTCACATGAAAGGTCAAGTATATCCATAAAATCAAAATCAAACACAGGGCTGTGGCCCCAGGCTTCAGCAATCAAATTATCAATTGAAAAAGGTTACTTCTGAAAACCAGGTGTGACTGTTTCATCCTAACTAACCAAGTTCAATACTAAACCATCTCTGACACCTTTATCTTCTGAAAACAAGAGATTAAATAGAGACACTGGTCCCAATTCAGTTTAAAACACACTCTCCCTCAAGCCTTGCAAAACCAGAGTAATCTGAGGAAAAGGGAAGTGGAGCACACTTTTGGTTCGTACACAGTAAAAACATCCAGTAATTACTTTAACAGCCTCTCTGATTCAAATCTGATTTTCATTTAATGGAAATATATTAGAGGCTAGCCATTTTCTCAGCCTCTGAGTGAAAAAGAAAACCTTCTTACCACACAGACATCTGAAAACTTATTCTACATCCATACTAGAGCTGAACATGCCACCTGACAACAGGGTGCTGCATAGCAGAGACTTCAGTGCAAAGACAATCAAAATTTGATCCTCCACAACCTCATAGTTACACATAATGAGGAGAAAACATTAGGCTGTCATTTTAAAAGGCTCTCTGTATAAAAACCCTTGTGACTCACGCAGATCTAGTTCCTCATGCATCCGCACATATAGCTTACAGAAATTCAGCTTCATTACCAAGTGTTTATGCTGGCATACTAGCAAACCGTTGTTCAATTACCTTTTGATTTGCATCTATTCCAAGAACACTCAAGAGGTTTTCTTGGCAATGAGATTTACTCCAGGGATGTCTTAAGCTGGGGGTATTATCAAAATCTCTAAGTGTTCTCCATATGTTTCCAGAATCAATGCTAGGAAAGAAAACACAGTTTCAAGGTGAGAAGGTGTATGAAGTTTCCAGTGAACATATAGAACAGTTACTTTCACTACACAGAGTTGTGCACTAGCCTACCTTGATGTAGAAATCAACTTATCTTAAAACTCTTTCTACATTTGTTCAAACCATCAACCCAACACACTAATAAGCTTGCATGTCAATTAACAGAAACAGTAAGTCAACATGACCGTGTGTTTGGGCCTCTCAGGTAAGGAGTGTGTTGAAGGGTATTTCAGAGACTACTGCAGGCCAACGAGGTGCCTGATTCACTTACTCCTGTGGAACGTGGGTAGAGCTCAGCCCTACTCGTTCTGCTCTTTGCATTTTCTGCCTGCTCCGGACACACAGGGACAGCCCCACGAGCCGTGCCGAAACAGTGACGAATTCAGAGCTTCCTCTGAGGAGTGCTTCAGGTTCTAACACTGCCTTCATCCCACATAAATCCAGTTGCTTCTTGCTTAGCACAGGATGCTGCTATCATTGATCTGAGTCATCACTGTGCATGGGGGGGTGTTTGTGGGCAGTTTCTACTCTGCTATATCATGATCCCTTTTACATACATATCCTATTTCTCCACAGGCTGGTTAAAATACAGACAAATTGTCCAAAAGGATGTCCACATTGAATGTTTCTTGTGATTCTCATGACACTTCTACAGTACAGACTGACCCAGACGAGCCCTCAGATACATGCAAAGATAACTGCAATACTATTGAGTCCCCACAATTCTGCTCAGAAACTGCTGATCCTTTGAAAACACGTAACAAATCTCAAAGGGTTCCAGGTGTCTTAAGAGAAAGCTTATTTAATGATACTAATTGCTATTAACATAACTCCAGGAAAGAAGCCAGATTGCACCACGGATTCTGAAGCACATCTGGTTAAAGAGAAGAAGTTGCCAGGGGAAGGAGGAAAAAAAAAGCAAGCGAGTGGGTTGTCAGTAGAAGCAGCAGCAGCACTCCTGCTTCAGATGATGGAGAAGTCAGTCAGATGTGTTGTAAAGAGAGGACAAGGGAACAGGAAGAACAGGCTGCCTGATGGGTGTTCTGGCATTCCAGAGGCTGAGTCATAAGAAGACACAGCAACAGCAGGAAAAGCCCTAAGCAGGAATTGGTAATTTTGATATATTCCCTTCCTTGTTTTCCAACAGCTAAAACACAAACCATTTCCTTTAACACCACCATACAAAATTGGTGAGATCTCTATGCCAAAGAGCACAGTGATTAAAAATACATTTGAGTTTACCTGCAAGTACCAGTGATTTTTAAATTATAACATAAACAGTGTAATTACTGAGAAACTTTACTGTTTTTAAAACTGTTGATTAACTCATTACCAAAGTTGATTCTTCACACATTCGGGGATCCCAACATCTTCATTATTTGTATTAAGTACTTGATCTAAACTTGTTATGCTCTCTCTGGACTGTGATACAAAGACTTCTGGAAAGTTCAACTTAAATATATCCTCAAAGCTGTGGTTTGCCTAGAAAAAACAGAGTTTTATTACATATGTTATACAAGCCATCCCCACAGTTCACAAAGGACCTAGTTCAAAATCTGCAATGGTTCCAGAGATTGTATTATTGATTGGTTTTTAGATCTTGTATTAATATTAATGGCACAAAGGGACTGAGCCCATAGTTCAGTGTTTTGAGTATTTACTTAGGATTAGAGGAGGAGAAGCAAGAGTCCAGGAGTTTCTGATGAACCTCAATCTCTATCTGCCCAGCCACTAAGTTAGAGACCAGTCTGTCTATTAACATTCCTTCTGCTCAGCTAATTCAGTCCGGGTCAAAACTGACATATACATCAATTCAAAAGATTGTTTTGCTAGCTTAGCATTCAAAGACACCTGATTCAGCCAAACAAAACTACTAAATACTAGAGCTACCAAACGATACTTACACTGAGTAAGTCTACATAAAAGCTGGGGTAGGTCTCTCTATCTTTGCATTTCTATCAAACTTTTTTGAGTCTATGTTAAAAACAGCAAGCAATGAGCAATCCAGACAGGCCTACTGGAAGCAACAGGGTTATCTGAAGACTAAGTAATACACATAACACAGAAAAATGTGTATAATTTTCATCCTACCCTAAAGGGATTTTATCATGCCACTCAGTCCAGAAGCTTTGCCCTTTTACACCTCTGAAGAAGGCATTACTGCCATTTCCTAAATCAAAGCAACTACTTGACTTCAACATCCTGCAGAGGGGCTGCAATCCAGGAGCAGCAATGTTGTGTGAAAACTAGAGAATGAAACCAGACTGTTTTCTCTGCCAAGCAATCAACGACTTAATCTGAAAAACATAAGTATGGATACTCTGTATTTTGACAGTTTCACGTAATTGTAATTCCAACAGCTGAAAGAAATGGGAGATTTCCACAGTTTCATATACTGAACTCGGGCAAGCACAGGGAACACTGCAAGAGCAGAGATTCCATGTAACTATGAGTGGGCACAATCAACAGAGCTAGTAAAAGGCTTCTGCCCTTCTGAGAATGCTTCTAGAAACAGAACTCGCACCCCATGCTGCTCCCTCCTGAAGTAAAGCCCTGCTAAAGTGCCCACCCTGAAGGGCCAGCACCGGGACCTTCAAAGATAAAATCCCTTGAATCTTGCCCAGGGTGTCATAATATCAGTTAGCAAATTATTTCAGTAGACTTTACTTACAACAGGGCTACTACATGGATGTAGTACTACAGGGCAGAAGGATGTCTGAGAAGCAGAATTCGGTGCAGGCAGGCTTGCTATAGCCTATGTGAACAGTCGCTGCCAAGGAAACAACACACCAACCAAAAACTTCTCAATAGGTACCAAGATGGGACGGGAGCTAAGGGAAAATAAGGCAGTGGCTCTTGGCTTTGGGGTGAGGGGGAAGTTGCAGTCTCAGAAGTGTGAGTGGAGGGAAGCACAAGTCTGCCTCACTTACCCTATCTTCATAGAGCCTGTCACGTCACCGACATGCACGTGAGTCACCCACAGGTCAGCCACACAGGGTAAAAAATGCAAGACTGGGGTTTTTTTATTATTTTTATCACTGTCTGCTTCAGTGGGTGTTTCTAAAACAAAATTTGGGTATCTTTCTAGCTGTTTGTAGCTTTGTATTAATTATATAAATGCACAAATTTCACATCCCTGCTTTTTGACTAAATCCTCTAGATCCTATTAGGTCAGAACACTAGTGCCAGTATTTAAAGAACACATGAAAAATCCTTCTAGTTATCCAATCCTGCGGGTAAAACATCCAGCTCCTGGAAGGAAATTGATGTTTGTTTTCATTTTTGAATACACAATTCTCCTCCAGACTGACATAGTTAATTAACTGAAGCATTAGATATTGAAGCTCAGCCCTCACACGATCTCTTGAGGTCCCTGGACTTTTTTTCTACTGACCATACAGAAGGCAGAGCCCCAGCCTGAAGGGTTTATGATCTCATACAAACCACACAGGAAACACAGGGATGAAGAACAAGCTGCAGGTATGTTTGGGGGGGTTGGACTCCACGATCTCTGGAGTGATCAGTTTGCCCCCTGTGCAATTCTACACCCAAAGAACCTCCAACAGCTCTGGTGCTGTTTCTGTACCGTGAGATAAGAAAAGGCAAGTTATGCCTAGAGTTTCAAGTTATCTAGCTTGCACTGGACATGTCATTTTGCCTTTAACAAATGCAAAAGTAAAGCAAAGACTTCAGTAAGATTGAGAACTACTGCTTTTGGGAAGACACCAAACAATGTGCTATATTCTATTCCAGCTTCAGGCATTACATAGTCTCTTTTTTTTTCAACATTAATATTTCTTGTCACCAATTTCCAGCATTACAAACAATTTAAATTCTCTGTTTATGCACACAAATAACCAGATATCTTTGTGCTTTCCCTATTAATACCTGTGCAACAGGTAATGTTCCAAGGGAAGGACAAGAAAGCCTGTCTCCAGAAATCCCTCAGTTCCCTACACATACAATAGCTCACCTAACAGACTCCAAGCAGTAAGATATTACTGCTACTGATTAACCCTGTGGAAATCTTAGTCAATTGTTTCTCCTTTTCCCTTCCCCCCTCCTCCAAATGTTTATATTTTGGTTAAAAGTAGCAAGAATGAAGGCATTTCGGTTTGTATTTGTACATTCTTATTTTCCTTTTGTTACTTTGCTCTTGTGATGCATGTTTGGGTAAATATGGGAACACCTCAACTGCAACAAGTTTCTATGATGATAAGAACACATTATTTATTCATATTATTAATTCTAAAATTGTATGAGAGAATGTAACATCCTATCTTAAAAATAAATTAAATTATTTATATTCGGTTTTGAGTCATTAACTTCCACCCACAATCAGCCTAAAATACCAGTAAGACTGTTGGCTTATTCAGGCAGTACATTAAATAACAAAGCGTTGCTTTGGTGTTTTGTTTTTCGATTTCTAACTCAACGTTATGTTGATTCGCTTCAACAAGCTTGCAGGCATCACGTTTTTACCCACCCTGTTGTTACCACCCACCCTCCCGGCTGGTTGTTCCCTGGGCTCATTCTCCCCTGGCTCTTAACTTGCGTGCGCCTCAGGGCAAGGGTCGGCATTTCTACGTGCTCACTTACTCCTAGTGCCTCCGACCAAAGCAGCGCGGTACAGCTCTAAAGCTCTCCAGCAGCAGAACTCAAGTGTGTGTCAAACACTGTAAAGAAGTTGCTTTTGTTCCACTTGAGGTAGCTGCAAAGTAGCTTGAGAGTTTCTCTCCTTCTACAGCGTTACCCTCGATACAGAGGGCATTCAGATACAAATCTTCAGCTGCAGGAAGCGGTAACACAAACATTTCTGGTCTTTGGTTTACTATTAACACATACCTCATTTAGAGAGCTCGGAACCTCCTGTGTCCCACCGCGTAGAGATGGCTTAGCACCGAAGTGACCAGCGCTACTATGTCCGCTATTCCAGTCCGTATCACCTGCCCAAGTCCTCTCTGACTTTCCCAAAGCTTCAAGGTGATGACTGAATCCCTCTGATTTGTCTAAGGACTCCTTGAAGCCTTCAAAATCACCCCACGTACTGCTGGGTTCTGAGGTACTGTAACTGCTTTCCAAAAAACCCTCACAACTTCTCCCTCTGCTACTCACTACAGGGAGGCTTTGCTGCGTTCCTTCAAGATTAATAATTTCTTCATTATTTGTCCTTGCCTTGAAGTTCCAGTCCCTTCCATCGAGACACATATCACCTACTTCAACTGCTAGGTCTTGTAGAGACACCCGGTGAGATGTGTCTGTGCCAGTAAGACTTTCTGCTAGTGACAGGTTCTGCATCTTCTAAGAAAAACTTCAGCTGTTGAAATCCGTCCCGTAAAAAAACAGGCTCCCAAAGTTCAGTAGCATTAGAAACCTGAGTATTTCCAAAAAAGAATCAAACACTTCATTTCACCCCAAAGAAAAACTGCTAAATGAAATCAGGATGTCCTTCAGCCTCTCCTCCAGCAATCGGCATGTCATTCAATCCCACTTTCTGGGTAGGATATTAGCCTGAAAAGAACGAACGATAAAGAAACACACTTCAGTGATAAGGGCTGAGTAGGAATAAAGAAAGATAGCCGATAAGGTACAGAAAAGAATGCTCAGGTTAAAAGAAACACGTTCCAATATTATACTACTGAAAACTGCCGTAGGCAAAATCGTTTAAAATTTATAGTAAACTATCTGCCCACACCAGAAGCGAGCCGATAAATTAGGGAACAATATTCAGAAAGCACTTCCCAGAACTTGTCGGATACAAACTGAGTGCTGCTTGAGTACACAGCAGACAGCCCGAAATGATTACAGACAGCATCCAGCGCTTCCCGAGTACTTTCTATAGCTATTTCATCCATCTCCTACATACTCCAACGGTGCCCTTGGTGTTTCCAAGTGCATTCCTGGCTGGAAAGATTACTGGAGGTGAGCGCGGTTTGCAGGGACACGGGAACTGGCTGTTTAATCCTGGGAAGACACGGTGCTTTTAACTACCTAAGCAATTAAGGCAGATGAGTAGGTTCAGTTTAGCATCTGTAAACCATACAGGGCACACCGCATTCATCGCTCCCAATTAATCGCATTCCTTGAGCATTTTTTCAGTCCGACGAGCTGTTTTGGAGGCGGGTACCACTTCGGGAAGACTGGTCGCTGCCCGGTGCTTTCGGCACTTGACAGACGAAGCTTCGGAGCTTTCTCCGGGTTCGCCTCGAAGGCGGCACAGCGCCGGCCGGGTACGCACCGCGGGGCCCCCGCCCGCCCCGAGGAGCTTAGGAGGGCGGCTCGGCCGCCGCGGGGCACGGAGGGGCCGGCCGGGACGCGGCGGGGCTGCCCGCCGGCGGGGCCTGATGCGGGACGCCCCGTTACTCCGGGTGGAGCGGGGAAGGCAAAGCCCCGGCGGGCGGCGGCCGACAGCCCCGCTCCGCCCGAACCGGAGCCGCCGGCGCTTCGCCCGAGGGAAGAGGTTCCTCCACCCACGCTTCCCACCTCCGGCCCGGCCAGCCCGAGCCCCCGGCGGTGCCCGGGCACCGACACCTGCCCGCCGCGGGGAGCTGCGCTGCCGAGGAGGAGGCAGGTGGCGGGGCACGGTGAGCCGCCTCCTTCGCTCCACAGCCCCCGGAGAGCGGAGGGCCGCGGCCGTGCCTGAGCAACCCCCGCTGCGGGGGAGGGATGGGGGAGGGAAGGACCGGAGCGGCGCCGGCCGTTAGGGCAGCTCAGGGCCCCGCTACCATGAAGAAACAACCTTACCATCGGTTCACGGCCCCGCCGAGCGCCCCGGGCCGAGCAGAGCCGAGCCGCGCCGGCAGGTCTCCAGGGGCGGGGCCTAGGTGTGCCGGGGCGGGGCTGCGGGGGCTGTTACCGGCCGGGAGTGGGCCTGTTACCGGCCGGCGGCGGGCCTGTTACCGGCCGGCGGCGGGGCCGTGCTGGGGGCCTGCTGTGCGGGACGGGACGGGACGGGACGGGGCGGGAGGCACAGCACAGCACAGTACCGCACCGCCGCCAGACGCCGTCTATCAGCGCGCTGCTTCCGCGGCGGGCCCGATCCCCATCGGGCCAGTCCGGCCTCGGCCGCCCAGGGGAGCAGCGAGGGGCGCGGCTGTGGCCATGACGAAGTCCCCGTGCCCTGCGTTGCGAAGTACTTCCCTGGTTCTCCAGCCCGGCCCAGGGACTCCGGCCACCGCCGCTGGGTGCACCTGCGTCCCTCTCGGGTTAGAACTGCCTCCCCCCAGCTCCCCGGTTTTACTTCCAAAAGCCGACAGCGTTCCCCAGGAAAAGGTTGATTTTTAAAGTATCTTTCCAGCATCTTCATGCAGTCGCAGGCTGAGGGCATGTGGTTTGATAGTGGTGGTTCGTGTTTGCTTTTGCTTTGAGAATGGCTAAAATCCTCAACTCGTTAGGAAATTCCAGGATACAGACTTCTAAAAAACCGGAAAAGTAACAGTCAATGTGCCCAGCAATATTATCTCAAGAAAAAACAGCAGGAATAGGCCAGGGACCTCATAGGACCTCTTCTTCCCCTCCCTCCTCTCATCCCCAAGGTATTTGGTTGTCCCCTACCTTGCTGAGGCTGGGACTTGATCCACTAATAGCAAGTAAAGCCATGGGTTGTGTTGGTGGACACGTCACCCAGCAGCCTGGGGTGACCACCTCTTCTTACCCACCTCTTCAGGAGCAGAGGTGTGGGATGGAGGCAGTGTGCCCAGAGTCAGCTGGTCCCATGTCTGGTGGCCAAGGGAAGAAAATTGCTCAGCATCCCCATCCTCAGGGCTGGGTTTAACATCTGGGCAGTTCCAAGCAACAGGGAACACTTGTAAAAGCAAGGAAGAAGGTTTTCTGGAGCAAGGCCCAAAGTAAAAAGCTTCTTCTAGGCATGACAGTACATATGTTTCCAGCTCTGGCACAGATATGTGCACTCCCCTCCCACACATCTGACTCTCATTCCAGGCTGTAGTGCTTTATCTGAGGACAAGAGGCTGAATTTGGGAGCAATGCCCAGGCATAGCACCAAAGAAACTTTATCAGCAAGTCTCTGAAAGAGTTTTTAGTTTGTTTTCTTTCTGCTTCGGAGCAGTTTCTTACCCTCCATGGCAATCCCCTGGCAGGCTGCAGCTCTGAGGATATCCGACCAGCTCAGCGAGACTGTGAATCAGCCCCAAAGCATCTGACACTTGTTGGGATAGCGTCATCATCCTACCCGGCAGTAACTTTGTGCTGCAGAGACCTCTGGGGCTCCAGCTCTCTTTCTGTTTTTTGGGTTTGGGGCTTTTATTCAGCGACTGAGTTTGCTTTGCATGGCTTCACATTTTCACCTTTCTCATCTCCCAGGCAAAGGCTATGAACAGACTGCACAAAGGCTGCGAAGCTCCTCTCCATGGGGGAAGGGGTGCATGGGTTTTGCAAACCTGTCCCTGCCCTGCCAAGTTCAAGCTGTCTTTGCAGTAGCTCAGCAGAGTGGTGGGAGAGCTGGTGAGCACCAGAAGCTGCCACAGACCTTAGAAGCAGAAGAAAGTGTGGTGCCTTCTTCCCTGAGTAACATCAGTAACTTTATTAAGGACTTGCCACATTTCAGTGGTGTGTATTTGTCTCTCCGGCTGGAAAAACCAGTTGCCAACCCTGAGTCCTTGCAGAGCAAGGGACTGCACCATCTCCTGGTGGTACCTACTGTTGCCTCCGCTCTCAGGCAAGCACAGCTTCAAAACCCACGGAATCACCCCAAGAAAAGTCTGTGCTGGTGTATTTCAGGCAGGTTTTCCCATCAGGGGTCAGCACTGCCACTCTGCAAAGGGCATTTCACCTGCCCTCCTCTGAATTCGCTTCCCTTGACTTGGCATAGCTGAGTACAAGTGTGACAGCTGCTGCAGAGGTCTTTAGTTTGTGTTTTAAATGAGAACTTCACATAGTGATTCTAAGTTAAAAGCATTATCACAGTTGGATCAGGAGATTTCCCCACTGAAGTATACTGGGGACAACATTCACGTTACCTGTTTGGGGGATAAGTCTTATGATTTTGTCTGACATATACCAGGCCATGGGATTTACCCCATAATTACTGCATTGCATCAATAATTTATTTTTGAACAATCACTTTCATTTAAAAAAAACACCCAAACAGTCTTTGTTTAAAAGGTAAATAAGCAGAAAACTTAAAATATGGACTTATATGGCTTATATTTAGACTAAAATGTATGCATCTACTAGAACAGAACCTCACATCTCAAAAATTCACCAATGCAAACAACTGAATTGACTGAACGCTCATCTGCAGCTGCTATTACTGCTCCTGCCACCGTTCCTACTGGGAAATTATTTGAGTTTAGTTCTTTTTTTCATTTTGTCCTTTGGAAATACACCAATTTGCAATGAAAAAACTGCAAGGAATTACTAAAAAGTATTTACTTTCAGAGCAAATCAACACCATGGTCCTGTAATATGTATTTTTATCTGTTTGTGAAAGATCTGGTGCTCAATTATTGAGTTGTGTGGTTCCTCTGTAGACAACTCAGGTGATGTGGATGGCTTTTTCCTTCACTCATTTTCTGTCTTGGGAAGAATATAAACAAGCAGTACCTTTGTATAGAGAATTTTCAGTGTTTTGTTTTGGTTTTTATGTGATTGAAGCTTTAAACCAGATTAACCTGCTATTAAAATGACTGAAATATTTTATTTAATTTGTATTAAATATTTGGATGTCTCTTCTTATAAAAAATAGTAAGTTACATTTAACTAAACTGGCTCAAAATGCCATTTAGAAAGTAAGAGTAAACATGTTTTCAGAAGTCGATAATGTTGACTGACTCAAAGCGACTTTTCATTAAATGAGCCATCATTTCAGAAAGTGATTAATCTCTTTTTTTTTTTTTCAGCCTAAGTATCCAGATTTTAGGAGTGTAGGACGTCAACAGTTCTTTCATTTCCATAGTAATAGAGAGTGCTCAGCTGTGTGAAAGCACTCAGCTTGTGGATACCAGGTCTGAACACTGATTTGACTGACTAGCTGTGGCTTGAATTTAAAAATGCCGTTGATTATTCCACTGAACTCCTTCCTGGAGGCATCATATGTTTTGCCATACCTTCCAGCTTTGCTTTGCTCTTGGTATGGATGTTTCAGAAGGTCAGTAAAATCCATCTTCTTTTTCTTGAGTTAGAAACAAGGACTGCAGCGCTTCAGGGGAGACTTTGCTTCTCCCCAGTGCACAACGGGTGTGGATTTCCTGTGCCCCCTGCAAAATGTCGCTCTGTGTGCTAGACAGATGGGAGTCCCTGGCACCTGCAGCAGTTAGCAGTGCCTGGGCTAAGAGACGAACCGAATCTTTCCAACAGCAGATGGCAGCTCTCCCTTGTCTCTCCTGCACGCAACAATACTGTTCGTTCTCTTGAGCAGGGGAAGTAATTCATCCCCTCCACATGCCACACTGAAAAGGTATTAGACCTTAGATGCTTACCTGCTGACTGCAGGAAAGCCATTTCCCAGGACCCCTACACTGAAGGGCTGTCAGCATAGAAAGACTTACCCATAAAAAAGGCAACGTCCTTTGCTACAAGTAGGAAGATGTACTTGAGGTGCCTCTCTTCTTCTCCAGGATGTGGAAGACAAGGAAGCTCCTTGTCCACCCCTCAGCAAAGCCAGCTGTGTGAGAGCTGTACATGCCCTGGGTTCAGTGGCTGCCTTTAGTGCTTTTGTCAGTAGCATGGTTTGGAAGTGAAGCTTGTGTGTGCTTCTCTGGCCAGTCTGGTTCCCCAAGTGGTTTTGAGGAGCTCTTCCTAGGTGTTTTTTGGGAAAAGGCAGGGAAATACCATTCACTCTGGCACTTCAGGGAAACACCGTCTTCCAAAACCATATATGGGCTGCACTACTTTAAGATCCTCCAGCATGTTACTTACCTAGCACATGTGCCAGAAGAAGACTCAAACCATTCAGAGCCCCCACAAGATCCTGAAGTGGTTTGTGCCACAGGCACCTTCGTATCCGCCAGCATCTGCCAGCTTTCAACTCTTTGCGACTGCTCCACCATCCACTGACACTCGAGTTTGAAATCCTTTCCTGTCTTCAGCAGCTTTCCCTTCTGCTGTCAGTCCCACTTGCTGAACCCCTCATTTCTTTGATCAGATCTTTTTCTTACTATCCATTTGCCAACTGCTCTCTTCCTCCTTCAGGCTCCTGAAACCTCAGAGAATTGCGACTCAGGCCCCTTATGGAAGCAGTAGTGCTTGTTATTCCATGAGAGGGATGTGAGAGGGACAAAGGTTTCCTGAGTAGGAGAATAATTTGGTAGAAGAAGCGGGAGGTTGCTAACCTCATGACAAGCCTTGCTATGAGAGTACTGGCAAGAAATAGGCCACAGATTTCAGGAGAATAAAGGTGATCCTCCTAAAGTCCCATTATGCTTGATTGAGAGCATGGCAGACGTGCAGCTACTGTGCAAGCACATGGCATCAGTTGCTCACATGGACTCTGTCATTGTGCTGGAGATCCTGGAGAAATAGAAGTCCTTTGACATGGGTCCAGGGTGAGATACCTTATTTTTACCTCCTCCCCACCATAACTGGCAGCAGCACCCCCACCTGCACACTCCCGTTCCAGCACAGCATGTGGCTTCCCTGTACGTGTCACTTGGCAGTGGGGAATGACAAACTTCTGATGGAATTACAGCATAGGGTTCAGATCTGTGGGGAAGTGATAAATGCTGCCAACCTGCCCAGGAGATCTGGCACACCTCTAAAAGCAATTCCCCAGGGGCTGTGAGCTGCTGGAGGGATCATTTGCACAGCTGCTCAGGGAAAGGATCAGAAAGCGCCTGCCCAGTGCTGACCCAGTGTGGATGTCTTGACCTCACAGCCGTGCAGCAAACATTGTAATGTATGTGTAAAATGAAGAGGGTAAAACAGCTCCTTCCTTCATTCAACAGGGCCAACAGCTCTTCCCAATGCCAGACTGGCTACTATGGTGGCTCTGGAGAGGTGGCATGGCCTGGCAGCTGTGCCTCCCTCTAGAACCACCAAGTTGCTGCACACACATCCTGCAGCAGGAGCCAGAGGAGGAGGGAGTTCAGCATCTTGCAGTGACTGATGTGTGAGTCCAGTCCTCTGAGAGACAGACTTACTGCTCCAAATTACTGGCTACTCCAGGCACAGCCAAAGGCCATCTAAAAGTTTCACTTCTCATGATCTGCCCAGCCCAGGAAAGGATCCTCAAGGCAGACAATTGCACATCTCTTTACCTCTGAACCCTCCAACTCCTGCTTCTCTTACTGCTGGTTTCTTCTGCTTAAATCTCTCCTTGCCCTGAGTGCAAAGCAGAAAAGCTGCAAGCATATCTTCTCCTTACAGTACCCCTTCTGAACACAGGGGAATGTGGGCCCTACACCTGTGAGACCTGCCAGAGCCCAGAAAAGGATGCTATATAACCCACATCTTCAGAAAGGTGGTTGTTTAAACGTATGGACATACTCTGTAGTACCCCAAGCAAGTTGTATTAGTGCTTCACTCTCACCTACCTATACTTGCTCCTTGCTCTATTCTAATTTCCCATTAATCTACTATCTGTGTCACTTTTCCCACTGATCATTCAAAACCATCCTGTACTGCACTGAGTAAGTCCCTGCTGCCCACGTGGCTCTGTCAGATACGTAGGCATTAATTTACTGAAAGCATGCCTTGTTATGTTTGCCAGGTCCCTGCCTGCACTGTAAACTGAGTTGTGATCTCGCTGCGGTTTGCAGCTCGCCAATCCTCTGTTTTAATGCCTGATTAGGTCCCAAATCCGTTGTTGTTAGTGAGCTGTGGGTGCAGGGAGGGCTGGGGGGATTTCATCCCCTTGGCTGAGTTAAGCTACCAGAGGTACACCCAGCCCGTGCTGTGCCACTGTGTCGATGAGCTCACTGGGAAATGTCACTGGTGCTGTTCAGTGAAGCTGTTGAAAAGTCAGTCACTCTGTCAGAAGTGTTGTGCTTCAATGTTACGTCACAGCACTTGACACCTAATAAATCTCTAGGGGAAACAAAAAAAAATCAAATAGAGTTAGCTTAACAATATTTCTCACAAACTCAAGTCCCCACTTCAAGCAGCATTTGAAAGCAGATCGAGTCGTAACAATCTCTGTAGCTCCTCCCTCACGAGGATCCTGCTTCTTCATTCTCCAAGGGAGCTTCACAGGGGCTCCAAGGCGGGTGGAGTGGTGGTCACTGCTGCACTTTGCACAGGGGAAAGCAGAATTAAAGTTATCTGCCCCCAAAAGAAGACACCAAGTCTCTGACCCCATGGAATTGAATGGCAAAAAAAGGCAGAGTTTGTGTGAGTTTTGCATATGTGCATAAGGCAGCCATCTGCCTTCCCTGATGGAAGGTCAGCTGCAGCTGCAGCACAGCAACTGGTGGAGGTGACACAGGTGACAATTCCTGAAGCTGAAGTAAGCTGCTGGCTGAACTTTGAAGCCTTTGCTGTGAGGTGGGAATGTGCTCCCTTGGACCTCTCACTCAGCTGTGGGGTAGGACATGCGCTTCATGCCTCAGCAGTGGGGTGAACAGCCAATACATGTCCCAGGCATGAGGGCAGCACGGGGGCTGATGGCAGCATGTGAACTTGTAGTGACTGGATGGTGCTGGGCTGTGGGGCAGACCGAAGTGGCCAGGCAGGCTGTCAGCTGGAGGGTCCTTGGGAACAAACACTTCTCTCCCACCTTCACTGAGAAATTTCTATATGTGATCTCATCTTGCCTCTCCCTTCCCATCACAGCTAAGAATACAGTGTGTAGCACACTTGAAAAATGCTTTTGAAGTGTGCATATGGCATCTGGACTGCATTTAAGCCTCGTTCAAACCATCTCCTTGAGCAATATTTCCAGATGCTCCTTGCAGCGTGCAATTAGTAAGAAGGCAGGCTCTAACCTCAGCAGCAAATACAGCTAAATGGATCACGACTTAGCCCTTTCTGAAAAGGTAAAACTGTTTAAACCCACAGGGTTAGAGCTAACATGAGCTGGGTGGGGAAAGGAGCCTGCACTGCAGCTCTGTGTCTATCACTGTAAACAGGAGGCCGGATAATTTATAGAGAAGATCATGAGAGGGCAGGCGAGAGTACACAACCGATTCCTCCTGTGCTAACGTCGCGATCACAGCTATAGCTGGCAGAGGGCAGCATGTGTTTAATGGTTTGTAATCCTCCATCGCTGAGGTCACATCTCAGAGAGCAAAACAAATCAGTTGTCTAAGCAGGGATGCACTGCTGAAGCAGCTGGGTCTGGCCTGGAAAGTCAAAGTTTGGGTCTAGATCCAAACTCTCCCCAAAAGCCAAACTCTCCCCAAAAGCAAGGACTCTCCCCAAGCCCAGAGACTCGCAGTTTAAGATTTAGACTGTGTTCATTTCTATTTATGGTAAACACCCCCCCCCCCCCCCCAAATTCCAGCAAAAGCTTAGTGGGCATCCATTAGCAGCTGGCCTAGGCTGCCTCTGCTATTGTAAATGAGGTTAGGAGGACTCGGCAGAATATTATCATGAGGCTGCAATTAGCCATGAGAATTAAGCCACACACATTTTACATTAAAGGCAACGGTTGTAGTAAAAGGCTGTTCAATTCAGGCAACAGCAAAGCATGTCGTTTGTGTAAGTTAATAATACAGCAAAATATAAACTTAAGATGTACAGACACACCAGTAGTTTATTTTTTAAAACGCTCTTGTTGAGAAGTTTGGCCACACTTTATATGAATTTTCCATATTTGAATATTTTATAAAAGGGCACTGATTTATTATCTTGGTCTATTTGGGTATAAACATTTCAGGGAAAAAAACTGAGTTATGTGGATATGAACATGTCAAGGAAAGGCATTTGTTAACTAAAACATTCTTTAAAAGTAAATTTACTGAGCTATTATATTTTATAAAGTACTTAACCATATACTAGCTTGTCTGTCTATTCACTGGATGCTCTCTGCTTTATAAGCTGTTGATGCTTTCTATGATGCTTATAAGTAGAACCTTGCAGAATAAGGTCTCTTGAAGACTGCAGATTTTTGAGTTTAGAGTGAATGCTTAGATGTTGTTCTCCCTATGTTCACTGAGATTAGTTCATTATAATTGGAAAAAAGATTGTGTCTTCCCTTTTGAAATAATGATGCCAAGGTTTCTGTATTCTGTATTATATGGAAAAGCTGGTGGGTGAAAACACTCTGAATACAGAGAGGTCGGCACCTCTCCTATGAAGACAGGCAGAGAGTTGTACTTGTTCAGCTTGGAGAAGAGAAGGCTCCAGGGGGACCTTATAGCAGCCTGCCAGTACCTGAAAGGTGCCTATAAGAAAGCTGGGGAAGAACTGTTCCTGAGGGCATGTAGCAGTAGGATGAGGGGTAATGGTTTTAAACTTGAAAAGGGGAGATTTAGGTTGGATATTAGGAAAAAGTTCTTCAGTATGAGGGTGGTGGATCACTGGAACAGGTTGCCCAGAGAGGTAGTGGAGGCCCCATCCCTGGAGATATTCAAGGTCAGGCTTGATGGGGCTCTGAGTGACCTGATCTAGTGAAGATGTCCCTGCTTACTGTGGGGGGTGGATGGGCTAAATGACCTCCAAAAGTCCCTTCCAACCTCACACATTCTATGTTTCCATGATTCTATAATATGGCACTTGGGTATTTGGGTAACATTGTTATTTTAGATCTTTGCCTTGTTTAAATTTTGCATTTCTGTACAGCATCTTTCAGGGCTAAATTTAGCTCTGGTCAGTGCAAACTCTGCTAAGTAAGTAAGGACCATCTGAAGCTTTATGCAGGTCTGTAACAGCACATTCTCTTTTTAGCAGAGAATCTCAAATGAAGACTCAGAAGTCAATGCCACCAGATGCCAATGCACACAATCATCACATCTGGATTAGCCCATCACAACAGCATCTGCTGCAAGAGGTCCTTCCTAGCCACAGCCAGATTCAAACTGTCTAAAAAAATCAGTCAAATACTGCTGAATATTTGAAAGGTGAAGTGGGAAGAGAAAAGCAGCAAAGCAGAGTCTGTAATATAGGAAAACACAGCTGAGGTTGTTCTATGGGAAGAAATGATCTTCAGATCCAGTGCTGGCAAGGGTAATGTAGGCTTGGCTGGACAGCCATCGCAGCAGGAGCTCTCTGACCAGCAGAGGCTGCAGCTGAGCCATGGCTATGCTCCCACAGCTCTTGGGCTGCACCATAGCTCTGCTGTAAAAGTGTTGTCCCATGGCCACGGAAGCAGGTGGCAAGGCTGACTCCTGCTCCGCTTACAGCAGGGATGATGAACATTTTGACACCATGCTCTACACCAAAATCTTTGTTTGGGGTCCAGCTGTTCAAGCAAGTAAGTTTTGGGATGTGTGCTGGTTAAGATAACATTCATGTTGTCCACTCGTGGCAGTGGTCAGGCATGAGTGCAGGCTCAAGTCCTTGGGTCTCTTGTCCTGTGAGCCACATGCCAAAGTTTGTCAGTCTTATGTCACAGGCATCCAAAGAGCTGGGGGAACTCCAGCAGCCATCTCTCCATCCTACTGATGGACTGAACAAGGCTTGAGTTGGTACCTGTGCAGTCTGGCCAGTTCAGTTTGTGCACACACATTTTATCTGCTCTCCAAGCTGTGGATCTGGCTAACCCAGCAGACTGGGAGCCACAGGCCTGGAGAGGAACTGTGCTTCATCCACTTGGAAGAAGCATGTGGCTCTGGTTGATCACCCCTGTGCGGAGAGCTGCAGTCTGCTGTCCAGGTTTCACCTGCCTCTGTGCAAGGACACCACTGAGGGTGGGTTGTTGAAGGTTCTGCCCTTGCTCACCCATAGGCTTGAGGATAAAACTATGATTGCCCAGCACTCATTACCCTTCTCAAGCTTAACTGTCCATGAGATGGTGGTTCAGCCAAGGGACTGAAGGGATGGCTTGCACCTCATTCCCCAGACAGCCATGACAGCAGTCTGCAATTCAGAGCACTCTTTATGTAAGACTTGTCTGTTCTAGCATGGATTTGTTGTTATTTTTATCCTTTTCTTTTGCCACATCTCCAAAAAAATCTACAGAATCTTAGCAAATTTGGCTTTGTTTCCTGCAAGGATTTCAACATTCAATGAACCAGGTCAAATTACCCATTTCAAATGTCTGATCTGCAGCATGGATAGAGTCCTGAATCCATTACAACTAGTAGAAATGACATGTAAGCAGAAGTGCAAGGTGGTTGTAGCACCCTATTCCTTTCCTTTGGTACACTTTTCCCAGGAAGTGAAGAGACTTTTTCAGTAAAATCTGGAGTCTGTGATTTTACAACAGTGTCTTCTAGAGATTTGCTGGCTGTGCCCTGGAGAACTATTCCTTCCTTTGCCCAGACTTCCAACAACTTTGTCATAATTTTGTAATAACTTAACTCATGAAACAGATTTGCAAAGTCCATGCTAAAAGATTCTTCCATCTTCTTAAGCAGCAATTTACCTTAACATCATATATGAAATACTTGTACCATACAATAAATTCACACCAAGCTTTCGTTGTTCCAATTGATCCAACACTTTCCCCCCAATTAATGACAACAGTTTTTCAGTATTATAAAAAAATAAATCAGGTCATTTTATAGACTTGCAAGCTGAGCTTTTGAATTAATTAATCCAGAGCTCTACATTTCTGAGGTGAATTCACAGTGCTAAAAGAGTAGGTATATATGCAGCAGTTTAAATAATCAGACTAAATGTTTCACAGTGTATGTATAAAATTGCAAAATACTCATCTTAAGGA
Organism: Porphyrio hochstetteri; assembly: GCA_020800305.1. Classification (NCBI taxonomy): domain Eukaryota; kingdom Metazoa; phylum Chordata; class Aves; order Gruiformes; family Rallidae; genus Porphyrio; species Porphyrio hochstetteri. The sequence continues at coordinate 62,118,142 of CM036908.1, read as the reverse complement.
AAACACATGCTTGAAGGACGCTTAATGTTTATTTTACCACTATTTGAGTAATTTTGAAAGGCATTTTTCATGGATACAGAGTGTTAAGTAAGCAATATGACAATATTTTGCCTTAGGGGGATTGTGTTCTTATCTTCTGACTTGTGAGAGGCATAGGGTGAAATGTCCAAGCTGTTCTAGCTGTCATAGCTACATAATACCACTTAGAAGTATGTTAATGTTCTTTCTGAGCTGTTCCACTGCTCTCCACCGAAGTCCTCCCATTACAAGTTCTCTTCAAACAACAGAAACAGCTCGACAAACCCTTAATCTGCAGGACCATGCAATGCTGCCTTAGATGTTGCAAAAGGGGAGAAGGAAAGACAAGAAATGAAAACTAACTGATGTAGTTACATTGTGGAAATTTATCCATCTTGAATTCCATGGACTGACTTAAATCACTTCTGAGATTTGTTTAGTTAAGCTGTGGTAAATCGTAGTGTAAACATCATGAGGGATATTTAATATGGCTAAGACAAGGAAGACTTGTTTCCCTAGGCTCTTCCCATAGTCACAGGAGAGAGAAAAGAGAGAAAAAGACTTTCTGAGGAGAACATCTGGGGCTGTGGATCCACTGAACCGATTTAGTGAAAAGATGCTGAAAGAGCGATGTGCCTTCCTCCAGTCTGTGCCCTCCAACCAGCTCTTGTGCTCACTGGTGGCTGAACAGGCACACGGGGTGATCTGACCTTCTCTAGGTAGGGACTCCCCTCAGAAGTTGATGAGCAGTACTTTGAATCACTGAGCATCTTCACAGCATTCTGTGCCTTATAAAGCATTACAAAGTATTCTACATTACTTATATGTACACATATATATATACACACACATATACATATATATATATGCCTGTTTAAATAGTAACTATAGCGACATACCTACCCCTTACATCTGCCTTAGGAGGGGTTATATAAATGTATGAAAACTAGGCTGAGGAGCAGTTTGTTTAAAAAAGTGTTGCTATGGCTGCAGTGGCTTTTGTGTACGGTGATTTCAAAGTGGGCTGGTGCAGCATGGAGTGGCAGACAGATGTGTATGTACCTTTGTGTGGTCAGATTGCCACTGGCTGTTGGTTCGGCTCCACCTGCTAGTTAGGACACAGGCCAGCATCTCCCTGGTGTCCTGGGTGAGCAAGTCTAGAGCACACTACTCAGCCGTTTTCGGGCAGCTGTAACTCAGCCAACCACCCTGAAGCTGTTTGCTTGCTGGAGAAGAGGTGGACGCATGTCATTTCCCTGTATCGTCACATGAGGCACCATTTTCCTTTCTGTTTTTCTTCTGTTTATCCTGGTTTCAGTACTTTTGTATGAGATGGCAAATCCTCTGGGAGGTACAATGCAGTGCAAACTGCGTAGCAAGGCCAGGACCTCTGAGCATGAAAAGACTGAAAGATCTGAATCTTGTAATGGCTCATCCCTCGAACTCCTAAAAAATCCAGGAGGCACCTGAAATGACAGGCACTTTAAAATGTCCTTGGATTGCACAGAGGAAAAGCAGTGTGTGAGCCTATCACACGAGTCATGAAACTAAACTGGAGAGGCCTGGGAAGGAGAAGTGGGGAAGGGGATGCAGGAGAAGTGATTTTAAGGAAGAGAAAGGGAGTGCTTGGCAAACATGAAAAGAATATTTTTTAATCTCTACAGAGCAGACCACCCTCCCAGAAAGAAATATTTCAATGCTGTAATATTGGGGGTTATTTTTATCCTTGTTGTTTGTTGTCTTCTGGGGAATTAAATCAGTTAGTGTCATAATCACAGTTTTGAACTCAATGATCCATATCTGATGGGCCACAATAGTCTTTCCAGTGCTCAGTCCTGAAAGTCCAAGTCCACAAATTGTGCCATTAGTGGGGTATGCACAGTGCAGATCCCTGTAGCTCATTAGCAGACGTCTTCACATTTGCTGTCTGGGTTTTGCCTACAGAAGTATCTGTAAGTTTTGAGGCTCATGCTCTGCATAGGATGCCAAAAAGTTTGATCTCTTTGGAGGAGGAAGGCTAAGTAACAGGTTGGTCCCAAGCCACCTATCTTTGTGGGTCAGTAGTGATCTGGTGCTCTGTACAGACCCCCGGCTTCCCCAGAAGTAGTGCAGCAAACAGATCCAGATCCCATGAGACCCCCTCTGCTATTTCAGATCAACTCTGCCAAAAAAGTCTGCCAAAAATCAATTTGCAATTGTTTCCGTAGCTGTGTCTTTATAATGGGGCCATCAATTATCCTCCATGCTATTTATGAAACAGTTCTAGTAATTTTCAGACTTGGCATTTCACAGTTGATATTGATGCTCCAGAGATGTATTGACTGGGGCCCTGATGCCCTGTGAGCTCCACATGGACAGACTTCTGCTCAGGTGACCTCTGTGGAAATTGCAGACCTTCCATTGAGCAGTCACAATAGATCAGGGTCCAAAAGATTTGCTTCCTGGACTCCCAGAAGTGAAACGGGTTAGATCTGGGCAGAAAGGAATGCCAGGAATAGTTGTTATTATAATTTGCATTATTGTAATAAGTATTGCTGTCAGTTGTGTTAAAAGAATTATGGTAAAATCTCTCTCTCTGCCTGCAAGATTGTGAGAAGATGAGTGGCCCTGATTTTATGAACAAAATGCTTGGATGTAGTTTGTATGGTGCAACTCTAGTGCATACAATGTATATACATATGCCACCATGTGCATGGAATAAATAATGATATGATATGATATTTATCATGTTATGTGCTGACAGTGAAATATCTGCACAAGCTGAAGGTGTTAGATACATTTTAGAATTGCTCATCTTCATAATTGCAATCAGTAGTTGTATTTCCCATTCAAAACTTGGGAAGAATGTGGATTCTTTCCATTTCCAGCCATGACATTATGTGTTGGATTCATCTGGCTTTTCCTCTCTGACATGTTTCTCAGCAGGATTTCAAGTAGCAAGGATTTGGTCAAACCACCCACTTTTTGGCAATGGAGGTAGAAACACAAGTATGAATAAATTCCCAAGCAAGCCCTAACTTAAGAGACAGGGATAGAGAGATCAAAAAGATAGCACTTGGTTGGTGAGGGTTCAGACTGGTTTGGCTAGAAGATACCTTTCTATCCACAGAAGAGGTACTGTTTGTCATCAAAGACTTTATAACCTGATGCACCAGTTATATTTGTGTGGGTGACAGTGTGCTCACAGCTGGGCCAGCATTGGTATACCTGTTATTCACCATCAGGTGTAAATCCTAAAGAGAAATTTTAAAAATGAGACCTTTTGTCAATTCTTACCTGGGAGGAAATGTAGCAGAAACAGAACTCACCCAAGGGATGCTGATGCACCTTAAAGTAAACTTGCCACCTCCATAAATATAAGTATGAGGTCCAAAGTTTGAGCTGAAAGTTTATTCTTTGTGAATAAAAAGGGCAAGGCCTGGGTCTGAGCACTGTACATGTTCATGCTCACCTCTGAGCTGCTGGAGGGCACCATGGCATGGTTTTCTCCCTGTGTTCACAGTTGGCAGGGTCAGTGTTGCTCCTGAAGGTCTCTTGGTAACAGTCACCACATCCTGGGCAGTAAAAGCAAGCTATATCGATGCCAACTGTGCCACGCCATGACCAGGAACAGCCCATGGCCCATTTTACCTTCTGCCTTGGATGCAGCCAAAAAGCTAGTGCCAAGCTGAGCAGTGTGAGCATTCTTGGTCTCTGTGTCTGGGGTGTCACCTGGGAGATGGAGCAGAAGTGGGCATCCATCACACTCCACATATTGGGCCAAATACATGAGTAAAACTGTGGAGCCTACATAAGCTTCCTGAGTATGATGCTGTGTCCCACATTCTGAAAGAAAAGAGTGGATTTTATTCCTATGAATCAAAGTGCTGAGGTCCCTCTGTTGATGGGGTGCAGAACATGGATCCCAAGCAGACATGTGCACAGGTTGGCAGGTCTAGGGAGGACCCTTATCACTGCATGTGGGTGAGGTTTATACAATTTTCTGCTCTTCCCCCAGCATCCTGGTGCCTCTGCATTACACATTGGGGGTCTACTCCTTGTACAAGGAGCCCAGGCACCCAGCACCGATGATGGTGGATTTCTCTGTGAGCTATGAGTGCACGTTGCTGTGATAATTGGACACTTCCATCAACTCCTGAGCTTGTAGTGCTGCAGGAATGCTGAAATGTGTTGGCTGAATGCAGCCAACACAAACCACAAGCCTACAGCCTGAACCAAACCATGTTGTGCAATCTTATTATTGCACAACAACAAATGATATTATTTATTCACAACGCACTGTATGAGCACTAGGAGGATTGGTTAGTCATTGGCCTCAGCAAACACACTACTCTTGGCTTGTCTCTTTGGCCAATCAGTTCTTCTGTTGGTTATTGACACTTTAAATGCCCAGTAAAACAGCTTGAGGTTCCTGAATATTACCTTTGTTTCCCTGAAGTCAGGGTAGGAAGGACAGATGGCTGGACCATATGCACCACTTGCTCTGTATATGTTTGTGTCTGTATGTGTGCATACGTGCCTGGACTGACAAACACAGACAATGTTCTGGTTTATACTGATAGTATATGTTGCAATACTCTACCACTTAGAGGGTGAGATTACAGTATTCCAAGTACACAGTATTTTACCAGAATCATTAATCATGTTAATTAATAATTGCTAAAAACTCTACAGACTTGTTTTCCAAGGATATCAAAGTACTTGACAAGCCCAGGGCTAATTAATGCTCCTGTATCATTGTATTGACTTCAGTGGAAATGTTTGTGTAGGAAAAGGTACAGGAACATTTGCATATTTCATACCAATGGAAGTAGAAAAGGTGGGGGAACCTTGTGTAGTTTCTTCCCTGAGAGGGCCTGGCCTTCCCTGCTTGACTGGATACAATATTGTGTCATTTCAATTTTCTTCTTTCCTCTAACTTCTGCGAGACAGGGCTTCCACCCAGGTCTACTTTTCAGCTCTTTTGACGTTCTGCTGGGTTATACCACTGTTTTTTTCTAAGCTGAAAGAAAAGACTCAAGATCCCCATCTTCACATTTGGCAGTGTGCTGGTAGTAATCTCTACTACCATAGAAAGAAGTCCCTGTATGAAGGCACAATTCATTAAACTGCTCCAGGCATCTTCTACTAGTGTGTGACCCTGTCACCTCTCCTCTTACCAACCCATGTAACATTCATCCTAAGAATTTATTTGGCTGCTATAGTCTCAAAACAGAAGGTCTTACAGATTGGAAGGTCGATGAAACAAGTAAGCCATGATTTATAAACGAGACATTTATGAAGGTGAAAGACTGACCACTTTTCCCGAATCCCCAAATCATCATTCAATAGATCTCAAATCTGGGCCAGCCAAAATTCTTTCCCATGCAGGTTTCAGAGCTGATGACTAGGCACAGCCACACAAAGCCACCAGCACAGAAGAAAGTTAAAAGGAACAATGCAGGAGAAACCATAGAAACACTGAAAAATTCAGCCTGGAAGTGAATTAGCTGCCACCTAATCCAGATCTTCACTCAAAGCAGGACCAACTACATGGGTTGCTCAAGGCCTCATTCAGGTTTTTGGTGCCTTCCAGGATGGAGATTTCCCATCCTCTGGGAAACCTGCTTGCCCAGTGCTTGCCTGTCCCCATTGTAAAAATTTTTTTGCATTACATAATTGGTGTTTCTCACTCTCCTACTGGTGTTTGTTGCTTTTTTGTCCTATTGCAGTGCACCTCCAAGAACAGTCAGGCTGCACCTTCCAATGCCCTCCCATAAGGGCGTTAGTAAAGTCATCCTCAGCCTTCTCATTATAAGGCTGAACAAGCCCAGTTCCTCGCTCTCCATTATGTGCTCCAGATCCCTACTTACCCTTTCCACTAAACCCTCTCTCCCCTCAGACCTTTGGGAGTCAAGGATAGATCAGTGCAATTGAGAAGGACATTGACCTGCTGTCCAAACTGTGCCGTACTAGTGTGGAGGAACTGCACTGAGGTTAGGGGGGCATTGCCAGAGCTATCTGGGCTCCAAAACATTCCTAAACCAGCAATTTTTAAAAATGCAGCAGTCTCTGGATCAAAAGTGCTCATGAGTGTTGCTGCCAAGGTAGCTCTAAATTTCTGCTCGTTGCCGTTATTGCTACGGGAACATTGCTGGCATAACATTTTCTCCTGGAGTCTTTCTAGAGCACCTGCTTCATTCACCACGTGTGCAGACATAAGCCAGGACAGATGCTCAGGGAAAGAGTTGAACCCCCAAAGCTCGCAGGGCTGACGCCTTTTATCAGAAAAGTGGCCACCCAAGCTCTTGATTCGAGGAGGTAGGCGGGAAAAAGTCTTTGGAGAAGCAGCAGCTTCCTCAGAGTGCTGAAGGAAACCCTTTCCAGAGACAATATTAAAAACGCATGGGTGGGGTGAGAGAGAAAGAATTCTTATTTATGTATAAAGTTACACATGGAGACAATGTCCAAAATCACTGAGAAAAAAAAAGAGCCTGTGTGTCTCTGTTTTCCTGAGTTATGACAGCATGTGTTTAGCATTATGGCTAATCCCTTTTCAGAGCCAAAGTTAACATCTTCCAAAGCATAAGGCCTTTTTTTTTTTAAGCTCAGTTAAATTTTAGCGCTTTGAGCCCTACTTAAACATAGCAAACACACACACACACACACACACACAAATAATCTCTGGAAACTCTTTATTTAGCTTTCTGTAGTTGAAACAATTATGTAATTGGATAAGCAATCGGGCCAGTTCAAATTGGCAAAATTTTGCATTATGGAGCAGAACAAATTGTATTTGAACCTGGAGAAAGCAGTAATGTAAGAAGCATAGTGCTTTTTTTTTTCCCCTTAAGAAAGGACAGCTGCATAGATCTCATCCAGAGGGGTTTATTGTAACTTAAGCGAACAAAGCTGAAGGCTTCATGGGATCAGCCCGCAGCGCGGAGGTGTTGTGGGATGGTTGGATGCAGTGAAAGGTGGCTGGAGAGGCTGTCTGTGGAGGCTTTTTGACATCCCAGTGTATGACACCCCAGTTGCTGAAATTGTTGCCTGTGATTTTGCTGTGCTTGGTGTGTTGAAGTGTGCAGGCTTGGGAGAGAGCAAGTGACAAGGGAGAGGTAGGAGCAGTCATGTCCTGTCTTTTCAAGCAGCACAGACATCCCATCAACATAGTAAAACACATACGTGTTTATCAAATGACCGAAGTGATTTGTCTTGAACTGCAGTCTCCTTTTGGCTGTGGAATAAGGGATTTCACTTCTAACAGCATTACCTCAAACAAACCTGCTGGGAGCTGTGAGAGTGTCTATTTTGTTGAGGGCTTTCTGTGTAGGAACAGTGTAAAAACAAAGGTTGTAGCACTGGTGCATTAGGAGGATTTCTTGTGTAGGAAGAGAGCATCAAGCTAAAAGGGATGCTACTTTCCCCCAGATCAGTTCTCCCTTATCCTCTCCACTTCAGTGGCCTTCAACAGAGAGCTGGCTGGTAGTGACAGTGTCCTTGCCGTGGTGCCAAGCTGTCAGGGGCTGGATATGGCAGCAGGAGCATGTGGGCAGGACAGGACCAGTCTCCTGGTCCATTCTGCCAAGACTAGGCCTTCTGCCACAGTCATCAATACTAACAGAGAGCGAGGTTCCTTTTTCAGATAGGAATTGCCTATGAAAATACAGCACTTCTATTTATTGTTTACACAGGGGTTTTCTTTAATGATTTTCCTGTTTAAAAGACTTAAAGGGTAGGGCTCAGCACAGCACTTCATAATTCCTGGAGAAGGGGACCATTGGCAGCAAGAGCCATGATCCCTTTCAGCTCTGGCAGGACAAGGAAAGCACAAAGCTGGTGGAGTTTCTGCACCTCATCCCCCCTTCATCCAAGGACAGTTAATTCCATATGGTTTAAAGCAGGGAAACTGAACAAGATGCAAAAAGGCCCCTTAATTAAAACCTGAGGGATTCAGAATGGACTCAGTGCCACCCAGTGTCAGCCAGAGTTCCCATCCATCTGAGCCTGATTTCCTGCAATTTGTTCCATCTCGCAGGCACACTGCGTAACAAATCACCTTCTCAGATAGCACCAGGAGATAAGCCCTAATTCCACAAACACAGCCTTAGTCAGGTCTCCTTGGGCAAAGAGCAACCCAAGCAGAAAGAAGATGACTTCTGGAGGCTTTCTTCTGAAGCAGAACAGTTTGGGGTTTTCTCATTATTCTAGAGGAATGCAAAAAACATTGAACTGTTAACTTGATTGATACTAGTGCCATCAGGCTGCCAGGCATTTAGAAGATGATAGATAATTTGTATAGCTGCTTTCATCTGATTGATCTAGTAACTTTTCCAGATTTCTTTGGGGGGGAACACGACCAGATCAAATTTCTATAAGATTTTCAGAGAATAACAGAAGAAACAAGCCAGATCAAACATGGGCATATCCCTTTTCTACACGTAAGGCCAGAAGAGAGTGAACCACAGGAAAAAACACAAATTTTCCATGTTTTTAGAACTGGATGGATCAGCTAATCTCCATCCAACGAGCCAAGGCAAAGAGAGAAAAAGAAACATTTTACTACAGATCACCAATGCGACAAAAAAAGACTTAGTTCTGTAGGAGAAAAGCCACCACACTGTGGTATTTGCTCATCTTCTCAAGTTTGGCTCCTGAGGTTTACCTGTTCACACCTTTCTTGACATTCAGGCCTGAAATTCAGAGCTGAAGGCCCATCTGCTCTGCAGAGACATTCGTGCTTTGTATAATGTTAGAGTCTTGCTCTCTTCTGTGGTCGTATTATTTACCCGGCACTTTCTTGGGCACCATTACACCCAGGTGTAATGTGCTCACACTTTGCAGTGGGGACTTGGATACACTTCAATGAAGTTGCTTTAGGAGAGTAAAAGCAGCATTTTTTTGTAATTCTCACTGCTTCTCAAGCCCAGCTGTGGATCTCCTCATTCCCCCCATGCAGGCAGAGCCATCTTCAGACATAAAAGCTTTACAGGGACTTACAGATTTGATTAGGTAGATAAAAGAGACCCAGAGATGAAATTTGCAGCAATCTTCCTGAGGCTGAGCAGTGGATGGGCACAAGAACCTTCTTACCAATTTGTGGTCTAATCACTTCCAATTCCTCTGTTTCAGAGATGTAGCCAGCAGATAGAGTTGCTAGAGGAAAACCAGGCTATCCAAAGCTGTTATAAGGGTCCAGTGAGTGCTCTGCCCAGTCTTCAGACATTTCTGAGGTCACTGGTGGGATATGGACTGGTAGGGGTCACAGCAAGGAGCAGCCGTGGTGTAAGGGACCCACATGAGTTGCTAGAAGCTGGAGAGCAGATGCTTCCAAGGTCACATCTGGGCTGCTTGCTGCCCTATGAAGGGTGGGTGCAGATGTGGGAGCTATTCTCTCCATCTACTGCTGGGGGTGTCAGACTATGGCTTTCCAACAGTGAGGTGTCAACCCTGTATTTAGACAGCTTTATATTATTATAGATGACTTATTTAAAGAGCCTTTTGCATTTTCTTTCCTTCACTGATCTCTCAGCATCAAAACTAGCTGGATCCTGGTCCTTGGCTGAGCACTACACCCTTCACCTTCACAGTAAAGCCCCAAATATGCCACAAAACCAGCACTCATCAGTTGTGATTTTGTTCACAGCCACCTATTGCACAGCCTGGAAGCAAAGCAAATGAGTAATGGCACTCCCACACTCACACGCATATCTGGCCATCCCTTTATTCAGTACCAGAGGCACGCACACACTTCCCACATACAGACAGCAGACCCCCTTGCAGCGATTGTCCCCACAGGCATGCCATCAGTGCAACCACAATTTGTCTCACATATAAGCTTCTGTTGCAAAACATAAATGCCTGTGAAGTCAGAAAGTTCACCTAGCACTTCTCTTTGACCCCAACAAGAAGCAGATTCCTGGGGAAGAGGTAAGAAACGTGGCAATTGTGTTACCTATTCCCTGCTTATCCCATCCCAGCTTAGTTCCCAGAAACCAGGGACTTAGGAACTGTGACCTATAGGTACATCTGAACTATCTCACTTAATAGCCCTCAATGGACTTTTTTTCCGTGAGTTTGTCTAAACCTGTGTAGGCTTTTGGCCTTCACAACATCCTGCAGCAATGAGTCATGGTTCAGTTATGCATTGTGTGAACAAATACTTCCCCTTGTTTATTTTAAAATAAATCTGCTACTTGCTCTTTTCACTGGGCACCCATCAGCTCTCATGTGTAACAAAAAATGCTCTGTTGTTCCTCAGCCACCTTACCCATATCATTTGTGTCTGCAAAACCCTCTTTATTACCCCCCTTTACTCGTTCCTCATGTCCTTCCCATTTATTGTCATTCAGTCTCCTCAAGGAATCCAACAAGATCAGTGGAATACAAATGCCAACGAGCTTGAAATTAATAGCAGATAAATTAGCCTTACATCATGAGATACCACCTTGCCTTTGGTGTTCATTAAGGCCAGAATCTAGTTGAACAGAGGACTTACTTATCTCTGACAGCACCCTCATTTTGGGAGGCCACCTCATTTATTTATTTACTTTTTGCCAAGAAGGGTAACACCTTGCCTGCTTTGTGGGCGTTCTGATGGGATCTAAAGTCAGACCCATAAGCTGCTCTTCCAGCCTTGTGCTTTCTGAGGAGCATACGCAGATGCCTGAACCAATGATGATCCTATGCAGTGGATCGATCACTTTATGACCCAAAGGTAAAAATACCCGTGAAAAGATGAAAAAAAACCCCAAAATGCTCAAGCACATCAGTTAAGGATGGTGAAACGTGCAGGAAGACATGCCTCCTCTACTTCTAAGTGCACTAGGTCTTGTATTCTGTTTTGCTACATGTTTAATCAAGTAAAACTGAGCTCACTGGGGCTAATGATCTGAACACTGTGGACAGAACTGTGCCTTCTGGTTAAAACAAACCCATCTTGACTTTGTTTTGTTCAGTAACAAAACCTTGGGCAAATTTATCCAAAGTACAGCAGAATTCAAAAGAGATTGCTGATGCCCAGTTATCACCAACAGAGAGCTCTGCTCTTCTTTAAGTTGCATAAATGTAAGATATTGATATTTTGAGACACAGAAATGTGATTGGAAACATGTATTCCTTCGGGTTGTAATTGCAGTGTGCTTTGGCTTGGCTGCTTTTTCTTGCTAAAAGAATGGAATGACCCTCAAACAACCCCAGAAATTTCCTTAGGGTTGCAGAAAATGAGCTAATTATCCAAGATGGGAAGAGGATTTGTTCATTGGAACAAGGAAATTCTTGCCATGTTTGTTGGCATCTCATGACCGGTTAACAAGCTGGAACACTCTTCTTTCAAAACAGTTTGACAACGCAGTTTGAAATCAGTGTGAGTCATGGGACTGACCCATTGGACTACTGTAAGACATGGGAATACCAAAGGGATTCGACAGAAGTGCAGCAAAACTGTCTGCCCACTGTGCCTGCTGTGTGTGTGCTCCTCTGAGGCAACCATTTTAACAAGCCTGGCTGTTTTTTCTCTCAGTTACTGATGCTACAGCCAGGCAGATAAATGTGTGTCTACCAAAAAATACAGAATATTAAAAAGTTATAAAAACTGGTAGCTGGAGACAAGCCTCTAAAATGGTGTCAGAGGTCAGGTAGCATAAAGTAATCTCCTAACCATGATGGCCAGGGAATGAAAGAGTCCAGGCATGAAGCCTGCTGAAGGAATTTATTCTCCAGAAGTGATGGATTGAGGTTACATTTCAGCAGCAAGGTCACAGCGACGAGATAAGGAAATCCAAGGAAATCTGTTACTCATCTTAGGTTTGTCTCATGGACCACAGCATTGCTATTGCTGATTTGCACCAGTGCAAGGGTGAGTAGAAGTTGTTGACCACAGTGTGAGTGGTTGTGTAAACAAAATGCTATGTGTTTCACCAGCTATGCCAGCACTAAGCTCCTCTCCTGTCAGCTTGGGGATTCCCCACAGGGAAAGGCCAGGCACAAGGTCAGAAGGCATCTGTGGTGCCCAAACACGTCTCCTGCTCCAAACAACACAGGGTCTAATGGTGAAGAGCCACAGATTGACCTACGGCACCGCCTGGTCCCAGAGTTCCATCATGGTCTCTGAGGAGCCATCACCACACCACAACTACAACTTGTTGGTGGTTTTTACCTAGGCTGGCAAGCTACTGATGAAATCCTCACTGGAGACCTGTTCCTGGCACCTAATGACCCCATTCATAATGGACTGGGTGCTTGGGCAAGGGTGGGATTTCCCTTGTGGCTTCCTGGAAAGGGCCAGGTAAATTCAGCTGCATTAGTGATTGGGCAGCTAGAGATTCTCAGAAAAAAACCCCAAAACAACCTAAAAAAACACATGAAAATATCTTGTCTTGCTTCACTCAGAGGGAAACATGGTCACTGGGGACAGGAAGGGGACCTAGAAGCAGAACTCAGACGGTGAGACTGCCCCCAGAAGTGCACTGATTTCTGCACTTTGTGCTCTCCAGCCCTCTCAGTTATTCTGAGCCTCTCTGTGCACTGTTAGCCTGTGGCACTTGGCAGAGGGAGAGGAATGTCTTTGATTTCCCAAAAGCCAAGAACAGACTCTGCCCAGTGCTGGGAACTGAGCATATCAAACCTGATCTTGTTCCTGGTGAAGTTGGAGCAGACTTAAGGTCCATAAAGCACAGCATATCCAACAAAGCCAAGGATGACTGAAATACTCTGTACTCTGGGCTGAACTAGAAGTGGCAGAGGTAACAACTGTGGCTCTGCAGCTTAAGCTGTGAAGCTGGCTATGAGAAATCTGCGATGGGCTTATAACTCCTACTCTTTAGCAATGGAGAAAGGTTCTGTGCTGGTGTTATGGTTGCCGTAGAGAGATCCCTTATTTCACTGCTGTGACAAACTGCTGCCAGCTGGCAGATTTGTTGGTTTGTGTGTTGTTTTGGTTTTGGGGTTTTTTTCCCTCTGCTTTCTTTGGTGGAGAAAATAATTTTTCTCTTTTCTTAGTTTGCTCTGGCCTTCAGCCCCCATCCACACATGGAGCAGTTCAGGGTCAGCTTCTGGGTGAGGAAAGGGTCAAAGCAAGACCCTTTGTGGACACACTCGGGCAGCATCGATAGCAGCAGACGATGGCTCTGGACAGCATCCTTGCAAACATTTGTGAAAGACCCCGAACTGTTCCTGATATGTCTTGTGTGGAGCCATCATAGCCAGTGAAGATGAGCTTTCTGGCTAGAAGATATGGCAGGAAGCTGTCAGACAACTCTGCTCTACAGCCACAAGTCCTTGTACTCTCAGAGAAGAGAAATGGACCTTTTCCTTTATTCTTCCTTTGCACTTTCTTTGTTTGTCTCTCTTCATTCACCACGACTAGGTGCTGGAGACAGCAGAGAGAAGGTGTACTGGCTTTGTCTCAGGTAGAGTTCATTTTCTTCATAGTAGCTTGTATACTTGCTGCCTGACAGGGTTAAACCATGACAGAGGGAAAGAGCAGTTCCTCTCACCTCTCCCTGCACACCACAGCCCCTTCAGCTCCTCTGCAAGATCCTGACATCTCCACCTCACTGCTCAAGGAAACTCCCCCCAGCAGCACTGTGGGGTGGGATAAGAAGGCTTGCAGAGGCTTATTTTTTAGTCTCCTCTGGGATCTTCACTACCCTCACCTAAACCAAGCAAATGCTAGCTGAGAGCTCTGCTCCATTTGGGAGCTGAGATGCTGTGCTAGGTGGGGTGGAAAAGCCTCCATCAGTCTACACTAAGAGTGTTTTCTTTGCTTGTGAACAGCTGATGACCTGCGCCATCATGCTGATGGTGCTACGGGAAAAGCAGCTCTCCAGGAGAAGAAAGCTCTGACCAGCTGGCCCTGGACAGTCAGCACAGGCTGCTGTTCAGCTGAAAGAGTAGCCCATCTGGGTTTTTCTGCCCTCCCACAAGTGCACTTTGCACTTGGGCTGGAAGAATCCCAGACATAGATACAGACTGGGAGAAGAGCTCCTTGAGAGTAGCCCTGCTGAGAAGGACCTGGGGATTCTGGTGGATGAGAAACTTAACATGAGCCAGCAGTGTGCTCTTGCAGCTCGCAAGGCCAATGGTATCCTGGGCTCCATTAGAAGAGGGGTGGCCAGCAGGGACAGGGAGGTGATTGTCCCTCTCTACTCTGCCCTCGTGAGGCCCCATCTGGAGTACTGTGTCCAGATCTGGGGCCCCCAATACAAGAAGGATGTGGAGCTATTGGAGAGGGTTCAGAGGAGGGCCACAAAGATGATTAGAGGGCTGGAGCACCTGCCCTATGAAGAGAGGCTGAGGGAGCTGGGCTTGTTCAGTCTGGAGAAGAGAAGACTGCGGAAGGACCTCATTGCAGCCTTCCAGTACCTGAAGGGAGCTTATAAACAGGAGGGGATTCAATTTTTTAAAAGGATAGACAATGACAGGACAAGGGGGAATGGATTAAAACTAAAGGAAGGAAGGTTTAGATTAGATATTAGGGGGAAGTTTTTTACAGAAAGAGTGGTGAGGTGCTGGAACAGGCTGCCCAGAGAGGTAGTGGATGCCCCGTCCCTGGAAGTGTTCAAGGCCAGGTTGGATGTGGCCCTGGGCAACCTAGTGTAGATCCAGGCCTGGAGGTTGGTGTCCCTGCCTGTGGCAGGGGGGTTGGAGCTCTGTGATCCTTGGGGTCCCTTCCAACTCATACCATTCTATGATTCTATGATTCTATGATCTGTAGTGTGGATGGTGGCATGGAGGGGTGCTAGGTGATGACCAAGCAGAGGCACGGCATGTTTTGCTTTGTGGACACACCTGGGCAGTATCAATAGCAGCAGCTATACCCAGTGCACCTGGGGGTTGCATTGGCCTGAGCGTGCAGGCTGGTGAACACAGATAGGATGTGAATATGCTGGCAGTCCTTCATCCACCTGGGGATTTGAGGGGTGGATGAAGAGAGGCCTCTCAGACCTACATGTGGTAAGGAGATCTCTGTAGGTTCATCAACAGCAGAAAGATTGAGCATTAGGGTTTTGCACACCTCCAGAGGTAGCTGGCAGTGTTGGAGGGATGGAGGGCTACGGATTCGTGGGGGAGACCAAGGCATGGGTGCTCCAAGGGGGGCTTGGTACACCTCCCCTGATAGCACCTACATCCAGGCCTGGCCAGGGAGAAATCGAATGCTGCTTCTCCCCCAGCCAGGTCCGTGCAGACAATCTGGCCCCAGCAAGCAGCCCCAGCACTACCCACACAAATGGTGGTGCCTTGCCACAAGATCAGAATCAATCCCTTCAGCCTCACTGTCATCTTGTCTGCTTGCACAGCCTTTCCCTGTGTATCCCTTACACAGTGCCTACAAACGTGTTTCTCCTGCTGTGGCCACATCCATGTGTGTCTGAGTAAGCTGACATTGTCCCAGCCTTAGCTTTCACCATTCTAATGGCTCCAGGTTTGATCACAAAGCACTGTTATAAATAATGAATTGTGAGAGACGACATCTTCCAGTAAATCCCGCCGTGCCTGCTGATGTTTGGATCACTGCATTATGCTAAAGTCAGCTGCTCAGAAGCTATTAACATGGGGAGGCACGGCGTGGAGGAGGGAGAGAGAGGCATTAATCTGCTTTGTTGGGTGACGGATGAAGGGGCAGTGCTGGGGCGACTGGTTTGATGCTCCGAGTGGCCTGACTCTGCTCCATGACAAACCACTGGCAGAGAAAAAGATTAATCTGGCAGTAGCTAGGTCAGACTGCTCCTGCAGTATGAGTGGGATGGTACAAGGGGGATTTAAATGCGTAATGGGCTAACACAGGAGCTCTGGCACAGGGGTCATTTGGCTACCAGGTGAGGGACAGGTTAGCAGCCGGGGAAGCACGAAAAGGGAAGGAACATCAGGCAGGGATCAGAGCATGTCCCTCTCCACTATTACAATGGATCCGTAGGGATTTCAGGTGGGATCTAATGCCATGGTTAAAATGTTCATGTTGCTGATACAGCTGAATGCACCAGTCTTCAGGGGCAGGGTACACAGGGACCGGCAGTAGGAGCTTCTCCTAGCTAGGAAATGTCTCATATGACACTGAAGTTTCTCTGAAAACAGTGGCATGGTTAGACAAGGCCTGAATCAAACACAATTTAGAAAAAAATATGGGACATACATGGCTTCCTTTGAGCAGTACCCAGAGTTTTGATGGCTTGAGCTCAAAACTCCCCTGCAAAGGAAATGCCCTAGTTTCTGATTTATTGCTGAAGAGCTGGAACACAAAAAGCTCGGGCACTGCCCTGCCCAGCTTTGCAAGACCTGCATGATGC
Organism: Porphyrio hochstetteri; assembly: GCA_020800305.1. Lineage (NCBI taxonomy): Eukaryota > Metazoa > Chordata > Aves > Gruiformes > Rallidae > Porphyrio > Porphyrio hochstetteri. Next base: position 62,101,859 of record CM036908.1, on the reverse strand, counting down.
CAGTGACCAGGAGCAGATCCATCCGTGTGACAGGTGCTGTGCTGAGGCCCTGAACGAGCACAGGCCTCACAGGCTACAGGATCAGGAGCCATATAGCTGGGCTGTAGCACTGGAGGGGCACAGCTCCCAGTGAAGGTGGGCTGTGCAGCCCCAGCCAAAGGATGCGCATGTCTCAGGGCTCCCTGCTCCTCTCGCTGTGCAGTACGTGCTGTGCTGCATCATGCTGCCAGCCCGCCAGCATCGCTCACATCTCACTGCACACAAGTGCCCTGAATCTCCTCTTCAAAGGCAGCTTGGTGCAGGTCCCCCCCTTCCAGAGGTTTGCCTGCGTAACACCCCCACACAGCTAGCCATGGCTAATTAATGCCAATGGCAACAAAGAACCTCACAAGCCTGCCCAGAAATGGACTGATCAGAAAGGCATGCTGCTTGCCAGCCTGTTTTAATGAATGCAAATGACTCTAATGAAATATCGTGCTGTGAACAATCATATGCTGGTTCCGAACTGATTCAGCACAATTCCCAGGGCTCTCCCTGCCTTGCATGGCAGAAGGCAGAATCCCCCTGCCAGCACACATCCTTGCCTCTGGCTGGAGCTCCAGTCTGCAGACCCTTTGTTTCTGGGACATGCACCCTTGACTGGACGTCACTCATCCAGTCCATCCTGCTTCTCAGTCACCACCACCAAAGGGTCACTGTCCAGACTGGAGCTGGAGCCTTGGGTAGTGCTCCAGCCCTGCAAAGCAGGGAATGTCTTCTCTTTCTGAATTTCCCACATCCCACCTCACTGACTTTAACTCAGCCCACAGCCAGGGGCCTTGTGTGCTATGGGAATCAGGATGGCAAATTTTGGTAAGAACCTGAAATACTGTCACTGAGCAGCGCTTTTGAAATAAGAGAGTACTTTTAAATAGCTCAAGAGCTCTGGCTATTTATTTACTTGTTCCCCAGTCACAATTTTTAAGCAATTTTTTTTTTTGTTACTTTGATGTAGAGTTAAGTATTTCCTGGTGTTTCAAGACCATTAATATTTTTCACTTATTTAGGTTTTGTGTGGCGGTTTCTACTTCTCTGCTTTTCCATTCTGAATCTTCCTATATGGTGATGATGGAACTTGGAGAAAAGCCAAAGGAGGGAAAAAATAAAGAAAACCATTCCCATTTTTTGTATTTTAAATCACATTGAGCCAAAATGAGAAAAACAGTTTTACTGAAAACTGGACAGGTTCCAAGGGGGGGGCACACACATATATTATCCTAATCGTTTTCTGACTAGGATTGCGCCCATTTCCCCCTGTTTCCAGTGCCCGAAGCCCTTGGTGAGCAGGCAGTCCCCGTGCCTGCTGAGGGCTGCTGCACAGTGCTTGTTTTTCACTCCTGCCTGCAGCAACTCTGCCTTCAGCCAAGGCAGAGAGTGCTGCAGATCCCAGCATTTAACCTTTCAGAGGGTTCCTCTGTCTTGGAGACGCATCATGCAAATCTTCTCTACTTAATGTGAGTTCTTGGCCTGGCCCTGAAATATTGAGTGGTTATGGCAGAGAGAGAGAGTCTGTGATGGGTGATCAATTTAAGATGGTAAACAGGCTGTCAAGGACTGTTCCAGGAAATACATTTTTTTTGAGTCATTTTTATGTGAGAACATGAGGAGGGTAAGTAGAGAAAGCTAACAAGTGTATTTGCTTGGAATTAATAACATCTGAGTGAGACACACAGGCTTCCCATTAGCTAGCAGTAGCACAGAGACATCCTGGAACCTACATTTTGGGAATGGATAAAGAAGAAGAAGTGCAACTGACATAACTACTGCAGAAAATCAGATTTCTTAGGACAGCATTCACTTGTTAGACTGGTTGTCTCCTTCCAGTTGTGCCCCTGAGGTGCACTCCTGTTTGGGATGGCATTTTAGTCTCAGGTCAAACCACTGCTGGCTCATAGAAACCAGAGCCTCAGCTGGTTCAAATCAGCAATATTCCCATTGCCACCCAAAGCCAGAGGAGTTCTGGGGAGTCTTTCTCAGGAGATTCACAGAATGACCTTAGGAAGGACAGAGAGCTGAGAAAGGGCTGGGCAAGAGCAAAGACCTCCTGTCCTGACACGGAAAGTTGCACCTGGTTCAGGAAAAACTGTTAATTTCCTTTCTATCTTTTTTTTTTTTTGTTCCTTTTCCCCAGCACCAAGCAAACAGGGGTCCACAACGGGCCTCTGAGCCTCCTTCACACACCCCAGGGATGTCTGTATCTTCCCTTTCTACCTTCTGGATGCACTTCCTGGCCAGCCCTCCAGCCACTGGAAAACAGGGTTTCTCCATTGCTTTTAAAAGTGTTTTCTGGTTGATGAAGATGAGAATTTAGTTCTTTGACAGTTGTGTGGCCCCTGGTTTATTCCTTAGAGCTCCTGGGTCTCTGGTCTCACTATGGATTTGCTTAGAGTGGGCAAGCTGGCAACTCCACTCCTGTCACAAGCTTTGGCTAAATCCCGATGACCTGAAACAACTCCTAATACCTCTCCCATACTTGTTCACTTTTCTTTCTTGGACCAAAGGCTCCCCAGAGCCCATTAACCCAGGGATGACTGCAAGCCAGTTGCTCCAGGACTGCAAGCTAACATGGTCTTTATAGGCTGCTCATTTATGTATCCATGTGTGTTTAATAAGTTGGGGAGTTTGTTCAGCAATTGCTACAGTGAAAGCAAGCCTGTAATAATGTGATGCAGCATTCAGACATATTTAACTATTTATTATTATCACAGGGAGGTTTTCTCTTCTGTTTATCCTTGAACACTCTTGCTCTTATCCTGTCACAGTTCTTCACCCTGTCTCTGGATTCTTCTCTTGTCTCTGTGCCATTTTTTTCCCTTTAGTCCCACGCTCCCTCATACACACCCAAGTGTACTGCCTATCTCCTTCACCTTGCTTTGTGCCATCTTCTATACCATCACCTCCACCAGGAACATCATCTCCGTGCTCAGAGTTCTTCCATGTAACGTCATTGCAATGGACATTCCTCACTCCTCTTGTTGGTTTGTGCTGTTTCTCCTGTACCTTTCCACCTTAACTTCCCTTCCTGTGCCCCTGGATGAGGTGAACGCACTAGCCAACCTCTTTGAACTCTTCACCACAATTAGGTGATGACAGAACTCCAGAGAGAAGGAAGCTCTGGACATGTAAGAACCAAGGTGTCCATGGGCAGGAGCACAGGAAAAGCTGAGGGAGCAGCAGAAAGGTTCCTGGTTGGAGTGGACCTGTGAGTTGTGTAACAGGGGGACTTACTGGAGTGGGTCTTGACCGCATAGTGTGCTTTACTCATCCTCCCACTTCCATGCACTGGGATCTTTGGCTAAGAAGTAGTTGTGATTAACCTATGCTATGCTATGCTATGCTATGCTATGCTATGCTATGCTATGCTATGCTATGCTATCCTATCCTATCCATGTCATGCTGCCACACTTAGAACTTAAATATAATCCTCTTGAATCCGAGCCTGATGTCTGCTGGACATGACCTGCCCATTGCACATACTTAGAAGTGCTAGAAAAGGGTAATAACAATATATATACGTGTTTTTTTTTCATCAGTGGATCTTGGAGTGCTCCATGAAGGATGCCTGGGCGGTCTCCTTTGCATGAGGGGGAAGCTGAGGATGTCCCAGGTCACATTTCACACATTGCCTGCTGCGAGTCGGCATCCACCCTCCCCTCTGGATTGCGACCAGGAAGGTGGTTCAAAGCAGCAGAAGAGACTATTGCACAGGCAAAGGCTCCTGCATGAGGGTAACAGGAGGGTTACTTCAGGTTCAAAAGCCACACATGAATTCAGCTGGCACAATCTGCACAGGAAATTTTACAAACATGCCAACTTTCCTCTGCAACTTCTTCTCTCCTGGCAGTATATGCATGACTCATGCAGACGTATCTTTGCCCCACACTATTCCCATTCTTTTTCAATTTATTTGAACTATGTCTCTCTCCTCCCTTCCAGAGAATGCACTGTCATCTCACCAGTGCAGAGAAAAAAAATGTGATTTTTTTTAAGAGTAAAGAAAAGTATTTCAGTCATTTTTATATTATGACGACAGAAATAATCATCAACAACCCACAAGTCAGGAAGATCAGTTACTGCTGCAGTCAAACCCTTTACATCTTATCTTCCTGTTTCCATTTTATATCCTCATTTATTCTTAGAAATCCTTCCTTTTACAGGCCTATTTCTCTATAAATACACTTTTTAAATACTTTTTATACCACAATGTGGTTTAGGTACTATTTCTCCTTTCTCACAGTCTGCAACTGTGTCTGGTCTAACATTTGGTATGGAGTTATGTCACAGCTAAGGATTTATTAGCAGCAAATTAAGCAAGGATTAATTCTTCACCCACGAATTTCTTGCAGCAATCCAGATCTGCTTATCTGCTTGGTATGATGACCTGGCAAAAACTACTGCGACCTCCTGGTGTGTCCGTCTGTCTGGCTAAGCAGCACTGCAGCAAAATGGTCAGGAAAGATGACAGGAGGTGGGTCAACAGCAAAAGGCTTGCAAGTAGGACATTGGTTTGGACAGGTGAAGCCTCAAGAGGTCTCAACAGGGTTAGTCACTTCAAAGGTATTTTTTAACAGCTGGAGAGGTGACTAAAGGTGTACAAGCCTTCCATGGCAACGTCCTGCTTGACTGTTGAAGGTAGAACACTTTGCCACAATAATAATTAGCACATATTGCCTAATGGGGTTTATTTTTGGAGGTGGGTGATGTCTAGGACTTTGTGGGGGAGAAACAGAGAGAAGGGGGTTTGGAGGATGAAGGGGCAGCTCCCAGATACACAGCTTAGCTTATGCTGTCAGAACGATGCCAGAGCATCAAATAAACCCTGAGGCCTGTGCATGGAGCTGGACTCAGAGCACTGAGGGTTTCTGGTGCTAACCTTTTGCCTTCTTCTGGCCAAGCCACCTCCTGACTCAGTTTCTCCATTTGTAAAACAGTGCTAATTATATGTTTACTCATTTTGTGAAATGCTTTGAAACCTACTCATAGTAAATGTTACCTACAGGGCTGGTAGTAGCTATTATAATTAAATTATAATCAAATTATATATATATATAATTTGTATATACATCATAATTAAATTATAATTAAAACTGCAATTAATTTTTTTTCATGACTTGAAACAGCATACACAACAGTTTCCAGGAAGCCAGTAGCTCTTCCAATATAGAGCAAGACTGCCATTAATTTCAAGCTGAAGCTTTCATGTAAGCAAATCAACAAAGGAAAGCCCGAATTAAAGAAAAGTATCAAAGAATCCCAGGGTTGCTAGCCTTCTACTGAACATTTAAGCTATTTAAGCAGAGGTGCTTTTCAACACTGTTTTGACAACCACATAAAAGTGGGAGTAACAGATTTCAGTCCTCTGCATCTAGAGTGAAGATACAGATCTGGTTTTGTCCATATCTGTGGTCTGAGCTCACCATCCCAAGATCCAGATCTGGTTTTGCCCATATCTTTGGTCTGTCAGCATCCCTAATTCATAATTCAGTCAGATGTGTTGACTTTTTTTTTTAAAACTGGCAAAAGGTTTGATTCTTCCTTAATTTAAGTGGCTGTTGGCTCCCAGTCAGAAGGAACTTTATTCCTTCCTAGTGGCTTGCAGCATAATTCAAGCTTTGCATCAATTGAAAGCTCTCTCCTGAAACAGTAACTTCCAGTAGTTGTTCAATTTAATAAAAAAATTAACATGTAAGCCAGGTTGATTTATATATGATTCAAGTTCCCTGGGAGCATGATCTCCCAAAAAGAAAAACATTACTATAATGCAACCAATGTCAGATGCAGGACACAGTTCTCTAACTGAAGATGGAGTCAACTGCATTTCCAATTTATCAACACATTGGTCACCTTTGTTTCAGAGGCTCTGTGACATTTAACAAGTTTGTCTTCTTAATGGGGCACTGGACGCATTACAGAATTAGGGTTAGAGCCAGAAATGCATTTAGCTGCTTAATGCCCAATTCCCATTAATTTCAGTAAGAGGGAGGTGCAAAAATACCACTGTGGGGTCCCTTTGCATTTAGCTGTGATGGCTTTATGTGTTAGAGGGAGAGGAACAAAGTGCAACCTTTTGCTCAAAGTATTCAGCCCTCCTTTTGTTGCAGCACTCTAGCAAACTCACCAAATCCTAGTCCCCTTGGGTTGGGAGACTTGCCTTCAGACCTCTGGGCCACCCAGCTCCCCACCAAGCCTGTGAAGAGGATGAGGACCATGGTCAGTGCGTAACAGATCGTGGGACCCCCTTTCGAAGATCACCACCTAAACATCCCCTCAGCAGCAACTCAGCAGCAAGCCTTCCTCATCCTCCCTAGCCAGACCATCCCAAGATGTTCCTCCAGCTTGCAAATGTGGGATTTGTGCAGAAACTGGGCACAGGGGACAGGAGGAGGATGAGCATGCTGTGGTCATGCTTTGACAAGAGAAGCCTGTAGTTTGCACCGTGGACCACCCAGACCCCAGGGCTGAGCCCTTCCCATCCACTGGATGTTACCTAATGGATCTGGGCAATGGGCACAGTGTACATGAAGCATTCTCCAAGAGCAGGCAGCAGAGAGAGCTCATTTGGACTTGGCTGCAGCTCTCAGGAGCTATCTGTAACATACTTGGTATGTTTAGCAAGATGCCCTCAGCTCATCTGCCTTCAAAAGCCTCTTGTTTTGCGTACAAGTGGTGCTGTGAAATCATGACAGTTCTCCCGAATTCTTGATGTTGGCAACATGGTTCCCACAGTCACAGACCAAGTGTTGCTCCTACTTCAGGAGAAACTCTTGACATGTTTATCTCCTCATGCTGAGACATCTATTAATGTGGTTCTGCTCTATGGCTACATGATTAGATAAATTACTGTTTTGTGGAAACTATGCCTGGTGCACACTTCTAGCTCCGTATCTGGAGGAAACCTATTATTTAGGTTATCTGCTGTGATGAGATAAAATGCTCTGTGTACTTGCTTAGAGATGAAAACTTTGCCACCATCTGTACTTTATGACTACTATGTTGTGGTTGAAGATGTGTTCCAGCTCCAAATTGAAACAGGAACTTTCCTTTGGTGGATACTGCAGAGGAGACAGGCTCAACATACCCAGGCTCAACATACCTAAATCAGCAAGAAAGTCATCAAGAGATTGTACAGGCTGGCCCTGAGCAGAGCTTCAGTGCTGCAGAGGTCCTTAGCATGTACTGACCTAACTCCATTGGCAGTTAGGAACCTGGGTATTCCAGAGAAACCTCAGTCTATGGGACTTGCTGAAGGCTAGACAAGGAACCTGGGGTACAGTTAGGAACTGAAAAAAACATCCCAAATTGGTGGCCAGTGCCCAGACCACAAGGAAATTATCTGATGATGTTCTTTATTGTGCACAGTTGCCCGAGAAGCGCAAGCAGAGGGCTCACTCTGGTGTAGCTCAGCTCCCATCAAGTTTGGTCAGCGATAATTTACCCTTTAGGACCTGTAGGCTTCCCCCCTTCTCTTATCTCTGTGGGTATCTTGGCAGCCATTAAGCCTGAGTAAGTGCTTCCCAGACATATAGGTAATTGTTTTTGACTTGAGTTGCTTTTGTCGGGAAAGGGTGCTGTTGGGAAGTTTTACAGTGGCTCAGGTGGGAGAGATGTCAATGGGTCAGAAGGCAGAAACACTCCTAGGAGATTTGAAGGGCCCCTGGGTTGACAGAGGAGTTTTGAAGGAGCACAGAAGCCTTTTGCCATAGGGAAAGAGTGTGTGCAGGACATACTGCAGCAAGAGGCTGTGGGTAACAACAGTTGATAAAGGTGCTTCATTCAGTTGAAATCTATTTATTTTGTTGAAATCCAGTCAGTGCATCACATTGGACTTCAGTTTCTCATCCTCCTCTACAACTTCAAGTGATCCTTTCACAGTGCCAGTAGTTTGGTCAAGACAAATACTTTCAAGGCTCATGGAAACACCAAGTGCACCTTTAAAATGGAGAGAGGTTTTGCAAGAGCTGAGAGAAATCAAGATTTAGCATGTGAGATAAAGGTGGAGGCTGCTTTAATTATAGATTCAGTGCACATTGCATTAGGGATTACTCAATAATGAGATGACCACTCAGTCCCCATATAACCTCATTAAAGACTGATAGGATTGTCTTTTAAACATTTGCTCTTCACCGTGCCAGATCTTAAATGGTGTCTCCTGGTAATGCAGCTGTACCTATTCAGCAGACCTTGCTTTTTTTAGGTTATTGAAGATGCATAAAAAAATGGATCTGCAATGCTTCAAAGCTGGGATCCTAAATGCTGACTGCTTAGCCTCTCAGAGGACTTATGGAGCAGCTGCCGGCCTTCTAAAGATTAAATTCTGCAACCAAATTCCATTACGTTTGTAGCAACATCATCTGAGTCTGCCTGGCTCAGTTACTGGCCTGATGAATGCTGCATTGGCAGCCCTGCATGGTCAGAGGTTTGGATCATGCCTCATGTCTGCATTTCAGATTGCAATTACTTTCCCTGGATCTCCCAGGATTTACAGAATCTTTCTTGGTGGCTGTGGAAGGACCACAGGGGATGCAAACCCACCAGGGTGCTTGCAAAAATCACAGAGTGGAGAAAGCGCTGGAGATCCACCACCAAACAACACCTGAATGTTTCTGGCAGACTCTCACTCATCTTGAAAAGAGCTTAGCTCATTTGTTACAGGAGGAAAAAAAGGCTTATACACCTAAGACACTGTACCTGGAGTCAATGCCACTTTTTCCTGGGAGTTTAGACAAATAACATCTTCTCCTTGCCTCATTCTCATAGAAGAAGAATAACAAAATTTGCCTATCATTTGCCTCCATCCAAAGCTGGTGTAAGTCAAGAGCTTCACAACCAGAGTCAATGGATTTGCAAGGATGTAAAACCAGATGAAATAAACAGTGATTGGTTTTGAGCCTATTTAGAGTTAAGGTGTTGCTGGCTGTGTTTACACCTCACTGCGTGATGTGTGTATAATACTTGGCACACTGTGTCATGGTCTCAGCTGGAGTCATTAGATGATCCTACCCTATAATTAATAAACATGGCTGTGTTCACTGTTGTCTAAATATGACATGCAAAACTTCTAACAGCGGAGAGTGTTTCTTTTGATGGGCTCAAAACATTCTCAGAACGATACTCTGATTTCTGCTTTAGAAATCTGTGCTTTTCACTGGCCTTGTGGAAAGGAAACAGCCTTCCCCCTTGTCTCTCTGTCTAGAGAGTGAAGGAGGAAAAAAACATTTATATGTCTTTGCATTCCTGCCAAAGTGATTATCAAAGTCTTTAACATTTACAGCATTTTGAAGTGAATCACCAGCCCACATCTCATCTGAGCATCTATTTTTTCCCCATAATCTGCTTTTAGAGGGGCTTTTAACTGCATCAGACTTTTCTTTCCCATTAAAATGCTGTCTGGATGACTGGAAAATAGAATAGCCAGTCCTCATTGCTTAGTTTCCATAGTGAATGTCTGGAGCAAAGGTCTGTGGGATTATTCAATTACTGCAATAATGGCCTTTGACCTGGTAAAAACAATCCAAAAGGCGGAATTCATCTATTGGATTATTTTTTAACATTAATCATATTCTATTTAGAAATCACAGTAGAACAGCTATGGTTCAAGGCAGACTGCAAACTATCTGTGTGTACTTTACTGAAGTGGCTTAAATTTTTATGTATGTGGTTGCACAAATGGTGTATTTAGGGATAACCCCACCACCCCCCAAATTATACGCTTCACTCAGTGTGCTTCAGAGTGTACAGCCTTCTCCCTCAGCAGCACATTACCAGCACTAAATACAATGACCAGTGAGCACTCTGAGCACTCTGTGTAGGTATTAAATTACAGATAAACAAATGTTCTTGATCCCGAAACTGCAGAAGCAAGGGAAAGCAACAACACCTTACGCTGCAGGCTGAACTGTTTGTTTCCATGGATTAAACGAAGAGCAAACAGACCCAAACAACTGTCCCCCTCTTAACAGTGCCCATGTCCACATGCCATAACCTTGCCTGTGACTCCATTTTTTGCAAGACATGACTTTGGAAAAGAGTGAATCCCTGCTCTGAAAGGACTTGTCCCTGGACATACTCCAGGGAAAGATCCCTGGGGTGACCAACACATGCATCATCTAGTCACGTTCCCCTAATGTCCCCCGTGCCACCAACTGCTGCTGCAGCAGAGTCGTGGCACCAGTCCCAACACACAGCATTTACCAACTCAAAGCCCAGGTCCTCTCAAGGAAGGAGGAAAGATTCAGGGCTAGAAACGGAGGTCTGTGGGGCTGTAAATCACCATTAGGTTTTAAGTTCAACTGTCAGTTGAAAAGCACTCACTCTTCTTGCAAACTAATGTAGGACCAGATGCCCTTGCTGAAATTTCTGTATGTTTTTGTTGGCACTGTGCTGCATCCATACCAAGGACACATTAAGGACACTGGCAAAACAAGTAAGTGTCTGAAAAAGGAATTTACACAGCAGTATCTCTGGCAACACACGGCTTCCCAGCCAGCTACAAAAACTACCCAAGCACTTCTGCCTGGAAACCTGGTGACTGTAAAGATGCAGGCCTCATTGGGAGCACAGTGGCCTGCTTTAAACACCTTCACCCTACTTTGGGAAGAAGTAGATTCATGTTTTGGCATGGGAGGCACTGGTGGCATGGGGACCAAACTCTCCACACAAGCCTCCATGGGGGACACCACTGCCTAGCTGCTCACAGCAGGTTTGCTGGATGGCTGATGGACTTCTTCAGTCCATCTTGCTGGTGGTAGAACCGCATGGCAGCATCTTGATTAGTGAAAAGACAGTGGTCCTGCTGGACTGATTGAGACAAAGGGATGGGAACATCCTTCCCTCCAGTGAGATCTCCCTTGTGCCACATCTGCTCATTCAGCAACTTCTGTTGGCCAAGCACCACCTGTATCTGCTGCTCCTGCACCCCTGTGACCAGCTGCATATGCAGGTGTGGATGTTTCTGTGTTTCTTCTGTGTTGTCTCATGCCAACAGGCCCGTTTCCAGTGAAAACCTCTGCATTGGGAGTATGTTTGATGGAGATATATTTACTCTCAGACACACAGTAAAACAAAGCTTTCACTGTTGGAGGGATAGAGGTCTACCCCAGAGCTCCTGAAATACCAGGTGAGACCAGTCCTGCCAATTCCCTTCTACAAAGCAGTCGTCACATTTCAGTGTTGCGACCGTGTGGCTCCAAGAGCCACTTAGAGTCCAAAGGGGGGTAGATGTTCAGTCTGTCCTGGCTGTGCCCCAGGGCTCAATGACTTTCAGAAGTCCTTTTCAGCCCTTATTTTCGATGCTGCTGTAACAAAAAGTGAAGAAAAAGCATATATTTTCTTTTTCTTTTTTTTTTTTCCTCCCCTCCTGAATTAAAAGGAGCAATTTCTTAACAAAGGGAGACCTGGTAAATCCTGAGTGCTCACTTCAACAGCAGCATGTGGCACCCTGTGATGGGTCAGTTATAAATGGCCCAGTAGAAGAATCTGTTTTACACCAGGTGAGATTAGAAACAACTCAGCCACAGCAGGCGTGTAACTTTGCTGAGGGGAAAATCAGATGCTAGAAACATGCTGCTACATGGAGGAAGAGGCTGAATGCAAGGGGGGTTCCTAAAAGCCCAGTTCTTCCCTGTGAGTCCTCCCAGGATCTCCCAGCACCTCCCAGCTCGCTGCCAGCTTCACTGCTGCCTCCTGCTTGGCAGGGATGTGTGTGTGTGTGCATGCACGTGCATTTCCGTGTGTGTGGCCAAGGTGCACGTAACACAGCCTCCCAACAGCATTGCCCTGGTTTATCAGTTCACCTTTCCACTGATAAGAGCTGAGAGCAGGGATAGAGCGCTGGTGGTGCTCGGCAGCATCCCTCCAGCCAGCAGCACGCTGCAAGAAGACTCTCCTGCACCGAGGTTTTGCAGCATCAGTGATTACAGCAGTCGGGGAGTGAATAAAGACCCACCACACAGGTGGCCATCACAACAAGAGGTACCATGGGCATATCTGCTGCCCCAAAAGATTGTGCTTGCAGCACACAAGAGGTGTGGGAGCAAGGTGCAGCCCAGCGTGTGGCAGTCCTGAGGAGGCAGTGGGGGAAGATTCATGTGACGCAGGGGGATGCATGCACAGAGCACAGGTTTGCAAAAGGGGTTAGTGCTTTACCCTCCTCAAAATGTAATGGGATGGAAAAAGCAAAGCAATTAAATCTGAAGCACACAGCAAAGGAACAAACTCCAGGGCAGAAAGGTTGAAAGTAAGCCTGAGACACCATGTCCCTGCCAGAGGAAATGCCCTACTGGCTTACATGGCACAAGGAGTGGGAAAAACAACTGATACACAGTACAAACGGAATGCTGTCAGGTCCCAGGCTGAGCATCCCTGGGATAAGCCCCTTGCTTAGCTGGGGATGGTCTTCAAAAACCTGCCCCTGTATGAGGGTTGTGTTGGTTGGTGCAAACCAGGGCTGTGCCCCAACCCATGGGGTGTAGGCAACCCTCACAAATCAGGGCCTTCCAGCCACGCCAAAAAAACATGGGCCCACATGACAGCAGCCACATGCCCTCCTCCACTTGCAGGCTGCTTTCCAAACCCAGTGCTGAGAATGAGACTTCTGATCCCAGACTGACAATCTCCAGCAGCTCTGAGCTGCTGTGTGCTGTTGGTTTCTACCTGGTTCAGGTCTAACTGGATGTGTCCATTTAAAGTGATGGTAAACCACTGGTGACAGGCAGAAACTCTTTATCTTGTGACTGGGAATTTCCAGTGCCCTATCTTGGAGCAATGACTTTGCAGCACAACTGCCCAATTACCCAGCACCACACCCAGAGCTTTTGGCCATCCAAGTGTTTGAAGCGGCATGCAGGGTAGCTGGAAAGAAATCCACAACTTCAAGATGGGAGATGTACAGACAGATTATAAAAAAGCCAAGCAAGCACACGCTAGCACGGGCTTCTGTAGAAGCGGTGAGAGCTCATACATCTCACAGTGTAAGTGCTGCTTTTAATAGGGCTCTAATTGGGAAATTTTATTCAGTGTTGACTCTCCTTTATCAAGTCCTTGTCTGCACTAGGTTCCAGGCACGGTAAAATGAGATTCATATTTCCAGATCTCTGCTCCTCCAGGCATTTTCATGTTGCTTTTCTTCTCCACAGACAAAAAGCAACATGGTAATAAGCAGCATTTCTGTAGGATATACCACTTCCAGACACAAACTGCACTCACAATTACTTATCCCTATGGGGAAAATAAGGCATCTGAAGTCACAAATATAACAGCACCTTACCTTCACTTGGCTGCTTTGATCCTGGAGGATCTCACAGAGTTCATGTCAACCGGGCCCAGCATTTCCAGGATTATTTTTTTTTAAATACCAACAATGGTCACACACAGACAAAGCCTGAGAAGTTCTGACTGTCACATTTCTCCCATGATGGCTTTGCGTAAAAAGGGTGAGAGAGTATGAAAACAACCCAAGGAACACCATGCACCCAAACATTCTGGATTTTCCTTAAAAACCAATGCATTTCCTAAATCATGGCAATCTGCCATTGACTAGCAAGAGATGTGCAGGTAGGAAGCATGGCCATTACATGAGTGCACCCATGATTCCAGCAGAGAAAAGTGGGACTGGGCATAGCCCAGAGATCTGGAATAAAACCATTTTGTTTCCTCTGCGGCTGCAAGGGACTGGAGTTCCACCATCTAGCTGTGGGGAGACCTGGGTGCCCATCTCTGCTCCTGGAAAACCCTTACCCCAAGTACCTTGCAGCCCAGAGGTTAGGTAACTACCCTGCAAGAATGATGTTTGCGTTCTACCACGTGGAGAAGGGCTTCAGGCACACGTCCTCTGTATCCGTACGTAGAGAGTCTCTGAGAGCATCAGAGCCCCATCCCTCCAACTCCTTGTTTTCAGGGCAGGGCCAGTCCTGCACAAACACAGAAAGAGAAATGTGTGTGACAGTGGGGATCAGATTAGGCAAGAGTTAAATGTCAGTGGCATTACACATTTGAATTTAAGAGTCTCCATTTCCTTTATTAACCTAGCTTAAAGACAGGTGATGTCAAACAGGTGCTCTGCAGCCAAATAACACAAGCTTAGTGCCCGAGATATCCCCAAGGTAGTCACAGAATCATAGAATCACAGGGGTTGGAAGGGACCTCCAGAGATCATCGGGTCCAACGCCCCTGCCAAAGCAGCTCCCTGGCTCATACTGCAGATAGGCGTCCAGAAGGGTCTTGAATATCTCCAGAGAAGGAGACTCCACCACCTCCCTGGGCAGCCTGTCCCAGGGCTCTGGCACCCTCACTGTGTAAAAGTTCTTCCGCATGTTGGTGCGGAACTTCCTGTGCTCCAATTTGCAGCCATTGCCCCTTGTCCTGTCTCCACAGACTACTGAAAAGGGGTTGGCCAATTCCCCCTGCATCCCATACTTAAGATATTTATAAACATTAATTAGGTCCCCCCTCAGTCTTCTTTTCTCCAGGCTGAACAGCCCCAGCTCACTCAGCCTTTCCCACAGGGGAGATGCTCCAGACCCTTAATCATCTTCGTAGCCCTTCTCTGGACTCTCTCCAGGACATCCCTGTCTTTTTTATACCAGGGAGCCCAGCACTGGACACAATACTCCAGCTGGGGCCTGACCAGGGCAGAGCAGAGGGGGAGGATCACCTCCTTAGACCTGCTGGCCACACTCTTCCTGATGCATCCCAGGATCCCATTGGCTCTCTTAGCCACCAGTGCACACTGCTGGCTCATGGCCAACTTGTCATCCACCAGGACCCCCAGATACTTCTCCACAGAGCTCTTCTCCAGCAGGTCATCCCCTAGTCGTTTTAGCTGCAGCAATTCAGAAAACATCTGAGCCTGAACCACCCACCCAGGACACTGACCATATCAAGCATTTTTAGGAGTGAGTTGAAAAACACAGTAGAGTGATTTAAGAAAAAAATCAGGGTGTCTGACTCCCTTTATGTAATAAAATTAGTAGACAGCCTCTGTGTGAACAATATACATCACACCCAGTAGAGGCCTCTTACCACCCACTGACTCATGAAAGGACACGCTAGCAGCGATGCAAGGATGCTGCATACCAATTCTGCCACTGGCAGAGCCACAGATCCTAGAGCTTCCTTTGCTCTCATGTTAGTGTTAGTGAAAACTTTTACTTCCAGTGCCTAAAGCTCAACCCAATTTCTTTTTGACTTGGTTTTAATGAGAAGGGGAAAAAACAAAAAGTAAGGCAGAATGGTTTTGCTTATCAGCTGCAAGTAGATGGTTTCACAGGCCTGACTAGGAAAGTCTTCCCTCTTCCAAAAATCTGCTTTCATAAGCTCTCCAACCTGCCATCCGCTGTCTGGCTCACAGATACTTTGCTGGCTCAGTAATGAGCTGTTATAAGTGAAACTCCTGTAAATCAGATGACTCTGTAGTCATTTGATGCTTATAATTGGCGTGCTGAGTCATAAGGACAGGGGTTACATCATGTCAAGTTAACCATGTAAAATGATTTACAGATGAAACAGCCAGCACCGGGGTATGCTCTGGAAAGGTGCATTGGTGCTGCATGGGTGGCTTTGAGGTGCAGGAGCTAGGCAGCTGTGGTCCTGCCCTTACCCCATCCAAACCTCACCGCAGATGGGGCTTTGTCCCCCACCCTTGGTCCTGGCACAGCTCTTCTTCTGGCAGGAGTATCTCCTGCAAACAGAATCTACAGCTAGGAGGCCCAGATAATGGCTGGTCACACACCCAGGTTCAGAGCAAGGTCAGACAGGGTGTCCCAGCACGGACTTACACAGAGGTCACTGTATTTTTCTTTAAAACAAAAAAGCCAAAACACGCTGTTTTCCAATGCAGTGTTGCCTCTTAACAGCCTGCTCCTGACCCTGCCTGTTGGCTGTACACTTCCCTCCTCAGGCTGTGGCTTCAGGCCTGCGGTTCCTCCTTTTCGGCTCCTTCTTCCTCCCCGAGCCATCCCCAGCCCTGTGCCCTGTGCCTCCTTTTCTTCATACCCGTGTGCTGACTTTTACTCTGTGATAAATGCTAGGCAACCTTTAGACTTCCTAAAGATCACAACCTTCATTTAAGGCCTTAATGCAGTAGAGAGGGTGTGTCAGCCTCTCTCAGCCCCACCTCTGGATAATTACGGTGGCCATTAAAGCCTGCCCTGTGCTGCAGTGGGATGTACCCCCTTCTCACATTGAGCTCTGGAATCTCTTTGTGCCTCTGGCTGCTTAGAGCTCACAACAAAACCATGTAGACAAGTAGAGTGGAAAACAGTTGTGTTATCACCTTCATTTTTCACAGGGGTGGGGCTGTTTTGAAGAAAGACCATTTCACTCCGTTTGTCTTAGGGTAGTCTTAGCACCATAAAGTAACTCAAAAGCCTGCAAGCTGAAACCTGGACAAAAATCCCATAATCTTACCCAAAAGCAGTGTTTGGATAGCCTTATTCTGGTATTTCCCAGTGAAGAATTCTGCACGTTGCCTCGGACAGGATGCTTTTTAACTTTCATTTTTTCCTTTGGATTGCAGAAGGCAAAGAAACCTCAGCACATCTGCAGCAGGGGAAAAACGATGGCTTTGATGGTTTAACAGTCAAGTTACTCACCTAAGAGAAGGGGCACTCTGCTCCAGAAAACCATTTCCTGATTTTAATTGCTAAATATTTAATGCAAAATGCACAACAAGTTTTGGCAGCCTACTCCATACCCTGACCACTATGTCACAGTCAAACGTGCAGCAGTGCCCTCTCTATCTGATCAGAGTCTAAATTCCTCGCTGCACAGCAGCCCGTTTTTGGAAAGAGTGATGGGAAGTCCCACCATTCCCCACTGGACTAACTGGTTAGCAAGCATGGATTTGAATCCCAAACCTGGGCTCCCCATTTTGTCAATCAAAGCACCAAACTCTGCATAATCACTGAAAAGTAGTAGTGGGAATTCAGTTGGAAAGAAAAGCAGCAGCTCTAGTGAGGTCTGCAGAAAGTGTTGTGTCTATACCTGCCTTCAGGAAAGGGTCCTGAGTGTTGGATCCCAGCTGGGTGTAAGTGTCTCCTGACAATCCTGAAAAGGGCAGAGGGACAAATTTCAGGTATACCCTGTGCTGGATTGTAATACCTCTGTGGCAACGTCAGCTGCTGACTGTCAGTGTGAAGAAACCAATGCATTTAGAGGGCAGGGGGAAACCAGAGGCCAGGGGGCCAGCAGACCCTTGCCGGCTGCTGGAGAGGGCTCTGTTCAAGTACACAGCTACCAAGTCTCTGCTTGAATTCTTGGATCTCTGCAAGGCACAATGCTGTGCTGAGGTGCCCTTCCTTTCCAGCAAGGAGGGGGTTATTTCTTAGGGGATCCCATTACCCCTAAGGAGTTACCTTCCCTCCCACTGACTGCTTATCCCTCCTCCAGCCATAGACATATTACAGTTATGTGACCACTTCTCTCTTTGGGATCATCTTTTTGTTCACAAGCAGAACATTTTCCTAGGGTGATCAGTACAAGAGCATCACATGTTTGATTCTTGTCCCCATTCTCCGTAAAACAGCATGGCCTACCCAGCAGTGTCGGGCCAACCAAGGAGGAGAAAAGCCATCTCTGTGAGCCCTCCCAGCTGGCTTGCAGCTGGAGACAGTGCTGTGCACAGCGACAACTCCTGTTACTGGCAGTGTGGGAACCGGTCCCAAACTTCTATGGGCAGGCAATGAGCAGTGGCTGCAGCTGATGGTGTGTCCATGTGTGCTGGCGTCGTGGCTGTCCCTCCCCATATGCCTGGCTGAAGCCATAAATCCCTTGAGGTGGCAGCTGAGTCACTCTCACACTTTGTAGAGGTACAGCGTGCATGAAAGAAATAAACAGCATCAGTCCTGATGTTTAAAGGCTCCTCCTGCCTTACTGGGGACCAGGTTGAAACCCCAGCAGGCAGCAGGATCACCTTTTCTGTGCCCCTCCCTCCTATGAGCTTGCTCTCCTTGTTCTATGTGAGCAAAGAGGAAGAAAAGTCATAGAATCATAGAATCATTAAGGTTGGAAAAGACCTCCAAGGTCATCTAGTCAAACCGTCCCCCTACCACCTCTATTACTAACTAGACCATGTCCCTAAGTACCTCACCTAACCTTTCCCTGAACACCCCTGAGGGATGATGACTCCACCACCTCCCTTTGTAACCCCTTCCAATGCCTAACTCTTTCTGAGAAGAAATTTCTCCTAAAATCCCACAGCCATGGCCAGTCCCCATCCTGATGGGAGAGGCCTGGATTGGAGGGGCACGGCTCTCACTGCCAGGGAGAGGTGTGAGAGCAGAGTAAGGGCTGCATGAAATGTCATTCAGGGCTTATGCCTTTGGCTTCTGTGCTTATTTTAAGCAGGAAGAAAAACCCTCTCCCTCATCCTTGGGAGAGCCCCCACGCTGGGAAGGGTTTTACAAACACACAAGATGCGGCAGCCCCACCCAGAGAGATCAGCTGACATCGTCCCCAACACCAACCAGCAGAAAGGCGAAATCGCCCTGCATGCAGGGTGCAGCTGTGGCTGGCACTCGCTGCAGACCAGACCCTGCCCTACGGGAAGCCGAGCACACGCTGTGCTCTGAATATCCGATCCCGTGTGAGTCACGTCTCTCCCTGCTGCGATAGCGCCCGGTGAGCTCAGCAGCAAACTGAGTTTGCAGCACCAAAATGATCCTGCAGCCCTTCTCTGGTCTGAGTCTAATAACAGTCCCAGGCATTGTCCCTCCTCTCCCCAAGCAGAGCTACTGTGCAATACGAAAGTGCTTAGCTTTCTGGAGAGCACCATGCGCAACTTGATCTCCCGAGGATAAGTAATTATAGCCTTGTCTGCCGGTGCCTGTGGGGACCAGCAATGCATTTCTTGGCAGCGCCTGCATGTTGTTCGAGGCAGATTTCCTGCATAGATCCAGGCGCTGGCTCTCAGCCACAAGTAGGACAGAGACGAATGCGCCTGCTCAGGAAACGATAAAGGAACCAAGCGAGTGCTTTTGTTTATGAAGCAGTGTAATTTGGAGAGCTGTGAGATCCCTGTCCAGAGGCAAAGCCGAATGTGGAAACCACAAGCAGCCCCTAACCCCATGGCACACGCTGGGTATCACTGGGTAAGCAGCATGTACCAGCCGGTGGCTGCCGCAGTGGTAGCAGCATCACAGAGCTGGGCAAGGGGCAGAGCAGCCCCCTGGCCTTCTGCCACTCCCAGCCCTGTCAGGGGTTCTATCCCAGCCTGGGCACCAGTGGGGAATTGGTATCAGCACCAGGAGCCACCCCCATGGAGTCACAGAGCTGTGATGTTGCAGGTTCAAGTGATCCCAGTGGGAAGGACTGGTCCCGGGTCTGCGTTGGTTGGTGTGCCAGTGCTGAGAGCTCTTGTCACCTCAGCAGAGGAGTCCTGAGCAGGAATGAATTTTCTCCCCAGTACCTTAACTATTAGACAAGTTTATCCTGCTGGGCACTTGCCCTGGAAGCCACTGGCTTAAGTTGTAACTATGACTTGTTGCAGATATTTCTATACTCCACAGTCAATGAGGATGACTACTGACCAACGCAAATGTTAACTTTTGCCATTTTTTTGTTCATTCTTGCACATTTATTCTGGCTTACTGGGTGCTTCTTGCCACCTGACAGGCACAGGCTGACTGTAAAGTGCACACCCAGCAGAACACACCCAGCAGCCTTCCCTGCCTGGTCACTGAGGAATTACTATGGCTGCACAAACTGTGCATGCAGGGAGCCAACACAAGAGCGTGGAGGTCAGCTAACACTCAAAAGGGCCTTAATGCATCATCACGTCCTGAGTGGTTCCTTTGGGAACCCCACAGATGGGAGGGGAGATGGCCAGGAGGATGGTATGAACTCATATCTGTAAAAGTAAAAAGACTGTTCTTTATAAAGCCAAGCTTGGGAAATCAGAATGATCTTGGCATGGATGAAGCTGAGCGAGAGAGTGAGCAGGTGCAACAAAGGCTACAGAGTGGCAAGCATTTCACAAGTGCCACATCAGTCTACAGTAGATAGAGAAGACCTATTAGCAAAGGTGGACTGAGTGGACTTCAGCACTGGGGCAACATGTGAAACCCTGGCATTAAATGGCCTTTTTCACTTGGCAGGTTACTTTGCAGAGATGAGTCTTGGATGAGCTTTACAAATCAAGCCAGCAAGCTCTGGAGCAGGGCCTCTGGCAGCAAGGCCAAAGAAAGAAACAGTGCCCATCAGACAAAGCATTTGCCCAGACATGAAAGAGCCCAGTTCAAACACCTTCCCTGCTAGGTCAAAGGATGTTTTCATGTAGGACACACTGCCACTTTTCTACTGCAATGGTTCCCCACGCTGTAGCATAAAACCCTTGTACACCTTCAAAAACCCCTCTCCAGGAAATGGAGGGAATTGCTCTTCAGTTTCTCACCTACCTTGGAGTCCTCCAAACACTGAGCATGCCAAGGGAGACAGGCATCTTCCCAGCTGTGTTTTGTAACATAAGGGTGGCTTGGACGTGATATCCTGGAAAGAGTCCATGGTTGCAAATCCGAGGTGTGAGCAGGTACCTCTACAGCTCAGAGCTAAGCATCTGTATCTCTTTGCAGGTCTCTGCTTCTCTCCTTGTTATTTACTGTGGCCTATCTTCAGTGATTGCTTGTTGGTGGCTTTGGTGAATCCCACTTGTACAGGCCAAACTCTCCCAGGATCCCTACAGGACTCGTATCAGAGTTGGATAGGGAAACATATGAGGCATAGCCCTGAAATACTAATCCCTGCAGCATCTGAGTGCTTTCACAGGCCTACCTCTTATCTGAGCAATGCATGTTACCCAGCTAGTAGATCATTACTTTTTGGCTGGTTAATGGAGAAGCACTGAACTGACACTGGAAGAAGAGACCTTTTAGCACTGGAATTTTCTCTTCAGCTGGGAAGAGGAGAGTGGGAAACAGCACTACAGAAAACTAGCAGGTTTTAGATAACCAATGGGCATTTTTCCAAGCTTACAGTACCTCTTCATAACCCAAGGAACATAACAATGAAAACTGTGTCCTAGTGAAAGGGAAGACATTTCTGTAACTGATTTTCTGGAACTCGAATGGCTGAGACAGAAGGAGAAGAATGAACTATCCTCATAACTGAACAAGCAAAGTATGCAGATAGTTTCATATAAAAATGAAAGCTTTGGCATAGTTGAGGTAGATACATTTCACACAGAGACATTCAGATACATTTTAATGAAACTTTAGAACTTTTTAAAATAGAACATGGACTAAAAGAGTCTTTCTGGGTAAAACATTGACATGTCACATTTGATTGTCTCAAAAAAGAAGCCTTAAAGCAAATATATTTTGCTAGGAATATCTGTACTGGACTTCTTCATTGCTGTACTTTGATGACAGTGCAGGAGACTAAACCTGGCCTATGTATTTTCCATTATTTAGAGAATGAAATCTCTTCTGCCTGAGCCTTGATCTCTGTCTAAAGCTTCATGGGGAGGAGACTAAAACAGAGAGCAGAGAATCGACACTTATAAAAGGCATGAAGAGAAATAATAGAAATTATAAAATAAAAAACCCCAAAACCAACAGAAGAAAGTTGAAGCACAGAGGACTCAGTTATATCAGCAGCAAAAGCCAATGTCTTTACGAATAATAACCGTGGAGTGGGTCAGTCTCTACATGTCTTGCCTGGTCCTCTGTCAGCCTGAGTCAGGTGCTGCACTCTATTGGAAAGTCCAGTATCTAAATGGCTTTGCACAGCTCACTGGTCAGTGGGGCTTGTCCTAAGGAATGGCTGAATGAGGACATCAAAGCACAGCCCTACAGAAACTCACTGGACAACGAATATTCTCCTCCTCCCTTCCCCATGGATGTGCCAGTGCATGTTTACATGCATGCACTGAAGACATACACAGAAATGACCTCCCCCCCAAAAAAAAAAATAACAAGATACTTGAGAATCAGGAGGCATATTCTGGAGTCTTCACTCAGTCCAGTGATGTGGTGTGACCCCAAGTAACTAAGGCCTGGAAAATATCTCTGGCTAGAGAGAAAACAGCAGTGTAAACAGCTGGGCCAAATTTTCTTAGACAAGGTCCATTTTTTTCATGCATCTGGACTGTGCAGACTAAAGACCAGTGCACCTGGGCTCCTCCAGCATCAGGAGGCTGCAGCAGAAACCACGTGGTGTCTCGCATGTTCCTTTGGATACTGCATGTGCACAGCTCCAGCAGCTGAGAACATCACAGACGTGTTTAAAACAGGAGGGATGGGGCAGGATGGGAGAAGCTGAGAAGATCTTTTTTTTTATTTCAGGCAAATATGTTAATGTTTTGTATCTTATTTCTTCCATTCACGATTATTAGCTTTGCTTGCCTGTAGGAACAGTTTTGGGCAACTTCTGAACTTGCTTCTAAGTTCCTTGTTCTGTTCTTGTAGTACTGCTTAAAGCAGCAAGACATGGCAGAAATTAATGACACCCATTTGGCTCTAGTGAACTTTCTTGCCTTATTTTCACATCATATTTGTGCCAGAAAAGTTTTGTGCCCCTGAGATGAGAGCCGATCCCTAAGCAGATTTTTACCTTGGGGAAGTGACTAACTGGATGCTGCCAGCAGAGGAGATTGTGCAGCTCAGCAGATGCCAAATCACAAAAGTCAGGTGGGAAAAGTTACTGGAACTTGTCCATGCAACATAGACTAAAACACCCAATCATCTAGAAAGTTAAGCAAAACATCCTTGAAAAAAAAGCACAGAGGCAGATATATGAGTAATATGATAGGTAATTCAGGAGTTGTGGGATCTTGCAGGATTTCAAACAGCTGAATTGGCCAGAGCATGAACCAGAGCAGAAGTCATCTAGCAAATAAGAATAAGCACACTTCAGGAGACCACTGAAGGGAGGGGAGGAGGCTGGGGAGGGACTAGCTGGACCTTCAGTTGGACATGGCAGTGTGAACATGTTTCCTAGGACAATGCAGCTCCCACTGGCCCAAATAAACCTCAGTGGAAAAATCTGCCAACCATTTTCCAGGCAGTGGCAGCACCATCTGACCAGCAAGTGAGCATCAATGGTAGAAAATAGAGAGATCCTTGCATTTAGAGCAAGGAAGAAGAGAAGGAGGAGGGAGGAATCCAGGCCTTTACAAGACCAAGGATATTAATTTGTCTGCTAGAGTGCACATGCAGAGAGGAATGTAGGGATTGAGGCTGGGAGATAGCTGAGCCACCTGGGAAGTTGAAATGCAGAGTGACAGTGACATCCAGTCCCGTGGAAACGAAGGAGCTTCTCCCACTTCAGAAATGTGCCGTTGCAGAGCAGCTGGAGGCACAGAGAAGGCCCCGCAAGCCTCAGGCAGCCAGCCCTTCTGAGAACAGATGCCGGTGACTGATCAGCCTTGCCCTCGCTCTGCGTTTCAAAGGCGCTAGCTATGTTCCCCATGTTTTGCCCATGTATTTCAGGATCAGTGAGGCATTTGGTCCCATTAACCTTTCAGTGGTATGAAAGCTGCAAAGCAAGAGGACAGCTGGAATTTTTCCTCCCGTACATACTGTAGCTGACCCATGGCAAAGTCATCTGACTGCACTAGGGTGTGGAGACCTGAGGGCTGACCCAAGCGACACTTGGAGAAATTTCTCAGGATACCTTCAGGAAGTAGCTTTCTAGCCCCTACTCTCTGTTTGTAGTTACGTTTTTGGCAAGACTGTGGTGTTATTGTGCAAATCCACCCTCTGGGATCAGGTGTGCCACAGCAGACACAACTGCTGGCCCTGCTCTTGCCCTACCATTGTCCTCCTGCTCAAGCTGCCCTCCTCCAACAATGCAGAGGGAACGTGGTGTGCCAGGCCAGAGCCATAAATCCCACTGGAAGAGCCTTGCCTGTGAAACGAACTAGATCACATGTCCAGAGAAGGAAGTTTCTAACACAAAGCCCAATTACTGTTTCTATCCAGTAAGCACACACAGTGAGAACAGAAACACAAGGTCCCTGGAGGAGAACAGAAGCACAAGGTCCCTGGAGGTGCTGTCTTTGCAGGTGCTTGGAAAAGTTGAACTGCAAGGGAAATTGGCAATCAAACAAAAGAAGTGGGAATTAATGTACAAAAATAAATATGCAGCTCAAAACAATTCCAACCTAACCATTATTCAGATTGTCAGGATCCAGGACAGATGTGTTGACACAGCTTCAACAATCTGAAAGTGAAACTTGGGCTAAGTTCAGTTGTCTGAGCACAGGCGAGTGATACCGAGACAACCAGGGTATCCTGCCTTGCCAGCTTATCCCGGGTCCTGTGTCTGATCTGTCAGCCCCATGCAGATGTCTACGGGACATGTGGTGGTTGAATGGGTTCTATGCACCCATGTGCAACCGAGGAAATGGATAAACTGGACTGAACCCATCCTCCAGGCAACCTGTGCAGTAAGGGGGAGGTGTGTGTGTCTTTAGCACCCACAGCTGGAGATAGGGGAGGAATCTTTTCTTGGAGATCCATTTATTTTTCCAGGCACTGTAAAAAGATCCTTGAAAATTAACTTACACTGCACATGTTACTAGAAAAGTAACAACACTTCACTTATTGCCTTACTGAGTCACACAAACACACTCCCCCCCCCCGCCAATACCTTACTCCTGGGTCTTTGTGGACTCACTGAGAAACAAACTGACCAGAAATATCACATCACTAACATCCTTCTGATAGGTAACGACTTTGTCTTGTACTGGGACATTGCTCAGTTGGTGGTCTGGTCAAGCCTTGCAGCTCTGCCATACCATGGTCAACATCCTAGTCGAGGGGATGAAAGTCATCACGAGCAGTGAAGGGATACAGAGCAGCATGGCTGCACAGCAGGTGGAAAATGTTCCCCAGACAGGCAGTTTTCCCAAACCACAACCCAAAGGGACAATCACACCAGGGGCTGCTCTTCCCCTGCAACAACCCTTCTGGGGCATGAAATGTTACAAGAAAGGACTGGTATTGTCTTTTTTATCTCATTCTTGTTCACAGCCCTGGAGGGAGCATTAGCACATTGCAATCGCTTTTCCCTATTCTTCTGTCATCTGTCCATGTTTCCATGACATACTTGCCCTGAGCCCTCAGACCCAGCTGTCAGCCCTGAGGGTATCTCCACCTTGTTAAACATAATGAGTAATGGAGAGAGGTTGTTTTCAGAGGATTTTATGGAGACCTCAGAAAACTTTAACATTAGCTCTATTCACCCATTGAAAATGCTTGCAGAGAGCAGCAGAGAGGCTGGGAAAAGCCTAGTGAGGACAGGGTGAGCTTTGGCCCTGCAGAGGTGGGCTGGCAGGTCTCTCTTTGTGGTTGTGCAGCTACAACAAACCAGTAACCTGGATTCGTTTAGCCCTCTTGTGCAAACAGAACAGCAGCTGTGTGAGTGCTGTGCCATTTCCAAGCTTGGTTCCTTCCATCAGGACCTTTGACTATCCCAGGTTTCAGCAGCAACTGCCACTGTGGTGACATCTGATCCAAAGGCAAGGAGCTGCTGATTTCTGGACATTTTCTCATGAAGGGGCTGTCACTTTCCCTTCATCTGCATTGAGGAAGACTGTCTGATGGAGTGTGTTCAGCAAGCAAGAGGCACAGAGCTGTCATAATGGCTTCAACAGAAAATGCTTTCCAGACTCAATGCTGGTCTTTATTCATGTCTCTGGCTCTTTCAAGATAAGGAACATGTGGATCCAAACCCTCACCCTTGGAAAACAAACAGAGAACTGAACCCAGACCATCAGTACGCCAGGAGATTGCTCCATGGACCAGAGTGTTATGATAAAAATGGGTACCACCCTAAACCACTGCAGGTGGAGAAACCCAAGTCTGCAAGTGTGTGATAGTGTCTAAGGACACCTAACAAAACATCCCCAGAATCAGTGTCTCAGAAGGCTCAGGAGCCCAGAAGGATTGAACTTCTCCCACCAAACAGCTGAGGGCACAAGCAAGAGCAGATCCAATCTCTTGGGCAACAGAAATGAGGTACCTCCAGAGTGTTCAGGATTAGAAAGCATCCCAAGCAGAAAGCTGGGGTGCTGGGCAGCACGGTGCTGGACAAATCTCTACACACTTCATGCTTCAAGCTCCAAAACCTCATTTGAATCTAGTGCCCAACTACAGATATCTTCCAGGTCCTGCCCTGCTGCTTCCTGTGCCAGGTGATGACACGTGGATGCATTCCTTGTCCTGTACACTTTTCTGTATTCTACAGAAACTCATTACTCATATCATAAGCAAAAATAAAGCTAAACAGATCTGCTACAAGAAGAATTTTGGCTTTGTAGGTGCAAACAAGTGGCTGAAAGGAGTAAATAAGGCAGATCTTCCAGCTGCATCCTTCTCATGTGTATGTGTGTGCTTGCATCTGCATTTTCACTTGAACTGTTGTCATCTCCACTAAATATTTTCCTGTGTTCAAAAGCATAATTTTTAAAGGGCTGTCAACGGTAGGAAAAAACACATGGGTTTTTATTCCTCTGCTGGACTAAAAATAATTCACTTGTCAGTGCCACACTGCTCTCCTGCTCGGCTGGTTCTGCAAATAGAGAGAAACCACATCCTATGCGCACAGAGAATCCCTGAGTCACCTCTCTGTCTTCTGATTTCTCTTCTCCATGTTCAAGCAGGGACAATCTGGGGGCCTTGAACTGACTCTGCTATTCAGGGATTTGTGCCATCAGGCATAGGTAGCAGAAAATAAAGTTTAGGAATATAATACCCTAGCAAAATGTTTATCAACTGCCACTACTGCTCCTACCAAGTGGTGCCTCAATAGACCATGATGAGATGGTACATGTCCTCTCTTTAGGCTCTGTTGAGATCCAGGTGGGTGTAGGGACTCTCACAAGCAGAGCAGATGTGACCTTACAAAGCCATCCTAGAGTGAAGGCTGTGTGTGTCACAAGCACTGGCCCAGCTCTGTGGCAGTTGGTTAATATGGGCTGGTGTATTTAACACAAACTTCAGTCTCATGTCTTGAACCTCTGCAGTAGCTCACCTCATCACAGGAATCTAGTCCCACAGACACCTGCGGTGTCATTCCTCTCTCACCCACCTGCAGGTAACTGAAATGTAGGGCTCTACACCTTGGTATTTGGGCTCCAGGGCAGTTCAAGGGGTCAAGGGTCTGCAGTCATGGAGTAGGTTGCACTGTCCATGTGGACAGTGAATTCAAAAGCAGTCTCTTAACAGTGACATTTGGTTGGATGACTGTAGTCCTTTGATTACAATGAGAAGCTTTTATTTGTAGACATCTAAAGCCATGGGAGTTGAACCCTAGCCTCAGAAGTCCACAGACCCTACTTCTGGTGGGGTCGACTCTCCTATGCCCTTTGAGACACCAAGTCCCCACAGTCCTGGCTGGGTCCAATTAACTGGTTCCATGGGGGTTATGCTCATTAAGATGAAGTATGGACTGTGGGGTGCCAGAAGCAGTACAGCTGCATGTATTGCCTTCTTTGCCATAAATGTGAAGGAAGCCAACTCTGGAACAAAGCCTTGAAGTCCTTTCCTACCTTGTGCTCCTTACCTATACCACTGAAATGCTCACAGCCAGAAAACAGAAGTTTGCAAATCCCCTGCCTTCACCTTCCCAGCACTCACCTCCTGGCTCATACTGGTTGCTCTTCTTTTCTCCTCAACTCCCACTAAGATCAGGACACCTCATCCCATTGATTTCCATGGGCACAGGACTGGACCTAACATACACTCTTGCACAGCAGCTGGTTTTGGCCCCAGGATGGCTGGGTGCAGAGCAGGCAGCGTGATTTCCATGGTTTGTAAATTTACTAATGAGAGGCATAGAGGGGCTTTGGGATCTCTTTGATGTGCTTTCCATAAATGAGCATTTTCATAAGTACCACACAAAAAATCTATATATAATGTATATCTTGCTCCATTTCATCCTTCATGATGGTTAAGTAACTGGCCCTGAAGTTCATTTCCAGGATGTGTCCCAAGCCCCTTCCTTTGTTGGGTGTTCAGGGTTTAAGTGTGTTATTTTAAGCACTGGTGGACGAGTGGGATCCCTTCTGCCGGCTCTGGGAGGGGGAGAGGTTGGATCAGGCCCTGCCTCACAGGGAAGGGAAAACCCTGGGGTCTGCTCCCCCTATTTGCACGCCTCCCTGTGTTCTCCCAGGGAAGCACTTCAGGAACCTGCCTTGCCATTTCTCCATCCCATTCCCCCAGGGCTCTCCTGGCTCCCTCCATCACTGGGAGGCTGCTGCGCTCTCTGTGTCAGCTTGCCCTCTCAACTGGAGCTCTGGGAGCGCGGCAGCCAATCCGGCGGCCAGGCAGCCTGGGTATCCTTCATCAATCTCCCTAAGTGTCTTCAGGCTCTGCTAGGAACATCCACATCACTCCTTTTCTCTCTCTGCAATGACCTGAAGCTCCAGCTCTGCAAGCAGTGATCAGTCAGGCATAATGCGATGCAGGGCAGCCCGGAATAATCTGGTTGGCATCCAAGGATGTATATTCACTGAGAGGCTAAGGAGTGTGTCAGCATTTAGTTTCAGTCTAGCTGCACTTTTCCTGCAGCACAGAATCACAAACTCTTCATCTCCTCCTCTGGATTGGGACTGATTCTGCACTGGGATCCTCTGACAAAGACAGAGTTTTCCTCTCTTGTTATTGCTGTACCACCATAATCTACCAAGATGTGTGACTGCTTTCATCTAGTTCTTCCTAACTGGCCAGGATCTCCAGCCAGTGGTGGGCTTACATTTTCTATACTTTTCTGTATTCTGCTTCTGCTTTTCTGTGCTCTGCTAGCTGCGAATCCACCTCGGAGGCAAACCCTGCAGCTTCCAGGGTGTGGCTTTCTCTGATGCTGCATGAATCAGATAAGGAAAAATAGAGTTAAGAAAAGCCTGTCTTTACCTCCTCTAAACTTTCCCCCCCCCCCGTGCCTGCGTTATGCTGAAGCTAAGCTTAAGGAAGCCTTTGACTCTGTAAACAAATTAAATCCAGTGGTGTCTAAATTAACTGTTTCGGGTTGCATGCCTTGATTCACACGCTTGCCCTTGGTTTCTCGCAGCGATTAGGAAGCGACTAGCAGGATACAGTGCATGATACAATCTACCTGGCATTTACAGAAGCTAAAAGCTGTGCTGTGTAGTGTATGTTTGCACATTCACTGTGTCCTGTGCTCTGTATTCAATCTGTCGGCTGAACAGTTCAGCACTCTGGAAGGACCTTTCCCCCCCCTCCCCTCCCCATGTTTCCCTACTGCAGAGCAGAAGGAAATAAGCAATTTAACCTCTTTTTTTTTTTTTAAGTAGAAAATAGAAACATTTTAATATCAAATATTGCTGAAGCAGAACGGTGTTGATTGGAGGAATGAATCAAAAGAGTAATGAAAAAGTTCTTGGCTGGCAGGGGCGTATCAATACATTTTTTAGGTTTATTTTAGGTTATGCACAGATTAACATGTTTTAAAATAAGCAACGAGTAGTGTTAAGGTTGTGTCTATAAAAATGCCAAGAATCTTAAATTTCTGCAGTATATTTTTCCCCCCCCTAAAATATACAAAATCTATGTTTATCTCCATTCTGCAATAAATTTCCTCACTATTTATTCTGGTAGAAAAAGTTATTATCTACAAAACATAGCCTGTAAACATTTTGATAGGCTAAAAGTAGAGAGGGTCTTTTTAAAAATATGCCTGATTATTTCTGCTTTTCTTTTGTAAATAGTTTAGGATTGTATTTTCCACAACAATGGAAAGTCAGAAATTACTTGTCAGACTCCTGGTCATACAAAGTAGCATCTTATTGTTTAAGTTGCCTTGTTGAAGTCAAGGAGACGACTCAAGGAGTAAGTCACTTCTCTCCACCCAATGAAAAGATACAGTCCAACCCTCTGCTCGTTACCTGGTGGTTAGATTAAGTAATTGAATTGGCATAAGGTTATGGCAAGTATTTCAGGACTACACCCAGACCATAATTTAATATGATTTACTCAAAATATACTTGATATAAGTTCTGGAGAAAAGGGGTTTTTTGGGTTTTTTTTACAAATATGACTTTTTCAGTAGTATCATTTACTTAATGTTTGTCTGTCTGCACAGAATTACGTGTTTAGCAAGCTAACTAGTTTTGTGGCTCTATTTACCACAGCAGAGACATTGTTGGGACTTCTAGGTGCTACCTAATAGAAAGAAATAAAAACATAACACTAACAGTGCTCCACCACCCAGGCTTTCCTCACTGGCTAGCAAAAAGGGGTGGGGCTTTTGGGGGGTTTTTCCTTAGGAAACAAAATTCTCCTGTATCACGAACATGGCTTGCTACTTCTCTGGTACCAGATTTCTGGTGGCATGAAAGGATGCTGCGGTGGGTCATGCTCAAGGGGAGCATCTCCTGTACCAAGTCATGCCACAAACACCTACCAGACCCCAGTGCCTGGCCCAGGAGGTACAGAGCAGGAGTGGGGCCGTGGCACGGACAACAAGGTCCATACTGGGAAAGGATGTGGCAGGGAAAACCAGTTGCATGTGAAACTTGACAGGCATCTGTTTTCCAAACAGTTATCGCTGATGTCTCTTGACAACAGGCTATCATCCTCAGAGGTCAGGGTGTGGCAGGGAAAAGCAGGTCTGTTTTTCTCAGACAGGTAGGCTGGCTGGCTTCCCAGCACATGTGATATGTGTTTGAGGAAGCCTGCCAAGTGCAGGAGAAACAGAGAAGGAATATCAGCATCGTGATGAGGCAGGCTCATGCGATCAAGGGTGGGGAAACCACATGATGAATCCCACATCAAGAAGCACATACTAAATCCTTTGTTTCCTCCACAGCTTGGAGGGGAGGTTGTTAAAAATAGGCTTGTTTCATAACCTGCTCTCTCTGATGGCTATATTCATCTGCCCTTGCTTTAGCTGACTGTCAAGATGACACAGGTGAGAAACAGATAAACAAAAATTTGCCAGTTTTCTTCATTCTCCAGGCAAGCACAAGCATGCACTCAGATCTGACATCTGGAGGATGCTGGGAGCACTGTGCAGTTGTTGAATGAAGACTGAGACCATGTTTTTCATGGATAATTTTTGAGTCCAAACAACAAACAAATAGGAGAACATCTGCATCAGCAAAATGTGCAGTTGGCCAGATCACGAAATATCAAAGTCTTTCTAGCACAAATGTTTTCTAAACCTATTTTTTACCTTGTTTGGAGAGGGGTCTAAATTCCCAGCTATTAATATCAGTCTTCAAAGATACATTTCCATAAGACACTTGAACAAGTTTGTGTGGCCTCCTGCTTGTCACAGGATTGGAGCACAGTGTCAAGGTACAATCTATACTGAACGGGGTGAATGGGCACTCAAACAACAATATTGCTGGTTCTCATCTTTGCGCTGTGTGAGAATGACATACGAGTGGGTTCCTGAGACCAGCCAGAGCTGTGAAAGTCCCTGGGCAGGACTCCACGCAAGCTGTGACATCCCAAAATTACTAAAATTACAGTGACATCCCTTCTCTTCTGTCCTTACCTGTGATGCCAAAGGCATGGTGAGGGCTGGGTGTCCATTCTGTCTTATGAGCTCCTGAATATGGCCCACAAATTTTGAGGCTGTAAAACAAAATGCCAGTTAAGGTACATTTTTTCTAAGAAATATTTTCTCGAGATGTTTGTCTTTGAGCTGTAACAGCATCTATTCCAGACCCATTATGAGACAGAGATCAATAAAACCCCTAGGAGACAGACTCCCATCTCGGATGAGGAACAGCCTCCCTGACTCTCAGGAGAGGCTCTGACCTGACATGCCAGCGTATTTAATTTTCCCTCCTTTTACTTCTTTCGGTGAGTATAGTGTTAAAAGAGCACTAGTTGTTTCAGTTTCAGCAGACACGTCACAGTGTCAAACCCACTGTCCAGTAATACTTCCCAAATATACACTCCTTCTACCCATGGTGACACCAAAATAGCTGTGGTGCCAGCACAGACCGAAAGGGAATCTGATTCATCTGGCTCTGGCAGAGAGCTGCCTGCCAGCACCGTGAATCAGGCTCAGTAAATTGCATCTCTCTCTCTGGCTTCTCGCTGTTCTCCCTCCCTCCAGAGTCATCTGCTTCCCTCCAGAGTTTTTATTTTTGCTTATTAGTTTCACACTTCCCTCTCCAGTGGGTACGCACTGGCCCTTTGGTGACATGTGAGCACCAAGTGGAAAAGAAACATCAGCGTGACAGAGTCCCAGATGCAACAAGGGTTTCTTTGTCCATCCACTGTGCAATATATTGCTGTTCTCTGTCGAACTGCAAGACATGAGGATGGTATGTACCCACTGAAGGCATAGCACATTGTGTTTGCCACAGTTTCTGATTCCTGAGGGGAACGGACGTGCCCTAGGAGCAAACCAAAACCAGCTGAAAAATGTTGATTTTTCTTTACTGACGCATTTCAAAACTTTAAGGAGGAGGAAGAATCAATAGACATCTCCAGGCAGCTTTAGGACAGTGCTCCTCCCTGAGCAATACGGACTCGAGATGCATTTACCCAGTGGTTCGCGTGCTGTCTCTTTCTGCCCAAGCCACTCTGGCTGCAGCAACCTCTTCTTAAGGGCCCTTGTATCTGGGCGAGAGGTGGAGGAATGCGAAGCAAAGGCCAGGGAGATCCCCCCCACCAGCGAGGGCCTCTGGGGCTGCTGCTGCTATTGCTACTCACTCTGGTGAGGGCTGCTGCTGACAGAGATAAATGACACCCTGGGTTCGATATGGGGACTCGCTGCCAAGAGAAACACTGAAGCAGCCAGGCTGGGCTTGTCCGTATGGAGAGGTGGCTGCAAAACAAGCCCGGATTCGAGCTTTTAGCACACATGGACACCCAGTGCCAGTGTCCCGTGCAGATGGACCTTGCCTTTCCTGGGACCACAGCACTGTGCAGCCTCATGCCAGTCATAACCCTGCCCCTGGTGTGACTTTCCCATAGCATTGGCTGGCACAGCCAGCATGGCTAACCTGAATCTGTGGGATGCTCAGGGCTGCAGTGGGATATCCCACGGGTTTTTTGGTTGGCAGTAAGGTTGCAGGAGGGTTATTTTCACCCTAGTCTGACTTGGAGTGCAATTTTGGGGATGATATGACAGTGACAAGGTGCAGGAGTGAGGATAATGAGGAGTTCCTAAGGCCAGTGTTACTGTCAAAGAAGAGGCACGTGGAGCTGGCCTTCTGCATGAGGAAGGTTCCTCCACCCTGTCTGGCTCATGCCAGAGCCTGTTCATCCTAGGAAATGAAGGCCACTAATCTAGCAAACACCAAAGGAATAGCCGTCTCTCAAGTGTACATCCCTGTCTTTATGTCAACACTGACAGTTACATCATTTTAATCAGTTACAAGACACAGACAAGTTTTAAAATGCCTACAAGATCCTTAACCTCATGTACTTACTAGTAATAGATACTACTACTACTACTAAATAGCATCTGTGTACCAAAACCTGCTGGTGTAACGTGGTGTTGAAATAGCTTTGGGGCCACAAGGGTTGCACAAGTGTAACCTTTCATACCTGTTTCTCCATTAGTTTGTTCCTCTGCTAAGCCTGCTAGCCCAAGTACCCGCAGGGAGCCTCGCCGTGTGGATAGCAGCCAGGCCTGGGGTTAGAGGAATTAGCACTTCAGGGTTTTCTTTAGTACAATTGCACCATTAGATTTCTATCAGCGTGAGTTCCACTGTCAGAACGGGCTGGAAAGAACGTGTTCAGCTTGGAAAACCACTGTGAGAGAAGTATTAGTAAATTTATTCTGGTACATTAATTGTGAAGTGTAGCACGCACACTTCTGCTTACATGTAATGCTACCTTCTTAGAATACATAAGAGAAAAGAAACAAAACTGCTTTGTCTGTCCTTCACTGCCACTGGACTTTCCATCTCACCTCAGACCATTTTTTTTAATGAAACACAGAGCTGGGATGGACCAGCGGATTAGCTCAGTGTCAGAGCACGGTGCACATCTACATACCAAGAAAAGAAGAGGAAGCCACCCTACCACCTTCACCCCTTTCTTAGGGCACAGAAGATGGATGCACTGCACAGTCTGGGAAGTGTTCCAGACTTGCTGTCTGGTTTTTTTTTGAAAGTACATGACACCCAGCATGGAGCAGAATTCTTTAAGCTACTGTGGCATCACACATTCCTAAGTAGAGGTGCTGTGCATGAGGATGTATGGGAAACTGGTCAGGGTCCCCATGCTTTTGTTTTCAAGGCCTGGCAATACCAAAGCAGCACTCAGCTTGGATTGATGATCAACATCAGTAAATCCCTTTGGGACTCAACAGTAGCATGAAAGGGGTAAATCCACCCCAGGCTCCTGTGGGACTAGGAGTCCTGCTGCCATGGGCTGGAAGAGGATCTGTGATAGCCCCCAGTGAAGCCAGTGCTGCATGAGGTGGTTTACCCGAGACATTCATATTCAAGTTTCCATTCTGTAAAGGTACCTGCCACTATTTAACAACACAAGAAGAAAGGATTCCTTCACTGACCCCAGATTCGATACAGCTGTGCCATGGAGAAGTCACAGAACTTCTGTGGCACCCATTTTTTCAGTTGGATCAGTGTGCTGGTAGGACAGGCATGAGAGATGGGGACTCTTCTGTTGACTCCTATCACTATGAGCGAATAAAATCAATAGGACACTTCACCACAAAGCCAAGTTGGACCCTTGAGAACATTGCAGCCTTCTTAGTGCCTCACCCTGAAAATGAATACCCTTGACTTTATTGGACTCCTATATTTAATTAATGGCTATAAAGCATCTGGAGAAGGTTGAAGTAAGCAAATTATGCAATTTAACTCCAGGTCTAATGATTAGTATCACCATTCCCAGACTACAGTCTCTCTTTGATATTTGGAACAACAGTTAGTAAAATGCTGATGATGGTGACATTGGTTTTGGCTCTAGCTGATGGAATGTACAGTCATCTCATATCTTATAATCCAAATTACACCAGCAGATTTACTCTCAATTCACACTAGTGTAACTGGAAGAGGTGGCTGGACCACAAAAAGCTTTAGCAAATGGGGGCTAAGGCAATGATGAGAAAAACAAAAAGGATTAAAGCAGAAGGTGTGAAAAAAAGATGAAAAAGTCTCAGCAGCAAGGTGTGAACGATCCGGATCTCAGGCCATTGTGAGAGATAGGGCGATTGGTGATCTAGCACAACAGTTCTGTGTACTACAGAGAAGAGCCAGCAACCTGATGAGAAGAGAGAAGCAGGGTTGGGCTCCAGTTCCTGCACAGATGAGGAGGAGCAGGAGACTTGGAGAGCCACACAGATCCTGCATCACCAGAAAGGCAGCAGTAGCATTAAAGGGAGGAGGAAGAAAACATCCTAGGAAAGCTTTGCCATGAACGATCGTGAAATTGTCAAGCAACCTATAAACAGTTTCAGGACATACTAAATAACAAGGCTTTCCTTGTCTCCCTTCCTCCCTCTTTATGTCCTCTCTTAGTCCAGGGTGACCTTAGCAAAACAACACAAGAATACTTGAGCTCCACCTAATTTGCTCTAAGGACAGCTCACCTCCTCCCTACACTGTTTCTGTTTCTGTGCTTGACTTGCTCCTCTCTTACACTACGATCTCTGCCCACAGCAGGAGTGAGCAGGGAAAGAAGAGATGTTAACCTTTTCCTCGATAACGACTGGTAGCAGGGGGAGCGTGGTGCCTTTGCCTGGCCACTGAATTAGGCAGAGGAAAAGCTGCCATTTGCATGTCACTGTCCTGATTTCCAAAGGGGGTGGGCGGGGAAACCCATAAAGGAGAATCTGCTCCTCACCACCATCAATCCAATTTAACTGAACTTTAGCAAAATATTTGCTGGGTTATGTAATAGAGATGGATTACAACAGCCTGCCACATGGCTGAAAACTGCAGTTTTAACCCCTGGATGGGTCGATTTGTGATAGGTAAAGATAGGCAACCTCATGAGGTTGTGAGAATAGTCCAGCTTGGACAAAAGGCTAAAACACAGTTTGAGGATCCATCTGGTAGAACTCCAAGTATCTGAGGCCACTTCTCTTCCTGATCTTCTTGGCTATGTGCACCCTTTCTGTTTGTCTCTTCACCTCTCCTCCTGAGCAGTCTCAGAGGGGCTCCTCCCGTTCCCAAGGTGCCTCTTTCTCAGGCTTCCCACCCTTCCTAGCTGGCAAGGACCCCTTGGAGATGTTCGATGTGGTCCTCTATGTTCCAGCCACCCCTCCTGCAACCAAAGTGTTGTTAATTACCTTAGTATTACCTTAATCAGTGAGCAGTTCCAGGACTAGGAGCAGAGGTGTGATAGTTTGGGCTGCAGGGCAATACAGAAACCAAGGCATGAACCCTACTATGGTCATAAGCCCCAAGCCACCACCACATCTGTTATGTGCATCAGCTGGATGAATCTGCCCCACTCCTGCTGGGATAAGCAGAGTGGCACCTTCGTTTTTCAGTGTAGCTACAGCCTAGGCATTAAAGTGTCTCTGCATCTGATCAGCTATTATTTGGGCAGCACTTAAAAACCGGAGAAGCTGAGTATTGTAGCTAATTAGATGAGCCAGAAAGACAGAAAGAATGTTTGAAACAGAAGAGAAAACAAACAAAGTCCTGGCGAGCGTTCAAAGGCGAGGCAGACGGGCTGCAACTCCCCGCTCAACATGCGGAGAAGCTCAGGAAGGCTGACTGAGACATGGGCAGAGGGAGTTGGCTTTGGGAAGACCTAACTGTGAAGGGCTCACATGGTGCGAGGCGGGGTTTGGAGCTGAAGCCGCCCCATCCGCCCCACCCTGGGATCTGGGCCCGTGAACCACCCAAAGCACCTCATTCATCACGGCGGGGACAGCTGTCAGCCGGGACAAGGAGACCCAGACCTGACCACGGCTTCCAGGTAGGAGCTCACTTCTTGCAGCACATCTGCATTGCTTTGCCCGCTGCCTTGCGGGCAGTCCAGCAGCCGTGCAGGAGGAGAGGCACCTGGTGCCCTCAAGAAGATGCAGTTTCATACTTCTCTGAGGATGTACCACATAAAGAGCTTCAACCTGTGTGTTAGGTCTTCTCTCTCTTTTCCCCATCTCCTGGGGTTTGAAAATCTTGCTGGATTTGTGCTAAGGAGGTAAACTGGTTTTACTTCCCTTCTGGTATTGCTGTCATGACAGAGGAACGTAGGCTCCCCCTGTTCTGCCAGAGCAACCTGTGTGCTGCTGCAGCATTTACATTTGTGTTCTTTGCAAATGCCTGCAAAATAGAGAGTGGCAAGGAGCTTCTTGAAATGGTTATGAATCATTGAACTTAACTGGCACCCACCCAGGCCCCCAGATGGGAGAAGAGAAGCTTTCTCTAAGCCCTTCCCACATTCCTGTGCAAATAGAAGGGATGAATGATCACCAACCCCAATGCCAGACAGTTTTCTGGGCCAAATTCACACACAAGTCTAAGGAAGCCAAGGGGAACTGAAACTGGTGTGGCTCTCCCTTCCTTCCGCTTCTTGCAATGACTATATTTCATATGTTCAAATCCTTCTGGGATTGCTTAGACTGACTTTGTGTAATTATTTTCATCCTTGGATTAAACAGGCCAAATATGTAAGCTGGATCTCAGCTTGCTGAGATCTTATTTTACACCATATTTTGTCCCTCTGGCATATATATTACACAGCAGCAGATTGGATTTAAGTAGTTTTTTCAGAATAAAAGTCTGTCTTTGCTCGAGGGTGTCAATTTTCGTAATTCTTGCTGCTCTACCTTGTATGGGTACTTCAAAGGACCAGAGAAAAGTCTTTAACCAGGCATCAGCCCACACTGGCTGTCAGTAAACAGTGTGACACCCCTCCAGTCTTAGGGCATGCACAGATTTCTCAGGCTAGAGGTTAGGAGGAGGTGTGATTTGGTGCAAAAACATGAAACTACAACTTTATTTCTGGCCATCATTGCTTGGGATCACTGATGAAACTAACAGATTCATGGATGTACCTAAACCCGAGGAATATCCCTATTCCCAAATTAGATGGAGAAAGGTGCTGATTGTAAAGACAAAAGGATACAAAGATTGTGGGACCACCTGGAAGGAGCAGTGGGTATGAAATTGGCTTTTACTTGCCTTTTTAGAGGGGGGGTAGGAACAGTATGTATAGGAGATGGGCTTTTGGCATATCATGCTATGGGAAGTCCTGAGTCCATCTTGCATGGAGCAGGGCAGTATTTGTGCATCATGAAATGTATAACATGTTCCATCTGCCACCAGGTCAGGGTCAACAGGTGCAGTCAAAATTCACAGTATTTTTGATGTGCACCACCTTTCTTTCTACTGGCAAAGTGCCACCTAAAAGCTTAATCTTTCAAGATTTAAAACTATTTGCTGAGCAGCTTCTATGAGCAGCCAGAGATTTCCAAGCTTTCCAGAGAAATAACAATAGTTTGAAATCTCCAGTTGTGGCTCCTCTGTACATTGGCATTTCTTAACTTTTGCTGTGAGCACTCACAGTGTAAGGTTGGAATGGTGGTTTTTGACCATCACTGGAGACATGTTGGCTAAAGAAATCTTACCATCCAGTTTCTACATCTTTTATTAATATGTGCTCAAAGTCTTCCTCTAGGCTCTTCCCTATGAACTTGTGTGCTAAAGGATTTGTAAAATGCATTTTTCAGCTACAGACCTCAGAGGGCTGTTTCCCACCAGACCCATCTCTCCAATACTTGATTCCTCCTTATTCCACAGAACAAATTCCACCTTCTTCTGCACTGCTGGCATCTGTACCCAAAGGGCTCAGGAGGTTTTCACCATGCTCCTCACTGGATTCAGGTGAAGATGTAGTCTCCTGGGCCAAGATTTAGCTAGGCCAAACCTGTACCTGAGCCTGATCCCTTCAGCAGGTATTGCAATAATGCCTGACATAGTTTTTGTCCACTGTCTCCTCTCTCCAGCTCTGCAGTTTGCAGGATTGTCTCAAGTTGAGGCTGACCTGCCACCAACCTCCTGCCCCAGGAGATGGGTGTTCGCTGTAGGGACATCTTCTGTCCCAAAACAGAGAAGTTTGAATGGGGACAAAACAGGGCCGCTGAACAAAGATAAGATCTTGCAGTGTTTGGGAAGGAGAGGCTGCTTCAGACCCATCTGTCTCATGTTTGCTTTATCAGGAGCCCATACCCCACGGTCTCATCATCCTGGCTCTGGCACTGTTCTCCTGCTCTGCCTGGTCAGTCTGGTCTTCACAAAGTGACTGTTTCTTAAAATCCACAGGTTGTCTTGCTGGTAAGGTTCTAGGTAACTCCTGGCAGAAGTGCTTTTTTTAGCAGATCACTAGAAGATGACTGTGGGGCTTGCACTGCTGATTCCCAAACCTGTTCTGGTCCGTAGGCACCCCAAGGGCTATTCTGCGCTGCTGTTCTGTTATAACTTGTTCCCTTCTTACCAGTGAAAAGCTCCCCCAGATTAAATAGTGTAAACTAAGAAAATGAAAGATTAATGCTGTACCTGAAACTAATCTCTTTTCCAAGCTGCCTTTTAATATAAGGCTTCTCTTCTGTGCAGTTATCCAGGATCAGTTCATCCATGCCTTTGCTCCTCTGTCTCCCAACCCTCAGTCCCCCTCTCTCCGAGTTGACTGGAAAGTTAGGTGGGTGCTACAGAGTGCAAATAAACCTTCAAAGCTGCTGCTGGCATCTGCACTCTCCCTCCTTCCTCCAAATCAGAGCAGGGAGTTAGATTTGCAGCTGGGTTAAGATTTAGGCATCTGAGAGGCTGTAAATAAAACATTGTTTAAACTTGTCTGCAATATCCATGGTTGTCTGGATTTGCTGATTTTGCACTAGGCTCACGCTCCTGTTTAAAAGTGAATTGATTGCCCTGTCTCATCTCTTCCTGGATAGCATGACTCACGTTAGAAACCTCCTCGTGGGTTACGAATGACTTTATTATGGAGTGTGCACACACAACATCTTGATGCGCTCAGAGTTTGTGAGATGTGGCTAGATTTTCACAGAAACCACACATGATATGATAATAAAACTGACTGATCAGGCATTTGGGATGTTTCACCCCTTCATTCCTTTGTCAGTTTTAAAGTTTCAGGTTGTTGCTGAAGGACTTCCCATTGCCTCCAAGGGCTTCTGGTTTTCTGTGGTGCATGATGAATTTTGGA
Organism: Porphyrio hochstetteri; assembly: GCA_020800305.1. Lineage (NCBI taxonomy): Eukaryota > Metazoa > Chordata > Aves > Gruiformes > Rallidae > Porphyrio > Porphyrio hochstetteri. The sequence goes on along the minus strand of CM036908.1, from coordinate 62,061,750 downwards.
CGTGGTGATGGTCAATGGGCCTTTCATTTGTTGCTGAGGGATCTTTAAGGAAGAAATTAAGAAGTTCAAAATTCATGAGAGGAAATTAATTCTTTTCCCCAGAGAAAAAGTCCATTTCTCTTTGTGTGAGAATTTTATATCTGAATATAAACCGTGCTTCATTTAATTTTTGCCAGGGAAGTTTTGCTGTTCAGCAGAGGGATGAGGGTGCTTTTTCAGCAAGGAGTGAGTGAGTGCTCAGGAAAGACAATCTGCAGCCTTTCTGCTGTGATTCCGTGGCAAAATGGACTACAGAAATAATCTAAACCAGCAAAAGAAGAGTCCGAGGCCACAGCACTGCAGTTGTGTTTCCAGAATTAGTCTTGGAGCTGAAAATGCTGGAAGCGTTGTGGACACAACACAAGACAATCAGATCAAATCTGGTTAATTGTTATGTTGTTGGTTTATGTATTAGGCAAAATCTGCTCTGCCACTTTATCCCCACATTCACAGGGGTAGAACGTGACTGTACCTTGCCATGCCATTCAGGAGCCCTAAAAGGTAGCTGGGTATCTGGTGAAGGGAGTCTCACCCAGGATGCATGGGCCGTTTATACCCATGCATTTTTCAGGACTGAAAGACAAATATTGTTGATAATGAGTTAAATGACTAGCCCCTGTCATTGTACTTAATACTACAGAGCTACAGACCCACACCCAGTGAGGCCCATTTTCCACACAGCATGAATCACTTGCTCGTTTTTTTTGTGCTCACTAGTTTCACATTTTAATTTTCCATTCCTCTGGCTTTCCTCATGTGGATGAATAATGGACCATTTATAACACATCAGCAGTATCAGAGCATACGATTATAGCTTCGCTCCATGTAATCCCTTCAGACGGTCCGCAGAGCGCGGCTGCACTCTCTTTGTTCCGCAGATAAAACGCCTGCCGTGCACAGCCGCATCCTATTCCCACAAAGAAAACAGAGGGGGATGCCAGCCTGGCAGCTTCTCCCCTCTGCCACTCGAAATAGCTCTCAGGAGCTGAGTCATGAAGTGGAGCCCAGAATAACGGGCGATTCCTTTAACCCAGGGACAATAATCAGTTGTGTTAATAATTACAGAGGGAAATGGGCTTCAGGCAGCAGTTTATCAAAGACCTGCTGAACACTATCTATTGCTGCAGATAAATGCCCAGGTAAACTTTCTTCAAATCCAACTAAATAAGGCTGTGTAATTGAGTGTATTCTGTTGCATTAGGGAATGAGCCTTCTCCTACTGCACGTAGTGGTGATGACTCCAGTGGGTCTCGAGGACCGAGCCCACACAGCTTGCCCATGGCTCTACATGACCTGTGCTGGATGTCAGCACATTCTGCATCCTTATCTTTCATGGATACTGCTTTAAGGATAACATGCTTCTCTTCAGACATCCGAAGATCTTCATTAAGGACTAACAGATCATCCTTAAGCATATGACAGGTGCTAATTGCTGTTCTGCTCTTCTATTTCCTTATCACACATTTTCCTCTGTCATGTATTTGTTGAGTCTTCAGAAGAGGAATTGTTTCCTGAAACCATGATTTTGAGTTTAGAAATCTGTAGGCTCAGTGCTGCTGAACTGAGTGACTCCATACAGAGGATACAGTCAGCAGAAGGTGATGAATCATGTGTCTATTCGGTGTGAAGTGGGAGCCTCCGCAGAGCTCCTTGTGAGCTGCCACGTGCGTTTGTTGCCTGACTCACATAACTGAGAAACAAGGGCTGGGATGCAGCACGTGGGTCTGCCAGGGCAGGAGCCTGGTCCACGCAGGATCCTGCCACTGCCAGTGGGGCTCAGAGGGAGCTCAGGACTGTGTGAGTGGGAAGGGTCACATAAGCCATGCCATAAGGAGCACTGCAGCCCTCCCTTTCAGTTCCTTGAGCAAGAACTTAGCAGCAGCTGAAAAATGTGTTTTGAAATGTCCCAAATAACTTCTGCCTAAGCCATTTAGCCTTAGAAATGCTTGTTTTAAATTACGAACTTTTAAGAAGACTTTTTCTCATTTTTGTTTTAAAAAGGAAGTTGTTTAAACAAAGATAACATTTAATTAAGCTGACCAAGCATGAGGTAGAAAACAGCAAAGCTACATCCCCTCTCCCTTTTTGTTGCTGTTGTAATTTTTCTCACTGGTCAACCTAGGTACTTCCTGGGATTCTTTTAATTAATAACATCATTGTAGATAAATTCTTATTTGAAAAACAAGGTAAAAGAAAAGGCAAACTGTCAGTACTCCTTGATTTATCTTTCCAAATACTTTAATGAACATTGTGGTAAAACCTTTAAAGTTCAGTTCTCTACTCCCCAAATACTTCCAAAAACCCTTTTTAGGAAAAGTAAAAGTAAAATATGTGCTTATTTACAAGCCAAGAAAGACTGAAAACACAAGTACTCATGTAAGAATTTTAAAATTCTTCATATTATGGAAGAATACGGATCACTGATGATAGCACTCAGTTTGCTGTGCTCCCAGAGAAAGGGCTCTTCTCCACTCCCAACCCCCTGGGGCTCTGCAGTCTTTCTTCTCAGCCCATGTTCAAGGAGTTTGCATCAGAAACTAAAACCACTTCTGCTGTCAAAACTCCCCAATATATATAAAACAACGTGAGTTATTTGCTCTCATTTCATTGATCCCTATCTATGGGCAAACACAGCCAGAACCAACACAGCACCATGTGCTGTGCCAGGCTGAACAGCAAATTTGTTTACCATGAGCATCATTATCAAATTAAGAGGAATTAAGAGGGCTTGTTCGTTCAACCAAGTGTCTGGCAGCTGAACTCAAAGACATTATGAGCACGGTGGTGGGGAAAGGTTTTTTCATTATGTGGCTGGTACCAGGGCTCCTTCCTTTTCTCCACACTACAGACAAATGCTACCTTGCTACTGAGAACTTTATTGGAAATGGAAGAAACCCTGTTCATACTGGTCAAGCTGATTTTCTCTGCCAGCAGCATCAGATACAGTTTAGATTTGGTTTCTGGAAGTGTATCAAGGAGTCGGGCAGTGTCAGTGCTAACCAGCAGTACTGTAGTACTCTTCTTCATCACCAGCCTGCTGAAAGGCAACACGAGGTATTTCTCACTCTGTGTGAGGTCAGTTCCTGTTCCCACACCTGTACAGAGAAAGAAAAGTTGGGAACAAAGCATTAAAGGGGTCAACCTTGCTCCCATTAAAGTTGAAGGCAAAACTCCAGTTGATTTCAGTGACAGCAAACAGGATGAAAAGGCCTGAATCTACAAAGCACAGAATGCTAAGGTGGATGTGACAACATCCTTCATGCCCAGAGATTTTGCTACAACTTTGAGGATGCTGAGAACAGCACAGGATGAAGCCAAGGTTGCACCACAAATGCATAGTGGAAGGAGCAGTTTTCTACTTACTCCCTCTTGGCTGCTGCTTCCCACAGGTTGCCTTTCTGGGCCACCAGCAAGCCAGTTTAGCTGAGTAAGCTGAAGTTCAGAAGTCAGATAACAGTGCCCATTATCTGATTTTATTTACCCTGTACTTCTGGCTTTTCCCTTTCTGAGGGCAGGCTTATGTGTAATGGGATGCAGGGCTTTGAGGAGAATTTCGTGTTGTTGGAAAAATCAATCTCAGACCTGTAGGGAATCAGGAGACCTTGCAGCCCTAGATGGAATTACCCAAATGTATTTCCATCTCTCACGGATGCTGTTTACACAGCACAAGCCAGTCCAGAGTGGTGAATGTTATATTTAAAACAAGGTTCTCTAACATTTGGATCCACCCCATCACTCGACTTAACAGATACTTGATGCTGATCAAGTGACTCACTTCATTAAGAAATAAACCCTGCTGTGTTGCCGACCTTCGATGGCAAACAGTGAGCCCCATTGTCATCTGCTGAGTCTTTCTCTGTCCCAGCCCACACGCCCTGAAGTTGCACACCCAGTCACAGGCACAGCAGCAGCACTGAGCCTGTTTTTCCATGGCCATGTGTACCAGCCACGGGCACACAGCAAACCCCTGTGTGTGTGAAATACCCTCGTTTATTCCCTGGACTCCCTGCACACGCCTGCAATGAAGGGAAGTAACAGGGTGATCATTCATGATCTGGAGGTGCAAGACAGGAACTTGCCTGCTCCCAGTTTGAGGGAGTTCCTCCTGTTTTTCCCATTCACCTGGGCTTCTTACTTGTGCTCCACATGCTGCCAGCTCCTGCCCACAGAGCAGAGCAAAACACAAGTACTCCGATAACAGGCAGTATTCAAGATGCATGAAAGAGCCCAGGTTAAATCAGTCTCAAAAAGAAGTCACTGTAAGACCTGCAGCCCTTGTCCCCAGAGCCACTGCTGGCAAACAGCCCTTTTCTGAGCCAGGCTGCACAGGCGCAGCCAGGTCTCCATGTGAATATTTATTTACACCCCTTGCACCACCGATCAGCAGGTTTCACTGGGATGCTGGAGCCAGGAGACAGGGATTGTTTCTGTGCAGGTCCCAGTTACTCCTTTATCTGCTCCGCTTCAGCAAATGTGCTGATGGTTCACTAAATGCCACGGAAACCCCAGGGCACAGAGTGAGATCATCTCCCAGCACTTTTTTATTTTAAGATTTTTTTGTTTAAGAACTGTTTTTAAGGCCTTGAGTGGAAAAAAAAAAGAAGGGAAAAAAAAACCCCAACAACAAGGGAAGGTTCACTGAGAATAATTTCCACAACTGGAAATAGACTTTGTCATAATCCCTGTCCATTCAAAGCCCCCCCAAAAGCAAGAGTTTATACCCCTCCATACAGTGACTAGTAAAAAGGAAGAGCTTAAAAAGTCATAGTGAAGTAACCAAAATGTGTTTTGTTGTAACAACTGAAACCTTTTGCTTTTTCCAATGCCATCTGAGCTACTACATGACATGTTTATACTTGCTTTTTATCAGGGCCTGCTTTTTTTCTGTGAGATCCAGAAGCACAAGTGGCAACATCCTTTAACTTCCAAAAAAGTGACTCAATCAAATGCAACAAATGTCCCACAAAGATTCTTAAAAGTACTATGCTCTTCAGAAATATCTGACTCAGTAGACAGTAGCTCAGAAATAGAGAGCTGGTGAATGCTGTATTCACAGTCTGGCAGGCTTTAGGGCTTTTTTTTCCCCTGAATTTCCAAACTGTAGACTTGGTGATAACTGGGAGTACCAAAACTGTGGCAAGCAACGACCGTAGGGCAGCATAATGACACTGCAGAAAGTGAAATAATTTGTTTCAAATCATTATTGTTTTCAGATGCTTGAACCTTGCCTCCTAATACAAGGGTGTTATTCATGGGTAGTTAACACCTATCTTTCCAGCTTGAAAAGATGCTTTTGTTCCCATGGTGTTGCCTACTTGTTGCTAATATTCACTTTTCAGGGAGGAGCCTGGTTCTGCTTTCTATCCAATAGCACAGGTTTTGAAATAGTAAAGTAAGGATGGTCCAAGGTTGGCAGCTCTGACCTCCAATTGAGTGGAATGTTAAAACCAGCAGCAAAGGGATTGGGATGGTTGGGGGGAACATGGAGTAAATATTAACTTTTAACTAAAGCCCTCTGCAGCACGCAGTCCAGAGACAGACCTCTGGCAGGGGACATGGGTAGTTAGGTGACCTGTGGGGCCAGGCTGTGCCAGGAGTTCTGCAGGAGATGGCTCTCCCACTCTGCTCTGAATGAGCTAATATGCAGCTGATGGGGCAGGGAGGCAGCAACTCCACGAGGACCATGGTTTTCTGCAATTCCTGCACAGGCCTTACTAATTATAGCAGTTTTCCCCCAGGTCCGTGGCCATGGCTGCGTTGCCCCTTGGTCTGCCTGGCTCCTTTTTTCTAGTTCATTCTGTCCGAACTATTTTGGCTGCAGAAGGTCAATGCCAGCACTGTTAGGGCCAGTGGAAATGCATCTGGGGGACAAAGGGAGATGGAGCATACACCCCCGGATGAAGTAAATAAACTATCTAGAGTGAATTAGTTTCCTTTTTTCTTATCCTCCTGTTAGTGAAAGGATTGGTCTTGGAAATGTCTCATTTTGTTTCATTTCTACATAATGCTTTCTCTGTTGTTGTTGGGTTTTTTATTTATGCTGGTTGCACATCAGCTTCCTCTTTTTGTTTTTCATCAGCAAGAGCATTAACCACTAAAAAAGAAAAAAGTATTTAGGAATCCCGGAAGAGAATATTTGACTTTCTGAAAACACACAACTTTTCCCTGGGTTTGTATGGGCTATTTTCCCTTGTCTTTGGCTTTTACTGCTCCTTCCTTGGATACCGTGAAGTTGACACTTGTTTATCTTCACAGAGGAGAAAATGTGTGATTACACAAAATACTAGCAGTTACAGCTTGTTGTTGGTAGAACCTACCAAGAGCAGGAAGATACTGGAGCCTCTTTTGAGTAACTTATCAGAATAAAAGGTCATAAAGAACACAGGCCTAATCTATTTAGAGGACAGATTCCAGTTAGGTTACAAGACATGTGAATGATACCCATTCATTATTTTTTTCGGAGGGGTATTCATCTGAAATGACTAACTTCAGGTTGAGGTCTTTGAGTCCAGCACCAAGGCTTCTTAAAACAGGCAGTGATGAAACCTCATTTCCATACCTGGATCTCTCTCTGTTTATGAGGTTGTATGCCTACCTGCAGCTGGAAGACCTTTTGCAAGAAAGAATGTTGAAGCAAATCAATCAACTTAATGGCTTATATATTGCAAAAGAGAAGGAGTTCAGAGGAATTTTGTGCATCTGGCTGACATACCTTTTTAGTTCAAACTAAATGATTGTAAAATATATAAATATATGCATTTCAATGTCTTAAAAAAATGTGGAGTCATGGAAGACGAAGTATAGGAGCTGTCTGTAAATTGGTGATTAATGTAATATTTATCTTCTTCTGGGTTTGACCTGAGAGTTGGTGACCAGCTCCCTCCACAGCCATCTATTCATTCCTCTTGTCACTTGTCTGACATTCTGTTCCGTTTACTCCTCTACATCTTCTGTTCACATTGATCTTGGTTTTCCCTTCCTCTCTCTTTCTTTTATAGTTCCTCCTCTTGGAAGCCCATTTCTCTTCTGAATTGTGGTCACAAGTTCACTTTCTGTAGCTGGTCTTCTCTGCTACTCAGCCTTGTCTACATGAGGAAGTTGGTGGCCTCATATTTTTCACCCAGATACATAAAGATTAATCATTGCTAAAAAAGAAAAAGAAAATAAATGATTGCCCTTGTATCCTCCATAGCAAACGGCAGAAATTCCTGGTTCAGAGTAGGCTTTGCTATAATCTCAGTGAACATTTTGCCTTCTTCTCTTTGAACCAAAGGAAACACAAGGAAATTCCCATTGTTTTTCATCTCATTTCTCAATTATTAGTAAATCTGCACACCCTTATGTACAGGTCTAACATCAGTCCCTTCACAGGTCTGGGTGTGGATAACACCAACAAAAGCAGGCTTGTGTCATTTGATTGTGTGTTCCCAGCCTTACCTGTGAACCGAGTAAAGAAAACAAAGTTGTAATACTTTGGAAATGGGGTTAGAGGTGGGATTGAGCAACGTGAGATACAGCAGTACTCCCTGGCAAGGCAATAGAGCAGAGAGGAACTTCATAGAATCATAGAATCATAGAATGGTATGAGTTGGAAGGGACCCCAAGGATCACAGAGCTCCAACCCCCCTGCCACAGGCAGGGACACCAACCTCAGGCCTGGATCTACACAAGGTTGCCCAGGGCCCCATCCAACCTGGCCTTGAACACTTCCAGGGACGGGGCATCCACTACCTCTCTGGGCAGCCTGTTCCAGCACCTCACCACTCTTTCTGTAAAAAACTTCCCCCTAATATCTAATCTAAACCTTCCTTCCTTTAGTTTTAATCCATTCCCCCTTGTCCTGTCATTGTCTATCCTTTGAAAAAGTTGAATCCCCTCATGCTTATAAGCTCCCTTCAGGTACTGGAAGGCTGCAATGAGGTCCCCCCACAGCCTTCTCTTCTCCAGACTGAACAAGCCCAGCTCCCTCAGCCTCTCTTCATAGGGCAGGTGCTCCAGCCCTCTAATCATCTTCGTGGCCCTCCTCTGAACCCTCTCCAACAGCTCCACATCCTTCTTGTATTGGGGGCCCCAGATCTGGACACAGGACTCCAGATGGGGCCTCACGAGGGCAGAGTAGAGAGGGACAATCACCTCCCTGTCCCTGCTGGCCACCCCTCTTCTAATGGAGCCCAGGATACCATTGGCCTTGCGAGCTGCAAGAGCACACTGCTGGCTCATGTTAAGTTTCTCATCCACCAGAATCCCCAAGTCCTTCTCAGCAGGGCTATTCTCAAGGAGCTCTTCTCCCAGTCTGTATCTATGTCTGGGATTCTTCTGGCCCAAGTGCAACACCTGACACTTTGCAGTGTTGAACCTCATTAGGTTCACCCAGGCCCATCTCTCCAGCCTGTCAAGATCCCTCTGGACGGCTTCCTTTCCTTCTAGGGTGTCGACCAAGCTTGGTGTCATCCGCAAACTTGCTGAGGGTGCACTCAATTCCATCATCCATGTCATTGATAAAGATGTTAAAGAGAACCGGTCCCAAGACAGACCCCTGGGGGACCCTGCTTGTCATCGGCCTCCACCCGGACATAGACCCATTGACCACCACCCTTTGGCTACTTCCAATATTGCTTCAGCATAATTCGAAGAGTTTATCTTTTAATATTTAGATGCCTATCAAGAAGAGGAAACACAAGGGCTATTTGGAGCATGCCCACTGAGTAAGTCATCTTTGTTCATTTGAAGGATTGGAAATTTTCATCTTTGCAGCATTTTTCTAACAGCTCAGTAGATGAGCAGTGGATTCAATAAATATTTAAAAACAAACCAAGTCAGCATTACGCATTTATGTCAGTCAAATAATTTGATAGTCACAGAACTCCTCCACATTGGCTGACAAGAGGGAAAATTTGAAGTTATGTGGGGATAAATCTCCAATGTAGGAGTTGCACTCACTGGCGTTACAGCAGCAGGGCACTCCTCAGACATCAGGGCTTGCACGTTCAGAGATGAAACTGGAAAAATGCCAGTGGCAATGAATCTAGATTTCCCAATTCCTTGAAAAAGAATATAGTCATTTCTTCCAGGTTTATGGAAAACCAGTTGGCTTCTCTCGACTTAGTCAGGTTTTGTCTCATGTGGGCTTTAAAAGTCTGGAAGATCGGAACAACGCCCATCAATCTATTCAGCAAAGGCAGCTGAAATAAAGCACTGAGTGGGGACCAAGCACACTGCTGCTGTTACACCATGCTGTGTGTCTGCTGAAGTGCTGTGGCCTGCTCCGCTGGCCTGGGAGGTAGGAGCCAGATTTCTGCATCCAAATGAGCTGTCTCTGCAACAAACCATGATGTCAGGTTGGACTTCTGGTTTGCATGTCTGTTTCTAGAAATATGTGTGGCTTGTCAGGATCTTGTTGAAGGATGGTTCAGAAAGGCTGGACCTCAGCATAGTCCCAAGGACTGAGCATAGAAATGGGGGTAGCAGCAGAGCAAGCCCAAAACTAGCTAATATTGGAGACGCCTTGCTCCGTTCCCCAGCCATCAGTTTACTGCCTGTCCTGCTGCTGACCACACCTCAGAAGACTTCTGTTCCTTCTGTTTGTCCCCATCCTCAGGGCAGCTGTGGCAGGTCTTACTTGAAATATGTTACCTTGTCGAGTCTCACATCCCTTGTGCTGATGCAGTCCCATCATCTCCTTCACTGCCATACCTCCCTGCATTGGCTGCAGCCAGCACGGCTTTTCTTTCTTGATGTGGATGCCACACTCACAAGAAGATAGAGGTTGTGTATGAACTACAGAGTGCCTGACATAGCATCTGTATTTATTATATATGATTAGATATATAGTGCCTAATTTTACGTTATATATTAGATATACTTTAATGCATGTACAATAACATAATAAAAATGCACATTACATGACACAGTATCCAGTTCATATGCAGATACACTGTGCAAATTAGTCAGATACAATTACACATAGTATTTCTAAATTATGCTATGTAGGTGATCTTATATAATTAATAGATAGTATATAATTAGCTACAATAGAATGCACTAATTACACAAAAAATCATTACAGGATTTAATATAAATACTGAGCTCTGGTAAGACCTAGTTTTCACAAATGCCTGCGTTAAGTACCCATGAAGGATGGAAGCAGAGCTATACACTAATGTTTTTGCTGTGAAATTTCCACATGCCTTTTGTATAAATTGTAGATGCCAGTTCCAAAGTTGGCTCCAGGAATCTGTCATCTACATAACTGCAGGTACTGAACCATGTTCAGAGCCAATAGCATAAAAAACCCTGGCACAACATCTGCCCCAACATGAAATAGAGGCTGCTCTGTAAATACAGGGGTGTTCCTTCTGTTGGTGTGTTTTTAACCTGGTCACATTCTGCTCTAACAGAGCAGAGCAGAGCATTCAGAGCAATTGCAGGATGTGTCCAGGGCTGCTTACACATTGTTTGCATTTTGCACCCTCTGACATCTCACCCCTATCTGACAGCATGCAAACGAGCAGCCAGGAACTTCTGTGAAACAAGGAAGCCCCAGCTGAAACCTGTTGCTGTGATTTTTTTAAAGCTTCAGGGAGGAGGAATCAGAGGATGGGTGGGAATCTTCAGAGAGGGAGGAATCAGCAATCAGCAGTGTTGTGAATTTCTTTCCTTTGCAGGGGGTGAAGAAATAGGAACAGGTGAGAGGAGGGGCTGAGAATTTTAATAAATCAATTTCTGCTGGCACTGAGAGGCTTTCTTCATGGGTATCAGGGCACACTGCAAAGGCAGCAGTGAGCACGCTGGCACTCCCATGCTGAGAGCCACAGTAACACTTCGTGTGCCATAGAGTCTGTCAGCTCAGCATTTCAGGCTTTTTTGGAAAGATGTAAACAGCTGACTAAAAACAACAAGGAGAAATGAACTTAAAGAGCACACTAGAGCAGCCCTGAAACCCATGTGAACCGTGTTGTTGTGACAGACTGCATCCTGGGTGTGTGCACGCTTGCATGAGGATTTACTAATACGTATAATGTTAATTACCCACTTCTGTCCTGAAGCAAGGCTGGGAATGAATTTCAGGAAAAGAGATGTTTGTTTTGCACAGGCGCCCACATCCCATATACTTTTGGTCCTGAGGAAATTGCCCCGTACCTCCACCCTGTGTACGCTCGTGCCTGTAGCTGTAGGCGGTAAGCGGGGAGAAGCCACGGAGCTTACAGAAAGCCCATGTAGCCCCTGTTCCTCGGCATCCCCCCACATGGAAAGCCTGTCCAGCAACAAGCCCGGGTTCTATCCGCTGCTCCCTCCTCTGCTGAAGCCGTACAGCTGTTGTCTTAGTAGAGAAAGGGATTGGATTTCACAGGCTGTGTGATCTGCGACAGCGCTCTTTGGCTTGGGGATAGCAACAAGCCTCACCCAGGCTTAGCCATCCCCTTTCTGCCCGTAGAGGAACGCCCCGGTCGACATAGAAGGAAAATTGTTTGCTGAATTTCTGCACAGCCCTCCTTCCAATTGCTGGAGAGAGAGGGGGAGTGAGAAAGAGAGAGAGTTTAAGGCAGCTCTGCACTGGTGTTCTGGGCTATTTCAACTTCAGGGCAACTTTAGAGAACTTCAGTTATTTTTGGTAAGTTTGTGGGGGTTTTTTTTAAACAAAACCATCTCTTTCTTTTTCTCTCTTTCTTTTCAAGCTCTGATGCAGGATGCATAATTTTGCAGTATATGATGGGCTTTAAAAATTGCAGAGAGATGTGGGTGTGTGTTTTGTGTCCTTTGATACAGAAACTGGACACTCTGATTATAAAGACATAATGTTCCCAGCTGCTGTGCTCGATAAGCAAAGCCTGAAGATGCTGTGTGATAAGCGATACCGCTGGGGGAAAATATGGCCAGAAGTACAGCCAGGGTGCATCCCACCTGGGGTAAAACTTTGGCTCTTTCTTGGGTATGGGAAGAAGTAAGATCAGGAATGAACAAATGAATTCAGCCTGCTAAAAAGTTTCTGATCCACATTTATTATGCAGGGGTTTTGAGCTTGTGCACTAAGCCTCCCCAGGCTTTCAGAGGGTTCTCAGTCCTATACACACCCTTCCATTCAGTAATCTCTATTTCACATCTTGCACGGGTTTTTTCCTTATTTCCTCTGTCTGTATACTTAACCCAGCGTGTGATCTCAAAGATAGTGAAACTCTCTTCTATAGTACAAAGAGCCAGTCCCACTTGTTGCAACGAATTGCAAGATGCAAATTGCAATTTACTTACAGTGAAGTTGGTTTCTGATGACTATGAGCTTTCTGTTACTAGTTTTCCCCATAGTTATGTTTGGGGTTTTTATATATCTGTGCTTCTACAAGAGGAATTCTACTTGTGTGGACATTATATCTCAATAGATACCATTTGCAATATATATTTATTTAATAATACCCGGGCTTGGCACTAGGATCTCTGTAAGTTAATCACATTTGAGACTAAAGTTAATCTTGAAGCATTTAAAAAGCACATCCATAACCTTGTCAGTAGAAGTGGGATCCTGCACAGTGTTCACTGTGAGGCTGCTCAGGGTAGTTCACAAGGTGCTAGGGAATAAGCTGGGTAAAATTATTCTGCCCACCTGTCTAGGCTTTCTTAATATGTTTCCAAACACATGAGTACAGGTGGTCGGAAGCAGGATTTGTATCTGCAGCCACCTGTAGAGAGAATGCAAAGTACATGTAATTAAAGCTTTGATAGAAGAGACAAAAAACATTGCTCACATGAGCAAAACCACCAACAGTCGACCCCTCTACAATAAAAATAATAATTCTTCTTCCCGATTTATAAAGCAAGAAACAGAAAAGTTTGGAAAGTGACTCTTAAGAGATACATTACCTGGCTTATGATCACCTGTGGCATGCATGAGGAAAAACTTCTAAGTATTGCCTTGCTATATCTCTTACTATAATTTAAAAAATCTATAAGCAATTTTGCAGATCCTAGCAAATCAGAGGAAAACCAGTTTATGACAACCAATATACTTCCAAATTCTACCTTAACTTAGGTCAAAAATCCAGCATGAAAAAGTTTCAGATGTTTTACAGCACAGGAAAACATACAACATCTCAGAACTTATCGGCTTTTATTAGCTAAGTTTAAAAATTATAAGTGTGACTGGAAATTTTAATTGCAGTAACTCCATAACAATGGAATTAACAATAACTCCTCAGCAATAAACTGAAAACCATAAATCTGCGCCAGGCGCTCTGCCGTGCTGACACGTTCCATGATGGCTGTAGCTTTTCTGTGGAAGCATGTAGATTTGTTAGCTAAAATTGCATTTTACTATCTTTGGTGTGGCACTCTCGTAAAGTAAACTCTACTATTAGATTACGAGGCTTGTGTAAATCTCCAACTGAAGTTGGTTTGACTCTAGTCAGTGCTCGTAAGCAATCCATCCAGGATGGCTGCCTTCCAACCTCCTCTACAGCGGGTGTTAACGTCTTTTCAGTCGGATGGGGCCACGGTAACTTCTAGCACTGATTCAGCAGGGGTTTGGAGATGGCACGTATTTTCTGCTTTTAATTGTCTTGGATGCTTAATCTGTATTCACAACTATGAGGTCAACGTGCCTCTATTCACTTTTGGCTGTACTTGAAGCTCATCACTGAAACAAAATCCAACAGTCTGTAATACATGGTCAGGGGAATAGCTATGATCTGAGTTAACCTCACGTTGACTTCAGGGGGTTCAGCGTCCTATGCTTGGTGTAAAGAGGCCATGCTCGGAGGCACCCTTCTCCAGGAAGCCATGCCAGCAGCTTCACAGGCTACTCAATGTTGTCAGTGTGAGTGGAGGGAGTAGGATATACAGTTTTGGGATCTTACTGAAGTATTGTGTCCTCTGTGAAGCCACAGGAATGTATATTCCCTTGGTTTGAAATTCTAAAGACGTGTAGAGCTTTGGGTTAAGGTTTTTTATCCTCGAGTTTTTTTCTGCTAGGGCAAAGAGATCAGTTTTATTCCACGCAAATGTAAAACACCCATGTATTTAAGTAAGATTTTTTTTCCAGGATTCTTCACATCAGGAGACCTAAATAATCAGAATATAAGGCAGGGATTTTTGAAAGATGTGAAAGTTACTGTCTTATATTCTGAGTAAATATTTGAGTAAATAGATTCAGTCTATTTTTTACATCTAGGTATTTTTGCATTCCATAATGTCCCTCACATCAAGGAGCAGCAAAGTATTCACTGAAAAAATCAGAGTTTTCACCTCTGGAAAAGAATCTCAGTGTGTTTCTGGGTTCCATGTTGCAGGCTCAATCCAAACCAGTAAGGCTACAGAAGGCATCAACAGTATCCTTGCTTTGAGCAAGGAGGGGACCTGGCTCTCCACACCAGCACAGGCAGATCGAGCAAGGGCGAGTTTTTCTTTCAGGCAGTTTGCCATGTCCCTGAGCCCTTGTGCACTAAAAACATGTTTTCCTGACAACATCATCCAACAACTACTGCCTTTCCTGCTTCCCTTAGCTATAACTTCCAGTCTGCCTAGCAGGCTTTTCCCTCCAAAGCCAAGTGGTGGAGCAGCGCCGAGTGACGTAGGGGATTCAGCTCCTGTCAGAGCTGAGATTAAACCCTACAGAGACTAGGGTGCCTTCTCTCCACATGACACAGAAATCAGGACAATGCTTTTGTGGCAAGGAAGGTCCTTTGGCTGGTCCACAGTGGTGCCTAGCCCCGGTGCGGGAGGACTTATGGCTGCACCTAGGGAAACTTGCTAAATCCACGCGTTTGCTCATCTCACTCCAGATTTTAAGGCCAAAGTTGAAATTCATTATTTTATATTGGAAAACAAAACTTCAGGCTAGAAGGGGACCTTTCATGTACTAAATACTTCCAACTAATATTTTTGCTTCCTGAAAGGAGGCTATAAGTGGCCACATATCTGGAAGTATCCGCTGACTTACTGCAGAGAACAGCTCTGCAGCTTTTGACCAGAGAAGGGGAACCCATAGGTTCACCATCCAAATCTGGCCAAACGTGTAGTCCAGAGTGGCTGGAACAAGTCAAAATATGTTAAGGTGATTATGGCATGTAAATAACAGCCCAAATCCCAGAAAAATTTCATGGAGCAGGAATGTGAATGCCTGAAGAAGAACAGGCACCAAGCCCACTTCATCTGCCCAATAAAGATAGCAGTATCTTCAGAGGGCAAAGTTATCTGTTTTCCAAAAACACAAACAAGGAGATAAGGTTTATATGATTTCCAAGCCTGCTGATAAATGCTCCGATCTCCAAAGACATAGTAACTGTTCTTCACTGTTGGGCAAATGTTATTTCTTCTCTGTAGTTAACAGAACAAACACCACTTGATTTTGATAGCGGTGGGCAGTGCCTGACATTCACAGAGAGCAGCTGTTATCCATGCAGCCATCTGATTTTAAATACCTTTCTACCTGCCCACTGAATTCCCTTCTCCCTCCCCTTGCAGAGTGGGGCATTTGCAGCCTCAGTTGACCAGCACTGAGCACCAAAGGTTTTGAGCTGAACGTATTTCTTCCCCTTTCTGCAAGTCCTGGCTAAGTAGTCTAATAACGGAGTACAGATATAAAATCTTCCACCTAGCAGTGAGTCCTGAGAGCTCACGTATTTTACTAGTCCAACCATTGTTATTTTTTCCTAAGTATCCCATACTCTGTACCAGCCCTAGAAAGCTAATGTCATTCCTCTTTCCACAGGTCACCTCCTCATTTGCTTGCTGTGTTTTTTGTCCCAGCACCCATCCCTTTGACTGTCAGCCAGGCACAATGCTCCACTTTGCCCCCAAAATAAGCAGATGCAGGAACCTTTATTTTCCTTGCCTCATGTCATTCTCATTTTAATCCAATGAACCTGCCTTAGCAAAATGACTTGAATGAATTACTTTTATTCCAAAATGGAAATTCTAGCATGAAGAAGAAACTCAGAGGACAGGCATGCAGGGCGGGGTGGGGGGGGAATGAGAGTTTGGTGGTGAACAGGATAAATTTTTTACACAGCAAAACTACTTCAACTGATGTTTGCATTATATTCTGAAGGGGAAAAATGTCTAAGTGGGATTAAGTATCATTATTTTGAAAAATAGTTAGAAATCAGCTTTACGTGAACCTCAGAGAAGTTAGCAGCTCTCCCACAGATCACACAAGCATCCAAAAGCTTGGGTTTTTTATGTTTGTTTGAAATGTATGTGTGTTTTTATTGGAAGGTATAGGAGCCAAAGATCTGTGAAACTATCACGAGAAAGCTAGTGGTTTCAATTCCTGACATATCCTGGTGTGAGCTGAGCTTCCCTTACTTCTGCTTCTAGAATCAGCCGAAAGCACAAGAGCACAAATATGTCATTAAGCATTCCCCAAATATTTTCATGTATGTCAGAGTTGATCTGATTTATGTTTTAGTGAAAGGTTACACTGATTTTTCTATGAACTACGTCCTCACACTCCTTAAGGTTGACTTTTTCACATAAGAGGTTTGATTATGAGAAAAATTTTTTGTGCAACAAATAGCTCAGGACACTCGGTGCCTAATTAAAGTAACCAGTTAGTCAGAGCCCTTGGGAGGCAAACTGGGCACTTTCACATGAGAATGACTACATGTGGCATTTGTATTCATGGTGATGGATGGCTACAAAGGCAAATGATGCAGGCGGTTGTGATGCTAAATTACTAATCAAGCTCCCTGCAAACAGACAGTGCTGGAGTGGTCGTGAAGGGCAAGTTCTTAGGCTCTGCTATCATTCTCTTCTTTTGGGGCATGTGTTGGACTAGAAAATTATTGACTGTGTAAGTGGTGTAAACCAGACTTTTGAAAGGCATTCCACACACAGGTATTTGTAAGGGACATTTCAGTGATTTACGGAGCTGGATGGAAGCAGCTACACCCCCCACCCCCGAACTGTTATGAAAGGAAAACATTTAGTAATGGCACCGTGATCTTACATCTATATTTGGATTATATATCCATAGTGGATCTAACAACTGCTTCAGTCAGTCTAAGAGGAATATGTGAATGAAATGCTTTGGATAGAGAGAGTAGGAGAAATCATATTTTTCTTTTTAAAATTATCCTTCCTCAGAGACTAAAAAGAAGCTTTTGGATAACTGTACTGAGTTATGCCAGGAAAGCTCATCACAGAGATTAGGGAATTAATTACATAATTATAATGTATACATTGCATGCTTCACCAACCAAATATATAAACCTTATTTGTTCTAAATAAAACTTAGAGCCCAGAGAATAAGCCTAGCACTTGCAGATAAGCTCAAGAATGACTGTAATTTCTTCTAAATATACCAGCTTGTTTCTCAGAAAGAAAACAGGGTGCTCAGTGCATGTGACAACAAATCATCCCTGGGTCTCACAGTAAGGAGATCACAGCAGTCGTCCACAGTGTGTTTTCCTAGGAGCTTTGCTGCGTGCTTCCCCCTCCTTCTTTCTCATTTTCCCTTTTTCTTCTTTGCTACCATGGATAAACAGTCGCAGTCCTGCAGAACCACTTGCATCCTGGCCAGCCAGCCAGCCCTTGTCCGTGGGGCTCGTCCCAGAGTTCTGGAACACTGTCTTCTGCTGCTGCTAAGCTTAGCAAGACTGGGAGTGTGTGTGACAACCTGGATGCCCAGGGTATGTTGATTCAGAGGCCAGGCTGCTCAGAGAGTCCTGGAAAAAACAACGTTCCAGGGCAGCAGGATCTCAGCAGCTGTAGGTGGGGTAATCCAGTAGCACAGAGGTTGGTTGGAGGGCAGGTTCATCGCTTCAGGGCCAGCACCCATAGCTATGTGTGTCAGCACCATTTACTGTACAGCCAGTCGGTGCCTGCCATGATGTTGTCCCAGTAAACCTATAGCACCTTGCCATACAAATGCAGAAATGTCTCTCTCAATTAAAAAAAATTATGCAGTCCTGCTCTTTCAGCACAGGACCGTGGCTTGCTCAGGAGACAACTGCACAGCACAGCAGTGAGGAAGGCTGTGGCGAGCAGATGGCAGAGCAGATGGGTCGATGGTTTAGCAGGTGGAGTGTTTACATCCAGGCAAATGGTGTTCAGCCTGGCAGCACAACGCTGGCAGGGGTGTTCAGGGCACTCAGCACTGGAGAGGCGCAAGGTGCTCTGAAACAGGGGGGCTGGAGTAGCTGAGTCAGATTAGCTTGTTGGACCACAGCTGACAGCAAAGCTCAGGCAGGAAAACCTGTGGAAAAAACTCCAATTTCCTATTTTCAGTTTATAGAGGCTTTTTTCTGAAGACAAGTTTGAATTTGTGCAGCACCCAGGAAGGAGAATTGCAACAACCTGACGTTCTTTGCAGGCTGGTATCTCTGGGGTCAGGCTGCCCAGCAGAGTCAGTGTTGAGAGTAGACACCCTGTCAGAAAGGCAGGTTTGGGAGCTGAAGACCCCACCACACACCCCGCTGCCAGTGCTTCCGTGAGGCTGCCTAAAGGTGCCTGCAAACCCTCAGAATGCAGTGATGGAGTCAAAGACAAACAGTGAGCAGGGACAAAAGCAAATGGCAGGATAAGAAAACTAATGATTTGGGATTATTTCTCAAGGGCACTGCATGAGCAGCCAGCAGAGCTCCCCCCTCCAACCTCCCTCCCCTCGCCCCCATCCAGCCACACAACAGGAAAACCAGCGTGGGTGAGACAATGCCACGCAGCAAAACCCCTTCCTCATCCCTGTGGGCAACCACAGCCTTTCCAGCCCAGGGGGAACACCATGTAGATGTTGCATCAGGCCCAGGCACTGCGGAGCTGTATTGGCACGTAAGCAGTGAGACGCACAGCAGTCCTTGCAGCGGGCAGGGGGGTTGCAGTGTTTCTGCTGACAGCTGCCCCCACCATTCTCAGCTGTGTTTTGTAATTTATTTGCACTCCTTTGTGTTTGGGGCTTATTGCTGGTTCACGTTCAGTCTCTGCCCTGCTTTGAAAAATGGGAATGGGAGCCAGCAGATCTCCACCCTGCCGTGTGATAGGGAAGCAGCGCTTTTGCAATGCTCTCCCAAGTTGTGACATGCTTTGAAAATTGGTCTTCTGCCAGCAGCCCTCGGGTGTGGGGGAGCTGCAGGTAAATTCAGGGGCTGTGTGAACACCTCTCCACTATCGCACTGTTATTTCATGCCCTGGGCTAACCAAAGTCAAGCCCCTGGGCAGCACACACAGATACAGCCCATGAGACTGGGTCTGGGGCTTTCATTTGCACCAGAGCAAAGAGGGGGCAAAAGAGGTATGAAAAGTCATGAAGATTTTCTCCTTCCCACAAATAAGGGAGAGAAGGGAGGAAAAACCACCATCCTTTAATCCAAAACAGGAGCTGGCTGTCACACCAGCACAAACAGACCACTCTAACTCCTCCACTAACTGTTCCTGCGAGGAGACAGAGATGGACTGAGATAAAGTTTTGGCTCTCGGACACACTCGGAACTATGTGCAAGGCCAGCTAGAGCCTGTGCACTCAGAGAAAGAGAGCTGGGACTTGCTAAGCTGGCACTGACAAATTGCAGCAAGGAGCAATGTCCTTAACCTGGCTGCAATAGCTCCGAGGAGGAGTGAGGGTTTCATGCTTTGCAGAGACTTTGCAGAAGGCAGTGCCTCTGGGATGAAGGCGCTCAAATCACTCAGACTCACTGTTGTTGCACAAAAATGGCACAACCCAGCCACATTTGTCAAGCCTTACTGTCATTTATTGCTGCTGCAGCCTGATGGCAGGTTAAGGTTCCCACTGTGTGAAGTGATATATAGCCACCTACCCGGACGTGCCTTGGAGGAGCTTTGTGTCAAGCAAGTCAAGCAAAACGGAGGTGGCAGTAAGGAGGAAACAGTGGAAACAGCTTTACAGAGAGAGAAGGAAGGCTTTTTTTGGGCTGCGTTTTGGTTTGTTTTATTGTCTAGAAGATCTCAGAAACTCTCAGTCATAATAAATTGCTGTTGGCTGGAGCAAAGCTGTGGATGCAGTTATCCAGCAATCAGGTTCATGCCAAGTGCTCATGGTGGAGGCACACAGTACAACCAAGCATGAGTACTGACTGCAATCTCTCCATGCGTAGGGCCCCGTGGAGGGGCAGAGACCTCTACTTGGAGACCTGAATGCAAAATCCTGCTCTGAAAATATGTGTTTGTTTTCTAGTCAAGAAAAATGAGGGAGCCCTGCAAAGAGGAGTTAAATATTTTAGGCAACCTGCAGCTGCTAAAGTTTTTGTTCTCACTGTCATGCCCCTCGGGCATTTGGAAGAGAGAAGGATCCAATGTGCAATGCTGCATTTCTCTTTAACTTCTGTCCAGCTCCTCTGAAGTACCCTTTGGTAGCCAGAGCAACACATCGGCAGTGGAGTTATAGCAATAGCAGCACAACACCTACAACTCCCAGATGGATTTTGATGATGACAGGCAGGAAAAATAGAGTGGCATTTGCCTTGAGGGTGGAAAAAAAAGGCAAGTAAGACTATGCTCAACCTCTCAGAGACCTGGACTCACCTTGGGCTGAGAGCAGTAAGGATATTTTGCTGACAGGGCATGACGTATTCTCATGGAAATAAGCTTTACATTGCTCTTGGAAAATACGTGGGAGTGGCCTTCCACACAGACACCATTAGACAGCTTAATGATCAAATCTTAACTATTTGGACAGTCAACTCACAAAATAAGTTAATGGACAGTGAATGCTAGTTAGGCATCATTCTTTAAGCGGACCCGAGTGGGTTCAATGCTAGAAACAAGAACCATTCTGACAGACATTCAACACAATTAAAAGGTGTAGAAGCTTGTTGTTAATCCATACTTAGAAGACTCGTGACTTTTTAATAGCAGTACACCTGTGCAGGTCTCAGGCTGCAGGGAGTGCCACAGCCTGCTGGTAGCAGGAGGTAGCTCTGACCAGGGCTGTGTGTGGTGCGAACAGATAGGGGACCTCAACTGATCGGCACAGCCACAAGATGAGGTGGATGTGCTCAAAGACAAAATAGAAAGACTCATGAGCATTAGGGAGGCTGAGATGGAGATAGGCCAGTGGATCCAGGCTTTGTCCTCCCAGCAGTGGAAACACGACAACCAAGCAGGTAGCATCCAGGTTCAAAGTGACCCTGTATCCTGCCCCAGGCAGGACAGTCTAAACGAAAGGGATGTATGGAGGCAGGTTCATGGCAAGGGCAGAAGGTGAGCGCTTTCCACGCCTACCTTTCCTCCCCAGATTCCCCTTAGTAATAGATACAAGGCCCTGCTGGAAAGTGACCAGCCTGATAATGATATGGCTGAGGTAGTGTTCCCTAGGACAAGACTCCCTAAGCAGAGCATCAAAATGGCCTCTTTTAAGAAGTTGGGTCATTGTCTTAGGGAACTCCCGTCTGAGGGAACTGAGGAGATGATCTGTAGGCCGGACCCATTATATAGGGATGTCTGCTGCCTTCAGGGAGCCTCAGAGACTTAATAAAAAGACTTCCTACCTTGGTCAGGCCCACGGATTATTATCCACTTTTAATTTTCCAAGTAGGTAGCAATGAAATCCTTAAAAGAAAATTGAAGGCAATTAAAAAGGATTTCAGGGCCCTGGGACATATGGTGCAAGGATCTGGGGCACAGGTAGTGTTTTCCTCCATCATTCCTACTACAGGGAATGGGGAGGGGTGGAATGAGAAGACCCAGGAAATTAATACCTGGCTCCAAACGTGATGGGAGGAGCAAAACTTTGGGTTCTTTGACAATGGGTTGGCCCACGCATCACCAGGCTTGCTGTCTAGGGATGGAGAGCATTTATCCCCAAGGGGCAGAAGGTTACTGTCAAAGAAGCTGGCAGGGCTCATTAATAGAGCTTTAAACTAGATGCCAGTGGGGAGTGGGACAGCACCAGGCTTGATGGAAAAGAGCCTGGGAATGGCATTCCAGTTACTGAGGGATGGTGTGCTGGCAACAACCTCTGGTCTGCCACCTTAGTAGATGAGTGGGATAGTATTTTAACTCCGAGTAGAGATGCAATTATTAGTGATGGGCTAGGTAACTTAACCAGCTGTCACTTGGGAGGCAAGACTCCCCTTAGGAGTGTAACAAGATCAATAGCCCAGCTGAAGGGCATCTACACCAAATGAGGTACTTAGAGATTGGTTTAGTAGAGGACAGGTGATCTTAAAGGTCTTTTCCAACCAAGTCATTCTGTGGTATACATAATCTGTATCTATATAAAAGTAACGTGTGTTTAGGTGAATTTTGCTATGATAGGCCAGTTGTCAAAGAAATAACTTTTATTTGTCCATTAGGGCTGGATTCAATAGAAATGTTGGCTGACTTCACTGCTAGCCTTGGAAACCATCAGAGAATTCAAGGCTCAGGCAGTCAGATGCCTGCTTTAATTTCTATTGACAAAGGAAAAGGAGGGATGAGTAAATGTAAAACGTTTCCTTCCAGCATTGAGCTAAGAGAGGCAGCGTGGTGGAGGGAGGAGGTGGAATCCAGGACATCTGGGTTGTATTTATTGCTGGCTCTGCTGCCAACTTGCTTTGTGACTTTGTGCAAGTCAGTTTTTTGCTTTTCTACCTTACTTTCTGTGACACAGGGAGAGCTCACCAGCTTTCACATGGTGCTCTGGGCAGGTGCAGGGACTTTCTTGGTGACCACAGCCAAATGCTGCAGTGGCCAAGCCGGCACATCCATGTGCACAAAGCAATGCTGTCTGTGTGATAGATACCCAGAGGCTACCAGGGGTGGCTGTGCCCCTTGAGAGCCCGAAGAGAAAGATACTTACTTCATAGCACTGTGTCTGCATAAATGCATCTCTGTAGGTACTAGTAACCAGTGTCTTCTGCCACCACAGATCGGAAAGTCATTCAGAACAGGAGCTGAGTTGGCAACATCTTTCACCTGTACTTATGATTTATTTTTTGCACCACTTGCAGGGAAGAACAGTTGGTTTTTGGGAAAAGAGGTAGCTATTTTGAAATGGTCTTTGTACATTGCTTCCAGTACGCAAAACTGTTTTCAGGCTCTCAGTGTGGAGGAAATAAGCCTGGCAACTTTTTTATTTTCTATAAAATGCGTTCTCTGTCAACTTTGAAGGACTGAAAAAGCGTGTGAAAGCAGAGAGAGTTATATATGGCCTTCTACCTGTCACCAGCAATTGCTGTGTAGTCCAGAGTAATATTTGTTCTAGCTGGAAAACTTCTGCCTGTATCTTTTTTTGTCTTTATTTTTGACTTTATACAACACTGATGTCTTAATGCCACTTGCTGTATACATCAATGGGGTTAATGGCTAATCTGAAAAAATGCTCACATTTTTTTCTAGAAGTACTTACTCTTCCAAAGGTTCAGGCATGGTTACTGTGCACAGTGATGTGTGCTCTACTGGATTTTACAAGATGGAATCCAAGCTGATCTCAGCCCATATCACAGTCTGAATTTACAAGATGAACGTGACATGGCATGTCATATATTGGTTTCATTGAGGCCAATGGAAATCTTGCTTGAGTAGCCACAGAATTAAATCTCAATGCTTCAAGGTTTGACACTGTGTTATGACCTGCACATTTTTGTGAGCTTCCATTTATGACACTGTCCTGTTTAACCTACTGACAGATCAAGATGTCTTGCATGAACAGCCCTTGGAAGTACCTGGAACACTACAGCTTAGTCAGACTTCCCTCTCTACAAAGCTGGGTATGATCTCAAGACTCTCTGCTGAGAGTTGGAATAGATGATGGAAGACCTTGCCATGAATTGTGCACAGCACAAATGTAAGCATCAGAGAATGGTTTGGGTTGGAAGGGACCTCAAAGATCATCAGGTTCCAACCCCCTGCCATGGGCAGGGACACCCTTCACTAGACCAGACTACTCAAGACCCCATCCAACCCAGCCTTAAACACCTCCAGGAAGAGGGCATCCACCACCTCCCTGGACAGCCTGCTCCAGAATAGGGATGTAATGTGCAGTGTAGAGCCAGAGTAATGAATATTGATAGAAAACAGTGTTAGAAACTAATCTGTATCTATGCACTATACAGCAATAATACCTTTTTTTTCTTTTTACCCATGAAGTAAAGAGGTTATTAAGTATAACATGGCAACACTGACAGAAATTGTGCCTGACATGATGTAGCTTTGTTGCAAGCCATCCTAGTTTAGGAATCGCTTTAGCTGTATCGATTTTTCACTCCTCTGCAGGGTGCACAACGTATTCTTCTTCCCTCAGTAACATATTTGGCAACTGCAATCAGTCAAGTGAAGTGGGGTGCAGGACACCTGGAGTCAACCTCTGATTTGGTGGGTGGTGCGGTCACATCACCTCTCTGCCTCCTGCTGCCCATCTGTCCATCCTCTCCCTCTGGC
Source organism: Porphyrio hochstetteri (assembly GCA_020800305.1). Taxonomy (NCBI): domain Eukaryota; kingdom Metazoa; phylum Chordata; class Aves; order Gruiformes; family Rallidae; genus Porphyrio; species Porphyrio hochstetteri. Next base: position 62,037,411 of record CM036908.1, on the reverse strand, counting down.
TCTCCCCTTAATTTGACAAGAAGATCTTTGGGGCCGGCATTGTTCTCCACTGTGTATTTGCACAGCATAATGAGGTGTCAGTCTTGGGACAGGCTTTTGGAAACTACCAAAGTATAAATTGCAGTCAAAATTATTTAAGTGAATACCAGTGTCCTAGGTGTCAAGGCAGAGTGTAAAGATGATCTCGAGTAAAGTGTTTTGCATGTTTTAAGGTGTGATCCAAAGCTTCTACACCCTCGGCTGGGTAAGGAGCTGGCTGGAGGGCCGGGCTCAGAGAGTGGTAGTAAATGGAGTTAAATCCAGCTGGCGACCGGTCACGAGTGGTGTTCCCCAGGGGTCGGTGCTGGGGCCTGTCCTCTTCAATATCTTTATTGATGACCTAGATGAGGGCATTGAGTGCACCCTCAGTAAGTTTGCAGATGACACTAAATTGGCTGGGAGTGTGGATCTGCCTGGAGGTAGCGAGGCCCTACAGAGGGATCTGGACAGGCTGGAGAGCTGGGCTGAAGCCAATGGCATGAGGTTCAACAAGAGCAAATGCCGAGTCCTGCACTTTGGCCACAACAACCCCAGGCAGCGCTATAGGCTTGGGGCGGAGTGGCTGGAGGACTGTGTGGAGGAAATGGACCTGGGGGTACTGATTGATGCACGGCTGAACATGAGCCGACAGTGTGCGCGGGTGGCCAAGAAGGCCAACGGCATCCTGGCTTGCATCAAAAATAGTGTTACTAGTAGGAGCAGGGAGGTAATTGTCCCCCTGTACTCAGCACTTGTGAGGCCGCATCTCGAGTACTGTGTTCAGTTTTGGGCCCCTCACTACAGGAAAGACATTGAGGCTCTGGAACGCGTTCAGAGGAGGGCTACTAAGCTGGTGAGGGGTCTGGAACACAGGCCTTACGAGGAGCGTCTGAGGAAGCTGGGATTGTTCAGCCTGGAGAAGAGGAGGCTTAGGGGAGACCTTATAGCTCTCTATAACTTCCTGAAGGGAGGTTGTAGTGAGCTGGGGGTCGGCCTCTTCTCCCGTGTAGGCAGTGACAGAACTAGAGGGAATGGTAGCAAGCTGCGCCAGGGGAGATTCAGGCTCGACATTAGGAAGCACTACTTCTCAGAAAGGGTAGTCAGGCACTGGAATGCACTGCCCAGGGAGGTGGTGGAGTCACCAACCCTGGGGGTGTTCAAGGAAAGACTGGATGTTGTATTGAGGGATATGGTTTAGTGGGAGCTAGTAGTAATAGGTGAATGGTTGGACTGGATGATCTTCTAGGTCTTTTCCAACCTTGATAATTCTGTGATTCTGTGATTCTGTGATTCTCCAGACTTCAGAGTCTTAAATTCATCCTTTAATATGCAGCCAGGACTTCCTGCAATGCACTCTAGTCCTGCACACACAACTTTGCAATGCGAAAGAAAAGTTGTCCTTGAATCATTGTGGGTTAAAGCCAGTTATTCCCACAGTTCCCATTTCCTGATGTTTTCCACTCATGATGTTCACTGTAATGTTCGTAGTAATTCATGCCAAAAAAGGTGTTTCCTATCATGTTCTCCTCACATTGTGTGTTGTGGTTGCTTTTTTTTTTTTTATTATTCCATATTTTCAATCCCCAGAGAGCTAAGGTTAGTCATAAACACGCTTTTGGCTATCAGATTCATGTGTGGTTTGCTATAGCAACAAACAAAAGCATTAGTCAGAAACTGGCATGAAGCTATAAACACATATTTTTTGGTGATATTGCCCAGAGTTAGCTTAATTTATGTGGTACGCTGTTGCCACAGAACTGCATCATACTTAAGACTATTATGCTTGTTGACTAGGAACTTGATAGAAAACCCAGAGAACTAAGTAAGCCTGTTAACGGATGTTGTCATCTGAAGATCGCAAGCCAGATACTGCTATTGCACTGCTATAAATCCCACTGAACCCTTTCTGAATAAGTATTTAGATCAGAGTACAACATCTGAATCTGTATCTATTGAATAAGAGGAAAATTATCATAAAGCAAATAAACACTTGCTTTGCCTTTGCTGGTTTTCACCTCTGTAATTTTACTGCACCAGAATGATTAGAGGTGGGCACTGTCAGATTGCAGTAGATGGTATAAATTCACTGCCAGCGCTCTTAGGAAACACTCTCTGCAGCATGGTGGGGAGAGTGAGGCTTAGGTAAAGACAGACTCTCTCCAGATGTGCCTATGCAGCGCTGGGAAGGTGCAGTTCTTGCAGAGCCTGTGTCTGCCCAGAGGAGCTGGGGATGGGCAGGAGCGGTTTGTGCAGCAAGTACTGGCTTCCCTGGGGAGCTGGCTGGGTCTGTAGGGCATTAGCTGAAATCCCACAGCTAGGCAGCTACTAGCCCCCAGGCAGTTAGTTTAAAGCTTCCCCTGAAGGTGATTTTTGCCTAGGCAGAGGAGGCACATTCCTCTTAATGCCTTACTCCAACCATTTGTCTTCTCTCCACTGCACCTTTTCAGGAACATGAGCCCCCCTCGTTTTTGACAGCTGCATTTAATAAAAAACACGTGCATGAAAAATGTGTTTTCCAGTATCCCTGAGCTGGCACTACTCAGCGCTGAGAGCTTAAACTTCACAAGAAATGGTTCAGATACCTTTTCAGCTGTGAAGTGTTAGTGACCTTCCCCTCTTCAGAGGTGTGCAGGGTCAAGTATGATATCCACATGGGTCCAAGCGATAACAGTAACAAAACCCTCAGTGCCTTCTTGTACCTACCAGAACAGAAATGTTTAACAGGGCCAGTGGTTCCATCTGGAGGTGATATTCCCACAGCAACACGTAGTTTGCACACACATGCAGAGACCCTCTGAGGCTGGGCCTTCTAAATCCCATTCAAATCAAGAACAAGCTTTAGCACCAAGCATTGGCCAATCTGTGCTCAAAAACCAACCAGCTCTTTTCTCTATCCAAAACCAAAACCAGAAGAGCATTCTTCAGGAGACCCTACATTTTAGCCCTGGTCCTGTTCACTAGAGCTTTGATTAGAATTGTTGGTTCTGGGTACTACACACTTGAGACCCTGTCCCTTGTGTCTTTTCAAAACCTTCCAAGGTTGTATTACCATGGTAGATTTAGCTGGTGTAGAAGGACCTGTTTTTCATTTAGCAGCCCCTGAAAGTGGGATTTACTCTGGGCTACATGGGGCTTGTCTTTTCTCTTTTCTCATCTGTGAGCAGTTGCATCAAGCCCTGCATGGAAAGCTGTCAAACACTTGATTTCTCTGAAAACAGGATAGCTCTGGCTGTTTGCCTTCTTCAAAGATCAGCCCGGCACGTTTCTGTTTCCTTTATTCCCTTTTGGTGAAATGGGGACAGACCTTTCTCGTAAGAGTGTTCAAAGCATGATTAAGTAGTATTCAAAGCATTTGCAATGAAGAGAAAACAAATTCTGGCCTCAGTATAGTTGCAGAATGCTGTCAAAACTAACCCCAAGAGCACTATATAAAGCAAATATTTCAGTCAGCTCTAAAATGTTACTGACATCTCAGTTCATGAAGGACTTTGGGACTGCAGTAGACAAGATAATGTCATGGTAGCAATCATTCTCCTTTTCTGGCTTTTGACTGTAAACTGTGTATGGTGTTGGGGCAAGAAACACAAACACATCTTCCTTAGGAGAGAGAAAGAGTCTCTCTGTTGCACATGATGAGCTGCAGCTCACAGACAGAAAGCAGAGTCCTCACGAGGGCTGTGGGATGAGGCAGGGTGCAAGACAGCATAAGTAGTAGAACACCATTGGCTTTAAAATACATTTTGCAAGGATGTGCAGAAAAACCTATGGACTGAGTGGGGTCTACAGGTGCCTCCCATTCTATCCTCCTGCACTCAAACTCTCCATAGCTCCACAAATCACAGTAGTCAATGACATTCTCTAAAAGGGGAAAAACCGCTAGTTTGTCCTCCTCTTGCACAGATTTAAGTGACTCTGAAGATGCCACCTGAGAGAAGAATCAGATCCTTCTACTTGCATTAGATCTCAAAGATTGTGACTGAAGCCCTGAGGTCTTCCTTTTCCTTATACTAGCTGTGTATTGGTACACAGCTCTTGGTTTCAGCAGATCCCTTAAGGTAGCTAAAGGGCAAAACACAATTTACTGTCCCTTACACATAAGCCTGAATCTAGCACAGCTGTTCATTGAGAAAAAACATTACCATGTGCCTTCAATAAGAATGAATCCTGTTTTAACTAAGTTAAAAAATATTTAACCTGTGTGTGAACAGAGCATTAAATTACTCATTTCCATAAGATATCACTATTTTCCTTATGACTGAGAGACTCTGAATGTTTGGAAATGTTATGAATCAGCCGTAGGGTTGATAATCAAATCCAAGAAACAATCCTCTTAGTGCTTTCAAACAACTCCACCCATCTCAATTCATTCTCCAGTTCTTACATGGACAATCTGCAGTGTAGTTACTTTCTCTCTTTTTGAGTCTTTAATCAAAAAGAAATTGAGAACTGCAGTAATGAGCCTTTTAACAAATGGTTTCTCCCTGTCGTTTATACTGGCCTCTGTGAAACATCAAGCAGAAATCTCTTTCCTTAACTAAACTCCGTTTTCTTCTAATCCATTAGGCAGGCAGGCTGGTTTGTTATGTTTTGGTGCCCCAGTACTGGCTAGGAGGAATGTAGAGGGAAAATGAGCACTGAGTAATTTTAAAACCACACACAAAGTTTCAAATTTTTTTTCAGTAATATAATGTGATAAGTTTATCTTCTTCTGTTTTTCCTCCTATACCATAACATACACTAAAAATTCCAATGTTTTACATATCTAATTATTTCTAATTTCAAACAATAAAGATTGAGTTCACAGGTTTATTTTTTAAAAGACAGGTATCAAACAGCAAATTCAGAAAACGCTGGGGCAAGGTATACATCTCCTAGAGAAAGATGTTCAAAAAAGAGGTAAAAACCAATGAACTGAAAAAAGGAGATAGCATTTTAAAAAATAATTTGGTACATCACCTATTGAATTCTTTTGAAATCTGACTGATTTTGGAATGAGATCCAAGTTTATAGTCCATTGATGTGAAAAGAAGAATTTATTTATTTCTCTGACTCAGTGGATTAATTTTTCTATAAATAAGCTTTTACGCTTTTGTAAACCCACAGTCTGTATCCAGAAATTCTCTCAAATTTTAAAAGAACTGTCCTTCACCACACAAAAACAAGAGAAACTGAGCTGTGCCAAATACTATTTTGCTACCATCATTTTTTATTGACAGAAAAGATTTTTATCTTAAATTGAGGGAAGCGCTATCTTTATCTTTGATGTAAAATATTTTCCCATAATAATTTTCTGTCACCTTTATCCCATATCTCTTGTATTACATACACATTAAGGAATTCAAAAGCTTAAAAGATGCTTTCCTCTGTGGTGATTTACATCCAAACAAGTTGCCCAGGGAGTTTTCTCTCAAACTGTAAACCTGTTTCCAAAGGCAGATATTTATATAAAAGCCCCCATAAAAGGTTGTGGAAAAAACCACAGGGTTTTTGCTGCATTCCTGGTTTGAGAGGGGCTGTGCCTAGCATGCCATGGGGATGGTCCAAGTAACATCACCCCATTAATACTGTTGCGTCTGGGCACTTAGTTTTGCACTGATTTTTTTCAGTGAAGTAAAGAGAAATAAAACTCTTCCTAGACCATAAGATCTTTAGTATGAACTCCCTATATATATTTATACCTATATATTTTTTATTTATATATAAATACAAATATATATAAATAAAAAATGTATTGATTTGGGTATTTTGAAGTAGTGGTTTTGAAGAGTAGTTTGGTCTGAAAAGTCTGTTTCTAATCTGGAATGATAAGTGCCATTTATATGCAGCCTGTTTCAGTTGCTTTGGGCTTTTTGCATCATATCTTCTGTTCTCCTTTGTACCTTAAGATCTACTCTTGGGGGACAATATGTTCTCTACCAAAGGCACCATGAATTAGCATCCTCCTTTAATGAATCTGTCAGAGAGATGGCAGAGTAGTCAACTTCCCTTCCTATCTCTCTGAGTGGTACCTTAAGAGAGCTTGAGCGTATAGCCGCTGCTCCTCAAGCAATACTGGCTCTGTGGCCAGAGAAAATGTGTCTCAAGCCTACAAGGGCATAACAAATCATTTTTAATAAATGTATTCATCTGATTCATTTCTAAGTCTGAGCAGGGTTGAGCTTTGGCAGTGGAACAGGCGATCTGCTCTGGGAGAAGCCTGGATTCTTGGGAGAGTGAATCAGAAGAGAAGGAATGTGGGAAAGTTAATTTTCGTAAGCTTTATGAGCCATATCTGCAATAGGCACCCACCTGCCTCTGCTTCTAGTCAAGTCATGATAAAAGCTGAGTTCACAGGTATCTAACAGGCAGCACGGTAGGAGCCCCTGGTTCTGAGAGGAAGGCAGCTTTGACTTCACTTTCAAGGACTAGCTTCTTATATAGTTGAAAGCGTTTCTTTGGGTGAAATTGAATGAAAAAGCTGCAACATGCCTTATCAATATAATGGATAAGCAAATAACAGCAGAGTAGTTACTAGTACTTTCTACTAGGCTTTCTGAAGCTGGTAAGCAAGTGAGAGCACTTCACTTGCAACATGCCCTTCAAGACCTTAAAATCCAGAACATACAGATGGACAGTGACACCATGAGATATTTTATCTGGGTATCTGTGCAGCTATTTACAGCACTGAAATGGACTCAATCACAAGTAAAAGCAGTATATCCCAAGAGATAAAATTGGTGGGAGTCCCAGGAGATAAAACTGTTTTGAATCACAGGGGATTTCACCAGTCTTTAATGCTCTGCTTGGCTACAAATCTCTAACTCACTTTTGCCCAGCCCATAAGTATGGTAAGCAATTTTGGTTCAGTCCAGGAGCTAGGACATACACAACGACAATTGCTATAAATTATTCCCTTCACATACTGACTTTGTGAGAACAGAGGCCCCTCAGTCCTGGAAAAAGATTGTAATTTATAGTTATCAGAGACGGTCCTTAAAGTCACACCATCACCTCAACAATCATACACCAGAACACCGTGGGAATTCATGCAGGAAGCAAAACACACATTGGAAACCCATTCTGTCACGTAAAACCTGAGAGAGAGAACATTCCTCCCCAAGACAAGCAAACGGGGACAGGACAGGACATTACACTTCCCCTCCAGGCGATCATTATACTAAAACTCCTGAGACTTGTACTGCTAAGAAGAGCTGTTGGGTAGAAGAAAAAGGCATGGAACCTCTGGTCATCTGGAGGGTGCTATTACCTTTTCTCCAGCTGCCTTTTTCACCCTGCCACTTGCAGCTGTATTTTAGGTAGTGAGTGGTCCAGGAGAGACAAATTCAGCTGTCAACCACGGCTGCCCGCTTTTGCTGTCTCTTTTGGACATCATTCCAGTCACGTTCTGACTTTGGTTGAAAGCTTATTTTCAAGCACTGTGTTACTCCTATGAAATGCTAATTGTTTTTTAGCAACAGGCGAAATATTGGACTAATAAAATATTTTAGCAAATATTTTATAGTTGTACCAGCAGAGTTATGTGGATCTGGCAAAATTACGTTTCCTATGTACATTGGCCAAGTGACCAAAAAAATCGGTGGTAGCTGGATGAAACTCATTAACACAGGATCTGGGAAATTTCAATTTGACAATTGGAAAAAAAAAAGAAGTCCACCGTGCTTTTCATGTTTAGATATGACTCAAGCTGAGGAAGGCTGTGCAGAGCCCCAGCAGAATGATTTATTCTCATGCTCTGAAATCTCCTATGGTTTCTATTCTATTAAGTTCACCTTTACCATCAGAGGAAAGATGGACCACTGTAAAAACAGAGAGCTCCTTTCTGATTGGTCTCATTAAAGGTTTTGCTCTTGTGAAGTGTGAGCAGGCATGGTTTTAATAGTTTTAAGTCAGTAGGCAGAGCTTATCAATAAACACACACTCACAGGAAAGCCATTCACTCTCCTTTTCATCTGGGGCTGTTAGTTTCTCTTTTTATGGTAGTGTTTATATCTGCTCCTAGTTGCCAGTGCGCTTCCACATCTTCCCTGATATTAGTCAACCTGTAGAAAATGCCCTATAAAATCCTACAGAGCTTGGTATGCTGTGTAAGAAATCTTAATTCCCTAGACATTTCTCTACTCGGATGTACTTTGCAGAGCACACTAAAGTTTTGATAAAAACATTTGATAGAAGTAGGAGCTAACTTCATGAGCAGATCTCTGGCCAGGCGAGGAGACCAATGACTGTAACTTACATTTTCTTTTTTCAGAAGGTTTTGAGATGAGATGATTTGAACTCTTTTAATGAAGTACTCTAGCTGCCGACAAGGGCAGCTTAACATACCACAGCACTGAATCAAAACATCTTGTTCATGCCTTGAATGGAAGGAAACTATTCACACATATGATATGCAGGAGTAGCTGCTCCTTTAACTCTGCCGTGCTACAAGCTCCTGCTTTCCCTCCAAAGCCTGAGCTACATCCATCACAGCACAAGAATGCAGCTCAGTGACAGAGTGCAGCTGGGGGCATTACCAAACCAAATGCAAAACAAAGGCAGGAGCCTACCTTCAGCACAGGCCTAGCTGGTTCTGATAGCATCCTGCAGATAATAGGACCTGTTAAACCCCTTTAGCAGTGAAATCTTTATCTTCCTTCCACAGAGTAGTCCTTTGTCTTCATCCCACAGAAATAGTTAGAGACCAGAATTTCAGGGTGTGATGGGGAGGGTCCTACTCCCTGCACAGGGTAGAGGGGGGACACTGCAGGGGAGGTGCTATTCCTCATTTTATCACTTTTCTGAGGCAAAATGGCTTCTTTTCCCGCTGTGGCAATCATTCCTTTCAGGGCTGACTGGTTTGTCTAGGTGGAGGGAGCTACTGGGTGCCCCGCTGTCTCACTGGCAACAGTTCAAGTGAAGTAACGTTACATTCCCATGATGGAGGGCTGGGAGAGGCAGCCCTCTCCGTGACATTGCGCCTGCATCACGCCATCACCATGTCTCCTGCCCAGATAAAGTGACAGCCGTGGCATTCCGGCTGCAGTCCTGCCGTGCCCCAGAGCCCTGCCCAAGCAGTTGTAACTCAGCCTGCGGGTTCTTGCAGGACAATGGAATGAATCCAGGTCATTCCTGGAAATGCACTAGGAAATCTCTGTAGAAGACGAACCTCTTGATTTTTCACTGATGGTTTTCCCCAGCATAGTTGGAGATACTCACTGGGAATGGCATAGGCCTTCTGGAGCTTATGGCCAAGCCTACATAGACTATGCAAGAGCCCATGCCATGGGCTGTGCTTCAAGAAACACAGTGCATGCATAAAGGAGTTTATTTGCAGACACATTCAGATTCTTATCTTTGCCAAGCGTTGCTTGCAGGATGGTTTCGCTCAGCCAGCATTGCTTGCTTGGAAAGACATGATTCCTCCATAGAATAGCCCAGGAGGGTTTGGGTGGTGGGGATGATTGCTCTGAACTGTCACAGCCAAGCCCCTCACACTGAGCAGCCCTGCTACACCTTGTGCTCCTTCCTAGATGGTTCATGGTCTTCACATTTAACCACGACATTTAAACTTAAAGATACTCACAGAGGAAGCCAAGGTGCAGTGTTAGAGCAGATACTCTTTGCATGGAGCCTCCAGGCAGCGCTTCTGGACATCAAATCTGCCATGGTTTGTTCCTTTTTAATAATAGACCTCGAAGTATTACAGAATCTCTAGGCTTTTAGTCCCCTTTAAATGTAGCTTTAGGTGACCGCTTCCAGTTGTAACATGAGCTGAAGAAAAAACTGTGGAGGGAACAAAGAAAAATAGTGAAACATTTCTGGCTGCTGCTGATCCTGAGCAATTATTTTAGTGCTTGTACATATCATTTGCACAGCATGTTTATCGTAGGGATTGGAAAATCCCATCTTGTTAAACCAATTGATGCAGTTAGCAGAAAACAAAGATCTGCTTGTGGGTTTAGAGATCTTTAGCACAGCCGACTTTGGAAAGTGGTGAGAATAGTTCTTTTCACTGACAAAAATTCATGTTTGTGTCCAAAAAATGGTAGCTGAGATGGAAGAGGTGGTCCTTTTGCTGTCATTGTAATGTTGTCTGTGCAGAACTTTAAAAAAAAAAACCATTTAAGCCATTTTTCAGTCACGGGAGTTTAAAGGAAACTGCCAAAGCAAGAATGCAGTAGCTTGTATGTTTGATGACACTGCCTATCTGAAGTGACATTTTAATTAGCTGGATGATTGACAGTTATTCATCACTCTCTAGTATTCTGGGATATCCAGGGAAACACAAAGAACATGTTGCAAGGTGCATTAATTTAAACACTCATCAAAATAATAGAGACAGTGGCTTGAGGTGGGTATAAAAAAGAAGTAGGCATGGAAACTGAAGCACTTGATGGTGCCAGAGAAAAAGTAAAATGTTTGAATTGTTGCCTTTTTACCATAACCTTGAAGTGAAAATTTTCTCTTAGTAAACTAAAGTCAGGTGAACTTACCTATCTGAAAAATTGCTCTTGAGAGGCCAAGATGAATGCCAAGCATGTGCATAGCATTCCTGTTATCAAGTGCTTTCCTGAACCGGGACCTACAATTTAAAATATTCTAACTATTCTAAATATTCCCTATATCAAATGTAAGAAGTCAGTCCGAAGGGGCTGCAGGGCTTTGCAGCGGCACTGCTCAGGCAGCTGTGAGAGCTCTGAGGGAAGAAGAGGAATCCCAGTAATTGCGATACTTGCAAGAGAGGGAGAACAAGCTGTGCAGGGACAAAATCAGGCATTTTGATAAAGGGGTGTTGTTTAAAAGGAGCAGTGCGTTAGCAGTGACTAGTGGTGCATGCAAGAGAAGTAACAGGCCCATGGCAGGGTGCTGGAGGGCACAGGGACAGACAGCATGGATGGCTGCAGGAAGCAGGGCCTGATATAGGACCCATCTGAAGCTGTCCATGGCAGCAGTGATGAACAACCTTTTTTACAGTGAGACACAGCCACATGAGGGAGTACTGTGAAAACAGCTGACCTACATGCATGGCTTCTCTGCTGGGTCAAACACAGTGCCAACAGTGCAAAGGATATTGTTGTTTATCTTGCAATTACTCACTCCTCCTTCTCGTTATTAATAATACAAATGAGTTTATGTGCCCAGAGTGTGCTTTGCATTTTCAGAAGAGACCTGATCTAAAGATGTCCTAGCTTTGCCTACATGTCTAGGCATGAATCTTCTATCTGACTGTAGTCTTAAAGCCATTTATTTCCACAGTACTGCAGAAACAGGACTGTTTCTTTCCATAGCTAAGAAATTGTAGCTAAGAAACACCAAAATCCTAGTAAAGAAGACAGGGTGTGATGTTTGTGTATTAACAAACAATAAACAAGTGAGCAGAGCATCCAAGTTTTCAGCTCTGGGCAGGTGTTTACCACAGCTCGGGTTTTTATGTCTTAAGAGAAACCAGAAGTGAAACTAGATAATTCATGACAGTCAGTGCATGGCAAGAAGGAACCTCTTCTCCTTGTGGGGATATTTTCTGAGAATGGGGAATGTTTAACCCACACCCTTGTCAAAAACATGTGTGTTACAACCATTGCTACTCATGCCATTTTAAACTCTTCTACATTAAAATCCCTGGGCAAACAACACAACAGTATCGTTTTACTTCTCTCCAGAAGAAAAAACAGAACAAAAACACCCTTACCCTTCCCCCCCAAAAACCCCAAAGCCATTTTTAGATTGAAAGATAAGGCCAAAGAAGTTGATGCAAGGAGAAGTTATACACTTAGAAATAAAAGCAGATTTGTTTAAATCACTACATTCCTACATGGTCATGAATTTAGCATAAAATCTTCAAAGACAGAAACCCCAAATCTAAAAATTGCAGGGAAAGGGTTGTAATTTCTAAGCAAGGAAGCTAGGATAATCAGCAAAGGATTTGTTTGGGGTTTTTTTAATAACATATGAATTATTTTCATGTCCTGTTCTATTGTTAATTTGGTTGGAAAGCATAGAGATTATGGTAAATTAATATACCAGTGTCCCAATTAAAATTAGGTTTTCTTTAGTTTATATATTAAAGCCCAAATGATTAGAATTTAATGAGACTGTCATACTTTAAATTTAGTATAATGTCTCAAAAGTGATTTTGGAGACTGTTACCCACTGAAGGTAAATGCAAAAAAACAACTCTAGTTTTATGTTTGTGCAGTATTACCCAAAACAGTCCAGCTGAGTTACTAGATTAAAAATAAAATATTTTTTATTGTATTTAGAAAAGCAAACAGAATTTTTAGTCATATGGTATGAAAATGTTCCAGTCTATATAACTCCTACTGCCTACTTTCAAAAAATTCCCTTGTTCTGAAGTCAGTTCAGTGACTACTAGAATTAGTCACTGATGTAAATTCCATCTTGTTTATAAAAGCAATTGGAACAAAGGATTGATTGTCCAGAGTTTATAAAAAAAGTTAAAACCTATAAAATGTTGGCATTGCTACTATTTGGGGCATGAGAATGACATGCATATAAATCATAGTTTATTGGCACAGTCTTTTATACACAGAAAGAAGGCTTTGCTGAAAAAGGAATTTGTCGATGTACTATAATTCCCCTCTTTTATAGTTTTGTTTTTAATGTATTCTGAATTGGAAAAAAGTCAGAAGTAAATCTTAGTCTACAATATATAGGAATCAGGGGCCCAAGAAGTCTTTCATGCTATGGGTTAGTAATGGTAGAGGCACAGAGTAGGCAGAGTTTGGGGAAATCAGGGTGGATGGAAAAGCCTCAGAGTGAAGCTTTGGGAGGGAAGGTCATTTCTGTAGGTGATGTCCCTCCATGAGATCTCAGCCACATCCCTATTAGCCCAGGGGACAGTAGTCTGTTGCCTCATTTTATAGGAAAGAGTCCTACTATCACTATTTAGAAGAGGCAACAGTTTACTAAAGGCTTTCAAGGGAGGATTCTACCCCTTCTTGACCATCATGAAGTGGGTGAAAGAGATCTTTTCTCTGACAGATTTTCCTCTTAGCAGCAGGGGATTTTTCTGGTGACGTTTTGGCAAACCTTGATCTGCAGCCCCTCTAGCAAAGACAAGTTGAGCAATCACTTGGCCCGATACTTGGCCAAGAATTCTCCCATATAATTAATTTTCTTTTCCAGTAGCAAAATTATTGGCAGCCACTGAGGATCAATGCTGTACTTAGCCTTGAAGTGGTGCACTGAAAAATAACCTCTCTAGCAATCCAAGCAGTATTTTCTTAAGTCATTTCATTGGACTGCAGGGCTTGTGGGTGGGATTCTCCCAAGTGAAAAATACAGCAATGCCACAAGGCTAAGATCTTACTATTTCTCGGAATTTTAGTAACAGACATAAAATTTGCTGTTGTCACCTGAATCTTTAGAAGCACTAAGGAAGTTAAACAATCAAGCCTCAGGCCTGCAGCTCTTCACCACATATGATGCTTATTAAAATACATGTGGTGAAGAGCTTCACGAATGGATTCCAGAATTTTCAAGCAGAAATGCCTAAAATCAGGTTCACAAATACACATCTGAGTTTTTTAACAAAGTTGTGCTCGTTTTCCATTTTTCTTGTGCTCCTGAAAATTACCAATGCTAGAGCATTTGAAAAAGTAAAACCAACTTCTGCATGTCTTTAATCTGAATTAGTGTCTGCATTAAGACCTTTTCCTAGAATTGTCTATCATAGGTATCAGGACTAGTCCTGCGAAGGCTAAAGGAGGCATGATCTGGCAGCCCTGATACGTTCTGAGTTGATCCTAGTTCTCTGGAGATAAAACACCACAGGAGAGTTGATTAAGATGATGTACATGTGGCTAATGAGGATGCCCTCTATTCTATCAAGTTTGGAAACTTGGCTCACAGACTGAGATGGGATGTTCCGACTGGAAGCACGCTATTACCATTCACCTTAACAAAGTGATCCATCACTGATCATGTGGCATAACTCTTCCAAAACTCTGTCTGTACTAAATCATACACATGTGCACACACAGCATGTGACATCCACATCCAGAAATGTTGTGTTCCAGCCCAAGGTTCTTCATTTAATGTAGACAATGAATGAGCTGCACATTTCTGCTTGCAGTTGTCCTCTCTAGTGTTTGAGGATATTTTAAAGCCAGAGGATCCAGTTAAGAGAGTCAAAACTGTCTATACTAATGGCAGTTGCAGAATTGGATGATGTGAGAGCTAGACAGCCCAATGGCTTGGGAAAAAAATGGACTGTGGAGACAGGAAAGAGACATAGTTACTAGGACAAGGACTTGTGTATGTATTAGAGTAGCCTGTGCATCAGGGAATGTGCCATTTAGACACAGGGACCTCTAGTGGCTAAGTCTGGATCTCTGAAAAAGATTATATCATTCATGCTCTTTTCATTCCAATTCAATGCATTCCAACACTCACACTTTCAGAGAACCCACCTCCTTCATCACATATCTCTCTGCCCTCAATACTTTTAAAAGCAAGAAAGAGGTTCAGGAACTTCAACTGATTTGAAGTATTGCCAACTAATGAACTTTAAATTACTGATCCTGATATTTTAAAAATAAATAAATAAAACCAGTTAGGGAAAAGCACCTGAGCTTCTCTTTATACACACCTTTACTCTCTTCTTTCGGGTCTACAATCTTGTCACTGTGGCTTCTACTCAGTCCTTTCAGAGAGGTGAGGGCTACTGAAGCAGACAGCAGTCAGCCGATAATGGCTGCTTTTCTTTTTCCACTCCTTGTTTCATACTCCCCCAGGGTGGATTCCTCCACCAGCATCCATCAGTCAAACCTCCTCCTCTCTACCCTTGCTCAGGCAGCTTTTCTTTCTCCAGCCCCTTCTCAAGATTCTATTTTGCTACAGCATTTCTGCTGCTCTTCCATCTCTCTTCTCTCCTCCTGTTCTGGTGTTTTCTGTGTCTCTCTCCTTCTCTAGTGGTGTTGTCTCTTTTTCTCAGCATTTACCACCCTTTCTTAAACATGTGTTCACAGAGGTGCCAGAAACTCCTCCAATCAGTTCTATATGGCAGGCTGCAAGTGGCTGCATCTGGCACAGAGAGGTCTGTGACATCTCTCACAGAGACCAACCCACAGCCACACTGCTGCCAAAACTCTGACTATTCTGCCCAATACACACCTCGAGACTCCCTTGGTAATAAAAAAAAAATAAAATCTGACCAAGTTCTAGTTCTACATCTTCTCCCATCTGGTTTATTTTTTTTTCTTCATAAAAGCCTTTACATTTCTGAATATGAGCGTTTCTGGGCAGGGCTTTCTGCAGCCAACCCGGCACATCCCCCAGGTGTGCTGCTTTGGAGGGCTTCAGCTTGCAAGTTAATTGCTTTGTGCTCGACATGGCTCCCACAGACACCCAACAACTTGCATGATGCTTTCAGGTTCTGGACAACAGCTGAGACCGGCTGAGCCTCCAGGAGATGCTGATGCGGATGCGGATGCAGAGGACGAAGATTCTGTGAGTTTTTAAGAGTTGTTTGTTTTGGGGTTTTTTTGGGGGAATGGGAGTTTGGCAGTTACCTTGTTCAAATGGAATCTTAAATATTTTGTTTATACTTGAGTCTTGCTGGTGATTGTTTTTACCATCAAAGATGCTGTATTTCTGCTTGGATTCTTCTGCTAACTGAAAAGCCAGAATGATGCTTTAATATAAAGTGATCTGCTCTTTGCCATGATTCACCAGCATAAGATTAATATCAAGACTCAGCAAACTATTTCAAGGCTGTTTTCTTTAAAGCTTTAGCCAGTTAGGTTCCCTATCATTGACTCCAGAAGGAAACATGTCAAGTGTTTGTCAGCAGAAATTCCTGCTGGGACTCTTCCATAGTTTGCTTGGTTTTAGAGGGCAATAAAGTTTGAAGCCTCGGGATGCAAAGGTTAGGTGTCCAAATAAAGCAGGGGAGAGAATTTTTATTGTCTTTTCAATTATTACTAATTGATGTGTTAGTATTTTCAGCCCACAGATGCATGCAATTCATAAAGACAACCACAATCTGTTTTTGTCTCTCAGGAGGCTGTCCCTTGTATTCTCAAGTAACATCCTTAAAATTGGATTTGTTTCTGACCTAAAGAAAGAATTACTGGTTATTCTACATCCACCATCAATAATAAAAGATTTGTACACAGGAGACTATGCCTAAGTAGAAAAACTCTCCTAAAAAAATGAGTCAGTGTTTAATGGTGGATGTTCTTTTCCCACCATCATTTCTTTTCCACAGGTTAATGAAGTGGCAGTAGAAGACATCCGTCCAAGGCCACAAGGATCCTCTCCAGTTTATGAATATTCCATAGAAGAAGAATATTTAAAGGCAAGATACTGAGTTTTCGTGCATGCTTGGCTATACAAATTGCTTCAAGGGTCTTTAGCTCTTGCAACTAGCTGAGAATCATAAGTAACAGGATGTTGTTGCACCTGTATTGCCTTCCTGTCCCCACCAAAATCAGGGCTGTAGTCACTGATGGTTTCATATTGTACTGAACTTGTTCTTGGCCATGTTCTTGTTTCTTGGCAAAAATAAATAAGTATTTGTTTTCGTTCCTTAAAGGGCATAGAGTGTCCAGAAACCACAAGTAATCACAACCCTATTAGAATATTTAACTGGCTTGAAGCTAACTAGTAGGTATTTAAAAATTACCTGTACCTCTTGGTTATTCAAAGGTAGAGATTTGCCTAGTACAGTCATGTTAAGACAAGTGGGCAGCAGCTTGAAATTCACGCTAAAGTCCAATAAATGCAAAAAAGTATGTCCACAAACATGAAAGCATGAGAACTGTGCTACACTAGTAACATAAAGAAAAGCTCTCCCAACATCTTCATGCAATTGGTCTCTGGCATTAATTTCATAGAAATTTGGGTACAATGCAGGGAGGTCTTGGCCTCTACCTTACTACTGGGAATAATATAGTTAAATCATTCACCTTATTCATTGCACTTGTAAATCCCAATTTTGCTCTGTTGCCACTAAAGTCAGCCTCAGTTCTTAGTCTAAACCAGACATTTTAATGATGTAGGACTTTTGTTGTACTTTATAAGAGTATAACTTCTGAACACTAAAAAAATTGCAAATTATTTTTCAGCTACAAGAAGAAAACAAAAAATATTCCACAGACAAATCAAAACAGAGCCATCCACAGGTCAGTCTAAAAGCACTCAGTAGTTTTAGCCATGTGGTTTGCGAACAGTAAAGTCCAATACAACACCCTGATGTGGATGGGTGGACAGAGGAAAGGACAAATAGTCAAAGAGTTGCTTTAGATTTTTTTTGATCAGGAACTTCATAAATTGCCTAGTTGTGTCACAGACATGAACACTTACTTGTCCTATTTGAGGTTCTTCCATAACTCCTCTCAGCATTTCTGGTTTGACTACAGTAAAGCATTAGTTCTTAGTCTGACTTCTCTGGCCCATTGACTTAGGTGCTTAATGTCTTCACAGAGAATACAGTCTTTCAGCCCTGAAAGATTCCATATGTTTCATGTTTAAAAATTACAACCTATTTCCCCTACGTCTGTGATCCAGCATAACCCTAACACGTGTGCTTCATTCTAATTTAGAACAGAATTAAGCCCACACTAAACAATTCTTTATTTTAGGTAACCTTTCTTGAGCTATGGAAAATATACCTGAGAGTCAATTTTTTTGTTGTAGAAGAATGTAGATTGCTTTGATACAAATGAATAAGAATTATAAATTCACATCTCTTTCTATATCTAGGAGACAATGGAAGTGACCCTGAAAACAGAAGTGGAAGCTGGTGCTGGTGGTTTTAGTGTGATGGGTGGAGGGAATGAAGGAATATTTATTAAAAAAGTACTTAAGGAATCTCCTGCTTCAAAAATATTTAGTCTGAGAGAAGGTACAGTCTGATTTTCTATTGTGTTTTTTTTAATATATCTTAAAATAAGCGGGTATGTAGCTGTGTGTGCATATAGATACCTACCTGATCTATCATTTCTTTAGGTAATAAAAATAGTGGCTCCCAAACCAACCAATACTATGTGTGAACTTTCCATATTAATAATTTCAAAGATCAGTTTCCTAATAATGAAATGTGATTTTGTGTGTGTACCATTAAAAATATGTAATTTTCACCAGAACCGTGAAGAAGATACACAGAAAGGAGTGTATACATAAATAAAATTTAAAACACCCACACAAACTGAAGTCATAACAGTCCTGAAGAAGTTGTCTTTGATTCTTTCACAAAATACTCTTCCACAAGATTACAAAAAAATAATGATTTCCACAAGAATAGTCCAGAGTCTAAATACTGAAAAATATACAAGTCAATTTTGTTACTGTCAGGGTGCTCAGACACTGAAACAGGTTTTCCAGAGAGGTTGTAGAGTCACCATCCTTGGAAATATTCAAAACCTGACTTCACATAGGCCTGAAACTGGCTGTAGTTGACCCTTCCCTGAGCAGGCATTTGAACTAAATGATCTTCAAATTTCCTTTCCAACTTTAACTATTCTGTGATTCTATCGTGTGACCATCATTTTCTATTTTAAATAAATAGGATGCGATTTTTTTTCTTAAATGAGCATTAATTCAACAAAATTTAAAAAAACTGCAAGAAAACACAAACTAATTCAATGACCTATGATTCCACTTGCAGGTGATCAGCTTCTAAGTGCTACCATATTTTTCGATAATATCAAATATGAAGATGCGCTCAAGATTCTTCAATATTCTGAACCATACAGAGTCCAGTTCAGCCTCAAAAGAAAAATTACTGGGAAAGAAGAACTAGAATACATTCAATCTGCAGCCCAATACAATAAGAAAGGATTAAGCCAGGTAGTTATTTTATTATTTTACAAAGTTTGGGTAGCATTGTAGTAATGTGCGGTGTGGAGACAGACAAGAAAGTACACACTTATGTCTTCTTAAGACTTAGGCATGTGTTTAACCTTACTAGCATGAGTATCCATGAGAAGAAAAAAACCCAAACATTACTTGCAGCTTTATAAATATCCTGGGAAAGACTACAGATTTTGGATAAAGCCACAGTCTTGTGTTAAAGTAGAAAAACATTCTTCTTGGGAGTCAGTGCTTTTTTTGTTGTTAAGTGTCCACTGATAGAACAAGCTCAGATAGCTTCTGTAATATTTATATTCAGTATTTTCCCAAATTGCAAAACATCAAGAAATACTTTTTCTCCAAACTTGTCAATGAAATTTTCTGTTACAAAAAAGCTTTCATCAAGGATATCTCAACAAATGTGATATTCTCATAACTCTCCATCAAATTAAAAATTCTTACTCTCATCATATACATATATAAATAATAAATATATATATATATGCATGTTTGTAGAGACAATAAAAAGATAAACAAATAGCAACCTCTATTTACTGGTGTTTCTTAGTGTTTTGCAAAGAACATATGCCTTTAGCAATCCACATATTACAGTCATATAATCTATTTATTTAATTTAACTTTTCTATGAATTATATACAACATTTACAGGATTTTTTTTTTTACTTAACAAGTAGATTCTGTGAATAAAAAGCACAATTTTCTATATATTTTGTAGCCTGTATGTGATTTAGTCTTCCATCTATATTTATTTTACTTTTAATCTTCTGACTACGCTTTGTACTTTCAGGAAAAAGAACTCAGTGAGAGCATTCCTGAAGAAACACTGCATGTTTCGGGAAAAGCCATGTCAGAAGAAGACAGGGAAGCATTAATTGTAAGCCAAAGGATTGGAAGAAGCAAGAGACCTAAAAAAGATAGATTATCATGGCCAAAATTCCAGTCAATTAAAAATAAAAAGATACTGGGACACAGAAGATCTCACAGTACATCAGATGCATATGAGACTGCTATACAGGATATCTCCCCTACAAGCACAGATACAGAGTCTCAATTTCAACAAGAACTACATATCAAAGAAAAAAAAGGAGGCCAAAAGAAACTGAAGTTCCCTAGCATTGGATTCAGAATGCATAGATCCAAACCAGAAACACAAGACAAGCACAAAAAAGAAGTAAAAACTACACTGTTACCTGAAAGAGAAAAAATACACAAAGAAGACAGCAGCTTGGAAAATCCTGAAATATTAACTGTAGAATATACCACATCTCCTGCTTATGAAATTAAAACAGGGGAGGTACATGAAACTTTAACAAAAGACATAAAAGACATGAAAAATGGCATTTCATCTCATGGAAAAAGATGCCCTGAAGTTGAAATAAACATTAAAAAAGAAAAAGACAAGGAATTGACATCAAAATTCTCTGTACCTGAAGTACCAGCTCTAGCAAAAGAGATATTAACTCCCAGTTTGGAAACACCTGATATGGAAGAGACCCCAAATAAACAAACAGTGCAAGCAGCATCAAAATCCCGAAAAAAGAACCAGAAAGGAAAAGCAGATAAAACAGAAGGAGAAAGTGGAATTAAAATAGACATGATGGATCAAACATCGCAAGAATCCATACAAGTAAAAGGTCTAGAAATAGGCATTGCTAAAGCAGAATTACATGAAACATCAGACATACAGGAAACAGGAGCAAAACAACCAGAAGACGACACACAAATACTTAAAATTCAGAAAACAAAATTTCAGATTTCAGTCCCCAAAAGAAAAGAGACAGAGACCGAAACAACCAAACTGGGAACTGATATTTCACATTCATTACCAGAAAAAAACACTGATGTAAGTTCTCAGGAAACAAATATTCATGTAAAACCTCATATTCCTGAAGCAGATTCAGAAGCATCTACTTGGAAAATACAAATGCCATCATTTAAATTGGCCAAAAAACCTAAACCTGAAGAGAAAATACCAACAGAAGAAATAATGGTTGAATTAGAAGATACTGTAAAAGAGGAACAGACAGAAAAAGGCACACTAACAAGCAATAAAAACTTGAAGGTAGACATTGGAATAAAGACAGGAGAAAAAGATACAGATGGAAAAGAAAGCAAATTCAAATTACCAAAGTTTAAATTACCTACATTCACCTGGGCAAATGCAAGGGAAGAGACAGGGCAAGGAGAAACTGAGGTAAAGGACATAGAAGGAAAATACCGAACACAAGAAGAAAATGTAAAAAACGTACCCGAGGCAGACCTCGAGGCCGGCGCCGGCGACATCAGCATCGTGGCTCCCGACATCAAGCTGCCCTCCGTCGAAGGCTCCCTCGAGCTCCAGGCACCGGACGCAGACATCAAGCTGCCCTCAGGCGAAGGCTCGCTGGATGGAGCTGAGTTGGAAGCCGCGGGACTGAAAGGGAAGTTTAAGCTGCCCAAGTTCGACAAGCCCAAATTTGGCGTGTCACCTCCCAAGGTGGAAGGCGAGGTCAGCCTGCCTGCAGCAGAGGTCGAGCTGCCGTCCGCCACCGTGACAGCTGCAGGGGAGGGCCCCGCGCTGGGCCTCACAGCTGACGTCCCCAGCGCCAAGACCGAAGGGGCGGGCTGGAAGGTGGAGAAGCCCTCCCTCAAAATGCCCAAAGCTGACATCAAAGCTCCCAAGGTGGACGTCACCCTCCCCTCTGTTGACATCAGCCTTCCGAAGGCCAGCGTCGACCTGCAGGCGCCTGAGGCGGCCCTCACCCTCGAAGGAGAAGCAAAGGCCCCGGAGAAGGAGGCCGCGAAGACCAAGGACGGCAAGTTCAAGATGCCCAAGTTCGGCATGCCTTCCTTTGGCTGGTCCAGCAGCAGAGAGGCCAAGGGCACCGTGGCCGCTGATGTGGACGTCAGCCTCAAGGAGCCCCAAGTGACGGCACCCTCGGGATCCACCGAGGTCGACGTGACCCTGCCCACAGCCGAGATCCAAGCGCCCGGCGTGGAGGTGACCGTCGAGACCGCCGCCGGAGGAGACGGTGAGAAAGGTCGATTCAAGATGCCCAACGTCAAGATGCCCAGCGTCAAGCTGCCCAAAGTCAAAGGTCCCCACGTGCAGGTCAGCGTGCCGAAGGCGGAGGTCTCGCTGCCCAAAGCCCAGGCCGAAGTCCAGGAGGGCGAAGTCGCCCTGCAGGGCCCCGACGCCGAAGGCAGCCTGGAGGTGTCTGCCGGCAAAGTCGAGGGCGGCGGCATGAAACTGCACATGCCGAAAGTCAAGGTGCCCAGCGTGGTCTTCTCCAAGCCGACCGTCAAGGCTCCCAAACTGGACGCAGATGTCAGCCTGCACAAAGGCGACGTCAGCCTCCCCGAGGCAGACCTCAAGGCCAGCGCCGGCGACATCAGCATCGTGGCGCCCGACATCAAGCTGCCCTCCGTCGAAGGCTCCCTCGAGCTCCAGGAACCAGACGTAGACATCAAGCTGCCCTCAGGCGAAGGCTCGCTGGACGGAGCTGAGTTGGAAGCCGCGGGCCTGAAAGGGAAGTTTAAGCTGCCCAAGTTCGACAAGCCCAAATTTGGCGTGTCACCTCCCAAGGTGGAAGGCGAGGTCAGCCTGCCTGCAGCAGAGGTCGAGCTGCCGTCCGCCACCGTGACAGCTGCAGGGGAGGGCCCCGCGCTGGGCCTCACAGCTGACGTCCCCGGTGCCAAGACCGAAGGGGCGGGCTGGAAGGTGGAGAAGCCCTCCCTCAAAATGCCCAAAGCTGACATCAAAGCTCCCAAGGTGGACGTCACCCTCCCCTCTGTCGACATCAGCCTTCCGAAGGCCAGCGTCGACCTGCAGGTGCCTGAGGCGGCCCTCACCCTCGAAGGAGAAGCAAAGGCCCCGGAGAAGGAGGCCGCGAAGACGAAGGACGGCAAGTTCAAGATGCCCAAGTTCGGCATGCCTTCCTTTGGCTGGTCCAGCAGCAGAGAGGCCAAGGGCACCGTGGCCGCTGATGTGGACGTCAGCCTCAAGGAGCCCCAAGTGACGGCACCCTCGAGAACCGCCGAGGTCGACGTGACCCTGCCCACAGCCGAGATCCAAGCGCCCGGCATGGAGGTGACCGTCGAGAACGCCGCCGGAGGAGACGGCGAGATAGGTCGATTCAAGATGCCCGACGTCAAGATGCCCAGCGTCAAGCTGCCCAAAGTCAAAGGTCCCCACGTGCAGGTCAGCGTGCCGAAGGCGGAGGTCTCGCTGCCCAAAGCCCAGGCCGAAGTCCAGGAGGGCGAAGTCGCCCTGCAGGGCCCCGACGCCGAAGGCAGCCTGGAGGTGTCTGCCGGCAAAGTCGAGGGCGGCGGCATGAAACTGCACATGCCGAAAGTCAAGGTGCCCAGCGTGGTCTTCTCCAAGCCGACCGTCAAGGCTCCCAAACTGGACGCAGATGTCAGCCTGCACAAAGGCGACATCAGCCTCCCCGAGGCAGACCTCAAGGCCGGCGCCGGCGACATCAGCATCGTGGCTCCCGACATCAAGCTGCCCTCCGTCGAAGGCTCCCTCGAGCTCCAGGCACCGGACGTAGACATCAAGCTGCCCTCAGGCGAAGGCTCGCTGGACAGAGCTGAGTTGGAAGCCGGGGGCCTGAAAGGGAAGTTTAAGCTGCCCAAGTTCGACAAGCCCAAATTTGGCGTGTCACCTCCCAAGGTGGAAGGCGAGGTCAGCCTGCCTGCAGCAGAGGTCGAGCTGCCGTCCGCCACCGTGACAGCTGCAGGGGAGGGCCCCGCGCTGGGCCTCACAGCTGACGTCCCCGGTGCCAAGACCGAAGGGGCGGGCTGGAAGGTGGAGAAGCCCTCCCTCAAAATGCCCAAAGCTGACATCAAAGCTCCCAAGGTGGACGTCACCCTCCCCTCTGTCGACATCAGCCTTCCGAAGGCCAGCGTCGACCTGCAGGTGCCTGAGGCGGCCCTCACCCTCGAAGGAGAAGCAAAGGCCCCGGAGAAGGAGGCCGCGAAGACCAAGGACGGCAAGTTCAAGATGCCCAAGTTCGGCATGCCTTCCTTTGGCTGGTCCAGCAGCAGAGAGGCCAAGGGCACCGTGGCCGCTGATGTGGACGTCAGCCTCAAGGAGCCCCAAGTGACGGCACCCTCGGGAACCGCCGAGGTCGACGTGACCCTGCCCACAGCCGAGATCCAAGCGCCCGGCATGGAGGTGACCGTCGAGACCGCCGCCGGAGGAGACGGCGAGAAAGGTCGATTCAAGATGCCCGACGTCAAGATGCCCAGCGTCAAGCTGCCCAAAGTCAAAGGTCCCCACGTGCAGGTCAGCGTGCAGAAGGCGGAGGTCTCGCTGCCCAAAGCCCAGGCCGAAGTCCAGGAGGGTGAAGTCGCCCTGCAGGGCCCCGACGCCGAAGGCAGCCTGGAGGTGTCTGCCGGCAAAGTCGAGGGCGGCGGCATGAAACTGCACATGCCGAAAGTCAAGGTGCCCAGCGTGGTCTTCTCCAAGCCGACCGTCAAGGCTCCCAAACTGGACGCAGATGTCAGCCTGCACAAAGGCGACGTCAGCCTCCCCGAGGCAGACCTCAAGGCCGGCGCCGGCGACATCAGCATCGTGGCTCCCGACATCAAGCTGCCCTCCGTCGAAGGCTCCCTCGAGCTCCAGGCACCGGACGTAGACATCAAGCTGCCCTCAGGCGAAGGCTTGCTGGACGGAGCTGAGTTGGAAGCCGGGGGCCTGAAAGGGAAGTTTAAGCTGCCCAAGTTCGACAAGCCCAAATTTGGCATGTCACCTCCCAAGGTGGAAGGCGAGGTCAGCCTGCCTGCAGCAGAGGTCGAGCTGCCGTCCGCCACCGTGACAGCTGCAGGGGAGGGCCCCGCGCTGGGCCTCACAGCTGACGTCCCCGGTGCCAAGACCGAAGGGGCGGGCTGGAAGGTGGAGAAGCCCTCCCTCAAAATGCCCAAAGCTGACATCAAAGCTCCCAAGGTGGACGTCACCCTCCCCTCTGTCGACATCAGCCTTCCGAAGGCCAGCGTCGACCTGCAGGTGCCTGAGGCGGCCCTCACCCTCGAAGGAGAAGCAAGGGCCCCGGAGAAGGAGGCCGCGAAGACCAAGGACGGCAAGTTCAAGATGCCCAAGTTCGGCATGCCTTCCTTTGGCTGGTCCAGCAGCAGAGAGGCCAAGGGCACCGTGGCCGCTGATGTGGACGTCAGCCTCAAGGAGCCCCAAGTGACGGCACCCTCGGGAACCGCCGAGGTCGACGTGACCCTGCCCACAGCCGAGATCCAAGCGCCCGGCATGGAGGTGACCGTCGAGACCGCCGCCGGAGGAGACGGCGAGAAAGGTCGATTCAAGATGCCCGACGTCAAGATGCCCAGCGTCAAGCTGCCCAAAGTCAAAGGTCCCCACGTGCAGGTCAGTGTGCCGAAGGCGGAGGTCTCGCTGCCCAAAGCCCAGGCCGAAGTCCAGGAGGGTGAAGTCGCCCTGCAGGGCCCCGACGCCGAAGGCAGCCTGGAGGTGTCTGCCGGCAAAGTCGAGGGCGGCGGCATGAAACTGCACATGCCGAAAGTCAAGGTGCCCAGCGTGGTCTTCTCCAAGTCGACCGTCAAGGCTCCCAAACTGGACGCAGATGTCAGCCTGCACAAAGGCGACGTCAGCCTCCCCGAGGCAGACCTCAAGGCCGGCGCCGGCGACATCAGCATCGTGGCTCCCGACATCAAGCTGCCCTCCGTCGAAGGCTCCCTCGAGCTCCAGGCACCGGACGTAGACATCAAGCTGCCCTCAGGCGAAGGCTTGCTGGACGGAGCTGAGTTGGAAGCCGGGGGCCTGAAAGGGAAGTTTAAGCTGCCCAAGTTCGACAAGCCCAAATTTGGCATGTCACCTCCCAAGGTGGAAGGCGAGGTCAGCCTGCCTGCAGCAGAGGTCGAGCTGCCGTCCGCCACCGTGACAGCTGCAGGGGAGGGCCCCGTGCTGGGCCTCACAGCTGACGTCCCCGGTGCCAAGACCGAAGGGGCGGGCTGGAAGGTGGAGAAGCCCTCCCTCAAAATGCCCAAAGCTGACATCAAAGCTCCCAAGGTGGACGTCACCCTCCCCTCTGTCGACATCAGCCTTCCAAAGGCCAGCGTCGACCTGCAGGCGCCTGAGGCGGCCCTCACCCTCGAAGGAGAAGCAAAGGCCCCGGAGAAGGAGGCCGCGAAAACCAAGGACGGCAAGTTCAAGATGCCAAAGTTCGGCATGCCTTCCTTTGGCTGGTCCAGCAGCAGAGAGGCCAAGGGCACCGTGGCCGCTGATGTGGACGTCAGCCTCAAGGAGCCCCAAGTGACGGCACCCTCGGGAACCGCCGAGGTCGACGTGACCCTGCCCACAGCCGAGATCCAAGCGCCCGGCATGGAGGTGACCGTCGAGACCGCCGCCGGAGGAGACGGCGAGATAGGTCAATTCAAGATGCCCGACGTCAAGATGCCCAGCGTCAAGCTGCCCAAAGTCAAAGGTCCCCACGTGCAGGTCAGCGTGCCGAAGGCGGAGGTCTCGCTGCCCAAAGCCCAGGCCGAAGTCCAGGAGGGCGAAGTCGCCCTGCAGGGCCCCGACGCCGAAGGCAGCCTGGAGGTGTCTGCCGGCAAAGTCGAGGGCGGCGGCATGAAACTGCACATGCCGAAAGTCAAGGTGCCCAGCGTGGTCTTCTCCAAGCCGACCGTCAAGGCTCCCAAACTGGACGCAGATGTCAGCCTGCACAAAGGCGACATCAGCCTCCCCGAGGCAGACCTCAAGGCCGGCGCCGGCGACATCAGCATCGTGGCTCCCGACATCAAGCTGCCCTCCGTCGAAGGCTCCCTCGAGCTCCAGGCACCGGACGTAGACATCAAGCTGCCCTCAGGCGAAGGCTCGCTGGACAGAGCTGAGTTGGAAGCCGGGGGCCTGAAAGGGAAGTTTAAGCTGCCCAAGTTCGACAAGCCCAAATTTGGCGTGTCACCTCCCAAGGTGGAAGGCGAGGTCAGCCTGCCTGCAGCAGAGGTCGAGCTGCCGTCCGCCACCGTGACAGCTGCAGGGGAGGGCCCCGCGCTGGGCCTCACAGCTGACGTCCCCGGTGCCAAGACCGAAGGGGCGGGCTGGAAGGTGGAGAAGCCCTCCCTCAAAATGCCCAAAGCTGACATCAAAGCTCCCAAGGTGGACGTCACCCTCCCCTCTGTCGACATCAGCCTTCCGAAGGCCAGCGTCGACCTGCAGGTGCCTGAGGCGGCTCTCACCCTCGAAGGAGAAGCAAAGGCCCCGGAGAAGGAGGCCGCGAAGACCAAGGACGGCAAGTTCAAGATGCCCAAGTTCGGCATGCCTTCCTTTGGCTGGTCCAGCAGCAGAGAGGCCAAGGGCACCGTGGCCGCTGATGTGGACGTCAGCCTCAAGGAGCCCCAAGTGACGGCACCCTCGGGAACCGCCGAGGTCGACGTGACCCTGCCCACAGCCGAGATCCAAGCGCCCGGCATGGAGGTGACCGTCGAGACCGCCGCCGGAGGAGACGGCGAGAAAGGTCGATTCAAGATGCCCGACGTCAAGATGCCCAGCATCAAGCTGCCCAAAGTCAAAGGTCCCCACGTGCAGGTCAGCGTGCAGAAGGCGGAGGTCTCGCTGCCCAAAGCCCAGGCCGAAGTCCAGGAGGGTGAAGTCGCCCTGCAGGGCCCCGACGCCGAAGGCAGCCTGGAGGTGTCTGCCGGCAAAGTCGAGGGCGGCGGCATGAAACTGCACATGCCGAAAGTCAAGGTGCCCAGCGTGGTCTTCTCCAAGCCGACCGTCAAGGCTCCCAAACTGGACGCAGATGTCAGCCTGCACAAAGGCGACGTCAGCCTCCCCGAGGCAGACCTCAAGGCCGGCGCCGGCGACATCAGCATCGTGGCTCCCGACATCAAGCTGCCCTCCGTCGAAGGCTCCCTCGAGCTCCAGGCACCGGACGTAGACATCAAGCTGCCCTCAGGCGAAGGCTCGCTGGACAGAGCTGAGTTGGAAGCCGGGGGCCTGAAAGGGAAGTTTAAGCTGCCCAAGTTCGACAAGCCCAAATTTGGCGTGTCACCTCCCAAGGTGGAAGGCGAGGTCAGCCTGCCTGCAGCAGAGGTCGAGCTGCCGTCCGCCACCGTGACAGCTGCAGGGGAGGGCCCCGCGCTGGGCCTCACAGCTGACGTCCCCGGTGCCAAGACCGAAGGGGCGGGCTGGAAGGTGGAGAAGCCCTCCCTCAAAATGCCCAAAGCTGACATCAAAGCTCCCAAGGTGGACGTCACCCTCCCCTCTGTCGACATCAGCCTTCCGAAGGCCAGCGTCGACCTGCAGGTGCCTGAGGCGGCCCTCACCCTCGAAGGAGAAGCAAAGGCCCCGGAGAAGGAGGCCGCGAAGACCAAGGACGGCAAGTTCAAGATGCCCAAGTTCGGCATGCCTTCCTTTGGCTGGTCCAGCAGCAGAGAGGCCAAGGGCACCGTGGCCGCTGATGTGGACGTCAGCCTCAAGGAGCCCCAAGTGACGGCACCCTCGGGAACCGCCGAGGTCGACGTGACCCTGCCCACAGCCGAGATCCAAGCGCCCGGCATGGAGGTGACCGTCGAGACCGCCGCCGGAGGAGACGGCGAGAAAGGTCGATTCAAGATGCCCGACGTCAAGATGCCCAGCGTCAAGCTGCCCAAAGTCAAAGGTCCCCACGTGCAGGTCAGCGTGCAGAAGGCGGAGGTCTCGCTGCCCAAAGCCCAGGCCGAAGTCCAGGAGGGTGAAGTCGCCCTGCAGGGCCCCGACGCCGAAGGCAGCCTGGAGGTGTCTGCCGGCAAAGTCGAGGGCGGCGGCATGAAACTGCACATGCCGAAAGTCAAGGTGCCCAGCGTGGTCTTCTCCAAGCCGACCGTCAAGGCTCCCAAACTGGACGCAGATGTCAGCCTGCACAAAGGCGACGTCAGCCTCCCCGAGGCAGACCTCAAGGCCGGCGCCGGCGACATCAGCATCGTGGCTCCCGACATCAAGCTGCCCTCCGTCGAAGGCTCCCTCGAGCTCCAGGCACCGGACGTAGACATCAAGCTGCCCTCAGGCGAAGGCTTGCTGGACGGAGCTGAGTTGGAAGCCGGGGGCCTGAAAGGGAAGTTTAAGCTGCCCAAGTTCGACAAGCCCAAATTTGGCATGTCACCTCCCAAGGTGGAAGGCGAGGTCAGCCTGCCTGCAGCAGAGGTCGAGCTGCCGTCCGCCACCGTGACAGCTGCAGGGGAGGGCCCCGCGCTGGGCCTCACAGCTGACGTCCCCGGTGCCAAGACCGAAGGGGCGGGCTGGAAGGTGGAGAAGCCCTCCCTCAAAATGCCCAAAGCTGACATCAAAGCTCCCAAGGTGGACGTCACCCTCCCCTCTGTCGACATCAGCCTTCCGAAGGCCAGCGTCGACCTGCAGGTGCCTGAGGCGGCCCTCACCCTCGAAGGAGAAGCAAAGGCCCCGGAGAAGGAGGCCGGGAAGACCAAGGACGGCAAGTTCAAGATGCCCAAGTTCGGCATGCCTTCCTTTGGCTGGTCCAGCAGCAGAGAGGCCAAGGGCACCGTGGCCGCTGATGTGGACGTCAGCCTCAAGGAGCCCCAAGTGACGGCACCCTCGGGAACCGCCGAGGTCGACGTGACCCTGCCCACAGTCGAGATCCAAGCGCCCGGCGTGGAGGTGACCGTCGAGACCGCCGCCGGAGGAGACGGTGAGAAAGGTCGATTCAAGATGCCCGATGTCAAGATGCCCAGCGTCAAGCTGCCCAAAGTCAAAGGTCCCCACGTGCAGGTCAGCGTGCCGAAGGCGGAGGTCTCGCTGCCCAAAGCCCAGGCCGAAGTCCAGGAGGGCGAAGTCGCCCTGCAGGGCCCCGACGCCGAAGGCAGCCTGGAGGTGTCTGCCGGCAAAGTCGAGGGCGGCGGCATGAAACTGCACATGCCGAAAGTCAAGGTGCCCAGCGTGGTCTTCTCCAAGCCGACCGTCAAGGCTCCCAAACTGGACGCAGATGTCAGCCTGCACAAAGGCGACATCAGCCTCCCCGAGGCAGACCTCAAGGCCGGCGCCGGTGACATCAGCATCGTGGCTCCCGACATC
Source organism: Porphyrio hochstetteri (assembly GCA_020800305.1). Classification (NCBI taxonomy): domain Eukaryota; kingdom Metazoa; phylum Chordata; class Aves; order Gruiformes; family Rallidae; genus Porphyrio; species Porphyrio hochstetteri. The sequence goes on along the minus strand of CM036908.1, from coordinate 62,007,560 downwards.
AAGCTGCCCTCTGTCGAAGGCTCCCTCGAGCTCCAGGCACCGGACGTAGACATCAAGCTGCCCTCAGGCGAAGGCTCGCTGGACAGAGCTGAGTTGGAAGCCGCGGGCCTGAAAGGGAAGTTTAAGCTGCCCAAGTTCGACAAGCCCAAATTTGGCGTGTCACCTCCCAAGGTGGAAGGCGAGGTCAGCCTGCCTGCAGCAGAGGTCGAGCTGCCGTCCGCCACCGTGACAGCTGCAGGGGAGGGCCCCGCGCTGGGCCTCACAGCTGACGTCCCCGGTGCCAAGACCGAAGGGGCGGGCTGGAAGGTGGAGAAGCCCTCCCTCAAAATGCCCAAAGCTGACATCAAAGCTCCCAAGGTGGACGTCACCCTCCCCTCTGTCGACATCAGCCTTCCGAAGGCCAGCGTCGACCTGCAGGCGCCTGAGGCGGCCCTCACCCTCGAAGGAGAAGCAAAGGCCCCGGAGAAGGAGGCCGCGAAGACCAAGGACGGCAAGTTCAAGATGCCAAAGTTCAGCATGCCTTCCTTTGGCTGGTCCAGCAGCAGAGAGGCCAAGGGCACCGTGGCCGCTGATGTGGATGTCAGCCTCAAGGAGCCCCAAGTGACGGCACCCTCGGGAACCGCCGAGGTCGACGTGACCCTGCCCACAGCCGAGATCCAAGCGCCCGGCATGGAGGTGACCGTCGAGACCGCCGCCGGAGGAGACGGCGAGAAAGGTCGATTCAAGATGCCCGACGTCAAGATGCCCAGCGTCAAGCTGCCCAAAGTCAAAGGTCCCCACGTGCAGGTCAGCGTGCCGAAGGCGGAGGTCTCGCTGCCCAAAGCCCAGGCCGAAGTCCAGGAGGGCGAAGTTGCCCTGCAGAGCCCCGACGCCGAAGGCAGCCTGGAGGTGTCTGCCGGCAAAGTCGAGGGCGGCGGCATGAAACTGCACATGCCGAAAGTCAAGGTGCCCAGCGTGGTCTTCTCCAAGCCGACCGTCAAGGCTCCCAAACTGGACGCAGATGTCAGCCCGCACAAAGGCGACATCAGCCTCCCCGAGGCAGACCTCAAGGCCGGCGCCAGCGACATCAGCATCGTGGCTCCCGACATCAAGCTGCCCTCCGTCGAAGGCTCTCTCGAGCTCCAGGCACCGGACGTAGACATCAAGCTGCCCTCAGGCGAAGGCTCGCTGGACAGAGCTGAGTTGGAAGCCGGGGGCCTGAAAGGGAAGTTTAAGCTGCCCAAGTTCGACAAGCCCAAATTTGGCGTGTCACCTCCCAAGGTGGAAGGCGAGGTCAGCCTGCCTGCAGCAGAGGTCGAGCTGCCGTCCGCCACCGTGACAGCTGCAGGGGAGGGCCCCGCGCTGGGCCTCACAGCTGACGTCCCCGGTGCCAAGACCGAAGGGGCGGGCTGGAAGGTGGAGAAGCCCTCCGTCAAAATGCCCAAAGCTGACATCAAAGCTCCCAAGGTGGACGTCACCCTCCCCTCTGTCGACATCAGCCTTCCGAAGGCCAGCGTCGACCTGCAGGCGCCTGAGGCGGCCCTCACCCTCGAAGGAGAAGCAAAGGCCCCGGAGAAGGAGGCCGCGAAGACCAAGGACGGCAAGTTCAAGATGCCCAAGTTCGGCATGCCTTCCTTTGGCTGGTCCAGCAGCAGAGAGGCCAAGGGCACCGTGGCCGCTGATGTGGACGTCAGCCTCAAGGAGCCCCAAGTGACGGCACCCTCGGGAACCGCCGAGGTCGACGTGACCCTGCCCACAGTCGAGATCCAAGCGCCCGGCATGGAGGTGACCGTCGAGACCGCCGCCGGAGGAGACGGCGAGAAAGGTCGATTCAAGATGCCCGACGTCAAGATGCCCAGCGTCAAGCTGCCCAAAGTCAAAGGTCCCCACGTGCAGGTCAGGGTGCCGAAGGCGGAGGTCTCGCTGCCCAAAGCCCAGGCCGAAGTCCAGGAGGGCGAAGTCGCCCTGCAGGGCCCCGACGCCGAAGGCAGCCTGGAGGTGTCTGCCGGCAAAGTCGAGGGCGGCGGCATGAAACTGCACATGCCGAAAGTCAAGGTGCCCAGCGTGGTCTTCTCCAAGCCGACCGTCAAGGCTCCCAAACTGGACGCAGATGTCAGCCTGCACAAAGGCGACGTCAGCCTCCCCGAGGCAGACCTCAAGGCCGGCGCCGGCGACATCAGCATCGTGGCTCCCGACATCAAGCTGCCCTCCGTCGAAGGCTCCCTCGAGCTCCAGGCACCGGACGTAGACATCAAGCTGCCCTCAGGTGAATGCTCGCTGGACAGAGCTGAGTTGGAAGCCGGGGGCCTGAAAGGGAAGTTTAAGCTGCCCAAGTTCGACAAGCCCAAATTTGGCGTGTCACCTCCCAAGGTGGAAGGCGAGGTCAGCCTGCCTGCAGCAGAGGTCGAGCTGCCGTCCGCCACCGTGACAGCTGCAGGGGAGGGCCCCGTGCTGGGCCTCACAGCTGACGTCCCCGGTGCCAAGACCGAAGGGGCGGTCTGGAAGGTGGAGAAGCCCTCCCTCAAAATGCCCAAAGCTGACATCAAAGCTCCCAAGGTGGACGTCACCCTCCCCTCTGTCGACATCAGCCTTCCGAAGGCCAGCGTCGACCTGCAGGCGCCTGAGGCGGCCCTCACCCTCGAAGGAGAAGCAAAGGCCCCGGAGAAGGAGGCCGCGAAGACCAAGGACAGCAAGTTCAAGATGCCCAAGTTCGGCATGCCTTCCTTTGGCTGGTCCAGCAGCAGAGAGGCCAAGAGCACCGTGGCCGCTGACGTGGACGTCAGCCTCAAGGAGCCCCAAGTGACGGCACCCTCGGGAACCGCCGAGGTCGACGTGACCCTGCCCACAGTCGAGATCCAAGCGCCCGGCATGGAGGTGACCGTCGAGACCGCCGCCGAAGGAGACGGCGAGAAAGGTCGATTCAAGATGCCCGACGTCAAGATGCCCAGCGTCAAGCTGCCCAAAGTCAAAGGTCCCCACGTGCAGGTCAGCGTGCCAAAGGCGGAGGTCTCGCTGCCCAAAGCCCAGGCCGAAGTCCAGGAGGGCGAAGTCGCCCTGCAGGGCCCCGACGCCGAAGGCAGCCTGGAGGTGTCTGCCGGCAAAGTCGAGGGCGGCGGCATGAAACTGCACATGCCGAAAGTCAAGGTGCCCAGCGTGGTCTTCTCCAAGCCGACCGTCAAGGCTCCCAAACTGGACGCAGATGTCAGCCTGCACAAAGGCGACGTCAGCCTCCCCGAGGCAGACCTCAAGGCCGGCGCCGGCAACATCAGCATCGTGGCTCCCGACATCAAGCTGCCCTCCGTCGAAGGCTCCCTCGAGCTCCAGGCACCGGACGTAGACATCAAGCTGCCCTCAGGCGAAGGCTCGCTGGACAGAGCTGAGTTGGAAGCCGGGGGCCTGAAAGGGAAGTTTAAGCTGCCCAAGTTCGACAAGCCCAAATTTGGCGTGTCACCTCCCAAGGTGGAAGGCGAGGTCAGCCTGCCTGCAGCAGAGGTCGAGCTGCCGTCCGCCACCGTGACAGCTGCAGGGGAGGGCCCCGCGCTGGGCCTCACAGCTGACGTCCCCGGTGCCAAGACCGAAGGGGCGGTCTGGAAGGTGGAGAAGCCCTCCCTCAAAATGCCCAAAGCTGACATCAAAGCTCCCAAGGTGGACGTCACCCTCCCCTCTGTCGACATCAGCCTTCCGAAGGCCAGCGTCGACCTGCAGGCGCCTGAGGCGGCCCTCACCCTCGAAGGAGAAGCAAAGGCCCCGGAGAAGGAGGCCGCGAAGACCAAGGACGGCAAGTTCAAGATGCCCAAGTTCGGCATGCCTTCCTTTGGCTGGTCCAGCAGCAGAGAGGCCAAGGGCACCGTGGCCGCTGACGTGGACGTCAGCCTCAAGGAGCCCCAAGTGACGGCACCCTTGGGAACTGCCGAGGTCGACATGACCCTGCCTTCAGACCAAATCCACTCTCCAACTTTTGATGTTGACACATCTTCCTCTCCTCATAAAGAGGACAATATTGGTAAAGCTATAAGTTCTCTCTTTAAAATACCCAAGGTTTCCGTTTCTAGAATTTCCAAACCTCAGGCACAAAGTAAATCTGGTTTGGATGTGTCAGTTTCAGAATTTCTTTTTGGTTCAGTTTCAGAGGAAACTGCTGGGTTTTCTTCAGGCAGAGTTGAATCTAAACTTGTTACTGACAATATGGGAGGTAGTACCTCTAAATATAGTAAATTTCGAATTCCTAATTTAGGTTTTTCTAAAGGTGATATTGCTGTTTCTAAAATTGATCAGGATTCCCCATTACTAAAAGATGATATTACTCTTACTAAATATCAGGTGAATCTTGGAGAATCTGAATCAAAAACATTATCTCTTACTGATGAAAATCTTTCAGAAATAGATTTTGTAATTTTAAAGGAAAATGCTTCTGTTGATCAAGGAATTCTAAAGGCAGAAGGGAAAACCCCAGCTGCTGAATTAGCTGTTGGTGACACAGAGTTTACAGTTAAAATTCCTAAATTCCAAAAACCAAAATTTGGAATTTCATGGTCTAGGGGAAAAACACTGGAAAGAGATGTTGATTCTAAAATGGAATCTGAAATCTCAAAGGTTAAGATAGCATCTGATCTGACTGATACTGATATCGAAAAATCAGTTGAGATTCCTGATGCCAAATTAAGTATAAAGATGCCAAAGCCTCCAGCTGGAGTTGTTCTGGATTCACCAAAGTGTGATGTCAGTCTCCCATCAATGGAAGCTACTGTGCCAAAGTTAGAATTGGAAAGCCATGGCCCAGATTTAGAGTGCAAGGCAGAACAGGTAGCAGTTTCAGTAGAGAAAGACAGCGAGGAGAAAGAAAACAAATTTAAGACATCAAAATTCAAACTGCCTTCATTTAGTTGGTCACCAAAGAAAGAAGCTGTTGCTTCTGCTGAAGTTGTGGGACATCTAGAAGAACCCACTTTATCTGGAGACACAGAATCTGAATTAAAATTTCCTATCCCTGAGAATCAATACCCTCATGTGGAATTTGATCCATCAACAGAAAAAGACGGTGAAAAGGGAAGAAACAAGAAGTCCCAATTTATCATGCCAAAGATCTCATTCCCTAAAATAAAGGGTCAGAAAGTCCAGGTCTCTCTTCCTGTACTAGAAACTGACATTAGTGGTCCCAAACAAGAAAAAGAAGGCATTTCAGCAGAGAAATCTGATAAAGGGAGTACTGGAGAAGGGGCAGGAATAAGCATAAAAGTCCCTAAAGTTACAGTCCCTTCTTTGGAATTTTCCAAACCAGAAGTTAAGGCTCCCAAAATAGATATGGATATTAGCATACCTACAGGTGAGGTCATACTTCCTACATATGAAGAAGATGACCCAACATTGAAATCAACTGCTGCTAATGCAAGCCTCTCTACCTCAGATATTAAGATGATAACTGAAGGCTCCCTTGAGGCACAGAGTCCTGACGCAACTGTTGAACGTCCATCATGTGAAATTGCTGTGGGTGATGTAGAAATAAAAAATTATGGTCCTGAAGGGAAATCAAAAATGTCTAAATTCCAGATGCCAAAGTTTGGTATTATACATTCCAAAGCAAAAGGGTCAGAAAATGAGGTCAGCCAATCCAAATCAGAAGTCAATGTTCCCCAACTAAAAGCAATGGTAGAAATAGCTGACATTGCTCTTGAAGCACCAGATTTGGAGACAGAATGTGGTACAGGAACAGAAACTTACAGCCCAAAAGTCAAAACAACCAAAGCTGACAATAAGACATCAGAAGCTGATGCTTGTCTCCCATCAGCTGACATTTCTATTCCAAAACCAGGCCATGATATTCAGGATTCAGATGCAGCACTAAAAATCAAAGGGGAAATAAAGCAAGATGGAGATGGAGAAGAGAAAGAAGGACATTTCAAAATGCCAAAATTCAAACTGCCATCCTTCAGTTGGTCACCAAAGAAGGAAGCAAGTGTTAAAACAGATTCTGGAGCAAATTTGGAAGATCAGAAACTTGCTGTAATGCCAGGCAGAATTGACACGGAAGTGAGAGGAAGTGATGATCAAGGCACTGGGCCAGCCCTTAATATGGAAATATCTGCAGGAAATGTGGAACAAAAAAGTCCAATTAAAAAGCCTCAATTTGTCATGCCTAAGATTTCACTCTCCAAGATCAAGGTTCCGAAATCTCAGACACATTCACCAAAAGTTGAAGCTGGTGCTACTACTCCTCAAACAGAGTGTGATGACTCAATACAAATACCTGATATAGAAAAAAGGCATTCTGAAAGGACAGAAGATGGGGCACAAATAAGCATAAAACTGGCTGATGTTAAGATCCTCACTCCAGAGTCTTCCAAAATCAAAACTGGAGCCTCTCAAAGTGATGTGGGAATCAGCTCAGCAAAGACTGATGCTCCTCAGCTTCCCTCAGAGGGGAGTTTTCAACAGGTTGCCCTAAAATCTAGTTCTACAAAAGAAGACATAATTCATAAAACAGGTGTTAGGTTTCCCAAAGGACAAGATTCTGCTGAACTGAGAAGCCCTGAAATAGTAACAGAAATATCATCTGTGGATGGAAGAAAGATGAAGTCGGAAGATCCTGAAGGGAAGATTAAAATGCCCAAATATCAGAAGCCAAAGTTTGGAATCTCCTTAACAAAAGGGAAAGGCCCAGAGACAGAGATGAGCTCTCCAAAAATTGAAGCTGAGCCACCCCAGGTAAAAATTACAAACAAAATTGCTGACATTGCTGTGGGAGTTTCAGCATCAGAACTTACATCTGAGATAGATCCTGGAGTAGATGTTTATGCTTCTAGGACCAAAACACCCGAAGTTCTAACAGCTGACATTGAAGCTCCAAAGGTAGACGTAAGCTTCCAGACAGTGTCTAAAACAATGACAGAGGGAACTATCAAGGGTGTTGAAGAGAAAGAAATTGAATTAAAAGAAGAATGTGAAATAGAAGCTGAAGAAGTTCAGACTGAAGAACATCAGGGATGGTTTAAAATGCCAAAATTCAGGATACCTGCATTTGGCAGGACATCCTTCAAGGAAAAAAAAGGTGATGCTGATATTGAAAGAAGTATGGAAAAAACTCAGGCAAGTGTTCCCTCTGCCAAACTACAAGCTGAAGCAAGTGTTCCTGAAAATACCTTCTCATTACCACATGGAGTCGCTGAAATTACTACTGGAAAAGAAGGGATTCCAAAATTAGGAGATTCTGTGAAGAGTTCTGATGTTAGCTTGCCAAAATTGGAAGGAGATATTTCATTATCCCCAGAAAGAACGGATAGTAAAATGAAAATTCAAAAAACTGAAACTTATGCAGACATAGTTAAGCATGGTGCTGAAGGGCAAAAAATGCATAGTACCAAATTCACAGTATCTTCAGCAGAATTGTCTAAATCCTACCCAAGTGCTTCAGAAATTGAAAAAGACAACAGTTTACCAAATATGTTTCCTACGTGTACTCTAAGTGTTCAAGAGCATAAAGTCACATCCCAGAATATACAAGTCTCAAAGGTAGAAAGTTCCACTAAGGTAGAGACTTCAGAGGTAGGATGGAAACCATCATCAGCTGAAATTATTCTGGATGCAACACATGAAAAAATAGACATTAGTCTTCCAAAGGAAGAGCTAGATATTCAAAATGAAGAGGAAATAATTAAGAAAGGAGAGATAAAGGGTGAGGTGAAAATTATGGGAAAAGCCAGTGAAGGAAGTAAATTTAAAAGGTCTACATGGGAATGGTCTATGACAAAGGGATCAGAAGATGGTTCTTATGTTACAGCTAAACTGGAAGATCTAAAGGTAGAAGTTCCAGGAGTGAAAACGGATGTTAAAATTGCTAGAGTAGATCCTGAAATGAAACTTCAAGTGAAAAGGGTTGAAAAGGACATGTCTGCAGGGATGAAAGTGCAAGTAGAAGATAGAGCAGAAACAAGTAAAATTAAAACATACAAGTTTAAGATTCCCAAGTTTGGAGTGTTGCATTCAGAAGTGAAGGGTTTTGAAGATGATATCAATTTGCCAGAGTCAGAAGCTGATTCAGTATCTAAAACTGAACTGGGCACAGCAGAAATGCAATTTCAAAAATCAGAAGGATCCATTGGCCTGAAAAGTTTAGATCTAGACCATACAGAAGCATTTGCTGGAATAACAGTGGATGAGTCACAAGGTGCCCCACAAGTAAATGTAAAAATTCCCAAACTAAAAATACCAAGATTCACTTTCAAAGCTCTTCCAACTGAAGCCAGTATTTCAGTGTCTAGAGTGGTAACAGATCCAAAGGGATCTAGTACTGATGTTGAAGTAGTGCAACTGCAAGCAAGCTCTGCTATCCTTGAAGAAACACCAGAGGTTCTAGAGGGTGGTATTCAAAAGGCAAAAAGCAAAATTCTAACACTGACTGAACCTGACATTAAAACAGCACAGGTGACGACTACCATAGAGACGTCCCTTTCAAATGCAGGGCAAGATCTTTGTTGGTCGTATGTAGAGGGCCAAGAAGTCAGTGAGAAAGCAGAACCTGAACATGTTGCTATTGAAAAGTGTGAGATTTACACTACTGAAGTACTGAAAGAATCAGAGATTCTCTCACCACAAGTCAAAACTGCTACTTTGGGATTCTCATTGCTCAAGGTGAAGTTGCCTGAATCACATAGCAACTTAGAAGTGCTAGTCCAGCAGTCATCTTCGGCAGAAGATGTATCAGTGAGCAAATCTAAATGTACTGATGAAAGCTTTGGAGTAGCAGCACAGAGCACTGGCACTGCTGAGCTTAAACTGTCTGACAAACCACACAGCGAGTCTGAAGAATATAGTGGAGATGCAAGTATGCTAAAGATAAAAACATCTGATGTTGAAGAAACACCTTCCAGTAAACCCAAAGAGAGTCATTCTGATAGGTCACCAGAGAGAATAACTGCAGGTCCTCCCTCTAAGGCTGAGGATGTAGCTGAAGCACTAGAAGATGAAGAAAAAGGTGTAACAAATGAAAAAGACAAGACTGATAGTAAAAGATCTCCTGGAAGATTCAAATTTTGGCTTCCAACTATTGGCTTTTCATCACCTGGTGATGAAACAAGCACAGATTCCAAAACAGAAGTAAAAAAATCAGTTCCAGAAGATGTGAAACTTGCTGACACATCAGATAATGATTCTTCTAAGCAAACTGAGAAAACTGGATGGTTTAGATTCCCCAAGCTTGGTTTTACATCTCCTTCTAAAAAGGTTAAGACTGCTGACAAAGAAGAGACAGGTCATAAAGAAGGAAGAATCTCAGATGAAGACAGCCCATCAGATAAACCTGATGTATTTTTTGATGCACAAGAAAGTTTATCACCTAAAGAAACTGAGGGTGAAAAAATTGCAATTGATGGGGCCTCATCTGATGTTCCAGTTTCTCGAACTATTGTGACATCTTCAGCAAGAACTGAGCTAATTTTGTTGGAGGAAGAAAAAGATAGTCAATCTAATATTTCCAGAGATGCACCCAAATGAAGATCTCCAGTTTTTTTCAACCCCCAATGAAAAGAATCTATACTTACCAAAAAAGCCATTATTTCCTAGTAACTGAAAATTAAACAAAACCCAAAGCTGATATGTATGAAAAGAGTTGAACAAAATTTACCACATTTAAATATTCCAGTACGTGGATGTGCTGTATTGTGCACTAATAAAAATACTGATTTCTTCAAATCTGCCCCAAAGACAACAATTTCTACAGGTACAGAGGAGCCTGTAGAAGTTTCAGCAAAGCCCAAAGACACCTGAAGCATGAAAGTAAACTATTGAAAGGCTGGATGATAGCAAAAAGATTTGTTAAACAGGCTTCTCAAAAACACATGAATTGTGTTTAGATTATAGATTATTTTCAGAATGGAGCATAAACTAATACTCTGAGAACTATACTTACTTGTTTAGATTTTGGACCTTTCTACTTCTGCTTTCTTATTAAAATATTTTCTTTGTTTCAGTTAAGGTAATATGGATATTCCACAAACAACTTACAATACAAAATAAAACCAAAATAACTAGTGTAGAGAGACTAATGCTTTACCCCTTCCTCTCTTCTCATTTTTTGGTTATTCTGGTGGGTTGTATTTAGCCTTAAAAGACATTTTTTAAAAAAACCAACAGAATAAATTCAAGACCAAAATCATATAACTAATTCACATTTTAAGATACCAAAACAAAACATGCTGACAAAGAAATGTGGATAAATAAATTTTAATGTATATATTTACTGGATAGTTAAATGCACGGATTGATCTGCCACACTGCAATCTTTGATTGCTTCAAAGATTTTCTGGGAAAGGAGATGTATATAATTATTTACTTCTTGTTTATATTAAGGCTTCTCTCAAGCGCACAACAAAAAAACAGAGTGTGTATGTGACAGCTTTCACGTGTATCATTAAAACACTGTCTGTATTCTTAATTCACAATAAACTCACCATATGAATAATAACTCGAGTAGTGCGAGTTACTGAGAGTGCTGTTTGCATTTTCTGGTTCTGAAAATCCCAGCTTAAATTTGCAAAAAGATGTGAGTATACCCCACTACCTGCTGAAGGACAGAACAGTTTCTATATTTAATCTGGGGTGGTTTGACCCTGGCTGGAGGCCAAATGCCCACCAAAGTCACTCTATCACTCCCCTTTTCAGCTGGACAGGGGAGAAAATATATATTGAGAGGCTTAGGATTTGAGATAAGGACAGGGAGAGATCACTCTGCAATAAGTGTCACGGGCCAAACAGACCAAACACAGAATAAAGAAAACTACACATACACCCAGTGACACGAGTCGGACAATGAGAAGCACAACCAGATCTTAAAACACCTTCCCCCCACCCCTCCCTTCTTAGCAGACTTCACTTTAGTCATGATTTTGTTCCCTTCTTCCCCTCCACTGTGGCATGGGGAGGGGTGGGGAATGGGGGAATGGGGTTTTGGTCAGTTCCTCACGAGCTGTTTTCCTTCTCCAGATCTTAAAACACCTTCACCTCCCCACCCCACCCCCTTCTTACAGACTTTAGGGATGATTTCACTCCCTTCTTACGACATAATTGTAATGTTTGGTCGTGAGGGTTACAAACTAATCTGAAACTTTTCACTCATTACAGTCCTGTGCTTTATGGAATTGCACATGCAGCCATGATTCATTATAGTAGTTTTCTCATTTTCTTCCTCCATATTCTACATAGTACAGGGAAAGCAGACACAGCAAAACATTTAGAAATTGGCTTGTAAAGGAAGCATACTTGGTTGTCTAACCATCTGTGTGGCTTGAGACGCTCTTCATTTCTATGCCCTTTCAGTAGGTTTAAATATTCTAAAGAGAATTGCCAGCAGTTATTCTAAAGAGAACGCCAATTATCGCTGAAGAGACTGTTCACATAAGTGCTAGGCATGTATCAGTTATTTGGATCATGCAGCATTTCCCTGAAGTTTCCCTCAGTTTAAAAGTCATTTTTCAATAGACCCAAAATTACCACACCAGACAGCAACAGCACATTCCAGGACTGAGGAAAACCCTGTGATAAAGACAGATTAAAGAAAGATTGCATCCAGAAAAAGGCAGTGTATGTAATAAAAGACATCTGATTCTAAGAGCAGTTCATATCGGCCTGCAAAGCAGCCTTCACACAAAATGTTTCTCAGGTAGCATCCGTTTACTTGTGCTCACAAATAGGGATCCACCCAGACAGCACTGAACATGGGAGTCTGCTGCAAAGGTGAAAGAGTCAAGTCAATTAGAATTGAGCTCTAAGACAGTAATGACCACAGAGCAATAATCACTATGACGTTTTCAGAAGACGAATGATACAGTCAAGGGAAGAGCAGCAGAAGAAAGAAGTAGCGATTAAATCTTCCTCCAAATAGGGTACTGTCAGCTTTGGGAAAGGTGTAAATAAGCATACTACCCAAGGGTCTGACCAAAGGAAGGCAGGCTCTGCAGAGGGTCCTGGACAGGGTGGATCGATGGGCAGAGGCCAGCCTTATAAGGTTCAATAAGGCCAAGTGCAGAGTCCTGCGTTTTGGTCACAATAACCCCAGGCAACGCTACAGGCTTGGGGCAGAATGACTGCAGAGCTCCCTGGAGGAAAAGAACCTGGGAGTGTTAGTGGACAGAAAACCATCCAAGGATAATAAACAGATGCTAACAAACATTACTGGAGGGCCCAGCTTACATTTGGTACAGTCCTGAACTTGAAGAAATCATAATCAAAATGAGACGAGCAACAGGTGGGTGGATAAGGATCCTGTTGCATAAATGGAAAAGTACTAAGAGATTCAAAGCCTGGTAATAATTTACACCATATTCCACCTTTGTAACAGGGAACAAGCACAGGAGAATCAAGCTATGAAGGGGCTTAAAAAGCCTCATAAGAAACCAGGGAAATAAACTCAAGTTCATTGTCCTAATTGTAAACCTCTCCTCCTTACCTGGAGGAAAAAACACACAAGTGATGTCAATAAAGAAAATAAAAGAGTGCACTCATAAGCCCCGATTTTTCCCTTATAAACTGAACCTTATCCCACACAAGTCTTACATTACCAGAAGCCAATCTCCAAGCTTGACCAGAAACTGTCCCACCGAACAACTTGACCAGCACTGATCTGAGCTCCCAAGAAGTTTTCTTCTTACTCCTGCAGTAATCCCTCCCTCTCAAACCAGCGAAAACATAGCGGCGAGTGCCATCTAGAGGACCTCACTCCTCGATGGAAAACAGGTTGGTTGGTTCAAAAGATGAAACTTCTCAACAAGATTTTCAAACTGCCCCACCGTTTGCAAGTGCTGGTGGAACTGGGAAAAATCTGTTCAATGCCATTCTTGTTTGCAAGTATGAGTACAGTGCACGGTCAGATGTATTTGTTGGTACAGGATAATAAACCCGTGAAATGGAGCTAGTGAAAACCAGCTGGGAAGGTTCTACTTTGCCAGAAATTTTAATTAGTGATTGGAAATCCCCAAATATTATGCAGCCTCTAGAAAGGAAATAGTGGAGGAGAACACTAAAAGCACCAGAATCTTCCTCAATGTGTTTGCAGCTATATGAATAGTCATAAAATTTCAGTGTTACCTCTAAATGTAACTACAGTCCAATGAATCTTGGAAGTGTCTGGCAGAGATGGCTAAGAAGCAGTCTGGAAACCAAGAAAATGGAAAATCAGTTGGGATCATCTCCAGAAGACCTCATGAGGAGGGAGCCTTATTTGGATGGGGATTTGTGTGCATTCACAAAGATACAAATCAGTTCACACCCAGATGATCACAGCAGGTCCTTTTGTCATTCTGAGCACAACGCAGGGATTCAAAAGCACCAAAACACTGACGGGGAGGTTGCACTGCAATGGGGAAGTCCTGTACTACCTCTACCCAGTGCTGCATCTGTGGCAAGAGAGAGAGCTTCAGAGCTAAAATGCCACCAAGTGGGGCCCTGCCAGGATGGAAGTGAAGCCATGAGCTGCCACGTCTTTTTGGGCTGGAGAGTTCCTCTGTTCTACCACAGCTCCAGAGATGGTATGCCAGGGCAGGGGGGTTGTTTGATCCTTCTGTTGAGCCATGCTCTAGGCCTTTGCCTTGGGCTCTCACCTCTGCTCTACATCAGACCCAAACCAAAAAACTCCACTTTGCCACCCCATTTGCAGTGTCAGGCAAAGGTGCCTGGCACCAGTGAAGTTCACGGAGCCCCAGCCCAGTGTCACTGACACCCCTTCACGGCTGGAGCTCAGGCCCTGCTTTCTTTTGCTGTCACTTCTAATAACGATCCAGGGAAGAGCCACTGTGCGGTGGCAGATGAGGACATAAGGTACCAGATGGCTCAGGTTTATGGTCCCTGTGAGGCTGCAGAAGAAAAAGCAGCCCAGAGACACCACATTGGTCAGGGCCAGTGCCAGGACATCCCTAAAGGAGCAAGGAAGTTCTCCAAGCACTGCCCATTGTGCAAGTGGGAAGCCTTTGCTGCACCAGCACTCAAGCAGTAGCTTCACCCTGCTCCCCCCATCCTGTTTGCCACATAAGGCCACCACACAGCCATCTGAACAGCCCCAGACACGCAGGGGTCCAGGGCAGCTGAGCTGGAAGCTGGCCACAAGATTTAAATCCCAGGCATTTAACTGTGGTGACAGACTCAACACTGAAATACAGGATTGCTGTGTACCTCTAATTCCCAAATGCTTTAAAAATCTGCCCTTGCTATTGCAGGTGCTTACTTACATGGATGAAATCTTAAAGTGGCCAGGAGTTTATTAAAAGTATGCTTACACACATGTAAGCAAACACTGCTAATGGAACATCGAGGTTCAAATATATAGCGCCCTAAGATAAAATATAACAGCAATAATGATCTGCATCCTTGTTGTATTAAGATCTGGTTGTATCTTCCATGTTTGCTTTAATATCACTCATCACATAACACTGTATGCATTTAATTAACTATGGGATGAGGTCATCACACAGAGAAGGAAATGTCACACACTGACTAGGGATTTTGTAGGTAATCAACTATGAGAAGTTCTCACATCATCAAACACTCTGGATACGATGAGGAAGCAATTTCTCTGACAAAGAAATAAAAAAGAAAGCTCCTTGCTTTGCCTGGGGAACAAGATTCAGAAATATTTTTGTTTCTATTTAAAATGTATATTTTAATTGACTTCAGATTTGACCCCTCCAGTTACAGTCTTTCTGTCCCTCCACGTCTTCCAGATTCACTGCGTAGTTGGAATTCCAGTCTCGCTCAAAAAGGTTTTTTAATTGCTCCTGGAGAGGTAGTTGCCTTTTCTGCAGGCTGGTCAAATTCTGTTTGATAATTAGTCCCACTCCAGCTGTATTAATGAAGTAATCTTCTGACCAATTGGAAGTCCCTATGCAATAGAAAAAAGGCTAATTAGAAAACATTCATTTCCCAGTGTTCTGTTTGATCTCCATACTTGTTAAGTCCACACTGCCTGACTTTGCTGATTTGCTGTACAACTGCAAATCTCATTAAGACCAGCAAAAAACAGGTCACCTCCTCCTTATTCCAGACCTTGGGTTGTGGAAAGTCAACGTTAACCGCAACCCTGATGTTTCATAACCTTCTGATTCCACACAGCGTGTGGCAGAGATAGACCAGAGATAGACAAATCTATTCATTCTAAATATGAGTATTGAGGGGTTAAAAGCCATGGCTTGATATGGGTTTCTGTGCTTAAAAAAAAAAAAATTCTTAATCAACTTAATTCTCTTTGCTTGTTAAAGGAAAACAAGAGGAGAAACTGGACCCTTGATCAGTAACTCCTCAGGAGCTGTTCTGAGCTCAGAATGCAATGCCTGCTTTTACACCAGGCAAAGCTGTGAATCCAGCTGTAGACATTATCTCAGGCCCTCTCCCAGGCTACCACCATTCAGAAAATCAAACACTGTGGAAAAGTACAGATTTTATCGCTGGGCACTTCTGGCATTCACCTTAACCAGAAAAATCTACTCTCAGTTCCAGGAGGTGCTGAGGCGTGGAAACAAGGCATCTGGGTATCTGTCTTCAAAAGTCAACTCAGTAAGAAACAAGCTCTGTTAAGGGCAATTGGGGCTGCAGGTCCTCAGCCTGTGGAAGATCAGGCTCTTGGCTGGCTTGCATTGCTTGGAGGATGAGCTGCCTGAAAGGAGAGAGCCCTTTCACATTCCCTTTTTTGAGGGATCCTGAGTGAAAAAACAAACCCCATTCTGACCTTCAGGAATCGAGCAGCAATTGACACTGCTGTTTTCTCATTTCCATTCCTAGAATTCTGTTCAGCAAACAGCGCAGGGAATTAATTCCTCCCAGCAATTTATTTTTATTAAAGCACAGTAACGTTATATACTAGAGCATCAGCTATTGCTGCATCATTCTGAGCACACAGCCTGTGAAACTCCTACTGTGACTGTCACTGGCTGTGCACTCAGACTTGGCACGCTTTCTTCTCAATGGTTCACAATCATATCAAATAATCCCTTACTGAACTTGACCTACATTATTTTCTCCCCTTCACATCTCTACTTCTTTACCCAGGGCAGACGTTCTGATAAATCATACACTTTACATGGCAAAACAAAGCACTTTTTGATATTGCAGCCCATCCCATCTCAGTCTCAATCCTATAGATCTGGAGATGATATGTTTGGGAAAAGGGAGTACATACCAATATAGGCTACTTTATCAGTAACCATGTATTTGTTGTGATTCACTCTCCCATAAGGAATACTTGTGTGATTCAAAACTGGAACAATGAAGAGTTTCTGGATGGAGAGAAATTAAAAACATAAATAGAAATAACAGAGTGAGGAACAGATCGAATAATTGGACAGTGCAGATTTTCTGTGTTTCCAGAGTAGAATATTACAGAAAGAACAAAAGAGAATATTACACACACAGTTATTAAATGCACCATAAAAGAGATTTTACTCTTATCCAAGAAATCTAACAAATAGTACTTTCAGTATACATAAAATTGGATAAGCAATTGAGATCAGATAAGGATAATGTTTGCTTCACAATGTTCCATTAGTGGCACAGCTATTATCATTACAGGGCAGACAATTAAATGCCATTTTAGGCAGCTGTTTAATAGATCTACATTTACCACTGATTGCTGCTCTTATTTTGTGCTAGAATGGGCTGATCACAGACACGAGGGGTACTGCAGGAAACAATAACGCCTAACTTTTTGTGTTAACTCTTACTAAAATCTACATTTCTGTCAGTTTGGGGTTTTGGGGGTTTTGTCTGGTTGGGGTTTTTTGTTTGTTTTGTTTTGTTTTTTTTTAAAAACCATTCCTCCTTCCTTCTGTAACTTCTCTTTTGGGGTAGCTGCATTATATTGGGAGTTTCCACACCATCCCCACCCCACTCGATGCATCCCAGCCTAGTACATAATGGCCTATCTATAATATTTACTGTTTAGAAAAGGGCCTATTTATATAGGCAATCAGCAAAGATCTCAATTGTAAAAAAATGACTGTAATTAGACCTGGTAAAGATACTCCTTACAGGAAAAGGTGCAGGAGAAGAGCACTGAGTTGTCATATAAACTATTACTGTCGAGGTGCTCAGCAAAAGCAACTGGATAATGTTGCAAACACTGCAGCTAGGCACATCCCCATGGTATCACTAGTAGCTTGCAATAGCTGCTTCCTCAAAGATTATCTCTTGGGCCTTATTTTCTCAAGGAACCCGAAGAGCCACTGCAATAATGGACAATCTGCTTCTCTAAAACCTGGTATTTGCACATGCAACTGGGAGCTTAGACTCAAAAAATCAGTGGGTGGCCCATATCCTCAAGCTGTCTTTCCAAAATCACATTTCTTATCATACCACATCGATGCTGATGTGAGCATCTGGGTTGTTGAGAGCACGCAAGGACTTCAGATAGTAAAGCATGGCTGGGTCAGAGTGGGTCCAGCAGCTGACCAGAAGCCGGATTTGTACTCTGCAGTTGAAAGCAGCACGTCTCAGAGCATTGTCAATGGCTGGCCAGTATCTAGAGACAGAAAAAGGGGTATTTTTGAAAGAGTTAAGTAGAAAGACGTGACAATAAACTGAGAATACAAGTGACGCCATGCACAGATGGGATCTCTGATGTCTAGTAAGAGAAGCGCATGTGCCTTCACTGGGGGTTTAAATAACATTTCAGCCTTCTACACAGCCAGTTCTTATCCCAGCGTGCTTTGAGACCTCCAGTCTCTGCCAAGTTGTGATGAAATCAATCAAAAAATGTAAAGATCAGAGAAGTGGGTGTACGCAGATGCCTACAGAGCATGGTACCATCACACTCATTTCCTTAGGAAATTAAAAATAACAATAGCAACTCCAATGTAAATCCAAGTCATACAGCATGAGGTAGAAAGGGCAGCACAGAGCCCAGAGAAAAGCCTAAGAGCCATTTTGCAGAATATGGTGGTTTCAGGACCCGAGAGACTGTTTCCAGTGTCCCCAGAGGTCCTGCACCATCAACCAGCATGGAGGCTCTATGCCTTCCCATCCCTGCCTGCTGTCTTTAGTATGCCGTGCACCCCTGAGGAAACAACCACAGCTGTGCTCTCCAAACATGGGGCTGTCTGTGCTCCTGCCATTTGTGTTGGCAGTAGCTATGGGGAACATTTTTAAACACCCTTCACCCAACTACACACTAAGAGCTGGACAGTGTACATCCCAGGGCTAATAACACCGAACACCCACGTAGTGTTTTCATTCCATAGGTCCTAAGAAGTGCTGCATGGAGGAAGACAAGGATCATTGGTACAGACTGCAGGACTGACAGAGAGGGGTGTAGCACTCACAGTCCCGTGAGCTATGGTGAATTAATTTGCCTAACTTATTCCTTTTGGCCTTACGTGCAAACACCTGAATTCTCCAGTTATTGCTTGCACATCATCCTACCGTGATCAACAGACCAGCCATGTGCTTTCAGGCTCAGGCTGACTTGTAGATCCTGAAAAGCTCAGAAAAGAATGCTATTTAGAAATGCTATTTTTGAACAGCTTCCGTTTTTCAAATATATCGGTTTCTAGTTGATTAACACTCAGGCATTAAGACAGCAGCTTTGTTCCCTCTGCCTCAGCTGCTGGAGGAACCTAACCTGAACTAATCAGCAGCAATTCATTACACTACAGCTGGTTGCTGTGGAGAGAGCCCCAGGCCCTGCTCTGCTCTCCCTAGGCCTTTCAAACTCTTGTTTGTATCTGATCAGGCCCTAGATGAAGACTGAGGAGTATTAACACACTCATTCCTAAGGGGGAAAAGAGACTTTCTATTAATCTATTCTTAACTAAAAGCAGGAGATGAGAAGAAACCCAGCTGTACAACACAGAAAACAAAAAGCTATTTGATTTATAAAAAATATCCTCCAAGCAGAAGCTAGTCTTTGAGATTTTGTTTCAAGGGCAGCGGAATTATCTGTGTCTACCTATCATCCTACCCTCTTCCTGCTAACATACCCATGCCAGTTAGACAACAGAGGCTTTACACAGCCATGCCACAGGGCATGATGCATGGCATAATTCTGGCTAAATGGCAACCTAGAGCTCACCTTATTCTTTACAAGCCATATTGTCTATAATTATTTTGCTTCAACTTCTTTCTCAGTCAGATTATTTAGATGATTGGAAAACTCAGAAGTGTTACAAGCAGATAAGCTTATAAGCACTTGGTTGCATGTAAACATCCTAATCCAAGCATATCTGGGAGTTGTTGCCCCATGACTTTCCCTGTTATATTTGAGTTGATGTGCAGGGTCTGCATGATCCTGCTGTGACCCTGGGCAGCCCACTGGGGCCACGGCAGTGGTCCACCACACACATTTGATCACTCCAGATCACCGCTACCACCTTCTCTTTGAGAGCTGCTGCTGCACACACCAGCACACTTCAGCAACTTGGATGTCCTTCCATGGAATTATAAAAAAGGAAAATAAACCCCAAAAGTTTCTTTGAGAGGCTGTTTCAGCTGCTGTTGCAGAGGTCAACAAGGACAGTCAAGAATCACCCTCTAAACTGATGGCCAGGAACTACAGGGAGCAGGGCCAGATATCAAGAGTCTTCTAAAAAAATAACAGAGAGCAACAGGAGCAGAGGAGAGGAGCAAGGCAATATTTTCTCTGCCAAAGTCGGAGGTCAGATATATTTCTGCTGTTCCCATTCCTTTCTCTATTCATAACGATGCTCTGCTGTGTTTTGAAGGGAGCTGTACCTGACTGTCCCTAGTCTGGCACTTCACAGCTTTCTTGCCTCATGAAGGCCACAGGAGGCTGCTCTAAAACACCAGTGAAGCACATGAGCAGTGTTGGATACCAACCTTCCTGTAGCATCAGTGTTTGCACAGTGAACAAGCCAGTTGTGAATGCAGAGCAAAGCCTCAGTCCTCTGCACTGAGTACTTTCGCTGCAGAAGAGAGGAATAGTACATTTCTCCTTTAAACACTGCACAGTCAACTGATTTGCTCAGGACTAAAACTGTACCTTTCTGGATGAACAAAACGGCTGGTAGGGAAATATTCCATAACAGAAACATAGACAAACTTCTGTGCCTTGCTGATAATACTGATTATAGCAAAGAGGTCATGGGTGCGACCTTCTGGACAAAATGTTGGAGGAGAAGCCTGTAAAGAGAAAGGCAAACGGGTCAGTGATTTCATCCTTTTTCTGACAGACCATGATTCATTTATATTCAGATCCATTTGGTTTCCATTACAGTAGCACAAAGCACTTGAGGTGGACCACCAGCATTCCTCATGCCTTCCATGCCCTGATGGGTCAGGTACGTATTGATATATTGAGCCCACAGGTGATGAAAGGAGACCTGCACCCCATCCTTGCCATACTACCTGACAGGTGAGCCTGGGTCAACTCTTATTCCTTGAGTAGTTCCAGAGAAACCTGACAAATGAACAAGTATCCAGCTGGAGCACAGGTAGGTGAGGACTGCTGAATAAACTTTTCCTGCCAATGCTTAAACGCAGTGTACAGGCTACCTTGTTGTTTTAAAACATACTTACAGAAAAATATGCTTTTGTCAAGATTCCATTAAATTCTACTTCCAGAGGCCGACGACTGTTAATGTGGGTAGAGTAATTAAGAGGCCAAGGGAATGGGATGGTAGCATTAGCATGTCCAAGATCCCAGTAAGTACTAAATGTTTTCCAGAGGTCTTTGGCCAAGCAGCTGCAGTTGTATATCACAGCACCAAACTCTTTCACCTGCAAACAGAGGAAGCCATGTCACAGCCCCAAGAGAACCGCCTCCTGGGGCTTCTTGCTGTTTCTCCAGTATTTTATGTCATTAGAATTTTTCTGTTATGGGCTCAGACATGAATTTCCTCCAAAGTGTTGAAGGTGCAGCAGCAGAACTTACCTGAGATAAAGATCTCCAGTCCATATTTGCACTGCCAATGTATACGTGCTTCATGTCTACAATCCAGAACTTGCTATGCAACACTCCTCCTGCCAAACGCCCAAAATCAATCCTTTTCACATGAGCCCCTGAAGAAAGATGGGGAAGGAAAAAAAAAAGGTTTAGATACTGCCCAGAGAGGTTGTGGATTCTCCTCAGGAGACATTCAAAACCCGCCTCGGCGTGTTCCTGTGTGACCTTATCTGGGTGATCCTGCTCTGGCAGAGTGGTTGGACTAGATGATCTTTTGAGGTCTCTTCCGACTCCTAAAGTTCTGTGATTCTGTGACACAGCATGGAGATGGAAATCAATACTGCTCCCCTGACAGCCAGAACATGTCTGGATGTCCGATAGCTGCGCCTGGTAATAACTACCAAAATTCACAAGCACTCATTCCCAGGAATGTGATAACTTGTAAAAATATACAAAATACGAACTTTCAGAAAAATCCTTCAGGGATGACAACATACACAGAGATCATGAGCTAGTGAATACATAGTGCCTGTCCTTTGAACCCATGTAAGTGCTGTGCCAGAATAGACCTTGGACACTAGTTTCTCAGATGCCTTTTTGCATCACTGAGGTTCCAAGGATGTCACCAAAAAAAGAAGATAATTACCTTTTTCCTCTAAAAGCTCAAGGTCAGTTGAATTTGTAGCCAAAGTTGGCACACTTGCTGCAACATACACAGAGACATTCTCTTTGAGTAATTTCTCAAACCTCTTCAGGATAGCTTCACCCTGTACAGTATATTGCTTGTTAATTTTCATATATTGTTACAGAATTTTCAGTAAAACACATGCAAATACAGTGTCATTAATGGATGCTTCCTTTGAAGAATACCACCACAAAGAAGTCAGAAATATCACCTGTTTCTGGAGAGTTTCAATCAGAGAAAGAAGGGAGCAAAGATACTGATTCCATGTATGAATCAAAGTTTCTTTTCTGTCAAGTTTAAAAGTACAAACACAAACACCCCAGTGAACTCCCCACTGAAGATCAACTGTTAGATACTGATGCTCAACAGATATTGTTGCATCATTTTTTCCCAAGGATAAAAGTAACAGAGACTATCCTAAACTGAACTGTCCCTTTAGCAGAGACAGGGCTCAGCCTTACATCTGTCACTTCTTCTTGTGTGGAGGAAGTGAGTCAGGTTACAGCACCAGACCCACCTGGTGAGGAAGACAAGGAGGGCAGTCCCAGAGAGTGAAGACAATGAGAAAGCTGTTCCAGGAGGGAGGCAAAGTATCTGCCCAGTGTAATAAGGAGGCCAGCATCCTGTCTATAAGTGAACAACACGATTCCCAACACACGACTGAACAGTATATCTGCTTGAAAAAGAGTGGCCTCATCCCTTCTGCTTTTCTGAACAGTCCTCAGCCCATACTGTCCCCCAGACTCTGCTCAGGATTGCCTGGGAGGTTTCCAGATGCCACAGGCCAAATGAGAGCCAAGAGACAATTAAACCTGATGGGTGGACACAAGGTGAGGCTGTGCCATGGGCTCTGCCATTTACTTTCAGTGGCGGAGCCAGAGAGGCCCTGCAGGAAGCCTGGCTGCCTGAGACAGGCCTGTGAAGGAGAGCAAATGCCTGAGCTGCTGTCCCACAGCACGGCTCAGGGACACCTGCAAATGGGCAAATGGAGATGGTGTGTCTGCACACGGGGAGAAGCAGCATCTGACACTGTCACATGTCCAGCAGACTTTGCTTCCTAACTCTTCCAGCTATCCAGTGGGAATTGGCACGTTCACTTGTGTACGGGATCCTATAGGGTATTCAGCCATGCCACTGGCTTCCCCTCCTGCAGGCTGACAACATGCAGGATAAGCAAGTGTGGGTTTGAGAGACTGACCTCCTGGTTGCTCCTTAAACACAGCAGAGACATACTAAGACTGAGCCTAGCTCAACAGGAGGAAAGCTGGTGTGCTGCTTCAGACCAGCATGGAAAACCTTTCTGGGTTTGCAGGAAGAGTCAAGCAGCATCTCTGGGAGACAGACCACACATTACATGAGATGTACAACCAAAGATGTTCTGGTCATTGATTTTCTCCTACCTGCTTGGAAGATGAATCATTGACATTGATATCCTTCCCAGTGAGAGACCAATAGTAAGAAGCCACGTGAATTTTCTCCTGGGCTATGTCAAGGAGTCTCATCCAGGCTTTGTACAGGGGTTTGGCTGCTGTGCTATTTATCTCAAAAGCTAAGTCATAAGGAACATTTTCCACAAGTTCAAAGCTGCAAGGGCAATTGTATATTGTGAAGCAAATTACTTGACTCAAGCAGGGAAACAAGCACCTGTCAAACTGTACAGTTGGCCATTCTGAACATCAACCTCAAAAGCAAATGAGCTGAACTGGACAAGCAATCTGGGAGTACTCTGTATCCTCAGTTTTTATAGCCAAACCTAAAAGTACTCCCAAAATCCAGTGGAATGGATTCTCAGTAGCTGCTCTGAGCTTTGAATTTTACCATCCTAAAGACAAAGGGAAAAATAACCTCTTGGGGCTGGGAATCTCTTTAGTATCCTCTCCTCCCACTGCCAGGACAAACGCCCGCTGCCCCCTCCAGCCTCTGAAAGGGGGATGAGCTCAGCAGAGGCTGCTTTTTCCACTGGTCACCCTGCTGCCTCCACCACTGCCATAAAGGGACAATGGCTGGAGATGGTGGAGCAGCTCCATAGCTATGCTGATCATACAAGCACAGGAACAGTAGCAGAGCTGTGATACTGCCCCTACTGCCCCACATAGCAGGCTCCTGCTAATGATCTCATGCCTAAACAACACCCCTACTTTTCCCAAATTAGGTCTTTTATCATTTATTATAGAATGGGATGAGAACAACAGCCATGCTGATACTGTCATGTTTGTAACTATTTCTCCACCTGGTGATTACTGCTCCACGTGCCCTTCAGCATGGCTTACCTGCAGGAGTCATTGGACTTATTGGTGTCCTCCTCAATGACTGTGGTTCCTGAGAGATCTCTGTAGAGTCCTTCTTCCTCCTCCACCTCTTCGTAAACACTGACAACTGCTTCTTCTTCTTCTTCCTTAGGCTCAACTGTGCTGTTCACTCTCACCAAGTAAACAGCCATCAGGACAACAAGACCAAGCATCAAAATTGTCCCTAAGATTTGAAACTAGAACAGAATCCAGATAAGAGAGGATATAAGCGATCACCAAGTCACTGATGCACCAGCTAATGGATGATTACCTATTGCAGGTAAGTAAATCACAGTCATTGAACAGTCATTCTGCTTTCACATACTCAAAGACTGTGTTGTTAGATAGGTCACTGAAAGCAAGGACCACAAGCTATGTAGGGGTTGGTTTATGTGAGGAACATGATTTTAGTTTTGTTTTGATTTTTCCTGTGCTAACGTGTTGGGGTTTTTTTTACAAACCTTATGATTATTTTGACATTGATCAGCTTTATTTAGCACAAGACAAATGAGCATTCAACAAGATTTCTACCAAAATCAAAAGAATGGAATACATAACACAACATTAGCTGTGGGATCAAGCCCAGCACTACTGTAATGAGGAAGTTCATTAAGACAGAGGAGAAAAAATAGGCCTGAAAATGTCAGAGGCAGAAGGACATTTTGTGGTTACCAATCATGTTCTGGTTTTGCCTTCTAAAGTAAACCTCACTTAAGTGAAACTACACAGGTCTCATTTATCCCTGTGTTGAGTGAGCAGTATTTTCCTGTCATTCTAGTGTGGTGAGTTAGATTCATTTCTCGTTTTCTGAACTTCCTTTTTTTTTTTTTTTCCCCTTTCTGAATGTAGCTGGGGAAAAAGAATAGCCTGGACACCTGGTCTATCCAGATCTGAAGAGCAGCCGTTCACGTGCTGTAGCAGACAGCAGCAGGCTCTGTAAGTTAAGGACAGCCACCAGGTCAGAAGCGTTTTCCCTCCCAACAATTATCCAGTCTGGCTGCAGATGGCAATTCCCAGGAGCTGGGACCAGCCGCCACGGTGCGCTGCAGCGCTGAGCTTGTGAACCTGCAGGCAGGAGAGCTGTGCCCGGGAGCGGCGCTGGGGCTGCAAATGGGAGCTCCCAAAAGCACGGGTGAAAGTTCCGTGGATAAAGTTCTTACTCTGCATTTTCTTTCTCTCCCTTTTTCTTCCCTATTGCGCTGCCATCGATTCTAGGCAGTGATTTGAATGAGAGAAACCTTCTAAACCGACTGGTGGCTTACATTTTTGCCCTCTGCTTTGTTTTCCCCTCTCACTGATGGCAACAATATTCCCACCAATTTTTTAAGAGTTCAGCCTTTCCGAACACACTGGCAAGACTTAACCACCGCCCAGGTTTTAGGAGACATTTCTAAGGTAAGAAAGAGATCTATTTTGAAGCCCCATCTCTGCTGTACACTCTGATGTTCGCGTTCTCCAGGCTTGCTGAAGAAATCGACAAGCGCCGCGTCACTCCTGTGAGCGGGGTTTCCCTGTCCCGAGCCAGGGCTGCAGGATTAGGCTCCGCATCGCTCCCTCCCGGCAAGGTTTGGTCAGGCTACTGGATAAATCAATGAGGGCTTTGTCACTGGCTTGTTTACAGATAGGATTGAAGCCTACACGGGTTTCTAAAGCAGGCAATAAAATCACTCCTGAGCTGTTGGTGCTTTTCAGAAATGCCAGGGCAGCCTCAGCTCCTGTAAGCAAATGCAGTGGATCCCAATAATTACCCTTCTGACGTCTTTTTGATTGTTCACGCTTAATTTCATGCTGGAGGACTCATTAAACCTCAGGGATGCTTTTAATGCTTTTTTCACAATCTGAAAAACAGAAATGTATGCAAGGGGAAGAATAAAGCTTTATGACACAACTCGTATAAAGCCGGTTACAGGCCAAAGCAGCAGGTTACTGCTGGTGGTTTACATAATGCTCTGAGATTTAAGTGCAGCTTTGTGCAGCAGCCTCACTCTGTTGTGGGCCTCGAGTGACACTAACAGACTCCAAAGTGAGAGAGACAGGTCCCTGCAGTTTTCCCCTGGTGCTATCTACACACCAACATCACTGTGGTAATTAATGTGTAAACAACTGCACCACTGCCTCTTCAAGTCATCCTCCAACACCCACTTCTGTCCCGTTGCAAACTAACACATTTCCCAGCAAGCTAAATCAGTGAATGCAGA
The DNA here is from genome assembly GCA_020800305.1 of Porphyrio hochstetteri. NCBI lineage: Eukaryota > Metazoa > Chordata > Aves > Gruiformes > Rallidae > Porphyrio > Porphyrio hochstetteri. Next base: position 61,981,541 of record CM036908.1, on the reverse strand, counting down.
AGCCAAGGGTGACAGTGTGCAGCATTGTTGTCATCCTGTGTGCGACTCTACTGGGGTCCTGCTCTCTTCTGATGCACCTGAGCTGTTGTGTCTCTTCCAGAAGAGATTCTGCTAAGGGGGCACAGACAAGGCTACAATCTAAACTCTTCTACAATCTAAACTCTTCTCCCCTTGTTGCAGCCATGACCCTGGGAAGCACGTTAACATCTTTTCCTCCACGGACAGTATTGCTCCTAGTCTTTTCTTTTCACCAGCAGAGGCAACTGAAGGGGCAAATACCAAAATAAGCCCAAACTCGAAGTAGACAGTAGGGCAGGGCTGGCTGGCCACTTGCCTATTTTGCCTTCTCAAAAGGTCAAACCAAAAACTTCACACATGCCCAAAGGGTCAGGAATCATCCCTGCCCCAGCAGAGGTGAACTGATCCCAGAGGAGTCAGCTGTCACTTTTCATGCTCAGAGACAACAAGCACATCCTGGTGCGTGGCAGGTTTCAAAAAGTGCTACCAGCCAGTATCACCACCTGCCCAGTCCCCAAACTGCCACTTCCTATCCCTGAGGCACTGGGTATTCGTAGCCTGGGGGGTGAGCGTGCTGCCACGGTATCAGATGTGCAGTTGCTCTGGGGGTGGCCACACTCAAGCAAGTTTTAGGAAGGATCCTGCCGGACTTGTTCCATCCGTCTTACCATATGTTCACAGCTGTTGTCACCTGAACTGGGTGGGCTCATGGTGTCTGTCCTCCCACACATGTCCATGCTGTGTTCAGCTCCTGCCCACTTTACACTTCTGCATGGATGCTGTGACCACATGGACCAGGCAGGAGTCAGGCACAGCATGGACATCGCCCCAAAGGCTTCCTGTGGTACCCAGCTCACAGGAACTAGTGGGGCTGAAGCAGAGAAGCGGAGGATGTCTGGGGACACAAGGGTGGTGGACATCAAACAGTGACTTGGGGAATGTGGAAAGGGTTGTGAAAAGAGAGGACCAAATGTGAAAGAGCAGACAAGGGGGAATGAGAAAAGGGAGAGGGAAGGAAAAGTATGAAGAGCCATGGTTAAAAGCATGCCAGAGCTGCAGCGATGGAAGCTAAGTTTCCATTTCAGGGTCTGCTGCTTGTCCTTACCATCTGTACTGGCTTTCCAAGGCAGTTCTACTCACACTTTCCACTGGCACTTTCTCTTGCTGCCCCCAGGTCCAAGCTTTTACACGAGGTGTAGTTACAAATGCTGGCAGGTAACACCCATTCCCCCAGCGCTGGAGAAACTGAGCTGCTGCCAGCCGTGAGAGAGCTGGCCATTCCCTGGTGGGTGTCAGGTCCCCACCCTCCTGAAATCTCAGTCCATTCTTTAACCACAGTACAAAGATGTGGTGTCTTACCCCAGGGAGCTTACAGCCCAAGCAGAGGGGAGATAGAACACACCACACAGAGAAGGCTGTGTGACCCCGACACACGTCTTTCCCCCACCTTGAGAGAAACTGGTCAAACCTCCACCCAGGAAACTTAGTGGGAGCAAAAGGAGGAGGGAGCAAGAGAGAAGAGGCTCAGGAGTTTGGTAGGAAACTGAGGCAAAGGGATTTCAGAGGAGGAGGAGAAAGGCAACTGAAAACAATGGCAGCAGCCCTTCAGCCTAGACCTGGAGAGCCCAGAGAGGCTGCAGGTCACACTTTGCAGCTTGCTGCTTTGGCCGTGGCTGTCCCGACCATCTGGGCTGTCCAGTAACAAAGCCCCACTGGCTGTCCTGGCTGGTTCTCAACACAGAGCCAGAGCTGGGGAGGGGCCATCTTGTCCCTCCAAAGCTAAAGCACTCCCCACCATACATTCAGTGACCCAAGCAGTGCCTTGGTAAGGGACTGCAGCTGCAGGTGCACTTAGAGTTGTGTGATGGCTTCAGGAGGGACCTTTAAAAGAAGCAACTAGTTTCAGTTCTCTCTTTCAGCAAGTTAGAAAATGGCTTCAAAAAAAGCAGCATTTCTCTTAAAATATGAGAGCAAACAGATCTCATCTTTGCAGTAAGAGAGTCAACTAACATTTGGTTCAAAGTCCTTGTTGGTATCTTTGACCAGAGATGGGTTAGATTCCCAGGTGCTACACAGAAGCCATGAGAGCTGCACTAGAAATCACACTTTCATTTTCAATAAAGCAAACATCACAGACCCAAACAGAATTCTTATGAATAATATTGTAGCTGGCCAGTAATTAAATACAGCTTTCAGGGCTTTACCAGCTCCCAGTTTCAACCACTAAAGTTCATCCAAGAGCAATAAATACCAGCCCTACTTAGTGTTGCTTCACAGACTGGAACACAATCTAATACCAAAGTCTGCTGAATACACAGGGGAGACTCTTGTGTACAGCACTAAAGCTGCTTTCTCCCTGCCCCCAAAATAACATTTGTTAATTGTTTTCTCCACCAGCATCAAACTGTTCCGGATTTTGGATTTCAAACACAAGGATGAGGCTTCTCAGCAGACAAAATCATCCCCAGAAGCTGTCTGAAGCTCCTCAGATGAACCAAATGTATCCAGATCTCCACGACCACCCTCCAGCCCTCTCACAATGATGGCAAATGTACTTACCATCCTGGGAGACATCATCCTGTCCAGATGTAGTCTGATGTTAGTCCCAACTCTACTTACAAAAGGCAGCAGATTTGTTTCAGGTTCTTCTGTTTGTTTCCTCCTCCTGCTGCAGACTACTTCCTCTTAAACACACTTTCACACCACACACTGAGAGTCAGGGTCCCAAGTTACTGTCTAGTTGTTGCTGCCCAGTTCTTCAACTCCAGCCCCTGATATTTACCTTTTTGGCACACATTTCTGCAGCGCCTGACCTGGCTCAAACTCTGTGGGATGGCTAAGTTCCCTCTGCCCTCAGCAGTGTAACATAGAGCCTAGATCAGCACTAGAAGACACCATTTGAAAGGATTGCTCAGCTTTGTGCCATTTGAGTCCCAGGCATGGTGATATTCTCACTGCTTCATTCTTGACCCGCCAGAAGCTGCATTTTAAACACACAGACAAACCCTCCCAAACCACCTTTCTACCCAGTTCCTCTTGCCTGACCATCCTTGGTCCCATAAGGGAGCAAACTAGGTTCTTTGAAATAATACAACTTTTGTCTTAAAAACGTGGTATTTGGAATTTGCAGTGGTACCATGAGGGAGAAGGTTACACACAATCCTGAGTTTGAGGCAGCTCCTAAGAAATGGGGTCTTCCATAAAAATCCACCTCGGTTGACACCACTGTATGCAGCAATGCCCCTGCTCCTCTCCAGGGAGCCCCTTGAACCTACTGAACTGAAGGATGTAATTCTCTTGTTCAGAACCTCAGGAAGGTTGCTGTAGGGGGGGGGGAAATGATGGAGAGAGAACTGAGAGCCAAGAAGAATCACGAGGCTTTATCATACCTTGTACTAAGCTGCTGAAGATGGAAAAGCTAAGAAGAGCCAGAGGTCAGGTACAGCAGAGGCGCCTTTCTCTGGGAAGCCAAAGGTGTCACAAATCCTCTGCCTCCCCTGGGATCAGCACACAAGTTGTAACTCCATGAAGGCCAAAGGTAAGAGAAAAGGAGGTGGCAAAGCAGATAGGGTGTCTGACCAGTTGTCTCTCTCCTAAATTTACTGCTGTACACAGATCACCTGCCACTGGGGCCATCCCAAATCTATACAAGCAGAGCTTAAAAGCCAGGCAAAGGCTTCTGCCATCCCTTTAGACTCAGGTTATTGGAAAGCTGAAGACAGGATCCTCCTTTGCAGAAGCTTCATCTGCACCGAGGGACAAGAGGCCACTCCAGCAAGCCACCATGCCAAAGGGCCAGGTCACCTCTGGGAAACATCCGTGTCCCCCTGCTGACTTCAGAGACTGAGCAGCCAAACCAAGTATTTCAGCTGAGCACCTCCTGAGCTCAGGGCAGCTCTAACCACTTCCAGCTCTGGTTAATCTCATCATCCTCCTCCTTTCCAGCTTGCAAAAGCCTAGTTTCCTTCTCCTTATCACAGCCCAGCCCAGCAGCAGCTCCACGTTTCTGGCCTTGCTAGCAGTGATGCAGCTCTGAGGGTTTAAGGATGGAAGTGGGTTTGTGGGGAGAATTACTACTGTTTATTTGACCAATGCATGCAGTCAGAAGGAGGAAACAAAGAAGGGGCTGCAGGTTTCCGGGCAAACAAGTGATCTTTTTTATTCCTCCTCTCCCCCCTCTCTCAGACAAGGCTCCTTCTACCAGTTGCTCTGGTTGACTTGCCACCATCCCACCCACCGAGTAAATGCATCTCTCACCTTACAGTCAGATGCCACACTGCAGCTAACAAACACCCTCTAAATGTACTCTGGGACTCGGGTTTGCTAGCAGGGTGCACTCAAAGATGCAGTGCCAGATCTCCTAACGCCTGCGTGGGAGGCTCGCGAAGAAGCAGCTGCCAGTTTAACACGTTCTCATCTCTGAGAGCTAATAATAGATGAAAATGGTGCTATTGCTGCAGAGATTACTACAAAACTGCACTTTCTGTTTCATGAGGATGAGGCAGCCGGGCTCCCAACACCAACAGTCGGCAGCAGGATGGGAGGCAGGAACAGCCAAGGTCCTTACGCTCCAGGAGGAAAACGCTCTATTTATACTTTGTGCCAAAAGACTCTATAGTCAAACGAGCTGGGGAGGGAGACGTCATTTCAGGTCAAGCATTAAGAAGTGATTCAGCCAACAAACCTAAAGAAAATCCAGGGTCTAAACACAATTGCGATTTTTTTTCCCCCCATGGAAATATTTTTAAAGATTTAATCTATTTCTGCTTTCTAAAAAATGCAGTAAGTTCACCAAAATATCAAACCCTTGACATCAATCATTTAACTTGAGGCATTTAACACTTACCTGGAATCATTTTGTTCAACCTGTAATTTAATGTTTGTCATCTATATTTGGTTGGGGAAAAACCCCATTACATTCCAATGTAAAAAATAATTAGTGATTTGCATAGCTCTGTAAGTGCTCTTTTAGAGTCTTTTGCTATCTCAGTCATGTTGCTCCTCTCATGTGGCCCTGGCCCTCCAGCCATGCCTAGAAAAGATGACCTACAAGTATTAGGAAAAGCTTCAGGATGCTCCATCTGCCTTGAACGTAGGTGGCTTTGAATTACAACTGCATCCCTCCTCTTCGATTTGCAAAAAGCACCCGGCAGCCCAGGAAATCACTGGCCTGACCCAGTGCTCTCATTGACTCAAAGAACAGTTTGGGTTGGAAGGGACCTTGAAGATCATCTAGGTGTCCTCCTGAAGAGGAACGTTTTTCTTGCTTACACAGAGGTTGCTTTGCCTGTGGTGAAAGTCTGTTACAGTCTGCATTATAACCCATCCTCCACGAGCCTGCCCAGCTATCAGCAGCCAGGAGGGAGACCCATGCCCTGGAGAAACGCCACCCAAGAGTGACCTGCTATCACCACGTATGGCTGTGCTAAAGCCAGAGCAGCTCTTGCTGACACTGGATTTCACCCTGGATGGTTCCTTGCCTTCAACCTAGCCCTGAGCGCCTGGTGGATGCCACATTTTGGGTCTGTAATTTTTTTTCCCCTTCCTAAGGCTCCTGAGCTGGATGTTGAGAGAGGCAGAAGTGTTACTTTTCTGGCACCAATTCTTCTGGCAAGTACAGCATTTTTGGTAATTTCTGTTCAGAGGAAGAAAAAAAAAAGCTTAAGGCAGGTAGAGCCTCAGTGAGTGGTATTTTCTGATGTTCATTTTCTTCATCTTCCCTTGCTCAGCCCAAGTCAGACAGCCAAACCATTAAAATAAAACCCTTTTTCTAGAAAAGCTGCATCAAGTGTGCTCGTGCGTGCAGGTGCTCCAAATACCTGCAAACAGCTGTACCCCTCCTGAGGAAAGCAACACAGCCCTCAGCCAAACCCCCCACTGCTGCCCCATGCCAACCCCATCCCACCAGAAAAAGCTGAGACCGGTGGGACTTCGCTCTTGTGCTGTTCACAAATGACCTCGTTGAAAAAGACGTGGTGGTCTCACCCCATTGCAGGGGCAGAAGCCAACAGAGGAGGAGGCTCTATCAGTTGATACTCACACGATGTCTAAAAAGGAAAGTGTGTCTCTCCAAGGACTGAAATTCTTGCTCCAAGGAAGGATCCTGCAGACCCTGCTCCAGGCACCACTTTCCTGTGCTCCCTTTCCACACACACACACACACAGAGAACCAGTCTCTCTTTCCCAGTGGAGATGAGGACATGTCAGAGCCAGTTGAACGCCCAGCAGGAAGAGGCACAGAGGAGATCATTACTTTTGCCATCCACCCTTTACTTTTAAATTCTGCCAGCCAAGAGCTTTCACTGCACTGCGAAGAGCTTTGGCCACCGTTCCACTGCCTCTCATGTTTATTCAGTCAGACTGTTAAAAATTAATGAAGTGGATGCGCTGTTGATCTCAAAAGGGCCCTTGGTGCAGCATCCCAGCTCACCCACCGCTCAGCACTGCTGGGGAAGCCTGTGGAGAGGCAACAAAGTCGGTGTGCAACCCAGCCCTGTATGGCAGAGAACATGTAAAGGCTTCTCTGCAGACACAGCACACACTGACTGAGTTTAGGAAAGATTTTTAAGAGAGGCAGAATTTAATGATTTTAAAATTGGGTGGTTTTTTTAAACAGAAAATCCCTCCCTAAGAGCATAAAAGGTCTCATGTTCAGATGCTTATCTGATGCAAAGGTCACCAGGGGATGGGAGGTCTTTCACTGATCTGGGTGAGGTACTAATCTCCGCCCCTTTGTCTGCATTGTAGCTATTGCTGGCCAGGAATGTACCGTTTTTGCAGCTACACACGTTCTATTTCCTACAGAAAGCTGTGCAAATGCAGAGAACGTGGAGCCAGAGTCCCACGCAGCACCGAGCAGGGTGGGGTGGCAGACACCTGAAAGCTGTGCAGAGGGAAAGGGGGAATAAATGCTATTCCAGAAGTGCTGGGAAGGATGCAGAGGTCAGACAGACCCACGGGAGGAGAGGAAGACAGCGACAGAACAAAGAGAAAAACCAGAAGAATTTAATGGATAAAACCTCCAATATATAAATATGTGTTTTTATATATATGTGTGTGTAAGGTGAGAGCAAAGGAGTATAATGTTTTTCTATATTCCCACACCTGCCAGGGAATGTCCATATCCAGGCTGGATTTACCTACCATGGTTAATCGTGGCAATTAAGCAGATTGGTACTAAAATCAACTGTCACTGTCCCACACTCAGAAGTGAGACCATGCTCGGGCGATGGGGACCTTCCAGCCTGCACAGGCTGTGGCCAGGGAAAGGGGACTCCTGCACCTCTGGAGTTGGGCCTGCCCCTGCCATAGGTGTCACCAGGATGGATCCAGTTGTGCTGTGAGCCTGCAGTTGCTGACAATTCTTTTATTATGCTGTAGTTAACATCAACTTAAACTGGCAGCTCAAAAATACAACCCACCAAAGACATCCTCGCCCCCCAATTAGCACAGGAAATCCAGAATCATTGTCACATGATAAAAGAATGATTTATTAGAGCAACTTTATGATAAAATTATATAAAATAACAATTTATTTGTTTAAAGACGTCCACAATATCACCTTGAAACAAAATGTACAGATACTGCCTATAATCCAAACAAAAATAAATAACCATTCAAAACAAAACAAACAAACAAAAAACCCCGAAACAAAACCCCAAAAACCAAAACAAAAAGTGTGTGTGGGGAAAAATCAGGGCAGGAGAACCAAATCTGAATTATACACAGCATTTCAAGAGGGTGTGGAAAAGAGAAAGTCATTAATCGATTCAAGTTATACAAACGTGTTTCAGCTTTACTCTCAGACAGCTTAGCTTGCATTTGTGTTGCATGCAAATGGAATGATCCAGTGAACAGTTCAGAACAGCAGAATCAGCAGCATAACAACAGCAGAGAGTGAAATAGGCACAATTCAGCACAGGGCACATCGAAAGTGAACAGGTAGTTCTGTCTGGTCTTTGCAAAAAGTTATACACATTTACTGAACTGCAAAAATAGCTAAGTGTGATCTGCAAAATAAGAGCAAAACTAGTAGAATCTTGCACTTAAATACTTTTTACACTTTTTAATCTATCTTTTCTCTTTTTTTTTGTCTTTTTTTTTTTTTGTCTCCTCTTTTTTTCAGTAGGCTGTATGTAAACATTCCCCTAGTTGTACCTTTACTAAAATACTCGAAGATGATGCAGACAATCTTTTCTCCTGGAGCACCACCGCTACATGAGATCACCGTAGACACATTTAGGTCCTCGCTCACAAAGCTCCTACACATTCTCACAGGAATTTACATTCACTCCATCAGAAGAAGAGTAACAGGTTTCTACATTTGAAAGCGTCGAACTGAGAAGGTGGTTTTCAAGTATAGTGGAAGAGCTGAGGGCTGGGATTTGGAAAGGTGCTCACAGCGTCAGGCACCCGAGGTGTACAGGAGCCCAGAAGGACCTGAGAGGCTTTGAAAACCCCACCCTTTGTTACATTTCCTTAGTCAGACACAAAACACATGAGAGCAACACGGTACAAGTGCCACCCACAGGTCAGCGTCACCCCTACCAAACTCCACACAAGGCCCCCCCATAGCTCATGGAAGCCAACAGGAATCCCACGCACTGATCCTGGGCCACCCACTACGCACCCGCCACGGCCCCACTGGAGTCACACAGAGGCATGTTTCCGTGGCTGCATACAGTACTGCTTGTAAGAATGAAGAGTGGGTGACTGAAGGAGGTACAGTCAGACAGCAGCTCTTTGGCTTATCTGGAGCAGAGGAGTGCAAATGGGGCGCTCTGCGAAGCAGCTGATACAAGCGAAAGTACGTTGTTGCGATTCATCACTGACTAGCAAAACTGGTGTAAATGCACAGACTGAAGGATGAACATTGTGTCAGGACACACAAGCATGTTATAGCTTGGCCGAGCCACAAATAGAACAAATCAAGCTGTGCATCCTCCCCCCACTTCACACACCCATCTCCAAATTATAGACAGACACCCATCGTTGCATCCTTATTAGTCACTTGAAAAGGGTATTTTGCGGGTTAATTAACTGCTGTAAGGTGTCTGTGGGCTCTCTCTCAGGTTCAGAACAGAGCAACCAAGGAAGAAAATCCATCCCTGATGTTTTCACAAATGAAAGAAGAATCAAGCAATTTTCAAGTGAAAGTGAACACAAGTCCCATCAAGGACATGCTGTAGAGAACAAAATCCACTATAGCAGAGCCATGAAGATGTGGAAATGTGGGTAACAACAACTGAAGTTGGATGTCTGAGTAATTCACATGTCTCTGCAGCAAAACTGAAACTAACTGCAACACCTTATCCGTGAAGGTCCTTTAACTCCTAGTGAGTTGGGGTAGCACCTGGTCAGTTCAAACCCTCACCAAGAAGGGTTTGAAAAGGTTGTGTCTGGTACGTCAGGAATGATACCACCACTTACGGTATTCATCAAGGACACAGTCAGGTACTTCAAGAAAAGACAGATCAGAGTAAACGACCGAATGAACACATTCAGACAGGGCATATATTACAGGCAGAGGAACATCAAGGGCAAATTCTCCTTTTGTTTTGTTTATTCTGCATTCACCTACATGAAATCCAGCAGATTTCTTCATGGAAGAGTAACTCCGCACAAGCAGATGAGTCTTATAACCTACTGGGAATCTTGGAAGAATATTTGCACCTATTGTTTACCAGCCAGCATCTTGCACACTCAAAAGGAAGCTAACAGCCTGTTAGCATACTCCCAATTTGGGGACCGATCCTGTTTCTGCTGAAATCGATAGAAAGCTCCACTAGCTTCACCAGGAAAGCAATCATGGTCTCCACTAGTAAGGTTAAACACTTTGTGAGCATCCCTACTTAAGTCACCTCAGGAAGTTCCCACAGTTACAACATTTTAGCAGAAAAGCTCAGGTAACTACTGAAGCTAACTAAGGGATCCACTACCCACCCCAAAATATAAAGTCAGCACACAAGAAGCAGTCAAGCTTGGGAAACCATTTTCACTGGTTAAACTACACACTGTATGAGGGCAAAGTGGAACTCATCTGCTCACCTTTCCCAGCAAATGTATCCTCCACAGCTACAAAAGAACTTCTTTACTTGATTATTGTTTATTGACTGGGAAGAATGAAAAGGGAATTGATACAAGACAGAAAAAACTGGGAGCAAACACATCTGGAAGAAATCCCCTCAAAACCAGAACTTTTGTGCTTAAAGCAACAAAAGAAATTGCTTGGCATTTTGCAGTTTAACTGAAAGACAGAACACAAAACCCAACTTTTTTTTAAGCAAGGAATTGCTCAGTGCAACTGCACAAGATCCTCAGTATTTCTAGGATTATAACGGACCCCCCAAAATCCAGACAAAAATCCCAGCTGTACCAAGTGCTTGACACTGCTGAATAGTTTCTGGAGAATGCCACAGAATGGCACCTTCAAGCACTGCAGCACTGAAAAATATTCGTAACAGAACTAGCCATAAAGGTGGAGCTACATTGAAGCTATTGTTTTTTCAGTGCTGTCAAGTGAACACGAGTTCACAGCAACTGTGCAATTAAGTTTATTACATGAGCCATTGGAACAGATGTCTTTCTTAGCAGTTAGCTAATCGTAAACATCTTAGTCTTTGGCCCAGCCAAGAGCATGTGTAGCTCATTGTAAAAAGATTGTATATATTTAAAAAAAAAAAAACCAACAAAACCAACAACAGTTTAAAGACAGCATTTGTACCAAAATAATGAAAATTTGGCAAGCTAACCTGTAAAATTGGACTTTTTGTACCTACCCCAAACTTTGGGGTCATCAAAAATAGTAACTGCAGTAGTAGCCTTTACATTCATACCATGATTAACTTTTACACTTTCTTGAGAGGAAAACAAAAGGTTTACTCCATCTTAATTTGGTTTTTGGACTGAAAATGAGACAGTGCACAACTTCAGTGTGGTCACCTTTTTTTTTTTTTTTTTACAACCACTGAAAAGGACTTCTTACACAGCTACACTAAGAGTTTCTCTTAGAAACCCAAGGTATTGCACAATCATTCCATTGGATTTACACATTGATTCTAACAGAGCTGTAAATGCTTCAGTTGTACAATTAAAAAAAACCCCAAAACCCAAAAAAAAACAACCCAGAAAGAACCAAATGGTGGTTTTTAACTTGCACCTCATCAGAACTGCAGAACAGGCCAATGCAGGAACGCTTTAGCTGGGGCAGTATTGAACAGAGCGTAGGCAAAGCCTGTTTTCTTACGGCACACTGGAAGAGTGAGAGTCATTTTCCAAAATCAGTTTGCCTCTATGCTGAATATGTGCTGCTCCACAGCGCTTGTCCTGTTTAAAAGGCATACACAGACTTTCCATTCACCCTCACAGCATAGATTGGGGTTGTTTTTGTGCAATGTGTTAGCAATCTAAACAACTGCTCCACACAAACTGTCCACAAACCACTCATACACAACACTAACGCAACAGTAGATTACAATATGATAGCAATACAAAATATTGTATCAGATCACGTATTTCTCTCCATCTGGAATGAAATTTGAATCTTGTAAGCTAGAAGACCCACAGTTCGATTTCTGTGTGTAGTTTCTCATCTGTGCTGGGGACAGAGTCTCCAGCGTGGACCCAGAAGTGTTAGCAGTCCTGACTTTAGTGGCTGTAGGTTGTTTAGCAGCAGAAGATGCTTTGTTACTGGCAACTATGTCCAAGTTTCCAGTAGGGTCAACGATAGCGTTTATGACTGGGGGGAGAAAAGAAGGAAGAGAGAGAGACATACACAGACATATTAGCAGCACTCAGCAGTTCCTAAACAGAAAGTTGCTGCTTACATTTCAACAGCAGTAGAACTGTAGACAGTACTCATGTTCATTTCAGTCAGGGTGTTTTCCTCATCAATACCTTCAGGCTTTGAGCAGCTTTAACAAGCAAAACCTCTCCCAAACTGAAGCTATGAGGACATTCAACTTTCTTGCTGCTACAGCAGCCAAACAGAAAGCTTTTATTTAGCAGGAGTCCAAAATAACACCTATATGTTTTTGTATGTCTTTACTAAGCTTCTAGATGATGCAAGAGCTTGTCTTGCCTCTTCTATTGCAGAGCTCTGTGTAAAAAATTCAAGTCCAAAAAGCACAGCACACCTTCCTGGCTGAAAGAGCTGCTAAATATTATTTCAGCAGAACAGACCTCTGCCAGCTCATCTTGTGGGAATATGCTAATAACCACAAATGAAGCATTTCTACAAGAAATTTCTTAAAAATTTGCAGCACAAGATAAATCTACTGTTCATTCCATAGGCACTCATCAAGAGAGCGCTATGCTAACAAACTGAACCTCTGCAGGCTTCCCCAGCTTTCACTGGCCAATCAAGCCACATCATTTTACTTTGTGCCACTTACTGAGATTTGAGAGATAAAAAGAACATGTTACATGACCAACCTTCAAGTTGTTTCTGAACTCTCCTGAGCTCCTTCAGGATAGAACTGATTTCCTAGAAACAAAAGCATCAGAATGGAAAATTAAGTAACAAAGTACTCAACTGACACAGGAATCTAGTCTTACCTGATCAAGAAGACTCAAAGTGAACTCCAACCCTGTTTAACAGAATGGGACAAGGAAAGGCTGAGACAGTTGGGATTGTTTAGCCCAGAGAAGAGATGATGTTGGGGAGACCGTACTGTGAACTTTCAATAGTTAACAGGGGCTTACAAGAAAGATGGGGACAGACCTTTTATTAAGGCCTATTGCAATAGGAAAGGGAGTAATGGTTTTAAACTAAAAGAAGATAGATTTAGACTAGATTCAAGGAAGAATTTTTTTACAACTGAGCTGGTGAAACACTGGAAGAGGTTGCCCAGGGAGGTGGTAGATGCCCCGTGCCTGGAAACATTCAAGGTCAGGTTGGACAGGGGTCTGAGCAACCTCATCTAGTTGAGGATGTCCCTGCTCATTGCAGGAGGGTTGGACTAGATGACCTTTAAAGGTTCCTTCCAACTGAAACCATCCTCTGATTCTATGATCGGTATCTAGGAGCATCTGCTCAGCCCACGGGGACCTCTGCTCTGCATCATTTCATCAAGTGCTGCAACACCACCCTGTTCATAGCCACAGTGGGGTTTAGATTTGAAATGCCAGCCAGATTAACTGCACAGAGGCTCCTTCACATCCTCCTTAACACCAAATGCACAAAGGTATTTGCAAACTCTTAGATCAAAGCAATTGGCCACATATATATGACTGTAGCACCGAGCTACACGGGTCCTGCACAGTTGTACCTATATGGCATTAGCCATATCTGCTGGGTTTATTCCTGTACTTAAATCCCTACCATCAGTCCCCATAAACGACAGTGAGAGGTCATGAGAGCACAAGCATCCCCTAGGGCTGAAGCTTTTTTATTGCCCTGTTATCGAACTGTTATGGGTGAGGCAAAACATCCACACGAAACACTTGTCTACAACTGAAGCTGTGGCAACCACACGGTAGGTGATGCTTTTGGTAGATGTTTAAATGAGTCCTAATAACCCCAAACTTAAACCTCGGTTAAGGGACTGGGCCTTTGAAGATGAATCACAAAGGGAGAGGGAAAGATTCTGGTGATACACAACAGCTGGAGGAACTCCCTTTGTCACACTTCAAACAGCAACAAAACCCTGCAGTTCAACACACGCAAACGGACTAAAAGTTTCAGAGATGGGTTTGAGAAGGGCCAAAGTTTGTCATTTTTGTTTCTTACACAGCTTACATGGGTGCAAGCCTCTGGTATTTCACTGGTTTGCATAGTCTTACCTTGTTTGATGTCTTCAGAATTGGTACTTCGTTTTCTGAATTAATTTTGGCCTCCATCTCCTCCCATGTCCTTTCTGAGTTTTGAAACAGAATCCTGCAGCACAAAAAAGCAGGTCTTAAAATCACCATCCAAAAGCCTCTTGTTTAAAAGACTTAATTATCACAAGATGTGGCAACAAAGGAGATTAGTGGATTAGTGACTGAACAAGGCAAAGTGTCTTTCAGCTGATTTAGGAACAATCCAAAGTCCTTCCCTAACTGATGCCTTCTAGAGTCACAACAGGCTTTGAAGAGCCTTCACAAGCCTTGGTGACCTGCAGGGTTTCTAAGAGCCTTGGGACAGGGGAGGAAAGAGGATGCAATCCACCAACAGAACACATTTTCTACTTTGAAATGCTGCCTGCGCAAAGAATTAGCAAAGATACCAACAGGCATTACAAATCCAGCATTAAAATTCCAAAGGCTAAACGTATGAGGAAAAGAGATAATCATGTTACCTTTCATTCACTGCACACACAGTTTCCTATATCTAGATTCCCACCATCTTGATAAAAAGACTTTCCAAGACAACAATGCATTACCTTCCACAAGCAGCAAGCCAACAAACTCAGCAGCAAGTCAACATCTCAGGCTAGGGATAAAAAATTACTTACTTCATTTTTTCAGCTAGGTTTTCTGTATTTTCACGAATTGTATGTGATAACTGGGACACTGGGTTCAGCATCAGATTGTCAAAGATTACCTAAAACATAAGGGCAGATCAGAAAAATTTTAGCAGAAGAGGCATACTATAAAACTAGACATTTCTACAGTAAATGATCTCCACTGAAACATCTCCATTGATGGGGATGATATTTGAAGCTTTAGGGAGATTAAGATGACATGCAGCTTTGTTGCAGCACTTTGGCAAAAGGATTAATGCTAACTTGGGTTTTTTGTTGTGGTTTGTTTGGTCTTTTTGGTTGTGGTTTTTTTTTTTTCTTCTTCCCCTTGAGGAGAGTAGAGCTGTTTGCAGTAAGGTAATTATTTAAGCATTTCTGAAAGAAAAAGCTTAAGGCTTTCCAAGCCTCACAGGCACCACCCCTCCCCCTCCCCCCAAAAAAAAAACCCCCACCACCCCAAAAGCCAAATCACAATGCAAGAAATCACACAAGCAGTCTAACCAAAAACATCTAATGTGGTTTATGGGTTCAAGCCACCTCCACAACCACGTACTTCCACCATGTTACATTCTGCTTTATTAAAAACAACAACAAAATAATCAGGTCTTGTGGTTCTGAAGAGCCCAGAGGCCTTTGCCAGGAAAGCCCACATGAGCTGGGGGCACTCTGAACCTTGGCACATCTCTGCAGGACAGTGAGGGATTGTTTCAAGTCAGTCACAGGACAGGAGCAGCACACCTGTGGCTCAGGCAGGGTGTCCCATCCGTCCGTCCATCCATCATCCCCCTGCCCCATCAGCCTGAGTCACACTCTCCGCTCCAGAGCAGCAGAGTGACCACGCTGGAGCCCAGCTCTCACCTCTGGCCTCTGCCCCAGCTCCTCCTAACTGGAGCCAGCAGGCAGAACGCAAACAGGGGGCAACATCTGAGTGCTCCATCAGCAGCCTGGGCCTCTGCTTACCATCACCCTGGTAGAGCCCTCAACTCCAACAGCTTCCTTACCCTTACCCTTACTTAAGCGTCATCCCCGTAATCTCCAGGTTACCCATCTCTCTCACCCCAGAAGAGCTGCTTGAAATGGCACAGGCTGGAGGGAGCAATGCAGTCTGCACAGCACAGCAAGGAGCCATGCTGCAGACACTCCTCATAAGGTCCCAAAGTCCAAATCCTGCCACTGCTGCTCTATGGCAGCTCTGACCAGCATGCCCATTGCAGAAAAATAGGGTGCCTTTACTGATCAGGAGCAACTGTTTGCATGCTGGAAGTTCTTGCCATCAAACTACTGATGCTACAGATTTCAAAGTTGAGGCTTTTGTGCTTTTCTTTAAATGAGCAGTAAAAGGCTTAAGTGGGCTCTGACACACAATGTCTCCTCCCAAACAAAACCTGAGGCTTGGTCACTTGTTAACAGAGTTTTACACAAGAGAGGAAACTTCCAGGCAGTACTGGCAAGAAGGCTGATCCTGTTCCCCTTTTTTTCTTTTCTTTTTTTAAGCACTTTGTATCCCTACAAGTCAGGGCTTTTGATAAGTTCCTTTTTTTTTAAAATAGCTTCCTTTGGCAGTTTAGAAAGCACAGGTATACATACACAGCTTAAAGCAATGTCATAGATAAAGTAAAGTAAAAGGTGGCCTGCCTCCTCACGGTTTCTTGTCCTTGTTTTTCTTGATGGATCCTCTTCTCTATTATCATTCATATTTTGGTCAAAATCCTTCAGTTCCACTGATCCCGGAGGCACTTTCTGGTAGTTCAGACTTGCTTCTGGAATGTGCTGCACCAACTTGGAAATAATGAGTAATGAGTCATTAAAAATTAGTAGGGAAGGAGACACACAGGCACTCACTGCAGGTATTGCAGACTTTCAGGCAAGCCCCAGAGGAACACTGATTCATGTAAGTCTTGTTCAGACAGGTATGGGTTCCTAAGCAAATTACCAGACCCCAACCCTGCACGCATCTACCCACTGGAGTCATCCTACAAAACTCAGTGGGGCTGTTCCACTTTATAATTGAAACTTGAACACAAATTTGAAAAGTACATCTTTGCCTTTTTTGAACTTAGGTTAAAACTTTAAAAGGCCCTGTTTTCCCATGTTTAATATTTTAACCTATCAATCCAACAGTAAAGCCACACTAAAATTAATCTGAAAACATTTAGTAACACATGGAAGAGATGAAAAAGCAATACAAAACCACTGATAATGCAAATAATTAACAGGAAGAACAGAAAAGGCAAGACACTGACTCCTGTTCAGTTGACTGACACACAAAAACTCTAAAAGAAGGGAAAGAAAATAACAGTGACATGACAGACACAAAAATAATGGGATGGAAAGTGCACCTGAGATGGATATGCCAGCCGAAAAGATCTACGAGCAATCTGTGTTAAAACAGAAACAAAGAGATCAATGCCAGTGAATGACTGGGACAGCAAGTATCAAAGAGAACACATGGTTCAGGGTTATTTTGGGGTGACATTCCCAAAAGCGCATTCCTGAGGACCAGCACTTGATTGCCCACCCACTGCATGCACTGAAGCCCATGGAGGTCCTGGTCACCAACTAGGTCTGCAAAGGCAGACTTGGGCAGCTCCTCAGTTACTTCAAAACTGCTGAATGGAAACCAGTAGCCCTCCAAGCACAGAGGAAGGGCTAAACATACAGCCCAGGAGGTTCTTGGGTTGGCAAAGCACACAGCTCTTGTGAGTTAACCATGTGCCATCCACGGTCCAGGCTCCCCACGCTCTATGCAACAGCACTTGGGTTATACACAGGCAGAAGGTACAAGGTACAGGGGCACAACAGCCAAAATGTTTAGCTAAGCTTCTCTTTTTTTAAGCACACTTTCATGAAGTGCAGAAACAGTAAGTCAGGCTGCTTGCAGTGCTGAAACAGCGTGAGGAGGAAGTGAGATATTCCTGCAGGGCAGCAGCTGTCAGCACAACCAGCTGGAGACACGGTAAGGACAGCACCTGCTCCCCCATCACCCCGAGATGCCTATGGGACCTGGTCTCTGCTGCTTCCTGCTCTGTCACGCCTGCATGCACTTCTTCCCATCACACCAACACTCTTACTGAGTACGTCAAACAACAACTTAATAGAAATAATTGGGCTCTTAAGTTTTTGCTGTCTCAACTTTGAAAAAAACCCCAAAAAACAAAAGACCAACCAGAAGAATTTCACACTTCTGTGTGGAAGCGGCCAGTGATTCGGGGTGACCCACTTGCAGCAGCCAAGCTTCCAGTTTGACTGCTCTGCAGAAAGCTGGGTCCTGCAAAACCTGTAAACCCACAGCCCAAGGCACCCCAAACAACCCCAGGCTTTGGTAAACAGGAATTGTGAATGTTTCACCCTTGCTGAACTCTTTTTTTGGTTTGTTTGGATTTTTTTTTTTGCTTAATTTGTAGCAGTGCTCAGCTCAGTATGCCAAGAATCTAGATATTATAAACTATACAGCTGAGGCTACGAAAACAAACAAAACCACCCCAAACATTCACTGGGGGAACTGAAAGCCTTCCTGGCAAACATCCAAGGCAGCGCTGGACCTGGAAGAACAGAACTTGAAGAGTAAGATGGAGCTTAAGGTTTAAACCTTAACTTTTAAAAGAACACTCACAACTGTAATCTTTAACCAAGCTTCCCAATAAAAGTAATTGAAAAAGCAATTCATACGAGGCTGAGAAATGCTGTGCCACACACTGGTCTAAAGTGAAGCTTCGGATACAGCATTCAACCCTCAAAAGTGGTTCTAGCATCAGTATTTATTTTTCCTGCATTTTCTCCCACGTTATTAGAATAGGTATAAAAATTTAGTAGCAGAAAATCAAGACCTAGCAGAACAGGACACAACACTGCCTGAGCAGTAGGAGAGACGGTCACATGGAGCAAACATTTCTTATTCACATAGTTTCTTTTATCAGATGTTCCACCACATTACTATAACTACAGTAGCTATTTCTCATCACTGCAACCTTTGCTAGAATATTCAACACAAAGTTGTTTAATAAACACTCACAAAATTCACAGCGCTTCACATCACACACACTGATCCTCAGATAATTTCTAGCAACTTCCCTGCATTAAGCCAGAGTAATTATTTTAGCACAGATTCAGCAGCACCCAGGCTGGGGGAAGCGTGTCTGCTGATTCTAGCCTAGTTCCAAAGATGCAATGCATGTATATTAACCCTGTATCAGTTTCTATCACTGCCATTCAGAACATGAATCCCAAGATGAACAGTTCAGGATCCCAAGCTAGCCAAGATTTAGCTTTATGTCTCCACTTCACAGAAAGCCCTGCTGATTTAACCTGTTCCTGGCCATCACTACCATGGGCAGCTCCACGGATGCACAGTGGAGTGAGGCTAGTTAAAAGCCTTTGTGGTTTTCACCACAGGCTGAACACACCGAAGGTTATGGCCCCTGGTCTGTCTTCATAGGCTTCTATCAGTACTTCTTCACTCACACCACTGCAAGGTCTCAAACTCTGCTCTGGCAGCGGGTACTGCCAGCAGCGTTACCTGCAGCACGACACAGCCCTGTATGTGCTCTCCTGCGAGGGGGCTGATGGGCACATCCCCAATTCACCTGGGGCCGAGCAATCCTGGCTTTGCAATCCTACCAATCAGCATCACAACCACGTGTGCTGCAGCTCGTAATTTTGCACGGAGTAGAAATACTGTGTTTTGCAGGTGTTCTTCCTCTAGCAGCAGAGGACATCCCTCTGTATGAACTGACTTATGGCTGTGCTTTTCAGCTGCACTCAACAAAAAAGCAGAGTCGATTTTCTGGAAGGAAGTGAGTATTGAGTACTGGTCATTACCAACCCACAGCAAACATTTCACTTGTAAGACAGAAGTAAAGTAGATTTATCACTTTAACTGCTCCAAAAGAATAGTACAAAGGCAGTTTTGCAGGTGTGGCACTTGCATGGAAACAAAGCAATAAAACACTTTATCCCAGAGCCTGAAGTTACTGTGAAGCATTTGTGCACTGTGGCTCCAAACAGCCCCAGCTCCCTGAGCAGGCTGCAGTTGACCTCTGTTTAACATGAGTGCAGCCACACTCGCCTGATCTGGGCATCTCCCTGCAGTTCTGCTTTGAACGTTCAGTGTGGAACACTGCAGGTTACAGGGCCTCCAACTACTCTCTTGGCAGGGTAACAGTTTTGGTCCTCAGCTTTGAGCCCTGCTTAGGGCAACAATTCTGTAATTCTCACAACAGTCAAAGAAAAAAGAGGGCCAACAGGCCCATCTGAACAGCAGATGAAGAGAGTTGTGTGTATGTTTAAGCCCACACTGGTGGTAGCCAGGAGGGAATTTTGATTTAAAAAGCAGCAAAAGCAATTTTACTTTAGCAGCTGGAACCTCCTGGTGACCCTCCAGAGCCCCTGCCCATGTCCATCAATACAGACGTGGCGGGAAGGGACACCAGAAGCACCTGCACAGTGTTTAAATAGCCCTGGCAGAAAGGACAAAATACAGAAGAGGTAGAAAATATACAGCTGATACAGGGCATGCAGCCAGAGCACACGGTCACTGCCTTATCTGAAACAAGAGAGGCTGAGGCTTCCTGGTACAGCAGCACAGCACGCCCGTGCCACCATGTTCCTCAGATGGAAACTTCAGGGACCAAAGTCTGACTAGAGGCCATGAGATCCTTAAGAAATAATGAGGAATATCCCATTTTGACAGTTGGCCCTTCCTGGAGGAACAGTAAGTATGCCCCCAACAAAAGCCAAACTTGCCCATAACCAGTATAGCCCTTGACCCACCTCCTGACCCACCTCCCACCTCTTGCAAAGCTGGTTGTGGCACAAGAGAAGGCAAAATAACGTGTACCCTAAACAGACTGCAGTCAGTCTTTCTGCTGGGCCTTTACAGGGGGACAGGGCGTGAGGCTTTTTTAATGCTGCAACAACTGAGGACACTGCCCTGGAGTCCCACTGCAACCATACCCCACATACTTGCTCACATTCAGAAGCAGAGGTTTCTGTCTTTTGGGATCTTACCTCTTCTCTTGCTGATATGGTGGAAGCAGGAGTGTTGGGCACAGAGCTGAGGGAGGTGCTTGGTCCCGTCCCTGATGAACTCTGTGAGTCCCCATCTCCAGCAACATCGTGAATCTCTCGAGCAAGGATGGCCACATCCTTCACCAAGGTCTGGCTGAGTCTGAATCACAGGGCATGCAGATGAGCCATTAGGACACACAATACAACAAGTCTCATAAAATATAAAAGGAGGACCCACCAAATGTTTCTATTTATAACCTCTGCAGAGGCTAGGGAAAGCAGGGTGCCAAGGAATACTCTGGCTACATACAGGAGGCACAAAATAAATCCATTCCTCTCCTGCACCCAGCTTCAAAGCAGAGATTTCATAACAAGCAAATTCTAGTGAGTACATGCTATCAGAAAGCACTGGAGAAAATCCATAAAGAAGTGTTAGATTATTGCTCCCCCACCCACCCACTCTACTTTTTTTTAAAAAATGTTTAATAGAACACGACCACTTTTTCTTCTTGAGACTTCTTTCTTTCCCATCTAAAAGCCACATAAGGAAAAGGTTTTCTTCTTTGTTACTTAAATAATAAAATTGCAAACTTTCTTTCCTTCTCCTTTGTGGTTTATAGGCTGTAAATCAAAGTATGTCTCCACGTTCTTCAGAAGGGCTGCTGCTATTACCAGGGTAAGCACAGAGGAATCTGGTTTTCAGAAACCAAATCTCGAAACTTCATGGCTCTTGACAGATATCCAGTTAACACTCAGTGATTGCACCATTCTACTCTACTTGCTCTGGATCTCAAAAAGAGTTTTGAAGTCTCTGATGGTTGCTAGCAGAGGTTAAAAAAGCCCACTTCAAGAGTAGCTGCTGTGGTAATTTAAGAGAAAAGCTTCTAAGAAAAAAAATAAATCTTCCAGCTAGCTAGCTTCATCTGGAAGATACTTAAATTAAAAAACCAAGCAATGTAATAAGACTGTCACTTCATCAAAACGTTTCCTCGAAAACACGTAAGTGAACTAATAAAGAGCAGTTTCATCTGCCTGCCTAAGGTGCCCCCTATCTGTGCTGTCACTGAACACATCCATTATATGATTCACTTACTATAAACAAGTGGCATTTTCCCTTTTAACTCTCTCTGACTCCTCTAAACCCCTCCCAGTTAATTTGGGAGCAGCAACGGAAATCAGGACTGCAATTACAAAGCAGAGTCTCTGACCGAGCCCTGCAACGTGCAGCGCCAGACAAGTCTGACACAACCATTTATTTATAGCTGCTGCAACTGCAAGCGCTCTCCCGCGCCAGGGACGCTGCTAGAAGGGAAACCAGCCTCTCCCACATGCACACTTCGTGCAGCACAGGTAACGCAGCCTGGTGTGAAGGCTGACATACTTTGCAGCAGCCTGACAGCAATGCTCAAGTGAGAAAATCCCCTTTGAGATCGGTGCAGCAAGCATGAGCTGGAAATGCTGGCCAAAAGCAGACAGAAGACGGCTTCCGCAATTGAAAGTATGTCAAGTATGGCCAGGACAATGGAAGACCAGTATTTCTGGAAAGTTGGCATAATGCAGTTGCATATTAGAGATGTCAAACCTAAAATGCCACTGTTTAAAAAAAGAATCTATTTGCTTTACTGCCGAGGTCCTCCAGGCAACCACCAGACCACCAGTATACAACAGGTCCCGTATCCAGGGACATCAAGCTCGGCAACAACTCATTTATACACAAGGCCCAGGCAGATATTCTTGTTTGGATGCAATTGTGCGAAGTACAGAGCTTTCTGTCTCACAGTGACTGCCTGCTGCTCCCTCACCAGCTTCAGGCAAAGCAATTTCAACAAGTTTACATGTTCAGTCTTTGCTAATCCATTTGACTTCCTCTGCAGAGAATTAGGACAGTTCATACCAACCGGTTCATGCACACACAGTGGCTTCCAGCAGGAAGCAGAGATCAGCAGGTACAGACAATTACATCTTTTGACAAACTTAGAGCTAAAAGAGAATACCCATCCACAGCTTGAACAAGAAACAAGCCAAAGTACAACCTCACTTCCCCGTGCCCTGGCATTTTCTAGCCAGAAAGTACAACCAGCACTGCTTAGGCAGGGGCTGTAAAGCCAATGTTCAGATATGAAGGAGGTGGGGAGCACAACAGGAGACTGCTTCTCCTTCTACCTCCACACCTGCATTTATTTTGAACACCAAAGAAAACAAAACATTTTCAGCACGTGGGTCGATGCATAAAGCCCCACCTCACCTGGCTATTTCTGCTATCTCTGCTGTTTGGGCCATGAAGTTGTAGGGGTCAGGATGGTCATCAAAATCTTCATCGTCGTCCGTTTCTCTGCCGTTGTGCTTCTGCTTGCTCAGTCCAGAGCCACGTATCCTTGGTGTTTGTGTGGCTGTTGAAGTATGGGAGCGTTTGTGTTTAGGGGAGCTGTGATTTGAGCCATACTCCTCCTCCGAAGTAGAAGTGTAATCTGAACCCTGCTGTCTCCGCCTTGATGCTTATAAAAAATGAATTGGTTTCAGACGAGGAAAGTAAAGATTAACTACAAAAGGGCAAAAAGGTAACACAAAACTAGCCCAAGAACACAAGGAAAGGAGAGTTTCTGTGCAAATTTTAAGTTAGACAGCCCATTCTCAGAGCTTATTTCAAAGTTGAGCCCTTCTATGGCTCTGATTCACTGCAGAAATTTGGTGTGGGAAATTCCAATGGAAAAGCAAAATGACTGTTAACAACTCCAATGTAGTAATTACCACAGACTTGGCTTTCCATGCACAGAAGCTCTGCGTATAAGTAGCACACGTTTCAGACTCCTCACAGTCCCACAGAAGTCCTTTTCTCAAGAGCCCAATTTTCAAGCCCTGCCAATTAGCTGCGAGTACAAGCAAAAGGAAGGGGTTTTTTTTGAGTGAAGAACAGACTATGGTGCTTGGTGTTATTTGCAAGAGTCCACTCCCACATTCAACTCCTGCCTCGCAATTCACCATTAATGACACTCTACAAGAAAGAGCGTTCACACAGCCAGGACCAGCTCCAACCCCTGGAGCCACGAAGAAGCTGCCCACTTATCCCAACTGGTTCTGCAGATCTGTAGACACCCATGTCCTCCTTGCACAGGAAGCATCAAGATGCCCTTATTTGAAAACTGGGCTCCTGGTTTTTTGCTGCCTCACTATGTTCTCTGTGGATCATTCCCTTCTTCCCTGAAGAATGAAGACCCAAAAACATGGAACCAGCCAAGTCATTTAAAACTGCAGCACCTCAAAAGCTTCATTGTGTCACCAAGATTATCATAACACTGAAACACTGCAAGCAAATCAAGCCAGATTCAGAGATCATACAAATAAAAATAACAAATCTGGCACGTAACATCCAGGTAGAAACTATATTTAATTTTTTTGACAACACAGTAATTAGTCCTAGTATTCCTCAACTATAAGCTATATAAATGTCTTGAGATATGCAGGAAAAATAAAGTTGCTCATATTCCATCAGTAGAGATTGTCTTTTTTTCTTTTAAACACAGGTTTAGAATCAAGAGGTCCCCCCTGTCATTAACAACAGTTTGAAAATGAAGTGCCTGATTTTCCATCCCTGTATGCCAAGGGAAACCAGAATCAGCTCCCTCCCTACCATTCAAATTACACTGAGTAAACAAATTGGTTACACAGAGGAGCAGGGAAGACAGGCCCTTAGCATTCAGAACTGGTAACTTGGATTATTCTGATGTTATCTGTGGGTTTCACATAAAGTTACTTCAGATGGCCAAACAATCCACTGGCATTTCTTGTCCCATGGCCAGATAGTTCATTCTGTTCCTCTGTTAGTGAGATTAACTTTCTCCCACTGGGAGAGCTGGAATTACTGTGGTAGCTAAACACTTTAAGAAGTCCTTCAATACATCAGCTACATCTGCCTCCTTACT
Organism: Porphyrio hochstetteri; assembly: GCA_020800305.1. Taxonomy (NCBI): domain Eukaryota; kingdom Metazoa; phylum Chordata; class Aves; order Gruiformes; family Rallidae; genus Porphyrio; species Porphyrio hochstetteri. The sequence continues at coordinate 61,957,153 of CM036908.1, read as the reverse complement.
CCCAAGGCTTGATACTCAATGCTTTCCAGGGTTATTTTTTATCAAGCTGAAAAATGTCTTGATGGCACAGTGCAAGAGTTCAGTTTATCAGTGTTTCACTTCTGCTTCAGGAACAGGGTGCTAGGTGTTGATTTACTAGATGTATAATAGCATTAGTACAGAAACATGCATCACACACTTGGTACAGCACAAGGAAGCAAGATGTACACTAGTGTACTTAGAGCTTGTACAAGGTCCACAATCCTATCAAGGAATTAGGAGGTTAGTATTTTAAGAGCAACTAATTCAGAGAAAGGATTAGCATCACCTGTTGCAACTACACACAAGGAAGGGTGTTAGCATGCTGCTACAGAGCTCTGGAAATCAAAAACCAATTCATTTAAACCACGAACTGGCCAACACTTATCATTTTTCTCCAAATGATTTGAAGTCTGTGGTCCAAAGGCAGAGGGAGTACAGACAGTGCCTCCTGTTTGGAAAACTCTGACCACATTATTTTGTTTTAAATTTGTTATTGTTTAACAAGAAGTCATTAATAGCATCATCTCAAAAGAAGGCAAGATAAGAGACTGCACATACTCTTTTAGCTCATTCACATTCTGATTTACATGCATATGAAAATGCGTAAGAACAAAATAATCATTAAAATAAAAGGGAAGCTAGATGCACTAAATCCAAATCAAAACAAGCAGCAAATAATATTTTTAGCATGCAATAAAAGTGAATCCTGCAAGAATAATTATTTCAACTATATGAAAATACACAAGGACACATCCAGAACTCGCAGACCTCTTACAAAAACACAGATCTGCTGAAAATTGCATCCCTCCAACAGGTCTGAGAAACCCAGTCAAAAGAGTTCTCCCTGCCCCACTGCCCCCCACAAGTCCTTCCTAAAAAGCAAAGCAAACAGAACGAGTTTGCCACACCCACTGTAGGTCAAGGACTACAGGCACAGACCAGGAGCTAGACCAAAGGTGTTGGGGCCAATCTGTAATTACCAATTACCACCTTAGAGCTGTCATCTGCATTGTCTCCATCTCTTAATTAAAGGCTTATTTCAGTATGATTAGCTGAGGTACTGAGGGAGCTGGCAGAGGTGCTCACCAAGCAAATGTCCAACATTTATCAACATTCCTGGCTAACCAGGGAGGTCCCAGTTGACTGGAGGTTAGCCAGTGTGATGCCCATCCACAAGAAGGGCCAGAGAATCTAGGGATCTACAGGTCTGTCAGTCTGACCTCAGTGCCAAAGAAGAGTTAGGGAGCAGATGATCTTGAGTGCCATGGCACATACAGGACAACCAGGTGATCAGGCCCTGTCAGCATGGGGTCATGAAAGGCAGATCCTGCTTGAAAAACCTCATCTCCTTCTATGACAAAGCAACATACTTAGAGGATGAGGAAAAGGCTGTGGATGCTGTTTACCTGGACTTCAGAAAAGACTTTGACAATTTTCCACAGCATACTCCTAGAGAAACTGGGTGCTCATGGCTTGACCAGGTGTACTCTTTGCTGGGTAAAAAAACCAAGTGGCTGGACACCCAGGCCCAAAAAGAGTTGTGTGAATGGAGTTAAATCCAGTTGGTGGCCAGTCACATGTGGTGTTTCTCAGGGCTCAGTCCTGGGGCTAGTTCTCTTTAATATCTTAACGACCTGGATGAGGGGATTGGAGTGCACCCTCAGTAAGTTTGCACATGACACCAAGGTGGACAGGAGTATTGATCTGCTTGAAGGTAGAGAGGCTCTACAGAGGGATCTGGACAAGACGGATTGATGGGCCAAGGCCACCTGTATGAAGTTCAACAAGGCTCAGTGCCACATCCTGCACCTGGGTCACAACAACTCTATGCAACACTACAGACTTGGAGAGGAGTGTCTGGAAAGCTGCCTGGTGGAAGAGCACCTGGGAGTGTCAGTTGAGTATGAGCCAACAGTGTGCCCAGGTGGACAAGAAGGACAATGGCATCCTGGCCCGTATCAGAAATAGCAGGACCAGGCAAGTGACTGTCCCCCTGTACATGGCACTGGTGATGCCACACCTCAAGTACTGTGTTCACTTTTGGGTGCCTCACTACAAGAAATTGAAGTGCTGGAGCGTGACCGAGGAAGAGCAACGAAGATGGTGAAGGGTCTTATGAGGAGTGGCTGAAGGAACTGGAAGCCTGGAGGCTGAGGGGAGACCTTACAACTACCTGAAAGGAGGGTGTAGCCAGGCGGGTGCTGCTCTCTTCTCACAAATAACAAGCAATAGGACAAGAGGAAATGGCCTTAAGTTGTGCCAGGAGAGGTTTAGATTGGACATTAGGAAAATTTTCTTTACCAGAAGGATTGCCAAGCACTCGAACAGGCTGCCCAGGGAAGTGGTTGTGTCCCCATCCTTGAAGGCATTTAGAAGATGCGCAGATGTGGTATTTAAGGACATGGTCAACAACTGAACTTGATTTTAAAGGTCTATTTCCAACCTAAACAATTCTCTGACCCCGCTTTGGTATTTCAGGGGTCTATTGAGTACACAGCTACAGGGCGAGACAGCCCCCAGATCTCCCACCTCATGGAAAACACAACTGTGCACTTGCCTTCCCTACAGCAAAAGTGAATGAGAACCCATAGTAGTGGGAATCTCTCAGGTCAATCAATGTGCAGTGTCACCTCCACATTTACATCACATTTGCATTTACAGAAAGAACAATGGAACAGCCTTCACAACACAGGGACATTTATTTCTTTTTCTCCTGCTTCAGATGCCTTCAAACCTGTCACCTTGGACATCAGCTGTCATCAACATGAAGCAAACTTTGAATCTTAGAAGTCAAAAAAAACCAGAACAGAATTCATTGTAGCATTAAATTCTATTATTTTACCAGAAAAATGGCAAACATGCTCCTGTCAAATGGCAACTGGTTGTTAAAAAAACAAAGTCACTGAAAAAAAAAAGGAAAAAAAAAGAAAGAAAAATAGCTATTTGCAATATCCTCAGAGACAACACCCCAGTAATATCTCACTGGGTATGAGAGATGCTCTGCTGTCTCCAAACCCACAGGAAATCTCAATGTCCATACCGCTTGTGAATGCAGACTTGTACTCACCAATGCAGCTTCGCATTACTGAGCTACCAATCCTTAGCAACCACGTGCAGCCTATAAATCAGAAAGAGGGTAATAGGGGAGAAACAAAAAGTACAAGCACTTACTGGATGAAGAGGAATACTTGATGCTGCTGGAACGGGTCCTGCTGAAAGGCTGCTTCGCAGAGGCAGCAGCAGCAGCAGTTTTCCTTGCTGCAGCTCTAACGTCTGAAACGCCCGTCTTCCGATAGGACTCCACACTCCGGCCCGAAAACCCCGTTCTCGACTGTGCTGTTTCAGAGTCACTGGGCACCGTAAATGAACCTGCACGTTTCCTTGGCATGGCAAGGATGTCCAGCCTGGAGAGCTTCTTTGTCTCTGTGGACTGCTTCTGGCCTGAGGTGGTGGCTTCAGGGTTGGAGGCCATTTTCTCAGTATCAACGCATTCGTTGTCTGAAGCATCTCCCAGCCGGGCACGACGTAGTTTTGAGGCCCTTGTGGGCCGTGGGGTGGATAAACTGTTTGAGCGGGTGAGAACTTGCTGGATTTTCTGCACGTTAGAGGTGGTTTTGCTGTGGTCTTCCTTGGTGGGCTGAGTAAAAGGTTTCCTTCTGGGAACTGGCCGTGTTACCGAGTGTTCGTGGTCAGACACAACTGCGTCAGGGACCGGCAAGTAGGGCAGGCTTGAACTTCTTTCATCATCTGTGAAGTCAAGCGACCCTCGAGCCCCAGCACTGCGCTTCATCTGGAAGCGTTTGGTGGCCTCTGTGCGGTTCTGTGCCTCCGGCACTTGGGTTTTCCGCTTCTCTGTCAGCCTGTCCCGAGCGCTGGGCTGCCCACACTGGTCCTGGATGGACGGTGTGGAGGAAGACTTCTCCTTCTGCAAGCTTGCGACTGCTTTGCGTTTTGGGGCACTCACTGGGACATTCTTGCCGCTCACCAAGCTGACTGTGCTGGCAGTGTCCACGTCTGAGTCCCCTGACAAGGAGTCTTCCAGTTGACCAGCAGTTTCTGAAGGCTCCAGCTGTTGGTTTTGACCAAGTAATTTGGCTTCCAGTGCTGCCAAGGCAGTTTCAGTGTCCTTGAGGAGAAGATGAGTCTCCTGACCAAAGTCCATACGGGTTGACCGAACAGCCTCTAAATCTTTAAGCAGAGGGTGACTTGAAATATGTGGCAGCTTATTTTGAGGAACACCACTGCTTGATTTATCTTTGGTAAAACTTTCCTGTCTAACAAAAGATGATGCTTCCTTTCCTGCCACATTTTCCTGATCTTGAGGAAGACTCTGGTGAAGAGAAATAACCACTTTTCCTGCTGCATTAATGTAAGCACTAACATCTTTGACTGTTGGCTTTCCAGGAACTGGTGTGCCAGCAGACTTGAAGGAAAACTCCTGATCCTTGCTGTCTTTGTCTGCTCGAGCATGGGACACGCTCAGAGAGATCTTGGAGGGAATCCCCACATCGTTGCTGTCATCACCAATGTAGAACGAAGTAGAAACCGGCTCACTTACAGCTTTCACATTTGAGACCCGGGTGGCTCCTGGCTGTCGGGTCTCTGATTTAGTTTCTTCCCCCATCTGCTCTAGCATTTTATTGTTCTCTTTATATTTTTTGCCTTTTTCCATGCTGAAGCCATCATCAGATCTGCTGGCATCACTGAGGCTGTCTGGGTCCAAATCTTCTTGGATGAGGAGCCGGCCGTTGGGATCGCCATAGGCTTCCATGCAGTGGTCCTTCACGATGGTTCTTTTGGTAACCTCTGAGTAGGACTCCTGGCAGACCAGGACTGTGGGCGTGGGGCTGTCTGATTTATCGCTCGGTGGGAGTTGGGGAAGAAGGCGCCTTGTTCTCAAGGGCACAGCGTTTTCTGGTTCCCCGGGTTTTGGGGCTACAGTGCTTTCTGAATAAAGGGGACAAGAATCAGTTTTTGTACAACTATACCACCTGTTTGTTTAGGAAGAGCTTGATTCTGCAAAGTGCAAGTCCACAAAAGCACTCAGAAGAGATATGCTTAGAACTAAGTTTTTATGTAGTATCAGTATCACCTGGACCTAGCTCCTGCTCAGTCCCATAGGTTTGTCAATACACTTAAGGTAAAATTGTACACAACTCCTTTGCTGGACCAGAGTGCTCAACACCTTCACTCTCTCAAGATTTCAGATTAATTTTCCCATAATATATCTCTCAGTACAGGTAGCATGCAATCCTGATGGCAGGTTAACAGCATTGCTAGCATCCATCTACCATGAATCAGGTCGTGGGAAGGAGATGAAAACCACCAAGACAAATCAATTCAGAGTTTTAAGTGCCATTCTACACAGCACAGCTCACTTGACTAAATAAATGGTGTTTCTCACAGTACAAGTTCTCACATGATCCCACAGCAAAGTCTCAGGAGAAAGACCCTGTAACAACGAAGAGGCTCTGAATTACAGCTCACTGTCCCAACATGGGTGGGCTTATCAGTACAGACACACTTCATAGAAAGAGCACTTTTACTTCTTGCTTGCTGCTGATCAGGATTTCATATCTGATACCACCTTTAAATACCTGGATAACTGGTTATTTGACTATGGTAATATTTCAAGCACTGTAGCAGTCAGGTTCTCACACAGTATGAAAACAATGGCACTGACCTTCGAAACAAAGGATCATTCTAATCCTTTGTGAACCTATCTATAGGTGTTGATGGCATGTAGATACTTCCAACCAAACAAAAAAAGTTGAAAACATGTAAAAAAGCCAATAAAGCACACTTCTCCCTTTGTCACATACAGGACCACAAGGTCTGCAAACTGTCTTCCCAGATACAATGGCAGCATGATCTCCTGCTCCCCTTCTCCCCTCCATACTCAGTTTTCTACACTGATCGCTACACTTCAAACCTGCCATCTGACAGCAAACCCCAGAGCAGCCTAAAATTCTCAGCACAGCCAGACACAGGCAAAGCACACACATACACACACAAAAAAAAAGCACAAGTCAGCAATTAAGGCCAAGGCAACTTGTAAAGGGCTTTCATCTGGCATCATAAAGCAGTCTAAAGAATCACTACTTGGGGCTAGTTGACACCCAAGGCCCTTACAATCTTTCTCCTTCCCAGGTGCCCTTTAGTCATGTCAAACATAATATTTAAGAACTTATTGGATGACTCTGAAATGCAAACCAGAGGCTCTCTTCATCTTTCCTCTGCTGGGAACGATTCAGTCTGTCCTTCCCATTCCCAAACACATTAGCTAACAAAACAAGCTACCAAAAATAAGCCCGAGCCAGACGCACAGAAACCCTTAATTCCTGCCTTTCGTATCATCTCAGCTTACATTCAGTCACTTTCAAAAAGTAATGTCAGGATGAGTCTTACCTGCACCTCCATCACCCTGCCCAGAGACAGATCCAGAGTCAGCATAACTGTCCGCAAGGCTTGCCCACCTAGACACCCACTTCTGACTCCCTTGAGACGTCGCAGACATCTACAGCAAGGTGGGGAAGGCAGTGTTAGAAAGACAGTTTGTAACTCTAGCTGCAAAAATCTCTCCTCTCATACGTACATCACTCAGTCTTCCCAAAATGGAAATCAATCTGCACATGACATTTCCACCCAGACAGAGAACCCATCTACACCTCCCCATCCCAGCAAGTCCACCTGGACTGCCCATACCTGCGCATCAGCCTCCGACCCACTGACAGCTTTTGAGGGAAATGCCTGGAGCAAGGGTGACTTCTGACTAGTGCCATTTTCATTGATTAGATGCTGATGAGAACTGGAGTCATCTTTTTCACCTTTAATTACTGGTCTAAAGGCTGAAGAGATTCTAGAAAATTCAGGTGACTCAAGAACACCAAAAACCTGAAAAGGTGTTTGAATGGGAAAGATTAACAAACAAGAAAACAGGAAAATATTAGTACAAAATCCAAAGCATTAATCACACACAAACTATGATCCCAAAGGGCAGATACTCTTGCCAACACTTCCATGCAAACTAAGTAATTTTTCTCTCTACTCCACAGTAGCAGCTATAAATACACTTACTCATCGATTCCCACGCACACCCACCTTTTCTCTCACCCTAGTTACTTCTGTGTGTTGCCTTTAGCAGTAGTAACTTTCACTGAAAAGGAGTCCCTTTGCAGTTCAGAAACAAGATGTCAGGAAAGCTCTCTACCAGGTATTTTCACAGAGAATTAGAAAAAGCTGGGAAAGCTCCATGTCAATATTCTTTCATAGACTGTATCGCCGAGTGGGCCAAGCAAAGGAACCTTGCACTGCCAGGACCTGGGAAAGGACGCACCTCAGAGAAGGGTGGGTGTCTGAGCTAGCTGGTCAGATTCCCTCTGGAGACAAACAGGCTTTCCCAGGGAGGTGACAAGGATCCATGCCTCTGAAGAGCTTGTTTCTCTGCCCTGACTACAGGTAGTTCAGAGCAAGATGCCACCATGGACAGTACCTAGGCTGGGCAGAGACAGCCCAAAAGTTCTCCACTCTCACTTCTATTAAAAACAAGTATGCACACAATGGTGGGGGAATAGAAAGCAGAGTTACATCAAACTCTCAGGAAGTCCAGAATTCACATCATCTTTCTTCCTTGACAGAAACACTGAGGTCATCATTAGTTGTTGTCCAAGTAGCACTGCACAAAATCTATGGCTGTCAGGGGCAGAACTTGGCCAGCTCAACTGCCCAAGTCACATGGCTGCTGAGACCATTTCCCAGAAATAATTGTATTTTAGTGGCATTTTTCCTCATATTTCCCCATCAGAACCATCCAATGTCAGGCCTAGGCCCTTGCTGCAGCTTACACACCCTGCCCTGAAAGCTTATCACATTTCAAACAAGATGTAAAGAACAACTGTAATAAATTAGAAAAAGAGAGAAGCTAGATCCAGGCTCACAGAACACTATATACAAAACTCTAAAGCCAGGTTCAATTAAGGCTTCCCTTAAACCTCACCATCCTCCTGCCTACAGTTCACTAAATTTTCATAGCAACTTGCCTGTTTTGTTTTCATAGTAGACCACAGATGAAAGTTAAACCTGAAAATCAGCCAAACTTTACTTTGCCCTGTGGCTGTTTAGTTGGGTGGGGGTTTTTTTAAGCCTCTCCCTCATTTCTGAGGTTTTGTTTTCAGGCTATCACTCACTTTGCAAAACTCAAGCAAGTATAGATCCATCTAGGATTGCCTCTGCCCTAGACCACACCCTTCGCTATATCAACTAGCTGCCACTTGCCCTGCCAGCAAGCACTCCCTTCCTAACCAGGCACAGCCAAATACAGAACCACCCAGCACTAAGGCTTGGGAGGGATGAGGAGCACCAGCCCTTGGCCTGCATTTCCTTTGGCCTACCCAGATGCTGCATCAGCGACAGCAGGCTGCAGCTCCCATCTCTCATAACAGCAGGCTGGAGGTGACACAGTGCCAAGATTGGGAGCAGTCTCAAAAGCAGAGCTGCTCCCAGCTCCGTCTCTCAGCAGGATCAGCCCCATCTTTATTCTGCTGTTGCAGAATAAACAGATGGCCAGCCCACACTGGAGCTTTTGCATCCAAATCCCATTTTGGAAACAAGGAAACTCTTTGCTGTGAGTTTATGTTGTCTTCTTGCACTTGACTTTTGTTGTTGTTGTTTGTTTGTAGATCTGTTGCTTTGTTAGGGTTCTTTAAAGACCAGCCTCACGGTCAGTTGGGGCCTACCCTTAACACAGGTCACCCAGGATGACTTCCCCCCACTACCCATAAATCCTGCTACACCCAATTCAAAAGGGAGTAGTCATTCATGGCAACAGCTAATGAAGTTAGGCCCTCCAGCACAAAGTACAGAAGTCCAAGCCTTCATCCCTCAGACCAAGCATAGAAAAACAGCATTTACCTGATCTATCATTTTTCGTGCTTCCTCCACCTCTTTATCTTGCGACTCCGTCTCAATGGTGTATGTGCCCGTCTCACTCACGCTGTCTTCCTCATCATTCCTCCTGCCCTGGGCAGACTTCACCTCTGGAGGTGGAGCAGTGGCAGGCTCTGGTTCTGACAATATAACCACACGTGGAGCTACCGGCGCAGGCAAAGGTGCTGGTTTCTCAGCACTTGGCTTCCCAGACTGAGCAGTCTCCCGCAAATACTCAGCCATAAAATCCTGAGCCATTTTAGACTTCCTTCCAACGCTCCCATAAGTTTTGACTGATGCTCTGGAAGCAGAGGAGGATGAAGAGTTGATCCGATCCTCCGTCTTCTCCCTCTTGAAGGAGCTAGCTCTCTGGGTCCCAGAAGAGCTGTTATTGGGTTTTCCAGCCTGGGCCCCGAGGTGGGATGGTGGTACTGCATTTCCCAGCTTCTCTGCTGGCAATGCGTTCTTGCGCTTTTCAACCTTGGTCTTCAACCCTGGATCAGTGTCGCTCTGGGAGGAGTGAGCGCTGTGCGTGAAGGACTGTGACCGCTTCTTCCGTGGCGTGTCCTCGAAGAACTCGATGACGAAGGCCTGCTTGTTGTGCAGCATCTCATGGGGATCACGCCTCATCTGGCGCTGCAGCCTGGTTTGCTCTGTCGCACGTTCACTGCCTGTCGTCGTCTCCTTCTCAGCCTTGGGCGCCACGGGGTCTTCAGAGTCACTCTGTGTCCCGTCCTCGTGCCTACTGCCTGGAAACAAGGTAGGTATGTAGATTTTACTTCCGTACTCTTAGTTGCTGTGGCACTCTCATTACCTCCCACTTCAAATTTCTCATTTCAGTTAAAAGAAGAAAAATAATCCTGTAGGATTAAACAACTCCAAAGACATCTGTGGTGGTACAGGGACTGCATTCCATCAGAGGAAATAAAAGAGAAGGCAGCTGTCTCCCGACCACACTTTTTACAACTGCTTGGCCATCAAGCTTTTAAAAAACAATTCAAGAAATCATTTCGACCCCAAGGGTTTCTGATTTTGTAAAGCTGATTGGTTTAGATACCTTATGTTTTGTTTCTTTCTTTTTTCCATTAAAATAAAAAAGATGACATTATTTTACTGTTCTGCCCAATGACTGTAGTCCAAGATCATTAGGTTCTCTGCTACAGAGCAGAAATATCTCTGTAGGATTGATAAATAAACCCTGTACATTGCATCCCATAAAACCAAATTCCCATGATGAGGGACCACATCAGTGTGTTACGAGTGCATGCACCCCTGAGCACCCACGTTCTCCACCCCCAAAAGGGGGAAATAAAGTAGAGGATAACAGAGAAGAGAATTGGCACAACTTCTCTGGAGGTTTAATAATCGCACAAGGACAGCTCCATATGTTACACCATCCCATCACCAGCCAAACAAAGGTTAAATCATTACTAAGAGTTCACTAAGCTTAAATAAGTTTACAATTATTTTCACGTACGTTAGCGACAACCGTCTTTACAACCTTCTCTGTGTATCAGTCATTCTCTGCCCCCCAGTGCTTTAGCTCAGGACTCTCAGAAAACAAGTTGAAGTAAAAGAAAAAGTTAAAAGTAAAAGAAAAAAACCAAACCTTTTTTTGGAGAAGGAAACGGGTGTGAAGGCACACAACACGATTCAGTCAACGACCAGGAACCTGTCATCGGGAGAACGGGGAAAGAGGTCTCTGCGCTCTAGACTGTAATATGCAGCAAGATATACTGGCTAAAATACCACGTGTTTGAAAGGAAAACTGCTCAAACCTACTTTGCAAGTTCTCCAGACACATGGGTGAAGACCATTTATTACCTCGAGTTAGCTGTGAAAGATTAGAATTTAATACAAGATCCATTCAACCCAGGAGTCAGTCCTCTGAAGAGTTTCCTAACACCCTCATGAAGGAAGCCAGCACACTTTGCATTGGGCCCCAAGGGCTGATAAGCTTTGTCCTCGGAAGGGAAAGTTCTTAAATTAAAGGGTCTTGGCTAAGAACTCTGCTGCATGCAAAATGGTGAGGACACAAGTAAAAACACCCACTGTGGCCATGGATGTCCCAGCAGAACACCACGCACATTCCCTCAAGCTGCCAAGACCCAAATTCTCTTGTACTGATACCAGGCTTTACATTCACCACATTGATCCTGAAAAGGACAAACCTTACTAAGGAACCCTGATGGTGGGCTTCTCTGATCCTGAAGACCCAAACCTGTAGGCAGCCCCTAAACCTGTAGGCAACCTCCAAGACATGTTCAGAATTAACCCTGCCAGAAGAACACGTTACACAGCTATCGCAGATAAGTGACACCCTGTCCTCTGCCAACGCAGAGGCAGATAAACTCCTCAGGCCACCAACACTACATGTTTTAATCAAATGTCCAAAGAGTTGATTTCTTGATATGCCAATTACACATTAGATTACCTCAGCTTTCTTCCCCAGGCCTTCTGGTCTGTAAAGAGGCAAGTACAGCTAGTCTAGTTTTCCTGTGCAATGTTCAGGAAAACCCTAGGATAACTGGCAGCCACCCAACTCTCTAGTTTTCTCCAAGAGGAATGAGCAAAACTACTGAAGCACACTTCTATGCCTGACAATATTCTCCAGCGAGTCAACAAAATCCAGTATCACAATAGCAAAAAACCCTCCCAACCCAAACGCCAAGACACAGTCACGGTAGACTGAAAATAAGACCTGAAATAATCAGCTGGGGCCCCTCAACACTGTCCCTCCTTGGGAAGAACTAGAAATAGGCAATGACAACAAATCAGTTCAATTTCCATGCCTAGTCAAACCCCAGGGCTGGATATGTGAGACCTTTTTGACTGTAGAGACTTCTCAGAAAACTGTACATGAAAAGCAAGCTGGAGGCGTAATGGGCAAAATGCTTCATATTATAAGATTCTTCCCCCCCAACAAGGGCCAAACAAATACACCTTTAAGGGAAAACAAGGTGTTGCTGTCCTTTAAGAAGGACCTCAAGCACAAGTACATCTGGTAACCTTCAATATGACTGCATCAGTTAAAGCTGCCATTCAAAACAGCAGCTTTTCCAGAGGCCTGCAAGGCAGCAAGAGAAGCAGTGAGGACGCAGGAATCGGTGGTCTGCTCCTCACTGTACAGAGCACAGCCCAAGAGAGACATCTGAGCAAGCCTGAATCTTGCAAAATATACTCAAAATTATGTGAGAATCATGGGAGTCACACCAGCTGCACTAAGAACTGGGCTCCAAGCTAGACTTCAGACCTCTGAAAATCCCCAAAGAATTCCTCCCAATGACATGCTTAATAGGTCACAGGTCTGTGAAACCTAAAATTTTTGAACAGAGCAGGATTTCAAAGGAGCTTCAGTTTAAGAGAAGAAACCTTTTACAGGCACAACAACTTCCTCCATTGGTGATCATGCATATCTCAACTCTAGCACCAGTTTCTGTGTTATGACCTCTGGTCATTACGGCCATGAGGATGATCACACTCAGCCTCTTCTGGACTACAGCTCAAAAGAAAAGTAATTCCTTCAGCTAGAAGCCAAAAGAAGGAAATCCACTGAAATATATGTATTTACCAGCCTGCCTGACCATATGGAAATAATTTTAGCATTTAAAAACCAAAATCCTTCTTTCAATCACTGTTACTGCTGAGCTGGCATTATAGATGTAGAGGAACTAGATTAGAGTGTCCCCAGGCCAACATCACACATGACTTGAGGGCCAGGTGAAAAGCCTGCTAGCCAGATTCAAAACCATTAACAGTCATCAAAGAAATAGTCTTCATCTTGCAAATCTGGAGCAGATATAATTAAGTCCAGTTCTCCTTGATAGTAGAAGGGGTTTCCCCCTTTATTAAGCTGCATTTGCACAGCCAACAGAGAACCATGTCCACATGACAAGACATTCACTCACCTTTAAGTGTCCTCACATGAACTGGCAGGTCACTCTTTGTACTGTACACATCATCTCCTGGAGACTGACGTCTCATCAAGCTTGGGTCATTCTGGACAAGCCAGTCAGCCACTTTGCTCTCTGCTGACATCACTTCTGTGTGAGCTGGCTCCTTAGAATATGGTCTTCTCTGTCTGAGCGAAAATTTAGTTACATGGTCTTTTATCTTTATTTTACCAGGGGTACCATCATCGAACTCAATGGTAAAAGAGGCATGACTCTGTACAACGGGGGCTACTACAGCATCAACATCTTTTGTTGGGATCTCATGGACCTGTGTTTCTGGGGATTTGGATGGCTGCTGAAATTCTTTAGTTGGAATCTCAAAGTAACTTGGCTCTCTCCGGAAGGCAAACACAGACTGTTCTTGGGCATCTCTATAAGCAGAAATATTCCCATTCAGTTCCTCTTCATGTTGAGTTATCTCTTTTGATCTTTCTACAAAAGGAGAAGAAAAAAAAAAAGAGGTGAGGAAACGTTAATATTAGCTAAAACTAAAGAAATAGTACAAGCTTTGTACTCTGGCCTCACCACTGAAATCGGTGCCTACTCCACTGCTGCAGTCTGACCAACATTTGTTACAGTCACTTTGTCCTTTCTTCCACTGCTCCCCAAAGAGAGCTGAGTGCACATACACCTGCTCTGTTGTATGATTTGGCAGAGCCTATGTGGCTGTTGGGATTTTAACACTGTTGTATGTTTGGGCTGATGTGGAAGGAAGGCATCCTGTTTCAGGCTGCTGAATTCACTTACACACATCCCTACACAGCTTTCTACCGTTCAAAGGAAAAACTTGAGTGTGCAAAGCTGAACACAGGTATGCTCCTGACTAGATCAACACCTAACTTTGTTACATCACCTGGGATAAAATCACATTTCGTAGCCTTAGCTACAGGGTCACTTACTATATTTCAACCTCTTAGGAGGGCTGCTAATCACAACCCCTGTCTGCTAGAGAACAGATACACTGCACGTGCACTGAAATAAAAAACTTCCTTGTGCAGTAAAGCACATGCTTGATATAAATGTCAGGCTTACTGCCCAAGTGAAAAAAGATGCATCTTCCATGCATATAGATTCATAACAGGAGTGGTAAGACCAAATGGCTTCCAAGGATGATGAGGTGAGAAACAGATTGCTTCCACATCAATCAAACCCAGTGAGTGCATCAGCTCTAAAAGATCCTCTTAGATAGGAAAAGATAGGAAACTCCTGGGAGGGGCGGTGGATGGTTTATTCAGGTGAGCTACTTACCATCACAGATACAGCATTGCTGTTTAACTAGATCTAACACAAGCTTAGCAAGGCCTTTATCATCTATACTGAACAATTCCACAACTGCTGTTTCTAACATTCCAATGTTTTAGGTGAAATGTTTTAATTTTCCATTATTCTGGTTCCAGCAGCAGCAATCCACACATAGGAACATATAAGTATAAGCACAAAAGATGTGGTAATCACACAGTAAAGATCAAAAGTATGAAGAAAATGTTGTGCCCTCCCCAGTCTTCTCCCATCCCAAATCAGCTCCGTTACCTGAGTAATGTTCCTCTTGCCTTCTGTCCTCCTTGTTGTTTGCATCATCTTCCCCCCACCAGGAGGGCTGCCCATAAAGAGGGGTGCGGTAAGTGTTGGTTTCTAGGAAGAGAATAAGCAAACGCATTTGACATAGAAAGCAGCAATTTACTGGGTTCACAGAAGTCAACCACATGGCAAGAAGGAAAAAAACAGCAGGGTCAGATGAGACCATGTACCTGATCCATTGCAGTTATAACAGCAGCAAGTTATACACAATAATAAGAATCTTCAGGCTTTTCTTCTTCCCCTCTTTTTTTTCTTTCTTACATTCTGCTGCAAGATGCCAACTCCACCTCCCTTCGCTGTCTTTCATAGCTGCATTTCCCAAGTACTGGCTTTTCTCCCTCTCTCACCTCAATTCCTCACAGGAAGTGGAAGATTTTTGGCAGGACAGATTGAGAAATGCCAACCACAAAATTATCTGTAACTCACTTGCAATTCAGGTGAAAATCAGACTTTTGTCCTGGGAAGACTTTAGCTCTGCCCTTTCTTGCCCCACCACATTTCAGATGTTAAGAAGTCGGGGATTTTCTTCCAACTCTTCACCACTCCCACTCTTAAGTGACACACAGTCCACAACAGGAAATTCTTGAAGTGTTACAAATTGAGGGAAAATTACAAACGAATCTCCTTACACATATATAAAGAAGTAAACTCTTGCTCTCAAAAGCTTAAAGTAAACCAAGCAGATTCCAGAGTCACTGCAAGACTTCTCATGGAAAAGCTTCCCCTAGAAGAGCCAGACATTAATAATTTTCTTTGCTCAAAGAGCACTTACTAAAAGGTCAAGACTTCGTTGCAACAAAGGGTACCCAAAGGAGCTGATCCACTGCTTCTGGTTTTGTCTTCCACAAAATAAGATTGTGTTTTGGCAGTGCCTTGGGCGGCTGCTGCTGTTTATGCAACAAGTCAAAAGAATATAGCTCAATTTACCTGTGGTATAGTTGTTATTATTATGTTTTTATAATAGTTTTAGAGAAACAAATAAAGTAGCTTTTGTTCTTTCATCTAGAGGTGAGAGACACACAAGGGTAGGTAAGGGGCTGAGGTTAAACTCCAGCTCTGTTAGCTGTTTCTGCCTCTGCCCATAACAGCCATCACCACACGCTTTACTATCCACATCTTAAACCCCAGATCCAGCTACAGAGCCATAGCCAGGCTTCTACTGCCAGCTGCTGCTCGCTCAGCTTGTGGCTTTAAAACCACACGCGGCTCTGTGAACGCAGCCCTCAGACAGCCCTGCAATTTTGCATTCCCTACTTTAATAGAGACATGACAGAAAGTAGTCATTAGCATAAGGGAAGCAGGAGAGGAAGGGGAATTAAATAATTCAAAGAAAAGAGAAGGCTGATTTTATGCTACTAAGCTTTATGTTTCTAAAGCTACGCAGACCTGATGGCCACTACTTCAGATGGTGGGTTGTTTTCTAGGACAGTTCCAGGTATATATAAGCTCATACATTGACAGTCCACAGGCAAAAATTTAGCTTTACAGATGCAGCCCCACAGGCCCTTTCCAAGAGATCTTCTTCATATTTCAAAATTAACCGTGCTTCCTCCCTTCACACTGAGGATCAAAAGAGGCTGAAAGTATTACTCTCCTCTCTGCCTAGAGTGCGTGGAAGATAAACTGTGCTCCCATTACGTAGGCGGTCTTTGAAAGTTCAAAGGAGGAAGCATTTCTCACCATGAATAAATTGGAATTGCCAAGCAATACATTTCATAACTGAAGATGGGTAAGCCACTCAAAGGAGAGGGGAAAGGAAAAGAAAGAAAAGAAAGGAAAAAGAAAAACCCTAGTCACAAACTTGTCAACGAACAGAGGCACCCAGAAGTAGGGCTTAGTCTCTGCTAGGCTGAGACGTTCTGTCACACAGCCTAGCAGAAACCTACCACGCTTTTCATGCTATGACTTGCACACTAGACGCCCACCTCAACCATGCAGGATCTGCTCTACCAATGTCAGGCACTTCTTTTGGGCACAGGCTGCCACGGATTATCACCCTCAGAAGTGCAGTACTGATCTCAGGCCACTTAGCCAAGTGGCAGTCAGGGCAAGGAGAACACCACCGCTTTCTGGTAATGAATAAATCCATTAACAACAGCCAGCTATGTCTGGGGTAACTCCTGCCAAAAGGTCAATGAGGCACAGTGAAGGTGTCACTGGACACTTGTCTCACATTAGTACGATCAATTTTGAAAGCTCACAGTGGTTTAAGTTGCTGTTGGAACAAATCCTGAGCATACCACATGCAAATGAAATGCAAGTCCACCTTCACTCAACTCCTGCACTAGCAGCCTCCTTCCCAAGCATGGGTGCTGTTACCACTTGCACCTCGCAAGAAGTTGCCTTGTTACCATTCATGTCTCCAGCACAGCCCAGCCCCTCACACGATTCCAAAGGCCCCCTAAGCTAGAAGCTTCTAGTTCCAAGAAAATTTTGCTCCAAGGGGCAGAAGCGAGCTAAGAGAGCTCACATCCATCTTGCAGGGCAGACTTCTTCCCAGCAGTTGCTCCATCCCAAAGTTGTGTCCCACCTACCCATAGGATCTCCTGTGTTTGTCCCCCAGGAGCTTTTCTACTACAGGGAAAAGGCAGCTGGGGGAACAAGACAACCTTGGCCACACTTTGCTGCTGATGGGAAACTTTGGGATTACAAGGAAAGCTGAAGGAAAAAGAGGATTTATAGAGAATAATAACCAGTTCCTTTGCCTTCTCAAATTTCCCCCTCTATCCTAACAGGCCCTAATAGGAGCTTGGAAACCCCCCAAATTACCTCTCTGACAAAAGCTAAAGCAAAGCCAAAACCCCAGAGTATGTCAGGGAGCACCTACAGAGAGCACAGCAGGTTGGCCAGAGTGCACAGATTTGGGGGTACCAGGGCAGAGCTGCCACACTGCACTTGCTGCACAGTGGCAGGAGGTCCCTCCTGCCCCATGGCACAGAGCTCACATGGCCCCACCTGCACCACGATGATAGAGCATGTCTAACATCTGCTTACTTCTCTGGGCTCTTCTCACTCCCTCTCTCTCCCAGCCTCCACAATAAACCGGAGTTTAATTCTAAAGGCTCCAAAAAGCACAGATGGGAAGCTGAGGAGTCAGTATCTTGCTATTTGGGGACAGTTTCAACATCTTAAGAGCAATTAATGTTTCCACTGAGCCTTCAGATTAATTTGCATTTTGAATAACATTATCAAATGACACAGACACACTCAGTCTTGGCTACTGCTGAGTGGCCAGATCCTGAGACAGTGTAAAATCTCCCTGGCTTCAGAAGAGCTAAGTGAATTTGCTGTCATGCTCATGTCAGAAGCTTCTGTCCCTTCTGATCTGCCAGCACAACCGACCTGAAGCCTCCCCCAACTCCAGCCTTAACACAACAGCATTGTATAAAAAGGGGAGGAAAAGAAACCACGATAGGAAGGCAGTTAAACTGGATGGCTGTTACAGAAGCAGACCAGGGAGCAGCTACATAAGCAGTTGTGGCAGGGGGCTTTGCCCTTCATCAGCTGGATGTGTTCTGGGTAGCAACCTCAACTTGGACCTGCAGCATCCACGGCAGCGTGTCTGCCTGTCCCCCAAGACAGGCACACCACCCTGCAGCCACCACCTGTCTGTTTTAGTGTAAGATGGAAGTTCCTGCAAGAGCAGGGAGACTTGAGGATTGCCCCAGTTGTCAGTGAAGTATGGAATATGAAAGGTAACTGCTCCATCATTTTAATGACATGAGACTTCCTCCAATTGATGGCAGCTCATTGCACCTGTCTCCACTCTGTGCCAGGCTGCCCGGATGGTGCCAATTCCTTTAGACATATTTCTCTGCTCATCAATTCAGGCAGACAGCCCAAAAACCATCCTTTTAGATAACTGAATTGAGGTCAGCATAAGCATTCAGCCAGATAAATACTGAGCTACCGGTGAAGTGAAATACAGGGAAGACCACTGACATGCACACATTTTGCTCTTGGATGTCAATCTTTGGGGCAATCACTCAAAATCAAAAATAAGGTCCATTTGTTTACCAAGTCTAATAAGAATCTGGCCTATTGAATTAATACAGAACTACTGATCACCTGAAGAACAAGCACCACAAGAGAAAATGAGACATGTCAATACAAAGGATGTATTTAGGAGAAGCAAATCACACAGAACAATGAAGGGGCAGGATCACAAATGTAGTCCAGGTGATGAAAGGGAAAGGAGAGAGCCTGCTTTCTATCAATGAGTGGGCAGTAAAGCTTTCAGACCAGTACACAGCTCCCATGGCAGAGGGCTCTAATTTCCTTTGACGGCATTCCCTGTGGTCAGGACAGAACTGTGGGTTGAGCTACATCCAGGTCCTCACAAAGCTTCATACTGTCATGAAAGGCAGGCAGCAACAGCAAATTTATTTGCTGACAGAAGCACACACAGCTTTGAAGCTCTCTACAGCAAGTCATAACAAAAGCATGAGAAATCCAGCTTGCTTCAAGTCAAATTGGTTTTGATTCATTATTAATAACAATAATGTCCATCTTTAGAAGATGCAGAGTAGGGTTCTTACAGCAGAAGCCTCAGGGAAAAAAAATGATCTAGCTATAACATTTTAAAATTAATTCCTTCTATCTCTACGTTTTAACTCCTCTCCAAAAGAGGAGATTCAGAAATTCTAGCAGGAATAACCATAAAGCAATTCTCTAACTCTCTGCTGCAGTATCTATGACACATGTGCCTGGCAAACCTAAGCCTTAGTCTTTTGTACCTGCTGTGAACGTACACAGATCCCAGAGGCTTCCAAATCATGCTGATAAAATCACCAATTTATTTGTATCAATTGCATGGTCAAACCTTCAACGTGCTGCAGGTACAACCACCCTGGCTCAGACAAAAAGCAGATACACCACCACCACTCCTCTAAATTAAGGGCTAGGCTAGAGCTGTGCATCTAAATAGCTATTACCATGATCTCATGGGGAAAACAGCCAAAGACCATGGAAACCACTCCACAACTGGGCAGGACTCCCACTGTCTCCTTACATGCTGCCTGCTGACCTCAGCCCCAAGCACCAACAGGACTTTCAAGTTGGCCATTCTGTTGAGAGGACTCCCTAATAACATGGACGCTAACCTGGACAGAGAGCTTATTTTACAGATCCAGGGAAAAACTCAAGCCCTGCTCCTGCAGCCAGAGATGCCCATTTCAGCTGGATGCCACAGGCAGTCTCCACCTCTGGAAACACAGGCCTGCAGCTGTTATTCAGAAGTTAGTCACCAGACTTGACATGATCTAGTGCCATCAGCCTGTGAGGACTTAAAAAAAAATAAATTAAGATCAGCCCGAGGATTAACTATGTGTTGAGAACAGCAGACCACAAAGTAGCTTATCTCATCCAGTACCTCAACTCAGGTAGCAACAGATGGAGATTGTCTTAAAATGCGCTCAGTTCAAGGCTGTACCTGGCCTTGATCACTTAAGGCTCTAAACATGACTACTTTTAGCATTAACTAACTGATCTCTGGGTATTTTTCTTACTCATATCCATATCCAACCCACAGGGCTTACCAAGCTCCTCCTCAAACATTTCACAAAGCCTGATGATTTTCTGCTTACAGGCAACAAACACCCAAACGCTGCAAGTTCAGCAGCATAAAGCCTAAATGGTTGAGCTGTTTCCCATTCACTCCGCTGGATCTCTTTATCCTCAGCCCCCCACCTCCTCCCGTTTCTAAGCAGCTCTAATTGTTCACATTGTTTTGGTAAACCTCTTCCCTGAAAGCTTGCATTCCCTCTGCCTCTTTTCCACCCCGGCCCTGGGAAGCAATCCTTCTAAAGGCTTTTGTCACCCCAGACCTTGCTTTAATTAGTCAATGCAAATTCCTAAATACCTACGGGCTTAGGAAAAGAGCTCTCTCCCCAAAGCCTTTCTGCTGCCTCTAAGCAAGCCCACTCCCGGTAAGAATACAACATTCTTCTTTCCACTAATCATTTTAAATTGCTGCCACTCCTCCGAGCAGCCAAGGAGAAACTGTGCATGTGTGCAGCTGAAGACAAGGTGAATTAGTCACATCGCAGATGAAAAAGGGACCCACTGATCATTCTGCTCACGTGATAGAGATGCTTTCTGGTGCTGGTTTAATGCTCAGGACTCCCTCCTTTGCTTCCACAGGCTTCAGTCCTACCCAGCAAAGCAGATCCAACAAAACATCCTCAATTTCTCCATCTTTCAGTGGGGTTAGCAGCACTTCACACATTTTTTTTTTCTCCTATCTGTCTCTCAGTCCCGCTGCATATGATATATTTCAGCACTGGCCCCCAAGAAACACTCACAGCCCTTTTTACCTTAGCCTGTGCCCACTAACGACAATAGAAATGTAATGCAGGCCTGCGATCCACATGCTGGAGAACTGGGTCATCCTGCTCAAGAGTCACTCCATGTTCTGACTTTGAAGATGTTCCAAATATCAGCCGTTTATGCTATGTAGGTTAAAACTGACTAGAGTGTATTTTGGAAGATGGCAAGAATAAAAATGAGCATGCAATCAGGCAGCAACAAATGCAAAGTGCTTCCAGGTACTAGCAAACTGGCCCAGCTACTGGCAGTGCTTTTCAAGAACCCCAAACCCTTGCAAGGCTGCTAGAAAGGACCCCCACAGCCAGGTTCACCTCTTCTCACCCTCTTCAGTGTCATGGTTAATCATCACCAACTTCATCCCTTTAACTTCACGCTTGTGAGGCAAAGTCACAAATGCCTCGTCTGTGGGGAGAGCAACACACAGACACGACTGAAGCAACACAAAGAACAGTTTTGCTGCATGGAAAACAGGTCATGGGCACACGGGTGGGTACATGTGCTTCCAGCAGCAGTGAGACCAGAGAGAAAAATTACAGTGGTTTTGTACATCGTGTCAGCTTAGGGGAATTTTCATAAAGACAATACATGGGAGATTAAGGTCAACCAACCCACTCCAATTAGTTATCATGAAGCCTTAACAGATTTACCTGAAGTCGTACATGACTCGAAAGCTGCTGTATCTATCTCTAGGTCACCTCGCCCAGGATGCTGTCTCACTCTTTTACTTGACCGTCTGCTTCCCTCCATTCACCTCCCTGCAGTCTCTCTGCTAAGCCTAAGGCCTTCCAATTGCTCTACCACCCTGGTATCACAAGACCACCCTGGCAGTCATCCATCACTGGCATGCTTCAGAGCCATATTCGTTCCTCCTTTGCCATCATCAAGCTCTAGAAGGCCATCAATTGCTATCTGAGCAGAATGGGGGAGAGACCTGCCAGGGCAGCATGCACAGGAGGCAGGAAGCTGGGTGAGAGAAGACTGCTGGGGAAGTCTCGGCCTAACATGATGGGGACCAGAGAGGAAGCAAGTTTGACACAGGGTCTTTAAAGGAAAGAAGCAGTGGGTAAAGAAATGGGGAACAGAAGTAATTCTTTAAACTGGAAAGATTGGATTCAGCTGTAAGTGTCTCCCAGTTTGGCAGTCAGTTAGGAAATACAGCCATTAAGACCATACAAGGCTTTCTGAAAGAAATGGCTTGTTCCTTCTTTGCCTGCCTGCCTGCCAACACCACGCCACAACAGCCATATATTTTCTACTCTGAGTCACCATCTCTGTTCAAACACCAGCTCACGATTAGGAAATTAAAAATAGACCAGACAGATGCCAAAGAACTTACCAAACCTGCTCAGCCTACAGGTTCTCTGGCACACACACAGCGACAAGGCATATGTGAGCCATCACACCACCAGGTTGTTTTTGGAGGCTCAATCTCCAAAAACTGAGAGTCTGGAATACTGAAAGGTTTAGAATGATGATCCTTCTGGAACTGCTCCTAGATGCAACCCACAATACTGTACTGTCAAAATCGTGACCCAGTGCAGAGCTCAAACTGCACTTTGTTCTGAATCTTGATAAACTGGTTCCAGAGCAAGTACCTGTAATTGCTTTCCTCTCTCCTTTCTCCAGCTTTGCTTGAGGGGACTCAGTGTAGACACCGTGCTCCATGGGCTGCTCCGCCCTCTTCATTGCCGTGCCTTTGTAATTCATCTGGAGCTGGCTGGTGTACTTCTCATGCTGCAGAGACACAAGCAACAGTTGTAAGGTGCCCATGAGATCTGTGTGCCAGCCCAGGGAAAAAGAAAAAACACCCTTCCCTCAAAGGGATCACGCAAAAGCAGCTCTGTCCTGCACCAAAAAGAACACACCCGAGGCTACAGAAATGCCAGCTGAGAGGCTTTCAAATATCCCATTTGGAAGATACTAAGTGACAATTCTAGTCTGAGAGAAGGTCACTGAGATTTAGCTCTGTAAAACAATTGGGAAACCCTTTAAAGAATAAACTGAGAAGAATAGGAATTTAGGCCGTTTTCCATTCAGGATTCAATTCCTGAAATCCCCTTTGTTCTCAAAGCAACATTATAAATTCTTTCCCTGTGCTCATCTGAATTATCTTATTTTTTCAGCGAAGGCAATTAAAATATATTTTAATTATTTCCCTCCAAACACTGTCTCCAGCTATCAAAGTGATTCTGCCTTAAAACAGGCTCCACATTAACACAGTAAAGGGGCTGTTTAAAAGTGAGTTTATTACAAGTAAATTAATAATAGGATGTACCCAAACAGACTGCCCCGAGTAAGTTTAGTGTGTCATTTGTCCAATTTTAGCTGTTACATTTTTAATCCTCTCCAAATCTTAAACATGGAACCAGGGCTGAGAGGACAGTATCTAACAAAGAGGTGATGCTTGGCACTGATAGCCGGGTCCCTCAGCTGAACATGACAGCTTTCTTGCCTAGAGGGGGTTGCTTTTCTGCCTTAGATAAGAGAACGATTGAATATTTCATACCTGCTACTGAACTCCTAGTTTAAAAGACACCTCATTCATAAGAGGACTGCTCAGTAAGCAAAAATTTGGAGCTTGAAGGCAAAAATGAGATGATACACAGGAATAAATTAGGCAAACTTTAGCCTGCTTAAGGAAGAAGTGTGACAAGAGCTGGCCTAAGTCACCATGCTCAGAAAAAGGCATCTGCACTACGCTTCTGGGAGGGACCAACTTCTGCTGTGTTCCACCCACAAGTTACTGTGCTGACTGCTCTTTATTTTGTTAGAGCTTTAGTAACCTTGTTCGTTGGCAGTCATGAAATCATAAATAATTTCATCTACATGTTAGCACAGGGATAAGAGATCAGAGGGGAGATAACTGGGAAATGTCTTTCTCCTTAACTCAAGCTTTTGTTAAGTCCCCATCCCAGGAGAGCCTCACATCATGGAACATTTCACTGCTGGTGATGGTATTTTACTATTTCAGGCTGCTTGACCATTTTAAAAATGCACCTGCACCCAGACACCCTTACCTTTAAAGCTTCTTCTGGGACTTTGTGTTGAATTTGTTCCAGCACATACATGTTTGAATGTATAGAACTCGTTAAGGAAACATCAAAGGAATTAGATGGACAGAGAAATCTAGCATTTAGACACAGAAAGAAAACAAGATCATAAAATCAGAGCAGCACAAAATACACCGGGTACTAAAAGCTGCCAGTGTTGTGCCCCACCATGGCCTTTGTTGTGCCTGTTTTGCAAGACAGCTACCACATCTGCTGGTCAGACCCATGCCAACCAAGGAGCAGCAGACAAGGAGAGCCAGGCAGAAGCTCAGAGAGCACCAGAAGCTCAGTGCTAGTGGCAGCTCCAGACAGACCACTTCTTCCCCAGGGTATTTTGGCCAAAATGGGGTAATTTCATTCACTCTGGAGAAGGGAACAGCAGAGTTCATCTCCCTGCAGAGACTACGGTGCTCTCTTGCCCTGACAAGGCTTTTCAGGCACTGCAGTTCTCTGGCTGAAAAATAAATCAGATCATGAGCTGCTGTGACCTCTTTGGAAGGGAGGCATACAATGTGGTTGAGCCTAGGCAATAATCCTCAGCAGCACTGCACATAAAAACAAAACAAACAAACAACAAAAAAAAGTAAGCATCTGGCAATGTCATCGTGAACAACCCAATAACCTCATCAGCACAGCACAGAGTGAAAGGGGAGGAAAAGGGAAAGATGGAAAATGTTACACTAAAAATAAACCACGTGATACTGGCATAGCAGGGAAACTCCACGCAGCCTCTAAGTGAAACTGTAAATGGAAAAGAGTCAAACACTCATTTGCAACAGTGCCCAGCTGACTCTCAGGCCTCAGGAGATGCTGCCATCCACACCAAGCTGAACGTGGTGTGCACAGAAAGCACTGCACCGAAGCAGCAAAGGAGAGCAAGAGATTGCCACTGCCATAGCAACCACGCTGAAATAAAGACATAAGTCTGACACCTACATTCTCTACAGTTCTTCTGTTAAGGGTGATAAACTCTTCCATTTATAAATGCAGTCCTTCATTTCACAGGAATGCCCATGTAAGGGCTGCAGGATACTCGCTGGCTCAGTGCTCAGAACTGCTTGCCATAAGAAGTTTAAAGCTGTGCCTTGGCCGTTAAAGCCTACCCACACTCCAGGCACTGGCCTGTGCCTTCGCTAGACTGGGGTTCACAGCACATCCTCCATGAATTTCCCCACGCATCTAGAGGCCAGAAGACACATGACCATTACATCAAAAGAACATTTGCAAAGTTAGGAAAAGCTAGACCTGAGTTTGCCCACGGGACTGTAACAGGCTTCATCATGCGTGTGCTGAAAGGCCACCTGTAATGACACAATCCCAGGCAACAGTGTTCAGTAAAGGGCTACTCAGTATTCTTCCCACACATGTCTGAACCTTCACAACTGCACCCTGTTCAAATGCTGATCTGAAGGAAAACAATCTTGGTTTTCCTTTTTTAGCTTTTCAGGGTTTTTTTTGTTTGGGTTTTTTTGTTTGTTTGTTTTTCATGATTCACCAACTACCTCCCTTAAACAAAACAAAACCCACTGTGAAGCAAGGATTTGTTTCTAAAATAGCACAAGACAGAGCAAGACCAAGACCAAAAGGATGATCTTACACAAGGCCTAAAACCCCCTCTTTTCCAGCAGATCCAGGACTGCATGCACATCAGTTTAAGCACCCTGCTGCAACAGTGAGTGCTCCTGCACTGTCACTACTTAGAGCTGAGGTACCCAGACCTCTGGTAGACCAGGGGGGATCAGCCTCTACTTGCTGCTTCAGTTCTCTGGGCTCCAGCGTGGTCTGGAGTACTTCAAGGGCCACATCATGTCCAAGCACAAACTAATTAACATGGGGACAGCAAAAGGCAGTTTTCCAGCCAAAAACTTCCACTCCCCAATGGTAAAACTTAGTCTCTGTCTCTATTCTCAGAAATGTCTGGATTATTTTAACTGAAATTCCCACACAAAAGAAAAAAGAAACATGGAGAAGACACATGCTACTTCTAAATTCAGCCTGAGTGCTTAAAGTTTGGCAGATAGAAGCAGCTGAAAAAAATAAGTGAAGAGAAGGATTAAGAAAAGGCATGAAAAGACAGCAGTAGGAGCCTGTACTTCCCACTGCTGATCTACAGGCTCAGAAAGGCCACGCTCACGGCCATGCACACAGTCATGTCAGGATAAAAATGAAATGTATGAAGGCAAAGTAGCTGACAGGAGCAAGGTCTGTGACTCTCTAAACAAAGCAGCAACTGCTGCCTAACCTCCCTTGATCAAGGTGAAACTTGCTGTTGCTAAAGAGAGATTCCCTCTTGTGTTTCGTGGCAGAAGCAATTTGCAGGGGCAAACTTCAATTGATAGAGTCAAGGGTCTGACCACAAGCCCCAAAGATAAATGGAGGCTGGAGGCCTCCAAATTGTCCTAAAGCAAGTATTTGGGCAAAATGATTAATAAAACCACACAAGTTGGTTTGAAAATAAACAGGTACACATTAGTTCATACCAAAGCATATGAAATACACTTTCTTCCCAGCTGGTACCAGTTACAGTTGCCACCCAAATAAAAAGTGCAACCATTCCAGTGAAGGTGGCATGCATCATGATTAATATGCTCTGAATCAGGTCTGTGATGGTGAAACAAAAGCTTATGAGCCATCCAAAGGCTCCAGGAAGCAAAACAAACACTTCTACTCCTTAGTGACAATTAGCACTGTTAGGTCTCAGTGCAGAGAACAGCACTAAACCCAACAACCCACAGACCATGTCCCACCCCCTCTTCAGACAAGAAGGATATCATAGCCAAAGCGAATGACATCATTCAGTTTTAAGGTGATGTACTTCTGGTCAGGAATCCTCACGTCATTGACGAATGTCTGCAGAAAAGAAGCACAGGAAAGGTTTTTGACTGAAGGTATCTACGTGATGCATCTCAGATGGACAGGGCTCCTGGAGGGTGCCCACACCCACCTGCCAACAGCACCACATGCATTCAGGGTGCATTAGCACATCAGCCAAGTGAGGAGCCAAGGTCCCTAGAAAAATCAACACTGGCAAGTAGCTCCCATGGGCACATTAGAGCACCCCAATTACGCTTCATTCAAAGCAGTGTCTCTGAAGGGGCATATAAGGAGATCTACCTTCCCAACAACTGCAAACAAAATTTTAGCCCCTGACTCGAACACATAAATGAGGTGGCTGAACTCAGGATGCTCTCTGTTCTCTTCTGTCCTTCACAACAAGAGCAGCAAACAGTGCAACCTGTACACTAATTGCTGAGCTGGGAATCAATTTTCTGTTGGATGTCAAATAAGACTCATGTCAGCCCCAAGGCCTGATAATTTAAGAAGCAAAGCCTATCACAGAGGAAGGGGGAAATGAAAATGCATCGGAAAACAAGAATTTGCATGATTTCTGAGACCACACTGTCCAAGACACCATGTAACAGTACAACAGGCCCCTCACACAAAAGATTCACATGTTCATTTTTAGTGTGCTCCAGGCAGTTAATTGAGGCCCAAAGCAATTAAGTTATCCTTCTAAAGGTGCAAGAAATGTACTTTGTAACTGTGAACAGATGCCTTGGATGTCTCAGACGCCTGCTTTCTGAGGGGAGCCCCTAGGGAACAATTCTCACAGAATCAGAACAATCAAGCACTCACAGACATCTTTCAAAAATAAACCCACATACTTTTGTAAGAAGCCAGGCCAAATAAAGATAAATCAGGAACTGATTTATTTACCCCCCACCCTGGCTCAGGCAGGGGTTGGACTAGATGATCTTTCAAGGTCCCTTCCAACCCCCAACATCCTGTGATTCTCTGAACTGTGTTAAGAAGCACCAGTGATAGTGATTAGTTGCACCCCAGGCAGTCACAGGAGTTGCTTTACCTCACAAGGTGAGATTCACCCAACCTGAAAGATCAGGAACCCACTGGTGGGTCTCTGTAGCCTCAATACAAATGTAGCTATGCTCTGATGAATGTAGTCTTCAAGTCCAGGTTGGATAAGGCTTTCGGAACCTGGTCTAGTGGAGGGTGTCCCTGCACATGGCAGTGGAGGTGGAACTAGATGATCTTTGAGATCCCTTCTAACCCAAAGCATTCTATGAGTCTGTGAATCAAAACTGTGCTAGAGAATGAACTGACAGCATTCACCACTGAGGCACAGTCTTCTTTCACCTTCTCACTTCAGCCAAGCCAAACTTGCTTGATAAGACCAAGCACTAACCACAGGGGAAAAATAAGTGTTGGAGCAGGAAACTAGAACCTCAGCAGACAACAGCCTCCAGCTTCCTGGCAATTTACAGGAGAGCTGGGGAACAAGCCTACAATTTCAGGATAAAAGCAGTAAAGCTGGTTAAAAGGCATGGAATTCCTATTTGCATTATTATTTTTTTTAATATTTAAAAATCCCACAACAGTCACAGCTGGAACAGGAATAATTATTTGCTTAATTTTCTACAAAACAAAAGTCTGCAAGAAAATCCATTTTGATGTTGTTACTTATTTGTCTATGAATACTTCAAATACAATAACCCAAGGACACTGCTTATTGCAGACAGAAACATTACCTTCAAAACCAAGAGACCCTTAACAGAGACTGCAGAATCAGCTGAACATTATAATAAAACAAACACAAAACATTTAAACAGTTAATATCCAGCAAAGCCATATATTGCTGTTGACAAGCCATAAAGTCAAAGCAAAAGAAAAGCAAATTCTGAAAATGGAATTAAAATTAAGGTCCTCAAGAGTTATTTCTTTAGTTTCAGGGAGGGAAACAAGTTTTCATGAAAATTTTCAAAGGACGTATGCTTCTTTCATGCAAAATAAACTCAGTTTGGCCACAGCAGTCTTCAACAGAACTATGTTTGCTTGCAGAAGACAGGCACTGCTGTAACTGTTCTTACTCCACTGCCCCTCTGAGCACTAGTCTTATTAAAATGTAAATCCATATGCCTTAGGGTATGAAGCCAAGAGAATCAGTGCCACCAGCCACCCTTTCAAGAAGAATCTTCAGCTCCTGTTTTGCCACCATGAGTTAAATACCACAGGTTTTCAATCAGGGATCCAGCTAGAGCCCAGACCAGTTGCTGGAAATATTCCCATTGAAGCAGGGCTCTGCGCCTTCAGCTATTCGGCTGAGAAGGATTACTGCTCATTCGTGCTGTTTTCAGATGCCAGAAAAGGCAGAACAGTTGAGGTCTGCTTTAGCCACTGGTTTTGTACAAGTTTCTGGGTTCATCTTATGTTTTGTAGTTGCAGTGATGGAGGGCTGCTGTTTCAAGCCCAAAACAATGACTGCGGTAAAACCCCTCTGGGAAGACAATTGTGTGAATCTAGCTTAGACCTGCTCCAACAGAGGAATACCTAGTGTGAAGAAACAGCCAAAAAAAGGGCATGCTGTGACATTCAGACAGTTTTAACTTCAATGGTGTATTTAAAAATCACACAATTCAGGTGGACAGATAGAACCCTCACCGAGCTGCCTAACACCACAGTGTGAACTGGAACCAGAGCAAGGGTTAAGATTCAGGCAGGCTCAGCTCCCTGTTCTGGGCTCACATTATCCCTTGGTCTTCACACAAGCCAGGCTCTAGGCAGGCAAAAGAGCAATCTTTTTTATAATAAAGAGGTGGTTTTAAATAGTTTCTCCCCAAAGAAATTAAATGTCTCATCATCCCATAAATCACTCCATGCACTGACAACTCAATTGCTGAAAGGTCACCCTGCTCATGCTGAACAGCTGCTCCAGAATCTTTGCCAGTTTAACATTAACGTCCCCAAAATGAGAGTGAATTTATTTCTTCCTCTTTTGCAAAAGGCTCTATGATTTTGTGAGCCCCGAAGCATTCTGCAAGGACACCAGAAGAAAGGGAGAAAGAAATGCAATATTCACCAAAGCTCTCCTCTTCTGAGATGCCACACGACCTCCACCTAAGGTCTTGCAAATAATCATGTATGTTTAGCTTAACTCATGCCAACAGCTGCAGTGACCCAAAAGGGTCTAACAGAAGAATTAAGTAAGAGCACAAGCGCTTGCAGACTCAGCATGCCACGTGGTCGCCTCCATCAGCTGGGAGGTTGCTACTTACACCATTTAAGCTCCCAAGATCCTTCACCCAGTGCTCATCTTTCTCCTTGTCATAGTTGATTACAGCGTGCTGCTTATCGACACTGCGGGACTGGCAATGAAAGCACAATGAATGAGACCGGTCAGGCATAAGAGACACTGTTAATCAAAACAATGTTTAGACATTAAACTAACTTGATATTTGGTAGGGAGGAAGAGGGGGAAAGCAGGAAGAATTAGATATTATTTACTGCTATAAATAACCAAAGGATAAACAAAAAACACTTCTATGGTTGTTTAAACAGTTCACTGAAGACAATACACTATTTGCATGAGGAGGGGAGGGGGAAAAAAATAAATCACTTAAGGCTGTCAAGACTATGCCATAATTTCAATAAATTATATCAATACACACTGAAAAAAAAAACCCAAAACCAGCCAAACTGAAAGCCTAGGGGACAGGATCGCAGCCAAGGCAAACGAGGAGAGCTCCACTTATCACCAGCCGAAGCTGGTGGGCTCATCACTAGGGACTTTCCTATTTGGAATAATCTCTTCCTATTTTTCAAAGAGAAAAAAAAATAATTTTCTTAAGTTACAAACCAAACTTCCTCACAATAACGTATGCTGTTCTCAGGATTATGTCCTGGAGTTGATTTAAATTCTAGGATGCTTTCCAAGTTGGAGGAAGGTTAATAAGGTTGGAATGAGAGTGAAAGCAACTCTAGGAAAACTCAAATTTAAAGCTAGGTTTGAGAACACTGAACTGGAGAGCAATTTGGTGTGACCGGCTTTGCCACAATGCACAAGTACCACATGCACCCTATCTTCAAAACAGAGTGTGACACTTCAGCAGGAACAGTGTCAGACTTCAGAGGAAACACTGCCAGAACAGTCTCAGTAATTCTGAAACATGGCATAAGTGTTACAGCTATAGACACCAAACTGTACTTAGACCTACTGCCTCTGGCAACTTGAATTCTTGCTGCAGTTGATCTCAACCAGCCACTGGAAACAGTCACGTGCACACGACAAAGACCTTCCTGGTATCTCAGGCCAGGAGAGACTGGCATGTGTGACCAGAGCAGGGAGATGAGCCAGGCTCCAAGTCAGCTAATCCTCCTCTTCCTGGGCATCGACCAAGTTCCTGGTGAAAAGTCCTTCCCTTTTCCAAGTATAAACACACTGGTTTCTACGGCGTTGCTCTCAGCAAGCCATTAACTGCTTCCTTCCATGCATGCAGAGGCAAAGATTGTTTCATGGGAATCCCTTGGTGAGAACACAGAAGCTTTTTCCAGACAAACTGCTGAGATTTGCAGGAATTTCTTCTGCTCCTGCCAGAGTCAAGTACATTGGTAATATCCCAAGAGCTGATAAATGGCACCTCCTGCCCCTGCAGAGCATGTCAGTCCTAAAGACCCATCCTCCAGAATAACCCTGAAGTATCAAAATGAAGCAAGCACCTACTTGGCCAGAAGACTGTCCCTTCCACCTTGCCATGTCCCTCACGTCATTCACTACATGCTGCCACAAGTAGAGGCAGTGAGGAGCGGGGCAGGCAATTCCAAACCTCCAGCTACCTCACTAACACAGCTATCCATATATTGCTGAATTTACAAGGTGTCAGCTCATGAGTCCCAGTTGAAAAACGAGGCAGCATTTGATGCTTTGCTGCCCAACTGGTGCTCTCAGACAGCAATTACTCCCCAGAGAAACAAACAACTGGTGGGACAGGCAGAAACAACAATGGCTGGGAAGACTCCACTGAGCTACAGCGAGCAAACCACACACTTGTGTCCAACCTCAAGTTAGGAAAGACCTTAAGGGTCTGCAGTGCAAAGCTGCTGCTTCTCTCTGTTACTGCTAATATTAGATGCAGCCCTTCAGTCCAATTTGCAATCACCCAGGTGACTGTGGCAGGTATGTGCCCTGAAAGGTAAGGATGGTCCAGGAAAGGATGACTGAGGGACACTGCCCAGGACTTGCACCTCAGCACACAGCCCTGAGTACGGGAACATGTCCAGCCAGAGCCTCACACATGGCAGCAGCTGATGCTATATGAGCTGGGGTTGTACCTGACCTGTGAAACCATCCTTCACACCCTTTGGGAAGATGCAAGAGAGTTGCCTTCCACTATCCTGCCCAGGATCCATTCCCGAAACCATCGGGCAGCGTGGGCTCTGCACCTGGGCTGGGGCTTCTAGAGGGCTCTCTACACCTTGCTGACAAAGCGGAGGGGGAAGACCACCCCTGCTCACAGCGTGGGTAGAATTCAATCCCCTTTCCCCATCCATAGGCATTTACATAACTGTTTCATCCTGCTAGTCTCAAAGACAACCACACACACAGGGGTCCTGCCTGCACTGCACAGATGCAAGGTCTTCCCTGGTCCCTCTGCTACTCAAAATTGTTGGCATCTTTGTTCCCAATGGGATGTGAGGGAACATTGATTAACTGGTGTAGCAGTGTTTGCTTTAGCTTTTTACAGCATGTCAGAGAGACTCATTTAAAGATTAACAGATGTTCAAGGCAGAATGATGCCTCTAGCCCCCTTCCAAGGGGGGAAAGGCTTCCACCCCAAAAAGCTAAAACAGACAAAAAATTAGGGTAGATTTTGTCTGGTATCTGATTTTAAGTGAATCACAGGTCACTTAAAAAAAGAGTTTATTTCTGGGAACCAGCTGTCTCCCAAAAATTCAATTTGCCCTGCATTTGACCCTGATGTAAGTCAGCACAGCCTTTGGGCTGCTTTATTTTGCAACAGCTGACTACAGTCACACAGGGGTCCCAAACTAGACAAGGGTCATCACAGGGGACCAGAAATGTATTCCAGCAGCAGGACAGTCCACTACATAATAGCAGGAAGGTCACCAAAGGTATCAATTTATGCCAAAATTTCCTCATCTTCCAATGAAGTTTCAGATGTGTTCAAGACTGCCCTTTGCAAAAAAAAGTCAAAACAATACGCAAAATCTGACTCACAGTCTTGATACAACCTCTCAGCATCTTTAAAGAGCACACCAGGAACACCGCAAACTGTTACACAGATGGCACTTCTGTGAAATTTCATGCTTTTGTGGAGAAGAGAAAAATTCTCTTAGTTTTGTTTATGTTAAACTAGCAAACACCACAGGAACTGGCATCAGGAGCTCCTAAGGGCCTGTCTCCAAGGAAACTCAACTTAAAATAACTAAAATCACTCCTTATTTATTTTGATGCAGATATGCCAAAGGTCACTTTTACTTGAGAGCCGAGGTGTGGTTTGTTTCAACATCAGTCACATTTAACATAAACTGCTCTTGTGTGCAGTGACAGCAGCAACCCAGCAACTGATTGTGCTTTTGTTCTTGGAGAGGAGCAGGCTGCCTGTATTCCCACTTCCAAAGAAAAGACTAACCAGTTTCCAGACTGGTAACGGCCAAGTGCCCCACAACAGTCCTGCAGAAGTCACTTGAGCCCAGCAGGCCAGAGGTATCTAACGTATGACTCACTGAATCACAGTGATTTAAGAAGCCAGAGTTGACACATCACAGCGCAGTCTACGGGTGCAGAGCTCCCAATACTATCCCAGAGCTCACATCCACAATGCTAGAAAGATTTCAGGAATCTATAAATTGAAAAGCTGCAATTAAACTGACTGAATCACAATTGTTAAGAGGGTTCCCTTGCTTAAACGCACACTTGCACCAAATACTCAGCTTTGCTCACAATCAATCATAACCTCCACAACAAAAGGCAAGCCTAATCCATCTGTCAGGAGGGGACACAGGGGTCCAATTTCCAATAAAGTGTTAAAAAAACCTGAAGGGCCTGTATCCAGATGTCAGAAGCAGAAAATAACCATACAGCCTAGCAGTTAATCTGTTTCACCAGAAAAGCACTTGAGAAGGGGTAGGCTGCACTCCCAGGCTGTGGCAAGGATCACTGAGATTCTGCTTGGATCTAAACAAAACCAGAGCCGCAGCACCTCAGATTAGGTTGACAAGGGGAAAAGAAAGAAAAGAAAGGAGGTGTCCTCCTAACTACTAGTGATTTGCAGGCATGAAATAGCGCTACACTCTGAGACGCTGGGAATGAAGGAAGAACACAGCGTTCGCACCATGTCCCAACACTGGACGTGTTATCAAATGAAAACAACTCTCAGAAAAATGCAGTGTGTGCCTTTCTGATTAACAACGTTTACACTTCTCTGGAGGGAAAACATGGACACTGATTTGTTACTACACTAAGCTCATCTGGGGCTCACATTTCCAGACATTCAAATCACTCCCTAATATAAAGCTGTCCTGCTTCCCCATCACACTACCTACAGTACATCATGTTTTAAATACCTAATAGACAACATGAACATGTGATGTGGAACGTATCTGAAGGCAGAGGTAATAGCTGCTCTTTCTACCAAGATCATATAGAACACATTGTCCAAGTCAAAGATGAGAATGGTCCATCCAGGTCTGCCAGTCCCATACCAGTGATAACATGCTGGATCATGTCTCCAATCAGACATGGAACCAGGCAGCTCACCTGATTTGCAAAATCACATGCATCACATTGGCAAAAACCCTGCTTAGCACAGGAGCAGCAAAAGCAGCCTTAGAAGTATGCAGGCGTCTCCACAGAGCTACGTGTATCATGCTGGCTACATGCGCTGCAGATACCCTAGCTCTGTGTTTGAACAGGGGACCGATACACAGAACAGGGCACTGAGGATGAAACCAGGAGCTGCAGAGATGCCAAGAAAAACCCACAAGGAAACAAGACCTTCTTAGGAAGGTAGGAGGAAAAATACAGCCAGGCAGCCTGCGTTTCCCCACAGGGCCAGGGAGCAGACAGAACTCAGCTGGCTACATAGATACAGATGCTGTTTTTCCCCCAGGAGAATTACCATGGGCAAAAACCTACTGCTTGGGGCTGAGATTTGGACCTCAGCCATGCCAGTGCCATGAGGCATCATGGTATTGGAGATAAAATAAACAAATGCAAGCAGTTTCCCTATCCCTTGCTGCAGTCTGTTGTGCATGTCTGGCACAAGGTAACTGCAGCATTCTGGTGGCAGCACGCAATAAACATTTGCTCAAATACTTTGCATAGTGAACAGGTTACATTTCTGTCAGCACCGTGCTCTACACAAGTGTCTCAGTAAGGAAATACAAACCTCCTCTAGTGTCCCACTGTACAAGGAAGACAGCCAAAGCCAACCTTAAAAAACAAACAAACAAAATTCCCTTGCATTCTGGCCTGAAACAGGACTTTTGCTCCTCAAAAGTAAAACCCCACGTAACATTTAATAACGGATACGGAACATTAGGTCTCCCTCATTCACCACTAAGCACTTCAGAGAGCTGTGTATATTGGCCACTTTAGTCCTTTTCCAGATTAGTGAATGCTCTGCCCTGCCCCAGGCTGGCTGCAAGTGAGACACCCCCACAAGAGGCAGCCAGATTGCTCCCAGGGGCTGGGGCTGCTGGTTTATAAATGACTCTAAATAGACAAATGTCTCTTCAGCAAGCATAGCCATCTCATCCTGGGGCTGGACTCACTTTACGGCTCCCAAGCTGCAGAGGCTCCTGCCTTCAGCTTTGCTGCACTCAAGATCGTGGGCTTAGTGGATCTGTGGCAGGACCAGGGCCTGAGTATTCATGCAAAACATAAGGCATTCAACAAGAGAGAGAAATCCCCCAGGAAAATGAAACTGTAATCCCCACAGCTTGGCAAAGGGATTTGGAAGCTGGCATAGTTCCCGTATCTACTTAACCCATTAGTTTGGGAAGAATGGGTTTTTGCTTGCTGGTTACCCTTTCCCAAAGTGCAGGACTGGTCAAATGACCCAGGGTCAGATCCTGATCACATCAGGGAACAAGCTACCCACAGATGCACTGATTTTTCCTTCTGTTTTATGTAGCCACCCAGGAGGCACGAAAAAGCATCTTAGGTGGGACAGAAGCCTGAATTTCTATAGTGTAGCAGATCTGTGTGCTAGTGCCTGGATAAGGACCTCAGACATGGAAGGGATCCCCTTTTTCCCTGCCGGCTCTGGAGAGTTACAAACCCTCCATCTGCAAGCCAGGCTTCCAGCACTTTGCCTGCAGTGCCATCATCACCTCTCTCCTCACCCTGCCTCCAGCAATGAACTCCCCTCCCAGGGTTCCCAGCCCTACCATACCTCCAGCCTCCTCAACCCACATTTCACTAGATCGCTATCTTCCCATCAACTGCACATTAACAAAAAACAATGGAGCAAGAGCCAAAAAAACAACTCTAGGCCTGGAAATACAGGATGTGCATCCTTCCTCCCACAGCTATTGCCCAGCACCTGGAAACACTACCTGTGAAAAAGCAGGGCCTTCCCAAGGCTAGATCCTTTCCCTCCTGCCTCTAAGACACCTACTTCCCTTGTGACACCTAATGAATGACTCTCAGGATCACTGCAATTCCTAACGCCCTGGGACTAACTCAGACACTGGTTTATACCCTCTGGATAACTGCAGCAAAACAGTATGAGCAGGCACCACCCTGTCCCGACCACAGCTTCCCACTCCAGCCCTGCACTTCCATGAGGAAGGAGGTCAGGACACAAAGGCAGCAGAGAATCCCCATGGCTTCTACTGGGAGCTCCCAATGCAGGAAATACCGGAGTGATGGAGGGATAGGACTTGTGCACCGCAGTGAATCCACCCAGAAGCTCACATCATCTGCCTCCTCTCAGCGTAATGGTGTAGACAAACCACACCACACCTATTCACACTTGTTTATGTATACACTTACTGAACTGCACAGGAGAGAGGTTGCATTATCAAGTACGGCCTGGGGAAGGTAGGATACGTCAGGTCAATGAAATCTTAATTTGACCAGATGTCACATACACACAGGGTTCACCAGTGCACTGTATTATTTGTGGAGCGTGCCGTGCACCCTGTGTACCAAACACAGAACAGATCCTGCAGGGAAAAAATACCCAGTAACGACACAATAACAGATTGCATCTTCATGCCTACGTACACCAGGGCAGAGTGGGGTTACACTGGCAATTTTCACACTGGTATGTCCCAACTGCTCTGCAGTTACAAACACTTGATTTAGTAGCTGTACTAATGTTCCTTTAGTGCCTGGAATGCCTGTAACACTCCAGCTTTTCACCAAAGTAAGCTAAAAAGAGGACAACATCTATTCAAGCAGTATCAAGTTACCACTTATCCGATTCACAAAGCGAATGAACTTGTTTGTCCAGCTCACAAGCCCCTACCGCCAGAACTAACATACCATAAGCAGTATGCGATGTCCCATATGGACTAGTGACAGATGCTTGGCCAGTAGCATTCACAGCTACCTGCTGACACCAGAATAAAAGCAAGCCTTGAGCTCATCTCAGGCCTAAGGGACATGCTGCTCAGCAGTCACATCCTCTGATGCCTGCTTTCCCCACACTGAACAGCTCCTGCCTTATATGAACCATCCTCCACTTTTCCAAGTCCTGCTGATTCTCATCTCATTCTGCACACATGACAGACTCCCCACTCAGCCAGATCGTAATCTCCTGGTGAGGCTTTATGGAGTAGAAATACAATGATTAAATGCAAAGATCTGGCCTCTGGCTTCCTGTAACACAGGTCAAGAGGTTGAGTAAGTACACAACCTCTGGAAGTATCATTATGCTCTTGGCTTGTTCTTGCACTTTCCTCGACGGCTGCTTTGACCACTGTCTGAGTCAGGATACCTGGCTAGACGCACCTTGATCTAATCTGCAGCAGTTGCTCTTACATCTAAACCCCAGCCCTGTACATCCCTGCACTTAGCTCCTTCTTGTCCAAACTGCGACAGTTCTGTCCTCCAGTCCACCCCCTCACTAACCTCACTCCCAGGCAATACGTGGCTTAAGACAATAGTATCAAACAAGTCCCTATTGACCACATGCAAACTCCATTTTTTTCCAAACAACACCAGAACTTCAAAGAACAGGTTAAACATACTTTTAAGTATGCTCACATGAAGAAAACAACATTTTTCTCACAGTTGCTCACAGTGAAGATGGAAGAAGGGAGCTGATCTCGTCCAGCAGGCTGTGCTTAAAACAGATCCTGGAACATAAACTCTCATCCCAAACATTTATGAAGTTTACCAGAGTTATAAGCAATTGAAAACAGTGTCTCATGATAGGAAGTGTCAAACTGTCTTTAAAGGCACACAAGGCAAAGGCATAAAAGAGAAAGCATCATGCCATCTGCACCTACTCCTGCTGTAACTCACACTCACGTGTACAATCTCACAGGGCGTCTGACAACAGCACAGCCAAACCATCACTCTGAAGAGAGGGAAATTCTCAAGGGAGCGCTGGTTAAACATTTTGCTTTCCTAAATTTTCCAGTAAACATATCTCTATCTAACAAAAACAGGGAAATCATGACCCTGCTTTCCTTTCTGTTAAATATTTACATTTAGCAAAAATGCAAAAGATGCTTTGTTTAGGGGCAGAGGGAAAGGTTTTAATGGTTAAGTGAAAATTTCCAGTTTGCAACATGTTTGTCCCCTGAGTGAATACCTATCACATTAAATAAATAACCAAAGCTGATAATTGCAACTATATTTCCTTAAAAGTTATGAAGCTGGGAGAGGGGAAGTATTTCTTTGTTCAAGATAGTCCAAAAATTCTCTTTTTGTTTAAAAAAAGTAAACCTTTTCAGAGTCTTGCTTCCCATCACCACCAAGCTTCACAGAAAAAAACAACCAACCAAAAAAACAGCACACTAGGGGCAAGTTAGCAAAGGTCTAGTCGAGATTTCCACACTCCTGCTGCATGTGTACTACTACTTGAAGGGAGCCAGGGAGACTGATGAAGAAATGAAGCACTGCTCTTCAGAAAAAGGGCAAAACTAAGCCTTTGATTCAGCCTAACACCACCATGCATGCCAAGCTATGCTACATGGCATTATCACCCATGCTTTAACATTCAAACCCAATGTAAATCTCGCATTTACTCATACTAGAAGCTTTACAGTGCTGCAAAAATACTTAAAATATTTCTAATCCTCTTAGGAGGTATAGAAGATTTTAAGGTAGATTATGTTTCCCCAATATCAAACCTGCTTAATTTTAAGCTTAAAGACTTTGGGCTTCTTTACCTCTTCGTTAACCAGAAAGCAAATCTAGTACCTGTATGAAATAAGTAAACACAGGCAAAGCTAAAGTTTGTCTATTTCTTGACAAAGCCACCATTTTTTTGCTGATACTATGAGGACATGTTAAAGTAAAATAGCAAAAGACAAGACATTCCTAAACCAGCAAAATGAGAAAGGCAAGACTGCAAGGTCTCCAGGACAGGGGTTATCTCTGTGTCATATGTTTGTGCACCAGCTAATACCCGTGGCCTCAACCAAGAGGGAACCACAAACTGTATCACAACGAAACCATTGAGCAGTAACAGTCTTAGAGACAAAAAAACACAGACCGAGTCACCCAGTGCATTCCCCAGACACTGCCAGTTCATTCCCACTTGCACACCTTAAGGGATTAAATGCCAATATCTTTAAATATGTAAGGACAGCAACTGTGCAGTGAATGTACACTTTCAGGGTCAGTACTACAGAAATACTACAGGTGCAAAGACTGTCATGAGAGCTCTGTCCATATGTTCTGATAACTGCCCTGCTTCTTCCGCTTTCCCCAAGACAAATGATAGTGCCAGTGTGCACAACAAATTTGTGACACGGACGGTCACAGTAGGAAAAAAGTCTATTTTTAGATCTCATCCTCCATCTGCTCACACACAAGTTCGCTTGGATATCTGTGTTCACAGCCTCTCTTCCCCACTGAGCCTTACTACAGTCATCTCATTTGGAGCCCAAGGTACCTCTGGAAAACATCTTTATAAGCAAGTGGCTAGGAAAACAATGTGCTGTGCTGTTCAAAATACATGTGATCCCAGAGAAAGCTTTATTACTGGAGACAGTAAACTAACATGATTAGAAAGGGTCACATGTAATTCACCCCATAAGCCACTGGCTTTTACAGACAA
This sequence comes from Porphyrio hochstetteri, assembly GCA_020800305.1. Classification (NCBI taxonomy): domain Eukaryota; kingdom Metazoa; phylum Chordata; class Aves; order Gruiformes; family Rallidae; genus Porphyrio; species Porphyrio hochstetteri. The sequence goes on along the minus strand of CM036908.1, from coordinate 61,917,241 downwards.
TCCAGAACCTCCATTCTGGTGAAATAATCAAAACCTCCCTTACTGCCACCGCCACCTACCAGCCCCCAAATATAACCACTTCACTCTCACAGGTACTGCTGGCTCCTCCAGTAACCCAAATTCATTCACCTTGGAGAAAGCCTGACAAATGTGGAACGTCACAAGGTTGCTAGTCCACAGGCAACACTGACAAGCCAGCTCAGACTTGCAAAGAAGCTTGAAATACTCCCCGTGGTACAGAGCAGCTCACAACCCACACTGTCCTGTTAACCCCAGAAATAATCGGAGAAACAAGCAATCCATTTTAAGCATGACTAATATTTGGGTACTTTTATTTTGGGGTGCACAGCTTCAAATGTGTGACTGTCAGGCTGCTGAACCCTGACAGTAAAAAAACCTCAAGTGCTTTCAAAAAGTTATTAAGATGCCACCCTAAAACTCAGACTGGTTTTGGAAACTAAGGCCGCTGCCTGTGTTTTCCCATCAAGTCAGAAGAGACCACAGGAATCAGGTTTTTTTAGCAGTCAAATGCAGATTTACAGAAAATACCAGGACATTTTTAATGTTTCGTCAGTCAGACACGTAGAAACATGAAGTAAAGAATAGCATGATTCATGGGAAAACCCAAGAGCAACTACCTGCTGTTGAACAGACTACACTTCAGACTACCACTGCAGCACAGCCAACTAGCAGAGCAGTATAAACACTGCAAGCTCTCCTTTTGTGGACACTAACATTTTATTACACCCAGACAACACCTTGACTTCCAGGTACACCTCGTACAAGAATTTCTGCCCCCTTAAACATACCCCCCTAACGTATCATTCAAAATCCCTGCACTAACTACAAACACAGCCTGCCTGGTTAGAACATCAGCAAAGCATTTAGGACATACCTGTACCCAGGTTAGCAGTGCAAATTATGGGGAGTGAGTTCCTGTCGTGCAGCTTCCTAATTTTGCCACCAGCAGGCACACTTGTCACCTTTAAGAGGGGTGGGCAGATGCAATCAAATTATTTTTTCTTTTGTGTTTGAGTATTCATGGCGTAAGTCTAGCAGGAACACTAATTTAATTCTGAGCTTCTACAAGTTCTGAGCTAAACTGCTCCTGTCAAAAGCTCTTTTCGAGATTCCAGCTCCATTTGCTTGGAGTGACATCCGTTACATTATGCTGTCAAACACCAGACCACAGTCAACACTTGAGGCACACTGGATTATGTCCAGCAGACACACACACTGGTATGGGGAGCACTAACAGAAGCTGCAAGTTAGCCTGAATAATACAATTACTTTGGGAAAAGGGCACCAACTTCCTCACCCACCAGAACAGAGTGTTAGTTCCTCTGCTAAACTAACTAGTATCAGTTTAGAGCTTCTCTGCTAAACATCAGCATTTTGTTGCATAATATAGAAAACCCCAACCAACCCTGAGATACAAACACTGACAATTTAATCAAACTTAAAGGGAAAAATAGGCAAACAAAAACCCTGCCTCCTTCAAATCACACATGCTAGTAAACAGGGATGTATTAAAAGCTACAAAAAACCACCATCATAATCACAGATCAGGACAGCCTGGTATGTTTTTGCTTACTGCTTCCAGTAGCATCAAGTTAGTTAATCTGTTTCATTAATCTTCCACCACTACAGCTCCATTCCATCTGATGACATGGCAGTTTGAAAGAAACCTCACTTGCACTTTCACAAACATACAAGGTCTTCATGGGAATCACAGACTCAACATAAAAAAAAGAAGTTCCTTTTAAAAGATGTCATTTGAAGAAAGCATGCAACATCTCTACAGGTCCCTGGCATTACATTCACATCTACTGCATCTTCAGAAGAAATAACAAAACAAAAAAAGCCATGTTACCTGGAGCATCAGTTCACAGTCATCTCTGCCAACGAATATCATCTCCCGAGGGAGCCGATGGCGAATGCCAGTGCTGCTCACCAAGAACCACGAAGTCACGCTCATTTTGGCACTTGGCACTTAATCTTTATACATCCTAAACACACACAAAAAAAATGACATATAGTGAGCTATTAATGAAGCGTGGAAATACACCAGTGCATAGCTGCAGCTCCCAAACTTGCTTGTGCCACGGGATCCATCTCTTCCTTTTGCAGTTTGTGTTTATGTCTTAAATTTCTTGTAGCAATGAGCAGTTGTGAAGCACATGCCAGGATCTGTCACCCCTCCGCCACGTGTAGCCCTGGAAACATTCCCACAGCCAAGTAAGACTATGGGGCTGAGAAAAGGATTGTTTAAAGAATGAAGCGTGCAGCTGAATCCAATCAATGAAATGATGAAATATGGTGGGAGGGAGGGAAGGGGAAAAAAAAAAAAGGGAGACATCTTTTCCAGAACATTTCCTCATCGCTAGCACTGTGCACGAATCACAGCTTGAGCTTCCTACATCATCAAAGACCTGGACCAGCACATCAGCACGGTGATATAACCTGGCTCCCATAACCTCTCCTACACTCCCAGGAGCGGTTACACTGGTGCTGGGAGGAGCACAGCCTCCCTATTGCTCATCCCACTTCCACACTGATGTAAGTTGGGAGCCCACAAACCCTTCCTCCCCTCGTTGCATGAGCTGGTCCAAAACCAAACCAAACCACGCTGCTACCCCAGGACAGGAAGCACAGCCTGCAATTCCCCGTGTAAGGGTTTGGAGTACACCGCTCCTCTTCCCCTCGCGATAGGCACAGGAGCCGCAACCTGCGAGGGCAGGGGCGGCGTGCAGCACTTATCGGGAACTCTCCCAGCCACACCTGTTTGTTGTCGCTGCCACAGCCCGGCTGCAGGCAGCCTGCTCCTGCGGCCTCTCCTCCCCCCTCTCCCGCAAAATCGCGTTTTCCTCTCCCTGCTCGCAGGAAAAGTGGCACACGTCAGGCTCTCGCCTTCCCCTCACCCACCTCCCGGGACTGGAATTGCATTCCTAAACGCACCGAGGGAAGGAGATCTCCATTTTATCTGGGCTGCACTGCGCTCCCCGGCCTCCCCCGCCCCAGCGGCCCCGGGGAAGCGTGAGTGACACCGGCGGGGAGGATGAATGACCTCCCCCGGCAAGGCGCGGGCCTGGGGGGTACACACAAGGCGACACCGCACGCCCCGCCGCCGTCTCTGTCACCGCGGCCACACAAAACCGCTCTGGGAGTAGCCGGTACAGGCTTCCGTGCCCGTGTCACGACATACGAGCGGCCACGCCGCGCCCGTCGCCCGGCCCTGCCGTGGAAACGCCGCCTCCCCGACAAAGCGCCCGGGGAGGAGAGCCGGGAGCCGCCGGCCGAGACCCGTGGCCGTCTCGCACCGCCCCGAGCTGGGGCCCCGGCCGGGCCGCGCTCTCCGCTGAGGGGAGAGCGGGGAGCCCCGGTCGGAGCCGCAGAGGGGCCGCGCAGCCCAGGTGCGGCGCGGGGTCGTGTCCCCCCCCCACCGCGGGGCGGGTCCGGCCCGGCCCTTTGTCTGCCGAGGCCTGGCTGCCCCTCAGCCGCCCGCCCGATGCGGCGGGAACCACCCGCCCCCCCGCCGTCCTACCTGCTGCGGCCCTCGGCGCGGTGGCAGGCCGGGCGCCGCGCCCCGCCAGCCGGCTCTGCCTGCCCCGCGGGCCGCTCCCGGCGCCCGCCCCGCCCCCGCGCGCGGCAGGTTCCCGACGTCAGGAGGCGGCTCCAGCCGCCGGGCCCGGCCGCGGCCCGACCGCCTCCCGCGGCCGCGGCCCTGCCTGGGCGCATCCGCCCCCCTCTGCAGCCCGACTCCGGCCCTCTCCTGGGGTCCGGCACCTGAACGGCAGGTGTGACAGAGGCGGACGGGGTTTCTGGACGACGGCCCCTCAGTGCAGAACCGTGCCGCGCCCCTCATCGCCGGCTCCCTGAGGGGCTCGCCGAACGCCAGCGGAGCCTCGCACGCCTCTCCGAACAGGCTGCGGCTGGCCCTGGGAGCCCGAGGGGCGCGCTCGAGGTCGTGGCACTGGAGATGTCCCATGCTAGCCGCCGGAGCCAGCACCAACACCCGCCTCTTCTCCCACCCCAGGGAGGCCCAGCACCAGCCTCTTCTCCCTGGGTCTCCACTGGGCTTCAGGGAGTAGGTTGACATCCCTCTCTCCAGGCGTCACTCAGGTCCTCTTGCAGGGCAGTACCTAAAGGCAGTTGAGGATCTGACCGTGGAGTAAGAGCCCAACATGGGTGCTGTGAAAGATAACATAGTTTTAAGGGGGTTTTTGGTTGTAAGTAACTAGAAAATGCCTGAAGAGCAGTAAGTGCAGAGAGCAATGACCACTTTTTTTTTTCCCCACCAGGAGGAAGACTAAGCATCATGGTAATGGATCCAATTGTTTTTTAATACAAATTCAAGAGACCCCCCAACTCCTGCAGAAGACAGAGGAGCTGCAAGCAGCAGGAGCCTTGCACTGGGTCTCTGGCGCCAGTGCCACAGGCTGCTAAGGAAAGACTATAGGAAGACAGCAAGTTCATAGTGGTGTTTCCCCAGACCTGTATTCTAGCTGGAAAGGCATCTCTGCATTTATATGCTGTACATTTGCTTTTGAATATTGTTTCTCAGTCACCTGCAGGAGCTTCCCTAGGTGTTTTCAGCGCTGTCATTAGGATTTTTTGACTCAATATGTTATCTAATATCTGATGGCATGGAAACCCTAGGTCCGATATGCCACTCACTGTGGGCAGTCCTAGAGCAGCATCACTCCTGGCATACAGCCTTACTGCAAGACTCTGCAGCCAGGGAGGGTGAAGCAAGCTGCAGCAGGACTGTGAGGGAAGAAGGGAAACAAGATCTATCTGAAGAGCTATAAGACTTCATTATTATTTAATTAATAGTATTATTGCCTTCTTTAATCAACATTTGACTTCTTCCCTGGCAAATACATCATGCCCTAGGGTGATTTCGAGGTGTGATTATCTTCAAAGGTTTCAAAGCTGGCTGAGGCTGCAGCATCTGTATTTTATTGGAGTGCTCATGGTACCTCCCCAAAGCTGAGCACCCCACCCTTGCAGAACTCTGGGGACCTCAGATGCCAGACAGGAAGGTGGAGTAAGCAGCAGCTGCTTAGGGGACACTTTAAGGACTTCTGTGCTGCCATAAATCCATTATAAATAAAAGTGAGACACCCACCATATTTTCCAGCTTGTCCTATTGAGTGATGTTTTATTATTGATTTAGCTGACCTATCACTGAAGTTTTTGTAAATACTTCTTGCTTTTCTCTGAAGTACATCTGTTTACTGGAGGAGCTGCTCTATGAGCTGATCTGTAGAGCATCTCTATACTGCTGTGAGGAAGTAGGATAATTTACTTCTTTATACAAGCCTGCCATCTAGGCAAATCTTTGTTATAAGTTACTATAAAAAGGTTAGTGTTTGCTTTAGTCTCTCTTTAAGCCCAGTTTTACCATTCATTTATACATATGTATTTATCTGAGCAGTCAGTGCTTCACTATTTATAGAGAAGAAAAATAGTCCCTGTTCCCACCACGTGTCTTCTGACGTGATTGAAAATGCAGTTTAGGCCAATACACTGGGCCTGGCTGAATGCTGCATTACAGCCTCTTTATTTTATTCTTTATTTAAAGGGAACAAAAAAAAGCTAGAAAATGGAGCCCTTCCCTCTCTCTCTTTTCTCACCTGTCCCGAAATAGCGTGTTGGCACTGAGGCTGCAGAAGAGACTGGTGCTACACCATCATCTTTCCATCCCAGTCAGAGGGAGCCTCTGTGGCAAAGAGAAGCTGTTGCACTGCCATACTTTGAATTTTAGGATTTTTTTCTATTAGAACAAGCCCAGTTGGCAGCCAGTGCAACCCACAGCTTGCTCTAGTTTATACTGCAGGCTGACCAAACACACAGCAGCCTTGGAAAAATATGATACTATAGAAATGCCTTAAAAACATCTCTTCGTGCAAGGAGGAGGGAAGGCCTGGGGAAGACCTCAACAAGTTGGGCGCAGCAGCAGCACAATGTGGCTCATGCTGAGTTTGCTACAGAAGGTGCTTATCATGCAAATCTCTCCACGTTCATCCCCATCACCTCCCCACCAGGGACATGTCCCCGGCTTTTTTAACCTGCACGACCCAGATGGCAGGAGGTTTGCTGTACCTTACATTGTGCTGACGAAGGGTAAGGACCCATCTCTGTCCCAAAGCACTCATTTTCCCAGTAAACAAGGAGAATGAAGGTGAGATAAAATGTCCAGGTAGAATCATAGAATCATCATAGAATCATAGAATCACCTAGGTTCAAAGAGACCCTTTAGATCATCGAGTCCAACCATAAGATTAACAGCAGGTCACAGGGCTATGGGAAAGACAGATTTCTGTATCCAGAACTGTTGAATCAGGATGTGTACTCTACTGAAATACATTTTGTTTGACACCCTGAGCCCACAGCTATCACTGCTTGGAGCAGAACCACTTTAGATCCCTGCTTCAGAACAAAGATCCCACCATCCCCAAAGGAGCCAAACTAAATCAAGGTCTTTCTGCCAGGCACTGATGTAAGGGAGATTTTTGACAGAGTTTCCAAACATGAACTGTCTTGCTGCCTCTTGCTGCAGAGGAGGCTTCTGTTCCAGGCTGGTCAATAGCCTGATCCAGATATCCCACGCAGTTTCCCGCTCCCCCTCCTCCGGGAAGGGCAGTTTTCCCTCTGCATGAGATAAAGGAAAGAGATCATTTCATCTACTGCTTAGATATGCACATGATGAGTGTCTTATAAGTAAAGATGTGCAGAATTGCTTGGTGAATTCCACCCCATTAACCCATCACTGGCTGGCTGAAATCTGGTGCATGCAGCTTCATGTATTCACAGGCTCATGTGCAGCTTGTGAATTCCTGATGACTTTGCCTCAAAGAGATGGTAGAAGCAGGCATCAGACACTATTCCACAAGATGATTTAGTTTGCTCTTTCATAACTTACTTTGAGATGCATCAGGAGAAGTTCACAAGTAGGTCATGCAGGGTTTCTTAACACCCTCCTTCCCTCGGATGGATTCCGCTCCTCAGTGATGACTTTCTTTTCCAGAAAGCAAAAGCTGCAGCCAGGCCAGTTCTTTAGGCCCCACTGAAGGGAGCTGTGTATGTTCTCAGTGTGTCCGCAGCATCCTCACTTTGGATCAGGATTTCTGTGTTGATTAATGGATTTGTGGACTTTTGCAAGAGGACACTGCAGGTCTGAACCTGCATCCTTCATACAGCTAATGGTGCTATTGCCCGCCGGCAGAAAGTGTGGGATGGAGCCCTTGCCTATGGAGCCTGAGACCAGGGCTTTTTGACACTAGTTCTGGGTATCAGCATAAAGTGGATCTTCATCAGATGGAAGTAATCCCTTATTCTCAATATGTACTTTTTAAGTGCCATTTTGAAAATTTTCCCCTTGATTTTTCTTGTTGATTAACTGATTTTTAAATTACTAGGTATTTGTCAAGAGTATGGGTGTTTATCTTAATTTTAGTTAAACTTGTGTAACAAAGTTGCTGAATCTGGACCAGCAGAAGCAATCTCCCCCTCCTCTGCCTAAGCATCAGTCTTTCACTCTGCCTAATATCTCAGTTGAGCTGGTTGCCAACATTCCCATCTCCTGTATGGCCAGGAACAGCCCCCACTCCTGCCTAGTCAACTGCAAAACAATAAGACCATTCATGTGCATGGTTATTCACTTGCATAAATGTTTGCAGCGAAACAATCTGACTAGGACAGGCCTCTCTCATTTGGATGGTTCTACAAGATGTCTTTTTGCAAGACTAGTATTTCTAACCCATTTTTAACCATCTCTAGAGACGGACTCTTAGCTGGAGTGTAGTAGCATTGTGCAAAATGGCTTCAGTTTTATAACAGCAGCAGAGTTTTTCCTGTATTTTTTTTTTAACCCACAACATAGTCCTATGTACCAACATGACATAATTTTAGTACTATGGAATTTATCAAAATAAAACCCTATATGCATTAACACTTCTTATTAGAATGTGCAGTACAGCCTTCTCCAGTCATCTTCTTTTATTCCCATGCCATGCCACAGAAATTATTTTCTTTTTATTATATAGCCTAAATTGTAGAGCTATTTTTAATTTATGACCCTCATAACTGGGGAGGGGGGCAGGAAGAAATATAAATGCAATAAAATAGTGGAGCTGGTATAGTGTGAACATTGACAGAACATCTCATCTAGAATGTGTGTGGTATAAAACTTAGCTGAAAGAATTAAAAACATACGCTTAACTCATTTTTAGCATTTTTAATTACTAAAAGCTCAGCAATGATGATGTCGTGCTGTCTGATGAGATTAGGTCAAATGATACACGGTTGTATGGTGTGGCATCTTAAATAGGAATCACCTTATGGAAAGTCGGAGCTATTTTGAGATCACATTTAAAGAAATAGCTTCTCAGGGAAAGTTGATTGGTTTCATAAGAGAAGCAGCAGGGTTTTGAGGACTCCTGTGTGGGAGAATGGGAACAACAGGCAGCTGGAGATCGTCTCTATTTGAGTTTTTTTCCTCTTATTTGTTCAATTAATTTTGGTGTATGCGTGTATTTCTTATGAGAAATGTTGCAAGCCTACTTAGACAGAAAAATGATTTCACATGGCCTGAAGATTCCAATGCAACATGCATGGGCAGAGAGCTGTACTTTGCCCTCCAAACTGTGAGCAAATTCCTTCTCCCATTCCTCTGTGTTTGTTTTTATAACAGTAAGAGAAGAATATTTGCTCAAATATCAGCAATCCAAGATTTTCTTAAGTAGTTTTGCTCCAGCAACCACCTCTGGTTTTCTTTTCCTTCCTTTTCTCCTAGCACTCTCATTCATGCACTTGTGCCTTTTCAGACCCAGCCCATGGTTCATTTTGGGAGTGCGCTCACTACAGACTCTGCTTCACACAGCTGATTCTCTACTACCTTGTCCCAGGGGTTTGCTTGTTCAGAAGATGCTTTATGGAACTTCTCCCATTGGATCAATTTCAAGCCTTTCTAGGAAGATTCTCTTGATATTTATTTCACTGGGACCATTTTATTGATGTTCATGAAGAGGATGAAAATCCTGATTTGAAATAAACCACTGGCTTGCACCGAGATTTTCATTCATCAGGAGCTCACTGATCTATGAACTGCTCAAAATTGCTCCTTGCCTGAGAGAATTATTAAGACAAGACTTGGCAACAAGTGAATGAGCACTTGTGAAAAGCCATTCCTATATGTTTTGATCAAATTAATGCATTTTACTGGAAAACCAAGACTGCTGAACTTTCTTTGCTGGCCTTATAAAGAAGACAAATAAAGAAGGGAGATTTTAGGTTACAATAGACAGTGTCATCTCTAGGGGAATCACTGCTATTGTCTCTGTAGCCATGTTTGCTCTGCTGACTGATACTGGATCATACTATTCCTGATTAATGAAAAAGTCAGTTCTGCTTGAAACTATTATCTTGGTTTCTTGCACTCTATTGCATTATAAATTTTGCCTGCAACATGAAAAATCTTGATAAAATACTTAAAAGATACACTAAAAAAAAACATAGTTCCTTGTAAATTGAAGGATATGTCTACAGTAATATCCAGTGCAGAGGTGAAGACCTTACAGAGAGAGAACATTCATAATTTGCTGACTTGCAGGGAATAATTTACTAAATCCATTGGAGATTCAGCCATTTAATGTCCTGTGAAGTTAAAACCATATTCCACTGTGTTCATCTGCAGCAATGCTCTTCTTTCACTTGAGAATGGAGGGGAAGAACATTATGAATATGGATGAAAAGGTCAGTAGTGTCGGTTCCAGCCAGCCTGCTTCAGTGGGGTCAACTGTAGGGGCAGCTTTAGTAATTTATAGCATACAAGCCATGGGTTGGAGATTTATATGCCTGCTAGCCATTTTATAGGAACTTGTCAGAGCAATATTCATTTTTTGAGGGGAAACACTTAGATTATCAGCATCATAGGAGACAAAAGCCACCAGAAGGAGACCATCAGAGCGTCACTTCTGAGGCATGGTAGCAGCAGCTACGTTACATGCTGAGTCTTAAAAGCTTCAGGATACTTTGGAATAATCTTCTTTAGTCAGCAGGTGCATGAACTCCTATGTGTTCCACATTCATTAAATCATCTTAAAACTCTGCAAAATATGTGTGCTAGCTAACTGCACACACGCTTCAGGCTGTCCTCACCATAATTTTTATAAGCAGAAGCTCCATCCGTTTCAGGTAAACAAAGCAATCCTTACTGACTCAAGCTCTCAGGCAAGCTGAGCACGGATGGTTGAATCATTTCAACACTCCTGGCAAGTTTCAAGTTCCAGGGTATTTCCACGCTGGTGAAATTAACTCCCAGAAACAAGTTGTGGGTAGGTGAGATGATTTATTGAGGAAGGTGAAGGGACACCTGAAGAAGAACCAGAAGTACTGCAGTGTTGGTTATCTGCCAAACATGAAACAACTGCATACTTTCTACACACAGAGGCTGCTTTGTTTAAATTGTCCAAAAGAGACTCAGACTACCTCTCACCTCCACTGAGTTTCAATATCTTGCAGTATTTTTTGAGGTGAATAAAATTCTGGGCCCTCTCAACGCCCATACCTACAAGATGGATGCCTGCTGGGAGATAACGATACCATCCAACTGCCATTGTTAATAACAGCTTTGGTGTTTGGGGATGAATTGCAGTTTCTGCAGGAAAAGGTTTAGCAGAAACAACTTGGAATGATTGCATCTGGTCCTTCTGTCAGGCAGGAGGACCCTGTTCTATCTCTCTGGCCAGATCTAATACCAGAGGGTGGAGGACCTCTCAGAGGATGGTTCCGGCATCAGTTTTGGCTGATGAGTCTCCTTTCCCTGGAGCACAGCTATCTGTGCAGGTTTCCTCTTTTCCAACGACTTGTGTTCATGGCACCAGTTACAGAGAGAAAAGGAGGCAGATAACACCAGCAAACAACAGTGACTGTAACACCAGTTACTGCTGGTCACAGCTGCCGAACACCCAAGTAATTGGGGATGAGAATGGAGTACACAACCTCACTAAGGTACTTGTAGACATCATTTTTTTGCACTGGGACAGGCAGAATAGCTTTTGCATCCCATCAAAGGGCAAAACCTTCTCCATGGAACAGCACCATCTCAGTCACATTTAGCTTCATTTTGCCTTTGCTACAGGTCAAATTTCTTCTTTTGGGATCTTGAAGAAACATCCTAGAGCTTTCCACCCACTCACTGTGAGTTGAATTTAAATACAGAGGTGCTCATTAGCATTTTATTTTATCTTAATTTCTCATTCATTCTCAAAGGTTATTTTCCCCACTCTACATTAGACATTCCTCAGTCCCCGGGCCTGGCATATGCCCCAGCTCAAACACATAGTGTTTGATATCAGCTGAGATTCCATGAAGAGATTCTACACGTGGTGTGGTTGAGATTGGGTGGTCAGATAAAAACAAGCATTAAAAAAATGCAAGGAGAGCAAGAAAAAGGCTGAGGACTATACACCTAAGTGTTATACAAGACCGAGAGCAGGTGGGAGATGAGAGCTGTCCCACTTTGAAGCTGTTTTCCCTACTGTTGTCTTTGGTACCCAAGTAGACTGTGAACATTTTGAATCAGGGCCTGTCTTTAATATTTTGTGTCATGCATTGAGCTTCTCAGCACTACTCGAATGCAAATAATTACTCAACAGAAACTAATGTATACCTGGCAAGCCTGAAAGTCAGATCCCTTTGAAACCCTGGGTAAATTGGAGATAAAATTAGAATTCAAGTATGAGGACAGTAAAGTGAGGAGGGGAGAGAAATGGTGGTACAGTTAAGGTTGATGAGGTGGTCTGTAATTTCTTTCTTTGATGGACTGGTAATAGCTGAGCAGAACAAAAAGAAACTGAGCAAAGTCTTTTACTCAAATGATCACATTTATGACAAGTCATCTTATTAAGACAAGGAGAAGATGAATAGGAAATTCTCCAGTGTGTAGTTCAACTGGTCCTATGATCTGTTATTCAACCATAAGCTGATTGCTCAGGACACGTCTGGACAAGGAGCTGAGGTTAACCACACTCTGCAGAGAGCTTGCTATGCCTTTTCACAGTGAATTCAGCAAACTTCATGCAAATGTCCTTTGCAAATACTTGAAGGGAGGGGGAAAAAAGGTATTACAATACTGTCCTGGTGGCACAAAAGGACTTTTGAAATTTCCAGTTAATACTTGAAAGCGTTTTGAACTCTGACTAGTACACTGGCCAATTATTTGCCACGTTCCTTTGTTCCACATTGCAGGATAAAATGTCATGCAGAAGTGTGGCTCAGGCTCCCTCACCCCTATGGAGCAGCCTTTGCACACAGAAATGGGCACAATGGCTCCCAAAGAGGTAACGTTTCCTGCTTTAAAGCAAAAAAAACCACCACCCACCCAAAAAGCTGTCTTTTAAAATATGCTTTTTATTCTTCCTTAAAGAAAAGGGGACGGAACTGGAGGATGAGAGCGACTGTATCATTCCAGGTGTGCCCCAGAGACCCCCGCACAGCCAATAGCAGGGGAGGCACTGAACTGGTGGGTTTGCGGTGCTCCTACCGCAGGAACCCTCAGAGCAGATTGAACACAGCTCCCTCCCCGCTGCCCCGCTCACACAGCACTAAGCTTGAGCACAAGAGTGTCCAGGAAGAGAGAAACCTACCTGATATTATCCATGTGAAGGGATGTCAGTACCTTCAGAGCCCTAATCGCAAGTTCAGGTCATAGAGCATAGATGTTATGAGCAGCAGGGATGATGTCATTGGCCACCAGGCACTTTCTCACGGTGCATTTTTGTACCTCTGTGCCATTTCTGCACTGTGCCATCAGAGTTAAGGTGCTTTCTTCCATCTCTGTGCTACAGCTGGTTAATTTAGAAGCATATCGTAGAAACAATTTGAGTGCAGAGTGCTGAGAAACCAGCTTTAAATACATTGTATGGAAGATGCCCACTGTTATAAAATAAATTCAAGAGTGCCATTGCCTGAAGAAAAGTACTGGGCTGCCTTTCTGACTAATTTAAAACTTGGATTGCAGCCATTTTTAGCTTTAATAAAAACGATAAGACCGTATGGTGTGTCAGTCATTGCCCATTTCAGGCTTTGAAGTCTTTCTGGCAGCCAATGGCAAAGATATCAACATCTGGGAGGTTGAGTTCACCCCTGATGATCCTTTAGGATTTCAGTGGGATTTTCATATTGCTGCAGTCTGAAATAATCAGGTCTGAAACCAGTCCCAGATACATTAAATAGAACAGGGCAATAAGCTGGCAGTTGGCTCTGGTTTACATTTAAGATGATGCTTGCTTCAAAAGCATTTGCATCACTAGATGGAAATGGTAAAATTCTTGATGATGATGTGAAAAGGACTAAGATGTTCAATAAATATTTTTGTTCTGGACTTGGAAACAAGAAGAATCATGCACTGATGTCATGAGGACAATGCACTTTCCATCCCATTAGTAACCAAGGAGGCTATTAAACAGCATTACTAGAGATAAACATTATTACCTTAAGAGGTCCAGACAACTGTCACCCTCACAACTGAAATTAATTGGCTCAGGGATCTCTGACCCACTCCCACTTAATCTTCGAGGACTTTAAATGTTTTTTGAGGACTGGAGAAATGTTGCTTTTTGGGTAAATCATTAAAAAAAAAGATCACTAGAGCAATGTAAGTAATTCTAAGCCAGTTAGTTTAGCAATTCTGGGCAAAGTAATGAAATACTTGTGTAGAAGTCAGTAAATACAGAATGTCAGTGGAAGTAATAAGGGTCAACATGATTTACAGGGAAGGAATCTTGAGAAAGAAGGTTGATTTTCTCTTTTCCTTAGCTTATTGGTTTGGTTGATAGCAGCTACTAAACAGATGTAAGATATTTGCCTTTCCTAGATTGCTTGATCATTTGCAATACTCTCATTTTAAATTGCCACAATAACTAATGAGGCTACAGTGTCAGGTAAGCGAATTAAGGACTGTCAAACTGGCAAGTCTTAAATAAAATACAGACCTCAGAAGACCCACTGAGAAGCTGAAGCGTAACCGGTCCTGATACAGCATCACCCAGCTGCTTTTTCTAAGGTGAGTGGTTTGTGTAAAGCTGACTCCAGTTAAAACCACAGGGATGTCACAGTTTGGAGGAGCACCAGCTGAAGCTGAGTTTGTACCACTGCCTCCTCTGCAACTGGCTATGAAGAAATATCATCGTGCAACTGGGCTGCAGCTGGTCCCTCTGGGTATCCAAAATGCAGAGTGTGTGCCAGACAGGAGGTCAGCCCTGGAGCATTTCTCCTGGCTGTGGCAGAAGGGGCAAGTGCTGGTTGGATGCAGAAGCAAGTTTACATGATCCACTCCCACACAGAACCCCTAGATCTCCCCCTGACCCTCTGGGATCAGGAGATCACCCGCTGGCTGGAGACAGGCTGTGTCCACTCCTGCATCCCTCCTGGAAACCTCCCAGCCCTGTCTGCTGCAGTCCATCTTCATGGGCCCACAAGAGGCTGGGTGTTTGGGATTATGCTGCTCGGTCACCCAAGCAGCCATGCTGGGAATATTTAACACAGCTGAGTGCTTTGCCTGTGATTTTGCTGGACAGTGTAAAGGTAAAAAGCCAAGAGGTAAACATGAAGATGTTAACATCTTTACAGTGCAATATTTCATGTCCCTTAGAAGTTACGCTCCAAATTCCTCTTCTGGGTGAGGAAGGAGGGCAGGACAGTCTTTGAACACCCTTGTCTAGTAGGAATAGATCCCTCAAAATCAATTTATGTTAGCAGAGGGTCCAAGCACATGCATTTTTTCTGCTCTGTGTAATTACCTCCCTTGCTTCCTGGTAATTATTTTACTGCCCATGAAGGATTACAAAGCCATTAACCTGGAAGAGAAAAAGAAAAAGCAGGGGCATGTGGGGAAGACTTTGAACACCAAATTCATTTGCCAGTTAGAAACAAAAGTGCGTGTTCAGAAGGTTAATTAGCAAAAAAAATCTGTCTCAAGGCAACTTCTGCTTACTGTTAATGGATACCATGAAAATTCATAAATTTGCTGCTCCCAAGGGGAGGATTTGCTCGCTGCAAACTGCTGTGTGGGACTGAGCCTCTCTGCTCCTCATGATGGAAAGGTAGGGGATGGCCAAAAAGGCCCCCGAGTCGAGTGAAGGGGTAAACTTCTGCTGACTTCAGCAAGGCAAGCTTTTACACACTGTGTCCTTGTCTGTCAGGGACGCACATCGCCTGGTGCTTGGGGAAAGGTTTAAACTGCAGTCTTTGCTATTTGAAAGGAAACTTAAGGCTCTTTACCTAAAATTAGCACTGCCAGCTGTATTCTGGGTTGCACACTGGCTTTTGCTCTGCTCTGTACACAAGAGAGGAAGGTCCAGGCTGCAAAGGCTCCCGATGCCCCAGGGACCTGCTCCCACTAAGGGCAGCCACACCGCAGGCAGAGCCCGTCCGTGATGAACAGGAGACCCAAGATCTCACATGTGCCCTGGGAAGTGCCAGTTTTCCTGGGAAAGGCCGTACCACGTCAGGCAAGGGGACACCTAGGCAGCAGTGCCTCTGGCCACAGCCAAAGTAAATTCTTGAAGAAAAATGCAAAGATACCTACTTGCCCTGGGTTTCACTGGCTGCCAGCTGTTCCCAGCTCTGGGGCTTCTGGAGAGCTCTGTGGTTTCCCTCTGCTAAAGAGCCTGTTGTGACTCTGCTCAGCATCTCTGTGAGCTCATGATAATTTTTATCATTTTCAATATAATATTGCACCAAAGTGACATAAGGCACATGGAGCCACATTTTGCCTTCCTTCACTGGGGTACAATGGGCTCCCCAGTACCAGTGGTAGCAGAGGGGACTGAGGACACCTACATTTGAAGGGCTTGCTGTGTTTGAAGGCTGTCATAGATCAGTTTGCACCGAGTTTTCCTTCAGGTACTGTGATTCCTTGGCACTGAGCAATAGTGATTCACCTGAGTTGAGTCATGCACGAGGCGATGTGGCTCCGGAAGGCTTCACACCACAAATGCTGAGCTCAGCAAGTCTGCTAGGTGAATACAAAGGATCTTGCAACTGCTAAGCCTTCTAGGGAAAAGGAGAGGCTTAGAAGTTCAGCAATAGTCTTTGCTGATCATAAACAGACTTTATAAATCAAGCTTAGGTCCTTTGCTGGAGAAAAGCAGCTTCTGGTTATCTAAGACTTGAAGGGAAATGGCATAGCAAGAAGGTTTGGTTTGGGCAGCAGGGCTGGATGTTGGGAAATTAGGATGGATTTCCACATAAATGATGGAAGCCAAGGAACCAATGGGCAACATGGAAGTGAGTCCAGAGCCCACGCTCCTGCAGCAGGCAAGGGGCAAATAGAGCCAGCTGGGTAGAGTGGTAAAAACCTGGTTAGAAATCAGAAGTCAGATACCAAGAAGGCAGCAGAGACAGCATCACTCGATATCTAGGGAGAAAACTGGCAGTCAGTGTTGCAGGTGGCATTACTGGTTGAAACAGAGTGTGGAAGAAAGTGTGACATTCACCAGCACCTGATGCAATGCCCATTTCAATCAGCAGCTAAGCCGCCACTCTCCTCAGTAGGGAGTGATGGGACATGGCAAGGGGTCACAGAATTGTGCACAATGTTGGGTGAGTAACTCCAGCAACACCTCCCCTAATCACTGTTACACAGCATCTCTGCAATCTAGATCAAGTATTAAGAGGCTTTCTACTGCCCAAATGACACCTGTGCCTATTCATGGTGCACATTCATTGGAACACTTCTGTTATCTGTACTGCCTATTGGAACCACTGCCAGTACAAGCTGGATGCTGCCTCTGTGCTCTCAAGGTAGGATACAATAGGTTACCCAGAGGACACAGGAACGAGGCAGGACAGGAGGTGAAGGATCAACCCTGCAAGTCCATGGACAAATATTCACATACACTCACACTCCCAACACACAGGACCACGCCAGGTGTAGATGGGAGGGCATCAGTCCACAAAACTCAGCAATGTGTGATTTATTTAGCATCTTGAACAGGCAAAATCCAGAGTGGCCTTGGTGACGTGAACAATTCTGCTTTGATTTTCAAGATCTGCATTGCTTGAACCTGTTTATCTTGTGTTTAGCTCTGTGACCTGATTAAATCACAAGTCAGCAAAAGTAGTAAGCTCAAAATTATGGTGTATGCCCAGTAGTTCTCTTTAAAGTATTAAAACAGAATTTGGGAGGGATCTACAATGATCATCTAGTCCAACTGTGATATTTGCCTATATAAAGCTATGCATGCTCTCCCCAGAGTCACCTGCCTTGCCTAGTAGACATGCCCAATACCTCTCAGTAGATGGGACTTTATGAGATTACTTGCATTTTTTTCACAAGAAGCCTTTATTTTAAAATTTGACATGCCAATCATGTGGCTTAGGTTGAATTTTCTTAAGTTCCATGATGCCAGTGAAATGCTTTCTGGAAATCCTGTGTTGTTCTGGCTTGAAATGGTGTAAAAGTAGAAGGAAGTAGGAAGCCCAGGGTGTAAGGACTGGGCTATGGAAATATAAGGAGGAACTTTTTCACTCTGAGGGTGAGGGAGCACTGGGACAGGCTGCCCAGAGAGGTTGTGGAGTCTCCTTCTCCGAAGACATTCAAAACCCACTTGGATGTGTTCCTGTGTGTTTTAGTCTAGGTGATTTTGCTCTGGCAGGGGGTTGAACTAGATGATCTTTCAAGGTCCCTTCCAGCTCCTAATGCTCTGTGATTCTGTGTTTCTGTGATATTCAGATGCTCTGGGTTCATCCAGGTGTTCTTTCTCTCCTTTGGAATAACAGAATCATTTAGGTTGGTAAAGGTTCTTAAGATCGAGTCTGCTCCAAAGACTAAGGCAATGGGCAGGTGGCAACTTGGCCTCTCCACATGGTCATATGTCAGTGTGTCTGAGTAAGGGAGATGGGTCAGGTGTGGAAGAGAGGCAGGCGTGAAGACCAAGCTCCTGCCAGATCTCACCATCACGTTGACACACAGCACGTTGCAGGAGTTTCCCAAGAGTGGGTTGCCAGCATTTCCTTCCCTTCTTGTCTGTCTCAGAAATCACTAAAAAGAAACTTGGCTTCAGTTCTGGGCCTGAGGCAAGGGGAAGATGGAGGGTTTAACCCAGATGATTAAGCCTTAAACCGAATATAACTAAGTGAAAATGGGTTCATGAGAGGAAGTTAGAAGTAGCACTGCCAGCCCCACCTATAAGAGCTATTATGTCAACTGAGCTCAACATTTTGTGGTTTCAGTCCTCTCCAAGATTTGTAATAGGTATGAACATGTTCCTTTATATATTTGATCACATCAAGACATATTAATATTTAGAAAATCATTTGGAGAGTGTCTAAATAAGGGATTATAATATCCTCTTGTGTATAGAATGGACTTTGGAAGTTCCTGCTTTTGCTGTGAAACCTTCAGCTGTTTCAACACTGATTCAGCACATGAATACCACACTGATTGCCTTTAAATACAAATATATAAGCATTAGTATACACTAGTATGTGCTCAATGGTAAGAAAACCCCAACCATAAAGAATCTTTAAGAACATGAAGTCTAATTTTTGAAAGATAAATAAATCTAAAATGTAGCCCACCAGTGTAAGGCTGGCTTATACCTGTCTAGCCATCTTCACAGAATCACAAGGTTGGAAAAGACCTTTAAGATCATGAAGTCCTCCAACCTCCCCGTCCTATGCTAAACCATATCCCTAAGTACCTCATCTACACTTTTTTTAAACTCATCCAGGGAAGGTGACTCAACCCCCTCTCTGGGCAGCCTGTTCCAGGCCCTGACAACTCTTTCAGTAAAAATTTTTTTCCTAACATCTAATCTGAACCTGCCCTGGTGCAGCTTCATGCCATTCCCCCTTGTCCTGTCACCTGCCACTTGGGTGAAGAGACCTTCAGGTAGTTGTAGGCGGTGATAAGGTCTCCCCTCAGCCTCCTCTTCTCCAGGCTGAACACCCCCAGCTCCCTCAGCTGCTTCTCATAGGATTTGCCCTCCAGCCCCTTCCCCAGCCTGGTTGCCCTTCTCTGGACTCGCTCCAGGACCTCCATGTCCTTCTTGTGGTGAGGAGCCCAGAACTGGACACAGTACTCGAGGTGTGGCCTCACCAATGCCAAGTACAGGGGCACAATCACCTCCCCACACCTACTGGCCACACTATTTCCTCCCCTTCATCCTCCGTTGAAAAACAAATGTTCTCAAATTTCAAGTCCTTCCCCCTTTCTCTCTTTCAGCATTCACTTCCTTAGATGTACTATAAAGCTCAGCTACCTCCCAGGATGAATCTGGTCCTCTGTTAGTCTCAGGGAACCACATCACAACACCCACATACAAACAGATCAGGCTCTACCTTGAAAGTCACCCTGGGCTCCTCTTCCTGATACTCATCCTCACAGGGACACTTTTCCAGCCCCAAGGATTAGAAGCTGTCTTGTTCCCAGCCAAAACTACTCATGGAATGACCTGGATCTGTGGATCCTGGTGCCAGTATTGAATCCAGAAGCCAGTCCTTGCACATTGTCCCCACACCACACTGCAGTGTAGCAGTGTTGCCAGAGACATGGACATGGTCCCTTCAGCTCCAGTTTGCTTGACTGGGCTCCACTGGCCATCTCAAACATCTTTTCTATGAAAGAGCATGTTCCATACTGTGCAGTGCTACACCATTCTGGGAACTGTCATCCCTCCTCTTCCTCACCAGGGTTGCTGTTTCCCACTCCAGATACTTCTTGGTTGTGCTTGTACAAAATTGACATTGGGCACATAAACAAAGTGTGTGTGGGGGGAACAGAACAAAATTAAAAAGAACAAATCACATTATTTTAGCTTGGGACAGGTTTTCAACAACAGGACTGTTCCCTTTATTGTTCCTCTCTCATTTCCTGCTCTTACATTTGCCTTCCCTTCGCACAGAGAACCAGACTGAGCCCGGTATCCCAGGTAAAGGCTCACCAACCTCTGTACCATGGATTTTATCCTGTCTGGTATCTATTGGAAATACATCCCCACCTCTTACATGCTAGGAATGAGCACACCACCATGGCATGGTGGTAGATTTCAGTCTTCTTGCTTTCAGAGGAGGCACTGGGGTGTTTTCCCAGTCATTCCCAAGCATCAAGAACCTTTTTCGTGGCAGAAACTGTTGTTACTCCATGAGCTCACTCATCCCCTCCTCCTCCTCTTTCCATCTGTGGCCCACTGGGACACACCAGCTCACCTGTATGGGCAAATGGTTTCCCAGTCTCCTTTCTGAGCTGCTCTAGCAGCTTCCCCCAAGGCCTTCCCTACCACTCACATTGCCCTGGCCAGTTCCTTACCCCATCAAAACACCCCTACTAATTCCTATCTTAATGTATAACTTCACAAATGGCATTTTATCAACTGCTCTGAGAGACAAGGCAGGTAATGTATGGATGCATTAGATCTTATCTGGAAGATCAGTTCTCTTGTTGAAGAAAGCTAACAGGTTCAGCTGGCATGGCCAACTTTGGGTAAGCTTTGGTGGATGTTATCTCATTTTCTATTTGTTTCTGTAGGTGCTCAGCCCTTCAAAGTTTCTTTCAAAGCCTTTCATCCCACTGAGGTGAGAGTAATCTAACCTGTGGCTGTCTTGATCTCACCCTTCCTCTCTACTTGTTTCAAGCTTGCTTACAAATGGATCACGTTACTTGTCCCAGTATCTGAGCTTCTTCAAGTCAGGGTGTGTGGGATGCCTTCCTTTCCTCCAGAAGTTTTCAGCAGCGTTTTGTCACAGGCTTTTAGTGGTCAACAGCAACAACCAAAAACCCCAAACATCCTGATAACAGGAGGGTTTCAGTATTTAAAGGGGGCCTACAGGGAAGATGGGAGAAACACTTTATCAGGGAGTGTAGAGATAGCACAGGAGTAATGGGTTTAAACTAAAGGAAGGTGGATTTAGATGAGACATTAGGAAAGAACTTCTTCCCTATGAGGGTGGTGAGGCCCTGGCACAGGCTGCCTAGAGAAGCTGTAGCTGTCCCTGGATCCCTGGCACTGTTCAAGGCCAGGTTGGATGGGGCTTTGGGCAGCCTGGGTTAGTGGAGGGTGTCCCTGCCCATGGCAGGGGGTTGAAGCTAGATGGGTTTGAGGTCCCTTCCAACCCAACCCAGTCTGTGATCACACACACATGCATGCACAGGGTCAGGCTGCAGCAGACTTTCTGTGAAAGGAGGTGGCAAGAGGAAACTGTCAGTGCTGTGACTTTACTGGAATGGGGCAGTTTGTTAGCTGAGGAAAACAAAAAAACCTAAGGTGTTGTGAGGCAGGGAAGGAAAGTATGGCACAATTTCTCCTGTCCAGACATTAGGAGTTAGTATGTTGTCATTGACCACTTGTCCACCCACCTGTAATATTTATACAGCTCCCCAACATATTTTAACTGAGCACTCAGGATAATAGGTTTGTTCCCTTCTGAGGCAGGGAAATTAGCCTTTTTTCCATTTTATAGGAGAAAAAAATAAGGCAGAGAGGAACTAGATTTGTGTCATACAATACTATAATAGCATAAATACACATAACAGCCACATAATGGCTATTTTAAAATCTTTAGCTGCTCTCTTCATTACACACCATTTTCCAGAGTGTGGTGAAAATCAAAATGTCCCAGAGGGGGAAAATTGCTTATTGTTACCAAAAATATAAAGTAGGTTTTCATGGCAAAAGCAAATAATCCCACAATCTCAAAGGTTACCTTTTCTAATTTACCTTACTTTACCACTTACCTTTTCTAATTAGCAAAATGTATTTATAGCTGCCTTACAGACATTCCTGGAATCTATAAGCACATAATATGAATTTTAATTCATTTTCGGAGTTTGTCTGCAGCAAGCCTTCTGGTTTTTGATACTCCTGGTCACTTCAAATCATTTAACACTAAGAAATGGTGCTCAGAGTGTTAGAGAGGAGAGAAGCCTTGAGAAGAGGAGGCTGAGGAGAGACCTTATCACCACCTACAACTGCCTGAAGGGAGGTTGTAGAGAGGTGGGCAATGGTCTCTTCAGCCAGGTGACAGGAGATAGGACAAGGGGAAATGGCAAGAAGCTGCACCAGGGCAGGTTTAGATTAGATGTTAGGAAAAGATTCTTCCCTGAAAGAGTTGTCAGTGCCTGGAACAGGCTTCCCAGGGAGGGGGTTGAGCCACCTTCCCTGGATGTGTTTAAAAAAAGGGTGGATGAGGTACTTAGGGATATGGTTTAGCATAAGATGGGAACGGTTGGACTTGATGATTTTAAAGGTCTTTTCCAACCTTGTTATTCTGTGAGGGACCCAGGTACCCATAGAAAGGCTCAGCCCCGCGGGGTTTTTGGCGTTGACTCCTCCTGAAGCAGCCTTGGATGGGACCAAGCACTGACTGCCAGTGTGTGCGTTTGCTTCCTTCTAGCATCTTGTGCTGCCTTTTACCGTGAACTTCATATGCAGGGCTGTCGCTCCTTTACTCTGGCAAGGTAATTTTTCCTAAGGCAACCAGGCGAGGGACGTGTAAGTATTACCTTAAATATACACTAGAGGATGCTCTTGGGTCATCAGTGAGAGACAGACTGCTCCCTTCTCTCGACCCGCAGCTCCGCAAGACGTTTCAAGGCTCAGAAAGTGTTTCAAGGCTTAGCCAAGGCTTAGGTGGTGTTTCAAAGCTTAGAAAAGATAAGAGGAAAATGTTCACAGAGTGACTGAAGAGCAAGGTAAATGAGAAAGTAGTGGCAATAACTACTCCCCTCTGGTTTTGCAACGGCATTACTGCTCAATATATATTTAAAGTATGCTTGTGTTTATGCAGGGGCTCAGATGAGCCCAGTAGTCTCCTTCTTCTTCTTTGTAATCACCTCTTCATTGTAAGTAACATGGGATGTGATTTTGACTTACAATATGGGACAGATGCCAGATAAAGGACATTTCTAAATAGTCACGTGCTGTAATCTTTATCACAGAGAAGAAGGAAGGAAAGGAGGATATCTGGGGCTGTTGTGCATTTCTGCAGAACTGCAAAGAAGTCCCCACCCCACCACGGCACCCATCTCCCTCCTTTCAGCCTCAGGGGCACAAACAGGAGCCCTCATCTTCCCGGCAGCTTTTGGGGTATTGTGGGGGTGTTACAGGTCCAATACTCCTTCACACAACAGCCTGGAGGGTGGAGACCAGCAGGAATTTCAAGCACACCTTTAAGCACCTGAGTTCTCTAAGATCACATCTGCGCCTATAACCCAGACCCAGAGCGGTGCCTTCCCTCCCACCTGCAACAGGGGAACTTCTCCAGAGGTTTGTGTTTCTACCAGCCATTTGTTGATGACAGCAGTAGTGTCTTGCTCTGACATGGTTTTATTCTGCAGGTTTGGAAGGCTTTCCCTAAACCCCCTCTTTTCAGCAAACTGCCTCATTTTGCAGGATGAAACCCGTTGCGGCTCACTGGAACCAATCCAGCGTAATGAAACACCTGGATGCAAATTCAGACTGTCAGGTGAGATTCAAACTAATAATGAAAAAAGGATTTTAAATTAAGGGCCTGCAGTTTCAGGGAGAGTTGGAAAAACTGGGAGGAGAAGGGGATTTTTTTGGGTTTTAAGAACAGTCCTGGCATTCTCAAAACAAAAGAGAAAGGAAAACCCACCATAAAAAGCCACATGAAGTTCAACATGAGGTGGCTTAGAGGATGTTGTGTCAGTCATAACTATGCTGAAACTCCAGCTCAAGGGCCCACTGTCCTGGCTTCAGCCAGGAGAAACCTTTCTGAGGAGCAAGGCTTGCCCCAGCTTTCAGCCTTGATACTCCATCTGGCAGAGCTTATTTCTTATGCAAAACTTTCTGTACTTTGCTCCCGTCTGAAGGGAAAGTAGATTTTTGACCCCTCCTACAGCACAAAGTCACCCATCAGCTGGGGCAAGTAGGGAAGCTGCCAACGCCTTTGCCACCCACACACAAAGCCATCAAGCCCAGGCCATAATAGTACTGGCATGGCCCTGAGGAGGAAGGGAACGTGAACTCTTATCGCTGCTGAAAGGTCTCTGGTGGGGAAGTCATGCTGCTGGGTGAACCAGCAATAGGAAGACAAATTATAAGGGGAGATTAACAGTGTAACTCCAGTCACAATGTTCACCTGGGACTGCAGGTTGCAATTCAAGACCCTTCTGCAGTCCAGAGAGCATCTTAATTGCTCAAAATGAAGCTGAAACGTCTGCTCTGAACTTCAGACCCCCTTCATTCAAATTTGAGCCTTTTTCCTCAGAAAAAAAAATCTGTTTTCCATATAAATCCTCACCCATTCCTCCCCCATAGATGTGCGAAATGTTTGGCCTAAGCAGGTCCATGTGGTGACAAATCCCAACGGCTAATTGTGTGGAAAAGCATTTCCTTTCATCAGGTTTAAATTTTCTGCCTTTTAGTGCCGACTGCACCCATTTCCTTGCATCATGGGAAAGCAATGTTTAATGCACAGAGCTGGAGCGAGCCCAAGACCACCAAGCCACTGCGTGAAGACCAGTGTGCTGCCAGCAGCTTTAAACAACTGTTGATCACCACCACAACCAAATTCTAAACAGATTACCGAAAAAAGGCCAAGGCCAAACTCCTACTTCTAGGCTATAAAAACAGATTCTTCCAACTGTTGTTATGGCAAGGAATCCAGCTCATTTGCAGATGACGGAGAGGAGCTGTCAGTCGCTGGCAGGAGAGGAACACCCAAAGCTTGGGAAGTGGCCCCTCTCTATTTTGCCTGGGTAGTTGCTAACATTGCAAACACCTTTTCAGAAGAAAATGCCAAATCAATCCTCTTCTATTTTGAAATGAAGCAGTAGTCATTCTGACTTTCCCCAGCAGCATCTCCAGGATGTCTGCAATGTGAAGTTTCCTCCCCCCCCCCCAATTTTACTTTATCACCCCAAGCATCTGCAGGAGCTGGTGGCTCTGAGGGCATGTCAGGAAAAGCCAGACCAAGGGCTTGTGGGAAAACCTGGCAGCGACCTTGATTTCTTCTTGCTGAGGAGAGCAGCTCTGCAGAATATCTGGTTCAAGCCCACCAGCCCAACTTGGTCTGAATGGCTCCAAGCCCAGAATGAAGCTTGGATGGCAACACAACAGGCAGTTTCAAACCATGCAGCCCACATCAACCTGTGGACAGTGAGTGGAGGGATGTGGTTACACCATGGCAAGGGGAGGGGCAGGCTCAGGTGCCCTTCACTGCTGTCATTTCCTTATAGATGCTCAACCCTCAGCTTACATTGAGCAGAGATGGTCTCCAGGGATGGGGCAGAGCGGAGCACACCTATCTCTTCCTTAAGAAATCCAAAAGCAGCCTTGCAGAAGAGGTCATGTGCCCCAATCCAGCCTTTCCAAGAGCAAGGAAAGCACCATCTATGCCAGACATCCCTGTATCAGGTCTCCAAACACAGTTTTACTCCCACTTTTGAAGGGGGATAACTTAAAGACAAACTCACCAACAGGCCAGGAATTCAAATCAATGCTGATTCCCCAGCTCATTCATGTGGCTGACACTGGCCAGTGAAGCCATTGCTCCCAGTTCCACCTGCTTGTTCCCTGCGTGTGCCAGCGGCAGCAAGCTGGATGCCTCTGGCCATGGCCATGCCAAGCCCACTCCTGGGCACAGACCCACATGTGCTGGGCAGAGAGAGCAGCAGGCAGGTCAGGAAGTAGCAGAGCCCATCCTGCATTGATCCCAGAAAGTCTCCCTTCTTTGAGCAAGAACTTCTCTGGGAAGCTCAGGCAGATACTGAGTTTGTCCCACCAGCAGAGCACCACAACATTTGGTTGGACCAGGCGAGGCAGAGGATGCTTGCATGCACATAGCTCTGCTCACCTTCCCCCGTGCCCAGCCTAATAAATAATCCTAATCCTAAACATTAAGCATTACCACCCAAATCCTTTGCTGCAGCAGTGCACAGGGTGAGCTTACAGCAGATCAATCAGCAGCACCCAGCTACCCTCTATTCACACACATAAACTCCACTTGTCTAAAATAATTGTTCCTGTTACCTGCATCCGCAGATAAACTGGTGCTGCTTGGCTCCCTGAGATGATGTGGCAAGTGGGGGACAAGTGCTCATTGGAGGCAAGGGAGCTCTGGAGTAAATCCCCTTTTATTACCAAACAGAAGGGATGAAAATTAGCCAGCTCAGAAAATATCTGACTATTACTACAGGTTAAAAAAGTGGTGTTTCAAGAAGGTGTCCAAAGGGCAGCAGCCTTCCCAATCTGCTTCCATTTAAGCCAATAAATACAAACCTCAGCTCAACTACTTAGCAGAAATTTCTTCACAGATCCTTCATTTAAAAATCTTTGAGTGAAATAAAGTACAACTATGACTTTTTCATCATGTAACCAGGTGATTATGTAACCAGGTGATTATAATGGCAATGATGTCACTTGCATCACCACGAGGATGACATCAAAGTTAGAGTTGAGATGGAGCTATGAATCTGCATCTCTTAGGTAAGGTAAAAAAAATACACTTCTGGCTCTACAATATAGTCAGACATAGAAATGAGTAAGTGTCTGAAGTCAGAGTTCTGAGATTTTATTTATTTAAGGGGGGTTTTTTTTTGCTATTGAAGTTGGAAAAATGGCACTTCTCTGGGATAGACCTGGACTGGCTAAATGACAGTTTTGAATACAATCTCCTTATTTTACTGGTCTCATTTCCTTAAACAAAATTCCTCTAGGATAAAAAACCCCTCTACTTCACCCACCCTCACAGTTATCTTTGCTTTAAAGCACGTGAAGTTCAACATCCTACACACATTCAGATGGGCAGCGATGCACATTCATAACCACAGCGGTTCAAACTGCTTAACACAACTCACCTCAAAGAACTCCAGAAGCAGCCAAATTTCTGCCTGCTGTACACAGGCTTCAAAGCAAGGCCTGCTTGTATTTGCATGTCATTAAAGACACAATCAATGAGTCAATGAAAGGTAGAAGCAGAGCAAGACATCGGACACTTGATGATTATCCAGGGACCATTCACTGCTCTAGTCTAAAGAAGCAGAGAAAGAAGTTGAAGCAGCAGCAGAAGCACGGGCAGATGCTAAGGCAGCCTCTGCATGCAGAGGGGGAGAGGAGGGAAGAAACTCAACTCCGAGTTCTGCTTGTTGTCAGCTAAAATGAGCTGAAAGCACAGAGATCATTTTCTCATCCCAGTTTATTTCCCTTTCTTTATGCTTATGATGCAAGTAGAGACTGACAGGATTTTAAGCAAAACTTGGACTGTTGAACAAATTCAAGTTCTGCAGATAGTCCGAAAGGAAAAAAATTAAGCAAACAAGAGGGATGAGTATATGAAAAACAAATAATAATGCAACAGGTTTATTTAGGAGCACAGAGATGAGTTTTGTTCAGTTTGTCTCTAACAAATAGCCAAATGGATGTTATTGCCTTGCACCTCAATGGGTAAAAGCACGATGAGACTCAGCTTGAGGATGAGGAAAGCCCCCCACCTATCAGCATTTGCTTCCAAGATACCTTTAAATTAATTTTCCTTTCTTTTTTTTAACCTGTTTTCTTCCCATCACTTTTCCCCAACCTTTTTCTTTTAAGAGGTCTGCACTCATGGAGCCTCAGAGGTGGGGGAGGCTCACCTTGGCTTGCTAATAACCAGCTGTCCTTTCTGCACTCAAGCAAGAAGCTGGGGTTGGCTTAGTTGAGTTTATTGCACAGTTTCACACACACAAGGTTTGAGGACTCACACAACGGGCCTACTATTTTTAGGGGATTAAGAAGCAATATGCAAAACAGCATGCCAAGAATTCTCCATGACCTGGGTTCCCTTCTCCCACATCCCACACGACAAATGTTTCATGCCCTCGATTCAGTTTCTGGGTTGCTCTGGCACTTGTCCCAGTCCCAGCCCCAGGAATGGGGTATGTGGAGGAGCTCAGCACCGGGATCAGACCCGGCTCCATCACCTCACCCTCCGCAGACTCTCCCAACACCACACAGAGCCCAGCATGGCCAAAACCCAGCTTGTGCAGGGAGCACACCTATGCTGTCTTGCCTTACTGCCTTGCTGCTTTCTGCACAGAATGGAAGTTCTTCCTGGGTGGGTCTGCAGGACCAGGCACCCAGGGCAACATCCCATCTGGCTGCTGGGAATGATATCTGTCATTGAAATGAAAGTTAACAATGGCTCCATAGATAAGAATATTGTAGATAGTTGCTAGGTGGTTGCTAAGAAAAGGATCAAAGGCAATCATCTGAAGGAACATCTGTAAATTAATGGGAAGGATCAAAGGGAATTGTTTAAAGGAACATCTGTAAACTAATTGTCCTGGAACACTCGGAACACCAAGATATCTCCATACACAGCCAGTTTGGCAGTGAAAACCAAAGTCCAGGTGCCTCTAACTGAACTGTCTTCATCATAATGCTAAAAAACATACCCACAGGTCGAGAAGACCCTTGCCCAGGTGAAAGCCCTTCCTCCACACAAACACGGTGATTAAGAAGATGAGACAGCAAATATTATAATTACATGTAAATTACTAGCCAATCATTGTAACTGGGAGTGTACTACCTTGACCATTTGTGCATAAATATAATGAAGGAGCTGGATTTGGGTGTCCTTGATTTATGGAAATCCACTGAGTGCCCAGGCCTGAATAAAAAGCAGCATCTGCCCTGTGCATGAGCACTGGCTTACTGCACACCAGGCAATGGATCCACTTTTCAGATCGAGGAAGAGCAGAATTCTCCATTTCACTGGGCCCAAAATTTCACCCAAATACCTTTTCCTGTTTGTTACCCTAGGGAGGGGGGGCTTTCTTCAGGAGGTAACAGTATTGAAGAAGTGACTTTGATATAATTGGCTCTACTACAGCCAAGAGACAAACGCTTTCTGCTGTTTACCCCTCAGACTCCAGTCAATATTTACTGTATTGCCCTCAGTGCATTAGTGAAGACATTCACTCACATCCATTGCCTGCCAAAAAAACAAGTTAATTTAGGTCAGTGATACAACTCAAAGTGGTTTGAGTGATCTATATCCCTGTCTATGGGTGTCCAGACAGACACCGCATCCATCCACGCATGTATAATAAAGACTTAAAAATAGACCATCGATTCCTCTAGACCTGAAATAACACATCTGATCCCAGGAAAGCAAAAGATCCAACAGGGACCACCTCAGCCAAGGATGTGCAACACAGGTGGCTTTCCTAACGTATCTTCAAGTGGTAGTAACCAGGTCCTCCTGCTCTCCTGATGCTTGCAGCCAGGGAGAGGGCACTGGAGATGCTCTGGCAGTGCTGGCACTGCCGTCTTGGCTGGGTTTAGGTGCTGACAAACAGCAGATCAATTATTCATCAGCTAAAAGGCAGACTTCTATTACAACAGATGTTTCTCCGAATGTTTGACACTGCCCATTAACTCACCCTTTAATTTTAATTGCTTAACTAATGGCTATGTTCAAGGTTAAATGAGTTTAAATCTTCACTCTTCTCTTGTGCTGTTTAATATAAAGATATGACCTGACGTGGAAAAGGGAGGGGGAAGGAACCAAACCAAGTGTCATCTTTGATGGGATACAAACAACTGGCCAGTTGATCCTCTGAGCACCTGCCTGGGGGTGGGCACAACACTTGGACCTGGTTTTCTCCAAAGCAGAGAAGTGATGAAGGATCCGTCAGGCTGAAGGTGGCCATGGGGTTGCAAAGCTGGGCTGGACCCAAATCCACGTGTGGGAAGGAGTCAGGATGGGGCACACAACCTTCCTGAAGCTCCCATGGAGAGGAAGTGCCTGCTCAGGGAGGTAGGAAGAGTTTGTTTCAAACAAGCTGTTTAGGTAACCTCCAAAGTGAGGGCCTGACTTGCATGAGTAACTTACATTGATAAGGCGTGGCAGCAGTCACCTGGCACAGTGCTCCCATGCTTCCTCCTACAAGTGTTCATAGCCCATCTGGAGAGCTGAGTTTGCTGGTTGAACAGGGAAGGAGCTCTGGAGGAGGAGGAGAGCTTCACCTCCCAGTCTGGGGCCACAGAGAGGGATTTGTCTCTCAGAGGATACCACCCCCAAGAAGTGATGGATTTCAGGGGAGGACACACAGTCCCTACCTTGCCGCTGCCATCCTTCTGGCTCCTTTCACCACTTGTTTTGCACCAGGCAGAACTGTGCAGCTGGTGCTCTGCCCCTTAGTGAGATCACAAACACACAAATTTCTGCAGCATACATGGCAGTGCTCTTGCTATCTGCCAAGCCAGTAAATAGCATGTTTTGGCTCTACAACTTGGTAACCCCCAGGAACAACCTACAGAGGTGATGCAAATGCTGTAAAAATGAAGCATTCCGCTGTCCTCTACCTGCTCACCACCACAGGCACTAGGATGCACCCTAGCAGTACTCACCTTCACTGCCAGGACTGCTCCCTTCAAGTCACGCTAGAAGAAAACCAAAGGACACATTCTGGAGAGGCCACATCACCAGGCAGGTGTCTTGTCCCCAGCTCAGGCAAGCACAAAGACATCTTTAGCATCACATCCCTTGAGGTAACCTGCAAATATGTTGCACCATTTTTCTAGCAGGGCCCAGATCTGAACAGATTTAGTTCCTGTAGGTCAGATTTACCCCAAAATAATACAAATTACCAGTGTGAGCAGGAATAACAGGAGAGGCAGGATCAAACCCAGCCCTGAGAGCTGCAGCACCACAGCACCCCCACCCCAGGAGAGGAACTTGACACACGTAGTGAAGGAAAACACTTCTTGTTCTTTGCATCTTACCACACCGAAGACATGAGGGAAGGCAGGAGGAAGCAGGCAGGAACAGCAGCATTTTTTTTTTTTCAACATAATGGAGAAAAGGATGCATGTCTCCTTCCTTTCTGCCTCACTTTCCTTCCTTCTCTCTCTCAAGAGTTGAGTGAGCACAAATTTACACACACTATTCTCCAGGTTGTTCTCACCCTTCAGTACATGTTGATCCAGATACATCTTGTCTCTGTTTTGTAAATGATCTAGAGGCTCAAGGTGAGCAGATCCCATCCATGCAAGGCTACAGGAGCCTGATCTATGCTTCACTGATATAGATCCCGCTCAATTCAGCCATTACAGCCAAACCAGGCTCTAACACAGGCTCCTACCAGCATTTTGTAAAAGCCCTTTGGTTACACCACTGGCTCAGATTCAGGAAATCTGGTTCTCACTTTTGCCAAGAAGGTTATAACCAGTTGCTTCACTGCAGTCACTTATTAGCCACCACTGTGCCTGTCACCGAGAGTGACCCTGGGTGTGGGAAGAGGAAAAAAAACATTGAGAGACATCAGCGTGTCCTCTCGCTACAACCAGTGTTACACCACAGCTGTTAAGATCAGGACTGGCCGTGCTTAAACATCCCTCCCGGGCCCAGGGACAGTTAGGAGGAGAGACACTCCCTCCACCCCGTCAGTCTCCTCCACCCCAGAATGGTACAATGGTACCAAGGAGAAACAGCTAAAAACTTGTGACCTTCCACTTCTGCGTGCAACAGAAACGTTTCCCAGCCTTTCTTCCCAACTAAGCACTTACAAAGTGGAACAAGCCTCTTTAGTTTCTAAACTGAAAAGAAGTTCTTCGATTTTTAAGGTCGGGTGTATTTTATTTAATTTTTTATTTATTTTTTTTTTCTCCCCCAGGCAGGCTCACGAGGACATCCACTCACTTGATTTTGGCTCCAGCTCAGCAGCGTTCGCTAGTGACAACCATCAATCCTGCCAGACAGCCGATGGCACAGGCTGCGAGGAGTGGGCGATCTCAATTCTTTGCAGCTCCGCTGCAATTTGCGTGGCGGCTCGACGCTAGCTGGCAGGCAGCCAGGCGCTCAGCATCCTCCTCCCACCCAGAAAGGTGTCTCTGCAGAGCAAGGTGCCGCGACGGCTGCCAGGACCACACCACGAACCGTGCCAGTCCTGCACGTAGACTGAATGGCAGGAGTTGTTAATCCTACACATTTCAGTGTTGCAAAGTTCACCAGTGAGATTACACACACACACACACACACACCCTCCACTGAGTTCAGCCTGAGTGGTATTAATTTTATGGATGGTTCAGTGTAGCCCTGTTTTTTTTGGCAGAAAAGGGGAAGGCTGCACCAAGAACCAGTGATGTCGAGGTGCAGCTACCGGCTCTCCCCTGCCCCTTTGGCAAATATCAGATTTCTGAGCACAGAAGTGAGGATTTCATTCTTTGTTCTTGAACTCATTCTTTCCATCCCAGGGGCCAGTGGAATGTAATCTCTCCAGATGCCAGCACCTCTTAGGAAATTGTAATATAGCAGCTATGCACTGTAAGTGGCTTATTCATACACAGAGAAAAGAATAGTAATATCCTTGGGGGACGGTTTTGAAATGGTGCACGGTGACACAATCCCAGGGACAGGCGGGATTTGCTTCAGCTGAGGATCCGTCCCCAAACACGCTCATTTCCAAGAGGAACAGCAGAGCTAGCATTTCATGTTTTACTCTTGGTTTGTTTAAAGTCTTTTCTTGCTGTTTAAAGCCACCGGTGCTTCCTTCCTGGAGAGGGAGGCAATGCTTTTAGGGTTACTGTAAATAATCAGAGCCAGAACAATCGGCTGAGTAAATTATCCTGTCTGCTGACACTAACAGACTCCACTGAGCTACTAGCAACATGATCAGCT
The DNA here is from genome assembly GCA_020800305.1 of Porphyrio hochstetteri. Classification (NCBI taxonomy): domain Eukaryota; kingdom Metazoa; phylum Chordata; class Aves; order Gruiformes; family Rallidae; genus Porphyrio; species Porphyrio hochstetteri. Next base: position 61,884,607 of record CM036908.1, on the reverse strand, counting down.
TTTTTTTTTTCTTTCCTTTTCCTTTCTCCTCCCCTCGTGCTACCATTATAATAAAGATGTGCTGCAAGTCCCACTTTGGAGCAAAGCAAAAGAAGTGCCTCATGGAAAGCAATTCCAAGGAGTGTTCTCAAAGCTCTCATTGACCAGCTCCGAATTAAGAGGTTTGTCGAGAAGAAAAAGCATGAAGGAGAACAAGGGAGCCAGAAGAGCCAACTGACAGATTACCACATGACAAAGCTAAAAGGGAACTCCAAACCCTGCCAGCGCGGCTGCCGGCAGAGCCTGCCAAGAGCCAGATGCTGCCACGGGGATAATACCCTCCAGGGCTGGGGAACCGGGTACTTCTCAGCTCACTGAGCTGGGGATAAGGCGATGGAGGGCAGCTGCACACCCCAAACCTATCACTTCTATAAGGAAAAGCCCGGAGAGAGGCATAGGCAGGTTGCTGGGGGAGGTGGGTGGGGGAGGAAGGAAAGGAAAAATAAGCCCAAATCAACAGAGTATCTGCTTCTTGCCCAGAAACTCCTTTAGGTGAAAAGGAAAAAAAAAAGGCTGCAAAAAAGATATCTGAGTCCTGCTGGGTAGTGTCTTTCCTCCTTATGCAAAGCAAACCACCACTCGCAGCAGAGGGACAGCAAACAGGTCAGGCAGGGGAAGAACTGACACATAAGCAAGGGAATAGCCAACACACTCTGCAGAATTAGGAACCAACTGCACTTATTCAGGAGCTCAGTGCTCATCCCCCCCTCTCCAAAGGGGCTTTTCTTAGCAACGAGCTCTGACGGCTCTGAGGCAGGATTATGCTGCGGAAAGGGCAAGTTAACAGAGACGCATGGGTGTTAACATCACCCCTGAATGGAAGTAGCATAAACACAAAAATATTTGTTTCGCTGCTGCTGTTCAACATCTGTTCCTGGTGACATCCCCGGTCTCCACTCGCCCTCCCTCGGGTTTTCAAAGTACACAAGGAAGAGGGAGAGGCTCGCAGGTAGCCGACACTCCAAGCGCTCGCTTGGAGGTTGTGCAACATCAGAGCCCGCTCGGCAGCCCCTCTGCAGGTAAAAGTCTGCGCTGCTGCCCTGGAGTTTGCCCCAGCGGGGCAGAGCCTCGCAGGATACGGTCGAGGAGCCAGATGCTTTCTATAGCAAGTTGTTTCCTGCGACTTGGCACCTCCACGCCTGAAAAATCCATGGGGATGGCAAACCTGAAGGCTCTTACCCGAAAGGCTGCAAATCTAATACTTTCCTTAGCAAATAATTTTTTAAAAATTTAAATATTTTTTTAAAACCAAACTCATATTTTAAACCCCAACAGATGAGCCAGCTTTGCCTGCAATGCCAAAAGCCAGCAATGCAGCAAAAGACCTCTCACTACATCTATTTTTCTTCCACAGAACCCTTTAACACCATGTAGTTGTAAAAGCAGAGGGAGTTTGCGCCAGGTCATGATGTGGAGACCGGCTCTCCCAGGGAAACTCCCAGCACTGACATTTTAGCTTTTAGATATGTCAACTGGAGATGAGAATTAAGAGATCCAGATCTCATGGCTGTGCATGAGATCATCCTGGGGGACAAATCCGGGTTTTGTAGTTACATTCCTGATACCTCCCTGCACTCCCCTGTGCTCCATCAACTGCACACAGCCGCATCACATACCCTGAAGACCCAGTAAACCAAACACAAAAAAGGCACATTTTGCAAAATCATTTTCCAAGATAAATCTCCTTCAGTTCCTTATTCTGAAAGCACTTGGCAATTTCTGTTGGGTTTGCAATAAACGAAACAAAAGTAAGCCAGAACTTTCTGATGTGAAGGTGAATAATAAAGCATTGCAAGAACTTGCCAGTGTGCTACTGGAGGCACAGGGAAGCACTGCAAGAAAGTCACTGTGCTCATACTGCACTTCAGAGCCGTGTTCAGTAAGTTTTGGCATCTTTTGATGTTTGCAAATACTGCAGAACAAAGTGTTGTCTGATCTTTTAAATTCTAGTTTTACAAGCAGCAAGACTTAAAAAACCTGAGCCCAATAAAACAGGTGGCTTTTGTTGTTGAAAGTCTCAGGTGGCTTTTTAGCCTAATTTTAGAGGTAACAAGAGTTTCTGATTCTGCTGATGGTGAGGAGTTAAACGCAGCGCTCAGGAAGTATTGCAGTTTCTCTGCCTTGCTGGAACTTGGTGCTGCTGGGAGCCAGAGCATCTCAGCCCCATCAGCACAACAAGAAGCAGCAGCACTATTACCACCATTTGAGGGTGACCAGGGCCCAGAGCCCTCTACTTTAAAAACCGAACACACCTTTTGTGTTCAAGTCTGCAACCCCAGACCACTCTCTCCCCCAAATTCTCCCCATCTGCTGGGTGCAGAGGCTGGCTTTCCTCTTTGTGCATCTCTTCCAACCTCCTCCATTGTCCTCTCAGGAAGGGATGGAGAACTGCCTGCAGACACTGCTGGTTGTGCTCTAGGCAATGAGGGATTCATCATGGTTGGAAACAGCAAGCTGGAGTCCCAAAATGCTGTGAAAGACCTGAAGCTCTGCCTGCATCCCTCCCAGGCTCCCCTCCCACCCCAGGTTATCACACTGAATGCCATCACGGACTCTAGCTCCTTTCCTTACCTGGCTTTGAGAAGGTCCAGACAATACAACATTGTGCGTTTGGGGCTGTACCACCTCTGGATACCCAGAGCAGAACAGAATTTGATGCTCCAGTTCCACAGCACTGAAACTAGGACTTGGTGGCAGCCGAGCAGCTCTGCAGAGCTCCCTCTGACCTGCTCCCCAGCTAGAGCAAAAATCGACCCCTTGGATAAAGTTGAGCTTAAGCAAACTTTCCTGCCCTCAGAGGCATGGAGCTGAAACCTTGCTTCCCAGGTGTAGAAGCACCAGGAGGCAAAGCGCTGCCCAGACCAGGGGTGGCAGTGAGCAGGCATTAATCCTGCTTCATCCCTCTAGCAGCCCAGAGCAGGGCAGAGACAGGGGAATGTGCAGACCAGTGATGGCATGTGTACACACAGCACCAGATCTCACAGACCTGGTGTTTCCTGGCAGTCCCCCAGCAGCACAGGACCCATTCCCCTCCAGCAGTGGGTTTACCCACCATACATCAGCTGAAGTGCTCAGACCCGACAGAGCAGAATGCAGGAAGGACCACCATGTTCACCACCCCATTTGCTTACCAACACCACCATGGGCTGCACTGTCCTATGCTGGTCCAGCTCCAGTCCAACAGGTCTCACACTAACCCCTGGTGTAGCCTGGCTGCTGCCTCCCTTTTCCTAGCACGATGTATCTGGACACCCTTCTTCTGATTTAATGCAAGAAAAATTAGTATCATTAGCAGGAGGCTAATTGGGTTATTCATGAAGTCAGGAGGAGATTCAGTTTGAAGGCTATAAGGAAGGGAAGGCAACCATGTCTGCTTTCTCCCCTGCTAAAGCTTTTAGTACTGTTCAATAAAAAGAGATCAAACTTCTACCTTAAGCAAAAGTGTAAGACAAGCCACAGGAGAAAACAGCCTAGGTTTGGCCAAGCAGACATTAAGTCCCTAACAGAACAAACAGAGCACTGAGCTCTTAACCTTGCACATTTTAGAGAAGGCACTCACACGTGCACTGACCTGAGGACCCATTTCTCATACTGCCCACCTACAAAGAGCAGCTTATGCCCTGGGGCCTCCTGCATCTCATGGCCGTGAAATAAAACACCCAGGAGGCTTTAGCTCATTCTGCAGCTTGGCTGCTTTGCCCAAGACTCTGCATCCAGGTCTAGTTTACAAGTTGGGTCAGTTCCCCACATAAACCCATTTTTACAGCCCAGTCATCACGCTGGTGGTAGAGCCTCCCCCTTATCTACCTGGAAAGGCAAATGCATCAGAGCACACAAGCTGGGCTGGAAATTAGGGAAAGAAAAAAAAGCTTTCCAGGTTAAGGAACAGGTGGGGACCATGACAGATGGCCTGAGGAGGTTCCCACAAGGAGGTCAGACACTTATTTGTCAGGTAAAACTAATGGTGAGCTGGCCCTGCCCAGAAGCAGAAGGACAGATCAGATGCCCAGACAGGGTCTTTCCCCAGGACTACACATCCTAGAGCTGGGGGAAAGGGTCTGCTTACAAAACATTTCGGGAACAGAAAAACTTACACATATGGGCATTGCTAAGGAAATAATTAAAAGGAATCCAGCTGCTTCTGACAGCTGATTGAACTTCAGAAGAGTCGAAATCATAGTCCTTGCAACTACTCCTGATCTACCAAAACTGATTTTTTAAAATCTAATTTACAAAGTAAGGGAGAGAAGCTTCTGCTTCTCCAAGTGTCACTGGCCTTCCATAAAATAAAGATAGCTTCCAGTATGTGAGAAACATTATGACCCATTCCTGGTCCTTGTTCAGTGCTCATCACCACAACCTACCGCACAGATGTGATGGAATTTTGAACACAAGATCTATTACATTTCCTGCCAGAGGCCCTTATGTGTTCAGGCTTTCAGAGCACCTTGCCAGGTAGTTACTTTTTATACTGACTCAGTACTCACTGTCTGTCCCTGCCAAGCATTAGCTTGAGTTGTATCAATAGGTTGGGCACTCAGCACTGCTAATGAAATTCTTATTTATCTGGAAGATCATTCTCCTTCCATCCTGGAGCAAAACTCAAGCAATTCTCTGATTTCCCTCACTACATATTTTAACACTCGTGCGTTCACGTCCAAGCTCTCTCAGTATGACCTTGGGAAGGAAGATGGCACCATCTCCCTCCTGTCCTGTGCCAGCCAGGAAGCCAAGTGCCTCCAAGCCCCGACCAGACACTGCAGAACATCGCAAAGTGCTGGGGAGGTTCTTCCCTTCCACAGCCAAAGCCAAGAGAGCCATTTGATAATTAACTGAGCGGATTGTGCCAGACGAGCCACGACAATGAAGGTGAAGATCACTGTGCTCCCCCACACAACCTGCACCCCACAGGGTGGCCAGGAGGGGATTAGGGGCTGACCCCAGACCTCGCTCGCAGACACGGTGGCAGATGTGCTGGGCTTCCCCACAGTCTCCCCCTTGCCTGGCAGATGCTGGCCTCTCTGGGAAAGCGCTAAATGGATTCTGCTGAATCACTGCAGCAGATGGTTCGTAACACCACCTGGATAGCACAGGGGAAGGGGAAAAAAAAAGAAAAAAAAAAAAAAAGAGATGAGGAAGGTTGGGGAACAGAGAGTACCTAGTGTGTGGGTAGAGTTATCCCCAGGGAGAAGTAACCTGCGAATAAGGTCATCACCTGAAACTTCTGTTTCCCCAAATTCCTATGTTATTAAGACTGATGACATCCCATTCCTGGCAATTCTCTCCCAAGGTCTCCAATGTAGAGTGCTTCAGAACACCTTGGGATGCACACTCTGCTGCTGGAAAACATGGCAGCACTGCCCAGCACAGGCTACCTGGGCATCCTTGCCTGTACCAGCCACCTCTCCCTGGGGCAAGGCACATACATGGTTGATACACGTATGAAGCCCAAGAATATTATCAGGGGTTTTCAGGGGGGGATGGGGTTTGGGGTTCTTTGTTTTTGTTTGGTTCGGGTTTTTTTTAAGGCAGGTTGGCAAGTACTTAACTTTTCTGCAACAGATCATTCTGAAAGGGCAGAGGAGCCAGCTGTGTACAGAAGCGTGCAGCTGTACAAGAAGGAACAAACAGGAAACAGGTAACAATAACCAATGTGTTTGCTCGCTCTCCTCCTGTTAAACAGTGTGAGCAATTTCTTTTTGCCTCTTTTTTTTTTTTATTTGGGATGAACAGAGCTAGTCAGAAAGAGAGCAGAGGGCTATGGCACGTACACAGAGGGTACATGCTTGGAAAGTGCTCGGCATCCTTCTGTAGTGGCTCATCCCTTCCTGTGAAAGCGAAGAAACCGGGATCTCAGTCCTATCATTATGAAAGCCACCTCAGTGCACAGAGTTGCTCAATCTGCAGCACTTCCAGCCAGGTCCTCCCCAGCACAAAACATCACCATTCGAGACAGAATGTTCTCTAAGCAGGTTGCTCGCAGCCCCCTTCACGATTCCTCCTCCTCCTCCCAGGACAAGGCATTTTCACACCCCAACTGCACTGTAGGCTCGACTCCATGTCGCTTGCGCCCAGCTTTGTCCTACATTGGCTGTTTTGCTGGGTCACACCTGCCATTGATTTCCTCAGATAACAGCTGCTGTTTCATGTTCTGCTGTGTGCCTTCCTCAGCAAAACGGCAGAGAAGATACTCAGCAGCAAGCAGAGCTCAGGACACCACAGTCCAACCCTGACCACCAGTAGAAGATGGATTTTGAGGGTACTACCCACAAGCTGGGCAACACAAAGATCCCTCCGCCCCAACTACTTCTCATGGGGAATCTCCCTCCTTAACAGGCTTGGAGGCTTATTTCACCTGCAAGACTATCATGTAAGCAATAAATATGGTCAATCCGCACACTGTTCCCCACAATGTAGGGCCCAACAGCACCAGGGACCTTACCTGGTGGCATCCCCATGAGCCAGCATGAACTCTCCTCGCCAGTTGTGAGGCACTGCTTCCAAACCCACACCCCACCGCCCAAGCTAAGAAAAAGCCACCTTTCCCCAGCTGCACACTGGCATTCAGTGACATTTCCAGATGCACACAGATATCCAGAGCCACCCCTAGTCCCAGAGACACACAACACTTCAAAACCAAAGCTAACAAGAAATAAAAACATTTCACAACACTCACCCCAAGGAGAACCAGGCTTGCAAGGGCAGCAAGAACTCCAGCTGCTGCCGTAAGTTGGCACAGGTCAGTACCACCAAAGGAGCCCGTTATGTGCGTTAATCCTGGAAGCAGCCCCAGGTTAGGACAGCAAATGCTCCAAGGGGTCACCTCCTCTGCTGGGCAGGATCACCCCCAGCGTACCCATGAGCTGGGAACCTTGTTGAGAGGGACCCCATTGCTTATTCTGTACATAGGCACCCCCACCCCCCTTCCAGTACCTGCCTTTAGTGGCCTGGTTTCTTCTCAAAGCTTTTTATATTTCACATTCCTAAGATTTAATTATGTTATCAGAACAACAGGCATCAGGATCTGGAGTGCCAGAATTCACATTAGCAACTGCTATCAACAAAGAAAATGGGCACAGCATGCCCATGCCCGAGTAGATGTGGGCTGCTCTCCTCAATCTACTCACGGTTATTTATAGCCTGCTTGCAAGCCATCCACCTCCCAGGTTTAGCTTCAAGCTCGCTTCTTTCTGAGCACCCTCTCTCCCAAAGAAAAGCCTTTTGCTTCCCCCTTCCCTAGCACAGCGCCCAGACTCAGACATCTTTAGTTAATTTTGTTGGGCAGGGAGGATAAGTCTTCCTCCACACATCCACAACAGCAGCAGAGAGAGAAAACCAAGGAGCGTGCCACAGACAAGCAGCTGCAGGGACACCCACCCCACAACGGCAAAAGTAAATTTTAAAAAATTAGTATTTAAGTACTGAAGAGTTTCTGACACTTCACCACGTCGGAGCAGGACCACTGCACATCTCCTGCAGCCTCCTGCCTTCCCTGCAGCTAGGGATGGAGGCATAAGCTCTGCGAGGCAGGGCGCATGCTTGAACGGGAGAAATACCTACCTATTTTGAGATGATTGCAAAGAAGCGGCTACATGATAGCAGGAGGGGAGAGCGAGCTGTGCCTCCACGCCAGCACTCACTGTAATTTGCCCATCCCTCAACCAGCACCATTTCTGAGGCAGTCTGATTCTGCCAGGATCCTTCACCTCCAGATAATTAAGAAATACAAGATGCAACGTGTGCAGTACAGGTGCAAACCTACCCGCCAACTCATTTTCTTCCCCTGAGCAGCAGCTAACGCAGGCAGCTCCTGTCTTTCTCCTAACCCCAGCTCCTGCTAAAGGCAACCCAAGCTTTAAGGTGGACATTAGTGAGACTTGGTCTGACCTCAGCTCTCCCCAGCCTGGGAAAGTTTCGCTGCTTAAGAAAACCCCTTCGCTAACCAGCCCCTTTGAGTTAGCCGACATGGCTTTAAGTAGCCCAATGGTTTTGGGATGCCAGCAGGCACAAGCACCCTTTGCCACACTGGTCTTGCACGTCGCATCACTTCTGCATTCACAGGCTTGTCCCTGGTTCCAAGCACCCATCTGCAGCTGTAAAGCATCGCTCGGGGCAGAGCTGGTCCAAAGCTCCCTCAGGGCACTGGAGGGAGAGTGGAGCTCCTTCAAACCTCCCGGGCACTCTGGTTAAAATGCAGAAGTGGTGCTGGTTTTAATCCTGCTCAGTGACTAAGGAAACGCTCAGTCAGGCTCTGGCTGACATACGGCAGCTCCTCACGTGCCTAAAATTCCACGTGGCCCTGAAAAAGAAAGAAATTGTTAGAGCATATAATAATCATGTTTTAAAAAGCAGCACAACCACCTGTAAAATATTAATACTAAAATAAAAATTAAATACTACTTACAAATGCATAACAACCCCAAACACCAGACCCCTTCCACTAAAGGGAGGGGGAGGAGGAGGAGGAGGCTCAAGCTTACAACTCTAGCACATTTTATTTTGTGTAAATTTATAAAGACAACAATCCTAGTCACGATTGTCACATTGTACAGCACATAACCAATACAGTTGCAAACAGAACTCCACGCAAAACTAAGCGCTAACAGTAGCTTGAATCACTCTTCCTGCGATTGTCGTATCTAGACTAACAGTTATTACACTAACACTGAAGAAAAAATAGTTCACTATAAAACAGTGATAGAACGTTTTTATAAAATATATTCCATTCCAATAGCTTTTCTACATACTGTATACTATAAAACTCTCCCACAAAAATTAGTGTCTTTAAATATACATATTTAATCTGAACTGCACCAAGATTAAAAACAATTAAAAATATCAATGATTTTTTTTTCCTTTTTTTTTTTTTTTTTACATTAACTTCACAGTATTTGTTTGTAGTAGAAGACAAATCCAGTGTTTAAAATGCAGAGCAGGGCTGTCTCCCTACAGAGACAGTAACTGCCCCACGGTGAAATAGTTTATGAAGAGACGAGCGTTAAGTGTGCAATGTTTTTAGTACTTCTCTGTAGAGTCATGAACCATTTCGAAAACATGATCCAACCTATTGCAACTTAAAAGTAAGAGACACACAGAGAGATAGGGAAAAAAAAAGTCACCTTAAGAACAAAAATAAGTGCAAACATATTTTTTTTTTTTAACTTTAGAAATTCAAGCTATGAGGAGTGGGAACACAAATACCAAACTATGAGAACAGTGTGTTCGTGATGTAGTTAAGGATGAGAAAGTCTCTTTTTTTTTTTCTTTAAAGAAAAAACAAAAGCCAAACCACTTTTGCCCCATATTCACTGCAGTACAGAGCATGCTCATAGAATCAGTTTAATGAATTATTTCTATACTAAGATCAGACACAATCTTGTTTCAACTTTTCCCTGCTCCGTAGACTAATGATGTTCTTATGGCACATCCTATTTTATGATCTCCTAAAAAAAAAAAAAAAAAAAAAATACAACCCCCCAAAAAACAAAACCCACAACAAAAAAACCCCACAGTAACTGAAGACTGAAATGCAAAAAAGTGTCACAAGTATGCAAAATTAAGATTACCAGCTTCAGTAATGCTGACTCTACGATAAACTCTTTACATGTAGTTCAACATGCAAAACCCATCGTTACTAAATTTAAAGTGAAGTGTAAATTAACTAGTTTTGAAATAGATTAACAGTAATAATTCCACTTCAAAAAAAAAAAATCTAATAAATACTATATCAAGTATCTTCAGGAGAAAAAAATAACTTAATTTTAGTAGAAAGAAAAATAACTTAATTTTAGTAGATTTTGTTCAGTGCTATTTCCAATCACAGCAAAAAGGAGGAAGGAAAAAGAAAAGAAAAAAACTGATTAAGTAGAATAAGACCACAGTACCAAAGCCACTTATGTTCAAGATACAGTACTCTCCCACAACGTTCATATGTAACAGGTTGAGCAAAAATATTTTACAGTCAAGAAATTAGGCTGAAAACAACAAAACCCAAAACTATAAATAGAAGCAAAATTTCACATTACATGTACATTCATAGTTTAAGAGATGAATAACAAGAGGAGGCTGTAACAATCCTGATTTCCTTTAAAAGAGGAAGTACTTATTTTTAAAAATAATAATAATAAAAAAATTATGAATCCCATATTATTTATGTAGGTAGTGCTCAGGTTTTGGACCAGAAGGGGAAGGCATTGGGAAGTTTTTTTTTCTTCATAAGATGAAATACAGTATTTTAAGCACAACTTTTAAAAATAATCTAACTCAGTGCTTTAAATTAATTTAAAAATAAACACTTAATTTTCACAAAACTCCAGGAGTGTCAAGAAAGCTGGTGAAGCAACACTAACGTAGCAGAATGACATTCAAAACCCTCAGATATTATTATTATTATATTTCAGTCCGTGTACATGTACCTTGAATGGGTAATTTGACTGGAAGGGAATAATCTGATAGTTACCGACATGCACAGACCAAAGGATGCTCTCTATTAGGCAAGTAACTGAGTTATTTGTGGAGTAAAACTGGTTATAGTTACAGGCAGCCTCAGTTTACAAACAAACTAAAAAAACCCACCTAAAAATACCCCCAAACCTGCCCTGAAAAAGGTGGAACATGGGGGAAAAAGTTGGGCAACGTTTTCCCTCCGGCCCTTCTTCAAAACGTGGGCAATTGCACAGAATTTGGCCCAGAGGGAATTACCAACTCCATAATAAATAAAATGATGAGCTGCTGATTTTTAATGTAGCAGCAAACTTTTTGGGCAAGATAGCAGGGCATCCCCTAACACACGTATGAATTACCTTGAACTAAGACACCCCAGGAGCCTGATACCGAGACGTGTTATTTAGCCACTTTGGGGCTGCTGTGCCCCCTCAGTGGGAACAGGATCAGCCCCCGGGTGCCAATATGAGAATGAAAATATTCACGTATCTCATGTTTTTTCCTATGTCTTAGCATGCATCCTTCAGCATTTCAGGAGTGAATACGCTGCAGATAGAAAAGAGTTTTTCCATCCACGTTTTATGCTCAAAAGCAGCTTTTCAGTAGGTCAGTCCACAGAGGAGGATAGGAGGAAAGGGAAAATTTAAGTCAAGTCCCGAGGCAAAAACTTCTCATTCAGATTTCAGGACCAACTGCAGAACTACTCTAATACAATCAACAGAATAAAAAGATGACCAGTACCAAAGATGCAGTCAGGAATCCTTAACCCCCTTTATAACTGGGGCAAATTTAAGGTCTTTCCTAGCTCTATAAAATAAGAGCATGGCTGCTGAACTCTGCAATACATGGACAAGTTTCTCTGCACTGAAATGTATTTAAATCATAGCTCATCTCTTTGGATGTTGCTATGCCATACGCAGAGAGCATTAGGGGAGCTTAATGGAATCCAAATTTTTCTCCAGAATTTACCGATTATCTTTTTTTTGAAAGAAACAAAACCCCCTCCCCGACCACGAAGCAAGTACTCCAGCATGAAAACAGATGCTAAATCACTGCAGAATTACTTAGATCATTTCACATTAATAATGTAACATGGGTGCGCAAGAGAAGACCTAAAGGACAGTGCTGAGAAGGGAGGGCGGGAGGGGAAGAGGGGAGATGGAGAGGTGGGAGGACTGCATTAAAAGGCCTCTGGAGTGTATACCTCTGCATCTTTTAAAGATCATATACCTGAAGTGAATATCACCAAAATAAAATTAAGGAAGGGGGGGAAATTAAAATTCAGATGCTGCCTTTTTTTTTTTTTTCCTATTTAGTTTTAAAGGGCAGGGGTGGAAACTTAAAAAAAAAAAACAAACCCAAACCAAACCAACAAAACAACATAATCGTCACGCATCTCAAACAACCAAGGACTTCACAAGGCCACAATGAAATTTGCGGATATGTCTGTACAAATCCCCAGACTGCGTGAACCGTCTCTCACACCACTTGCACCCGTGGGGCTTTTCCCTGGTGTGCACGACGGCGTGGCGGCTGAGGTTGTGGGAATACTGGAAGCTCTTTCCGCACTGGCCGCAGGTGTAGGGCTTCTCCCCCGAGTGAGTCCTCTCGTGCCTCTTTAACGTGTACATGCAAGAAAAAGTCTTTCCGCAGAGGGTACAAGTGGGGACGGACCCGTCAGGGGACAGGCGGGTCCGGGAGCCGTCCCTGTCGCGGAAGTGAGAGCTCAGGTGCAGCTGAAGGATGTGCGGGCTGGGGAACACCTTGCTACAGAGGGGGCAAATGCAGATATGCCCAGGAGGCACGAGAATGCCCGAGGAGGAGATGTCCGACGAATCCATGTCGTCCTCGCTCTCGTCTCGCTCTTGATCTATATCCTCCTCTCGGGCATGAGAGCTGCCATTCCCTGCGAACATGTGTCCTAACCCTGTCACTAAGCTTTTGGCTGAATTCCCAAAATGCTGACTCTCTGGACTCCTGGCTTCGCCGTCCTCCTGATCTGACAGCAAGTCTTGTTCATCTTTAACAAGTGGCTCGGTACCCTGCTGCTGGCTGTCGGAAGCCAGCTGTCCAAAGACATAGGAGGGGTGTAAGGAATCTCTCCCCGGCACGGGCTTGAAAGACAAATCCAGCGCACAGTCCACATCACTCGAAGCCAGGGGATGGTTAACAGACCTTTGGGACAAAGGTCCTGTGGAACTATTGACATTAGCCTTTGTTTTTCCAGCTGCTGCAGCGCATGGTTCTGCCTCTGTCGGCACAGAGCTGACACTTATATGATCAGAGGACCAGGCAGGGTGACTGCTGACCTTTTCTTTGCCTGCTGCTCTCTCGTATTCTGCAACGCTGAATTTTTGTTTGTTTCCTGGGTCAAACTCGTGGACCAGGGGCACTCCGGCATCTAGAAAATGCTCCGCTTTCTCCAAACTAGCCGCCTCATCATTAATCTTCTCTTCCGAACATAATTCTTTATCTTTCAACTTGCCCTTGCAGACTTTCACAATGTCATACATGTGGAGGTAGCTAGCCGCAGCCAGCACATCTTCGACCGGGAGACTGTTGAATTCCAGCTTTCCCTCGTACATGAATTCGAGCAGCAGGCTGAAGGCAGGGGCTGTGACAATGTCACTGTTCAGATGCACAATATCCCTTTTGTCTAACTGGTCCCTGTAGAAAAGATGGAAGTACATACTGCAAGAGGCAAGAACGGCTCTGTGAGCTCTGAATTGAGCTTCTCCAACTAAAACAGTACAGTCACACAGGAAGCCCTGGTGACGCTGCTGACTCAGACACTGCAGCAACTGGCGGCTATGGTCTGGAAACTCCATTCTTCCTTCATAACCTGTTCAAAACAGGAAAAACTTGAATGCTACTGTAAACTAAAGCCTCCTAGCAGCTGTAACAAACAGATCGGCTTTTTGGTAACACAAGCCAAAGAAACAGCCTTGGAGATAACGTTTACTGTTAATTGTCTGTAATAGTTTTATTGGGGGGGGGGGGTTAAAAAACAACACAACATGCTTCTCATCCTTTCGCACCTGCTCTGAACAGGAAAAACTTGATTGTGAGTAAACAAAAGCTAGCAAAGCAGCAGCCCCTCCAACCTTTGTTTCTCCCACTAGCACTTTAATAAAATTAAAGAGGAAGAAAGCACTACCCCCACCACCACCACCCCCCCCGCCAAAAAAAAAACCCAACCCACCCTAAACCAACACAAACTCCCAGGCTGTCTTCCCAGCAGCACTAACTCGGGGCATCTTTTAATAAAGCCTATTACCCACGTCACACACATACACACACGCACATTTAAACTTTATCCTCAGTCGTTATGCACCGAATCACAACAAAACAGTCGCGGCTGGCGCTGGGGAAGCGGCGTTTTTGCAAGGACGGAGCGGGTTGGGGGGGTACGGAGCGGGGAGAAGCGGCCCCGCGCCCGGGACCCGCACGCGAAGGGGTGCGGAGGGGGGAGGGGAGTAGGGAATAAAGGGAAAAAGTTTTCTTGAAGTTATTAAAAGCGAAGAAGGAAAACAAGCGGCGTAAGGGCAGCGAGAGGGCAGGGCTGAGGCTGCAGCCGGCTACCTGCCGCGGCCGGGCGCTTACCTTCCCGCGGGGCGCGGCGGAGCCGGCCGCGGGCGCGGAGCCGGGCGGGCAGGAGGGAGCGCGGGTGCGTGCGCGAGTGCGAGCGAGGCGCGGCGGGAGGGAGGGAGAGAGAGAGAGAGAGAGAGAGGCAGGCGGGAGGGAGGGAGGGAAGGAGGAGTGCTCGGTTTGCTAATTACACCGCAAGCTGGAGAGTCAGCTGCTCTGACTTCACTGCGATGGAAATGCTACCTCCAGCTGTGCGCCTTTTAATGCCATATGTTACTCCAAATCTCGCTACCAGCCAACCACAGCTTGCTGCCTTTTAAAGTTCCAGCAGCCCCATTTATAGCCCACGATTAAATCCCACAAACTTGCCCCGAGCTCGTCCCCGTCGCCGTGTCCCCGCCACCGTCGTTCCCCCCCCCGCCCCCCCCCTCCCCGGACCCCACCTCCCGCCCGCAAAGTTGCTCCCCGCAGCCCGCCGCGGTGACCTTCGCCGGCGCCCGGCTCCGCGGGGCGGGGGAGGGGGTGCACCGCGGAGCTGCTTTCTGAGCTCCCCCCCCCCTTACAGCCGCGCTCCCCAACTTTACAGGGAAGACTTTCCCCTTGCAGGCTGGGGAAGGGGGGTGAGAGGTTCGTCCTTCCGGCCGGCTCACCCCGTACTTACCGGCGTGCGGCGGCGGGGCTCGGCGTCCGCATGTGCGCAGCGGTGCGCGGCGCTCCGCGGGTGCGGCGCGGGGCCGGCGGCGCGGCGGCGTTGTGGAGCAGGTTGTTAGCCGGCCGCTCTCGCGATACTTTCCCTCCGAGCCGCGGGTGTGTGTGTGCGTGTGTGTGTGCGTGTGTCCCCGTCTGGTGCACACAATAGCTCCCGCCGCCCCGGCCAGCCCTGCCGGCGGCGGCCGGTGCGCGTTGCCGGCTGTGCCCTCCCCCACCTCTTCTCCTCCTCCCCTTCCTCCTCCCCTCCCGGCCGCTGCATTGGCAGCGCCGCCGTCCCGCTCCCAACTCCGCTGCGCCGCCGCGGAGAGGGCGCGCACGCCCGCCCGCTCGCTGCAGCCCGACGTGCCGCGGAGGGGTGGGCTGCCCAGCGGACACTAGAGCCGCCTCCGCGCCCGCGAAGGAGCCGATTGGGGACGGGGGGGGTGGAGAGGGAGGAACAAGCGCGGCTGCGGGAGTTGCGCGGCGCCGGCCCCGCGGCAGGGCTGGGGCGAGAGGCAACGCGCTCCCCCCCCCCAGTTAATCTTTAGTTGCGCGTCAGCTGATAAATACCAGATGCCTACGGATTTTTCAAGATGACCTTTTCGATAGTTGATTTGAATTTTAAATTTTAATTAGCTGTAATCCCATCAAAAGTGAGCGCCTTCCGAGGGAGGCAGCGGAGCAGCGCGGGGCCGGCGGGCGGGGCCCGGGCCCGGCCGCGGTTTTCGCCGCAGCGCCCGGGATCAGACTCGGCGGCCGCCGCCGAAATCCGCCGCAAAACTCCGGCTGCAGGAGCCCCGGGTGCCTCCTTGGCCCCGCTGGAAGCCGGGACGCAGGGCGGGGGGGGGGTGTTTGGGTTGGAATATCCCTGTCGTGAGCTGTCCCGGGAGCCTCCGGGCTGCAACAGCACCGGGAGGGGAGGGAGAGGGCGGCTGCAGACGTAAAGGGATGGATTTGGGCTCCGGGTCTAGGTTTGGGGGTTTTGCTGCCCTTGAAAAGGATAAAGGGATGAGTTTGAAGGTGCTGTGTCCATGTAGGGGGGGAGTGGAGCGTCAGCACTGGGGGCTCGTCAGAGCCCCTCCGCAGACCCGCTGCGTGGTGCCCGGAGCTCCGGCCCGCCCTTCACCTCCGAGTAAAGCGGGGAAACTCCTTTCCCATCCTCCCCCTAAATTGCCTGGGCTAGATCATGATACCCGCAGGATAGCTGCAACTTTTCTTTTAAAGTATGTCTTCTCCAACGCAGCACTAGCACCAAAAATATACCCCTTTTATTCATTTTTCTATATTTGTTACGAATTTAATCCCATCTTTGATATTTTATCTTTAGTCTCTTTGTCACAGCAATCGGTCTGCATTGCCGACGCCACTTTTCTCCCACAGACCTCAGCTATTTAACTCTGTTGGCAGCAAATGCCAGGATATTTGGGTGGGTTTTGGGCATTACTGTCTGCATCGTCACAAAGCCCTTCTCAGGTATTTGCAATACTATCATCCACAGCATTCAAACTGGGAAACTCCAGCCCAGAATATGGAGGTGCCCAGCTCCAGTGAAAGAGTTAAAGGTCCTAGGGTTAAATCTGTCACCATTCAGTGAAGCCCAGAGCTTTATCTATTTGTCCGTGATCGCAGACACGATCGGGGAACGGGAGCTCTCTGTCCTTTTAAAGACAGCATTATCCTGCAGCCACAGCCTGATAAAACAGGCTCTACCAAAAGTGGAGCAATTTCTTCCCCACAGAGCAAGTGCAGTTTCCATTAAGTTACTCTGTGTGGATGTGTCGACTTGGAGAGTTCTGCTGTCTTTGTATGCTGGCAATGTTAGGCAGTCTCTTGTATTCGTGTGAATTATGCTGCTTGGCATAAATCCCTTACTTTGTGTGATTCCTTGTTCATTTTCCCCCCTCCCTTCTTTAATAATAAGGGGAGAAAAGATTAGAAAAAGATCCAAGGCTATAATAATTCCTGTTTGGGCTCTGTAAGGTAGGACTAATTGTCTACAATCTAGTAGTGTCTCATTTTTAGTAAACCAATTACAATTTCACAGTAAGTCTGCAGTCATTATTGAGTTTGCGGTGTCAGAAGACACAACAGCATTCCCGTTTTCTCTGGGTATCCATTTTGCACATCATTGGCTTGTTTTTCCAGGACTCCGAAACACTATACTAACCTTCACGCCGAGGCAACGATAGATACAATACAGGTGTTGTACTGATTTAACTACGGTTGTATAAAATACTGGTAGTACAACTCTCTAATGTAAACAAGCCCGAAGTGATTACAGGAGGCAAGGCAACAGGAAGAGCTGCCCCAGAAGCTTTATTCTGAGAGCTCCTGTGTTCCTCAAGGCCCTGGTGGAAGCACAACATGGTAAGCAAACCGTCTGCTTTCATCGCTCGGGCCCCCGAGCCCTTTGCAGCTGAAGGCTCCCCTACCAGGGAGGAGAGAAGAGGCTCCGTTTTCAGCCCTTCCCGAGGGAACAGAGCCAAGCAGCAGCTGCTCGGCCGATAGGAAACTCTGCGACCAGCGTCCACGCTCCGAGGGCGATCGCGACCATCACGCTGCCAAACATGAGGTGGCTCAACGTGAAGGGGGACTGATGGAAGGCATCGGGAGCCCCTATGTTGGGCATCCTTGTGTAGCTGGGTCTGTTCCTGGGTCCAGCTAAAATGTTCCTGGCTGTAGCATTTTTGCTGCTTGTGGAGCCTTCGAGAGTTGAGCAGAAAGCACAGATTTGGGGCAGAGAGAGTAAAAATCCGTGGTGCTGGCAGGGCTCTCGTTTGCCAAGCAAGGCTAGCCCCGCTCCTGCTTTTTATGCTGCCTGGACACCAGCCAAAGCCCACAGAAATTAGTAGAAAAACCAACTGGATCAGGTCCATAAAGCCTGAGGACTTGCTTCCATACTTACTCCTTTGATCCAACAAGAGTATATATTTACCAAGTGGGGCCTCTCTAGCCCTCTTTGTTGGCCAAATGCAGAAGTGGTAGCAACAGGTTTTTCATGCGATTTAATCGTTTTCTCTCTCACCGCACTGGGCAGAAGCCTCTTTGTGTTTGTTCCTACATGATTTCAGTGCTTTTATGTTGTTGGTTTGTGGGGTTGGTTTTTTTTTTGGTGTAGGGCATCTTCTTTGTGGTAGTGCAGTTGCGTTTCGTAAGGAGAGTCAGGGCCGGCGATTGTTTGATACCTGCAGGGATTGAAGATGTTTTCAGTGCATTGGTCATAGCAAGGTTTATTTGCAGAAGTTCTTCCAAACTTTTCCAAAGGTTCATTTAGCTGAAACAGGGAGGAATTCAATCCCAGGATGCTGAGTCCTCTGGTGTTAAGGGAAGGATCTGCCATTGGCATCTGTGAGTTTTCCCTGATTTGATATCTTCTCCAGCACTTACCCCTGCAGTGAAAACCAAGGTCATCATTTGGGAGGTTGCTCCAGTTGCAGCCAAGTCATAAAAGTGGGCATGACCTTCCCAAAGATCTTTTCAAGCACGTCATCTAAGACTCAAAGAAGCATTAATTTGCCCTATTGCCATTCCAGACGTTAATCAGAGCCCATATTGTGGACAGTCTCCTGAGTGGTATGCTGAGGTGAGTCCTATTTCTTTCATCACTGGTCTGCTCATTTCTCCCCGATAACGAGACCCTGTGTGTGCACCGCAGTATTGGTGAGTATGTATATTGTGGCAGCTATGGCCTCACATCTCCATTGTCAAATCGTCCCACCAAACGGATAGGCACGTAGCTGCACCCATTAATTGCAGATTAGCTCTGTAACACGGCTATCAGGAAGGGTACACTGATCTAGCCATGGGCATTGAGAGCAGAAAGGACTCTGCAGAAGTACTGCTGGTGCAAGTCACATTACACTCCGCAGCAAGAGCTTGCAGCATCCCTGTGTGAACCAGCCAGGCATTTAATGTCACACCTGTACTTGAGCTCCCCTGTCAGCAGCTGGGAGACAGCCTCCTCTCAGTTATCCATCTTCTACAGTTTTCCCTCAGCTTGCCTAACCCTCAACTTCTGGTGTTTTTTGTTACAATCTGCTGTGTTCTGGATTCCTAGAAATGGTAAATGAGGATACTTTCTCAGCCTTTAGAAATACCTTTCTTTTTTCTTTCTCTAAAGGGAGCACACTTGGTTTGTGGTGGTGACAGAAGTTCACATGGCATTGATAAGGCATGCTCTCCTCTTTGAGAACATGGGCTTTTTTTCTCTTCTCCCCTGCTAATCACCCTGGCAGACATCTTTTAATGTTTCTTGGATTTTCTTTGGCACATTCAGAGCATAATATATATTTACTTTAGAAATATAACACAATTAAGTTATTTCCTTTTTGATACTTGTTTTATTTATTTAGCTATCTGTCCCTAGGAAGGAAATCTGAGAGCCTGAGTTATAAATTAACAGGTGTATAGAAGTTTGTAGCAGGATATATAGAGAATGGCAATGGGAGGCCATAAATACCAGTGGACAGTAAGAGACAAAATTGATGTCTGCTTTGGGACCAGGCATAAGATTTATCAGGCCCAGACAAAGGTCTTTAAATCAGAAGCTGATGTATTCTCAGATAATCTGAGCACCACTGGTAGGGTCCAGTGTAGAGTTACTAGTTTTCTATTAAAGGAGAGGTTCTTAATTGGTGTTGCTCTATTTGTAAGCAAATAATACACCGTGTTAACAATGCACCTTATTTTAGTAACTCCCAGAAGAAAACAGAGCTAAATACTGCAGAAGTGTTTTGCTAGATGAGGACTGGGAAATCTCACAATAGAAATCCTTGCTAAGCGAAAATGCAACCTAGAATAAAGGGTTTACTGTTAGCGATGTTCTGGTGCCAGTTCCTCAGACAATGTTTTGTCCCAGGATAAATCAATTTTACTTCAAACTATTAACCTGAGCTTTGTAAGGTGGTGACTGGGTGTACCTATCTCACTGCCTGTAAGACATCTCCTAAGCAGAATCCTCTCTTGGGTCTTGTGGGGTTGGCCAAATGTATTCTTAGAACAAGTGTTATGAACCTCGTTTGATAAATCTGTAATCTCAGGGCATAAAAGACTATCGTGTGTGGAATATAATCTCAGTCTTCTCTTGATGTTTGCTTTTCCATAAGGTTTTCAAATCAACCCAGCCAGAGCAAATATAAACAAGCATCAGCATCCCAGATGTGGTTAAAAACCTCCAAAATTACAAACTTCTCACTTTTCTCCATTCCCCATACTAAAATCTTCATGGGCTATACCGTTCACACCATTATTGCTACAATCTCTTTGATGTTGGCATTGGTGATGCTCCCTTCTGCCCTCTCAAACGCCTCCATATAACTACAGCAATCACCTCCACTGTTTATCCCTTTATTACATAGCAAATCAACCCCAAGCTCCTTGTTCCCACCTTCAAGACCCTCTGTAATTTGGAGCACTCACAGTGGTATGTTGTAGCCCACTCCCCTATCCTCCCTGAATGTTTTTTTCTTTCCTCACCCCTGTATATCTATTTTGTGCTGACCTTTGGGACTAAAACTGCTTCCTGGGCTTAAGGAACCACAATTCTCTCATTAAAAACACTATTGCTGCCTCCAGGTACATATACTACCAGTTTTTAAGTATACTGTGTCCCTTTAACGTGGGTACCTGTCCTGGGCTCCCTGGTATAAAAAAGACAGAGATCTCTTGGAGAGAGTCCAGAGAAGGGCTACGAAGATGATTAAGGGCCTGGAACATCTCCCGTATGAGGAAAGGCTGAGTGAGCTGGGGCTGTTCAGTCTGGGGAAAAGAAGACTGAAGGGGGACCTAATTAATGTTTATAAATATCTTAAGTATGGGATGCAGGGGGAATTGGCCAGCCCCTTTTCAGTGGTCTGTGGAGATAGGACAAGGGGCAATGGCTGCAAATTGGAGCACAGGAAGTTCCGCACCAACATGGGGAAGAACTTTTACACAGTGAGGGTGACAGAGCCCTGGGACAGGCTGCCCAGGGAGGTGGTGGAGTCTCCTTCTCTGGAGATATTCAAGACTCGTCTGGACACCTATCTGTGCAATATGAGCTAGGGAGCTGCTTTGGCAGGGGGGTTGGACCCGATGATCTCTCGAGGTCCCTTCCAACCCCTGTGATTCTGTGATTCTTCACTGTGCCTCAATCCTTCTTTGGTGTCATTCTCCATGGTCTAGTCAGAGGAGCTGGGCTGAGGATTTTTAGAGAGGTACCACTGGATGGGAAGGGTTTGGGGGTGAGTCTGGGAGCTCTGTGCCGAGAAGAGCTGAGCTCCATCCTCTGCTTGAGTTCTTTGGGAGCCTGGGTGCCAAACCCATGCCTCTGAGAGCAGGAATGGAGAGAGAAATGAAAGGCTGGGGATCAGAAGAGCAAGACAGACCCTTTTTCTAGTCAAAAAGAGCTGCTGCTGTCTCAGGGCTGTATAGTAGCCATCCCACCGGTAGCTCCACTTCCCTCTGATGTATTCCAGGTGGAGGGGAAGTCCAGAGAATGTCATATAAGGAATGCAAATAAAAATATCTTTCTAGACTTCCTTCTTTTATGTACTGTCTGCCAAAGCCTTCACTCCCCTCCTTTGCTGTTTTGCCTATGGATGTGTTTTATGCTTGTATCTCGCTCTTCTGGTAAAAGAAGAAGTACTTGCTGCGAGTTTACATAACTTGCCTTTTACTGCTCTGGAAATGAAAGTAGAGCTTTGGTCTTAATTAGACTCTCCTGTTTTAATGAATCACTGAAATGTGTGAATAGCATTAAGCTTAAAAATATGGCTGCAGATTTGGATGTTTAAAGCTGGCTGCATGGCTGGGTCTGTGGAGAGATGAGCATTTGGTGCCCGGGTGAAGGTGTAGGAAGAGGGAAGGGACTCCTTGAAACTGGGGCATAGGTTTGAATTTACCTGCAGGAAGAGCTCTCTGCCTGCGGAAGAGTTTTGATTTCAGAGCTGGTACTTTATACTGAACACTTTGCTCCTGCAAAACACTTTGCTCTGGCATCATCATGCAATTAAGTAACAGCCTCCATGACATCGGGGGTTCAGGCTGCAGTTTGAGATCCAAGCTGACGTTACTGAGTTCCTCCTCCAGCGCAGCAAAGAGCCTGAGCTCCACCTGGACCCACAGAGGAGAAAGGTTTTAGAAGTTTGCCCTTGGGAATGAAAGGCCTTGGAGTATGGGATGGTGGATATGTCAGCAAACATGCAAACCCTTGTGAAAAAATACCAGCTCATTAAGGTGCACTCCTGATGCTTTTGCAAAATGCCAGTCTCATCTGGCAGACCCGGTGACACTTATTAAAGAGCATTTGGAAAAAAGGCTTCCAGAAGACACTCAGCACCATGCTTTGCTAGACGTCAGCCTGGAACAGGTAATAAGTGAAAGGAATCAACCTGGTATGGCAGTCAGTGTCTGGGGAGCTGTGGGCGTCACTGGTAGGATGTCACCGGGTCAGAGCAGGACGGGATGCTTGGGATACATGGACCAGTGGTGGGAGGGATGACAGTATGCTCTGTTCAGCAAGCAAAGGGGTTTCAGAAGAGGTTGGCACGACAGTGAGATGTGTGCTTGCAGAAAACAAAAAACTGGATTAAACTAAAAGTAAAATTCAACAGATTAGGAGAGACACAGAAGAAGCAGCAGGCCAAACCCCTGTGGTTTATACACCTCCATTAGTCTGGTTGACCTTCAAGACTCAGACTTGAGGATGTACCTAGATGGTCCCTTTGGCTGGGTGACCGTGGGACCTTGGTTTGTGTAGCCGGCAGCATACACAAAGGGATGTGCTGCTCCTCATGTCTGCTTTTAATTCCAGAGTCCAAAAGGCTAAGTACTTATTTTCAGCTGAGTGAAGCAGAGGTAGCCTCCAGCTGAAGTCCAGAGCAACATTCAAACTATGCCTTTGTACCTGGGGTGCTCTCCTGTGTCTCAGGGATGAATATGGGGTAGGATTTAGACTGGGTTTGTGAGAAGGCAGGGAAAGAAAAGGAAAGCATGGATCTTTTTAAAATCAGTTAAGCTAAAAAAAAAATCCCAAACCACCTGGAATATGGGGTTTTTTTGGTTAGTTATTAGGGGTTACACCTGAACTCTTTCAGCTCTTCCAGCATTTGATGCAGAATCAATACCAAGACTGTCTCTGATGCAGAAACAGAAATCCAAGCAATCTCTCTCTCCTAACTAGGAGATCAAATTGCTGATTTAACTCGTGTCTACAGGTAAGGTGGGCAAATGTAGAGAGATTTATATAGAGGAGAGATTGGAAAGAAAGAAATTGCAAGTTAAATGGTGTTTGAAGTGATAGGGAGCTCTGGGGAAATAGACAAAACCTGAAGAGCACCAAAAGGATAAAAATCGTGACGTTCTCTAGAGAGGCTGAAAAAAGTACATTTTATTTACTGGAAAAATAAGATGGGTAAAGGCTAAATCCCACAATCCCTTACTCATGCAAGGAATCCTGTTGATTTAAATACTTGTGTAAAAAGTATTTCTGTGGGTAAAGGATTTGTTGGACTGCATCCAAAAGCGGGTTAAGGTTGATGTTTTCACAGAGACAGCTGTCTTTTGTATGCCACCCTGGGTAGGAAATGGCAATCATGGGACGCGTTTTACAGTACGCACCAAATAAAAAAAAAACCCAAACCAAACCTTTCCTTAAGTGTGTGGGAGTTTCAGGGTGTCGGGGGGCTAACAGGAAGGTGACTCAGTGACCTGGGAGGCAGGGCTGGTGGTTACAGCTCTGCTGCGGCCTAGTGCGGACCCTCTGCCGGAGAACGCCTCTGCCAGCACAAACTCACACAAGTTGCTTTGGCTCCAGGCCTAGAACAACACAGGGCTGTTTTTCCCTTTTGTGCTCAACTCTGTTGCGCTGAGACAATGTGAGATTTTTAATTTTATCCACAGAAGGAAGAAAGAACACCACTTTTTTTTTTTTTTTTTTTAAAATCCACCACACTTATCTTTGTGTGTGTGTGGATGTCACAAAGCCAGGTCAGCGAATATTTTACACTGGCTTTCATGCAAAAGGGCACAAGGGGTGGCTGTGAGTGACCAGGGCACCTGTAATAGTCACAGACAGAAGAGGGAACCCCGGATGTGCTGCCCCAACCTTTAAATTTCTGCAGTGGGTTCTTCCTCTGCGGGCTGCCAGGTCCAGCTTGTGCAGAGAGGGAGAGAGCAACAAGCAAGGGAGCAGGAGGTGCTTAAAGCCGGATAGACAAATGAGATAAAAAGTCCTGTCTTATCTCCCCTGGGCCCTGCTCTTGCCACCAATGACCCAGGAAGCCAAATTGCAAACTGTGCACATGTCCTGGATGGAGAGGAGCGACTCTGGCCAGGCACAACCCTCTCCATCTCAGCGCAGCTGGCAGGGTGACCCCAGCGTGTACCTGCCCAGCAGCACCAGGAAGGGCTCCACTCTGCCCTGATGAGCCCAGTGCGAGGAAGCTGGAGGAAGACTTGCTCATCACCCTTGCCCAGGGCTTTGCAGGAGGTGCCGTGGAGTGCACAGCCCCAGTGTCACTGAGGCTCAGTGCTAGGCAGGTGCTCCCAGGATCAGGACCTAAATGGTTAATTTTCAAGTGGCTTCTTAGAGCAGATGTTCCCATGTGTATCCCCTCCTTCCCTCTTCTGACACATTTCCTACACAAACAGCAGATTGCATTGCTGCTGTCCTTTTGATCTGTGGGAGGGGGAGGAAAATCCCACACAAATGATATTAGTTGTCTTTTCAGGCAGGCTGGTAACGGTGTGTATGGGCATGTACCTCCCTCCCACCTCTCCCTGCTCTGACATCTTTTTGGGACTTTCTTATTTAGCTTCTGCCCGCTTCTGGAGCTGCTTTCAAGGTTGCTTACCTTAAAGCATGGAGGGAAAGAGGAGGTAAGGTTAGGCAAATTGTGAAAAAATTATGGTTGCAAAACATTTCTGTCTGTCTAAACACATGCAGAGGCTGGGGCACCAGCTGATCTGTCTGCTGCCTGCTGCTGGCACTCCTGTGGTGCCTTGCGCTGATGTACCTGCATTCCTTGTGGGTCCAGATGAATTAAGCCACATGGCCTGTGTGAGGCTTAAGATCTTACCAGGCAGGAGACTGTCTTTGAGCTTGTGTCTGAGATGGTTTCCAATCTCAGACTTGCTGTCCAGGCTGGTTGGATGTCGACCCACACACACCCATGTAGCATCAAGGTGGTTGCAGAGGGAAGGCTCTTGCAGCCTTGGTGCAAGGTGGCTCAGGGGGGGATGGCCAGAGCCTTTAGGATCAGATCAGTGTGGGGAGATCAGTTATTCCCTCTTTCTTACAGGATAAGAACCAGGGACAGAAGATGAACTCAGTTTAAAGATGGCTGGTTCAGGATGAATTAAAGGAGATGATTCTTTGGGGGATTATGGTTAAGGTGTGGATCTCTGTGGTCCAGCACCTTCAGGGTGCCAAGACAGGCATGGGTTTGGAAGACTGTAAGAAAACTTCATGGTCAATAAATTCACCAAAAGGTGTTAAATGAAATGTACTGGCTTTGGCTTAAAAAGCCACACAGAGTCGACAATGCAAAGAATATTCTGGGGAAGTATCTCTGATTGCTCACCCTGTTCTCACATCTCCACATCACTGCTGTTCTTTGTCAGGGAAAGGCGTGACTTCGGTCTGCCCCAGGATGGTATTTTTATGTGACTATCTCTAGACTGAGGTAGGGAAGAAAGCTTGCATTCACTCTGCTACTGGCAACGGTTGCAGAAGCCCTCTAGACGTGTGGTGATGATGGAGGTAGGTGTGGTGGCCACCAGTTTTACTAGCATCCTCCTCCTAGCTCCTTCCTGTGCGAAAAAGGCAAACAGTTCTGCCTGAGCTCTTTCCCAAGAGATCAGACGATGTTGTTCAGGAAGAGCTTGATGGGATGTTCAAAGCTGACAGTATGGCTGGATGTGCTGCAGCAGCCGGCTGGATGCACCAACATGGGGCTGGATGCATACATGAGCCAGCCTAACGCTGAGCGGGTCACCACTGAGGAATCTAAACATAGCCAGTGGAGTTTCAGAAATTGGATCTTCTTCTTCATTTAATTTTGTCTTCTTTCCCTGTTTTAGCATCATCCTCATTTTGAACCCCCAGCAGTAGGCTTATAGTATCAGGACTCTCTCCCGTTGTCTTTGGAGGCTCCTATAGCAAACACCTGGTTATTACAAGAATGATGTTTCTTGAGGCAGGGGATGGGAAGGCTCAAACGTGACACTGTGACCAGCGAAAACAGCAAGCTGAGGAGTGACTGATTGAAATGCTCTGAATAACAAATTCTTTTAAACCAAAAACAATTCCAGCGTATTTGCAGACGTTATTCATATAGAAGGAGAGTCAAATATCATCAAATAACCCACTAAGCCTGACTTGCCCACTGGCTTAGAGAGAATACACCAAGCTTTGCGCTTTATTGCACTTGGTTTCTTGAGCCTGTAACCAGAACCAGGCCGTTTGCAGCAGCCAGCCTGCGTGTTCCATCCAGCTCGCTCTTCTGCAGTTAGCTCTGTTAAAACTGCTCAAGGGTATGTAATGAACCCATGTCTGTGTGGCGGGTTCGCCGGGATCTCTGCAGAAGCATAAAGTACACGTGGATGCTGGGTGGGTCTGTGCAGTTGTGTGCATCCAGGAGGGTGCGTGCAGTGATGCGGGCTGGCATGGGCAGTGCCGGCACCTCCGCCTTCCCAGCACCAAACATCTGCCCCTGACACAGGGCACTGGCAGCAGGCAACGCTGCACTTAGCTGGGAGCCCAGCCCCGTGCAAGAAAATACACGGAGCAGCAACAGGCAGCAGCGGGGGAGAAGGGAGAGCGGACTTGCCACGCTCCTGGAAAGAAAAGTGCAGGTTGTATTTCCTTCATGGTGTTTCAAATGCAGCAGCTTTTCCAGGAATGTTTGGGATATTTCTTAGATTGTTATTTTCTGATACCCTTGGATTTAGGAAAAAAAGAAACAAGAAACTTGCCTGGTTCTTTGTCTTCTCCTTTTAGATTTTCTCGTTATTTTCTCATTATTTTTTCATTGCAAAACATCAAGTGATTCCTTGTTTCAGAAAGTATGAGGGTAGGAAAGCTAGAGTTTGCTGTATTTTGATTTGCCTGTAAGTTTTCTGAAGCTGATGAAATGATGAGAATTTAGAGACTGAAAAGAGAAGCAGTCAGGAAAATGGGACAAAGGAATCCCTCCCACTCCTCACCTTGGTATGTCCCCATCATCTTTAGATTTATTTATTTTCAGCAATGACAAAAATAGGAAACAGTATTATTTGTCAAGTAATCAAATGTCCTCTGTGAAAGCTCAAAATGTGAATTTTTCAGTTTATTTCTGTAAGTATTGGGCTTTGCCACACTACATTCTCAGGGCTATGCAAAAGGGGGGTTGTTTTTTGGGAGAGCTCTTTTTGTTGAAAGGACACCAGAGTTGCCTGCAGGAAATTCATTTCAAAATCAAATGAAATAAGGTGAGGGAGGGGGAAAACTGGAAAAACTTAAAACCAAAACTCAATGGACAGCGGTGTTTGGTGGGTGTGCTCCCAGCACTGAGGCTGAGCGTGGGAGATGAGGATTCTCCTGGAAGAGTGGGAAGAGCAGAGTCTCCACAAGGTGTTCAGGTACACTTGTTCGTAAGTATTATTCTGTCCATCAGATCATATTCTTTCTACCACAGCAGTAAAAGCTAAACACAATTTCTTTGTGCCTTTCCCTCATTCCCACCTGGTGCTGGGCCCATCGCACGGTATCAGCTCTTCTTCCCACCTGCTTTCTCAGGTCATCCCAGGAGCGTTATCAGAGCTCAGGGCTGAGATGTTTCCCCTTCACATCAGGAGGCCCTATGATGCATTTTAGCATTTAAAAAGATAATTTTATCAGTTTCATTGCCTTGTGTGTAATATATATTTATGAAGCGTGTGTCCATATGATATCTACCACTGAGTTTCTAACCCCGTAGCAGCCCTAAGGCTTAGTAGACTTACACGCAGCAAGACTCAAATTCTTTCCTTTTAACATCAAATCACTCGTTACTGTGTGATTTATTCAGAGGCTGGAGCACGAAAAGTAAGAAATGCCCATTGTTGCCAACAATATAATCACATGTGGGGCTTAATCCTGTGAACACGCACAGGGAAAGTTCCTTGCGTATCTAAGTCTTGGGTGCACACAGCCATTCGAATGTAAACTCCTCAGCCTGAACGGGCATCTGTACAGTATCCGGACACGAAGGGTTTGAGCCAGCCTGGGGTCTTTGTGCTAAATATATAACAATTATTATAATGAGGGTATTAATGATTTGTTTGTGTGCTGTTCTTACATCTAGTGCCAAATATTCTATAGAATGCATATCTGGGAAAAATTTAGCCCTTCGTATTTTATATCTGTAATAATCCATTACTGAGTTGCTGGATTCTGTCTCATTTGTATATGCCATATTTTTTCCAGAACATCTGTTTAAACCCACACTGGATAGCTGCCAGATTAGTGGAAAGGATATGGTATAAAGAAGACTTTTGTTTCCTCCGAGCAAGGAGAAAAAAAATAAGTTACAAGTCAGTGCATATTGCCGAGAAGAAGCAACTTTTTCTCTTCAGAAGCAGATGTCCTGTAGTGTTTGAAAATGAAATGTTTTTGTGTCTCACAGGCAAAGGTTCTGTGCTTCAACAATATTGATTGTCAGTTAGTACAGGCTGTCAGCCTGCCGTGGTTAACCTACCAGTTGTTGGAGAGACAATCATGAGCAATTAAGAATCACATTTCGCAGTTTCAAATGCATCCATATTGCCACTTTATTCAAAATCCTTTTTTTCATGTTGGAAAGTACATTGGTGAGAGAGGAGGAGTTTTCTTTTTTTCTCCTTGCCAACCCTATTTTCATTGCTGGCCAAATTAAGAGAGAAATATATTGCTCATAAACTTGCTGCAGTTTCTTGATTAAAATCTTACATGCAGCACTCCTTTCAGCATCAATCTATAATAATAAGGAGGGAGCACATTGCATTGCATGTCTTTGTGTTGTGCCTTAGATTCAAAGCCCCAGAACATCGTAGAATCACAGAACAGTTTGGGTTGGAAGGGACCTTGGGGCTAATCTGGTTCCAACCCCCTGCTGTGGACAAGGACACCCTCCACTAACCCAGGCTGCCCAAAGCCCCATCCAACCTGGCCTTGAGCACTGCCAGGGTTCCAGGGGCAGCCACAGCTTCTCTGGGCAGCCTGCGCCAGGGCCTCACTGCCTTCGAAGAACTTCTTCCTCGTATCTAATCTAAATCTGCCCTCGTTCAGCTTAAACCCATTTCCCCTTCTTCTATCACTCCCTGCCCTTGTAAACAGTCCCTCTCCAGCTTTCCTGTAGCCCCTTCAGGTTTCTGTTTTTCACAGAAAAACAAGTTGTCTGTGAACCTGTCCATGGAGAGGATTTCTTTCCCACCACACATTCCCCTCCATCCCATCTTCATTAGAAAAAACCCCAAACCCTGAGCAACATCAAAATGGACCAAGCCAGCACTGGACCTGAGCTGAGGACCACAGTGAATGCTGCCTTGGCATTGCAGCACTGATTGATCAATCAAGCAAGATCGTCATGATTTAGGATCTCAGCAGAAGTATTTCGGAGATGATGGGCAGTGTGGGGCAGCATTACCAGCAAATGAAAGGTGCTGAAAATGGGGAATCACAAGAAAAAAAAAAAAGGGAAATTATGTGGCTGAATAATACTGAGAAATCATCTCCCACACGCAAACGCACACAGGTTCTGATACCAACGCTGGTATGAGTATGAAAGTGAAGAGTTTCGTCTTTGGTAAGACTTTGTCAATTCAAAACTTAGGGTAAAGGGATTTCTGTGCAGTACCTCTTTCTGACCATCTTCACCTCTCCTCTGTACAAAACACAAGCTTGTGGTTTCACAATCGCATTTTCCTATTCTTCAAATGTGTTTTCTGTGTCGTCTTGCTTTGTGAGAAAGACACTGAAACTGCTAGAGAAACTCGATGGAGGAAACTCAAATGGCTTCGTGTACGACGTGAACAAAGGAACAAAGTAAACACTGACAAAAATAGAAAGCAACACTTTATTTTCCCTCTGATCTTAGGGGGTATTTGTGATTATGGACAACTTCCAGCATTTCAGGCAAATGGTAAATTTTTAAACAGCTGATGTAATAGAGAGTTGAGGTGTCAGCATGCAATGAAACAATATCTTACTCTTGCTGACAGCAGAATACAAAGGTTTCTTTTATTTAGGACTCTTCCTGAAACAAGCAAGAAGGATGGATAATTGTCATGAAATGGGCTGCAGAGCTTTGCATCGTACTCAGTAATGAAATGCTCTGTCTCTCTGATTCTTCTAGGATTAAAGACATTCAAGAAAACTAAACATGATTTTCTCCCCTCTCCTATGTTTGCCTTTGACTTGACAAAAAGTTTTCTATCAAGTGATTCCAGCTGTGGGAAACATCAGGTACTTTGAGCACCTTATGGTGATTTATGATCCCCAAAATCTTGATCCTTATACCAGAGATGGGAAACTCAGGTCTGTATGGAAAAAATGATTTGGTCTTATGCTAATCTTGCACAAACTGTTGACACTGACGTTAAACAAACATAGTGGGGTGTAATTACATTTTACACTGATCCATGAAATATTAATGTACTAATAACGAATACATACATGCAATCATACAATATCATCATCATAAACTGTGGTCAAATACATATGATATTTGCAATGCATATACCTTGTTCATATAAATAAATATTCATTAGAACTGAAACTAATTACTGCATGGTTGATGACAGCTGAGAATATTAAGCTCTGCTACTGAATTATGCCTTCAAAGGCAATTTTGAAATGACATTTGTTTTCAAGTTGTGGGTCAGTTTATTTGTCCAGCTACGATAATATTTTTTTCCAATGGAAAGAATAATGTTTATACTAATTGTCATGATAATGTCTAAGCATTTTCTGTGACTAGTAATCAAATTAGGAGTTGTGAGGGTCTATAAGTACACCAACGTCAGTCTATTTTCATATTTAAAATTGGCCTTTCCCACAGCTCATTCAAGTTTATGTTCCAGCCACATGTCCCACAGATAAATAAACAGATGCTTTATATAAAGAGTTAGATCATATTCTGAATGAGTGAGGAACATATGTCATCGTTAAGGGAAGCTTCAGTGCCAATGCTGGCATTAAGGTAGAGCAAAGAAAACAAGGAAGAAGTTGAAGTAGAGCAACACAATCCCAAGGACATTATCAAAACCAGAAGACAGGTTATTTGCACTAGAGTTGGCAAGAAAATGTTGTTCAGCAGTTTTTGCTGAAAAACAAAAGGATAGCAAGAGGAATTTTTGATTTTTAATTAAAAAAAAAGCCCTCTGCTGCTGGCAGTTTTGGGCTGAAACCAAAAATCATGTTCTTTTTTACCTCAGTATGCCAAACCCCTAAGTTTTGTTTGAACAGAACTTTTTGTGAGGGATTTAATTTGCCCAATTTTCCAAGGAAAACAACAAAAATACAAGTAACACTGAAATTTCCCAAGAAGATTTCTCTTTAGTGAAAATCAAATTGATTTTATTTTTTTTAAATTAAGAAAGTTTCATGGATTCTTTTTTTCCACGTGCCACTGATGAAAGGAGGATATCCAGATATAGCGGATAATGGATCTTTTTTGTCTGAATGCAACTAAATGACATTGTTTTTATTGCTGCTATTGTGTTCTGTGCTTCATAGAGACTAGAAACATAGTTCATGCCCAAGAGATCATTGTAATCTAAATATAGTCTAGAGGCTTTATTTATAAAATGTACAGAATTGGGGGTTTAATTGCATGCAGAAATATTGATCAGAAAAAAATAGTGTGCACACATTAAAAAAAATTAGTTCCTAGGTTTAGGGAGAATCAGAAGTGAAAAATCATGCTATAAGTAAAAGAAAAAAACCAAGAAAAAGTTATCTGCAAATGCCTGGTGAATTTATCTGCAATTTGATCATAGGAAATGAGCAGGGGACTAACGCAGAGAACCTGGAAAAGACCAAAGAGCTCCCTGAAGTACCAGAAGTGGGAAAGGAGCTGTGATGGGCAGAGAGATCACTGATGCAATTAGAGGGTTTATGTAGGATATTGTTTCAGGCAATGATTGGTACCCTAAACCACAAACTTCCTAAGATACATCGGAAGGTGCGGTGAATGGTAATGCACAAAGCACTGGAAGGACTGAGATGCTGTTACACTGATTTTTATCTCTGAATTCTCTAGAAAGGGTTTATTTTTGGATGGCATCCACAAGAACTGGGGGATCCAAAGGTGGGAAGGGAGAGACTGTCTCAAGGAAAGGAAAAGACCCATTTCCCCACTATTGGTGTAGCATGGTAGGACTGGGAAAT
This sequence comes from Porphyrio hochstetteri, assembly GCA_020800305.1. NCBI lineage: Eukaryota > Metazoa > Chordata > Aves > Gruiformes > Rallidae > Porphyrio > Porphyrio hochstetteri. Next base: position 61,852,479 of record CM036908.1, on the reverse strand, counting down.
CAGGGGGCCAGGCTGGGGAGCATCTGGCCGGTGGTACATGGTGGGGGGTGGGATGTTCTGCATCTGCACATCATGCACCAGCTCTGGAGGAGGATGCTGGATTTAGTGAGCCACTTTTGGCTGCCGGTTGCATCGGTCAGTGGCAGTGTGTAAAGATTTGGCAGTACATGGCTGAATCTGTGTGAGACTTGGCTGCCTGCACCACCTTTTTAAGCACTTCATTTGGGAAATGAGTACACGACAGAAATTTCTGATGGCCTGACATGACAGAAAACATCCACTGCTCCATAAGCTGAAAACCTCCTATAAAGCCCCAGATCCATGTGTAGTCCCATTTAAAGGAGACACACACCTGGCACTCCCTATTTGGAAAAGAAACTTTACCAGGGAAATTGTTAGAAAGCTTTTTTGGAGAGGGACCATTCATACCAACAAGCTCTGAGCTACTTCATGTCCATGGTTGTGCAACTGCCCTTCTGCCCAGGTCTTCAGCCCTGCAACTAAACAAGTCTTACACAGACCAACACTTGCCAAGGGGTCCTGAAAGTTTCCAAGTGAGGAAAGGGGGAAATCTGGTCCAGGGTGGCCACTTAAGTTGTCTTCTCCCAGTCTGTGGTTCTCACCACCTCTCTGGGTCTCTTGGATGGGCAGGTCTCCTGAGGTTGACTGGAAGGAGAGCAGAGCCATGGTTTGCTGAATACAATCAGCGGGCTCTGGCAGCTGGGTACGTTCCTACCTCGCTCCAGCTATTCCATTTATGTGACAGTTTGTGGGAAACATCTGGCACGGCATCTGACTGACACGTCTCCAGCTACAGAAAGCTGAGAAAAATCAAAGCAGCCACCAGGGATAACAAAATGTGGTTTTGTGCATCTTAAACCTCATTCTCTTCTCTCAGCCACCAGACCTGAGCCAGGAGTAGTAAATCAGCTAAAGTCAGTGAAGGACAGGCTAAAGATAGCGTGAACTTTGGTTAAAATGTTCCTGCCTGATGAGACAATCATTGAACCAGGCCATCCAGGTTTTTCCCTTCTTGCACCATCACTGGTTTTGTGTGTGACCTTGAGCAAGTAATTTTTCTTTCCCTCACCTAAGTTTCTCTCCCTGGCTGAGGGAAAGAAGAGACTGCTTTGGTCACGCATAGTGCTATCTGCCGGTGCAGTCTAGAAGAGTTAAACATAATTACAGCCATCCCACCTCTGTGGATGATTATACGTAACTTTTGGCAATCACCCAACAGCCAAAGGTAAAACAGAACCAGGAGCTGGAAGGTGAAAAGTTTTCAGTTCAGCCTGAATGTGTGGAGCATGTCTTTTAGGGCAGATGATGAACCGCTGAGATGGCTTATCACAATTCTCCATGCAGAGTATCTCCAGACAGCCCGGGTGTTTTTCTGAACATTAAAATAGAGCTTCTAGAGGACTAGAAATGTGTTTTAACCTTCTATTTTCTTTCATCCAATACCCGATGCCCTCACTACTATAAAGATAATACCATTATGCGAGGGAAACCCGGGTCTCTGCAGGGCTCAGCAGGTACACGATCCAGTTACTGCGAGTGAACAAGCTACCTCATGTCAGCTGAGATGTGGTAACTCTGAGGGTACTTGCTCCTACAAGCAATAACAATAGCTCCCTTCAGCAACCCTGTGCTATTTCAGTTCTGCTTTCCCCACTGTGGGACGTGCCATCCCACTGCCTTTGCAAGAGGCGAAGCGTGCGCACACGGTTGGCTCTAACAGTTGCCCAGCTCAGTTGGGCTGACAAGCACCAGCTTGTCAAATGGCAGCAACCTCCATCAAGTGTCTGAGCACTAATACTGAAACTCTGTGGAAAAAGAGAAGGCCTTTTCAGAGACATGGTAAAAGTGGATGTGGTTGTACGGTGGTGAGGTTCAAACAGGTAGCCCCAGCCTCCTGCCCAAGCCTATGTGACACTCTGCAGCTTCGTAACCAGTCGCTGATTAAAGTACTCTCTGCTGTTGGAATGCCACAGAACAGCCCTCCTCTCACACCCAGCCCCTGTACAAAACTATCTAAATGCACAAGAAATGGCAAAAAGAGAGGTTTGAGAAAATAATTAGGTCAATTAGAATGTAACAAGGAGAGTGGTCTAGACATAGACAGCATTTAAATTAGCAACAAACTGCTCCATTTGAGTTCTTCAGTTCAATCACCTATTTAATCATCAATTCATCTATGCGAATTCCCAGCAAATTAGAGAATTTGCTAATTTAACGTACCCCGAAGGTGGTGACTAAATTATGTATCAATGTCACTGATGCCTGCTCTGTCTAAAGCATAAGAGAAACACAGCCAGGCTCTTCAGAGAGGGGCTTTGGTGCCACGTGCTCTCCAAGGACCACACAAAGTGCTGCATTTTAGAAAGGTCTGTGAGGTTAAAAAGTCGCCTTGGTTCTGCATGAGGCAATCTGAATTTCATTGACACTTTCCTCTCCCCTACTTGAAGCCCGTGCACAAAGCAGCTGATAAAAGAGAAGGAACTGAAATAAATTTCATTCTCAGCATATCCTGTACTCTGAAGTTGCAGGTTCCCATTTTTGAAGCCAAAGGTAATGAACAGTAATCAGTTTTAGAAGTGACACAGTATAAGGAGATCCAAAAGTGAGAGATGATACAGAAAACCATAGTGTCCTCTTATGTGCTATGTTAAGAAACTAATTCCATGGCTTGTATAGCACTTCTCCAAGGCCACACAAGATGCCAGCAGTCTCTCCTAGTAGGGCTAACCCTCACCTGGGCTTGAACCATCCCCTGTCTGGGGGAAAGCCTGCACAAGAGTTACCCATCGCTCAGGTAGCCCCTCTAATTGCAAGTAGCACATAAAAAAAATCTGTTCTGACTTTATAACTGATGCCCTGCCAGAAGCCAAAGTGTCCTTCCATGTGGGCTCAGACATGATCCTCTCACGTTCTTTCTCAGGACTGACACGGACTTCAGTGGAACTGTAATCAAGCTCTGAAGAAAACAAGTGTACAGTGTGTCTCTGAAAGGGATCTCTGCAGAAAACAAGGGTGGGGAGGGAACAAAAGATGAGAAAGTTGGGCAGAGAACATATCTAGAAGGAAAAAAACCCTAGAATTTTTGAAAAGTCTAATTTTATGCTGCACAACCTGCATGTTTTACTCTCTTTCCCATTCACTCTTATTGTAGACTCAGCAGTTTGAGGAAGCCCGTACTGTGCAGTCACTAACAGATTGAGGATTCAATCTCAGGCTCTGCCTAGAGCAAAAAAGGTGGTACTATTTGTCACACACAGTATCTCTGCCTCAACATTCCCTGGAAAAGGGCATGAACCTGTCTGGTGAGGCCAGGCTGGCAGTCCCAGAGATCCTTTCAAGTATGGTGGATGGAGTGGTACCTCTACAGGTAAGAGGCAGCATCGTTCCAAGGTGAGGTGTGCTTTGTCAGCACACAGTCATCTGCAGGGGTTTCTGAGAGGTTACGTGGTGACTTGAAAACAGGCCTACAGTCAAAGGGTTCAGATGCTTCTTGAGCGGTATTCAAATGCCTAGAGATATAGGGATGGGTGCAGCCTTGGCAAGATTTTAAAAGCCAGATAAGGAGAAATGAGTAATTAGGCATCTGACGAGCTGAAAATTCACATCTCTCCTCAGGATTGGTGAACTGCTTTGGCTAAAATAACATGCAATTTGAATCTTTGCCAGTTGACTGTATTAAACTGAATTCATTCCCCCCCAGCCCCCCTTAAGATCAGAGATTCCTTTGTTCAGTGTTGGAGCACGTCAGAAATTCTTCTGGGAGCCTTGGAAGTCTGAGTGAGGGGGGGTGTGGAGAAGAAGGAGTCACCATATTGCTGTATTTGGCACTGGGTGCAACCGCACGAATGCTGCCTCCAGGCCCAGGTCTGCAATTCCACAAGGATTTTGATAAATTAAAGATGCTGCTCAGATGCGGGTACCCACCTTGGTGCCCTTCCATGCCTGTTTTAGGACATTTGGCTTGGTTAAATACAGAGTCCAAACGGAAGGTCCTTCTGCTCATCCTGGGGCTTTCAGAGAGATTTGCCCTTCAGCCCAGGGCCTTGCACGGGGTCTGGATTTCTTCCATAGCCACTTGCTGTGTCAAAATGACTTGCTAAGTCAAAATGACTTGCCCCCTTCCCAGGTGGGCTGGATAATGGCAGGGAGCTGGCTGGTCCCAGGCCCTCAGAACTGGGAGAAGTTGCAGGTACCATCACTGCAGCCCACAGCAGAGCAGGGAGAGGGGTTACAAGAAAAACTCCTTTAGCCTTCAGCAGAAAGTGAGATTATTTGGGCAATAAATGAACACAGCAAGTATATGCTAACATGCCCAGATCTGAAGTGAAAATAAAGGCAATTTTAGCATTCTTTTACTTTACAGTGCCTGATTGAAGAATTTGGTCACATGGCAGGAAAGAAGGTCAGAGAAGAGAGCTCTTTTAACAGAAGCTCATTCGTATTTCAAACTGGTCACATGCCTTTTCATTTGTGTCTTCTCTGACGTGAGTGCCGCCTTCATCTTTATTTACATTGATCTGTTTTCACATTTTGCTTTGAATTGCAAGCAGGCTTTTATCTGCTGGCCAGTTTGAAAGGGTGGCAGAGTCATCCCTACTCAACTCCCGTATGCCCAGTGTCCAAGAAGAATCGTTCTTCCTAATGAAAGAGCATTTTGGCAGTCACATCTACACAATGCGTTTTATGCTGACTGGTCAAGATCAATTCTAGAAACAAACTGTGGCACACAAATGTTTCTACTCTTCCATTTGTCCCTGCAGTCAGGCACACGTCAAATACACTCCGCGTCATGTTGCGGGCCAGAACAGATTGTTTGCATCTCAGACGGTGGGGCTGGTAACTAAAGCTATCAGGAGTGTTGCATAGTGATGCCACCATAGCAAACCAGAGATTTCTATCGGAGAAACACGTACCGTGGTCAGGGTAGCAGCGTTTGTAAAAGCATGCACTACATAACGAGGAGAATTTCATCATGCAGAGCCATGAGACGTGTCAGTAGCTACAAAGCAAGAGATTTAATTCATACCTGAGGATAATTTGATCTTCAGTTTTCCCCCACACTACTTACTATGCCCGAACAGCTTTGTACGAGCTATTGACAGGCAGAAATTGTCAGGGAGTTATGGCTTTTTAAGATCTGACTTTCTCAGCAGTTGCAAATGCAAGAGCAGAATGCTGATTAGCTCTAAGATGACATATGCGTAAAGAAAAGGACCCTAAGAATACAATAACTCAAGGCTGCTTAAAATGAGATGTGGTTTTGTAAACATTACGCAAAGAGTGATTTGGGGAATCTGAGCTCCGAGCGGAGAGCCGGGCTGAATGCGTGTCCAGGGAATGTGCGGTTAGTACCTTCACTGTGGTAAGATTACAATGAGCATTTTCAACTATTGCTAACTATAAACAGAAATATGAGCTGTGTGGGTCAACGTGGTGACTCAGCAATCTAAGTTACTTCGTTCTGCTGAGGCCGGAGGACTGCAGTTTGGTTTCCAGCACCACGTTTAGGATTTCCAGGGGGAACAGGAGATGAGTCAGGGAATTAGAGCAACCTTGCATTACTTAACTAGTGCTTGATCAATGGCACTGGGAAGGCTCTGCTGTAGGGAACCCCTGCAACAGTGTCGCAGTATGCTTGCTGCTACAGAGCGCTGTGAGAGCTGCTAGTGCTCTCAGATGTGTGTGTGGGAAGAGGGGAGAGAAGAAAAAAAAAATATGGTCAGCACATAACATCAGAATTTACTGTAGCATCACCTGGCAGATAGCATTACGCTAATGTGTGTGAAATGGTATGTACTGTATCCCAGCTGTGATGCAGGTAGACTCAAAACTTTATATCCTATGGCTCCAAAATACTGTTATTTTCAAGGTACAGCCAGTCACCTGTAAACTGGAATGCACACAAACCCCATGACATCCCTGGAGCAGGAGTGTGTCCTCACCGGTCAGCTGCAATGCCAGGCAGGCAATGAACAAACACCTCTATAAAATCAGCAAGGCCTTGTTTATCAATCAACATACTACTAATTAGCTCATGTGTCAATTTTAATTGAGGTGATTTGAATTAATAATGGTCATCTGTGCAAGTTGCATGGCATACCTGCAGGGAGCTGTGCTTGCCCCTGGGCTTAAATTTTGGCAAATATTCTAACCTAGGAAATAATCTTCAGTTTCAAAATGCGGGTTATTTTCAGAGATAACTAGCTGTGCAACTGATGGCTATTGCTTAATAAAACCTATTAGTGGGAAAACATTGCCTGACAACTATGTTTGAAACAAAAACGGGGTAACAGTGTTATGTAAGAAGCCATCTAGCTGAAGCCATGTCGTAAAAAAGCTCCAATGACACACATAAGGGGGTAACATTATTTGCAAATTATAATAATAGCTTTCCACATCTGTTCTCATGAAGAGGGAAAGCTGTGTGGCTCCTGGTATCTTATTTAAGCTCTGAATCCATCCATATTGCTTTACATTTTGTAAAAAAAAAAAACCCAAACAAGCCCATGACTCTCTTCGTTTTACCTTTTCTCACTTTGCTCAAGACAGTGCTGTAGCTCAGGTTACTCTGGGGTTGTCATCATCCCTGGATCAGGTTGAACCGAATTGTCCCAGGTGTGCTTTCAATTTAAAAATGACTTTATGAGGACAAATATTAGGGCAATCACAGCTGCTTCTGTGATACTGAACATGGTTATTGTTTTACCATTGACAGGATTGCCAGAGCACCCTGGTGCTGTGCAGTGTCCTGGCACCCCGCAAGAGGCAGCGTCTGCCCCAAGGAACCTATATCAAAACCCAGAGAAGGGGCTGGGGGAAGGGAATTAATCAATAGCTGACTCTCTCTGCATTAAATACAGAAGTGTCTGAGGTATGGAGATTAAATGACTTGGCTAGGTTATGCAGAGAGTCTATAAAAGAATTGGGAATTGAAAGTAGCCCTCTTCCATCTAAATTCAGACGTGTTGAACCATCAGTCAATAACAAGACTGATTTCCATGGCAGTAGTGTTTGGAGGCTTTAATCAGGTTTTATGTCCTATTATGCTGGGTACTGTGTAAATATACAGTAACAGATACTCTCTGCAGGCACGTCCTTACGCAGGTTGCTGCTGGTTTCAGTGGAGCTCTACACATCCAGAGGGGTACCCTAGTTTCTAAATAGGAATGAGATGCAGTGGGTGGGAGCAAAACTTGCAGGATCTGCAGAGGTTGTAAGTAATGGCATCACAGGGATGCCTGCATAAGGTATGCAGTGTAGCAACTTCCTTGTTTGCTTACTCCATTTGGAAGAGGGCAGATGAACAAGGGTAAATAATAAACTTGGTCAGTGGAAGTCTGGGACATACACGCTTTGAAGTGTCTCGAGTACTGGTGTTTCACTGAAATGCAAAGTTTTCTTGCCCAAGAATAAATCAGGAACACTTCCAACAGCTGCAGCAAAGCTCTTCTCCTTTTTTTTTCCCCCACACAAATAGTCTAAAAGGTGGGTATGTGAAAGGAAAATGGAAAATAAAGATACTATAATGGGAAGAACCGTGACCACATTTGGAGGACATCTGCTGAGATGTTATCCGTGGCGAAGAAGCCCTGCCCATTTGGTGACATCATTTTCTACAACTTCCAGCGTGTCCTGGCAGGCTCAGGGGCTGCAGCGGGAACGCTGTGCGAGAGCCAGGCTAGATGCGGCAGAAAATAACAGCGGGCCTGATTCCCTCCAGGCTGGCAACGAGTATCTGGCTGAGAAGCAGCCAGTTCTCCAGCCGAATGCAGACAAGGAGGCTGGGGGCAGCGATGACCTCGAGGCAGGTCAACAGGTCGTTTTCTTTCATGGTTGCCTTTATTATTTTAATATTTAGTGTGTATGTTAGACAAGCACCAAGAAGCTGCTGCAGAGCCTGTGGTGAGACGGAGGTCCTGTGCCATGCAGCCCCTAAGGGATTTGCACAGGGTCTCAGGGGACACAGCTGAATAGGACATTCTGCTCCAGGCTGGGAAGCTCAGAGGACTTGAGGTCCCAGAAAAACAGTGCTGAGTATGGTGAGGGGTGGGGTGGGAGGGCAACCAAATAGGTACTTGTTGTATCAGCATATACACAGGGTTTTCTAGCGTGAATTTTGCAGTGTTTGTGCATATGCTTGATTCTTATTCCTAATATCTTAAACTTTTTCCTAACATCTTGTTAACTTTTGGACACCGTCAGCTCATGTGGCAGCAGTGTTTTCAATGCCTGCACCTACTTTAGTACCTACTTTTGAATCACTGAGTTTGCTCTTGGAGCAAATCTCCTGATCACACTGATTTACTGTGCTTCAGATTTTATCATGGACCAGCCTGGAAGTGCATGACCTGAGCTCCCTTCCAGGGAACCTGAAGCAGTGACATCCCCTGGACCATTCATGTGAACTCTGGCCACTGCTGGGCATGCAGTCCATGGACTGACCCCCGTTACTGCTAGCCCAAGGTACCCCCATTTCACAGGAACACCTTCAGTGTGGAGACACAGTCCTCAACATGGACTGAATCACTCTGGAAGGCCACTCCTCTAGGGCCCTACTGCCACACAGACCGAGTGCATCTCAGCTTGTTGCCCACAGAAAACTTCAGACCATGGGAGAGAGGAAGAGAGTTTGTGTTTGGAGAGGGCCTTGTCCCTCACAGCAGGATGGACATAACTTGGATTGGCTGCAGGGTGCAACAGCCACAAACCTGTCTGTTGGGACAGCTAACAAAACCAGCGTAGGTGTGGCCAAAGGCTAGTATAAGTACTCGGAAGTGTTGTGACAACAGCAAGTCAGGCAGAAAAGGAGACCTCAGTCATTTCACCGAGCACAACTGGTAGTATAAGCTCAAACCTTATCACACACTTTAAAGAACTACAGGAGAGAGATGCTCTAACAGCAAAAAATTTAATATATACCATTTTAATACATAAATTTATATATACATTGATACAATATACAAATTATTACTGGTGTTCTCTTTTCATAGAACTGCTTCTTGTATCATAAATAAAGCAGAAACTCCCCTCTCTTGCTGGTCCATAAGCCATTGCCTTTTTGGTTTGTGTCTAACTGGCATGCCTGCAGAAACGAGGATGCAGCAGGGATCTGAAGTAAACAGAGCACCAAAGACACATAAGACACATATTTACCTTTTTTTCTCTTTTCCTGCTATTATTCATGGTAGTATCATCTCTTTTACATATGAGGTGTGAATACAGATGACAACATCACTAAGTGCAATTTTATGGCTGCAGTAGCCAGAGGATCACACCAGAATGATGCTGAAATGGTCACCTCTGTCCTTAAGAGTTTCCAAATGATACAATTTTGAGGAGTTAATTTAAATGGTAGAGGATTTTGACATGCAGGTCAATGCTATTAAAAACACACGGAAGAAATTAAAAGCAATCCCTTCTCTTCTAACATTCATATAAACCTGCCAGTCGACCAGATAAATGTACATATATACACATTTTAAAGGATCTAGGAAGCCCCTGTTATCCTAATGTCTAAACCCTTAACATCTCAATTACAGCTCTTCCTCTCAAGGAAATTACAGATGTTGTGAGGAAGACTGACTTGCTGTGCACTGGCTTTCACCTGGAGCTCAATGCAGGCAGAATCAGTGCTCCAAGAACCCATTGCTGTGCCTGCACCCATGTCCAGCGGTGCAGCCACTGCTCCTTCCACGTTTCCATGTGGGCATCCACAGGGATAATCCACCACAGATACTGCATCCATGTTAATATGCCCACATTGTGCTTAACCCTGTAACTTTAGGCAAAAAGCATAGTCAACATCGGGTGTGTGAGAGTTGGGAATGCAACAGGAACCTGAAAGGTTTTTACTTGTAATATGTGCATGTAACTTCAGTGTTTCAGTCTCAGAGGATCTGCCTTTTTGGCTATAGCTGAGATCGTGGTTTCCTCACCACACAGATCATTTGAGTCTCAGCATTCCCAGGGGTCTTCCCACAGCTAAGAACTCATGACCTTACTTTATCAATAAGGAGGAAAAGCAGTGGTTTGACACAGCCTTCAGTCCCTTCAGATCAAAGACTGTTGTCTGATGTGTCTCTAGAGCACCTAATGAGCCCTGGTCCTGACTGGGACTTGTGGTTATTACTGTAATGACAAAAGCAACTGTGGTGGTGTACAGGACAGAACTGATAGATCTGTTATTTTTGTCCATTCTATATCTAACTAGCACTTTTTCTATGCAAACCAATTCAGTTCCTGTTTATGTGCCCAATTCCCCATTTGCTGCCCCATGTCACAGCTATCACTATTCCTGGTGAGGAGGACTACGCAGCTCTCACTTTGAGTCTGTCAACACCACTGGTGACTCAGCCCGAAAAGCTCTTTGCAGGACTGTGAAGTGTGCTGCCTTCTTCCCACTCCAGCTGGAGAAAGCACACTGCCATCCCAGGGCTGTCCAGCTTTAGCACCCTGGCCACCAGGAACAGAAGCTGGAAACCAAACCCAGGTCTCCTGCTCGACCTCTGCCAGGGTTTTTAGTGAGCCTAAAGACCTCCCAAAGATGCTTCAGCGAACAGGCCTCGTTCAGTTTGCTGCTCCTCAGCTGACACTTAGCCTTGTAGGAAAATGATCAAAGAACAAACAAAATCATACATTTATTTATTCACAAGATTAATTTCTAAAGATTAGTATGAGACCATTTCAGTATGACTACATTTACTACTTTTCCAGATAGCCCACTATTGTTTTGCTGCTGAAAAATATACCTTCAAACATTGGTTCAGTTGATTTTAGAAGCACAGCTATATTTATTATATTTGGCACCATGAAATGCACTTTTAATGTGTATTTTCATTGAGCCTGATTTTTGTCCAAGACCAAACCTGAGCTGTTTGTTTAAAAGCTGCTAATGCCTAGACTGAGATACTAGCTCTGTAATTCTAATAGGATGTCACATAGTCTCATCCTTTGAGAACCTACTGAGTACAGCCCACCTTTTAAAAAGGGAGGAACAAATTCACTGTTGGGCTGTAAAGTTACTGTCATTAATTGCCATTGTGGAGCAAAACTTGTTCTGCTGGCGGTTAACTCAGTAATTCCACTTCATCTTACTGTGGTAGTCTTTCTTCTTATGCCTGACTGGATAAAAAGAACACTTTTATCCAAAGCTGCATAATTTCAATGTTTTAAAATAACTTTAAAAAGTTGCATCAAATTATATGTTACTTATACATATATGTTAAATAATATATAAGGAGTGCCTGCTTTTCTGGTGTGGTATTGATAAAGTGTCTGGTAATCAAGAATTCTTTGCCACTAACCCCTACGTTCAGTATTTTCAGTAACATAATACCAGGGAACAATTGATGCACCTTATTCTGAAGCACTTAACAAACCAGAATCAACTGATGTGAAATTTGAGGAAGTGCTCAGGAAAATCTAGGGACTTCCCTGAAAATTTGGGCTTATAGACTATCACCACATTGATGATAACTGAGTGATAAAACCCACATTGTTGGCATTTATAACAATTATTGAGTGATTTCATTGTTCTCTGAGGGGGAGAGAAAAAAAAGAGGGCCTGCTTTTGTTCATTGTTGATACAAAGTCACTCTTGTTGTTGCAGACCAGGGACTTCCTACTTTACCTGGGTATTTTTATCCACAGTACTTTGCTGTGTTTGAGAGATAAGCCCTTACTCCAGACTCTGAATTGCACTTCCCCCTCAAATTTTGGGAATGTGAGATCCAGATCAGGATCCAAACTTTCTAGTTTGGGCCTGTCTTTCATCATGGTAAATCAACAGTCGGCAAATCTAAACAATCCGTGTTGAAATGTCTTTTTTTTTTTTTTTAAATTGTACTTCCTTTCTAGCAAACAACAGAGGTTTATTTTCTTCTCTTCAGGAAAGAAATCTGTTTACTGTATGACCTTATTTTTAAAACTGCTGCTTCGTTTGCAGGGGGAAGTCCTAATGACCTTGCTCACCATTCAGCTTATCAATCAGGACAGGGTTTGGCAGGAAGGCAAGAAAGCTCTCCTGCTATTAGATCTATTACCAGTGATCCCCCTGCCTGGACAGAAGTGATCCACAGCCAGTGAACTCCTGGGTTTAAACGCACTCTTTATCCCCAGGTCTAACTGCAATCTGAAGACTCAAAGTTAGTTCATAAATGCATTTTCTTTTTATGAAGTTCTATATGCTTCCTCTGAGATGCCTGCCAGCTTTGTGCACTGATGATTAATTTTATTTGAAGTATATCTTTAATGCCTACCTACATTTTATTCCACAGTAAGTATTCTGAACGAAATGCACGGTAGGTCGAAACATGATCACAAACGCAGATTTTTCCTTTCTGCTACCTTTGCATCTTAGAGACCTCTCATGGCCATTTCATCCTGCCCTGCTACCAACAGAAATCTTTCCACTGACTGCAGCAGATAAGAATCTGACCCTAAACTAGTTAACTGGGCCTGCACTGCAGGGTCTGCTTATTCCACTACGTTGGTTGACTGGTACATTTTTAAAGCTGTGCTGAAATACACCCTGGTAAACCTAAAGGAGAGACATAGAAAATCCCTCACTAGTGTAAGTAGCTCTGCCAGGAGAAACTGGTCCACTCCTTGGTGGGAAAGGAGCTCTGGCTGTTTCTCCCTCCACTATGAAGAAGAGTGAAACCTGTCCTCCTCTGTCTCATCATTGGATCCTCTAGCACATCGGTGCACCCAAAATCCAGTGATCCATTTCACACTCAGGAACCCTCACAACAGATATGATTACAGACCTAGCTGATCAAAATGGAAGAAGAAAGTGAACTTCACTACATGTGTACAATCATTCCAATGACGCAGCTGAAAAGCCTCTTCTTATATCACTGGTTTGCTACCACCATATATGCAGAGTGTATTTCCCAGCTTTACTGCTGTAGATGCACTTAATGCTGCTTTATGTTGTTAGAGTACAAAACTGCGGGAAGATGTGCCATTTTCGAAATTCCAGCTAGCTCCTGACTGCAGAAATGCAATCATCAGTGATCGTATGTTTCTGCAGGAATCCAATCAGCTCTTACAGCCCAGTTAGCGTTTATGGTGCTGTCAATTAGAAAATAAACAAAATCCCTTAATGACCCAAGAGGGCAAATTTTCGTACTGGAAGCGTGGAGAAAAAAAATCAATCTGTCAAAGGCATTTCCACAACATCAGGGGTTTTTTTTAAGAGCAGAACGACTGGTAAAAATCTTACAAAAAATCCTGCTGCCCTGTAAGCAACGTCTCACGGAATCTGTGATGTCGTGAGCCAGGCGGCAGGCAGAGCAGCACCCAGACTCACCCTCAGAGGGTCCCAGGGCAATCGCTTCCCCTCCCCACGCCTCACAGCCCACCTGCTGCGGAGAGGGAGATTGAAACAGCCTCCGAGGTACCCTGATACCTAATTGTTTAATTAGGTGTTTCGTGGGCACCAGGGAAAGCTCCGAGCACAGGGTGGGCGGGCCGGCGCTCCAAGGGGTTTACAGGGGCCTGGCATGCCGGGGCTGTGCGAGTCTCTGCCCTACGGAGGAGGCGACGGGCCCCTGGTGTTTGGGGTAAACTGGCCGTGCTCCGGGCACCGGGCTCCTACCGCTGGCGGCTTCCCGTAGGGCCGAGTTAGGAGAGGCCGCAAAGCCTCCCGGCGCTCGGCGTCCCAACCGCCCGGGTCAAGGGCCTGTCCGGTCCCCGGGGGGACGGAAGGGGGGAGACCCCGCCGGCGGGGCTGCCTGGGGTAGGGCCGCGCCAGGGGCGCGGAAACACCGCCCTCGGGGCCCGGGGCCGGCCCGGTGGGTGGGCGGAGGGGAGCGGCGGGAGGGCCGGGCCGGCGAGAGCTGCCCCGCCGCGCCGAGGGGAGCTCTGAAGGCGGCGAGGCGGGGCCGGGCGGCGAGGCCCCGGCAGCGAACCCACCCTACCGGGGAGCGGCGCGAAGCGGGGCGGACCCTCGGCACGGCGGGGCGGGCGGGAAGCGGCGCGGCGGCGGTAGGACCCGGCGGCCGCTCCCCGGAGGATGTGAGCGAGCGCCGCGGAGACGCGTGTGGGACGAGCCCGGCGTCGGCTGCGGGAGCTCGGCCCGGTAGCGCGGGGGGGAGGCGGCTGCTGCGGGAGGGCTGCTGAGCGAGGCGAGGGGCGGCCTCCCCCTCCCGGCCGAAGGCAGGGCGGCGGCGGGGGCGAGGCGGAGCGGCGGGGAAAGACAGGCCGGCAACCGGAGCGGGCGTGTAAGCCCCATGGGCCGAGCGCCTGCGAGAGGGGGAGGAGGAGCCGCCCCGGCGCCCGCCGCCCGGGGATGGTGAGGAGGCGGCGGCTGCCGGGAGCCCAGTGAGGCCTTCGCTCGGCACCCGCTGGAGATCCCGCCTCGCCAGCCTGCCCCTTCCCCCCGCTCGCTCGCTGGCTCGCTCCCCCTTTCCCTCCCCTTCCCCTGCCTCCCTCCCCGGCTCCTTTCCCCTGCCGCCGCCACCCTCCCATCACCTCTTCCCTGGGCTCCAGCATGTAAGTGACCCGCTCCCCCGGCTGGGAAGGGCTGGGGGAAGGAAGCGACGAGGCCGGGGCCTGCTCGGCTCGGCCGCGCCGTGCCCGCCGCATTGTGCGGAGCTGGGAGGGGAGGGGAACGGAGGGGGGGCGGCCGCCCTCCGCCTTCCCCGGGCGTCGGCCGCTGACCCGCCTAGGCCGCGGCTGCGGGTGGGGGGCTGCCCCGCCGCTTTCCCCGAGCACGGCCGGGCTGCGGCGCCCAGGGGCGGCCGGGCGGGTTTGGTGGGGGGCGGGGTGGAGGCCGGGCTGCAGGCGACCCCCGGTCGGCGTCCTGCCGGTGGGCCCGCAGCGAACAGGAAGCTGTTGGCTTCCCTGGGATGCGGTGGGTGAGGGGGCGGGGGGCTCCCCCGGCGGCCCTCAGGCCTGCGTCCGCCCCGGCCCCCTCGGAGCCGCGGGCTCCCCCCCAGTGCCGGGACCTGCCCGAGCATCCCCCAGGGAAACGGGGATGCTGGGGCGGGGGTAGGGGGGGGGCGGTGTGTCGCGGATATTTCTAAAACTACGGCAAATAAAGTCACCAAGTGACCCCTGTTCTCCCACCTCGCCCGCCCCCATTTTCTCCCCTTGTCTTCTGTAGCCGCGTTGTTAAGCCCAGCTCCGCTTTGCGGACCACTGAGCGTTTGCCGACGGGGGTGTGATTATCTCCGTGGGCATTTGGTGTGTGTAGGTGGCTGTGCAGCGTTTGTGGACTTGAGTTGTTTGGTTTTTTTTTTTTTTTTTTTTTTTTGCAGTCATGTTTTGCAGAGCTGTAC
The DNA here is from genome assembly GCA_020800305.1 of Porphyrio hochstetteri. NCBI lineage: Eukaryota > Metazoa > Chordata > Aves > Gruiformes > Rallidae > Porphyrio > Porphyrio hochstetteri. The sequence goes on along the minus strand of CM036908.1, from coordinate 61,837,174 downwards.
TGTAGGGAGCTGGCTGCAGATCCACCCCCCTACCCTCACGCCCCCCACCCCGGGTGAAATCCTGCAGTTGCTGAAATGTTCTTGTAGACTTGTAGGACTTTTGCTTTTGTTTCGTTTTAATCGTTATAATCGAGTATCTGAACATGTTGGGACTCTTTATTTTATTTTATCCTCCCCAACACCACCAGCCCCTTGGGGAAAGTATGTAACTGTTTTTCCTTCTGCTTTGTTTTCCTCTTTGTTTTCCTACCACCTCTAACATATAAGAAGCAAATCCCTGATTTGCTCTTCTTTGTTTTATTTATACCACAGGAGGGATGTACATTTCAAAATACAGTTATAAAGGGGAGTTACTAACACTTAATTCAGAAGAATATTTGTTTACAGGTAAATAAATTTGACATACTGCATGGCTAGTAATTACTTTTATGTAGTAGTTAATTTCCTGATGACAGCCACAACATTTGTCTGAATTAATATATTTAAAGGCACTGTGGAGCGACCTTTGATTTTTTTAAATAGGAGGGGTTTTGTTGTATGCAATGTTTATAGAACTGTTTTTGGAGTGCAAAATCAAATTTAAGAATTGATCTGATGTCCATGAATAACTTGCAGTTCCACCATTCACTTGCTGGCTTATAAAAATGTCTTGTAAGTTGTTACGTTAAGAACTAAATAGGTTCACGACTGACATGATTTGTTTGGGTACAGAACAAAACTTCTGGTATAAATACTTGAAAATGGAATTTGATTAAATACATCCCAAGTTGGTACAGAAGTTCTGAGCAGCACAGTTCTTAAATTATTTGAGCATAAACTGTAAAAGGATTTGCTCTTGTGTGGGAACATAAAGAGGATTTTGTCCGGCCTGTGCCTTTGACAGAGATGGTATGAAGAAGTCCCTTTTCTGCCATCACTCAGTTTTGAAATAGGCAGTTTAGTTTGTCCTATCGAACTATAGTTGTGGTTGCAGCTTGGACAGCTGAATGTCGTAACTCTGGCCCCTCACCTGAACAATATTAACCTCCTGTCTGTTGATCAGCAAAGACATGAGAGCGTGAGCATTTCAAATTACAGTTTTGTAGCCCTGGGTTAGGCTAACAGATTGAAAGAGAAGTGGATGCGGCTTTAGAGATTTTTATTCTCCGCTTACCTTTTTTCCTATAGCTCTTATTATGAGAATCCTTTCTGAACCTTGTGATAAGCTGCATGTGCAGCCATGAAATCCCAGTTCAGAGGTGCTGTCGTTTGACACAGAACAAGTAGTAGCAAATACTAGTGATCACACCTAACTCGTGGCCTGCAGTGTGTTCCTGCAAAGTAAGCTAAGATGCTGGAACAACTTGGGCCCTCTAAGCTTTCCTGAAAGCTGTCTGCCCAGATTTGGTAACTGGGTCATGGTGTGAATTTCCTACTGTGTGCTTTGATGGCCTTGAGCGTGTTGGAACCGCTGCTGCTCCTGCGAAACACCCAAGGCAGGATTTGCATAATGCAAGAGATGTACTTTGCTGGTCAGAGCCTGGTGGGGACACCTATCTGTATGTTCCACTTGAAATGCTGGCTGGAGCCCAGCTGTGTTGTGTCTGTGTGGTTTGGGTGCTGTTGGCTGTGATCCCATGCTGGGATCTGGACTCTGCTGTGGGAAGAGAGTTTAGGTTGCTCGTGACATCCCATGTAATGGGCCTGAGCACCCCTCTGCCCTCCTCCAGTTCCTGTGTGTGTCATCTACCCTGGCGGTAATGTTGTATGGGCAAGGTAGGCAAATGGGGGCAGCTTTTCTGCCTGGCCCTGCTGTGGTGCGTTACAAGGACATGCAAAAAATGTGCAGTATGTTAGAGCTCAGGGTGTCCTGGGAGCATCAGGACTGTGCCACGCCAGGGCAGCGGGCAGTGGTAACTGGTGGTGGGATGAGGAGAATGTTAGTCCAGAAGTCTGCTTTGCTGTGACCTGCTTTCTGGTCTACGCTAACTAGTACAGTTTAAGCACAGTCTGAAATGCCAAGTGAGGCAACAGCAGGACCAAGGTTGGTAGGTCTGAACCTCCTTCAGTCCCTTGCTTACTCTTCTTCACAGACAAGGTAATTACTATAGATGCTCCTGTATCCTGTAAGCTTAGGTTTCAGCTTCAGTGTTACAGAAGAATTCCTTTTCATCCTGCTCTGCTTTAGTGTGTGAGTAGAAACAAATATAAAATTTCATCTTGGAAAGAGGATGGGGAGGACAGATTCATCTCTTGGTCTTCTAGAGACAGAAAAAAGGTGAGCATAATAAATGGAAGAGAGTGAGGGAAGGAGCTCTAAGGTGACTCTCCCAAATATGGAAAAGGCTGTTCTGCTCCACCTTCTGTTGAATGGTTGGTGTGACTGACTCCTTAAAGCATGTTTCACTGCTCCAGTGCCCAGGGAAGTGAGCTAGCTCATTATTTGTGAAGCTAAATAATAACTTCGATTAACTTTAATGAATTAATATATGTGTAAAACCAGCATCACTGTCACGATGCTGATGTCACACCATTCATGATTTACTGCACTTCAGACACGTGAGGAGTACTTTGGTATCAGAAATGGTATTATAGAATTGCATATTGAAAAGCAAGCAAACTGAAGGCTAAAAGAAAGACAGAGTTGTTTAGCTTTTGACGGTATTCAGACATGTGCAGACACAGGCTGGAGCAGCCAGGTCATACTTACCTCAGATGCCCTCTGTTCACTGGGAACCATTCCTAGATGGCCATAAACGAAGACTGTAATCATTCCTTTTTTTTTTTTTTTTTTTTTTTTTCCTCTAAGGATTTATGGAAAAGGAACTTTCTCTGGTTTACGCATCTTCAGTAGTACATTGACCTGTAGTTAACTGGCTCTTTTATTCCGAGAAATTACTCTTACTTGCTCCCACTGTCTTTTGCTAAAATAGATGTATTTGACACAGCTTGAATGTGTGTTTTAAAACACACCAGATAGTGGGCTTACTTCTGTTAGAGCTGTGTCACTGGGCATCTTGTTGGACAGTGAGAAGGGATTCCCAGTTCTTCACACTGAAGAAAAATTAACTTAATTTGTCCTTCATAAAATAAATGCTCTGGCATAGCTTGTTGAAGGACTGAGGTAGAACCTATGCTGCATGTTTGTGTTGGGGAGTGCTTAGTGTTTTCCGACTTCACTGTGCCGTGCTACCCAATCTTCTGTGCATGGCTCCTTTAATACCCCTTAGGCCCTTCACCACCCCTCTCCCCTTAAAGGAGGTGGGCAGGCAAAGGCACATCCCCAAGAGCGGGGCTGCAGTAGCAGGTGGCGAATGTTTCTTGGGTAGAAATTGTAAGGAAAAGGCAACCCAAACTTTTTGGACACCACAGAGAGTAGAAAGCGTAGTTTCTTTGAACTTTGGATTTCTTTGTTGATCTGCTTTTTTGGGCTGTATTGTCATTCAGATTCAGATTATGAAATGACAGTTTAGCTGATGACAAGCAGGAGGTTGCCAAGTGGTAATCTTGGCAATTGTTAACCCAGGAAAACCTGCAGTAAGTTAGCTGCAGATTGCAGATTTTTGGACCTTTGTGCTTTTTTTCTGTTTTTAATAATAGGATTGTCCTTTCTGCAGACTAGTTTGGCTTACAGTTTCCTTTTTTGTGTATTGAAAAGGATTGTTCAGTGCAGCTAAAATCTTGAATTCAAGATGCAGAGGTGGGTTGCACAGTCCCTGTGTTATGGTATGGCACAACATCAGAAGTGTTAACTTTCATACCTGGGTGTTGCATTTCCAGACGTGAGCTGTGATAATCATAAGGGTTTTGTTCAACACTTTGCAAGTTGCTTGATGCTGAAACAAAGCCTCTAAATAAGGTCTAATCTCCTCAACATCAGCAAGGAAGTCTAACTCTCATGTCTGTCGTGCACGTGTTTTTGAAAGAAAGCAAGCCTGCCATATTCATCAGATTCTATCCTAATTGCTCTGGAGCCAGAGGAGTTTGATCCAAGGTAACTCCAGCAGCTGGGAGTTTACTGGTCTCTATTCTGCAGCAGATGGTATTCTCATATTTATTTATGAAATTAAGGAAATGTTACATGTCTCTTGTTCCAGTGTCATTTTTCATGTGTTTTCCCTCCCTCAGGCAAATGACTTACCTGTTTCTTGGAGTTGATAATTATAACTGGTGAGATATGATGACTTCTAATTTGGTAAAAAAGCCCCAACTTGTTTTCTGGGGAAAACCTAGAGGATAGTGTTACTGGAAAAGCTGAGGAATGGTGATAAACAGTGAGAGTTCATAGCAAAGTACCCTTTTCCCTAGACCATTTCTTCTTGTAGCGATGGAACTTGTTCAAATTAGACCTCCTTGCTTTGACGTCTTCCCATTTCAGAGCACTGGTGATGTACAGTACAGGACCCTCTCTCCCTGCTGGGGTGTCCGTTCTAGGTTGGATTTATTTTGACCACTGGTTTCTTCAATCCAGGTTTGTTTCTTAGTGAGTTTTGGGGAATTAGTTGCTTTTTAATCTGGTTTCTGGTTGATGGCTATCACCTGCGTGTTCAGAGATAACTGATGCATGTGTACCTAATTCACACAGAGGCAGAATGTATTTGTTTGGTGGGAATGTGTTGTCTCTGTGGTTGTGGAGAGACTCCAGTAAGAGCCAGGTCTTTGGTGGTGAATTAAAATGATGCTGGGTTCTGTTTTATTAAACTTATTTGTTATTGCTGGGAATTTGTCACCAATTACGTTCTTTGATCACCCAAGTAATACCAAATGGAATGGTGGTATGGACACTTTGGAGTGCACAGAAGTCGTTAAAGAAAAACAAACAGAACATTTGTGCCACAAGCAGAAAAATAATCAGATTTAATTTAGAAAAACAATAAAAGCTAATGCATTTGGGAAGAGATTACTTTCATTGAGGGAGAGGAACGTGAAGAACATTTCTGTGGTACTTAGCCATGAAATAGACACATTTCCAATAAGACATGGCAATTTTGAGCTATTTACATAGGGACTTCATCTCATAAAGCAGAGGGGTAAAAATCCTAAATTGTGTTTAGGTGTAATTGCGAGAAAGAGAGCAGCAAACTGCCTGTGTTCAGGGAAGAGCAATAAAACTGATCAGGGTGCTATAAGAGCTGATGTAGGATTAACAGAAAGGTGTGTGAGATTATTTGAGATTCTTTGTATACCTCTAGGAGAGGTAGGAATTACAAGTGTTAAAGATAGAGAACACGCTTTTTGGGGGAGTAGAAATCTGAGTGGGATTAACAGGCTGTGGCTGAAGCTATGAAAATTTGAAGGAGATTTAGGAATTTTTGCTGTTAAGATATCTCTGAAATGCACTGTGTTTTAGTCGATAGACTGCTATATATCAGGTGGTAAAGAAACCTTCTAGAAGATGTTCTGGAAGTCTTCTTGCCAGGAAATATTTATACCTAAAATCTGTGAAATCTCAGAATCTTTATTGTTGTGGAGAGTGAGGTGGTGGTGGAGAGGTGTGGAGGTCTGCTGGGCAAGGTTTTGCATCCACCTCTAATCCAGACAGTGCCTGGTGATGCTCTAAACCTGCCTGTGCTCAGTGAAGAAGGGCTTTAGCAGGCACATATTTCTGTACCTTTACCCACCAAGATGTAAAAATCCTTGTGAAGAGCAAACAACTCATTTAGGATTTGTAATAATAAAAGAAACCCTGAACCAACAACCCAGCAATGAAAGCTACTCCCTGTTGTATCTCTTGCTGTACATATGTGACATGCCTCAGAATGATGGTGTGCTCTTCTTTTGATCCTTTCAGAAATAGCGGAGAAGGAGAAAACCGGAGAAAACCACATCCATCCCTTTCGCGGAGCCTTGTGGAGTTCAGTGGTTTCAGCAGAGTGATCTTCTGGCATAAACTGGTTTTTCAAGAGACATTCCTGCCATTATGAATGAAGTAGCAATAGTGAAGGAAGGGTGGCTTCACAAACGAGGTAAGTGTCTCTTTCCTCCAGGACAGTAGGTTGTGGTTCTCCCATGTGGTGATCTGTCATTTACCAGTGGATCTTTTCCCGTCCACTCCAGCGGGAAGCGGCACACAAGGACTATGCATGATTGTCAAGTTTGAGAAAACACGTGTATAAAGTGTTTTCTTTTGGGGTGTGTGTGTGTTCACCAAAAACTGCATGAGCTGCTTTGAAAATTAGGGTAAAGATAGCAGCTGAAGGAGATGCCACTTCAGAGTGTTAAAGGTTAAACTCCATCGGGTTACTCTGTTTCATATGGGTCTGCAGCTTTTCTTTTTGTGTTAGAAGGTGGAATTGTCTTGAGGTGAATCTTCATTTGAATGGTGAAAAATGTGCCTGTGTCTTGCTGCTCCACTGTGCTTTTGCAGAGATGTACTAGAGAATGTCCTTTTGTTTGTGTGTGAACTGTTCTCGGGACCAGTGTCCTACACAAGAACAACAGCCTTGAGTTTGTGCAATCTCTGCATTTCTGTACCACTAATGGCATTTGATATGTATAAAAAGATTCTTGACTGGGTGGCAAAACTGAAATAATAGTTTTGTGTACCACTATGCTGCTTCGAATTTTAAATCTTTTACTCCTGAAACAGTGGGTTGGGTTGGTTTTTTTGGGTGTGTGTGCTTTCAAGTACTACAGCACTGCTCCTGTAAGGTACTTGACTTACCTGTTTCTTTCTATTCTATTATCCTTGCTTGGAAAGGAGGGAGCAGTGTTAGGTTCTTTCCACAATACCATCATTTTTTTGGACCAAACCCAGGATCTCTGTGCCCCAGCAGTAGGGGAGCGCGCATGGTGCTGCAGGCTCAGGATTTTTCTAGAGGGTTTGCAACACTTTGTCTGAAGGTGCAAAGATGTAGCATAGTTATTTCTATTAAAAAATGGAAATAAATTATCATCATCTTGATAAAGGCTGATGGTTCTTCTGCAACAATAAGAAATTTCTGAGAATTTAGGAAATGTTAATAATCCATGTTTTGGAAGGGTGGAAGCATATCTTGCTAACAGCTGGATATGCAGCTTAGTTTAGCGAACTGATGTTTGTTTTAAAAATGATTTGATAACTTTTGTTTTTCTTTTTGTTCTGTTTATTTCTGGTAGAAATGCCTTTCCACTCATGATCTTAAATGACTTGTTCAGTAATTCTGGTGTACCCAGGCTACCGTGTTCTGATAAAATATTTGACAATTATGCTGTGCTTGGATAACACAGGAGAAAGACAGAACTATGTTTTGTGTTCTCATTTATGAATCTAGAAACGCTTTAAATCAGAGATGTTTTTAGTTCTTAATGATGTTTTTAGGCTGAGCTCTCTTAAGTCTATTGTTGCAATTCTTGCTATATTTCCATGTAACTTAAAAACAATACTTTGTTATTTTGAGGAGCGCTGTATGAAAATCTGGGGCAGAAATATTTATTTTAAGAAGTATAAAAATGGAATTTTATTTTCAGGATGATCCAGAGGCAAATGTGTCTGAAACTTTAAAACAGTCGTGCTGTATTTCAAGCTTGTCTGTATCTACTCTTGAGAATTGAATTTTTGTTGTTTCTAGGATTACTTTCAAGTAAGGAGACCTCTGGAGGAGGTCTTGGTAAGAGATGGCCTGATCTCCTGATCTGCTTGGTGGTTGTTTTTTTTGTGTGGTGTTTTTTTGTGTGTGTGGTTTTTTTGTTGTTGTTGTGTTTTTTCTTTTTCTTTCTTTTTTCTTTTTTAAAATTACCTTAGAGAAACAGATTATTGTCTCTGATGGTTCACTGATAATATTATGATGAGATTATCTGCTGAACTCATTACCATTTCCAGATTACTCTGCATGTTCTGCAGATCTGAGACTGCAGATTTTTGCCCAAACTGTTAAATGTATCTTGGTGGGTTTTAACCTGTTCCCTGATCGCTGTTTGCCTTCTCGGCATGTGCAGTGACACCTATTTCATTCCACTTCATTGACTTTGCAACTGTTAATTTGACATTGTCCATGCTAAGAGGGCTTTAGAAAGCAGTGCTATCTCTCCTCCTCAGCTTGCCAGTGTGTCAGCTCCATTACTCTCTTGGTTTTTGTAGCTGTTTCAGGATCAGTTGACAAATTCAGTTCTTTTGGCTGGGGGTGTGTGTGGGGGAACTGATCCACTTGTGTGTGTTTTGTAAACTATTCTTTTTTTTTTTTTTTTTTAAATCATCTGCATTTATTGCCAGACCCTATTGGTTTGCTGGCTCTGCAAGATCAAGTGCTTCAACCACAGGATGTTTCCAAAACTGATGTCTGATACTGTGAGCTTCTGAAGTTAAGGCATAAACAGTAATTACTGCAGGGAGGGACTGCTAAAGGAGGATTTTAGATATAGGAAATGCATATTGTTTGTCTTTCGGATCATTTATAAAACTGAAGGTTGCACTGCATGTGTTCTTTAAAGATCCTAGAGCTTTCCACATGCAAATATTTTAAGCAGCATCTGGCTGCAATCCAGATTGGGCAATGATGTTCTCTCTACCTAACATTCCCCCTGTAGCTTTGGATATGGTGTCTCTTAGTTCATGTCCTTAGCGGTTGAACAGCATGGCTGAGTGCAGTTAAAACAGTTGCTGCATCTTACCCAGTAGTGGCTTAATTTTGGTGTTTTTAATGATTTGTGTACTTATAAATCAGGCTGCAAAGTGCTCTGGAGCCCTTCTGGATGGCAGGTGTATATAAGCATAAAGCTGTCATTAGCAATAGCAGGTGTTTTGGCCTGGCAGGGAAATACCAGGGCTTTCTAGAATTGTGGGGTTGTTTTCTTCTGTCAGCATGCTTTACGTTTCTGTTTTTGTTTCCAAGATTAAAAATACAAATGGAGAAATGAAGTTAAACATAGCTGCCTGTCCGAGAGCTTTTGGCAGTTTGGTAAGCCAGTCGCTTAAAGGAAGCTTCACTTCCAGTAGTACGGATGTTTGGTTGTGCAGGGGCCAGAAACATCTCTATGAGATGTCTAACCTCAACCAGGCAGAAACAGAAGAATTCATGAACTTTTTTCCCCATTGGCAGTGCTTGGTGCTGTTACTCTGATTGCAGGGAGGAGATACTCTTGTGTGAAAGCAGGCACAGGAGTTAAAATCTGAACTGTTCTTGGCAGGCCTGTGTGGCTGAAGGGTTCCAACACACAGAGAAAACCTGAAGAAACTCTGACTTGGGATTGGTGTATTGTGTGTGGATGTCCAGAACATGTAGCTCCTGGTTGTGTTATCTTTCTTTACTAGGAAAGGTTGGGGAAATGGGTTGATGCAGAGGTGCTATAATTATGATTGACTATCAGGAGGGGAAGAGAAAGTTATCTGCCTAAATTGCTGGTTGTTGAGTTCTGAGATGACAGGATTTCTGGATGTAGGTCATGAGTATCCTTAATTTTGGTGGTGTGATGTGGAACTTTATGGATAAGAGGTATGCCTGAGTGTGGTTTTTTACTTTACTGATCAGTTTTAAAGATCTCGTTGGATTTCTTGCATCATTTTGCTCTGGTCCCTGTTTATGAAGGTCTTTGCATTGTCTTCAGTCTTCATCCTGTGGGTGGTGGGTTGGGTTTTTTTTAAGTCTTTCTGCAAGGCTAACAAAGGAGGGGATTGTGTATTTTGATACTCTGTCATCTCTGTCTTCCCTAGTATGTCCGGTTTTCTTATTAGGGCATAAACTCATATGGAAAAAGGAGTCTTTGGAGGCAGGGAAAGAGGGGGAGGGAAAAATGCACACTGACCTTTTATAAAAGGAAATAGAAATCTCAATTTCTTAGTCTGAGAACTCTGAAGCAATTATAAGCAGCAGGAGAGATCTGTTTATTCCTCCATTAAAATGCAGCAAATGTAGACTTAGTTTTTGCTTTTGTTTTAAAATAGTATGTAAACACCACGTGTGAATTTTTAACTGAAAACCAAAACATATCTTGCAAATAAGAATTTGTGTGGACTTTAGGCAGATAAAAGTGTGTGACTGGTTGGGAGTCTGGCTTCTAAGCTGATCAAGATTAACTCAAGGCCCTTAAACGACAAATTATATAAAAGATACATATTCCACTTAATGGAATTACTAATTCTTAAATTTATTTTGGTTACAGAATCATTCCTGTAATGAAATGGAGTGATACAGGCATCTTATAAATAACCAGTAGTCCATTGTGATTTGTCTTCCTGCATAAAATGAATGTAAGTTCCATCTGTGAAATACAAAGGGGGAGTTAAATTCCGATTGTTGCTCTTTTAACTTTCTTCAGCAGAATAGCACAGTGATCTTTAGCTTTGTTATTTTGAGCAGGGTTGGTACTTTCAGTATTCTGCTACTATGAATCAAAACAGGATCTTACGAAGTATGACCAGAAGTTAACTTTTTTTTTAAAGCCAGTTGGTCTCTTGTGTTGCTGTTTTTCTTTGCCTCTTCTTTCTTCTCTCTTTCCTGGTCTTACCATCTGCCCTGCCTCTTTCTGTATATGTGTGTGCCTGTGTTGGGGAGTGGATGTAGCAGTGGATGTAGCAGTGGATGTAGCAGTGGATGTAGCAGTGGATGTAGCAGTGGATGTAGCAGTGGATGTAGCAGTGGATGTAGCAGTGGATGTAGCAGTGGATGTAGCAGTGGATGTAGCAGTGGATGTAGCAGTGGATGTAGCAGTGGATGTAGCAGTGGATGTAGCAGTGGATGTAGCAGTGGATGTAGCAGTGGATGTAGCAGTGGATGTAGCAGTGGATGTAGCAGTGGACTTTCTCAATGAACTTTGTAGCCCGAACCTTGGAGGTTCAGGTTAGTTCAAGGATTGTCTGGCAGTGGCACTTGATACAAAGACCCATCTGAACTCTGAAGATGCCAGCTATAGAGGGCACAACGGCTTCAGAGGAAAAACTGAGGGGAAAAGGAAAGGTAGGAAACAAGATGAGGCTGAACAAAGAGCAGAGTTGGGAAGTTTGTAGCAGAGGGAAAGAAGGTGCTGGGCTTCCAGAGCTGAAGCATTAGGTTTGTAGGTAAGTCTGTTGCTGCTCTTATTGGAAACAAAATAAACAAAAAGCTCTGTCAGTTTGTGGTTTTTCTTGTGTGTCTCTTTTTCAACACAAGGGGCAACAGTTTTGCAATGCTGGTTCTCTCTTGCTTTCGTTTTGCTTGTCCTGTTCTGGGAAAAGAGGATTGGGGAGGAACCAGGAAATCATCGACCAATAAATCTGACCTTGGTGGTAGAAAAGATGCTAGAGACATTAAGAAAGGATGAGATCACAAAACATCTGGAGAAAGATGAGCTGATAATGGCTAGTCAGCTAGACTTCTGGAGGCTAAAGCTCATCTGATCGAATTATTTGTGGAGAGATCATAGGAAACAGGCTGGATCTAGTGTACTGTGAAAAGTCTGCTTTGGATGACAGGGAAGTCAGATGTTGAGAATTAACTAGTACAGTGTAAGAACACTGTACTACATCTTTGAAAGAGCTTGCACAGCCTAGAGATTGCTCATCTTCCTTCCACTGAGCAGACTACGTAAGTCTTTGTTACTTTCCAGTATTCTTTTCTGGAATAAACACTTTTCTAATACTTTTCTGTGTAGGAAAACTCATTCTTCAAGCCATAGCTAAACACTTTTGAAGGGTGAAGTCTACATGTTTCTCTTTTTTTTTTTTTTTTTTTTTTTTTTTAGTAATCTTTATTCAAACATTTTTCCCCACCTTTTTTGCAAAATACTTTCGGTTCTCTGGAGAAGTCATGTTAGGTTAGATGTTATTCTCTGTCTTTGTAAACTGACTGGAACTTACATGTGAGTGACACCAAACACTCTTGCTTTGAATGGCAAAGAGAAGAGCTCAGATGTTGATAGCCACATTATTTATGTCAGTCCTGAAAGTTTACTTTCATATTCTGTTTTATTGTACATCAGAAGCAAAACAAACTAGGTCTCAATTTTGTCTCTAAAAGTAGGGTAGCATCATAAATTACTGTTACTCGCTGTTAAAAGAGACTTGAGAATGAGGGATCTAGGATGTTGCAAGCCCTGTTAAAGCTAGCCTGGGAATGCTTGATACAGTGGATTGTGCAGGAACTGGCTTTGATCCGCTCTTTCATGGTTCCTTAATTTTTCAAGAAGGAAAAGGTAGGTCTGTGGAAAAAAATAATAATAAACTTGTCCATGTGTGGTTTTCTGTTCTTTTTATCTCAGTAGGCATATTGAGAAGTCATCAGGTTTGGATTTAGGAAGAAAGTAGTACCAAGTGTGCTATTTTGAGGTAAAGATAGATCAAGAGAGTAAAGCTTGTTCGTTGTTCTTGCAGGAGTGGTTTTAGGCAGGGTGCTATGCCATGCCCTTTAAATCTGGCATCTTGTCCTCACTTGAAAATGTCTTACCCTGCAGCCTTTTTCTGGATGCCAGGAGGTTCCTTCCCTTCCACCATTCCCTGCTGGTGCTTCCCCTGCCTAAGCACCACCAGTTGCCCCCGTGCCTGTGCCCACAGCTTCTGCCAAAGTTTGCTCTGTGTTAGTGCTCTTGGCCTAGACTTTACCATCTGCAAAAGCTGGTCAGGATACTGATGCTCTTAGAGAAGTACATGGTGACATGCAGTGTATCTCCATTTGTCACAGTTTGTTACTAGCAAATTCTCTTAAAATGCAGGGTAGTTGTTGGTCTTGGACTCATTCAGGAAACAAACCTTAATATGTGTTGAAAAGGGGTTTACTTAATATTTGAACTGAGCATTCTAAAACAATAACTGTTAGCTTTGTGGGGTTTTTTCCCTTATGCATGTTGAGGTACCTGATTCACTAAGGAAAAAAAAATGAGTTAGATCTTATTTACAGAGTTGTCATGGGGGGGAAGACAGGCAGGATCATTATTTTCAGATGCATTATGTTGCAGGTACAATGTGCCTCTTAAAGGGGGAACAAAAACCAGGAAACTATATGAGGAAAGAGGAAGAAAAAGAATGGAGAAAGAGTAGCACCATATTAGGTGTGAAGTAGTGTGCTTCTGTGAGAAATATTTACTGCAAATGAAAGGGGGAAATAATGAAGACTTGACTTTGAGTGCAGTTGGAAAACATTTTATGGGACTCAGGGATTCTCTTACCTCTTCAAGTTCAGCCAAAAATGTGAAAAAAGATAGCTGTTCAAACAACATTGTGAAATTTGTCAATTTATTCAAAAGTGCATGGTCATATCTGAGGACAGCAGAGGTAAACAATCACCACAGACTGCGGGCAAGTCAGTGTTTTCCTGAGTCTCTTGGGTAAGTGAGGATAGTATGTTTTGGAGCACTGTCTAAAGCCTAGGCCATTGGTGAACTGCATGTAGAAGTCTACTTTGGAGTCAGTGGGTCTGTGCGTGGTATTTCGTGCTAATACAAAGACTGAGTGGAGCATCTGGTGGAGCATACAGGCTGGAAAGGTGGGCCTGGGTGAACCTAATGAGGTTCAACACTGCAAAGTGTCAGGTGTTGCACTTGGGCTGGAAGAATCCCAGACACATGTACAGAGGGAAAAGAGCTCCTTGAGAGTAGCCCTGCTGAGAAGGACTTGGGGATTCTGGTGGATAAGAAACTTAACATGAGCCAGCAGTGTGCTCTTGCAGCTTGCAAGGCCAATGGTATCCTGGATTCCACCAGAAGAGGGGTGGCCAGCAGGGACAGGGAGGTGATTGTCCCTCTCTACTGTGCCCTCGTGAGGCCCCATCTGGAGTCCTGTGTCCAGATCTGGGGCCCCCAATACAAGAAGGATGTGGAACTGTTGGAGAGGGTTCAGAGGAGGGCCACGAAGATGATTAGAGGGCAGGAACACCTGTCCTACGAAGAGAGGCTGAGGGAGCTGGGCTTGTTCAATCTGGAGAAGAGAAGGCTGTGGGGGGGACCTCATTGCAGCCTTCCAGTACCTGAAGGGAGCTTATAAACAGGAGGGGAATCAATTTTTTGAAAGTGTAGACAATGGCAGGACAAGGGGGATGGATTGAAGCTGATGGATTGAAGCTAAAGGAAGGAAGGTTTACATTAGACATTAGGGGGAAATTTTTTACAGAGAGAGTGGTGAGGGGCTGGAACAGGCTGCCCAGAGAGGTGGTGGATGCCCCGTCCCTGGAAATGTTCAAGGCCAGGTTGGATGGGGCCCTGGGCAACCGTGTGTAGATCCAGGCCTGGAGGTTAGTGACCCTGCCTGTGGCAGGGGGGTTGGAGCTCTATGATCCCTGGGGTCCCTTCCAACCCAGACCATTCTATGATTACGGGGCTCACAGATCTGTCTGTGCCACTTGTGCTTTACTAATGGACTCTTAACAAGGACCACCGAACATGCAGGCCTGTTGGTTGTAAACCATGGCCTTCGTAGGAAATACCTGTTTTGGGAGGGGGCTCCAGTCTTAGAAGGGTTTATTTGGAAGGGACCTTTAAAGATCATCTGGTCAAACCCTCTTACCCTGGGCAGGGATGTCTTTCACTAGGTCAGGTTGCCCGAAGCCCCATCCAACCTGGCCCGGAACACTTCCAACGTTGGGCCATCCACAACTTCTCTAGTCTACCTCTTTCAGTGTTTTACCACCCTCACAGTAATGAATTTCTTCCTTACATATGTGTAGTCTAAATCTACCCTCCTATAGTTTAAACCCCTTGTCTTGTCACTATAGGCCCTGGTAAAAAGTCTCTGTCTGTCTTAAAAGCCTTTGTTATATACTGAAAAGCTGCAACAAGGTCTCCTCTAGGCTGGAGTCCCAACTCTCTCAGCCTGTCTCCATAGGAGAGGTCTTAAAGACGAACATAGTGCTGGTAGGAAAGGCTGACTTACGATGTTGACACTCTTGTCAGTTGAGTGGACAAGTGCTGATGGGGGTCAGGGCTGCTTACAGCAGTCTCTGCTAATTCTCCAATTCTAAGTGCAGCACCTTATGTTTGTGGTAGCCTTAGAAATTGGTTCTTACCTGTAGAAGTCAAGAATTTGGAAGTTTTTTCCTTTTTTTTCATTCTAAAGCAGAGGAGCTTGCTATTCCTCATTGCATAGAGGAAGAAGTAGCAATATAACCTGAGTGCTTTCTTTACAGTTTAGAGTAAGAAGAGAAAGGGCTGTTTAATTACATTTAATGAAAAATCTCAAAATAGAGGATTTCAAGTAATTTCCATATTTTTATTTTTCTAAGCTTTTCACCTAAGCAGTGTACTCTACGATTTCTGCAATTGTGCCAGAAGATCTGGGGATCAAGAAGTGCATCCTGATTACACATCACAAAGCAAGTGACATGACAGTGTAACTTCCATATTTTCAGCAAGAGGCTTGACCTGTCTCATAGCTAATAGAAGCAGACAAATGGAAATACATTTGAACTGCCTTTTATCCATCAAACTCCAGTTAAACTAAATCTCAAGATTTAAGAGGGAAAAAATACTTATTTAAAATTTTGTGGTGTGTTTCCATATGAGTCTTTGTACATTCAATATTACAGCTGCCAACATAATTCTGTCTTGTTTAGATTGATGCAGTTACATTGCTATGGAAAATATTTGTGCTAAGTAGTGTTTATGCCCTGAAATACAAGGGTACACACTATTTCATATATTCTTGCCATTAGGCCTAAGTTTGAGCTTCACAGCTGGAGTATCAGTAAAAAATTACACCCTTGAACAAACTTGTTAAGCAGCTCAAAATCTATTGTCAGGCCTCTTCATAGCTGCAAAGTGGGAATATGACCTTCTATTTGCTGGTTGTTTTTCAGGGACTGCCAGGCATGGATTGTCTGGACTGGTGGGTGTTTTTGTGTCGTACATATCCCTGTGCCTGTCTGTGGTCTGTAAGCTTTCTGTAAATAGCAGTCAGTTAACTAAATGGAAGTGCTTTCTCTGTATTGCAGACTTTTGAGGGTTTTGGTTTTTTCATTTTTAACTTTGAATCATGCAATCTCCTTCCCCTCTTATCCTTATTAAGTAGAAATAGAACTTTTGGGACACCAAGAGAAGAGAAGACCATTTATTTCTTAATTCAAGACTTAAATGTAGCAGCATAGGTTTAGCATTATTACATGTTTATTGTTTCACCGCGAGCTTATGTGTGGAGCAGACTAGAATCCAGTTGTGATAATCTGTGGTAATAATGCTGGTTGTGAGGCTGGGAAGTAGCTTTATAGGTGGAAATTGATTTCTGGACATAGGATATGATTCCTTAGCTGGTACAAATTCAGTAATTGAGTCATTCTGTGGTAAGTGCCGCCTTGGCTGGGTCTTGAGAAGGCTCTACTTTAGGTTGGGAGGTTAAATGCCAGTAAACATGGCTTTTTCCTCAGTAATTTAAAAAAATAAAGAAATCTTGTCTGTTTACATGATTGTTAATAGAAAGATGGCTTTGCTGCTTTAATAGTACCTTTGGTGATATGTGTCAGTGAAAAAATAGAATAGCAGTTGACTTTCAACTTGAAATTTTATTTCCATCAGAGATCATTGTAGTTCTACATCTTTTCTGGTACAGATACATTTTTACTATAGCATGATTTGAAGGTATATAATTGATGTATATCTGCTGATGTGGAAATCAAAGTTGCCTTGTTAATTGCATGATAGGAAAAGTATTTTTTCTAAATCAGAACAAGGGAAAAATGACTTTCATAGAAGAAAAATCACTGCAAACTTGCCAACAGCAGCCTTGAGCTGACTTGCAGAGATACTGCCTACTGAACGCTGTTGTGACAGCTTGTTTCTGTCTTTAGCCTGCAAAGTCAAGATATCTTGATCTGAGAGATGGGTAGATAGTTAACTTCCATCATCATGGAAGAATACCAGCATACTTAGCTTTAAAGCCATTCAAGACTCCATTGGCACCCCTTTGTTATACAGTGTAGCTGAAAACGAACTGCAGCAATAATGAACCAATCCATCTAAATCACAGCAGCTGAACAACTGACTGTTCTATCTCAAAATGCAAATGCCTTGTGCAGAATGGATTTAATTGTAAATGTTTGCTTAGTAGGGAATATGAGCCTTTTAGTTTGCGACAATAATCGTGAATACAAAGACCCACAGAATTTTAGGGTTTACATAGCTTGTCCCTGTTCTCATAACAATATTTCAAAGTCAGGTTTTTAAAGTGTACCATTTGGCTTTTTTCTAGTCAGTGAATAGAACGCTAAATGCCCAATCTCTAAGCGGTGTTTCGAAAACTGAAAGATAAATTTAGCTCCATGTATTTAGATCAGGCAGGATTTTCTGTTGTATTCCTTTCAAATCTATATTAGGGCTTTTATATAGCTTCAGATAATAAGAAAAAGTGCTGACTTTCAGAGCCTGGATTTGTTTTTGCACTGCAGAAATGCCAAGTGTAACTTACAGTAGTAACATTTTCTTGGAGGTTCTAGTAAGGTGCCTCTCAAACAATTAAGAGGTTACTGTTAAGAATTTCTATCCTAGTGAGGAAAAAAAAAAAGCAGCCAACAACCAACCAAGTGAAAAACCACCCTCTGTATTAAAACAGTTATTTATTTATTTAAATTCTTGAAACCTGGCTGCTGAATGCAACTAATGAGGGTGGATCTCTGTCACGGATTTGAATATTGCCACTTCATGGCAAGGAGAAGAGCTTCACTAGTAAAAAAAAGAAAGCAGAAATGCCTGCTTCCAGGCTGTTCCCAGGTATCTTTCTGTGTGAGGAAAGACAGAGAAAACTTTGAAAACACACACGCGCCCTCATGTTTATGCTTCTGTTAGCATTTTGTATGTGTGTCCTTTAATAGCCTTCACATGTGGATTAGTCCTTCTGGAGAAAAAAAAAGGCAACCAAGCCCCCTGAAGAATAGGCCTTTGTGACACTGGAGAAGTTTACTGTGCCAAAGTTATGGTAAGAATTTGTACATTTTGGCTGCTGGAGCACTTCCTTCCCCTGTGATGTTTTAAGTGTGGAATAGAGGGTGTATTTGGGTTTGTGTTTCTTTGTTGTTTTCTTTTTTTTTTTTAAATGACAATGCAAACATTCATTTTGGAAACTAAACCACTCATTCACATGATGCTGCTGGCTGTATATAAACACCCCGTTGATCTTATTCTGCAGAAGTCTTCCTTGGGCTTCTGACTCAAAATGCTCTGCTGCTCTTTTCAGGGCTGTGCTGTGGAGTTAGGCTGTGTCTGTGCAGGTTTAGGTTCCCAAATCAAGGTCCTGAAAGAAATATTTTTTGCTTGGAACAGGGCCCTCAAAGCTGGGATGCTTTTGTAAGTCTCTTTTTCGCTGTGTGTGTAAAATATTTCATTCTGCTCTCTTGGAAATGATTTTTGTTTCGCCTGTATTCCTTGGATAAAGCTAAGCCTGTTGGGGAGATGTTTAGTATTTCTCAGTTGCAAAACCATCTTCCTCTTACATATGATGCTTCTTCATACGGATCTTATGTTGACTATTTTAGTTTGTGGGTAGGCAAAGTAGCTGGAGATGAGAGAGCCCTGCAGAGCACAGAGGACTTGAGGACACCAGTAGCTCCATAGCCAGGTGAACCTTTCCAGAGGCCCCGGATGTGGTGATGAGCTGTACAACACAGTTGACTTTACAGGGGCTTTCTGGAGTAACCAAGGGCAGAATTCAAGTCCAAGGCTAGACTGTCATGGTGACAAAATATTTAGAAAACATTTTCTTGCTTGAAACAAAAGCTTGGATTGTGCAACATGAAGTACTGTCCCAGTGTAATAAACGACGTTGTATATTTTTAAAGGGTTCTGTGTGTTCCCTGACAGCCAGCTCCTGCCAGATTCAGTGTGTTCAGGTAAAACGAGGCATTTTTCCTCTGGACTGTTGTCTTTACAAGCTGGGTTAATTCTATTCCTTTACGCAATGGGGTTACAAAGATGCAGCAGCCAAATCTGGCCTCATGTTTTGACCAGCCATGTTAAAGACACATGCAATGCAGCAGTTTTTTTCAGCCGTAGTGGCTCAGCTGGATGAAGAACAGTAGCTTAAAACTTACACCTTGTCATTGGCATAAACTGAGCTGATTGTGAGTAAGCTCTAGGACTAGATTTGGTGGTGGCTTTTATTGGGTTTGAGTGTGCTGTTCTTGCTGCAGTGGGTGCCTTTTGTACTGTGGGTGTTTCATCCTTCCATAATAACTGTTATAACTTTTTTTTTTAAATGCTTGAGGTTTTGAGATGTCCCAGCCTTGCTGGTAACTGCCCTCTGACTTGAAAGGAAGCCAGAAGTCTAGAGTGGCTGTTCATTGGGAATAATATAAAATGATTTTAAGATGAATAAACCTGTGACAGCTGAGTGAAGACGACTAGCCAGCTGTATACAATGCAGTCAGCATAATGTCACTGTTTGGAGTGAATTTACTTTTCCCCAGTCTAGTCTGTCTGCCTGGGTCATATCTGTTACAGTTTTGGAGAAAAGCATGGTTTGACATGTATACTGCCTTCTCTGCTTAGAGCAGTAGGTGGCCAAATTTCTTTTTGAAATAGAGAGTTCTCTTGGCTCTACAGCAACTATAACCAGGTCGTCTGCAGAGACTGTATTCTCCAAAGAAGTGGATGTTTTCAAAGTTTCAATAGTTGTTGGAGTTTACTGTTATTCATGAAAATGGAAAACAAAAGCAAAACTAAAGGGAGGGGGAATATACTTTCCTAAGATTTGCATCATCTTGCATCTTTGTATGCTTGGCATGTAACCGTGCCCCATTCAGAGTGCTGCTCTGAACAGGGCAGAGCGCGTTCTTTGGGCTGCTGCTTTGTTGTCATCTACTAGTTCCTCTGTTGCATTGAGCTGCAAAACCAGCTGCTTTTGCTTTTCATACCTATTTTTAACATCTCTAATTTGCTATTAAGATGTTAACTTCTGCCTGGAGTTAGCCTAGCATGTCTCTATACTGAGGCTGCGACATGGGGGAAAACAGCCACTTCTGTGCTTTCTCTTGTGCTATCCTTTCACGCGTGGGAAATAGTCCCTGTAAGCAGCTGCAGTGCTGCTTTATTATCCCCTTTAAAAGCTCGCTCTCCTTGTGTTGCTTATAAAAGGCATTGACGAACTTGCCGTGTGTGTGTACTGAGACTGCTGTTCTCTGCAATGCCCAGTATTGGTCCCCTCTTTTTCTGTGTCTGTCTGTCTGGCCCTATGTTGTCCTGGTCCTATGACAGTAAACTGCAGAACAGGGGCTGTCTCCTTGTTGTATTTGTACAGCAGGTGGCTCAGCTCCAGATGTGCATCTGAAGTTGCGGTGTACTGCAGTAACACAAATCATTGATGGGCTAGAAAGCTCTGTCTAAAAAAAACCCAAACCCACACAACAGATTCGCTATTAGTTTTGGGCAATTTTTTTATGAGTTTTTTTGTGGGTTGGGGGTTTTTTGTGTTGAACCTGTGACAGGTTACTGTTAGGAACATGCAAAAATCACTGTATATGAAGTTTTCTTCTTGCTCTAGGGAATCCTCCCCCTTTCATTCAGAGGAAAGCCCTCAGCAGCACCTTCAGTCTGCTAGGAACCAAGTACTTCATAACAGTTCTTGTTGGTGTCTTGGGGAAGTTTGTTTACTCCTGTGACTAGACTGGGTGTGCTCATGGCAAAACCTCATGTTTCTGGAGACTTTGCTCTTTTCAGGCACCATTTTAGAAGTGGAATGACACAGAACAGGATGTGTGGTTGTAGATACATGTTCACGCTTCAGAGGCTGTGCATACCTTTTTGACCATGTACAATCCTGCGCTATTTCTCATGATTCATGTGGTGAAATGAAACATGGAGGAACACAGAATTCATTTCTCTTTTATGCCCAGTACACAGAGAGAATATTTATTGATATTAATCTTTCTGCTGACTCTTACAATCCTCAAACCAGCTACTGCAGGCAAGGAGATTAAAATGAGGGCACACAGCCAAGCAAACTTGAGGTTTTGTTCCCAGAATTTGATCTGAAAGTTGCATTTTTCTAAAGTTGCATTCATTCCATTTTTTGCCTTTGTTTTTTTACAATTCTCCTGGATTAGGTACATGGACTGCTAGTGTTAGGATTTAATTTGTAGCATTTTGAATGGCCGTGCTTCAAGTGGACGATTATACCAGATCACCTCTAACAGCTTCTTTCAACATAAAGCATTTTGTGGTTCTTGACTGGTTTGATATTGGGAATCTCGTGCAAAGCCCAGCCTGATTTTTGAAGGAGAATGCCCACCCCATTTTTAGAGGTTTTTGGTTTTCGGTTTTTTCCTTCTGATGGCTGTCAAACAGAAAATAAATAGCAATTTATCTGCTAGCAGGCCTTTTTGTTTCTCAGTGTTTGCTGATCTGTTTGGGATTTTTCAAGGAAAAGGTTTAAAACATGGAATAAATACCAAATCTTGCTAATTTACTGTTTGTAGTTTAGTGTTCATGGTCTATGCAAAAAGTTTCTTTTTGCTTTAATTAGTAGAGTGTCTGGTTTCCTAAGATTGCTGTGTAGTTGTGAAGCTGCTGGGAGTTTTGCTTTCTTTTGTTCTTTTGGTTGGTGACTGTTGCTGTGAGGCTCACTGTCAGAAATTAGAAATGTTTCTAACCTCATTCCAGCCTTTCTCCTTCACCCCTCTGAATTCCTGGTGTAAAAGTAGAGAGGAAGGAACGCTCTTGGGGTGAAATAGGGATAGCAGGATGCGTGGTGGGGCTACCTCTGCTCTTGCTCCGAGAGGACCAGAAAGGCTTGTTATTTGTCACTGATGGAAGTTAATTGGGTGCTTTGGTCCTTCAACAATAGCTGGTTGGCTGCAGCACCTTTAAACTCTTGAACATGACAGAAGAGGCGTGCTCTAGATTCACACTGTGTTGCTGGCTGTTGAAGTTTACAGTAACAACCTTTTATAAAAGTAGAGGCCTGGGCCATAAGGTCCAGTTTATCAGCAGAGATTGACAGGATAGTCTACTGATAGCAGAGGTGATCTGGAAGCTGAGCATGGCTGGTCTGGTGTCCTCAGCTAACACCAGCTCACAGATTTCTTCCTTTGTCCTAATCAGAATAGTGACCAAGGCCTTCATCAAGGACTGTTTGTATTGGAGTAGCGGTAGTCCCTCATCTTTTGGAGTCAGATTTGATAAACCAGATTGTCCCTAGGGGTGATGGATCCAGCCTTTTGTTCCAGGGTAATAGTCACCTCAAACAGTTGACATGTAGGGCATTCATAAAGCAGTATTGAAGTTGTAGAAGCCTGTTTCACAATTGGAGATGTGGATGGCTGCAGCTGGAGTCCCAAAGGAAAGAGTAAACTTTGGACCTGAGGTGCCGTTTCACTCAGAAGTAAAGAGCCTTTGAGGGCAGGGTTGAAATCTGGCTTGGCCAGAAATGGGGAACCTTGAGCAGTCTGTAGCCTGTGGAATTTGATTTATCTAAGACAAGATTGTTGTGTGAAGTCTGGAGTCAGGGTCACTGTGTGACATTACATCAGATCTGCATTTACATCTGTGTCTGAAATAAGAAAGCTGTAGTCCCAAAGGGATTTTTTTAAATTCCTTACTGCTTTATAACCTGAAATCTTCAGAACAGAGAGCTTCTTGAAGGACATATGTCTAATATCCACTTCCTATTTAATCTTTCACTATTTTTTTAAAAAAAATTGGATTTATGACCTGCCATGGCTTTTCTTTTTTAATTTGTTTTTCTACTTTGAAAACTCAATATGTCTTCCTTCCTTTTCCTACAATACCAGGATAGCATTGACTATTTGTGAAACTGTTTTCTTTGTTCAGATTTGGACTTCTGAGTACAAACAATGCCTGGATCTGATACCCTCTTCCATTTTTGCTGGGCTGGAAATTCTGTTGTTTAAAGGCATAGGTGTTCATTGTTCCTAATTTCCCAGGTTGGTTAAATTGAAGGCAGAGCATCTAGGAGCTGACGAGATGGCTGATGTGTTAGAGTACCGTCCTGGAACTGAGAATCTAAGCCAGTCTTCCCCTGTTCTGCCACAAACTTCCTCCTATATGATCATCTCGGATAAGGTTATTTTTATCTCTCTGTGCCCCAGTTCCCTATCTGTAAAATGGTGATAACAGCACTTCCCTACTTCACAGGGATGTTGTGAGGACAAATGCAGCTCAGGCCGTGGGGCTCTTGGATATTGTGGTAACTGGGGGCACAGATGGAAGAAGGGAAATGTTCCGCATAAGAGATTTCTGTTCTTTAAGCCCAGCAGCAGGTTACAGCACTGATACGAGTGTGGCTTCCACTGAAGTCACAGGTACCATGGTTTCCACTGATGCCATGTCTTTTCCCTGAATGTTTCCTTGCTTGACTACTGTGTACATACCAGCAAAGCACTTAATGTCCTTGCTAGATGCTATTGTTTGCATCCTTGGCTGCAGGCTCTGAGAGCCCAAGAGCCTGGGTGAGACTTCCTACTCATGTTTGCTGGCGTGGGCCACTCGCAGTGACTGAATGGGGTATGTGCTTCTGGCAACACACACCCAGTGCATTTCACAGCTCACTCAGACCCTGGAAGGAGTTAAGAATATGTATGAATGGGTTTTCACTGGTGAAATTCAAACTGCTGTAGCAGTTACTCAGAGTGAGACGTAGCCTGCAATCTGACCAGAAGAAAACAGTTGTCCTTGACATAACTGGTTAAATTGCATAGAAACCACATCCTTTTTGTTGTCACTGACAACATAACATTCCTTAACATTTCATTTCAAGCAGTGCTTTATTACCCAGCTGTACATGCAAACATACTTTTCTTCAGAAGAATTTCTGTCTAAAGTCACCACAGAAGAGTGCAAACCTCTTTCCGTTTTAACATGTACTTCGTAGTGCTCGTTTATATATAGTACAAGCAGGTAAGAGACAGGAAACCTATCTGCTCAACATTTACATTGTCATGTATCCAAAGGGAAGGTTATGGTGAGTTGAATATTTGTTCAATGAAATCTTGTTCGTGCAAATTGAAGTGTGGTTTTGGGGAGCTTTTTGGGTGAGGAACGTACGTCGTTTAGTGCCTGCTCCTTGAAACATGCGTCTCATGTCATCTTCCTTGTTCACCTGCTTTGCTAAATTCTATATTTAGTTGTCTGTCCATCCACTTGAACAGGACAAAAATAACTTCAGTGAAATCCATCCTCTCTGTCCTTTCCTCTCCACCCCTTCCCTCTCCTTTCCTGATGCGGGTTTAGGGCATTCAGTTGTTTGGGAAGTGGTGGATTTTTTTTGTTGTTGTTTGTTTTGCTTTGTTTCCTGATGAGAAGGGTTGGGGGGCAAGAGAAAACATTTATACCCTGCAATAAAATTGTTGTGAAGAGTATGCAAACTGTCAGAAACGCTTCCTTGTCTCTTAGAACGTTTGCTGAGGGGTCAGTGTGTGCAGAGTGCGTGGAGGGAGGTGGAGCGGAGAGGTTGGGAAATGACTTGCATGTGGCATACATCTGTCTGACAAAAAGCCAACCATGCCAGGGGATAAATGGACAAACAAATAGTGTTTCGGTTCTGAACTCAGAGGTTGAACCTGAAGTTTGCACAGGAGCAACTCTTCAGATAAGTTTCCAATGGACCTTGACTCCTGTTGTGCAAACATGTAGTAGCTAGCACAGAGGAGACTGTCCGCTAAATTCCTGCTTGGAAGAGGATCTGAACACGGGCTGTGCTTTGACTGGCTTCTCCTGTGTTCTCCAATGGATGTGTGTGTATATATATATATTCATAAAGTCTGCCACAAATCAATACCCCAGAAATATTTAAGCACCTAACAACTTGACTTCAGCATGAATTGAGCACCGAATTAGTTAAGCACTTCTGTTAATCTAGCTGTGGATGTTGGCTGGTTTTGTCTGTGAATTGGATAAAGAATGTCCACTGAATTTAGCAAAATGTTTGCTGCCTGTGTTATCTGAAATATTGTCTTCCACTATTAAGCTGATAGATATTTGAGGGAAACTGCATTGTTTTGGTGAAACTGCTTTGAGATACAGCCTGCCAGGTTCTTGTATCTTGAGCTGAGTGGTGGATATGTTGTTGTTCCTGACAGACACATTGTCTGGAGATGCAGGGAAACTGTTCCCACCATAAAAGAACTTCAGTGACTTTTAGGTTGTATTGAAGGTAGTAATGAGGAACAGAAAGATTGAGGAAAAACCCCCTTAGATAATGCCTAAAAGAATTCAACTTGTTCTAATTTTTAATTCATACTCTGCTTTTCAAAGAGAAAATGAGAAGTAATTTTTTTTGCCTCTGCATTCACTGAATTACTGTAGGACAGGAGGAAAAAGATTGTTTTTGAAGACTACTCACCATTTTAAAGATTAAAGTTCTCCTTCCTCCTCACTTGTCAGTGTGCGGATGAAAGCCTGAGCTCCATGGCCCTGTTTTGACTTGCAACTGGGTGACAGAGGCGTGGAGGAAACTAACTGGAGGACATTATCACTTAGAGATTTCTGAGACATTGAGGGCCTTGGGCAGCACAGTGGAACCTCTAACAAAACCTGGCTTTTGCTTAGGACCCTAAATCTTGGTTTGAACCCAGAGGCTATGAATTTATAAACAGCCTGCCATGGCACCTGTGGGGTGCATCCCACTGCCTTGGTGTGTGCTCTGTCCCACTGTTAAAGTGAAGGGTGCTTTAATTTTTAGGAACGTTAATTCATTACTTCACAAGCACAAATAGCCACTCTGGGAGTTTGAAAAGGAGCAGGCCTTGAATTGAGAGTGCAGTTCTTACGCTTCCAGGCATGGTGTAATCCTGTTAGTAGTCTGGGTTGCTGCGATGGTACGGGACAAGTCAGGCTGCCTCACAGGCATCTGCTTCTCTGCCTATTGAGTCAAGTCAATATCCTCAAAACTGTAATTTTCACTGTAATGATGGATTACACTTGTCACAGTTTACAGAATTTTGTCTTGTGCGCTTAATAAAAGAAAACAGATTCTAATGCTTATTATTTCTGAAGTCCAATACATCTGAACTAAAGCTCAGTGTATGCAAGACAAACTACGCTTTAATTTTACAATTGTCTGATGGGACTTTGCGATTTATTTGTTGTTACTTCCTTAATGATGTTGCAGTCAGAGGCACTGTTTTGCTAAATGTTGTGTAAAAAGTAAATTGTAGCACAGCAGATGTTGGTATTTGGATGGATGTCGGTGCAATGGGGGGACAGCAACAGTCATCTCTGTCAGCTGTCTTCAGGCGCGGCAGGCCTGCTGCGTGGTTACTTTGGTGTGTAAAAACAGCTCGTTTTGCAACTGGGAAGTTTGGCATTACATTTGGCACTGAGCCACGTAACTGGGTTAACACAAGTGTTTATCCAGCGATTTTCTCAAAATTGGTAACTTGGAGAAAATGTGTATTAAACTTCAGTACAAAGGAAAGGGGAAGCACGGCTGGATCTCCTCTTTTTAAAAGGCATCAACATTTGTAATGCTGGAAACCTTTTTTTATTACCATTTTTATTTCCTCCACTGCTGTCTGTCTTTTGCTGTTTTATCATCAACCTTTTTTTGCAGCTGTTTGTGCCCTTTTTAAAGATGAAAACAGGAAAGCGTACCTGATGAAATACAAACTAGATGGTGTTGCAATTACCTTTCTCTCCATCCTGTGTGCTGTCATGAATTAAGTGCAAAGAATTGAGGTCTGCAAATGAAGGCATTTAATTACAGCTCCCCCCCACCTTGTAGAAATTCCAACTACAGCGTGGAACAGGAGTCTCAATCTGCAGAGCAGCTGATTTTTGTATGATAAATTACTGTAGATTTTACCTTTGGGTTAAGTAGAAGAATCCCTGCAGACCATCAAGAATTCTTCCTAGAACTCCTGTCAATATTTGAGATATTTCTTTGTGGAAATAGCAAATTGAGCGACATTTTTCATAAGGGAAGGGCAGGGGAAAGCAGTAGCTTTCCAAAGCATCAGTTTCAATCAAATTTTATGCTTGAAGTTGGGAACCTTTTTATTTGGGAAACTATTATAATGGAGAATTTGGATTAATTTTTCGAATCCATTTTAATCTTGTATTGTCTCTGTGATTAAGTAACTAAGTGTCTTCATTGCTTAAAGTCTCCCATTTCTTTTGGAAGATGATTAAACTACAAAATTTGGATTCTCTGATTAAGGGAAGTGTGTGTGGGGGAGTGTTTTCAAACCAATGACAGTGACCAGTAGTGGACTTGTGCTTAGATAATTTTGTAGGTGAACTGCAATTTTATCATTAAATACAGTATCAATGCAGTAAGTTTCATGTGGGTCCTTTGTTCTCTCTTGTTTGGTTGCTTTTTTTTTTAAAAAAAGAGAGGCTGTTACCTGTACCTTCCAATTTCTGTACCCAAGCATTGCTTTGTTTAGAAAACAATAATTTGCAAGAAGGTCTGTCCACTACAAAGATTCATTTAATGTGCTGTGGATAAATCAAAATTGCAGATTAGCCACTGTACATAGAGCAGTCACTGATTTTAGGGAACTTTTATATTTGTCTCTTGGCTTGATACTGAAACTGTAACACTGATTTTAAAATGGTTTTCTGGCATTGTGGAGGTGCAAATAAATGCAGTAAAGCTTTAATTTGGGAACAATCTAAACTTTAGAGTTTCCTCAGACCAGGCCTTCCCCCCTGTCCAGCAGACACCCAGTGCTGGGGTCACTTCTTCGTGACCCGTTGTCAGCAGACTCCAGCCAGAATGGTGATACCTGCCTGCATCTTGGCTCATCTCTACTACATTCTTCCCCCTCCACAAGATGCCTCTATCCTTCCTCTTTCTCCTCTTCCTCCTCCTCCTCCTCCTCCCCTCCTGCCCTTCAGGCAACAGGGTTTTCAGGGTCGCCTTGCTTGGCTTGACCCCTGGGGTGGCAGAGGAGACCCAAAGCAGCTGCCACCTGAGCTGATAGCATCAGATCAGGGACGGGTGGAAGAGAATGCTATAACCAGAGCGTGCGCTAAGCATCGAATGACAAAGGAAGGTGTGCAAGCCGGGCTTTCTGTACGTGTGCATGTACCTTCCTTTGCAGAAGTCCCTGAGGCATGAACATGGCCCTAGATGACCTTCCTCAGGAATGTTACCCCAGGTGGCCTGTAGGCTTTTCCTCTCTTTTTTTTTTTTAATAAATATTTTATAAACAAAACAAAGTTTTAAAAAAACCCCACCAAAACAAAGCCCAGAACTCATGTAAGAGTTTAAAGCTTGATTTATTGCTTTCTGGTGTTCTCATGGTTAAGCCGTGGGACTCTAACTCCCCTGGACACCTGCTGTAGTTGCAAGTTCTACAAACCTGAAGGGTACCTGTAACCTGGGCTGGCAAGGGGTGTGTTTTGCTTTTGTTTGTGCTAGTAAGAGTGGGGAAATGAACTACAGAGCAGACTGTGCTCAGTTATGGGACAGGACTTTTAGGGCTCACATGACAAGGGAATGTGTGTGGCAAGGAGCAGGTGCATGGTGTGTTGTGCTTGGAAAATTGGGTATGGAGGAATGGTGGGGCTGCTGCAGCAGTCCCTGACTTCTGGAGATCAGGTGGGGCAAGTGCCAGGTTTGATGCCCACAGAAACTGGTGTGAGTTTAGGGCTGGCTGAGGCAAGCGGAGAATGTTTGTTTTTCTCCTGGGAATAGGAGCAATTTTAAAAGGAGACTGGAATTTTTGCTAGGATTTCCCAGAGCAACAGTATAGGGTCCTGCAGGCTGGAAGGTGTAATTCAAGCTCCCATCTTCCCATGCCCATCTGCCTTTTCCTTCTGTGTGGTGTACACCTTTCATTTTATTCAGCTGGGTCAGTATGTAATTCCTCCTCATGTAAGAAACAGATTTTTGTGTGACTGACTCGAATGCATCTCTCCTTGGGCTTCGAGCTGTTAGGGAGAGGCATGATGACCTTACTATAATAGATGACTTTGGGGTTCAAAAAAGAATAGTCATGATTATATGTTTTTAGTAGTATGCATGCACACGTTTCAGTATTACAGGGCTAAATTGTGGTACCACTGAAATCCAGGAGGAATTTTGCTCTTTAATTATATTGAGATTCGATATTTTTACTGTGTATTGTAAAAACAAGTGAATTTTAATAGTGTGTAAGGTGACCAAAATGTGTCTAGCTGAGTCTGTGACCCTGTTGAGGCAGCAGCAGGGATTGTGCTCCACTTTACAGCGACAACACACCTCGGTCCAAGGCACAAAAATCCTTGGCAGGGTTTCTTACGCCTGTGTTACTTGGCTAAGCTTAGCACCAGAGCTACCGTGGCTGTTCGCTCTCATGTTACCCCGTGATGAAGTTGCTTTAATAAATTCTCAGTATGCAATTAAGTTACTTTGCAAAATTCCTCTCAACAGAGGCAGGCACTCCTGTTATCTGGAGGAGACTTTCGTTGCTGAGTATGATGTAGTGACTCAGTAAAAGTTATCTGTGGAATACTAAATTTGGAGGCGTAACCAGGAGGTTACCATGATAACAAATATTAGAACTTGATTTCTGGTAAGTGCTTGTAATTTTTCCATTGATGGCCATTTAATGGCTCAAGATAAATGAACCTTTTTATTAGAACTAACGTGGCCTCTGTGCCTCTCCAGGGTTTTGCAGACTTGCCAGTGACTAAATGAAGAAGGGAAATCCAAATTAGCCCCAGACAGATAAAGAACACACCCCTTTTTAAATGTTGCTTATTATTAAAATATTTGCTTAACTTGGCTTATATGAATCTTTCTATGAAATATTTACCCAGTAAGTGTTTGTATAAAATTTTGCATTCTTTTTTTTTTTTTTCTTGGCACTTTAAAAAAACTTCCTGATGCACAGCATGGTCACACAATTACTGGTAGAGCTTTTATTCTAAGTGGCCTAAAACAACTCTGTGTATTTATGTTGAAAATTAGGACTCAGTCCCTGAAGCTGAAGGATAACAATACAATGTGTTCATTTCTTACCCTCCATAAATGGCTTATTTATAAAAGTCTGTGTTCTGCAGCTTATTTGTTACAAATAGAGCTTTTTTTCTTTTTTCCATTTCAAACCACCTCTGAGGTTGGTCCAAATCATCTGTTTTAGAAAAGCTTGTTTCCATAAATCTCCCCTGATGTCCCTTAACCTTTTTTCCCCACCATTTCTTTACAGTTCCTCAAGGTTTTGATTCACTGTGTGAATGGCACAGTGATCTAGTAAGGGGAGCCTAGGAGAGCGAGCCAGGGACTCGTGAGCCCTCACTGCGAATGTTTTGTCTGTGGCCGTGTCCTCCTTTTCCTCCTCCCCTGCTCTTGCTTTCCTGTGTGGACCCACCCCTCGAGTTACCACCTCACCTCTCGGCTTCACCAATATTGGGATTTTAATGGGGAGACTGCTGAGTAGTTTTCAGGTTTAATGTTTGCAAACCAAATAAATACATCATGAATTCACTCTGAGTCTTTTTTTTTTAATGGGGTAGAGTAAGGGAAGAGACCTAGAATCAATTTTTATTCTATTAATGAATCTTTTTACTGAACATCCTCTATGTGTAGGCAGCCCTAGGAATAAAGCTAAAACTGTGCTTTTGGACTTACTTTGTTTAATCTCTGGGGGAGCTTTGGTTTGTGTGTGTTTCTTTGCTTTGTCCCCTCTTACACTATCTGTCAGTCTCTAGACAGGATTTACTGAAGAACAAAACCGGGTATGTCATAGTCAAATAAGGCATGTGTTTAGATAAGTGCAAGAGTCGTGGCTGAGGATGCTTATGCTAAGAGGTAAAATAATTAAATCAATTTTTAGATGATGCCTAGGAAAGCCCTTGCCTGTTGAAATACACTGGGGTGTGGCATGTTTGGTGTTTTGGGTTTGGTTTTTTTTTTCTCCTTTGTATTTTTAGTAGAGATCATAAAATCTTTGGAGGATTAAGTCACACCCTTTATATAAATGCATGCAGTGTATTTAAGAGCCTGATTTGCAGAAATACTGATTGTGTTAACCTCAGTTTGAGCTTGAGGAATAGTTGTAGGTACCGCCCTCCTCTAAGGGGAAGATATTTAAGAAGTTGCAGAGGTTTAGGAGCTGAAGTGCCTTGTTAGCTGCTGGTGCTATTTTCCAGCACAGTGTCAAGGTAAAAATTACTTGGGGAGAAATAATTGTTCCAAGCATGCTTAATTCAGTTCAGTGAATCTGACACCTCCTCTGTCCTTTTTATTTATTTATAAAAACAAAAGAGAGTTGGGCATCTGTCAAAAGCAGAGGGAATACAGGATGGCATTTTCTGTTACAGGAACGTTTATTTTGTTAAAATGCTGTAGCTGATTGTGAGCATATTATGGAAAAGATATCCTTAATTGTGTTGGACATCTCGTGGTAGTTTTAAGTTCTTTTGCTCCCACTATGAGGTAGTGGAGATGCAATTCACTCTGAAATTGTTTTCAGTGTAGCTTAAGAAACCGCTTTATACTTTCCTGTAATTTATGTAGCTATCCTTAAAACTGCTGTTTTTAATGAAACTTCATTTACATCTTCTCCCACTGGAGACAGCTGTAGGTTAGGACTAGCCTGACTAAGCTGTGCCAAAGGTAGGAGTAAGGAGTTTTTTACATGCTGATTAATTCTCTTTTGCTCCTTTGGGAATATCTGGTATTGCTTAAATTGATTGCTGTAAGCAATATGGCAACATTTTTGACCTTCTAAACTGAAATTCAGCAAAAAAAAAAAAAAAAAGAAAGATAAACCTCTGTGTTTGTTTTACATAACTGTTGAAATAGAGTGATAAAAATACAGAGGTGTCATCTCTGTGGTGGTGGTGTTGGCTGGAGATCTCAAACCCTTTGACAGAGATGGAGTTGGAGAATGTGGTAGTTGTTCATCTCCTCCATGGAGAAAGGACTGGGTGAGAATCTGTTTTTTCCCCCCTAAGCAGACTTTTGATCTTTCCCCTGGCCTAGCTTTGGGAACCAGAGCACCCATTCCTTGTCTTCCTTAGGTGTTTCCCATCTGCGCTGTTGTGTGTGTGACCAAAGACAGAGGTAGCTTCCAAAGTGCTTATTTTTCTACACAGCGTGCCCATAGAGCTTTGTGGGAAGCGCTAATCCGAGGCTGGTTGTTGTTTGTGAAGTTAAAGTACAGATGTGGGGTGCCAGGACCAACAGTAGTCCTTGCGGGGCTCCCTTTGTGGCTCGAAGGCCAGACTGCTCATCCACCCCCTTCTCCCCACCTCCAGCTCCCCTCTTCCTTCCCTCCCTCCCTCCCCAAATTCCCCCAAGATATGATAATGAAGCAGGTGCCCTGTATTGCAGCTTTGTGTGAGCATGAGAAATGGCAGTAGGTTTAGAAAAGCCGGAGCCGAGCTGGAAGAGGAGGAGGAGGAGGCATTTCTTCTTAACCTGTTGGCAGTCACGTCAGTCACGGCCATGCGGGCTGCTGGCTCACCGCACGACCGTCCAGCTGCCCCAAGGAGAATAAAGCGGGGAGCGGATTTACCATGCCCCGAATTAGCCCATCGTGACCGTGGGACCCCATGTTCAGGCTGTGAAAGGCGCAGAGGAGCTGGGCTGCGAGCTGAGGAGCAGCGGCCTGCGCAGGCGGGCTGCGGGCTGACCTCCCCACCGGGGAGCACCCCGGCAGCAGGCCTGGACGCCTCATTGAGATTCAGGGCACAGGCAGTGTCTCTGCAGCTGTACGCTGGAGGTGGCGGCTGAGGAGGCATCCAGAGAGGGGCCAAAAAAAAAAAATCATCAAAGAACCGGCCCCCTTCGCTGCGCCTCTGAATAGGCAGACAAACCAGAGGTCCTCCTGTCTCCATGAGCGTGTTGGGAAAGACATTAGCATAGCCTCTCTTTTTATTTTCTCTTTCTTTTTCCCTTCCCCAAGCTACTGAAAACCTGGCACTGAGTTTAAATATCTTGTTTTGACAGTTTGTTGAGGGAAGAGTGTGGCACCAGCCTGGTGGGTGGCTGTGCAGCTATTTAAAAAAAAATAAATACATATTTGACCTGATAGACAAGTCTAAGGTGACCCGAATGAAAACTAATTGTTTGGTGTCAGGTCATTAAGACCCAGAATTAGCTCACTGAGTTTGGAAAGGGCTTGCTTCTGAGTGCTTTAGAAATGCAAAGGCAAGTTTTCAAGCCCCGCTTTCTTTTTCCAAATCTGTTTTGATTTCAGCTGGTTTTGCAGTGAGTGGACACATACCCTATTTACTCAAGCAGCAGAAACGAACTGTAAATCCCAGTCCTCCTGAAAGCTTCGCGTCTTTAGGGAAGCTGGCATCTGTTTCACCAAAGCCCTATTAGGCGGACAGGATGCAGACTGCTTCTTGCAGCCATTGAAGTCTCAGAAACGAGTCATTCTGCCTCTGACTAGTGGCACATTAGCACTGCGATTGGCATAACTTTCGTGTTTCCCTCGGACAGTTCAGGGCTGTACAATCAAGGAATGCAGTACGGCTGTGGAGCGTGTGGGAACCTACAGAAGGCTTGCATAACTCAATAGCTCTGATATTTCGAGTATTGTTCTTAATTGTAATTAATGGTGCTACTTCTGATGCTCAGAGCAGAAAGTTTAATGCATTATTTATCCATAGATTTGTGGTAGCCACTTGAGTGCATTTTGAATAGCTGAGACCTTGTTGTCAGTTGGTGCTCCTAGGCTTATGGTGGTTACTTTGGGATGTAAGAAAGTTACGGTGCTTTTGTGAATATCAAGGGTATCGTTGGATGCTGACTTGGTTAACCTAATGATTTCCCTTCCCCCCCGAAACATTGGTATGTATGAGTTGATTAAAAAAATAAAGCAGAGGCTTCTTAAATATAGTCTGTTCTGAATTAAAGGGTGTGGTGTTGGCTTTGAATGAGCTTGATGCAGCAACAAGCATGCAGCAGTTGGTAAATAAAGATGGATTTTCTTTTGTTCTGCTGGTGCTTGCTGCTCATTATTCTCCACTTACCCCGTGAGCTTCCCAGGGAGTGGCAGCTGTTTCTGATGTTAGACACTCTATCAGTGGTAGACAGCTCCAGATTCGGTGAGATACTGTTGTGGGGAGGAGAGGAAAATAACCTAACCCTGCATTATTGTAAATCCTCAGTAGAATTAACTTTTCATGAACCAAGAGAGTTTTGTGTTTAACTTTTTCTGAAATATTCAGGCGTAAGCGCACTTTGCAGTTCACGTTACTGTGAAAAAGCTTTTCTGGCATGAGATGGATTTACATTCTAAGTGTGTGTTAAGTATTTTAATGTGCAGTGTGTGGGGGGAGACACAAGGCAATAAAGGGAAATCAGTCTATAACAATCTTCTTGTATATTTCCAGATATATACAGTTTGGGAATCTTTGCAATTTGGAAATTGCTTGGAGTAAACAGAATGGTACATAAAGATTTTAAATAATAAAGCTAGCACGCTACAGAGGAGTCTATTTGGTTCCAGGTTTTTATATGTAGGATTTATAACCCATGCTTTTGCTTTTCTGTCTCTGCAGTGTTAGCATTCTGTTACTGAAAACAAAGAAGGCTCTGCCAGGGCATTACACAAGCAATGAATCACAGAGGAAAAAATGTTTTGCTCTGTAAATTGTTCACTTTTCCATGGTGGATCATTATTATTATTATTTTTTTTTTGTGATGTCTGATAGAATTTGCCACACGTGCTTGCATTTACTGTACTCTCTACAATTCTCCTAGCGTGGCTACATAGCCACTAATACTACTGACTTCAAGTAACTTCTTGCTTATGATTCTTAAAAACAAAACTGCAACAGGAACAAAAAACACAGGGCAAAAAATGAAATAGCTCGGTTCACTCTTCAGGCATGACAGCTTACTGAGTATATCAGAGGAAGGAAACGGTGGTGATGTTTTTCACTCAGCTTTGTCCCAGCAGTTCCACATAATTATTTTTTTGTCTGTATTGACAAACTCCTTTTCTGACTAAAATACTTGGATTTGCTGTTGAGATCAGTGCAGTGCTCCTCACAGATTGTAGGAAGTTTGTAGTCTTTTTAGCTAATGATAAAAATATAAACTTTTTTCTTAAGAATATGTATTTTGTACACTTTCTCGATGTCTACCTCGGTGAATTCGTGTTTCAGGAGCTCTGTAGAGGAATGATAGTTTGCTCAGACTTGAATGTAAAATTAGACTTACAGGTTGTCTGTTTGGGAAGTGTTTTGCCACTTGGCTGCAAGATGCAGAAGTATAACCTCAGTGTCTTATATTATAAAACTTATACCACAGATGCTGCAGTGTGCCTCATACTGTCCTTGGCAAGAGCAATAATCAATAATCTGTATGCTTGCCATATTACAGGATCCATTAAGCTCCAGACATGTGGAAAAAGTAGTTTAAAATTGTATTACTTATTTACAAATTAAAAAGGTGGATCAGGAACCAGAACCTGCTGAAGCAGTGGATAAGGGAAAGTCCAGGTGGAATGGTCGTTGCAAAATGCCTGGCAGTAATGAAATCCTCAATTTTTCACACAGAAAGAAAGGAGGAAGAGTGAGTGTGGAGGAGGATGCTATATATGTATGGAACACACCATTTTAAAGACTATGTGATTAATCTGGTTAGATGATACTTTTCTAACAGAAAAACTGATCAGTGGAATAACACTTTAAGAAAGTACGAGAGCCAAACATAAGCATCTAATGGAAGAGGAAGAGTCTCTTGTGACAGTATGGTGTAGTTTGTGTAAAATTATGCATACTTCTGTGAAAATAACCAGAAAATAATTTCAGAATCTGCAAAAACCAAATGTCTCCTCTGTAAATACGGATGGGGAAGATGTGCAGCATGCATATATTAGTGAGTAAGGGAAATGGAAAGTGTCTCTGTCTTGCCCTTCTTCAGATGTTTTTTGTCCCATCCAATCTGGATTTAGTCCAAAGTGAAGGCATGATGGTTCCTAGGTCTCCTGGGTCTGTTTTATGCAAGGAAAGAAAATACTAAGAAGTCAGGTACGTAATAGTGTGTTCCAAAATAGTGATAGTCCAGGTAGCTGTCTGCCCAACTTGCTTACTTGGCAAACCTTGGCAAGAGCCAGGCTGAACGCACCATGCATCTTCCTGTTCCTGCAGTCGCATCTGTGGTGCAATAGTAATGAGATTACTCCAGTCTCACTGATCTGGGCTGAGTTGGAGTGGCAATTTAAATGTGAAAGGCTTCATAATCTCCTACTGATCCCAGAAAGTTTTCAGTGTTTAATTAAGGTCAGAATTAAAAAGACAATGACAACAAACCCTTCTACATCCTTCTACATTTACTGCCTTGCTTATAAATGTTAAACCATGACAGCTATAGGTGACTTTGGAAATTCCTAAAGCAACAAGGACATTTTTGTAAGGCCCTTACAGGTTAGTATAATAATTTCTGCCTTAACAGTCATATCTAAAAGAAAGGACCAAGAAGTTTTGTGCTCATTCCTTTTCCTTCTATGTTTTTTTGCCTCATGCCCTGTTTCATGAGTGCAAGTGGATGTTTTCTGCAGACATGGCTGCTGTTGGAAAGGTAGCTCTGCATGACTCTCTTCTCCAATTCAGTAACTTAGCTTTTTTGCTTTATATTAGAAAAATTAAAACCCTGACAGAGGGATGAACAGGTGAAAGAGGCAGCAAGGGGTGCCTGCACCCATGGCCGCGTGGTAAGGGCGTTGGTGTCCGTGTGCGGGAGAGAAAAGTATGAATCTGAATGGAGAAGAAATGGCACAGCTGTTGCCCAAAGCAGGTTGAAACTGCACCACAGAAGGAGAGGAGGTCTGTGGGGAGAGGAAGGAGGCAAAGCAGCTGCAGGGGAGTTCCTGGGGCAGGGTGCATATCGCTGGGAGTGAAATTACTGGAGGAGGAGAGCTGAGCAGCAGGAAAAGATGGTGTGAGTGGAGCCTGGGAGGAGAGCAGCAGAAGGTTGCCAGAGCCAGTAAATTTGAAGAGCCTTTTCTTGCTGCTTTCAGTGGCTGTTTGAAGAGTATGCCAGCAGATGAAGCCGTGGGCGCTGGATACTAGCCACTGCAGGGGCAGCATCACGGGATGCACAGGCGTGCTCCTGCTGCGGCAGACCTGAAGGAAGCTTGGCTTCTGGTCTGCTCCTTCATCCTTGCCCTGATGTTGTATAAACAAGTGAGAAACCATACTGGAGGGAGGAGAGCATAGCTGCTGCCCAGCTGTGGGTGCTTTGTAGTAACCACTTTTAATTTTTTT
The DNA here is from genome assembly GCA_020800305.1 of Porphyrio hochstetteri. Classification (NCBI taxonomy): domain Eukaryota; kingdom Metazoa; phylum Chordata; class Aves; order Gruiformes; family Rallidae; genus Porphyrio; species Porphyrio hochstetteri. The sequence goes on along the minus strand of CM036908.1, from coordinate 61,800,220 downwards.
TTTTTTTTTTTTTTATAAATCATTTGGGTTTTGGGTGAGCAGATTTGGGAGAGGGTGGCTAGTACCTTGATTTGAATAGCAGCTTGAATGAGGCTTTTTCGATTCTGCCAGATAGAAACACTACTACAGGACATTGTAGGACCTAGAGGGCCAGACTGATGCCATGTAAAGCTCTTTGGTTCTGGAGAGACTGCCTGAGAAGATGACATCAGGGACAATGAGCAAATGGGGAAACAGGCTTGTTGTCACAGTCCCCCACAAGAGCCACAGGTGGAACTCTAGTCTTCCTTCTCTGAAGTCCAGCTGAATAAATCCAGTAAATAACTGAGGTTTTGGTTGACTCTTTTTTTTTTTTTTTTTTTTTTTTTTTTTTATTCCCCTGCTGGACACATTCAGTGTGGCTATGACAGTCACACAGCTGTCACCTGTGCATGTTACTCATATGAGCAGTAGCATGATGTGAGCAAGGGATCTTTTTTCTGACAAAGAAAGGTGGAATATCTTTCAGACTAGATGTTTGTTTTCTTCTTTGTGGTGGCTATACATCATCCAGTGTTTTCCCCTTCATATTGTGATATATCATCTTGTGTTTCACGCTTGAGATGTTGCGAGAGGAGTGAGTGATGTTATGTAACTTAAACAGAGAATTATCTTTTTATGTTTTAAAAGTGACTGTTGGTTTGATAAAGCAGTTGACTAATTAGTAAATTACCCATTGTTGTTTAAAATACTTGCGCTGCAAAATGTAAATGAAAAAAATTTCTCCACTTGTCAGTATGAAAAATGACAATAGCAAAAATAATACATAGGACATCTGCTCTGATTTTTTTAAAATTTAAAATGCATTTAAGGCAGATGTTGCAGGATTTGAATAGAAATCACAGTAGATGGAAGAACAAAACATATCTGTTTACCTTTTATGAAGTCCTGTTTTTATGGTTAGCATCACTAGAAATGTCTGACTCAGTGCCTGTATTTTTCCACTGTTTGTATCAGAATGAACTGAATGTTCTTAAAACTCCTGCTATGTCAGGATGACATATAGATTCAATACTTTAAAAGACAAGTTGTTGGTGAGTCAGTGTTTTGGGGTGTTTTCTGATGGTGTCTCCCTTTGCCTATCCTTTCTTTCCAGGAGAATACATAAAAACATGGAGGCCGCGGTATTTCCTTCTAAAGAACGACGGCACGTTCATTGGCTACAAGGAGCGACCGCAGGATGTCGACCAGAGGGAATCACCTTTAAATAACTTCTCAGTAGCTCGTAAGTGTGTTTACATGCTCCCTTGTGCATTTTGGGGGTGGTCTTATAGCCATAACGCTGGTAAGCTACATCAGTAACATTTAAATCTGCCCGGAGTGATGTATCTAAACGCTAAATGTGTTTGAGATGATAAACCACCCTGTGTTTCTCAGGAATGGCTGATGTGGAGGTTTGATGATCTGCTGGGGTTTTTTTCCAGTTCTCTGCTAATTTATTGTTTCTGGTTAGAGAATAAAATAGGGCTTATTTGTTAAAAGTGTGTATCTCTGTTATTCAGCAAGTTGCTTTAAAATGAAAATTAACCGGGGCACACAACTCGGTACTTGGCAGGTAGGCAGTGCCGGAGTGTTTCAGCCTGTTCTACCACCAGATCTGGATTCAAGGGGCGTTGACATAGGTCAGACTGATTTGATTTTTAGTGTAAGAGATCACTGCTCTTTACGAAAAGACCCTGAGTTTTTCTTAGTTTTGAACACAAAGCCATATTTCTTCTATTAGAGCCAACAAAAGGGTTTGGAAATAATAACATCTCCTAACCTCTGCACTCTGTCCTATGCAAACATTTCCGACTTCGCTCAGGTGCTGCAGCACAGGATGTGATAGAAGAATCTGAAGATAATTTCCTTTCTTGCTCATGTTTTTAACCTTTTGCTGTATACTTCCAGCCTTTATTTTCTCCTGTTCTTAATCTTTCCTGTCTCATGATCTGCCTGTGTCTCGTTCCACCACTTAAAAATAGATCATTGTGGCACCTGTTGTTAACAACGATCTGTTCCTGGTGACTAGTGGAAGTGAAGATCTGTGGAGAGAAGGGTTAGGGGCTTTTTGTCTTTGTTACAGGGTAGCTTGAAATATGTGGAGTTCATCTTTGTAGTTGACCTTTAGGCAGACAGATTTATTTTGGAACAACCCTGGGCCTGGAAAAGGGCTGGGCAGCACTAGGAACTAATGCAAGTGTTAATTTTTTTTTTTTTTTCTCTGGCAGCAACATATACCTGTTCTGACTGATGGTGGGAATAAATAATAGACGTGCTATTGCCTGGTGCCTTTGTGTAGGATGCCAAGAGTGCTTTGGGGTTTTTTGTCTAGTTTTAGAGAGAGAACTGTCATAGTGTTTTCGTTTCGGTAACAACATGGTACTTTCCTCCTTAGACCAGTATTTCTGTATGAATCAAGAAGGTAAAGAAAAGCAGCAGAAAGCTGTTAATTCATAAATCCCCTCAGTACTTGGTCCATAGCCAGAGGCTTTTAACAAATGCACTTTTTGCAGAACTCTTCCATCCTGTTGCTGCTATCTGCATTACTTACCGTAATTATTTACTGCAGCTCAGTGCTAAGGAGTGAAGAATGTGTCCATTGCTTTCTCTTTGTCCAAGTTCCCTTCAAAAAGAGTTAACTTAAATCACTTTTCACAACAGGAGTATGGTGCTTTTTTTGGCAGATTTGAGCCCATCAGTCTTGGCATTTATAGATAAACAAGTTTGTTACCATGGTATCGCAGCATTGTCGAAAAAGATTTGACACATGCCTATGGAGTAGGGTGTAGCCCCCGAAAGAGAGATTGCAGGGAGGGTGGTGGGTGGAAAGATGTTCTTGCCTGGTGAACCGGTGTCAGGCTGGGAAGGCCTCGATGATTATGGGGAGGCCTCCTTGTGCGGAGTCATTATGGTGGGTTTGGGCTCACTGAAGCAGCTGTTGCCCCACCAGGATTTAATTTCTCCTGTAGGCACTGGCATGCAGTGCTGCCAGCACCTGATGTGCAGTTTCCTTCTGGGTACCCTTCACATTTGTGTCGTTTGGATATGTTTTGCACCACAGGTTTTATCAGTGAATGTGCTTGCTTGGTACTTTTGTTTGGGTTAACTTGTTGAGTTAAGGTAAGTGAGCTCCAGCTGCCTCCAGAGAAAAGCTCAGGCCGAGTGCAGCATCGTGCTGCAGACACAGCCTGCAGAAACCTCCAGCCAGTGAAGAGAGGGGGGAATTTAGCTTAATTTTTTAGTAAAAATTCATCCTCTTTTTTTTTTCCCCTTTCATTCCAAGAGACCATGGTAGCCCTGACTTTTTTCATTAATTAGTGAACTAGATTTTTTTTTTAATGAGATGGCAGGCTGTCTCTGTCAGTCTGTTCTTTGGAAGTGGTCCCATGTTTCTGATTAAAATCTTTACCCTCTTCTGCTGTAAAATAACGTAGGCTTTTTTTTAAATCTTTGCAAATAAAAGGTTTGGGTTTTTTCATGGCTAGGGGACTCTTACTTGGAGTGTAAAATTCATGTTAAGTGATTTTGGTCAACCTGTGACATGTAGTAAATAGTGAATTCAATCAAATCAACAATGATTTGCTTTTTCCCTTAACCAGTATGAAGAAAACATTAGCAGTAAATAGAGAGTGTGCTTTCTATGTGCTTGACAGTCTGTTTTTTCTCCTATACTAGCTTTTTCCTTTCAGTCTGTGAGGTTTTGATCATACATCTTTAACTTGTTTATAGGGTCCCCCGTGGGTAAAGACAGGTTCATTTTTTAGAAAGTACTTTTTCATCCACCTAATTTTCCATTTAAAATAGTCATGTATCTATGTTTATAATTTAATTATATGCTTAAGTTGCTTTATTTTCCCTGGAAGTTATCTATTGGTGATGTACTGTGGGGGGAAAAAAGCCAAGCAAACAAAGCAAAAATCTTGGAAGATGGTGGATGAGCGGTTATCTGTGATTTTTGAGCCATATTTGTGTTTCTGTTCTGTATTTCACTGGTAGTAAGATAGAAGGAATAAAAAAGCCTGTACCTAAATAGTTCTGCTCCAGAGACCCTGCAGATAAATAACCAATAGAGCCTGTGTTGTAAATCTGCGAGATAAGTAGCCTTCATACCAATTGTAATCTCGGATTATCATGTATGTCTGCCTATTAGGTTATAAGCCTTTAAGACCATATAGCTGAGAAGAGCAGTATATTGTGAAGAACCACATGGAGAGAGAGGCTGTTCCTATTGGAAAGAAGAGATTATTTCTCTGACTGTCAGGAGCGTGGACTGTGCTGGTTTTCTGTACAGCTGAACATAATTGCTCAACAATATGAGTGCTCCTTTTGGGACAGGACTGCGTGTCTGCAGTCAGGCATTTATCACAGGGCACGGGATGGCCAGATAATGGACAGGCTTTCTGTGTTCTCTCTTACAAAGGGCCACCTTAGCCAGGTCTGTAATTCAGAGCTCCCAGCTCCTCACTTTTGCAGTGCTGAGCCTTTTGAGGGCACAACACATTTTCTGATGGTCCTAGCAGAAAAGGAGGGCTTCAACAAAATATTAGTTTGCTTTTCCAAAGTTTTATTTATTTATCGTTCTTCTTGTCTGATTTAACTTTTTTTTCAGTCTTTCCCCCCTGCCCCATCCCCCTGCCTTAAGGAAACTAGAGTGGGAATGGGATGGATTCTTCCTTCACCTTATTGTTTTAAAGTGTGATGTCATTATATAGGGAGCAGAGTTTGACACTTTCATCGCAAGTAATCTGCCTTTTAGCTTAAGTGCTGGGGAAACAAATATTGTGACATTTCAGAAAGTCACAGGGATAATACTAAGTGTCTTTCAAATACAAAATGGTAATTTACATTTGAATGCCTTGGTGTCTATTCCTGTTAGGAACAATTTCTCTGTCCTACTTACTTTAAAAGACCAAATGCCAGGAAAGAATCAAGAGGTTCTTTAGAGCAATTTAAATCATTTTTAACAGGCTGCTGTTTATAGTACTTTGTTGCAAGCGGGGAATACTTTTGTTGGCCAGTTTGACAGGAAAAACTGTCTTCAAAGTGGGTAAGCAACCCTTGGCCCTATTTGAAATATGAATTTTTTATAACAGAACCCTCAAACATGCCATGAATCAGACCTAATATTATACAGCATCTGTATCTGTCTTCTGCTGTAGTGGTGCATGTTGCAGTACATGATTATATATATTATAGAAGGCAAGTTTGGTGCTTCCAACTACAGAGTTGGTTTTAAAAGTATGAAAAAACATGCTGCTTCATCAGTTCCTGGATAAAATCCATGCCACTGTTGTACATGGGGGCAACCAAATGGTAGCATCAAACTTGCTGAAACCTCTGTGGTGGAGCATTATGGTAAAACAATTTAAAAATAAAGCCTTCTGTATTTCTTGATATGTGCTGTTATGATTGAGCAGGGTAATTAGACAGCATATTGTTCACTAAACAAAACACTTCTATGTGACATACTTGAATTATAGTGGTTATTAACTGACAAATCTCTATTATTCATCTTGCTGTATGCCTTAAAGATTGCTGGATCAGCAAGCTTAACAAATATCAATGGACAGTGCTGATTTAGAGGAAAAGTGGTGATGTTTAATTGGTCCCCATCTATGACAGAAAATGTCTTGTGTCATTATGCTGAAATGAAATGGTTAAAGTTTAGAGTTCATGGCTAGTTTAAATAGCTGTGCTGCTGCTTCAGAATGTGTCATCTGAAGCACTAAACGTGTATCTAAAGGCTGTTTTTAAAAAAAGTAAGCAAACCCCCTTAGTGCATTTCTTCATCATGTAGCACTCCTGAATAAGTACAGGTGAGCAGCTCTGGATTTGCATGAGGTTAAAAACAGCCTGATTTTCTTCTTGGCGTCTTCAGCCAAATTCAGTATCTGCATTGCACAGGTTCATAGAGGACAACCCCAGCCTTCATCTAATGAGTATTAAACAGGCAAAACGGGGAGACAGAACAAACAGCAAAACCCAGAAGAGCAGCTAAGCTAAGGTGGACAATCCAGGAGCAGGAACGAGATATCTTGAGTTGAATTCAACAGAACTGGGCTTGCTGGGCTATTCCAGCTCGTGCAGTTGCATTTGGTCTTAACTGCTGTTCTGTGAAAGAGGATGGAGTTAGCTGGAAGGCTAAATACAGCACTCGTCAAGCACGGCTGCATCGCTCTGGAAGTTCTTTAATCTCAGTGAATGAAGGAGTGCCGTTTATCACACTAAAACCTTTTCATGACTCATTAATAAACTTTCTGTTATCTAATTGCAGTGCTTTAGAAGGATGCAGTATAACCTCAGTGTGCTATTAAAGAAAAATTAGATTTTCTTGTCATGAAAAATGCAAAGTTACTCATTGAAAAGCTTATAATTCCAGTAGCAAATGAGGCATGAAATATATTGCCAAAAATACGGCACCCAAAAAACATTGGCGGTAAATATTTTATCTTGGTGCTAATTAAGAGCTTGAATTTAAAACTGAGTATTCTTAATTTTCACAATAATAAAATTAACCTAATGATACCAGTGTAGCCTTAGTATCGTGCACTGTTATTCTGGCAGGATTCTGTCCTCGACTTGCGCATTGCTGATGGTGGAGGATGTTCATAGCTCTAGCAGTAAGCAGAAATTTCTTCTTGTCTTCATAGTGCCTTTTTATTTACTTGGAAGTTGATTTAGGTCCTGAACACCAAGTAATAGCGAGCTTATGGTTTCATTTACTGCAATGAAAAGAGTTTAAGAAAAAAACCCCTTCCAATTATTATTCTTTTTCTCTCCCCTGCTTACTTGGTTTCTTAATTTACCTTCCCCTTAACAAGAGCTGTTTAATTAGCATTAGATTTTCTATTATAATATAAATCTGCAGAATATGGTGTTTTGGCTTCTGTTGCTTCATTGATTCTCTTCTGGTTTTCACATCCTTTCTTGTAGTATAGCTAGTGTACTCTTAGGTGCATTTTCGGACCCAACTTTGAAGGGTAAGCACTCATAACAGCCTATGAAGCTTAAAATAGTAGGTGTGAATTGAAAAAAAAAAAAAATCAATACCTAGCTCTTGAGGGCATTTTTATGAAGGAAGTCATGTTTTTGCAAGTAGCCATGCTTCTGCAGACTTTTTAGGTTGTGCTTAAATGCTGGCAGTGATGGGAGCTGTGAGCTGGGTAGGTATCTGTACAGCATCTGACTGTGGCAGCTGTCCTGAAGGTGTTTTGAATGGGGTCTCTTCTGGGGGTGCCTCTGCAGTTTGATGTTCCCTCTAGTGTCTGAGGACTGGAAATGCCGAGTCTAATCTTCATCAGGTCTCTGCAAACATGCTCTCTAGCAACTCCTTGAAAGTCAAAACCAGGGGTTTTTGTTGGGAAAGTCTAAGGGAGAGAATGTAGAGCCTTGGCTTTAGTTTCAGTGGATGTAATTGCTGCATTATCAGCTGACTTCATCCATGTGCTCTGCTCTAGATGACCTTTGGAGTGTAGGACCTGAGTCTCAACAGCTTCTGTGTCATCACATTTCTACTTACCTCTCTGGGCAGACAAAATGTGGAGCCTGTCTTAGCAGAATTTGATTTTGGTGCTGCTTAGATGACTATCTACCAAGCTATTTATTGGTTTCATCAACACAGTAAATCGTCTCAAGTCTCCTAAAGAAGTACTTACAGAGATTTCTATGGCTGATTAATCGCAACAGTTTGCTAGATAAGAATAAAGACAAATGATTATTTAAACCTGCTTATGTACCATGACTCTTTCTTCCTTGATTGTGGTAGAGTGCCAGCTGATGAAGACAGAACGTCCTAAACCAAACACATTTATCATTAGATGCCTCCAGTGGACCACAGTAATTGAAAGAACATTTCATGTGGAGACTCCAGAGGAGCGGTATGTTTCATTCATATTTAATACATAAACTACTTGCAAAAGCAGATGCAAGTGTTCAGCATTAATAGCGAGTCCTTTGCTGAAGCTCTTATTTATCAGATGATATACATCTAGACTGAAAAGTGACAAATCATTTTTGAGAGCCTCAGTTTTAGTGTTGCAGTATAAAAGATACGTTAAAGGGGGTTTCAGAGTGTGGAATTTGAGTTGTTTGTAAGTGAAACGTTGCTAGGTTGGGTGTTCAAAACAGACAGGTGCAGGTGTGTCTAGGCACACAGGTAGTTATTTCTGGAAACTCAGGGTTCATTTCTCACTGGAAATGTGGTATGTGAAATGAAGGGTTTCTGACCTAGGAGTTTCTGGAAGGATGAGCACAAGTTAGAGAGAGGCAGACAAAGTTGCATTGTATCAAAATACTGACCTTTTAAAGTCTTTTTAGATACTTTGTTTTTAAAGGAAAAAATTCTATCATGGCTGATTGCTAATGTTTTATGCAAATTAGATAATGAAGGTGATAGTTATCTGCTGCAGGTGCAGATTTCTGTTTCAGCTGTTAGGAAACAAAGCTAAGAGCATGCATCCTGTGCTCTCATCATTGGAGAATTGATCTCTTATCTCCTGAGAGAACAATTTTCCAGCACAGCTATTCTACAACTACACAGTATTTAAATATTTACCTACTCTTCAGGAACTGAACTTACGTTATTCCAGTACCAGTGCCCTAGGGAAAGGGGTGTTTTAAACCCCTTGTCCTCCCTAGATATGACACTGGCACATGTTTGTTTTTAAGATCAGCAAATTCTATCTAATATTGTTTGCTTTTTTTTCCTGTTGTAGCCTTTTCATGCACTGATTTAAAGATGATTCCTGTTTATTGGGTTTGATTTTATTACAATTATCAGAAGAAGGTGAATTCAAATTAAAAGGAAAGAAAAATAAATTGGTCCTTGCTTCTTTCCATAGCTTTGTGGTCAGTGACCCTAAAGGGAGTGAATAACAATTTCCCCTTGGGGGAAGATTGTGTTTCAGTCTTGTTTTGTTCCCTCCTAACCAATTAAGTCATCTCTGTGATACTTAAGGGCTCAGGGTGTTAGTCACCTCTGTTGGGTGTGCTTGAGACATAAAAGCAGAGGGTGAACTTCTGGTCTCCCAGAAATCAGAGACAGTCACTTCAGGAGGACTGAGATCTCAACTGAGACAGTGACAAATCTTGAGAGATGTGAAGCTCGATACCCGTTTAGCTTTCTCTGTGTCTTTAAAACCAACACTTGTTTTTTGAGAGAGATGGAGAGATAAAAGTACAGAAGAAAAAGTTTGTTTTGTAATAGTTCTGAATATGAAAAATGACTAGTAAATAAAGGAATGTGTTTCTGATGGCAAATGAAGTAGTCTGTGCTGGGAGTATTGGGAGAGTGTTCAGAATGCTTTAGCATTACCTTGCTGCCCCAGACAGGGCTGGATAGAGCACGTTCAGACAAAATCCAAAAATAAAGAATGCACAGGGTGGCAAAGACCTTATATGTAGTTGGTTCAGTTTTTATTAGAATGTTGTGTTGGATGCTTTTTCTCATAGACTTTGTTTCCCCTGGGGGATGATTTGCCTCTTCGAGCCATCACAAACTGAGATTCAGGTGTCCATATATAATCTTTTAATATAATAACTTCACAGAACCAGGGAAAAAATTTACATTGATATGGATGGCATGGATTCACTGCAGAGGTGCATGGAGTTGTTTGGCATTGGCTACTTCAGCTCCTCATGTAGTAGCAAAGCATTTTACCTGTGGTGTCCTTGGAAGAAGGGTTTAACCAGTCCCCAAAAGTTATCAGCAAAAACACTACATCTCTTTCCTTACAGATATGAAAGATAGTAAAACATGGTAAATAGTCCACTGTACATGTCTTCAGCCCCTGTATGCTCTAACACATGTGACAAACCCCTGTAAGACCTTATGAGTTGTGTCCTTTATCTTCAATAAATTTGCAGTGAAGGCCATGAACTTTCATTTCAGTAGTTCCAATGTGAAATTTCCCAGAGGATGCTGGAGTGAAAGTGGTGTCCACAGGAGTTGAAGGGGTTAGAGCATCCACTGCAGAAACAGCTGCTGAAACTTTACTGTAACCAAGACTTACGCCTAAGATAAAATGTCACTGCTTCTGCTGATGTTCTTCTAAACTTTACACAAGAATTGCTGTATTTCTGCTGTTGTCTTTAGGACAGAGGAATAATCTAAGTAATCTGGGCTTTAATACCTTCTCCTAAAATGCCCCTTGGCATGAAAATTTGGGGTATGTGTGCAGAGAGGCGGCATCATGCCCCCAGAAGTTGTATATATGTGTTTCAGTGCACCATAGGAATGGAGAAGATGTGTTTACTTATTTTGTGCTGCATGGGAGCCTTTTGCTTTTTGATTTTGGGAAGTTTGGTTTTGTTATGTGTCTCTACCACCAGGTCATATCTTGAGCTGTTGACTGAATGCCTTTTAGAAATTCTGTTGTCTGAAAAGCCTTATGTTATATCCAGACTGGGAGGACTTCAGTTGTCTCTTGTTTCTACTATGATTAATAAAAATATACGTTAAACGTGCTCTTAAAACACATTTTTGCAGTGCTTGAAAATGCACATAACTCACTGTATGTGTACTCATTCATCAGAGAACATTAGTTACTCTGTACTTCTTGGTGACCATTGCTGTGTCAGGTGATAATCTAAAGTCACAAGTAACAAGAATGTCTTTGCTTATCTTTTGCCAGGGAAGAATGGACGAAAGCCATCCAAACAGTAGCAGACAGCCTCAAGAAACAAGAGGAAGAGATGATGGATTTTAGATCTGGCTCTCCCAGTGATAATTCAGGTGCTGAAGAAATGGAAGTTTCTATGACAAAGCCAAAACATAAAGTGGTAAGTGAGCATAGCAGGAATAACAACATTTTTTAAGTCTTCTCGAATGTAGACAAGAAATAGCCATCAAGACACATCTGTTCCTGTAGCAATTACAGAGTTGGTGGTAGTTGCAGCTTCTGGAGGAGACAGTTGTCTGAGCTGAGCACGTACCTGGCAAAGCCAGAATTCTGAGTTCAAGTGTCCTTACTCAGTGGTTTTCAAGGCCAGCTCAGGTCTGGATTTGGTTTGCCCATTTTCCTGTGGTATAAGTCTTACTATTGCCATGTTGGCAGTGGTCATGGACATGACAGTACAGAGACTGTCCTCAGCCTGCAACAGATTCTGACTTTCCCCAATGTTTTTCCTGGTGGCAAAACAACTAAGAGCAAATGGCTAATCTGTGAGGCAACTGTTTTATCTGTGGGGTTTGGTGTTGTTCAGTGGAACACAAGAAGGCTGGGCCCTGGAGAGGTGAGGAACATCAGAAAAAAGGAATGGGTTTAATCCCTCAAATCAGAGCAACGTGTGACTTGTAATGAATGTCTGCGCTGACAAAGTGGTCAGAATGTCCATGGAGTAATATGTTGAATGGTGTTTTCACAATTGAGTGTTGGGTCATGTGAAAAAGTGATTTGTTAATTGAAAGCTTATGGTTTTCCCTAAACAATTAGATTGATTATCTTTGGGAATGTACTGGTATTCATTTTATGGAAGAATCATTTCTATGCCTGAATTCTACTGAGTGAAAGGATTAAAAAAACCCCACATATGCACTGTATTCTTACTTGGGTGAGACATTCTAGTCTGAGAATGATATACTTGTTAGTGCAATTCAGTTCTTGTTTATCTCTGTCATTAACAGACCATGAATGAATTTGAATACCTTAAACTACTGGGAAAAGGCACTTTTGGAAAGGTCATTTTAGTTAAAGAAAAAGCAACTGGTCGATATTATGCAATGAAAATTCTGAAGAAGGAAGTTATTGTAGCAAAGGTGAGTAGATGGGAAACTTGGGAATGTGGTTCACTCTTGATACAGCCTTCAGGAAAGTCATACCAGGGACTCTCCAAGCACTTGTAAATAATTGATGCATTAGTGTTTGAAATGGACCCTTGACCTGGGGAATCACTTTGCCAATTTCCTCCTGCCTGTGTTTCAGGATGAAGTAGCACACACGCTGACAGAAAACCGTGTCCTACAGAACTCACGGCATCCGTTCTTAACAGTAAGTGTTTGTCCCTCTGCTGGGTGTGAGCTGATGCCACAACAACCAACACTTCCCTTCTTTTTTTGTGGGGTTTTTTTATATAATAAGTCGGAGATGTGTGGTTTTGGAGCTGTTGTGTGTTTTGTACCCTTCGATTTTTTGAGAAGCACAAATTAAAATGCTTTTTTAAAAGTCTTTTGATTCTTGCAGAGCAGGTCCTCAGTACCCCTTGAAGACAGTGTTTCAGGGCGTGGTTTGACTTTATGGCTTGCCCATTTAATGGTTTGCTATCTCTGAGAAGTATCTGCTTTCCTTGTCCTCCAAATGCTCTCCTCTTTGTAGCAAAGATTGGGGTGACCCAGATCTTGTGGCAGACAAATTCAGAAAGTTATAGTGGGGTAAAATCCCTTTAATTTTGCCTTTCTTTGTTCTTTTTTATTTTTGATACGCTCTCAGCAGCAGCTTGCTATGAAATAGGAGCACTTGCAGTGCCAGCCAAAAGGTAGCAGCGGTGGGAGCATGCGAGGTGGGACAGGGAAGAGTAGGACCGTGCTTTATCCGCTACTTTCCTTTTGGATTGGCTTAGCTCTAAAATCAAACCATGCTCTCAGTTTAGACCTCCAACACCAGCAGTCTCTCTGGATTGAGTTCAGATGCCCAAGTTCCACCTCGAGAATTTGTTTCTAGTATTTATTACACATTGGTTCTGAATTGGTTCCAACCGCTTATGCTCTCTGAGTCCTGTGTAGGGTCCCAGTTGTTTCTTTTTGTCTGAGTACACAAGAGCTTAACTGGAATTTAGACTTTTAAGCGTGGCCTCTGGAAGTAAATACTGGCTGTAATAGGTATAATCAGTAAATGTTTGTTGACATGTCTAAAACCTGATCCTCCCTCTCTCTGCAAAAATATGACTGGTTTAAAAATGCCACCCCTTGCAACGAAGACGATGATATCATATGTGGTATTTTCTTTTTAATGCTTTCATAAATCCAAATAGCTAAAACAAGGACTGTCTTGAAGTCAGCTACGAGACTGGGTTACGACCAAGAAACTTGAAACTGTGGCAAACAAGTTGGTGTTACTCTTGCCACAGGAATACACGTGACAGGACTGTACAAAGGCACCTTGTGACACTTCATCGCAGCCTCCGTTCGGTCTGTTTTTGTGAATTGCTCACAAATTGATATTGACGGCATTGCTCAATCCTCTGGCAGGCTGTCAACTGGGAGCAGTTGCAGGCAGCAGGGCAGAGACCAGGGGGCTGGTGTGTGTAAATATATATCTTTCATACAAGAGGGCTTCTAGCCAGTGCGGTGAAACCTTGCGCTCTGGGGTTTGGTTGTGAACTCTTATCTGTGACATAAAACTGTGGGAGCTTGTGGCCTAAGGAGGAAACTTCAGAACCAATGTTTGGTAGGTTTTGTGTTCCTGATAATGGGCCAGGACTTTGTTTTGCAGCATTGTAGGTGTTTCTGATAGCTTCTGCAAGGGACTCTTTTAATGTTTGATTGAATTTATTTAATGAAATAAGTTGGCAGTGGATCAGTCCTCAGCTGCAATAGGAAAGTGTAAGTGTTGTTTAAGATCCAGGGTCTGAAAGTCCACTAAAATATAAAATTTCATGTCTCTATTTCTGAAAATATATTAAAAATGCTTTTATAACTGTCAGTGTGATCTGTCTTCTAAGTTTTGGTTTAAATCTGTTTCAGGCTTTAAAGTATTCCTTTCAGACACATGATCGCTTGTGTTTTGTTATGGAGTATGCGAATGGAGGGGAGGTAAGGGAAATGTAATAATGTTTAATACTTTAGGATTTTCCTGTGCTATTACTTATTCTGCTTGACACTAGTTAGCTGTGGTCCATGTTTTCAATTGTAATTAATGCAAGTTGTCCCAGTTAAACAGAGCTGTTTGCAGGTTTAACTAATATTAAGAATTAAGGCTTTTAATTTTTAATTTTCTTAAGACAGTTTTTAGACAACAGAGGTTTGGGGAGGAGGTTCATATTTTATGTGACAGTAACATATTGTAATCTGGCATTTAGTAATTCAGAAAGGCTTTCTAATTGTACTTCAGACAACTTTTAACACTTAAAATTTACATGATGAGCACGTGTTATTTTGGAGGGAGAGCTAGAAAAAGAGAACTACTGATAGTCAAAACGGAAAAGTTGGTGTATTAACATCTAAATCATGCGTTAAACTGTAGTTTTAATAGGGAGTTGTAGTTCAATCAAAATGCTTTTTTATAACTTTCTGTATATGCAGAACACAAACTGGTTATCAGTGTGTGTCTGTGGATGTAACTGTTCAGTCATTTAATATATGATGCTCTTTAGCACATTTGGGGACACAGCAGGGTGAGAATGGGAAGGGGTTTTCTCTTAGGTAATATTGCATTCCGAGCAGGAGGGCTTGCAAAATGTGAGACGTAACTCAAATATCTGCAATCTAAAGGTAACAAATGATTGTTCTTGTAGTTGTTTTTCCATCTGTCAAGAGAGCGTGTCTTTTCTGAAGACCGGGCTCGGTTTTATGGAGCTGAGATCGTTTCAGCACTGGATTACTTGCATTCAGAGAAGAATGTGGTTTATAGAGATTTGAAGGTATGTAGAAAAATAATTTCATAGATTTTTTGGTTTGGGGCTTTTTGTTTGCTAGTCACAAAAGCAAATGAGCCTGAACTATAAGAAACCCTTTCCTGTCAGAACTTTAACGTAACAGTTATTGCTGCTGTTGGACTTGACTTTACAGGATGTCTAAATGCTTTTATAGTCCAAGAGGTTGTATAATGCGTTTATCAGGACCCTGGCAGCCTTTCAGAAAATACAGAGTGATACTGCCTGCTTAGGTTCTGAAAGAATCAGTCACAGACTGGTTTGGGTTGGAAGGGACCTCAAAGCTCATCTAGTCCTCCCATGGGCAGGGACACCCTCCAATAGCCCTTACTGCCCAAATCCCCATCCAACCTGGCCTTGAACCCTGCCAAGGAGGGGCAGCCACAGCTTCTCTGGGCAGCCTGTGCTAGGGCCTCACCACCCTCACAGGGAAGAATTTCTTCCTTGTGTCTAATATTAAATGTACCTTTCTTTAGTTCAAACCCATTTCCTCTTCTCCTGTCACTATGCTTCCTGATAGAGTCCCTCTCTAGCTTTCTTGTAGCCCCTTCAAGTACTGGAAGGCCACTATAAGATCTCCCTGGAGCCTTCTCTTCACCAGGCTGATCAAGCCCAACTCTTTCAGCTTGTCTTCACAGAAGAGGTGCTCCAGTCCTCTGTTCATCTTCATGGCCCTTCTCTGGCCTCACCCCAACAGCTCCATGTCTGGTTTGCACTGGGAACCCCAGAGTTGGGATGCAGTACTCCAGGTGGGGTCTCACCAGAGTGAAGCAGGGGGGCAGAATCACCTCCCTTGACACCACCTCCCGGTCGTGCTGCTTTTCTTGCAGCCCAGGATACCGTTGCCTTTCTGGGATGCAAGCACACATTGCTGGCTCATGTTGAGTTTTACATCAGTCAGCACCCCCAAGTTGTTCTCCTCAGAGTTGTTCTCAATCCATTTTCTGCCTGGCCTGTAGTTGTAGTTGGATTTCCCTGATGCAGGAGCCTTATACTTGACCTTGTTGAATGTCATGCAGTTTGCACAGGCCCACCTCTCAAGCCTGTGAAGGTCCCTCTGGATGGCATCCCTTCCCTCCAGCATGTTGACTGCACCACACAGCTTGGTGGTGTTGGCAAACTTGCTGAGAGTGCACCTGATCCCACTGTCCTTGTCTCTGACAAAGATGTTAAACAGCGCTGGTCCCACTACTGACCCCTGAGGAGCCTTGCTGGCTCTTCTGTGTGGTGGAATGTCATCCTGAGCGATTCATTCCAGGCCTTCCTTGCAATGAGCTGCACAGGGCTATTTTGTACCTGCTAGCAGTTGAAAATTGGATAAGCTTCAAGTTGCTGGGGAAAAAAGGAAAGGGGGGAAAAAACCCAACTAAACAAGAAATCTTGGGGCAAACTAACTTGGGTAATTGAGGAAAATGCGACAGCAGCATTTTTTTTTCCTCTGAGACATTCTCAGGAGAGGATGAGGAGGTATTGGTAACTCACTTTAGGAACAGTTTAAAATGAAGCACACTATATAATGCTTTCCAACTACGTCAATGTCCTTTTGGGATGCCTGCCGGGATTTTGTCTCCCACATCAACATAATTCCTGTGAAAGTGTGCTTTATTTCATACACAGCAGAAACCTTATCTTGAAACCTGGATGGCTTTCTCAAAAATCAGTGGCACAGGTCCTGTCATGTATTGAGTAAATGTGTGAAGTGATTCACATGTAACTAGTCTCTTTCAAAGTGGGTCTTTAGCCTTGAGTTTGACTTAGGTTTCATTTGCTATCCTTTACTGGTACAGAATATTTTAAAAAATTGCTTAAAGGCAGGGATGCAGCTCTATGAGGGGGGAATAACTTTATGTATTTTTCGAAGAACTGGCCTTCTATTAGTGATAATATTGTAGAAGCATAAATACAATGTCTAGGTTCTGCTTTCTCTCTGTATATATGCTCAGTTACCCAAAGACTGCACACCTATTACCTAACATTCACTAAAGAAATAAAGCAAGTGATATAAATTTATATTTACGTGATGTATGCTTTGGAAGCTACTGTGGTTCTGACCCCAAAGAGAATAGGGTTGAAAACTGATCTGCAGAAGCCCCATCTTTCATTGACTTGCTTGGGAGCAGTGCATGTTATAGGTAATAATGTCTTTAATTTGGATTTTCTTCTCAGTTGGAAAATCTTATGCTGGATAAAGATGGACACATAAAAATAACAGACTTTGGTCTATGTAAAGAAGGCATCAAGGATGGAGCAACAATGAAGACTTTCTGTGGCACTCCAGAGTATCTTGCACCAGAGGTATGTTTGTGTGGACTGTTGTACTAAATTAGCTTCTTAAATGCCATCCCTGATAGTGGTAGTGATACAGAGTGATTCCTGTGCCATAATGTGTTCATACAGTACCTACTGTTACATAACAATGTATACTGAGAATCTTGTATTCATCATGTTTGGGACATATCTCTAGCATAACAGTATGGGATCATTTTCAGACAGGGTAGTATGTTCTTGCCACTTTAGGGAGTAGTTACATTTTACTGGAACAATGCTTGCTGCTTGTGTCAGAAATCTAATTTTAAAAAACCCACAGAAATGTAAATCACTTTAAATACTACTTGAGGGATTGGTGACTTTTGCAAGCTGGTGGTTGTGCGTTGGCCTGTTTGAAAGCTATCAGCAGGACTTTGCTTCAGAAAGAAAAGTATTGTCCAATTCTTTTCCTCTTTGAAGACAGTATAAGGTGGCATGTTTTTGGAAACGGGACAGAACAAACTTTTTTCTGCAGTGTTAAGCATGTTATGCATTGGAAGTGCTGACTGTTTTGTGACTGTGAGAGCACAAGATGTTTCTCAGTGTTAATTTGAACTTTTCAGTTTCAGAGGAAATAAATCCAAGCAGAGGATCTCAGTCCCCAAACTCTGTTTTGGGAAGTTTTTTGTACTATTTTTTGAAGCCTGAAACTCCAACGATGCGCTTGCAACTTTCATCCTGTAAATACTCCTGAGAGTTGTGCAACATAGGTGGTGTTATAGCTGTGAGTTAGTTATGGGCAGATCAAAAGTGAAATCCTGTGATAGAGGATATGTGTATACATGGTATTCTGCAGGCAGACGCTAGTTTTCTCTGCCCACACTCTGAGCTGTCTGGAAGCAGGCTGGCTGTATTAGCAGGGCACCAAGCCTGAGCTAATGTGGTGTGCCTCACAGAAGGGTTTGTTGCCTTGCAGCAGGTGCTTTGCTGCCCATGGTGTGGTGTTAAGGCTTCCATCCAGCTTGGAGCACAGGCAGAAGCAAGTCTTGGGCTGCTGGTAGATTATATATTGTTGGCACAACCAGGTTGTAGCCTTTCTCGGAGGTGGGAGACTGGGGCATTGCAAACCTATCATGAGCTGAAGTATGCAGAAGTACAAAGTATGGAAAACCAACGTGAAGGAGGAGCATTTCCACTGAGAAACTTGCTGATTAGTGCTTTTCCACTCAGCTTGCATAGCTGTGGCAGCATGCTCTTGTTTTTCGTTTGGGGTTTTTGGGGTTGTTTTAGCTCCCAGCTGCTTTCAAGGGCTTCAAGTGTCTTTGTAATAATGAAGAACGTGGGCACCTGTCAAAGTAGCTCGCAGCAAGGAGGTGGAGCCAGTCTCAGGAGAGCTGCCAGGTCTCCATGGATCACCAGAAGTCTTCAATCTAAATTGGGGTTCTGTGCACCACAATTTCACATTTACTGATGCAGGGAGCAATTAGCAGCATGACAGTGTGTTTATTAGTCATAAACATGGCTTTTACTTTAGCTTCCCTCTTAAAATCAATTGCTGAAATTCAGTTTTTCTCATCAAGGATTTTATAAGGACTAAAACCATTTATTCTTATGGGTTTTTTTCCTAACTTGGAATGTGGGGGTTCCCTGTGCAGGTGTTATGTTGTTCTTTCTGTTATATTATTTACTATTATTTTTCTTTTTAATATTTATGACAACTTGGCTCATCCAAAACCCCGAAGGACAAATCTTTTTGATTAGCCCAGCTCTCTCCCTTACTTGCAAATCCCATCTGTGAGTTGGAGTCTTAAATTCTGGAACCTTTTGTCATGTGGTCAGTAGCATGCAAAAAATCTGAACATGGTGTGCAAGTGATATTCCGTGCATTTAAGGTCATACATCCCAAAAAGCACAGCTCACCGTCCTCTTGTCTGCGTTTGTAAAATGGATCTGGCATAGCAGCGTGTTTGTACAGTTGTTGTATCGTTGTTTTTAGGTTCATACCGGAATCTTGTGCATGGATGACAGTGACTGAACTGTGTCAACTTTGATGTGACGGGTGCATCAGTGGCTGTGATGTTTACAGCTGTTGTGCCTTCTCTTTGAAATTCCATCTCACAGCAGTCTAGGCCTGCTTGTTAGGAAATGATGAGCCCTCAGTTTAAGTGAAATGACCTTGTTCCTTTACTGCTCCCTAGCCATCTTGTGCGTTGCAATAAATCATGAATGAGTGCACTACCTTTTTTGTTATGGTATATTTTTGATACCAACACCATTGGTGTATTTTGTGCGCTCACTAATATGAGTGTATACTCCTTGAGGTAAAGAACTTTGAAGAAATAAGCACTTGATACTCTGTTTAGAATTAATGGGGGTAAAGGCAAGATTGTGTTTAGTAATCTAGTTTATAATGCAGAGCATTAGTAACATTTGAAGTATTTGCTGCAGTTTGAAAGCACCTGTAGCATTTATTACATACACAACAAAGGCCTCTGTGGTTTTATCTTTCTTTCAGTCCTCTCCTGTTGCATCTCTCGCAGCAGTTTAAAAGGTAAAAATGGGAGGCCCCGTGACTGTTTTATTTTAGGTAACCCCAGTGTAGGGGAGTGCGAACAGGAAGTGCTTCTTGACCGGGGTGACTCAGAGCACGGTAACTGCATTGTCACACAATACCTCCTGTGAGCCCGGGGGCCGCCGTGCCTTGGGAAGGACGGGACAGCTCCCGGAATCCTGTCCGGCCGGCAGCTGTGTCGGCCCTATACATATACAGGGCAGCTGCAGAGCCAGCTGTCGTTTGGTGTGAATCATACGGCAGGGGATGCTGTAAATAGACCAACGTGGGGTAATCTAATACCTGGCAGCCTTTTGATTTGTACTGCAGGCCCTTTCCCTAGTTCAGATAATTAAGGGGAATAATTAGTGAATAAAGAGAGGCAGAGTGCACACAGTTGTTACATGGAGAGTTTCAATACTTCTTTTTATGTGCAAAACCTTTTATCAGTTTGTAAGAAGAGGTTCAAGTCCTGTTTTCGTTAAACTTGGGTCAAGTTTGTTTGCCTCTTTCACCCTTCTGAGTGTAAAGTATTCTGAATTGTAGCAGTGTAAAGTTCACACTGACACCATGCAACAGGAAAACTTGATGGTGGTGTGGCCATGGTTTGTGCTCTTAGCACAAGTAAGCAGTTTGGTGCAGACCTGTGAATGGAATAAAGATGACAAGTAAAACCTGAGGACAGGGTCTGGAACATGAGACTGTTGGTGTCAGCTACAGACAACTGTGTAGGAGACACAAAGTCTAGAGAAGTCCTTGTAACATCCACTCCACAAGCCACAAAACACTCCCCACTCTCTTCAGAACCCTTCAGTGCAGAAAATCAGAAATGACCTGCAACAGGGCTTCTCCAGAGCAAACCAGAGAGCTGAAGGGCACTGCTGAGAGGGCCTGAGTCCCTGCACCAGCCAGGGCTTTGTTAGGTAGAAGCACCCAGGGAAAGGGGAAAAATGAACTGTGCTGCTGTGAGACCTGGCAGAAGTCCACCCCACTGACAGCTCCTGGGTTTGCAGCCCTCTAATCAGAAGCAGTATTAGAGGTAGTGAGCAAATGCCTTAGGAAGGGGCAGGGGGGAGGAGGGGAAGCATTTCCAGACAGTTTGGCTGCTGTTTCAGGGCCTTACAGCCGGTCAAATGTTAAGAGCAGCATTGTGGCTTTTAGTGTTTAATGTAAATTAGTCATTTAGTATTTGTGGGTGGTCTTTCAGGATGTGCAGAGCCACCCTTTGGGGCGTGCAGGGTGATGGGGATATTTGGCTTGTCACTTGTGAATTAACAGGTTGATGGTCTTTTCTCACCCATACTCCTTGGTGGTTTGGGGTTTTTTTTTTGAGGGGGGAGGAGGGAAGGGGTTGTTGTGGGGTTTTTTCTGGGTTTGGGTTTTCTTTTAATGGGATCCTATTTGGAACATTTTGTGATGAATAAGTGAGAATTTTAACAGCTGGCTCTAACACAAGAGCAGTTCTCAGCCTTTGGGCTTTCAAAGGTTGTGCTTATGATCATAACGTGAGGAAGGGTGGGAGGAAGAGCAAGAAGCTACCATAATGTACCTGCTGCCTTATTGTACCCATCCTGCTTACCTACTGTGATGAATGTGGATGCCAGTTCTTTTCAAGTGGACCTTCTGCAAATACTTTGCTGGTAGGTTTGGCTGTAACAGATAATGAACTTGCTGGGTAAACTTTGTCTCGGGTTCTGTGTTCATGCCTGGTTTGGGAATGTCTAAAGCCTGTCCCTTACATTTCTGCAGGTGCTGGAAGATAATGACTATGGTCGTGCAGTGGATTGGTGGGGTTTAGGAGTTGTGATGTATGAAATGATGTGTGGCCGGCTCCCTTTCTACAACCAGGACCATGAAAAGCTCTTTGAACTCATCCTTATGGAGGAGATCAGATTTCCACGCACTTTGTCACCTGAAGCAAAATCTCTCTTGTCAGGTTTGCTGAAGAAAGATCCTAAGCAAAGGTGAGACTGTTGCTTAATAGTTGCATTTGTAAACACTCGTGCTCTCAGATATACCAAAATAAAAACAAATCAAGAAAAAACCCCTACACTGAAGCCTTTGCAAAGAAGTTCCTTGAGCTGTGCAGAGGTGAACCTATGCAAAGGAGCGATCTTCAACGCAAGTGACTTAAAAGTGACTCTCTCTGTGCTTGCCCTATGCAAGGCCCATACTGCAATCGTTGTAAAACAATTGAAAATGGTACTGCACAAAGGAATACTGAATGGATGCATGCCAGGCATTTTTCTTTATTTCAAGTTGTGGAAGGTATTGCAGACAAAATTGTAGTTTTGTTTCTAATCCATTCAAAATGATCACCCACTGAGATACAGCAAGTTGACCTCCTCGTTTTTGTTTTAACTGTTGACATGAGCTGCCACTGAATAGATATATGAAGCAGCTTGAGTTACCAGAAGTCTGAGCTTCAGAATATCATGTGTGCCACTAATGCAAAACTTTACCCTGGCACAGAGCAAATTAGCCCTGCCTTTGGTCGTAAGGAATCCAACGGCTGCTGTGGGTTATAAGCTGCTCCACTTGGAACGCTTTCACCTCCTGTCCCAGTTCAGGCTGCTGTCTCTTTTCTGAATTTTTGTTTAAATCTGTGCCAGTAATTTAGCATCCTGCTTTGGACAGTAGGTGGTGGTGTTTGTACCATGTTTGTGGTGGACTTTATACCATGCTTAATGTAATTTACCTATTTCTCTCTCTTTTTTTGGGTGTTTTTGGGTTTTTTTTTTTTAGTTTAGCTTTTTTGCTATACTTATTTAAATAAGTAACCCTTGATTTAAATGCAGGGGGAGGCCTGTGTGTGTGGAATCCAAGCCCTTAATGGCTAACAAACAGAAAACAGCACAAGATCCAAAAAGCGTGTCGACCTTCACACAAAGATAAACATCAGTTTAAAAACTTACCATCTTGTCAACCCAGACATTTTAAAAACAAGTATTAGTGACTCTGGGCCTGATCTCCTGTCCTGAACCTTCCATCATAAATAGGCCCCAAATAGGAAATCTCTCATGTAAAGGGCAAGCAGTGTGTTCTGGTTTGCTTTCTGATGTTTGTTTAGTCTGTGTGTGTGTGTGTATGCACATAGCAGGAAAATGGCTTTTGCCAGTGCGTGGATACTTGTAGCAATAATTTTTGTCATCCCTCTAGGCTATTTCCATCACTGTTTTTGATGGACAATCCTGTTGATAGGTCTTATAATGCAAATCCACAGTTTGCTCTAACAGAGGATTCAACTTAGTAGTGACATGGGGATCTGGGAACAGTTGTGGTCGGGACCATGGCTAGCCTTGTGCTAGGTGGTAACAGCTGCACACCCCTCCTGAACCTGTTGGGTTCTGCAAGGGGACCTCCAGAGAAGGTTGTGTGATTGATTAGCAGTCCCCCTAGGCACTGTGCTCTGCAGTCCCTGCCAACAGGACTCCTGTCCAGAAAAGTGCTGGGTTAAATACAGTTGTGACCCTTTTGTAGCTTATTCAGGTGGGGCCTTTCAATCACTGGAAGCACCAGCAGCATCTGCTGTAATTTGTTCTTAAAGGAGCATCTCTGATGAACCAAAATGTAATTTGTTTGCAAACAAAGAACGCCCACTTGTTTCTAATTACAAGGTTTTCCCAATGCCAATAATTACTCCACAATATGCTCATTTTATACAAATAGCCACTTCTTCACATGCATCTTCTGCAGGCTTGGAACCAACGATGCTCTGATCTGTTGGACAGATGATTTTCATGCTGCTGATAGAAATAACTATAGACTAGACAAGCCTGCACACATGCCTGCAGCTTGCTAATTACACTGGTGCTTCCCAAGCTTTTTAGATCATGCACCATTCTTAAATACTGGTTTCTCAGCGATTACCATTCACCCAACTTCAGCTAAGAAGTTGTGATTCTGCAGATCTCCTGTGCTTCATGGTGTTTCAGGCAGTATGGAGGCCAGAGCTGTAAGGACTAGGGGTAGGAGTCCTGGGTGTCCTGGCCTTGTAGTTTTATTTTCTTTTTACTGTGTGGTCTGTGCTGGGGTGGGCGCCTGGGATACTTGGTAGCTGACTCATAGTGAGTTCGTGGAGTCATACTGAAGAAAACCAGCCAGAGCATGATGAAAATACATTGTGTGAAAAGTTAAATAATGTGTGATGGTCTGGTTGATATTAGCTCATGGATGATGCTTTGGGGAACGACTGTGTAATTCAACAGAAATCCCCTCTTCCACAAAGCCCAGTGGTGGACAGATGTTGGTGTCATCATGATGTTGTTTGTGGCAAAAAAACATGAGAATTGGCAGCGTTTAGTAACTGCTGATGAACTTCAGAGTGGGACAGAGGAGGCAGCCAAAACCATGAGAGAAATTAAACTGGGAGATGATGTGCCTTCCCATAAACCTCTATAAACAAAACCCCAACACAACACCAAAAAAGGTTGATATAATGAAGCTCAGTGACAAGATATTTCAAGTTAAATATCAAGGAGCTAGGGAATTTTGAACTGTGTCAGTGAATTAAATCTTTAATTACTAGTTATACCTGAGCTGGATGTATAGAATGCATTCAGTAATACCAGTCCAGCCTCAAACTCAGAGGCATATGGGGAAAATGCGAAGAGCAATAAATTACGTTCTGCTTTTAATCATGGCTGCTTTCTAAATTTGGTCATACAAAATCTCTTTTGTAAGAGAAAAGGAATTTTGAAGTTTCTTTTGGGACTGATATAAGTTTATTAATCTTGTAATGTGAGCCCTAATTTTCCAAAGAAGGAAAAATCTGTTCTGTAAATGTTTCCTTTTAATGGGACCTGAAAAATCTCCTTTGCTGCTTTGTGACATGTATCAAAGGGAAGGTGGCAATCAAAGCATTTTCTCACACATAAACCAACTTCTGTTATTCCTTTTCTGGCTCTGGAGACCACAGCCTGTGAAAGTGGACATGGATCAGAGGGCTCCATATAAACAGGTTGAGTTTAGATGAGTGGATGGGTTTGTAATCAACAGAGCATCTTGCAAGTTCTGAGTCTTGGCAGGTTTTAAACTTGAGAGAACTTCAGGATGGTGTCTGTGAATTTTGATCGTGTGTTTTCAGCATGTGCCTTAGTGCTCCCTGTCATAGGTCAGGGTTGTTCAGCCTCTTTCAGATGGGTTTTGTCACAAGCTGCTTCATCTACTTCTGTGATCTTTGGTGCTGTTGGATCTTGCCATTCAGGAAGAATGGGAGGAAGAAGATGCAGCATTTCACAAAGGCCCGTTAAATGATTTCATGGAATGAAGAACACCTTTCCAGGTGGTCGCTGGGATCTGGAGATCAGTCCTTGCAGTCACACAGAGATCTGGCACTTCATTCTTTCTAGTGATGGTAGTTCTTTCCACATCCAGATTGCAACTGACTGCAAATGCTCAGGGAGATCAGGGTCAGTCAAGCCTTTACCTGCATAAAACTTAGCTCCTTGGTGGTTTTTTTTCGTAAGGAAAGAGGCAATTTATGTCTGTGTCCTAATTTGCAATTAAGGTGTATGTCTAATATCTTTTATCAATGGTCTGGTCAAGGGGATTGAGTGCACCCTCAGTAAATTGGGCAGAAATGTTGATCTGCTGGAGGGGTAAGGAGCTTTACAGTGGGATGTGGACAGGCTGGAACCATAGGCCAAGGCCAACTGTATGAAATTCAACAAGGCTCAGTCTCTGTCCTGCTTTTGGCTCACAACAACCCCCCCCCCACAGTGCTACCAGCTTGGGAACGAGTGGCTGAAAAGCTGACTGGTGGAAAAGGACCTGGGTGTCCCAGGTGAGTGTTGGCCATTTCTCCCAAGTAACAAGCAATAGGACAAGAGGAAATGGCCTCAGGTTGTACCAGGAGAGGTTTAGATTGGGTATCAGGAAACATTTCTTCACCAAAAGGACTGTCAAGCACTGGAACAAACTGCCCTGGGAAGTGGTTGCATCCCCACCCCTGAAGGCATTTAGAAGATGTGTGGATGTGGCACTTAGGGACATGGACTTGGCAGTACTAGGTTAATGGTTGGATTATCTTAAAGGTCTTTTCCAACCTAGATGATTCAGTGGTGCTCTGCTGTCAGATGGGTAGATGACTTGAGAAAACTTGCTCTCAAACACAGCTGGGGCTGCAGCCCATGCAGCTGCTGCTGCAGATGGAAGAGGTAGAAGTGACAGCCATCGGGACTGCAGGGACCTGGAGGTGCTCCCAGCTAGCTGGAGGCAGGCAGGAGGAGGTAACCTTGAATAGCTCGTCCTTTTAGGCAGCAGACTTCATGCCTTGTGGGCATCCAGAATTTTGAGACCTGGTTGACAAGTTTCTTATGTTTGCTCTTAAGTGTGTGTATCTTGAGGACAAAAGTGTTTCTGTCTCCAGACAAGTCCAGTACCTTGGGTATCACTTGAACTGCAGAGGTCTCTTCAAGTCTTCATATGTGTTTCACCAGGTGCTCTGAAGCAGACTGAGATTTGTCTGTTCCATATGGTGATTTTAGTCTAAATCAGTTGAGTCTAAAGCTATGCAGAATGAGTTTGGACAAACTGAGACAGTTCACCCTTAAGAATTGTTAAGCTGAAGTTAAGGAAAATGATAAAAGGCAAATTTAAAGATACTTTTTTCTCCAGCTTTCTAGAATCAGTAGTTTAGAGACTTCCCAAGCCTCAGCATCCTCAAACACGACACTCCTTTGTGTTACTGATGTTGAGAGGTGGGAGTTTTTCCATAGCTATACACTCTATATACACACACAAACACTATATATATTAAAAATTACAGTACATAAATTAAAAAAAAAATTTGGACATGATTTCTCTGTGGAACAATAGCTGATTGCCCTTAGCTCATGGAGCACAGCCATTTGTTGTTAAATGCTGAAAGGAACTCACAAGCAATACAGTTTCATAAAAATTAAAAATGTGGAAATGGTTTCAGTTTAATAATGATGTTGCACTTTATTAATAAATTTTCTTCTTGGGATTTAGCTGAAACATAGAAACCAAAGCTCTCAAATACAGTTGGAAGTTAAATGAATAACCAGTGTAGTTTGGGAGGTTTTTTTTAAGGAGACACAATTTAGACAGAAGTTTGGGAGTTGGGATTTTTTTTTTCTAATTGCTTTTCAGCCTCTACACTTTCTGTTTTATATTTCCTTGTATACTGTAAATCTCAGTAGTTTTTTTCTTTTTAGGCTCTATTTATTTTATTATTTATCTTAGTTTTGGTGCTGTCTGAAGACTTAAATGCACAGTTTAGCGTTCTGTGCAAGAATCTTTTCCAGACTTTTATTCCAGCTATGTGTTTTTCAGTTGTTGCATGTCCTTACAAAAGATAAGCCTGCTGCTTTTTCAGTTCTTAATTAGGGCTTAATCATGACTTTTCCATTAGGTGCTGATTTAATTTTGTTCTCCTTGAGAGCATTTTTTTTCCTAATAATTCTGAAAAACAAGGAGTGTATTTTGGAATAATTCCATATCCACAATAGGTTTATATTGTTTCCCCAGTTGCTTTCAATGGATTGCTTTAATAATGTAGATTTTTAAAAGGTAAGTAAAACATCAGGGGTTTTTCTTGGCATTTTCCTGAGTATGTATTTGCCCTTCATGGAACAAAGGCTTGTATTAGATAACACACACTGATACATGGCTGCAGCCTTTCTGCGTGCTTCTGCAAAACATGGTTCTGGGTCTTCTTAGCTCATAGTCACTCCTGAACTTGTGTGCTGATGGGCAATCTGTTGACATTTGTGGCTAAAGAGGATCAACTCCACCTTCTTCACCATGATCATCTGTGCTAGGGAAGCAATGAAGGAGCCTTGTGTAGAGACTTGGCAAAGCCTCTAAACCTATGAGGAACCAGCCGAGAGATGATTACTCACAGAGTTTGACTCTGTTCCAGGCTGCTCTGCAGCTGTATACTGTTCTGCCAGGCAGATGGGAGAGACATCGTCCAGCTTCCTTTGGCCTGGTGGGCTCTAGGGTATACTTAAGCTTGGTCTTAGAGCTTACCCAGGGAAGGAGAGCATCACCCAACACTTTGCTACTCAAAGACTGGAGACCTGTTCTGCTGCGTGTTTCCTGAGGGAGCACAAAGGAGCAAACTCCTTGGGTTGCTGTGCCACTACATGGAGAGTGCCAGGATGCAAATGGGGGCTCTGAACAGCCAGTCACCTCTGCTTCCTCATCTCTCTGGTACAGCCTTGGCCTCTGCCAGCTTGAGCTCTCTGGAGACAGCTTGGACATGGCTGAGAGGGCTGCATGCACCATGATCCATTCCCAGTCAGCAGTATGGACAAAGTGTCACTACATTTGACTCCTCTGCACTAAACAATTGTCCAACACTGTCCCATAGCATTGTGCCTTCAGGCAGCATCCCAGAGCATGCAGTGTAGTCTCAAGATGTAAAAGTACCACTTCAATGGGCTGTAGCAGAGCATTTACAGTATCTCTGATATTTTCAAGCAAACCCCATCCCTCTGTTCCCAAAGAATCATATATCAGGGCTGCAAGGTTACCATGTATGGCCCAGAGGAGAGTCAGGTGCTGTGCAGCACTGATGAGGCCTGACCAGGCAGCTTGGCTTCAAGTTCCAAGAACAGTCCTTGGCCCTTTTTTCTGTAGCAGTATAGCTCTAGCCTTGGTCATGTAGAGACACCGTTCCAGGCCTTTAAAAATAGCTTGCCAGTGGCAAACCTCAGTTTGCCAGTGGCAACAAGAAGCAGAGAACAGTTACTAGAAGTCAGCCTGGATGAGCTGGTGGCACCTCTTGGACTTAAAATCCTGAGTGTCCTCTTAACCTTGTTACCTGAAGGGAAGTCTCCTGCTGATTACTCAGTGTGTTTTGTTTTCTTAGTGCATGTCTTTGCTTGCAGATGTGGTTCAGCCTTTTAGAGAACATTTTAACCTCCACAGCAAAATTTAAGCATCTGTTAGCTCAAGACTGCAACTAAACTGATTGCATCTATAAGCTGTGTGGACAGTTTTATTTTGGAATAAAAGTGCTTTATCTTGATATACCTTAAGCCAATAAAACACCGTTTGTGCTTTCGTGAAGCCAAGGAGGAGGAAAGATTTGCATACAACATGATATTATCACTGCAGTTGTCAACTGTTTTCTTTAATGGAAATTTAAATCAGGTTGCATAAATCAATTTTGTCTTAAAAATCTTTGCCTTGCTTATGCTTTGGAATCAAATTCAGTTTTACTGCTGGCATCACTCTGCTCTGGAAAACTTGAAGGGGTACTCAGTTCTTAATTTAGAAAGAGAGAAGGATGTGTGACTCAGATCTTTTACTTGTAGGATCTGGTGTGGTCCCTAGGGTAGCATCTTTCCTGAGGGGCAGGCCATTTGAATTATGATTTTTTTTTTTTCTTTGTTTAAAAGACACCTTTATTCTAATTCTGTTTGTTAGCATGTTTTCAAATCTTTCAGTGGAACTGTTTTGAAGCCTAAAATAGGCTACCCTGCAGCCCTTGCACAGAAACCAGATATGAAGTAAATGTATTATATAAGCTCAGAATTTCTTTACTACAGTTTAAGAAAAAACATATAAGGGGAAAAAAAAAGCTGTACTCAAATACTTAATTACTATTTTTTGCCCCAAACAGGTTAGGTGGTGGTCCTGATGATGCCAAGGAGATTATGCAGCACAAATTCTTTGCTGGCATTGTTTGGCAAGATGTATACGAGAAAAAGGTACTTGTACAATTGTTGTCCTAAGGTGAATTGTGGCTGTGGATACACTGAGTATTTGAGATTTTGTTGCTCTCTGTAAGGTACACAGAAACCCTCTGTGGAAGAGGTTTGCAGTTGGTTTTAATAAGGGCAAACTGCTTCATGTTTCTTAAAATGCTGTAATTAACTTACCTCTGAACCAAAGGGCTTTTTTGCAGTGGGAGGAGTATCTCTCAATGAGATACTTGTTTCTGTAACTGAATAAATAGCATGCAACCAATATTGCTTCCCAATTTAGACAGTAGATAAGCTTTTAAAATGCCTTTTCCTGTGAATTCTTGTTGCCTATCAACTGTCATACCCCTTGCAAGCCCAGGTTATTGTTGGTTCCCTAGCACCTCATAGCAAAACTTCCTAGAAGCAGTAGTGAAAGATGAGCTGTTAGCTCCCTTTGCATTTTTCCTGTCTTGAATGATGAAATTAGACTGAATAGGCAAGTGCAGAGATGTACATAGACAAGCCTAATATTTTTTTCTTTGGTGACAGAGGAGTGATGTGAAGCCTCTGCACTTCATGGTGTTTCTCATTGGTTTTCCTTCAGACCTTCAACTCCTCCAAGATGCCCTTCTTCATGCTTTCAGGGTGATCTCCTGTTGTCCTCTTCCATTTGATTCTCACCAGCCACCTTTTCCATAACGCTCACAAGAAATCCAGCTAATTAAAACATGGGACTGGTGATTCGAGGCTCCCATCTATTAGTGCCATATGATCTTGCTCAATCCTAGCCTTTCCTGATTTCCCTCCATCCCCCTGCAGCCCCTCGTGATATCATATCTCATTTGATCTCAAAATATGGTTTAGTTCTCCTTTGGTTGGTAGGAACATGTAAGAAACTTAGAAGAAACTGAGTTTTGATTCTTTGGATTCTTTCAATAAAACTAATACAGTGATCTATTAGCAAGTCTTAAAAAAAAGCATAACACCTCTGTCTTCCATACTGTAGTGGAAGAGTTGTCCAGTGCCTGTATACAAAGAGTGCTTTGTTTCCTTCTTTTCTTTCACTTCCTCATAGATTTGTATGACTAAAGGGAACTGAAAAATCATAAAATAAGGTTTTGTGCCTTGAAAGTGTAGGTAGAGTTTAGACCTCTGTTCTTTCAAAGCATCCCTTGAGAGAGCTGCCTGCAGCTGTGAGGGCAAGAGGGAGTTGCGTGGAGTTTATTTGGTATAATGTGAAAATTATATCTGAATTTTTGATCTGAACAAGAAGTTATCCCCATTTTCACCCAGCTGGCAAGCTGAATACTTGGGGTTTGGCTATTTTTTTTCACAGTCTAAGGTGAAAAGTTGCTAACAGGGCTCAAATGTCTTCCGTAGAGTTATTTGTTATTTGATGGTAGTCCTGCTTTGCTGAACAGAGGAGAAGTCACACAAGCTGGAGGCAGTTTATTTCTCCATTGGACTGAGAAAGCCTTCATGAATTGTCCCATACTAGTACTGACTTGTGGAAACTACCAGGAAATTCCAAATGTTACATATTTTTTTAAGAATAACAGCGTGCTAATTGAGACTATTCCTGACCTTGACATACCAAAAGAGGCTGGATTGTGGTCCTGTTAGCATGTGCATCTGAAACTGGATGTAAACCACTACTTACTGTAGGGATAGCCACACTGTGCCAATGAAGATACTTCAGAAAGCCTGTGAGTAATTGCTGCCTACATTTGGGGTGGTCCAAAGAAATCTTGCAGCACTTACCTGAAATGCAATCTCAAGGATAAAAGCTGAATTTTGTCAGCTACCTAGAGGTGTTTCTGTGCTAAGCTTGGTTACCCACTATCTCCAGATAATAGTCAATATGCTTATGAATATAGGCTTGGGGTAATGGAGAACACTTGCGTTGTAATTAAGCATTTTGGAAACATAGATTTGCTTTGTATTATAAGGAGTTTTGAATAACTGAGGTTGTCCCAAGAATTTAAAATACTCATTAGTCTCCTGGAAGAGCGTTGTTACTTGTGGCTGGTGCAGAGAAAGGCATGATTTAATTTGCAGTGTTTTGGCCACCCACAAGCGAAACACAGGCTGGGAGATTTCCAGCACGTGGCTTTTTTCTGGTCTCTTTTGTCTGTTAAACCAATAAAAGCCTGCGGGTGTCACGCTGGTCTGCAGCAGCAGGAGGCTACAGGTGGCACCTCTCTGCCAGGGGAGCTGCAGAGCTATTGCAGTGACAGCTTTTCAGTAGAGCAACATATTTGCTTGGTAAAGGCAGCGTTCGGGCTTTCGGCAGCTTCCCCTCTGTTTCCAGCTTAATGTTCTGAATTTGACAGCTGGGGGGGGAGGGAATTGTCTTGTGGGTGAATCATCATCTGTCTCAAATTGCTTTTAACAGATACTAAAATAAAAGGGAAAATGATACAGGCAGCTCTAGCCCATTACACGTGTGTTCTGACTTAGGACTGCTGCTCCAAGTCGTTCTGATGTGCATAGTTCAGGTGTCTGCTGCAGTGCCCAAGTCCTAAATCACTCTGCGCTGTGCACAGCAAGCCGGAGCAACTGGGAGCACAGCGAGTGCCAAACCCACCATTAGCTTAAAAGGACAGATAGAACTTCACAGACGTGTGTGTGCACAGCTCAGCCAAAACTGAGGGTCGATTTAAGGCGTAGGAGAAAGCTGCTGTAAGGAGAAAGAGAACTAAAAATGTGAAACAACATTTCATCTTTGGCAAGGTTTTTGTGTTGGTGTGACTTGATTGTGGTGTTAACATCATAATGTGAAGTGTGGCCTCTTGAGTAGCATCAGGAGGACTGTAAGGCTCAGAGCCACTGTCACTTTGGGATATCCGGTTTCCTTTTCCTTTTTAAATTCAGGGCACAAAGACCACTTCTAAGGGCCTAATTTTTTTTGACAGGAACATTTGTCAGGATCCTTGAAGCTATCTTTGGGCACAGAGGATCACCAGTAATTGAAAGAAATGATGATAAATGATGACTATAATTGTGCTCTCTTATAATAACCAGAATTTTCATGTCCCTTAATTTTTAAAAATTGATTTTAAACTGAGGAATGCTTCTTTGTATTTGGTAATACCTCTGTATGTATAGGTTACATTTATTAGTGTTGATTTTAAAAATGGAGATGCTTTATTGGATTGTTGTTTGTAAGATAGGACACCACTCTGTTAGGTGCTTTCAAAACAGATGAGAAAGATGATCCTGGCAGTAGGGAGCTAGTGCTTTTCTTATTAACCAACTTGCCAAGCAAATGATTCTTCAGGTCTAACCTGAAGGAAAAGTTGGGGGTGGGACAGAGGTGTCTTGGGCACCTAAGATTTGCTGATGTTTTCTGTTGGTGGTGGTCTTATTTCTGTACAAGCAGAAGTGCAAGTCTCAGGGTCACTGCTTAGTCCCAGTTGGAGCAATTTACCATTTACCTTGCTAAACCTTTCCCTGCAGTTTGAGGTTGGAAGCCGTACACTTCCTCAATCATGCTCCTAAATTGTTGCCTGGTGTGGCTCTGTGCTATTAAAAGATGGCCATTCTTAACCCCAGTGGTGGGCGAACTGAAGCCCAGCGCAGAGAGCTATTACATGTCCTCTGTGGGAGGGCTAAGAGCGCTGTTTATATTCTGTTTCCACCGCATCGTGCAGTGGGGAGGTGAGTGAGGTCTGAATACCAGCTCCATTGCCCTCCAAAATTGTACATGTTCCAACTCTGTGCATCTGTATGCAACCAGCTCTGCCACCCCACTTCCCAGGCATGCTCCTCCTCCAGCCCCAGTCAAGCAGCTCCACTCCATCTGGAGTTCCTCTTGCCAGAGCTTGCCTAGGTACACATGGATGATTTCTAGCCTGTCTGCTCAAGTGAGTGTCAAGAATAAAACCCAAATAGTGTGAATCATGATGTAACAAAAGGAGAATGTTCATCACTAAGCATGCTCGATTTATTTGTAAACACTCCAGATTTCCTCACTTCAGAATTGATACCAAACCAGTTTTGGCAACCAGGAGTATAAATGCTTAATGCTGCTGCTGCCTTGTCCTAAATTTAGCTGGGTTGGTCCGACCTGTGGCATAGTTGCAGTCAGAGCTGTGTGGGCACAGTAGTTCTGCAGCTGAAATTCTTTTGTGAACGTTAGGACTCTTGTGGTGATACACAGGTCTAGCTGGTCAGTTTGGCATCGCTGAGCATCTTTCTTCATTTTTCATCCTCTTCAAGCATAGATATGTCAAGATGCAGTTGAAAATTCCAATATAAGTAGGTGGGGAGCCAGTATATGCTATTATTTTCAAACAGTTGTAAGCAAATTATTTATTACTTGATGAAATATTAGGATTTTAGGTTTTTTCTGCATGCAATTATTTAGTAGAGACAAAAATCCTTTAAATGCCCCGTAAATAGTAAGTGTGCACCCAAATAAATACTTTTTCCTGTATATGATTCCTTCTTTAGGAACTATCGTTCTTTAAACTAATGTTAGGAAAAGGCACTGTAGTTTCTAACTCCAGAGTCTGCCTGTTTCAAACAAGAAACTGCAAGAACCTGTGAATGGACTTGATTTTTTTTTTTTTTCTTTCTATAGCTTGTACCTCCATTTAAGCCACAAGTTACATCTGAAACAGATACAAGATACTTTGATGAAGAATTTACAGCACAGATGATAACAATCACTCCTCCCGACCAAGGTAAATTTTCCCAAATGTTGCTTGCTGTATTCTCCAGAGGGCCAGAAATGATGTGCTGTAATCGTACCTGGCCTCTTTAGACCATGTGAAGCAGCACGAGTTTAAACTTGCTGGTTTCCTATCTATGTGTTTGACCAAGAAGATGGTAAAATGATGTGAAACTTTCCCTGTCTTTCCAGTTTGGGAAATGAAAAGCCTGTTTTAGAAAATAGTGAAAAAAGTTTATACTGCTGTCTTTTCCAAATCTGCACGTTCCCACTGGCAAATAATTGTGTTCCTGAGCTTTGCACGTGTACATCTGCACACACGCTGTGTATATGTGAGCAGTCAATTGAGTGTGGACTAATGTCTGTACTCAATCGAAATATACTTTATTTTCATGGTAACTGAGCACGTTTGATGCTCTGAAATAGCAGTTGCCAGAAATACAGAACACTGCGTATGGATTTAAGTCATGCAGCTCCTACCAGTTTTAAATGGACACGTGAACAACTGCTTACATACAGCAATCCCAATCTTCTGTGATGCCCGTTTAATGGGGTGAGATTTAAGACTTTAAAGAACTTTAATTCTCTTCATTCGGTGTCTTTTAAAAATGAATTCTTCAGTAATTTAACTGATTGTTTGTTTACTTAAAGTAGCAAAAGTCTATTGGCTTTTTTCCTCTTCTTTTTTTTTTCAGATGACAGCATGGATTGTGTAGACAATGAGAGAAGACCTCATTTTCCTCAGTTCTCTTATTCAGCCAGTGGAACCGCTTAATGTTTTGCAACGTTTTCTTGTTCAGAAACAAAACAGACTGCATTTTGGGGACCTTACTTCAATGGACACTAGAGAACTTTCTATATTATCTGAATTACAAACTGTGTTTGTATTACAATTTAGGTGAATTTGTAGGAAGCCTCACAGATTCTGTATTTAAAACAATTCTTTGCATTTTTGAGAAGGAAAACGAATCCATTCTTAAAGTATTACATCAAGGCTTTTATGCTGAATGACTGTAGGTTTTTAAGAATATACACCAAAACTGTTTACTTTAGAAATAATTAAGGTATTCAACATATCAGCAACTCTGACCAGAAAGTTCCCTTATTTTATTTATTTCATACAGTTCATTATCTAAATATAGAATCTGCACTCTGAACAATTAGATTTATATAGGAAGATATAAGACTTTAGTAGCTAGTGCAATAATATAAGCAACAAAGTGAACAAACTCTGGAGGGTTAAGGTTCAAACTCATTTTGGACAGCAGTGAAGTGTCATCCAACTCCAGAAAACCGACTATAGGAACAGCATTAATGGCCTCAGTGAGGTAAATCAAAAAAGCAAAAGTTATTTTTGTTATAACATCTGCTACAAGACATTACATATCAAACTGAATCCAGTGGAAATGCCACGTTGTACAAACGAGTATTCCATTCTAGACAGTGCATTGAATTATTCCATTTGCGTAGGGGTTAGGAATACTTCATAGGATTGGCTTCTCAGAACCTAGAAACCGCTTGATTTACCAATCTAATATGAAATGCAACAACGCAAAAATCACCCACTTTCACCACTGTATACAAATGCCATGCAGGTCTGCGGGAGAAATCATCCTAACGAGCGAGTCAACCAGACAGAAGTACATTTTGGCACTGAAGTAATGACTTGTTGCCGCTTTTTTTTTTTAAATGAGAAGATATATGAGTATATATAAACACTTAATGACTTTTTGCATCATGCCAGATCACTTCTTCTTTCTTGAGTGTGCGTTAAAGGTATCAGCCAACAGTTCATGGTGCCTTCTCACTCTTGAAGATTCACTTTAACAGTGTTTCCCATGTATAAGAGAAAAACTAGGTTGAAACTTCATATGTGTTTGAATAATAATGGTGTTCAAAAAGTGAATTTTTTTTTTGTTTTTCATTTTTAATCTTAGTGGAAAGTTCCCCACACCCTATTTTTGTTGTATCATGTTTCTTTGTAATTTTCATAAAAGCAGTCTTACTCTATCTCTGCTGCCAATGACTTTATTCCATTGTAGGTTGCATTCTCTTAAATTGCTCTTTTTTTTTTTTGTTTTTCATTCTCTTGACTGTATAAACGATGATAACATGTACTGCAGATAACTAGCATTTAATTTTTTTATTTGAAAGGGAGTATGTTATGAAAACCCTCGCTTCCCCTTTCCATCAGAAACTGCTGTGTTTGCACAGAGA
This sequence comes from Porphyrio hochstetteri, assembly GCA_020800305.1. NCBI lineage: Eukaryota > Metazoa > Chordata > Aves > Gruiformes > Rallidae > Porphyrio > Porphyrio hochstetteri. Next base: position 61,764,261 of record CM036908.1, on the reverse strand, counting down.
GCCCATCGTCTTGACTTTTTTTTTTAACAACGTTCAATTCTAGTATTTTTACTCATGATATGAAAGTTTCCCTCCAAATACTTAAATAAAAATTGCTTTAACAAGTTAGGTCCTTATTTCTTGTGGTAGCAGCCTTCTGAATTTGTAGAGATGCCACAACAGCTCCAGTTTCTTGAGACTGATGTTCGCACCACTGAGGGATTTAGGCTTTTCTGCCCCTCCTCAGCTGGATCATCTCTGTGCTGATCAATACACAAAGACAATTTTCAAAAATGTTTGTTAAAAGAAACATACCCTGTGCCAGGGATAATTTGTCTTGAGGTGAACGAGGACAGGCCTCCCTCTGCTCTCCTCCCGATGGCAGTGCGGTTGTGTTACCCAGGCTCTAATCTTTAAGGTATTTCTATTCCAGTTGCTCGGGTCAGTGCACAATATATAATGCTGAGTTTCCTTTCCAGGGACTGACATTAATCACTTCCAGGAGGTAGCTATGCAAGGCTGGGATGTCCTTTTTCAAAAAAGAATACGAAGAAAAATAGAGGAACACCCAAGAAAAGCTGCGGGTGTGCTTCAAACTAAGCACAGAACATGCAACTGTAGCAAGCCATTAAACATCCAGAACTTTTGTCTTTGGTTCAAGGAATAGGCTGTAATTCCCAGTAGAATTTACTGCATGTTTTATGCAAGGAGGGAATGTGAGAGATCTGTATCTCCGTAGAGGGGAGACCTTGCACTGATGCTGGACAACCTGTCCCCTTCTACAAGTCTGACCTCCTAACTGCTCTCCTTCCTTTGCTTCCAAGCCTTCGTCCAAGTTTGCAGCCAGCCTGGGGACCAAGTCCAAAGAACTCTTCTGCAAGTCTACAAGCCCTGACATGTTCTGAACTAACGTTTCATGCATCCAAATATAGGCAACACAGATGAGCAAAGGTTACTGTCCTCTGCCCCAGGAAAATCCCATCTTCCAAACACAGGAACAGACATGGATCAGGTTGTTCTGTTGAGGCTGATTGTGTCAGAACAGTGTTGTTCTGCCTGTTGTTGCTAATGGATCTTGGGGCTAATTCCTATATAGATGATGGAACTTTAAAAAAAAAAAGCTGCCAAAAAAAAGCCTGGGACTGTTGGTATTGCTAGGACCAGTGAGCTGTGAGGGCCACACCTGGCTGCAGGGCCATTGGGATACCCATTTTGCCTGTTGTCTGTAACTGAGCGATTGCTGGTGTTGCAGCTGTCTGCCTGCAAACATGAAGTGTCTGCTTCAAACTCTGATTTAATGCAGAGAACAAGGACGAGCGTGTCCTTCGCTGTGAGCATCCTGTCATCTTTCTTTCCCTGCCTGCCCCAACAGCCTGTGACCCAGGTGTCATTTGCCTCCGTTGGCTTTTGTACCATACATGCAGAGCCTGCCTCCTCTAGCTATTGGAAACCCCCGAGGTGTTCTGACTGCCTGGCAACATGTGTGTGGCACAGCCCAGGAACTGGCTGTGAACTCAGGCTGGGAGTAAAGCAGGAAGAAAAGGAATCTTTCTAAGAGCAAATAAATAAGGTGCCACTGGCTGCAGTGAGAAGATGGGGTCAGCTGAGCACTGCCTGGAACAGAGCTGCACTGATGCTTGGGGTCGAGGGACGGTGGCAGGAGCCAGGTAACTCAGCAAATGCTGTTTTATGTTCTGTTGTGTCACTCAGACATCCAGTACAAATCTATTGGGACATGGCAGGCTGTTTTTCCTTTGAACTGGATGAAGCTCACCATGGTTCGTATCATTCCCAGCTCTGCACAGCCTGTGACCTCTCACCCTCCACAATAAACTGCTTTTTCTTCAATGTTTCTGCCTACTCCATCACCCCTCCAGAATTTCTTCCTGGTTTTCTAACTGAGAAATCCCGATAAATTTTGGAGGCTTGAGGGGAAAAACTTTCCTTGTTTGTTTGAAGCTGGAGATTTTTGCTTTAAGTTGGGGGGAATGTTCTTGTCTGCTACTTTGGATTGTGTACGTGCATTCAGGTGCTTGATACTAAAGTACAGTGTTCTTCACACTCCTAAACGCTGGTGGGCTTTTGAAAATCTGTCACATCTTTTATCTCAAGTATCAGGACTTAGGATGGTGGTCCCAAATTAGAGGTCACAAACGATAAGCGGGAATGCAAAGCCCAAGGAGCTGGAGTTGCAGAGGAGAAGCCCACACACACAAAGCACCTGTGAGAGACAGTGTGGCCTCTGCCTGAGGAGTTTGGGAATTCACAGTTGGGAGGAAGGTTTGATTTGTTTCGCTGAATCTAAAAGAGCTCCAGAGGTAAAAACACATTTGAAGAAATGGGTGTGTGGAAGAGGATCTTGTTTCTTCAGTGCTGCAAATGAGTGCATTTGTCTTTCACTTTTAGCTCAATTTTCTTAATAACAGGGAGGTTAATTGCCACTAGAAGTAAAATGAAAAGAACACACAGTGCCTATAGCAAATGGGAGCTTATTATCCGGCCGCAGCTGAGTGTACAGACGTTCGGTAGCTCTGTCTGATGGAACATATGTTGCATTCTAATCAGGTGATGACTAGTTGCTCTGAAATCATTTCAAACAAAGCTGGTTGGTTACAGTAGTCCCTGGTGTCACTTTTCTTTTTAAGTTTTTAATTTCAGGGTTTTTTTGTAACTGCTGGTCACTGTCCCAGTTCTGTGAGTGGGGTGGGCTCTTCCTTGAGGATCGGGTCAAGGGCTTTGTATGTGAAAACACCTCTTGCCTCTGGTTCTTCAGAGTGCTTGTAGCACAGTTCTCAGTGTCTCCCACACTGGAGCACTGCTTCACGTGGTTGTCTGCCCATAACTGCTCGCTGCCTGTTTCTCTAGAGATGGATGTTACCAACTTCTTCCTGTGTTAAACGTAACCCTGCTCTATGCTAAGATTCCATTTTTATGGTTCCCCCTCCTGAAGTTTCTTAGTTTCTTCACTTTTTCTGCTATGTGACTATAGCCACTTGTATTTTGCATTTTCATCAGGGCTTTGAGTTTGTTTCAGGAAGATGATGACGGCGCAGGCTGGTTGCTGTATTATCTGAACGTTGAGGGTCTCTCAGATTGTGCACCTGTTAGAAACCATATTCCTGTTATCACAGGCTGGGTGGAGTTGGAAGGGACCTGAAAGCTTGTATCCTCCTGACCCCCTGTCACCAGCAGCGACACCCTCTGCTAGCCCAGGCTGCCCAAAGCCCCACCCAGCCTGGCCTTTCACCCCACAGAAGATACTGTAATTGAGTATGAGAGTGAAATGATTCAGGGAAGCAGAGGGGACTTACCCCAAGGCTGTGACCTTTAGTTATTCAGAATCTGCCATAGCCAGTTCCTTGCACTATGACATTCTTGCTGTACGGTTAATGTAGCCAGAAAGCTGTTGTGGGGTACTGAAAAAACCCAAATTGCAACAAAAAATAGTGGTTGTGCTCTTCAGTGCAGTGCCTGGGCATTCATTGAAATGGGATTAAGATGGTCATGTAAGGTGCATGCTTAAATGTTCTGTGGCTTTGGAAAACAGCAGAACTAGAAGTAGTGGGTTTCCTTCACCTTACTGAAGCCCAGTGTCTGGAAGAGATAGGTCCTGGATTTGAAAGCACATGCTTCAGTTCTTCATGGGCCTTTCTCTGTCATCTCTGGTATGTGTTTATGCTGCTAGACTGACACGACCCGTCTGCTCCTTTCATACCATCTCTGTGACTCAGCACCAGTCTTGCTCGCTTTGAGCTGCTTCCAGAAGTACAATCCCACGTTTTTCTCATTTTGCTTTATGTCACCAGCTCGGGTCACCCCGAGTTCACTGCTTGAAGCCAAGTGTGTGTCTTTGGTGAATTCATACAGGTTTCACTGTGTTACGGTTTTGGGACATGTGGAGTCCATTGTGTTCTATCTGGTATGTTGCCCTCTGCTGAACAGGAGGGAGGTGGTCAGCATGTTCCTCTACAGCTGGAACAACTACCACCTGCCTTTGCACTGCTTCAGATGGGTGCAGGCAGCTGGATACTCCAGATTTCCTCCTGGCATGACTAGGGAAAAAAACCCTGAGTGATACTTACTCTCTTAGGTGAAGGCCAGTGTCCGCTTTGCATTAGGCTTTGCACTCTAGCAGCACCTCTGCCCCTGTCTGGAAGGCTGTGCTAACAGTGTTACCACCAAGCACTTTGATCTCTGCTTGGGTTTGGCGGTTGCAGCTTTTCCTTTCCACGGTGTCGTGCCCAGAATAGATTTCTTTGATGTTCTTCTCACCTGTCTGACACAGGTCACTCAGAAATAGTTTCTGGCGCAGGCGGGAGCGGCCAGCTCCCTGAAGGTGGCTGGCATCAGGGTTTCACAGCTTAGCCCGTGGGTTTGCGTGTGTTTCCAGTTTGCCAACCGCTGCTGAAAGTGCTGGTTTGACGTGGGTCTCCTGATGGAACCGAATCGAGCAGCTCGCACGGGGCAGCAGCCCCACAGCGACTGAGGCACAGGCTCCCTTGCCAGAAATTGGCTTTTTATTCTTAATTCAGCGAAAGGCTGATCTGAAAACGATTGCAGCCCTTCTTCCCAAACACGGGCCCAGCCCCTGGAGATGATACAGCCTTTGAGTTTGGTTTTTTTATTCCTTTTTTTTAAATAACTAATGAACCTTTCTAACATACTTGTTAAACCACTGCAGTGTTTGTGAGGGCTTTGTGCGTGTGCCGAAAGATCCAAACCACAAGCCCTTTAATGAACTTTACTAATGAAAATGGAGTGATGCTGTTTTTCAGATGGCTGCAGCCCGTAGTCAGCTTTCCACAGGGGATCTTCAGCTGCTGCAGTTGTTCCTCCTTCTGATGCTATGGGGGGAAATGAAACTAAAGAGGAAGACAGTAATACCTGCTGATGGTCCGGTAATGAGTGTAAAATGAAACTGAGTAAAAACAAAGTGGAAAGAGCAAGGTCACTTGGTGCTACTGCAGGCTGGAGAGTTACAGAGAAAGGGAAGTGTAAGAAAGCAGAACAAAATGTGCTTATTTACACAGGTGAGGTTGCCATAAACTGAATGTGTAACTAAGATAAAGGAATAGACTTAGTATCTCCCTTTACTTGATTGTAACACTTGAAATCACGTTACCTTTCCAAAGTTTTACTTTCTGTGCCCATTTGCTCAGCTGTTGAGTGGAGATCAAAGGGGACTACTTGTTCTTCAAAAATGGATTATTTTCCTTTGATAATTCTCATAAGCAGCTCACAGAGGGTGATGCTTCCTGGGCTGTCCGGTAGTTTTCCAGGTAACTTTGAGAAACTTGTCACATCTGTGCTTTGCTGGGGGCAGAAGGGGTGTTCTGGCACTTCAGGAAGGCACTGAGGCTGGCTGACAAAGTCAGGGTGCGAGTGGCACGGTGTTGTTGGGCTTCCTCTGTGCAACACAGTCATGTCAACTTCCTTTTCGGATCAGCCCAGTTTGTACTGGCAATCTGGCAATAAATGACACATGCAGGCATGTGCTACAAGAAAGGAGAAGCCAGCAAGGACACTTCTCAAACACGGAGAAGACCCTAGGCCTGAATCCACTGGCTTTCCTTACGGGGTCAGCTGGAATTTCACAGTACAGAGATGCAGCTGTGCACAGGTCTGAGTAACACACAGCACAGTGGGCAGGCTGGTGGAGGCCCCGAGGGGTTCCCAGGCTGCTGAAGAGGAAGGCTGGAGCAGCACAAAGAGCTTCCCAACTGCCCAGCTGGAAGAATCCCCCACAGGAGCCCAGGCAGCGGTGATGCTGTCTGTCTGTCTGCTGTGGAGCGGAGCTCCTCTCCTGGGAGCAGGGAAAGGGCTGGCACACAGCGGTGGGCTTCCACTTCCCTGCTGCACGGAGGTTGGATGCAGATAGCTAGGTGTTACCTGTAGAGACCAGGCTGCTCCATCCTGTCCCCTCCCCTTTTATGTCTGAATTCAGTTCTGTTCTGCATTTTGACTTTTTTTTTAATACCTCCTCTTTCCACATCTCTTCCCAGCACCCAAGAAACAAGGGATTTCTTTCTCCTCTTCTCCCTGGCCTTCTCGGCCTGTTTCCAGTCTCCTGCAGTCCCTTCTAGAGGTGTGTCATTTAAAGGAAGAGATGTGATGTCTGTGCATAATTATTTTCTCTTGGGCAGTGTCCTGATGCTGGCTGCTCCTTGGGTCACTGTGGAGACTTCAGACCCAGCGTGCAGCTACGCTCCCTTCTAGATGGTAACAGGAAGCTGAAGGACTCTCTTTCCTTGGTCTCTCAGACACACAGATTTAATGAGCAAAGCAAGGAGGAGCAGTCACCAAAGCCTACAGTGTGGTCCCCTCCTTCTCCCACCTGGGGTGGCTCACAAACTGGGAGAAGGCCTGGCAGCAGCTTCCAGTGCCTGCTGCTGCTCTGGCTGCAGTGGCTTTCCTAGAAGGTACTAAGTGCTGTACGATAGTGGCCACAGAGGAAAGCTGAAGACAACCAAGTATTTGACTTCAGGGATGGGCGCATTAGCTGTAATCTTACCAATGAAATCTTATTTTGGATACTACAGTTCCTTAAAGCAAAGCAGGCTGAGGTAATTTTGTCATCTCTCCCAAACCTATGGGACTGATTTACATTGCCTATAGAAGCCTGCATCCTCGGGGTTTCCCATAGAGTCCTGACTGATGCATTACAGCGTAAGTACCAAAGAAAACAGCATGTTTCCCATTGAATTTTAAAGTGATTTCCTATTCCTGTTGATATTTTTAACATCCTTTCTGCTGCAGAAGCACACCTAGAAGTCTCTAGGGTTAGAAGAGGAGATAACTCCCCAGCAGCTTCCTCATTCACTCCTGGTTTTTTAGGAGAATTAGAAAGGAGTCAATTGCTTTCAGAAAATGATTCTGGTCTTTGCTCCCTGTCTGGGGAACACTTCTGTTCCAGTGCATCCCTAAATTTGTGTGGTTTCCAGCTGGTAAACGTAAGAAAGCTGGGGAAAACAAAACGGACTCTTTCTCTGCCCTTTATCTAGCTCATCTTTCATCAGCATATAACTATCAAGTTTAACCTAGATGGAATGCTCTATAAAAACACTGTTAAACCCCTGACAAGACATTGACTGACAATTGCTGATGGAAGACATTTATGTTTTCTTTAATTCTTTCAAACTCATAAACTCTTGAGAACTCTAAAATCTGGGAAACACACCAATCTTGTTCACCACCCTTAAGTCCAGTGCGTCTGCCTACAGACTGTACATCCCAAGACCCATTCAATCAACTTTCCAGTGCTGTGAGAGGCTTGTGGTCCAGCTCAACAAAATGGGATAAACCTTGGACACAAGACCTAATCATGTCCTTTCCCATCTTACTTCTGCAGAACCAGGGAGGCTTCCCATCGTCCCTCACTGTCATCCCCTGGGACCCCACTGATCTAATTTTCTGAGAGGAACTGGGGCGGGAAGGGAAGTCCTGCCAGGCAGCTCAGTGGAAGTTGCCCAAGAAGTTTCAACACCCTATTCCTGGATGATGCTATCCTATCCTATAGTTACCCTGCTTGGCTCCAGCTGGTCTGCAGATGCAGCTTCAAAATCAAATCAAGACAATATAACCTCCATATTCATCCCTTCCCCCCATCCCCCTCCCCTCCCCTTATTTAGGCAGCTAAACGAAATACAAACATATGGACTCTATAAATTCCTTTATGAATGGCCTCATGTGAAATACTCAGCCAAAGCCATGGTTATCATTAAACAAATAACGACAACACTGGAGCGTAACACAGATTGTAGGCAGGGCGGGACCCTCAGCTGCACAGCTCAGCTTGCCCAGCAGCACCAGGCTGCTTTACACCAGCCCCAGGGCTCGGTGTTGCTGTGCTCAGCTAACGGCTACACAGGCACCACAGAGCCCGCACCCCCTTCTGCAGCCCTCCCAGCCACACTCACCCTGCACACAGGGCTGGTTTAGTCCTGTTTGTGGAAGAATGGGCCATGACAGCCAATCTTTGAGCAAACAGTCAGCATAATCACACGTGTATCGACAGCAAAGCAAACCTGACTAAACCAACTGAAATAAAATAGTGCTGGAGACAGGTTTAAATATAGACTGGCTCAAACCCATGTGAAGAGCGGTTCTACTGCCGGGGCACGCTGTCTCTCAGTAATATGAAATGCCATGGGGAATGTGTCAGAAAGGTTTGCTGTAACACACACACACACACACCCACCCACCCACCACACACACCCCCACCCACCCCCCTCCAGCCTACTGAAATTTTTTGGTAATTGATGGTAAATTCTTATGTGCAATCCAGGTACTCCCAAAGCTTTCCAAACAGCAGTGAAACTTCAGAGCACAGTACGTTACAATAAATATCCAAATAATGGTCTTAAACTTATGCCACACCTTCCCAGGAGCTCGGTTCACAGCACTTTAGCTTGTGTGGCATCTGACCAGATTGTCAAAACCCGTTTGTGCAGGGTGCTGCGGGGTACTATAACTTAAAGTGATTCATGCATGCAGCTGTTGGAGCTGCTTGTTGGGTTGTGAAAAAGCTCACAGTGCCAAGTGCTGATCTAAGAGAACTCAGATCTCCCTCAGCCGCCTTGGCTCCGAGTAGTTACTGAACAACAGATGGTAGCATGAGTTAAGCAAACTCAGAAAATATTCTAAGCAGAGGAATAAAGGTGAAAGAGTGGGAATTCTTGAGAAAACACAGAGCAGGAGCATCAAAGCTTGAACTAGTTTTCACATCCAAGCAATGTATGCCACTAAACATTAAAGGGTAGGCTTATTTCTGATAGTGTTTCTGAAGCACTTGTTATTATGGAAGATTTCATTTAATGTGGGCAGAAGCCATGACCTGTGAAAGTATATTACAGCCATTCGGACACCACAGCTCTCATGTATCAAGCTGCACTTGCACTGCAGAACCACCACAGACAGCGCCTGGCACTAGGCCATGACAAAAGAACCCCAAATCACATCATTCTGCAGTAGATCACAAGCACTGGCAGTGATGGCATGCCAGCATCCTGAGCTTTGAGGATCTCTTCAGCAGAGCAGGGACAGCACTACACTTCCATGAGTGGAAAACTTCCTGGCGTTAAGGTGACCAGAAGGGCATGAGGTCTTGCTGTATCCAGCAGCGGCACAGAAGGCCCAAAGTCAGTACAAGGTGTAAGAAAAAAGGTTATAGCAGTGATGAAAGTGGATGGAGGAAACAGTGGAAGGCTTAGACCAGTGAAGAGGGGAAATCCCTCTAACCTGGCCTCCTGTAACTTCAAGTTCTTGCTCTCACTAAGACAGCATACTGCAGCCCCAGCTAGGTGAGGAACAAAGGGTACTTTCCAGACTGAGATGCTTGTGTTGGACAGTGCAGACACCAACTCACCCAAGCACAGCAGTTTTCTACAGAGCTGCTTTGCTCCACACGACGGCTGAACAAGAAAGTGGCTGGAGCCATGTGAAGATGTGACCCATCTAAACACAGAGATATTAAACCAGCGCTGTACATAGCAATACACAGGGCTACACCCAAGGGAGACCAAGTTCTCTCCTTTTCAGAGAAGTGGACATCCAGAACAACATCAAGTTAAACCACTCAGCAGACCATGAAAGGCAGCACTTGATCTGGCATTCTTTTAACATTTTAGTGAGGAGACTGATAATTTGCACATCAAATAGGCAGTTTCAGGCTCACATCTTACTGTAATTCCTGATACTCCTCATCCAAATGGACAGCAGTCCCGCCTTTCCAACCTTGTTTTTACTGGGTTTAAAGATATTTTAACATGTACTTTGGGACAGTAAGTAACCTTGCTCTTATGGAAAGAGAAATCAGAGCAATCAGCTTACTCATTTAGCGAGGTATTACTCAGTGCAAGAACGAGTGGGAGAATCGAGCTCCTAAAATGAAACTCGCTGGGACAGAGATAGAGAGAAGTGCATTAATTTTTGTAGGCAAGCTACTCAGTTATTTAGGCTCAGGAATCTGTATTCTGCGGTGCTGCACGCTACAGCACAGCCCACCAAAACACTTCAGGATATGAGTATGGTTCATCATATCAGTAGTTCTAGCAGAGTAAACAGGATGTAAGCGTGGACATACTCCAACCACAAATCCTTGTACCAGGTCTTTCTGATGGCCAGCAGTCATCAGTGCTTAGGGGAGCAGCAGGTCTAAGGACACTGAGAAATTTCATCATTACAATGAATTCCTACATGTACTCAAAGCACCACCTGTGATGACACCGCCTCACAATCCCCCCCAAGTCATAAAATACTTGTGGTTTTGATTGATAGACTCTGAAGGCCACAGACATGCCCTATCAGTGAACTGGAAGTCGACAGGTTTCCTGTCTGTTTGCGTTGTTTCTCTGCAATGGGGCGTCTCCAGGACAACTACAACCTCTGCATACAACAGGAACACCTCTGTGCCCACGCTGCCTCTGCTCTTGCACAGCAGCTCAACACCTCTCACCTTTTCCACGGCAGGGATGCCCCTGACTGAGGCCTTCCCTGCACAGCTGCCTTCCAGTCAGGCAGCACCCAGCCTGGGCCATGGATGGAGCCACCTGTCCCCAGAGCAGGACAGCAGCAAGGAGGCCCATCCAGGAGGCCCCCACCAGCCCACCCCATGGCCTGCTGAGGTTCCTGTGCTGCCCCCCTGCAGGTACTGACCACTGACCCCAAGCCAGCACCATCCAGAGATGGGCTATAGGACTGTCCCAATCAGCTCCAGGGACAACTCCTGAGGAACACTGCTGGTCATCAGCTGCTGGTGGGGTCTGCCCTGCACATCACAGCCTTTGGTGTCTGACAGCCCAGAGAAGGTCACACACAGTTCACCTGTCCAAACCATACCTCTCCAGTTCGATTCCTTCAACAGCTTGACTGAGTCCAAGAAGCATCTGAACCATGCACTCTGTCCCATGCTCTGACTTGGCTGGCCCTGTGTGGAGCCAGGAGTTGGAGTCTCTGATCCTGATGGGTCCCTTCCAACTCTATGATTCTACTTTGGGGGACTGCACTGAAAGCCTTGCTAATGTCAAGGGTGAAGGACATCCATTTCTTCCACCTGGTGATGCTCAGTTTGCTTGGTCAGGCATAATTTGCCCTTGATAAATCAGCCCTGACTGTTCCCAATTACGTTCTTGCCCTTCATGTGCTTGGATGTAGAGCTGGACACAACCTTTGTCAGGATTCACACTATCACCTTCCTGTGGATTGAGGTCAGACCAACCAGCCCCGAATTCCTCAAATTGTTCTCTTGAAAGAATGGCACAGCCCTCACCTTTTCTCAGTCACGAGCACCATCCCCAGTTGCCTCTGCCATTCAAGGGCGATGGATAGCAGCCTTCTAGTGAGGACAGCCCGGTCGCTCAGCACCCTCTGGGACATTTTGGAACCCAGCTTTGCCATCCCACTGCTGGCACAGCAATCACTGTTCTCTGCCACATCTCTCTGAGAAGCAAGGTGCATGGGATACGTTAATCTAATGCAACAACATGTGGAATGTGAGAAAGCCGCTGCATTTGGTTTCTGTTTGGTAGGTGTTTAAGAAGAAAAAAGTGATATAACTTACATATTGTCTGGCATATAAATAGTCTTGTATATGACACCAATACCTTAAAATTCAAAGAAAATATTAAATGTGTTCCATTTATGTTTGTGCACAGGAGTTAAGTGTTGCTGCTGTCTGTGTAGTCAGCAAAACGGTCCGTGTAGCATTTCAGGCAACTTTTTACAAACTATTTTTGAATTTTAAAAAAAAAAACGTTTTGGAAGCATTTGGTTTGGACCTACAGATTTACGAGGGGGATAACTTTAAACACACCCCCTTCCCTAGCAGTCCAGTGATACCAGTTATCAACCAAGCCGTGAGGAGCTGAGAAAAACCCAAGGTCTTGGGTAAGAACGTACACAAAACTAACGTGGTGTTGCCACCCCGCGGCTGCAGCGTGGAACTGCTGCTGGAGAGGCTGGAGGAACGGGTGTGTTCTACCTTCAGACTCTCGTCAGAGTACAGCACAAGGACTGTAAAACTGCTGCCCAAGGAGCCGCCGGCAGTTTTCTCAAGTTCGGGGCAAGTTTAAGAGCACGTGGATGTAGAGCAGATGAAAATCGTTGATTTTAACATTGCTGTGCAGGCTGTCAAGCGGGCATCTGACCTCACCACCTGTCACTGTCGTTGTCAGGGAAAGAAATGGAAAAATACCTGTATCTTACAGAGTGACAAAGAACAACTGAGAAAGGGAGCGTGATTTCAACTGGTACATTTGGGCAAAACAACATAAGAGAGTACAATTAAATAAATCCTAAATTTTAAAGGGAATTAAATTTTAAAGGGAATCCTACAACCACAAAATTTTTAAGCAATAATAATCTCTGCAAGAGATAAGTAATATAACTTAATGATAGATGTTAATCTATCATTAAGTTTTAATGGAAATCACAACCACAAGAACTGAAAACTTGTAATGAAAGTGTAAGCTATTATAATTTGGTTCCAGCTGAGGCTTTTCCTTAAGGGGAAAAAAAAACCTCCAATGAAATAACAGCACTAGCAAATATCATCAAAACTTGTCTGATGATATTCACAGTTCAAAATGCAACAAACTATAAGAAGTATATTTCAATTTGTTGAGGAAAAAACTATACAAAAGAACAAGATAGAAGAGCTATGTATACAACTGATATAAAATATTGGTTCTATTTTATAAAATAATTTTATAATATTTATAAAATATTATAACATATGCAGTGTTGGATCACTTTCACTCTACTGCAATTTTAATAATGCAAAATAAAAATAATTAGAATAATTTCTTTCCAATTTTCCACGAGCAGCAATTGTTGGTCTTTGAATTATGTAGCTCCTATTTATTTTTACAGAAGTACTAGCATCTTCTGAAGCCTCTTGGCCACTTTGGTTAACCAATTCACTTCAATATCCACATTCCCTTGTTAGATTCAGTAATTTAAAACCCTAAATAGAGTGGAAGAAAGAGTAGAAGGAAACTTAACATCAGGGTATACGTGGTCTTTCTTAGCCTTACCTGTGCTCAGGTGAAAGCTGGCTGGAAGAACAATGGTGTCCTGGAAGAGCCTCCCACCAGGCCTCATTTGGCAGTTGCAAAGCTGTAATACCCAAGGTTAGGTGACAAAGCTCAGTGACAGGATCTTTGTGCTGCTGCAGCAGTTTCGTTCTGCCTGTTGTGGTGTGTTTCTGTTGGATGGTTTGAGATTTTCCTCTCTCTGCTTGGACAACCACACACACTCCTACAACAGTCTGGGATCCAAATTTAGCCTGACAAACGATGGTTGACCACTCCATGGAACAGAGGACAAGCTTGACATATGCAGAAGTAACTGTGGAGATATACTGCCCCACTCTATAATACCTGGTGTTTCCCCAAGCACGGAGGACTTCATGCCTAGGTAGTCAGTACTGCTGGGATCTAGGTGGAAGGTAATGGCAGCACAAAGAGCAAATAGTTGCATCATCCACCACGGTGACACGGTATTATAACTACCCAAAATTACCAGGGACAGGTATATCCACTGCTCTTGAAGACACCCAGCTAGCCAGAACCCTACTTGCAGTTGCTTGATGGTTTTGTGCTTTGCCAAGATCAGACTGGATTAGAAAATTGGATCCTAGCAGAACTTAACTGATGTTCAACCCGCAGCTATGTGGTGTGTGTGCAAAACCATCAAGCAACTACAAGCAGGGTTCTACATGGTGGAAGTATGTATTAGTTATCTGCATGGTGCTGGCATTTGTTGCTGTCTAACCAATTCACCCAGGGGCTAGCTGGGCATTTGCAAAAGAATCTGTTCTAACAAACCTAGAGACAAAGACACTGTTTCCATTTCTACACCTTCGTTGTACCTCTTCAGAAAAGATTCAGAAGAGATAAACCACGTGTAGATTGCTGACACTTCTCAGTATCATGCCTGATGGCAGCAAATACAGCACGGAAGCAAAGCATGAATGTCTCACCCATATTCATACAGGAAAAAAGGGCATTATCTTTCACACCTAAATAACTTGGGGTTTGTGCTCTGTCCCACATTAAATACAGCTGCTTCTAGTTACTGCCAGCTCAGAAACAAGAAACAAAGAGAAGGGGAAAAAGAAAAAGGCCTATGAACAGGCTACAAGTCAGGGTCCAAATGGGTAGGATGCTAAATTCAAAGGAGGGAAAAATGCTTAGGTGCTGGCTGTATTGAATGCGTGCCTGGATCATTTGTGGCATGGCTCCCTTTCCTCTTGGAAAGCAAATGAGCTTCTGACCCCATCTCCAAAATATAAAGGAATTACTCCCTGCACACACAGGACTAAGGTGACTTGTGTAACAACCAGATTTGATCTACCCACCAAGAACACTATTGTGAAGGATGCACGTAATGAATAAAAGCTATTGAAGAAGGTAACTCTTCATAGTAATGTGTGATTTTGTTCTAATGCAGATTGTAGTTACTGAAGGCTATTGAAGTCATTTACCACCTTATATCATCCCTAAAGGAGTATCTGCTATCTTTAGAACCATGTATTTCTAGTATTTACTCACATATTCAGCTTAAAGGAAGTTGTTTTAGCCTGATCACATCAGTTGACTTCCTTTTACACATAAACCTGTGCTCTTTGAGATGTATTTCACCAGTAATGACATTCAGGCCTCAGAAGAAGTTTCTCATCCATCTGTAAAGCCATTACCCCAGGATGCTTTCACCCACCAACACGCTGGCTCCTCAGAGGATCGACTTCCCTTTGAACACCAGGCAAGCTTTCATTTTTGACGCTTTGCATGGAATATGAGGTGAAGAACACACAAGAAATAAAAAGCAGAGCATAAAAACCCCTTTCCTAACTAATAAACCAGACAATTTTCTCTGGCTAGGAGTCTATGCAGTGCTAGAAGTCCCCAATGTACAGCTCTACAAGCAGTGGCAACAGACAATGCCTTCTGAGCAGGAGTTGATTAGACAAAAAGAAAAATAATCCAAAGATTCTTCCCTTCCCATAGGTTTTCTCTGTAGGAAATACAAGGATTTAGAAACAGTCCCCAGTCCTACCACCCGTTGTTCATCTAAGAACTGCAGGACCAGAACAGGTTTCTTCAGTAGTGAGATCTGAGTTTTGGGAGATACAAGCACATGAGAAGCAGGGCTGGGTTGGTTTTTTGGAGGTTTGTTTTTTTGGTTGGTTGTTTTTTGGTTTGGTTTTTCTTTCACACTTTCTGAGCTGGTAACCACTAACAAAAACCCAAAAACATTTCTTGCATCAGGGTGGTGCACGATGTGTGCAAGAGCTGACTACACTGTTCTGTGCTCCTCCCAACATCCAACCACTCTCATACAGCCCCCCCTGCTTTTGTCTTCTCCCAGCTCTTGACTCTGTACCAGGTACATGTCCCAAGGAACAACTCCTCTTGCAAGGGGCAAGCTAGAGGGTAACAAATAAGAACTTCAAGTCATGAAATCCATGTCATTGTTTACAGAGGAAAGCTTTCTGTGAAATACAGCAGTGACTTAATGAGCCAAAAACCCCTATCTATCAACTACTCTGAAACATAAGTCATCCATAAACAAGTCTCATCTCTCTAGGAGCCCAGAACCAAACCAGTACTTTCAGTCTCTCACCCTCAGGAGAGAATGAGGAAAAGCAGATACACACTTAGAGGTTTCAGTTTGAAAAATATGTTTGACTGAAAAACATCTGTGTTTGCTGCTTAAAGCTTTGAATGAAACCAAGCCAATTTTCAAAATTCTCTCCTAAAACTACCATTATGCTGCAACTTACAAATACCTCCCATTCACAAAACTCCACTTTGTTTTAAGATGATGAACATCATCTCTACCCACCCTATGACACCTGACAGCTGGGAGCTGCACCAGAGATCTGCCTCATCCTGATAATCCATCACAGCTTTGAAGAGACAGATAATACTGTGGGATTACTCTACACTGGCTAACATTTGTATAACCAACTCACCTGAAAGACTTTTGTTTGGTTTAGGGGTGGGGACAAGGTACATTTCCCAGTTTTTCAAAATCAAGACTGGAACAAACTATTAAACCCTCCCATTCTAACTGTCTACCAAGCATGAGAGCAGGGAAAGAAACGAGTCATCAGCCAGGCTACACCAGCACGCAGGTGCCTGATCAAGTAGGGAAGTAAGCCCCCCAGGACGGGTACACTAAAGAGCATGAATGCTTTGGAAGTGTCTCTGCACAGTTACACAAGGTATTACCCTGACAAAGAACATCACCTTGCACCTCACTGGGGCCAGTACATCCAGAGCCATGCAATGTGTGGCTACGAGGCAGCGGTATTCGGCAGCAGCTGTCACCCCACCTTTGCTAAAGCATTTACCCCAGCACTATTCTGAAAAATAAAATACCCAGTATGCTTTCAAAAGCACATCAGATGGGGCCAGGAGAGAATTAAGTCTCTCAACTTGCATTGCAAGGGCCTTTCAATTTTTATTTTTTTTTTCGAATAGAAATGGCTACAGGAGATGGGAAGAAGTAAAAAAGTTACTCCATGTAAATCATACTAATCACAGTTGAGAAAACTGGGAAGCCTGTGGCAGACTTTGCTTTGGGAATTCAGGGCAAATAATTTAGGAAACAGAGTGTTAGCTAGGAGTGCCATAAGCATTTCTTTTTTCCTCTCAAACTTCTTATTTTTTTCCTACAGTCTGAAGTCAGCCACTTAAGCAATTTATTTTCCTGATGTAAAGATGACCGTTCTTTTGTCTTATATATTTTATGGTTTGCAAGATGGAGGGCCAGGTGGTTTTGTTCTAAAACTATAGAAAAAACAGTAAAAGAAAGTTATTTTGAGGGGCTTTCCAGTAGTACTTAAGGATAGTCTCACTCCTACAGCACACACAATCTAACCAAACCGGTCTCTGCAATGATGTGAAAGGAAAACAAGAGATGACCTAGTTCATGGAGATTGAGAAAAGCTTTTCTGCTTTAAGTCTGATGTAGTGTTGTTCTTTCTATCACAGGTACCATAGAAAGAACAATTAAAACCATTCAAGCTGTCAGTAATCATAACACATTTGTGACCATTTAACAAAACTTAACCAGAAGTCAGCAAATTCTCTATCTGGAAAAGCCTTCAGGCCTGGCTGATTTCCCTAGTTAGCTCACACACAAAAAAATGTTGTGTCCCCAGAGTAGATTCATGCTCACTTGAAAGTACAAAAGGAGCAACTGATACCTATTCTGATCCCATGAAAGCCTGTCCTAACATGAGCAGATAGCAGACAGACACTAGACGAATATTCTAAATTCTTTATCACATAAGGAACACCTGGTAAGGGAACAAAGCGGCCCCTTCCAGACAGGCATATCACAGCTAGGGGAAGAGGAGAAAGTTGACTCGAAACAATTTAGAAATCCTCAAAATATAAAAGTTTATTTAGCTACAGTGTTAAAAAGTACAATATAAAGATATAAAACATAGAAATTCCATAATTAGTTCATGTGCCAAAAGGATTAACTGACCAGCCGTAAGGAAAAGACTTCATGAAATTGATGGACATCTTAGCCGTAAAGGCCACTTCATCAAGTTTCACACCTGAAATACTGAACAACCATTGCAGAGAACTTGCTCTCCCACATCACCATAACTAGGGAAGAAAAAAAGAAAACAAGAAGAAAGTCAGTGCATCTACTGTTTCTGGAACATCCCATTCCATTATCAACTGTAACCACAGGACTCCCACACAGCACACTTAGTATTTCTTTATGCCACAATACTGATAACAATGGTGGCAAAAACTTAAGATTACTCCTTGGGAGCACATTCATTTACCACTGTCCAGCATACAATACTGCTGGCAGGAAAGAAAGAGGATTTTCTGCCTCTTAGACCATTTAAATGAGAAGTTGGACTTGCATTAAGACTAATGAGACTACTACACATAGATATTTTATTCTCTTATGTTTCAGACAGTTTTACTGCTGCTGAAGCAAAATGAGAAGGGTTCCAGGGTCATCACATGATAAGCTAGGTGTCTTGTTGAATCTTTGTATGCTACAGCCAGTTTTCAGGGCTCATATAGTTAAAACAAGCTTATAAATTCAGAAGGCACTTACTCAACAGTAGAGCACAAAGAACAGGTAACTGTGTTACAGCAGCTGCAGAGCCTGCTGCAGTTCTGGCAGACGAACCGGTCACACTGTGTACATGCTTCTTTGACATCAGCAGTTCTTACACACGACGAGCAGGCTTTGGAAACTCCCACGGGCGGAGCTGCTAGGAAAAGACAAGATTGAGATGTACAACGAAACAGAGAGAGCACCTGAAGTCCCGAGACCGGCCGGAGCGTGGTATCCACGCCCAGCATTAGAGATACAGGTGGCAGCGCTCTGCAGGACACAGCTGCCAGCGCCGGCCCCACCGCTTACAGCTTCGGTGGTTCTTTTATCATTCAACAGCAACGCCACCAAGACACTCTCAAGCAGCCCATACATGCAACAGCTTCTACACCCATCAGGGGAGCTCAAACCCCGCACTTTAAAACAAGAGGCACACGGACAACTACGGGGACACCCCCACCCCCAGGACGAGCGCCGCAAAGCCCGGAGGCTGGAGAGCAGCGCCCGCTGCCTGGCTCACGGACAGCGTGGGGCCGGGCCGGACGCCTGCCCGCGGCGGAGCCACTCACCCTTCTCCGTGGCGGCGGGGCGCCGCAGCAGTTTCCCGTCGTGGCCGATGAAGAGCTGCTCGGTCCAGCGGCGTCCCCCGCTGCCGTCTCGGGTCCCCCCGTCCGGCTCCGGGGAGCGGGTGGCCGCGCAGGTGGCGGCGGGGCTGGCGGGCCAGGCACCCTCCATGTACGCCTGGGCGCCCCTGAAGAGCAGCCGCCGGGTCCTCTCTGCCGGCGGGAAGAGAGAGTTAGGGACGGCTTTCACCCCGCACCTCTCGCCGCCAGGCCCGGGGGCAGCGAAGCGCTGCCTCGCCAGAGCGGCACAGGCCCGGCGGGACGGCACAGGCCCAGCGCTTCCCCACTCCCCTCCAGCCCCCCTCACCGAACACCTCCCGGCAGTACTCCTCGCCCTGCACGCCACGGCTCAGCTCACGCAGCCCCACGCGTGTTTTCAGCTGGAGTGGAGCCCCATCCCCGAAGGGGCAGGAGCGCTTCGGCATGACGGGCCCACTAAGGCCCGGCACCGCCCCACAACCCCTCCCCGCGGCGTCAGCGCCGTGCCCGGCCAATGGCGGGGCGGCAGGGGCGAGCGCCGGGCGCTGGGCGGGGCGGACGCTGGCGGTGTCGCCTCAGGCCCGGCCCCGGGGAACAGAACCATCCTTTCCCCGCCCCTCCCCTTCCCTTCCTTCCCCTCCTTTTCCCTGCCCCTCCCCTTCCCTTCCTTCCCCTCCCCTTCCCTTCCTTCCCCTCCCTTTCCCGCCTCTCCCTCGCTTGGGGTGCCCTGTACTCGGTACCCCCCGGTTCTTTTCGCAGCGTCCCGATCGCAGGAAAATGTCTTTTTCCGCCGCGTCCCGAGGGCCATCTGCCGCCGGACGGGGTTTGTCTGCCGCTCCCGGCCGGCCCCGCCGCGTCTCGACGGCTGGAAGTCGTCTCCTCCGTACGCCCGGCCCTGGGCTCTCTAGAAACCGGCAGGACGAAGCAAACCAGGGTGTTGAAACTGGGGTTTGTCAATAAACCCTCGTTCCCCGTTAGCGTTTGCAGACCTCTCCGGCAGCCCCGCGGGTTATGTCCTGTGTTCAGGCTCCGGTAGTTCTTCCGAAAGCTTTAACCGCCTGCCGAAGCTTTCGCTGTCTCAGTGCAGTAGAACCAATGAAAACGTGCACAAATCCGAAAAGTCACTTGTTTTAAAACCAACAATGAGGCTGAACAACCTGTGTCTGGCCAAGGGTGCTCCTCAGCACCTGTTGACAAGAGCAGATCCCACTCCTGGCCTCTGGGTTTTAAGGGACTGGTTCTCGGTTTCAGTTAAGTCACGGAGCTCCACGGGGCACTCTGCTATCACTGTGTGAGAGGGAATTACTACCTTTAACTCCCTGTTACGCAGAAGCTGTCAGTATGGTTGGACTTGATCTCAAAGGTCTTTTTAACATAGTGAATCTGTGATTCAGCAGCAATGTAGGTATCATTTTCTCCATTAAAAGTGTCACCTTCAATGCTACGTAGCAGTCAGTCTGGTTACTATGCATGTTTTGAAAATACATTGTTTCCTCAGGGCAAATGACACCTTTAAAACTTCTGTTGGTGTTCCTGGCACAACCCTTTGGTGTCACTTCTCCAAGCCTCTTCAGGCTAAGTTGTAGTTCTTCCAGAGTGGTTTCTGAATTAGAACCTTCGCCTGTACATGTGCTAGGATTCTGGACAATATCACAACCAAGTAGAGGAGTGGGGATTTTTTTCCATTAGTGAACATAAAAAACATGCTTCCACTGTTCGCTGAACTGCTACTAGTTTGCAGCTACAACCACACTGATTTCATACAGGTTAATGTGATTTTGGTTTGGTTTTCTTCCTCATAGAGCTGATCAGCCCAGGTTTGAGGTCTATGCAGTGGAAGCTACGGTCGTATGACTCCTGCCACACTTTAGCTGTGAAGTTTTCTGCTTTGGCTTTTTCTGCATGTACTTGCAAATGCATGTTTCAAGATGTTCAGCAGACAATTTTCCACTGTAAACTGGAAACTCGTGGTCTTTTCTTAGTCCCTAAGGAAATTTATTTATAAATATTCATTAGATATACACTCTGAAGTCCCTGAGGCTCTCTGGGGAATATGGAGCCCTGTCAGGATGGAGGGTATCAGCTCACACTGTTTCGTTAAGATGGCATAGGGTAAGCGTGAGTGGAACTCGACTGTCTGAGAACTGGATGGAATTCAAAGGGAAAAAGTTAAAAGTGCTGTTCTGCTTGTGAGGAACAAGTGCTCTTAAATGCTGATCTCAGAATAGGAAGCAGATCTGAAAGCACACAGTGTGTGCTGCAGCAGTGCTGCTGTCACCAGAGTAAATTTAAGGGCCCTTTTCCTGAGGGCTGATTACATATGACATGTGCCACCGCCACTCCACTGCAGGGCAGATGTAGAAATCTTCTGTTGCAGCTGAGACAGCCTCAGGTGGTGGCATCTCCTAATTGCTTTGTAAGCCTCAACCTTAACAACATCTGTTACTCATCAGTTATTTCCTATTTGTAAACTATAAAGGCAAAATAATTCTGCTTGGTCTGTACCAGCACACCTCAGCATCTGACAGGGAGGGAATTGGTTTGTCTGCCAGTCAGTTGACTTGTACCAAATAGAATGATTCACAGAGCTTCATTAGTTTCATAGCTGTAAGCTTTAAGGAAGATCCACTTGTGATTTGGAAGCAGAAGAACAGCAAAGATCTGGTCTGCAAATCTTGCTGGCATGGAGGAGTCATGGAAA
This sequence comes from Porphyrio hochstetteri, assembly GCA_020800305.1. Taxonomy (NCBI): domain Eukaryota; kingdom Metazoa; phylum Chordata; class Aves; order Gruiformes; family Rallidae; genus Porphyrio; species Porphyrio hochstetteri. The sequence goes on along the minus strand of CM036908.1, from coordinate 61,742,883 downwards.
TTAATTCTGACAGTTTCCCAGGTTCGTTAATGAGATTGTTACGTTATGCAGCTTCTGAATGTGAAAAAAGCAACCTGAACAAATTCCCAACCACTAATGGTAACTGTGAAATCTGGTGGTTTGTGTTTATCCTTGAAAATATGTTTGTGAAAGAAAGCAGAGCATAAAAAGACAGCCTTTTTCTTGCCACTTTGCTTCTCCCGGGCCTGTGTGAATATTACAGGCAAATTGCCTGGCTGATAGCTTTGTCACTTACAGAACAAAGACAAATTGCATTTCATTTTTTTCCCAACAGTTTCCGTTTCCAGTAAGCAAACTTAAAAAGGAAAATGGACCGGACTTGCCAAGTCTCTCATTCTATTCCTACTGGTGCCTCAAGAACATCAGGGCAAACACAGAAGGACCCTGGTTGTAGTTCACCTTCAGTGCTTCCAGCAGTTTAGTGTTCAGAAATGTTCTGAACTTAATTTCCACCTGGGCCTTCATGTTTAATAGTTGTCAGTAGGCCCACTCTTCACTAATTTGTCCTGTCCCCTTCTCAAACTGGTAATGTTTAATTTCTTATTTTGTCTAGCAAGTTCTACAACGTAGCAACATATTTTTTCTTAAAGAAGCTTCCTCGGGTTTGTTTTCAGTTTGCCACCTGTTCATGACATTAGGTATCTCCTACATCTGGTTTTATAAAAAATAATGAGTAACTACTCCCTGTTGACTCTGTGTGACATCCATGACTATAAGGATGTTGGCCATATCATCTTCATCTTTTATTGAAGCCAAAATATATTGTCACATTGAAGCCCTGCTTTGCAGTGTGCCCAATGCACCTCACATCTCACATCCCATTGCACTGGGAAAGGGATTGAGCTGCTTGGGAGGTGGGATGGGGAGCCCTGGGTGCCCTAGCAGCCCCTATGCTTTGGGCAGCAGAGGCTGGGTGCTGAGTGCACCCCAAGTACCAAAGCCTCTGGCTACAGACAGCGCCAGATCACAGAACTGCAGGGGTTGGAAAGGACCTCAAGAGATCATTGAGTCCAAACCCGATGCCTTTTCTGTACCCCTTGTAGTCTCTAACGTCCCTCCTGAAGCTGGGTGGTCAAGGTACCAGTTACAGGAATGCTATGCATCTGGACAGCACAAATGTAAATATGTTTTCTTCTTGGTCCCTTCCCCAATAATTCCCAACATCTGATTTGTCATTTTGATTTCTGCTCAAGCACCAAACTGATGCTTTCAGGGAATTATACATAAATGGCTCCCAGCATCACTCCCCTGAGTGCTCATCATTCAGAACCCATCACTCTACATGACCAAGGTTATTTATCTCCCCTGTGTGTTACTGCGTGCTTACTGACATCACCAATTTATTGCCTGTTTGGTATAGTGAGAACCTCAAAAATACACAACTGTAGCTCTTCCCAATGGGCTTTTAGATGTGACTTTTAACAAGAATGCAGCAAACACTGATACCTCGCTGCTCCTCTCCCTTCCTCCCAGTACTTACAAATACACTAAATTGCCAGAAGCTTCCTCAAGTTTACTGACATGCAGTCCCCAGGATCAGAGCAATCCCTTTGTAAAAGCTGCCATCAAATTCCCTTCATGCTAAGAACAATTTAATGAAATATATCATGTTCAAACCTGAACTGCAATAGACTTTGCCTACAAAATGTGTAGAGTTAGATGTTAAATAATCCAGGAAATGACAAGCGATACTAAAATTCTTGTTTTGATCCTTCTGATCCTTCTGTAAGACAATGATGATAAATGTTGGTCTGTCAGCCAATGCTTCTGACTACTCCAAGATATAAATAGAAATAAACAGATTGACAAAAATAAAAATCACAGACAGGAAAGAAAAAAGGAAAAGAACTTAGAAATTTGGAAAAGAGCAATTGAGGAAAATTTTGCCTTCTGTATTAGGCCACGATGGCTGATTTGGCTTTGTGAATGTAAATATTCCATCAGTCTTACTTTCTCCTGCCTGCACCTGGTTTTGCAAGCAGCTTCTCTCCATTTACTGTAGAAAGTGCTCCGTTTTCAGAACGGGGAGCAGATAAATAGCAATCCAGTGGGTAATACTAGCTTTTACACTGTTCCAAATGCCTAACAGTAGCTTCCCACAAGCGTTGGAGGCCCTTAAAAATATTTTACCCTTTATACCAAAGCCCTCCCCTCCACGTGCTTGCAGTAAAAAAATCCCCATTTATTCTATTCTCTCATTATTAGCCCATTTAGAAAGAAACCGAAACACAGTGCCTGGAGGTGGGTCGCTCTCCTACACCCCTTTAAATAAGGAGTTTCCTTAACGATTCCTCTCCATTTATACCGATATAAAAGAGTGGAATTTGGCCAACTCTCTGGTTCCTTTTCTGATGTTTTCATGGTAAAATGGTGAAATGAATGTTCTGGAAATGCTTTGAAATAAAATCTGTATCATAGTAGCTGATGTAGCTGGCAGTGTGCCAGTGTGCAGCCCGCGTGAAGCCAGCCAGAGTATCAGGATGTACAGATATCCTCTGCACAGGACTGAAGCACAGCACCACCCCCCAAGCGCTCCATCCCACTGTGCTCCTCTTCCTGTGCTTTGCAATGTGGGCTCGAAGATTAATAAAATCCATCCTGGAACAAACCTCCTTTTACTGGAATGGCTTGGGGCCGTTCCTCCTCTCCTGTGCCCTCTTTGTGTCGTACCCTGGCAGCGACAAACAACGTGTTTACAGCGGGATCGAAGGGCTAGGCACGGTTCAGACAGTATCTGTCTGCGAGTGCATGTCATTTCAACTGTGACTTGTTAGCAACAGAGTTCGTGTCCTCATCTTGATGAGTGGGTTTGCGCATCGAAAGACGTTCGATAAGCCAATGGTGTGCAGGATTAAGGGCTGGCTCTTGAAGCATGTGGCTGTTGAGCCAATGTTCTGCCGTCTTGGCACGGCGGCCGGTACTCGCTTTTAAATTAGCCTGGTGTGGTTGAATTTCATAGCGTGTTGCTCCTCGGCCAGTGATCGAAGGCAGCTGATCGAAGCACTGGAAGGTCCTACTTACACTAGAGGGCACTCTCAAGGCTGCAAATTGGTTTTGTCTTTGCAAAGATGCTATTGTGCTGACAGCAATAGGCAGGGTTTACAAAGGGGTTGCTTTCTTCAAGGTTATTTTCGTGGTGGCTGTTCGTGGCCTTTCCAGTTGTGTACCTTCATTTCTGCTGCACACTGTTTCCTTTTACTATTTTTTAAATTATTTTAATCTTTCTAGAGAAAGGGAAATTGAGCTCTGACAGGGATAACTGCTGCTCCTGACCTAACGTGTTGCCACAGTGTTCTGATACCTTCCTCTGTGGGCGACAATGTTTTTCATTTAATACTGGGTGGTTGTCTAATTGGTGGTTTCATTTAATACTAGGTGGTTGTCCTAAGAATGCTTTCAATCTGTATTCAGATGCTGTTATTCATTATTCTGCATGGATTTGCTTGGGCAAGGCTACAGATACCTCTGCCTTCACTAGCTTCACACAGTACAAACCATCCTCTTCCTCCCATGATGTGGGAAGGGCGAGGCAAAACCTTTCTCCCTCGATACTATAGGTGCTTCCAGCCCTGTTTTTGTCATTTCATGGTGGAAATGAATCCTTGCTTCAAGACAGCTTTGTATATCGTGCCTTTATCCACCCCTAAAGCAGCCGTGTCACCCAGGGTGCATCCGTGCGGTTCGAAGGGACAATGCCAGCACATGTTGGTGAAGAACCTGGCCCTTAGCCTTCACCATGTCTAACTGATGATTCCCCAGCAGCAGCCCACAACGTGTGTCTTTTTTTAAATGCTCATGGCTATATTGTCAATCCTGGACAGAGAAGATCACTGTCCAGAAAACAGAAGGTTCACAGAGTCCAAGGGAGTCCCCAGATGCTGCCAGGATATGTCACAGCTACTGGGACCATCACTAGGGCTCATGTGTGATTTTCTTAGCATGGCCTTTTCAGTTGAGATCTGTTTACACTGGGAAGTCTTGAAGGCACTCATTCTATCTCCTTGCTCTCTGCTGAGCAGTTCCCATGTGTGATAGTGCTGGATGCCAGTTATAGAACGAGACATTTTTGTGCTGCTGGCATTTCCCCTGGATGGAAATCATCAATACATTTTGCGTAGGGCTCAGACTTCCATCAGCATCAGCTCTGGTATTTTAATGACATAGTCTGATGCGAATCAATCTCTCATAGATAAAATGTCTTATCCCATTTGTAATGCCTTACCTAGCTAATGTCTTTTATTTCTTCCACCTGACCTCTTTTTCATGTATATTAAAATGCATTGTAACTTATTCTTTGCATTTATGCTCAATACTTTCCCCATGTATATACATTAATCCTTTTTTTCTTTGTTATTTCTTTCATTATTTCTTCCTGCATGAGAATTTCAGAGAAGATATTGATATGGCACAATCATATGTTCTTTTCTTTTGTTGTATCCTTCCTGTCTTTAAGATTTGGAAGATCTCCAGGTTATGGAGAAGATGTTCGGTATTGCCTCACTTTCTAACACTGATTCTTTATCACTACTTAAACTCAGGGAAGAACTACCTATGTATAGAAACACATCACCACTGAAAACGCTGCAAATATGAAATAGTAATACTGGCATTGAACAATTGACTGAATAACAGAGCAGAGAGGCCTGGCATTCCTCCTAGCTCTTCAAACTTCACAGCCCTCCAGTGTTCTTCCCAAACACCCATCACTCCTTTGGCTGAGTCCAGCACCCAGCACAGGAGTTTGCTGCTGTTTTATTTGAACTTCAGTTCTTCTGTCAAAGTTGGAGATGATTCTTTGTCCAGCCCTGTATTTATATCAGTGCCCAGTATAGGCAAGTAGAGATCACTGTAGGTATATCCTTATTTCCTCTGCAAAATGTATATACTTGATATCCACTTAGTGGACCAAATGCTGAGGAAATGGGTTTGATCTCTCAGTTACCTTCTCCAGTAATCATCTTTAGAAGCTATAGATAGATACTTAATGCTGTTTCAGAATAGCAAAGAAAACCTTTTGTGAACTTACTCAATAAATGTTTTCCAACTATACTTTTATCTCACATAGACAGGGTTACAGCCCTGTTGGTACAGATATAAACTGCAGCCCAGAATGGTGAGAGAATAGATCTTTGCAGTTGCAAGGCAGGAAGAAAAGCTTCTAATAATCTTTCAAGTCAAGAGTGGTATTGTATTATTCGATAACAGAAAATGTAATACTTTTAAAGGAGGCAGTGAAAAAATCATGCTGATAGCCAGAGGGTTAATAGTCTGGACTCAGTAGTTTGCAAGACTTCAGCAGCTTTTTCAAGGGATGGCTCACTACAAACACCAAGGTAAACGCAAAATGGGATAAAATGCCAAATGGACTTAAAAACAGATGACGCCTGAGTATCATGGATAATAGTTGATTTTATGGACAAAGGAAATGTAGTAGTTTTAATCTATTTGGCCTTCATAAAGCATTTGATATCAAATCATATGGGGGATAATTTGTTTTTTGTCAGAGATTAGTATAAAGCGAGCAAAGAACTGTGTAAGGGGAGATGGAATGGTTGGTGCTCAAAAGCTGTGTCTGTATCAGCAAGCAGTACAGCACTACAGGCACATGTATGTAAAGCAGTTGGTGCTCAGGACCTCCACTGTAGGTGGAGGGTTGCTTGGGGCCAGCTCCACGGACTGAACTCTGGTTACCGTCTGGCCCATAGAAGAGCCACTGCTGGATACCAACTCTTGTTGAGTTTCATCCATAAGGAACCCAGTTTCCAAGCTGACACTACTCCAGAGTGTAAACCAAAGTGTGGAGTAGTGATAACAGCCAGAGCAGAGCAGGATGAAGCCACCACGAGGGTAAAGCCTTGATGGCTGGAACAATTGAAAGAGACAAAAACTGCAGTAGGAAATGCAAATTTCAGAATTCGAACTGCTTTGCCTATTTTCTCACTGTAGGATGCTAAAGAAGCAGTAAAGTTGTAATACTGATGTTCATGTGATTCTGCACTGTAACCACTGCTGGTATGATCTAGTAAAGATGCCCCTGCTTACTACAAGGGGGTTGGACTAGACGACCTTTAAAGGTCCCTTCCAGCCTAACGCATTCTGTGATTATCTGAGGCAAGGCAAATTCTTTAAACAAGAATGCCACATCAACTCCCTGATTCTCCTTTTCTTCTTCACCCATTTACTAAGGACACAGAATATACCATTACAACAGGCACCAGTGGATGCTTAGTGTGAATCAGTCATTCTACTCAGCAGCATGGGTAATGGGAAATACCTTCCCTTCCTGACCCGGCCATGTCACCCTGGTATAGCCCAGTAGGCCATTTGCTTTATCTAAGGTGCAAGTGCATCATTGGTTCATATTCACCCAAGGACCTTAGGTCCTTTTTTCAGAGCTGCTGCTCAGCCAGGTGCTTCCTGATCTGTACTGAGACTCAGGGAACAAGCTTTCTGTTGCCCAGTCTCAAGCTTGTCAAGGCCTTTGCCATTCGTTGTCAAGCCACTCCTGAATTCAGAACTCATTGAAGGACAGGTTTCTGTTCATGGCAGAGCATTGCACTGTTTTAAGAATCCCAATGGAAACAACTCTAAATAGAACAGGTTTGTCTCTGGGGGTTTCCTCTTTGGAAGCAAAGAACACCATGGAACCCTTTTTTATGAGAGTGACGGGTAATACACTGTATTTACCAAGTCTGTCACTTCATCAGGCTCACCAAAGGTTGATTCCAGCACCCCCTGCATGGAATCATCTCCATCTACAGCTGGGCTTCCACAAAGCTCAGCAGCAAATACCATCTCCACACATTTCATGAATTAGGCCCAGATAGCATTAAAAATTTTGTCTGATAAAGGGAAGATGAAGCCACCTCTGCTGTAAGGGCACGGATAGTTGGCTGCCTTTGGCAGTCCTTAAGAAACACATCTCCAGTGCTTCTACCCAGGGTATTTTAAGGATTTCAACCACAACCCAAACTGTCTGAAGTGCTCCGCCACTTATCAGCACTGTAAAGGTATCTCCTGAAACCCAACCCTGTTGTTGGAGATGCTATTTACAGGCCTGCAGTGCAGACTCTGGGGGGTGCACTCAAACTTGGGAAAGGGAACGCCTGCCAGAGGACGGGTACGTTATCTCAAGGCTGCAAAAACATTCACACACGACTGTTGTTTTTTTCCTGACCAAGACATTTCTTTGCCAAGGCAGTGTTAAAATCCATGCTGTTTCCAACCACTGAAAAATGCAGCTGCTGGACCAGTTTTTCTACATTAAAGGAAGTTATAAAACATATGTACTTACAGAAAATCTTCTTCCCTGCTTTGTTTTGGTTTGTTGAGGTTTTTTTCCCTTGCAGTCTCATAGGGCTGATTGGTAAATACTTAATGCACAGTCTCTACTCCAGAAATGTACAGCTATTAATAACACATGAAGCTATTTTAGAACAACTAATTTCCTCTAGGTATACAAGAGATTAATAAGCAAAAATCTTGACATTTCCACTTAGACTCAATACCTCACTCTATGGCTGACCTCTACAAGGATAACTTTACTTTACATTTGAGCAATGTGTAAGGGTTCAGCCAGCCCCACCCAGGAGTAAAAACTGTTCCTTACTAAAGCTCCTTTGTGATGGACGTGTGACCTAGGGAGGTGGGAAACTTGGTGCTTTCCTCCCCAGAGCAGGCTGTACACCACCACTTCTCATTCACATGCTGTGAGTCCTGTGTAGCACTACCATGGTCAAGCAGGCTCCTCACCTCTGGCACCCTCTTTGTCACTAGCAGCACAGATCTAATAAAGCGATGAAACCAGCACTAACAAACTCAAACTAGTAGCCAACAAGTCCTGCTCCCCTGACAAGTGCCTGTACCACAAACAGGGACTTTTAAGGATGAGGTGGCCAGTACTGAAATTTTCTTTCTGATGCCTGGTTACAAGGGTGAGATCAGCTCATCCTTTTTGCAAAAACATCAGCACTTGAAACCAGCTCTCTGATGGATACAAAATTTACTGTAAACAAAGCCAGGCCGCTTCCTCGAGGAATAAGGAGTGGGCTAGAGCTTGACCCCCTGTGAGGTACTCATAGAAGAAAGCAGGAACAATGAAGTAATTAATTGCAACTCTCCAAAGGCAAGATAATGTTTTACTAGGCTGGCTGGCTGCTTCCTCCCTCCCAATCCTAAGACTGGGCTCGCCAGGAGGCAGAAACAGGCAGCCAGCAACAAAGCAGTCTGCTTTCCCAGTGGGTGATTTCAGCAAGGACAGAATCCCTCAGTTTGGGGCTTTTAAAAAATTTTTTGCCTCAGGCATTGTGAACTCTGGAATGAAGAAACGTTAACAGAGCAGTTCTCATCCAGCTCTCAGACATTGCCTCGAATTGTGCATTAACTTGACATCACTTACCACACAGGTCACTCTCCTGCTGTTCCAGGCTCCTTCTGAAGCAGGCAAGAAAATGAATGATTTCTATAAAGGCTCTGAAGGCCCAACAGCTCTTGTCTGAAGCCCACTCAAGATTTGGAGGTGGTAATTATGTATCTGAGCCACTATCTACCATTTCTTTCTAGCACAGTGCTCTTGATAAAGAATGATATGGAGTTCATGTCAGTTGTTCTGAGCCAGCTGGTAAGGCAAGAACATGTTTGCATCAATTAGAAAATTTGGAGTTGTTTTCTGTCATAAAACCATTGTTGACTCAGGTCAGCTAACACAGAGAATCTGTAGATTGAAAGAAAATATCCACTCAGTATTGCTGCTAGTTAGTTTTTAAAATCCATGAAATATTGAACCAGTTTTTTGTATGAAGTGTATTGTGAAAGATAGAAATAGATACCAAGCACTATTACTTTAAATTGGTTTTAATACATCTTTCAGGACAAAATAAACAGGTGTGGATCCAAAATTCATCTGAAAAAATCTGTGTAAGGTATAAGTTTGCACATTACTATGGAAATGATTAGTTTTCTTTCCTCTTATAAAGTGCATTATGCCAGAACTGTAAGACCATATATAGCCAAATTAAAAATTACAAAAGCTTCAAAATCCTATGCTGCGTGTGTTAGGAAGCATACACCTGGCTATGAAGGCCCGTACTGTAAGGGTAAGGGTGAGAAAAATGTGTCAAATACATTTATGTGCAAGAGTGAATCAGTAATTGCCACTTAAAAAAAATCTAAAATCTTTACCACAAATGATGCTATTTTGTAGATGTTTACCCTTATTCTTCCATCCAAATATCTAACAGGAAGATGCATCAACCAGTTTTAGTCATTATTATTGCATTGGGCTGGGGAGAAAGAAGAAATTAAATTCATCACAGGGATTGTTATTAAAATGAAATTCCAAACAATACAAAATAATACACAAGGGAAACAGCCAAAATGAAATCAAATTTACATAAAAACGTCCTTATTAAGCACTGTGTCACTCCGTGGATTAAAGAACTTCTCGATAAAAGCCTGAACTCACTGACAACACATAGGAAAACTCACTAGGAGAACTTTCATTTAAAAAAATCCGTGCTATAAAATGAAATGCATACTATTTTTATGGTAATACTGTAAGTCGTGGGATAACTGCCTATTACATCATGCCCACTGACAACATCTTTGTGTTTTTAATGAATCCTTGAACGCAAGGACAGGCAACATGGATCCAATGGAGACTTAATCAAAAAATTACATGATGGAAAATAGGAAGAATAGGTGAACAAAAGAATGTAAGCCTGTGAAAATCAACCTATAAAACCTGACTTTTTCAATATGCCAAATACTTCATTTCAAGTTGATCATTTAATCCTGTTGTTCAGCTTTGTCTAAAAATCAACCAAACCTTAAATCAGCCCTAGCAGCAACCTCCTAACACAATGCACTGATGAAGATGAGGCCAGGAAAGGAACAGGTCTACATCATCCAAATGTCACAGGGTTAAACCATGTGAAAACAGAACGTAATTACTGTATCTCTGAGCATCTTTATGCTTAAATGACCTCGTATAAATGAGGCAGGTTTCACAGTGCTTGTAATAATTAGCACTTACCAAGCACCTTTCAGAAAGTGCTTTGCAAACATTAAATAAGGTCAGAAACCTCATTGCTCTTTTGTTACAACACCCATAAATATGATGGGGACAGCATCCTCATCAGTGTCAGAGCAAGGACTGTGGAGCTCGACCCACTGACCTCCAAAAACCAGTTTAAGAGGCAGAATTCCTAATTGCCATTTTACTGCTTGCAGAACAGTAGCAAGGAGATTAAACAATTTGTCAAAGGAGTTGTAGCTGAATTAAGGATTCATGGTTTTGGACTCTATTTGTTGTTTTAAGAGATTAAGTATTTGATCGTTGCATAAAGCTACAGTCTGTGATGAACTGGGGTACGACTAGACTGCACTGGAAGGTGTAAGAATTCTACCCTACAAGCAACAATACATCCATAAACAGTTAAATTTAGTGCTTGTACCGGTACTGCTGTTATTGCTTCTTGACATAAATTGGTTTGAAGATGAGCCATTATGCAATACTGAGCAAGAAAAGACAATGGGGATGAGTATGACACGATACTCAGAAAGGTTTCTGATTTTCCCCCATCTCTGATGCAAAGAACCTCATTATTTCATATCCTTGGAGTTACCATCTCAGAACACACATAATGGCATTACTGGGGTTGTGACACCATTTCCACAGCCCCCAGGAATGATACAAAAGTATTGTTATAGCTCTCAGATATACATAGAAAAAGGAACATTTACTCAGAAAACGCCACAGTTAGGGAATAACTCCATTTCTAGTGTATTTTTTTTTCCCCCTCTACAAGAGGTAGACCTTTTTTTGAGAGCTCTTAAAGTATAGCCATTACAAATCAGAAGATCCACAAAGAAGTCCAAGTGTATTCTTGAAGATTCTGGGACCTCTCCGTGGCTTCTGCATGTCCCGACCCTGGCTGCCACATGTCATCCCCTTCTATAAATAGGCATTACATTTTGCTGAGGAAGGTCAAAACGTGTGAGGGGTGTAAATACTGCAGCAGTCACGCATCGATTTATTCTTGGAAACCTAGGAGCTGTGGAAGTGAGTGTGCCTTACAAAGCTGCAAGTCCCAATTTCCTCAAGAGATACCGACAGTAAAACTTTGGAAGTTACAATTGCTGCACTAGCAGGAATAAATGTCTTGGGTTCACTGTCTCAGCTCCACTTTCCCCATGTGTTTTGCACACCGAGGAGACTCTTCTTTCCATCTTCACTCCTGCCCTGTTGCACAACTAAAGACTGCAGATCTGGCAGTTTCCATAGGGATGGTCTGCTAGTACCCAGGATATTTGAAAGAATTATTACACAGGTCAATCTTCTCCAGTTTGGCCCCTTCTACAGATGTAGTCTCAGTTACTAGAATAGGCTGTCTGATAAAAATACATTAGCGGCTCTCCATTCATTTTAGTGGGCTATTGAAAATCATTATATAAAAGATATAGATATTTTGTTTGCTTTGCTTTGTGCAGTCAAAAATACCTACCTAACTTCACGGTATTTTAGAAAATGAAAATCTGTATAATCTAACAAATTTAAGTACTCGGCATCTGTCTTATTACTGCCAACCCAGATACACAGACATTTTAACATCTGAAGTTGAACAAATCCAAGCTTCACAATTCTAAAGGTACCCAGTTAACTACTGGAAAAGGCTTAATACTGGTTTCAGCAAGAAGAAACAACTCTATATGGATGTCAAATGCTTTCAAATAGTAACATATCTCAAATAGAAAAAAGAGATTTCCTTATTTTGTTAAGAATACTTTTTTTATGATGGCCACCAAGGAGATTTTACACTGAATTTACTGACAAACAGAATATATGTGTTTTTTTCTATTGAATTCCCAGTAAAACATGTTGGTTTTAAATAGCATCTCCATTTAAAGAGGAAGCAGTAAGGAACAGATGAACATTAAACTGTGCTTCTCATCACTGAAGTTCTTCATTTGGTTAGAATAGCTGGATCATCGACTCTCTGGATTTTCCAACTCCGACCCATTTAACTAGGGAGGAAAACACATGTATTACAACAATTACTCATAGTAAATATTACAATAAATAATTTGGAATAATTTTCACCTTTCATCATGCTTTGCTAAAAACTGGCCAACTTTGTGCTGTCACAACACTAGGAAGTCCTACTGACAAAAATGACTCTGTTCCTGCTGCGTTATCAGACTAGAAGTGCAATATCCTGAAGTTTGAAAGCATGAACCAATGAATACCATGAACACAAAGCAGATGGAAGGCCTAACAGAAGGTCAAACATATTTCTTCCAGGTTTAACTGCCATTGTCATGAGTGATGTGTAGCTAAATCCCTCCACAGATGAAGTAAGAGCTCTGCCAGACTGAAGTTTCTTGATGTGGACCAGGAGATAGTCATGCACACACACTATAATACTGTTAAATGTAAGGCTGCAGTTAAAAATGTTATCCAATGTGAGCAGCCCCCTTGAATACCATAGTATAATTGGTCTGGTACAGTTTTAATTGCCCATGAGTACTACTGAAGTGACTGTAATAATTCTCCTTTAGCCACCAAACCCACCAAGGCACCCTGCCTTCACACCAAGAACCTAACCCTGGATAACAAGCTAAACACTCTTGTATCCATCATGCCACACATCTCCCAGTCAAGCCACTCCCTGACTAACAGATTGAGCACTTTTACAGAGTTCTTCCCATCTGCTCTATCGTCCTCAGATGTACATCTACAGGAAGATGTACCTGGCACTCCGACATGGTTCTCCACACAGCGGATGTAATTCTGGGCCTTGGGTGGGAGGTCTTCCCATTTTCGTGCACCAGTTGTGTCAGTCTTCCACCCAGGCATTGTTTCATACTCCACTTCCACCTTCTGTAGTATCTCCTGATTAGCTGTGAGAGAACATTTTTTGTCACCGTTGATTTTAGCTGTTCCAACTTAAAAACAACACACCCATGCTTCTTGACCAACAAAGTCTTTTGACAACATTTAAAAACTGACACATGAAGAAACAGTATTTCTGCTAGTTGCTTCACTCTTTCATTCTTATTTCTGATTTTTTTTTTTACATAGGAAGATAATTCTGATTCAAAAAGATCCAGTAATCCAGATTCCTCTCATCAAAAATTTGAGGATGCACCCTATATTGTCAGAAGGCTACAGCAGTATTTTTAAGAAAACAAATTATTTGAAGTTTACAATGGTTTCCATTTTTAGTTGTGTTTGCATGTAACAAAAGAGAAGTCCTCTTGTAGACAAGGCACAACTTTTTAAAAAAATTTTACCTTAATGGAACAGAGTCTGACATTATATGATGGTAGCTTATAAACAGCTTTATTCTGCTTGTGTCCATCTCACTTTTGCACAGCTTAAGCACTGATTTTAGATTTACTTTACTTCATTAAGGGCTATTGTCAATGATACACAGTCACCAACTTGAATCTTGCTGACTTTCAGACCCCTTGTGTTGTCAATAAAAAAATAACATCATGGCACAAGACAGAGAGGCCCTAACACAAGATTTTTATTTGCTCTCAACTTCCTTCCTGTAATCATACATAAAGACGCAAGGTGACAGGAAAATGCTAATGGACTGATACAGTAGCCTTTATACTGGTATCACAGTCCAACAAATTTCCATTGAAGGTATAGCGAGTCAGAAACCAGCCCAATTTTAAAAAGCAAACAGTCTTTCCCAACAGGTATGACTTAGAAGGCAGGAAAAACTAAAATGAACATAGATATTTAACAACATACCTGGAAAATATGGAATTCTTTTTCCACCCAGTTTGTAAGCAACACCAATTTTAATCTCATCAAGGACATCAAGAATATCCAGTTTTGTTAATGCCAAACTGTACAGAAAAACACCGGTTAGAGTTACACACATGATGAATCTCCTCTTAAATACCTTCCACCTGTCTCTCTTTTCTCCTCCCCACACCCCCCCTTCTTTTCTTGTGTATTCACAAACCCAGCTGAGGCAACCCAGCAAGCAGAAATACACAAATACATTAAACTGTGAATGTTGTTAATGGAAGTCATGCCTCTGGGCTGAGTCTGTGACTGAGTTACTAAGACGCTCCCAAATGCTTGCACTGCTCACACCGTTCAGTTCAGCGCATGAAGATACAAGCTGACTGTGTGAAGTGGTACTTACTGGACTTGGTTTGGATGTGTGTTATTCCTACTGATTAACAACAACTACAAGACAGACTCATTACTAACTAATATTTTTAAAACAGATTTCACAAGCATGAACCTGGCTATTAAAATCACATGAAGCCTCAAGGCAATACTGACCAAAAACTAACTGCATTTTCTGATTCATTGATCAGAATGAAAGTGCATTTTAAAACTAGTCACATTCTCTAGACACAGTATGCCAGACCATGTTTGGTAAAAATATGAGTAGCTGAGGATTTAGATAGGTATATACATAACAGTCCATGAGATATGTGCTAAGTAGTATACAAGGTATGCAATGATTAAATGAAAAGAGCTTTTGGGAAAGCAGCAGGATAGGGCCAGTTCTGCAACTTCTATTGAAGGCTTCAGCTCCCAAGCTTTTTAACTGTCACAATCAGCAGATGACATAGCTGTGTTGATAGAAGTGCAGAAATTGTATAGAACTGAAATGGAAGGCAGCGTAACACCTTCCCAATACTATTTCCACACAAACTAGAGCTGTGTAAGTTAATGCAAGATATAGATCCAAATTAAAAAGTATTTCAAGAATCCTTCTGATAAATTACTGACCAAATATCACTGTTCCTTTGTAACTGTAGCAGCACAAACAATGTTAGCTCTCAGCTTATAAGATATTAAAATACCCAGGGTGATGTGTTTGCGTATATGAAAAAGTTTGCCTGAAAGGACCAGTGTCTACGCTTTATATGAACAAAACTGTAGTGAATTTTTTGCAACTTTTTCTGAAAATACAGACTGGTAATTAGTTATACATTTATGGCTTGTGATAGTTACCATTGGCTTAGCATTAGACATAAGCTAGCTTGACAGCACTAAAGTTTCGAACAGTTCCTTTGAGCAGCCACTTTTCCCTTAAAAATGTCAATTTATTACATATTTTGAACTATAAAATAATTCATTAACCAAGTAAGTCGCTCAGTCCTCAAGAAAATAAAACTCAGCCCATTAAAAGTAGACTAATACAACATTGGATTACATCTTTGTAAATAAACAAACCAGCTAGGACTGGAATGAAAGCTGGGCCAGTTGCTGTACACTGTGTCATCCCACTTGTTTCATTTAAAGAGGCAGTAGTTCCAAATGGCACAGATTTGGTCCTACAAATATGATCCACTACAGTCAACCACAGCTCAAAACCAGTGGGTTTCAGATCATTGCATAAGTCAGTATGAAAGCTCTAACAGCAAAACATTAGAAACTGATACATTGAGCCAATCTGATGTAAGCAAAGTGAAAACATATATGAAAAAAAATCACTATGATGTTGTAAAGTCACTTGATTTGGGAACAAGAACAGGAAATTAGGCTATTATTAACATTAAGACAATTCTCAGGTGCCCGTTGTGAATTATTTTATTGCTTAAAACGTAACACTTTACTGGACTTATATTAATGTTACCTACATATTTATTCTGCGAAGCACAAAATTATCACTTCCAAATGTAGCGCAAAATCTGTGATGCTTACGCAGTGAATCCGTTGATCATATGAGCATATTTCAAAATGACAAGATCTAACCAGCCACAACGCCTCTTTCTGCCAGTAGTTACTCCCCATTCGTGGCCACGGGACTGTAAAAGATCTCCAATTTCCTACAAGAAGACGAAGAATGCTAACAGTATTTCACTGAAGAACAGCAGTAAAACAAAAATACTAAAAAAATATAGATGAATTCAATTCCAAACTTGTTTTGTAGGGGGAAAAAAAAAAGAAAAAAGAACTAAGTTTAATTAGAAGGGGAGTAAGGTGGAGAATAAAGCCCCTCATGGTCAAGAGTTTTGGAATTCAGTCACTAGTATTTCTAAAATCTTTACTTGGTATGACTACTTCATGTTCCAAGGAGACCCTTTCCTTCCTCTTTCATCCAATATGAAGATTTCCTTGACAATTCAGCCCTGATTTTAATTTTGCTTGCATTTACTTTCTTCATCTGGTCTTTTGGCATCTATTGTTTTTGGGAGCAAGACCCATGTCCCAGTGTTTGGGACAAGATCAACGCTTGTACAATGTCTAGCTCAGACTCCCTGACCATGCCTAGGACTCTTGGGTTCCACCACTGCCATATGTGTTAGGTTATATTGTGTTATGATGCATTAAAAATGAAGAAGTAAGAAACTTTACGCTTGTGATTCATAAACCAAAACAATATCACCAATACATCTGAGCCACTGGAGAAAAGATTTTAGTGAATAAATCCTTAAATTAGATTCAGATCACTGACCTAGAGATTGCTGCGTGCATAACTCATGATCAATGCCCTGAGCTTTCTGGCTTCTTGATA
Source organism: Porphyrio hochstetteri (assembly GCA_020800305.1). NCBI lineage: Eukaryota > Metazoa > Chordata > Aves > Gruiformes > Rallidae > Porphyrio > Porphyrio hochstetteri. The sequence goes on along the minus strand of CM036908.1, from coordinate 61,726,363 downwards.
ATTAAAATACAATAGACAGTTTAAAAGTGTCAAAATCTTTCCCCTTCCTTTTATTGATCAACTTGTGCATGACTGGCTGATGCACACACCATGTTTATTCCCTAAATGACACAGAACACAGGCTGTTAAGCACAGGAGCTGTATCTTGTAGTATCTGCTTCCCTGTGATGGACTCAAGTCCAGCCTACAACAGACTTGCCACTGAAGCACACCTCATGGTATTACATAGAACAACGAAATCTGTTTTCACATCATTCATCACAACACAAGTGTGGTCATTGTAATATAACACTACCACACTCATGTTTCTCTCCTCTGAAGAAAAACACACAAAGTTTATAACGTAACTCTTTGCGAGTGCTTGGCAATGTTATAATTTTGGTACTTATTTAGACCAGTATGCCTTTGACTTTATTTTATAATGCTTTTGACCTTATTTTTTGGCAACTGTATATATATATGTATATATATAGTGCATTTTGTAACATTAAACCTACATTAATCTGCTCAGTGGGGAAGGCTCCAATCCCCACCCGGGTAGTGTATGCCTTCACCACGCCGTATACATCACCGACGTGCTGGGGGGGAACGCCAAGCCCAGTGCATACGCCACCTACGGTGCAGTTCGATGAAGTCACAAAGGGATACGTGCCTGTCAGAAAAAGCACAGCAGCACAAGCCTGTTTCAGCGATAAGAAACAAAGACCAATTTTCCTTTGAGTTGAAAGGCGATTTTCGCCTCCGTGTTGGGCTTTAAAACTAAACTAAAAGAGCAGCCAAAGAGCAGGGCAAATTCTTCTTACTTATGTGTCCTCACTTTGCTTTTAAGAGAATAAATTACACTGCTCTTCCCCAAATTGCTTCCTCCTGTAGTGAATAATACGCACTTAGGTTTTTAAGTCTCTATAGAAATTCCCCCAAAATGAAGGATTTTTTCCCACTCAAATAACTCTATTCTCCTGGTAATTTATTTAAGTGTATTATCAGTGAGGAAGACAAATAAGAAAACATTACTTTCTTACACTTAAAGAGCTATCGGGTATGTGCAATATGTTTGGATGCGTCAGCTTTTCTGCATTCATCCTTTGCCATTTTCACGAGGACTGCCCACAAGGGAGAAATTCAAAGCATCTCAATACTACTTCCATTAGGCACTGGATCTATTACAGGATGCTGCTGCTGTGTAAAGCTTTTTTCACTGTCCTGTGTATCACAGAAAGTATTTCCGCAACACCCACAGAGAGGCTGCTTAAAGGTCACAATGTGAGATGCCCAGTGCTCTACACAAGCACCTCTATCTGCAGCAAATTTTCTAAGCCTTCAGAGCTTATTCATGGTCTCTACACAGTGACTCTGGATTGGAGCATCTCTCCAACTTTACATTTCACCTTTGTGGAGTCTGAAGTAGTTTAATCAGACTTTTGGGATGCGAGAAGAGCAGAGATCAAGTGAAGAAGCCAGACCTGTGGGTTATCTGCACCTGTTTAATCTGCCTTCTGCAGCAGAGGAATTATTTCAGCAGCATGCAGTGGGTGCCTGGAATGTACAGCAATGTGCACACACTTAGAAGTAATAAAAGAATATCTGGAGTAAAATTTCAATTCCACTGGAATAAACTTCAGTAAAAATCAATACTTAAAACCTAAGTGCTTAATCCTGTTAATGATACAATCCCTGGCTTGCTGTGCTTTACTTTTGGGAGATCTGTTCCTATTAGAGGAAAAATTATTTTGTTTCTCTGTTTTCCTGCTGTTTGTAAAGCTGATATAAACACAAATTAAAATAAAACTAATCAAAATAGATCTAACCTCTTAGGACTTGAGTTCAGAATTGAACTTACCAAAGTCAATATCAAGTAATGCTGCATTGGCTCCTTCAACAAGAATCTTCTTTGGGGAGCCATGAAGAGCTTCATACATAAAATACACACCATCTCGAACCATGGGTCTTATTTTTTCAGCATAACCCTGCAAATTTGAGGAGAAATGTCAGCTTCCCCAGACAATAGCTGGAAGCAGTGAACACTTCTGAACACTTTTGAAATACAAAACATACAGACAACCCTAACACTCCAGTTTCAAAAGCTGTGTTTTACCATTAGTTTATATTCTATTGAAAACAAGTCAAGGTATTGAACCACTCATACATGAAAACATAATTTGTTAAGGTATTAGAATTTCTGTACCTTTTCTGTTCATAGAGATATTGTATACCTACCTCATTTTGTTGATGCAGTATCTAAATAGTGCGCTTGTAGTCTGGCCACACTGAGAGTGGGACTTAGAAATAGCACAAACTCCTCCCCCCAAAAAAATTAAAGTCACTACTCACAAATACTATTAAAAAAAAAAAAAAAAAAATCTTTAAAGGTAGGGTGTCAGCTCTGACCAAGTACCAGACAAAATCTGGGAAAGGTGAGTGGTTTTTTTTTAGTATTCTCTTGTCTTACATAATTGTGAAAGCAGATGTTTTACCAGTGGCTCTTCCTATCTATTTATTAAAAAAAGCATTTTTTCTAATACCAGAATCTTGAAACACAGCTTCCATAAACAGCTCCTCAGCAAGCACAGGAGTCTCTCAAGACAGCCTAGATCAGTCACAGCTGGAGACTGCCTACTGCAGTGTCACCCTACGTTCTCTTGGCGACTTCAACACAACACAGATATGTCGAAAATAAAAATATTATAGGAGAAATAAATCATCCACAAAATGTATTTTAACTCTCAGAATCAGAGAGCACTATTACAAAGCATAGCTACTACTTATCAAAAAGTTCTATAATGATGAAGAGATGCATTTTTAATTTAAATTAATTCATTCAATAAGTAGTTCTGGTACACTTCATTTTTACTTTTTGAATTAAAAAAATACTACTGTTTTCTTCTGTACGTTCAGTGAAACAAAAAAATGTGACAACTGCTAAATTCTTACCTTTAGCTTTTTCAATTGTCCTTCTATATCTATTTCCAACGTGGGAAACATTGACTTGTATTGTTGTGCCAGATTTTTAAATCTGTAAAATATTGAAATTGTATCATGAAAAATCCCTCTTCGAGTTACTGTTCAAAGAACCTTTGGCAAGAACTCAGCTTACACTATACACAGTATATATTGAGAGCTACAGGGAGAAAATGCCAAGAGCTTTGACACCTCAACCAGTGCATTTCCCAATGTACAAAATTGCATTGTAAATTATAGGAAACTCTGTGAAGTACAGGCAGGATACATGCACATTATTCCCCATTTTCTTCACCTTCTAGGCAATTTATATACAACGTTCAGACATATATTTAAAACCATCTCTTTAAAAGCAAATCTGTCAGCCAAAAGGTGTCCCTCTTTAATGTAGCATTAAGAAATGAAAATAGTTGTACCTTGAAGAAAATTCATCGAAGTCAGAAAGGAGGTCACAAATTCGAAGGCCTGTTCGTGCAGCTTTGGAAGAATATGTTGGTCCAATCCCCTTCTTTGTGGTGCCAATACTAATTAAAAAGAAACCCCCTCAAATTATATGCATATAATTTGGCGTAAAAATTTAGCATGCATTTTTTTTAGCATAAGCAAAAACATGCTTCATGCTAAATGACTGTGTTAAAGCTCTTCAATATATCATATACTGGGCAGGAAAACTGAGACATCAAAAAAATGATGACATCTATACAGCAACTTTCATGCTTCAGTGGATTAGCATAAATATTGCTAATACAGTATTATACAGTAATAATGGTTCCTATATTGTCCTGTGGTACTACTGCATCCCTTACCACAAACAGTAGGAAATAAATGTAATTTAGCAGCACTGTCTATAGCTGTGAACAACCAGTTCTGTGAGCAATCAAACTGGTTCCCTATGGCTCTGCCATCATTCATACCATCTCTGTCCCTATGAACTCTTCCTGCAGCCTATAGAATCACAGACTGGTTTGAGTTGGAAGGGACTTTCAAGACCATCCAGTTCCAACCCCCTGCGATGAGCCTGGACACCTTCAACTAAAACAGGTTTGTTCAGACCCTGTCCAACCTGACTTTGGATGTTTCCAGGGATGGGGCATCTACCACCTCTCTGGGCAACCTCTTCTAGTGTTTTGCCTCCCTCATTATAAAAAAATTCTTCCTTCCTTTACCTTGGTGAGGATAAAAGTAAAGCTGTTTTCCAACCTACATGCCTATTTTCATGCACATTTCAGAAATACAGCAATTTTGAGATCTCTGTATGTTAAATTTTACTGAAATTGTCCAGTGGGATCAAAGCCTAATAGACTAAGAGACAAAACCAGAGTTTGTTCAACATCATCATTCTTTCAGAAGCCAGATAAATGAAGTATGAATAGTTACATACTGTGTTGAAGTGTAAGGTTAAAATTTAAATAGAAAGTACTATCTCCATGAGGTATGATGACAAATGCGGAACCTAACCATGCCAACACTTCAGACTTGACGCAGAAGAGCATCACTAGTCTGATATCAAACTGGATTTGAAACATCATTTGAACAGAAATTAGTTTTGCTGATTAGGTGGGAATTTCAAAGGGTCTCTATATGTTGTAGAGAATTGAAAAATGGAAATACGTAGGAATTCATGCCCTGCCTTTTCAGTAATATCTCAGAGTTTGTCCACCAACACAAGCAAGAGCAGAACAGACACTGAATTAGTCATGTCAGCAAGGCTCTATAGAAATACACTGCATTTCTGTTTCCCAAAATTACACCATTTTTAAATTTGCATAACCATTAATGAAATGCTGAAAATATTTACTTTTTTCCTTCTTGTGCTTGTCGTTGCACTTCCTGGAGACCATCTACTGCCTGGTGAAAGTCAAACACTGCAGTGGAAAATCAAATGGACATAGGGGGAGACCAAAGGAGAAAAATATTCTTTAAATCAGAGCTGTCTGTAATTTCAAGACAAAGTGCCTGTTATCACTGACAGTGCACAGGCCTCCTCATGTGAGAGCAGAGCAAGTATTCCTTAAACATTGTGAAAATATATAAAACATCACTCTCCAGCAGACACAAATTCCATTATTATGCTTAAGACACACAACATCGCAAGAAGCTACATTAGGTCAAATACACGACTCCTCACTCCTCTACAGAGTAATAGTGTAATTTAGTATGAGTTAAATAATCATTTCTGAGTTCCCCCTCGCTTCAATCATCACTTACCTATATGGGCTCTATCTGATATAATCAGTCTTTTCTCCCAATCTTTCAAACCTGCCAGAAGATACAAAGAAAAGTAGGACTTAAGCTGCATTGATTAATCAGAAGTTGAGATTTGCTTTTAGTTTTTCTAGTCTTCTAGTTTATACAGCTTCTTCTGAATGACAGAATCACAAGGTTGGAAAACACCTTTAAGATCATCAAGTCCAACTGTTCCTGTCTTATGCTAAACCATATCCCTAAGTACCTGATCTACCCTTTTTTTAAACACATCCAGGGATGGTGACTCAACCCCTTCCCTGGGCAGCCTGTTCCAGGCCCTGACAACTCTTTCAGTGAAAAAATTTTTCCTAACATCTCATCTGTACCTGAAGGCCACAGACAAAATAAAAGGGATAAAACATAAGTGGAATATTCCACATATTAGGAATGTTTTTGTTAACAAAGTTGCCTCGTTCTACTTTTTCAGCTTTCTCATTTTGGTACAAAGGTATTGACTTCCTAATGCCAGAATGCTTCTGGCAAATAAGCAATTCTTATTTTAAGGAAAGATTATTGTTTAACTTGCTATATGATAAATCATGAACTCCATTTGTGCTTCAGAAAACAGAGAATTTATATATACAGAATCATTAAATAATGGGGACACAGAAGCTCTGGGTTAAAATCTCAGTTTGAAGTCAAAGGGAGCTTTACCAGACACTTTAGGATTTTATCTTCTATCTAATAAGGTATCAAATGCTGTAAACCTTCCTGAAAACCCATGAAAAGTTTGCTTTAGAAGATCTCTCTGAAGACTACAACACTATTCAACATTTTAAACACTGCTTTCCTCACTATTTAAACTCCATAATGCTACTGCACTGACTATTTGTGTTCTGAAACAAAGGCTTAAAAAAACCACTCCTCAACCTGGCTGCTGTGAAGAAAGGTTAAAAATTACTCGATACAAACCTTTCTTTTCATTCTTTTCAGCTTCTTCAAACAGGCCTGGTAAATGTATAACCACTCCATTACCTTTGGGAACATAAAGGATTTATTTTAAAGCAAGAAATAAAATACTCAGTTCTAGAATGTAAGGCATGTAAACACTTGATGTCTCAGATTTTATTTAAAAAGACTAAATTTCTCACATTTCTTAAAGTGACCTTGAGAACTTTGGGGATAAATCCTCATTGTGGGTAAGCAGTTACAAGCCTGCTAAAATCAGATAAAACAGAGCTCGCTTGATTCAGATGTGAATACTGAGCCTGCTCCAAGGCCAGCTGAAGTAAGCAGATTCTTTTCTTTGGGGTAGACTTTGCACCACGACTTCAGCCTCAACTGTCTGGTAAAAGCTCAAAGACATCTGTGGCCTTAAAACACTTGCAATCTCTGTGACAGTATTTAAATGTTCTTCCATATTCTTCATATTTGTTTTAAGCTCAGCTCAGACTAGTGCTGTAATAGATCAGCAAGGCCCTCTCCCAGCTTTTGAGCTACAATGTAAAATCCACATGCAATACAGAGCATTGCTGCTGAGACTGATGAGGCAAGAAGTACTAGTGATGTAGTGGGCTGGAAAGAGCTGCTGCTCCCTTCCTGGGAAAATCAGAACTGTCTCCAAGAGTCTGTCTCAGCCTAAATTTAGGATATAACTTAAGTTATAGCCTTTACTAACTGACAAGGGAGTAAAGCGGAAAGCAAGACAATACACTGAAGTTAGCGAGAAAAAAAAATGTACTTTATATATTTATATATTTCAGTCATCCCCTTTGGAAATGATCAAATGGAACCAAACTGCAACTACAGTTCTGTGACTCACTAAAACCTACACTCTTTTCTCACACAGTCTGGACATGGCTTTTGTGTCAGAAAGAATTGTAATTTTGGATAAGTATAAGGTTTAATTTTGCCTATCACTCAAACAGGAGTTTAATGTACATTAAACTTTTTTATGATGCCATTTGCATCAAATATCTTTACAGTAAAATACAACATCAACTTAAACAGCTGAACGTGTGAACAAAAATGAGACTTTATGATAATCTTCCAAGGAAAGCTCTGTATCCTGGGGCCTATTTCTGGAAAGTCAGTGAAGAGATGCCAGAGATAAATGATGATATTTATTTAGCCTAAACAATGGGTTTTGTGTCTTCAAAGTATAGTATTTATATTTCTGAAAGTATAAAAGGATTGTATGAGTAGAGGGTGGGATCCAAACTTCTGCCATGAAGAAAGAGCAGGTTCTTACTTCCAGTTTTCTAGTCTGTCTAGCAGACACTAACCTGACACTGAACACAGAGTAACTCTTCATGTTAAAGCAGCAATGAAGCTAAAGTCAACCTGCTGGAACCAAAGCAAATATCAGAGTCACCTATACATTTTATTTTGTTTGCTACTATAAAATATGGTAGCAGCTACCTACCACGTAATGTTACTTTACCTAATAAGTTCCAAAATTGTCTTACCGATAAAAGAAATTGCTTTTGGATTAATGATGCCACTAGGAAATAGGTGAAAATCATATTCTTTCCCATCAACGACCACCGTATGGCCTGCGTTATTCCCACCCTGCAACAGAAATAAACATCAGAAGATTAACAGTCTTAAAACCATTGTGCTAAACTCTCAGATGATTTGACAAGATCATGTTTTTTTATTTATACATTCATGTCTAAAGTCACCACTTTCTCCACCTTATAGTTTGTTGAGGTGCTATAGAATTGTAAAGAGGGCTCGGACAGGACAATCAGGGTGCTGGAGGATTTCAGCAGGACAAGACAGAATTAGGAAGCAGAACGGTACCATGGAGTCAGGGCAGGACTGGGGCGGAGCAAGAGGAAATGTGGGAGTGGTGGCAGAAACTAGAAGAGAACTGAAGCTTTTTGGGAACAAAGCTGCATTGAACTACCACCCATGGAGTCCTGTCTCTGACATTTCAACAAAAGCCCATCCTCTTGGGGCATCTTCTGTGTATGGTCACTATGGGTTTGTCTACAATGCCCAATATTGCATTTCCAGTGGAAGCTCTCCCTGTCTGCCCACTCACGAACAGCTACCATTTCCCTGGGCGCTTGCGATGGAAGGGGTGTATAAAGTTGGGAGCACGTGTAGCCTTTGCAGCTTCACAGAATCTTCCTGTGAAGGGACAAGCTTCCCAGTTACCACCTCCACAACCAGTTGACAGAGCCTCCCACAATTCATATCATATACAATCATCAACCAGGCCTGAGAATGGGAGTTGGTATTTTCCTCAAACAACTCATTTTTCACTAATGGCTTTAACAGAGATTGATGAGACAACACACAAACTTGGGAAGAGGTGAGTAGATAAATGTTATGAGTTGATTTGAACACAGTAACGAGTTTTAAGAATTAAAGGTCCAGCTTTCTTAACAGGCTTAATATTTATTGCTGTTCCTACTTTTCCTCCTACTGAGAAGTTTGGGAAATCCATCTACTTGTCTGCTCTGGTGCTATAGGCCTTCCATTTTCCAAAGTGGTTACAAATCTTTGTGGATTTGATATGTAAAAGAAAAAAAAAAAAGAGCTGAAGCACGGAAACAGCAGCAGATATGATACAACATTTAATTACCAAAATCTCAAAATCCACTTTCAGTCCCTCTGGACAGATAATATAAACCAAGAATTCAGTGACAGACCTTCTAAAACCTTTCTCTAATGAAAATCTAGCATTGCCTGCTCTGGAACTGTTTTTATGCACGGCTCTCATTGGTCAGGTAAGTGTCTTCTGAGTGTATTTTTACAGCTCAATTAATTAAATGTTTACCCATAATTAAAGTGGTAGAAGAGCACTGAATTGCCCCTCAGACATGAGCAAACGTCAAAACACACCATTGGCCTGATGAGATACTTTCTGTTTATTATCTGGTCATCTCAGTATTTCCTCAGTTTCATTTATATTCTAACAGCCCATTGGCAGTCTAATAGCTCCGATATTAAAGTTATCTACTCCTTTTCTGATTTTACTTGAGTTCTGAGAGTCAACATAGGGTCTATGAGCTTCTTTCACTAACAAAGTATAAAAGAAACCTAAAAGCTTGCATGGTCTTAAATCTGAAAATTACATGATTGAAGGTACAGAGAACTACCTGCTACACTGTAACCACATAGGCTCCTTCCTTTCCCTCAAAGGTCATAAAGTGGTGTTAATACCAACAGACCTAGTGATGGTATTCTCTGGACCCTTGGGATACTTCCACTTGGATTGAGGCCTTTGGTGTCTCTGCTCAGCCCTTGCTTCAGAGGCAGCTCTGCACAATGAGCTTTCATTTAATATCCAGACAGTTCAGAATCTCTGCTGCATACCACTGATCTCTCCTAAATTTTATTTATTTTTAATCATCAGCACTTGCCTAGGTCTCTAGACATGGTATCGGCCTTTTCTGGTTCTTTAAAAAAAACCCCCACCCAACAAACATCTAATGAAGGGAATACTAATGCAACAACAACTTCTGACAAATTAATCACCAGTGCCACTTTGATACCATCTGTATGGCAAACAATATGACCAGAAATAACAATTAGCATTCACTAATGCTGGGAAGCCTGGGCATTCCTGTTGAACTGCTCTGGTGTGGGAAGTTCTGTTCTCAAGTAGGAACCATTAGGTGAGCTGCTGAAGCTTCAAAAGGCTAAGAGTGCAACTGGGATGACAGCAGTGTCTGTCTTGACCATTAGCATCCACTTCAACCTGAAACCTTCCTATTGCTTCTGCAGTGACTCCAACACATCCAGTAGTACTTGTGTCCCTTCTGCTAAACCACTTCAATCTCCAGTGACTATCAAATGCAGGAAACCTACCTGCAGGTGATTTAGGCTCCAAATTACAGCCAACTGCAGCAATGAAGTCAGACTTGAAAACTAGAAAGTACTAAGCATACCAAAGACGATATGATATATATCTAGACATAGTAATAAAAAGACTTAAATATCACTTAGGAAGCTCATCTGCAGAGCCCCCACAAAAATCCTTCCTTTCAGGCAATGCAGCAATACTTTTTGACTGTTCAGCCACAGCTGCTGTTCTTTGTAACAGCTATATTAAAGTTTCAGAGCAGAAGAATGATTGTTTCTAACAATAATTGGTAGGTGTTAAAGTTCTTCATATTTAAATCAGGGACCTAAATAAAAATAACTTTCACTGAAGTCATTCATAGCCTGCAGTGGAAAATTAGTATTCAGCCTTTTGAAGGTACCTGCATTGCTTAACAAATCAGTTTTTATTAACTTTGAAAGCACTAGAGGTTGAGGCTCTACAGCATTAAATATGTATTATTTCAATAGATTTTGCCTAGGGCATGCTCTATTACATTGTGGTGCTTCAAGCTATACCTCCTCTCTTCTAAAATCTAGCAGACCACCAGCAATATGGTTTAAATTCAACAACCTAAAAATGCCTCTCATTCCAGATTGGAATGCAGACCTTGAATTAATGGAAAAAGTTGCAACATGTTTTTATGAGTTAAACAACAGGAGACCTACCAGGCATTCTTTTCAGAGCAGAGTAATCCTGTACTGTGAGGTTTGTAGGTTTGGGGTTTTTTTAAGAATGTTTAAGTTGAACTCAAAAATGTAATTTTTTTCTGAAAGATTTCAATGTCTATCTGCAGGTTTCTAATAATTAAAGTGTACAGTTACATGTCCCAGTATCAGAAGGCACTAAAGGAATTTAAGATGCCACATAAAGCATCCGATTTTTTTTTCAAGTAAATTATTTAAAAAGAAAATAGTTTTCCAAGCTTTTTCTGTGCTGACCCACCTATGATAGTGGACTCTTGCTCTGATGTGATATGCTTTGATTACTATTTTATAGTATGTGAACATAATCACTGCATCAATACATGAAACTAAGATGCTGTTCCATTTTCACAGACTGGTTTGGGTTGGAAGTGATCTCAAAGCTCATCTAGTCCCAACCCCCTGCCATGGACAGGGACAACCTCCACTAGCCCAGGCTGCCCAAAGCCCCATCCAACCTGGCCTTGACAGTGCCAGGGATCATTGGCCAGCCACAGTTTCTCTGGGCAGCCTGTGCCAGGGCCTCACTGCCCTCAGAGTCAAGAATTTCTTTCCTACTGTCTAATCTAAATCTGCCCACTTTCAGTTTAAACCGATTCCCCCTTGTCCTGTCACTACACTCCCAGATAAAGTCTCTCTCCATGTTTCCTGTAGCCCCTTCAGGTATTGGAAGGTTGCAATAACATCTCCCCAGAGTCTTCTCTTCTCCAGGCTGAACAAGCCAGTGTGTTTTTTTAACCAGTGTTATCAGCTGTACACTTGTATAAATAGTATCTTTCAGAGAATTAATAATTCTTATGAACAGGTTGGCAGAGGAGAACATGTAGTCTTTATCTTGTCAGTAGAACCTACTAAAAAAGGTCAAGGAAAGAAATCCACTTTCCAAAGTGCTCAGCCATTTCAAGCCTGATGTTTTCTTCTGGTTTGGGGTTTTTTGTGGGTTTTTTTAAAATCACTTCTGTGTAGTTGAAACATCCCATGGTAGAAAGAGAATTGCTATTCAGAGCAGCAGTGAGGCAGTGCAGTACATGCAGCAGGAACTCCTTCCTCCCAGCTAGCCTTATGATCCATGTTTGAATAGGAATTAAATGTGTCTTGATGTTCAGATGTGTTTCTGCCTGCTCTTGCCAGCCAGGTAGCATGTCAGAGACTGCACTCCCACTATGTGGGAGGAGTGTATTGTCAGAGCACCTATAAAATCTATTAAAACTTGATGATAGTTTCAAATTATAGCTGGGGGATGAACATGAAACAGGTACATTTCCAAGGGGCCCCTCGGTGATCAGTTCTTAACCCCCTTCCTAGCAACATTAATCAATGCATCAGGGTAAAATTAAAAACTCATTATTGAAGAACTGCAGCCACAACAACCATAATTTGAGTGGCATACCAGCATTATGATCAGACCGAGCCAATTGGTATATACTGTGAATGTATAAAGTGTCCTGACCAGACTCAGAATAAATGGGTTAGAAACAAAAACACAAGCCAAACTTTGGATGGGAAGGGTCTTTGCTGGGAAGTATCTATGCTAAGAAGCACATGGAGGTGTCTGAAGACAGTTTCAGTACTGGCTGACATGCCTAAGGTAACCTCACACATATAAATGGGAATACCAAGTAGGAGTAGAGAGATTGTATTACCTCTCCTATTGGCAGCAGTACAACTGCTACTAGAATACTGTGTCCTTGGTACTCTGACAAGATTATAAAACTCTCCCCTCATAATCAATTGATTTATAATCCATGAATTGGAATATCAGTTACAAACAAGTTGTTTGGGAATTCTGCATCTGAAAAAAAATCGCTATTACCTCATTTCATTGTAAATGCCCCAGATCTACTAATTCTATTCATCGATGAAGACAGACATTTTCTTAAATGCAACTGCATCTACATGCCAAATATGCCTCATCCTGACATAAAACAGATGAGAAAACTGAAGTATTTTGTCTGCATTGAGTAATTATCTTGCATTTATAGCATTTCATACATGATTCAAAATAAACAAGAATTATTACATAAGTTGTTTCTTCTTTCTCCTTAGATTTTCATTGACAATTGCTATTTCTAACTTAGGTTAGCAACTGCATGGAACTAGCTTGTGTTACCATCATTCAGCTAGCTTTGAAATTAACTTTACAATAACGTAAGTCCACTGCCTTTCATGGTAGTTACCTTGATTTATGCCATCGCAAATGAGTTTAGAACATCATTTAAAAAAATCCAGCACACAGACAAATGCAATGCATTAGTTCCTTTGAACACTCAGACCCTTAGACACAATGTCACAAAATCACCTGTGTGTGAAAGCTTTAGTTAGATGACTGAAAGCTCCCTATGCTCCAGCTGGGAGGTTGCTGCCATAGGCACTTGTTAGTTTCCTCTACTGGAAGTTTTTTCCTGCTCATTTTTACCATTAAACTATCACCTAATAAACAGCACCCAACTCACCCCAACTCAGTTCCAAGAAGAGGAATGTCACTTTTTTTACATTTTTAATCCAGACCATTGGAAAGAGCTGGATTAGGGAATAATCATAATTATACTTAAGCCAGAAAAACTGAGCAGTGATTTTTATAGCTATGGTGGTGACAAGGAGCTGGAGAGCAAGTTGCAAGTATTTCTCTTGACACCAACCATCACCAGCCAAATTGGGTTTGCCTTGCTCTTCTTCCCAAAGAATGTTTGCAATAGCAGCTCTGCACAAAACTGCTGTGTCTGATTCCTGCATCTCTTCAAGTATGTTCCTGTTGTATCCCTCTCCAAAGCCTACCACCTTCCCAATTAAAATAGTGATCTCAAAAACTCTTGAATTCCCAGGGAAAGAGACCTTCCAAAGCCTATTAAGATAATTAGTATGGTTAGACACACTCTTGAGAAGAACTGAGCAGAACTTTTGACCTTTTAAAGAAATACATGAAACATTTCTAGTGCAAGTATCTAAAACTGAAGCTTATATTGTATTTTGCACTAATAATGTAATAGGTTTCCTTTACTACAAAGTGAGCCTATCTTATATGGATACCTTGATCATCCTAAATATCTGAAAAATGCAACAGGAAAAGCCAGATCTAATTCAACTCAGGTTTTAAACAGCAGTCATTGCAGGAAAACTAAACACTCAAACTCTAGTAGTTTTCTCTCAAACAGAATTTAAAGTTTTGTCAAGCCACCTAAAAAAAATCTGCTATGACAGACCACCACAAAACACACACATAACTCCAGCAGAAGATGTAAAGAAAACAACACATTCAAGGTATATGGATAGAAAATGCCATTGTGGAAAAAGCATTCTAACCAATGTTAGCAGAATCCTAAAATACAAGAAATCAAACATGAAAAGCCTAGACATGTTTGCTCATCTTTAGTCCTCTCTTCAGAAGAAGTGTAGTCATGTCCCTGTGGGAAGTAATATGATCCCAGGATATGAACACAACTTTTCTTATATCTGTAAACAAATAACAACAGCTTGTGAGTTACACCAGGAATGAAATAGAACAGATGTCATTTCAGCTTAATTTTCAGCTGCTTTCTTTTGATGCTTGTAGAGGATAATAAATTTATCAGGCTTTATAAAGGGGATTGAAAATTAAGCTTGCTTTCTTATGGAGATTTGGAAACTTTAAACCTGACCTTCTCATACAGTATTTATAATCCTGGTGGTCCTGAGATGATCTCTCTGATGCCCAAAGGAGAGGCTAGTTTAAAATAGCAATGTCACCATGTTGTTCTCAAGCCTAAAATGATATAGTGTAGCATGTAAATATGCATAAGCAAAAGGAAACGTAAAATTTGGGTAAAATATCTTACAAATGACATGACTGCCATTAAAAGTTTCAGTTTTGAAAGGGCAGACTTCTTCCTGTAGCTAAGGAAACCAATACTCACACTTAATAAGCCCTCTCTTGTGTTGAGCAGCAAGACAAAACTTACTGGCTTTCAGAGAAATTTGAAAAAAAAAAATGTAGAAAGCAATATGTCTGTATGAATATAAATATGTGTGCAAGAGGGATTATCAACCTTCCCAGACATTCAGGGAAATCAAAACTGGCTGTAGTTACCGCACACTTGTGACTCCAAGGTCATCAATCTCTTCAATGAAGATCATCAAGCTCTAATCATTAGGAGATTAATGCTACTTTATCCCATAGGAGGAAATTATACTAAATATCAGGGTTAAATCTCACTGAAAGGAGAGCAACACATGGTAACATACACATAGGGAAAAACAGCAAACAAGCAAGCTCCTTCTGTAACTCCATGCAGTCCTCATAAAACTGCCCTAATTCAATCCCTGTTACAAACAGCTCCAACAGCACATGGTCAATAGGGACAGTCACAACAGGCAGCTGCTTTGCTTTGCCCTGTCAGCAGCACAGCAGAGGAACGCAGGGAATCACCTGTCTAGCACCTAAACCACCGAGAAAAACCTTCTTTACCTGCCTTACTCTTCTGCCACTTTTTGGGCTCTATTATGTGATCACTTGCCCACAGTATATTCTTTTGTGATCCTCACAGAATCACAAGGTTGGAAAAGACCTTTGAAGATCAAGTCCAACCATTCTCATCCTAAACTAAACCATATCCCTAAGTACCTCTACCCTTTTTTTGAACACATCCAGGGAAGGTGACTCAACCACCTCCCTGGGCAGCCTGTTCCAGGCCCTGACAACTCTTTCAGTAAAAAATGTTTTTCTAATGTCCAATCTAAACCTGCCCTGGTGCAGCTTCATGCCATTCCCCCTTGTCGTATCACCTGCCACCTGACTGAAGAGACCATCACCTATCTCTCTATAACCTCCCTTCAGATAGTTGTAGGTCTCCCCTCAGCCTCCTCCTCTCCAGGCTAAACAGCCCCAGCTCCCTCCACCACTCCGCACAGGACTTGCCCTCCAGCCCCTTCACCAGCCTGGTTGCCCTTCTCTGGACACGAAGTACCATTTCTAGTGTATATGGTATTTACTTTGCATTAATGAAAACACTAGAACAAGGTGATAAGGAAACTGGCAACGCTTACTTGCATTGTAGGTGTTTCGCACTGTACTTGCATTGTAGGTGTTGGGCATGTCCTTTCACCCCTTCCTAAATTATTCTCTCATATTGCGATGGTATCTCAAACCCAAAACATTTCTAGGCTTTTCTTACTGGTTATCCCCTCTCCCATCTTATTTGCTGACATCCACTACATCAAGGAAAGTACCCACTCAACATCCTTGGTGTTTGATTTGGTTAAACCTCTTTGGTGCAAATGAGAGCAAACTACTACACCACAGAAGACCTTAACAGCAAGGCTTCCTGGTACCTTTTTCTAACCTCTAACATCAACATTCATTTTTGTCCATCTGTCTCAAAAGATCAGGTGATCCCTTTTCGAAACCACAGCAATTCTTAACTTGAAAGTGTATTGATAAGTATAGAGGAAATGTTTTTAAAAGTGAATATTGAGTGAAAAATAAAAGCCCATTAATAGGAGAATCTTAAGTAATCTAAGAGCAGCTCTTATTACAATCTCATTCCTACAAGTTGGAGTTTTTTCTTCAATGCCAGTTCTTAGAGGAATGCTGATAACACCAAGCAGGTTGCTTTCAGACTTCCAGATGCTCAAAGTGTCACAAGCCTGACACATTGCAGGGGCAGCACTGGAACAGCAGCGCTAAATGAAGGCCTGAAAAATCTTATAAACTGCCTTGGACTGGTCCCTGCTGCTGAATCATTGTCACTGGTTTCAGTATGAAGTGAAGGAATGACATGCATTTGTGCCACTACTGCTTTACCAGTCTATGCACTGAGATCAAACCCACTGCAGGTAAGGATTGCTATCACAGAGGCTCCACTAATTTACTAGCAGCATTTTTCTCTTTCACACTGATCTTTTGAAAATTTCCTGCCCTTCAGATTTCTTATCAAATTGTTAAGGGGTATTTCCCTGCAGTGCTTTTGGATGTTTTGTTGAAACACAAATTATCACACAAGAAAACTTGTGGAAAGGCAGAAAACTCAGGAAAGGCAGGATTGTTTACTCTCCATGACAACAGGAATTCCTAGGCATTCTTGGCACACACCTAAATTATCAGAGAGAAAGTGTCTCATGAGTAATTTACCATTATCATCCAACTACATGCAAATTCTCCTGCCATGTATGACAATGCACACCATTTCCTTTTCCATTCACACCCACACAGAACTACACAGTAAATATGCTCAGTGATAAGTTATTATTACAAGCGGACCTTACATAGGCCGAGCTTAAGGAAACAACAGGAACCGCATGATCACCAGCTGTCCTCAGTCTAACTGAACTTACTACAGCAGATTTATACAGGACTTTCAGGGCACAGATCTAACTTAAGTGGAGCTTCTGGAAGCACACCACCTTGATAGCTGTGACAGTTGGAGGGGAAGTCTTATGAGGAGGGGCTGAAGTCCCTTGGTTTGTTCTGCATGGAGGAGGCTGAGGCAGGACCTCATCGCAGTCTGTGGCTTCCTGACAAGGGGAAGCGAAGGGGCAGGCACCCATCTCCTCTCTTTGGTGACCAGTGATAGAACCTGAGGGAACGATATGAAGCTGAGACAGTGGAGGTTTAGGTTGGATATTAGGGAGAGGTTCTCTACTGACAGGGTGGTTGGGCACTGGAACAGGCTCCCCAGGGAAGTGGTCACTGCACCGAGTTTGACTGAGCTCAAGAAGCTTCTGGACGATGCACTCAGTCCCATGCTCTGACTTGGCTGGCCCTGTGTGGAGCCAGGAGTTGGACTCAATGATCCTTATGGGTCCCTTCCAGCTCAGGATATTCTATGATTCTGTGAATTGTTTGATCATGCACCAACAAGATCTCCAAAATTATCTAACTAAACCCAGCCACAAGCTCTAGTTTTGAAGACAGCCGCACAACGTATGAGACAATGTGAGATATGTACAGCTGGTATGAGAGCTGTCACAGAAGCCCTATTTTGAAAGATGCCAAACCTCTCTTGACTAGTATATGTATCCAAGAGCTGACATTAGGACTTCTTGTTCAAAAACACAGTAAGAGATGAAGTAAAAAGCGAACTTCCCTCTTTATGTCCGATATTCTATTAAAGGCTTTGAACAAATGCAAATGTTTAAAGAAAACAGCAAAATGAAACATCTGAAGTTCAACTCTTTGGTTGTACCCTTCCCTGAAAGTATATGAGGGATTAAAAGTATTGCACAGCATAATGTGTCAGTTCTGTGCCCCAGGAGGCCACAATAAGAAATATTAGCCTCTACTGTACTGCTCCTGAATGCCTTTGCTTGCTGAAGGAGCAATTTAAGGGGAAATTATCTCCAGTAATAACCTGAACTTAGACAGACCTACTCAATTCTTTAACAGACCTAAGCTGCCTGTTATTCATTTACTTTGAAATATCTTTTCTGCTTGTTTATATGGGTATGTGTGCCCATGTAGCTGGGATTTTAATGAGGGCAGCCTGTGAAAACTTCTGTTCTGCATCATCTACAATAATATCTAGAGATCTTTTACTCTTATTAAAGCATCCTCTTTCACAGTGTGCTTCAAGTACACAGGTGAAACAAAATCAATTACTTCAATTGAACTAAGATTTCATATTTACATTATTTATATAAATTATTTGTGTCACTCATGAAAATGAAGTGAATTATGCTACAACACTATTGTACTTAGACTGCATATCATCTGAGATAAGTACTGAGAAAGACTGAAATATGATCAACAAATTGAGACTCTTCAATTCACGTGAACCTAAATTCTGAAAACTCTGGAAACTTAAAGAAGCCAGGATTTTCTTTAACATACACTGAAGCTTCCCTTGTAGCTGTAAAGGATTCCCTATTCCCATTTGCCTTTCTTTCCAGTATCCCAGGAAATACCATTTCATTTCCTCTGCACCAATCTAGTTCTCACAGATTTTTCTCATGAAATCAGCATACTAAAAATACTTGGGAAGTGTTTAAAGAAAATTATTTTCTTCCATAGAAACATTAGGGAGCTACTCTTTTGAGAAAGCCCTTTCAAAATCAAATTTGGCCCTCCTATTTCTCAGAATTAGGAGGGAAAAAAAAAAGCTTTGTTTTAAAAGACAAACTTTCCCCTTTCAGTCATTCATTTGCTACTTTTCATTTCTCTGAGGACTAAAACAAGCTGTTGAAAACCATTTCCTCCCATGTCAGAAAACTGTGTGGTCAGGACATAAGGAAAAAATCCTGATGCAACTTTTTTCTGACATTTTTTCCTAAATTCTGTAATAAGGGAGACCCTCAGTGCTTTTTAAGTAACACTAACCTATTTCTAACACACAGGTCTAATTGCACTAAAAGGTTTTCTTAATTTCTAGGAGGAACATGGAGCAAACAAGATTTTGGTCCACACACCGAGGTCTGTAGTGGCTGTACATGCCATTAATAAAGTCCCTCTCAAACTGATTAGGTCTGTGAGTTAATCGCCTACTATTACCACACTGAGAGAACTCTAGTTAGTACTGTTCACGTGCTCACACACATGCGTATCAGTCCCATGTGAGTCCTGAGAGACAGAAATCATACACTATTACCTACCCAGATGATTTGCTTTAAAAATATGAAATACTAAGCTATTAAAATGGCATCTTTTAAAAAAGCATCCTCAAATTGCCAGATTTGCAAATACCCCATTTAAATCTTTTTAAAAATTACTTTTCACTTATGCTGTATAATTTTTGCTACTAAAGCAAATCACTAGTCCTATTTTCTCATTTTACAGAATGTTTTACCTTCTTCCCTGAACTCTGTTACTGAAGACACTTCCATCAGTGCATTACCAGCCTGTACTAGCTCATACACACAGAACATGTGTGTATCAGCAAACACTATTTTGAAGGGAGTGGAGAGCTCTTCTAGATTCATCTGCCTTCCATCCATCCCAGTTCTCATCAGGTTACAGAAAAATAATGTAGATGTGCCCAACAGCATATTAGACCATCTAAGCCATCCAGCCTGTTGTTAGCACGCTAACCCTTCTGGCATGCAGAGCCCTGTATCCTTCAAAGTGTATTCTGAGGCTGGACCTGGGGGCCACGCTTGCAAATTAGTTCTTTGGATAGACAGCAAATCTGACTTGAAAGCAGCCTCAGGGCATCCCTCAGTAACAGGTCTGAAAAAAAACCCACTATGACTTCTTGCAGTAATAACTGTAAACTGATGAGAAAGCTCTGTTGACTAGGGTCAGTATAAAATGCTCCTCCTCAGCCAAAACTTTTACATCTTGCTTTCTCACCAAAGCAATTACAAGACCTGTGTTTAAATTCCTAGCATAACATTACTGGATGTGTGTGGGAGGGGGAAAAAAAGGATGGAAAAGTAGCTATACTCCTGATAATACATATTCATTAGCTGACTTTTGCAGGAAAACTTCTCCCCAGGTGATTCAAGATCTTGGGAGTTTTAAGTTCCATTTGAAAACACTTCCTCCATCCTCTAAATATTTAACTCATGCGACAACAACTATTTACATAATATACTTAACGACAAAAATGTCCTTGGATTTATGATCTCAGGTTCAAGGATATCTGTAGCTTTTCAGCACCTATCATGAATTTTAAAGCAGAATAAATGCTGTGGTACATACCAATTGAGCTGGACTAAGCTAATGGCTTATTAATGGAGCCACACAGTTTACCAGGACAACTGAACAGATTATTAGCAGTACCATTATAATATATCCATAATTATAATATATCCATAGTTTTTTTTTAAACTGCTCTTCTAAAAGTGATTACTATTATTCGGGATGACCTCTCTGTCTGATTTGGTTTGTTCTAGCTAAACAGAGCTTTAAGAATCCTTGTTTTATATTCAATTCAAAAATACATACAAGCAAAGCTACGTAAGGTGCTTCCTGTTTTCATCAAACCGTTTAAATCTTGAACTTTTACATAACTTGCAGGGATTTTTTTCCACTTTACTCACGCCCCATTTTCAAATATTTTTAGAACAAACTTAGAGGCGCTCTGCAGGAAACACAACCTACCACAAAAGCCCCTGTAGTAAAACTTAGGGCCACCCGTGAGGTTTATCAGCAGCTGCTCTCTCAGGTTTATCAGCCGCCTCATAACGCTAGTTTGGTTTGTTTGGGCCTTTTTATTTTTCCTCCCCCCGGAGGAGCAGCAAGCCCAGAGACACCAAGCCCCTGACGGGCAGCGCTACAGCCCTGCACTCAGCTCTCTGCACCCCAGACTCTGCGACTCTGCTTCCCACAACTCGGCGCCGGGAAGCGGCCGGAGCGCGGCCCTCCGCCGGCCGGCCTGCCCTCGCTTCCCGGGCCGCGGCCGCCGGCGGCACTGCCCAGCCCAGCCCGCCCCGCCCCAGGCAGACAGCCCTCGTCCACCGCCCCCCCCCCCCCCCCCCCCTCGCAGTCCAGCACCTCAGGATCCCATGTCGCTTATCGTGAAGGGTCAGCTATTTATATTTATAGTTCAGGGCTTTTTCTTTCCGAGTGGCATTTCGAGGCGCAGCCGGGAAGGGTTGGGGGGAGACGGGCGGGGGGCACACGGCTGTCTGCCGGGGCACATTCGCGTCCCACCGCTCGCTGCGGGAGAGGGGACGGGGAAGAGAAGCAGGGAGGGGAGAAAGAAAATCAAGCGGAGCGGCATTAGATAAAGGCAGGCAGGCGGAGAGAAACAGGGCTTGGGGAGGAAGCGGGGTGCAGCAGAGGAGAGAGAGAGCGGGGACCCGCGAGGGAAGGAGGGCGGCGGGCCGAGGGGAGCGGGGGAAAAGCGAGAGCCCAGCCGAGCACGAAACGCGGGGGCGGGGAAGTGCCAAGAGAGAGCGGCGGGTACAGCCGGCCCGGCCCGGCACCCACCTGGCACCGGCACACAACGTCCGACTCGGTGGCCAGCAGGTCGACCACCTTGCCTTTGCCTTCGTCCCCCCACTGCGCCCCCAGCACTACCGTCACTTTGTTACCGCCCGGCTCGCTGCGCGCCCGCTTCAGCCCGCCGCCGGCGTGGCTGCTGCGGTCGTTGGACGCTCGAGTGCCCGACATGCTGGGTGAGTGGGAGGGAGGGTGGTTGGAACTGGAGCCGCCGCCTCGCTCTGCCTCTCTCCGGCGCCAAGCCCAACCCCTGCTCGCTGCCCGCGCCGCGCTGCCGCCGCCGGCCTTTAACGGCGCCGCCGCCGCCCGCCCCGCGCGGCGCGCTGACGTGCGGGTCCGGCTGCCCGCAGGCCGCGGCCGCGCTCACACACACAGTCTCCTCACACACACACGTAGTCTCACACACACACACGCAGTCTTCTCCACACACGCAATCTTCTCACACACACGCAGGCTCCTCACACACACGCAGTCTCCTGTCACATATGCAGTCTCCTCACACACACACGCAGTCTCCTGTCACACACACAGTCTCCTCACACACACACGCAGTCTCCTGACACACACGCAATCTTCTCACACACACGCAGGCTCCTCTCACACACACAGTCTCCACACGCAGTGTCCACACACACACAGAGTCTCTTCACACACGAACGCACTGACCTCAGAGGCACGGGGGCTGTGTCCCTGCGGCACGCATAGCCCCGAGGCATCCATGTGATGGGCAGCTCAGAGGAATATGGGTCTGTGTCACCCTCACACACACACTTGTCTGAGGCCCGTGGCACTGATAGACAGACAGACATTGGGTCAAGACACACAGGACTGTGTTATGATGAGGCACGCTCATGCACTAGCCTGAAATGTGCAGCTGTGTCACTGGCATGGGGCTGAGGTGCATGGCTGCATAACGGACACAAGACACAGGTCTGGAGTGTGTGGCTGTCACAGAGGCCTCAGCCCCATGGGACTGTCACGGGGATATACGGACACGTGCCATCCTGAGGTGCGTGACTGTTACTGTTGAGACACAGGAGCAATGCGGAGGTGTGTGTGATGGTGTCACAGCACAACAGACCCTTTTCAGACCTGTCTGTCTCTTGGTCCTAGGCAAAGGGACTGCGTCACTGTGAGTCACGCGCACACTGCTGATGCGCATGAGCCTGTGTCACTGACAGACAGACAGACACTGGCCTGAGGAATGTGAGCCGCTTTCACCGCAGGACAGATGTTGCTCTGAGGCATTTGGGGACTGCTGCTGTCAGGCAGACAAAGAATTGCACACACATAGTAGTATAATACATGCAGAGGTCCAGCCAGAGAGCCAGTGCAGGGAGAAGGGCAGACTCACAAGCGGCTCCAGCACACACTGGTCATGAGACACAAACATCCACCCGCTGGCCCGAGAAACATGGCCAGGCGCACTGCAAGTTTGACAGACACACACGCTAGCCTGAAATACACACGACTGTTGCTACTGAACTGGCACGTACCTCCTTGACAGGCACATACATTTACCCTGTCTTGGTGGCCTGAGTCAGCCAAGAACCTTTTGCAAGGCACACATGCACACCCACACATACACTCACACACTGACCTGGAAAGACACAGGACCATCACTGCGAGGCAAATAAACAAGTGAGGTGCGTGGAGCTGTGCCACAAGGACAGATTAAACGTGCCCACTTCCCTGGTGTGACAGGCGAACAGACACGCCTGGCACCCACAGACCCTTCCCCATGTGAGAGCCATATGCTAGGCTTGACTCTCTGCAACACATGTCCTGTAGCTCCAGGCATGTGGCACTATGCCCTTAAAAAAAAACTTGAAAAATGTCAGCTTGCAGACTAGTCTGAGGCACATCCAACTGTGTTAGCATGAGTCATACATATGCACACATATGCCTGCACACACACACATGTACAGAAGCATCACATCAGCAGAACATACCAGGTAGCAGCTTCAGGCAGGAGGAGCTGCACCAGCCGCTGCTTGCATGCTCCTCCTGGCAAATGCATGTGTGTGATTCCTACCAGGAGAGCCAGTGACAGAAAAGCAGCATTTGCAAGTGGCACGTTCCTTCTCTCACACTGCAGCTCAGATGAGGTGCCATGATATGTACGAGATCACACAAAACACGTTGTGTATGCAGTGGTCAAAATGCAGGAAGGTACTCAGTCTGTTACTCTGGTATAAGGATGAAAAGAAAGTACTGGAATACTCAAATGAACTCCTGAGGGGAAAAAAATAAATACAGCAGCATGGAAAAGTAAAACCAGAGCATCAGATACAGCCCATTTCAACTGTGCACATGCAGGCTCTGTATATGCGTATACACAACCGTCTACCTATGTGTATACACATACGTGTATGCATTTATGAATCTGCGTGTGTAGAAAGAATACAGAACATATTCCAGAGTCCAGCACCTTGCAAACATTCATGGTGTCACAGAGAGCAGACATTTGCTCTGCTTCAGTTTTAGCATTTGCAATATTTCCTCCAGGAAGAGGAGGTAGGGAATATTTAACACTCTGTATACTCCAGCTAGTATTTAGCATCAATCAGTGGAGGTCATAAATATTGAAGACTGGAAGGGAGCACCTGATGTTTGAGCCTGCGTTCCCCCACTACTGCAGTCAACTAAATCATGCAACATCTTGCTGTTCCTACTGAGTAACCATTCCAGAGCTGTTCTAGTTAGAAACCTCTGCTAATTTCCATCCTTCTGGCCAATTTATATCCATATGTTCTGTGCTGATGTTGCCATTTAGCTTAAATACTTCTCCCTTTCCTGTGTTTGTTTTTATAGAAGGAATTACATCCAGTCTCTGGCTTTATTTTGCTCGATAGAAAAAGACAAGATTTTTAACTCTGTCCTCTGAAGACTGGCTCTCAATTTGCTAGTTGTTGTCATCTGCCATGCCCTGCACCTGTTCTGAATTTGCTTCATGTTTCTTGAATATGGGCATCTGGAATAGTACACTATGGTCCACATCAAGTTCCCTACTACCCGCTACATGGGAATTAATGTCTTCTCCTTTCAGCTGGAAATATCTCACCTAAGACACTCCCAGACTTGTCAAGTTTCACATATGTGATGAAAGTCAGCTGTTCTCCCACATTTCACGGCACTGCTGGTATCTTACACACCGAAATACTGCTGCCTCTTTCTGCCATTGACACTTCACATGCACAGTACAGCTACTTGGCATATATATTCAGGTGTCACCTGTGATCTGACATAGCCTGAAAGACAAGCCTTCAGTTCGGGTTTCAGAATTTTGTATTACAGAATTTCAACTTTTATTTTGACCATTATTTCAGTTGTAAGGATGGAAGGCTTCTGTGAAGACATTCTTCTTTTAAGACATTTAGTTCTTGTGGTCTAATATGCATTAAATGCCTGGCCACAGCTCCTCAACCATAGGCTTTATGCCAAAATCTTTGGGCTTCTTTCCCTGGTATCAGCCAGTCTAAAGCTGCCCAGCATTCCAAACCAGCTGAGCTTGAACTTGTTCTACCTGACATGGGAACAGCCAGCACTGGCCATGTGTCACTTCACAACCACTCACTGACAGCTTGGGGGCCTCATCTGAAAAACTTCTGCATGGATCTTGGGCTTGTTCAGCTTGGAGAAGAGAAGGCTCCGGGGGTGGAACACCTTATAGAGGCCTTCCAGTCCCTGACAGGTGCCTATAAGAAAGCTGAGGAAGTACTTTTCACAAGGGCATGGAACAATAGGACGAGGGGTAATGGTCTTAAACTACAAAAGGGGATTTTTTTTTTTTGATATTACGAAAAAATTTTTCAATATGAGGGTGGTAGATCACTGGAACAGGTAGCCCAGAGAGGTAGTGGAGGCCCCATCCCTGGGGGTCAAGGTCAGGCTTGATGGGGCTCTGAGTGACCTGATCTAGTGAAGATGTCTCTGCTTACTGAAGGGGGGTTGGACTAGATGACCTTTAAATATCCCTTCCAACATAACACCTTCTGTGATTCTATGATCTATCATCTCCTCAATCATTTGCAGCCAGCCTGGTCCTCAAGTGCAACAGAAATTCTTGTTAATGACTTAAACTTTTCTTTACCTGATACCTTAGCCCCCTTTGAAATTGTACTCTCCCTGTAGTCCACACCACTTTGAGCATCTTAATGAAGTCCACGTCTACTGCATTTGGTCTATCTTGATAGTTGGCAAAGGAAGCAAGTGCCAGAGTGATCTGTTTCTACTTTTGCTTGTCCGTTTTGTACTTTATCCAAGTTTCATTTCCCTCCAGGCTTTTCTTTCAAAATTTCCTCTAAAGCTTTCTTTATTGTTCCATCAAATCTTCCAGATTTTGCTTGCTGCTTAATACCAAAATAATTTCGTGCATTAAAAAATAAAAATGGTATTATTTCAGCGTGGAGTATATATTAGTCAGTCATTACATTTACAGTTGCTTTTACAATTTGAAAACCTGAGCACCAAGGATAGCAAGATGCAGCGGCAGAGTCACTCAGTTCCCTCACACACCACTGACTCTCAAACCGGACTGCTTGCAAGTCAGCTCCACACAGCTGCCATGCACAAACACCCTTTGCTGCCAGAGATGCATATTCCTGGCCCTGTTCTCCACAGGAGCAGCTGTACACAGCTACATTTTGAACACAGAGCTGTATTTATTATTACTTTCATGGTATTTAGCATTGCCATTATTTCCCCCCCCCCACCCCCCCCCCATGATACTCTGTACCTATTAGCACAGGAAGTTATTTTATAACTTTTCTTCCAGAGTAACATTATTACTGTTTCTTTTGCTTCACTGGTTGGTTTTGGAAACACTGTATCTTGTCTTTACTAAAATCAAACCATCCTGGCGTGACTACATGTAAATTGCCCTGTTTAAGGACACAGTCTAGCCTTTTTAACAGGAGGTGACTGTTTTCACCTATATATTCTTGAATACATTAATTATTTTCATACTTCAGAGTGACTGGCTCAGTGGAAACTTCCGCCTTTTTTTTTTTTGGTGCATAGAAAGGTGATGATTCTCTGCTCTTAATAGCCATGAAGTATTCTAAAGTGTTCTTGGGTTTTCTTCTAATGTTATTTCAGATGTAGCAAACCTGAATACTTTCTCACCAACAGCAAGAATCATGCTGGAGACTAGGATGTTTGTTTTGAATAGGAGTCACGTTCCATGGTTACAAAAGAAGTCAAACCATGCTGAGATGGAAGAATAACCAGTAAAATGAAGAAAGATGTCTCATCATTCTCCTCCATCCTGCTGAACCAGCTGGGGGAAGATGCGATCCAGTTGAAGACAGTCTAGAAGAAGAGTGCCACGTGCACATAGATTTGGAAAACCCTAGGATGAAAAATTGAGGAAAGCCCCAGGATGAGAACTGGAAAGGGCTGGGGTTGTTTAGTTGAGGAAGAAAAAGAGCAGAGGTGGCATGAGAATGGCCTCCAAATGTGTAAAAAGCTGCTGCAAATTAAAATGGGGGGTTATCATATTTTCTCTGTGGTGGATATAGTGAAATGAAAATGCTTTTTTTTTTTTTAACTGGGATAGCCAACTGGTCTGATAAATGTGGACAAATTTGAAGGCATATAAATCTTTTACTATTGCAAGATCAATTTATGCTGATGACATTTTATCATATATCAATATGTTACTTAAAGTCACATTTGTAAGTCCTGTGTAATTAGAAGCAGTAAGAGTTTTGCCAGAGAAAAGCTCTCCTATTTGACATTGAATATATCAACATAAGAAAGTGGACTGAGGGGCTGTTTTGCGGTTGTTTTTTTATAGATAATGATGATAGTTATGCTATGGAACTCCTTGTACTGTTCATACAAATTTACTTGCTCTTCGTCTTTGAATAGCATTTAATTTCCCACTGCAGTTACAGTATTAGAGCTACAGATATAAATTCTCACCAGATATTCAACTGCACATTTTCACTTTCTGTTCTTAAGTGTCTTCAGTTCTGTTGATTACTCTGGTCATTATCTGTCCCCAAATTTGCATTAGAAGCAGCTCATTTTTCCACTTGGTCAGCTAAAGAAACTTCTATATGTTACTTTTCTTGAAATAACAAAACCATAAATATATGTATAGTGTTTGTTATGTTATGCTATTTCTCTTTAAATATCGGTCTTTGCAAGTATCTGATACAATTCTCCTTGAGGAATTGAAATGCCCAGTAATGAAGCTGCTGCAAGAGAAGCTAAAGACAATAAAGCAGGATATTTGCTTAATCCATTATTAGGGAAAAAAAAACAGGAAAAAAAAAACCCCCTTAATGTACATACATATGTAAACATGTTCCAAGGAGTTAACAAAATCCTTGACCATTTGAGTCTCTGGAAGCAGCAGAAGGCTGTCACCAAACTTTTTTAGGAAATGGTATCTTAAATTTTATTCACAGAAAAGCTGGTTTTAATACATGGAATCAAGTAGGATATCACTCCATTCTCTTAATTGTGCCATACATTTGAATTTTGGTAACAATTTCTGACTTAGTTCTGTTCTCAGCGATTTTCAGTAGCTGCAAGCCCTCCCTTGTAACCTGTTAACAATCTGCCAGTGCTGGGAGCCCTCAGCTCTTCTGTTTGAACTCGGGAGAGCAAGATTATTGCCTGCCCAAAGATACTGCTGCTGAGTGTTATCCGTGGCAGATCTGTCAACTGCAGAGAAATGATCCCCAGACAACTGGATAAACCAGATATTGACACTGACAGAGCATGTGACTGGAGTTAAGGTCAGAGATTCAAAGACTGCAGGATTGGGGCCGTAAAGATCTACACACAGGATTACCCTGTGTGCCGTGTATCACTGGCTTCAGGGGAGATACCTGCAAAGTTAAAGGTGTACTTAATTCTTTGTGGAACCAGGCCTTGGTAATCCTGTAAGCACATGCTAATAGGGCTTCACCAGATTTACTGTCTTTTCATTCCCTCCTTCAGAAAATAAATAGGGAACATAATTACTTAACTTGCTAATTATATGATTTAAAAGAAAAGAAAAAAAGGTTTTGCATAGACTGAAGGATGTTAATATGAGCTCCAACATCCTGCCATGCCAGATTTGATACCCTCTGTAATTTATGTCACCATATCCTGATGCAGATTAAAATAGATTAAAAAAATGCCTTATTCTCATTATAGCCACTGCTGTGTGTAGCTTTCTAAAACAAGTACTGAAAGATAATTTATAGTCTAAATGCTCTCTCATGTTTGAGTTTACACCCCAAGAATTAAAAACACCTTCTTACAGAGGACAAAAAATAACAGCACTTCCATCTAAACTGCGTGTTACAAGTGCAGAAGGTTCTTCTGGTCTGGTGCTTCCTCTCTTCACAGGGTTGAAACACACCCTTAATCCTTACAGCTGCTGAATGTCACTTTATAACTTTATTTTATCATATATGGAGGTACTTTTCTATATTTACAGCATAAAGGCTTAACGTTCTCCTCTGCAGCTTTACATCAAGCATGTTACTATTGCAAGTACGTTAAACATATTTGCAGTACAGCTTGTCAAGACGATACTGAAAACTTAATTTTGGTCAATTGTCAGTGAATTTTACGTATTTTAAAAATTTATTTCTTAAGTTAAGTAATTGTGAAAAAGGAGGTAAAAGGTGGCCATTTGTTTAGACACCAGATGCAAGGAAAACCAGAGTCTTCCAAGGCGTGAGCATCTAGTGTGACATTTACCAAACTCCACTCAGATTTACCAATAGTGTTTTTGCAGTGGTTCTCTGAAGAAGCAAGGCTTGTAACCAAAAGTTACTGGCAAAAATCTTCAAGAGAGTAGTTGCCAAAATTAAAATTTAAAATATATGCATGCCAGCATTAGCATGAGAAATGCTTCACACCCAGCACAGCAAACATTTTTCTGCATTTACGTCAATCAGCTGTTCTTCAGCAGAGCACAGGTGCTCCTTTAAGCACACGTAGCCACTGTAAGGAATCAGGCCTCTAATCAGAACAAAGCTAATGCTGTGGTAGCAGTGACACACCACACAACTTGCCTACCACAGTGACGCAGCACAGCATAAAGTTTAAGTATGTGAAACTTCCTGTACCCCTGAAAGACTTCCAACATCTATTCAGAGAAATAACAGCACCCCTGAGAAATCACCCACCCCTGAGCAAAATGGCAGTAACTTGCTCATTGGGAATGATATTTTTTCTAGCATCCCATCCCTATCATGATTACTTCCAAGCATTCATGTACACTTGAAAATTGATGTCTTGCAATACTATCTGCTTAACAATCACATCACCCACAGCTAAAACACTCTCACTGTATTAGATCAGCTACAACTAAACAGATAGTTTCCTCCTAATTAGCAAAAGAGTGGCTAATAAAACCAGAATTAATTTTCATTAAATGTACTGCTCTTTCCATACTCTCCCTTGAGTCTCTTTGCATCTTCTCCTTTATGTTGTTTCTTCCTTTTCTCAGACTTTGAAGCTTTCTCCTTCCTTTCTTTATTTTCCTGCATTGAGACAGAATGAGAAAAAAAAAAATCAGAATTACAGAAGGAAAAGCTGGTTGAGAAATTATCAATTTTCAATGAACTGAATATGTACCATGCACAGTTAAAACTTTCGGCTGCTGGGGTTTGAGGGTGAAGAGCAGAACAGACCTTCCCGGTCAGTCCCTTTGGCCTCCTCCATAAGGTGATGTTAGCAGCAAACTATTTAATTAGCTTTAACGGCAATGTTTGGCAACAGACTGAAATGCATTCTTCTTAATGAGCCCTTTTGTCCACAAAACAGAACATTAATTTAACTTAATTAGCATTCTGGAGATTTATCCCATAGCAACCTCAATTTTTATATTGTTTGTATTCAGGAATTTCTACCAGAAATTTCAGGAACTTTTCAACTGTGTTAAAAACCAATTCCCAGTTTCTCTTCAGGCATCCATTATGTTTGCTAGCTGTATTTCTGCTCTGGTGTTCAGTGGCAGAGTCCAATCTGGATGGTTGTTGGTACTAGTCATGCCAGGGTGGCATAAATCCCGCTGGGATTTACACAGACAGGCAGGACTCTGGTTTCCAGATAGCTGCTGGTACACGGATGGTATGATTAACCAGAGGAAGAGATTGAACCATTCCTTTTAATAAAGGAGGACTTTTATGCATGGGAAGATCATTTCTGGGGTTTGATAAAGTAGCACAATCATAGGAGAGAGTAGTCCTGACCAACTGGGATATCTGTAGAAGAACATAAAGATGACGAAACCCCATTTTCTTAAAAGCTTACACAGTCCTTATTCCAGAGCTGCAATGATCATCATCAACATTGCCATCACCACCTGGAAAGTGGATTACAACCAGTCAGTAGCTAATCTACATGCTGTAAGTAGATCAGTAGCTTCTGAGCCTGCTGCCACAGACACTGGTGATGTTAAGAGGATGGAGCTGCTGTTTCATATTACAATTTTTAATAATATTTAGGAAGATGTTGATGATTAGGTACAAATGGTATTCTTGATGAGACATGTCTGGTCTCCTTTGCAGAGAGTTTAGCAGCAGCAAAGACACTCTCCAGTTATAGTGAATAGATTTATTTGATTGCTGTGGATCATCTGCCATTATTTCCATAAGATGGGCTGAAAAAATCCCAAGAAACATGCAAAAGCTTCCTAGAGCCTTTATAGAAAGTAAAAGCCTATGATCCTTTGGTCCAAAGAGTATTCCATACAAATAAAGAAAACATGCGAGCATTAATAGAATTAGTCTCTTGGAAATATAGGACCATTGTAGGCTCAAGGTTATGGGGACCTTCACTAGATGCCTAGAAAATGAGAGAAAAATGGCATGCTCTTGTCAAAGAAAGAAGAAGATATATTTGCCCTGAATGGAGGGTGCTTCTGAAAGAACAAGTACAGGCGGTGAAGTTCTATGGAGAGGCTAAAAGCCTTTCATCACTGTATGCCTCCTGCGTGCCTGCCTGATAAATTCCTCCTGTGCCTTAGCATTATGTCTTTGAGGTATCATGGCTGTTGAGACTTGCAGGTCTGTGGGCCCTGGGAGAATGTCTCTATGTAACACGCCACAAGAAATAAAGGTGAATTCAGGGATACATTGTCCAGCTACTTGATTAGCACACACACTACTGAGAACAAACCAAAACACACTAGGAGTGAATTTATGGATTGAGCAAACCTGAACTGAATTTCTCAGAGAAATTAAAAAGAAAATACACATAATGATTTGATGAAAACACAGTTAACAAAGTTTCTTCAACACAAGGAAGTCCAGTAGCAAAGCGGAGGAATCAATGTTCACAATTCCTCCCCAATTTCCTGGATTACTGAGGGCAGCTGTATGGCTGAGATTAAATGGAAGAGGGATGTCAATTTGGATTTGCACTTTGTGGGACGTTAGATACTTACTTGATCTTTGAATTAAAAGATGCTCCATGACAACTGTTTATCCCCGCACTATCTAAGGCACATCCTGTTCCAACACCATGTGCACCCTACTGAGGAGCAGCTGCTCCAGCACGGTTATCCTATGGGAGCCCTCAGAGAAACTATCCCTGAGCAGAACTGTCTGTATAGCCTGTCATCAACCAAGTACTTCCTAGAGCAGATTTTGTTTTAACATTTTTTCTCTTTTTCCTGAGATTAGACAGCCTCTTTGTTGGGAGCTCCCCTCTGAACAGCTGCAAGTACTATGGAAAATCAAATGTTTCTCCCAATCCCCTGTAATCACACAGTGTGTCTTTTCCTTGCAATTTTACAACTCAATTCTCAGTGTATCTCCAAGTCTGGTTTTTTAATCTTTGAGCTGGGAAGCTATTTTCTCCCTGTCTCCTTCCTCCCGCCATCTTCTCCTTTTATTTTTTTGAGAATTGGTAAAACAGTCATCAGCCCTGGGTGATGAACCAGCTCCTTTTCACCGAGTCAGTTTGGGGGATCATTTGAGTGTTTGAAAAGCTTTTCATTTTCACCTCTTCAAGTAGAAGGAAAGGAAGAGGGCAGATTCTTATTATAGTAATAATAATAATAATTCTTATTATAGTAATTTCATTTGTGTAGCTCACTTTTTTGTTTCTGGACAGATAAGAGACCAGAAAGACCCCCCAGGGACTGGAGAAGTATTTTGTTTAAACAAAGAAGTAACAGACTCAAAATCTCTGCTTAGGAGCAGCGAAGGATCACTATTAATAAAAATTATTTCCCTTCTTATTTGATGTGAGAGTAGAAAGATAGCACTAACGATTTTGGTAGTGCCAAGAAAGCCTGCTTTACACAGAAGACTCATCTCAAAACAAAAGTTACTCCTTAGCCTTAAAGCTTACATGGAATGACACCGGAAAGAGACGATGCATGTGAATGGTTATAGTGAAGAAATCAAAATCACATAACAAAAAATGCTTTAAATATTAAAACCTTCAGCTTTTCAGCATGTTGCTGTTTCAAGCAGAGACATCTTTACTACAGTGATAAGGAGAAAGCAAAGCAAGAAGGGAGAGGAGGTTACATTGCAGGTCTGCAGTAGAGGGAAGAGAGATGCATACAGTGGGGCTAATAGCTGCAGTATTTTTGAGGTGAGGTGCTGCTGAGAAATGGAATCAAAAATAGGATGAAAGGGAGTTTACAGGTTGGGTAGATAAAAAGAAGCTTTTTTTCTAGTTGCTCCAGCCTGCCTGTGAACAGGCAGCAGCCAAAAAAGTGGTTTAAAGCTGCTGCAGCTGTACTAGGACACTACATAACCTTTATTTGGACTGTTTCATAAGGACTCCAGTTGCTGGATTTACCCTTTACAGCACTTTTCCAGGGCAGCTCTCCACAGATGCTGAACCACGAGGTTGTTGACTCTCTTAATTATTGCCTTCCTGCCTGGAGTTTTAGGAACTTGAAGGATTGGGTGTATTGCTAAAGGACCTGTGGTTTCTAGGGTTTATTTTCCAGATTGTTTCATTTCAGAGCCTGCATAGATGTTGTGCTTGCAAAACTGAAGCCGAGTTCCTCACAGAAACAGCAGGTAATGGGAACATTACAGGATATATTTTTCATCTTTCTTCTTCCAAGCCTTCCTCAGAACCTCTGTTGTTTAAATCTGAAAGAATGACCTGTGCTAAAGCACTGCTTCAGCTCCTCTCCCCTTCACATTGTCCAGCATAGTTGTCTGTATTCTTGCAATACTTATGATGTGGATGATTCCCTCTACAGAAGGCAAATCCAATCTGGGGCTCTCCTGGAGTGGGTGATGGTTGCTGCTAAAAGATGTAAGTGTGAAGCCACTCTCACCTGGCATTCAGAAATCCCTAAAGTTAGTTCAGGTGCGCAGTATGTAGTACAGGTTGCAAAACTGAGGTATACTGGAGGCTTAGTAATTAGAGGGTGCTCTACACAACTTTTTATGGTGAAGTTGCTGTTTTCTTATGGCTTATTGGAAGGAGCAAAGTTTTATAAATTAAAAAAGTCCCAAATATCTCTTGGGAGACCGATAGTTTTGTAGGGGACACAAACCACAGTTTTGAACTAACTAGTACAATAAAATTCCTACAATGTAATCATGTGTTCCAATTAGGCTCTGCCTATTGGAAAATGTACCTTTCACCTCTTGGCAAAGACCATGAAGCATGTCAGGTTTCTCATTCTTTCACATACCACTAAGCTCCTATTGCATTGAGGCTGGATTAATAATTCTACAGTGGGAACAACTTGGAGGGTTCTTAGTTCTCCACAGCAAAAAAGGAAATAATCCCCCCCAAAACACAGAAGACATTTTATATTTGCCCATTTCGTGCTGCAGGTTGCAAGCAAATGAACAGTTCAGCCAGGGTTTATGCTGCCCAGCTTGGAGCAGAAGAAAAAATAAATTCTGGCTTTTTTTTTTTTTTTAAAGTTCTCTATTTCTAAACAGTCACAAATGCAAACCACCTGTAAAGCCTTGAGGAAGAGCTCTCTGAAGGTTTTCATCGTGCTAAATAAATCTTCCAAAGACAATTTTTTTCGGTCTTCACAGAGATAATCAGCAATTTGTTCCTTCTTCTTTTCAATGGTGGCAAGCTCCTTCTGCAGGTCCTTTGAAGCCTCGAGACTTCCCTGAGACACAGTTTGCAACACAGTTCATACATATTAAGAAGTAGCATATTCTGAGCTGACCTGAAGATTCAAGCCAGTTAACACAGAACAGTCAGTTTTTAAAAACCTGACAATTAAGATTGGTTCACTATGTGT
The DNA here is from genome assembly GCA_020800305.1 of Porphyrio hochstetteri. Taxonomy (NCBI): domain Eukaryota; kingdom Metazoa; phylum Chordata; class Aves; order Gruiformes; family Rallidae; genus Porphyrio; species Porphyrio hochstetteri. Next base: position 61,691,621 of record CM036908.1, on the reverse strand, counting down.
GATACTTTCTTCTCAGCTGAACCATCTGCATTTCCCCGGGTTTCATTTGGCCCAAAGTAGCTCATTGTTATGTTGCCCCTTTCATCATACAACCACATGGAAATGTGGGATTGCCAATCAAGGGAGATAGATAGAGCACCAGGACTCTGCCTTTGAGCTTTACTTAAGTGACCCTGTTTTAAGAACCTGGAAAGATAGGGTGTTTGGAAATACATAGAAGAGAGAAAATAAAAAAGCATATTGCAAATCTGTTCACTTTCCCCCTCCAAAGAACAGTGAGACAAAACACACTTCTGTACTGCACTGTACACATTTATAATTTCATCCTACTTTTCATTTTTAGGGCCTTCCTTTCTTTTACCCACGCACAGCTGACAGATCCTCAGCTGTTTCCTTATCCCAATAACACATTAGAGAAGTAGAGGAAAATCTGGAATGCTCCTTCCAACAGGGTAAAGGAGGGATGCAGTTATGACCCCTTTCCCATAGAGCTCATTTGCAACCTGAATTACAGTGCCTTTGAGAAGAGATTTGAAGTGTTTAGGAAGAGGGATTGGAAGTGTGTCACACCCACGTTACCTACTTGAACAGATTTTGCATGCTGCGATTTTAAATCGTCTGTCGACAAAAATAAACGGGTCTCTATTTCCAACAGCTTCTTCAGATTGGCACCTGCCTCAGCCCGCATAACATCAAAGTGGATTCTGAAAGGTCCACAACAGGGACAGTACATTGAAGGGGTGAGACTTCTGTTTTTGTTAAGTTAAAAGATTATTATAAAGAGTATCATCTCTGCAGATGAATGTAGATTTAATCAACCAGCCTGGACACCGCTTCTGCAGGTAGTTCTCTTTTATAAATCCTGTTCTATGTGCTCACACCCTCATCTAATAAAGAAGTTGGGCTTCTGCCCTCACTACCTCCCTGGAAGGGGTGTGGAAGAACCTCACTCTTCCAGTATTCAAAAATCTCCAAACTTTCGAGCCTGTTTTTATTCCCAGGCAATACAGTATCTTCCTTGTGCCAATACTGCCCTTACTTACCTAGCTGGTTCTTTTCCCTCCTTTCCTTTTCTCCCCAATATATTTGCAGATTTTTATTTTGTATCTCCTCTCAGAGTTCACTGAGCTCACGTGGACACCCAAACATGTTACACTGCCCAAGCAATGTCTTTGCTGGTTCAGACCTTCTCTGTGCCAGATAAAAGACTACAGAAGCAGCAAAGCCTGCTGTGATGTTTCATGGTGCATCCAGATGTGAGCAGCATTAGAAGAGTCCTTTGCAGGGTTGGCGTTGTCAACAGCTCTTGGCAGGCTGATTAGCATATCAATTTTGTAAGTTTGAGAGTTTGACTAAACTAGAGGGCAATTACATTATAAAAAGAGCACAGTTGTACCATTGACCAGTAAGATTTAGTTTCAGGTAAAAGAAGTATTTCAATTATGACACAACCTAAAGAGAAAATAATGTTTCAAAATAACATCCAAATTAAATTCTGCACAGATAACTCACAAAAGCTCTAATATTTTCTGTTCCATTATTGAATAAAAATACTTAAAAATATTTAGCAGCTACTTAACAAATGTCAATCCATCTTCAGATTTAAAAGTTACCCCTGCTTCTAGTTACAAGGAAATGTAAAACACTGCAAGGTTCCTATGAATATATACCCAGACTAAAAAATGTTAATCCTGGTGCTATAAGTACAGATTCTGATCGTGTAATTGAACCTATCTCCATGTGATTCTTCTGAGCTAATCAGTAAGAGCTGGCCTTAGACTCAAGAGGCTCTCAGGCACCGGGGAGAAAATCTGCAGAAACAGATTTGTTTCTTTCTACCCACATATATTAGTAATTTGTGCTGAAGCTCAGCTCAGGGACTCCTGAGGTTCCCCATTGCATTGAGTCACCCCAGTCATTCCCTCCTTCCACCAGCTCTGCCCATGTACCTCCTGATGGGCTTGCACACATATATGACTGAGAAGTTTCAGGGAAGATAGGTTTCTACTGCAGTATGTGGAAGAAGAATCTGGTCCTCAAACATGAGGGAGTTCACTGTTTACGCAGTTTTACTTCTAAGGTAGTACTGCAGCACCCGAAAGAAAAATTACAGCGAGGTCCACATAAAAAGTCTTAAAAAGGGTTGATTTGTAAATCTCAACATTGTTTGGTGTTAGAAGGGAACCTCTCTCCCCAACAGCAGAGAAGTTCTGTGACCTTATTATACCACCGCAAAATGACTCAGCTCCTTGTCAGCTTTAAAGAGGTTGGCAATTAATACATGACAGAAACAAACAATAATGGCCTACCCTGCTGCCTTGGAAACAAAGTCAAGATCTCTAGGAAGCTGCAGCAGATCTGTGTGGGTTTTTTCAACCTCCTAAAATTGAAATGAAAAAAGGTTACCTCGCACAGTCAGTCAAAAGAGTATGATGTTGTCCAGCTGAAAATCAATCAGGACCAAAAAATTAACACTCCAGTTTTCATTCTTACAAGCATAGGAGTAAATTCAGTCTCGTTCATTCTTTCTCTCACATTGGCTGTCACGGGGAGTTAAAAAGAAAGTAGAAGGCTCTTTTAACTGCTCAGGCTTACATCCTGTATGCTGCCACAGTGTGTAAGCTGACCTGAGATCCTGTCTTCATAACACTAAAATTAATTTCATTTGACAGATGCGTTTGGGAGACATGTCAACACAAGAGAGCAGTTGGAGAAGAAGAGAAAGAAAACAGCAAGCAGACGTCTAAAGTGAACTTGAGAAGGGAAACCTAGTGTTAACTCTCTAAACATTACTGAATATGGATTTGATCCCATCTACACAGAGAGCAGTGGAAAAGCTTTCATCATATTTTAGGCACAGAGGGTCAGCCTCCAGATACCTACATTGGGGTGCTACAGAAGTCACAGCCTTTTATTTTCTGGGGAATGAATATTTGAGAATAATCAACACGTCAATAATTTCACAATGGTGTTGTACCTCCAGAATATGGTGAAGCAGAGTAATGTGGCTTTGGTTTGCTTTTGTTTCTGTTAGTCTGAGCAAGGCACTAATTTTAAAACCTCCAGCATCTCCAGTGTGATGCCCCTAGAAGATACAGGAAAAAGTTCCTTCCTTCAGTTTCCAAGTCTTGCATTTGTATTTTCTGATATCTTTAGAAATATAGCAATTAAAGAAATCAGTTTACTTACATAGTTCAGAAAGTTTCCAACTTTAAGAATCAATTGGCAGAAAACTGGCAGTCGGGGACTGGTAAGAAGTGCTGAAGAATAAAAAGAGAGACATTTTCAATAAATTAAATTAAATGAGCTGAAATAGGATTTTCCTTAGGTTTGACAGCGGGGGTAACAAAATTCTCATCCAAGATTATGTCAAGCCATTGTTACAGACTATGTTACAGGAATATACCAGTACAGAAATAAATCAGCTGAATGGAAGTGGAATGAAGAAGTTTCTATTGTGGTCTGTTCTCTTCAAAGAGATGGAAAACCATTTTTCCCATCAAGTTTGGAGGACAGATGTGTCATCCCTGCAGCTGCTTATGAAACGGAACCACAAATGAGAAAGTATGTAAACTTCTGAAAGTCTGTAGCCCCCATTCCCAGCACATATTATTCTAGATTAAGAAAAGCTAAGGGCTTTTTGCCTCCTTATCATCGTTAGAGAGAGTGATAACCAGAAGTTGTGCATTTTAACAGGAGAATCTGGGGTAAGAATAATGTTTTTGGCAGAACTAGAACAGAAACACTGACCCATGCAACGGGATGGAGGGGGGATGGGGATGACAGGTTGGAACTGCAGAGAACTGTTGATTACAACACAGTGCAGAGTAACTCTAGCACTCACATCAGGGAGCCAGGTATAGCCAAGTTTTATGTGCAAACATAAAAATTTTGCAGTTATTGTTTACCAGGAGGTCAATGACTCTCTAGATCTGTTGAACTGAAGCTAGAGACCAAGAGCAACTTCAAGAAAGAGCTGACTTTAAACTAAAACCAAAGCTAATTTTGTATGGAGGGGGTTCCTGAAACACTGGTGAACAACATCTACAACACATGCTTTGAAGCCAAACCAGATTCTGGCACATCACTGCACTCTGCTCCACTGCAGAGCTCAGCTGGGCTGAAACCAGTGTGCACTAGAGGAAAAACCAGAACCAATACATTGTTGTGGACAAAAATCTCCACTGGACACAAAATTTTAACCTATATTCAAACCGAATCTGGCATCGACATAAGGGAAATTTACTTCTTCTCTGCAGAATCGGTGACAGGAGAGTGGTTTGTTTTATTCAAGTCGACAGAATCTTCTCTTCAGAGCAGGACAACACAACTTGCAATTCTGCAGAATGAACTCCAGAAGCAGGAATCTCCAGAGTAGTTTTGATGTTTCGCTTCATATTCAGCTATTAAAAGGTTAATTTTTAGATTATAGCATATTCTACCACTGTTGCTATTCAACTAGAAGAGATGCACCCTGTGACTGAGCCTGGACATAAGTATGGCACTGATGGACTTACTTTCACAGGCTGTCCTGATGGCTTGCACTTTTGGCCACAGACACTCCAGCAGAATTTGTGTTTCCTCACAAATCAGCATACATTCAATCCGCAACTGGTAGCTAAAAGAGATCAGTGGGAAAAAAACGCAACAAACACCACAAAAACAAACCCCACAGGCCTCATTAATTGGCTTTTGTTCAGCAAGAGATTCACCCATTTTAGGCAAAGCACAGTACCAGCACTGTTGTGTTCTCTTTAATGCTCTGACACAAGAACAGGATTATAAATAAATCAAACACTTAGATATTTCCAAAGATGTCCTAGAAACAATTATCATCTCTTTCAGAAAGCAATGCTGCACTAACATCTGGCAGTGACTTCTGAGCATAATGAGCCCATAACTTTTGACAATTCCTGGGCAGCACTAGGCAGGGATTTTTGTTCTTCCTTTTAACTTCCCAAACAGAAATTCTAAATACTTTTGCAGTGATGTCCTTTAACGATATTTATGCCTCACCATGGATTAATGTTTTGGAAGAGCCATGAAAACATTTTCTAAAGTACTTTTAAAGCTAGCTGTAAGTTTGAGAAAATGAAAAGCCACATTTTCACCATGACATTTTCAGAAAAGTGTCTCCTGCTGTGGCATGGCAACCAAACATTTATGGAGGACTATTCCTATGAATTACAACGCATCACTATGTTTTTATGAACAGCATAAAGATTTCTCTGTGTGTGTCTCATCTGACTTGGTAAAAATGAGGCACTGCTGTGACTCACTTAGGGGTCTGAAGGCTCCCTTTGGTAGTCTGGAATCTCTAAACCAGGGGTGTAATGAATCAGCATCCTGGTGGCAGGATTCAGTCTGCAACTTCATGCCACAGAGATAGCAGCTGTACAACAGTCAAGAGTTTTCTCACTAATTTATTAATTCCAAGGTTAATTTTACCTGGTAATTTAACCTTGGTATTGGCTTGCCAAAGTTATCTGAAAGCCTGTTTGGCCTTTGGGAAGGAAAAGTTGCTCAAACCCAAACCAACTCTTCAGATGGCAGTCAGATGATTTATCCACAAGGATGAATGTCAGGAACATCCCTCTAGCACAGGAAACAGAGGCCTTCATTCTTATTGACCACACCTATAAGAGCCACACTCATGAGTTGAAGACAAGGAAATTTTTCTTACCTAGGAACTTCCAGGAGATGGAGATAAAACTGATCTGCATTCGCTAGTTCTGATTTTTCTTCTTTGCAAGATTTGAGGCCATTTATCTAACAGGGAATAAAATAGTAAAATGCACAAATATTTATGGTTGCCAATTACTTCACTGGCTTTTCTGAACTTGCTGCGCACACAGGCAATGGGATGGAGGCAAATGAAAACTATATTGTGATTATGAACTGGTTTGCAAAGGGAAACATGTAGGTTTTGTTTTGACTGGAAGTCATCTGCATTGGACAGCACCTTGTATGACAAATTCCTGACCCACAGGCAGGGCTTTAGCAAGTTACGATGCATCCAAGCCTAACAACCCCTTTAAGATGAGGAGTCTTTTCTCCTCGTTGAAATCTGCTCTGAAGGGCTCTTTATTCACCCAAGTCCACACATGCTAGTGTACCTCCTCCATCTGATTAAAGTAACAGACTTCCCACCACTCCCCCTTGCAAGGTCATTGACCAAGATGGTGCAGGAGCATGTGGTATCTGGTCGTAACTTTTTGCTTTAGCAGTGCAAGTGTTTCAAGCTGAGCACAAAACACTGAACTCCATCAGAATAATATACTTAATAGATACCTCTTGGTCTTCAGGCAGCAGTTTCAGTAGCTGCTTCAGTATCTCAGCATCCAACTTGGATCTATCCCCTCTATGAATCATGGCAGCAATCTCTTCATTGGAGCTGTAGGAAAGAGAGGTGCTGTGGAGCAGTGGCAAAGGAAGGAGTAACATGATAAACATGACCCCAACCTCTCAGCTAATGCTGTAGCAGTAAGTGAAGTAATTCTCACTGTCCTCACCTCCCATTACATTTTGGACCTTAGTCCTCAGAGGTGCAGCAGAGATGTGAATAAACAAAGGATTTGTTTAGGAGAAGGTGATATGCCTCAGAATTTAGATGTGCTTTCTGGGCTTTGTTCATTACACAACAAACCCTGAAGAATCTCCTTTTACTGTGGGTGTCCAGCATCACTGAGAAGAGATTTACTTTTGAATTTCTCCACTGCTTTGCAGCAAAGCCAAGGCTAAACCTGATGGCTGTCCTCCTGCTGAGAAGTGTTTATAAAGATCCCAGAAGGTTTTACCCAAAATCCTTGCCTGAAACAACACGTTTCTGAAATGAGTCCAGACTGCTCTGGTTTGGGTTCCCTTCAGTTACCAGAGGCAGCACTGTCCCTCATGACTGCAAGTGGGGCTCAACTCTTTGATCCCATGGTCACTAGCGGCTCTCAGGAGAGTTTAACCACCACCCCGGGAATCATGCAGAGAGGAAATAGCAGCTGGATTAGGCTATGCACAGCTCTTCCCCCTCGAGAAGCAGTTTGCAATGGAAAAACAATAAAATAAAATAAAACCCTCTGATTCTGATGTAGTCTTAACACAAAAGAACTTCTAGGCTGAGTTCCTCTTTGAAGCCCTTGTAATATGGGACATGGTACAAAAGGCAGGGAGAGAGCAGACAATCTGTCTCCATCCTGCAGTAGTTTCAGGGAATCTAAAAGTAAAGATATTTTGCCAAAAAGTAGTGCAGATTCCTTTATTTTGCTTTTTTGTTGCTTCAAACCCCTGCCTTGAGGACTGTGAGTTGGTAAACTTACGTTTCTTTAATTACAGAAACGGTTTCCTATTTTTAGAAAAAATGTGAATAAAAATTGTATGAGATTTTGGATCCGAATGCCTGGAGATGTCTCTCTAAAATTAACAAACTTGAAACTTCTAATCAGGATTCATTAACAGGTGCTGCCAGCTGTTGATATTTATGTAAGTAATACCAAAGAAAAATATGTTTACACATGGTTTTGCTGTTATTGATGAATACTGTCTCTTTAGGAACTAGTGGTGCAAGTTCTAGGCTTACCAGGTTGCGATGTGATATTAATTGCCTGGAAAGAGACTGCCACACCTCATTAGTTTTTAAAAGAAAAAAAAAAGAAAGAAAAAAAAAGTTGAGTCTGCTAAAAGCAGATAGTGGTTCTAAAATATTTCTGCTAAATTCATTGCATGTAGTGTCTGAATAAACACATGCACACACCAGATAAATAATTCATAGTGCTCTTCAAATCTTACCACTTAAATTGCTTCAGAAATATACTCAGAAGGAGGCTTTTCTTTGGACCTATGAATGTGATCTGTCAAAATAATAATAAAAAGCAGTCAACTAAAACACTAAAAGAAAATCAAGTTCCCTTGATTTTCACAGAGATTTTAGATCTTTTGTTTGTTTGTTGAGCAAGGTTCATTCTTTTCTAGTAACAACATTATCAACAATCTTCATTCATCAAACGGCAACAGCACAGATCATTAGGTCTACTTTAGAGGGAGAGAGGCAAAGGCGCAGAGAAGGGAACTGATTTGTCTAGAATATTCTGATTTATAAGAATTGGGACTGAAATTAGAGGAACAAGTGGTGGCAAAGGGTGTCCCAGCCCATGGCAGGGGCTATAACTAGATGGTATTTGAGGTCCCTTCCAGCCCAATCCTGTCTGCGATTCCCACATCCTCCCTCTCAGACTAAGACCTGTCCCTCAGCAGAGTAACTTCAACATGTTTAATTCTTAATCTCTCCTGTGCTTTTTTAAGGCAGTGTTATGCAAAGGATGTAAAAAAAAAAAAAAAATCCCAACCTTTCTACCTTGTTATAAAAGATTAATAACAATAAAGAGCCTTTCACTTCCAAGCATTTTACCAGGCCCTACAGAAAGCAAGCAGTACAAGTACCTCTCTTGATTTCATTGGGTTTGGCCCTGTTTTCTCTGGTGCTGTTGGTGGGACAGAGAAAAGCTGCTCCAAGCTTGCATAGTTGGGCTCTATAAGGTCCTTGCTGCTGCTTGGTGTCACAGTCCACATGGAACGGCTTTCTGGAAGAGAGCAACACTTTAAAATGGACCACGAATGTAGAGGAGCACTTCCAAGGCAGTGTGATTTATGGAAGGGAAAACACTTTAAAGGATGAATGAAATATGATGCTCATTAGTCCTGAACAAATGTTAATTGTTTAAGAATGGTAGCTCCCACAGACAGCATCCCAAAGGTTTGAAGCCTAATTAAACCTGGAAAACTACCACCACATTCAATTCCCTAACTGAAGGCAGCAGATGAACTTAATGGGCTGGTTCTAAATTCTTCTTGCTACTGCTGACCAGCCATATCCCTCACAGAACTGTGGTACCTAAACAGGGGATGTTGTGTCCAAGAGATAAGGATTCCTAAGTCCAGCATTACCAGAATCATTAGGAAACCCTAAGTAACACATGGCACTTCAAAACACAGACTTATCTACAACACTGGAATCTTCAACAAAGGATCTCACCTCCTTTTTATTTTATTTTAGAAGAGACAGAAACAGTGGCACTGAAGGCATTAGGGCTTAATCTGAATTTGCATCTGTGCCCAAGAAATCCAGTTATGGCTCAAAATGATTTTTAACATGCCTGTTTATGTTTTTTTATCATAGCAGCAAGTTCTTACCTCTGATGTCTCCCTTTCATGGTGATAAGCACAATGCAGAACAGCTGCAAGATCTGTGTTGTGTGAACTAAGTATTAAAAGCTGCAGCATAAGTGGAAACAGTCTCCTTGCTGAAGGTTGAACAGGACTTTGGCAGACCACACAATAACCATAGACCGTAGCATTGTTTTGTGTGTGGGGAAAAAAATCACATGGCTGTGGTCAGTATGAACTGAAGTTGGAGGCTACATCCTGCCCTGAGGGTACATGTTCCACAGCCCTATTGACAAGATTTTCAGCCTTAGATCTTGACATCTTGGCAGATCTATCTTCTGGCTGTGCAAGTTAAACAACAAAAAAAGAGAAAGTAAAAGCTTCATCTGAGAAGGCACTCACCAGTGATAAGCCAGGAGCTCAACAGGAAGAACCACAGAGGATGACTGTTAACAGATCTCTCCACTGAACACATTTAGAGCATTCTGCAAACTGCAGTTAGTACAGACTCACAACATCACTTTAAAAGTAATAAACTGAATTGGAGAGGTTGAGAAGATAATTTTAGCAGCCACAGAGCCTCAGTTCAGTGCTCTTTCCAAAATACTGCTTCCTCCCTTTATTGACAAAGCCCTGGCTTTCCATACTTATTTGGAATTACTATTTTTTTCTAGGAGTGAGACAAAACAACAGGATCACCTGTGTGACATGACTTACTGAGTGAAAGCCTAACCCCCCAAGATAAGCATTAAGTAAAGGAACAGATCGGCCCGGCGTTACAAGCAAGCACGTACGTCTCACCACATCAGAGGGGAGCTTCTGCCAGTGAAACACCTTCATCCTCAATGTCGGCATCTTCTGAGGTTGGAGTGGCCCCTGATATCCACAAGTGAGATGATTGCACCCCGGATTACTGCATGGCTGTGGTGGTGGGAGCGACAGGGCATTTGTGCCAGGGACAAGAAGGGGTGGAGGAGGCACCGTACACCCAGAAGATAGGGGTGGAGGAGTTGCCAGCAATGGTAGCAGAACTGGCGTGGCAGACTGTCCTTGGGTGGATGAAGAAACACCTTGCAGGGAAAATGATGTGTTCCCTGGAGATTGCTGTGGCTTCCCAGAAAGACCAGTTGTTGGAGAAAGACTCAGGTCTGTACTGGCCTTTTCCTCTTCCAAGTTCATATCAACTTGAATGCATTTGTTCACCTTTTGAACAGATCTTCTGGACACTGTTTTGTGGTGATTTAGGCACTGCGTGTATGTTAGCAGGTTCTCCGTTGCTTGCCCTGGTCCCATTTTCCTGCTCTACAAAACAATGAGGAGGTGCACGAGTTAGGAAAGTTTCCCCACAACAGCTGGTTGCTGCTAACTCCCACAGAGAAACAGAAATAACAGTGACCTTCCCATTAAGGTAAATAGCAGAAACATTTCTCTCTGCTTTACAAGTGACATTTCACAGTGGTTTCGGCTGCCTGATCCAGGGGCAAAGCAGCACTGCTGGCCATAAGGCTACCTTTTGACTTCTCTTGATCCTTCTATCTTCTTGTAACACATAAAGAAAAGAAGAGCAAATGCTATCAGCATTGCAAATCTCTACCTGGTTGCTCTTTTCCCCTTGGTGCTCAGTCATTCTCTTGGGTTTTTCTTTGTAGAGGGTAAATGGATGCCTCCTATGGAAGTTACTATGGGTGGTCTATGCAAGGGATTTCCCACAGGGACATAGTTGTTTGACCCTGAGAAACCACACTACTACAACTTATCTTGACTGCAGAAGGGTGGGGATTTTAAGAGAAACTCTCCAACATCCTAATAAATAAAACAAGCTACAGCTGAGGAGGACTCAGGTTGAGTTGCTTATGCTCCTGTGACCACATAGGGAAATGACTGGTAAGCATTGAAATGAGTTGAGTCTTACTTTGTCCTTTAACTGAATTTTCATCTAGGACAAATCTTTACATTTGCCCTGAGACTATGCCATTTCTCTTGGAGCCTCTTGCAAAAGTCTATGCAGAAGTCCTCATCTTGTATGCATGACCAATTTTAGATATGGGATGGACCTACCAAAGTCAGCAGAGGTACTTGCTGGCCCAGGAGTTTGTTTTGCTTGCTTGACTGAGTAAACTTTTCTTTTGCAAACACTTGCATATCTTGTGGATAAACGATGTCCTGGGATGCTTAATCTCAGTGGCTATAGCAGCTCTGTGATTTTCCTCTTTACCTAACTTCCATAGCAATGTCTAGCAGCAACAGTACAAACATTGCATGTTCAAAGAGGAGCAATGAGCAAACTCCCAGTGCTCCAGAAATGACACAGTAAATGCAGCTTTTTCAGGGACTGCATGTAAACAGAAACAAAGACACACACACACACCCCCTCATCATCCCAGCCCTTACACAGGTCCTTAACAAAACACATGCTGGCAGCTTTAATGACATTAACTGGATGGATACATTCATTTTTATGTTTAGTCCAGGATCAGACTTATTTGGTATGAACACCATGTTTATGTTCCCAAAGGACTAGGATAATACTTATGAATGACCATTTTCCTCCTGACACAGCAATTTTAGCTTATGTCTTACACAGACAAAACTCTTCAAGGAGCTGCCTTAAAACCTACAATTGATGCATCTCTAGTCCATAGTACACTTCCAAAGCATCTCCTATAATTTGAAAGAGTTTGTCTTTGAAACCTGGCGGTTCATACTGATGGTAGTGTCCAGCTCTCATAACAGCCTCAGTAAAATTGTGAACCAGTGGATCAGAGGCAAAAGGAAGTCATAAAACTTTCGATTTGTCTTTTTAATCTTAATTTAGTAAGAATGACTTACATTAAGCACATGAAATGTTAAATCAACCAGAAAATAACACTTGATTTACAAATGAAATGGGAAAAATTTGAATGGCTAAGCCAAAGGTCTATAATAGAAAGTGAGTATTAACTGTGTTTGCTGTTTGCTTGAATTAATTTGTTGTTGGTTTCCATAAGCATTTTTTGGCACAAATAAGCACTAACACTTTCCCAAAGGTAAAGCAGGCTTATGTTTCGTTTATGTCAACAACTTAATGTATCCCCTTTAGGACTTCACAGTCTTTGTGCTGAAATTGTACAGATATCTGTAATTACCCTGTCAGGAAAAGCAGGGGCTCAGCACTATGAAGCACCTAATAAGAAATAAGTCACTTTCTGCTAGAAATATTAGGAGTAAAATCAGCTGATTAAAAAAACCCAAAACATTAAAAATAATCATGTTAAAATTCTGTTGCTTGTTTATTTTAATTAAGCTATTGTAGGAATCAGTAAAAGACTATTAATTAGGAAGATTTTTTTTTTTAATCAGACTGCTCTTCTAAATTGCCATGGGGTTTGTGTAAAGGAAAGTCTTGTTTTTAAAAATCCTAATAAACCAGGAATACTATGTAAGAAACATCTAATATGCTTTGAATGATAAGTAGGCTTATAATAATGTACCTCCAAAGATTATACTTTTGAGACTGTGTAGAGAAATCCATGCTGTCTGGAAGATTAAAGCTTTGGTATAACTTGAAGGCAGCTGTAATTTACATTGTTGATATTGTTCAAATGAGCTTGTGGGATACTATAAAAAGAATCTCTGAATGTAATTTCTTCTTAGAAATTGTAAAAACCCACCTCTGGTAAATTTATGCACCCACATCTCGTTGCAACCAGGCAAGGACTAACAGCCTGCAGAAAGCTCCAAAAGCTTGGTAATTGGCTGGGACTGTGCAGGCAGGGCACAGAGATTGAGTCAATGCACCAGCCTGACTCTGATGATCCAGTTGAAATCAATTAACTTGCAATTAACTGTGAAGCTGTTTTTGGGGCTCTGCTACTCTACATTTTGTTTTATTGGAAAAGCTGTTGATGTTTGAGGACTGCTGTAATACAGGCTTTTGTTTTCATCTGCTTACTGGCAGGCTCAAATAAGCACACTGCGGGTTAGCCTTGAAAGATAAGTTGCATTTTGATAGCACAGGGTTTAGATATTCAAGTTAGATCCAAAAAACAACTTACCTCTGATTCTTCGACCTTGTAAGCACTCTTAGTTTTTTCATTTCTACTGTTGCTGATGAGCTGATATGGGACTATGTTATTTTGTATAACCTGATTTTCATTTTAGCTGGAAGTTCATGTGTTGATCATTATTATGCTGGATATGCAGGGATTTCAATGAACGCTTCAGAAAACCTGGTATTTCCCCTTACATGCTATTACTAAAGGGTTTTTCGTGTTTAAAAACTGCATTGTACACTTTCAAGGTAACCATCAAAAGTGAAAGCACAGGAATCAATATCTGCAATGCAAGATGTTTCTGAGGGTAAGAAGATGTACTGCTTACCAAAGAGCTGGAAGTGAGCTAGAGGATGTATAACCCAACCAGGGAGATGGTTAGTCACTTGATCATGCAGATAGGTGGCCCCTAACAAAGCTATTTTTCATTACATCCCAATGGGCTACACTTGCTATGGTTTGGATTCAGGGACCTGCCTGCATTAAGAGGCTCCTCATATGATATTTTTCACTGTTGGCTTTTCAACAGGTGTAATTTATTCTTGATGTTTGTGGTTAGCAATTAAAGATCCTAATCCTTTCTTTCACAAGCAATTTTATTGCTGTAAGGGTTACCCTCTTCTTTTCAGATACATTTCTAGGGGTTTCCAAGGGTTTTCTGCAATCTGGATTCAGAGAAGTGTTGTGCCTCTGTTTTCGCCTATCAAAAATCTGGAAGCAGTTGGGAACAAAGTGAAAGTGATCACTTTTTGCAGTTACTGCCCCTGCTGCTGGCTGGAGCGTGCTGTAAACTCTGTATTCTTAATGCCTGCAGGCTCAATTCTAGTGGTGGAGTTAATGAAAACCCTCTAAGGGATCTGGCTGCTGATGGGAAGACAGGAGCCTTGGGATCTGCTGCAGGTGGAGCCTGGATGAGTAGCTGTGGGTGTCAGAAGCCAGGGGAGACTCATGCTAAGAGCCCTTTGTTGGTCTTTGTGCCCTGTGGTGGCAGTTCAACCAAGGAGCTGGATGAAGACATATGGAGAGTAAGGGGATGGAGTGTGAAAGGTAGGAGGCTGGGAGAGTGGTGAGTTGTAGGACTGAGGGCTTTGTAAAGAGTTGGGGTCAACTCTTCAAAATGGAAAGGTATTTTGGCTGTTACCTTAATTTGGGCTTGTATACCTGAAGGGATTATTGACAGTTTATAATAGCTTTGATCTTCATGTGTTTGCTAGGTTTGAGATAGGTTGTGGCTTGGAAGAGATTACTGTATTGGCTGTCATTTAATCTACACACAGTTATTCTGTGCTCTGCACCCAGACCTCTGCAGGCAGCCCTGCAGGTCAGGCTCTCTCCCCTGCCTACTAGACCTCTGTAAGTGAAGCAGAGCATTGGAAAGTACTTTGAGGGAGAAAACCCCTTCTGTCCTCCCATGGGGCCTCTCCGGCTCTGACGAGGTACTTCAGAAAAGCAAACTATTTGTCTGTGATTCAGGAGGGGTTTGTAGACTGCCACTACTCCTGAGGCATATTCTTTGGAGTGTCTGGTACCAGTTCACTAAAGAGGATTAATGTATAGACCTGGAAAGGTTTCTGGACTCATACTACTCCTATCTTTTCTGAACTATTCTGCTTCTCTTGTATCAGGTTCTTGCTGAACAGGAAATCATAGTAATGTTGTTTGGGGGGGGGCCCAGTCTTGTCCGTCAGAGGACTATCACCACCACTATAGATCAGATCAGCTATGGTTTTGTCTAATTGAGCTGTTGAAAACCTTAAAGAATGGAGACTGCAAAACATGGCAAAGTGTATAGAAAAGGTCTGGTTGGCCTCAAAGGATAACCTGTGGAAATTATGTTCTACAGGGGCTTTCATTTAGATTAAAAAATTGAGTTTTGGCCTTTGAAGGATCATAGCAGCAGACATCATGGATCTGCTACACTTTTGTGTGTGCTGCCTCTTTAGGCAAACCTTACCTCTCTGCGGTAGCTCTGACTTTCTGCATCAATTCTGGCTGAAGGATTTAGTAATTATTTGCCAATCATGACTCAGCACATTACAGATTATGTTGTATGAAGCTGCTTAAGTACTAAACAAACACATCAAGTTCTGAGTGCCCAGAGCAGGGCAAACCAACCGTAGCTGTAATGTAGGTGTCATCAGTAAAGAGTGTTGATCCTAGAAAAAGCCTGATTTGACAGGCTGGGATAGTATCTAATCTGACGTGGTAAAAGCTACCTGTCACAAGAGTGATTCTTCTCTTCTGACACTGAGGAATTGAAGCTGAGTCTCCTTAGAGTCTTCAGTAGTGAAAAGCAGAACTGCTAATACCTACCAACACCTGGCTCTGTATGAATTGTCATACGCAATTCTTGCAAGAATTGTTTATGTCACAGCAGAGAGAGTCTCTAATGTGAAGTAAGTGCTAGCACAGTGTGGATGAAGGAGTAATAATTAGAGTATCAAATATGCTGATTAACTTGCAGAGGTCAAATTCTCTAATGGTATTTAAGGTCCTGTATCTGCTCTACAGTAAGGAGTTGGAGGGCTCTCTCTTTGCTATGCCATTGCATACTATGTCAAATGCATTACCAATCCTCCAAACTGTGGTTATTCTGCAAGTTCGTCACTATATGACAATTGCAAACACCCAGCAAGGTGTCACTGGTCCATTTTTAAGCCTCTGTAGTCAAGCGTCTAGATGTGGCAAAAGCTGTTTTCATGTCCTGCCTGCAGCTTGATTCTGAGATGACCAAGAAAAAGTGGTTCATGATGAGTTGGTTCATGACTGTATTTGCTTTCAGATGCATTAGGTGAACATAACCCCATAACTAAGATGTTCCCCCATATCTCATGGCTATGACTATTACTACACAGAGTGAGCTAGGATTGGTACAGTGCTGACTTTTGGTCTTGGTAAGCATCAATGTTGTATTCAGTTCACCACTGTGTACAGAAAACCAGAAATATAAAGCCATAGATCCAGGCTTTAAGCTTAAACAGGATGAAAACCAGTTAATTCTGCTAAAACAGGCACATGTGTTTTTCTCTTATTTCCACTTATCCTCTCTCAAACCAGAACAGAAGATGTTTCTTAGTCCCCTCTGCTCTACTGAAAGTAGAAGACCAAACGGTATGCTCCAAGTGAAAAGCACTGGCATAACTTTGGATGCAGAGATTTCAGCCAAGCTCTAAGGAGAGTGCAGTGCTATGATGGTGCCCATGCACTTGATGTAGCTCCATCTGTACAGCTCTGTTTCTTGGAGAGATAAAAAATGTTTCATTATTCCTAAGTATATACAATGATATGCTTAGGAGCTCTATAAACTACGTGGAAAATATAGGACTTACATATTCTGATGAATCACAGGCCTTCCCCTGCCCCACAAGAGAAAGGAAGCTTGTCAAGTACTTATTTTATTCTAAACTTTGAAATATTTTTTGTATTGAAATAAAAAAAAAAACCCACACCAAACAACAAAAAAACCCCAAAGAAAACCCAAACCCTGCAAATCCATCCCATTGAACATGTCTGAATTCTGATGTGAAATATTTGGAAAAGACTTCTGCTGATTTCTTCCATCGCTTCAGTTTATCGTACAGCCAATGCTTAATTAAGGAGTATGCAGTTATTTGGCAACAAGAAACTTGTGGTGTTCACAGGCTGTTTTACATACCAGACTCCATGTGCAGTCACTGTAATATACCACAAGAATTCTTTTATTGTTGTCCAAACTCACTGTCGGCTTAGATGACCACAGACCTGCTGAAGTAGCTGCAAGTGATGTTGTTTTTACCAGCAATTAAATTAGCCTTGCAACCACTGAAAAAATCTTCAGCATCATGAGCTTTATTTCAAGGTCACAAAAGGAGCAGAAGTGCACATCCCAGCTGAACATCTTTCTCCGACCTGCTCTGATTCTGTCCCCTGTTCTTCTTAAATAATCACTGTCACGGAAGCAGAGCTGCTCTTGGGTGATAAATTATAAATGCTGTGCTTCAGCCTGCTTGTTGGGATGTGATTGTGTAGATAATTTAATATAGTTTTCACAGATGACTCTGGAACAAAGAACAGGCTCAGAACAACCCATTTCTCCATAAACTCTCAAGGGCAGCGGGAAGATAATACCAAACACCCTCTCTTTGCAGGCCAAGGTAAAAACACAGAGCAATAAAATGTCTGTCTGTGTGG
Source organism: Porphyrio hochstetteri (assembly GCA_020800305.1). Taxonomy (NCBI): domain Eukaryota; kingdom Metazoa; phylum Chordata; class Aves; order Gruiformes; family Rallidae; genus Porphyrio; species Porphyrio hochstetteri. The sequence continues at coordinate 61,674,267 of CM036908.1, read as the reverse complement.
AAAGGGATGCTGTTTCTCTAGGTGGAAATGGGGGTAGCTGAAGGACCCAGGAGGAGAAGTAGACACCTGCTGCAGCATCTGAAGAGAGCAGCCTGTGGGGCATGAGCAGGTAAGGAACCCTGGGTACCACCCAGAAAGCCTGCCTGTTTGTTCCCGAGTCCTGAATCTGAAAATTATTTTTCCTGTTGATAAAACAGTGGGATGGGGAGGAGGAGGCTGGCTGCTGGAAGGTTTTTGCTGGAAACATGGAAGTTGTGAAGCTGCATGTTTGATCCTCAGATTTTTGGAGCCTGGGGTCTAATCTGAGAGCAGAGAAGCTGGATTAGTGTGTGTGAAAGGACAAAGGATTTATGCTTTGGGTGATGTGCTCCGTAACTAAAGAAGAGGAAGAAAAAGGGGACACCTGTAAATGTGATAGAGACAGTCCTGCAGGTCAGACCTGGGGTGGGTTATGTGGTTCTACAGGGAATGGTGGGATTCTGCTTGTTTCTGCCAGCTGGGAATGGGATTTCAGCCACAACAGGGCTGTACCGCTCGGCGGGATCTCCTGTGCTGAAGCTGCCCATGCACCCGCTCTCCGCTGACCTTTGTTCATCGATTCTCAATATGCTCATAGCAGTGCTTTGGTTAAAATAAACCAGTCATTTAATTCTTGGTTTAACTGCTAACTTAGTCCAGAGAAGTCTTCGGTATTACACGGCTGTTACAGGTCCCATTAAGCAAAGCAAAATAAGCTTTAGCCTGCACATTAGTCTAGCCACGGTGGGTTACCATATAAAGGCAGAGTTCTTCAAAGCACCCAGCTCTTCCACTTGATTCATGTTTCAGTATCACACCACAGATTCAACAAACATAGATCATTTTAACAGGACAGCTATGTACAAAACTATGATACAGTGTTATTACAAAACCCCAGGAATAAAGCTCTGAATTTTGAAAACACAATACTGCACATTCCCTGTTGTAAAGCAAAAGTAACATGAACCGACACCTTCTGCGGCTTGAACACAAAGACTTTTGAGTGCAAGCAGCCGACAATGGCATTCGAACCTAGAGATTTATTAAAGGATTAGCTGAAAATACGTCCAACAGAGCACTCTGGAAAACGTCTTCCTGGTGCTTTAATAGCAGGAATTGGGTCCAAAAGTTGATAGACGCATCTGTGCTTGTGAGAAGATTGCTGCAAGACTACTGACGTGCTTTAGCTTAATTGCACATAAGCGTCATGTAGGAACCAGACACAGTTTATCTGGCCATATGCTTACTAAAATACATTTTTTTTTTAAAACTTCTTTTCCCCCCTGTAACTAATTTCCTTTGCTTTAAATGATTGAGAATAAAAATACATTTGTCGAATCTTGGTTTTGGTCCTGGTCCAATATAAATCATCAGTGGAAAATGAGAAGAGGGAGTAACACTCTTCCACCTGTGAGGGTACAGCCACTGCTTAATTTATACCCTTAATTTAGTTGAGGCACTGCTATTTTAAAGATTTCTCTGAGGGCTAAACACTGCGGTCCTTTCTTGGGCCACACTCAGCTGTTGTATCAAGAAGAGTTTGGCCTAAGAGCAGGTTGAATGACTTGGCTTTGAGGACAGCAGGTGAGAGTTTGGGCCCTTTCATGCTGCTACGCAGAGAACCCGCCCCCATCCCCACGGGTGCCTGGCAAAGGCACAGGCTGAGGCAGCCGAAGTCTCTGGGGAGGCTCTTTGGGTCTTGGGGAGGGGAATCAAATGCTGCGTGAGGAGAAGCGATGTGTTCTGGTGGGGCAGGGGTGACCATGGTGCTGGTTTGGCGATGCAGAATCGGCTCCTGAGAAGCTGGTGATACTTCAGGGACACATTAGTGGTTCACTGGGCCTCTGCTATTGCTTCTGCCTTGCTGTCACACCTGCAAGAGGAGGGGGAAATGCAAGTTATTTACAGCTAGAAAACAAAAGCAGTGTGGTTTTGAATGGGTGCGTATCTAATGGCTGGGTGCTACTAAGGAAACCAGTTTCAGATAACCTAAAACCAGGTAAGAGCTAAATCTCTACATATTTAATGGAAAACTTTAAGTTTCCAGAGCTGATCCTGATGTTCAAGAGTTTGGGCAACTTTGCTTTTGAGTTGGGCGCTAGTTCAGCCCAGCAATATGAGTCTTGTGTTTTCCAAGCAGAACATTTGAATATGCTTCTAGATATTAAATTGCTGAAGTTTCTAAATTTGGAGGATTTAGAAGGATGAGGTGGCACACTGTCACTTTTAAGAGCCTGTACCACTCCATAAGCAAAGAAAATACCATTTCTAATGAGAGACGTGAAGACAAAGGCCACAGAGGAGGACAAGTGTTAGTTTAATTATATCCTTGTCCATTAGAATATAGCCCACAGAGAGTACTGAGTCTTTGTGTTTCCCTGCAGAATATTCTGGGTCTCCAGAATTACAGGAAAAGATGAAAAAAAAAAAAGGAGGGGGGGAGGGGAATACCTTGAGTCTCCAACCCCGCTGTCTCTTTGCAGAGGGAGGCTGGCTGTGCCATGCATCGGTCAGAGCTGCCGTGCTCCCCTCCTGCCTCCCTCCTCACCTGGCTGCGGTCTTGGCGCACTCTGTGTTTGGTTTGTTCGTTTTCCAGGGAATAAATCAAGTAGGTTTGTGAGCAGGGAAATTGCCAAACCTGGTTGCTTCTGGACTTGTGCTTTCAAGACTTTTGTTTCCCCTAACCTTTCTCAATGGCATAGAGATGGGGAAGGAGAGGAAAAAGGGAGTTGCACGAGAAAACACAAACATTTGTCTGTCGTGATCCTCTAGGGTCTAAGACAAGGGAAACCAAACAGCATCTCTCCTGAGTCCAGGCTTTGTACCGTCCCTCCTCTGTCTGTCAGCTTTTAAGTGAGCCTTCTTCAAGCTCCTTTGAGGTTTGGTTGGAAATGCATTCAGATGTCACCAGCAGACAAATGCAGTGTGACAACCAGTGCTTTGATGCAATGGGCAAGTGGCCTTAACCATTTCTTCCAGGAGCATTGAGATAATGTGGTACCACTCTTTGGGTGTAAAACCTGACATTTAAAGAATGTTAATACAGGAATTGCTGAGTAACAAGATACCACAGCCAAGGTGAGGTAAGAGCTCAGTAGCTGATTACAGCAGAGTTTTACTGCTCTGAAATTGTATTTCACAGGGTCACAGGCTGTTCCTGCCCCTACTCTGCTGCTATTAGAGAAGCTCTAAAAACTGGTAAGTGGATCGAATGTTGATCCCTGCAATTGGATCTGCACAAGAAGATTCCTATGGCTTCACTGAGACCCAGAAACTTACATCTCTAGCAAATCCACCAGAGAAATATCCTGTACCAAAAGAGAACTGGTGCTGTCATCTGAACAGACCACGTGCACTTCGGACAATAAATAAAACAAAATAAGATTAGGCAGAATGTCCTAGGAAAAAATCCTGATGGGAAGCACTCTAGGCTTGATGAGTCTGTCAGATCAGGAGGTACAGACTTGAGCTGTGTTTGGGTGAGGAAGCACTGTGGTGGGACACTGAGAGAAGCAAATGGATTTTTGTTTCATCTAACCTTTCCAAGTGACATGAAGATGGGAGCAGAGGAAAGAGGGAATTGCAGGTTTCAAGGTGCAGCTCATCTCTGACTTCCAGGCACTGAAGCACAGCCAGGTGCTGCTGGTGGGACCGGGCTGTGACAGGCATGGCATTTCAAGGACGTGCTGAAATTCCTGCCTGAACTCAGTCACTTCTAAAAAAGTACTGTTTGTCCATACCTTCCTCTATGTCTTCTAAGGGGAATTCAAAGAATTCTGGGTCTCTTTTTTTTTAAGTATGACCTTTGTTAAGCCTGCATGCTGGAATCTCTGTGCTCAAAACATACATAATCCAAGTTACACTTCTCATAGTTTCAGCTGCCCTCCCTGCACAGCATGACCACTGGTCCTGATATATTTCTTACCTGTGCCTCGTTGCCACTATTATCTCCTCTTGCTGCAAACCTTCCTTAGGATTTTTAAACCAACACAGCTACTTCCCTTTTCCACTTGATGTAATCCTGCAGTCTGGCATGGAAAGGGCCAGGAGGGCAGGAGTAGTCAGGACTGTAACTGCCCAATTTATATCTCCTTTTGCTAGCAATGATGTCTCAGGTGTGAGAACAAAAGCAACCCTGTGTAGAAATCCCAGAGAGAAATGTCTGTTCTGCCACCCCATGGGCCTAGAAGGGGCTGGGAAGTGGCTGTGGCTGCCAAGAACCACATGAGCAGGGCTCCCATTCTGGCTCCTAGCCCTAGGCACTGGGGATGCTGGAGAATAAATACATTCCTTTCAGGAAATGAGATTTGACATTATTGATTCAGTTCATACTCATCAGCATGGAAAAGACAACGTGTAACTATGCAGTTTCAGTACGGTGGGTATTTCCATTGTTCCTCTCTCTTGCTTTTCTTTCCACTTGCTGTAAAAACAGGCACGGGTTTGCAAATGAAAGCCTCATCCTGAAACTCCTTAAGTTTTCTTTTGAGAGGCAACTGTATGAAGTATGACAGGAACTTGGTACACAGTTTCACCAGAAATTTGGTTTACCTGTATTTTTTTTGGGGGGGAAGGGGGCAGAGAGGGAGTGGAACAAAACCAAATTATACCCTGCCTGCCCCTATCCCAGAAAGCTGCATGAATGCATGTAAGTATGCAGTCTGTTTGCTCCAACAGACTCTGTGTGTCACTCTGGAATTCAGTTTGGCTTTGAGTTGGAGCTGGTATCTTGCCCCAACTATTACTTCTCCCCAGGTCCAGTGTGTTATTCCCTTTACCAGGTAGCTATACTATTATGGTGTAGGAAGTGGGTACCTGCAAGCAAAGCAAACATTGTTCTTTGCAGGAAATAAGTACTGAAACTGCATTTTTACAGTGTTGGAGAAAGTAATTGGATCAAAGCAAGGACTTTGTTTATCATATGAAGCTGGATTCACTTGGTTAGAATAATGACTTTTAATTATCTGCAGGGAAAGGAGGTTTGGCTGCTGCTGACACAGAGGACAGACGTGGGCTGTGACCCTGTGTCGAGGGGAGATCAGTGCTGACTCCACTCAACGCAAGATCAACACCCTGGAGAGTAAAAATCAGAGTAACAAATTTATTTTACATGTATTTGCAATTAGACACAAAGACAAGAAGCTTAGCTGATATGCTGAACACTGATTAGGTCTGTAAAGTCCCAATGCTGTGGTTAGTTCACATAGAAACGCCTTTGTGGGTTTACATACCTCAATGTACCACACAACCTTTTTTTGTTTTATTATCTCCAGTATCAGACTCAACCTCTGCTTTTAAACAAAAGAGAGACACGAAATATAGCTGATCATGGCAAGGCAAACATAACAACAGGGAACTTTTTAAAATGCAAACATTGTCTAGTACCAGAGAGGTCTCTAAGATGCCATCCCTGTATGCCTTGTGGTTTTTGGGGGGCTTTCTGATTTCCTTAAGCCAGAAACACTAATTTCAGATGTCAGGGAAGCATCACTAAGGCTGGCAGTATGGGTGCTCCTGTTGCTGCAGCTCCTCCTGCTGCCTTCTAGGAAATAATTTTGGGAAACCCGTCTCCAGAAACCCACTTCTGGTTTGTGGCTTGTTTCTTCACTAAACCGGCATGTTTAGAAACAGCCCCAGGACATGCTGGCAAGGTAAGAGTAAATCTCTCTGTGGTAGATGCTCAACCCACACTATCTTTCTGAGCAGTGGGTATTCAAGCCCTTCTTTCCTTTCTCCTCCACCTTCTTTAAAGGAAAACCATTAAACATTAATAAAAAGAGACCTCTACCACTTTTCTGGGCACTTGTTTGACTCCAGGATTTTGCAGAAAACAGGCTTTGGGAGTATACTGCATCTTTCTAAAGGCTGACAAGCCCACGATTATTCCCTATGAGGCACTGCTAATTTGGGACTAGAGTATCCACCCAAGGAATTCAGCTTGGTAGAGTCTGAGGGACTTGGATGCCCTTCCCAGGCTTGGGACTGGCTATGGATGCTCGGAATCAGGAAGAGACCTGGGTGTCTCCATCAGGTCTCCAGCCCAGCGCCAAGGGCCAATTCAGCCAGCCAAATACAACCCTTCGCAAAAGCATGAGCAAGATGCTATTTTCTAATTGTTGACTTCTTCCCCTCACCCTGCAGTGATGGCTCAAGGGCCTGCTGTTCAGGGGCCACCTACAGCATGCCTCAGGCAGGCTCTCCAGGCACTGCAGGCAGAGAGCTCCTGAGGTTGAGGAAAAACCAAACAAACCCACAGCAGCACTGAGGTTGCTGCATTTATGTGTTTGTAAGTAGCTGAGAGGGGGTGATTGCTGATTAAGGACCCGGTATTAACTGCTCTTAATCACTGCTCTGGAGTCTAATGGAGCTCTTGTTTGCACATAACCGTGCCCTGTAGCTGTCTTTAGCACACTTGACAGATGTGCTTATTGCCATCTTTACTGTGTATGCTTAATGGGCTTTTTAATTATTGATTCATCATTACCCCTTTATAAACTGCTTATGAATGTCAAGAGAATGAACTATGCTTGTGTTTTTCTTTTAAAATCTCTTTTGGGTTTAAAAGAAATAACAGGTCCATGAAACAGCATGGCTCTAGGGGCAGGAGGCATGGAACCTTCAAGTGGGGAGGAACAGATATATACAAATACACAAGGAAGCCTCCCCAGTTTAATTCTGTCCCAGAGGGCTATAGTGAAATAGGCTACCTGAGTAGGTTTTGCTGTGCCTCTTCTTCTTCCTGCGTTTTCCAGATGGCCTCTGCTTTTCCCTGTCAGTGTGAGTTTGCCCTGGAGGGAGTGTTGCCGAACAAGAAGAGTCAGTAGCTGGCTCCTCTGAGAAGGACTTCTCTTGAGACGTGTCCAACAGCGAGTCTGTACCAGGGTCTTCATTTTCTTTTGCCCCCTCTTTCAACTCTGCCTGATGAGCCTTGTCACAGGGAGCGAACTGAGCGCTGCCAGGGTCCACGCCAGTCTCACTTGGCCAGGATTCTGGCTCCTGCACCAGCCTATAGCTCTGTGAGCCATCAGCTGGGCACTCCTTCTCCTGGCTTTCTGAGACAGACCCATTGAGTTGGTCTCTCAGAGCAGTGCCCGAACTGCTGCTTCCAAACATCATGCCCATGCCCATGTTAACAGGAGAGAAGGCGATGGAGCCGCTCTTCGTGCTTGGCTGGAGGCTTGTGCAGCTGTCTGCCTGGTCCATCCCTGGCGAGGGACGACTGGCCCCATCAGCTTCCATCAACCTCACTGAGGGGCTTTCCGTCCGCGACTCTGGTGGCAAATTTCCTCCAGCATTGTTTTTAGGTAATGCCTGGTTTAAAGCTGAGGCATTTCTAGTATCTTCACCCATCTCCATCAGGGCAGTGGTTGAGGGGAGAGTGCTTTCTGAGGGAGAACCATTGTTGTTTTGCTTGGTCTTCTCATCAATCTGCTTTCCTGCTGCTTGTGGATCCTTCATGCTCTTTCCTTTAAACAAAAAGCATACAATCAGCCAGAGCTACAGAGTTGCACCTGGGAGCAACCAAGGTGTTCCTGCCACTGGGAGAGGTTACAAGCCAGCAGCTGACCATGGCGGATGTGCTGGCCCTAGAGCAGCTATGCAGTGACAGCACCACTTTATCCTCCCTATACCTCCCCCTCACAGGGTCACCCCAGATGGACTCCAAGCCTCCAGCTCAGCAAAGCTCCTGCTCTGTTTTCAGCACGTGTCTTTGCTGCCAACCGGCTGATTTCCATGTAAACCCCAGCTGGACTCCCAAGGGTGTCTGAAAGCAGGAAGATGGAACCAACCTGTGAGGTCCTGAAACTGGTGTGACTGTTTGCTTGGTTGCATGAGGACTTCAAAAATGCCCATGAACCAGCCTAATCCTGTCCTTGCAGAGCAGGTTTGGGAGAGCCACACTGCACAAGTCAGGCCCATGCCCTTGGACTTATCTAACCGACATGAACGTCAAGGGACCAAAGAAAATCTAAACCCATGAGCTCTCTCCTAACAAGCACCCAAAGGACTTGGGTCCTTCTGCAAATAGGGCTTTCTCATCTTTTTAAGGGCCTCTCTAGATTCCCAAATGTAGACTAAGGGTGCAGTGATCTCCAAGACAGTGACAAGCTGTGTTACCAAGACTTGATAGCAAGGAGGGGACTTATGTAGGGATGACACCAGCACCCCACCAGCATGGTTCTGTGGCTGACCTGTGGACCATGCCTCTCAGGGGGTTTATCAGCATGGGTGCAAGGTCTTACTGCTCCAAATTGCTGCTAATTCTGGGATAGACCTGGCTGGCAACAGCTCAGGGCTCTCTGCTCCTTTTCTTCATGGCTTTGACTGGAAAGTTTCCTTAAATAAAATGCCCCAAATACTAAGGCTTCTTGTTTGTGTGCTTGGCTCAGGCTCAGAGGTAGATGAGAAGGAATAGCTGCAGGTAGAGCTGGGTCTGTGTCCTTACCAGAGTGGGTCTCCTCTGCGCTCTCCACAGGCAAGGTTTTTGAAACTGCATCTGACTCGTGTCTGTTCTTTGTCTTCCTCAGCGTGAACCCTTTCCTTATGTCGGCCAGCAGCGCATCGATGACACACACCTCCTCCTGCTTCACCACCCCCTTCCGAACTGGGATAGAGAGATGGGTGTTAAATCTGCCCAGGAGATGGGGCAAAAGGAGACTTTGCAGCTGTGCTGTTACTTGGGGTGCTGTCCCAGTACAAGCAACCACTGGGCAAAAGCAAGGCACTGGTGCCTGGCCTGGAGCAGCCCTTACTCTGTGCCCCCACAGCAGTGTATCCTGGATGAAGTCAAAGGGTTTACCGCAAAGTTTGGGTGATGTAGGCTGGCACCAGTGGCCCCAGTTCTGCCCAGAGTTGTGCCGGGTTGTACTATGACCTTGAAACTTCTGTTTGTTATTCATGTTGATGGAAGCTATTTCTGGTTTTGGGGGTGGGGGCAGGGATGGAGGGAAAATAATCTTGATTTTTCTTTCTTCACAGCTTTCAATTGTGCTTTTCAATTATTTTTTCAACCAAAAAAAACCCTCAAAAACCCCCTAGAGGTTTAACTTATCTGCAAGTTTTCTGGGATGGCAGTAGTCTGTAGTAACAAGAGACTATTCAAGTGTAAATGGGGAATTTGGAAGGGGAGAAGTCAAATTTTTCTTGTTAGATTTGGGATTCAAAAATTATATTTAGAAACTGAAAATGTTAACTGAAACGTTTCTATTTGATTTGTTTTCTCTGCTCTTCAGTCAGCAGACCTAAAATTAACTTCTCTGCCCAGCTGCAACTGTGAAAAGTCAATTCATAGATCTGGCTGTAAGACACCTAAAAGCCTCTAGCCAGCCAGCTGCTGCAAACCCACAAACTCAGTTCCTACTACTGGTCCACTAAAGCAGGCCCAGCAAAGACCTATCAGCTCCATCTCTCTTTTTTGAAGCCCTTTCAGATACTCACTGACTTTTCCATTTTCCCCCTTCTGCCTCTTCCCCTCTTCCTCTTCCAGCTGTTTCTTCCTCTTCTCTGCTTTGGCAGCTTGCTCCTTTCTGTCCTTGTTTTCCTGCAGTGAGGTAACAGGGGCATGAGAAGATGTCTGCTAGAAAAGCCGATGAAGAGAAAGAAGATCTGCAGGTGGTTGCAAGGGAGGAAGAGAAATTGGGGCCTTATCCTCTGCATGGGCAGTAAGGGCTGTCTTGCCAGGAGGGTGAGGGAGGCCGCTGGTTGGGCAGGACTCTGCCACATCCCAGTAGGAGGTGGCAATGGGCATCTGCCTAACACAGGTACCTACCAACATGCAGATCTTCTGCTTGACCTTTAGCTGAGGAAGGTACCGACTCCACAATTTCCTCTAAACTGGTAGCATTTTACTACACATCCCCTTTCTGAGTCTGTTTGCTCAGGTTGGAGCAGAGAGTTGAGTTTTATAAGCCCCTTCCTCTAAAAATTACACACTTGACTCCACAGCACCTTTGTGACTCTGCAGCTACATTCGCATCAAATTCACAGGTCACCAGAGTCTGGGCCAGGCCAGGAGCTCCAGCACTGCATGAGGATGTAGCGGAGTAGGGACTGGACACCTTTTCACTGGGTCACCTCATGCCAAGCACTGAAAGGAGGAGGTCATAAGGAGCATCTTCCCCTCACTGGATGTGGGAGCCCATCCCTCCCATGTCTGTCAGTGCGGAGGTATGCACCAGAACAGGGATGCTCAGCATGATGTGTGCAGATGCCAACCTTCAGGGCTCGGATGAAGAGATCTCTGAAGGTCTTCATGGTGCTAAATATGTCCTCTAAGGACAACTTGCTAGGGTCTTCACAGAGGTAATTTGCAAGTTCTTCTCTCTTCTTCTCAATGCTTTCAAATTGTTCTTCCAGTTTTCTGGAGGCATCAATGCTATCCTGAAATGTATTTAATAGAAACAGTAAAACACCATCCAGAGGACAATGAGTGAAGTGCACTTAAAGCAAAAATTGTCAACATCAGAGCTTGGAGCAGGACTCTGGGCTCCAATTTAGTAAACTGAGGCAGAGCTTATAAAGCAGGAAGAAACTTAAGATTTGCAGATGATCTTTGCTCCTGGTGACAGTGCTGTGCCAGTTTACAGGGGTGGCTTGATCAAGACATGGAAAGCTCAATGCAAAGTTTAATCCCAAGGGAAGGGCTTTACTCTGGTGATCCACATAGGGGGTGAACATCTTCACTCAAAGTGAACAGTCACACAACAGAGAGAAGAGAACAGTTGGGGCTGGGGCCTTAAATGGCATCACCAAAGGTATCTAGGTTTGGGTTGGAGCTGGCAAATAAGACACCAATGCATTGTGTGGCACTGCACAGCCTGTTTTCAAATCTGAGAGCAGGTCTTGTGGCAATATTTTCCATCCTCAGCCTCCTCAGCTGCATAGGTACCATGCACTGCCTCTGTGTGTGTAATGGGGGAGATATAAGGGAGCTGCATTACTGACCTGGATAGGTTTCTCATACTGTTGTTTCACGTCATCATTTGATGATAAGACCTTTCGCTGAAGCTCCAGTAACTTCTTTAAATTGGCACTGGACTCCGTGCGTATAATATCGAGATTAATTCTGAAATCATACAGAAACAGCCCCCCCATTAGTTGACACTCCAGCATCTTGTGCTGACCAAAGAGTGGGTAAGTCTGAGCTGGTGGTTTGGTTGTCCCTCTGCTTCCACCACTTCACCCAACTGAAACCTGAGCTCTGAACTCTCTATACAGTCCAAGCTCAAGGGAAACACCTTCCTGCCACAGCACTTCTGGAAAGGCTGCCAGGCCTACCTACAACTTTGCGGACTGAGTAGATGAGTGTGGAAAAAAAGGTCACCCATTCAAAGGGCTGGTCTCCACCCTCAGAGCCTGGCATTAGCTCACTTTCTCTGGTTGAAGGCACTTCAGAAATGCTTCTGGGTAGCTGGCCTTCACAAGCTCCTGCTACCACAAAGTGCAGACTTTGGTAGGGCCTGGGAGGCAACACTAACTGAATGCTCTGCAAATTCCATTCTTAAGTGTTTCCAGCTCTAGTAGAACAATTACTCCTTAAAGGATTTTCAACTTCATCAACCAAATCTTTCGGTTAAAACAGATTAGGATGCTGTCTCGTTAATGTGCTATACTGGCTGTGTGTGGCCTGATTTCTGATGCACTGTTGATGTCTATGGGATTTATTTTTGGGTTTAGTTTGAAGGAAGTGACACACAATTTTACCCTGCTGCTTTTGAAACATATTCAAGATCCTTTGGCAGTTCCAGTAGGTCCGTGTGGCTGTTTTCTACTTCCTGAAGCGGAAGAGAGAAAGAAATGTTATTTGCTGTGTGGCAGGAGCCGAGAGAGGAAACTGGGGGGAAAAGACGTGGGCAGAAGTGCCTGGGAAGGATGACTGTGCCAGGTCCTGCTCCTGCCCCCGCTCTGTGGGTTGCTTTGCCTCACAGAACCGAGACTCATTCAGAACAGGACGGCACGTTCAGAGGAGACAGGCATTGCTCCTGGGCTATACAAGAGGACTGAATGCTGAGAAATACTCGCAGTTCAAAGAAAAGCTGAGCTGAGACCTGCTGCTGAGCTCTTCTTCTTCCCTCTTCTGAGATACCTACTCTTGGCCATGAGAGGAGGCAGGACTGTGGCTTGATGCGCTTCCTACAGTCCCAGGAAGGTATCAAAAGGGCTTGAATCTTATTTGCATAATTCACTCTCACGGCTGTGCTTGCTGAAGCTGCTGCCAGTTAAAACGGAGCTTGAACATGCATAACTGGAAGGGAGGGACTTTGATGAAGGCAGGTGGCAGAGCAGAGCGTGGCGAAAAAGGGACAAAGCAGCACTGCAGGGAGGAAGAAAGCCATGGGGACTTGGAGAAGAGCATGAAAAGCTCAAGCACAGCCTGGTGGGAAAAGGCAGAAGTTTGTGGAAAGGCAGAAGGGCTGAATGGGTACAGACCAGCCAAGATTGCTTTGGTAGCCATGTGCTCTGTGGTTTGCAGATGATGATGTGCAGATTGCACAAATAGGAAAAAGGAAGTTCCACCCATTGTGGGGAAAGGTGCTGGAGGGAAGCAGAATGAGTCTTAAAATAAGGAGCTTCCTGAGTAGTGCCCACAAGCAGCCATCACCTGCCTAAGTGATTCAAACACTCCAAACTTGAGAAACTCTGCGGCTAGCCAGGGAGGATATGAATATGAGCACATGACATTAACTGAAACTAGAGTAGGAGAAATAGTTCATCTGTGATAAAATCCTCCCCCTTCCCTGTCACCCAGGACTCTGCAGTGGTACCTCTAGAATGTGGTGGAGCAGCGTGATGCGGGTTTGGTTTGCTTTGGTTTCTGTTAGTTTGAGTAAAGTGCTGATTTTAAACCCATCGGCATCACCCGTGTGACTTCCCTACAAGAAAGAAAGAAAGGAGATGTAACTCCTGTGTCCACCCAAATTACAACCCTAAAGGGGATCATTCACATACTGTAACAGGGGGACAACAACACAAAAGAAGTCCTTACGTAGTTCAGAAAGTTTCCAACTTTGAGAATCAGTTGACAAAAGAGTGGCAGGCGATGACTGTTCAGAAGATCTGGAAAACATAAAGGACTTATAAACAAAATCCTGTTACACCACAACATTTCCTAAACTGCACTGAAACTGAGATTCTGAATTTCACCATGATTTTGCAGCCTAGTGCCCCAACACGCAGAAAAATTGATTATATATAGATTCAATTCCACAAGTTGCTCTTAATAAAAGCTTTAGTGACTTCTTTCTTTCTTTGCATCTGGTCTCCCATTCGTAATGGAAAATAACCTGGAGCTGGACCCTTCTTACTAGCAACCATCAACTTGCTGCCTTCTTTGGAAGTACCCTGATTTACCCTGGTGTGGGTGAGGGGAATTGGGCTGTAATTTTAATCTTGCAGCCTCCGTTCAGATGTGCAGTGAAGCCAGTTCTGCCAGCCCTGTGATTATCTGCCAGCTGCTCAAACCAAACAAGCTCGCCCTGTTCTTGGTCTCGCATGGTAGAGGTGATTATCGGGGCATGAAGGGCATAGTCTCTGTCCTTGCTCTTAGGACGGGGTGCTGCAAAGGTGTGCTTTCTGAAGTGCTCGGCTTTGAGGCAGAAACAACTCCAAAAGGACAACTGGATAGCTGGGAAGATGCTTTTTGTGGGATGCTTCAATTTATCCCAGCAGGATATCTATAACGCCAGCTGGAAAACACTGGGCAGGAGTTGGGAGAACTGGCTCTGTAGGACAGGCAGCACTTAACAGTGCCAAAAAGACCAAGTGGAGTGGGACCTGAAGTTTCTGCCATAGAAAGCCAAAACCTATTGCATAATGTCTCCATGTTCTCACCAAATTGGAGTATCAGAAATTTACAGCCCAAAGTAACGAACTTTTTATTCTGGTTCCATTTGCAGGCAGGAAAGAATTAAAGCATCACTACTCTCTGGGCAACTTTAGGGTGTGTTTTTCTGGCAGCAGAAAAAAATGCAGTGTGAAGGTCCTAATGTGAAAAATAACACTGGATGAATTCTCTTCAATGGGCCCAGTTCCACTGTCTAAATTCAACTCCTTTGAAAGGGCTGACGAGCCTCCAGCGCCTCACCATTGAAAGTGTTTCAGAGAACTACATTTACTGCAGAAAAAAGAGGGATGAGAGTGAGGGAAAATGATCTCTGGCCCTTATTAAGGGCTTTAACCTTCAGGGGAGATAGCTAAAGCTGCATCCCATATTCTGCAGTGAAACAGTGAATGGACCACAGGGGAGTTTTTTAGGGGCTGGGTATTATTACAGAGGTCATGGGGAGTTTTGGGGGAGTTTACGGCTTACTGTCATAAATATGATCTAGAAATAAGGTCAGGCCATTTACCTTCACAAGCCCGGTGGATGGCTTCAGCTTTCGGCTGGATCATGTCCAGCACAACAGTGGTCTCTTCACAGATCAGCATACACTCAATGCGCAGCTGGTAGCTATGGACAGAGATTGATTCAAAGCTTAAAGGCACCATGATCTTGGCCAGCACAGCAGCCCTCTTCCCACATCACTGCTAAGTCTGGCAATCCCACAACATGACCTTCAACCACATCTCCATCAAAACAGGGTCTGTGGCTTGTGGAGGAAGACAGGGGCTGCTGCTTGTGTCTTGGGGGCCAGTGAGGGTTTAGTTTCTGATAACACACTGTGATTAGCAGAGAAAAGCCTGACCATCGTGTGAGGCATGGGTTCCCTCTTCTTGGCATTGCCTTTCATTGGATGGGGCTTCAGGCAACCTGGTCTGGTGGAGGGTGTCACTGCCTATGGCAAGGGGGTTGGAACTGCATGAGCTTTGAGGTCCCTTCCAACCCAAACCAGTCTGTGATTCTGTGATTTCACTAAGTTACATGGCTTCCTTGGGCAGGTCTAACACTGGGTCTGGGCCAGCTTCTGCTAGTTCAGAGGGTGAGGAGGTGCTGGAGCAGCAATAGCCCTTCATCTAAAGGTAATAGGGAGGCTCTAGGGGAGCCTAAAGGGATGACTCTAGGGGAGAAGGGGGAATCCATCAGCTATACCCATCAGTGTCTGTCTGTGAGGCTCATATACAGAAATTTAAAACTTGCCAGAGGTAAACCCAGAAAAAGACTGGGCTGAAGCTCTTGACCAACATTCTTACCTGGGAATCTGAAGGAGGAGAAGATAAAACTGATCTGCATTTGCAAGCTTTGATTTCTCTTCTTTGAAGGCCTTCAGGTTTTCTATCTGATGAGAAATAAATAATCAAGACTGCAGGACTGCATTGCATATTTAGTTCTGTAAACTAAGGATACCATTTTTCCTCCTGACCTCATGCTTTTCAGGCAGCAGCTTCAGCAACTGCTTCAGAACCTCAACATCAAATTTGGTCCGGTCCCCATTCTGGACCATGGCAGCCACCTCTTCGTTGGAGCTACAGGAAGAAGGAGCAGAGTCAGCCACCACCCAAAGATCCCTCTTCCACAACCACATGCTACCAACATGTGTACCTGTGCAAATGCTCAGTGCTTTGTCTGGTGAGAGCTACAACAATCCAAAACATGTCCCTGTGATTAACTCAGAATCAGGACCTGGATCCCTGCTATGCCCCAAATTTTGTTTCTGTCCCTGGTCAAATGACTTGAGGCCAGAGATTAGTCCTGTAATGTAGATAAACATCTCTGGGCATTTGATTAAATTAAAAAAATAATAAAATTAATTGATTCTTTACTTCTCCATTGGCCCCATATTGAAAATCAGTTTGACCTTAAGAGGTGTCTCAAGTCACCCTAAGAGTTTGTACCACAGCTTTATCTGTAACATGGAGGTGCAACGCCTTTTCCAACTTACAGGGATGTTGTAGGTAAAAATGCAATTAAACCCCTAAACCCAGTATTTTAAAGACAGTATAAGACAAAATGGGAAATCTTCAGATGTTTCAGTAACACAGACTCCCAAAGCACATCGACTAGATTTCATGAAGACCTTCCAGATCTTATGCAACACCTGCTCAAAGTTCTGTCAACTGTCACAAAAACTGGCCATATCTTACCATTTAAATTGCTTCAAAAATATGTTCAAATTGAGACTTTTCTTGGAGTCCAAAAATGTGATCTTCATTAAAGAAAAAGAAGATATCTCGTATTAGATGAGCTGTCTGCGGTGATCTTTATTTGAAAGAACAAGAGGGACTTCCTCACCTCCTTCGGTTCTGCCTTCACTGGTGTGGCCGTCTTCTCCTTGGGGGTTGGTTGTGGAAAGCAAAACAGCTGCTCTATGCTTGTGTAATTGGGCTCTATAGCTTCCTCGCTGCTGCTGCTCACTGAAGCCCACATTGAGTGACTCTCTGAAAGAAAAGACAAGGCGTTCAGACTGGCTAGAGGGACAGCTGATAGCTCCTGGCTTGTGGGGCAATGCGAGTTCCTACAAGGGACTCTTCTGAGAAGGTGAACGAAATAAGAAAGGCATGAGAGTTCTGGACAAATGGCAGTTGTTGAGGAGAGACAAGTCCCACTGGCAGGATTCAAAGGGTCTGAAGGATAATTAAACCTGGTGCTTTACCCCAAGATGTGCTGGTAAATGGTTGCACTGGGCATGCGGAGACCATACAGCCCCATCCCTCTCTATATAACTGCATTCTCCTCCTCCACAGGGGAGACTGCATGAGGAGGAGGACCTCATTTCATTTCTAGTCCCATGGCTGATGTTATTTTTGCTTCCTTGCATGCAAACTGAGGGATTGGCCACAACCTGGACATCTTCTGACTGTGACCTTCCTACATTTTTCATTTTATAATCAAGCCACTTTGTATAATGCTGACTGCAGGACTGTTTGAATTAATTCCCACTGCACTTTCTTAAATATCTTAAATCCCCCAAACAAACCAACAACCATGACTCAAACATTCCTGTAGAAGTATCTACTGAAATAATCCTCCAAATTAACTACTCCTGTGATTGAAAACACGCCTGATTTAGACTTACCTGTGCAACCTTCCATGCAGTGGATGCCTTGCCTGTCTAAGACAAAGCTGACCTTGCCTGTCCTGGCTTCTCACATTTCATGCTCCTCATTGGATCCACCAGGAGAGGGAAATGTGACCCAAAAATCAAGACACAAGTCAATGATTTTCACAGCTCTCTAATTCAATGTCCTTCTTGAACTGTGATGTGTACCTGCAGTCTTTACTCGTGACTTCAATATACTCAGTTGCAAATACAGATGAACTGGTGAACGAAAGTCTGGAGAACCCAGATCAGAGCCTGTTGAGACCTCAAGCCTAAGGCATGTCGTGGTGGATTAGGAAAATCTTCCCATCCCTCCCCTTTCTTTTTATTTCAAAGAATTGTAGTAATAAACAAGCTATTCCAAACTATTGATTGAGCTGCAATGCTTATTATATTATAATATATTAATTATATTATATTAATGGTTAATTAATGCTTAATTTAAGCTCTGCAGGTCAGATGTAATGGAAATCAGGGAAGTTCTGTATTTAAATGGAGTCAACTACATTTGACAAATTCAGATGTTTTCCCCTGGGTCACTCCTACAGCAGCAGTGACTTTATACCACAAGCACCCACCTCTCACCACGTTGGAGGGAAGCTTCTGCCAGTTCAGCTTCTTCATTCTCAATGTTGGCGTCTTTACTGTCTTGTGGGGAGGCCTGCCCGAGCCAAGAGGACAGCTGAACTGGGAGGCCACCACGGCTTCTACAAGATCTCCTTCCATGCCAGGCAAGGGGGGTGGAGGTGGGGGGATGCCACCCATGCCAGGCAACGGGGGTGGAGGTGGGGGGATGCCACCCATGCCAGGCAATGGGGGTGGAGGGGGAGGGATGCCACCCATGCCAGGTAATGGGGGAGGGGGAGGAGGGATGCCCACCGTGCCAGGCAATGGGGGTGGAGGGGGAGGGATGCCACCCATGCCAGGCAATGGGGGTGGAGGTGGGGGGATGCCACCCATGCCAGGCAATGGGGGTGGAGGGGGAGGGATGCCACCCATGCCAGGTAATGGGGGAGGGGGAGGAGGGATGCCCACCGTGCCAGGCAATGGGGGTGGAGGTGGGGGGATGCCACCCATGCCAGGCAATGGGGGTGGAGGAGGAGGGATGCCCACCATGCCAGGCAATGGGGGTGGAGGAGGAGGGATGCCACCCATGCCAGGCAATGGGGGTGGAGGGGGAGGGATGCCACCCATGCCAGGCAATGGGGGTGGAGGGGGAGGGATGCCAGGGAGTAGAGGGGCTGGAGATGCATTTATCACAGGGGATGTGGGGGTCACAGCTGCCATGCCAGAGGGTGGAGGTGGTGGAGGTGCAGGGGCAGGAGCAGTGTTAGGTGGAGGGTTAGATTTCTCTGGTGCAGCAGAGCAGGCTGTGAACTGGGAGCATGAGATCTTCTTTTCATTGGTGTGTGGCACTGAGGGAGATGCTGGTGTCTTGGAGGGGTTTGATGATCCCTCTTGGCTCCGAGCTGTACGTGCACATGTCTCTGGCTCAGGCTGGCCATCTCCATTCGCGCTCCCTGACAGCCAGTTTTCAGCTCGCTTTTGCTTGTTTGGATGTTTCTTGATAGATAACAACCTCTCGATGACTTCTTCAACTGTGTTCCCTTGGACTAGAGAAATGGGTCAGGGTCAGAGAAGGGAATGGGGCCCAAAGGTTGGTCCATGCTATTCAAAACCCATCAGATCTGGAGCCACAAAGCCCACTCCCTGGTTTCACTTTACAGAACTGCACTTTTAGCTTCCAGATGATTTCCTTCCCATGGTCCTGGCCCATAAACACTGTTTTGGGCATGCCTGTCAGCAAAGCTAGACAGCACCAACAGCAGGATGCCAACAAGTAGAGATTCCCTTTGACTCCCAGGACTCAGAGCTCTGGGCTTGACCATCAGAGCAAGATGATGAATTCCAAGCCCACTGCTAACACAGTCAGCTCTCACTGACACCTGCACGGCTGGGGTTTTGCATCATTACTTGACCCAGCTTTGCCCCAGCTTCTGTTCAGTTCTTAGCAAGCCCCATAGACTATTTCTTGTGCATTTGGGAAGGACCTTTATGGAAGGTGGGTAGGATGAGGGAAAACAAGAGGAAAGTGCAAGGCTGGGTGGATATGTTGTTCTTACTGTCATTTGCCAGCAAAAGAGCTCTGTTCACTACCGCATCCAAGGACTCCCACAGGAGGAGGTTGGAGTGATGAGATGGTTCCAAGTGCAGCAGGCTCTGGAGGATGGACAGCAGCTGGATGGAGACTGGAGAGCGGCTCACCTTGAAGACAGGGCAGCTTTCAGTCACAATAAGGCTGGTTCTACATGAAGTATGTTAACTTTGCCATTATGTGACTTCGCACCCCATGTGAGGGCCTACTTACTTTATTGAAGAGAGATGAAAAGACCTCATGATGATCGTTCATGTTTATCCCATCACATATCTTTAATAATTCCTCATCATCTTCTATCTTGAACTCCTCAAATGTATCACACTGGATAAGCAGATCCTCCTCCTCTATGTCTCTGCAATATTACAGCATTCATTTGCACTGGAGAGCCTTCACTGCCTTCAGATTATTTTTTCTCAGTCTCTCAGACTCAGTCAGTCGATGTTGAAAGTAGCCAGGTCTACCTTGTTTATAAAGGGTCAAATGCCACCAGTGCATCCTTTCTGGAACTGAATCTATCTCTTTCCACTATCAACACATACAAATGAGTGGGACTTCTCATGGGATAACCCAGCCCTGTGTATGCTTTGGATGGAGCTCTCCTTGGAGCTGCAACAAGAGTGGCACAGTGGCATTTCTACCTTTTCGAAACTAGGCCGATGCCTTTTTTTTTTTTTAAGTCAAGGCAAATTAAAAATATTCCAGTGATGCTTCAGTTTGAAAAACTTCCTTCTCTATTATTCAAAATTTGGTTAAAAGAAACCCCAAACACTCTAAAGCCAACTTTTTCAGCACTCCTGAGACCACTGAGTGCAGGAACTCTACCCTTGCTACTGGTTAGTATTGAAAGATCATCTCTGGCCTAATTGTTATAGGGTTGAACGGAGCAATTCCAGTTATATGGATAACTGCAACTCACATAGAATGCATTCTAGAATTTATCATGGGTGTTTCTGACAGAACATCATTTTCAAATTAAGAAACTGTGAGGACAGGTATGTCCAGATATGCATTAGTAAAATGTCTTATCTGGATGCTCCTGGGATCAACACAAGCAGTGAAGGGCTTTGGATACAGCAAGCTGCTCAGTGAGCCCACAGCATTGCTTCAGGTTCAGTCTAAAGTGCAGCCTCAATGAGGCTGCTGCTGAGCCTCGCTCCATCTGTGCCCACAGTCCCTGTTGATGTATTAATCCACCTGTGCTAAGGGTTGTCCCCATAACACTGTGGTTGGTGAGAGCATCTTAAAGCTGGCCTATGCTTTCGGTTCCTCTGTAATGGGTGCACGCTAGTGTGGTCCCCTGCATGCGGGTATACTTCACACAACTGAAGGCTGGTAAGTATTAACTTTGTACAGCTATGTTACTTATTTATAAAAGCAAATGTAAACAGTGATCCTTACCTTAGCTTGTCTAAAATATCCAACAGCTGAAGCCCTGGGAGGACAAAAAAAAAAAAAGAGAATCACAGAATGTTTTGGGCAGGGACACGCTCTGCTAGCCCAGGCTGCCCAAAGCCCCATCCAACCTGGCCTTGAACACTTCCAGGGATGGGGCTTCCACAACCTCTCTGGGCAACTTGTGCCAGGGCCTCATCACCCTCATAATAAAGAATGTCTTCCTCATGTCTATAATCTAAACCTACCGTCTTTCAGTTTGAAGCCATTCCTTCTTGTCCTATCATTACATTCCCTGAAGAACATATAGATATATTGGCATTATGACCTACTCAACACTGGTCTATTATGTTCTTTACATAATGTTATGGTCATAAACACTTTTTGCTGAGAGAACAATCAAAAATATCTTCTGCTGGATCTCTCAAATCTAGAGTCTAAAATCTGGTTACAGAAAGATTGTTGAAGAGAGACAAAAGAAGTCTGTCTTTAATATTTGCAGGTTTTCTCCCCAGCCCTCTTCAGTCACCTTATAGATCTATCTGAAAATAAAACTGCTTGGCAGCCGATTTCCCCTGAAGAAAGTCAGGTGCAACAAACATCCTTACCTATGAACTCATTTCTGATTTGAGTCCTTGTTCTTAGCTCTTCTTTCCCCAGTATGATGGCATTGATAGCACTCAGCAGTGTCACCATGTATGGCACATTATCTGTATTGGAGAGCTCATTCATTATGACGCTGAATCGGTACTGCTGGTTCTTCACACTCTGTTAATCACACAAGAGATATTTCTGTTCAGTTTGGAGATGCTTACCTTTTTGGTGCAGGCTCTCAGATGGAATTACCAGCCTAAATCCTCTCAGTTTATCCCACTGTGTGCAAGGCAGGAAGGTACAGGTAAAAGCAGCACTCCTCCATCACAGAGCAGGGTCTGGTCATCAAAGTCAGTGAACCTCCTCCTGGGAGCCTTTATGCTTTCTGATACCGATGGACCTACCTGGACTTGTGGCCAGTGAAACCCATGAACCTGGCACCATCTATTCTGCTAAACTAGTAGCACTTTTCCTGCCAGAAAGGACCTTGTGGTTGGTAGTCATCTGTCCAGACAGGTCAGAGAGCAGCACTGTGGACTTCTACTGACCAGGCCAAAATTCCTACAGATTTCAACTTTTAAATCCCTGCCTCTCTTACCAGAATGATGCAAAATGACCTTTATTCTCATCCCTTTCCTGTGGTACATGGATCTACCTGCGTGGATCAGAGCAGAGTACCTCCTGCTGCAGCCCAACACTTGCCTTGTAATGATCCAGGGCATCCAGAGCCAAAGCGTGGCCATCTGATGAGTAAATGCACAGTGCAGCCAGGAGCTCAAACACTTGCTTTTTGACCATGACATTAGTTGTGTCGAGTGCTAGAGGTGAAACAAAACAAAAGAATAGAGTATTTATAGTGACACATTAATGTTCTGAATCTCAGCGTCTTACATAGCTTATGACTAGTTGTAGACAGAAAAATGGAGTGGAACCACTAAATGGAATATGGGAAGAAAAATATCTCAACTTATGGATATCCCATCCCAATAGCAGTATGTGGTAGTAACATCTAGAGGGAACAGTAAATGTTAGTTCTGGTACCCTGTTGGCATTTTGGTGCTGCTTGTACGTGTTCATTTCTTCCATGTACCAGTGGCATGCTGCAACAGCAGCCAAGACCTCAGCACTCACAATCACAGATTTTATTTCTCATTTTCACACATGGGTCCTTTCTAGAACATCAGATGAACCATTTCCCTCAGTTAATGAGTCTTATTTTTAGTGCAGAAACACCCAATATGCATATCAAGTAGGCCAATTGTTCTAACTAGTCCCCATGTTCCCCTTTTTCCCCACTACTCTTTCTCTGTGAGTCCTGCAAGCTGGTGCATTAGACCATCTTGTTTTTCCTTTATTAGTGCACAAAGAAGCTTGACCACTGCAAAGCTCAGGGTATCGTCTCCCCTCCCCGTTTTTCACAGTAAAAAAATGCCAGCTCTCTGTGTCGGACTGGTCAAGAAAATACAGGGTGGAGAGGAAGAGGACTTCAAAACTGAAGAGGGGAGCAAGCCAGCTTCCAGGATGAATGCATTTAAAAGAGCTAGTAATAAGGGTTTCTGGGCATAGCTGTGATCTCAGCTCTGTGGAGCAGCATGGAAGCTATCCTCCCAGCACTGCCGTCATTAAGTGCTGTACAATAAGTCCTAGGAGATGCCCTGATGAGTTTCATACTTAATGACAACTCAAGTGAATGGCAGGAGAAAGTGAGTGGTATTACCTAGCATCTTCTAGAAGGAACAGACCAAGCAGCGCAGAGAACAGGCTCTTCAGTCTGAACCATGCCACCTTCACTCTTCTTTACAGGCTACAAGTCTCCAAGCCCTTTCAGTTCCTCTCTCTCTTGCCTTGGGGCTCAAAAAGACTAAATAGCAGATGTCTGCTGACAACTGAATCACAGAATCACAGAATCGTAGGGGTTGGAAGGATCCTCAAGAGATCATCGCGTCCAACCCCCCTGCCAAAGCAAGTTCCCTAGGACAGGTTACACAGGTAGGTGTCCAGACAGGTCTTGAATATCTCCAGAGAGGGAAACACCACAACCCCCCTGGACAGCCTGTCCCAGGGCTCCGTCACCCTCACCGTGAAAAAGTTCTTCCACATATCGGTGCAGAATTTCCTATGCTCCAACTTGAAACCATTGCCCCTTGTCTGGTCTCCATAGACAGCTGAAAAAAGGCTGGCTATTTCCCCCTGTGTCCCACACTTGAGATATTTATAAATATTAATAAGATCCCCTCTTAACCTTCTTTTCTCAAGGCTGAACAACCCCAGTTCTTTCAGCCTATCCCCACAGGGGAGATGCTCCACTCCTTTAGGACTTGAGGACTTCTCATGCCTGCATACAGCTAAAGCTGGGTCTACCCCTGTGAACTATGACAAATTTTGTGTGGAAACAAGCCCATCTAAATACCACTGAGTGGAAAAGGCAATGTCTTTTCCAAGCAATATTATTTTAAGGAAGCGAACGATCTCCTTTGTTACTCAGCTGCAGTCAACAACATGCAAGAAGCCTGCTGTGGGGCAGGAGGATAAGCAACAGAAGTGTCTATCCCCCTCTTTATCCCCCAAAACCTCATGTGATGGGTGAAGCAGGAAGACATCTTCTCACCTTGGAAGAGTTTTCTGACATAGCCCTCATTGTTCACAATGTACTCGATACCCTTGTGGGAGTTCATCACTGCTCGCACACAGTTAATGCAGGTGAGCTGAAGCAAGGCATCGGAAATCCTGGCCACTCCTCGCCCGGACAGCCTGTCCAGGGCCTCCAGAAGGAGGTCCAGCCCACACAGCTCCAGGAACTGGACCATCCAGGCATCGTCACTGTTCTCCAGACGCTTCTTCAGCCCAGAGTAGTTCACCACAGATGGCATTTGCAGGAGACGGATGCACAGCTCTGGCTCTGCATTTTCCAGGTTGGCCTCTGACTGGTCAGTCTCCTGGGGTCCGAGTTTCTCCTTCAGGGCAGCCCACTTCTTGTGGGCACCTTCCTTTTTGATTGACATCGTGAATGGTTCGTCCTGAAAGGAAAAGAAAGAACAAAGTGAGAAATGTGTCTGGACTTACCAACAACCCTCCGGTAGCTCTGGTTTTCCTCCTAGTGATTGGGATGTAAAGCTCAACTAACTGCAGCAGGTCCCCAGCTCTCCAGCACACAGGGCACACACTGGAACCAGTCCTCTGCTGAAGAAACTCAATATATTCCCTCCTTAACCACACACATTATGTTCAGGCCCTGAAAACTCCATAGAGAGACTCTTAGCACATCTAAGCCAGTAAATACATCCTTAAAAGTAGCCAATTTACAGCAGTCAATAGCCGCTACCTATTTTCATGCAGTGAAAGGGTAAGGTTGGAAGTGGCATTATCAGCTCTGAACTCTTTATGCTCATTAAACCACTTTAAAACCTCACTGTCCTGGAGAGGCTGTGCAGTTTCTAAGCATTTGTAATGGGATGGAGGAGTAATTTTGAACATATCCTGTGCCATAAAAGCATCCAATCACCCTGTTGTTTTTTGCTTTTGTTTCTTTTGACTGATGTGGAGCTTAGTTTTACACCACTCACTTCATCTTTTCCTGCCTGCTGTAACAGGGAATATGTTTGCAAGGCGCGGTGCTCGCACGTGACAACGTGAGAGCCTGGCAGGCTGCAGCAGGAGGCTGTGAAAACAGCAGCGTGTCTGTTCAGAGATGTGGAGCATGTCTTCAAGTCCTGTCTCCCCTGAGGACATGGCCTGTCTCAGCCATGCTTTTAGCAGCAAGGAGGGTAAGGAGCTGATTCAGCTCAGAAAAGTAGCAAAACCAACTCTAATAAACCCTTGGTGCCAAATGTTTTGGTTTTAGGTGGGCTCCTTATTTTTTTTCAGATCTGCAGTGATTTGGTTACACAACACAAGGCCTTTTCAAAGTGGAATACAATTATTTTAAAGCAGAATTGCTCCCAGAGAGGACAGTTTGTCCTACAGAAAGGGGATAACCCTGCTGGACCCAAAGCCAGCTGCTATGCTACCCCCTTTCCCTGCGATGCCACTGGGACCTCTGCTTCCCTGGGCTGGTGAGCCCACCTCGAGCTCAAAATAACCTGGGGACCAGTTGGCCCCCAAAACCAGGGCACTGAAGGGATTGTAGGACAATCTTGCTTTCCCATAGCAGCTCTAGTGCAAGGATTTCTAGCCCTGCAGCATGCAGGGGAAGGGCTTGAAAAATCTAAACTGAAAAATCTCTGCAAAGTTTAATTTGCAAGATAAAGGACAGACAAGTTACGACAGTTGGGAATAATTTTGTTATTTTAAAGCCTCCCATGTGATTTTTCTTGGGGGACTGCACTGTTGAGGAAGGTGCTGGCTGCTCCACTGCAGCTCAGCTCTACGTTCCATGCAACTGGCTTCTTGTTTACCTGAAACTTTCGTTTCGGAATACACAGCCAAAAAGTTTGCTCATTCATTTGTGGCAGGCATTTAGGACGTATTATAGGCCTCAATATACCTCTTGGGAAAATGCAAAGTGGTGGGATGGGATATTTGAGAGAGCTCAAACAATGCCCCTGGGGCAATGTGATGGTGGGACCCTCTGGCAGGGGCACTGAGCTCACAGCACGAAGGCTGTGTTGAGTAAGGATCAGAGGGATGGTGGAGTTAGTGGGATACAGTCACAGAAAATCCTTTTAGAGAATTCTGGAGAAACTTTCATGCAGAGTTTCCCTTTGCTTCAAAGGCTTAAGGACTGGCCAAGCACCTAATAGTTCACTGTTCTGCAATCTGAAAAAATGATGGTCACGATCAAAACCCATGAAGTTGTAACTGTACCATCTGAGAACACACTGTACAGCTGAAAGGTTATAAAAAGGACCACAAGCAGGAAAAAACCCAACAAAAAACTCCAACCAAAACCCAAACAACAAACCCTCCTGCCAAAGTACAGGCTTCAGTTACTAAGATTTGCCATTGCTGTCTGCAGCCCAGAGCCCTTACTCACTCTTGGTAAAATTCTTGCTGGAGTTAGTCACCCTCTACCACTTTGCACCCAAGCCCAGGAATCTGGGTTAGGCTCAATGCAAAGTAGAACAGAAACCCTCCCTCCCCAGCGGGAGAGAAGTGAAAGTGTCCTGCCCTGTGGGTCACAGCCCTGCTGATGGGGCAGCATCACCACATCACATTTACAGTCATGGGGCTGGAGAGGTGCTCCTAAGGGGCTGCAGTCAGATCCTGACCCATGCTGAGCTCAAGGATCCTATTCCACTGCCTGTGGGTGAAGCCCTTCAGCATGGGGCAGAGCTGAGGATGATCCAATTGGGGGGAGCACAGCTTATCCTAACCAGCCATGTTCTTGGGTGGCTTTCCCAAATATCCAAGCTCACTCACTCCTGGGAACTGACCAGGTAACTGGAAATTGACTGTCCTGAGATTTTTACTTCTGAAAAAGGGATGGGCACAAACCCAAGGGCTGTCAGCAGGGTTGGTCCCTGGCTCACTGGGTAGGACTCATCCCTCCTCTTGGCTCTGCTGATAACCTACACCCTTTCATCTCCCAAAGTCAAAGTGTGCACCAAGCAGAGAGTAAAGTTTTGGGCTCTGTGTGTGCATGGAAGAGCCTTGTGGTCCCACCAGGTGAGAAAGCCTGCAGGAGTGGCTGTCAGAGGAGGATGGTCCTCCTGGAACACACCTGGGCTCTGCCCTGCCTGGAGCTGTACCTGCAGCTCATATCATTCAGCTGAGGGGCTCCAAAGGTGGCTGCCAGCTGCAAGCTCCTGCCCTCTCAGCAGAACCTGCTTTGTACTCAGCAAATCACTTCTTTTTATTTGCATATGACTAAATGTTTCTTAGCAAACCAGATAAGGAAACGGGTTGGCTTTTTGCTCCTAGTTGTACAGGTACTCCCTTACATATCATATCAGCTACAGAAAGTCAGAGATATTATAAAAGCCTTATTGACCTTAGCCTTAGCTGATTACTGAAAATTAAGCTCAAACAGTGCAAGAGGAGACAGGAGATACGAAGAGCCCTTTCCCATTTACCACAGATTTGTTCTGAACTACACTTTCCTCCCAAAGTGCTCCACACAGATGTGAAGAGATGAGAAACAAACCCAGGCAGGAACTGCCCCACACAGTGCTGGCTTGGGTTTTCATGCACTGAGCCGAGGAAATTGAATTGATCAAATATTCTCTCCCACAGTGCACTCACTCTTTCTGGGGGGGGGGGGGGAGAAAAAAAGACAGCTAACATGTCTAATTGTAAAAAGGGAATAAAATAAATAGGAGTTGTACTACATAAGTGGAAAGGGAATAAATATGGAGGAGACCGCAATACGATTCTGCAGATGGTGTGATAAATCTGTTTACAAACACAGATACGAGTGATATATTGTGAATGCAACATCTTTCCATATTCTCCATGAAGCACAACGTTGCAAAGCCACTCAGATACATCCTTAAAGAGCTGGCAGTTTTGCCTTTTATCTCTGACTGCTGGTGCTTATTAGCAGGTAAACAATCTCAGCAGAGCAAGAAAGATAAGGGACTAAACTGGAATGCATCTATCCAGCTGTCGCAGCATGGCCATTTAGAGTATGTTGGCTGAGGGAAGGAAAATCCCCTAACAAAAAGAGACAAGGTGCTAGACTTAAAAGGCTGAATACATTTCGCCTCCTGCCAGCAGAGCATGGGGAACTTTTTGGTCCCCAGGCTATACAGAGGGATGTGATGGTGGAAGCAATGTCCCCAGCCTCCATGTACAACCATGCTTGCAGCACCCATAGTCTGCCCTCCCTTGGTACATGCTCAGCATTGGTGCTAGATGTTTCTCCCTACAGCACATCCTGACAGTGCATCTGACAGCCCACAGCATTCACCGTAATAAATGCAACCCTCTCCTCATCCTGCTTCTCCCCCTCAGAGGTTGGTTAGGTCTGATGGGGAATGACAACTAAAGAAACAATGATGCAAAACTACTCTGAATTCTAAGAGATTCTCCTGGGAAACAAAGGCATCATAAAGGCTTGTCCTCTTGTACCCAGCCACAGCAAGGTGGCTCATGGTGCGAACTTTTTGGATCATTGGGTTTGCAGTGCTGTGATGTTCCCTGCATTCATCGATCTCAGTTCATAAAATTTCTTCCTCCTTTCTTTCTGAATCAGGTGCTTCCCAGATTCAGTGTTCTGTGTCCCTCTGTCCTTCAAGTCAACTCCTAGGGAGATGACATCTGTGGGAAATAAATCAGGGCACGTCAATACTTCCTCCTTCCTGTGAATCTGTGGAAAACAGAGCTGCACAGTACAGCTTTCAGTCTTAAATTATTACATGCCTCCAGGATGAAACAGATCACAGCAAGGACCTGGGCGGACACGTGAAAAGGGATTCCTCAGGGCAGCTAACTATAATTGGATGAAAACGAAAGGGAGAAAAATTACAGGCCAAACCCATTCTGATTTGTTGGGAGCAGACCCGCTGCCCATGCTGCAGGGTGGGGGGGCATGAGGGGAAGCAGCAGCTCCCAGCTGCCTTTTGAGGATGTCTGAGTTCATCCCGACATCCCATGCTGCCCCTGCAGCCTTCCGCAAAGCTGCTGGGGCATGCCGCTGGCCTGTAGGAAAAGCTCCTTTTCTGCTGCTCAACCTCCTCCCTTCCGAGCCTGTTCCTGGCACTCAGGAGCCTGTTCTGCCTGGCTGACTGCTAATGATAGGTTTTACTTCTGGGTAGTTCCAGTTTTACTCTGCCGCTGGGATTATGCCGAGCCTTTGTATTTTGCAACATGTCAGACTACTCAGTCACTGAAAAGAAACAACATCCTGGCTTTGTGCTTTCCAAAACCACTTCAAGAAGCGTGATGGGCTTGCTCCTCCTCTCCTCTTGCTTTCATTTATACTATTGTGTTTTCCCTGAACAGCTCGTGCATACAGGCTAATAAAATCATCCTCCCACACACCAAAAGGAGGTGGGGGGTGGTACACGACACCACAAATCTCTATTTTAGAAACCTACCTGACCCCTTGGTGTGGGCCCATTACCATTGGTAGGAACTGGCAGCATATTCAGTCTCCCAGGAGGGGAGGGGTAGGGTGGGAAACGGAGGTGTGCAAACAAATGGTGTGGTTTGTCCCACACACTACAGCAAAATTAGCTGTGACCCAGGCTCAGCACGCACATCAACTGCTGCTTTGTCCTTTTTCTCCTACAGCCAGTAGCTTCAGTCACCTTCAGATTGAGTTATTCTTGATCCTCAGCTGTATCACAGGCTTCTTCTGGCAGCAAACTCCCAGAAAAGGACTTCTGGGCACAGACAAATAGGACTATGGCCATACTTATATAAGTGTGTATATCTATAATGCCATTATAGCTTAGTATTTTACAAAGAAAGGAAAACCACGCTGTCCTGATTCGATCACATTCTCCACTATTAGGATGCTGCGTGTCAGCACAGCTTCCCTCTCCTGGGCAAATATAAGCTGTGACATTGAGTCATGTCTTACACAAGTGGTAAATGTGACTATTCAATATGATAGGGGGTACACCAGGATTAACTACTCCAGTAAAAATAATCAGCAATGCCTTCTTCCTCATCAGTAAATAAACACATAAATAAATCATCAGCATGCTACAGGTACCACATACAAATCAAGTTCAAGTGCAATGCTCAAGGATGTTTATGTTAGAATCTTCAGTGGCATCTAAAGCCTTATTTATATTTAAAGGCTGCACTAGCTTAGCTTTAAATGGGTTTAAAGCCACTCTTTGTTGGAAGAGTCACTCTGTCTGAAGACACTCAATAACCAATTTACCTTACCCCAGTAAGCCAGGTTTAAATCAAACTGGTGCAGCTCTCAGACTTTTGCTTCAGAAACAGCCACTGCCACCGCAGAGACCTAGGCAGAAGCATGGTGCCAGCCTTCCCTATCTGTTTGAGTGCCAAGTCAGCCCCAGCCATGAAAAAAGCTCTCTACAGTAGATACGAGCCCCACAGCATCCTTGCATGCTAGCACAGGCCTTTGGAGGCAAACTCCTCACCCTGGTCTCCTCCAGGACATCCTCTCTGCTGTCATCAGCAGACCCACAGGACACAGAGAGGTGACCTGACCCCTGCTAGAAAGGAACAGGACTTGGGTCCACATCCCACAAAAATCCTGAGGCGTGTAAGGCAGGGCTAGGTTCCCTCATGCTCCCTGCTCCAGCACCCACACACTCGGGCAGAGGCAGCACATCCATCCATCCATCCATCTCCGCAACAGCAATTTCAGCATCGTTTGGCATTTTGGGATGTAAGTTATTATCGTGATTTGGGGGTCACATGAGAAGCAGCAAACAGTTACCCAGCAACATGGACAGTGTGGTGGTAACTTTCTAAGACTTCCTGCACAGCATGAAGCTGTCACACAAACAGACTCTATGAGAGCCCAAAACTTTTCATTGCTTTTTGTTGTTTGTTTGATTTTAAACACCTCCACAGGATGTCACAAGGACAGAGAAAATGGACACAGGAAATAATTCCTACCTCGGAGCTGAAGCCAAATTATCCTCGTCTCTCTGGCATGAAGGATCCTTCTTGACTGGCTGTGCTTGCCTTCACTTCCCCAGCCAGCTCATTTTCTCTCTCTCTGCCAAGCAACCTTCAGTCAATAAAGTCTAACTCCCTGAACAGCATGTCTGCAAATCACTAAGAAAGTTCAACTGGATGTCGGCGTCTAATAGTATGTAAAAACCAGTCTTCAGAAAGGTGCAAGTGGCTTTTCTCTAGCCTCCGGGGAAGGCATTTGCATGTCATTTGTCACCCTTCTCAATCAGTCTGCACTGGCTGCTGGGAGGGTGACACTTCCCCATGGGCTGGGAAGGAGGGAGGCTTGCACCGTGCATCTGTCTGTCAGCACTGCTTTAGTCCTGGCACGGGGTGACTCAGAGCAGGGAAGTGATCAAAGCAGGGAAATGATCTGGCAGAGAAAAGGGAAAAAAAAAAAAGAAAAAAAAAGAAAAGCAAAGAAACAAGAGGAAGAAGGATGGCCAGGGTGGGTGGGACAGAAAGGACAGGGATGGTGGGAACATGGCCTTGCACCTTGTGTCAGCTGTGCAGAGTTTCCTGGCTTTGTGGCACTGGGGCTTTAAGCACTGCATGATCTCAGAGGTCTTTGAAATCCTGAGAGGACCAGGACAACTGAAAATAAGGATGTCCAACCCAGGGCTTCTCACCCTGGGAGAGGGGCGGCACAGCAAAGGTTGGAGGTTCAGGCAGTGTACCCCCAGGCCTGGGCTCCATGGCAGGAACCCTGCTCTGACCAGGCCACCCCTAAGGTCCCACCGAGCTTCAGTCCAGCCTGGCTTTTATGGAGACATTAAAAGCTCTTTTTAATCACAAAATGTCTCTGTGCTTTTCTGGTCAAAATTTCACATGGAAACTAGTTTGTGAGCCACAGCTGTAAAAGGCATCCGTTCAGCCTCCTGGGAGGTGTTAGTCGAAAGCCAGTTATTATTAAACCGTGAATATTTCAACATGGCCCACTTTAGCAGGGGCCTCCTGCCTGGCTCAGGGTAGCAGTTAGACTTCAAATACTGTTTTTTTCTTACTCCATGAGGCCTCTACCCTGAATTGACCCTCCTAGATCAAAAGCTGGAGCCTGTAGCAAGAGTTTTCCTGCCTTAGTGGAAACTCGGCCCTTGTGTACATGAGCACAGCTCCACCGATACTAGAAATACCCTGATCTGTCTGCCCTTGGGTCCAAATTCAGTTAGCCTTTCAGAGATGAACGTGCCCACGTGCTTTCTAATTAAGGCAGTTTCACCATCACAACTCAACGTCCAGGGAAGTGACCCTGTAGAGCTACCCATCCTGCTGGAGGAAGCACTCTGAAAGCAGTTATACAATCCAAGACAAAGATTAATTTGTGATGGGTTTTGCAGCAGCAGATGCATTTCACTTGACGTTATGGGCACTCCTGAAGGGTAGTCCCCAAATCCTTAGAAGATTAGCTGCTAATCTGGGTTCTTGGGAGCAGAATGGGGCTCAGAGAAGGTTTTGGGGAGGTAAAAAAAAAAAGAAAAGAAAAAAATTCCTGCAAAGAATGGATTGTTCAATGCTGCAAATTCCTGTCCTGACAACAACAGAAGAAATTTAAAGGGCTATCAGCTCCCATCAGGCTTCATCTGAAGCCTGGACCTGTGAGATATGCCAGAAATGTTTATGTTCTTAGGCAGCATCATCTCTCATGTGAAAAAATAAGCAGAAGCTGAGAAATCAGACTAAAAAAGCAGGAAAACCAGCTCCAGGCCTGCAGCATCCCTCTGTGAGCCCCACAGCACACGAACAGCAGCAGCAATGGGCAGTAGCTGAGAAAAATGAGGGGGTTTGGCTTCCAGCTCCCAGCTCATGCATCACTTGTGCAGGTTCCAGGTGCCTGCAGCCCTGCCTGCCTGCTGCAGGCAGCTGGCCGCACCCTCACCATGCTCTAACACCAGGCTGTGTGGGAGCAGCTCACAGACAGAGGGATGCTTCTGCACCCTGATGAGCTCAGCTCCCAGCCAAGGTCCACCAATCTGTCTATCTGCAGGTACTTGCTTTTCACAGTATGACCAGAAAGAGTCCACGCATGGGGCTGCATCTCTGCCCAAAGGCTTTGGGCATCACTGGAGGACCGAGAGGTTCCTCGGCACACTTGGCCTACTCCTTCCGCTGGAGGAAGCCGTGGCAGCCCCATGCTGATGTACTGGGAGAGGGGAGCTGGTGGGGGGTCTGAAGGCTTAACTCCCAGAAGAGGTGAGCGTTGCCCTGGGAAGCTAAGATTTGCCCCCAAACCACAAGGATACATGAGGTGTTAAGGGTGTTAAATACTTTTAGGGATCCATTCCTCCAGGTCTGAACTTCTGTTCCGCAACTTTGCTTTCAGCTTGCTCAGAAAGGACTAATGGTTTCCTCCAGAAAATCAGCCCAATCTAAACTAGATTTTCTAGCAGACGATTCCATGGCCCTCTGAACAGTAACTATATCACGAAGATTAAATCAATAACTCAAAGTTTGTTCCCTCATTAGGCAAAGAAGAGCTGAGACCCTCTACAGCTCCAGCATCGCTCTGCTGCTGCCAGATCGCAGCGCAGTGGCTCCCCTGCCCATGTGGCAGGTCCACAAAATGCAGGAATCCAATTAAACACAAATAAATACACCCCATTTGCCCACAGGGATTAGATTATTCCTAATTACAGCAATCTCACTGCTCTACATTTATGTGACAAATCCGCTCCCGTGCCAGTCGCTTTTCTTGTAAATTGTGTGAAGGATTTTGGAAAGGAGACACTCAGCTCATTTTGGGCTGGCAGGGAGAGGTGCCAGCCATATGTCTGCTGCAACAGCTCTTCTAAGGTGATCTTGTCTAATGTCCAGTATCACCCACTACTACATTACTGAACATCAGCACAGCCAGTATTCAAGAATTCCAGGTATAATATTCGCCTCTGCATCTCTGTGATCGGCCTGCTGGGTACTGAGGCTCCCATGGAGCCAGTGAAGACTACCACATGTTTATAGGGGAAAAATTAGGGTACTGGAAAGAACTCTAGAGAATTAAACAACACTCCCTCATTCAACAAAGAGCTGAACTCTGTGTTAAGCAACCAGGAGAACCACTGTCAAGGAAAGTGCTGAAAAGGCATTGAAAAGTGGCTTGGTCAGGTAAGACATAGAAATTTAGGGGGAAACCACAATCCTCCTCCTTTCCACAAGGAAAGGAAGGTGTCTGGCCTTTGCAGTACAGCCCTACAGCATGGGGACAGCAGAAGAGCTGTTGGGGAGCAGAGGGGGTGGGCCAGCAGTGACCTTCCCAGGCACTGGGACAGCACGGTGAAAGCAGCATTTTTGCTCCCTCCTTGGAAAGCAGAGACACAAAAGCATCCTCAGAAAGTCACGGGAGGAAGATGGGGAGCTGCAAAGCTGACTGTTCTCAGAACCACAGAATTGTTTTGGTTGGAAAAGACCTTTAAGATCACCAAGTCCAACCATTAACCTAGCACTGCCAAGTCCACCACTAAGCCATGTCCCTAAGCGTCACATCCACATGTCTTCTAACTGCATTCAGGAATGGTGACTTAATCACTTCCACGGGCAGCCTGTTCCAGTACTTGACAGCCCTTTTGGTGAAGAATTTTTTTCCCAATATCCAAAATAAAATCTTTGATCTTTTGTTTACTGAATTTCCCAACCCTCCTTGGAGGCTGACACCCCTCCAACCCTCTTGTCGCAAACCAGCTGTCTGACTGCTTTGCTGCTGAATACATTCACTTTAGATGATGCTATAAGGAGGGAAGGAAAAAACAAAAGCCTTCTAAAGTAGACTTTATCTGATGGATACTTCAGGTAATGAAAATAAAGGACTCTGCTACTGCCAGCACATTCATATTTCCAGGAACTTTGCATTTAATGGAGTCGATCTGCTTTAAACATCCAAAACATTTGCTCTGCAGCTTTTTTGGTAGGAAGCTTCTGCAACAACAAAACATCCTGTTTTGGGGAGGGTGCTTCCAGCCGTGGAGATTAAACCATGAACCACGGGGAACAGGGTGCTTTTATTGGAGAGGCGACAACAAAACTTCCTGCCCAAACTACACCAGCCATTCTACACAGAGCAAAAAGCACAGACCAATGCATGGGTTTCTAAAGGATGTCAGTGTTCCTAAGCACTGGCTGATATTTATTCTGTTTATTTATCCTGTGTATTTTTATATATATATATATATTACACCGGTAATAAGGCTGCTGGGGAACTGCTTAGGAATTGCCAGGATGACTGCTGCCGAGGCGGCTGAACTCTGCTCCCTTGCATGCACACTGGTGCTGCAGCAGAGATGTAATTACAGAAAAAAGACCTTTTGAGCCCTGCCCCAGAGGGAGAGAAACAGGCAGGTTCTGCGCAGGTTTTAGCTGTATTCCTCCAGCGCCGCCACCATCCTCACTTGCATGAGGATGAAATTCTTAAGGCAGTGAATAGCTCTTCCCTAAAAGCCAGTCCATGGGGGAAAGGGCACCACTAAGCCCAAGAGCCAGCTGTGTCTGTATTAGTGCTCACGGATGTCCCTGCCAAAAAAAGCTACCGAGAGGGATACATAAGGAAGCAGCGTTCTTCCAGTTGTTCTCCAAACTGGCAGCAAACACAACTCCCTCCTACGGAGATCAGCTTCTCCATTTGGGAGCTGATGATGAATCACGGCCGCTGGTATCTCACCTGGTGAAAAGCAAACATCCTGACCAGTGCTGTTCAGATAATGCCGACTATAGCCAGGATTCCTAATGGCACGGGCAAAGTACACACTGCACACAGCGAGGAGAACAGACCCAGGTGCTGCCAGGTACCTTCCTGCCAGCTTGCCTGAATGCAAAGGGTACTAAGAGTAACCAGAGAATACGCTCAGCTGCTGATTCACCAAGTGAAGCATTTGAGCCATTTAAAATAAATTCTTACAGAAGAGTGGCTTAGCATGATTTCAAAACTAATCCGCTCCCAAGGTGCCTTCAGACTATTTACTGCCGGGTCAAAAAGTTTGGAGTCCCTATTTTACAACACAGTAATCCTAAAACATTGACTGGCTTAACCCTTCACTACAGCACTTGGTCCAGGTGTTTTGAGAGGACCTAAAGTTGTCCTCTGAGGTGTTATCTTCCCAGTTCTAACTCAGTCTTGGAATTAATGTGAAGGGATTTTAATACGGCCCAACCAGCTGGAGGTTTATGATGAGAAATATTCATGCTGGGGCAAAACGCCCTTACTATACATAGTGCTAAGCATATCTTATACCAACACTTTGATCTCTTTTGGTTTTTCCCATGTAATAATTTAAATCACTTTAGAAACAAGTAGTGGATACTGGATTTTTTCTTTGTGAAGAAATTGGTTGTTGAGTCATATCCTCAGGTTTGCATACTCTGAAGAGCTGCAGTGCTTTACGCCAGCTGAGCATGTGGCTGTCATTGATCTTCAAGAGGAAAATCACTATATTTATCTGATAAATAAATATACAACTAATATCAGGATATTATTTTATAAGTGATTCATCTCTTAACATATGGCTTGCTCCAGCGCTTGCTTGTAAGTGTTACCAGAACAGGGGTTTGGGAATCACAGGCTTCTAAATCACTTTAGCTTTGGGATAGCCCTTTCCCTTACCTTTCTTCCAGATAAATAGAGGCCATATTTAGGGCTTGGTAATGGTTGTGGAGGTTCAGTCCGTTTCCAGTAAAGGAAATAACAAACCCCAGAATTTATCCCCAGGCTTATAAAAGAAGCCTCGAGACTGTATAAATACAAAATAACTCATGAATATTGGACAGCTTGTTCTGAAATGTGGAACTACAGCCCATCCATGCATAAACAAGAGAGCAGAGCCAAGCAGGCTGGAAAGCAGCCTTCCGAGGAAGAAATGGAGCAGCTCAGACAGGCTTTGGATGTGAGCTACTCATGGAGCCGGGTGTCACATCAGCATGATGTAAACCAGAAGGGAAGCAAGTTATAAAACATATCAGGGAATAAAAGTATTTGTCCCCCAGTTCACCTTCAAGGCAGGCTCAAATTTGCACTGTTTGTCATGTAAGTCAAGAACAAGACATGTCCATGAATAGTTCCTAAATGGCAGAGCCCACTGCCAGGTAAATACCACAACCCACGGCTGCTTTACCCACATAAACTTTTTGTTGCTCTGGTTCAGGGCACATTTGCTTTGCTGCATTGTGCACACAGCTGAAAGTTAAGCCGACCAACCCCAAAGGATTTATATATTTATTTATTTATTTTTAAATAACAGAAGTAATTAATCTGCTTCAGAGAATGAATCAGCCTTTTCTGAGCTAGGAACACACAAAGGAGGAGATTGTGGCTGTTTCTGGGGCGGGAGGCAGGCTTACTCACACAACCAAAGCAGCGGAGGCAGCCGGCCAGGGTCCACAGCTGTGGGCAGCTGAGGGGACAAAGCCCAAAGCCAGACCCCTGAGACCCCAGTGCCACGCCATGCAACTGAGGGACCCGCTGCTGAGGGAGTGAGCTCGATGTTGGGCAGCAGCACTGCAGCATGGAGGGAAGAGATGGGCCAGTGCAAAACTAATGGCACAGGGAAAGCTGTGCAGCTTCACCTCTCCCTCTGCAGCCCTCCTGTGTTGCTCAGCCCTCTCCTCAGAGTAAACTCTGAGCAGGGACCATCCTTTTATTTAGGTGAAGTACCAGGCAGTGGAAAGAGCTGATTTGCCACGGCTTGGTTTCTTGGCAGGCTGTGAGAAGAAAACCATTGCTCACAAAAAGCTGCTGCCTTGTACTACGGGAACTCCTGTTTCCACCTGGGGCCCCTGTCAGAAAATAACACTGAGGCTTAGCTCACTGCTTTCAGCAAATGCTGTGCAATGACTTAACAAAAAAAGCAGGATGGACAAGGAATAGACAGTTCCCAGATAGGGGAAACCAGCACAACAGCAGCAGCACAGAGATAGCCACCCGATTAAAAATAATGCAATTTAGCTGACAGAGCAGAGGGTAACAAAGTTATTCCTTAGCTACTCCAACACAAACAGAGCTGCTCATGAAAGGTATAAATAAATAAAGAAATAGAAATGATGCCATCCTCATTCATGGCCTCGGAGAGAGGAAGGGGGCTCCACAGCCACCCTGGGCTGCTGCTGGGGCAGGTTGGAGAGGGGCTGTGTCTCCAGCAAGGGATGAGCTCCAGGTTGGTATGTGTCTCCGGCTGGCACTGGCCCTGCTGGGGGACCAAGCAGCCCTAACTCCCTATGGAGAGGCTTGCTGCAGAGCAGATGGGAGCAGAGAAAACCCAAAGGTCTCCAAACTCATCTGACCACTGCAAATGCAACATCACCAACATTTTCCATTTGAAACTGCAGCTAAATTTAGAGGTTTTATGGTTGCGGGGTGCCTCCTTTCCCACACTTTCCTGGAGTGATCTCCAGATTCCTTTGCTGTTCTTGCTCGTTAAAACATGAATCAGCTATCCCAGCTGGAAAAGCAGAGACCAGTGCAGTGCCAAAGCAGCCTTCTGCCTCCAGTGATGTCCTGTGTTGGCATTAAACCTCAGATTGGGAGCAGCAGAAAGCTTTGCAAGATGCATCTGGGGGAAATCAGTGTTACTGAACCTGTGGCTACTCTGTGAGCAACTGTCAACTAGAGTTTCTCTCACATGCCTTTTGGGAAAGTCCTCCTAGCACCAAGGATTGACGAAGGACACCTGCACAACAGACTCTAACGGAGCATCAGTGCGAAGAGAAAATTCCTCCTCTAGCCGTAAAGGTTTCCCCAAATTACCATATACACCTCAGCTGAGGCAAACCGATGCTCATGGAAAGAAAACCAAATGGGGAGTCAATGTAAAATAGCACCACCTGGTGACACCTACTGCAGCCATGCCAAGTTCAACACTGCTCTCCACCAACTACAAAATTTGGCAGGTCTTCATTTGCCTTCACTTTATTTTACTGGACATAGTACTGGAGCAATTCCCCTTCTGATGTGAGCTGTTACTTTTAATGCATTTACACATTTTGGAATGAGCTGGGTGACTCCAATGCTGGGATGAGGACTTCATCCACTGGCTCTCAGTCCTCCACCTGGCTTTGCCCAGACTCCTTTACCAGCTCAGTAGGTTTCTCAGAGCACCTTGAAATGCACCATCAAACGTTACAGAGCTTTTTGCAAACACTGTTGCTTGCTTAAGGTTTTCATTGATCTGCGGCTTCAGCATTCCCAGCGCTTTGAAATGTCAGCTCAGGTATCAAAATAGTAGAAACAGCTGAATCCATGAACATTACATCAAATAGGAAAACCACCACACTGTTAGGCCTTCTGCTGATGCTATTGGCAGATGTGAAAGTCTAGGCTGACAAGACAGCAACAAACACTCCCTGCACATTGTAAAACCACTTACTTTAACTGCACCCACTCTTGCAGACGCTAGGCTATGACTCAGAGGCTCATGAACCCCACACACCCTCTTCCTATTTGTTTCCACATCCAGTTCCATAAAACTGGTTCCTCATCTACCACTGAAAACATCTGGTAGCAGTCATAAGGCTTCGCCATTATTTCCTAAGAAAAAGGAACCAGACAGTACTTTGCCTTGATGAGGATCCTGGGTAACACAAAGAAGTCACACGAACATAGCAATCCCTTTCTCTGAAGCATTCCCATCTTCTGTTTCATTCCAGTTTGTACAGCTCACCTGCAGAACTGGAACAACTGGAATGCCGTGACAAACCCCACGCCTAAGCTCAGAGCAGACCTACCAGCACCATGCTGCCCTCCGTTAGGAGAAGAAAGCCAAAGTTCAGAATTTGTCATAAGTTATTTCCTTCCCCCAGTTTGCTCTTAGCACCCCAGGTGACAGCCTGGGACCCAAGAGCTCTCTGTATAATTAAAACACAGGTTGTTTTCCCACTCTGTTGTGGCACTTGCCGCTCTCTGTGCTTTTTCTGGCTGCTGGGAGGTGGAGGCAGTCCCTGCAGCACGACGCTCACAAGTGCTGGATGATAAACTGCTGCACATGCAACGCTGAGAAACACTGGAGTAAGCTTGGATAAGACCAGAGGGAGTACAATACGCTAGGTCAGAAGCATGTTGTCATTCTTGAGCCTCCCTCCCGCACACCAGCAGCATCACGCTGCACCGCTCCATCTAGCTTCTGCAAAGCATTTAGCTGTTTTTCACCTAATTAATATAAAGCAATGCACCATGCTAATGAAGGGAATGGGGATAACTCCTTGTGATGTGTGTGTTTGCACTGACCAACTGCAGTGTTTTGCACCAAGGATTTGTTCCGTGCCACCGTGTGATCCTGTGAGTTGATTCTGTTGATTCAGCGGGCGGCATTTCCTCTGAATCATTATTGATAGACCGTATGGCAAATATTAAGAGCGAGGATATTCAACTGAGAGTTAAACCTGAGCTCAGATATGAACACTGAGTTTGCCAGAAGTTCACCCCAGCTGTTTTGGCTCTGTGAATATTGTTCACTGCCCAATCTATGGCACTGTGTAGCCACTCGCTGCCAAATTGCTCTCATCTTCTACTCATGGCTGGTTACAGAACCATGGTGGGATTAAAAATCCCTTATCGACAGATTAATTGCTGCAGAAAAAAATAATAATGGAAGACATGGAAGTAAATGGGGGGGGGGGAAGAGGGACAAAATGCAACTTAGTTTGCTTTGATGAGAAAAATTTTCTACTCAGCTGTTCTGGGAAGCCTATCCAGCATGCCCAGCACACAAAGAAAGGGTAGAGTTCAGCTTCCAACATTTGAAGCATGGCCATTTGCTATGCTGCTCAGTGAAATGGGGAGTTAAGCCACAAAGGATGAGACTTTGTAA
Source organism: Porphyrio hochstetteri (assembly GCA_020800305.1). Classification (NCBI taxonomy): domain Eukaryota; kingdom Metazoa; phylum Chordata; class Aves; order Gruiformes; family Rallidae; genus Porphyrio; species Porphyrio hochstetteri. The sequence continues at coordinate 61,633,807 of CM036908.1, read as the reverse complement.
TAAATAGGGTTCAGACCTAAAAGGGTCAGACAGCCAGTCCCACAGGAGGGGTCAAGCTGAGTTTGGCAGGGGTCACTACTGAAAGCAAGGGAGACCCCATCCTACTGAGCATCTCCCTTCATGACAGTGGAAGAAAGCAAGGAGAAAACCGCAGCAGTACAGAGAATGGGGATATACTATGAAAACAAGATTAATAAAAAGGGCTGGAATGGGATGAGAGCCAACAGCAGAAAGCAAAACTCAGGCAGACACCTGGGGATGAAAATCCCAATTTTTCACCCCTATTACAGGGCAGGAGGAACCCGAGGAGGAGGTTAATTGCAATAGCTACCCAGGAAGGTATTTATTTCTAGATGAGGTGTCAAAGGATGAGAAGCACTGGATGGATGTCTGAGCTTTGCAGCTCTGCTCATCCACAGGGAGGCTGGGGCATGAGAAGCCCAGTGCAGGATTGCTGGTGATCAGCAGAAGCCAGAGCCTGCTTTGCAAAAGCAGATGGCAAGTTCTAGCTTGCACGGCATCGCACAGCGAAGAGAAAAACAGGCAACTGCTACTTCTATACTGATAAGAGAAAAAAGCATCAGGCTGGGAGAATTAAGCAGTCATAGTGCAAATACAAAGTATGAGAAAGCCATATATTGGGAGGAAAAAAATAGTTATCAGTTCAATAAAGTTCTGAAACTTCCCCTTCCTGGGAGACCATGGACAAATGCATTACAGTAGCGTGCAATAAGGCGTAATATCATTCAGAGCTTAGATTTGCTGATCTGCAGGTCCCTTCCTGTCCTACATTCAGATCATCATTTACACAATGGGTCTTGTACACTGCTTGCATTTTCGAAGCAAAATTCTTGGACAACGGCCTAGAGTGGGATTATTAACTTATAACAGGACAAAAAAAAATAAATCACATATGCTCATAGGCTTCTGCAATCCCTTCCCTGCCTGCGATTTTGGCAGCTGCTGCTCCTGTGTGTAGTGGAAAAACAAGCTTAAGTGGATGGAATAGAAATGAGATTAGTGGCCAGACAGCCCAAATTCTGAGAGAGTTCAGTAGGACAACTGCAACCTTACTGTCATTCTGCTGACTCCAACTTTTCTTTTTAACTGACTTAGGCCAAAAGTTTCCTTGCAGGAAACCTGACGTGTTTCACTGCCTGAGGTCTTAGGAATCCAAGGAAAGCCACGTACAGTTCACAGTACTGATCTGGTAGGGGGAGGGAGGACCATGATCACCACTGGGGAGATCTCTCCTAATATCAGTGTGTCTGAGCACTACTCCCCTACCCCCAAGCTCTGGAATTCAGCTCTGGGTGCTGATGTTGCAAGAAGTCACTTCATCATTGCAGAGCTATTAAGCAAAAAGGAGGATGAGACACAAGAGAAGTATGTAAAAAAAACTGGGCAGGACTTGGGAGACCTTGTCCAAAAACCACGGGATAACTGAATCTTTCAAAATAAAAGCCTAAAACCGGCCTAGCCCGGGGAGCAGACACAGCAGCTGTACCCTATATGCTAGCAGATGCACTGTCACACCCAGGCACACAGCAGGACCACATCCCACCTGCACATCACACTGTCACACCTGTAATCTGGACCACATTGCACCTACACATCAACTGTAACCACAGTCAGGGCCATGTCATGCTTATACACCGCATATATTGATCCCATAGCTGCACTTGTGATCCAAATCACATCCAGCCCATATACAGTATCTTCCCAACTGCAGCCCGGACCAACTCCCACCTGTATGTAGCATCCTCACACTTATAAACTGGACCTTGTCCCACCTATACATCACACTGTTGCATCCGCAATCCAGACTGACTCCAACCTATCCGAGGTACTGTCACATCGGCAGTCGGGATCACGTCACAGCGATGAGATGTACTGCCACACCTGCAGCCCGGACCAGGTGCCATCTACCCCTCCCTACCATCGCACCGGCAGTCCCGTCCCCGTCCCCACCCTCCCCGCCGCTCAGCCTGTGCCTCTCTGCAGCGCCGAGCAACACCTCCGAGCAGCCTGCGCTCCTGCGGGCTGGAGCCCGGCGGGGGTCTTTCCTCCCTTAACACCAACCCCGCCTCACCGGCCGGGACCGGGGGAGAGCCCAGGACAGGATGCCCAGCCGGGCTGAAGCGCCGTGGGGAAGAGGAGGGAGGTGTGGGGAAATCAGGGATTCAGCCCAACTTCTCCCGACCAGTAGGACCCCGCTCCCGCGATCGCCCCGATGGGACTCAGCCTTACCGCGGCGGCCTCCTGCGGGCGGGGGAGCAGCGAGACGCGGCGCGGCGGACACCGACCCTCCGCCGGCGCCCGCAGCCGCCGGGCTCTGCCAGCCCGCGGGAGCCGCGCCCGGTTCCGGGGCGGAGCGCGGGCGGGGCGGGGGGTCCGGACCGGCCCCGCCGGGGAAGTTTCTCCCCGCCCGGTGAGGGGTCCCGCTGCGCCGAGCCGGCCCTGTGCCGGGGGTGTCCCCGACGGCAGCCCTGGGCCCGTTCCCCGGGCTCGCTCTGGCAGACGTCCCGGCAGAATCTCTCCGGAGGAAGGGTCCTTCCCGGAGCCAACATGCTGCGCTCCTCTCGCCACCCCCCTCGCCGTCCCCTTGCCTCAGAGGAGTCCTGACCACCACCACACCACCCCCCCTCACCCTCCGGAGGGATCCCTTTCCTCCTGTTTCCCATGGGCATCCTGGGCGCCAGCGCTGCCTTTCGCCCCAGCAAGAGGCGTCTTACAGCCTGAGCTGCTCACAGCCCCGACGTGGGGTCCCTCTGTGTCCCGGGAGGGGGCTTGAATCCGCGGCCCGGGGCTGGGAGGTGAGTAGGGAATCACAAAAGCTGGGTAGAGGCTATCCAGGTGGTCAGAGACCCAAAGCAACTGCCCCCTCCTCCAGGGAACTTGTGCCCTGGTCTCTGTGATTCACTTTCTGCATCTATGAAAAAACGGGATGGGTAGCTTGACCTTTATCAAAAATTCTTTAGCTCTGCAGATGAGCAGTGAAACAGTGGAGGAATGCCTAGATATTGTCAGCCAGGTGGGGAAAGTTTGGTGGAAAAGTTTGTTTCCCTGCGTGGGTCGGGCGTGCTGTCTCATCAGCATTAGGGGCCAGACGTGCCAGGCTGAGCTACTCAGCGTAGTGATCCAGAGGGAAACCTGGCAGGAAAAATCATGGGTGGGGGAGATGGGCATAGCTGATGTAAAAATCATGACAAAGTGTTTTGAAAAAGGCTGCTTCAAGCTGGTGAGAGCCAAGCTGAAACTCCTGAGTGTGATTACAGGAGGCTGGAGGATAGCTACAGAGTAAGAACACAGTACTGAGCATCTCTGAGACTTCAAATTGGAAAATGAAACTTGAGGTTTTACCGTTTGGTCGTAAAACACTCCTCTGTTTTTAGTGGAAGGAGAGAGAAATGGAAGAAAACTGATTTTGAAAGAGCTATTTGTTATTTAGGAAATAGAAATCTTTTGCTGGTGGTGCTGGTGTTTTCTTTAGCCTGTTCCCCCTCTCTGCGTGTTTTTGCTACTTTGGTGCTTGAAAAGGAACAGGAAACCCTAATCTTTCCCACTCAAGTCCATTTTTGTTCTCCTTTGCCTTTTTTCTATTCACTTTTAATCCTGGGGCAGCTCTGGCACATGAGGGGGTTGGTTTCTGGAAGATAAATGGTAACTGCTGGGGTATGAGGGCTCTCACCATTTATATGGGAGTGAGGAGCAAAGCTCAACAAAAACAGGGCAAGGCAAGAAAATACAATTCTATGCAAAAGCCCCTCATTTTCACCAAAATTCCTTTTGACCGAAGCAGATATGAGCGCGGGGGTGAACACTGAACACACAAATGCTCCTTTGTTGGGATAAAGCCACATTGTGCATGTGTGTCCAGAGCTGGAGGCACATGTGATGTGGTTGAGGGGATGCAGGAGCTGATTTGCTTCCCTGGACCTGTATCTGCAGTGTGCTTTGCACCTTGAAACCTCACATCCTCGAAAAGCAGGCCGAACTTTCCATCTGTTCTTCATCTCCCTGCCTGGAAGGGACTGTGGTCACTGAAGGTGTTGATCAATGTCTGTGAGATTTGCTGCTTCTGTTTGGCACTATCACTGCCAATTATAGCAGACACATAAATAGAAGTCCACCATATGGACCAGATTCTCTTTTGTTTATACCATGAGCCACTTCTAATCCACAACCGGCCACTTTCTTGCTTTAGTTCATACAAAAGAGTTGATGGGAAATCTTCACCCTCATGCTGCCTCTCCGTTTCCCGGTCCCACAGTAAAAGGAATGGAAAGAAACACCACTGCAGCTGGAAGGTGGGGTTTTGATGCTCGGGGCATTGTTGCCCTGGCTGAATCGAGCTCTTAAAAAGCAACTTTTTCAGTGGAACTAGCTACTTCCAAACCACTCTTACTGTGTGTTGCTCTGTGTTCTCACTAACAACTAATGTTTGCATCAGAGTTAGGGTTTTTTGGCTTGTGATTAAAAAGAGATCACAAACTGTCCTGGGATCCTCGTCGAGTTCCTGATAATTTTACCCACAGTAGTGCCCTGCCCCTCAGGAGGACTGAAACATTTATTTGGGGCTTGTGACATGAAGTCAAGGCTGCAGTAGAGCTCAGGAATGCCTGAGAGACACGAATGTTTGTGCAGACATTCCTCTTCCTACCAATTAGCCGGGTTTTAGAGATCTGCCATGCCGAGAATGTCATTACTGCACAGCTGCAGGAATTGTTGTCCCAAGGTCTGATGACGAGAGCTGGTTTTGTGTTTGTCCCTGCTCGGATTAAAGCAGGACTCATTTCCAGCAGCAGTGGAGGTTAAGAGCATGTACGGCACAGAAGGATTCCTGCTCTTTTGTTTCTTTGCTTCAGCCGTTTGCGATGCTTACAGCGAAGGTCAGAACACAGAAGAAAAGAGCTTTTTGGTTTTGAGTTCCAAAGCGGTGAAAACGGTTGAATTTTCTAGAGGGAGGGGCCCCGGGAGAGTTAAGAGCCTCAGAGATGAAGGTATTATCTGCAATATCAAGTGCGTAATAATCTTTGTGTTTTAGTGTTCCTGAGCCACAGGAGATTAAGAAAGAATGCTGGGGAGCAATCTAGCCTTCCTAAGTCAGTAATGGTGCATGCATACACGAGGATTTAGACACACATTTTCAGTTGTTGTAATGGGAGGAAGATAAAATAAAATAATTTGTGAAGCCTTGAGACACAGAATGGGTGAAATGCCTCAGATTGTGTAATTTAGATAAAGACTCGCTGATGTCCTATTATATAATGCAGCTAAGCACAGTCAATTTTTCTAAGATGTTTTCAGTCACTCTGCCTCGTATTTTGTTTTGTTAGAGACGACACTTGGAGAGCGAGAGAGTTCTTTGTTTCATAAGGGCTCATCTGCTCCTCTTGCCTGCTCCCTACTCGAGAGCTTTTTTCCCCCCCTTCATGTGCCATCATGTTTATTGCCCCAGCAACAGCGATTGCATCTCAAACATTATTCCAAAGAGGTTAAAAGCATCCAGAACAAACATCCACTGCTGTTAAAGAAGATGGTAAAGTCTCCATTCCCTCATGCCCAAATGTCTACCTAATACACAAGACTGCTGTTTAGGGTTAATGGCTGTGTTTCCTGTGTGATGGATTTTGAAAGCACCATAGCTGTGGTGCTGCTGGATTCAGACACACTCAAAGCAGGGACTAATGGGACAAAATTTTCTACAGATACAGTGCTCCAGCCTTCCTACAAATCTCTTGCTCCTCAGTCTGTCTGGTACTCTTCTATTCATCCAGGGATAGTAGAGCCACACTTACTGTCGCTGTCACTTGCCATGGATAAGGGAATCATCTATATCTCAAGAGACAATATTCATCCAGGTATCCTGTTCACTGGTGGGATACACATCTTTCAGCCAAACTGCAGGTACATGGATGTGTGGCCCCTATCTTGTATCCTGGCATTGTAAAGATTTCTTGGAAATGTTTCCAGCTCTGGCAGGAAAACCTGCTTTTATGTCGGGCTTGCCTGAGTTCAAGTCCCCACTGCTGATAACTCAGCTAGGAGCATCCTTTGAAATGCTGTGTGTAATTCTCAATAATTCCCAGAATGGTGAATTTAAAGTGGAACAGATGCTGAGAAGGGGAATGTTAGTGGTGGTTTGTGGCGTGAGATTAAAAGGCTTATGTAGCGTAAAAGGCTGATATAGCGTAACAAAGTGAGGGTTGAGAGGAGATGTGATGTGCTCTGAGTATTTCAGGAGAGGTGTCAGTGCCATGCAGGAGCAAAATCCCCCCAGCTATTTAAGCGTGTGAACTGTACTGGTGCAAGAACAAGTTGGTGTTAATGAGCAATGAACACATTTATATTGGCGATGGGAACAGGTTTTAAGGGTTGGAAAAGTGATATCTCTCTCAGGAGATGAAAGGCCAAAAATCCTAGGCAGAGTTAAAAGGGAGCTTCATTGCTTTATGAAAAGCACTCAAGGAGGGGTTTGTCTGCAACAGCAGGTGCCAGTTTCAGTGACCACAGAGGGATTTGTTCCTAAATTCTCCTTTCCTTTTACTTAAAAGCCTTTCTGTAGCCTGAAGGAATGAAGAAAGGCTGTGATATGCAATTTTGCTCTCCTATTTTGGGTAGTGATCAAGGACAGCAGTTCTCACAGCATGGGGTGGGGTGATTTTTGATAGGTCACCCCCTCCTTTGGTTCTCTCCTTGTTCCTCAAACACTCACATCAGGCTCAGCCTACATCTTGTGCCTTCGTTGTGGGTCACTGGTGGCTTCCTTTCTCCCTTTGCATCCTGTATGTCTGGTGTGTTCTGTATACTTTGAGACAGAAGGCAAAGATTCATGGGCAGTGTAGGTTTGACCATCTCTTGTAATGGAAACTCTCTTTGGTTGGCCAATCCACAGTCACACAAAGACACACCAACCATCTTAAGATGTGTGTTACAGGGGCTAGTTATAGCCAAATGACTACATTAATGACACAATTCCTACCTTTTTGCCCTCTCCAGAATACTGGAGGTGCAGATAAGGCAAAAATAACATGGAGTTTCTGGGAAAGGATTTTTGCAAAGGCTTGGGCCCCACAAGGTGTTGGACATTGTGGTTGGATCCAGCAAAACACAATGCAGTTATTTAGTGTATTTTCCAGCAAAACAATTCAGAATGTCAGAAAAAAACAGTAGAAGAAAGGTTGATGGTAAATAACATGAGATGATTCCTCACACAAAATGATACTAAGTTGGGAAACTCCTTTCTGCAGAACTTTGTGGCTGTTAACAATCATTGAAGACAAAGTAATGGAAAAAAATTGACTATGGACTATTAAGATAATACTTATGGATGTAGAAGTCTTTAAGCTGCAAAATGCTGGAGGCTGAGAACTTGTTATGGGTGGGTATCATTATATGCTGTACTTACGATTAGCAACTGCGAGGCATCTGGTTTGGCCACTTATAGAGACTAAATGTGGGCCTAGTTGGATGGAGACTTTGGTGTGGTTGCAGTACAGCTGATCTTATGTTTTTGGGCTTTCTTCTAGCATGTTCCTCATAGGTAGAGGTAGCCCTCCACCATTTGCAGAGGCTAGTTCGCTATCTTTTCTTTGAAAAGTCTGCAAAAGTCTTAGCTCCAAGTGACTTAACAGAAGACCATTTAAAAAGATATGTCTGCAAGAGGCTGTCTGAGTTCTTCCCCAGAAAGTCTTCTGGTTTTGAGCAAGGCATGGGATTTCTTGTTTCCAGAGGCAGCTTGGTGCTAAGGTGGCACTGACTTGCCAGGTTGCCTGAGCTGATGGAAGGATGGAAGTACCACAGCAGGGCAAGGCATGATTCCTTCTCCTTTCGGATCATCACTATTCCCAGCATCCCAGCTTGCCGAGAAGCAGCATGTTCTGCACATTAAGTATCAACATGGCAACAAATTTCATACACAGTTTTGATAAATAAAATCTGTGTTCTAAGCAAAGGCATCCAGACAGAGCCCCTTTGTGAGAGTGAGACTTAGACCTAGTGTGTGTCCTTGGGAGAAATGCAGAATTCATTTGGGGAGGGAAACTGATACAAACAGCAGGCCATTTTCCTTTACAAAGGCTCTCTTTCAAAGCTGATGCATGCAGCAGAACAAAGGCTGACTCCATAATCTGTACTCAACAATAGCTTGGAATATTTGATAATTTGGCTATTGTACATGAATACATCATGCTTGGCCGTAAATAAATAGGGCCATGGTTGGATCCACTGTGAGGATACAGTCAGCCTGTTTCCCATTACCATTCTGGTTTCAAGGAAGTGATTATTTTGTGTGTATGCCTTCTCCTGGCCAAACTAAGTCCATCGTGCCACCAAGGCCAAAGGGCCTCAATTTCAAGCCCAATAACAAAGACACAAAAGATTTTGCCACCTTTTAGAGGAAAATTCTTTATTGTTGCCAAAAGGGTTCATCACTTCTCTCTCCTAACCATGTGCTGTGGTTTAACCCAGCAGGCTGCTAAATAAACCACTCGGCTGTTTGCTCACTCCTCACTAGGAGGGATCAAAAAAAAGTAAAACTCATGGGTTGGGATAAAAACAGTTTGATAGGACAGAAATGGAAAATAGGACTAGTAATAATTTAATAATAACATCAACAATAACTATAATAATAATACTCAAAACTGATGCCCAGCTAGTTCTTGAAACTTGCTCCTCCCTGGTCAACTCCCCCCATCTTATATACTGATGATGTTGTCATATGGTATGGAATATCCCTTGGGCCAGTTTGGGTCAGGTGTCCTGGCTGTGCCAAGAACAGCTTGGGTCTTGCAGGGGACTTGAGGTCTGTGCTATGGTACATGTATAGATTAACAATTTTGTACTTCTATTCCTCATGTGTAAAAGGAGAAAGATACAACTTCAAGCCTATCCTTAGATGCCTGAAATACTCCAACAATAGAACAGAGGCATTTGCTCAAACATGTGAGGCAGTAGTAGCCTGCAGATCAATGACAGGTTTTATAAGTTGACCGCAAAGTTCTGCGGGGGTGTAACGTATTTGCTCGGTTCATTTTGTGTTTATGGTCATAATGCAAGGAAAATTTGGGCTGTTGCTCTGGGAACATACAAAAACACTGGATTAAAACAGTGTGTTTGCAAGGTAAACATTTGAGCCTTTGTTAATATGAATTGCTATAACTGGAGAACAAAGTAACCAGAGGGGGACTCTTGCAAAAGCATCAGCTGTTTCACCAAGTGAAACATTTTTCACCAGGACATTTTGACCACATTCAGTTCATTGATTACTATTAGGTAAGAGCTTTCGCAGTGGCAGATGTCCGAGCTTGGCATGAATGACTTGTCTCCTATGTACCTATGTACATCATAGGGCATAACAACACATAAACATTTTCTAATATTGTCAAAATCTTTGTGTATGTTTCAGTTTTGAGGCCAAGAACACAGAGATCTGTTCCAGCGGGAGAGCTGATGACATATCTGACTCAGTACATGGCACTGCTTCTAAATACATAAACACTTGACTACCCTCAGCATTTACTGTGATGCTTTGTCACATTCCTGCAAATGGAATTATTCTTTTTTTTTTTTTTTTTTTTTGGTATTTAATATTTGAATTCCTCAAATATTGTGAAAACACACAGTGGTGAAGGGTCAGATTTTCTGGAGAACTCAACAGCCAGGTCCCTTAAGAAGGGGGTCTAGAAAAGTATAGGAAATCCATATGGGAAACTGCAGGCTGTCCTTGTAAAATTAGTAGACAAGAATAACTGAGGATTAAATTAGAGGTCAAAAGGCAAAATATAAAAGGAACAATCGTTCAAGCTATAAAAGGAAACCACTTCCTTGGATTAATGACTGGTTAAAGTATATGAAGCAAAAAGTTTTCACAACTGAGAAGAAATAGACTAATAGACTGCTAAAGTGATGTATCTTGGGTTGCTTTATTATGTATTAATAAGAGATCTGGAAGCAAATGACAGCAGTTCCTGATGATGCAGATACTGTGAATAATAAAAATTAAAACTGATGGTGAAGATTAACAGAAGGATCTCATAATGGTTATTGGCTGAATGGCAGAATAGCAGATGCAATTCATGTACTTAAGGAAAACAAAACAATCCTAACCACGCACAGCGGTAAGGTCTAAAATTAGCTATTGCCACTCAGAAGAGCTTAAGCTCATCATGTATAACCCTATGAAAATGCCAAACCAGTGTTCAGCAAAGAGAAAATGGCAAATCAGATGTTTGGTATTATTCAAACAGGAAAAGAGCACAAAAGAGAAAGCATAACAAGCTACTCTAGAAACGTTTTGCACTCCTGGCTGGGATGCTGCACAAACAGAGGGGTGTATGCAGTTCTTAGCTCCCTTGCTGGAGAAAAAAAACAAACAAAAAACCAGGTCAAGTAGAAAGGATGTGAAAAAAGGCAACAGGAATGGTAAACGGAATAGGATTACTTCTCATGAGAAGACTCTTACTGACTAGGAGAGGGTCTGTGGCTGAGGATGTGATGTTGTAAGTGCAATGGAGAAAGTTAATAGAGTACAAAAATGTTCACTTTTTTTTCCCCCCTAAATGAGAACCCAGGGTCCTAAAATGAACTCAGCTATTCAGAAATGCCATTTTTAAACAAACAAAAGAAGGTACTTATTTACACAGCCTGGCATTAAACTGTAGAGCTCACTGTTCTAGTGTCAATGCTGGAGAATAAATGGCTTCAAAAAGTGATTAGAGAAATTCAAGGGAAAGAAGTCCATTGAGGCTATTAATCATAAAGATCCAATACAAGCTGGGGATCAGAAGACCCTTAAACTGCACTTGGATTAGAAAAGTGTTGGGATTAGCATGCCATGTCCTTATTTCCTAAATGTTCACTGCTGTCAAAGACAGGATATGGTCACCCACCCATGGGGCATGTGTGCTCCTGCAGTAAGTGTTCTTGCCTATTCCCCCCTGAGCTGTTAAGAGCTCAGTAAACTGGGTGCCAAGCTTCTCTTAAAAACTGACCTTCAGATTGGTGCTAGACTTTGTAACTGACTTTTCCAAGGTTACAGAGGAAGATAGCAACAGAATCTGCAAGAGCACTCTGTGTCCCCGTGGGATTACATACCAGGGATGAAGCAAACCAGTCCTCCTCCCCATGTGCAGATCTGCTTCTGTTCTTTGAGATTAAGGTACCGTTTAATCATTTTCAAAACATTTATCCCCTGCCATTGACAGGTTTTGAGCTAATTGTGGTACTGAGATGCTGCCTTTTCGGAAGCATCTGAAGACAGCAGTTAAAAGCTGATGTGACAGGGAGTTTCCATAGCTTGCTTCTGCTGCACAAAGGTTTGCTTCCTATGACTCAGCCGCTGATGCGACTGGGTTACTCATCAGAAAACGTCTTGAAGAAAAGATGAATTTTGAGTTGAATTTGATTAAAATCTGAATAGTGGAGCTAGGACAGAGGCTCGGAGCTGGGGTTAGCTGTGGGATGGGGTAAGGAGCACAAACAGCTTTCTGCGTCTCACCGGTGCAAGCTTCTGCTTTCATAATAAACCCTTCCCTCCTTCCAGCCACACGACAGCTGCACTGAGCCCCAGGGGTTTCTGTTAACCTCAGAAAACAACGTATTTAGCCCTGGAGCCTGCTCTAGGGACTTTCCTGGCTGTTTGTGGACTGACTGGTCCCCTCCTGCAGCTAGATGGACTGCTTGAGGAATATACCACTTCCCCACCTCATGTTTATGGGACCAGGCAGCCAAACCAGTATGAGAAAGGCTGTTATTTAGCATTGCCATGGGCCAGCAGTAGCTGCTTCTTTCAGTTGTGGGAGGAAACCAGAAAGGGGAGTGGTGATTCATGGGGAACCTTTGAGTCAAAAAGCTTGCAAAGTTTATGTTAGAGTAGGGCAGGTTATACCCTCCCCATAGTTGATGACAAGCCTTCAAGTCACTGTCTCATTTCCCTGCTATTAGCAGTCTGTCCTGTCTTGTGCTTGTTTCATTCATAGCGTATTGCCTTGCCCTTCTCCTAACTGTTTTTATAAGGAGTGAAAATCATGTTTGTGGCCTTGGTGTTGTTCAGTGAATTGCTTCAGGCTGGGCAAATCAGTCCTCTCCCTGCAAGGCCAGGCTCAGAATGAAGGATGGGGCATTGCAGGGGGCTTTTGCCAGCAGCTGCAAAGCCAAAGCGGCACTGGCATTTGTGTACACAGAGAAACTCATCAGAGATGCACTAAAGATCCGTGGGTCCAGCCCTCCAGATCTCTTTGTAAAATTTTAAGTGCTCCCTGTCACCCAAGTGTCCATCAGACATGGACCAGAGGGCACCTGGAGCTGGTGAAAACAGGAGGGAGAAGTGTGGCTGCAAAGGTTGGGGGAGCTTCGCCCCGTTGCCTCACCAGCAGCAGAAGCTGAGGGAAAGCTGGAAAGGCATTTTCAGCATCACCTTGGGTTTCACACAGGTTTCAGAGGAGTCATACCTACTGAAGGATCTCTGGTGGGCCGTCAGCACTGAGGCTTGCTTTCCCTAACAGGACTTCTTGGGGAAGCTGGAATAAACATGAAAGGTGATTCATTTCGGGTTGCCAGATATTAAAGATAAGCAGTGCATGTCATGGCTCCTGGTTGCACAGTGCAGATCTTCCAAACCACATCAGTGCTCACTGTTCTTGGCTTCAGACCTGTAACTCTTCCCCAGAGCAGGGGTAGACCTAAGTCCCAAGGCCGTCCTGTAGGAAGTCAGACCAGATCCTGCCCATGCTGCTGAAAGCTGACATGGACTCCCTGAATATTCATGTAGCCAAGTATTGCTGCAGCTGTGATGCTCTAAGGATGTAACCAGTGTGAGACAAGCAGGTAGAGAGATCTTTTGTTATACTCGCTTCAGTTGTCTTTTATTTATTAAGAAATCTGCACAGGGCTTAGGAAAACCGGTCTTTGAATCTGTCATCAGCTTTAAAAAGATGAGCCCTAAAGTTTCAGCCTGGCATTATCTGACAAATTTGTAAGACAAAAGCTGGGGAAGTGTGTAGGTGCTGAGCTCTATTTTCCAACTCTATGAATGGAGCTGTAAATGAATGGGGAACCGATAGCTCACATCTCCTACCCACATCAACAGCTCTGCCATAAAAGGGACTGTTTCTTCTTTGAGCTCACCCTACTAGAGGTAGTAATGCAAGTATAAGACACTGCCATGTCAGAACAGCAGATTTGTCCAATCTCACATGCCAAGCATGGGATTTACTCTACTTCTTTCCATTCTTCCTTGCAGCTGCAGCATGTTCACAGGCAGTATTGTACTGTGGTGGTTCCTCTGCACAGGGATCACATCTCTGGTGCAGCTGCTCTGCATGGTCTGTGAATTCTCTGTCCAACGTGTACAGGAGATGCTAGATGGGAGGATGGAGACAGGGTCCCTTACAAACACCTTGCACTTGTTTTCACTCCGGGAAGTCCAGATGAGTAAACACGAACCTTGAAGTGGTTGCTTATAGAAACGGCACACTGTTTGCCCTGGAAACAGCCTTTTCTCATTACCAGAAGCAGTATGATAAATATTTTCATTTCAATATGTTGTTGTGTTGTGGGTTTTTTGTTGGAAATCACTTCCATTTAGCTTTTTATCACAGTGACTTGAGGGCTAAGAATAATTAGAGTCTAGCAAGTCCTAGATGGTGAGACATGTATTTTGAGAACTAAATTCAAACTTGCATTGCTCATAAGTAAAGAAGTGAAAGCTGCTCCTTCACTGAGCTCAGCTTCCTGTGGCCTCAAGAGAAAGAAAAGAAAGATCAATTTTCTTTTACCTCATCAAAATGAAAACCAGTAGGAACATGCAGCTACTCCAGTCTCTCTGCACTGAAGGAGCCTGATAACAAGCAGGACAGCAATAGCTACCTTCAGCTTTCTGGCTGGAAATAGCTGATATCTCCCAGAAAGCCACTGCTGGAGATACCTGTGCACAGCTTATTAGAGGCATGCTGGCTTTTGTTCTGAAGATTTGCAGAGAGGCTCTGGGGACAAAACTCTGGGGCAACAGGCACAAGCAGGAACGTGGAAAGTTCCCTCTGAACATGAGGAAAAACTTCTTGATTCTGAGGGTGACAAAGCCCTGGCTGCCCAGAGAGATTGTGGAGTCTCTTCTGGAGGGATTCAAAACTCACCTGGATGTGATCCTGTGCAACCTGCTCTGGGTGATCCTGCTTTAGATTCCCTTCCTGAAGGGTAAAGGAGAGTCTTGCCATTGCCCTGGGAGCAGATGAGGACAATGCAGAAAGATCTGGGTTGCCTGTAATGTGGGAAGTGAGCAGAAATGCTGGAGGAGTCAGGCAGTTGGAATGGGAGGGGGCAGATAAATCCCGTGGGACTGTCCAGGAGGAGCAGGAGGCAGTGTGGGAGGCTTTGCTGCCATGTCAGGGGCAGGGGAATTGTGGAAGGCTCCAGTTTTCAGCTTGGAGGTGGGTTTGTGAACCTCAATCCTTTTTGCCTTCTTCAGGCTAAAAATATGGGGGGGGGGAGTGGTGTGGTGGTGTGATTTATTTATTTATTTTTTAAAGTGAAACCCACATTTTAGTGTTAACCAGACTTAGAAAAGAGACTAATCTTTGTTAAATGAAAAAAAAAGGAAGTGCAAGCAAAGGTGGATGCTGAAGTGCCTGAAACATGGTACAGAGTCAACAGCCAGGTGCTGCTTGCAGTTACAGCTGGGTAAAGGCAGTGTCATTGCACTGAAGTTAATGTTTATTGAATTTCTCTTCTGTGGATGAGATTACACCCCTGAGAAGACAAGAAAGAAGCTGTGAATCTTGGCCACTTTTAGAATTACAAATCAGCATGGGGGTGGGGGTGTGAAATTCGGGCTCTGATTAAAAATAGAGAATCACGGAGTGTCTGGGAGTGGGGATTCATGGAAGGCAACACTCAGCTACACAATGCACTGGTGACCCAGAGGGTATCACAGGATGCTTTTGAAATGGGAGCATTGCAGAAAGCTGTGGTGCTCTCCAAGAGGGTGCAGGAAGATGCTGATAGCAATCAAAAGCAGAGAAGTCTGAACCTGCTTTGAACCTGTTTGGCAGGGGGGTTGGACTCGGTGATCTCTTGAGGTCCCTTCCAACCCCTACAGTTCTGTGATTTCAGAGCCCATTAGGTGCCTGAAGGCCTTTGGATATTAATATCTTTGTCCCCATCCATGCCCTTCCATTAAATAGGGACATTCTATTTGCCTGGGTTAAGTGCTATGAGTTCTGCTGGACTGTTAAACTCCGGGTTGTGATCCCTGCCAATTTCTCTGTGGGGTGTGGAAAGGGCTTATTCACAGAGTGTGTGATCTCTCCA
The DNA here is from genome assembly GCA_020800305.1 of Porphyrio hochstetteri. Classification (NCBI taxonomy): domain Eukaryota; kingdom Metazoa; phylum Chordata; class Aves; order Gruiformes; family Rallidae; genus Porphyrio; species Porphyrio hochstetteri. The sequence continues at coordinate 61,618,498 of CM036908.1, read as the reverse complement.
CTCAAGACATCGCTGGCCCTAGGAGGGTCTGAGCATCCATATCTGCCAAACCAGGCACCAGGCACTGATGCAAAGATCACAGAGGATGATGCACTTTGTCCAGATAAATGACTGACTGTTGTTCCTGGGAAGATATAAAGGGGTTGCTGGCACTTACAAAATGAACAGCTGTAAGTTGTGGCATCAGGAGGCCTGACAGGATGCCTGTGAGATGTTTTCTTTTACTTTCCTTGTGTTTAATAAATACTAGCTAGGGAGAGCTTAAGCAACATCTCCAGCCTCTGCACTGTGCAGGTCAGGTATGTGCTCGCTGGAATCAGCAGAGACTCCACTAAATTCCCCTCTAGGGCTCACTCTGAAAGCACCAGTAACTCCAGATGCGCTGGTTAACCTCAGGCCAGGCAGAAATTTCTTGCCACGGATGAAGTGAGCTTGGGAAGAGCTGGGCCATCATTTCTAGCCAAGATGCTACTGCTTATTGTGCCAGTAAATGGATGTGAACTCCCTTCTTGAATTCATGCTGGTTTAAAGCAAAAAAGCCCCTCTTCTAGCTGTCCTCAATAAACAGGGTGAAAATGTGCCTTGCCAGCTGTTGTAGCTCTTGCATGGGTTGGAGGTGAGCATGCAGCTATATCCTCCCTGCTCCCAGGTCTCAATGCTGCTCTGCGAAGCACCGTGAGTACCGTGGGCAGCTGGAGAGCTGGGGCAACCACAGAGCCCCACAGGGGCTGAAGAGCAGAGCCCAGGGCCGTGCCTGCAGGAGAGGCAGGCAGGAGGAAGATCAATAGCACTAAAATTGGGACAGGACAGGCTGTGCCAGCCCCTTTTCAGTAGTCTGTGGAGATAGGACAAGGGGCAATGGCTGCAAATTGGAGCACAGGAAGTCCCGCTTCCTGTGCTCCAACATGCGGAAGAACTTTTACACAGTGAGGGTGACAGAGCCCTGGGACAGGCTGCCCAGGGAGGTGGTGGAGTCTCCTTCTCTGGAGATATTCAAGACTCATCTGGATGCCTCCCTGTGCAATATGAGCTAGGGAGCTGCTTTGGCAGGGGGGTTGGACCCGATGATCTCTCGAGGTCCCTTCGATTCTGTGATTCTGTGATTCTGTGATTCTGTGGTTGTTGGGAGAGGGGTGTGACTGGCTGCCAGGCTTCTTCCTTCTCACTGTGGTCATGATGCAGGAGCTGGTAGTGCTGCAGATAGACACTGAAGTGGTGAGACCTGGTCTCTGTGGTGTGTCCAGGTGTGCAAGAAACAAGTGTGGTCAAAGCCTGCAGGACGCCGCTGGGCCAGGTTAAAGGAGAGACCTGAGGAGTAACCTGCCTCAGCCACTGACTCAGGCTGTGAAGCCAAGTAGTTCCTGCACACCTGCTCTGTGAGCTTGTGTGTGAGCGCATGCGTATGCGTCCAGTGATGGCAAAGGCAAAGCAGCTTTACTTTGAAGCACACTACTCATGCAAAGCTTGGGTGCTTTGCTGGAAGGGGCCATGTCTGAGTGGTTCACACAAAACTGTGCCTCTCTTTGGGGTGCTCATGGTTCAGGTCTTTACCTTTTTGAGGTCGATCCAGTGTGTACGAGGCTGAGCTGAAGGTGAGATTCCCCAGGGTTCACTTGGAGCTCCTGTTCAGCACAGGTAAACCAGGTTCAGGCCCTGGAAACCTCCAGGCAAACATGTGCAGGTGCTCATTTCCCACTGTCATACCCATCTGTGCTGTAGTAACCACAGACCATTTTACTTTCCATTTTTGCAACTGTGGTTTGATTTCTCATGCAGGGCTGACCTTGCTGGGGGCTATGGCCACTGTGACAAGGTCCCACTGCTCTTTAGGAAGGCCACCTGGAGCCAGAATGTCAGGAGGAGGCTATGCTTATGTAGTAGGTGAGAAGGGGTTTGAACCCTGTCTGTCACTGTTGGGTGAAAGCTCTTCCTCCCCCGAGAGTGGGGTTGAAGGACGAGGTACCTTAGGACTGAATGGGGATGGCTGAACAGTTGATGGTGATGCTGGCAGTGTGACAGCCCCTTCTCCTTAGCCTGGGTAGAGCCATGCATTTTCTTTCTCACCAAAATTATGTTGCGTTGGACAATTAATCTGCATGGAGAGGGATAGCAACTGGGTAAGAGGAAAGCCTGGACCTTCGGCACCCTTGATACTGCTCTGTGCTAGCACAGAGTGATATGGCATGAACCAGCCACAGCCCTATTTTGTTTCTGCATTTTCTGAGAAAGGACCAAGTGAGGTCTTTAACCCTGGGTCAACATCCGAAAAAACACTCCTTTCCCCTGCCTCTGGCCTGCTCTCTGCAGGGCATGCTGGGTTTTGGTTTGACTGTTGTCCTGAATGTCTGTGGCAACGTGGCTGTGCAGGTGTGAGGAGACCAGGGCGGTATCCAGAGGAACAGGACCCTGACCTCCCTCACCAGCAAGTTGCCCAGATGCCTGCTCCAAGGAGGATGGCCTTTGTAGCAAGCAGTCAGGATGAATGCTGGATTGAAGCAGTCATGAAATCACTGTGTAGACCCCTCCACTTGCTGTTTAGGGTACATGTGGGCCTCCATGAGGAAGCCAGGGACAGGACACAGTGTGTGGCTTGGAGAGACATGGCACTCAGGGTTTCAGGATTGTACTTTCAGCTGATTGTCATCGAGAAACAGCCCCACTTCCAAAGTATGCATCCAGATCCTGCAAATCACCAAAGTCCCCTTGGGGCCCTTGAGCCAGTAAAATACATTGGCCTCAGCTTATCTTCAACCTCATGGCTAATTGACATACCTGGATGTTGGAGTCATGTCTTGAAGATAAGTGGCAACCAATAAAGGCTTCTAAAATATGGCAGTTTGGCACAAATTGTGACCTCCAGTAAACTTCCCTTCCAGGGACTGAACTAAGCAGGGTTGTCAAATAAGGACCTGCCTGTATTAAGTGTGTCTCAACTTGACCATCCCTTCTCTGTGTGAACAAGTGAGTGCCCACAGCCTTTTCCATACTGCTGGTATCCCCGTTGATGTAGTGCAGCTTTCTCTCTGAGCATCCCACTAGACTACATCATCCTCTCTCTCATTCGTAAAGGAGTTATTTATTTCCCCAGAGTACAAGATGGTGAAGTGGCTTGGGGCAGCCATGTAAAATGGCTTACAGAACATTGATTGTCACAGATGAGAAGACACCAATTACACTATTTACACCACAGTTGTTTTGTTTTACAGCCTAATTCGCATTCATTCCCCTGTAAAAAACTCACAAAGAAAAAGCACCCGTTTATTGGTGTTACTCATCTGTATAATTAAACAGTAAGTGCCTGATCTGTCAAATAGAGGCTCATTCAGGTTTTGCTTGCAAAGTGTTTGCTCAGTGGAAGGGCGGAGGCCCTCAGCGTTGGCACAGCTCCATTCAAAAGAGCTCTGTTAAAGCCATAAATGGAGGTCTGGTTACCCAGGCTCCTCTTACAATGGGCAGAGCCACTAATTGCAGACAGCTAAGGGGCTTGCTTATGTGTTTAGGCTGTATGGGCATCCCAAAACTTCCCAGGTTGGGTGCTCTGAGCTTTCAAACCCAGGGAAAAAAAAAGAAAAAAATGAACCAACTGTTTCCCCAATCTCCCAACCCTCTCCCTTTCTCAGGGTACTGGAAGGCATGTGAGGATGATCACTTCTTCCATCATAACTTGACAGTTTCAAAATGGGGAGATCTTGTAACAGCTCTTTGCTGTCTGTATCACCGTGCATGGGGAGTGAATGACACAGATCACACCAGATGTCACTGCTATTTGACTTCCTGGCTTGTAATTGACTTGTGTTTCCCAGTTTCCATGTGCTCTTTGCTCTTTACAGGAAAATGATGCAGTGGACCCATGTGGGCACAGGTCTGTGCCAGATCACCCTGTCTGTGGGAACAACCCCACGGGATACTGTGTTGTCCTGCTCTGACCATATCTTTGTGGCTTCATTCGAATCCCAAGGAGATGCAGCTATGAGGCTCTAACCTTTGCTAGTGTGGCTTGCAGAGGCTGCTTTGTTAGCATTGGATGAGCTTTGCCAGCCTAGGTTTCATTCCTTTAGGTCTGCAAGGATCAGTGCCTGCATCCCTACCTGAGACTGAAATATTTTTTCAGCAAGGCTTGTAACTGTTACTCTTCCTCTTCTCAGGTCATTTGGGTGCCAATGAATGCAACACACCTATGCAAGACCATATAAACTCCTTCTAATTAATAGAGCAGTGCTTCTTTGCACTACTTTGCCCAACCACTTCTGTCTCTATCTACCATATCCTGTTGCTGGATTTCACCAGACTAAATCCCCTGAAGGGATTCAAAATCAGACTACACTGAATAATGTTTGCACTGGCAGAAGACCAAGTTTTCAGTGCAGGATGCTTCGTATGAACCTCTCAAGGGAGTCTTATGAAATGGGCAATGTCTATGAGATGCAAGGGATGTGCCTTTTGCAGAGAACCAGAGAAGGAGATTAGAGTACTGGATTTGTCATTTTGCATTTATCCAGAAATATTAAGTGAATATGCACTCAAATGATGAGCCTTTGGAAAAAGAAGGTTTCCCTCCTTGAATGTGGGGACAGGTATATTTCAAGCTTCAGACTTCTTTATGTTTAGGCATTAACATGGGTAAAGGAGCAGACTATAGATCTGTGCCAGGTTCTGCTCTGAGACCTGCATGAGTGGGTCTGGTTCAATGGGTTTGTATTTTAAAAATTTATCTGGGTTTTTTTTTTTGAGGATCACTTCTCTAGTTCTGTGTTCTTCTATGGCTTTTAGAGAAGTGAGACCTTCAGACTGAATGCTCTTCCGGTGCAGGCAGCACTGGGGCCAGTGGCTCAGTGACTCGAAATAGGTAAGTATCAAATGTGATCTGAACTCCTTTGAACTTAGAAAGAGGAAGTAAAGCCATCTGAGATGGATCAATCCTCCCAGTATTACACACACACCTCTGCCAGACTTCGGCATATGCTGCTTACCACAGGCCCTGCTGGTGTGTCAGGCTGAAAATGCAGTGCTGTCCCCCATTTAGGTGCACATACCCTTAGTGCAACAAATATATATACCTCAGTAAGGAGGTGTTTTACATGTGTGCATCTTTTTATGCTTCCATCATTTCTAACAGAATTTGGCAGTAACAAGGCATGTGCTCAGCTTTTAGGGTCCTAATACAACATGGGCACAGGTGCTCAGTTTGGGAAAATAAAGCTTTTAGTTGCTTGGGAAGATATTTTTCTGCTCAGAAATGTGGATTAGTTGAGTAAATAAACTGCATTTCACTGAAAGGAGAAAAGAAAAAAAATCTGGTAGCTCACTCTGTTCTTGCTAATGGCCCCCATTTTGTAGACTTCCCTGTCTCTTGGCTTCTTTGGCACCTATTTTGGGTTTGCAGCCTCCAAACCTCCCAGAGCTTCTTTGGGTGAGGGTGACAGCTCACCAGCAGTGCTTGGGCACTTAATTCAGATTCTCCCTGCTCCCTGCAGTAAGAGGATTTCCCCAGGTTTCTGCCATGTCTCCTCTTTGAACAAAAATAATACCTTCCTAAAGGTAATTGCTGAAGTTCCAGGTCTTGAATCTCTTTTCTTTCTTCCAGATGCTGAAAGAGCCTCCTGCCAATTTATGTCTTTTTTTTCCCAAGAACTAAAGTTTCATCCAATATTCAGTGTCTACAGCTCCAATTACAGTTTAGGAAGCTCTAAGGCTAAGCAAAGAACGGTGCTGGGATAAGGTCAGTGACCTTGAGGCTTCTCTAGAGAAGCAAGAAGCCCGTTGAAAGGCAGGGCAAGCTTTTGCTGGCATTACACTGCAAGGTCAGCCTAGTGCTCTTTTTATTGCTGACTTTCCTTTGCTAACCTAGGCCACTCTGTGGTCAGCTTGAGTCTGGAAGCTTAATTTAAGATGCAATTTCCTCTTGATCTGCAGTCTGATTGTCCCTCTTCAAGCAGCAGCAAAGACAGGAGGTAACTTGTGAACTGACAATCTGGACAGGTTTTCATGGGCCATGTTCATAACCCAGAAGTTCCATGTCTTATTTCTAAACTGAGTGAGAAAGGAAATCCAGGGGGTTCTGTGGGCAAATTGCATTTCCTTCACATCAGCCTTGTTGTTGGAAGGAGATAAATTCCTTTCTGCTATGTTTCTGAAAGCCAGACTAACTCCCTCGGTATCCAAGCTGAAATGTTCACCCAGTGGATACTTTTCAGCCCAAACAACAAAATTCTGGAAAGTTATAAGGAATAAAATCAAAGGAAGCATAGAGCAATCTTCCTCAAACCAGTCCTACCAAGCTGATCAGTACATAGCAAAATGTTGCTCAACGCGGTGTTCTAGTGGTTAGGCACCACTTCACTTGTGTGATTAGATAATCTGTATCTGCAAACCCCACTGACCACAGCTTGAGCCAGCAGGTATCTTAAGAGGAGGTTTATCTCAGTTCTCAGGCAATTACTTGCTTTGGGTTCTTGTCCTCTTTGGTTGAAGATGTAACAGCTGGGAAATAACCCACCAGAGTTTTTAAATTTAAATGGTGTCACTTCTCTGCTGTGATTCTTGAGTAAAGAAAACCTGAAAAGATGGGTATGTCCCTAAAACCCACTTCCTTAAAAACTAAAATGAAGGAAGTAGAAAGAAGGATCTTCATAAAACAAACCATTTCTCTGATGATTTCAATATTTCTATTGTAGACAAAGTTTACAGAAGTTGACTCAGTTCCCACTGAAATCTCCAAAAAGGTTTCCATTAACCTGAGGGGGATTTGATCCAGGCCCTGCACATGAAGCAGAGCAGTCCAGGAGTCAGGCTGACTCAATATTCTGTGTCTCACCCTCTGAGTGGCATCTAAGGCTACAAGAACTCTGTTTCACTGCTCCAGGGTCTTGAGCTCCTTGTCCACACTCGCCCTCTCTTGCAGCTTGTTCTGTGCTATGCAATGGCATATTTTTCCTATGGAGAAAGAATGTGTTGGTAAAGGGAGGGAAGAGCTGGCACATGCCCATGTCCAGCTCAGATAGCAAACTGGGAAGTGGCTGAAGTTGGGGAGGCCCCAGTTACCCCAGATTTATCACAAAAGTACATGTACAACTCAGTTTAGGAACTGTACTATTGGTCCTGCCCTAGAAGTCAGCCAATGCAACCATGCTGAATTAAAAAAAAAGAGACAGCAAACAGAAAACCAAGCCAGAAACCCACCTTGCAGTAGCTCTGGAAAAGACCAGGTTATTACACTTGGTACTACCCAAACAGGAGAAGATCTTGGAGCTGTGACAGATTCACCATCACTTGGGATCCTTAAATCATGGGAAGAAAACTTTGGGGAAGATCTGCTACAGCTCAGACAGCAGTGAGAGATATTTTGAGATGATGTTACCTGTAACAGTCCAGAAGTTTCTATGAATAACTAAGTCTTCTTCTCTGAAGGGATTTGAGGCATGTGTGACGATGTTCAGACTATTCCCAAAGTGCATTTTGCAGGCACACCTGAGCAAATGGGCTTTTTGGTGACCACCTTCTTCCCTGTAACCTGCTCATGCTTCCACCAAGACCCACACTGGCTGTGCCATGCCCCTAGGGAGCCCCCTGTCCCGAAGAACTAATACAAAGGGGACAGAGACTGTGAAGGGAATGTGGCAGGAGGATGCCCTGCCAGAAGCAGCAGAGCAGCACCCTGCTGTTGTGTCTGCACTTGCTATGTCCTCCCAAGTGGACGTACCTCTTGGCTTCTCCAGCAGAGAAGTGCTTCAGCACAGGGAGCTGGACTGGACCATTGTGATGACCAGGTCATGATGGAGATAAGGTGTGAGGTGGAACTTCACTTCCTTCCTTGACTGTACGCAGTGAGTGCTAGACTGTTGTAAAAGAGCATCCTTCGTGCCCACTTACAAGCAGCTGTGCCACAGGCTAGGAAGATGGACACTCTACCTGGTTGGGCACACAAGCCAAGGGCTCTGCTGTTCAGCCTGTTCTCACAGAGCTGTGTGACACGGAGGGTTGCTCAATCCTGGCAAGTCTGGGCACTGAGGCTGAGTGCTGATTCCTTAGAAGTGCCAAAGAAGATAGTTTGGGTGTTTCTGTGGTCAGGCAATAGCCAAACGAAGACTTTCTTGAGCTGCAACCTTGGCATAGAAAGAACATTTAGCTTAAATCCATTGTTGCATCATTTCTCCATTCTTGTTCACAGTTCAGTTCCCTGTCGTTAATATTTCAGTTCCCTACACAAGATTTTCCAACTTGTTAGAAGTTCATTATTTCTTCATTATTTATCTAGCCTGGCTAATTGCCTGGCCATTATTTCTATTCCTCATCTGGGACCTCCTCTTGTCCTCTGTTATTACAGTGTGATGACAGCATGAATACTTCTGGTGTGAATGTTTCTGTGAATACAAATTCTCACCAGCTTTTGCAGTGGCTTATGTGTGCCAACATCCAGGGAATGTGTAAGGCTGGGGTAGGAAATGCCACCACACAGCCTTCCTTTGAAGGAAATCTTGTCAAGAAGGTTGTGGGAGATGTCTGCAGCTGTCTCTAGTTTATGCAAACATCTGCTGGGAGAATGGGACTCTCCAAAAGCCGACATGATTATTAATGAAAATCAGGATTTGTATGTGTTAGCTGAATTTCACAACTCCTTCCTAAGTAGTGGGCAAAAATATTTAGGCCTGATAATAAGTAATGAATCCAGATGTTTTTAAGAAGATGAATGCATAGCCACAGGTTGTAAATTGATCCCCCTTTTTTAAACAAAGCATTTAAAGAAGGGCACAAACTTATTTCAGTTGTTTAGTACTGCTCGTGCTGAGTTGCTGTATGAAATTCCAGTTCATCTGTGCTCCAGCAAGGCTTTTGCTTGGAGGATGCAAGAAGCAGCATCCAATGTTTGTTTTTTCTTTGACCTACTGCTGAGTAATTGAATCATCCCAAGCACCAAGCTAATGTTTTTCCTCCCTGGGAGAACATAATGTTACCAGGAAAAGAAGAGGGGGAATAAAATGTAAAAAGGCAGCTGCAGATATTTACTCTGAATGTCATTCAGTATGTATCTGAGACCAGGAGAGAGCATTTTCATAGCTGAAAAAAATATTTGAAAAGCCACAAGAGCCCAATGCTGGGTGGTGCTAAGCCCCTGCCACCAGTGAGATCTGTGAGGGTACAGCAGACATGGTGGCATGTAAATGCAGATAGGCAAAGACAAGAATGTACGACCTGACTTCTGGGATATTTTTCACCACTCCCACAGAAGACAACCTGAATTGTAGATGCACAGAGCTGTGGGAACACCAGTTCAATGGACTGGCTATTTCCATACCGTAAACCAGATGCTGAGAGGACAGCCTGGGCTCATTTTGACTCTTAGTGAGTACCCAACAAGTATCCATCTTCCAGTGGTGTGGTTGGCTAACTACTTCAGGCCTGTTGTTGGTAAGTTTTAAATTCACTGTCTTGTGGGCAGGCAGAGAGATTGGGCAGAGACTCCCATGCCACTGCTCTGGACAGAGGCTGGCAAACTCATCACAGCTATTGCTGCTATCACCTGGTAAATGGCAAGGTATCAAAAAGCACTTCCTTGTCATTCTGTGTTTTGGCCTGCCTGCCCCCAGAAGGATACAGGCACTTACTGAAAGGAAATATATTTTTCCTAGTAGTGTTGTCACATAAGAGGAATAACTTTCATAGAATCATAGAATGGGTTGGAAGGGACCTCATCTAGTCCCAACCCCTGCCTTGGGCAGGGACACCCTCCACTAGCCCAGGTTGCCCAAAGCCCCATCCAACCTGGCCTTGAACACTACCAGGGATCTAGGGGCTGCCACAGCTTCTCTGGGCAGCCTGTGCCAGGGCCTCACCACCCTCACAGGGAATAATTTCTTTCCTAATGTCTAATCTACATCTGTCCTCTTTCAGTTTAACCCCATTCCGCCTTGTCCTGTCACTACACTCTCTGATAAAGAGTCCTTCTCCAGCTTTCTTGAAGGGCCCTACAGGTACTGGAAGTACTTTGGGGAGAAGGATGGAGAAGGAGCTACCAAGCTGTGCTGGGCTGCGTTAGCAAGAGCAGGGACAGCACGGTTCCTCTTGTGCATGAAATCCAGAGATGTTATTGTTACACACAGAAAATGTAGTTGTCCAGAATATGCTGCACTACAGAGAGACAACACTAACAGGCAGGAAGCCTGGAGACTTCCAATTCACTGATAGGGCATGTCTGTGGCTTTTGGAATCTATCACAAGCACATTGTCCCTTGGAGAATATAGAAGGAAGAGGGAAGAAATGAAATTATTTAAATAAAGAATTTCCTGCACGTCTGCTGTTTGAGGCTTCCATGGACAAGGTGCCGGGGCTGGAACGTTCAGCAAAGCGTTTTTTATTTTGCAAAGGGAAACAGTTTTGAGCAAAATAGGTGGTTTTGACTGTCAGGTTTCTGTAAAAAGATTACATTCTAGGGTTTTTTGTTGATGAAATATATGACCATGGGGTTTTATTGAAGTGCTGCCTTTAGTATTCCTTTCTTTTTTTTTTTTTCCTATTCTACAAAAGCTGGTTTTTTCTAGGAGAAAAAGAAATTGTATCTCTATTCAACTTGCTCTCCAGAGCACTAAGACAGATCAATAGCAGCGTTTCACCTGTCACAATCTGGGTCTCTATTATCAGTGGCCACATCAGTGGTGACTGGAATATGTTCCTGTTCAAAGCCTCATCCAGGAGGAGCCACCCCAGTGGGTGAGGGCTGCCAGCAGTGCCATGCTCTGGGAGGTCCCATGTCACTCACCTCCTTCCCCCAAGTAATATTCAGAGATGATCCAGGTGGGCATGTGTTTGCCCTGCTGTGTTGTACCTGCTCCCCAGAGGGAGGATTTCAGCTCTCAGATGTGTCATTTCTGCCTTGTTCGTGAGCACTAAGCTCAGCTAAAATAATTAGTGTCATCTCAGAAGTTGTATCACTGTGGCCACCTGCGATTTTCAGTTCAGCTGCAGTGTCCCAAGAAAGCAGACTTGTCTGGGTTTCCAATCACATTAGAGCATCAGTGTGGAGTGCATATGGAAACTGTGATGTGGGGGGAAGCAGATTATTGTCTCCATTATGTAGGTGTGGAGCAGAAATGGTTCAGCTGAGGCTGGTGCAATTATACACACAGAGCTCAGATCAGAGTCCAACCCTTGACATTAAACATCCCTCGGGGATTTTTTTCTCTCCAAACCCCAAGAATTATTTTAGAATAATGAGATCAGTGCTGTAAATAAGAAGTTTTCATGGAAAAACATTTCAAAGATGCAATTTCCTGCTACCAGTTTTGCAGTTAGACACAGTTCAGGAGCATTTCTGCTTTAGAAGGAGTCCAGCTGTAGTTTGTTTTTAGAATCACAAACTGGTTTGGGTTGGAAGGGAACTCAAAGCTCATCTAGTCCCAACCCCCTGTCGTGCAGGGACACTCTCCACTAGCCCATGTTGCCCAAAGCCCCATCCAACCTGGCCTTGAACACTGCCAGGGATTCAGGGGCAGTCACAGCTGCTTTGGGCAGCCTGTGCCAGGGCCTCACAAGAAAGAATTTCTTCCTAATGTCTAATCTAAATCTGCTCTCTTTTAGTTCAAACCCATTCCCCCTTGTCCTGTCACTATAGTCTGTGATAAAGAGTCCCTCTCCAGCTTTCCTATAGTCCCCTCAGGTACTGGATGGCTGCAATAAGGTATCCCTGTAGCCTTCTCTTCTCTAGGCTGAACAAGCCCAACTCTCTCAGCCTGTCTTCACAGAAGAGGTGCTCCAGCCCTCTGATCATCTTTGTGCCCCTCTTCTGGACTCACCCCAACAGCTCCATGTCTGTCTTGCACTGGGCCCCCAGAGCTGGGTGCAATACTCCAGGTGCAGTCTTACCAGAGTGGAGCAAAGGGGTGGAATCACTTCCCTCCACATGCTGGCCATGCTGCTTTTCTTGCAGCGTACGGCTGGCTTTCTGAGTGGCAAGTGCTCATTGCTGGGTGTCATCGTCACTGGGATGACACAAGCTACCAGCATTCTTGGCAGGCACATGGGGACTTCCCAGTCCTGGACAGGTCTCTTGTGTACCGTGATTTGATGATACAGTAAATCCAGCTTTAGGGTTGCTGTTACTGGAACAAAAATACCAGAATCCTATGCCACAAAGTGCTGATGTTGCATAAAGCCCCTCTGCCTATCCAAGCATGTGCTGAAGGCTCTGCTGGTGCAGCATCAGCCGCCGCCTGCCTTCCTGCAGCTGAAGAAACAGCATCTCAGACTCTGACTTGTGCTTTCTGGCTAGCTGGAGACATCAGATACCTTTGCCTGATGCAGACCCGATTTACACTGCCGAGTGCTGGGCTCCACCGCCTGGGGAGCTGCATCCGGAGCTGCAGAGCTGCCTCGGCTCCTGCTTCCCTAAAAACAGGCACCGCAGCTCCACTCTGTGGGAAGGAGGGGAAGCAGCCGGGGAGCTGCCGGGGGATTGCTCCACTCCTCAGCACCTCATCCTCTGCTAGGATGCTGAGGGGGATGACCGGCTCCCCCAGCCTCAGGTCTCCCCTAGTTCCTTCTGCGGTGCGGGGCTGTGAGCCCCTTCCCTTCCTCAGCCTGCTTTGGAGATCTCCCCCAGGGGTCCTACCACTTAACTACTTTTTTTTTTTTTTTTTTCCCCTCCTCTACTTCCAGGCTTGGAAAACAGCAGCAGATGACCGTGGGAGGAGATTGGACATGGAAAAAACAAAGCCCCATGGAAGACTTTGCTTTCCATTTTCAAAGGTGTGTTTCTACCCTCAGGGGATGTCCATGGCAAAATTCCCTGCACCTCCATGGAGAGCCACCCTGAACAGGGGATTAAAACCACTTCTGCCAGGTGATGGGCCCAGTCTTAACAAGGGTTGCCCCCTTGCCCATATGGCACATAGAAATCTCTAGTACCATGTTGGTGGGGCTGGCTCTCCGCTGATTAAATCTCACTAGGGTGAGATAAGGTCCTGAGCACGCCCTGGTCCTGACCTTCACCAGCCCTGGTGCAGGGTTAGCTGACTGGGAGGTGAACCCTTTTCTTAGGTGGTGGCAAGGCCAGTCCATGGTGCAGCAAGAAAGGCTAATGATGAAGCCAGGGACCCCTGTTGGGGCTGCCAGCTCCCTGTTATGTCTGAGTATTGCTGAAAAACCCATGTAATGCAATATTCCTGGTGAGGTGAGGAGGGGAGCAAAGGCATGCTTGTTGTGGGGTCAGTAAGACTTGGCTCCTGTAGAATAACTCACATAGCTGATCTGAACAAATCACTGCTCCATGTGCCTCATTGAGCAGCAAGTGCTGAGGGGGTTGTGGGGCATCTGGCAATGGTTAGTCAAGGACCTTTAGCAGCTGATTTCTCCCTGAGTAGTTTTGCCCTGCATTGAACTTCTCCCAGGCTGCCCTTGGAAGTTCACCAAGTGAATAGTGCAGCAAAGTAGAGTTTCAGCTTGGTATTATTGAAAGGGTCCAACTGCTTCCCTGTTATTTTGGCTGACAAAACCAGTTGTACCCTTTAACTGTTACAGCTTCCAGCAAGCTGTCTGCTCATCTCTACCCCTAAATGTCATCAGCAGTGACATGGATCCCTGAGAGTCTTGTTAGTGTGTCTTGCTGGCGGCATCTCTGCTTTTAATCCCAAATGACAGTCTCAGCCATCTGTACTTTGATCCTGGACCTCAAAACAAGGCAAGGAGGCTGCTTCCCTTGCCTAGTAGCTCATGCCAACCTCCAGCACTGGCAACCAACACTGGGTATACCTTTTCCTCCTTTTGCCAAGTCAGGTAAGATTTCTTTGGTGGTAGGCACTTGGATGGAGGTCTGTTCACTGCACTGTTTAGCTTGCTTGGATCTGTTCCAATGGACAGCTTGTTTGCTGCCTTCATAACTCTGTCATGGCTGGAGACTCTGCCTTGAGCTGCCTTTTCCCATTTGTTGTGTTGCTTTCACTATATTTTCTCTTAACACACGGTGTAGTCGGGGAGGTACCTGCCGACGGCTCATGCGCTTGGAGACTGGAGTCTTTTAGCGGAGTCTTTTAGCAGCTTGTATGTGAGGAGGATGGGAATGTAGTCTGCTTCACTTGCATGTTTTCATTCTGCTCGTGTTTCTACCATATGAATATTTCATCCCAGGTTTGGCCTCACGTGGATTACAAAATCGCAGTTTTATTGAAGCCGCTGTACCCAATACCAATGGCAGCTCTACTGCTTCCTCCTCCCTCCTCTTGTCATGTCCCAAACCTGGGGCTTGGTCATTCAGCGTCTGCTTGGAACCCTGTGACAGCTGTGTCTCCAGCAGATATACAGTGTGTTGTGACACCTCTCCAGGCCCCTCTCACCCACGGCGATATATCCAGTTGTCTCACATGCTGCCAAAGAAGGTACTTGAGTGTTTGAACATCTTGTGTGTAATTTAGAATCTCCTCAGGGGTGTTTGGATCCTGCCAAGCTTTAATTTTGCTTTGTTAAATTGCAGATTTGATTTCTTTCCAGTGTGATACTGAGAAATGCTTGGGAACCCAACCTGCTTACCATCCATCCCTTTGCTGGTTTATCTTCTTTATCTACTTTCTTCCCAGTCCATGTCACTTCCAATCAATAATGCTTTTTCCTCTTTTCCGAAACTTTGACATAATGATTTCTCTTGCAGTAGTTGCAGTTGATGACCTTGTGGGGTATTTGCTGATGTACACTGCCCTTCGCTGTTCGGAGTTAAAGCAGTTACAGTGCATTTATCTTTTTTGCACCAGATTTTCCTCCTCTGCTTTGTCCTTTGTCCTCCTCTGCATTTCCTGGTAAATAGCTTCTGGTGCTGTTTTTCCATGTGCTTCTGGACTTTTCCAGGCCTTCTTAATGAACCAGCTCTGTGCTTCACACAGGCTGCCTTTGGAGGGGCTCTTCTTAGTTACATCTGTTCACATCTCCAGCTCCTGGGGGGCAAAAGGAATTTCTCTGAGCATTTCCAGGTGCTGCTGTGCCATCCCAGTGATTGCCTTTGCTGTGTGTGAAGGACAGGCTCTTTGCCCTCTGCTGTGAGCTCACAGACCCTGTAATCCTTTCTGCAACCAGCAACTGAATTTGTCCTGGCTGTGGCTTGTGCCCCTGGCTTACCCAGGAGGTCCCAGGAGCATGTTTTCATGGTGCTTTTGTGCGGGTGCTGGTTGTGCATGTGCAGCAGAGGAGCAGCAGCGTGTCCCTCTGCACGTAGCCATGCACAACTGGTGGCTGCCTCCCCCCGCCCCCCTTCTCCTAGATGTGACTCCAAGTAGCGACTGGTCACTGGCCTGAGGAGAGAGCAGAGGTGGCTGGATAGGGTCTTGAGTCTCTCCAGAGCACCAGCGTGCTGTTGGGATCAGGCGTTGCAGTGCTGGAAAGTGACTGCGGACATGATGGTGGCTACAGGTAGACCCTGAGATGTGCAGATCAGAGCTATGGGTGAGCTAGACCCAAATGCACACCCAAATGCCACCAGTAACTCTTGGAGTTGAAGGGGGGCTGTGTCAGGTGGTGGGCAGAACAGTGTGATGGGACTTAGGCTCAGGTCTGCTACCACTTTGCTGAGTACCTTTAGTCTTGTCACCCTGCTCTCCAGATTGGGATTACTCTGTGCAGTTCACATCGATTTTGTGGTTTTGTTGTATATCTTAAGACTGGCAGGTTGACAGCTGTACAAAAGCTAAGCTTTATTCTCATATCAACGTTTCCTGCAACAGGGCTAACCCTAAGCCAACCGCTGCTCCGGATGCTCTTGGAATCAACAGGGGTTTTATGCATCGGTTCCTTGCTGACATGGCATCACGTCAAAATTGTGATTTATGATCCTAATGTTCTCTCAACACCTTTCTAATTTCTTAATATACCTTTGTGAAGTGTTCCTCTTCAAGCCCAGCCTTATTAATGTGTTTAAACTATAAACAGTAATTGGCGGAGCAACAACTTAATTCGGTTTAACAGTTTAATAGACTGGCAAGGCTAAGAAAGCAAATCTGCTCTGTCTGCAGCTATGCCCAGGTGGGGGAGTGGGGAAGGCAGAGCAGCAGATTACTAACCGCTCCGCTGATGTCTTCTTACTACATCAACACTATATTGGTAAGGAAATTGCAGGCTTCCCACTTTGACATAGTTATGGTGATAAATTAGGTATACAGAAGAGCTAATGATGAAATTAAATGGAGTTATGAATATATATTAGATCTCTTTCCCAAGGTCAACTCTGGATGACACAGCAAAGATATTGCAATAACAGGTAAGCCTCAGTCAGTGATGGGCAGCATGGTGCTGCAGCTGGGATGCTAGAGCTTGCTAAGGGATTGCAAAGAGAAGGAAGACAATAGAGGCTTTCAAGTTTCTGCTCTTGGTGGAGCCCAGTTTTTAATAGGAAATTTAGCCTGTTGCCATGCTGATGATTAGCTGACCCCAGCACCCCTCACACTAATGTGCTTCGTTAGGGAGCCACTGCAGGAGCCAGGCTTGAGAACCGGGTTCTGTGCACCAGGTGCCGCAGACCACATCCTGTGGGGACATCCAGTATCTCAAAGGATGGAGACCTGGGCTTTTTGGATGCTACGCAGCAGTCAAGAGGCACTTCAGTTTACTTGGCCTGTTCCCAGTTTCCCCTGTATAACCTGAGGCAAGTCATTTGGGTCAACATTTCAACAGTGGCTGGTGATTTTTTATTCTTTCTTTAAGCACCTTCATGTTTGATTGTTTAGCTTGGAGCAACTAAACTGGATTCAAGCCAAAGCTGCCAGCCTCACCTCTGCAGGTAGGGTTCTTTCAAGTAGCATATCCCAAATACAGGACTCAGAGTTTCCAGTTGCTTCTGAAAAGCCTTTCCTTACATCCTCTGTCCCCCAGTTCCCAGCAGTGCACGCAGAGACAACAGGGCTTCCTTTGCCTCCAGGAATGCTGAGGGCATGGACACAGTAAAAGCAGAAGGGCACCCTCAGGCTCAAGGGGATCTAAAAAGTGTCTTAAATAGATTTATTTAATTTTTTAAAAGATTTTATTAGCCCCAGTAGTGGCTGTTACGTCATTCCAGAGGAGCTGCACACCCTGCAGGGAAATGCTTTGTGAAGCTGTTCTGGAGAGACATCCCTGTGCTTTCTAAGTGACACGTGAAGTTCTATTCACGTTTCACCAGGTGACCTTGCCCAGAGCTGCTGCTCTGAAGCAAAGTCTCTACAACTCTGCAAGTTGTGTGTACGCAGCAGATTTTGGTCTGTACTGTTTTTCAGGTGAGAATGTCCTTTTCTAAGGTGAGAGTGTTAAACTGATGGGTTTTTATCTCATTTTCCTTTGCAATTTGTAGAATAAATGTAAACAAGATGGATTTGCTTTTAATTGTTGAGCAAGTGTGTCTGGCTTCTACCCCAACAGCAAAGGGAGGGGATGGATTCTCCCAGCAGAGCGCCTGGGCTGTCCCACACTGACCCAGCTCTGCTGGAGCTCGGAGCTGCTGTTTCTCCGGAAGGAAACGTGTTGTAAGGCAATGTGACTATCTCTGAGGGCACTGAGGTGCAGTCTTGGGGGGCTCAGAAGTGGGGAGTACTGTCAGTGGTGTGGGGCAAGCCTGTGTGCATGCCCTTAGAGACGAGTTCTGCTTCTCTGGGCTGAGAATGAGCTGGCACAATGTGAGTGGGTCATGCAGCCACCCAGCAACATGGGCGGGATGGGGACATCGGAGGTCTGTATGCCGGACTGGCCACTGAACCCTGTATTTCTCTTCCTCATCCTCCAGGGTGCTTTCTGGCAATTAATCTAATGTATGGGGTTTCTTTGTTTCCCCTAATTTCCATCCCTTGGAAAGGCGCTTGTAAACCCCTTCCCGGTGGGGATGCGGCTTTCCCCGTCCCCTCCGGTGCCTGGTGATGAAAACCTCCCGTCCCCTGGCAAAGCCGCGCTTGCAGCAGTAGCCGGCTTGTGACAGCAGAGGGAGACGAAAGCCCGGCGAAGGGCCGGCGCTCCGAGCCCTGAGCTCCCGGAGTGCGGGGTCTCCGGCTGCCGGTGCTGCTCCTGCCCGGGCGGGCTCGCTCGGCAGCTCCCACCCGAGCCCTGGCTAGGGATGGACATGGCAATGGTGCGGGGGGAAACTGAGGCACTGCGCGGCTGGGAATACCTGAGGCATAGGGTAGGGGTGGCTTAGTGTCCCGCTGGGGCTTTGATGACTCCAACAGGGTGGGTTTCGCTCCTGCCTGGGATGCTTAGCTCTCCAAACATCACGTCACAGTTCTGAACGTCATCTCGGGTTGTGTGAGTCCTCTTCTAGGTGCTGGCTCTGCTCGGGCATGGTACCTAATGCTTGGTTCGGTTACCTCCACTGGCCATTCTGGGGTGGGGTGTGGTCCCCAGCTCTGAACTCAGGCACAGAAGTATTCACCTGTTAGGGGAGCATATGTTGACCTAACAGTAATTTCTGTCTTCTGTCAAGTGCTGATGATGAGCTAGAGAACTTATCTGCTAGGTCCCATCTGACCACAAACCATCACCTGAATGAAGTGGGGAGATGTACAAAGATGTACCTAATTTTTCAGACACAAACTGCTTTCAAGTTGTCTCTAATGCCAAGCATCATCTTCCTGGAGATTCTTCAGGTAGGGAAATGTAATGTTTGCAATGTGATCTACTGTGCTGAAGTTCCTAGCCCAGTGGGAGCCCAGTTTGGAGGCAGAGCACATTTCCACCATGCTGGTTCCAGGAGGCAGCACCCTCTCACAAATAAAAAATTAAGAAAATATAAGCAAGAAGCCAGTACCTGCTGATTATGGATCACAGTACAGCCAGCAAATCTCAGAAAGCACAGCCTTTTAGGGGCTGGCTTTGGACTCAGGAGGGGAAGATGTGTCTTGGTGCTCACTGCATACTCTCCCACCCTCTAGAAAGAGTTTTGCAGCCCCACCAAAACTCCAGCTAGCAGGTGCATGCTGCAGCAGGCTGGTGCATTCACATCCCTTGTCTTTGGAGCACACTGCTCACCTGAGCTAGAGTAAAGCTAGAGCTGTTTTCAGCCCACATGAACTCCCAGATGAATGTGTGCTCTTTGCATTGATGAGGGATATTACTTTAAATGGCTCAATAACGCTACACTTTTGCTATCTCCTAGTCCATAATATATAAACTCTTTTGCAGACCTAGATGGAATTTCTCTGACATCCCCTTGGATTACATTGTTTTAAAGTACTTTTGCATTTTTATTGGCAACCCAGTTGTAATAGAGGAAATCCATATAGCATTGATGCTGCTTTCTAGGAGATGCCTGGTAGCTGTGAAATATAAACCAATAAGGTCTTGGACTATAGTTTAATCTTATCAGCAGAATTCAGGTAGTGTGAGGCAGAAATTGTGCTACCAACAAGTGTTTCCAGTCATCACTGCCTTCATGAAATGGGATGGAAAAATCAGAAAATAGAGCCGTGTCTGGATCCACACAGCCCCTGAGCACGACAGCACAGAGAGAGGAGCCGTCTCTGCCAGGCAGCAGCCTCGTGATTAAAATAAACAGTTCCATGCTCCTCATGTGCTGCAACACTAACTTTGCTCTGGTGAGCCTCCCAGGGCAGGAGACATCAATCCTCTTCAACTACAGAGACAAAAGGCAAGCAATCACAAGAAAATTTGCATAGTTCGCCGATACTTTTAGGGACTCGTCTCCTTCTAGGTTAAGAAAGAAGTGAGGGCTGTTGATGCCTTGGGGATTGCTGTGTCTGTAAGCCAGCACCTCAATTTATTTCCATTCCCTTCAGAGCAGAGATACAGGTGAGGCATCACTTTAGCTGCTGGGGTTTTGATCTCTGCAGGCTTTTTGAATATCTGACTGTGGGTTTTAATATCCACCTTAGAAGGTGTGCAAAATCTGCCCTAAAGCTTGCCAATAGCATCTCTTTATGTCCCCCATCTCTCCTGTCTAATGTCCTACCCTGTGGTGTTGTGTGATTATTAGGCAGCTTACACAGCATAGTTTAAACTGGAAGAATCTCTGTTCCTTAACAATTTATAGCCCCCAGTTATTTGAGTCTTAAGGTCACACAAACCTATGTTCATAAGGTAGATCTTTGGAGAGCAGGAGGTGAGTACTCAGTAATTACTGCATTTAGCTCAGAAATTTAGCTCAGAAAGAAGTGAGGGATGCTTAAAGGGGTCAGTCCTTGGAGTGAGACAGCTGGAGAAATTTAAGATGCATGCAGCCTCTTTGCTTTCTGTGATCTTAAAAAGCCTGAGATGTGTTTACTCCCTTTCTCTGACTGCAAAGGGCTGCCTTAATGGTCATGGCCTATGGCCTGATATCCACGCGAAGGGAGGCCAAATCTGCTGGTTTTCAGTACCCAGAGGGGTTTGCCTTCCTTCCTGAATTCAGTGCATCTCAGCCCCTAAAGGTCTTCTGTAGAACCAGGCTGCAGCAGTCTTTCAACTCTAGTTTCAACCAGGACAGAGGCACTGCACTCATACATGCAAACAGACTCATGACCTTTCAAGTATCTGTCTCCAGAACTCTTGTGCAAGTGTTTTCGTGCTGCATTGCTGTTTAGCAGATATCCCCACCATCCAATGGGGTCAAAATGCTGCTCCTCTGCTCCTCACATCGTCCTGGAGCTGTGAGATGAGCCATACAGCATTCCTGGGGCACCTGTTCATACTTTGCACCACTATTTGTCCCCAAGGATTCTTCTGTAGCTGTTTAATTAGTCTCTGCAGTAATTAACTGTGTACCATTTGTTGTTCCCTTTCAGTTAATATTTACCCAGTAGGAACAGGGGGCTCCTGAGAGCTATCACGCATCAGAGAGTTACAGTGATCCCAGGGGAGAGGAATCACTGCTAACTTGGGCTTTGGTAATGGTCCTGACAAGGGGGTAGGAAACCAGAGCCAGCCCCCTGCCTTTAAATACTGAGCCAGGAAGCCTGGAGCTGGTCTGGATCTGTGCTTTTTAGCTGATGCTCCTCTCTGCCTCTCCAGTGTCCATGGGACCTGTGCACACACCTGCCTTCAGCCATGCCAGTTGCAGGGAGCTAGGCAAAGCATATCAAGCGTTGTTTGCCAAAACATGTCTAGCCAGTGAGGGTAGGATGATGTAGAGGTAGTTCCCAGGGCCTCTCACCCAGCAGCAACTCTTCCCTGCACACAGTGGCCCTGGCTGGGCTGGCTGCAAGCACACGTGTGGCCCCCGGGCTGGGGGTACATAACCACAGCATATGCATGTCCAAGGTGATGCTGTGCTCCCGCCAGCCTGAATTTCCCAGCCAGGTGTTTCTGGGGTGTGAAGCCCTGGGAATTTCTGATGGCATGTTAAATATTAACAGCCAAATAACCCCCTTGAAGGCGGTCCTTTGACATTTTCATTGCTCATAATTCAGAACCTTGCTGCAGCCTCAGTCCCTGATTTTTCTTCCTCTAACCCATGTACTGGAACCGGCAAAGCACCTGCTGACTTCAGTGATGAAGTCAGATGCAGAGACTCCTTCACTGGCCAAAAGCACGATATAAAAGGTGGGCTTTCTGCTCAGGTGTTGAACGTTGCTCTCAAACTCGTACTATTATATACCTAAAGAAACAGCAGTTCTCACAGACTGATGGATTTGAACATGTCAGCATTGCTAAACACTCTCTTTAGAATTTTTAAATGTTTAATTTGTAGTGATGGAGACTAAATTGAGAATTAAAACCATGCACATCAGTCCCAAGGGAGTTTCCCTCTTCCCTCCCACTCCATCTGGAATGAAGAGGAGTTGGAATTATACATGAATTAATGAATAAGTAATAGAGAGTCACACAAATAAATTTCAGATGCAAGGATTTTTTTTAAAATCATCTACAAGTTAATATTTATTTATGTAACTTGCAGAATTTCAGCCAATGGCTGCATAAATATTAATTACTAATTAAACTTTAATAGCAAAGCAAAACCTTTGCATTTTCTAAATGTATGTATTAAAGGCATCGTTATTTGGTTGGAGAATTGGGTTTATTTGGGACTTTGGTCAAGTAGTGACAAGAATACAATTTTAGAGCAGGAGACAACCAGGATTAATCTTGCTTTTTGCTTTGATTGCAATTGCTCAAAGAGAGGATGAATTAATTTATTTTTCTTTTATTTTTTTTTCCCCATGAGGAGATGATAACAAATTTAAAAAGAGCCCTTGGCAAAACCGGGGCATTGCTGTACTCCCAGTTATGCATTACGGCTATGTTTTTTGACTGATTTCCAATACAAAGAGGAGGAAGAGGATGGCCTCTCAGCCTGCTGATTATCAGGCCTGTGACAGAAGTTTGCAGCCCGAAGGCTCACCTGCAATTGCCATTTTCACACGAGTTCTTTCATATTAATGTCTTGGGCCTGTAAGTCCATAAAGGCCCTGTTTATCACTTTTCAGTGAGTGTTGCTAAACCCACCTGGGAAGGAGGTTTACAGAGATGAGTTTTCCTCCTCTGCAAAGAAAGTGAGGATGAAAAGGTGGTGAGTCCCCACAGAGCTGTGGCTCAGCTCCGAGTCTTCCCTGCGGCATCTTGCATCGCTTTGCTGGCTGCTCCTGTTGCTGTTGTTTATGCTGTGCACTATCTCACTGCTCTGGGGCATGTGCAAGGGTTTCCCAATGCCATGGTTAAACCAGGAATTGTACCCTTGTGACCGAGGCCGGCTGATGCTCTCCTGGTTCCCAAGTAGCTCTTGCTGGATCCTTGCCATGACTCGGGGCCTATAGGCTGTGGCTTCCTTGGGCTCAGAAGAGGGAAGCAGGCAAAGTAGCCTTCACCATCAGGGACCTGTGACTAAAGGACATTCATGGCTTGTGGTACAGCTGGGAGAGGGGGAATTTTGCTGAGTTGTGACTTCAGCAGCACTTGAGCTTGGGTGCAGTATAATGAGGTGAAGTTGCCAAAGGGTGCAGCAGACATCTAAGGGGTTAATAGACCTAAGATGCTCTAGGAACTGAATGCACCTCTGGGCAGAATGTGGTTTATAAGTATCTATGAGTTTTTAAAGGTAGGGGGGTTGGGAAGAGTCAGGGTCTGTTTCCTACCACAGTCCCACTATGATCACCTGACCCCATGATCTGTTGTAACTACTGTCTCAGAAGTCAATGAGATAAATCCCAGTGCTCAGTGGGATGTGTCTGTGTAAGCTTTTGAAAGCTCAAGTCTTTAATAAGGAAGGATGTGGAGCAGATAAAACATTTATTGCAGTGCTTTTATCTTGGACCTCATTTAATAACATGGACACTACTATTTAAAGAATTTAATAAGTGATTTTCTTACCCATTTTGAGATCGATGGAGCATACAAAGACATGAGTGGATTAAAACAAGCTAGGCTTCACCCAAATTCAGAGATTAGTGATCTGTAAGGCCTGAAAAGACAAGTATGAGATTTAGGCTTCTATGCAAAAGCCTCAGATATCTCCCCTATGAACTCCTTTTGCTCTTTGATTCAATAACAAGATGGCCTTTGAGTGTGTCTGTGTTAACCAGAAGGAAGAAACAGAGACAGAAAATAAATCAAGGTGGTTATAAGCACAATAAAACAATGTGTACAAATTTAAATGTAAACCACTGAAAATGTACCAGAAGTAATAAAGACAAACCAGTGATAGGACTCTGGGAGGGAGCCCTGGCTAATTCTGTACTGCAAAGATATGAAACAAAAACAGTATTCAAAGAAAAAAAAAGGGACCTTTAGCACAGAACCTTGTTAAATGGTGTATGTGATGATTTAAAAAGAAATAACTTGGAAGTTAGAGGTGCAGCGTAGAAGCGCCTGAATAATTGACATTTAAAAAATTAACATAAAATTATTCCAAGATAGCAGTGAAAGTAGTCAAGCACTCTCCTAATGTCCATGTAAAACCAAGCAGCTTTTACAGTGCACCTTCAACCTTGAATGCATCTACTTAGTGATTAGCACTGTGTCCCAGCTCTCTACAGGCAGTATAAGCACTCAGTAATGCGTGGACAGGCCGGTTTAGATTAGATTTTCTTCCTCACCCTTGGCCTCACTGTTGGGTGACGAAATAGCAGGCTGACATGGGGCTTCTCTATGTCTGCTCCTCCTGATATCATGGGCAAAACCCTGGCTGGACAGAGAATTAAATCAGCATCCCCTGAGTGAAGCACTGCCCTTTTGGAGGTCGCCTTTCTCAGTCGGTGGTTGCCATAAACAAATTGAAAATGCTATGGTATTGCCATGCTCCCTTTGTTCCAGATCTTTGGTTCGGTACGGTGCTCTCATTTTAATATGATGTCACAGATCTTAATTAAAGAAATGATTGTTATTTAAGCAAATACAAAGTTACAATCTGTCCTTCATTTCTTCTTTTCAGGTAACTCTTCCCTCTGCACCTACAGCAGGCAAACATAAGGAGACAATACCAGTGCTGGTGTGCAAAGTTCAAAAGATTTTTGTGTTTTAATGACTGCGCAGTGATCTTGAGTTGAATTTTGGACTCCTCAGGCAGTTTTGGACTGGCACAGCCCAACACCAGGTTAGGTGGCAAGGACCTTTTAATATGCCCTAAGGTGAATGTACTCTAGTGCAAAGAAACACTAATTCCCAAACTGATGCCTGTGCAGCAAGGCCAGTTGTGAACTGGTGTTCCCAGAACCAAGCCTTCAAAGCTGGGAGGGGTGGCTGACACGCAGGAACACTGCGCTGCCATCCAGCGAGACCTGGACAGGCTGGAGAGCTGGGCAGGGAGAAACCAGATGAGGTTTAATAAAAGCAAGTGTAAAGTCTGGCACCTGGGGAGGAATAACCGTCTGTATCAGTACAGGCTGGGGGTTGACCTGCTGGAGAAGAGCTCTGTGGAGAAGGACCTGGAGGTCCTGGTTGATGACAGGTTGGCTATGAGCCAGCAGTGTGCCCTGGTGGCTAAGAGGGCCAATGGGATCCTGGGATGCATCAGGAAGAGTGTGGCCAGCAAGTCTAAGGAGGTGATCCTCCCCCTCTACTCTGCCCTGGTCAGGCCCCACCTGGAGTATTGTGTCCAGTTCTGGGCTCCCTGGTATAAAAAAGACAGGGATCTCCTGGAGAGAGTCCAGAGAAGGGCTACGAAGATGATTAAGGGCCTGGAACATGTCCCATATGAGGAAAGGCTGAGTGAGCTGGGGCTGTTCAATCAGAAGACTAAGGGGGGACCTAATTAATGTTTATAAGTATCTTAAGTATGGGGTGCAGGGGGAATTGGCCAGCCCCTTTTCAGTGGTCTGTGGAGATAGGACAAGGGGCAATGGCTGCAAATTGGAGCACAGGAAGTTCCGCACCAACATGCAGAAGAACTTTTACACAGTGAGGGTGACAGAGCCCTGGGACAGGCTGCCCAGGGAGGTGGTGGAGTCTCCTTCTCTGGAGATACTCAAGACTCGTCTGGATGCCTATCTGTGCAATATGTGCTAGGGAGCCTGTTTTGGCAGGGGGGTTGGACCCGATGATCTCTTGAGGTCTCTTCTAACCCCTACGATTCTGTGCTTCTGTGATTCTATCCTTCAGGTGGTGAGATTAAGGCTCTCGTTACTATGTGACCCCCAACAAGACTCAGAGACATGAGCCACTTCTAACTTTCTCCGTCTCCCTTCCTGCAACACAAGGAGTGGTTGGCTCTGGCTGACAGAGGCAATCCAGGGAGCAGAGGATGGGCACACCTTTTAAACACTTTGAGGTTTTGTCTCTTGTTCAGATAGAGATTCCCAAGTAGCTGAGGCTTAGAAACAATCAGATCTTCTCTCTTTTTAATAAAATACACAACATACACATAAATCCTGTCCAGTAACTGCTGAGGTGGCTTTATATTGCATAGCGGCGCAGGCGTCATAACATCAGAGCAAGGAGGATGCTGAAGACCCTCTTCCTGATGTTTGTGACTCAGGCTACTTGCACACTCTGGCATGTCTCAAGGGCTCCTTTGCACAGGCTTCACATGCCCAGCGTTATCTTCAGAACTAATGGGATGTGACTAACCAGGAGATGGGGTTTTTTATTACAGGTCTGTGGAACAAAGCTGACAGCTTTGATATCACTTGATATGAGCCCAGCACCAATCATGCCTAAACCAGAGTCCCCCTCTCACATGGACTATCCAGTTTCTCTGTGGGCTCAGACCTCAGCCTTTGCCTTTAGGACACATCTCCTCTTGCCTTTGCTTGACCTCTTATTTTTCATGGCACTTGCAGAAACGTGCATATTTTTGAGATCTTACCTCTCTGTGAAATGTAGACTTGGCCCCTGAGTTTAGAAGAAGACACGGTGGTAGGGTTGTAGCCTTCTTGTTTCTGTGAGAAACCATCCTAAAAAGGAAGCTGGGAGCACCATGTTTCTTGGAGGAGTCAGGAAGAAGTCCCACAGCTTTACTTATGAAGGGAACTGAATTAAAGCCAGGAAAGCTTATCATGCCTTGAGCCAGGGTGCGTGCCCCTGCTGTGAGCTCAGCCTGCTCTGCAAAGCCCTTGCAAAACCCAGCTATAACCCTGTCACGATGGATGTAGCTGAGAAATCCTGAACCAGGAGCATGCTGCTGCATTTTCTATTTCTTGCATGTCAGATAACATATTCAAAGAGTTTTATACCAATATTTTTGTCTGCTTCCATTTCCTTTTTTTTTTTTCCATTAGCAACTACTATATACATCCAGGGTTATTATTTTACCAGGCATGAGATTTTTCTCCCTTTTCATATGCATAATTTTCCTAATCATCTTTTAAAAAATAAGGTGGATTTTGCAAAGTCTTAAGTTTTACTCTTTTTTACTTGAAGTTCTGCGAACGCTAGCTCTCCATTTCACAGTTTAGCTGTCTTGGGGGCTGGGTTGTGTTAATTATTCAATGATTTAAATGAAATATCAAAGGAGTTTTTATTGATTTGCATATAAAAGTTATGAAACCCAATATATGGCACAACAGACAAATTAGTAGGCCATAAAAAGCATGAGTGAATTACTGTTTTATTAAAGCTTTAAGATAACATGCTGTAGTATCTGAAAATAAAGGTCAAAAGGAAAAAAAAAGGAAAATTTAAATGCGTGCACATTAATGGACTGGGGAATGTGGCTTTACTAATAACTTCTGTGCATAAAAATTTATATTTTTCAACACAGCAATCATTTCTTTTACCCTGTTGGGTATTTTAAATGTGCTCCTGTGTATATAATATTAATTTAGTCATAAAATAAAAGGCAGTAATTCAGACAGTAGCCCATGTGAGCTATTAAATTCAAAGTACCGTGTGAAGTATTTGTGGTTATGGTTCCTCGCCGTTCTGGATGAGATGCAAACAAACCACTCCTGACAAGATGAAAGTGTTTTCTTTCGGAGTACCTGCCCCTGCTCAGCTCTGGGTTTCTGCAGACCTGCATTTGCTTTTCTGGAGCTGACACTATCTCCCATTAGGTTCTTTGGTTATAAATGATGAGAATGCCCTTTGTAAAAAAGCAGAAAATGAGGATTTCTGCAATAGCCCAGCTTTTGAAGGGGGATTGCACATTCTCACAGTCTATCTAAATGAGCTAATGCTATAATTCCCTTCTTTTTGTACCAGATCAGTGAGCTTTGCAGCCTTAGGAAGTGCAAAGATGTTTTCACTTGTCCTGTTCATTCACTAACACGGGGCTGAGAGTTAACCAACAACAAATGGGCCTGACTGTGAAACCAGCCAGCTGTGTAAAGCATTTTCATGTTTTCTCTCTGAAAAGCTTGAAGCAAATACACCATCCACTGCAGCAGCAAATTTATACACAGCAATTAATCAAAATTCTTCTCAC
Source organism: Porphyrio hochstetteri (assembly GCA_020800305.1). Classification (NCBI taxonomy): domain Eukaryota; kingdom Metazoa; phylum Chordata; class Aves; order Gruiformes; family Rallidae; genus Porphyrio; species Porphyrio hochstetteri. Next base: position 61,590,779 of record CM036908.1, on the reverse strand, counting down.
TTGCTTTCTCCGTGCGTGTACTCCTGCATTAAGTCTTGGAGTGCCTGGCTGTTCTCCTGTTAAATGCATCCATGCTAAGACTCAATACAAGCACTTCTCAGCAAGAAGAAATTAAGCCTGGACTCAGGCTGAATCCTTCAGAGACTTGGCTCAGAGCCTGCAGCTCAGCTAATACATATCTGTCAGCGTCCAGCCCTTAATGGTACCAGTGCAAAGGTTCAGAGACTCCTTGTAAAACCTTCTCTACAGATTCTCTCTCTATTAGGATACATCATCGCACAGCATTTCAGAGCCATCTCTCACCTTTTAATATGAGTGCCTTGGAGAGAGATGCCTTTCTTCCCCCTCACGACCCAATCTGTACAGAGGACCCAGGCTCAAATCTGCTGCTGGGAACAACCCTGGAACAGAGGGGGGATCTGCAAGGAAAAAGGATTTCCACAGGTCCTCCTTCCTGCCACATTCACAGCTCAGAGGCCACACAGCAGTCTTCTCTAAAGCCACGTCTAGACAGGGTGCACTTTGTGTGGGACAGAGGACACAGCAGCAGACTTCCACTGTGCCTCAGGCCCATGGTTCCCCAAAACAACCATGTGGCATGAATCAAAGGCAGCCTCCAACGCTTCCTCTTGCCAGCTAGGGGCAGTTTAAAAGCAGCTGATGAGTTCAGTGCATGTTTTGCATGCCTGATCTTTTGTCAAGACACAGCTGCAGCAAGAAGCTGACAAGAACAGTTGGCTTGCTGCTGCCTCTGCTGGCTGTGAAAGAGGGGATGAGCGGGTTCCTGCAGGTGTCACAACAGGTTAGATAACCATGACCCTCCTGTCAGACCTCAGCAAAGCCCCCACCATGTGTGCAACTCAGTCTGTTGCAGTCATACGTCAGGGCTGGTGGCTTGGCCCAGGCTCCTTCCGGGGGTGCCAGCCCTGCTCAAACCCCTCCACAATGCCCCAGGCTCAGCCTGGGATCCCTGCTCCATGCTACCTGTTGTCCTTGTGGTCAGAGATGCTTGTTTACACCAGCTTGCATCTGCCATTGTAGCTGCCTTCAGTGGCCACTGCATCTCATTGTCACCTTCCAGGACACCAAATAGTCTGACCAAACTCAGCCCTCCTGTCAACCAGAGAGGTGAAAGATGGGTGGATGTCCATGCCAGTACCTCAAGGACGACTCAGCCATCAGAGCAGTCTTTACAGGCCGCTGGTCCACTTGCTCTGAGACTCTCATCCCACAGGGAAACATGGGAGAGCCATTGCCAGCACTCTGGGGGTGGTCTGAGGGCAGGTGTTTGTGGTATTTGTTAGCTTCAGTGAGGAAGAGATCACAGCGTGCCAGGGAAATCAGTGGAGACCACCCCCTTATGTAACACGAAGGGTTAATTCACCACCAGGAGAGAAGAGATGTGTGTGGGCAGGCACAGCATCCCCACATCTGTGGCGAGTCAGACACCCCAGAGATTCAGCCGGCAGACGATGAAAGGAAGAAGTAGGTCAGAGCAGACAAAGACACCGAGGGATCCATCTGCCGGATCAGGTGAACAGGGAGACGGCAGCAGAGGGGGCATCTGACCTCCTGCGCAGCTGACATGCAGAGCAGTGGGGAGAACATTCATCATCCCGCAGCCTGGTAGAGGGGTGATGTTTAATGACTGGCAGCTGGAAAAGCAGGTAGCAGGCTGAGAGTAAGGTGCATGATAGGGCTCCACCTGGCCAAATAGCCCGATAAGATTGCAAAGCGATGGGGAGTCCTTTAATTATGTGCCTGCTGCATCAATTAGTAAAAGCAAAAGCATTGGCCTGTCTAGTTTAATTGGCAGAGCCAGTGAGGAGGGCATCTGACATGGGCATCCTCAGCATCCCCAGGGGCAAGACAAACCCAAATGACTACAAAGTTGCAGGAGAAGGAGCTGCGGCACAGCCTGCCACCTTCACACCAATGTGTTACTGAAATGAAAAGCAGCTCCTGTGGTGGGAGCAGCTGAGCTCCACGCAGTCCTTGGCTGTGGGATCTGGAAAGGATCACTTGAAGCAGAAGAGTATGCACAGAGCAAAGTATGTGTTTCAGCAGTCAAGGCTCCAGAGGGAAAGGTCAGCCTTCTAAAAGAAAGGCACTTCCCTTTACCTAGTAATGCTAGTGCCAGGTATAAGTTGCTGTACCACTGCTTTAGCTACCTTCTTTGCCTCCTTGGTGGGATATTCCAAGCAGGTGCTTCTCCATGGGGGATGCAGCCTCCAGGGTTTGCCAGTGCTCAGGGAAGTGAAGATGAATCATGTCTGAAAGAGATGCACAGCATTTCAGGAGGGTTAAATTCCTGTGGGGATGTTCTCAGACAGGCTTCAAGTGAAATAGTTTCTTGCCACATCATTTTCTTCACACGATTAAAGTCATTCCTGCTGCTGATCTTCTAGCTGTCCCCAGAGCCATTGCCTTAAGCTGCAGGAGGAAGGTCTGGTTGCTCTGGACATGTCTAAGCTTGTACCTTCACCGAGCCCCAGACAGCAAGGGACTGGTGGGTCATTATATCCTCCTATCTCTAATAAGCAAAAAACCAGCATGGGCATTTGAAGATGGTCCCAACAGCATGACGGGTGGGAGCTTGGTGCAGGAGTCAGGGTGGCTGAAAGAGCAGGGGCTGGGTGAGGGACTGCCCATCAGACAGAGCTGACCTGGATACAGCAATGTGGTCAAGCGGGAAGCCTGGCATCAAGGTGTAACTAAAGGTCAGGACACCATACTGGAAAAGTGACAAGTAGGGGAATATGTCTTTCAGGAGCCCCTGTCTACATGGAAAGGTTATGAAATCAGTCAGCAAGAACAAGTTGCTAGCCACGCCTTGTGTCCAGTAGGGATGGGGAGATTCACATGAGCCTGAGAGGTTAGGAAGGAGACTGAGGTACTTCATCCTATGACCACGATGCTTAACTAGAAGTCCTTCTGAAACATGGGGCCGAGTTTAAGTGCACTAGTGATTTCTAACTCTGCTGTGAAACTCTCATTCTGACACTTTGGATAAATTGCCAATCAAAAGATTATGTCAGTAGAAATTTTCAGCCTATGTAGAAATGCTCACTGATAGAAAACCATGAGAAAACTCTTTGGCCGCATTGATCAGTGTGCACCTAAAATTACACAGATCCCTAAAGGATCTGTCCAGCCATGGTCTCATCTGACAGTGGGGTTTTGGCAATACTAACAGTTTGTCTTCACTCTGGGACTTTATTCTCAGCTGCTTTGCATGTGTTATGTTAGATACGACCAGAGCAGGAGTGTAAAATGCAGCTTTTCCCACTTGTGGAGGGATAGTTGCCATTTCACGTAGATTTAAAATGATGGTGTTTGATGCAGCACAGTGGAGGATGCTCTGAAAACTCATCACCCTAAGAAGTGGATCTCTTTAAGCAAGAGAGTGAAAACAAAAGTGTCCTGAGACTTCTCAGGAGAGCAAGCAGTAGGAGCAGTGGATGGGAGGCTGCTCCCTTCGGTGGCAGCGAAGTGAGGCTGGTGAGAGCTGCTCTGAAAAATCTCGACCAAGGCAAATGGGAACTTTAACATCCCCTCTGAAGCAGGAACCATGGCTTCTTCTATATAGATGCTCCTGCAAAGCAGAGAAAACAACAGATTTGATGAGGGGTGCTGTATTTGCAGCTCCAGAAGTGTACATTGAAGTTCTTGGGGTTGGATTGTTATGACCCTCCATTCTGCCTGTCCACTCTCTTTGCTCCAGTGCAGGATGTGTGTGGCGGCACCTGACTGGGGCCAAGGAAAGCTGTGGGGACTTCTTGATCTCTCCATGCACAGGGGCCACAGAAATCTGATAGATGAAATGTCCATGCCCTATCCTTAGGTACTGAGGTTGCACCCAAAAAACCCCCGTAATTTAAAAACCAACTGAGTCCAACCCATTGTGTCAGGTGGCTTTTCCTGAGGGTGCTTGGCTACTGGGGTGTCAAGTGTCCTTTCTGGGCTAGGCTGGAGATGGTGAGGAGGGCAGCTGTGGGCTGGGGAGCAGCAGAGGAGCTGTCATGCAGTTTGCAGCTCTTAGGTAACCACATCACACAGTCCCCATCTTGCATCTGCATAATCCATCACTTTTAAAGACATTTCCTTATATCGCTTAATATAAAATGTTGTTCATTGTGTCAGCCAGCAGGAGGTTTCATAGGTCCTTTAGGCAACTTAAACAGTGATTAATCAAAAAAAGCCTCCACCTTCTTCGTGCTGTTAATGCTGTTGTTAGGTTGCAGGCAGCATAATTTATGGCATTTCCTGATCCTGTTAGCTAGGATGTCTGATTAATTTCGGCTCTGGGATTAAGTCAGCAAAAGAAATTTGACTTCCACAAGCAAGTGATATATATCATCCACCCGAGTGCAGGAGGGACAGAATACTATCTTTCTACCAACGTTTTTATTGCGTCCTTGACTATAGCCAGAAGGTGGCATTATGTACTCATTTTATTGCTGCTGGGGACTGAATTGATTTTAAAGCACAGGACACGGTCAGCTTCTTGATCTTGATGTGCAAGGGACATCACTTGCACATGATGCTGGAGACCCTGCCCCTGCTTCCCACCATGCACCACAGCATGCAAGTTGGCCTATTTTTCATTCTTTTTCCCCTGAGATAAGTCAGAAAGTGACGTATCAATGACTTTAATTCTTAGCCAGGATTTTGGTTTTTTGCATGGTTTTCATTCTTGGCACTTGCTTGGCTTTCTGATGCTGCTGTTTCATTTTGTCCTGCTGCTTATGTCTTGTCTGTGCTTCTTGGGACTAGAGAGCAAAGTTGAGGGCTAATACAGATTTTATTTTATTTTTTCTAGTTATTCCCTGCATTTCCTTCTGGTAGAGACCTTTTCTTTCATTTTCTTTTTTCCTTACTGTGAAAGCTTTTATCAAGCAAGCAAAGGATCCTTTAGTAGCTCAGGGAATTTGTCAGCTGATGAAACAATCTTGTCTAAGTGGGTTTCTCTGAGGTAATTTGAGCCACTCTCGAGTACACAGATGCAATATGAGTCTTCATCTAGGAGCACTGCATTTGGTGGCGCTATGGGGCACCCTTACTCTGAGAGGCTAGTGATGCCCATGCTGCTCTCCATGACTGCAGCAGGACATGGCCATGCAGAACACCACACTCTTCTATCTCTCTGTGCCCATCAATTCCATTCTTTCCTTTTGGCTTGCTGTGTGCGGTGTACAGGCCAGGGAGTGCTGTTCATTCCATTTCTGCAGGGTGATAGGAAAGGGGAAACGTCACACACACCTCTGACTGCTGCAACATTTGGCCTTATGGTGAAACCTTCAAGAAGAAATCTCTGTCCCATCTTGGCCCTGTATGCCATAAGAAAAGGCATTTCCCCACCGCAGTTGGAGATGTGGCTGCAGCCTGGACAAACACAGCAGAGATCTGGATCTGAAACTCTCAGGAGGATGCTATCAAGAGGTGCCTATATCCCTAAGATGCTGCAGTTTATATTCTTGCTCCATTAACTCTGACAACAGACTTCTGAGACCAGAGTTTTCTAAACCTGGCTTATAAATCACGCTGGTAAAAATGCACCAGGATTTGCTTGTGCATAGCAGAAAGTTCTGCAAATAAAATTAACCCTTTGTGCAAGGGCTGAAGCCAGTGTGAAGCAGATGCTGGGCACTTAGTGTTAGTTTGCTCAAATTTTGGGCTGGGTTTGTGGAAACCAAACAGCTGATGCTGCACACCTTAAGCTTTGGGTATTCAGTTTCTCCGCAGCTGGATCCAGACAGATGAGAGGTCAGAGGATGAGACCAACCCCAACCTGGAAGCTGTTATAGACACATCAGTGCTAGACTATGACTGAACCATCCACTTTGCTTCCCAGGCACTAATGATGCTCAACATCTTCCAGCCCTGAGCTGGGCTTACACCAGGTTGCTTAGCATGGTGGAGCTTAGTAGTATTTGTACCCAAAGGTCTACTCTGCCCTTGAAAAGATCTGTTTTACAGAAGGTACCAAATTCTCTTTAGTCCTCTGTGAAAATATGAGCCTTTAAAAATAGCTCAACTGGTCACACAGAAAGAAAACTGCTTGAAATCATGAATTATTTTTCAAATCCTTGTCCTTAATCTCTGAAAGGATGCTACCTGCTGCGTAACTCGGGGATTCTGACCAGACACAATGCAACTTGAAGCCATGCCTGTGAAGCTCTCTGATGCTTACAAGCTTTTTGTTGTGCCTGTGTGGCAGAGCTGCGGTGGCTCTGCACGAGTGAACCGGGTCACCTCCTGCCTCGTGCATCAGCAGCAAAATTGGGAGCTCAGTTCTGGTGGCAGGACCTTTATCAGCAGTGATGAATGGCAGAGGGGATTTTCATCTCTTTGATTAATTTTTCGGGGCTGACAGCTAGAAAGATCACATCTTGACTCCTGTGCCTGTAGGTTTGAGTAAGGGAGTCCTTGGGAGGTCTGGGGGAAGTAACTACTTCTGCAGTGCCTGAACCTTGAGTTCTCACAGCCTCTGTGTGTCCAAGGGTTGAAAGTGGTCATGCAGCTAAGCTGACAGGCTTGGGGAAACCACGCTTGTGCTGTCAAGCTTGGAAGAGAAATGCTGATGGAGCTGAGGTCGTTGCCTTTGTAAAAGAAATACTGCAGCAGGAGCAGACCATTATGCTCAAAAGAAAAATCACCTTTCCTTCTGTGGGATGTTTGGGGAAAAAAAGGAAGGCAGGATGAACTTGACTTCTCTTTGTCAAGGTATTTGTTGATTCAAGAGAGGGAGGTTTGTGACCCAGGGGCTGCTGCATTTGTGCCATGGCTGGGGAGGAGGGAGCAGACTGCAGTAGCTGGAGGGTGCTGAGTGCCAGAGGGGGCATGAACCTGGCATGAAGTGGAGCCATGGCTGGACAAAGCCTTGAGGTGAGACTCTTAAGCAGATATGTGAGCTTCTCTTTTGCTCCTCACCCCCTCTTTGCTGCCGTGGTTTGTCCATTCTCCCTGCCTTTCCTCCAACGCCTATGCCTGAGCATCTTTTGTCCTTAGTGACCCACATTGCCTATATAGGGTATTTTCTTGCTTTTCCTTCTGCCAAAACTAGTTATTCCTCACTCAGCTTATTCCTCTCTCACACTTAAGCCCTCCTCTACAGCCACAATAAGAAGCTGGCTATCTCCTCTTAAGATATCTACCTATGCTCTGTGTCTGAACATCTTTCATTAGGGCAATGCAAATCTAAAGTTGCTCCACTGCTCAAAAGAAACCAGTGCCTGCCTCCCCTTAGGGCACTGTGATCTTCCTAGTGCACCAAGAATCTAATATGTGAATAATATGTGATATTTCAGCTGGGAGCATGTGCTCAACTGATGAAGGAGCCTCCAGTACTTCCACAAACACAGAATATTTTTCTCCCTTTATGCAAAAAAAAATCTTAACTAGGTCACAACCAGTTCAGCATGATGAGCAAAAGGAAGGAATATGCCGATTTTCACCCAGTCTCATGGGATTCTGTGAGCTCCCTCTGGAAGTTCCGACACTGAGTGATCTTGCACTTAATTTCTTGTTAGGCTGGGGAGCCCCAGGCACAAATCCTAAAGAGGGCAGCAGAATCAAACCCAGACCTCTTCCTACGGCTGGCCGCAGCAATCCTGGTGCTGCTAATTGAATGTGCTTTATGTAGGAATGCCGTTCAGGACATACATCCAGAACATGCTGTGTATCGTTTGGTGATATACAAACCTACTGGGACAATTTACAATGGTGATTTTTCCACTGACGGGGAAATTAATGCTCTCTATTATAGGCATTTAATCAATGCCAGCTCCCCAAGTCTCTAAACAGGCCACCAAGATAGAAGATTGATTGGTCTGAATGCATCATATATAAAACAGGAATACTTCATAAGAACATAAATGATGCATTTGTTTCCCAAAGCCACAAAGACAGCTCTGTGGTAAGGAGAAGTGTTGACAACCGCCTGCCGAGACACAGCGAAGGGACAAGACTTGGGTTTGTTGTGGGGTTTCGTCTTAGGCTTTGTTTGTGGGGGTTTTTTTAAGGCAAGAAGGCTGAAATGACCTAAAGATGGGGAAGAAGATCCTGCTATCTCTGCTCATGGACATGGGTATTTGTCTGGAGGGGAACCTGGAGATCCCTGTGCTGTGTGGTGTATGGAGATGCTGCTCTCACACTGTGTGTCATGGCACAGTTAGCAGATCATCACAGAGCTCTGAAATTTGGATTTGTGGTTGCACAGGTGGCCAAAGCTCTAAAGATGCCATTCCACCACCCCATCTACTTTATTAATATTATTTCTCTTTTTATTTAGAACAATACAATTATTTGTTGCTTGGATCAGACAGGAGGCTAAACATCATTCCCAAGCCCTGGTTTGGGCACCCAGGGGCGGTTGGTGGAAAGGTTTTACTGGGGCCATGGGAAGTCAGGGTCTCCCTGGGTGTTGTGTGTGCACTCTGAACTGGGACAAATGCAAAAGAAAATGTGCTAAAATGAGTAACCCTGAAAGAGGTATAAACTGGTTCGGTTTATCTCATGTGAGCAATGGGGAACACATAAAATGGTGGTTACTCTGCCAGGATCCTCAGCCCAAACTGTCTGTGAAAGCCAGTGAGGCCAGCGAGGCTCAGGCACTTAAACCTCAATCATGCTTAAAATGGGATTTAAGTGTCCGTCTGCCTCAGAAGTTTATTGCATTTGGCTTCTCTCAGGTCTGTGAGATTGTTATAAGGAAATCAGGATAACTTCACAGCTGGAAAGATTGTAACTGTATTTCTCCCAACTGGATGGCCCAGAGCCACTCCTGTTTTCTGCTGATGGAAAGCCACGGATCTCAATCAATAAGACTTGTTGTCCTGAAACTTCATTATTTACAGCCACAGAGTCTTGTGTATGCCACCAAAATTAAGGAGGAAATAGGAGTATTTTGTAGTAGTTCTGGGTTAGCAAGGAGGTAGGAACATCCTTTGTATATAGTCTGACTCTGTTCATGCACTGCTCCTGAGTCCAGGGATCAGCACAGGTTTTCATCCTCAGTCCTGAAATCTTTGGCTCTGTGAGCTGGTTTATCTCCTCGATAAGGCACACGAGGGTATCATTTACAGCCCAGTAAATTCATACCTTGTGCATTCGGTGGCACAGGGCCTTCAGGCTCCCGGTTAACAACACACAAGCGTGACTCACTGCACTGTAACTCATGCTCTGTCACAGCCCCTGGCTTAATTACAAAGCACTAAAAATGTGAAATAACAAAAATAATTACTGTAATAAACTAATGAAATAAAATATGTTTCACTGAAATTAAAACAAGCCTCTGTCTGGGCTGAAAGGTCCAAGCATTAACCTGTGTGTAGGGACTAATTCCAGTCTGAGGTACGTGATGGTAATGATGACTTCTGTTGGACTCCTCCACTTCCAAGATCATGTCTTTCTTGTGCAGGGAATATGTCCTTAGGTTTGCATAGCACCCCCAACAGATTTCTTTGTCACTGTGAAAAACTGAAGTGTATCTGCCTTGTTCCACACTGCTGTGGGATGTTTGCCCAGTTTACCATGAACTAGACCTAGGAAAGAGCAGAGATGACGTGCAAACTCTCTTGCTGCATAGGAATCACTACTCTACTACCTACAGGGCTGTTGTCTTGTCAAAACCAGCTGTGTGATGAGATCTTTGGAGCTGAGGTCTGTGGTGCTGGTGACCATGACTGACCAATCAGTATGGGACTGATTGCCCAAGTCACCTGTAGCACACGTCACCACTGTAAGGCTATAGGAAGAGGTCTGTGCCACCTTGCAGTAAGGACCTTCTCTTGTAGCATCCACACACAATCTGTGGGTTGGTCTGTGCTGCCATTGCTATAGTGTGAACATGAATAGGAGATATTCAGGTGTGCTGGGGGGCAGAAATGTTTTCACATCAACACTGATGTGCAATTCCTTTTTTTTCTCCCAGGTCCTTGCTTTTTGAAGGAAACTTCTGTGTGGGTTGCTTCGGTTCACATCCTACTCTCCAAAGTCTGGAGAGCTGGAAAAAGGAGGGAGGGAGGAATGTGCCTGTGGATGCAAAGATAACATGATTCTGTGATTCTAACATGGGCACCCAGGCAACTGGAACTGGTAATGTTTTAATTCACTTGCTTTATTTTATTTTTGCTTTGAAATGCAGGCTTTAAGACTTCAGCCACATTCATTTGACTTCCAAAATCAGCATTTAGGCTTCTAATATTGGCACGTGATTTTTTTTTTAAACACTGAAAAACCAAATTATGAGATTTGGTGTCTCTTTTGCATCAATTTGATGTATATTAAATGTCACGAGGACATCAGTTTTTCATTGACAATGCAGTCAGGGACAAATTTGCCTTGTTGACTGGATCTAAGACATTTGGGGAAACAAAACCACCAGTTGTGGGGCACTGGTCAGTCTCCGTCCAAGAAGTGTGTCATGAAGAAGCATAAATTGGGTCTGTAACATGCAAACTGTGTTGTCAAACCCAAACTTAGAAGTGACTGAAGCATCAGCCTGTTTGCTAAAGTCACATGTGGAGCAATATCCCTCTGACTCACCCAGGGAAACCCAGAATCTAAAGCAGTACAGGAATGGGCAGTGCCGCAAAACTGCGCCCTTACCTGGCAACACACCAAGAGGAGAAATATTATTGTCTGCTCGTCTGACAGACCTGCTACAACAGTGCTGGATAAATTTTAACACTCCTTTTCACAGAATAACAAGGTTTGAAAAGACCTTTAAGATCATCAAGTCCAACCATTCACATACTAAACTAAACCATATCCCTAAGTACATCTACCCTTTTTTTAAAGACATCAGGGAAGGTGACTCAACCACCTCCCTGGGCAGCCTGTTCCAGGCCCTGACAACTCTTTCAGTAAAAAATTTTTTTCTAATGTCCAACCTAAACCTGGCCTGGCACAGCTTCATGCCATTCCCCTTGTCCTACCGCCTGTCACCTGGCTGAAGAGACCATCACCTATCTCTCTATAACCTCCCTTCAGGTAGTTGTAGGTGGTGATAAGGTCTCCCCTTAGCCTCCTCTTCTCTAAGCTAAACAGCCCCAACTCCCTCAGCTGCTCCTCATAGGATTTACCCTCCAGCCCCTTCACCAGCCTGGTTGCCCTTCTCTGGATTTAATCTCACAGAGATTAAATCTTTTTCTTTAGGTTTTTTGTGTTTAAAAGGTTACACTTGATCCCAGTTGTCAGACAGGCCCCGGTTCACCCTGCGCAGAAGGAGCTTCTGTTTCTCCCTCAGCATTATCTGTCCATGAAACAGCATTTGGGCATAGCAGCTACTCACTAACCTGTGAAGCCAAGAATGAGAATTGTGTTTAATGGGCCTCTTAAGTAATGCATGTACTCAGGGTTTCACACGTTGCTGGCGGTAGCGCTGATTGTGGGCTGCCATGCAGATAACTGCAATTTGCAAAGACGCAGGGTTGTTATTAGGATTGACTCTTGCTATTATCCGTGTTTGCGTGTCATTTGCAGTGAGCACAGGTTCTAAAAGGTAATTAAGTGAAAAGCTTCACAGCTCTGGCCTGCTCTCATTCTTAAACACCAAAGTTAAAATAAGTTACGGCCACCAAAATGTTTTACCCAGGTCTCAGCATAGGGCTGGGCTCATTAGAAAGGGAGTGTTTGACAGCGCTACCTCCCTGGTAAACTCCATTGGCCTATCTCTTCTAAACATAGACTGGGGGTGGTAAAATTCAGGCTTCTTCACACAGCCCTGTGCCTGGTCTCCATCCCTGCTCACATTCATCCTCTGAGTGCCTGCAATTGTAGGTCTTCATTGTAAAATAAACCCAGCCAGAGCTTGTGCTAAACACCACTGTGCTTTATGGGCCAAGTAGGCACTGGTTCATTAAGCAGAGAGTACAGGACAGCAGTAGCTCATTTTCCACCCAGGCTAACCAGGACCCAGTGAAGGGAAAGTTTTGTAGTTATTATAGAGTTTTTAGGGCTTTTATAGAGTCTTCACACCGGTCATGAATCCTTCCTGGTTTCACTCCAGCAGAGGTGTTCAATTTGAACCCTCTCTGAAGCTGCAAGTAGGATAAAACCAGGGAATATGAAGAAAACCCCATTAGAGACCAAAAGTGCCTCCCCATGTGTCACCTTGGGGAAGGCAGCCTCAGTGCAGATGTGTCCAGCTTTGTGTTTTCAGAGCAGGTGCTGAAGGAGGTGCCCAGGTGTAGCTGGCAGCATTTACTCAAAACTGTGAATCGTCCTTTAGGGTCATATTAGAGACTGGCACTTGCCTTTGCACGGCTAACAAGAAATTTCATGTTTAGGATTATCAGATTTTCCAGATACTCTGCAGAAACAGCTATCAGCAAATCTGTGACAGCAGATGTTGGGATGTTATTTAGTGTACTGCGTGCTAATCTGCTGTTCTGCCCTCCCCTCCCCAATTAGACAGTCATTTTTGCTATCAAACAAGGAAGCTTGGACAAATACCATTATAAGAATGTGCAGCAGAGTCATCTGTGTCCTTGCAGAGTAAAGGAGCCTTAGGCAGGTGCTCACTTTTCTGGTCAATTGACCTTATTTATAGAGTCCTGTCAAGACAATAATTTTGTGTTTTGCCTTACCACCACTCTGTGGGCATTGTCAGGGTGGATTGTCTCAAAAAAGCAGGGAAGAAACCTGTGGGGATGTCTGGAGTTGACAGCAAAAGCAACGCACTGCCTGAACTGCACTGAGGCAATCTTCAGGTACCTGAAGGGCCTGGCCCAGTTTGCAGGCAGATTGGTGTAAACTGTGGTGTACCTTGCAAATGCCATCTCCTTTGCATGGAAGTGAAGGGGCAGGTGCCGATCTCCTCTCTGTTGACCATGGATAGAACCCTAGGGAATGGTATGAATCTACGACAGGCGAGGTTTAGGTTGGATATTCAGAAAAGGTTCTCTACTGACAGGGTGGTTGGGCACTGGTACAGGCTTCCCAGGGAAGTGGTCACAGCACTGAGCTTGAATGAGTTCCAGAAGCATCTGGACGATGCACCCAGTCCCATGCTCTGACTTAGCAGGAGCTAAGCCAGGAGTTGGACTCAATGATCCTTATGGGTCCCTTCCAGCCCAGGAGATTCTATGATTCTGTGTACGTTATGCCTTTGGGTGTACGTGAAAGGATCCAACAGCCAACCCACAGGGTTAGTTGCAAATGAAATCCAGACTCGTGCTGTCCTTTGACATCCCAGATGGAGCTCTGGAGACAGGATTTTCTAGTTCTCAGACACTTGAACTCAAACTCAGAAGAAGCATCTAATGTAGTCCAGTTTCATACATATCATTCTCAGCAGCAGGCTTTGAAGCTGAAAATGGTCCCCACCATGAACAGTGTCTTCCCTCTTCATGAGCTGGAGATGTGTATTGACAGACTGTTGAAGAGAAAATTGCTGGCTGAACTTTTTCTGGTGATCTTGGGGGCTATGCCATGGTGTCTTCTTGTTTCTCTGTTTGATGAGCATAACTCTTGTGTGAATTGGTACATGCACAAATCCAACACATCATTTCTGCATGCTTAACTGTAACCATGTCCTTGGACAATATGAATTTCAAACTGTGATAGAGTTTGTACGGTCTGGCAAACCTCCTTAGAAAACTCAAATTATTTTTTATCTCTGCAATTTTTCAGTACAATCCAAAACTAGCATAATTATGTATTTTTAGCCAAATTAAAGTCCTGTATTATGGGAAACTCAACCATTAAACAACTGAGATTACAGATGCAAAAGTAGAAGCAAAAATGAGGCAGTTTTCCTGGATTTTCTCTGTCTAATAAAGACTTATAGAAAAAGCTGCCTGCCACTTGGCTTGTAATGTCTATGTCTACCTCAGGGCTGGTCATAAAAGGTCCTGCTACAGTGAATGGAAAGAGAGCACTTAAGGCCATGGTTCATCTCATCTATTCTAGAATGAGATGAATGATGCTTTGGAAGTGCTTCTGTGCCAGTAGAGAGAGTCAAGGTGACTTGCTTAGATACAGGAGTCACATTGTTGACTTCTTTTGGTAAGAAAAATCCTGCCCGTGGTGATGCTGTGTTTAGAAAAACACTGTAGAAAAACACAGAGCAGAGAAGGAAAGCCTATATTTATATTGCCCTGCATTTTGCACTCAGTTATTATTAAAGGCAAATGCAATTTTTAAAAGCAACCCACATCTCAAAAGAATCATCTGTGTGAGCTGACAGGAAAGGTCTACAAAGCAGTATTTCATAATGTCTGGTGAGGATGCTGTGCAAACTCATTGTTTGCCTTGATCTGGAATGAGCTGCCCCTGGAGAGGAAGAGGAAGAAGCAAGATACAATAGCTACAGTTTCTGAGAAACTTTGCAAGGAAACAAAACAATAACACAGTGGCAGATCAATGGTTCCAGGTAAACAACATGCCAATGTGTTGATTTTACATGTATGGGAATTTTCATCCGTATACTATTAAATTCCCATGGCTAATGCTGTGATTACGGTTCTCCTTCCAAAACACATTATAGACTAGCTGCAGTGTCTGTGGAAGGGGCTAAGAAGAATTCCTATATTATGTACAAGAAATGAAAGATTCCCATGGTGACATCCTGGATAGAAAGTTCAGTTCTTTTCAATTTCCATATGAAAATATCCCAACATGACTTTTTTGTAAATCATAATGTATCACAGAGCAAGCTGTATTTTTGGTATTCCAAAATGAACAATTTTGCACATGCACATGATGGTAACTACTGCATTTTTACTCACTCTTGCAGTTTTATCTCACGTTCACATTTGCAATCTTTCAAAAAGCTTTGGGCTCCAGTGGAAAGAAAAGAAAAAAATCTAGTTTTAGCTTCCATTCCCTTCCTTCCTTGTGATCACTGTGGCCAAACTGGTAATTTCCTGTTTGGTTTCTACCCTGGTAGAATTTAGGTTAAGAAAAATAGTTTTGCTGAGGCCGTAACCAGATGTTGTTCTGTTAAAGTGTGGCTGCTCACTGCTTATGGTCCTGACAACCTCCTATTTCAGAGATGTTCATTGAGGCCCAGTCCCATCTCTCTTTAAAGCAAACTGTGAGCCCACAACAAATGATGATCACAACTCCTGAATGCACAGAGCGCTCATAAAATCACAGTTGGAATTCACAAATTGGCCATAGGTGGTCCCCAAACTGTGGCAATATGCTGGTCTGTCTGCCTTCACGGCTGCGTTCCCTAACCCTCTCTCCGCCTTCCCCAAATGCTGGCCAGGCTATCACTTCTTTCAGGAAGATCCACAAGGCAAAGTACTTGCACTGAGGTTTGTTTTATTTCATTCTGGGATGTTCACTTGCTGCTCTTTCTTGCACAGAATACACGATTACCCTGAAGAATAAAAGAAAGGAATTAATTGACATTTTAATTAATTACAACTTTTAATTAATATCCACCAGGGTGACAAGTGTTCTGGAATGCAAAACAGGAGTAATTCCTGAGGAAAAAAAGGGAAAGGCCCTGCAGTTCGTGTTCGGGTTAACTGAAGATTTTGTAGCTGAATATATGATTAGATCAGGTATCTGCTGAGTGTTCAATGCCTGAAACTGCTCATTTTGGAGCAGCAGGGGCAGTTCTTTACTAGCAGTACAGGGGCTGTGAGCTGGGCCCAAAGGCAGGGTTACACCGACTGAATAGAAAGCACAGTGGTTAACCAGTTCAGTGTCTAAAATCCTTGGTTGAACTCAGGCAATGTACCACAGGCAGCAAGGCAGTGAACACAGCAAGGGATGGACAGGACAGGTACCATCTCCTTCTCCTGCTGCTTACAGCCCACCTTCTCCAATGCACTAAAGAAACCTATATGGGAGGACACAGGAGATCTACAACCTCTTGTTGGCTCTGCAGGAGCTGAATCACAGAATCACAGAATCACAGAATCACAGAATGTATGGGGTTGGAAGTGACCTCGAAAGATCATCTAGTCCAACCCTCCTGCCAGAGCAGGATCACCCAGACTAAATCACACAGGAACACATCCAGGCGGGTTTTGATTGTCTCCAGAGAAGGGGACTCCACAACCTCTCCATGCAGTTTGTTCAAGTGCTCTGTCACCCTTGCAGTGAAAAAGCTTTTCTTTATGTCCCCATGGAACTTCTTATGCTCCAGCTTGCACCCATTGCCCCTTGTCCTATCATTGAACATCACTGAAAATAGCCTGGTTCCTCACACTCACCCTTTACGTATTTATAGACATTGATGAGGTCACCCCTCAAACTCCTTGAGGATAAGGACACCCAGCTCCCTTATCCTGTTCTCATAAGGGATATGTTCCACTCCCTTAATCATCTTAATGGCCCTGCACTGGACCCTTTCAAGGAGTTCCTTGTCCTTCTTGAACTGAGTGGCCCAGAACTGGACACAATATTCCAGGTACAGTCTTACCAGGGCAGAGTAGAGGGGGAGAAGGACCTCTCTTGACCTACTAACCACACGCCTTCTAATACACTCAGGGATGCCATTGGCCTTCTTAGCCATGAGGGCACATTGCTGGCTCATGGTCATCCTGCTGTCCATCAGGATCCCCCAGGTATCTCTCACCTATGCTGCTCTCCAACAGATCTGTCCCCAACCTGTACTGGCACCTGGAGTTGTTCTTCCCCAGATGCAAGAACTTCCTGCAGCCACCCACCACCCATCCTCACTATGAAATACTGAGCAAGGCTGTCATGAGCTGTTGCATAGATACACTGTATTTTATTTGCATAGTGGGGATCCCTTCCCTGAATTGCTATAAAAACTGTCCTGTGTTTTTCTCCCAGGCATAAACTATAGCTCTTTGACATGCCTATGAAAGATGGGATCCTTTTACTCACTGGTGATAAAGAGTGGGAAGGGAAATTCTCCCTGTATATAATTTAGTATTCACTTAATAAGGCAGTTTATATGTTAGTAATACTCCACTGATTGCCAGGAATAGGGTGCTTACAGGTTGTGATCCTGAAGGATGGGGCAGGGCTGTACCACAGGTGGGATTAGGTGTTTGGCAAAAGAAAGAAAACATTGTGTTTTTGATAGGCTTAAATAACTGTAGCTGTTTGTGGAAAACAATGGACTAAGAGCAGTGGAGAATTCTCTGTCCTGCCTTTCTGGCATCTTCCAGCCACTCTATCTTCTGCAGAGATAGCTACTAAAATGGAGTAGTGCCAAAAATCATCTTACTACCCAGAAGAAGTTCTTAGCTCATTTGAATTTGCTGTAGATTGGAAAAGGTGAAGGTGGAAGAGACTGCATCCTTTGGTCATCCCCTTGTCACAGAAATTTCCCTTCACCAATGGAGAGTATGATCACATAACACAGTCAAGCTGACCCAATGATTGATTTTCACTGAAAAAAGACCTCTCCCTTCTTCCTCTCTACCTTCACTCCTCACCCTCACCTGCACTCCGGCGACAGCCCTGACCCCACCCTGGCATGAGCAAACTCAGCGTTTTTCTCGGGGTTAGTTTTCTGCCAGATTAATCAGTTCAATCAGCTCAGCCAGGACTGGGAAAATCATCATGGTCACAAAGAAAGAAACAGAAACACACAGCCAGGAGCAGGGGTAAAGAAAGCAGGGATAAAGGAGGGACAAGGACTACCCTCTCTCACCAGCAGTGACTATCAGACTGGCTCAACTATGTGATCCAAAGGGCTTGGAGAATGTTTCACTCTTCAGATAATTTTCTGACAGCACAGCAGTTGGGATAATCCTTTACCAAAGAAAGTATTATCATTTTGGATAGTGTTTTCATCTGTTGGGGTGCCACATACAAATTAGACTGGGATCCTGTAATCCTTTCTCAAGCAGAACTCTCCTGGCCTGCAAATGATCTGTTGCAACACCAAAGTAGTCCTGGCAAAGGCTGAACCTGCTCCTTTGTCGAATGTAGCTCAGTTATGCTCTTTTATTGTTGGTGGTGATAGTTTCCAAGCTGCCTTAGATGTCAGCCCATGACTTGTCCCTATCCTTTAGTGACCTCCAGGTAATAAGAACCTTTTTAAACAAGAGCTAGGTCTATACTCATGTGCTTTCAAAGTGGTTTAAAGGAAGCTGGGGAAGGTTCTTGGGCTTCTCTTCTGATTTTGGTTGTGTGATATTACCACAATGGGGGAGAAATAGAAGGATTTGTTTAGATGGATCTATTCATTTGGCAGCTAAGGTGTAGGTTATGCTCTGAGGCACAGAAGACTTCTTGACTCAGGAAGAAAAGATGAAGCTGAAATCACTCAGGAGGTTAACAGGAAAATCAGTCCACCAGACCTGGTCTTGTAGCCACACCAACATTCAAGAAGTCAAGAAAGCCAACAGACTTCAGGATGATGCACTTCTATGCATCAGCTATGCAGAATCAGGCCCTAAATAGCAAAGGAATGTACTGCAATTCTGTCTTTGCCAATTAAGTGTCTTCTGCTTCTAAATTGAAGAAAACTTCAATGTTAATTTTAAAATATTGCTGGCATTTATCACAGTAATTACTTTAGCCATGTAAAACTCCAGACACCATAAATAGTGTTGATACTATAGATTAAATGCTCCCAAGATACGTATTACTGATGCTACAAAACACATGTGCAGACAAGGATATTCTTCTCCAAGCTCAGCATTTGTTGTCTTCATGCAAAACTGTTTAAGGACACAGAACCATTTAATCATCAGATTTCTGAAAATGACTGATGTTCCTCATCAAAGCCATCCCATTTTATCAGTGATTATATTTTGGAGGAGTAAAAGACGTCTACTTAGAAGCAATTATGTTTTTCAATAAGCAATTTTTAGAGGTTGGAAAGGTTTTTCTTGGGGACTTTGTATTTTCATAGTCTTCAGTTTCCAAACCCTCAGTCTCTGAAAATAAGATCTCTTTGATTTTTTAAAAGGTATTGTTGGTGTATAATCTATAAATGAATCCTTCTGAATTACTAATTAGCTTAGAACATTTTAATTTTATTCTGCCACTGTGCACTTCTGCACCCAAAAGCAGTGAAACGTGTCTGTGCAAGGAGGAAAAACCAGTCTGTTTATCATACACCCTTCCTTAGTATGGACAGGCTTGTGGAGGCAGCTATGGAAAGGTGGATAGAGCAAGCCTTTAGGGATGTCAGAAATAAGCTAGAAACTGATAAAGTAGCAAACTGGGAGGTACTTGAAACCAGAATTTACGCATTGGCCAAGTTTACACATGTAAAGCGTGACCATTAATGCAGTCAGCTGATGTCAATACTATTGATTATAGGCACAGCTGACTGGGAAATATATGCTGCATCTCTGTGATCATTAGTAAAGGATAACATCTCCAAAGAAAATGAAGAGATCTGGCTCTGGTGTGTCCTTGCAGACAGCCTGGCCCATCATGGTTCTGATGAAAGGTTCCCTGGGCTTGTGCTCTCTGTAGGTTTGCCTTTTTACAGGAGGAGGCTGTCTAGAGCCTGCATGCAGCTGGAGGTGGCTGCACCCGTGGAAGCAGCAATGTGCATATATAGTGATGTGTATTGCCTAAAACACACATTTATCACTCCATTGCTCTTTATTAATAGGAGGAAAGATACTAAAAAATAACTCGACCCCAAGACACAGAATAGAGATAAAGCTGTTTTATAGCATCTGAAAGCATGTGGAAAAATTGTTGCATAGCTGGAACTTATTTGGCACTAGGGAAACTATTTGTTGAGCTGCCAGTAAAACGGTAGAAGAGGAATACTTTCAAGAAGACATCCAAACAAGTGCACAGCTTTCTTCCCATGAAACTCAGGGTCAAATAGCACACCTGAAATCATTAGGAACATGTGAAAAATGGGCCAATATTGTCATTGGGAATGATTCAGACAATGGTTGGAAATGCATGTTCATAAGGACACAATCGCTTCCCACCACTTGGGAACTGCTCAGAATTTATTTCTTGAGCACAGTGACTGGCATAGCCTGGGCTGAGTTCCCAGACTTCAGCTCGTGTGGCCCGAAGGGTGCGGTCTGTCTGCAATGCCACTGCTCTTGCTCGAGTTTAACCCAAGGGGAGATTCCATTGCTCATTGACTTCTATCCAGGAGACCCGGCTGCATGCTCTGGCTCAAATGTGGTCAGCTTCTGCAATGCAGTGCTTCAAAAAGCTGTATGGCTAATCTGAATTCTTAAGAGGATGCATATTTTGCTATGGAAAGCAGCATCTGATTTGTTTTCACATGAAAGCATTAACTTAAAGTTAATGTCTTGTGTCCTATGGCCACAGTGGCATTGTCCTAAATATATGTACAAGTATTGTTTCATAAAGTCTTTATATATTCAGTGGCAGTAAAAAATCACAGCACACTAGAAAGTTTATTGTTGTAGGCTTTTTTTAATTTTCATTCAAGCCCCAATGACTTTAGAAACAGAAATAAACCCATATATTTTTTACTTTATTGAAAACCTTATTTGACTTTATATTGCATCTCATACAACAAGGGGAGAGAGGGGTGGGGTTTTTTGTTTTTAAAGTGAAATATTTCAATATACTTTTTGCTCTGCTCCCTGTAACTAAGAGTCTTTGGTGATCATCTTTTGCAGCCAGTATGCTGCTGGTTGTTTAAGAACTTGTGGTCATTATGGAAGATAAATGACAGTCCTTGGAGCCCATAGCTGAAGCACACATTAGTCACTAGTAAATGATGTATAAAAAATATTCAGCTTGCAAAAAGATAATGGTGGTTCCTATTTGAAAATGCAGAAAAATGCACATATCTGGAGCGCAAAAGTGTCTCATCAATATCTCTGTGGGTAGAAAACTAACCTGTCAAGAAGAAAATGTTGAAGAGATGGAGATATTTACGGACTCACAACATTGATCATAATGATGTAAAGGACTATTAAAACAAACTTAAAATATAAGATACTGCAAGTATACCAATTAATTATTTTTTCTTTGCAACCTAGGAATGCTCTAAAAAAATTCAGTAAGGAATTGCTCATTCCACATCTTTGACCTCCAGTGATCCTGCCTTCCCTCATTTCACTGTTATTCATAAATTCAATAGTCATTCCTCCTTTGACCTTTTGCTAATGGCAAAGTCCTTCACCCCATACAGTGCTGGAGCTGAGGACTGGGACTCACAGTGGGAGAAGCCCAGAGGGCAGCAGTGTGTCCTGGTCACTCTGGCATTGCCAGGGCTGTAGCAGCATCACAATGTAGGAATGTGGTGCCTCCATGGCAGCACTGTTCTCTGGCCCTCTTCTCCCACGTGATACCTCCCAGATCACCCCTGCATTACACAGGAAGTCCCATTGCCCTCACAGAAGAGGGCAATGCTGCCATTTCCTTGGTGTGGAAATAGGGTGCAGATATCCCACGTCAGGGGTCCAGTCCCCTGGCTCAGGTTAGCACCAGACTTTTCTGAGTGAGCCACATCACAGGACCAGGCCACTGGTGTGTGATGGTTAAAGACCTGCGGTGGAGAAGGCAGCTCCCTGCCAGGAGAGGGGCATCAATTTCTAGACAGTGGCTTCGGTCCTTATGGACCTCTTTTCCTTTCCTTTTGTTCCTGGCTCCCTTAACGACCTAATGAGGGACCCTTTTGGAACATGTTGCTGGTAGGGCTGAACTGACTCGCTGCTGCAGCAAGCAGACTCAGTCCTTCCTACTCCACTTCCCCTATCCTCAGGCTTAGTGCTCTGGCCTTACCTCTGTTGGATCTAGTGCTTCTCTGACTCTTTGCAGGGCCCATTCAACTCTCTCATCTGGAAGAAAACAAATACATAAATATACACACATACATATACATATAAAAATCCCCATATAAAAATACATATATAAATATATATATAAATAAACAGGCTTTTTGATCACCTTAATTTTCTGCCAATGGTGTGCCATCAACAAGCAATCCTCTGAGGACCAGGGTAACTGGACAGAAACAGCAGGAGAATGGCAAGGAGAATGGGGGAAAGAAGTGAAGGGAGAAAGAAGTGATGGGGTGGAGAGAGCAGGACCACCCCTTCCAGGGGCAGTGAACCATTTAAGTGTCCCAGCTGTGCCTTTGAACAGTCATTTGAGTACACAGGTAGAGCACAGGGAAACTTTCCATGAAGCTGGGAGAGCCAGTGGGAGGGCAGGCAGCAGTTTGAGATTGCTGTGATGGGCAATTTGGTACCCACCTGGATGGCTGGTACCTGGACCTAGAAGGCAAAATCAATCAATCATGCTAATTTTAACTTTCCTTTTCATTAGTAACTGCAAATTCTGCTGGAGAGCAGAAAAGTGACAGTGACACCTGTTGAATATTACAGATAACCGAGAAAGCTACTGGTGCTTTATTCCCTGTCAGCACACAGAAGCAATACAAACTCCTTCATGGGAGGCCTCTTGGCATGTGCAGTGCTCTGGGTCACTGTGCAGCTACTGAATGATGTCATAGACAAATATTCACCTCTAGCTCCTTCCCGGCACTCTTTGCTTCGGTGGGGGTGGTATGAAATGGTAACCTACTTCTACAGGAACAGTCTGTAAGATACAAAAGGAAAAATTTTTCTGCAGATCTGGACATCAGTAAATGACATGTGTCCAAGCAGATGCTGCCCAGCTGCTTGAAACAGGACCTAGGGCCCTGCTGCTATCAGCAGCATTTGAGCTGTCTCCTGAAGCTCTCCTGTTGTGGCACAGACAACTTTGGCTATGAGCACTTTTCTTGATCTTGGAAAGATGCAAAAGGAATTATTATTGTTTTGAAGTTTTGAGGTTCAGTCCTTTCTCCAACTTCTGTAACCTATGGGAATAGGGAGAAATTTTGCAGAAAGGGAAGCCTGGAGAAATCACCTGCCCTCTGCTAAACCTTGCCCACGTGGCTGGCATTTAGGGGAGATCAAGAGCTAGTTTAACCCCCTCTGCATAACAGAAAGCTGTTCAGCACTCCTACACCCAAACAACAAATTGCACCTGCCCACCCTCTGACCTGTTCAGCACTTCTGTAATGAAAACCAGTCAAATCCAGCGTGTCGCAACTTTGTTATCAGAAAAGAGAGAGAAATCTCTTTAGCAGCCCTTTATTTACTCCAGAAGTAACCTTGAGTTGTCAGCTGGAGAGGGATACCTTTCCTCTCTGTATCTACTTCACATTTCCCTCCCTTCCAAGGTTCAAATCCAAGGCAGTGTCTGCTGCTGTGGGGGGGAGGAACAATGGCGTGTTGCTGAGTGCCTGGTTAAGATATTTATAGGTGCACCTTCAGAGCCCAAAACTGCACCCTAGCATTATGTTTTCTAGACACAAAAAGCGGTTATATGTTTTCAGCTGAAATGGTTTTTATTCGAAATGAAGACACTCAGCACCATAAAAAGTACAAAATCAAACTCAGCCAGAGGCAGCCTGCTGAGCATTTCTTAGATGAACTCTGCTGCAGAACAATGAGAGCAAAATTGCTGCTTTTCCAGGAGTACAAGAAAGGACTCGGGAAGTCAGTCCCCCACCAGCAAAGGTAGTTACCTCACAGCTGCTTACTAAAGCACGTTGGGAAAGGGTACTCACTCTCATTCACAGCCTTTCTATGCTGAAATTTTCATTGAAAATGGGGAAGGGGAGGGACATTCTGGAAATGTAAAACTCTTGTGCATCTCTTCCCTTCCTCTGTCTCCTGGCCAAGGGGTTTTACTGCCACTCTGCTGGGGAATTTGGGGTGGAAACTAGCTTTGAGGCTGTCTTACTTTGCATGAAAGCTTTTTATATTTGTGCCCTGCATTCTAGGGAGCAAGGAAGGTAGATTAAAAAAGAAAAAAAAAAAGAAAGAAAAAAGCAAATAGACAAGCAATTAAATAGACTGGAAATATTTAGCATGGAAAATAGATGACTGATTAATATCTGCCTACCTAGATAACCTTATATAAAACAAACAAACAATCAGAAGCACCAGGTGTATCAATTGGGAGATATTAAAAGTTGAATATGTCATTGTGGTTTGAGTAATGTCGCTTCCACAAGCAGTTGACAACAGAGATTAAAAAACTTATTAAACATAGAGCCCAGCCAATCAGAATCATGGTTGAAATTGTTTTAAATGTGCCATACGTGGGGGTGAATCATATAATACGTTAGGTTGGAAGGGACCTTTAGAGGTCTTCTAGTCTAATCCCCCTGCAGTAAGCAGGGACATCTTCACTAGATCAGGCTGCTCAGAGCCCCATCAAGCCTAACCTTGAATATCTCCAGGGATGGGGCCTCCACTACCGAGCAACCTGTTCCAGTGATCTACCACCCTCATATTAAAGAATTTTTTCCTAATATCCAATCTAAATCTCCCCTTTTTGAGTTTAAAACCATTGCTCCTCATCCCATTGCTACATACCCTCATGAACAGCTTTCTTATAGGCACCTGTCAGGTACTGGAAGGCCACTATAAGGTTCCCCCGGAGCCTTCTCTTCTCCAAGCTGAACAAGCCCAACTCTCTCAGCCTAAATCTATAGGAGAGATGCTCCAGCCTTTTGATCATTTCTGTGGCCCTCCTCTGGACAAGCTCCAACAGGTACATGTCCTTCTTGTGTCCTTCTTGTGTTGAGGGCTTCAAAGCTGGACAAAGTAAAGTGCAGCTATGTACTGTTATGGGGAGAATAAAATCATACACCCAGGCAGAATGCTAAGGGAAAGAGAAGTCCAGTAAGCTTTTAAAGTTCCTGTCTATGGCCAATGTGATTTTATAAGCTGAATTGTCTTATGGCCCTTAGTCATTGAGAGTCCTTTTTAGCTTATGTATTTTGCCCTTCTTCCACTTTCTTCCCCTCCAAGAAAGAGAAAATGTGACCTCTGAAAAGTTTGGTTGAAGAGACAGCACCCAGGATACTGGGTTGAATTGGTTTGATGGCTAAGGAAGCACTCTGGGAAGAGATGCTCTGCTGAGGTTTCTGACCTTTGCCAGTCACAGTGAGCACCGGGAAGTGCTTGGAAGAGAAGAAGAAACTCTCTTCAAAGGGAACAATATGAGACCCTGCCCGAGCTTCACAGGGAAAAAGACAAAGCTTGTGAATTTAGGCAAATGATTTAGCCTACGGTCATTGGCTGGAAATAAAACTACAAAGGTTACAAGAGAGATATTGGCTTTTGGAAAACAGTGTCCTGCAAAATGTGAGAAGCTGAGGATAATTAAAGCTGTGTCTTCCTTTGGAAATGGGTCATTTGTGTATTTAGGATTAAAACCAAGGCTAACTTTGGCTTTGGGCAGGAGTCTGTGAACAGTGATGAATAGCTTATATATTTGTTTTAAAACATCTCCAGGACTACAGTTTAGAAATGGAGAAAAGAGACAGGCTTTACTGGAATAAATTAAACACTGCAGCCTAATTTGTCATTTGAATAAATTATATTAATCACACAATGTTTTGGAATTTGATGTGCTGGGTTTTGACAGGATTGGTCTCCAACTCGTATCCTCTACCAGGGAAGTTAACACTGGATTGAAGACCCTGACTCACATCAGCAAAGCAACACTACTCGCAACACATTTTTGTGAGTAAATTCTCTTGCTAAGTCAAACAAGGCAATACAATTCCAGCCTGACAGGGGAAAGAAAGGAGATGAAAAACTCAACTACCTACTCAACACAAACCTTGATCAGGGAGACAGGAGGTTTTACCATGTCCAGTAATTCTTCTGTCAGTGGTCAGGAGTTAACATAACAGCAATGAAATGATATGCAGGGCGTTTTCTTTTCATTCATTCAGACAACTTCTCACTCAGCTTTCAAGAATGCCATTCCTCCCATCTTAATTATCCCGCAGCACTGAGGAATGGCTCTTCTGTGGAGTAGGTAATCCCACTGCTGTCTGGTCATCTAACACCTCCCTTGCAATGCTTAGGTCACTAGGGCACTGCTTCTTGATAGCTAGTTAATTCTCTGGATTTCTTTTTTAAAAAAATAATGATAACTGGAAAGCCTGAATTGCTTTTAAAAAGCAAAGAAGAATGTGAGGCTGCTTCAGTTCAAGGTTGCTTTTCTGGTGCACTGGAGGGAGAAGATGGCAATTCATGTGAGGGAGAGCACCATTGCTAAGGTAGCTCTTAAGGAGCAAAGAGAGAGTGAATGTGTGAGTCCTAATTGTGAAGCACCATCAGACATCCTCCAAGATGGATTTATTTTATGCTCCCCCATCTTCGAGACCTTTACTCTCTCCATACTGGAGGTTTGTGGCAGTGAGGTGATGATGCTGAAAGCTGGCATATGCTGGGAGACTGACAGCCAGCTCTGTGAGCAGGGCTGGCAGCATCCCTGTGCTCCGGGGTGATGAGAGCAGAGGCTTTGTCATGGGATAATAAAATATTAGTTTGTTCAGGAAACATAGATTTCCCTCACACTTGGGTACTGTGGGTGAGAGTTTCTCTGTGACTTCGGTGAAAATCCCAAATAGCTGCTTTGACATCAGGATGTGTCTGTGTATGTGTGTGCGAGATGTTTTTTGCACTGGTGTGAAAGGCATTAGGGAATCTGATGTCTTCTACCAAAACTATCTGGAAGCTGTTGGTTCAGGAGGAGACTGGCATTAGCAGGCTCTAGGGATAGCTATTTATATGTATATTTTAAACTGCAGTTGTGCTCAGGAAAACCACTTTAAAAATAGCAATATGCTTCTGTATTTCCCTGGTTGCCACATGAGTTGTCGTGTATTCCCAAGGATAAATCTGGGTTTTTTCCTCCCTAACTGCCAGCACTAGAAATTCAATCTGAGGCAAAACAACATCCTTGTCTTCTCACATATCATCACCAGTAATAAAAACCTGAAGATCAAAGTGTGCCCTTGGTGACACCTCTACAACCACTTCATCTGCAAGTGATCAGCCCTCAGTAGAAATCCTGCCAACGTTTCTGTCCTGGTGTCTGAGAAAGTGCTGAACCCAGGTTGCTCTTTGTGTTCGTTGCATCTTCCTTGAGAGCAGAAGAAAACCAAGAGTAAAACAATCACTTTAGAAAT
The DNA here is from genome assembly GCA_020800305.1 of Porphyrio hochstetteri. Taxonomy (NCBI): domain Eukaryota; kingdom Metazoa; phylum Chordata; class Aves; order Gruiformes; family Rallidae; genus Porphyrio; species Porphyrio hochstetteri. The sequence goes on along the minus strand of CM036908.1, from coordinate 61,563,880 downwards.
GGGAAGGATGGGGATGTGGTTGCATGTAGTATTACCTCATTGTTACTAGGTCAATGTTACTCACCTGTTGAGAAGGTGCCGATTTTGCCTTTGCAGACAAGATGTATGCTGCAATGCACTGGGACTGGCAAATGTCAAAGTCTGATGATGCTGTTACTGTCCCTGAAAAGTCGCTTTTAGGTGTGGGGACTAGAGGAAACTAACTCTGAAGCCTCTAAGCCATGGCTTTAAACTTGAGGAATTCAGTGACTCCCCCTTAGGCTGCAACTCATTCTCTGCTTCTCACACCACTTTCCTGGCCCAAAGAGGACATATCCACACAGAAAACAAGCTAAAACACCCTGATTATACAGAGTGCTTAAGCAGATGATGAGGGTTGATGCATGACATGCTCAAATTTAAGAATTTATTGAAACAGGTCCATACAGGCAGAGCTGGGCTTGCTACACCAAGGGTTTCAAACCAGGGTTGTGGTGCCTTGCAGCTCTGATCCACACTTGGAGAGCCGTGCAGCTCCAAGGGATGCACACGCTGTGCTGGCAGTGGGTCCCAGCCCTCATCTTGCTGGCACCAAAGCTGTGCCCAGCCTTGGATGTAAATCTAATCTTGTTGGGACCTAATGGAGTGAGGAATTTGACACACCTTTTCCCTTTCTCGATGTGAGCCATATGGCTGCCGACTCTCACAACGGTTCCTTGATCTGAAGATGAATGAGCATTAACATATGTTCTCTGGAGTAATTAAATATGTGATCATAAACACAGTCTGACTCACTGAAGGTAGAATGTGCTACAATGGGACCCACCTCCAGCAGCCGAGCAGGATCTTTGGAGAAAATTAAACAAATGGGATTTGGAAAGCTCTTAGGGGGCTGCCAAGCCCATCCCAAGTGTGAGTTAAACCCCAGCATTTGACCTCTTTTTTTTCATATTCATGCAAGACAGGTTTGCTGATATGCAGGAAAGTCTGTTTATACTTTGTCACTATGAAGAACCTGCAAAGATTGGTTTTGCTGGGGGCAGCCACAAAGAGATTATAGTCAAGCCAGTCCTAACAAGCCAAGCATCTACCTGTGGTCCTGAATGGAGATAACAGTGCAGCAGTTCGCATTCAGCATCAGAAAGGTAACCAATAAGAAACACTGTAAAAATTAAAAAAGACATGTTCTGTGTCAGAGAATAAATGTTAGTAAACTAAAAGATGAAAGGCTAACCTGAACACTACTGAAGTTGGTAGGAAAACTAATAATATCAAGTGAAGAAGGATTTCACCTCAAGAAATACAATATTGGTAAGTGTATAGGGAATTTTCAAGGTTGCAAGATGAAAATTTCTGGTTCACGACTATTGCAGAACAGGTATTCTTGAAGTGAGTAGAGGCTCTTCTCGCTTATGAATAGGAAATCTACACAAAGTGAGTTGATGTATCTGAAATTATGTTAATGGAGGGGGGAAGAAACAAACTCTTAAAAACCTCCCATGCCCAAAGGTATCGATTTGAATTCAACGTTTGATATAATGGAGCCTGCTACTTTATTTTCTGGATATTTTGGAGAACAGAACTTTGTTTAAAATAGCTTTTCTGGACAATTTCCCAACATATTGTATGTCAAAAGGCAAACAGAATAAAAGGCAGATTTGATGTAAATAATTTATTGCTAATACTTTGCTTAGAGAACGATGAATCAGAGTAACAGCTCAGGTTTAGATCTTCTGCCTCTCTAGGTCATGATATATTTCTGTCTCTAAGTCCTTTCCCATTCTTCACCCTTTCATGTCTCCATAAAGCGTCTTGAAAAGAAAGTAATAGCCTGAGTCCTGATGTCCAAGCACTGTCAAATGGATGGAGAAAAAAATGTGACAAATGTAAATGTAAACTCCACACTGCTATGCAATAGTGGGGCATAATTTGCATAAATATTGTTTGCAAAGAGCAATTAGCACTTCATTTACATTCAGTGAAGTAGCAATTTGCACATTTTCAGGAAACAATTTCTTTACCCATATGTGCAATTTTTGTGCACTGCAATTGACATGCTAATAAAAAGATGTTAATAGACCGATTTTTTTTTACTTTATATCACAGTGTACTGAAATATTGATTCACTCTCCTGAAATATTGATTTGGTGGGCTATTTGTAAAACCAGAAAAATGCAGATTTGAATTTTTAAAACTTGCTTTTTAAAAAAAATATCAGAATTAATTTCAGTTGTCTGCAGTCTTCATGCTCTTTAAGCAATATTTTAATGGGTATTTTTGTCAGAGAAATATAATAAACATTATTAAAAAACATTAGCAAATTCAGTTTCCTAATCTGCAATAACAATGAGTGTATTTGCATATCACAGTATAAAAATAATACAGTCCATTTTCTAGTGTCAATAGAGCACTTAATTCTCCATTAAATGTCAATAAATATATTTCACATTTATATAGCATTTTTTTCAGAATGCAGAAGCTTCCTAATTAAGAGACAAATTTTGTAGTTATTTGGGGCACAGAATGTTTTCTTTAGCAAGAATTAACACAGGAATTGGTCACGAAAAGAAGAGTCCTGTGAGTTCAAGTGTCAATGGGCATTTCTGGCCTCTACAGCAGGAGGAACTGATGTTAAAGTGAAATTTTTATATGTTCTTCAGCACCATTGCTAATGGTTGTTCTGTTTGTTGCATTTCCTTTAGCATTTTGTCATTTCTACCATGACACATGTGTTTGGGGAGAGGTTGGGATTGGAGATCCCATAGAACTTTGTTTTTACCATGGTTGGCAGCTACCGAAGGAGTGGAGAGAAATATTTTGGGCAAGATTATTGAGTTTTGGAGTGTTGCGTTTTTCCATTTGTAATCTGAGTTTCCTAGAATGTGTTATTTTTGGAGATTGTTCAGTTGTCAATCCTGAAGAGGGGTAGGCATCAGCATATAGCAGCAGAGAAGGATGCTGATAGACAGGAATTCCCTGGCCAAGCAAGCTGTACACAGTCTGCCTCTGCTCTGCAACCCATGGAACAACATGTCCTGGTCATGCATCCTCTAGTAGGAAAGTCTCAGATGAACACATTAGCTAAATTTGTCCTAGCTATGGCAAGCTCAGAGTACAGACAAAGTGGAATGGGTCTGTCTTTGCTGCCCGTGTGCAGACAGTGTTAGTGGGATGTCCAAACATCACAAGACACATCTGAAAATACTGCTTATGCTGTACATTTTAGTAAAAGGCATTATTTATCAATTGCTGATCAATCAGAAAGAAAATGAATACCAAATACCTGGTGGAACAGCAAAGACCCCACCAAATCCACTTCTTACATGCTTATTAAAGTAATTGTTACAATAATGAGTGTGTACTCCTTGTCTTTTCATCTCTGCCACAAGATAAGGAATCACTATGGTTGCACCCGGGAGTGTGACATTCAGATCTATTTTGATGTCTTATTATTACTGTTGTTGTCTTTTTACTTTGCAAATCACAGATCTATATTTCATCTCCTATACTGAGCATTCAAAGCTCTGCTTTGATCAGTGTAAAATGCATGTGTCCCTGACACAGGGTGGGACTTCTGTTTGAACCTACAAAGTAGTTAATTTTGAGCTCACTTGTGAATCTCTGATTTGCTAATAATTATTTTACTCTATTTTTATTTACCCTTTCTTCTTTTTTTTAATTTCATTTTTTTCCTAGTCTCTTACTGAACTTCTGAGGCCTTTGGCAATAATTATGCATAATATAGCTGCATCTGAGCTACACAGGAACTTCTGGGGACCTCAGGATTTACCCAAGCAGTGAGTGTTATTCTCCCTGAACAGACCTTCAAGGAAAGTCCACCAAATCATTTTATAACTGATCCTTGTACACTATAAACAAATAATACCATAATAAGTGGAATAAATTGTTGAACCTTTAATGTTTCTGAAGCCTCAATGGGACTACATTTAGCAAACACCTCAGAACATCACAGGAGAGGTCAATAATAAGAGAGCTATGTGACATTTGGGAGTCCTCTGACCTTCAGAAAGCCCATGGGTTTATTGTTTTCAAACCCAAATACATCTATCCATTTTCTGTGGATTACCAATAACTAAATCCATTGACAGCAACTGATGCATACCTGACATCCGTGGATGGGGTAAGCTGGGACCAGCCAGTGTGGGTTAGCTGGCAGGTATTTTTGGCTTGGACTGACACATGGAAACAGAACTCTGCAAAACCACCAGATTTATGTGGTGTGTATTCATCTGCTGAGTTGAAAACTGCACCAACCCAGGAATATGATGATCTGTGACTATTTTTTTTTTTTAATTTATTTCCACTTCTTTCTCAGTAGCCTCGAGAGATGATGTATCAGGCCAGACCTCCTGCTGGCTGTAATTAGGTTAGTACCACCGCCTTCAGCTGAGCTGAGGAACATTTGTCACTATCTCACGTATGAGCAATGTGACTAATGAGGCCACAATACACTCAGGAACTATTTGAGGACCATAGTCACCTCATTTCCCTCCAAGTCTTTGCTGAGGCTGTCAAGGTGCATTTTGGTGGTGCGACTTTACTGAGGCTGACAGCCTGTAGGATGCTGAGTGCGGGCTGTGACATGATTGTGTGGTGGAGAAGCCACAGAACCCTTGTACTTTACCCTTAACCTATGGCTCGAGAATCAGGTTAAATCCACTTCCCCCCATTGGAGGGCCACTGTCCCATCCCCAGGCAGTGGCAAAGCCCAGACTGAATGTTTCGGGTTCTTTTATGCTCGCAGCCTCATCAGAGGTAAACAGTCACCAGAGAGTTTCTCCTACCTCCAGGAATTAAGGATGTGCCTCTCAGTCCTGATTTATTCACTTTTGAGGCAGAGTTTAATTCTGTGAACCATCTCTCTCCCCAGTCTTTGCATTTATTTTTGGTGGGAGCAGTTGCCTGCGGCATGAACACTTGAAGACTAGCTCAGTGTTAATAGTTGTCAGGGAAAATGAAGAGGCTATTCCTCACATTAGATTTTCACCCTGCATGACAAATGCTAGTTTGAGCAGATTAAAAATCAATGCATGGCACAATATGTCTCACATAAAGCTCCTACATGCTATTAATTGGCATGCTACCCATTAGCTGCTGTTAGTGTGTGTGTCTATGGAAGCGGAACAGAGACTGGTGCAGACAGGTGGGTCAGAACCTCCTTTGCTGTAAAGTAGTGCAGCAGCCCTGGAACTAATTGAGATATGCTGATTAGTAGCATCCGGTTACTTGGACAATGATTTGAGATGCTTTTTCTCTTTTTTTTAACTGAAATGTTGTTCAGCTTGTGCTTAATTAGAATCAACAGCAGAGGTACTCTGTGATACGTCTCCCCTGCAACCCAAACCCTGATTAATCACAAAAATAACTCATTTAAAAGCATGGTGTAGTTTATAGATAGATTTTTTTCCTTTTGTGGTGGATCATTGATTGCTGACCTTGAGAATTTCCCAGGGAAATGACTTGATCTAAAGAAACAAATTAGTTAATGGCTGCACATAAAAATGATTTTACAAAGAAAACAAAAAAAACAGATAAAAAGCAAAGGCTGAGGTTCTTTTTCAAAGCCATATTAGGGCTGAGGAACTTTTGAGTGGTCTTCAGGAAAACCCCCTGAGCATGACTTTGCAAAGTGAAGGATAAACTGCTTTGTGAGTGCTGGGCACCCCTGACACCAGGCTCTGGGCACCTGACTCACTTTGGCAAAGAATCACAGAACATTAGGAGTTGGGAGGGACCCTGAAAGACCATCTAGTCCAACCCCCCTGCCTGAGCAGGATCACCTAGACTAAATCACACAGGAACACATCCAGAAGGGGTTTGAATGTCTCCAGAGAAGGAGACTCCACGACCTCTCTGGGCAGCCTGTCCCAGTGCTCCCTCACCCTCACAGTGATAAAGTTCCTCCTTACATTCGCATGGAACTTCCTCTGCTCCAGCTTGCAGTCATTGCCCTTTGTCCTATCACTGGCCATCACTGAGAAGAGCCTGGCTCCATCCTCCTGACTCTCACCCTTTACTTATGTATAAACATTAATTCGGTCACCCCTCAGTCTCCTCCAAGCTAGAGGCCCAGCTCCCTCAGTGTCTCCTCATAAGGAAGGTGTTGCACTCTCTTAACTATCTTGGTGGCCTTGCACTGGTCTCTTTCCAGTTCTATGTCCTTCTTGAACTGAGAGGCCCAGAACTGGACACAATATTCCAGGTGATCTCACCACGGCAGAGTAGAGGGGGCCTCAATCCCCCCTCAATCTCCAGTAAATCCAGTTTTGTTCTGAGGATAAAAAAAGTTCAGAGGTCTTCCCCAAAGTTGCTGCTAGACTTCTGCATGTCATAAGAACTGCCCCCATTACACACACTGTCTTGCAAGAGATAGAAACAGAAACAGGGAAAGTGGACCCACCAGGGACTTTGTTGCTGTGTGGCTGGTGAGGCCACAGCCTTGCTGCCAGTTCTGCTCAGCGCCTCTCATGCTACAGAGGGGCATTGGAAAGAGGGAGAGGACAGCTGTTTTATCAAGGGAAATAGTGTCTCCCAGTAATTGTCCAGGTAGAAGAAAGCAGTTGAATAGAGCAGAATGCTGAGACAACCTTTGTTACACACACACAGGGGCTTTTGGATGCTGAATGTCTGTAAGTACAGAAAGCACAGGCTCCAGGTGCAGAGCATTGAGCAGATCTAGTGCTGTTCAGCTGCACAGGACCTCAGTGACTGCTTGACTTCTGGATCTGGTGATATTACAGTCTTTGGCAGTCACAGGTTAAGCTGCAGATGTAAGTTATTGATGTAATATGTAATGACCCCATTTAATCTAAAGCAGGGCAGAGCTACATTTATCCTCAGGCTGGGTTTTGATTGCTCGGACTCTGTGGGTTCCCAATTCACTGATCTCCCTTCTGTCATCTCCCTCCTCCCCTTCATTCCTTTTATTCTTTTAAGCAGTCTCCAACTCTCCTATGCTTTTCTAACATCTTTTTTTGTGCCAGAAGAAAATATAAATTCACTCCTGAAGCTTGTTCTGCCAATGCACTCTTCACCTGTGCAGAACCAGGGGTCAGAGCCTTGCTAGAGTTTGTCCTGCCCTTCCCATTACCTCTGTCCCCTTAAAAGAGGACAGGAGAGGCAGGTGAGAAAATAACATGCCATTCTGGGACTGCACCCCTGCAAGCTGCTACAGCTCTCGCAGGCAGTAAGGCGCTGTGGGGAGTCTGACACCACTGCTCACTCAGAGCTTAGGGTTAATTATGCTCTGAAAGTCTTATGCTTTCATTTTATTCTTAGAAATTTTATCTGCAGCCTGGCCTTGCTCAGTTCAGAGTAGGGGTAGGTTTGAATATATTTGTTTTTCTTTGCATATGAAAATACAGAGGTTATTGTATCTGGACACAGTAATGACATTCAGTTGCTTCCTCATAACTGCTCCATTAATGTCTGTCAGCATAGCACCTTCTCTGCCCATAACCTCCTTCCAGACAAGACAGCTATCCTAGCAGAATGGAGACACTTAAAAAAAAAATGCTTGTACCAAAAAAGAAAACCCAACAACCAAGAAAAAAAAAGAAAAAAAAGACAAAATGTCAAGATGTTCCCAGATGAGATGCCCTGAGTGATTCACGATGCAGTAGTAGCTGTGAAGAAGTGCAGATGTGACAAGTGGCTGACAGTTAGGTACTCTGTCTATAAACCCTCTGAACTAGTGGCAGACACCTCTCAAAGACAGCAATTACCATGAGAAACCTCTCCCAAAAACTGGTCCTTGCAGCAACTACCATGGATATGTGGGATGACTGAATCCCATCTATGAGCTTCAGAGGATAAATAGCATAGATCAAGACTTGTGGGGTAATGATAATGGATTAACATAATAACAGAACAGACCAAAGAGTAGGAATAAAATAAACCCCAGAGCCTGGAGCTGGTTCACTGCATTAAATGGGCAAACTGCATTTGTTAAACCATTTGCTAAAATGGGCTGAGGCAGCTGTTTGAGCTCAAGTAAATCAGGGAGAAGTTGCCTTTGGGTGACTGAAGAGCTGGCTCAGAAGCAGCACTTTGGGCTGGTTTTCTCTGCCTGGAATATAGACATATTGCTCCCTGGGCATCCTTCTGCAGCAACACTGCTGTGACTCTCTGCCTCCTCTCCTGAAATAAGTAGTGTATTACAGGTATCAAGATGGTAGCCACCTTCTAGACATGTAGCCATTATTTTTCCTAGATCACAGAAATGATATATCCAAGGTAAAATAAATACATAAACAAATAAAGTTGTTCACAAAAATGTTTTTGTCTGAATAATTAATTCCTCAGCAAATTTTCTCATAATAAAACATGTTCTAATGAGCTATCAGGAGGAGAGAAAATTCATCACTTACCTCACAAATATCAACTTGAGAGCACTGCTCATGTCAGATGGCATAATTAATGACTTGAGACGGAGCATGGAGAAATACAGCCAAAACCACAGACCCCATCAGTCATTCCACATCAGTCCAACTCACACAGTGTTACTTGATCCACAGAGGATTGGCCAGGTGACTAGAAGGAGATATGGGGCTGAAGGGAATACAGGCAAATGCAGTATATATGATCTTGATTTATCCAGGTTGGGTTTCTGCTTATCACAGAGGTGACAATGGCAGTTGATCCTGCAGCCCAGTTTTCTTTTTTGTGACTTTTTTCAGACAAATAGAACTTACAGACTTTGGACTCTGCCCTCCCTGATGCTGAGCAAGACATCATTGCACTTGAATGTCAACAGACATTCCCCTTGGGGTTTCTTCCCAACAAGAGTTGGGAGTTCAATCCCTGTGCAGAAAGCCCAGGTGGTGCCCTGGTGCGAGCAAGCCCCCTCTGAGCTGCGGGCAGGAGGTCTGGGATCTTGTGTTCAAGATGTGCTTGGTCATGGTGGGGTTGCAGCAGGAAGACATCTGTACTTCACTCCTTGTATTGGCACCACCAGAGCTGGGGGGATGTGCAGCCTCCTCTCATCACATGTCTTGGGCAATTGCAGGCGCTACCCTGCTGGCTTCCTCCACAGTGCAAAAGGGACCAAATGCTGACCACACAGCTGCTCCAGGGGTAACCCACTCCTAAGGACATTAACAGAAGACGACATCTGTTTGATGTCTTCTGTTTCCTGTGATATGAGCAAGAATGAATAATCATTCACCTTGCCTTGGGCCTTTCTCCCCCAGTTTCACCATTTTAAGGAAACTAAACCTATTTAAGTCTTCTTTATAAAACTCCATCAAATTTACTCCACTAAAACAACTGTGTGTTTCAGAAACCACGTTCCAGCCCAGTGTAGTTTTTTAAAATTTTATTTTAGGATTTAAATGAGAAGAGAGGTTGAGAAATCCAGGCAGCTGCCAAATGCGAGCTGGCTGACAGGTTGGATTCCTGCCTCTTTGCTCACTCCAGTATGTGGTCGCTCCAGCTGACCAAGTGCTGTGCTTCAGTAGCCACCCGCCTCTGAAGCGCAGCTGTTTTACATGTCTGTTAGCATTTACACATGCCTACTTGTATTTTCTGAAACTCTCCAATAAATGCTCACTTGAGGTTGTTCCTCAGGAAAGACAACTTTATATGCTCTACAAGTGACCCTCACGTTTCACCTCAGCAATAACCTTTCTGCAGCAGAGCCCTGTGGTTGCTGGTGGTAAGATCTGAGCATTGGGCTTGCCCGAGGCAAAGAGCCCTTGGCATCTGCTGGCCCCTTCTGTGGGCCCCAGTGTAAGCAATAACTGAGCTTTTATGTTGGTGTTGACCTCCCAAGTTAACTTCAGAAAACATTCTCTGGCAAATCTGATGTGTCAAGTTTCAAAGAAAAGAGTTTTCCAGCTCAGTCCAGGTCTGATTCCCTTCCAGATAAAGGACAAAACCCTTTGGGAATCCAGCACTTCTTGGAAGCAAGGTTAAGAGCCATAAAATTTCCTCCTTACTACCAGACTGAAATATCAGTGAAATCTTTTCTGTTAGGAGTGCACATCTATGCCCACAGGATCAGGTCTGTGCTCTATAATTCATCTGGCAAAACTGAAATACAATTTTTGATGATCAGAGTTGGGTATTGCCTGACACATTTCATATATACTGACAGAAGTTTTTATTCGAAAAGCAGGATCTGCCTAAAAAATACTTTCCCTGTATGGATAAAGCAAGATTTCAAGATAATGTGCATTACAAATGGCTTACAACGAAGCTGAATTAATGTCTTTTCTGGGAAGCCCCCAGCACCATAGAAAAACAACTCCTTTAGTGCCCAATGGAAACACAAGCCTGAATTCCCATGTGGAGTATATTTGGGGTCTCAGTTCCTCATCTGCTCCTCTAAACACTACCGTGGAAGTGGCACGGTGCCTAAAATGAGCAGAAAAAACCCTGAGATTAAGACGTGATCTGAGACCTGTGGTGGATCACAGGCTGGCTATGGCTAGGAAATGGGATTAGGAAATGACTTTACATGGAGATGGAGGTGATTGTGGTGTCTTGTGTTGGTAGGATGATTCATGTTTAAATGGAAAAAATAAATTGGGATTGAGGGGAAATTCTAATTTGGGGTCAGTTTAATGTGGATTTTTGTGCTGTGAGAAACTGAGCACAATTCCCATTTCCCTCTGTGATGCCTTCTTTCTTGCATCCTGGCCATGCAGTTTTGGGTGCTACAGCTGAAGGGATGCTCTGGTGATTTTCAAGAGCAGTGTGGAGCCCGGGGCTGGTCCCTGCCAGTGCAGAGCAGGGTGGATGCTCCCCCCACGGGAGTCAAGGGAACACTGACTGATCCCACCACCCACGTACCACTGCTGCGCTGATCTGTTCTCAGCTCCATGTCTAGCTGGCCTTTAGGGCTATTTTCTCCCACCTTTACTCCATCTCCCAGCCAGGGGACAATGAATGTGATCCCGACCCCGAGCAGCCCCAAACTGACACCAAGGCTCAGCAAATTATTTCACTTCTGGTGAGCCCTTGATGCCACTTGCAATATCTTTTTGGAGGTGAGGGGGAAGGGGGTAGGGGGTGTGAACAGTTGGGCTAGGAAGAAAACCACTTGGTCTTCAGGTCCTGGCGTGGCTGTGCCTCTTATTGCCATCATCAGAGGTTGGTGGCCAGGTTTTAGAAACCAGAGCGAAAATTTGCTGGGATCCAGCAGCCAGGGTGAAGCTTGCTGCTCTTTTTTTTTTTCCTTTTTTTCCTTTTTCGGTGGAGGTGTGTCTGTCAGGGCCATCGACACGGATGACATCAGTGTCCTTTGTCATTAGGAGGATACCCCACTTGGAGCGGGTGGTACCCAGCCCTGCTGAGGGGGTACGGACTGGTTTAACCCCCTGGGCGCCAGGGCGTATCAGCGGGCAGATTTTCCCGAAGAAGGATCCCCCCGCAACAGCTCTTCCTCTCCGCTCCCCCCGCAAGCCCTGAAGGCATCAGTATGGGCAGCTCGGGCCGCGGGAGAGGCATCAGCCGGGTCCGGAGGAGGCATCTCATTGCATTGCATTGCATTGCATTGCACTGCGCATCCTCCCTGCCCACCCCCTACTGCTGCAGGCTTCCTCCCTTCATCCCTCCATCCTCCCCCCTCCTTCCGCTCCGCATCCCTCCTTCCTGCATCCCTCCTTCCTGCAACCTTCCCTTCTGCATCCCTCCCTCCTGCATCCCCCCTTCCTGCATCCCCCCCTCCTTTCCCCCTCTGCCTGCGCAGAGCCGCGGACATGGTGCTCAGCAATTTCCTCTTCGCTCAGTGCATCTGCTACTTCCTGGCCTTCCTCTTCAGCTTCATCGTTGTGGTGCCACTCTCCGAGAATGGCAACGACTTCCATGGCCGGTGCCTGCTCTTCACCGAGGGCATGTGGCTCAACGCCAACCTGACTGTGGAGAGGCAGCGCTTCACCGTGCAGGAGTGGGGGCCCGAGGCCGCCTGCCGCTTCAGCATCTTCACTGGGCTCCTCTCCCTGCTGCTGGCCACAGTGCAGGCCTGGAGGACCCTCTTCTTCCTCTGCAAAGGGCACGAGGAGTAAGTACGCCTGGGGAGGGCAGGGGGTGCCCATCTCTCCCACAGACTGGGGCAAGTGGGAGCAGCCTAGGGCTGAAGCATTGGGCTTTGGACCATCCAGATCATCCAGCTCCCTAGAGAGGTTTGGGGTGAGGCGGTGTATTGCTGTGCCTGTCTGCACACGCACCACATACACCCCCACCTGTGTCCAGACCCCTCTCCGAAGGATGCTCCCCTGCAGGGGTGTGGGGTGGGGGGGCAGATTCACCACTATGTGCCTGCTCCCCTTTGGTAGTCTGGGAGTAACATCTGGCCAGCTCAGCTTGGGGTGGGCACGGAGGGTGCTCGGAGCTGTGGGGTGATGCTAGAGGATGAGGCTTGAAGGTGTCTCTTGACCATGGTCCCACTAAATGTCCCTGCAAAGGGGGGGGGGCTTCCCCAGATGTACATCAGGTGCCTGTGAAACCTTGAAACAACATGGATGTGCATGAGGGGGGCAGAAGGGAGCAGCTGGTTGTCCCCCTCTATTTTTATCTTGCTTTTGTGGTGAACATGGCAACTATCACAGAAAACAACTATTGCTTGGTTACAATATGAGAGCAATGCTGAGTGCTCCCTGCAGCAGCCTCAGGGCTGCCCTGGCAGCTGGTTACTGTGCTCAAACAAACCAAGGGTTATCAGATCCCAGCAGGAAGGATGAGAAGCTTGGTGGTCCAGGCAGCAGCTTGGGACTCCTGTGCTTGGTTTTCAGTGGCCTGTCCTGCCACCTTGGGTAGAGCCCATGGCGCAGGTAACCCAGGCTACAAAGGCCCTCCACGCATTCCACCACACAGAGGTGGGAAGGCAGGAGCATGTACTGGTGTCTGGACAGAGTAGGAAAGCCATTTTTCCATGATGTAGGGACTGTGCCAAGGGTAAATCACTCGTATCCATGTCTGCTTGGATTAGAGGTTTCTTGTGTCAGTGGCTGTTGAATGCTCTGGGCTTGTACAGCACCCCAATATTGCTAACACTGGGGACTAGGTCACACACAGTGCTGTCTATCTGGTTCTTTCTGACCACTCTCAAGCTGCTATGGCAAGTATAGATCAGGAACTTATTTCCATATTAAAATGCACCTTGAAGGATCTAAATATAACTATGGACTTCTGAATGCATTTAAATTCATCTTCCTCAGGTGATCAGATACATATAGAGGATTAACCGAATCTAGGTGATATTTTTTTTTTAAATTTTGCCATTCAGAATTAGTTGATTTTTTGGAAGAAACCAGCAGTAAAAACCTTGCAATAATGAAATTTTGATCAGATGCTTGATATGCTTCCAAATGTGGCTATTTAGTTCAACACTGTTGGGCAAGCCTCTGAAAATTTTCCCTTTAGAATCATGGCTGCTGGGTCAGCTCTAGAGTAAGTTGGCCTGAGAAAGTCAGGGTTAGCACTCTATGCAAGCTAGCAGGTTGGCTGGTCCTTATGTGCAATGCCTTTGAATGACTGCTGTCTGATAGGACTGCTAAAAATCCTTCTTGAACAGTCTCAGCACCCCTCGCTGCAGGGATGGAGCTTGAGTTACCTCAAGTGCTGGCTACCGGACATGCAGTGGACCTGTGAATCTGCAGCTCAGCTGAAAGGTAGAGGTGTGACTCCAATACTTCACTGCTAGGACTGCAAAGCCACTTCTACCCTGAGTGTAAGCATTTATCCTCAGGCATTCACCCAACCTGCAACGTGTAACCTGAAATTCTGACCTACGTAAGAAAATAATGAGGTAGAGAGACAAATTAGCACAGTGCTCTACAAGGATGCCCTGGCCTGAGGAATGTCCTGCTCATGGTGTGGATGCTGCTTGCCCAGAGCAACAAACAGCCCCGCTTTGTCTATGGAAGTTCTGATTCTGGACCTTGGCACCTCTTCTGTGCTGCAGCATGAGAAGTAGGAGGAGGACTAGAAGTCCCGGGCTGGTGATGTACTCCTGGGAACTGTTCCTTTTCTAGAGCTGTTACTAATCCTGGTGTCAACTCTGATTTTATTCAGTGGACAGCTCAAGGCTTTCTGCCTCTCAGCCCAGCATACCATGCTGAGGTGCATCCAGTGGCTATGACTTTAGCAACACTTAGAATTAAATCTAGGCTAGGTGTGAGACAGGGCAGGGACTGTGAACATGCAGAGCCATGTTGTGCTTGTACCAACTCCCTCTGCTTTATGGGTGACCGTGACACTCTGCAGGGGTGAGCTGATCTAGTCCACCAAGACCAGTGAAGCCAAAGGATAACAGTAGGATTCATCTCAACCTTCATCTAGTAGTCAGGTGTCTTGGCATCCAGCTGCCACTACAGTCTGTAAGGGCACTTCTGGAAGGTGGTTTATTTCACTTTTTTTTCTATCAGTGTTGGGATGGGATGACTGTCACTTTGGAGAGAGCCTAGACAGCCCCTCTAAATCCATGTCAACACGGAAACAAAACAACCTAGCCCCACTGGTAGTTGTTTCCTCATGTCATTTTAGAGAAGTCCTTCTGAGGTCACATACATCTCACCATGCATAACCTGTACAAATTAAGATTGACCAGTCCAGAACTCAAACCATTCCCAGGGTTCAAACACTGACTCCAAAAGTCTCTAGTCTTTTCATTTAATGAGCCACCAGCAAAAAGAAAGTACTGGTTTTTTGTTCTCTGTGGTAGTAGACTCCTTGTATCCTCAACGTAAAGAGAGTGGCACTAGTGGGAAATTTGTCACATTCATCCACCTATAGGGCCTGAATGGGATGACCTGCCTCCTGGAGTCGCCAGTCTTTCTCCAACCTAAAGTAGATATCCAGTTTTTAGAAAATGAGAATTTCCAAGAGCAGTTTCAAGTAGTGAAGGACTTGGTCAGATGAATGAGAAAAAGATTAGAAAGTTTTCATTAACTAGAATTGAAGGGGAGGATAAGCAGTGAGGTTGGAAGATGAGTAGACAATTCCTTGGCCTTAAGGGACCACTGTAAGCATTCCACCCTCTACCACTCCAAACACAGGGCTGGCATTGGTTAGGAAGACATAATGAGGCAGAAGTAAATTGATATTTAGCTGGTAGAAATAACATAGTGACACCAAAGTCAGAGAAGTCCTAGGAGAAGATGACCTGCTCTACATATTGCCCGTAAAACTGATATTCATGTCCAATGATGGCAGTACTCTGAGTTACTGCTATGATTTAACCTGTCAAGCAGCTAAAGCAACCACACAGCTCACTCCTCTTCCTCAGTGGGAGAGGGGAGAGGATCAGGAAAAAACCTAAACAAAAAAACCCTAAAACTTGTGGGTTGAGATAAAGACAGTTTAATATGACGGAAAAGGAAGATATAATAATAATAATAATAATAATAATAATAATAATAATAATAATAATAATAATAATAGCAATAGAAGAATATACAAAATACAAGCATAATTGCTGACCACCTGTAGATCACTGTTGCCAAACTAGTACCTGAGCCATGGTCTAAAGTCCGGGCCAGCTTCCCTCAAGTTATATACTGAGCATGATGTCTCATACAGAATATCCCTTTGGTCAGTCTAGGTCAGCTGTCCAGGCCATGTCCCCTCACAGCTTCCTCTGCACTGCCAGCCTCCTCACTGGAGAAACTGAGAAGTCCTGGACTTAGTGTGAACGTTGCCTAGCAAAAACTGAAACATCAGTGTGTTGTCAACTAATTCTAAATCCCAAACACAGCACTATAGCTGGGACTAGTAAGAAAATTAACTATATCCCAGCCAAAACCGAACAGTTGCATTGCTTAGAATTATTATAGCTATCAGTACTGTGTTGTTTTATTTTTAGATTCCCTCTCCTAGGCAATTTTTGTCCCAATTATCACTTTAGTTATGAAATAATTTTAGCTCCAGTTACTATATAATTTGAGCTAATGACATTTATTTTAACAATGGTGATTTTCATCATTACAGCTAATGAAAGCCATGCTGTGTATGAACAATCGCCACTTAGTATTTATGATTTAAAGCCCCATCCGCTTATGGTGAAAAAAAAAATCAAAATCATTTACAAATGAAGATAATGTGACACAAAATCACAATCCATAGTTTTCCGATGTATTAGGTGTTCTTAATTAAAGCAGATGGGTTTGAAATGGAAATAGATATCTTAGTGCCTAGTGTATGCTGCTTAGAGAGACTGCTGATGATGTGTTTCAGCTGTTTATGAGTTACATTTTTCTTCCTTTTTATTGCAGCTCTTTCTTTTATGCCTTCCTGAATCTGCTGATCAGCACCTTTGTGGTGTTTATCACATTTATTGCTAGCACTATAGTGAGCGTAGGATTTAACATGTGGTGTGATGCAATTACTGAAAAAGGAAGCATGCCGAATAGGTCAGTATCGAAGAAAACATTTTCTTCCCTTTTTTTTTCTTTTTCCCATGTGTGCACAAATGAACATTGGTCTTACAAACTGTAGTTATTACATACAAGGTGAGCAAGTGGGAGAAGGCATTTGTAATGTGGAAATATGGATTTTTGCCATCTGGAACAAAAAGGGTAAATCATACTTATTCTGCATTTAGTTCCCCACAAAGAAAAGTATTGTTCCACGGTGTTTCAAAGTCTCTATAAGAGACATGACTGTGTGTAAAAGAATCCACTAGTTTAAAAATTTTCATATCTAAAGGAGAGCTAACTTTGGGAATGCTGTAAGAATGGGGGGAAGGCTGGTCTCATGAGCAGGGCAGGGGACTGGGACTCTAGGGCTCCTGGCTTGCTGTCCTGGCTCTGCCACCAACCCACCACATGACAGCAGGCAAGTCACTCATCCTGCCTGTTCCACAATGCACCAGCATCCAAAAACAGGCATGAAGATGCTGGATTCATAGTAGTGCTGTGGACGCCCCGAGTGCCAAAGAATGGAAAGTATTTCCTAAGTGCAAAGTACAGATGGTTGATGCTTTCTTACAGTGCACAATGTGTACAGCTCCTAAAATGATCTAGTGTATCCCATGATGCTTATGCTCCTTGGAGGACATGATATCAGTTGAGGTAGATTTTTCCTACCAAACAAATAACAATGAAGAGAGAGGAAAAGGTGACATTTTATGTCATATGATATTGAATAAACGCACTACTTAAAGCATACTTTTATCTTGCACATTGTCATATGTTGTAAAATGCCATAGTAAATGTTCTGTTTAGGGCTGCAACGATTAATCGAATTATTCGAATATTCGGTTAAAATTTCAATTGCAAAAAACGTCTAATCGAATATTCGGATAAGAACCCAAGATGACCGACAGCACTGAAAAGGAGAGAGAAAAGGCTGCAGAAATCAACCAAGAGATAGAAAGACAACCTCAAAATCCTGGGATTTTTTTCACACCAATAAAAGTCCAAGTTATTTGTAAAATCTGTAGGCAGCCTCTATCTTACCATCAGAGTATCGTCTCCTTGCTGGAGCATCCGAAACAAAAACACCCACACAATCCCTTCTTCTGAGGCTTTTCCTGATGAAGTCAAAAGGTAATGGAGGCTCATACACTTTGTTTCATTGAGGGGTGAAGCAACCAAGTTGGGGTGATGCCAAATGTGTGTATGTGGGAGGGTTGTGGGTAGTGGGACAAGTGGGTTTTAAGAATACTGTTTTCATAGTAACATAGAGTTCTGCTCAGGGAAGATTGGTGGTATCACTTACATAATTATTCTTTTTTTTTTAAAGAAAGAAATTACATGCCTCTTTTAGCTCAGTTTTAGAGAAGATTGGCAAGCAAGCTGGCTACTGCAATTCTAAAATATCATCTGATAGAATATGCCATTGTGACTGTTTGAAACACATTTAAGATGTTGCTTCATTTTATGTTTGGTTTGCTTGTTTGGAGTCTCTGAAATAATTTTCTTCTTTTCCCTTCCAAATGCATTCCTTGGGTAGCTGTGAAGAATTACAAGACATAGATCTTGAACTGAACTTAGAAAACTCTGCTTTCTACGACCAGTTTGCTATTGCACAGGTAGGTCAGACTAGGTCATGGTTCTATTCCAGCTTGTTTGCCATTTGCTTGCTGATCTGGGATTGCTGGAGTTGAACTACCATTGCTCTGAAATCAATGGGAATGTTTCCACTGACTTCAGTAAGTGCTGAATCAGGATAATAGTGATGGCCACATCTGCATTTTAAATTCAAAATAGATAGTTTTGAATGCGGACGTGTCAGAACCTGACTCCACTATTGATCTTGTTGTTCATCATGGAAAATGTGTTGTTTTTCCAAAGGAAGAACTCTGCAAAAGTTGCAACACCCTGGTGTCCTTGAACTCTTCATTGCTGTTCAGAATAATGTCTGATCCACACCAGATCATGGGGTTGATAGATTTGCCTTCCGTGAGCTTGTCTGAGATCACCTGAGTCATAAATATCAGACCACTGAAAATAATTAGAGATTTCTGTCTTTAGATAGGGCTATTTTCTGATGAATCTTTGAGAAATAAACTGGGACTGTCAGACTTTTCTATTAAATATGCTAGCTCTAAATCAAAGTCAGTGAATACTGGGGCTTGAGTACTTGTGCATGGGAGCACCTACTAGTCCTGCAAGGAGGATAGTCCCATCCATGCAGGGCTGCACCCATACACATTGTCCTGCATGGGAAGAGGCACAGGCTTGCCTGGGGCACTCCTTGAAGGCAGTCCTGTGCCTCTTAAACACAAGCTAGTTTTGTTTCCTTGTTGCCAGCATCTAGAGACCCAGCTCAGACATATTTTCCTGTAGGACAGAAATGTGCCATAAGTGACCCTTTTGTGTGATGCTAGCCCAAAGCCAAACTATATTTTGTAGCAGATTTTCTTATTAGCTCCAAATCTGCCAGCTGGTGGGAGGGGAGCAGAAATAAATTTACTACCAGTCTATGAGTTTATGGGAATGAACTGTCCATGTCCACTTTGTGATCTCAGAGTGTACGGTTCGTAATCTATATGCAGAAGAAGCCTTTTCTCTGACACGGAACCATGCTTAAAAAGTCAGGTCTATGCACATAGCACTTTGGTTGGAGGAGAGTTAACATATCACAGTGTACAAGGATCAGCCCAAACTGTTGGATGTGTCTCCCACACAGATCCACATCCCTCCAGATGTTCCTGGGTAGAGTTAGCCTGTGAGGTACAGTGTCCAATCTCTGCAAACACCCAAGTGTGAGGAGTCTGGGAGTGTGAAAGCTCCAGGAAAACACCATTTGTCTTCAAAAACTGACCCTAGTAATGTCAAAGGGGATCCTGGTTGTGACTGTTTGAAGGAAGGACCAAACAGGGAACAAAATCCTGCATCATTGTCTTTTGATATCTGAGGTGTGGTAAGCAGAATTGGATGAAGGCACGAGAATGGGTCTGTTTATGGAGGGTAAATAAGTTTCTTTGAAAGAGTAGAAGGAAAAAACAAAGAATAGACGAGACTTACTGACTAAAGCAAATATTTCCTTATAAGGGCGATGATTTCCTGGTATAGGCCTTACTGATAAGCAGTGGTCTGAATGGAGATACCAAGATTGCTGACAAACCAAGAAATACAAATACAGGCTTTGGATAAAATCTGGAAGGGAAGAAGCAGTTTTCTTAAAGCATGTATATGTGAGTGTACAACACACAGCCATGTGTACA
The DNA here is from genome assembly GCA_020800305.1 of Porphyrio hochstetteri. Lineage (NCBI taxonomy): Eukaryota > Metazoa > Chordata > Aves > Gruiformes > Rallidae > Porphyrio > Porphyrio hochstetteri. Next base: position 61,544,268 of record CM036908.1, on the reverse strand, counting down.
CAGACCCTGTATCCATCCACTTTCCTCCATTCAGAGATTTCCAACACATCAGAATGACTGTGTGAGTTTCACTGAGTTCTGCTAAATCTATGTAGATTCTTTCACATCAAATACGCTGAGAAGACCACAGTAGTAGCAGGTGTCTGAATGCCTTTAAGATATTTCATTAATGAAGTGGTGCTTAAAAAATGAATGCAAACTTCCAGTTGTCTAGATATAGTCATATAATGCCAAATTAATATCTCCTTGTTTCCAAGGTTGGTAGAATAACTCAAAAATATTCTTTACTGGTGAATGAGATAATAGTAAGTATTGGGAGAAATACTTAAGAGAATTTCCAAAGTGGATAATATATATAAGAACATAAACTCCCTTTAAAAAACAGTGGCCCTTGCTTATCTAAATTGGCTATTAGAGTAAATAGTTGTATTACTGTCTAGAAGTGTTTAAATTGCTGTATTTTTTAAATTAAACATGCAGTATGTCAAAACTGAAATACAGGGATTCAATTAATGTTTGTTTGCTAAAGGCATCATAGAATTAAAATGCAATTTCTGCCAGAAAGCCTTACTACACATAAGCCTCCTCTGAGGCAGGGAGGCCAACATTCAAGTACCTGTACATATCAAAATGTAATTATTTCTACAAAGTTGAGTGAGAGAGACTGAGGAGTTAGCGACGGAACCTATTGCAGATCTGAGGCTTTAAGGTATAAATGAGCTACCAGGAACTTGGACGGATGGGAATGGGTTTTTCTTGGTCTCTGAGTTTGTGCTTATGTGAACCAGTTACCACGGTTCTATTATAAAGGTTTTCTCAACAGTATTTTGAATGGAAATACCTTGACATTTATACTTCTCCAAGGGTAGAAGGAGGTCCAGAGGATTTGGGAAGACAGTTTTGGAAAATAACTTTAAACATATTACAGTTTTAAAGCGGCAAAGTGAAATAACCCAAGAATTTGGGACCACACAGAATGTCGGATATGGGAAGTTCAATAGACACACCAGGATTTTACAGATTTTCATTATTGTATTTAGTACATTTTTGCTTCAATTTTTCTGGTACATGCAGAAGTTTTCCTGTTAAGCTAGGAATAACTCAACAGAGTTCAGGAACAGTGAGGCAAGGACCTCACTGGGTGTGACTTGGTGTGACTCTGTATGTTTTGGTCCAGCTGAGATGACAGTATTCACCTTTGTTATTACAGTACAGTACTGATCTCTTTATCATTTCTTTCCCTCTCCAGTTTGGTCTCTGGGCTGCCTGGCTGACTTGGCTAGGAATTACCATTTTGGCTTTCCTGAAGGTTTATCACAACTACAGACAGGAAGACCTGCTAGATAGCCTGATCCATGAGAAGGAGCTGTTGCTAGGAAGATCCTCTTCACGAACATCTTTGCAAGATGAGAAAAGTGGCATGATCTAAAGTGCAAGCAGATTTCCAGGGCAGGTTCTAGATTTTTATTATTCAGTAGTGTGAGTTGAAGTTGTGTCAGGTTATTGAGTGTGTGAGACCTTTTATTTCCTGAAAGATGTTCTTGTCAATCACCCACTTCCTCCGTGAGAAACTGTTGGCAGACATACTTACAGTAGGATACAAAGAGTGAGCAGCCCCATGTGCCATTGGCACATCAAACTTTCTGTCCTGTTCAGGCACAATCTGTAACCTGCTCTTGCTAGCAGAGCTCCTATGTGCTACTGCTGGATTTCAGGGAAGGGGCCATTTTTGAGGACTGTGCTAACAAGACCAGGCTAGAGATTCAAAGCTGTATCTTCAAAGTATTCTGCAACAACAGTTGTAACTGGGGCTGTATGCAGTCCCTCTTCTCTCCATCCCCTCCCTTTTGTCAGTAAAGCTGCCCCTAATTTTGCATTATTCTGGGTAATTGCCACTCTGGTCTAGGCACAGAATCTCGCTGTTTCTGCTTTTGCTCTGTGTGTGTGTACACAACTCTGAGAAACCTGTGGCTCCTGCTCTGATTTACAGCTGATTTAGAACAGAGACCTGTGTTCCAGACTCAGTGTTTAATATCGGACAGTGCTAATGAATTCCATGAAACCACTATATTATCACACTATCTGCAAAAAGCTGTCTATCACTTGGAAGGATGGTGGAGAATTTTTGTGGTTTTGTTTCTTCTTAGATTTTGGCATGATCAACATTTGTTATGACTCCTGTAGCGTAGCTAGCAATGGCTGAAGCTTGCATACTAAGAAATTAGGCTAAATAGATAGTATTAATGCTTGTGCATTTATAAACGTAACTTGGTCCCTAACATGATATATTATTGAGTTTTGAGTGTCAGAATTTACTTGTGGTTTTTTTTTTCATATAAGGCACGCAAAATGATTGCAAACATTTGCATTGTGGGTATCTATTTATCTATAAAGATGGCAAGGAGCTCAAACAGCTGAGTTATAGGTAACTCAGTGTTTGAGTTCATGGGCAGGACTTCCAGGGCTGAGGAATTTTCCTGTGAACAAAGAACTGCTACTTACACAGAGCTCACTAGTGACTTTGTTGTTGCTTTCAGTTTTGCTTGGCCAGTGCTTCAACAGATAAGGCGCATGGTTGAGATGAGAAGTAGATCTGATAAGAAGGGTCACTCATCTGAGTGTGGGATTTGCATGGCAGAGAAGTAAAGAATCAGGCAGTTACCACTTGGTACAAATTACACAGAAGAGCCTAATTCAGCAGAAGACTTAAGCAAGGGGTTAAGTTTAGGCTGAAGAAGATTTTTTTTTGGGAGTACACTGGTACTATCTGGGGCATCTGTGTTTGAGTTGAGACTGAATTTATTGTAATATGAGTGCAAACCATGCACAGATATATTGCCTGGTAAATAGGAACTGGGGCAGAGAAGACATCAGGCTTCTACCCCATCAAAGCTCAACCCTGAGGCTAGCACAACCATCCAGCCTTCCAGGTTGGAAACCATTAATCTGATGCTTAAAGTTAAACATTGGTTAAGAGTTTTAATAGAAATAGAATTTGAAGTCATAACAAATCCCTCAATCAGTAAACATTTTAGGGCACAAAATCTAACATAACATTTAACAGCTATAGGTGTAGGGGAAAAAAAAAAACCACCTCCATGGGCTGTAAGCAGCAAGCTGGCCCTGTGAACATCACGGCCTCGGCTGGCCACAGTTGTCTGTAGAGAGATAATGTTTAACAGCATGATTTCTGCACTCAGGGGAATGCAATTCCTTTGAAAGATCTACAGTAGTGGCTTTATTGTAGTTGGGAAATTACATCAGAGGAGGAGTTCCTGAAGAGGGAATTGGAGATCAAGTTAGTTAATGATCAATTTAATATCCAGACATCAGGAGAGTGGAGTGCCTTTTTCTATTCGGTTGATCTAATAAGAGAGACACACTTGTAGAAACCTAAGCCCTTTGCCATGACCTTCCGCTGAAGGCCTGAAGAAAAGTTTGGGTCCTGAAAGTTAGCTTGTTTCTTATGTTTCCCCAGTTGCTTCTCCAACTGTAAAATACACTACTTCTCTTTCCAGTCTTACCTTGAATTTAAGATTCATTATGATAACTGTTCAGGATAACCCATGAATCGCTTCAGTGCATGCCTTACTCCTCACATGGAACCATGCTGCTGCTTTTTATATTTTATGTATGTGCCAAGTCAGGCTTATGTTGAATTAACATGTGGGTTGGGACCATCATTCCTGGTCTTGCCTGGGGGTTTGAAGAACCAGGAGTCAGAAGACAGGAAGTGTTTCCTCCACATCCTTGCTCTGAGATACCAGGGCTCAAGCCTTGTCTCTGGTTCTGAGAATAAAGAAGATGTTGTTTATTGGTGAAGTTGTCTGAAGCTCATGCTCTCTTATACCTCTCTTTTCCACTGTTTTGGGGTCATTTCCTCTTTTTCACTCCCATAAGAAACAGCAAACACTGGTCCTGGTGTCTTCACTCTTGTTGACTTTTGTAGCTAGCATCTCCAGTAGCATTTGTCACACTGACACTGTCTTCATTGCTCTGCAGCTCAACAGACAAAAAATGAGATTGTTAAAGCATCTGGGGCAGCCAGGATCCCATCTCCAAGTAAAAATCAGTAGGAATGTAATACCTCACTTCAGCCTTTGGAAAGTCCAGCTCAACACAAGTATACGCACAGAATTCCCTGTCACCTTTGGCACCAAAGCTGAGCTTCTCTAATCCATTTACCTGTGTGAATTCTTCTCACCCTGGTTGTATTTCAGTGCCCATGAATGTAAGCTGTTGGAGCTGGCATGTAAACCCCACTGTGGGATGGGGTGAGGCTGACACATGCTTACAAGCATCAGTGATGCTTAAGTACAAAGTTAGCTTTAAAAGAAGGCTCTGGGCAGGTGAGAAGGCAGAGTGTGTGGTGAGAAGCTCCTGGATGACTTTAGAGGAGGAAGACTGTCGTGCATCACCCAGCTATTGGAGTTGCTTGGGCTTTTTTGTTTGCATTTAGCTTTCTGCAACATCTTTTAAAGCTTGGGCACTCAGACCAAGCTAGTGTTGCCAGGCTGAAAATGTGTTAAAATAGCATTATTATTTATGCACACATCCATCCATCCATCCCTCCCTCCCTCCCTCCCTCCCTCCCTATGCTCTCTCTCACACATGTCTCTCTCTTGTACATGTCTGACCTCTGCTTTCAGTCATCCATTGCCAGCCAGCACAGAGTGTGGCTACAGTAGGAGAGTTTTTCTGAGTCAGATGTTACGTTTTTGTGATATTTCAATGCCTTTGATTTGCCATCTCCAAAAGCAGGCTTCTGGGAACACTCTAGCAAGAGATGCATGCAAAGAACTAGAGTCCTATGTGGTATTTATGCTTGTATTTATTGTCACATGGTGGAAGGGGAAAAAGCTTCGTTGCCTTTGCCTGTGCATCCCCTGCAAAGCTGTGAGCCATCTTGGTGGAGAAGGTGGGATGCAGTTATTTAGTCACTGTGCTCCCTGTGATGCTAAAGCCAGTCAAAAGGGCTTTGTCTTGTCCTGTGAAAAATGCTAGTGACTCAGGGAGAGCCTTACTTGTTTGAATGCAGCTGGATGCTGCTTTCTGAGGCACGGGGTGGTGCCACACAATTATTCTGTTACATCAAATATACTCCTCATGCCCTGGCTAGCATCTGGGGTTAATTTCCCTGCAGATTCCCTCCCAGCAGTCCACACTGGGTTAGAAAAATCTGAGCTAACAAGTGTCATCTGAGCTTTTAGATCAACGCTGGTTTTTATTATTTTTATAATGAGAAACTACTGAAGACAATCTTTGGAATAGAGTTTCCTCGTGAGGGCACAAATGCTCACAAGTTCTTATCCCATTAATTAATGCTTTAAAAGCTGAAGGACATACACGTACTATGGCAATGTTTCAGTGTTATAATAGCTAGTGATGGATGCTTGAGCACACAGGCCTTGTAACAAAAGCATTCAGTGTCAGGGATGTAGGTGTGTATGTACAATGTACACAGATACATGCCAGAAATAATTCCACTGCTCTTGTGGTATGGATACAGGCTCTTCTTTTCACAGGCAGCTTGGGTCAGAGCAGTTTTTAGGTTGCCTTAACTTTCTACACTGCCTCTTTCTTACTTAGTATTAGGATCTGTGCAATGATACATAGGGTTTGATACCCAGAGGTGGAGGTGGCTGCAATGTGAGTGGAACTGGAAAGCATTGGGCAGTGCAGAACCTCCAAAGGGCTGAGATGGGTTTCTAATGGGGGGTTGTAGGTGTGTTAACTCCTTCCCCGTCTCTGGGTAACATCCTGATGTTAGCCTGTATCAGTCCTGTTAGGAGCAAAGACTCACATTTGCCTTCAAGGCCTTCCCTCACCAAGAAACAATGCTGGTTTATCTGATGTAGTTGTCAGGATGGAAGCAGAGCCACAAGGAACAGAAGCACACATTTTACAGTTGTATAGCAAGAGAAAGGGGTACTTTTCCTGTTTCAGGAATTCTATATCATGGACATCTAAATGACTGGTGGCCCTGGCATGAACACAGTCCTCTTATTAATTAATTTAATATACAGATTTGCACAACAAACAACATATTTTGATAGCAGTTCCAATCCTTGGCTTGCCAAATGATACGCTTCTGCAGCACAGTGCAATATGCTGGCTCAAAACAGCCAGTGTGTCCTCTTATAAGCAGTCATGTATTTGTTGTTAGAAAAGAAAAGGTGACAAAGGGAGGAAAAGGATTTGTTTATCATACAGTTACTTAGTAACAGGAATTCAGATGGGAGAATTAATTAATAAACTTATTTATTGTCTTAATCATTAAAGAAACTCAAGGAGATCTTCAGTGTAGCGTGTTAGTGTGCAGTTCCTGAGAGGGAATAAGGGCTAAACTGATTTCTGGTGGCTGAGAATGTAATTCTCTGTATTTAAAGTAACCTGAAAACTCTCCTTAAGAAAACATGCACTTGCCCTGCATCTTCGAAATCACCAATGTAAATATCAGGTTAGAAATGCAGATTGTGTTGTTCCCTGAAATGGAAGGATAGACTGGGCAAATGTGTTACTGGTTTGAGGGCTTTGGGGTTTTTCAGTGCAGTATCTGTTGCGTGTGAAATGCATGTCTGTTTCAGATTAGACACTCAGGATTTCCCTTGACACCTGAAGGCTCTCATCAGTGAGATATGAAGCCATGCTTCATCTTCATTTGTCCTCCAGAATCTTTAAGTCTTTGCTCCATACTGGCCCAATCTCAATTTTTTGCCCTTTGTGGATCTTAGCCCATAGGTTGATGGTTGGACACCATCTCCTGAGCAATGAGGGATGTGTGTAGGTGTCTTTTCAGGCTGCAGAACGTGGGGTCCCCTTGCCAGGGAAGTGTGAGCTGCAGGCCATTGTATAGGCTTTCTGCTGGAAATGGGGTATCTGCACACCCTCAAATCACATGTCGATCCATGTGATGGGTCAGAAAATTCAATATCAAATGTACAAATTCAGAACGGATGCCACCTGCAAAATGTGCAGTGCAAGAAAGTACATACAAATGTGGTGTTTAGGTGAATGTGGCTTTTATCACCTCCCTTCTCCAAAGCCCCCACCTCAAAAATATTGCATGTAAAATAATGTTTCCTATTTAAAGTATAATTTTAACAACACATTCATTCAAACTGCCAGGACTTAGAGTTTTTTGTGACAAACCAGTCTGAATTTTGACATAACTTTTGTCTTTTCTTCTAAATCAACAACCTGAGTGTGCACATCCTTGAACTAATGGGAATCCTGTCTGTATCCAGAACCTAAGTTTGTGCCTCCGATAATTTCTTTTGCCGTTGGAAATAGTCCCTTTTTATCTCATTGAATGTTTGCTTTGGAGACCACAAATGTCCTTTCCTTATGCTTAGGCAATCTGGGAAGGGAGGCAGGTTTTTCCTGGCTTGTTTCCACATCTGCATGCAGTGAGAAAATGTTCATATACCTTCATGAGCAGTGAAATTTTTTCACAAGTATTTCTGTTCATCGTCCTAATGCCTTGAAGTGTATGTTTCTATTTTGTCCTCCATAAGAAAAAGGAAACCTAATCTGAGCTACCTAAGAGTTTTCTTAGGTTTTCTGAAAAAAAGAAAAATCCATTCAATAATTTATAAATCTAGCAACTCTAGATAAGGCAGCACTTTGATGCCCTCCTCACTTAGGGAAAAACACAACTCATCTGACTCAGGAAACTTAACATTTGTTTCTGAGAGGTTAGATGGCATTTTACTTACATAGCAAGTACTGCTTATTTTGGTGCAGGTATGTAATTGATTACATCTTTCCATTCTGCTGTTGGGAGGAGTATGGGAAGAGTATTTACATAGCAGTACTCTCTCTTCTGTTTCTTTTGTGCATGCCAAAGAGTGCAATTGAACTGATATTGCAAGCACAGATTAACATGAATGTATTCACCTGAGTGCTTAAACATTTCTACCTCTCACAGCTGCTGTAACAGCTTGAACTGTTATTGCACACAATAGTCAAAAGACCTGAATCCTTCCTATTTTCATAGATGGCTAAAGCATTTAGGATTTAACTCATTAGCTTCCTGTCAGATCCTTATTCCTAAAAAATGGGCATAGGCATGCAAGAAGGGCTGTGTGAATAGCCCTCTTGATTAGTCAAACAATGATTTTATTTTGTCTTGTTTTGTTTGAGTGTTTTTTTCAATTTTCAATTTTCTTTTCCTCACCAAAACAAAAAGGTATTAACTGTGACTTGTGAGAAGTGAAAGGTTATATGTTACCCGAAAAGCTGCATTTCACAGGTTTGGCAGAAAGTGATGAGCTACTTGTTAAAATGCTTTTAATGGTCCTTTCCCAGCCCTCCACATTAGCAGGTTAACTGTGGAAGGCACAGGTTTAATGTCCCACTCTGCCTTGGGAGACACAAGCCTCCATCTCCATGGCAAATGCTTCCACCATGGTGTTATACTGGATCTTACTCAAATCCTTCTGTTGGAGTTTTTCTACTTGTCTCTCAATTCCTAAATAACAATGTTTTGTTCCCCTTTTCTGCTTGACTATGTTGTAAAGTGAGGGTTAAGACAGCCTGCCAGGGGGTGGGAATGAAGATTTATTGCTGTTGACGTCCTCAGCGATTTCTCACACAAGTGAGTAAACAGTCCTATGACAAAACCACTTTTTATCTCCTCCTTATTTTGGGCAAATTTTGCTCCAGTTTGTACAGAGCTTTCAAAGAGTGTTTATGAATGTGAGAAAAATTGCTGCTCCTACGGCAAACAACTTTTGTCAAAAAAATAAGAAAAAACATCACAGATTTTTCCCTGTTCTCACTTGGGGTATGACATCAAACCCTTCCCTTTACATAAGCCAGGCCTGATTTGGGTGACATGTTGCCCTAGGAGGTTCACAAGGCTGGTGCCAGCAGTCCCTCAAGGAAGCTGGTGGATTTAGACCAGGGCTATGTTAAACCATAGATTTTAAGGCAGGGGAATGTTTGAAAATAATCTGTCATGGTGTCCCATGTAACATTGTCCAGAACTGTTCCCCCACTCATTCCTGCTACAGAAGGAATTATTGCTCCCTGTTAACACTGTGATCTCCAACAGTTTGTGTCTGAAACAGAGCACATCTTCCTGCAGCACACTGGATCGCCATTTAAATGGTTAACCCGTTCCACTTTCTAGGCTGCTGCAACAGTTTTAACCATCACTGTTAATGTTCGCCATTTGACTTCAAAAGCTGCTAACAGTCTCCTTATTAAACCACAGTTTTCAGAAGTTGCAAGTAATCGTTTTGCTAAAAGATGCTGAGACACTCCATGCTGAACAGCATCCTTCCAAGGGGAGGAACATGGCAGTGGAGTCCACAGCCAGAGCAGGCTGATGGTATCAGAGCAATTCTGGTCAAATACTCTCTGAATAAAGCTATTTCTATTTTGCAGCCCATGTTACACAACTAAGAAATCAATATATTGTGATCTAAGTGCAAGGCTAAGAGGTTTGTGAACATTTATAAATAAAACAAACAAACCAAAACTAAAACCAGTTTCACTGCTATCACCTCCCCCCAAATCCTTTCCTCTCCAAAACCATAACTGCAAGCTTTACAGAGGGTTTTATTGCCATCAAGCTGATCAGGCCCACATGTCTTCCTCTTGGGGACAAGGACTGCTGAGGGGGCCAGGAGTGTGCCATAAATCGGAGCAGAAGTAGGTGATGAGGAGAACCGTTAGTGTATTTCCCATGAGGGATTTCAGCTTTCAGACTGCTGTGGAGGGATCATGCGTGGCAGTGCCTTCACTGGTAGTGCTGACACCAGTTGCAGCCTTTGCTTGGCCTCCTCAGTCCCAGCCTGCTCATGTGGCTTCACAAACTGCAGAGCATTTCCTCGAAGCATGCTTTTGACTACATTTGCCTTCTGCAGACAGCCACCCATGTCTGCTGTGCTGAAATCTAGTGTGAAGGTGCTGGCACTGTCACAAAGTTTGGAGGGGCTGCTTTGGAAACCTCTGCTTTCCATGTTGGCAGATCCAAACACCCTGCAGCTGGCCCTTTGTGGCTCACAGCTTGTGTAGGGAAGGAAAGACTGCTCCCAAATCTCTGCAGACCTGCCATTTTTGAGAAAAGCTCATCAACTCTCATAGTTTTAAAAGGTTTTTGTGTGGTACCACCTGCAAAGATCTGAAGCTGATTGTTCTTGCTTCTACGTCAGTGCACAGCCTGAAAGCATTTCAACTTCTCTGAAGTGTCCTGTGAGTTATGCATTCGTGAGCTACTGCCTTTTCTTATAGCCATGTGGGAAAAGCTTTATATGAGTCTAGACTAAATATTGTGTTATGCTGCTAAAGAGGTCCCCACATCATAGTTATCTGGGGACAAAACTGAACACTTTTTCATAGTTTAGCTGTGGAAAGCAGTAAAGGGGCAGATCCTTCGCTGTTGTATATAGGCTAGCTTGTGAGCCATGCTGGAGCCACACCAGTCCACACAAGCTGAGGTCAGAGCCTGATTGGTTTTGAATATTCTCTTTTGATTTGTATGGTCTTTTGCAGTATAATGACTGCTGATTTGGAGCTTTAATTGCATGCATTTGACAGACACAGAATTGGAGTGAGGTTTATTATTGTTTTGATACAGTCTTAAAAGGGAAGGTTTTTACTAGCATTTTAATATAGCCCTTTGTAAACACCTAGCAACTAAAAACCCTGAGTCCAATCCTTCTGCTAATGGATTCACTTAAAAAGTTTCCTTTGGCTTTAGTAGGAGCTGGACTGGGTTCAGTATGTGATACACTCTAGTGTTACTGAGTTAACGTGTTTTATATATTGATGCTTTTTGCTGGACAGTGCATTGGCTTTTTATGATTTGATGATATATACAAATAAATTATTTGAAAAGTCAATATTTCTGTGTCTGTTTTTTGAAGGTGTGTTTAAATTGTTGCAATGTAAGTTAAAAAAATAGTTCTCAGTCAGTGGTAGCATCTTAATTTGTGGTCTCATTCCCCAGCATCTCTATGCCACAGCTTGCATGGTCAAGGATATGGCCAACCATCCTAAGCTGCTTGAGCCCTTTTGGCACCATACTCCATCAGCAATCAGCGAACCCTAATGCCATAGCAATCAAGAAAAAGATGCTCCCATGCCAACACGCAGATGAAAGCCAGCTTGTGATCAAATGTAGAGTAGGCCATGGGCTACATGGGCAGGTTCATTTCCTATATGCCAACAGGTTAATTTTCTTTTCATAACATCAGCCTTTCTCTTCAGGGGTGGGCCTAAAGGTTCCCAACAGCTATCTTGGATTAAGGAATTAATAAAACACAAGTCCATACTATTATTTTAGAGGTTCCTTGAAAGCAGCTGGTAAAACCTTTTTTCTAGTCTAGTCACATGCTGCCAGCCCATCTGCTTGCTTCAAAGAGGCAAAAGGTAGAAATGACGATTAATATTCCTGCTATGGGCTTCTCCTGCTCCATTAACATGTTTCTAGACTGGCAGGGTTAGATGAAAGGAAGGAGTGGGACTAGAAGCAGGCTTTGGTGCTGCCTTTTACCCATGGTAATGCTGAGTGCATTAAAAGGTTAATGTAAAAAAGTCAGGTGTCATCTTACTGTGTCCTTTTCTATCTCCTCTAATCGTAGGGGTATAGATACTCCTGCTAGTGCAATCAGGTGCCGTTGATGCAGTGATCCCGCCTGAAGTGGCTGTGGGCAGCTGCCTCTGCTCCTGCTGCAGGAATGTACTGAACACTCGAAACAACACTTACCCCCTGCTGCTGTGGTCTGCTGATTTTTGTGGTGCATTAATTCAATATCCATTGTATAAGGGATATTAGGCAGCACTTCTACCCTTAGGCCCTGTCATTAGCCCATTTGCATGCACAGACCTCAATTCTACAATCTTTGAGCCCTTTGAGTGCTGCCATCCCAGACACTGCCCCTGGGAAGCCCACACACTCATTGTCTGCGAGAGTCCTGTCCTCTATCCCTCCTCTTTCAGCCCTTCAAAGCAAAAGCATGACTATTTCCAAGCTGGATTAAATAATTGCTCAGTGCTGGTTTGCTTCAGGACTCTCAACTTCTACCACGTGAATTCAGGTGAGCATTTCAATCTTTTGTAATAAACTATGTGCTCTCTGTGCATTTTTACCTCTTTATGGGCAATTCTTAGGAGTTGTACTGAAGGGAAATAGTACCTAGCTCAGCCAGCAAGGGAATTATTACCCAACATGTCTGATTTTGTCTAACTTTAGAACATCTATTAGCTCTTCAAACTCACAAAGGTTTCACACCTGCAACACCAGCATTGAACATGAACAAGGAGAAATCCCACCCAGCTCACAGCAGTGAGGATAGTTCTGTGATGGATAAAGAAAAGGAAGGGGAAGCAGATTGGGAAAAGGGTGTATGCATGTGTGTGTGAACATGATGGATGGGAAAAGAACTTCATTGTCAGAAGGAAATAAAACATGTAGGTCCACAGTGAAGCTGTGCAGTAGTAGGGTTTAGTTTTTGTTTATTTCAAATGTTCTGGCTTTGCAGCAAATTTGTTTTGGCTTTCTGCAGCCTGACACATTTCTGACTGAATGCGGTAAACAACCCTGACCTGGGAGGCCTCGCAGGGCCATGGCAAGACCTCAAGAAATATTTCAAGTGCTGCTTTTACCTACATCCAAAATTGTCGCAACCAGAGCTTAGGCAGAAGCCAAGAATAGCCATTCGTCTGCTTAATTTCCCTGACAGCCCAGATGTGATAACTGTTCTCACTTGCACCCCCAACAAGAAGAACGTATCCATTTTCCTTTGAGAGCAGATGGGGGAAAGGTGGTCCCATGCCTGTCTCCTGGGGAGCCTGCTGAAAGGCCGAGCACACATATGAACTTCACACTTCTTCCCCATCCTCCCTCACAGTCCTAAGAGGAGTTCCCGTTTTACCTTAACCCTTTGGCTTCTTTTAAAGTTACTGGCACCAGGTTGCTAACATACTGGAAGGGTTCACTTTACTGATCTTGCCCTTGAGGTTGCTCAGTTCTTTTCAGCTCAAGCTTTGCTTTCTTGTTGTGATACATCATGAGTTGCAGTAAGGGAACTGTCTCTTCAAAAAAGGCTCCTGTTTTGAAGGAGCTAGTTGCTACATGCTGGGAGGATTTGTCAGTCCAAAGCAAAAAAAAAAATAAAGGAATGCCACTGCTTTGCCAAAGAATTTCAATATGGACATTAAAAAAGATCAGAAACATTAACAAATACTAACAGAAGTTGCAGTGACCCCCTCGTCCCATGCAGCTTCCAATCTAATCATTTTCATCAAAGAGTCACCATCACACAACTAACTTTAAAACCTTTCTTCTTTATTGCCTAAACAGCAGGGCTGAGATGGGGAGAGGGAAGGGAAGCAGCGGTGAAACTTACCCTCTGAGCTGGGGTACCCGAGTGGTTTGCACAAAGAGCCCCTGAGCTAAACACTCCTCCGGCAACACCTTCTGCTTCCCAGACTGGCAGCATGTCAAATGCAATTGCCGTGGCCCTTGAGATCTTAGAAGGAGAATGAGAATAGCCACTGAAGTCACTTCTTTCTGTCTTGGGCTGCAATTTTTTGTCTCGTTCTCAGTGAAGTTGCTGCTGGCTCTTCTCTTGAGGAAAGGCTGAGTAATGTGTTTCTGTTTATCCTCTGCCTGGTTAAAGTCTTTGGGCAGTTTGGAAGAAGTTTGTTGGAGCAGACATGTATGGCCCTCTTTATTATTAAAAATAAAGCACCATTTTTTCATTTAGGTGGGTTGTAGTGGCAGGGCAATTCGAGCCAAGGTCTTGCAGACACGTCTTCTGTCTTCTCTGCAGTGTTTTATTTTTCTTTTTTTTTCTTTTTTTCCTCATTCTTCAGCTTTTTCGGGTTCTGATGTCAATCTTCACTCCAAATAAACCCAAGCACACATCAGGTGCTATTTGAAAAGAACATAAGCCCTAAAAAGTTGGTTGTGACAGTTTTGCCTAGAAAGAAAACATAGCTGAAGCTCAGAAGTTTGCACTCACTTGTTCTCCTCTCAGACACCCAGAGCATCATTTCACATTTACTGTATGAATCTCCATTACAAGGATTCCCTTCAGAGAGTTGCATACTACGGTGGGTAGTGGATGCATAAAGGGGCTTTGCCTCCCACACCTTCATAAACAGTCTGTATTACTAATATATAAGGCCTCAAACACCCAGGCATAAAAGCATAACCTCTGGCTGAATACAAGCACTATCGTAAATCTTCTAAGTTCAGCTCCTGGGGTTTATGGACTGAGTCAAACCCAGAGGATTAAACTACTGATTTGATAATTAGCTTGAGATTCAATGATGCTATTTATTATGTTAGGCAAATAAACTATTCGCTGTTTAAATGAGTTTTCATGTTCTTTTTTTCACACCTGGGAGTCAAGTGAAACATTAAGAAATAGCTTTTGCCCATGGATGTAAAAAATGCATGAAGGGAAACAAGAAAGCCATTTGCTGTGATTTTACTAATAATCATTTCAGGTGTATAAATATAGCAGCTTGCTGAGCCTTTGGCCACCAGAGCAGTGTTTGTGCAATAGCTCAGCTTTATTCTAACTTTTGCAGAATAGCTCTTAGGAGACTTGAGGAGAAAGATGGTTTGGTATTTAAAGCCTTGACTGGAGACTCAGGAGGCTTTTATCCAGAGCTTGCTGTTGCCTGCACAGGTCAATGTATTTCTCTCTACATCTGCTCCTTGTATCAGTAATTTATGAACTATTTGGGGAAAACATTCACATACTTGTTTGCTGTTCAGAGTGATGGACCATGAGGTTGCTGGGACCAGTGTGCTGGTTTTGGCTGGGATGAAGTTAATTTTCATCACAGTAGCTGGTACGGGGCTGTGGTTTGGATTTGTGCTGCAAACAGTGCTGGTGACACAGGGATGTTCCAGTCACTGCTGAGCAGGGCTTACACAGAGCCAAGGCCTTTCCTGCTCCTCACCCCACCCCACCAGTGAGTAGGCTATGGGTGCACAAGGATTTAGGAGGGGACACAGCTGGGACAGCTGATCCCAACTGACCCAAGGGATATCCCACACCATATGACATCATGCTCAGCATATAGAGCTGGGAAAAGAGGGGACATTTGGAATGATACCATTTGTCTTCCCAAGTCACCTTTAGGTGTGATGGAGCCCTGCTTTCCTGGGGATGGCTGAACACCTGCCTGCCCCTAGGAAGTGGGGAATGAGTTCCTGGATTTGCTTTGCTCGTGTGCACAGCTTTCCCTTTACCTATTACACTTTATCTCAACCCAGGAGTATTCTCTCTTTTACCCTTCCAACTCTCCCCCATCTTGCCGGGTGGGGAGTGAGTGAGTGGCTGTGTATGCTTAGCTGCCCGCTGGCCACGATAGACCCCAAGGCACTAGTACAACTTCCCACTACTGTGAAAAAGAAACAATAAAGAGGAAAGAAGAACAAGTGACTACTGGGCAGTGCACAACAGGTGTGTTTTCCTTGCTCTTTGAGTTGATTGCTCACATGTTCCCGGCATGCAGCTCGAGTAGAGTGGGAGCTTTGTGTTGCTGTGTGCTGTCTATCAGTGCTCTGAGGCATCTGCCAGGCCAGAAGACATTGCTACTGCCTCATAAACCAAGTCCAGCATTTCTGAGCAATGTGTCTTATCTGAAGAAAGAAGATAACAAGTCGGGATTGAAATTCTTCCAGGACTTTGACATCTTGTTTCATGCTGGTGTAGTAGAGACTCACAGCAAGGATCAGCACTGCACAAAATGAGACCCACAGGAGCACAGGCAATCCAGATGATGACCTGTCATCTACTGAACGGTGATGAGGAGAAAAAGGAAAGCAGCATTATTTCAGTGTCATCTTAAACACTTCCCAAATTTGACCCCCTGCTGATGCCTTTGTCCCAGTTTTCTGGGAACAGCAGGGTACACAGGGCTCTGGGTGTGAGTACTTTTGTAGGCATCAGTTAAGTGATGGTGAGTCACACCTCCTGATGGAAGGTGGCGAGTATAAAAGATCTCATCTAACAGAGCATTTAAAGGGTTTAATTATATACAGTAAGAACAGGATTACCACACCTAATGCATGATCTCAAGTTTCCCTCCAGCAATTATTTTTTATACCTGCACGCTAAATGTTAAGTTAAATACTAGGAGAATATTAAGCTACCACGTCTAATTATTTAATGCTCACTAATATTCCATAAAAGAGAGAAGATCTAGATATGAGTCCTTTTCCTTGGTAACTCAGCTTGTTTGGGGCTCCTGCTAATTACAGCAAGAACTAAAACATGTCTCCATTAACCGAGAGGCATATTTAAAAAGCTCTGGCAGGTTTAACCTCTCTCTAAGTGCTAGGTGTGCTAATTACACTGGAACGTCCTCTGCACTTGCTCTTAAGCAGGAGGACACTGTAAACACTTTTCTTGCCTTTAAAATATAGTTCAAGTATGTTTAAAGTGCCATAGGTCAGGCATAGTACACATGGGGGAATTAATGGGCTGCATTTAGCTCAGTGACATCCATGCGCCAGCCCTGGCACGTGTGTATCCATCCGTGGGCCTCAGGGATCCAGTTTGATTCAGATCTGGCTGCCCTGTTTGACTGCATGGCTGTCGTGTGATTGGTATTATTTTATAAAGCACTTTGTGTATTAAACATGCAGTATAAAGCCAAATTCATGCCTGCATAAAAACCTGTAGTGTGCAGCTATTTTCCTGCCATATGCACATAATCAATAAGGAGATAAAAATGCGGTGTGTATTATTATGGGTAAAGGGCCAACATTAGCTGTAACATATTTAAATTAGCTTCTACTACGAGCCCTGGAATACACACCAGTCAATTAAACTGTCATACAGATGTACAGAGGAAGGTAAAAGTCATAAAACCAAGCAAGAAACACATAATAATGTATCAAAAAGTGTATGGGGAAAAGGTAAAATGTTAATAGGCAGTCGTTTTATAGCTAACCAGAAACCAAATCAATGTCCCATAATAGATCTGAGTGAATTATTTGCAGAAAATATTTTATTCATTTGAATTTAGCCCTTCTTTCTGTTTTCAAATTATCCATAAACAGAATTCAATTTTTATTAATTTGCTTATTTGACATTATTCTATGAACAGTTTATATGACAGTATTTAGCCAGGGAATTTCTCACCACTTTTCTGCTTTCGTGGAGATTTGGGAGTTGGCATTTGCCTTACGCTATCTCCCACACTACATGATACAGTTCTCAGCTGGGTGACCACCTGCCTTTCAAAGCATGGGGCCAGGCTGATGAGCATACCTGGCAACAGGGAAACCTTTCTGTGAAAGCTAAGCGGCTTTTCACATCAGCCCTTTTCTATGAAGTGCTTATAACCTTATTCAATCTGCCAAAAGTCACTTTCCTGGGTATGAAATTCCTGGGTGAGCTTAAATGCAAACTGGTCTTTTCCTTATATCCTCTCAACTAGGGGGGAATCCCACCCACAAAACAGTGATGACCTACGCTTGTAACAGCTTCAGCACATCACTACAAGTATGTGCTTAAATGTAAGTTTGCTCTCTTTTAGATTACAAATAGAAAATTAATGCTTAAATTTGTTAATTACATTACTTGTTGGAACAGCACACTCAGCTCTAGCCATGTGCCCAGACCAAGAAAAAGGCAGCTCGTCTGTGAAAGCACTGAATGGGGATACAGGAGGCTTTGGCTCAGTTCCTGCCTTGCACATACATTTCTGCTGTCACCTGAGGGACATTTGGTCTTTCCTCTTCCGCCTGGTTCTTTCCTGCCTACAGTGCCTTGTCTGCATACCAATATGGACCTTAGCCGTTGCTGCCATTGGTATGAGCATACAACCCCTCTTCCTGGGCAGTAGCAACAGCTAGGGGTTGTGGGGACATTGGCTTGGGAGGCCTTTTGGCTCTGCATATGTGTGTATACATACACGTATATAGGTACCCCTTTCCCCTTACTGCATTGCATACAGCAGGGGCTGCATGTTGGCCAGAGCCTCTAGAAATGGCCATCCTAAGAACATCCAGATACACACATGTGCTCGAGGGTCTGTGAGGCTGGCTGGCCTCAGATATCCTTGTAAGCAAAACCAGAAAAATCAGATTATTTTTATTATTTCTACCCCGCTGCCAGCATCTAAATGAATTGTCTCTTCCCCATATATGAAAGTCAGCAGGGAGAACTATTGTTTCGCTTGGGGTGCTTTCCCTGCATATCTTAGTGAAAAACCTGTACCTATTCTAGTGTCATAAAATACATTAATTATATTTAAATTAAAAATGGCTTCAGGGATTTTATTTTTGTTTCCACTATTTGTCTTACTAGATGTCTTGTTTAAAATACTGCACCAGACCTCATCAACACCTCGTGCTTCATATGCTGAGAAGAAAAAGCAACAACCACTGGCAGTATGAAATGCTTTGTATACGGAACATGTGTGTTTGCACAGTGCATCCCAGCAGCCGCAAAGCAAACTCAGGTTAGTGCCACGGACGGCTCACAGTTATAATGTGAAACTTCAACTTACCCACTACGTAGTCACAGTAGGAAATGGCTAGAAAATAGAATGAAAATGTTCTTTACACCCCTGGAAAGGCATCCTTGCAGCACACTAATAAGAAAGCAAGCACCAAGCACTGTCTCTGAAATCACCTGTTACCATATAGATTCCAGGCCAACTCTTACACCTCTTTTGGATGTATGGATTTATGTCAGATGAGGATCTACACATGCCATGCAAACATGCAGGTGTAGGTGCACTTCAGGAAAGTGAGAAAGAAAATCTTGCATGTGGGGGTCCGGAGACAGAGATTGCTGCTGTTGCAGGGAGGTCTGGAATCAGCTCTTGTAAAAAAGACCTCCCTATTCCACATAACTTCTAGAAAGGGAAGGAGATAGACCAGCAGGCTGAGAGAAGAATGAAAGTTAAAGCAAAGGCCACTGTCAGACACAACTTTCATCCAACAACATCCTGGAATTGCTGCTACTTGGCAGCCGGGGCCGACACAATCCAGGATGAAAAGTCCAGAGAATGGAAAAATTTCAGTGGTGCCAGCAACCTTCATCTTGCACTGATGTAATATTGTGTGGACAAGCAGTGAATCATCTAAATCATAGTCTGTTTGCAACACAGAATAGGGGTTGGGACATTTCTCATGCCTTCATGGAAATAAAGTCAGTCTTCTCTGTCCCTGCAGCTCCCTGGAGCTCAAACACAGATGTGCTGAATTCAGAGTAAGTGGGAGATGAACCTGGTAACCCCTGGGCTGGTCTGACTGTGGGATGACCATTGCTGCTGTGGGGGTATGGACTCTGTGAGGGAGCTGAAGGAGGTATTAGCTCTCATCAAAATCCTGCTTTTGAGTAGTCAGGTGAGCTTTGAAAAATTTAGGGCTGACTCACTGAGTCTTCCTAGGAGTTCAGTTCTGATGGGTAAGCCCAGGCCATGTCAACAACCTTATCAAGAAACGGATTTTCCATCCTGCATTAGGAGGCATGGCAAACAATGTATTGCAAAACCAGTGACAGGTCAGTTTAGAGACACATCAGCAGATGCCAAGCCTTGTTTTCAGAAGCTGAGTAGCAGTCCAAACAGGTGGCTAACATCGAAATGTTACCATTCTGTTGTATGTGTTTTTACCGATACCACACAATTTTAGGTGCCTACCAAGAAATGCAGTTTTTGCTCAGTGGGTCAGTTTGTGGAAGTCAGAATGAAACAGCAGTTCTTATTTGGTTATGAACTGTGTATAGCATGTGGAGAAGTGCACACTGGAACCTGGTGCTAGACCTCTGCTTAAGGTCACTCCCAGCTGACCAAGCTGCTATTTTGGCTCAAGAACAAAAGACCAGAGATTACGTTTGCTGCATCATTCCTTTGGGGCCCCGGCTGGGAGAAATGGTTACATCCTACGTGCTTTCAATCCCACTGGGCCAGCTAGGCTCAGACCTTTACTGTTATATCCCATGGCATGCATGCTGCTCAGAAACATGAAGGGGGCTGGCTCCCTCCCAGCCATTGCATCCTAGCTACCCAGAATGACATAAGCATGTTAAATTTGATCTATCTGAGATCTTTTTCTATGAGTGGAAGCACTGTTCTTGGGTGGATCTGGTGAAATCCATGATCTACAATAGTCTCTGTGAGCTTTGACTCAGGAGTTCACCACAGGAACAGGCCTGAGGCTGCTCTAACTTGACTGTGTCCTCCCAGGGCAGGCAAGTGAATGGATCAGATGCCATTCTGCGGAGGACAGTGTGAAAGGTCTCTGTCCTCTGCTCTGCGCTGAGCTCAAAATCACAAATGACATTATCACAAGGGGAAGATGATGTGGAGAGACAGGGTGAATGTTAGAAAGCTAGAAAGGTCATGCCAAAAGGCTTAATAGCTTGAGCGTACCATGTTCAATGACTTCTTCTGGCTCACGAAACCGAACCCTTCTCTCTGCTTTCCGCTTTTCCCCCACAGCTTGGTTCACTGGTGGCCTTTTCCTCAGTATTGAAGGAGGACAGCTACTGTCATCTGTCTAAAGAGTTGATCAAAACACAAAACGTGGCCATTCAGACTGGGGTAATGCATCTGGGTAAAGCTATGAGCTTTTGTGGCTGTTACCATGGCTTTTGAAGGATGTGATATGAAACACCTCTGTTTTGACATTCATAGTCAGACCACTGTAATATTCATAACGATGCAATATGGATATTCTTTCACTGTCATAAATCTTCAGTACTCTTAAGCTGTCTTTTCAGGGAAAAGGTTGGTTAATGTAGTGGACAGCAGTTCTCAGAAAGGATTTCTCTAGAACAGCTACTGGATGTGGTTGTTCAACAGCCCTGGTGTAGGTGGACATTAATGTAATATGAAATATATAAACCATATCATTGCGAATATCTTTGAAATGTTCTTCTGAGCTAAGCAGCTCCGTTCTGTGTGCAGTGTTGCTATTTCAACAACTGAGACTATGCAGCAGCCTTTGGTTTGGACTCTATCCTGATGGGTATGAGAAGTTAATCTGTTTGCACTTTGATGTCACAATGTTATTGCTGTGGTTTTAGCTTGTAAGTCACACTTGGTCTGTGATAATGGAATCAGATTACTGTGGATCGTGCCAAATGACAAGGAACAGAGCTGCAATTATAGTAGTAAGTCCCACTTCTGCGTAGGAATGCTCCCACAGTCAACTCCCTAAAGGGAATCCAAAGCACCTCAGTTCAGAGGCACCCACTGGCCTCTGGAAGAAGAGAGCAGATGGCAAATTTTCTACTTTTCAAAGACCTACGTGGGTGGCAGAGATTCTCCACATTGTAGTTCTATTTTAAGATAAAATTAATCTTCTCTATCGCTTTCTCCCCCTTCTTTCTGCCCTTCTGCTAGGTAAAGGGTATTATTTCTTAGATGGTTCGTCACTGGTCACTGTTCCTGCTCTTTTTTTGTCCCTTGTGTGTCATTTCCCCACTTGGTGATTGCATACTCCTTCCTCCATGCTTTTCTTCCTGCTTTAATCCTTCTGCTCCTCAAAGCCGGCTACTTTTGCCCATTTTTAGACTTGATTACCCTTGCCCTACACCTCTTCTGTTTGGAAGCTTTCCATACACTCACCATATCGCACTCCCACTCCTTGGGGTACAGAAGCAGGGTTAAACCCCATTAACTACAGTCTCAGACCCCGGAGTACAGAGGATAATTAGGTTTGTTTCCCTACATACTGCACTGGATAATCTCAGAAAGGCACGTAACATAGCCAGCAGGAACCTGTCTTAACTTATCGCTGATAAGGAAGATTTCTCTGAATTTGGGATCATATGAGCATCCATACCACCTCTGTTTCATGACCAGGGACACTCTGTTGGAGCTGTGTGTTTTTTATTCAGCAGTTCAGAAGCTGGAAGACCTGCCCAGGGTATGGGAAGCCTCAGTCCAAGTTCTTTCTAGGTCCAAAGGAATACAAAGCCACATCTCTTATAAGCATGCCCTCATCACCTGAGCTATGGTGCACACGTGGGAGCAGGGAATCTCAGCCTCTGCCACTGAAACCATCTTGTGTGGCCTGGAATAATTAAATATTCATTGAGCTAAAGAAAGAAAGTACGAAAGAATGACTTTACCGCCTGGTGTTTGGGTGCTCCCTTGGGGGTGGGAGAAGTCTGCTCCTATCCTTGCTCCAATTAATACTTAATATGAAATACTTAAATATTCATTGGAGCAGTCACTGGGAACAGGGTCTCTCATCTACTAGGTGAGTACCCTAATCACTCTGCTATACACACAAACACACACACACACACACACTCTTACTTTCTGGCATAATAAATATTTAATTGCTCTGTGTAATACGAAACAGGTTTAGGGAGACACATCAGAAGATGGCCAGCTCAGACTAGCAGTGGTTATAGCCTTATCTGGAAGGGCTCCTGTTGTGGCACAGCCAAGGAAACTGAACCTTATATTTGAAGAGATTTATAACTTCAAGTGTGGCTCTTGTCCATATGAGCTTTTCCAATCACCTAACGGTTGCATCAGAAGAGAAAAACATTAAACAATTAGCCGGTTGGGTAGCACCTAGCCAGGGAAGACCTTAAAAAGGAAGTGGCATTTACAATATTTACTAGGCTTTAACAACCTATGGAAATCAAAGCTACAGTGTCAGAAAAGATTATGCATTTTCCCCTCGCAACAGAAAACCAGTGTTAACATTCCAAGAGCTGGAAACCTACCAAAGTGTTAGTCAGATTATATGCCCTTAAAAACAACCCATTTGTGAAAAGCCCTGGGCATTGGACACAAGGACTCTATCTCCCGTCGAGAGATTACTTACCGGCAGCTCCTCTGCACTAGCATCAGAAGGTAGGGCTGGACATATTTGGGACATGTACTCTGAATGCCAACATGAAGCCTCCCACACAAAGCTTCGGTTGGAAAGTCACTTCCTCAAGAAAATAGGGACCAAGGGAAAGCGTCTGGAGATCCCTCTGCAGCGAGGACCAAGCAGGCAGTGCCACTGAGCAGATGGGAGCAGCAGTGAATGACAGAGGAGTGGAAAGAAGAGTTTCCGCCCTTCATACCAGCGTTGGCTTGGGAAGGATGACGTTACTTGAAATGTACTTGGTAGCCAAAAATAGCACATAGTGATAATACTGATTGTGCAGCTGGAAAGCAGGGCTTTCCTGGTAACTGGAAAGGGGCTGAATGGAGCAAATCACAGATAAACACCTACATGCTTATATACATAAATGTGAAATAGAGGCTGGTTTTTTTATAATGATTGCTGCATTTCCATGATCAGAGGCCTTTCCCAGTTTCAAAAATCTTGCAAGTGGGATTGCTTTTAGTCCTCCCATTCAAAATATGTGGCCAAAGCCATTGGGAAATGATATAGATGTAGTGGGATCACATATATCTCCCTCCAGTATAGTTATAGCTTCACTTTATATGTCTTACAAATTAAATCCATTATTATAGTAATAAAGTGGAATTTTAACATTAGACATTTATACAGATATTTTAATAAGATTATTGATAGAAAGAAAGGTGATTTACTGTTCAAGAGGCTTTTACAGCTCCTTGTCAAATGCTGAAGGCTG
This sequence comes from Porphyrio hochstetteri, assembly GCA_020800305.1. NCBI lineage: Eukaryota > Metazoa > Chordata > Aves > Gruiformes > Rallidae > Porphyrio > Porphyrio hochstetteri. Next base: position 61,520,719 of record CM036908.1, on the reverse strand, counting down.
GTCATCATTAAATATACAATTTCCCATAAGAAATACCTGCTGTGACTCCTGAAATACGGTGGTTTACTGTCTGTACAAGCACAAGCTTGAGCTTTTTTTTTTTGTTGTTCTTTCCCTGGAGCTATTTATTTGCTCTGACATGTCTGAAGTACTCCAGTTTTGTGTCATTTTCCATGAGGTTGGATGGATTCTCCCATGGCATGGTCACACTGGGACCCTCGTTTTGCACCTACCCTATGAAGTGAGGGTTGCAAGAAGCTTACATTCACACAAGGAACCAGAGGGCACAGTAGCTCAGTGTCTTTCACTATTTTCATCTTTCTTTCAGGGATTTGGGGAGTGGAAGAGTAGATAGGAAGGGTCAGGATCCTCCCCCAGAGAAAACTGGGACAGCACATTGGGGAAGGCACCTGCAGCTGATGTGGGGTTAAGCAGGTCCCTCTAGCCTTGCTGCCCTCCCACAGCTCAGCCTCTGCACAGTCTGCAGGGCTGGCAAGGGCTGCTGCCCTCAAGCACTCTCCTTTCCAGACATGTCAACATGAGAGCACATTTTTCTGGACTAGGGCTCTTCACCGAATGCACCATATCTAAAAGCTACCTGGAGAGAGTCGCCTTACCTTCTCTTTCCTGTGCATTGGGGTGATGGAGGGTTTTTCCTCATGCTGCAACCGGCTCACAGCTGCAGGGCTTGTGAAATGCTCTCAAAATCCCCTCTCTGGTGTGTCCTGCAAGTGTTTCACAGCAGTTATTTTGGAATATCTAAGTTCAGCCTTTGGTGGGGAAAAGTCATGCTCCAGAACTTTAATCATAGCAGATCCTAGACAGAAAGGTGACAAAGCCTTCCACACTGTGGTCCCCAGCTTCTCCTCCAGTTCTTCCTTGCTCCTGTTGTGATCATCACTTGTACTAACATAAGGAGGAATTTACCTGCCTACTTTGGTCACAAAACTGTTGGAAGTGGGAAGAGGGAAAACAAACTCTAGTCTTCATCTATCTTTCAGGTTCTCCATGTCAATTGTTTTGTTTATTTTTACTATTATCATCCTGCAAGGCACATAAGGTCTTTTGCAGCCTTTTATTCCTGCAGAGAGCAGCAGTGAGCTCATGAGCTTTAGGACCTGAACGAAAAACCCTGCTCGTGTCTTTTTCACTGCACCTGATTTTATTGAAAGCAAGCTCTCACATTTTTCAAAGTAATTGATCAGAAACTTCCTGGTATTTTCTTTTAAAACCCTGGAAAAAAAGTCAGGGTGGGGTGTTGTTTTCAAGAAATGGACATATGGAGAAAATATTTATAATTTTTGATGACAGAAACCATTCCTTTTCACCTCTAGATTCCCGTTAAATGTAAACATTTTTTCTGTTCATTTGATTGAAAAATAATTAGGCAGCTTATAAAGGTTTTCATGAAAGATTGCTATTCAGATGCTAGGAATGATCATTCCATAGTGCCACTCTCACTTTTATCCCACGATGTGTTAATTATATTGATAGCAATGGTTGTAAATGCTTGAATAATTAGTAGTTACCTGGGCACAAAAGTTCCAGAGGGTAAAGATGTCAGGAGTTCAAATCTCATAACAGGGAGAGAGCCATTCGTACTAAGTGCTTTTGATTGCAGTTTAACAACCTAAAATTGGATATACATTAGGAATAAAACAGAGTTTAATGCATGGAGTGAAGGATTCCAGGAAAATAACTTCACTAGCCTCTGAAACCGCTGGTAATAAATGATAGTTACAATAGTAGAATAATTCCTGCTTTGGAAGCTGGAAGAATTTCCTTTAACGTTGCCTTTCTTTTTAAAGTAATTTTTCATCTAAGCTTTGATCTTATTTCATGCAACATATGTCAGATGCAAAGCTGGACAAAGAATTCATAAATGAATTATTTAGCTGATGAGTGTCACCTCTATTTCTTTCAGCTAATTGTTCACAAATAGATAGTGACTTTTGTGAACATATTCATTATTCAGATTTATTCAGTGGATAATTGCTGGGAGTAATTCTTTGTCTGTAGATTGCTTGGAAGCATTTTACTGTGAACATTTAATAGTAAAAATCTATCCAGGCTTTCAATACAAGACAAACTAAAAATATCTGTAACTAGTGATGGAGTCCTTAAGCACAAACAATATACTGCAGTCTCAATGAGCAACGCCAGTGTTTTCAGGAAGCACTCCACTACTTCCCATGGTACATAGGGAGGAAAGCAAAGTCATTTCAACTATCCATGTATCTTCAAATGGCTCACATTGTATATGCAAATAAGTTTTTACAAGAAAAGGCTTGCTTAAGTGTTTGCTCAGCAGAAAAACAAAACAAGCCTGAACAAAATGTGATTGACTTCCCAGTGAATAAATATGAACAGTCCACACAAAGAAACTAACTGCACAGCCAGTGTTTTCCTGCAATACCCCAATGGAAGATGTCTAGCAAATAAACATAACATGATAAAACAATTTTACGCTCAGAGGAGAGCAGTGTAACCATATGAACTCTTTTTCCATTTCCTTCTGCGGGAATAAATATTTTAGACAAGCAAAGTACTTTGTAAATGATGCTTTTGTGGGGATTCGTCTGGCCTGGTTCAATTATTTTGAAACCTAGCAATTTTCTCATATCATTGAATCTGGTTTTATTGCAAATAGGGTCATAGAAATAGTCACTCATTGCGATAATGGACTTAGTTTATCTTAACTATTAACACTTCCAGTAGGTTTACACACACGTATATATTCAATATTTATGGATATGCACAATGCATATATATTAATAATGAAGTAACTTTATCTCCAACAATCTGAAAACAAAATCACGTAATACCATACAGTGCGGGGTGCAGCGGTAACTGGAAGCAGCATATCAGGATAACAGAACAGAAAAGGAATAAATAAATTAGAAGGGAGTCTTCCATATCTTCTTCAACTTCCAGAGTGTCAATTGAGCCTTTGTTCAGTATTCCACCTTTCGTGGTCCCATGTGCTCTTGATTAATAATTTAGAGGTGCACCTTTTGGCAGCAAGGTAAGTTTTGTGTTTGCCAAGAGTGATTTTCCACCAGTCAGGGAATACATCAGGAAATAAAAAGGCAAATTGCCCCACAGAGCATAATTAGATGTGTGTCTTCCTCCTTTTCGTGCCTCTAGAGAACCAGATTTACTGCTGAAAGGTGTGGGACACCCGGTACGGCACTGTTTTTGCTCCTTAGACCTTCCAGGGAAGAAAGCACTGAACAAATCCTACCCTCACAACAAAAATTAGCCCTTTGGACTGTGCATTTCCATGTGTATTCCATGACCAGAGGCTTCACAGTTAATCTCTCATCTGATGATCGCTCCAAAATGGAGCATTGTCATGGTTTAACCCATCCAGCAGCTAAAACCACCTCACAGCCATTCCTCACTCCCCCATCCCGTGGGATGGGGGAAGGAATTGAAAAGAAAAAGGTGGGTTGGGATAAACACAGTTTAATAGGACAGAAAATAACAGCAATCATAATAGTGTCAATAATGATATTATTAATCATAGAATATGTAAACCAAGTGATGCACAGCACAATTGCTCACCACCTAGAACCAATACTCAGCTTGTTCCTGAGCTACCTGCCTCCCAACCAACTCTCCCAGTTATATACTGACCATGATGTCATATGGCATGGAATATCCCTATATTATATGACTTTTATATATCCAAGGAGTTGGACTTGAAGATCCCTGTGGGTCCCTTCCAACTCAGGATATTCTATGATTCTATGATCCCTTTGGCCAGTTTGAGTCAGCTGCTGTGTCTGTGCACCCTCCCAGCTTCTTGTTGCCCCCCGTGTTGTCAGGACAGCTTGACTGCCTGGCAACACCTAAAATATTAGTGTGTTATCAACATCATTCTCATCCTAAATCCAAGACATATCACTATACCAGCTGCTAGGAAGAAAATTAACTCTATCCCTCCTGAAACCAGGACAGATGCTTTTGTGGACTTGGAGGGGAAAACAAAAATCAGCAACAACGCAAAATGGAGAAAGAGCAATGAACAGCCAGGAAGTCTGATAACAGTTGATGTGTGAAGCCAGGTAAGCTGAAATCAATCAGTTTTCCTTTCTGTATATTTGTTAATTCCTGTGATGTGCAGACACCTGTGTAGCCTGTAAAGAAGGGCAGTTCATGTGCAAAACACATCAAAGGTGCTCCATGAAGGTCCCACAAGGTTATCCTCCCAGACCTTCTCTTTGCCCTTTATATATTACTATGCTGTGTTGGAAGTTTTCAGGATCCCACCAATCTGTAACTTCACCTTTGTTGTTGGCAGGCCTGTGGCCACCCACCCAGGAGCTGCAGGCCTGGATTGCTACTGCTTGCAAAAATCACATCAGCCATCTGATCCAGCACAACAGAATTCCTTGCTGAAGGCAGAGCCCTGGGTTTATTTGTGGATACAGCGGGTACCTCTGAGTGATGATCATCTTCCAGGAGCTGTGGCACCAGTTTAAAATGCACAGTGTGCAGGGGTTTGTACTGGTTTCGAACTGAGTTCTTCTCTAAGGCAAAGGCATGAACACTGAGCAGAATGCATGGCAGGGTTTTGCATCGTGGTAAGAACATCCCTACTGCAGGGCAGAGTATTTCTGTTCTGTGGGGAGTGGCATAAAATGGTTTACTCTGTTGAGAAACCCAGTCTTAATTCATCCCTGGCATGAATCCATTGACTTATAAAGACATGGATCTATCTCTGTTTCTTAAAATTGCCTCTCTTATTCATGCCTCTTTCCAAGTAGATGTTACAAACAACCACAGAGTACTTGTGATGATATATAGTAAACATAGAATTTCTGGGCTGCTGAAATGAACTTTCTGAATAATTACAGAATGATTCCACATCCATTTCATAATTAGACTCCTGAGATTACAGCCAAGCTATTATTTGTGATTCAACATGCATTTTTATTTTGGAACTGTCCCATAACCCATTAGGTTTATTCCACCTGAGGTTTTCTAATTCGTTCTGTTCATCCTGCCACTGGGATCTGAAATGTAAAGCATGTATTGATTGAATAAGAGTTACCAAGTAACCAAATGCTAATATCTGTTGTTGGCTCACTGTTTCCACACCCAGCGGGTCCTAGAGATGCAGGACCTAGGAGGTGGATGGGCTGAAGTGAGCAGGGTCATTCTGAGTCAGATTTTATCATGCTGTCATTGTATTTTAGGAAAGAAAACGGGTGGGGTTGGAACCACTGCTTAAAGCTTCCAGGTTGCTGTTGATGGCAGGACTGCCACCAGCCATGAGATGAATGAGAAGGATAAATCCACAGACAGCAAGAGGGTGGCTGAGCTGGTGTAAAAAAGAAAGGGAGGCAAAAAAGGCATGAAAAGAAACCCTCCCCAGAAGGAGTCAAAACAGAATTATCCTCAAGAATTATGTTTTAGCAGTGATCTCTTTGTGCTCTCTGTTGTGTTAGATTGGGGCTTTCTGTAAGGATTCCTCATTTCCCCAGGTGAGGTTTGGCCTGAGGACAATTCAAGCTAGCATGGCTGCAGGATATAGCCTGAGAAGGGGATTAGCCATCTTTCTAAATCCCAGCTATCAAAAGGCTCCTGTTGACTTTTGTGAGCCACTGTCTGTCCCTAATGGATTTTAGAAACCTGGCAGCCACTAATGCCAAACTGGAACTGAGAAGGGCAGCAAATGGGACCTACGGCAATGGGGAGGGAAGAAGCCAAAGGAATGGCAAAGCACCTAGATGCAGGCATCACTGCATAAGATGATTTGAAGGCACTGATGTAAATGCTCTTGAGCTCCATTTGCAGTGTCACCTTGGAAGGGGATTAGATTAGATTAATGACATGAAAGAAGAACAGAAAAATGGAGAAAAAGAGCAGATTGAAGTGTGAGGAAAGACCAAATGGGTAAAATACGCATGAATTGGAAAGAGTTTGGGCAGTGATACTGGATGATGAAGAATATAAAAAGCAAGCGGCTAATCCTGCTCTCATTGGCAGCCACTTTACATTAATGCTAAATCTATTACTGTTGATATTTGTTCTGGATTTAATTTCTTGTAATTAGTATGTAGAGTCTCTCTCCTCCAACTCTCCAAACCCTGGAGGCTGGTGTTTTCAGAGCAAAACAAGTTGGTTTAACAAAGAGTAATTGGTACAATTTCCAAAACTGGCCAAGTGCTTCTGGAGCCTATATTCAATTGCATCTCAATTTAAGCTGAGGAGAGGAAACAAAGCAAGAGAAAACTCATGCAGCACATCACAGGATGCTTGTGAACATCAGGATATACAAATAAATCAGGTTCAAAGCCAGTTATATATTGCACAAGCAAGCTGAAGATTTGTTTTGATTTTGTTCCAAAGCAGAGCATCCTTTGGTATGTCTGCAGGAGGGTGGGAGGCACCTACTTACAGGCAGGGCATTTCATGTCTTGCAGCAGGGTAGCTGAGAGCAGGATGGACTTTTACTGGAGTGAGGTGAACTGGAGTCCAGCTCTGATCCCTGGCAGGTTTGGATCAGATTCTTGAAATGCAGTGCCCCTAGGAGGCAGTTTGTTACTAGCTGCCTTGTAACAGCCACAGCCCTCTCTTTTTTCTCCCCTTCTTTCTCCTTCATTCTTATCAGAAATTCAGTCTGGGACCAGGAGAACTCTCAGCTTCAATTAATATGTTGGTTGGAATCATCTCTGCTTCAACAAATGTGCTTTTTCTGATTTTTAGCATTTTCATCAGCATATTTTTCATCATCCCAAATGGATGAGCCTTTCAATCAGTCTCCTCAATGAAGCAATGGAAATTACATTGTCTTCTCTTTTAAAGCTAGACAGATGCAAAGGCAGGGAATAGGCTTCAGAGGAGAGCTATGGAGATGGCGAATTAATAGTGTCTGAAGGGAGGAGTATTTAAACGAGTTCCTGGTCTAGTATAGGATTCTGGCTACGTGGCTGTACCCTGACAGAGGCAAAACCTCTGAGTACAGTGAGCTGGTTCAGTGTCTTGCATTCTTTCTTATGCCTTCTACCTAGTGTTACCATTTCTCCCTGCATACTGGAGAGCTGGAAAAAAAATAGATTCCTTTTGGAGCATACTGGGTGAAAAGGCTCTTTCCAGCTCTAAAATGAAGATGGTGGAAAGGTGATGCCACCACTCCTTCTCCCCAGAGGAAGACCTCTTCTGATTCCTTGTTTCCCCCAAGGCTGTAGAACTGAAACAGTGTTTCCTGACACTCCTGGTTTTGGCAAGCTATGACACTTGCTGCAGGGATAGAGACAGAGCTGGGAAATAGCATCAACTTCTTTGATGGACATATTTGGCAGTCCAAATCTAAAAGTTGTTAGCAAGGGATGCTTCTTTCCAGAAAAGTTGCCTTCTGACTGACTGGCATATTTTCTTTACAAGTCTTTTTGTTGTACAATATTTCTTAAATAAAGTAAAAGGACACCTGGTTGTTGCCCATTCCACAGTCAGGAATGATTGTGCTCCATTGAAGATCTCTGCATGTGGAACCCAGGCAGGATTTCACCTCTGTTACTCACATCTATGGAACTGATACCTCTCCATTAAATGAGCAATACTCATTTCTGTTCAGACATGTTGGGTCAAGCTGCCTGTCTACTTACACCCCTGGAAGTATTGCAGTGAATGGAAAATTGTTAGTGGAGGTATAATGGCATTTGCTCTTTGGTTAAGTGAAGCCACAGGAAACACAAAGACTGGAGCAAAGTGCAGTTGATCCTAAAACACAGTTATCAAGTTTCCTGTCTGACTAGAGCAATAATTTCTACTTTGCTGTGAATAAAATAATATTAGTGTGAGGGGCAGAAGCTGACTGTAAGGTTAGCACCCTGATCTCTTGAGTGATGGGTCTACTGGCTTCTACCAAAAGGCCGAGTAATTTCATCCGTCACATTCCCACAGCCCAGTATGCCATCATTAGCTTATTACCACTAGTGAATTTCCAGAATTTCAGTACTTCCAATGCACTGACACACAGCATCATCTTCTGAATAATATACTCTGCTTGCAGTATATGAGTGAAGAAAGTATCTTTCTGTTTCCCACTTCCTTCTCTTTAAATAAATTTTCCTCACATCCCCCCATCTCTGCTCAAGGACACCTGGTTCCCATTGCCAAGCCTGTTGGCCAGCCTACTGCTCACCTGCTCCTCCAGCCTGGGTTCCTTTGAGCTGTGAGAGCTGACTTTACCTGGCTTTTGTCATGGTGGCAGTCAACACTGCAGACCTGGCTGCAGCCTGCTACCCGAGGGTGATGGGTAATCCAAGTGTTTGTTGCATCAAGAAAGTCATGCTTTTTCTAAGAATGTACATTTTCCTTGCATGCAAAACATGCCCCTTAGCTAAAACACATAAAAAAGCACATCTGAGACTACGAGAGGAGAGGATTTCCTCAAACTAATCCATAGGAAGTTGGTTCCTGGAGCCACCACTCCATCTCTTAAGAGGATCTGGTGTTTACCAGCATCAGTGCTGGAGAAAGAGACCAAGGAACCACCAGGCTAATCAAGGATGGTGGCTTTGCATACCCATGATACATTATCTGTTCTGTGCTCCCCACTGCTATTTCAGAAAGGACACCTTCAGCTCCTTTGCTTTTACCAAATAGAAATCAAACACCTCAAGGCAACAAATGGTCACCATGTCCTTTTTTTTTCTGGGGATGTGCCACATAAATAAACAATATAAGGGAGGAAAAAGAAAGGGAATTAGGAGAATTTAGAGGAGATGGCACTGGCTGTTGTCACCTTTACTTGCCAGTCCAGAGATGGATTTGGGGGCAGCATGTAGTGAAGGAAATGGGCTGGCCCTGGAGAGGAGCAATTAGTGTACCAAGCTGTTCTTGGTCCTTTGAGCCACCTGCTCACAGAGGAGTCCACACAAAACCAGGACTGGAGATCTCTTGGGGATGAATTCCCAAAAATCTTGGCTCTGTCCCACAGTCCATAGAGCAGCAGCTCTGACCCTAGGCATGTGCAACCAAACCTCTCCTATCTGAAATCTTTGCTTTATTTGCTTCCCCAAAAGTAGAATAGTTACTCCAGAATGCATCTACAGAACTTTGTACATTCAGATACTTGTCAAAAACTTCCTGTCTGAGTCATGACCCATTCACTCTAGCTGCTTTATATGAGCAAAGTGGGGGTTAATTCCTAGGTTTGGGAATGGCACTAAGAAGGGAACACAGAGCTTTCCAGGACCACACAATGCTGAGCAGGTCAGACTGCCTTTCTGGTTGTTTGGGATCTGAAATGTCTACCTTGTTTTCAAAAGTAATGGCATAATAGGCTCTAGAGGAACAAATTGCTGTATTATTTTTATACTGATTCAATTCTAAAAAGCTCGCTAATAGACTTTATTGCAGCTCCTAATAATGGTTATTGTTGATCATAAATAGTATACTCATTTTCATAAGTCTTGTTTAAGACCAGGGCTGTATAAAAGCTACAGATACTGGTAAAGAGAGTGCTCCTGCCCTGGAGACTGTAGAAACTGAAGGGGTGATGCCAGTTTACACCAGACCAAAGATTTGGCTCAGCTTCCAAAAAGGCTGCAGGTACAGCATGAGGGAAAAGAAGGCAAGAAGCTACAGCCTTTTGACAGAAGTGGGTTAAGCAGTTTTATGATAGAGGGTCCCTCCACACCGGCCTATGCAGGCAAGAACACAAACCTTTTTTCAGACGTACCTGTCGGTTGCGATGAAAAACGTAGGCAGCATCTCACGCTGACATATCTAGCTTGGGAGGCCTGCTCAGAAAAATCCTTCATCAGAGCAGCAGCTGTCTCCTTCCCCCGAGCAAATTCCTTTAAAGCTGTCAAAGATGCTGTAATCAGACTAGGTCATCAAAACCAGTCCTCCTGAGGACTGGAAATAAGATCCAGAGATGAGCATTCAGCTACATGGGCAAGGTCTAAAACACTAAAGTTTCCATTGAAATTAAATGAAGGGATTGTAATTGCTCTGAAAGAAAAGCAAAGCAATCACTGGGAGAGCCTGAAAGCTTTCAAACTACCTCCTGAAATGATGCTGGCTGTGAAGCAGGGATCTATGTACTGCATAACAGAATCAGATAGCAGAGCAAAGCTTTTACTGGGAAACCAGCTTAGATAACTACTGGAGCATTTGCCTGTGTGGCTTCTGAGGCTGAGGCAAATTTTAATTGAGATTTTGCCACACAGTTGAATAGTTTTATTACCAGGTTAAATAAAAAAAGGTTAATAAAGTAATAAAAATGGATTCCTTGTCTTCTTGAATTCAAAATATGAAGCTGTGGTCAATATGTTTAATAATTTGTAAATAGAGTGGAACAAAGCACTATAGCCATGGAGACCACTGAGAGGGGATTGCCGTGCATTGGCACCCTCTCTTGTACTGGTGCTTACTTCAGCAGTTTTGCAGTTTCCATAAATTGTTTGCCAGTAAGGAAGAGAAAACAGACTGAGTTCCTCTCTGGTGCAATGTTTACTGCTGTTACTGGAGTTACATCTGGGATAAATTTGGCCTGGATTTGACTAAACTCAGTCCTGGATAAAATTTAAGGGTATCAGTGTATTTGATTTTAGCTGTATTTATAGTAGACTGTTTACAGTGTGTCTGATTTTTAGGTGATTGATCTCTGCTTGAGAGTAGTGGGAAAGCAAATAGACCAAATGCCTCCGCAATGCTTCTTCAGTGCTTCGGCACTATTGGTTCCCAGCTCATTTCTATTGCTCAAGTTTTAAAATAAGAAATCATCACAATGCAAATGTTTGCCTAACTACAGAAAAAAATATTAATAAACACCCTATCTCCTAGGCAGGAATAGCAAGGAAAGCAGGGGCTGGGGCGGGGGGGAGAAAGAAAATGAAAGAAATATGCTCCACTGAGCTTCAGAAAACAATAGTTGGAGGAAATGTTGCTGAGGCACAGGAATGATGGAGGTATGTTGTGGGGCACGAGCATCTCTAAAGCATTTTGAGAGACCCTGGGGCAGGAAGGCATGGGGGAAGCTGGTATAGACAAGAAACGGGCAGCCGTCCCAGGAGGAGGATTATTAGAAATAGTGAGGAATCCATTTGCCATTTCCAGTTGCTGCATTTATCAAAGCCTCCAAGAGTGTGAAGCCTCGAAAAGCGTGCTATACCCAACTGCCTCTGTGCTGCTTTTCCCACCTGTCAGAAAGGGAAACCAAGGCATCAGGTTGCAAAATGACTCACCCAAGGCCATTCACCAAGCCAGTAGCAGAGTTGAGCACTGGGGTCAACTCATCCCACCTCCCACAAAACCCCCTGCTACCTGAAACAGGTGACTGCTCTGACATGCTTCAATCAAAGGCTTCTGCAGGCTCTGAAGCTCATAACTATCCAGGGAGAGCATTCCAAGAACAATCAGAGCATAAAAACTGTGGGAAAAGCTGCTACAAATACTGTAACACTGAAGAGCAAGCAAAACAAAAGTTTTGCAGCAAGACAGAGCAGCGTACAGAGCAGGTAGTGGAGAGGAATAATCACAATATAGATATATATAAAAAGCCATATACTTGCCTAGACCCTCTTGAAGAACAACACCCACCACAGGCAGTGTGCTCAAGCAAGCCACAGAGCTTCCTCAGCTGTTTATCCTGGGGAAGGGTATTTAACAGCCCAGTCAACTGGCTGGAGCTCAGCTGGAAAACCACAGTGCCAAAAGCACAGGAGATGGAGCCAGTGCAATAAACACGAGGCCACTTCAATTTTTTTTTTTTTCCTGTGTCTAATTATATATATGTTCAGAATTCCTGGGGCTCAACTACAACCATAAAGTTGCTTTTCCTTCCTCAATGGCTTTGTCCCTGAGTTCGGCAACCAAGAACAAAACAACAAGTGTCTTTATACTGCAGCTCCTGTGCCACATTATTCCCGTATCGAATCTGGCAGCTTCCAGCCGTCTCAGCACTATAATTAGAGCATCTTGCAGCCACCAAAATAGCACTGACCCATGTCAGAGCATTGACCTGCCTGCTTTGCTGCTCTCATCTGTCACACATGACAGATCCTTGCCCACGTAAAGCAAGCTCAAGAAGGGGATGGGGGGTTTGAATTCTTTGCTGTGTGTACCTGGCCTGCAGCCTGGGTCCACACATCTCCCCAGCTTCTGCACACCCTGCCCTGTGTTGTGGGAGGCTGGCTGTGCTCCAGTTTGCTGCTGGAATGGGGTAGCTGGGTGAAATGGGGAGGTGGAGGAAGGAGGCTCTTCAATTTGACATCCCTTCACACAGTCTGCTTCTTGAATTAGTGTGTGAAACTTGGCTCTTCTGACAAAATTTCTTTTGGATTTGATTTATACGAACGTGCAGGCAGGCTGTGGCTGACAGTACAGACTGCTGATTTAGGGAGAGTTGAGACCCCAGGATAAATTAATGCATCCTAGTTTCCTTCAGTTTTTGTTGTTTGGGTTTCCAGCTCCAGAAACCCCTCACTGAGCACTGGGGAGGGGTATCCAGCTCCAGAAAGCCCTCGCTTTCCCCTTCTGGGCTTCCTGCAAGGGCTGGGATGAGAGGAAGGAACAGAAGGTTTCCCTGCCAAGCAAGGATTACCATGTTTTGCATTGATGGGCTAAATTTCCCCTCAGTCTGCTTTGAACAGTTATGGGGATTCAAACTACTCCCAGTGTCTTTCTGTGTTTCATTTAAAGGAATTTATTCTCCCTAGTAAGTGGTGTGATTGAGCAGCCAGAAGAGGTGCAGGGAGTCCCAGAGAGCAGTTATCCCATCCTAAGAACACTAAGCCAGATGAGATAATAGCCCCCTGACAAGTGTTCTCCAGGGAGCTACCTTGGATCAGATACCTGAGTTTTATGCAGCTGGGAAGGCACATGGACTATGTGCCCCTCTGAGTGGGACTGGGTCTGTGTAAGAGGACCAAGAGCAGAGTTTCTCTCACTAACTGCAAAGCTGGGATTCAGCAATTCTGACATTCACCTGACATCATCCCAGCCCCCCACTTATAGCCAAGGGAGACGAGCAAATGCATTTAAGGACAATTCATCCATCCTAATTTAAATGTCTACATCAGCAGCAGATGTGTCCTGTCCTGTACTGTCTGCCTACCCCCCTTAGCGTGAAGGGCTAGCTCTGACGCAGAAGCTTCCACCCAGCCAGCTGGATCACACCTACCCTATGCTCTGGCAGAGAATATTTTTTTCCTGAAGGCCAGAATGATATTATGTATTGCTGGGACACATGGGATGGGGAGAAATCTTCAGTGTGACCTTGCACTGGATGTGAGTTCTCTAAGTTTTTTGGGCTGCAAGGGGAAAGGCAGAAGGGTTTACCAGAGGACATACTAACCCCTGCATCAAAGTCCTGGCATCAAAGTCCTGGCAGAGCTACCTTGCATTGGCACCTCTTCACATCTTGCTCACTCCCTGTAACTGTGTTTTAGAGAGTTCATTTTAAGTGTAAACCAAGGTTCTTTCCCCTCTTCTGAAGTATCTCTCTGTTTATCAGAACATAATTTACATTTTCTTTTACTTTTATGGGGGTTTGGATTTCTGTGTATGTCAGCAGTGTACGGAACAGTGTACACCCATCCGAGAGGGTGAAGTGGAATTTTGATTTATTGGAGGAGAGTGCATTACCAGTAAATTCAAGAGAGGTTTTGACAGTAAATCTGCCATGGAGAGGACTTCTTTTGTTTCCATCATCAAGTCAGACATTATACCCTGTCAAACATCCCAAGGGATGCTTTTGCTCCGGGCACTGGAGGTAATAACTCTGCTCAGAAATACACTGTATGCTGAAGACTTCATCTTACAAAGCCTTCAACTCTTGTTCAAATGCAGGACACAACTGAGAGAAAAACCAGGCATTAATCCTTAGTCTTCCCCACCCTGTGATGTCCCTATTTTTTCAGTGCAGGCTGTAAGGTTCTTCATCTGAATTTTTTCTCCTGGTATGATCCTCTGGCTGAGGGTGGTGTTGCATGATGCAATTTTCAGATTTGGACACAGTGTCACATCAGCAGACAGCGTTCCATCACTACTATGATTGCTTCATCACCTTTCAATCCTCCGAATAACTATAATGCTTATTATTAAAAGAGGGATGGATCCTACTTTATCTCATGGCCTGGTGGGTTATGTGATGGAGGTGATCTCTTGCTCCTGGGCATCTGGGCATAGCTCCTGATCCATGGGCTCAGAATGGTGTTCATTGGCCTTGCTCAAAAAGAGGGTATGGTCAAATCACCCTCCCCAGTGTCTCTGCTTCACCGATACCACTCCTGTCTACAACACTAATACCATGTAGGTAACTTGTTGCTGGCTAAATATGTTTGTAAAGAGCCACCAAGTCACCTCTGCAACACATCCATTCCTTTGCTGGGGTCTTCATTTGCTGAAAATCTCCTGTTTTTATCATAGAATCATAGAATCCTTAAGGTTGGAAAAGACCTCCTAGATCATCTAGTCCAACTGTCCCCTTACCACCTATATTACTTACTAAAACCATGTTCCTGAGTACCTCACCCAACCTTTCCTTAAACACCCCAAGAGATGATGACTCCACTACCTCCCTGGGCAACCTGTTCCAATGCCTAACTACTCTTTAGGAGAAGAAATTTCTCCTAATTTCTGGTCTGAACCTCCCCTGGAGCAACTTGCAGCCATTCCCTCTTATTGCTAGTTATCTGTGAGAAGAGGCTGACCCCCAGCTCACCACAACTTCCTTTCTTGTAGTTGTAGAGTTGTTATGAAGTCAGTGAGACCGGTAGTAAAGGAAATTACCTCAGATAACAGCGTTTTACAGCGCACAGTCAGTTTTGGAGTATACTGGTTCCATTGCTGCGACACTAGCCTATGACAAACCAAGCATGTCCCCAAAGGTGGCTTTTAACCAGAGCCCTCAACCTGGAGAGGAGCCCATTTCAAGCTGGACTGTTACCCTTCCTGCTTCTTCAAACACCCCTGTAGCCCTTCTATCCTTGACAGATGTCTGGTGACCAGCTGTGACGTGTAGCAACTGATTTTTGACCATCTTTCAGGCTTCATATGTCAACAGTGTCAGTAGGTCTGAGTGGAGCTCACAAACACTTGTTTGGGGCACGTTTGGTGCAAGCAGGCTAAAGAAAAACGCTGTTTAGTGAGTTCCACAAAGAGGAGGGAGTCTTACTGAACAGCCAGCTATTTATGAATAAATATATCTATTCAGAGGGGGAATCACGTAAAACAATATGTTGGCAGCGGCTGGTAATTTAAAATGCAGCAGACAGGCTGCTGCTCACATTAGTAACCTACGAGACACGTTGCTTAAATGGCACAATCAGCCCCAACCAGCTCCTTGGGAATTACTGAACCATTTGTGGCTTGCTTTATTCTTAGAGAAACTTGCTTTTAAGACTCTACTGTATCTGTTTTCTTTATTTACATAAACTTGATAACTTTAAGTGACTATGGTTTCCTTTAAACCATATGCTTTTCATTTCCAGAAAGCCACATATAGCCAGCTTTTAGTATTACTTACTTTGAGCTCCTGGTAAGGTAATAATATTTAACAATCCAGCACTATGCAATTTGTTTCATTATTTTTGTCATTTCTTTTCATCTCTGATGTGCAACAGATTCTTCTCGCCACTAAGTTTGGAGCTAAACTGTATACATTTCCCGTGAATTGATTGTGCCTTGTCCTAATAATTTGGTGCTCATATCATCCCCTTAATTTTGCAAATGCCATCTGTTGTACCACTCTAGACACTGTAAGGATGGGCTGTGTTTATACGCTGGCCTTTTTTTCTAGCAAAGAAGTATATGGAGAATGGAGATTAGATCGTGCGTTTGAAGTAGGAGGTGGACTTCTGAGAAGCAATTCAGTAGATCCTCATCTGCCCTCAGCTACAAATGGAACTAGCTCTGTTAAATGCAAAGAAAGGTGCTAATTTAGATCAGCTTGCCCAAACATGAACTTGAGTACGATCATAAAGCAGATTAATCACACTACTCAAAAAAGTTCAATGGGGAAGCTAGTTTTCCTTCTTGGTAGTTGCAGTTTTGCATAGCTGTGCTGCTAAGATGGCTTTTGCAAGCAGCAGCTAGAGCTCACTGCAAGCCCCAGACAGTAAACATTGGCCAATTCAAGGCCAAAGTTGCTGCTGACCAGGGCCAAGCCAATCTGAGATGGTCACAGCCCCTCTGTGAATCACATATAGGAGAAAAAAAACTGCAGGCAGATGCATTTTACCACCGGAGAAGGGAGTGAGAAGATGTAACAAGCTGTGCGGACACCAAGGCCAGGCCCGAAGGAGACTGGGGAGGGTAAGAATGAAGCCAGAAAGAGAGATTCCCCTGCAGCTCGTGGTGAAGACCATGGTGGAGAGGGTGTCCCCTCCAAGCCCATGGATGAGGACGGGGAGCAGAGACATCCATGGCCTGTGAAGAGATTGATCCACGCCTCAGCAAGTTTGCTGGGGGACTTGTGACTTTGCGGGGGACCAGGCCAAGGGGTCTGGACCCTATGGAGGGGAGTCCTGCTGAGAGGCCTGTGGTGAGGGATGACTCCCCGATAGAGAGGACTCACGCTGCACAAGTTCGTGGATACAACTCTCGCATTGGTGGGACCCCACGGCGCCACAGGAGAAGTGTGTGTGTGTGAAATGCCCCCCCCCCCAGCAGAGACAGAAGACAACTTGGGAGGAACGGACTGAAAACCCCCCATTCCCCGTTCCCTGCCCCTCCCTGTGCTGCAATGCAGGGGGAAGAAGGGAGCAAATTGATGATTAAAGTCAAGTGTGCGAAGAGGTGAGGGGTGGGTGGAAAAGTAGAAGTGTTAAGATCTGGGGAAGGAAAGCAGCTTGTGAGGAATGGCTGGAACCCCACTGCCCATAGAATCATAGAATCATAGAATCATAGAATCATAGAATGGTATGACTTGGAAGGGACCCCAAGGATCACAGAGCTCCAACCCCCCTGCCACAGGCAGGGCCACCAACCTCAGGCCTGGAGCTACACTAGGTTGCCCAGGGCCCCATCCAACCTGGCCTTGAACACTTCCAGGGACGGGGCATCCACTACCTCTCCGGGCAGCCTGTTCCAGCACCTCACCACTCACCCATTCCCTGCCCCTCCCCGCGCCATGTTGGAGGGGGGAAGAAGGGAGTAAAATCATGAAGTTTAAGTCTGCTAAGAAGGGGAGGGGTGGGGGAAAGGTGCTTTAAGACCTGGCCACTTCTCATTATCTCGACTCCAGATCACTGGGTGTATAGTTGTAGTAGTAATAAATCACTTTTCTTTCTTTTATTCTGTGCTGAGTCTGTTTTGCCCATTGCACTAATTGGAGAGTAATCCCTCTGTCCTTATCTCAGGTCCTAAGCCTCCCAATATACATTTTCTCCCCTTTTTGAGTCAAAGGGGGAGTGAGCGAGCGGCTTGGTGGGCATTTGGCCTCTAGCCAGGGCCAAACCACCACAGTAGTTAAAGAAGGAATTTGCTGTTAGAGGATACTAACCTATTCTTGAAGTGCCCCGTGCAAAGTTTCCATTTTTAGACCGGATTGGAATAAATATGATCTTAGGAAGGCTATGTGGAAAACTGGCTTTTAAACATGCAGCTGAACTGTGGATTTGACTAGCATGGGGAGCTGACCTCTGATGGCCCGTGGGTGGATGACAGTCTGCTGGAGCAGCCAGTTAAGGCACCCTTTCTCTGCTTGCCATGGTATGCACATGGGACAAACAGACCAGCTGGTACCTAAGAAGAAAGAAGAGGTTTCTCTGGAGTGTGTTCTGGTTCTTTTTTATATTTTTTTAAGTGGTTCAGGATTTTTATGATATATTCAGTAACCAATGGATGGAAGCACAGAAGAGCAGTTTTTCAACTTAACTGTATCTGCCACCTTCACCTACAGGACCTGCCTTGTCCATCCAGTCCTCACTTGGAACACCAAACTGCTTCCTTAACATTTCTCCCCTCACTCCTGGGATCCCACAGGATGGTCCTGCTCAGTCTTTCTCTCTATTCACTCAACCATTTTCATCAACTTTACCATGCTTGTGAAATAATAATAATAATAATAATAATAATAATAATAATAATAATAGGCTGGGTTCACCCAAGTGAAATAAAAATTAAATCAAAGGTTGTTTTGGTGTTTTGGATCTTGGTTTTAAACTTTGTAGTGGTTTCTTTTCCCTAGCACCTTTTGATCAGACAGGATATTAACATCATTCTTCATGATTTGTTGCCTCAAAATGACAGTCCTTAAAATCAGTGATGAAGAAATGAATTTGGAAATCTGCTGAATGGTGACCTAGAAGCAAGAGGATACACTAGGCATTAAATCCAGTGCACTGCTACAGGCAATCACATCATCCAGTTTCATTTATAAATACACCAGCCTTCACACAAGCAACAGCATAGTAAGTCTCAGCCCTCAGCATACATCAGAAACCTTTTCCAGACTTTCTCTTCTTATAATAATCACATTTAATGTTATTGATGGCTAGTTAAGAGTAATTTATTCTCATGGCAACATCCTTTATCTTCCACGGCTCTTCCACAGAAGAAACTGCAGTGCTGCTTTACTTTGATTTTTAATTATTCACATCAGAAATAATGCCGTTAAATGATAAAGATCAGGATGAGACCTAATGTGTAGCTGTGATGGGGAAAATAATTCCTAGATATCCTGCTGAGCCCATATGGTAATTTCTGTGTTTGGGTATGCTTGCAAATGTCTGATTCAGCATCAGAGAGAGACATGGTAGTGAGTGAACAAGAAAAAAAGACATTACAAAAGAAATTCTCCCTCTCCTCCTCTAAGTGGTGGGTTTCTTGAGCTCAATCCTTCAGGAGTGACTGGAGTAATTATTGGAATGGAGATTTTCATTCCACTGAGATGTCATTTCAGAAAGTCACTCTGCTGCTTTCTGAGCAATCCCTGTGATGATGCCAGCAGACAAGATGCTGTGTCGTCATCTGGTCATGATCACAACTCCATCCCAGTCCATATCAGAAACTGAGAGGGAAGCTGATGTTAGTGCTTCTTCCACATCTGTTTTCATTTCACCTTTTCTCATGAAAGAGTGACAAAATTTAGGATATGTTTGTTATGTCAAACTGCATGTGAGCTCCAAAAAGATGTTTTGAGAGGGCTTGACCCATACAATGTCTTTGTGGCCCAGGAATTTTCACACTGGCTCCATTATTCTACAGGAGGTTTCAATTCCTCAATTTCACTTCGCTCCATAAATGGATGTTTAGATGTTTAATTAGGAAGCAAACCATGTAATCAACCTTCTGTAGATATAGCTGCACAGTGTAATCAGTCTTGTTCAGCTTCTTTGCATGCTCCTGGAGTACCAGCAACTGCTGAATTTATCAACAATATTGTGGCTTCAGTGGCAATTTGCCCAAGGATTTCTCAATAAATATGAAGCAGCAAGCAGTCCAGGCTCTGCACGGGCTATGCCACACATCTAACAGAGTGGTTTCATTCTGTTTTGTCAGGAAACCAACTCCAAAGAAATCAGGCAGAAACACAAGTGACAGTAATAGTGAGCTGCTTACCTTTTTGGGGTTTATTTTCTTGTACTATTTCCTTTTTGAATTCCCACAATGTGCTTGTCTGAGCAGTGCAAGTTATCCCAGCTGGCATTCAAGGTTATTGCATTCTTGCTGAATGGTCTAGAGCAAGCCCTCCAGGCAGTTGGAGGTACAGAAAGCAGGAGAAGGATGTACAGCACGCCCTAGAAGTGCAGCAGAAATACAGAGTTACCTCTGCCAAACACAGCTCACAGTCCAGCAGCTCCTAGACTCAGTGGTTAGGAGGTATGTCTGGGACAAAGTGGATGCTGGCTGCGAGCAGGATCCTTGGGAGGATAGTCTATGGGAGAAAGCAGGAATGGAGGAGCATTTCTGCATCTTCATGGTGGAAAGGTCTTCTCCTGGGATTCTTCCTGGGAGGAAGGGGTTGTATTCAGAGGGTGAACTGAACTGTCTTTGGAACGAATCTGTCCTTCCCCATCATCAGCACAGGGAGCTGAGGAATATTGGGGTCTAGCAGATGCCTGAAGTGGGTCTCTGTGTCCTCCTGGCAGGAGTCTTCACACTTGCAATCTGTGAGTGCCCCGGTATTTTCTAGTGAGAGTGCATAACCTCTATCAGTGGGCCACAGGGTCACCAATATCCAATCCCCTGGGTCATGCTAAGGTCTAAAGCTGCCAAAGATGTGTTATTTGCATGTTCAGTCCCATCCCTTTTGCCTGCACTGGTGCAGCAGCAGACTGCCAGAAATATCTCTGATCTAATGGAGGCAACTCTTTCTGAACACAATTTCCACAGTCCATCCCAAACATACTCCCAGTCCCAGGCCAGGCTGTTGCAGAAGAGCCCTCTCTCCTCTGCTACTTACAGTTAATGAGGAGCTGCACATCTGTCAAAACGATGCATCAGGAGTGCCTTCAGAGACATTTTCTTGTTATTTTGGTTTTGGCAGCCCTCAGTCCCTTAATGCCACAATCATTTTAACCACTGACACACTAATCCTTTTTGACACTTCCACTTCTCTACTGCATTCAAGCTGCAGTGAAGTGCCTCCCAGGCTTCCACCGCAGCCCATTCAGAAGTGTTGGACCTCGGTCCTGGAGGAGGCAGAGCTGCTGTATCCTTGCATGGGAATGTCTCTGCATCTGGGCTTCACACCTCCATGAGAAACCAGAGCATGCATGTGTTTGTGTGGGAAACTGGGACAACCTCTTGCGTCTCCTAGTCACCCAAGAGATTTTTGGTGCAGGGAAAACTAAAGGCAATAGGTGAAGCAAACGGTTCAGACAAGCAAAGCGACTGGCAGTTGAGTGAGTGAACGCACACCGGCAGGTCGAGAGTAACCACTCACGTGTGCTCTCACTGATCATGGGGACTAAGAGATAATTCAACTTACCTGAGAGATGAGAGATGAGAGATCTACACTAGGTCACTTTATTACACATCTTTTGCACATTAAGATCAATTATGCAGACTGCTACCCAAACTCCCCTGATGCGCAGTACAGTTTTTAGATTGTCATTGAAGTGCTCGTGTATGTGTGCAGTTCTGGAATATAGATTAAATAAGTTTACAGATTCTGTGGAAGAAAATAAAATCATAGAATCATAGAATCATCAAGGTTGGAAAAGACTTTCAAGATCATCAAGTCCAACTATTAACCCTACACCACCGTAACCACTAAAGCATCTCCCGAAGTGCCTCGTCTGTCCATTTTCTTAATACCCCCAGGGACGGCAACTCTACCACTTCCCTGGGCAGCCTGTTCCAGTGCAGCACTGGAATATACAGTCTGACAAATGTTGGAGACTGCTTTGTAAAGCAGGCAAACTATGCACTGAAATGGGTGCACTGAATTAGATGTCCAAGGCAACATCTGAGAATTCACAGTGATACGGGCGTTCCAGCCAGATGATGTTCAAGCTATATAATAAGCCAATAAAATCTTCTTTGGCTTGGACTCAGAAATGGAGATTTAGAGACTGATAGATTTTTTTGGAGCCCAGAAAGATCCATATTATTTGATTACCCCCATAACACTGACCAACACTAATCAAAATACGTAGTGTTTGACTGAAACATGATTTCCCAAAAGGTGTCTGAACATCATTTGCAACAGAAAATAATTGAAGAGTCCCAAGGCCCAATTCCCCACTGCTAAGTAATTACTGATGCCTATGTAATACTCTATTGATTTGCCCATGTTTTCCTATGCTCATTTTGCACAGGTGCTAATGACTTACAAAGCATAAAACAGTGGAGAAACAGCCCCAAAGCCTTAACAAGAGTAAATCACAGTTCAAAGGTCCTTAATTCCCTTATCTCTATATCTATGCATGGTGTATGTTCCCTACCAGCCACGTGGAAGTGAATGTGACCTGCCTGTGGAAATATTCGGTATTTAAGGCCCCTTAACTGCAAACATAACCCCACACCCTTCCTTGCTGCCTTATGCATGACGTTGTCAGCAGTTTTCCTGCTGGTTTTGTGGACCATGGCAGAAGGAATAAACAACCATCGGCTGCTCCGGAGATCAGGAGTGCAGTGATTCTTTCCAACCGCACAGCCCTTTTAAGGATCCCAGTGGTCCTGTCAATCAATGTTTACTTTTAATGAGCCCAATTAGGTATATCTCTCCAGTGCAGGATTATGAGGATTTGAAAAGGGTCAATTTGTAATGGTTCTTGTGGTGGCCGCTGCTACCTGCAACATTAATGAAGATTTATTAAATTAACAAAAACATGTTTTTTCAGTAATCCAAATTTGACACACACAGTTAATTAGGGTTGGATTCTATACTTGCACCAGCTTGGTGAGCTGCTTATATTTTATGTGTGCAGAATTGATTAGCTGTAGTCCTGGAATATTCCTCCAGAATTTTGCTGTCTGTATTTATAATCCAGTTTATTCCCAATAAGGTCTTTTAAAAACTCAGTGGAGTGCTGCCTGTGTTTAAACAAGAGATTCTCATGGAATACTTTTTTTTTCAGCATATTGTAGAGTTCTCGGAGAGTAGTAAGGTTGCTGCAGAATGTTTTTGGGGCCTGAATGGGAAACTGATTTCATTTTTTAACACTTCTCTAAACCCCCAGCCTCAATTTAATGCATAGGACAATAGTCAACTACTTCAACAAAATCACTCAAGCATTAAGAGAAGAAATGTCACCATAATACTTCAGGGAGGAATATTAATGTAACCAACCATCCCATTAATTACATCTTTTGCTCAGGTTTTATCACCTTAAATAATATAGCTCAATCAAGGAGACCTATGTATATTTACAATATTCAAGGTTAGCTTCAAGGGAAATGTTCTGGCCAGATGTGTGATCTGGACTAGATATCTAGTAACTATTTAATAACAACGAATCTGTTGTCATTCAGCAAGGTGAATTCAAAGAACCTGACCAATCGCTTCTGGATTTTTTTACATCCAAGTGCAAATGGATGGGAGGTTGTCTGGTTCTGCTGAGATGCAGCAGGTGTCTGGGTACTGAAAATTTTACTTCTGTCCTGGCTAAGATACAGACTCCATCCAGCCAGAGGTGGAACAGGGTTGTGTAAATAGATTTAATCTGTTTTGGGTGGCTGCAGCAGTACAGGCTTTACTAATAGCATGCCCGCTGGAAAGGAGACTCTTCCAACATCTATCCAACTAAGGTATTTCCATGCTTCTCGCATTACTGGCATTACATCCAAGCATAAATCTTAATGTATTTTCCACCTGGAGCACTGGGTAGGTTTTCAGTAAGCAAAACCCCCACCCCTGAAATTATAGTTATAAGTGTCCAATTTAGAAAACACAAAGTTACTGTGTATTGAATGCTGGGGACATACTCTCAGTCTCCTTTATCCTCAGTATTCATTACTACAAAAAGGGGCATAATGAAACCTCTCTACCTGGCTTTACCATTGCATATGGACAAATACATGAAAGATCATGAGGCTTCTCAGTTACTATTACCATGGAAGCCATACCAATAATTGAGACAGACACCAGGTTACCCTGCCACGGCACTATGCAAACCGTGACAGCAGTGCTTAGCTGGGTGTTAAGATAGCTCTAGTGTCCCATTAGATGGATACCCTGCTGCCTTTAATTTATAGGAATGAGGAGCTGTACTCCTGTTTCAGGTCTGACTTGCTGAACCTGCTCCCCGTTCCCCTGTGCCTCCCTCCCCTTATGCTTAGCCTGGATAATTGCTTCACATCTGAAACCAAATGGTCTCAGAAGGGTGAGCCAGCAAGGTGGAAACATTGCAAGCACAGCAGGGAGATGTTTGACTCTGGGAAGAGCAGGAGGAGGCTTTTTAAAATAATGGTGACAATTACTGATGATACTGAAATTTCATCTGGTCCCCAAAGGTTTCACACAAGTGGGAATTCTAGCTGGGCAAAAAGACATCATTGGCCTTTAACTAAAATCATTGGCAATATTCATGCTGCTCCAGCCCTGAGTGTCATGAGAAGCATAGAGAGTCCCACATCCCCTTCCCTCCCCTTCACACTAGACCACCTTTTTCACCCCATTCTCCAATGATGATTTGGCATAGAAAACATTGTCCCAGAACATGGCACTGGGCTGAGTGCTGGCTCCCACAAAGACCTCATGCTGAGGCCTGGGGAAGTCATGTCCACCATAACTGTAAGTGTGCTGAGGCACCTAGCTTCTGCATGAGAAGGTAAATCCCACAAATGTCACTTTGGTTATCCCTGGGAATTAGGCGTCTAATGGGAATAATAATATTGTCACACCTCACTGGCTTGTTGTAAGACATGTATAATAAAGATTATGAGATGCTTGCATGGTATTGTTATGAGGGCCCTGAAAGCACTGAGAGATATGAAGTGATACCAGTGTGAGCAAGAGAAGGAAGATAGAGCCTTGACTGATTGCTTTTTTTGTCTTGCAAATAACATACAGTCAGTGCTGATCAAATAAGGAAGATTGTGGAAGTTGCCATGAAATTAGGTGTTCTTACAGTTGAATTATGATATGAGGGATTGACCCAAAGCTGGTTCCTTTGATTAGCACATAAAGGTCAAGGCTTTGTGTTCAAGAACTTATACTGCTTCCAGCTTCCTTTGCAGTTGTCATGTCATTCAGGCCTCTGCGTGTGTGCAAGATCTCGTAAGTGATCACTGCAGGAGAAAATACTGAAGGTCTTTGTCAACTATTGCAGAATAAACTCTATGGAGGGATCACAATCACATCTGTAGCTGATTTGTTAATGCTTGTTTTGGGGTATTAGAGTTGGATGGCAGAGAGTAGTTTGAGTTGTGAGTAGGTTGAACCCATAAGAGGTTTTGGCCTGTGTGCCTGTTCCTGGTGTCATTCAGAGTTAAAGAAAGATGTGTCACTAGCAGGTGATGTCTTCTTACACCCAGTTCACCCAGCAGTGTGCAGGGATGGCTGACCCACAGCTTTTGTGTTGCTTGACCCAGAGAAGCCCATGAGAGACTAGAAAGATTTTGTTGGGTGTCTCTTTGTGTTCTTGTGCTGGTCTCATGCACATGCTCAGGTGTATGAGGGACTGTGATTTGCACTAATGAGGGAAAGGGTTGTAGACCCATCAAACCTCCTCTGCGCTCCTGGCCAGGCTGGAGAGGTGTAGGGTAAGGCGCTGAGGCTATCCCTACAAGCCAGGTGCTGAGACTGTCCCCAACAAGGCTGCACCCCTTGGGGGGTGGGGAGGGGTGGGAGGTTGGTGTCTTGGCAGCACACCCCTGCACTGGAGTGTGTGGCTGTACACATGCTCTGAGACCCTGTATCATCTGGGGAGTTGCAGACATAAGACCCACTGTCCCACTGTGTACATCAGAGAGTTTCTGGCATGAGGAGGATGAACAGCTCTCATCCACAGATTCGTGGGGTGATGGGGATGTATGGGGAGATATTGTCCTGGTCTCACCCTCCAAACATGAGACCTGACAGGCTTTCTTTAAACTCAGAGGGAGAACCAGTATCCCAGTAATGCGTCAGACAAAACTTACTCTCATTGCTGATTAGCTACAGTTTAACTGCTGCCAAATGCCAGGGCAAGAGGGACTCGTCGTGCAGCCCATAAGCATTGTTTCCACAGATGGCAGCAAGCAAAGAAAACCTGACCTTGTCAGTGGCTGGAAAACGGTAGGAAACGATTCTGTGATTCTATGAGGAGTAGCCTCATCTCCCCTTGCTGGTGTTTGGTGGTTATTGCAGCCCCGTATTTGTTCCTGCACTCAGACTTTGCACTGCATTTCAGCTGTAGGTTTGCAGGATTTTCCATGTGTTGCCAGTGAAATATTTACACTTTCCGTGTGCATGCTTATGGGGGTAGACATGAGCTTAATTCTTTTAGTGAAGTTTAGCTAAATGGATATTTTTATTTTCTGAAAGGCCTAGCACCAGTTTGCAGTTATGGCCAGAGGATGTTTTAAGTGGTTCTGGCATAGCTGTAGTTGCTGGGAACAAAAGGGAAATATTAGAAGAAAGAAAATTTAAAAAACCATTTGAACCAAAGTAGACTTGCAAAAATGTGGATTCAATTACATGCAAAGGCCTTAGTCTTCGTGGTCAAGGATTGCATGAGTCATGATCCTCATCAGAGAGGCAGGAGCGGGGCTGAAGCCATGCACACTGATCTTGAGGAGACAATCTTCTGTTGCTGTGAACAAGAGTGCCCAGGTCCAGGGCTGTGTGCCAGGATGTATGGGCCAACCTGGAGCTCGCTCTAAACTCCTCTAAGGCCAGCAGTCTCCAGGGCCTGGAGACAGCAAGGCATGTCGGATGTAAGGGGAGGGAGGAAGGACATGGTAGCTCTCTGCAGCATCATGGAGTTACCTAAACTAGCAGCAGCACTGGCACAAGAGCAAATGTGCTATGAATACTCTCAACTTGGAAATAGCAAGAAGGTTCCTTGCCATCAGAAAAAGTGGAACAGCTTGGTAATAAAAATAGATCTGTACAATGCCAGAATGGGTTTGTACTACTTGATGAAGGATCCTATATGATGTGGGAACCAGATGTGATTATTCAGTAGACAATTTTCAGGCCTTTGTTCCTAAGAGGATGCTCAAACATTGGAACAGAGAGGCTGCAGTGTCTCCATCCTTGGAGATATTCAAAACGTTATGGGAGATGTCCCTGAACACACTCTCGCTGACTGTGCCTTGAGCAGGGGGCTTGGATGGGATGGTCTTCAGAGGTGTCTGCCAACCAGAGCCATTCTGAGGTTCTGTGGAGTAAGTACATAACCCAGTGACAGAGAAGCAGCTCTCCAGTTTCTTCTGTGTTTATTTTTAGGTTTGCTTTTCATGAACAAATGCACTTCTGTTGCCCTCCTGTATTGATTCCCAACCTATGCATCACCTGCATCTCAAGCTTGTAGAAGTAAGTGAAATGTGAGTGGGACCAAGTTTGGACTTTTGTTCTGAAGCTTAGGATCAGACAGGATTAATACTCTTTTTAAACAAGATTCAGCAGTGTTGTGCTGTCTAGGACAGAAAGCTGCATATCCTCCCCAAAAACCCTAGAGAAAGAGCTAACTTAAAGCTTTATCTCCAACAAACAACAGTACATTCAGGAATACCTGTGGGTCAGCTGTTCTAATGGCCTAAATTTTGCTTTACTCTTTGTTTTCACTTTTCCCTGTGACCTTCTTCTACTCAGTTTAGAGGTTTTATTCACAGAGGGAGAAACCTTCATGTTGCTTATTCCCACATGCTTCAGCTAAGGGTTGTTTTGGGAATTTCCAGAAATCTCTCTCATCTAATGTCTACCCACGATCATGAAGATGTGTGAATTCAGAGCTGTGCTGGGATGCTGCACTGAATGATGGCCAGAATGTTCAGCACAGTGTACAGGTCCCCTCTCACATATGCAGATCCCACAGCCTGTTCAGAGCCACATCCATAGCTGTCTGTCTATGAGGGTTGGAACCTCTACATATAGTAGGTTTTTTTGCTATTTATCTTTGAGTAAGTTTTGGAAATTAATTTCCTCACCTTTAAATTATTTCTTGTCACAAGATCCATGCTTCTGGCTCTATTGGTTAAAGAGCCATGGCTGGATTTACTGCCCTCTCTGACTTTAACCTGCTGTTCAAGGCTAAAATGATTGAACACTGGCTTGCAAACCCAGTTCCTATATTTTTTATACCATATAACTTTTGCTGGTATTTCCCTAATGGCCTAGGAATGTGTGTCATTTTTTCCAGTGAAATAACCACCCATTTATACATTTCTCTTGAGCGACAGCATGATCTGACATTGCATTTAACCCACAGCAAGATATTTAGTTTGTTGAATGGGTACTAAGAGGGGACAAATGTATGCAGCACAGTCCATAATAGACAGTCATTTACCAGGTAAAATACAGCTTATATTGGAAATACAGCAGGATTGAAACAATGGCATTTTTCAGTCCCTTCTTTCTTCTTTTCTGCTGCATAACCCTTCTAGGAAATCTATATAAATAAACTTGATATATCAGGAATAAACTTATAATTAACAAATCAGTATGAAGCACCATTTCAGCAGGACCAGTGTGCTGGTTTTGGCTGGGATGGAGTTAATTTTCTTCACAGTAGCTGGTACGGGATTGTGGTTGAATTTGTGCTGCAAACAGTGCTGGTGACACAGGGATGTTCCAGTCACTGCTGAGCAGGGCTTATACAGAGCCAAGGCCTTTCCTGCTCCTCACCCCACCCCACCAGTGAGTAGGCTGGGGGTGCACAAGGAGTTGGGAGGGGACACAGTCAAGACAACTGATCCCAACTGAGCCAAGGGATATCCCACACCATATGACATCATGCTCAGCATATAGAGCTGGGGAAGGAAGGAAGAGAGAACATTTGGAATGATGGCATTTGTCACCATTAGGTGTGATGAAGCCCTACTTTCCTGGGGATGACTGAACACCTGCCTGCCCCTGGGAAGTGAGGAATGAGTTCCTCTTTTAGCTCTGCTTCTGTGCATGACTTTTGCTTTACCCATTACACTGTCTTTCCCTTGACGAGGAGTTTTCTCACTTTTACCCTTCCAACTCTCTCCCCCATCCCACCAGCTGGGAATGAATGAGCTGTGTGGGGCTTAGGTGCCATCTGGGGTCAAACCACAACAACCAGTAAGTAAAGATTGTGACTGTGCTGTTCGAGGGGCACCCCAGAAGTAAATGACAGCGTTGAAACAACCCTGTGCAGCAAGGAATGTCACAGTCATACATGGATTAATGCAGCCATGTTAGCTTTGCCCTGCCTCACAGGATTCAGGATAGCACCCAGGATCCCAGCTTATGCTGCTTGACTGAGTGGTCTGTACAGAAATCTGAAAACCTGTGCCAGCTTGTTTTCTTGGGTCAGCCAGGGATGTGGCTACCAGCACTGCAGTCACTCCTTCCTCTGTCTCACCTTGCAGCCCTTTCTGAGACCAGCTTCCCAGACTCCTCGTGGCAAGTGTAACCTGAGTTAACCACAGTGGAGGGTACCTGGAATCATGCAGAACTAGGGCTCCCAAGTGTAATCCAAAAGCCACTGAAATCACCAGAATATTTATGTTTGTGTCAGTGGAGGAGCAGGTTTCTCTTGCACTGAAATCTCCCACTAATGCAATTACTCTCCTCTAAGGGAAGCAAATGGAAAAGTGAAGATGACATTTTGTGCATCAAGGTCACACATGCTAGCCAGCTCTCAGCATCTTAACCAGCACTGTATGGAGATTTTATTCTTTTCCAGACATAAACATACGTGAAGTGCATCACAGCATAGCCTCTCTCCTGGCACTCAAGGTGTGTTTTCATCGAGAGCAGGCGGAAGATGCTCTCCACCTCAGGCTGTGGGGCCATCGGGGCAAATGAGGAAAGAGCATCACACCTGACCTGAGCTGAATTAGGGACTGGAGACAGAAACTGAAAAGACTACTGGGCTGACCCCATGGCTGCTTTCAATATCTGATGGCTCCACTGACCCTGCTCTGCCCATATGTGTTCCAGGACACTCACCCTTACAACCTCCTGCTTCTTACATCAGCCCAGCAGAAGGCATTTTTGTATTTAAAAAAAAAAATATTTCTTGGTTTGTTAAATAGTTGTTTTCTTATCTTTTAGGAAGTGAATCATGTGTACTCTGATTGGAAGCATCAGAAAATCTATGTCACTGTCTAGCTTTGTGTTTGTGCTCTGGATGAAATTATAGTAGATCAGTTTAAGTCCGGTTAGTTCAAGTAAAATTGGATAGAATGTTTCTTCAAAAGCAAATAAAACATATAAAAAATTGTGTCTGGTTCAAAACTTTCTACCAGGGAAATTTGGGATAGAAAATTAAGTTCCCTCTAAAACTTTTCAGGAGAATATTTTGTTTGACTATCCAACTATATTCATTGATTACATGAATCATTCAGTTCCTAAAGTCAGTCTTCTCTGTTCTCCTCCACCCTAATGATGGACAGAAGTCAAGGTGAATCTTTCCATTAACTTCCATGATCTGTGGATCAAACTCTGAAACGTGATCATGAAGAGTCAGGCATTGATAATGAATCCGGGCACAGTGAGGTTATCTCTGGCCCAGGTATCCTAATACCAGGGTAAAACCAGGGCAATGAGACACAGAGCTGACACTTACCCTGTAGTGAACTTGTTTGGAGCAGTTGTAAATACAGTGAAGCCAGACACTGCAGACGAGCTTGGGAATGCTTGTTTTATGGTCTTCAAGGAGATTTGTACCTTGAAGAAAATGACTTCTGTAACCAAGCAGCAGGCTGTTAATTGTATCACATTATCACTTGATAATGGAGCGATTTAAAAGTGTGAGTACAGCAAACAGGAATTTCTGGTTTGTACCAGACCCCTTAAAAAGCCCTACCTTTATGTAGGGCATCAGGACTTTTCCCTGTCACATTCTATTTCCGTTTCTTATTAAGAGCAAAATTGATTTGATGTGCCAAGGGCTTTCCATTTGCATTTCAATTACAGATTTCAGTGGCTTCTTAGGCTTTCTGGGCTTTTAAAGGACTAGTATTTCCTATAAAATATTCTGAAGAAAATAATTTAGGGGCTGGAGGTGAAATGAAGTTCATTAAAAATAAAGCTTATCAAAAAGACTGCCATCCCCACAGTTAAATTCATTGGTGATTGCTTATATTTCCATTGTTTATTAAATAAGTAAAGAAAAAGTTATTACTAAGAGCTGAAATCACTCTAAGTGAACAGATGACTTGTACATGTCCTGAAGTCTTCATTCGCCCCAACTTGGTTAGCAGTGAGGTAATGGAGTCCCTGGAAGTTGTGTGAAAAGGGGTAAAGAAGTTGATAAGGGCAATAAGACTCTAGCCAGGGATATGGGAATACAGAGCACCAGCACAGTGTAGGCAACTAGGGAACCACAAAAGCTTCAAGCTCAAATTCCCAGAGCCCCACCTTAGCTGGGATTCCCAAGAACAGGGACCCGAAGCAGGAAGAAATCATAGAATCATAGAATGGTCTGGGTTGGAAGGGACCCCAAGGATCACAGAGTTCCAACCCCCCTGCCACAGGCAGGGCCACAAACCTCCAGGCCTGGATCTACACAAGGTTGCCCAGGGCCCCATCCAACCTGGCCTTGAACACCTCCAGGGCTGGGGCATCCACCACCTCTCTGGGCAACCTGTTCCAGCACCTCACCACTCTCCCTGTGAAGAACTTCCCTCTAATATCTAATCTCTAAACCTTCTCTCCTTTAGCTTCAATCCATTTCCCCTTGGCCTGCCATTGTCTACCCTTTTAAAAAGTTGATCCCCCTCCTGTTTATACACTCCCAGCACTTGAGCTCTCTGGTTCAATTTAATTTACAAAATTTCAAAATAAATTGTTGGGATAATTTGGAAAACAATTCAAAAACTCTTCCCATCCCCCTCCAGCCCCCACTCTCTCACACTGAGCACATCTTCATTCTGGATATAAAAGAAACTATGCATGCAAATCTTAAATCAGAGTTTTCTCCACATTTTTCTCTGCCAAAGGGAAAGGACCTTCATCCCTAAAACAAAAGCTAAAGATACAGCTGTTTAACATGACAACACATATTATCACTCTGTCTTTGCAGAACCAAGCAGAATTTTACCAATCACTTTTTTTTCTCCAAAAGGCATCTCTGCACTAGGACCTATTTATTGGGGGTATTTTTGCAGCACATGCAGTAGATTGTGCACTGTGGGGACTCCTGTCAATGCTGCCATCACTTTCCTTCATGCCACACACTCTCCCAGCAGGGTCCTTGTGGACCGGCTTTCCCCACTCCTGCTCTGGCTCCTCTGGCAGAGGAAATGCAGGAAATACAGCCTCCTGTGAAGCAGGGAAGAATTTCCATCCAGTCCGTAATTCACTCTGCTGTTTCCATGTACCACATATGCCCTTTCCTATTGTTGGAAAGGAAATGAAATAATTACACTGCCTGCAAGAAACATGCTTTATGGCTTACGTTTATGATAAAATTATGGAGCTGTTGCAATGAAATATTCCATCAATACATTAAAACAAAGCAAAATCAGTGTGGCAGTAAAAAACTCTTACTGTCCCTCTTTCATCCCTGGTTTTCTTTCGTTGGGTTTATTTAGTGCCTTTATTAAAATATTTCTGTTATAATACTGGTTTAAATGCTATATTGTTTTTGTAATGGTATGATTTTTATTGTAACATCACCTCCAATTTAATATCTCTTTCCATTATATGTGAATTGCTACTAAAATGGAATTGCTGTTGTAATGGATGTAATACCCTTGTAGGAAGTTTTAAGAGCCATTAGTACTACATAATTACAAAAGAAAAGCCAGGAAATGACATGAGGAAGAGGAAAATACTAAAAAAATAGGAACTGTTTCTGATAAAGACAAGCAAGAGCAAATAGTCTGGTAACCTGGAAATGAGAAGAAATACCTCAAAGAGAAAACACAATAGACAGACGTTGCTGGACCCCGGGCTGGACATCCTTCTATCTTCTCAATTCCTCAAATGAAATTGAGAAGAGTAGGATGGAGCAATGATTGCCCCGAGATAAATGCCCACTCAGACTCTGATTTTCTGTTGATTGTGCCTTCAGAGCACAATGTGCAAAGGTAAAAACTGCCTCTTTCCTGGTGAAAAGGGAGCTTGGGGAAGGGCCTGAGCTCCCTTATTTATTTCACTTCTCCTGCTACTAATCTCATATTGTATATGCCCCCTTGGAAGCTCTTTGGGTGGCTCTTCTTCCTCCCTGGAGCTTGAGCCACTCATTCAAGTTGAATTTCTATTGTCTTTAACAGTAGCATCCAAGATTATGCTGGGGTATCCTCACCAGTGAAACCAGTTTGTGCCCGTCTGAGTAGGGGAGCCCCATGTATCCCACCATGAACATCAGCAGATCACTAATCTGACTGTATAGGCATACCAAAAAAAGGGAGCACTCACCCAAAAAGAGAGAGCTAAGTTTACTGAGGTACCTTTAGCTATGGATTTAGATACATAAACTGAGGCACTCAGATTTAACAGTAGCTTCTGCTAACGTGCCATGCTTTAGTGAAATAATAAAATTAATCTATGTTTTAAAAAATTCCACAGATCACCCAGATAAGGCATGAATACATTTTATTTTTCACGTGACGTTGTGAGGGAGGAATAAAGCCCCTTATGTTCACACAGTTCTCCTTTGGATCATTGAAACATATGGCAGCAGATTTATGGCAGTTTATCAGAAGATTTGTATATACATGGATACAAACTAAATATGCATGTAAAACTGTAGCTGACTCCTTTGCACTCTAGCTGAAATTTATCTCAGGGTGGATCTGCAATTTCCAGAACATGAATTACAGTTTGAATTCTGAGTAACAGGACTCAGTGGGTTGGTTAGCCCCCATATCTAAGGATAATACATTTTAATCTCAGCATCTCTCTGGGGTGGTGCGAATTAATAAAAACCCCACAAAAAACAGCAACCGAAAACCAACACATGCACACACACAAAACTCCTGAAGCCAGTTTGATGAATTTCTATGATCTTATCTCTGCAGAGCATTTTCTCTTTGGCAGGGTAGAGTTTTTGTGCTTCAGCGGATAATATGGGAATTCAATCATTGTTTTCCAAAGTACATATTATTTGCAATAGTGTGGTCTGGGCGATTGCCTTTCTCAAAGAGCAGGACAATATTTCAGCTAACAGGGTGGAAATCAATAGCAAAAGATTAAAGCTCAAAGGATGAACAAGTGCACGTGAACCAAAGGAGAAAGTGACAGGGAGTGCTGCCTTTAAGTGATAGCAGGTGCTCCTGTAGCCGAAAGGAGAAGAGCGAAGGGAGACGCTTCAATTAGCTCATCGCTGTGCTCCTGACAGACACTGCTTTGTTCTTAGCTTTGAAGGATTCTTTCCTTTCTTCTGATAGGTTTGCAACTCCCTACCAATTTCTTGTTGGAGCTTGATCCTGTACTCCAGTCAATCCCTGGTCATTCTGTTATCCTGCCTGATGACTTCTTTGCTAACGACATTCTGACTGAAAATCAGTTTAGTTCCCCTAGTATAACAGAGTGATTTCATGCCTGCCCCACACCAGTGCCAAGGCTCCCACACCTGACAGCCATGCCAATTTGCTATCCCCTAATAGCTAAGCCTTCGGAAGATGCTGGGGTCAAATCATCAGAGTCAAATAAGCAAATTGCCAGTTAGAAATTATTAGGAAGAAACCAGAACAAAACACTACGCAGCCAGGTGGTGAGTACCGTGCGCAGCTTGGCTCTGCTCACCTCTAAAGGGAGAGAAAAGGGCTAGAAAAAGCCAGTACAGATACTCAGACGTGTGGTGGAAGGAAATGTTACACAGCCTAGGGTGCTTCAGTCTGGAAAAGATTTGGGGTAGGTAGGATATAATTAGAGGTTGTAGAATGAGGAATGTCATGCACAGGGCAAATAGGAAACAACTGCTCTCCATTTCTTCCCGCTGAGGAGCTGGAGAGGAGTGGTGCAGTTGACAGGTTTGAAAGAAAAACAAAAGAAATACTTCATTGTGTTTTTAAGCTTAGAAACAGCTCTTCCCAACATGTTGTGGATGCTGAAAGTTTACAGGGCTATAGACTGACAGCATAAATTCACAGATGAATCCTTCCCCTTCCTGGCTAAAAAGTGCCTCAGCCCTGAGTGCCCACTGCTGAGAATGTGCCATAGAAAGCTTCTGCCCTTGGGTTCTGGCCTCAGGGGGGTTGATCTGAGACCAGCCAGCCCCCAGTCCTTACCAGTACAACCGTGTATATGTAAACACTGACAGACTGCATCAAGCCTCAACACTGCAGCTCCTGGCACAGAATGGGCACAGAGACTTCTACCTGCAGCATTCCATCTCCTCCCCTCCATCTCTACTCTCACCTTTTTCTTTGCTTTGAGGAATTATGATGCATGAGCTAATCCACATTCTTAGCCCAGGGTAAATACAGATGGTGGGCTTTACAGTGTGGGGTAAGCTAGGCTCAATTACTTTGGGCTTGCTGTTGCTAGAGGTTTGCATACAGAGCGTTGCTGTGGATGTGCGAGAGCACAGGAGCTGGTTAGGATGCACTAACTTCATTACATACCTGAGTAAGCAGAGTGCAAAGGGCAGCGAAGAGGGAGAAAGAACGAGGGAGAGTGACTTTTGGCCACTGGGATGTTTTCATGGAGAAACAAGATTATCACAGCCCTGACTGCTTTACTTAGCTTTGGGTTGGGACTAGCAATTCCTTGACAAACTGTGCTTGGCAAAGTGAAGTAAATATGCCCCTTTGCCAGACGGCCTCTGCCATGGCATTAGCTGTTCCACCATCCCTGTCTCACTGTCACTCACTGTCACTGAGCTACTGTCACTCCTGTTTGCAAAGGTGAAAATATGCCAACATTGATCCTGTACATGGTCATAACAGTTCTGACTCCCAAAGACCACAGAGAATTTTAACCCTTGAATGGAATTAAATGGATTTTGGTGGGGGTTTAGAGCCCATGTATTACCTTAAGAACATATACCTTTGCCAGAATTTGGTCTATCACTGCTGTACATGTTGGGAGCAGAAAGTAATTCCTAATATGCCCCATTTCAGTGGGCTTCAGCTGAGGTTCTTCCTGTGAGCAAGTGTTGGACTGTGTGGTGACAGAGACTTTGTCTAGACTTAAACTATGAATTAATTTTCAGGATGCCAAAAAACCCCAAAAAACCAAAACCCACAAAACCTGGTGTATATCATAGATTTGATTCAGTTGCAAAGGCTGACAACATATTTATTCTAAAATGATGGTGGAAATTCTGCAGTCATTAGCCTGAACCTGGGGATTCAGGAAAAAACAAAAAGCAAACAAAAAAAAATCTTCAAATTCAGGCACAAGGCTTGAATTCACAGCACTGCCACTACCAACAGCTAAGTTAAGCAAGGTGGAGAGCTAAATCTCACTATTTGGAGCTAATTCTAGCAAGATCCTCCTGATTACTTTGCTTCTGAACACAATTCAATAAATTAGAGAACTTCCGAGTGAAGTTAAGTAAATTAAAGACTGCTGCAACAAGGGCATCACCTTCTCCACAGCAGGATGATTAGAGGTGAGCATGACAGTAAACATGTTTTGCTTCCTCTGTGCCTGAAGTGAGGTGCTGGTGAAGGACAGTTCTATCTCTCTCAGCTAGTGCTCCTGCCCAGGAAATCTCCTGTATTGCTTCAGGTGACAGGTAGGTTTCTCTGGCACTAGTTCCAATTGCTTCTATTAATGGGTCACAAAACCTGAAAGAATTTCCTTGTTGCCTGACACAGATGCCTGCTTTGCCTTCCTGAGCCATGCAAGCCAGGGAGCCAGAAAACACCAGGCTGTGATGTCTAGCTGGTAATTTCCTTTCAGATGAGGGGAAGCAATGATGATAACAACAAAGTACCAAGGAAGTGGGACAGCACCGAGGGATGGCTCTCCTATGCTGATGGGTCTCTGGAGACCCTGCAGAGGTAGCAGCTAAAACATATATAATTTCATGGGGATAAGGAAGATGGTGTTCCAGAACCAGAGCAAACTGCATCAGCACTGTTCAATGGGCAGAAAGGCACCTGAAGGAGACCTAGAGGTCAGTGTCATAGCTGGACAAAATGCTACTGAAGAGCTAAGAATAAATCCCTGAGTCTGTACGTGTAACACCTTGTGAAAAGTAGAGTGGGATGAGGCAGGGGGTAGTGTGACAGGTTTTGACAGCCGTCCAACCTTAAGCTCTACAAACTCAGCTTACATCCAGTGCTTTTAGAAATGCTAAGGTAGAAATGGTCCGTAAGTCAGGTCCAATTGCGGAGTGATGGGAATGTTATACTCATCCTCTGAGCCTTGGCTAAAGCCAGAGGCAAGGCAAAAATCTTGGACAAGCTGTCATTCATAAGAAGAGTGATAGTCGTGTGTAGTTCCCTGCTAGGAGAAGCCATGTGGGTGAACTATTAACTTTTTTTCTAGATAAATCCACAGCAGAAAACTGCAAATGCCAGGCTGCCAGAGGCTCCCTTATTGCTCAGCACCCTCTTTAACTTCTGCTTTTTATGACCAAAGGAAGATTCATGGTCTCCTGTTCCCAGTTAGCTTTGCTGAAGATGAAGTGAAAGGTTGATGTTGCCAATAAATAGCCTTAATACCCATGGCATATCAGTGATACAGAAATGGAGGCCATGAAGAAATTTTGGAGGAATGAAAGAAAATAAGGCTGTATCTTAAAAAAAAAAGGAGAGCACAGAAATAAAACTTGGTCTGTATTTTTTTCTGTGAATTATGAACTGGTGCAATGCTGCCGCAGGAACTCTGATGTGCTTCTGGCTTTCAGGTGTTTTTATTCTCTTTCTGTAGTTTTGTCTCTGTAAACTCCTACCAGCACCTGTATCACAATATTTTGCTGGCACCATGCACAAGGAGGAAAACTGTGGAGGGGAGGGTCACACTCACCGCCTGTTTTCTCGTGTTATTCCCTCCCACCAAACCTGAAATACAGTTTTATGACGCAGCTTCAAAGTTTAAAATTTATGACTGGCTTATGACATAAAGGGTCAGGGAATAAAAATAATTACTAATCAATGAGGTAATCATGCTTCTATTTTTTCTCCTATAATAGTATTCTTTCTATATTTTTTTCTTTTTTCTTTAAAAATTCTGCTGGCCAAGTATCAGGTATCTGGTTGTTTTCCTCATTACATACAACATTTCCACTATGCCTTGTTTGACCCAATACTAATTTACTTATGTTTTGTGCATTTAGGGTAGTACTGAATGATAAGCCCTACTGAGGCCTCCAGACAGTAAAAGCTGTCTGAAAGAAGAAAAGCAGGGTAAATATTAGGATTTGAGATAGAAAAACCCCTTCTTGGGGACTCAGGAACCAAATTCTTATTTGTGGAAGAGGCTAATGTCACTCTACTTTTGGCACCTAGCACAGCCAATCTAGGAGCAGAGTTTCTCTCCTGTCTGGGGGTCTCCCTTGTTGACATAAAACTGACTCCTCATTCACTTCTGGCAGCTATGCCAGCCACAGCACCCTTTGAGGAGTCACAAGCCCTTGGGGAGTCACCAGGCGGTAGAATTTATGAGGAACTTGAGCTCTGATAAACACAACTGATCCAAAACCCAGCAGTTCCCACACCAGCATGAACTCCTCCTTCAGAAAGAGAAAAAACAGCTTTCAGGAGAGATGTTGCACTGCTGAGATGCTATTTCTTTATGTTAACCAGCTTGGAGATGCGAGGAGCTCCCTATAACTTTCTGATAGGGGAGCATCGCCTGTTGCGGGGTTACACAGCACCTACACTGTGTGACACAAATGGCATCCGTAGCGTGGCTCAGGTAACTACCCGCTCACCATGTTTTCCCACCAGCTCTACAGCACCTCCCTGCTCATAACTCAGCAGGTGAATTCACAGCCTCATGCTGACAGCAGCCCAGAAGCAAAGAGACCGCATACAGCAACCTGAAGAACAAAACACGCCACCGGTATTTATTAACATAGCCTTGTAAATCAAAACACTCTGCTTGTCTGGTGTCTTGTCCAGAAATTATTGGCTCATTTGTCTTAGCCATATTAAGCAGGCCGCATTTATCAAGGTCGCATAAAAGCAGATATGTAAAGACAATTCCTGAACAATAGTTATGCGTGTGTATCGTGCCTACAGCAGCTGCCTGCCTTGCAGGGATGTACCAGGTGGTTGGCGTTGCCATGTTGTATGGAAAGAGGGAGAAAAGGTGCTTAGCTTCTCTGTGTAGGTGGGGACACAAAAGGAGGTGAAACTCAGAAACTTCAAACTCCAGGTCAAAATAATGACACAGGCTGAAACAGGCTGAATTCAAGGACCTTCTCCTGGTTTTGTGTGAATAGTTTAGTAAATATTTTATGCAACTGCATGAGGTAATAGCAGTTTTCCCTCTGTCTTCCCAGTATACACCCATGAAATACTGGGAACACAGATCTGGACTGTATGTATGTTGCCAGAAAGAGCTGGAATAAACTTTGCTGGCATTTGCTCATCAACAGCACTTCAATTTGGATAAACTTCCATCAGGACACACGCTACATCTTACTGGAGCCAGCTGCCAACCACGCTCCCATTTTTGGCTGCTCAGTGGCCAGATCCCTCAGGTGGCTTTTTAGTGATTTTTCCACTGGCTACCTTGCCAAGGTCAGTAGGTCTAGGCCAACTATTTGAAGTTATCTGTTGCCTTTTCACCATTCAGGGGTTATCTTCCAAATCAAATGCAAGCAAATTTTAAATGGTTGACACTTAGTCCATAAAGTGGAATTATATTTCTCTCCCTGTGATTACTGTATGTTTGATACACAGGGGGACTTTAGCAGAGTAGTATATCATTGTGCTGGGCAGTGCACAGACACCCAGGGAGTCCCTGACTCGGTGAATTCCCACACTTAGAGACAGTCTTTTTCACAAAAAATTTATAGTCTAATCAGACAAAACAGAGGATGGCTGGGAAACGGCAGCATCAGCTTGCCATGAACACACATCTGTAGACCTTGCTCGCAGAGAAAGCCTGTCAATCTGTTAAAAAAAAAAAAGAAATATATTATTTTCTTGGGTTTTTTAAAATTAAAAAATATGAAACCTGGTGTTTCAAAAATCAGTGTTTTAAAAATCCATCATTTTTAATCTGCTTTACTGAAAAAGAAGGTATACAAGAGGCAATGGAATAGCCTCTGGGAAAATCACATACCATACACTTTTTCTTATTTTTTCTTAGACCTCATCAAGAAAGGTGTAGTATAAAAGCCCTGCTCAATTCCAAGATGGTCAGAATTACCTACATAATAAGACACACTAGTAAATATTTGTAAATATAATATTTTGGATTTTTTTTCCTGTAGAATTGCAGAATCTTTTTTACCCATTTCACCTACCCGTAAACTCAGTTGGACCTAGTCAGTATCTGTATGTGTTGGATGGTAGAATAAATGTTAAAAACCTTTAAATCATCAGAGATAGATTTTCCATACATCACTGCCATAGCCTCAAGGCCTGAGAGCCAGCAAACCCCTAGAGCTTTCTGGAGACAGTTATTTCGTTCGAAATCTGAACATCCCAGCTCCCCAAGACAGGTGTTTCTAGTGAAGATGGGTGAAACTATCACATCTTAAAACACTCCCTGCTCCATGCTTGTATAATGCTGGTATAAATGGTCAAAGCAGAGCGATTTGGGTAACAAATTACAGGACAAAGGCAC
The DNA here is from genome assembly GCA_020800305.1 of Porphyrio hochstetteri. Taxonomy (NCBI): domain Eukaryota; kingdom Metazoa; phylum Chordata; class Aves; order Gruiformes; family Rallidae; genus Porphyrio; species Porphyrio hochstetteri. The sequence goes on along the minus strand of CM036908.1, from coordinate 61,480,539 downwards.
CCTTTCATACGTGTGTTGTCCTGGGACATTCCTGTGATCTGGATTATTTCTAAGAGGAAAATTCCACTTCCACAAGAAACATTGCAGATTTCTGAATGAATGTTTTGTGTGTTGATCTGAAAATGAGACCTTAAAAGCTCTATATGTGTATGCATATCTTCTAAATGTAAGACAGAGGAAAGGATCTTGTCTGGTGAAAACTGACCACTTCACACAGGGGATGCAGGTGATGGAAGGTCTGATCCTTGCTCTGAATCTGTGAAGATCCCAGATGATGCTCTGGCTGTGAAGCCATGGATGCACATGGATGTTGTGGTAGTTTCCTCAACAAGGAATCCCCAAGAAAGGTACAAGTAAGACAGAACTTGGCTCTGTAGGTCATTTGCTGTGTTAAATCTCTTAATCATTGATTTATGTCCATTGTGGTCCATCTCCCTATATCACTGTGATGTGATGAGGAGTTGTGAGTAATGCTTCCCAGCATGCAGAAACCCAGAGGTATACTTCCCCTAGTAAATGGGAAAAAAAGAAAGGACAGGAGAAAGCTTAGAAAGAGAAGAAATTGATAAGGTCTTAGCTGTCTCCTTACATAAAATACACATACTCTATGTGAGGTATGTAAGCCTCATATGTATAGTTGTGGCTAACAGTGGCCCATGGCCACTACACATAACCAGAAGAAATGGGCAGAAAGGAAGACATTGGTTGGATAGTTGGACTGTCTTAAACAGAAGGAAGGCAAAACACAAAAGGCTGCTGAGAACTGCAGAGTCTCTTTAGTAGAAGTAAAAATACAGGCAGAGCAAAGACATTGTGAAGGATGTCCAGAGACTGGTGAACCTCCTTTCAAGAATGGTCCTCACCAGGTGATCTGAAGCTTCTTCTGACTACTGTTTCTTGATGGTTTTGTCATCCCAGCTGGCAAACCACTGCGTTACAAAATTCCACATCAGCCTAGCATTTCCCCAGAATCATAGAATCATAAAATGGTTAGGGTTGGAAGAGACCTTAAAGATCATCAAGTTCCAACTCCCAATGTAGGGAGACAATGTTAAATCCCACCAGAGCCTGTTCGCTGGTGTGTGGTGCCAAACATCTACCAGGCTCCTGACCTGGAGCTGAGCCTGCCTGGGGTTGTACCATGGGAATTGACCAGCTCAGCTCCCTTCCCTGACTCAGGCAGCTCTGCACTGCATCTACAGCCCTCAGTGTGGGATGCCACAGTGCACGCAGGAGGGGAAGGAAGCAGCAGATATATTTTCTAGGTGTGTCCACTGCAAATAAATCACCCTGTATGAATTATGGAGTGAGACAGGGTACACGGCATGATACTGCTGTTATAAATGCTGGTGTTATTAGTTGTGCGGAGGTGCCGGAGGAGACAAATCAGTGTGGATGGAGCATGGATGTGTGGTATGAAGATTAGGTGTGATGGATTATCGCTGCATTTCTCTGGGACTGCAGCACTGTCTGAGACCTGCGTGTGGTCAGGCAGCCTCATGGCTGGAGAGGCAGGACATGCTGGTGTGGCAGGGAGATTTGATGCTGTTATGTGGGTGGTCGTATTGGGGTATGCAGAGGATGCGATTCATCACTTGGGTTCCTTATTTCTGATTTCCTGCTGCTTCTGAACAGCAAATGGATTTGAAAATGCAAGCCTGTGCAGCAGCGGGACTCTCAGGGGCGGCTGCACGTGAATGGCAGGTATAAATTGTAGCCCCTGCAAGCAGTTAGGAGGCCTGTGGGAAAAAGAGATATCATAACATGAAAATGAAGGTCAGCTACAATGGCGTGAACATGGAGTGATCACCGCTGTCTTATAGGGTCTTTAGGTACTAGCAGAACTACCCAGCCTTTCGCAGCAGCCACAGATCAGAGGGTTGCTCTGAACCAGAGATGGCTGTGGGTTGGGCAGAGCCCCAAGCCCCCTCGGGAGGAGTTTGGTAGGTAGGTGTCAGGCAGGAGGGATTTGCTGTGGGTGGTTTTCACTCCCTGGGATTTAGTAAACACAGAACAGGAGAGTTGGAGGGAACTTATGAATCTCCCATGACAATGAGATCCAAATATTTCTGCAATGCTTATATTCAAACTGGGGTAAAAATAAAAACAGTGACTTGGTTGCAGTGATCCATCACAGATTATTTTCACTAAATTATTTCACTAACGTGTTTTGGAATAAAAATGTGAAAACAGAAAAAGCAATAGAACAGTTACAAAGATCTCATTGCAAAATACAATTTTCAATCTTCCTTCCTTTTTCTTTTGTTCTTTTGTTCTTTCTTTTGCTCTTTCTTTTGTTCTTTCTCCCATTCTCTCTTCTTTCTTTCTCCCTTCCTTTCTCCCTTTCTCTCTCTCCCCTTCTCTTTCTCTCTCTCCCTTTCTCTCTCTTTCTCCCTCTCTCTCTTTCTCTCTCTCTCTTTTTCTTTCTCCCTTCCTTCCTAAAATATTTCCGATCTCAAAGGGGAAAAACTCACAACTTTGGGAAGAAGGAGAATTTACCTCTTTTTCCAAACAGTTCTCAGGTACCATGTTCCAAAGTGCATCAGTGACTTAGGAAAGTATATTTTTGTCTTCTGAAGGGGCACGGGTTGTTTGGCAATTCCTGCCAGGCATGCACAGGATGCCAAAGAGGGCTGCAGAGATTCAGAACAAAAGCAAAGCCAGTTCACAAAGAAGGGTTTGTCAGTGACTTCCTTGCTTGCTGGGACAGGGGATCCAAAAATCATCAGCATGGCTTTGGAGACAGTTTGTGAAAGCTGCTGTGTGCTCAGGAGCAGAGGTTGGTGGGCTCTAAAACAGCATTTTGCTTTGAGCTTTTCCTCCACTATCACTACTGACAATTCCCCATGTAGGCAAGGGGAGAGGAGCTGCCCTGAGCCCTCATCTTCTCTTAATGGACTAGTGCTTGCATGTCAATGGGTGGCTTGTGCTCAGGGACAGGTACCTGGAATAATGCAAATTGCCAAAATGAGCTTTAGTTGGACATGTAATGGACTGTGTGGAAGGAGTCCAAATGGGGAGATGTAATAGATACTCGGCAATGAATTATATCCCCAAACCCCAAGCAACTTCTGCAGATCTGTTGTGTAAGGATGCTTTTAACAGCTGCAAATGAAGAGCATTCTGGTAACAGCCTCAGTCTCTGGGAAATTCTGCAGGGATTTTGTGGGCTCTAATCCTCGCTGTACCCTAATTTCCATTCTCTTCACTAGGGCCCTTATGTGGGGAGAGTCTGGTTTCGTTTTCAGTCCAAACCATGAAAAAGGAAAACCTCATCAGCCCCTAGCAGATGTGATGGGCTGATCGTTATTGAAGATGATATATTTGGGATTTGTAATTAAAATTAAAGCTATTTGCTATAAAACATGTAGAATTTAATTCCTTTCATTAGATATCTTAGGCTAATTGTTGCATCCAGCGGGGAGCAAATGGCATTGTAATTGCTTGATATCTCACGCTGGTTTGATTAGAAGACGATAGGAATGGGAAAAAATAACTCCAAGAAGGGCTTTATCTTTCTTTCTTTGATTTCTGCTTGGTGCCAAGCATTTTTAAAATAAAGTAGAAATTTTCAAACTGGCTTTCTGTCCCTGTCTCAGTGAGAAGATTATGAGGTTGAGGAGTGAAAACGATGCTTTTATTTACCTCTGGAAAGATGCTGAGACTCTCACTCGAGGAATAACACTGTTTTAGAGCTGAGATTAATAAGCACTCACTGGTCATGCACGGGAGTTCTCCTGAGTATTCTTTCTATACTTCTGCTAGGGAAACTGAGGCACAAGAAGGCAAAGTGTGGGTCTTGTGTCGCACAGCATAATTGGCAAGGACAAAGACTGAGCCCAAGGAGTCTTCCTTTCCTTCTAGGTTATACGGTTCTGAAATGACTGTGGTGAAGCTCAGGAAGGTGATGAAGGTGTAAGATACTAGTGAGTCTTGGGGAACTGCTGCCACTCCTGGTTTTTAGCAACTAAATTATACTCCTCATTTTTCAATGGACACTAGGCAGAAGTATCTTATGTATGGTGTTTGAGTAGTGGGAAGTGCATAACTGTGTATGGGAAGTGTAATTCCTGTTGTAGCTCTGACTATGGCATGCAGCTTTGTAACGGTGTCCATGCAATGTCCATACCTGCCTCTGGATGTGGGGAATAGCACCAGTTCAGTGCTAATCCCAGGATTAGCTAACTGATAACTGGGGAAGCATTTCTCCGTGGAGGAACAGTGCACTGGGTCAGACTGTGCCTCCTCTTTGGACACTGAGATGTGGGAAGAGGGCATAGAGAGAGTTTACTGCCGGCATGAAAACAGATTGAGAAGTTTTGGGAAAAGAATATCTAAGAGGAGAGAGTTTTGGAGTGGAAAATAAGGCAAGTATAGTGCAAAGAAATACCAAAAAGCAGTTCCACCTGTGAAATATAGGTTTAGAGGGGGCGTGATACACTTGGGATAAAGCAGATAGCAAAGTTGTCCTAGGCTCCCTGTAGGCATGCACAAGCCAAAAAGCCACAGCTGGGTGCCTGGAGGGTTATGCTGCAGGCACCCAAGGTGCTGCTGGATGCTGAAGGCTGTAAAGGAAAGAAGGGAGGTGAGGAGACAAGGTTGATGGAGTTTGGCCTTTTCATGGGAATATGAAGACCAACCACAGAGGGAAACCTTTCCATGGCAGAGATCAAGGCAGGGAAGTTGCCTTTTGTCTGGGCTCAGAGGATGTGGGAGATATTACTGTGGCAAAGTGAAAACAGCAGCCTCAAAAGTGAGTCTTCTCTCTTTCAGTCTTTAACAGGAGTCTTTTTCACATTCACCCTGTACAGTAATTGATACAATGCCATCACCCTGGCTTCAGAGAGTCCAGCTCAGTTGGCTGTTCCCATACCACTCCATCCTCATCAGTGTGCAAGTCAGTGCCCGTGCAGGCAATTCCATCCCCCAGCAATGACCTTTTTATTGAGAAGCGGGCTGTGCATGACCACTGTGACGGCACAAGAGGCAGGGAACACCTCAGTCTTTTCAAGATGTTTTTACAACACTCGCTGCTTCAGACTCAGCAACTTTCATTCTTTGTTAGCATCCTCTCCCCAGCGTTTCTGCAAGGTGAGGAAATGATTCTACCTTTATTTTTTCAGGTGAGCGATAGAGGTTGATACACAGAGGTCTTTCAAGTGCCACAGATGTCTCGTATGCTGAAGCTCAGTTACCCGCAAGCATCTAAATTTTACACCTGAGCAGGTCACCTCAGGTGCTGGGAGTTAATGAAATTCAGACGGGGCTGAAATCAACTCTAAAAAGGCCCCAAAACACTGGTTTTTAACCAGAAAAAGGTCCTGGTGCCAGGACCATGGTTCCTGCTTGGATTGCACTGATTCCTGAGGCAGCCAGGCTGGAGCAGCTGTGCAGGGATGCACAAAACCCCAGCTTCACCCTGCGAGGGGGAGCTGTGGCAGGAAATTTGTGGCTGTCATAGGGTGAAAGCAGGCTCCGAGTGCATGTCTCTTCTGCCATTGTGTTTGAAGCTGGATGTAGCTGATGGCCTTCAGAAATGTTGTGAGCAGGGAAATTTTCTTTTGTACCTCTGGATATTAAATATGACAGCTACTTCTCTCAGCTTTCTTTTTCTTTCACTAAGAGGTTCACCACTGGGTTTTTTCTACCCCTTCTTACATGGTGACATTCTCTTACTGGAGATTTTTTTTCCATCTGTGCAGCCACCTATGACTGGCTTTTGCTAATACAGGTATGCTGGCACCTTCTGCACTTTCTGCTTTTAACTTCTTAAAATAATCTCCCCTCCCACATTAAATAAGCTCCTTGTGCGTGGATTTTGTCCACAGTATGTATGACATTTAAGTCAAAAGCCCAAACATAGTTGGCTGCTCTGCACCAGACTATATTAAGCCCATCTGAGCAAGAATTTCTAGTGAGCAGAAGGGGGAAAAGTCTCTGTGGCTGTTGTACTGTCAGCTTTTCCTATCCAATTTAATTAGTTCTGTGGAGCTCCTTGACTAAATTTGCATATAATTTATTCTTCCCTCCCTTTCCTTGTTATGTGCGTTAATTATTTTCATTCTGCATGCTCAGGGCTCGCAGATGAAGCACAGATCTGGGTGAACATCTCTGCCTCCGGCAGGTGGTCACCCCAGGGAAGCGTGGCTGTGAATAGGTACAGGGGGAGAAAACTGCATATGATAAATCTAAAGTTAGGCAGAGTGAAAGGCGGGAACGGAGCTGTCTGGGTCTTCCCTAAGTCTGTGCATACAAATACGGAGGTTGGTGGGAAGTGGCTTTATGAAACCAGCTTTTGCTGCTCGCTTAGGGGTCAATAGTGTGTTGATCGATCCCTTTGGGATTTTGGTTTGGAGCAAGCAGACAAGAATTAAAGAGAAATAAAACTGCATCTCTAATTTGAAGTGGTTTTTAGGGGTGCGCCGAGGCATTGCCTGGGTGCAGGCTGTCACTGGGGGAAGCAGTGTGAGGTACCAGGGCACATGCATGGCAGATGTCTGCCCTGAAGAGAAGGTGTGGGATGTAATCAGCCGCAGGTTGATGACTGATGCTCCTGTCACTGCTATTGGGGCTGCTGGAGCAATAACACTCCTCCCTCAAAACCCAAGGGCTGCGGTGAAACCTGCAGAAACTGGTTTTGTTTATTTGTTAGATAGAGACACATGAAGTGAAAAGCTGACAGTTTCACGCCCGTGTCTAAAATCACTGCAGTCATCAATCAGGACCTGATTTTCCCAAGTAGTTTGCTGCTTCTTTGGAAGGAGAAGTAGAGTGCTACTGGCCCTGGCATGGGCCTGGCAGTGACCACAAACTCCAGCTCCTGGGTCCTCCTGCTGCTTCTTTTGTTGTGAGGAAGTAAAAAAAAAAAAGTTTAAAAAAATCTGCCTACATACTGACAGAATAGCAGATTCCCTCCTCCCACTAGGCTGCAAAAACCTAGGTTTACCTCCACCTTACCCTTTCCATTTATTTGCTTACAGGAACGTAGAGGAATTCAGATAAGCAGCCTCCTTTTCTCTGTGGTGGAGCCCTGGTTTGATGAGACGAGGAAGGGGATGTCTTACTGTTCTGCTTTGCATCCAAATGAAGATAGTAGCAATCTAGTTCTGCATGAGAAGCATAAAAAATGGTCATTTTATGCTAGATCATCTCCCGCTGTGCAAGGTAAAACAGCTTTGCATCTCTGTATGACAGAGGCAGAACCACGTAAACACAGTCCAGAGGTATATTTTGGTATCTCCCTAAGTAATGATATTACTGATAATTAGCAGGCTGTCCCGTGGCCTGTAGTTACTTCTAAATTTGTCAGTGGAGAAACAGTTTGTGGGAGCTATAGCATCCTGATTTTGTTATTAATGTCCATCTGTACAGCTGTGTTCTCCCCCGAAAGTAAATGTCAGATACGGGAATTTGCAGGGTGGACAGAGGAAATGCTGTGTCTGGAAGGCACAGATTGTTGGTTAAATAAACCTCCCCCAGGAAAGCGTTTGAAGAAATGGGAGCATAGGGAGGGGAAAGGAAGGATCTGATTCCAAAAACAGAGAGGGAATTTAGTTTAAATACCTCAGACAATGGAGCAGAGATTTTTAACATATGACATGAGCAAATGATTTTTTTTTGAGTGCTTTGTTTACTGCATAATTTAAAGGGAAGATTTTTGTCGCCCTTTGCTACATAATTGAATTTTTATAGTGCTGTTAATAAAAATATATATCAAATGTGACAATTATTATTCTTCAATGGATTTTTATATTATTTCGGTCTGAGAGAGAGATGAGAAAACATTAAGGGTAACTCTAAAGATGTGTTCTGAAATCATTTCTATGATTTAGTACTTCTTAAAATTAGTGAAATAGTTGGATGTCTCTCTACTTCTGTGAAGTCATTCTAGGTTTTCAGAGGGAGTCGATATATTTTAACAGTCGTAAAAGAGGGGCCAATCCTGCAGTCGCTTTCAGGTAAAAATCCCATCTGTTTCCATGGGAGTTCTGTCAGGGGAAGGGAGACGGCTGCATCAAGATGCATAAATGTACGTAAAAAATGTCAGTTCCAGTATGTCATTTGTTTGAGTGTTGAAAACAGCATTATCCTTTCATGTCCCATAGAGTGAGGCAGTAAATCATTTTAAAAATGTTTGGAGATAAAGAAAAATACACTTGACCCTTTGTGCTTGATCCTGACCCCTTATGTCACTCCCTTGGTTTCTGGGGGACAGGACATAGAACAATACCATGGACTTCAGTTGTGTCCATGAGTGGAACAAAGGTGCAGATCTCTACAGCCTGTCCATATACTTCACGACATATAAACTGAGGGAGTTCAGAAAATTATTTCCTTGTCTTTTTTATTAATGGGGAAAAAAAGACAAACTAAACCTCTGTCATTAGATTTATTTGGGGCAGAAGTTTCTAGCTGGAGCATTTCTTAAAAGTATATTTATCCTTTGAAGAAGAAATGGCATTATTTCCAGAATGGAGAAAATGATGATTTAAATATATTTTCTGATAATGGGACCACTTTGTTAATGAACAGTAATTTTCTGGCTACCTCCGGAGGAATTAAGCTCATGGATTATATAATACATCTGTGAAAGCTTATCTGATTGCCCAGTAATTGTGACCTCATTGTGGGTTGTGCAATTAAGCATTAAGCTACTATTTGGCACCGTGGTTAATTGTGTTTTACTTTTGTGATATGCTTGTTGACAATACGGAACAAAATTACTGATAACAGCAGAGGGGTGGGAGGAAAAGCACTATCTGAGCCCTGTCCCCATGCAGCACCGCAGGTGCCCCTCTCCAGCGTGGAGGAGATAATTCAGCAGGCAAAGAGCAAATGACAGCAGGGAGACTCTCATATCCAGCATGAAGGCTTTTAGGCCAGGCACCAAAATCCTTTTGCTTTCAAACCAATGTGTTATTCTTAAAGAGGTAGATTGGGTTCAACGTGCGAGGGAATAGTTTCCCAGGTCAAATTTGAGGATGTCTTTTGGGTATTTTCCTACACCAAGTCATAGCTTTCCAAACATAAATGGTCATTTGGGAATATGCCAACCAGAAACACTTTAGAAATATTTTTGGAGAAATTTTGCCCAAAATATGGATGTTAGTCAATTGGAAGTGTGTTTTGGAAATACAGTGAGAGATGAGATTAAGATGAGCACAAAAAGCAATGTTGACAGGCAAAGATAAATGACTCAACTGTAGGAAAGCACTCAGCTCTTTTGACCCACCAGCCGATGTGCCAATATCTTCAGGTGACCAAGAGCCAGGAGATGCTTACCTGGTACCTCAGAGAGAGCAGGGAGATTGGGAATGGTTGATGGGAAGGAACGTATAGTTACAACATTAATAGCAAATCAGGAATTCATGTGTGTCTCTCATATAGGACAACTCATTGTAGACACCTTTTTTGACCCAGTGGATTTTCTTGTCATCCTCACTAAAGATTTGTGCTGTGCATTGCTCCCTGCTCCAACAATTCTCTCCTGCTTGCTGTGTTGGCTGATCCTGAAAACTAGCTGCGAGCTGCTGAAGACCTGCAGGTCCCCATGTGTTAGTGCATGAGGATCAGAATGTAAAACAGGGTCAAAAGAAGAAATAAATTTGGCAGTTCTTTCATGCTGAGAGAAGCAAGAAGCGTAAGTATTCACTGTGGCTGATTGCAGTAATGCAAAGTGAGGAAGTATTTAAAAGCTTTTTATTGTGGTGTAGTCATCCCTTCTCAGTTAAACATGCTTCCTTTGGACCTCCTCCTCTTTGGACTCTGCCATCTTTTGAGTAGTACATCAACAGTACGCCCTTTTCCGTCATGATGTATTGTGCTCCTATATCTTCTGAGTGAGCTTTCTTTATAATGATCTATTAGTGAAATGCATCATTTGAGTGAGGATGATGATGATGATATACTGCTTCATGGATGATGCCATCCAAAGAAAAGAAAAGGTCACACAACAAATTCAATAGAGTTATTGGATAAAAGTCAGGCAACACATCATCTCCGAGGCCGCATTCCTAATGCCAAGGAGGATTGCTGATACAAGCAATGCATTCCAGGGACTGCGTCTTTTATGACTGTGCCTGAGCTGACCCCTGGACGTCAAGGGAAAGCAGTACTTTGTGTCAGCTGAACTGAGAGAGTATCAGAATGTTTTTGTGTTTGAAACTACGCTTATGACAGTACAGCATCAAATCCCCAGAGAGCATGTACTTCTGTTCTGGACATCCTTCTCTCCTGGGTGCACATTCACGCATATTCCTCTGCCAAGGATAGTTTGAAATCACGTGTATCTTTGTGGAATCTGATCACTTGGTTCTCTGCAACCATACATGATGCTAGAAAATAAGCTTTTTTGTGAGTTGAAGTTACCAGTGTAGGAGTATAGAATAGCACCTACCAAATTCTTACTTTATTGCAATTGTTTCCTTCAAGTGTGAAAATATATTTTAAGATCATTCCCTCTGCTTCTTTGCTACAGCATTCAAAAACTCTGCTATGCTGAGGCTGAACAAAAAATATTCTATGTACCTTAGAGGGAATTTTTAGAAATTATGGATTTTTCTCCTCTCATGTGTTTTGTTTGTTTTCTTAAAGTCCTAGAACTTTGCTGTGGAAGGGCACTGAGAGACACACATAAATAATGTGCAGAGCTGTATACCAAAATGACTTAATTGTTTAATGCCTACTGAAATGTAAATGAAGCTTATGAAAACACTAAGAGATTCATCTATCCATCCAATGTCGATATATTGAGTAAGGTGCAATTTGCCATGGGGGAGGTGTCTTCCAATGAATATTCCTGGTTCTCAGAAAAAGGCCTCTCCTTTCAAGCCCCCCATATTTGCATTTGTTGATAATGATGAATAGTTTTGTAGTGCTGAGATGTGACATCTAACTGCTTGATTTTGCCATTTCATATGTGAGAATGACACGCAATGCAGCTGCTCAAGCAGTGGGAGTGTACCGTGACTGGCACTGGCCTTGGAAAACTGGAAAGGATGCTTTTGAGGCCAAGGGCAGTTCTGTGCTGTATGGATGTTTCAAGATGCTGGGGGTGAGTTGGTGCCAGCATATAGCTCTCCAACATGCCCTTTTCTGCAGAGTGGGGGATGTACTCACGGTTGTATCATCTTAAGGGTGGTGAGACATTTTCCCAGTTGGAATCAGTGGAGTACTGCAGCATAAATTTGAAATGTGATGCATACACTTCATCTCATCCACCATGATTTTTATGGGTTTTTTCCCATATTATTGGCACAAGAAACTGTTGCTAGGGAAATTGCATGGTGTGTGCCCTGAAAACCTTAGTGCACCTGGGTCTCTGCCTCCATCGATGTCCTTCTTTCATTCAAGTGAGGGATGGCTTTGGGGGAGACAGTAGAGGTAGATTCATCCTGCCTTCATCTGGTTTCCTGAAAAATGCAACTCATTGATAGATGGGAGCAACTGTTTTGAGGCCTCCAGAGCTTGTCTTCTAGTCAGAGTTAGCATAGCACCTTAAGGAGTAGGAACTTAAAACAGTAAAATCACAGAAATTTACCATGCACGGAATAATTACTGCAGAAAAAGCTTAGAGAGTCTTTTGGCACTTCGGCCAAATTCCATAATTTTCATGTCACTTTCTTTTGTTTCAAGAAACGTATGTTCAGGAATGCTGCTGTTGCTTAATTTGAAGCTGTTTCAATGAACTTAAATGGCTTAATTGTTATTAAAGCTTCTCGGCAAACATGATTTTTCTGGGTTGAGTTAGGGAGTCAAATGAGATGGAAGTCTGAAGGTTTCCTTGCTTTTAGAAGCTTGAGGAAATTTCTAGTAATGTAGTAACAAATGCAGCTTGCAAACTATACAATGCCATTTTATGACAACTATCTCAGCTATTCCAGGCTTGATTCTGGTTAAAATAAAATGAGAACCAGTTTAGAACGTAGAAGTGCATGTCCATGAATCACAGAGTTAGCACTGGGAAGGCTGGATCTATGTGTCTCAAACAGCTTAAGTATTGTAAATGCAATTGAGTAAGTGCTGTAAATATATGTATGCATGTATATTTAGACAAAAGATCCTATTCTATAAACAGACAAGCAGCCTCTGTGGTGATGTGAGATGTGGATATATTATCTATCCTATTTCCATTTCACTCTCTGCTTTTTAGAACAGCTACCATACAGATGATAATTTAAGATGCAAACACGTTTCTATACTATATAGTCATAAACATTTCCTAAGAGCAGAACAAAAGGTCATACTTATTAGAGAAATCTTCCAGTCTAAAGCTAATAACACCTCAGCATGAAATATTTGTAAATGTATTTTTGCTTTTCAGCATTGTGAGTGAACAGCAAGCTAACCTGAGCAGAATCTAGTTTCCTGCTATTTTCTTCTTGCTTCCAAGTAACACCAAATAGAGCTTAATGATCAATGACACATCTTTTTGTACCAAGCCTGTTTTTTTCTGTTGGTTTCTTCCCTTTACCTTCCCTGCCACATCTCCAGGTCATTCCTCTGAATTCCTGCTCAGCCCAAACTCAGTTTAACTTTAACTGTGCCCCAACAGCACAGTGCTTCAGCCCACAGTGCCAGTGTCTCCCCGTCTCAGAGTTAGTCTGTGAGCTGCAAAATTAGCTCGTTGCACCTGCAGCCCCTTTCTGTAGTTGAGCCAAACTTTCTCTTTAAAAACAAATAAATAAATAAAGTCATCTTGCTGCTAATGGCATTTGCGTCATTTTGCAGCTGTGTTCGCTTTGAAGTGAGCAGTCAGTGATTTTCGAGTTAGCTAGGTGAAGTGGAAAAATAATGATGGATTTGGTAGTCTTTTGTCACTTTTGGGCCTGAATTTTCCTTACGTCTGTGTAAGTGTTGGCTGTGTACTGCCTGCCAGCGGTGAAAAACAGATTCCAGTGCATGTCCTGCTGGAAGAAAAAAACTGGGACGTTTAGTTTCTCATCATTTCCCCTCAATTCCCCTTTATAATGAGTGTTAATAAAGAACTTCAGGGAAAACAGCTCGTGATCTTTTATCACTCAAATGTGCAACCATGAAAATTAAAATGGAGGAGAAACCAATAAAATGCCTAATACCTCATAAACATTCTTTTTTCTAAAACAACGACTAATAGGAAATAGAAGCAGGTCTTAATGGGAAGATTTGGAGGTTTGAGACCAATCTTGATTAGGTCTTTTTCCCCTAATTTGTTATACAGCTTATAACATCTCTTTCAAGACAGAATAATATAGGTCAATAGCTGACTTAAAAATCTATAAGAACTGGAATGATTAGTGGTTTGAGCAAGCACCATTAGCCTATTCACCAACTTCTGCTTTTTCAGAGATAAACTTGTCTTTGGGAAAGGAGCATAAATCTAAAACTCCAAACTCCACTGTTTACATAAAATAAATCAATACTCAGCCCTACCAAGGGATGCATTGATTTGGTCAAAAGGAAGTAGGGCCTGATAGTTACAAGCTCCTTTTTGATCTTGCTTTCTTCAGGAAATGATGTTTACAATACTGTGTGTAGACTCTGTTTCTGAGTCCACACTGTCAGCCAGATTTCAGCCAGTGTGCAGGATGTTAAAGACACTGGGGTCCAACATGTTGTGTGCAAACAAGAGGTGAAGTTTGGAAGCAAAAGCAAGGGTGCCATACACTACCTGCTTGCACCAGTAGAGACTTCTCCGAAGATTCTGGGGTGTGTTTTCTGAAGTTCCCATCCATGGACACCGCACACAGCCCTTGTTTGACTCTTGAACTCAGCCCATAGCTTAGCCGAAGTTATTTTGTGTGATACTGGATGAAACTGAGGAAGAGAACTTGACTTCTTCCATACCCAACATCCCTTTTTGTAATCCAGGGAGACAGCTCCCTTTTCTTGTCCTGTATCACTCATTTTGAGTCTAAGCAATTTGGGAAGAAATCTGGGAGTTTCAACTACAGTAGTAGGGACAATACATACTTTCCAGCATGTAGATAATCTACTCAAACCCCAAGTTCCCTCTGGCAACCAGTGACTTCACAAAGTCTTTCCACCTGCCAACCATCAACCCGTGAGCTTTTGGGGAGAGGAAAATATTTAAGGTGGTACAATTGGCTTTTTAGGGCCATTTAAAAGCAGCAGCCAGTGAAAGAAATGGGGGTGGGAGCAGTAAGAGTAACATTTTGTGGTTAATTATAATCACACACAGTTTCCTTCTGCAACTTCCTCCTGCAGCTCCTCTCCTAAAATGGGAAATCAGGCAAAAAGCTTTTAATGTTGCTTTATCTGAGAATGTTGGGTTTCCCCTCTGCCACACTGTTGTCTTGAGGAGAATTGTTGTCCTGGCTGGGATTGGTGGTGGGAAAGGCAACAGGAAGAGAGCAAGAAGGGCTCAAATCCACACTGGAGAGCCTAGCTTGCCCCACGTGCTGGGGTGTGGGGAGGGAAGATGCTCACAATTAACAGTGATCATTATCATCAGGTTAACAATGATCATTATCATCAGGCAAGTGATTCATAAATATTGCATAAAACAGGCCCCTGGATTGCACACGCAACAGCAACTACTGTAGCAGATTTATTAGTGGAGCATGAAACATTTATATTTTTCAGATGACAGGGCAGATGATGACTGTGTTATGCTAGCAGGCAGGATGAACCTCATTCGAAAAGTGCCTCGTAGGTGATGGCTAGATATGACAGCAAGATGAATTAAGGTCTTTGAGCATCAAGATGGTGTGATAGACCCTGGGAATTGAAAACTAAACACCAGTGGTATCCTTCAGAAAGCAGCTGAGCTTTCTTTGTGTAAGTCAAGGCACAGCCCTGATAATTGTTGTGCCCTGGTGACATTGGCAGGGATTGAATTTTCCTGTCATCTTTTATTGGGGCAGCTTACCAGAATATATGTTTAGTGCCTGGAATTCGAGTTATAGTTAGCAAGATATTGAGTGAAACTGGTGTTCCCTGGAGATCTGGACTTTGGCAAACAACTTTGTCGGAGGGGTTTTGAGATACCAAAAATTTCCTTTTCTACTGTTCATTAAACACGTTACACCCCAAACCTTTCAAAGAGTTGGACTGACATGTCTCTGTAAAAAAGATGATCAAGGACGACAGCTGTATAAGATCCAACTTGGAGCTGCAGCCCAGTAGGGCTGACGGAGTAAGTAATTAGACAATGTGTAACTTAAACAGTCAAGCGCTTTGGAGTTACTGGTGTTTAATTACACCCATGTCAGTTCATGAAGGGAACAGAAAAGGCCATCAAGCAGAAACAAATAGGACTTTCCCTCAGCCATCAACTGCCCAAAGGGAGAGACTAGCATCTTTATCTTTTCTGCATTTTTCATCCTCTTCTAGGTTTTGCCACTTTGAGCTGACACATTTTTGATATAAGAACATTTTCAGATGACAGATCTTTCCACCTTTCACTCTGTTCCCATGTTTAAATACACTTCCTTGAAGCAGCCCTGTATGTGAATGAGTTTCACACCCACTTTAAAATGTATATGCAGGTGGATCAAAACTGTGCCTGCGATGGCAGCTAGTCTGACTTATATGCTGGGAACATGTCTCCTGTGAAACTTCACTATATACATCAAGGTCATCTACCTTTCATACTCAAATAGTTTGAACTCAGCCATGTCCTAACAAATTATAATGGTCTCCCAACAGAGAACGGAGGAGGTTGTAAACCAAAGTGTGCTTTGTCTTTCCTTTGCAAGTATGAAACAAGTTTTGCTGCCTTTTTCTTTTAGTGAAATCTACAAAATCCAAAATCTAAAAAACCCCAAAGTTAGATCTGTATCCATTCAGGTTTTAGGGGTTGTTTAACAAACATTGTGCACAGTTATTTTACTACAGACTAGACTAATTCACACCAGTGTATGAGCTTTCTTCCATTTCATTTAAGAATGAATTATTATTGTAAACTATGGTTGGTAGTCTCAAATTTTTCTAGTCGCACTGAGACACTTGTTTATCTGCCCTCTCAGAAGTCACATCCAATGTGTGCTGAAGGGAAAGTGTCTTCATCTAACTATTGATCTGAGCTTCATGATGAGTATTTTTCTTGCTGGAGGAGATCATGGGAGATCTGCAGGACTTGAGTGGATTGCCTGTTTTTCGTCCATACTAGACAGCGGCTGTGTTGGCTGCAAAAGAGCTGGGAGCTCTGGAAGTTCAGCCTGTTTCCATTCTCAGCCTGGTTGGCTCCAGCTAGAAGCACTGCTGGACTAGCACAAAAAAAAAAAAAGGTAAAATCTGTGTTCCAAATGAAGCAAGGGACTAAGCCTTGGTCTCAACAAGCCCATGACAAGAAAAAATATATAAAAATCTGCTAATCCATACTTTGGATTTATCTAAACTGTGACCTGAAGTAACTGGTTCACCACTCAGAGATGAGGCAAACAAGGCTGTCTCTTGGCACAGAGCTTCTCCCTGCCATGACTGCTACCCTGGAATGGCAGTAGCTCACTGGCACACTGCAGGGACTTCTGCTCAGTTACCCTTGCCTGCTGTGCACATCTGCCTGGGAGACCACTGCAAGGAGACTACAATACTCTTCCTTCTTTAAGCAAAAAGGAATTTCTACCATGGAAGAGCAATATTTCTTGGGTTGCATTATAGGCACATTATGGCATCCGCAGCCCCATCCTGTTGTTTTGAACTAATACAACCCCTACATCCCCTCTGGATTGAAGGCATGATATTCCCATGCTCCCATGTTTCTCTAACAGTTCTTAGTCAAGCTCGAGTTCATAGGCAGAATTTCTTTATAAATTAGACCAGCTGGTAGACTTGGAAGAAAAGCAAAGAACTTTTGGCTTTCAGTTCTCTCTGGAGTGTTTGGCATTGCAAGTAATGCTTATGGATTCATTTGTGTGCCTTAATTCTTCCTCCTGGATAATGCATATAATCCCAATTTCAGTTATTTTGTCAGTGTGATACAAAATGATGTTATGTGCTTTGAACAGTATTTAAAGAGTTGCATGAAAGGGCACTTGTGGCTAAAATGGATTTGTTGTATCATTTGAATCTGCTAGTGCAGGACGTTCAGTGCATGTTTTTTGTGACTGGCACAACGCATTCCCTTTTTATTCGCTCATACTGTGAAATCTGGGACTGGGAGTCACCTGTCTGGCAACAAGTAGATTTCACAGGAGTTTGGATGTCAGAGTAGAATGGGCTTTCATTGCATCATGAAGAGGAAAAAGGGAATGAACCCCCAAAAAAGAATTTTACCAAATTCTTCCCAATAACACTGTGTTATTAGAGTAGCTAGTGAATTAAAACAATTCTCAAATGCTTGGCAAGACAAATCATAAAACTGCAAGGAGCAGGAAAAACAGCACACAGCACACAAACATGTAAATTAAGACAAAGAAAATGACCATAAATGCCAGCAGTCCCTAAAACATTAGGGACTAATTTCTAACAAACCATTAGCTGCATGGGGAATTGTCAAACATTATTAAATATAATTTGCTACATCTGTTTTATTATAGAATTCATTTGGCACATATGCTATTTATGTTGTACTCTATTTTTTTCTTTATATACTGGGGTTTTTTATCTTTAAGCCCTACCCGACATCCAAGTGTGGTACAGCAAGTAGATTAGGATTTATTTTACTCCTCCTATAGGAACTCAATTTGTGTGTCTGCATGCAAACTTATATGTGAACCAGTTTCTGTTCTGCCTTTGCTCTCATCCTGCCTCCTGCAAGGAGCCACCCATGAATGTCTGTGCATTGCAATCAGCAGCCAGCCCCCAGCAAGTGCTCTTTCTGCTGCCTAATGCCATGAAGGGATGTATGGAGGATGTGGTTTGCAGCCTCTGCAGGGATACTGTTACCGTCAATATCATTGTGCCATTAATATTTAAATGGAACCATGCTCTGAATTGCATTGGGGTTTTATAAGCTAATATTCAAGGAATAGGTGATAGCCTGTAAGCACTGCTATCAACCACATCGGCCAGCCAATGCTGTAATCTTGATCAAAAAATAATAATGTCATCCATAACACTGTAAAGATTTATTAGTTGTGACAGATCTATACATTAACAAATCACTACATGGCCCCAAATGCCAAGTAAACAGAACCAGTCTCATAAGGAGTAGTAAGACCTTATGAAAACCCTATTAAGGAGTGTTTCACACAGGGAAAAATTTGCTCTGCAAATAATACAGATTTGTTTGTGTCTCTGTGTGTGTAGGTATGAGTGATGGCTGGTTGGCGGTCCACTCCTCTACAGTCAGGAGGGGATGACTAGCAAACCAGAATGGGCCCAATGAGTATGTTCTGGTTAAGTTCTGGTTTGTGTTCTGTCGTAACTTTAATTTGTTCTCATATAGTCCCACTTCCCCATCTACAAAAGTGCTAAATAACTCCCACTGAGCTGTTTTGAGAATAGATCATGGTTAGGATAACTTTTAATCTTGATTTGCCTCCTTTACAATGGCTTAATACATCTGTCTGTATGATGACAGTAAGGTGATCTTTTCTTTCACTCATGTTGGTTGGTGTCTTTTACTGGTTGGATGTACAAACTGTAAAGTCAGGAGTTTCCTTGTTGATGTTGAAGTTTTAACAAAATCAGTTAAAATAATGAGAAAGGCAGGTGATGTTATCCATTCACACTTAGCCCTTATTTCCATCTCATGTGTTCTAGTGGCAAAGATGTCCCCAAGAAAGAAAAGAAGAAAGTATCCAGCACTGAGTATCCTGTCCATGAGAGGAATACTGCTAAGTGCCGTCACTTAAAAATCAGGACACCATAGATAAATATCAGAAGATTAAAGTAATAATAACCTGAAGTTTTGGAGAATTTTTAGTCTACTTCCAGGTTTTCATAACATAGCTCATATTATTGGCATTTTATGCAGAACAGAAACATTCAGAAGTGTCCAGAAACATTCTCTCTGGAATTAGTTTCCTAGTGCAGGCAGAGCTTTAGAGCCTGGGACTTTCTGTTCCTGTCCTTCTGATGGAAGAGCTGAACCTGTTGTTATGCCACAACTTGTACCAGAGAGGAAATTAAGATCTCCTAGGCTCAGTCACTCTTTTCCTTCTCTCTCTCTCTCAATTCTTGCCTCAGGAATAAGCACATAACTCAGTGCTCCAAGATTGGTTCCCCTTTTGCAGTTACCCATTGCCAGAAACTCAAGGATGCCCATGACCCTGAGGATTTTGGAAACACAGCCTCTCCTCTCCTAAGCAATGATGTTAGCTGGAATGGGAGATGGTGATCTTGAGGCACATTGTGCAAGGGTGTGAAGGGTACAGCTTGGACATAGCCAAGTCCTCAGCCTAGTGTCTCCTAGACTTCCCCTTTCCTTTGCTCTCAGGGGCTGCAGAAACAACCCACGCTGCCTGTTGCTCAGGCTGCTTTTCTGCTCCTCACATCTGGACACTGTACTGCAGATCTCCCCATTACATTTAATATGGTGCTTTCTCTTCATCCACACACTTCATGCAGAGTCCTGCCAGCTCTTTCCTTGATCCTTTTCCCAAACACTCTCTGGATCTGTGTCTGGCCATAAGCCATCATAATTCTAACAGTATATGACCACAGTGGAGGAAAAAGGTAGAACAGCAGGGTTTATCCCTGTACTCTCTTGTTTTTAGTCACTACTCCAGTTCAAGGACATGAAAGTCCCACATTCCCAAGTTAGCAACCAGCACTGCTTGAACAACTGATTTGGTACGGTCTTTAGCAAGGATCAGCCTTTGCCAAGCAGTTGTGCAAAGGGTGGGAAACTAAAAACCTGAGGATATTCTGTCAATCTAATTTATCAAAGAATCCAGGGAAAAACTGGTGTTGGCTAATTTCATACTTGAGAGATAAAAACCAATTCCTATTTGCTGGAATGTTCTATTTTGGCTTTTAAAGTACCGTAAAAAGTTTTAATGAAAGTAAAATGCTTATATGTGTGACACATACTTACTGATGTTCTCAGAGAAAGCTGCACTGTCAAGGTAGCTAGGGAAAAAACAAGCAGCACCAACATTCACTCTCCAGATGGTGTTTTGACCCAGGCTGCCCAGGACCCCTTTTCCTGGTCAGCTTAAAAGATACTGCAAGATCAACTGGTCAGGCTTTTAACCCACATTTTCTGCTGCAACATGTAATTTATGGAGCTGTAACAGATAATATGTTAGGAAAACATCTTTTAGAGTGCTTTACCTCATAGATAGAAAGCCCCTGATATTATCAGAGGAATGCATCATAAGTTCTGAAGCGTATGCCTGAGGCAAAACCCAAAGTACTAAAATCTTTTTACATATGGGGAAGCGAGACCAGAGTGTGCATTGATTTGTGTAAGAGCATATGGCTACTCAATGATGGATCTGAGGTCTGGACCTGGACTCCTATTGACACTCCAAGTACAGGGCTGTCTTTTCTACCCATCTCGCTCACAAACAGTCTCTTAACATGGTGAAGACACAAGAAATGTCACATGTAACGTGACTAACAACTGATAAATTTTCTGTTTGGGATGGGTTGATGTGAGAATACAGAGGAGGGTTTAATTTCTTTACCAGCTTTATTAACTGTCTATTAAAATGCCTAAAGAGCAGACAAATGTCATTTGAAGGTGCTTCTGATTGAGAGTAGGGGCCTTTGACAGATGATTTAACACCAAAGACACTGGGATATTGAGAGCAATGGTGATGGAAATTGTAAAATGGGACCAAAACAGCAATAAGCTATGGGGACCATGCAGAAACCTTGGGAAAATGCTAAGGAAATGTGATCTGCTTGGACAGAAACTACCTGTGATGATGTTAGCAAGAAGGCAGATCCAAGCTCTTCACAGCAGTGTATGGTGGGAGGGTGAAAGACAATAAGCATAAGCTGAAACAAGATAAGGTCAGATTGGTTAGGAGGATAGACCTTTGGGGACAGTGAAACATTGAAAAGATTGCTCATAGAGGCTATGTTGTCCACATTCTTGGAGATCTGTGAAACAACTATCTTGTGAACCTATGGAAATGGGTCTCACTTCACCCCAGAGGAAAACATGGGGCCCTTGTTCCCAACAGGAGAGTGAGAAGGTATCAAGAACTATGCTGCAACTTTACAGTGGAGCTGGGGTGCAAGTAAGGAAACCAGGATTTGGTCTTTGCCAGCCAGCTTCCCAATATTACTGGATAAACTTTGTTTTCTCTCCTAAACAACTTCAGGCCTTGATACTTCTCTTTGTCCTTCTCTTTCCCCTCCGAAACTTCGTGTAAGGCCATGAGAGCTGAGGTCTCTTCTGAATTTGAAGAGGGCACTCGAATGTGATGGCATATAATCACATTTGTCCTTCTATGCCAGGCTTTTGCACATTGCTTCCGAGTTGTGCTTGCTCTGCTAGCCGGGCAAGATTAAATACTGTACTGATATCCCCCACGTGGCAGCATCTATGACTAGATCATCAAATCAGTCAGTGACATACCACCGGTGGAAAAGTCATCAATCTGTCTCCATAGTGACACCTCTCCTGCCGAGCTTCTTCTGGGCAAGAAGCAAAGTTACAAAAGGTGTTTTTCTTATGGTGCAGATGTTCTTTGCTTTTTATGGTTTTGTGTGTTAGTTTGTGCGTTGGTCTTCTTGTTTGTTGGGTTTTTTTCAAAAGGATCTTGCTGCCATTTATGCTTATGTTGTATTTTTCCCTCTTTTGTGCACTTGTATCTCCACTGTAAAATAAATCTGTGGAAATAGATGATGAGTTGGGATCAAAGAACAATTTTTAAAGCCAGGGTCCAAGGTAATAGTAATGGCATCTACACATTTCTATCAGGGTCACTTAACAAGAAACCCCTTAGCTCTAAAGTTGCAGGACTTCTATGTGTGGACAGGGTTGAAATCTGGTTTCTTCACTCTGTAGTAATCTCCAACAATTAACAAGTCTTTTCTGTATTAATAAACATGCTGGTACAAGAATGTCATGCTCGTTTTACTTATTTTCAATCATGTCCATATTAGCACATAACTTTAAAAAAAAATCTCGTGTTACTTATTGTAGTATTTGGGAGTTCTGAAAAATTGCCTGCCACTAGAGGTTATTCAAATTCTGTTCTTGATGTATTAGCCTAGACAGTTTTAAAGCCATATCTACAGCAAGTAGTTAGCCATACTGCTGAACAGACATTTTTTTAAATGAACTACAAAGAATAGCCTATTGTGGTTAGCTTATTTTATTTACAGCATTTCACATGGTGTGAACATTAAAAATTTACAGAGTAATATTGATTTGCAGCTCCATCAAACCATTGCTACCCAAACTACAGAACCAAACTGTTTGAGGAAAGGTGCCTTATTCCAGTGATTATTTGTGCTGCTCCGAAGGCTGCTCTGTGCGAGGCTGCCATAAATTCACCTCCTGGCAGAAAGTTAAAGAGGAGGTTCAGGAAGTAAATAATTGCCAGGAAGCATCATGAAAGGAGTCTTGCTAGTGTGTGTGTGATGCACGAGAGCTGGAGGAGACTGGTGTGTCTGATAAGGGTTTAATAAATGCGTTTTCGGGGGCTGGGGGGCGGCAGGTCCTGCAGCTGGCTGGGACGCAGGGTGGCACTGTTGTCAGCCACTTGGCTGGCTCTGAAGCATCACCCATTTTCAGCTGGGGAGAAAGGGGTTTTTTGTCATTTCTGTCACTCCCCACATTAAAAAATAATAATAATAATTAAAAAAAAAAGCTAAGGAACTTGAATAAACCAGGAAACCAAATGATACCGGGTGGTGGCACACGGCTTTGCAGTGACAATTCTGCCTCACAAGGGAAAAAGATAAAAAAACAAAGCCACAGAAGTCCAAGTAACCTTTTAAAAAGAAAACACACAAATGCAAAAAGTGTGTGCTGGAAATCAAGTTGCCCTTCTGAACCCCATTAATGGGAAGTTAATTAGGCATAAAATTTATGAAAGACATTGGAAACGTGATCTTTTTCCCATTAGGAGAAAACGGGGCTAGCTCCGAGTCTGTGGGAGAGCTGGGTGAGACTCATATGTAAAAAGATACATCCCCAACAGAAAGATATATTTGAAACATCTGGTAAAGTTCTTTGGCCAGCGATGTGTACGTTTCGAAAAATATATATATAGAAACCTTTTGGTCTCTTCTGTACTAGGCATGTGGAATTAAACTGTATTTCATGCAGATGTTATAACCTAGGCTATTCAGCTTTCAGTCTTTCTGCTCACAAGTCCTGCTCACCCTTTGGAACTAAACTATCAGAATTCCAAAAGAAATTGCAGGGTTGGGATGACCAGCCTTCACTTGTCAAGACAAAGAGATGAAAATCCAGATATTTTGGAAGTACTAATCTAATTCTGCAGCTGTTAGCCTTCCCCACCCCCCCCCCCCCCCCCCCCGACACACACACTGTGATAACCCAAACAGTTCTAAGACTTCTAGATTTGCACCAGTACAATTTACAGCAGGATCAAATGCATCTTAACTCTGTGGACTCACTGTTCAGTGGCATAGTAAGGGCCAGAATCACAGCAATTTGCTTGAAAGAATCATGAATGGAGGAGAAGAAATAAAGATAGGATTTGGTAGCTCAGCTACTTCTGAAAACAGCCCATCAAAAGAAGACATGGTAAGAGCAGTCAAAAGTTCACTTGAAGTTTTTTGGGTCAAATCCAGCAAAGACCTGGATGATGGTTCACGTTACACAGCAGTTGTGAGGAGGTGAAAAGAGATTTCTGAATAATTTGCAGTGAGATGGATGCACAGATTTCTCACTGGCAGGGCAAGTAGCAACAAGAATGGACAAAGGCAGCGTCTGACCTCCACAGCACCACCTCCCACATGGGTTGGCTGTGTGGGTCTGCCATTACCTGGGGCGGGGGGGAAAGGAACATCATGGAGGGGTTACATTAGGCACTGTAAAAAAAGGCAACAGGAAACAAAGTTAGGACTGCTTTACAGTAGTCTGTTGCCATCTCTTTAGAGGCCTTTGTCCAGTGTCTAAATTACTCAGTGTGTTACTCAGCAGCTTATGGCTGGATCTGAAGACACTTAAACTCTCCAAGTAAATGTAGGTGATTGAGTACATCAGTATAATCCATTACTTTCCCCAGACTAATCTGTTAAATCTCTGGTAATTTTTTTTTTCATTGAAGAAGTAACTTCTGTACCTGCAGTTTTGCTCTAGGGGATATATAAGGAAGGAAAATTGTCCCTGAAAACACAGAATTGCTTTGGTCCATAAAATGGGGCATCCTAGGAAGGATTTATTATTTGTAATGGCCTTATAAGTGATAGTGAGATAAAAGCAATGTGAGATTTGAAACAACATGAGTGTTTTAAGGAGAGATCTGAGTGACAGGAGACAGTGAAAATACCTTCCTTCTCTCTGATGGCATTTCAGTATGTCCACTGAATCCAAAAAAGCTTTGTGTTAGGAGGAAAGGAAAGGAGAGGAAAGGAGAGGAAAGGAGAGGAAAGGAGAGGAAAGGAAAGGAAAGGAAAGGAAAGGAGAGGAGAGGAGAGGAGAGGAGAGGAGAGGAGAGGAGAGGAGAGGAGAGGAGAGGAGAGGAGAGGAGAGGAGAGGAGAGGAAAGGAAAGGAAAGGAAAGGAAAGGAAAGGAAAGGAAAGGAAAGGAAAGGAAAGGAAAGGAAAGGAAAGGAAAGGAAAGGAAAGGAAAGGAAAGGAAAGGAAAGGAAAGGAAAGGAAAGGAAAGGAAAGGAAAGGAAAGGAAAGGAAAGGAAAGGAAAGGAAAGGAATCTGATTCATAAACTAGTTGTACTCCTGTTAAAATTAATGACAAAGATCCTGCTCATCTTTATCAGGCAGAATCAGCCCTCCTAGTGAGACTGTGGTACAGACCTGGGGCTTGCCTGCAATCCCACGTCCAAAGGGGTAAAGTGGGGATGTTTAATTGTAACACAGGTTGTGTCCCCAGGAAAATTATGCAGGAAGGAGTTGCATCTTTTCCTTACTCCAATTCTGTATCTTTTACAAAGATCTGTCTTAATGGTACAGTCCTGTGCTACCTTGTCATACAAACCGCTAAAGGAGGGAGGGGGAGGAAGGCAATTCATTCTACAGAAGTAGGTCCACTAGAGAGGTATTTAGGTTTTATAAATAGGTCTATAAATAATACATTTCTATTTCTGCTGGTTTTATTGCTATTGATATGCAATATAGTCCTCTGGGCTTAAATCTGCAGATATTTTTATTACTTGAGGTCATTGCCATGTTGCATTGTACGAATAGCACGCTGCATTCACCTCAGCATATGTTTATTTTCACATGCCTCAGTGGCTGTCTTGAAAAGGCGATGCGTCGGGTGTTATCCATCTCTTCTACCTGTCCTTAGATTTTGCTAAGTGCATACTTTTATGGATCAGTTGAAAAGCCCCAATCAGTCTGTAATTTAAGATTTTATGCCTGAATGCTGGATGTCATTCTAATAAGCGTGGTGGTGTGTGTGTGAGAAGCTATAGAAGAAAATAATGCTTTGTGTCTCTGATGGGCTTCTGTGACTATTTCACGATACTGTCTGCACCTTTGCTAATTGAATAAGGATTATTTTGGAATGATGAAAGCTGTGGCAGCTGAATAAGATTCAGTCAGTGCAATTAAAATGTTAACATAGATTTCTGTTAAAGAGGCAGTTCCCTTTTGCTTGCTGTAGATAGAAGAAGCAGAGGTGAGCAGGAGGTGGTCAGCTGCTGGATTTTATTCTCGTTCAGTTTATATGTGGAATGCCACTAGTCTTCAATGATTACCTCTTTGAAGCCTACTTTAATTGTGTTGTTATATATGCCAAGTCCCCAAATGAGACCCAAGACTGCTTGCTTGCTGCTGTGTAAATACCCAGCAGAAACCTGCAACCTCCATTAAGGCATTTGTGTGCTGGGTTCTGACCTTTGCTGTGTGCTGGGTACATGAACAGCCATGCTGCAAAATTACACTGAAGATACATCGCTTGAATGTTTGTGGCACGGTAGAATTACATGGACACCTCTGTGGTCCCCCCAGCTGCTGAGTCTAAGCCAGATTGGAGCTGGAGTGCAAGCCCACATATCACAGAATCACAGAGTAACAAGGTTGGAAAAGACCTTTAAGATCATCAAGTCCAACCATTCACATACTAAACTAAACCATATCCCTAAGTACTTCATCTACCCTTTTTTTGAACACATCCAGGGAAGGTGACTCGACCATCTCCCTGGGCAGCCTGTTCCAGGCCCTGACAACTCTTTCAGTAAAAAATTTTTTCCTAACATCCAATCTAAACCTGCCCTGGCACAGCTTCATGCCATTCCCCCTTGTCCTATCACCTGTCACCTGGCTGAAGAGACCATCACCTATCTCTCTATAACATCCCTTCAGATAGTTGTAGGTGGTGATAAGGTCTCCCCTCAGCCTCCTCTTCTCTAAGCTAAACAGCCCCAGCTCCCTCAGCTGCTTACATGTCAGACACCACAAGCTATCGTGGCATCATAGAAGCAAAGACCGATGCTGCAGTTGAATCCAGCTCTCCCGAAGCCATCCAAGCGCCCATGCCTGGAGGGTGATGGAAACCAAAGAGGTGTGCCAATTCAGGCCATAAAGCTCTGAGACTGCACTGACATTTCCAAGCAGTGTCTAATGAAATGAAAAGCTCTTCCCTGTTCCCTTGTCATCACCTCTGTCACACCATCCCATAGAGATCAACCCCTAGCTCACAGAAAGCCTTTCTCCTAAAATATATTAACCTTGTCTCTCCCTCGTGTCACTACTCTAATTGAGACTTAATGTATTTACCTCTGCTTTTGTCACCCTCCCTCCTGCTTCCCTTTTATTGGTACCGTCTTGTATTAGCATCTGTAAGCATATGCCCTTTCCCGCACATGTCAGACGGGCAGAGTGCTGTCAGTAAGACCTATCATTTATCCAGTGGTGTTCTGGATCATTAGCACACAGTGTCACAGTCTCACCCTCCATCCTGGTGCTTTCCCTTAAGTAGATTTCACCGCATAAGTCTCATTTTCAAAACGATGGCTTAAGTGCACATGTTAATTGCAAGATTTAATTATACGGCGGTGAAGTTGTGAAATTTTCCTCCTAATTAACAAGGAAAAACTTGGCGCGGGAGAAAGGGTATAATGGGGAAACGCCTTTTGCATTTCATCATTAACAATTCTCACACACGGCTGTCGCAGTGGCGCGTGCCCTGCCTCATTGACTTCTCTGTGTGAGGATGGATTAAGTGCAGGTGAAGGCCAAGAGGTCCATGGCCAGACACCTGCAAGGAAAACAGCGGAGTAAGAGCTGGAGGGGCACTGAGCATCGGCGCTGCAAGAGAAATATCCAGAGAGTTTCAGGGAGCTGTTTCTCACATGCACGTTGACCTGCAGCAAGCAGGGTGAGCCCAAATCAATTTTATACTGAGATTTCTTTCCAAATTGGTATCTAGAGATTTGGTTCGGATTCATATCCAGTCTCTAGGAACTACAGTCCAGCATTAGATGGGAATTAAAGACTCAGATAAAAAAACCCCGCTGCTTCCACTAGATAAGAATCTGCTTCTATTTCCACAGATCTGCCTGCCTGCCTGCCTGCCTCCTAATGTGCCTCTCGAAGGTGAGACACCTGTTTTTTTTTCATCTTGGGGGTTTCTTCTCTTTTTTTTTTTTCTTCTATTTTTTTTTTCTTTTGTAGTTCCAGTCGCCAGTTCAAACATTTAACCTTTCTGTTAACTCTTCTTTCTTTTCCCTTTCCCCAGGACAGACTCTCAGGGAAGTGTGCTGGCTGGAAGTGTGAGCAGAGCCAATGTCAATACCAGGGAAACAGAAATTAAAGAGTAGTCAGCTAATGTCTACTCATAAGCCCATCCTAGTCAAGCTGAAGGGGAACAAAAGACACAGTTCACATCAGGATGCATTTCCCCACTCTGCCAATAGCTTGTTCTCCCTTTTTTTTAGCCTTTGTCATCACATCACACCATGTCTTTATTTTATATTATTGTCTCTGGTGCTAAACCGCTGATGCTCTCAGGCTTTTGAGCACCCTGCTCTTGCTGGCAGCCTTGGTTCCTTGCGCCCAGGTCACTGCTCCCAGAGTTCCCGTTTCCCACTTGTCAGTGGAAGAGTCTCCCAAGTCCTTTTTGGACAGAAGAGCAGCACTGGAAATCCCTGGGCAGCACGGGAAATCCCTGGGAGACTGAGTAGCAGGAGGGTCATGGCAAAAGGCTACAGCTCTTTCTTTCACAGGAGTTCAGTGTGGTGGAACTAATCTTGTGTAATTTTGGAGACCCCATACTGGTAGACATTGCAGTGTTTTAGGATTTCAAGATAATTGGTTTGAACACAATAGAAAAGTTACATTTTTAGAAAAAAAAATATTCTT
Source organism: Porphyrio hochstetteri (assembly GCA_020800305.1). Lineage (NCBI taxonomy): Eukaryota > Metazoa > Chordata > Aves > Gruiformes > Rallidae > Porphyrio > Porphyrio hochstetteri. The sequence goes on along the minus strand of CM036908.1, from coordinate 61,452,231 downwards.
TAGTGTTTCTTTTAAATCAGAAATTGCATCATAGTTCATAATCCAACATCGCTCCTAAAATCAGGATTTGAATCTTTTAATCTTATCAAAACAGAGGGTGTGGGCTTGGTTTTTTTCTAGGTGAACTTTTGTGGCATTCAATGTATACTCATGGAAAGTCTGAGACTAGTATCATATTTTTTTCATTCATCATGCAGTCACCTTATCTGACATTAGAATTTCACATGCTTTGTCTTTAAGGCATGCTACACAGATACATAATTCTGTACTCTCAGACTTCAGATAATGAATAATCATATTCACGGATCAACCTAATTAGGTAGCAGAGAGCATTGCCTATAACAGAGTGAAAAAGTATATATATTCACATCTAGACAACTGTTCATTAAGGGCCTGACCTTGCAGCCATTATTCATGTTGAGTGGTACTCACTTATTGGAGATACTCCTATTGTCTTCAGCATGCATATTACGACGTAAAATATCATCTGCCAATGTTATGACTTCCTTAACATCCCAATATTTTCTACCTACAATGACACCTGGTGTAAATTATGCAAGCAAATTTTTGAGAAGGCAGCATGGGCAGCGGTGCCGGTGCCATGCATTTCATCGCATCTGCAGGAAAAATCCCTCCTGACACATCAAACCAGTTACCACCCTAGAGCTGAGATAATCACAGTATTGGCCTTGAATATGCTCCTAGTCTGTTGCTGCTGTGTGATTTAAATTTTGTTTACTTAACCCTCCTGAGGAAACCTGCCTGACTGTGCGCTGTGGAGCCACAGAAGGCAATGGTCAGAAGACCACACTCCAGCTGACGGGGCAGTTACCAGCAGCTGGGGGCCCTTTAACATATTAAAATGCACTAATGCAATTGCAAGCAGTTGTTTCATTGATCCCTCAGGGATGAATGGATTTGAATTGCAGATTCTTGGTTTTCTTCTGAGGGGGGTGAGGAGGGGGAGGGTGTGTCTCTGAATTTTGCTGTCCATTTTCTTAGTAAGGAGGTCCAAGTCCCTCTCTGACTTAGCTGTGTGCCACACAACCCTGTGTACATGCAAATTGCTGGCAAGGGCTAGCTGGAAGCAAACTGGTGCTGCCAGGCCAGTTCATACGCCCATTTCCACCTGTCCCCCTTCCCCTGGGAAAGGACAGGGAATAGGGTGCATTATTTGGCCAGCTCTCTCTTTGCTGTGTCGGTTCTTGGCCACTCCTCTGTTGCAGCAGAGAATAAGCAGAAGCTGTTTGTCATCAGGCACCCATGTTAGAGATCATCATGTTAATTTTTATTTCCCAGTGTATCCATGTGATGAGGGAAGGAATATTTGGAGGATTCTTTCTGTTTCAGAGACAGATAATCCACCCAAAGGCTTGGGATATCAGGGTTTTTTCCTTATTTATCTTCAGACTGCTGCAGGACATCAAGTAAATGAATTTTTTCCTTTCCCTGTCCCAATCCTCTATGGCAAGCTGGAGACCCATAGACCTGACAGTATTTACTCCCTATGCTCTGCTCTGACACGCTCATTTAAGAGATGTTTTTCAGGGGCACAACAGTTTTTCCAATACTGTATTGCTTTTTTTATAAAAGGGGGCATTTCCCTGCTCAGCAGGGCAGTGAGAAATGGGTGATCTTTTCATTACAACAGGGCAAATTCCATCTGCCCTTGCTGCCTCATGATTGCCACACTGCCCCTGACCCATTTCTGCATCCGGTGCTGGCGCAGCCAGATGCTCACCTTGCCTTGCTCTGCACGCACCGCTGTACCACAGACAATAATAACAAGGCAGCCCCTGTAGTTGTTTAATGCTTTGCTGTGTGACAGCTTTTCAATATAGGTAAGCTTCGTGGAACAAGTGGAGGTAATGAGCTTGTGTATTGGCTTAATATATCAGGCAACAACATTCATACGTACAAGGCACCTTCTAACTACCCTGAGTGGTTTGTGAGCAGCAAAGATGCTATCTGCTGCCAGGAAAGGAGGCTGTTTTTAATATGTGAGGCATGTGCTGCTGTCAGGTTTTGTCAAAGAAAGGATGGCTTATCTTATTTTGCGATCGGGCAGCTCTCAATACAACCGTGGACATGGTGTGGCAGTGCAGGGAGCTAAGCTCCAGAAGCAGACTTTACCGGTAGAGTGGATGTAAGGATTTTGTGCCCAGAGGATTCTCTTTCCTCTCCTCTTCCTCCACTTCCTTCCCTGATTAAAGCAGTTTTTTCTTCAGCTCGATGGGATGCACACAGCCACTGAGCATGTGTGTAGAGCCAGGGTGATGCGACAGTGGGTGACAGAGCCTGTGTCTGAAGAAAGGTGACACTGTACCAGCATCCATGCCCCTGTGAAGCTCTCACAAACCACTGGTGTGGGTCAGGTTTCTGTTGTGTCTGATGAGAACAAGAGTAGAAACACATTCCCACAGTCCAGGAGCTACACAGACAGGGCTCTGTACTCAGGCATGGGCTTTTGAGCCCATGAACATCTGTCTTATTGCTGGAAGTTTGGCTATTAAGTATTCATCTCCTTGCTTTTGCCAGTGCCAGTGCCAGTCCATGCACACCAGGGATTTTACTCTGTTTCATGGGGAATCATGCAAAACCTTTGGGCCTGACGGTGGTAGATTTGACTAGACTGGAAGTGATCAGGACATCAATAACATATTGATATTCTGTTAAAATGAATGTGGTCTGGCTGGGTCAGACATCTGTTCAGAATTTCACTGAAGCAGTGGAAATCTGCATTAGGTTTGAGAGAATCAGGCTGTCAAGATGCCAGGATCCTACCATTGTCCCAGGCTCTGGAGTCAAGCTGCTCTTGAGTAACATGATATTCTCAGTATTTCCTCTTTTGTAATTTTTAACTCATTTGAAGCCTATCTCCTTCTCTGCATTGCACATGAGCACTGCGTCTGAACCCCCACAGACCTCAGGGTAAGACCCTCATGTCTTAGGGATGGAGACCCAAGGGCAGTCCAGTGCCCCCTCCCAAGCCAGCTGTCTCTCTCTGCATGCAGCCTGCTGTGCCCATTGCTGGGACTAAGCTCTTCACAGCTTTCAGATGCTCCTTTCTCACATTGAGAGGGAGACAGAAAGTGATTGTGAGAATTATCTCAGCCCCATTCATCTGAGAAGGGCTCTCTGTCAGCGTTGTGATTGTCCTGATTCCTTTTCCATGGTGCTGGCAATAACAAAAAGCAAAAAAACCCAGAGAAAAGCTCCTAGTCTAAAAAGAGCTGTTGCTGTATGGCAGAGCTGTGATGACTTATTGCCAGCAGACATGTGAGTTTACTATAGATCTACTTTAGGTCATAAGTGCAAAAACATATCTCGTTAATATTTAAAGATGCTTAGCACAAAAGCATGCATAATTAAACAGTGCATCAGAGCTGATAATTCTAAATAATTTGTCTCCTGAAAAGGGATTTTTGTAATTTGTTAAACTGGTTTGAAATCCACAGCTTATCAGCAGGAGTATGTTTGCATTACGAAATGAATAATTTTAAATGCTGGGCTGTGTCCATCCTCTCTGAGAGGAAAAGAGACATGGTATGAGGAAGGGTTTCTAAAAATGCATATAGGTATGGATGCAGTATCACACAAAGCTCTGTGTCTGCCCAAGATATATGTCTCATTTTTAAAAGCAAAACTATATTCCTGCCAGGTATAGCATAGTTTTCTCTCCCAGGACATTTTCATGTTCTGTGAGGAGCTCGTTGATATTAACCATGGCTTTCTCTAGATAACTCAGTAGTGATGGCATGCCTGTAATAAGAATGATCTATTAGTTAGTAAAACAAGTGACATACAAGACAAATATTAAAAAAAATAATGGTGTCAGGTACAAGATACAATATACTGAGAGTTTTTCATTACATCCAAAAGGCTATCTGAGCACATTTTCTGCCTGGATGCTAAAAATCTATGAGGAAAGAAAATGTGCTTGTGATCCATTGCAAAGCATGCTTTTCAGAAATGCCAAAATACAAATTGATGTGTGAACACAGCTGTTCTTTCATTTAATATAAAATCAAAAATTAAATGGCAAATGGGAACCCCACCCCATGACAGGGAGGTTGGGGCTAGATGATCTTTAAGTTCTATTTCAACCCAAACTAGTCTGTGATCCTTTGATCCTATGACTGTGTTTGAGGCACACTCAGATAATCATTCACACAGGAGACTTATTGACAAGGCAAATCTAAAAAAAAGCTATTTTACAGGCCTCACTGAAGGTATTTCTAGAAGTTACTGAAGTTGTCAGAGTCTTTTTTACCTGTAACAGTAGTGGGAGAGCAAATCTCAGCAGGCACAGCAGTGATGCGATGAAGCTGTGCTGGCTGTTACTAAGGACTTGGTGATTTTGGCTTAACTCCATACCACAGATGTATTTTCTATGTAGAGCAGTTGGGAGGAGGTCAGAGACATGCATTGGAAGCTGTCACATATTAATGTCCTACTCAGTGCTGTGTCTTATGTAACAGTCTGGTATTTCATTGTTAATAGGAATATGAATTAAAGACTGAACTGTATGTGCCAGATCCTGCTCTGAAGTGGCTGACAGAGGAGGGAGGGAAAAAAGAGATGATAGGAATTTGCTCTCACAGCTGGAGAATGAAGCCCAGAAAAACATATTCCGATGGCATGTCCTAGATGTTGTGGTATCCAGAGAGGATGTACAGTGGATGCAGGTATCTAAATCCAGTTGATCACAAATGAGCATCTGTCAGGGGTTCTGTACCCTGATTTAACAGGTTGACAGAAGGGAGAGATGAGCAGCCATGCCGCAGCTGCCTGTGAGGGCTGATCAGGGTTACAACTGACTCTCCTCTGCCTGCATTGGCAGCCTTCAGTATGAAGGCAATCTGAATAGCTCATCATTTTCTTGAACTTAAATTTCCAGTTATCTGTCTGAATATAGCCCAGAGACACATTAAGGCCAGCTCATGTAATGTATTTAGTTAAGTAACTAGAACTTGAATGCATAATTTAAGAAAAATAATATAAAAGGAAGGGAATTTGGCTATATCTATCTTGGCTTCTTTGACACCAGAAGAGTAGGTCAAAGCAGCTGGGGCTGAGGCCCCTGTATCTGTGCTCTATTTGGTTCAGGGAGTCTTGCTTTGTGATGGATTTTGTCTGGTCCCAATGGCTGACCATTCTCATCAGACTTGTGATTCAAAGGACTATGTTCTTGTGCCCAAAGGACTATGTGCTGGTGCAAGCCACGATGTCCCCATTATGGAGTGCATCAGTAGCACTTGCAGAAGGCAGCTTTTCTCGAGAAGAAATCTAATGTACATGAATCAAAACTGCTCTGTGAATTGAACCAGACTGTAGGATGCATTTCCAAAGAGCAGCTTTGATCAGAGCCCACCACTGAAGGAGGCGCAGCCTAGCGCCTGACCTTCAGCATCCGGGCACAGGGAGTTGTGCATGGACTGTGAGAAGACTTGGGTGACTGAATATGTGACTTTCAGCTCTACCAAAAAATCGCACTGGTCCCAAATGACTGGCTACAGGGGGATAATCAAAGGCTGCATAACATGACATGTATTTCTCTCTTAAAGCTGGTAATTTCCATTCACTAGCAAGTCACCAAATGATGATGATGATGGCATTAGTGTGACCACACTGAAAGGAAGTTGTGGTGAGCTGGGGGCCAGCCTCTTCTCACAGATAACTAGGGATAGGACAAGAGGGAATGGCTACAAGTTGCGCCAGGAGAAGTTCAGGCTAGAAATTAGGATAAATTTCTTCTCAGAAAGAGTGGTTAGGCATTGGAACAGGTTGCCCAGGGAGGTGGTGGAGTCACCGTCCCTCAGGGTGTTTAAAGAAAGGTTGGAGGAGGTACTTAGGGACATGGTTCAATAAGCAATATAGGTATATATAGATTCTATGAGTTGCTTCTTTGACATTAATTTCTGCTTTTCTGATGGCAATGGCCTGCATTGACTTCATAATGCCAGAGAGAGCTAGCTTCCTGCTATTTTGCAAAATCTATATATGAATACTAAGAACTCATCCTTTTTATTTCCTTAGGGGGAAGGCTAGAGACACCTTTTCAATCAGATTTCTGCTTTGGAGCAACACGTCTTTAGTACATAACTAGCCTATGTGGAAGAATAGGACAAGATATAACTCCTGGTTGCACTCCATGTCTGCCAAAAGCTGTGGTAAATGGACTAGGAGAGAGAAAACATAAAAGCATCTTTGTCCTCTTGCCACCATATACTTTAGACTGGAAAAGGAAAATCCCCCACAATTGCAGTTTGTGTCTTTTTATAGTAATTATTGGGAAAAAGACACAGGTATAGGCTTTGACTCTAGACTTATATTTCATTTTTCTCAAAGGAAAAGACATTTCAGTTCCACACTTTCTTTATTGTTCTTAACTTGGGATGCTGCCAAATATCAGTGTTACTGTCACACCGAAAGAGCCCTGGATATCCCACTAGAAACCACAGACCTGCATTCCATAGGTATTAATGAGATTTATCAATATTGTCCTGAGAATTCTCTCTGGACATTGGTATAAAACATAGCCCCGTGGTGTTACATTTCATGTTAAGGTATGGACATAGGATCATCAGGAGATGTCAAATGTATGTTGCCCAGCTGGATATTCTCATTTCTGTCTGTATAAATTTTTTTTCCCTAGTAAAAAAACCCCTTATACTGGTTTCTTTGAACAATACCAGGGATGTACGGGAGGGATGGGGATGGCTATCAATTTTTCATGATTTGGCTACTTCTTTGGACTCTAGGAGAGGGATGCAGCTTCAGAGTAAGATGTCTGAATGTAGATATGTCCCTGTAGATGCCATCTTGTCAGCGAGGCATCTAAACACCCATTATAATCAGCAGAAGCTCACTTTGGTTGCCTACTGGGATGACCTAAAATACCTGTTTGGCCTCCAGATGCTGCTCCAGAAAAAGGCACGCCCTTTTTCTCATCTCCCTGCAGATGTCTTGGGTATCTTAGGATTTCTGAGCTGGTGCCACACATTCTTTTTTAGGGAACTGTCTACCCCTGCTATCCAGATACTGCTAATGAATGTTTGGAAGTAGATGCATGTGTTTACATGTCCTATTACGAAACTGGACTTCAGATATATCACTGTTCTTTGCTTTTCCCTGCTTCCATCCCACCCTGGTGTGGACAGATCTCTCTTGCTCAGCTTTGCCCTAGAGGTGTTTCCTCAGGCCCACACTGGGTAGAAGGTCAAGGCAGTAAACTGAGGCTATGGTGATGATTCACTGCTTTTCAGCTGCTTGTCCCTGGCTGGAGGGTTGAGTCAGTGGAAGAGGATCATATGGGCTCTGTGAGGCCACTGTTGCACTAATACACACCAGGTTTGCCTAAATCAGTGAAGGGATTAGCTCAGAATTACAGTATCTTTGGCAAGTGGAGGATAATTGATTCAAACATGCCAATTTGCCCGCAAGGAATTTTCTTAACATGTCAGTAAATAATGCAGTTAAATGTTTTCTCTCTTCTGCATTTGCAGATGCCTCTTCATTCCCCTTGTCTACCTGTATTGTGGGAGACCAGAGTGACCAGCTGAACCATTTCCTCCTGGTTCCTCTCCTTCAGGTGTCCCTTGGCAATGGGACTGAGCGTCTTGTCCTAAGCTGGGCTTTGCATGTAACCAAGTGCTTCCTTGGCACTGAAGAGAGAGTCAGCACTGTGCTAGCACACGGGCAGTTATGATGCTGGCTGTGAAAAATCCCCACCTAATTAATGATAGAAATACTAATAGTTAACCACCTACCCCTCTCACCAGCATCTCCTCCCTCAGAGACCCACTGAATCACACTGTCCAAGGCCAGAAGGAGCCATTTCACCACCTGCTGTGACCTGCTGAGCTTTGCAGGCCATCTGTTTCTGCTCAGTTAACCCTGCACTGACCCATCTAAGGTGTCTGTGGCTCAAGCATGTCTCCCTGTACCCAGATGTGACCCAAAGGGCAGGTCCAGCTGGTACAGACATCCCACTGGTCCTCCTGAGGAATGCTTCCCCTTCCATGTAGTGATGTGCCCAGATCTCCATGGGTTTTACCCACCATTAACCCCCGCAAAGCTGAGCTGGCCAAGCAAAGTCTCTGTTGTGAGGCAATGCCTTATTGTTGCCTTCTCCTAGAAACAGATACATGCAAGAAGGGAGATAAAAGAGCATCCAGGAGAGGAATATTTTCATACATACTATATGTCTTCTAACCTAGATGATGCTTCCAGCCTGTTGCCAAAATCTACTTAACACGTCACACTAAACTTCACCTCCCAGACTGCAAAAAGTCTTACTCTGGGCTGCTATTACTGTCTCCTCCATGGCGAAATGCTCTGCATGATTTAGTTGCCAAAGCATCAAGAAAGAATACTACAGAGTAGTAATATTCCAGAGTTTACCTATCTAAAATGATTAATGCATGCTTAATAACTTCAAAGATTTCCCATTTCTCCAGAAGGAGGGGGTTTCTTCAAAGCTTTCAGACAGAGAGTCTCCCTTTCGAATTGATGAAGGCATGGTCCCAGTGGAGATTTTACATTGCCAGTATGTACTCCTTCAAAGATTTCATTGTTGGCATGCTGTATTTGAAGATTTCCTGCCCTCTGTTACCTGTTCATTTCATTTAAAAAAAAAAGAAAAAAAGAAAAAAAGAAAAAAAGAAAAAGAAAAAAGAAAAAGTAAATCATATCTTTGGGGTCCCCTTCAAAGCAATTTCATGTCACACCCCTGAACCCCAGAGAGGAGCAGCATACACTGAATTTAGGGGTTTGCTGTAGTGTAATTAGCATCTCTGAGGAAAAGAGCTTCTCTTTCCTAGCAGATTTGTTTTTCTTACTGGGAACTGTCTTTGATGTTCTTTGATTCAATTGCCAGATCATTTTTCAGATTAAATGCTGAACAATAAGTAATTCTTTAGCGAGTTCATCATTCAGCTGGAAGGTTTTTGGATTAAGAAGACACTCGCTCATAAGTCTAGAAGGATTTAAAGGTGCTTGCAAGAATATCAGAGCAAAAACTTCCAGGATTTTTAGAAGCAAAGGAAAATACTTATCACATGGAGTTGCTAGGAATGTAGGAGTAATGACTAACTTGTTGTTTCCTAGATGTTTGTGGAAAGAAATGTGCAGTAATATCAACTCCTGGAATGCATATTTTAAAAGTTCCAAAGAGCTGCAAAAATTTATACCTGCTTCACTTCCACTGCTCAGTGCTATCAATATAGTTTAAAGTAGATCTGAGAAAGATATAATTCTTCTAATAGTTTAATCAATTTACGAACACAGCTTTTACTCCTATTTTCCCCTGTGTAATAAATTGTTAATTAACTTGTGTCAGAAACACATGGAAAAAAAAAAGTCCCAGCCTCTACAGGCTGCTGAGAAAAGGAGGTTATTTCTGAAACTGTGCATAAACCTGTGCAAACTGGTAGAGACAAGTTTCCCAAACATACTCAGAGGTGTTCATATCCCAAATAAACAGTAGTGCTCTGCTATTTTGAATGCCGGTTCTTTCTAGTTGTCCTTTGTTTTGCCCAGTGAGTGCATTCATCAGCTCTTCATGGCTCAGTAATTCATGAAATTCTCTTTCCATTAAAAATAAATACTGCATTTTATATCCTTGAGATGGACCCCATATTTGATTGTCTTTTCTATGGCAGTGTATATTGAAAACTATAAAATTATAATACAACTATTAATCCGCTGTATCTGCTTGTACCTAATTTTTATTAAAAATGTATTGTGCTCCAGCTGGCTCATAAATTACAATGCGGTTGAAAAGGCTCCAGTTGGATTACTTCTGAAGGGGAACATATTGAAATAAAGAAAGGCTTACTGATTAATATTTTGACTTTATATACAGTGTTACTAAGGTAGCAGCTTGATTACCATAGAAAAGAATTTGTAGTTAACTGTATTGCAGATTTGGTGAGTGTAACAATGAAACTTGTGGAAAGTGGCATTTACCAAAGAAACCACATTATCATCACTGATCAAATATTTCATGTCATCTTCTCCTTTTATGAATGACATAAAAAAAAACCCCTACTTTGTTTCAAAAGTAAATTAATACAGTTATAGGAATGTGGCAGAATCTGGAATCACACACCATCTGTTCTCTGTCTCTCAATTGCTACCACTGATTGTTTTTGATAGCGCTTCTAAAAAAATGCCTAGAAATAGCTGAAATAGCTTTGTCTTTAGTTTTAATGCCATGAGAAGCCAAACTGCATAATTATGTCTCATTTGGGAACTAATGGGGAAGGAGAAATTAGGATATTTGGTTTAGAAACAACTAGGGGCCCCCTTTCCCTTTTGTGTTCTTACTAGTCAACACGATTTCGGAGGTAAAGTTTATAAATCAAAAAATACTCCACAGAACTCAGTGAAGGAACTGAGAAATGTCAGCTAAAAGGTGAATTATTCCAACTTGCACTTGCTGCTGAAGACCACAAACATGAGTTAAACTCACATGATGCACCCAGTCATGAAACTGGAGGCTGTGACTGATCATGGGTGTCTGAAGGACAATGAGAAAATGGGCTGCTTTCTGTAAGCAAACGGGCACACAGACACTTGGAGTACAGCCCCTATAAGGCCTGGTAGCTCCTTTTCCAGCATGAAACAGTTTGATTTCAGATCCCTGGTTTTTTTAATTTCCATAAAAAGCTTAGTTTCCAAAACAGCCTTTGCATTTTTTTCTCTCTCACATCTCTCATTCTTTCTCACATATGCACACCAGACTATGCTCCTTTTTCATCAATAAGATGACAGAGAAGGTGAATTTTCTCCTACATTTGTGAGTAAAATGTGAATAAAGCCCCTTTATTTTATATTCTTTGTTCCTGAAGTTTTGCCAACAATAATGTTGGCTTTATTAGCTGTGTAGGATTGAAGATGCTATCATGGTGTCAGACCACATACCAAGATGCAGGACTGCACATGTTTTTAATTTTCCAGTTATTTGTCTTGTCCTTTTTGGTCAGCCAAAGGGTTGTGAGAATACCATCAAGCAATGAAACAGAAATGGAGTATTGGAAACAGCAGTGGCAGCTGCATAACATAGGACGAAAAGATTACTTAATGGCTGCCTTCCACAATTTTCTGGGCCAGCCATATGAGGAGATTTACATATAGTCTCTTAAGATGTCAGTGTAAGAACATAAGCATTATCCTTGATGTACCATAATGCTGACTGACAAGATATACACATGATAAGACTACTTTAGAGAGTAAAGTGGTATTCCTTTTGATCACAGGTATTTACAGTCATATGTAAAGCCCAATTCATGCCCTTACTTATCTGATAGCAAATAGGCAGGACAGTGAGATTACTGGGTGTTGAAATAAATAGAAATAGCTAGAAGGATTTTGATGCTCTGCAGTATACATGACTTTTTTTCCCACTTGGATAGACAGGCTCCTGAGTATTGGGTTGATCTGTGGATGAGACACCCCACACAGGGTATGGCCTTATATCACATCTGAGCTTGCAAAAAGTCATTTATTTGCATTTGTGAGTATTTTCCAATTTTTAATTTATTATAGTCCTTTTTTACAGGCAATTTTTCTGCAGTTTCAGTTCTTGGTTGCTAAGAGTGTCTGGGAAACTGCTGACTATGGCAAATTCACTCAGGTCTGTGCAAAGGTCTCTCTAGTTCTGAGACTATGCAAGTGGAGGACAAGCAGACACATCTGAATTAATATGAGATGTTGTCACTACAGTAAATCCAATTGGGTGAGGCAATTTGAGGAAAACATAAAGAAAACAATTCCAATGGTGAGACCCTTTGGGTTTTCATTCCTTTCAGAAGTTTCACTCCTTTCAGAATTTTCATTCCTTCCTTTACTTTGCTTCCTTTCTTCCAGAAGGGGAAACACAAGGCGCACAGACCACAACTCCTGTGAGGCAAGACAGTTACAAGAACAGACTGAAATTTCTTGGATTTCTAAGGGAAAGAGGAGGAAGGACATCCCACACCAAGTAAATACAACTTGGGAGTTTAACATTCGCATTAAGTTCAATTTTATATTTGTTTAATGGTTCATTTTCTTGAATTGGAAAATAAAAACGGGAGTAGCTTTTGCTTAATGCACAACACTTCAACTTTCTAAACTGCTATTGCAAATGCTTTCATAAAAGTGAAAGATAATGACACAATTGATCAGCTGAGGAAATTCCCACTGAATACTCGTGAGGGTGCACATGTTCATTACTTACAGAGAAATCAGTATGTTCCTTAAGAAAAATATTACTCATAATACTCTGATAGGACGGTATTAGTGAACCACAAAGCTGAAGACAGGCTGTAGAGGTAGGACTGAATTTAGGATGAAATTCACATCAGAGGGGTCTTGTTGGGGAAAGATGATAAAACCCCAAACAATCCCCATCCATCCAGCAACAAGTTAGGGGGGGATCAGTCAGTGCTTTCAAGTAATCTCTCATCTACCTAAGCAGCAGCATCCCACAGGCAGGTGGGCTGCCTAACAATTGCTAGTGCTGAATTTGAGGCAGTTTGGTGTACCTAGCTGTCCTGGCTTATGTGTGGACACTCATTCTTCCTCTTTCCAAAACAGTTCGTCCTTTTAAGGAGTCAGAAAGCAAGGTCAGAAGTTCCCTGTGTTCAATGCCTTTTGACATATCCAAGCTTGAAAATAGGTAAAGAAATATGGTACCTGCAGGAACCAATAGCAATGTGCCTTAATTATTGCTTTACAAAAATTGTCCTAAGGAATTTCAAGCACATGGTTCTAGATCTGTGGATGAACAATCCCCTAATATATACTGGTGTCCCTTTAGTCTTCTGATCTACTACCTCAGTGATTCACCAACTATACACTCCTGTGATGGGCCATACTCACTCTGAAGGAGCATTTTGCTGTGTGATCTGCAGTTAATGGGTCTCCAGGAGATTTTGGAACTGTATCTTTTAATTCATGTTATTGTGCTTTGAAGGTGCACAAAGGCTCAGCACACTTAGATGCACCTCAGAGCTTCCTCAAAACACCTTGGGCTCTGTCCTATACACATCGATTGATGGAGCCATTAAGACCTGAATGGACGAACAGTAATGATTCCATTTGGACCGATCCAATTTCAATGACATTGTCTCATACAATTCCATTAACATTGAAGCTGTTACAACCTCAGTGACAGATTATTATTTCTTTTAAAAAAGGAAAAGGAAATTAACACAATATATTGAATTGCACTGAATTGAGACAATAAATAATGGAATGTACCAGACACTAACCTCTCCCTTCTGTAATTCTAGGAGGAAAAGTAGACATATTTACCACAAAGTTGATGACATATGTAGCACTTACGTTAAAATATGTGGCAAATCCTTATAACATATGGGTAGAATTATGAAACTGGCTAGATCTCATATTGGCTGCAATATAACTCCAGGTGTAGAATTAGAGAGTATGTATCTATCTATAGCTATCTAACAGTGGTCATTGCCGTAGTCACTGAGCAAAACACACTGCTAAGTGCTCTATAAATGGAAGAAATGAATTTAAAGACCTAAGTTTTTCAGAACGCACACTAGGACCACAGTGGCAAAATGATGTGTGACCCACCATACCCTACATTAATATGCTAGGCTGATGTTTGCATGGATAGAGGAGGGGTACAGAGGCACCCATCTGCTGGCCTGATGCATTTTCTAGAGAGGTGTGCTGTGTACTGGGAGCTTGGATCAGAGATGTCAGCAAGAGATGACCAAGTATTGCACAGTCCACTGGGCTTTAAACTGAAGTTGCTCCTACCGGTTTGATGCCAGTGCCAGCACTAGATGCCCAGATCTAGGAGAAGGGTCACAGGTCAGCAGGAGAACACCTGAAGTGCAGCACAAGGGAATTCCAGCCACTACAGCCAGTCAGTCATCTTTATCAGGGGCCCAATTGAAATGCTTCCATGCAAACGCCATGTAGTGAAGGGAACAGACAAGAGGAGTTTGAGATGTGCACATCCTTGCAAGGCTATGATCTAATTGGAATCACAGAGATGTGGTGGGATGGCTCCTATGACTGGAGTGTTGGGATGCAAGGATACAGGCTCTTTAGGAAGGACAGGCAGGGGAAATGATGGATAAGGAAGAGTAACTGATGTCATCTATCTGGACTTGTGCAAAGCATTTGATGCTGTCCCACATAGGCATAGAATACAGGCCACGCAGATAAGAGAATGTACAAAGAGAACATTTTCAAAAGAGAATGCAAAAAGAGCTAGCAGTCAATTTTCAAATCCACTTGTTACATCCCCTTTTGTAAAGGTATCTTCTTTGGATTTCCTTTCAGCAAAGTTTCCTTGAATAATTCCTGTGCATTTGCAGTGTGGTAGTTTGCTATCTGTGTATTCAGAGAAGATAAGGCGGTTTGCTCTTTATCCTCAAGCCCCTTATTTCCAGATTGCAATGCTGTAGGTATCAGTGGCTCTGTTGCAATTCCCTGTCATTTGCAGTAAGAAAATGAAGAGATTAGACAGAGCAGCACAAGGGTCCTTCCTACAGTATTCAGGTGAGTTGAAGACCCCCTATGTAAAATTCTTTGTCTTCAGTGGAGATAACTTAGTTTACTGTAGAAATAGAAAGAAGATAATCAGATGTGGCTTTTGGCAATGCCTGACAGTATCAGGTGTGATAGTTGATGTTTCCAGTTGCTGGGGGGACTTTCCTAGACACGCACCAGCTTTTCCAAGTCCTTCTTGTCAAGAAATACGCTGTCTCCATAATTTTCTCAGAACTAGTTCATATGGGTCTTGAACGTTTAACTCAACATGTTTTGCAGAGATTTTCTTTATGCTTATTCAACTAAAACTTATTTAACTTTTATGTTAACAGGGCACAGGATTTTTTTTCTATGTAGCCAGTTGTTCTTGTGAGCAATTGCTTAGTGATTTTTTTATCCATGTCTTTCCTGCCCTAATCTGAAGTTCTAGAATAATTAAAATAAGAGAATTCCAGACCTTACAATTTATCTTATATGTACATGTGTCTGATATAAAAAGTCTGCTTACCAGTGCTTTTCCATTGTCAGGCTGGTGGATGCTCATGGAGATTTCCTCGGGAAATGTCTTGCTCTTGAGACTAACATTTCTGTAGCTGAAGCTACAGTCCATTCTGCTCCTCACAATGCCAGAGCAGTTGCACACACTGAAAATGCATCTGCTTGAAATGTAATTAGGCTCATAATGGGAAGTGAGTTTCAGCTTTAATTAAGATGAGAGAACTTCTTTTCTCTCTAATCGTGCAGGACCGCTCTGAGCAGGTCTGCCCATCTACATGTAAATCTGTTTCCCTTTGTTTGCTTTAAATACACACGGAGTCTGCACACAATTGTAGGTACCAGCGGGGAAATTTGTGTCTGATACAGTGACAGAAGGAAAGCAGCCGTGTTCCCTGCTCCCAGGTCTGCCATCCTGAAGTGGAGTGAAACACCTTTAATCCTATTTCATGAAGTCCTTGCTGCCCAGGCGAGAACATGTGTGGCCGGATGGGGCAAGGAAAGAGCATAATGGGAGAAGTCATGGCAATTTTTGAGGAATTCAACTGCTATTGACTATGAGGTGTTAAAGCAAAACTTAAGCAACTGCCTGACATTTTGCAAGAGCAGAGATTGATCCTGACCCACAGTAATGCAGTTACCAACCTCTCTTCAACCTGCTCATATCTGCAATTTCATCTTCATAATTTCTACAGATTAATCTCTGTAGCTGTGGCAATAATTAAAATAATTGGAATGATTGTGGATGGCTGCTTTCATCATGTTTTCTGGAAGCTGTAGATGAATCTTACCACAGGGTGAGGTTTGAGGTTGGCATTGGCTGTAGGTCTACAAAGCCTTTCTTTGCAATGTTCACCTTTTGATATTCTTAAACTGCCTTTGCAGACCCACTGTTGTTGTTCTCTAATCTCAGGAGCCCCTCATTGCTCACTATGACTCTTTTCAGCCCCTTTAGGTACTACAGATAACAACGGGACTTTTTCCCATCCCTTAATTCACAGAGTGAAGGAGTTTTATGTTACTGTAGCATTTCTGTTTCTTTAGGTTAGCTAATTAATTTGTAATGTCATCCCGATACAGGAGGTAGGACAAAAAAACCTCTAGCAATAGAAGTAATAAAAATCCCAAACATGCGGAGAGATGACATGCTGGGTTCTGGTCAGCAGGGATCTTCAGAAATTCTCCTTGCCTTGCGGGGGGGAAAAAAGAGGGATTCACTATTTTCACTTTCCCTTGTGATCTGACACCATCTGGCTCCTGCCAGCAAAAGCTTCCCTCAAACTGCTCAAGGAGGCTTGTCTTCTGGATCAAGCACTAAGCTTCTGTTTATTCATAAAAAATCAGAAATCACTTTTATTTCAAAGAATTCTTGTACAGATATTAGAATTTTTTCATGCCATTTTGATAAAATAAGAATCTGAATTTAATTTTAGATTACTTTGAAAGGAGGAGCTTTATAACATATACTATTAGCTTTAGAGAGCTTGGCATATGTGTGGGTTTTTGTGTATTTGTGAAGTTGTTTTTATAGTTGGTTTTGTATTCAAACACAGGCAAAGGAGGAAAATAATCAGGTTCCATCAGTGTAACCTATCAATTTAAAATGGTATCTTTTCTTCCACTTAAGAAGAAATTGGTGTATTCATTTATACATATTGTTAATTATCTTCACTCTGGTGATCTAAGTATTTCTCACAGCTAAATGACTGCAGCATCTTGAATCATCCTGAATTAAAAAAAAAATGCAACCAAACAAAAAAGCAGAAAAGGAAAAAAGGCCTGCACAAAACATAATGAGATTCCCATGGGTTTAAAAACGTCTCTGCATATTCTGTGCTTCTGTAAAACCACTTAAATGAAAGAAGTATTAAAAAAAAACCCAAAAACCTCCTTGCCTTAAAGATGCACACAGACATAAAAACTTATTCCCCATGGAAATTGTGCCTTTAAATGACATTTCACTTTTATGAACAATTTTATTACAAAATAGATTTCCTGCAGCTAATTTCATCAGTTGTCCCACTCCACTGCTACTTTCCACTGCCTCTCTAACTTCTTGTTATCTAAGTAAGGGTACATTAATTGCTATATGATGTAAGAGAGTTGGCTGTGCGCCAGAGCCCTGAGCAGGGAGGCACAGTGCCTAGCAGGTCTTTCTGAAGATGCCTGCACCCAGCTGACTGTGGTAGCAGTATTTAAGCAATATTTCCATGTGATGGATTAAGTGTCATTGATGGATGTGGGTAATGGTATCTCCTGAGTGTCATTTTAACAAGACGTATATGTTGTTGGACGTATTTCACAAGTCTTTGTAATAATGCATTAGTCTCACTGAGAAGGAATAAGTGATTAGTAGCACTAATTAGAAAGTTCTTGGAGACAGACTTTGGTTGATAAAGTATGGTGTGAGATTCCAGTCATTAACAATAATACAGTGAGTTCAAGGTAGAATCAATCTAGGAGGGTGATTGCACAGATGACATAAAAAATTATACGTTCCTTATTAATATATTGATTTGCATTCTAAATTAAGTGATGGCATTTAATAAAGAAGAAAAAGAAGAACAGATTTTTTTTTCCGAATATATTTGCTGTGTGAGTGATGTGTAGTTCAGTTTCAGAGTGAGGAGTTTAATCTTCGCTTATCTGCAGCACGACCTGCATTTATGGAAAAAGGAAAAGAGAAAGCACGAGTCAGAATTACCTAGTGCCTGGGAAAGCTCATTATCTTGGGTCTGGGTGGGCTGGGGAACCTTTCACAAACATTGCCAGTCATTTCTTTTCTTTCTGTGTGGCAAAAGTGAAGAAGAAATCAATTTCTCATTCTGCAATTTCCATTTCCAATTACCAAAGCAGGGGAATCTTGGAAATGGATGAGAAATTGATAATATTTAAGGTTCCATTCAAACTGCTCACCCATCTGGACCAGCCCTCGCTGGGAAATAACCCTGAACCCAGCCATCAGGAGACCACATGCTGCCTTTGCAGAATTAGGCTAGAGGCAATAGCTAGATATCTCTACCTTCAATCCCACATGCTAGTGTCGAGTGGCTCAACAACCATTTAATTCCATTAAATCACATCCCAGCAGGGGCAGTAGCAGGAGCCCCTGCATGGAAGGAAGGGAAGCCTGGATCTATGGAACCATCCAGCTTGTCTCATTCCGATCCATGCCTGAGCTTGCTGTATAACAGTCCTTTTAAACATTTGCTTTGCAAGGTTGGAAACATCTGCATGTTGCTATTCTTCTCTTGCCACCCCAACAAGCTGCTATTCCTGCGCTGGAACTGGGGAGATTGGAAAGGCAGTATTTTGGGTCAATTCCCCCACTGAAAACAATGTTCCATTCAACCAAAAAAAATGTGCCAGGATCCTCAGGATGGAGATGTATCACAAGGGAACACTGTATGGTGAAGCTCCTCATTAGCATACATGCTCAGTGTGCCCAAGTCAGTGACTGTATTCTATGAATTTGTGTTGCTGATTGGTATGTCCCGTAGCAGAAACACAGATGAGTAGCATGCAGTTCTGATATATTTTGCTTCATCTTCTTCACTGATCAAAAAAACCCCCTTTTGTGAAGTTGTTCTGTTATTAATTCCATCCCAAAGGGGACAGCCCAGACACTCAGCCACAGGGGAGCTGTTTTCTGCCCCAGCTGCCTGCAGAATGCAAAGCAGAGCAGGACACAGCAGCAAAACTGTTGGGAATGTACACTGTATGAAGGGGAAGGAAGGGTTATAGTCCAGGCCTGAGCAACTTCACTGCCTAGAGATGTCTGTGGAGAAGATGCCTCTGCTCCCTGGACGCGCAGACAGTGTGCCTGTGGGATGGGCAAAGAAGATGAATGTGCAAAAGTGTAATATGTGACTGTCAGCAACACCAGATATTCAGACAGGATTAAATTCTTGTCTACTCCGGGTGTAGAGTCACAGTTATCATCAGCAGGAGGAAGATGTGCACACCATGGTGTAGCCTCCTGCTGAGAAGCTATCTCTAAACAGCACAAGGCTTCATTGTGAAATTGCAGGTGCATAGTTTTCAGTCACTTATGTACAAACAGTAGAAGAAATCAGATGCTGAAGGAAGGATTCAGGCAGGGTTAGGGAAAAGTACAATTCCTGTGTCTTGGTTCTGACCAGGACAAAGTCAATGTCCCCAAGCAGCCAGCACACGTAAGCGGAGTCATCCCGGGCTGTTTCCACACCACCTGACATCATTTCCCCCTAAAAGGGGCTGGCTGGGTTGTCTCCTGGACAGTCTGAGTGTGGCTTGGGTGTTAGGCTGGTCCTCATGTTGTGCAGCACCCTGTAATTATTGTCGCAGTAAGGTACTTTGTGTTATCATGGGGTGTGAGTGTAATTGGCTGTTACTGTGCTGCTTTCACGGTGCTTTAGTCATCCCAACCCATGGAGGCTCTGGCTGTTTTTCCTGCTGTAGTGAGGGAGTGGCATGTGGTGCTCAGCCACCGCTTGAGGGTGAGCCACCACATCCTGACAGCACTGATGCATAGTGCTAAGAGAAGGCATCTCCAGCACTCTGTCACCTCACTTCAAGTCCGTGGTATTTGAGACCTGGTCTGTGGCTACAATGTTGCTACCCAAATGCCACTGAAACATGCCTTTAGAGAGACATCTATCCACTGAGTCTTACCTGTTAAGACTCAGTTTGAGAACAGTTTTATTGATCTATTATTGAAATTATTCTTCAGGATTTGGATAGGAGAACATTGTACATGTGGCAAGTAAAGACAGGTCATGTGTGACCTCCATGGCAGCAGATGTTCAAATAGTTACACAGTAGGCCAGTGTAACCTACCTTCAGAGAATGTGGACACATTGAAGGGGATGCATAGGCTGCAGGTAAAGTGAAGCAAGTTTGGGATGTGATGAAACCTCAGATCTCAAACTGAAATAGAGTTGTGATGGGGCTGAGAGAGGCACCAAGAGTGGAAGCTCGTAAGCTCACCCACAGGTATTACACACCAGGTAAAGCAAGATCTGATGGAAAGAGCTGTTTGTATGTTAACAGCAGAAGTTGCCAAATTAAAGCACGAAGGCTGTGGGACTGGTGCCTAACACCCCCTTTAGTCTCTCTCTGGTGTCATGTACACATATTATTCAAATGTATTAGGCTCACATTCAGTCCTTGAAATCATCCGTCTGTAGACTGGGATGAAGAGACAGCTTTCTGCTCCTTAAGGAATCTCATGTGTTTTGGGATAGGTTCGCTCTTCAGATTCTCTGTTTTGATGGAGACTTCATAGAATAGCATCTATCAGCTACTGAGGTAATAAAAACTGGAGGAGCTTTCAGCGGCACAGGACATCTGGGTTTATGAGGAGGAAAGTGGTAGGCTGGGAAAACAGGTGTCCAGAACTGAAGCTGAGCATTTCGAGGGCTACCTTTTCAGCAGATGCTCAGGACTGAGTTCTGCTGCTTGATAGTTAACAGGACTTGCATGAGAAACGTGCTCTAGCCGTGAGTGCCTTTTGAAGATTCTGCATTTTTGATGAGTTATTCAGATCATTTTGAGAAAAGACATTTTCTTTTCACTCATTTAAAAAAGAAAAAGAAAACAAAAAAGCAGCAGATGGTTTCTATTAAAAAAAAACCAAAACAAAGCAAAAAACCAACAAACCCACCAAAAAGCATCTGCTTAGATATTTCCCTGAGAATTTTTGTAGCCTATTCCCTGAGTGCCTGACTGCAGACCTGGCACACTTTGGTTTTGATGTCTGAAGCTTATGGCATAGAAAGGCACAGAGGTTTAATAACTCGTTCTGTGTGTTCTAGGGAGGAATTAAGGATTGCGCCCTTTGCAGAGATGAGACAGGGTCAGTAAGCATTAGCAAATCCTCTTAAAAAGGCTGAGTCAGAACTGAAAGTCCCACTTTAATCAGAAGATTTCTCTAAATCTTGTCTTTTCCTGAAGATTAGAGACAAATAAAAATTCTCCATGGAATTATTATTTTTAACTAGAATTCTGCTAAATTTTGGATGCCAGCCCATGCTTAAAATGTAGACAGCTAATTTCAAGTACCTTTTCAGACATTTTTGTAAGAACTAGGGCTTTTTACAGGACCACATGTGCACGGGAGGCCTTATTAAAAGTAGAAACATGTCTTTTATGGACACTTTCAAGTATCAAAAAGGAAGGACACTGGTGTGTAGGAAAGTAGTGGGAGCTATAAACAACTTTATGTTTGACCATAAAGAAGTTATGAGCTTGTTTAAGCATAATGGATGGTGGTCAGAAGATAAACTATGAAAACCTGGGGTAGAGGGTATTTCATGGTGTATTTATTTGATTCAGACTGTTTATTCCTCTAGCATTTTGTGCAGAGGGGTCAGAAAGGCTGCTGGGAGCCTCAGTCAGGTTTGAAAGTTCTCTATTTTGTGTCTACTACTTGCTGCCTTTGGAAAAACATAAGGAAAAAAAAAAAAAGGAAAAAAAGGAAACCTTCATATATAATCTCCAACAAGTGTTAAACTGGATTCACAGGCTCCTTCTTTCTCAGGTTTTTCATTGCAGAGTGAACCCACTCTTGAGAGGAAGGATGGAGTGTTCTCTATTCATGTCTCCCCCTGGATCTCAGAACAACCCCTGCCTTCATGATTAATTCCCTTTGGGAAGAGCCAGCAGTAGACCCAAACCCTTATTAAGAAGAAGGACATAACAATACAAATCAATCAGCACTCCTGGCCCAATACTCCTAGCAGTACCTCTCTCAAAGGACAATGTTTGCAAGAAGGTGTTTTGAGCAGGTATGCACTAATGTAAAATGTGGCCTTCCTCCTTCCTACTGCTCAGTCTCTGAAAGTACCTGTGTGAATACAGCCATCTCAAAAAGTGGTTTTCAGTTTTCCGTATCATTTGGCCCTTGTACAGAACTTGATTTTGTACAGAGATCCACAATTCATTGGGTCACAAATACAGAATTATGAAGCCCTTATTCACTACTGAATATATGTGCATTATCAAAACATATGCTTTTTTACGAAATAGAGAGAAATACTTGGAAAGGTAGCATTCGTTACCTGTATATTCCATCACAATGTCTGAACAGATTGTGGCAATCTCCTTTTATAATCAATGGAGAGATCTATTTTCCCGTGTTTTCCTATTGTACCAAACTAAGTGTTGAAGAGAGATCAGAGAAATTGCATCCCATGCTTGTGAAATCTCTTTGTGGACTATAAAGGGTTCCTAGGGTGACAGACTTAGACTGGTGCATCTAGCTTTTATCTGTCTTAAACCAGGACACATAAATCCAACCTGCAGTGTCTGAGCCTGGCTCTTTATGTTGGCAGTTTTGAAAGATAACAGGCACAGTTGTTGATATAATATGTAGCATACGTAGCACAAAGTATGACAGCAAGGACATCTCATACCTATGAATAAGCAAGACTCTTTTCACTTGATGAAGTTGTGGAGGCATTCTTTTCTACCTTTAAGGGACACCAACTTTCCTACAGTACTGTCAAGGCTTCTTTTGATCCTGATTCCTTGCATGTATATTCTTTAGCTTCTTACTACTGTATCAGGCTGTTCTTTTGAAGCACATATTCTGATTTTTTTCTTTTCTACTTACCACACTTTGGCTGATGTTAAAGGACAATCTGAAGCATACAAATTGGATTTCTTTTTGGCTCACACTAAACTGGAAGATATGTTCCAGATGTGCACCAGTATGCAACTGCTAATGGGAATTCAATCCATGGCGCCAGAGGTCCTCAAGAATGAAAGCCCCTTACACCACTGTAATGGTATGGGTATAAGGTGCTCAGCACCAGCTTTGATTCTGCAGACCCACTACTGCCAGATTGCCCTACTTAGTAATGTAGAAGAGTCTTTGTGTCAAGGCCTTCCTAAAGTGTGCGGTGCTAAGCACTAGAATGAGATAAAGCTGAGCTTTTCTCATGATAAAAATGGACAACCCTCTCAAAATCCTTCACCTCAGGCGAGTACTTCAAAATGTGATTTTCCTCAAACACATGTGAATGAAAATATAACAAGTTTACCTCATCCAGAACATGGACAACTTATAAATGTCAGTGGTGGGGTAAGGTATAGAAATTGCTTGTTTAGTGGTTTGGGGAGGGTTGCAGTTGGTTGGTCTGGGGTTTTTGGATACTCTGTATTTCGATCACTTTGTCTTCAAATCTGCCATCATCAATCCATCCAATCAAAAAATAATTACCTCTTCTTTGCTAAGGTAACTCTAAATGGTATTTTGAAGCATATATATGGGTACCACTTCTACAGCTCCTATGGCTTACACAGTAGAGTTTGTCTGACAGATGAAGTCATATTTGACAAGTACCAAAACTGTAGTTTACTGAAATCCCTCACAAACACGTAGACTTTGCTTTCAGGCAGTCTCTTATGTCATTTGAACAAAGATCCACTTTTTCCTGAAAATCAGGGAACAGTTTTTCTAAAGCATGAGCTGTGTGGAAGGATTGTATGCTTCTCCTTGAATGGAATGTGCTTGTGCACTTGATATAAATTTCATCATTATACATGCCTTTCTTTTTTATTAAAATAATAACATCTTCCAGGCAATCAAGCTGAGTTTCTTGAAACTCAGCAGTTTTACCTGCTTATTTATGGTAACATCAAAGTATGGGCAGTCTCATTGCAGTCTGTAAATAACCAGGGTTACGTCCTTGGTTGGTGAAATATTAGAGTGTTGTGGGAGTGGGAGTGTCTGTCTGTTACTCCTGGGAGGCTATAAAGTGCACAGAAAATAATTACCTTTTTTTTTTAGTATTTTTGATAATACAGTCATCCTTTACTGACAGGATATCTATCATAATCTGCTGGTCTTTTATACTGTCTTTCACATCTCAAACAGAAGCTGAAGAAATCATCAGGCTGCACAGGATGATGGTTCTCTGCATATTTAATCTCACAGACAAGTCCACGCAGAAGAGAAGGACATGACCTGGTTCGTTTTCATGTGCTGGAGAAAAGGTGTCAGGGAGCAGAGTCATGGTTTGCTGGTGAAGTCCCGTTGTACATGTTTTAGTGGTGTGCAACTCCTCTACTGTTTTTCAACACAGTGAAAGACAAAAAAGCTTATATATCAGGGTTATGCTGAGAGGAGGTATTTCCAGGTGACAGCTGGCAGTGATGGCTCTACAGTTGCTCAATTCTGTGAGAATTGTAAACCCTACTCATAATCCAGGGGTTTACAATGACTGCCAGACCTGCAAAGGATGGGAAATACCCCTGCACAGCTCTGAGCTCCTATTAAAAAGGATGTACTATATGAGGGCCAAAGAACAGTAGGGGCAAGGTTTTTGGTGAGTCCAAGAAGTTGGACCTCTGTGGGAGGTGTCCCGGCTGTTCCATAGGTGATGCTGTCACACAAACAAGTGAGGACATAAAATCAAACCTGACTATCCATGTCTGTATCACTAAAAGAGAAAATTGTTTCTATTGGTAGCACAAATGGTGCAAAGTGAAATTCAGTTTGGTTCCAGCTGCTTTGGGTTCACATGTTCTACCAAAGGTAGATGTAGGCATGGGTGGTACTGTCTTCAGCAAATCTGCTCTTCTTTTGCAACATACATGTACATCAAGAGCATTTGTGCTCTCAGTTACCTTGTCTGCAAGGATGACAAGTCTTAATGCCATGCTTTACTTGTCCATACCCAGTAATTAGCCATCTCATTTGCAATTGCTCAGCACTTCAGTATTTATTAATTTTTCATCATTTTACCCCTGGAGATGGAGTGTAAGGGATAGAAATATGAAATCCATTGAAAAAATACTGCCAACATGGTATCTGTGATACTTACATGTGAGATGTATTGAGTAAAGTTGAGATTTTTGGGTGGGAGATGTTCACTGGCATGAACTGAAATGGCACGAGACCTTCCAGAAATGTTAGGGAATGCACGGGGGATTGGAGATTGCTGCTACTCCTTAGCAGATCATTCATGTGTTGTGTGAATATTTGTGTGTCCTCCATCCTCGGGATTTCCTGAGTATTTGTAAGTTTACCTGTAGCTAATGCTTCATTTTAGCATTTCTATGAACATTAAATGTCCCCAACGAGTGTATTGACACAGCACAGCCTGTTACAAAATCACCCGTACTTTATAGAGATGTGTAAATTGCTTATATTATTATTCTTTCTTTTCTGACCTCTTTCTCTATATTTTTGTTCTCATTTAGCTGTTCTCACACAATGACACACGCTAAGTGTTCCCTTCAGCATGTGAATGTCAAGATAACCTGAGGTTAAATTATAGCTTGCTAAAGAGAAGCCTTGAACCATGTGATGTTATGCTTCCATTTCTTGCTTGCTGGGGGTGGGGCAAGGGGCAGAGGGAGGGGGAGGAGGAGGTTTAGTGGCAGCATTTAATGAAATATCCAGATTCTAGCTTTGTGGTTTTGCTCTTTATTCACACTCTCATTTAAGGTGTATGCCACGCTTGTGTGTGTGTTAAACAACATCTGAAGAAGTTGGAATACATTAGCATTTTAAGTAACGTGGAAATGTACAGGGTACCATCTGGGACTCTGCAAGTTGTAATATGAAGAAACAAGTTGTATTTAAAAGATGCATTTAATGTTTGGAATAAAATCTGTGTTTTCTTAACAGCTGAGAACAAAACATTTTCCAAAACAAGACTTAGCTGCATTGGTTTGCTCTGATGCCGTGTGAATTGGGGAAGGAGGGTCCCACTTGGCAGTTTTCCTCCCAGAGGTCTCGATGCCTTTTTGGTTTGCTTACTTTTCCACTCTGTTAGGAGATGTTAAGAACTCATGTGTTGTGCTGCAGAAATCCATTTCAGAGGAATTTACCTGAAAAAGCTTTGTTTTGCTGAATCCTTTTTAAAGTTCACTTGCCCATGTCTGGCTATCAAGCTTCTCCACCTTGTCTAGCACATCTGGGGAGGGGCTGGTCTCCTGTGAGCAGTCCACTGCTCTCAGTAAATCACTTCACTTCTCTGTGCTAGGGATCGATTTTGTCCTGATTTTACTTACCTATCAAATGAGTGTTCCACCACTTCACTCAGAGGTCTACACATAGAAATTGCTGCATTAGAAAAAAATGACAAGTGAAAATTAGACTGAGTTAATTAAGAAGCGTGTCTACTCTGATGTTTTCTTATAACCTTTCTCAAAGCTGTGTTTCAGGGTGGCTGTGAAGGATCCACACACACCAGCTCCCCTTTGTTGGTCACAAGGTAAGTTGCTCAAAGCTGATGAGTGTAACACCTAGATTAATTGAGGATAGGTTTTTCTGCTCATGTTATTAGATTTATATGTACCTTTGGCTATTAATGCAGAGATCATCTTCTGACACTAAATATGATACGTGGGGGCTCTGAACGTGTTCCTTGTTGCACTCCAGATTGATTCCCACAGTGTTTGTGTGCTTAGAATTAAGCATGGTCTAGTGCGTTGCTAAACTTAGTCCTGGAGGATTCCACAGGCAGGTCCTCATGAAACATGTAACACACAATGCACAGGAAGATGTCAAAGCAGGAATGTTTTATTACCAGCCTATAGAAAGCCAGCCTAGGTCTTGTACCTCTTAATACAGTTATCACCAAGGCAGACTTCATACCATGCAACATCACTGCGCGGTCGTTGTCTGCAACAAACCACTGAATTCCGCTCTGGCTTTGGATGTCATCCAGGCAATAAAGATGGCATGGGTCTGCTTTTGTAAGGGAAGAGATGTGCCTTCTGAAATGGGGTCTGGGCTGTCCGAAAAGGGAAGCAGCTGGGAAGTAAGAAGGGAGGTGGGCTGGCTGTAGGGCTGGGTTGTCGCCCACCCATCCTTCCATAGCTGAGCAGCGCTAGACATAAACCCAGTGCTAAGGAAGCCTTCAAACAGCATTCTCTTTTGTCCATGCATGTAGAGGCAGCATGCATGCTGGTTAAGGTTATGGGGTATAGTTTGTGCTTCCAGGAAAATGGATGCAGGATTGCTGAGAGTAGATCAGAGAATGACAAAATGTGGTTTCCTATGGGCTCTGCTAGGTAATAACTGACTACATGTAATTGGTAAATCAAGGGTCTTGTTGCTTTAAAGCAAAAGACCTGTGCATCCAGGAGTACAAACCCTAAATAATGAATACTAAGAATAATGTTATTGAACAGCTGCAATGCTGCAGTGAGTACTTAAATGTCAGCTTTAAAAACCTATATGCCAAATATATCTTCTCTTTGAGAGAATATTTACCTTAATGTTCTCTAATGAAAAATACAGCTAGAAGATTTATAATTACAGTAGCACACTTAGAAAGGATTTACAAGTATCAATGTGTCTACTGAGCTGAAAGAAAATCCATTAAGTTTTGTCCCCTAAAAATGGTTGCTACATTCCCTGGTCCCAAATAACATAATACAAGTAGATGTTTTTCCTGTGAACATTCATTAAATGCTCATCAGGTATAATCCAAGTGACAGCAGAGCTTCAAGACACAAATCACTCTCATGTATCCTCACACTGGATCATTCATTTAGATACATACTTGTCTCTTCCTTCGTTTTTTTTTTTTAATGATGCCTTTTCTGTTGCAAGAAGAGCTGTTTGATTGCTCTTTACAGGTAAAATTTTTACCTCTTTAAAAATGATTAACATACTAGAAGAGTGACATTTCTCCATTTAAATGATGCACAAATAAAACAGAGAATTTTTAAAGAGATTTTTGTTCTTGTTCTTTTAACAGAAATAATTTTTTAAAACAAACTGCCTGGAGTAAAATTATGTTATTTTCCCCCTCCCCAAATAAACTTGTCTTTACTAGGAAAAACCTGAATATAAATGAAATCTTTAAGTCTACAGAGAACGTAGAAAACTAGATAAATTGAATGAAAATGGACTATTAAAGGAAATTAGGAGCATACGCTGCTTTTTTGAAAAGGCTCAAACATTAGCTATAAGTCTTTTTAAATCGTCTGATTGTTGGCAGAAGAACGAAATGAGGAAGGCATGATATGCATAAAGTAGGCTCCAAAGGCATTACGACATTCATCACATGAGAGCTGAAGGGAAAAGCAAGGTTTATCCTAAAGGGAAAACAAGGCAGGGAGCAGCATTTGCATTGTCTTATGTGGAGAAAAAGATGATATAAATTCCATTTAGAGATCAGCCTGTCATTGCCCTAACTCAGCTGCTTGGTAAAGGGGAGTGAGTTGTCTTTGCAAAATCTCCCCATACGCTGTTGCACTCATAGTGATGGGATTAAAAGCCACAAGGGACCATACCATCAAACAGGAACAACTAATCAATGAATCCATTGCTTGAAAGTTGCCATCCACCAACACAGCATATACATTATCATATCTGTGGAGATGCTGCTGTTAGTGTCCCCAGCACAATGGAGTTATTAAATCCTGAAGCCAGCCCGTCTCAGAGGTGGATGTCTGGCTATGGCTTCACAGGTGTTCTTGGGTGTCTTTTCATGGGTGTGTCATCCTGAAGCAATGACAAAGCAGCAGGATTGCAAAGTCCTCTGCCTGCTCCAATGACTGCTGGGTGTAGGAGAATCTACCTTGCACAGGAGGGGAAGAAAATGTGGACACTCTCCAACTTGAGGATTTGTGTGAAGACAGCTAAACCAAGGGCAGAGCCTGGGCTGCTGAACCAGATACTAGTCTAGAGTCATCACTGATCTAATCAAAGATAGTTAAACCCATATTTATACATATCGGAGTACAGGTGCCTATATCCCATGGGTCCATCACTCTACTTTGCATCCCCTTCCCCCCATTGGGAAGAAGTGTTACATCAGCAAAGCACACAAATCAAGGTTACGGATGTCTTTCTTTGTGTTCACTTGCTCTCCTGATAGCAGTTCCCCTCTCCATGGATCACTTTACTATAATTTAGAGTCATCATATGCCATCATCTATTTGCATTCCTGCAGTTTAGTGTCTTTTAGAGGTTGTGTGTAAAGCAGCTTTAATTCACAGGTGTAGTTATGGATCAGATCCAACTCTCAGGGACATCCATCAGGACATTTCTGCAAGTTTAGTTCACACTGAAAAAGGCAGAAAACATGGTCAAGAGGAGGGGATGCTGCACATGATGATTTGCCTGTCACTGACCTCAGGACCAAGATACTTGTTTTTATTTCCTTATCCGATGTGGAAACTCTCAGGAGAATTCTGTGACTGTCATGATTCCATTCACTTCTCCTTGAAACATGCCACATTAACTTGCAAAGGAGGAATGTGGGATGGAGATTAAAATGAGTTTATAGGGTATCCATATAATATTAGCAGCAGAGGGCACAATTCTGCCTTTAATTCCATGACAGCAAAACTGAGGCTGGTACGATTATACCACATTAATTCAATATGAAAGGAAGATATACCTGAAATATGTGGAAGCGTTTGTCTGGATTCTACAGAACACAGGAGTGATCAGATCCGGTGTTTTGCTGCTTGAGAGAAACCCATCTCCCTGTTCCAGTAAGAAGGAGTATTTTATAATTAGAAAGCAGCTGACTCTGTCTGTCTTGAGGAGCTAATATGGTACAACAGCATTTCTGATTGCTTCAGAAAATAGCCAGCAGTATGAGCAGTGATGTGAGAACCAAAGCCGTCTGTCTCACTAACAGAGCCAGAGTATTTCTTCCCACGTGAGTGTAAATGCAGCTTGATGTCCTTAGCCTTTTTCCTATTCTTCAAAATTTGATGTAGCTGAGAGGCCAGATGCCCTCTGACTGTACTCCAGGATTGCTAACACGGTTTGTGGATACAGGTCATTGATACAGGTAATGTAATAACTAACTACACAAAGAACTTCCCAAGTGATCTCTACACAAGCTTCACCATTGCTCATGAGCCCCAGCTTGCATTCCTTTTCCTGTTCATCATTTTTGCTGTCACATCTCTTACATGCTCAGCAGTGTGCTGGAGGGGTTTGGGCTTCCCCTCCACAGCAGGACTTAGGGTGTCTTCACTTGCCATGACTTCAGCTGCCTGTACCCCAACTCCCACTGACATAGTGGGAATGAGCAACTTTCCATGGCACACTAAAAGTTGCAAAGTTCTTGAGTGGTATAGTTAGCTGGCTGTATCATGCAGCTATTTCCTTCACTTAAGAGATTTACAAGGAGACTTTCATAGCAAAACACGTCTTTAGACAGTTTGTTTGCAGACTTAACTCCACTGTATTGGAATATTTGGGGCCTTTATGCACAAGGACGTGCATCTGTCTGAAATCCTATGAAAATGGCAATTGTGGTACAGGGACTAAATCCTTTTAATTAGATGTTCACCACATTTGCTACCAGGTTTTCTTTTCTTTCTCTTCTTGAGAGATCAAGTGTTCCTCAAGCATGTTGATTAAAAGATATTTATCAGTTGTGGTTCCTCTTTTCTGCAGACAGCATTTGCAGTAGGTGCTGCATAGCTCAAGAACGTGCTACATCAGCCTGGTACCAATATTTATTCTGCAAGTGTCAAGATCTGCACTTCCACACTTGCAGAGAATCAATATGTACAAACCACCAAGTAGTTGCTCCAGTGATTATGGTAACCCTGTAGACCAGTAAAGTGGGAAATGGTATGATTTTATTGTTTTCTCAGACACTACAAGGCATCCTTATCTTTAGCAGTGTTTTCTAATTAGTTAAATAATCAGGAGACATTCATGGGAAAGGATCCATCTAAAGCAGCTCTGTGAACTGCTCTTGCTGCAAATCTGGGAGATGCTTTGGCTGCATGACTCAGGCCAGCTCACAGCCACAACAGCAAAGCCCTGTACCTCATTTCTGCTAAGTTTCCTACAATACCCTTGAAAGTGGCCACACAGCAGGTGTGCTCTGCTTGTTATGCAAACTATAATCATATCACTGTGTCTTGTGCTTCCTTGTCTGTTTGATGTACTCTCCTAGTCCCTCTTGCCAGATATTCAGGGTCCTGCTCTTTCCTTGCTGATGATGAAGCAGATGGTCATGCCCATGTGGGGGTCTGTGAGGGACTGGCAATCCCCGAAGTAATGACATTGCTGCTTTCCTTTCCCAGAATCCTCAGTCCAAGAGGTAGATCCACAATGCTGCTCACACAGGAAAGCGGGTTCAGATAGCCCATGTCCTCTGCTGACCTAAAATCACACTGCCATAAATCACTGCAACTGGGCTGGTAAGCTGTGCAAAACAACAGTGGGCATTTGCTGAGGCTGAGATCTGTGCTACCATGCTCACACTCCACGTTATCACTGCTGGTACATGTCCTGCATGTGGAGAACATGCACTCCATCCATGAGCTGTGCAGGCATAGGCTGGCTTGAGTTGATTGTTTCAGCAGACAGTAAATCCTGGGACTGATGGATGGGTGATGAGAAAATATTAGGAACTTCCCACCAACAGGTGGGAGATGTTGCAGCCCTCTGAGAAAGTGGTGATGGGAGTATGCTGTTGCATTGATTGTAACTGAGGGTGCAGTAATAACTCATTGGAAATTGGTGTTGCATGTGGAATCGGAAATGTGAATAATAATCTGTAAAAAAATGCAAATAATTTGGGACAGAAAGGAAAACCCAAGAGCCTCTAGAGGCTATGGGAGAGCTGAAAGGGTCAGCTTGACCTATGTGTTCTGCAGGACTTTTATCTGAAGGGCAAGGAAGAGGAACGAGCCTGGTAGAGTTCCTCCAGCATGCAGATAAATAGCCTTGCGTTGCCCAAGATGATAGTGCTTGAAGTGCAAAGATGAATCAAAGAAAGAAGCAACATTACTTTAAAATATCAAACTCAAGTGACAAGTCAGGTGTACTTCAGTTCCTTCTTAGCTTTGTGATGCACCACAATTATTGCACAGGGAAGATAAAAGCATTTCTCAGTGGCTTGGGGACCAATGTGTATGAGGCAGGAAATGGCACTTCTGCCTTTGGGCCAAATTCTTTGCTGTTTCAAAAGGTGAAACACAGCTGAGATAAAGGACCCTCCATCTGCTTCCCCCAACATATTATCCGTCTGACATCTTTGCATGAGAATTGTTAGTACTTTCTCAGGCTTTGGGGTATGCTTCCTCCTTCTCAGCACCCCAGAAAAAAAGGTGACATCTCCCTAGGCATCAAACAGTACAAAACACTGTACAGCTGTGAGAGCTGACTGGGGGGAATCTGATGCCTCCGAGGTATTCTATTGATTTGAAGCCTGAATAAACAGAAGACTGGAAAACTACAGATTTATAACTTTTAATTATAATTTCCAGAGATATTAAATTGTGAAATTGCTGCTATTTTGCGGAACTGAACACACACCCACTCAGAGCAGAATTTCTTGGGGAAGCTTTCTGTCTAAATCACCACTGGAACAAGCCAGAGAAATAATTATCCACCTTTTCGTTCACTTACAGTGACTTCAGTAAGTTAAAAATGTTGATAATGGTTTTGAATATGAACTATATCTATATATACTTAGATTATAGTCTAATGTAATGTGTATATATATGGTAACTTTTGGTAAAATATTTGGAATTCTTTTTTTAACTAACTTGAAATTTGAAAAGAAGATCACTGTATGTAATTTTATTTTTATTGACAGACACTTTTTACCAGTTCTATTTCATTCTTTCTCTTAGGAGAATGAAGCATATTCCTAACCCACTATGGGGTTGTGCCTTTCCCTACAGTGCAGACAGTATTACCTTAGGTTAGTTTTCATTCTCTACCTTCTGAAGAGCTTTGTATAACTGGTGAGATCAATCCAATGGGGGTTTTTCTTCTCTGGCAGGATGAGAAAAGAGACATTTCAAGAACAATATGAGCTTTGCTTTATGATTTGCCTCACAGGCAAATGTGTACACAACTAAGCTTTTTATACTAACGTATGTTGGGAGGCAAAAGAAATGACCGCATAGGACTTCTGTTACTACTCACCCTGATTCATTCCCATTTCTACAAGTCTCAGCACTGTGTTTCCTTGTCTTTTGATCTAGTCAAAATGATTTTCCCATCTTCAACTGCTAAAAGGCCTCTGCGCTCTGAGATTGATACTTCTCTTATCACTGTTCTTGCTGCACAGATTGCCATTGGTGTCAAGGTTTTCCTTACAAATCCTTCCATGCCTACATATGGGCACCTCTGGCCCAAAGGTAGCACTTTCTCAATGTTTCCCTAATGCATTAACATGGATAGAGCAGTGATCACACCCTCTGAGATCTCCTGGAAGGGTTATTTGAGGCTCTGCATTTCTATCTGAACTAAGGAAGCACAAGCTGTAGGTATAGAGTATCTTTAGGAATGAGGTGGGAGGAATGATTTTCTTCTCACCTCAGTCAACTGATGGAGATGTCCCTGAAGAAGTGTGTTTCTGTCAAAACTCATCCTTTCCAAACTTCTCATGGATTTTCAGTCCTCAAAGATGTTTTGTCATGCTTCCTGGCCAACCACATGTATTGTCTTCCCAGGACATAGTAGATCAGAAATCAGAAAGGGTGCTCTAGAACTCAGGAAGGTTTGTTTTGGTGTAAGCCAAGTGGTGCATCATCTGTGCAAAAGCTGTAGCAGAATTCCACACTCCACAGTCCAAGCAAAATTAGCATCCTACAGTGTAGAATCATAGAACTGTAGAATAGTTTAGGTTGGAAGCAATCTTTAAGATCACCAGTTCCAACCATTGGCCTAGCACTGCCAAGTCCACCACTAAACCATGTCCATAGACACCACAACCACACATCTTTTAAATACCTCTAGGGATTGGAACTAGAAGAACTTTAAGGTCTCTACCAACCCAAACCATTCTCTGATTCTATGATGACTCAAACCACTTCCCTGAACAGCATGTTCCAGTGCTTGAAAACCTTTTGGGTGATTTTTTTTTTCCCCCTAATATCCAATCTAAACCTCACCCAGCACAACCTGAGGCCTTTTCCTCTTGTCCTATCACTTGTTACTTGGGAGAAGAGATCAACATCCACCTGGATACAACCTCCTTTCAGGTAGTTGTAGAGAGTGATAAGGTCTCCCCTCATCCTCCTTTTCTCCAACTATACAACCCCAGTTCCCTCAGCCGCTCCTTATAAGATTTTCTCTCTAGACCCTGTCATGGACAGCAGCTAGAAGAGTCTCTTCCTCCATTAACTTCTGTTACCGTGAAAGATTTGGCTGAAAAACTTTGTCTTAGGGAGACCAAACATGTTAATGAGACCATGCGGGTCCCTCCACATCTTAAGCAGGCTGAAATCATCACCCTTTGTGCTATTAATCAGAGGGCTTTTGCTGGAGCTGTTACACCCCATGACCATCATGACATGCTATCCAGTGAAATGCAGAGCTTCCAGCTCTCCCTTAATGAAAAGCGAGCAGTGTGTAATGGCAGTATAAAAAACTGCTGAGGACTGCTTTTTATTAGTGCTGGCTTGGGGTTTTTATGTGCAAGGCCCAGTAAAAAGCTACTGACCATGGACCTTAGTGGTCAGTTCAGCTGAGGGCCAGCAGGAACAACCATCACAGGAATAACAGGGTGACAGCAAAAAAATGAAGAACTGGGAAGGCACAGAACCCGGCTGCCATCTTCTGTAACATTTCTGTACCGCAGAACAAACTCAGCTCAAGCTGGATGTGTCTCTTTGTGAACAAATACACGAACAGAGAATTTTCATGCAAGTTGCTGGCAGCAGCCTTGGAAAAAACCCAGATCTTACAACAGAAAAAGTGAATAGCAGGCATTTTCAAGGGAAATAAGCCTATAGATTGATGGATAAGTTTAGGGAGGATAAAATGTTAAGCTTGTGAAGCTGAAAGTCTTTATCTGCGTAGGTACAAAGTTTAAGTAGGGGGTTTTATTCACTTTGAACTACAAAACAGGAGCGTGCATCGTGCTAGGTGTAACTTAATAATCGGCTTTAAAACAAATGTGAGGCAACACCAATTAAGGCCATGTTTTTTAATGAATAGCTGCTCAGCCAGGTAAAAAACCCATGTGCCGTATTGTGCCATCCATTTTAAGTAGAACTTCACACAGACCTTCAAAGGCGGCTTCTGCCTAACAAATGGATGGAGTGATGCATCTCTGTTTTACAAGGCAAAAGGGAATAGTGTGGGCAATGTATGAGCCGCGTGTGTGTGCGTGCATGCGCGTGCTCACAGTATGGAAAGCACCAGATTACGCTGAACTCATTAAACAAGCTTACAATTGCATTACAGAAGACACTGCGATGAGAGCCAAAATATGATTGGCAAAATATACATGACATATTGTAAAACAGATAAAATGATAACAGCTTTTTACTGAAGAGCATCTGCTATTCAGTTGGGAAATTAGGGTGGAATGCAACTGTTCTTATAAATCACAAAATGGCGTTGCCATCATCAAGAATTTCCTGTCTTCATTTTCTAAGTGTGATATTGTTGTTGCTCCTGCTTGCATGTCAGAAACTTTTTTCTCTGCCCATGTTAGATAGAAACAAGTTCCTTTAATCACACTTTAGGATTAATTTATTTAAGTCTTGAGCTCCAAGTCAGATCACCTGGATAAAATAACCTGACCTTGGTGAGTTTTGAATTTATTCAGCAGAACTGCATCAGAGGGGGCAAGTGAATCCAATTACTTTGACGTCTGCTGTACTTCCTTCCCTTCTTACTGCAATGGTTTGCCATTTGTTTCTGAAGGGAAGGCTGCACACACAGACTGCATTGTGCTGTGTGTTGATCTGCTGGGATTAGACATCCTCTGACTGAATGCAGCAACCTTCAGATGCTTCCATGGAAGAAAGTGTGCTTCTTAAGACAAATAATTAACCACTGTAGGACGGACGTTGCCACTATATACTGAATTGCTTCCACAGACTGTAATGACTCACTATGTAATTGCTATATAATTTTATTATTATCTCTAAAATATTTTTCAGAAAGGAAAGAAATAGTTGCAAATGGTCTGATGTAAACTGATGTAAAGTGACGGAGCTTTACTGAATTTCAGTAATCATGACTTAGGTCCCTGGCTGGTGTAAATTAATAACTTGAAAGAACTGTCCTAATATAAGTGGCCTGCTGTACATTGCTCAACCAGGAGCAGAACGCATAAGAAAGTGCAATACACCCAGTGCTCTTTGTGGTTTCACCTCCAATTGCATGACATCAGGGCAACCCAGATCCAAATTGTTTGCTGTGCTGCCATCTTTCTGATCTAGCCTGGCCATTCTGCTGCCTGCCAGGTCATGCAGTAGGCACTCATTTTGTGGTCTACAACCTGCAATCAAAATAAGCCTTTTTACAGTCCCTTAAAGGCACAAGTTTCTATGATTTACCTGTCCTGTCCCACACTACATTCAAGTGTTCTTGCACTTACTGGCTTGCTCATACTGGTTAGATGTCTTTTTTTTTCTTTCTCCTAATTGGATCAGTTTAGGGAGTCTCTGTGAGCGTTAAGATTTTTATAGGACCCAGCAGAAAGAAGAGATTCTGTCATATAATGGCAGCACTTATAAGTGGGCTGATTCCCATCTGCCAATTCTGTTTATACCAGAGGTTCATCTTCGTCATGATTTAGCCGGCAGCTAAAACAAGCAGGCAGACATTCGCTCACACACAGACACCCACAATGGAATGGGGGGCAGAATTGGGAAAAAAAAAAAAGTAAAACTCGTGGATTGAGATAAAGACAGATTAATAGGACAGAAAATTAAGATAATAACAAGAACAAGAACAATAACATTAGTATACAAGACAAGGGTTGAACAGCACAATTTCTTACCACCTGAAGTGGATGCTTGGCAAGTTCCAGAGCTGTCCTGCCTCCTGGTCAACCCCCAGTTACATATGGAGCATGATGTCATATGGTATGGAATATCCCTTTGGCCAGTTTGGATCAGCTGCCCTGTCTGCGTCCCCTCCAACCTTCCTGGGCAACCCTTGCTTTCTCTTAGGCAGACCAGTGTGAGAAGCTGAAAAGTCCTTGACTGCTTGGCAACAACTAAAATATTAGTGTGTTATCAACATCATTCTCATCCTAAATCCAAAACACAGCCCTATACCAGCAGCTAGGAAGAAAATTAACTCTACCCTTACTGAAATCAGGACAATCCTCTCAGCCTTGACACTGTGCTCTTACATCAGTACACTATTTTAACCTTGAATTGCAGTGCAAGTAGGAGTTACTCTTGATTTCTCTCTCTATAGTGCGTAAATATATCATGTGAATGCATGAAAATGCAACTTTTCTGTCTCAGTGAACTGTTTCTTATCTCTACTGCTTGTTAGCCTGCACATCCCTCAAAGGCTCTTAGACTCATCATCATTCTGTATCAACAAATGTGTTTAAATTAATTTATCACATACTCGGCAGAAAATTATTCTGGCCAAAGGTCACCCAAAACACCTCTTCCCTTTTTCTGATACTAACCCTGCGGCTTTTAAAAATGTTCCTCTCCCCATTGCAAAATCACTGCCTCCAAAGTTTCAGCTGAGGGGAAACAACAGTTGATAACTTCTTGCAGTCATCTCTTCTGCCAAAGCTCATAGGTACTGTCAGATATTTCTTGTCTGGGAGCTGGTCTGTGTTTTTGATTTTCATATTCCTGAGTAGATTCAAGACCTGGAAGAACTGCTTCATTGCCAAGTTCAACAGAAATGCTGGATTGAAGGCAAATTCACCTGGGGACTGATTGTCTGGGGAGCTGCTCTGCCGAAATGTATGTGGGCATCTTCAGAGACTCATGAGTCAACCATGTGCCCAGGCATCAAAGACAGCCAACAGCATCCTGGGCTCTATCAACAGAAGAGATCAGAGATCGAGAAAAGTGATTATCCGTGCTGTGTGGTACCTGTTAAACCACTTCTAGATACTTTATGTAGTCTGGCAGCCCCAGGTATGAAAAAGACATTGACATACTGGAGCGAATTCAGCAAAGGGCCAACAGGATGCTCAGGGCTGGAGCATTTTCCCTGTGAGGAGATGAAGAAGGAGTTGGTGTTGTTCAGCCTGGAGATGTGGTTTCAGAGGACCTCAAGAACAGGGCACTCAATACATATGAAAAGGTCATTGAAAAGGCAGAGTCGGGTTTTTCATGATGGGAGAATAAAAAAACCCAGGCATAAAATGAACAAGGACACATTCAGACTTTATACACAGAGAAACTTTCACCATAAAGTCAAAATGTAGAGCAGGTTTCTGTTTCTATCTTTGGAGGTTTTCAAGATTCAACTGCATAAAGCCTTGAACAACCTGATCTCAAAGCAGACCCTGCTTTGAGCATTATTTTGGACTAGGAGTCTTCTGAGGTCCCTACCAATCCAAATTACCTGCTGACTGTATGATATTTAAAGACCTGTTTCATTTAAAGCTCAAAATTTCTTCAAAGCTCTTATCTTCACACCCTGTGCACTGAGGACTCTTTTCTCCTTTTTAAAATTCATTCATTGGAGTGACCTACCTGGCTCAAATGAACTTCTTTAAAGCCTCCAAGCTTTTCTGATCCCTTCTTTTAGTATCTGCTTGTCATGGTGATGTTTTCACTATCTGTTCCTACTGTTCAGTTTCAAAGACCCTTGTAGGGAGCACTCAGATCTGCAGTATTTTCTAAAATCTGCCCAGTTGCAGTCACAATATGCTCACTTCTGCACCATTGATGGGGATATCATTTTTGATAAGCTTTGCCATGTGTCCCTTCCCTGGGGAGATCCATTACATGATCTGTACACCAGCACGCTTTGGAACAGAAATGCATTTCACTCTACATTTGATGGAGAGCAGAAAGACTGAAGCTTAACTTAAACCTAAAATTACTTTTCAGTGCTTCACAAATTGTTCCTATACAAACAAAAATGAAAGCCTGTGGATTGCTTTTGTCTTATAATTTTTATTACACATTATGGAAGAGTTCAGGAACAGTCAGTAAGTTGAACTAGAACCAATTCTCATCTGTTGTTATGGTTACCAGGAGTAGAAAATAATTTCCTGTAATTTATCTTAAGATCATTTATGTCGGATACAAACACAGATTAAGCTGAATACCATGGTAATTTCTTCTTCAATTGTGTTAGGAACCATAAGACATTCATTTTTACTTCATAAATAAGGGTTACAGTATGTCATGCTCAGTCAAAGAAGATAAAATGAATCTAATTAAGTGCCATCAGAAGATCACTTTGCTGTTTTTATTGCAGCAATAAAAGTGCCCTTACCTTCTTATTCTTAGAGAAATGACAGAGATTATTATGGAAATAGGATGAGATCAAGTAAGTCTTGCTTGACCTAGACTTGGATACAACAATATCCTTGTGTCAGTGATTGTTGAAGTGAATAAGCAGTTTACAAAATCTGATGAGCTAAAGCTCATAAGAGATGCACTTGCTTTATTAGAATGAATGAAACCATATGTAAGCCTCAGACAGGTCTTGTTTATTGAGTTTTATATAAACAATATCATCTTTTCATTGATCTATAGGTCTCAGTGGTGATGATGGCAAGCAAGGCTTTCAGATTGATGACTGCAAGTCTTTAACGTTGATTGGTTGATGTGTGCACAAGTGAAAAGCACCATTTAGCATTAGTGGTATGTGTATACTAATATAATAATCTGTAGTTTGCTTCAGGGCATAGAAGAGCTCTGCATGGAAATATGAACAGTGGAGAGCCCTGAAAGAACACAGGTTAAGTGAAAGGCTGTTAAACAATATCTAGAAGACATTTCCATCAAGCTGCCAAAGTCTTTAAAATGTCAGCAGGGGGTTTAAAAAATAAAATAATTGAAGTCTGTGAAAAGTCTGCTATAAACCTCAAAAAGTTTAGGGCAGGCTCATAGTCTCTAAAATAAGAGAGTTCAGGTAACAACATCTGATCCATGTGCTAGGGGAGCTGATGGAGAATGAATCCAGCTTCTGTGTCTGCCAAAACCCTGGTCACAGTGGAGTGGCCAAACATTGAGCCAGGAGCTCCAGAGCTGCATGGCCACACACCACATGGGTTTTACCTTGCACTGAAATCATGGGCCAGCTCACCTCTCTCCAGTGCCTGTGTGAAAGTGGCTTGGAGCAGTGTGATGTCCTGCTGCTGGCCACTGGCAACAGGCAGGGAGCCACAAGTCCTCAGCTGACAAGGTTACACCTGAAGGATCAAAACCAAATGACAACTGCACACAGCATTTCTCCCCTGGAAAACTTGGATGATGATGCTTTCATTGAGATGTGCTGCAGAAAGCATGGTTCATATCCAGGGTGGTAGGGTTTCTTTGAGATTTTCTGGAAAAATTGTATGTCTGCTGTTTTCTTGACGGAACTTTGAAAATATTCCTTTGAAGGCAGATGTGGAAATCAAACCTCCCACTAACATAGGTTTTCAATAAGAGCCTGGATCTGGTGCTAATGAAAGCAAATTCCTGCAGTAGATGGACTGGGTGAGTCCCTTTTTTCTTAGGAAAACAGTTTGCTAAAAACTTATGATTTAGAAAAGTATTCTGTCATCATTCATTCACCTTGCATTTTTCTCCTCAAGTGGAAGAGGCTGAACATGGTACCACCACTGCCTTCCTTTTCTACTTCTCAACATCACTTGCTCTCCTGGGGCTGCAGGTCCACAGCAGCTCTCCAGTGGTGATCCAACATGAATGGGCTGCCTATACATGGTCTCAGCAGCCATGTCCAAGAGTGCTCTACATACCAGGTGCTGACCTGACGCCTTCAGAAGAGAGGAGATATGGGAGCCAAGCCTGCAGAGCACAGTCAGGGGTCCTCCTGAGCAGTAGCACTGATACAATCCATATGACCAATGCTTCAGCTCCTCGGCTCTACATTGAGGGGTGCCTGCAGGCCAGCTATTTAAAGATCTGTCAGCAGAACAAGAACTGTCAGACGGGTAGGTAAGTCTCCCAAAAAAGAAATTGTCCATCTCCAGGTAATAAAGGAATATCTGTCCTATTTAATCACATGCTTTTTTCTCAAACTGCTTTGGCTGGTCAGAGCCCCATCGCTGGCATCTGAAAACTATAGTGAGATGATAAAAGAGATCAACCTTCCATCTCATTGGCATGGCAAAGATAACTAAACACCCACTAAATGATCTTGGGATGTTTCTTACTCAGAGACTATCCAGTTCAGCAGTTTC
Organism: Porphyrio hochstetteri; assembly: GCA_020800305.1. Lineage (NCBI taxonomy): Eukaryota > Metazoa > Chordata > Aves > Gruiformes > Rallidae > Porphyrio > Porphyrio hochstetteri. Next base: position 61,411,186 of record CM036908.1, on the reverse strand, counting down.
TCCATGCAAAAGACATCATGCCTACGAGTTTATTTTTCTGTATGGTCTTAGAGCCCAAGTCATCTTCGGGGAATGATGTCTTCGCCATTTTGACTTTAGTTGATCTATCAGAGATGCAAAGTGTCACGAAAATCCAATAATGCTAATTTATTTAATTTCCTGAGCTGGAAGCAGCAAGGACATAAGTGCACACTATCCAGCTCACCTGCAAGCTGATGTGCAAAAATCAAAAATATTGCCAAGGAGACTTGCACAGTTATCCCACATAAAACGGAGGCTCCTGAAATCCTTAACCTGTTTCAAAAAATGGCATTTCAGTGCTAATAAGGAGTGAAGAAATGAGGGGAAATATTTAAGGGAAACATATTGTAGCTGCAATTGCTCAGCCAGATCCACTGCTGGTATAAACACCATTGAAGCAAATAGAAGATATAATGATTAGCATCAGCTAGGAATATGCCCTTTAGCACTGTGCCATTAAAGTTCCTGAGTGTGGGAGTTAACAAAGGCAGTTTAAAGTGTATTGGAAAATGATTTTTCATTCCATTTTAAAAACTCATTTCATGCATTGTTGTGTCATCTACTTTTAAAATTACAGTCCAAGCAGAAAGACCAAAATGTGATACCAATCTTTTAAATCATGATCCCCAGGGCAGAAGTACATGATTGACCTGTAGTTATTTGTTAGGTCTTTCTAGGCCATTCAGCAGAATAGTATGCAGGAGAGTCATATGAGTACCTATATAACAAGTAAAAGGTATTTGATTGAGAACTATATTAAAGTAAATAAATAACAGTTAGATGACTCACACTGTGAAGTTGTGACTGAAACTTAAATAGCCATTTCTGTTGCCTTGATGTAATTGGTGACCTACTGGAGCCAGCTCTTTGTTGGTAATCTATATCAACGCTCGGACAATAGTACCTTTCAATTCATCACTCTCCCAAGAGATTTAAAGCAGTCATAGAAATATTTTCTTTTGCTGTATGCCATTTATTTCTTTGAAGGACTGAGCAGTCTCTACTAAACTCCTACTGTGCACTAAATATTACAAATTAAAATAAACTACTCCCTGTCTAAATAAAATGGTAGCCACAGGGGCAGGCTGGTATCAGCTTATTTTCTAACATTTTTCTTAATTAAGGAGAAAGACTCCAGTAACCACAATATAACGGTGTTCCTTCTTATTCTCAGAAAATATACACATGCATATATAAAAATGCAGTTTCTGAAAATGAGAATTAATTGTATTCCAACGTGCTTAGTGGATGGGGAACACCATACAACTTCTTATGCCTTGTTTTATTACTTAAGCATATTGGCTGAGCTGGAAATGCCTCTTGTGTATGCATTTGAGATGATTAGACTTGAAGCAAGATATTGACTGCAAAAATTACAATTTATGAGAAATGAGCTTTTGCTGATTTCATTTTTTCTCGTGAATGAACAGAGAGAACTGGACAATTCTGTTTGAATTTCACTATCACTGTTCATAACACATGGCAGGGGAGATGTCATAAGTTAGGAATTGAACTGTGTTCATACAAGGTTTTTTACAGTAAAAGGCTCTAGTTTTCTCCTTTCTAGCCATCTTAAAATAGTTTATTTCACTAAGAGAAAAAAAGTCTTACATGAGAATTTTCTGTCCATGTTTAGAGTTTGTTCTGTTGATCAAACTTCTGGGTTCAGTCAAGCCTCTGGATTCTGCCAGGTCTGAACCACAGAAAACTCTTTTTGCTTTTTTTTTTTTTTTTAACAAGTGTCTGTCTGCTTCTCCTGTCCCAGATATTTGCCACTATTCTCTTCTGAAAAGAGACTCCAATATATGGAGAGGGCTGGTGATGCTGACTTAAATTGTCCTCTTTTAACTTTAACAGCAAACTTCTCTCCATGCAGGAGCAGAGAGAAAATGAGAAGCATACAGAGATGAGAGGTTGCTGGCCACCCCTCTGCCAGCCTATGTTTTCTGGTAGGCATTTCACTGCTATATGTCAGAGGAGCATTAAGCCTATAGGTATGATGCCTGTTTATTCAAGCACTCAACTGTCATTGACATCAGCTGGGCTGCTTACAACCAGCACCCTTAACAGTCAGGAGCCCAATACCTCTGTATGTGGGTGGTTAGCATGGCTCTCCTGGTGAGTTATTGCAGAAAATGAAATGGTTGCCAGCTGCTGGCAGAGCCAGGGTTGCTTGGAAGCAGGTAGGTTTGTGTTGAGGATGAGGTGATATGAACTAACTTGCAGCTGGATCTATTTCTCTTCTTGTGAGTGGTGCACATGGTACAAAGAGCAGGTGTCTTTTCTTTGACCATTTTTGACCAACCTTTTCTGTAAACATATATGGAGATTTTATGTGTCCTGTCAGATATTTTGAGGAAAAAGCTATACTTCAGCTCTCCATGTATCCGCAGCACCATATACCTAGTTTAATTTCACCACATCCCCACCAAAACTCTTTATTCTACAGAGTATATATGTTTTCCTGGTGAAACAAGCACTATAATAAGTGATAATAAACACACATGAAGCCTTAAGCCAGCACAACATTCTGAGATGTTATCACTTATCTTTATTTATTATTACAGGAGATGAAGCTGAGATTCAGTGGGGTAAGTACTGCACCAGGACAAATAGCAAGAATACAATATGGCTTGGAGTTCATAAGAGAAAACCAGGGTATGTAGAGGTGAGGTGTCCTGTCCAAAGCCAGACCAGCTCTGAACTGGAAACAGAGTATAAGTTCAGCAGCTCTCCATTCAGTGCTGTGACTGCTTGACGATAACGCTTGGTCATACTTCTCCTTCAGTCTCACTCCGTGTGTCTCAGCATCTGCAGAATCAATGCAGTCCTCTTTGTGAGCACAGCAAGGAAAAAAGCTCCATGTTTGCATGTCATAGAATCATAGAATGGTTGGAAGGGATCATAGAGTTCCAACCCCTCCTGCCACAGGCAGGGCCACCAACCTCCAGGCCTGGATCTACACAAGGTTGCCCAGGGGCCCATCCAACCTGGCCTTGAACACCTCCAGGGATGGAGCATTCACCACATCTCTAGGCAGCCTGTTCCAGCACCTCACCACTCTCTCTGTAAAAAACTTCCCCCTAATATCTAATCTAAACCTTCCTTCCTTTAGTTTTAATCCATTCCCCCTTGTCCTGTCACTGTCTATCCTTTTAAAAAGTTGAATCCTCTCCTGTTTCTCTGCTCCCTTCAGGTACTGGAAGGCTGCAATGATGTCCCCCCACAGCCTTCTCTTCTCTAGGCTGAACAAGCCCAGCTCCCTCAGCCTCTCTTCGTAGGGGAGGTGCTCTGGCCCTCTAATCATCTTTGTGCCCCTCCTCTGAACCCTCTCCAACAGTTCCACATCTTTCTTGTATTGCAGGCCCCAGATCTGGACACAGTACTCCAGATGGGGCCTCACGAGGGCAGAGTAGAGAGGGACAATCACCTCCCTGTCCCTGCTGGCTACCCCTCTTATGGTGGAACCCAGGATACCATTGGCCTTCCAAGCTGCAAGAACACACTGCTGGCTCATGTTAAGTTTCTCATCCACGATGACACCCAGGTCCTTCTCAGCAGGGCTACTCTCAAGAAGCTCTTCTCCCAGTCTGTATCTATGTCTGGGATTCTTCCAGCCCAAGTGCAACACCTGACACTTCGCAGTGTTGAACCTCATTAGGTTCACCCAGGCCCACCATTCTAGCCTGTCAAGATCACTCTGGATGGCTTCCTTTCCTTCTATTGTGTCAACCACAACACTCAGCTTGGTGTCATCCGCAAACTTGCTGAGGGTGCACTCAATTCCATCATCGATGTCATTGATAAAGATGTTAAAGAGAACCGGCCCCAAGACAGACCCCTGGGGGACCCCGCTTGTCACCGGCCTCCACCTGGACATAGACCCATTGACCACCATGTCCCAGGCTGAATCTCTGTCCTCCCACACAGTCATGGTTCAAAAAGAGAACAAATGCATCAGGAAGAATCATGGTTGGACTTCTTCCCTACTATGGGATTTCTTTTTGTTTTTAATGCAAGTTGATGAATGCTGATTGGGAGATTGGGGGTGGATTCTGTAATCATAAGATGCTGTTCCTTTTGTAGCCCAGAGCAGTCTCTGGAATAAAGCTCCCTGTTAGATGAAAGCATACATTTTAGGTGAAGAATTCGGAGTACCATCATTTCCAAGACAATTCTTTCCCATGTCTTTCAACCAAGGAGACTTTGGAAGGAGAAATAAACCAATAGACACTAAATATGGTTATTTCATCAATGTGAGGTTTCAACAGCCCTTTGTTTTCTGATTTTTTTCTGTAGCTAAGGGAGACAAAGAGTAAGGCAATAATGATGTATACAATGGGTTTCTATTCCCCACTTTGTGCGAAGTTATGGATAGACTTGTGAAGTTGACCAAAGCATCCTTCATGGTCCTGTAAAGACAGTAATGACTAAGATATTTCTTCTCTGAAAATTCTCATTCATTTCCTTTATATTCTCAGGAGATCCTAAGCTCTAATTGTTTAATAGATCCAGGGATGCCTACAACTTCTGAGCAACATAAACACATTGTTTTCCTCATTGATCCTTTCCCACCAGCTTAAACATCCTTAGGGCTGGTTCTCCTTGCCCTAACATCCCATAGCAACATCTCTTGTCCTTCTGGTCATGTCCATACGTATGATGCACTTTATGAGAAATTATTTTACAAAGTCATTTCCACTTAAATCAAGAAGGTTGGAGAAAGTTCAGTGAATTCCCACCCATCATTTTCTCCAGCTCCCTGTGGTCTTGCTTTTGAGGTGCTGTTATATGAACCAGCCTATGAGTCTGTCCTCATATCCCTATGAAACCCGTAACTATCTTATTTCATACAGACATCACTTCTAACCCAATATCCATAAGCACAGTCAGCTCCTGTCTGGAAGAATATCATCACAGGTCTTCAGTCTCTGAAGTTCTTGGCCCCCACCACCCCCGCCCCCAGTAACTGGTGGAATCTACACTTTGGAAAGCAATAAAAATAAATATAGCTCAATTACCAGACAGAGACTGTGTGAAGAAGGTGTGAACAAACAGGTGTTTGCTGTCTGAAATAGGCCCTAGACCTGCCTTCATCTGTGATCTCTGAAGTTTTTTTACTGCAATTGATTTATTGATAAAATTGGTTGTTTAAATTCAAAAGCCCCAGTTTCCCTCTCTATTCTTCACTGCTTTAGATTTATGTACATGGAGATGGGTTATTAAGCATCCTTCTAGGGCTTTTAAAACCCTGATATATTTCTGGGAGCTCACATCTGGAACAGCAGTGTTTTTTCTACTTAAATGTAAGAAATTGTTACATGCAATTCTGAAAAATAAAATCCGGGTTATCATGCACTATACTAGTTAAAATGTGATTTAAACATGTGTCAGAGATCATGTGTTTGATTAGGACCTTATGTTCAGAGGACTGAAAGGGCAAAATTGGCCTCTAAGTCCCTCAGTGGTCAAAGAAATATGCAAGAGCAGGGATATATTTGCAAAATTTTCTGTCTGTTGGGCTGTCAATTTTGCCTCTTTCTAGTCTGAATTATTAATGAACTGAATATGCTATCTGACATGCACGTGTACTTTTGCCCGTCAAAGAAGTGGTGACGTTGACAGGAGGCATCTATAGTCACATTTTTTACACATTCCCCTTTCCACCTCGGGGCTAGAGTTTGCTTTTAACAGAAAATCCAAACTATCTAAAATTCAGCAAGAAAATGGTGAGGTCTGTTCCAGTGATTGTTGTTTTTCAGTGGTTCCAACCTGGAATATCTCACTGTTTCACAGCCTTTTAATGTGTTTGCCTCTGTGACATGTTTGGATGGCAGAGGCCTCAGAGCTGGCTAATAGACGTATTCTGGGACTGGGGCAAAGTGGTGTTGTTTTGGATATCACAAACATCTATGAATGTCCCCAGGCACCCTCCATCAATCCAGTTGCAGGTCTTTAAATACAAAAAAATACCCAAACCCAAGGAGCAAGCTTCTAGTGTAGGATATGAAGAAAGCTGAGTGAAGCTGATTGCAAAAGGATGCACTGTCACTCAGAAATCAGCAGTCTGATTTACATTGCATCTATGCATGGTCAAAATCAAGTCCCACAATGCAGCTAATGAGCACTGAGTTTATATTAGTCTTTTGTACATAGAGATTTCATTAATAAACCTGATGCAGTGAGAATCTCTGACTCTGTCATGGCAGGAGATTCTGTTTTAATTATTATATGTGATTTTGTAATTTTAATTGTATAATTATTACAACATTAAAAGACACAATTACATTTTAAATCTTAAGATTACATTTTTATTACTTTTTAATGATATGATATTTTATTATTAGAAATTAGAAATTATTAGAAATAATTTTATGATTATGCTGTTTTAAAATATGATCTTTTTAGTGTTTCACCACTTTATCGTACACCCATCCTAAACATCCAACCAAAAGTGAAAGGCTGTGAGCATTTTGAGAGTAACCTAGATAAGACATCAACGATGATGCTGAAATTTTTTCACTTTAGCTGTTGCCTGCCTTACAGAATTAATGAAGCAGCTTACGATGACAGAAGTTAGTTCAAAGCAAAACTCTAGCTATGAAAACAGCTTTTGTGGAGGGCTCATACTTAAGATGAGTTCTGTCACAACTGTCTGCAAGATCAGGAACCGTGTGAGAGGAGGTGGTGAAGTTGTCTGGTGCTAATTGTTCCATTTGCTCACAGCGACTTGAATCAGAGGCAATCCTGTTGAAATCAGAGGCAACACTTTTGTTATGGAGATCTGAGACTCATTTCAAACCTGAGCAAGGCTCACACTCGTTCATCTTGCAGCACCCAATGAAGCAGATATTTTCCTAAATACAGAAGACGAGTGAAATGGTCCGTGCTGTATATCAGAGCTGGAACCACATTAAATGACCTTATTTCCTCTTCCATTTTTTCATGTTTTTGGTTTATATCTACCGTTTGCTTTCATGTGTTTTCCTTTGTGTTTTCTATTAGATAAAGTGTCCTTGTTGACTTATATTAACATTTTCCATTGTTCTTCAGACTTTGATATTGTACATAAAAATATTCATCCTTTGTCCCAACTCACTCCTGAGTCCTGTTACAATCAAAATGGAATAAAAAAGCACACTTTGATCTACTACAATTAATAGAAATATAAAAGGCAGGGAGGCAGGGTGGGTAGCAATGTTTCCACCCTACCCTAGAGAGCTACAAACCTGAAAGATAGGGTGATAGTAATTTTAACTACTGCAGTGCCACAAGTGCACTGAACATAAGGACTTTGTGATCAGGAAGGCTGTGATCTTTCTAGTCTGTGAATCAAGGACAGAATGTCTCTGTCTTCATAGCCTGATGCACAGAGGGAATGGAAGGTCTCAGCAGAAAAGTTTCCCATCAGCTCTGTCCAGATGCCCTCAACAGTGTGATGCCAACATAGGTAGTTGGATCATTTTTCCCTCTGCACATTCATGTTGCCTGTCCCACATCCAAACCCTGTAGCAAGAGAAAGACATGTCATGTCTTAGACGTGACATTCACCTTAAAGTAATTACAAAAATAAGATCATAATATAATGCCAGTGTTGAATACCAATATTCTGGTGTGCCCATGTTGTTACCTTAGATGCAAGGCATTAATTTTAAAATTAATATAATTTCTCTCAGTTTTCTCTCCTGTTTTCAGATCTGTATTTCTTGCATGGCTTCACCTCATTAACAGATAAGCAAAAGATCCTCAATGGATCCTGCTCTTTCTGAAAGATCTCAGGTGACTCTGACTGCCCAAATGTCACAAATTCCTTTCATCGGGAAGGGATAGAATGGAAGTTGCTAGGAACAAAAAGAACACTGGATTTCCAAATTGCAAAGGCTGCTACGTGGTGGTGATGCCTGTACAGAGCATGCAGCTCCTAAAATTGCCCTGATTTCTTTTCTTTTTAGTTTTAAACAAGTAGAGAATGTAACAAATGCCTCATAGCTATTTTTCAGAATGTTGTCTGAAGTTGTGCAATGTGGTGTGGTAAGGTAGCCATCACAAAGGAATCAATACTGTGTGGGGAAGCTCAAATCAGAATGCATAGCCAAGAGTCACACTACATCTCCAGCATTTTTTTCAAACCCTATGAGAATTCATACATCAGGACCCAACATGCTGAGATGCTTTCTCTCTTTGGTGTCATAGCTGACACGCACAGGATGGCAGGGGTACTCATGGCCCTCAGAACTATGATTAAACAACAGGGAGATTTTGGCACTGTATGTTTATTGGTTTTGATCACAGCACAGCCCAGTGACTGCTCTGCCCTGCTCTTTGCTTTCCTTAGGTGCTGATGAAAATATCCTATGCCAGAGATTTGCCAAGCCAAAATTAAATAAAAAGCTTTTCTGCTGTAACATAGTGTCAGCACTCAGATCAATATTTTTTGAAAGGTGGTTGTGTTGCTTTTAAAGCAGAATTTGTTACTAAAGCAACATCTATATTTGCTACTATAAAAAGAGAGAAATCGTTGTGCCCTGAGAACAATAACAATGTGTTGAAGTGTAGACAGTATTTTTCTTCATGTCATTATTGTAGGTGATGTTTGATTAAAGACAAAACACTCCGAGAACAACTCTGGCTTAATTTTCATCTTTCCTCACTAGTTAACTCATCTGAGATGGGAAACAGAGAAGGGAGACCTGAACTCTAAAAGTGACAGCCTGGGAGTACTTGGAGGACTTGCTGTTACACCTGTGTCCATGGACCTTATTACTTTAAGCAGACATCTCCCACACACTATCCCAAGGGATGCAAAGCATTCTATCCCATTTATAGGTGAGCAGAAGAGTAGCTGAGATTCTTTGGATGACACTAGCGCTCTGCACGTGTGTGCACACACTCACATGTGGACACTCAGAGTTACACTACATCTGCTTTCATCCATGTGCCTCCAACTGGTGCAGAATGTGCTTAATGGAGTCAAAAGGGCAGCCTATAAATTGATTCCAGTAAATGCTGAATCAAACAGCCAGAGAGGGCTCTAGTATATATTGCATACACAAGCAGAAGTAAGTCACTGAGGAATTTACTATGGGCAACATGGATCATTTGATCACATCCTGTTTTACCGCTTCTGCAAAGAGCAAAAAAGAAACTAATCCCTGAAGCCCATTCCACCTGTGAGTTGTTGTTTTCCCACATCCCTGCTAATCCCATGTGGAGAAACCAGGCAAACTAAACATTGAGTTTTGAATAAAAAAAATTATTCTGTACAAAGAAATTATCTTTCACTACTCATGTGCTTTTCCAAAGCAATCATCTCAAATTACGTGTTGGGTCTTCTTGTTCCTAGGACCATGTTGGCTCTTGGTGGAGGAAGGAGATAATTTTCTGTTTTTTCAAAAGATGAACTTTTGATTTTGACCAATTTAGTATGATTAAAACTGCAAACTGCTTGGGGATTGCATTGCAAAGCTGATTCATTTCATGTTTAATTATGTGTCTAAACCGGGAGTATTGCCAGCAATTGTCTTTATTTAATAAACAGATGCCTTTATATTTTGAAAAATGGAGTGAAAACACCACAAGTGAGGAAAGATCAATAATGTTGCCTTTTCCTAATACTCTGAAGACATATCTCTTTTCATAATTGAGTGTAAGGGCCAAATTCTCAACTGATAAAAATCAATGCAGTGCTTGGGACTTTGAGGATCTCCAGCAGCGTTGGTGCCTGTGGGGAAAAAATAAAGATGTGATGGCACATTTCAGGTATTCATGGCAATATTTTCCCTGAACCTCTAAACACAGGGAATTTCAATAGGTACTGGTCAACCTGCTGACATCAGTAAAAGTGGAAGAACTGCACACAAATAGTCGCAGGGTTAGATCTGTGTGCTAATAGAACAAAGAATTGCTCATATGCCTACCCGGTGGCATGCGTATAGATAGCCCTTAACAAATTCATGGTCCAGGAGAGCATCCTTCCTCTCTGGAGTAACCCAAAATTTAAAGAAGGGATCATGTATGAAGATGATCAGAGTGTGTCATATGCACATTGTCAAATGAATTTCAACCTCCATGCCTAACAAGTGTGAATTCACTGCCATAGTCCAGATCCTCAGGAACTGCTGCGGTACTCAGAGGAGCAACACAGTGGCATGAAGACCATCGCTGTGAAGGGAGATTTGCTTGAGGGATAGCTGGTAGGAGTACTTACTGCCTCATGCACTGACCTCTTCAAAACACAGGAGGCAGCAGAAGTTTAAAACTAAGCTTCTAAGCAACTGAAAGGTGATAGAAATACCTTCTCAAATCTTTTGGACTGGACAAACCTTTATCTGTGAAGCAATGGTGCTTATCTCTGGGGGAAGGCAGTGAAGATAGATTAGTGATTATTGAGTGCTTGGCAGAAGTTAGGTGACATTTTCAAAACCCACTGTGTGACTGTGCTCTATCTGAAATCACTATATGTTGGATAGTTGCCTTTAGTATGAAATGAGTATGATTAAGACTAATGAAGTCTGAAAATAGGCCTCAAGAAAGTGTCTATAGCACTTAGTAAACTTAAATAGTCCTATTTTATTATATTCTTGGTCTTCTCCAGGAAATGGAAGGCTAAGAACATGACTGATTTTAATTTTTTCTCAAAGTTATTTTTTTTCCTGAAAAGTTACCAGAAATGAGTGTTACCAGAAATTATTACTGAATTTAAGAAAAAAAGCAAAAAGTCACATGCAGGAAGAACATGTTCTGAAAAAGGATTTTGATCTGCTAGAACTTGCTTTTGTTCCCAACTTAGCTGACAACCAGACTGGAACTGCATTTCTTTCCTGTGAGCTATGGTCCTGTGAGCATAATGGTCCCTGAGGTGCCCCAGTCCCTGGGCATTCTGGGATCCGGTTATGGATCTAGGAATTGTGGGGGCCACATGTTTAGAGTGTTTAATGTTTGGTAGCTACCTTTATCAGTATGTCCACAGTTCCCCGTTCCCAGTGAGCCTCAGCTTAGAATTCTAATAAAGAAATTGTGAGTCTTCTTAAAGGAGAGAAAATTTCCTACATCTTGTGCGAACAGCCACTGAGCTGGGACACCTATATCAGCATGGGGTCACTAAGTCACCAAGCAGGCTGGCATGAATCATGGCTGCTTATGTTGGCTTGCATTTTCTAAACCCCTTTTTCAAAACATTTAGATGCAGATGAATTGGAATTTACCATGTAAAAAATGTTCCACTGAAGTATTTTTTATCAGATTTCAAATCCACATTTACCTGAAGGTCAGAAAAGTAAAAAAAACATAGGTGATGAAATTGACCTGATTTCCATGTGGGGGAAACTGTTTCCCAGATACTTTCCCAAATGGGGAACTAAAGCCTGTTCTCTAAATATTCCTTGTTGGGCCAGAAGCAGAAATTAAATGAAATTTCATAAGGCACCTCATTCTCATGACATTTTCAGCACCTCTTTGAAAGCTGATTAATATGCAGACAGTGCCTGGCTGTTAAAGTTCACCATGTTATGATATTGATGTTCTACTTCTATATTTTGGGGCAAAACATTGATTTGAGGAGTTTAATAGACTATAATAACTTGTTCTACCTGCTAGTGGGAAACACAGATTACTGATTCCTTAACAGACTGGAGCAAAGCTTGTTCATTAACAGACGGGTGCTCAGTGAGAGAGAATACTAAAATTAAACCTTTTGGTAAATGGTTTAATTTTACACCTTCCATGTAGAAAAATTAATGCTCTGTTTGCTTTGCCATAACACTTCAGTGGATGCTTCATTAGCTCCTCTGTTCCTAAATTGGTTGACTCTCCTATTATTTGCTTTCCTGTGTTCTCAGGGTAATCTAGAAGAGTTGTACCTGTCAAAACTAAATAAACCAAATATGCCTTTCCATGCTTCTTTCCAGAATTGCAACACATTGCTCCTCTATCCCTTTCACTCAAAAATTTACAGCAATCAACAATATTACTTTCATCTACTTTTATTTTTTTTTTCTCCACCAATGTCATTATCATTTCCTCTTTCAAGTCAGGGAAATCAATGTGAAATAATCTCAAGCTTCCTCTCCCTAATGTATTTTTTTCTAATTTTCCAAATGAATCCCTGTTTCTGGCTAAAGACTAGCACAGTGTGATGAGTTCATTAGTTTGCTGGTGTGCGTTCTCTGATTCACATTAAAGCACTAAAGGTCTTTGAGTTAGCAATAATTAGATGAGGTCATTAAAGCTACAATGAGATCACAATTGCCAGAAATGGCCTCACATTGTACAAAGTAAGGTCAAATCAGCTATAACCGTTACTCATTCCTGATTTCTCCTTCATTGCATATGCATTAAGTAACAGTAGTGAGTATCACAGCTTAACACAAGTGAGACGTCCTACAACCTGTCACGGGCATAGTATCGTACAGTGAATGGAAAGTTGCATAGTGAATTATTTTAAATTAATTATCTCTTACACATAGAAACCACAGCAGGGACTAAATAAGAATTGATCAAGTAGAAATGGCAGGGGGTGTCAACAATATTTTGGAGGAGAAGCAAAGCGGGAAAACATGGGCCGTGCTGTTCAAAGTCACTGAGAGCATTTTCCGGGAAGGATCAAATTAAGAGGTAGCAAATGAGGCTCCTAAGCAAGACAGGCTCAGATCCTCCTCCTATAGTTCCATGGAAGTCCCCAGCCACTGTGCAGTACAAGCCAGTCCCTGTGGGCATCTTGTTGGAAGGCAGCAGTGTAACCTGAACGGGATGAGGCACTGTGTTCCTCTATCGCATCCCCCTTTGACCTATGGACAGCACCTCTCCCGATAAAATGAAGAGTCAGCCCAGCCAACAAAATGCATGAATTACTTTTCTTTTGCCTAGGAATGAGTGCCACGTCCCTTCTTCAGCGACAGCCATTCATTGCGAGCACGTAGCAATCTGGTGAGGGATAGCAGAATTCCTTCCATTTATGTCTCATTTTCTAAACAACCAAAAAGCAGCTTTAAAGCCAAGCCTCTCCATGGCAAAAAATTACAATCAAGCTGAACAAATAGTTAAGTGGGAGAATAGCCAGGAGAAAATCAATATACTAATTAATGTAGCAATTGCTTCCAGATGTGTATATCATAGAAATCTGAGCCACTTCTTTATGGTTTCCGATTATCTCTCTCCTTCTCTTACACTCTGCTGATTAGAGGCACAGTGGAAAAATGACCCTTCCAGCACTGTAACATGCCACATTCCTTCAGCTGCATGCAACAGGCAACACACTCTGCCAGAGCAGGGCAGCTCACCAAGAACTTCGCAGCAGCTCCCAGCTCTGATGCATTAAAGTCTGCAAGATATTTAAGGCTCCATTTCATCTGCTTTCACTGTGAAATGCCTCCTCCCTCGATTACAAGTGACAACCTCACCTACATGTCAAGGCTGAGGAGACACGTGAAATTACACGTCTGTTCGGGCCACGCCAGAGGAAGGAAAAATGCCCTCTTTGACAGCTACAGTCCAGACATGAGGTATAGACCAGAGGCTCTGCCTGGAAATCAAAATTAGTTGTGGCCAGGAGAGTGAACATGGTACACAGGGAACTGACCCCCAGCGACTAATATTGGGTGCCCTTCTGCTACCTACAGCTTTTGCCACCCCTGGGAAAGCTTAGACATTAACTTGCTGGTTGTAAACATGCACAGACCCAGCTTTTGCTTTCAGGCAATTGATATCTGAATTGTCCCTGTAACCAAAGTAATTAATGATCTGAACTAGCAGAGACATCTGAATATCCTTGCAGTTATGCCTGAATTATGAACAAAAATTGCAGTTGCTCAAGACCTCTTAACTTGCAGAGGCACTTTTGTCTGTGCACAGAGGCACCCTGAACGACAGGGGATGTCTCACAGCTCCTTTCTGTGCAGTCAGGTGGTGAAGTGCTTTTTGCCTGTTATTTTAGGAGAGGAGTACAATCCTCTTCTAAAAATATTGCAGCTGTTGTGATGCCTCGGAAAGCCGGAATCAAAACTCAATAGCCTTGGTGACCATTAAGCAGGTATCCTTTATTGCAGCGCTGGGCACACAGGGGATCGCTCCTCCAAATGTGTGCCCAGTGCTGCAATAAAGGATACCTGCTTAATGGTCACCAAGGCTATTGAGTTTTGATTCCGGCTTTCCAAGGCATCAGTTGCATACAGATTCTACAGTGTGTGGTGAGCTGTGGCTCACATGCAGAAGGGTGCTGGTGGATCTGGGACCATTCAGTGTCACCTGCAGAGCACAGATGTTGTGGGTCAGCTTGCACGTGAGCTGCCACTGTCCCCAGAGAGCGCACAGAGTTTTATCAGCAGTAACCTTCAAAGATGCATCAGAAATCTATGTAGGAGTTTTTCCTTTTAATTTCCAAATGTGCTTGACTGAAAATGGGAAAAATTCATGGCAATGAAACTGCAAAAGGGGGGAGACTGCAGGAGCAGCATGCTCATGCTTTTTTGACATTTCAGCTGCCCTGAGGATCTGATTCTCTACATAATGGAATCAAGGTTTGGGATTCTTCCCTGAATTTTTCTTTCTGTGAAGAGGTAAATCATTAATGCTAACAGATCCTAAAATATCCACAACAATGGGAAAAAACGTTTTGTTTCAATATGTACAGTAGAACTTCTGTGCAAATAAATAGGGAGCAATCAGATTCATTAGCACAGATGTGAGAGCCTGACAGGGAAAAGGGGAATATAAGCAGCTAATGTTGTTTGTCCTGCAATCCATCTTCCATGTCACTGAAGGGAAAGAAACGTTTCCTAAATTTCCTATCAATCTTCCTGACCTTTTCACATTATTTGCATCTTTAAACAGATTATTTTTTGTTGTGAATTTTCCTGTTGACACTTCACTTAAAAAAAAAAAAGCTTCCCCTTAGAAATCTCTTGCTCCAAATGCCTCAGCCCAAACAGGGGGCTTTACACACCCAGTAGGAAAACCCAGGATTCTCAATTTTTGCCCATGGAGCAGCAATCTGAGGCCCTACCTAAATTGGACCTGATGTGCTGGGGTCAACATCACTGTTTATTCAGCCTAAAAAGGGAAGCAGGGGCGGGAGGGAGCTGATGGACCCACCCAGAGCTGATCACTCAGTTTTGTTCCCTTCCGGCTTACCCAAACACCTTGCAAACTGTCAGCAAAGCAGGACATGGGTGGAGGACGTGTGGCTGGCTCTACCAGCTCTCACATGGCTTGAGTAATTTTTGGAGATACAGATTTTTACCAGTCTTATTTACATGGTCAGTAACAGATAGACCAAGTCATGACACCTTTATACTAAAATAAAGATACACGGTAGCAGGGCAAGTAGAGGTAGTTGGTATAACAGAAAACATAAACATGTTTACACATGCAGCATTTGCAAATTGTCACTTGTCATTTGTGTGCAGCTCCTGATGGCTCATGAAATTCTTCAAGTATTTAGTTAAAAGTGTTAAAGAATACAAGCATGTTAAAGAGGCTCAAAAGGACCTTGATAGCTGTGGCAACAGTCTGGTGTTACCAAAAGCAATAGAAGATGAGTAAATGAGTCATTTGTAAGCATTGCTTAATGAATTTACTAGAACAAAATTGGTTGGCATTTACCAGTATGCAGACAAAAAGTAAATCCAGCTAAAAGATAAAGGAATAAACCAATAAAACTGTTAGAAGACATACCCACTACCTCTCTTTCTAGAAAAACAACAAACCCAAACAAGCCCATCTTTCCCCCTTTCCTACCAGTTTCCACTCTTGCAGGGAATTTTGGCAGAAAAGCAGAGGAGGGTTTCAAGCTGAGCTCTCAGAAACAGCAGACAAGACGTCTTGGGAAAGAAAGCTTTAGAAGCTGGTTTTGAGGGGTTTGCACCAACAAATAGCTGTAGCCCAGTTTTTTGATCTCAGTTCTGCTAAATACACAGACAGCAGCAAATCCTCACCCTGCTACCCAACAAAGAGTTCATCTGAGTCCATATGAATTGCATGTGTGGGCTGTAATTAATGGGGGGGGAAAGATGTGCAGAAGTGCCAATAAAATCCAGCTTTTAAAATTATGCCCCACAGAACAGTAGGAACTGACTGTAGCCTCACAGGGCATGAACAAAGTGGCATGGTAAATCCCTCCTAACCCTAACTTCTGAGGGAAGTTGCTGTCCTGGTTTCAGCTATGATGGAGTTAATTATTTTTAGCAGTGGATGGAATGCCATGTTTGGGTGTTAGGATGAGAACAGTGCTGATAGCACCCTGATGTTTCTAGTTGTTGCCGGGCAATCAAGGACCTTTCTCAGCTCTGCATACTTCCTTACTAGTGAGAAAGGAGGGGACGTAGCCAGGACAGGTGACCCAAACTGGCCAAAGAGAATATTCCATGCCAGTTACGTCATGCTCAGTATAAAGGGGGACTGGGGGGAAGAGGAGGAGACAATACCAGGACGGGCAGTTTCCGGGTTCGGGGACGGCTCTAAGCTGTGCGGCCTGGGTTCTGTGGTTTGGTGAGAAACTGCATTGTGTATCACCAGTTTCATCTATTTTGTACTTTAAACTTCTGTTATTGTTATATCTAGTTTTCTGTTATTGTTTAGTAAACTATCCTTATCCCAACCTGCGTGGTTCTGGTTTATAGGTTGTGGTTTCTTTTCCTCCTTCTTCCTTCCCTTTTTCCCCTCCCCCAACTTTCCCTCCCCCTTCCTTTTAAAAGTACAAGCGACTGTGTGGGGTGCGGCCCTCGGCCGGGGCAAAACCACGACAGTTGCAAAAATTAAAGCTTTGCTATTTTTAGAGCCCAGTCTGGAGACTGAGAACTAGCTTACTGACAGAAAGGAATTTAAAAAGGAAAAAAAAAGATAGAGAGAAGAATGTGCTGTATTTGTGATTGTTATGATGACACTGACACTGTATTCAGACTCTTTCGGAGGGGATGGAAGCAGGTGAGGTGACCTCCGGAGCGTGGCTGCTGCTCCTGCTTCCGCACATCTCCTGTTTCCTCCACAAGAAATGAGACTTGGGAAGCAGGTTTAAAAACCTGACATGCAAAATGTGTCCCGTGCCATGGTGTGCTGTGGAAAATGATCATCAGTAGAATTATACATGCTATATTGCCTGCTGAATCCCCCAAAGCAGTTAAAGAGCCAGGAGAATATGAGACTGTCATTACTCTGTCTCCCTCCCTCTGCTTCGGAGCATAAACCTCTGCCAGACACTCAGGCAGAACAAAACACTTAATCAGTGTTAAGGATGCATCTGGTCCCCCCAGAGAGATGAGCTGTTCATTTATGCTTGTTTACAATATGTTTATAAACATTAGTGGACAGGGATAGATTACCCCAGTTTATTGCCACATAAAGGAGTCAGCTGCTTACGTTTCCCATCATATCTATGTGCTTTTCTTTTACATTACTCAAGTGGTACCTTATGGCAAGTAATCTTTGTGAATTAGGCCAGAAATCAGGAGTGTCCCTACAGAATTTATACTGTTTTACCTGTCATTGTCTCAAAAGTGTTACTTTTGGAACAAATCCCTGTCCAAGATGCCTATTTTTCCTTGCCATCTACATTGCTTTATTTCTTCTTTTTCCTTTTTTTCTTCCCTGCGGTCCATGAAGGAGTGACATTGCTTTTATGCTGTAGATTAAAAACATTGAGAAGAAAAGGGAAAGGTGCTGTGATGACAGCCCCCTATGTCCAGTGTTCATACCCAACCAAAGGAAACAATCTTTGTGAAGGAATTTTTGACCTTATTTACCTTTTGACTTTTATTGACCTTATTTTAAAAACAGGTTACCCAAGTATGTTCCTTCTGACTTAAGAGTTAGGGCTTTACTGATCAATGGCAAAATGGAGAGAAACTTTTCAACTTTGATCATGTACCAAATCCCTGTTTCCTCTGAAGAGGGTGAGGAGACAGGAGTGCCATCGAGTCTTGGGAACAGCCCCATTCTACAATTTTACCTCTCACTTCTCCTGCTGGTTCTCTCTTTTTTCCATCCTACGTTTGATTTTTACTTTTTTAGAACTCACTTGTTTCATTGTAAGAGTTTGAATGGTACATCACAGTCCCTAATTTGAGTGTAATAATCACATTTAGGGTAAGAATACATACGGTTACAAAACACTGATGTAATAGAGGAGAAACAAATTGAAAGAAGATAATAAGACAGTAGAACAGGTTTCGTGAAGGGGGATTGTGAAGGGCCAGGCAACCAGCTGGGTGTAAATCAATACAAGCCAATTGCTTTGGGTGAGGCTCTACTTAATTAGTGAGAAAAAATAATGGCAAATATTTGACTTAAGGTTGCAGTGTTGCATGCAAACTCACTTATAGGTCTTGAATAAAAAGATGTAGCCAGCTGTAACTTCCCCTCACTGGTCTGATATTTATCACAGAGTCTTCCAGGATAAGGTCATAATTTTCATTTTGTTAGCTGAAAGTAGGGTATTGTAAGGAGTATCATCACACCTCTCATTAGATCAGCATTTTAAATGATCCAGCAATCCCATCAATCGATGGATATGTGAAAAATGTCCACAAGCCTGCTCACCTCTAATGGAATTCCCTGAGTTGCCATCAGGCATGACATGCATAACAAACCAGACCAGAGAGCACGGCTCACTTGCAGAAAACTAAATCTAGTAAATTACAGAACAAGGCTGGGTACTCTATGGGCAAAGCAACCTGAGCAAAACCTGTGGCAAAATCCTGCCTCTCACACATTCATGAGCACACACATACAGAGGCAGTGCTGAATCACCAATATTTGCACACTGGCACTTCCCCTTCCAATAAAGCACAGTGGTACCCTGGAAGGCAGGTTTTTCACTTTCCTAGTATGAACCCATCTGTGCCGTTCACTACTTGAGTGCTCCATGTAAAAAATCACTGCCCCTGCAAACCCAACCAAAGGGGCCTGTTTTCACTGACAACAGAACACAGTGCTCCCAAGCCAATGGAGGGGCCTTCGGTGTACCTAACTTCATTATTCTCCGCATCACAGTGCTAACCAGTAGAACAACATCCTTCCCTTTATTAAGTCTTCAGGTAGGAGGTTAAAAAAATTGGACTTGCACTTGCTTCTTGAGGGGTCCGTTCTCTGAAGAATAAAACACACACTAGAGAGGAGAAAAAGATTCCTATATCAAACCATCCTATACACAGGCAAATTGATCTGTTTGCAGGGTGAAATAGCTTGTAGACAAGATTAATTAAAAAAGGGTGTGGACAGATTCTTGATTCATTATTATTGTTGTTTTTGTTATTATTATCACTATTATATAGCACTAATATATATGCAAAATAAGTTAGGCTGAGTCACACAGTGTTTCAGTCCAGACTCACTGCCAAGAATTGTATTAAAAGAAGCCAAATAACCTTTCCAGCATAGATTATTTATACCTAAAATACTTTTCTACTGTGCTTCACTGCTTTAGAAAGAATATAGGGTTGGGGGAAGGCACTTCAGATTTCAAAGTCAGACAAATTTATTTCAGATACATTGATATATTTCGAAAGATTAAGGTACCTAAATGAAATATTTAAAAGGACAGAACACTGTTGGAAAACTTCCCTTGGAATCTCATTTTACATGACAGGTATTTGTAGAACTGACTACTAAAACTGAAAAGATCAAAATTTGTGACGCTATCCACCTGAAGTATGTCTATGAGAGACAGGGGATTTTATATCGGTCCCTATCCATTACAACTTACACGCACCTTAGGAGCAGCCCTTGCCACAGGACCAGACCAGAACAAATGAGCAGCAAAACTTATCTTGCCTTGTAAACAGAAGTTTCTGCTCCTTCTAATTTAGAAGCTTTTGCACTGATTTCGCTTCAGAGTTTCTTACGTAAGAGTGACGGAATCCTGGACAAGTTTCAAAGCAGTCAGGTAAAATTATCATTCAGGATTACTTATGGATATTTTTACAAGAAATGCTTGGTTGAGCTAGAACTTTTCAGCCCTGAAAAGAGACAGTCTGAGAGGTCTAGAACAGCCTGAGTAGGCTGGAAAAGCAGGACAGAGACTGACTGGTCACTGCCCCTTTCTGTACTGGACCAGTGGCCATCAAATGAAGCTTCTGAGAGCCAGGGTCAAAGTAAACAAAACCACATGGTCTTTCATGAAGTCATTGATAGATATATGGGAGTTCTTGCTAGAAGTCACTGTGGATGCAACAAAGCACTTGGAAGAGATATTTGTGGGGAGTTACTAAAGAGATGCAACATTTCAAGTTCAGGAAGTCCCAGGAGCTAACAGCTTGAGGCTGAAAGGTAACAGGAGGGAGCACCGCACGTTCTTACTGCTCCTTAGAGGTCAGATTTTGGACCAGGTGGAGAAAGGACAGAGGGCTAAGTGATCCCATCATCCGAAGAGCAAGGCTCTTCTTTGGGTCCTGTACTCTAGCATCCAGTTCCTGGCCTTTTCAAAGACCATATACTGTCTTTGAAGAAACCATGAAGCCGTATCTTAAGATTAGCTCTTCAAACCCTGACTATGAGAAACCTCCATTTACTATCCACCCAATTTCATGAAGGGAAAATTTAACTATGGCTTCTCTCCCAGTTCTCAGGATCATTTTTTAGTTATTATTTTAACCAGTGACTACTTATAGAGTAAAATAAATGCAATTCCAGCATCACCACAACCTCTGGTTTAAGAGGATAAGCCCTACCCAGCTACTACAAGAAAGGGTATAGACAGCCTTCCTAGCAGGGAATGCCAAGGGATCTTCATGGGCTCTGTGTGTAGTGTCCTACATCCAGAGAGAGGCAGCAGCTCCCCATGCATTGTGTTCCCTGCTTGCTGACTCCTAGGCATTCTGCTCCCTTTTTTTTGATCCTATTACTCTGGGATTGTCTAACTATCAGGGAGTTAACTCAAATAAGCAGGGCCTTCATAATCAGGACTCCCAGATTCAGATTTTTAACTCTGGGAACTCTCAGGCTTTTACTAGAGTACCTTTCATCATGGGTGGCATGTCCAGTGAGGAAATTCACATCTACATGCTGCTTCTGAAACTAATTTTCTTCTACGTATTCTTCAGCTTGTGAAATCAGAGAATATGTTACATGCAGGCAGAGTTGGGAATTCCAGTTTTGAAAAGCTGTGCTAGTTTGGCACGTTGTGGGTTTTTTTAATGAAGAAGTAAAAAAATTAAAGATTTAAAATGTTTTAATTATAGCAACCTGCTTCATGCAGTGTGCAGAGAGCTCAGGCAGTTGGCCTACCTAATGGGTAAGTCATTAATTCCTAGAAGCACCTTAAACATTCCAATCATAACAGCATCACCCATTAAAAAAAAAAAAAAAGTAAAAAATCCATAGTCCTGTGTTTGCTCTCATTTTCATCTAATAATAGCAATAATGACCTCAGCACAGGGCATTCTCAGGGATTAATGACCAGCTGGGACTAATGGCACCCTTGGCTACACCTCTGGCCGTAAATGCCTGTCAGTCTGTCATTAATCCTCAGAAAATGCCCTATGCCCACTTCATTGCTCCATAACCAGTAGTTAGAATGAAAATTAAAAGCAAATGTAGGGAGAGTTTGGAAGAATTTCCACCTTTTGTACATGGGAGAGGTGCTTCCTCTAGCAGAAAGCTTTGCCTTAGTAAGCCATCACAGCAATCTGTATTGACTAACACACATCAAGAGTGTGTCTGTGATTAGTCCTTGTGCAATTAGGCCCCTCCACAACAAATTCTGAGGCAAGAGAATCTGAGAAGTGCTCCCTCCAAGTCCAATCTCTTCTGGGGTGAACAGAGTCAATGTCAGTTTTGGTGCTATCAGCAGATTCTGTCCTGAAGATGGTTTTCCATGACTGTCAACATCTAGCCAGGGTAGAGTCTCTTCATCCCAGTCCTTCTCTGCATGGCAAAGGATGAGACCCTCAGCCTGGGTAAATCATTAATGTGGCATGGGAATTAGCAACGCTAATCTCCGTAACAGAAAAATGATGGGAATTGGAGCTTTGGTTCAAGCCAGTTGTGAATCTAGTTTCTTTCCCCCCGCCCCCATCATATTGGCTTTCAAAGGAGGTGTATGTTGAAGATTCGACTCAAGAAATCTCTAGATGTTGTGTAAATTTTCAACATATAGCAACAAAAGCAATCCAAAACACATGCCTCTCAATTGCTGGAAACGACAGAAATGTTTGTGAAAGCAAGTAAGAAAACATGGGTGTGATTTGACTGACAACCAACTGCTGCCATTTTTACTTCTTGCTGACTGAATGACCCCGGGAAATATTTATGCTGGCAAACTTGTAGGTGCAAAATGGGAAAATGAATTGAAGCTGAAGCTGGCAGGAAACTGCTTTCTCCACTCCCCTTAGGTATGTGTGGGTGTTCACATATTTAGAAACTTAATTAATAGCTCTCAGGGACTTTCCCTGGCTATTTTTCAATGAAGAATGTTGCCAGTTTATTTTTTTTTATTTTTAAAAAAATTTTACATTTATGTATCACTAATTAAAACTGATAAAATTTGGCCTAGAAATACTCAAATGGGGGAAAATATGCTCTTTCGCCTTCTGTTTTCCAGACAGTCATTATCAGAAGACATTTGAAGACAGTCAGAAATGCTCTATATTTCTGATGCACCTCATTTCACTAGTAGCTTCTTGAGCTTCCTCTCTCACAAGCCAACAGTGACCAGGTCTGACCAGTACTTTACCTTAATCTACCTCTTCTTTTACTGCACAAGTTCAAACTTGCTGTCTCAAGGAGTTTCAATGATTATGAAATTAAACAAATCTGTAAGTATTTCTGGGGTTGAGATTTGAGAGAAAACTGTGTAGTTTGGTAATGGTTTGATTATTTGTAAGTGGAGGTCTCTGAACTGTAGGCTGTTATGGAGAGGTAACATCAGAAGAGCTAGTGTGTCAGTGGGACACAGCATCAGGAGATGACTTGGCCCCAGCAGTAGTAGAGACCATGCCTGTGCTGAGTATTGGTGTTGGTGAACTCTCTGATTGCTCCCAACCCACCACAGTGGGGACCACGGTGCTCTCAGAGAAGGCAAAACCAGAAGTTGTGCACTAGGGCCTCACTGAACACACCCACCCTATCAAGGGAATATACAGTATTGAATCAGCATTCAGCTGCATGCTGCCATCTCCTTGATGGGAACTTAAAATCCAGGGGACAATATTAAGCCTAACTTGAAATAAAGCTCCTGAAGTGATTACAGTGTAGGTGCAGAGATTTGGGACCAGATGTTCTGATCTACAGATCTGTTCTAATCTTTGATGCAGCTGTAAGACATTCAGCCCTGGCATGCCACTGTGCTACACTGCACAGCCAGACCAAGGAGGAGAGGCAAGAAAGGCCATCAGGGTCATTAATGATGCTACATGTGAGGGAAGTGATATTTCACCTATCCATTTATCCTGATTATTTTAAATTTCTTCACTGTTTTAATAGCATGGGGAGGATTTTTCCTTTCCTGTCTATAGATTTTTTTTGTTTACTGTATATATATGCTAAAGATACTGCAGAAATGACTGCTGCTTTCCTTCCCTTCCCAGTAATGGCTGCATTTGGCAATGGTTGAATTAAATTCTTAAGAAATCTTGAGTCACTGAGCACTGAGTTGAACAAAAAAACATGGTTGCTTCATAGAAAACAATCTATCAGAGAAGAGTTCTGGGAGAGGAGCTCTCACTGGCCTCTCTTCTCTTTTACATGTGTCATTCTTTCCAACCTTGTTATTCTGTGATTCTGTGATTCTAAATCCACTGTGTTACTTGTATATGAAAGAAAAGGGAGATTTTTGTAATTATTCATCCTAGGATATTTTCTCTATTTATTTCATTGGCAAAAATGCTAAATATAGATGAAAGGGTTTGGGGTGACATAAAAGTCCAGTGCAGAGCAAATACAGAATCTAAACCAGTCCACACTCTTATTGAGATGTACAAGAAGTGTTCTAGCTAAATCTGTCCAAAAGCCTCTGAATAGGAGTCCATCATCTCCATAGTTTGCATTCATTCATCTTTTCCTTTTGTGGGAAAGAAAGGAAAGAGGCTATCTAAATCAATGGGATTAAGCTGTATTTTGCCAATTTACACTAACACCTGGCTCCTTTTAGATAAGACCCAAATGAACACTAACGTGTGCCAAAGCACACACTCAGACTGTTGACCTAACTCTTTAAGCTATCATTCCTGAGATTTGGATGAACGAATGCTGGAACTAATCCTGTCCATTGCATGTAACCTTATGCCCAGGCAGGCATTCATAAAATGTTATCAACATCATGAGTCAAAGGACTTTTAAATATATTTTTATGATTATTTTTAAAGGGAGAAGACAGAAATGAATATCAATCAATCCAATCATAAGTCACGTGAAAGTATTGCATCGTATGTGCATGACAGGTCTTTAACATTCATTAAAACTGATGTAAGCATTACATTATTCAAGAAGCAGAAAAGCCTGGGGAGAACAAAACACACAAAAATACCCCAGAAAATAAAACAGTAATCAATGACAGAGGAAAGACTGACACATAACTACTACCTGCTATAGTAAGCTTTGCTATGCCTTGGGAACTCTTAGTTCCACTGTAATACGAACACTGTAAGTAGCCGTTTACATGGCGAACTTACGTGACACAAATACGCCTGATCCTTTGGTTGTGGAACCCAGTGGGGACCTTTGAGGCCAGCACATTTCCCATGAGAAGTTCCAGGCTCAGTCCTTGTGCCCAAGTCAGGAGGTTGCTACATCAACAGAAAATCAGCATAACCCTCACCCAGCTCCCCTTCATCACATTTTAATCTATACCTGGCTGGGTGTGCAAAGCTGTCCTAACAGGCGAGGTGCAATTCTTCATCCCCTTCAGGTTCAGCCTGAACGTCCGTGCCCTTAAATCACAATAGATTATTGCTGGTTTGAATTGATCGGGTTTTTTGTCCAAGCAAGTGGCAGTCGAAGGGGCCGTGAATCATATCAGTGGCTATGAATAGCCTGCAGCGGCAGGTGGGAGCATGTGAGGACAACAGGAAGGCTGTAATCACCCTGGTAGCTTAGTGTCAAATAACATCAAGAACAAGAGCAGTGTTAGCAGTCAGTGAATGTTCATCTGGTGCTTTTATTCTTTACAGCACTGTGTAACTATCTTGGTCAGCTGTTATATTAGTCTGAAAGGACACTTGCCTTCTCCCTGGTCCTCTTGTCTGCTCCCTGTGACTGGGTTTGCTGTTGGGAGAAGTTATTATCCCAGCAATAACACAGAAATGGCTAGATATATACTAAAGTTTGGCCTCTTCTAGTTAATTACTCCTGCCAATTAGGTGTTTACCCAGGGTGGTATCACCACAGGAATAAAAGCCCTAGTCCCTTCCAATCAGATTGCATGTTCTAATCGAGCGAGGACTTCCACTGAACAGCTGTACCTCAATTAGAAATTGATATCCATGAAGAAAGCACAGTTGGCTAATTATGCTAATAAGATATTAGCCACCACCTCTACAAACCACAGGCTTGTCACATGTCTCAGTGGTACTTTATTTTATTGCATACTGAACTGAAGAGGATTATTTATTTTCTTGCAACAGCTCGCACAGAATGCAACACTTACCAGCTCACCAAACCTGCTTTCAGAGCCCAACCCTGTTAGGTTTTAGAACGTTCAGGCTCAGGACTAGGTTTACCACAGCTTAATGAGATTATTTGATTTGAACTGTTTTAAAAGGAAATTGAAGTGCTTTTCTGAGGCGGGCTTTTGAGAGCTACTGGAAGCTCCACTACCTTCAAATCAGTGAGAATTCCACGTATTCAAAAGAATGATTTAGTGTTCAGAGGGAGGAACTGATGTTATGTTAACTTTATGTTAAAGACCCAATTTTCATGTAATTCATAAGATAGTAATTTGGAGCTTTAACTCATGGATTTAATTTCTTATTTGTCAGAGAAAGTGATCTTCAAAAAGTGCTTTGAATCTATTGTCTTGTTGGACTCCATAATGATTTGTTACCATTGATTAAAATAACTATTCCTCATTATTAACCCTTTTAAATTTATATGTGGAAATTTAATATGAAATGTGATTAGAGTGGGTCTCTGCTCAAATCAAGCAGGATGCTTGTACACTGAAAATGAACTGGCTGTCAGGAAAGATAATAAAACCTTTCCTTATTAAAACTGCTACCTCCAAGTGACACTAAGAAAAAAACATTTCAGATGCTTTTTCATTTGATTGCACTTTCTACTTCAAAGTCTGTCTGCAGAGGGTGAGAACTTGTCTTTTAGGGTGCTGTCCCTTACAAGAGCTCAGAGCAAGCCCACTGTGGAGTCAGAACCTGTGCAGGGCACCAATACCATGGGTGTTGGGTAGCCACATGGCTTGACCAGCCATATGGCTGGGGGGAAAGCAGCCCAAATCCTCTGAAATGCCTCAGTGCTGCTTAGTTTTCAAGAGTAGGTTTGCACAAAGGCCAAAGCTCAGCACAGCAGTGTTATGCTTCTCTGCTCTGGCACACGTTTGTATGTCACGTGAGAAAGTCGTAAGAGTTATTTGGAGCACAGGAAGTTCCGCACCAACATGCGGAAGAACTTTTACACAGTGAGGGTGACAGAGCCCTGGGACAGGCTGCCCAGGGAGGTGGTGGAGTCTCCTTCTCTGGAGATATTCAAGACTCGTCTGGACGCCTATCTGTGCAATATGTGCTAAGGAGCTGCTTTGGCAGGGGGGTTGGACCTGATGATCTCTCGAGGTCCCTTCCAACCCCTACAATTCTGTGATTCTGTGATTTATTATTGTTGTTGATCTTTTGTCAGACTCAATAACAGCTTGTTGGCTTTGATGAAATTAACTATTCCTATTCAATTAACTCTTTTAACTGCATTTTAGGTATCATCAATGAGTTTCTTTGTTCACTCCATCTTCAAAGGAGTATTACAGCAATTGTTAGTTTTGTTAGTTTAAGTGTCTACAATTTCTGATAACTTTTAAGCTCATATATGCATTTTTTTGCCAGTTCAAAAATGACTATTGATATTAGTTTATTTGTGATGCTTTGACTAGACCATATAAAAAGAGACAACTTCCCTCAAAGCCATTGCCACAGGTCACCATTAATACATAGCAGTCTAAATCCTACTTAGATGATAACTTCCCAGTTATTTAGAAAGCTGTGAGGTGTATAAAACTTTAAACAATGTGGGCTTTATTCCATATAATCAACAGACAAAGAAAGTGGATTGACTGAAGCACCCAGACAGGGTAGGGGCAGGACCAGACCTAACATCATGTCAACCAGGAAAGCTGTCTAATGTAGTATGGTCTGTAAGATGAGAGTATTGCATTTTTATGCAAATGAATGCCATGAACAGGGTGCAAGGAATCTGACCCTTCAGAAGAACATCATCACATCCATGGTGATATGCCTGATAGCACTGCCTGAAGCACCGGAGATCACGTGTTTGTCCAAGGCCCATAAAGCTCAAAGGCATTAAAGGTTGAACCAAGTGACAGTGCAGCAGTGAAGACCTTAGTGTCACTGGGACATGGACAGAGCAGTCCTGAGAACAAGGTCCAAGAGAAAAATGTCCAAAGCCCAGTTTAGTCACAGCATTATAAAAGACTGGAGGAGAGAAGGTTTTTCCAATTGAGAAGTATTTCCTTCAGGTGGGAGGCTCAACACTGTCCATATCATTTCATTGACTGGTAAGAATTTGTTCCTGTACATGTTTAGACATTAGCATGGTAATGAACCTATCTCTGTGTAGATCAGCTTTTTAATATTCACTTTTTCCTAGAGTCCAAGACATTTATGAAATGCTTTTTACATAAGGTGGCACAACTGCTGCTAAATCAAACCTTCTGAGTAAGCAACACTGAAATGTCTACCTGTATTGTAAATTGAGAGAAGAAAATTATTCCTAAAGTTAATTAAAAAAGAAAACCTAGCCCTATTTGCATTCATAAAAAGCTAACCTGACATCCCAAAAGCAGCTATTATATGTCAGCATGTCATGTGCACTGGGAATATCTGATCCAATTCACAGCTCATAAATGTCTAATTAAAAAAATATATATACAACAATTTTAATTGGTTCATTGCATCATTTGTTTTTATTACAGTTTTAAACTCTTGCATAATAGTCAGGGCTAAAACTCTCTCGATTTGCATTGAAAAAAACTATGAAGAGAAGGGTATTGAACAATATAAACATAAGTAGGACTTCAATAATCACCATATGTACAGTGATGGGTAAATGGCTGAATGCTAGTTAGAATATAAATCTGGGTTTTAATACATCATGAAGTAGACTGAATCTATCTGTGACATGTTCTAATAGTTCCAAAAATGTCAACATAGAACTGTGGAACTGCATTTTGGGGTCAGTGCAAAGCTTTAAGGTGAGGAGTGCAGATGATCTGTGAGAGTGTATTGCTTCTGGCTCACAAAAAATAAGAGAGATAGAAATCAGAAAATGAACCTTATGGTTGGTTTTCTTACTGTTGATTTTTAGAATGTTGTAAGAAAAAAAAAGTTTAATAAGAGGTATATTATGGCTAACTGTTTTTATCTAATACTTGATAAAGAAAATTCAATTCATAATTATTTATGAACCAACATCAAGGAGTTTATTACTTTGATTACTCACTAATCATTTCCCGTAAACGCAGTGACCTAAAAATCCCATATAATCAATAAAGTAGTAAGTTCTAGATTTAAATCACTGCACCTTGTATTCTTGAGTAAACCTTTGGGTAATTTACAAAGGCTGTTGAATTTTATAGTAAGTGTTTTTCAAACCAAGCTGGATTCTAAACAATAATGACTTTTTAATGTGGATCTGTGATTACATTGTCATAGTGAAATACGACAGTCTTTGACTGCATTCGAAATGAGGCAGAGGGTGAATTACTCCAAAGGCATAGTTTACCATAGCCTCAGGTAAAGCAATCTTCATAAATTAAACTCCAATCTAAAGTGACCTGTCACTACAAACCTGTTGCTGTTCCCAGTAACTTAAATTTCAGTGTACAACTTGTAAACAAGTTCTTTTCTTATTACCACAATGGAGGAGAGTTACTTTGCTAAAGTGCTTTGAAGTGAATGTGAGGGAGGCGAAATAGACATAAGGATTTTATGGGTTTCTTTTCCATAATTTCAAAAAGCTGTTAGTTTTGGAAATGCAACTTGTTGTCTGCTAAAATGTTTATGCTTTTAAGTTATCTAAAGCTGTCAACTGAAGGAGTCTTTGGCATAAACAGCAACTACAGCACTTTCCTAACTCATTTTTGACACACTGAGCATATTTGACTCATATGCTCAGCACTAACACCTACAGCTCAATGATATTCAGACTTTCTTTTGTATATTTAGCTGCTTGAGCCAACATTTCCCAGGGAGTTTCCTGGGTTTACCATACCTCAATCTGGGGAAATCTAATTTATAAAGGTTTTTTCAGGGTTATGAGAGCAGCTGCCTTCTGAAAATCATATGGTGTGTGTGGTAACCAAAAGCTGAGGGCTTTGTTCAGGAATGGCTTTGGATGACACAGCTGAGAGTCCCTGTTCCAGCTCTTCCCATTCTCAGAGAATCCACCCACCACTGTAAGGACCCTGCAGGCACAGCAGTCCCAACCCTCATGAGTTTTCAGCCTGGCCAAGGAAGAAAACCTGGCACCAGCTTTAAATCATTCAATACATACATCACAGCTGCTGCAGGAGGACCTCTTCCATCCCTGCAGCATTAGGTGCACTCTTACAAGCAAAGGTGGAGCCAGACAGGATGGAATGTTGAAGACAGGAACCACTGCCCCTAGCCCCTCATATTATCTCTATTTGAAATAGCCCAAATTCAGTAGAATATTGAAGAAAATATAGGCTTCCTTGGCTAGTTGCAGAAGCATACCCAAAGCTTGAAGCTCCCACATGATTACATTCTCATTGGTAGGAGATAGCCTAGGAGATAGGAGCTGAATCCCAACCATGGGTGCAATGATTAAGAACTGGGCAGTGGGAATGAAACATAAAACAATCAGCCCTGAATGGTTAAGGTGGGAATGTCCAAGAGGATGAGATGAGTGAAGCTTGAACAGCATTTCTGTCATTCTGCCTTGAACTTTCAGTAGGAAGTACAAGGGGCTTGAAATCAATGTAGTCTAAAACTCTGGGTGAGGACTCTCCTTGTCAAGGTCCAGCATGGGTTTGTTAACTCTGCCTTGTCAGCACAGCTAAAACCAGATGGGGAAACCCCTGTTCTGTCTTCATAAAGATTGTTGCTCCCAGATCCTTACCAGGGGTTCAGTTCTTCACAGCATGGCACCGCAATGACTGATGCAAAATTTAGCAAGAGTGCAGTGGTTAGGAAACAAGGAAGCAGCGAAAGGGGATAGGGGAGAGTCAAGAACTTCTTGAAATGCCAGAAATGTAGAGCAGGTATCACCCCAGGCATTCTGGTCCTGCTTTTACCTAGAGAATGTTTATGGCGTCAGTCCTGATGCTCACTAACATCTCCCCACAGCTTTTATCGTACCCATCTGTTGGCCTGAAATTGTTCTGCCAGCCCTCCCTGTGCTAGCAGTTGAGGCTTACACAAAACCAAAAGGTTACCCTGTGCCCTATAAAGAGTCGAGCTAATTTCTTGGAGCCTAAAGTTTTGATTCTCAGGAAGCAAAGTTTGGCTCTTTTGAGTGTTCAAACAGGCACTTAAGGAGACATTGAATCTTTTTTTTACTGCATTTGCAGCTATCCTGTGAACAGCAGAGAAAGTTTGAAAGGTAGGGATAGAAAGTGAAGCACATAAATTCGTTGCTGCAAGAATTAGAATTAAATGCTTTATGAAAATATTTTTACTTTTTTTTAGGCATACTTTTAAAACCTAAAAATGATAATCCCAGGATTTCTTATGATTACCTAAAAGAACAGCAGTTAATGTCTATTAATACTGAGTTCAATTTGTGTTAAGCAAGACCTTCATATTTGTACAGCAGGACTCCTTTCTATCAACTGTTTTTCATTGGTTTGCTTTTTAGTTTGATAAAAATCTCAGTCAGCCTCATGTACATGGTAAATACAATGTCTCACAGTGTGGGGTCGGGGTTTGAGTCACAAGCTTGGTTCTTGGCTCCCTGGGATGACAGGTTTATATATAGGAAGGTAATGAGGCAGAGAAAGGTTTCCCTGTTCTTCCCCCTCTTGAGGGTGTTAAGCCTTCCTTATTAAGACTGACAGAGGTCTGGGTCATGAAGATGTTTCTGAGGAACTGAGCAGAGCAGGTGAAGAGGACTGAATTTAGTATGTACCCAATCTCATTTAATATCAGGTTTTCAGATGGCTTCCTTTAGGATGGCTATCTCCTCCCTCAGCCTAATTAGATATTAAGATCATGTCCACTTCCTGCTCTCTTCTTCTTCTTCCATGTTTTATTCATTGTCTCATCATAATCACTGAACCTGCTGTCTTGAGAAACTGGGTGTTATACAGGCATTTTTTGTCTGCCAGGCATCTCATGACCGATGAGTTACCTTGGAGCCTGTGACCAATTTCAACCAAACTTGATGTCTAAAAAGACACCCCAGTTTTGCAAGAATCATGGGAACAGTCAGTTGTGTTGTGTGTCTTTCCACACAGAGAAAGATACGGCAGATGTCAGGTGACAGAAAAAAAAAAGCAACCTTAAAAAAGAAAGCTGACAAAGTTAGCTTATTAATATTGTATTGCAGTTTGAGGAAACTCAGCTGAAACTCTCCAAAAAACCAACTTTCCAGTTCAAACAGTTATGTCTGCATTTTTGGGGAGATATAAAGACTTCTAGATGTCTCCAGGACTTTTTTGCATTTTGGCTGGGCTTAACTGCAGCTGTGAAAGTCCTGCTCTTGCTGAGTAGTTTGACACATGGTTCATGTCCAGATCCTGTCAGGTTTCCAAATATTGGGATTTTTCACAGACTTTCCCACTAATTTTGCTTGTGAGACCAAATACAGCAGCAAGTAGAAATGTGCTTCATCCTGCAGAAAAACACAGATATCACTCCTGTACATACCACCCTCTATTTCACAGGTGAGCAATTCAGACAGGGAGGGGTAAGGGTTGAATGACTGGGTTTGGACTCCTGACACCCCACCCTTATTCTCCTATATTATTTCCTGTGTTCAAAGACCAAAGTTGCTGGACATCATTCCAACCCACAAATGAATTTTCGTGCAGAGGCAGAATCCAGTTTCTTCTATAAGGTACAAGGAAGAGGACTGGACAGAGTGGGTCCCTTGCTGCTCACCCTGATTCTTCCCCCAAAATAGCCAGTTCCACTTCAAGGGAAGCCTCTTGACACAAGTGCCACAGAAGGCCAAATAAAGGCTAAGGAGAGAGAACTATTTCAGGTATTTTCTGGGTACTCAGTTGACAATGTACATGGTCTTAGGCCACCTAGATGTTGTTTCTGATGAGCAGTCACATGAAGGCAAGGAAATATTCATGCAATGAAAGTAAAGTATTTTGAGCTGTGAAATCTCTTTTAATGGATTAATAAGGATTTGTATTTTCACATTAAAGACATAATAAAGAAATTAAAAATCATTTTAGTTTTTATTGTAAAACAAATATCTCTGAGTGACGTGCTCATTTTGCAATTCGGAGTGACCTTGATTGCTAAAATGCAAACGTGGGATTTATTACTTGTCAGGAGCTGATAATGGAAGATTCTTCAGTGAAAACACCACTGAAATTACCAAAGCAAATAAGCTTTGAACCTGCATCACAAGTAAAGATACTAGATCAACCTTGTCAGGTAGCACAATACATACACCATGATAAAACTGACACGCTTCAGCAGATAGAAATGGGGTTTTGTACTGCAGAACTGGTTAACAGAAGTTAGTGTTACCTCACCTTAACTGGCACAGTGAAGAGCCAGCTGTGGAGGAAGCACAGGGTGTGAGAACAATGAAAGCAGAGGACAGCAAGACACTAGGTGGGAGGTAGTGAAAAATAATGCTATGAATTGGCCTATTTTTAATATAGCTCATCCATTGTCTTGCTCTGAAACTAGTTTTTTTAAACTTTTTATGTATGGTAAATCCCATTATTTTTGCATGGGAGTCTGATACAGTTTGATTTGTGGGCGGATATTTCAAGCACCAGCTAAGATACTGGATGAGAAAAGAGGTAGTTTACCAAGAAATAACACCTCAGTGCACCAGTATGTTTTCCATTGGTAGGAGTGTGTGAATGGACCCCACTGAAAGAAATCTCATAGAAAACCCATCCCATTATCTGAGCACAGCTGTACCACTGTTCTGCAGAAACATGGGGGTCATTTTGAAGCACAGACAACCCCAGAGGACCAATCAGCTGTGGGATGTACAGAGGACATCTCAGGAGGTAGGGCAAGGCTCTGGAGCAGGGAGAGTCACACACAGGGATGAGATTTGATGTGGAGGTCCCTGCACAAGGAGGGAGACTGAGTCGAGGGGTGGCAGAGAATCTTAAAGGGATCAAAACTTAACCAGTACCTCCCTCATTCCCCAGCACATCCTCATTGTTTGGCTGTATCTCTGCCTCTGGGGAATGCCTGCTGAAATTAGTGCCCCCACATTTTGTAAGGAGCAGGTAAAGGATCTTCCACCTACGGGAGGAACCACACGGCTACCGAGGCTGCTGACATGCTTTGACTGCAGGCACTTGCTTATTTGCTCTGCTGCCAAGAATATCAATTGGATACTACACTTGCTATTGATCCAAAGGAGGATTTTTTTTTGTTGCTGTTGTAAAAAATGTGAATGCATTATGCTATGTCATGTAATGCTATAAAGCAAAATAAAAGGCAGAGGAGGAAAAGCAGCAGAACAGAACAACATTAGCACTGCAGATTTTCCAAGCTCTAACGGCACATTTTGGCAGATGGACAAGAACCATGACATATCTGTGGGTGTCTGAGTCTGGAGAAGATTCAGCTCCCCTTCTGTCGTGCCTTGATGGGATTGTCTGTGATGACTAACACAGCTCCATCAGCCTGGCTGATATCACTATTTGCAGCATCTTAATTGAGAAATAAGCATACATAGAGGTAGTCAAGGAAGAATCTGGAGGATGGGTTTCCTCCCAACTCCTTGTCCAGCTTGAGCTGCTGCTCACAGATCAATGAGCTGAAAGGTGCTGAGTGGGCTCTGTGAGGCACTTCCTCTCCCCATCTCTCCTCTTTGCCTCTCAAAGGGAAATCTCCCCTCTGGATGCACAGTGGGCCCATGACTACTGTGGGAGAGACCTCACACACATGTGATGCAGGTGAAGCAGTGAAACGTGTGTTTGAGTGGGAGTGGGCTTTTGAAGGCTGGGTTCCTGCTCTCCTTGCTGACTGGCATGTCTTCCTCCAAGGGTGGGCAGTACCTCTCTGATCAGCCTTTAGTGTGTTTTGCACTGACAGGAGCCTCATGACGAGATGGACGCTACTTGCACTGGGTGTTCCTGGCCAGTCATGAACCAGCCCCTCAGTTTGGGCTGTGTTTCTCTGCCACGCACAACTGTGACTGCTCATGTAAAATTTAGCAGAACTAAGGTGCTTAAGAGCTCTGATTTTCATATAACTTTTCTTATCTCAAAGTTGTAACTTTGTGCCAGAGCTCTCACTTCTCTCTCTTTGGAAACAGAGGAACAGCAATTCCCATGGCACCTTGGTATCTGTGATAGTCACTAAATGGGAAGGCTTCCCAGCTGGATGTTCACTCACTTGCAGAGGATACAACCCTTAATTGTAGACTGGTGTGCTCTCACTCTCCATGGCCATAGCAGCCTGTAGTACTGTCTTTCTGTCTGCACACTTAGCAATATGTGTTGGGCAAAGGTTCTTAGTCTGTTACCCAGCTGGAAAAGGAGTCAAGTTCAGGATTGAGTGGTCCCAGGAGCACCCAATAGTTTATCTTTTCTTCAGACTTCCCACATGGTGGCTGTTTTGTGTTTATGGAGTCCTTGCAGGGATATATAATTACAGAAGCAAATCACTCTTTTGGCATGGCAAGAAATACAGTGATGTGGGTAAAAGACCATATAGCTCATGTTCCTGCCTTTTTTTCTTTGCTGTGCTCTTAAATCTCCCATCTCCTTAAACCAGGGCCTCCTGACTCTGGGATGCCCCACACAAATTCTTGCCTTCTCCCGTGAAACGTGGAGCTTTTCCTTCTTTCTCACATAAAACCAGCTTCCTTTTTTCTTTAGCTGTCACACAGTTCCCCCCCCACAAACCCATTTTTTTTCCTCTGAACCTGTGAACCTTTCCATCCATTTTTCAGAGAAATGCAAACAATCACCAGGACATCTGGCTATATTTGTAATATGTGCATGGATAAACTTAGAGACAACAGTGTAATAACTTGCGCACTGAATGGAAAATAAGTCTAAATGCTCGCCAGCTTACATCTAGTATAAGTATCAATCAGTGTGCTTCAGTGGGTCTGCTCCAATGTACCCCCACTGTGGATGTGAGCCAAAATCTGAACAGCAACAAACAGCCCATTATCAATCCATTAGTCCTCACTGACTGAGCTATACACATAAAATCTTGTTTTACACGCATACTCCTGCCATTCCCCAGCAGAGATAATGAGATTACATGTACTGTATCACTCAGTCCAGAAACTTGTCACATTCTAATGAGTTCCTTCGCTCTGCCCACAGACACAAATAAAATACCTGTGCTCTCTGGTAGCCAGCAGCCAGAACTGGCTTGTGGAAACACTGGCACTCAGGCAGCACCCAGTGAGAACACGTGTGATGATTCATTGTGAGTTTTGTTGGTCACTTTGCATCACATGGGGGGCAGAATAGCACAGGATGTGACTCCCACTGTGGTGTTAAGTGTTGCTGGGAAATTGAAAGTGTAGCATCCCCTGACCTCTGCAGGAAAGCTATCTTCAGAACATGAAAAAAAACAACCTTCCTTCCTTCCTTCCTTCCTTCCTTCCTCCCTCCCTTCCCTTCCCTTCCCATCCCTTCCCTTCCCTAAACCGGTGAGTATTCTATAAACCAATGGTTAGAAGCTCACTCACTTAAAGCAGAGTATTTCCTAGAAGGACAACTGAATGTGATGTAGTATAAAAAGAACAATCAGATAAGCTTTATTTGGATAAGCTTTTTTTTATTTTTAATTTAGTTTGTTTTATACTGGTGTCATGATACTTCTGCCCTATCCAGTTTTTCTGTCTTTGAGGTAGATTTTTTTGTGTGGATATTTTCAACTCACCAAAGACCACATTACTCTAATTCTCTTTACACATATTTAAAAGTGTGTCTGCAAAAATAATTGCAATGAGTTGTGTACCCAACTATTCATCTTACCAAACACTGTCTCAAAATTGGATTCTTCTATGACAAAGGGCTCAGCCTGGCTGACAAGGAGATGTTGTGCCTGCAGTTATCACCTACACTGGACCCATGGTAAGAGTGTGCATGCTCTTAGCTCATGGCAGATGTGAAATATCCAGCATAGTTTGACTCCCTTATCCAGCAGCCAGCCACTGCTGAACCTTGCTAGCATCATGGAGCATCTGAGGGAAATTATTTCCCTGTTTGGAAAAACATTTCTTTCCAAAAAGGCTTTTTGGGAGGGATTTCTCTTCCTTTGCCTTTGCCACACTAGCATTCTTTCTTACCAAATGGTGGCTCCACTGGTGGTTCACACAGGGAACTGCACTATTTCTTGGGGCCATATGCACAGGTGGGTAAAATTTTCAAGTGGGTGGCACAGTCCTCAGTGTTCCATTTTGGGGCATACAGATGGAGTGCAAGCAGTACGTATGCCTTGTGCTGGTTCCTCATTTTGGGACAGCAGTTGTCTTTTTGTGGAAAAGGAAGAAGACACTGGTGCTGGGCTAAAACTCTGCCCCGAGATGTTGCTGTGCAAATGGTATTCTTTGGTTTAGTAAGGGAAGCCCTGCTGTAAATAACAGAAGAATCTAGCTGCTTATTTTTATTTTTTTTTGATGTTGGGTAGGTCTGCATTTTGCTGAAGAGCTGGAAAGGTAAAATATGTACAAAGGGATGGCCAATATATGTCCTAGATTTTAAAGCAGAATAGCTCATTGATCTTGTCTGGTAGTTTTGCTTAAAATTCAGTGGTACAATATGTCTTAGAGCCTGAAGAGATGAGTGAGGATCTGTGTAGCTTGCGTGAGCTGAGGAGAAAAAGAAAAAAAAAAATCTCCCATTACTGTATAGAGTGGTTGTCTTTTCAATTATGGATGAAAAGATGAGTATGATCCTGAGGGGCTGGATTCAGACAGAATACAAGGCGGGAAAAGCCCTAAAAACAAGCAAAAGATTTACTAAGAGATGATTAAAAGGGAACATAAATGTCCGGAAGTGTTTTGAAGAAGGAAGCACAATGGAGGGGGAGAAAATTATTATGGAGGAACATGGAGTAATGTTATTAAATTAACAAAAGGAAAGGGTCTGTTGAATATCGATAAAATCCTTTCTGTTTTCCTGTGGCATCGTCTCCCAAGGGAAGTTGCAGAAGGCCCATCATTTGAGTCCTGGCAAATGACTTGGGACAAACCACAAGAAAGTGTGGTTTAAGGCACATTACTGTGATGTTCAGGGATGGAATTACTGACCTAGTGGCTCATTGCTCTGTCCCCCCTGCCCCCCTTCCTTGGAAATCTACAGCACTAATGAAAATAAAACAAAAGACAACTGCAGCGGAGGATAGCTCCTGTTTGTACATGAGTGGCAGTGTTACAGCAGTAGGAAAAAGCACAAAGGCACATCCAAACAGATCAAAAGGACCGATGATGGCTGCAAGCACATAGGGAAGAGAGATACACAGAATAACTAAATTGTAGGAGGAATGGAAACAAGATGCATAAATGGGCTTGACAAAGGCCACTAGCACCCACAGACAGGCACTGCTCAGACCTCCATAAAGGTGTTTGTGCTCTCATGAGATATTTTTTTCTGCAAGGGACAGCTTTCAGCCACTTTATTTCTGTCACAAGGAGATGCGGTCCTAATAATTAATAAAACAAGCAGTTCTTGCAGAATATGCTCAGAGTTTCCCCTGAGATTAGTTAGCTTTAAGGTCTCATTCCCTTCAACAGGATGAAAATCTGAAGACCCCGTTCTTAGTCTAGCACAAGGCAAGGTAGGAGGTGCAGCTCGCACCTCCCCATCTCACATGTCCCATCACCTGGCAGGAGCAACTGAAACACAGAAGTAACCGGTGTGGCTGAGGAATCTAGCTGCTTGGAAAAGTGAAGGGGAAAAAGGGATCCAAAAAATTGCATCAGTGTAAGAAAAGTCCTGGAATTGTATCCATGAACAGAAATAATGAAGCTCGATTGCAGTAAGAATGAGGAGTTTATAAGTGACAAATTTGGTAGCCTTCTATGATGGGGCTACAGCATTAGAGGATAAGGGAGAGTAACTGATGTAATCTCCCTGGACTTGTGCAAATCATTTGACACTGTCCCACATGGTATCCTTGTCTCTAAATTGGGGACACATGGAGTTGACAGGTAGACCACCCCATGAAAAGGAAATTGGCTTAATGGTTGCACTCAAAGTGTTGTAATCAACAGTTCAATGTCCAAGTGGAGACCATTGACAAGTGCCATTCCTCAGGGATCTATATTGGGACTGTATTTGGTTTAACATCCTTGTTGGAGACATGGGCAGTCAGATTGAGTACACCTTCAGCAAGTTTGTTGATAACACCAGGCTTTGTGGTATGGTCGACCCACCTGGCAGTACTTAAAGGGGGCCCAGAGGAAAGCTGGAGAGAGGCTTTTTTAAAAGCACACAGAATGATAGGACAAGGAGGAATGGATTTAAGCTGGAGAAGTGTTGATTTAGATTATATATTAGTAGGAAATTCTTCACCGTGAGGGTGGTGAGGCCCTGGCACAGGCTGCCCAGAGAAGCTGTGGCAGCCCCTGGATCCCTGGCAGTGTTCAAGGCCAGGTTGGATGGGGCTTTGGGCAGATTGGGCTAGTGGAGGATGTCCCCATCCATGGCAGGAGGCTGGGACTAGATGATCTTTGAGGTCCCTTCTAACTCAGGTCATTCCATGATTCTATAACTGCTTCCTTTGAAACGTTGAAGAAAGGTGCATGTTTGCTTGGTAATGCTGATAATGTCCATGCATCTATATTTTAATTACCCATATGTATGTCCCAAACACACTAAGACACATTTGTTTACTAAACTCCATGTTACCTTGGTGCAATAGACATGTTTCACCCTTTCCAAATGCTGGAAATGCTGAAAACAAAAGGGGCTCTATTGTTTGAGCAAGGCCATGAAGAATCAGATCTGGAATCACGAATGTTGCTCTTGAGTTTCCAGTCTTTTGCTGAAAGCCCGTAAATATCTGGTCTTACATGCCTTTTTACAAATGAGCTCTATGATTCCCAACACATTTAAACTCCTTAGCCAGAAGGATGAAACCACCTGCTTACAGTTAAGCATGGGGTCTAAAGGGTTTCTTGAACAGAGTATCTAACTACAAAGTAAGCTCAATAATTACTTTAAATGAAAAAATAGAATTCTTTTGAAGTGGAGTCCCTCAGCACTAAATTAGAAATACCTGGGAGCTGACTGGATTTTACAAGGAAGCACCAATATGAATCTTGACCATTTTGTTTCACTGAAAATTCAGCTGAACAGAATGTTGCTGCACAGAATCGTTTGTTTACAAGAACAGGGGTCAGAAAAGACACTAAGGGAAAGTGCAACTGAACAAGAGACCTTCTGTGTTTTCTTGGGACGAACCTTAAATACAAACATAAGTTTTGTCACAGAAGTGTGACCAATAGCTGAAGAATAAATTGACTCAAAATAGAAAAAAGTCATACGCTGTTTAAAAGTAAAATAAAATAAAATAGTCATAAGGCAAATTGCCTCTCATCAGGACAGCAAAGAAAACTAATTTAATTTCTGTAATATAAGACAACAATGATTATTAAATCTCATGAAAATAAATTCAACCACCTTTAGAGCAAGCTATAAATGCTAAGTATATCATGTCAAAAATTAACATATGAACTTCAAATCTGTGCACCAATTCAAAATCTGATTTAACAAACTGCTGTTATTAAAGTCAATTGGAGAGCATTCCATTATAAAAACAAATGAAATCTTAACTCTACATGAAATATTTTTTTCAAAGCCTAAGCAGAACGCATTAACTTATCACGCAATGATCTAAATTATGTATTAAACTCAATTATTTTTATATACTACTTTTCAATTAAGGTGACATGATTAACTCCATTCTCATTAGTGTCTCAGTTCTGATCCTACCTGCATCTCAACCTTAGTATATTCTTGGGGAAAAATTGTTCACAGAGCTATTGTAATCACCATCCCCTGGAGTTCCAACATGGGAGGTCTGTTGTGAAGAACAAAAGAGCACTGTGTTTTAACTGGCATATTAGAGAAATGGTGCTTTCTATCAGCTTTGGTAGCATTTTGAATGGAAGAGTATGGGTACTAAGGTTCAAGAATGTCCATTTATTTCCCAGATTAATCTAATGCTGTATTTTTGAATTTACCACTTTGGTTTTACACTTTCTCGTTATTATTTACTGATCAAGTAGATCTGACCCAGTTTGAAACGCAGAAGCTACTTCTAACGTGACATGGACTCTGAATCAGGATCATGTACCCCAGATCTCATTGACTTTAGCATCTGAAGTAAATGGATTAATTGACTGAGTTTATGCAATGAGTTATTTCAAAAAATACAATTATTTTATCACACCGTCTTTGTGCATATAGAAATCAAAATCCATGGCTCTGATTTTGGACTCAGCTTTAGTAGGTTTTTCATCTTGAAGTGCTCATCATTCTTCACATATTCCTTTTTCCAGTGAAATTCATCAGCATTTATAAATTTTCTAATACCAGTAAAATGTGAAAGTTCCTTGGGAAGATGTTTTTAGTCCTAGAAAGTCATGAAAGGTGATTTTACTAGCACAGTGTATCTTAAGTTGCTATAATTTGCTATAATTGAAAACCAGGCTTAGAAATCTTTTGAAAGATGTGGTCTGCACATCCTGAAAGACAAATACTAAAGTTAGAAATGTTAGTCAAATCTCTTCTCATTTCACTGGGGAACCTTCTCTGGATTCCTAGAAAAGGCTTTGAGCTTTGCTTCAATGAAGACTACCAGATTCGACATACTTCATGCACAGTGCTCCTGTTTGTAAATTAAGAACTGTGTTCATGTTCCATGCTTATCTTCTGGGAAGAACCCGCATGATATTGTGTCTGTGCCTCAGCAAAAGCTTTTTGTTTATTCATTTGATGAATTCCTTCAAGTTTAAAGAAAGAAATTAATTTTACTTATTCCTCTATGTGATCATTAGAAAAGCTTTTAATGAACACAGTAAAACCCAACTAATTATCACAATGGCATTTAACTCTAAATAAAATTGACAGGAAGAAAGAATATGATACATATAATTTTGCACAGTTTATTAAAACACATCTATCACTTTTTTTTTCTCCTAAAGTAACCTGATCATATTATTCTATGATAATTTAGCTAATATTTTTTCTGTGCGTTTAATATTTAAGTGGCTTTTACTGATATTAAAGTCATAATGCATTTTATGGAAATTACCTTGCATTCTAATTACTTTTCTTGGTGAGGAATGGTAAATAGAATTATCTTGTTATGCTTATTGTAGATGAAAGCAAAGAAATATTTAATGACAAGAGATGTCTAACAGAAAAAAAATCCATATTCACATTTTTTTATTTCAAATAAGTCCATTTTGCCGTCAATTCAGAGATGCACAATTCCCAGAAGCACTAGCAAGAACCAGGCATGTATCAAACAACAGAAAGACTCTGAATGGCGAGTTGGATGCTTTTAACATCAGTGGTTCCCTTTTTCTATGGTCTGCCTTTCCAAACCTAGGCTGTGGACAGTTGGGAGGAAGACAATGCGCTATTTCAAGAAAGCAAGAAACACAAACAACCATGTCCTTGAGACCAAGCTGCCCCATGCTTTTAGTAAATTAAGCTACTGTTGGAAAGCTATAAATTGTACCTACAAAAATGGTGAGGTCAAGGTCTGTGTGAAAGTTAACCCCTTGTCTCCTTTTTTTCCAACTTTTTATGCGAAATATATTTACTGACCAGAAAAATTGAGGAATTATCGCTGAGAAACCAAATTTCCATGTCAACCGCTCTCACTCTACTGAAGTCCGAATGAGGTCATGAATAAGATTGGATTAGTGTCTCTGAAGTGGGAAAATTCTTTTATGAACCTTTTTAAAAATGAAGGTGAGCTTCGGGCCTAGAGCTGCCTGAACAGGGCCACTCTGGTTTAGTCATCTTTTGGGGAGTATGAAATGAAATCTGTCTCCAGAGAAATCATGCTTCAGTGGCCACTGTGTCTGGACATCTTTCTGAAAACCAAAACCTTTAGTGTCTCTTAGTTTGTACAAATCTGTAACAATCAAAGTGCTGCCACCAGCGCCACAAAATGGGAAGTGACACAGCAAAGTATGAAGTAAAATTAGGATAAAAGGAAGAAATAAGTGAATGTTAACAAGAACAGGTGTTTTTCCGTAAGGTTGCACAATTTTTTCTGGCTTTGCATTTTATTTGACAGCATATGTATTTTTCCTGTGAACTTCCTTTTGCACTGGTGCTGGTGTTTCCCTGTAACCACCAAGGTCTTCACACATAGAGGCAACAGTTGTGCCATAGTTGACATACTTTACAGATAGTTATAACCAGGGCAGTTCCACTACCATGTCCAGGTATAGACACAGATCTCTAACATGACTGTTCTACTCAAATTAAGTAATGTTTTCCTTGCAACTAGAGACAGTTTCAAAGCAAAACCCTTGAGAGTGGATGAAGATTTGAACTTCATTAACTGGCCAATCTCCTGGGGCACGCAGGGATAATGTGGCCATCTTCTTTAGTCTGACTGTCATGTCATGAAGGAAGGTGCTCCAGGAAATGTCCTCACCACAAATACTCATCTGGGTGGAGACACAGACATTTCTTGCCTTGTGAGTGAGAAGCAGCAAGAGGAACAGGGGTGTCTCTTCTGGAAGGACAACTCTAAGGCTTTTTTTTACTCCAAAGAGGTGATCACTTTGCTTCCCCACATGCTCTTAATTTGTAGGGTCAGTATTTTCTGTTAGCCTTTCCAATCTCACCTGCAAGACAAATATTATAAGATTATTGTTGCTCTCATTGATTTTATCTTCCTGTTAGAGTAACTTTGGAGCCATTATAATCATATCGGTCATTAAAAGAAAGTGAATGGAAAATGTAGAGTGAAGTTTTATCTCACACTGAAATTGCACATTCAGTTTAATTGCAACATCCTGTGACTTTCTGTCTA
Organism: Porphyrio hochstetteri; assembly: GCA_020800305.1. NCBI lineage: Eukaryota > Metazoa > Chordata > Aves > Gruiformes > Rallidae > Porphyrio > Porphyrio hochstetteri. The sequence goes on along the minus strand of CM036908.1, from coordinate 61,367,855 downwards.
AATTAAATAAAATTTTCTGTTTAGGGGTAGGATCCTAAAAAGTTCTCTGAATAATGCCTATTTCACAATCTTCTAAGCTTTCTTTCCACTTGAAATGACCTTCAAATGATTTCTTTTTTTAAATTTATGTTTCAGCTCACTTCCTTTTCTTTTCAGCAGGAGAACAGAGCTTTGTTTCTGTCATGACAGAAAACTCCACTGTAGACTCTAACACGGTTGTCCAACCTACAAAGCTATGAATTAATTTTTAAACAAATCATCTGCAACTTCACCATAGTTGTAAAAACAATAATTACAATAATATTTCACTGTTGTACTAAGGATCAGGATATCTGTGTAGAATATTTAGAAAGGTCAGTGTCTCATATATAACATACAGGCAAAAATAAAGCCATTGAAAAACATCATTAATATTTACTGCAAATGCACTATAACATTCTGAGTTTGCCATACACATTTCTCCCTGTAATAGAACATGTTTCTAAAGTGGATTAAATCCTGATTTGATTTTACTACTGTACATATTACAAATGCATTTAATTTTAAGTGACAAAATAAAATGTAGCATATGACATCCTAATCTGAAATATAGCAGTTTCACCAGCAATTCCCTATGAGATATATCTTTTTTTGTAAAAATGTCAGTGTTGCCTGAGTTAGCTCAACAAGGCCTTATCTTCAAGAGGCACCGCACCTCAGTCCCTTGACTTAACCAAGTGGTAGCTAAACTGGAGGGATCTCTGCAAGGACAAAAGTGAGTTGAAGGAGGTTCATTTGTTTTACAAGGAACAGTCTTGCTGTGCTCCAACTTATTTAAGCAGAAACAGAAGAAAAGCACTTGCAATGCTTTGAAGGTCCACTGGAACACTTGCCATTGACTTTTAAAGACTCAGGATGAGCAGTGAATTAACGTGATGTAGCTGTATGTTAAAGGCAGTCTTGCTTTGGAGGTCACCGGCTATCTTGCTGATGGAAAACAAATAAATGAGTAATAACATTAACTGAATGATTGGGTTATGGGCATTATTCTCTCCAGAATCCTTCAGAGGCTTCAATGTGTTGACTTCAGCAAGGCAAAATCCTCTCAGGGCATCATGACCATTACGACCTCTTTTCTCTCAAATTATGTTAGTCCTGAATAACAATTATGGAAATTAACTTATTAGTGCAAATTGATACATGATGCTGGGCCAGCAGAATTGACTGTTGTGTATTATTTTATTTATTTATGCTGCAGCACCAGTTATAGTGCAATAAACAGAGACTGACTCTATCATTAATGTAGAGGGATATTTAAGTTACGGATAGACCTAGAGATTCATCTATGTGAGATTTACCTCAGAAACATCAAGGAATATTTTGGTGCTATCTGAAATTAGATATAGTTGAAAAGCAAAATAAAGGGCTTCCCCTTCACAAAGCCAAGATGTGAGAAATCACATTTGTTCTTTGAGCTTCAAAATGAAATCCTGTTTGTTTAAAATAATCTGTGCCATCTAGAAAGAGCAACATGGTTTTACCCTCTCATAGTTGTTCAGGTCTTCCCTCATTCACCTCTTTTCCACCAAAATTTTGGAGGGGCAAAAAGGAGGAAAAAAATGAGCACACATGTTTTGGAGGGAGGGAGGAAGGTGAAACAGTACAACTGCAGGCAGAGATGGAGGGTTGCTACTTGTCAGTGGTGCGGGAGAGGTGCTGAGGGGGCTTTGCCAGTGTCTCATGAGGACCACGAGGAGACTTCCCCAAGGCAGGAGGTGTCCCACGTGCCAGCCTCAGGGAAACCCCTCTGATCTCCTGGAGGGCAGCGGAGAAACCTCCACCCCATCAGACCTTCCATGAGGAAGGAAACTCCATATACACAAAGGACCATGTCACAGGAGCTTAACCCAAAACCCTGCAGGAGCATCTACTGACACAAAGGCCGTGGTTAATTCACTGCTGCTTCACCCTCTCCCAGAAAGGTGGGGAGGAAAGTCTGAAGGAGAATTAAGAAGCTTTCAATGTGGCCTGCTGCATTCACATGCAAATTTTTGCCTGCAAGGCTTGAGATTAGCAGCAATGCCACAGGGCCAAAATGACCCGTCCTGAGCCTTGAATAAGGCACCTCAAATCGGCTTTGCCATCGCCCCTGTCATGCTTGTATGGGAGCCCTTCTAATCTGGCCTGCATCTCTCCAATTAATTTGGGGCAGCCCCGGAGGCTTAAATATGTTTACATCAACTGTCTGACCAAACATCACATATAAAGAGGAGAAAAATAAAATTCCAAGTATGTTTATATTTTCTCAGGAGAAAACAAAGATAATTATTCCTGTTTCTTTCACATCATGGCATGGCAGTACAATGGCACCAGTTATAAAGCAAATTTTAATGGTATGTCTGAATGTGATGGTTAAATCTCTGACAAGTTTTTGCAATTTCGATCTCTTTTTCTTTTCTTTTCTTTTTTTGACTGTAGAGATTACAATCAAAAGCTTACCTTTCTTCTTTTCACAGCTCATATTAAAACCTTCAAACTTTAAAATGAAATCTTATCTGCAAATTAATAAAGCCTGTTTTTCGAAATTAAAAAGGGAGATAATAAATAAAATGTGCAAGTAAAAAATTAAGTTAGAAAAGAATGAATTGTGGTTTTTTTCTTGGGTTTGCATGTGTCGTGGAGTGTTTTGGGGAAAGTATGATTGTTTGCAATTTTTCCTGGCTGTGTTTAATGATATCTACACACAGCACCCGCTGGCCATCTCATCCACTGGAAAGAATTTGGGTGCAAAGACGTTCTGTGAATGCTCCTGTTCCTCTGACCATCAGAAAGCTACTTGAGAGGAAGTGAGGGATTTCCAAGAAGGGTTGGCTTTATCAACTTCCCAAGCAACATGTGCAGCTGAAGCAGTGAAAAAAGATGGCTTTGCAGCAGGGAACTGGACCCTGTATGCATGCAGCAGTGTTAAATCTGAAGTCTCCAGAGCCAAAAAAACAAGCACAAAAGAGCCAGGCTTTGCTGGTTAGAGCTGTAACAGATGTGCAGCCCAAGAGCATGACGCAGAGAGGCAGAGATGAAATGTCTCCTGGCTGGGAGGCTACACAGTGGTCTGAAGGACGGAGTGCACCGCACAATACAGACATTAAAATTCTCAGGGGGTTGGGAAAGTTTCTGGAAAACACTGAGCTGCTGCTCAGCATTGTCTTGGGGCACTGAGTGCCCCTGGTGCTGCCTGCCACACAGGGCCAACACATGGACACGGGACCCCGCTGTGCCATGAGGCCATGCTTGTCCCTGGTGCAGCTGAGGAAGGACAGGCCATGGAAAGGAGAGCATGGGGAACAGACTGTAATGCTGTCAGCAGCAGCTCAGTGAACAGCCCCCTTAAAACAGATTCCCTGCTTACAATCTGCACATATAAATACCCAGCACATGACAACTCCATCTGTTTTTTTCACTTTTTTTTTCTTTCTTTTTTTTGTGCTAAGCTCACGGGAAAGTTATCTTAAAAATTCACCTGGTAGCCCCAAAGAACCATTTCAGGTGTATGTCTCATCCCCTCACATTCTGGCCTGTGGGCATAAGAAAAAGCAGCCAAAACCTGCAGCTCTACTCACAGGCACCTGCATCTGATCAGGGCAGGAAAGCTGCTGGTGATTTCTGCTCGCTCTCTGGGCTGCTGGCTGGCAAGCAAGCCCATTCCTTCCAGCATCCCATGGGAGGGAGCAGAGGTGCTGAGAGGAGGTGAGGTGCCCATCAGTATCATTAACACAGCACTCAAGCAGCTGACTGAAATCAGCTAAAATCTCCTTCTTGCAGCAGAAGAAGGTGCAGAAAATTAGTAGCCCCATTTCCAGCCTTCAGCACCTATGCTTTATATTTATATTTATAATTTATATTTATATACATAAAGCACATATCACTGTATTGATAAACATGTCACCAAGTTTCCTTGTCCCACAAACAAGGGTGGGGAGAAGTGCCTATGTAAAGCAGAAAGTGGCAAACTCTCCTGCCTGCTCGAGATGGGTGTGGGAAGGAGAGGGAGAAAGGAAAAGCATTTCATACTGTTAGATAGTCGCACAAAGCGGCGTAGTGTCTGAACTGTCCCACTCGAACAGGCAGATGCAGAAGTGATGGAAGCTCTAAGTGTTGCTATTGTGTGGCTCTCAGTTCAGTCTGTTTTGTCAGGGCAAAGGCAAAAAAGGATAATGAAGTCTACAGCTCTTCATGGGCACTTAAACCTGAAGACTGCTTGGCACAGCTTGAATGAGGATAATGTCTAAACTTTTCTTCCTGAGCCCTTTCTTTTCATAGAAGCATAGAACGGTTTGGGTTGTAAGACATCTTTAAAGGTCATGTAGTCCACCTACCATTTTCTTCTCAAATGGTAGCTTTCTGAATAATTTTAAGCTGTCAGAAAAAATAAACAACAACAACAAAATCCATGGTTCTTCTGCCTTTCTCAATCCTGATAAATAGATGTGAGGCTGCTGGCAACTCCTCTGAGTTCAGATATCTGTTAAACTTCCACCTCTCTCATAATATCTCTAAGATTTCTGGGTCCTGTCTGATTGTGGCTGGAACTAATCTAAGTCCCACTAAGAAAAAATAGCAACACAAAGTGGAAAGTTTGCCAGGAATTCCTTGTTGAGGCCATAACTACAAGATTATTACTGTCTTTTCTTCTTCAAAGAGATTTCTTGCCATTTCATAAAACTTGCAGCCTTATCCACTGAGGTATGCCTTTCAAAAGTCCTTGTTACTGTTTAAAGTCCATGCTGTTAGTTGCAAGTTAATTCAGAGATTTACAGAGATCTCTCTCTCTCAGTCCTTCCTTCACCTGCAGGGTCTGAGGTCAGTCTATTCTAACTTTAGCAGTGACACTGCAATTCACCCCAATCTGTGGGAGAAGAATCAAATATGAGAACATGGTCTAGCTTAAAATTTTAGTCTTCTCATATCATGCAAGTGGTTATTCAATTCCTCAAGGACTTCATTTCAGGGTCGTGTAATACCAACAGCATTACTTTTTCCATCTCTTTCTCTGTAACTCTGAAATTTTAGGGTGTCAATTGGGCATTAGCATGTGCTTCCACAGAGCTGGCACCATATGGCTGGATCACACCGGGGAAGAACATGGCTGCAGGGCACTCCTTGCCTTATGGGGGTTGGGGCTGCCCTCTTGAGATGGGGAAAAAGAGTCAAGAAGTTGGAAAATGAGAGTTCTGACCTGAGGACCTGACTCCAGTTAATGGATTTAGTACTAAATGTAAATTATTGCTAATATAAGAAAGTGGAAGACAATTTTAGCTATTAATGAGAACAAATATAAAGTAATTATTTCTTGTCAGTCTTAATGAGAGGGAGAAAAGAATGTGCCAATGGATTACCATTTTATGCCCCTGCCTTTGCTGGAATGAAGTTCCATGTTTCTACACAAAAGAGAATACAGGACAAGATGGGAAAATAACTTAAAATCACTGTTTTGAGGACATTGGTAGAGCCAAGTGTTTAATAAATTTAAGTTATGCAAATGTTTGGCATTGGCTTTATTTATACATTTTTAACATATTCAACATGATCTTGATTTGAGAAGGAACAATGAAATTATAGCAAGTAATTTGTTGATAATAAGCTCTGTCTGGTTTTTGTAATTAAAAAAGTGATTAAGAAAGGCTAAGTCATTAATGCTTGAACTACTGCTGCTGGGGTATGCACAGAAACACACAATTTATAAACTTTTGGCAGAGGGATTTATTTACTGTTTCTTCTTCAAGAAACTTCTTTCTTTATGGTATTTATAGATTGTGAGAAATAATAGATCAATATAATGAGCATAGAAGAGCAATCATTCTCATAAATGCTAGTGGAATTGTTAAACTATTCCAATTACATAGACAATACAACTGCTGAATCTTGCAGCTCAGCTACTTTGTCTTTTGCCACATTCCACATCCCAAGGGTAGATGGTTAGTTTTGGCAGGTAGCTAGGTAAACTTTGGGGAAACCACAACTCTCCACAGCCAAAGCCAGTTCTCAAGCTCCGTTCTTTTTTCTAGGAAAATGGACAGTTTTGCCCTGGGTTTGTTGACTTGTGTGTCCACTTTCTAGTTCTGGGCAAATGCAGAAGCACCAGCAGAGAATGGGGCATGTCTGCTTATGTAAACTGAAACAGTGAACACGGGATGTGCTTTCATCCCATGTCACAGGAAGATGCAGGCTGGTATCTCAAACATCACAGAGTACTTGTGATAATATTTAATAGTGCCTGATCACAGAATCACACAGAATCACAAGGTTGGAAAAGACCTTTAAGATCAAGTCCAACCGTTCCTGTCCTATGCTAAATCATACCCCTAAGTACCTCCTCTACCCGTTTTTTAAAGACATCCAGGTGACTCAACCCCCTCCCTGAGCAGCCTGTTCCAGGTCCTGACAGCTCTTTCAGTTAAAAAAATTTTGTCTAACATCTAATCTGAACATGGAGACATGCTAGGTCTCCAAACCTACTGGATGTTTCATGTTTTTCAGGTGGATGTGGATCTGGCTGGATGGTCACACCCACAGAGTTGTGTTCAATGGCTCAATGTCCATGTGGAAGTCTGTGACGAGTGGTGTTCCTCAGGGGTCAGTACTGGGACCAGCGCTGTTCAGTCTTTGTCGGTGACATGGACAGTGGGATCAAGTGCACCCTCAGCAAGTTTGCCTACAACAAGCTGTGTGGTGAGGTCGACATGCCGGGGGGAAGGGATGCCATCCAGACGAACCTTAACAGGCTGGAGAGATGGGCCCATGCGAACTGCATGAAGTTCAACAAGGTCAAGTGCAAGGTTCTGCATGTGGAACAGTGCAATCCCAAGCAAAACTACAGGCTGGGTGGAGAATGGATTGAGAACAGCCCTGAGGAGGAATTAGGGTTGCTGATCCATGACAAACTCAACTTGAGCCAGCAGTGTGTGCTAGCAGCTCAGGTAGCCAACCGTGTCCTGGGCTGCATCAAGAACAGTGTGGCCAGCAGGTCCAGGGAGGTGATTCTGTGCCTCTGCTCTGCTCTTGTGAGACCCCACCTGGAGTACTGTGTCCAGCTCTGGGGTCCCCAGTACAGGAAAGACATGGAGCTGTTGGAGTGAGTCCAGAGAAGGGCAACGAAGGTGACCAAGGGGATGGAGCACCTCTCCTATGAAGACAGGCTGAGAGAGTTGGGCTTGTTCAGTCTGGACAAGAGAAGGCTCCAGGATGACCTAATTGCGGTGTACCAGTACTTAAAGGGGTCCTACAGGAAAGCTGGAGAGGGACTGTTCACCGGGAAATGTAGTGGTAGGACAAGGGGCAATGGTTTTTAGCTGAAAGAAGGTAGGTTTAGGTTAGATGTTAAGAAATTCTTTACTGTGAGGGTGGTGAGGCACTAGAACAGGTTGCCCAGAGAGGCTGTGGAAGCCCTATCCCTGGAGGTGTTTAAGGTCAGGTTAGATGGGGCTTTGGGCAACCTGATCTAGTGAGAGTGTCCCTGAGCATGGAAGGGGGGTTGGAACTAGATGATCTTTGAGGTCCCTTCCAACCCAAACCATTCTATGATTCTATTATTCTATGATTCTATGTGCGTACCAACCCAGCTGTGAATATGCAAGGTGGAGAGGACACATCCCTTTCTTCATCTGTGGGCTGGAAGCCAGCATCCTAAATCAGCTCTAGAGGTTCCAGTGCAGAAATATTGATTCAAGAAATCATTTGCACACTGAAGACCACTGCTCTCTGAATTTCATGCCATTTATAACTTGCAGAAAATATTTTGAAAATGAATTTTTAGTTTTGCCACAAGGTTCACTTTTTCAATTGTTTTATCTTTATTGTCATGCCTTAAAAAAGGTGAAAGGCTTCTGCTAAAGAGTAAAAAGCCAGGGTAAAACAGACCTCTCTCTGTATATAGATATGTAAGTAGATATAGATATTAAATATATTATAGATACTTCTATCATGTAAACATATCTCTCTGAGTGCATTATAAGTGAAAGACAAACCACATTTTTTTAGAGAGCAAGTATTTTCAGAGCTAGTCTAGGTAGAGATAGATTTAGGTTTAGGACTGAATTATGTTGGAACTAATGTTGTAGTTCTCAATACTTTCCATGCAATTTGGTGCAGAATTTTTCATGAACTGGAGATAAAAATTATTCCCTGCTACAGTGAAATCGATTCAGATCTATCAAACTTCAGGCAAATCACTTTCTGCTTGGTAATGCCACCCAAGAACAGCCAGAGGCTTTAAAATTTATTATTACCCTTGCTGAGCAGCAGCATGGCTCCTAGATCAGTCTTGTAAAAATTATGAAATGATGTCAACAGAGGTCTTATATTTTCCTCCACAAGGATACTACAGGAGATAATGAGAGAATACTAGGAATCAAAGTTTTTGCTTTAGAAAGATTTACAGCTGCTGCTTCATACCATAAGTCAACACTGAATAATTAAAAGACTTGTAATTAAAGGCTAATTTAGTATTGATTGTGTCCTAGAGCAAAGGGGCCAGTTCAGTTTTCACACCATCCTGTGCAAGCTTCATCAGCCAGACAGCCAGAGTGCAATTATCCTAAGTAGCCGACAGCAATGGGATGGCATCTCCTCCAATCCATTCCTGCGTGCTCCACAGGTGCATTAACAGGAGGATGGAGGAGGCTGTGGGGGAAAAGTAATTATCTTACAAGGTCTTCAGCATCAAACATCCCCTCAGACCACTCCATGCTCCTGATGTGAACATAAGGTCCGTTTCATGTGGGGAAGTGAGGGGATGTGATACCTTATCAGTCCAGATTTCTTCTTTTCTTCATATCGTAGTTCCTGTTGGGGACCATTTTGGAGGGATCACCTTTCTCAGGTGTCTCTGGTGGCCACTTTCAGTGCTTCTCAGAAACAAGTTGAGAACTGCTGTCTGACCGGAGCAGTAAGTGAGAAAAGGTACCTCCTCTCCAGTCTGCAGACCCTTCTGCACCTACACAGCCATGCACATGATTTAACTAGACTTTGTGAAAGTGGAAGACTTCAGATTGCTAATGTGCACAGAGAACTTATTCATCATTGCACTCATGAACGGGAAAAGACCATGTGCTGTAATATGGCAGGGGCAGCTGTCAAAATTCAGGAAGTCACATTTCTTTCTGTGACACCTTGATATTCCTCCGATTAAATTTCACTGTCCCTTAAGTAGTGTATTGCCACCAATCAATTGATTTTTTTTTTTTTTCTTCCAGGATCTCATATGCCTCCTGTATGCATCATAAATCATAGAAATTAGGTCATATTTAATATACTGAATCATAAACATTAGAGATGGAAAATCTCATTAAGCCATCAAATTCATTCCTTTGTCAGTGCAAAAAGGTTCCCATGTAGAATAGAATTTAATTTTTAACATTATGTATGTTCACCCTCAGTCCTTGCTACCAGTGATTTTTATGATAATCTGAATTTCCTTTTAGAAACTTAATTCCACAACTTTTAATTATATGCCCACATTGTTTTTTTATCTCTAGAAAACTAGTATTCACAGGTGATAATCATACAGCTTCATTCAATGTTCAAAATATAGGGCTAAATATGGAAAAAATGCTGTAATATCCATTTGCCAGGATCTCCAAATACCCTGAATTTTGATTTCTGGTAGGGATTTTTTTTTTCTTCAGAGTTTCAGAAACTGAAATAATCACTTTTAATTCCGAAACCAACTTTTTCTTAATGGTATTGTTAATTACTTTTCCATACTTATTATCCTGAAAAACTCTAAGTCTGTGTTTTCTTATAAAATCTTTTGCTTTTATTTTTTTAGCTAAGGCTTAGAACAAGAAAAAATTTCATTTACTTTGCCAAAGGTGTTTTGGAATCTTTAAAACATTACAAATAAATCTTTCAGCTGTCTTACAGATGACCTGATGCTTCTGATTTACAGAGTCACAGAATATTTTGGATTGGAAGGGATCTCAAAGCCCACCTAGTCCCACCCCCTGCCATGGGCAGGGACACCCTCCATTAGCCCTGGCTGCCCAAAGCCCCATCCAGCCTGGCCTTGAACCCTACCAAGGAGGGGGCAGCCACAGCTTTTCTGGGCAGCCTGTGCCAGGGCCTCACCACCCTCACAGGGAAGAATTTCTCTCTAATCTCCCCTCCTTCAGCTTAAATCCATTCCTCCTTGTCCTATCACTCTGTGTGCTTGTAAAAAAGTCCCTCTCCATCTTTCCTCTAGGCCCTTTAGGTACTGGAAGGTTACAATAACGTCTCCTAAGACTCTTCTCCAGGCTGAACAAGCCCAACTCTCTTACGTTCTCATCGCCTGCTGATGGAAAGAGGAGAACAAATCTTTTGGTCGTGCTTTGCTATGTGTGGCCTTTTCCTTTTGTTCTATTAAACTGCCTTTATCTTGACCTGCAAAGTTTTTGTCCATCTTCTTTTTCTCCCCTCCCTGTCTTGCTGAGGAAGGGAGTGATAAGACTACCTTTGTGGGTACTCGGCATCCAGCCGAGGTCAACCCATCACATCAGAAAATCAAATAACCTGAATGTTGGGAAACAGTCCACAAGATATTGTTGCTTTTGAGGGACAAAGAGACAGAGGTCTATCTGTGACACCCTTTGTGGTTTTGCTTCTCCCATTGAGTACAAAACCCAAAGAGAAACTTATTGCCAGAGTCTATTTGGTGGGTGACATTCTAGGATCTAGTTGCATTTTTAATTACACTACACAAAAATGGAACAATACTGAATTGTTGTGTGGGACTGAGCATCCCGTGTGTTTTCTGTCACTGAAGAACACCTGAGGACAGAGACAGGAGATGGAGCCATATGTGATAAACTCTATCTCCTTCCATCTTCTCTCAGGCTATTTTCTGGTGTAATTGAATACTTAGATAAAGTAAAACGGTTGGAAGAGACCTCTGGATGTCATCTGGTGCAGCCACCCTGCTCAAGCAGGGTCACCTACAGTAGGCTACATAGGACTGTGTCCAGACAACTTTTGAATAAATCTAAGGTGGGACACAACAACCTCTCTGGGCAACCTGTTCCACTGCTCATGACCACAGTAAGAAAGTTTTTCCTGATGCTCAAGCACCTTCTGGGTTTCAGCTTGTGCCCTTTGCCTCTGATCCTGTCACTGGGCAGCACTGAAAAGAGCTTGTCTCTGTCTTATTTGGACCCTCCTTTAGGGTATTTATGTAAACTGACAAGATCCCCCTGAACTTTCTCTTCTCCAGGGTGAACAGTTTCATCTTCATCAGCCTTTCACAGTAAGAGAGATGCCTCAGACCCTTAATCATCTTTTTGTGCTTCTTTGGACTCTCTCCAGTGTGCCCATGTCTCTCTTGTACTGAGGAGCCCAGACCTGGACACAGGACACAAGGCTGAGGTGTGGCCTCAGCCTTGCTGAAGAAAGGGGGATGATCACCTCCTTGAACCTACTGACAATGTTTTGCCAAATCCAGCACAGGATACCATTAGTCTTCTTTATAGCAAAGGCGCATTTCTGGTCCATGTTAACTTGGTGTCCACCAAGACCCAGGATCCTTTCTGCCAAGCTGATTTCCATCCGGATTGCCCTCCCCCCTCAGCATATGTGTGTTGTTCCTCTCCAGGAGCAGGACTTTCCATTTCTCCTTGTTGAACTTCATAAGCTTCCTGCCAGCCTGTTTCCCCAGCCTGCCAAGGTCTCCATAGATGGCAGCATGACCCTCTGGCATATCAGCCTCTCCTCCCAGTTTTGTGTCATTTGAAGACTTGGTGATGGTACACTGATGAATGTAGATAACCTTTTTTGGGTTTTATAGAGTATTTGGAGCATAAAGAATATCGCCAGAGAGGATGGCCTGTTTATGAATTTTGATAATATAGATCACTTTTTCTTAAGGCTTCACACCACTTTATTAGAAACTTTGGCTGTCAGCCAAAAGGCAATTTCTGACCAGTTTCACTAATTTTCCCACTTGCAGCAATGTCACCATCCTGCCTGACCTTTCAAATCAATTCATCTTGAGATACGTTATTGACTAATTTCCAGAAATTCAGGTGAAATGTGCCCATTTTTAACCTTGATCCTCCCTTACATACTGAAATTACCTTATCCTCTGGTACTAACGTTGCCATTAGTAAGCAATCAAAATTCTTCTCCAAAGGCTTTTCGATTTTATTTGCTCTTTCCACACTGATTTCAGTGATGTATTTCATCTAATCCTGGTGCTTTGTCAACTTTTTAATAGTACTGAGAGCTTTAATTGCCTTATTATCTTCTCTACTGCAGTGAGGTTTTTTTCTTTAGCATTTCTATTCCCCTCAAGGAAAACATGGACTCTGGGATATTACAGGTCCTCCATTTCCTGGGATGAAGAAATCACTCAAACCCTTAAGGATATCTACTTTATCTCTCAGCAACATTTAATCTATCATGGCCCCTCTTTATCTTCCTAATAAATTTGCTTCTCAGGCAGCAAAGGCTTCATCATCCATGCTCTTCAGACACAGCCCTGTTCTGTTGTTTGGTGTTCTTTCCTTTTTGTAGCCAACATAGGTAAAATCTCAGGGTTAAAAGAACCAAGGAAACATGTGGGGACAGGATCGTAGCCTACAGAGAACGGCACTCAGCTAGGAGAAATAAACCCTTGGTCCTTCTGCTTGTTTCTTGTGGAAAGGCTGAGAAAAGAGGAAACCTGTCCAGCCCAGAGGATTTCACACTATAGGAAGCTGAGGTGCCTGTCAGCCGTGCCGTGGATGGATGACACTGGGGATCAGGGCAGAAAGGTGCCTTGTTTCCCTGTCCCAGGCTCTTCTGCAGAAAACCTAGATTTGGATGCCTCGTTATTTTGTCCTTCCAAGTACTGGCACGAAATGGGTTTTGGTGACAGGGAATAGTACAGCTACTTCAGTGCAGTGCTCTAGATTACTGCCTTTTCTGCAGCCTGTCTCATTTAAGATGGCAAATGGCTCCCGTGGCTCTTCCCCTCATGTGCCCATTACTGGTATCAGTGGCAAGGCTCCAGCTATCATTGTCCTATTGCCTGCCTGACATGCCTTTGCTCTGGCTTTGTCAAAACTGAATGAGCTTAGAGCATGATGGGTGATTACCTCCCAGACCAGCCACTGAAGACACGGAACAAGAGGACTAATGTGTGAGAAATTCAGGATTAAATTCTTCTACTATCTTGCAAATTGATGTTGTTTTATTCACCTCGCTTTCCTGTTGTGTGCTCCGGATTATACACTTGCTCTCTGTGTCACCTGCAGACAGCTCTGCTGAACTGAGAATAAAGAGATGAATAACATCACCACCCGAATATAGCCATGAAAATCATACATGAAAGAAAAAACATATTCCTGCTCAGAGCTATATTAACTGGAACTTTTATGTTATTTATGTTTTACCTCAGATACACACGTATAACAGCAGAAAAAAAATCTAGTACTTATAGTAAATCTACTGCACTGTGTTGTAAGCTTGGAAAAAAAGAGTTGATTGATACGCTCATCTGAGTTATTTAGAAAGAGCTGAAAGCTGGAGGGCTGTTAGTTTCTGCTAAAGTGAGTACTTTTCCCCCTGAATAAAAACATTTAAGGGTTCTCAGTGTTTGTGCACGTAGGAATTAAATGTCATCAGAGCCAGATGTTCAGCTACATTTGATGGCAATACCAAAGTCAGTACAGCCACATTGATTTATGTTACCTGAGGAACTGACCCAGAGTTGTTACTTTCCACTGGACGTCACATAAGAGCTATAAACTGGTTTCTGAGCGCACAGAAAAGAAAATAGAGCATGGAGAGTGACTTTAAACCAGAAGCTGTGAATGAAAAGAATGCTCTTCCCTGTTGCAAATACACTGATCTTTGTTGGACCCTCCCAGGGGAAATGATGTTATCTGGGCATCTAATGTCCCCTGTGTTCCAATGGGAAGCTGAAAAAGATCCTATCAATTCAAAGATCAGGCTTGTCTGGGAAAATTGTTCTCTTCCCGCTGTTACAAGTGATGCCTAAGATTGCAGTAGCAAGAAGAATTTCCATTTTCTTGACAACAGCTTTACAGTGGGTTGTACAAGAGCAGTTTCTGTACATTGCCCTGAAGCTACCATATCTAGGGCTGAAGAAGTTACTCAGTTTTTTTCTGTAGCTTTTCCCTGCAATGAACATCCAATACAAGTACTGGGGCAGTGAAGAGACTATGGGTGAAACTGGAGAGTTAAAACCCTAAAATCCCATGCTGCGAAGCATTTGGATTCTTAAACTAGATTTAAGGCTTATAGTTCAAATCTGTGTTGGAATAGGTGTATTTGTATTGGTTCTAGCAGAGCCCCTGTGGCTTGTAACTCCAGGGGATTTTGTACAGCTTGCCTTGGTGCATTGCAAGTTTTCTAGTAGAGCACTGAGATTTGTCCATCTCATTTTGCAGTGGCACGAAATAACCCAAACAGCTTTGTCTGCCTTTCTGTCTCCACTAAAACTGCAAACAGATTAAACCTAACTTTTGATTCTTAAGTTACCCCAGATAGATGGAAAGGGTCCCACCTGCAGGTTAGATCTGAATTGAAACACTACGGTGGAAAAGCTGCATCTCAATTTCTGATTAATTATTTTACTGTTTAGAAGTAACCTTCTTTATTAACACAGCCTTTTCTTTTGGATTAGTAAATCGTTCCACAGAATAATCGAGACTCGTGGAAAGCATCTTTCTCATGCAGAAATAGGTGCACCATAGTTAGGGTGGAGAATTTTCTGAACCCGTGCTGCTGCTTCAGAGGAGACAGGCTTTGGTTATTCACCTTTGCACGTATGTATTGTGCTGCACAATCTGTTATCCATTTTGCTTCCTGTGGCACATGAGTAATATGCTGCAGTAGATATTTTCAAAAAATCAATAATTCATGCTAAAAGGCATAAAATTTGGGGGAATTAACAAATAGTTGCAGGAATATCCTAGAGGTTTCAGAGTATATATAAATAATATCACCAGCAAGCAGTAATTTAAAGCAAACTAAACTTGGTAGAAAATATTCACAACACAGCCTTCCAGTATTTGACCAAGTGTGACCCTTGTGCAGTGCCCAGAGCTGTTCAGTACCACAGCTTCAAACAGAAAGTAGTGCTTTTGCCACATCTGCCTGCAGCTCACTCGCTGCTGCTCTGTCCTTGTAACAGGCAGGTGAACTGATAGCTGGGAACCACAACCATTAGGACTGAACCCATTTTAATACACGAAACACATCACACTCAGGAATCACGTATGAGGTTTAACTTGCTTTTTTGAAAGACACAATTGGTATCTAATCTATGGCTTGAAACCATGCTCACTGTCAGGGTACGTGAGTGCTTTAACAGGTTGACTCTATGTGTGTCTTGAAATTTCAGCAAGCCCAGCTGATCAGATCAGTGTTCACTGGCAGCAAGCAGCAACATGTTATGAGGCTCGAGATTCCTTATCATACTTCATGGGGATTACTTTTAAGGCACCAAGAATTACTGCCCTATAAAAGGGTAGTTACACCTGTGAACAGACAGGAAACATGCTTACCGCTTCAGATGAGAGTGTAAAGGTTAATGAGAGAGGCAATGACATACACTCAAGACTTTCCATGTTTCCAATGATGTGTCACAATACAAAGGCCATTGCAGATGTCAGCTGATAAGAGAAACGTAAGTGGAACTGACCTAGTATTAGAGGGCGAGAACAGAGAAAGTGGCTGTGCTGTCATATTCTGATGAGACAAACCACCACAGTTTCCTGTTCTCAGACACCTATTCCATCAGGGTATGCCAGGTATAGCTCCTCCTCACAACATCCTGGTGTCAGAAGACCCAGAAAGGGGGTTTGTGCATTGAAGTCTTCTTGATTTTGGGATCTTCAAAATTTCCAGAAGAAATGAGGAACTAGATGCAAAATTTCTGGGTTAAAAATTTCTGTGTGAATTTTAGCCATAAATTTTGCTGGTCACTGAAATGCCACAATAAAAATTTAGCAAAGTGTTCTTCTTCTCCATTTATAATGATGTATCTGTCTCTGGCTTCTCTGACTGTACTAAAAGGGAGATAACTGCTATGACTATAAATGTGATTGTATACGATAATTTAGGTAATAAGGTAGGACACTTAATTGTAAATAAGACAATCAATAACTGTTGAAAGGTGAATTTTTGTATGATGTCAGTAATGCAACTGGAAGCCAACAAATTCAAAATAAAGAATAGATTGCTTTTCATGTTATCCAAATAAAAAAATTGTATGTCTTGCCTACCTACACAGCCAGACAAGGTCAGTAAAACAGGGACAAGTTCCCATATGGAAACCAGTAATCTGATGCAAAGCCAGTAGGTAGGAAGCTCAGGACAGAAACTAAAGGATGCTGTTGTTCATGAAACAAATAGTTTTACAGAAACAGCTGTTGCCACATGACATCACAGAAGCTGAAAGTTCTAGGGAGAGTGGACAGAAGTCCCCAGAAGACATTTCTCCGGAGAGTTACTAGATGCACAGAAACTACCTCTGACTCAGAAAGATCCTGGCTGCAGGGGCTGCAGAGTAGAAAGTATTAATAGGGGAAACATCAACCAGTTTTCCTATGTTCTTCTGTTCTCCTTTGGGCCTGCTCAGGTTGCTGGACCTTCAGTCTGGCTTCAAAGAATCACTTTTATTTGATTTCTCATGTAGTGTCCTTTAGCCACATTAATAATCACTTTAAACCTCCTAGTCCTCTGGGAGGTAAAGCACACAAAGAGGTTAAAGAGAGACATCATGTTTCTGGTCTATCTTTAATTCAGATACCAGATGTTCCTGCTTGCTTTGGGATCGTTATCCCATTACTCCGAATCTATCACTTGTTTTTCTATTGTGCACATAATACAAGTCAGAAAATTCAGGATACGGGATCAGGATTTGTGAACATACAGTTGTGCTAGCTTCATGGGTAGTTTATTTTGTTTTGAAGTCTTTAATTTAGAATGGATGGTTCACTCCATAAGTAAAATTCAACAAATATTAGACAATGTGAGGCAACTACGTGACAAGATCACTCTGTTATCTCAGTCACAGCCAAAGCAGCCCATAGAGAAGTTTTCCAGTGAAGCATAAGGACAGGAGAGTGGGAAAATATCTCCTCCTTGTAAAAGGGGCAGAGGAACTTCTGAAGACTCTAGTTTTGTAAGGCCTTCTGTTCTTCATTCCCATCTGAAAGAAAGTGTCACAGGATTTGTCACCTGCCAGGCATGGTGATTCTGTAACCACAGCTGTCCCAGAAAGCTAACCCAATGTGTCAAAAAAATTGAGGAAAAAGTAATCTTGAGGACAAAATGGACTAGTTCTGATCTCCTTCTGTTTTTCTTAGGGCAGCAAAAATGATCAAAGGGCTGGAGCACCTCTCCTATGGATTTAGGCTGAGAGAGTTGGGCTTGTTCAGCTTGGAGAAGAGAAGGCTCCGGGGGAACCTTATAGTGGCCTTCCAGTACCTGACAGGTGCCTATAAGAAAGCTGAGAAAGAACTGTTCACGAGGGCATGTAGCAATAGGACAAGGGGTAATGGTTTTTAAACTAGAAAAGGGGAGATTTAGGTTGGGCATCAGGAAAAATTTCTCCAATGTGAGGGTGGTGGATCACTGGAACAGGTTGCCAGAGAGGTAGTGGAGGCCCCATCCCTGGAGATATTCAAGGTCAGGCTTGATGGGGCTCTGAGTGACCTGGTTTAGTGAAGATGTCCCTGCTCACTGCAGGAGGGTTGGACTAGATTCTATGATTCTTCATCTTGTGTTTGGATATCTAATCGCATCCTGCAAGACATGCCCCATTGAAGACATACATGTAGAAAAACACATTTCACAGAGTTGTAGAATCACAGAATCATAGAATTGTTTAGGTTGCAAAAGAACTTAAAAATCACCAAGTGCCACTGTTAACCTAGAACTGACAAGTCCACCTCTAAACCATGTCCCTAAGGGCCACATCCACATGTCTTTTAAATACCTTCTTTCAGGTTAAATTCTAGTTGGGCTTTGCCCCATCTAATTTTCTCCCTGCATAAGCTCATGACATCCTTGTAGCATTCCTGAGTTGCCTGGTCCTTCTTCCAAAGTTCATCAACTCTCTTTTTTGACTTGAGTCATCTCTAGTAGCTCTAGTTAGCTTGAGTCATCTCAAGCTGCCTTTTCTTTCTCACATACATTGCTGTGCTTTTTCCATGCCCCACTTCTCCAGTACTAAATTACAGTTGGACAATTCATCCTGGCTAAACTAAATAGGATAACTGTACACACTGCAACCTGTATGTCACAGGTCCTCATTATGGTATTAATGACCATCTGTAAGCAAAGTACATGGGCAGGGTATGATTAGTGCAAGCAATTTAGCCACTGCGCGTTTTGTCGACATGAATGCAGTTTAAATTAAACTGCAGTTGGCTACAGCTGAAGAAGCTTTTACTTAAGTCTGTAATGAGCCGATTCCAATTTTCACACAAAATCCATATCTTCAATAGCTACTCACAGGACAATTGTGGAGTTGCAAAGGGTCTGTGCCCACATCATCTATTTCTGCACAGCTGGCTGGTAAAGCTCAGCAGGTTCCAGATCAGCCCCTTTTCTCCCTTCCCTAAGAGTGAAATATGGGTTTTGCTTTTGTGTAAATCAGAGTTCTGTCCATTGTGCTTAGGCTGTGTTGATTTAATGAAAACGTTTCACCATTTTTTTCCCTCTTCTTAAGCCAAGCTTTCTAAGCTCAAAAACTGATTGCTAGAATACAGTATCCCCACAGTAGTGCGAATTAGTCGTCCACTGTGCAGATCTGCAGCCAAGGGAAGACATAAGACTGTTTTAGAGTCAGTCTCTAGGGAATCAGCACTCCAATTCATTCTGTTGTTTGTGTCTTCAAAATCCTCCAGAGTGCAATCTAATGACCATTGAAGCCAACTGGCATTGAACTGTGTCATAAATCCAAATCTCATGATCGACAGGGTTTAAAAATCCTTTGACAGAGGAAAACTGTGGATGTTTCTGCTGCAGTGGCAAAAAGGTGTAACAGAAGGCATGGCTGTATGAACAGGAGTACACAAGTGGGAGCAAGGAAGTGGTTTCACCATTACCACTGGCACTGATCAGGCTAATACTGAAAGACAAAGTCTACTTCTGGCATTCATAATTTAAAGATAACACTGGAAAATCAGAGAGGGCACAGGTAGAACCAGGGCAAATGCTTAAGGATGGATACAGGAATGATACACTACTATGGCAAATACAGTATCTTCGTTGCATCAGGACAAAACCGGCTGCCTTTGCTGGGTGCAGGATTTAGCAAAGGTATGTGAGGGGCATCTGGGTTCTGCATAGGGTGTGAGACCAGTTCTGTCCTCACAGCATTAAGCTCTGAATCTGAGAGGTGTGACAGCCATAATACCAGGTTTGGGAGCAATAAATCTATTTTCCCAGCTTTCTGAGCAAAGAATATCCTGATTGAATCCAAGTGTGTTGGCTTGCACAGAAGCAATGTGGCAGCTGATTTCGGTTGCAGGAGTGAAGTGAATTTGGGTAGGTTGCTAATAGGCCTCCGGGGTATTTTCTAGAACATCATAAGGAGTGGGTTTCTTTGATTTGTTTTGTTTTGTTTTAAAAAAAAGGCATGCTGGACACAGCATATATTTTGTTGGAGTTTTCAGCATGATGTAATATAAGGGTTGTATGCCAACCTCAGTTTTCTTTGGGGTTTTTTTGAACTTCTTTTAGTTTTGATCTTATACTACTTTTTCCTTTTTCTTTTTTTCCCCACTCTGTTGCCATCAGCTTATTCTGAGTGATGTTGATATGGAGAGGTTATACCAGTTTATACTTGTCTTGTTTCTTCTTTTAGCATCCAGTTGTTGCTAAAATATTACTGGGTTGAGTGGATTTTTATTTTGACTTGCTATGGGTGTTCTTATGCTGTCATATTGTTGACATATACAGTATGGAGTTTCCAAAGCCCCCAAAACATGGAGGTTTCCTGTGTTTCTTAATCCCAGATACACTTTGATAAACTTACTCTCTGTTATTCTGGTGTCTTTTTCTATAGCATTCCTATGCTAAGCACACAACATAGTAAGTACAATGGGCAAAATGTTGCCTGTGTAATTTCTACATTAAAAGCTCATCATTTACATTGAGGCCTTGAGCAGCCTGGTCAAGTGAGAGGCGTCCCTGCCCATAGCAGGGGGTTGGAACTTGATGAACTTTAAGGTCCCTTCCAGCCCCAACCATTCTATGGTTCCACAATTGTACAATAAAAATCTAAATTTCTGTTAATGCTATAGTACTAGGTAAGAACAAATTATACATAGCAAAAACATTTCCATAAAGAAGGCTGGGGGAAGGTATGAAACTTCTCATTAAGAAATTCCTTTATTCTCTGACCAGCTGGCTGGAATTTTTGGAAAGAGCATACAGATTATTTCTGGTGTTTGACCAGCACTGCCACATATTAGAGACACTTAGCATAAAGTGGACCCAGTGGGAGAGCTGTTAGAAACCTTCCAAAACAAATGTCCACTGGATTTCTGGCCAACTGCTCAGTTTGACCATGATCAAATCCCTTCTTATTTGCTTTTGCCGAGTTATGTATGCAGCAAGTCTGTTTGCCTGGCATTATCACTCTGGAATACTTTTTCTCTAAGTGATAATATTGTTTGTCTTCACATGTGGAAATTTATTAATAAGTGAAGTAGAGCATAAGATGTTTATTATGTTAGGTTCTTGTGCTATTTTCTTTATCTAAAAATCCGAGTTATCCGATTGCAAGCAGTGATTGCTGCTCTTAAGTAATCAGCTACATAATCTAAATAATTAACAGGATATAGCTCATGATAGGTTTGTAGAGGAAACATAAACTGGTACTTGTGCATGTGGCATTGTGTAACAGCACATTAGCAGAAATCAGGACTTGCTCTGATTGGCATTTTGGCTGTCATACGGCTTTTAAGAAAAACATTATCCCATTCTCCCTAATTTGAGAATAGCTACTTTTCCACTAGGCTTTTCATGACAAATCTTTTACACTAGAAAAGAATGGGAAGTGAGGACGTGATGTTGGATGTTTGATGTTTCCTCTCTTGGTAAGTATAACTGCCCTAACACCTTCAGGTCCAAAGCACACTGGAATAGGCCGTCTCCTTCCAGTGCTTGGGGAATTTAGATTTGAGAGACTGTCAGGGAAGAAAGGAAGGACTGATTAACATAGCAATGAAGCAGATTTTGTTGCCCTCAACCACAGTATCACCACACCATTCTTTCAAAACTGAAAATCCAAAAAAAATAATACCACTTGCTTATTCTAGCCAGGTGAGGAAAGTTTGTGGGTGCACAGAGGTGGGAAGTCAAAAGGGAGAGTGTAGTTTGCCATCCCATCATATAATACCATTTAGAAACCTTGTTCAGAAACAGATAAAACTAAATAAATTCAACAGTAGGTCCACACAACTGCTAACACCAGCATATTGTTCCAGAGGTTGAACGCTTTTTTATAGTAGCTAAATTAAAATTGGTCATTGGCTTTGGTCTTGTGCTAGCATTGTCCTTTAGCTAAAATAACATTTTCTTCTGGAATTTGCATCACCATGCTACTGCCCTGAGTATCTCTGGGGAGAATAAAATTACCCCCCTTTACAATTTTGTTCTGGTTTATATAGCTCTGCAAAATAAAATCTATCTCTTTCAAACTCCTCTCATATGTTCTCCTTTACATGATCTATTCAATCTTTAGGCTGAGTTCTTGACAGTGCCTTGCACAATGGTGCTAATGCTTTCTCCTTAATGTCAGGAATGTCTTAAAGGATACCATCTATTATTTCAGCTGTTCTTCCTCTGTCCATAACATATTAATGACTCATTAAAGAATGATTTTTTTTCTTCTGAAATCTCCTCTTTGTTGTGTCCAGCTCATGAGGTCTCTAATCAGCTCTCTCATCACTCTGCATATACGTGACATTCACTTTGGCTATGAAACCACATTCCATTTCTATCATTTTTCATGCTACTGCAATTCTTTCTTTGTTTTTCAATATCTTACTGATGCCTCTCAACCCTGTGTCATCAGCAAAGACTCCCACTTTTAGATCCAGATGACCTAGTGAAAAGTGGTCCCGAGACCTATCCTTTTGGAGCTTCACTAATAATTTCCTCTAATCGGTTGCCATCTCCCCTTCAGTCAGTTCCTCAGTAATTAAATCATTTTCTTTCATCTCTGGCTTTCTCAGTTTAACTAGTAATTTCCCAGATACTAAGTTGAGAGGACATTTCTTCCTAAAGAAAAAATAAATATTTTGCTGACAAAATAGTCTGAGTTTGATACAACCTACCTTTAATAAAACTTTCTCTGTGTTTTATTTTGCTTTCTTTCCATTCAGAACTTGTTCTAAAGCATCAGACTTATTTGATTGGAATATTTGGCCTCTAGTTGCTAGATTGCCCCTTTCTTTTCTTTCTCTCTCTTTTTTTATGTATAGTATAGGGACTCACAATTATAAACATACTGTAATTATAAGTTTACTCTTGAAATTTCACATCCCACTTCTCTGAGCTCCAGCATGGGAGAGCACTCAGCCCACCCAAATTCTACCTCTACACAATGTCATTTCCATTAGCTCAGCCAAGTCTGTTTAGAAAGTCTATAACTTCGCTTAATAAAGGTTCATCAGCTACTGGTCCTAGCGTAATCATCTATGCCTACATAATTCTTAACTCTTAGTTGTCCATCCTTTCCAATAAACTTTGTGTTGAAGAATCGATAACATTGTCAGGAAATTTATTCCAAAGTTTTTCTATCCTTACCATTACAGTTTCCCTTGTGTATAAAACAAATTTTTCCTTGTCTGTAATTTAAACTCATTAGTTCCTGTTCCAGCCTTCACGGACACGGAAAGCAAAGCATATCTTACCTGTAACAGCCTTTTGTCTGCTTAAAAGCTATTATGCACCCCTCTGGGACCTTTCCAGTAGCATAAATAGTCCCAGTTCTCTGGCTCACACAACTGGCTGTATGAGTCCAGATCCTGACCACTCTTGCTACTGATGCAGAGCATCTTTTTCAGAGCACTGTGCTCCAATATAGAAAAATCTCACAGAATCTTTCTTAGGGCTGAATTACTTGACATTCTTTCTCTCAGCACTGCTGTCAGAACTAGAAATGACATTGCTGACTCATTTCCAGCTTTGGATCCGCTATAACCCTGAGGTCTTTGTCCATAAAATTACTGCCTAGATTGTTGTCACCCAGCTCAGATAAGTGCAGTTGATTATTCCTGTCAAAATACTATTTATTTTGCTTTTTCTCTGTAACAAACTTCATTCCACTCATCTTTCTGCTAATTTTCAGAATGTTCCTTCAGTAGACAAGATCATTTTGAACTCTCAATGAGCTTGTAGTCCTTCCTTGCTCCACATCCTCTGCAAATTTAATAAACATACTTCCTATTCCATCATCCCAGTTAATGAAAATATTGAATAAATGCAGACTTAGGACAGAGTCCTGCAGAATGTCACTCAATATACCCTTCCATTTGAATAATGAACCATCGATAAGTACTCAGTAAGTATAGATTTCCAATCATTTTTTCACCCCTCTCACACCAGTTTCATCAAGCCATTATTTGCCTAGCTTGCTAATAAGAATGCCATGTGAGATAGTGTCAAAAGCCTTATTAAGGTCAAATACGCCTATTGCTTCTCCCTCATTCGCACAACTGGTCAAAGAAGAAAGTTAGATAGATTTGACACAGCTTGCTTATGACAAATCTATAGTGTCTGCTGTTTATCCACTTCCATCTTCCAAGGGACAGTTTGTTCCAGATTTTTTCTAGAAATCATAATGAAGATGGGTGGCCTAAGTCCTTTGCAGGGTTTCTGGTTTGTTTTATTTTTCCTTAATAACCTGAAATCCCCAGGCTCCACTTCTTCTTATACAGACATCCCTGGCTGTTACTGTTTTGGGCATACCATGTGCTTTTTATTGCCTACTTTCTCTTTTATTTTATCACTTGATTGAAAAGATAAGGCAGAGTATTTATTTGGTTCAAAGCTCTTTATTTTATTTCCTCTCTGCCATGGAAAATATTTTGATATTTTTAATGACTTCTGTATTTCCCTTCTATTCTGTGAGGTTTTACTGTCCCTGGCTTTATAAGAGGAAACAAAGTGTGACAGAAATTGTACAACAGGGGCACGGTTCTCCAATATAGTGGTTTTCCTCTGCTTGTGCATTCACTGTGCTCGGGAGTGACCTGCTTATCTATGGAGCAGAGCATGCACCACTCACTCTGTGCAAATGCCCATACTGCTTCCTTGCCCCTAAAAGACACCACAAAACAACTGCACAAAACTTTGCAAGGCCAAACTAAGGGCAAGCTGCAGGTCTGGGTGCAGAATTGGGTTCTGCCCAACTCTTAATGAGATGGGGATTCAGGAGCTCACCCGCTGGTCCTCAAGCTGTGTCTGTTATGCTGTGGGTTGGTGCAACCTTAGTTGGGTATTAGCCCTTCTAATTAAATTCTGGTAATACTGAGATCTATGGGAAAATATAAATTTTTGGCCTTAGAACCAGGAATTCAGCTTCAAGAATGTTTTGTCCCTTTAGTAGGTTTTCTAAAAAACCCTAGAAATTAAGAATCAATGTTCCTTTCTTTCACTGTTTTCCTGCTTTTAGTTGTAGTTATTGGGGTGTTTTTCCCTGTTGAAGTTATTGCAGCTTTCTGAAGTCTAAGAGCTTGCAAAGCTTCCCTTTGTCAGCACAGAGGGCTCGCGAGCAGGACCACTTTCTAAGCTCTCCACTTTTATTAAGATAACCCATGTACATTTGCTGTATTTTAGAGAGTTTAGACCTCTAGAATGGGGTTTACTACACCATTTAAATACTTTTATTCATTTTTAAAGGTCAGGCAAAATCAATCAAAACAAATCAATTTACATTTTTAAAACTGTGTTAATGTGATAGCATTATGGTAGTGGAGATTGAGAGACCCCTAGTTTCATGTATAAATTAAAAGTAGATTTAGCAAAATAAATAACTGCTGTAATTGTGAAGACCAAGAGCAGAACTGATGCACTGAAGAGAAAGAAAAGAGATTTAGGGCTGGGTCTGCAGCTGATGTGATAATACGGGAGATGCTGACTTTAAACCTGTCCAGAACCATTCCTTGAACAGAATAATTAATTTATGTGAGCTTACCTTTTGACTTTTTCTCCCTTTCATAGAATTCCTCTATCTACTCCCAAGCAGTGTATCCACGTTACATAAAAATCTCAGCTGAAGCTGAGCTCTGTACTAAATACACATTGTGAAAAGTAACTGGACATATTCATAAACCTTTTTGCCTCCAAGTGCTTCTCCCCCTCCCATTGAAACACATCCGCTTGGTTTCAGATCATCACATTACCTGGCGATCTTTCTTGCTATTGTCTGTCTAATATTCAGACACCAGGACTGTTAGAATCTTGGGTAGCACTCTTACATGTCTCTTCCCTGAGTCAAGACAGAGCAGAGAATGTTGGAGGATGAACTCAGGGAAAAGCCATGGTCTGTCAGCTGAACTTTCCTGCTCTTTGCAAATTCTAAGGAAACTTGGGTGAGGCAGCTCAACAATTCAGTGGCATCTCAAAAATGTAAGGTCTTGCTGCAGTTTTTTCCTGCTTCTTTCTCTGTCTACTTAAGAAGCGGAACAAGCCTCTAATTGCCAAGCTGGTGATGAATTTTGATACTTTGTCCAGAATTTCGGGGGCAGGTGACAAGCTAAACACTGACCTTTCAGCATGCATCAGTGTCTTTATGATTTCTTGTGTTTTTTAATCACCAGATAATCACAATCAGCCTTGTTTATCTATTAAAGTGGATACCTCCATTTTATTTCTTCAAAGATATTTTATGGAGACGTTTGAGAGAAATAGAGCCTCCAAATTTTTTCCTATTTTGTATCCAAATCCTAGCTGAAGGAGTTTCATCTGAAACTTTCAATGGGAGTGTAGTTGCATCAGTCTGGAGCAGGATTCATCTGAGGAGAGCAGCCCAGCAATGTAAGGACAGGGCTGAATGAACCGCTTGGAGAAAGGTATCCTGGACCTTCCTGTTCAGTTGTAGAAGCCAAAGCAACTTCAGCACTTTAAGGAGCTATAAGGAAGTCTAGGAAAACCTACTTCTGTATTTACTATCTTTTACAAGGTCTACTTAGGACTAGGATCAGAAATGCTGGCTGGTGAGAAGCGGCTCTGAGTTTTGGTTGAGATTAGCACACCATTTACCAGAAATCTCACTAACAGACCCTGCTTTTGTCAGTTTTACAGCCCAATTGCAGTGGCTTCAGAGCCTTGGAGACACATCACTGTCCAAACTTGCAGATACTTTTCCCAACCAAGTTCTTATCTTTTTAGATTTGCCCATTACTCAAGACCACCTTAAATCCTTCAGTTGATAATATTCAATATAGTCTGAGAAAAACTTAACTCCTTTGTGGTTTCAGTGGTAGAAAATATTCTACCTACTTCTTAAAGTGAGCATTTATGTGTTAAAAGTCCTTACAAGCATAAGGAATGAGAAAAGATTGATCTTGGAACTAAGCAAAAAGCATTATGCACGTTTGATTTGGTGACAGTTTGGACGGCTGTGTGAGCAGCAGGGCTGCATGGCAAAGCCAGGATGATTTCTGCAGACCGTTCTCAGAAACGAAACTTCTGCTGTGTCTCAGGAGGAAGGAAGGTCTGGTGGATATGGCACTGGATGGGGTGTCAGGAGACCAGGCTCTTCCTGTGTGACCTTTTGGCAGCTCACTTAATCTCCCTATACGAAATTAATAGGCCCGTCACTGAGAATAGCAGTCCTCCTATCTCTTGCTCTTTCATCACATCTGTCACCTTTGTTTTACTCTTTGGGTGATAAACTTTCTCACTGGTAGTGCCCTTTTATAATCTCCTTTTACAACCCTTCAGGCCCTGATCCAGGCTGCTTTAAAAAATAGATAAGACTGTTGGGTCTGGGCACAGAAGATGTTCTGCCTCAAAAAGGTGTGCATCTGCACAATGCATGCAGCAATGTGCTGGCAAGGCAGCGACTGTGCGGCCACAGTAGAACAGGTCCTGGGAGGCAGGAAATATCCAGAGGTGAAAGTGAGATTGTGGGTAAGTGTAGGGGTCATAGCCCCACTTTACACTCTTTGTCTCTAGTTTTTACTTCTTTAGATATAAAGTTCACAGTGCTCTCAGCCTGGGCAGCTGCCTATATTGCCTATATCATGAACTGGCTCTGGCTGATACAGCTCCTAAACTGTAGTTGTTTTCAGAACTCTGCATCTCCCTTCACTAAGGGAAAGCAAGGCAACCACTGATATTACTACAATGGGTGGGGTTTTCCCCTCTCCTATCAATCCTCAACTACCCTAAAATAGCCATCTCAGTTTTGGCCATCAGGCCTTCAAGGGGAAATTATGCTGGTGAATGGAAAACATTTTTAAAGCCAAGTTTTAACAATTATTGTGTCAGGTTTCAAATCTCTGGAAAATAGGGTTTCCTAAAGGAAACTCACCCTCCTCTTGCCCAGATAACACTGTCACTGTAGCTAATATCATGTGTTTTGTGATGCTGACTGTCAGCCTAAATTGATTACCCAGGATGTTCCCCCCACACTCTGCTGTAAGATGTCACTGCTCATATTTATAACTGGCCTCTAACTACGTTCCTAGCAGACTGTATGTGCAAAGCCTTGGCCTCACTTTCTTAATAAATGTTTTTTGAAGAAAAAGAAAATGTGGTATTCAAAATTTCTTCCCTCCTTCTATCATTTCTGCCATGAAAAAAAAAATTAAAAATACTAGTATCATAAAACAATTAATATATTTGAAAATTAATTGTAGGTTTCTGAACTTTATCTCAGCCCCACACTACAGTGTCATACAGGTATATATTTATGACCTAGATAGGTTTAATCAAAATAATAATAATAATAATAATAATAATAATAATAATAATAATAATAATAAATCAGCCATATTCAAGTGTCAATTGCTACTTAACTCCCAGGCTTACATTTCTGGAAAAGGTTGTTTTCTTGAATGCTGAGAGATGAAAGATTGAAATCCTTAGTTCTAGGAATTGCATTTTTTATGGTTCCTGGAGATGTCTCCCTGAGGACCCAGAACATGATGGCATGCTTTTGAAATAAAACGCTGCCTACTTAATAAGCATGCTGCCCTTTCATATGTTAAGATATCTAAACAGTATTTGCATTTCCCCACTCTGGTAAAACTTCTGACAAACATCTCAAGCCATCAGGTAAATAAGAGAAATGACTGTTCCCTTACTTTATGAGAAAGGTGTTTTTTGATGTTTAAAGTACTATATTCCATTTAAGGAGATCATTATGGCAATGCTGGACAGACTTAATGAATGTTTTACTTTGATCCTTGAGATTTGATGTCAGGAATATCAGATCTCGAGAAAAGCAGCTGGATTTGGATTTGTATTCATCACATGTTTGTAAAAGGAATGGAGGATGAATAGCTGTGCCTTTGAAGGAAGGGAGCTGAAGAGGAAGAAGATGCATATTTTAACTAGCAGCCCTTTGGTAAAATACAAGCATGCGTTAACGGAACAGATATGGCCATTCCATCTGCCATGTTCCACCTCTGCTGGGCCCAGCAGATGTATCTGTATTAACTTGGACCAGGTTTTAGAAACAAAATTGATGTCAGCTCCACTGTACAAATTTTGAGTCCCTTTTCCATGCAGTCTGGTTTGCTGTTTGGAGAGATTTAAGTATGCACGTCAAATGTTTCTCCTGTTTTGGAAAGTTATTCATATGGTTGTGATGCATTGGGATCTTTTTATTATTTTGACAAAGCAGTTGATGATCCAACACAAGAGGTCTTTTCCTGTTCTTTCCTTAGTTTGTGAAGCTGAATGAGTAGGAGGGAGGTGGTCAATGGAAGAAGGGTGAGTAAACCTGTCATAAGCTTCTAGGCTGATTTTTTTGACAGGGAAAATTTAAAATTTTCAGTCACTTCAGATCTGGTGCATTGTCTCACAACTAACTTGATAATTATGGTTGCTTAGACGATTTTACTACTTTTTGTGCCTTGTCAAACTGAATTACTTACAATTTTTCTGCATGTATGGAAAAATATTTTTTAAACTTTAGAGCTAGAAAGCAATGAGCTCTCATTAAAAATTGAAATAATTTATTATATTTCACAATTAAACTGTAATGCCTAAGAAATTGAAGCTTTAAGAAAATTATTCTTCTACTATCTTTTCATGTTGGTTGCTGAAATAATCTAGTTTCACAAAAATCTCCTCACAAAAGGAAGCGAGCCCTTAAATTACTGTTAGCAATGTACAAAGAATTTCATCCCAACCAGTTTTAATAGGAAGGTCTGAAAAGCAAGCAGTCACTGAAATTGATAATAGCAGTTCATTACTTTGAATGGAAGAAAATATCTATTGTGAAGAGGACCACCTTTGGAACACAGGCAAAGAACATGTGGGGAAATTATATTTCTTTTTCTGGAGGTTGCTTTTGCCATCTTTAGGTACTTTTGTTAAGAAATTTGTATGTCTTCCAGATGTGGGGGCTTCAGGAGACTTTTTTCAATGGTTCTATTTTCATCTCGCTTAGGACTGGAGGGGGGAGGATGCACTGCCTTCTCTCTGCTGTCTCTGAAAACTGCTTAAGATGTTGTGGGAAGAACTGAGCAGTGCATAGAAAAACAGGTGAGCTTTTGTAAAAGAGGGTGAAAAATAAGGGGAAGGGGGAAATGAAGAGCAAACAGGAATGGAACATAATTGCTGAAGAGCAAAATCAAATTTAAATTATGAAAAAATTATCAGAATTACTTTGCTGTCTATGAAATAAGACATATAGTTAGAAAGAGCAATAGCTGACTTCTCTCTCACATGGAAAAAGCCTGCGCAATGCTTTTGATGCTAGCTATCTGATTTCTGTGTTCTCTACAATGCCCTCATACGTTGTGAAGTAGGTGTAGTTATTGATTTAACCATGCAGTCGAACAGCTTGATAGATAAAACATTCAGGCCTCTTGAACTTTCTCAGGTCTTTATCTCCAGGAATGCTCTATCAGAAATTTTGTCAGCTCTTGGGGAAAGATGCAGATACACAAACAAAAGTATGCTGATTTATTTGTGAAGGATGATTCAGTTGTGAGTCAGTGCTTGTAGCTGGAGGTACGTTTCCATAATAAGACATGCCATACTATTTGTACTCCATCCAGCTGGCCCATTGGAGCACAGTATTTTATGTAATTATTGCATAAATTTTTAAAGATAAAACATGTAAATGAACCTGAGTGATAGTAATAGATGATTTTAATTACCCAGACACAGACAAGATTGCATTAAGTAGAGGAAATATATTTCTAAATCTGGAATGAGAGTGCTTTCTAATTCAATCTGGACATCAGCTGACAGGCAAAGAAACAAGGCTGTGTTTGAATGTAACTTGGAGAGCAGGTTGACAAAATAATGTTAGAGAACAATTTGGGCTTCAGTATATTAGCTGGGGTCACAAATACACTACAAAGGGAATTAAAATGACAATCAAAGCTACAGAGAGGAGTGAATGGGAGGACCCCAATGATCAGCTTCAAAATAGCAAACTGGGATATCACATAAGGTAAATCAAATAAAGCATTAAAGAGAAAGACTATAGAAACCAAGAGGGCTAAAATGATAACTAAAGGAATAACTAAAATTGATAAATGGCTTGCCTTACTCCTGGTTGTATTCTCATTTGTCAGAGGATGAGCAAATAACCCCTTCTTCAAATGTAGGATGAAACTCTTGCATCTGTCTGAAACTCATAGAGATCTACTGATCATTGAAGGCAGAAGACCAGATACGTTTTTACAATCCATAAAGACTGACATCCCTCCACCCCTTCTGCTTTTACAGTAAGACTCCTACTTGGAAGAGCTCTTCCGATTCCCACTCAGTGCTCAGGTCTTGGTTCAAATGTATTTATTTTCCCTTTTCCCTTGCTTGTGTTCTCTGCACATTTCAGCACTGTGGGTGCTACAGAGCACAAAGAACATAAAATCCAGATCCAGGATCCAGACCTGGAAGGGAACATGCCCAAAGTCTGCTCAAAAGATGGAAACCTGAATAAGGTTTACCAATATTGTTGACATGAACACACAAAACAAAAATACTAAGGGAGTTAAACACCCTTATTTCTCTGTCCCAAGAAAGCTGAAGAAAACAGCAAGGTAATGAAGCTATGTAGCTATTAAAGAGCATGACTGGGAACCTCGTGACTGTTACATTGGTAATGTTGCTGACAGTCCAAATTATTTCTTTCCTTCAGCATTCACAAAAGGATCTGAAGGTCACATTTCTGTGACTGGGGGAAAGTGAAATGTTAAAAGGCTTTATGATTATACCAGAGCAGATAGGCAATTGGAAGTATTAAAAGTTGACAGACAGCAGGTCCTTATGAATTATATCTCAGAATTCAGTATTCAAAAAGAAGTGGCAATGAAAATAGCAAAAGGCTTTTGCTGCTGAATTTTGATAGGTCACCACAGACAAGAGCAGAGTGTAGAAGGAACCGCAAAAGCCAGACAGCATGTTTAAATGCAACAATACTGAGTAAGAATTAACTGGGAGAAAAAAAGAGGCAAGCCAGGTCTGTGTTTGGCTTGAGCAGAAGGTATAGGAAATACTGTTCAGGGAAGAAGGCAGAAAAGCCTGTAATGAAAAGACCAAGGAACAGTTGTCAAAAGAGAGAGGAAAATGTAGTAGATAGGGAAGCCATGAAAAGAGATCAAAACAAGGAATGGCTTGAGTTTTCCTGTCCTACGCACTCATCTCAGTCCCAGGACAGCCTTCCACTGAATGAAAGTCACAGCAGAAGGATGGAAGTTGTCCTTACAGAGGTAATAAAACTAATCCCTGTCCTCTTCTTGCCCTTACTCTACATGGTTTCTGTGCTGTGCTCAACCTCTCACTCTTGAAACACCTTAATCTGAAAGTGGAATGAATCGGTTGACTTCAGTTGACCATATTGCAAGATACTTGTACAACTTCCATGTCTGAAAGTGCTTACCATCCTAAGAGCGCTGGGGAGGCACTGCATGAGTGGAAGGAGCATTTTGTTTCACTGGGAGAGCAGGGGCAGGTTCCACCAACATTTCTTGATAGTGCCTCTGCTCCAGAGTTATTTGGAAGAACGAGGGTTATGATAAGAGCAGAAGATTGAATTGATGCAATTAAGCATGCTGTCATAATGATCATCTTATGATGGAGAAGAATCATCTCTTTCCCAGCATTAACTACAAATAGTACAGGGGATAATGACCAGTCCTTTAGGCCTCTTTCTACTCTAGTGTATGATGTATGATACCTTTTCCCTTTGATTTTCTCTCATTTTTTTTAATCTCATTATCACTGTCTTATGGCAGCACGTAATGACTCTGCCAAGATACCAGGTTCTGTAAAAGAAACAAGGAAGAAACATGTTTTTCAGTTATAAGATACATCAGGCTGGATGGACAAAATGGGAGAGAAACAGCTCCCAGGAGTAAAAAAGGAATAACACTGAGGTACAGAGAAAATAAATGATTTGCATATGTCATGAAGGGAGTTAACAGAGGAGTTTCAGATTGGGTAGCAGAAGAGCTAATTTCAGTGCTTTATTCAGCAATGGGGTCCAGACTTATCCTGAATCACAACAAATAACACAAATACTGTAATAAATAACAATGACAAATAAAGCCATGCAGAAATTTATGGAAATATTTTTCCTATTTGCATTTTTATGTCTTTTTAGAAGCAATTATTTTTTCTTAAGAAAAAGTTTGCAAGAAAATTCTGAAGAGCATTTTATTTGGTTGAAGAGACAGAATAAAAAGCTATTAGCTGGAGTTGAGTAGTTTAACTGACTGCTTTTAAGTCAAGAGAATCCTTAGTTCTAGTATTACCTGAAGAACTTATTTTGTGACCTTGTATAAATCATCTGATTTCCTCACATCTCCACCAACCATAGTGAAAAATAGGAAAAAGAACAGGATCTCACTTAGAAACAGATCTCACAATTGATCTGTCTTCCCTTCAAAAATGAACTATGGAAATAAGAATGATGACTATTTTGTAAATACTGGGAAGAAAATACGGAAGCAAGATGAAATAAGGGAAATGGCTGGATTCTGTAACCCACTTTGACAATGATCCAAGAGTAAACAAGCTCCAAGTATCTAGCAACAATTAGCACGACCATTATAAGTTTAAACAATGGGCACAATAGTATTCATTGCTACAGCCACCTAAGTCTGTTTTACACTCCAACTGTTGACTGCAGCCATCCTGAGCAATGACAGACCAAGAATCTTAAAAAGTAAGGGAACTCAGCCTGGCTGTAAGCTGCTGCAAATTGAACCCCTTGAGTTATATTCCAGGTTTTGAACTTGATCTGCTCTGTCAAGAGGGAATTTTGCTCAGAAAATGCACTAGGAACCTGCTCAGGAATTTTGGATACACTGCTCAGCAAGACCAGATAAAGCAACTCTGATTTTTTTATACACAATTTAACAGCAACATTATTTTAGTCTAAACTGTGGCTGACAAATACTGTAAATAGAACCATTTGAAAATGCTGTAAAACTCTCAAATAATCAATTGGTTCAGCTGTGAATATGAGGAAGTCCGTTTGACCAATTATATTTTTCAAAAATATTAAGCATTAAAAGACAACCTTATTTGAGCTGAAAAGCAGAGAAAAACCCAAGTGAAATTCTCCTAATTTTGTTATAATTTTCACCCAAAGAGGGTATTCTTAATCCAAAAATGGAGTATATTTTTTCCTCACGGGCTAAAAGAATATCGCATCTTTACATATGTTTTGGCTTACTTACACAGCTGTATAGTTTGCCTGGCTACAGCAACACAGCTACTGCCCATTATTTTTTTGATAATTTTCATTCAAAACCTGACATCCAGTTTCATGCCAGGAGCAACTTCTCTAAGAACAGCAATGAATGCATAAGCTTTCCAATGCTGAGTGTCAACCATTGACAAAAAAATCAAAACAAAAACAAAAAAAAGAAAAAAAACCCCAACAAACCAACCAGCAGTTCTGCTAGGTCCTGTCATTGTTCTGGTCTCCATGTGAAGAATTGGTTATTCCTCTTCATCCTTATCTGCATCCATTGATACACTTGGTTAGAGTATAATGGTACTGAAAGCTTCAACAGTTTGGTTTGTTGCATGTTTCTTAAGATGGGAGCTGTTGAGTTAGAAAACTATAAGGCATCAGAAAGCAGCTAAACAGTTGCTGAAAGCCGAAAACTCCATCTGTCAGTAAGCAAGCAAAGTGGAAGGGAAAGTAAAATTACTGAGCTTATCTCCAAAATTTAGCTTGATCTATGTTTAATCACAAAGGCAATCCATTGTGGTAGCATTAAACAAGAGGGTTTTGAGATTTTTCAAAATTTTAGGTAATCCTTGGATTAGAAAAATCTGAGAAATGATAGGCAATACAATAGTATTCTGGGGAAGGGAGGGCATGTAGCTGAGTTATGGTGCCACTCTCCAGAATGTGATTGTGTTTCTGCTGCAAATATTATTGAAAATATACCCCATGCCATTCCTGTGATCCACCAAAAGACCTGCCCACACAACTGCATACAACTGCATGACTATAGCTGTCCTCCTTGGATCCACTTCATGAGAGTTTGGGAAGTGCTGTGTCTCAAATGAATGGTGGTGTCTTTGTCTAAAATTCCCAGATTTGGATCAATGTGAAGCCAAGACCGCAGATGTAGTTTAATGTTTCCTTTCTATTGACTCACTTTTAGTCAGAGGGATTAAAACCTCCCTACAGGCATGTACAGGCCCAAGGGAAACTTCTCTGGAAGCACACTGGCATGGGGTGGCTCCTGCGTTTCCCTCTGTCCCCTCCAGGATTATTTAGGAGACTTTTCCTATCCTTTGTCAGGTCTGACTGTAGGAATGTCTCTTGATTTGAAAGCTCAAGAAAACTGGCTCAACAAGGACTACTAGGGTGATGGTGCAACTTCAATGGTAAATGCTCTTCAGGCTTACTCTTAGGTGATTGTCAATGTGGATAGTTATTTTTATTTTAATTTTTTACTTTTCCCAATTTTAATGAACTGGAAAGCATCCACTGAAACTTGATCATCACCATAACCACATCTTGGCTGAAGTTCTGCAGTTCTCAGAATCCAGTCTGGACAGGAGGATTTATAGTTTTCCATTTAAGACTCAAAAATGGTCTTCGAGAATTGAATACAGAGTCAGAAGTTCCCAGTGAATCTGGCCTGAATTTTGAAATTTAAGAAAGATTCCCCAAATACTTATATTCCTTGTAACATTAAAGAACATTCAGCAAAGCAATTACTAAACACATAGAAATGATTAATAATTGCCATTTATAAACATATATATCCTGCTTTGAATATCTCATTTTGCCTGCATTATGTTATTGTTACTGTCCATTCTGCTGCTTCCTAGGCTATTGCTTTTATTTCCTGGGAATGGTGCTGGCCAGCTGAACTCAAGGTGTAGAAGAGTGTTGCATGTGGATTCTGGCTCAACTTTTTCTTTTTCCTGCTATGTTTGCCAAGAATTACACAGGCGAAAATGTCACCTTGTCAACAAGGACAATCCTATTGCAATTGCAGATGAGGAAAAAAAGCATCTATTTGTTAGCATGGAAATATCAGAGAATGTTTCCTTCCTGCCCCGATCATTCAGTTCCATGATGCTGTTGTTCACATCCAAAAAAAGATGCACAGTTTTGGTGCAGCCATGTAGCATGAATGACTGAGAGAGGACGTGAGACCTCTAACATCTTATCACCAGAAAACCCCCTCAAAGCGAGGTCAACAGATTCAGATCCCAGCAAGGCTGACCTTGGCTCTCTAGAGCTGGGTACAAGACTAATATCCCAAATACCACCCCAGCATCGTTGGATATCAAGTACATTTAGAACCATGATGGCACTGTTACACTAGTCTATTACTCATCTCCAACAACATCCAGACCCAATTTTCAGGGTACAGCTGTAACCTATGTTGTGCCATGATACAGTCTCAATGACAGGTTTATCAAAGTTCTCAAGTCAAGGATGATAACATAGCTTCACTTCACAGAGACTCCTACTCTTGAAGAGTGCCAGAAGGCTTGTGCTGATACTTGTATAGCCATTGTCCCGCAGCCTGGCAAGACAAATCAGTTGCATATATGTGTATTTATGCAACTATTTCCAAACTGTCTCTGTGGCAAGTATATTCTGCATTTCAGAATGGAAAGCTAAGAGTCCTGCCAGATTCATCTACCAGTTTTTAAAACTCCAGTCAGTTTAATGCCCTTATTTTCGATTAAAATCCTTTATCTAGGACTCCATATTCCATTCATTGCCCTCAATACTCAGGATTCATCTCGAAAAATGGCGCTGGTCATGATTCTGTCATTATGTGGTTCCTTGTTCTACCAACCAATGGTCTGCGATTCTCCACAAACCCCAGGAGCTTGCAAAGACGTGGGAATAAATTGCACAGTTCTCCCTCAGTAAATATGAAACGATGCTTCCATACACTTGCCTTGGATCTGTCTATTCAAGACATCTAGGGAGACACAGGGCGGCTGGAGCAGAGCCCAGGCTGCAGGCTGATCCTGTATGTGCAGCATTATATGTTGCTTCAGAGGCCAGCGTTGCTGGCTCTGCAGAAATGTACTTACGACCATTAAAACAAAGCAAAACCCCCCAAAAAAACAGAAAAGGAGGCACATCTAACAATAGATCAAACCAAAGAAATATGCCTTGAGCAGCATTGTTTTCAATGGTCACAAGCTTATCAATGAATCACAGAAAGCTCCCAGTGAGCCGTGCCATACCAAGATGCTCCAAAACTCACACCCCGGCTCCTGTTCACCCAGCAGCTCCCAGGGAGGAATGGCACACAGTTGTGTGCTTTAATGACCTGACCCCCCCCTAACACAGGTCCTGTTGCTGCTGGTCCTGCCACAAACCTGAAACAGAGACTTGTTTAAAAAATGTATATAAATCAGGCAGAAGTCCTCCGAGCTTCAGACCGCAGCCCATTACAGTCTGTAAGACAGGAGAAAGACATAAAATATGGCTTTGTTTGCCCATATCAATTGCCTTTTTATCTCCTGTCTTCTTGGCGCAAAGGCATTTGAAGTGAGGAGATGTCAGTTTTGTTATGTACGTTCACAGTTTCATTGTAATAAATTATGTCTTTGACACATTTTTGTAAAGAAGGAAGGAAAAGGAAAAAACCCTTCCCTAACTCTTGTAGTCTCAGGTACAGAGAGATCACATGCATTCAGCTGATGATTTTTGACATCCAGAGAAATAATATAATTCAGTTGTCCTAAATGAGACATCAGAAGACACTCTTCAGACACCCCGCACTTTGCCATGCTGCTTTGCTGCAAGTTTAAGCCCTCTGCCCTAGTCTTTTCTACCTTGGACCCAAGGACAAATCCTTTGGAAGGTTAACAGAAGGATTGGAGCCTGTGGGAACTTGTGTGCACATCTCAAACACACCATGGCTCTCACCTTTACTCATGGCAGTGAAGAGATGCTGTGGGTCCCATTAAAGGGAGAAAGAGTTGAAGGGTCCATTGACCACATGAGTTTGAAGTAATTGTCTTCTCTGCCTGGCAGAAATTGCAAACATCTGAGAAAGCCCAGCTGAAAAGCCATGAGAGCAGGGG
Organism: Porphyrio hochstetteri; assembly: GCA_020800305.1. Taxonomy (NCBI): domain Eukaryota; kingdom Metazoa; phylum Chordata; class Aves; order Gruiformes; family Rallidae; genus Porphyrio; species Porphyrio hochstetteri. The sequence goes on along the minus strand of CM036908.1, from coordinate 61,330,151 downwards.
ATGGCTGATGTCCCATACCTCCTGGTGCTCCCTCATCCTGCAGCTGTGAGAGGCATTCATACCTGCTGCCTCGCCACTGCTTGCTCAGTCACAAAACCTGTCTATCAGTGATGCTCTCTGTGGGGGATTAATTAAAGTTTGTAAAGCACTTTGGATATATACTCAGAAGAAATATCCTAGAGAAGCACAAGATATTTAATCCGTTGATAATATTTATTTGGCTGATACATGCGCTAGAAGAGGAAGGAAAACCAGGGCACGTGTCTGTTTAAAAACATCCTTTCTCATTAAAAAGGACCAAGCTAAATTAAAATGTTTGTGGAATGTGTTTCCTGTCACCCTCAGGCCTGGGGGGAAGGTACTGGAGGAGGATTTGCGGCTGTAGTTTGTGGCTATGTGAGCACAACTACAGGGCTTTCTATGACTTGTGAGACTGAGGCATGACTTGTTTCATTATTTGTGATACTGCACACTGTTCATGCTTGCATTACTGTGTCATTTGGTTCAGCTACAGCAGGCATTAATTGTTTATCCAGAAGAAAACAGTTTATGCTTCTTTTTGTCCATTTTTTAAAAATTTACGTAGAAGCGAGTGACTTTATGTTACTGTGCAAGACCCAGCTGGAATCTTTCCTGAAGCCCCTGGTAAAAATTGGTGTGTGTTTTGTTTCACTATCTAAAAATCTTTAATCTTTCAAAACTGACATAAAATACATAGTTGCTCCTTGCACTTTATTAATTTTAATTTGTTGTGATCCCATATTTGCTGTTTTAAGAATCCTCCCAATCTAACATCAAGGCTCAAAGCCAGACCAACAGCCTATGGTGCAAACTTCACATCTGTATTGCGTTACGCTTGGCAGGAGAGATAGGTGGACTCATTTACTGGAGCTCAGCATGGGGTGAGGGTTCAGAGGTTATCATTCCTGATGGCTTACATCTTTACAGATGTTTTCCCTTTATGAACAACAGCACTGCTTGTCAGTCACAGCTCAAACCTAAAAACCAGATGCCTATATCTTCTTTTCATAATTATTTCCATGTTTTACAGAGTCCCTTTTTTAGAGTTTGGTAGTGGGGAAATGATTACAGATTTACGGTTGCAAGAGATTAGTTAACATTTTAAATGTGTGTGGAATATGACAAACTAAAATAATAGTGAAAAATATAACCATAGTCAAAACATATGTGAAACCTTATCTGCAACAATCTTGACTTAATATTAAAGCCTGTATCACATTTTTCCAGTCTTGCCACTGTGGGAATACTGAATGCACACATGTAATATACATTGCTATAGAATTGATTATCTAGATGATATATTACAGTAATACCTAAATTTGACTGGCTCAGATTTAGGTACATGACTCATTAGAGTAGTGACCTTTAGTTTAGTCCTGGTTTGGTTTGGTTTCTCTAACCATTTACAAAACACCTGAAGAGCAACACCCGGGTAAGATCAAACGGCATTTGAGAGAGGGAACCTCATAACCAGAGGTGAGGTCATTTACTCAAATCTTGTGGGGACCCTATATGACAATTAAGAAATGGACTTACTTTTTTCTCCTGAGCAGACCAGATTGCTTGCAGTGACTAACAATATTTGTGTTACAAATCCAGCCTCAGTCTAAAGAAGAGTTCCTATGATCACTTTTTCTGCAGTAACTTTCATCCAACAGAGAATAGCTCGCTTCTGGTCACTGGGAAATTTTAGTTGTTTGGAAAATACAGAGATTGTTTCAGATTACAAAGAACAGGTCACAAAAATGCAAGTCTTTTAAAGGGTTTACCCTCTTCAACTAATCTTCAGTAATCAACTGCATACAAACTCCTTGGCATCGGGAGCATGAGCCAGATCAGTTGTGTGAATTTTAGACAAAGTGGTACTACTTTGCAGAGCAACAGACTTGGAAGTCACACAAGACCAGTTACCACACCTTAGCTAAGTGGAAAATCATAAATTCCTTCCATTAAATGAATGGAGATTATCTGACCATTTCTTATTTAAATATTTAATTTATAGTCATCCTTTTTTTTTTTTTTTGTAATACTAGAAAGAAATGTACTTTTTGTCTGCATATGGTTTTCAAATTCTAGCTGTGATTAGATATGCATAAGTTCTTTATAGTAAAGAGTACCTACGGTGACACAGACTTGAAATCTGCATTATGCGTCTGGAAAGACTGAGTGGGGATGGGTGACTTGTCACAGGCAATAAAAAATGTCAGTGGCACATGTTTATGTGTAGTCTGTGAATGCTGTTTGATGTACTTATCAGTTCCTTCCTACAATATGTCGTAGTTACCGAGCAGCACAGCTTGGCTATTGATGGGTAAAAGAAGCAGCAGATAAGAGAATAGGCAGACAGTGATTTGGATTCTGCAGATGATATTTTGCAGGTTGGAAAGGACAAAAACAATCTGCAAGCACCAGCAGCTGAGACAGCCTCAATAGGAGATAATTCTGAGCTTGAGACAGAGAAAAAACATACGCACAGTAAACCACGCAAATCAGGTCTAAATGGTGCGGCATTTGACAATAAGGCAGAAAATGACGGAGTTGGAGGTTGTTCCATTTTTTTCAACATCAGCTTATTGTTGGACTGGTAAACTATTAACCTCTTGAGGGGGAAAAAGCCATGGAGATGGAGCATTCTGGTATAAGGCAAACTTGTATAGGAAAGAGGGAGGACTGAATAATGGTCCCTCTAAACGTCATCATTGACGTCTCTGAGTCCTCTGAGAAAATCACAAGAGGATAAGAAGCAGCCTGTTGGAGGAAGGCAGTGGGGGCATTTTCCAGTATTCAAGGATGAGAGATTCTTTTTTCCACTTCACCATTTCCAGTTGAGTGCTGTGAATTCTGTGAATATTCTGTGAATATTTAAATCTTAAAAAAACAACCAACCAACCAAACAAAAAAAAACCCCAAATGAATAAGCAAACAAACCAAACATCACAAAAGCAGTGAGGCTGTTTTATGCCTGCATCCCTCTAACATGCCTGGGGCACTTTCCCTTGGAGTAGATGCTGATCAGATGAAGAAGGCCAAATGGAGCTACCAGCCATTTCTTTGTCACTGCAACATTTTGCAGGAGAGTGCAATACTTGTGGATAAAGATGACGACCAACTGTGGCACCATGCCATAGAACTGTCAAATTATCTTGAGAGAGGATGGTAACGAATGTGTATCACTGCTACATGTGATTTGCTTTTAAGCAGGTAGGTAGGGCTGTGACTACACGCCATCAAATCATGAACAAAAGGAGAGCTATCCAATTTTCTGCCTTGCTAAGGAAATGAATACTTTTAATGACAGCTGAAGACTTTCAGTTTGCCCTTCCTTTTGTAATCTTCCTCAATTGTTTCCTTTAAGTTCAGCAAATCTAATTCTCTACTCCATAACATCAATATTGTGCTGGTATAATTCATTAATGGTTTTTGGAGAAGCTGTGTTTTCTTTTAGTGTTGTGGAAGGAAAAATGTTCAATATTCAAAATCTCCTCTGGCAATGAGATAAGTGGGATACATCATTTTACAGCACTTCCACTTCATTACTAGAATGTCTTCTGCAAGAAGAACTTGGGTTAGGGGCCCTTTTCATAATCCTTGCTGCATCCAAAATTTCTTCCCCACTTCCACAAAGAGATTTTACTAATGTCAGCAGTGCTTAGACAAGAATGTGGGACTGGTGTAAATAAAAGGACAGTGGGACAGATAGCTGCAAGAGCAAATACTGCACTCATCAGCAGAAGGTTATGTTGTCCAAAAGCTGTGGGTATGCAAGACTGCCTAAACTTTTATTCACATCTTATTCACAACATCACTATTGATACTGGTTGTGGTAATCATAAGATCCCACCTCCAAATGAAAGTACTGTACTCAAATCCATACTTAGGAAAGAGACCTAAAATATAGATTTTAGACAAGAATCATATGGTGCAGCTCAAATAATAAGAAAAACTGTGTATAATCAGTTCTGTCTGTCTCGCATTTACAGTCTTCTGCACTTCTGAGTACATTCTCCATTGTGCTGTATAGTTGAAGTATTTAAATATGGAGATTTCTTACAAAGATGACTTTCTGCTATTGCAAACTGACCTTAAGCTCTGTACATTAAAGAGTGAAGTTAAAAAATATGTGCATTAAGGATACTTCCAGTACATAGTGCATGTCTTCTGAACACTTTTTATCTAGTTCTGATTAAAAGCATTTCACCACCAAGACAACTTTATGGGTTTATGACTTACTGACCGTCCTGTTACTATGTAACATAGCTAATTGGCATTCTCCTTGCTTTAATCTCTGATGTTCGATTCTGCTAAATCTTTAAAATATGTTTTTGGCTGCATCACTCTGTAAGTCTTTAAAATAAAGTCTCCCCAAATGCTTTTCTTTTTCAGTTTTATTAAGTTCTGTTTAACAAATAAATGCAAGGAGTGGGGAGAAGGGAGAATGCATGAAATATTCATAATGACCAATATGATACAGTCAATAGATAGGGCTTGTTAAGCTAAAAGCTTGTTTTACAAGGCATTCAAGACTGGCTTCTCAACTGGGACAGTCTGAAATAGCTCTGTGTAGATCATGCTTTCCTGTTGTTTTTCCCAATAGTGACAGAGGCAGAACCAGCAGAAGGAGGAAAAATTTCTCCCCTTTAATCTAGTGTTTGTCTGCAATAGTCAGGAGAAGCAAGTCCCTTCTGGAGCTCCTGCACACTGACTTTGGATGCTAAAACATCATTTGGAAGAGATGCACAAAAAATGTGGATAGGGCCAATGTAATTCAAAGCAAGCATTTGTTTCTATGCAAATGTGCACATCTCATCCGTTGGAGCTGGCTGTGGGGGCTTGTGACTCTCTCAGGGGTAGTGCCGTTTGGGTCTGGCCATGGAAATGGTGGAGACCATGAATATGGGTAGAGGTCCGTGTGACAACCACAAATAAACCTCTTAGGAAAAAAGTCTGAGGGGTATGTGAAGGTTATAAAAATGTAGTGAGAGCTGAAGGACCTAGATGCAGCACAATTCGTTCATAGGGTATCCTGCTTTGTCCAGAAGACTTTGTACAGCACATCTTGCTCCTTCAAAGGCTATCAGGGACAGCATGAACCTCAGCTCTTCACTGAGACAAAGGCATCTCCCTTTACAGCCAGAGACAAGAGGAATTAGTTTGTTTGCACAATGTCAGAAAACAGATGTCGATTCCAGCTCCTCAATCTGTACCCTTTAAAAACCCAACAATTAACCATGTACTTCTGGGGGTGTCTGTGCCACAGACAGATCCTCCCAAGGTGGCAGGAAATGATTTGGGCAGGCAGTGGGTCTCTTGCAGTGCTGTCTGCATTCAAGGGCTGCTGAACCCTGCACATGACAGAGAGCTTGGACCAGGCAATGGTCAGCTCTACTTCATCTTCCTGATGCTTCATATGAACTTTGAGTTGAAAAGGGGAAAACACAGTAGCTGTGTACTATTTTTTTGGCATGAAATGGGAGTGAAATCCTTATGGAGTGTAAAAATATGATGTGAAGGCAATGGGAAATGGTGAGGAATGTTAGAGAGATTTCCATACATGCTCATTTCTATACATTTCAGTCAAAAGGACATAATTGTGGGAGACTCTCCCCATTCAAACAAGTAAGGGGTTTGTTTGTTGTCACTGATAAACTTGTGGTGGCTTCTGGAAATTCTTTACCAAAAAATGAAGTCTCAGAGAAAATATTCTGTGGCATTAGGTGTCTGTGTGGTTTTGTGCCTTTTGAGAGCCTGCTATTTGTGTAGGACAATATGTCAATTAATGCCATTCCTGTAACATGTCGCTAGAGGGACATGAAAACATGGAATAGATTAGCTCCTGTTGTTCTTAGTTATTGCTCTTTAATGTGGAAAAACACAACAGGGATGATTTAGGGCTTTACCTTCTCTAACTGAATGAAAGAGCTTTAAAACATGATCTTTGAACTGCTTGATGCTTGTTTAAAACAAAAAAGAAAACACATACTAGGGCTGAAGATAAAGTAACTGTATAGTGGCACACCAGCAAGTCTTCAGTGTAAGATACAAAGAAATTTGTCTCTGACAGCTCAATGGAAATTAAATTTCTAATACCAGATCTTTATTTTAGGCTTACCCACACATGCACATATTTCTTTTCATAGCGTAGATAAATAGTATTAGACCTACTTTGAGTCCATAGAGTGAGCTCAGATATGAAGTTTTCATTGTTGCCTTTGGATTTTTCGGCATCTGTGTGGGAAAAGGAGGCTTTCTCATGGGCTGCTGCAGAAATGCTGCTGTGCACATCTGTGGGGCAGCAATGCAATGGCTCCATAGCAGCGACTGTTGTGCTACAATCAGTTCTGCTCCATCCTTGTCTGGCATCAGGCCAATGAGTCCAGCTTCAATCCTCCACAGCCATCCCATCAGGACCATCCTGGTGCTGGTCTGAGAGGGTAGGCAGCAGCTGCAATGGCTGTCCCCAGGTGTTTGAAACCTGCTGCCTTCCAAACAAGACCTGCGATGACTGCTTGCAGGATGCCACCTGTGCCTGGCGGGGTGCCACAGGTGCCCTGGGACACTGTCCAGACTTCAAGTTTGCAGACACAGCAGGAACACAGACCAGGGAATCCTGCTGGTTTAAGCTTATGATATTGTTCTTCACAATTATCCTGAAATATACCTATGGGCACTAAAGGTGTGTGCAATCAAAAATTGGTAGTAACCAGGTTTAGGTTACAAGTAATTTGAAGGGAAGTGCCACAACTCCCTAAAACATCTTTTTCATAGAATCAGAATCCAAGACTGGTTTGGGCTGGAAGGAACCTCAAAGCTCACCTAGTTCCAGCCCCCTGCCACAGGCAGGGACACCCTCCACTAGCCCAGGCTGCCCAAAGCCCCATCCAACCTGGCCTTGAACACTGCCAGGGATCCAGGGGCAGCCACAGCTTCTCTGGGCAGCCTGTGCCAGGGCCTCACCACCCTCATAGGGAAGAATTTCTTCCTCGTATCTAATCTAAATCTCCCCTTCTTCAGTTTAAGGCCATTATGCACTGTCCTGTAACTACACAGCCTTGTAACCAACCCTTCTCCATGTTTCCTGTAGTCCCTTTAGGTACTGGAAAGCTGCTGTAAGGTCTCCCCAGTCTTCTCCAGGCTGAACAAGCTCAACTCTCTCAGCCTGTCTTCATAGGAGAGGTGCTCCCGTCCTCTGATCATCTTTGTGGCCTCCTCTGGACTCACCCCAACAGGTCCATGTCAGTCTTGTACTGGGGACCCCAGAGCTGGATGCCATAGATCCAGGTGGGATTTCAAAATAGCAGGGCAGAGGGGCAGAATCACCTCCCTTGACCTGTTGCTTTCATGACAGCCACCAAGAGAGCATAGTTGAGAGGTACTCTCTTGGCCAGTCTGGTTTCCAGACAGCTGCAAGCACATTTTGCCTCTGCCTAGCTCAGAGACACAGGACTTGCAGACATTTTGCACGCATCCTTTGCCTCCAAGTATCCACTGCAGCCTTGGCTGTCCAAAGCTGCCTCCAGGAATCCCTGTAAGGCAAAGGCATGCAAAATGCATCAAACACGCCTGGGGGAATGAAAGAGTGTGCTGGGGACACCCACATCTCCATCATCCCCTGGCTCTGCTCCAGGAGGGGAATTTTACTTACACACCATTTGACCACAGCAACAGCAAGGGAGCTCAGTATTGTTTTTCCTTCCAAACAACCCTTTGGGTGGCTTTTGTTTTGCATGAAGTAATTAAGGAGAGGAAGCTGAGCCCTTTCCCTTCATGCCTTTGTTTCGCCTGTGTATCACATTACAGGTGCGGGGGTCATCGTGTGAGCATGTTAAAAAATTAGTGGCAATAAATAGCTCCAGAAGAGGATTTGTGTTACTGCTGTTTCGGTGGAAAACCAGACAGATGCTGGCCTTTTCTTTTTTTTAAAACTCTTTTCTGGCTTGTTTTTATTTATTTTATTTTTAAAGAATGTGAAGACTCAAGAGAGCATTTAGGTTTAGTTTGTCCCTCATTAACTCTTGAAGGGTTACACATGCAGAGTGATTAGTTACATGTTGTACCTGTCACTGCTCTGCCCTTTGTTCAGTCTAGCTAAAATATAGTAGTACCTCATTTCAGTAAATGAGGTACAGTTTACCTAGAGTAAAATGTGCAAGTTCTTACAGAAAGTGCAATAATTGCAATTGATTTACTCTTCTATGGGGAAATAACGTCTGTCTTAAACAATAACATCAGCTTTTTCTTAATTGCATTACGTTAATATCATATTAATCTGTATTCGTATCCACACACAAAGCTGTGAAGCACATTTGGGCTGTGGGGGTTATTTCCTTCCCTAATGACACACAAAACTCTCAAAAGATGCTACCAAGTCTGGGAAGTCCCTTTTCACCCGTTTCAGAGTGGAAAGACGAAAGGAAATTTAAAAAAATAAAACAAAATACTGGCCTGTAATTAAGGAAGCATCTCACCTACCATAGCCCACAGATTTACGTTTATTTTTGTTGTTAAACCAGTGGTGGGGATGATTCCATATTAATGATGTGTGGGAGCTCTGGACTTTTTCTTATTCCTGTCACAGAGCATCTGCTTTCAACAAATTTTTATGCACATATGTGACCTTTTGGCTGCCTACACTTAAGTGCACCTGTCAGGACAGCATCGTGCCTCCTCATGACTATGAGCATGAAGGAAAGCTGCCTTTGTGGCCCCATGAATTTCATTCTGTGGCAGAACAACTCCATCTTCTCCTAGCCATGTGGTGCATGCATGTGGGTCCTGACTTCAGAGAGCAACCAGCCACTCGATTTCCAGGTGACACCAGTCCCAGACAGCTTTCTGGGATGTCTGAGGGGATGTGGTGGCAGATTTGAATTGGTACTGAGATGCCCTGGCGTGGCAGCTCCCAGGCCGCAGGATCACTGCAAAACCCAGCTGCAGAGATAGCTGGCTCCATTGGGGAGGGAGGCTGTGACAAAGCTGTGACTCAGCCTGTAACACCAACACTTTTCAACAGTCAGAGATAAAATTCTGGACACTTTTCTCCTTCCTGAGATCAGCCTATGCACCTCGTGAAAAGCATTTTCCTGTGTACCTGTGCAGTGTCCTTCAAAATAGATCTATCTCGTTGAGATTGGTTGATTTTTCTTTGGAGTGGATGAATTTCGGTTCAGAGGCAAAAATCCCAAGGTGTCTGATGTTGTCAAAACACCAAATTTCACAGTACAGTATCTGGCATAAAGGCTTTTTTTTGTTGGGTTTTTTTCCCCACTTTTTTCTCACTGTGAGATGGCTGTTCAAAAGGCAGGTTTTGTTTTTCAACTTTTAGGCAATTGGACACATTTGCTTACTTGGAACACAGGAAGATGAGCTCTCCAAAGAGACTTCGTCTTTCATTTTTTGCACAATTTATACCTGTTCTATTTCAAAATGGAAAAGAAGTCAAAAATGACAGAATTTCTTATGAGGCGGTAAGTCTCATTGCTCTTCTGCATTGGCTGGGTTCAAAACATCACAGGGAGAATTTTCCAAGAAGGTTATTTGTAACGTTTTGAATATGGAAACATTTCAATATTTTCAACCTGCAGTGGTTGGAAACAAACAGGGAAACGAAACATTTCCATGTTTTTTGGTAACTGAAACAGCAGGTGCTAAACCCATGAATTATGGAAGGGGAATGGGGAATTAAACTACTTTTCATCATATAACACTCAAGGACACAGTCAGTGGACTGCCCAAAGAGCAGGTAGCACAAGCATGGAGAAGCATTTTTCACACCCTACACTAATTACACGGGGGAACTTTTTGACACAGGATGTTGTGGAGGCCAAAAGTACAAATGGATTCAAAGTGGGATCAACAAATCTGATGTAGGAGGTCTATCAGGGACAATTATGATATTCTGGATGTTACTTCCAGCTCAGGAAGTCCCTGAACTACAGGCGGTTCCTGTATATCCTCTGCTTCCTATAGTTTTTCCTTAAATGTCTGCTGCTGTTGGAGGAAGGATAATGGATTAGAGGACCCTTGGTCTGACCTTGTCCTTGTGTCCCTTGTGTCCCTTGTGTCCCTCATTGGCTTGTCAGAGAACATGGATAACCAAGGTGTCCTAATGCAAATAGAGAGTATAACAGGGGGCTGAAGGAAACGAGACAAAGCAAACAAAAAATAATCACTTATTTGTTTTACATATCTTATAAAGTACTGTATTTTATACTTTTGAAAAGTATACATATTTCAGCCAACTTCATTTACCAGTCTCAGTGCCATCTGAGGACACTGAGCAGGGACTCACTACTAAGACCTTGTTAGGAAAGAGAAAACTACACATCAGAGAAGGAGGAGAGAGAAGAAAAGCAAGATGAAGATTTTAAGATGGTGTGAACAGAGAGGGCCCCATTTGGCAGCTATTTAATGCTTATCTTAATATTGCATCTGACACCCTGTTACCATAGTGATTGGCAGCTGATTGACAGGATTACGTATTGGAGCTGTCTCTGCAGAGCAAGAGCCATATTTTCAGGGAAAACATCACTTTGCTTCTGGAGATGGGACCAACACGCAGTATGCTTGGGTCAAGGGAGGATTTTGAACAGAATCTTCTGTTTAATCAACCAAATATTAACAGTTCCTTCCTACTGAAACCCAAGTGAAAGACAAATAGTCATCGGGATTTTGAGGCTGTCTAGACATCTCATCATCTTCAGGACCATCTGACAGGCCCTGTGGCAACTGCCAGGCTGGCAGCACAGAGCAACAGGGACGTAGCACCCCAGCCTTAGGGATCTCTGGTTTAAATCTAGGCCTAAAAATATTGCTTTCAGAAATGTCTCAGAAGAAAATGTCCTAAATAAGTATCATGGTAATACAATGCAAGGAACAGGTAGAAATCACAGCAATTCTCCTCTTTAAAATAGTCTGGTTTTATTAACAGGCACAGTGGTGGGAATGATCCAGCCTTGAAGGGCAAATTAGGTGGTTTGACATTTTCCCTGCAGGACATTTACCATGTCAGTAACAAGGATCTCACTCCTAGCAGTGCTGTTTCATACCTACCACTTACACAATACCCCTTGATTTTTAAGAATATGGGGCTTGTCCCTGATCAGATAGATAATCCCAGGATTTGCTCATGCATTGGTGGGATTCATGTGCACAGTGAGGGACTTTTGTTTGATTGGAATAAAGGAGTTGAGGTCCTTCAAGGACTGAGCCCACAGATAACGTGGCTGGAGTGCTCCTGACGGCTCCCTAACCCCCTTTCCTTCAGGGGAGATCTGATCCTGAATGATTTCTGTCCTGTGTAATCAGGCTGTGTAAATCAGGCCATAACGAGTGGCCAGAAAACAATGCCAGATTTCCCAACACACACACTTAAAAGTAGGGCATCCAGGAACTCACCCTTACCTGGAAAAGCTCAGAGCAACACAATAATAGCCCTTCTGTCTGCAGATGTAGGACCCTAGCTGGCTGCAGTGAGAGGAGGTGTTAGAGGGTGGTCATGCCACGCAGTTGCCAATACCCAAGGTACCTTCTCAGCTGCTCAGCAGAATTCACATCCTATTCCTAGCTGCTCTCTGGAGAAGTTGTCCTCTATGGCCCCAGGGGCAGCCTCAACGCTGTTTTTCCTTATAGCAAAGCTAGCCTCCAGTGGGGCAGATGCCCTCTCCCCCCAGTTTCTGAACAACCATGTATTTTCCCTTTCCCAGACTGTATTAAACACACCACTAATTATACACTAGATAAATGTTCAGGACACTGCAAAGCTTGGGAAGGCTCCATTGCAGAGTACAGGTACATGCAGTGTAGAGAGCACATACATAAATGCATGTTTGGGTGCACATCCCTTGTGAAACATAGCACAGACATTGTCCACTCATCAATCAGAGGCACCACGAGTGACCGAGGGGGTTTGGATCCACTCTGGGCACGTGTGCATGACTGAGTGGTGTTAAAGGCCCTCTTTCTCCATAATAGCAACTTGCATGAGTCGCAAGCTAGCACACTCGGTCTCTTGGCAGATAAAGCTGTTGCTTTTGGCTGCCCTTGGTGCATATGTTGAGTAGGTTGTGTGGCCAGCGAGGTCATTTGCTGTGACGCACAGCATGGAGCCCTCTGGTTTGCATATGGGGAGAGGGGGTTTCCCAGGTTTCTCTCAACACAGCCCAGGCAGTGTGGTGGGAGGGCTGGAGGAAGTTCATGCCTTTGCCAAGCAGGCTGGAGGACAGAGGCAGCTTGTGGAGCTGGAATATGGCTGCCCCAAAGAGACACTGAACACAGTGAGGGGGATTTTATTTCCTTAGCTAGGAAATGAAGTCTCTGTAACCTCTGATTAAGTTTTATACCATCAGCTGGAGAGGATAAATCTAACTATTTTCACATGACTTTAAAGCATCCCGGAAACAAAATGCAGTTTTTACATCTGCCTTTATTCAGCACCGTTTCTCTCTCTTCCAGTGGGACCTGGGAAAAAGCCCACTAAAACCAAAGCAAAGACTCCCACTGGCTTCAAAAAGAGCTGGATCTCCCCCTTACAGAACAGCTTTATAGGTCTCCACGCACAGAGAGCTGTTGGAGACTAGCAGTTCTCTCAGTCTACACGCCAGAGAGTGTTTCTTTATAAAGATGCTTTCCTTTGGACTTCCAGCAACAACACCACCACCACCACCTATGCGCATACACGTGTGCACACACAAAAGCCACGGAGAAGTCATCCATCTTAGAAAACGTGTTATGCCTCCTAAGCTTTTCTAAATCAAAGACTGATAAATAAAACATGGGTTCAGTGTTAAAAGGAAAAAAGAGCCCTTTTAACAGATTAAAGTGCTCACAATGCCTGACACTGTGAAATAAGAGTGTTGAGCAGCAGGGCAGTTAAGAAAAAGGACTGGTTTTGCTGACAGGTACAAGCTGTTCTGTGTCTTGTAGCAGCCATTGGCAGAAAAAGAAAAAAGCCCAAAAGCTACTTTCCTAGCAAAGTCTTCCCAGAAGGTAGCAAACTGTAGCCATCTATAACCTGAGTTTTGCCTATTCTCCAGATGAATGTTGCAATACAAAGCTTCTCTCTCTGAAGGAAGAGGTAGAAAATAGTTTTTAAGCCCACCAAAATAAACAAGCAAACAAAACTAGCAGCCCTTTCTGTTGCTGCAATGGCTTATTCCAGCAAACTGGAAACCCTGAGGCGTTTTACATAGTTGTTTGGGGTTTTTTTCTCCTCAGTGTCCTGATTCTTCTTAAAGCCCAGTGTGCTGGGTTGAGTCCTTAACAATATTTCTGATTGCTCCTCAGCAGCTGCAAAAGAAGGTAAAGCTCTATGCACAGGTAAAGCCCTATGCACTCTCTTATTCTTTCAGGACTGTGAACAGAGAGACCAGGACATCTAAATGCTGTACTTGTACAGATGGGAACACCTCTCCATATGAAGTGGCATTAACTAATTAGTTTTATTTGGTTGATCAGAAAAGCTGATCGTTAAGACTGATTTTTCTTTCACTCTTCCCTTCTGAGGTACCTTGATGGAGGGGAGTCTTACAGCGGAGGTCACTGAAAATCCTTCTGAATATTTTATCAGTTCTGCTTCTTTCGGCTTAGTCTACAAAGACAAACCCTTATGTGTGAAGGGCACGGAGCTGAGAGCAGGGGGAGGAGGGATAAACCTGTGTCTGCCCTTGCTTTATGTTCTGACCAGAACACAGAGCATGTTAGCTGTGGTAGTGGCAAACAGAAAGAATTGGTGCACCATTAGGATCTTGCTTGATATGGAGTCTTGCTCTTATTAGCAAAAAAGAGCCCCAATCAATGTTAACGAGAGACAAATGATTTTGCTTTCAGGCTGGTAAAGAGCAGTTTTACAACACCAGCTGGCATTCCATAACCTTTTAGGATTATCTTGCCTAAAGCTCCTGTGGATTTGAAATGTTGCAGTGAATGGCAATTCTTGGTAGAACACAGGCAGGCAAATCTGTGATGCTCTATTCCTAACCCAGCAGTAAAACATGGCCATGTAGGGCCCACTCTTGAAAAGCCATGTTACTGCCTCTGCCATTTGAGAAACACTTCCACCCAGTTGTATAAGCCATCTCCAAGACGTGACAAAAGACAGATGGGGGAAACCTATAAAATTAAATTGCTTTATTTATTGAAGAGAGAAGTTCTATCTTGCCCTAGGATGTCATTATGTACCCCTATTGTACGCTGTCGTAATCTGCAATCTGCTAATGACTTTAATATCTTTCTAAAATTAAAATAGTTTACCACCTCTTTATGAAAGAACACCCTTTTTGACATACTGACACCCCTGACAGGCCATGGTGTTCATGCAGGGACAGAATGGGACCAGAGCTTGGTGAACCACACCCGCCATCCCCCCAGAGAGGAAGGCTTGGCTCTGTCAGTAAAGGACATCACTAACTTCCCTAGGGTGCTGCTTTTCTGGTTTGGGGCTACGCTGCCACAGCAGCTGCAGTTTGATCGGGGGCAAAAGGGAGGTGAACACCCCATACCATAACCATATGGGACTGCCCTTTCTCTGTTCAGCAGAAGAGAAGGAGGGAATTTTGTGACTAGCAGGCTAGCTCACACTGTGTTCACTGGTCCTTGCTTAATGTCATGCCCCAAGTGAGTTTTCTATTTGTCTTCCATTTATTTCATGTCACTCATAACAGGCACCCTTCCAGCTCTAGCAGGTCAGACCTTCTTGTAGCATTTCCCTGGTTTTCAAAACTGATGGGAAGAAGTAATGGGAAAAAAAATACTTCTGCTCACAGGAAGCCATTCCGAGCTTGTTATTTAAATATGTATCTTTTCCTAAACCCGGTAAGAAGCTTGGTCAGAAAGACATGGCTTTTCCATGCTACCATGTCATTCAACTGCATCTCCAGTGCATTCATAAGGCAATGGCTTTGGTGAAACACTTCAGTTGTTACAGGCTCACCTACAGCTCACATACAGCCTGGGAGTTTTCACTTTTTGTCTTTATTTTGGTTTTTACTCATTTACTGTAGAATCGACAGGCAATGGACTGATCACTCGAGTTTGTCCACGCAGTGCCTGTGGCAGAACATTTGTTACGACTGCCTGCCCACCCGCCTCAGCCCTGACACGCAGACAGCCCCCCCCGGCTTCTGCTGACACCGACAACTAACACCCATTGCACCGGGGTTGTGTAGGGTGAACTTTCGCCTGCTGGGACAGACCAGCTCACTTCTACAGGCTACCTGATAGCTCATAGATAACAATGAAATCCTGACCGCAGCTGGGATCTGGCTAATGACCTAGATTTCATATCCCCCGACATCTTCAGCTAACCAAACCTGGGAGTTTTGAAGAAATCCACCACCGAAATTGCTCCCTCCTTGTTTTAAAATATGCTAGGTCTTTTTTTTAGTCCTTCCTTTGCCTTACCATGGGAGATGGGCAGAGTAGAGTGTCACATCCATGTCCCATAGAAATGACTCTTCCACCACTGTACTTCCTAATCCTTTCTCGGTCCCTACAGCCAGACCAGTAGTAGCAGGAGCTCTATGGCATTGAATAAAAGCAGCAAAGGATGGAGCCCCCATGCCCTAACTGTAGCACAGGCACAGGTTTAGCCAGTGAAAATGGCTATGTTCTCCACACACCCTTGGAGAACATAACCCTGATGGCAGGCATCATGCCAGTGCAGCTTTGTACTCTGCAGGTGCTAGTAAACACAAACAGCAATGTTCCTAAGTTGTGATGGAAATGTTCTGAGGGTTTGCCTGACCACTGAAGCAGTAGCAACTAACAGTTTGTGCCCAGCTCTCTGTTAAATCTCAGCTCTTCGGGAGGAACAGAGAGTCTATTTGCAGGAGGGTGGTGGTGGGCAATAGAAACCCCACCCCACGCAGAGGATTCTTCCCGAGAAGTACAAAAACCATAATGCCTCCTCCCTCTAGTTCTACAAAAAGGAATCTACTTTTTAACTAATTAACTTACTAAATATCTCTCAGTGTCCCGAGAGTTTGAAAATACCAAGCCATACCTAACCATGCTGACCAGTTTCCTTTCCCTAACACCCCGCTGGTTCTTCAGTCTTTTCCCAAGGTAACTTCTGCCAGGCTCATGGACCCATCAGAGGTATGGAAAGCTGTTGTGAGGTGCCAGACATGCATCCGCCACGTGCAGCTGGATGGGTCCCAGGCCGGCTCCTTACACATGGCGGCTGTTTCCACTTAGGAAGCTGTGGTGCTTTCAGGACGACTTCTTTCCCTGAAGCAATCACTGTTGGTTTTGGAGTAGATCTCTGAACAGATGGAGTTTCAGGAGGGTAATAAAGAGGAGGGGGCCCTGTAGGGAGTGAGTGGGGAAGCTGCTCTGGCAGAAGTGAGAGAGAGTGGAGGAGCTGGTGTGGGGCAAAGGAGAAAGGGTGAGGAGAGGGAAAGCAGAGCCTCTTTAAAGGGCTCAGACCGTAGAATGTCAGGGGCTAACAGCAGTGAAGACCGGTTTGGGCTTTGATGCCACCCTGGCTGGCTCTGTGTCACAAGACATCCTGGGGATCTCCTCCAGGTGAGGACAGTGATTTCTCCTTCAGACCAGTTCCTCCCTCTCAGAAAATACCGAGACTTCATAAAGGAGCAAACTCCTACCCTCATTTTAAGAGAGATCCTTTTGATTTCTCAAAATCAGATTGGTTTATGCTGTCAATTGTGTAATTTGTTGGCAATTTTAAACCTAAGAGAGCCCACCAAAGTAGACAGTCTCCATCCCCTCATGTTGATGTGTTCCTGATTTCTGCAAGATTCTTTTTGAAATCCATCATAGTCCAGGTAGAAGAGGCAAATATGGTAGGAAAAAAGGGTGAGAAATAGGAAGGCAACGAGAAAGAAACTTTTAATGAGAAACAATGTTAAAACCAGCTAAAACAGCACATTCATTCCGCTTTGAATTTCTGTCTCATCAGTAGCCATTTTCTCTGCATGTCTGCCCTTCCTTTCCTCTTATTACCAATAAATGCTGTTGTCTATGCCATGCTATTAACTTTCTTAATATCCCATTTTAAAAATTAATGTATTTTTAATAAAATCTCCGAATCGCTCACGCGAAGAAAATTACAGATTAAGGTGTGCAGCATATGCTGGTGCAAAAAGGAACTTTTGACATTCTCCAGCTTCCACTACTGGGCAGCAATTTTTATTTTAAAAATAATGTTTGTCAGCTGCATTCTCACTTATTGATGTTGAAATGATTTATAGCAGAAATACACACAATGGTGACATTGTTATGTTTAACTGCCTGTTTTAGGTCTAAGCCTAAGCTTTATATATTCTTATAGTAACAATATTGTTTGGCTTTCTCTTCCGTCGGTTTACTCTTGTTTTGGGGTGACTTCCTTTACCTCCCCCCACTCTGTACTCAACATGTTTCTTTTCACAGCTAATCACCTAAATCAGTTTATAATTTCTGCAAGTGAATACAGGAAGCTCAGCAATTCCTACAGTTTCTCCTTTTTGTTCTGCAATTTAACAACCTACACTTGATATTCTGGTCTCTCCTCTCATTACCTTTTGCATCAATTTGCTGAAATGAAGCTCAAAAGCTGTTGATTTTTGTGGCAAAGCTGAGACACAGTACCTCAGCTTCCTCAAAAAACTATTCAGAGGCAAAAAAATCCCCCCTCTTTTCTCTCAGAGCTGTGATTCAAGCCAGTTTATAAATTTCTTTTTAACAGATGCCCCTCCTCCACCACTGCCATATCAGGCAAGTGACACAAGTCCCCCTCCTGCCATAAAATACTCCAGTATCTCCAAAGAGGAAAAAGTGGGCAGCTGAAAGAAATTAGCACTGGCTTATATCAGAGGACAATTTGTGTCTTGAAAAGGCGATGACTCAGAACATCCTCAGGGTCCCTCTGACCAGCCTGAGTGGCACAAAGGCACTTTCATACCAGTTTCCTGCTCTGTTTTGTTTTTCTGATTAAAATCTAACCACATAATTTGAATTATTGTATAAAGGAGTTAATTTTTGCTCTTGCCATTCAGAAAACTAATTTCTCCTGCTCATGAATTTCCCCCTAGACTGAGCAAACTGAAATTCACTGCAAGTAACCAATTTCTGAAATTAAAGACACCCCAGTTAAGTCTTATTCCCAAATCTTCTTGAAAGGGAAAATAAAAAAATATAATAATAAAAAAAATCATTGCTTTAAGAAAAATGGGTGATGCATGAAATTGAAACTAGCTTTGCTGGATGAGGTGATGAGTAAAGATGAAGCACTCCTTTGTCTTCTGAGGGGACTAGCAAACAAATCAGCAAGACTGACCCTTTGGCCTCCTGAGACTGCTAATAAGGGTCCCCTGCCAATATTGTCTTTTTCTGCATGGAGCTTTCCCAGTCTGAGACTGGATTCGTAATCCTCCCCGGGTTACTGGTAGGCAGTAAAGTCTTGTTTGATTGACTGTGCAAACTAGGGGTTCTTGAGGCTGGGATTCAATCAATCCCTGCTCTGGTTATCATCTCGCCAGGTCATTTCTGTGCTATGTCAGCCTTTTGGGTTTTTGGAGGAAGATCTTTGCCCTAGGGAATCTCTTGCACTATGTGATGATACCATGCCTGATGCTATGAGGAATTAAACAGACTTCAGATGAGTGTCTCTTGACATTTACAATGTTGGAAATACCAATAAAAGACTTATAGCAGCCTCCACCTATATCCTTAAATATTAATATCTTCTGGATGGATTATCATCTGTTGTATAATGATGCTGCCCTGTAGAATTAGAGGCTGCTCTGGAGATCCCTACCTAGCCAACCCAGCTAAATCCTTGTAGGGGTCATTTCTGGGGGCTTGTTTTGTGTTGTCATTGTCAGAATTTCTCAAAACAACACAAGCAAAATCACAGAACTAGCAATTTCCTGCAAAGGATGTTTTCAGAAGCTCCAAATAAAAATGCTCTCAACAAACTGTGCAGGATCCTGCTTAGAAGATCCAGCTACAGACTTTCAATATGATCCCATGTTACCATGAAGACTAGAAAAAGCTCCCAACATGATAGACACTTTATGGATTATATATATTTTTTTTTCTTTTTGACCAAAACTAATTTATTTCAACAGCAAAGAATGGAAAAAATCAACTGAGACCAACACTAATGGTCCTTTCTACAGTTGTGTTTCCAAACATACAACCAACGTTGATACTCCACCCCTTCCCTTTTCAAATTCATGATTTCCTCTGAAAAGGTTTGTACTGAAATGTTGAAAAGCCTGTACTCTAATTTGCAGTTTACCTGTGCTAGAGGTTCTAGCTGAAATCAAAGACCCCTTTGTGCTTAGTCACTGTTCAGGCAGAGCAAGATTCAGTCCCCAAGCAAAACACTTTTCAGATTAATAAGGCAAAACAGACCAAACAGATAAAACATGGACAAGCAACTTTCCTGAGACCACATGTAAAGCAGATCATTGCCAGGGTCAGGGACAATATCCACAGCCCTTCAACACTATTACTACTTTCCCATTTCCCAAAATCACTCATATTCTGTGTGAAAAAAAACACCAACAAACCCCAATTTGATTTAAATAGCATTGGGCACTTGCTTTTTTTTTTTTTTCTGCCGATACAGTGGGAATAATATAAAGTTAGCAAATTCCACTTAAACACAGAAATTCAGCATTCCAGACCAGCAACAGACTCCTCAATATAGAAACTCCTCTTAGAGTGATTGGGATGCTTGGAGAAATACGTTTTATTTCCAGATCTTTTATCCTTTTTTGCTTTTAAGAACTTTAAATTAACTACATAAAATTCACACTGCTTCCTCAAAGGGCAGAGCACTGGCACTATTATTTTTTTCTTCCCTCTCTCCAAAATCCCCATCCCCCTTCCACATCCACTTATTTGTTGAGCAGGCAAATGACTGCATTTTTGCTAATTGGCCATCTGACACACCCCTGACTGGCAAATTGGCTGCCACCTCTTGGCATGAACAAATAAATGCAGAGTGGTTAGTGCCTTTCCTTCCATATAACACTAATCAGAGTTGCTGACCCTGTCTGGGAGGCAACTTTCACAACCCTTTTAGGATGCTCTGTCCATCTGACTCATTTACTTCAACGTGGCCAAATATTACTAAGGGAAGGACTAGAGAGATGCATTGGTCATGTAGGAATCTTAGTTATAAAAGCCTGGCTTTAAAAAAAAAAGCCTGATGGTGTGACTAAAGGCACTGGACTGCAGGGTTTAAAAAAACCCCTAATTTATTTAAACGCCACGTGCAGATTCAATACGTCACTATTGCAGGTTTTATGGATACAATGGAGAGTTTAGGACTCCAACTACGCTTACCACAACCACAAGAGATTCACAAAATGCGCTATTGCCAACACAGCAGAGACACGAAACACAGTATAACAACCCGCAGTAGAGTCACAAAATGAACTATTACTGCCCGCAGGCAATTCACAGGATTCAATATTGCAACCACAGCAGACTCATGGAACACCCTATCACAACTCACAAGTGCACTAAATACTACACGTGTTTTAGTCAACCACCTGCAACTACAAATTTAAAGCATATCAAAGATTCACTTACCCCTCTCCAAGTAAGGGTTCTCAATATGCTACCTTAGCCAGCATCCTGGTCAAGGGGGAAGGGTCTCCTCACAGAGTTGGAGAAGGACTCCCCATTCTCAGCGCAAATCTGAGGGGCTTTATTTCCTTGATCTATGTGACAGTGGGCAGGACTGTGCCTGAGTGGACAATACCACCTTCAATGTTTGTCATTAGCAGTGTTCCCCCTTATTAAGGCTGAGGTTCACTTTGGTGTGCCCTATCTTTTGCATATCTTTGTATTGTCGGGGCCCATTGAAGCCAAATGGAGACCATCTGGCTTGTCTTTACCTTACTTCTAGGCAGCTGAATAGTGGTTTGATGGGGATGCTAGTATATTCTTTGTTGAAGGAATTCAAGGCTCAAAACAGGTTAATTTCTTTGAAAGGTGAATGGAGTGCACAGAGCTTGACTGAGTTCAAGAAGCATCTGGAAGATACACTCAGTCCCATGCTCTGACTTGGCTGGCCCTGTGTGGAGCCAGGAGTTGAAGTCTCTGATCCTTATGGGTCCCTTTCAACTCAGAAAATGATTCTATGAATTTTGCAGCACTGCCCTGTTTAGTCTCAGTTTACAGGGCAACTCAAGTTTGAGCTATCTACACAACTCCCCATGAGTTGTCTCTGCAGAGATGGGGCCTCAAGGCAATCCAAGGCTGAGTCACGTTTACAACCCCCCATGAATTGCCTGGTGCACTAGAGATTGAAACCTGTTTATGGGAATCAGGGCCAGGCGATCCTTACAGGTGGCAAGCCTAAAATGCCCTGGCTTAAGGCAACAGAACAAGAGTCATTGACAATCCAAAGACATGTTGCTTAATGTTATTTATTACAGGGTTGAATCTTAGCCAAGAGAGCACTGACATTTTACCTTTGTAGGTAAAAGAGAGCCCTGTTGGACACAGCTTGAAAGTGATTTAAGAAAACCAACACCAAACTGTCTTGTAAGAGAAAAGAGGCAACACCAGTTTAGGTTTGATTTGGCATCTCATTCCTTGTGCATTTGCTTCTTTAAATCCATTTCATTGTCTTTGTTCGTAGAAAATTAGTTTCAGGCCTGTCAATGACATTTATTTCATGATGTAATTAAAAAAAAAAAAAATTATGTGTGGCAGTGATGGTTGATCGTGCTGGAATTAATCTTATCCAGTTTCTCTGAACCAAGCAAGAATGGAAAAACTCCTGTGCTATTTCTTAGCCTTGCTCCTTAGCCTTCTATTGTCAGAATTGCCGTGCTGGGGGAGAGGGAGGGAAGGTATTTACACCCTCATCTCGGTCTGAAATAGGAGGGTGGACACTTTAAACTCCCTTATGTGTCACTGGGTAGATTTTCAGCTGGTGTGAGCAAAGGCAATAGTGAGAATAGAGCTCACCCTGCTTCCTTCTTGAGTTCTTTCTGTGGGTTTTGGTCTTCTGTTTGTCAGAGGGCACTGGGGACTCTGTTGTGGTTTGTGCGGGCAGCTTTTTCAGTAAACTAAGCAATCTGCTCTCTGCTTGCAGAGACCTGCCCTCAAGGACCCTATCAGTCCTTTCCTGTTTTTATTTTCACAAGTTCCCAAGAACTGCCCTGAGATGCATTACACATGCTGAGCAGTGTGCTCACACACCACTAACCACAGCTTTCAGCCACTTGCTTAGTATCAGCCTGGTACTTACTGTACTCATGTCTAAGTGAGTAAGCAACATCAGGAGTGATTCTGGATCTCAAAAATCAAAAAGTAGCCTATTCTGCTTTGGTTTTTTTTACATTGATCCTTTGACATTTTCCTGTGAAACCAGAAACCTTGTATATATGTGTCTTCCCAGACTTTTGCGATCAGGAGAGGAGCAGTCCAAGGATATAATCTAATATAATTTATAGACCATATGGTGTCAGCAGGTATGAAATGCGGGTTAGCCATGCAAAAAAGCCCAGGCAGGACAGCCTAGGGTAGCACTAGATGCCTGTGTTGCGCTTCATGAATCATTCCCCAGTATCTTTCTGTGAGCCTCACGGGAGTTGAGAGACGGCCCAAAATCTCAGAACAGGTATAGCAGCACCTCTCACAAATGCCTGAGTGAAAATTGCTGGTGGTATTAAACTGACATCAGTTCTGGCTGACCTACACCACAATGGACTTACTCTCTGCTTACCACTGAGAGGTACCTCTGTTCACATCACTCACTGGCATGACCAGCTGCAATTACTAACCGATGTGGTTGTACCATTTCCAGAACTATCTTTGCATGACTCTCCTTAGCTCTTCCAGTCTGAAGGTCAGCCCTCCCCAGGGCACAGCCCTGACCTGCACTGCGCTTGCAGGTACATGTTGTTTGAAATGGAAGTCCCCATAGCCCCCCACAATGCCTGTACACAAGGAGTAAGTCCGCGCCCAGCCCTGAAGTTCATGTAACATCTTGTACAGAGCCTGGAAAGAGAATTTCTTTTCTTAGAGTAGCTTATCTTATTTGTCAATATACTCCCACTTCCCGAATAACGGCATTTTATGTACCATGAGAAGGTTAGTCCCCCCTCCTCTTTTCGTTTAAGGCCTAATTCATACGCAAGCTAATTTGTTCTGGCTATTATCACAATTTATTTCCGTTGCTACAGGGCAGCCAATAACTTTAATAAAGGAGGTTCCAGTTACCCAATCTTCCCAGTTAATAAACTGCATTGAAATACCCAGAATGAATTGGCTCCCACATGCTACAAATACAGAAAATTACCATGCTCTAGTGTTATCACTACCACACAGGTACAATTAAATGTGTGTTATGCATGGAGCTGCACAGAACATTACCAGTAATGTCAAACGCAATTAAAAAGGAACTATTGTGTGGCTCCATCTGAAAAATCAGCCTGCTTGTATGTACTTTACGCTGGATTACTCACTGGATAGGGCAATATTGAACCACTTGGTGCTTGGGATTCGCAGGAGAGAGCTAAGTAAACAAAGGAGCACAGTCTGCCAGAGAGATGGTTAATAGTGAGGAGCCGAGCCCTTCCACCTTGGATGAAAGCATGAGATATTTATTTCCTGCATCACTGGAACACTATTTGTTCATTAATGTTGACCTTATTGGGTATAGGCTCTGTTCAGAGGGTTGCAGGTTTTGTTCAGCCATGTGCACTATCCTTCTCCGATAGAAGTGACAGTTTTATACAACTCCACTGCTCTGTTTAATAGATCATCTTTCCATCACGTTATGCTCTAGTTCTTCTCCCTTTATCTTTAAATCTTTAAGTCTCAACCTTCTTTTTATACCCTTGTCAGCCCAAAGACACCCCTGATCCATGCAATCGCTACAGTAAAAGTGTTGGTACCTTCCTGTGTCTCAGCTCTTGGAAACAAAAATCTTCTCTTGAGACCTATCACTATATTACACAAATATAAGCTCAGTATTTTGATTACTTTTATTTGGTGGTTTCTTCTGCTTACAGTGCTGTGGTGCTCTTGAACCAAATTCAGTGGTGACTGAAAGCTGAATTAAGTCCTACTAAATCTCTGGATGTTGCACCAATCATTCTTATTCCAATGTGTAGACACTTAACAGTGCAGGACAGCACTAATGAGGGAATCTCTGAATCATAGACATCTTAAAAGATGGCAGAAAATACTTTTGATGGTGGATTGAAAATTTTATGCATAAAATTAACTATCCACCTAGTAGAGGATAGTGGGACAAAACATCTTTTTGCTTTGAAGCTAATAGGGTAAGCAGAGGAACTCTGGTTTGCAGGAGACCTCATGAGTCTCCAAGTGTCACTCACATAACTGCAGGTTATCACTCCTCAGCATGATACTGACCTAATTGCAGAAACCTGTGTGAGCGCTTCCCCTTGCAAAGCAAAGTGAGCTCAGCAACAGATGATTTTTATCCCATGTTTATAAGTGCAGAATGCTTCCCCCCTACCCCACCTTTTTTAGCTATTCAATTTAGGCTCCCAAATAAAAACCACACTTTACAAAATAAATTAAAAGCAAAGTATGAACCTGCTACTATCTCAAAATTCTGCATTGCATGTTGGGCCTGGTGCCAGGCTTTGCCAAAGAGGAGCATAAAATGCAATATTTCTCCATGTTCTTGGATAGAACAAATCTGCCCAGCTCCATCCAGACCACTGGAGCTACAAGCACCTTATCCCTTTAGTCTTTTTAGTCTTTCACTACAAAGTTCAAAACAATTGAAATGGTGGTCTAAATGCCTCAGTAACAGCTGTTCCATGAAATGAATAAAAATTAATTCCTTTAAGAAAGACATGTTCGAGTGCTGACTCTCCCAGTGCTGCTGAGGACTAGAGTCCCCATGCCCATCGGCTTCCTGGGGAGCATTCCTGGAGTCAGAGCAGCCCTTGCTGGGTGTGGGTTTGGTAGCTAATCATGAATCAACCCATGTTGGAACTGTCGACTGGAATTTAGACCAAGAGCTCGTTGCCATATCCCCAGCATGGTGTGCTTGTTACATAGCTGCTGCAGCTGCTGCTAAGCAATGCCAGCTGTAAAGTCGATGAGCTTTGTGCAAGGGCAGAATGGGGAGGCAGTGAGGGTTGCCAGTTGCAAAACACATGCTGATGTTGCTTAAAATGTCATGCTACTGTGGAGTTACAGTCATATCAAATGCATTGCATGCCATAATATTGGGTGGGAGCAATTACAGCATGCATAATCGTTGCCTTCCTTTCCCCCCGCCTTTCTCCTCAGCCCGTTTCATGTGCACATGTTATCCTGTGGATGAAAGCTAATATAATACGAATTAAAGAAAATTGCACAATTCCCTAACGTCCACATCACACAGATTGATTTGCATTTACTTGTAACTGAAAACACATGGCTAGTCACGGTTTAAGGAAAATAAAAAGGATTACAGCAGCCCCAGACCATGACTGAAAGGAGTTATTCAGCCCCTGCATTGTATCATTTAGCTTCACAGTGGAGCAGATACCTAATCTAACATACAACAGGCCATCTATAATCAAAGAGTTTGCTGCTCCCCGGCCGTCCTGGAACAATCGCTTAAGCATTTGGCGTGACAGATATCCAAGGCTCATTTGGCGAGGGAGAAGTAGCACCGAAGGGAAAACCCAGGTAGGAAAACCTTTAGGAGACTGATTGAAATTGCAGGTGACAAGGGGATTGATGGTAACAGCAATTAGGCGGCCCCTGGGAAGTAGATAACTGTTAGAGATACAAAAGCTTGGTTCTGTGTGGGATACCGCGGTTGTCCCCTGGTTGAGAGAGTGACCTGCTCTCTTCTCCAAGACGGCAGAGTGATTTCCAGCAGGGCTCCTGCTCGGCACTTCATTGTAATTCAGGAAAGCCCCGTGCTGAATATTTTCACTGTTCTCATACCCCAATGAGATTGTTCTGCCACGATGCAGTCAGTATAGTGCCTGAGAAAATTACTTTGTGAAATGCTGGGCTTCAAACCATTACCTTAAGTAGAATCCTTACGCTGAATTTAAAGCACAATGTGGTGCAGGTGTTTGTGTCCTTCCCTTTCCTTTCCTCTGTTGTTTGTTTTGTTTTATTTTATTTTATTTCTTTTTAGAAATTCATTCAGACTGTGGATTGTTTGTTTTTCATAGTTCTGGGCTCGTCAAATTGATGGATAACTCTAAGTAATGAATCCCGTGACTGCACTATTGAAATTATCTCAACCACCAAAATGTCTGTTTAATCTACATCAGAGTGCCTGCGTTCCTTTTGTGCCCAGATAAATCAGCTAAGCATAACAAAGTACGTCCAACATTCATTTCCAAAGATCTGAAAAGCGGTTGGCTTGTCTTAGTGTAGTTCTATGGCTGGCAGCTGCCTGGCAGTGGTTCTGACAAAAAAGAAATAGTGGGGGCAGGGGAGGAAACTTCCCTCTCTAAAATAAAAGAATTTTTTTATTAAAATCAGAGTTCCAGAGATTTCCCTTGTTTTATTTACATTTCTATTGCCAGTCAATCAATATTCTCAATGAAGGCAATGAAGATGCATTTAGGAAAAAAGCATGTTTGCTTTCTTCTTCTTTAATTGTCTTTTCTTTTTGAGTGGACTGTATCTGTCTGAGGCAGCCAAAACCCCACAGACATAGGCAAACTTCCAGTCTTGCTGAAGTGAGGGCCAAGCAGAAGAAATGCTGTGAAAGCAATGGCAGTCCTGATGCCTACAGACATGCTTCACAGGGTCGTGTTCCTACCCAGGAACAATTTCTGGACTCAAATTTGCAGTAGTGGCTGCCCGGAGAGGACATCCCAGCTTCCTCATGCTAAGCTGAAGCTTGGCAGGTTGTTCTCCAGCCCGTGGGAGTTTGGGGTTCAGGCTCACCCACAGCCATTCCACTGGACCTGGTCCCTGGGCTCCATCAGAGGAAAGAGGTTGGGCAGCGGAGTCCCAGGCACCAGCTAAGCAGGGGATCCCCATGCTCTGTGGAGCTGACAGGGCCATTGCGTGGTGCTCACACCCATCCTCTGCCACCAGCTGCCTCCTTGCAAGGCGGCCAACGTGTCATCTGTACATAAACTGGGGAGAGGATTGTGACATAAAACAAACGAAATTTTAATCCTTCCAGAGGGCTGAATGGAACTAATAACAAAGTTAAACTGGTTTCCACCAGAGTTAAGTTGTCTGGGTCTATGTTTCTGGATTCCATTACTAATCTTAAAGAGGAAAAATCCCATAAAAATCCAAACAATGTCATTTTTTCTGCCTTTCATTCCTTGAGACAATGGAATAACATGTAATTGTCATTCATTAAACAATTGTCTCTGTTCAGGATATAAAGGAAACACAAAAACTGACATTCTCAAATGAAGAGATTAATTAATCACAAACAGAATGAATATTTTTAAAAGAGGAAGCACAAAATGCCTCTGAACATGGTGTATACGTGGTAGGACATAGCAGCTGGGAGCATTGCAACCAATGATGCTTGCCCCACTCAGAACAATCTTTCCCAGAACATGTCCTGTTGGGTTTTCTGGTTTTTTCAATATACTGTTTGTTTGTTTGCCACTTAGAGCAGTCCAACTGGCTATATTACTCCGTGGGATGCTAATAAAATTTAACTGCAAACCTTAAAAAATATTTATTTAATTGTACCATAGAAATGTTTGGTTAAAGAAAAAATATTCCCCCCACAGCCATATGGTTTCTGTTTGAAGTGCTTTTGGATTTGACTCAAGGCATTTGGGAGTTTGCCAGGAAGGGGTGTAAACAAGGGAGGCGTGGAGCTTTTATTCTAGGAGAATGTATAGCAGATCCAGGGTGCAGCAGTGCCAGGATGTTTGTGCTTTAAATTCAAATCAGACACACAAAAAACAAACAAAAAGCCGTTACTTTTGCTTGAGAAAGAAATGTTCTGGGATCATCTTGTTGTAGAATTTAGAGAAGAAAGGATGTGTTAATTTGTGTGGTTCATCTTCCTGCCAGAACAATATTAACTAGAGTTAACTAGGGTACGTCGTCAGTACTCTAGTCCCTGGAGTAATCAGAATAATTCCCAATTCCACCATTTTTTCCACCTGAAATATTATTTGCTATCTTTAAGTATAAGATAATCAGGAGGATTTGATTACATACACCAAAACTAATTCTAGTTTTATGCTACTGCTTTAATAACTAGCTCTAATTCAAACAAATATTTGCTGAAGCCCATTTTTTTTCCAAGAATTAGGGCTGGAAGGTCCTATTTGAGATGGTGCAGCCTGTTTCTCTACCCCGAAAGCAGAATCAACTACTTCGGTTTACCTTGTTTTTGAAAATCTCAAATAATGGAAATTTCCCCACCTTTCATGGAAATCTCTTTTGTTGTCCAGCTATTTAACACCTACAGCCTTTTTCTGATGTTTTCTGTCCGGCTCCTGTCCTGTAAATTAGGATAAAACTCACTAATATTTGTCCAAGCCATAGCGGACAAAAAGAACAATTCCTTCTCTCTTTGCAGCAAGTTTTCACATCGTTGGTATTTGTTGTCTTCTCTTTTGTAGTTGAAGCTACCCTATTCTTCCAAAAAGGATCCATTCTCTAGGCTGTTGAACATTTTTGTCCCACTCCATTTGATAGCCTTTCACTGATCCACCTCTTTTTCAAAGTACAGTGCCAATGCTATCAGGTGAGAAGCACTGTCTTTTCCTAGCAGCATGGAAGGATTATTTCATGTGACTTTTATGTACAACTCTCCTGTTTACACAGCCCACTATTATATTTATTTTTTGCAGTCGTGTGACAATGTTGACTCAAGCTCAGTCTGTGAACCTTGGTAACCTCCAGATCCTGTTTCACAGGGCTGATGCCCAGCAGACGTTTTGCATCCGGTGTTTGTACAGTTCATTATCTCCACTTAGAAGCGTTCACTTTTCTCTGTTTTCATTGAACTACATCCAGTTCTTCTCAGCTCATTTCACCCATTTGTCAAGCAGATTTTAAATTCTAATCCTGTCCCCCAAATGGATTGCAGTTCCTCTATTTCTCTGTGTTTGATATTTGTCCATTAATGACCTGACACCATGCTTCAAATTAGGGGGTAATCTTTCTAACCCATAAGCCATTTAACAAAGTATATGTCCAAGAGCTATAAGACACCTGTCACACGCCCTGGAAAGCTGAGAGGGAGGTCAGCTTCAATCATGGCTCACAGAGGTTCTCAAGAAGCCTAGAATTTCATTATCAAGATGCCTTTCGGCATAGAGAGAAGTAGCAGTATGGCCCAAGTGCTTAGTTATCAATATTTCATCAAAAATTCAGGAATTCGTGTTACCCAAAAGCCACCATATCATCACAGCCTCAGTGCTGGTCACCCCACAAAGACCCTGAGTGGGAGCTTTGAGCTGTGCTCATGAAGCCATTTGTAGCACAAGAACCAAATGCCGTGCATACATGTGAAAATATTCTGGTATGAACTCAAACATATTGTTGAAATCAATTATGCCTTTGCATGTAACATACAATACGTTGCTATTTGTTAAATGTGTATATATTTTACATGTTAAAAAATATTTAAAGCCCTGCTCATTTGAATTAAAGACCTTTGATATATTATGCTATCCTATAACTGCTGTAAGGGAGTTTGTGGTATAAAGCACTCTCTTCATCCAACTCAAACCAAACGCATATTGCATCTCCCTCTAGTGGCTTAATCTACATGTCCATCCTCCAAAAATGAGTGTGTGCTGGTCCTAAGTCTATTTCTTGTCATGGACAGGAGCAAGGCTCACTCCTACTGAAGAGAGCTCATTTATAAGCATATCTTTTTTATGAGGTACCTTCCATTTCTTTACTTCCTGGCAATGCTTAAAGTATGCATGAGTTCTCTACTGCAGCACAACCAGACTCTGGCTTTTGCATACAAAAATCTTGATATACGTAAGAAGGATACATGAGTTTCCAGTCTAAAATTGGTTTGATGGTAAGCTAGCAGAAACAATGAGACAGACACCAAATCACAAGTATGTTAGACAGCTTTGGACTATACATTTGTATTTTTCTTTAAAAGACCAGAAACAGCTCAGAGAACAAATTGGATTTTGGGTTTTGGGCTTTGCTGGGAAGCTTTTCAGAGTTATGGCCAAAACTGCCTCTCTCACCACGCATACAGGTGATTTTTGACTGGTGAGTTTATGCTCAGTTGTCTAACTCAGTTGTCTCACTCAAGTTACTTGTTTTCAGACTTGCAGGTAAGTCATCATCTAGCTAATCAGCTATAAAACAAGGCACTCATGGCTCTGAGCAATTTCTCCCTTCTCTTTCCATCATTGAAATGTGCCATATGCCTCTGAGCACAACATGACCACCCCAGATGAAAGCCAACAACTTTACTACCGTCTCTGTTCATTAGACATTCTGTGCCTCTCTCCAGCCCTGTGTCCTTCCTCCAGAAGACACATAAAACCAAGGACTTGGGCACTGGTGTTAATTAACATTCCCGTAGTCCTTTTTGCAAAACTGGAGATAATAGTCCTGGTGTGCTGGCCAACTTCCAGTGTGCAAATTACATTCGGCTTACCTCGAATTCCCCTGGCAGCTGGAGGTGGCTGAGGTATTTGGATGGTCTCTGTCCTTTGCTGTGCTGTGCACGCAGAATGAGCCAGGCTGGGAGCTGAGCTGCAAGCCGATGGGAAAAGCTCCCCTTCTGAAAAATGTACCAGCTAAAGGTATAGTCAAAGATGAACACGAGTGCAAGGAGCTTATTCACTGCTAATATGGAAAGCAAAGTTTATTTACTTCCCACTGACTAGTCTCTGGCAATAAATTAGCAAGTTTTCCCATTCTTCTTCATTTTTTTACCACGCAGCTGCTCTTATAAATCACTAGCCATAAATCTGAGAGAGGAGTCTGTAACAAAGCCATAATTAAGTCTTAAAATTTAGGTGTCATTTTATTAGTTTCTGTGTCTATATTCATATTCTGCATGGTCCCAGACAAGACAATTTTCTTCTTATTCAAATGTCTCATGTAGAGCTAGCTGAAAACTAAATGTGTTTATGAAAACCTTTTTTTTTGTTTAAATAAAGGTTGAGGCTCAAATACCT
The DNA here is from genome assembly GCA_020800305.1 of Porphyrio hochstetteri. Lineage (NCBI taxonomy): Eukaryota > Metazoa > Chordata > Aves > Gruiformes > Rallidae > Porphyrio > Porphyrio hochstetteri. Next base: position 61,299,072 of record CM036908.1, on the reverse strand, counting down.
GCAGTTTAAATTCCTTTTTAGTGTTGGTATGAATACAAACTCTATTTTGGTATTCGATTTGGGTGTGAAGCTGTTGCTAAAGACTTGTCACAGAGAACCTATTTGTCTCAAAGTGAGAAACACTGAACCAAAATTTTGCCGAGCACTTGCTTCATGTAGCCTTTCCCAGTATGCTTACACTCCATCATACATCTCTATTCCTACCAGGTATGAAGAGAGGACTTGAAGACTCTGGATCAACACTTCAGAGTCCTTCTGCATGCTACTGTGCCCCACCTGTGATGCAGTTATTCCCCCATAGCTGTATGGGGTATGTGTAGATGCTTCCCTAAAGCCTCAGCATCCAAATCCAGGGAGTCAGGTTGTAAAATTCCAGAAGCACATCCCTTCCACCTGATTTGGAGGAGTCAATGCAATTACTAGATTACAGAAAACATATTCGTTTGATGATGGTTTTATAAACCTTCTGGTTCCTTTGCCTGCTGCAGAGATTCTCTAATTTGAAAGAGTTTCTTAAAGGCTGAGACAGCTGGGACTGTTTAGAGAAAAGAAGGGTGAGCAGGGGATCTTATTGATACGTATTCCCTCTGAAGGGAAGGTGCAAATTGGTGAGAGCCAGGTTCTTTTCAGTGGTGCCCAGAGGCACCAGTGGACCAGAGGCAATTGGCACAATCTGAAACACAAGAGGTTCCCTCTGAACATTAGAAACTTTTAAACAATGTGGAATGAGGTGAATATTCTCAGAATCACATAGTGGTTGAGGATGGAAGGGATGTCTGGCTGTCATCTGATCTGATAGGATTTTTTTTTAGATTAAGAAGGCAAATCAATGAGTTCTCCAGCACAGAAAAACTATTTTCTACTGAGATCCCCAAGACTTCCTCACTCAATGGTTAATTCTTTCACTGGAGTCTTACCGTACATCGTATTCTCAGAAGCGGGCAAGACAAGACACCTACCAATTTGTTTTTGGTTTGTTCATTAGACCATCAATGAAGACCAGTATTGCTTTGCTTGAAGTTTTATATCACTGCTTATTTCAAACTAAAATGGAATGTCAATCCCTGATATTAGTTTTTCAAACAAAGTGATATTTATGATAGTCTTCTGTATTTATCTGCAAGATGACTTTATTTGTCCTAGTCTGTGTATCCCTGCATGATCTTAGATTATTATGATTTGTTTGTTTTATCTCTTTCTCAGAGATTTATATTCTGAAACTCCTCCAGTGGCACTAACAAAGATTTGATAACCCAGGTGATAAACCAGTTCTGCTTTTAAGTTTCTTATAAAACTTCATTACAAGTGAAATTAATCACTGTAGATTTTAATGTGAAGAGAAGACAGAGACGGTTATTTGATGGACTGTGTTCAAAAAGCTGGGTAAGCTTTATATCACTCTATATGATAATAAAACATTACGGTGTAAGACCAAGGTCATATCATAACACATGAGCAATAGCACTGTGTGCTTATGATGCACTGACAAAGGATGCTTGTTCAGCTTTATAGCTCATACTGTAACCTTTCTCTACTTCATATGCACTCCTAATGCATTTGCACAGCTACCTACCTGAAAATACACAACAGTTTAGGAATAGATGGTTACATCTAGTTCCAGTAAGCTCAAGAGTAGCCTGTCTTACATGTTTACATGAATTTGGAATTTTCACAAGTGCAGGGCCTGTCGTAGATCAACCAAAGTGATGATGCGGTTACTTGTATTTATTATCATTTATATTCCTATTTATCTGTCTTGCTCAGTGCTCTGTAATCCATTGAAAACCCCTGCAATAAAGTAGATTCTACAGGCAAAAGAGAATAGCATGGTTTGTTATGTTCAGAAATCCTGTGTCAATGGAGAAGAGTAATCATATTGAGAAGCTGTTCTGCTTGGGTTTGGAAATGAATATATCACTTTTTTTTCCCTTTTTTTTTTTTTCCTTTTTTTTGGAGCAGGAAAATATGTGTTAAATAAAATATTTCCAGCTAGAATCTATTGGTGTATGTAAGGCTGTAATACAGACTTGTCTGGAAGGAGCTGAAGCAGGAGCGTGTCCAACTGCAGCTCTGAGGCAGCGAAAGAGAATTGTTTAACAACACCCCTATTCCTGCTTGCCCATGCAGCATTCAAGCACAAAGAATCACTTACACTTTCACATAGTCACCCATCTATTTAATTCTACCCTGCAATCCTGGCAAATTAATATTTCACAGCTGAGACCTGAACGGAGGTTTCCTAGACCTGTAAGTAGGAGTCACTGGACCATAAACATAACCAGATGTTTGCACATGTGTGTGATTCAGTCAAAGTAGCTAGTTGAGTTTGGAGATGTAACTTATACATAGAGGATGAAATTATGAAATTACAGTAGGAAGTAAATTATCTCTGATTCTGCCCAAAGGCATCTTGTTCTCCATAATTTTAAAGGTTTTGACTTATCTCATCTTCATAATGCTAAATTGAGACTACATTACAAATCGCCATTATTTCACCAGGTAAATAACTAAACTATCAAAAAGATGATACAGTAGCACAAGCACAGTGAACATGTCCCTTTCATCTTTGTCACTAGGGCCAGACTCTAAGCAGCTCGAAAAGTGAAGCTCTGTAGCTACACCACTTCACAACATCAAAGTTTGACCCCTTAATGCTGTGGAAGTACAGTGGGAATCAGCAATTAGAGGGAAATAAATATGTATTTAAGTGATTTGATGCAACGCACATACTGTATTTCATTTCTTCCTGGAAGATGAGAACAGATTTGATGGTCTCGGTTGTAAAACAGGAATTTAAGTAATAAAAATATTCCAATGTGAGCAGTACCAAAGCAAGTCCATACAGCTGCTTTGCAGAGTAATTTCGTGCAGTCATGGGTGAATGTGATTCCCCCCTCCCCCCAAACATGCAGGAGGAGATGACAGATTTAAGCGCTTCATGTGATTAAGGAGACAAGGTGCCCATTTTTCTGCATTTATGCAGAAGCAATAAAAAAGCATGGTCATGCACCAAATCCTAGGGTCAAAACTGCAGTTACTACTCAGGCAAAACTCCCATTGACATCTGTAGTTTTTATTGAATGTGGGCAGCGAGTCTTCTTTCATGCTCTTAGTCTGTCCTCACGCGTTCTTAAATAGCACCATCAGGTGGCTAAACCGGGGAGAAAAAAAGGCCATGGTTCCCGTAGTCATTTCAATGCCTATAAACTGTAGCTGCTCCTTTTTGCGCCCTGAAACCCATGGGGATTCATCATAGCAACCTAGATGGCATTAGGACAATCTGTCCCACGAGTCTAGCAGTAGACTGTTGAGATAAACCCCACTGCTCTGGCTTGAAGACTTTCAATGAAGTTTGGGGGCTGGTTACCTTTTTGCCTGATTCATGGCTTAAAACAGCAAGTCACTCAACGTAGCATAGCTGCATCGTGCATGAGCTGGAGCACCAAAGCTTGAACCTTTAGAGGATCACGCTAAAACACAAGGATACATATTCTGTGGTGTCATATGCCTGTCGCTGACTGCTGTAGGTGGTACATGAGCAAGAGAGGACGGGGTTAGACCATTATATTCTGTTTCATGCTGAACTTTAAGAAGAATGGAGTTTATCTATTAAAATTAATGTTAGGAAATGGGAAATAATATTTTCACATCTAATCCTTTTTCATAAACTCAGTCCCCACAGCAGAGAGAACAGGGAGACAGGAGCGTGCTCTCAGCCTAATGTGCCCTCCCATCCACGCCTCCCCCTCAGATTTAACCAACTCGTCCGTGTTCAAAAAGTCACACACCAAAGTACCTCATGGTGCTCTGAGCCTGCCGACGCTTGCATTGCCTAATTTCTGACTTGAATAATAACAATGAAACATGATTGAGCTGCTTGACATTTACAAAAAGGTGCTTGTTAAAAACAGTTCCTCCCAACTTAATTAGCACTAAAACCCTTTAGGTGTTCCACCAAGTACATATTAAAACAGCTGTCCTTTTGCCTGAAATGGAAGTAAACTAGAAGTGAGCTTCAATAAAACCAATGGGCTATGACTTCTTCCAAGCACAACTGTAATGAAATGTTACTGCCATAATATCCAGCTAAATAAAGATTGGTGAGCTGGCTAGGCCAGCTGCAGTGGCAGATGCAGACAGGATCGTGAGCTTTAAACAATGCTATCACTGAATAAACACAGACAAGGAGATAACATTTCTACACCTCCCCAGTTTCCATTAAATTAGTTTTTGTTATTCTAAATCCAAAAGCTGATAATCCTTCCAGTATAAAATGAATGGCAGTAATTGTTCCATAAATGGTATCATAAACTACCATTAGTCAATAGTCAGGAACATTTGGAATTCTGTGTTACCCAGCACTGGAAATTGCATTGCATATTTGAGGAGGCTTGGTGCTTTGGTTGGTGAGAAGGCTCACCTTCTTGTTTACAGAGCGTGTCGTGCTTTCCTTCTCAAGATGGTTAATGCTTGATCTAATGGCCACTTCAAAACTGGAATCCTTCCTTATGGAAACACCCCAGTAAATACCAAGAACTGACTAAAGGAGCAATTTAACCAATTCAATACAATTTTTTTTTCTGGGTTAGGCATGGCCAAAGAAAGAGACTGTACATAATTTGTTTTATACTGAGGTTTTGAAATGAAACACCATCCCAAAATGAGATCAAAGTCAAAAAAAAATCTCCAATTTGCCTATGACATATGATGTCATCTAATAGCATCAACATGAAACAAAACAGAATGAAAAAATATGGCTATAATATCCATGAAGCTTTTTGAGAAAGTGTTGTGTTCATGTTAAATGTTTAAAACTTACCAGATTCAGGTTTAGTCTTCCGATACTCTGTATGTCCACTGGTGTTCATGGACTGGGTTTGGATGCATATCCGATCCTTTCAGCTTTTGTTTTCTTTTATCCTCCTTAAAACTGAACTTTTCACCCCATTAAAATCGGCTTGGCAAGATAAGAATCTGTGTGGTTATAGGATATAATAATGTGTTTAATAATGATGGGGGTGATTTGGTTACACTTGTTTGTATTAAGTAACAGCACTTTACCCAACAAGAAGTTCCACTGAAGTCAAAAGGCCACTTGGACAATAAAGAGCTCCCACACCATAATGAAGATGACTAAGTTCTACCCCTATACATTTTATTGGATATTATTTGGCCAGTGTATGAACAGATTAAGTACTCCTATTGTAGAAGATAAATCATCACAAATTCACCATGTCATGTAAGCCCATTTTTATAGTATTTCCAGGGAAGAAGCTTTAAGCTCAGATAAATATTGAGGATGACACTTTCACTGAAAATAACCAGTCACTGGAAAATAAATGAAATGTGCATAGATATTGCTTTTAAAGATAAACTTAGTTGCCAGGTTTTTAAGTGTGCACTGAAAACAAACCATCGAAACAAAACACCGTTTATCTTGAAGGAATTCACACGGAGTGTCCAAGTTCCACAGGGCCAAGAGCAAGAGGAGGCTGCAAGTGGGAGAAAGGCTCAGTCCCTCTTGATGTTTTATATCCTGTATCTTCCCCTTCCTTCTTTTCTGCACCAAAGAAATTTTATGCAGCTATAACATCCCTTCTTCTTGATGGGGGAATGACAAAAGTTCTGTGAAGTATTAATACCTTTTAATATAAATGAATTGGAGTAAGCAATGGAGGAGCGGAAGAGAGAACATCTTTTAATATAACTATCCTATAATCAATTTCATTTGGGACAACAGCCACAGGTACCTGAAGGGTGAATATATTTTATTGTCCTTTGGACCAGACACAACAGTTTCTCTTCTAAGAACAAACTCAAGGGAATGTTTCCTTCCCTTCCTAGCATCTTGTTACTGTGTTATAAGAGGGGGTGTGTGTGATTGTCTACCATTGCTTATAACATATCACAGAACAATTAAGCCTCCTTCAACTAACACGATGAATTTGTAATGAATTTGCTTAGCAAAGTAATTCATGCGTAGATTCTTACTGGGTATCAGTTAACTGTTTCACAAGATCCAGAGCATCCATTAATCAAAAGAGTCCAGATTGTTGTTAATTTAGAGGCACGCATTTCTACTTACGCAGATTTTTTGCTAGAAGAATTTAGAGACACCAAAGCAAAGCACATGGCCCCAGACTTTTCACAGAATGATATAAAGGTTTGGAACCTTTAAAGATCATCTAGTCTATTCATGCCTGCATTAGGAATCTGCTCAGTTGCTTCATCATGTAATAAAATTCTGATTCTCAATAGCAACATCACAGTTTTTCACCATGGAAATGAATCTGTGACCTCCAAAACTCTTCATTGTTGTCTGAAAAGCAACAGCTATTTCCTGAGCCTCAGCTTTCCTAAAGAGGTATTAGCTGTGTCAAGAACAATGACTGAGAACACACAAACGTAATGAACAGTTATTTAATTTGCATGCGCTATAATTTCTTATTCCTCACTTTCAAGGGAAAGATGGCCTGCTATTGAAGAGGGTAAACATTGAGAGAGAAGGATTCAGTTTCTGACTCTTTCGCCCTGATTCCAACCTCTTAGCATATCTGAACGTCTTTTTGTGTGGGGGGGTTTTTTGTTTGTTTATTTTTGGTTGCCTTTCTTTTTTTAATAAACCAACAAAACTAGTTAAAAAGGAGGAAAAAACCCCAGCTCTCAATTTATGTTAATCAACTCTAGTAGTACTGCAGCACCCAGCACCAAAACTGTTGCTTTCCCTCTACTGCTAATACTGCCTGTTTCTATTAAAGAAGGGCTGGTTTCATGTATATGTGTTAGGCCAGGGGTTCATTTACATCCAGAGCTGTGCCCGTGCACATCCTCACAGCTCAGAGCCGAGTGAGGGGATAATCTGCAGCTGACACACACTGGTGTGACCATGTTGATGTGCTGGGAAACCCTGAACAGATTTCCTAACTGGAGATAGTAAATCACAGGTTATCCAGCATCATCCAAATTACATCAAGGAATCATGCAGAGTTCTCTGTGTAAGACCTGGCTGCACACTGCTAGACTACCTACATTGCTGATAAAACCTGGAAACATTTGCTCTCTGATTGGACCATAATCATGTTTTTTCCCTCATTTTTCAATTTTCACAATTATTTTCAGTAATTTATCACGTTTGTGTTTTCTGCTTTGTCTTTATACATAGATTGACTATTTGTTCCTCCCAAGGACACTTCCCTTGCAGTCAGACCTTGACAAGATCAAATAAGGGGGGTTTAGACCCTTTTGCTTCTTTACAATTAACGAACAGACTGAAAATGGAAACAAAGCATCTCATTTATGCCTTTTCCCCATTACAGCAGCTTTCAGACAAGCCAAACAAAGTATTTTTTATCACTTCACATTATTATCATTCTGCTTAATGAAATTATGAAAATTCATAAGAGTGCTGCCAGTCTCTGGCTACTGTAGCTCATGCTGCAAGTGGTGGGTAGCCACAAACAATGGAAGCCCATACAAAGTTGCAGTTCTGTATCAGGGACCTCTGCACTGGGACCAGTTTTCCAATGGTGCCCCGAGTGCATGTTGCAAGCGTTCAGTATCTGCAGGAAGGTTCTGCAAGTGCTTTATACACCATCTCAGCAGACTTTGAAAGATCGTTGGTGGTCTTTGAATATACTCTTCTGAATAAAAAATCTGTGATTTAGGGCAAGAGGAAATGGCCTCACATTGCACAAGGGGAGGTTTAGATTGGATATTAGGAAAAATTTCTTCACAAAAAAGGGTTGTCAAGCACTGGAACAGGCTGCCCGGGGAAGTGGTTGAGTCCCCATCCCTGGAGGTATTTAAAAGACTTGTGAATGTGGTACTTAAGGACATGGCTTAGTGGTTGGACTTGGCAGTGCTGGGTTAATAGTTGGACTTGGTGATCTTAAAGGTCTTTTCCGATATAAACAATTCTACATTTCTATGATTTAGGCAGTTTCAGTGTGACTTGAGCCACTCTGAACAACATGGTCAGAAAAGCCATTTTGCAAAGATGCAGATGTGTGTGAGTATGCATTCCCTTATGGCTTATGCTGGGGTTAAAATACCCCAGAAAGCCAGAGGGCAGCTAAGTGAAACCCTTGGCTCTGACAGCACAGTTCTGCAACTTATGGGATGGATATTCTATATTGCAGGAATATTGTTGTGGAGCTGAAACCAACAGCATAGCTGGAAAGTTGTGACTCTTGTGCCTGAGTCTGCCCTTTGCCTTGCAGTGTGGGTAGACCCAAAATGAGTCTTGTTACAAAAGTGAGAGCTGCTGAAACATCCTTTTCAACTCCAGGTTCTTCACCTCATGCCCTCTGAGGTGTGCTACTTCAGCATATGTGAGTAGCACATCAGAATATAACAGAATGTGAATTTATTTCTGTATGATGCTCCTGAGACAATAGCAGTAATCCTTCTCTTTCTTATTTATTGTACTGGTGGTGTATTTCTTTATATTGAACTTACCATCATCTGCTCAGAGAAGTATGGAAGAGCTCATCTCTCGTAAAATAAGTAAAATTATGGCTATGTTTTCCTTCTTCTGTCCCTCCCTAATGGGACTGTTGCCATTTTGAGTAATGAACCTCTACTTTAATTCCTTCTCCTTTTCTACAACAACAAAAGAAGAAACTGGTCTATAAATCATTCAGAAAAATAAATAACATTTTTTTGTCTGTTATGCCTGATTAAGTGTTCTTTATGCTTATGCTCTTCTCAGGAAAAAGAAAATAAAATCTGGATTAGCATTTGAACTGAGTTCATAATTTGTTTTGATTTGAAAAGTCATGAAAAGAAAAGGTTATTGAAGAAGTAGCCAAATACCTTTGGAGAACGCTCAGGCTGCAGGCCTCTCCAGTCCATAATTCAGCAAATAGGACTGGAAGCCAGTCAAAAGTCAACCAATCAAACAACAATTCTGAGACATACTTTTGCATTTCAGTACGATCAGTGGATATTATTGCATATAAAATACTTGCCCTAAAAAAAAGAAATGAACAAATAAGCACACAAAAAATGAAAACCTGATTACTATGAAGGTAAAGCATTATAGTTGTCCTTCAAATCAGCTGTGAAAAGTTGCTTGGAGAAAAAGAGAAGAATGAATGTTTATAAATAAACATTTATAAATAAACATTAATCCACCTATAGCTACATTCATCTATTTCAAACTCTCAGTCCTTGAAAAAGAGGAATTGCAATAAAAGGGAAACACACCTGATTCCTGCTTTAGGCCAGCAGCGTCTGTTTCAAGGTGGACAAGAAATCTGGATTTTCAAGAACTCAGTTCTCAGAAAGGCACTTTTGCAACTTAACACATCAATTTACTCTCTCAAATGTGAATTTCACACACATGGATTGTATTGTCCAACATGTTCATTGGGGAAATGCCACAAGGGTGTTCATAGCACTCCCTGAGAGTACAAGCCTGAGGTTTGACTTCTGCGTGTGTAGCGTTGCCACCTCAGCAGGTAATATTGCCATCACTAGCATGAGGGTGTCTCCAGTGACACTTCCCTGCTGGAAGTGGGACAGCTGAGTACATCAAGGTGATGTTCCTGCATCTGCTCTAGTTTGGTGCTGCTGCAGCCTGAAGTGGAAGAATGAGACTGAGACTGTGGACTGGCAGCCCATGGCAGTGCAGCTTGGGACTGGTGGCAGGTGAGGTGTCCTGCAGCCTTAGCTGCTTCAAAGGAGAGCAAGGAATACTGACATGTATTCGCTGCACTTTGTTATACAATAATAGAAACAGCTGAAAGCAGACATTATCCTAAATAAGCCCAGGAGATGGCAAATACCCTTGTGCAATCTCTTCTTCCTCTTTTTAGCCATCTTAATGCTTGATTGATAACAACTGGGTTCTGTGGCAACAAATGGGTATGTTCCCAGTGAACTCATAGCCTAAATGCTGTTGCATTATTTTGCACTTAATGCTACGTGATTGATGTGACTTTAGCCCAATCCTGCATCTGCTTTGTTGGAAGAAGAATTAATTCTCATTGTCTCATTGAGGTGGACATGGCAGGGCTTGCCTGCATCTCTGGAAAAACCAGCAAGTACAGGGACTGAGCTCACACTGCACACCGACCTGGCTGCAAGACAGCTTGCGTGGGCAGCTTTTGCTGCTGTGCAAACACAGGCTCATCCCTGGTCAGTCTTCATCATGGGGGCACGCAGAGCCCTGTGTGTCTGAATGTGCATGGGGGATTGGTTTCTCACAGCACCAGGTAGGGTAGGTCTGGTGACAGGATGTTCATGAGGGTGTGTCTGGTGACAGGATGTTCATGAGGGTGTGTCTGGAGAGAGGCCTCTTACCCTTCAAGAGACAACACTTTGAGCTGCATAGCCACAACCAGAGAGTTACTGTTCTCCACTGTTAGCCTTTGTGGGCAATATTCTTCTATGCACTTCTGCAGTATGATCTTGAAGAAGGCCTTTTGATTCTGGATATTATTTTTTTTTTTATCACAGTAAATAATGTTATTCACTAATCAGCATTAGAATAAAAAAAGGCATTAGTTTGCTGCTTTCAGTGAGTTGTTATTTCTGAGATTCTTCATTTATGAGCTGTGTCTGATTGCCCTGAACTTTGATAGAGCTTCAGCCAGTCTGTGATCATTATTAAGTTATCGTATGCAAAATACAGCATGTTTTTGACAGTACCTGTCAGCCACTGAATCAGATACTTTCCTGATAAAACATGCAGTGAGCTTTGACAATCATGTAGTCAAATGTTTACCCACTTGTCCACATATCAGTTTGTTTAAATATCTTCATGCTCACTCTATCTCCAGGCATGTTTGTTAAGTAGGATACACTGCTGTGCAAATGCATTCTTTTATCATCCAAAAAAAATATATTAAAGTTGGAAAGTTTAAACCATGAGTTATTGAATAGCTGTAAATTCTGAGAGTCAAATCAAGAGCTTAGAAGGAAACCCTTGGCCCCATGGCTAAGTGTATGCCTAAAGGAATATGAAGTCAAGACAAAGCAATGTTAAGAGTGCATTCAGAGGCCTAGGGAAGGGGCATGCTGCTGTTTGCACTTAAAACTATCCTATGAAGGCTGTTATTTTCCACAAATTTCATAAGTATAATTTAGCAATTTGCAAGTGAGGGAAGAAGCTCATTTTCACTGCAGTCACTGCTTTGCCCATGTTAGGTATCTAGTAATTTTAGGCAGCCACTAAGTACACAGAGGACTCACTGGGTCTTGTTCCAGGCACAAATATCAAGAAACGCTTGAAAACAGAAAACATCACTGATTGTGTGGGAAGAGATTATTTTTTCAAACTTAGTTGATGAAGGCAAGACCCAGGAGTTTCAATAAATGCAAGCATTTTCATGGACCACCTAAAGATAACATCATTCCAGTAAATACTGGTCAATGGTATTTCTGATCATCTTTCTCTTCAGTTGCTCAGTTTCTGAGAAAACTTCTATATGTATGTTGACTTTCTAAGAGCAGTTCTATAGAGCCACATGAAACTGAAATAAGAAAGATGAGGGATTAAGAAAGTAATTATAATGTGGATATGAAAGAGGCCAAAGAGAGAGAGAGACTTTTGCTAAAGCAGGAACTACAATCCTGAAGAAAGGTTACCAGTGAATTTCTTGAAAGAAAGATTTTGGGACTGATCTGGCTTGATGTTTTCTTTGAAACCGTTAGAATTACAACTGATTCTGATATTTGTTGATATTGGGGTGAATCCCAAAACCAGATGGGAAATTTGTGTGGTCTTCAGAACATACTCAACTCCACCAGGGAATATGACAAAATGCAAAAATACAAAGTGCAAATACCTATGCTGAAGGACAAATTAGAAGAAATTCTACAGCGAGCAGGGTGCTCCTTATGTAGAAATTGCAGAAGTGAGGCAAAGACTCTGACGGATCAAAGATGTAATAGAAGGAAGGATTCACAGGAAAAAAGCAACATCAGAGAGTTGTTTAAAATGGCAACAATTGGGCATCAAATGCTTCTCATCTGAAACAGTAGTAAGCATGAAGCAAGAAGTCTGTGCCAGTGTTACTAAAAAAAGGCAGAAAAACAAATGCCAGAGTTGACAAGAATCTCTTAAGCCAACTCTGTCATCAGATCAATTAAAATATGGAACTGCACCCATCTATTATCTCTCTTAGACATGTCATTAATAACCATACAGGCCTTCAGTGTTGTGCAGCTGTAAAGAAATAAATGCAATGCATTTGCTGTGTTTCAGGCAGGGTACTTAAAGATTGGAGTGTTGCTATTTTGCAAAGAAATCTTAAGATTTTGTCTGGAATAAAATTTACTACTGGCAGTTGAGAGAGAAATTTAATCTGAACTAGTCCATCTTAGAGAAAAGCATGTTTAGTGTACCAAAACAATGGCTGAAAAGTAGGTAGGATTGTTCACTGTAAAAATATTGGAGGAGTAAATACTAGGAAAGAAAGGGAGTGAATTAAGGTGAAGGACAGTGTTTGCACAAGAAGTGTCATCATGAACTCAAAAGAATCAGCCTAGATGAAACAGACTTCAAAGTTAGAATTTCTCATCTATCTAAGAAAGCAGATTCTTCAACAGCTGTGTAGTGGGATGTGTGGGGACAATCCTGAACCCCTGGTGTTCTACCTGATGCTATTCTGATACAACATCTGAAAGATCAGAGGATGGAAACTTATTCAAATATTTTACAGGGTTATATAATCCCAAATTTTTGCCCACTACACGTACAGCAAAATGCACTAAGGCTGCTCACGCTTGCAGGGGTTGTGTGCAGGCATCAAGTGAGACAACAAAGACAATCAGCAATTATTTGAGTGATCAGACACATGATGCCAATATTGAATGCTCACAGGAAATGGGGTTTGTATCAGCTATGTGTGCAAATACGCCCCCACAAAAGCATCTGGCAGTGGTAAATAACGTCAGTGGCTATTGTAAAAAGTCACCTTAAAACTATAAATTTACCACATAAATTATTCAGTATAGGTTGTTCATGCAACTCTTCTTGTGATGTGTGAGAAGAATGAATTTAACTGTTTTGAAACTGCATATGTGCTCCTTTTTTAATCAGTGAAGTTCCAGAGATAATAGAATTTATTCATGAAATTTACACTTCAGTGGTGTAAGAAAATGGTACAAAACCATAAATGCAAGATTATAGAAATATTGAAGCAAGTATTGGCCTGTAATTCAGATGAAGATTTTTTTTTTTTTACATCCTAAACCTTCACAAAATTAAGATACAGTGGCTGTATCTCAACTACACAGGATAACATTTGGAGGGGCCCACGTTTCCGTGTTGGCTTTTCACAGAATGACTGGTGAAACCACTTTCCCTGGGATCCCCTTTAAAAGGCTGGTCCATAGACCTATGAAAAAGATGGAGAAACTCTTAATTCCCATGAGCTTTGAACAGTGCCTTTAATGTTATATGACATTTGAAGAAATTTTATTGGATTTTAGAAATGGCGTTCACTTCTGTAGCAAGATGGACATGCAGGAGTTGGTCTTATTCAATATTTAAAGAAAAAAAATCTAACACTCCCAAGCAGACTTCATAGATTATGAATCAAAAGGTATCTTGCAGTCTGGCCTCAAGCAGAGTACTGGCCATGGGACTTCTTGTTTGACCCGGTCCTTTAGAAAGATATGATTATATTTTTTTCAATGACAAGGAGTCAGGAACAAATCTTGCAAGTTGTTACAGTGAATAATTCACTATCTCATCACATACTGCACTTCAAATGTGAATTTATCTAGTATCCACCTGGTTTACAATAGTATATCTAATATTTCAGTAATCTTCAGTTATTCTATGTACCCAGACAGGGACTATTCTCTCCCTTTTGCCATAGCCCCTCCTGTTGTCAGATGGTCATTTGTCATAATCACAGAGCCATTTTTAAAGACTGCTTCTCAGCATTGAAGAAGAACCTTCATTCTTCATTGCTGAATGTCTGGTTTCCTTGTTGTCTATATCGAAACACTTTTTTTTTGCAGTAATCCACTTATCATGTTACCCAGATCACTCCCTATAGGTAATTTTTCTTCTTTGTTATTTGTCATGTCCCCATCCTATGTGTCATCTGCACATTCCATCAGCAACATTTTTAAGTTTTCTTTCATATCATTAACAATGTTCAAGAGTTGAGGGAGATGAACAGCTCTCAGAAGCCTCTCACCAGAAATTCATGTGCTTTCTGGTGATTTCTCATCGATAATCATACCGTGAGACAGTCATTTATATCCATTTTAGGTGTGTCAAGTGAATTTTAATCAGTTTTTTCACTTACCAAATAGCATGCATCCCAAGCCGAAACCCTTAAGAAACCTGAGTACCTGACACACAACCATGCTCTGATAGAGCAATGTTAGGGAAGGGATGACTGGAGTCACACTGTAACTACAGTGTAGCATTTTTGGCTCTGTTACTGGGAGACCTACAGCCAAACTGGTCCTTCGAGCATCTAGACATGGTACATTGTATCAACACTGTGACCTTTAGCAACCAAGTTTATAGCGTCATAAGCTTGAAGTCGGTTTGATACGACTCCTTCCCACTAACTCAGTCTTGTTATTTTAGCCTCCTTTCTTTCTAAGTTAATTGAAACCAATACCGTCCAGCTGTTATTTTGCTTGGGACGACTGGCAGGGTCATGTCATTTACTCTATTCCAAATATTAGGCCAGCATTAGTTTCCTTTCAGCCTTCTGGATCTTCTCAATCAACAATATAACAATCTCCTCAAGACAGCTCTTTTCATGTTTTTGCTTGCAAGTAATCCAGATGCAGTATTCAAATTTAATTTAATTTAATGCTTTTTTCACTAATTGATTGAAAAATATTTCCTCCCCACTGGATAAGATTATCCTTTTTCTCATGACTATGTAGTAAAGTAGCATCACCATTTTTACTATTTCTTTTGTTCTTTTGTTCTTAATAGCCTTAATTCTTCAGGCTATGCATTTGTCCTTTTCCTCCTCTTCCCAATTTTCTATAATCCCCAGTCGGTAATTTTTATTCTTTTCTGACAAATCCTCAAAATTTCCATCTGTTGTAAAAATATGTTTATTATTGTTTCCCAACTATCAGATTGGTTGTTGTGTTGGATTTTCTTTTAGTAGAGGGCCTACACTGTGCTGTGAACTGTACAAACATATTGCAGAACTGTTGCCACTTTTAAGCAGTGGAGTTAACTAATCTATTTTCAGGTCCCTTGCCTGAAATACATCCAGTTTTCCCTCCATCCTCCAGTGCCAGGTAAGCAGTTGTCTCACTAAGACATGTACCCTGTGAAATGCAACCAGAAAGCAAGAGCTGATTATCACTGAACAGAGCGGGAAAAGAGGTTGAAGGAGATGTGAAGGCAGAGCTTGGTCTGGGGTGCAGGACAGCAGAAATGGGAGACCAGGGTTGTGGCGAGCTGTCTCACTAATGCTTCCAAGCCATAAGACTGTAGTAGTTTCTCCATTAGATGGTCCTGCCCCAGTTGATTCCTTCTGGCCCTATCATCCTCTGCTCCTCATAGAAAATGTCCCCTAAATGTCCTGAGACAGCAATTTTTTATTTGACCTGCTGGTTATGATACCATCTGAAAGGGAGAAAGTTCTCCCAAGGTAGTCTCTCAATATTTGGAATCATTCAAAGCCAGTCACAGAGCTAAATGCTGTTTAAATCCATGTGACTTCAAGCTCAAGGAAATGTTCATACAAAGCTTTGCAAAAGCAAACCAGCACAATTTGTATGTGACTTTTCCCAGCTGCTTGTAAGGGAACAAGTTTTATGACCAGCTTGGTTTTCCTTTGTGCAGAAGGAGGTTCCTCTCCCTTTTTCTTCCTCCAGATTGCCCTGGTAGAGCGACACAGCATGTTTCTCTGGGGAAGGAGAGACCTGTGGGCACAAGGGCAGCTGGAGTGCAGATATGATGTCACATGCGTTTTAACACAGCTGGCACAATGCTATAAAACAGGGCTTTTAGTGTTTGATTGAGGAGGGATTTGCATGAATTCCAGATGTTCACTGTATGATCAATCTTGCTATGTACACAACAAGTGTGTCCCCATGCACGTGTAAAACAAAGCCTGCCTAACCTAGGGAGTGAATAAGGGCACGCTTTCTTTCCTGGAAGTCTTTTGTTTGCTTTTCCATTCAGATCTCATGTGTCAGGTCATACACAGTTTCTGTCAGGCTCATGAGATTAATATGGGACTTTATGGCCACTATGATGATGTAATCCCTTGATTTCACTGAAATTGAACAATTTATATGTAAGAAAATGAAGTTAAAATGACAATGACTGAAAGTAACCTATCCAAGCCTTTAGAATGGACACAGATGCTTATATTTCAAGGCACAAACCAACCGCTGAACTGAAGGTTAGGAAGGAGTCTTTGCTATAGGCAGGTCATGCTGTAATTGTTTCTAAAGCCTTTCTTGTCACATCCTCTAATGTAACTGCTGCTGGCCAGGGTCACAGATGGCATTGAAAGAGCTGGATTCCTGGCATGAAATGGTGCAGCAATTCCTGAGTTCCTGTCAGTCAGTATTAATTTACTTCATTATAAATAAGATTGGGATCAGGCCCTTCGTATTTCACAGAGAGCAATGGTTCCATTCTCTCCAAAGGCATCAGGGTTTTAGTGTTAAAAAGCCTAATGCCTCTGAGTAGTGCCAACAAAAGCTGTACGTGAGGACTGTTCTTTGTGGATGAAGCCTTTTAGTTTAATTCTCCACAAGCAGTATTACAGCTTACAGCTACTTACAATTCAGAAAGGTGACTAATAAATGAAAGAAACCGGGAGCTGGAAAGCATTGTGACTAAAACCATGTACAAACCACCAGTTTTAGCTGGAAGGCTTCAGGAAACCAAAGCCAGCAGATTTTATTTGTTTGGGCTCACTGACTGATGCTGGAGCAGAGAGGAAGAGGGCATTTGGCTTGTTGCTCATCCTCCCCAGGAGATTTTGCACTTGACACTGAAGGACTTTGGTCTTTCAAGCCAAATATTTCAACTGCTGAAGACTTAGCATTCAAAAGTACATTAACTGGTCCCAGCTGTAGTCAGATTTTAAAACTATAACATTGCCTAATCACATTATAGTAAATAAGTTCAAGAAGGACATAGAACTCCTCAAAAGAGTCCAGCGCAGGGCCACCAAGATGATTAAGGGAGTGGAACACCTTCCTTATGAGGAGAGGCTGAGGGAGTGGGCCTCTTTAGTTTGGAGAAGAGGAGACTGAGGGTTGACCTTACTAATGTTTATAAATATGTAAAGGGCAAGATTCAGGAGGACGAAGCCAGGCTCTTCTCAGTGATGGCCAGCGATAGGACAAGGGGCAATGGGTGCAAGCTGGATCATGGGATGTTCCATGTAAATATAAGGAGGAACTTTTTCACTGTGAGGGTGACAGAGCACTGGGACAGGCTGCCCAGAGAGGTTAGGGAGTCTCCTTCTCTGGAGACACTCAAAACCTGCCTGGATGGGTTCCTGTGTGATTTAGTCTAGGTGATCCTACTCTGGCAGCAGGGGTGGACTAGATGATCTTTCAACTCAAGCTCTGTGATTCTGTGAAATACTATCATCAAAGAGTGGAAATGGTGGGCCCTGTTTGGGGACTAAGTCTTCTGTGATCTGCTGAGGACCATAACGAGTGCCAAGTCTTCACATACTCTTTAACCTTGCTGTGGAAATAGACACAGGATGTGTAGCAGTTCTGGAACTTGAAAACTCCTCCGAAATGAAGCCCATAGTTCAAACCAGATGTCTCCTTGGTAGCCAGGTCACTGGTAGAGGCAGCATTAGTGTCAAGTTGGGAACACCATCCCCAGCACCAATGCCATAAGCCTTGCTGAGAGGCTGAGTTCACTCACTGGTGCACAGCACCACAGTGGCACAGCTCAGCTGTTCCTGATCCAGTGGCCACAGCCATGTGGACAAACCACAGCTGGAGTCTGTTCACCATGCTCCTACTGGTTGCCACGTGCTGTAGGTATGGGCTCAATTTCATCTTTCCAGAGAGGCCAGAAATCCAAAAAGCAATCCAAAATGCAAAGAACGAGGAATTAGGATTCTTGCACTTATTTATGACTTCATCATAGCTTGGGGTAACTCGCAGAATTAGTGTGATTCAAATTACTCACTAATAAAATGCAAATAACTGTTCCTCACAGGAACATAATGAGATTCCGCTCACCCTTTTCTATTGCTTTGCAATCCTCACATTAAGGCGTTTATTTCAGCACAGGTACTTTCCATGTGGTTATTGTCTGAATGAGATGCAAGCAAGATTTGTTTTGTTAAACATTTGCTGTCATACTATTTTAAAATCTCAGTCTGGTTTTACCAACTGGCTATTTTTTCCCTTCACACAGGAAGAGCATCCTGAATACCAAATAATCCTTGAAGTGTGTTTAAGCACAGAATTACTTGAACAAGATAGCTGCATCATTTGTGAACTTTCCCATGGGGAAACAAAAAGGCAAAGCTGTAATAAATCTCCAGGTAAATCTTGCTTTAGCAGAGATCAGTCGGAGACATCCTTCATTCAGAGGCAACTAATTTATTCCAAAACCCAATAGAAAATATTGCTATCAGTGCCAGGATTTTGCAGAGGTTGAGGAAATTACTGTAGTTGAATGAAAGTAATTTTTTAGCACTCTAATGACAAAATAAAATTACGCTATTGTTCATGTTGGCTGTAAGGGAAACACTGAGCAAGTAAGAGACCCCATGGTGTCTCTATAAGGGCAAAACTGTGGGAGGATGTGTGCAATTCCATGTGGTGACAAGGAGGAGAGTCCTACAGAGAAGAACTCATAGGGTGACATCTAGATAGTATCTTCTCTCTGTGGGTAGTTGAATACAGGGGTTTAGTAACAAGAGAAAGGAAAATTGCTTATACTGAATTATGTCCCGAAGGAGGAAGGTTTGTATTTAATGAGGTATTTCATTGTTGATTTTTGCCATAACATAATGTAAATGGTTCTGAATGAGACACTGTTTTCTTACCAGTGTTGAAGTTGAAAACTCCTGATCCAAAAAGCTGTGACTTCCAAATGAAAACAAGATAGAGGGCACTGCTGTGCTTTGGACTCCCATGAAGAGCTCACTTTACTGCACTTTTACTGCCTGCAATTGCACAGAGGACAGCCAGTGATTCAGCACCCCCCAGAGAAGGCACCTACATTTCATCATATGAATCACACTTTAACTCACCTGTATATGTTGACCAAGCAAGACTTATTTGGCTGAAATGAAATCTCATGATGAACTTTGGTCAGAAACCTTTGTTGCAGTGATCTAGATTTCATCAATATAGATTGCATCCAAAATTTCTGATACTGGTGATGGTGACAATGGCTGCAATGAGGGAGCAGAGAACTGCCCCTTTCCTGCAGAACTGAAACAACTGAACCTGCCATGGGTGGGAACTTGAGCTAGTCCAAAGCTTCCCAACATGTTGTCCCCTAAGATGAAATGTCAGTTTGTTCCAGCTACAGAAACACCATTGGGAAGGGGCAGAGCTGAAGCACCAGAAGATTTGCCACCACACATCCAGGGCACAGAGTGCATTCTTTTCCTCTCTGGGCAATGATGCTTTACACACCCCAACCCAATCCTTTCACACACACTCAAAAAAATATGGTGGCCTCACATGTGCATCATATCAGCTCTCCTTTTTGTCTGGTGGGGCGAGTCAGAGCAGCAGAATTGCACCTAAATCAGAAAATCTAGTTCCTTTCCTTCATTAGCTCTCTTGTCTTCTCCTCCTGGAGGAAGCAGGAGTGATAAAGCCTCAAATTGTCATAATCATGTCCTTTTACATTGTCTTACAATTGAATTAATATTGAAGAACCAGTTAGGATATCAGTTATGACAGTGTGTATCCAGTGTAGTTTCTCCAATGTCAATGGTATTGCAGCAGTATATGGCTACAGTGAGATCAGAATGAACCCTGAAGCCTTCGTTATTCTCTGAAAAATATAATTTCTACTCATTTATCTCATTCTGAATTTCAATGAAGCCTTTTAGTATTATCTCTCAATTCCAGTTTTGAATATTGATAGCAACCTCCCGCATAACATATATAATATCCAGCATTGTCTCTTGCACCATATGAATCAGTTTCCAGTAAACAGGAACAAATGTGAGGTAATTTTTGAAAGCGTACATTCACTTGGGCTAGAGAGCATTTTGTAGTTAAAGTGGGTAACTGTCACAGACTTGGATTCAAATCCCAATAAATTCTGTCATAACAATTCTTCTGGTAATTTGCCTGTAGTCTAAGATGTCAGTGCAATGCAGATATATGACAGCACACAATGAGGAGACCCCAGAATTCGGGTCTTTTATAGAAATGGTGGATTTGGTAACTATCTAAACTAAATTCTTGCTTATGGTTTTCTATTGTCTTCCACTGCTGTGACACTGAGCACTTGGTCTGTTCCTCTGCTCGTACAATTATACTTTCATAAAACAGGCAGCTGTGTGGGAGGTTTGGCTGCACAGAGTGTAGAGGATCAAGCCTTGATTTGGTAGGTATCTATTAGAAATGTTTAGGTCTGTATTCAGATGAGCTTTTGAGAGTTGTAACTCCATTAGTGTCATTTAAAGATGTATTTAAAAGTAGAAATAATCTTCACTTTGTACTGCCTTTTTAACCCAGCATCTTGATTTTAAACAGCATTTTGAAGAACTGTAAGTGAAACTACATCCAGAATTACATTGCCAGTAGCAACTTTCAGAAATGTCAGTAAAGATAACTTTGAATCTGACATATTGTTAAGTTTGGATCACTCCTGTGTCAGTGAGACTGAACTTTTTTGCAAAGCATCATTAGCTCATGCCTCATTCTGTAGGCAGGAGCAATGAGAATTTTATATTTTTCCAAAAAAAGAAAACAGTAGAAATGACTGGGAACATTTGTAGAAAGAAACAGCCTACTGTGTTTATAATAACTCCTTTAGTATCATACATGATCCTTTAAAGACATTTACCCTCCAGAGAAAAGGCAGACTGAAAGACTGAAAATAGAAATTTGGCAAGTCTCTGTATATTGCCATATCAGTTCTGACTCCCTTTGATTGATTTGATCAGATCTCTGCATATCAAAAAGAAGGTGGAAAAATGTTCTACGTAACCTCTCCAAAATGCAAACATCATCATTAGGCCAGAAGCAGAAGCACAGTGCTGTCACCTCTCCAAATTAGTGAAGAGAGAGGAAGTGACACAGAAAAGCAAAACAAAAAATAAAGGAAAGAAATTAAAAGGAAAACATCCTTCTACCTCTCTGCTTTTAATATTTTTAAATAGGGAAAATTCTTCAACTCCAAATCCATCAGTTTGTATCCTGTAATTACTGCCAGGCATATCTGTTCAGGCTGTTACTATTCTAAATGGCTAAGCATAAAGACTCTGATGCTCTTGGTAATAAGTGTGACTGAGAGAGGAATATCATTATCTGCTGATTTATATTTACCAGTCCTTGTCCAGGTGCTTGCCTCCTCTGTTAAGTATACTGGAGATTATATGCAAAATTGCACAGCTTAATGGGCTGAAGAAGTTTGATGACAACACTTAAATTGCCACTATTTTTCCAGGATCCTCCTGCGGGTGATCTGTTGCCATTCACAGATGTGTTTTCTAAGAAAGCAATTGCAGAAGATTCTAAACTTTGCACAATCCTTCATAGCAAGGGTAACTCTGCAGTTTTAGGAAAGGAAAAGTGCTATTAATATTTTTAGAGGGAAATGAAAGCCTAAAAAAATGAAAAATAATTACCAAAAAGGTAAGGTTGCATTTCTATGTATTTGATGCAACCAAACAACTGGAGCAATAATGACCTTGTTCGATGCATTTCAAACTCATCATCCACAGATCAGGACACATCCAGATCCCAATGAAGTCAATACAAACTCAGTTGAATCAGAATCCCAAGTACTGGGGCTACAAATATCTGACCCAAAGTGTTCTAGCTACAAAATCTAAGAGATTATCACAAATCCTCTGAAAGGCTTGATGCACATCCTTACAATTTCCCCATTCACAAGGGAAAATGCAGCATGAATGTCTTTAAATGACATGTCAAAGGAATGCATGAGAAACTGTCCAGAGGAGAGGTGGCAACCCATCACACATCTGCAATTCAATCGCTCTTATTGGTGTGTTCCAATGACAGCTGCTATTTTCAACCGATTTTCTTTGGATTGGATGGAGGCAGGATGGAGCTCTGTGCCTAAACAGGCAGGACTGGTCACTGATTTTTGTCTGATAAATGTTAAAGCACAAAAATGAGGCTGCACAGAAAGTCTGTTGTGGTAATGGTTAAATTCAGGACCACTTTGTAGAAGAAATGAGGCAGGTAGACACAGTCACTGAGTGGTTCAGACTCCTAGAATCAATTACAAAGTGGCAACAGGAAAGAATTTAAAGCTTCAAAATGTCTTTTTATTTTTTTTTTTTTTGTAAAAAATATAAAGGGATCCAAATATAACCACATTATCTCAGGTGTGTCTGTGTTTCTGGTGGTGTGTCAGTGAGCAGTGATGTGTTGCATCAGATTGCCACATCCCAGGTACTGGATGTCATATCAAATAAGTGCAAAGCAGCCTAGCAAACATCAGACTTAATATGATTCATCACCCTGAACCATCAGTATATTGAAATTCTCTGTGATCTCTGCTTAAAAATATATGTGGTGGGGTTTTTCCTTTTAATCTATAGCTGTAGAACAGAAACCAAGATCTCAAATGTGAAATATGTTGAAGATAAGCCAGATGGTGGATAGGAAAATAGGTTATAAAAGAAATAAACTCTCAGAAATTCTTCTCTCTATGGGAATAAAATTTAAGTATCTTTCCAGGTGTAAGGATAAGTTGTCATGTCAGCTGTTTCCCTGGAGAGATGGGAACTGATCAGTCCCTCTTCTCCACAAATGTCCTATGTGTTCCTCAGGTTTCCCCAAATGCATATAATTTCTTAGTGCACCACAAGAAGACAAGAAAAATAAATACATTAGTAAATGCGAAGCACTTGGATCCTCTGCCGAGCGCACAGACAAATTGGCAGAAAGTCAGGTGGAAGACTGGACATTAGTGTCTTAGATTCTTACTCTGAGGCAGATAAAAAATAAATAAAAACAAAACCAAAATAAATCCTGAGCTGACACTACATTGGTGTGCTTTCTGTTGAGCTACTGTGAGCTCGAGATGTAAGCAATGTCTTTGTCTTCCTCATGCCATAACCGAACTTCTTGTTTTGGGGTGATTCAACAGTAGCATCAGTTCAGGCTAAGAAGTTTCTTCCGCCTGAGGCTGCAGAGCATGTGAAACTCTGCCTTAACAAGAAACCATTCTTATGTCAAGGACAAAATCAGTTGGTCATTAAAGAGCAGTAGTGTTAGGATTACAAATGGAAGTTACTAAGGATTTATTTACATCATAATGTCACTTTGGTACTAGGACGAGTTTTGGGGCTACAAATATATTTTGTTTCAGTGAGCTGGTAGAATCTGCTTTTGCAATGGTCCCACAGCGTGTACTGCTATCTATAATCATTATTACATTTTCACTATTAGCCTTGATTAATAATTCATTAATGCTTTGAATTAATTTCTTAATAATTTGTTATATTTTAAAATCCTGCCTATTTTAAAATTAGGAAAAAAGAATAAGCTTAATTAAGGATTTGGAAACAGTTGGTGTAAAGATAAATTTAAGTGTGTGCTAAAGAGCAGTGCAACCATGATTTGAAGTCAGAATGAAAGGGAAGGAAACCAGAAATCATTTACTGGCTCTGCCTTGAAACAGATTAACTCATAGACTACCAAGATTTACTAGTATGTTTTAATTAAGAATAATTTCAAAGAACTATGAGTGCTGAGTCTCATGGCTATCTCCTAGTGTTTACAATGCATGAGAAAATATTGTATTCAGTTACCCTTGCTGTCTCCCATAGCTTGTGCTAAGGAGATGCTCAATATAACAACTGACAGTCTTTCCCCTTGAAAGGACACTCTCGGTCACCCTAGCACTGCCTGTAGATAAGTACGGGTCCAGGAGGGGGAAATACCCTTCAAGACCGATCACAAAGTACCTTTTAGTGAAAGGCAGCTAGACTTCTTTTTTACAGGCTGAGGTTCAGGCTGTGGTTTTGGTACAAATGAGGGCAGGAGACAGAAGCAAATACCTCTCTGCTCTGCGACAAGTGTCACAGGTGTCTCTGTCTGCCCTTTTTCTCTAGGTGTGGTGGATGTGACCTCACATGAGGTTTGTGAATGACAACTGCCCCACTGCCTTTGGGGACGCTAGCTTATCTAATGTCAGTAAAGCTGAGATGCCTACCTCCACAGTAAATTTTCCCTTAAAAGTGCCAAATTATCCTGATAGTTGCCATAATAATTCATAGCCTGATTTAAATTCACAGTAGAAGATCTCAACAAGGCATTCACTGCAGTGACAGTAGCTTACAGAGTCACAAAACAGACCAGAGGTTTTTGTCTGATTTTACTGGGTCTACTTGTGAGCTGCAAAATAACAACTTGAGTCAACTTAGCACACCAGGGATAGATGCCAAACAATGTCATTAAACAAACAACAGCAGAATCAGCAAATCTGTTCTCTTTCCTTTTGCTGGGTTAGTGCATGAGGGAGACACAATAACCATATTAATGATTTTGGGCAATGTGTTGTTCTTCCAGTAATTGCTTTTACTGTTATCTTGGAGACTTTAAAATTACTGTAGCAGCTGTATTTCATGGTGCACATTGGTACAGTTGTGCTTCCATTTATTATTCATATCTATTTGCCTTTCCTTCACTTTTTTTTTGTGTGTTAATGTTCACTTTATCTTGACTTCAGAGGGTATGTCCTCGGTTTTGGAAGGCACCAGATTCCTAAGGCCAGGAATTCCCTCACACCCAATTGGTCCTTTGTTTTAGCATTGTAAATAAAAGCAGAATCATAAAATAGTAGTTTGGCTGGGACCTCTGATGGTCTTCTGATCAGTTTTCTGCTCTAAATAGTTCCAAGTTTGAAGGTAGATTGAACTGTCATGATAGATCTATTTGCTTAGGGCTTTTCTCTGTCAATTTGTGAACATCTTTAATTAGGGAGATTTCACATCCTCTTTGGGCTACTTTTTCCAGTGGTTAACAACTTCATCATTAAAAATAGCACTAAAAAGTTAAAATCTTAATATATTATCATTGTTCCCCTTGTAACAAATTATGGCTGTTACACGTTGTCCCTTAGCTGTGCTCTTCTGTGAAGAGTCGTCTCTCTCTTTTCTATAATCTCCTTTTTGGGAGTAAAAGGGCAAAGTAAGTAAGTCTTTTAGCTTGCTCTTCTTGAGGCTGAACAAACCCAGTTCATATCACCTCTCTTAAATTAACATGTACTGTATCACATGCCTTGTCATTTTAATGGCCACCTTCTCAACCCAACAAGTCAATATCTGTCTTGTAGTGGGCACCTCAAAGTGAGAACAGCACACCAGTTCTGTAATCAGTGGGGATGTGTTTGGCAAGCATCACATTGGGAAACTTTAACTCTTAATGTTTTCGTTAAAGTCGGTTTTGACCAGGGTCCAAAGTTGGAACTCAGGCCTGTAGGTACAAAATGAGAGGCTTTTGCTCCTCCACATAGTAGCTGAGAACATGCAAAAGCATTTGTGTAAGAAAGAGAACCATTCTTTTTTGTTTTTTTCCTTCATGAAACCAAAGGTCTTAGCACTGTGTGGGATTACAAATGCAAATAAGATTCTATAAATTGTAGCCACTCTACATTTGAGCACAGCAGGTAAATACCAGCTCACAGTGATTGTCGCTTTCCTTTTCCACTACTGACTATTTAGACTGCTTTTAGTTTTCTTAAACCTACAGCCAGTTTGACACATTCTAATGCTTTTCTTGTCCTCAAAATCAGTGCAGTCAGATACAAGCAGACCTGGCTCCAAAAGTTTAGGTGACCTTCATGCAAAAGTCACATTCAAAATGCAGCATGTAAAATGCATAGCTATACTAGGATCCTGGGACTCAGCTGGGAGAAGAGCTAAGAGAGATTCAGCTCCAGAATAGCTAAGCGCTGCAGTGAGCACTCTTCCCCATTTTCCTTTAAAGCACAGAGATTCCAAACATCCTCAGCAGCCCACAGGTCTCCATAGGAATAGGCATTCTCAAGGAAGATTAAAAGACTAATCATCAACAGGTATGTAAAGTGTCTGAATAATGAATGATTGAATAGCAAGAC
Organism: Porphyrio hochstetteri; assembly: GCA_020800305.1. Classification (NCBI taxonomy): domain Eukaryota; kingdom Metazoa; phylum Chordata; class Aves; order Gruiformes; family Rallidae; genus Porphyrio; species Porphyrio hochstetteri. The sequence continues at coordinate 61,272,848 of CM036908.1, read as the reverse complement.
CAGAAGACCCATTAGCATTGGGGATAAATTAGACCCTTAGAGTTCTTATTTTCATCTGAAGGGAATTTGGTTTACATGCTCCAACGCTGTTCTGTAACATAAAGTACACACAAGTGGGGAAGATGGGACATTTCACTTCACAAACACTCTCCTGTTCTGAGCTTAAAATCCTAATGTAGAAGCACCAAAGTCTATCTCCATTTCATAGATATGGACACATGGATCTGCTCATTCTGTTAGAAATGGACATAGTTATTTAACAGCAGACATCATGGTTTGTATTTTCATCATGAAAAGGATAAAAGTGTGCTTTGGAGGCACTTGCATTTGTTCTAATCTGATTTTAGTGCACAACTTAAACTATTTTCTGCAGTAAGTGAGATAGTATAAGTCTATTCCTTACATCACAGAAATCTCTCAGTCTTTGGGATTCGGTGTAAAATGTGCCTTACCAATTTTGACCCCTTTGTGATTGGGGTCAATTGCTGGGTAGGCATTTGTTATTGCAGGCTGAGCAACTGCGATGACTTGGGATGTTTCACTCCTATGTTTTTAATAATCATACACAAGGTTGTATATTGTCCTGGTCGACGTGGCACAGGACATATTAAACATCACTACTCTTCACAATGTGGTGTTTGCAAGCATAAAATGTCATTTGTATTGCTAGGAGCTTGAATCGTACTCCTGATTTTGGAATTTATTGAGTGTCACTCTAGTTTCCTCTGCATGAAGCACTGCAATAAAAACATAAAGCAATGCATCAGAGCTGTGATATCAAGGACATACTTTTTATGATCAGATACTGTACCTGTTATATAGAATATCTGTTCAGAATTGATGTGACAGACTCTGGAGACAGGGTTGGTGAATCGCTAAGCTCTGCACTTCTTCTAGTCTGTCTCACGGATGCTAAGGTACACCTGTATACACTTGTTAATAAACCCAGCATCAGCTCTGTTCTTCTCAGGGATGGGGAGAAAAAGAGTGAAGACAGATGTCAGGAAACTGCAGTTATTGCCACAGAGATACTCAGCCAGGGAAAAAATTGCTCTAATTTCCTTTCTAGAAATGGTTGAATACATTCAGCCCCACTAGACACAACATAATACCTGTGAATAATCCTCATTCAGTTGGGAGCTCACTGTGTAGGCTATTTCAGCTGCTCTGTGTAGCACATGGGTCAGACTCTGTCTTTGAGTATGCTGGACTCTCCAAAACCTTTCCCTCTGCATATGCGATCAGTCAGTGCACATACGTTGTTTTCCAGGACACTTCCAGTGGATACACAGATCATATTGAATCCATTGCAAGTCAGAGGTCAGTCTTCTACTTGCAAATGAGTAAAGTACCTTGGCTTTAGCTGTGGAAGTTCCTGATAGCTGACATAGGCTTTGTGTCAGTCCCTGCTTAACCAGCAGCTGTGGGGTACCCAGCAGCTAACCTACTTCCCCACTGGCTTTACCACTGTTGCCAGGTCATCTGATGGGTATAACCCAAAGGGATGGCCGTAAGACCAGTATGCCACTGGTGACTCTGAGCTGGGCTTTCTGCTACTGCCGTGCAACATGTGGACCTAAGTCCCCATTTCTCTGAGTCTAGAATTCATATAACAAAGAGAACGACTGTGTTTCATAAAGTTAAAATGCAATAATGTGAAAATGTCAAACTAGGACTAAGTCCAAATAAAAACCTTCATTTGAACAGAGATTCTTTGGGCTTATCTTGTGGCCAGCTTTTCCTACTTTAATAGATTTCTTTTGCTATTGTATGAGCTACTAAATATATTGCAGTAGTTTCTGTAGCTGACACAGGAACGGCAGGTGTTTCTGTTCCTCAGGGATGATATTCATCCTTCTGTCTATCTCTTAATGTACTAATATAACTCCATTCATACTGTACCGTGTAATGTTTAGTGTAGTTCCCCTTACAACATCCCTGGGAGGTAAGCAAGTACTGGGAGGTGAGGAAGCACTTTCCTCATTTTATAGAAGTGAGGCTGAAAAGAAATACAGGACAGCTGGTTTTTTACAGCACATAAGCATCTATTGCTCACTTAGAAGAAAATATAATCTTGGCAAAATATTTTTTGATTCATGCATGCAGCTGGGGCGAAGCCACGACACAGGCTATGGCAGATCAAGGAGAAATCCCAATCAGCCATCTTCAGCCTCCAGAGTGGGCTACGCCTGGGGACTCCACAATGCTTCCTCTCCAGGGAGAGAGGAGCTCAGTCCCAACTGGCAATGATACCACTGATTTTCCATTTAAGCTTGGCACATCATCTACAACAGACCTCTAAAATACAAAGATTTTCCCCTATGGGGTTCAGTTACATATAACTTTCTTTTCCAAATAAATCAAGTCTGATTTTTTAGACAGGACTGCCTCCTCTAGCTAAAACCTGATTGTGAACAAAATAACTAAAAGAAAGAAGAGGTATAGGGCAAACATATGCAAAAGCCTCTCAGAAGTCCTCAGTGGTATTCAATCCTTAACCAATGGGCAGCATAACTATCTTCATTCTGTTTTAATAAAAGATGACTTTTAAATGTCCAGACAAAACATAGTTGTCTAACTTAGAAATTTTTTTCCTTCAGATTAATTATCCATGTATATCTTTAGATAAAAAATAGAGACAGTAAAAAATACTCTGCTACAGCAGCAGAATATGTGTGGGTTTTGGAAATACAGTTTCGTATGGAAAAATTAAGCAACATTTATTTACCAAGCAGTAAAGGTGTTTTAATAGACTGAAACATTTTTTTTATCAACACAAAGCTCTTCTTTATTTCAATTCAAATGGTTTTGTGTAGCATAGATGAGGACATCGCGCAAAGAAAAAACAAGAAGATAATAAAATAGATGATGATAAGTGCAGGAATCCTGCATTTCAGCTTTGCAGGTTTTCTATTTTCATTTAGGTTTTGTTTTGATCAAGGCATGAACAAATGTTGGTGTGAAAACATTTCCCACTGAATAGCAGAACCTTTACAGCAGCCACTACTAGGAGAGAGGGGTTTTCTCCTGTGATGATTCTGTTATCATTTAAGCTTGCCTTTGCAGATGTTACTTTAATCAAACTTAAGACAACCTAAAGCAGAATCATATATGAAATAAAATTCTGCTCAGAGAACAGTTTCAAGTTTTCACCTTTCTCAAAGAGCAGTTTTAAACCTCTCCTGTGTAATTGCTTCCAGACGTGTGGACTCTAGCCACACAGCAACCAGGTCGTCTTTTCTACCCACCTCTTAAAGAGACCATCTCCTCTCTGTTCTCTGCATGTTGACTCTGGCCCAAAAGGTACCTTGGAAATAACTCACAGGTAAGATAGAAAACCCTCTGTTCCCCTGCCCCTCCAGTTTCACTGGGATGACTTGACAACTATGGTGGAGATACCGCCATTGCTTTTAAATGCATACTGTCTCATCCAGGCAACAAAGAACAACATTGCAATAAATGGTGGCTTATTAAAAGTTTTCATGGTGGCATGTAGTGTTCCCCTGGGATATTTCTGGCTTTGTGGGTACATAGTGCCATTGCTGAAAACTTTTCTCTCATTTACACAAATAACTGCCACTACAGTCAGCAAATACATGGTTATTTTCCAGTCAAAACAAAACAGTGATATAAGGTACTTCGTTTTTGCATTCTGTTGTAACAGGGTGGTAATGGCATTTGAAGGTAACAGTCAAAATCTATTCATGATTCAAGGTGAGGAAGTGGATAAGTGTTACTGCTCAGAAAGTTAGTGAATTCTGGATTTTTTGTACCCAGTTGAGGTGGCTTTGTATATTTACATTCCTTTAGCAGTTGGTGACTCCGCTGTTATTTGCATTATAAGAAAACAGCATATGGCAATTTATTTTCCAGAGACTTTACACACAGAACAGTTAACAACAAGGAGGAAAGGAATTATGATTTCCACGGATCCCTAAGGAAACATTAATCTCTGCATTAAGTGACTTTACCAAATGAATAAAGGTGGGACGGGAAGCTACTTTTGAAAGTAGAATTGAACCCAGATTTAACTCTATAACTTAATTCCCACGTCAATTATGCTTGAACACTTAAGCAACTATTTTGCTGAGACACAGGACACCAAAACAGTACATATTAAGTGTGTATTAGATGATAACTGAAGAAAATTAAATTCAGGTACTTGCTGTGTGCTTGGGTTATCACTGCCTATAGTTAAGGCTGCCTGACAAATTCCATTAAAAGATCTTTTTTCTTTAGCTTTCAGAGCAAACAAGTTCAGGATGCAATTGCTTTTGCCAGAAGTGCCCTCAGGCTGATTTTTTCAGAGAAAGCTTTAGCTAACAATGGTTCTTACATCTCCGAGAACAAAGGGAAAGAGAAAAATACACTTTATTTTTGCCTGTGAGTAAAAAAAAAAAACCCAAAAAACATCTGTTTCACTGGCAAAACTGCTGTTCCACTACAGGTGGGAAGGGGGACTTGAAAATCAAGTTGGATCCTCCAGTGTCAAGAGCATACCTTTTATTTACCTAGTGATTATTGATTTTTTAATTTGGTCAATACGTGCTCATAAAAGACTTGCTAGAGTTTGGAAGCTAAAGTATTTGAAGAGCCCATCTGCCTTGAGCATAGCCCCTTCTTTTATCTGCTAGATAAATGCACAGGCAGCTCTGCAGAGTAACTGAGCATTGTTATCATGGCTGTAATGGCTGAGCAGAATTTCCTTACAATTTGTTTCAGCTCACAGCTGGAGGCTGCTGTGGGAGAAAGCTTAGAGATTGAGAGAAGAGGCATCTGTATTCTTTACTATTGGTAATGCCGATGCAGTACAGAAAAGGAAGGAAAATTTGAGAGCAGATGGGTAAGTAGGGACCTTTTGCAGGGTTGTGGGAAAGAACAAGGAGGGATAAAAGCCAAAAAAAATCCCCAAAACACCCAAAACCAAACCCTTGGAATGTTACTACAACAGGACTTCATTCCTATGTAACTGATATGGCTTTTCCTGATCTGTTCATCCATGATATACAACAGGACAAGGTACAAGGTAGGATCCCAAAAGCATTTTCCATCCAAATACCTGATTGGAATGTTGACACTTGTTCGGTTGATTGCTTGGGCGGTTGTTCTGTGTCTCTGCCTACCAACCTGCTCCAGTGCTTTATCCTTCCTCAATGCAAAAATAAATAATTAAAATATCTTCAAATTAAAAATTGGATGCTGACAATGCCTAAGAAAAACTTTGTGTATGTTTAGTTTTGAGTACTGAATGGGAACAAATAGTTGCTCATGAACAACCATTCACAGAAATATCTGAGGTGTTATTTCAAACAGAAATGGGAGCAGCCTGTAGGTTAACTTTCCTTTTAGCAAAAGCACTGTTTGTGTCTTGCTGGACCAGTCAAATCATGGCTATTCTGAGATGCTCAATATTTTCATTGCATTAGTTCCTTGGTTACAGAATGGGCACCAACTAATTTAAAACTGTCTTAATTAAATAACAGTAATTTGTAAAATCTCACTGTCTGTGATGCAGGATCACTTGCATATTGAAGCCTTAAGAATAAGGGGATATAAAGGCAAATTCTGAATTACTGGATATCAGTAAACAAAAAAGGAAAATCCAGAGCTACCTGAATCACTTCAACAAATAGGGTTTTTTAACTAAACTATGGTGATGTTGCTGGTGCCTGTGGATATTTCTGTTTCTTGAACTTGACCATTTTCCTTCCCTTTTATGTTAAAATCCCAGACAGTATTTTTAGTCTGCTATTCTCCTAAAAAGATAATGTACTACTGCATTTTCTCCTGCTCAAGCCACCCTAACATCCTCCCTTGAAAGTAATGCTCAGTGAAAGCATTCATTTTTGTCTTGCAGAATGGTGACTTCAATTTTTTTCTCCAATTCTTTAACCTGCCCAGATGTAATAAAATTCATTATGAATGTTGATATTTTCTCTGCCAGTTCCATATTCACAAACATTTCATTACACAGTCTGTACAGAACACATTGTAAAAGGTGGTTCTACATGATCAGAGGCAGCTCATTCATGTGAGAGTAAAGCAGGCTGATGATGGAAAAATGCAAGTCTATTGTTTTGAGGTAATACCATATCTGATCCAATGACCTGCCAGCTGATAAACAGGCCCTCCCAGCCAGAAGCACTAGGATCAAATACTTGGCAGATTTTTGTTATTTTGGGCACACACTTCTCCACATGACATGGGGATGTTAGCCAGTGAGATGTGCTCACACACACTGTTTACATCTCTTGACCCATGCTACCTATTTAGGTTTTCAAAACTTTTTTCTCTTCCTGATGGCAACAATGTGGATGACCCCACCGTAAACATTTTATGAAACAGCCTTCAGGTATGTCAGCTTCTTGTGATTTGCATGTATTTAAAACAGCACCTTGTGCTATATATCATCAGTGGACAGACTAGGACGGCACATCCACTATGTCCCACCCTCATATCCAAAAGCTGCACGAGCGCTTTCCATAGAGTGCAATACCTAGTGGGATAACAAGACGTTTTTCTGAAAATTTTGTTTTCACCAGTGCTTTAACGTTCACATCTATACTCCCAAAGATCCATTTTGACCATTCACTGTAGACATACACATGCAACTCTTTGAAATCTCCAGTAAATTGTCTGGCAAAACCCAACTAGGCCCTTTCCCAGATTACACGGCTGTGTTTTAGCCAGCTGCTCCAGGCTAGATGTACATCCAAAGGGCACTGCATTAAATTTCAGAGCCCTCATCCAGCTTTCCCTCAGCTTGCCTTATGTAGCCAACCAGGCACAAACTTCGAAAACGCTGTCACTGTGTATTCAGTGTAAATCCCTGCCTCGGGCTCCTTGCCTCTATCCTGCTTCTAGACTACTCTGTAATCATCCATCCTAAATTCAGTAAACTTAACTGAAAAACTATTTATCTTGTGTGTGCCACCATCTCTCATGCTTCTGCTAGTTTCTATTCACCATGAAGGTTAGAAAGACAATAATGATGCTGAGCAGGCACAACAAAGGTTCAGTCACTTATTACTTTCTCCTGTAATTCAAAGGTTCTGATAGTCACCTTTCCACCTGGCATCAGAGTTGTGTCACTCACCATTACTTCCTGGCTACTAAGTGTCAGCAGGACTGCATGCCATGTAACACTCTCTCCTTGCCTAATAAGGAAATTTAAATATGTAATGGATAAACGGATGTTATGTCTTCAAATTGTGCTGTCAAGTTCTGGGTTTATCTTTCCCTAAGGTACAAGAAGTACATACGATTTTCACTTTTAACAGGATGTCATGTCAAATACTTTTAACAGAAAGGCTCATTGCTCTCACTTCTGAAGTGGGTTTCAAGGTGCATCATCCATTGCTGCCTCCTCTGCCCTCTTGTATGATGTACACTCTACTTTTGGGAGGATCCTGGGGCTTTGGTATGTACCCAGTCTCTTGAGAGTTCAATGCCTGTAGTTTGTTTTATTCTCTTGACTCCAACCCAACAAAACACCGGAGGGGACAGATGTAGTTATTTATGTCTTCAGCATCACACAATGTTGTACTTCAAGTATTTCTCAGTCTTCCTTGATCTGGTTGCTGCTGACTGAGCAGTTTATGAAGTGCTCTCCCTGGCATCCCTGATTCTGTAGCTTTTTACCACCGGTGGAACTTGGGTTTCCTCCAGTTCCTCAGGTTACCCACTTTTGAGGACAGCAATGTCTGCGTTTTGAGAGCACCCTTGTCATCTCCTTGTGGCTGGAACACTGTGGGAGCTGAGGTGGGCTAGCAGTAATGGCAGCACCTCCCTTTTTCCTCACCACTGGTTCCAGTCAAAGGTTCTGATACTTTTCTTGGGAAAGGGGAACCAGGAACATGATGGATGATCTTGTCCCTGAGATTAGCAAAACTCTGTGGTGCACCATCTCCAGAGAGGGAAAAATTTTGCCCTGTATTATCAATTCTGGGCTTATAAACTTTCTTCCTGAGTACAAAAGGCCATTGCATGCACTGGATGATAGATCTATTCCTTGGATGTCTTTCAAATGCTGTCATCCAAGGAGATGAGGGTGGTCTAGCTCATGTGTGACCTCTGGCACAGGGAATGCATTCTGTATTTGCAGGTTTAAATGCTCACCAGGCCCACTCTAGCCAAGAGCTTAGCTCAGAAATAAGGTCTAGTTTCAAAGTCTCATCTACTGATTCATCCACATGCCTAACTAATTCACTAGCTCATCTGAGGCATGTTTAGCATTTTGTGCCTAGCTTTCAGCCTTCACAGTTGTTAAATGTGTTAAAAAGCTCTTGATGTGAAATCCACATCACTTCTTGGCTTACATTTCCAGACCTCAGAGCCTGCAAGCAGACCCTGCTGTACTGAGGTTGTAGCTAGTTGCAACTCAGGAATTAATTAGTAGGGTTAGAGAAAGTCTTCAAATACCAGGGGTGTGATTTTGTTCCTGCATATGAACCATCCCGTTCAGGCCCCAGCTAGATCAGCTGCCCAACCGAGTAAAGGCAGGAGGCACCAAGTCACCAACTTTACCCTGATCTGTTAGCAAGTGTTAGCTCATCTGACACCATGTCTTGTGTTCAGGAGCTGTGGGCTGGGAATCACGGTGGGACAGCTTTCCTTGGTGCTCTGTGGAATACTTCTTTTGACAAGCCATGGGATAATCAGCTTTGCTTACCCCTGAGGATTCATCAAGAAGATACCAGGACCCATAGCTTTTCATCTCTGTCACATCCTTTATAACCTTCTTGGCCAATATTAGAGTATCAAATCAGTCATCTACACCGACCTTTCTTTGAAGCTTAACTTGGCCAGCAAAACCGGTTTTCCATCTGCCTGGTTTTACAGACCTCTGGAGTATATGGGATTTTGCCTGTGTATACTTCTGCATTTTCCATAATTATTTGCTTTCATCTGTCTGTGTCAAAAAGTTACTGGAGTCATATAAAAACTCTCCTTAATGCCCATTTCTCCACCTAGGGCTGTCCAGGTTTCACTTTGTTCTGGCTGGCCCATTCCTTGCTCTGCGTGGTGGTGAAGACTTTCAATAGGATGACTAAGAATATGTCAGAAGTTGTAGGGACCACAGTCAGCCTTATGTCTGGCTGTTCTGGGGCCAGGGCACACTCATTTTCCTGAGTCTTCTCCTTTGGGTTCTTCTGGTCCTCTGTCTTGTATTCCTTAATATCACCCTCTTTCTAACGGGTCTCTTTTATCCTGGAATTTACTGCACAAAGACATGTAAACAAGTTTAAGTCATGACTGACATCCAGAACAGGGGAAAGCATCTCAAGCCATGGCATAACACTGTAAGCCCTGCACTACTGTGAGATTTGAGCATTTTGAATTGCACAAAACAAGATCTGGGCAGATAAAGACTGAGGTAGATAAAATTAAATACAGGCAAAGATCAAGGTGGCAATGTTTCCTTCTGTAGATGGAATTTTAAACAAGAGTATTTGACTAATGTTTCCAGAGATGAGACTGGTTGAATGCCAAGTTTTCATAACCTTTAATCCAAACTATGAAATTGTTGCATAAATCAAGAGAAAAAACAATGACAGGTAAGAACAAAGAAAATTGGTCAGTTCTGTGGAAAGGGGAAAGATTTATGTTGCAAGTAAGAGACCAAAACAAGTTGGGGGAGTTAGAATGAAACATAATAATAATAATAATAATAATAAAAATCCTAGGTTGAAAAGAAATTTTAGTTAAAATTAAAAAGCCTTTATGCAAGCGACCTGCTGTCATCTAGAAACAATTATAATACTTTGGTGGCTGTGAAAACAGATGCAGTCCCTCTGTATAGCTAAATTAAACCCAGTTCTTTCTCCCCCTTTGATAAGACATCCCAAAGTGAGCCAGTGTACACAGCTATTAGACACTAATTAGTGAGACAAGGCACAGGCTCAGATTACCAAGCAACCAAGCAGCCACATGGCCATGGTCCATTTCTCTTTGCCTATCTGCCCCCTTGCAGCCTTACTCTGTGTTAGTAAAGTAATAGTGCAAGAGCAGCCACAGTGGTCTAAAGAGGGAAATGCCATAGAGAAAAACAGTATCTTCATATAGATGGAAAAACTGAGCGAACTTTCAGGCTCTTTGATCTTTCCCAAAGGCTTGTGTGCCTAACATCTTGTCCCTTTCCCCAACTGTATCTGTTACTTTAATAAAAGATTTGGTCTCTCCCCACAACCATGTCTCCTTTATATCAGAGCCAGGACAGTCTGAGGCCATGCACTCCCTGGTTAATCCATGGGGTAAGAGTAATCATTCTGCAACTTTAGCAACCAATATGATAGGAGGGAGAGAGCTGAACTGCCACTCTACATTTCTTGCATCTCAAATGTAAATGTCTTGCTGAGGTCTGGCAATATTAAAATAGTTTCTTGGCTGTCAGGGGCAGCCCATAGGACTATCATTTTGTAGCACAGACTGAAAGTGAAACGAGATGACCCTGTGATGGGAGCCGGGGCCTGAAGTTATTTCTCTTACATCATAAAGCTGCCGAAAAGATTAGTAACTGGAAACTGCACTTAGGAGGTTGTTAATAGGATTCACCTCTCTTACCAGTGGGGCAACTGGTAAGGTTACCTCTGAGGTCATTAATTAGTTGCTACTTTAAATGAACTTTTCTTCATGTAATTTAATCTCACTAAACTTTGTAACTTTAGCATTGTCTCAGTTTCAGGCGGGTGGTTTTCCCTCAGTAAAGCTGTTACCATGATAATTCCCCCCCTTGTCAACAGCAATCAAGAACTGATAAAACAATTTAGAATCTTTATTCATACATTAGACTTTCCTATCAAATAGATATATTTGCATCTTAAATGCAGATTATTAAAAAGCTGCTGATTTCAGTATGATGTCAAATTTAGTGAAGAACACAGTGCACTTATTTCTAAGGCTCATCTCTGCTTTGCTTCTTTTCCAGAGGCATAGAAAGACAGAGTCACTTAATGAACCTTTGTTAATATGCACATTTATATGATCTGATTGGCCCCTGCAGCAACCTAGGAAAACCTGTGAAAAGACAGCTGCTGGAGTCACCCAAAAATCCCTGCTAATTGGCATTATTAATTGTTTACAGATACATTTACTGCAAAGAGAAAAAAATAAAAGGAAGCGATATACCACACCCCCCCCCATTTTCAGAGCAAGTCAGGCTGCTAACAAAATGAGAGTAACAATGGCTGCCTGACACATAGCTGTTAAACAGCATACAATCCAATTCTAATGATGTGCACTTTTTTATATAAAACCTACAGGCAGAATCAAAGTGTGCACTACCCACAAGATTTAATGTTTTCTACCTCAGAAGCTGTTCCTGTTAGGTGCAGGGCGGATGTGTAGGTAGGCAGCCACAGAGGGTGCAGTCCAGACAAGCAATGTAGACATCAGCCTGGCTGAGTGACACTTCAGACACATCGTTAATCCCACAGATGTTAGCATTTGCTAAGCCTGCCTTTAAGTGCTTTGCTGACTTGGCACCAAGGGCCTTTGGAAAGGGCCTGACACAGGGTAGGAGAAGGCTCAGAGCCAGCACTGAAGCTGGGAACCACGTCCAAGGCTGCAACTCAAGCCAGCCCCTTCTTCACAAGGTTACCCTTCAGTCCACTTGCAGTGCTTACTACTCAAAACACGAAGGGATGAACTTCTTCAGTGAAAAGGAAAAACTGATGATGAAGAACAAGGAATATTGCTAAAATTAATGGGAAAGGGGATTGTAGCCCCAGCTGGGCCTGGGCTGGAGGATAGGGAGGAGATGCTCTGAACTGCCACTCAGGGATGAGGGTCAGGCCTGAGAGGAAGCCACCACTCCCTGAAAGGGCTTGGCTGAGCAGGGAAATGAGTGTTTTGCTTTGCTTTTGAACCAAGGGACCCCAACCTCAGAATGCTGAAGGCTGCTTTGGCAGTTTGCCAAGAGCCTGAGGGCTGCCCCTAATCTACATAAGCATTTGCATAAGTGCTTTTTGTTGTGATTTCTGGGATTTGTTTTGTTCTTTTTTTTCATTATTTTTCTAATCAACAATAGAGACACTAACAGGACATATCCTAGCTCTGGAATTTTTTTAAGTTTAAAGTTCTTGAAAATGCACTAGGTAAATTGGCATGGTTTTACATAGCAGGCATGGTTTTATGCAATTACTCAGTGCAACTCATTCATCTAGTTTTGAGAGGAATAAAGCAGTCTACAGCACCGGCACTTCTCGACCACTGTCTTGTGCCAACCATCAAAAGCCCTTGTGCACCCCACAGGGAGATCTCCAGTGAGGTCAATGTGTAGGGAATTTCATTTCAGAGCAGTAGAATAACTCTCAAACACATGGTCTGGAGTGAATATTGCCTGGAAGGGCATACACTGGTCTCAAAAATAATAGAACAGAGTGTGGGGCTACAGAGAAGTTCAGACGCTTCAGATGTTTTGGTGATGTCTAAACCTGTTGCAGTGATTCCATGCCTTAAAGGAAGGAGAACACTTAGTATATCCATGCTCCAAAGAAATATCCTAACATATAAATCAGCTATTCTGGCTGTTTGCTGGAGACAGCATTTATGTATTTGTCTGCATTTGTTTTATCTTCCAAAAGAGATTATTAGAAACTGCTTGTTGATGGAATGTTTTTCTGATCAGCTTTCTCCTCGCTATGTAATACAGGGAGCAGTTCAAGAAAATTGCCTCATGAACTTTAAATACTGGGCACATGCAGTTATGTCTGCTGGGTTCATTTGAGTGTGATAAGCACACTGTAGGAAGTCCAGTATCACTGAGATCTACTCAGGCTGTGCTGAAGTCAAAATAAGTCTTCATGTCTAGTTATTTACAGTACCTGGACATTTTCAGGCCCTGCAACGTAATGGCAACATAACTGGGTGGGTGGGGAATAGGGCTGATGAGAGCCATAACACTTTGTTCTTAGTTCTACCATGGATTTCTTCTATGACCTGGAATATTGTGTCATGCTTGAAAACTACCACCTCCATGATGTGCCTGGCAATGAACCACCAATCCTCTTTCAAGTTCCTATGGCTTTGTAGGGAATATCTTGGACTTTCTGCAATGCAAGGGACTACAAAGAGGGTGGTCAAAGGAAGGACATTTCTGGGCAAGGTGGAATGAGCTGGTGAGTTTGACAGTGATGGGAACGTGATCTGGTAAAATTCAGTGACAAACCACATCCTTGCCTCTCAAGCAATCCTGGAAGTTCTCCTTCCTTTTAAGTTCCAGCCCAAAGCCACTGTGGTTTTATGTGTGTGGCCAGTGGGGGAGGTTTGGACAAGGCAAGGATTCAGTGCACAAACCATAAAAGCTCAGAAACCACCCAAATAAAAAGTAGAAATGAGTAAATGAAAGAAAATCCACCAGTGTGTATATTTCAATGTCATGTTTAAGCCCATTTCATAGTTCAAAGGAAGGCAGGAAGATGAGTAATGGCAAGCAAATGCTTGAGGCTGGCAACAGGAGAGACTTTTTGTTTGTTTAAAAAATTAATTCCAAGGTCATCCTCCCTCTGTTGCTTTTCCACAGTGATATATCCAGGTTGCAAGTCCCTCCAGCTCTGAGCAGGAGCTCTGTGTACTGCCTAACCTTGCCTAAGGAGAAGAGGGACCTCTACAATGGAAGAGGTGTGGAACGTAGTTGCCTGAGGAAGCTCCTGCTTTCCCTGAGCAGCTCCGTGCATGCTGCTGGGAAGGTGTACCTATGAGACCTCCACTAGCAGATGACCTTTCTCCTCAACAGACTTGCACATTATGGGTCATGTTGCTTTTCTGATGCTTGTGCCTGTGAAGACTTTGAATATTATACACTTCATTCCTGACTGAATTTCAGGCTCAAAGCTCTACTCAAGTGACATCACCAAACAGAGCCATCCAGCACTGTGGTGTTTCCACTACAGATGATAATCCTGCTGGGAGCAGGTCTGAAAGTCCTGATTTCATTCTGAGCTGGACAATGTCACAGAGAGTTGCTTAGTAAATTTGTGTTCAATTATTCTTTGAAAACACTTTTATTTTAACCACAACCATTTTGGCTTTCACAAGGCTTTAATGCTGTGGTTATTGTGACTTAAGGTAAGTAGAACAAAAATATTACATTACACAAGACTGTGGCAGAGTCCCAGGGGAAGGCACTGAGACCTCCCTTCTCTTTCTACAGATCCCCCCCAGAAACCCTTCAGTCTGAGAATGCTCCTTATGCACTTTCAAGGCCAGAAAGGCCTATGCTATTGGAAAATAAATGCCTCTCCTTACACCAGAAATCCCAGAGAAATGCACAGCTCAAACTGCTGCAGCTGCAGCTTAAGGGAGTCTGGAGTGCATATGTTTTAACTGGCTATTTCCTAACCAGCCTGGAATAAAAGTGTTGTTACAGGCCAAACATTGTCACCAGTGACTCTAGATGTCACAATGCTTATGTTTCTATACACTGGCTCATGCAGGCAGCTTTTTCTCTCCTGTACAGGCTGCTGGCACAAAGCTGGGGTGCATGAGGCAATCCATTACAAGCAGACACAAATGAGAGTGCTGCTGACAAGCCTGACAGTCTGGAACCCACATAATTTTGGATTATTCTGCCAGGAGAGATGCCAGAGAACATCTTTTTTTTATTATTTTTTTCCCAGTTGCCTGTGCCCTCCTAAAAACCAGACTTTGATGGGCCTGAGAGGTCTTTGCAGGGGGTTCCATGATTCTGGACTTTTAGGTTCTTGGAAACCTCCCTTCATTACATTATTGCTGTCTTTAAATGTTTGCCTCCAAAAAGGGACCAGCTGAAAGACATGGGCGCCAGTTCTTCTTTCAGCCCAGATTCGTACTGCTGTGGTGCAGGTAGAGTGAATATCTGATGGTTATAAGGGAAGGCACACACATTTCAGGCATGTTCCATGACACCACTCTCTGTGGTAAGTCTTCCTGTGCAAGCTAGACATACACATAACTTTACAACTACAAGAACAGGTCACCTATCTGCAATTTGTCCAGCCCTAAGGAGGTTGAAGATCCTTGGTTAACTCAAAATACAGGGTGATAAAGAGAGAAACTCGCTTTATTTATCCTATTATATCCTCAGGGGTGCAATGACATCTGTCACTCCTGAAAACCTGCCATTCCTTGTTCTTTAGTTCCTTAAAATAACTATGATCTCATGAGTTTACCTGCCACATTTCTTCTTTATCTGGTGTAGGGTCTCTTTTCCTCTTCACCTGTCTCTTTGAGCTAGGAGTTGCCTGTCTGTCGTTCTCACAGATAATAACCTCCTTATCTCTATCGGTATACCTTGTTTTCCTAGACGAGCTGGGGCCTACAGCCCTATAGATAAGTCCCTCTCTTGTTTTCTGCTCGCCACATGTTCCTTTCCTACAAGTGGTCTTAACATCCTAAATGGCTCAACTGTGTTTGCCTAGCTTCTGTCAGTGTGGCACAGGTTTTTAGCCTTAACAATACAAGAATTAAATCAATAATTAAATCCTATTAAAGATCATATTCCATCTTCAACCATAGCATGCCGTTTTGCAGATTGCTTTCTTTGCAAATTAGCAATGCAGCACCATGATCTATGTGTAAATCAACAACAGAATTTAGCCACCCACCTTGCCTTAGATTGTAATGACTCTGATCTCATCGTTGGAAGCCCAAAAGAATAAATCACAGATGCCTTGCAGGTTGTGACTTCAGTTTTTCACTGCATTTAGATGGTGAAACAGATTTATGAATACTTCAGGAGTCCAGATTAAAAGCTGAAATTCATTGGCAGTAAGTGCTGCTCTGCTGTATAGGGCTGTAATGATCATCGGTATTGATTGCAGATCTGGACAGTATTTGTATTCTTTCCCATACGTCCTAGCAAAAATGCACAGAATATCTATATAAGTATATTAAGATGTCTTTCCTATGGTATTAATAATACATTAGCTTCTGAGAATGAACATTTACTGCACTTCAGTAGGTAAGTGGCTGCAGATTCTAAGTTTTTCAATTTGAGAGCAAGAATGATTGACTCCTGGTAGAAAAAACATATGGTTTATTACAGTTAAGCATACCACTGTTTGTTGTTATTGGGAGGAACCTTCCAACCCCTTTAAATTATATGTTAGAGGAACTGCTTTGAATTGCTCGACCTATTTAAAGAGAAACTGGTGCTTGACTTCTTATTATCTGGCATATGCACACCCAGTATCAATCAGAAAGTCCACCAGTAAGAAAAGCTTGTTCCTACCCTTGAACCGCTTTAGCATGCCCATTTTTTCCCTCTAATATGGTCAAAATATTCTACAGTCTCCACAATCTCAGACTCAAGCAAATACCCCATCAGAAATAATAGTTTCCACTTGTAACATTTAAACTGTGGCTCAGTCAAAGAGGCTAGTGAAGTCAGTGAAAAGTGACTGTCATGCTCTTCATTAACAGACCCTCGTGTGACTGCAGAATGTCTGGTGGGGTGATAACCTGGCTACCTCCAAATGCAGCAATAGATGTTGTGGTATGTCCTGCAAGAAGCAAGTAACAGGTCAGTTCCTCCTCTCCTCTACACCTGAGTGATACAAACTCATCTCTGCTTCAGTAAACCTTTCACTCCAAATGCAAGCAGCAGAGCCTGTGTCCCTGTGGCAAACAGTCATCTTCTGGAGTACATCTCTTGCTCCATATCTGATAAAAAGGACATACACACCGCTGCACTCCTGTCACACAGTCCCACCATCTTTTCCGGGATCTCTGTATTTCCCTGGCCTTTGTTCTTCTAGGTCTGCTTGGGTCTTGTTTTCAAAGACTTTTGACTAGAAAAAAACCCTCAGGAAAAAGTGGTTTGCTTTGAAGTGAATTACTCAGCACCGTGATTCTTTTTCTGCATTGTCACTGGACAAGAAAAGGATAGGTGTTATGGGGCAGTTTGCTGATTATGTCTGAAAAGTATATTACACTCCGAGAAAAAAAAGTTCACCATCACAATCTTAAGTGATTAAATGGTGTTTCACTCCAAATGGATACGTGAGATTTTAACAACCCAAGAGAACCAAAAGCTAATCCCAGTAAAAGGGAAAGGAAGTAGAATGAGAAGTTTCATGACTTTTAATAGTCCTTGTGTGGGCAATCATTCAGTTTTCATTGCTAGAGATGATGTGGGCTTGTGAAGACATCCTTTATAGGTGGCTACATCAGTGTGATCTTTTTATGCTATTATTGTGTTCAGTGTGTTTGTGACATTTGCATAGTGGCTGTACCCCATATGCATTTCCTGTTTAATACTCTCTCCTGTTGCCACAGTGTCACACCAGGGTTGTGGGAGGGTGCTGATGGGATAAGCAGTTGCATGCTAGCCATGGTATTGAGGGAGGGAGAACAGCCTGAGAGTGTTTTGTGTAACATTGAAATAGTGGATGATGCTGGCTGGTAGAAATAGCAGTTCCGGGTTTGGATCCCAGTTCTGCAAATTCTTACCATAGATGCAGAGAGGAATAGAGCTGGAAAAACTGCCCCAGTGCATCTCCCTGCCTCAAGACAGGGAGAATTGCATCTCAGTCATTTCTGGTAGCTGTTTGTCTTATCTGTCCTTAAAGACATCAAATGCTGGAGACAACACAATCTTGCCAGACAATCTGTTGCTGTGCTTCACTGTCCTTGCCACTGAAAGCATGATACTATCTGCCAGGCATTTCACAGGGGGACAGTTTATTCCAGACTTTATGTTTAATTTAGGATGTGGGCCAGGGTTGACAATGTCACCTCAAAAAGTTCATTCCCAAATAATCTGGGTGCTGTAAATGCCATTCTGCTGTCCCTCGGTGAAGCTGAACATATGCTGTTCGTTCTGTGAACTCCCACATACATCACAGGAAGAGCAACAGCACACTTAGCAGAGCCTCTAGTCCCTTCCCAACATTGCACAAAGGAGCCTTGGATAACTGTCAGGCTGGGTTTACTCCCACACTACCCCTTGTTAAGCATGCTACACCAGGCTCCTCTGCACCCTCCTATGGCAGTTCTACCTTGCCATGAGGCAGCAGGTGTTTATCTGGTTACTTCTTGCTTTGCAAGAACCTTTCCAGCCAAGAATACGCTTTTGTCCTCACATGGTCCTGTAGTTCTCATGTGTGAGTCACTGGACTACATGACAGAAGTCTGCTGACTGCACTGTAAGGTGTTAGATAAAGTCTATGGTGCTGCTTGGTGCCTCTACTTCTGCCTTGAGCCAGGGTTCAGGCTCTTTCATGAAGCTGTAAAGAATGGTAAGAGTAGGTCCTGTGCAAAACTTTGCAAGCCATGCACAAATACTAAAACATATTCAGAGTTGTGGACAGTTTAGCCTTTAGCTGGCCTTTTTATCCTCAGCACAGTGAGGAACATCAGTTCTTCTTGCTCTAAGACATTGTTCCACATTTGTAAGTCAATGACTGTTTGACCCTTTGGTTGTCAGAAGGCAGCGAAATAGCCTTGGAAGCTTGACAAGACATAAATACTTTCCTCTTTGTCTGGAATCACTAGGACTTTATACACTGTTGTGCAAGAAGGATTATCACATGAATGGGTCTTAATTTTGCCGGCTGCCTGCGCAATTCTGTCACTTCTTTCTGGAATAATACCAACATTTTTATAAAAGTGTCAGTAGGTCAGAGGTCATAATAAGCAACTGAAAGGTAAAACTTGATTAAAGTCTATTTCAAAATGCCATTTTCTATTTTCATTTCCAAACTGAGGGGAGGGGGTATTAAATTATGTAAATCAACTACAAGTTGCTTAGCCTTTCCATGAGCACATCATAACTGGGGAGAATGAAATAAGCCCATTATCAGCAACAGAACAGCAAACACTGTTGAGGAGCTCCAGCTGATCCTGTTTACCGGTGCTGTGGTGGAAATAGCTGTTTGTGAGCTGTTCCTCTCTCAGTGTGGCTCATCTTATCCTAGGGCTTAGAGCTGCAGAAAATATCCAACATGCTTCAAAGACATCAACATGGAAAGCACCATATTCCCTGCATCCTATCACTGCATCCACACGGCTGTGCATTAATAATTACCGATGACAGCCAATAAAATCGAGTAAGCAATGTGCAAATGTTAATGGAAGAAAATAAAACTAAATAAGGACTTAGCAAGCCCTGATTACCTTGATCTTGGCTTGCTGTCACACTAGCCTGTCCTCACTGGGAAAAAGACATGAAGTTCTACGATCTCTTCAGCAGGAAAGGTATGCATGACGGGTTTTTCATAGGTAATTATTTACAAATTTTCTGGAGCCATGCTGCCTCTGTTGTTTTTATTAACCTAATAAAATATATTATCTGGAGAAAAGCTTGGTGTATACAGCAGTTAAATTTATATGTGTTATTCTAGTATGACAAATATTTTGTTATAGTTTGCTAGCAATTATTCAGAATAACGCAAACAGCTTGGGATGATTGTAGCCTTGTGAATTGACATTTGAAATATTTATAAGTACAGCCATCCAGCCATATGGACCCTCTTTGGAGTTATCAGTCACCGCATCCTACAGCTTCTGCAACTTGGGTTCACATTCTAGTGCTGTCTGATCCTGTAACTTGAAGGAGTGCAGCGATGGGCAGTGTGATATGCACCACTCCTTCAGCTATAGCTGTCAGCCTCAACAAAGGAGATGAAGGCTCATGGTACGCATTACTTGCTGAGGCATTCTGCAAACACCTGCTTAATGCTTGCATGCGCTGTTTAATGTAATGTGGTTTATACGGCATAATGGATCTCTCTGAAAGTGAGTTTTAGATGCAAAAACACCCATCACTGATCTTTCACTTTGAATGGTGTTATTATACAGTGGGGAAACAAAGGGCATCTTTCCTTGACCTGCTGGTTTACCAGGTTTCTCCTTAGCATGTAAAATGTATATGATGGCCTGGCTAGCAAAAGCAGGATGTGTCATGTCATTGTTTTCCCCTAAAATGAGCCTTTCCTCTCTCACATACAACGGCTTATGAACAAATAGGTGGTATTTACCCATTCAACAGGGACACACATCCCTATAAACTGCTATTGCATTCAGTGAAATTGCATTCAAGGAAATGATGATAGGGTATGTCCTAAGCAGAGCCAGGCACTAAAACATACAGACTATATTCTTTTTTTGACTAATTAGCTGTATGTATGAAATCTTTTATGTCAAAGAAGAAGGTGCAAGTTCCTCTGGTGTATTCAATAAGGTCAGGGCTTCAGTCCTGGGAATTCAATCAAGTGCAAGGATCATTGCAAATTGGGGTGGGAGGGAAATAGGAAAAACAGAAAAGAGAAAGGATGAAAGAAAAACATAAAAAATAATATTTTCTATAGACAGAAAGACTCCTCCCATTTTAAATCCTCATTAGTTCAGTAGAGAGTAGTATTTGATGACTGATGCATTTTGTGTGTGCACAGGCTAAAAAGCCACGGAGGATTCCCATGCTCAGCCAATCTACAAGAAAGGGGAAGTAGGGTAGGAAAGGAATTTTTTTTTTTCTAGCTCTGAGGAATTGCTTCAGGCAAACTGGGTGAACAGCGTGGAGAACTAAGCTCCCAAAAGCGTATTTTCTTCTCTGAGTGCAAAGGACTTTACCAAACAATTGATAACTCCATCTTCCCCTTGTCTGCACAGTACTCATGACAGCACAGAAGAGTTAATGTAAGCAGTATGGGTCAGCTTTAGATAGACAACTTCCTAAATGAAACCATGAAAACGGATGACAAGGTGGACTTTACATGACAGGGAGCCTGAGTAGCTCCACTGAAGTGGGGACTAGCTTTTTCTATGCTGTGTGGTTCTGGAGTGCATCAGGAAGGTGAAACTTCCGCATTTTCAGGTTTCTTATCTTAATTTGATGACAAAATTAGTGCTCCTTCAAAATGATAGCCTAATTAAAACTTCTTCAGCCATGGAGCAACCAAGCAGGAACCAGAGCTTGTTTCCTTCTTTCTGCTTCTCCTTTGCCAGTCACCTTACATTCAGTATTCAAATCAATGTTGGTGAAAAATGGCATGAGGGTACCGCTGGACCTCAAAGGCCGGGAATATTTGCTTTTCAAGGTATATCTTGAGCAGAACATGTCATAACATCTTCTGTTGCTATCTGTGTATCTGGCCTTTACCCATGTTGTGCTAGAAGCTTTTAAAATTTCTCCGTCTCTAATTAAATACAAACCATACTGAGGGCAGTGAAATCAAGCAAAGAGGATCTTCTCTTCAGGGAACCTCGCCAGTCTCTCTGGCCAAGCTACCAATTGGAAAGGCCCTGAGCAAGTCTCCTGAAAGAGAGAAGACAAATGAGCAATATGGGCTTTATTCAGAATAAAAACCAGATGAGGCTCAAAGGCACTAAGGCACAAAAGGATTAGGACACAGCTCAGTCTTTCATTTGTCATGGACTGCCCAGTTGGGATCCAAAATTCCCCATATATGCCTCCTAGTCTTAGCCTTAAAGGAAATCCCAGAGCCTCCCCTCCAATTCATACATAAAAGGATGTCACAGAGATGTCCAAAAACGGATGTTTGGAGACAAGTGGGGTTTTGTCCCAGAAAATGAATCCCTTTTTACAGGCTGGCTGTCACAAGAGAAAGGACAAATTGGGCCACATGTGTCTTCTATTTAGATTAAAGGATCCACTACCTTGATAGGATGCCAAAGCATAGATGGGAGGATGTGGCAGGAAGAGCTGTAAAAAGGTGTTGGATCTGGATAACCTTTAACTGTGAGTGGCTCTGGGACGCTGCTATCAGCTAGAGAGGCATGTTTGGGCTGAAAGACTGCTTGAAATTCCCCCTTGCCTTCCCAAATGAGGGGGTGTGTCAGCCAGCCATACAGGGTGTGACATCATTACATGGCCACCTGCACCTAGACCTCGATCAGATTGCTGTGCTCCAGGGCTCTGCAAACACCAGGGCAGCTCCTAGATGGCTCTGGCCTTAAACCTGTTCATCCTACCTGGGGCTTGGACAGTAAAGACTTCTGGTGCTCATAGCACTGGCTGGTCAGCCTGTTCCAGACTGCACAAAGCATCTTGGAAAAGGGGTGCCCCAGGAGGTAATTTTTATAGAGCTGACTTTATCAACAACCTCTAGAAACTTCTTCAGGTGGCATAAACCAGCATTTGCCCTGCTGGTACCAAAGCAATTACTTCAATTTTCACTTGCTGTGAATTGAGCCCTTAATCAGTCATATTTTCATATCATACAACATGTGTAGGAGTTTACAAAGCCTGTGTTTATGAATCGCTCCCCAGACCATTTAGACAGAAATGTCTTGATCCTCACCTTGCTTCTCCGCTACGAAGCAGAAGCACTCCCAAAGAAGCAGGTGAAATTCCAGTGGTGTAAAAGTGGTGGAAGCCAAAGCAGAATCAGGAATCAAGAAGTCTCATTGATCACTGCTCACAGTGATCTTTCAGCTACCCTTATCAAATATTAACAATAATGACTTATTTATATAGCACCGACTGAGAGCTAGGTGCAGAAGGATAGGCGTAAGTCTCAGAGAACTAACCAACTAAATAATAAATACATATCAATCTAGAATGATAAATAATAAATCTCAAATTCCAAAGTCACTTCATTTTTTTTTCTTCAGAGATGTTTGCCCTCACTTTTTCTGATCAGCAGGAGAGCTTGGTTAAAAAGATCAGATTAGAAATGAATCTCTTTGATGTTTACAAAGGCAATGGGGCTTTCACACCTTCCCAAATGCTATTCAGCTGCAGGTAAAGAACTCTTGCAGCTTGTGGAAGTGCTAATTAAAGCCAATAATAACATGATTCACCTTCAACCCTGTTCTGAAGTGCCCGGTGTTTTTTTGCCCGAGAAGATGTTGCATCTCCAGGGCACTACATTTGAGGAGGTTTCTTGTTTCAGGGATCTGCTGTGTAGAAAGCATTTGGGCTAGAAGGGGAGGGAGGAAAGTTGTTTAAATCAATCCTTGTCATAGGATCCCACTGTTTATTGATATCCTGAAGGTGAAAGGTTAATGCTTTACTCAGGAAACCACTCATCCTCCAAAATACTATTATTGTTTCTCTTGCTGAAATCTATTTTTATATATCCCAAGATATTTTTCTTTAATTTCTGCTCCAGGTTGTCTTTACCGTGTTTTCATAGTATCACTGTATAGACTAAATCCTTTTCCAATCTGATATTGTAAATTGTGATGGAAAATGCCAAGTGTCTGGTATTCTTTTAAATAGAAAGATTAGAAGAAAGAAAAATTATTAACTTCAGGCTACTTATTTTAGTGGAACATAAGTTATCAGGGACTGCAATCAAGCACTGAATTTGAAAGTTACAGATCAACTGGAGTAAACAATGTCCCCAGGAATAATATATCTTACCACTTTAGTGGCTTGGAACATGTTGTCATTTATACAGCCATTTTCTTGCCACAGCAATTATAAAATGGCCAGTTTGAAGCCAGCTCTTTTTACACTGATTTTATTTGCTGCATCTTTTTTTTTAAGTCTCTGATTGTTAAAAGAGCAAGATAGAGAAAGGTACATAAATCTTAAAAATACACAAATATCATTTCACGTGGACATTTTTGCCTGTGGAATTCTGTGCTGAAGGAGCTTCAGGTGAAATATTGAATAACTGGACTGTAAATAACTACTAACATGCATGATAATACCAGTAAGTAGATATGTTGCTTCAGAACAGGACTGGTGTCAGGACTGCTACAGATGCAGCAATAATTGTCTTATTCTCTGCCAGTTTTCAGCATTTAGGAAGTTCCTCTCCTCCTGGTTGTACATAGCTACTGGAAGAGGTTAATAAATTCCTGGTCTGAGGTAGGTCAGCAAATACTCACAAACTATATACATTAACCTGGAATTACAAGAATATAGTAATCAGAAAAAATGAATCAAGTTTCTCTCACAAAAGGAATCTATGAGAACTCAAAGAAAATGCTTTATTTGTTAGAACTGAAATAAATCATATGTTACGACTGTCAAAAATACCAAGTTCCAATCCTGTCTACTGGGAAGCTGTAGAGAGCTTTTGTTGTATGAACATTTTTACATTATTGTCAAAGGTGAGAAAAAAAAATCTTAATGTTCTTGTATTTATCAGTGTCTACTGGTTTCTCACGTATTAAAGTGGAGTCTGCAAATGTTATTCCAACCAATGAAGAAACTCTTCCTAAATGGAATTTAGGAAATTTCCCTGCATCCTGAGGGGTTTTATTTTCCCCCACTGTTTAGACTGGATCCAGGACCTACGACTTGATGTGCAGCATTTTAATCAGATCAGCACAGTCAGGAGTGGCTTTAACCCCAACAGGTACATTTCCTCACCCAAGTCTGCCAGACTTCTTGGGAATGCCTAAATAATCTTCAATGCTTTCTGGATGAAAATGTCTGGGAAAAGACTTCTCAGAGGTGGTTCTGCTGGTCTTTCCTTGTGGGAATCACAACCTCAGAGCTACTCGGAGACTTTTCATGACTGTAGAGAGCAGTCTGCTCTGTATCATTCAGGGCAGCAGTGTCTGACTCAGAATTAGAGCTGCTATTTAGAGCCTCCCATTACAAAATAAAGCTTTGGGATTTTTATAAGACACTCAGAATTGATGGATTCATGTCAACTGAAAACAAAAAAACCAAACATTTTTGATTGCTGATTAGCCTCCTGACATTCTCTGAAAAGGACAGAAACTCACAACTAAGACCTCTTTTCATTTAGTGCTCTTGTCTTTGGTCTGCCTGCTCATGCTCTTTCCTCTTCCCCTTGCTAGGAGACTGCCATCCTCTGCACACTGGGATGCAAGAGCTCACCTTCCTGCACATAGTAAATCCTTACAAAGCAGCCTGCAATATATCAGTCTTCTAATAGTCACAGCAGGTGAAGGGTTCTTCAGTTGGGGTGCAAAATTGTGGAAAGGAATGAAAGTAAATCAAATTTTATTTGCCAAGGGGCAAAATTTTTCCTGCAAGTCACTGGCCCTGAACCAATGATTTATGGAGGGCAGGAATGAAGTGATATAGTCTGTGAACCAAATCCTGTTGGCCCCTAGAGTCTCAAAGGTGAAGGCCAGTAAATGGCCCTCTTCCACGTTCTTCATTTGATGCCTTTGCTGACAGGCATAAGCATCCCATGGAAACCGTGCAGGCAATAGTTCCCTGGACAACTGCTGGCAAGTACCATCTTTTATGAGTTGTTCATTACATTCATTTCACACTGCTGGGAGACAGCCATTACTTCTTTCCTGCAACGTTAACAATTAAGCTTTGTCATTCCTATTTCTATCTTCCTAGTGGTTCTCAGCCACTTCCCACTGAGGGTGATTCTTCTCTGCTTCTGTGAAGCAGATCTCTGCTTTTGTGGTGCAAACCTCAGGCATGATCCCCCATCCAAAGCAGATCCAGGGAAAACAGCTCTTAGAACAAGAGATGCTTTCCGTAGTGGCAAGCTGCATTTCCCCCTGCTGCTCCTTCTCTCTCCCACAGATTTTCCCATGTAACTCTCAGTTCAACCTAGGATCTTTCACCTCTTCCTCCTGCTCATCCTCATGTCTGGATACACGCACATATGGCTTCAGGTGCTTTTCCAGAGATCTGAGCATCAATGAGCCCCGCTTTAGCAGATGCTGTTGGACACTTAGAGTACTGCTGGGCACTTTGGTGGCAGAAAGGGATCTGCCAAAACCCGAATCCATAGAGATCATATTAAAGACAGTAGCTGTTTTACCTTCTTTGAGGTTTGATTCTCATTCAGTGATGTCTAACAGGCAGGAAGGAACTACCTGGATCATTGATTGTTATCTGATAGAAGCTTTGCTGTTGCCCAGAGTGAGGTTTTAATCTGTAACAATACAACCCAGCAGCAAAACACCTGCAGTGTAGCCAAGGAGTCAGACATCCTGAGAAACACATTTTGCCTTGTTTCAGGAGAAGTCCACCAAACTACCCAAAATAAGCAATCCTCCTGTCTGCTTTGCTATGACTGTTGATCCCAAAAGACTGGCTGTATGTGGGTCAGCAGTTATTTGCAGCAGCACGTTGGAAATGAGGAATAAGGGTAGTTGTACATTTGGGGTAGAATTGGCACGATGTGATCTGAGTCCTGGGTCCAAAGGGAATAGGTGAGAAGATCAGCCCTCCTCTTTTATCTAGCCCATTGCCTATAACAAATCACAATTACTTTCCGTTTTCCCCTGGAACCATCCACCCTGCTGGTCCTTCCCCTAAACCTCCCAGTTGCACATTTCTTTTGAGGGGAAGCAGAACCATTTCATTTCCAAATGGTAGCTCAAAAAGTTGGATTATTTCAAGAAAGCAAATGTGTATACACATTTTCTCATTAGAGAAAGAAAAAGATAACAATCAACTCTTAAATACCATGCACAGTTGCCATTCTAATTCAAGCACAGCATGCAATACAAGCAGTTGTGGTAGGCTACAACATTATAAATGACACCACATTGGTGATGGAGACAAATCAGATTCTGTGTGAGTAGGTTATTGATTGTACTTAGATTTCTTAATCTCTTAAATCAATGAAAGAATACTAGATAACAAAGAGAATGTGTGCTTGGAGAGCAAAGCATCCTTTAAAACTGAGTGTTTAATGAGCATTTTTTAATACTCAGTATTATTTTAACTGGAAAAACATTTGGCCAACTGGAAGTCTAGGTTGATATTTATCACCAAGATGCCTCAATCTAGATTTCTCTCAGTGTTTATACTAGACATCAATCCTGATTTACCTCTTGTTGAGTTAATGAAAACATGTTATGCAGTTTTATTAAAGAAAATAAAGTCTTCAATTGACTGCCTCTGAAACAGTATAACAAATTCTGAGGAGATTAGCATAAGGATTAAACATACAGATTTTGTTGCAGGAGTTGTTTTCATGAATACAGTCTTAATTGATTGTAGCAAAACAAATACACACTTTGGTAATGCATGCTGAGTCTCCAATTCAGCATTATTTTAATTAAGTCTTTTGAATGATGAATTTCAATACAGCAGATGTTCTTGAGTATTCAGGTATATGAATATAGCTTGTGTCAGTATCTGATAAGCTTGCAATTTGAGAGTTTAAGCACACAGAGAGTCACAAAATCAGAGACTGGTTTGGGTTGGAAGGAAACTCAAAGGTCACCTAAGTCTCAACCGCCTGCCATGGGCAGGGACCCCCTCCACTAGCCCGGGTTGCCCCATCCTAGCCTTGAACATTGCCAGGGATCTAGGGGCAGCCACAGCTTCTCTGGGCAGCCTGTGTCAGGGCCTCACGACCCTCACAGGGAAGAATTTCTTCCTCATATCAAATCTAAATCTATCCTTCAGCTTAAGACCATTGCCCCTTGTCCTATCTCTCCTGGCCCTTGCAAAAAGTCCCTCTCTGTCTTTTCTGTAGGCCCTTGAGGTACTGGAAGGTGGCTATAAGTTCTCCCTGGAAACTCCAGGACACAGTGAGGTCTCCCATTCTCTTCTGCAGGCTGAATGAGCCCAACACTCTCAGTCCGTCTTCATGGGCGAGGTGCTCCAGCCCTGTGATCATCTTCCTGGCCTCCTCTGGACTCACTCTGACAGCTCTATGTTTTTCTTATGGTGGGGGCCCCAGAGCTGGATGCCATAGTCCAGGTGGGTTCTCACAAAACCAGAGGGCAGAATCCCCTCCTAGACCTTCTGGTCATGCTGGTTTTGATGCAGCTCAGGCTACAGTTGACTTTCTGGGCTGCAAGCTGAGAAACCAGGCTCATTGTTGAGAGTTGAAAATGGAAGGAATTTGCTAATCCACTGCTTGCACCTGTTTTGAATTATGATTTTGTTCCCTCCATGCTAACCTTGTGGGAAGGAAGGAAAAAATCTTGTGCACAATGCCAGAACACGGGCAAGGAGACAAGTTCATTCCCCATTTGCAGTTTCTCATTAACAAATTGCATCAGCTGAACCCCAGGAAGAGGCAACTTCAGTACATTTTACATACCAAGTATTTTATTCAACAGATCTCTCTGCATGACTACAAGCATTTTGTTACAGAATTGAAGGCGAATCAAAAAGTGCCGATCTCTGTGATTAAATAATTTTAAGGTTGAACTTATGTCACCTCACAAATAAAAGAGCACACTAGGCAGTCTTTTGTCTTTCAAATAACATCTGATTTGACAGGAAGGGCCTAATGAATTTAAAAATGTTTGATGTCAGCTTGAATTTTAAATGAGATCATAAATATTATTGGTCTTCAAAGCATTTGGGTGTGTTCTCATTAAATTTTCATATAGGCTTTTAATCAGTGGATACACCCAATGAACGTTCTTCTGCCTCAGCTCCATGTCATTCCTTTTGCTGCAGGAAAAATATTGATAATTGGACTTCACTTTGTACAGTAACTTGAAATTTCTCTACTTTTAAAGACATATGAGCAGAAAAGCCCTCCCTTTTTTGAGCGTGTCCAGACTTCCATGTAAAAACAGCTGAGCCTCTCAGCTTTATGTGAGAGACTGAGAAAAGACAAGGATGAAAAGGAAACTTGAAATAGATGCAGGACTGAATAACATCTGCCTTCAGAGAGCACTTCTCTATCCAGAGAAATTTTAGGCACTGAGACTTGCAGGTAAAGATGATTTCAAGCCACTAGCCAATGGAGCCATTCATGGGACAAAAATTATTTCTCTCATTTATCAGAGTTGAAAAATATGGTGAAAGAATGTGGGAAGGAAAATCAGGAAGGATGCTGTGTCTGAGTCATTGTAGGAAGGCAGGATATCAAACTGGACCTATCAGAGTTTAGGCTGAGTTTTATGTATTTGCTCACAGGTGTTTGATCTGGCATCTAAAATGTGAGGTCAGGAACAGTCAACTAAGGGTACACATGGTCACTTCAGCTGTCACCAGCACTGCCACACTCAGCACCTTGTATTGCCCAAACAAATTTCTGTGAGCCCAGCATTGCCTATGAAATATCATGGGGACCTCATGTGAATTCAGGATACTGAGCTTGTTACTCAGCTGTCTTCCCCCTTCTCTTTCCACTTCAATTCCAGAGCCCCAAATTTATTTTGGGGAAAACCTGAGAGCATGTTTCATAGTCAGGAGCAGCTTTTCACACAGGTACTTTTCAATGTTCCAAAGTCACATTGGCAAGAGCTGAGACAAATGAATTGGTCCAGCCTGGTGAGACAGCTTCCCAGTCTGTGCTCACACCCAGCTTGCTGCAAGGTGTAGAAACTGTGGTTATCTTCTGCATTATGCTGAAGTTAGGAAAACAGCCTCCATTCGTGGCTCTGAATCTCCCTTCAGCCCACTCAGATTCACAGATTAATACACATCTTCAATATTTAACTAGAAACACGTCAGCTTCTTGATTTGTATTATGTCCTGCTTCAGGATGGATTTCAGGACCAATTCTTTGTGTGTCTGAAAATCTCCCTTTCCAATACTCACTTTCACACCTTCCTCCCTCCTTTTGTCCCTTTCATTCTTGTCTCTGGACTTTGCTGGCTCTGAAGCTGCAGACAGCCATCCATCACAAGTTATTTGACATGAAGGTGATTCACAGTCTCTCAGCTCCTGACATGTGGACAAGTGTATTGGAGTATGACCTAACATTTAAATAATGATTCACCGTTGAATATTATGAGAAATTGGCTGACAATTTCAAGGTAATGCCCTTTCAAAGATATACAGTATTAATTCTTTACTACCATATAACTGTATGTTCACTTGGAGGATCTTAAATAAAGTTTACACTTTGCAATTAATTTAGTGAAATTCTGAGTTAAATGACTTGCTATAAAAATATTAAACATATTACAACTGTCTGGACATGGTCTTCTAAATGAAAGGGAGGTTTAATTATTTTAGAAGAGAAATATAAACAGTGTCAAGATTTAACCACTGCCTAATTTAATGTAACTTCTGCCTAATTTTACAAATCATTATTTATACAGTTAACATGCATAAAAAATTAATAAATGACCTCCATAATATCGCTTTTGGTCTAGTTAGCAGTGCGGGCAATTATTAGAGTAATGTTGAAAAAATCCACCAGGGAAATCTGTGCTTGCTTCCTAAACACAGGAATCTGAAAGGGGAAGAGGAAAGGAGAAAAAAATGTACAGAAAGGAGGTGCAATGAGGAAACCTTGGCCATGAAGTCAGTGTTGCATCTCCCCTCCAAAAAGAGGACACAGAATTTGAAACCAAGGCTTTGAGACTTGGACTCTTTGATCTTAAAGGTCTTTTCCAATCTAGTGATTCTGTGAGACAGTGTTGGACTTGCAAGCACACTGAGTGTGAGGTTAAGCTTTCTGTCACCTTTGTGCCTTCACATAGAGCAGCTCCAGGACAAAACAAAAGCAGGAACGTCTTCCTGACCAGCTGCTGCACTTATGGTGGTGAAGCCTCCAGAGGTACTGAGAGGTCTGGCCAAAACCCAGTCCAAGCATTGGTACTACAAAGTGTCTTATATGGGGGGACACCAGAGACCACCAAATACTCTTTCTGTCTAAAAAGTTTCCATCAGGAGCCACCTGGCATCCCTGGAGAAGTGCAGGGTACAGGAAGGACTGGGCTACAGAATCAGAAACGATTGATGTCTATTATCGTATTCTACTGGTTTCAACCTGTGTAGCCCATGAGCTATTTCTAAGGGTCCAAGGAAGATAATTAAGAAAAGCAAGCTTACCTGTAGCAGATTTACATACATTCTGAATACTATCTTCTCTTAGTGCAGGGATCCATAGATTGAGCATGCAAAGGTTAGCAGTCTCCTTTAAACAGGAGTTACAAAGAGGCTTCCAAAGTGCAGCCGGCCTGACTCCAGAGGCCGTACGGGACAGGACTAGAGTGGCTTTCACAGGCCACTAATAGGACCAGATAAATCAAAACATTACTGAGGAAATCTAAGTCCTCCTTAAGTTAACGGGAGTTTTAAGCAAGGATATGCCTCTCAAGATTTGCTCTGAAATGCATGCTAAATTTTCAAATAGAGTGAATTTTCAGGTATTTATACCACTTTAAAACTTGACCTATACTGGCAGAATACTATCTTCCCTTCCTTCCTTCTTGCTGACTGTTATACTTACACACCCTGCTGATTTATATCTGGAAGCATTAGCTGCAATATTTGGAGACACCCACTGTACAGTAATTACTTAATTCCTTTCCAGAAAGAAAGGAAGGAGGCAGGCTGAACTGAATGCAGATAACATTTTGAATGTTTCGTTACAGCAGCACACCCAAGTGATTCGTTCCCATCCTTATTTCCAACAAGAAACAGAGAGAGAAGGAGAGAAACTTCTTGTACCTCCTTCTGAAGCACGATGTAAAATAGAAACGATCAGAAGTGGGTACCGAGCTATCACAGGGGCTGCTTCAATACCACAGTGCTTCAAAGATGCCTATTTGTCAGAGCCCTAGGTGGTACTTCTCCATGTTTGGAGGATGAACCTTAGCCAATAAAACAGCTGTGCAGCACTCTTTTTCTCCTTTATTAAAAGGCTTCTGGCAGATAATGGAAAATTATCTCTTCAGACACTGCAGAGGTTTTTTACTACACGAGGCAATATGATAGAAGGTATTCGCTCTTCTGCAAAATTACTGAGGGTATTTTTTAAGTAGTCTTTCAGAAGGTCAGCAGGCTGAGTCCCCAAACATCCCTCAGTAACATTTATATGCAGATTGACCTCCAAGTCATTTTAAGAGGAAAGACTCTCCACACCCATTAGTATAGAAAAGATTCAAACTATTTCCTGGGGAAAAAAAATCAAGACTGTTACTTGGCCTCTAACCTGCATCTTTCGGCTATCTTGATTTTTTTGTTGGCTGAATGAGCTGAGCAGACTTGCTGAGTTGTCACAGAAGCCAGAGCACCTGGCAAGAATGGGGACCAGGGAAAGAAGAAAGGGGCAAGCAGGGAGATACCCAACTGTGTGTAATCTCATCTTGAATCAGTAAATGCTTTGCCGTAGGATTCTACGGAGGCCAAGAGTGTCAGGGAAAGATGTGGAGAAGGTCTGAAGTCCAGGAGTTTCCCAGTTTCACGTGGGGAAAAACATATCACGACAGTTGCCATTTCCTCTACTTTCTTCCCCTTTCCTGTCATTAACCTGGCAGACCCAGCCAGCTATATTCCTCTTCGCTGTTTCTTCATTACTGAAGGCAGTTGAGGAAATGAAGCAGCACTTTCAAGTGCAGATTAGTGAGATTCATCAGGACTTTGCTTTAGTTTATCAGGAACTCTTGATGCATGTTGGGCTATGCCAATTAAGATCCAGGCATTATTCTTAATGGCACCTGGAAATGAAATATGAGGATATGCTGCCTGCATTCCTATGTATACACAGGAGAAAGAGCATTTTCTTTTATAGAACTTCTTTGCACATCCGAAGTCATCAACAGAATAAATTAGTGCACCAAAAAGCCTGTCCTCAGCCTGGGAAACCACAGCTACATGTGGTTGCTCTTTTAACGTGAGCTTGTATTTCACTAATAGAAGCACTGTGATTTAGTGACCTGTCTGGTCTCTAGAAAGACCAGTATCTCTTTATATTTTAAGTTCAGGATAGTATTTATTCATTGCAGTTTGTTGGTGCTTTGTATCATGCTATACAGCAGGCCTTCTCTGTCATGATCTGCTTCTTGGCATTTGTCTTAGTTGTCCTAAATGTGTTATCAGTTGCTGGCAGTAACAAAGTCTCTGTGTGGAGGGGATGGGTTACAGTCTCATCTGCTTTAAATGTTTATGCCTTGGCTGCTTCTAAGAGCAAGGGACTGAACTAACTGACTCAAGCAGTCCCTTCCAGTTCCATGTTCTTTATTAGGAAATTCTCATTAATCCATGTATCATGAAGGAACCACTTGTTTTAGAAGTGCTCTTCCTAAGAACTTGATTATTTCTTGCCTGAATTTTGCCCTGGTTTGATATTTCTTTTTCTTCATAATATCTCCATGTGTAAAAACACAGTTTTTCTGCTCCGTCAAGTTGCCTGGACTTGTTCCTTCTGCAATGACTTGAAGTCTTCAACTTCAGTAGGTTGCTGATCATTGACTATGTATTTCTAAGAAGGCAAATTTGGCTGATGTGTAAAAACCCACAAGAGAGTGCACACAATAGGTCATTGCATGCGTATGTGCCTACTGGGATGTGAATTCAGCTTTGTCTGCACATGCAAGTACAAGGGTTTGCAGACAGAAGGAATGCAGGAGCCTTTGGGGTACAACTGTCCTATTTTCATCTCCTGTTGCTACCAGTCTGGCCAAGACTTGAACTCAGGGATGAGCAATGAAGGTTACGAATAGTGAAGCATCCCCTCTCTGTACTTCTGCCTTATCTTGTCAGACTTGCATAATTTGTATCACCACATCACCAGCCAAGCCACAAACAGACCATCCAAACTATGAGCTCAGCCCACAAATCACACTCATTAAGGCTTCAAATTTTTGCAGAGTACAAATAAGGAACTTTCTAACTTCATTTATGCCTGCATATGAAACCTCTACAATTCAGTCTTCGTTCCAAAAGCTATCTTAGACAGATTTACAGAAGTTGGCGACTCTGCTATCATAAATGAATCATTGAGGTTAACATCTTTATTAAGTTTATACATCTTGGCTCTAAAATACCAGTGCTATGTGTAAAAGCAAGGTCTCAGAGAGCAATAGAAGTGTTTTCATTGGGTTCTGTATGCTCAGAGAGGACAAGGGTGATCATAACAACTATAATGTGCTTCAGCAATGGCAAAATAAAGATGAATGTTAATCTTTAGGAGTGCACATGGCTTGCACCTCCCCCAGTCAAAAACATTAAAAATTCAATGTTTTATTAAATAGGTTTCTGCAGGGGAAAATGCTGTGCTGCTAATTAGGAATGAAATATTAGCGCAAAACAAGCAGGCTTACTATAAGTTAATGTTCTTAAATTCTCACTTGCCTAGTAGGAAAGGTTAGTTAGACGATGATAAGTCTAAAGACTGATTAGGTGTGTAATCATGGTGTTATTATGTTAATGGCTTTGTTTGTTATCGTGTTATCAACAAAAGATTAAGCAAATCCCTACATGAAAGCTAGAGGTGCAATGGTCCAATGGAGAAGGTTTTGGGTAGCAAATCTATGTATTATCATCACTTCTTTGTGGAGCCATTATTGCTGTACTGGGTGCTTTTCTCTCAGTTCTCACAGGTGGCAAAACCACAGACGCTGAGCAGTTTTGCTTACACTTAGTGTTGCTCCTTGGACTCATTTGGTATAAGGCAGCTGCTTATTTCATTAGAGCTTGATTCACCAGTCAAACCACTGATCAGGGAACACATTTGCACATAGAAAAAAAGCATCTTTGGCTAAAGAAACAGCCTTAGGCTACACAAGCTTTTTCCTAGTGCTTGAAGTCTGAAAGCTCTTACAAGCTTGTCCCGCTTGTGCTGGTCTTGATTAAACTACAGGGCAGCCAGGGAGCCAGACGTCTCTCTGGTGTGCTACAGGCTTGGTACCGCGCTGCCATCAGCCCTGCTTCTGCAGGTTGTTAAGTTCAAACCTGAGCCTCCTAAACCAGGGCGTGTAAATGAAGTGGGTGGATAGAGAGGGTCTTTGCAATGAATTGCCTCTGCCATACCAGCATGCGGCTAATAACTCAATCATGTCTGTGCAACAATATGCACCAGGCCAGGAAGAGGGAAAAATGGGGGTTGCATTCTGATGCAAAGGACGTGCTCAGACTCCATCTGTGGCGTGATGCAGACATCTTGCAAATATTGTTGTCTTGTGCCTGTTCCATCCTGATATGATCCGCTGGGATTCCTCAGGTATTTGTTTTTGTTTTGTGGGCTTCTTTTTTTTTCCTTCTTTCCACACCCATTTATTTTAAATCTTCAGCTTTTAAGACATATGCCTTGCAGAATACTTCCCTCAGATCTCTGGTTAAGCACAGATGGCGAGAGTACTGATGATTCAGGCTACAATGGCAAAAAATGTTATGACAGTGATGGGTTTGGGGTGAGGGTGGTACAGTTATTGCTGTGGTTGCCCAGAGGAACTGAAGGAAGATTTGGGCTCTTTGGCTGTGTAACATCTCATGGCTTTCTTGAAATCAGTACAATGCCAAATTTTGAAAGATCGGAATATGATCTTCTGTGCTTACAGAACAGACACAAAAACAGCCTCCTATATTACAGTATCTAGAACTGGTCATGGATAAATGATAGAAAGTGTCATGTCCCTGAACTGGAGTAGAAATACTTCGCCATTTCATTCTGGGAAAATAGTTAATCTTAACTTTTCTATTTAGACATGTTTGAGGACATTATGGGTTTTCATAGTAAAAATATTTTCAATTTCAAATGTTTTCCATTTTATTTTGCAAAATATTTATTGATCGATAGATATTTTTCTAAGAGAGGAGATACTTAAGCACTTGGAAATACCCAGATTACATCTGGCCCATTTCAGAATTCTAGCTCAATGTACACTGAAGATCTCAGATCAGTGTATCATCATATGAAAGAGAAACATAGAGACAACACAAACATTGAAATAATCATGAGCTAATTATGTTACCTCAGTGGGATGTAAATGTGCTTAATTTTAAGTACATTACCTATGGCCTTTGCTGAATAGGCAAACAAAGTAACTCGACGGATATCTGCCAGCTCTAAATAAAGTAACAAAAACAACATACTGAAAGAAGGAGTAAAGGCATTGCTGGGATACACTGAAACCTGTGTGTTATCACTGAAGCTACAGTCCCAGACACAGTATATTTTATTTTTCCATTCCAATGACAGTAATAACTCGAGTCACCCACAGTTTAATGCACACTGGATCGACCAAAAATAGTATTTAGCACAGAATTATCCACCCTGAGCTTCATTTTCATTCTGTTTCCAGTTCACTTCCATGTTTTTATTATGAGATTCTTGTCAGTCCAAGATGGAACACAATTTGGTCTTGGTTCGTGTAGGTTTTGCTGGTTTTAATTTAAATTCTCATATCAGTTCTGTTCCCATGCAGGAATACCAGATCTACAGAGACTGAGAGGTGAATCTGGCTGCCAAATTTATGGAAGGTGGACAGGGAGATTGCAAAGGTTGGATCTGTCACCAGGGCAAGCCAGCTTCAGACCTCTGGGGAAACTGTGAAGAATGGTGCCAAGTGCAATGTGGCTTTTAGTCATCATAATTACATTTATCAAGCCACCAGACCACCTGCTCGAGTGCTTGAGTTGTTGCTCAGCTGATTAAAACACAGTAACCAGGTCATAAAATATGTATTAGAAGAACCAAACAAAGTGTTAACTCACATCATGGACAGGGAGCAAGCCTCACCCTTGAGCAAATAGAAGCTAACAAAAAACTTATAGATTGCCTCAAATCTGGCAGCATCGTTGTTGTAGGACTGGGGATGCCAAATCAAAGGGTGAGTTGGAACTGTGGCTGAGCAGGACTCCAGCTCTCAGATGACCTCTGCTAGGAGCTGACAGCCCCCAGCACTGCTCCAGGGCTGTCCTTGAACAGCAGCTTTGACCGTTGATGGTGGGCACTGCGTTTGGTGATTCACTGTGAAAGGTCTCTTGACACTCCCTCACCCCCACTACAAATAGTCTTGGAGGAAATATATGCTTCTCTGCTGTAAAATGAAAACATCTGATCTTTCTCCCCAGTCACCATAGTTACCTTTTCATCCAAAGGAAGGAAATTGTGCTGTGTGGGTTTTTTTGTAGTAGTTTGTTGGGTTTTTTTTCCTCGAAGGAAACTCAATCAAGACTAAGCACTGATTCAGTTCTAAACTCAATCACATCTTTCCTGCTGTTCATTAACTGCCTGTGAGATCTTGCCAGGCATTTCTTTCTCTGTATGTTTAGTAACTGAAAGCTTTGATGGTTATTCATGTAAGGTGAATCCATTTCTGGATGCATTTTCACAATTTTCCACCAGGTGCCTTAAGGGCAGGAAGTTCAGCAAGCAGCATCCTAATTTTCCTGAGTAGCTAAACAACCCATTTACATGAAAATAGTGTCTTAATATTCCTAGACTTACTGTAATGTCAGAATTGGTGATATCCCTTTGCAGACAGAGCACTGGCCATAAGCATTATTTTTTACAAACACTAGGCAGTGCAGGGAATCTGAAAGTAGTTTTAAAAGAAAACAAAAAAAAACCCCAAACAAGAAACAGCAAAAAACATAAAAAAAGGAAAAGGAATATAGAGAGTTAAATATAACTAGGAATGCTCATTATTCATGGCAATAAGTGGGAATCTTCCTGGCCAAAGATAAGAAGTTAATATTCATTAGAAGAAAAGGAACTTAAAGGGAAGAAAAATCTTGTACTCGATGAAAATGGAAAACAAGTTATAAAAATAACTCAGCAGAAGAGGATTGTTCTTGGAAAAGTGTGACTCAGTAGGCCAGTCCCTGACACTGCCATATGTCTTTTGCTTTGGCAAACCAAGCATGGGCCACCTGCAAATTTCTGTTGCATCAGGAACTACTCAGGAGGCCCTTGCTTGGTCTAGAAAGCAAAGGTGAAAACAGATCCACTCTCCCCATATCTGTTCCCCTCCAATAAGAGGGAATGGTGGGATGCCAAAGCACCAAATTTGGGCTGGCAACATAATCCCTGGAATCCAGCCGAGTCTGGCATCACTTACAGTGCCCCTGAAGCTTCTATGATACCTGTGGCCAACTTTAACACGATGTCACCTTTGGTTTACCCTTTCCAGTATTATGTCAGTAAACCAGTCCCAGGAAAAGGCGTGTTCTGCGGGGGCAGGAATTAATATTTTCCATAAAAGAAAATAAAAGGAAAGTGGTTTTGTTTTCTACTCAGATAGAAGCATTTTGTTTCATGGCAGCACCACAACAAGCTTGGCCCAGAGGACCACAGGGATGAAATTATGAAACACCAGTGCAGTTGCAGCAGCAAAGCATCTCCATAGTTGAAGTGATGCCCACTTACACCCTCCAGCTAACTGTTTCCACCTTTCCAAACCAGACCATTCTCACAACATTCAGCTCCAAATCCAAACAGTTTAGTACTCAACTTTAAAAAATAGGTGAAATTTTGAGCTGGTTCAGAGTAGCTCTACACAAGGCAGAGACACATAAAGAATCTTCATCAGGAATCGTTTGTTCTAATTTTACCTGCAGGAACCAGAGGAAAGGAAGAAGCAGCAGGTGTTGGAAATCCTCATCTGCTCATGACCAGCCGTTTCATCTCCAGAAAGGACTGAAACTTAAGGCTGAGTATGAAGACAGCTGGAAGTCTCTTGGAGAAATATAATTTCTTTGCTTCCTCATCTTGCTTTAAATCAAGCATGACTTTGCCGGTGGGGTTATTTTTGTTTCCCGGGGGCAGGCAGTGATTGTCAGGAGAAACATTAGACATATTTAGCAACAAAAATCTTAAAAATAAGAAGACTACACCTTCATATTTCATATTTTGTTCTCATACATCCCAGTTCAGCTAGTTATGCTTACAGGCTGCAGGTTGAGGATCTGAAACCACGTTGCATATCTCTGTAACAAAACTGTTCCCAGCATTTTGCAACACTTAGGTCACATTAATGTTCCCTTGTTTTCCCACAAGTCCTTTTTTGCTGTTAGATGTCAACTTTAGTTGTCATCACCAAAGCCCAAGAAGGGAATCTCTCCCTCATCCCACTCTGTTCTTTAGAAGACCATCACTGTTGCTCTTATATATCATTCAACAGCCTGGAGAAGGATCAATTTTAGGCTGCTGTACTAGTTTCCTACATACCAGCGTAGTGACCTTCCTCCTAAGTCTTGTTTGATGGTCATGTTCTTGCCATATGACCATGGCATCCCATTTGAAATCCATGGGAAGTTTCTTAATATTGTAAAATCTACCTTTTAAAAATCTGTTTACATCCTTTTCCTGAAGAGATGTCCGGAAGGAACAAGACTTCCCAGTAGAGATGATCTGATCCTGAACATGGAGCTTTCATGCAGCCATTTACTGAAACCTGAAAACATGGTGTTAATTACTACCAGCTCTGAGCTGATCCATTTATATCAAGGACAGCAACAGTGCACAACTAGATCATACACATGATTGTTCCGCCAAACGTCTGTGATTTATGGTTGCAGGAAAGACCAACCTCTCTGCCTGCAACTGAACAATACACTCACAGGTCAAAGTTAGATACCTAACCGTTACACTCAAAATCCTACACAATACAAGCATAGAGATGGTTCTTTCATGTACCATCTTGCTATTTATAAACACAAATTTAAACAATTGATAACATCACTCTAGGTCAAATTGAAAGGTTCAGCCAGTTTGACTACCTTTCTGTTAATAAGATAAAGGGAAAAAAAAAGAAGAGATAAAGTAACCTTATTTCACCAGAACATGATATGAATAATGCATGGGTTTACACTTTTACCTTTTTATTTACATGGTTATCTCATACACTTCATTGTACAAAGCTGTTCTTGTTTTTACTCATGATGTTGATAACTATCACTTTCATATTTGAGGCTCTTCTCTGGCAGGTTACTTTCCCCAAGTTGCCTGCAGAACCATCAATACAGTAACAGAATGAGATATCTGGACACTCAAAATGGAAACTCTAATTTAGATCTTGCTCTGTCAGAACAAGAAATAAATCCCAAATCTGTAGGCATTCTTCTGAGTCTCTTCCTCTATTATCAATAAAGAACCACTTGAGGGATGTTCATGTATATGCATATCTGTTCACTCATCCACTTTATTATGCACAATACAAATTACTGAAAAAAAATAACAAATTTATGTTACTCAAGTAGATAAACATTTATTTTTCTTGAACCTCTGTCAAACTGTAGATGGACTCTATTACAGCTTTTTCATTTGCAGTAGACTACGCAGAGTACAGAGTCACGTAGAGTTAAGTTCAAACCATAGGTTTCCACTTGATATTATAGTCAAAATTTCAACAGTGAAACAGTGGAGCATATTTACCACAGAGGCTGTGAGATCTCAGGCTGTGGAGTCTTTCAAGACCCATTCAGACAAAGCCCTGAGAAACCCGGTCTGATCTTAGAGCTGAGTCTGCTTTAAGCAGGAGGTGGGACCGGAGCACTTTCCATCCTGGATTATTCTGCAATTCTACAGTACCAGATAGTTGAAAAATTTTTCAAAGAAGCTGTGGAAACTCGGAAACAAAGGAGGCAGACCTGGAAAACAAACTATGTAGAAGACTGTTTAAACACTCTTTTAAATAGGAAGTGAGTCAATACATCATGACAACCAGGTGGCACTAATACCCAGGGGTGCCACTTATTGCTCACAGTTGGCTAGAGAGTTGTTTGCAGAAAGGTTTTTGTAAATAAGAGGAAAAATTCTGCAAAAAAATGCAGAGGATGATTATATAAATACTTGGAATTGGAAACACAAATCTTAGCAACGGAGGAACATAAACTTCTAAACTAAAAATGATGATCGCTCTAGGATTATTCAGATCATTTCCATAGTTATTAAATCTGCCTCTTTGTTCTCTGAGATAATTCCATAAAACTATTAGGGTGGTAGATATACACGAAACTGCATCTGCCATTACCTAAGCGACTCAATTGTTTGTTTTTCAACTACAAAAGTGGTAAAGAAACTGTACAAGTATTCCTTAACGTAATTTACTATCCTACCACCATCTGCTACATTTGGCACCGAATACGCAGCTGAAATCCCTTTTATAAGTGTGCCCTGAACCAGGAAGCTGATTCAGACCAGAACCAATTAGCATTCCCAGCCTTTCTCAAAACACACAGACACATGCACACTAGTTGTGCTTGCATTTTGCAAGTGTTTGTGTTTTGCGAGCACAAACGTGTTGAGGAATCTGTTTCAGCCTACAACACCTCTGTCCAATGCTGCAGATCACTGATGTCAGTGTGATGAGAGGTGGGAACACAGTGACAGAGACACACGGGGACCGCTCAGCTTTTCACTCGTGACCTGTGGCTGGGTACAGGGCAGTAGCTCCACAGCAATATGAATCCCTGCATTGTGCACATATGTTGCCCATTGCTGCAACTGAGTGTGAGCCAGACCTTGGGTTAACGTGAAAGAGTTCATTTAAGATTCAAGGCTTGAACTCCAGCTGCTGCAAATCAGCGTGGTTTTGTGTTTCCTATGGCTCTGAAGCCTCCACCTCAGCAATCCCCACTTGGAGAGTGGGGTCTTGCCCATTTCTGCTCTGCTCTGTGAAGCATTCAGCAGCCATGCCCAGCTGATGGCACCTGGGATTTTACAAATCTGTGAAACGTGCTTTTGGCAAGTTGTTCTAGTGAAACCCGAAGTGAAAGAACTGTGACAAACTCACTCTATCTCCAGTAGTCTTCTGAGTGGTTTGTGAAGGGAGCTCTAGGCTTCCATGTTGCCTTTTCATGAGAATAATCTCTCCTGTATTCTTTGAAATGTGTTGGGAAACTTCTCCTGAGGCCATGGGGTGACAGCAGATTTGCACAGACATTCCTGATGTAATTCCAAGAAAACTTTGTCATCCTCTAAACAGACTCCTTTATATGAGACCAAGGGCTGCCTGAACATGTACAGGAGGTCACTGATAGCACGGATATTAAGAAAATCAATGCCATCAATTTTTTTAATGTATTTTGACAGATGTGGACTATTTTTTTTCTTCCAGTTCTGCCATTCAGTGGCTTATCACCTCTGAAAAAGCTTCAGAGTTCTGCCAAGTTATTAATTAAGCCTGGGAAATACGGTGCTTTGCGAGAGGTGAATGTCTGGCACTGGGAAGAGAAGGAAGGAACCAAAAGGGATATTATCATTGGAACAAAAAGAGAAAAGAACATGTAGATCTCCCATTTAATGAGCAGAGGCAGAGCAGAAAGTCAGGATATTCCCCAGCTGCTGACACTAAAGGAGAAGAAATACAAAGAGCAGCAGTGATCAAGCCTGAAAACACCGGAGTCCAAAAAAAAGGGTTAATAAAGAAAATCCATATTTACCTGTTTAGGAAGAGGCATTAACAGAGGTCAGTCTCAATAGAGCAGGTGACTAAAGAGGAAATTTTCACAGTGAAGATACTGCTCAGTTGGCTTTTGGGGAGGGAGGATGAGTGCCAGACGTATGAAGGATTATGATCTAGACAAAATCACTACAAAGCTGATAGACAAATGCTTGAAAAAACCTTATGCAAAGAGTAGTTATCAATAGTGTGCTGTCAAACTGGAAGGTCACATCATGCAAGCCCCAAAGGAGCCTGTCCTCTGTCCATTGTTATTCAATATTTTTATAAATTACTTGGATCATGGAATGGAGAGTACACATATAAAATTTGTGGATGACATCTTACTGGAAATCTCATGAGAAATTTTGAAGACAGGATTAGACTTCAAAATAATCACAATAAATGGCTAAACGACCTGAAATCAATTATATTAAATTTAATATAGATGCTGTATTTAGGAAGGAAAATTAGAAAATGGGGAATGTCTGACTAGAATGGTATAGATGTAAAAAGTCTGAAGATTTTAGTGGATCTCAAAATGAAAAATTAGTAGCAAAATGAAGATCCTGAAAGAATAGTTGATGCTCATTTTTACTCAGCACTGGTGGTATCTCTCCAGTCCAGTCTCGGTGCTGCATATGAAAGATATAAGTAAACAATGCCAGACTGGCATCACAGCATGCAAATGAAAAAGCATCATCCCAATAGGAAGATAATCAGACCTTGGTTTATTTAAAGAAGAAAAGAGAAGTATGAGTCCTATAGGGAGGTATTGGAAACAGAAGATGTATA
Source organism: Porphyrio hochstetteri (assembly GCA_020800305.1). Lineage (NCBI taxonomy): Eukaryota > Metazoa > Chordata > Aves > Gruiformes > Rallidae > Porphyrio > Porphyrio hochstetteri. The sequence continues at coordinate 61,230,173 of CM036908.1, read as the reverse complement.
ACAGCTTATATAAAAGTGTATTCTTCAAGGCGTAGAAATCAGTAATTTTCTATATGTATGAGAGACTAGACAAAAGGAAAGGGACTAAGTTAGCAAGAATGGGAACTTGGGTGAGATATTAGGCAAGTAACTTTAAAAAAGGGAACTAGGGATCTCTGTAAGATAAAGATAGGACAATCACAAGAAGGAAACATCAAAAGTGGTAATTATTGAAGGAAAGTAAAAGTTATTGGGACTGGGAGGGGACTTGCCTGTAGTTATTTTTGCCTGTAACTATTCCAGACTAATATAAATGTTATTATTAGGGTTTCACTGTTAGTTTTGGCCCTGACAGTTTAAGGGCATCATCTCCATGTATTTCAAGTCTTTATGGTGTTTCACATTGGTGGAATATAGAGTGTGTGGGCAGGAAGAAACCAGCACCTCACTGATTCTAGCCCATATTTCTGCAATAAATGGAGCATCTGCCTGCAGGTGTATTATCAAGTGTCCTTGTGCTTTGCTCAGCAGCTTGCATACAGGAAATGGAGACTTCTGTAGGTTCAGGTTACCAGGAAACACTAATGTCATTATGGATTTGTTGCTCATCATGCTTCACCATCTTTGCTGAACTGCCATAGAAAGCTCTCTTAGCACTTTTGGATTAATGAGACCCAGACATTTTATCTGACCTCATTATCCTCCTATTCTCCACCTAGCAGCCTCCTTTGGCCATTCTTTTATTTGCCTGCATCACATCTACTGTAATAAATGAGATGTCTTAAACAGGCAACCATCAATTTAGACACTACTTGCTTTTCCAATATGGAGGGTTTTGTATGTTTACAGGGTGTGGATAAACATTGATAGTCATCCCATTGTTCTGTTGTTTGGAGGGAGCATTTATCATTGAGATTTATTATCTCATGAATTAAAGAAGTGAATACAATTTGTCAAATATATTATCTGTTTAAGGCATCAGATTTTTGCCTCTATCCCCTTGCATCAAAAAGCCTCCTGCTACTATTTGTTCTGTTGCAATCAAGAATCAAATCCTAAGACTTATACTGATAGTCACTTGAAAGTTAAAGAGATTTGAAAGAAAATGCAGTCCAGATTTGCATAATGTGTTCTGTACCTTAACCTCATTTTCTCAGGGTTTGCATTTTACCCTTAGTATTTTGCATGCAACCCTTTAAACTTTGGCTTGGTCTTCAGCACCAGTGGGAACTGAGACATTAGGGCTCATTTTAATTGAGAAAGTAGCACCAAAAGGAATGGAGACATTAACACCAGAGGTCAAAGAGTGATGAAAAGGGTCAGAAGGATAGGAACATACCATGATTGCCTTCAACATATGTGCTCAAACCCCCAAAGTCCCGAGTTCCTGCTTCAATACACTATATACACTTGGCTCCCACCTTACCTCAGCAGGAGAACAGAGCACCACTCCTTCACTTGAACTTTGCCCTAAAATGTCTTACCATCCACATCAGCATCTACCTAATTACAATAGTTCTCTCCCTGAATATCAAAAAGCCTCTCATTGAAAGGACAGTTACTTTCCTGTAGGGGCAATATGATGGGAAAAGCGTGATAGTGCTATTGTCATATTTATAATAAATCCACTTCTTTTCCCCTCAGTGCAAGTATGATAGAAGCAAAATAAGAATGTGCATGTGCAGAGAACAGAATTGTCATTTCAAAAGACAGCCTAGCTGTATTTTTATTTTTTAAGGGAAGAGGAAAATGACACTGCTTTAGAGGCCAGCACAAAGAAAAGACTGCAAAGACTTATTGGCTCAATTAAGTTATGACAGCAAACTTTGTTATATATACAATGCTATTCCTTCAAAGGAGAGAGAGAAAAGCAGATTTTCTCCCCTAAAGAAATCTATGAATATTTACTTCAAAATATATTGTGTAAAAAAAATGTAAGTTTCAGGGACTGTTGTTTTTAAAAATGTAAGGTTTTAGCTAAGGTTTATTTGTATGATGTTGGTAGCAAACCCTTTTGACAGTAGGCAAATTAGGTCAAAGGCAAGGGTTTTGCAAAATGTCACCTGAAACGGTTTTGTTTGCTTTCACATGCATGGAAACGTTGCTTAAGGCAGCTCACTTCAAGTCAAATGAAACACGCATTTGCCATGACGTTGAGCAATACCTACAGAGCTAGGCACTGAAGTGTCTACATGCAAGATACAGAGTTGATTAGGTCACTGTGGGTTCAGTAGATGATCTACTGAAGTCTACAGAGATGCATAAGTGAGCATGAACTAAAAGCATGATACAAATTGTAATGGGAAGGTAGACTGAGTTCTCTGGTGATACTGGTTCAAGAAATCTTGCTTCCCCTAGTGAGAGAGAAGCTCCCCAGAAACTGATGTTTTCTTTTCCTGGAAGATGAAGCATTCTCTCTGTTCTCCATCCTGAAAGCATTCCTACAAAAATCTCTAAAATGCTTTCAGTAGCACCTTTTTTAACATCCAAATTCATCTCTATAAACAAAATTGACTGCAAAATTAAGTTTTGGAAGAGAAACAGGTGAGGCCACTTGTGACATGCTTTTAGATTGTTTCTTTATATTTTTGTCACTGATGCCTCAAGTGAAGAGATAGACCTTCTTTTCCTTAAAGATGATCTTCCATTTGGAGGGAAGAGGCAAAGAAGGGAATAGGGAAGGATGAATCTGGTAGGATAAGAATATTAGGAAGCACTGTTGCTCAGGCCAAAAGATGTTAATTGCTTTATATATATAGCAATCAGCAAATACAGTTCACTGGCTTCAGACTTGTCTTTCCAAGAGTGCCACTGAGGAGCATTGTGGCCCAAGTCCACTGTAATCCCCTGTTAAAGAGGGAAAAAAGTTTTTCTTCTGTTTGAATAAAGACAGTCTTAGAGGTGAGATGCATTCAGTTCAAACTCAGGATCCAAGAACCTGTGCTTGAAGCATGAGAGGAAAGTCGCCCAGGTACCTGGAATAACTCTTTTGCCTAAACTTAAGTGTGTTCCAAACATCTCAGGGAAGGGAGGTTTTCACATTCAATTGCCCAAGAGACTGAGCATCCTGAGGCCTCACTGGCACTGCAAAGCCACTTTGGCAAGGTCTCAGCAGCACTTTGGTAGGGCTGAATTCCTAGTTCCTATGAAAGCTCTGCTGTTCCCTCCAGCTGCTTCAGCTGAATCACAGAATCACAGAATCGTAGGGATTGGAAGGGACCTCGAGAGATCATCGGGTCCAACCCCCCTGCCAAAGCAGCTCCCTAGCACATATTGCACAGACAGGCATCCAGACGAGTCTTGAATATCTCCAGAGAAGGAGACTCCACCACCACCCTGGGCAGCCTATTCCAGTGAACTTGGTGCGGGACCTGGTTACCTAGTTAGATTTGTGCTTATCATAATTCATACCACCATTCCTTTTCCATTCTGTAAGGCATACAACATTGCTGACATTTTATTATGAAATATGATTATCCAAACTGGGGTTTTTTTTGCTAGCTGATTGCTTACAATATTCCAATTACCATCAAATACACAGTCCCCCTCACTACATTTCCTGTTGCAAGTTACTGAATAATTTAAGTTACTGTGCTTCATTTACTTCAGAATTATTTTATGATCCAATTGAATGTTTTAATGATATTATGAAGCCTTTGTGACGATCCAAATGGCTGGTCACAGGATGGATTAAAGAAGATCATGCTCAGTGTGTAAAGAAAATAATTGTTTAAGGAATGAGCTTATACACACTGTGATGCACACCAAAAATAGGAGCGAATGGATGGAGTTACCATGCTACTTCCAGTAGAACTATGCTGTTTTATGCCTGTTGAGGAATCTCACGAAAACAATTTCATAAATGTAATCAATGGCAATGCATATGAATGAAGGGAGGAACAATTTACTCTTTTCACTGCTATTTAATCCATTCACTCTCCCTTGTGATAAGGAGAGTTTTATAAGTTTCCAAACTCTGGAGAGGAGGGGAATGCCGTCTTCTCATCAGGTGTAAATCAGTACAGCTCTGGTAAAGCAGACAGAGCTGCACCAATTCATATCAGCTGAGAACCTGGCCAGTTATGTTAAGTAAGTTTGATAGTTTTAATATTCTTTGTCTTGAAGTGAGGTTCATGGCCACTTTGTGATATAAGTATAATTTGAAGTTTGCTCAGCTGCAGACTATAAATCTCATGCAATGACAGTGCTGTCGTGCTGCACTACTGTCTTTTATTGCATACATCAGGCAAGGGATTACTGTAAGTAATTTGTTTTGGAAGGCTGGCAACCCTAATGGGGCATGCCTGATAGTGTTCAAAGGTTCTGATTAGGCACAGTCCACAGAGATGTTCTTTCAACTTGAATCTCCAAAGAAAAAGACTTAATTTTTAACAAATCGCTTTCTTCACAGCTTCATCAATTTGGTTTCTTTGAAACTCAGTAGTAAGATGTATCAAAGGAACAGATTGTTTGCCCAAAGCCTATCAAAAAATGCTTTTTCCCTGAACTGAATGTACCTAATCTATTTTCACAACTCATTTAGAAATGATCCTGTAAGAACTATTATTCCTATAATGGTTTGTGAAGCTGGAGCCCTAAGAAACCAGCAAGGTGCCTCTGTGCAGCTGAAATGATATGAGCACATCCTGGCTGGCTCTTCCAGAAGGACTAGGCGGGAGGGCTCCGTCTCTCCACGGGTGCTCGGGAGGTGAGCCCAGGCTGCTCCCTGCTGGCTAGGAGAAAGTGGTGGAGAGCCGGCTGGAGATGAGATGCTTTTCCACGATGCCATTGACTTTTCTGTCAGCTGTGTAGTCGCCTCCCCCTCCCCTGCCCCAACAGTCCCCAATAATCCAGAAAGTCGCGGTTACCCAGTGCTTCACCTGAACAAATAAAAGCATTGCGATGGCCTCTTGTCTGGATTCACAGCATGGACAAAGCATTAGAGGATATTAGCTGCACCAGATCGAAATAAGGTGAACCTTTCTGTTGTTAAATCTGTTATTAATCTCCCCAATACTTTCAACTCCCAGAGAGCCAAATCAGGAGAGTTGGAAACAGCTTTAGAAGGATATTATCTCATTGATTTTTGAAAGAGAGAGCTCCTTTAACAAGAATATTGTTCCTTCAATGCGCTCAGTCTCCATTTTTAATGTTTATTCATTTGGCTGCTTCACAGGGGAATGCAAATCACAGAAATGTAGGAGCTGTACAGTAGTGTGCAAAATGAGTACCACAAGGGATTCAGGGCTTCATCTCTTCCTATCCAAGCTTCTAAAGCAGAGAGCTTTGTGTGCTGAGGACCCGGGGAAGAAAAAGCAACATAAAGCAGGATTACAATATCCTCTTTTCATGGAGAAGCTGAAATTCATGTGATTACCTGGGATTTGTGTTTGAATCACTGATGTGCATGTGTTGGTTTGTGAGAGAATCTGGCAAAATAATTTATTTATAGTCACTTTGTGGGGCTTCTGTAAGGCAATACCTTGGACATTCCTGTGGCTTGTTTTGAGGCACAGGCATTCATAAGGCAAGTCTCTAAACCTTGGACTTTCATTTAAACCTCCAGTCTTCTGTTAGAGGCATCTCAAACATTCCATACTAAGCACAGTGAACAAGTAGCCTTATGAGATAAGGGCCAAAGTTAGGCATTTGCAAGCTGGGAAATAAGTAATCTAAGAATTACTCATGAAAACCACAAACTGTACAACTGGGGGATTCCTCACCCCCAGCACCCTCTGGCCCAATGAGATTTATGGTTAACAAAAGGAGGTTGGCACCTCAGGAGGCATTTGCTTCCATCCGAATATGGATTACTGAGACAGATTGAATATGTCTTCTTGAGGCAGGTTGAGCCAAGTGAGGCAAGTCTCTCCCAGAATTCAGGCTCCAATGGGAATCCTTCAACACATGCATTTCACAGGTATGTATACATAACACAGTGTGAAGAAGACTCAACTCTCTCTCAGCCTCCACTGCTATTACCTTCCAGCTGTCAGTTCAGCTTAGAGAATAACTGAACAAATTCCAAAAAACAGGTTTTGCCTGGAAAATTATGAAGCCCGTGGCTATTAAGCCAAGTACCTTAAACTCACGGTATTTGTACGTTCAAGTAGATAACTGAGTAAATAGGTGATTATTGTGTATTAAAATATTTTGTTATTTACTGTTTTCTTAACACAGCAGTGTAAAAGACTTAAAACAAATACATCAGAGGCAATACAAAAAGACATTTTCAATAGAAGCTTGAAGTGTCTAGGAAATGACTCACTGCTTTGGCCAGATAGAGCTAAGTGAAACATGTGGTTAATGCATTTATCGTTACTCTGTGCCAGATGAGGAAATATAGAAGAGAGATCCACTAAGCATTATTCATTCTTCTCTACTCTCCTTTGTAGGACCCCCATACAGTACAGGTGGCTGAGGTAGCGTCTGCTCCTGCCAGTTTCATGTCAGTTGGGAATTTCCTCACACCCAAGGGATCTTCTGCTCAGTGTTTGTGGATGGAGTTCATTCCAGTCCACACACTCAAGTGGCAGATCTGGGCTGAAAACCAAAGTCAAAGCATATAGTGATTTTACCTGGGGGGAAAAATTAGTATAGATGCATATTCAGTTACAAGGTCAAAAGAGTGTCTAAGGGATTTAATCGAAGCACCACATGTAGAATAGTCTACAAAGTCAAACCTGGTCAGTGGAAGGACCTGGAGTACCAAAGAGACTGATATTGGCTCTGACTTTATTCAGTATTTTCATTACTCGTGAAAATAAGAAGGTGGAGGATGTGTTAATTAAACTTGCAATTGACACTTTGCTAGGAGGTGTCAGAAACACTAAAGAAGACCTAAAAAACCAAAAGGAAGTAGAGAAGCTGGGGAATATGAAACAGGATTTAGCTTAGAAAAAGCATGCACTAGTGGCTGAAGAAAAAAGAAATCAAATTAAAAAGAAAGATGCCAAAATAGGCCTATTATTATGGTGCAAGAGAGCTCTGTGGCTATGGCCTCCGAGTGCAGCTTACATCAAGTGGAAAAAAGCCATTTGAGGGAGCTAATTGAGTTGGGCTGCACATGCAAGGGGCTTACATTAATTTCATAAATTAGAGAAGAATCTATTTTGAAATGACCAAAAGTATGTCTCATATGCAGTCTTATTTTTAAAGGCAATCTGTTTTAAAAATGATATTTATATTAGGACAATTACTGTAAAAGATGAGCAGGCAAGGACTTGTTTCAAATTACCCAATGGCTAAAATGCTGTCCTACATGGATGGAGAGTTTATCTTTATTCCGATACCTGTCACTAAACTCGGTTACATATTTGTAAGAAGGGGACATGAGCAGACAGTAAGGCTGGGTTTCTCAGTCCTTCTAGGTGGGATCTCACCAGTGTGCTCAAGTATTCTAACATAGAGAAGAGACACGTGGGTCCTGCTAATCTAATTTATGAAGTGGTGGTGGATGTAAGACCTGTTCTAGGAAGTTTCCTGCAATGCCCATCTATTGAATGTATTTGTGAAGGACTAGACTTGATAAACCCAGCAGCATTTGTGTCAGTCCTTGCCACTCACCTACTGCAGCAGGCCAGTCTCTCTGTGCCTTCATTGCTGTGGTATCCTAAGCACAAAGAAAAGAAACACCAAGAGAACACACAGGTTAGCCTGTTTTCATAACTCAACATCCAGTGGCAAAAGAATATAATTTAATTAGTATTTAATTATAGGAGTTAAATGATCAAAAGCTTTAATTAATAGACCTAATCCCTTTTACTTCATATTCTCCTGCTTGGCCCCCCAGAGTTGGTGGTATTTAGAGCAGAGTGGGAAGGGACTATCACCAGGAACTGGGTGAGGGGATCTACAGAGACCTAAGGGCCAAAAGGGTGGGAAACTAACAGCCCTCATTTACATGCCTATTTCTTCTGGTCCAAGTAAGAGGAGTGATTGCTGTGTGCTACAGGGAAATTAGTGCAGTAGATGGAACCCAGACAGGTGGGTGAGCACAGAAGTATCAACACCACCTTATCTACTCCACGTGAACTGCAGAGTTCAGGGATTTCTCAGCTTTTTCAGTTTTTAACTACCATGGTCAGCACTACTTTGAGGTATTTTCTTTCTCACAGAGATTCCTGTCTTAGATCTCTGTTGCAAGTGTGTGTGTGAATGTCTCCATTCCACAATAGACCAAGGTGACCTTATTTCAAATGCCTTCATTTCAAAAATTTCCTTTGGGACTCAGTCCGTCCATCTCCTAAATCCTCCAGGTAATACGGGAAGGCAGGCAGGGAGCTGATCCATGCTGCATGAGAGAATGAAAGAACCAGACAGGAAACAAAAGGAAATGAGGTTCAGTAGTCTCATGATTACCGGGGTCATTGCCTTGCCTCCAAGGCCCCACTCCAGCAGTGATTCACTCATTATTAAATAGATGCCTGATAAAACCCATAGATTGAAAAAAAGCTCTTCTAAACTGTATGGAAACTATAATGTGAATTACAAAATATCATCAATAAGGAATTATTGCATCATGACACTGCAAAATTATTCAAACACCTCATAGAAACCGAAAAAATTCTACCAAGCTCCCACGCACAGGGAAGATGGGGTGTATGAAGTATGTAGGTGTATGGGTAACTCTGTAGGAAACCCATAAATCTTGGCATGATGTTACTTCTTATTTTAAAAGCAAACACACAAGCAAAAATATCATGGATGGATGCTATCCAGCTTTTAATTTAGAATTTGCTTATATTTGAGTATGAAAGACCTTCTCTCCCCCTCTAAGAAGTGTTTTCCCACTGCTTTGAAGAGGCAAGGAAAAATTTGAAAAAATATTTTGCCTAAAAATAGTGAAATCCATACTCACATAGTTATTTCCTGATGATTTCACAGTCAAATACTGAACATAATGACAATAGTTAACCAGCTTCATGACTATCAACACTGAGTTCTTTCAGTAATGAGAAAATTTCTTTGTGACCATTTACAACTCAGCAAGTTTTGTTTGCCTTCATCAGGGCCCCTTTACATTATGCTTCTGGTGTAACTCAGTATCAAAGTTAATATACATTATGGTTATGGCTTTTTACACTACAAAAGAGGCATAAAGGGGAACATTCTATGATACAAAAAAGTCATTCGTCTTTTGAACCATGTACCAGTTCCAGCCCTGCTGTCTGCTATTAAGTGGAATGATGTATACTGAAGTAAGTAGTTCCTTTGCCTTCAAAGGCCTGTTTGCTTGCCCAGAAATTATGTAGAATAGTCATTCAAGGATGCAGAAGTCAGGCATCTCCTTTTGCAAGGGCTCTGGATTTCACTCAGCTCCAAGGTCTGGATACCTTGAGAGTGATATGGTGATTACATGATTTTTTTGCAGATGCTACACACAAGCATTCCTCTTCAGTGAGAATTGAAGCATTTGCAGCACATGGCTTCTCTAAGCAGCCAATGTTTAAAAAGGTGACAGAGAAGGAACATCCAGACACAGCATTACCAAGACCTTCAGCAAACCACATTTCATTTCCTCTTCTAGTGTAATCTGTCCCCACCGGGCTCTGCAATCCATGGGATTATCCAGTTTCCAACCCCAGGCAGGCCACAATGGCAATGTCTCATATTCCAACATCCCCTTGGAGTTTAGGATTTAGTGCTCACAAATATCTGAATATATTTACATACATTTGTATGGGGGTTTTTGCTTTCACCTTCATGATGAATGGTTTATGCATTAAAGGAACTTTCTGCAGTGAGATCTTTTCCTCCCATGAAATTTCTTCCACCAGAAAATGTCCTGCCAGGATCTGTGCCATTTTAGGAATGGTGCATAGCAGTGTAGATACTCAGTGTAGAAACTACTTTCTTCTAGCATGTTTTAAAAAAAAAACAAACACCACACAAATATCTACGTTTCCAAGGCAGTTTCAGACATTTCTGGATGCTTTCCTTTTAATAATTCTACACCATTTTGCAGCACAGTTGTGTAAACTTCTCATATAAGGTGAATCTTTCTAATTTTGCATTCTCTGTAAAATTATGAACCCATGCCCTTCAGGAGATGAAGTCAAATCAATACGACTTCAGATCTGGAAGTAAATATCCAGAGAAACCATTTAGCAGCTTCATTGTTGCATTTATACAGTAAGTTGCTCTGGGGTAATGTTTTGTCATTTGTTTTTACACTTGACAAATTTTAATGATTATATTGCCAGGATGGGTGTACTATAAGATGTCATTAAACTCCTACCAGTTTCCTGTTTGAAAACTGCCTTGTGAGGTGTATTTAACTTACAGCACATTTAACTATTAACAGGACACAATCAGCATTTTGATTTACAGTTGGGGAAGGACAGAAGAAAGAGAGAAATAGAGAAAGAGAGAAAGAAAGAGAGAAAGAAAGAGAGAAAGAAAGAGAGAGAGAAAGAGAGAAAGAGAGAGAGAAAGGGAGAAAGAGAGAAAGGGAGAAAGAGAGAAAGAGAGAAAGAGAGAAAGAGAGAGAGAGAAAGAAAGAAAGAGAGAAAGAGAGAAAGAGAGAAAGAAAGAAAGAAAGAAAGAAAGAAAGAAAGAGAGAAAGAAAGAAAGAGAGAAAGAAAGAAAGAAAGAAAGAAAGAAAGAAAGAAAGAAAGAAAGAAAGAAAAAGAAAGAAAGAAAGAAAGAAAGAAAGAAAGAAAGAAAGAAAGAAAGAAAGAAAGAAAGAAAGAAAGAAAGAGAAAGAAAGAAAGAAAGAAAGAAAGAAAGAAAGAAAGAAAGAAAGAAAGAAAGAAAGAAAGAAAGAAAGAAAGAAAGAGAAAGAAAGAAAAGAAAGAGAAAAATCTTGCATCTTGGGATTAAGGATGTTTTAGTTCTTTTGTCTTGATGGTCACTGAGGGTTTGTGCATGGTTAATATAAACTGGATGTCTGCTGTACACACATGCATTCGCACATGTGCACACACAAATGGCTCAAGCATAACCACAAGGGGCACTCAATAAAGCAAGTAATTCACATTCTGAGGCTGGTCTTGCTGGCTTTTATCACTGTTCTCATATCAGGACTGCTAGTTTCAGCCCACTTGCAAGACTCTCATTAATCTTAATTCATCCTCCATCTACCTTAAAACGTGCCATGAAGTCATTTTTTTCCCAGCCCTTTTAAACCATGCTCAATCTCCCAGGCTAAAGACAAATTTATCAGTCTCATAGAGCTACGTCCTGTGTCCAGGAATATTTCAACCTTTTGAGAAAATCTCTTTGGGTCTTTACGTTGGTCTTTCTTCAGCCTTGTGTTTCTAACATCCCCCCCAAAAAAACATGATTATTTCATTAATTACCAGCATTGCCACCATTGCCATATAAATCTCCAGCCATGAGGGCTAAGTACAATTGTTTTAGAAAAGATGACTTGTCTCTGCACAGACTATGTCACTTCCTCATTCATCACCCTCAAGTGATCACAACTGAATTACTCCCCACCACTGCCACTCATTTTTCAGGCCTCTTGCTAATTCACAGAGGCTTGTTAAAATGCTGCAAGCAAAGGTGCCCTTCTGATCTTTCCAAACATTCACTAAATGGTTTGAATTTATTCATTGGACTGAGCTCATCCTGGGTCATGTCTCTTTTTTGTTTGTGTCTCATTGACTTTTAAATTTTCATTAAAGCTGCAGCATCTTCTTTTGTTTGAAGCCAGATCTGTTGAGGAAAGTTACTGCTTTGAAAGGAAAGGATTGGAAAAATCGACACAAAACAGCCACAGCCACAGCAGAAACAAAATACGATAAACAACCTATTAGCTTTGCACAGAGCCATCAGCAGCTTGGGATAGCAGGAGTTTGAATTTGGTCTTAGAAGCATTTGGGGAACAGCTGGTTCCCTTTGAAAACAAAGGAGATGTTGGTAGAGCCAGGGTTCCAAGAGCAAATCCTGCCTCTTTAACTTAACCTGTGTTTTGAATTCAAACCAAACAGCATTTCCAGAGGAATGAGAAAAACAAAACCATTGCTCATGATGTATTACAAAGCTCTCACCTGACAACACCTGATTAGCTTAGGCTTCCAAGCTTTCTTGCATTCCTGTTTCTCATATATTGAATTTCAGAATGGCAAGACTGAGGAGAATCAGAGGAGGAAATGAAGAGGTCTCACAAGCCAATACTGGTTAGGGCAAATGCCAGTCTGATTGAAAGACTGACACAGTGCCTGCCTCCACAGTCGTAAAAATGGGACTTACAAAACAACGGTATAAATAAAACAGTGTAAGGAACAAGCTCCTCCTTTCCCTGACCTCGTCACCCACTTTGCCTGTCATGATGATGTTGGAAGCTATAATATTCAATAATCTGTCCCAGAAATCCATGCAATGGAGAAAGTTCAGAAAGCTTTCTCAGCCTCATTGTTGCTCTGACAGGCTTTCTTAATCTTCTTGTAACTGCTTGGAAATGATGGGCACCTGCATGGCCCTCAAGAGCCAAAAGCAACAAGGGTAGAAACCATAAAACAGTGTCCAAAGAGCTGTTCTCCCAGGTGTCATCCTTAGCACCTAAGGATTGAGAAAGATTTATGGCTTCCCTTTGCACACAGTTACTTCCCTACTATGGTGGCTTCTACAAAGGCACTGCCCATCCCAGTGCAGAGTCCAATGGACCAGTGGTGCTTCCCCTACATCTTATCTGTCTCCAGCTGGCAGCTCTTCAGGGAGCATAGAAACAATATAGTTATTTCTCCCTTGTCCTTGGGCACCAAAATCCATCTTGATACTGAGAAGACTCCAGCCAGATCTAGTGGAGAACACTAGAAGAAAAGTTACTAGCCTTTATAATGTAGTTTATCTGTTTCTTCATGAACAAAAATCAGAAGGTCTATTTCCAGATATTCTGCAACAAAATGCCATTAAGGGGATTTTCATACAACATGGTAATGCTTGTGTCTCTTCTTAGTGCATCTTTCCACACAGCTGAGACTCACACTATAGAGATTGAAAGTTGTGGTAGTTTTTTCCGTTCAGATACTAGATCTCCCTTTACACTAAAAAGAAGATGGCATTTGAGGTACTTATAATAAAGGTAATTACTCAGCATAGCCATGCCTTCTTTTGGAAACAATATTGTGGGCTTCTTTTTGTTAACATAAATGTCTTTTGTTCAACTGATGTTCACCCCTACAGGCCAATATCCTTGTTTTTCAAAATAGTTGATCTTTTGAGCATTTTGCTGATCTTTCAAAGTAAAATAAAACAGCACCCCTTTCTCAAGAACTTCTGTTAATGACCGAACCTTTCATGGTTAAGAGGAAAATACTTGTAGAAAGTATTTGCATGCTATAGTGCCAGCCAAAAAACTTACATGTGATTAATTCATTTGTACTTGAGCTGTTCAGCTGCAATTGTTTTCTTAGGGTCTAATTGGTGATCCAAAGCCAAAATTGCTGCAGTATGAATAATGTCACTTGAAATCCCACCCCACCACATCAGTAGGGTAAAAAGATATGTCAGGGTGGTATCCAGTGTGCCGTGTTGTGGTATCCAGCCTCTCCTGAACAATGTCAGCTACAGACTGCAGAGCCATCCCTGGGACTCTCCTGGTATCTGCTCTTGGGAAAGCAAATCTGTGTGGTTTTGAACATGGTAATATATCCTTTTCAGGCATAGTAAGCACTTTTAGAGATGAAAGGATTATGGCAATGTCCCTAAGAAACAGGGAGTATCTTCTTTTTGTTCCATTCTAGATCCAAGCCCCAACTGAAATCTGAGGGAATACAGAAGGAAAGGTGGGACCTCCACAGTGCTTTGGGCTCCAGGAAACTTGTCATTGTTGAGCACCTAGAAATCTGGTCCTAAATAAAGTAGGAAACTGGCATCTTCTGTAAGTCTTGTGTCAAAACCTCTCTTCAAAAGAAAAGATTCAAATGTTATTACCAGTTATAAATAAGGTTTGCTACACCAACTCAATTACTCTGAGCCTTGGTCAACCAGCAAACCTTTCTCAAGAATGGCACTGATTTGGAAGTAATCTAATAATTAAACCGCTGACATTTCAAATGTGTAAAGTTAGAGTGATTTTCCAATTTCCAGTGTGTCCCTCTCTAATACAATATTTATTTAGGCTATACTCAACTGAAGTAAGTAAGATAACTCCTTTAGTATCCTTTCTCTTCCCAGGGGGAAAAAAGTCAAGACCTGCTCTAACCTCTTTGAACATTCATGGAGTGCTTATAATATGTAAACACACCTTTATTCCATTATTTGGCACTAACAATGTTTCCACAGCTCATTATTTCCTGCATGAAATAATGCTTAATTAGTGCTGAATTATAAGGGGAATTGCAGTGGAACTACATAAGCCATCCTTGCAAATCCCCTGATGATTTCAATGTGATTGCTGCTATTGCATTGAATTATAAATGGATTCATAATGATTAGAAACCTAAGGCATACCTGCCTTTTATTGATCAATATGTGACAACAGGATTTCTTTGTAAACAGGGTCATGCAGACAGTATGTTGATACCAGTACCTGAAAATTTTTAGTGCCCCTTGGGAAAAAGCTAGTGACTGTGGCATTTAAATCCAAGGCTACAGTGATAAATGAATCAAATCTTATTAGTTTTTTTTCCCAGGCCTATTGGGGTTGCAAAGTTACCAACTCTTTTGAGTGCACAAATAAATTGAATTTAGGGTTTTGTACTGCAAAGAGGGATGATCCTGAATTTAATCAGAAGTACACAAGACCCAGGTTCTTAACTCAGGTACAGTCATATGTTCTCAAGACTGTCTCTCCATGAGTCTCATTCATCTGCCATTGTAGTCACATAGAAAGTTTCTGTCTCTTTTAGCTGGATGATGGATTGAATCCCAAGTTCACAAAGTTGCACTGTAGAGATGACTTCACCCTGAGATGGGAACAACTCTGCATTTCCCCATTGCAACCCCAAACTAGAACATGAGGAACAGTGATATTCATATTTACACACAGTCCAGCCCCAGCTTTCACCTCTGCGCTTCACAGCTCTACAGGCCTGGTCATGCATGGAGGACCATCACCAGTCCCACAGTTAGGACATCTGCCTTTGTTATAAACTGGGAAGAAACTTTTCCTGCTGTTTCAATACTCTCATCCAATATGTGTCCAGTCGTGCTTATGATCTTGGGGGAAGCATGTTGAGACTCAGCTCGGTACCTTCTTTCACCTGTGGGTTATTAACTTTCCCTTTATAAAATTCCTGTTATCACAGTCTCCCATGCATTGAAGCCAATGCCAAAACCACGACTGATTTCTGTAGCAATACTTTCAGGCATATCCATGATTTTTTTTCTTTTCTTGCTACACATCTTCCCAGTTCGTAGTATCCTTCTGACTTTGACATTTGGAGCAGGTTAGGCTGACACAAACACTTCACTTTTAATACCCACTATGCAAGATTTATTCCCACAGACTTATATTGGTCTGTGTTCAAATTAGCATTGGTTCCAGGCAGTCTGCTTCCTTGGGCTATGCTGGCATAAATCTACTGACTTTGGGGGAGTACTTCTGATTTTCACTGATAAATGCAAGAAAGGACTCAGCACTCTCCCCCAAAAGACTTAGACGAGATTCCTCCTGGCCCCATTAATATTGCCATTCTTCCTGTATTTCTTTTGCTGTGTATGTCAGTAAGTGCTTTCTCTCTGCCTTTTAAAATTCCTTTAACTATTAAGATAACTGAAACCCCTTTCCTTAAACAGTTCCCAAACTGATCCCTCAGTCTTAAATATGCTTGAATACACTTTGGAAACAACCTTCTTTCCCTGTACTATGTAAAGAGCTATAAAGTTAGAGAGAACAGTTTGGGGCATTGAGTCTCATCCCTCATAATCTCAGCAAAACTTGTCATGGATGCTTAGTCCAGGTTGGTCTTCAGAACATCTCCTTTCCACTCATCTCAAACCACAACATGGTTCTCCTCTACTCAGAAATAAACTCAGTGTCACTCATGAACCACTCATCTCCACAAAGTAATAGCTATCTGCATTATAATAACCAGAGGAGAAAGTGAGACACAGATTGTGCTTACAAGATACAGTACTTTAATGGAAATGTAAAGGGATCAGGCCCAGAGGACAATGTGTAACACATCTGAATCCAACCACCAGTGTATGCTAATATGGTGGCATGTCAGAGGCAGTGCAGTCATGGCATTGCCATTGGTCACAGGGACAAATATGAGAAAGGGGGATGAACAGGTAAAAAGTTCCTACAACTTTTCAGTCCTACATATATGAGGTATTTGCAATGGGATCTCAAGCAAAAAAAAACTTCCATATACCTTCTGGCCCTAAAGTTGGAACTGGGCCTTGGATTTCAATGCTCTAGGACTATCTCTGTTTATAATCACACTCCCAATTATGGGCTGTGTTTGAACAGGTTTGCCTTGGCAAGATTCAGATAGTAATCTCCTTGGGTTCAAATGGGAACTTAGTGCATCTTATGTACAATTGTGAGAGCCAACAGTTGCGTAAAGACTACTTCAGATGTGCTTAAACCAGGTCAAGACGTAGACATGCTGTGTGCTGCTACAGGCAAATGTTGAGGCAATTACACTCCCATGTAACTTCTGGCAGAGTTAATCTATTCCTAAGCCTCATTAAAATGGGTTGCTTCTGACATGTTCTGGTTTGCACTAAGTGTTCAGTACTTTAAAAGTAATAACATGGTGGAATATCCTCCCCACAAGCTATCCTGCTCTCCTTCCAAGAGATGTAATCAGAGGCTGACATCAGGAAGTATTCGTGCCTTCTGAACACCCTTCTGTTCAGTCCACATGCCCAGCAGCTGTGTAGACAAGGCCTGGTAATCATGAACATCTTAGAGATAAGCCTGTGAAGACATCAAGAAAAGTGCACTTTGCTAGTCTAATAAAAGCATTTCCTACAAAGCACTGTCACTCTCTTGTCTGTCCTGGATGCTGCTGGTCCTCCTGTGACAGCACTGAATGTTTGACCCTTCCCAAATGGCTGTGCACGTTTGACCCTCCCCTGAGAGATGAAGAAAGTTGAATGTAAGTCTAATCCCTAACTGTGCAATGTGGAGGATAATTAGTCTCAGCAATGGCAGGCAGTGACTTTAAGTGGTATGCATGCAAAATATGCAGCTACATTAACCAGTCAGGCAAGGAAGCAGAGACATTTCCTGAGGTGGGAAACATATTGAAATGCTAATAGACCCTGGCAGGTATTGTTGGTTCTTTGGGGAAAGATACCTAGGAGGAACTTCTTAATTGTATGTTCACCAGATCCTTTCAGCAGATCAAAAGAGAGTACTGATACAAGCAAATAAACTTTGATATGTGCCTTTCACTACTGGTGCTAATTGGAAGGAAATTCCCTGGCCTGTGGACCAACACACTTAATTTAAAAACATTGGAAATGTTAATTGAATAAGGGGGGAGGGTTGATTAGAAGCATGACCTCATGTCTAAAATGATAATAGAGCTCTTGATGCCTGAACAAGAAAAGGTCACGAGAGTACAAAAAATGAGATGAGAAAGAACCATCAACTAGAGTCCAGACAGTGACATATGAGCTCATGTGAAAAAGGCTGTTGGGCAGAGAGGAAATGGCCAGTTTCAGAGTTGAGACATACTCAAGCACACGAGGAAATGGAAGACCCGTATTCCATACCCATGTGCTCTCACTCTCTTTTATTAGTTTCAAGGCTATAATTGAAGGCACAGTTTACCCTTAAATGCTTAGCTTTCTGTTCATCACGAACCACTGGGTCCTTTCTTGTGCAACCTTGTACCTGAATTACCCAGCAATGTACCGGTCAGAGAAGATTACCTCCATGATGAGGAGTTAGGGAGGCTGACAGATAACTCTCAGATAACCAGCTGGAAGGGGTATGCAGAAATATGCAATCTCCTACTTAGAAAAGGTCATTCACTCGCCTTCAGCAAGGAGAGTCCCATAATTAGGTCAATAGCTGGATTTCTGCTTTTGAGAGAACAGGACTTAGGGATATCTCATCTCCTTGACAGAATGGAGTTTGTCTTGTATAGAGACAAGCAGCTGGAGCAAAGCAGAAGAGAAGGAAATATATGTATTAGTTTTGAACCTCATTTTGGACAATAATTCCCTACATAAAAACTGTGTTTACAAACTGCTAAACTATCAAGTGTATATTCTTTCTAGATTTTCATTTATCTGTCCTCAGATGTGCCTGGTACAATATTTACAGAGGATGTTTGCAACATATAAAAAACGATCATAAGGAAAGATGTTTTATTTAGCCCAGAAAACTGTTCCACAACCAGGAAAGGCCTGTTTTTCCACACTGATCTCATCATTGCCCATGATGGGCTGCATCTTAGATGCCAAGATGTGGACTCACCTGACTTCAGTGGCCATATGAAAGTACACTGACAGTGTCTGTTAGAGCTCTGGTTAATGCAAAATCATTTGAGGATGGGTTTGGGGTTTGCTTTCTTTTCTTTTTCCTTCCTCTCCCCCCCACCCTGCCCCACTTCCTGTTGGGACATGTATAAAAACGGTAGAAACCCAAATAGGGTCAAAGTAGAGAAAGGGGCATATCTCATAGCTCAGTACTTTTCCAAGGTTTGTATTAGCTCTTCAGTATCCCTGGACTTCCCAGCCTCCTTTCAGTACCAACACAGCAGGACAATGTGGTAAAAGTTCAACAAGTAGACAAATGATCTGTGGATGTGCTTTGTGAATTTGTGTTTGGTTAGTAATTTCCCACATAGAGATTATGTTTGCACACTGCTGAACCTCTACTGACTATATATTCCCTATAGAGTTTCACTCTACCTCTTGTCTGAAGTCTCTGTTATTGTATTGTCAATCTTGTTTGCAGTCTTCAGATTCCACTTGCAAATTCTTCCGTCCTTCTTCCTCCTTTATTCCCAAACCCTATTAATATCTGACCTAAAGTGAGTTCAAGTATCACTTTTTCCTTCATACACACTTTACCATCACTGCCTTTCACACTAATGGCAATACAAGAAAGACTTCTGATCTCCCTCGCTATTCTTTATGCAGTTATAAACTTCTGATAATTCATCTTTAGTGTTATATTAAGTGAAAAAGATTTGCAGATATTTTGTCTCCATTTTGATGATCCTTAGTCCAGTGCTGTCAAAATCTCTCCTATTTCTTGCTAGGTTATTTTGTGTATTGAAGTAATTTCATGAAATACACTGTATTCCCCTGGGGTTTTTTTGCAAAAAGCAAAAAGAACAAGAGAGGAAGGAGTGAGGAAAAATAGTAGGAAATTTGTTAAATGTTACAGCAGATACAATAGAAATCAGCCAGTAAATCTTAGTACAACTGTACTCTGTCTTTATTAGCTTCCTTAGAAGTTGGGCATGTTTCAGATCCCCAGGAATGAAGATGTACATGGGTACATACTTCTAGGATATGATGTGGGGTATATTATTTTCAGCTTAAAAAAATAGTATTTTACTTTTGCATCTCCTATGGAATCCCAGAGAGCTTGACACTTTCACCATTCAGAATGCCCTGAAGAAAGTATTACTTTCTTTTTTTCTTTTTACTATGATTAATTTTCAAGGTGAAACCATGCTGGTTTATGCTTGATCTCCAAAAATACTGCAGCCAGACAAAGCAGAGCCATATCAGAGCCCTTAAAAGAAGCTATTATCAGCTGAAAGCCTGTCACTTGCATACCAGAGCTGAGGGGGGCATGAAATGCACTCCAGACGTTGGCATCCAACTCGCACAGTTGCCCAGTGGTCCCCCATGTGAATCTGTGAAAATTAAGAGAATGAGCATTGATAATAACAGAAGACAATAGTGTGCCTCCTAATTGATTGCCCATATCTTAAAAAATGTAATTACTGAGTGTACTTGTACTATGAATGCATGTTTAAATTATTGTACTTGATAAAAATGTTAGCAATAAACTGTTCATGTAGCCACTGAAAACAACCCTAATGTGATGAGCTGAGAGTGGGACCAATAATGTTGTGAAAGTGGGCATCATGTCACTGAACTACTTCTGGTTTTGATTACATTTGGTATGGTATATTTCAGAATATCCCAAATGCCAGAACATCTATTTCAAAAACCTCAAATGAAAGAGGGCTAGAGACCTTATACTTTATAATAATAAAATGTAATAAAAGAAGCATTCCCAAATGAGGAAAAAATTGTCTTAGAAGAGGGATGATTTGTTTGAACTACAAGCTAGAAGTAGGTTGGGTTTCCTTGAGCAGTGCAAAGGCATTTTGTTCTTCAGTCACACCTGAAATCTCACACCACACTGCCCTGCTGCAAAAACTAGATACCAAATCTGTTACTGGATAGGAAACAACTCCATGTTTAACTGGTTGTGGCTGTGGATGCTCATTTTAGAACTCAACTTAAATAACGGAGAAACAAGAGGCTGCAACACCCTTGAAAAGATGAAGGCATAATTAGAAAAACACATTAAAGGCCAAGTTTTCAAGTTCTCAGTTCCTACTTTTGTTTTAATGCATGTTGTGAAGTTCTTGAGGGAAAAAACTCAAACCCAACCAACCAACAAAATAAACAAACCCAGCCTGTTAATGTAAAGGCAAGAAAGACCTGCCTAGACTGTTCCAGCATTTCTTTTTCAAACTCATGATGCCAGCTGTGACTGTAACTTCTCTGTAAGAACTTGCTAATGATAATAATTGAAAGCTGCCAGTATAAATTAACAGACTTTTTTTCTCATGACCTCTCAATATTTGGCCACAGTAGGAAATGAAGTTGTCCTCCTTAACATGTCCCAAAATCAACAACAGAGGCTACCTGACTTCCTACCAAGCTGCCTCTACCCTACTCTTCCCTTGCCACTGTAAATCTCAGCTACCTTTGGGGAAATAACAGTTCTGGGTTCTCTTTTCTGCTGCTGAAGTAGCTCAGACACCAATCAATCCTTCAAAGAGTGGGGAGGACCCGCCTGATACACCAGCCCTACAACCCCCAGAGTGCTTTGCAAGGATCCTGAGGGAAGCCCCATTCACACAGGCTACTCCCCCTCCAGTGATGCTGCTGATGTTATCATCCCCTTCCTCCCCTCAGTGCTTACCACAAATCTGGTTTTTGTACTCCTTAGCCTGGCCCTGATAGGGGGCTGACATTTTTACAAGTAAAATTTTCTGCTGATTGTTGTGGAAAGGTCCTGTTTTGTCTGAGCCACTGTCTCTGGGGAGAGTGGTAATAACCCCTTTGGTGGGATGTTTAAAATTAGACAATAGGCTGTTCAATGTACAAATAAGGAGTAAACCCAACATGGAAATGGGCTAAATGACAGAAACTTAATCTGCCTGTAAATACTATGAAACTGCCTAGTCCTCTGTTCCCCTAGACCGTGGATCCAGGGTGGTGATCAGAGATGAAGCTGACAGCAGCTGCAAAAGGGATTGACCGAGGTCTTGGAATTATTTTTGTCTCGCAGATTACTCACTGCTTTGTAAAAGACTTGTGGGAAGAACACTAAATGCTTGAGTAATCCAGCCTCTTCCAGGCTGTTTTATGGGGTAGGAGCTTTTGCAGATAACTGTGAAACACAGAAAAAAGTTACATGTTTGGGGAAGTCCCATATAGATTCCTTTTGGCCTCATGATCTACATCTACTTCACACCACTTTGTTCTGGCTTTCCTTTCAGTGCTTTCCAGGACCTCTGTGCTGACATGCCCTGTGGCAGAGAAGGGGAGGCACAGTGCAGTAAGAGCTGGCATTAATAAAGAACCTACGTAATAATTATGGGCTAGCTGTTCAGCAGGACTAAGTCTTCAAAGGGTAGTGAAGTTATTGGAGTTACACTGCTTATATTCAAAAGTAGAAAAGGTCCTGAATGTCAAACAGCAGCTTTTTGCTCTGTTTAAATAAATTGGTTTTGCTTAATAGCCTCTAAAAATGTTACTAACCTCTGACATATTTTCATTCAGAGGAGAAAAAAGTCTTGTTACTTAACCAGTCTTTGGTGACTTATCACTGCTTAAATCCTATGACATCACCTTCAGAATTGGTTGCAGCTCAGCACAGGAATCTAGTCCTACATACCACAGGGTATTTCTACCTTACCTGAATTGTAATGACTCTTCCAGTCCATCACTACATAGACTGCAGTCCTCCCCACCAAACACTAGCAGATTTTGACCTCAATTTGAGAGAAAAAAAAGAGTGCTGCAAATTACTATCCATGACTAAAGCACCAGATAAGGTTTTACAAATGGAAAAGTGGATGGTAGAGCACAATCTGTGTTACAGCCTCCATTAAAAAAAAAACCACAGCAAAAAACAACCAAGAAAAAGGACCAGCCAGCTACTATAGGCTGTCCCACCCCTTCTGACACTGTAACAAATTGTTTTGTGATATCCATCATCGTCAAAAAAGTAACAATTTAAAAATACCACTTAATCTTAAGATTAAGAGGTCAAAAAAAGCAGATGGTATGTTTCAGAGGACATTCCCAGCAGAGCCGCCAGATTTTCTGCCTACTTGAGTTCATATTCCTGGATACAAGACCACTAGATTGCACCCATCCAAAACTTACAGGTTGCCTATTACTAGACACAAAAAAGCTGTGATGAGTATTATTCCTCCTCCAGTGCTTGCTACTGACTCAGTGGCTGAGCACAAAAGCATCAGCATTTTTCTGTTGGTGGAACAGTTTTGGAGACTGTATTTATAACTGAGGAGATTTGATGACTTGTATGGACATTTACATTCACATCAAATCCCAAGATATTCCCAGGAGGAACAATGGTTAACTCCAGTATCCTTGACAAATACGAGGAACAGCATGTTTGTGCCAGGGTAAATTTCTCCCTGTGGCATTCTCTGCTTCCAGTACTTAAGTGTTGTGCAGCCTGGCTTCTTCACTAATAAAAGCAGAGGCAGACAGGAAATCCAGAACTTCTTGAGATTTTTGTTATTTTTCCTCTTTTTTTTACTGAGATATTTTGAAATTTTCTGTGGAAAACAAAAGATTAAAAATAAATCCTGGCACAGATCTTTCATATTCACATTTTAGTTTTGAATCTAAGATCTATCTTAGCATCTTATTTCTCTTGACCAGTTAGTCCACGTG
Source organism: Porphyrio hochstetteri (assembly GCA_020800305.1). Classification (NCBI taxonomy): domain Eukaryota; kingdom Metazoa; phylum Chordata; class Aves; order Gruiformes; family Rallidae; genus Porphyrio; species Porphyrio hochstetteri. The sequence continues at coordinate 61,207,148 of CM036908.1, read as the reverse complement.
CTCCTGAAAAAAATTCAAAAGGAAAATGCATGTGAAAGAAGCTTCAGACAGTTTGTATTTTCATCAAAGGACTTCTAAGAGGCTCAAATTAATAGAGTCACTCTTCTTCCAATAGAATCAAAAAGATATTCCATTGCATATTTTAAACTTGTAGACCCATTATACATATTTTACATTTATGCTGCTTTCAAAAATCTGAAGTCCCATTCTGTTGTGATTTGTAGGTGATAAGCACAACAGAACAAATTCAGGAGCTCCTCTGCTTGCTTGTCAGCTGTTGGAAACCATTCACTATGAGCAAATCACATTTTACATGTTCTTAGTGTTAATTTTCAACCAAATGTTGATGCAAGAGTTAAAATACTATTCTGCAGAGATTTATTTTTTCTCTTAGATTTCAAGAATAAAAATCAAGTTCAGACTATGCAAAGGTCAGTTGGCTTATGTTTTTGTTAGAAACCAAGACAAGACTGGATAAGGATCACTGGATTCAAGTGAATGTAGACTGGCTTCTCTCACAGCTGACAATCTCTCTGCTAGTTCAGCTTTTGATTTCCAGTTCTCTACTTAAAGAGAGATTGAAGAAACCCCCAGGCCCACATTGCTCACTATTGTTCTCCCAAGCCAGCAAAGAAAACAAAACTTCAAACCTTTATATATGTTATTAATTGAGAAGATAATGATAATCGTGCACATTACAGAAGTGCCTGTGGGTTAACTACTACATGGCCACGCATGTGGCCTGTGCAGATGGCCATAGCCTTGGAAAGTCTGTAACAAGTGGACAATGGAAAACTGCATTGTTATTCTAAGCTTTCTTTAGAGACATGTCTCTGAGTTAAGAAGTAAATCAATCACTGCACAAACTCCTTCTGAACTAGGGGACAGGCACAGCCAGACGCAAACAGATCCAGATTTTTTTCAGCTAAAATCCAAGTTTTGTTGAAAACATCTGTTTCTTGAGACAACATGGATTAACAAAACTTGCAGGATTTAACGAACTTTGGTCACGTCCACCAGCAGTCTGTTGGTTTTGCATCCATCACAGAATGGAGAGAGAAATGCTCCCTATTACCTACTCTGTGCTGTCTGCTCATGGATAACACTTACACTGGGGACGTGGGTAATCTCTCTGAATAAGATCAGTGAAACTGCTTTACCAATCTTGCTTTGGTGCTTCAGGACTCATAAGTGATTTTTATTTGATTTTTTTAAAATCTCCAAAATGCAAAGACATAGCATTGAATTTCCACCCGCCCTAACCATGAACTTTGGTGAAGAGGTTGGGGGAGCAGCCACTTCTTCCTCACCTGGATGTAAAATGTTGTAATGGCAGCACTTCAGCGAATGTTTACTCAACATCCTGAATCAAAATGGACTGAGAATATGTTGTGATTCGTCTTGAATGATATTCTTATAAAAGGACCCAGAAATTAAAAAAGCCACAATGGCCTTTGCGATTCACATCTAGAGGTAAATCCAGTGCTTGGACTTGCCAGGTCTTACCTGTAATTTATCCATAATAGCCTAAAGCAGCTCACCTAATTTGAAATACACGAAGATGCTTTTCCCTGGTTATAAGAGAAGTGAGGTACCTGGGTTAGAATAAAGATTATCTTGGCTAGGAAAAAGGAGGAGTTGTGACAGCAGGAGACTGAAGATGAACAGGACTGAGCTCTCTCTCTCTCTTGGTTTGTTTACAAGTCTCACTATCAGTCATCAGTGCCTGAAGCTAAAGGAAGTGTGGGTCTCAACCAGCTCTTTAAAGTGTAGATTGAGTTACTCCTGTTGTTGATGTTCGATGTGGATCATTTAATTCATTCCGCAGAAAATGTGAAAATCATGTGGCTACAGCAAGTTAGCCCAGCAGCCAGTTGTCTTGAGAGCTCCATTTTCTCTCTTTTATTAGGAAGCACTGGAACATATCCCAGTGGCTACGTCAGTGACTCCACTAATGTTTCTGGCAGAAAAGGAGTAAGCAGTGTCTTATGCTGCAGGCTTTTCAGATGGTAAATTCAGTAGTTCCAGATGACACACAGATGATACCTAGCCTGTCTGTGAAAATGCTTAGAGCCGCTCAGTGTCAAATCAAAATTAATGTTCATCACTGCGTTACCCTGCAGATTAAGAAATGTAACCATTCAGACCAGACATCAGGTTATACTGTGGGTATTGCCTGACATGGCTTGAACAATTTAACTAATGTGTCACAGATTAATTTGAAGAACTCTTGTTGTAAGCGTTCCATCTCCTGTCCCCCAAACCCAGCTAAATACCCAATGATAACAATGAGTTTGAATTATAATAACAAGCATGCTTTTTCTCAGCAGAAACAGATTTTACTTTTCTTCTTCTCATTCTGATCGATGCCACAGTACTGATTTCATCTGTGTTCCCAAGTCATCGATCCAAAGACTTTCAGCACAATGATGGAGGTACAACCAGGGTCACCTCTGCAGCAGAGTGAGAGGAGATGGTGCTACGTGGTCAAAGCCTCTCCTTTGGCTGTTACAGGGAATGAGACATGGGTCTAGTCACTGCAGGGGAACAAGGAGTCATGTGGCAGCTTTTCTAGATGTGCCTGTGCTAATATTGTTGTCTTTTGGCAAAGGAGATGACAAAAGATTTGTGTCACTGACCCCCAATAGGGAGTTTAGTACTCTTAGCACGGTGTTCTGATATATCACATACAGGACACACGTTACCAAATTTCAGGTAAGTTCTCATTCAGATTTATTTTTCTGCCCCAATGCAAAGGTCAATCTGATCTATAGAGTTCCTGGAGTTCTCACCTCTCTGTGTTTGAGACGTAATATCAGTTAGTCTAAGAAAATGTGCTGTCCAGGGGGGAACAAATAACAGGGTTCTGGAACTATCATCTAATAAGTTCCCAGATGCTCAAAAATAGTAGAAAAATACTTGTTTTGTGCTGTGGTTTCCATTTTCTGGTGGAAAATCACATTAAATTGTCATTTTCATGGAACATGGAAAATTCCACCTGCAGTACATGTGTTGTATTATTGCAGAAGAGGGAAATCCCAGATACTGTTTACAGAGACAGACACCTTGTTTATTCAGCATTCGCTAGAGCTGGTCAACCAGCCTTAAAATAAAACTGTATGTGAAATGCTTGCAGGAACCAAAATGATTTACTATCAGAAATATCCGTTCATTCAATAAATTCAGCTAAACCTTCCAAATACAGACTGCAGTTTGATTAATGGAAGAAACTAGAGAGCTGTGCTTAGCTGGGACTCAGGATATTGCTGATCACTTATTTTTGATGGATGGAAGGGATGGGATGCCTCTTTCACAGGAGGAGAAGACAAAGCATCCTCTTTGGTAGTTCCATAAATGAACATCCCAGGGTAAGAGAACAGACATTGTCATTTCTGGTGTGACACTAAGTACTCTCTGAGAGCTGTTGCTTTCAACAAGCACACTAACTTTTTATCTGGTGGAAAGTATTTGACATTACAGCTATGCCAGAACTCTGACATCAAGTTATAGAAACTGACAACCAGGGCATATGGACTCTTATGGACTCTGCTGGAGTCACTCACCTAAGATTTCATCTCACAAAACATTTAGCTTTTTCTTGCTGACTGTCCCATAAAGCACTCCTAGGCAAGATTTTTTCTCTTGACTGGCTTATTTAAACCACTTCCTCCTTTTGCTTTTTTTTTTTAATATCCTTTTCATCCTCTTCTCATCCATTCAAAACTTTTAGCTGCAAATGTCCTTCAGTGGCCCTCTTCACTTGGCCACATACCTTTAATCTGGTGTTTCAAGACTACATGAAAGGGCAGTTACCACACATTTTTATCTCTTTGCTTACCATTTTTTGAAGGAAAAAAAAAAGGACTCAAGTTGTTAGAGCATTTTTCAGATTAAATCATAATGTAACCTCAATAAGCTGCAGAGGTCAAAACCAGAGCAAGCTAGTCTTGAAATCCCCAATACTCTGGTCCAGCATTCATAATCTGGCCTTTATAAATAAAAATGTCTTGAAAAAATAAAATGTCTTGGGGAAAAAGATATCAATGTTGATAGATACCATTATTTGTGAGGTTTGAAAGGACAAAGTTTACGGAATTCAGCTTGCTCAGCCCTTGCACTTAAAGACAATATTGTTGGGAGCACATAAAGCTGTATTATATTAACCTCTCACAGTCATCACCTTTGATAAGGGAGACCAGAGAGATTATGAACCTGTGAAATAATGCATCTCCACAGCAAGATTTGTTTTTCTTTCGGCTTGAGTTAATGAAAATGCCGCTTGTGAATTTTCTCCTTGGTGCCTCCCTGTTGGAAGCAGCCAAGAGAGGACATTTCCACAGAGTCCATTCACGAATGGCACCGTGTCTTGCAGAACCCTTCATTTAAAATGTTTTTCTGTATATATGGCATAGAGAAGGGGGCACCTCAGCAATTGTATGTACGTTGGGTCTCCATGACAAGCCTTTCGGCTAATGATGCAGGCTACATATGAACCACCTGCCCAAAATACATGTCTCATGCCAAAGGTTTATGTTCTCCATTTTTGACACCTCAGAAAGAATGATCTCCCTGCCATGTCCAAATACCACAGCTGGGTTCAAAGGAGGTGATGTCTCACATTCTGGGTACTATAGCAAATTTTTAGTATTATTATGGGGTATTTGTAGCTAGGATTTTCATAAACAGCCGGTCAAGCACGGAGCAGGTCCACTGGATGGCAACCAAGATAACATTAAATCAAAAACCTTCTAATCTCAGTTTTTCCTACATTTCCCTCTTATTGCCTCACGTTCCTTTTTGTAAGCTGTTGTCAGGATTCTAAACAGTTGCAGATCCCAACCACTGCCAAGGACTGGTGGCTCAGGAAGGTAGACCCAGCTCCAGGACACATGCAGATTACTCTGTGCCTCAAGACACGCAGTTTCATCTATGCCAGGCTGGCTGATTCTTGCTTCTGAGAGGGAGGACCTGCAATGCCCTTGAATGGAGATTACTTTGGGAGGGAAAGGGGTGACCAGACACTTCATGTCCCACTCCTGCTCAAAAAACAAGCTGTCCTCTCATCTCCACCTCAGCTTTCCCCATAGCCAAAGCACCTCTTGAGGCAGAAAAACTTAGCTTTGCCTCCATTCCTGAAGAGCTTAGGGTTCTGCCCTGAAGCTACCAACAAGAGTAAGGCAGGCACCTACCAAAGGTGAATCGCAGGTCAAGGCACTATCTGGCATCCATTCTCCCACCACAGATTTCAGCCAGTGTTACTAACTCTGAGCAATTCTGTTTGTACACAGCAAGTGGGTCACTTGTAGCTGTGGAAGTAGGTTATCTTTGTGCAATTGCTTTCAAGGTCCAGCAACAGAATCATCCCATACTGAGTCATGGATCACACTCAATCAGTGGTGACCACTGTGGTCTGGTTCCTATACATGGCCCATCCAGGTTTTACTAACTACACATTTCTTATTGTCTGCTGCCAGATGGTAACTCATTCCTAACATATCTGTCTCTGAAATATCATTGCAATAGTTCCAGTTAAGATGCAGAAAGGACAAAGCAGCTGGGCTCCAAATATTTATCTTGTTAAAGTCACCTTTTCAAGTTTGTGAAACAACCAACATTTCTATCTGGAAGTCAAAATCCTAAATTTTACTTATCAAGTGAAGACATTCGATATTTAGGAAGGTTAAAGAGGTGATGTGCAGAGTAAATGTCTCTAGACAATACCATACAAAGAACCTAAGGCTGCAATTAGTTTGCTGTGAGCTGAATGGTAAGGCTTTATTCTGTCATGTTTTTCTCCTTGACTGTGCTATGAAGTGTTATATGAGGTGCAAATACTTGGGAACTGACTCTCTGCTCCTTACTCAACAGAAAGTCCATCAGAAATAGCACAAACACTTCCCTAGCTAAGAATTCACTGCTGAATTTCCAAAAGTTGAACTTGCTGCTGCTAACTGATTATGCATTAATTCTGTAGTTCTCCCTCTGAAAAAGATAAGCACTGAGACCTCTATTTCACATGCATGGAAGAACAACAGAAAGCAAGTTTCTCTGTGGTCTTCATTCCCATAGAAAACACATTTTTCATCGTGCTGAGTGTTGGAGCAAGCCATGTCTTAAAATCCACACTGAGTCCCTGTCAAGTTCACCCTTGGAGAATCTATCTGGAAAAGAAGAACCTTGTAACACTACAAACCCTCATGGATGTCCCATTCTGGAAAGAGTGGGCACCGTTTTCTACAGCAGGGGTTAATCTAAAAGCATACAATAAACCTGTCTTTTCAGATTAGTATTTCATTCCTAAGTGCCCTTTAGCACACTACATCACAGGGCAGAGATGACATTTCTATCCTTGCAAATGTGATGCACTCTTCTAATCAGGATGTGTTGCATCTGTGTTGCTGGCTGGTAATACAGCCTGGCTTACTGCAGCGATCTCATTTGCAATACCTTGCCATCCCAATGGCGAGCCATAGAGCTTTTGAAATGGGGCTGTATTGATAAGGAAGGACTATCTGGTAAATGTGTCATGTTTCAAGCACAGCTGAAATACGAAATGCACAAAGGATTAAGGACATTTTTTAACTCAGACAGTATACTGTGTACATGTATACACAAAACTCCCCATGTTAATTTATAGTCACATTCATCCTATGTTCTTCATAGCACCAAGGATGATGTAGCACATCACTGCATTCCCTTGATATCCCACACTCATCAGTTTAGCATTTCCTTCATCATGCTGTGTTTTGGAGCAGTACAGTAAAGGGTGCTAGTAACACTGCTTAACTTGGTTCCTAATCTGATGCTGATCCTAGAAAAAACTGCTTTAGTGTCTCCAGTTATCCCAGCTGAGTGTAATAAGAAAGGAATTACCCACCATACTGAGACCACAACCTAATGAAGATTTCAGTGGTTTGCATTAGGATCTGGAAACTGCCTGGGAAATGGTTTAGTGCAGGGTAAGGCAAGGCATGTGTGCTCACTGGATTTGTATGAAGATTAGTGGAATCACATTGGCCTGGTTGGGTTTTTGGTCATCAGTCAGAGTTACTACCAGTTTTAGCACCACATTGAAATCCAGGCAGAAGGTCAAGGATGACTGGCTATGATGATACTTAATGTGTGTGGTAAAGTTGTTTTAAGGCCTTGTGGATAGGCTGCATCTAAGCATACTTTCACCAGCCACAGGAAGACAAGGAGGCTTAGAACTTTCAAATGCATAAATACCGCAAATTGTTGATGGTTTAGATGGATTTTGAGTTTCTTGAACAACCTGCCTGAGACATGTATAAGTCTCTTTGAGACCTGATAGGAAGTGCTACATAACCAATCAGTGGTGGAAAAATCCATCAGGGGCTATTAAATGCAAATAAAGAGCTGACCCAGCCCTTCTTATCTGCTAGTCCACAACTGAGGGCTGCAGACAGCAGACAGCCTTCATGTTCTCTCTAAATAATGTATCCTACCAGCATTACCTATATTATCAAGCTGACACTCATCCCTAAGGAAACAACCCTCTGTGGAAAAGGAAGATCCAGCCGGGGAAGAAGAAAGAAACCAGATGATGACAGGAGACAAAAAAATAAATCTAGGAAAAAAGTGTATGGGTCATATGTCGAAAAAATAAGATCAGGAAACCAACAGGAGACACAAATTAGTATGACCCCAGTATTTCCCACACCCCTGGACATGTCCAGGGAGCTGGTGGACACTGACCAGATACTGGGCTTGGTGGAGCTTTGGCTTGACCTTCCGTAGCCTTTCTTGTACTCTTTTTGCTAAGTGAGAGGATGTACAAATCAGAGAAACTGGTGTGCTAAAATGACTGATTTCCCACCAGCATCATTAATACTTCAGTCAAAAGTCTGAGATTTGCTTCAAATCTCTAGGGAATTCTATCTATAGCAGCTGGTCTTCTACATTCAGACTTTGTTCTTTCTCTCTCTATTCTAGAAGATAACATCAGGTACATGTAAGTGGCTGGGAGGGGTTTTGAAGAAACCCTACAGTAGAAGTCAAAACGCAACATTAAAAAATAATGCAGCATTCAGAATAATGTTGCTTATTATTGAAATGAAAGACAATTTTACAAAGCCAAAGATGGTAAAAAGAACAAAGCATGGCCTGGTGTCATCAATGTCTAGTTAGCACTTTTTTTACATTGTTCTCATATGTGTGCCATCTGCAGCACTGCTGTTTGGAAGCAAATACAATGAACGTAACCAGTGACCACAGCATACTTTTTGAAACATGACAGAGGTACCCAAGAGACCAGCAACTTTAGGTTATAAGTCATAACCAGTGCAAGCCTGTCTCAGCAGTGAAAGGTACACATAGACTTAAGCGAGGCTTTCTCCTGCAGCAATTTAGACTGTATCAGGCCCCCTGTGATTGCCTTGGAGATATCCACTAGCAGCCTACAGTGCTGACAGGGAATGTGAGCTTGTGTAACCAACATTTTTGAAGGCTGACAGGGAATACAATAGTAAATGGTTGGCCATTCTCACATGAATTTACTTGCCAGACAGTTAGTATTACATCAGCTCAGACTCTCTGAAAAGTCTATTGGGAACAGAATCTCCTTCAGCCTAAACTAAATGAGCTACATGAGGGAATTCAAAACCGTGGTATACTCAAATTTTTACTGAAAATTAGCTCCATATGTATTCAAAATTTTGAATTTGGAGCCTGCTACATCATTTTGTTTAAGTAGCCCTGAAACCAGTGAGACAGGATAGCAAGTTCTTGGATTTTGAATTGAATTCTTCTTATGAATACAAAAAGCTAGTGTTCATTGTTTTACAGAAACAGACCTTGGTTGAGTTGACCCCTGTTCATCTGCTCCCAATCTTAAATTGCCCAGACAGAAGTGCTCCTAGTCCGTAAGCTGGGTTACTAGCACAATATTTTATAAACATTTTGGAATTGTATACTGTCCTGGTTTCAGCTATGATGGAGTTAATTATTTTTAGCAGTGGATGGAATGCCATGTTTGGGTGTTAGGATGAGAACAGTGCTGATAGCACCCTGATGTTTCTGGTTGTTGCCGGGCAATCAAGGACCTTTCTCAGCTCTGCATACTTCCTTACTAATGAGAAAGGAGGGGACGCAGCCAGGACAGGTGACCCGAATTGGCCAAAGAGGATATTCCATGCCAGTTACGTCATGCTCAGTATAAAGGGGGACTGGGGGGAAGAGGAGGAGACAACGCCAGGACGTGCAGTTTCTGGGGACGGTCGGGTTCCGGGACGGCTCTAAGCTGTGCGGCCTAAGTTGTGTGGTTTGGTGAGAAACTGCATCGTGTATCACCAGTTTCATCTATTTTGTGCTTTAAACTCCTGTTATTGTTATATCTAGTTTTCTGTTATTGTTTAGTAAACTATCCTTATCCCAACCTGCGTGGTTCTGGTTTCTAGGTTGTGGTTTCTTTTCCTCCTTTCTTCCTTCCCTTTTCCCCCTCCCCCAACTTTCCTTCCCCCTTCCTTTTAAAAGTACAAGTGACTGTGTGGGGTGCGGCCCTTGGCTGGGGCAAAACCACGACATATACAAAGATCATTTCTTCATTGCAGTGAGGAGAACTGGGGTAGATGTCTGATCCAGTGGTGAGAGTATTCAAGTGAGACTCAAAAAATCTGGCATGCACTTGAGATCCCTTTTAGTAAGTCACTACTCTTCACATTTTGTTTATTCTTTTTATAGTATTAGACAAATACCCTTTTTATACCTGTCTTAATAACCTTGCTTGAAAAGCAACAAAAGACCATCTCAGGTAAAAAAGGGAACTTTAGTAAGAAGTCAGTAGCTCAAATCCTCCCGCAGTGCAACACACTGGGCTGCTGTTTAGCAGTAGCTTACAGTGTTATGTAGGAACTGACCCCAAAGCCTGTGTTTGCTCACTTTGTCAGAACAGAGATTTATAGTGTGTGTTCTTCCACTAGAGTGAAAGAGTCAAGACTTCCCTACAGAAACTGGATTTCCCTTAAGGGTTTTGAATCCAAGTACATCCTGACCTTACTCGCTGTCTGACAAAAATACTGCTTGCGGTGCTTTGTCTCTATGACATGTCTTGAGAAATACTGCTATAAACTCAACATTTCATGCAGTGCAGTTTGCTAAACCTCTTAATTTTTGGATTATAGCAATTGTAAGAGTTCTCTATTTTTACTCTGGTCTTTCTGTGAATAGCCAGAATCCTGTAAGCAGTTGTATTTTTCACAAAGAAATTATTTTGTCAAAACTCATCCCTGACATTTTGTTACCTGGTCTTCCTGGAGGGTTACCACACCCAACTGCAATAGTAGAGTGGATATGTGATGCTTTTCCAGTCCAGAAGGTCTATGTCTGGCTTCCAGGTATACATATAGACAAGAGGGTTCCTGTCTTGAGCAGACTGCCATGAATACATGGCAACAGGTTTGTTTTAGTATGCATTTTCTTGAAGGTAATTTTTCATTCATCATTGTTTCAGTTTGTAAACATTTTTATCTAAAGTCCATGTCTTTTGTTTAAAGTGTAACACTTTTCATCTTGCCTGTGACATGGACCATATCCCTTTGATGGAAATGAAAATACCAATATCATTGCAGGCACGTTCTTCCACCTGGGGCAAAGGTAAAAAGAATTTCTTTGCCATAGATTATTACAGGAAGCTTTACAAGTAGTTCACAAGTCTCTGAAAGTGCTGAGTGGGCTTCCTGCTTTCAACAATCGAGTCTTGGGCCATTAGACTCAAGTTAGTCTTACACTGTAAAGGAAAAAAATCCTTAACCCCCAACATGGACTAACTAAATCAGTAAGAATGTTACTTCTTGGCAGTGTACATATCGGTTTTCCACCCTAGGAATGAGTGCTTTGTCTTCCACAATCTACTTCACTTTCAGGCTCAATTCTGTTTTGCATCTGTTTAGGATAAAGCTGGAACAACTCCAGTGAAGACAATGAAGCAAATTCAGATTTACCAGTATGCCATGAAGAGTAGCTTCTGACCCCCCTGTTTTATAACAGAAACAAGTAAAGCCACAGAGAGTGTGTTCATTACTGAAGTGAAAACCAGAGTCTAATACTGGTTTTAAATGCTTGGCCTCCTCCTGAAACAGCAAATAAAAGGAAGCTGAGGATTATATGAAGTGAATCAATGACTTGATACTTGGTAGCTCCCTCCTAAACCAAGAGCAAAGGCTAGCTAAGCCACCTCCCACATATAACGATGTCATATTGACACTAAGAAGTTCTGAGAGACACCAACCACAATAAGAGACTGCAGAGCACATCAGAAGGAAACACAGAAGAAACTAGAAGTAGTTTATAGGTGGAGGAAAGGGAGAAAACAAGAAACACTCACCTGTGTTTGCCTTAGGAAAAGTGTAGAAAAGGAAAACAGCATTGGGAAAATAGAGCCAGTAGAAAAAGGAGAGAAAAAGCCCTCAAAAGCAGACAAAGAAACCAATGAAATAAATAAAATAAATAAAAAAATAAGAATATTCTATGTGGGTCTATTTTGCCTGCTGAACATTTTTTTCAACAGCAAGTATATGAGGCAATCCATATTCTTAAGCAAAAAAGAAAATCATTCCACTGCAATCTAGATAATTTCCCACTCCATTTGATGACATAATGCACTAAGAGCAAAAAGCTCTAAATCTTCTGGAACAACCCACCAGCCTCACTTTTCAGCAAAAAGGAATAAACTTTATTCTAAACTGTTTCACTCAGAGCTAATGCCTTTCACAGCCCCGATTAGGTATTCTGCACATACTGCATTCCTCCCACTTGGAGGGGAAGGTGCCCACTAAGCCCTTCATAGAGATGTAGCTGCTTCCAGCAGGGCTCTACCTATAGGTACCACAGAGCAATTTCTCCTCAAGACTGTTTCAATCACGACAGGCATAAGGAAATAAATAGAAACAGAAATTGCATTAAATACATCTAGCTGTGCTAAGCCATTGTTTTTAACATCATTTTGCCCTTCTCCTGCAGTAGCAAGTTGCTGTTGTGATTCGTTGGGGGTTTTTTTTCCCCCCCTTTTACCAAGTGCTAAATCCAGCCAGAAAGCTGTTATGAAAAAATACCCAAGGGAAGTGTGATGGAGAGTTTCTCCTCACTGATTTCTCTTCTAACATTGTTTCCTTCCTTCCTCCCCTCTCCACCCTCGGGGCTCGATCCTCAGCCCATTGATGTCAAAGGAAAAACCCACACTGACCTCATGCGGCTTTGGATCACGCTTCCAGTCCTGGGCCATTTGTTTTTATAAGTGAGCTAACATGAGCACTAAAAAATCCCGTCAGTGGAGCTCCGAAAGTGCCATCCACTGCCCTAATGGCTGGTGTGAGTTTTCAATGGAACTGCATCGTTTGAATCCAGGATAATATTTTACCTTCAATATACCACTGTTATGAATTCATTTGACATTCAATGTACAGTAATAACAATGAATTTGCTGGATATTGAATGTCACATACTTTCACAAGTACAGCATTTCATTGTAATGCACAGCAGCATTAGTTTAACAATGCCAGGGTTTTTCCAGAATCCTCTTTTTATGTACCCCCTTTCTCCAGGAGAACAATAAATACTCCTTAACAATGCCTAAGAAAAATAAAATCACACTTTGCTTTTGGAGAGAAATATGATCTATACACAGGCCTCTAGCAAGCTGAAAACAATGCTTCCTGGGACACTGTGAACATGAATTTGTGCACAGAGGCTTTTTCTAACAATAAAATGGATGGCCTGGAATATTAATCAGTGGATTTTGGGGGTTTTTTTGGTTTGTTTTGCTTTGATTTATTTTGTGGTTGTTTTGTTTGGGTTTTTTTTCCTTAATTGATTCCAGATTGCAAAAGGAGATAACCTTCCTTCAAAGCATCCTGCATTTAAAAAAAAAAAATGTATGAAGATGTTAATCTGAAGGATGATCAGGAGATTAGTTTTAAGATAAACATTATGCAGTTGCTTGCTGAATATTTCAGGTAGTGAGGAAGAACAAATATTTGTTCCTTGCGAAGTAGGATGTGAAGTTCAGGGCCAAATCCTACCTGTTTCTTAAATGGTTCATACATAGGAGAGAAACAGGCCACAGTGCAAGAACGCAGTGAGCTGGGCTGAATCTCGCCACTGGTGGAGTGAAGGGCTGGGACGTGAGGGAGGAGTGGGTTGCCAGAGCAAGGGGAGGCCTGGGGTGTTCTTCCAGCATTAGGGAGAGGTAGTGACAAGGAGGAGCTCATAGCCACCTTAGACCTCTGGCCAAAGCTCCAACTTTATGAGGAGGATGTCACACTTGAAGTATCTGTGCCAGACTTACTCCATCACTTACATTTGGATATCTCAGTCCAGAGAAATTCATACCTGTGCATCAGCTGTTATACTGAGGATGTACCTGCACAAGTTCTTTGCTGGACAAATGAACCCATGCTACTTATCCATCATTTCTGTGAGATGGTCTGTGGCCATCAGCTGGTCCCATTTCTGCATGATGGTGCCAAAGTCTTGTCATCCACTGTCATGATATCTACTGTGGAGGAACCCAGGGGGGCAGCCTGGTACCTCATCCTCAGCAGAAGGCAAAATGAGTTGTGGGTGGCATGGATTTCCTGGAGGAAAGGAAAGGAAGGCAAGGCAAGGCAAGGCAAGGCAAGGCAAGGCAAGGCAAAAGATATGCAAGTCATCTTTACTGTAGAAGGAATAATAAGAATGCAAATTGATATTTTTTTTCTAACCTGTTTTTGTACAAATCATTTGGATATGCTGTGTCTATAAATGTCCATGAAGAAATACAGAGAAAATTCTCTGATTAAATGTTAATCATATACTGTTTTCCAAAGCATCATTTTTTGTCATTTGAAGGGAAAAATTAGTAGTATTTATGATGATAAAGTAAACACTGACATCAGCTGTACTGCTAGTGTGGAGTCCCTCAAGAGTTTTGTCATGAAGGACTTGGATTAATTTATATTGTTTTGCTGAACTCTATTGAATCACAGATAAATCTATTGCTTCTGTAAGTGGTCCTTCAGCAAGATAAAAATAAATATTGAGTGACCAAAGACGACAAGGCTTGATAAGAAAGACCACTTGATGGGCATGTGAAAGTCCAAGGAGTAAGTGTAGCCTGCAATTAGCATGTTTACCATAACATGGGTGTGCCAGTCCTTTCTTCAATTTAAAATATCTTGGAGTTCAAATTATGAAACTATCTCTTCAGCTTTATGTTTGCTTACATGCATTCTAGTTTTCATCTGAGAGTTCGAAGGCTGTTTCCAAGACAAGGTGCCCTTCAGCTTAAAATACAGAAGCATGGTGAATATATTAAACAGCAAAATGAATAAGACAGTGGCTATAACTTGCAGCTAAGGCTACATCACCCAGCCTTGCACAGAAAGACTTGAATCTACACAATTATTTGCAATGAATGTACTCCAGAAGACCAATCAACATTTTGAATGAAAGAGAAGCTGAGGGAAAAATTGCTCATCTCAGATAAAATAATGAAGGCAATAAACAGTGGGATAGGGCAAAATGGATGGCAAGACCTGCTTGGTAAATATTAGCTCTTCAGATGGATACAACAAAAGAAAAGAACCACATCCTAAATGAGATACTGTTATGTCACCTGTCATGGATGTTTAATCATGTCTGGACAACAGTACTTTTTCCCACTTATCTCCTAGTGCCAACTTTTTACCCCCAGTACTGTATGTGGGCTTTCAGGCAGCTGTCTACATATGGAAGTCTTGGAGAAGACTGGGTTAGGGATAAGAAAATCTGAAATCTGGGTTCCTTGTACTTAACAACTGATGTGATATGTCAGCTCTCTCATCACTGAATGGTCAAGAAAAAACTTCCACAATTAGATCCTGTTGATGAAATGCTGCAGACAAAAGATCTCTATGCATGGGGACGAAACAGGCTTGTCTCAGATATTTATATGCCACTTATTTAATGAGGCTTTGATAGATAACTTACCAATCTCTGCATTGCTTTTTGTAGTGCAAATATACCAGTATGTTCAGATATATAAACAGATAAAAGACAAATAGAAGAGGCAAAGACCAATCCACACAGACGTGTGTTTTAATGAAGAATTGTAAATATGTAAGGGATACCGGAAAATATACAAAAGGCAAAGGTTTAGATCAAACTATCTCAATAAATGGTGACTTGAAAGAGTTCAAAGCAAAGCACAGGGATGTCTCAGGAGGGCATATGTGTTTTACCTTTCAATACATACAATTGCCTGTTAGATCAAATCAAACATTTCACGTGTAGTGTCCATGCAGTCATAGAGCACAGACAGACAGTTTTTGATGTGTCAGCATGTCAGTGGGGAGATATCAGACACATGGTGTTGCACTCATGATGAGCTTTGCTTCATGTGCTTTGCTTCTTGGGCAGAAGTGCAATAGTAGCAGAACTGCTCAGCTGTGCTACCTGGCTAATATAATTTCCAGCTTTGAACCAACTCTGTCTATATGCAAGACAAGCACAAAACTGAAGATAGTAATCACAATGATACCTCAGTTGTACCTAACACTTTCCTCCCCAGAGCACTTAATAAAGGAAGAGTAGGGACTGTTTCATGCATCACTTAAAGGAACATGATTGCTTAACAGCACATGGCCACTCTGCCGGTGAGCTTTGGATCAGAAAAGATGACTAGTGCACCTAATTGAAAGTGTAAGGCAGTCAAACAGGCAGTAATCTTTCCATATGCAATGTGAAGAGGATTTCTATCCTCACTTTCTCATGAAAAGTGCAGTTTAATGCTTTGTGATCACCAGTTACCGTGACCTGAGTTTTACATCTTTGCTGATGGCAATCCCAGAAACTCATAGACTTACAGAATCATAGAATATCCTGAGTTGGAAGGAACTCAGCCAAGCTTGGAGCTGTGGGCACTTCCCTGGAGAGCCTGTTCCAGTGCCTGACAACCCTCTCAGTAGAGAACCACTTCTTAATGTCTGATCTAAACCTCCCCCATCACAGCTTCATATTGTTCTCTCAGGTTCTATCACTGGTCACCAAAAGAGCAGATCGGCACCTGCCCCTTCACTTCCCCTTGTCATGAAGCCACAGACTGTGGTGACGTCTCCCCTCAGCCTCCTTTTCTCCATGCTGAACAAACCAAGGGACTTCAGCCTCTTCTCATAAGTTTTCCCCTCCAGACCCTTCACCATCCTCATTGCCCTCCTCTGGACACTCTGTAATAGTTTTATGTCTGTCATGTGCTGTGGCACCCAAAACTGCACCCAGTGCTCAAGGTGAGGCCACACCAGCACAGTGCAGAGTTGGAAAATCCCCTCCCTGGACCAGATGGCTGTGCAGTGCTTGATGCACCCCAGGATGCAGTTGGCCCTCCTGGCTGCCTGGGCACACTGCTGGCTTATAGTCAATGTGCTGCCAACCAAGACCTCCAAATCCCTCTCAGTATGGCTGGCCTCCAGCATCACATCCCCCAGTCTGTATGTGTAGCCAAAATGCAAAACTGTTAACTCTATGATAGAGAGAATGTTTAACTTTATTTTAGAGGAAAAAAGAGTAATGAGTACTGAATTAGCTATGACTTCTAGCAATTTAGAAGTCTTATGGACCCAGAGTTTTTAGTTATGAGATGTGACATGGTAAGAGCTTCAAGTGAGGCAGCTGCTTCTTGTAATCAGATGGAACCTGATCATTAATCTAAAATGTCCATCTATATTTACGGCTTCTTTTAATAAAAATATGAATTTCATACATATTCCATCTAGATATGTTCATGAGCTGCCTGAACACACAAACCCAGACTTTTTTCATTTTCATCAAATGGCATGCTATGTTGTGACACTTTAACTTTACAGTTAAGCTCTTTTAGTTTCCTAGAAAGAAAATACATCATAAGCTATGTGTCAACATTTCAACACTTTATTTCCTGTCCTTTAACACAACTCTTACTCTAGTATCTGCATTTTGAAAAGGCATGTTTGGCCACATGCAGCCTCCAACTTCAGAATCTGTTTAGACAATTAAAATGCTTGGGAAGGGAGAAGTGACATTTAGGTTGAGCCTTTTACAGAAGCTGAAGGAAACTTAAAGATAGAAGAAGACAGATAGTTAGGAGATAAATGAAAGCGTATGTGTTACCAAAATGTTTTAATATTTTCCTGGACTTTGTCCTGTACAATTAAACAAGGTATTTAAGCACATGCCTAAATTAAATTCTCTAGCTTAACCTCATTTCCTCCCACAGAGTTTATTTCTACAATCTTGCCTGCACACACTTCCCTTTGTTCTCTTCCTCACCATTCCTTTTCCTTTCAGGAGCCCTGTTTCATAAAATGTTTCTGTCTGCTTACCCAACCTGTAATTCGGTTCCCTGAAGCACACTGGAAACTTTTAAACCGCTTTCAGACGCTAAAGTCTGATTAAGTGACATGACATCAATCTGGCATTAATGTTAAATCCCAAATTAAATCTTTGATGGTTTTGATTCTCTGTGTGTGTTTTCTTTTGGCAGCTATTGACAAGGCTTGGTATATCTGAAACATGTCTCCCTTTCTCCACCCCAGTCACATCCCACATAAATGACCCACCCATAAGTACTTATTCTAGATTGGACCCAGTTTTGCTATACAACTTTAGTACCTCTGATATGCCTTTACTGGCCACCCAGGTGCCACTGGATTTCCAAGATTTGTCTCACTCTGAAATCTCCAGTATTCCATTTTTTTGGGGTGAAGTTCAGCTGTTTCTTACACAGCTTCCCTTTAACTCCTTAGTATGAGCTATAGCCATCCTCCATGGAGCTGTCTCTAACCTTTGTTTGCTCCTCACATCGCTATTAATCATATTCAGCAATTTCTCAGTTAGTTATTCTGTTAGCTACACCTCAGCTCAGTCAGCACCCGATCACCTGCCTGCTGCCCTAATGCTTTCCTTGCATGAACTGCACCAGCCAAAGATCTGTCTTCTGAATTCATGCTGCCTCTGTTACCTTCGTGAAGCTGTTTGAATACAGCTGCCTAGTTCTTTGTTCATGAAGTTTTGTCACAGTGATGTTTTATTTAACAAAAGATCTTGTTTTGGTGTATAAGCCATTCTAATCCATTAACAAAAAACCAAACTCACTTGCCACGATGATTTCCCTACTGTATGGACAACTTGATTTAAAATCTAATAAAACAG
Organism: Porphyrio hochstetteri; assembly: GCA_020800305.1. Lineage (NCBI taxonomy): Eukaryota > Metazoa > Chordata > Aves > Gruiformes > Rallidae > Porphyrio > Porphyrio hochstetteri. Next base: position 61,188,992 of record CM036908.1, on the reverse strand, counting down.
AACACCTTTCAGTTCCTGCTCCCTGTTGCACAGCTATTTTCAGTTATTCATTTTCACTTCAGGATGTTGTATTACTTTTGCCTTCAAGCCTCACATTGGTAAGATGAGGAAAAGTAGAGGGATTCAATTTGGATTCATGACCAATTCAGTTTTCACTAATTCTGCATTTGGTCACAATGGAGCAGCTCACTGCACAATAGCAACAGCTTTATAACCCCTGAACTCTCCTTCTGCTTATACCTAATATCACATACAATACGCAAACTGTGCTGTTATATTACCAGGTTGTTGAAAAAAAGTGTAGACTGTCCTACCAATACTGGGTATTTTCCTCCTTGCATTGTCTCATTGCTTGCCCCAACCTGCACCAAGCACAGACACCAGGATCCTTCACCCCAGGTTTGCTCCAATGGCACTCTCATCCCAGCTTCCTTATCCTCACTGGTCTCTTTCTGTCCTTCCACATACAAAACCTACTCCCAAATTCCAGGCATAGCACAGATGGCTGCAAGCAAGTGGCATGGCATAACTCACAGAGTAACAAAAAAAGGATGACATCATCCATCCAAAAGTCAGTAAAGTCTCTGATCCCTTCTCTATCCATGCCCAGGACTGATATGTACAGATTAAATCCATACCAGGCAGCACACTAATGACTAAATCAAGAAAGAATATTGGGTGATCAGGTGGAGCTATAGAGATCAGGGACTTGGAAATCATCCTTCACTTTTCCAACTCATTTCTCTGATCGTATATTAGATCTGAATATATCATGTGCTTACAGCTCATTACAGACTGATATAGACTGTCTCCTTTCTATGCAGAACAGGTCCTTGTTACTAAAGGTGGCCATATTAACAAAACCTAGAGAGAAGCAAGTAGATCTCACAACATTGCTAGTGAGGATATGAAAAATTTGGCAAAAAAAATAGTAAATATATTGTTTTACAAGCAGTCATCACCGCTAGAAATCCACTTAGCAAATGGCAGGGGCGGGGAAAGAGGGGGATAGGTGGTGGTGGTAGGATAACAGGGAAATGAGATGGAAGTAAGTGACATATTGTCAGTTCTCTGTACATTTAGGGAGGTACTGTACAGCTCCCACCAGGTACCACAAGCTACCAGAGCATTTGATACTCTGCTCTAAGTAATTTTTAGTCAGCAGCTGACCGGTCACTGTGAAAATTTCTCAATTTTATACCAAGCATTTTTATCAGTTCAATATTACAGTCCATTCTTTCTGAGCTTAACACCATCAGCAAAATAAAGAATGAAAATAAGGTTTCTGATCTAGCAACAGCAGCAGCAGACAGACAGATCACTCATTCAATTTAAAATGAATATTTATGTATTGAATTTTAAATATAATTTTCCTATCACTTTTCAATAAATTAGTTTCTTTTTCTCACCCAAAATGTCTTGAGCTGTGACCACACGATGTCGGTGTCATAGGGACTGTCTTATTTCCAGTCACAGATAATTTATTTGTGAATGACCCAATCATGTCATGCAAACTTCAGTCGGCCAAAGGAGTCACCATTTTGTCAAGAGATAATACTGTTGACACTAATCTGTTTGCCAGCTGACCTCTGTTTATCCTTGTGTACCAGTTAAGACCTAAGCTGAAAGACTACATCTGGGGAAGAGCTTGAAAACACAGCTCGGAAACCCAGACCCTGCAGTACACTAAAATCAGCAATAAGATTTAGGTGAAAAATTAATTATTTTAACATTGCCTTGGTACAATTGCAGAGAGCAGGGTGCACAAATAATGTAATCCAGATTTTTGCCAGTATCTCATCCATTCTATCTAACTTACATTCACAAGGATTTTATGGAAATTTTTTAATCCAGGGATTTTCTGGAGATTTAAAACTAGGCCTTCAGTAAACATGAACACAGAAGTGGTCTGCAAGCCACCAGCAACATTCATCTGCATGACAACTAGATGATCTATTTGAGATGCTTCTTCATTTTTCCATTTGTGTGTTCCCTCTGTGCCATTTGTATGTTGCTTATTACAGTATTAGTATTAAGATCAGAATCACTATAGCTTTTTCTGTCACCATTTCCCCATTTAATTTCAAGTAATTAATATAAAATTAAACCTCAAGGCTCAAGGAAAAAAGAAATCATTAACTCTACCTATCCTTGGAAGACTCTTTTGCTGTTGTTGTCCCTAGGAAACTGGAAGAAGGCAGGAAGGTTATGCAGGATGTCATTTCCAATATAGCCAGAGTCCATCAATGTGGTCACGGGAGCAGGAAGGAGAAGAAGAGGGGGTGTGTTTTGGCAGGTGGTGTGGGTGCAGTCTTTGATACCTGGCTGAAGAAACAGAATTCACTGAGCGGACCAAGCCAGGCTAAAATGGAAAGGCTACAGGGCAGTGACACTTAGCACAGGGAGGGCAAGTTTCCTTTGCAGTCAAAGGTGTGATTAAGGCATTAACAGCAGTGATGACCATTGTACTATTTCTGAGTGTTATCCACAAAGGATGATGCAGGAAAGCTCATTCATTTTTGCTGTCTCTGCCAGAAAATTTTCAAGGCTCTGGGCATTGAAAAAGATGGGAAGTTACTGAGTGAAGTCATCTTTGGCAAGACTGAAAGCATGCTGGCCCGTTGGAGACTTGCAGGAGACTTTGAGAACTTCCTCTAGGTAAGAAGTCAATGGTCAAGCCACCGACACCTACCTGTCACTCCTGTGATACCTGAGGTGCAAGATGAAGCCAACTCCATAAAGCCTATTGATGCAACCACTTTTTTCTACTGACAAGCATAACCTTGTCTTCCTGAGGAAAGGGATGGTTGTGTTCTCAGTTGATACAAATTGACATAAATACAGGCTATTACAGAAATTTATATCAACCATGACCTTGCTCCAGGGTTTTTGTTCCTTCTACAAGCATTCTCTTTTATGGTGCAGGTTGCAAATGAATCTGTGGCTCCTTTAAATTAATCTATTAAAAAATGGTTATTTGGGATGCATTTGTGGAATGGAAACTTAGGTCTGATCCTGGAATCTGATGCAAAGGTGAGCGCTGGCTTTGGTGGAAAGTTCCTGCCAGAATGGAGGTCAAAGCAACTGTCTTTTTATGTTGATTTTAAACGAACATTTTGAAATGTTAAAGTCTTTGAATCCCAATAATAAATATGTGGTTTGAATAACTATAAAGAGATTATTTCCATGGCACCTACTAAAATCCTACATAGTTTACAAAACGAAAGGGAGGTCAGTTGGAGGCAGGAAAAATCATTCTGGTTACATTTCCATGAGATTAAGTTTAGCAGGATTAAAATTACTACACCAGAATCATTCAAATGGAATTTTTTGGCTTTGCAACAAAGTTGCCTTATCTTTATTTAACTTCACTGTTTTATCAGCTGTGTCCTGTTTTCTGCTTCATTGACAACTCTGTTCACACCTAATCAGATAACATTAATTTCTGTATTGGAGGTTCATCCAACAAAAGCTTACATGTGTGGCACTCTGTGTGCTCTGCATCATTAAGATTCTTTCAGCAGTCACATGCCATTTTATAGTTAGAATGGATTTTATAGTTTTCTTTTTAGAACATCTCCCTCTGTAATCCCAGCTATGTACAGAATCTGGTAAAGTGCATTTTGAACTAGTGAAGCTCAGGCTGCTGTGTTTATTATGTGTTCAACCAAAAAGATTCCTGTCTAAAATGAGTAAAAGAGATTTCCAAAGGGCAGTAGGTTACATTTAGAAATCACAGATTTGATAGATGCAACAAAAGTGGAATTTAGTCTTGCACGTTTAGAGACTTTTAAACTAGAAATAAATCTTTCCAAATACTTGTCCCATAAAATGCATCTCCATGGAATGTCATGAAACTGCATACACCTGAATAATTTCCTTAATGAGTCACATGGGAAGATGTTTCTTTCTAAACATGGGTGCTTTCTTTTCCAGCTATATGAAGGAAACCACAAATGTGTTTATGTGGATATTAGAAACCCACCTTTTTCATTGAGGATATTCTTTAAATTTCACCAGAGCTTTTATTACTACAGACTTCCAGAGCTGCTTGATTGTTTCATACACCTTAAAGCATTTCCAAGCCCAGGAGTTCAAAATGGTGAAATACGGTTACAAAGTCCATGTTCTATATCCAGCAGACATGGTTTTAGGAAACCTGGAGCAAGTGAAACACATAACAGCCTGATATAAACCTTAATGAAATCAATGGAAAAGAATTAACTAACGAGGGAGCTCCTGGGTAGATACTAGGATCTCACTCCATTTCTCTTGGGACAGCCCTGATTCTCTTTTTCTCTCTCTTCCATCCTCATATCTCAGCACCAGTAGTCTGCAAAGAAAATTGCTCTCCATTAACTTTGACTGTCTTAACATAAACCATCTAACCCAACTTGGCTACCTCTGAGTTTCTAATATATATAAAAAGACAGGAAATTCTATGCTAAAAGAGATGCCTGAGATCATCAGGAGAAAAAGCCTTTCTGGATTTTTGTCTCTCTTTTCAGTGACTTTTGATAACTTCTTTAGACCATACCCTGAATAGCTATTTAGACAAGAGGAGTTCACCCAAGTCAGACTACTCCCTACAGGAAGGAAAATTGATTATTTTAGCTGTTCAGAGGAGAGGGGAAAAAATGAATAAAGAAAAAAGAATCAAAATGTAAGAAAACATAGCCATATCCCTGAGAAAGGAAAATCTCCTGCAATAAAACAGCCCAGCATCTCTCAAGGAATTGAAAGGCAAGTTCAAAGCATCATGCAGTCAGCAGGAGCAATCAGGTGAGCTCTGCTGTTCAGCACTAGATGGAGGACCCTGGCAGTAGATGCCTGCCTCTTCTTAAATACAGAATTGTGGGGTTTCTTAAACAACACATTTTAAATAGTACTTATACAGTACATTTGGAAATTGTTTTCCTTCCCCCAGACTACATCTAAAAGCCCACGGATTAAGGTTTGAAATAATAAAACATAAACCTGGTTGCTATATAATTAACTCAAAATTTAATGAGCAATAAAAGAACAATTATGCTCTTGTAATGCATTAAGCTTATACTCCTGCTTAATCCATTTATAAGGGCTCTCTAGGTGTTCACTTGGTAAATAACAAAATAAGGCAAGTCAGAAATTACACTTATTAAATGTAAACGTGTATCTTTAGCAATTGATATCTAACATCTTAGGACAAACTTGCCAAACTTAATTAAATGAATAAATGTGATTATGCACTTAATATCTCCTTAATTACAGAGCTAAATTATCTTTAACATACCATGCTGTCATCTCAATGGTTGTCTGTTACCTCACCAAAACAGCAGCAGTTAGCACCAGCTCTCAGCCGGGCTGGGCTCCTGATGTAGTTGGAGTTCTCTACAGGGACACATGGTCCTATGTCACAGACTTGACACACAGTTACTGCTTTCTTAACCTGCTTACCAGTCTTATTATGGTAGCATGTAAGTTTTTTGTTGAAATTTGAGTATGTAATGGAGGAGGAAATAAATAATAGCTTCATTTTAACACTGTAGACTGTGGCTTTAGATCTACCAGCTTTTGGCATTGTTTGTTATTTGTACTATGTTTTCACATTGTGGAGGACTACAGAAATTTTTACTGATGGATGCTGAGCAATTCTGCCCGGTTCTATCTACCAGTACCTCTGGGTGGTGTTACAATCATCCTTTCAACAAGATGTATTTCAGCTCTAGACACTTCTCTTTAAGACCACTGTGACCTACATGTCCCTTGATACTCCCAAGGTGCAGGTGCTTTGCATCAAGACTATAGGATAAGCAAGCTCTCATTCAAAAATGCCAGAGACATTACAGCTAGTAATATTCCACGTAAATCTCATCCAGGGCCAAGGTGTAGGCTGGCATGGGAGGCCATGCTCTAGAGATCAAGACTGATCAGGTGAGACCCTACGGAAACACACAGGCTGAAAGAAACAGAGTTTCTCCTCCATTTCTGAGAGGGGAAATGAAATATTGCAAGATTATACCTTTTGCCACAGTCACTCTGAAAACCAGTGACAGACCCAAAAAGCAAATTCAATTCATTTATTTACCTCTAAAATAAATTACTACTGAAAGAAAGGTCTTACATATTGTAAGAATACCAGATAGCCTAAAAGAAAAGTTCAATGGAAATAAGTGATTTATTTAGTATTTCAATCTTTTCCTTCTGCCTCCATCGCATCCCAATCTTAAGCTATGATCAACCTGTAATGTTGACAGGATTTTCATAAAATATGTTTCCATATTGCTAGATTTGATTCCCCACCCCTCAACAAAACAAACTTCATGGGAATTTACCAATCTTTTGTTCAGTTCCTGAGGAACCAGAGCACAGTCTTTCCTTTTAATGATTATTGTGCTTCTCATTCCAGCTATATTGGCCTCTTTTATCCAAATAAAATGGTGGAGTATAAATTGTTTCAAACTTTTTAAAAAAACCTATTTCTATGAAGCATTTTGATATACCCAAACTGAAATTATTAAAAAAAAGGTCACTTTTTGTGCAAAATTTTGCAACTTTCATTCCTTGATTTTTGACAAAAAGAAATGTCAAAATATTACCATTTTTCTGGTAAAAGTTACTCCAAATTTTGGCCAGCTGTATAAACTAGACCAACCCTCAACTCCATTTTAAGTGCACAATAGGTAAGTGGCACTCAGAATCTGAAGTGCACTTTTAAGGAAAACTCTTCAATATGTTGCTTGCATAATCATCCTGACTAAAGGTGTAATGATGAGTTTATCAAACCAATACAGAAGAACTGGTAGGTTTTTTTGGGTTTTCTTTTGTTTGTTTGTTTGTTTTGGGGATTTTTTTGTTTGGGTTGGAGGGTTTTTTGCTTTTTAAAAAACCCTACATTTTTTCAGTATATTTTACAAGCTCTTGGGAACCACCAAAAAGCCTTCATGTGCAGATTTTAATATGACTACCAAAAATTCTATGTTGTTGTTTTCTCTATTTTCCACAGAATCTTCAGAAAACCCCTTCCTACCAAGCAGGCTGTTTTATCTTACATTAAGGGCAGAAAAATTCAAAACACAAAACAGAGAAGGTTGCCCATTTATTGAACTACAGTGCATCAGAGATTTGCAGAAGAGTTAACAGAGGCCAAAAGGATTAGCAAGAACTACGAGCTTCTTTCAGGAAGATTGTTTTTAAAATGCTTTATTCGTTACAGGGAAAAGGAAGTTTCTGAAGTGTCTTGCGAATTATTTTCTGCAGTGGGATTTGGGTATTTTTTTAAAACCAGACATTCATACAATGTGCTTTCATTCAGCTAAACATTGCATCTCAGTTCTAAAACATTTCTTGCTAAAGAAGAATCTGGGAGAAACTGCCACAACTTAAATATAATTAAAACCTACCAAGTCTGATCACAATTTACACTGTGGGCATTCATATTGCTTTAGCAGTATACGGGGAACCTGCCAGCTGAGGCAAAGTGCATTTACACTTGTTTCAGCTGTTATAAATGTGAATGTTCTGTCCAGATTTTTAGAAATTTTGAAGTCATGTTGAGTGTTAATACTAGTGGCATTATATTCACAACATGTTGCAGTGTCAGTGTGTTAGGTCAATGCATCTTCACTTTTATTTAGCTACTGCACCATTGAAATGAGAAAGATTTAGACAGGTTGTAATTCTGGACAGAATTTGGTTCCTAGAAGGAAAAGAGTAGTCAATTGAAACTATATCCTGACCATTTAAATGGTGTTCATCTCTGAAAACTCTGCTTAGGACGGTGAGAGCTTTGACTGGGGATCCCATTATGTGTGAAGGAAAATGCATGATGCTCAGCTTCTCTGCTACACTTCCTCAGATATTAAATCCTCTCCACATTTAAATCCCTTTTCTGTTATTCTGTATAGTGCCCTTTGGCTGAGGTCCTTGTCGTACATTTTTGTTTTACCTTTGGGTGTTGGCATGCCGTGCTGTGCAAGCAAATACCCACATACACTGACAGAAACACTCCCATTTCACTTACACCTCAGCTGAATGCAGTGAGATTTCACCAGGAGGAAAAACTGTCGAAGCGTGCAATCAGAAACTGCCCTCTGGGGCTCTGACAGGTTTCTCCTGATCCCTCTGCTACAGAGGAACATGTCCAGCAAGGAAGGCTGAGGAAGGCATCGCAGATGGTGCTGGGACCATTTCTCATACTGCCTTCAGAGCACCAGTCAGATGCCAAGGAAGTGCAGTTCTTACTCCCCATCCCCATAGCTCTAATCATCATTCCCCAGCTCCACTTCAGCTTCCACAGCGAAGGGGTATTATTTTAAAGATCTTGGCCATTATATAGGTTTTAATATGTGGCTCAGAGCAGGGAGGATCCATAGGTCCTGATAAATCTGCCCCACCTTCAGACATCCCTTGCCCCAAGTACTTTAAGACCCTTTACTCCCCCTTGACTCTCTCAGACACCTTGGAGCTATTCCTGTCACACATAGATATGCACTGCCAAACCAGTGTACGAAAGCGAAATAAAATTTCACATTGACAAGCACAGCATCTGCAAAGTGACCTGACATGTAAATTATAAGGAGGCTGTAGAAATATCTCCCTTATTCTCTACTTCCTTTCTCTGATTTATGCATTACACTTTACTTCCATTTAAAGCTGCAGAAAGGTCTTTGTGAACCCCAGAAATTGGCTTGTGCTGCATTAGTCTTCCATAGTAAGGCCACAGGATCCCCAGGATCCTTCAAATACTTTTAAAGACATTTATGGAAGGCTGCTAAGAAAAGCAGATTTAAGAGGGAAGAAATTTACTTTGCAGATATCCATGCATCTATTAAACAGTTCTTAAGTTGTCCATAGATTGAAGCAAAGCTGGTGTTTTACAGTTTGGTCGCTATGCATATTACTTATGATTTGGGAGATAAAGGATGTTCAGGAGATGACTGCAGTCTCAGGACCCATGAGTCTAATTCTAGTCTCATCTGTGAGGAAACCTAGTGCCTTAGTTTACCATTCAAAAAATGAAAATTGTACGTCTCTTCCCCAAAATTATGTTTGGAAGTTAATTTCACTGATGTTGTGAAATGCTTTTAATGAAAATCCTGGAATATAAACATATCCTCAAGCTATGGTCAAAACTAAAAAAAAAGAAAAAGAAAAAATTATTAGGAAAAAATTACCCTACTTGGAAACGATTGGTGATTTCAATTTTTATATGACCTATTTATTTAAGACAGAGGAATCCTCTATTGAAACAGAAATGTATCAGGTGAAATTTTAATCAAGCTGTCAGGCTTCATTCTAATTCTCAGGCAGTCTACATGGAGGAGAGAAAGGGAGAGGAAACATTAAAACTGATTCTCATAAAGAGATGGAGAGACAGAGAGCAACAAGCTGTGCTGATATATTAATTATCTATTTATAATATGTAATCTTTTCAACTTCTGTCATGTTAAAATCAACAAAGAATTTAGCTGAAGACAGCCATAAAATGAACTGATTACAGCTTGCGTACAACAGCGATGAAAGAGCAAATACACACAGCTATGCAAATGTGAAATATAACATGACAGAAAGCACAGCCACGGTGATAACAGCAGGTAATTGCTGGGCTCTGTAGCTCTCCCGCCAAACCGACTCTGTCATATTTCCTTTGTTCTGTAACTGGCACATTTTTGGCACATGGGTGGGAGGGGGAGGAAGCAAGCTGGGGCTGAACTCCTTGTGGAAGCTGCTGCAAATGTGCAGAGCGCCAGAGCAATGGGAGGGCAGCCTTACACAGAGCTGAGCCTTCAAGGAAACACTGTGTCCAGAAACTGGGAGGAATCATGACCAGTGACCACACACAGTCAAAGGTTAAAGGCTGACATTTGCTCTTTTCATTCCACCACAAACTCCTAGGAAAGGCAATATGTTGAGAGCCTGATCCAGCCCACTGGAGTTAATGGCAAGATTCCATACACCCATGAAATGGCTCGGGGTCAGGACTGAGTTGGAAAGCCCAATGGGTAGAAAATAAAATAGAGCAATTCATGCATATATTTGCATTCATAGCAACTTAATGGTGCTTCTTATGGAACTACAAGTACTTTGAGCTGTGAGTGAAGAGTCAGCTTTTGTGGAGTTGGCATGTCAGCTGTACCGTTAATCACAGTCATGTCATGATGAGCACAGCGTGAAGAACATTTCTAGCTGCCTTACTCCTCTTCTGTTGGTATAGGCCAGCATTAAAAGTAGCCATTACTCTTAACAGTTCTCTAGTTCTGATTCCTATTATTCTGGGTTGCATTTTTGTAAGCATTTGGGTAGGTTAGTGCCAGCTTCTGTTTAGGGAACCAGATAGTCATAAGCCCAGGCTGCATCTGATATACCCTACTCAAAAGAAGGCTACACTAACATGGACTGAGAACCAACCTCAGGCGCTAACAGATTTTCTGTACCGGAGTTGAGTGAGGCAGACTGGGCGGACTGAGCTCATCTACTTCAAAATCCATCTGTCCAAACTACACATGAACCCTACTCCCTTTTTCATAAGTGATTTCAGCAGTTGCACATCAGCGGTTTCATTAATGTCCATGGTACACCTAAGGTGGTTGTGCAAGTCAATTTGGAAAACAAAGTTCCTGAATCCACAGGTCAAGCTTCAAAATTGTTACTTCCTCTGTTTTTTGAGTTCTGTCAAGCACTACAACACCACTTGTAACATGATTTTGCTATTATTTCATTCAACAGGAACTAGAAACCTGTCTTCCTGTGCAAGACTGAGCTCTTGTTATTTCCTTCCTTCACCATCCCCTCTTACCTGCTTCATACCTGGACTACTACATCCAGCTCTGGGGTTGCCAGTGCAAGACATAGAACTGTTGCAGAAGGTCCAGCAGAGGGCCATGAAGATGATCAGAGGCCTGGAGCACCTCTTCTATGAAGACAGGCTGAGAGACTTGGGCTTTTTCAGTCTGGAGAATATAAGGGGAGACATTATAGCAGCATTCCAGTGCCTGACAGGGACCTACAGGAATGAGGGAGAGGGACCGTTTACAAGGGCATAGAGTGACAGGACAAGGGGTAATGCCCTTAGTCTGAAGGAGGGCAGATTTATATTAGACATTAGTAAGAAATTCTTCACTATGAGCATGGTGAGGCCCTGGCACAGGTTGCCCAAAGAAGCTGTGGCTTCCCCCTCCCTGGCAGTGTTCAAGGCCAGGCTGGATGGGGCTCTGGGAAACTTGGGATAATGAAGGGTGTCCCAGCCCATGGCAGAGCGTTGGAACTAGTTGAGCTTTGAGGACCCTTCCAGCCCAAACCATTCTGTGATTCTATGCTTCTATGCTTCTCTGAAATACTGTTTTGATACCACAGCACAGTCCATTCCTAACCTAGCCCTGTTTAATTAAAATTTGTTACCGCAACAGTAACCTCATTGTGTAGAGCTATACCTACCATAAATTAGCAGTGATTTACCACTTTGATAAACAAACATTAAATGCATGTCAGGGCCTCTTCCTATCAAGTATGAAGCAATTCCTGGAATAAAAACATAAAAAACTTTTAATTATAAAATTCATTAGAATCTATATAAAATAAAATGCTTTGCGTTTCTAATGTTAAAATGATAAAAGCACCCAATGAACAACAGAATGCAATTTCTGAAACAGCTCAGACTTGAAAAATAACAGTTTAATTTACAAAACAAATACTGCACTTAATAGAAAGAGGATCAGGTTGCAAACCACAAGCTCATGACTGTGTCTCTAATTCCTCAAAGTTGACTGTTTTGAGTGCTTGAGTCTTGATTTATATATAGTGAGGTGTCTATTATACAGTCTACGCATGAGTCTGTTCCATACTTTGCTCAGTATTCACATTTTGGTGTATATTTTTAAGATTTCAGAATTAGTTCATGAATTGTTTGTCTTTTGCCTCTTCCCTCTTCTGTCGGCTCCAGTGTAGCCACGCACTCACACTGATGTTAAGCTTTTAGAGTATCAGCTGTCTCACTGCAGCAAATGGTCAGAGTTGAAGTTCATCCAAGCAATTATTCACAGATTTAACTGCTGGTTAACTTCAGTAGAACTTAGTCCTCCTCCAGCACAAAGTTGAGCATATACCCTGTCCTTTGGAGGATGGGAAATTTTAGAGGTTTGTTCCATATGGGTCGTTCTTTCAGGGGATGAATGGTACCCTTGCAGATTTGGGGAATAAAATTTCCAAAATGAAAGGGTAAATTGTTCACTTTATGATATTCAGAAATCTCTCGGATTTTTCTGACAAGTAGTTTTGAGACAAAAAGTTCTGTAGGACAAGGGTAGAGATTCTGTTTCGTTCAGGCCGTACTGAATAAAAAGCAGGAGTTATGTGGGTTTGCTGCTATGCTTTGCACCCCATCTGCCAAAGTCCATGTTAAGTCTATGCCTGATCTTTAACTTTGGCAGACATTGTCATCCTGACATCAAGCATTTCCAAAAAGGCAAAACCCAGACTGTCTTTGATTTCAGTAGGAGAGATATTCTTAAGATTACATCACAAGGGAAGAAAATAGCCTTTGGCAGAGAATCAGATCTGTAACTTAAATAGTTGGTATTTCCCAGAAACATAAGGCACAGAATTTGAAGTCTGTTAGAGAAGGGATTTGAGCTGAGGTCTTGCAAGTCCCAGGTAGATGCAGTAATCTCTGCACAACAGACAAGTGATGGATGATGCAGGGTCTGGTTTTAGGTGATCCTTCATGTCAAATTGCATTTCTGGATCTGTACACTTCACCTCATATATTTTTGAGACTTTTTTTTTTTGTGAATAAACACTCTTTGGGGAAAAAAATTTGTCATAATGTTTCCAACAAATTTTTATGACATGTAAGAGTTCTTGATCTTATGAATTTAGATAGCAATCTTTTTGCAAATGTTGAAAGCACCCCAACATATTGCCGGGATTTGGTTGTATGTAAATATGTATGTGGCAACTTAACTATTTCTTTGGTTTCTTTTTTTCTAAATAAAATCTAACATCCATGTTCCTGAAATTGAAAAGGCAGCCCAAGAAATTGCATGTTGCCTTGCCATAACCAGACAGAAGAAAACAATTCCTAGTTTCCTCTATTTCAGGAAAAAATAATCTCTTCCCTCAAGACATTATTTCTTTTCCACCCAAAACCTCTGCTTTCCCAGCATTTCTACTCTCGACAGATTGAAATAGGCCTCTTACTGCTGACAGGGCATCTGCTAGAGGGTTACACTTGGGGTCCAGAACTCAGCTGTTCTGCAATGAAAAATTATTACATCAACCCAGTGGACAACCTGTAATTGCCTTGCTTCAATTTGGCTGGAAATTTTTATGTCACAATGCTGTCTTCCTATTAGTCTAATACAAATAAGCCTTGGTTACGCAAACATTAAATTAAGCTAATGTGAAAGAAACTAATCAATATCTTTCTGCTTACCTCACTTTGGTTCAAACTCTATTCTCCTAAATCTTTTTGGACAGCACAAGTCACTCTAGCCAATACCTGTCAAGTGCAGCCCTTTACCAAACTTGGCTGATCTGACCATTCAATTTTAAAGCAGTCTTCTTGCAGGTTAAGCTCCCACCATGCAGGGAGGGACTGGTATGACACGAGAATTAATCTTCCATTAATAGGTGTCCACTGATGGCACTGCTCGCAGAAAGAAGACTGGAATAGTGCACACATCAGTGTGGCTGTACAGGGCCCTAAATGTCGTGGGGCAAGGCTGCTATAGGACTCTCTCAGTTCAGTGACTTTCAAATTCACATACCTTCCTGCGTGCTTCACATGCTGGTCTTTAGCTTTCTTCCTTAAGGGAGGATTTTCCCATGCATAGTTTACAGATGCTTTTCCATTTCCAAACTCCTTCCATGTGCAGGCTTTTTGTTTTTTCTCAATATTGACATTTCCATGCTTTCAGGACTAGTAATACAAGATTTGCAATGTGGGATCAGATGAATTGCCAGTCTTATCAGGACCCTGTCTCTTGAAGGAATGAGGTGCACTGGGCAGAAACTCAATAATCTTCTCAGTGAAGGAGGTCTGGGTGTTTTGTTCTTTGGGGTGGAAAAGAGGGGAACAGTAAATTCTAATCTCCTGCTGTTATTGACTGAAAAACTTGATTCATGTGTATTACAGTGACTTTTATCTAAAGTAACATTTTTCATTTATATAAACATATATATTATCTGATTTTTTTTTAAATTTTATTTTTAACAAAATGAAACACAAGGGGCAGATAGATGTGTCCTTGCACATCTGAAAGCTATTTAAACTAATCTTACTGATTTTGCTCTGTTAAAAAGACTCAGCTGTGAGAGCAAGCTCAAGAAAACAGAAAGCAGTAACATGTTGGATTGCTAGTTAGTGTGAAAGGGCTTGCATCATGGTGAATCAAGCATCTACTATGTGAATTCTTCACATTCAGCTACTTCATTCTGATGTGAGTATTCTAATCCAAAAGACTGCTTGCTTTTCAGATTTGTTTAAAAGCTACTTCTATAAACAGAGTTTTTGCTTCTAGTTTTGTTATAGAAAAATGGAAATAAGTATAGGTCTTTGAGAAATGAATAAAGTGGTATTACCTATAAGTGGAAAACAAGTAGGCTGTTGTAATAACTGCTTATAGACTGCTTATAGGCAGCAGATTGCCTAAGTATGCAATGAGAAATGATATGAAAGATAACAAGATTGTTTGATTGCAAGTGACTTCAAAGATGGCAGTTCATCAACCTACATGATAATAAAAATCATATCTTTGTATCTTCATTTTCAAACATATTAAATCACCATGGGAAGGATAGAGGTTACAAACTTACCATGAAACTTCACAATATTTTTAAGCATTTTTCCTAAATTAGAATCAGAATTTCACAGGGTTCCAGTAAATGTGATTTCTAATTCTTCTGAAAAAAAAATTAGGATCATAGGTTGAAATCTAGAAAAACAGTGACTAAAATATTTCCTTGGAAAAGCAGAACATGTAGAAAAACAGAAGCATGTTGAAAAGTGCCTAAAACACAGAATTTGAGTTCTGACTCTAAACTCAGATTCTAGGGGAAAAAATAATCTGCCCCAATAGTACAATCTTCAGAAAGAGAATAGGGCACACCTTCTGCTTCATGTCCCCTCATATAGCTGTGTTAAGGAGTGCATAGTCCCTTTTGCATACAGGCTAATGGCTAAAGAACTCATCCAGGAAATGGGACATTAACGTTTTAAACCCTCCCATCCCATCTTCTTCCCAGAAAGATGCCACTAGCATTAGCCTAGTCATGGGCAAGGGTATGGTTTCTCCAGTTCAAGCAGATCAGTAGGGAAAGTGTCAAGTCTGCAAGTTGTGGAAAAATAGAAGAGGCCAGCAAGAAATAGCCTTATTTTGTACTTTCATGATTAGGAAAAAAAAGGGAGGCGGGGGGAAAACCCAGTCTGGTTCACATTTCAGTTTCCCTTTCCCAGCTGAGCAACTTAACCATGAACAGATTCCTTCTTTGTTCTCAAAGCCAGAAAAGGCTTTCCAAGATAAAAGCAAACAATCAATGGGACTGGTGCCATGCTCCAAGTCAGGAACACAGGAGGATGATATGGAGTGTAATGAAGTCAGCCCGTGCCTTACGGGGTCTGCTCAGGTAGGTCTCCCCCAGGCTCACCAAGTGCAAGTCAGAAGTGCCCTGGCTTCAGCTGTGAGAGACTAAGATTACCCAGATCTGAATGTACCCTGCAGGCACTGTTCCTCTTCATTTTGTTATTCCTTATACTTTTAAGTGTATATCATTAAGTAGTGAATCTCCAGAGAGCTGTAGTTAGTCTTTTATTTTTTTCCTTTAAATCAAATTATCTCCTAACTGCTGTATCATGAAACCATACATAACTGCAAAATAGAGAGCTGGTTTATGTGATACACATTTTTAAGAAAGAAGAATTATTAAGAAAGAAGTAGATCTGTAATCATTTCCAGTCTATGTAACTAATGATGGTGTCATCCTTTCCCAAGGGCCTTTGTCACCTGTTCGAATTCGCTGACTCTGACACTTTGCATGCAACCACAAACAACTAAAATCAATGGGAAATGGAAATGTCCTGACAAGGCCAAATTGAGCCCACCTAGGCTGTCAATGATTTCTTTGCCCTTATTAATGCTGCGTGAATCTTCCTGGGTATACAGTGGTAATTCAAACAAAAGCAGGGTGATAGAGAATAATGCAATGCCTAGTCTCAGAAGTGCCTTGGTATTAGACACCTGCAGTACATCAAGGGAGCTAAGGACCTGAAAGTGGGATCAAAACCGACCGACACATTGACTGCAGAACTGTCTTGCCAGTCAATGGGTGAGCATCGAAGACAAGGGTGTACCTTAAATTTTACTTGGAAGTAACCAGCTCCCTCTTTGCATCCTACTCTAAATGCTCATTTGAAGCCACTTGAAGTTTTTGTCATAGTCCTTTGATTTACTGACATGGATGGAGGGTTTTTAATCAGGATGCACAACAGAGCCAGGTATCCACCACTTTTTACTTTATTCAGGTAGAACTCAAGGCCTGTGATATAGAGTCATTTAGGAGGGTAGACATTAGGTCTTCTCTTTATTGTGCTATATGGCATCTCCATATTCAAATTTTGGAAAATTTAAAACTTACTAATTTGCCTTTCAGATTTTTCCTAATTAAAAATTAATATGTTTTAAAAATCAGCTCTTTTACACTTCTCTAATTAAATTTCCACAGGATATTTTTTGGTGGGAGAATTCAATTAGGTTTTAATTTTAGTAATCAAAAAAGCACTGGTGCTTTGAGTATTTGATTTTTAATTTAAAAATTTGACATGGCATTCCAATTAAAATGTTCAACAGTTGCATTGTAGCATAAAAAGTCTATTACATCTGGTAATCAGGAGAATCCAATGACCATAAAAAATGCAAACAGTATTTCAAGAACCCTCAGGTAATAACCGTATTTAGCAAACACTAAACACTTCAATTACAGCTGCCTATAGCAGCTCTGATCACTCGGAACCCATGGCAGCAAGTGGAAGCAACTCTTTACCTATCTCACCTTTAGATAAGGTTATGCCTTGAAAATGTCATCTAAGCTCAGGTTCCAGAAACCAAACCTGCCAGAGGCAGTATCAAAAAGGAAGTGTTGACCCTGCTTCCCTATTCATGCAAGTTTCTTTCTCTTGCATTTTAAGCTATCTCGCATAGGATTTCTTTAGAAATAGTAGAGGCTACAGCTTGAAAACTTGATGTATTACTGCATTCTTTCTCATCTTCATTTGCTGCTTCCCTACAGATTTGAGTCAGCAAAGAAGTAAATATCTCAGAAAGGTACCAAGTGCCCTTTTTCGGACAAGAGGATACACTACTTCCATTTCACAGCATTGAGCTTCTGACTCCTTCCCCACCCCTGAAAAAAGCTCTTTTCATTCTAATAAGAAAGAATGTTCAAAATTAAAATATTTGCATATTAAAATTTTAATGCCTTTTAGAATTCATCATCAAGAGGTACCCAATACTTCACACAATCAAAAAGCAGGAGCTTGGATATGCCAAATCCACAGAACAAAGAAGAAAAATTAATCATCTGTGGTCAGAGGAAATTAGGAATACATAAACATTATATTGGTTTTCATCGGGTAGATCATATTTATTAAACCAGGACCTTACCGGTGTCCAACTCTAGCAGGGCTTGTGGTAATCGTATGCAAAGCAACCCAAAGACTATTTTGGTCCCTAAGGGCTTAGTAATTGTCATAATGGATCACAATTGGCTCCATCTAGTCTACTGACCTACCTCTGACAAAGACAAATGCCACTGAAAGAGTCCAATATTGTCATTGCTCCCAACAAATTGTATGACATTTCAGAAGAATTGTATCTGTCTGTCTCGGCTTTCATATGTCCTAAGTTGCTAAATAACGTAATATTCTTGTGCTAGAGTTTTCCATTTTCCTTTAAATGTCAATTTCACCATGTACTGGTCATCAATCACGTGATTATTACAAGTTCTTTTTGGTGCTTCTTTGCTACACATGACATCAGATGGTATAGACAGCAAAGCACAAGGTCATGTGTACCTGCATATTAAATATGTGCTGTGCTGCAGTGAGGAAAAAACTGAGGTGAAAAAATTGTCAAGATGGTCCATTCTTTGTATAAAGAATGGTATTATGCACTGAGACACGACGACAGGTAAATTCAGAATTCAACCTTGTACCAGACCAGCATGATGTTTGAGTGATGCTTCCTGTGGGTGTGCAAGGCTTTGCTGAAGATACTGAAGAGGGACCTCAGGGAGGGAGTTAGGTTGTCTCATTGGCGGTTAATAGAGGAAATTCAAAAGATAAAAAATGAAATAGAGTGGAATTACGATGAAAACAAGAGAAAAATGAGCATGGTGCCCAGTGGGACATATTTGCAGCTCTCTGCCAAAGGATGAGCACCCCAGAGGGAAGCTTGGGGAAACTGGAGTGAAGCAATGCTAGCAAGAAGGCAAATTTTACTTTTATCAGATCTAAAATCTGTTTGAAATTAAGAGTGGGAAAGGGCTTCATGAAAGTCAATAGGCCTGAGAACCACTAAAATATGCAACAAGAAAGACAGCAAAACAGTCTAAATGGAATTTTATTTAAAATAAATATGACATGAAACTAAACAGTCCCTGATGAAATAGTCAGCCAAGGACAAGCAGGCTTAGTGTTTGCCTGAGAGGGCTCTACGATTGGGATAGCTTCTCTGGAGTCAGAATAGTTACACCAAGTAGAGTCATTTACAGGGAATGAGAGTCTTTGCCCCTTTGCAGTGCACCAAGCTGCTGCTCAGTAGAGATGACAAGACAATGCAAACATGTTGCAATGCCCGTGTGTGATGAGACCACAGGAGTCCCTGGTCTTAGCTGAGGTATCTACAGCCCAGATAACACAGAGCAGGCACTTCAGCACTTGTGGTATTATCCATAACACCAGGTCACCTGCAAGTACACCAAGGTGTAGATCCACTAGAGATGCAAACAGGGAAATGTGGAGGGAATGAGAGCTGAAAGAAAATGTTTGGGTTCAAAACCTGTCTTGAGATAGCTCATGTAGGGTTGCTAGAATGATGTGCACCTCAGTGTCACCACACCATGTGAACAGATGTTTTGTACACTAGTGTCTTTTTCTGCTTGTTATGATGACACGTCTAATGGCAACCATTGTGAAAGGTGAAAGGCTAAAGTTGTCCCAGACCCTGGTCTCAGTATCTGAGCGAGCTAGATTAAAATTAGCAATCTGTAGTGTGCTGGAGGAGCAGATCCATTTCTCTGTGTTCACACTCTCTGTAGAAGACAGAAAAAATAAGTAGCTGGTCTTTTAAGGAATTAATATGAAAAGAGATAAACTTAAAAGTCTAACTCAAAATTTAATAACAAACAAGAATAAAGCCACCAAGAAGATTAAACAAAAGTTGAAAACAGGCTTAAAAATAAAGGAGCAAGCAAAGCAAGCATTTACAAACCAAATGAAGAGAGGAATAGATAAGATAAACTCTGAATATTAATGAGCAATCAGAAGAAAAAGAAGCTAAAACAGACCTATTTCACCACAGGCAAAATAATGTACCATGTTTCAATCTCCCCAGTTAAATTACAGAATAAAAAGGAACCTTAATAAAATATCAGCGTGTAAATCTCTCTCCAAACCACCCACATGCTGGCTGCTGCAAGAGACAAATAGGCACAATAGCAAGTAGAAGGCAAAATGCCACTGCCACAAATGCAGTCAGCTTGATTTTCCTTCCATGGACACTAAGGAACGTGGCTTAATATGCACAAACCAGCAAAATTAGAGCAGCTGAGCTGACCAGCAGGCCAGTTCCAAAGAATGAGAATACATTGTGCGCTTGCACAACCCAGTATGAGGGCATAGGGAAGCTGCTAGATAGCCTTGCCAAAGTGTTCTCCTATTTCCATCCAGGAAGCTCTGAGCTTGCTGATGACACTGAAAGATGGTTGTTGCATTCATGGGCCAGCCTAAGAAGTTACACTTTCCTGAATATATGTGGCAGGGAGTCTCTAAGAGAGACTGTGACTTTGGGAGGGATAAAAAATAATTAATTTTTGCCCCTTTCATTATTTTGTTTGGGTTGGAATACATTATTTAAGGCTGTCCTGGGGGCAGCAGGGCTCCTGAGAGTTACTCCTATTTGAAACAATGGTGTCTCCTTTGTTGTGGGGCTGGAGCAAACCTTCAGCTTCACATCTGAACTGCTCATGAGGCACTCTGCAGTTCTGCTTGTTATACCCTCAGGGCATTGTATACACTAGTAAGTCAGAGCAAGAGAAAAAACTACGTGGAAATCCTTTGATGTCTTGTGCTGAGACTCCATGTACAATCTGATATGTTAATTGTGGCATTAGCCTTTATAAAGAAAGGAGGCAAAAAACTAAATCTTTTCTATTATAGTGAACGTTTAGGTTTCTGGAAGTGATTGCACAATCCGGGCTCCTTTCCTGGCTCACTCAGTCATATTAGTGCCACGCTGCTGTAGTTTTTCCAACTAGGCACTCTACTCCTCACTATGGGAAAGTGAGTCTCTCATTCTGCTGTTGGCAGAACAGCACCCTGGAAACAGACTGTTGTCAGAGACTGCTGGCATCTCCTGTTCAAAGATCCTACAGGTGCAAAAGGACTTTCTCGTTACTGTTGCCTTGCAACCTAACAGGGACCAATGAAGTTCAGTCTTCCTCTCCTGAACGCAAGTCATGCAGCCTGAACTAAGTGACAGATGACACCAGTTCTGCGTTTTTTTCTTGTTGTTTTCCAAAGATAATTCTCATGAAAGGTCACGGGTGAACATCTAGGAAAAAGTACTGGCTAGATCTGTAGTGGAATTTCCTCAGCATCTGAGAGCTGAGGTCTGGCCTTGGTCAGCTCTGGTGTCCCCTCAGTTCTGCACAGCCATGACATTTGCCAGTGGTGCAAGGGTATCTCTGTACTCCCACCAAGAGGTTTAGTATTTTTTTCTCAGGGATTCTTTTAGATTCAGAGATAGGATAATGAGAACTCATGCTGACAATGTCCAGTCCCTGGAATTTCACACGCTCACACAAGTTCTCCCTAAATATTGAGGAGCATCCTATGTTAATTTCCTTTAGAATGAGCAATGCAAGATAAGTAATACAGAAAATAATCCTGCAGAGTATAAGGAGGATAAGGGAGCACTCACCATACATTGCATAGTGGAAAATAAATACTTTTGTTCTTTTTATCATCTTGAAATTATCTTGTGAGGACTCCAGCTCCAAGAGACAGCCTTCTTGCTCAAGGGAATTTCAAATTAGTAAAGTCAGTTAAACTCTAAGAGCTGTTTCTCCTGGGAATAAACATTTGTTTTGTTTATCTCTAGCCAACAGCTAATAGTACAATAATGATCCAATCCCCAGATCCTTTTGGCTGGAAACTGATACCTTAATCTCTGCAGTGCAAGTCTTACCAGTCTTTGCTCCTATGCAGTTTGAACGTTTCCTTTATACCCTGATGTGCCCTGCAATGAAAGACTGTCGAAGATTCTCGTTATCTTTAGCATGAATTACCTTTCCCTGACCCCATTTACTCCTTTCTCACAAATATCTCCTTTGAACTATTTTCTTCTGGCCCCTGTTACTGCAGATGAGTGTTATTGTCTTAATTTTGCTTAACTTCCTTTGTTGTTCACTATCTCATAGAATGGCACTATGTTTGATTCAGTGACCAAGACAAGTCCTGCTGTTACCCTGCCTTTACCCGGTGGCAATTAACAGAGGTGTAAAGCAAGAACAAAGGGGACATTTCTTTTGAATCTCAAACCACATCGAACTTTTCCATGCTATCAATTAGATCCAGTAGTATCTCAATGGAAGAGAAAATTAATATTCCCGCGGGAGGTCTTGTGGCATTCCTACATGGTACCATTTATTTAGATTAATAGACTTGTTGTGTAGGGACCAGGTCTAGCCATGTTTAGGGAACCTTTAGCAGAACTGCGTCAAAGCTGAGCTATTTGTCGAGGATTACTCCCCACATTTATCAAAGCACAGAAATCATTTTGTGAAACAGTGAAAGCTCAGACACAATACAAGGAAAGGCACTATTAAAAATGAATGCACTTATCAGAACATATCCTCTACTCTTCCCTCTACTCACACAGACCTAATCATTACCTTACCCTGCACATCTGACACAGGTTTAATACTACCCTTCTCTTACAGAGACCACCCATCTCTCCTCTGTCCTCCTTCTGCACCCTCAGATGTTGCAGCTCTTTGATCTCATAACTTGATGCATAAGGGAGAAATAACATAGGATAGCATAATGACTTGAATGTGCCTTCCTCAGGATACCTCACCAGTTTGTTTTACAGGCACCCCACTAATCTGACCCTCTAATTATAGCTGACTTTGTCAGATAAGCAAAAGTTAAATGATTTTTACCTTACCTCCTCCAAGTTACTGCTTGATTCGAGCACAACGTGAATTTTTGTATGCATGGTCATTCAGAGTAGCTCTGTAGCTGTAGTGCACAGCAAATATCACTGCAAATATCACCAGCATTTTGTTCTCTATTTAAACTTCATTTGCTTGTTAATAGATTTAGATTTTTCCTTTGCTTAAATTCCTTTGTTGTTCACTATCTCATAGAATGGCGCTATGTTTGATTCAGTGACCAAGACAAGTCCTGCTGGTCACTGGTACCTATACCACAGTTATAAAATTACAGACAGACAGGAGATATGGCCACATTTTCCCCTCAGCATGCCATCCTCCCATTTATGTCATATGCCTTCCTCTAAAATCTGGAGTTCATTGGAGCCTAATTTTGTCTAAAATGAAACAGAATGAGAAGAGGCCTCTAATGGAAGCATAAAGCTTCACAGAGACGATGCATGAATCACACACCAGACAGTGACACTGTCCAGGAATGCAGATAACTGCATGATAAAAGGTTGTGATGCATTCCTCCTTGTTTTGCCTCAAAAGGAAATGTACTCAGAAAGAATCAAGAGCACAGACATTGCCAACCTGATGTAAAAATTATGCCAGATTTTCTTAAAATGCAGAAGAAGCCTCAGATACCTGACCAGGTAAATGCCATCTCCAGCTGCATGTTTACCATTTTTATGGTGGTCAGGACTTTCAGACCAAATTTTTTCTCTTGTTGGAGGAGAAAGAATTTGCAAGTGAGGAAGATGATAGTTCTTTTCTTTTTCTGCCATGGAAAAATAACATACCACACTCTCTAGTATAATTGCTTGCACATCAGTTCGCTTGAAGAGAAGCATCTCTGTCAGAGTGTATGGAGTTTACCAGTGCTGTTTGGCATTTTAGAATTATTTTCTTCTGCCTTGTGGAGAAAAAACAAACCAACCCACATTAAACTGTGCTGTTAGAAGCTAATTTGGCTCAAAGTTTAGCTCCAAAAAACCCTTCGCAGAATACAGGAAAAGCAGGAATAGTTGGAGAATTTTAACATTCCCCACTTGTCCTCCTTGTTCCTTCCATCATTTACAGCCCAGTTATTGCTGATTCAAGTCCAAGAACCTAGCAAAGCACCCTGACTAGAAACCAAGACTGAGTAAAAGTGAACCTGACTCTTTTATTCCTTCAGGCTGGCCTGTGAGAATTGCAAAGTATATAGAGTTACCCAGTTAATGGAAACTAAATCAGTTGTTTAGAATCCTTTCTGTTCTAGTAACTGCATGTATTACTCCTTAGTGTCATAGATGAGGGCTTTCTTTTTAATTGTGCTACTTCCTTGCAGAGAAGAGATTTGACTAACTCAGAAGTGTTCCTGAATGGCTTCTTTGCTACACTCCATGGCTCGCTGTCATTCACACCTGTTGCAACTGGTTTAAACTGGTGTAAAATGCCACCAGTTGTAATTTAAAGGAGGGAGCAATCCCAACTCACACGCTGGAGAGGGGGGTCTAATGAAGACTTGCCTTGCATTTGTATTTTTGCCAGCTTAGGATGGTGGGCTTGCTCAAGCCTGTAATGGGATTAAGCTGCTATTGACACTGCACAGGGCAGTGAGCCTGTGGGTATCTGAGCTGGCTCTAAACCAGATGCTTGAGGCACCTGAATCGGGCTGAAAGGAAGGGGCAAGTAGCCTCTGATGGATGGCCACCAGCTTGGCCCAGCTGCTCCTGTGACTTATGCACAGCTCTGCCTGGCAGTGTGGGTCTGCATAGGGACCCTGATCCCTGCAGAGAGCTGACTTGTCAACTACACAGACCTGTCTGGGAGAGAACAGCTTAAATAGGGCTGGTCTGGAGTCAGACAGTGAGTCAGTGCAAAAGCCAAATGGCAGATTTCCTGCCTAATGCCTTATCCACATGCCTTTCCTCCCGTGGACCCTGTACAGCTCCACTATTGAAGACACTTTTGTTGAAATGCTTTGTGCCATTCAAACAAGAACAGCTTGATATGTGTTTGGTGGGGGTGTGGGCAGAGAGAGACTAGGAAGGCAAACAGTGGGTGGCGGAGGAAATGGAAAAACAAGGCAATGCCAGGAGTATTCGAGGATGTAAACATGACACCAGGCCCAGGGGTTTGCTGGGCAGGGTGTGAGGTGTGGTGGATCCCGGACAGGTCACAGGAGTCACGCTGCTTTCCCTGACATGCTTGTCTGTGGCTCAGCAGCACCTGTTGGGTCAGTGTGGCTTTGGTCAGGAGAATGCTGCACTGGCAGAGGAACAGGGAAACACAGGTTGGACCCTGCGCTGCTGCCTGTCCGTGGAGTACTGTACCGCTCTGACAGTTGCATGTTATTTCTCACTTCTTGGTGACTGTCTACCCTCTGTATTGCAAAATATGCACATAGGAAAACAAAAAGTCACAGGGAGCAGTTCCCCTTCAAGCACCGCTGGGCAAGGCCTGGATGGAGCTTTATGTTAGTGAAAGTCGGTGTAGGAGCATGGAAGTGGAGGAGTTAAAGTAATGAATTCAAGCCTTGCCTTGGACTAGTGCAGAGTTTCTCAGTGAACCCAGCCATACAAATGCCCCTGAACGTTCAGCCAGGGGAAGCAGAGGTCTCCAAATGTCCGCTGTGACTTAATTATAGACATTTGATGTGCTTGAGCCACGATAGTTCAATGGGCTATCTTGCCTCAGTGCCTATGGGCTCCATAAGGGCTCCACACAGCAGTTCAGGCAGCCGGGAAGCAGCCAAGAAGCTAATTTCTTTGCTGATAAGACCTGAACAAGGTCCCAGCATGGAGTAAGGAGATGAGTTGCAGAGGAATCCCTTTGTTTTAAGGAGAGTGAGTGAATTAAGAATACTCTTTCCTAAAGCAGGATGGATTTTCCCCTGATCTCATCAGAGGTTGCATCTGCACTGCACAAAGGATGGCAGAAGGTTTTCTACAGGCAGGAGCTGCCCTGTTTCTGTGGTGTGCCTGACTGCAGAACATAACCCACCTGCGAGATGTTTTATCAGCAAGGTTTTACATTCATTGCTTTGGCATACAGGAAACTATGCCTCTGACTCCTTGGACAAGGGGGACACAGAGGGTCAGATGGTAACTAAAGTGTCTGGACCACATTCCTGCCATTTCTGAGACAAAGCAGCTGCTCTGACTGTCCTGCCATGACATTGGCTGTATCTTGCAATTCTACCCCAACTACATGTTTCTATTCCTGGCAAATGTCATAATTTTTTTCCTGTCAAAACTTATAAACAAAAGTTATCTATCCATCACTCCACTCCCCATCACTCCACAGCCCCCGCTAACTCAGTCAAGCAACTGGGTTCTAAATTAAAGATTTCTGAAAGCTTCCAACAATGCCTCTGTTGGATCAATGTCCTGTGGGAGAAGAATGTCAATAGTTAGCATTAAGGTTAGATTTGTAAACGCGGTTTCAAAGCTGGTTGAAAAATGGCCTGTTGCAGGAATTCCTACATCTTTCCCCCATAACTTACCCTCCAACCTCAGACTTTAATACAAGCACTGTTTCACTCTAGGAATGGTGTCCTCCTGCCTTTTATTCCTGCCTTCTTGTTCAAGTATGGCTTTCTCTATACTTCGTATGCCACATTATAATCCCTCCCCTCTGGGAGAAAGGTGGCAATAAAGTTGGACAGAAGCAGATGTAATTTGGATGGTAACTCCAGCCTGAGGTGGCTGTTTGCTTTGGAATTTTTCTTCCATTGTCCTGCTTTCCTTTTGGACCACATGTGTTTTGATATACACAATTCTTTTCTCTTAGGGAAGAAATATGATGCATTATGGGGTGCATACCCTAACAAAAAATATGGCTCAGAGACACACACCAAATCACTGATAAACTTAATGGTATAAGACAGTAATAATTTTGAAGCAGCCAAATTATTTTGGGCTTTGGATAACTAGCTGTCAAGAATACTACAAAAATTTTCATGGCAAATAGAAAAAAAATCATATTATTACAAGGAACTGTAAGCTTAATTTCTGTCAGAGAAGAGTTTTAGCCAAAGAAAAAGAAAATAAAAGAAAAAATTCTGTCAATCTTAACAGTCTCTTTAGATGTCAAATCGAGAAATATCTAACTTCTACATAGGTAAATTGGGAGCATTCTGTGAAGACACTGTATTGAAATGATAATGTTAGCGATACAATGAAACTGTTGCCTGCTTCAAAACAGAATCTGGCATGTGCAGTGGATAAAAGGGATTATACACTACAGTAATAAATACAGCCTATATCACAGGCATTTGCCCATAACAGAGGAATGAATTGATACATTGAAATATAGCAATACAGGTTTGAAATTAAATCAGCTTATCCCTCCTGATGGAGTAAGCGAAAAAGTGTACTTTCTTTATAGAAAGGAAAATGAATCAGAATTAGTCACAGAGCATCTTCTATTTCTGCTCTGGGAATGGTGCCAGATCAAATTGGGGCCCTCTCGTGTATTTGCTCGTTCCTTTACAACCCAGCACTGGGAGCCTGCCCAGCAGCAGGGTGCTGATGGCATGTCAGACACACGCTGTATTGAGCACAGTGTAATAGCTATGGATTTCATAAGCAGAGAGTGAAAGGCAGGGTGAAAGTAAATAGGGTTAGAGCACAGAACAGCAAATCTTTCTAAAAGTTAGGACAGGATGTTTTTAACAATTAAAAGTCAGACAAGACTGGATTTTTTTTTTTTAAATAACAATGAAAATTTTGGATTAAAATAATCTAGAAGTTTAACTCTTAGTGGAAATGATCTTTCTTAATGTCTCTTTGTGGCACCTATAGCTGGAGATTTCAAGTATTGGGCTGACAGACTAGAACGTCTGAGTTAAATTTATTAAGATCAGGCTGTAAACAGAAGTGAGACAGACTAATCTATTTCCATTTCCCAAACAGTGATACACCAAACCGCGGTCAGCTGGCAGAGTGAATGGAAAGTAAGGGAAATGGAAAGCAGGTTTGAGTTGTAATTGAATAACTCATTATCTATATCACTGGAAAATAAACTCGGTGTTCAGGGGCAGTTTTGTTTTTTTTAATAGATGCTTAAAAGTGACAACATCCCCGAAAGATCAAAACTACCATTGTGTTCAATCCCAGGTGCAGTTCAGCACCCGGCACTCTGTAAAACACATATGTGTTTCACTGAAGCAAAGTCAATGCAGCTTAAGTGCTTTGCTGAACTGTAGCCATAACTGGACCAGAGTCAGAGACCTATCAACCTCACATCCTGGAGCACTTCCACAGTTCATAGAAATCCAGTTTCCCAGCTGTAACATTACCTGTCCTGGCAGAGAGGTGTGCGAGTCCTGCAGGGACCTCGAATAAAGGTGTTTCCAGAGAGGATCTGTTTCCTTATTTGTGCTGATTGTGCATGAAGTGGATGTTACACTGTTGGCATGCTCTTGGTTCTTTGTGATCTTTATAGCTTCCAAATAAATTGTTTGTTTTATGGAGTTTGTAGCATATGGTACTGAAGAATCACTCTGTTATGAGGAAATCACAGGTGACAAAAAATTAAAAGCAAAATGCTTTTAACTTCTTTATTGCTATAAACGTGTAGACACTCTCTGATACCAGGTCCTAGGTGTCATATGAGTGTGCATTTCACTGCAAGGATGACAGTGGGGAAAAGAGCTGTCAAGCCTGGCATAAAATGTGAGATAAAGGACTGGTTGAGAGTGGTCACCTGAGAGGTTATTTCTATTGTTCTTCCATGTAGAAAGGATTGCATTACTTTAAGTATAAAAACGGAACTGGAATAAATCATATAAGCATCTGAGTATCCATTTCCAGATTATTTTATCATATTGCATTACAAATAGAAGACACCAACTACAAAGTTCACATCCAGTTGCACAGTAGTTTGTTAGATGATTTTAGTTTATCTCACTGTAGAAGGATAGTTAAACTAGGACATGAAGTCTGAAAAATCATGCAAGTTGAAAGCTTCTTTTAATTTCATGGTGCAGGTGCTGGATGGATAATAGTCTTGTTAAAAGATAGTGAAAAGTGTTACTGAGGGTAGATCACTTGTAATTGGCTATTTTTAAAAAGCTATCAATGTGCATGAGTGTTTAGCATTTACTTAGAGTCGAAAATTAGGCACGTTAGTATCAAAGTGTTCCCTGCCCCCAAATGATTACAGTTTAACAGACACACACAGGGGAGGCATCGTATGCTGGAAAAATACAGCAATAGGTTTGATTTTTAGATTAATCTTCCTGATGTGAGTCTTACAGTGCTGCCCAAGAGCATCATGAAGGACAGATCATGGTGACTGTCTTTATAATGCCAGATGCCTCATAAATTGCCGTCACACGGTGGAAAAATTCTGCATGGGTGATTGTTTCCCTTTAATACCTAAGTATGAAAACAGAATCTTCTATTTAAGAGCTGCTGATTCCCTCACCTGAACCTCTGACCACTGAAATATGACTTGATAATGCTTTCTGCAGAAATCAACTGTGATGTCATAGGAAGAGGATTATGACTTCAAGCAAGAATCAGCAGCAAGAAAAAAAAAATCTTAAAAACAGTCTTCTTTGTGCAAATAGCATAGGGTAATAAAAGTGAGGAGAAAATATGTTCCAGTTGGTAACCTGCACCTTTGATCTTACTCTATTCCCATGGTGCTTTAATATTTGTTATGTCTTTTCCTCATTAACAGAGTGGAAGTAATTCCCCTTGTTGAAATGGGACCATAAAACCAGGGATCTTAAGAATTCGTATTCATAAATCTAGGCATTGGTATGCAAATATTTAAAAGCAAATATTTACTTAATTGACACTGTAAAGTCTCCCCTTCATAATAAATATCAGTCATCCATAATGTTTGCTCAACAGATGTACTGCTGAATCCACACCTAACAGTCCTTCACAGGGGGTAAGTTTATTAAACTAGTAATGTGTGGTATTCACCTTAACACACCCCTTGACTTCCAGGACATAAGATATCCTTGTAGACAAGGTCCAAACCTAGCATTGCAGATCTGGCCTTCATCCGCTGCTCAGCCCCTGTTTCCCTTTAAATTTGGCTCTGAATTCCAGCTCAGTCACACTTCCTTGTCTGTAGAAAGGTTGGGTTTCCCATTTCCAAACTCCATAACAAGTTTTATTCCCTGTCCACTTGTGTGAGGTGGAAAAGACTTTGACCTTTTGGTACAATTGGCCACAGAGCTGTGTGCCAGTGAAAATAAGCTGAATCCAAGGGTAGGGGGTTTCCTCTAATGTGCCTTTTCTTGGAAGAATAAAGATTTATAACTTGTTCTAAGAAGGGTGGGAGCATGAAAAAGGAGAAAATGTTTGTTTTGCCAATAGCTATGAGAGTCAGTTCTGCTTCCGGAGGAGAAAACTCATTACTTGGAGGACAGTGTGAATAGGGGACTATAGAGGAGACTCCCAGCCTGGAAACATTTTACTGGGTCAGGAAATTTTTCTACAGAATATGAAGAAGCACCTTGAGAGTTGCCTCATTTCTAGATGCCACCATAGCTTTCATGATTGCCAGATCATAGAAGGTTGATACTGACCTGGAATTTCTTCACCTCTCAGATCAAAAACATGAGCTGAGCTTTCTTTCAGACATTCTAAACCTAACTTCCATTCTAACACTAAGCTGAAATTGGATATGACAAAAACAGGATTTGCTTAAGAAATTTTCCTAGGGCTTTGTGCAAAATTCATGTATATGCAGGGGTGTCATTTTTTGTGAAACTCCTCTTGATGCTTTGTAATGTAAATTGACATACTCCTCACTTAGTAGTGAAAAATAATTAACTGACAGAAATGCAATGTTAGAAGTGTTGTAACCATGATGGTCCAAGTATATGCTATTCTCAGTCTCTCCAGACATAAAATAAGGTTTATGTACCTGAAAGAGCATTTATTCTTTTTTTTCCCAAGCAAGTTAATATCTGTGCTTACAAACCTTGCCCTGGCTATTTGACATTCTCACCACAGTCTGTAGGGACAGCAAGAACTGCCTGCCTCCAGTATTAAGCAGTCAGATTTAATGGCCCCAAAGGTTGGACCTGTGCTCCCAGGACCAACTTTACTACAGTTCCTGTATTTCAGTGGTTTTCCAGTTCTTTCTGCTCTCTTCCCCTTTGCCTTAGCAATATAAACCTCTGACCCTGGAGATCATAATCACATTGCAAAGGTTTCCAGTGCTCAGACCTGATCACTGCTGTCGCAAACATTCAGTTCAAGCCTCAGGTTATCACTCCCCAATACACTGATCAGAAGAGGATAACTTAAGGTGTGATTTTGTTCCCTCTACAAATTGACATGGGACATTTCTGTCATCTTAGTGCTATGCATTCCTCTCTAAAAATGAATTTTAAATTCTATTTGTAGTAGTCTGTGTTCAAGAAGTGACAGGACAAATCCATGGAAGAAAAGAACCTGTTTTGTGTTACTAGCTACATCGTTCCTGCCTCAGGGAGCCCTTCGGTCACTGGGAGGATATTCCACAGGAGTGTTGTTAGGTACTTGTTTCAGTTCTTACTCGTTAGGTATCTGCTGGCTTTTGGGCATTGTATAATACAGGATACGGACCTGGGCTGTCCACAGTGACTGCTCCTATTCTTCTGTATAAGGGAAAAAAACCAACTTGCAAGATCAGAAGGGTGGAAGTGATCCTGGTAGGGAAAGCGAAACAAAACAAAAATAATGCGATTATATCTTTTGCAAAGAGATCCATAAGTGTAGCTGAACACAAACTCTTGAGGAAATACGAAATAAAGAAATCAGCAAAAATAGAAAAATGCAGGCCTATGAAGGATTGCCATGATCATTCCAAGTGAAAACCATTAGAATATGGTTTGTGCAGATACTGAATAATCCCATGCTTGTTGCTCTGATATATTTGAAGATTTAATTCTGTCAGATCAATATAAGAAATGGGCTTTCAATACAGTGTCACCACTTACTGTAGTAGGCAGCAAAATACTGCATCCATGTCTATGTCTGTATTGCCATTTCAAATTTGAGTTCAAGTATGTAAGACATTTTATGACATGCCACAGGATAGGGATATCATTTCTGCAGCAGAGATTATTTTCCTTCTTAGACATACTACAACTTACAACCCTCGATTTGCATTTTATGTGCATTTAAGTTTAAAAAGCAAAGAAAACAGAAAGTTAAAGCCTTATTCTCCCTGTCAGCCATGTAGGCATTTTCAAAAACCAGAACCTTAACTCCTGCAACCCAGAAATGCCAGAAGTAGGCACAGCAAGCCTCGCAGAAAGGGATTCCCTCCCTGCACCATGAGTTCGTTCTGACAGAAATGGATGGCTCTTCTCTTCAAACTCAGAATGATAGAAATACTGCCAAAAGAAAGCAAAGAAGAAAATTAATTTTAAGCTCTGACATGTACAAAGCTATTTCCAACACAAAAAAGTGAATAGGCTTCATGTGTTGAAAGACTTGCTGTCACCTGTGCCAAGTCTAAAGGTCCATGTCACCTCCCTCTCAAGTGCCTTTTTCTTAACAAAGATGCCAGAGTCTAAGACCTAGCTTGATCTCACCAGTCCACAAATACAGAGAAACCCTTATAAGACACTTTCTTCTTACTCTGAAAAATAAAAACAGAATGTCAGCAGTTTTTATTATTATAGCTCTAGGGAACTAAATTGGAATTTTTTAAGGTAAAGGCATCAGACCATTAAAGCGTATCTGTTTATGGTTATAGAAAATGGAATAGAAGGTCTTTAGCATACACTGTATTCATAGTGTCATCAAAACGTTCATTTCAGGTCTGGAAGGTTTATTAAGTTGCCTTTATGGGCTGAGGGTGCAGGCACAGGTTTCAGAAACAAGGTCATTTCAGAATCCAAACTGCCCTGCAAGGGAATGGACATACTCCAAAACCAGTCTCTAACATGATATTTAATTGCACTTAACGTTTCTCTTGCCACATGTCGGTGACTCTGAGAGATGTCTTTTTTAATGGATATAAATTCACACTGAACTCCCAAATATAGTTAGCACTTTTCAGCAAATCTCTGCCTTATTCAATAGGGAGCTCATTTATCTTCCTATTCAAAAGAATGAAGTAAGGGGATCTCATTTTCCCTTTTTTCTTTTGTCTGAGCCTTCAGGAGACTGCATTGGAGAGCGGGGAATTATTAGGTCAGGAAATGGAGTCAGAGCTACAGATTAATCAATCATGCCTCATGTCCTGATATTGCAACACACAGACTGATGTCATTGGGAATTGATGAATGCCACATCTGCATGTAAAACTCACAGGCACTGTCGGGAACTCATTCCACAGCTATTTTGTGGTTACCTTCAATTCTGATTGATACCATCTTCTCACTGCTTCCTTTTGTAGTCCCTTGTACTGTGTGAAGGAAGGGAACTTACTCCTGACTCTCCACTCTTGCTAAGAGATGGTGATTCCAGCTTTTTCTCACAAACTGCTTCAAAGTTGGGACTGAGAGGAAAAAAAAAAGCTGACATTTAAGATCTCAATTTTTCCCAAATTCAGTGGTGTTTGCTTAGACAATTTTGTTCTGACACATTTCTCCTTTGCTCAGGGTACCTAAGACATATCAAGGTCCACATACCCAGGAGGTGATTAATGCTCTGCTTGCTTTGTCTGAATATTGAATGCTTGCTCACCCAATGTGAGCAAATCAAGAACAAAGGACCACATGCATTAAACCTCTAGACATACTACCAGAAGAGTTCATTACAAAAAAATTACCACATTCAGATGAGGGATGAGAGATAAAAACAAAAAGCAAAACCCTGTTTAGATAAAATAACATTCCACTTGAAGTTATGTCAAAAGTAAGAATTAAATGAAAAGGCTTGGGACTAATAATTTTCATTTTGTTAAGACAATGAAGTTTTCTGTCACTTGGGGTGAGAAAGGATCAAATGTTGAAAAAAATATTCCATAATTTAATAATAATCATATTCTCTTCTGTTGATGAGTGCTACAAGTAATGACCACAAAGATGCTGAGGTTAGACCGTGATCCTCAGTATTTTAGCCAGGCTGTCCAGCTTTCCAGGAGAGCTCGGTACATTTGCACTCCAGATAGGGCACCTTCATCTCCAGCTGAACACGTACATGAGAATGTGAATTTTGAAATTGTATTTAAAATGTGAAATAAAGCCACCCTCATCACATGATGAGATCAGTTGTGTTCACATCATGAGGCTGAGTGCAATTCAGCTCATGTCATCAGAAGCCGCTTAAATATCCAGTCACTGGGGAGAGCCACAGCACAGGGCAAACACTTTCCATGGCCCTGTAAGGAAATTAGGGTACAAAAGGCAGTCCATGAGCTCACAGGACAATTAATCCAGCCAGCAGTGCATTCATTGCATGTATCCAATGGGCTCACAGGGAAAATGGCAATCAGGAACATGTGCAGAAGTATTAATGAGAACAGCACTGAATGTCTAAAGTTCAAATATTAACTATTCACCAGCATGATGTCTTTTGGAATGCAGAGTAGCTTTGGATGCTATACACAAGTCTACAACAATGTTCTTAAACATGTTTTGAAGGACATGGAGAGGGCAATCACTCCTGGGAACTGAGCATTGTGACGTGTCTGTGATTCTGATCTTACAGAATTTTATGAGAAATAACTAATTTTAATTACTGCTTTTCCAAAGTAATTTCAAACATTTCTCAAAAATACACAGGCTGCTACAGAGACTCATGTGCATAATGAACATCTGTAGTAAAACTGCTTTATTATGGGTTGTTTGATGCTGTTTATTGCACACCCATTGGTTTTTGGAATGGCATTAGCGAGCAGCATTTTGAAGACGGATGCTAAATTTTGCTGTGGCAAATTAGTGCCAACCAAGAACATATTAGCAAATAAAAGAGTGCATCTGCTCCAAACAATGTTTTTTCTTTGTATCATGATGATGATTGAAAGACTGTAATAAAGAAATGATACATACACTATATCCCCCGAACTACATTAAAAAGCTGCTAATGCAGAGGGATAGGCAATTGCGTTGCATGACAGCAGCGATTGGTGGCAGGACCCAAAGTAGTTTCCTTTGTGTTTACGGGGAGGACACCATGTTCAGTACCCAAATGCAGTTGAGTGGAAAGCATTCACTGTCTCCCCTGCCAATACTTTTTTGTTTCAGCTATCTCCCATCTGTCCCTATTTCCTGGATATCTCTTTGTCTGACTTTGTCCCCCTTTCCTCCCTTCTAAATTAATATCAATTCCAGGCCAGGGCATGTAAACTCCCTTGATGATCATTACAGTAAAACTTCAAGAAAAATCTTTCTGAGATATGGATAGCAACATATGGGGACAGTTTGCTTTATGTCTCATTTTTCATACTAATGTGGTTATTTTATAGGAGTGCATCTCATCCCCTGTCTGACTAATGCCTGAGTTGTGCCTCATTCAAATGAGAGGTTCCTCAGGTTCACTCAAGCACAGGAGGTTTAAAGCTTTATCACGCATACGACTTGCAGTGAATGTTTGCTTAACATTGCTCAGCGGTGAATAAGCTCTTCTCTTCAACCTCCTTGATTTTGCCATCTTGCAGGCAGTTTAGTTAAAACTGAAATGCCATGATGCATATGTGAATTTCTTTTTTTTTTCTTTGACAGGAGGAAATTGTGGTTCAAATTGCTCACGAGGTTTTGGTTTTCCTATGGCTGGAATGACATTGTAACGCGTGGTGCTCAGTCACTTGGCAGACTCCTTGTGGGTGTCAAAAATGTTCTTGGCTTGAAGCAAATCTCTGAGCAAGTACATTTCCTTGAGGGCAGTGCTAGACATGGCAAAAATGTCATCCAGTGAAACTACTTAGGAGAGGTAAAATTTTCAAATAGGGGTTTTGTGATGGAATTTCTGTTTCTAATTACTGGAGCAGAGGGAATCATGGGGAATGAGAATAGAGGGAGAGGAGATATCCATTAGGAATTTGTAAAACAAAGGGTTCTTTTTTTCTTTAAAATTCTCACTTTAGATGGCTGCATTTTCAAATGCAAGTTCATTTAAAAAAAAAAATCTGTCAAAAATATTAGTTACATATTCAGGTGAAATATTTCAAAACCATTAATGTGAAATGTTTCAATGAGTCACATCTGTGTTTGGGGATATGATTTCAGGTTAAGCACATTGAAAGATTCCCACTTTGTCTTGCCTTGAGTTTGGAAATACTAAATTTTCACAAGAAGCTGGGAGGGGACACGGCCAGGGCAGCTGACCCAAATTAGCCAAAGGGGTATTCCATGCTATATGGCTGCATCCTCAGATGATCATTCTGGGGAGTGGGGTTGCTGCTCAGGGACTGGCTGGGCATTGGGTTGGGTGAGCATATTCCATTGTGCATCACTCACTTTGTACATTCTAAGTATTACTGTCGTTATTTTCCTCTTCTGTTGCTCTTCTACTAAACTATCCTTATCCCAAACATTAGTTTTACCTTTTTCTTCTGACCTTTGACTTGCTGATTTCCTAGCTGGACCTGATCTTAAAATGCCCCTTCCTTGACTTTAAAAAAAAAGACATCATCTTTTCCCACAGAA
The DNA here is from genome assembly GCA_020800305.1 of Porphyrio hochstetteri. Classification (NCBI taxonomy): domain Eukaryota; kingdom Metazoa; phylum Chordata; class Aves; order Gruiformes; family Rallidae; genus Porphyrio; species Porphyrio hochstetteri. Next base: position 61,153,039 of record CM036908.1, on the reverse strand, counting down.
TATGCATTTCCTAAGCTCCATTGGCTGAGTGTATCTAGGACATCAACTCTTAGACTCAGGAAGATGAAAATTTGTTGTATTATGATGCAGACTCACTTGCTAAGAGGGATGAAAAATCAGACCACTGAGTTTTATTCTTTCTTTTGGATCTAAACTCATAAAAGGACTTGCTCAAGACCTACTAGTAGTTTTAATCGTAAAAATCACTGTCAATCCTAGATGGGACTAGTCCTTAATCTCTGTGTCTCATATACTCAGCTATAAATTAAAATAGAAATAATTCCTTTTTCTCATGCTTCACAATCCTCCTATTTTAAAAATAAAAGCTTCTTAGAGTAGTGTATTTATCTTCCTATATGTGTGAACCTGTCATTATGTACAATACATACATGAATAATACAAATACTAGGTAGAACATAGAAGCAGTCACCCTGCTGCCATTTCTTCTCAGTGTGCTATGCAGTCCCTGACATGAGATAAGCTGTGCAGTAGACAGCTATTTCTTTCCTATTGATAAAGACTAAATTTTCAGACCTTCTGTGAAGTGCCCAGCTCATATCTTCTCATTCCTGCTTTTCTTTTTAACTTAGGGACTGTCTAGGAACCAAGATACTGTATTTTCATTAGTTGAATGAATATGCCGCAAAGCTAGTGAAGGGTTAAAGAAAAACAAACACCCCCTCAAGATGTTCCTGAAAAACCCATGCAGATAAGCACATGGGAAGCTCAGACAGCAGGCCTTCTGTTAAGTATGTGACAGAAATTTCCCATCCCAAGGTAAGAAGATAGAGACACTCTTAAATTATGTTTCCCGTGAGTGTTGCTAAGGCATACTTACATATATTATATGAGGTAGAAAATTAGTACTTTGAATTGTTATGGTTACATTTGCAGTAAAGTGTAAGTGTTTGCAGTTTTTCAGAAGTTTGCCTATGGTTTGTCATGCAGTTCACCCACTGAGAAGAAAATTTACTTCCTGTAAAATAGCGAAACGGATCGACGGCTACAGGGGAATGATTGCAAACTCTACCCAAGGTCCTGTTTCTGGAAGAGATGTTTATTCTAGAGATGAAAAGACTTAAATGACAGCTCCAGGCTTCACATTTATCCACGATTTACCTTTAGAAAGATTGAGGCCTGATCCTCATTTCACACTCACGCACGTTGGCATCAGTCTCTTGTCCCTTGGGGATGTGAATCTGCTTATGGATCAAGGCTCAATGCTGTACCACTCCTGAATAAGGTTAGGGCTTCTTGGATAATGGCAAGTGTCTCTAGCAACAGTAGAAAAGATGTGGTACCCAGGCCTCAGAATTTTTTCGTTATAACTACATATGTATATACTTAAGTATTCTATTTATTTGTGTGCATCTATATTTATACATGTATATATAATGTATGTAGGATATGTACTTAAATGAGGTAACCACACTACTGTAAGAAGTGTGAAGAAAGCTGAGCTCTGGCAGCCCTGGGCAGTGGTGATATGAATTGCTCCCCTTTCTCGTACATAGGTAACTAGGTAAGGCACCACTGTGGACAGGCTGAGGACAGCCCGATAGCAATTGCAAGGGATTTTGAATTGGATAATCAGCTCTCATGCATGCAACAAATTACATGCTTTTTCTGTATCTACACAGCACACATGTCAGGAATTAAAAAAAAAAAAAATAGAAAGAAAGAAATCAAATCAAAATCTCTGACTGAGGGAAAGTGTTCCCTAACTGTTAGCCCACGTGTCAGAGCCTGGTATCTCCATCCTCACCCTGACATTCATGCAACCAGGGTACTAATTCAAGGAGACAAAATAGCTTTGTTGTCTTTACCAGATGTGTTTTTATCCCTGATGAAGATGCTGACCATCTATTTCAACTAAGTATTCAGTAAATGATTCTTCCCTTCCTGTTGCAGTATCCTTTGCAAAGTTACATGTAATTGCTTCAAAGGGAAATTTCTTTTGAGTGTCCTTGTCACAGCACTGGTTTCTTAAAATCTATAAGTGCTGTTGTGTGGAACATCTCCATCTAAATGTAGTGTTTATTTGCTCTTTGAAGACACTCTGCACATCCAGTGGTGGGACAAGCTGAGTGAGTAATCTGTGCTATACATACAGAGGAAAATCACAAAAAGCAACAGTTCATTTCTCTCAGTGGCTCATTTGTTAAGGCTCTGTAACTTTTATTTTGTAGGTGCTGGGCAAAGGTGGAAGTGCTGAATTTGCCTGATTTCCACTAAATACTAAGCATTCTTTACTGTTTATGATAAGAACCCATATATCTCCCACCAAATACTGAAAACATTTACAACAGAATGTTCTATGAAGTCAAGTCATTCACAGAGAGAGCAAGGTGAGAAGTCAGTACCTTATTTCCATATTTAAAAAATAAATAAATCAAGAAATATGTTATGAAGATAACAATGCCTGGGAGGGGAGAAGCAGCGTAAGGATATGAGGAGGGGTAGTGCGTTCCACTGTTACTAACTATCCAGCAGAAAATGGCCCAAGATTGAACATGTCCTTTTATGGCAGTTGTAAGTGAGCAAATCCATCACAGGGAAAAGGAAAGGAGATGAGGGGATCTGATTTACAGGGAAGCAGTTTTGCCTTCCTGGGTCACTTCTTTCTAAGCAAGCTACTTATTAACCTCTAAACCCACCACCAAATGGTCACCTCGTTAGGGCTTGTACAATAAACACCGATGCCTAAATTTATTAAGAACTTTTAAAAACGACAAGGGTGGTTGGCCAGATTGCCACATACCCAGGCTAAGGCTGTGCCATTAGTTAAAAACAAAGGTCACCCTTTTCTCTTTGTTATCTGCTAATATGATTTTGAATATTACTGCTTTCAAGCTATTACTATTTACACTGGGTGATTGGCTGGACTCATTAAAGTGAATGAATGCCAGGAGATGACATCATTTACATTTAATTGTCTTGTTTATCAGCAAAGTCTATGCAGTTGTTTTAATAAAGGGCAGGGGAAGATAAAGGCTACATTTGCATTCTCTAAGGAGCCTTTGACAAGGGTCTAGGATACTGTTGACATTTATTGTTTGCAAATGAGATAACTTTTTTTTTTTTGTAATTGTTGCTCCTTTTTTTCCCTGTAAATTACAGGTTTTCATCACTGTTCTTATTCCTGGATGTTAATGAACAGATATGCAGTTTCAACTTCTTAGCAGCCTCTTTCCAGGAATCTCAACAACTGGGAAATGTTCAGTTTGCTCAGATTCCTCTTGCTTGCAATGTAAGATGATGCACTAATGCACCCACATTAAGGTAATTAGAACAAGAGTTTAAACACAGGCATAAGTTATGGGCTTTTCTGAATCAGGACGTTCCATCTGTAGAAATCAGATGGACAATTATTTTCTGAGGGGGTTGTTCCTTTTTTCTTTTAAGATTTTCAGACAATACAAATCAAACATACAACACATTGCTAATTTTACACATTTTTTCTTTTTTGTTTTTCATCCCATATGTGATTAAAATGCAAGTGGTTTGATGGGCTCATATGCGCAGATGCCATAATCCTTCCTTGTGTGACCTCACAGCAGAACTATTTCAGTTCTTGGCTGCCAAATCTCTGAAGCTTCCCATTATGTCTCAGTCACAGTTCATCTTTTTTCCTTATTTTCTACCCTAATACTCCCTTGAGGGTGCAGCTGTGTGAACTGCTTTTTGCATTTACGCATTCATCCCAAAGTGTTAACTTTACCCACGATAAAGCCAAGCATACCATAGCCATCTATGGAGCCTACTTCTTACTTGACTTTTAATTCTATCTTCAAGGAATTGTTTTGTGGTCAAAGATATGTCAGCCCATTTCCTTTCCATAGTGAGGAGAGAAGTGCCTGGCAGGTCTGAGAAGTGTTTTGCTTTTTGGTTCACCTGTGTCCCAACTATGTGCCATGAATCCACTAGGATGTTGCTGTTTGGTGAGGAAAGCTGGTATTAAATGCACACAGGAGAAAGAAGAAAATGAAGGCATATAAGTTTCTGAATTAGTCAGACAATAGCACCTAAGGCAGACTCTGGGTTTGTGTGATGTCTACACTCAAGACAGTGATGAAGAATGGACACTGTCTGCTTAACTCTAACCTTTCAGGAGTTGAGAGCTGGGTGTTTGACCTCCATTTCAAAGAGGTCCCTGTGAGCTGACTGCAACTTTTCCTTCTCACAATTAATTGTGCAATGAGCTGGAGTCCAAAAGCCAGTCTGAACTGGTCATGACTGTCTTGGACTTAGATGTACTAGGAGATAGCTAAATCCATATTAGACTTCCACGGTGGGTGTTTTGGATAAAAGCAGTAAATCCTTCACACCCTTGACAAACTTCTCAAGGATTTTCTTTTAACTTCTGATTTAAAGGAGGAACAGTTTTCTTTCAACTTTAAAAAAAGAAAAAGTAAAAAAAAGTAAAAAGGATCTGTGTGCTTGGGAGCAAAAATTTAAGTCTTATCCAGTCTCTGAAAGGGACCAGTCTATGATCATTCTATGCACTTCAATCTACAGGCTTCACTTGTTGCAGAAAAGCCCAAGGCAGCAATAGAAGTATAGCTGCTGGTTATGTCCATGCCTGCATTTAATGTAGGTAAGAATGTACTAGTTAGAATTACTGCTCACACCAGGACTACAGGTAGCATTTTCTATTCAATTGCCAGTAAGCACTTTGGACTTGGTTCTCTGTTCTAATTTTACACCAGTGGAATTATGCTGACTTAGAGCCCATGCAACACAGCAAAAATCAATTCTTGCATTTGCAACAGGACCTAAATTCAATTACAGGTATGTATAATTTTTCTTTCCTGTTAAAGAAAACAAAACACCCCTAACAAAGTTATTGTGTTGTTTGTAACTGGTGAGTTAAACCAATTGCCAGAGCTACTCCCAGTGGGCCCCTGTATTTGGGATGATCTTAAAATAACCCATCATTTCTTAGCTCCTATTATGAAACAGTAGCAAGAAAAATAAGCAGAGTACTGCTTCACTTTTGTCTAATTACTCTGGCAGACGAAGGTGTGAAATGATTAGCCAGTAACATATGGGCTTGAGCTTGGAGAAGTTCCCAGTGAGAATTCTTTTTATTCCAGGCATATTTTATCATTTAATTTAAGGGCGTTAATCCATGGGTGAGCCTGTGCCTGCCACTCTCTCACTTGCTTTCTCGTGCTTATCAAACATATTCCTAATCTTAATCATGCTGTCTTCTGCTTACTTGCTAACAGTGTAAATAACCCCCTGGCCTGATGCTGATGACACTGGTGGGTGGGGAGTTGTATTGTGATGTGGATCCTGATCTTCACATGACAGCCATAAAACTGAGAATTTACTGTTTGGGTACAATAAGGAGGCCTAACAATGTTGATCATATCAACCAGTCCCATAATGAAAAAAAGTGCCCTTTTCTTCCTCTCAGAAACACATTTTTCAGTGCTGTGAACAGGGCTGTGTCACTACTGCTTCTACTTGAACACTGAAGCAGTATTTCAGCTTGCTAAGTATAGGCAGCATAGGAAGGCACACCCACGCAAACACCAGTTTTCCACTTCTACTTTAGTCGCAACATTCCCCAGTTCTGTATATTTAGCTTCTATCTGAGGTGCCTAGAATGCTTGCCTTAAAACAAGCAAGCATGCATTCTCTTCATTCAGCTAGTCAAGACAAGAATTGCATCGTTTGGTGTAATAACGTACAACTTTACATGTGGTCATTTGTTTAATCCCCGGTACTCTGCTTGTGCTGACTGAAGCTCTGCAGCCAGCAGATAACAATGTGTAGAGTAAACAGACAAGGTTTCAATTTTCAAACATGGGAAACTTAATCCCTAATCTGGATGCTCCAAATTGCCATTTAGACATGTAAATGTCAATTTTCTGCACCGAAGTGCCAATTAGAGTGTCTGAATTCATGACTTGGACATCACATTAAGTCACCCATTGGGTTATATCCATTGTTTTATCTATCTGAGTGGACATTATGTGCTGTAAGTAATTATGCTTTGTTCCATACAAGTAAATCAATTCATTCAAGTAGCTTTCCAGAAGAAAGTCATTTCAGCAGAGCAGAAAATATTAAAAACAAGTAGCTGGTGATGTGACAGTGTGACACTCACCTATGTGCCTCCTTTGTTCCTCATCAGCACTGCATAAATTGCTGGTGCCTTAGAGCCTCCATTTACCGTAATTTCTAAAAAGTATCTTAATCTGAGCTCGGCCATTTGGGAACCCTGTTCCTGTGGCTGCATTGCAGTCTCCCTGCTGTGCTCCCTGAGCTCAGTGGATTATTTGGGGTGCTCATGAGCAGACAAAGTGGGAGCCACACCATGCTGTGCTGCAGACAGCTGGGAAGCCTGGGTTGTCGGGGAATTCAGGCGTCCCTCACTCCGCACATTCCAGGGCACTAATGGACATCTTAAAATAGGATTCTGGGTGTCGTTTTGTCCATCCCCCACTTTCAAAACAGTGTTTAAGTGGCCTTGAGAAAATGAGATGAAATAATACCCGCCATGCTTTTCCCTAAAATGCCTTAAAATGCTGTAGGCAGAGAGGCGCAGGCAGAGGCCACTTTAACCCCAGCCTTTTCTGAGCAACAATGTCTAATATGTCTTTCACATTACAGCAGAGATTGTAAAATGAGGTGTAATTTACAGCTTTAAGAGGGTGAGGAAAAGAGCAGCCAAAAACTGGCAGTACAATAATCTTTTCCCAGGCAAGAACTGTACAGTGTCTTACCTGTTTATTTTCTTCACTCTTTCCTTGACCAAAATGACCATTTCAGAATTTCTGAGGAAAGAAAAGAAACACCTGTAAATTACCCCTGGAACAAGCCCATATTGTTTGCCTAGGGATTTGAATGAGTTTTAATAGGCATTTTCTTTGTCTTGGTTGCTTACTGTAGACATGCCATTGTCAGAGCCCTGGTCACACAGGCACTCTTAGAAAGACAGACGATGTGGCAAATGAGAAATATTGCTGGGTAGAGACAGGGCTACTTTCAGTGCCAGGGACTCTTCTTTCCACACTGTGAACCCTCACAGCTTTGCAAAGAAACTGCATCAGCTCCTGCACATATGGGGTACAAATGTCCTTTAGCACAGGCAAACTTCCTCTTCCTGGGCAGGTAGGGTTTGGGAAGGCTTGAAAGTGGGAGATCCCAGCCCATTGTTAATGTGTCCTGAGCTCCCATAGCTGCTTTGAACCTGAAACCACACATGGGCTGAAAGTGCTCAGTTCTTGGAGTTCACTGTGCTGATGCCCAGCTTGCTTCTCCTCTTATGAAGCAGACCTAGCCAAATCTCACCCTGTTGTGCTGTGACTGTGGGTCTGGTCCTGGAAAAGCACTACTTAAAGTATGAAATTACTCCTGTCCTAAATAAAGTGAGGAAATTAGCCAGACAAGAGGCTGACAGGACCCCCTTGCAGAGAGCCAGCAAAAAGGCAAGCAATTTGTGACTGCAGCAATGAAAAAGAGCTGCAGCCACTGAATGTAGTAATGATCTCAGTATAGTTTTGGTGGGGGGAACCATGACGATTGGCATCTCTAAAATAAAAGTTCCCAGGATCCTTCATCAAAGTGCAGACAAAGACAAGCCCATGCATAGCAACACGATAGCTGCACATGCATGTGTGGTTACTCACTATGTGCAAGGCATATAAGGGAATATAAATATATATATATACACACACAATATATGGGAATATAAGTGAATCGATTTTCATGTAAATGATAGTCAGCCAATAAGTTTTGTATCACCTAATTTTCATTTCCTCTTACACAAACCAAAAAGGAAAAAAACCAAACAAGTGAGCTACCATTCCCAAGCTCTGCTTTACTTCCTATCCTTCCTCAGAGATTCAAGGCCGTGGCTCATTAAAGTTATTTTCTTTGCACATACTCCTCCAATCCACATATGGAATCAATACAAAACAAATGATCTGACCTATTAGAACAAAGGGTTCAGAGTCTTGTTATGAGAAGTTTGTGGCAACCTATTTTTTGATCAGTGCTCTGTGAGAGAATACTTGCAAAACACTGTACTAAAAAGTTATAGATATTTTAATTTTTTGTTATGGAAACTTCTAAATATAGAGAGAATATATTTATCTAGGTGCCTATTCTCTACTCAGCTTTCAAAATTAACTTCTAATATAAAACTGTAGACAGTTTCTTCACTGCAAATAAAAAAAAATTATTCATATGCACCAAAATTACAAAGGCAAAACACACTGTGCCTTGAGTTCCTCCCTCTGCCTTGTTCCCAGGAAGCATTAAGAAAGTAGAGTTCAGTTTCTAGAATAATCCTACAGAGGTATTCTGCATAATATGGGGAAAAAAAAAAAAGAAAAAAGAGTCAGAAGTCTGCACCGGTTGGGATGGTGAAAGGTGTTCTCTTCCTGCAACTATTTTGTATTCAGATACAGATAATAACATGGGGCAGTTTAGCAAAGGAAGTCTGGAAAAGAGGATCCCTCTTTTGTCAGCCAAGCAAAGTGTCACCTTTCTGTGAAGTGTAAACCTTATTTTTCTAGAAATTTGTTTCATTTTAGAGGGACAGTGCCATAAAAAAGCACCCTTCTTCCTATGCAGCAGTTCAAAGGCTTCGGGCAAACCACGGAAGTTGCCCACTACTGTCTGTCAAAATAAGGTTTAGTTTAGAGACCAGCCTCAGAAATCTTCAACCCTAAAGCAAATGGTCGTAATCCCTCAGAGAGACTTTTCCACAAAGTTTTATTACTCTCAGATTAACTCTGAACATTTACAAATAGAGGTCTGAATATCTACAAAGTTAGCTTAGCAATTTGAGGTGAACTAACAAGGTTCGTAATGTTGCTTCATGAAGCAATTTAAGAATGTGACATTGTCTGAAAGATTTACTTAAGCACTGTGGAGAATTCTGTAGTTCCTGTTATTTCTGCAAGGCTTGGCTGGGGAAATGATGAACACCAATATGAAGCTATAACACAAAATTGATTTTATAATTTTTTTCCAATAATCTTCAGCTAAACAGGCAGACAGAATTTTTGGAAGTAAATGTATAGAAAATCATGAAATTATACATGGAACATATGTGCAGACACATTCAGTCCACATCTCAAGGGCTAGAGACACTTTTCCCTTTGGAAAAATACAGACTACTCATTAACTTGTTCAAGGCCAAAAATTAGTCATTGGGTAAATTAAATTAAACTCACTTGAAATGGAATTAAAATGATGGAAAACTGCTGAATATAGTTTTTGTAACAATTAGAGTTGCTCTACCAAAATTAATGAAAAGCTCCATCTTAATCAAGTCATAGTCCTGTCAGCATCCCTCTTTGTCGTTCTCTATTGTCATTTAAATAGCTAATCTTCCTCTCTTCCTTGCCACAATTTCTACCCTTCGTATCAGCTAGCACTTCTTAGCACCCAAGTTCCATGGAAGTTAACGAAACAGTCGGGAAAACCAGCTGATTTAGTCTTCCCATGGCTGAAGAAAAGCAGATACACTCACTGGGAACACAAAACATAAATGAGGTGACATGCTACTTTTAAAAAACCATGGAAGGTAGAGACCAAAATAGTCTCTTAAGTCAACTCGTCCATCTCTCTAGTTGGGCAGAATCATTTCCAACAGGAATAGTTTTTATGGTTTTAACTAATTTGGTTTTAAGAATCCCAAGTAATGAGGCTTTCATAATATTCCAAATTTATTCTGATTAATCCTTTCATAAACCATATCCACAAACTCTTCTTTTTGCTCCTTTTTTTCTTTTTGTTGTTGTTAGAAATACTATAAATAAAAATTACTAATTTCAATACCATGAAACAAGCCATGTGAAATATAAACATTGTGTTGAGTGAAAACGTTTTCAAACGTGACCATTTCTGAGACATCCATCAACATATGCCACACCTCATAGATTCTTTAGCTGTGCACTCAATGAAAGCCATTAATGTATTCAGAGGCAGCTTTATCAAGAGAGAACCAATTTCATGAATGATTTGATTAACTTGAATCTCTCTAGGCTTCTGTAGGAAAATAATCAGTAGTACCTGCTACAGAGATGCATGGATAAAAGTAAAGCTATGCCCATGCAGACAACATATTGCTCAAGTTATATTTATCCCCAAGGTAGCAAATTGGTATTCTTTTTTAAGATACTAGAGTAAGCAATGGATGCTGGAAGGAAGGATTGTGTCTTCCCAATAATGGGAATAGATGCTCTATAAACTTTCTTCCAAAATTCCAAGATAAATGCTTTAACTGATAGTTGAAATTTAATGAAAAATCATAAAATATAAAAATAAACTTGCAAAATATACATCATGCACTACCATTAGACGATGTTTTGATGCTTTGCTGGCAGGGGAGCAGAGCAAAGGATGGGACAAGGGGATAGTCTCTCAGTTGGGAGGGACAGGGAGCACTGGGAAAGGGCTTCTCAATCCCACCAGAAAGTGATCGATGGACAAACTTTGCCCTTCCTGTACTAAATACAGTACAAAATAAAAAGAGACAGAGGGATTGGAGGTGAGATAACTGTCCAGTGAACAGAGATGCACACCTGCCCAGGTTGCTCTTTAAAGCACAGCAATAGCTGCTGGGAGGCTCAATGACCATTTAATGAAACAGTGCCTTTTTTTTTTTACATGTAAGAAAAGGTTTTGGTCTTGAAGCATGTGAACAGTTAGCTGCCATAAATCAGGAGGACTCACAGGAATGAATAGACAGCTAGACAGTACTTTTCCACAGTAATGTCATGAGAACTATACTCTGAGAAATATGCCAAGATATCGTTACACTGGGAATCACAACACAGTAATGAAGTAAACCCCACCAAATGACACCTGCCTACATCATCCTTATTAGGCAGTAGCAGCATTCCACCCTTTCCTCTTAGTTTTCACCTGCTTTATTTAAAATTGGAGCAGAGACTTTTCTTTGCATAAAGATTAGACTTATGTCCTGGACATTGTTGTCACACAGCAAAAGGGCAATGGGAAAACCAAACAAATTTCACAACCATCACATACCCCAAATAAAAATCCAGGCTTTTCACTGTGATTGTGGTTTGTCAAAATTGTATTGTAAGCATGAAGTCTAAAAGGCCTTTCCTTATTACAGAACAGTATTTTACTCAGCAACGAAACTGGTAAAAAACCCAGCTTCAAGGAAGTCAGACAGTTTCTCCCAGTCAAGAGAATGGCTACAGAGTGCTCAAAATTTAAAAGGACCTAGTAGTTCATTCACATCACTCCCACTCATTCCACCCCAAAGCACATGTACTGATAGCAACTCTGGTATTCTCCAAGACACACATCTTCCAACAGAAAGTCCGAGAAGTTAATTTTCTTAATGACAACTATGTGCCCTTAAACAGATGACCCAGGTCTTTGAAAGTCACAGAATAGGGACAGATTGGACATTCTACTTATTATACATTACGTTTTTCTAAACCAGAAGATGCAAGAGCTGTTCTAAAGAGCATTCATTATTGCAATGTTGTAAATGCTCTGTTTTTCAGCTGGGCACAGTCTTGCTTTTTGCAGCCGTGATTTTTCATCTTTAGATACTGTGCCTACAATCTGGTGCCAATAGAAATTCCAAATTGATGCCTGTTTGCTTTGTAAGTACAAGCGATCAATCAGGACACCTGGAGACCAACCCCATGGAATTATTTTGCTTATTTTCAGTGTAGATTCCAAGAAATGCTTCTCTAAGATATTAGGGCATTTGGGTTGGGCACACTTTTAGTTATTTCCATCTTTCCCAGCACTGTGACCTCTCTGCTGTTTTCCCCTATTTTCTTTCAATTTTTCCTTCAAGCTCTTGCTTTTTTTTTGCTTTTTTTTTTCTGGACAATAATTTTTTTCCCCTTTTCAGGGCCTATCTCACTGAGCACTTGGTCAGAAAAAATTAAAACTCTGCTAGATTTTCATGACACAACAATTGTTGGAAAAACAGACATTATATTATTGTCATCTTAAATGTAAGCCTGAATCTAAAAAATTTTACATGGGCTTACATGTGTTCCAATGTATCCTTGTGATTTTTCCTCTAGAAGTCTTTTATGTATCAAATTGATTTGTTATGCTTCACAGATATGATTACAAATCCCTGAAAACTAACCAGTGAATATCAGTAATTTGAATCTATGAAGCACATCAGTCAATACATTCACTCTGAAACCCCCGTGACATGCTCATAACAATGCTTCATTTTTATCAGCTTCCTTACATATCAATATTTATAGTATCATTCAGACATTTATTATTGTTGAATAGTAATGCTTAGGATCAAAAAAAAAAAAAGGAAATAGAAATCATTAAATGCAGAGCACGTGTTTAATAGCTTGCAGATCTCAGGGAGTTTTCACTGGTTTGCTTTGCATTCACACTGGAAGGCTGTGGTCCTTCCAACAAAAGCCAACAGAAGAGCTTCCTGAATTGAGGTAGCAAACTCTTTCTTGATAATTTCAATCACCATGTTCAGGTTGGGCTTATCCCTGGTGCTAATGGGAAGCAAAAGGCTGCACAACAATGCATCCCTTCCCCACCACATCTGTAGTACATGTGCCTTTGCCATGGCTCACTCCTGGCCATGTATGCTAAAACTTCCCCTCTAACTCCAATTAATCCCTACTTCCCTACACTCTCCTAGATCTTAGGATCTCAAAGTCATTTTTAACCACTAAACTACTTATTCTAATGACAGTCCTTGCAGAATGGTACAAAAATGAGGGCATTAGGGAGCACAGCACACTATGAGATGTGCTTTAGGCCATCCCCATCTCTCCTAAAAGCCACTGCTGCATGTTGCTACAACACTGCAACCTCATCATGCCTGCTCACTACAGAGCTTGTGCTCCAGAATAAGTGGGTACCCACCTTTGTGAATGCTGCTCTAAATTCACATCCAGAGACTCCTTTTTCTTTCTTTCCCCTCACAAACACACTCTATGTGAAACTCCTGGACAAGGGAATTTCAGTAGGAAAGATTAAATATTGGCAAAGTTGTGAGTATCTGAAAACAGGATCTCACAAGAGGAAGTGCCAGGCAACATTAATAGGCTGTGCTACCAGCCTCGCCTATAACATATCTCTGTTTACTGAGTAAGTAATGTATAATTATGATGATTGATTCAGTCTGCTAACTAGCCAGAGCTGTCAGAACTTGGCTGTCTGCACAGTTGACGGAAAGAGGACCATAATAATTTCTAAATGTGACTGATAATTTGGTTTACATTTTTCACATTGTTAGCTCATGCACATTGGGATTTCAGGCTGGTAGGGAATAGATAACATTTCTATTACTTTTGCCTGGTTTTATCTCGGTTCTAAACAGTTGGTTTGCTTTGGACGAGTGGTATTAGCAGCATCCTGGCATTCTTTATGTGTCTGGCACTTTTCTATTTTTTATTCCTGGACAGTACACCAAGGAAATATATTCTGGCATGTGGTCTTTACCTTTTCCTGAGCCAAGTTAACCCATCAGTGTATGTCTAAATAGAGACACTTGCAATGTTCATAGCTGTTATTGCTAAAGAACAATTTTGCTATATTGCTATATATGCCAATGTTCAGAGTGTACAGTTACAGAGGAAGTTTATTTGACTTCTGATGTGCACGCAACTGCAAGCAACTATCTCCAAACTCGTCAATTGCTCACTGAGTCCACAGGCCCCATTTTAATAGCTTTCCATAGATAAAGATTAAGTGCTGCAACACCATTCCCCTATTTTGAAGGGAGTTAGAAGAGTTTCAAAGTTGCTTTAGTTAATGGTATGATCTTAACAGAGATGAGGGACTAGATTTAGCCCAGGAAACTTGTGTTCATTGCTTTTCATCAATCTGAAGATGGCAGGAGTTTGGAGAAGAGGCACCCTTCAAATGCTGTAGGTGTTCTTCCCTTGCTCCCTTCAAATATACATTAAAGAGACTGGCCTTTCAAGACCCTGTTTCCTATGGAAAAGCATGGAAGCAGACCCAGTTCTTTGCTTAAAATAATTTCCGACAGGTGTTTTCTTGATTTGTGGCATCAAATACGGTATTCCTGAAGGATGCTATTTTTATACACACACTTGGCAGAGCACAGAAGACAAGTGTGCCAGACTGAGAGGGTCCTCAGGTACCCAGTCCACACCTATGCCACGTCACATGGACCCTTTCAAAATCATACCAAGCCTGACATTAGGTTTTCTCTTTCCTCCATCTGTAAACAGGAAACTGTTTCTCAACCTGGTTCCTGAGTTGGTCAGACACTGCCTTCTGACCCAAAACCAAATGTGTTCCCATATGGCTCATGCCAAGAAGGTCCTTACCCTTGAAAAGATATTTTACCTCCTCATGTCAAACCCATAAATGCATCTACATAGCAGCTGTCATCATTTCATGTGTCACTAAGCTTAGTTTTACGGTTTCTTATAAAGAAGGTCCTGCTTTTCCCAGCCCTGCTATTTTCCTTTCTCTGTGCCTAGTGCAGCCAGAAATCATCTCTATTTACGGTCACCACACAATGTATTTGGGCAAGGTACAAGATCTTTGCATAGCTCTGCTTGTGCTACCCTCTCACTCCTAGAAACTCTTCAGCCCTTACACCTCGGGAGTGGATCTTGACCACCCTACTGCCAAATTATGGAAAGTTTCTGCAGCTTTTTGGTTTTTTTCTTGCAGTCATTTCCAAATGATGAACTTCTAGTGTATAGCAGAATTATTCCCTCATGCACAACCTTGATTTCAAGCTTTTGAATGAAATTCTCAGATCAGCCCCATTTCTGTGTGCCAGTCCACTCCTCTCCATTAACGGTGTCTCCCAGGCACTTTGTCTTCGGTAAGTTGTATTTGATATTAGTTAATTTCCTAACAGTCCTGATAAGTTCATTAATGAAAATAGTGACTAGAATCAGTGCCAGACCTTATCCTTGAGGAACTCTGCTAATGGTCTCTTGTCAGGCTATTTCCCTTTAAACCCTATCTGCTGCCATCTCCCTGGAAGCTGGGTCCTTACCTACCTGAGGATTTCTCTGTGAATCCCCATCATGTGCATTTTATTCATAGCTCAAACATGATGGTGCCATGGATACCTTCCCTGACTCTAGATAGACAGGATCTGGAGCATTCTTACAATATAATTTCCTTAACAGAGGAAGCCATTGACTGTTCTCATATGTTCTCTCTTTTTATTATAAAATCAAGGTGCAGTACAATCCCATTTTTCTTTAATATCTTCCTTTCAGATTCTTTAAAATCTCTGTTAAAATTATGACCCAGTATTCCGATGAGATTTACCCAGGTCATTTTCTGTTTTCTCTCACTCTCTCAATATCAGCAGTATAGGTGCTGGTGACCCGGTGCCATCCCACATCTGTCAGGTTTGTTCAGGTTACATGCACCCAGACAGGAATGACACATGAGAGCAATTCCAGTTCACTGGGGTGGGATGGAGAATATCTCCCTGCTCTAGCTTTCCCTTCCCAAGTACCAGATGTCCTGGTTCTGGGCAGGCCAGAGTCAAC
This sequence comes from Porphyrio hochstetteri, assembly GCA_020800305.1. Lineage (NCBI taxonomy): Eukaryota > Metazoa > Chordata > Aves > Gruiformes > Rallidae > Porphyrio > Porphyrio hochstetteri. The sequence continues at coordinate 61,137,539 of CM036908.1, read as the reverse complement.
CTCCTCGGGCAGCCAGCACAGATGAGCTGAGTTAGCACAGGTGAGCTGAGTGATTCGTTCCAAACATTGCCAAATGAGAAAAGTGGCCAAAATTGTACCTCTATACTGACTCATGTATGGTGGCCAATGCCTTGTGGGGGTGGTTGCAGCAATGGATTCAGAGCAACTGGCAGCGCAGAGGCAAACCTATCTGGGCTGCTCCACTGTGGCAAGATATTTCTGCCCAGTTAGAGAACCTAACTGTAAAAGTATGTCATATAGATGTCCACATACCCAAGAGCCAAGCCACTGAAGAACATCAAAACAACCAGCAGGTCGATCAGGCTGCTAAGATTGAAGCGTCTCAAGTAGACCGTTTTTGGCAATGTAAGACTGTTAATGTAAGCAACGTGTACCCCAAGGGGATTTAATTTTAGGTGAGGACAGCTGCTAATTTCTTGATGTATAACCAAATCAGTCCATGGCAGATGGTCTAAAAAATAGATAAATGATGTTATGAACCTCCCAAATACTCTGAAAAATGTAAGATCTGAGCATGATATAGATGGTGTGGGGAAAAAGGGGTGGATAATGTCCTGGTCTGGCCAAGCCAGAGTCAACCTCCCCGAGCAGCCAGCACAGGTGAGCTGAGATAGCCTGGGTTGTTTTCCACACCACCTGACATCACTTCCCCATAAAAGGGGTTGGTTGGGGAGGCACATTGTGTATGGTGCCTTCAGGATAATCTGAGTATGGCTGGGGTGGTACTCCTGTTATGCAGCACTCTGTTGTTTTTGTCTTGGTAAGGTATTTTGTGTTATCACTGGGTGTGAGTGTAATTGGCTGTTATTGTTCTAAGGTCATGGTCGTTTTTGTCAGCAAACTGTCCTTATCCTAACCTGCCCATGGAGGTTCTGTCTCTTTCTCCTCTAGGAGTAAGTGAGTGAGCGAGCAAGTAGTGTGTGGTGCTCAGCCACTGGTTGAGACTGAACCACCACACAAGACTACCAGACTTTGATGAATGTAGGGCTTCATTCTGAAATGCAATTTTGATTTTGTTGTGTTAGTTTTTGAGGTCTATTTATTTCTACTTTTCTGTTGTGCAGCCAGGCTTTATTTGCACACAACACTAGCGGCTCTGACTGTGACTGCCTTTGTGCACGCATTCTCCCAAGTTGAAGTAGTTTATGTTTTACTACTAGGAACCTCCTCTGCCTACAGTCTCAAAGGGTCTGAGGATATCAATCAGAATGTTTCAGATAAATTGAGAGCTATGGAAAAAAAATGTATACAATGGTACTTTAGTTTTAAATGTTTGGTCTGTATAAAAATAAGCAGCTAGAAATGCCAGAATCAGTTGCTCCACAAGAAAGATTGAGGTGTTTCCTGCACCTGGACTAGTTATAGGGAGAGGCCAAGTGAGCTGAGGGTATCTCAATGCTGAAGGGGGCAAAGCAGCCATGGAACCAAGATGCAATAGTCACCTGATCTTCTCTTCACTCTCTCAACACACAAAAGCAGCAATACACTTCAATAAATATCATTAGAGGTTCTCTCTGGCCCTCCATCACTGCTTCACCTCTTTATCTTCCCAATTTCTTCCTTCGAAGAAGAAGCAAGATCCTCTGCTTCAACCTTAAGCTGCAAATTCAGTTTTTCATATGCTGTTGGGAAGCCTACAACTCTGCAGTCATTCTGCTTCTAATTTGTCGTATAAATGCAGTATATCAAGTAAGGATCATCCTGATAATTGATATGCATATACATATGGGTAAAGAAATATAGCATTCATTTTTCATGCATAATTACACACAAATATATATGTGTGGTATTTCAGATAGTAAAATGAATTGCTGTAAATTCACTGCAATACACCTTATTTAAGCCTCTCTTAAGCCTCATTTCCTAACTGTTTCAAATCATTTCAGGACTTTTTTTTTTGCTGTTGCTTTTTAAGGAGGAAAAATATCCTAGTAAACACTAATTGGCAAAACCTGTTTTATTTGGAATAAAATAGTCCTACTGAGGAATAATTCTTCTCCAGTAAGTTTTTTTTATTGTCAGACTAGTAAAAATGAGTTAAATGTTATTTTGATTCATCCATAATAATCTGTTTATAGCTATGATGGTTATTTCTGTTTTCTACAGAAGCAATCACTTGCTAGATAGAATGGTACCATAATCTTAATTTATCACATACACTTTTTTGCTAGCAGCCAGCTAACTGCAGTAAATATCCCAGTTGGAACAAAGGTGCAAATAATCAATACATTTGTTCCGTTTACACCAATAATGGTGCATAGTAAGATTTATCAGCTTCAGTACAAAGGAGGTGCACTACTCAGTTGATTACTCTTCAATAGCTGACATGCATTTGCGTTTCACTTGTCTGTAAATATGACAACAGACTAACTATTCATGGAAAATGATTGAATGTGCTACCAACACCCTGTCATGCAGAGATATTTCCCTCCTGGTTTTTTTTCTTTTTTATGAAATCCTCTCTTAGATCCATATACCTTGCTTTCCCTCCATGGGAAGAGATTTCAATTAGCTGGCTGCCTACATTACCAGCTCACACCAAAGACAGGACTCATTTTAATTCAAACCCAGAAGTATTGTTTGCAACAGAAAAGAATCGTAGTTCATGATGGCAAAATTTGCTTCAGCTGTCTGAAATTGCTCAGAACATTTAGGGGTTTATTATCTAAATGCTGATTTGATTATCAATACTCCAATTGGAATACAAGAAATACTGTCACAGCTTGGAAGCTGAGTAGGCTGGATGGAGAAAATTTATGATGAAGAGAGCCCCCAGAGCAGGGGCCTGCTGAGAGGGAAGAGACTTAAGTGTCTGTTAATGAAGCAACTTTTTATGTACTCTCTTCTGGCATCAGGCGCTACATTAAAAACTTACAGTCTCTAAAAATTGGGTTGGCAAGTGTCTAAGGCACACTTTATAGGGACTGAGACCTTGTTCTCCGGCTTTTCATGTGCTGTTTGTTTACAGTGTCAGGTACAGGAACGTTTTCCTTTTGCTGCAGAAAGGTAAAGTGCAGTAAGATGAACAGCTGATCTAGGATGACAGGCTGACAAGAAGCCACTGAGCATTACATGTTTACATATGCTTTTATTTTGCTAGCAGCTGACACACTGCAGTAAATAACTGCTGGGACAAAGGTGAAAATGACCAATAGATCCATTCTGTTTAAATCAATAAAATCATTTCTTATACATCAGGGATGACATGATGTACATTGATGAGGTACTCACAGCACCCCTTGCTTTTTCTAAGGGTAACCCCTCCATGCAGCATTTTCTGAGGTGATTTCCTCTCTATATTTTCTCCACACTTTTAAACCCCAAACTAAGACACTCATTATTATTAGGTTTGGGAACCTTGGCCCAAGGGTCTCCACCAATCCCTGGTGCAACAACATAGAATTACATTATGGTAGTAGTGACAAAGTGTGGGAGAAGAAGAGACAATGCTTTGGGCAGCAGAGCTTATCAGTGTGTGGTCTGACTACCAGCCCTTTGTGGGCTGAGAAAAATTACGTGGAGGGAAGAAATTTATAATTGTGTATTCTGTTACCATAGCTTTATTAGCCATGAAGTGATAGGAGTCAAATTCCAGGAAAAGGGGAGATGAGTGGTTCTGCAAGTAGGAATAAAGGGTTGAGTCATAGAATCATAGAGGTTGGAAGGAACCTCGAGAGATCATTGGGTCCAACCCCCTCCAAAGCAGCCTCCCTAACTCATATTGCACAGATAGGCATCCAGATGGGTCTTGAATATCTCCAGAGAAGGAGACTCCACCACCTCCCTGGGCAGCCTATTCCAGTGCTCTGTCACCTTCACTGTGTAAAAGTTCCTCCTCATGTTGGTGCGGAACTTCCTATGCTCTAACTTGCAGTCATTGCCCCTGTCCTGTTCACACAGACCACCGTAAAGGGGCTGGCCATTTCCCCCTGCATCCCATACATAAGATATTTATAAACATTCATAAGGTCCCTCCTTAGTCGTCTTTTCTCCAGGCTGAACAGTCCCAGCTCACTCAGCCTTTCCTCACAGGGGAGATGTTCCAGGCCCTTAATCATCTTCATAGCCCTCCTCTGGACTCTCTCAAGGAGATCCCTGTCTCTTTTATACCAGGGAGCCCAGCACTGGACACAATACTCCAGGTGGGGCCTGTCCAGGGCAGAGTAGAGGGGGAGGATCACCTCCTTCGACCTGCTGGCCACACTCTTCCTGATGCATCCCAAGATCCCATTGGCCCTCTTAGCCACCAGGGCACACTACTGGCTCATGGCCAACTTGTCATCCACCCAGAAAAGCTCATTGGGTTGTCTTGTGCTTTTTTTTTTTGCACTTGTTAGAGAAAGAGTCTCATCCAGATCGTACTTCATCAAAGTTCATTAGCTCACTGTATTCACATTGTTACCAGTGATATTCTCACAGCGCTTAAAAAAAGAAAATGGATTAACTATGTACAGTGACATATACCCAGAACTGTGCTAAAGAAAATCATTTTAGATGGCACTCAAATATTAAGAAATGTCAAATTTCTGCTCACCCACAATTTTTCCTTCCAAATAAAATAGTCCTATTGAAAATGTGCATCATCTAAAAACAGTCATGAGGTTAAAGCTGCTGCCTGGACAAGTGAATAATGTGTCCTCACTTAAAATTGAAAGTCTTTGATTTTGCACTTTTCAAACTGTTCTTTTAAAATGGGCATTTTTTTTCATTTTTTGGATGGTTCCTATTGTTCCTTTATAGCTTTCTTGTCATGTGCAGTCAGTGGGGGTTTGAGTCTTTGCCTCTAGCACAGGCTGCTCATATTTGCGTTATGGGAACTAATTAACTGCTAGGAGGAAAGCGCTGCTTTTCAAAAGTGGGATAGACAGATCCAGGTGGCCTGTCCAGGTATGAGGCCCAGCCATGTGTTGAAGCCCACCTCAGCTATGGTCTTTCTTTTGTAGTTGCATTGTCATGAAAGGGTGACAGAAATGGGCCAGTGGGATTTGAATTTGAGGGTCTGGTGAGATAAGTATCTTGTTCTCTTCCCTCCTCCAGAAACATGGTTACTGTCCTGTCAGAACAGGGTGCTTAAACTTCTTTGAGGGAACCTCTTTATGCCCAGTGAATCTAAGCCCTACCACTGGAGGCTGTTCTGAGCAAACATGCATACACAGGCGCACACACCCTCAGGACATCAGACTTCACAGAAAATTTATATTTTAAAAGCCACGATCAGAAACTCAGTCATTTTTTAAAAAATCCTTGTCTTTTTTCAAATCTGAGAAGATCCCGCTCATGTAAAAGCTGCTACAGTGTGTGCCACAAGCAACCAAGAATACTTGCATGAAATGTTTGAAAAATGTTTCACCTATAGCATAAAACTAAATAGTGCTGGTTCACCACTCTCCTGGTGCCTTACAGCACCAAGCAATACCCTCTATCAGAGTATTGCAATGAGGGAAAATAATCCTGTGACATTAGGAAGCCAGAGTTAGCTCAGTTCTCAGCCTCTACCAGCCATGCTTGTGCCAGAGAGAGATTAGCCTGCCTCTAATCGCAGTTTTGGAAAGCTCAGCATGCCTTTTGGATTAACCAGCTCCCACTACAGATGTAACTGGCACCAGTCGGGCAACAGCAAATTCTTTTCTGTGAAGTTAAGCTGCAGTTCAGCTACAAGTCCAGCTTGCACCCCTAGATCACTTAGACCTCCTTGGAGGAGACCAGGGCCTGAGCTTAATGTGATCTGTGATGCCTGTGGGGTTGTAAACCAAATTTCTCCAGGAAGGCACATCTCATGATTGTCATTTGCAGTGTCACACTCTCGTGAGCCTGATTAATATGAATGTAGTGGGATAGAGGAAGAGCCTCCCAACCCTTGAATATATTTATTCCCGAGTAAAGCAGCATGTCTGACAGGAGCTCTCAGAACTGTAAAGGTTTATTGCCTCATAATGGAATAAAATGATTAATTTAGAATAGGTCTGTAGCCACTTGTAAAATATTTCATTTTAATAATTTATACTAATGGAATATATGATCTAGGGAGGGTCACATGGGTTGCTCGTGGGCAGTTGTTGACAAGGCAAATGTGGCTGAGGAGACCTGGGCTGGACTCTTCTTTGCTTGTCCCTGATGGACTTGTAGCATGTTAAAAAGAGAGAGTAAGAACCAGCAGGAGACAAAGCCTTTAATTCGTTTACTCCTCATGTCGCTGCAGAGTGCTCATCAGATGGCAGAGCTGATCAGCTCAGCAGGTTCCTAAAACGTGCACAAGGAGGAAAAAAACGTAAGCTTTTATCTCTGTAATAACTAATGAATCCTGGTTTCAGTTTCTAATAAAAAATAAAAATTTAGCCTTCTTGCATGAGCACAGAACAGCTCAGTAACAGCAGTCATCTCAGGTCCAAGAGAAGTGCGGAGATTTAGGGGTCACAAACGCTGTTGTGGGTCTGAGTGTTAGAGATGTGGCTGAAGCAAGAGCTAGATGTGATAGGTGGAAATTACGCAGTCTGTACAGAAAGAGGCTTGTATCTCTTTCCACACATGTGCTGTAAGTCTGTTATCTTCCTTTATCCATCTGAACCATGTTTGTGATGGATATTGCTGATGCTCCATCCTGTCCAAAATCTGAGAAAGGACTTTGGGAGCTCAGCATTGCACAGGGACTCTTAACCAGGAGATTTGCAGAAATTCTTCAGTTCTGTTTCATCCGTGCCTTGCTTTATAAATCCTTCTGTGCTCTGACAGTATCATGCAGAGACCGATGTCTCAGCAAGACATTTCTGTCAACCCTTCTATGTGACCGCTAAGTCCATGTAAGAAAAGGCATCTCATAAATATTTTTCAACTCTTTCTGTCAGCATCAATAAATCAGAATCAACAGAACTTGTCCTCACTTCTGTCCTTATTGAAAGAAAAAAGCCACACAGAAACTCCTGATTGTTCAATTCAGCTTTATCTGACAGCATAGAAAAGCATGGGACTTTGTCTTACCTCTGCCTCATTTTTAAACATTAAAACTTGACTTCTGCTTACTGCCTACTTCCCCAGCTCTGCTTCCGTTAAGCTGCAAACATTTTTCTTTCATAACAATTTACATATGTAATTACTACAAGTACTTCAGGAATTGTTTGCTAAAGGCTTTATGTAAATACTAATTATCAGTAATTAAAAATCCACAGCTATTAGGAAGATACTGATAGGGAGAAAATATTGCTTAGGAAGCAACTAACATTTGTCTAGGCAAAATTAAACATCAAATAACTTTCTATCTATGTAATTATATAATGTGACTCATCATCTGCTGCATAAATGGAAGTCCAAATGGGAGAAAGGTGTCCCCACGCACACATGCGCACACACTACAGCCTGCTTACACACTGTGCATCTTCAATACTGCAAACCCATTTCACATTGGGAGCAAGGAACATGTTACTGTTGCAGAAACATTAACAGCTGCATCAAATGTTTTCTATGGCATGCCAAGATCTGGTGCTTCCAGGCTGATGATATGCAAATTTAACTCTCCAGGTTGGAAAATGCACTGGGATTATTCCTTGTGCCAAGTAAGAGAGAAAATATCTTGTGTAAATAGTAGAAATGAAGTGCAGGAACAAATGATACCTGCTTCATATTTTTAGAAAATCTCTGTGGTGGGTTTTCACAAAGCTTGATGTATTTTTTTTAACTGAAAATTAATTTGTTTCCTTATTAACTGTGGTTCAGCATGAATGTACTTGAAGCAGAATTTTGGCCCATCTACAGATGTCAAAGGGCATTTTGCCACTGTTGTAAGTGGAATTATATTTTCGTTTTAGTGATTTATTACAGATTTCAGCAGGCTTTGAATCAGCCTTACTCCATCTAAAATTAATCAACTTTCTGGGCCTGGTGGGAAAAGAAAACAGGTAATCTATGAGCATTAAATAGCAATCCCAAAGTTTGCTCTCTGCTGTACCTGATGTGATGGTAGGGGAGAAAACCCATTAAGCAAGCAGACAGGCAAAGGGGGCAGCAATTTTTACAAGGGGTGCAAAATAGATTTCTGTTCTCAGAGCACAGGCTCCATCTCACTCAAACCTGTCAGGGTAACGGGGCACATGGATGTGCCTGGAGCACAAAGCCACTGCTGATGCTCACCTCTGACAAGAAAATGATGCTGCTTTGAGAAAGCCTCTCTTCCTGTAATAATGCTCAGCCTCGGCACACTCTTTGCATGCAGCCACATTGTCAAAGGGAGAGAAAAGCCACTGGTTGCACGAAGGCAGCTGGGCTGAGCTGCCCCCAGAATTCATTTTCCAGTATGCTTTTATTCATTTCTGTGGAGTTTATTTTTCCCTTTCTGGCTCTGCCGTTTTAGGCTCGGATTCAATAGGGAAACATTTCAATTATCTCTGGATCAGGCCCTCAGATTGTATTGTGTCTGAGGCTTTGAAAATTGCTGTTATCAAAACTATTAGCCAACTTGCTTGTGCTATTTTGGGCTGGCCTGAAAAGGCCTTGATGGGGCATTGAGTGACTAACAAACCATGAGTCAGGCAAGAATAACAGGCGTTTCACTGTCAGGTTTTGACTTCCAGCTTTCAAAGGGTTTCTCATCAAAGAGTCATCCCATCCTCTTCCCCCCTCAGGGAGCTGCCAGACTCAACTCCCCCCCAAGCCGAAGGCCAAAGTCTGGTAGAAGAGGGCAGCTGTTTCTACAAAGCCTGACCTTAGTTTCTTTGGCTCCTGGCAGCAGGACACCACCAGCGTGGTACTGGAGGCTTTCTCTTCCTGGGATGTGAGGCTCACACCACACCAGCTCATGGGCCAGCTCCAGTTAACCCATCACTGGTCTGTCTGCCTCCAGCAGATGATGAGAGCCAAAACAACAAAGTCTAACGCCTGTGGTTCTACATTCACTTCTGCATATTCCTTGCCCTGGGCCCAGCCTGCTTTTGGTATACACTGAGCAGGGAAATTCCCTGACATATGGAAATGCTTAGCTGTCTTGCAGCTCCCTAAAACACAGTTTTCTAGCCTATTAGTAGCACTGGCTTCCTCAGTCCTGCCAGTAACTAATGCTTTAGATCAATATTTTGTTAATTTACAGCATTTCCTCTTTTAACTCAGCATTTTCATTCTTCCCCCTCCTGCTTTCACTTTTTTTTTTCCTCTTTTGCTTCAACAAAGCATGAAATAATTGTTTGTCAAAAGATAATCTGCTCGCTGCTCTATCTGGTTGTAACTAATGATATTTTCTTCAGATTGCTGGGGAGACGTGTAACTAAATAATTTGAGGTCAACCCTTCTGCTCTGCTTGCATGTTGCACTTAGGTACATGCCAGTGAGACCCTCTTGATCTTACTTTACCTTCATTTATTGAGAAGGGTAAGTGCAGCTGTCCCAGACAGAGAGAGCCACTCCCACCAGCCTCTCTCCTTCCCCAGCCCATTCTGGTCTGCTGTAGATGAGAAACTGGACAAAACACAGTGGCAAACAAGGCATAGTTTATGCATTTAGTCACCTAACCCTTCACATTCATCATTTAGGCTTCCTCACAAAATGGGCATGGGGATTCAGACACCAAAGAAGAGTACTACAAAAGGCAGCATGCTGCAGGGGGTGGAGGGGTTTAATCTGTGTGGACCAGAAAGAAATATTTTGGGGCAGGAATGGAAAGGAAAGACCCTTTGGAGAGATCTTTGCTTGGGTCTGATGGAATGTTTACATCAATGCACTGCACTCAGCCTCAATTCTCTCTTCAGGAAGATCCCTTTCTTCCCAAACATGACCAAGTTGAGAAGTCCCATCCTCCTCTTGTTCTCCAACTCACAGGCTAAACCTTCAGCTGAAGAACAAGACAGAGGAAATGAGTTCAAAGCCTCTCTGGTCTGAGGGTGTCAGGACCTGTGGCGTCCAGTTACAGGTGGGACACCAGGATGAGAAGAAATTGAAACAGGGAGGAAGAGAATTTATTTATCACCCCTACTGAAGCAATTTGACTTTTATGGAAGATAAAAACATTCATTACATATATATATATACATACACACACAATGTATAACTGCATACATTAGGTGTTAGCAAAAGCATCAAGCATGAGAAGATCTAGTGCCCCATTTCAGTGAATAGAACGCCATGGATTGTTATGAGTGACTTAAGAGAAAAGAAAAGCACTGTTTTTTCCAAGAACACAAGTGAGATGAAAGTGCTTGTCATCCTCTGGTGAGTGGCATGTCATTGTAATGGGTTCTAAAAAAATCATTGCTGAGCTTTCCGTGACTCAGGACTGCAGAAGGGTGGAGTACACAGAAAGAAAGAAACAGTTTTATAGTGGCATCTGTCACACTACAGGAACTGTAACTACATCTGGTGAAATGTTTTCAGCAAAGTAAGTTTTCCCTCAGTAAGTGGTGATGTCCAGAGGGGGCTAACACCTTGTCAGCAGACCACATAGCTGCATGCTCTCGGTGAGGGTCTCTTCTCTGGGAACAAACATGATGCTCCTGCTCTTGACTGGGCAGGACGTGGGCCTAGACTCCAGGTGCTCTTCCCTCCCACCCATTTCCTTTCCTTCACCTGATCCCTTCTGGTCACACAGACATATTCACAGCCTTCCTCCACTTTACTTCTATTTCTTTTTTCTTTGCTCCCTAATGTCTAAAGGAGACATTTTGAAAACTGCTGGTTGTCCTCTAATCAGTTTGAGCTGGAATGCCAAAGTGTATCATTTACAACAAATCAAAAAAGCACTCCAAAATGTGGACATTCGGCTTGCTAAAGATTGCTAAAACTTAGCTGGAAGCATAACAAAAGGTTTTCAGGCAAGACTGTCATTTGCAGATTCTTCCTGTACTGTAAAAACATGAGCTCAGACTTTCCCGTTGCTTCAGATCATTTGGGTCTGCCAGAGACTTGCAAATTCCAATAAGCAAGGGGACAGAATTCATGAAGCTAAAACTTTTTTGAGTCTGATTTTATATTCAACTCAGGAGCAGCTTCCTTTTTTTTGGCAAGAAGTGTGTGTGTACTGTTATGTTTTTCCCTTGTAGTGGTTTCAGTGATGGTGGGAATTGCCAATGTGCTTGCTCATTCCTCATGGTTTCACTGTACAAGACAAATACTATTGGTTTAGAAGGAAAGAGCCTTGCCAAGGACAGTAGTAATGACTTTGCACTAAGTAAATTAAATGCAATATGCTTCGGCCAATAGCTGCAATTTTGGAAAGAAGCGATTCACCTTCTCCCAAAAATAGCCACAAGAAGCTAAGTAACTGGCTGAGAAGCTAGTTTATGCACAAGAAGATACAAAGGGCTGCAGTGGTAGATAATAAAATGAAACAGCTATCAAAAATCATGGCCAGCCGAGCTGGTGAGTCCCAGGAAAGGGAAGGAGAAAGGCAGAGAGATAAAAATTCCTAAGGGTGGTTTTCTGTGTAGGTTGAATATATATTCTTTTATTCTGGGAAAGATAAAATGGAATAAAAGTGTCAGAGACTTCCAGTTTTAGGTATTAAAATATTTAAAGAACTAATCATTATGATATTAATCCAGAAAGTATTATTTCATCTAGCAGAGGTTAATACATTTCATAGATTCTAGGGCCAGAAAAGGCTATTAGGATCACCTAGATTAGGTTTAATATAATTCAGGTTCAGCAATAGATGCAGAGACGTGTTCTGCCAGGCAGACTGCAAAGTGTAAGGTCTTTCCCAAAGTCCTTAAGAGAAACGGAAAAGAGAGCCAGACACAGATCTGCCAACCAATTCTCCAACAGAAGCAAGCAGAGTTTGTCTGGTGACATGATGGCATTTTATGACCAGGTTCCACAGCTTCTCTAAAGCTGCAAGCTCTGCAGGAATGTCCCAAGACCAGTGTGGTGAGGACCAGAGGGATCACCTTCCCAGCTGCCTTTTCTACGTATGCACAGCACCTCATCAAATCTCAATTCTCCTCCTGCAGCATGCAGAAGTGTCCTCTCTCTCTCTCTCCCACCCAGCTCTGGTTTTTGGATGAGTTATGGCTGAGCAGAGCCCATTGCTATCCTGGGCCAGCTGCTACCAGTGTCCCATGCAGACCATGCGATTTCTTCTCCCCACTGACCCCTCCAATGGGCTGGCTGGAGGTGGGGGGAGAGCGGGATGGGACTTCAGAGCAGCTGGGCTGGCTCTTCTCACAGCTCTTTCAAGCAGCCACATGATAACCAGACGTGGTAGCACTGGTGGGTGGTCTGGCTGCAACCTGCAGCTCCTCGCAGGGAGCAAGTTAAGTGCTTCAAAAGGCGGTGGTGTAGGAAGCTGCCTCAGATGCCACCCACCCACTGCAGAGATGGGTAGATAGGACATGAGCTCGTCCCTCCTATGGGCTCCGGCACCTCCCCTGGGACTGCAGAGACGTACAAGGTATTTTTTATTTCCACACCAAAATCAGGCTTAAGCAAATTTACTTTTTAGGATGTTTGTTTGTTTTCTAAGCCTGCCCCTGTTTTGGAGGAAAAGAAAAAGGCTTTTAAAAGTAGTGGCTGGGAAATTTGCCCTAGTTTACAAGTGGAAAAAAGTAAATATACAAACAAAAAAAATCAATTTTATTTTGACCACAAAAGATGTTTTGCTTTTTCCCCCCACCCCACCCCATCAAATCATTGCATTTACTATAAAGTCTCCTCTTTCTCCAAGACTGACAAAGGGTTTCTTTGAAAAGCTCTGTTTGGTGCTGGCACCCCAGGCTGCAAAACCCAGGCCTGGCCCAGAGCTGCAGGTACTGCCCTGCCTGTTCCCCACAATGCTTTTCCTTCTCTTGCCTTGGGGCAACACACCAAGAGCAGAGGAGCTGCTGAGGCCACTTCTGAGCCTCCCCTGTTTGAGTCTGCCACCGTGAGAGGAGAGTGCAGGTGACTTTGTTCTCCAGCTTCATTTGTATGCTTGGAGCCAATCCTGCCGCGGATCTAAAAACCAATCATTCCTATTGATTTCATTGTGAGTTTGCCATGTGGAACAAGAGTCGAGAGAAAAGGTTGCCTTGTAGTTAGAAGCAGAAAAAAAACTAAACAAAAACAACCCAAAACCACCCACCAGAAAAAAATAACAGTAAAAAAGAGCCCAGAACCCTCCTTTGCATTAGATGTGTGTCCCGGCTTGTTAAAATCACCTTGGAGTACCTCACACTGAAAATTTTTAAAAATGCCTCCATTTTGCCACCAAAACTGAAAAATGTTATTATTTAACAGTTGGTTGTGGGCATTATTGGTGTTATAATATATCTCATTTCAAATCATAACAGATGAATGATCTCTAAATGGTTGGTTCAAATGAGATAATACTCCATCATGCTTTCCTTTGTGACACAAATCCATATAACTAGCACGGTATAAATACAATCACTGGCTGGTATAAAAGCGTCAAATACTATTTTAAATCCTGCAAGTATGGCTGATGCTCAAATTGACAGCTCAATGCTCTGTCAGTTCCCACTGCCAATCTCATTATGGAAGTAAACGGCTCTATCTTATCCTGTTCTATACATGATGCACTTAAAAGGACTTAAAAAATCTAGTAAATGGAAATATATGGGACAATGAACAGTTAAAAACGTCAATTGAATTAGTGGTTGTGTGATATCTTTTCAGCATACAATGTGAACACAGATGCTGCCTCTTATAGAGGCTTATGCATACGAGGAACGTGAAGTGGAACAAATGAGATTTGAATTTTATTATTCTTTTATAGCATTGTATTGCAGATAGCTTTTTTTAATTAGCTCCTATCTCAACACCTTTGGCAACTCTAAATAATTCAGAGAATCTTGTCGTCTGTTGTTGTTGTTGCTGTTGCAGTTGTTTCTTTCAGAGAGAGTAGCCCTTGTGAATAACAGGAAGCTTATCTACCACCTTGTTTAAAAATGATTCTCCAATTAAACAATTCAACTCACAGAGAGTAAGCTATAGTCCACTCAGAGTCTTAAACCCAAATCAGCTACCAGATGCAGTGTGACAAATCTATCCCAAGCCCTAAGAGGTGCCAAGATTGCTAAAAGTTTGCTTCTCTCTTTCATAACATTTCCTACATGTGGAAAAGTCCAGAGCAGCCCATTTGATGGAGTGGGGCTCAAGAAGACCCACCAACCCCTCAGGTCACCTAAGGAAGGTCCTGATGCCACCACACAGCTTCATCAACCTGTTCATGCCTCCTGGCCTGATATTGCACCCTTAGCAATAAAACACAAGCTGGATACCAAATAGGCACAAAACCCTTCACTCCCAGGACTTCAAAGCAACAGGCGGTATTTGATGTCAAAATAAATAAACAAACGCATGCAGACAGAAGTTGATGTTTATGCTACACCGTGCAGTGCAGGGCTGTGGGGGGGATAGTCCCACCAGCTCCGTTTCTAGACAGCACAGCTTTGCACAACTTCTTTGTTGAAAAACTTCAGGGACATGGTGTCTTATAAGGATTCCCTCAGGCTCCCAGCCTCTCCCTCTCTTCATGATGTGTGGGCAGGATACAGCTGTTCAGCTTCACTGCATGGTCTTCTCATCCAAACTGTTCACATAATGCAAAAATTACATCCCTCAAGGCACTATGGAAATTCACATCCTAACACAGTTTCAAATGCCTATTTATTTCACAGCCTAGTGCAAATATTACATTTGCTTCAGAGTCTGCTCTTTCACGATACCACAGAGCCTCAGATTAAGTCTGTGGGATTTCTTTTGTACCTAAAGACAAGGAATTTCTTATTCTTTCTTGAACAACAGAAAATAATTACCTCTTTCGTTAAAAAAAATCACAGTGATGTATTTCTCCTCCCTCTACAGTTTCTTTCAAGGCAAATGCAGACTTCAGAAAATTTGTGAATTGCATGAAAGGTCATTCTGGGGGCTTAGCCCAGGTCAATAGAAAGGAGTATTGTAGGTTAAGTATTGCACTGCAGCCCATTCACCTCCTCCAGCTGAGCACTCCCCACTCACAGGAGAAAGAAAAAGGATTTCTGCTGCCATAAATCATATAAACTCAACATGATATGAAATGTTTATAGACATGGATTTGAGAAATTTCTAACTCAAGCTTTCAGCAATGACATTAGTCTAAGAAAGTAACCCTTATGTTTTTGGCATCTGTTTCAAGCCTGGGAAGCAAGCACAGAAGAATGAGCTCAGCTCAGGGGGTCTGGGGAACCTCTATCCGATATCAATCCTGACTCAGATCCTTGTGTGACCCTGGGAGAGTCATATAAGGTCATACCCACAAATGAAGGGGCTGACATACACTCCCACTGAACACAGATCCTGGCCCCACCACCACACTGTGTTAGGGAGGGTTTGCAGTAAAAGCATCATTTGCTGCCATATACATTCTGCCCGCTTCTCTTGCTCATATCCCCCAAACTCGTCTGCACTTCAGAAATGTTCTTCATATGTGTCCTTTAGCTCAGTTGTAGAAGGATAAGACATTTGGCAGGTTATGAAACAGGGAGTTTGAGAAAAACTGCAATTGCAAGCCCAAGCTGCCTGAAATGGTCAACAGAGAGCCCTGGCACAGGCACCCCGTGTTAAGCCCCAGATTTAATTCAATCCATCAGAAAAACAAAAGGAAAGAGGATAAGAGGCTGTCATTCTGGCAGCATCTGCCTCTGCAGAAGACAGCAGGTGCTGCCAAAAATATTTGTCTTTCTCATCATTTTTTTTCATCATTTTTGTTACGGGAAGAATTAAGTCCTTCAGTTGCTAGTGATCCAATGTGCCAAGGCTCCTTCAGAATAATTGAGGATTTTCTTGATTGCCTTTTTTTTGGACACACCCTGTCTCCAGATGCCCATTGTCCCTCTATATGTCTCTGTGGCTCCTAAGCCTTAATGAGATCTCGCAGGTTCTGTTTCTGTGGTGCTTTCACTGCTGCAGTTTTCATTTCTACTCCAGGTCTGTCATTCCTTCAGGCGCCAGCTGTAGTTCAAAGATACTCTGCTGTTCTTTGCCAGCAGCCTCTCTCCTGAACTATCTTTTCATAGCAGTTGCTCTAGCTATTGCTCCAGTCCTCTGCACGCAGTTGTTCACCTCAGCATTCATCAAGAGATACTGACAGCAGAGTGAGTGTGAAACGGTCACTTCGAGTTAAACCTAAGGAAGGAACTCAGACTTCATGATACAAATGCTGAATTCAGGTATCTGGTTCAAGAATGGGGCAAAAAATTCTAATCTCCAGCTCTACATTGTGTTACATGTCATAGATGGAAAAATGATTGATGGGAAAACAGTGTGTTGCTGAAGTCAGCTGTTAGCAAGCCCAGCTGAGGGGTGTGTAAGGCATCACACTTCTCTCAGGCAGAAGGACCTAGCCCAGAGCTGAAGTTTGGATGTCTCTCAGACTTAAATCTTCCTCCCATTTAAATGCTCAAGTCACGAGTTTAGGGGCATACAAAGCAGCACACATATTTCACACTACTGCCTGCCCTGTGCTTAAGGCACAGCACAGAACAAGCCAGAGGAAATCCAAACCCAGTGCCTAGGGCTAGGGCAACAAGTTGGAAGAGGGGGTGCTGAATTTCCAGCTCCTGTTCCTTGAATTTTCTAGAGGTTTTCTAGTGTAAAGCACATGGTCCAAGGGAGAAATCTCTCCTCTTTCATTTGACAGCCTTACTCACTTGCCCAGAGTTGCACTCTCTTCTTCTTACTCTTCAGGTAGCCCCATAACTATTTTCTACTGGGCTGCAAAGTTTCCTAGCATCAGCATATTGTGCAAAAGGTGGTTTTGAATGAAGTCTGCTCTCTGTAGCAGAGTGATGCATGTGTTTTGAGCATGTTTAGTAAAATAAGGCCTGCAGCTCAGAGGATTTTGGAACCAAGAAGCCTATATTTCTGTAAATCCAACTAAGCATATGTAGGAAGTAGACATTCTCCTCTTGGCTAAGATGGTAGCGCTCCTACTCTGGAGAATTAACCTACAAAAGACTTTGCAAGAACATTTAACCCCTTTTAGGGTTTCTCAGGTTCTGAGCTGCTTAGGTAGACATCTGCTGGGTCATTGGGTTTGAGTGAGGATCTAGAAAAGGTCTTCATCTAGACTAATTAGAACATCAAACATGGTACACTCTTGTGAGGAGGGAGGAAAGGGGGCTTGTAGGCACACATGTCCATGGAAAGACTGAATAAAAGGTGGCATATGATTCTATGGTGGTGTGAAGAGAATACTGCTTAAAGCAAATCAAACTGGACATTAACCACAAAAATCTCCTGCCCTGCAAGTCACCAGCCACTTACTAACATCACCAGATAGGGTTTATCGTTTGCTTTTCTGCTCCATCCCCCAGGAAGGAGACCAGTTTGTCTGTTGAGAGCCCCTTTGAGAATGCTGGAGCTTCCCTTTTGACTTCCTTTCCCTGGTGTACACTGTGCTATAGGTTTTGGCAGCAGAGGCGGTGACTTCAAAGCAAGCACTGGGGCACGAACTTTTAAAATGTGGGCACTCAGCAGCAGCCACGTTAGCAGCTGACTATGTCAGGGAACTTAAAAGAAAGAAAAGGGCCTCAGTAGCAAGGGATGCATTAACAGCTACTAGGTACTTACAGCATGGAGAGGACAGCAGCCTGTTCTTTATTTATCAGCTGCCACACTGGTAACTAGCTTTGCCAGAGTGGAAAAGTCAGGAGTCCAGGGAACAAAAGAGACAGATTTCTTTCTGCAGTGTTAGGATTCTGCATTTGCAGACTGTCTTGCTAAAGACACAAAGGGAAGAGAGAGATTATGGCCATGATAATCTACATAGCAATGCAATATTTAGGGAGTACGAGTTCAGATTCGAGTTCACCTATGAGAGGGAAGACAAGACCAGAGGGTGTTTGGATAGCAAATCCAGTGAAAGTGTTTAATGGCAGCTCACACAGCATAGAGACGTGATGAATCATACAGTAGTGACATGTACTTTGGAGGGGATGGCACGGGAGTATCACAGTGCCATACTTTTAGCAGGACACACCCAGCTCTTCTAAACCCATTCAGCATAGCTCCTAACACAATTATCAGAGCCACATTTTCAAGCCAACGTTATGTCAGAAGCACTCAGTATATGGAGCTCTTTGGAAAATTGGATCCTACTTTTTGGCAGTAATTGAAAGCCAAGCTCTTAGGAAAATGGGAGCTCTAAATGCTTGGATGACATTTCTCAACTTTGCTCACAAAGAGGAGAACCTGTAAGCCACAAAGGCAATGCCATCAGCCATCTTTTAAGGATATCACCATCAGACAGACTATTATTACATTTGCTCTTCTATTTCACCCTCCTGAGAACTGTAAGAAAAAGTTAGCAATAGCAGAGCGGCAGAGCACTACAGTGTTCAGATTCAAATATCCCCTGAATACTCAGCTATATCTAAATAGAACTGCACTGATGTGCATGTAAGGAACAGTTATGTGCAGTGCATGCCTGTTCCTTTAAATGAAAGGAAACGCAAGGCAGTTATCTCCATCAGACTTTATTATGTGACATAGGATGAACAATTACATACTGTGCAATAAGCTAAGTGAGGTTTTAATCGCTGGCGCGTTTATGGATGGTTTATCCTGACCTTTCATAGCCTTAAAAACTAATAACTGAAGCAAAACGAAGTTTACCAGCTCCTCTCAGAAATGAGCCATGTGAGCACAATCAAATCCCAGGCATTAGTAAAGCCTGGATTCCTGAGCTGGTGAGGAATTGAGTCACTTCCCATGTCAGATGCTGCTGGACAAGGAACGGCTTTTATTTTTGACCAAATTAGACAAAAGAGTATGAAGTTTATGGCTAAGGCCAAATCATCACCCAAAGTAAATAACACTGAATTTACAGCTTCCATTGTCTGCATACTTTGTTTATAAGACAATAAAAACCACTGTGATATTTTTAAAGAAGAATACTTATTATGGGAAATGTGATGTATCTAACAGTTAGATGGATAGTAAATATAGTAAATATGCTAGGTAAATATACTAAAAAGGGAGAGCTCTGTCTTAAAGAGATCTCAATTCTATGGAAAGATTCTCTTAGGCAAAGAGATTTGTCCATGTGTAGGTTAGTACCACAGCTATGAACTAAACCTGAGTCTTACCTTTTCTCCCTCTTCACTGTATCACCACAGCTTTCTGGAGAAGTGAATGAGATAACAAGGTATGAGAGATGGTATTTAACACAGTTTCACATTAATGTATTCCTGATGGTCCCCTGAAAGCCCACAGCTGTTGTTAAGACTATAATCCACAGTTTTCTCCATTCCAGAAAATTTAGAATAAGAGTTGCCTCCTATCATGTGTCCTTTGCATGCCATTGATCTATGGACTTTCACACTCCTTGCAATCAAATGATGCCTTCCAACCCTAATGCATCCTAATCATTTGAAGACTTGAACAATCACCACCATGAAGCTAACTTTAACAATGTTCTCTATTCACCACAGCCATGTATGTAAACACAGAAATGCAAAGCTGCCCTGTTTCAGCTTATTTCAGACACAAAAGAAACAAGATACTGTGATTCTCTCTGTTTTCTTTTGCTTTTTCCAGAAAGGAAGGCAGATTTGCAAAGCCTGCCTGCAGCAAGCCCTGTCTACCTGTGGCCAGCTTCAGAAGAGTGGCTTTCCAAGGCCTCTCGCAGGCTTCCTGATTCCAGGCTTGGTGACAAAATCACCTACAGCGCTGCTTAGCCACTTCATTTGCCACCCTCAGCTGCAAATGCAGAGGAGCAGACACACCTCAAATTAAACTCACCACAAACATTCAGAGAAGTTAATTGTTGTGATCTGACCAACAAAAGAGAGAAAAAAATGCATATATCCGATGAGTTTGCAGGCATTGCTCCTTGCAGCTGCACAGCTGTCCTTCACACATGAAAGGAACAAGTTGGGCTACCAAACATCTCTTTCAGCTTTTCCTTCTGTACAGCTCCGTTCAGTCTCCCCCAAACAACAGCTCTGCACTTTTCAACTGCCTGCCTGGGCCAGATCCTCAGCAGTTGTAATGCAAGCTGGCTTCATGGGTTTCAAACGTTTTTTCCACCCACTGGAGAATCTGTCTTCAAGTTGAAAGTGCTTCCCTCCCATCCTTCCCTGCCTGCCACACAAACATACACTCACGCATCCACATCGATGGTAAATGGAATGAGGCCAAAAAGTTTTTCTCAACTCTGGTAGCTTTTGTTTCTTTTTTTTTTTTTCAAACTAACTTGGAAGGAGAACTTTGAAAGCTTTCCAATGCAAATGTTCCTGGGGCAAGCTGGCTGAGTGTAAACAATAGCTAGAGTTTGGTTCTGCAAAAACTTTTAGCATAGAGTCCTAAGTCCAACGTCCTTTCCTCCTCCTCCTCTTTCCCTCCTACAGCTAATGTGTACTCAACAGACTTGTGCGCTGCTCCATCAGACACTCCTCACAGTTGTCAGGTCGCCGAGTAAGTGGCAGCTTCTGCCAGGGAAGTAGAAATGGGATAGTCTGACATCATTGATAATTACTTTCCCGCAGCAAGGCAGGGGAAGAAGCCATTTTCCCCAGTTCATGCAATTCATTGAGGAACAGGTAAGACACGTCAGAGAAGCATCTCCACCTTGGATATCTGAATGTGAAAACTGCTGAGAAAACCAGAGAGAAAGGATCTTATCTTGTATTAATTAGGGCAAGGGGAAAAATAAGGAGGAGATGGAGAAGGTGGAACCTTTGGTCCTTTTTTCATAATTTCTTTGGGCCTTGAAGTGGTTAAATCAAAGAGCTTCTGATTCTCAGAATTGTACAACAGCAGCCCTCTCAGACAAGACAACATCATTAAAGTGGGAACGATCACATGATAGGATACTGGGAAAAGGGGTGAAAAGATAACAACAGTTTCTGTTTTGATTTTCTAAAGAAAAGGTAATCACCAGAGTAGGATTTGATGAAGTCAAGTTGGATAGACCTACCTTTGCTCTGGACATAGAGCAACTTTCCACTAAAAGAACTAAAGTTGAACTGGGTGAGATAAATACGCCACAAAGACTTCAGGCAGAGACTATGAATTTTGGTCACTCCATCATCTACTGATGACTATTTAGTATTTAGTAGGCTCTGTATTTAGCATTTTGTAAGCTCTGTATGACTCCCTGGTAACTATCCAGGTACAAGTCATTCTCTGAGTTCATACAGCTCTGGGGTCCAGAGTGATCCTGTTCTGACACACGTGAAATGTTCAAAAGACAGTGTCTCTCAGTGTCTTTACAATACAAACCACTGTAAGACTAAAGAGGCACTATCTTTTAAGTTAATCTCTCCAGTACAAAGTTGGTGGTGGTGGGCTATGAATATATTTTAGATAACTACATTATCTGAGCATCTTCTGGGTAAATCAAACTCATGCAAAGTTTTTAGCTGATTTCATCACCCACTGCCTCATTTCTTTTTCAAGACTTTAACATTTCTTGGTGTATAGGCTGCTGTTGATGCAAAAATTTTATTGCAGTTAATATTTTTTAGTTGGTTGTTCAATCGGATTCAAAAGAGGCAATACTGATGGAGGACAAAACTGCTCATTTGACTAGATAGAGTTGTGAAATATACTAATAAACCCTAAAGATACTTGGATGACTCCTAAATTCATACTTAGCATTAATTCATACATAGCATTGTTGATGCTGTTGATCTTTTGGCTTCTAGATTCATAATGCCCTTCATGCACTGGATAACTGTAGCCACACGTAGAAAAGAAGATGGCCTTCTGGAAACTCCATCCATCTGGAAGGATAGCTTTATAGATGACTGTTTCCTTTCTTTGATAAGCAACACAGGGATTTCCAGATTCAGCAACTCGGCATCTTCCTTTAAAGCATGCACCAAATTTGTAACATACCATAGGCTGGCTTTATTAGATTAATTAATGAAACCTATTAATTTCCAAGTAAATTAAGGATATTTTTAATCATTGCCTGTGAACCACTTAGCACATTAACTTGTCCCTCTGAAGTCATTTACTTAAGTGTGCCCTCAGTTTGCTTAATCCATAACTGGTCAATAGTATATTAATATTACAGTCTCATTTTGGATCTAAGCGTGTCTGAGCCTATTAAACTGTCACCCTGGATTTACTTGCAGGGAAAAAATTATCTGCATTCAGAGATAGAGGGAGAAAAGTATTAAAGTGAATCGAGCACTAATGAAATTAATCATAATCATCGTAAGTACTTTCAACTCCTATCACCCAGTGGGAGATGCTGCTACAGGAAAGTCTTCCTGTCTTTGTAGTGAGCTGTGGAGTATACTTCAGCTTTTGTTTCTCCCTAAGAGACCAATAATGCTCTGGTAATCATTTGGAATAATTATTTTTTCCTTCTTTTTCTTTTTTTTTTAAATAATAAACCTTGTAGACAACACTGAAATAGACGCCACTTCATGCAAAGCTTATTCTACTGAACTGCTTTAATGTAGGTCAGACCTACTGCAGTTTGTGTTATAATTCATTCAAACTGTGAGACTCCATCTCTTGCTGTTTACTTACACTGCACTGCTTGTGAACCTACTATGTATAATTTACAGGTCTGAGACAATAGGAAAGAGCACGTCAGGAGGAAAATGATCTATGCACCTGCAGCGTAAGACACATTTAGATACGTATAGCCAGATCCTGAGCTCTGTAAATCAGAATAGGTTCATGGTACATTAAAGCCAATAAAGCTGTGCAGATTTATCTTACTGCTGTAAGATTATCCTTTAGAGTACTCCTCTTAATTCATGCAAAACTTTTATAATCCTTTAATAATACTTGAATTTAAAAATGCTTTTTTTATTCCTTCCAACTGCTGAGGTCTGTAGTGGCAAGACACTAATCTGTCTCCTGTTTAATACTCCGTGAAACTTTTGAAGAGTTTCCCCACATATCTTCTTTGAATTTTTCTGTTGTCTAGAAACTCTGGTGTTGTATGGATTAAACAGTTGAAGGAAACCTCTGATGAAGAGAAACATGACAATGGGAAAGACAAAAAATAGCAGCAGATCAAAAGCAGTTATCTCTAAAAACAAATTTTGTTCTATCCATAATTAAGCAACATTTGACATTTAAAAATATTTGATCAGTGTTTTGGCTTACAGAACTGCTTAAGGGGCACTGTGATGTGTAAATTAAATTCAAATGAATGTTAAATATAGTTCTTTGGGAAAGACAGCATGGTTTAAATTACCTAATTATTTGGACAAAATCTGTTCTCCTGTAATTAAATGTATACAAAAGGATATGTATTTTTACTAAGTACATTTGGAGAGATGTTTATCAGCAAATGCTTGCTTCCTCTTGAAGATCGTAAAGATACTGTCATCACTCAGAAGTGTGTAAGGAGGAGGAAAGTTAGTTTATGCATTTATCAGGGCTTTGCTAAGGTTGAATGAAAGTGAGAGAGCGTGCTCCTGTATTTTGCTGTATGCAGCCCTCTGGGTCTTGATCCTGCAAAGCCCTCGAATACACACTTTGCTTTACGTCTTTCCTTAGAGTTCCGCCTACCTATGCAGGAAGGTATATACCAAGGTGATGTGCGCAGACAGTGGTGATGAAAAGAGCTGATGGTTCATCTAATCCGTGCCTCCTACAATGCAAGATTGCTGTTTGCAGTGCCAGGACCAGATCTCTGCTTTGCATTCAGCTCAGATCCTCTCATTCTGCAAGTGTTGCCAGGCTTCAGAAGGACAAAGCTGGAGTAAGTTACAGCCCATGTGAGTAAGGAGTTGCAAGTTTAGACCACTGGGATTTGTTTAGTCTATCCTTTAAAGTGTTGAGTGAGGGGATTTCACCCTCTTTCTGAGGGAGGCTCCTGAGCCTAGCACATGTCAACAGCAGGATATCTTTGGCATGATATTGGGCATGAACTTTCTGTTCACCTTGTTTATTCCTGTTCATTATGTTAGTTTTTGCTTAAGTGTACCTCCATGGGTATCTACATCCTTCAGTATTTCTGTTTCTTATTCCAGTGCAATTGTTCAGTTCCATATATTTTAGCCCTTTCATTCTACATTTGATGTCACAACATCCACTTCCTTTCTGCTTCAGGAGGGCACCCTTTTCACCTTTTTCTGTCTCACTCCAGTCTGCCAATTCAGTTAAAATATGCTCTGTGTGCCTGGCAGACAGAAATATTGGCATTACTTTGGGCTCAGAGCTCTATGCCATCAATTTAATATTGCGATATAGGCATGATGCACTTGGATTGCTCAATCTCTGCTCATGAACTAAAGTCTTGCTCTCCAAAGGACTGGAAATTAGGTCTACACAGTGTGCCTGAGCTTCACTGCAGCAAATCTGTGGTATGGAACAGAACCTTGGAAAAGAAAATAATAAGCAAGATAGTATTGCTTAAAATTCAGAGAATTCCAATGTATGTACCTGGAATTATGCAAATTCCCAGGTTGAAAGTGTAGAATTGCCCTGCATGTCTGGTCCCCAGTTGTAATATCTGTCATAATTATGTGGAGGAAGAAATTGTATGCTTATTAGAAAAAGTGCAGTGGTGCACAAAACTCATGTCTGGTGGGCACAGAGCATCTGAGCTGCATGTGGGACAAATGTTTGGGTTTCACACATGTGTCAAGGAGGAATTTTTTCAAAGTGAGCGGGAAATTAAAATCAGCTCATCGAACTTTCCCCACAAGGTATTTTACAATCCTCTTTCACTATTCAAATTCAGTCTGCAGAACATGAGATTACTTAAAGAAAAAGGAAAAGAAAGAAGGCGGGGGGGGGGAGAGAAATTGATTTATTGCTAATAGTCATAAAGGGAAACCATAAATCTGCTGGGGCCATGCAGTGAGTCTGATAGTAAGAACACATGTAATCAATATGAATGTATTCATTTTTATTTTCTCTAAACCACAGTCAATATGCATGGTATCTCAATGTTGAATAGGAAGGCACAGGCTTGCCCCAGTGACTTTACAATAATTCAGCAAGAGTCCTGCTGAGTTTTGATTGAATAATAAGTTTGGCTCTAGCTAGACAAAACGTGCAGGCAGGCAGTATGCTGACAGGGAGCAAAACTGGGAGCCAGTAATTCTAGAGAAGAGCAGGGTGCAGGAAGGCCAGGGAAGAACAGAGCACTATGGGACAACTTTGAGGAAGAAAGACAAAAGTGCTGCAGTTGTTTCTCTAGGTGGTAGAAAAGGTCCCTTTTGCACAGCAGAAGGAAGCTGTCCCCAACCCTTAGTGCAGCATGAAAAAAAAGATTCCAACATCTTGCAGCACTGCAGAAAGGAGCTGCTAACATGTGAGGAGCTGACCTCTGCAGAGCTTCAACCTTCATGTGACTCCTCCAAATATTAATTTACTGTGTCATTCTTATCTGCCTTCATAGCCCCTGTCCCATTGCCACATGCATCCAGAGCACATAAAGCAGCACCACCAGAGCTGCCAGCCACAGAGAAGGGGACAATGCAGGCCCCAGGGAAATCTGGAAGTGCGCTGGCTCCCGCTATCACAGCCTGGGCAAATGTCTTTGTGCAGAGCAGGCATGCAGAGGAAGCCTTTGCTCAGCTCCCCGCTGCTAACTGCTGAGCAAGCAGCCTGTTGCATTCTCCATTGGCTTTAATTTGCAAACAGCCCTAAAGCGTTGCAGAAAACAGCATGAGAGGTGGGGTGCTTTTTAATAACAATAACAAAGGCTTGGCTGTGTAATGCTTGTAATGTCATCACCGAACAGCCAAAGACTACATAAGGTGTCATGCAGAAATAAAGGAAGAGGTCATCTTGACCAGAACAGGGAATGAAATCAGAGTAACATTCATATTCATTGAATCAAGTTTCTACACTATCATGTCTGGACATTGAACCTACCTGGGGCACTAATAAAAATCCAAACAAATAAATATAACTCTTTTGAACTTATCTGTCAGAGGAGTGTCTCTGTCCTTCAATGCCCCTAAGCAGGCAACCTGAAAACAGTTCAAAGAGCAGTTAGGTATCTAACTTCCACTGAAATTCAGGAGTGCTGGTCATTTAGCTACTCTTTGAAGACACACACACACAAAGGAATGACTGCTCTGTGTCAGACAACTGCCTGTCTCTTTTCCCCGGGAGAAGTTCCTGCAAACTACCCCTGGATGAGCTCTCCGGGCCTAATCAGCACACACCGCTTACCTATTCACTTCCCAAGCTGGTGATATTCAAGTTATTACACTGTGTCCTATCATGCCTCCAGTTTGTTAGCCTCCTAATTAAGAGACCTAATTCCTTCCCTGACTGGTTGGGAGGCTTGGCTAATGGCGCTGTGTAAATGAAGACAACAGTTATTACTATGATTATGAGTGTTACATTAGTAATAACAAGGAACTGTGGTCAGGTATGTCAGAGATACAGGAAATGAGAGAAAATACCTACTTAAAAAGGTTAAAGAAACAACTGCTTTTCATGAACTGAGGAGGTATTTGCATGTGAAAAAGAAAATTATAAGCTTGGCAAAAAAAAAAAAATCCTACTAGCATTAACTTCAATTTAAAAACTATTTAATTTTGCCATGCATTTTAGCCCAGGGTACACTGGTGTTCTGCAAGCATGCAGGAGAGCTCATGAACTACTCATGGGAAGACCTGCAGGAAGGGAAGGTTGAGCTCATATATTTGGTGGGTATGTTGAGAACTACATTATCCTGAGTGCATGGAGGATCCAAGGAGGGAGCTCCTCCTCTGCCAGAGAGGGTAATGACTAAGAAAGCAAGTCAAAGTCTAGACAAGTTAAAGATGGTCTTTTCCTACTGCATCTCACAGCTTTTGGCAGTTAGTAGGTTTTTGTGTTCTTTGAAGAGGCTCAGATAGTAGTGCCTGGACACAATACTGTGACAATCCCATCAAAGGATCTGTCTCATCTCACTATGGTGCACCAGTGCATCTGGGCCAGATGCAAACGTATTTCAGACAGCAGAGTATAGGGACAAAGTGTGGTGTATATCCCACCGCTTGTTCGGAGCTCAAGTCTCTAAACTGGAGATACCATCTTAGCTGTCGGGGTAGTCAGGTCCAGTTAACTGCACAAGGAGAGCTCTAGATGACAGTGATCATCTCACAAGTGATGAGTAGGCCACAAGTATTTAAAATATGACACAGTAACTACTTTCATATACTGATCTGTTCACCTCAGTTTGCTTTCAAATTAAGAGGCAGTATTTTTCTCCAGGGAATGCTTACTTGCAGCCCATGCACCAAACCCTAAGCCAAAAAAGCCCATTTATGCCATGGAAAACCTCTTACCAACTGCAAGGTGCTATCTGTAAAGTCCTCAAACAGCAAGCCAGTGTAATCAGTTCATATCAAAAATCAATCCAGACATTACTCTGTTCTTTCAAATGCCCAAAACAACAATAAACTATGAGTTAGAGAGGTGCGGTTTTGTCCCACTTAAATGTGGATGGAGAAACTAAACACAAGAGCAAACATCTCAAATTTACCACCTATTATATTGGCCTGTTTATTCTTTTCTATTCTGGAGTTCATCTAAAACTTTAATCACAACCCATCTATACCCTAAACACTGTCTGGCATATTTTTCCAGAGAAAACCATAAAGCTCATTAGCTGCCTTTAGAAGATACAAATCTGCAGCTCCACATAAACTTCAAGAAAACTTATTTGATTTTCTGTACTGGAAGGTAAATTTTACAAAACTAACAGCAGAACAGTTGATGTATGGCCAGGATTCTTGTTTGCCTAGTTTTTTATTGGGACCCCTCAGATATCTGAAAGTAACTCTACTTCATATCAACTGAAAAGCCTTGGAGGAAAAAAACAAGGGAAGCGGAGGAATAGGAAGATAAATTTTATAAGGAGTAGCAAAAAAAAAGCACAGGAATTATTTCAATTAAACAGACAAATTAAAAATAATTAAATGAATGCAGTTTCTTCTTATTTTTACAGCTGGCTAAAGATTTAATACTGGCAATTCAGTGCTCGTACAATGGCATCTGCACAAACAGCTGTAGGTCCCTTGTGTAAAGCATACTGGATACAGCAGTGAATTTGCTTGAACTTGCTTTCACAGGCAGCATGGTCTAACAAAGGAATGGTTAATGATTTCTGCTAAATAATAGAAAGCTTCAGACACATGGCAGAGTAGGATGCTCCTTACTCTCCCTTTGTCTAGGCTCACAACTTAAACCTTACACGGTCTAATTTGTGGGTAGAGTTCTGTGGGTGTAAAGAAGACGTGGTAAAGAGAAATCTTCATCACTTTGCCTGTCTGTGGAGTCAACCACATGGATTATCTTTTTATTTACATTAACTCTTCTCTGAGTATTTTTGTTTAAAATGCCTAATATACCCTATAAAAAAGGATTATGTGTAATTGGCTTGATGCTTATCTCCACAAAACTGATGCTGGGAGACTTACCAGAGTATTCAATTTGTATATAGGGCAGCACCCAATAAAAGACCCTGAAAGCTGATAAAGTTGTGTTTTATACAATTTCTCTGTTGCCCCTATTTGTTGGTTTGTTTTTGTCTTTTCTTTGTGCAGAGAAAAGATAGAACATTTCTGTACTTGATTAGGACTAGTTAGTGGAGATTTATTGGCAAGGGTCGCACTGGTTTTTTTGGTATTAACCTCTTAGATCACAGCAAGTGACGTTTGAAGTTGGCTGAGGGCTAAAGGAAAGTTCTTTGTCAAGGGACATACTGTGCCTGTCTCCTTCCAAGGGGAAGCTGAGGGCAGAGGGGGCATTGGGGAGGTCACTTTATTCTGCCTGCCACATCATGCAGTAAATATTAAGCAGAGATGATTATTGAATGCAAAGAAATAAATAACAAAGAGCTCTTACAAGCCTTACAGCTTGTGTGTATCTTGTTAGATAATTAAAGAAAAGCTGGGTAGGGCTTTTTATTCCCTTACTTCTCATTCCCTGTGACCACTTCCAGTGTCCCCGTAGCCCTGTTCCTTGAACCATGCTGCCAGGCCCCCCACCAGCAGTAATGGGTTTTTCTCCTGCGCATACAGAGCACCAGCCCTTCCCCAGTAGGGTTTCTCAGCAGTGCCACTTCTGCTAGGACAGGAGAGCAGACCAACAGCAGGTCCCACCAGCCAGGTGAAGGGGTACTGGCACATTCTGCCCCACTGGAGAAAAACTTGGCTACAGCATCAGGACCTCAAAAAGCAAATTAAGCCTGTGGAGTTTCAACTTCCCTGGTTCAATTTCCCTTTTAAAACAAAAAGAGAAAGAAGGAGAGAAATATGTCCAGTAAAAGAGATTGGAATCAGGTCATGGACTATATCCCAGAGCACAGTCTTTCCAGGCAAGGAGCAAATAGATCTGCAGCTCTATTTCTAGTATTATTAGGACAAGGGCAAATTGATAAAATTCACATCTTAGTGCAGTTTCAGGTAATGAATGTGCCACAAGATGTAGAAAGAAGATGTTTAATTGACAACTCCTCTAATTGTATTACTTTAAATGCTGGAACAAATAATTAAAGAAACCATTTGTAAGCATCTAGAAGATAAAGAGGAGATGAGTTATGGCCAACATGGATTTTTAAGAACAAATTGTGTCACACTAATGCAATTTCCTTTCCCTACAGGATAATAGACCTTGCAGACATAGAAGCAGTAGATGTTGTGTATCTTGAGTTTTTTAAGTTTTTTGATACAGTCTCATATAACATTCTGATAAATAAGAGAAGAAAATGTGGACCAGGGGAAACGTACTAGGGAGTGGGTGCAAATTTAGTTAGAAAGCCATACTCAAGAGCATAATTATCAATGGTTCCCTGTCAAAGGCTGCATCAAGTGGATGCCTTAATTCATTGTTAATTAACTGGATTGTAGAAGAGATTGTGGTGTTATTAAATCTCATGTTGTCCATTAATGGGAGAGGTTCCACATGTGCTCCAGGAAAGGACTAGCATTTCATAGAATCTTGACCAGTAGTCTCAAATAAATGGGATGCAAGTCAAACAAAGTGACTGTTACATTACACAACGACCCAGCAATAATCTGCTACTTAAATTAAAATTTAAGAGTAATTGACTTGGTACTACAGCTTTGTAGCTCAGAATCTACATGTTACAGTTGGTCAGAAGATGAACACAAAGGCTTAAGAGTAATAATTTATTTTCCTTTTACTCCACTGTTATAAGATCTCAGGACATTGCATTCAACCTAACCTAACTTTAAGGAACATGTACATCAATGAGGTCCAAGACAGAGCAACCAAAAATCTGGGCATCTAGAAGGAGCTGGACCTGCGTAGTCTGGAGAGGAAGAGACTGATGCAAAACACAGCAGCGCTCTTTGAACCTTTGCTGTAAAGAGAAACCAGACATTTTCTTCTCTGTGCCAATGGTGAACAGGACAATAAACAAATGGTTTATAAATTAGGAAGAGTTGAAGAATGAAATGGACTCTTTAGGGAACCTGTAGAGTCTCCATCACTTACAGAAGTTCCATGTACAACTTGATGTTGTCCTGGAGCAGGGAATGGACTGATGATCTCCAGAGATTGCCTTCCAATCCACTTTTCTATAATCCCATGAATTCTATGAATACCACAATCTAGCTATGTTTAATAAATTAAACTATAAGGGAGAAAAATAATCCCCTAGACCCAGAGCTAGGTCCGAAAACACTAAACATGTTGTAGTAATAGGCAATAAATTTGCTTTCATTCCCTAGGGAGATTTTATTGCCACAAAGACTAACATACCAGAAGCCTCCTCTAATAGTTAAGTAACTGCAACATACTGTCGGGTTCTTTGATTCATATTCTGGAAGAAGTAGTTTATGTTTAAAGAAACAAATCGGTTGCATCAGAAATACAGGTTAGGTTAATCTTCTAAGCTCTGTATGTCTCCAAAATGTCTCTTTGTAAATCCTTCTGTGTCTAAACAGCAAAAGCACAACTCCAGACCATTATTAAAGTGCACTTTGAATTATTTTCATTCTATTCCTATACTCACTGCTGCTTACTATAACATTCATATCCCCTACTACCAGCATGAAGACAAAGACAATGCAGGAAAGTTATGGTAAGGCCTCATCAGTTAATCAGAAAACAACACAAAACTGTGCTGTTCTTCAGTGTCAGACATCCATATTTTATGTAAAGGAGAAAGCACTTTACCTATAAATTGATGGAAGGGACCCTGAGGGGTTTCCTTTCAATACCATGAGTACAACAGAGAGAAACTTTCTAATTAAAATCTTCCTAAGAAAGTATGGTTTCACAGAAAGGAATAATTATTGCTGTAAAATGTCAAACCAGTAAAGCAATCCAAGTTATCAACCAGGGTTTTAATTTTCTTTTTGCATCACCAAGCAGATTCCATAATACATTTTCATATATATGTCTAGGTTTTATTCTTTTTCACTTGGGTTCGCTATGGTGTTGCAGGGGAATGAGGCCTCTTGCTCATTTTGATGAGCAAAACCTGGTGGAGGGAAACAAAAGCCACCAACTACTTTCTGTCTGGAGTGGAACTAAACATTCGCTCAATGAGTTTGAACTTCAGAGAAAATAAGGTCAGAACGAACTGCCCTTGTAAAAGCCTGTCCCCCAGCAGTTCACGGGGTTCACACAAGCTACATTTGTTCAAAGCAGTCCCAGGAGGACAATGCAAGCCCTGTTTTACTACCACAGGATATAAGGTGGTATCAAATAATGAATCCAAGTATTTCCCTTCTGAACTCAGCCCAAAGCACTTTTAAAGTTTTCTAATATAAAATAATATACCATGAAGTGGAAATCTTTCTGATATTTTGTCATTTTAAGCTGTGGTAATATATTTTCCCTTGGAAAATATAACTCTGCACTTATTGTGTGCTTTTTTTGTTTTCCGTTTAATCAGTGATGCATATCTGAATGGAATTTTTGCCTGTAATTCTATAAAATTTACTCTGAACCACTGCTTATGCTCTACTGATCACAACTCTGTTTTAAGGATTGGCTCTTATTTTTCAATCTTCTCTCCACTGCCCTTTTGCTCTATTAGAATATGAGGAGTAAGAGGGGAACCAATTTTTTCACATTTAACACTTTGTTTCCCCTGGACTTCTGTCTGAGGCTATGGGGATCCTGCTGCCTCACATGAGCAATGCAGGAAATCATACTGCCAGAATGACAGTAATATCTGATAGACACACACGTGCATTGACTGACATTTTTGCTCTGCAAAATTTTTTTGAGTTACCTACTATGTTTCAGCTGTGAAGGTTATGGCAAATGTTATAAAAGAAGGAGGCAAGATCCTCAGCTGGCCTCTATCTACTTTACTGTGAAATCCTGAGTTATGGTTTACATACCTGTGTGTCATGCCAAACTTAATCACGGCTCCGGACTTAATCTCTGGCCATTTTCCTCCAACATTCTAACAAGCACTTTAAAATTATGCTGATTGAAGAAGTCCCACGTCATTTAATTCAGCTTCTGCAGAAATTACTTGATTTGTTTTCAATCCAAACAAAAAGTGGTTTTAAACTGAAAAGTAAGGCAACTACACCAAGGCTAAAATGGACCCTGCACTTACAATCACTTAGCAGTTTCCCAGGTGTAACCATACAGTATTTCATATGCTGCTAAAAAGCTCAGAAATAAAGGGAAAATCCATGCTTCACCCACGTTTGAATAAGGTAAACCTTTAATCATCACCACTGGAGAAGTGATGTTCAAAGGATGCCACAGAAGTGATTGGAATCCTATCTCCTTCATGCCTAACCACAAGACCACTGCTCAGGCTGTAGTCCTTGTAAGATGCAGCACAAGGGAAGAAAGACTGATTGCTAACAGGACGGAGAGTGAGGCAAGGGAAGACAGTAAAAGTAAGCTCAGAAAGAGGTGCAAGCTTCACGCAAGTCATTCAGAGGTCCAAGTTAATGCCTGGGAGCTCCTAGATCCTCTGTACATGACGAACCAGATGTCTGAAGTACCCTGCCAGAAGTAAACTAATAACGTCTGAAGTCCCTCTGCCTTTGAAGTAAACATGACTTTAAACATGAATACATAAAACAGAGCACGGCTATTTATAGGAAACCAAATGTAAATGAAACAGGATGAGCTTCCATGAAATAGCAAGAAAACAAAGACGACAAAGCAAACAAACAGAAATGTAAAGAAAGCAGTGTCAGCATTTGTACTATGGTCATTAACCATGGTCTGTGCTTCTGAATGCCCTGTATTTGCTGGCCTCAGAGTCCACAAGCATTAAGGATTTGTCAACAGAGAGGCTGCTGCCACTTTTGTCTCTGGTTGCCCTTCTGCTGTGCCAAGTCTATTTACCTTCTTTCTGGATACAGCATGTGTGCATATGTGTGAAACCAAACAAGGACTGTCTGAGGGTATGCCCACTCAGAAGCAAACGTGTTCTACCGGTGCAACACACACCCAGCACTGGCCCGCGGTGCAAACACTGCAGACCCAGTAAGGAGTAATTCCAGTTACCAACCAGCACCAGGCCCTGCTTCACACTAGATTTCCTGAAAACTATTCCTCAAGAACCTCCACTGAGCTGCATGGGAGTCCTGGGAAGATCTGCCCAAAACCCTCCCGCAGGAGCCACTAAGTTCTGTGAAACTTTGAGTCCTGTATTTGGGTCCTTTGAAAAGTCTGGGCCCAGTCCCAGACAGTGAGGCTCTGATAAGGTTGGGATAAATACATGAGGAGTTCCCCTAGCCTTTACTTCCCCATTTGTAGAGAGAACTGGTATTTATCACCTCCTAAGCATTAGGAGCTACTGCAAGGATTACCATACACAATAGCAGTGTGGAAAAGAAAATGTCTAAGTGACATCAAAAGGAAGTGTTTTCTTTTATTTGCATTGGCATTCTTTTTTCTCCTTTTGTGGTGACTTTAGTGCCTGTGAGAAATGCTCAGAAATCCTGTTTTCTTAAAGAGCAGCTAGAGAAAATCAAGTACTGCTGTCATGGTACAGTCAATCCCAACATGTTGCAAAAGCCTTGTCACTTTACATTATACGCACTGATGTGACACAGGTTGAGAGATCTGTATCTAAATGGTTTCATGGGTGGTAAGAGGGTCACACATGAAAGTAGCCCCTCTCCCTGCAAGGCAGCAGGTCCTCCCAGGAGATAATCAGGATTTTCTTCCTGAAACAGTGGATCTCTCCAGTTAATAACCCATCACACACAGGAAAAGCCAGGAACATAATTTTCGGATTTCCTTACTGTGAAAGCTCAGAGAAGGTTGTGGGGACTAGGAAACTGAGTGCATGGGAATCTACTTTGATGCACCTATTCTACCACTCCTTTATATTTGTGCTTTCTCTCCAAAACTGAATGATTCATTATGCTGTACCACGTGCTTTAGGCATTCTGCAGCTGCCACAGCAGAAAATGGACAGATATTACATTGTCACTGAAATAACTGAGCTACCGCTTACTGCTTCCTTCCTACAAAGGGGGAGAAGATAGACCTGCTTCCCTCAGCACCTTTCTTACATAGGGATGGTGCTTTGTTAATAAGCCAAGCCCAGTATTTTAACAACTGCAAGGTGAAGGGTTGAAGCAGTAATATGCCTTAAGGTCATGTGGCATGCGGTCATATTTTAATTACCACTGCCCGAGGCTATCTCCACAGGTATGTTTCCTTCCTGCATAAAACATGAACCTGGGAGTGATTTCAAAACACAGTCAAATAGTCTGTGACTCCAACAGGATGTACGCAGCATCAGACTTTAATCCAAGGGCAAATTTTATTTCAGTATTTTATCTTGTAGGCTCAGAGGAGTGAGAGAAAGAAACACTTTTCTGTTAGTAAACTAATAATATTTAGCAACGCAAGGTGTATCATATGTTCTAGAGATCTTTCATTTCCTTAATAAATACCCAAGCATAGCAAGCTCTCAACACCAATATCCTTTCAATAAAAGGTAACCTTATATGGTCACTGCA
This sequence comes from Porphyrio hochstetteri, assembly GCA_020800305.1. Classification (NCBI taxonomy): domain Eukaryota; kingdom Metazoa; phylum Chordata; class Aves; order Gruiformes; family Rallidae; genus Porphyrio; species Porphyrio hochstetteri. The sequence goes on along the minus strand of CM036908.1, from coordinate 61,102,713 downwards.
TGATACATGATTTATAAGATGTCATGTTAAAGTAAACTCAAACTCACCAAACACACTGAAGGAAGGAAATGGTTGTCTGGCTCCATATGGTGTTTTCATGTTTCTATTAAAAACAGACTATTCAAACACTGTAGATACCAGCACAGGTTTTAGCTCTAAAAGAAGGATGAAGAGAGTCTTATCCATACCATCTGTATCAATAGCATAAAAATTTCTGGCAACACATGAATGTGGTTAAAACACTTAGGGTCACCTTACTGTTGGGGATTATAAAAGACATTTCTCCTGCAGACTGGTTTGCTCAAAGAGCTATCATGAAAGTGGATTATTGAAACCCTTTGCCAGCCAAATACCATGCAGAAAGGAATAGGGATAGTTGAACTGTAAAGACCAAATCCTTTGAGACAACCTCCTTTAAAGTAGGATATAGAGTTGCAGAAGTTGAAACCTAATCTTCACTATCATACTTAACACTTAAATCCAAGGTCCAGATTTTTTTGATGTCATGCTATTCCAACAGAAGACACTATACTGCTTTTGCAAACATCTTCGATCCACAAATTTATCATGCACTGTAAATAAAAAAATTCTTCATTCATTACAGATGATCATTAAAAAAATATTTAAAAACCTAGGGCGTTGAAATCATTTCCCCTGGTTGTTCCCTCTGTTTTCACTCCCTGGCAGATCTTAGGAGGCATGCTCCTACATCAGGCTACTTCAGGGACTCCCAAACTCAGCCTCTGCCAGGCTCCACCCAGACATCAGCAGAAGAAACCTGATGGAAACAGAAGGTGGCGGAATTATGTTTTTCCATCCCTATAGGGGGCAACCCTTCTCCACTTCAGTGAACGAGGGGCCACCGCATCTCTCAGTTCAGGCCCAGGAACATGCTGCATCACCATAGCGTAATGAAATCAAAGAGCGGAAGAGATTTCAATGCACATCACAGCAGGTCAGTGCATTTGCTCAGTAGCGTGCTGCACAAACCTTACATAGATGCTTTACAAGTTATTTTTAAACCTGCTGCCAGATGATGCTGTTGTAAAGCCCAGCTGAGCTGAGAACCTGCAATAAACTCAGCAAAGTACAAGTTCTCCTAGATTTTGTGGAGGAGAACTCATACTACATTTTCACAGCACCTTTCACACTGCAGCTTAAGTTACACTAATGCTTTCAAGCATTCCACTTTCCTTGAAATTAATATTTATCATTTACTTTTGACTGTACAAGAGTTTTGGTTTATTCACTTCAGTGTATAGACAGTGGTCATTAGCCTTATGCATCTACCACTACTTCTACTTTATTAAGACAAGTACGTTCAAGAACTGCTAGACCAAATAATGGCAAAGACCCAGAAAATGCTCTCCATTCTTTGAACCTCCTCACACCTTATTACAAGGCTAATAGTGTCAGTATTCCATTATATTTATTTTTAAAGTATTAGAACCCCTAATGCCAGCATTACTTAATGATTTAAACACCTTCTCCTCCCCCCTTTGCTTCCTACGTTAAACAGCACAACACGTAGCAGGGGTTTTTTTCAACAGCAAAAACGATCTATAGTTCTAGTGCGTAATAGCCCAAATGTTTTCCATCTAACTTTCTACATACAGTACACATTCCTTGCTCAGTCAGAGCTACCAGTGAAACCCAGAGGACGAAACTTCCTTCTCACTCAGCAGGGGAACCTGAGGAATGTCTGTCTTGCTGCAGCAGGTACAGCATTTCCAGAGGCTTTCTTACCAGGTCAAGGGATTTTAATCCAGCTTTTTGATTCCTCCACCTTCCTATGACTCTTCAGAGTTTCAGAAAGATAGGCTGACATTGGAAGGGTCAGAATAGTATCTTAAGCACTCCCAACTTTGATAGTACAGTATCTACAGTGAGGCAGCTGACCCCAACATGGTGAATCAAGGGGGGTGGAGATCAGTACATGAAGCATATCCTAAGGCCACCAATGGAAGTGTGAAGCCTCCTCAGTGTGACTCACTCTGTGTGTCCAAAACCAGAAGGACTAGGAACAGAGGTTATGTGCTGAGCTGGAGCTGACTAGAGCTAGGCAATTTTAACTGCTGAGCACAGTGCAGACCTGAACGGCTGGCTTTCAGGAGCTATGGTACCCTGTCCATGGGATTAGAGCACGTAGCTGGGAACTAGGACACCAAATATTCAGACTCCTGAGAATACCACACTTGACTGCAGGCTCTAGAAAAACCTTCCTGTTGCATGTGGGCAGTTGGACACAGTGTAGGATGCCTGGGCTAAAAAAACACAAGCAAGATGACCCTGGGCTGTAATTTTAGGGTTACAGATGATTAGCTCCGATCTTTGCTGCCATGCTGGATTTTATCACAGGGAGAAAACCTAAGCTTCTTCCTGCCAGTGCAATTTCCTAACCACAAAGCTTACCTTCCCTTTCAGGCTGCCCAATAGTACCTGTTCCTACATCATGGCAACACTGCCTGCTGTCCTTGTGTTGAAGCTGTTGGCTGGTTTAGATCTCAGCTTTCCTCAGATGAAGAATGAAGAACAGGAGGTCCTCCTTCCTGCACTATTCCTCTAGTACAGTACCAAGAAGAGAGATCTAATCCACAGAGCAAGGCAGCAGTATCATATCCAAAGGTCTTCAACCTTATCTGAGAGGAGGAAGAGGCTTGCTCACGTTGCACTCATGATGTGCATGTAAGAGGAACAGAGGGGTTTGGGTGTCACTCCAGCACATGCAGAGTGGTAAAAGGAGGCACCTGCAAAGACACACTTTCTGCAAGAAGCAGCCTGAGAACAGCCTAAGGCATGAGGAAACTCCTTTTCTTCAGCAGCCCAGCAACCAACACCTGGCGTGGCCTCACTCAAGTGATGAAAATTTGCCACTCGTGAAGGTGAGGCCCTGAGTTTTCCTGGCAGCATTCTTCTGAAGGGATGTACCAGGAATGATGGCATGCACTGCCATGTTAACATTGAAAGTGTACAGTTCGGTGAACCCAGGCTTGCTTCAATTACCAGCACAATTTCTCAGTTAATTATTCTGTGGGCTGACTAACAGGGATGGGGATTTTAGGTTGGCATTGGTTTTTCAGGCTAATTGCTATGGTTTGTTGTGGTTTGCAGATTTGGAGTGGTTTTGTCCATAGGCTTTTTGTGCAAGCGTTCTTGGTGGGGCCAGAGAGGGGGTCCTCTTATAAAATGAGTCGCTTAAGTGAAACAAAACTTTTTATTAGCTGCTGAAATGGTCCTTGTTATCATTTGCTCCTGTTGGGACCTGAGTGTGCTGTGAGATACACTTGCAAGTGTACTCACCCATCCAGGATTTAAGTTACACTAATACATCTCAGCACAAATGAATATGTTCCTCTGAACTTCAGGCCAATTTCATGGCTGTGACACAGAAATAAAGTGACAGAAGCGTCTGCCAGCAGTCTCAAGCACAGGGCAACAGTATGCACAAGCATTTGAAAAAGACTTTTAAAGAATAGTATTCTTCATTGGCTTATTATCTTGCTGTTTACTATGTTGGAACCAAGATTAAAATGCTTTAGTGTTTACTGAAGCAGCATATATAGTATCTAACAGCATGTTATTTTGTGCACACTGTTTAACATTCTTTATTGCTCCAACTCATAAGGTTTATTTGAAATCAGTGGAGGAATTCATCCCATCCACTATTTACTCAGCTATTATCAGCTACTGCAAAAGTGCTGCGTGGAGAATAAACACCAGTTATTTATGAGCTGTTGCAAGCATGCAAAGTCCTGATAGAAAATTACATTTTTAAGATCCATTATAATTTATGGCATGTTTGTGTCACTGTATGCAGTTGCATTCTCTGTATAGGTTGCTCCAGAGGTAGCCCTAAAAAAAATGTAGCTACCTGGTTTTACGTGGCATTTCAATTGTTTTATGCATGATTCCAGCTTCCTTACTCCCTTCTTCCTGCTCCACATACAAGCAGAAGTTCTTCATTTGCTGGTAGCAACATGGAGCTGATGGAGGATTAAACTCTACCTAATGTTTTGATCAAATCTTAGCCAGGTCAGTGGGAAGCCTTCCTGTCAGAGGGGAAGGCAGATCAAGGAATACTTCTTCCAAACACCAAGAAATTTCCACCATGGAAGTCCAATAAAATGTTAAGCGACCATTGATTTAGGAATAATTTAAATAACTTACACAGATGTGATCAGAGAGGGGAAGGTTCCTGCTCAGTGGAACATGAGCCACTTCACATGGGGACATCATTTGGCTTGATCTGAGCCACGGACCATTGCTCACCTACCATCAATTCCTGTGAGCTCAGTGAAGGAAACACTTCTAATTTCTCCAGATAAATATAAGAGAGTGTTGCATGTTTTTCCAATATTTCCACTTATTCTACCTGGCTTTTTAAGTTTGGTGCATTAATACAGTTTACATTCTCCTCTTCCATTTTTGTGATTTTTTTCCTGAACTTGCTACCCTGCTAGAGACAAGGGTGTATGTAATAACAAGTGATTGCTTCAGATGAGCAATATGAGTGGAAATGTTTAGTGCAGCTTCATGTTTCATCTTCCCAGAACCTCAGTGACATCTCGTCTGGAATACATGGTTTGCATCACATCTCTGTATATGTATTCCCAGGTTTGATTATGTGACCTCTCAGAGGACATAAATGCCAAGAGCTATGTACCTTTGCTAACTAGTATTCTTATGCTGGCTTTGCACAATCAAGTAGCACCTTTCATCCAATAATATGTTTAAAATATCTTTTAGACAAAGCCCAATTTGATGAAGCTGACTCAGCATCAGCAGGGAGCATGCATGGTACATTGGGCTTTAGAGTAATGGTTTAGATCTCTCTACAGCATGTAGCACACATAAGCTTTGAAGCATAAAAATCATAAATGATTAACCTACTTGATTTCACATAAATGATAGAAATATGCTCTTCATGGTTTATTTTATTGTCTAAAAACAAAGGCATTATGTTGTCACGTGATGGGGTCTTTTATGGGGTTGAGCACTGCTAGTCCATTTGGGTTTAATTGCCAATTTTTCACTGTATTAATTGCTAATTATTATATATTTGTATATGTGACAATTATCATCATGCGATCATAACTATTCGGATTGAAAATTGTCTCGTCTCCTGAGCTACTTCCACTACAAGCCAGGCAGCCTTAAAAAAACTGCATCCAAACATATTTCTTTTTATTATGAAAAAGCTTTTTCAAATAAGAAACAAACTTACTAAAACATCCACATGGAAAGAAAACATGAAGGGCCTGTGTAAGAAAAATTAATTCAGCATTTTAAACTTTTAAATAACACGATATTTCAAGTCAAAACTTGGGGGAAGAGAAAAAATCTAATGCACACCAACACAGACATTTCCATCAGCAATTAAAAAAAAAAACAACACCCAAACAACACTTCCCAAGAGCTTCTTTAAGATCTAAATGTATCTTAAAACTAAAATAATGCTTGCTTTATTTTTTTTTATTTCCCTATTTTAAAAGTGCTCTAAGAGTGTCCTTTGGATTTTCAGGTAATGTTTGAAATAAGGAACAGTCTTAGGGATTATTGTTTTCTACAGGAACTGTTTGCTATGGGTTTTTAATACAATAACCCTTCAGTATATTATAACCCTGCCTGGTTAAAATTAACAACATCAGACAACTTGCAAGAGAAGTCAGAAGCACAACTCAGGTTGGACTCATGTAGGAAATGGAGAATTTGGAGTTTTTTGCAACTTTTCTACTTTTCCCTCACAGTGTAATGAAATTATTTTCAGAGAACAATGAAATTCCTGAGGAATTTTTTAAGCTTTACTTCAGTTGATCTTAATCCAAATTGCAAACTGGCAATTTTGAATGATGAAGCTAAACTGACTGTTTAAACTCTAGTTGTAAACACCCTACATATGGTTCACTAGCTTATCTCATTGCCAGATCAGAAAACAGGCGGAACCTGCTTGAAGGCAGCTGAGGCAACCAGGAGACTCTGGAGACAAACCAAAATGAGTCCCAGTGTCACATACACATGAGCTCACCCAGGGAAATTACAGCAGTGTCACCTACAAAACACGTTCAGTTGTGTGTCGGTGTACCTGAGCATCATCTGGAGGCATGATCTAAAATATCCATCTCTTCTGCAAACTAAGAGGCAAAGATAAATTCCCCCACTTTGTTTGAAATGCTGTCATTCTTGACCTCTGGGATATAGAAAGATTTATATAAATAGAATTTTCTCTTTCTGCTTGCTTCCCTGTCCTGGAGAAATATGTATAAATAAGAGATCAAAGATCCTGTATAAACATTCAATATAAAGCTGACAGGCTGCAAAAGCAGAGCTGCTTCCTCAGTGTCTCAGAGAATGGTGACTTAGCCCCTAGGACTCTGGAGAGCTGCTCCCTCCACTAGACTATACCCTGTAAGAGAGACCTTTTTTAATTTCATGTTCATTTCAGCGGTGCCTTTGAAAATATAAATATGTCAGAATGATTAGCTGATAAATGGTTTATATTAACTGCTGCAAGGTACTTTTGCAGCCTACTCAGAATCACATGGTGCTGTCTCTGTCCTGATCTTGTCATCTTTCCGGAGACTGCTGATGCGGCAGAGAAGACAGAGACCTTGCAAATCTTGGCTCTGCCTAGTCCTTCAAAATCCCCAACAAACTTGGCTTGATTTTCATTCAAAAGTCTAGCAGGCTACATGGCATTTCCTGGTTTACCTTTATTTTGTTTTGTTTGAATGTCTCTAAGCTACCTCCCTATACCCCAGCCAGCTGTGCAGATTCAACTGAGCAAATAAGGTCCAGTAGGAAGTTATTGATGGCTTTATCAGTATGAAATACTCACAATGCATCACCTGTATGCTTAGGAGTGTAATGCTGACAATAAATATGATAATAGTTGTCACACATCAGTGAGAGAAATGTTGAGCCTCCAAAGTACTGAATAAATTGCATTTCCCTTTATTTATTCAGTGCAATAGATGGCACAAAGATGGTAGAACCAACCAACCATTTTGACATGTTTACAAGGCTTTTAAATCATGAAATGGATTATTGCAGTGCTGAAAGTATTTGGCAAATGCATTTTATGCACAGCACATTCTGCTTGAAGAGGCAGGCTTTTTAATTTACATTTGTTAGAAGCACCTGTGAGGAAGAAAGATTGTATGTCAAAGAAGCTACACCTTTGGTACCAGAGACAGCAACCTGTACTGTGGTATCCAAGCTGCTTCACACAAGACCATGCAACTAAGCAAGAGAGTAGGTATCAAAGTCAGAAATATGCAGCCTGACGTAAGGTGAATCCACAACAGGGTCTAAAGCTTGGTCAAGCTCTTTCTCAAGAGTGGGTTCACAATGAGACATCATGGTGAGATTGGTTTCATAGATCTTAATTAACAATACTTCCTAATTGGTCCTACTTTAAGAATTTGGGTTTAACATAATAAATGTGTATCCATTAGAGCCTGATATAACAAAGTGCTAAATACTTCCTGCAACATGTACCAGACTTTTTTAATTTCCCACTGAATCTCACAAATAGCCAGTAAGACTAAAATCAGACCTCCATAACTTCATGGCTGAGAATTGGCAGCAAATATCTTGATGGACCGGGCCCATCTTAACACACAGCACACTCTTATCTCACCTAAATTGAGCTGTCTATACATGAAGCATTGCCAAACAGATTATCCCTGCTCCTTTTATGCAGGAGATTACTCAATCCACCTGTCCTCCGAGATATGCTTGTCTGTCTCTTTCCACTAGTCATGGTTAGTCTTGGACAACTACCTCTGTGTAGGGTGGTATTCAAGTGCCATGGCTGTACTATGATGCTAAGACTTCCTTGAGTACCAGAACTACCCAGGATAGCCTACCCACATCACACTGTGCCCTTCTAGGGTGGCTGCTGCAAGGCAGAATGCGATGGGCACCTACCATAATACTGTATGTTTTTGTCTGCCCAGCAGTCTGGATGCCTTGGATAGCCAGGAACAGATGAAGTAAATCGCTATGCAGTATCACCTGACCAGTACTTGGGATCCAATCCCTTACAGGATGGCAGTTGTTTAAAGAGATTTCCCTGAAACTCACCATATCTCAGAGGAGCTATTTATGCCAAAATCTGATGAACAGTCTCCAAAGAAAAGTTTTCCTTCAACGATGAGGTTTTTTTCCTTGCACTTCTGAGTCTAATATACCAGACCTTCAACAGCTGTAAGTGAAACCCATTTCAGCTCTGCTGGTTTAGAGCAGCTGATGGTCCAGTCAAAGGTTCTAAATCAGCATTTTGCCTTCAGTTAAACTTTGCTGCCCTAAAAAACAGTGTTCCAACATAGGTGCAGTTAACATAAATGTGAATTGTTTGAGGAATTAAGAACAGAAAACAAATCTAATAAGAAACACAGGGTACATTGTAAGGTGATGGAAGACTTGGGGTTTATTTGGGTTGTTACAGGCTAAATAACAGTGGCATTCTGCCAAAAGTAAAGCTGTGGCTTTACAGAAGTGATGTGGTTTTATTTAGAACAAAAACCCCAAAAAGTATGAAAGCACCTTACAACAGGGGGAAATAATAAGTGCAATATGAAATAACATAAAGAAGGACTGAAATCCCTAAAACTCAGTTTAGAAAATGAACCAAGAGAAATGGAATATTAGGGAAGGGTCAAAATAGTTAGAAAAAAATAGCTGGTTCTTTGTTCCCATAAGCCAGAAATTAATGACATGCACATATTTAATGCTCTCCAAGTTTAGACATGGTACTGTTCCCATTGAATTAGGCATGTATACATTATTAACACACATCAAACTACATTAAAGTAACATGAATGGTTTGATTTAAAATCCACAAATGCCTGGCAGTAATGTATCTTCACATCAAGGAAAGAAGTGATTTGAAACCTTTCCACAAGTTTCTAGCTCTGCTGAGTAGTGTTACATCCTTCACATAATTTCAGGGCACACTAAAATTAATTTATCTTCTAAATATCTGTGGGATTTTGTGTATTTTTTTGGCCTTGGGCTTTAAGGAAAGAGGAAGAAGTACCAGGACAAATACTCGGGGTTATTTTAGAAACCACAGGCCGTTGGCAGGATAGAGAATAATGTCTCTGAGCAGTGCTGGTGGCTGCTGATGACCTTTTTTCAACTGACTCGATGCGGCAGAGAAGTGCACGCTTAAAAAAAAATACTCTGTGCAGTTTGTGTACCCTGCTGCCTATGCACAGTGGGCCCTTATGCTAAATGGTCTCAAGAGAGCATGATTTGTGTGTGCATTGTGCATCTGTTCAAGTTTGATATTTACTGGGCTATATGAAGGTGCACGGAGTGATTTTCTTCCCCCTCCTCTCCCTTTTCTCTATGTATACCCTGCGTTAGCACCACTTGCTACACACCATTTCTCAGCAGAAGAGACTGCCCTCTTCATGACTGTACCGTATTCAAGAGCTATTTCATAAATTATTCTACCACTGCAGAGCACACATACACACATTTTGTTCCCCTCTCCTCACTGTTGCCTTAGTGTGCTCGCTACAAGTCCAAGAGCATCTTGCACTGCCCTGTGTGCTACAGACTGGGCTTCACTAACTTTCCACCACTGATCCACACCCAGAAAAACTTATTTCCATTACAAGAAAAATTTGCAGGAGTGTTCTGATAAGGAGATTTTATTTCATTCATCTCTAACACAGTGTGTTACAGTGTGAAGGATATAGAAAAGTTACTATAGAAAAGTACCTTAAAACAGAGATGAGGTAAATAACAGAATGAAATCAGAAAATTGTTTTAATCTGATTTCTGTAAGAATGGAAGGCTTATTTAATTATGTCATCTACATACGCATGCATGAATTTTCTGTCTCGCCCCACACTGAACCTACCAGACATCTTTGGCAAATTTGCCTAAGTGCTAGGGACCTCAAAGTTATGCTTCTACAGGTATAATGACTAAAGGTGGCCAGGTAAAGAAAGATGCCTTTTACACTTCCACTGAAAAAACAATACAAATATGGATTAAACTTTTACCAAACAGGAGCGAATCCGCAAGGGAAAATGGCTTTTGGTGTTTCTGTACAACAAAAGATATTTCTCTAAGTGATCATCGTAAAAACAGCAGAAAATCCATCATAAAGCTGCAGAAAAAAACATGATTTATCAATTCTTCTTAAGGAACTGCTTATTGTCTATTCAAGGAAATGTCAGAAATAAGGGTTTACAGCAAAACATTAAATTCCTTAAACTAATTTAGAATATTGCACAAGGGAATTATTTTGCAAGTTTCCATCTATTGTAACAATAGCACACACTTTGAAAACACAGAAACCACAATCTCCTATTCACAAACTGCTCTTTAGAATTAGTGTTGGCTTGCAGCATCCGGATGTAAGGCTTACCATAAACCCTCTTCATGGAAACTAGCATAACTTCAAGAAAATGGATGTATCTCCACTTGTCTACATTAAGTAAGGCCTTTAGTTTGAGATATTTGGCAAGAAATCCATGAAACAATATGAGCAGAACGTCCTTGACCTGTTGGAGCTCAGTATTAATGACTTATTTTGCTTTAAAAATTAGGATTGTAAAAAAAACCCAAGCAAAAAAAAAATCAAAACCACCCACCCTAAAAATGAAAACAAAAGAAAATCATATAAATCAAATATGAGCAACCCACATTGCTGGAAAAGCATATAGAAAATAGTTTTTGCTTTGCTTCTCCTAGCTGTCCTAAACCCCAGTTTCTCCTCAACAACTTCTTGCAGCAACCGAGAATCAACTCTTTATGTGCAGTTTCTTCAAGTTTTAATTCAACACAGATGTCTGCTTTTCCATTTTTTAAAATCTTCTTCCTCCTTGGACACATTTTTCTTTTCCTTGCCTTCTATAGTGTATCTTTAAAAAAAAAAATTACTTTTTCTTCTCCCCAGTGCCTTTATCCTATTGTTTAATTCAACGGGGTTTTTTCCAGGGTTCATTAAACTTTCCCTTCAGCTGCTTACCCAGGTTGTGTGATGAGATGACAACAACCACCTGATAGATGTTGGATGTGTTTGGTGCTGCCTTAGGCAGGAAGTTGGTGAGGATGTCTTGAGGTTCCTTCCAGATGTGTGTTTCTGTCATTTCCACTATTTTTTTCCCCACTATGTCTTTTCCACTATTTTTCCGCTTGGCCTTGTTATGGTTTTGGTTTGGGTTTTGTTGGGTTTTTTTAAATTTGGCCATAGAATACCTGATTCCAAATTACGTTCATCCTGTTTAGAAAGCAGTCAGGAATGGATGAACCTGGATCCCACTGGAAAGACTTCTTGAGATCTTCAGTAAAGCCTTTTCTCCCAGTTCCCCCTTTTCCTCACAGAATCACAAGGTTGGAAAAGACCTTTAAGATCAAGTCCAACCGTTCTCATCCTATGCTAAACTATATTCCTAAGTACCTCATTTACTCTTTTTTTGAACACATCCAGGGAAGGTGACTCAACCACCTCCCTGGGCAGCCTGTTCCAGGTCCCGACAACTCTTTCAGTATAAAATATTTTCTGATATCTAACTTGAACCTGCCCATTCCTCCCATTCTTTCCAACTGTCTTTCATCCCCAAATCAGTTTGCATGTTAGACCCTCCAGTTAATCTTGTTCCCAGTCATCCTCCAGTTCCTCCATTTCCTCAAATCACCTGTCTTCATCCTGTGCATTGCAAGTTTGTACCCTGAACTGCTTGACCTATGTTCTCACTACCTAGATCCTGTTGTTCCCATACTCAGAGCCTACCATTTGGGAGTGCTGGGGATTAAAGCAGCTCCAGTTCTGCAGCCTCTGTTAAGCTGTTCTTCCAGCTATCGCCTTCCTTTGCTGCTCCTAACAACAGGTTTGGTTATAGGCCCAAGAAGATAAAGGAACTGTAAAGGTCTTCAACCCAAATGTAAGCAAAGACTAGGAAGTCCAGGGAAGGGGCAGTAAAAGCCTGAGGACCAAAAACCGAGGACTATGATACAGGTTTCCTTGTACAGATGCAGTGAAATAGGGAGCAGCAATCAACTATAGTTACCTCCCTCCATTGTCAGCAGTGGGTGGCAATGGTTCCAATAAACATAAGGGCCAAATTGACAGTTGCACAACTCAAAGATTTCTCAGCAGGATATATACCAAGAAAACACGTGCATCAGGTTCTTTGGAGGAAGATCTTGGAAGATATTTTTGGCGTTTTTTGTCCTTTCCAAAAATTTAACACAATGGGAACACAAATCTAGGAATAGTAAATAATATTCCTGTCCTAAGGCATTATATAGTAAGTATGTCAACCCAGAAAAATATTTTGTGTTTCATTGTGAAACACCTAGACATAAGATTTATGTTCAAAAAGGTAGGGAGGGGAAGGGCACTATTGATCATAATTATAATAATGAGGCTTGTACTTGTAGGTTAAATCTGTTTGTTCTAGGCAACAAAGGCTTACTGAGGAGGAACCTGTGTCTCTGACGTAAATGCAAGGACATTAGACTGGCTCCAGGAAAGGCTGAAATATGGAAATAATTTTCAAATTCTGTAGGTTAATTTTGCCACACCTGTGGGTTTAAGCTTTCAGTTTTACATTATCATTAGATTCTTTTATTGTTTGATGGGTGTTGTTGTTTTCAATATGAAAAGAATAATTAGTGATCCTTCCATGTAGCAAAAATGGGCTCCTAATAGGAAAATAGCAGGAAGATGATAATGTTTTCTAAGTAACTTATTTACCCTTCATGCTGGCCAATTTATGGTAATTAAAGATTGCCACTTCAGCACAGAGGTCAAAGACTAGGGCTTGTACAATCATTTTCTAAAGAAATTCTGAAGAGATAGAAGAATGGGCTTTCTGCTCCCTCCCCTCATTTTGTTCTGCCTCTGCACTGTTAGCAAAGCTGGTTGCTAAAACATAATTTGCACACACATAAGGAGCTTAATTTTGATCTCAGTTACAGACTTGTTATTCCAACCCAGAGCGAATAAAAGCTGCTTTATGTATTGAACTGAGCCCTAAGGGCCAGTCCTGCAGAACTTTCCTTGTGTGCTTCTACGTTCAGTTGACCTGTTTGCAAGGACGAGTATAGTACAGACCAAATCACATAGAATTGGCTGCACAGCTGATAGAAAAGTGAGTATTCTCCTTGGATTCACTCCTTACCTGCAGGGGGAACTACTTTACCTACCTCTGAGCCATGGATCACACCATCATGGACCTTTTATTTCTTAGTGTTGTGTCAATAATATTAGCTGAACGGGCAAAAAAACCCCAGCGAGATCTGCTGAAAATGGAAATGTCTCTACCTTGGGTCTGGTCATTAGAGACAGTAGGAAAACAATAATGCTGACAGGCATTCATGTTCCTGGTGAAGAAAGCAGGTTTGCAAGGAGTAACAAAAGCAGAAGCGAGGACTGATGAAGGGAAAGACATGGATTAGACCTGATGCTGATGAAAGGAGAGGATATTTGTGAATATCCCCTTGCATGCCCAAAAATGAATCTATTGTGTAGGTTGTACTCAACAGTGTTAAGTAGGAAGGATGCTTCCTGACTGACATTGGGGTATTCTACAATTTTTTCTCTGCAACAGGCTGCTCAGAGAGGTTATAGAGCCTCCTTCTTTGGAGACATTCAAAACCCATCTGGACGCATTCCTGTGTGACCTATTCTAGATAATCCTGCTCTGGCAGGGTGGGTGGACTAGATGATCTGTTGAGGTCTCTTCCAACCTCTAACATTCTGTGAATCTTTCTGTCGTAGTGAACTCTTTGCTCATACTATACTTATTTTATGCTGTGGCTCTGGTACTTGTACTCTGATACACATTTGTAATCATACTCTTGATAGATATTTTATTTGAGGTTGTCTTCAGCACTTCCTGGCTTTGCCCAAGAAGAAATTTAGTGCCAAATTATAAGAGAAATAAAGTACACTAAACACCAGACAACCATCAGATGGGGATGGGCTGTATTTTTTCCTCTAAAAATAACAAAAATAGACAATGGAGCATAAACAACTGTAAGATATCATTCAGTTTGAATTTATGGACAGTTAAACCAAAAAAGACTGTAAAGTTTTTATTTTCCAAAGGGATAACACTGAGGAAAAAAGGGGAAGAGTGACTGAAACTAATTAAACAGGCGAACTCTAGATTTTGCAGGCTGAGGGAACATATGAAATGTACAAAAGCTACCTAGAATAGACAGACAAAGCAAAGAGGAAAATTATAGAGATGCTTTCAGGCTTGGTAGATTCAGTTTAACTGGATGAATCAGGTTAAGATTTGTCTTCAAAATGATCATCTCAGTGTGCAGCAGCAGCCACAAACCTTGTGCATCATGGAGCAAGTTACTGAGAACAAGACAAAGGGAATCATTTTCCTGCTACAGAAACCTTTGGTGAGTCCTCATGCTGAGTCCTAGGTGCTACAGCTGGTGTAGTCCTGCATCTCCAGAGGGTGTCATGGAGTTAGGGTAAAGGTAATGACAGGCTGGTAAGCAGTCAAGGAGAGATGAAAAAGGCTGGGACTCAGGGTCTGAGGAGATGAAGACTGATGTAATCAAGGATTTTAAAGCCATGACAGTGGTGGGTAAGCTGAATGCAGAGCCCACTCACCCATACCAGCAGTATGAGTGCCAGGACACATCCAGTAAAGCTAACGGGGTATCAGTATGAAGGAGATGAAAGAGAATGAGTCTTTACTCCAGGGCAGTGAAGTTGTCAAACCTGCTACACAGGAGGTAGATGCAGTGGTATCAGCATCCTCAGAGAAGGTCAGAACTCATGGACTACAGACAGGTCCATGAGTGAATACAAAAGGCAAGGACATACCTTCTAACATCCCTACTAGAATAAGTCTGGAAGGGGGTAAGCAGGGGACTGCAGAAGTTGGCAGGCTCACCATAAACAACATCTCCAACTGCCACTGCCAGAAACATCCTGCAGCTCAGTTCTATTTCTTATGTACTTAAAACTCAACTCAAAAGTCATAAAAACAGCAGTCTGTGGTGTTGACTTGAATCTAACATAGAGGAAGTGATAACTGCCAAAGTCAGTCTGAGTCAGAGCTAGAAATCCAGGGGAAAGCTACTTTTGTTATTTCTAACAACAAAGAAACAAAACAGAGGTTAAAAATGCAGCAGTAGGGGCTGAAGATTTTGACACCAGCCAAAAATGTGCTAGGGCATATGAAACCCTATATAAAGGACAGTACTTCCAGAAGATGCGGTACTACCATGTGAAGCACTGGTGAGACCTAGATACCACTCTCCTCAATCTGAGTCAAAAAAAGTACCTTAAATGTGTATACCAGGGAACAGAGAGTCTGAACTAGGAGGTGAAACTAAAAAAGTGTGTGTTAGCCAGCCCAGCCAAAGAAAGCCTGAGAGGAGAGATAATTTGTTCTCTATAAACGTATTAGTGAGGTAAATGTCAGAGGAGGAAGATGAGGTAATTAAGCTAAAGGAAAATGTTGTCAGAAGAACTAATGAGCAGAGACTAACCAGAAATGTCCTCAGGCTGGACTTACTAATCTTCAGAAGAGTTTGATTCTAGAAGTGGTTTCTGGTTCAAGCATAAGGAGGAAAACAAGTAGTTTTAAGCTGGTCCTTGATCAGCCTTTGAAAGGAATAACACAAGGAGGACATCTGCAATAGCAGAGGACCAGACCTGATGACTCAAGAGATCTCTTCCTTTGCCATGTGCCTTGCTCTCAGTGACCCTTAATTGTTGAGCACAGACATCAAATAAGAGTGGCGAGTCCTCTGGGATTTCTCATGTCAGGGACCTTGAGGAAGGGGAGGATCAGCTGCCTATTATTTTGCACAGTCCCACCATCAGGTCAGCAGTACCTCATGCTCAGCAGTGTCAAAGGCAACTGACTAATCAAGCATGAGACTTTGAATGGCTCTACCTATTGCACCTAAAATGGGGCTCATTAGCAGGAGACTGCAGCACATGGTGTGGATGGAGGATGTCAAACACACTGCACATTGCTTTGTAAGCCTTTTCTAGACCCAAGGTCACAATTATGTTTCTTGCAAACCTGTATTGTATTTTCCTTTGGCCATTTTACTGTTGTCCTCCTGCTCTGGGGGTTTCTTAGCTCAAAGCCTGCTTTCTATTCAGTGTTTCTGTTTTTCTTATTTCTCTATTCTCTTTTCCCTGAACCATGCCCACCCCCTTTTTATCCCAACAGCTTCTGCATTCAAGAGGTAAGCAGAGATGCCCTAAAGAAACCAAACACCACATCCAGCTTTGGTCTCAACCTTCCTAAGTCTGCATATTTACATGACAAGAAACAAGTGGAGAATCTGCTGGAGAGGTTCTTTAAGCTTGCACTGCTAAAACAGAAAGCGCAATATATTCAATATTAGCTATAATTTTAAACTATGGTAATTAAAGCTTCACTGCTGTCTCCCGCATTACCTGGAATATTGCATATCACCAAGGTTTTAAGCTTTTGCCATTAAAGCTGATTGTTAGTTATTTTCAGCTTACTCATGGCAGTAGTTTAAAATTGTGTCTCTCCCCCTTTTTTCCTCATGAAGTGTGATATATGTCTATCTGATTTGTGTTAATATGGAATAATGTCGGGGTGCATAATGACATACCCTTGTATGGCTGAAGGCTTGGGAGGGACAGTGTAAGGTTTTTGCATGTACTGAACGAAGTATTTTGAAGCAGCAACAAACTATATAAAGGTTGTGCAAAGCTTTGCCTAAAGGACCACAATGTGATAAAAGACTGCATTGTGATACCTCAGGAGAAACATCTTGTCTCTGAAAAGGAGGTAATAAAGAAGAAGAAGGAAAGAAGAATAGGAAGGTTCCTCAAGTCTGCAGAACCAGCTGCCTGAGTTCGTTAGCAAGACAAAAGCTAAAGCTCACCTAAAGGATGTCTTGTGGGGGTCGCCTGACGGGCACTCCAGCATGTCAGTGTATGGTTGTTCAGTTTAAACTGGTGGGCAGTGCTATCCCTGGAAGGTATATAAGCCAGGGACTGGAACTGTACGGAGTGCGTCTTGGTGGAGCGGAGACTCCCGGTGCAGCCGGTGCTGCCTGTGCACCGCAGCACCATTTGCTTGCCTTTATTTGTTTAATAAATTGTTCAATTTGGTTAAAATCCTGTTTGGGACCAAGTCATTTATAACATGAAGTTTTCAGATTTCCAAGTCACCAAACCCAGTTTTGTGATTACTGCTGTTTAATTGTATTCCAGTGCAGAGCATTTAAAATCTATAGCACCATAATCAACTCTAACCCAGACAACTGTGCTTTGAAAACCAAAGTGCTACAGAATGAAAAGGCCACATATATATATATAATTAGCTAATTTTAGAAGCCCAAGCAGTCTGTTTAATATTATAGCTAAAGGCCTAGAAAGCCAAGTTTTCACTGCTGATGTGTCAACCTTTGCAATATTCCTGTGGCCTGTACTGTTACAGTCCCAAGAATGACATCTGTACAAGTCTGCCTAGGGTGCCACTTGAAACAGAAGATGTGCAGGAGATATTCCAGCTGACTATTAGTCGTTGCCCTGCAGTCCTATCTGTTCCTCTCCTCCTAAGCAGGAAACAAACCGCCTAAAGAATGATGTAATGTATCTATTACTGATGCAACCTGTCAAAACAAATGGAGGGCTGAAAGTTTGCATCTGGTGCCATGGTTTCTATTCAGGCTTGGTGCATGTGGTCAGAAGAGAAATGAAGCAGTATTGACGTGTAAATGTTGTGAGTCCCTCCAGCTGCTAATAAAAAACGGTATTAGCAAAGGTGTTGTTAGATGTATGGATCTAAAAAGGAAAAAACCTTTTACAGTCAGCAAGTAAAGCAGATAATGGAAAATTACCAACAGGGTAGAAAGCCTATTTCTTTTGCCTGACTTCATAGAGGAACAGATCTGTGATGCAGCTGTTTTCAGCTCTCTGTCAAACTGCAAAACCAAACTTGTTATACCTTTAAGGATAAAGAGAATAACAGCCTTTTAACCTCTACTCAAAGTGTCAGGGCCTCACCCCCCACAACCACCCCACCCTTAAATCAACAGTAAAGGGTTCACTGATTTCCAGGGTAATAGGAATTTGCTCTTATTTGAATGTGACATTAACATGGATATACTGTTCTCAGGAGAACTGACTGCTATGGGCCGGAGCTGGACATTGATTTCACACCAAATTCCCCATTGATCTGGCATGGTAGGAAGTCTATTCGCTGAATTGATAGCAGGATATAGCTATACAGTATTTGTTTTCCTTTTAATATACAGCTTCAACAGCAAGCCATGCATGAATTTAATAAAAGAAGATAATAATCTATCTATTCTAAGAGCAATAGACTGAACCTGGGTGGTTATCAGACCTGCCCTCACTGCTATAAATCATGTCAAATAGGAGACTCATTTTAGCTTTGCCAATGAAAAGAATTCTCCTGTTTTAAATATACAGAACCTGTGCTTTCTCCTCACTCACATTCAGTAAATTGGTAATTGTATTCAGTTATGGTTTATCAATGTAAAACCATCAACGGAAGAGAATCAGACCTATTGTACTGCTAGAAACCAAGCATTTGAAGGCAACAAAGTAACTCTAAGCAGGGAATTAAATTATTTGTAGTATCTGTTGCAATGATGCTTAGTTGTTCAGTGTGCTCTTTCAGCCATTGCTTCCTATTTAGGCTGGGAGGTTTTGTTAAGGTCATTTTACAAAACAATGAAAGGAGATGCTTTGAATATGCTAATGCCTTCTATTGCAGGAGAGCTAACACTTGTAATAGAGAAAATGGGCTGATGTAAAAGTCATTGACAACTATAAGGGAAACTGAATGGGTGGTACAATTGTTAGCCGAGTGCTGTGTCTGCAGCTCAATCTGTGAACAGATTTTTAGCAATCATTTTCTGCTAGATACTTGTAAAGGATAGAAGGCAGGCAAGGAAATGACACCCATAATGCTTTTCAAGAAAAAAAGATCTGTACTTTAAAAACATCAGCTAAAAATCATATTCTAGATGCAGAAGTGGCTCAAAATCAGCTCTTACACTTCATTCCAGGAGCATCAAAAAAGCCAAGAAAGTGGCTGTGGGTGCAGACTGGCATAAATAAGGTAAAAAACTGGGCTGGAATTTGTGAGGACTGTTGTCTAGCAGAGAGCATTGTCTAGCATTTCATGGCACAAAAGGATGGCATGGCTGTACTTACTAGCATAATTAAACATCAGAGTTTTGGTAAATGACCTTTTTTCTCCTTTACCGGCTCATGTGAAAACAATCAGAGTTTTCCCTTCTACATTACCTGACCTAGCAAATACAATGTGATTTTGTGTAATAGCATCTCAGAACAGTGCAGAATGATATCAAATGGTTAATTAAAAAACTCTGGAGCCTAAAGGCTGCTTGCTCTTATCCTAGGGCATGGCACTCCAGGAACTCTACAGTAAGAAAAGTGATTGGGAAACCTGATTAAGGTAATGAGTTCTACTGAGCTTTCTAAAGTGACAGATAAACAAGTTAGAAGAAAAGTAATCTTTTAAATTTGTCTTAATCATGGCATTCTAGCAATATTTCACACTTATTTTAGTTATTTCAAACCAAGGAATATAATAAAGAATAGAAATGTTTAGGAAAGAAATTCAAACTCACTCATAGATTCATTTATTCCCCCATGTTTAGCTGATAAGGAAAAACAAAAACCCAAATGACTGCTGTTGGTAACAAGCAATTCACTCCCCCAGTGAGCAAACAGAAATGATGCAAGATGCCAGGGCACAGAAAGTGGGGCAATTTTACCAGTTTTAGCGCTGTTCATCCTTACTTGGGCTAACTGCAGGAATAGCTGAGACTTTGGTAAAGGTTAGGGCTCTGGGGTTTGCCCTGTGCTTAATGAAACATCTATCAGTTTTGTTAAAACACTTTTGGGTACACATGCACTTGAACAGCAAAGGCAACTCTCACTACTGAGCCAGTGGTGGCCAGGTAGTGCAGAGAACAGAGCAGCAGCACCATGGGTGATGGGGCACAACTCAGAACCTCAGGGAGATCAGAGGACAGTGAGGTAAAATCCTCTAAGTTACACACAGGATAGAGAGAATCTTGGAAATAAAGGGAAAAACCCAGAGGCTTTGTCTTCGTTGTACAGAATATAAAAACAGTTGCTGTACCAATATAAATGCTTGTTTGAGACCAATATGTGGCAGCAGCATCTCCTGTTACTGGTGTATAACACAATCAAAAGACAGTTGTAAAAATACCTGTGTCATAACCTAAGTAGGACCTTTCATCTGCATAAATTAAAGTGATGTTTATTTTTTTTCTGAAACTCTTAGTGTTTGAAGATGGAAGGGATCCTTACATGGCTTGACCATCCCTGCCATTAATTTTTATTCCATTGCTAAATTATCTAAGAAATAACTTATATTCAGATAAAATGGGGGTTCCCAAAAGTTCTTTTATCTTGGACTGAAAATCTTGGGAAATGGAAAATTTATGTGTCTCCAGAGCACATTCCAACATTGAATCATATTGATAGTTTAAAAAGTTAAATTCAATCTAAATTCATCTGGCTTCTGTTTCTAGCAAAGGATTTGTCTTAGGCTTTTCTTAGATTGGTTAGAAAGCTCATTAGTACCTTCGTTTTCTCCTTGTGAAGGCACTTACCCACTGCAATGAAGTCATCTTTATCCTACTTTGATAAGATTCAGCTCTTGAAGATCTATTATTATAAATAAGGCTGACTTCAAACAAGACCTGTGTTTTTTTAGGTTTTTGGGATTCAGGTATTTTTTTCCGACTGTAAAATCAAATAGAATTTCTGTAACCCACAACTCTAAAATTTTCCTATTTACTCTCAAATCACTGGTGAACTGTTCCATCGCACCCGATGATCTTCAAGGTCCCTTCCAACCCCTGACATGCTGTAATTCTGTGTGACCTATCAGCAATACATACATCCCTAAAAACTTCTACTTATCACACCTTCCGTTTGATGACCGCCACTGAAGATGAGCTGTCTGTGCACATGCTACACAAAAAGAACATAACACTCTCCATTTTCCAAATAAAGAGACTGAGGTACAATGCAATAATGCAACAGTGGCAGGAATTTAACAGTGATTCTATCCAATTGGCCTCTTGCAACACATTGACTTTTCTGGTTGGTCTAAATGTGCTGGTTAGTCCTCTTTCTCTCTTTCTACTGTGTATCCTAATCTGTGCCATCCTTTCTTTACCTATGTTTTCCTAGTTAATAGTTATAAAATTGTTGCAGTTAGTGAGAAGTTCTAAGGGAACAAAGATTAATACCAAAGATTAATACATAAATCTGGAATTAGATATCTGTCTTCTATGGACATCAGTGAGACTATAAGGAGATGGTTGAAATGTCCTGCATTTCCAGTTTTCAATGTATTTTTTTTTCCCCAAGAGTATGATTTTGCCTGAAAAAGATTTCTAGCATTATCTAAAAGGAACAAGGAGTGCAGAATATTAGATTCTTTCATGCAGCTCATGAGTTCCTTCTTGTTTTTGAAATATCAGTTCTGTTCAGAAGGTTAATTTAGTTAAGTCCTGATAAGCTCACAAAGTAGTTTGAAAGTCCTACCAATGTATTTTCTGAATTTTCAGAATGTCCCAAAAATTTCTTTTGCCACTCAAAATCCAACAGGGAAACATAAAAGAACAGCAACAAAAAAAACCACACACCAAAACCCCAACAATCACAAAAACCAGTTCTGAACATGGAAATAGACCAATAATAATTTTTTTCCTCTTAGTTTTCAACAACTTCAAACACTTAATCTTTTTTTTTCAAATTAAAGTACCAAAATATTAGGATGACTAAATCTCAAATGACTTAATCATTGACCTTTAAACTACAATGTGACATAATAATACACAATGGGAACTGATAAATATCAAAATGGCCTTTTAAAGAAAGAGATATTTTTGTTGTTGATAATTGAGGTGACTTATGTAATTTGAACAAAAAACAAGCTAGTGCCTAAAAGCTTTTCCTACTCACTTGGCAAAATAATCCTGAATAATAAA
This sequence comes from Porphyrio hochstetteri, assembly GCA_020800305.1. Classification (NCBI taxonomy): domain Eukaryota; kingdom Metazoa; phylum Chordata; class Aves; order Gruiformes; family Rallidae; genus Porphyrio; species Porphyrio hochstetteri. The sequence goes on along the minus strand of CM036908.1, from coordinate 61,080,690 downwards.
TATTTTCCTGAATAATAAATAATTTCTCTACTGTGACATTTCAAAGGGGAAAAAAAAGAAAATGGTAAGTGTATCAATAGCCATCCTGTATCTCTAATGAAAAATTAGTCCAGATTTAAGCAGGAGAAAAGCTCTTAATGTTAGATTCAGATCCGCACCTAAACACATCCAGGAATTTCTTCTCTAGAAGTTGGTTCCATACCATCATTCTTACAAGTAAAACAAAGTAGTCATACCTAAGCCATATAGGCAAAATCATGGAATCATAGAATCATAGAATCATAGAATGGTATGAGTTGGAAGGGACCCCAAGGATCATAGAGCTACAACCCCCCTGCCACAGGCAGGGCCAGTTGTGTTTGTGGCTGTGTATCAGCTGCTTTAAAAAAATATATATATATATAGCCTTTTAATAATTATGTATATTGCCCAGGAACACAAGAATCTCAAGTCTCACATTTCTTGTGAAAAAATCCTCAATGACAAAGTGGAGTTGTATTGTTTTATTGCTATGAAGAACTGGGTCTTGTATCAGCATATTGAGAGTTCTGGCACTTCACTTAAAAATCAGAAAGCCTTCCCTAGCTGCAGTGACTTGTAGCTCTTCTATGCTAGGAGAGTGGAGTTCATTCCAGCAGGAGCGATTAAAGAGTTGATATAAAACAGAATCCTGGGATCCCTTACAATAAGATTAATATATGTTTCCCACTGTGTTGCTTTTTTTGTTATAGAAAGCATCTATTTAATCAAAATAATTGTTCAATAATACCAACCGGTGACCACATTTCATAGTTCATGGTATGTGAACCAAACATAAATACTCTGTAATCTCAGGGGAGCACCTTATTCATCCATTTCTTGTATGTTGGTTCATTTTGATGATTGATAAACCTCATTCCTCAAAATTTCTGCATTTTACAAAACTTTACATTCCAGCTCCCTGCTTTCTCTCTGAGAAATTGGTACATCCTGCATTCCTTTGAAAGGATGGCTGACATACCTTTTAAATGTCACTGAGGATGTTGTTCAGGTTTTGCATCGTGAGACCCGTAGGATTACAGGTGGACACATCAAAACCTCATGCAGCTGTCAGAAACACTGCAGAGAACACAAGCAAGAAAGTAGCAGGGTACTCAGCTTGTGTGAAAATCATGCCAAATTATAGAGGTGTTCAAAAACTTCTCTAAAAATCTTATGTTTCAACAGCTATAGTTTATTAACATTTCCCACTGTACAAATATCTTATGTGCAAACAGAAATATCTCTTTTCCAAGTGACCACCTTGCAAAACCAGCTCACAGTCTACCAACTGTTTCTCAGTAAAAATGTACTGGTCAGACTACATTAATTTAACTGCTAATGAAGGTAGCAGTCAGTGAATCAGCGTGTGCTGAGAGAGGAAAAGAAATGGAGAAAATAAATGAAAAACACTTGAAGAAGGAACTTGTTAAAGAGTGTATCTTTTTAGAGTACCTCTTTTTAATTATTCTTACAGAAAGCAATCAGGTTTGGACTCATCTTTTGTGCTCAACCTATATTAAGTCTTTCATTTTCCTCACTGACTTAAAGCAATGTTCTTTATTCTTCCCACTTCAAATGAAATATCCACATCATTTGTTAATGCAGGTTGTTGGTTGTCAAAGCTTGTAAGGGTCCTTCAGTTTTGGGCAACCCACTTACAGAGCCTTAGGCTTCAATCTGTGAGATGTAATAAGGCAAACTGTAATATACAAGCCACAAGCAGACTCATATCTATGGAAAAAAGGTTTCAATTTCTAATGCTCATATAGCTCAGGGTAAATTCGACTAAAATCCCGTCTGACTCTGACATAGCATGAAAGTCATTCTTATTCATTGGAAATTAGATGGTGGCAGGAAAAAAAATAATCCTTATTTTATATAAATATAAGAATTTTCTCTAAAGTGGTTTTCATTTTTGTCCTGGGGGAAGGAGGGAAAGGAGTTACAGTGGGATCTTATTCCATGTTTTGTTCTTTGTGTGTTCATGTTCTTTTTTTTTTTCTGCAATTTTGGGAGGCAGGAAATCTGTTATAGAACGCTTTAACTAACTTGACCACCCTGATCTCAAAGGATAAACTAGGCACTCATAGTTTACCATTCCTGCTTCTACTTTCATGTTATAAATCTAAGGAAAGAGACTTCATGAACACTGAATATCCCACACATCCTGATGAGCAATTCAGCCCTAAAATTATTTCTATGTCATTATTTCTGTATGCTTTTTTACCTGTTGCTCAAAGCTTCTACCAGTCATCAGTGCTGATGTGCAAATTCAACTCCAGGTCCTCTTACCTGAGTTGAATAAAGGCAGTTTCCCACTTTCTTTTTCCATGACAAATTATATTATTATAATTACATTATTATAATAATTTCTCATGAAAATATATATTTCTTTTAATAGCCATGATGTTAAATCTTCCTACTGTTCCTTATTTCTTACATCAGGTATTACACTCAGGTCCTTAGATGTCCCAAGCCCTCATGAAGGCTCACTTGGTTGTTCAGTAAGACAAGGGATTTCCCTGAGAACCATATGTCTTGGCAGCACAGTGCCACCTCATATTGCATCCAACATGCATAAAAGACACGCAATCCCTTGTAGTGTAGTGTGCATGGGTTTCTAAAATCAGGAAAAAAGTCTAAGCTAAAGGTCCTCATGGTTTGAGCTACCTAGGGAAAACAATGCCAGCACTTAAATGTTGTTAAACTGGGAGAAGAATCTGACTTCAGTTTCAAAGTGTACTGACAGGACCAGTTTCAGAGAGTGCAGCAAGTAGGAAAACTGGTTGAAAGACATACTTGCTACCACATTTCCAGAAAAGCTGCCATTTGCTGGAAATGGAACAGTTTTGATCATACTTCCTCGACTCCAACCAAAATTCTCTGGAAGGAGAGTCCTGTCAAAACTATTACAGTCCAGTCCATCAAGAATTAATAAAACAATACAGATGGCAAATCCCTGGGTTAGGAGCGTGACTGCATTAGGTGGAGCAGTCAGTCTCCTGAGCTCCTGTTGGAGCCATTTCACTTCATTACACATCTCGATATCCAGCAGTCCACAGACAGCAGCCAACTCCACTGCCTTGACATGACAACAGTGACCTGGTCTGGCAGAGATGCACATTTGACTTTACTCCAAACTCAGAAGAGTTCTGATCCTGCCCCTTCAGCACTATTTGAAAGATGATTACCATCATCTGAAGACACAATACAAGGTCAGGTTTTGATTTAGAAAATAATTTTTTAGCAAACAACAGCACCTTCTGGCCAGCAAACTGAACTCACAGTCAAGAAGAACATGCAGCATTCTCGCTCAGAGAATGCTACTCAAGTCAGGCACTCACAGAACAGTGAAACACTGTGAATATTCAACAAAATCGGGTGCTATAGCAGTGAGAGGGTGGACTACACCCTGATGAGTTCATTCACATGAATAAGCACAGGGCTTTCCATCAGACTGTTTGTGTCAATAAAGCAAACAAGTTTTGGCCTGTCCCGAGTATTGTTCATTACTGATTGCAACAGAGCAGATGTAATTATGTAAGTGAGAGAAAGGCAGCAGGAGCAATTCCTAAAGGCAGGACATCATTAAGATTTCACAACAGGCACATTTTCCCGAGGGATCCAGGGAAAACGAGAGCCATAGGTTTCCTGGGGCCAGACGATGTTTGGCTACATACATCCAAGTGCATTCTTAATTGCAGCATTCACTTGAAAGGCATAAAGTTCCTCGGGAAGCGAATAGGATTTGAAACAAGTTCTAAAAACATGTACAGTCCCTCATCCTACACAATGTGGAATATTTATTGGAAAAGAAATTCCCAGAATAGTCATCTTTGGAGATTTACCACATGCAATTTCATCTGGGTCATAGACAAAAAAGTGTGTGTGTTCCAAGAGGAAGGAGTGGCAGTGTGTTTTAATGATCAGGGCACTGTCAATGAAGAGAACCAAATCTGTAGGACAGCTCTGAAACAAGGCAAGAGGCATAAAAAGTGAAAGCAATCAAAGCTGGCCAATGAGTTTAACATGTTCAATACGAGTGGAAAGAGGTACTGTCTGAGCTTGGATTCAACTTGATTATAGATCAGGAATCAACAAAATAACTTGCCTTCCCTTAATGTTACAGCAAATTCTTTATTACATGTTAGAAATGGTGCTAAGCTAACTAGTCACGCCTTTGGATGAGGAAAGTCAGCATATCCACTCAGTCCAGGTTTGTTTGGGTTTTTTAATCTAGTGAAAATTCAATTAGGTGTTAAGAAAAAAATCACATGTAGCATGGCTTTAGTTAAAGCGGAATGCTTCAGAAATTACTCCTTGAAGCAGTAAATTTCCTGCTGGAAATTAATCTTGAGACAATTGTCCCTTCACATGTCTTTGTTGAACTAAGTAAAGCTGTTTGTATATCACAACAACTAACTCCATTGCACTGCCACCTGAGTTGTTTTGCAATAGCGAAAATCAGCGTTGTAGCTGTGTATGGAACTGCTCTGTGTAGCTTTCTAAACACACACAGATACATATTCCACACCTATATGTAAGACAAGTAAGAAGGTCCCAGGAACTAGAACCAAATTATTATCATTACAGGAGGATCCCTGTTAGATTTAACGTGCCAGAACCCCTGTGTATGACTCTTGCTTAGCTCTGTTAGGTGGCAGTACTATTTCTGAATTGCTCCACTTCAAATTTTAATCAAATCCTCTCCTTTGTGACTATAATACACTGCTTCATAATGATGAAGCTTAATGAACAGAATTAAAAGTTGATTAATTGTAAGCACAGTTAAATACAAAAATGCTTTGCTGCTTTGCCATGAAGTCTGTCTACTGTTAAAAACTTGACACTTTCTGTCCTCTCTGTCTTTGGAGCTTTAGACAGCTTTTTATGGGCTTTTCAATTCCTTCTGCAATTCAAATCCAATTTCTGTTTTATCCTATTTGGCCCTTCATCCTCCTACACCTCTATTTTCCTTTATCTAAGGTAGAAAGCCACACTGGGTTTAGAAAATATATGATACATATCTGACATCGCCACAACCTTTTTTATATAGTTCAACAGAACCCATTGTGTAAGACCAACTCACAGTGTGATGACACAGGATGGTATTGTCCTTTATCCTTGCAGAGATTCATGCAGAGCCATTCTATTCACTAGCTCATCTCATAAGAGTGTGGCACTGCCTTAGAACTGATGAGATCTCAATTCAATCCTCAGCATATTTCCAACCTCTAAACATGAGAAAATGAAAAGAAGGTTTTCTACATCACAAGGAGCAAGGTGATAAATGGCTGAGGGAGGTAGAATGATGAAAACAGAGGATAAAGATGTACTCTGCTTGGGGGGAAAATGCTGAAAAAAATAATGTTGGAAGCTTTATGAAGCATTATTGTTTTGTCTGATTTTTGTCTTCCCTGAGTGATTTTACCTGGATTGTGTTCCTCTTGTAGTCTTATTAATGCCATGCAGCCAAGGTTTCCACAGAAGTATCTTGAGTCCCTCAAGAATAGCTGCTGTGAGATATCCCAATGTACTTACATGCCTATAGGCAGAAGAGTTAAAAGTTGGGCAAGTAATAACTGAGCCCTCTTAAACCCTCTGAAAATTCTCATCTGAAGTATGTTGCCTCTTGAACACTAACTAGGTTTGACTGATTTTAAATTATATTTTAAGCTCCTAAATCACTTGGCCAATCAGGAAAAGGTCTATTTCCCCATTATACACAGAAATCATCATCTATATGTTCTACTGTATTTTTCCAGGAAGGCAACATGATTTTACAAATAATCTCAGTGTCCAGACAGCTAAAGGAAAATATTAGTTCCAAGTAAACTATTTTAATTTTCTGAACAGGTCTTCACAAATACACCAAGATTCAAAAAGATCCAAAAAGATAATCAGAACACTGAATTATTTTAAAAGTTTGAAATAATAGATGAAAAATATAGACTCCTGAGATATTAGGTATCTTGTTTACGTATTTCTCAAAGCTCTAGAAAACAGACAGATGATACAAAGTCATATCAAAAATATAAATGCAGTGTGTCAAGTGAAAAATAATAATGATTAGCTTAACAACATCTTGGGTATGTATCTTTTATAATACATGATGTATTGGGAGTGTGTTTTACTCAGGTTACAGAATTAAACCAGTAGGAGGTCTAATTTGAATTAATAAACATGTTCACTGGGAAATATTGATACATTTAAGTATGATTCCTTGTAATATACTGTTACATACATCTACAGATTGGTCGATGGGGAAAATGAACTGCATAGACTAAAATTACACAGTATTCTTGGAACACATTTAAAAGAAGTTTTGAAGAAAACACAACACAACAATTACTTTCATAAATCCAGACCCAGGTTCATGTGGCGCATGAAATTGCTGTGATTTTCCTTACTGTGCACTGTGTCTTTAAAAGTCTAGGAGATGCATGCCATTTTTCAAGACAGACTCAATGATATGTGCGTGCTGTCTAGTGCAAATTTGCCTTTGTTATTAGCATTGTTTTCTTGCTTTTAACTCTGATACACATTATGCATCTCCCAGCAAGGACAAGCAGACCACACTGCTGTCCTTGGATAGCCAAATCTATTGAACAAGCGTCATGCAGCTCCCATGTCAGGACCACCTGATTTCTGGGTAACCTGAATCCTTCTGGGACAAAACAAACCTTCAGAGACCATGAATGCTGGTACATGGCTCATTGACCTTTGACCACCATGGAGGAGCCCATGCAGCATGGGAATTACACCCCAGGCACGTCACTGGTATCTCTCTCCTGAAATCTCTGTCCAGACCTCCCTCTTCCTTTCCCCTCTGAACTCTGTAACACACATTTTGCATCTGTGATGCAGATTTATGCAACTCTGAAGGGTGGTTACCTCCAGAGGTTGGTTACTTTGCCATGATAGTGCTGAAACCCTTTCCTTCCATCCCAGAGATCACTTTCTTTTAACAGTTCACATACAGGGTGTTAGTACACACCCTCTTCTTGGCACTGAATACTAGAAGGGCTTTAAAAATCAGATTCCTAAAGCGAGATGGCAACAGAAGTAGCCATTACCTGTAAAACACTTTTAATCTAACTACTGGGAACAAAAGAACACATGGATAGAAACGAGCTCTCGTTAGCCCCAAAGTGCCAGGTGACTACACCAAGTTGTAGTCAATCTGCAGCTATAGAGAAATACTAGAAATTTGCTCCAGCAAAATGTCCTGTTCAGCATTAGATAGCCTGGCTGAGTGTTTCCTGGTAGCTCCTTATGCTCCTGAGTGCCATTGTTATTTGGTGAAAAAAACAAAATCATAAGTGCACAAGTAAAATGACAAGCATCTTACTGTTCTCTAAAAACTCTCCCTGATTGCATGTCACTCACTTTAAATTCTGATTAAAAGAGGGCATTGAGAATCTCAGCTGGGAATGCAAAAGGATAAATGGACTTATCATCAGCTAAATTTTGCACAAACCAACAGGCTGGGTAGCATTCATTTCAGAGCAAACTACTAGGGACCACTGCTACCCAGATGTTAACATATGGTCTCACATTGCATCATCTACAGCAAAGCATTGCAAAACTGGGTTGGTTTTTTTTGAGAAAAAACACCTCTCATGTAAATAGAAGTGGTCTATGTAAAACTAAGGGTAGTATTGACACAGAGCAGTAAGGACAGCTTTATTTATATCCTTGGAGATGGGGAAATAACAGTACACATGGGAAACTGAGAAATGCAGTCAGTACTGAGAGGCTAAAATCAAGCAGACATGGTGAGTCCTGTCTTGGCACAACTTTGAAAAACCTTGATAGAGCTAGAGAAACTTGGAGGCTAAAGCAGAGCAGAGGACTAGCTGTGAACAAAACAGACTAAGGTAGGACATGGTCATGATAATAATCATAATGAATGGACTTTTCATCAACTATCAGCGGAGACAGAAGAGCAAGTGTTTCATGTCATGAAGGCTGACATGGGAAGATTCATCAGCCAGTATTAGCTGGGACAATAAAACCCCAGAAAAATAAGACTGTTACTGAAGAAGTGTTGGTGATGACTGAGCTGCAGGATAAGGAAAGTAAATGCTGAGTGCCTACACAGGGTCTTGAAGGTGAGCAGAAATGCAGATTGTCTTCTTAAATGTTCAGAATTTGCAACAAGATTTAAGTGTTTTATTAGTCAAGGGTAGAACAAGGCTCTCTAGGATGCTGTTAATTGTTAAGGATATCCTGGAGCTAGTGCTACTGCATATTCACTCGATCTCAGTCTCTTTCTATGCATTATGTTGCTACACTGACACTCCAGCTGTATTTGGTGTTCATTGTCATTTTCTAGCAGTGTGGTAATGACACTGCTATAAAACAACGAGCAGCTGGTGGCACAGTACAAGAAAGTATTATACAGCATGAATTATGAATGGCATGGAAGCACTAAAGAAAACTTCAAAATATATGTGATAATGCCTCCCAAGTCTTCTGTTATTCCCAGCTGCTGACTCATCCCTGAACACTACCTAAGTGAGGGAAGGGGACAGCAAAGAGCTTTAGTTTGTTTCAGATGCGTCACCACAGGGTGTGTACGTGTCACTCAAGCAGTTCACTGAAGCACTACAATGACAATACATCACACCAAAAGACTGATATTTCCAATTCTAATTAGTCTGCCTACCACTGGAGCTTTTTGTTGGTATCCTACCCACTTGGGAGTAAGTAGAAGTGGTACGAGAGATCTGGACCTAAAACTGTGGAGCCTAGACTATCGTGCAATATAAGGGCACCATTCGGGGTTGCCCTACATGAACTGGTCTAACAGAAACACTGGCAGAATTTGAAGCGCTGGTCTTGGAGGAGAATAGATAGAGAAACCTAAATCCACCAGCACCATGGAACAGCCATGGGAGATGACAGGCAGGCTACAGTGTAGTCACAATCCAAGGTTTGTACCTTGGGATTTGATGAAATGCACTAAGCTTGACATTCAGCTGTGAAAATGGTGACACAAAGAGGGGAGAGGACTCTCTGCTTTTGTGTTGGCAACTGCCACAGGGACAAGACAAGCAACCTTTGTCTCTGTAAAAAGTTGATAAAAGGATGTATTTAATTTCTGTAGCTACCAGTGATACTAGGCGAAAATCAAATATATAGGACTGCGTCTACCTTATTTGTAGCATGCTGTAAGGCCAGTGCACCTGGTGATCTCTTTGAAAGGTCTTGGATTTGACTTTGTAAATAAATGCATAGATAAAGATCTCAAGGAATGTATGGTTTGTTCCCGGACAAGGGGCTTTTCAAGATGCATAGAGCTGTTTGTTTGGTTGATATTTAAATTGAATTCTGGTTTAGAAAGGACATGGAATTCAGTGGAAAAGCACTTTTTTGATACAGTCAGAATACAGCCTCAGTTAAGTCCTTGAAAAATGGACCCTTTAAGTTACACACTGGGGCTTTTAGCCTGCAAGGACTTCATGTATATACTTGCCTTTATGCTTCAGAGTTAGTCCCACTCATGTCAATGCAATTACTTTCATGGATAAAGTTATATTCCATGAGTCTTAATAGATCATAGCCTGCACATGTGCATCACAGAATCATTTATATATACAAATGGTAAAGCTATTCCCTGTTCACACTTTTTTATAGCCAATACAGACAAGCAAATACTTGATTCAAGAAAAACTTAGCGTGAATGGGGTCTTTTACTAGTACATGTCTTGAGAAAATCAACGCATTTATAATTGAAGATGAAACAAGGACTGCTCTTCAGATTGGTAGCACATAAATGGTTTTCTAGGAAGAAAGAGGGTGGGTTGTTTTCAGATAGCCAGGTATACAATTACCTCCTGCAACATTTCTCTCGGAGATTCAGCATGAAGCAATAGAGGAGAGATGCTACCTTCATCTGTAGATGCAGGAGCTATCAGAAGGCAGAACAAAAGTGTGGATGCCTTCCATTCCACAAGAGACATCAGTATGAGCTCAGAAACCTTCATAAAACAAAGCAGAACTTGATTACCATGTAGACAGCACTGGGCTCCCACTAACTCTAGCATAGTTTTTGTTATTATTATTGGACCACTGGGGTACCCAGAAGTCAGGGAATTTCAATACCCACACATCCTCATTGAATATTAATGCCAGAACCATAACAATAATGGCTAATAATGCAGCTTTTCGCTGCCATGTGAATTACACATCAATATTAATGAAGCCTTTGTTAACATTCAGTGTTCTTTCCTTTCTGTATCTCTGCCAGGATTTTGGACTGGTTTATGCCAACAGCACAGACTTAGATGTCAACCGTGAGCAGGTCATAGACATTTCAGAAAGGGCTTGCTTTTGCAAATGTATATTAAAATTAAGAAGCATGCCATATCAAGGTTGCTTTAAATTGACAGTTGTTCAGTTCTTTCCCCTTACACAGGACAGATGTGGCTTTATATGTTTGCATATCCTAAAAGTAACACACAGAGGGCTGTCTTTTATTTCAAAATGTTATTACAACAGCCTTCGTATACAACTCTAACGCGATCATTCGTAATTATATATGGTTCTCCTCCCTCCCAAAATCAGACATAGCAAGAAAAGGCAATGGTGCCATGATGAGAAATGGAGACAAGCAGTTTGTGGTTCTGTAAGAAGCCCATGGTACTGATCACTAGGCAGTTCACCCTGAATTCTGCTATTCTAAACAGGAAATTGTTCCAGTGCTTTGAACCTTCATATGAAATTTAAATGTAATTGCCAGAAGCATTACCTTATTAATAAAAGTAGAAAAGCATCATTACTAATTATCGTGAGCTTCATTTGCATTTTCTAAACATTTACATTATCTAGTCTAACTATGTAACAGATGCTTGCATGATTTCCAACTCAGCTCTTTTCCAAAACGAATACCCAACACCAGTAAATAATAAGAATCACTTTAGACTATTCCTGTCAGATGTAGTGTCTTACTCAAAAAGGAATTTCATCAGCCACAGAAGCAATACTTTTTTTAATGAGTACCAAACCACACTTCATTTCAGTACAGCTGATCAACCTTGTTGAATGCCGTATTAACTGATCCCATTTCAATGGTAGATCCTGAACGATATCTGCAACAAATTACCTCTTTGAAAGAAAGATTCAATTGATTTGCACTAATCTAATTTAGAGGAGGCCAGAATAAAATCATACTGGGACTTAATCTCATCTGAATACAAACAGTACAAAAATGCTGCCGATAAGTAGCTGATGTAATGCTCTAACACACCAGGGGGCTGATGTACCAATCCCGGGCCCATTGAGGAGAGCACTCTGCAATTCCCAGTGGTGCCTCTCAGATTAAGACTTGAAATTGCATGTTTAGCATAGAATATCTGGAACTTAATATCACAAGATTAAAAAAAAAAAAAAAGAAAGAAAGAAAAGAAAAAGAAAAAAGCAGACTACTTTGCAACAGTTGTCTTGAAATGGAAATGACCAACTCATAGATAGATCTGCTGTGCACAGCACTGGGCCCCTGGTGAGACAACACCCAGAAAGGCATCAGTGCTTTACATCTCACAGTAGCAAAGGAGCAATATGGACTGCAAAAGAAGCCAACACAGACCCAATCCTGACCAAATCACAGGGCAGTTATTCTCAGAATTCCATTATTTTTGGTGAGGATGGTCATATGTCACTGATAGTAATCATGAAAAGCAAATGAAACCACTAGTGTTGCTTTTCTTTCCTTCAAAACAAGCTCTCCAGATTTTGGTGGACAGTCAGGCAGCTGACTTCCAGAAAAAACATCATTTTGACCTATGCCATAAATTCCACTGCAGAAAGGAACAGAACCAATTCTACAGCACAGGACAGGATGCTCTAAAAGCTTGTATCTAGAGTAACTGGACTTAGAGTCAATACATTTAATTTATAGACATTTATTTACTGATTTACTGTGCCTGTGGAACAGTGATAATCCATTCACCATGGGATGCTGGAGGTTGAACTTACTAATGGTTGCAAAACACTCTGAGGTGCAGCAATTCAGGCAGTAATAGGAATGCAAAATGTCACTGTACTATGGCTATTATCTTTAAATTCATCAGCTTCACCTAGAAATGTATTTTTATAAGGGGAACTACAAGAAATCTTTCTTATTCCATACTGTAGAAACAGCTATGTGAATATTTAGACAGTAATTTTAAATTAAAATAATTGTAACTTAAACTTGGAGAACTTAAACCTGACAATATATTCTGATCCTCTGGGACAGGAAGCAAAAATAACCAGATGAAAAGACAAATAGGTACAGAGATGCATAGATGAATCAAATTAGGGAAGTAGACAGGATCTTTGGATCATAACCTCCAACCTTACAAAACTGCTTTTTTGCAAGTGATGTTCTGGATGTTCACAGTTCTGTTACCTTCAGGGAATATGCTAAGAACACAAAATTAGGTAGAAGGTTAATATTTGCAAGTGTGAGGACCAAGTGTGTGAAGCCGTTACCCACTACAATCCTCTTCAGTATCAAAGCACCTTATTCCTTCACACTTTCACAAATAAATGTATCAGCTATAGTAAGAGTATTTCCATGTTTGGACTCCTTAGTCCCTAAATTAATGTTAATTTTCCTGGATGATTTGAAATTTTATGCCATGTTTCACATCAAATCCCTGGAATGAAGCAAAACAGTAGGTTGGCTTTCTCTATAGCCAAGAAGAGGAACGGAAACAAAAAGCCTCATGTCTACTGTTCGAAAATGAAAAGCTGTAACATTTGTCATTACTGTGGTGGCAATTTAGTGAGTTTCCCTGAGCGTGAGGGGAACATGGTTTCTAACAACAGGCACTGTTTTGGCATTAAGAGCTGTCCAAATCCACTTCCAGTTATAAGCTCTTTATAAATGTCTGTCTTCTGGGAGTACTTACATTTGAAACCTGTATTTTTACCTTCAACTTGATTTCAGTGGCTGTCTGGTATTATACACCCAGCAGACTGCCTTCCTGCATTATTCTGTATTCACATATTTAAAATATGCCCCTGGACAGAAGAGGATTCATGGATTAAGGTATTTACCCTATTTTCATTTTCTATTTTCATAGCCTCAAACAAAAAGTAGAATTTCATGATAAACAAACCCCAACATGGGCTAAAACAATTCCCACTTATTATTCACAGCAGAGGTAAACCAGGATTTCAAAGGGTAGAAGATGCCCTCAATTTGCATCCTGCTTCATTTGTCAGTAAATCTGTTTGCTGTTGGGCAGGCGTTTGCCATTCTGTTCTATTAGTCATTCAGTTAAAGCAAGACTTGTAATTAACACTTGTGATAATTAGGCGTTGGTTTGGTTTGGTTTGGAATCAACCTCTGTGTTTTAATTAAATCTCAGGAATTGACAAAAATGGATATGGGGTTTTGTTTAGCCAAATGATTAAGTGCTATTTTTTTATAATCTTTCTGTAGAAGCCATGCTATTTTCTACCCCAAGTAAGTGGGAGTGTTTCAATGTGGGTTTAAATGAACAGTTTAAAATAATTACTATTTCTCTACTTAATAGGAAACTCATTCTAAAAAAAAAAAACATAAAAAATCAGGAACCCCACAAAGAATGCTTCTCTCAAAGGATGTATTATCTTTATGACAACACTAGGTCAGCCAACAGTACCATATATTACACATGACTTATTCTTTATTGGAAGATGGGGAAAAAAATATCCACACACTGAGCTCAACCTATCCCAGTAAACCTGTTACACAAACATTTTGTCTACCAGCAAACAGACAAGCCAACCTGCCATGACAGATTCCAATTACAAGAAAAATATATCTTAAAAAAATTAAACCCTTGTGTACCTAATGGTGCAATACAATAATTACAAAGACGATTGGACCATCTGTGCATCAAATTTACGACCTTATCATGTACAGTCAGACCTTCCTAAAGTAGCTTGTCAAAGGAGTAGAATTTAAAATGAAAAGCTGAATGCGTTCCTACATCTTAAAGAAGCCTCAAAAAAAATGAGACACTGCTCAGTTTTCAAAAGGTGAAAATTCCAGGTCAAACTAAGACTCTAGTAATGAAACCTTTTCCTTGTCTGGGATGTGAAAAATGAACAGCCAGGAGAAAAGGCTGCACCCAGGAGTTTCTTGAAGAATGTCCTACAGGACAGCTGTGAGCTCCAAGCATTGGCTGTCCTGCGGCTGGGGATGCTCTGGGGAAACTACCATCATAGAGGGGATTTGAAAAAGAAAAGTAGTTGATTTGGTGGTGGTCTTTTTCAAACAGAATGTTCTTGGGAGCTGCAGAATCAACAGACAGAATTAAAGCTCTTAAAAATACATTTTTAAAGAATCTCCAAAATTTAATTTTAAGCTTCAGGGAAGCCAGATTATCCACTACTTTAAACATTTCCAAGGTATGTGCTGAAAAAAGCGATATGTGGCAAGGCTCTTCCCTAAAGATACAGCTTTCCCTAAAACAGCTAGTTCAGAAATCTGGATATTCTAAAACCGGCCAGTGCCACAAAGAAGGAAGCCGGAGCAGCAGAGACAGTCACACTTGTACAGCCCATTCACACTCCAGGATTCACTGCAGAGCCTTTTAAATGGCATTGTGGTGGAGATACAAAGCCCACATAGAAAGCTGAGGAAAAGATGTTCATCATTCAGAGAGACTATTCTGCAATGTCAGGGAGGAGTCCATTTATTTCCCTCACCTCCTCCCCAAAAAAGAGAGATTAAATGGTATTGTTTCATGCGCAGTCAAATGTTCTTTGTCAGATACTTTTAGCTCAGAAGTTATAAATATTCCAGTGGATTAAGGGGCACACAGGGGATGGCAGAATAATGACACAACAAGCTAATCTGTGTACAGAGAAATTAATAAAGAACATTTAAACTCATTGCAAAAAGATAAAGTGAGCAAAGAATTGTCCCACCTCACGGAAAATAGTTTACAGATGCATAATGAGCAGAACCATTACAGTAAAACAAGTTCTGAGAAAAACTCGGCTGAGTTTGGTGTAAACTCTTTTTTGCTTCTCTCAGTACAGTTATCAATGAAATGGAGCTTTGAAGGAGCAGGAAAATGGAAGAGACTGTGATAAACTAGGGGCAGCGGGAAAAGCTGAAACTGAAAAATAAAAGCAGGAAAAAATACAGGAAAGTCAAAATACTGAGAAAATGTACAGAAAAAAAAGATATAATAAATTGAAGATAAGAAGAATGAGATAACAGAACTCGGAATCAGAGATAAAGCACTAAGGAGGGAGAAGAAGGAAGAAAATCTGGTTTGAATAAGATAGGAGTAGACACGGAGTGCAAAGCACTATATTAAGGCTGATGACAATGCCACCCCCGCACCACCTCCCCCCCTCCATTTCAACATTAAAGATCTTGAAATCAGTGAAAAAACACAGCTACTAAGTTTTAAAAAGGAATAGAAGTCCAGTTCAAGCAGTATGCCCAGAAAATACCATCTTTCTCCATCACGCAAGTGCTGCAGTAAGAAAAGTTGGAACGTTATTTGTGTGGTTTTCATTGGCAAACTGAGGCATTAGGCAGTGAGGAGACTTGCCAGTGTGATAAAAATGGGACTTTTTGTTAAAAAGTCGCAGCCCAGCTGCTGCCAGCATACCTTTGGCTGGAATTGCCAAGAGGATATCATTCTTACACAAACTCTTATCTGAAAGGGAGAGGGACAACCACCAGCCACTCGATGTGAAAATGATCCCACCCAAAGGTGGAAGTGACTTCATGCTTTCTAGATTCAGGCTGATCCTAGTTAAGCCTTAGTCCCACTCAAGAAGAAAAAAGAAATAAAGGGAAACACCAATACTGTGGAACAAGTAGAATCTAAGTCTGCTTTCTCACTTGCCCTCTTGAGCAAGGAAACTGAAATCCAGGCATTTAACTCTGTGTACTGTTATTTCTCATTTGTCTTTGCTTCACTCAAGGGCCCAATGCTAGGTCAGATGGGTTTTTCCAACTGTTCCTTACTGTCACAGAGCTAGTCTGGATTACTGAGCTTTCCCCCCCTGAATTAGACAGCCATAGTCTTCTTCACGGATGAGGTCATTTTTTTAATCATTTTTTCTCCCTAAAGGACAAGCCTGTTTTATTATGTATGAGAAAATGAAGAAACCTTCAAAAACTGCAGGAGGCTGACAGAAGTGGGTGGCTTTTATATAAGATGAAGTCCCACATACAAAATGAACCTCCCACTGGCTATATCAGGAGCTGGATTTCAGCTGAGATTCATCTGTGCTTTACATTTTCTACCTCCCACTTTCTCCTTCCTACTTTCTGTTTGACACTTGGATCACCAATTCAGCTAAACCTCAAATAGAATCATTGCTCTAAAACTGCACTGAGATATGTACACAAAGAAACCAAAGAAAAAGTCTATGCACATTAGTGGAGCTTTATATATATTGTATAAGAACTTGTGCACAGTAACCCCAAGATCCTGTCCCAAAGGCAATGAATCCAATAAGATATTTTTCTCTTGTCTTTAAAACACTTTTGGAGCAGGTCTTAGAAGAGCTGTAATGCTGTCAGCTCTGAATATCCAATGTAAGTACAGCAAGTAAC
Source organism: Porphyrio hochstetteri (assembly GCA_020800305.1). Taxonomy (NCBI): domain Eukaryota; kingdom Metazoa; phylum Chordata; class Aves; order Gruiformes; family Rallidae; genus Porphyrio; species Porphyrio hochstetteri. Next base: position 61,064,102 of record CM036908.1, on the reverse strand, counting down.
CATAACTTCTCAGTCTTTGATCGTGTCTTAGGTTTCATACAACATGAAGAGGAAGCAATTGTGATGTGCCAGCATTTGGGTCTTGGCCATCACAGGTATGTGAAGATGGATGGTGGCTGAAATCCTGTCCCTGCATTTAACGTTTTTGCCCTTAGTGCAAAGCACAATATTATTAGGGCGCAGAGTTTAGCCTTAGAAAATCTAGTAATTTTATCGTAACTGTGGGAACAGTTTAGGGGTGTTTTCCTTTGATAATGCCACTTCTACCCGTGTTTCAGTAAGAACGTGAAATGCTTTAAATACCTTCTTCACCCTCCCAGTTGGAAAGAAGCTTTTGGAAACATGAGCTATGACATACATTTCCAGAAAGAAAAAACACTCTGGAAGTGATTGATATTTTAATAGCTCCTTTGTTTCAAGTCAGCTGCAAGATTCTTTGTGGCTTTAATTCTAAATGTACTACAGAGGAACGAAAGCCCTTTTCACCTTTCTCTCCTTATAGGTTGCAGGGCACAGCTTGTCACCTCACAGGCTGCTTCCTCACCTTTAAGGACTACTGGGACAGAAAGAAACGGTTGGTGCAAGAAATAAGCAGAGCCTTGGCTCCAGACCTCAGCTGTGCCCAATGGCACTGACTGAAAGGTGAACAGAGTGGTTGGGGGGGAACTACTGTCTTCAGGGACCAAAGAGGCAAGAGTGGTGAAACAGACAGAGATCTTGGCCTACAAAATGTCCCTGCTTCCTGCAGGACCAGAGCTGATTCTGCTTTTGCTCTGGGTTGTGTCATGTGTTTGTGCTAATCATTTCTGACTGAATTTTCCATCTGTCTAGCTGTCAGGCCAACTGAAATATCTTCAGTATTCACTTGAACCTATAAGAACAAGCGCATAGTTAGTGGCACTTTGTTTACTTCAAGACTGACTGGAAGGCAGCACCACGTTCTGGCTATGGTTGAAGAGACATGCATCACCTCACTTATCAGAAACAAGTTAGAATTTCTGGATAGACATGTGGATACAGTGGGGGAGTATGCTGGCAGGAGAATTTTCTCATCCTTGGGAAAAGATTTACACAAGAAAGAATCATAAAGCAGAGCAAAAATTTGACATTTCAAATTAAAAATATCAAAGTATTTCCAAGAATATGGTCTTTCGGTCATCTTGTTATTGACTTTTTTTCAGGGTTGCTACACCTACTTCAGACCAACTGCACATATTGGCTGTGTTCTTCAGCTATGTAAGTTGGTCAAACAAAAGATAGTAATTCTTTTTATGCATTTTATCTCATCACAATGATCAAAGCATTCTCTCTTTTGGCATTTTTAAAACTTTTTCAATATACCGACTTCAACCTCTTTTAAAAATACTATGATTTATCTATCAAAGCAAAAAAAATCATAAATGTTTGCTTTTTTAAAAATGTAATTTTGTGAATTTGGAAAATTTCTCCCAAAATGCTTGTAAAAATAGGATGTTTTCTAGAGCCATCGCTTTGCTATTAGCAATGAACTGACATTAAAAACAATCAACCTTTAAAAAATGCTACATTAACAAAGGGGCTTTTGCCAGAATGAAAAAGGCAGTGAAGAAGGGTGGAAAAAACCCCTGCATCATCTTGAGAAGTAACAACAAGAGAGGAAGGGAAAGAGGGAGGAACAACCTCCAAAACTTGCCCAAGTAACGAATTCCAAGGCAGGAGCCAGTAAAGCATGTTAATGAATGACCAGATGTCTCCAAAGCCAGGAAATCTCCTCTTCCCCCAGCCAATTTCAGACTAGAGTGAACATTCCGGGGTCATTGGTGCACACTGAATACTCTGTCAGACGCTTTCTATGGGCCTCCTGCAACGCTTACTAAAACCGAGGAAAGTCTTTGCGCTCTTTGGTTTTGGAGCAGTCTCCAAGCATAGCTATGCTGTGGTTAATGCAATGCTTCAGTTTGCTCCTAGACGTGACACCACATTTTCCATTACAATAAGCTTTCCTTTCTTGTGGCCATTTTAATTATATACAGAATAAACTGTCCCCCTAGCCCCTGAGCCAATGTTTCAGAAGATTAAAACAGAATCCAGTGTTCAGTCAGTTACTTTTCCAAAATCATGTCAGAGATTACTCCAGCGATCGCCCTATCATTTTGGTTTGGCTTCACTATTGACTTTGGCAAGCCTGCCTCTGTAAGGGAAGTGTATCCCTACATGTTTTTAGATCAGAGCCTCCATTTACAGTGAGACAGCAGCCTGAAGAATTAGCATTTCCTCATCTTCTTCTAATATTCAGCAGACAAGATGGGTGTGTAGTATAACATGTCAGAGAACTACAAAGTCCCTTTGGACAAGCTTCTGTGAGAATTAGATCCTTAGGATCGTTTGACAAGTGTTGTTTCTTTTTCTTTTGTTCCCCCTGTTGTCCTCTATGGCAGGTAGAAAATGAGCAATTAAAAGGATCTTATGTCTTCCTGTATTCAATAAAAAGAGATGTGTAAGAGGCTGTCATTGTGTCAACCCATTTCTTCATCACTGTCTTAAAGACATGCTTTCTCATCTCCCTTCCAGCCATTAAAGGGACAGAAACGAATTTCCTCTACCATTTCTTTGGCCTTAAAGAGCAGTCCTGTGAATTCGCTCAGAGAGAAGTTCCACAGCTTCTGTCCGGAAAGGAGTTCAAATAAATTAGAGCTCGTTGAGCATTATTACAGCTTGTTGCCTATGGTATTTCCTCACCCCAGGGTAAAGGAAATAATCTTGATTAATGACACCCCCAAAAATCATTTTTTTCTTTAATTCACTAATTGGTTAATCTTCTATGACATCAAAGAAGGCTGCAGCATTTGCAAAAAATACGGTCAATGCAAAACCCAGATTTCCTGTGCATTTTCCATGTGTGCTTTGTTTCCCAATGTAATTTCTAACCGAAAAGAAATGAAAAATTGAAATCTCCAGTTTACATGAGGAATGGCAGTTTTGAGCTCCCTATCAGACACCTCATTTTCTCTACATTAGTCACAATCAGACAGACAAGGCTCTGTCTTGTTGAGCTACATTTAGCAGTCTGTCTGAACTGCAAATTTAGATGACATCCAAATTACACAGACTCAGCCAGTAGGTTACACTAATGCAAACTAGGAGAAAAAGAATCAAGACTATTGATTTTTTCGGTCCTTTCTCTGTCATATTCTCTCAAAGGCATTTACCAAGGCTTTTAAGATCTTCAGCGTTTTCACAAAGGAACAAATTACGTGCAAATAAGACTGCCTTAATCTATTCTTCCCTGCTTAGATTGTTCCTTCTGTACAGTCATTATGTGTTTTTTACGCTGCTGCTGCAGTTTACTTGATCCACTTTCATGCACCATGTGGTCAATATATATGTTGAAGAGTAACTGTGGAAAAGCACATCTCTTGCACCTGCCTATGATAATCAAAACCTTGTTTGTTAATTCCCTGCAATCCAAATACATCACACATCTCTCTGCTCTTTCTTGCAGCTGTTTCAGCAATTTGATGTCATATTCGGCAGAAAGCTCTTCTGATCACATTTCCATTTTCAGACAACTTGATTTTGGCAATGAATATTTACAGGGGACTCACAACAATCTCGCTAATGCAAAAAGCAAAGACCACAGGTTCTAATGACAAATAGAGCTGATTTCCAAAGTACTGAACCTTCACAACTCTGTCAAAGCCTAATACCCCTGTCCCTTCTGACTCCACTGATGCCACAAGTAGCTCTACGGAATTCACACCGCAAAATAATTGCCTGGTGTGAATTTCCAAATTCCACTGAAGACAACAAAATGTATGTTGTGGGGTTTTTTTGCCTACCAGTCTCTGCAACAGAGCTACAGACAATATGCAGCTCAATAGCATGTCACTGAGAAGGAGTCAGCAAACACCCTCCTCCAACAAGTCTGTCACTTCAGCGCAGGTACAACACCTAGCACAATGAGCCAAGGATTCGAGTTTCTTGATGCTATGGCAAGTAAAAAAAAACCCAACAGCTTCAGAGATTTTAAGTGCTTCCCTCTTTGAACCAACTACCCACCAACAGAATTAAGAAGAGCTTTTTCTAGCTGATCTCGCTAAGCAGCTGTATAAGCTTTTTTAGGCATAGTTAGCAAACTACAAACTCATTAACCACTACATATGGTACTGTCACTTTCCATGAAATCTGAAACTCGCATACTTTCATTTTAGGCTGTGCACATGCTTCCCATCAGAGTCTAACGTATGTGCCATCAGGCAGTAATGTGCCCCTTATGCATTGCCATTTGTGTTTGTTTGATTTTATTTTTCATAGGCTCCTAGGCTTCTGACTTTTCATCCTTCAGACTTACATACCCTGGGTTTTTTCCTCTGCCTATGAAAAGGAATCAATTAATTTGCCCTTTTGTTTTTTTATGTGGCCACCAGGACTCCACTCTCCACTTTCAGTTACTTCTCACATATTATTAATTCAGATAAAAACTGAGGTTCATGCTGGCTCTTGGTGGGGTTTTTCTCCCCCTTGTAAAACACAGAGACACCTCCAATTTTCAGAGTTACATTTTCCCTATCATTGAATTATTTTTTCTGACATTTCTGTAGGATAATTTTATTTCTGGCCTATCCCTTTGCTGACCCTCATGGAACAAAATTGAAGCAAAGCCTCAAAATTACTTGAAGTTTATTTATTTTCCTTCCTTTGGCTTCTATCTCTGACATTCTTTTAACCATCTTCCATTCCCACTGATTTTTTTTCTTCTAGAGCTCATTCAAATCACAGAAAGAGCTTGTTTAAGGTATCTGCAAATTGTGCTGGTTTCCTACGTTCCTTTTTAATCAAAACTTTAAGTTTATACCATTGCTATAGGCTCATATCATCTCAGAGTAACTGCAAAATAATACAAAGATTGAGTTGAATTTGAATGAGCCCTAGAAATTAATTTGAATTACAGAAGCATGCATGGTTGTCCTCTGAACATTTTTCTTTCCCAATCAGTTTAGTCTGTGTATTTCCATTAAAAGAGAGTTTGTGTTGCTGGAAAAGACAGATGAAGAGAACAGAGATGTTTTGGTGTCTAGAAATGGAATAAAATGTGGCACCTCCAGCAGATTTGACCAGAGGGAATGATTAAAAAAACAGTATATCTAAAATGTTTCCCTGCCTTCAATAATATAAGTATTCAGAGGACTAAAGTAAGGCCAGTAGTTTAAAATCCGTTCTTGAGTTAAAACATAAAATGCAGTGCTATCACTTGCTACCACCACACTAGTAATTACTTAAGAGATTGGAAACAATGCTGACACAGTGAAAAGCAAGTAACTGGCAACAGGACAGCCTTCATGGATATGCAGCATTTTGGAGATGCCATTTGCCACCCTACAGAGGGATTAGACATAAACCTTTCTTGGTGCAGCAGCAGATAGGGGATCCCCCACCACTTGCCACAGAGACAGCGAGTGTCACAAATAGAAGAAGGCATTTAATGAGCTGCTGTTAAGGGTGATAGTATTTTCTAGCGCACCATTTTGGGAGAGAGGATAAGCCTTTGAGAGGATGGTCAGCAAATCCATTTCACTTCAGCTTAACACTCCACTAGCCATAACTGGTGCAGAAGGCTATTGCATGGGACTTCAATTCTACCCATATCTGCTTAGCGCCAAAGTCAGGGATAAACCTCTGCTTCAAAACCAGAAGGCCAAAGTTTAACTCCTGCTGAATCATGGAAAAATTATTCAATTCTTCATTTTTTATAACAGCTTTCCAGCACTCGCAAAATATCTCATTTTATACTTTCAAAACTCTCTGGGAAAAATAATTGTATGCTGATATGAATGTTCTCTAGAGACAATTAAAAGTTATTACCATCTTTTTGCTAGTGAAGACAGCAAAACAGAAAGTTTCACAGTTTCAAAGTGAAAATCACAGCTGAAGATCATTGAGAAACATAGTGTAACTGTGTATAACACACCTCCTGCCACAAAAAAATGTGCACTTTTTGAATTTTGGGGTGCACTTTCAAGAAAGGTGTTGGCCAGAAGCAGGTTTTTTACAAAATACTCCTTGCAAATTCTAAAGATTGCATGCAAAACCTTCTGCTGAAGTACACAGCACAAGTCTTAGTTACCATTTTCCATATGTAAAGACAATTATATTGCCATGAAAAAATGGGGTCAGGGAATACAGTGGAAACCCATGATTTTTATATTATATTTTAAATGCTCAAATGTGAAAACTACATGCTCCTGCAATGCTAATTAGTTGGCCACAGATCTGTACAAGAGAATCCTATTTCATGGAGGACACCCAGTCTGTAACTGGAATCAATCAGCTAAATAAAAGGCTAAGCTCAAAAATAAAAAAAAACAATTTAAAAATTGTATGACTGATACAATATATGCTATGGTATCCTCTATGCTTCACAGAAATAATAGGCATTTGTATTAACTTTGGGGAAAAAACATGTGCTTTTCTTTTTCTAAGGTAAAATAAAATCTGTTGCTAAGTTAACATTCCCATTTACACTTGGTGAATGACCTTGGTATTAAGAAGAGGTCAGCTGAATCACGTCATCCATATTTGAATGGTTATATAGGACTTATTTTACACAGGGGTCCCTAGGGTAATTATTTCATATCAGAGCTAGGGAAGTTTAGTATCTGCATGCAGTATGTATTTACACTTCATGCCAATGCATTAAATAAAATTCTGTCACATTCTGTCTTTGTCTTTGTATTTTCTTCTTTTCAAAGACACAGAGTACATGATCAGATTGCAAATTCCCACATAGTCTGAAAGGCTCTCTCCTGCTCTTGTAAAAACAGCTAAGAAATATTTGGCAAAAACTGTGCAAAAAAAGTAAACAAAGAAGCTGACTTTGGTTTAGAAGAGCGTACATGATCTTCAATAAGCATTCTGTCATAAATGAATAGGCAAAAAAGTAAAGGAAATGCATTATTGTGCCATTAATGGACACACATGTGCCTACATGAGCGTGAAAAAGAGAAGAACATAAAACTTTAATGAAAACCTTAGTTAAGAGAAACAGCTGAGAAAGGTTTAGTTAGAGACCAGGTTCAAAACCCTTGGAAGCCAATGGATATTGTTCAAAATAACTTTCACAACACTCTTACGACGTGCTCAGCACAAAAGGAGAACACACAAATTGAATGGCCTGTAACACAGGATTCTGAAGTCCTATTAAAGGGATTTAAATTCTATAGTTAGAGCCAAATCCAAAAGACCTAAGCATGACCTTGAATCTGGGGTGTTTGAAATCTAGATTTGGATCAATCTGATTCTGACTCCCTACTTGAGCTAGTTAGAAGAACATAATTTATAAGGAGGTTGAGATAAATATCTTTTAAATTCTTGATACCTGCAACTCCCAAAGCCACACAGCAAACTGTTGAGTACAAAAGTACAGCTGTTTAAAATATAAGAATCTCTTTCTGTGGGAAGCATTGACGTAAATGTAACATTTTCTCATTTTCCAAATACTTTCTTCATTTCTTTCTCGCAGGAAGTAGTAAAACAGTGGTTAGGAGTCTTTCTCTCTTCTCTCTGCTCCACTTTTCTCATCAGTTTTCAAAAGTGACCAAATGGAAATAGGATTTTTTAAAAGCAAGTTGGGTTTTTTTTCAGTTTATCTGATTTTTCCAAAGGAAATGAAAGAGGGGGAAAAGTTAAAAATAATTTAAAAAAAAAAGAACTCTCTTCTAAACGTACTTCTCCTGTTCACAAAAAGCCACTGAGGACTGCATGGTGTCCCTCAAAATTTGGCTAGCATTCAGCAAATGTGTCACAGCTCCTAGCCAAGCTAGTCTGGAGGGAAGGGGGTGGAGGGTCTCAATGCATTGGAGGGCCTAATGCAGCTGAGCTGTTCAGAGGGCAGGGAACAGAACAGGCTGCTGCTGCAGTGTCATCTCTATCCCCCTTTGTACAATGCAGCCCTCAGCACCCTAAAGGAGGTATGGAGAGGGGAAATACACACACCTCTGATTAAAAATCCCCAAGCAGGTTTCCTTTTGTATGACAGCAGAGGTGGGATCTATAGTGCATTCCTACTTTCCATCTGCTCAAGAGGTCCTTTCCAGAATAACAGCATAGGCAGGACTCCTCAGTTCATAATTTAAGTTCATATTGCAGAAAAATCCAGGTGGTAATGTGTAAAACACACACAGTCCTTAGAAAACACAATTCACCTGACAAAAGGCCATACTCGGAAATCCAGCTGCTTCCACCGGACAGTAGCAGAAGCAAAGCATCCCATGCTTTGGAGTCCTAACGTCCTTTCCCACTTCATTCCAGCTGCTGTGTGCTTTGGAAAATTGGAGTCCATTTGGCACAGGGCTGGCCAGGTCTGTTCCAAAACGATGGGAAATGGAAACAGAAAAGGTGCCACAGGTCAGGATGGCGGTATGTTTGCAATGTTGATGTTTGCACAGTGCTCACCAGCATTATGCCTGTTTTAAGTCAATACCATTAATCATTCACTAAACTCACTTGAAAAAAATTATAAATGAAAATAATTAAATAATGCCAAGGCTTTGTATTTTTATACAACAAGGTTTGACCTTCAAGTGCATATTACATGCAGACCATGCCTGCTTAAATAAAGTTCTTTAGCAGACAGAACATCTGTTAGGTCTATTTTATATTCATGTTTAAGATGGGATTAGTCTCTGGGCTTTGTCAAATAATGAAGAAAAACAAAAGGGGAGAAAGAAATTAAAACCTTAATTCCCCTTTGATTTTGTGAAACAATTTGAATTTTAGATAATTAGTACAAATGCTTATAGGAAATTCTGTAGGATCCTTGTCTGAAATCTTCCAACCTTTCAGAGATTAAGAATGCATCTATAGCACAAAGCCTTTTGGAAATGCAGCACATGTACGACTCGGAAGAATTATGAGAAAAGTTACTTTTAGATCCAAGTGCTTACATGGTGTTAACTGCCAGTTACGTTGGAGGTTACCTTGTTAGACCTGTTTTACACCAGACTAGGAGCTGTCACCAGCTAAATGTTTTCCATGCTTTCCTCTGGTGTGCAGAAAGCATTACTTTCCAAAAGTCACTGTGATCAGCAGTGATGCCAAGATAGACCCCTCCTTGTATTAAAGTAACAGCCTCTCCGATATCATCACTTCAAACTACTACTTGTTGCTAGAACATCCCCCTTTCAAGGCTTCACTGAAGATCTTCAGCAGAAAAGCGTCTGATCTCTTGGTTGGTCTTTCAGCCCAGTGAACACTTCCTGGTAGCAGGAAGCCAAGTGACAGTAGAGTCTCTGAGCATCCCTTGGAGCCCACAAAGAGGTGGCTGAAGATTGGATGAAAAGCTGTAGAGCTTAGACATGAGATAAACTGCACAGGTACCATGGAGTGTCTGCAGCAGGACTGGAAGGGAGGGCACTATGTATTGGGAATGTTGAGTTAAAAGATAGCTATGAAAATGCTGAAAACTTGCCAGGAAAGTCACTAAATACCACTAGTGTGAGACTGCAAAAAAAAGCTTGGAGAGAGAGATGTAGGCAAGCATGGCTGCACCCAGCGCAGTGGGAAGCTCGTAGGGAGCTGGAAGACCAGGAGGATTGAGCTATCCACAAGCCATAAATGATCAAAAGGGTGAAGTGTGTCTTGAATTGTTGCAATCCATCATCTCCGGTCTGACTCCTTTTCTCATCAAACTGGGAACCATCTCCATTTCTGATCTACTGTGTAGGCAGAGTTGCTCCATGAGGTTCCTAGTTTGCTAAACTATGAGATATTGAGAAAAGAGCACAAAACAGGAATGAAAGCTCGCTATTATTTAAAACCACATGCAAACTATATAGGCATCTGCCATACTACCTGCTGAGAGGCAGTGCCAGTTCCTGGACGTGCGTAGATCTATGAATCAGAACATATTTTCACTCACATAATCTTTTGCATTGCAGGATTTGCCACTTCTACTGCACGCAGAGCACCTGAATCAAGATGTTTTCCAAGATCTCCTCTCCCTACTGAAAACCAGACTGGATATTCCCCAGTAATGGCTTTTATTGCAAGCATATGACAGCCAATTTGGAGGGGTCACTTCACTAGTGGGGAAACAGATGGGAGTGAGCAATTACGAACAGAGAAATACTGCACGTAGATAAATATCAACTGATAGGATGACACCAGCAGAGCTCTCATAAGAGTTAATCTTGCCCCTTCACCTTCTAGAATGTGTTGCAAAGGTTCATAAAATAGCGGGTAGAGGGGACGTGGTGGGTGTAAATTATTTGCAATTTCAAAGGGCTTTTGACAGAGTCTCTCACTGGAGATTACCAAAGGAAACAAATAACTATAGGATAAAGAGCAATGTCACGTTAAGGATTAAATCCCAGTTAAATAATAGGAAACAAAGAGTTATAACTAATAGTTTTTTCTTGGAATAAAGAGAAGTTAATAACAGGACACGTCACAAAGCATTACAAAACCTATTATCAATACAGTTATTAATAAAGAAGGATCAGGATTGTGGGGTCACAGCATATGCCTGGGACAAGAATAACTTGAGACCTTTTCTGCTGCCTTTTTTTTAATCCTCCTAAAGTCCCCCATGAAAGCAATGGGAAAGAGTGATCATGGTTCATAAAAACCAGCTCCTACTCTCAGACCTCTGCAAATAGCTAGTCATACTGGGACGGGCTGTAAATCAGTAAAAGGAGCTCCTGGATGCTGCTGCTCTAATAGCTAACAGCTTATCTGTATTTCAAAATATCTCTGGCTAGATAGTGATAAATGGCGTGTCATGATTGCTTGGAAAAGCAAAACTGAGATGTTATAAACCACAGTGCGTTCTTGACATCAACACACGCGATGCAATAATTGGACACAACTAATTTTAATCAATGATTAAACTTAATATAAGAAAAGTTAGAGCTTGGGAGGTAATGTTTGTTAGCTTTTCAATGCATGAAGAATTGATTATTCAAATTGCAAAGGATTGTTTGTTTCTCTTTTCTGATCCCACTGACAATGGCAAGGCAGTGCTCTGCAGAGCTTTTGTAACCAGATACTTCACAGTGATCCTTGTCTAGCACTTTAAGTAATTGATTTTTTACTTTCCTTTCACATACCTAAAGCTCCTTTGAAGGCCCTCGCCTCTCTTATTCCCTCCTCCTGCTATTCCCAACCTTCTGCCCTGGAGAGACAGAAAAGCAAGAACAGCTGCTTGCCACAAATAAGTTTTCATGTACACTAATTTTAGTGTAGAAAGACCAAAGTAGCTGGGCAAGACAAGTTAGGCATGACCTCAGATGCCATAGGCCCTGTCAAGAATAACACCAAAGAAATGTGGTTGCTTCTGTGGTTACATCAACCCCTACATGTACAATATCACAGACGGAAGAGAACCAAGAGGAAGAATTCAACCCTCAATCTTTCTGAAAACTAATCTAAATTAGAAGCAGGGAAATATATCAGTCTATAACCGAGAGAAAAACCAGAAGTGGGTCACAGCCTTCTGATCATCGGCAAAAGGAAACCAAAGAATTTTAACAGGAGGATTCCCAGAAGCACTTACTGGTGCCTAATTCCTGTTTACATCAGTGATAAAAACATCAGTTCCCACCAACCATTTCTAATATCCTGCCCTTGGGATATCATTTATAATGTCCTTGTTATTTAGAAACAACACTTCCTAGAGAAAATACAGCCCACTTAAACCCACAAGTCTGGGTCAACAGTCAGTGTAAATCATTATTGCTTCACTGGATTTCTAATGCACAGCATCTGAAAATGGTGAAGAATTCATGCTTTGGAAGCATTTTCTCTGTCATTCTATCAAGCTGGGGATAATTCTAATGTAATTAAATTAAGAAAACAGTGTTTCTAAAATTTAACTGTATGATTCAGGGTAATAGGGATAGCAACCTATTCCTATATATGCCTGCCTTCACTTTAAAAAATCAGATTATACTATTTTTGACAGTTATTTATTTTGAAAGAAGATGGATTTAGCTTTGAGTGCCTAGAAATGACTCCTTATAGTTTCCTGTTGTTTTTTTTTTTAATTATTATTATTTGAGTACCTACAGTTAAAAAAAGAAATACTGGTAGTTTGAATTCTGGAATTCTAGCTAGGGATTATATTTTTAGCTCTGCAAATAAGTTTATGATACTTAAACAGTATCAGTACCAAAAAAAAGTTGTTATCTTTGAAAAAATCTATTAATATACAACACCAAAGGTGAAATCAACTTTAATTGACTCATACCTTATATCTTGCTTTCCAACCAACTGCTGGAAATATGTTAGATTGACATCCAAAACATATTCACCTGAAACTAGAGAATTGTATGATAAGATTCTTCTTTTAACCTTTCAGCAGAAAGCTGTAACAGAAAAGCTTTCCTTCCCATGTCATGCTATATGCTGCTGCTGCTGGCAGCCTCGGTTAGTCCAATTACAAATGTTGGGCTGTTGTACTAAATAAGAATCTGGCCTTCACATTAATAATTTATTCACATCGCTTCACTAACCAAGCAACCATTACATATACACAAATCAGCAGAAGGGTCATGCAGAATTAGGAAATGTTTTCTAGTGATCAAAACAAAGCAAGCTGAGGTAATTCCAGAATAAATTACCAAGAATGTGCTGCATTCACCATAAGTACTCCTCTTCACCTCTATTTGGAAAAGTTGAAAGGTTCAATCCTTCAGTTTACTTAAAATATTTTAAACATGAAAAGCTCTGCAAGATGTTAGCTCCTTTCTGTGGGGGGTGGATTTAAGTAACTACTATTCCACAAGCAGTTATATTCAAATGGGAAGCTGAAAGTGTCTCAAGAAGTTGCTGAACTAGCCCAGAAATATGAAACTGAAATAACTACTGGAAAGACAGAAAAAATTTAGGAACTAGAGTTGGAGGCATTAAAAATTCATAGGCTCCAACACTTTAACTCTGATGTATTTGAAGCACCGAAACAGTTAAGGTATTTCACTGAGGCACAAAATAACCTCATTATCATTTCTAATACAGATCAATACTCAACACTGCCCTTTGAAAAACAGTGCTTGCTGGTCCACGCATTTGTTGTGATCCTTGCATTAGCTCACTAACATTAAAGCCATCACATAAGCCCTTGGCTCGCTTCTGAAACATGCCTCTTCCCCTCACCCCCCCGCCCATTTGATCAGCATATTCCTGTATCAAATTTTTTGGGGGGGGGGGTGGGGGGAGGGAAGGCAAATCAATATCCAACATATCGATTATTTTTTTTTCTTTTTCCTTGTGACATTTTGTCAGGTGGGTTTCTCTGCTCCTTGGGGCTGCCTGGTGGCATTAGAGGGCTGCTCCAGTCAAGACTAATGGCACAGGCTCCGTCCCAGGTGGACGCCGGGTATTGTTTGAAGTAACTGATTGGTGTGAGAGCCCTCTAGCTCCCTCTCCCCAGCATGTGGTCCAAAGCACAACATATGCTTCCTGCTTGCTAGATTTGTCTCCAATAATAAAAACAGGATTTCTTTTCAATTTTAGTCTTGTGCCCAATTTATCAAGCAAAATAACATCAAGGCTTCAAAAGGCTTGGTTGGTAATCTGGTTCTGCATAGGATTAGTGGGAAGAGATGTAACAGAGTGAACAGAGAATTACCAAGATAATATCTTTTGCTGCACCATGAAAGAAAAGAAATATGTGTACGTGTACGTGGGGTGTGTGTGTGTGTGAATTCTGAGCCATTATTAGGACTTCTCCTGCACAGAGCTGGGAATTGCAACCTGCAGCTCTCTAAAATGAGTTAAAAAATAATAATGCAGGGGGAGTAGAATTGGAGCCACGGTTCTACTGACATTCTGATATTTGTTCTTTTCATTGTAAATGCTGATAAAATATGTTAGCTCCCTGGAGACTTGGGGAGGGGAGGGATACAATTGTTTGGTGATGTTTCATTCATGCTTTAGGTCTTTAAACAGAGAATGGGAAGGAAAAGGGGCCCAGCTCTTTTGCTGGATTTTGTTTGTTGTTTTTTGTTTGTTCCTTTTTTGTTTGTTTAGAAGATTGAATCGTGAGACTAAAACTCCACCCTCTCAGTTAACACAATAGCACAATCTAAAGAATCTTGTCATTGTTTGCTGAAATGGTAGTGAACATTGCCACAGATAAATTTAGCACTCCTCCTGACAGTACACTATAATAAATATAAGGGAATAATAGAAACCACCAACTTAATCACATTAGTTAAATATTTTTCATGCTATATTCTAAGATTTTCTTTTGAAAAACAGATTAGATGGATTACAAGCCATTGTTTAGTATAAGCAGTTTAGGTTTACATGACTAACACAGGATGTATTGTCCTTAGACAAAGATTTTGACTTCTCTAGAAATCTTTCTAAATAGTTTGCATTTAGATCAGGGGAAAAAAATGTCTTTATTGATAGAATAAATCTGAGACCAATTAGACGTCTTTTTCTTCTAGTAGAGCATGCAATTAAATGTATTGCTTTAGGGGAAGTTTTAATGCTGGTTGCACATTAGGTGAGGTAATGCCAAGCCAAACACTTTGCAAGCTGCTCTAGGAACAGGCTGACTTCGCAGCCACTCAACTACAAGAATATCTCAGTCTTCCCATACAGCCACGTTTGACTGAAACCTGGAACCAGCCCTAGACAATCAGTGAGCTCAATTTTAGCATGCAAAGATACCAGACATAACTCCTGCAGAGCATTAGGATATTTAGTGACTTATGCTGTCTTTTGCCATATGATCTGTCTCTGAACAGCTAATTTACTCCGTATCAATCATCCTGCATGATAAAACTTTGCCTTCCCCATTGTTCTTACAGAGAGAATGGATCCATACAGAACATACCTTCAAGGTGGCACTATTTAAATGGAGATTTGGATTTTCTGAACAAAAGGAGTGGGAAAGTCTTTGCTAAGAAATACTAATAGAGAATTATATCCTACATCATATTTTACTCCCACAGATGAGACATTTTCCTTGTTTTTCTTAAGTATTTTCTCAACCTCATCTGATAAAGAAATGACTGCTAGGCAAATGGGAAAAGTGTTAACTTTGAGCCCATCCATTTTCAGTCAAGTGAGCTCAAATATCTGAAAACGCCAGGGTTAGTGGTCCTCTCAAAGACTACTTTATCCTGTTGTAAGAATGAGGATAAACACTAGGCTCTTTGAGGAACTATGGTGATGCTACTGCTACGTTTCAGAAAACATCCAGAAAAAGTCCAGTCTGGATGATTTGGAGCATCAGTCTCTTCCCAATTTAACACCAGGGGATTTCAAAAGAGGAATCTTCTCATGAACATAGCAGTAGAGAAAGCAAGATACAGCTGCAGTTTCAAGCCACAGGCAGGAGAGAGAGCAGAGGTAAAATGAGGCAAAATGGTCCAGTCTGTCACAGGGTAATAGAGAGATACAGGTGGGTACCGATGGGGTTGTGACTAAAAAAGGCTCAATATTGTGTAGCCCCATATGCATCTTGCAGAGTGAAATACTGTGATTACATTTCTGCATCATAGATAAATATCTGCAGTTCATCCTGATATATCTTCTGGGAAAGGCAGACAAAAAGCACAAATTTGCAGATGCACAATCAGATGGGAATACTACAAACTGAATACAAATATTCTGCTTTGTCTGCTTTGTTTACATCTAGAAAAAAAAACAGAGTAAACATTTCAGTGGCTGAGTGTTGATCACACCATGTGATCTATATACAAGATGTTCTCAGGGAAAGGATGTTTATTGCATTCATCTCAGAAGCAATAGAGCACGATCCAGTAACATCAACCAGTCTAAAGCAAAAGCAGTGCTCTTTTCTTTTATGTCTCCTCAACTCATACATGCATCATGCAGAGTCATGCATCAAAGATAGGGTCAGAGAGAAATTTTATGGGGGCAACATGATCTGTTTGTTCATTTACCATGAAATCTAGAGTATTATGTTAAAACCTGTGGGATATAGCGACTCCACTGGAAACAATTACTGCTGCATGATATGTGATATGCATTATATTTAGCTAATATAATTATTTGTTCCTGAGCATCACCAAGGAGAGGCAGAATGATCCCTGTATAAAGGAATTTATGGTGCAGCAGCTACTTTTCTCTGATTCTTGAGCACATAAAGTTCCCACTGAGGTCTATGTCTGACAAAGCTTTCCGTAGTTAGGATGTACTTAGGGACTCAACATGGTTTTATTACAGGCTGTAATTCTAGGAATAAGTTCTTTTGTGAAGTCCTACAGGCACTACAGGTTTATAATAGTGAATATTCAGAATACTCCCATGATAAATGGGCAAGAGTCTATTTACACAATAGCCTCTTAAAACAATGGTTTAATCACAAGAAAAACATGCTAATTGCTGTTTGCATGTCCACACCATCCTTTTTGTAAAACAGAAGATGAAGAAATGAGAAAATTCAGTTTATAGAATGAAAAAAGTCAACAAAGTGGAAAAAAAATACTTAAAGCTATAAATATATAAAATCTGTGGACTGAGAGAGACCTAAGGAAAGAATGGGATTGTTCTAAGTTCAGTCTGGTTACTCTTACACAGTACTTTACACTGTGATGTTTCACTGTAATCAACTATCTTTTGTAATAGATAGGCCATCCTGAAGAACAGTGAAGATGTGTACATACTATGTGGTAAGAAAGGAAATATTTTTTGCTATTCCACTTTCTTAGGCAGGTGCATTTGCTTGTATGTTGGATGAATCTTGCTTTAGAACAGCTAACCTGTCAGCAGGTATTCTAGGAATGAAGGTTAATAGAGATAATCCAGGTGTCCTTCCCAAGCCCTTGGACATTTGGGAGTATTTCTTTAGAAATATTTCTTTAGAAACATTAAAAAAAAATCTATCCAAGTACCAACACTGTATTCTTTCTTCCCATCAAAAAAGAAATCCTAAAACAAAACACTTTTAAAACACAAGGAAATTACACATACAAATCTTTGGCTACATCACAGAATTCATTAAGCACTAAGAAGACTAAAAAAAATTTTTCCACCATATCAAATACTAATAAGATTTCCTTAATTTCTCTGAGAATAATATTAGTTAAAAAAATGGATTATAAATGTTAATACGACAAATGATGTCTCCAAAGCTTTGTTAAACACAATAGACAGGGAAATTATAATTTATTTTAGATTTGATGAATCTGGTGAACACAAGCACACTAGGGAGAAGTTGCAGTCTTTAACTTGCAAACCACATCGCAATATTTTGAGTCTGCCTCATCCTTTAAAGGCACAGATGCATGTCCTTCTTTATGTGCAGTGGAAATATTTCCCCAAAGCTTTGCTAATCACAAGGAACATTTAATGGTCTAAAGAAGGGCTGTCATTGCATAAGTCAGCAAGTTTTTTCCATTACTGTACCTGCTCTGTTACTCCTTCAGGACTAGGCTATGTGACTCCAGCCAGGGGGTCAGGCGTGGGTCTGGCACCAGCCTGGAAAAAAACATGAGAGCAAGGAGAATAATCCTCATCTCTAAGAAGTGGAAAACATCTCAGAAGCAGTTTTTCAGCTATCCTTAATTTGAAATTATATTTTGCTGAGATAAACAAAAATATTTCTTTATGCCCTCCACAAAAGCAGATCTGAAACCACCGGTTCAAGGCACTAGTTTTCTATAGCCCCTCAGACATATGTTTTTAAGATACATGTAACATTTTACAAGGCTATCAGCAAAGGGAGTAAATCTAGTGAGGGGGGAAGCCACAAAAGACACAGACCTCATTAATAACTGGCTACTCTTCCAGCTCTTCCCTCAGGATCGTTAGGATCTTCTCTTTCCTAGAGTGGACAAACTGCAGGTGGGACTGGTTTGAGAACAGGTAATGGGAATTAGAACCAATTGCAGATCTTTAGTGGATTCCACCTGTTTCCAGTTCTAAGGGAGCTTCCAGAAGATACAGTGTTAGGGCTCCATCTGTATTCAATATTTTTCAGGTTTTGGATGCCTGGCAAAAGAGTATAATGCCAAAGGATCCTGGAACCACTATCTTGCCTTCTTCAAAACCCATGGACCATAAAAATCTGTATGAAATTATGAAATGAATGTGGCAATCAGTTACCCCTGTCATACAGGAAGCTGCTGTTTCTATGCACTGTAGCATGAAGAGGTAGGGTATCTGGGCCACCATAAGTCCCCTAAACCTTGGACTTCAGTTTGAGTTAGGAACTGATGTCTCTGACTGTGCCTGTATATTTTTATGCACTGGGAAAGAAAACTGGATCCAAGCAGCTATATGCTTTGGTTTAGCCTAATAACACAATTCAGAGATAAAGCAGGGACATGTGTAATTAAACCCTTGAAAGGTCCTGATCCATTGGGCATGCTTAGACCAAACATAGCAAAAAATGGCAGTGCTGTGTTCAACACAAAGCACTCCATCTCAACACTGATTATGTTTCTTCATTTTTTTCTCAGGAGACTCTTTACACTTAAAATGTGTGAGCAGGCTCAGGTGCTGTGACTGGAAAACGTGAATTCTTTTCCCAAACCCTCTCACCAAAATGCCCTGTAAAATGGCTACAGAAACAGATGCTTTTGCTTCCTCTTGCTCTTGAACTCTTTTCTGCACAGCTTCAAAATGTTGGGCAGAGGTTGGCCACCTCACAGACAGATCTATAAAGTGATAAATGGATTCCTTTCTGTGGAGGAGAGGCCCTTTTCAAGCTGGCAAATGAACTACATGAAGCCTCCACTTCTGAGTAACTGTGTTTAACACCAGGCTGCTGCAAAGTTTGGTTCTCTTTGCTAACAGTACAAGGAGCATCAGATGCCCAAACATGACTCCAAAATCTTCTTCCCAGGGAAAGGGAGGTCAGAGAGGAGTCTGTCTGTCTGGTAATTTTCCACTGAAACAGTCACGGTGACTGTCCCTTGAACATTACAATTTGATTTCCGCATGTGACCATGATACAGGCTGGTCTAAAGCCTGAAGAAATGTGGCTGGCACCAATCAATTCACTATCCTTTAATCACATCTGATTTGCTTTTCAAAACAGGAGCATTTATTTTAAGTAGTGATGCAGGGATGCATCTGCATCCATGAAGGTGTATAATCAAAGCAAAGCTAGAGTTAGCTAATCCACCTCACAGGAGCTGCAGTAAACCAGTCAGTCATAAGAAGCACCAGCTATAGCTACTAAGGATAACAAATGTGAATTAACAGCCAAATGTTTCAGCTCACTGATACAGTGCCAAAGTATGATCCATAGCTAATTCCACAAGTTTTTCCAAAGTTAATAAATGGGGGAAAGGTTGTGGACTGGGATGTAGGGGGATTTGAAAGAGATTGAGAGACCTTTATGGAATTTTGCTGAGTTCTGATCAGAGAGGCAGTGCCAACATTTTATGTCAAAATTACAGAGGACAAAATAGATTTGGTGCTATACTGAAGGAACATGATTGATGAGCACAAATACGAGAAGCTAAAATAACAGAGTGAGGTCAGTGAAAGTCTTTGCAATGACTCAAGCAGGGCCTAGGTTAGTTAGCCACTGTAAACTTGTGTCCATCACAGGGCTAATCAACAGTTGCTCATTTTTATCTACATCTAAAGCCTCAATTTATATTAAACAAATGCCACTTAAAGCTACTCCAAAAATAGAAAAGCCAAATGGATTTTTAAAAATACAGTGCAGATAAATATGCTGAATTTATTCTAGGTGGATTTGGTGCACCCTTTGATACATGACAAGAAAAGTAATCATTATTAGGCAGAGAAAAATAGAAGAAAGACGCTGAAGGCCTTGGGATCTTCCCAGAATGAAGTACAATCAAAGGAAGGAACACGCTGGAGCAGAAATCAGAATGGAGCCATATGAAATTGTTAATAGCATAATCATGCCTACAACATAATTGCCTGCGAACCCTGACCAAGAACAGACCTCTACCTTTTGAAACTTGTACAAAGAGACCATGATTCTATCCCAGCAGTTTGTCTTCCGGTTAGAGAAAACAAAAGGAGAAAGGAAATAAAATTTTATCTTGGCTTTGAAATGGGAACTGTCTAGAATTTCTTCAGTTTTGCCATGGATGACACAGGAAGTTTGCAGGGAAGCTGGGATTTAACCCCTTTTACATTCCTCACTTTCTCGCAGAGCATTCCTCCTTCTCAGACACATGTTCAGAATCAGAGTTCTTGTGGAACATGGGAATTATAGGAACAGAAGGGACAACAGAAGGATCACAGAATATTTTTGTTAGATGTAAGTACTCCACATAAGCTTATTACAATACTCATAGTATTACTGTTCAAAAGCTGTTTATAACATGTAGCCTGAATCTTCCTTACTTCAGTTCAAGACCATCAGTTTTTGTTTATTGCTATCAGACAAGGAGAAAAGATCATTTCCTTCCTCCCTCCCTTCAGCAGAAAGGGGTTTATGTATTCAAAGATTATTAGCCTGTTCCTTTTCTTCTGTAGACTAAACAATCCCTATTCATTCAATTTTTCATCATAATGTCTAGATTGCTAATTGCTGGTCTCTGGATTTCTTCTAGTTTATCCCCTTCTTGCTTGTAGCACAGAGCACAAAACTGAACGTAGTACTCAAGCTAAAGCCAGCCAAGAGCATCTCCAGGTGACAAACAAAAACACTCAATCCCCTTTCATAGCTGAGGGAGCTGCAGCATATTCTTGCTCTTAAAGATAAGTTAGGAATGTCATGGTTTAACCTCAGCCAGCACCACACAGCCTCTCACTCACTCACCCCAGCAGGATGTGGGGGGGAATTGGAAGACTAAAAGTGAGAAAACTCCTGGGTTGAGAAAAAGACAGTGTGATAGGCAAAGCAATAGCCATGCACACAGGCAAAGCAAACCCAAGAATTCATTCCCCACTTAGCAGGGGCAGACAGGTTTTCAGCCATCCCCAGGAAAGCAGGGGTCCATGACACCTAATGGTGACTTGGGAAGACAAGCGCCATCACCCTGAACATCCCTCCATTCTTCCTTCTCCCCCCAGCTCTATATGCTGAACATGACACCATATGGATATCCCTTGGGTCACCTGGGGTCAGCTGTCCCGACTGTGTCTCCTCCTAACTCCTTGTGCACCCCCAGCCTACTCGCAGGTGGGGTGGGGTGAGGAGCAGCAAAGGCCTTGGCTCTGTGTAAGCCCTGCTCAGCAGTGACTGGAACATGCCTGTGCCACCAGCATTGTTTGCAGCACAAAGCCAAACCACAGCCCTGTGCCAGCCACTGTGAAGAAAATAAACTTTATCCTAGTCAAAACCACCACATTCTCCACACCTTATTCCATACCATTTACATCATGCTCAGGTCCCACACTATCCAACACATCCTCATTAACCACCACACCCATTCCCATCCTTCTATATAATACAAAGATTTAGACCCTTAGTCTGTGAACCATCCCTATAAAATGTCTTTCAAATGTTCACACAGTGTCGACTGAGCTCATTTGGGCTCCATTTGCTATGGTGGACACTCAGGACAGGAGAGGTGATATGTTGTATTTATTGAGCAACAAAGCTAGCTCAGATCAAGTCAGAAACTAGTGTTTCAAGCTCAGCATCTCTTGCTTAGCTTGCCTGTTTTGGTAGAGATTAAAGAGCATTTGCAACAAGCTAGTTTTAAATCCAGTCCCAACAGCTTCACGAAAAGGTAAAGCTTAGTGCATTGAAGAACCACCATACCAACACAGCCTTCCAGCATCCTGAAATAGCAGCATGGTAGTTCTTTGCCCAGTGTAAAGGTGTCAGCATTTTGTAGTTGCCCTGGGATCTCCATACTACACTTGTGTTTATGAGCTTTAGTAACCTGAAAGTTGATGCACTTTGATAGAGAGAGAGGACTGTGAACAAGAGGCAAATATCTTAGGCTGGGTTTAAAGAGATGCTGCAACATTCAAGCATATGGCTTTAATGTCACTGGTAACTCCCAAGTCTTATTTTTCCTATGTTAAATTTTTTACGTCAAATATTTTCAAGACACAAAACAACATTGATGGGCCAGCACAACTTCAAAGCTCCCATTCAGAATCTATTACTACATGTTCATGTCCCCCTAAGTATGCACACATGGCAAATATGAACATGTTTTACTTCATTTAAGTTTTATTACATTTTAAAGTTATTGAACACAGGCTTTGTAACCTACATAGAGTCTCTGAATATTGAAAATGTCTGTCCATAAATTACTGCAGGGCCCAATCTTGCTGCCTTTTATTCACCCTAGAATCACAGACTAATTTGATAAGGGACCTTTAGAGGTTATCTGACCCAACCAGAGAATGGCCAGCTTGGATAAGGTTGCCCAAGGGGATCATTCCAGTAAATTTTTTTACTGTCTCCAAAGACTCAGATTCTATGACTCCTCTTGCTTATTCAAAGTTATTCCTGTTGGTTTCAAAGGTTCTTGATGGCTAAAATATTACTCAATATCCACAGAAGAATCTGAACACAGCATTGATGCATTACAACCAGTGTCCTGGTCTGCAGCTGTGTCTCTCTGTGAATAACACAAGTTCACCTTTATTTTCAAGGGCCGGACAATGAACTCTCTGTTCCCACAGCAGACATTTCCATGCAGTCAGTGGATCTCTTCTGGTGAGAATCCGACTGGTAATATGAGAAAAGCAGTCACACTTTGGTTCCTAATGATTAAAGAAAAAATACAACATGTGATGTAGCAAATGGAAAAACCCAAAGAATTAGTAAAACAGTCCCCTCCACTGTCATTTTATGAGACAGTAAAAAGATGGTGAGGAAAGGATCAAAGAAAAGCCAGCTGAAACATACCTAAGCCACAATAACAGTTACCTTGGAGAAGTACAATAATTCACTGTTCAGGTAGTTTCAGAAATTGTACCAACTTTACTAGACTGCTCTCTCTAATTTCCTCTATATTCAGCGCTAGCAATCCCCATTGTTATCCCATTCGTTACAGCAATTTTCATCAGCAGAGCTCAAAACATATTATAAAAGGGCTCATTAGCATGAGAGTTCCTCATTCAAAATCCACCAAGAAAGATCAATGAAAAGTGCCTCTCCTGACATCTCCCAGCTTGTTTCTGTTCTGCTAACTGACAAGGGATCTATTCTGTTTAGCATCTGGAGGGTGTTAGTCACCCATTGGCCAAGCACTATAAAATTTATAGTCTGCAATATAATCTGGTTGTCAGTGGAACAACATGGAACAGCTCAGTGAGTAAGGCCAAGTACATCAACAGCACAAGAACTTTAATATTAAGGTTAATAGATAGCTCTATTTTTCACTGTTGTCATTCTAACGCTATGCAAGTCCGTTCAGTATCTTCAAGGCTGGGTCGGAAGGTCAAGGCCCGGTCTGTTAATAAGAATTCATCCACCTGAACTGGCTCATACTTCCAAAGAACAGGTTGACTGAACAGCCTTGCTTTGACTCAGGAAAAACCGCACAATGTTCACTACATTGGGCCGAAAGGGTCAATCATCCCTGTAATGTAGATGGGACATCCCAGTTGTCAGAGGTCTCTGGTATTACCTGGCATTTTGGCTAGTTACAGAGCTTGCCACCAGCCTCAGCTGTGCACAGCTCTGAGCTTGTATGTAACAGTCATCCTCTAAGCCCTGTTCTCTGCTCTGCAGCAAACTTTACAGGTAATAATAAATGGCCAAGGTTTCTATTACCTTGGATTTGATTCAACATTTAGAGACTTAGCCAAAAAGGCCGAAATATGCAGGGAAACTTGGGAAAAAACCCTTTAAGTGGATCAGTTCATTAAACTAGTCTCAGACAGCATCCGGGCAGAGTTTTAGCACAAAAGGTATTATTCTTAGTCAATGGTCATCTCTTCCCAATTCCAGTTAAAAAGGCCTTCTCATCTTCACACACTGAGAAAAAAGCAAATCACTGCATGAATAACTAGGATAAACAGAAATAATGGATTTCTATGTAACACTAACTGCTTTGGTCGATTAGCACAAAATTTAATTTGCACTAATCAGTCTGAGGCGAGGGGTGCATGAAATCAAGCTGACACGTTCATTTTATGTTTTGTGGTGATTCTTTGCTTTCCATTTTTTCCCCATTCTAGGTGAAAGCAGATATCTAAATATCCCAAATATTGTCCGCATTTTCAAACACTTTGCATGAATATGAAGTTCAGAAATGGAAAACTTCTAAAAGATAGGTCTGCATGTATGCACAAGACCATTATGTTGGAGAGTACTAATTGGCCTAGGCAAAGATGGCTAGAAAATAGATTTGTTAAAGATGAACTTTTCTTTTAAAACAAAATCAGCTACTTTTTAAACAAAAAGCTCCAGTAAAGTAATCAATTAGAAAATTAATTTAGAGTTGGTATAGAAATATGAAAAAATTCAATTTTCCCAGGTTTGGGACTTTTTCTTCACCAAGCATGGCAAAACAAAAGCAATACTTTAGACCTTGTCTGCTTTAAATCTCCACCTATAAAAAAGTAGTGGTTCATAGTACAAATATACGGCTCAAAGCCTAAATGGCTCTTGCAGGTTTAAACAGAGTTTACAGACAGTTCAGTCCTCAGTATGGAGCAGTGGGCAAGAAAGCCAATGATGGAAGAAAACAAAACGGTGAAAATACTGTATTTTCCCCCAATAGCACCATTTCCCCAGATTTCTCTTTTTCCTTCTTTTTTTTTTTACTTCCCCTGTACCAGACCATTACAAAAGGCTGCAAATCAGTGCCATCAACCAGTAACCAGATATCTAGGCAGTACAGGACAAACAATCCCCACTTTATTTCTAGATTTTCCAAGTCTCCTAGAAGATTAACATAAACATCTCTACTGTTTTAGCCCAAGAACCAGGATGGGCCCTACTGCTCTGTGTAGCCACTTATAAAACACTCGCCGTCCTTGCTCTTCATGGCATATCAGTAACCCTGGGCAGATGCAGTGAAAACTTTCTGTATCTTCTTCCTTAACTCTGAATATGACTTCTTTCCAGCCCCGTTCATTTTGCTGGTTTGTGTTTACCTCCACAAACATTACAGCCACTGCATTTTACAAACTCGGGAAAACCAAGCTGACTGCATGCCATCATTCATCAGCTCAATACCAACTATGAGTGGAATAAGATAATGCAACATGCAACACTATTTGTACAAACCTATTTTCGATTTGCACCTGCAAGTATGCACACTGGTTGTGACACTGTCCAGTCCAACAAAGGCAACAAAACGATGTGATCTATGTGACAAGTCATTTCTCTCTAATGAACTACAAGTGCTGAATCTGTCCCACCAACAAACCCAGATCTGTTTGATGCAGCTTCAACATCACATTTGTAAGGATCTTCTATCATTGGTCTAAGCGAATATACCCAAATGATAAACATTGTTCAAGGAAGTTGCTTTCTTCTTTTTGATATTTTTGAGGCAGAAAAGTGAGACTAGATTCACTGAACAGATTATTCCTACCCCATGCATTGTGTAGTCCCTGAGTGCTACCTTTTTTCTATCTAAATACGTAAACTCTCAACCTGTCTGCAGTCTTCTGGCACATAGCTAGTAATCATAATTTGATTCCTCTATTAATATAACTATTTTTAATGTCTATATTCTTGTCTTATTAGACATTTTAAAAATAGACTTGCTTTTATTTCCTCAGAGGCAAAAGAATAACAAAAATTTTCTTCAGCTAGACCAGAGGAACCTCTCCTGCAGGTCCTCTGAGCCCCTACACTGATCAAAAAGCTTTAAAGCCTCAGTCAAGCAGACTCAAACAATAGTCCAATCACTGGATGGAAACTGCTTTTTGCCTATTGCTCAAAACACGGATCCTCACAAGATATTGGAAATCATTCCCATTGCAGACAGTTTGGATGAGTTACTCCCAATTTTCACCTTGGTAACTGAGATCAGAGCCAGGACTTTTCTTCCAAGCTGTTTATATTTAAGTGAAGATTGATTCACTGATGAAATTTTTTAAAATATGTATTTTTAAGTACATGGGAGTGAAGGGAATTCCCTGAGCACACACCCACTTTTGAATAGCGGCGCATGCTTCTTAAGGAGGAAGGTCTGTGTGTATCTGTGCCATCAATGGCGATACTGCATTTTGAATCAACTCCCATTTTCCCCTTAATTGTTCTGTCAACCTGTTTGGGATCTCATCTACCTTCCTCATTATGGCCTTCAGAGGGAGGGCTCCTACCACACTGAGAGTCAAGAGCAGATCATGTCCCTCATTTAGACCCAACACATCTTTCCACAGCCCACTAATTGCATGGCAGCTCAGGCTCATTTGTCTTCCCAGATCGTTAAAATTCATCACCATGCTCTGTGAGCTCTCACTCCTGCCCTTGGATGGGCAGCTGTAGATTATTTAGCCGGACCAATCCCTAATGTTTTTAACTAGGAACTGACCCCAGCACCTGAGCACCTGCTGGGCTCTTAGTCTCTGTCATGTTAAAAGAGTGCACAGAAGGACCCGAGCCATCAAAAGCATCCTGCTGCATTACATTAAATATTGATAAAAAATATGCAAATTGTTTATTGATCTTCTCTAGGAAGGGCTGAGATAATGAGAGAGGGACTATTTGAGATGATGCTTGGGATTTTTAACTTTTCCTTTTTTTTAACATTAGACTGTTGTTGATAGCTGAAGTTAATGAGGTCTTTCGGTTCACTTGGTATTTCAGGCCTTACCACTGGTTTAAAGATAAAAGAGATCAATGCACCTTAATTGTGCATCACTGCCAGCAAGTGCCCTGAAAAGGGCAGGAGTATTTGTACAGGTGCAGTAGCAGCACTTCTTGCTAACTTTAGCTGGACCGCCCTGGTTAATATTATACTAGTCTAAATTGTCTTATCCTACATTGTATTTGTTTTCCAAGGCTAGCATATATCAGAAGTTGATGCTCAGACTGTCTCCAACTTATTAGCAGCTCAGTATATAATTAATACCCAGAGACCAGTTGTTTTTTCTTTCTCCTTTGCTCAGAGCATTAACTGAGTTGCATATGCTTCCTACCCTTTCAGTGATTGACATGTGACAGCTTTTATCTGTCTTTCTGTGCCTTCATTCTCATGGTAGAAATTTCTTCCCATTCACAACCTTGCCTTTTTTCCTTTTTTTTTCCCCCTTCTGTTCCATCTTTTCCTCAAATTTTGGGTGGTCTATGATGTCTCAGGGGAGTAAGAAACAACAAACCTAAAGCAGCTGGACCAGAGTATTGTTGCTTGCACACCAACTATCCTTTTGAAACCATAAATCCGTTACAACTGGTTTACCTGCAGGATATTGCTTCTGCATCTCCATCAACATAATTTCAGTCAAGAACCTGCAGATGCAGCTGCAAGAAGTCTCCCTTTGCAATTGGACCCCTATTAAACAAATTCCTGGAGTGTCTGCATCTTGTCTAGGAAACAGCAAGAGGCAGGTCACGAGGGTTTACCAACACACAGTCCAGGCTGCAAAAACTGTCATTCCAGACTGGTACTGATTTGAAACAGAGACAAAAGCAGCCAAAGAATAAGCTTGAAATTCTCACCATAATTATTTCAATTTTCTTAGGATTTGAATGAGCCAGTCTAGGTGGAGATTGGGATTGTGTTAGGAGCTGCACAAACCCATATTAAACTGCATTTTTTGCCACAAAAATGTTTATTGTTGTTGAATGAAGAGAGCAGGAGTGATCTCAAAGTGATTGACTGGTAGCAAGGAAAGGTCTTGTTTCCTCTTTGCCAGATGGCCCAGCCAGGTATTTCCCTGAGCAGTGCCCAGGAGACAGGGATGAACAGGGAGACAATTTCTTTGCCTTTCTTCTCTTCCCCTCCACACCCCCTCCCCACCCCACCCCCACCCCCCAATAACCTGCAGCTGGCAACCCAGAAACAGAATGAGGAAGTGAGCAAAGGCATAGAGAAATGGGGAGACTTGCTGCCAATCACAAGTGATTAGCGGTAAAACCGCATGCTTAGCCCAAATCTCATATGTACCTGGCTGCTGCTGTGGTCCCCAGGCCCCTGTGGGTGCTATGCTGGTGCCTGCAATAGGGGATGCCACCCTGACCTGTACTGCTAAAAGCAACAGTCTGTTTTGTTAAAGATACCAGTTGGTGTTGTCACAGAAAGGTGTTTCCTAGGAAAGGCATTTCCAGCACAAGCAGAGAGCGATAAATGGAGGTGAACAAACACTGTCAGCAAAAAACCAGAGAGGTGACAACACCTGGGGATGAGGTACCTAAATGAGATGCCCAAATAAAATCTTGGGTTGGTCATGCCCAAGTTCAGGTCCCTACTGTGTGAATTTAAGAGTAATTTGGAATTTAAAATTCTCTGTGTCTTGCTCAAGGGTCTACTGGATCTAGTTGTGTTCTCAGTACTCCTGCCACATGCAAAAACAACTTTACAAACATTCCCAACTCTCCTGACAATCTGCAATGTGAAAACAAATACCTCAGCACTATCATATTTTTGTTTAAATCTTCTAAAGATTTGGACACAGAAAATCATACATATGCTATTCCTAGAAACAGTTACATCCCAACGCTGATAGGAAAAAAAAAATCTAGGAACAAAGAATATATTCTGAGATTTTGCATTGTTATACATCAGCTAAGATTATGGAATAAAAGATTTTACTTGAGCTATGCTTCCTCAAGGGAAAATACTCCACTGAGAGCTTGAAAAAGTTGATTGTCCAGAGCAAATCCGAAAAATAGAAATAAACAATTATTCAAAATTGGACAGAAGAACAAAGTGATTGATGGAGTATACTTCCCTGTGTACAATTTCAAGATTGATGCCATACTATTGGGTATGTCAGGGTACAACAGACCTGAATTATTAATTGCTCTATAATTCCCACTCTCTGAGTGATACACTCCCTCAGTGCTTCTCTGAATGTATATTCTGTACATGTAAAACAAGAGCAAAAGCATCACTGCATTCCCAGATAAACAGAAGCATTTTTACATTTGACAGTATTTCACTGCCCCCACCAACAGAAGGAACCAACCAATTTAAAATTGCTAAGCAGCAGGGAAAACATTTTTCCCCTTCTCTTTCACACCAGAGTATTTAATTATGAATTTATGCAAACAAAAATTTCAGAGCTCTCCCTGCTCCAACAGTCTCTTGCCCGAGGTGCTTTTAAGCCCTCGACTGCAGAACAGAGGGGGCGGAGTAGAGCCCCAGCATTTCAGACAATCAGCTTTGAAAGCATGTTACAGCCTGTTTAGTTGCATGGCCCTATTCATTTTCTATGTTTCAAACAAGAGTCATTTGCTTGAACACTGCTTTCTTTCTTTTTTCTTTTTTTAACCTCCATTTATTCAAAGAAATGAAAACATATGAAAATAAGAACAAAAGCTAAATGCAAGTGGGAAACAATAGAACAAGGTTGTTAAATGTGACCAAGAAAATCAGGGTTTGTTGTTGTTTGGGTTCTTTTCTGTTCACTGTATCAGAGCTGAAAACACAGACGAAGGACGTCTCAGTTACACTTACTGAGAATAAAGCCACTGAAATCACCGTATCTTCATCTGTTAATGAACCCAGAATAGGCCCGAGGTATATCTGTGTTTCTTTACCATACTAAATGTATTTGCAGTACAAAAACCTTATTCCCATTTAAACAAAGGCTACTATAAACATTTCTAGTGATGCAAACAGACATCAAGGTAGGAAGAAACTATATTTACATCTGAACTTCGAGACTGGCATGAAATAGCCTTAACATCAATAGAAATCACAGAATCACAGAAGGACTAGGTTGGAAAAGACCTTTAAGATCATAGAGTCCAACCGTACCTGTCCTCTACTAAACCATATCCCTAAGTACCTCATCTACCTGTCTTTTAAACACATCCAAGGTCAGTGACTCAACCACCTCCCCGGGCAGCCTGTTCCAGGCCCCAACAACTCTTTCAGTAAAGAACTTTTTCCTAACATCTAATCTGAACCTGCCCTGGCGCAGCTTTGTGCCATTTCCCTTTGTCCTATCACCTGGCTGAAGAGACCATCGCCCACCTCTCTACACCCTCCTTTCAGCCTCCTCTTCTGCAGACTAAACAACGCCAGCTCCCTTAGACACCCCTAATAAGATTTGCCCTCCAGCCCCTTCACCAGCCTGGTTGCCCTTCTCTGGACACACTCTGGGACCTCGATGTCCTTCTTGTACTGAGTGGCCCAGAACTGGACACAGGTGTGGCCTCACCAATGCCGAGTACAGGGGCACAATCACCTCCCTAGGCCTACTGGCCACACTTTTTGATACAAGCCAGGATGCCATTTGCCTTCTTTGCCACCTGGGCACACTGCTGACTCATATTCAGTCAGCAGTCAGCCAACACCCCTAGGTCCTTCTCTGCCTGACAGCTCTCCAGCCAGTCTCCCCCAAGCCTGTAACACTGCATGGGGTTGTTATGTCTCAGGTGCAAGACTCTGCACTTAGCATTGTTAACCTCATCCCCCTGGCCTTAGCCCATCACTCCAGTCTGTTCAGGTCCCTTTGAAGAGCCTCCCTACCCTCAGGCAGATCAACACTTCCTTCCAGCTTAGTGTCATCTGCAAACTTACAGAGGGAACATTCAATCCCTTCGTCGAGATCATTAATAAAGATGTTGAACAAAACTGGACCCAGGACTGAGCCCTGGGGGACACCATTCATGACTGGTTTCCAGCTGGATTTTGCTCCATTTACCACCACCCTTTGGGCTCAGATATCCAGACAGTTTTTAACCCAGCAGAGGGTCCACCTGTCCAGGCCAGTGTCAGCCAGTTTCTCAATCAGAATGATGTGAGAAACAGTGCCAAAGGCTTTACTAACATCCAAGTACACCACATCGACATCCTTTCCCTCATCCACTAAGCAGGTCACCTTGACATAGAAGGTGATCAGGTTAGTTTGACAGGATCTACCTTTTGTAAACCCATGTTGACTAGGCCTGACCCCCCAGCCGTCATGCATGTGCTGCGTGATAGCTCCCAGGATGACCCTCTCCATGATCTTTCCTAGCAGAGGTCAGACTGACAGGCCTGTAGTTCCCCAGACCCTCCCTCCGACCCTTCTTGTATATGGGTGTAACATCTGCCAGCCTCCAGTCAAGTGGAACTTCCCCAGTCTGCCAGGACTGCTGGTAGATCATGGAAAGGGGTTTGGCTAGCACATTCACCAGCTCCTTCAATACCCTGGGGTAGATCCCATAGGGTTCCATTGACTTGTGGAAGTCTAACTGGACAAGTAGGTCTCTAATCATTTCAGCAGTGATCATGGGAGCTTTGTTCTGCTCTTCCTCCCTGTCAGTCAGGATTGTATCTTAAATTCCCAAAGCAGAAGAATGCAACAACCACACTAACAGTAAGGACCAATTTGTAAAATCAGATGTTTTTAAATAAAATCTTACAGATAATCTTCCAATTTGATATTTAGCTTTACAGGAGATTTAGGTTTTTTCAGGTGATGGTCATCACCTACAGGAGCACACCAACTTCACATCTTCATTTGTTCAGGCAGAAGTGATTCCATTTTAAAGGACATTTCATCCTGGTTTGGAAAAAAGCTTTCAAACCTTCTAGAAAAAGGACAAGCTGTGAATGTGTAATCCAATTACAAGGATTCCCTCAAGGAAGCCAATTCAACACTAGAAGCTGTGTGAATCCTAGGAAACACAACTCATGGCAATCTGTATAAACCATTGGTAAGATCCATGAACTTGTGAGATTCTCAGAGGTTTTTTGACAATTTTTATTTCTGGAAGAAAAGGATTCTCTTGGATAACATCAATTTGACCCCAAATTGCACTCACTCAAGACTCGCAGCTATCTCAGCAAACACGTAGCATCAGATACACCTGAAAACAGGAATACTGAAATACAGGAAAACTGAAAGTGCGTTTCTTTCACAGGACTCCCACACTGCTACAGAATTAGTGAGAAAACAAACCATATCTGACAGATATTAATCACATCACTTAATACACAAGCACCAGGTGTGCTGGGAATGAGATGGTAGAAGAATTGATACAGAATAAAATTGATTGTTTTCAACTGTGTTCTTCACACAAGAAAATTCTCTAGCTTGTCTCCCTATTATTTTTTAATAATCATTAGTTGCTCTTTCATCAGCGAATTGTAAGTTAATATTCTGAAGTCAGTCATTTAGAAAGAAAAAATAAAGGTATGTTCAGCAATGACAAAATGCTGCTCAAAGAAGAGTAGTAACACCACACCTGCAATCTACTTTGAAAAATTACCTACAGCCCACAATTAAAGCTCTGAGAACAAAGCAGAACATAGCTAGCGTCACCTTTAATAGTGCTTCATATCAAACACTTCCTCATCTCACCCTAGCAGCCAAAAAGAAGCATTATCAACTTCGACCCAGATGTGCAGGCTGTGTTTGGATTACCAACAAGGATGTTAGAAGCCACAGCACAGGGTCCGAGATGTCACACGTTAGCCCCCCCAAAGCAGAAGATGCTTTGCAGTTGGTTTTCCAGCACTCCTGTCTAAACAACTTAGCACAATTAAAAAAAAAAAAACAAACAAAAAAACCCTCCCACAACCATAAACACCCACAAAAACAACCACCACTTAAAAAAAAGAAAAAAAAAAAAACCAGTTACTGTGTGAACATTCCTCCCTCCAGAGAGACCTTTCTTGACTCCCTGGCTGAGCACCAGCCCATCTGTTTGTTTTTGTATTTGCAGGTAAGCATGGCAACAGCCAGAGTGAGGTCACTGAAGAAATGTTTAGGTTAATGTAATCATTTCATCCCTTTGAAATACAGCATGTCTTGCTAGCAAGGTTGCATTCTGGAGAGGCAAGATATTTGTTTAAGAGCAAGGGACCTCACTCTGTTTCTGCTTGCTTTGCACTAACATAGCTTAGCAGATTTCTCTAGCATTGTTTGAAGGAAATTTCTAGAGATATACAGGAGTCCAGTGATGCAAAGACCCAATAAAATCTATACTATCATTACTGGTGGTTGAAGTAGTGTGCATTCAGGAGAAAGAAGGTTCTATCACAATCCCCAACCATGGATGCCAAGAGGAAGAAGCATCTGGTTGATCCCATGCTTGACCTCCACAGCTCCAGGACATCATCAGTTATGCCATCCATAGTCACAAAGGTAGGTCTGGCCCTTCCTGCCTTTGTCTACAGCACTCACACTACCCTGCAAAAAACTACTGCAGCACTACCAGACCAAGCTTTACACCCCTGCAGTGCCAGGGTAGCACCCACTACTCTCTTGGCAGTCTCCTGCCTCCAGGTACTCTTCTACCCCACAGCCAGAAGAACCAGCTGCACAGGGAATTAGAAAAGATCTTTGTAGGGACAGAGGAACTGATTCAGGTTGGAGTGGGACCTCCTAGGAGCAGCACGACATGTGATCCCAAAGCTCTCTGAGCTAAAGTTTGTCTATATATGCAGATCCAACTCTCATTGACACCAACAGGAGGAGGACCCAGGGGCTATGCAGGAACTGATGGATCTCTTACCTGGATTTCTGCAGTGCCCTTTGTCAGAAAGAAAAGCACATATACTTACATTTCCATCACCACACTAGCGAGTAGTTTCACCGCTCACAACAAGGAAAGTCATGTACGTAGTCTGTGTTGTACTGTCCAGAAGAAACATGTTATTTATTGACTGAAAAAAGGAAAAGGGAAAACTGAAGCATACCAGCCCCCTTAATACTGCAAGGGCCTGATTCAATATCCACTGAAGTTTTTTCCCTTGTCTTTAATAAACTCTAATAATCCAGGTTCATAGAATTACTTCTTTATTAAATCAATGACAGAACTACAAGTTATTTTGCAATAGGACTGGTAGGATACACATTTAATGCTAACCACTTTCTTTTTGTCTCTGCCTCCTCTTCTGTTATTTTTGTACTTCTTTTCAATAGATTGTTTTAACGCCCAGAAGTCCAGAATTCAACAAGTGAAAACAATAATTAGAATCAGATACTGAGATTTTTATGATAAACATATTTCCTGTTTAATTTGGGGGAAAAAAAAATCCTATTAAAGGTCAAATCCTGACACAAACGCCCCCCTTATTACAACCACTGATAAAACCACCCACAACTTTCAGTGGCATCCAGATTTAGGCCTAATGATTAAGCTGATAACCACACAAGAGAGGAAAATCAGGATCTTTACTGGAAATGCAAGCTGACACTGACCTTAACTCATGCTGTGGTGCTTTTTGAAAGGGAGGAGAAGGAGTAGCTTTCCCCTCAACAGCATGAGTTCAGACAGAAGTGTCATCCCATATTTTCCTGTCCTTCTTTATGTAGTTTTATTAAATACTGCTTAAATATGTTCCAAGGTTGTTAAATATTTAAAAAGGGGTGATCTCTTGCATTAGGCAGAGTACAATCAAAAGACAGAGCACAATCAAAATTATTCCATTTTAGAAGGACAGTGTTTTTATCCTTACAAAGTCTTAAAAAACCTTGTTTTATAGTGAGAAGACAATGCTTTTAAAGAGGGAAAAAAAAGTGAGGGGGGAAGGAAAAAAAGGAAAAAGCCAGCCTGTATTTCCTGCTGGTTTATCTCTGGTGATCCTTAAAATAACAGAAAATGTCTTTTTTAAATGCTCAGTTTCCACCAGAAAGCTTGCCAATATGGAAAATAAAACATGAGCTCCTAATCTTGCAAGATCTAGAGATCTTGAATATATGTTATATTTTGATATTGCCATGAGTTGCTTAAAAGCATAATGCTGATGAGATTGTTTGTCTGATTTTAATGCAGGTAATGTACTCTGCGCTCAGTGATCCAAGAGAAAATTTCCCAGCAGGCCATACTTGACAAGCAGGTGTCACTCAATCATGCACGTTTTCACCTCCCTGAGAGGACAGATGGTCCCAGCCTACTTAGCAATTCCATCCTCTGTTGGCAGCCCCCTCTCCAATGCAGTGCTGTAATAAAGATGCTCTGAGATTTGTGTTAATCTGTGGTCTTTGGGGTAAACTGTAAACAAAGTGTGTAGAGTTATCGTTTCTCATTATGAGCTGGACCTCTTATCTTCTCCTCTGCCTATAGCATATAGATATCTTTAATAGCCTATACCCCTGGACTCAGCTTTCATGGAGATTAGTTCCTATCATTTTAAGCACCACAGAATTACTTTGTCTGCAGAGACTTGACCTAATCTGTTTGAGGCTTTTACTATAAAGACAGTAAGACAGCCTTTTTTCTCCAAATTAGGAGAACAATGGTTTAAATTGGCAATAGCTCCTGTTGCTGAATTTTATGCATATGCATGCATTATACTTGCTGATTTCCCGCTCCAAGATAGAAGAGGTGGTGTTATTCTTCTCGTCACAGTTCAGAAACAAGAATAGCAAGGACTGGGAGGGGAGGGAATAAAAAATCCTTACATCTGAACACCATGTTAAGGGGGGAGGGTGTGGTTATTTGTCAATTCTTTTTTCACTGCTGTTATACATTTCCACTGCATCCAATTTCCCCTGTGTAAAACAAAGATTATCTTCTCCTCACAATCTGACAAGTGCAGTAAGGAAAAAGAGCAGAGGGAGAGAGGGAGCGCGTGCAAGAGTTCCCAGAGTCAGGTCTGACACCTCCTATAATTTGTGCCATTAGGGAATTTTCCAGGATTTTCTACATGCAGAAAGGAAAAAGAAGGTCAAAGGTTCAGAGTCCTCATAACACTACTCAAAACAAAGCCAGAGCTGATTCCAGCACCAGCATGTGCCACGGAATGAGGTTGGAAGGATATCACATCATTAAAATGAATTATCCAAATTCATGCCTCTATCACAATTTTAAGTCCCTTAATCTCATTTTTCAGGTGTAACAGGGATTGCATGAAAATTTATGAGCATCACACTTTGGGTCAGGCTTATGCCAGTCCCATAAAGGGGGTCTACAAAAGATTCATGTCAATTTTAGTGGGCTATGGATCCAATCAGAGTGGTTGTAGAGACAGACTTCAGCTGATGGAAAAGGAAATTTTTCTCTAGAGTTTATCTCTAAGAAAGAGGAAAATTTTTACCTTTTGAAGCTGATTGAAAGAATTAAAGAAGATTTAAATGTGTGTCATCTTCAGAAGGCTTTCTCATTCTTAGTCACAAAACTTGGTATTCTTACCCAGTCCTGGATGATTTTGTCAAAGGCAACAACGAATACCAAATAGGAGTTCAGAAGAAACAGCGGACACACAGTGGGGCTGGTTAGATGACAGAGAGACACCATATTACCACAGGTCTGCAGGAAACATCTTTTCTTGCTTTCTTAGTGCCTACCCAAGCGCTACATTCCTCACAAGGTACTCAACACATGCAAACTAGTCCTTACTGACCAGCAACATGGGAGTTCTGGAAACATCCACAACATAACCACTTAACCAATTTCATCCTCATCACTGATACTGAGACATCAAAAGACTATCAAATACGATAGAAATGGAAATAGAAGATATACATATTACATAGCATATATAAGAAAGACGTGCATAGTAGATATGAAGTAAGAGAGCCTCACTCTCTTACTGCTTTAAACATCCGAGTCTACAAAACATCCCTGTACTTTGTGGACTGCAGCCATGTGAGTAGCCTGTGAGTTTATTTTGGATAAACCACTTGAGTTTTATCCTTTCCATCGTTAGGAGACCTCATAGGATATGAGAAGTGAAAGATTTGCAAGCCAAAACCACTTTAAGTTGTTGCCAAATTCTTCTTTCGCTGAAAAAAAGGAAATTATTATAGAATTATTTCCTGTAAATTCAAACCACAGTCAAACGAAATATGAACATAAATTGGCTACACTGGGTCACACCAAAGGTATGCCTAGAGAAACTCTATTTCCAGCAGTAGCCATGAGCAGATGCCCAAATAAGACAAGTGGATGGGACGCTCCTTCCTAAAAGTCTCTCACCTCCAGGTATTTCAGTTCGGAGAGTTCCAAAACTGGAAGAACAGTAAAGAAAACATGAGAAACAAAGCAAAACATAAATCTTAAAACCAACAGATTCATCCTAATGAGATGAGGTACTCAAATTTATTTTCATACATATGTGAAAGGATATTCAGTGCTTAAAGAGCTAGCATCCACTCACAGTCTGAGACGTTATTTTCTCTATTTTATTTTATATTAATAAATGTGAGAAATAAAATCTGGTCACTTTTAAAATATTCAGGGAATACAGCTGTATTTGAAAGGACCATTTCTTTGTTCTGTACCTAGCAGTGCTCACAACTATAGAGCACCACACTTTAGAAAGACTAATGCAATTTCAAAAGAAACATGAACCAAGCATGTCAGCAATAATGTACACACAGCCCTACACCTTTGGTAATAGGCGTGTACCCCCTGGCTCTGGTTTAGAAGCTGTTTGTGCATGTCTGTGTGTTAACATGCTCACAAATGTACTTTTCCCTGGTGCAAAGCCACTTCCCATAACTGAAAGGAGAAGGGCAAATATATCATGGATCTGTTTTGCAGAGCAGCATTTTCTTTTCGTCCACACACCCAGGAACCAGGGTACATACCAGAGCAGTTATGCCCCTTCCCAACCATCAGTCTTTTTTCTGTTCTGATTGCTGCTTGATTCACTGAAGCATCTCCTAGCAGTAAAACCCAATTGTCTATGATCTTCCTGTGGCAGAAGCAGAAGGAAGGAAGCAGTGCATGCAACAATACGTTACTCAGTTGCATGTGCTCTCTGTCACTTGCGAGCAACTCTCCTCCCCTGCCCAAACCTCTCCTCAGATGGTATCATGGCAGCAAGGAACCAGGCTGTCATCTAGCACAGCTGGATTCTATGGCCACCAAGAGAAATATGGCTTTCTTTTCAAACTTACAACCTCCTTCTGCTTACTTGGAAAGAAACAGCT
The DNA here is from genome assembly GCA_020800305.1 of Porphyrio hochstetteri. Classification (NCBI taxonomy): domain Eukaryota; kingdom Metazoa; phylum Chordata; class Aves; order Gruiformes; family Rallidae; genus Porphyrio; species Porphyrio hochstetteri. The sequence goes on along the minus strand of CM036908.1, from coordinate 61,026,305 downwards.
AAATACCTCAATGTGTTGGTATTAAATATCCCCTTATATCTCTGGAAGGAGTCATCCGAGGATCATAACCTGGCCTCTAAAATGAGGCACAAAGAAACCAATCAATTTAGGAAAAATAAGAATCCTACAAGATGTTATCTTTAGGAGTGGAACAGGAAAACGCAAGCAAGCAAGAGAAACATGTCTCCTGCTGCTTAAGGACTGTAACGGGAAAGAAAACCCAGATTAGAAAAGTGTTAGAGAGTCAAGCAGAACTGTATGTACACTGCTAAATCTCCTAGGGTCAAGTTGACCGGTTACTGCTAGTAGAAAGGATCAGGGTGAATAAGGGAGGCTTTAAGACACAAACTGGATAGCTGATACAGAAATCTGCTAGACCCGAGGGAGATAAGAGACTCAGCAGTTGAATTTATTTGTGAAAAGTCATGGACATTTGAGACGATGCATCCACAAAGGCAGAATTTTGCCACTATGTATTAGAGTCTAGCAAGGACAAGTCTCTGGCTGTTAGAAACACTGGTGGGATCCAACCCCTGTACAGTGTTGGAAGGGTGAATCTATAGCCTCAGAGATACCAAAATAGCCCCAAATTCAAGTTCTGTCCCTTACAAAGTAGTGAAACAATTATGGGGCAATTCTTACTAGAATGCATACAACAGTATATCACTTTGTTGATTGTACAGTTCTGTTGAAGTAGCAGTAAAAACACAATGCTGCTGGTTAGTGAAGGAAACAGTGAGTTTCTGAGTAAGCCCTGCATGCAAGGGACAGGATCCTTCATGCAAGTGATTCCAGCAGCAGCTTCTTCCTCAGAGACCTCAATCATCCTCACTGTCTTGACCAAGGATAGCTCAGTGCTCTCCGTTGGTGCTGAGCTTGTTGACCAAACTCCTCACGCACATGTGAACAATCCTGTATAATAGAACAGCCTGATTTTTCTTCATTTCCTTACTCTTTTAATGCAAACTGACTCACCCAGCAGGACTTTAATTTTCAGTGAGAAAGGATGGCATTTATATACTTTCTTTTTGCAACTATTTTCCCAAAATATCTCATTCAGTTTTTACTAGGGGAAATCACATTGTGGTTCTCCTTTTTATATTTTTTCCTAGTCTTGCTTTTCTCTCAGTACAGAAGATTTTCTTTGTGAGCATATTATCAAAATTTTCTAGCAAAAAAAAGGCTTTCTTTTCTTCAAATTACAATAGAATGTTAAATGAGGAAAAGAATTGAATTTATTGATAAAACTAATTTAAAACATTTTCCTTCAGCTAGCCCTGAGAACTTGTGAGGTTCTCTCAGATTTAAGATCATTTGGGATTCAGTTAAATACAGTAATTGGTTGTAAGTCCAGCCCATCTATGCTAAAAGCATTGCTAGAAACTCTTAACGTATTTGAAAGGAAGAACTGAAAGTCAGAGAAAGAATAATTTAGTACATAGCTCAGAGGTATCATTAGTAGTGACAGTGTGATGTTAAGAACAGGGAAATTTAGGTTAAACAGCAGGAGAGAAGGCTGAGCACAGTCACCGGGTGTGATGAGGGGTGAGAGCCACTCTCCCATTGCATGATCCCAGGCACGTCACTACCAGAAAGCTCTCCCCATGCCCAGCTCTTTTTCTCTAAGGATAACTTCTCAGCAGCATTAAACTATGGGACAACCTTCAAAACATTTTTCAAAACTAGATGCCTCAGAAGATGAGTTGTCCTACACTGAAATGTCATAGACTTGACAAGAGACTGTCAGAGGCAACTTTTCTCTTGCTGCTGCCTCTCCACCATGACCACACCTACATGTTGACAGGTCCTTGTGGATAGCACAGCTCTCTCCTACCCCTAACCAAAGGGTGTTAGGGTTTTTAAGGCTCACCTTTCATCCCCTGCACCCTCTTCCCACACAGAACAGAATTTGAACTTTTGTAACTACACTAGCTTCATACACTTTAAGACATCACTTTAACAAGTGAAGAATTATTTAACAAGTTGAAGAATTATCTTTCTTACTTTAAATTTTTTTCTACTTTATTAGAGGTAAATAGTATTTCACCATGGATTCTTTTTTAAGAAAAAAATAATTAAACCCAACAACCTGACATCCACAAAACCTGCTACAAGGAAGGCAGGATTTAAACACTGCATAATCTTTCCCAGAGACTTTTTCAAACAAAGATGCTGTGGTTTTATTTGGTTTCTATTTAACTCTCCTGAGAGGTCTCTTTTTAAATCCAGGCATGAAAAATACATTCTCAGTCCAGACACAGAGATTTTAGAAAAGAGAAATGCAGTGAGACAGCATTTCATTTGCAAGTCTTTTACATTTTAACAGTGGCTATTGCTTTACACTCAGCAAACATTACTGAAACTGCTGCTCCCTATAATAAATTTTCTTTAAAGTTCTAATATTTTAAATAGTGCATATATAGTACACAGGTAATATAAAAAGTTTTAGCACATCTGTAAATGGGGGCAACATGAGATAATTTGTGTCTGTGCATGGTATGTGTAAGCTGACTATAATCAACATACACTGTATGTGTGTGTGCAATGTCACTCTGATTCTAAATATAAAGTACATAATTACAGAAACAACAGTGTTGAGAAAATGAACAGTCAAATCCAGCCAGTGAACATTACCAAATAGATCCTTGGGAAAAGTAGAAAAAGAAAAAAGTTAAGAAAACAAGCTTAGAGCTGACTTGTCATGCATGAGGAAGAGTCAGATTTTAGTCATCATAAAAAAGAATTCAAGTTTTTCTAGTGTTTAGTCATGTTATTCAGGTTCTAAGAAAGGAAGGGAAATTGAATAGAAATGGCTAGGATTTGTTTGCATGTTTTGGTGAGCTTTTCCATAATAATAAGCGTTGCTCAGACCCTTTAAAGCCAAGCAATTGTGTCTGGGAGTTCTGTTTTAAATATGCTCTGTGGCATCTCATTGTTCCCACTGAGTGTAAAGTAGATTGTTTCTATGCTTAAGGAACTACAGTGTGTGGGATTAAATAATACACTTAATGAAGAGGCTAAAATGACTGCATTCTTGCTATTTCAAAGGGATTCCAGGAAAGAAAACCACCCAGGATCAGTGAAAATAGACTTTTACCATCTCATATTTTATTAATACACATTCTGTAGTGCACCCTATTTAAAACTGCACTTAAAGAGTATCTAGCTACAATATTACACTACCACTGACTTCCTCAGTATAAATCTCAACATTTCATCTTTCAAGCCACTTATCCTTCCAACACACCCAGGAGCAGTCCAGCCAGATGAATACTTGAGGTATGGGGAGGCTGAGTCACATGCAAGTGATCTGTGAAAGAAAAGGGAATCCACATCTCTAAATCCTAGACTAAAATGACAAACTCCTGTCATAAATCAGATCATGGTTTTGTACATGGCAAACAAAACTCAAACCTTTCAAAAATCCCAGACATGATGTCTCCCACAGTCCTATGAATGATGTACTGCCTGCCATAGCTGTAAACTACATTGCCACGCATGGTCTTCTGCATCTTTTGGATAGGGAAAGTGGCCACCTTTGCACAACAGAGGCATGTGGGACAGCCCCCAGGTCTCAAAGTGGAAGATGTGCACCCGACCAATGCTTCTGCTAAACACAAGGGAACTGCAGTGAGAACTATTCAATCAGTACTGCAATACCAGGCAATGTCACAAACACACTGGTTTGTGGGGGTATAGCAGCACATTGGTTGATTCCTGTGAGCCACTTTGGAGATCCTATTAACCTGCACTAATAGATGAACCAATGTTGAAGTAACAACCAAGTGTTGGCGAAGTTTGGTCTATGAAATCCTAAATGGCCTGGCTCATGACAACCCCAATTCACTGTCCCATCTGAGCTTTTCTGTCCCTTTGCATTTGATATTGCAGATCAAAGGGCAATTAACTATATGTCACATCTATTTCAGACACATTCCCACTTTGTCTTGCTATCATCTTCTAATGATCCTCTAATAGATTCTCCTGTCTTCCTGCACAGTGTTAGCTTTGGAGAATTCCTCTCTTCATAGCTTGCAAAGTACCAGCTGTTTTAAACCAAGGGAATTAGAGCTCCTTCCCTGCCATGTTTGACTCCAGTTGGAGAAGAGAAGGACCTGGATAAGCAGTGTAACACCTGGGAGAAGGAGGGATTTGCCCTAGGTCAGACATATGCTTCTCTGTGTTTACTCTTGGAAAACCTGAGAGGATAAAAGCCAGCTCTTGAATCTCATCTTGTCACTTCATGGCATGTAGTGCTGTTTGCCCAAGCTTTTTATCACCAGGCCTGTGCTGCGTGCTTTGCATACCCACTGTGCAAGCCCTCACTGGCATTTGCCATCTTTCACAGACGGATCAGCAGTGGCATGCATGCGCACACACACATAAATGCCTGTTTGTACCACAGGTCTTTAATGCTGTCTTTGCTGCCAAGCTAGCCAGAACCCTTTCAATTTTTTTTTGAAGGGCAGAACCAGCTATGAGAAAAAGAGAAGCTCCCTCAAAAATTACTCTACCGCAGGTAAAGTATATGCTGCTTTTCCTTGTTAAAGCGCCTAAGGGCTCAAGCCAAAGCTGTTTGGCCTTCCTACCCATCTCTGACTTTTACCCTCTTATGGGTATAGACACAGTGTTCAACACACAGCTGTAATGATCTCAACTCTAAGCTTAATTTTGGAATTGATTCCAAAAGACAGAAATCTGATCTTTATGTCCTTCTCAGTATGTATGCAGAAGTAAAAGTTCCATTTATGAAATTCCACTTTTAAAACATTTGTGTGTGAAAAATGTTTAAGCTGCCTCTCCAGCATTTGCAGACAGTCTCTGTAATTTGTCTCCAATGGCCACAGCTATTGCAATTAGCAAAGCCAGACAATAGGATGAAGCCAAAAAAAATGAATTATCTTCTGCTGACAATACTTGCATCATCCTACTGAGCTCATCTTATAAAATACCTAAAAGGTGAGACAGTTGCTTGGAATCATAAATTGTGCATTTCCCTCTTATACCAGCTAGCAAAGCACATTATGGACATTGCCTTGCCTCTGTTACTGTAGGTCTTACTCATTCTTTTTCTTTTCTTTCTGTTTTCCCAGGGGGCAGCCTTGGAATTCTTGTGTTTCTTTCATTGCAGCACATCCTCTGCTCTATGGGTGGTCATCAGCCAACAATCTGTGGCAATAAAAGCAAGAACTTTTGAAAAAAAATGCTTTCTAGCCCATGTCACCATGCTGCAAGGACTGCTCAGACCAAGAGAAAAAAAAAATGGAGATGAGTGTGAGAGATATGTGTGTCCATAAGTTACTGCCTTTGTGCTCACATCTGGGCCTGACCCTGCAGAATTTTGCATGAAATGTCATATCCACAGGGAAGATCTAACTTCATGCAAGTCTACCTAGATGTGAAACCTGCCCCCGCCTTCCCCCCATACACTCTAGTTGAAAATCGGCAGAGTCTTGAGCACATGATGCTATATCTATCATTCCGTTGCTTCCACATCACCCTTCCCTGTAGAACCTATGCCAACATGTGATGGCTTGCACAAGGGTGTACACTAACTGAGAGCAACCTACCCTAGAGGAATTCATTGCCATTTCAATACAGCCACATCTCAGACTCCTTGTACTTCCTGAGTTAAACAACAAAATAAAATCATACATGCTTACATGAAGCCACTAAGAGGGTCAGCTAGTGGCAACACTATTTTCATTATTTTTTTAAGGTTAAAATATCAGAAATTGGGGCAATAGAATAGAATTCAATAATTTCCAGTATAAATAAATAAATATATTATTACTCTAAAGGAGTTATGGATCCTGCCAGGTTTAACGAAGAGCTTCATGTAGCACTTTTAACATTAAACTGAGACATTCAGTGAAAGCAAACTCCAGCCTTAATGTCTTCAGAAAGCATCTGCTGCTGCAACACACCATCACACTGACTAAACCTTGTCTGCTCTTACCACCATACTATCCGTCATTCTAAAGCTACTATGGATATATTGCACCAGCTTATCTGCTCCCTTAAAGCTTGGGGATTTATGGAATGCAAAGGCTATTTGTAAAACCTACAGTAGCTTGAGCGTGAATTCTTCACAACAATTTTTTCTTTCAACACCCTAGGATTTTCCTGCTACTGATTTGTCACATCCTGGTCAACTCCGGTGAAATGGAGTCCATAATATGTGTCCAAAAGTGGGAAGATGACAAATACGCAATACCTGACTAGCAAGATTCATAACATCTCACAATCCCTCTCTAAAGATTATCACTTGCTCTAGGAAGATGCTGGATTCTCCCAACCATGGACCTTTCCAGAAGACTCAGTACAACTAAAATAACATCAATAAGCAGAAAAGAGAAATAGGCAACTTAGCTGATGGGATTCTCAATTCCTGACACCTGATTTTTCAGTGTTTACTTAGACGTCTCACCTTTATTTACAGGCTTAGCAGTGGTTTCTTCTGGGTGAGAGACCTGAATGTGTCCATTGTTCCTCTTAAACTACCTTGGTAAATGAGCATCATTGTATTGACATCAGGACCTTTTTTAAGTGATAAGGCTGTTAGGTGTTCTGCTGCTGACATGGAAAATGAGCATGTATAAGGAGGAACTCGCAAGGAGGTAAAGCAGAGGGTATTAGGAAGGAGATGTCTAAGGGTGACAGCAAAGCACTAGAAGAAAGAAACAGAAGCCAAGTCTCTGTAGAAGCATTCCTTATGTAGTTATTACAAAAAAAAATTAATATTTGAACTCTCTCATGAATATTTGAACTGAAACCACTGAGGGTGCTTATGAAGTAAGTAGTCCAGCTAGAAAATGGGTTTAAACATGGGTTCTTTATGCAGAACACCTAATCAACTCTTTCTGCACCTGCAGGAGAGAGATGACTAGAGCACTGTGGTGACACATAACAGGAATACCACCCACCTGTATAAAATGCAGTTTTTCCTCTGGGAAAAAAAAAAAGGGAAAAAGATGTTTTGACCTGTATGTAAAGAAACTCCTCCTTTGTTTCTCAACTCCTTTCATTCCTTTGAACCTGTCATGCCAAAGCTGCACCTGCTATCCCAGAACATCACACAACTGAATGATAAGCCATGGGCAGGCAGTAGCAATGGAAGATATTTCTCTCTTTCTGGGGTGATGAATGAGAAGAAAATTAATGTGCATGCAGGTCTGGCTGAAAGGAGCAACACTTCAGGTGCCTCTGCTTCTGCTTGTGACTGTCCTCCTTTATTCATGCTGCTTCATCAGCACATTAAAGCTGCTTTCCATGGCTTTTCTACCTAGCGCTAACACAGAGGCATCCAAACTGCCTTTTTCCAGGTTAGAGGCAAGAAAAGGGAGCAGAGCTGAGCAAGAGAGAAGGATAAAATAATAAAAAAAAGTGGTGGGGGAGAGAGAGACTTCATTAGACAGGGTGCCAGCTTTGAACTGTAGCCTTTTAACAAGGCAAACTCCAGGCTTGGTCATCTTCTGTCATTACCTCAGAGCAGCAGCCACGCAGGCCTCTGCATGTGTTCATATGTATATGGCAGGGTGGCACAGGAAGCCTTTAATAATTAAGTTCAAGTACATTCCTGTTATTCCTGAATATAGTGTTTAAACTCATGCCTTTTTGTAATGCTGCTGAACCCCCACCCGTGTCTTTTGCTGCCCTGACTCCCAGGCAGACCCCAGCACTGCTGGGCTGGGCTGGGCTGGCTTCTCCTCTTGCCAAGTCTGCTGGCCCCCGCCAGCACCCCTGCCGCCTCCACCTCCTCCTCCTCCTCCACAGCAGCAGATTTCCATCTTCAGTGAGCTATGGCAGTTCTCTTTCCCCATTTCTAGTCATCTCAGTCACAACTGCTGCCACCTCAGACAAGTGCAAGTTATTATTAATGCATTATTAAATTTTATCTCACATTTAGAGACTTGGTGGTGGTGCTTACTTATAGACACCGTGGTGATAAGCACTATAGGAACAGCTATAAATAATGAATACTATCCCTTTCATGTCTCTCCCAGTCCCCTAACCCAGTAGGTACTGACTGCAAGGCAAATGTAGATCAACTCCATCTTATTTTTGCTGATTAAAAGTATCACCAGGGTGGGTAGTTGCCACAAGGTAGGCAAAAGACTGCAGCTACTGTGGGAGGCAGCCCAAGATATTTGAGCAGCTTCTGTTCCTACCAGGGTACCTTCCTCTTAAAGCAAAACACTAATTCTAATTTGCCAGCCACATTCCTGCTCCTTGAAGGGCCCCAGAAATTGAGAGAGAGGTTGGAGAGATAAAGAAAGTGCCCAAATTCTCCTGGTGTTTTCTCTTTACAGCTCAACTGCACAATGCAATATTTAACTGGGGAATGCATCAGCTCTGGCACTTGCCTACCATCCAGCAAAGTTCAGACACACACTGATTCAAAATCAGAGCACAAAAGAGCAGAGCACCAGTGTTGTCTCAACTGCAGCCTGTCCTTCCTCATTAATGTTTGCTGTTCACTTTCTCTTTCTTCTCTTCCTCTGTAGTTCCTGCAAATTAAGCCTTTGAATGCTGTTAACACTCCTGTACTTATACAGTTCTTGATCACTTACCCATTGAAATACGTAGGGATCTTTGCTATTACCTGAGTAATAGGAGCTTAAAGGGAAAAAATTGGAAAAAGAAAGTCTTTGGGACACTACTGAGAGGTTTTAAAAGAGGTGCTGCAAAACCTCTGGTTTTGGTCTCAGAGATGCCCAAACAAAAATCTAGATTAAGGCTCTGGAACAAGGTACCTTAATTTCTTCATAGCTCTGTAATGGGCAAAAATTGACCACATGGCTCCTATCTTCAAGGGAATTGTGGAATTAGAATAGATACCAAATTCAGGCTCTACTCTATGTATTACTGAAGTTAGGAATGTTTGGAGTTACTGATTAAATTTGGCTCACCAAGCAGGTTTTCAGCCGGCAGTTCAGATATGATGTCAGACCTAAAGCTGAAATGGGCAGAAAATGGCTTTCTAACTTGCAAAAATATGTGAGATACCATATTTTCTGTTCAAATGGAGTTAAAATATCAAAAGCAACGTTGTGTTCACAAGTTAAAGTCCAGATTAAAAACACCAAAACAACAAACTAGTTTGGGTCGGTTGCGACATCTTCTTCTGGTAATGTTGTAATGTTTAATTTTTATTTTGACCTGTTTTTCTGTTGTGCATAATTAGCTTAAATTTAACAATAAAATGTTCTTTAAGCAAGGAAGTGTTTGGAGTTTCTAATGTTAAAATGCCCCAACCAATGAGCTAATATATTAGGAGAAGAAAAACCGTTTCCTGTTAGAAGAAAGTTTCATTTTTGCACATCCTTAGCTTCTGTGTACAGAAACACTATTTTATGAAGAAATTATCATATGCTTCATCTCAAATACAAGCCCTAAAAGCCAATCATCTCCCCCAATGTTAAGACTAAAGTCACCCCTGACTTCATCAGGGCAAGACTAGACCTTATCAGAGACTCTTTTAGTCTTACTGCAAAAAGTCTGAAGGAATCCAAATTTACAATGGAAAAAACTTCTCAGATTTCTTGTGTTTGACATCTCCTGACTTCACTCCAACATAGCCTCATGTTAGCCAAACATTTGACCCAGGATCCCAAAAGTTTTTCACACAGTGCTTGAGCTGCCTTAAGATTTTATGTGGGCTTGCTTAAAGCTCAGGTTCCCCATTGCTGTGCTCCTTTCTGAAAGATGAGATGAACTTTATAAGATTATTGTAACAAATGGGTCTGTCTCAGCAAACATACCTTGTGCTACGTGGCTGTCTGTCAGCACACTGATAAGTTTAGTCACCAGGGTATATTATATCACTACTAAGGGTGTATCCTCCTGTAAAGCTGGGTTTAGATCTAATGTGGTTACACAACTTTTGGTCTGCTTAAAATAGAAGAAAAAATAGTTACTGCCTGCCTGCAGAAAACTTCTGAGATAGAACCTCAGGAATATATAATGAAAACCACAGAGCAATTTGATAACGAATCAAAGAATTCAAGCTTAGTTAGCACATATATTCACCCTGATATCATTTACATCTTCTGTCATTACTTAAGTACCATATTAATTTATTAATAAACATTCATATTTGAGGTTGCTTGCATTTGTAGACCCTGACCTCAAACCCTTAGTATCAAGCCTAATTTTCAGGGACATCATACACCCAAGTTCCCCATTAGTTTTTTTATTTTGCAGGGTCTCCAAACATTGGAGACATCTTTGATAAGCGAAAAATCCTCAAGCAGTCAGGGAACCATTCACACTCAGCACCCAGAAGATGTGATTCAGGATTGCTTTGAGCCCAGGAGTTCCTCCAAGGACACAAAGTACTAACTTGTCAGACAGAAAAAAGGAAAAAACAGCAGCAGCTGGGCTCAGTGAAATAACACTGTCAAGATCCTTCTCCTAAAGTGGAGATGGCAATCAGTCCACTCCAATATTTACTTTGTTATCTGCCCATCACAACAAACAATAATTAGATTACCACAGGTCAGGTTTTTTTCTACAGAGGTCATGCAACGGTATAAGATGTCCCTAGTGCTGTCTTGACAAGAAAATCCCAGTATTTTCCTTTTGGCTTAGAAGCATTTTCCACTGTAGCTTCACCCGAAGTCTCGTTATCTATAATTACAATACAGTCATTACACAACATACAAACCAGGGCACACATCACAGCGCTATAAATTATGAAAATTAAACCATAAAAATATCAAAAACCTTACACACCCAACTCAATGCATGAAGGAGAAATGGCAAATCTATTTTTCAACCCAAAAGGGAAACAGCAAACTTCCCAAAGGGTCCAGTAAACCTTCCCTGACATCTCTTGTTTGTCAGAGCTATCCCTATACTTTCAGTGTTTCTCAGGATTAAGGAGCATTAAGTAACTCCTACCATAAAGGTTTTCACCAGCTCGCACATGTCAGAAGGCCTCAGAAATCATATCATAAACTGTAAATGGTGATGCTCTCAGTGCAGTACTTTTGGGAGGCAAGCTTGCCTGAGATAAATGTTCCTTGGAATACAAGCCGTTTCTCCTCTTATCAAGGAAGAATTTTGTATCCTGAGGATTCCCCCATAAATTAGCCAATCCCCACTGCTACACCCACTGTTTCCCTACAGCAACACAAAGAATATGGTAACACTCATTAGAGCGCATCACCAGGGAAAAGTCTAATTGCTGGATTTACATTTTGTAGGCAACGTGTATTTATACTAATAATTCTATTTTGTGCTGCTTTACTAGTCAGAGAAGAAAAGAGCATATTGTATTAAGCCCCAGCCCCCAAGCACTGAAATAACACTAACAGATCTAGAGAGACGGACTTTCATATAATTGGCATCTACCCACAGAATGCAGTTGATGATGAAGCAGATTTCCAGCAGTTCACATGAAGGGCATGTGATTCCCTGAGGATTTTCAACCTTTAATATTCTCCTATCTTTGGGAGCATCTACTCATCTCATCATTACAGCAGTGATAGTCACTTCACTGATTGAAGTGAGACTGGAAAAATCAGCACTTTAACCTTGCCGTTTGGATCTTAAGCATCATTGCCCTCAGTGGTCACCTCCAGGGTCCCACAGAACCTGCAGGAAAAAAATGTCCAATGCACTGTTTATTGAGATAATAACTTTAAGAAGGAATAAGAAGCTGCAAAATTAGTCATCCAACCAGGAACAATACCAGAAACTGAGACATCCAAATCTTTCTTCTAAAGGGAACTATACAGGTTTTGTTCATTTTACAGCATCCTTAGTTCCTGAAGGACACACACAAATAAGTAATCCTTCTTCACAGTATTCCAGTGCCTCTGCTTCCAGCTCTGACTGAAGTGAGGAAGTGCCAAGCTGTTGGCAAACCTGACTTTTTTTCTTGTAATGAGTTACAGAATCACAGAGTTCATCAAAACTTTTTGCAACCTGCAAAAGTGCTTCAGATTTGGTTCAAGACTTCTGCAGGTTCTTATTTTATCTGAATAAATTCAGCCAGTCTTAATATTTGCTTTTCCTTTAACACTATAAAAGTGGGAGTTCTAGACCCATCAAACTGATGAAGGATAAGAGAAAAGTTAAAGTCAGTATGAACTTTCATAAAGATCAAAGTTGTCAGATGTAGGGGTTTGATTTGGGACTGTCTTGACAACTGCTAATAAAAAAAGTTAAAAGCAAAGAAAGGAATACTTGTCTTACTCATAATAGCTTCACATAAACCTAAATATCCATAAAACATAATTAAAGGCCTCTTCTGAAAGAAGCTGGAAGCCACGGTGTTATGTCTCCCTTCATGCTTTTTTTTTATCTGATTGAGTAATCTCAGGAAAGCTACTTTACACATCTTTCTAAGACATGGTTGCTTCGCATTATCTCACGTAGCTATTTTGGAAGAGCACTGTGCATCCTGCTTCTGGCCTCTTTACCTGGAAGCACGTTCCCACAAATTAACACTGTGCTATTAATACTATTCTATTTGATGTTCTCCTCACCTTCATTTTACATAGCATTACCAAACATAAAGCATCTATTTGCATGGTTCTAATTGCAAATCAACCCATTCCCCCTTCAAACCCGTTCAGCTTCTGTGTGGGAGAAGTTGTAAATGAAAATAGGCATCCAGCTTCCCACACACCGCAGTACAGAGAGCTGGAAGACAGGCAGTCCTGTTTGTTGGAGACTGCTGGACTTTTCATGAGGGGGACATCAGACTTAAACCCCCTTCCAACTCACCCTTAGCTGCCCAGCTGTGAGCCTTCTGAAAGGAGGGGGGTTTTTTTCTGAATAAAAAGGACATATTTGAGTATGCCATGTTAAGCCATGGATGCATAGAAGCACGACTGCCAGTGAAACAGGTATGCACACCAGAGGGTCTCGGGGAAAAAGGCTACATGAAATACAGGCAGCATTGGAGGAAAAAAGCCACTGCTGAGCAAATCCTGTTTGCTGTCAGAGGCTGCATGACCTTTTCACTAGGTACAAGAAAGGAAGGCTGTGAAACATGTACTGTTCAGGTGTATGGTTCCAGAAATATAATTTGGAAGGGAAAAAAAATCGGTCACTACTGGGTAATAAGAAATATACTGGAATTTAAGAAAGTCAAGAATAACTCAATCTCTAAAATTCCTTTCTAAAATTCTTCATTTAACTACTTTTTAAAGCAGTCACTCTGGTGTAAACAAAAGAAAGAGAGCAGAAAAGTTCAATCATTTTTCCAGTTTCTGCCGGACCAGTGACTGCTAACAGCATCTCCCGAGGTGCTGTGCTCCCACACTGCGTAGTGCTCACATGGCCATCAGAGGCAATGGCACACCGTAAAACAAGCCCAGCAGTCAAGGCAGACAGATGGATATTTTTGCTGCTTCTGTTTGGGATAGGTTGGGGTGAGGAGTTTTACACCCTTCTTTGATTTTGGGGCAGACGATGCCATGCAAAATTGTTTCCTCATTTGTAAAATAACTTGTTTCCCAGAAACTCTCCAATGTTAGTTATCTCAGGCACCCTGAGACTCTAATGGGGATTCTTATTTTGTGTTTTGAAAGAGGAAAATACCAGTAGTTCTTCGCAGGCTATTGCACGCTGCAGGAGAGCACTGGTGAAATGCTTGCCTGACCTCCTGAAGCAGGCACAAGGCCAGCACACAACCACTAGCCAAATTCCACCCTTAATTCAACCTGGTCAGTCCTGCACACCAAGCCCAAGACAATTTGCAGAGCAGCGGCATGACCTCACTCCTAACAACTCCTAAGAAGGTAGAGACTACTATGCTGATTAAATCCTGATGAATTGAGTGTATGACTCCAAACAGTGCCCCACATCCAAGCAGGTCTCATTCTACAGTCACGGGCTCACACCATGGACCCTGCCCAAGACAAAATCCCAGAGAAACCCCCATGGCTGTAATGCAACCCATTCCCTGATATGCTTTCACAGAAAGAGTAGAGGTCCTATGCATTAAGACATCAGGTTGAAAGGTCTGCTCGTGTCCTGGGCTTGTTATTGACAAGAGGCCTCAGGACAGGGACAGACCTGATGTAGTCAGTGGCTGAGGTATCTCTTGAAAAAGCGATTGCTGTTATCGAAGCACATGCATTTGCAAATCCTTGGCCTATTCTCCTGGCTGGCCACTGACTTGATTAGGAAAGCAAACTATTGCTCTCAGCATTAGCTGATACCAGAGGGTCCCTAACCAGGCTACATACCATTTTCCATATTTCAAAATTAAAATGAAATATTTTTGTTAACAAGAAGATGTTTCTTCAGAGTAGAGGAAACAAAAATGCAACTTCTTTCCAAAAGTTTCCTGACCATCATCTCTTATTCTGTTAGAAAAAATTAAAAACTATGCTCACCAGTGAAAAGACCTCATTTGTGTTTGTCCATAAGGAGCTCTGAATAGCTAGTCAGTATAAATACTGCATAAAAATTAAAAGTAACAAAAAGGGAGGGGTTTTTTTTCTTCATTTGTTATTTTTGGGGAGGAAAAAACCCAGCCATCTGTGTTCCAAATGTTTCGCTTTTCAATGATCCACAAGCTGTTTCTATGGTTTTAAATTATTTGACTTTACTCTTCTTTCAAATCGTTGCCTTCACCATATTAGAATACAGTGCCTCATCCTGCTGAGTGTTGTATTATTTGTCTGGCTGCTCTGCTAGATAAGCAATAAGCATAAGGTCTGGAAATGATAACCTACACTGGAGGGCAGGTTAGTTTTCACTGCAGTAATGCAGGAAGGAAGAAACCAAGGAAAAGTTCACATTGCTTTGGCAGAGATTTTACCTGAGGAGAAAATTCACATATTTTTGGTAACAGTGAAATTGTTTTATTTCCTATCTGTAGCCATCATGAATACAATTTCTCACCCTTCCTGAGCTAGCTCAAAAATGCATAGAAATTAGGCACTTAAGTGCCTAAAAGGGTAAAAGCCCCACACAACAACCAAAACATATATATTAAAAAATCTTCATGCATGAATAAAAAAAATCTTCCATATACATTGCTTGTACAGAAGGCATTTTATTTTGATTGAGAGCATATTGTTTGCTCTTATCCCCAATTTGAGATTGGGCAGATTGCACTGTGTGCCCATTTTCACAATATAATGATCTTTATGTACACACAGATGTACGTACAAAGACATACACATGGCATTTTTGTAAATTTAGCACTTTTAATTGTTTTGATGTTTAGATCTATACTTACTACTTAGGCCAGGACACATTAATTAAGAACATTGTGGATTCAGCAGTTATTTATTAAAGGTACAGATGCAAATGAAAATATTTACATAAATATCTGCAAACACTGTGCATCATTCTCTCTGTCTTCAGGAACACAGGCACATGCCAGGTCTTTTGTATATTAAATGACCAAACACACACTTAAATCAAATAGCTGTTCCATTCAGTCTGTGCTTTCCACAAGTCGTTAGACATGCTATGTTGAAAGGAGTGAGTTCGTGCACACTCAGCTTTTTCAAAGAAACATCTGTGATTTAATGACCAGATCCAAGCTATACAGAAGTCTGAACTCTGGGAAACTTGCAGCCTGACTGCCATCCACCCAGGAAACTCCTGCTACAAAGGAGTCTATAAAGATGCCATTCACACAGTCAGTCACTGGAGCCCTGGTGCATAACAAACCTAAAAACTTTTACTGAGGTTTGCCCAAGAGAAACTCAAACCATTCCAAGCATGGGAGTCACCAAGACTGCTGAAAACACAAAACAATGCTTCCTGAGACAGGCATCTCTTAATGAGAGCACACATTCCCCTCTCTGAAGAAGGCAGCAGGAGACGGATGTGTGCAAGGACCAAGCTCTGTCTGTCTATTGTACTTCCATGATTCCCATTACCACAGCATTTCAGAGCCTCACAGCTTAAATGCATTTCTCCCCAAGATGCCCTGATGAGGAGAGGAAGCGCTATCATCATTTGGGACAATAATTCTCTCCACCACAGGAAACCCAGCAAAAAATCACTGGAGTCATTCAGACCAGACTAGAAAAATATAGATGATGCTTCTGCTTTTCAAAGGTCTGCTTTTAAGTTTCTCATTAACACCCCATATTTACATTGAACATTTGTCAATGTTTAGAAACATTCACATTTAATTCCAGAAGAGTAAGCACAGAGATCACGTACAGATTCTCAAGTGTTAAAAGGTATGACAAAACCATTTTATTCTTCTCCCCACACCACATCCCCTTCCCACCAAAGCCTTTCTTTCTGCCCCAAGTTATTTTCTTTCTTCCCCACACAGACAAAAAGGGCTCAAATTCATTTAAATCAGAAGCACTGAAAACTTAAGAGTTTTACAGAATCTTACCAAAACCATCCAAACAAGCTCAATCTGAAAAAATGGGCTGGAAATCTCACTTTTGCTCCTTGAGGTACATCAGATATTCCTACAGTATTTTAGCTCAAGAATGGAAATGAGGGAAATTGTGCTTTGTGTCTTGTGGAGACTTACACACGCGCCTGGCTTAACATCCTCAGGGGAGCAGGGATATTCCAACAGACCCCTCATTTAAGCACACTGGCTGGTCCTCTCCAGACATGCCTCCTCTCCTAGAGACTATACTGACACCTCTGCACACAAACCCTTTTTTCAGAGCTGCAGTACCAGCCATCTCCTGCCCTGTGTTGCTGCCTCATCTGTGCCACCTCAGCTTCCTACAACATAAAACTGTGAACTGCATCAGGAACTGACCCAGCTAAACTGACCCTATTCTTTCATCATTTTTTTTCTTTTATTTTTTGCAAAGTTGTCTTTCAAGTGAATCAGTGCCCTGATGCATTTCGCTGCACAGCCATGCAGATGATGTGCTGGCATAATACAGTGGAGAGGCACTGGGCAGAAGCCACTACAACCAACTTACACAGCACTGCCATCTAATATTTAACCACAGCTATAAATTCCTAACCCTGGTCCTGCAACCAAATTAGATACAGGAAGCAAAGTAAACAGTGCAATCTCCTGCATCTCAGACCAGGTTTGTTGTCATCACTCACCAAAATCAGTTGGAAATATTTCAGTGGTCTCATGGTTTATCCACATTCCTCATTCCATTTGTGCAAGTTCGAAACGTTGATAAAAATTGTCAAAACCAAAACCAAACAAAAAAAAACCCTCGCAGAAATGTTTGACTATCTCTACCTGAAACTACTGCCTAGAGCCTGAAAGATTATCAAAGGAGATGTCTCAAAAACAGGTTTAATCCACTGAAGTTAGCTGCAAAGCTTTCATCGATCTACATACAGTCACACACACATTCGTATTTGTTTCCAGATACATACAAGCAGATACACATTTGCCTCCAGTTACAGAGATGAGAATCCTGTCATCTCTGATTTGTAGTTCATAGAAATGTGACAGCAGAAGAATGTGTCATAACGTGGCACCTCAGCACTTCCCTAAACATATGTCTCAAGAAGAATTAAGTAATTTCATGACCAGATTTTCAAGGTTTAAATCTTTCAGAAAAAGGCACGAGATATAATTTCTTATGTTTACTTAATGTTTTCAGTTTTGCAAAAGATTTATCGTCACTGTGAGGATTTGCCTTATAATGATAAATACCATTTCCATTGTCAGTGTATGTGCTTTGCCAAATCGTCTTGGCTCTTGGCCTATGGTTTGCAGAGAGATTATAGCAGCAGCAAATGAATTTGCCTCAACTACTGTAATAACACCTTCAAGCTCACCACTAAGCTGCTGGATGAAAAAAATTTTTTTTCATTCCCAAGCAGTATACAAAAAAATAACAAAACAAAAATTATCTTCACAGTGATTCTGATTTTCACAAAGGCTCAGTCTAGGCCAGGTGACTATTTCTCCTCTAAACTCTCTGGAAGTCTCTGCAGCTGTAGGGTCTCCTGGGCCTGCAGTCCCATCCACCCCTTCTCCATAGATGGAAGCCTAAAATACTGAAATTATGCTATTTCCCTTGTACAGTCCGATGCATCTCCTGGATTTTCCCTCAGCTCATCTGTACTGCCTTTATATAGTGCCCTTACGCAGCACTAGAAAACAGTATGAAAAAATCAGCATTGGCCCCCTTGCTGAATTAGGACTGTTCAAAAGGTCACTGAGCACAGACAATGGTTTCTAGCAGATTACGTATTAAGGGCAAACTGCACTGTTCCTTCATAAGACTGGATGTGAGAATCGACAAGGACAGGCTGGTCCTTTAGAGCTGTCTTTTCCCAGAAATCTTCCACCAAAATGATACGGAGACAATGAGTAAAAATTTCAGCAGCTATCAATAGCAGACTCAAAACAAGCAGATTTTCTGCTCTGCTTGTGAATAAGCAAAAAGAGAGGTTTGACAGATCGTTCTGCTTTGGATCCCTCTGCACAGCCATAAACAACGGCATCCCCGTCTTCCTCTGAGAGATCTGATGCTGCTGCACACTTATGTATCCAAGATTAAAATAATAATAAAAAGAAAAGGTCTCAGGGATAGATTTAGGCTCATAAAACCTATTCCCACCTACAGTTCATAGCAAATTCTTCAAGAACCCCATGGTACCAAACCCACAGTTGATCTCTTTCCCACTAAGTCCTACTTTTACTGGATGATCTCTGCAGGCAGCAAATCTTTTTTATGAAATCATAAAAAGGACTTTGATGGTGAATGGTAGTTCAAGAGCTAATAGTTACACCCTGGATCTTCTTTCTGTCTGCTCAGGAAAGGAATCTCCAGAGTTCAGTCCATCCCTAAGAAGTTACAGTACTAATTTTACAGCAACAGCTGTACTTAGTTTGTAAGAGCAGGCACATGTCTTTGTCTTTCAGTAGCCTTCAGTGATGAGACATCACTTGTGCTACAACAATAAAAAAATTAAAAGGAGCGGTTAGTACAGGGAACCTAAGTGTTATTCATTTGTCATTTGCAAAAGGAAAATGAACTGTAACTGAATGGCAAAGTCCAGACCTTGATTTCAGTGCTGATGTTCCCTTCAGCTGCCTACAACAGGATATGTAGTTTGAGGGGGAAGGCTCCTGTTTAAACATAAAATTCTCTCAAGAATAAGCTGAAATTACAAGCAAAATATAGCAGAAATAGAAATCCAGTGTTTGTTTCTGGTAATGTCCTTTGGTAAGATGTCTTTTGTTAGTTGAAGCAATATTTTTTTTTCATTATTACAACTATTTCATAAATCAACTTGCTTTCCAGAAGGGACCCTCAATCATCATAAAACCAAATGTGAAGTGTGTTCCCCTAAAATACTGAGCGTTTATTTGCTTAACCCACAAGTTTAACCAGGAAGAACATGACTATCATAACAAGAAGTTTCCATTCTCTTTAGCTGGGCAGGAGCCACTTCATTTCAATAAAGGTGAAGGTGTGAAAGCACACATCACACTGGACCTTCAAAAACCAGTTATGACTCCTGCTGCCTTGCTATCCAAATCCCACCTCCTGTCCCTCCTCATTCCCTATTACACCCAATATCATCAAGCATGCACTTCTTAGGGAGGCAAGAGAGCTTTAACACTGTTTGGCTCCATCCAATCACTATAGCACAACTGCCCAGGGTTTCTGGACATCTGACCCTCCCCACCACCTCTACCTAGGACTTCCTTCAGGCAGCTGCAGGTACCCACCCCTCCTCATAGAAAAAGTTCTCCCCTCCTACAGCAGCCACGTTACTCTCCCAGTACAAATGTGTAGCACGAGCAAGACCAGCACAGTTTGCCCTGTATCAGCCCCACAAAACCTCCCAAATGTACTTTTGCTTTAGTCTTTCCTTCCCTCAAAAATCAGATGCCAACATGACTGCTTGAGCTTGGAGTTTGTGAAGGCAACATGCCTTACAGACCAGCCTGCACAGACAGCTATTGGACACCAGTTTCTCATGCTGTAGAAAAAGCAATATATACCAGAAATCTGTTAAGCTGTTACAGTAAAAACAGTGACGTGTAAAGATGATTCAAAGGATATTTTACTGTTTAACTCATCTTGTCATAAATCTGCAGTAGGACCGAACTCATAAAAGAGAAATTTCACAGATTCCTTATGCACTCAAGGTTTGAAAAGCCCTGCAATACAGTACATGCATTTCAGCACAGGAGAGAATTTTTGTTTAAAGCAGCTAAGGCAGGGAGTTAAGGCAGGGCGGTGGGAAGTGTGTGAAAGAATGCCAACACTGCAAAGAGAAGGCTCTTAGTTGTCTTTCCTGCCTGGGATTGATGGTGACATAGAGTAAATAACAGCTACTGCATGTTCAAAGCTTCTGGGTCAAAATCTCAGCCAACATAAATCTTCAATGCTTTTTTTCTGTCCCTCTGATTTTATAAGGGAAGCACTTTTTATTCCATATTCTATGAACTGTGGTGATCACATTGTCCCAGAGGGAGCTGGTCAGAGAAGTGTGTGTTACTCAGACTATGCAACTCCAGCAAAAATGAAATACCAGAGTTTTACTTTAAAAGAAGGGTGGAAAAAGGATAGCAATCCAGCTGAAAGAAAAGACAGAATGTATTGGAAAAGCACATTCACGGTTTTCATCTCATTGCTTATGGAAGGGTGCATTATATTTACTTAGACTTTAAAAATTATGCAAATTTATATATATATAGTGAAATGGAAATGACGTACCTTCCCCATGAAAGGAAAGCTATCTGTGCAGAGCAGAGAGGCATTTTTCCCCCCTAAATGTTCTGTGGAAAACACTGATTAATTTTGGTTCTCAGTATTCACTGCATTTAATCACAAAAGCAGGTTTCACATTTCAAAGTAATACAAAGTACTACAAAATAAGTTCCCATTTTGCAGTTGTCTGTGGTCATGACAAGTCCTTTAACCAGAGAAAGGTAATTCAAAGCGTATAATCTTCAATTGCAAGGTCCATCAGCCAACAAGAATCTTATTGTTTGTACTGGATGCTTCTGATTTTAGCAGGGAGTAAATTTTCCTACTGGTAGCTGGTATAGTGCTGTGGTTTCGATCCAGTATAAGGATAATGATAACACTGATGTTTTTAGTTATTGCTAGGTAGTTACAGTGTTCACCCTAAGTCAGGGACTTTTCAGCTTCTCAGGCCTTGCCAGGTGCACTAAAAGCTTGGAGAGCACAGCCAGGACAGCTGAGCCAGGCTGACCATATAACATCATACTCAGGATGTAAGTGGGGAGGTAGTTGGGAAGCACGATCACGATGGGAAAAAGACTGGGCATGGTGGGGTTTCCTATCCTTCTGCATGCAACTGCAGTTGTGGATCACTTGTTTTTATGTACATATATATATACATTTATTGTTCTTTTCCTGTGTTATTCTGTTAAACTGTCTTTATCTCAACCCACAAGACTGAGGGGTGTTTTTCATTCTCCTCCCCATCCCACTGGGGGCAGAGGGTTGAGCGAGTGGCTGCATAGTGCTCAGTTACCCACTGGAGTTAAACCACAACAATGTTCAATATAATGGGCTCCCCAAGCTACCCTCTGAGAACCAAAGGAATCACTATCTAAACACATAAGAACAAACAATTTTCACCTCCTTTATTTTTAAAAAATGGGTTTTATAGCTTCTTCCTTTCCTTCTATCCCTCCATGCATCCTACATACTCTTTTTTCTTTCTATTTCAATATCTTTCTTGGCTTTTTTTTCTCTCCAGTTCTACTTTGGTAGCATCATAAATCACACCATTTCCCCTAAAGCTCTGACTTTTCTGACCATATATTTGCTGACTGTTCCTGCTTCTTTCATTCCTTATAGGACTGCTCCTCAGAGTATAATTTCTTACTCCAAAAGGAGATGAATGTTTTCAAAAAGCCTGTTTCAACCCCAAGAGTGAAAGCGAACCAGTTCTGGGAGAGGCATTTGTAGAGAATTGTCAGTGCTTCTAAACCAGCACAGTGTAGGTTACTGGCTCCAGTTCATACCTGGACCCCTACACAATATATATTGTTTGCACCCATGAAGCGAGGTGGATCCTACTCCAAGGACCTTCAAGCCAGCAGGCAGACAGAAGCAGAGGACAGATGTATTGTGCCATTCTGCCCACAAGAAGTGAGGAACAGAGAGATTAAAGGTGGGATTTTTAAAGCAGTCCACACAAACACTTCCCTTCACTTTGTTGCCTCTAAAAAGACTAAATGCCTCGCTCAAATTTATACAGCAATTATACAACGTGGCCAGATATTATATTCAGTTTTTATGAATACTTCCTCCCTACGGGGAGTCAGGTCTGCAGCAGCCTCCTTAGAAAAACAGCCTTCCCAGTCTGTCTACTCTACTGCTAAGGATTTTTCCTTAGAAAAGCCAAAAGCCACCATATTTGTCCTTTTCTAGTGTCACAGCCAACCACCTAGCCCACTGTTTAAATACATTTCAGATTTTATTTTAAGTAATTTTTAAAGGCTCCTGCAAACCTCTGTCATTTTCCTCTGTATCAACAACGAGTATATGCTGATCAGAGAGCTTTAAAACTGCTTTACTTCTATGCCTAGATCTCAGGATAATTTTCTGAATGCTTTTGAGATACTCCCACCCATTCTGCCCAGCCCCAAATCCCAGGAGTTGAGCCCAGGCTCCCTAGGATCTTCACCCCTGATATTGAAGTAACCTTGTCTTCCCGCTTGCTTCATCACTTTTTCTGAAGGCCCGTAACAAACATATCATAACAGTTTTATATCTTCTACTTAACCTTTGGAGCTGTTTAAGCTTCTCTGAGATGGAAACTTTGATTTATAATCTAATGCCTTCCAGTCTAAACTAACGTAATTCTTTCTAAAATGCCTAAGTTTAAATTATGGATCACAGCATCCAGAATGCTGCTGCAAAAGCTCTTACTGAACTTGGCTGAAGCTCACCGAATGCTTTTTCCTGTCTTGCACTCATCAAATTGCCTTGATTTTTGTGTCCATTTTTAAATTGTTTGTGATAGTTAAATATCTTTATAATTTTAGTTTTCCTGACAAATTTCATCTGCAGAAAAAAAAAGTCACTGGGGCTTCCCCTCTTCTCTCAAATGTTTTGTGAAGCAAGTTTGCTTGTTCCAAGACACCACTGAAAAAAAAGGTCAAGGTAAATGAGTGGAGTCATGCCTGACTTTTAAGTTATATTCTGCGTTCGTGTAAGCCACAGTCTTGACAAACAAGAAAGATTGAATCCAGGCTTAGACACACTATTAAAAACACCAGAAAAAGAAAACGAACATTCCCCAGATCAATACCTCTCCTAGGACCCATCATGGTGGGAGAAGTACAGTCCTCACTAAGGCCATGATGGTAATATGCAGTCCTTTGACTCTTGCACTGCAGTTATAATTGCAGACATTATTGAAATCCATTGGCAATGGACATTTTCTCAAGAACCGAGACCAATAGATCAATTTAGAGAAACCACAAAAGGGTCATCAACCAGTAGTAATAGCTTTCAGACTCTCCACACCCTGAATTCAAAGATAAGGTCAAGATGTAAAAGGCTGAAAGTCTGGTTTAACTGCAAATCTATCACCAGGCACTAGCCAGTCTCCCATGACAGCTTGTACTCAAACCTCCATTTCACTCCCATTTTAAACCAACTTTTAATCCACTGAAAAAAGTCTGTGAAGCATCTGTCCAAGGAGATTCAACGTACAGATGCCTGAGATTTGAGATTAGGTAATTTCAGATAAAGTTAGTCAAAAACACATCATCTCATTGCTTTTGGTGGTAAGGAAGTCTTAGGAGTCAGATGTCTCTGTCCTTAAAGAAGTATCATAGCCAAAAGAATAATATAGAATGCATAAGGCTATTTTCAGTTCATTATATGCATACTGTTACTGTATTTAGAGGAATGTGGAGTGAAATTCAGTGCGCTTTCATGCCAAATCATGCCTCACAACTCATTTGCTAAAAAAAAACCCAAACCAGCCAGGACTCAAACTCTACAAAACCTGCACCTCCACTGCTTTCATTAGCTGTTCCTGATTTATTTCTTTCCCCCAAGGGAAAGCAGCAAAACAGCTGTTATGTAGGGTTATTCTGGAAACCTGTTTCTAGTTTTCTGGAATAAATTGTTTGTATTGAAATATTTAAATATTCAGAGGGAGGAAAAAGAAAACGTGGCTCTGAGATGTCACTCTTTCAGAGATCTTCTGCCATGTGAATGTTTGGCTTGAATGTTTTGAAGTCCCAGTGTAAGGAGAGAATATCAGAACCAAATCTGAGGCAAGCTACCTTCAGCCATCAATGCTTCTGAGCATGTCAGTCATGCACTGAAGCTGCTGGCACAGCTGGTACTCTGTACACAACAGGGAGTATTTTTAACACTAAAATGTGAGTGTGACAGGTGCACGTTTTATTAGAACTTTTTTTATCATGCATTAGTGGAGAGAAGAAAGCTAGAAGCATTTTTTAACAAGTTTTCAAGTAAGTGGAAGAACAAATGAAGGTCTATGGTACATATTGATGTTTGTTAGCCAAGTATGGGTAGCTCACAGCCTATTCTATTCTGTTTAAAAAAAAAAAGATTATTTTTGAGCAGCTTGCACAGCCAGAACCACTCATTCATTTTTATGAGCTTCATTTGCGTTTATACCCTTCCCTGCTGCTGTTGAGTACGCCCCTTTCACTTGTCCTAAATCTACAACTGCACTGGGTGCACTTAAGTAGCTGTTTCCTACTGATATATTGATTATCACACTAATTACATCCGGGGTCTGTATATGGGCTAACAGAACCAATTTATTTAAATTTTTTATAGGGGGAAAACTCTCCACAACTAATTAATTCTACAGGGATGGGTCTACCTCTTCTCTTTTCTCTCTTTCTTTTTTTCTTCCTCCAAAGTTTTTCATAGGTAATGCCTGTGCTAAACCACAAAATCTGTGGAGACAAAATGTATGATGATTTTGTCCAGCTAATTTTAATTTATTTCTCTTTTGATGGGGTTTTATTTATTTATTTACTAAATCTGCTTTCTGCTTGGTAGGATACTCGGGTTTTTTTTGGCTTTTTTTTTTTTTGTTTACATATGTGGTGTCATACAGTGGGCTCTGGTTCTGCAGGGAACACCATGTGTGCAGCCTGCTGTGCCTATTGAGGTCAAGGAGGTTGGCTGCTTACCTGGAGCATACAGAAATGGGCCACAGACATTAACTCATCAGTTCAGAGTGGCAGCAAGGACATTTTTTTACAACTTCCTCTGTAAGATTATATACATGTGTCTCATTCACAAAGAGGACAGGATGGTAGAAATAAATGTGGCTATGGTAGGGACTCACATGCACTGCTCCATTTGTCATTCACAGCCCTCTGAGCTACGTATGAAGGAAAAAAGGAGAAAGATAGGGCTGAAGCAGGGAATAACTGGTTGGGATCAGATTATCCATTGCTCCATGGGGAAGCACAAAGGCTGACATTTTACTTAACTCTTAGACTTTAAATAGTTTCTACAGACTCAGTCCTTAGATGTAGAGGAATCTTACATAAAGTACCCATCTAAGTGCCCTCACTCACCACATTCATCAGACCTTAACACAAGCCTGCAGATAGCAATAAAGGCAGGGAAGTACTTTAACTGTTTGATCTCATTCTCTAAAAGTCCAGTAGCTTCTTGACGTTCAATATCCCATAGTTCTAGATTTAAACAATGAAGTTCTGTATTTCATCTATGTGGACTTATTTTCAACTCCGTGTTTCTCTTCGATGATGGGTTTAACATCACTTCAGTTTCAATCCCATCTTCCTAGGAATTTCAACAGTCATCTTTCACAGCAGCCACTATCACCAAGACATCGCTTGAAGTGAACAATTTGGTGTCAAAATTGACAGCAAGATTTACAGGAGTACCTCCACCCCTTCACACGTCAGGGTCTGCCCTAACAAAACCTTTAGGCATGTGGTTAGTTTTTTGTCTGTGGGAAAACTCTACAAACAAAATCAAATCAATACAACTAAGCTACCAGATTCATCCATACATTCTGGCATAATGAAGTTAGGACCAGAGACTAGCTCAATTGAGACATCAAGAGTTAGTACCAGGCTGCAAGATTTGCAAAGCCCTTCTCAAACCGAAAGGGCCTCCTCAGACACCCTCTCTTCTATCAATGTGTTATTCAAAGCAAGGCAGAAGGGGTGCTCAGGGCTGCAAAGCAGATCTGCCATTGTTTAGTGCATTCTACCTGCGAATTTCCGTATGTTCTAAAGTTTAAGAAAGGTCTTCCCTTAGAATCCAGAATTTTAAATACACAGCTTTGCCAAAGAAAATGCTTGTTCTTTTAAATAGTCTTTACCCCGGGATTACTGATAAAGCATGCATAGCTGACTAATTTTTTTGCCTAGAAATGCAGACATCCACTGGAGAGAAACAGACAATGTGTATTCGTATATTTCAAAACAGAGGATTTAACCCCTGAAAAGAGATATCAAAGTAGCACCCAAGCATGGACCTGCATTCAACACTTCCACATTTGGTTCACAAATACCCAATTAGGTTACACTCTGAAACACAGTACCTCAAATTTACAATTAATCATCTGTCAAAGTTACAAGGGCAACAGAGCACTGCATTATTTTGAACAGTGATAGAAAAAGATGTTAAGGTCTTATGAGAGAATTTCTAAGCTCTGAGTAGCAATATCAGGCTCTCCTTCAGTGAGGAGCTACTAAGGGCCAATACGCTATCTCCACAGCTCACTCAGCAGTGTTTTCACTCAAAATAAAGACAGAAGGGACACACAATATTTAATGTAAACTCAAAATGGATTTCTGTAAACAACAACTAATTTTGTAAAGAGCAACTTGTTAGGAATCAACCCACACTTCTTACCCAGTTCCAATATTAAGACTGATTCTTTAAAAGCTCCAATACTTTTTCCCCTTTTGTAACTGCAAGGGCCTAATGACCTCTCTTTGTTTGTCTGGGAATGTGAGAGCCTGTAGTAAATTTTAAGAATGCTAATTAACACCTCCATATAAATGAAGAAATATTTATAACAGCTAAAGATGCAGAAACTCTACCAAACTAAACTAAAACACTTTTGTCCTAATTGGGGATATAATTGGAATGAATCCTCTGGGAATGTTGTCATTCCTTTTACATAAAACCCTATTACTGGTTGATCCCAGAACAAAAATATGTTCCTAGCGATTCTCATAGCCCTAATCCATGCAGTTCTGTCCCTAGTGGGTACACAGGTGCTCATAAAAAGTGAAGGTCCCCATCTTTTTAAAGAAGCTTTAATTGATAAGACCCAGACAGACTGCAGATACACACACAGTGACATAGTAGGGAAATGACCTCTTTCCCACTTTTCCAGAGGGAAAAAGATAGAGGTTATTTGGCTCAAAATGGAGCTGTAAGGTTAATTTCAGAAAATGGGATTTGTCTGAAGGCTGAAATGATACTCTCTCAGTATCAGCAGCCACATACTGCTATAATTCAGGCCTATATTCTACCTGCTACATATTCTCTTAAAGAGATCCACTGTACATGAGGATGTTTGCCAGGATTTATTCTCTGATGTTATCTGTCTGCACTACTTCCAGTAATTCTAGAGACACAGCACCTTCTTCCTCGCAGAATTAGACAAGCCTAACACAGAGGGACCAATCCCTCTGAAAAACAAGAGGCACAATAAGGAGAGAAAAAAAGCTGCAGTGGGAAAGAGAACAGAATCCAGCACTCAGAACCAAAACCTTATTTGGCATAAAATTTCAGAGAAGCACCAAAATCAAATCAACATTTTTACAAATCAAAACATCTCAGAACTAGTTCAAAAACCTCCCTGTAAAGACACATGCACTTTTAATGATTCTTGTGCACAAAGTAATCACCTCTTCGCTCAGTCTAATACTTTTAGCAGGACACTGGAAGAAACTCTGATCCAACTAGTTAACACCTGCAGCTCTTGCATTCAATTATTTTCTATGCACAGAGGCAAAAGCCATTCCAACTTTGAGCCAGCCTACAGTGCCTGAGGCTCTCCCCCACCACAAGTCTCAAATCCAGCTGCAGGCCAGTTTAAGATGCCTTACAGCACCAGTGTGGGGACAAAAACAAATCTGAAGTTATGAGGTATACCAAACACGGGCAGCAGCACAACCACACTGTGCTTCGAACCACTGGGGTTTTTTAATTGGATCAGGAATATTCAGTCTTTAAAACACACTGGAAGTGGCAGCAATTACCAAAAATAGGATGTAAGTGTACCCCACAAAACTCCCCTGACCACACACAGGGAGACAGGAGCAGACAGACAAAAGGTGTCTTAATGATTTTATTGTTTTACAACTCTCTCAAGCTATAAAACACAATTTGTTTTACAATGCATCATTAAAAATGCACCCTCTGAGGATTTCAAATTGTTTGAATAATATAACTATCAGTGTTAACACTTCCTTTCATTGTTTTGACAGTCTTGATTCTACTGCCACCTCATTTGAGCATCCTCCAGCCAATAAAGGGATTTCTCACACACTCTCATTCCACAAATTAGGTGCATAATTTAGAGGTACGACTTAAAGTTTTGAACATTCCAAAATTACTGAAATCATACTAAGATATTTTTTAAATCTTGAATTATAAGGATTAAAAAGGAAAAACAATAAAATTAATGATTTGGGCAAGGCTGTTTCCATTCAGGCTTCTTATGCAGTTTAAATCATACAGGCTTTTATTAAAAAACCCTTTTTGGATGTGGAGCATTTTCTACAGAAATAAGGCAAAGCGTGACAATTTCTCAGGCATTTTGCTGTCAACTGCCAGAGGATCTGCACAGCAAGCATCCCTGTGAATGAGCTCACTAGGATACCTTGTGCCAAATCCGGGACTGGCATAGCGCAGGTGCTCCATCAGCCCCTTTCTGCTGACTTCAGTGAAATCACACAAGCAAACACCCACACAGCAGTAACATCTTCCCATCAGTTTCGAATCTGGCCTTCTTAGGCCATTCTTTTCCTACTCTTTGGTTAAGTCACACGAGGCGATGAAACAACATTTGCAAATGCAAATTCCCCTCCATTTTCCTACCGTGCATTTGGTTATCAACATCACATGCACCAGTGAGTGGGAAACAGAATTTGTTTGCTCTGTGTCACAGGCCTCTCTCCTAACTGCACAACCATCCTTCCCCCATGATCCATCATGTCAGGGCCAGACAGACAGTGTTTTGGGTTTTTTTTCCTATCTGTATACAGCTTTGCTATACAAATCCAATCTAGGAAGTGCTTCTAAGACCAATGAACCTTCAAAGCAGGGGGAAAGCACAACTTACACAGTATACAAGAGAAATGTGAGGTTTAGACAAATCTTTCGCAGTTATACACAAAGAGTTTAAGCTGCCTTTCAGCTCATCATTTTGCAGACTCAGATAACAGAACAAAATCCATGCAGTACAGCCACAGGGGGATAAGATGTGAGGTTTCTGAACTAGCCAGCCACATAAAAAAATACAAGGAATCAGCTGGGAAATGAGAGCTAGTAAAGGTATAGTCAAAGGAAAGGAGTTTGGGAAGAATTAGACCACCCAGCCTCCTAAATCCCAGCCTTGTGCCTGCTCCATGAGCAGCGTCTTCCTCCCCATTGTGTTCTGTTGCCAGCCTTTCACATAGTGGGCTCTGAAGCAGTTAAATCAACAGAGATCAGTAACTGACACTAAATTATACTTGGAGGTCTTATCAATATCACATCTGTCACAGATGAAAAACCTCATATATTGATGAGTACTGTATAATCCATTCATTGTTTTATAGACATGGAATTCCACAGAGAAAAGCACAAAATCTACATGACATCCCCAAGTGTGGAATTTTACATTCAAACGTCTAAGCTGGATGTGTAAAATCACAGCCAGCTCCCAAGGGACCACACCTCTGAGGAGGCTCCTCTGCCTTGTTTATTCCAAGGATGTGGAGCATCTTGCACTCATAAAACGGGTCACTGCAACACTTGTCTGTGGTGGCACTTCTATGCACTACTGACACTCAGGACAGAAAAATTCCACCTTGAGGGAAATCAAGACCCTCTAGGATAACCGAACAGACATGTGAGACTCTCGGATCTAGCCATGGATTTCAGAGCTGATGAAGCTATGCACAAGCTGCTCTGTTTTTCAAGGATAAATACATGCAGAAGCAAACCCTGGAGTATTCACGTGCACAGAGGCTCTTGGCATCCAAGGTGGCCATCATTCCCCCGGGGAGCACGCTCCATCTAACAACTTCGGCTGGCAACTTGCTAACGCTGGTGCTGTAACTGGCTGTGGCTGGGGTTCCTTGTTTCGGGCTGTGCAAAAAACCACTTCCACCTCCTCTCTGCATTTCTCCAGAGGAAAACAAAGATTCATAAAGAAATAAATAAATGGAGATTCGACACTAGGTGGAGTCTTGGATTTTGGGGCAAGAAAGAAGAGCGCGGTTAAATACTATAGCTAGTATACAGGTTATTATGCTGCTGTTTGGCCTTGTGTAAACAAGCTTCTTTTTCATATACAGAAAGCTAAATAACCAGAATGATATTACCCAAAGTCACAGAATCACAGAATCGTAGGGGTTGGAAGGGACCTCGAGAGATCATCAGGTCCAAAGCAGCTCCCTAGCTCATATTGCACAGATAGGCGTCCAGACGAGTCTTGAATATCTCCAGAGAAGGAGACTCCACCACCTCCCTGGGCAGCCTATTCCAGCGCTCTGTCACCCTCACTGTGTAAAAGTTCTTCCGCATGTTGGTGTGGAACTTCCCTGTCATAACTATCATAGAGATATGCCATGCAAAATTCCAGGACCAGGGAATTACCTGACTGCTGGAAAATTAAAAATGTCTCCCTGCACATACCAAAATAACACACCAGACCTGCATGTTTCTAGCTCCTTTCTACAAAGCTTGTTTAGTCTATATCCCCCACTGCTTAGCTATACCACAAGGACCCATCCATCTCCAGTCAAGAGCTAAGCAAGCACAGGGACTCCTGAGATACTGATGTGACCACACCAAGCAACTGCATCACCTCCTAAGAGCCAGTCAGACGTAGTCCGTGTATCAGTAAAGGAGAAAAGTACAAGAATTGAAAACTACAGCCACCACAAAACAGTACAATAACTTTTTGGATGACAGATATTCTTTCTAAGCTGAAATATTTCAGTTCAATAGAAGTTATTCAGAGGTTTGAGGGTGGTTGTGCTTGGGCTTTTTTTTTTGGCTGTTTGGTTGTTTTTTAAACTTTCTGACAGCAAATGGAAATTCTCCACACAAAAAAAGTTAACATATTTCATTTTCCATGTTGGAATGGGTTTTAATGGAAAAATACATCCACTTTTTCCAAACAGCTCTATTTTCTCCAAATATGACCAGTTTCTTCAGGATGCCCACTGCTTTTTGTTTTCCTCTTATTAGTCAAAATAAGCAGCTCCACTCAGAAATACTAGCTCAGTATTCACATTTACCACAACTCAGTCCTCCTGGACACTAGTGCCAACTAGTCTACTTTTCAGAAAGGGCATGGACTCACTCCAATTCATGTT
Organism: Porphyrio hochstetteri; assembly: GCA_020800305.1. Lineage (NCBI taxonomy): Eukaryota > Metazoa > Chordata > Aves > Gruiformes > Rallidae > Porphyrio > Porphyrio hochstetteri. The sequence continues at coordinate 60,994,846 of CM036908.1, read as the reverse complement.
ACTACTGCGGTCATTTTTATTATTCAACATATAATTTCAGTCTCATTCCTGCTGGCTACAGACTTGATACCTGGAGACAATTAAGACTGCAGAAAAGGGAAGGAAATTTATCTTTGAAAAGACCTTCAGTCCTACCCTTTTTAACTTTCCTATAGTTCAAATGCTTGTGTTCTATTCACACACATGAACAGAATTCCTAAATGCAAATATACTGATAAAGCAACCTGATCTGGCAGTTTTTAATGCTGCAGAGAGAACGTTTCTGTGAAAAATAACATACAGCACATAACTGATGAGAGGCATTTTTTCATAATTTTTTTAGAGAAAAAGACCTTTAAGAAAGCATTTAAACCCTTAAATGTGCACATTGGGAAATCTAGTTAATCTATTCTAAAATGCAAGCATGAAATAACTGGTGTATGAAGGTCTGGATTATTCTAACAATTTATCACCTCAATATTTATAACAGCTTAACAAATGAAGTTTCTTTTAAATTAATTTTTTTCTAATTATCAGAAGGAAAAACTTGCTATGTAGCTGTAATAATTGCAGTCTGTGCGCAAATTCTGAAGCACTGCAGAGAATAATGTCAAGGGGGTTGCTATTATTTTTTTTAAAAGCAGCAATAGTTAGACACCATTCAATTCAAAGGTAAGTTTTACATATTTATCTTTAGCTTACAGGCATGTCTCAGATAGGATTAGGAAGCTATTCTATGAAATATAAATGGAGAAAATTTAACAGAATACAAAAATATGAGCTTGAGATAAAATTTTAGTTAATGAATTCTGGATGGGTTCTTTTTTGCATCTATTGCAAAGGCAAGAAAGAAAGATTTCACAGTACAAAAGTTAATGTGCTCAAAGATTTCTCAATATGCTTTTTCAATTCGCTATTCAGAATAACTTGTGGCTATTCAAAAAATACTGGGATAAAAAGGATGGGAGAAATGGATTAACAAAGCAAAGACAACCAAAGCTGGTTACCTCAGCCCCTGTTATATTACCACACAATTATTACTTTATTGATTCCCCAGTAAAATTCACTTAACTAGTTTTCTGGGTTTTATAGCTAACTAAATTGCTTAATCCATTTCAGAGGAAAAACCTTATGCTGATGAGTTTATGTTAAAGATGTCATAACCCCTTGGGTGTCGCTCACTAACCGCTCGTTCACGACTTTCCTCCCTTGAGACCACGGTACAGACATCAAAGGCACAGCTGGATAAACGGTATAGATTGAATCCTGAGCAAGAATTATCATAAACACTATGAAGCCACAAAGAATGTGGAAGGAATGATCATTTAGATCCAGAGAGTTATTAAAATTCTTTCAGTCCATCTGTTTATTGAGGTATGCGACATTAAACATCAACTGCATTATCACTTGAAGATCAAAAACTGCTTGGGAGAGAGCGATTTTGCAACAGCCATTCCACAATAAGAAGAGGCCAGACTCAGCGCTGACTTAGTTCTCATGAAGTTTTGCAGTCCTAAGTGGGATTTCATGACATGTACAATCACAACATAATCACAGTGACTGAATAAATCTGGTCTTTCAAAGATCTGGCAGATGACAAAAAAATGACCGTTTATTATTCATCCCACCACATTTACCACTGATGGAGTATTTATTAGTCACAGATTTCATTAGAGTCCCTAGGGAATTTCCCAAACCTAGGCCAAAAGAGGAAAACATTTCTTATGAATATTCTTGCTATATGAGAACCACTTTTCCTGGTTTCCAGTCACCAATTCTCTTGAAGCAAAAGCAGAGATGGCAGTACTAATGAGAATGTTCTTAATGACTCTTACAAGAGTTAATAGGATGATAATAAACCAACTTTTCAGCCAGTATCTCAGTTTATCAGCAATGACAATAACTTTTTGGGAAACTTTCTTTTGAAGTTACAAATATGTCTAGCACATAATTTTCTTCCTCTATTGAAAAATGCTAATGGAAAGATTAAAAATCTGCTATTTTCTATCGCTATTAATGTTACCTCCTTGCAGCCTGCAGCAAGTTAAACGTTAATTTTTCAAAGCTGTTTAATAAAAGACTTTTCGTTCCATATATAAGAACACTTATTAACCTTGACTAGACTAAAACCAGCTTTCCTTATTCCTGAGTGGTTCCTCTATTTTATTCATTCTAATTATGTAAGCAATGTGAGCTGAATTAAGTCTTTTCCAGTGTACAGAAACTATAAAATAGGAGTTTTCTTCAATACTAATCTATATTAATGACCAGCCCCTTCACTCTGTACTCACATTGTACTCCACACAAAATGAGTGATTTTCAATCTCTCCTTGCCTTTGGGAACTAGCCTGTGGGCTATTTCTAAGAAATCTTGTGAAAGGTGGCCAGAGAAAGTAAGTTCAAGTTTGTGCTAGAGTAACCCATGTACAGGAAAACAGTAAACCTTCCCTAGAAGAAAGTAAGGTACCCACAAATAAAAAACAGTTGGGAAAAAACATATTTTCTTAGAAGTATTACTCAACAAAAGGCAGCAGAGAAAAAAACACTGCTACTGTTTGTAGCAGTAAACAGAGATTTTAAATTATCTACTAGGAGATACACGAAGAAGAGCATAAATGATGAAGATCTGATTACATCAACTCAGAAAACAATCAAGTAATAGACTAGGCTGAAGGAGCTGGGCTTGTTCAGCCTAGAGAAGAGAAGGCTGCAGGGGGACCTCATTGCAGCCTTCCAATACCTGAGGGAGTATATAAAAAGGAGGGGAATCGACTTTTTAAAAGGGTAGATAATGGCAGGACAAGGGGGAATGGATTGAAGGTAAAGAAGGAAGGTTTAGATTAGATTTTAGGGGTAAATTCTTTACAGAGAAAATGGTTAGGTGTTGGAATGGGCTGCCCAGAGAGGTGGTGGATGCCCCGTCCCCTAGAGGTGTACAAGGCCAAGTTGGATGGGCCCCTGGGTAACCTTGTCTAGATCATGCCTGGAGGTTGGTGGCCCTGCCTGTGGCAGGGGGGTTGGAACTCTGTGTCCCTTCCAACCCAGATCACTCTACTATTCTATTATCAGGGGAAAAGGCACTTTCAATCTTTGTAGTATAAAGATGCACTGTCAGGCTGGCATAGTTCCTCTATCTCCTTGCATTTAACCACAAAATTGAAAGGGAAGCAGAAATATTGTGGTATCACCAACATCGAGAATTTTGATCTTCGCATTCTTAAACAATAAGTACCAAAACACCATAATTGTCTTTAAGGTATATGCAAATGAAACCTCTGCTGTCAAAACAGAAAAGCTACTACACTACATAGAAAAGAAGGCCATACAAAGCTGTATGGTACCATTTAGGAAGGCACTTGAAAAATAAATCTTCAGTTCTCTGCTTACTAGAAAAAGAGCCATGGGAATGCCATGTGTGCCAGTTTGCCTGCTCCCCTCCTAGTAAGGGGCTGATACACATTGCCAGCTGACTGGCTATGGAAATGACTTTGCTTCTAAGCTCCAAAAAGTCCACAAATATGCCTGGGAACATGTCGAGATAAAAATATACAAATGTTCCAAACAGATTAAACATTAATTAAGATGGGGACACCCACCTCTCAGATAAAACTCCACCCTTTTTTGTTGGTCTTAGCCACTAACTTGCAATGTTACTTATCTCACTCAAGTAGGAAGGAACTGTGAGGAAAGGGTGTATTGCTGGATTGCTCAACAGGATTACCACCTCTCCCATTTCCCCTTCAGTTAATGCGTGGTCTTTCCCTTCAAACACTTGGAAAGAAGCATGTCTTGTTTTCAGACTATTGCAGCTTCCACAGATCATTCTTGGAACATGAAGAAACAGTCCCATGGTCCTCGAGAGACCTCATAAGGCAACTGAGTTCCTCACTACTCTCTTCCTTTCTCTTACCAAGAGGGGAAAACAGAAAGACATTAATGTACTTTATTTGTGGTACTTGGAAAAAAGGAATAGACTTTTCTAGAAAAACAAGGATTCTTTCTAACATCTAAAAGGGTTTGTGAATTTGAGCTAAATTTAGATCATGGCTGGGGATTCCCCTAAACAACAATTTCAGGTGACTCCACCATTTGCCAGAAGAAACTGCCTGTGACTTGGCTCCTGTTTTCCAAGTGAGCACTGGTAGCCATCAGAGAAAATAGAGCTGTAGGTTATTAAACTATTTGTTGAGAGAGCCCAACAAGCATTTTATTATTCTTGATATACAGTGGTGGAAAAGAGGTAAGACTTTTTACTTTAGAGATGTTACTGGGTAACATTTTCAGAAAAGCTTCTAAATAGCTTAGGGCTTTTAAATACCCTTTCTGCCACTGATGCTGTAACTATTTTCTTCAATGCTGTTAGTATGTCTGTGCACTGTCATACTTGTATTGGTTTGGGGGATTTGGGCCAACCATTCCAGAAAGCAGAGCCAACAGCTATACTTCCTAAATCCATATGTGACTACCTGAAAAAGTGCTTTGCTTTCCAAAAGCACCAGAACAGCTACCCTTCATTTCAAAGGCAGCTGCTGGATGCCCAGTGCTTTGGCGTATCACTCCAACTACTCAAAAGTTGTAAAGAAAATCTGCAAAACTTGTCTGTTAGGTGATTATCTATAGCACCAAGCTCAAGTGGTAAGTTCATTAAATCCACTCCCTCTCCCTTCCTCTGAGACTGAGTTGAATAAAGGAGGAAAAAAACCACCAAAAAACCCACAAAAACCCAGAGAGTTTAAGATACTTGAAATACATTAAATTATAAAAAAAGCCATTTGTGATAAAGAACCTTGTGCGTAAAAGATGTTGATGCTGTAGGGAGCAGCAGTAGACTGGTCTGCCTGGGGACATGTTTGAATTTGCAAGGGTCAGGATATCAGAGGCTTCCAGACTGTAATGAGAAGGAAGTTTGTATCACACAAGCACGCAAGCTGCCTGCCACGTGCCAATGCAAGGAGAACCCCCCATTTTCTTCTATCCTCCATCCCCACCCCCAGAGTTTGTTTCCTCTTTTCCCCAGCCCGCAGCCACAGCAGTTTTATTTTCTCCATTGACAGTCTTCTCAAGTCATCTTTGCTGAACAATAGATCTCAAGCTACCGGAGGCACAGCAGAAAGGCTGGAGTGGCCAGGTAAGTGGCTATTGAAATTGGGGGCAGACAAAGTACAGAATTTGCTGCAATGCTAGTAAGAGGAGAGAAAACATACATACACTGACTCACTTCTACTGTGTTGTCTAAGGGGTACTGCTGAAAACAGCTAGGTAGCACACTATTGGGAACCACAGTAAACCAAATGTATTTTGTTGCTTATTTTTTCTTTGTAATTTGCCTTAAAAGATCAATTCCATCAACTCAAAACTATCCAGGCACTGTAGACAGTGATGTATTTGTTAGGCTTCCCTCCTTCCACCCCAAGGATTCATCTCTCCTATAAAGTGACCTTTGATCCCACAGGAAAACCAGTCAAGAAGAGGCAATGCCACCTTGATTTCAGCAGGGGTCCCAAAGACAGAGGGATTTAACAAAAAAAAAAAAATCTCTCAGAGGCAAATGTGAAGTAAGCTAAGGCTCTTTTCAACATGTTTTTTCTTGCTGTTCTGTAACATTTATCTGACAGCAGGACCAAGAGCTCGCCTGTGCTCTGGAGCCAGGTGATTTATACACCAAGCTCCAGTACACACCAACTACACCTGAATCCAAGGCCAGAAGCCTTCTAGCTAAAGCTCAGAGATGCTTCTCAATTTCAGCTTCATTAACATGCTAGGAGCTCCAAGCCATGGCAGCTGGACTGGTTTGGGTATCCCAGCTAGCCTAACAAAGCTCAGCTGATATCAAAACAGAGATTGGTCATTTACATATTAAGCCTGACACCATAGGGTTCTTCTCCAAAGCCAAACATTTGTACCCTGATATAATAACAGAACCGTTTTCGCCCTCTGTACTGGAGATTCCTACTGTATATCAAGACATTGTTTTGACAACCACAAATTATGTTGGACCATCAGATGGTCTGATTTCTCTTAGTAACCAAGTAGTTTTGCTTCAAAACTAGTGCTATGTACTAGGTCCCCAATCCAGCATGAACAGCCATGTTACTTCCAGTGAGAATATCTAGAAAGAGGCAATTTTCTAAGTTGCAGGTTAAATTGCCAGCCTATGAAGCTGCTTAACACATGCTATTTCTAGTTATCAACAGCATCGTTAACTTCTCTCATTCTGAAAGCATCTTTCTGACAGTGGAGACACTTCTGTTCATTTAAAGACCTCGGTTTCCACTTTTACCAAAAGTAATTGGAAAGAAATTGTCACAATCTATATGATATTTCCTGTTTACAGCTTATGTGATACATTTCAATCAAACTTAATATTAGGTTTTGGCATTCACAAGCCGTATATGCCCCTGCGGATGTATGTCAACCCATTTTCCTTTAGTCTGTATCATGTGTTTAAATGATCTTTATATTATTGATGACGCTTCTTTAGATCAATGGACTACTCAAAATAATCCATCTTATTTTTCTGGCAAGCCAGGTGTTATTCTGGATCTTCATACTTTTAGCATTTGCCTCCAGGTGTTGTATCTATCAGGGTTTTTTATAATTCAAATCCAGCTTTTTTTTAAAAAAGAGAAATATAATAACTAAACCTACTAACTATTGCCTGAATAACATCAATAGCAGCATTTAGTCTACAAGAATGCTTCCATGCAAGACAAATTTTTGAGGTCCCAGGTCTTTCTAAATTAAAAAGGCTAAATGACGTTAATTTAGTCCTTTTCTGCATGAATTACACTTCTCCATATGTATTTATTTTGGGTTTTTTTGCTAATATTTGTCTCTTTCCCAAAGTATTAATTTTCTTTAAAATAATTTTGAAGTTATCTTTGAGGTTTCTGTCTGTAATACATTTTTATTAAGCTTACTGTTAGTTATCAGCTCTAGAATCTTATTGAGGTTGTGACCCATTATATTCTTTCTATGATTCTTATGCATATTTTTATGATGATCTCGTGGGATTACAACAATTTATTATTTATGAAACTCCCAGCAACTTCCCTCTAGCAACTACAGATTCTGCAATCTCAAGCATCAGAAAGCTTACTGGAGGTACAGTCGCCAAGCTCTTGTGCTTACAACCCTTTTTATATTTTTTTTTGCTCGTAGTGAAGAAAATTATCTTATCCTTAAAGCTTTGTGTAGGCTTGCTACTTCACACCAAAGAGAGCTCCTTCGTTTATACTTACTGAGGTGAGCTACAGCTGTTCACGTGCTAAGGCCTATTTACTGCCTAATACTAGCTGTATAATTTTGTTTTAGAATTAGGATTTCTTCTTTGTTCACCTGTTACTTACCTCTTTGGGAGGTCAGACAGCCATCACCTATGCTCAAACTAGGAATTATTATATGCTTCATTTGATTATGCGAATTCAGTACACAGGTATCAAAATTTGCTCCCTTCCCCAAATCCCATTTTCTGAGTAAGGAAACCAGTTTTCCACAGATAGGGCATGGCCATGCAACAAACCTTTTGAGACATATTTAAGAAACTTCTAAACTTCTAAACTTCAGAAGTTAATCACAAATATTAATCAAAGTCTCAAGCAGAAATAATGTTTTTCTTAACAATAAAATCCTGTTAAAATATATCAGTTTTTTAAAACCAATCACCAGGTGCCTTTATGTTTCAAGTGCAAGCAATAATATATTCTGCATTACTAGCACCTATACATGAACTCTTGTTGCTGTTGTATTTCAATGCCCCTAGAACACAAGGTGAGGGGCAATTCCAAGTGTCACTGCACACATAACTCCCTATCAGTCAAGCAAGACATATGCATGGGCTGGCTGGGCATCATCTAGACCTGTGACTTCATAGAATCATTAAGGTTGGAAAAGACCTCCAAGATCATCTTGTCCAACTGTCCCCTTACCACCTATATTACTTACCCAACCATGTCCCTAAGTACCTAATCCAACCTTTCCTTGAACACCCTGAGGGATGGTGACTCCACCACCTGTCTGGGTAACCGCTTTCAATGCCTAACAACTCTTGATAGCTGTATGTGAGGTCAGATGACTTGATATGCATAAAGACTGTAAGCAACCATCACAGTATTTCAGGACCAGCACAAAAGATCTTCAGCTGGATCCAACCCCTGGAACACTGCTAGACATCCCTGACCTGAATAAGGCTGTCCCTTTCTAACCAGTATGAACTCACTCTACGCCTACCAAAAATGCCTCGTACTAAGACTTTCTGCATCTGTCCCTGATACCCTTTACTGAAGTTGAGTCTATTGTCTAAAATGTACATCTAAGCCAGCCTACAACATTCTTCTAATTCACAGCTACTCAGTATCTGTAGATGGATCCAGAAAGTCTTCAAGCTTCAGACAGCCTTTGGATGACAATCCTTCCTTTTGCATTTACACACATGGTAGAACAGAGCTCCATTCTGAGGTGTGAAGTTGTGTGCTGCACCATTATAAATTACAGTAATCAAGAACATCCCAGGACTACAAAAGCAAATACACCAAGTCGTGGGGCAATCACTGACAGTGCTCATCTCTCTCTGTGAGATGCTTCATTTCCAAGCTGCCTGCTCCTTGTGCCAGCTCAAGCAAGAGGCACCATGTCTGTGCAGGTGGATTTGCAGTCCTTGGTATGCTTGAGCGACCCTTTGAGTGCTGCAGAGCCCTCAGTGGTTTGCAAAATCACAGGCGGGTGACGGGCAAACACCACCCCAGAGCTGACACCTGTGCAATGGAGGCTTGTGAAATGCCTGACACCTTGGGGGGGCTGTGACTTGTTTTCCTTTCAACTCCTCAATCAACCTGACAGGAGCTCGCTTCAAGTTTTCGGTTTTGGCAGTGTCAATAAATTCTCCTCGCACTGTGAGATTTCAGGCTCCATTCCTGCTCATTCTTGACTGCGGCTGCCTTTGTGGCACTGCTCCACACCAGGGCAATTACCGAGGCTGTGTGGGACACATTACATTCCTTGTCAAGGAGTTTGCAGTAACATCACTGCTGCTGCTGCAACCACCTCTGCAACTTCCCTGTAACAGAAGATGTTCCGGAGCCTTGAGCTCATTTCGTTTCTACCTTTTAATTAGCTCATTTACCAGTGGTGATTTTCACATTGTTTTAGGGACATCTTTCTAGACAGTTCATCATGCCTTCTGTTAGAGAAAGAGCAGACTGAGAAAAGTGTCAGAAATGTCACAGTATTTGCAGACCTCTCTTTACCAGTACTTCTCCCTCTCCTCCCAGTATTTCCACTGGCTATTAATGAGCCAGAGTATGAATTCATTTGAGTGAGCAGTATTATTAAGCATGTGTGCAATGTATGTTTTTAGCCTACAATGAAACCTATTTTATGAGTTGAGGCCAATAAGATGTGAATTCTAGTGTGTCAGGGAAACACCGTTTCTTCTGAATTCAGGGAATCGATACACCCTCTTCCAAGCAGGGAAGGGGAGGAAAGCTGCCTTTGCTAACAGATGAAATCTGGGTTTTCTAAAGCTTACATTTACTGTTGCATCCAGCCTGGCTTACCTCTACCTTGAGTCTTAGCCATCATTATTTTGCATTAATATACCGGTCAGCAGTAACACTCTCTTCATGTTGTGGCCGCAGGATATTTAAATAGTAATAGTGTGCTTCCTTTTATTTTCACTTCCTTAATTTCTTCTCTTTTCTTCATTGAGAAAAACCAGATTTAGCTGTCACTACCAGTTCTTACCAGCATCTCAGGAGCTCTCATCAGCTCTACCTGTCTGCCCAGGAACCCACAAATTGCCACAGGGAAGCTCCAACAGCCACCTCATCCCAAGCTTTTCTCTACAATCGATGTGCACTGCCCTCAGGATTTGTTTTCCTCTGAATTCACTTTAGCAAAAATGTCTTTCGCTGTCATAATGAGACATGCTGGTGCATCAGCATTTCTGGGTTAATACAAGAAGAAAAAAAAAGTAAAGAACAGTGACATTTAAAACAGTGGTAGGAAAAGCAAATACCAGTCTCATCATTTGCTTAACTGTTATTTGCTTGATGGGATGGATCTATTGCTTTCCCTACCAGAGGGAAAATGTAATTTGATCAATTCTTCTTCTTTTTCTTTGACCCTTCATTGAGCTTTTCCTCACATTCATTTCCTAATGCTCCTAATTTAAAGTCATTGTCTCATAGCATGCTGTCTGCCTACCTAATAATAAAATCCCTTCACCTTCTAAAACTACAGCAGGCAGCATGTGTGAGAAGTGGTTTCAACATTTCAGTCCAGGGTGAGGAAGCAGTTATGCACTAAAAAAACCCACAACAAAAAAAAATCCTGAAACATTTGTGTCAATTAATAGAGTGAATTTTTATTAAAAATAAATAATTTTTTAAGATAAATAAGTGCATGGCCTTATCCCTGCACATTACACCTGACCTTAACTCCATGCAGATCTAAAGAACTGTACTTTCCATACAGCAAACAAAGCTCTATCCCAGACATGATATTTAGAATGAGTCTGACCTTGTGGGACAATAATGTGCAATGCTTATTCAGAAAGGAAGCTGACAAAAAGATGTAAGAGACTTTTGCGCTGTGAATGAATTGCTTTGTACTGGGTTTTCACTTTAGTCAGCCTCAAAGTTACAATAATCTCCTTCAAACCTTTAATAAATAGCATCAGGTTTTCAGGACATAAGGTTTCCCCATGACACTTGAATGTTTCTAAAAAGAAGTATACAACTTCATCTGAAGAGAAGGGGGACATTCGTTCATCCTTTCTCCCTTCCGCCATGCAAAAAATACAGGAAAGACGGGGACCATCAACCCACATTGGCTCATCAGATTTGTGTGGGTTTTTAAAACTCTCCCTCCACCTTCCCCAAAAATATTTGTTTTCCCCTCACCATCTGTGCAGTTCTGGCAGAAAGACTGCCTTAGCTCTTTCTGTGGCAGCTATCCCCTCCCAGAGCATTAACTTTATACTTGCACTGATGGTGCTTTTCCCATTGCTCGGTCACTTGGTTCATGTAGATTCTGTTCAGAGTCAAACATTTTCCCTGTTAGAAATCAGCTGAGCACTCATTGTCTGAGCCCTCTCTTCATTTCAAGGCAGTGCACTTATTTGATGAAAATAAGTCCTGAAAGTAGATGCCAGAATTTCCCTGCCTGTTTGTTTTGCTGAACCATCCCACTTGCAACCTTTTTTCGCCCACCTAATATTTAATATTCTATAAGATAAACTCTCTCCTGAGGAAGTACTGTAAACATCATTTTGCTAACACAGATCCACAAGAACCACCAGAGACAGCTACGTTCTGTGAAATTACATGAAGTCTCTTGTCTGTTTTTAAACATTCACACCCACATTCACCTGCCCCTGGCTCTCCAGCCCTGGAGCTCCCAGCTGGGATCCTTGGTGGACCTGCGTGCCCACAGGCGAGGAGCACAGCTCTGCCATGCATGGCTCCAGGCACGTAGCACAAAGCGCAGCGCTGGAGCCTTGCTGGCACAACCTTTGCCAGCAGGAAGAGTGAGATATTTCAAAGTGCCACTGGTCTGATTTCAGAATGAAGTTAAACCCACAGGTATTCACAATAATAGGCACATGGTTGCTTCTCCAGGACAGCATCCATCTGCCAAATTAAGTCTAAAATACACAATTCTAATTTCACTTGTTCTGTATATCCCCATCATTAAACAGACTTTAAAAAAAGATTGCCATGGGGAAAAATATTTTCATTCTAAAATGGATATATTTGCAGGCATTAAGGAAGCATGAAAAGGAAATTGTAGGACCACTGAAGTCAGTAAGAGTCTTTCTGTTGACGTCAATGAGGTTTTGGATCAGATTCTAATTTATTGGATAGATTAGTTGTTGACAAGTCTTCATTCATCTTTAACAGGAACAGACCATGACACAAATAAGAATCTGGGCAGAGAAAATGTATTTGTATAAAAGCATTAGGCCAAATGTTCAGACCAAATAAGTTGGATCAGCAGGGTGAAATGTGACACTTGCATAGACAGAGACGTATGGCTTTTCATATAGGAAGCACCGAAGAAAGATCCAGATGAAAAGATGTGATTTCAGTATTTCCTGTGACATCTACAGCACATAACATTACAGCATTGGGGGGGGGGGGGGGGGAAATTAAACGATTCTATCAGTGCCAGCATGAAGTGACTCACCCATAGCTCTCCCTGCGGTCAGTGGTTTGACAGAACTTTTTTCTTTTGATATGTGACTGCCAGTCCCAAGCAGCAGTACGTGCAGAGCCACCTGAAGCATAGCAATCAACAGGTTAACCTGCAGCAAGGCGGCTTTCAAAGAGTGAAGACAGTTGTATGCCCCTGTCTAGAAGGTTACAGCAATCTTATTCTCTAGGAGTAACATTTTACTCCGGGCTCAGCTGTCTGATTTTCAGTGGAATGACATCTCCAGTCACCTGCAGGCACTCACATGTAAACAAAATGATAAAGGACAGCCAAATCCAACTCTTTGACAGCTCAGGAATAGTATGTCATGTATAGTAACCTATGTGAGTGCAATGTATGTGAGCATGTGTTACCTCTCTACGAAAGTATGTAGGTGCCCGTAGACACAACTTTTGAGATCTCAGGTCTGGCAAAGGAAAATGACTGCTTGGAAGTGAATGGAGTAACTCAAGTAATAAATCTTCAGTTACTAGCAGCAAGTAGGTCACTTTTTTATCAGTTAGAACTCTCTCACTTTTATGACTAGTATTTGGTTAATGCAAGACATTTCTGAGACAAAAAAATGTGTAAAATAAGTGATTCTGCTTTTCTTTGCTGCAAATAATTTAATGGGTAACAATGTAATCAGAGTTAGTCCCTTTCTAACAAAATAATGTCACCTCCATACATGTACAAGAGTTCTGTTTTTACTTGGACCTGCAGGTTGTTTCCCTTGCTCCTGTCCATAGGAAAGAGGCAAGCTCAGGACTTGAACCATTGCATATTCCTTCCCACTCATGACAGATCATAAGGCTTTTCTGGAAATTAAGAAGAGAGGAGCAGGGCACACTGGTCAAACCCTGTCTTTCTGAACAAGTCTTGTTACCATGGGAAATTTGCTGGGAATGCAAGTTTACTGCTCACAGAATTGCTATGAATGTCAGAAAGTAACGAGCCCAGCCTTACTCCAGACTGTTCTCACTAACTCCCTGGCATATGTCTTCCACTTAAATAGTTTTAGCTCAGCTGTCTGCTCAAGGACATTTAAAGAATGATTAGAGTACATAGCAGACTTTAAGTAGAGAGGCATGAGACAACTCTCTCCATTTTTGCTTTTAAACCAGAAATAATCTGTGCCACTCTTAGAAAAGGAAGCAACAAATTCTAATACACACAGTAAAAATAAAAGTAAATCCAAGGAGAAGGTGGGCACAACTTCTAAAATCAAAACTTTATAAAGAAACCGTTTCTTTGGATATTAAAGTCCATGTGCAATTTAGCAGGTAAGGCTTTTCAGCTGATGGCTAGGCTTTCATCAGACTTTTCCACTTGAAAATCAAGACAGTGAATTGTATCAGAGTTCGTTTTCTCCAGGGAACATGCACCAGTAACTTACAGGTTTAGTGACAATGAGCCTATGGATTTAGCCCTTATCCACACTACTTCAAATTAAAATGAGTGTCTAAAGACAGAGCAGATCAAAACCAGCTACACCATGTTGTTTACAGAATTAGCTGCTGCTCTTCTGGAACAATCAACCAGGTTTTCAGTAGCTGCAAGTTCACAGGGACTATTTCTTATTTCCTACTCAGTTACTCCTTACAGTAACAACAGTGTTGGCCAAGTCTAAATACTGGTTGGTGAAATCAAAGCAAGTGGGCTTGCAGGATATCAGTCACATCAGTACATGATCTGTAGGAAGATAAAAATGACTCAGCCATATACACTTCTGAGTAATCAGCACACATAGGCAAATTCAAACCTACACAGTTATCATAGCTGAAGACTTGCCACATCACAGCTGTTCAGACCTGGGCAGGGACTCTCCCCAGACGGGTTTCAAGTGCTCCCAAAGTTAATCTAAAAAGAGGACAGTGCCGAAGGCACTTGAATTGACTAGCCATGACCACAGCAGCCTACCCCTAGTTAGGTGAAAAAGAAGATACCCTCCAACAACTCCTCATGCCTTGACACAGAAAAGGCAGAGCTACACTTTTCCTGCACACCTAGCACATAGCAATCCTCTTCGTGTCCTCTCTTTAGACACCGCTCACTACAAAACAAGATTCACTTGGAAAGGAAGAGCTTGTCTGCTCCAATTCAGACATCTGAGAGGCAGTTGCATCTCTAAAAGATAGGAGTCTATTCCAATAGTGATTTATCTTATCCTGAAATAATTTAAGGCTTTTAGTTCTTGCACTCTCATTCCTTGCTCATCTGTCCACTCCAATCTGCATGCAAAGGCTCCTGCCAGGTACCTGTATTTACCATCTCTTAGTTGGAAGCAGGGAAGGGCTGATGCTTGCCCAGGTCCTACCCCGATCTGGCTCAATGTGTGGCTGAGGTGTCTTAGGCCTCGGGAAATGCTTTCATGTGAGACAGTATAGGCAGAGCTCAAGTCAGAGAGAGTAAGACATCTCCTGGTGATGCCTTAATCTTGCCAGGTAAGTAAGGGTTTATCAGTATATAGAAAAATCCAACCCTGCATTACCTTTGCAGTGATTCCCTAGAAAAAAATCTACAAAGGGAGAGTGCAGTTGAGATTTTTATTCTTTTCCCTCTATGAATTTCCTTATCTTGAATCAGGAGCAGTGGGAGATAATCCACCATTGTTTTTTCTTGTAATTAACATTTCACAATATGTCCCAGCATGAATTAATCTTATTCAGTGTTAACTATAACACACTTCATATTAGAATACAGGAAGAAATTATAAAGTTATATATAAATCAGTTTCTTCACTGATAATTTTCCCCAACACAAGAGGACATCAGTCCAGAGTATTTTAGCACAACACTGGCAGCACTAATGTGTGCTCTGTGGGTGGATAGTTTATCTATAAAGCATCATTTAGTGTGCTTGGGCTGCTTTCTCCTCATATAGCACTTGGACACACAAATCAAGTGTATATGCCTTCTGTGGTTTAAAGAAAAAAAAAAATCCTCAAATTACACATGTAATAGCCTCTTAAGTTATGTGAGCAGTAGACAGGAAACCTGTTCAGGTATGCTGGCACAATGATTTTATTTTTCCCTTACAGTATGCATTGCTCCACCTCACTATGATTTCTTCAAAATATCCATTAATACAGAAGAAAGAATTTCAAATGCAATTAAAACTATAAAGCCTAAAATCCTACTGGTGCAAATAAAGCCAAAGCACAAGGAAGCAAAACCTGCAATACCTACACGGCCAACAACCATCAGGGAGCTAAAGTTTGAAGTAACAAGGGCTTGATCAAAATGCTACACATTCCTCCTCACAACTGTCCAACTGGGCATTTGCTTAACTACACAGCTGAATAAGGACTAGACAGCAGCAGAATCTCAGATGCTCATGCCACCTATCAGGTCATGCTCAGATTAATTCCCTTTAGCTCAATCTCTACAAAGAGGAAACATGCAACACAAAAGACAGAGCAGGATGCCAGCAGAACCTTTGACTCTTACCTCTCACAGATGAAAGCTTAGTATTGGGCGTGGGAGAGAGAACCTGTCCTGCACTGTATTCATGTTTTTCTTTGTAAAAACTTGACATTATTGCTTGACAAGCCCCATACTGAGTAACGAAGGACGCTAAAAGCAAGATTTGCATCCAGTACTAAAACAGTAGAACAATCAGCATCTCATTTCACAAACAGCAGCTCACCAGCAAACCACATCAGGAAAGGACAGAATTTGCAAATAGTCAGGGCAGCAGATTTCAATGCTTTATATTCCTAAGCAGTATCCAAACATCAAGACAATAGCACAGATAAGTGCACATAGAGAGAGCAACAGTGAGTTTTATTGTCTTCCAAGAGTAACTCCAAGAACTGTGCAACACAAAGTAATATTTTGTGTTTGGGCTTCATATTTTGATGCATGGTAATGAAGCACAAAATGACCTGATTTAAGAGGGAATTAAATCACTACAAGGTTTTGCATGCAAATGTTTAAGTTTACTGTTACCTTTACTAAATCCATTATTTACTCAAGGTTTGCAAGACACAGTGTGAGCAGCAGTAGCAAGTCTTCAGAATGACACCATCAGAGCATTTAGTATTTAAGAGGCTGAAAAGCAATGAAAGAAATAAACAGGAACTCTCTGCCCAGATGGAATTAAATGCTTGACTCCATCACATCAAATGGATTGTGCTAAAAGAAGGAATAAAGAACAATTACCCTTTCCTGTGCTGGCACCGGAACACTTAACTACACAATTTTCCAGGTGCTTACTCCTGATCCAGTCTGATTTGTGTTTTGGAACCACTGATCTTCCCCAAAAAAGGGCAAACAAACTATCAAACAAAGAAGCTAAGTCTTCTCAGATGAGTTTACAATTCCATGTTAAGTTTGAACAGCTTTTTAGTTTTTAGGTTTTTTCTAGCTTTTGATATACAATTACCAAGTTTCTCACAATTTTGCAGATCAAACCAGTTAGAACATTACTTGTCAAAATGATCACCAATGATTTTTCAAAGGAAGCAAGGACTCACAGTGCACACCTCATGCTAAAATCAAAGTGACAACCCATATTCCAAACTTTCCCTAGGCCACAATGTTGGCACTACTTCCTTTTAATCACTTCTGTATTCTGTGGAGTCTTGAATGAAGATATGGAACTATAAAGACTCCAGAGTGCCTAAATCTGTTCTGTTCTTCTGTTTTCAAAAGATAGTTTAGTTGCACCCAGTCTGTTTGCTAAGTACACCACACAGCAGGCACCCCTATATACACCAGACACAAACTTTCCCTAGATTATCAGAGGTAATCCAGCCATGCCTTCACAGCTATGACAAGGTTCTCCTAAAACCCCCACATTTCAAAAAAAAATCAACTTGTTTTGTGACCAGTCTAAACCTTGTGACCTAATTACTGCTCACAGCATCCACACACAGAACACAAGCTTACAAGACGGGGGAGCAATCCTTCTCCTTGCTTGAAGGAATAGAGTTCAGAGTTACAAACCTTCCTTTCCACTTGAAAAATCTCTGTCTACAGGAGCCGAATGACTTTTCAAATGAGAAACAAAACTCATTTAGGAAATGGGCAGATTTCCAGAGAAACTGTCAGGAGGTGACAAGAATGTGTGTGTCACACAGAAGTACAACCATCACACTGCAGAGAGGAAAACTCTCCAATACCCAGCAAGGAGTTATTACATTCATCAGATCTTAGCAGTCAACTATAAACCAGACCAATTGTTACCAATTTAATTACAATCCTCGTTGCTAATAGCACCATTTTCAGCTGAAAATTATTTTGCAATTATTTTATCACCAGAAAGCATTGCATACAAGCCCCATCGTTTTGCTAATGAGAAGGCACTGAGTCACCCCATGTATGACAAGGACAGAATTAGTTTCTTTTGTAAATGAGAAGATTTCTACCTCCCAGGTGATTCGTCTTTCCAAACAAAGAATCTGACACACATTCACTTGCACAAGGGTTATATATATTACTATTTATGTTATGAAAATAACTGTGCATCAGAGCCTGATAAGTTTAGCTGAAAATAGTCAATAAATTATTTAGTTCACAAAATGTCATTATGTGTGGGGTTTACTTAATTGAATAGAATAATTTATGGTAAAACCTAGAAAAAAGATCAATGCAGATGGCTTGTGAGAATGATTGAGTTTCAGTGAAGGCAATTTGATTTTTATCCCTCATTATAATAATGTTAAAGGGAAAGCATCAACTTTGGTAAAAATCAATATTTGATGAGTGCCTAGGCCATGAATTTTAACTAGAGGTAGAACTGAGGTAGGAATAGGTGTAAATAATTAATAACTTCCATACCCTGAACAAATAACTGTTTTGTTTTGGAACAAATGCCTATTATCCAGAGATCCTTCTGTTCTCATAAAAGATAATTTAGTAATGAGTGTTTGGTTTTTTAAATTCTTTTTTTAAAATTGACAAATGATCCTTAAAGAACTCTTGCAATGTATTTAATAAAATAATTCAAAAGGCAACAAAAGGCTAAAAAATAAACACATCTTCATTTTCTCAGTGAAGTAACACATCTCTCATTCTTCCATTTCTCTTTACATAACAAGAGTATTTTCAACTTTCCCATCAACAGCTATGATGGCTAGAGACAGACCAAATAAAAAAAAAACCAGTTCATGGAAAGATAAAATTGTAAATTAAATCTGAACACAACCTTGTAAATGGAGTTGCAGCTGTCAGAGCTGCACTATAAAAGCAACCTGTAAAATCTGTCTAAAGAAGAGCAGTCTTACTGGGAAATACTATCCATGCAGAATTATTATTTTTTTTAAAAAAGAAAACATGATTGACTTGGTGTGCAAATAGTGTACCTATTTTTACTGTGTGAAATATTTCCCCTCTTCAACCGTAAAAAAAAAAAAAAAAGAAAAATTTCTGATAAGCACTTTTTATCGTGAGAGTGTCCATCTTGATCCCCTCCTTCCCAGTGTATTGTGAAAACTCTCCCACTGACACTGCACAGCATCTCTGCACCTACATGGATTCTCTGACACCGTTTCTCCATTAGATAGGATGAATAAAATGGCTTAGCATGGCAAGTATACATATAGCATCATAAAGGAGAAAAATGTCTAATTACTCCCTACTAACAACCCAAGGATCTTCAATTTCTTTTTTACAGAGCCAGAGGTGCAGGGCAGAAGATTAACACACAATCTGTTCTTGAAGTGACAAGAGCCTCTCAGTTGGTACCACAAACAACATGTACTTCTAGGCTGATAATAAAAACACTGACTCAGACCAGCAGCTGCTGGAAAGAAGACCTTTAAGAAGGGGGCGCCAGGTTCAAACCCAAATTCCCTCTTGGTTTACTGAGTTAGACAGAGATGGCTTTTTTTTTAAACTACAGTAGACAACACCACTTGACAGATCTCTACATACATGCACGTGTAATTTCATGGGTCACACACCACTGATATTCATTAGCCTCATTGTACCTTCCATAGGATCCAGGGCTAGAGACTGTCACAAAGAAAACTGACGCTCTTCAATAGCTTTCCAGCAAAGTAACAATTTGCTTGACCTAAGGATTCAACAGGTCACTGATTTTTTTCCATTAAATCTTTGGTTCAGACTGAAAACACTGACTGCAGTTTTCAAAATGTCATATTAACATGAATTTGTGCAACAGATTACAAGAACGTGAAGGCATGGAGATAATAAAAGGTGGAAACATGCTAGAAACAAGGTTGGGAGGCATACTGCCATCTTTGCTCCATACTGTCAGACTGCTATTTATTTAATGTACTTTGGAAATGTTTACAGTAAAAGTTTCCTCTTATCACAGAGGAACATCCCATACGTGGGCTTGAAAGGAAGCGTTCCTCACAGCAGGGATTATAGGTTAGAATAATAAAGCAACTTCCTGCAAGGCTGGTGAATCTTCTGTTCCATGCTCTGAGTTTTATGGATATTATCTACTTTTAACATTTACTTTTAACGTGTGATCCCTTTTAACATTCATTTCTCAGCTCAAACTTCCTTGCCATTTGTAGTGAGATAAAATACACGATTAATACAGGCACCACAACATTTAGAAATATAAATCAATTAAGCAAGGGTCTTGCTATGCAGGCAATATGACACAGACAATACCTCTGGCAAACCCTGTGTGCCTTCAACTAATTTTCTTTGTTTCCATCATCCTCCTGGCTGTGAGTACTGTCGCTCCATTTAAAGCAGCCTTTTCTTGTGCTGAATGGTTTCTTACCCTGTAAGCAGAGCTCTGCAGGCCACTGGTTGAGGAAAGGTGCAAACTTCAAGTAATCTAAATCTATCAGCCGAAGCGTGCACTCATTTACATGAGATTATGCTCCAAGCCACTCCACGGAAATCAATTCACACCTCTGTTACTCACTACAGAGTTGCATCAAGAAGTGACAAAATTAAAGTGATGGAAAACCGAAGCTAAATTTCATCCCTGAATTTATATTTCTACTGATTCTGGCCAGGTTCAAAGCCAAGTTTCCTAGACATATATCCATTTCTTTTTAGTAGTATGGAATAGAAAAGTTTTAAAAGGGATAGGCTACAGATACATTAACATTTGCCAGATTTAGCTCAAGAATTAGTTACTATAAATCAACCGTGACACCAAAGTTTATTCTTTATCTTCTCTTAAGCTGATAGCATCATCTAAACAACACAGAATAATCCTGAGTGTGTGGAGGGAAGGAGTGTATTTTGGAACTAGACATGTTTAGGTTGAATATTAGGAAGGAGTTCTCTACTGAGAGGGTGGTCAAGGACTGGAACAGGCTCTCCAGGTAAGTGTTCACAGCACCGAGCTTGACTGAGTTCAAGCAGCATCTGGACAATGTCCTCAGTCCCATGCTCTGACTTGTCTGGCCCTGTGTGGAGCCAGGAATTGGACTTGATGATCCTTATGGGTAACTTCCAACTCAGGATATTCTAGAATTTTATGATTCTAGTGTTTCTGCTTATTTTGGAAGTAGCAACAAAAGCTCAAGAAGTTCAGGAGGTCCTCTGCTTTCCAGCTTTGCTGCCCTGCTCCTAGGTGCACCCTTTTCCAATGTAGCACACTGGAGCTTTTCTTCTGCAGCAGCATCTATGGGGAAGCTGTCATACAGGTGTGCCTTCACTCAAACAGTTCTTTTCTTTCTTGCCAAAAATATTGAGGAAATCAGTTGCACAAGACAGCCTGTAGAAACCTATCTAGGAACTTTCCATACCCCTTCATAATTTTACACATTCTGTGACATTTTGATCCCTAAAGATAGTAACAGCAGTTGTAACCCCACTGTAACAAAGCAGAAAAGTCTTTCTTGACTGGGTCTCTTCCAGATCCCAAACTTCTGCGCACCTTTTGGTCACAAGAATGACAGCGTGAAGCTCTGCACCAGAGGAATCCCAAGGCAGCAATTATTGACCCCACAGACTTGTAACACTTCACCGCTCAGCAGCACAAGTGAAGAGAAGGATACGCTGTGTTCAAAGCATGAAAATCAGCCTTCACTTTGTCCTAGAAATGTTTAGGTAACAGCCAGTGTTGGGTGCAAGCGTGAGCAGGAGGTTAAACAATCTCACAGAGCTCTATTTTTTCTCATCGAGACTTGACATCTTTAATTACATAGTGCTACATCACTGCAAAATTTAGATACAGGCTGTAAAACAACCACTGGAAGGAAATGCTAACATAAGAGGGCCATTTTCAAATCTGAGATGTCAGAGATGTAGCCCACTTATCACCAGCCCTGAGACAATCATGGAGCAGAGAGAGCAAAGCATCTGACTGCTGAATGTGCTGCCTTGAACTGGCTTGTGAAGCCCAAAATTTGTCAGACTTGGTAAAAAAGGATTACTTCTCAAGGGTATGGGCCAGCATGACAAGTCTGAAAGCTGTGACTAGGTTTGAGCCTGAATTTATTGTTATTCAAGTGGAGCTTGAATCTCAGTTGAAAAACCTCCTTATGGCATTAAACATCTGTAATCATTCTTACACATGCACAGGGCTCTCTCACTCTGAGCACGTTAGACATTTCACTGTGCCAATCACCCCAGTGCATCTGTCAATCTCACAAATATTAACAAGTTTCTTAGCTAATAAGAACTATATTATAGATTGTCACTGTTTTCTAGAAGATGAAAAGGCTAAATCTATATGTATTTTTATTTTGAGAATAGAGCTAGAAAACAAATTGTTCGGTTCATCTTTTTCTTAACAATTGAAATGAGACAAGGACCACACAGCCACAGTTAGCACCACAGATAGCTTTTCATGCAAGGAAGTCAAAGAGATTAACTCTCCTGTATTTTGTTTGCTTAACTACAATAATGATCATGAAACATGTAACATTTTAACAGGATGTAATGTATCATAAAGCAGTTTCACAAGCAAGCCTTCGCTTTAGGCTTGGAAGATGTACTCCACCAAAACTGGAATGGATCCAGAAGATGATCAGAGGGCTGGAGCACCTCTCCTATGAAGACAGGCTGAGAAAGTCGGGCTTGTTCAACCTGAAGAAGTCTCTGGGGATACCTTATTGCAGCGTTCTAGTACCTAAGGGACCCTACAGGAAAGCTGGAGAAGGACAGTTTACAAGAGCATGGAGTGATAAGACAAGGGGCAATGGATAAACTGAAAGGGGGGAGATTTAGATTATTGAGTGCTGAGGCCCTGGCACAGGCTGCCTAGAGAAGCTGTGGCTGCCCCCTCCCTGGAAGTGTTCAAGGCCAGGCTGGATGGGGCTTTGGGCAGCCTGGGCTACTGGAAGGTGTCCCTGCCCATTGCAGAGGGATGGGAACTAAATGAGCTTTGAGGTCCTTTTCAAGCCAAACCATTATACGATACTATGAGTATATTACAAAATCCACAGAGATGGGTCTTTTGAAAGTCCCATTAGGTGCCTAGATAGCTTTAGAAATATGTCCAACCTGTTGTCCAACACACATTTTTGTGCATTGGCTTGCTGTGCCATTATCAACTTACTACACTGTTTAGAAGCCCTCCAAGCCACCTGAAATGGGGCTACAAATTCTGATCTGCCTAAGTCCACAAACTTCATTCTCAGAAGCATTTAACTGCCATGATTTTAATAATCTTATTAATAACCCATGACTAATTTATGTCCATTAATCCTGAAGTTGCAGGAAGTACAATTAAAAAAAATATGGGCATATGATTCAGCCTGAATATATTAATCAGGCACCCAATCCCATCACTGGCTATAGTATAAATCATAACATGAAAAATACACCATAAGTAGCTTTACAAAATTCAAATACCCAGGAAAAACAAATCCCTCAGAAAAAGCCTCAGAAGATAATTTATTGTACAAATAAAACTCTTGCAAATCACTGATGTTTTTCTACTCAAAGTTAAATACTAATCAGTGTGTGATTTCTAATTTTTACATTAAAGTTTGCATAGATTTCTTACCAATAAGCTTGCTGATGTAACAGAATCACCTCACCCCTTCACCACTTCTGCTTTTATTCATAGTGATTTTTTAAAATGGATTTATATTCCTTATTGATGGTAAAAAGATAAAAGGCAATGTACCCTTATATCAACTCATATAACGATCCTTACAAGTAGCCTAGAAAAAAAGGCTGGGCATATCCCAAGAAATAATGTAAATCATAGATCTCTCTTAAGAGTAATGCCATGTTTTACCTCAAGCAATACCACATGCAAAAGTGGACATCTGATTGACAACCATATTAATTTTTAATGCCAGTATTTGCAGTTTTAGCTCTTGCACCAGACATTTTGATTATAATATACTGTTCAGTAAAGGCACTTGTCACTCAAAAGGACAGAAAAACGCACAAAAAAGATGGAGTAGGTATACCGAGAATACAGAGAGGTGAAAAGAAAGTACCAACATTTCATCTCCCAGTATGGATCACCACAGAGGCCAAGCTGTGGAGCAGAGCTGACAAAACAAATACAGTACCATTCAGAGAACACCACCACCTATTTGGTTACATAAAAAAAAACCCCAAAGGCACCAGAATAGGAATGTAATGGTGACAGTGATACCCAGCCCTTTTTCTCTAAGCCTTATTTTTAATGGTAGTTTGAGCAGGCTGTAGCATTCTGTGAAGTACATTTCACATTGTATAGGCTGTATTTTACATAATATAGACTGATCACACACAATATTCACATATTTGTCCATTTTATGCTTTGAGATAGCTTTTCATAATGATCCTGACTGGGAATTTCAAAGGCAGCCTGAAGATACCTTAACACATGACTGGTTCGCTTTCCAGTTCTCTCAGGGTACCTTTTGTACAAAAAGTGGTGGAAAGCCTTACCACCTCCTATGTTGCAAGGTCAAGAAACACTGAAGTATCCAAGTGCAGGAAGCAATAATGGCCTCGGATCACTTTCCTACAAATACTAATTAATAAAGGGATATTTTTTGTTTGTTTCTGCCAGAGAAGTTGCAAAACCTTACTGAAGAGACAGAATTTAAAGAAGCAAGAGCAATTCTCACTCATCCTCTTGACACCCACATTATATTTGTACTATAGACTAGCGCACTATAGCTCTACTTACTACCTAGAGATTGCTTTCAACCAATGGCCACTTAAAGCATTTTTACACCATTGCTTTTAGAATAATTCTCCCAAATCAAACCTATTCTGCTGCAGACAGGCTTTTGTGTTGAAAGACATTTTCTGAAGTAGTATTTATCAAAACCCAAACAAATGATAGAACAATCTAATCAAAACACTGAAATGACTGCCTGATTGTATTTTAAAAATCATAACCTAATTAGAACCGAATTGATTTTTCCGTTAGCATGAAATTAAAACTAATTTCCCTGCACAATATTTACTCTAATATTCCCCAGATGCAAATACAGTCTCATAAAACATTTCATAAAAAAGGTTTTATAATTGTTTCCTGATTTTTTTCATTACATCATCAATTGTATTTATCTTTCTTAACTATCCTTCTTCTTGTCTCATTTGAAAAGGGAGAGATGATGAAACATCACTGAAATTTTTTAACTGCTCAGATACCACAGGCAGATAAAGAGGTATTTTTCAGAGGATCTAGTCTTTCATTTCCTTTCCTAGCCAAACCTGCTCCTGAGATGACTTCTCCTAAATTAATGTTACACGCAGGCTGATAGACAGCAAAAGGTGGCAGACGCTACCTGTTCAATTTCTTTTCAAGAAATGGGCTAGAAAAGTAGATTTGTCGCCAAAAGAAATTCCTCTGTCATCCTTCAACATATTCACAGCTTTCTCATTCAGTGTCACATCTACTGCCCTAGGCTCTTCCTTTCTCTTTGCCACAGAAAAAGTTCCTGAATTCCTGCGGCGTATGGCAGCTTGTACATTGGGAAATTGAACAGTGAGACACTACCTCACTCAAGCACAGACACAATCAGATTTATAGGACTATAATTTCATTTTCTACTATGGCTGCCTTAATGAGGAATGCATGTTTCTATCCAACCAGGACTATTTTTAATGTAATATACTCTTGACCTTGAATGTTCATTGGGTCTATCTGACCAATGGCCAATCCCAGGGCATCCACTCTCTTTAAAGGCAAGATAATGAACAAAGAGAGCTATATAAATATCAAGAAAATTATCTAATTGCCTGAGGAAGTAAATGAATTATAGAATAGCCACCTCAAAACTTTTTCAAATTTACATACCTATGTATGGAAGCACATTACCTTTTGCAAATAGAAAGATGATTCCCAAGCAAGTGACTCTAATGCAACACTAGTGTTGAATGTTAAAGATCTTTCCTGTTTCAATTTCAATGAAACATGCAGGATTCAAAAGAAAAATTAATTCCCAGAAAACTGATTCTCTTTTCAGAAGATGCCTTTTCTTTTGCCATTAGAGAGAAGCAGATGCCTTCTTTTGTGTATATAAACTACTGATTTGTGAATGCAGATTCTCTCAATCTAAAGGAGACCGTATTGTGTCATTTTCACTAACACACAAAATAAAAGCCTTCCTTCTGATTAGGAGAGATCACACATCCTTATTATAAAACTGTGATGGCAGCATCTCCCAAGGCAGCCTTTATAAGACAGTCAAATAAAAGAAAGACAATACTCTTGTGGTAGAGAGTATTGTCTTCTGTACATGGGACACAGGGTCTCTGGACAGGACCTGGTAAGATTTTTACTTTGCAAGCATGTGGTTCATCAAGCAGAGAAGATCCTTCATCCTCAATACCCACACGCCTATTTGCTGCAATACAAGTAAGCAATAAATGGAATTGAGGGCTTGGGAACTCTGATTTCAGTTCACACCTCTGATACAGACCTTAGGGAAATCATTTCTTTCCTCTTTGACTCAGCTCTCTGAATATAAAATGAGGTTAATGATATTTTTATCATATCCTTTGTCCAATTCATCTACTCAGAATTTTTGGGTTGGGGAGGGGGAACTCTCACTGCATAATTCTACAGTAGCCACTGTAACAAGGACAAAACTCTGTTAGGGTGTCTGTTCTTCTCTGTCACCCATATAAATATGATAAATCGTCTACTATTAGTCATCAAGGCTAAAAAAGTTATCACCTCACGAAATGGTGATAACACAAAATGATTCCAGCAATATCCCTGCCATTTATCAAAAAAACAAGTCAGGACTGTGTTGGTGGCGGAACACATAAGCTGACTGATCCAAGAAAAACCTTCCATCAGCAAAATACAAATCCAACAGAGTAGGTAAGTTCCCATTCTGACTCTCTGCTTTCGCATTTGTTTTTGACGCTTTCTTGAAGGAATTGATAAAAAATTACAACTTATGACAGAGTTATTATACCAGATATATTTTCATTATTATTTTCTCTTTTGAAGAGGGCTCTGCAGGCTATAAGCACAAGGATGCTTGTGCAGAGAAGTAAAAACCTAGAATGCCTGAAATGGCAACAAAGATTAAGCAATTAAACAGTAAATTCTTTTTAGAACAATGACATTGCAATGAATTTATTTGAATATGCCTATCTCCCATTTAAGCACTTGCTGTAGTGAGAAAATGTCCTGCTAGAACCAGGCTATGCTAAGTGAATAAATTCAGGGAACCAAGTCTTTCCCTTCTCCTTCTCTTCTAATAATGGGTTAGATTTCTCCAATAATGACAGCAGATTCTACTGTCTAGCCTACCCTGCTTATAAAAAAAACCCAATTACAATCCTGTAATGTAACAAGTATGCAAGTTTTCTCACCTGCTTTGGAAACTCAGTGGCATGTGTGTATTTCACTGTAAAATGCCAGTTAGTGGCGTGTTTCTAGCATTCAGCCGAAGTGCTACACATTTTTCTCTCATTGCACAATTCTCTCATTGATTGCACTCTTTGACAAGCCATTAACTGAGCCTTGTTGGTATTTTTTTTTCTTTGCATTTCTAGGGATGGTGCACATAAATCTGTGTGTATTTTCCCAGGTTTTCGCCTTTTAACACCAACTTACCACACAGTACTGAAACCTGCATCAAATTCTCTTTGTGAATTAGTTTCTCTGAGCCTCTCACAAATCTGTGCAAGAAGCTCCCCCAGTGAAAGCAGCCCCAAGGAAACTGGTTGTCAGTTTTAAAATGCATACTGCAATCCAGCACCACAAAATAAAATTGTCATCTTGCGTAAATACACCATCACTTAAAATTCTTTGGCTATATTACCAGCTAATCACACATTTTAGTCCAGCTCTCTATTACGTTAAACCCATTGTACTGTTTGTGTTTACTTACAGTAGTTTTCCTAAAGCTATTCTTTTTTCTTTAAATATATCATTGAAAGAAACACTAGAAAATCAGCATTTGTTGTTCACCTGTGCCTAGAAGCCATAGGCTAAAATAACACAGCAGAAAATTATCACAAAAGCTTTTGTCTTCTTTAACAGACATATATATGTACATAAAAAGCAGGAAAGCTGGTTCTGGGTGCAAGCCCACAGAGCGCAGTGTCTGTGCACTAAGAAGGAATAGTCGGAGATCCAGCAAAGGGAAGAAGAGGCTGAGATTCACAAAGCTCATCTAACACACAGACTCAGTGCATATTCTCTCAAAAAAATCCTGGTGGGTGACACTGAGCCAGGAGGCAAAGCTGGACCTTCTGTGTTTCCATCCTCTGATGAGGCATTTAAAACCTGAGGGCAGGGGGAGTGGAGAAGGGGGCTGTCCCAGTGCTACCGGGTAAAAGTTTTGTCCTACCGACTGTGGTCTGTGGTAAGGCACTGGAGAACATGAAACCAAGCACTGGTTCACATGAAAGGTTAGATATCAAGCTATGCCCTCTTCAGTAAACCTATAAAAATTATTATAAATATGGCTTTGTCACTGCCATCTATCAACAATTTTGAAGCATTTATTATATACCAGATGTCACATGAAGGATTTGGGTTCCAAAGTGACATGGGAGACTATGGAACAGCATGAATTCTAGGACAACATATTGTGTGTGTCTGTATCTGTCATGGTAATGATAAGAAAGGGCAAGAACGCAGAGGCATTTGCTCCTCTCCAAATATAATCACCATGCTCAGAAATTCCAAAATAACAGCCTCGAATCACTTGTTGGGGTGAACAGAAATGGTAATCCTTGACTGGCCTAAATTAGCTCGAGACCACCACACAGGAAACCTGTCAGAGAGAAAGCTGACAGCTCCAGACTGCAAGGCTGTGTGTCTCATCTTACATATTCATCACCCGAGGTACCACTCAACATCCCAAGCAACAACTGCGCTGAAGGACCAGCAGCACATGTCGGAGCCCACCACTCACAAGCAGTAAAGAACCCAGGGCAGTTGTGGCGTGAGGAGAAGGACTTTCAGAGAAGGACATGCAGTGTGAAATTAGGAAATTAAGGAATTCACTGAGCGGGGGAAGAAAACACTTTAATCTAGAGATTTTTCAGGAAATCCAGATGAATTGTTTAATTTGCACAAGTTAATACTTTCAGAGGCTAAGCAGACCATAAAATAAATGAGTGCACACTGCTTGGGGTCTCCCTCTTGGAAAATGACAAAGATCAAAGACTCCCTGCCTATTTTCTCTCTGAAAAATTGAAAATTAATTGCCTGAATTCACATACCAGTTTATTCAACTCCTGCCTTTTCCAGTCATACAATTTGCATTGACTGGCAGATACTTTTAGAATGCTAACATAAATAGCTGGCCTAATACTCTATGTCAGGGTATATTTTAATTGGTAAAAAGCAATCATCAGTTTTGTTGCAGTAGGGTCATTTTCTGAATGTCAGATATCAAATTAACACAAAAGGAGAAGGTCCCTATCAGAAAAGTTGTGTATCCACAGCCTGTGAGATATAAGGCAGCAAATAAAATCTATCAAGACTGAAGGGCAAACTCAATCCATGAGGAAGACAATGATACCCAAAGTGTTCCTGATCTGTTTTAAGATTAAAAAAACATAAAACAATAAAACCCACAAACCTAACAAAAAACCAAACTAGGATTAAAGCTATAGAACTGAGGTTGCAACATGTATGCTGTATGTATATGGATGTTCATGGCTCCACCTATGCTGCAAAAGCTCAGCATTTGACAGTAACCCTAATTAGTCATAGCTATGGCTGTGATCCATAGAAGCTAACTCAAACAACTCTGGGTGGTCTTTAGGTTGCCTGCCCATCACACATTCTTATAAATTAGTCACCCACCTGTGTTACAAGACAAAAATATTATTACTTTTTATAAAGGCAGTCATGAAATAGGAAGCCTTAGGGTGATGGCATTCATTCCCTTCAAACAATAAAGAAAAGCCTGTGCAAAAGCTGTGCGTGCCTATTCTCCTACTGCCCCACGACCAGCCAGGTGCCATGAACAAGTAAATTCTAAATACTGTGGTGGGTTCTTTGACTTTAACACAGCAGTAGTAGACCTGGGTCTACATAAGCAAAAGGTGCAGTGCCTCTGTATTTTTGGATGACGAATAATGCCTATACAGCACTGATCTAGCTGCAAGGGGGGCAGTTTGTGCCTGTCAGCATCCTGCCTTCATTACCATCCCTCACGGCTTACCTGCAGCAAAGTCATGTCTAGGGCTATAAGCCAGAGTCTTACGTTCCTCTGAAAACCAGAATTGTGTGACTGAGCTGAAGCCCCTGTTTTGTCTTACAAAATCTAGTCTCTACCTCAGGCCACAATTCAAAGCTTCGGAGTCAGAAATCACGTACTGTACTCCCAGGAGTAGCTACCTTTAGCAGCTCCATAGCTAGAAGTTACAGAAGATGTTTTGGAGCCCAGGGGTTAAAGCACTGCATGTTCTTGTTACCCTTAAATATCCAATCAGTTGAAAGTCTGGCTGCCATCATGTGAATAATGTAAATTTTTTCAGCATAAGAACTGAAATGGAAAAAAAACCCAACAATGCTTCAAGGTGACCTTAAGCCATATTTTTTGTCCTTTGTTTTAAATAAAACTTGTATAGCCCCAAATTTGCCTTATTAGCCCTGAAGAATTCTGTGTAAGCGCACCTTCAACACAGAATCAAAATTTTTCCTTTAAGTAGTATTGAATCTAGGTACTTTTGTTATCCTTTTCTTGTAGCTGAAGCAATTTGTTAAACTTGACCCAAAGTGCTCTTCTCAGAGAATATACTCTTACAAGGTTTTTTGCTATTTCTAATCCTAACAGTCTCGATTCCATGATATTTACTCTTCCAAGCTTGTGAGGTAAGTATAAGCTATTTTTTGCTGTTTCAGAAAAATCAGGTCCTTTTTAAAGCTCCCAGTACCTACCAAACATGCATTTTTCTGTCTAAAAGATCGACTTCTCATTATTCTGTTCTACTTAGGACATAGTGAACATTGCTGCCAGGAGACAAGATTGTTAAATAAATTACAGTAGATGTTTATGGATTATACCCATGTACATGGTGTTGTTTAAAAAAAATAAATAATAGTAATAGATAATCCCAAGAAACAAAGAGTGCCATTTCTGACCATTTTTTAAATGCCATCTTTATCAAAATTCTGCCTACAGAGTGTGAAATCAATACATGGATGCTGCTGTAAAATTAACAAGCTCTTCAATAGCCTGTTTTGAGAATTTTTTTCATTGTGAATCATCTCTGATTTTTCTTTTCCTAAATTGCAGAGACATATACATCACTTGACTAATGCTGTGCCATAGCATGAGAAAAACCTACAGGAGGATTTGTTCCCTGTAATGATCTCTACCAGGCATATATTCTTCTTTCTCTGCACAGATAGACATCAAAATTAAGTACATTGGCTTAATTCAGTTGCCATTGTAAGCTCAAATGGGATACAAAGTGAAATCAATATTAGTGAAATAGATCAGACTAGAACTGGAAGGTAATATAATTAGGTTGGCTTTGCTATACTTTGTAATGCTTATCTGTAGTGTTTTACCAAATAGAATATGGGTATCTATTTCTGAAACTGTAGGAGGTTTCAATGCTGTATTGTCCTTACTTATTTCACTTTGAGGGAGCACTTCGAAAAGACCTGTCTGTCCATCTCTGTGGGATTTAGGGCTGCTATATCTTCCTCAGTGATCTGGATATTGTGCATACAAGGGAGATTTGCTTCTTAAGCAACAGCATTAAGAATTGTTTCAATAGCACAATACAGAGAAAGCATTATGTGTTCTGGCCTTAGGAAATGTGCTCTTTACCTCTGAACACAAAGCATTTCCCTGTGTGACAGTCTTGGAGAACAGAAACGAAGAACATGGGGTCTTGTGTCTCTGCTTCTCAGACTTCATCCCAGCACCATCAAATCTTCCTCCATCAACTGGACAGCTTTACTGTGCATCAGCAAGGTGGGGTATGCAAGCAGGCTAGCATCTCCTCAGGGCTTCCAGGAGATTCACAAGTCCTCCCACACCTTTTCTTCGTGCTATTCTTAGTGTGCAGGCCAAGCCTCAGATCCTGCTCAGAGGGTATTTCCAATAAAGTAATTTTGGAGCAATCAAATGCAAATCATAGGCTCCCTCTAATGTATCTGATACACAGATCTTCCCCCAGAGAAAATTATTCCTGAGACCTAAAGTATATTTCAATCATGACTAAAGCTACTTACCTAACTTTGAACACTAAAGATTCAGTGGAGGTAAAATTCTTTCTGAAGATGGTATTAAGAAGCTACATAAATTGTGGCTATACAACCTCTTGATTGACAGAAAACATGCTAAAGGTTTTAATAAAAGAAACTTGAATAATACTCAGATTATCACCAAACATGAGTCTGATGTTCCCCAAAACACCTGACAGATACATAATGAGAACTCTGTCTTGCCAAGACTGAGGAATGTCACATCAGGACACAACTCCTACAGTGCAGTAGAGAAACATATCACTCTTAGGTCATAACAGACAATGAATTACTGCTTTTCTTGCATGTCTTGCCCAGGTTGCCACAAGAGCCAGTGACAGAGTTAAAAGTGGCCTTGCAAAGAGTGTGCCCTAATCATTGAGGAGCCTTCCTCTAATGAGGGCAGGCTGAGGAAGGAAAACGCCTGCTCTTCAGCAGATGCTGGCCTACTTCAGAGAATACCAATTAAGACCCAAGGTTTTTTGTCAGAATTCCCCTTCAAGGACTCAGCATTCAGTTCCTCAAATCTTGAGATTTTATCCTCTCACTAGCTTGCTAGTAGCAGAACAAGTATTTCTGATGCAAAAGTATTTTAATTTATTTTTCATTCCTTATGTCTAACAGAAGAAAAAAGTGGACAAGTTATTTTCTCTGTCCCTCTCTCTTCAATGCTAGCTTCAATGATTTTATCCCCATGGGTTAAAACTTATGATCCCAGAACTTGGTTTAGTGTCAGAGCAAAAAATTAAGGAGGTGTGCAAGAGCCAGTAAAAAAAATACAGCGGGCTGGCTGTGGAGCTGTGACTTCCTGAAGCCACTTCAGTACAGTAGCTCTCCTGCTGAATCTGCTATAAGGAGATTTGATGGCACACAGCATCCATGTATGGACTTCCTAGGGGAAGACTGCATCAGCCTCTCATGGTGGGCATGCTTCCAGATGGAGGCAGGGCTGCCATACAGCAAAGAGAAGCAACCATTCCCTCAGCAGCCACATACAACCGAAACATTATGGCAACTCTATGCCACATGCACACCACTTGCACAATTCCCCAAGGCTTCAGAAGTAAAGAGGAATGCAATAAACACTCTCAAAGAAGGGGAAAGAGAAGCAGGTTTGACACAAGGCACAAAACCACTGTGAAATGGATTACAAGAAGCTCCTAAACGGCTGGCATTTGTGGTTAATAACCCAAAGCAGAAAAAAATTTGAAACCATAAAAGCAAATCTGGGAGCAAATGACAAAACCTGTTTTCCCTGTTCCTGACTTAGCTCTTGCAGGGCACGTGGGAATGACCTTACTTCAGTGGGTGAAGCAGCACAGCACAGGAGCAATAACAGAAATGGAAGGGCAGCACCACAGGGACACTGGTGCAATCATGCTGACGCACAAGGACAAAAGAACTAGGAGGAGATGGGAAAATTAGTGCATGAAAATAAAAGAAAGGAAATCACTTGAAATCAGATTTTGATCTCATTTAGGATTGTATGTTTTTCTAGTCTGCTACCCATTTTCACAGGTAACATAAGCCAGAAATAAAAATTACAGTAACGTCTCACAGATACATCATAACTCTAATGTTTCTGTCTGATTGAGGGAATGACACAAATTACAATGTATGTCAAGGATCTCATTTGTAGACATATATCATAGACTATGAGAAAAAAAACATTTCCTGTTTTTTAAGTAAATTAGAGTAAATCCTATAAAAAACAGCATTAATAACATATATATTAATTTTAATAAATGGTAAACAGGCTTAGATACAGAATATATGTCACAGCTGTCATACATCGTAACAGACCTGGAGGGATCTATATTGCATGCAAACGCATCAACATTGCTTTAGTGCTGGATCACATCTTGAAATACAGAAAGATATTGGATACTACAGTAAGAAGCTCACATAAACCCACAGGAAAGTGCTGAATGGTAAAGAGCATGAGAGGTTTTAAGGTGAGATGAAACTAATACTGAAATTTCTACCATAATCCAAGACTGATTAAATGGTAGTCTACACAGATGTGGTCCAAAATCTGATAATTTTGTCTAGAACTTGTCAAATACTGTATGAAATCACATGTTATTCTGGGACCCACCTTTTTTTTTTTTTCCCCAGCATTTTGGATAGTTATTGTGCTTTCTGCTACCCATCATGACAGCATCTGCAGCATGTAACCATCCCAACATCCCTACATCTGGCAAACTTCTTTCAGATCAGGCTGATAGAAATTACTGGACCTCAGTCAAATTAATCAGTAGACTCTTCACAAAGGAAGAGCTTTGCTATGAATAAGGGAATATATTACAAAAATAATCTCATTCTTCTCCATTTTAAAAGGACAAAAGGTTTTCCTTCCCCTTGCTACTCTGTTCAGTGTAGTGATCCAGAACCACACTATTCTAATTGTTAGAGACCTCTTTTCCACACCAAAATATTCTTTTCCCTTCCATGTGTTGTGTCCTCATGCATAGGTAGCAAAGGTCCACAAACCAAAATTCCTGTTTGCAGGCTCAGCAATGCTCCTTCAACAAAACAACTTCATCCCCTTTGAACAACATATTGGCCCTTCCTAGCTGCTCTTCCAGATTGAGTTGATCTCCTTTGCCCCTGTTTTTGTTAACGGCATCTTCTCCTGTCTAGCTAGTGGTCCCCGGAATCACAGAAGCGCTAGGTTGGAAAAGAACTTTGAGATCATCAAGTCCAACAGTACATATTCTCTACTAAACCATATCCCTAAGCATGTAGAATTGCACTAAATGTTACAGTGAACAATACTGCATTGTCTTTACCTAGAAACTGTCTGATTAGCCAAGCAACACAATTATGTTAGTCCAGTAAAATCCATCTTGATTAATCAGTGATACCTTTTATCCATTTCCTATTTACCTTCAGGTATTCAAATTTTTTTTACCTTCAACTTGTAGTACAGTATAAACTTCTAGAACTTCTTCTGTATATATCTCAGATTCAGTATTTATCTTCTCACTCTTAGATGGCTTCAGTAGAAATCCTTGCTGTCAAAATTTCCAAATTATAAAGCAATCTCTCCCAAAGGCTGGAGCAGATTATCTGGGTCCTCAGACTTGAGTATATTAAACCCTGCCACTACATTCAGTGCAGGCATTTCCACTTCCTTGATCTTTTGCCTTTGAGTCCATGGTCAGTACTGTCATCCTGCTAAGTATGCATTTAATTCTAGGTCCATCTTTAAATCTTTAACATTCTCGCTGCATAGATGCCTTCTACCTTTCCTTATTCTTTTGTGTTTAGATGGCTTCTAGAGTTTTCTTGACAGACTAATCCTCTACCTCCATTTAGTGTCCTCTGAGTCAGAAGTTATGAACTATTGTTCCATAAACGTAGATAGCTTCCTTTCTCATTACCCAGAGAAAAAGTCTTGAAGACTAGACCTTGTGCTTCTCTAATGTTAAGGAATCCAGGCGTAAAGTTGTGAAATGTCACTAGCAGATGACTAACCTAGTTTCAGAAACATTTAATATATCAAGGGTTATTTGAAGGCATAAGGTTGCTTTGGCATCCAGTTTTTCACCCAGCGTTGTCATCTAACTGCCAAAGGAATCAATGTCTTTCCTATTAATTATTTTTAAATTAACTTGCCTTACACAGAAGTTTGATCTGTAGTACAGCAAGAAAGTAGTTTAAATTGCAGTTGCACATTACAATTTCTTTAACACAGTAACATCCAATTTCAGTTCATATGTTAAAGATCATTAAAAAATATTGCTATTGTTAGAAACAAACTGCAAAGAGGATTTAACCTTGAATAAAGATTATTAAAGAATGAATATGCATAAAAATGCATCTTGGAAAACATTGAGAGTTAGACATCGATTTCTGTCTGGTTATGTGACCTCAACTGGGCATGAGAATAGTATTTGCAAAAAAAATGGATAAAACTTAATTCTCATCTTGAAGGAGTCTCAGCTCAGGGGCTAAAATACGAAATTTTTTGCTAAGAGGTGTTCTGGTTTTATAGCTGACACCACTAGAACATGAAGGTAGTGATCATCTCTGAAAGTGAAGCTGTTCTTTGTAATTATGTCTGTTTAGACAGAGGTAGCTAAACTTTAAATCCTCCTCCTTGAAATTTTTTTCTATATAACAGTAGTGAAAAAGAAAGTGCATTAATCACAATGCTCAAGCCTGAGTAAAAAATCAGAGTGAAGCCTTGTGCAAACATACTGAAAGGCAAGTGATGAGATCATGGAATTTTAGAAATCAGTGTGGGGTCTGCATTTGACTTGACCTGGATCACACTGTTTAAGCTTAGATTCATTCCTGACTGTATTATAAGAAGTCATTGCATGATGCACCCAGATATGGAAAAGGCAAAAAAAGGTGACGATAGTCGTCCCAGGGGCACTGAAATGAGTGATGCTTTATTTTCAATTCATTTGTTCCTCATGGCTGACTTTTTTTTCTTAAATTAATATAGTGAAGGTAACAGTCAGAGACCCCATCACTCTTATTTTTGTTTAGCTTCCCCCATGGACAAGAGACAGTTTGAGCTGCAGTCTGCCCCATGCTATGCACACAACCTCTGACCAGGAGTCCCAGCACTGTCTGCCCCCCAAGGGGACAGCTGGATACCAGCAGCTGATGACAGGACAGAGAAAATTATTTACTATCTTTTGGTTGGTGGCAAGCTGAACTAATGGGTTTAGAGGTGAAAAATTGTACTTGATTTTCTTAAGAATTCAGTATTTTGCAGCTTCCTATTATCTTGCTGTATTTCGCTGAAGTTATACAACAGGTTCAAACATTTATGGGAGAATTAGGGAATACATGTTCACATTCACAGGGTGATTTCAGACATGTCACTTTTACAAACTGGATAAAAATCAGTTTATTTACCCAAGTGGCCAAAAAGAAGTTGCTGGAGAAAGACTGAGTCACTGGAACTGTGCAGCCTTACCCTAGCTCAGGTTCTGGTCTGCTTTCACATGAAAAATACCAAGTAATTTGGTGAAAATGGGAAAAAGAGCAATGAGCAATACTAGTAACACCCATAACATCATGTTTGCCATCTCATTAAGGGTTTACATTAAGGTAACTCAAGAGAATCTTGGCAGAAAGAAGCTAAAGAAAAGCTTGATCTAAATCAAGATACAGGTATCCCAAAAGAGAGGGTTGAACTTTTTAATTCTCATGCACAGCATACAAGGTGATGACTGGCAGCATTTTTTATGCAAGTCTCACAAAAATTAAGTGTAAATATGACATATTTCTAAGTATATAATGTGCACATTAAAAATACTGTCTAAAGATATCAACTGTACAGAGCATGAATAACACACTGACAAGCTCGTGAAAGGCTGATGTTCTCTGAGCTCATCACTGCATACTTGAACGGGGCATGAATATTTTATATTCATGCTAACTGTCACAGTGCAAGTTGAGCTGTTTGTACTAGAAAGGCATACACATAGCACTACTATTCATGTTTACATTTACCCTGCAAACGTCAGCAAAATGTTTCCTTCTTGTAAGCATCCTTTCTTCCTCTCTTGCTTTTTTGAATTCAGACATAAGGATATTCAAAGGGACCACAAAGCAGCAGGTTGAAAAAAGAAAGATAAAAGTGGTTTCTGGGTTTCCAACCTAGGGAGGAGGCAAACAGGACCTTATAATCCAACACCGACAGCAAGTTACCGAACACTAGCAACTGCTGGGAAACGGCCCTTGCTAGGTGCAGATTAGAGAGCAGGGGAGGGGGAGAAAAGGCATCAGAATAACATACACATCCAGATACCTTAGAACAGTCCATCAGAAACTGGAGAAGCAAATACGGTACTTGGAAATGATCGCCAAAGGTGGCAGTCCTATAAGCTTTTATCCTATAAGCAAAATGCAAATCTGTGTCTGTTGTCCTCCCATCAGCTCATCTGATATTAAGGGAAGGACAGAGGATTGTCTACTTCATGCAGTGAATCATCCAGTAGCAGACTGTGCAGCACCCCTCTCTGAACAAAGATCATACCATGTTCACCAGGACAATCAGAGAATGGTTTTTAGAAGAAACTGCTCCACAGCATTCCCACTAATTATCTTCCCTTCCCAACAGAAGAGAATAACACTCCCACTTCACCACCACAAAATGACCCTACACATTGCAAGTTTGCATGTACCTAACCCATCATCAAAAGGGTCTCCTTACAGTGGCTGCATTCATGATCTCCTTGCATGTATTTTGAGGATTTTTTTCCCTACAAGCACGTTTGGGCACAGTGTGACTTCATAACAACAAAACAGTTAATAATTCTTCTGGTCCTAAGCAAGGGTAAAAACATACAATATAAAGTATACCAGTCTTTCAAATCCTACTTTAAGGCTATGATATGGCTTCTGTTGATAGCTGTATAGAAATCAACTTCCAGTCTTCTGACAAAGCATCACTTAAGGTTTCCGAGACAGCACTGAAGACGCACCATCCAGGACTCTCTTTTAAACCTGCTTCATAATGACTGGCATTTTTAAGCCACACTACTGCAGAGAAAAGATTTTTTTTGTTTGTTTTTTTAACAGTTCAGAAAAATTCAAGATATCTGATAAAGGAGGAACCACCAGAACCTGGAGACAGTGAGACTTAAAATGAAATATGAAAGAAAAGCTCAGTTTAGCTCTTGCATTGATGGCAGACTATTAACCACTTAACCACTTTCTTACTTGTGCATTCCTATACATACTGATATCTACTACTAACGCTTAAACTCAGTGCTCAATTTTACTTCACTTAAATTAAAAAAGAAAAAATTTTCACTTTTTTTCTTCAAATAATTTTTTCATACAACATAAGCACAACTCAAGCCATTTCAAATATACAGTACTGTACATACAGACTTCTCTATCCCTCTCATCAAGTCATATATATGAGGGAAGAGGAAGTTAATATCCTGCTCCCCTACACTGAATTTACCCACATGCTCTGGTGCATAAGAACTATTTAGTGAATCGATGTTCCTTTGGCCCAAGGTGTTCCCAAATGATTAAATAAGAGCCATGCATTTTTCAAAGGTTGTGCAATTTGAAAACTGTAAGGGTTACCATTGTATTTAGTACAAGAATCCTTTTTCCTAAAAGATTACCATAGTGAGCTTGCAATTTATTTTTTTTCCTAATCATGCTGCACATCATCTTTATTACAAGTCACCCTCATTGCCTTGCTAATAGACCAGCTTAGCAAAGTTAAACCTCAAGAAATCACATCACACTATTTCTTCCCTTCCCCCCCTTCCTGTGTCTTTGCCTGTAGTATTTTGAAAAGCACAGATAATAAATTCCTACCCACACTACTAAACCAGTCAAGTTATCTAGGAGACCAAGTGGTTTCTTTTTTCCTGCCTTCTGTGGTCTCTGCAGTCATTAAATAGTGAGCAATAGTCTGAGATTCCCTGATCACACTGCAAGTTGCTACATCTCCATTTATGCAGGAGCTATCTGTATTTTCTCTAAGTTATTGAGATGCAGTTGAATGTAATCAAATCTTGTCAAGATAAGGTAAGCTTTGGCACTACTTCTGTAGGATCAACGATAAGTCCCTGATTTGGAGTATCAGAAGCTGCCAATGAGTCACAACACCTTTGAGTTCCACCAGAAGTTTTAGGCATGTGCCCAAGAGGGTTTCTAGATTACAAGCCTATAATGCCCTTCTTTCATGCCCATATACACAAACTTCTTTCATGTCAATATGCATAAACCTTTTTTAAAAATAATTATCAAAAGAGGTTGGTGAATCTGTGTCTGTCTCGGTTTTTACTGTCCTACAGTCTTGGATTCTTCTGCCCTCACTCTAGAAGAATATTAACACAGAACAGCTACACAAAAAAAACCCTACCTACCCAGTACCACAATGTACTGCCTGCAGAGTTACAGGGCACAGAAGACCAGCCTAGTGTCACTGTCCCCATTGACTTCCACAAGTAGGTCAGACCACTTTCCATTGCACGTGTTTCACTCCTTTTGTGCAGTCCTCTGAAAGTCAATAAGCTACTTTATTTTCAGGGACAACAGAATATATACTGTCCACAAACACACACACTAACTTATAACAAGGCATGAATCTATAGGCCTTTTCTAGTGAGACACTCAAAAAGGGAGGAGGGAGAGGGAGGAGGGCCCCTTTGACTGGTACCAATTATACACTTTTCCAAGTCACAATAATATACCACTAATATTATCCAGAGGGAGTCCCTTTGGCTCCATTCTCTTAGCTGGTGTTTCTAACTCTACTTTACAGAAGGATATTCAATAAATGAGGTATTTCTGCGACCTACAGCAAGCCTGCACACAACTGTTTGTGTTATATATGAGTTCATTTTGCTCACTGGCACTGCTCTTTGGTGGCTGTTACAGCCCATAAAGCCATCTGTTAGGAACACTCAGTCATAAAGTTATTAATGCCTATAGCCTAAAACCAACCCTAAGTAAATAAACAGTACCAGAAGGTCCACTGCAAAATTCTGGGATGTTAAATACACAGGAAATACACAGACCCATAAATCTTTTTAATAGTTCTATGTGCAATTATGTATTCACTTGAAATTCAAATAGCATACAGAAAGACC
Organism: Porphyrio hochstetteri; assembly: GCA_020800305.1. Classification (NCBI taxonomy): domain Eukaryota; kingdom Metazoa; phylum Chordata; class Aves; order Gruiformes; family Rallidae; genus Porphyrio; species Porphyrio hochstetteri. Next base: position 60,954,560 of record CM036908.1, on the reverse strand, counting down.
AGACAGAAGTTGCTTCTAAAAGTGTGCACTGCAGATTTGCCTTAGAGTTGAGCCCACAAGAAAAAAAATCTGGGATACTATTATGAATCCTTGTGACGTTTAGAGCTAATAATAGAAAATTACACAACTAGAAAAGAAAGTTCCAGACAAAAAAAATCTCAAGACACACATTGTCCTCAAGATTCAAAATGCAGAGAACAAAGGGAGAGCACCCCAAGCTTGAATCATTCAAATTCTTGAGAGGACAATAAAGACAAGTTATTTGTATTGCATATGTGGCATTTGCAAGCATAAAGAAAATATTAAGAAACTAAGTACAGCTGAATCTTTATCACTGCAATGGCAAGTCTCTTGAGTAAGAGACACAGGACTGTCACCTTAGTCACTTGGTGCTGGCTCCTACCTTAACATAAAGATGGAGCCTCTTCATGCTTCATCACAGCTCCCTTCAACTGTGCTTACCAAGGAGGTCACCAGAAGGCCAGCACAGAGCCTGGCCTGTCAAGTCTCACGCATGGGATGTGAGACAGAGTCAGCTCCGCTTCCCATCCCTCCCACAGCTAGGGCCATATTTCATGTATGCCCAGCACAGAAGAGCAGCCTGTCCCCGTAGTCTGGTAGCCACAGATATCAACAAATAACATCAGCTAGACATACTAAGATCTACGCATCTGCCTCAGCAGAAGAGAAGCTGCAGGCATTAGCATGTCTTTTTGAAAGAATATCTGGTCTTAATGAGGCTCATTAGCTCCCTAGCTGGAGTTCAACATCAACAGCAATAAGACCAAGTCTTTGCAGGCTGGGCACATGAAGAAGTATCTGGTTTACAAATGCCAGCCCTGCAAAGACGACCAAGACTTGGCTAATAACAGACAAATGTTCATTGCCTGGAAACCTGCTGGCCCACAGGGAAGCTAACAGAGTCAACAGCTCTGTCATGCTGGGGAAGAGGACTGGACATGTGTACTTACGTCAACAGCTAAATCAGTAAGGCTGCAACATCAGCTGCTACAGCCAGTAAGAAGCATTAACAGCCTCCAGCCAACATAAATATGTCTGGTATAGGATGCCCAAACCAGCACACAGTGTAACCATCTGACATTAGGCATGCACAAAAGGTGCTTCCACTATCAGTACTGCCCATGGCACCAGCCTGCCACACCATACGCCTGATCTCTACAGTTCCAGACATTGTTTCCCCAGCAAGACAACATCCTCAGGACACCTGTGGGTTATGATGAGCCCCTGTGGGGGACAAGACACAACACCTCCCAACCCCAACTCCAAGCACCAACGGAGTACTAGAACTAGTGCATGATATAATACCACTCACTTCTATAGAAGGCAAGATTGCTCTAAAGAACTCACCCATCTGAAGCCTTAACCCCAACACCATCAGCCCCTCAGGAGTTTACTGGAATATACAATAACATTCCTTAGTTTAGATGACTTTGGAGAAATTTGAAAGGAAATCTCCAGATGTGTGTCCCTCATTCTACTTAAAAAATTGAGCAAATCTGCTAATTGAGAATATTTCCTATCTCCTAGTATCACAGAATCACAGAATAACAAGATTGGAAAAGACCTTTAAGATCATCAAGTCCAACCATTCACATCCTAAACTAAACCATATCCCTAAGTACTTCATCTACCCTTTTTTTGAACACATCCAGGGAAGGTGACTCGACCACCTCCCTGGGCAGCCTGTTCCAGGCCCTGACAACTCTTTCAGTAAAAAATTTTTTCCTAATATCCAGTCTAAACCTGCCCTGACACAGCTTCATGCCATTCCCTCTTGTCCTAGTAACATCTGTCCAGCTTTAAAACCACAGTAATCCACCAGAAGTCAAAAAGAAATTACTTTATGTTTTATTCTCTTAAATAAAGGCTTCAAAGATCTTCTGATTATAGCACCACACAGAAAATAGGAAGATTTTGTTCTGAACAGTTGCTTGCATTTCGCTACAGCTTAAAACTGTAGTGCCCTTTCCATCTCACCACACTTGGTTTGTATCCACAACTTGGGCACCTTTTGCGTTTTAACTTAAGGTTTTGTTTCTTAATCACAGAGGGAAGGAGTTGAGCCTTGTGCAAGTCACAGACACAGATCTATGTTGCACATCTGGGTTTTCTCTGCGATTGCCAACTTCCATGAACCAGCTTGTGATTTTTACTGTGACACATTTTGACATATAGAAAAAAAAACAAAAAATACCTTACATGTGTTTATCAGTGTTAAGTCTTTTATTATTCTAGATTTTTTTTTTTTAATGACAGAGATCTGTAGAATAGGAATTGAAGAGGAAAACCCAGACTGGACCTCGTAACAGAGGATGTTTCATAAGGAAATGGACTACAATAATCATAAATCCTTCCACACCTGCAGACTGGTGCTGTAGTTCAATTTCCAAACTTCCAAATCCTGAATTATATCCCTAGCTCCCATATAAATTTTCATTGTGACTGTTGATAAATTATTCCGTTTTTCTGTGTTTCATGTCTGCCACATAGGAACAGTTGTTTGGTTTTTTATCTGTTTCTTTAGAAATTAAGATTTTGTGGAGAGGAGAATAAGAAGTGACAATAATGGTGGAAACTGTTTCTTAGCTAGGTTCTTAAGTGCCCGAGCAAGGCTTGATTTTCTGGGTGTTACTGTATTATCTAAGAAATTTCCCTAAGTCACAAGAAAATGTTGCTGCCAGAATATATTTCTAATAGTAGCAAAACTTGAGGCAAACAGTAAACATCATCTTCAATGACATTCTTTGATGCATCTTTGATCCATTTGCATGTCCCCTACACCCAGCCCACCTGACCATGAAAATTCCTCAGTGAATCCAGAGTCAATCCCTACATACTCCCAGGATAGCATTTTCCAGTTTTCTGCTATGCAACAGGTTTCCTTTGAGAGCAAGGGGACTCAATAAATCCATATTTTCTAAATTATATATGTTGAAAAATATTCTAGGCACTCTATAATTAGCCAGCAAGGAAAAGCATTTCTGATTCATTAGGTCAACTTTAATGGTTTCCTCATTAAAAGTTTTTGCTGTTAAGCTGACAGAAGCTAGAATTTAATAGTAGCTTCCAGCACTTTCTTTATTAGCCGATCTCTATTGAATCAGTCTTTATCACCTGAAGAGATATTTTAAATGGAAATTCCTCAGCCCCGAGCAACCTAGATTGACCAAAGGCCTAGAGATTGCTCTGTCCCTGCTTTAATAAACTGACTGTATATATTTCTGCAAAGGTCAGTCCTCATTAGTCAGCAATGGCTATGCAAGATTTAACACATTATAGCCCAGCACTAATTTGTCACTTGTTGATACTGACATACTCTTGTTGATATTAAATAGTTATAGGATGGAATTTATAAATATGAATCTCTGGAGACCTCTCTCTAGAATTTTTCTCTGCCACCCAATTCAGGGCAGTTGGATAGTTCTGTGGTCTGGACAAGCTAACTGCTGTTAACGTGGCAAAATATACAATTAAGTTCCTTTACTGTCCCCTCTGAATACAAATCAAAAGTGACAGGCTTATATTCTACATACCTGGGGTATAGTACTTTTACAGGTAGCTCACGGAAGCTTAGATTCCCCTTTGTCATGTTTCAGCCAAACCAAACCACATATCATGGTCGTGTTCTTAGGTTTACAAGGGGATGGGATTCTTTAAAAGGGCAAAATCACTGTCCCAGCTGCCAGAGAGCAAGCTCACTCAGTTCTAGACAGTAATAAGCTTGCACAACTCGGTTATTTCAGAATATACAAACTGCAAATACAATAAAGAAATGGGCCCGCTGAGTCCAATCATGATTTTTCTATTTTAATTAAAATTTATTCTCCTCAGGAGATTAACTCGATTTTTTGATGCCTCCTTAATAGGCATCTTGCTCTGCGTTTGCAAGTCACTTAAAGCCACCTCCTATTCAAACTTCTACTTTCTGTAGGGAATTTAAGAGTATTCTAGGATAAACACTTGTCTAATATCTCAGAATTCAGGAGGTGGGGATTCAATCCACGTATTTCACTGAGGCTGCCTATGACCTTGAAGAAACTCTCAAGGCTTCCATTTCTGCAGACACAAAATAAAGGTGACATTTGCCTTCTCTCACGTTTGGTCTATCTTGTCTGTCTGGATCATAAACTCTATGTTGGCAGGGATTCCCTCTCACAATTTGTTTGTAAAATGCCTAGTGTGGCACTTTACAAGCTGTAGCAGCTAGTCCAATACAAATTAAAAATAGTAATTCATATGTCAACATACTGCTTTTTCCCCCCCATCATAAGCCTTCTTAGGTGCCTTAAGTGATTTTTTAAATGGTATCAGATGAAAGAACTGAGGAAGAGAGGTCGCATGAGGTGGGAGGACATTGCCAGAGGCAGTTCAGCTCCCTACTTCTTCCATCTGATCAAGCTACCTCAAACACTAATTGCATTAATTTGGAATTTAGCAAATTAACAAGGGAACCTTCTTTGGTAAGACACTGCAAAGGGCACAGAAGGGAGAGGACTTAAGTCTTGGCCAGGATGTTTGGTTTTGCAGAATTCCCTCATTATAGGGATTCATGAGCTCAGCTGGTAGTGATATTGTTCCTGTTAATCTCCTCTTGAGGAAAACCAAAACTGGCATATTCAGCGTTACAATGCAACCCATAGCTGCAAAAGCTTGCTGGCACAAGAGTGACCTTGACATCCTTCATTGCTGCCTTATGATGCTAATGGAGGACTAATGCAGGGAGGAGGCGACAGCAGCAAAATAGGGAAGAGATGGGGAAGTGTGTGGGCAGTAAAGTAGCAATGAGCTTTCAGAACTCCTCCATACAGACCATAAAAAATGGCCAAGGGGAGTATTTGCAGAACCATTCTCTGGAACCAGGATGAAATAATTCAGCTTGACAGCAGTTTATAGACTCAGTGTAAAATAAAATTTAATTATGGATGAGGAAAACAGTAAGCACTATAGTAGCACCAGCAAGTGGACACCTTGAGCTCCACATACAGTTTGTATTACTGTGGTCACTTCTAGCTGCCAAAACATCTCAACCTCCCATGTTTACATTAGCATATGTGTTTTAAGTACGCTCTTTTTGTTGCCATCAGCAGCATCAGAATAGAGGTCAAGGTTAGCTGTGGAGAATGACTGTAAAAGTAGCATCCAGTCCTAGGCCCTCTTCCAGTTTTTCTTTGGGTTTTTTTTTTGCTTTTTTTTTTCACAAAAACAAACCATGGACAAGCTGCAAAGTGGCAGACTTCTTGCTGTACAGAGTAATCTTTAAAGTAGGAAATAACAGGAAGGCTTAGAGGCATATGGAACCCATTAGAAATGGCATGTTTGCAGGGACAGATTATAAATTGGATCAACTAGAAAAGCATCTAAAAAAGCCTGCCTACAGCTCTATCTTGTGTGAACTGTCTCAATCCAGCTTCTGCCATTTCTAACCAGAGACTTCACTTTTCCATAATTTTTTTCATTTTACCACATTTGGAAAATGCCCCTAAGTGATGACAGCAGAAGCCCCACATACATACTGTAAGACCCACCCTGGAGCAGAGAGAAAGAGAAGAGGAATGAATGGCACACTCATAGGCATGGCAACATGTAACCATCTCCAATGTTTGTCATAACCTGAAAGGAACCATCTGATCAGATACCTGGATGCTACAGACACACGGCTGCTGCCCTAGCCTTAAGTCCCTAAGTGACTGACATGGGGGTGCTCTCCTACAGCTCCACACTTCTTGTGAGTGTAGATTTCTGTTCCTTTCCCAACCACTCCCCCACCCCCTCCCTCTTGTAACTTCTGGAGTTAGACAGCTAACTTCCCTGTTTTATGCAGATGCAGTGAATTTCAACCTAAAAGAGTAACAACCAGTCATTCATTAAAATCAGACATGCAAAACAAATTTAGCTAAGCTGATTACTGTAATGTAGTAGCCAAGAGCACTGTTCAAATTGACATGGGAGAAGAAAGGCCTTTGATACTCTCAGTACAACGAGCTGTCTATTTTTGTGAAGTCTCATGTTTCCTAATTACCTTAATACTATAAGAATTAGGTAATACCAATGTACAATCACCCACACTGGGCTGGGTTCACAGCCTCTCGCTCCACGGTGCTTACAGGGAATGCTAATCTGATAGGAGAAGTCTGGCTGTGACAGAAACGGTGTCAGGAAGCTTCTTTGCAACAATCAGCTGCACCTCAGGATAAGGAAAACCCTAAAATGCCACAGGGCAGAACTCACAGTGGAGGAAGAAAAATGCTACAGGCATGCTGTCAGCTCCAAATACATCCTCCTGAGTTGTGCCTTGTCCCCTTCCTTGATCAAACCTTTGTCAGTAATAGCTGTGCTACAGAGGACTGTCCCCTTACCCCAGAAAGTCCCTTCCCCACCCTACCACAGACAAAAATGAGGATGAAGCGGTGTCTTCCCTCAAGCGCTGTCAAAACAATTCTACTTTCCCAGCCACGTATGTCAGAAGGTACCTAAAACACACACTCTCACCCCATGCATCACCTCCACAGTCTGTGCACAACCCACACTGACTCTCACTATGAACACACAGCAAAACAGTGCAGCTATGGAGGTGCCCTCACTTAACCCGAGAGGAAGGGAGCAGTTCCCGGAGAAGGTTAAATTTCCATTCACCCAGCCTTTTCCAGTAACACTCAGATTCAGGCTTGACAGAGTTGCATAGGTGATGTTGGATGTCAGGTGAGATATATGCTGCAATAGCTGAGCATGTCAGTACCGGTAGACATGAAGCAGGGCCTTCTGTGCTAATCCCATGGTGTGTGCTTCACACCCCAGTATTTTAGTCTGTGTATTTATTTATGGGCAGATTTTGAAAAAGAAAGCAAAGCATCCTAAAATGGGAACAGATGGGGTCTGACTATTATCCCAAATCATTCTGTGACAGAGAATAAAAACAAGCAAGGCTCATGTGTGGCAACCTGCAGTGCAAGACACTAAGCAGACCCTGCTGACAACCCATATCTTACTGCTGAAGAACTGGCTCCCCTTTCATGTGCTTCGGCAGAGTTACTTCGAGTTCAGAATAGTAAGAATAACGAAAGGAATCGGCCTTTGTGTGACAAACAAGGCTAAGATTCAAACTTTGGCTCTTGGCATAGAGAAAACAGAAAACCAAGTAGCTCGGAGCAGTGTTAAACTTTCTACAGATACAAATTGCTCTTTCATGCATGATACATACAATTACAGCATGCTTAAATCCTGGATTATTGGGACAATAGGTTGTAGCGGCTTTAATCCAAGTGAGTCATTAAGCTGTGCCACTTCAGTAGGAATCTGCATACTTAAAAAGTGTCTGTGTATCATGCAGTCCATCTGTGTAACACACAGTCCATACAGCCCGGCTCCAGTAATTAACTTAACTACACTTCCTCATGAACATATTGCTACCATGTGTATACATTAGCATCTTGGCAATATTTTCTTTTTGTAAAAAGATTGAAAGTATTAGTGCCAATGTGGTAAATCTGTCTACGTCTGTCTGTATGTCTAAGCCTTATGGCTGTTCACAGGGATTGTCTCTCTCTCTCTCCCCCCCCCTTGTGTTAGACTACCAACTGCTTTGGAAACTTCTTTTTCCATTTCAAATGCATTTTGTGCTTCCATATTGAGATAAACCCCCCAGGAGATGACTAGCAAGACTCCTCCATCTGAGTCAAGGCTAACAAAGGAAGGCTGTTAGCTGCTGAGGACGGCGAGTTGAGTTGGAAAGCTTACAGGGGAAAAAGGCAGTTACCACCCGGTGAAAACCAGGTTGTCAGATTGCACTCCAGAGGGACAACCGTACAGGTCTACTGAGAATCTTCAATGGCTTATCAGTCTCATCATATAATCTGAGAAATTAAAAAGGAACACCTAACAGGGTAGCACGCTAGCAGTTTTAGATTCACAGTTCAGGGAGAGACTATGAAACTTGAAGAACCCTTGTCAAAGCCAGGCTGTTCAGAGACTGATAGAAACCCCAAAACACTGAAGAGTAGCCAAAAAAAAAGTAGCAGATGCAAGCAAATGAAGTCAGCTTCTTTCTTTGATCTCTGCAAGTCCATCTATACTGCATAATGGATGAAAACCCCTGAAAGCCAGTAACCCACCTCAACTGGTAAGCCCACACATCACAGCACGCTACAGTGCAGATTTACCATCTCAGACCAGTTCTGCACTGAAGAGCAGCCAGCTCATCTCCAGTATACTGTTCAAGTGTTCCTGGAAGTAACCACAGTGAGAGCCAATACAGGTATCCAAAGCACAGATAAGCCATTCCTTACACTGTCCAGGACTGGTATCAAAGCCTTTGTAAAGATTGAAGGTGGCCCATTTCAACATATACTGTCCTAGATAAATAACATGCAATCCAAATAGAAAATGTGGAAAACATTCCACATCCTGTGGAAAACATGCTTATTCTACCAGAGCAAGACTAATCCAAGCTACTGGAAGACACTGTCTTAATCATATGAGAAATTCCTAAATAGAAGACCTGCACCTCTGGATGGCACCCACAAAGGTGAGATGCAGCTGCCTGGACCCTACTCCCCTCTCCCAGGCTTTCTGAGGTGAAGCATGTGGAACCCCACTAAAGTGATGTTGTCCAGACCCAGCAGCAGGGACTTTACCAAGGCTGTAACACCACTATCCTTATATTCAGACTTACAAAAAACCCCAGAGAACTATTATTTATTCAGAAGTGCTTTGCCAAAGAACTGCCAGAAAGCTTATTAAAGCACAAAGCAGTAGTCATGCTGTTTAGTCATATAACTGTAAAGGATAACAAAAAAATTCTAAACAATATTTGGTACATCATTGCTCCCCAGCTGCAGCTATACATGCCAAGTTTTACCACCAGGAAATAAATGGGAAAGATGCATAGGGAGAATCCAAATAGACCCCTGACTCTGAAGTTTTACTAAGCCATGCCAGAATTATGATTTGACATTACCTGCTAAGCAGTGCTTTGAGAATTCCCTTCCCCATTCCTTGTAACATCTCTAAACAGAAAGATATACCTTAGGAAAAAAAATATTTAATTAGCATTTCATTCATTAAAATCAAGCTTGTGACCTGAAGATTTTTACATCCTAGCTAGGATTACTAGTAGGTAGCAGATTAAAAAATGAAGGTTCTTTGATTTTATGGACTCCTCAAATGGGACAAAAAAGCCAAAACACAGAACAGTTTACATAATAAAAATTACACTCTCCCCCCACTCCAAGATAAATGAAATGTATCTACATATTTAAATCTGTCTTGATGGTGAGCTATATCCACCTAAGTCATCCCTGGGAAATGCTATGTCAGAGCCTCAGGTTTTAATCCTCCTGACAATAGTGGCGAACCCATCTTCACCTCCATGAGACCTCTATCTTCACACCATGGGACTTCTACAAAGTCAGTTAGCAGAAGTTCTCCATCCTACATCACAGGAGATATAATCCCCCTAAGGAAAATACCCCAGGCAACAGCAAGATGAGAGGCAAAAAAACCCAGACTCCTACATTGGGATCACAGAAGCTACACAGATGCAGATGCACACTGAACTGACATGACTCATTCTGACTGGACCAACTACAGCAAAATATCTTAATTCTATTAAGCCCAACATGAATTAGATTAATTTTTTCCACCCTAAGTTTACCTGGTAAAATTCAAAACCTTTCTGCTTTCAAGCTGACAGCATTCCTGCTGAAAAGGGGTTCAGCTTTGCTTTGGCATTTCAGAAGGAAAAGTAAAACCACACTACTAAAACTGAGCAGTGTTTAAATCAGCAACATAATTCAGAGGAGGAAAAGTCTGGAAGAGGCAGAGTCTGCAGCACTTATTTTTATGTCTGAGCACTGCCTCAGTACACCCCCATGCCGTGCTAGGGGTTACACTGACATAACAGCGTGCCACAGGCAGTACCCCTGAGCTTCCACTTCCCCAGGAAAGGAAGCAGATTCTGTCCTTAACAAACCAGCATGGACTTCTGGAGGGTTCAGCCTGCTCTGCTGTCATAGACAGGGTCAGGTTATGGGCACTCTGCCCCCCACCATTCCCTCACACATTAGGTTTGGCAATGAGTACTGTAAATACAACTTTATTATTCCTGTGCTTGTAACACTCATCCATGGGTAGTTAGAGGCTGAGGTGTGGGGAGGAAGTGACAGCAGTTGATTCCCAAACCCAGACATACAGACAAAATAACAATAAGCTGAAGCCATCACTGTGCTAAAGTCATAACAGAGATTTTTGTATTCCGGGGCCAGAAGTTGAGGCATCTCACTGAAAAGGCAAAGATGCACATTTGCACTTCATTCTGGATTCATGCCAGAGGAAAGCTCTCATGGAAGCAGCTATAAAGCAGCACCTGCATTCTCAGCCTGGAGAACAGAAGCCAGATGTGGGCCAACAGCTGCCACGTGGCTTAGACATACTACTTCAATGGGACAGGCATGGGATTGCAGCTGCTTGCAGCTGAATTCAGAGCTTTTTGCCTCATTGGTTTGGATAACTTCATATCCCTCCACTCTGCCATGTTAGCAAGTTTGCTGAAAAATCTAGAGATTTTCATGAAAAACACTAACAAATCTGAATTTTCTGTAGAAACAAGTCCATTTTTTATTTTATAGACGAATTTTTCTCTGAAAAATTGACTTTAGAAATAAAAGCCCTTACATATCTGGGCTCACAGGTCTGCAGTTTACAGTTGCATTGATTTTATTTCAAATATTCCCTTGAACTTTGACTTGTTCTGCTGTTAGTAACAAGGCCATAGACTTTGCAAATCTTGATCCCCTAGAATAAGACAATCCTTACTATATTCACAAGAGATAGTCACATTCCACAACAGGTATTTTATACCTTTTAAATGCATTATCTGTAGTTTCTAGTCATCAGCAGTCTTCATTACTTAATGTACAACACTCACATTGACCTATGTCTGCATTTCCAGAAAGCAGCAACTAAGTATATTAGTTACTGCTGCACACCAGGTTCATAGGCAACAATGAACCAACAACACTGGGACCTCAATCTGAACACATTCTTAATGAAATTCACTATGATCATTAAGCAAGCAAAAGTTTCTAAAATTAACTCAATGTAGTCAAAATGAATTTAAAGAAGTTCACTTTGGCATAAATGAGATTTGTTAACCTTCCTAAGTAACATAAGGAACAAAAGTTTGGAGTTCATAAAATAATTTCAGGCCCCTTGGAAAACCAGGACAGCTCCATTATCTCTGGGCAGATGAGTTTAGAAACAACACAGATCTCTTCAAAGTCTGGTTTTGCATGGACCCATTCACTAGCTGTATGTTCGAGATAACAATAGCCTTCTTTCTCTAAAGCAGCCAGGCCAGCATCACCACAAACAACTGCAAAACAATGACTGAGAGACAACAAAAGCCATTGCTGACCTTGCCTGAGGTTTGTTGCCAGTTTATAACCCTATCATATGTTATTTTGTGTCTTTTGGGTACAGTTTATTTACATGACTAGCATGACTCCACTGGTCACAATACTCATCACTGCTGTTTACCAACTCTAAGCCACCTATTAGACCTCAAATTTTTGATACTAAATATAAAACACTAGAAACAAAGAGGCCACTTGAACATCTGAACCACCACTCTCCACTGAACCACTATCTGGGCACAATTACTGTCTCTTTGTTTATGGTGAGGAGGCAAATTTTTTCACATCTTTGTCAATGACAACTTAGCCTGGAAGGCAGAAACAGAAAAATGTACTGAAAGAAAATTACAAAGGAGGCATATTGCAAATATGCAAACAAGACTCTAGAATCCTGGCAGGAAAAGAAATGAAACAGTGAAGAATGAAGGGGACATGGCTAGACAAAGTCAACATCTTGGGAAGCAGTTGGTAAAGTGAGAGACAGATTTCAGCATAGTAAACAAGCTATAAAGTTCTCCACAGGAAGAGCAGAAAAACCACCCTGGATGACTGCAATGTCTAAGCCATTTCTCCTTTGTGAAGATTTTCTTTAAAAAAAGCCACCACAAACTTATTTTTCTGCCTATTTGTATACAGGGAGACATATAAGCGTCTGTCTGTACCAATCCAATGGTACTTTGAAGTCAAATGCTGTAACTTGGCCTAGGCACATTCTCACTTGTGATGAACAAATGTCTCACTTGTAGAAAGAAAAGAAAACAAGGATTTTCAAACAAAGCAAAGAAAAGCAACTGAGTGGGGGTTTTTTTTTCTGATACATTTTTCTATTTTGAGAAGAGTCGAGTGCTATCACACACTACCCAAATACAAAATTGCACAGGATAGCAATTTAAGGTTAGAACAGCAGGAAATATATGCCTATAGAAACCTGGCTTTGCCAGCATATTGCAGAAATTCCATGAGATAATAACAGGCACATGATCTCCTGAAGCTGTATTTTGTGCTTCACGTTAATGGCGCAGCAGTAGCAGCAAGTGCTGGCTTTGCTGCCTTCTGCTCTGGTTTTCTCACACAAATGTGGTGAGCTTCCCATCTCCTCTGCCTTCATAGATGTGCTGTACCCAGAAAGACATCAAGCCTGTACACAGTAGACAAACAAGTGAAATTTCTGTGGAGATTACAGTGAAGAAAGCCATCTGTATCCCATCCTCACAGCTGCAGGAAGTCTGTGACAGCTATATCAGAGTGGTTCCATTGTGTGAAGGGCAATATTGCCATTCACAGATCTGGACAAAAACAAGGTGCTTCTCAATACTGGTGTCTTCCACCTCATCCCTCACAGATGTTCTACCCTACCATTTGTCTGACAATAGATACACCAGCTGGGTATACAACAGGCAGGCAACTATCTGCAGAACCTGATGAGGACCAACTATGAAAACTGACTACAGCCAAAGAATCATAGAGTGGCATGGATTGGAAGGGACCCCAAGGATCATAGAGCTCCAAGCCCCCTGCCACAGGCAGATACCTTCTCATAAATCTTCAACAGAAACAAAGAAACCACCTGTCAGTCAGTCCAGACCCAAATACTTTCTTTTGGGGTCCTAAATGTAATCCTCATGCCTGCATTTCACCTCCTTACTTAAATTCTGTTACAGTCCATACAGACCCAGAGTGAGCAGGGAAGAAACGAACATCTTACATGTTTTTCTGACAGCCCTCCTTCACTTCAAAATAAAAAATTTTGGAATTGTTCACATATCCCACCTACATCTGAACCCATTCAAACCTCACAGGGAGAAGAGAGAGAGCTTCTAACAGAGATAATTACAGTCCTAGGTGGATGGAATTTCGCAAATTCAAAATCCATGTAAAGTATATGCAGGCTGCAAGGATGTGCCAAAACACTCATCTGTCTTCCCAGAAATCAAAGGGGTTGCACAAGAATATTATCCTGAAGTTTAGTTTTATAGGAGTTACATCATTCACAGAGGTATTGCAGCACTAAGTAAAACAGCAAAAGGGGAGAAGGAAAGGCCCTTTTTCTCAGTATAGTTGTTTTGCCATTTTTAATATTAAGGGTAATATAGATAAAATAAACTGAGCTTTACACCACAGCAAAAACTATTCTTGCAGTCACTGGTTGTGAGCAGGTCCCACTGCTAAGAGAAAACAAATTTGAAAATTGTTGATAAAGCCAGTTCTTGGTGTGGTAACCTGCTTTTTGCTCATTCTGACTGGCGGTCCCTTCCATACACACACACAAATACACTCACATGTATTGGCTCAGACATAAAACTCCTAATTGACATAAGGGGAAGAAAAATAAAATCTTTCAATGTAAAATTTGCTAAAATGCTCTTACCAAGAAGTCCAAATATGTGCCGATTATAAAGACTTGCAGAATGAAGTAGAAATAATAAATTTCATATGCCTACCAAGGGCTGTATACTTTCATCTGACTTTTTTCTGGAAGGCTTTACAATGCATTTTTGAAGATATGCTTAGAGGCAGGATTAAATATCTCCTGTTTGCACAACCATAACATAAAATGTGGAAATATTGTGGTAAATTAAAGCAGCTGTCCATTTTCCTCTTTAGCTTAAAGTAAAAACCCCACCTTATGCCATAATTTCTATACCCTAAACCCATGTTTTTCTCATGCGCTGCCCTCCAGAGAAGTTATTGAGTATTTTGTCTGGGAAAAGACTGCAGGACCTGTCCTACTCCAGAGTGACAAGCATGCAGTGGGAGCAAGCCAGGGCTTGTACCAAGACAAGAAGAAATAAAGCAACTTCCATTTAGACATTTGACACAGATACTGATCACCAGAATGAGCATTTACTGTAGTAAATTGAAATCCATGAATAATTCACTACTTTCAGCTGATGACATACCCTGAAGTGGCAGAATATTTGATGATCAATAATTATTTTTGATATTTCAGGAAGCGTGGCATCTTATAACTGAACAATTTAATTAAGTACTAGATTTGATTGTTTAATTGCACAGGCTGTATCAATCTCTTTCTTTTGAATTATGTGCAGGTGCTAAAAATAGTCCCTCGCTTCTCGAACAAATGCATTTCTCACCATGAATTACAAAACTGGTTCTCCAATAAGGTTTTTAAATATCACATTTTGTGCTACACTTCCGCTCTCATTGAGCTGCTAATGGACTTCAAATAATAAGTTTACTGGAAATCATAGCTCTGGGTTCACTGACACCACCTTGGAATCTCATCTGTTGCTGAGGTTTATAATAAGTGACAGTGCTAAGACTGAATCTGATTTTGCTGTGACCTTCTGTCCAGCTCTGCAGTGCTCCAACAATAGATAAAATTTCCAGCAGTCAGAGCCACAACATATGTCCAAGTTGTCAGTCTTGGAAACATTCTTCAAAAATTCATTAGATGAATATATTTATCTAAAGAACTTTTATATGGGAACAGTTCCTTTCTAAAACATCTTTTAAAATGTGATGTCATACATTTTCACACTGAGAAAATCTCAAAATGCCACACAAATTTATTCACTGAGAGTTTTCCTAGGTCTCTGGCTCTGTGCTCTCAGCTTCGGAAGCAGAATTCCAGTTTGATTTTACCAAGTAGGGTAAATAAAAGGGATTTATTCAGCTCCCCACTCTGTAAGTGTAGGAACCTTTGCCACTGCGGATTTCAACAGCTTTTGGTTTTCAAATATTCCTTAGAATGAGGATACAGGTGTTTCTCCTGAAATACTGTGGGACAGTTCCTGAGGTCTCTCACAGTGAAGCCTTTTTTAATTTCTACTTCCTTCGGTTTTCCTTTTCTTCTATTACTCCAAGTTACAGGAAACTTTCCTTGCCATGAAGGGTTCCCAGAGTCTTTACTTGTGCAGTCCTTAAACACAATTTCTCTACAGCATTTTCAGAAGGAAACACCAAAAAAAGTGCAGTTTCCTGTGATTCTAGATCCCTAATCAAAACCAGCTTCATTTTACCAGAAAATCACTTCAGCAGCTTTCTATTGAGGCCTGTGGTGTGCAACTACCAGTCCTGTCTTTACTCTGTCATCCAGTGCTTTTGAACACTTGCAACCCTTGACTGTACAGATTATTTTGAAGAAATTTTCCATAAAGAGCTGGTCACTCACTACCATCTCCTTTCACGACTATGTTAATTTGCAGTAACTTTCAGATAAACAGCATTAGCCTCTCTCAGGTTCTTACTGAAAGCTTCTCAACCAGATCCATAGCTTTACTGAAACAGACAGAAATAAGTCAGTTCACACTTGTACACGTATCTCATTCCATTGTATCTCTGTGCATGGTACCTGAGAAGCTGGCGTAGCCTGAGACCTTTCTTGTTGCATGCTGCAATCGACCTTGGAGCTAACCAAAGAGTAAATCTTTACAGGATGATCTGAGACACCTTTTTTATTACTCAAATGGGCCAAATATAAAACACTTGTTGAAGTAAATAGCATCTAAGCTGCAAAGAAACCCTAGAAATCATAGGCACCCTGTAACAGAGCTTCTTCACACTAAAAAAAATATTCTAGTCTGGTCTCAGTTTCCACAAGTACAGCAGCACCTACAGTTCATTTTCTCTCTGTCATGAGTGCTCATGTAAATTATGTTTTGTGTGATCCTGAAACCAAGTTGATGTACTGTAAACCATTATTTTTGTCCCGCTAGAAATAATTTCTTATAGCTACAGTGACACATGCTATACACACGGAGGGAAAGCTATGGTGATTGACTTGAAATCAACCCTTATC
This sequence comes from Porphyrio hochstetteri, assembly GCA_020800305.1. Classification (NCBI taxonomy): domain Eukaryota; kingdom Metazoa; phylum Chordata; class Aves; order Gruiformes; family Rallidae; genus Porphyrio; species Porphyrio hochstetteri. The sequence goes on along the minus strand of CM036908.1, from coordinate 60,938,369 downwards.
ACTAGGTAGCCTGACACTGAAGCAGCAGACTGAAGATACGAAAAACACCCCAGCATTCAGAGAGGTTTTTGCTCTTTATATTCCACACTGCCTTTTAAACTTCATTCATTTCTGACAAGATTTTATGGGATTTTTTTAGTTTTAATTTTGCTTTGACCAGTCTTATAGCCCTTTTTTTTCCACTATCTTAAGGTGCTCTGCCTCTACAACCTTTATTGGCAAGGCTGTTCTCCAAAGCACAGGTTATTACAGAACAGTCATAGGACAAGAATTATAAATGCAAACATTTGCCCCAAGAGCCTCCTGTAAGCGAGGCTGGGAAAAGCCCCAGTCTGAAGGGCAAGGACTACAGAGCCATGTGGTGAATATCATTTCATATAGCCCAGAGTGGGTAGGCTGTGCCAATTAGTAGTAGTAGGGGTGTTTCATCCTCTTAGCTCCCAAGGTAAATCCTGCCTGCAGTCAGCATTATGTTCATATGGTCTCAGCAGACATTTGATCTGCCTAATCAAAAGAATCCATTTTCTGCTACCCAAAGAAGGAATAATGCAGTATGTTCCAGAAAAAAAAAAAGATGCAACAATTTTATAAAAACACACTGTCAAATCATACTTGAATAATTACAGCTCCTGTGGCACTTGTTCATGAACAGAAAGAGTTCAATCAGTTAACACATAACTCCTTACAGATAGAAAAATAAAGGAGCTGGCAACCCTGAATTTTGAATAATTTTGTTGGATTCATTGTTCAATCCATGGTTAAAGAATATAAGAACATAGTTAGCAATATCTTTGCAGAAGTTTCAGTGGGCACATCTAATTTTTAACTGCCAGAAATCACTTAAATTTATCTGGACATTTAATCTGACTTAATGCCTCTGCTTTTCAGCTCATGTATTTCAAGACTATGTTTGGAATAGTCTTCAGTGTTCTGCAAGATTAGGTTTATCTTAAGGCTTGAGACATCTGTACGTGTTTCTTAGCCATGACTCGGTTATCACAGTACATGCAGGTTCCATTAGCAATGGGTGACAGAAGTCAAATGAGCAATACAGGACTAGCACTATTAATTACTGAACCCATATTCAGCTTCAGAACAACAACATAAGAAAACACCTATTAAAACTGCTTGGCTAACACCTGAGAAACACCCTATCAGTCTGGATGATACTTCAGAGGTATTGCTCCATGTGTTTGTATCATGCTGCCAATATATTACTGTAAGCCTTTCTTGGCAGACCTTCCAAAGAGTATAGTGTGTATTACATGACCAGACAGACAAATATCATCTCATAAACCTTATTAAGCAAAGCCACAAGAACACTCCCTTTCAGAGTGAGTTTTATCACAAAGCAAGATTTAAAAGGTCCTGTGAATGTTTTGCCTTCAGCAGTTGCTCATTTTTTCTGATAGTGATATGTACCAACCAGCTGAAACAATAACTTGCCCTTACTTCTGTGCCTGGAACAGCAACAGACAGTCCTGCAAGCACTGTAAAAAAAACGGGCTGCTTTGTACCCCATCAGAACAAGATAGTGAATCTCTCTAACATACCAGCAATCACCAGAGAATTGGTATGTTATTACAAACTTGGGTTAGTCTCCATACCTGAAAACAGCACATCACAATAACATTACAATCTTTGCTTTTTAGCAATATCCTTCAAAAAAATTATTGCAATGATACTTTTGTTAGGCATTGGAACAGGCTGCCCAGGAAAGTGATGGAGTCTCCATCCATGGAGGTATTTAAAAGACGGTTAGATGTGGTGCTGAGGAACATGCTTTAGTGGTAGTTGGCAGGTTGGGGTGACAATTGGACTTTATGATCTAAAGAGCCCCTTCCAACCAAAGACAGTTCTATGATTCTACAGTTGCAAGGTATTTGCCCCAAATGCACTAGTAGAAACTTTTTTTGCTTGAGTCACAAGATGAGTTATATTAATTGTCAGGATAAGGTGTAATCTCGATGGGAAAATGACCTGGGCTGCCACCTAACATGTTGAATAAATTCACTATTGAGTAGCTAACAAGAGGTCTGGAAAAGCAGATATTAGATGCCAGGCTGTGAAGATGGAAAAAAACAAGAAAGATAGGTCAACCCAATTTACCTGTCTCAGCAGCTTCCTATAATACAGCCACTTAGCATCTCCCAGTTGTTCCCACTACAGTTTCTTCTACAGATGTTCTACAGTGTGCCTGAAGGCACACAGCTGTCATGATACACTGTGGAGGGCAGCAGACACTATACAGGACATTTTGCAATGTCACTATCATTCTCCAGAGAACATAAGGGAGAAATAGCACTTTATTACACACACAACGATTTCTAACTAAAGCTTCACAACAGCTCCTGCAACAAGGATGACTTCTACAACTAGAAGTCTTTTCCTCTGATGCATTTCAAAGTTGTTAGCACCTGCCAAAAAGAAAAAAAAGAAGTCTTTACTGATGCCACATCTTAGGAAAACATGAATATGGTAATCACTCTTTGCAGTAAAACCCCCCAACTTTTTAGCATTGACATGCAGTTGTTTGTAGTCTAGGACTATCCAAAAGAGCTTTCTAGCACCACATTGTACACTTGTCCTGGATGCTCCATGAAATAAATGCTGTTATTCAATAAAAACTCCTCTTAAAAGATACGTATTCTTGAACTCATAGTTAATCCCACAGCAATTTAATTCTTTTAATCTGTTCCAACCCTAACTCATCTTTTTCATTTTTTTTATATCTTTTGTTCTCTTGTGTTGCCTTTGTTAGTATTAGAATAGCAGATTACTATCTGATTTAACTCACTGGTTTTTTTCTCTTTTATAACTAGCTTATAGCTACTGTTTTTTCATTTTTTGTGATACATACCTCATGCAGTTTGGAACTACTGCCACTTATTTAGCACATTTGTATGAACCAGCTCTTCCCAATTCCACTCATGCAAAGTTCTCCATAACTAATCCTACTGACAACAGCACACAGGGCTTCCTTTTGCAGCATGGCAAAGATAAGGGTCATGTGCCTTACTTACATTTAACTAGGGTTTTCTAGATCACAGAAAGCAGGGTGTTCCTATCAGAAGTGCTCACAAAGTGAAGAAGCTCTCTCTGCAGCCTTCATCTGAATTGGCCTTAGTGCCAACCACAGAAGGACTAAGTTAGCTGAGGTCATAGCAGTGAATTGCCCTACAAACTATGGGAGCAGCAAAGTCCTTGCCCTTCTGCTCCTGTCCTGGCACCACCGCGCTCTGCTACAATTTCTGGTCAATATGGTCCCAAAGAAGGGATTGCTTGGCTTTAACTAGGTACTATGTCTGCTCTAGGGATGTTAATGATTTGAACTATAAATACTGCTACCATACAAATCCAGTGCATTATCTTATATGCAAATTAAAGAGATGTGGTAAGAGACCTTGAAGAAACAAAAGGTAAATTAAAATTACATTTTTCCCCCACAGCTTCTGTATAAGAAGAAAAGCTTTTCCTATAGAACTTTGAGTTTGCTTTTTGTCTCCACAGAACAATTCTCAAGTGCCCCTTAAAAGCTGCAGATATTAGCTTTAAAATGATCACAGTACTGAGGCAAATGTGTCCAGCTCTGCTATAAAGCAAGTGTGGAAGTGAACTTTGGGAACCAAGGGTAGATGTGGTGGGTTGCTAACTCATCCATTTTAACCAGAGAAAGTGAGAAGCAGAGCTCAGCACTTGTTTAATGTAGATAGAACAAAAAGTTTGATGCCACCCATTCAAGGTTCTTCAGTCCTCAGTACTTGTACTGATTGGGGGTACTCAGCAACATGCAAACAGAGATTCAGGTATCTTTCTCTGTTCAATGCATTTTTGAAGGTGACACATTTTAAGAGTTTTGGTTTTCTTTTTATTGGAAATTCCAGCATCACTATTTACCAGATAAGTTACTAAAAATTCCAGGTTTCAGCCAAGGTACAAATACTACAATGCAGACCGTCCATCTGCCTTGGACTTGTATGTGTCATCCATTATGGGTCTTCATCTAAATACCTACTACAGAATTGAGACAATCAGCAGCACTCTGTATATCTGCTGTGCCTGACACCAAGAAACAGGAAAGTTCTGACTTCCCACAGGGGACCTGGGAGCTGCTCTGTTTCAGAAAAAAAAAAAAACCCCAGCCTCCTGGCCTGAAAGGAATAAATCTATTACTGTAGTTTGCTTCCTCTGAGACAAGTCTAGAGAAAACATTCACAATAAGCATGATTTTTTTCTTTTAGGGTCTGATAACAAATACAAAGCTTCACTTTCCAGGGCTTAACCTATTAACTGACAGAAGTTAGGCACTCTGCACTGTGAGATTTCTCATCTATTTTCAATCCATCTGGTACTGTCCAATATTGAAAACAGGATATTGGACTAAACAGGCAATTAATCTAATCCAGTGCAGCAATGCCTATATGTTTCTTTCACTCTAAACATATGCCAATATAGAATTATAAACACTGTTGGAAACATTTGAATTTTACGTGCTGAAGGTCACTGAAGATCACATAATTCGCCCTTCCTTCCTCTCCATTCAACAAAACAGAGTGCTTTGTTTTCACAGAATTAATTTCTATTTCATAAGTAACTTGGCTTTTAGATAACTCGTGTCTCAAAAAAGAATCAAATACTTACTCAAGCCTGTGAGGTTTAGAGCAGTCTTTTCAATAGTTTAAACCAGCACAGTATAAAATCCTGATTTCACGAGCAAGACACATAACTCAGAGTTCAAGTAGTAAAGCAATTCATCTTCAACAGAACAGCACATGGTAGCTCTGAAAACAAAGCTCTAAATTCTGACAATCATCCTAAAATATTTAACACTGAACCTCTTTGGAGATTTCTGTTAGAATTCAATAGAAAAGACCCATCATCCGCTTGCAGAATAAATGCAAATCCTTACAAGGCTGGATAACCATAATATGGCTCCAGGCGTATCTTTGGTTCTTTCTTCCTATGAGCTCCTATGAGAATCACCATATTCCCTGATGCTTAAGTAAAGCTCTTTAAATGGCTACTTTTTCCAGTCTCTTCCAACATACTCATTTTTTAAGCATCACCTCTTTTCCCTTTCACATTTAACACTTCCATTGACTAAAAATCAAGAGTTCACATTTTGGTGCATTAATCTAATCAACTTGCAGTTTCTGATTTTCATGTTTTATAGTTTATACCAACTAAACAGCAAGATAAACAAATAAATTTACTCTGTGCGCTGTCAAGATAAAGTCAGAAAGAAAATTACTTACAGTCTGTTCTTGAAAGGGACTAAGCTCATGTATGACTGAAGCCTACACTGGCGTTCCCAAGTGCAGACCCTCCATGTTTCAGTTCCCTTCACACTGAACACGCACCCTTGACAGCAGCACTCTTGATCCCCTAACATTTGTGTGCCAAATTAACCAAAGGTTTGAAAATTGCTCTGATCTCCAAGGGGCCAAAATGAGAACACCAAAATTTAGGTTCCTTCTCTCACTGACCTGATAACTCATAATTTTTTTGTCTACACTGTTTCATGCTTATGTCTCCAGGATCACATTTTTGACACATTTCATTATACAGATGCAGCAACCAACACAAGGGGTTTATCCCACCTTTGACCTTCAGGTAGGAGCCCAAAATGAATTTTCAGGACAAAGTACTGAAGAGGTAAAGGGTGTTTTTCTGCACAAACTCAATAACAACTTACTTTGATGGATTATGCTAATTCATATCAGGGAAGAGGACATCCATGTTTCCTTGGGGGTGGAAGGCTTCTTATATGTAATATTTATTTGACATTCACTGCTTCTTACATGATTTCACTTCACCCAATCTACATACCTTTCCCCAACTAGAGAGTCTAAGAAAGTGTACCATGTCATGTTAGAGTTCACCTTAGTTTCATCCTTAGAGAAATGAAAGAAAATTATACAGTCTTTCTTCATCATCCATGTTTTCTTACCTTTTGTGTTGATTCCCATGGACTCTTTTCATCTCCTGTTTTGCCACTTCTTTCCTAGAACACAGTCTTAAAAGGAATATTCCATACTTCCTGCCACATCACATCTTAACACAGTATGTGCTCCTTCAGTAGACCACTTAAAAACCATCCCCGCTGTGCCCAGCCAAGAAAAATATATCAGACTTGGACTTGTCAGCTGGAATTCAAGAAATTAGATGTGCAAATCCTTTTTCAATTGTGATTAAGCAGACAATAAAACTAACGTTAACTCATAGAACACAGTTAACAGGAATAAAAATTTTCATCAGTCTTTTAGGTTGCCTTTATTTGCATAAAAATATTGGTTCTTGGCTTCTATATCTTTGCATGCATGTTTGTGAGAGAGCTAGTCAAGTCTAAAACAAAGCAGCATGTCCAGTCAACCACACATTACCACTGCAAATCAAATTAAAAAAAGATTTCATGTTTATAAGGGAAAATACACCAAATGCAAATGTCAGAACCTAAGAGGCAAACAATTGAGAAGAGAGAGAAATCATTTAGAAGAGAGTGTATGCAATTATAAAACAGCTATTGCTCTTCTGTGAGACTGTATTATCAAGATATTTGTGAGGGTTCAAGTGACCAATTGCTATTAAGAAAAACAGTGTTGAAACTGTGAAGAGCTGAATACTTTTAGTAGGCTGGATTGTCTCTTTGAAAACTCCAGAAAAAGAGTTCAGTTTAATGTTTTCCAGTCATTCAATGGTAAGAAAATTATGTGGCTCTTGTTCACTATCCATGAATTCTTTCTGGCAATCAGTAAAGTTTAGGCATAATTAGTTTATGCTATGAAGACCAAAAGAGCTTGTAGAAGCAATGTTGACACAGGCCAACAATCTATCTATGCATTGTCTCCCTGGCAGGTATTTGGGGAAGAGAGTATAGGAATAAGGCAACTACAGATGGTCCTTCTTATGGAACATTGTTCCCGGGTACTGGGAACCAGTGTTTTAAAAATCATTACTCATAAGACCCCCAAAAAGGGGGTTTTACTGGCAAACATATATTGTCTGCAAAGTTCTTCCCTGGAAGAAACCGGAGTTAGAATTGTGTTTATCAGATTGTCTTTTAACAAAGTGGGGTTTGTTTGCCTTATTTTTACTTAAAGCTGACTTACAATTATTTGTATTCTTATCACCATGCCTGCAGATGATCTTTAGAAGAAAACTGTGTCTCAAACAGCCTCCTTTCATTAACTGTCTCCAAACAAATCAATATAAGGGGTGAGAGATATGGGCAGCATCTTTCAAGAGAAACAAATTGCCATTGTAACTTACAACATGCAATTAGTCATGCAAAAATGAAATGCTCTGGAAATAGAGTCTGTTTTATAAATGCTTCATTGTGAAGAGTAGATGGTACTTCAAAATGCTGGTGAAGCATTAAGTTCTTGTTTGTCAACATGAAATTCCCATATGTAATTACAAAACTGTGTGCAAGTTGACCACTTTACTTTCCTCCGTTAGGGAAATGGACCACTAGCATTACAAATACCATGACAAAACATTTATTTTGAACTATGGAATGTAAAATAATTCCAGTCAGTAAGATACTTTCACTGCTTTCCTCTGACATATTTAATCTGTGCCCTTTAACCAAACTCAAACTTTTTCCCCAGCCTTCCAGGAACAAATAAATATAAAAAAATTAATAAGGGAGGGTCAATTATCTTTATGTGTTTACTAGGATAAACAAGAAGAATCTGCTTAATTGCATCTAAAATGTTCAGTCTGAGGTCTAGGAAGAATTTTCTACCACTAGTGGTGACACACACTAGAATAAGGCTGCCCAGAGAGTTCATATAATCTCTAATACCGTCCCTTCCTTTTCCATGAAGATTTTTAACAGCTGCAGGAGAAATCCATCCTCTGTCAGTGCAGAACTTTGGACTCAGCTACTTCTCAAGGTCCTTTCCAGCCTGGACTCAGCTACTTCTCAAGGTCCTTTCCAGCCTGACATATCTATTATTCTCTGCTTGTATGTACCCCAGTTCTATAAGCACATTGCTGGACTGTTGCATTTAAACAGCTGAAGCTGACAGGTTTTGGCCTAAGTGGAGGGTACTGTCAAAATACTAATACATGTAGGACCAAAGCTTTTCTTTAACACTCTATGATTTTTCATTATTAAGGCATGCACGAGGTGTCTACATGCTTCAGTTTCCTAAGGTCACTGCAGCCTCTTTTTGATTAACTCATCAGTACTGCTTGCCTTTCTGGAACTGCAAATAAAGACCTCCCTGAGTAATATCAAATTCAGTTTTCATTCCTATTGAACACAGTTGCATAGAAAAGTGTGCTTAAAACAAGTTAGCTATCTAACTAAAATAAGTAAGAGTTAGTTATCTGTATTAGCTGATATTTAAATAGCAAATTAGAGCAAATATCAGGCAAGAAGAAATGGGAAAAAAAAATCCTGCGATGAGTGATAAAAATAAACCAAATTAATCATGTAATCTACCCTCAAAGGACAGTCAAGACTAGTTATGTCTATTTTGCCATCCTCTCTCAAAAATCATTGTATCTTTCCAAAGCAAAACACGATCCTATCTGAAGATAATACATAAAAACACAGAGAAATTGTCCTTAGTACAGAAGGAACCAAGTATTTTTAGCCTGTTATTTTTAACTACTGTCATAAACTAGGCTGATGCCCTTAGGGAGATGTCTATAGCTGGCCCACCAAATACTATTCCTGGTCAGTATAGCATGACTGTTCCCTTCAATACACACTCCCTAGTTTGCTCCATTACCCAATAAACCATATTTTTCCGCTAGCCTGAGATTAAAATTGTGTAGCAGTCATGAGATCTGATGGAAAAATATACTTTATGTAACCAGTCTTTTACGTTCACCAAATAAAAGGCATCACTTCTCTAATGAGCGAAGCGTAAAGGGTTATTGCAAGCAAATTCAAGAGTTTCCAAGCGACACTGAAATGGAAAAACTTTTTAAAATTTTGGAAGCTGTGGGGTGAGTACTGGGAGTATTATCTCCCCATCTGAAACTAAAACATTTAAGTCTGAAATTTCAAAGTGGTTTTTGTTTGTTTTTCTTGTGTGCCAATGTCTGCTGAGTTCAGAAGCGTGTGTAGGTAACAGTTGCCATTGGTGAGGCTATCACGGGTGTAACCAATTAGTTCTCTCTCATTGCTACTGAAACACCAGTACTGAGCACGTCAAACAACTCTGCTGTGGTTGTTTTGTTTTACTCTATTGACAGATAACATAAGCAGGATTCCACCTGACTAGAAATCCTGTCTATTTTAATCATGCTAAAGGAGTGAGGCAAGCTTGACAGGCATTAGAAAGAAAATGTAATTTCTTCAAAGATGTTAAAATCTGATTAGTTTTCACAGACTAAGCCATAGTGTCCATGAAACTTCTTGTTTATTACAGTCTAAACACAAGATAGATGAACTCAATTTCAACCTACATATGACTGCGTTGCAGGGTGGTACTTAGTTCTCACCACAGCTCGTGGTATGTCTTGTACTTGCTACATAATATATGTTAAATGAGGTCATCTTAGGTGGCTGCTGTTTGCTATACATACACACAAAGGACTACAAATCCTCTTAGACATGGAATCAGGCTGCTATGGCCATGGGTCTGCACACATAACAATAAGCAGCATTGCACAACTTATTTTTCCCCAAATCATGCAAGAGGAAAGCAGAAAAACTGGAGAAAGCTTTATCCCTACAAACACAGAAGTACATACCTATTTAGCCAATATTTTCCCACTTTTGAAGGGGAAAGCATTAAACTATTTCCTCAAAAAGTGTTGCAATGTGCCCTGCTCCTCACTCAGGACTAAATCAGATTCTGTATAAAATTTAAATTCACTGGATTTTGTTGCTTCTCTAATTTTAGAAAACACAAACATATTAACCTAACTCAGTTAAAGACTTCATCTACTGCCTTCTCTTCCTTTAATACTGAGAGATCTCTTGTCCTTATTTTTGATAAGCATGTCCCCTGATATTTGGTCTATTTACTTGTCTTAGCCTGTCCCTTCAAATTTTAGAAAATTCACCCATCTCCTTGACAGAGCCACATTTCTCCTTTCTCTCTAAGTACTAAAACAAATAAGCAAGTTTTGTTTTGGTTTTTTTCAAATAAAACAAGTGTCAGCTGTTTCCTCATTCTCTGTCTTCAGCTCCATCCTCAGCTCCCCAGGGAACCAGTTCTCCACATACCTACATGCCACTGTCAGTATATTTGGAAAACCCTTGACCTCAGGTTAGAATGTACTGCATGACTCTCCATGTTCAGTACTCACATTTACTCTTAATTATCTTTAAAACAGATTTGTTTATACAGTCAGCTGTATGTTGAGAGCTGCGCACTTGTTGCATACATCCTGCCTTGAGCCTTTTTCCCACAATGGTGCCTGCTGCCCTTTTGCCCACACACTTATTCTGTGCAATTGCAATGAATGTCAGCTGTGATCCCTCCAACTGCCATCCCTCTCCTGTGTTGTAAACTGATGAATTCTAATCAAAATACCTCAGGGCATTTTACAGTCTCTCAAAGTCATTTTCGTGTTGCTTCATCTAGTGCTCTCTCTTAACAAGTATTTCAAATTGTATGATAGTACTAGAAGGTTTTACTCAAATACAAGTAGTACCCATTTTCCAGCATTATTAAATAATAAAGCATTTGATTCATTTCCAAGGATTAGGTCCAAAATATCCTCTGGCTATATTGACCATTCAACAAATTGCATTATGAAAGCAGCACTACACCAGAGTAGTTCTAAAAGCCTGCCTTCCTTGGATTTTGCATGGTTATTATTCCAATCAATACAGGAGTGATTCAAATCCCTCATGATCTATCTCCAAGGCTTCTTTTAGGTGCTTTTCTTATCAGTACAAACATTTCACAAATAGTTTTTGTGAACAGTCCTCAGGGTCTATGACAGCAACCAGCCTTTTCTTCATCAACTTCTTTCCATACCATCTCTGGTTGACAGGACAAAAAACATGTCTCTTGGGAAATTCTTTGCCATCCTTCAGTATTAATGCTTGCCAGGGTCAGGTCTGTATACTAAATCTCAAAACCCTTGACCTTTCCTGTTTAGTTGACTAGATATCACATCCTTTAAAATGTTTATTCATTCAAAAGTGATAGGCTTCCAAGCTTTCTAATTTTTGTCAGACACCCATGCAGTTTGAGGGAGAACTCACTTTTAAACATGAATATAAACAAAATCCAGTGTCATATTAAATATTTCAGTCATTCCAATCCTTGAGTTTTGAAAATTTTTTTTTTCCCCAACAAAAAGATTGTCTGACTATAGCAAGGAGAATGTTTTTTCTTTTCCCTTACTTCGATAAATTCAAACTTCTGTTGGGAAGTTAATCTATGGTCTCTGTATGCCATAATCAAAGTGAAAAATTCCATCCCCTTTCCTCCCTCACTTACATACTGTCATTCAAGTCTGTACCTTGGTGCAGGTCTATGGTACAATAGCCACCGCATCCCACAAATTGGGTTCATTATAAACTGTCTGCTGCAGGGGTTAAATCAGTTAAAATCCAATGGAATTTCTATTTGATGCTCTCAATAGTGTGACAAATCAAGAGAAAAGGCAGGGGCACATGAAGGGTGCACTAATTTCAATCAACTTTTTCCAAGTGTGTGTATGCCAGAGAATGATTGGATCTCAAATTTCATCATATGTGTGAGTATTGCTTTATTGAGAACATTTACATTAGCAGTTTAATCCCTTTAGGAAAAGAATACTGAAAATGGATTTCAAAATGTTCCCTTCATTAAATCTGTTGCAATTTCTTCTGAAACAAAAGATACAGTCTGAGGTAGTGAGAACCTAACAGATGAACTGTTAGAAACATTAGATAAGGACCTCTCAACCCTTAAAAGGAAAAAACTGTACTCTACATTTCCCAGCTGAATTGTTGCAACATTTCAACATCATTTGGGGAAATAGAATTTTAAGTAAAGACTGGCAACATGTATCACATGTTTAAAGAAAATCAGCCACGAAATAGAGCTTAAAATGTGCAAGAAAAAACACATTCATACACAGACACTCAGGTTGTTTTCTAACCTCCCTTTAGAATCACAGAATGGTTTGGGTTGGAAGTGACCTCAAAGCTCATCTAGTCCAGACCCCCTGCCATGGGCAGAGACAGCCTCCACTAGTCCAGGCTGCCCAAAGCCTTATCCAACCTGGCCTTGAACACTGACAGGGAGGGAGTACCCACAGCTTCTATGGGCAGCCTGTACCAGGGCCTTACCACCCTCACAGTACAGAATTCTTCCTAATATCTAGTGGAAATCTACCCTCTTTCAGTTTAAAGCCATCACCTCTTGTCCTGTCACTCCATGCCCTCATAAACAGTCCCTCTCCATCTTTCTTGTAGGCCCCTTTTAAGTACTAGAAAGCTGTGCTTCCTAAAACACCTGTATCCTTCCATTCCAACACTCCAGTCATAAGAGGCATCCCACCCTGTCTCCATGATGCCAATGAGGTAATAGCCCTGTAGGCGTGCACGCATCTCTAACTTGTCTTGTTAAAACTCATTTGCATAGAGGCACTGTAATTGGACCCCTAATGAAGCTGACTGGCTGGAGTGACTAGAATTCCTTTGTGCTGCACTTCAGGTGCTCTCCTGCTGACCTGTGGTCCTTCTCCTGACTCTGAGCATCTATTGCTGGCACTGGCATCAAACTGTTGGGAGTGGGATGGATTGAGGTTCCCCTTTCCCCTGCAACTTTAGTTGCTGCTTTATGGTAGCTAATCCTTCAGTGAGACAGAATGATGTTATATCACCATGGGAAATCTACACCAATTTTGTGTTTCTGCAAGTTCCCCTCTCAGAGAAGACCTTGTAGGATTGTCCTAAGTCTTGATTTCTTGCATCTGGTCCACTCAGTGTGTCCTGCATTAGCAAGAGATATCTATTACACTTTTCACTGTTGTGCAAGCATCACCAACCTATCAGTGCAACACAGGTACCTGCTCTGGGTACAAGACAAGATGTCAAATGCAGAGTTTCCTTCTGGAAATAATTGCTTTTGAGAAAACTATTGTGGAAACCAGAATTTGGTCCAGTAGCGTTTGCTTTAATTATATTTTTCATGTTTACCTCAGTCCTGGGGCATACATTACAAGCAGTTCATGTGGTCTGGTAACCTGCTTGCGTTTATGTCCTCAGTCCTCCCAAAACCACACAAGCAGTCTACCATTAGTTTATTAGAAATATCTACAAATTCTGGTTAAGCAAATTCAAATTATCCAAGATACGCTGTACACAAACATACACGTAGGGGCTACTATAAATTAGGTGAGGCACTTATTACTCCATCACAGTATATAGGGATGATAGGACTCTAGTCTGTTCCCTGAAATTACTGTATTCCTAAACTTGATTCTCCCAGATGCCAGGTCATTTTGGGGTGGCTCATATTCTAGCCAGTTCTCCAAGGAAAGTTTCTCTGAAGTTGGTGGGCTCTGTGAACAAGTTCACAAAATATTTTGGTGAATTGACACTTTAAAAATCATAAAACACGTAAAGTTTCAAAACACACATGAAGGTGAAACATTTCAGGCCCTTTAAAAAGCTTCTTCTGTAAGTAAAAATTAAGGATAAACATACAGATATCCTTAGCTTTTCTGTACAGCAATCCAACATGATGTACTAAAAGCATGATGATACTGGAAGAATGGCATTGGTAAAGCATATTTTAATTGATGAAACATCCTTTTGTCTTTTCTACTCAAATTTCCAATAACATATTACTTGTCCTTCTGTGCAAACCACTTATCTATTATTAGAACATCAGAATTACTTTTAAAAATATATTTGACAAAAACACTTTTCTGTATGGGTCAGATAAGTTACAGAAAAGGCTTAAGTACTAATCTGTGAATGAGATCATACTGGGCAGTAGAAGATTAATATACAAAGGAGGAATATCTGGTAGTTCTATCTTAAAAAAAAAACCAAGAATCTTACAAAAGCAATATTAAAAGTAGCAGGCACATAGACAATCTTACACTCCTTCAGTTTCACTCCTGTGATAATGTTTTGGAAACAGGAAAGTAGGAGCATACTTACATTGGTAACCAGTCATACTGGTGGCCTGATAAACCCCAAATGAGAGGGAATAAATAACCTGTTGGAAACCCCCCATGTCACACACTTGTGCTGCCTCTTGACTAAGAGCAAGCAGGGCATGTTATCATTGCCCACAACAAACACCCATGACTTCAAATCTGTGAAGGTTAAAAACTTCTGCTGACCCATTGTATTGAATGAGACAGATGCAGAATTATATTGATAACAAAACCAGAGAGGGTACGACTGAAGCTAAATGAGGTTTTCCATAAGCTCACTCTTGATTTACCCTCTGGCATGCATTGTTTAAAAGGACAGTCACAGAGAACAAGTCAGCTTATGTGGGTGGAACTGCACAGAAATCAGAAGCACGTGCTATTACATTCTTCTTGATGGGTGATTTTTCCATATTCTGCACTCAGAAAAAGAAGTCTCTAGACTCGGTCTTCACCTACAAAAATGCAATACCTGTGAGAAAGCCCAGAAAGCATTCCTCGGGCCCAAGTTCCCATTAGGAGGGGGCTGCACAATACAATATGCAGAAATCCCATTTAGCTTGGAAGAACTTAAAAGCTTCAATACAACCTAATTCTGGAAAGTAGGCAAGGAAGCTTTTGAATGTTTTCTCATGTTCTTGTGAAGCATGTGGTCAAAGTTAAGCATTTGCTTTTGTTCTTTCCTGAAGCACAAAGCAGTGAACAGAACAGAAATAGATACACTCTCTAGTCTGTTCTCTTTATGTGTTCTGTCTTGGTAAGGGACAGCAAACCTCCGTGACTGAGTCTGTACACATCCAAGACCTCTAAGAAGGCATTCCAAAGAAGGACCACAACTCTTTAAAGCAGTAATCCTAAAAATTGCAACACAGCATTAGCTGAGGACCTTTACCAGTTGCAACCTACACGAAATAAATTTAACAAAAACTCATAGAAAATTCACAGCAAAGACAACATTATTCAAAAAGCAGTTCATTTAAATTGATTCTATTTTATCTATTGAGTACTGCTTTTCAGTGCCAGAAGTCCAACATTAACTCAAAAATGGCTGGGTCTGTGCTTACACAGACACCCAGTTGAACAATTAGGAACCTAATCATTAAAGACTAAGACAGAAAACAGATGTTCCAGCCAATTTTGTTAGAGCTGGGAGCCTCTGAAAAGAGATGCCTGGATTGTTTAGCTTGCTTATTTCTGCAGCGCCAGAGATCATTCTCGTTACTGTGTTTTGAAGCGGTAATTTCTGAGTGATGATCCTGGCAGAACTACAAACAAAGAATTACACTAATCCAATCTGGATATTACTAACACATGTAAGACTTTCTTTAGATTTTCACAGGTCAAGCAGGATTTAAACCCTGCTCCATTAACAAAACAGAAAGACTGTTTTAGGTCTTTTAAAAGTGTCTTTGCCTAAAAAGGCACAGGAGTTCGGTGTGGGTAACAGTGTTTTGTCCTGCAACAGGAGCTTAGATAGATTGGACTGCCAACAATCAAATCACTTTAAATAAAATAGATAAAGCTCATCTTACTCTAAATATTTGCAAAACAATAACTTTGCTAACACAGAACTGCCTCTCCAGGGCCTCTCCATGTACACAAACTTTCACTGTAACTGATAAACAACCGTCAGAGAACAGTAAACATTACATTAGTCATGAACTACAACTTTGCACTAACATCAAACCTCCCCTCTAAGATTCTGAGTCTTGGTTCAAATCTCTGGATCCAAAACATAGCCCTTTGGGGTTTGATTCCAAGTCCGAACTGGAAACCCCAAGGAAAAAAATATACCTTCCGTTTGGATATTGCCTAGAGGAGCTTTGGAAAGTACCGAGTTCTCAAAAGTTTTCTTTTGCATCATGAGAAGAGCTTGCACAACACTCCATTCACAGCGGAGAACACTTCAGAGAAGAGTTCTTTCCAATTAGATTGATTATTTAAGGTAAGACTAAACAGGCTTTAGAGGCTTCATTTCTCACATTTGAACTGTTCAAAATTTTGAACTGATAGTATCTTTCTATGCATTGCAAAGATGTCATTTACTGTAAAGCTTGTAACTTCCTTCAGTGGACACACAAAAAAAGGGAAGCAACAGGAAGAGTGAAGTAGGAAGCCATTCCATTCACCTTAAGTTCCTCAGTGTTCATCCAGTGGACAGCAATGGTTGGGGACTTGAGGTAAATGGAGTCAGAGAATATATCCATAGAGGGGATCTACTAAAACAGCTACACTGGTTCACATCTGGTTCACACCTGGACAAATAAAACCACAAGCAGAGTAAGATTGTCATCTGCTCTGCTGCATAGGTGTACTAGTAAACCTTGCTAAAGACAGCTCGTTCTCAGCTTACCTAATTATGTTACTAGCCATTTTAGAGCTCAGGATGCAATTAAATGGGAAGCCAGTGGCTGTAGCCACTTCTGGTTTTGCACCCATACAACAGCAATGAAAACCAGAAACCTTTGAAGGTGCTTTGAAAGAAAATTTTCCAATTTTTAGTCACCAGAATTCCTTACCAGCACAACTATAAACTGTGTAATTAGGAGTTTATTAAAGACCTGGAAACAAATGAGAAAAGAGTACACAGAAAAAATAAAGGATGTTATACCACATTGAAATACGGCCAGGAATCTAACCTCAGGGTTCCCATTAGCTACAACCACCTCAAAAAAACTGGAAATGAGTAGTTATACAATAGTATACCATTAAACTAAAATTCAGTGAGCTACTGGAAAAAGTCCACACCAAAAAATCCACTCCAGCAGAAGAGGCATATTTCTCCCTGATCAGCAGGAAACTTTCCTTCAAGCTTGGTAGCAGCTGGATCAATGCTGATTAGAAGATAATATTAATGATCTGTTTAGAAGCTGACCATTCAAGATTATCAGAAATAGTCAAATTGCTTTTCACCTGACAGGAGGGGTGAAAATGTTGCTGGCATACTGATCCTGAAGAAATATAGTTCTGCCTAGCCTAAGCCAAGAAGCTCCTCAAATCAAAGATGACAATCAGCATAGAAAAACTCAAGAAGGATGGTTTTCACCATGATCACCAAGCAGCCAATCAAGATTACTATTAAAGGCCCACAAAATTCTGGATCCAGCATCCAAATCAAGTCTGCCTGACAGGGTGAAGCATAGAGATCCACTGCAGTCTCATTAAAGGTACCACAGGAGCCATGGCACTGAACTGGTTGGAACAGCTAAAAAACTAGGAGCCTTAAAAGCCTAGAAAGTTTGAAGTAATACCAAGACTGAGAAAAGGACAGACTGGGAGGTGGGGGTAGCTGAGGGATAGAAGGGAGTATTTAAGGAAGGCAGCAGTATATAAAGCAAGGAAGGTGCATGACATTTCTATAATAAACTGGAGGCATTTAACTTCCAGTCTATCATTTCAGTACAAGATCGATTGTGTGAGCTGGTCACATACATGCTGCTCAGAGGGCACCCAATGCCTGAGCTAACAAGCAGCTTCTCATTTCTCCCCCCACCCCCCATTCCTTCATCCCAGAAATAAAATCTCACGTATGCTCCAGCCTTACTGGAAGAGGCTAGAATTAATTTTAAAAAAATAATAAAGGGAAGCTGGAGGGGGAGGGGGAGACGACAGAAGCATGAAGACATCAAAGTCCTGCACTGCTCAAGCCAGAAAAGCCATGGCCCATGGAACACACCACACATCAAGCCTACATGGCTAGAAAAAGACATTTACAAGCACATGTTCAAAATGCTTTCAAGTCAAGCTACCCAGATGTTTCTGCACAGCTGCATGTCAGTAATGTTCTGTGGGCAGAATACAACAGACCCAACAAGTTCTT
The DNA here is from genome assembly GCA_020800305.1 of Porphyrio hochstetteri. Lineage (NCBI taxonomy): Eukaryota > Metazoa > Chordata > Aves > Gruiformes > Rallidae > Porphyrio > Porphyrio hochstetteri. The sequence goes on along the minus strand of CM036908.1, from coordinate 60,920,473 downwards.
CTTGCTGTGCAGAACATCTGCAGGAAAATGAAAGGCACAACCATAACTCACAAAAGCTAAAATTAAGTTCTGTTGCATATGCTTTATAACTATAACTCAGACAACATGCATGAAACAAAAAGGAAAAGGTAACCCAGATGAAGACAGCTAAAGAAAGAGGAAAATATATCCTTGCATGTGTTTTCAATTTGGATCGTAATTATGATTACTTTTTTCATTGCGCTCAGCAACACATTTTCACATTCTCTCCCTTCTTTTTGTTCTGTATGTTGCTGATTTACACTCCTTCACAGAGTAATTTAATCATCTGAAGAACTTCAAACCACAAAAGTCTAAAAGATTAAATACATGATCTGGAAAAGTAATGGCTGGCTCTGTTCAGAGAAGTTCTGACCATGCAATTTCTGTCAAAAGACATTGTTCCACAGAAAGTTACTGATTTTAATGACATTTATAATGGTAAATTTGGTGAGGCCCATGATGACATTTTCACTCAGTGTCAGGGGCAAAGCATGGTTTTTCCAGGAAACTGAAGCCTCAATCCAGCTTCAGTTCACAAAAGAAGAGATACATTTTGCTCTTCTGCATATAAAATAAATCAAGCTCTCAAACATCAGATTTTTTTCTCTGGCCAATAAATGTTTCTATTTTCTGATCCAGAAGCAGCTTTTTGTAAAGCAGAGGCTTCAGTACTTGAGCATGATAGGACTTCACTAAATCTCAGAAGGAATCCAGAAACCTTCATTACTATGAGTAATTACTTAGCTACTCAGGTTGTAGGCATTTATGTTTATGATAAAAGCATCAGAGATTACATCTTCAACTGTTTGAAGCAATTAAATGAACAGAGCTGAATCCTTGTCTGATATTCCATGAGCTTGAACAAATGTGTACTGCTGCACCTCCACTAAAGATCTGTTGAGAAGCCTGCATGCTCCTCTTATCTGAAGATCTTCCTTGATTGTAGGCTTTTTCAACAAAGACCTCCTCAAGTCACTGTAATCTTCATAGCTCAACTAGTGATAGCATAAAATCCAAGCATATACAGCACAAGCATTAACTGAATCAGGTTTTCCAGGCATATTTTGCCTAGGAACCAGCTCCATGGCCAGAGGTAATGAAAGCAATTTTAACAGAAAAGCCTACAAACTTATCCAAATTTACCAGAGGGAGCACGAATGAAGCTCAGGGTTGTTGCTATACCTGCTCTTTGGTTAGAGAGTCCTCCTGGGTTGTCAGATGCTATCAGTGTTAAAATGGTAGTCTGTTTTAAAACCACAAGATTTGCTTTAAGTGACTTGGAAACAAACTCTTCTCAGTGGGGAATTTTTAGCTTCAAACCTGAGACACCAGCCCAAAACATACCTCATTTTTACTTACTCTTGAGCATAAACCTGCTCAGGAAAGAAAGTGCTAACTTCACTTAAGGTCACAGTCTATGCACTTGATGCAACACAGGTGATTTAGAAAAGCCAAGGATGCTCATATAAGCTAGAGACCCCAGCAAGTACATGTGATTAAATAAGAGGAACAGCTATGTAGCAGCAACAGCAAGAATACTAAGTACTTCAGTACAATGAACAGTAAACAATTACAGTTCTAACTTCATTGCCCTCACAAAAAAAAAAAAATCTATTTTAAATGATACCCCAGAAGCTTCAAGGCTTGAAACAAAGCCAATCTGGAAACTCCCACTATCATGACCACTGGATCAAGCCTCTAGACTTTCAGGTCTTCAAACCTGAGTTATTTTCTTCTGCTGTACATAGCCAGTATCTGGAACAAGCCAATTCTCCAGCCATCATACCTCCCTTCTCACAGGACCTTGCTAAAATCAGTCCTCACCCACAGCTGACTTTCCATTCATTCTCTCATCACACAGCTCTCTCTTGCCTCCTGATTTTCAGCCCATTGCTTCCTCGGTAAATTCCCATCTCCCGCACACCCATTTCTAATTCATTCTCCCTCTTATGAACATTTCTCCCTGTGACTCTTATCCTTAAGTTACAAGCATTTTTCAGCTCTTGCTCTTCACAAAATCTACCCTTCTCTTCAGTTAACTACCCAGATACCATCTTGTTTGTTTGTTTGTTTTTTTAATCTCAAAACACTAACTGTGCTGTCTAGTCTGCCTGAAGTAGAACCGGATGGTAACCTGTTTTCCCATGCCATGAAAGAGTTTTAATTGCACTTTTTTCTGTTTTATAATATAAAACTGAGATTGTTTGATATTTTTATTAAAACCGGAGACAGAGATGTTTATCTCAGACCAGACAATAAGTTTTGCAAAAGTACTCTTATGGGAAAATCTGTCTACCTGATTAATAGCAGAATTTCTTTAAACATCACCCAGATTGATGTTTTTCATATTGTGCTAAGGGTTATAATAGAAACCCAGCGTCACTTTACCTCCTCTCTCCCAAAATTCAATTTTCAGCTGGGAAAAACATTCCCGATTAAATACTTCAGTTGAATACGGCCTCATGAGCAATTATGGTTTCAACAGAAAACTGCTAAAAAGCATCCATCTGCTTTAACATGGAACTCTCCCCCACAGCTCCTCTCCACTCAAAGAGGTTTCCAGTAACTCTTCCTAGCTAAAGCTGGACTGAAGATAGGGTGCCAGGTCTAACACATCCACCATGAATCTTGTCATCACAAGGCATCTTTGATTGTATTTTAATTCTGCTTACATTCTCCTCCATAATCACACCTGATTACATCCTCTGCAAGATCTTCACTGTGAAAGAACCACAGGGCTGGCACAACTGTCAGAAGTTTCCTTAAGAAGTTAGCCCAAGACAGATACTTTCTGACAAATCTTGCTTTTAGCCATTTAAGATTTCACCTTCAACTCTGTCCCAGTCTTCCAGGCATGAGCAAATAGAGACTGGTAAATATCAGATACCAGCCCTTGGTCCATGTAGTACCTTAAACATCAGGTCTTTATTTTGAGATTTTATATATATGTGTGTGTGTGTCAAAATCAAGATTACTCTGAAATAGATCAAAGTATAGCAAGCCAAGTATCTCTCAGGTGATGACTAGGAGAAGATGTTATGGGAAAAGTATTAGAACTGAGTACATCTCTGTACAAAATTCTCCAATCTTACTTCATTTTTTTGTGAAACAGAGGCTTCTTTTTTGAGTTAACAGTTATTATATATTTTCCATTAATTTAAGTATAATTTGGAAGCTCTTACAAGTCATTTCTCACCTGACTTCTACCTGCAATCACCACATGAGCCTATCTAAAACTCATCAGTAAGCTCTCAAATACACATCTTTATGCTTTCCCTTATGAAGCTCTTCATGGCTAACATGCACTTCCTTTAATTATTGTTACCATGCCTGTGCATGGTGCTCCAACAATACCCTGTAGCTACAGCTGCCTTTGCCTAGAGCTGCATCATCATTTTGTTCGCCACTGTCTGTTGCCATCTTGTATTTAACACAGATTAGCTGGGGCAAGGACATCCTGTTCCATGTTTGCAGAGCATCCAAAACAGCAGGATGGTGACCCATGACTAGCCTGTATAGCAGCAAAAAATGACAATACAGGCACCATGTCAAGAGTGTCAGCAGAGTTATCTTTATGGTTAGCCGAGCTGTAGGACTTTGAGTGTGTGAACCATCATTTGCAAAGCAATTTGGACCTACCCTGGCATGAGGCTGCCAATTCAGCCAATTTGCCTGTGGGGAAGGAAACTCTGGGTCTTTCCAAGGAAATCCCAAGCACATTTATCTGCAAAAAGTCAGTCTCCCAGTGTCAAGAAAATGGCAACTATCCACACAGCAACAGGTAAACACTGTTTGAAGTTCCACAAGTACTATTGACAGCTGAAGTAAACATGACCTCAAGCCTGCACTTCAGGCCATTTGAGAATGACAGGTAATTTAACAATGCAAATTTGACCATCCTAATGGGAGAAAGGGGGTGTCAAAATTATTAATCTTCTTCTACCAGATCTTTGCCTTTGACTACTATGGCTGTGTTGCCAAATCTTGTTATTGTAGTATGTTTCATGGTTTGGGACATTAAGTAATACTTTGCAGAGAAATTATATTTGCATCAGTGCCTTAGTTTTTTACCTGGAAAAAACAAAAAAAAAGGACTTCAGAAAAAGCTTTAATGAAAATGAAACCACAGAAACCAGAAAATAAATTGTATATACATTCCTCCTCTGAGTAAATAAAGGCAACAGGCACAATGATTTTTAAGGTCTCTCAACAGCTCAGAATTCTGACTTTGTCAGAGGAAATGTTATCATGAAGTCTTTATTAAAAACTACAAGATCTAGTTCCATTGTCCTTTTCCTGAAAAAAAGCTTTCATTAAAAGCAGACATGAAAATTAAAGTTTGACAAAAAGTAGTTTGGGTAGGGTTTGGGAATGGGGATGATCTGGAAGGAGTCCAGGGAAAGGCTCTAAGTAGGTTGAATAAATAAACAACATATAGGCAGAATTATCCTGAAGGATGCTGAATTCCCACGATTCTCATCTCAGCCTGTGTTTCTTCTCCAGGAAATTTTGTAATTTCCCCTGGTTTAATTATCCCCCTAACTGGACTAGTTAGCTAACACACTGACAGTATGCAGAGGACACAAATAAAACTACTCATGGGCAATAAAGCCTTGCAAATCTTCTATTGTACTGCTCCAACACCCTATCATCCCTCCTAATTTTTAATTGAATGTTACCATTAAGTGGTTCCCTTTAATATGCAGCCAGTGAGGTTTCTTTAGCATGCAAACTCCCATATTCCCAGAATAAGCATTACTGGCATGACATTTCTAATTCTAATTATTTTAGATTATTTTGTAACAGTCATTAAAAATAGAGGGATTTTCAATATTCAATTAAGAAACAGGCCAACAGCCTAAGAAAGAGCCTTAGCAAACACACTGAAGGTATTCTCAAATATTAAAAAACTGCTGCCAGAGGAAATGAGCATGATTTCTAAAGCTGCTTTCCAAAACTGCTGCTAGAGATAGCAGGATAAACTGTTGTAATCCTAGGTCTGGAAGCAGGGATACCACATCCTTCAAACTGCTCTAGGCTGTAACCAGGAGACCTTTCGCCCCTCCTTCCCCATGCTTTAAACCCGTTTCAGCCCACTGGAGTGGGAAATACAAGCCGCGATACCAAGGCCATTTTCTGCCACCAAACAGATGGTGACTGCTGGAAGCCAGCAACACAGATCCTAGTCACTGAAACTTTATTGGGAGTGCCCACCAGTGTGAATAAATGTCTTTAGACGTACTAATTAGAAGGACTCTTTTCATTAGTTGGGACCATCTGTTAGGCCACAGACCTCATGGAATTGCATACAGGTGGACATTCCTAGGTAGGAATCAGCAAAAGAGATCTCAAGCTATTGTGTCCCAATAACATACTAATGAGGTTTCCCACAGTACATTCTTTAAGTCTTTGTCCACAAAAAGACTTTTACCCCTCTTTCCACCTCAGCTGGACAGGTGAGGTATTAAGCATCAAACTCAAAAGCATTTTAAACTTCCTAGCCAGATGTACCAAATATTTCTGGATGTGTCATAAGTGTCTGTACCTTTCCATAATTATCCTGGTGTTTCCATCCAGGTGCAAAAGGGAAAGAAACTTTTCTATTTAATTTTTCTTTTCTGAAAATGACAAAAAGATCAGCTTGTAAAAACTCAGGAAAAGCCTACAAGAATGAACATGGCATCCCTGTGAATGCACTTGGGAGCAAAGAGGGTAACAATACAAACCACTTTCAAGATTTTGCTTGGAAACAAATCCTTCACATAGTACAAGGTAATTCATATAAGACTCAGCATTAAAGCCCTAAGACTCAGCATTAAAGCCCTACGCATACCAACCTAACCTTCCTTTGAAATCCACATACAAAACAGATACAGTGCAATGGGCCACACTTGCAGTGCTACGCTTGTTCTTGTTTGCCTCTCAGCCCAGGACACCCAGCTTCTTGACACCACTGGGCCGCCTGTATTTAACAGCCATGCTTTTGAACAAAAGGGCTAAGAGCTCAGCCCCACGCAGCTTCTAATTCTGGATGTCGGTATTTTCTGTGCATTGCTGTTCACAAGAGCAAGTGCTCACCTTGGTGCTGGCAACTGCAACAGTCACAGCCCTGGAAGGGTGGTACCCAACTCCATTATGGGTACAATCCTTTGTGGGTCTTGGGTCTACCCTGGCTGTGCTGCCTAGGCTTTGAGTTTGCTACAGCTTCCACTGTCTTATCATCCAAGATTAAAGCCATCTATAAACACTGTTAGCAGCCAAAACTACCCAGGAAAACTAGGAGACTGTATTACTTCATTTTGAGATCATGGCTACTTATTAAATGCTTTTGGCTTTTTGTAATAGGTTTTTGTGTGTTTTGACCCAGGAACATTGATTAAAAGCTTTACAGCAGATTTCAATAGCAGTTGCGACTATTAAAAAGACACAAATTTTGTTTGGTACTTTATAAGAACATTAGTACCAGCTTCCTTACTTCCAAAAATTGAGCTCTAGAAAAATAACAAGCAAAACACTTCAGTTTCCAGGTATCTTCAATGGAAATATATGTTAAGTTAGTTACTAGATGAGAAATACCTGAATAGTACAGTACAGAATTACATTCAAGGCATCTCTTCAGCTACTCCAGAGCAAAACAACTGTGTTGGTTAGGAAGATGGTTGGAGTTGGTAGCCAAGACAGCAAATGAACCTTCTTTAAACCTTTGAGATGATTTAGGGAACTGCTCCTAACTCTAAGCTGAGAAGGGACACTCTGGCTTGGCACTCACAAACATGCAAAACCTACTGACCATACATGTTACAAGGTGGATAGTTCAGAAAGATAATCAGAGAAAGACCCTAGTGTTGTTTTAACACTTGTTCATCTAAAGACAGAATTTTGATCTCTGGACCTAGCCCCCTCAGTGCTCACACATACGGTCTCATAATCAAAGTCATTGGTAATGGAACTGCTGCTGAAGCCCCTATCTTCTCACTGTTCTGGGCTTTAAAAATAAATCCAAACTGCACATTTACCCCGTGAATCAAAAGATCACATGTAAACACCAAGTCATGGCTGTGAATCACTTCTCTTAATTGCTCATATTTCCTGCAATTACAGCTTCTAATAAGTTACATTATTATTTAATATTTGCTTTTCTGAAACACCTGAACTCTTCAATGGGCCAGACGGTGTACAAAAATCAAAGGGCTAAAAATCCCAGTATAAACATAATACAAGCACTGGTCATTGAAATTCTCCTGTACTATCCTATAAGCTATCAAGACTTCTGTGTGTGAGAGCTGGAAGGAGAATTCATCGCTGCAATTAGATAAAGGTCTGAAAGGAAATACTTTCTGAAAAAAGTTGGTTTGTGCCTTAGTATACAGAAAAGGTCACCAACAGTTTATTTTTTCCCCGCTTATACGTCACCTTTAGACAGCCAAACAGTTAAGGCAACACAGACATGCAGGAAGCTGGCTAGCCAACACACTGAGAGCTTTAGAAACAGCAGAAAGGCCAATATGTTCCTATTTACAGTATTTTGTGACCCTAACCTAATCATCATGTTTTATTATTTCCTCATTTTATAGCTCTGCTCTTTCAAGAGAGCCAGCAGCCAACATTTCTTCTCGGTTGGCCAAAGGAGCAGCCAAGTGTCTGCTTCACAGCCAATATCAGTTACTGAGCCATAAGCAGCTAATATGAGGTGGTGAATGCACAAGGTAGCAGCTGATGCCCCTCTACTGGAAAATTAGACTTGGGTTTTAGGTACCCAAGGAATTTTTCTATATAGAATTAATTAATTCTGTGACCCAATTTGAAATTATTGGATCAAATTTGGTTTTAAATTAAGGCAGCCAGTGGAACTGCACTGATTCATGCCAGCTGAGAAACTGAGTGTATTTTAATACTACACGCTCTTGGTTGTGTGCAAGAATTGAAGCCCTGAGAAAGAAAAATACCACTATGTAATTTTAAGCCCAAATAGAATCATGTGCATTGAAATTAGAAACCTCCAATCTGAAAAACTTTGACAAAAGACATGATTTTCCCAGTGTAGGAGACTACAGATCTCAGAAGGCCTTCAAAACCCAGCAAGTCACGTATCTAAAGGTAGTTAAAATCATCCACATGGTGTATTCACTTACAAAAGTTGTGTAAGCAGCAGTCACAACTCTTGGATTCCTTCAGCTGACATCTCTACAAGCAGCCAAATCATTTGTAGCTAAGCTGTATAAGATGGTAATGGTTCATTCCCACTATCTCTGCATGGTATATTTCTTCAAAGAAATGCAGTTTCTTAACAAGGCTTTCGGCCCTAGCAATGACTGGCAAACTTCTCATTGTTGCAGCATTCATGTTTGCATGGCAGCTATGTCCAGTCTTAGAGACAAAGATGAAATTAAAATTTTCAAGGAAAAAGTGAACGTTCAAAATTCAAACACACTGCTTCTGCAGTATCAGTCTTCCCCTGGAGTCTCACACACAAGCAATATGGAATTCTTAAGTATGAACTGTCAAGTAAAAAAAGAGACCCCACAACTTCTTTCAAACTTGTTCTAGAAGAACATGAAATGAATTGATTTCAGAGAGAACTTTAAGCAAGATATATGTAAAGCAGGAAGATATTTCAGCAAATAAAAAATTAGTCAACTGGTTTAATAGCGTATTTTTACAGCTGTGTGAACAGAAGCAATTAACCTCACAGTGCACTTAGAACTCCATGTTAGCCTAAATATAGGTAAGGAATAGCAACTAAGTAAGATCGATAGTGCAATTTCCTCTAAAAGGAAATTCTTTTTCCAGTATATATCAGAAATGCCAGTTAACACACCTGATCAGCAAGCATGTTCTGCTTACAATGGTGTTTGGCAGAGAACAACTCTAAAACTTTCTGCCTAAATTGATTCCCTAGGCTGCTACAAAATATTTTTAAACTCTCTGACACTACATCAAGAATTTAAAAAGACATAATTTCACCTTTAGCCAGCATGTTACCTGTTGTGAGTACTGCTTTAGATACATAGTTTGGCATTTTCTAAGTAGCAGTTCCATTTTGGAACTCACCAAAGAATACAAAGAGAAACCATTAGGCCACAGAGTTTTTCCATGCTTACCATTAGAGGTTCAGAGAAGAAACATTAGATAAGCCTATCTGAACTTCCTTACCCTCACCTCTGAAAAGGATTACTATAAATTTAGGGAATCCATATGTTGGTTTAGTTTTGAGAGGAGTTTTGGGAACATCATCCTTAGAGGAGTTATTGGTATCTTAATGCTTTTCCAGTTCCCCATTAAAATGTACCTTTGTGTAGAAGCATGTATTCTTAACAGCCTCTGACTACAAGCATGGGAATCTCTCATGCAGCTCCAACCAGTGAAATTTCAATCAGGCATCTCAATTTGTCAGTCCCAACCCAAAAAGGAAATCAAATAGCTCTTCAGTCAACCAGGTAAAGGTAAAAATAGGATGATAATGGAAGTCTAGAATATCTAACTTTTGGACATATTTGAAAAATTAAAACCTGCATTGAGTCAAATAAAGACCTATTGACATTTTTTCACTTGCTTGTGTGAACAGCAATTCTCAATGCATTTTTACTAATGCACCAGCATGAAAACCGCAAAATTAAAATTAAACCTTCTGCTTTGAATCCCTGCTTCATCAGCTTTATCCTTAGCCCATAGGAACATGAATCCCCTGGACTAAGCAGGTAAGAGTACAGATGAAAATCTGTGACTTACTAAGATCACACTGTACCTGAATAAACTTCTAACTAGCCTCCTTTTTCCTCCCATTTACCTTCTATTCTTGATGTAGTCATAAAGCAAACCTGATAACAATTCATTCCTATCCAATACCAGGTGTATACCCTCAGTAGTGGGCCAATTTTATCCCGAGTCTAAATATGCAACTTCTGTGAGGTTTAATACCTCTACTGGCCCAAAGACCAGAAAATACAAGTCAGTTTTTTAATTTGCAATTCCTTGAGTACACGTAGTGCTGAACCTCTAGCATCTTATGGCAGCTATAGTTGCACATTCCACATTTGCAAAGATCATAATTGTGCACATAAAACAAGGGGGGTTGGGGTGGAATTAAGGTGTAGGGCTAAACTGCAGCAACAAATTGAGGAAAGAAGTTTAGAATAGAAGTTAAATAGGAACATGAAATATTTAGAGTAACTAATTATGCATAAAGCACCACAACTTGTCATCTTAATCCAACTGAAAGTCTGGCACTAGAGACGGGGGCCAAGGAACAGGCACGATTCATGTACTGGGTAATGTATACTGTAATAGCATTCTGAAACTACTGGCAACAGCAGAAGCACAACAAAACAAGCAAGACTGCTCAGCTAAATATGCCATTACAATGCATGCACAGTTGTTTTATTATACACAGGCCAGCAGATTAGTACTTTACCACCTAACAACGTATGATTAGGTTCAATTCAGCAGCAGATACAGACAGGCAATGTGGACGTCCACAGAAACTACGCAAGCAATGAAAAGCCACATGCATGGGAAAACTGGACAAACTGCCCTCTGACAGATGATGAGCACAGATAAAGGCAGACTGATATTTTCCCTCACCACATGTCCGGGTATAAAAAGGTGTTATAAAATCTTCCATTACTTGATTACACACAGCCATAAATGACAGCTTGTTTTAATTAAAAGGATGGAACGTCAGCATTTAACAAGGTTTAGAAAAACTGCTTTTTAGTAAAACTTCCATTTACCCTTCTGTAATATGCCACTTAGAACAACATGCATTCCCCCACATCACATGCAAAGCTCACATTTGTCAGTGCTGCTATTTGGTGCTCCCAGCATATAAAGTTCCACACAAATTAAAATAACAGGCAAGATGAGAAAATGCCTACATCAGTTACCTAGCCACAGACGGATAGCACTCCTTTGGCTTCCATGGTGCTGCAGTCACACTGCCTCTGAGAAATTTTGTCTGAAGTGGTTCCTCTAGAGCAGAATAAAAGATAAAGTCTCCTTAAGACATTAGAAAATGTTGCTGCCACCAACCTAACTCTAAATATTTCTTGTGTGCTATATAAAATCATTGCTGATCATTTCCTACTGTAATGGTCATTATTACATAAGCCTGTTTTCAGACCTTCAGTCTACCATTCAAGTTTCCCTTTAGCCCAGATTTTATACACTTTAAATTTTTTTCTCCTTCAAATAATTGTTTTGGATATTTGGCAGTGGTAATAAATGTAAAGTGCTTAATTTTATGGTATGGTTTTGTGTTCACACTATTCAAAAGCAACTTTGATATAAATAATAGAAGCAGACAAAGACCACGTGAAATAGCTAATTATTTTATATCTTTTTCTTTGGTTACAATTCAAAATAAGACAATCTTCACAAATTAACCAAAGGCTTTGAGCCAGTTCTTCTGTCTTCTGCATCTGGTATCATAAATATAGTGTCATTCACCTTCAAACAAAAAGACCCCATGAGCCATGTTTCCAACAATCAGGAAGCAGTTAGAAATGCCATCCTTTTTCAAATGAGTTTGGACAGGTTTTTTGAGTGGTTGAACCACTTTTTTCCAAAATTTTTCCCAAAAATCTAAACCAAAAATCTCAAGTACCAGATTGAAATAAGGCAACAGGGCTCTAAGATTAATATCAAATAGTAAGATTCAAGATGAAAGCTGAAAAGCTGGAAACACCCATGCTTATTGGAGCAAGAGAGCTGACTCCACTGAAAACATTGCCCATGTTACCATTTCTGCAGTCAACAAATAACATGCTTTCACTTGATGCTCTGAAGATGTGATTAGGAGTCAAATCTTCAAGAATTAACTCCCACTCCACACTTACCCTTTATTTCAGGCAACTCACCGAGGTGAATACAGTAAGCAAAAGCAGGGCAACAAAGTACCCAAACCCAGCAGCCAGCAAGTAGACCATCACCATTAACCAAGTAAGCAAATCCTTGCTTTTTACCCAGTGTTAGCCCATGCACAATTGAAATCTAACCACGACAGTATAATTGTTTTGGGAATCTAAGCCCTTAGCCTCAGTGCTTATGGCAATGAGTTCTGCATATTAACAGGAGTGAGGTGAATCAATTACCTACCACATAGTCTTGCTTATGTGTACATAAATATGTGCATATATATATATAGATATACACTGGCACAGCCTTCATCACACGCCACAAATTACTGAGACCTCGGTGCAATGAGGAGAGCAGCCATGATGCTGTAGCGTATTAGAACAGACCCAAGATTCCTGTAGCCCAGCCACCTGCAGTGACACCCTGAGCCAGATGCATTGGTACAAAGCATATACCACCTACTTGTCCATAAAAAACTCACTTTGCCTCCTCAGATTCAACCACTTCTCTGCAGAGCCCAGAGGGCAGTTGCAGTTATACTCACTGACTTAAATACCTGTGCAGAGTTTATGTTTCTTCAAAACATTTTTAATTAGGAAAACAAAGAACAAAGAAATTTAAAAGCCTACATACATTTGAATAATATTAAAAATAACAAATGTGAAAGCAGCAACAAGCAGGAAATCATGAGCTATGACTGCTACTTGGTTCTTTCTGCAACTCGCAGCAGCACTCCTTCCTGTCCTCTCTAAATCAGATGCATGGTTATTTAAATGCATTTAATTAAAATGCACTGCTCCTTCCTCTTGTAAAGCAGATAAAAATCAAGGAGATAGTGATCAAAGACTTTAAAAGATCAGGAGTCAGAAGGACATGGCTATTTTATCCTCCCTTCTCTCCTCCCCTTCTAGAATAAATTTTTGAGGCTTACTAAGAACCAAAGGGAACTGGCACTCTCCAGTTGCTTCTGAACCTTTAATTAGAGCAGCAGGATAGAAATCAATAAACCCTGCCTTCTACCTTTATGACCTTTGTTTTCTGACACTGCAAGACACTTTGAAGAAATGTTTTAATAACAAAATCCCTCATCTAAGGGAGGAAGAAGTCTGTTCTTCCTCTCCTGGTACAGTAGTTTGTTGAGAGATGAGAACATGGCACGTTTCTGTTCAACAAACAGTACATGTCTCTTTAAGCTGAAATGGGTATTGGGTAGTTCAAATTGCACTTCTGCTCTTTAGTTAGTCAGAGGGTTCTGAGTCTGAAGTTCAACCTGAATGTTGCTGTGAAAAATGTGTTCAATGTAGTGGGCAACTGGTTCTGACCTGCTGGAGAAGAGCTCTGTGGAGAAGGACCTGGGGGTCCTGGTTGATGACAGGTTGGCTATGAGCCAGCAGTGTGCCCTGAAGAACTTTTACACAGTGAGGGTGACAGAGCACTGGGACAGGCTGCCCGGGGGGGTGGTGGAGTCTCCTTCTCTGGAGATATTCAAGACTCGTCTGGACGCCTATCTGTGCAATATGTGCTAGGGAGCTGCTTTGGCAGGGGGGTTGGACCCGATGACCTCTTGAGGTCCCTTCCAACCCCTACGATTCTGTGATTCTGTGATTCTCATTTGCATAATAAAAAAAACATCATGACAAAAGCTCAGATTGACTTAAATTAATCTATCCCATACTACTAGAGGAAGAACAAGTTAAAGAGTTACTTGGGGTTCAAAGCCACTCTTCTAAGTAATACAGATGTAAGCCTGTAAAGCTTTTATTTGTTAATTTTTAAAATTTTAAAACTGAAAAATCTGGTTTTAGACAAATTGAAAAAACCTTTCAGTGTAAAAAATTCTCAGCTACATGAAGTCACTCAATATGGTCCAAATTTGTAACAAAAGCAGGTAATTTGGTTGGATTTCCAATAGATTCAATGGTGTTCAAGAGCAAACCAGCCCACTTACAACAGCTCTTCATAAACACTTGTTTGCAACTCTGCTTCAACCTGCAGCCACTTTTATTTGCCTCTGTTCTTTTCACATAAAATCTCTATCAGAACAATGAAAATTTTGAGACAGATCCTGAAGCTGGTATAAGCTAAAGAAACTTTTCTGGTGGATAGATTTGTCTTCACAGGAGAGGTGCTCCAGCCCTCTCTAGACTCATCCCAACAGGTTTATGTCTTTCTTGTACTGGGGACCCCAGAGCTGGATGCTGTACTCTAGGTGGGGTCTCACCAGAGTGTAGTAGAGGGGCAGAATTCCCTCCCTCAGCCTGCTGGTCACCCTGCTTTTGATACAGCTCAGAATATAATTGGGTTGTTGGGCTGCATTTGTACATTGCCTTTCATCCACCAAGACCCCCAAATCCTTCTCTTCTCCCAGTACTGAGCTCCAAGGAAACATCATTCATCACTGGTCTCAATTTGGACATTAAGCCATCGACCACAACTCTGAGTGCAATGAACCAGCCAGTTCCTTATCCACCAAATGACCCATCTGTCAAATCCCTGCCTCTCCAATACAGAGACAAAATTATCATGCAGGACATTGTCAAATGCTTGCTTAAATCCAGGGAGATGACATCTGTCGCTCTTCCCCTGTCCACCAATGCTATAATCCCACTGTAGAATACCACCAAATTTGTTAGGCATGATTGACTCATGACACACACACACAGAGCCCCCATCAATTTAGATTGGATAAGAATTTGGTCCAATAATCTTATTCTTCCCTATTTTTCTCCATGCAAATCCTGATCTATGACACATTTTAAGACTCTAACTTCTAAGAGACTTTAAAACTGTTTGGGCATCTTGATAGGTAATATGCTAGAGGAATAACAGTAAAACCTCAGTTATTAGTGGCTGATCCGAGAAAGGGCCTTTTTCAAAGGCAGCAGTCCTCTGTCTCAGCCACAGAAGAAAGCCTCACGGAAGAGCTTGCTGTAATCTGCAGGGTATCTGAAAAGGTGATTTTCTGGTAACCATGCCTCTCAGGCTCCATTGTTATCAGCATCCAGGTTTGTTCTTTGCCCATTTTCCCTCATTTTTTTTCTGTTTTTATTTCTTCAGGCATAAGTTTCTTGCTTTGTAAAAATGGAGACCTACCTGTCTTATGAGATGAGAAGTCATCTCAAGTTTTACATGTGTTAGTGTAACTTGAAAACAGGATATCTACACCACTTTACAATAGACAGACTCATAGTATGGGAATAAGGCTGCATGTAATCCCGCTCCCTACTGTTAGCTCTCCACGAAGCCTTGAGAGACATATTTAGTCTCATACACACCACATCTCCCAAGGTGCCAGAAACCTCAGGTTTTGTTATCAACACCAACTACCTCTCCACTGTCAAATGCTAAAATTAAAAAATGCAGGTAAATCCCACAGAGCTTAGTTTTCACTGGTTAATATCTCTGCTTCCACCATCACCAAACTCACCTGAGCTACTGGCTGCTCCAAAGTAACTGCATAGTCTAAATAGCCACAAATATTAAAAAGGAAGGACTGATGAGTGCCCAAAAAAATTCTCCTCCATGAAAGAAATGCTTGTGTAATCTGAATGACCAATTTATCTATAAGTCCAAAAGAAAAGTAGTCTAGATGTACTTTGTAGCTAACATCTGACACACTGCATTTTCTGTGGTAAAAATACAGGATCAAAAGAGCACAGCCAAGGGGTATAATTTTCTCCTCCTTTGTCACATCCCAAAACGTTAAGTACACGTTCTTTTCCAGCGATCCCCACACAAAAGGATAAAATGAACAGCAGTGAACTTCAGTCTATTAAATGTCACCCCAAAATAGGTAATTAACATATGAACATTAAACTGATGCACTCCTCTCCTTACAAGGTTCCTTTTTAGTAGCTAAAGATATTACAAGATCTTAATTGGTGAGGAAATGAAATATCTTGGAGCTGAAATTCAAGGACCTCCAGAACTTTACTTACAGCTTACTGCAAACTGTGTTGATAAAACTAGGCTACAATAAGCCTTTAAAAAAAAAAAATCACTAAACAAACGTACATGTTAGAATTGCACACAGAAGTTGGATCCATGTATGCGCATAGAATCTACATGGGTCACTTCTCATCCAGTAACTGCTGATCTGTTTCCCTACAGAAGGGTTTACAGTACCCCTTGTCTGTGTCCTTGCCTTTGAGCTTCACAGCAAAATACAGACAAAGGTGCATCAGTATGTTCCAGATTCTAGGAAAATAGGATATCAACACCACTCATCAGATGAGCAGTTAAAACCAAAAGCCACAGGCAAACTTAGACTGCACATGAATCTAGCACTTGCTCTATTCACTGATGGGAAGAGAGGAAAGCCATGCATTTTGGGTTCTTTAAAAGATTTATCTCAAATTCAGAGCTATTTGGAGACAACCTGATCTAGCTTCACTCCAAAGAAATACTAAACAGGGAATTTTTTTTCTATGATAGTTCATTCACTAGCTGTTTCCTAAAATACAGGAGAGGGAGAGAAAACCCTGGGGAGTTGACAGGGATTGTGAGAATGGTTGCATTCGTGTTACATCAAGGGCACCCATGAAAGAAGTCATAAAACTAAGTATCAAAGGAGAAAGAATGAGAAGTGCTCCAGCCTAGACAAGCCAAAGCACAAAGCCATGGCACATCACACTATGTTAGTTCAGGATGTCCTAGCCAGGTTTGTTCCTGTAAGAACTGACACAAAGCTGAGTTTTCTGCTTAAATAGTACTTAAAGCAGAGGGTGGAAATAAAGATACACTGATACTGAGAGGCTGAACAAACCTTGGCATGTTTGAGAGGATGATCAACATTAGCTTTCAAATACTCATCTGCACCCTTCCAAAGGTAAAGTAGTTAATGCTTACCATAAAGAATTTTCTTCAACTCTTCTAGAGAATGAATCTGAGAAGTTACTTCAAGAGGAATCAAATATCTGAAAAGCCAGATATGTGATTTTAAGGGCATGTCATATTGTTGATCAGTTCATGTAATCTCCATGTCGACATGGAGAAGTCACACATGGAAATATCCTACCGTCTTTCTAACAATGTCCCAAATAAATCCCATATCTTTCCACATATGCAGTCAGCACTCTCTTGATACTCAATACTCAAGCCATAGCTTGTAAAGTTATTTTCCCAAGCCCACAGCTTTCTTAACTGCAAGTTTTCCTTAACAAGTGCCTATGAGCAGCTGTGTGCTCACAGCAATAAAGGTGTTTCCTTGCTTCCTCACTATAGATTCCCATGCAGGAAACATTACCATGGCCCAAAACCTGGGGAAAACAGGGAAGAAGGCATGTCACAAAGCTGCAGCTCACCAAAAGCTTTCAACACAGAAATGAGCTTTCATATTTCTATTCCAACTTGACAGTTGTTTGCTCCATTTGTGTCAAAAGATGAGTCTCATCCACAGCCGCATAGCAGACCCAGTCCAACTGGCACTGCTAAGCTCACACAGGCTTGATGCACTAAGCTACCCACTCCAACATGAGTTACCATCCCAGCTCCACAGACATGCTTTCTGCCAGAACTGAGGGGTGGGGAGAAACAAAGTCTGCTTTAAAGGGTCAATGGGATTTGGGTTTTTTCACTCCTTACTATTCATCACCAAGGCATTTACTTGATGGGACAATCACTCTCATCATCACACTTATATGACAGAAAACTAGGATTACTGATTTACACACACAGCAGAAAGATTCAAACGCAGCCAGCAGCATAGCATACCATTCAATAGCAGCACAAAACTTCTGCACCCAAAACGTTATGGAGAGAGTTGTCTTATCTTACCTCCCTCCCAGCTGCCACAGTCCTCCCCTCTCCAAGTTCTCTGTGGGCTCCTGGGCCCCTATTCCCTTCCATCTGCTTTAGCCTGTGTGAAGCTTGGAAGTCAACCTGGACCAACACAGATCTCATGAGCACCGGTTCCATATAAACTGTTTTACAGCTGCTCTTCAGGACCTAAGCCATAGCTCATAGACTGATTCATCTGAGAATACCTTGCCAGCTCCTGCACTTGATTCTGCCTGAGGAGAGCAGCAGCAATAAAAAGGTCATGACTGTCACTGTTCAGCACACACATTTTACATGCTGAAATAGTTTTTGCAAGAGTTAGCACAGATAGAAAAAAAAATCCTAGCTCCAGGATGCTGACAAGGAAAATTATTCCCTCTACCGACAGGTTGGCAAGGAAATTTTTTTCTCCTCCCCACCTACCTGCCCCATGCTTTCAGATTGGAAATTTTCCTTGCATCAGGATGCTGGTCAGTCTAACACAGCCCACAGGCTGACATGTTTTTATTTGCCCAACAGTAACACTGAAATCTTTCAACACCAGCTTCATAACTGAGTTAGGTATCAGTAAGAGTCACTTTGAATATGTACATTTTCAGCTCACTCACTAGCACTTTCGCACAAACAGATTTTTAGGTATGTGAGCTGTTATACCATGAGCTTAACATATAGCGAAGAGAACATAGCGTTTGTTTTGTGCTTAAGGAAAGATAGTAATTGCGTACAGGACCTGTCGCTGACAGATGCTGCCTGTTCAGATCAACCTTCTCCAATCCATATCACAACCTTAACTCTAAAGCAAGAACATTCTGTTTCACTACAAACATGCTACAAGCAACTAGGTACAGGGAAAAACAACTTCCACCTC
Organism: Porphyrio hochstetteri; assembly: GCA_020800305.1. Classification (NCBI taxonomy): domain Eukaryota; kingdom Metazoa; phylum Chordata; class Aves; order Gruiformes; family Rallidae; genus Porphyrio; species Porphyrio hochstetteri. The sequence continues at coordinate 60,901,953 of CM036908.1, read as the reverse complement.
ACATTGCTCTTTAAATAGAGGATTTGAAAGCTTCCTCTCACACTCCTCAGAGGCTAGCTGTTACAACAGGCACAGCTCCTAGTTGACAGTACTTTCTGCAGCATTGTATCTCCCATATGAGGAAAAGCTGAGTGAGCTGGGACTGTTCAGCCTGGAGAAAAGAAGACTGGGGGGGGACCTAATTAATGTTTATAAATATCTTAAGGAGGGGATGCAGGGGGAATTGGCCAGCCCCTTTTCAGTAGTCTGTGCAGACAGGACAAGGGGCAATGGCTGCAAATTGGAGCACAGGAAGTCCCTCACCAACATGCGGAAGAACTTTTACACAGTGAGGGTGACAGAGCCCTGGGACAGGCTGCCCAGGGAGGTGGTGGAGTCTGCTTCTCTGGAGATATTCAAGACTCGTCTGGATGCCTATCTATGCAATATGAGCTAGGGAGCCTGCTTTGGCAGGGGGGTTGGACCTGATGATCTCTTGAGGTTCCTTCCAACCCCTACGATTCTGTGATTAGGTAAATTGCAGTGGAAGAGGGAACTAGACTACAATTTTTCATCTTAGACCCAGAAACAGAGACCCCTGAAGCTCACTCACAGCTCCAGAAACTCCACATTCACATTATCACACCCCTGAAGCATGCTGTATGTTGCTTCCCAGGAGTGTTTACTGGATTAGGTTCACTAAAAACTACATGGCTTTAGAACAGGAGCAGGCTTGGGACATGGGTACAGAGCATTATGCATCTGACCATATTAACTGATATCTGGTTTTATAAGCTTTGCACATTGCAGTATCTACCAAGGGCTACTTTTGGCTTCAGGCGGAAGAGATTCATGGTGAGATTAGCAGCAGCATTTCACAATCAAGGTCTTCCACAAACAGTTATTTTCTGCAAGATGAAAGCAGACTCCCTGGACAGCAAGTAACTGGTTCCCTGCAAAGTTAGTGCTCTATGCCCTTCAGATTAGGGAAATTGCAATTTGTTTTCATTATGAGAAATAAACTGATTAGCAGATGGCTATTCATTTTCTCCCCCTCTCTGTCAACTCTAATATAATATAAATGGAAATCTTACTTCAATGAACATTCAAAGACCTCTCAGAAAAATCAAAATTCCTATACATTAAGTGTGTGGCTTTTGCAAATGAAGTAAATTAATCTTTGAAAAAGGAAGTTTGTTTTTACATTTAACTGATAGCATGCAATATGATTAAAATACATTGATCTGCAAGCTTTAAACAGATGATTGAAGATTAACTTATGCATTAGACGCACTCATCTAGGTTTTACCCACTGAGTGAATATTCTTCAGGCTGCATAAGTACCATTTGTTGTCTTTATTTCAACTCAGTATCTTTATCAACATGGGAGAACACACTAGAACATGGTTAAGGAACAAAAGCTCAAGCAAGAAAGTCCCACTTTCAGCTTGCCACACTCTTCTAAGCCAGCAAGTTTTCCCTAGACTTTGGTTTCACACTCATGCAGCATGGAGTGGAAAGTGCATTTGAAACATGCAGAAGAGGATTTATGCAGGCAGTACACTGGCGTGGGCAGGGAGACCTGGGCCCATGGCTGGAGGAAGTGGTAGAGGCAACCTGTAACCCTGGTGATGTCATTCCATGTGTCTGTCTCCCACCATTTCTTTGCCAACAGTCAGAGCAGCAGTACACCAGGCTCCAACACACCACCAATCAAAATATATGAACAGTCACTGTATTATAGTAGGAAAATACAAATCTGGACCAGCTACGAGATCTGTAGAGCAAGCCATATAGTCAACAAGTACTTGCCTCTCACTGGGAATACACCTCTAGTCAATAACCACTTAAACATGTGTAAGTCACATCGCAGTCAGTGAGCCTTAAAATGATGAAGTGCTTTCCTGAACAACAGCTTAAAGAGGAAATAAAGTATTCTGATTTGTATAGTTTATTTCAGAAGAAGGTCCCTTGATTGAAATAATACTGTTTGTGTTGTAGCTATTTGACTCATGGCTTGAATTTCCTGCGATATCGAGTTTCCCCAAAGAACACCTGGAAATTATGAAATAAGGATTTGTCTTAAAGGCCATTTCAAGCCTTGCAATAAGGGCATCATTTATCTGTTTCCTCCTAGACAATGAATGATAAATTATTATCTATAAAAAAAAAAATCAGATATTAAAACATTCTGTAAAGCAGAATAAGATCTAGAGCTGTAATCCTAACCCCAGGTCTGGAAATCAATTGGATGTGAACACTTCGGGGGCAGTGTAGGAACAGAGAGCCTCCTAGTTCCCCTCTCACTCTCAGTATATTCCTGGTCTTCCTCTTTCTGGCTGGTATTACAGATGACAATTCCACAAGTCTAGACCCTTTTTCAAAGCCATATTTAACTGCCAGCCTCAAGGTACTCCACTCAAGCTCCAGAACTCTCCAGAAATCACAGACAAAAGGCTTGCCTCCTTAAGCCCATTCTTTGGGTAACTATTTAAAGCAGGCAGGGCTGAAGGTTCTTCAGCTCAGTCCTTCAGCAACAGCACTCAGTCCTTCCTAAGGAGAGTGTGGGCTCAGAGCCCAGATCAGTAAACCACTGGAATCAGTGTTGGGTTATTGGACCTGGCTCATGGTCCACACTGCAAAGCCTTTCTCTGTCATGTAATGCAGACCCTCCAGGGTTACTTTATCACTAGGGACCTTTACAACCTTCCGCAATTTGCATGGTTTCAAAACTAAGAAATTCCTTGCTATTTTACCCCAAGAGTTAAATAAAGCCAAAAGACTGGATTTTTACTGCATGAAGTGAATTCAACCAAACACAGCAACCCTGTAGATTCCCCAGACCTCTTTAAATTAGCCCCTACAGCAGATTATCTCATCTTAATCAGTTTGATGCTCTGATAAATCAGCTTCTATTTCTTAGCATGGAGGGAAAGCAGCAACTGAGTGCTTGTTCGAAACAGTATTTTGAGATAGAAGCTATTTGTATATGTAAATGCCAGAAAGCCTCTAATTTAGAAACACTGGCAATTCATTTCCATTTCAACTCCATAAATCTGTTTGTCTAATCCTGTGATATTTTGAGGGATTTTATGCTGGCCCATGTGCAGATCATTCCACTTGCCTGCACAGCAAAATTTGCTTGAGTACACAAAACATATAGCAACTTGTTGGGCTGAGTAATAGTAATAATCCATCTAATCACAGTCAATTCAGCTGCTGGTTGCTTATGGGCATCTTTTACACATTCATTTAAAGACTGAATAAGCAAGATCAGAGCAGCTATTTAACAAAAGCATGCTCATAAAGCTCCTCTAAGCACCCAACACTCATTTTCAGAGGCTTGTGATCTGGGAGCATGCTTTTAAAATGAGTTTACCAGCTTTAACCTTTCTGCCTGTCATCAGAAAAAACTAAGTCAGGGAATTTTTACTTCATTTGTTACTAAATAACAAACATTTCTGATCATTAATTTGGACAGAGAAAAAGGACAGATACACACAAACATGATGTGGTGGGCTTTCTCCAGTGTGGCTTTCTGAATGAAACATTGTGTCCATTCCCAAGTCTCAACTTGCTTTATTTTCAGTGAGTTACACACACTCACTCAGTTACCCCAGTGAGGTGACAGGCAGCAAGCACATGATAAAGTCTAGGCAGCACAAACAGTTCCTTAATGAAGGAATATTTATTTAAATATGTTTGAGCAAGGATATTATGTACATTGGCTGAGGTTGTGGTCCATGATGGGTTGTTGCTGTTGTTTCCAGATGCTGCAGAGGTGACTGGCAGCAGTGATGTCCAACATGGAGCAAGTTACAGTCTACTCAAACAGGTCACCACTACAAGCCCTCACTGCTTAAACCTGGTGACTTGTGTCTCTTACATCGTCACAACAAGGAAATAAAGTAGTCCACTAGCTTGTGGCTTCAAGCATGTATGTAGAAGTATTAAGGGTCAAATTTCCCCAGATTGGATGGATATTCCCATGTGGAAAAAACACTCCCTGGTCAAGGTGTCGGGAGGTGGTCTTGCAAAGCACACAGTTAAAAAGCATGACTGCAGACTTCTATCCAAACTTGCGCCTAAAATTGTTCTAAATCAACAGCACTGTAAATAGGATCTGGTCACTTGGACCATAATTCAAACTGGCTAGAGATGATGCCATTATATCATTCCTAAGTGCACTGCAGGACTAAGCTGTGCCTCAACCACTGCAACTAGGTCATCACAGGGACATTTGTATTTCCTGCACATATGTTGTCACAGGAATAGGTATTGGAGAGAATCAACTAATTCCTCCCCAAGACAACAGCATAGCAGTTTGATTGTGGGAAATGATACATTTATTGCTTAAATTCAATTGTAAAGGTACCAGAAGTCAAGAATCAAGAGAATGGAAGATCCCTCCACCCTTTCAGGAAGAGCATCAACAATAAATCAGTAGTGGGCTCTGTGAAGACTTCCACAAATATATAAGGTGGCTAAGAAGCACTAGTATCCACTGAGAAAGAAATCTCAACATGTGGGAAAGAGGAGCAGCTCTTCCTGAGAAGTTTTTCCTGGCTTTTCACTTCAAAGTCTGAGACATTGAATACAGACAGAAATTCCACATACACAAAACAGACACATAGCAAAAAGCAAGTAATGAAAGCATCAGTGACCACAGATGTCTTTACCTCTGCACGGCAGTGGTTATTGTGCAGAGTTGCTGGAACAGAGTGTTCAGCAAAATGCCATTCAAGAATCATGCCTTTTTGTCATAAAGCTGTACTGATCAGTGATATGCTTCCCAACAGGCCAGAATACCATCACAGGAGGTTACTTGGGGAAACCACAGATCAATAGAAGCCATAGCATTAAAGAAATTAAAGTGTGGAGCAAGATAGGGGTTCTTTACTAATATACTTGACGTGACTGGTATGAAGGTCACCAGTTCAGGACCTACATCATGTACAGAAACTAAATTTCAGAATTTCAATTGGAAGGTGCAGTTGTATGCATTACTTTCCCCCTTCTATCTAGAAAAGAGATAGTAAAAAGATATCTCATTCTTTTTAGAACACCACCTTTCTTTTAAGATTACTTTCTTTACACAGGACTAAGAATGTGCCAAGTCCTTGATATGCATCTGCTTAATGTAAATTTGGCTTAGTATAGCACTTTAACTGTTGGTTTATGAGGCAGCAAGGTCTCTAGGCAATGACCTCTGATGATACTGGCTACAAAAAAATTCACGTACAATTACACTCTAAAAGTAAGCACTTTTGATCAATAAAGATACCATTGTTACATCTTTCTACAGCCTATTGCATGCAGGTTTCTCAAGGAGGCTTACTAATCACCATAAGCTTCATAATATTCCAGTTAATTTACTGAACCATACGTTGCAGGAATAAACAGAGATTGAGAAACTAAGTGTCTTGCCCTCATATTCCTTAGATCATCTGTGTCAGATTCAGTGCTCTGTAAGGTAATGAAATAAAGGCAGCTTAATAGCTAAGCACCATATTGATACTTGGGAGATCTGAAGTCAGTTCTTTCCCATACACCTTTGGTGGTGTAGCTGGCATGCTTCCAAATATCCCCAGGTTCATCCCTAGAACAACTCAGTCAAGTTAATTAGACAGGAGCAAGATCTGGGATTCATTAGATAATGGCAGAAAAGTGTCAAAGAACCCTGCCACACACAGCACAAGCAAGTACTGCTTGTGCAGTAATGGTGTTGTCCAAACGAAAACAGAGGCTGGACTAGATCTCCAGACATCCCTTCCAACCCCTACCATCCTGTGAAATATTCATTCTTGTGCGCTTCGGCACCAGTACCACCACCCCATCTCACGCTAACCCGTGAAGTGTGACCTGCAATTAGAGAGGCAGCAATACGGATTTCAGTCTTATGCTAGTAAAGTTATGAAAGCAGACAGATAATGGAGGGATGTTGGCTTCCACTTTCTAATTCCTTTGGTTCTATGCTTCAACAGTGTCATTTAAAATTTGCCTAATAGGAAACCACCTCACCTCACTCACATGGGCTCCTAATACACTGTTGATTTCAGCCTTTCTTTGATACATTGCCAGGGCCAATGCAGTACAATTCATATCACACATTAGCTTCAACCTTTTCATTGAAGCAGCTATCAAATACATACAATGCACTGCATTAAAATATCTTCCTTTCTCTACAGGATAGCAAAATTTAAGATTAACAGAAGAGACCCCTGGATCAGGCTTAGAAAAAACGTACAGAAGAAGAGATTTGACTTTTCAAGCTTTCCTCAATAGCCTGTGTATGTTCTTCTACAGCTCTCCCAGTATCAGCAAGTCTGTTCATCTCAGGGGAATTACATTTGATAGCATATTTAGTTCACAGGACTAGCACAGTTACATTAAACAGAGGCTGCTAATAAAACATTACATCTCCCTCCCCCTGGCACTCCATTTGCCATGATGTAAAAGGCAGACACCCCATAGAGAAATTAATCAGAAAGAAGGAGAATGAATCTAAAGAGTGAAAATTAAAGACCCCATGACATCTACATCCATCTACTACATCCAGATGAAACAGTGTCCCAAAACTCAAGGATGTATTAAGATCCTTCTGAGATGGAAGTGGTTATAGAATTCAGCCTATTATCATCAGTATAAATTACAGTTATTTAAATGGAAAGATTTCTCTTTGTTAGTCATTGAGGGTCCACAGAGAACACAATGTCCTTTAGCAGAAAGCACACCTGTTTTGTTCTGTAAAATGATGAAAAAGACTTAAAGACAGATCCTGTGGCAGCAGTGTCAATCTGACTCAGTTAAGCCATGCTGCTTTAACTCCACTAAAGATACAGCTTAAGAATCTACATTTCCCCCCTAAAGGAAAATCCAAAGAAGTATCTATGTTCAAAGAGACATCATTGGGTGTCCCCGAATCCCAATTCTTCCCCAGCTGGTCTAACTGCTCTCAAAGCTCTTCAGCACCAGAACTATTCCAACATAAGAGTGCCTAAAACTGTCTTAAGGAGATGATCTCTTGAGGTCCCTTCCAACCCCTACAATTCTGTGATTCATTTCCATTTACCCCTTAACTTGATACCTATCTGTCAGATCCTGCAGGCATCTTTTTTGTAGGGATAGTATTGATGCTGGGTATGGGAAGGATCCCAAGTGCCTGGGCTAAAAAATTTGGTTGAAATGGATTAACCTGGATATAATGCAAAAGAAGCAGTTTTGGCTTTAAGCACACATGCTACCCTTTGCAGACCTGAACTTGGAGTGCAAAGGATAGCTTTAACCAGAGAGAGAAATAATGAGATGTGGGCAAAGTGCACACATTACACAGCATATCTTAAACCACCATGTAGGTGTGCAGGTTTTGCAACATCCTAACTAAATGCCAGAATTTAAATTTATGATATGTGAGCAAAAGTATATGCAAGAAATACTTTATGAACCTTGGCTCTTACAGACACTACCAGATTTATGAAGCAAAAATCAGATTAAAGCTTCCACAAAAAGGAATTTAGTAGAGCAGGTTGCAAAATGCTGTTTTCAAATCTGTCATGCCTGATTCAGGTAGAAAACCTGAACTTTGAGTAGGGAGCAAGGGAAGAAAGACTCTTAAGTAAATCACATCCCTCCACAGTATACAGGCTAAACACATCACTTCAGATATTTGCAGATGAATAAGGCCAAATCAACCACGCAAACATAGGGTTGGTTTAGGGTTTTTTTACCAAAATAAAAGTTTAACTTTGTTATAAATTTAAGCTTACCCCTTCTGGACACATATAAGCTTAAGTCACTTTAAGGGAGATGGCAAATATCCCAACAGTATAAGAATTTTAAGTATAAAGCTGCTTTTATTCTTAAACACCACAATTATTTCAACTTTGCCAGCTCCAAGTCAGAGATCACAACTAGACTTTGACAGATTATTAAACAAGTTTTAAAGTAGGATGAGTACTATAGTACATGTCCTTGCTGGACAGTCTTATACATCCTGTGTCACAAAAGTTGTTACTTTTCAGCAAGTGGCTTCACACCAGAAGAGAGAAAAGAAATGGCAGATTTTATTAGCATTGTCTTTCAAAACACACATCATAATTTATTCAGAATGAAAGAAAGGTTCTTAGCTCACGCTCTTGCAGGCTGCTGAGTTGAGAATACAATGATCTCTCCTCCTCTGCAGGAAGGATGGTAGTATCAGACTGTTTGAGGGTGGAAAGTTTTCCTATTTATGAGTCTTGTTCATACCCACACACCAGTAAAAATTGTGGTAGAGACTGCAACCAAATAACAAGACAGATAGCAACTAATGGAAGAACTATCACTGCAAGCCCACTACTCATCAGGAAGACCTTTGGTACAGTCCTGCCTAGTTACAGAAGACACACACACACCAAGTCCTGCCACCAAAGCACCACAGGAACAAGCAGCAGCAGGTAATTAATTGCTTTGCCACAAAATATGTCTGCCTTTCTTACTTTGTCTCCACAAACACACCTTCTTTCCCTCCAGCTTCACAACTGCTTCCTTACCTTTCTGCCACTGTAAAAGAAAGGCAACAACTGACCATTTGCTCAGTCCCTGTGTTTTTCAGAAAAGCCCCACAGCCTCTCAGCTCATAAGGAGCCCCCTGCTCAAATTTACCAAGCAGCCCAGCACAGTGCCCAAGCAGCCTCCTGTTACTTCAGCTCCAGAAACAGAATGCTACAGACATTTCATTTAGCAAATTTCACTAGATCATAGAAGCATTTATGTTGGACTCAATCTTGAAGGTCTTTTTCCAACTAGAAACCTAACACTGCTGAGTTGACCACTAAGCCACAACCCCAAGCACCTCAAGTACACATCTTTCAAATATCTCCAGCGCTTCCCTAGGCAGCCTGCTCCAGTGCTTGATAACCCCACCAGTGCTTGATAAGCCTTCCAGTGAAGAAATCTTTCCCAATATCCAGTCTAAACATCCCCTCATGCAACTTCCTCTTGTGCTATTGCTTGTTACTTGGAGAAGAGAACAACAGCCACCTGGCTATAACCTCCTTTCAGGTACTTTGAGAGAGCAATTAAGGTGTCCCCTCAGCCTCCTTTTCTTCAGAGTAAACAAACCCAATTGCCTCAGCCTCTCCCCATCAGACTTGTACTCTAGACCCTTCACCAGCTTCATTGCCCTTCTTCAGACACACTTCAGCACCTCAATGTCTTTCCTGTAGTGAGGGGCCCAAAGGGTACTCAAGGTGCAGCCTCACCAATGGTGAGTACAGGGGGACAATCACTTCCTTGATCCTGCTAGTCACACTGTTTCTGATACAAGCTAGGATGCTGTTGGCCTTCTCAGTCACCTAGGCACACTGCTGGCTCATACTCATACGGCTGCCAACTAATACCCCCAGGTGCTTTTCCACCAGAAAGCTTTCCAGCCACTCTTCTCCAAGCCTGTAATAATGCATGGGTTTATTGTGATACAAGGGCAGGATCCAGCACTGACCCTTGTTGAACCTCATACAGTTGGCCTTGTCTCATCAATCCAGCCTCTTTGTACCCCTCTATACAGCCTTCCTACCTTCCAGCAGATAAACACTCCCACACAACTAGGCATTGTCTGTAAAGTTACTGATGTGGCTTTCAATCCACTCATCCAGATGATTGATAAAGATATTAAATAAAACTGGATCACTTTTAGTAACAATTCCTCTCAGTATTATAATATAAGAGACTTCTAACAACACCATCAAAAGGACAGCAGCAGACCACATGAAAGCACTATGGCTATGTCCCAAACTGTCCCAGTATTTACTTTTTCTAAGTGATGAAATTTATCTTGGGCTGTGGCAACATCTGCAGTACCAAGATATCTCATTCCACCACTGCAGTGATAGCAAGGTGCTATCCTGGTTACATGATAGGAAAGAACAAGTACAAAGGAAGAGTTCAAATAACACATTTGGTAAACTTGTTTATGCTACAATGCTTTCTGGGAGTTAAGAAAGATCCCAAATACATCCTATGAACTTATGGTGCTGTCCTTGTAAAAGATAAGGGGAAGGATAAGAACATTTGTAAGAAATGTTAAAGGACAGATTTAGTCAGAATGACTATGTTTAAATGTCATTTAGAGGATGTTGGTTTATTTACCTGGTAAAAGACTTAGGTGGTCTAGCTCTTAGTGTTGATCACCACTATATATACAAACACTCCAAAAATATTACTTAAATGAAATCAAGTGAGTTGGAAGTTGCTATGCATTTTTGACTTTGTGTAACGCCAGATTTTTGTAAGTTATCTCTCACTGGCTTACTCTTGCCATTTCCCATGTTATTTTCCACCACAGCATTATGAAACATTAAGTATTGTTTCATTACTATATTTAACACTATAGCTTCCTCTTTTATGTGCCTGTCACAAGAAGGGTAGAAAAAGGGCTGTTCCCTATACCTTTCAAGAAGAAAGTCTGATCCCACAGGCTCTTGCCGAACAAAAGTGCAGAAGCTTTTTTTTTCCTGCCCTTGGCACATTAAACACCAGGCAACTCATAATTATGATAAAGACCTATATATACAAACAACTTTGACTTCATACTGGAATGAAGTCAAGGGTAACTTCACTCAAGGGTTAATAATCTGCCCAGGGTTGATTCCTGTGTGAAATGTCAGGGTTGTAAGGAAGACTTGTTCCAGCTTTCAACACCAACAAATAAAACACCTTATTTTAGCAAATGCACAGAGCAAAACAATACAATTTTGTTGCTACTACAGTTTTCCACCTGAATGTGTCTCTGCGTATAATAAAATGAATCATTTAGTCCACATCAGCTTTCCCCAGGAACGTGACAACATCCAATTGTAAAAATACCAATGAATTCCTACCTGAGGCAAGTTTAGCAGAATTCAGATTTGCTAGTTTTACAGTGACAGGATGAGTATCCTTTCCTCAGAAGTACATTTTTATCCTGTAAATAGCATTTCTGCATTTGATTAAAGATGTTTGGGCAGGTCCAGGCAATGTTAGACTGGTAGCTCTGGGATGCAGTGTATTTTCTAACAGCTGTAGTGAAGGACAAGGAGCCAAGTTTACTACCTGGTAGCCTCCTTGACTTCTGTGCCTTTGCTCTTCCTCAGTTTACCTGCAATAACACATTTGAAAAATAGCTTGCTTCAGTATTTGCTAAATATACCAAGTACTAGAAACTGTACACCTAAATATGTATATATGACTTCTCTTCACAGTAGGGTGCTCAGCTCTGAAAACAAACTATTTTGACATGCCATACAAACATGAGAAAATGCTTAATGAAAACTTCTTCTCAGATTGAATGCTTCAGTTCAGACTGACAATTTACATTGTAAGAATTCACATCCACTTCAGGCTAAGTTGTATTTCAAACTAACATAAGTTTTCACACTACTATAAGACTAAGAGGGCTCTGGTAGGAAATACATGCATCAGCACTTTCTTCTCCCTTTAAGTATAGCATAGTCTTTGAAGTAGCAACAAATGAGAACAGGTGTATTTTGTAAACAAATTTCTACATGAGCTTTCAAGATTACCATGTAAAGTGATTAAAAGACTCATCATCCTCCTTACTGTAAAGGGTAACATAAATACTTATTCTTTCATTTTAAGGATATTAGGTTGATCAATTAGGCCTATTGTAGAACAACTTGAATTAGTCTGATTAGTCTCAGCTACTTAAATTCAGAAACAGATGCCCCACTTTGCAAGACTAGTGATTAAAGGCTACATTCAGAAAAAAAAAAAAAAAAGGATTATGCACACTTAAAACAATACTTGCCATTTTTCAACCCTCCCCCCACAGCAGATGGCCCATACAATTATTGACTTCAAAAAACCCTCACTAGAATTCCTCCAAAGCTGAGACATGACTGCCCTCACTTATAGAGTCAAAGGTATGTGCAAGTCAAGACTATTTTCAGATGTTCTCCTCATGTTAGGACTAATCACATAGGCCAAGAAAACCATGCAGCCATTTACACAGGGGTGCAAGTCAAAATGTTTGCTTGTTCCTAAAAGAGTCACCCATACAGCTACTAGCAGCGTGGGAGAGACAGAATAATAATAGAGGAAGCTCAGTGGCAAATAAAATCCACATCTCACCCTCATAACACTCCAGCCAGCACATGCAAGAAAGCCAGAACTCAGAGACACAAAATGGCTCATTATCTACCCCAGAAGGCACAGCACTGCCAACACTGCTCTTTATCAAGTCCTTAACAGGTGTAAAATTAGCACTCGTTATTAAAGACAATGGAGTTACATGTATTGCCAGCAGCTGAAGAAATGTGCTAGAATTGTTTTCACCTCCAGTTAATTTGCTACCATTCAATAATGCACACGAAGCCCGTAAATTAGAAAAGTGCTTTCTGAAGCATAGCAGTAAGTTAAGCCAGTGTGTGAGCATCCCTGCTAAGCATGGGGGCTGTCCTGAATGAAGGCCTAAGGACCAAACCCTCTTTTCATCAGTAGCAATGTTAAGTTCAAAAAAGCTAAATTTACTCAAGTGTACTGTCAGGTAAAGCTGCGCTGAGGTAATCTGTAACTCAAATCTGGAGCTGTAAGAAAGCATCCAGGACAGAGTTATTTTCAGCTTTTCTAACCCCACTGAACATAGATCAACCAGCTGCACCAATATCCTCTCTTCTCAACTACTTACAATTCATTCCCAGAAGCAGAGAAAGGCGTTATTTGCTGAAAGAAGCAAAACCCTATTTCAGACGTATCTCATTACCGGAAATGACCTCAGGTTTAGGACTAGAAGACACTGCATCACTCAAGAGAGTGTAGCTTCACTGCATTATTTTTTCTGTTTTAATACCATGCTCAGCTTTGAAAGCAAATTATTTAGATTCATACTGCACACAGGAACTCCACTAACTGCTGAGACATTTCTATTCAATAGCACGATACATCTCACCACTCCCCCGCTTATCCCCAGTAACTAGGAGGAGGGTTGGCCAACATCAAACAGATCTGACCAAGGGCAGAAATCTCAGTGATAATTACATTCCCACAGGGTTTCATAAAAACTGGCAGCGAGATAGAGGAGGAAATTAACTCCACCAAGGGAAGGGCGCACGCAAGGCAGGCATCATGCAGACCCCGTGGCAGCAATTGGCCTGGCAACCAGCACACAAATTGCTGTGCACTAGCTGCAGCACAGGCTGCCTTTTGTCTGCTGGGGTTGTCACTGGGAATGTGTCACGAGCTTGACTTCAGTGGAAGGGGATGGAGGGGAGGTGCTCATGAGTCTGTAAGAAACCATGCTCCTCTGCTTCTCCTGCCAGACGCCACGGACAGCCTGAAGCATGAGCCATAGAGCAAAACTCTCCTGCATTCACGCAGCCTGTTGCTGGTGTGTGGGAATGATACCAGTCTAAGGGAGAACAATGAACTGGAAGATAGTTACTAATAACCACAGGTTCTCTTCTATTGTGGTTGTGCGGTAGTTTTCCTATTGCCATTTTATGAGGCAGTCAGAACATGCCTGAAACACCCAATATTAAAAGTAAACTATGTTTCTCTTCAAAGGCCTCTGGACAAGTTCAAGTTTGGACAAAATGGGGGTAAAAACAAAACCTGTTTGCTAAGTTATGAAACATCTTACCGCTGTCCTTGGTTCATCATGCACCTTAGAAAATGCAAAAAATCAACATAAAGCAAATAAAAAGAGCAATTTGTCTTTATACAGAGCAAATCTCCAATTCTTGTTGTGCTTCCTGGGTGTGGTGAGCCATCAGCAGCTGCCAGGGCTGTCAAGTTGTGACTTAAACTGGCTACAGTACAAAGCAGAGTCCTTCCGCTGATTCACTGCTCCCCTCTCTGTGAGCAGAAGACTACAGCCTTTTCACTCCTTCTCCCAAATTTGTTATTTCTTCGTTGGTCTCACATCCCTCTGGGCAAAGGGAGTGATCATCATCTGGTGCATGTAAATGCTAACAAAACTCCCGCCTTGACTGGTTTAAAGCATAAAGTACAAGAAACATCAACTGCAGTGCAAGAAGGAGAAAAACTGGTCAGGTTCCAGGTGGCCCACAGGGCCCTGTCATGCCAGCACTGACATCTGTGACCTAAAACTTGATGTTTTAAAGACTGGGAACTAGCTAGAGAACTTGAATTATATAGTCTGGTGGCCACAGATACTTCTGTCAGATGGTTGATCTGCTCAGCCATGCCCTGCCCCTCTCCCCAGCCTACACAAGAGCACTCCAGAAACAAAAAGCAGCAACAGGTCCCTTAGAAGAGTGTGTGCCAGTGCACTGCTGTGCTGCAGGCTGGCAAAACACATCAGTCATTCACTCCGATAAGATGATAGCACAACAAAGGCAAGGCTGACGCAACACATTTGTAAACACAAAGCCACACTGGTTTTGTTGAAGCATTGCCACATTTTAAAATCATATACAAATAGCAAAACTACTGCCTGTGCAGCTTGTTGCTGTGGGAGATTACAGCTAAAGCACCCCTTGCAAAGTATCAGGAGCTCTGTGTAAATAGCAACACAGTGGAAGCCACTTGAAATTCATGCAACAACTTGTACAGGTCCTACAGTGCCGGGAGCAGCCCTACATCTTCTCAGTTACCGTCAGCTGGAAAATTATTAACCAGCTGCATGTGTGCAAGAGGCAGAGCAAGGGTTTTGCCAGAGAAGAGAAGGCAGGGTGCTGGCATTTCCAAGGGTTCCCAGGTAGTTTGCATATGGTGCCGTCAGACTGCTGTGCTCATTTCCAGCCTGATTATTAACACTGCTAATGGTGAAAGGCCTTGGAGGGCAAGGACGGCACAGCTGCATGCCTGGTGCATACGGAGCCAAAATTCCTGGCCCTATTCCCAACATATACAGACCTATATATTATACTGACTGATTTTACAACATCAGTGACTCAAATAGTCACATCCATACTATGCGTACCATGGAGGGGTAAATTTCATGAACGTTTCAAACCTGCACTTACAATTTACATGCCTGAAAAGGGATCTTTTTTCCCTACAGCAAACCACTCAGTGTGTTGTCAGTATAGCTGGAAGTCCCTCCTGACAGAGTTAATCAGAATAGCTTCCCTAGTTTATTACCTTAAAGAAAAAGTAATGAGATGTGTCATTGAAGTTTAATGCTTCAGTGCTATTTCAGAGCTTGTGTTGGGTCAGCTGTGTATCAAGGACAATCCCATCAAGTAACTTCAACATCCAGACTAGAGAAGGCAATTTTTCCAAAGTCACAGGACCTTAAGGCAAGTTTTCCAAAGTCACGGGACCTTTAAAGGCAGCTCCAGAGCAGTCCAAGACTATCCAGACTATCCACTACATTTTGTTTTTTCCAAACAGTAGATTGATAAGGCAACATAATAAGCTCCAAACATGTAAAACAAGAAAAATAGTTGTTTTCCACATTCAACGCTTCCCTCAGCAGCCCACTGGATGTTTTATAGACAAATACCACTCAAATAGTAGCTGTCTTGATGGAGGTCTTGGAAGTACAGATATGTGGTACATATGCATCATTTCAGCATCACCTAAAATAGTCTTAAAAAATCTTAGCAGTGTGAAGTTCTATGTTTTGAACTTGGATTTAGTAATTAGCATGGCTTAATGCCTGTACCTAACAGTGTAATGAAAGTATGACAGAAAACTGAGCAGTTCTCAAGTGCATTTCCAATACAAGCATAGCTTAGTGACCTGCAGGCAGAAGAAATTCTGACCCAGTGGATATGAAGATGATTAATAACTGTCACAGCTGTGCATGCTGGTCCAATTCTACACATCTATTATTCTACGATCTACCTCACTGGCCCCAACACAGCTGAGCATTTGAGTTCTAGACATGAACTCCATTCCCAGTTTTCTACCAGGCAGCTTTCTTTTACCAGCCCTCCTCTTCTTATGCTGTATCCTCTCCTGGCAGGGGCCAGCTCCCGTTGCACAACACCTGCATGTAGAAATGGAATATTAGTAAAGAAGAGCTGGAAGAAATAGTGGAGATGCTTTAGGTATCAAAGAACAAATCAGAGATGGAGCAATGCATCAGAAGAGGCAACAGCAAGAAGAGGTTATGTCCTACAGATCTCTAAGAACTGGGAAAAGGAGAAAACGGAGAATCCTTGCATTTGCAAAAGTGTTTTATAAAACTGCTACATCAAAGCTATACATGGTGGGTTTGCAAATTATTTGATTGGTAGGAGACTGAGCAGAAATGTGACCAAGGATATAAATGGGGGGAGCAGCTGATGGCTGCTCTCAGTCTTCTCCACCCTTTTGTGCCTGGCCAGAAGGCACATCTTTTGCAAAGTGCACAGTCTGGACGCTGGCCTTTTCTTCTGTTATGGATATATTTGTATACATTATTACATTTTCCTCCTTCTGTTTCTCTTCCCAGAAGCTGAAGGGAAAGCTTTGCTTTCCCTCATTTCCTGTCATACAGGTAAATAACATGTCTTTGCTTTGAAAACTGAGCAGCTTGAAAATGGCATCCCATTGGAGGCTGTCTGCAGTGTTTCAGCTGCCACAGCTGAAGCAAAGACATCGAGAGAGAGAGACCTATTTTTAAGAACTGTTACATGCTCAGCTTGAAGGGAAACACAGTAGTCCACTTTCTCCTTGCCCCTCATACCCTGTCTATTTAGGCTAAAAAATTGTGTTTGTACAGCACTTAGCCCCATGAGACTGAAGCCTTTAGGTACAAATGTAACTCATTTAAATGGTAATGTACAGCAAAATGAGTGGCACCCTTCAAAACAAGCGGCATTTCTAAGCATATCTGTGCCAGGTGCTGACAAATGGAGGGTCACTGTTACAGACACAGGGAAAGGTCTCGGTGAGTCAATATTTAAAAGTCAGTTTTTCCACTCAAAGGCCAAACTAAAACGTCTGCTTATTTCTCTACTGCTTGTGCCCTGGAGCAGTGAGCCTGCCTCCCAGAGAGCAGCACCTGAGGACTCCAAAGGTATTTCCCGTACAAGGTCAGATCAATTAAAATGTGCTGTAAATACAGTCACGTGAGCTGTGTCAGGAGCCCTGATTAGGTCCTGACACTGTGAAGGGCAGAATCTAAGGCAGTCTGCTGACCTCGGGTAGGAGACCCAGATAACAAGGAGGAATGAACCTGCTTTTTCACTGCCCCGGGACTGCAGGCTTTGCTACTGGCCACATAATATTGCTGTAATACCAGCGATACCAGAAGTTAACAAATGGCCTGGTTCTTCTCCTACTAAGTCTGCAGCAAAGCTCCAAAAACAAATCTTTCAAGTTGTCCCAGGGAGACCAGGCAGCACAGTGTGCACTGCTGCCTTCCTTTGCCAGCCCTGATAGGAAGCTCCCACGGAAATGTTTACATTAAAGAAATAAATGAAGCAAAAACCTTTACAGAATGAAGCTGTATTGGCTCACACCAGGACCTGGGCTGTCCACTTGGAAGACAAATCAACCAAACAAAAGCTGTCTCAGAGAGACCTCCTTGCCACCTAGATGTGAACAAACTCCTAATCTCTGCAGAATATATTAATATAAAAGTACAGCAAGTGAATCATGTTACTGAATAAGTGGAGATGCAGTGGAGAGAAGGCAGAAATGTTATTTTTATCTGCTGTAAGAGCATCTCTCTTCTGTCCAACCCCCACTGAGATGTAGCCAAGTGACAGCTGTCCTTCCTCTCATCCTGGAGCCACAGCACTATGTCCAAAAATAACCTGTCCCAAGCTGAATGCAAGTCAGAAGCAAAGGCATATAAAAAGGTAAAACCAGGCCACTGAGGAAGCATGTGTCACCTGTAGTCCCTGTGTGGGTTGCTCTGGAAGATTCCCGTCCTTTTGCCATCATGCTGCTGCTGTTCCCCCTTCAGCTTATGGGGAGTGTCTTGGGAAAAGAATAGGTGAAGTAATAGGCTCCTGAGTAAGCTGTTGCAAGGTCACTGTCACGCCAAACACACCCCATCAGGGTCAGATAATAACCCACAGGTCTGATAATAAATCTCTCTGAACATCTACACTGTCAAGTGCTATGCCTTACTCTGTGTTTTCCACAAACATATTTCTGCAAGTCAAATTCGCATGAAGCCATGAGACACTGCATACAGGACCAGACTGGGAGGGTGGCAGGCTTTCTATTTTGTACTTGTGATATCACTGCACAGCGAGAGAATCCTCCTTTCCTTTCTCCCAAATACCACTGATAAGTAAAATATTTTCAGCAGGATTTTCATCTGGTGAAAGTCAGTGTAGCTCCACTGAACCACTGCTAAAGCAATTTACACCATCTGAAGCCCTGGAGCAAAAAAATCCAAGTCAATGGGATATAAGCCAAAATTGGAGTGTTTTTCTGGATACAAACCAGATTTACTTGCTTGCTTAAACAGGTGCCTAAGTGCTCTAGTGAATTGGGGCCCAAGTACAGGACCATTTTTGATTTGCGGCCACTTCTGCCAGCTTGGACATCTGATACAGAGGTCATCTTATAGCTAACGTTTTTTTGCCTTAGACCCCGTGTATGGCCACAATATACAACAGCTGCCTGTGGAGTTATGTTCCACATATAACCTTAAAAATAAAATGCAAGTGACTGGAAAACACGGGTTTATAACTAGAAACAGAATACACAGATACCTTGAAATAGAAATAAATGAAACTCTTTCTGCATGCTGAGAAAAGAACAAATAATCTCACATTTCTGTTGCATTCTCTTTTAGTACTGATGTTTCAATACTGCAGTTGGAGTGTCCTAGAAATGAGCTGGTTAGACCAGAAGCAGTGTGAGGAAAAAGGTTTTACACATATATTAAATGAACTTTCCCCTACACACCTTCTGAATTCTCTGTAGGAAACTGTGTTTGCAATAACCACATTTCCAAACACTTCCAGGAATGTAGCAATGTCCTCTAGACATACGTTGCTTAGTACATGGTTAGCAACCCCACAGCTTACAGGAGTGGCTACTGACTCTTTCAACTCATCTATCCAGCTTGCAAATTCTGACAAGTGAGTAGAAATCCCACCTCCCAAGAGTAGTTTTATTGATCTGACCATGATCACTGAATGAGGAAGTGCAAAAGTAAGCTTGGAAGCCATGTCCAGAATGCAAGGTTCTTCTGACTTTCTGAGTCCCTGATGACCAGATGAGAAAGAGCCCTGCTTTCTCACTTGATTCCTGTTCCAGTCCATACCTCATCTCTTCCTGAAGGATGCCTGACTGTGTGCCTGAGGCAATGGGGACCTCTCCTCTCCCTGCCCCTCACAGGCAGGTGAGCTTACCTCTGGTCTCCTGATTATTGAAGCCTGGTGAGAGGTGAGGTTTGAGAAAAGGGGAATTTATGTCCCACTTCCTGTAATTTAATCTTTAGACTTATTTGGAGTCACCGTTGTACTGGTTTTAAAAAACCAGCACCTGTCAATAGATTTTTTTTCTTGTTGCCAGGAAATAAGTGTGATGTAAGGAGCTTGGTAAACTGGGCCACCAAGGGACATAGAAAGGGATGCCCCAGCAAGGAGGAGGTCAGGGATTTCATGGGAAGATCTGGAACCAAGGGAGAAAGAATTCTAGTGTGAATTAGCCCTGCCAAAAGTAACCGACAGTTATCCAACACCACTGGGTTTCTAAGGTTTTATTTGATACTGTAACAAACTCAACAAGATAACGTCTTTAAGTGTGTAATTTAATGGCAATTTTAAATCATTAAATCTCAATTGAAAGTTAATGAAAGCAAGCATCCAGCTTCATTTTGAAATTATCATTTGTAACCTTATATAATTGAGCCTTTTACAAAATAGGCTCAAATAGTAAACTAAGCATGTATTTGTATAAATTTTAACTGGCCAGAACTGCAAAAGTAACCAAAAAGAAAGGAAGGTTACAGACTCTAAAGTCTTGAGATATAAAAATAATTCACTATCCACAACTACTAATAAGGAACAGTATTTGTATAGGGAAAAGTCTACTGTTTCATTCATCAGTGCCTCACCTTATTTTGCATCTCTGGCTTGTCTTGTGTCACCAAGCCAGAGGCAAAATGCATTTAATATGCATGCTGTTGCCATCTTGATGTGGAACTAAGCAGCCCTGAAATGTCTCTTTCACTACTTTGTGGCAAACATAAGCACAGTTAGAAATTAAGGAGTATCAAAGGGTGTAAGCCTGATCACCAAACACTGAACAAATTGTCAGGTTTACAAAAATTGGGACAGGTGATTTTTATTTCAGAGGATTATAATATTGCCAGAGTGTGTGTGTGAGGGAAACAATTAAGACCTAAGAGGATGAAGTGAGCAGCAAACAAAAGAAAGAAAGAAACTAAATTTGCATCCATTCAAGACAGGGTTACCAGCCCTTCTGTGCCAAGAGCTCAGAGCATTATACAAGTCAACTCATCTTGCAGCTGCACCATTAAGACATGCCATCTCCAGAGGACAGTGTCACAGCACCAGCTCAAAACTTTAATACCACTGTCCAGAGCTCCCCATGAATATATTCTCCTTCAACTCTCTCATTTGGAGGGTTCTCCTTTTCCTAAGAAATACTTGTGCCTCAGCATGCTACTGCCTTTTTTGACTGCGTTTATGTGATCCTTCTTGCTCTGGAAAAAAACACAATCTACTGAATCACTATGAGGCCTTGATTCCATCTTTGGAAGAACTCTGATTTTCTGCACACATACAGAACATAAATATAGCAGGATTTTACAACTTAATAAATGTATCTGGTACCCAAGGATATCAGCAAGGAGATCCTCTAGAAATTCTGAACGCTAGCTTCGCCCGTGTACAACCCAACGCCGTACCAAATGTTGGTAAGCAAACTCAGCGCACCCTTTTCCAGGGATAAATCACAGGGAGGTAGATAAGAGCAGGGCATCCTTAACCTGTGCAAAGTCACAAAGATATTTAAGCACCAAACCTTTGCTCTCCCTCTCCCACTTCTCCAGCTGCAGAATGTGGAGGAAAGCAATTACCACCACTCCCCCCAGGATTCTTGTGAGGGTAAGAGAACTTGGTGCTTGGATGCCATGCTGTTAGGGCTACATAAGGAGAGAAAAGAGGGAGGGGATGATTTCACACATTACAGGCCATTCAGCCAAATGGCTAGAAATACTCAAGATGGTGTCATCAGAAGCACTAGTTTTACACTAAATACGCCTGGAGTTCCTCCAGCTAGCATCAGCAGGAGATGAGGATCAGACACGCTATTGTCTAACCAAAAGCAAACGCAGCAGTGTCAGAGAGAAATCCATGTAGTTGTTTGCTATGATGGACCTACGGGGCTTCCAGACCTTGATTCTTGTTTCTGGTTTTCCTGTGTTTTTAGACCAATTTTTAATTGCTTTGTCTCATCAGGGAAAAGGAGTGTGTGACCTGCAGGTCTTTGTTTCATAAACTATGAAGTGCTGAGAGAATATAAGTATTATCATCGCTATTTATTTTACCCTTTGGTGTTTTGTCTCTCCCAGTTGGTTTACAATGACTAATGTCAGAACTCTGTTTTGCAGTTCTCTCTCTTGGGTGAAGAGATAACATAATATGACATTCAGTAGTGTTCCACGGGCCATCCTCTCTTCCAAACATTAAAATCATGTACATAGCAAGAAGCAATCATTAACAATAGATGTATCTTTTATTCACAGATAAAAACTGAAGCAAGCTGTTATAATACATATTTGTACAAAGGATTTGAAAAAACCATAAAAAGGAAGATGATTAGAAAATATGATTCATTATGAAATGTGGTATTACATACACTATTAAACCTTTTCAAAAGTATTTGTTTGGCAACAATTTATCAATAGTTTCCACACTTAAGTGGCTTCCTTCAAAAAAGCACAAATCTCATGCAGCATGTATAAACTTGATCCTGAGGGTTTGCCTTCCTTAGAAAAACTGTAAAAAGATATACTATTTGTCTCAAAAGTTCAAAAATGCAAATGCTATATTTATAGTCAAAACTATATAAAAATATGGACCTAACTTAACATTTACAAAACCTTTTTGTTCCTTTTTTTTTTGCTTGTTTTATGGTTTTGGTAATAAACATAATTCTCAATTCCTGCAGTCAGAGAGGAAAAAAGAAAACCAAAACAAACCACAGTGCCCTTTGTAGACCTCACATCAAGTTTATGACTCCAAAAAGACCAGGTCTGTGATAAGTGAGGTTAGTAACCAAGGAAGTAGGTAAACATTTAATATATATCTATATATGCATATATAAAATGGAAAACAAACATTTATTTTGATCTGAAAAAGTAATAATACAAAACCTGAAGATAAAACAATCATTTCAAAATGCCATAATACACCTTTTCAATAGATAAATGTTCATAAAAATATCTTGAACCCTAACCAAGAAAACAATTATAATACAATTTCAATTCTGCTACATAAAACAGCTTTTCTATGAAACAAGAAGGCAAGTTCAGGTATGAAAACATAATTTACTTATTGCTTTTGCTACAATGTTGTTTGTTTTTTACATATAGTCATAAATACACTATACAGTATAAAATATTTTGTAGGAATACATTTTGTGGTCTGCTTAGGTTTGCTGGCTTTAATTCTAGCACCAAATACAAAAAGGAAAATCAAATGAACTTTAAAGGCACTTCCATCGTATGTTTGTTTGTTTGTTAATTAATATCTTGGTTTGTACTATACTTCTTCGCTTCCTTCTGGTAGAAGCAATACTTGATCCTACTTTTATCTTTGTACAGTTCAGATCACATTGAGGCACCAAATGAGTTATGAACATTCCCATCCCTCAGCCATTTCTTTCTCTTACAACATTTCATTGATGCTTTTTAGTCTTCACCTTTCCTCCTTCACTTTCCAGCTACTTAATCTCTTTACTACTTCATGTCGTACGATCCAGCTTCACTTCCTTCAGTCCCTTGAAAAAAGCCTCTCTTCAAACCTCCACTTCCCTTACTCCATCTTGCGCATCCGTTATTCCAATATCAAAACACGTCACTATCATGATATGTGATTTGCACAGATTAACACACTGCTCCAGTTCCTCTGTCACTTGTTCCAGTGCCTCCAGGTACTCCTGTGATTCCTTATCGAGATCAGGATCCACTTCAACTGTCAGACAAAAACATAGTAAGAGAAGCAGCTCATAGCAGAACATTATTCTGTCACAAGGGAGCCAATAACATAGAGTACAATTTTATTTCTCTTGAACCAGGAATTTTTTTCCACTTTTTTTCAGCAGATCCAAAACATGGTTTTCCTTCTTTGGAAAGAAGGGTAAAAGGTTTTGTAAGTATTTAATATTAACAAGCATCACAGTGAGTCCTTACGTTGTTTTGATGTTCTCTTCTGCTCGGTTTGGAGCAGGGTGGGGGGCAGTTTTTCATTTCCAGTGCTACACCCACATCACAGAAATACGAATGGAACCACAGAGTATTTCAGGGCTCAACAAAGCAAAATATCTTAGCAAGGGCTTAACTTTTTCAGTGGGCCTGCTCACATGCTAGGAATTTGTTACATGCTCACACAATACTTACAGTCTTCTTTCCACTTATTTGGATCCATCATCAACCTGCACTTTGTCTCTTCCAACTCTTCCTTCAAAAAATCATGCTTTGCCTTTACTTCTCTGATTCGCTGCTGGCGCCTTTCTAGTATCTTCAGCTTGGTATGGAAATACATCAGACCCTTTTAAGACACAGAAATGCCATTTCATGAATTTGCGTGCAATGAGCTGACCTCCAACAGTTTGACACAAATTGCTCCCAACTCATTACTTGTGAGAGTTAGCAGGTGGGTTGTTTGGTTTGTTTGGGCATTGGTGGAGCTTTTTATTAATTTTTATTTGAAGTTTACATTAATGAATTCTAATCTAGAGGAACAGCATGCTACATCACTTGAGCATTTGTTGCAGTTCTCTGAATTAGCAAACCTCTCTTAATACATTCTGAAATTACTGCTCTTCTTAGAGGGCTTTTTTTTCACAGCAGTGCAAATAAACACAACCTAATAATAATGTAAGAGTTCTATTTAATCCTAAAATATATGAATACTTATTTTCTTAAAAGCATTCCTACCTTCTCAACATCCTGGAAAGGCTATTATGAAAGAAATGGGAAAAAGGAATCAGAAGAATATAGAATTCTGGTCTCCAAAATAGAATTAGCTGAAGTGTTTTCCAATTACAAGTAAATTAAACTCAGTGTATCCCTGATTTAATAGAATCCTGTCATTTACATAAAGAGTTAATGATCCTATAGTTGAGGGAGGTTGTAATGTTTCATCAGCCAGTCTAAGATTATAAAGTCTTCTCATAATGTATTCATTGGTAACTTCCATTTACACTATCAGTCATGTTAGACATAATTAATTTTAGACAGTAATCATTTTAATTTTCTGTTAAGGGTACCCCAACATATGAATTGTAAAATTAATAATTACAGTGTTTTAATTGCAATCAATTTCCTGAACACCATTCCAGCATTCAAGCAAGTATTCTGCCTGTATACTGTAATTTAAGTTGTCTTCAGTTGTTGTAAAATATGTGCTGACCTCAGTTTCCTCTTGTCTGTGTCGTTGTAATCGTTCCACATCATCTATCTCATAAACTTTGATTTCAAATGGCTCTTTTAAAGTGCCTGGCAAAGGTGGTAGATCAACCCATTGGCCAGTAACACTGGGTTTTCTTCCTAGGGAGGAAGCATCTGGCAACGGAGCAGGAATCAATCTACGACGCTGGAGACCTAAAATACAGAAAAGACAAGTGTTCCTGAGACTCTAAGTACCTAACAGACTGCAGAACACAGTGCAGTAAATTAAAGAAAGAACTAAGTTCTCAGTATGCGTAGGAAAAAATGCTTTTCTTGATCTTTTCCTTTTAATAAAATACCCTCAGGCTGCTAATTGAGTTACTGCCTTGACATTCTATGTTCGCCTTGTTTTATGGATGGAAGTAACAGCAGTTCCTCTCCCAAAGCAGATGCCTGAGCATCAATTCTTTATTCTCTCCTTGCAAAAATATTTTGCCTGGATTAATTTTCCTTCAGTGGGCTACAACAGTACTCATCTTGCAATGTCAATGAGATAGTCATTTCAAACCAATCCTGATAATGGCGTATGAGCCTGGAAATCTATTCCTCCAGTTAAAGCCAAGCAAGGCTACATAAGATCACTCAATGAGGATGTTTTGGACAGGGAAAGACTTGGTTATACAACACCATCATTCAATCCCAATTCATTTAGCCTGAATCACAGTTATAATCCTACCTGCTGAAATCACCCCCTTTAACTCTGATCCTGTAACCACTCTGGTGACAGCAGGATCCCTCTGAAGACAGCACCAAACAGATGCAGTCAAACACATATACTAAGCAGACAAACTTCGTATCATTCTACTGCACCAGCCAGGATCAACATCATTTCTCCAAGGATGAAGTTAAAGGATAAAGGGACAAGGTTTCCAGTGACATACATGGGAGTAGAATCTGCCCTTAAAGTCATGGATTGCATGACTACAACACTGGTGCAATGTAAGTTACTCCAAGAATCTCTAACACTTTGCAAAGACTGCAATATTTTTTAGGCCAATAATGGATCTACACCAAACATTTCTTGTAAGAAATATTTCATGATCTTTCTAGGAAACCTCATTTCACATATAAAACATGTTGTCTGAAAGTCCACAGCACTCCAAAAAGTAATACATAATTTACTGATCTAGAGCAATTTCAATTGGAAAAAGAAATAGTTCATCCTTTTTAAAGGCCTTATAAGCATTTCCCGGGGCAAAAACAAATATAAATCCATCAGTGGGTAATGCCTTCTCAATATGTGTGCAACTTATACAGCTGTTAATATTGATTTGTAGGAAAGGTTTAAGAGGTTGATAAGCTATGGAAAGAGAACTCTAGCAAATGTTGCACTAAGTTTCCAAAATGATTTATCACCTGCTGAAGCAACTCAGTTGCTTTGACCAGAAAGCACCACAAGATCTACATCAGTTTAACTCATCTGGTTGTACTGCCAGAATAAAGCATCATGGATGTCTACAGGGATTGCAATAATTACTACTTTCCAACTGAAAGCCCAGATCCAGCCCATTGCTGATATTATTTCCTGCTATATTTCCAAGTCAGTATGCTTAGGTTGCTGAATAAGGCTGCTGGTCATTAGCTACACGACATTGATCACCACCAATTCTTTACAATACTTGACTTCAATGTAGACAGCTAAAAATGAATACTGTAACAGCAGTCATAGCAGTCTGATTTTGAAGCTGGCTACAACTAATGGCACTTAACACGAGCATCACCTGTGAAAGCAATAAGGAAAGCCACTAAAAAACAGGAAAGGAGACCTGGCTCTCATAGGCCCACCTTTGCATAACATGGTCACACATATCTACCTTGGCACAGTAAGTGAGCCAGAACAACCTCTTCTGAGCAACTCCCCCAGTCGGCTTCCTACTCCTTACAGAATCCACACATACACTCTGAAATTTCTTTATAAAAGCACTATTTACAGTGCAATACAGTAATTTTGCAATTAGTTGGTAGCATTAACATAAGAGTCACTGCATCTTATGTACACACCCTACTGCTCTGCCCCTAAAGCCTTACCTTTGGGTAATCTAACACACATTCAACAATCCTCATTAATTCACAAATGCTCTTCTGCCCTCCAGGCTTATCCTTGTTTCCAAGCTACAGTCCCAGCCCATCTCACTAAAATTCTCTTACAGATGTCTGACAGCAGAGCTCCTCCTCTCCTCACTGACCTTCTCTCACTGGTCTTCCCTGACAGTCACTAAAACTCATCAGCACCCACCCAGCACCCTCACTCTTCCCAACCCACCTGTAACAACCTCCTATTTTGGGCCACGCTCACTGCTGACCCAGCTGTGGGAGGAGGAAGGAATGTCCCCCATCTGCCAGCAGCCATCTGCTGCCTCCTCCCTCACAGGGAGGCTGCTGGTGCCCGGGGGCGCCCAGCACCTCTCTTGCCCTCTCCACCACAGCACCTGTGTCACACCTGCAGCTTTGAAGTAAAATAAATGACAAGTAGCTGCTGTCACAGCAATATGTGTGTACAGACAAGCGCGTGCAGACAGTCCAAACCCCCCCTTTGCGTTTCCCCAAACTTCCTCTCTCATTCCCTCAGAGATGCTGTGAAAACCCCCCATCCTCAGGGTCACAACAGCATACTGGTAGATGCCTATCCATCTCCCTCTTCATTCCTTACCTGTTGATCGTTTCTTGGGGGACTTGAGGCTCCTCATCCGGCCTGGTGACGACATCCCACTTTCACTCATGGAGTCATGTGCCGAGGAGGCACTGCCTGTAGCCTCGCTGTCCCGAATCATGCTCTCATAGCCGCTGCTGCCACCACTGTGGTAAAACAGAGCCGTCCTCCCCATGGCTGGAGGTAGTTCCCCACTTAAGACACTGCTGTTGTCGCTGCCATGCCCGCTGCTGTACCGCTGAGGCCGCCGGGGTGCTGTTATCTTGCTGTATGGAGATGGCAGCACCGGGATTTGCGACTTCTCATCACTGAGGTTAATGCCGCTGTCATTGCCACTGTCGGAGTCAGTGGAGCCTCGGAAGTGGCCCACCTTGGCAGAGCCACCTGACACCAGCTCGTTAACACGGCTGTTGGCAGCTCTCATGGCCTGCTTGGTCCCCATGATGGTCCCTCGGCCAGGTTTGCTGCCAACGGGCTGCACAGAGCGAGGTGCTGCCTTCCCACCGGGCGTCATGCTAGAGCCCTTACCTGTGGGCTGTGCCAGAGACTTCACAGAGGAGCTGAGGGACTTGGACCCGCTGGCAGAGAGGCCCCGGGTTTTATTCCCATTTGTTTGCACTTTCTGGTTAGCTGTGGGTTTTGCCTGGCTGTTTTTACTGGGTGCAGGAGCAGTGAATGATGATGGTAAACCTACAGCAGAGGTGACAGGGGGGACCCCCAGCCTGGGGACAGAGCGCCCTGCCCGCCCATTGCTAGCACTCCCATTCTCCCTTGTCACATTTGCTTTAGATCCAACTGACGTCAGGCTGTCACATCTCTCCAGGGACATGTGGCTCCCATAACGGTGTACAGCTTCACTCTTTGATGCCTTCACCTTTAAGCTTGATGTCATCTTAGGCAAGGAGTGGTCACCCTTCAGGTTCATTTTACTGCTAACACTTTCACTGAAGTAAGACCCAGCTTTCAACCGCAAATCTGCTTCGTCTTCAGCCTTTGGTGTGCCAGCTCTGGCAAAGTCCAGGCCAGAGGCTTTTCCCCCACCATAACCCAGACCAACAGGTTTCTGCTCCAGGCTTGATTTGCGTACAGGAGGTGTTGGCGGCGTTGGCCCACCTGGCCTGGGCAGCATGGTTGACTTCTGTGGTGCATTCTTCTTCCCCAGTGATGATTTCAAGCTGCCAGTGGCCAAGGGAGCATCTGAATTCCCTCGGCTCACAGCCTCTGACAAAGTGCTGTTAGCGTGCGACACTGGCATCACTCCCAGCGTGGTAGCTCCTCTCTTTAGCTGTGGCATCTTCATTGCAACTTCTGACTTCTTTGCAGCTCCACTGGAGGATTTGCAGGCCATTTCACAACCATCCACAACCCTCTGTGAACAGGCAAGCATAGTCTGTGACTTTGTTGGCCTGGATTCTGCGTCAAAATACTGGGCAGCTTTTCCTGGCTGCTTCTCAGTACCAAACGCATGAGATTTTGGGGACACCAATGAGTCTGCAGGTTTTGCTTCCAACTGATAATCAGCACGCAACAGCCAGGGATCTTCAAATATACCACGTGGATTCTGCAGCTCTTTATAGCTGAGGAGAGTACTATTGTGGATTGGAGACGAGGTAGTTTTTGTTTTCCTAGGAAGACTAGAATGTATTGTTTCTATCACAGGCATATCACGAGAATTACTAAATTTTATTTTTACAGGCTGATCAGTGACACAAAAAGCACTTTTTATCTGAGATGCTTTGGTAGTTTCAGAGGTTTGAGGGCTTTTGCTGATGCCTGAGGACAGTTTGCTGGAAGTCAAGCTCTCACTCTCCAGTTCAGAGAAGCAAAATCCACTGTCATTCAGAGCACTTTTCAGGGGGACAGATAAATGGGATGAATCCAAGTTGAAGGGTTCATCAGACTTCTTACAGCTGTAAGATGACTGTGCAACAAAACTGTCACTAGACTGGGCGCCATCACTTTCGATTGTACAGATGCTGACTTCACTAAGCCAAGAACTAATGGAGGAACGTCTGCTGCTGGTAAAGGGATCCTTAGCAAAGGGCACAACAATATCAATATTTACACCAGTAGCCCCAGTAGAAGTCTCCTGTGAGGTGTAAGCATCAAACTCATCATTTATGCTGCTGATAATACTGACTGGCCTCGAGCCTGATGCAAGGGCCTGAAGGGAGCAGTCGCTGTTAAAGCTAATGATACTGGAAGGTCTTCCATTATCCATAATCCCACTAATGGATAGCTCTTCCACCACGGTGAAAACAAGCTCATCCTCTCCATTCAGCTCAACAGGCTGCTGCAAAGTCACTGTGGTGGTTAGAATATCCCGATCAAAACATTTCCCTCTGAATGCTGACCTGAAGCTATGCACCTCTATCGCACCTGACTGATTCTGGGCATTGCTACCAATCACGAATGTGCTTCCTACAGGGTTCTGCTCAGGTTTGTTTCCCATCTGCTTGCTCATTCCCACAGGAGGAGTCCGAACTGCATTGCTATTGTCCAGCTCCAAATTCTCGGCTCTGGAGCTTGGCACCTGATCCTTCTGCTGCGGAGGTGGAGGTGCTGGACTCGGCAAAGGTCTCTTCGTGTACAAGGGCTTTTCCTTAATGACACATTCAGCTGTGACCTTATTCTGCTCCGGATTCCTTGAAGGGCTACACATGGAGGACTGCAGGGAATCAGTGATTGTCTCTCTTTCTCCCTCCAGTACGGGGTCTATTATTTTGTTGTCAGCTTTGCTCTGTGGCTTGGAAAGATCTATTTTCAGGTGAGGTGTGCTCTTTTCATGACAACTGCCATTGCCACCCCTTGGTGCAACAGCCTGGAAAGGAAGGTTATGTCCTTTTTTAGGAGATAGAGTTTCTTGTGGAACTGGTTTCTTAAATCCTCCAGAAGGAGGAGATATTTTTTCCTTTACCAGCTTAGAGTGTGCATTTTCTGTACCTCCAGGGACTGGACTACAACTGGACACAGCAGAAATTTCTCCACAAGCAAATTTGATGGGTTCCTCACTTCCATCAATGCACTCTAACCTTTCTTGCAGTTCAGCAAAAGTGTTGCATTTAAAATGGTCCTTGTCAGAACTCCTGCCAATAGCAGAATTGTCTTTACTTCTCTTCTTGTTCAGGGATGGGATTATGGGAACAAACTCTGGAGGACCTTCATTATCTGTCAATTCCCTGTCAGACAAAGCTGCACCATTGGGACCAACATATATGACAGTATCACAAGACTGTTCACTGCTGGAGGAATAATCAGGATCACTAGATATACTCAGGACAGGAAGGTCAGGATCAAGGGCAACAGTTCGTGGGTGGAATGGCCGCAAATGGGGTGGTCTTCGCACATGTCCTTCTTCACATGAACTCTCTCCTCCAGACGAGCTTGATGCATACTGCAAATGAGTAATATGGGAAAAGTTATTCATATTCATTTATATATAATTATATAAATACATACATATAGTTGATTTGAAATGCCAGCTTCGCTATATTCTCTCTGTTTCATGTATATTATCACAACTACACGTAGTGGAAAAACGTTAGAGTGTGAATTAAAACACGGTCATGCTACATAGATTTTACTGTATTAAAAGCAATATAACGATCACACCTTTTCAGATTATTTCCATTACGCATTATGCATTGTCTTTCTACTCAAAAGTTTTCTGTCCCTTATTGGTTTTTATTTAATACAAAGAGGAACTGTTAAGATAGTTCCACATATCAACAAAGAAAGATGTGTTTTGAACAAAAAGAAGGGAATTTCAGGATTGAGGGTGGGATAATGGCTCAGTGCCAAGCCATTTGTCAGTTCCTCTCCTGAGCTTTTATGAATTTTGAATTACTTCTTACCACTGAGAAATCCCACATTCCCCCACCGAGAGGTCAGGAAAACTCATTTTTCAAATAAATTAATTTCTGTTTGTTTGTGAACCAACCTTGGATTTCTTCTTTCTCATTCGGTGGATTCGTGATGCAAGCTGAATGGTGGTGAGAGTTTCTGCATAATTGGCTGGGGAGTCAGAAATATGCGCAATCATAGTAGTTCTGCAGTTGATGTTCCCAAGTGACTCCCTCAACAACATTGTCAGCTTGTTGTCCCTATGTAACAAATGAGAACACTAGGGTGGTTTAAAGAAATTACAATCTTTTTTTGCAGATTTTTACACCACCAGCTGTGCTTTCACTCTTATAGGATATATGCATGTATGGTACATGTAGATAAGAAATTTGCTCCACACTTAAATGTGTCTAAATATACATATATAAAGATACCAATATTCTAATTATTTATCTGCCTGTGCATTTGTAGTATGGTAAGTCATTTTGTCACTTCGGCAATTGTAAAATGATTGATTAACAGATTAGT
The DNA here is from genome assembly GCA_020800305.1 of Porphyrio hochstetteri. Classification (NCBI taxonomy): domain Eukaryota; kingdom Metazoa; phylum Chordata; class Aves; order Gruiformes; family Rallidae; genus Porphyrio; species Porphyrio hochstetteri. Next base: position 60,870,415 of record CM036908.1, on the reverse strand, counting down.
TATCTCAGGCTAAGCTCATATTACCCAAAGCACTCATGAGTTCTGTATTTTTAGCTAAACAGACTTAGTACCTGGATAGATAAGCTCTGTGAGCTCTATGTAAACAATTTTGATAATAAGAAAAAAATAAGTCAACAGAAATGGCAAGAAATCTCTAAATAAACATAGCAATGTTAGGTATCAGAAATACATTATCAGTGTCACCCCAACTAATCTAGTTACCATTCTGCCTGCTGTGTTCTGCTCTGACATAGCAAACGGGAAGCAGAATTTCTCTCTGAAAGCTTTCCTGGTGATGCAAGTCCTCCACCATAGACAGCAAAGCTGAGGCAACAGGTGACATTTTGTCCTCAACTGGTCTCTCCACATCTTTCCCCAGTGCTCCTGGGAAGCTGCTTCAAATTCCTCCTGAGCTAGCCCAACACAGGGGAATTACTGTTATGTCAGCCCTCTAAAACATGGCAGGCAACAAAGCTGAGGATTTGACCTTCCCTACTGTAACCCATCCGCCCTCTACTCCAACCACATCAACCTAGCAACTAGCCTGTGGAAATTATCTTTCTGCCTAATAAAGAAAGAAAGAACAGCTGTTTGAGATGTAGGGCTAGATAAATATGTGAAATGACACGACTGATAACAATGGCACAAAGTTATAATGCATGAAGACAAGCAAATTTAAGGACTGAAGGCCAAATTCTGGTGAGGGTATTTACAATGTGGCTGTTGTCTTTAAGCTGGGCTTCCCACAGGTCTCTGACATGATATTGTTTTCAAGGACACACCTGAATGTTTGCTTCTGCTAAACAAATGTGCAATGTGGTGGGGTCTATTTTTAACTGAGAATATGCATCATTCAAAAAGGCATGCAGAAATAACCTTCAATGACCATAATTGATAAATTCTGCAGTATTTTCTGAAATTTCAATACAGTGTTTAAATTTGAAAAAGGAGAGAAAATCCTAGGATATGTTGAATAAATTGTTTACTGATGTCCATCTGGCTGAGATCAGTCTAAACTCCAGACCCAGGAAATGAAGAGGAGCTAAAAGGAAAGAAAACATCTTGGCCTTTTCCCCTGTTGTTTTAAACAATCAAACCTTTCCCAACATTTCACCCAATTCAAGTATATACCAGTATGCATGGAATTTTTGGCCATAGAATTGAGAATTTCATGTTACTACATGATATTTTAAAAGTTGTGTCGATATAGACAGGTAAAAGAATAGATGTATGCATCTGTGATATAGACGTGACCTCAAAAGATGACAGACCCCTTCCTGACAGAACTTCCCTTAACTTCATCTTAGGTAAAGAGTAAATTGTTGATGCAGTTCACTGCTAACACCAGACACAAATTTCAGAAAATGCAGGCAATATTTCACTTACTTATATGGCACATGCTTAGCACCATTTATTAAGGCCAAAATTACATTGCCCAGGGCAGAGAGAGACAGACAGAGAGAGCCTCCTCCATCTCGGCTCTTGCTCAGCACTTTTTCACAGCTCCCTAGATCAATGAGATGCAAACGGCTGCGTCCTCCAGACACTAAAACAAAAAGGGGAAAAACAGTTGTGTATCATGTTCTTACATGGACTCAAGCCAAACCTGCTATTCAAAATCTATTCAAATGAGGAAAATAACGAATACAGAATGCAATAATGACCAAAATAAACATTAATAACAAGGAAACCAGGTATTAGCCACAGCTACCAAAGTTAAAGGTGACTCAACTTGAGGGTTCACTTATTTTTTCTTTTTAATTTTATTGCACATTACTGTTTAACCCAAACCCACATCATTTAAAAACAATCAATATGGTAAGGAACTTCATACTTCCTCCTTTGCCACTTTTCTCCATGCGATACTGGTATATATGAAGAGTAAAGAGCATATGTGAATTCCTCCTATCTTCTTCCTCACATTCAGGTTTGCTGGTACTTCTGGCAGCAATTGCAGCATCAAGGAAAAAGGCGGCTTTCTCTGCTGTTGGAGCCCTTAGCTCACTTTGGTTTTGAAGCTTGAACATAAACAAGAAAATGACTAATTAGTGCAGGGGCATTTTTTTATTATTATTTGCTTAACTGGCTAAATCTCTAGGGCACTAAAGAAACAAATACGCACACAATGCAAGAAGGGTTTGTAAATTAAAAGCATTGGGGTTTTTTTTACTGCCTTAAATCTTGTCGTAATTGTCAGATAAAAGGAAATACAGAGAAGAAAGTCAGGCTCAGAAAAATCTATGTTGAGATATCCATTATACCTGGGTTCCACATATTGGATCTTCTCTCAGATAAACCCCAGGAGACTGGCCATCCTGAAGGCTGCCAGTGGCTACTTCAGCTAACAAATCCTTAAGGTTTTCATCTTTGCCACTGATCTCCACAGCAGAAACTCTAATAGAGAAACGAGTCCCAGTTTTTTCTTTACGTTCATTGATTAATTTGAAGAGCCAAGAAATTGCACAGGGGATGATACCAAGGCTTTGTGTAGAGTTATCTTTTCCAATCATGGTAAAAGATTTTCCTAGAAAAGACAAACACGAACTTAATTCACCTTTCTTGCATAAGACAGTGTCTCATTATATCACCACTGTACATTACATGCAATGCTATGCCCTGTACAGATAATGGGAAAGAACAGATGAAAAAATTAAAAGTATTTCATTATTAATCTATTACTATTTATTCAATTAGTTTGGCAATTTTTGTAACTCAGACCCCCATCAAATTAACATTAAAAACATCTCTGATCTTTCCGTTTTCATCACAATGCACCTATATAAAAACTTGCTCTTGAATAAGCTAATTTGATGTTACATTTTACCTTTTCAAATTAAAACTTACAATCCCAGTGTAGAAATAAACCGTGATAAGTTTGCAAAGCTAATTAAAAAGAAATTCTAATCTATTCATATACTCCAGGTTTATTGTTCCAGGAGCTGACAGCATGTAATTACCAGGCTGACATAGTAATTAACGGTAACGAATTTGGGAGCTCACCAAGCTTGACATGACCAAAGCAAAATATGCAACCATCTGCACCATTCACAACAGACTGGATTACTTCTGCTACTGTTCCAGAGCATACCTCAGCCTGAAAGAAAGATTGGAGACAAATAAGTACAAGAGCATACACTGCTAGGTTTTTTACTGTTCTTCTGTAATGAAATGAATGACTCAATATTTTTGAGGCACAATATTCTCCCCATTTTTATGGCATCAGTCCTGTTATTTTAGTAACTATGCTATCTTAAAAAAATAATAAAATATGCTACTACTGCCTAAAATAGTTCTCAATTCTATTAAACCAATTCTCTTGGAATATTGATTCTATGACTAATGTAGCAAACTGAATGCTATCCAACCAGGCTTCCTGCTGGTATAATAGCTTAGCCAAGGCTATTCAGCAATAGTAGCAACTCCACTGAAATTAAGCTACTCAAGAGTGCTCACAGGAATTAAAAAGACATTTATACTGGAGAAAACACATTAAGATGCCTGAATAAGATTTCATAGTATCACATTTTCCACTTCCAGGGGAAGCATCACCATCAATAAAGAGAACTTGCTAAAATATTTGAGTGTACTAAAACCAGTTTATCCACGTCAGTGAAGGTTTCAAATATACAATAAGATGATCTATTAAGTAGAACAACCAGAGGCAGGGGAGAGGGTTGGTGTAAATATGTAACTACAGTGGAATGATAAGGCTCTGTTTGCAGGTGCATGGCAGCAAGCTTGCCTCAAGCAACAACGCCTGTACAGAAGTGGCTGCTCTGGCCAACATCACCCAGAAACACCACAAACAGGCCACCCAACAAGCCCACCAGAAGGACCTGTAAGAGCCTAGCCCAAACCGGGAGTCAACAACCCAAAGGACTCGTGCCAAAACCAGCAGAGAAGCAGGCTGTGATGGATCATCTTGCAGCAGGGTTGACAACACAAGTAAGAAAAAGCCATTTCCAGTTCTCCATTGATGGTGAGATCACAGTTCCATATTTCTGCAGAATCTTAAAACCAGCCTCCTGGCATGGTTACCATTGCTTTAGGCACTGATCTGTGTGGGAGGTTATTCTCCTTCTTTAGCACTTGGCTAGAACTCGGACCTAATAGATAGTTTTATATCTCTACTTTGGGACCCAAAAAAATTAAACAAAATCCCAGGAGAAGATCTAATGGTGAGATTCTGAACTAGTTCTTCTCATGTTTTCTCAACATTAAGATAATATTTTCACCTTGGATGTTTTGTGGTTTATTTTCTTTCATCAAACCTTCCTTTTTTTTCAGGCAGCTCACACCTGAAGTAGTTCTTCATACTCTGTTTATTTTTGTTCCTCTTTTTAAAGTTCTGGGATTTTCTTTCTGAACATAGTATTTTTCCCAGAAGGATATTACAGGTATACAATCTTACCAAATACGCTGCATCCCACAACCCTCTCAAATACCAGCCATTCTATCTGCGTATCAGATTTTAGGTCCGGAGCTACTACTGAATGAATACACCCTTTTGCAGAGGAAGAGAAAAGCATGCACCATCAGCACCACCAAGATAAAATAATCAGTCAAAAACAGGGTATAAACAAACTGGAATAGGCAAGGAAAATACTTAAACTACCTAGGTGTTTCCCTATAGCAATCCCACAGGGTTAGCTGTATCTCTTCTCCTAACAACAGCATTTAGTTTAACATTAAGCACATGTTCATTTCCCATTGAAAGCAGTGGGGAAGGACTTCATTTCAGTGACATCAAACGTATTAAAACGTAACTGGATGGAAAAGTGAATTTTGAATTGGCTGTGTCTCTCTCTTAACAAGAGAAAATGCAGGGAGATAATTTAGTCAGCAAATCCATCTCCCCAGCTACTACTCCTTAATTTTACATCTCAACTAAACTGAAAATGTAAGAATTTACCCACTTGTCTATTAATTACCATGTTTTTCCCAGGCATTAAGGCAACTCATTCAAATAAAATTCCCCAGGAACAGAAAGAACTCTTAAGGCAATCAAATGCAATGGCCATGAGAAGACTCAGGAGATTTAAGCGAGTGACTCCAGTACCTGGGAAGCATCCTGGGGGAAAACTGCATCAAAGGCAAACATCTTGGGGACAGCAACAACTCCTCTCCTGTGACCTGCATTGGAAGGTCCACTTGCCACTGGATCATAAAATGTGATTTGCTTTTTTCGTGGGTCTACCTTTAGGAAGGACATGGATTCAGACGTTTCATGGGCTCCTTGAGAGGGGCAAATCCTTACCATCACTTTCACCTGTGAGAATTCAGAAGAAAGCGACAACTTGAGTTCCCAGCAACAGATAACACATGCAAAGCATTCCTGTCAAACCCACTCCCCCATCTCACAACACATTCACTTATAATAGGTGTGTCAGAACAACCGTGGGACAAAAGCAGAGCCAGATTTTCCAGCCTGGCTTCCACCCCGAGGTCTTCACTGAGCTAGCTTTTAAAGATGCACTTTGTCCCTCCAGTTGACTCTGTTCCAGTTTTACCATTTCAATTTATAAATGTCTGACCTGCAGGTATAATCCACTGTAGGTGTAATACCAGAAGAAAAGGAAAGTCTAGTGTTCTACCTCTCAAGTATTTAATGTGATCCAAACCCCAAATCAATCCACTCTGAAAATCAGTCTGAGTTACGCAAGGCTCAAACAGCTAGTGCATTCAAACTGAACTAAATCTAGAAACTTTCAATTCCCAGTTCATGTTCTCCTAATAAAAAGGTGCTTCTTGTATATCCTTCCCAGGCAGATGCCTTTATGCTGTCATTGCTAGGCTCTTCAGTGGTTAGTTGCAGATTTAATGGGAAAGGAGGGAAGAAAAGAAAAAGCATTAAAAGGTCAAAAAGCTTGAAAAGAAACCACTCAGAAAGTACATTTCTGTTGCAGGATTGCAAATGCCAATTTCCTACACATGGCATTTTAAGGCAGCATTTTTAGAACTCAGACACATTGGCTGTGACTTCCACAGCAGCTGACAGGAGCCAAGTGACCGGGTCGCACTGAGATTCAGCAAAGGCTGCACACCTGCAGCCAGGATGCTTTTAAGCTTCCTGGAAATCATACGCTTACTTTGAAAAACTGTGAAATACTGCCTCACACCCACTTAGGACCATTTATCCTTATGAAATGCTCCCAGGTCAGAACCAGTGTGTTTTATATGCCTTGTGCTGGAGGAAATGGCTATTACAGATACAGTGAATCACTCTGCCGATCTTCAATTCCACACTGCCCAGCAGATCAAACTTAAGAGAAAAACAATTCTCAGCCACAGTGACCTTCTGTGGCCAATATGAAATGTTTCAATAACAAGCTGAACAACAGTATTATCTCCTTATCCAACCAGCAGACAACTTTCACAGCCCCACTGTTAACCCAGTTCCACTGGCTGAGGAGCCTCCATGGCTGTAATGCACCACAGCCAGCAGAGCTGGAACAACTTATACCCATGCTCTCCAGAGCACCCCTCAGGAGCTTCTGCAATGCAACTACTGACCCACAAAACAACCAAATCAGGTGCAAGTCCTGTAAAAGGAGTGGAAGGGGAGTGACAGATAGCAACCCTTCAGCTGCAAAGCCCCAGGTGAACACCCCCAAACACAGAGCACACAGTTGCTTGCTGACCTGACTCAAGCCCAACGTCAGCCCTGAGCTGGATGTTGTATGGGGAAGCTGGGTTGGAGATCATCTTTCTCTAACAAAGAATGATCTTCCTGTGCAGTAACTTTTTGTTGCTAAATTTAACCTTAACATGTCAGAACAATTTGACTCCTATTACTATGTTCTAAGAACATTATTTCATTAAAATGGTGTGCACTTATTACACTGACACGTTTTTGTGTCTTTACAAAAAAATGCAGTTCGCAGTCAGCACTTCCCTGTCACTCCTGTATGCAGAGAACTGAAGCTGCAGAAATACTCCAGCAAAGCACAACGTGTGAAACACAGGCAATGAGCAGAGAGAGACCACAGCAGGCTGACACACCCTCTAGGACTGCCCTTCATACCAGACAAAGTGACAAGGTGACAGCATATACCCTGCACACAGTGGGTGCAGTGAAACATAGTGCCCAAGCCAGGACCATCCACCACAGACAGGTGGGTGCAGTATAAGCACCATGCTGAACTGTCCCTGCCTTTATCAACTGGGGAGGGTGGGTAATTTGAAGATTCCATTTAGGTCCTCAGTTGTTCCATTTATCCAGCTCCTACCTTCTACAGGGGCTAAGCAGCACAAAGGCATCCCTGCACAGTTAGTCAAGCATCCTCACAAAAAATATCTTCCAGAGAACAGCTATAAAAGCTGTTCTCCCACACTTTTTCCAAACAAAGAGGTTAAGAAACAACTGACCCCTCCAGTAAACACTGCAGAAGACTCCATCAAAGGTAGCAGCAAATTCTTCCACCTACTGACTCAAGCAGTCCCCCAATTTCAGAAATTTCTTCTCTTTCCCCTTTCACAGTGATATGCATATGAAAACACAGTCCCAGAAAATAAGCAAACCTTAGAATAAATGAAACAGCTGCTTCAATAGCAAAGTGCAGAGGTGACACACTCAAGGCTGTTTCCCCATAAAAGCTCCATGAAGCCAGCTTTGTGTATTAGCCTGCTAGCTCAACCTTGACATGCTACCAAGGTGCTCAGAAAAATAACCTCCCTGAGGAAAATAAAACAAACCAAACACCTAAATATAGATATAAACATAAATGCCCACTTCAGGGTCACTTGATTAAAATGAATTTTAAAAACATATGCTGTTCTCAGAGCACTTCTCTAAACAGTCCTTTCTGTTCTCTCTTCCACCTATTATTAGATTATAGTAGCCAGAGCCTGGATAAGAGGAAAATTGGTTTGCTCCTGACCTAAACAGCAAGTTACCTCCATCAGAACATTGCTCCCTCTAACACAAAGATGGCTTCACCCTCAGAAAAATCTTGTGTCAAATCAGCTTTCTAAAAGCCACCTCTCTGAAGCAGAAAGATACCAAAAAAGCTTCCCATAATGGATCAGATCCCAAACTTAATAGGCCTCAAGGGTCATATTCATTTTTACGGTGGAAGTGAGCTTTCAAGACAAATGGGAGGGGGAAGAGAAAAGCAGCTCAAGGGAGTCTCTCTGTTTTGTGTATTAAAGCTGATTTGCAGAGTAGAAAAACACCGATTTCAAATTTAGTTTCTCTGTCAACTAAATCTATCCATAGGTGATGCCTACAAACTCATTCATGGTGCTGAGCCAGACTCTAACTTCACTCAGAAATGACGTGGAAATGCTCATGAAAATACCAACAGGCACAAAGATTACTCAAACATATCCCTTTGCAACAGCAAAACAATGTGCAGGCAGATCCCAGGTGCACACACACACTTTTAAGTACATAAAAGAAAGCTTTGGTGTTATACCATTTATTCTTCTTACACTTCTCGCCCTCCTGTGTTTCAGAACCAATCTTAAATGACAGGTTTATATTCTCAGCTCTGAAGTTCATCCCAGTACTCTTCTGGGATGAGTACTGCAGGAAAAGCAGCATACTATAGAGCCAGCATGGTTCCTGTCTTAAGGATCAACTTAACTGCGTCTTCTCCTGGGTCCCTTTACCTAGTTCTCATACAAACGGCATGCTCACCCATAGAGACAGCAACGCACAGTGCAGGAAATCACCCAGACAGAAGGGCTTGCAGTGAGGGGAGGATTCAAATAAGCAGGAGAACCTGCAAATTTTAAAGTAAATTTGGCCCATAACTGGGGAGCATAGCAGGAATACCTGCACGACATTCTAATGCTTTCATTTGCTTATGAAAATGAATTATTAGAGTTAAATGCATTTACATTACTTTCAGGCCCACTGAGGATCACACCCTCTATGGGGATGGGGAGAAAACTAAACTGAATGACAACAGGACATGGTGTGGGGGAAGAACACCAAAACTGCAAGACAATACAAATATAGTGATTCCAGAAAAATCATGTCAGGCTCAGGACACCTCAGCCCTGACCATTTTTAGACCCCTTATGGAGAGCTAAGATCACATCTTTCCTGTGATGACAGTGCCCCTGCTTGACTCCAGCCCTTTTATGTATTTCTTCTTCAATATCACAGAAAGATGCAAAGTAAGAAAAAGAATTACAAGTAGAAGTTTACCATTGTCAAGTATACAATGATTTGTACATAGACATTCATGCAGACATTGAATATTGGACAGAGGCTCTACTTAAATGAGGACGTTGACAGAAAAGGAGGGTATGTTTGTATTTGAGTTCAACCTCTGCAAATAAAAATAAACAAAACATAAATCACAATACTTGTACTTTATTAACATTTTTCTCCGCCGGAAGACAGCCTAAATCATGCAAACCACTGAAGGATCTCATTAATTAACTGACTCATTTTGTGGGTTTTTTACATTGAGGGTTAACGCTCAGCCGCTGAATTCTCCAAATTCATGTTTCTGTAGGAACCAAGAGGTCAGCAGAATTGTTGAAGGAAATCCTATTAAAATCAGAAGTGTTTGGGAAAATAAGATGGGAAACATCATGAATTTGCCATTAAAAGATAAATAATTTAAAAATAAATAAATGAGCACATAATTTGGAAAAGCCCTAGAAGGTCAGAGTCCCACTCATCCCACACAATAACATGTATAATTTTAACCATCACTGGCAAGCATGTGAGAGAGATTCATAGCAATTAAGGAATTCTTTTATTTAATTTTTTTTTCAAGTTTATATGTCTGAAAGCTTACAGTGGAAGCCAAGAAAAAGAAAAGCTATAAAAGCAAACATCTGCAAGCTAGAATTCATTTGCTCCAGCTACGCAAAGGCGGATGGATGCTGAAGCATAAAAACAAGCATCACACCATAGTTTTAAGCACATATAAAGAACCTTAGGCTATAAAAACTGGCAAAGGGAAGGAAAAAAAAAAAAAAAGAGATACAGAAAAAAGCCAACAGTCCCCTATTTGGAAGACTATGGGACTAAACTCCATACAGTTTCAGAAACATCTGATGAGACCACTAGAGAACAACGGATTCATATAGTACACTCAAATAGTAATTTGTGGGAGCCCTGAGCCAAAACTCTAGACCATGACATCTTTGACCCTTACAACAGCCAAACACAGATGCAAATTTAACAATTTTGACCTAAGCAACAAAGCATCTCAGAAAGTGAGTGACATACATACTGGCTGGTACCCACCTTTCCTTATCTTACAGCCCTCCTGCTCCATTGCTACTGTTTACCCCATTTCACACGTAAGGGTCATGAGGAGAGACTTTCTGTCCCATCTTGATGTTGCAGTTGCCGCCCCCATGCTATGACCTCCTCCAGGAATGCCTTTGCCCCATGCCCCTTTGTGGGGACTTATGATTTCCAAACCTTCCCCAGAAAACTGAACTAGCTGCAACTGAGGAGAAGAGGACATGGGAGTCACAGAACCAAAATAATTGGCTGCCCACAGGACTGGTCAAGATAGCACAAAACATCAAGCGTATGTCAGTGTCTGAATGAAGGTTTGGAAAAAGAGACAGGTGAAAAAGCCGTGAAACCCAAATTTCAAAGCAACTCTCTGACATGAATGCAAGACTGATGGCCAGAGGAAAGCTAGAAGTTTTGTCTAATACAGCCCATGTATCTTGGATATGCTGAATTAAATGGAGCTAAAGCAGTGCCATGCATCAACTCCTCCAAGACCAGCGAGGCATGCATAGTCCCAGTAGAAATCACATCCAAGGCAGAATTTGCAGAGGAAAAAAAGCCAGTGATAGCTGAGAGAATGACACAATCTTACACACTTTTAGACAGAAACAGCCAGGAGACTGAGACAGTCAAGTTCACATTGATTATTACCCTGTAATCAAAAGAGATGGAAGGGCTATCAACTCAGAGACCAGACAAAGGGGAAGGACAGGCTCACACTTAAAGAACCAGATTATTTGAATTCTGTTCCTAAGACTATCACAGACCTCTACTACAATTTTTAGACAACAAATACAAAATACTATACTATATATATCTCTATATCTCTCTCAGAAAGTTGGTCATTCATCTTTCAGTGAAGTGAAAGGTGTCAAATACTCTATGCTGTTTAATTCAGGGTAGAAACGTAGACAGAGAAGACTCCAGTAATTCATTAAGTAATGACTAGACTCCATGGCATTTTGAATAGCGAGGAAATTAAGACCCTGACCCAGCCAAGTATGTTAGCACAGTCATAACTGTAACATATGGTACCTCCTTTGAAATCAATGGATGTGCAGTGTTCGTGTGTTTATAGTGATGCTTTGTTAGCATTTGATGCTTACATAGTTGTCAAGTTTCAAATTAGACAGAGTGAGAAGGAAAAATAGAAGGAATGAATTTAAAAGCACGTAAAATTTTAAAATACATGCACTCGAGTCTTTTTTACTAAAATAATTTCTGAGTTTATCTGTCTGTATTTTGGGAAAGTGCTGGCACTATACTGGAATCCATTCTAAAAATGCTGGTCGTACTCTGCGTTACAGCAGTATCATAATCCCTAAATGAACAAGCAATTTGGTCTTTAGCAATAAATGTCATTATATCAAATTCAAATGGACACTAAATATTCCCTGGAAACACACATCCTTGACAGGCATCATGCAGCCAGGACGTTAATTTTGTCCAATGTTCACAAAATGGCATATAACAGCAGGTTAATTAAATAACTATGCTTCAACATCCACCATTCTGAATTAAGATTTCTCCACAAGAAATTACAAGGAATTCACATTCAGCTGAATAAAGACCATTTTCCAATGAAATCACTTATTTTTCAACTACAGTATAAACCAAATTACAAAAGTCCTAGTTCAGAGCCAATATTTTTCATGGATTTAATTGTAACTGACAGATATATAACCCTTGCTAAATTGGTTTACTGTGGGTAGTTCTTACAAGCCTTTCATATACTGCCACTACCAGTGGATGGCAAATTTATATGCAAAATTGCCATGCTAGCATAGACCATCTAGCTCCCCTGGGAGAACCTAAATAAAAAAAATAATTAAAAAAAAAAAAGAAATCACTTCTGTATTGTACTCTATTAAAGAGGAATTGATTCCTTGGTCTCAGGAGTCATGAAGAAAACTATTTCATTTTTAAAGGTGAAAACAAAGTAGAAGAAATTGTGTATTTTTATCTAATTTTTTTAGGCAGTTTGAGGCATTTCAGCAGGGATGAACGTGCCTGGGATGATGCAGGACTATGTACACAGACAGAAGAATACTTAGTACGATACGTGATTTATACCAGAAATAGCACTCTAGTCATTAGGAAACAAGCAGCGATAAAGATGACAAAATTAAGTACCTATTTGTTATCCGTCATCAAACCATCATAAGAACCAGTGAATGGGACATACAGCACACTTAAGGAAACCCTGTATGATCAGTAAATCATATCAGCAATAGCTTAGCTATGGCTTGGTAAAGCATAAATGAAAGTAAAAGTCTCACACACATAAATGGAAACCAGTATGTATATACCTGTCCAAGAAACATGTCTGACAATTCAAATTCTCTTTAAATGCTCCACTTCAATTGTCTCACATAGGAGGATTCTGTCATTCTTACATAAAAAATTGACAGGATCCTTGGAAGAGACAAGCACTTAAAGTTGCTGTTGTAAGTGATGCAGTATTATAAAGAACGAGCTGAATAGAACCTCAGAAAAAACATTTTGCATGAAAAAGGCTTCCTACCATGCTAAAGAAAAATAGCAAATTAGAATGCTACACAGCAGCCACTGTAAAAAGGATGTCTTTTTTAATACCACAATATGATAAATTATCTTAAGTAGCACATTAATGTCAGAAATCGAGCATAATCTAACTTCTTTCCAGTGACAATATTAAATGGCTTTCAGACGTCTTTCCTACTATTCTGACATTAAATTTAATAACACCCAGAGAGACCACAAAAATGATTCAGTTACAAGAATCATACTGCATTGGATCATTGCCTTTTAAGTAGGATTCAGCTAAATGATTTGGACTCTGATGTTTTTGGCACATTCAAGAGAAAGGTATGAAATTTGCTACATACATTTATCACCAGTGAGCAAAATTCCTTTCAGTAGCCAGTCTGCATTGGTAGTGGGATTTTCCTTTGTGAATCAGACTTTGATTGTTGTTAATTCTATGAAATACCGGTCCCAGACAGACCCACAATTATAATTTTTTAATTTTAATGTTTTAAACTTTGCCCTGCTTGGTATTACTGAACACAGACAAACCCTGCGAGCACCTGTAAGAATGTAAAACATTTTTCACTCTTCGTAAAGAAAATTAAGCAAAAGGCTTAATTAAAGATTTGTATCATGGGACAAGTCCACACACTTCTGCTGAAATTATTATAAGAGGAAAAATTGATATCTGTGAAACACAAAAAGGAATTAATAAGGCATGTATGTCCCACCTTCTGAGAGAGTACTTAAGACAATGAGAAACTATAAATAGAAATTTCAAAAGATACATATAAGGCTCACTGCTGTAGTAAGTTTCTAACAACAAGCGTATTCAACCATGAAAAGCCACATTTCACCACAGCAGAACTGTATGATATGCAGAGATGATGATGAGAGACTAAGAACAAATTTAGCTCTTGGGCTCAAATAATAACCGAGTTTAAGTACAAGAATTGGCTATCAGAATTTTTTCATGTCCCTGCCTCCTCCAGCAGGTCTGACAATGCACAGTTACTCTCTTTGCTATAATCATACAGCTTACAAACAACAAGAATTCAAGCAACTTCCTTTCCCCCAAAAGTTCATCAACCTCACAGGACCTGTCATCCAGACTTGGTCCAATTCCAGTCACATCAAACACCCAAGATAGCCCTGATGCTGCCTGTGCTCAATTCAGTTCCTTAGATTCAGCTGTCCTATACCACAACTCAGAATAATTCCTCCTCATGTAACTTCAAAACCAACAAAAAGAATTTCATGCACACAGAAGCTCTCCACTGATTTGTTGCTTTGGCCAAAGGGAGATTCTTTGGCAGGAAGAGCCAATAGTAAGGTTAGGGCAGCTTTTAAAGCACACATCAAAAAAGGAAGTTAAAATTCCAGGTACAGATGTTAATTTCTTTGGTGAGGTCTCTTTTTTTCCAAAGCTTTAAGCTTAGTAGAGTCCAGGTCAGTACCAGCAGCAAAACACATGCTCCTGCTGCTTATGCATGCTGGGGTCTTAGGATCCAGCCCTTCCTTCGCTCAGACACAGCAATAACTCCCCTCTGAGAAGGTAATTTAGAGATAAATTTGTGGTTCAGGAGGAGAAATATTTACATTTCTTCAGTTATCATTCTCTATCAAGCTTCTTTAAAGATATTACCTCAAGGAATGAGGGCCAGTAAAGACAAAATTATCAAAGTGGCTATTTTTAAGGATTATGAGCCTGAAGAACAATATGTCAAGAATCACATACTGTAGAGACCCTCTAAAACTAAAGATGGTTAATCTTTTTGACTCCTGAACTGTCAATAAAGCATTTCTTTAGTAGCACACATTCATGGTAACAAAACTAATACTGTAGCTTCCATGATGGCTGGTAAAATGGGTTACAGTCATGCCTGATTTCCTAACAGCTTATCATTTGTGTATGCATAGTTAAAGCTCCTTTTTTTATGCATATTAGCTCATGTTAATCAATATGAAAGTTCATCTGCCTCTTTATCCACTCAGTAACTTCAAAACCATGACATCTTTTTCCAAGTCTTCACAGTTTTAGCTTTGGGTGCTCTGACTACACACAGCTTCAGTACCTCATGCAAACCATTTAGGACCTCCATATGACATCATCACTGCTAAACATACTCTAGTGTGAAATCTGCCCTCTTGTTTCCTACCAGTTATTAAACCACTAGAGAATTCATGCCAACTTAGGGATTTTTTAAAGAAACCTAGGTCAGGGTACTTGTCAAAAGCTTTTTAAAAATCCAAATACATTCTATCAACCAGATTAACCCTATTCAAATGCTCACTGACTCCCACAGAACACTACAAATGTTCCACCTGTGAAAGCTCCATCAGATTATCCCTACTATATCATATTAATCCCTGCCTGCTAATTTCTATCCTTATTAATGTTTCAAGACTTTGCCTGGTTGCCTGGTCTGAAAGTCAGCCTTATGACAATATACCTCTAGATCCCCTCTGGAGGCCTTTCATTGCTTTTGGACCCAAAGTGGCATCACATTTTCCACAATCTGCTCATGTGTATTTTATAATATATTGAATGCCAGCTGAAAGACAACCTCGAGCATCAGTGGAGGGAAAAAGTGTTAGGAATTACCATTGCAGGGGAATATAGAAAGCCAATCATATTGGTCATTGTTTCAGCAGATTTACAAAAGAAATGAGACTACCTAGAGTATATCACTACAGATAATAATTAGTCATTTTAGAATTCAGGCCTTATTCACTTATAATAAATGGTATTTCCACACAGTTGACATATCTTTCACCTCTTTGGCTCTTCATAAAGGAATCCACATTTCTCCCATTGAAGTATCCTGGACACTTCACAGGTTTCCAGTTTCTTACTCTGTTTTTCATTCTCACACAACTTATATACGTCCTTAAACATTATCTCTTCAGCCCTTTCACAGTAAAAGGCACGTTTCTGTATGGAATCCTGTCCTGGTCCAAAAGAACTATCTGACAGGATGGGAATTAAAACTTGCCAAGCTATCTGTGCTCCAAGATATCACTTCTTTGAGGACAATAAGCTCTGGCCCTCGATGGGTCATTCTCAGCTTAGCAAAGTGAAGTTAGGTGGGAACTAGGCAGCCCTTGTGTTGCTTTGCTTGTGTGTGTGGCTTTTGCTTTACCTATTAAACTGTCTTTGTCTCAACCTATGTGTCTTCTCACTTTTTGCTCTTCTTATTCTGTCCCCCATCCCACTGGGGAGAAACGAGCAAGCAGCTGTGTGGTGCTTAGTTGCCATCTGGGGCTAAGCCACAACTGAGGTGAAGGAGGAGAAGACTGCCCCACCAGCTGTAACCACACAGTAATAATAGAGTGATGGACACCCCTGACCTGGCATCTATCACACAAACCAAGGAGAGCACCAGCCACAGATGCTACAGTAGGGAAAAAGTGACCCCAGAATCTAGTGACTGCTTCTGTCCCCTATGTGTATCTTGTACTTATTACTAGACAGGCTGCAAGAAAAAGCCAAGGAAAACGATACAGAAGTCTAAAGCATAAAGCAGTTAGAAGAGGAGAAACTGAAGTTAAAGGACCACAGCACATCTGCCAGCATTTGCTGATTGTTATCTCAATTTCTCTTAAAGCAGTGAAGAAGAGAGGTAATTACTTATTCCCATCAGCCTCATAATGAGATGCTAGCTGACTAAACCTTGATCAGCAGAAGTTGGTGAAGAGGACATTACAATGGACAATGTTACTGCACAGTGAGCTAAATGCTACCAAAGGCTACTTGGCATTGCTCAGAGAAGGTGAAGCTACGAGTGTTTAATATTAAAAGAACTTCTATATAGGACTGATACTTCTCCTTTGACCACAAGTTCTAAGATAAATGAAATGCCATTAGGATACATGTAATTTATAAAGTTGCAAAAGAAGAATGGGTTAAGAGGGACATTTAATAGGTATTGCATATTTTAAACCGTGGAACAGAAAAGATGCTTAGCTACTTTATGTTTTGAGCTTTAAAACTAGTAACTAGCATACCCCATCACCATCTGGATGGTCTTGATCTTAACTCAAGAAAAGAGCTGATTCAATCAGCAAAGAGCTCTTTATCTTCTCCAACACAGCACTGGATTCTTCCAAGTTGTGGTCAACAAGTACATGGTGAGAAGGACACAGCTGGAACTCTGGGCTCAAACAGTATCTTCAATAATGTCTTCAGCTGAGAGCTAAACAACAGAGACCTCTAAGGGTCAACAGCAGCTTACTGACCCATAAAATTTGGAAATTCTTGGTATGGCATGCCAGGCCGGAGAGATTTCTC
This sequence comes from Porphyrio hochstetteri, assembly GCA_020800305.1. Taxonomy (NCBI): domain Eukaryota; kingdom Metazoa; phylum Chordata; class Aves; order Gruiformes; family Rallidae; genus Porphyrio; species Porphyrio hochstetteri. The sequence continues at coordinate 60,853,403 of CM036908.1, read as the reverse complement.
TCCATCACCCACATTGCCAGCATGCCACATATGTACCCCATGTTGGAGAAGTTCACACTGCTGAGCAGCATAGTTGCTTAATCCTGGCATGCCCCTTGGAAGTCTGGTAGATGTCTCCCCTTTGAAGGCACACTGCTAATCAAGTAGGTAGACCACATGACCCAAGGTATATAAACTCCTGCCATCTGGGATCATGGACTTGATCGTTATTAGACTTTGTTGATCTGAAGACACCGGTAAACTAGAGCTTTCCATGAAGCACAAGTCATGCTGGTAAGCTCCACCAGCCACCCTCAAAATGTAGGAAAAAGGCAGAAGCCTCTTGGCTACACATAGCTGTGGGCACACAAGTGCAGTGAGGGACAGACAGTTTTATTGAGCTGCAGGCACAAGGAGATACAAGAATGCTTTAAAGATCTTCCTGAGGCAAAGATCCTCAAGAAATGCCGCACTCCCTGTTAATCCTAGTGCCACAGCCAAGTGCTAAACCTCATGGAGAACAGGCAGGTACAACAAACAGGCTCTACTAAAACACACACATGGAAAGGGCGTTCCTTAGCAAACCCTTCTCCATCTGGAAATCTCTAAATTACTGTGCCAGGTTTGCTGTAGCCCACCGTTTAATACTACATTCTCTTTTCTAACACTGGAGAAACAGGAGAAGAAACCACATTTTCATCTGTGAGTTTCCCCCTGCTTAAAATAGCCCAAATGACTCCTTTTTATTCCATTTAGCACAAACTCACTGACTTAAGAAATGTAGAATGTTCTCTGTGAGCAACTGTGTCAACGATAGGTATTAAGGCTGACAATCTCTTTATGTTAATGCTGATTTGTATGGTTACTCAAGACATGTATTTTAGCTCTCCTGTGCACATTTCATACTTCAATTCTGTCTTCAAACACTAATCTCTTGTAGCCTATGTAAATAAGTATTCAGACTCTGCTCTGTGTGTGATTAAACAGTTATAAATATGAATAAAGCTCTAAATAATTGGGTTGTATTTTAATTAATTTTAAATAAAATTAGCACAAATTTTACAGTTTGAAAGGTGCTGTATTTCCTAAAATGGAGAGGCATCTATTTCTCTCCTGCTACTTCATTTCCATACTCCTGATTGCCAACGACATGTGAAGCAGAGGGAAACAAAGCCCCCTCAACATACCTCCTTAACCTCAAGCACACAGACAGCACCAGCACCAGAGGCTGAGCCTTGCTGGCAGTGCAGAGACTACTTCTGCTGAAGGTGAAGCCCGTAAAAGCATTGGGTTTGGACCAATGATGTCGAAGTAAATTTTGTCTCTTTCTTTAATACAGGGAAGGACAAAACAATCTTTGCCAATGTTGTTGTCAGTGATGTTAACTGGCTCAAAGGAAGCTGATGCTCTAGCACTGAATCTGCTCTCAGGCTGCTAGCTCTTCCCAAAATCAACAGTTGACAGCAGACACATCCCAACGGTTGTGGCTCACACTCTATTCCAAGACCCTTTCCTTGAGCCTATCCAACTCTGTTCTAAGGCTGAAAGCTTCCAGCCCTGTTAAAATTCATCTAGAAAACTATTTTTAAAAAATCAAAATCTGAAGTTACCTTTCCAATGCCAGGGTTGTCCTTGATTTTGGACACAGCTCTCAGAAGGCATGGTGGTGCTGGGGGAGGACAGAGCTGCAGGATGCCACTAAAGTTAGTAGCATAAATAGAGAAGTCGTGTGTGTGTGGCAGGGGCGGATGGTATTTCTTTCTCTTCGAAGACAGGTTAAGCTTCTGTGCTGCTCTGTATAAAAGTAATAGCAAGAAAGGACAATGTTACTAGGTGTTAATGGGAATCTGGACCAGACAAACAGATGTTCATTGCCATCACTGCCTGCTTAACAAATCAAGTCATTGCGTTCTAATCTGATTTTATAAGGACAAACCATCAGGAGACTAATAGAAGGAAATACAGGTAGAGAAATTACTGGCAAAACATTCAGTTAATTTCTCCCCTAACAGAGTTCCAATTATAATCTAACTTTCCCCTTTTTCCCCCAACAGCTTGACAGCTGAATCCTAAAATGCTAAAATCTCACTGACGTAATAAAAAGCTGAAATAATCCCCTTGTCACTGGCAGGACCAGATGGACTTTGCTGGTGATAACATTATGAAAGTGGTTCTTTGTACTCTACAAGTTACTCAAGGCAGACAATAACACTCCAAGTCAGCTAAGCTCAAGATCCTCTCTTGTTGGCTGCACTGGAAATCCTTAGATAACAGAGAATTTCCTTCAAGACAGATTGGTTTTTCCTCCTCAATTCCATTCTTTCACTTTAAAAGGGAAAGCTATTAAAGAGACATGCTTTTATGTTCTGAATGATAATGATCCTGCTTTTGAAATGCAGAATTTCAAAACAGAAATGATGAAGAAGGAAAAATTAAAACATACAATTAAAATTGTAACATCCTTCCTTGTGAATAAGAGGAGAAACACAATCCATTTTTCTGCTATTCCCCTTCAGCAACACCAAACAGAATAGCAAGAAACAAAACCAGAAACTCAACTCTGCAACAAAGCCCGCATGGGAAATATCACCCTGCAGAGTTAAGCAGAACAAATATGTGTGTCAGTGAGCACACACTGCGCAACTGGGGGTGGCTGGAGGGTGAAATCTCAGCTCTGTCAAAGCCATGGAGAGTTTTGCCACCTGAATAAGACATGTGCGATCTGACCCCAACACTGTCAGTAGATAGCCCACCCTCAGGTACATTCGTAAAAGCATCCAACATGCTATATTTCAACATTACTTCGAATGACTGCCCAGCTAGCAAGAACATGGAGTGTGGCACTGCCAGCACCTGTGGGTGATCTAGGACCACGCTACTGACGCCAAGAGGTCTGAGGGCAAAACACTAGTCTGTTCCAATGCTTGCACTATAAAGGCCTGTCACTTTGGACAAATCAGTTTACAAATATGTGATGACAAAAGGAATCTCTTTATGCAATGGCTACTTTATATTTTCATCATGCCTTTCAGCCCAGGATCTCCAGGTACTTCTCAGTGAAAACGAGCTTGCATTAGCATCTGTGAAGTATCATAAGCAAGAGACATATGAAGAAACTAAGGCAGTGCTTTGCTGCTATGCTTAGACAAATCTAGACCCCTAACCTTGCCATGAATCCCATGACTGGGCAGCCTCAGGCTGAGCCAGTTTAGGAGGCCGATCAGCAAAGGAAACTTCCTTCGGTAATATTTATAGAAGGCTAGAAGCAAAAATGACTACTGAAAGCAGGAGAGTTACAGAGTTTACTCCAAAAGCACTAAATGCTTCAAGTGAGATACAGTACAAAGAACTGGTTGTGTCTGAAGAGCAAAACTACTCACTTGGGTCAGAATAAGACAGCTAGTCAGTATGAGTAGCAGGATTCTCAATACAGCTTTCCAAAATTCCCAGTCCTGCGCTCTACCTTCCCAAGCATGTGTGTTAAACTCTTGGATCTTTTTCCGTCACGAACTTCTGGAGATGCAGACCCCCTAACGTGCTTCCTTCTCCCTTTACAAACACTGCAGTGTTTAGAAAAAGGCTCATGTGGTGAAAAAATGAAGCAGCAGTTCCAAACTCAGAGGGAGCCAGATCATTGTCTTGTGAGGGACAAATTGGACTCTTGCTTCTGAGGAAAGAAGCAGCTTTTGACTCCTGCTGCATCCTGAAACCAGCAGGAACTGCATCCCACAGTGAAGCAAAACACTGCAAGCACAGGTTTATACTGAAACTCAAGTTTTCAGTGGCAATGAGAACTGATTCATCTGCCTAAATCTCAAATCCTCTTGCTAATACCTCATTCAGCATGAAAATATATGCCTGCAATTGGGCATCAGGCAAGCAGTTACACAACTTTCCTTTGGTTGGAGCTGCACATTAAAACCGTAATGCCTCCTAAATTATATGCAGCTTTACTGCACAGAAAAGAGTCTCTACCTGTTGGCACTCTCATTGTTGAACTCAAGACAGTCATTACCCTCTATCTCCAAGTACCAATTAACAATTGTGGTTATTATTTAATCATCATCTTGATTAATAGGAAAGATGTTTATTTCCTTGTTTACATGATATGATCCCTTGTTGAAATGATAAAAACTCAAGAGAATGTCTTCAAAGTGCAATCAAGATATACATTAAAACCTGATGAAATAATTATTCTTTCAATATCTGGCTGAAGGAGCTCCTCTGGGAAGCATACGTGAAACAGAATGAGATACAAAGGATGAATTTACCCAGGAATTGTGTATTTAAGCACCTAACTAAGCACTAACAACTCAATGAGTAAATGCCTTGCCAAAAGGCCAAGCTGACCAAAGTATATAAACAAATAAACAGAAAATTCAGCCTTTTAAAATTAAAGCAAAGCTCAGTAACACATTCTTGTATGATTGCAAAAGAAGATCAAAGATATCAAGTCCATTACTAGATGTCTTACCTTTCCCACCAAGACAGAACAACTTTCAAAGTGATGCACTTCTAACAGTATTCACACACCTTCTGCATCTCCACTGTTCAAAGGACAGTGCCATATGCTAGCTAAAGCAATTAACTGCCACAGGCTGATAAATCCTCTTCCTATGAGTCTGGAGTGCCACGATTTTACTAAGAAATTTGGCAAAGGGACAGCTGATGTTCATGCAAGATAGCAGGAAGCTGAAAAAGTAGAGGAACTGGAGTAGCTGTTGTAGAAAATAATCAGTGCTTTGATGGGCAACAGGCCAACTGCGCTAATAATGATGTATGTGTTTCACATTTTAAAAGCATCTCTTCTCAGGTAGCAGTGCACAAAGCTTAATTACAAGCTCTCTCTGTTTGAATCCAAGAATTACTTTGCCCAGCATTAAAATGAGGTTGTCCTGGAGTTGGAACATCACAGACATCTATCTTATACCAGAAGTATCAAACAATCTTCCTGGGTTTGTTGGTCTTTTTCAGATTTTGCTATTTTTCAAAAAAAGGAAAAGTTAAGGATCTAATGGAAAGAATGGGCAATTTAGGTAAAATGAAGTATCACTATCAGACTGTAGGCTCTGAATATGAATTTAAGTAATTGGCATCCTCAACTCCTACAAAAACCACAGTCAGTTCTTTAACTACTACAACAGCCAACTAGGCTGCAGCCTTCACATGCTTTGCTTGGGCTCCTTGACTGGTCCAGGCAAAGAGCATCACATAAGGACCCATCAATTCCTAGTACTTCTTACAGCACTGGCAATGTACTTTGTGACATCCCAGCCAAGTACTCTTTAGGCCAAAATATAGGTCAAGCTGGTTTGGACACGGTCCAACTAAATTAAACAAAATCCAACTTCAGAAAACCCCTTAACTCTCATTAATTTTACTGATGTATTTACAGGAAGCCCCTTCTGAGACACTCCAGAGAGCTGGATTTTCTGCAGTCTAATATGCCACTACTGAATTTACACCTAAGTTTCCAGTCCTTTTATCCTCCATCATTCCTTTTCTCAGAGGGACTTTGTCCAATGAAGACAGAGAAGGCCAAGCTCTTGTAAACTGGGCCTTTTTTTCCTAGCATCAGAAGGACTGCCAGGCTTGTGTTGGATCACTTTCTGTAGGAGCCTAATTAGGTGCCGTGCTTCTTTCCTGATCTGCTTCTTATTCTCAAATTTCATGTTGCACAGGAGGCCCTCACATCCATCTTCAGCACCTCAGTGGGCTGTCTGATCTTCTCCAGTATCAAATTCTGTTTCCTCCAAGGAAAATTATGACATGTAGGGCATACTATGCGGAACTTAAGCATTACGGTCTTTGGGGTGTTTCTGGGGCATTTTACAAGCATTTTGTTACAGCTTTGACACAATGTATGATTTCCATCTACCTTTGCTTTCCTTACTCAAGCTCCATCAAGCTACAAAACATTCTTGCAAGGGAAACTAAGTTCCGCACTCTCATGCCTCTCTTCCAATTAAAGCATGAGAGACACCCGAGTATATTATTGTCACCCCCAGCTGTGTGATCTACTGTCTATGTTTTGCTTAACTCTTTCCATCTTTAACAGATGATGTCTTTTAAGATGCTCTGGAGAGTTCTTTTCTCATAGCTAGGTGTCACAGTAGAAAATAAAACTAATATATGGCACATGCAGGGGTACTCAAATATCAAATGACAGGGGACAGTCTCTAACCTGCTCTTTCCCACATGCAATTTACAGATTACTAGGTTTTCTGCCATGCATGGATGAGACCAGTGAGAAAAAGCACAGCCAGATCAACTGCGTAATGCTCAGCAGCTAGGGAATAAAACTGTGCAACAGCAGTAGCTACAAAGCCAGCCCATTAAAAGAACCATGCAATTTTTTTAATTTAAGTTCTGCCTATATGGTTAACATGACATTTCAGATATTCTGACATACAGCAAGCTGCTCCTAGCTTACACTCACTGTACACATTCTGCACATTATAGCTATGAAAGTAAACAGCACCATTTAAATCCCTAAAGAACAGTGTTCCTTCTGGACATAATTTCTCCATGGAAAAGAAAAACAGATTTGAAACTTTTATAACTGTGCAAAATTATAAATTTTTTGCTGAACACTTTGTGGAATTTATTAAGCTTCAGAAAGCGGAGTGATGTGAAATATACCCTGGGACACAAAGTAGAAATGGGTCAAACTGAGATATGGAGAATTTGATTGACACTGTGGGTTTACGGACAAACCACCACAAGTCAGAAATAGAACCAGGAGTCCTGCTTCCCATTATTAAGCTCCACTGACAAAGTAATAAACGAAAGTTTCTGCACGTTTCAGCATGACTCATTGCATCCTAACAGTTTCAGTGTTATTAGCCAGCCTTATCTTTCAGAGATCACTGTTATTCATATTGTGAAAATGCTCAAGGGCTTCACAGAGAGGGTCAGGGCCAAAGAATTGTACAGTCCAAGCCTTTAACATCCTGAACTTTGGAGTTTACTCAGCAGTACACTTACTCGAGAGTTTTCATTTGACCTTGACAGCTATCATGGGAGCAATTTTTCTCCTGATTCTGAACCCTCTGCAAAGCTTGCAAAATTCTGGACATAGGTTTACGCTGGGAATCAATCTACTATACAGCAAGACTCTTCCAAACTTTCCCAGTTCCCAGACCGATAAGGCATCACTCCTCCACCACACAGGCAATATCCCAACCCTTTCCCACTGCAAATCAGCTCCAAAGGAAGCACTGGGAAAGTCACAGTCTGTCATTGTATCTGCAGTTCCAGTTATTGTTTCCTTAATTACTTGTCAATACAGACAACAAATAGACAGATGTCCTACAATACACCCTCCAGCACTCTGTCCTGAGCCTTCCACAACTAACAGAATTAACTTGGTTGGCATTATTACTTTTATTATCGCTATTACTGCTTGATTTGTGGTTCTAAAATTACAAAAGTAGCCCAATGAAATAATACAGTTGCCACCCAGAACCCCAAGCAAACTTAAAATTAAACAAGGTATCCATTTCCACTAATGACATTCGTTTTGGAAAACAAAATCTGGTTCAAAAAGACATTTTTAAAGAGAAAAGTGGAAATGTCTCAATCTGTCATAATGGTGTGGAAAGGAGAGAAACTGTATTCATACAGTACAGAATTACAAAATCATAGAATATCCTGAGTTGGAAGTTGGAAGGATCATGAGGTCCAACTCCTGGCTCCACACAGGGCCAGCCAAGTCAGAGCATAGGACTGAGTGCACAGTCCAGAAGCTTCTTGAGCTCAGTCAAGCTCGGTGCTGTGACCACTTCCCTGGGGAGCCTGTTCCAGTGCCTGACCACCCTTGTCAGTAGAGAACCTCTTCCAAATATCTGACCTAAACCTCCCCCGTCGCAGCTTCATATTGTTCTCTCAGGTTCTATCACAAGTCACCAAAGAGAGGAGATCAGCACCTGCCCCTTCACTTCCCCTCATCATGAAGCCACAGACCCCGATGAGGTCCTGCCTCAGCCTCCTCCATGCTGAACAAACCAAGGGACTTCAGCCTCTTCTCACAAGTAGTCACTCCGGGAGCATACATTAAATTTTGATGTTATGGTCTGTTCTTCCCCCTTGAACAAGCTTACTAGGTTCCTGCCATGCTGTCCTGGTTTCAGCTATGATGGAGTTAATTATTTTTAGCAGTGGATGGAATGCCATGTTTGGGTGTTAGGATGAGAACAGTGCTGATAGCACCCTGATGTTTCTGGTTGTTGCCGGGCAATCAAGGACCTTTCTCAGTTCTTCATACTTCCTTACTAATGAGAAAGGAGGGGACGCAGCCAGGACAGGTGACCCGAATTGGCCAAAGAGGACATTCCATGCCAGTTACGTCATGCTCAGTATAAAGGGGGGCTGGGGGGAAGAGGAGGAGACAACACCAGGACGGGCAGTTTCTGGGTTCGGGGACGGCTCTAAGCTGTGCGGCCTGGGTTCTGTGGTTTGGTGAGAAACTGCATTGTGTATCACCAGTTTCATCTATTTTGTGCTTTAAACTTCTGTTATTGTTTAGTAAACTATCCTTATCCCAACCTGCGTGGTTCTGGTTTCTAGGTTGTGGTTTCTTTCCCTCCTTTCTTCCTTCCCTTTTCCCCCTCCCCCAACTTTCCCTCCCCCTTCCTTTTAAAAGTACAAGCGACTGTGTGGGGTGCGGCCCCCGGCTGGGGCAAAACCACGACACATGCATATATAGCTTCAAGAGGGTATAAAGGCTTTCCTCACACCAGTACTGTTACACAAGTGCAGCATCAAACCTTTGTTTGCTTAGCTGTCCCAGCAATGCTGTTGAGCAGCCCTGCCAGGAAGAACAATGTTCCTTATTTCAGTGGTTCAACTTCCTCAATAAATAATTAGTTCATCTGGATCACAATGCACAGCCTCAAACAATAGCATTTTTATAATGGGTGATGGTAATAAAGTTTCAATAGAAAGCCATTATTCTGAAACATTCCAAAATGTCAAACCGCATCTGATAACGTGGAGATATTACCAAGCCAACATTATGAGAGAAAGCATCTCCTGTATGTGATTAAAATCATGCCTTGGCTCTTACACACAGCGGAATCTCACAATTCAGGCTTGAGTTTCAACCTATCACTTTGAGTGACCTCTTAATTTTCACTTACTATCTATTATTAAAATCACCAAGGCAGAAATAAAAATCAGTTGTGTTGCCATATTGGGAACATCTTCTGCTCACAGCTGATCAGAGAAGACAGGTCCAGAAGGGATTCTAACAGGCTATCTACATTTTCCCAATGCTACACTGTAGGATTAACTTTTCCTAATACATTCCCAATATATATTTGTTCAACTTGCTCTCAGAAGCCTCCAGTGGAAAGAAGTCCGCAGCCACCTGGAGCAATCAATTTTTAAATGTTCAGTTTTTAAATGTTCTTACTGTTAGAAAATTCACACCTCGTGCCTCATAAATCTCACTTGCTGGAATTCATCTTCCTTATTTCCCCCCATCTCCCCAGCAGACATGCAGCGGAGCTTGCTTCCTTCTGCTGCAGCAGCTGTTACCTGCGTGAGGACCACAGACACACCCCAGTCTTCCCTTTACAAAAGGAGAAGTCTCAATCCTTCTAACCTTTCCCTGATTTCTGACCATCCTGTTGCTCTCCCTCTGTTCACATCTTCATAAAGTGTAGAACCAAGGCTTTGTCTTTGTGCATCAGTGCACAGTAATTGAGACAGACTCACCTGAATTCAGGCACCACACAGAAAGATCAGGCAAAGCCACTTTGGGATAAACAGAAAGACCTCTGGAAGATGGCAAGTTAAAACAAACTTGCAGAGTACCCCTGCCATCAGAAGAGCTTCCTCACACTGCACAGACCCAAGAGCTGATCCCTCCTCTCAGCTACGTGCTATTATTTAAGCAGAAGCAACCAAACAAGGTCATTTAAGAAATTTGCGTATGAGAATGCAAGGAGGAGTATTCACAGCTCTTCTCTGTAATTCTTCCCCAGATTTAAGAAACACCAGGCTCTGATGAGCACCGAGTGTTAGACTCCAACCACTTTTTCCCCACTCCCAAAGTTTCTGAGGTTGCTGCGATGTAATTGTCATGATGTCAGCTCCATATTCTCCTCAGCTTGTAGACTTTAAACACTTTTCTGGCCAAAGAACATTACTTCAGCAGCCAGGACCGTGGCTCAGTGACTTTTTTTTACTTATATATACCAGAACAACAGCTAGTCACTGCAGCCTGCCACATACCTTTTCCAGCTCTGCTCACTAATGATGTTAAACAAAGCAGCAGCAGATGAACATACTGCTGTACTTCCATACTCGCTGTTTACAATTGTACCATATGACAAACTGCTGAAAACCTGTGCAGGTTAATCTTTATGTAAGCAAGACTGTCAACACCTAATATAGAAATATGTCAGTTCCTGGGCTGCACACTGCATAGATAGCTCCATACTGAAAATACAGCTACCTGAATGCCAGCAATATTTCCTCGCTCTGTTTCATGAATTAACTGAGCTAAAGCAGGCAGAACCACATCAATCTAAGCCTACTCCTTAAGCAAAAGTGTTGGGCTTATTTGCCAGTGAAACATAAACTCATGAAACAGGTTGAGGAAGAAAGAATAAATTTAGTCTTATTTGTATTCTATGAAGAAAAGTAATAAATACATTTTTAAAACTACAAGGTAATAAAACAGAAACAATGGTGCTACTCTAGGCCTTCATTATTAATTACTTAAATAGATCACTTAAAATTTTAGCCTGCAACATCAGCTCCTAGTATAGGGAAAGAAACTAGTATCAACATGACTTACCAAGCAATAAATTACTTTTGTAACAAAGGATATTGCACTCCGTGTTATTCATCAAAAACAATCGGGTATGAAAAGCAAAAGCTTTCTGCTCATTCAGGCTGCTCTAGGGAAGGCAACAGGCATGTTTGCTATTGGAAAGGAGAAAGAAAATTTGGGATGTGACTACCAAGGGGTTCATCTAAAGCACAAGGTTCAGGCAAACATCAGACAGGAAAGAGGAGGGCAAAACAATGGGAAATCCAGTATCTTCATATTCCTGGCCACATATGGCAGTCTGTAACTGTAAAGCCTCCTATACCATAAAAGCTCTGGTGTGGGTTATGTTTTCAGGTTACCTTCCTCTGCGCCAGCACACCATCCCCACAGACACACCTTCCTCATCATCTCCAGCTCCCTCAGTTCCACATTTTAGCACACATCTAGAAAATCCACAGAGGATCCATCCTTACTTCAGCCAGGTTTTATTTCAGATGCTTAGTCAAAGGCCTGACACCTATACTGCCAAGCAAACAACTTCTCAGGAGGGTACTTATTTATTCCTACTGTTAGCACGTTAAATAGGCACTGACAGCACTAAACAATGCAGTGGAAATCACCCAACAGAAGTCATATGCCACACAATGAGCGCTTTTAAACAGTGGAGGGACACATGGACTTCTGAAAGCTCAGAGTTCCTGTGATTTAACTGACATCACTTCTTAAACAATACTTCTCAAAGGTGTAATAGGCTGAAATTGCAGCACCATTTAAAACAACACTTTGGGGGGAAATGGAAGATGCACGTCCTTCCATCGTTGCATACAGAGATCTGACTATTTCTGACACAAAAGTGCTAAATACAAATTTCAGCAGAAATAAGCAACTCCTGAAGACCTGCTTGAGACACATTATCAAAAAATATTCTGCAACATGCCCTGGACTCCCAACTAGCTTTACTAATAACATTTAGATTAGATTCATTTTATGCTGATTAACTTCCACTGAGTCATTTTCTCACAGTAAAAACTCCATAGGGCACTGCTTCTTAATAAGCGAGCTACACCACTGAGGACAAGAAAAGCCCAGCAAAGCAGAAAGCAACTCCAAGAGCATCCCTCTGTGAGGACCAGCAAAGCAGCACTAACTAGTGTTGAGTGAGGTACTGGCTAAGCTCTTTGAAACATTCTGCCAAAAGAAACATCTTCCATCCCCCAACAGGAAGGATGAGGGAAGTTTTAGAAAGCAAAAATTCAGTGCTTTTTCATAGAGAATTTAACAGTACCTTTAGAGTAATCCTGCAGTTGGTCAAGCACTGCAGCTGTAGTACTAGTGCATGATTTTCACTTGACATTTCATTTTTGTCATAAATGATAATGTGGGATGTCTCATTTTGCCAATAGCACAAGCAAACAAAGCTGTCTTGCTCAGAATAGGGTCACTTGAAAGTCTATCTGCCCTACAAACCACATCCTGCATGCAGTAAGCTAGGTGTTAGAGTGACTGCAGGTCAGCCACGAGAACTCAATATTCAATTAACTATCAGTCTTATTTTACCCTTTTGCCTGCTCTCTCTTAACAAAATATTAAAATAGTTACATTACTGGAAGTCTGGAAGTCACTAATGAAGTTGTAAAACAGGTGCAAACCGTCAAATTACATCCCTGCAGGAAAGTCACCATTATCATTTTACCAACGGAATGCTCTGTTCCCACTGCAGCAAAAGCCACCAGCGCAGCTGCCACTGCCACCAAGCTGAGGAGCCCCAAATAATGGAGTCAGAGCAGGCACTGGTGTTCAGGAGTCCAGGAACCAAACAAGCAGACAGACTGGGGGGGGCTGGGGTAGGGGGAGACAAGAGAAGTGTTCCTCTTGACAAGCTAGCAAGGGCAGAAAGAAGGAGCCAAAAGGAGAGACTCAGGTAGCTAAAGAACAGGGGAATTCCTGATATTCAAGAAAACAGAACAAGCATGTCCATTCAGTTATGGATGAAATAGAAAATACACACCATCATATGAATAATCCCTAAATTAAGGGAGCAAGTATTACTTTCAGGAAAGCAAAAGATCAGAGAGAGGACAAAGTAAGAATAAATATCTGTGTGACTCCAGTTAAGATTATCCGTAAATACTTCAGACTTCTTCATAGCTTAAAACCCCTTCCACTGACCACTGCTTACCCCCACAAATAAATGCAAACTTCAGTGGCTCGGAAGGCACAGATTATCCCCTCCAACATATTTGTGAGGATACCCTATTTAAATTATTCTGCTTTGCTCTTCCTCCTGGTCATCATGAACTTCTCAGGATGTAGGGCTAATCCAAGACCCAATGGCTGCAACAGAGCAGCCTGCACTGGTCCAACCAGGGCCTCTCAAAAAGTTGCCACATCTCCCAGAGGGGCTGCCTCAGTGCTCCAGAACCTTTGTTATCCATCAAGGTACCTGGGGCTGTCAAAACTCACCCCTCCCCAGAGACAGCCGCACATGATAAAGATCTTTATCAAGGCATCTGGTCAGCAGGAAACAATGCCAAGTGTTCTGTTGTGCCCCAATTAGGCTCTTGCTGTGAAACTGGAGTAAAGCCTGGAACATCCTCTCCAAAATCCTAACCTCAATGAGAGGTTCTCACATCACTACATCCACTTTTTCCCCCCTTTCACTGTCTCCTCATTTTCCTATTTCAAACCAATCTGGTTGGCACCAGGCTCCCTCCTTGCTTCATTTTGCCACCTCCAGTGTAGCCAAACTTGCACTCACACAACCCCTGTGATCCATGGTATCCAGACACAGATTTTCCTTTCAAACATCTTCCTGACACTAATGTCTTGCACCATCTCTTCTTGGTCCATACCATCATCCTGAACCCTCACACTGGGGAGCTTTGCTATCAAGACAAATGACTCCTAGGTGCCTAAACGCTGCTTCATCTTGTTACCACCACTCTTGATTTCTCTGCCAATTTCCTTCAACTCTCTCAAATCCTCACCATTGACTCTCCACCACAGCTAATGATTTGGTGCCTTCTGCCTCTGATTAAATAGCCATAACCTGATCACAGATCTATTGGCCTTCAGAACATTTTTTATGCTTTCAGCGATGCCCATGTCCACAGCTCTACCTTCTCCCTCCTCTCAGCGTCTCCAATTTCCTCACGTCCTCCCTCCACTGAACTACAACTCAGTCTCTCATCTCTGTTTGCCCCGTCAGTCTTGCAGTCATCACAGATGAGCTCTTCATAGCAGGGAGCCTGCCTTACCGTTTGCTGATAAAGCACTGTGTAAATGTACGATGCAGTATTAGCAATGACACCAGTAATGATGTTCTGCTCTTAAACACACTGTCCTGAGAGTCATTTCTGTCTCGAAGAACAAAGCCTACTAAATTCAGGCTTATCTTCTCATTCATCCTTCTTACAGGCTAATGCAAAATGAGGCATACCCAAAGCATACACTGCTTTGTTTGCCCTCAATTACAGGCAGTATTATGCTGCCACAGCAACTAGGAAAGCTTAAGCTGACCTAAGATGATACAAGATACTGCACAATGCAGCACACCCTGCCCCATCTCCTGTCCCTGCACAGTGCCATGCTATGCACGGGTCATGTTTACTCTCCCAGGACAGTTAGCAACCACATTCCAGCAGCCGCAGCATGGCACCGGCAAGACGACGCAAGCCCTTCAGTAGCACCCGCTCCATCTCCATTTGTGCATCTGCATAAGGGCTTTCTTGCTCTCTCTGCTTCAGGCAAAGAGGAAAAGGGGGCTGGGAAGGCATCTCCTTCTGCAGCACAATGCAGCAGGGAGGACATTCTGCAGGGACCAAGCTGCTCCAGCCGGCTAGGTTCAGAGGAGGGATTCAACAAGGGGAAAAGGCTAATTGTCTATCTGGCTCCTCTTGAAACAGCTGGATGTTCCACTCCATCTGCACATCTGTAGCTCTCCCCAAAGTCACAGGTTGCTCAGCCACCCTTCCCGACTTGCTCACAACAGTGATCAAATGATACAAGAGAAAGTGAGGCAATTGTGGGGCATTTAACAAAGAAGGCTGATGCACTAAGCAGTTGTTGAGCTGTGTCAGTGCCAGCACACCCCTGCAGAGCCCCGCAGCTCCTGTGATACTGCCTCAACACTGCAAGGTACGAACAAACCATGAATGGGGTTTTTGGGCGCATCTGCCAGCAAGGAAGAGCTGGTACCTTGCTTCCTTAGATAACTCAAATCTGATTTTATCACTTCAGCTCAACACAGGATTTCTTGGGCGTGGGTTGTGCTTAATGAAGAAGCTTTAACAACTGACTCCACTTCTTCCCTTGACCTGTCATTCCCCAAGAATTTACTACAGTTACCCCTAACTATCGAAAGCACTTCTGTTTTAACCTCACAGACTAGCATAACTACCACAGGTCAGCACAAAAAGGTCTAACTCAGGATCCAATGAGTCACACATTTTCTTCACCGTTTGGTGAACT
Source organism: Porphyrio hochstetteri (assembly GCA_020800305.1). Taxonomy (NCBI): domain Eukaryota; kingdom Metazoa; phylum Chordata; class Aves; order Gruiformes; family Rallidae; genus Porphyrio; species Porphyrio hochstetteri. Next base: position 60,838,171 of record CM036908.1, on the reverse strand, counting down.
ACTACTTATTCATAACCCAGTTATCCACTTTATCTGTCAGAGAGACTTAAATTGTGCCAGCTCTGCACAGAGTAAGATACCAGTGCATCCCAGCAGGATTCAGGGCAAAAGTTTACAGCTATTAAATGCAGAGAACTGGTGAACTACATTATAAACTTAGCAGAAATATAATTCTTGCTTTTAACAGGACAGAGAATGACAGGCTGAAGTGATTTAGCTAGAAGCATCTTAAACATGGCAACTTAAAAAAAGAATATATGTTTCCCTTTTTTTGTGCTTTTTCCCCCTACATTAAATTCTGAAAGTCCTGACAGTCATGGAATAATCAGGTTTAACAGGTTAGCAGTAATATATGCCTCAAGTGTTCCTAATACATCATAATCTTCTTTCACAGAATTTGCATCACTGTCAAACTGAACTACTGATTTTCAGTTGATGCTTTTAACATGTTTCTATGGTTACTTTCCAAGGTTGCATCACAGAAGCCTGAGCAGCAGTTCAGAAAGACAAAAGGCATTTTGCATCCTTCACCATATTAAATAATTTATGAAAGTTAAGGCATCCTCATGGAAAAAAAAAATCATAAAAGAATAGGTTCCGAGGTTATTTTCTCAGCAACAGTTTGAAGCACAGTAAAATCAATATCTCTACAAAAGCCTTCAAGAACTAGACTATTTGACTAATGCTCCGTATGGTACAAAATGTTAAGGAACACATTCTAAGTTTAGATCTATATGCACGAGCCTACATGAACTGCATGAATGGACCTTAAAGCAGAATATGTAGATGTCTAATTTGCTGCTGTCAGCTTCATCTTTTAAATCAGGCAGTAGGCATTGTCTCAGAAAGTATTCTAAATCGAAAAAATGCAAAAATAACGCTGAGAAAAAGAAGTAAAAATGGTAATGACAGCCTTTATTATTTCCATGATTTTTCATTCAAAGCCACACAGATTTCATCTGTCCCTGAAACGGTACAAATTTTGACTACTGTAATGAAAGCTTGTACACAAAATATCTGAATTCTCTGCCTACCGCTACACTAGATCAGAGTTTATTGGAACTAATTGAAGTGTCTGAGGCTTGGAACAAAAACACATTAGTCATTTAGTGGTTGTGCTAATATTGCTATGCCTTTCCTGCAGTTTCATTAGATACAGACTGTTTCAATATCCTAATCATATGCTCAGTCACAGCACAATCAGTACAGAGAGTACTGACAAGCTGTCCCACCATGCCTAAAGCTGATAAGGTGTCTGCTCTATGAGTAACCTCAATTATTGACTATATTTTATGGTCAATCTAATGACCAAATGCTTATCAGTGAACCATCAGGTGCCTGTAATAGGATAGTGACCCTTAGTTTATATGTACCATTACTGCTCATTAGTGAATAATTAGATTTTTTAATCCACAACTCACATGCATTAAAATATGATGGAATATCCTGAATGTAGAAAAAGACAACTATGCTTATTTTAACTCTTAAGATGCTCAATTACATTACTCAGAGATTGTATATCTTGTTAAGAAAAGCTGCTTGTAGAAAGCCTATCATGCGTAATGCTTTATATCATGTGCAAATTGACACAACTTTCCCAAACATGGAGGAACATGATGGGAGTGGAAAGATAATGGGTGTGATTCACCACTCTGACTCCTCAGATTTAACTTAAATGGGTTTAGTCTAGCAAAGCCCAGCAACACTGCAAATAATTTAGAAACCTGAAAACTAGGGAGTGCTAAGCTTGGAAGACTAATTTGCCTAACAAAAGCAGGCAGATGCAAGGGACAGCAGCTGCAACTATACAGCGATTTCCCCATTTCAAAAGCATCAGTCCCACAGCAGCAAGTGCAACCCTGTGACCAAACCAGTTTGAAGAGATGTGAAAAATAACCCAACATCAAACAAGATTAAGAAAGAAGATTTAGTAGTTTGTCTTCTGCTCAACATTGCTCATGGTTGCTTGTTTTTATTATGTATTTTCTCCTAAATGGCTTGGATTCCCCCTAGCAGCCCTGTCACTGCTCAAGCTTTCTTTGTGCACCAAGACTGCACACCCCTCCTCTCACTGAAACACCGTACCCCAAAACAGCAGCACAAGCAGTGCTTCCGCACTCCCACAACCCACCAAACAGAGGAGATGCCTTTGATTTCCCAAGGGGGCTTGATCCTCCTCCCAAGGTGGAAGTATTTTATTTTTATCAGATAGCACCCATCAACCTCTTCCCAAATACATGCCCATTCTACTCCTCCCTGCCCTTCTGCCAGTTCATGGAAACACTATTTCCTCTCTTCCCCAGTCTCTGGGTGCCAAAAAACCCAACAGCTTATTCCAGCTTTGAACCACAACATGCCAATACATATGCAGTTGCAAGCACAGCCCAGAGGAGGATCGTCACATGTTTTCACTTAATAACATAAAGCTTGCTCCAGTTCCTTATACAAAACAAAACCCGCTGGAAATGGGTATAAAGCATGGTCCACTAAGTGGAACTCATGCCTTGATGTGGCTCATGCCACATCAAGGTACAAAAGCCCAGCTCCAGTCATCTTTAAATCTGAAGAATGCAAGATTAAACTTCTGCAGAGTTTTAAGGGTAGACTGGGAGCCTCTTCATAGCCATCCATGCCCATGAGCTGCTCATTTCGCTCTGGCTTGCTTATTTTGTCAGTGGCCTACTGAGAAACTGCATTTTCTGCTAAATCCTCTGGTCCCTCAGTAACATGACCATTGAGTAATGTCTAGCAATTTGCTGGTGTGACACAGTCAGATGTTAATCAAAGCTTTCCTCCTTCTATGACAGAAGAGAATGAGGAAGAAAGCTTAAAACTGATTTAATTTCTTAATATGCTTCTGTCTGCTGGCTCTAATATTTGGCTTTGATTTTAAATACTTAGCACTTCCATGCTAGGCACTCTGCATTTCTAGGTAATGAATAAAATACGGTTTTTTTTGAAAAGCAGAATATAATTAAGCTTGAAGAAATTAAATATGACATTCAAATGAGAAAGAGCTTTGGATGGATATGTAGATTTGGGCTGCACATATGTTTTATAAAGTCAATGCATTCACTGTAAACACCATCTTAAAGATACTCATTTTAGCCATGGGTACCTCCTATCATCAGGTAAATGTTTTACTGTAGCTCTTAGTTATTATTTTCCAGGTGAGGACATGAAATCCCTGTACGGTCTTTTGAGAGTGTGACCTTACAAACACAAAGCTATGACTCTCACCGAGAAACAAATTAGAGTAAAAAACAAACCAAGCAACCAACAAAAAACCACCCTGCCTATCCCTCCTTCCTTCCCAGGAAAGAAACAGCTCACAAGCAAGAGTCAAATGGTATTATTTCACCACACAGAGACTCTAGTTTTAATGTGAAAAAGACATTTATTTTCTGCCAGGAAACCATGCCACAGCCAAAAAGCTAATTGTACTCAGACCTGTACACACACAGTTAATGCTGTTTCATGAAGAATAAGACTGGAATCCTTTATTTATGTGAAAAAAATCTGTATCTAGTGTTGCTGCTGACAAGTAAACCATAGATGCAGTTTCCATGGGCACTCTATGAAGGCTTTGTCTTTGAAAGAAGCTAACCCTGCACTCCAATACACTAAATGTTAGTACACATCCATATTTTTGCCTAGCTACTTCATTTCTATGACAAGACAGCCTTTTTCCCAAGCTGAAGTCCCAACCACAGCCTCTTTTACAGTACAGAGATGGAGGTACTCAATACATTTGCTCAGCGGGGGCAATGATTCAAAAAAAAGAAGAAAAAAAAGTGTGTCTGTGTGATTATCAAGATATTAATTGCATCTTTTCCAGCAGAGAACAAGGAACAAAATGTGCCAGGCTCTGCGTAGCGCGAGTAACACACTGGCCCTGCTATGAAGTTCACAGTTTAAGTGGCTGAGGAGAGAATATGGTAAAGACAGAATCAGCAAACACCATGAATAGAGACTACAGCATAACGCTAGTGCCATGACTCCTCTTTCATCTGTAGGTGCTTGCTGAGAGAGGATTAGCTGAACGGAGAGATGAAGGACAGAAGTGGATGCTGCTGCAAAGGATTCAGGGTAGGGCTGATCTTCTTCCTTAATGCACTCAAGGCTGGATGATGCAAAAGGAAAGAGGAGACGGGACTTGAAGGCTGTAGCAAAGAAGCCTGATAGCCCAACAGCCAAAACTGCTGATATCCCAATACTCACAGTCCCAGGATAAGCCATTCCACCTCAGTTTCTGCCAGCACCTGTCTCTCACTCATCCTTGTAGGTTTCCTCATCCTCCTCCTCACCCCTCCTACTAAGGGCAGCATGGCATGAGGGCGAGAGGAAGACTCAACATGGAAACTTTGATCCACAAGGTGCCCATGCCAGGAGGAATTGGAAGAGAAACAGCAGTGGGAGAGAGAGCTTCTCATAAAACTCATGCCGATGACAGTGGAGCACCCCAGCCAGGACTACACAACAGTACCCACCTGAGGACATGTCCAACATGTTTTTGACTAGCAGGGATCAAAAATGAACCTCTCTCCCCTGGCTTTGTGAGATTTTCTGCATTTCAATTCAATTCAATTCACAGTCATAACTGAACTTGTTTCTTTTAGGGAACCTGAGATTCTTTGATGAGTTCTGGAATACTGAGAAATGAATGCTGAAATGCATTAATCAGCAAAGTGATGAAAGATCATAAAAATGCTACAAAACTAATAAAGATAAATTATTTCTCATTTCTGTCACTCTTTCCAACACCAACCCAAAAAAAAAGGGGGGGTGGGAAGGATAAAAAAAAGAAACCAAAGTGCTTTTTGCAGAAAGATTCAGCCAGCCCTGTTCTTTGGTTAAAAAAATTGATGAGAATCAATTTTGAACAGAGGAAACATGGGTAGGGAATAAGCAATGTACTAATGGGTTTTAAAATGTTTTAGCTAGCACGAAGCTGCTAAAGCTATAAAACTGATTCACTCAAGGCAAAGACAGATTCATGAGAAGCAATTAGGGCCTGATCCAACATACAATGATGTCATTTGCAGTCTTGCTGCTGACTTCAAGAATCTTTGCATCAAGCCAATGACAATCATTAGTAAGGACCTGTCACTTTACAGTAAAACCAGGACTGAGTTTTACTGACCAGGGACAGGCATCACTGGTGAAAAAGAGATTTTGGATCCTACTTTAGATTATTAGGCCCTGACTTCTTTCTCTTAATTCCAAAGTGGGTATTTTATTTTCTGTACTTCCCCAGTCAAAGTTGTGGTCTTTACATTTGCTTACAACACAGATTCATACTGAAATAAATCTGAAGTAGATTAAGCTAAACCAGACCATTATCACCCACAATGTAAAATGCAGTAATGAAAACTGTGCTGCTGTCCAGTCTAGATCCTTTGTAGAGGATACATCTGTCCTTATTTACTGAACAAGAGAGATGTCTGAACTTTCCCCCTTATCTTTCCTCTCCACTCCCCCTGATTTCAGACTTAGCACGAGACAAAACACTAATTTACACACACCACTCGGGTGTATTCATTTATTTCCCAACCTCCTGTGTAGAGACAGACTGTGGTATGTGGGCATTTAATGCTTAAGATTCACTGTATTATGTTCTTCTAAAAAACAGGACTTAGGAATCACAGAATCACAGAAGGAAGTTGAGCTCCTTCTGAGGTCAGACTGTAACTTACAGCAATCTTTTTTTTTTTTAATGGTGCAAAATATTGTAGAGATCAAGGAAAAGGAAACACCAGAATTACCATCATGATTACATGATGAGAAGAATCCTCATCGAGTGCATAAGTTTGACTTTAATGCCATTCACAGACATATATTTTTTTGAATATTGTCTCAAAACATGTTCAGTTCTGAATTAAAAAAGGAGTTTGGAATCTAAGTACAAAGCCCAGATTTTTGTTGTTTTAAATACCATCTGCTTGACAGCGTATTGCATTTAATCAACATTGGTAATTACAACAAACATTTCACAAAGACAACTAACGTTTCATTTTCATTATAAGACCTAAGAAAAGGAGGAAAAAAAAGATTATTCTAGGCTACTGCTAAAAAAGAATGTCTTAAACCGGTTTAACTGTTGTTACCAACTATGGAAAAACTTTTACTTACACACATAGGCCATGCAACTGAATAAAAGTCTAACTTTTTTTTTTTTTTTTTTGATCTGAGTGAAAAAAAATTGTTGCTTCTGCTCCAAGGAAATCTACAGAATAACAAACTTGCTACAGGTGTAAACATCCATTAAGGACAAAGACCAACTCTAATTTTCTTGGATTCTTGTCAACAGGGATTCCTGCTCAGGTGCTGTTACCACCACATTCCTGCTCTCCAGTAGCAGTGGAAAGCCACAGTCACAACTAGGTGACCAACTCCACCTCTCAGCAATGAACAGCACATTCCAAACCTTCTACCCATGATGAGGACTCAAGAGTATTTCACAAAAGTTTGAAGACCCATGAGCAGTTACAGAAACCAGAAAGGTGAAAAACTACCTTATGAAGAATGAGGCTGCAGCTGAGGTACCTGCCGAGACCCCGGCTGGAGCAACCAGGCTCTGGGAGGCCACCGAGCCGCCTGCTCCCGTGGGGTCGGAGTTGTTCTGCCCTGAGCTGATCTGAACACTGGGACCATCTCGGCCACATTCTGGTGCTGTTTCTGCCTGGAAAAAAAAAACAAACAGAAAACAACCAACATATATACAGGTTAATACACTTGCAGAATGGCCACGACAGGGAGAAATGTCATGCAGCATTTCCTAGGGTGTCATTACAGGGTGAAGGCAAAGATCAGCAGTGGCTGAGGAGCAATACGGCTGGACAAGCATATTGCAGTAGGTCCTGCAGCAGAGAGGGTAAAAACTATGACTACACCAGATGAGCAGAAAAACACAGAAACCCTTTGTGATGGGTAAATGCACAGTTAAATAGCTTGACAGGCATGAAGAAATGGAAAACGATAAGCAGAACCCTTTTGTTTTAGTGTTATTTGGGAGCTTGCAGAACTGTTTGTCTGGTTCAGTTATAACTGTCAGGAATTATTTTTCAGTGGCACACCATCTGCAAGACTTATCCGCTTAAGAGGAACTAACCAGTCACTTTTGTAACATGTTTCCACATGAATAACCCCAAGAACTAAATAAAAAACAATTGATTTTTGTAAAACATATATACTGCCCTGCTTTTCAGCATTGTCTATCTTAGCAGCTTAAGTACACAGCATTTTTGTCTCCTGGAAACTGTTCCAGTGGAAGAACAGGAGTGACTAGAGATGCATCATCTGAGACTGCGTCTGGAGTGAGGGTGGGGGAACGATTGCTTTGGGATTTTGCCAAAAGATCAGATGTCTGTATTGTGAAATTGTGTCATGTCGATATCTTCATGCTTAGGCCACCAACTCGTTCAGTACCAAGTTCAGTTAAGTCCCATCAGTCAAATGCTCATTGACAGTGCTGGGAAGGCCTCCTTTTAAGAAGAACCTGCTCTGTGTCTTGAAGTACTGAAGATTTAATTAAAGACGACACCACAATAAATATTTGTCAAAAGAGTTAATTGCTTCATGTATGGTAATATATGATGTTTCTGTCATCTGAAATACTACTTTGACATTTCCAACTAATTAGCTAAAATAAATTCCAGAAAAGGAGACAGCCTTGTAATGAAGCACAAACGCAATTAAGTACTTCCTGGGATGCCACCAAATTTTAAATTTTGTGCTGCTATAGATCATGTTTTACAACTACAGAGATGCAGACATGGTAATAGGGCCTTCCCAGGTACATACACACCCTCAGTTTTCTCATACAGTGACAACCCAAACAGTTTTTCTCATGAGAAGAGGCAACCCCATTATTAGCTATCAAGTAAAAGAAAACTCTGCCAACCAACCAGCGCTCAACTGGCCGTCTGGAGTTTCATCTGGACTCGTTCCCATAGGCTGAGTGCTGAATTCCCAGTTCCCAGCAGTCAACAAGAAAGAGCACCCAGCTCTTTTAAAGGTCTGTTCTTTAAAGATTAATGCTAAAGATTAATACTATTATCAGTGGAGCGGATGACTAATGCTTTGCCATAGACTGCGACACAAAGTACTCTTACAGAGCTCACCTGAGAGATCTGAGGCTGAGACACAGAAGAATATTCATGCAGATTAACTTAATCCTAGTGAAGCTACTCATGCTAGAAGCCTAACTGGAACCTTCGACTAACCCTCTGTAAAACCCTTCCCTCAGTAATACAGAAGTCTCAGGAGACTTAGCGATGCAGGCAAAAAGGCAGTGACCACGCCATGCTAGAGGTCAAGACTGGCACAAAAGACAGCATGCCAGTGATATGAGCAGGTAATTGAGCATTGAAGTGACAAATGTGTGGTTTTGACCTATACCAGCCATGGCAAGTTATGTGGCATGGGGAAAACAATGCAGATTGGAAAAGATCCAAACGTGACATCTAAACTTTTGAGTTAAGTGAACCAATGCAAAGCGCCAATAAAAGAGCTTGCTAGAGACTTACCCATTTACAGACTAAAAAATCTACAGCAGAAACTCTGGAGCCAGTACACAGGACTCACAAACTGGCACACCAAGGGGCTGCCATGCCTAGCAGCCAGCAGCGTGACAGCCACCAAGAGAAGGAAACCCTACCAGAAGCCACTGGCAGGCTAACGTTTGAACACTCCCATATGTTCTTCCAGGAAGGCAACTATAGCCCTCTGTCATGTGTGTTGCTGTCTCAGACTAAAAATTACAGGGTCAAGTTAACTTCCCAAGACATTCACTTTCAACAGGAGCTGTATTAGAAGACAGGACTTGGAAACAAAGAAAAATCATGTTGTTTAAGCAGAATATTGAACAAAGAAGGTAGAAGCAGCAGCTTGCTTCTAACTGATAGTCCTTTAACTAACTCATAATCTAAATGAAGGCACAATTTAAACCTAAACTCTGAAGTTTGAAGAGTTAGCATGAAACTTCAGTGAATTTTACAGGAAGGTGTAACAGATTTGTAAGAACTGACTGGAATATATTAACAGATCGATTCCTGTAAAAGTTTTTCACACTTAACAAAAATACAAGCAATGTATAATGTGCATTCCTTTTTCATCGCTTTATTTATACAAGAAATTAGAAGCCTACATCCTATGAGACCACTGATTGTGGACATACCAGGCATCCAAATTGAAACATCCAAATCAAATGTGATATTTCAGATACCAGATGGTTAAGATACTTTCCAAACCAACATATCTAAGTTGAATGTCTGTAAATTGCCATTGCTACTTTAGACACTTTTGAAAACTCAAACTGCAATTCCTGGGTAAATTTGGAGTTTTATTCTCAGTTCTGCCCATGCATGAAAGGAGGATGTGAGGAAGACAAGGAGAAGGTACCAATTCTTGTAAAGGATGGGGTGCAGTGAAGACACTTGCTTGTATCAGAAACAGTGTGGCCAGTAGGCCTAGGGAGGTTACAGCGCTCCTGTACTTGGCATTGGTGAGGCCACACCTCAAGTACAGTGCCCAGTTCTGGGCTTCTCACTACAAGAAGGACATGGAGGTCCAGGAGCATTTCAGACAAGGGCAACGAGGCTGGTTAAGGAGCTGGAGGGCAAATCCTATGAGGAGCGTCCGAGGGAGCTGGGGTTGTTTAGTCAGGAGAAGAAGAGGCTGAGGAGAGACCTTATCACCGCCTACAGTTACCTGAAAGGAAGGTGTAGAGAGGTGGGCGATGATCTCTTCACCCAAGTTACAGACAATAGGATGAGGGGGAATGGCCTTAAGCTGCGCCAGGGCAGGTTCAGATTAGATGTTAGGAAAAAGTTCTTCACTGAAACAGGCTGCCCAGGGAAGTGGCTTAATCACCATCCCTGGATGTGTTTAAAAGACAGGGAACGGTTGGACTCGATGATCTTAAAGGTCTTTTCCAACCTAGTCATTCTGTGTGATTCTGTGACTCACAAGATAAACTCATCAACAGAAAAGTGCAGAAGACAACCTGTACCTTTTTCATTGTCTTCAATTACCCAATTGGTATTCTGAAACACAGGTAAAATCAGTTTTGCTGCATGGTGAGAAGTTAAAAAAAAAAAAAAAAAATCACAAAAATAGTTCTTCCATATTTAGGATTCATTTGAAGGACTGCTTGCACCATCCAAAGTGCAAGTGTTTTCCAGCACAGCGTTTTCTCCCTGAGACAGCTACATCTCTCAGCTGATGAGGAGGCCTCAAGTACATGAGGAAATTTTTCAGGTCCAAGTCATTGGCCCTGAGACAGGAAAACTAAAATCAAGTAATGGGACCCTCCCCTGCACTCGGGTTTGTCACACCATCATTTCCACTTGTGTCACTCATAGCTGCTGAAGAGGTATGGGAATAAAGGGGGTTTGTTTTTAAAATAATTTACATGTTTATTTCATGCATCTCCCTCACCTCGACCCATAATCTTCCAGGGATTGTGTGTGGAAAACGTATTTCTCTAGAGGAATGGGAGCAACTTTGCAGGATTTTATGCACATAAGTCTGCACGGGGAGAAGAGCCCAGTCTGTAGCTGAGAGGGAACTGTGCGTCACTGTTTACTAAATTTTCATAAATCACTCATGATCAAATGCAGAAATCACAACCTTGTCACTATAAAGTGTTCCTGACTGCATTGACTATTTAAAGTGCCACAGGCATCCACATCCAGAGATTAATCTTTGCTTTAATTTAAGAAAAAATGTTGATGACAAAAGCCATTAACCCTCTGTAAAGCAGCTAAACCTCAAAGGCAGGGTTTCCAAAACCACTCTATAGGACCCCTTCCCTCTACTCTCTCTGAAACCATATGAAAACTGGTACCATTAAAAGCATGACAAGGACAACACTGGAAAATGTCACACGAGGCATTTTGCACATTCAAGAATGACCAATGTCTCAGTGCTTCATCGCAGTGCTGGCATAATGAACAGGAAGGTTTTGATATGTGGTCCCAGCACCCATCCTGAGGACATGGGAGCAGACCTGGACATGCTGCATTCTGGCTGACAACTCAGGTTGACAGGGCAAGAACAAGCCATGACAGCATGAGTTTTCCCAGTTAAGATGGCCAAAGGCTGGGGGAAGGTTAGAAGAGACAAAGGTGACCTGGCATCCCTGGGCTGTGGAGAGAGCAGGAGCATCCCCTGTGCTGTCTCCAGTTCCCAGCACACAGGTTCCCTGCAGTGACCAGATGGCAGGAAACATCTGCCCAGGTTTAAACAAGTCAAAGTAGTCCAAAATTACACTGTAGAAAAGTTGGCCATAGGTTAAATTTCTAGGTACACTGTACATGGTCAGGTCATTACCATCTGAAGCATAATTACAACTCTAACAAGCTCTTTACAAGTTTGAAGTGCAAAGCCAAATACTACGCCATAATGTTTCCAGTTTCCTGAATATTTCAATTCTCTGGACAGTGACCTTTGTCCAGTGATCCAAAAAAGCCAAGCTAGGTGCTGCCACTTTGTCTCTAACTCGTGCAAAATATGTGTCTGGTGACAGGCAAGAAAAACACAGGAATATAAAGATAGAGAGAAAAATAGATCAATCCCAGGATTGCACTGCAGTGGTAAAAGAAAACTATCCAACAGAAGGCTGGATACTAATCAGATATGATGTCTAAATATAAGTATCAAGAACAGATCGCAGAAGAGGGAATGGAGAAAATTACAAAAGTGTCAATGAGTCTGACACACATCTGTGTAATCAGAGTCAGAACTCAATACAATTTATTTTATATCAAAAAAATTGGTCCCATAATGAAAGCATTCAACAGGGCTTTAACAGTGAATTGCAGGTGAAGCTTTCAGAAGACCAAGCCTGAGTCTGCAGTAGGGCTTCCTTTTTTTCCCTTTTCAAGTTGTTTTTATTCCTTTCTGACTAGCAGGCAGGCACACAGAATTTTGACTATTTGCTTTAACTTGGTCTTCTCCCCTTTCCAATTAGAACGTCGCAGCCAATTAAATTGTAAAAACTGCCTGATCTAATGATTATGTAAAATATTAAATCTACTGTTTGTATATGATAGAACAATAATTTTCCCCCTAAATGATTCATGCTAAGACTCTTATGACCTAATACCACTAACTGGAACAAATGTGATGTAAATCTCTATCTGGATAATGCTCACATTATAAACCCTTCTTTTCCATAAGCGTGGATAAGTCCTGCTTACGTCTTCCATTGGAAATGTCTCCTCCTGACTGACTAGCCTTACGTAAAGTTAATAGCGCAGAATATGCCAAGTTGAAGTAAAACATGTTCTGGATAAACTTTTTACTGCCACTTGACAATGTTTCTGCTGGGGCTCATAATAAAATAACTAGGGCATTTTATAACTACAATACACTACTGTAGTCATTTTATAACCTGCAGCTGCGATGTGGTAACAAGAATGCCTAAACCTATAGTTTCAGGCTTTTATGCGCATCTTGTGTTCAGCGTGAATCAACTGCAGAGCATAATATCCCTTCCCCCAAAACAGGTTTTCAGCTACAAGAGTTGCTAATGCCTGGCTTATTGATCTCTGAAGATGAGACAGAAGAAGAAAAATCGCAGAGCAGTAGAATTAAATAGAAATAGGAGGGCCCATCTGCTGTCACAGACTGGAAAGTAATATAGGAGATCCAGAGGCAACCTCAGGGCCCTTGCTTTTTTGATTAATATCTGCATTACTAAGACAGGTTAAGGGTTTGGATCTTTACCACCAAAAATCACAAGCAGTCTGTGCTTCATGCACAGCAGGAACATCACCCTTTAACTGCAGACACATGCATACAGTTACATCCAGTACTGATGTCCTTGGCAGTACAAGGATGGAGAAACAGCAGCTCCTTTCCCTCTGACTAGGGGCTTCTGATCTCAACCTAACCCAGATCTCTCCTAAACCACGGTCCTTGGTCTCTAATAAACTTATTAAGGTTTTGGGCAGGTCTCTTACCTACAAAATGCCTGCTCCTTCCTTCAGCCTGCCCATGTTCCCAGGCTGGAAGGCCTCTGCTGCCAGGGCTGTCATAGCACAAAGATGACACCAGGTAGCAATGGACCAATTACAACACATTTCAACTATTCAGGACATGAGTACCAAAAGAGGCAGCAAGCAAGCAATATTCTTTTTTTCCTTCTTCACAGCTATCTGACCACTATTTCCACAAACTTCACCCTCCTACCTGCACACGTAGACCACTTGGAAAGTCAAGATGACATGAAAAAGGGCTATCAAGAAAGACGCAGATCCCACTGCACATAAGCACTCTAAATTGGGACTTTTCCCATGTATGGGATTTAAATCAGCCAAGCTAGAGGAACTGTTTCTTCTAATGCCTCCAGGCAAGCATCAGAAAGTGTTGCTCAGAGTCCTCCCTGCTGACATGTATTACAATAGCTACAGCCTCCACAGCCAAAAAATTATAGCTGTGCCCTACTCAGGGTGTTTTAATTTACCACTGTGGTCAAAACTAAAAGTGAACTGTTTATTCAAGTGGACAAATATACAGTCAAATCCATGCTTTTTGTCAGAGGCTGATATGAGCAAGCAAGGGAATTCATTAACAAGCTCATAATAATGCAAATTTCTGTCAGCTTAGGATTTGTTTTCCTGTAAGACGACAAATGCTTTTCCATTAGGACCAACTTCCACAGGCCAGATGTGTCTCTAACAGCAGCGAAACACAGGACACATACAGAGCTTTGAACTGGGAGAACTTGTGTCACCTTTCTTGACTCCACAACAAAAATTCTCAACGACTTTAGGCAGCTCAAGCAAAATCTCACTGTGCTTTCATTACTCACTATTCAGCAAAATGGAATAACCATGTTCCCAAGAATTACAGGTCCTGCAACTCTATTATAATCATTACATTGTTATAATGATTGACATATAATGTCAGCAAATAAAGGCAAAGGTGGACAGAGACTGTCATACCTAATTTCTATTTCAATCATGCTTGAACTGCTTACATATTAGATATAACTACTGTAAAGAGAACATCCCTTGGGACCAATTTGCCTGACAGCTACCACAAGCAAGGCACCCACTGACTTGAAGAGGTACAAGCCCTCATTACATGCAGGGAAAAACGAGTCTTTCGTACACCCAAAACTAGAGAGCAAGGTTGAATTACAGGCAAGATGATGAAACAACATTAAGTTTGCAAACACAGGGACATTTTTGACTATGTGATTGTTGCTGAAGGACATGGAGGTCCCACATTAGGGATGGAGCTGTGCAGGTGCTGCTCTTTTTTGTTTTGTGGCTGTTCCCTGCTGACCTGCTGCTTACCCCCCACGTGGAAACTCATAACCCATACACATAGTCATGATTCACCGTGACTGGAGTCATATTTGCAAGCCTGCAGATGCCCAAAGCTCTTTCAAGTAGCTAAATGCCATGACAGTAGTGATGACCTCCAGAAGAACTTCCCTAATGTGAGCAGGCAAAGAAGTGTCAGGTGAGATTTGACATAGATAAGAACACACATTTAAGGAAAAATAAACTAGACCACTGCTAAACGATGCTGAACTTACAACTTGCAGTTACAACTTGGAAGACTTGAGGGTCATTGACAGTTCCTCTGAACTCAAGATGTAGCAGCCAAAAATATCACCTAACACATATTGGACATCACAAGGCAGGGCATCAAGCACAAGGACTGTGTCCACGTACTGAGTATCAGGGAAGTCCTAGTGCTACATCTTGAGACAGGAGTAGTGGAATAAAGGAAATGACAGAGATAAGCAAATCAAAAAGATGGAGCAACTGCCTCAGGAGGGGAGATGAAGGGAGGCCTGACTGATGTTTACAAAGTCATGGAGATGGTGAAAAAGCTGAAAGTGAATACTTCTTTGCACTGGGATAGTGAAGTCATTGAACCTGCTGACATGGGAGGCTTGGATGCAGAGAGTGCCAGCAGGATCAGAGAGGGATTAGAGAAATTGCTGGACAGCAGGTCCATAAATAGACACTAAAGGGAACAGACAGGATGTGTCCCTGAGACTACCTCATACATCTACACTGGGGAGTATAAGCAGACTGCAGAAAGCAACCAGGCGCCACAGCTCTCCCTGAACACCATTTTCAGCTCCACTGCTGGAGACAGCTCTGGGCTAGACAAGCTGCAGCTGATACACAGTAAGAGTATTTCTGATGTTCTTATAATTGCCACAGAATCTTTTCACCAGAGTCTTTCTTATCTTAGCTAGTAACAGGGGGTTGCATTATGGCCACAGGCCCCCATGAGAACTTCAAAGTCATCAGGAGAGGGTGGTAACGCTCAAGGGGACCTCTACACAGCTACTCTGTATGGATCAACTAAACCCAAACCCCTCCCAAGCTAGGCGTTGCAAGGACCACACTTCCCTTCTTCATCCTTCCACTGCCATCTTCCCTGCTACAACAGCCAGCTGCTTTGCCCAACTTTACCACAATGACTTTTGAGAAGCAGGAGCGGGGAGATTCTTAATGGCAGATTCATTATCCCTGCCCACCATCACTGAACACACAGCAGTGGACTCCTGCCCACAGCATCTTTCAAACCCTTCCTTCCACCAAGGTATCAGAAAAGAACAAACTCCTCCAGCTTTGAGATAGTGGCAGCTATGCAAACCCAGAGGAATTAATTCATAACCATTTGGGCCCCAAATAAAAGTAATAATAATAGGTCAGCTTTGGAAAATGCCTAACCACCGCATCAGTTGGTATAATAATTTATATGGACTCACTTGCCCAGAAGTGTTTCACGATTCAATTTTACAACTACTACTTCCAGATTCAAAGCAAACCTCTAATTATTGATCCTTTGTTACACTGGGAAATTACCTCATCTCAGTTTTAAAGTTCTATTTATAAGTCTAATAATCTCATCATTGATTATGGTGACTGTATTCTAATTATAAATCCATTATCTCCTCAACAATGAAATAAAATCAATAATGCACGTAAATGGGAAAAAGGAATTTAAATGCATACATTAATGTCGTTTCAAGTAGCACTATTTTATGCACCATCTCTAACAAAACTGTGTCACATCATTAGCAATAATGTGAAAAATCTTTTTCAATTAACAGAGCTGTTTGATGCTATGTTCAGTAAAGTGGCAATCCATTCCATTAAACACACACATATGAAGTGCTTGAAACATCTATGAACTCTATCTATACATCATAAATTCTCTCTGAAGTTCTGAAACAGAAAAGTAGACACATATTCTAGCGGTGCTTTTCAAATCTCCCTTCCAAAGTAGCCACCTAGGGCACTTAAGTGATTCTAGCTGCAAGGAACAAAAAGCATCAATATTTGCCATGTGCTCAGCCACTTGTGCCACACAACAGCGGGAGATGCTTCTGGCAACACTCACACTATGTACAGTCTGACTACCTGGGGTTCTGCAACCTCCCCTTACTGTCATTCTAGGGAGCAAACGTTAAACTCGGAAGTGCTCTCCAAAATCTGTACAGCGTTCAATCCTATTTCACACAAGCAGGACAACTGGGCAACCCACACTTGCATCCATCTGCGCAAATCAGCTCCTTCCATGCAATATATGGAGACCACTGTGAAAGGCTTTCTCTGCACCAGCCTGCACACAACCAAGGTCTGAGCTCAGTGTGAATTTGTCTGGTTTCTCTGCTGCATTCACCACTGAAACCAAACTGCATTTTTCAGCACCAGCCCAGCCTCAACAACCACCGTAGGCAGTGCAGAGCCAACAGTAGCCTCATGAAAGCACTTCTACATCAGATATACAGATAATTTCTCAAAAGTTGGATGACACTTCTGAGCTCCAGCCAAAAAGTATGAGGCTTTCTTGTAAGGTGATTTCTAAAGTTGGGATTGCGTGGGATGCAATGATTCACAATCAGTTCACTGGAGAATTCATAGGAGAGAACATGTACCGTATAGATGGACCTGTGGGAAACTGAAGTGAACAGAAAAGGCTGTCCCAAAGAAACTAGTTCAAAGGCAAGAGCAGAAAGTCTAAGTATTCGGGGTAAAACAAGGTGGGGATTTTTTTATTCTAGTGTGTCTTACGATACACTTGCTGGATGACAGAACCATCTGTGGGCCAAAGGTAAATCCCATGGATTATCATTTGCACATAATCTCTAAAATTTGCTTGTCTTAAATCTACCCCTGATGCGTACAGGTGAAGTCTGGGCCAACATTCTTCATTATTGCTTGCCGACTTCAATTGTCAGCAAAGGCAAGTATGGACTTGTTTCCCTTGGAGAGCTGTAACAACAACTGCTTAGCCTAGAGGGTGAAGGATCAAAAGACCTGCTTTCAGGTGGGAATTTGAGCCACAGGAGGATCTGAGTACTGCAAATTGTTATCCTGTCCCACAACTGTAAAACCAATACTATGGCAGAAGTGTCAAATACGCAATATAAAGAGATGCAATCCACACCCTCACCTAAGAAAATGCACGTTTACATCTCATAGCCAATACAGAATCACAGAATTGTAGGGGTTGGAAGGGGCCTCCAGATAGTGAGTCCAACCCTCAAAGCAGGTTCCCTAGGACAGACACACAGGTAGACGTCCCGAAGGGTCTTGAATGCCTCCAGAGAAGGAGACTCCACAACTCCCCTGGGCAGCCTGTCCCAGTGCTCTGTCACCCTCACTGTGAAAAAGTTCTTCCTCATATTGGTGCAGAACTTCCTATGCTAATACCCTTTCTGTCAACTCTTAACATTTTTCCTAAAACACTCCAATACCTGAGGACACTCTAAAAAGTAACCTAATTTTAACCTTCAGCATCCTACGCTGGGGACAATGTAGAAAAAAGGGCAACTTCACAAGTACACAAAACAGTGGCCTATGTTTTTATCCAAGTGTTTAAGGCTGAATTTTCACCCAATACTTTCCAAGCTGGTCTGCTCCATGGCTGCTGGGGCAGGGTCTCGCTGATGGAACCCAAGGTGCAGGTAGCAGCATTGTCCTCCCACACCACACTCCTCCCTCTGCATGTGCTAAGGCAGCAAAGTGCAATGCAAGGCATTCCTGCCCAGCCACAACACAACACTCAGGAAAAGTCTTTTCCATGGGGGCTATAAATCAGGTTAGCATGAGAAAGCATTTAGTAACTCGGATCAAAAGGTTTCCTTCTGCTGTTCAGACTTGTTAGAGAGAGTGACCAACACTAGCTTTGAAGATTTACCCCCTTTCCTTTATGTACTTCCTCTACAAGAGCAGTAACACTAACACCAGTAAAGCTAAAGGGAAAACAGAGAAGCCTCTATGCAGTCCTGGCCCCACTACCCATCTGGGGTTTGCCACTGACTTTTACAGAATCAAGATGTTATACATGGAGTTTGAAAAATGTCCCAAAGCTCAAAGTCATCCAGATGTCTCACAGACAAGATTTATGGTCAAAGCACTATATTTTAATTGTTTCGTTACAAAATATATTTCACACATTGTATTAATAAAAGGTCACTGAGAAAGCTATCAAGAAGGATTTTAAAAATTAATTTAAAAATCCATTTGGTATGACATTTATCAAAGTAAAAACTAAATGCTGGAAAGTAAATCTTGTCATTCTTCTGTTTTCTACAGTCAGCTATTTTAGTGCATCTTCTAAGCAAAAAGGAAGTCATCCTTGCTATAAACAAAAAAGGAGGATTTAGGGAAAGTCAACAGAGTCTGAACTGCCCACAGATGAATCCATCTGGTTTAGATTAGGGCAAGCAGAAGACTTATTCCTAGGAACCACAGGAAAGCTTGAATTGTGACTAAACTCAGAGATTTTTCCACATAAAACAAACAAACCTAACTCCTTTAACTTTAGAGTGTATGCACCCATTCACACATGGTGATTCTACCTCTCTACTCTGCTCTGGTGAGACCCCACCTGGAGTACTGCATCCAGCTCTGCGGTCCCCAATACAGGAAAAACATGGAGCTGTTGGAGCAAGTCCAGAGGAGGCCACAAAGATGATCAGAGGGCTGGAGCGCCTCTCCTGTGAAGACGGGCTGAGAGAGTTGGGCTTGTTTAACCTAGAGAAGAGAAGGCTGCAGGGGGAACTTATTGCAGCCTTCCCATACTTAAAGGGGTCCTACAGGAAAGTGGGAGGACTGTTTATCAGGGAGTGTAGCGATAGGGCAAGGGGTAATGGCTTCGAGCTGAAAGAGTCTAGGTTTAGTTTAGATGTTAGGAAGAAATCCTTCCCTGTGAGGGCAGTGATGCCCTGGCATAGGCTGCCCAGAGAAGCTGTGGCTGCCCCTGGATCCCTGGCAGCATTCAAGGCCAGGCTGGATGGGGCTTTGGGCAGCCTGGGCTAGTGGAGGGTGTCCCTGCCCACGGCAGGGCACTGGGACTAGATGAGCTTTGAGGTCCCTTCCAATCCAAACCATTCTGTGATTCTATGCTGTGGGTGAAGTCTCCCTCTCAAAATCACCGTCAAGGCCACAAACTTATACCTAACATTAAATTTGTGAATATGTTCAGAGAAAAACATTGGACTTTTGATAAATGTACAATTTTATACACATATGCTTTAAAAAAATCTTACTTAAGTCACTTTCAATTTTCCAGTGCTCCAACTTTTCTAATTTCCTAAAGGTTTGGGTTTTTTTAATATATTTTAAAAGCAACTTAAAAACTGACAAAGATTCAAGGAGACACAATATTTTGCCTTACAACCAGTAGCAATTGTATATATTCAAATTAGAAATACAGTGTGGCACGAATTTAATTTTACATTAAGATTTTAAAAAAAGCAATTTGCAAAACAAACTCTATTTCACTGTGATATCTTTATAGCACATGGCATGGCTACTTTACCCCTTTTACACAGTACATAACATCGCATACTAATAACACAATCAATTGAAACCATACAGCAGCACCTCTTTTTTCCACAATACACAGTACATGCAAATACTTCTAATAAGCATACAAGATATTTTCAGGGGTTTTAATGTTCTACCTCTCTAGCCAGATTCCAACATATCTAGGAAGCCCAAACTCCCCTCACTCCTCTGTTCCTGTGTGACAACACTGAGCACCGCTAACGTCTTTTTTCATTTGAGTAGTAACCTTATATTCACTTGGCAGGTCTAGAATTAAAAGCATCAATATAAAACTATTTATTAATTAAAGCTGTCAGTTGTCCACCACAAATCAGCTGTGTTACCCAGAGTTATACCAGCTCCCTCCCCCTGCTGTCTGGTCAGACTACTTATCACTGCTACTGGTGATTATTTTTTGCAATTTTTCACAACGGGTCACTTGGGTAAAGCAGCTGATTACACCTTCACCTCTTGCACCTCAGTTGCAATCCTAGCTTTCCCCTCCCTGGGCCTTCCTCTGGATCCTTAATTACTGTTCCTCTTGACGGCTCCCGAAGCCCACGGTTATTATTTTGGTTTGAGCAGCACCCACACTACGCTTCAAAGACACATTCCCATTCAAACAATTTATAATCAATATAATGGAGTTTCACACTTGAACTCCAAACATACATTAAAAATTTACAATGTCCTGCACTTCTGACCCCCAACATTCAGCCCAGAAGTGCTTCCACAACGTTCAGTGACATTACAAGGCAATACATGCAAGTTTGGGGGAGGGAGATGAGAAGAGCAGAGATCAAACCATTTTTTTCTCTCCACAGACAAGTCCAGTACTGCCACTACTAAAACTAGACATAAATTTAAAAAAAAAAAAAATCCTGAAGAAATATTTGTAGGTATGAGGCATCTGGAGTCTTGGCTGCCATATGCTGGGGTTGTTTTCACCCCTGCAAGGCACTGGGCACACAGCACCCCACGTTGGCCACCTGAATAAGCTTTTGCTCCACGTCACCCACGCAGGCTCTGTGACAGCCTCTTCAGTGTACAAGGCAAGCCAAGACAGACACCCCAGAGATGGGAAGGACAATGCACCTCTGAGTGCCTTCCTGCAGCTATAAAGAAAGCCTTGGTAACTAGCTTAGAGTAATCACCTGTCTTTTTGGCAGGTAAAAATAGTTGAGACTAACCCTAGCCCTTATCTGTGTCTGACTTCCCATTTCGAAAAACCACCATGTTCACTTTGAATGGAGCACCAAGTCAAATCAGAGAGATGTAAAGCGCTTGAACAACAGTTTCCTACCAGGGAGTTGAGCACTTGTTTCAAGAACAACCCTTTGGGAAGAAAAAAAGGCAAAATTAGAGATTCGAAATGAAACAAGGGTATTTACAGAGCGGTCAAAATAACTCCCATCAGTAATTGAGTAAACTGCCGGGGAAGGGATACCATCTTTAACTTCTTCATTTGTGTGGTATCTTGCCTAGATGGAGGTTGCAGACTCTAAGATGCAGTTACACCACACATCATAAATTCAATGCCATCCTTTCTACTGCAATTCTTCTACCTCCAAAATTCCTCCCACCAGACCAGCTTTTTCCCACAGGAAGATGGGAAGGGTTTTAAGACAGACATCTCAAAAAAGTATGTATACCTACAGCTCTCTCCTGGGTTAATTTTAAATCTAAAGCCTGCCTCCAGCTTCAGGAAAGAACAGAGGGAAAAAAAAAAACATCAAGAAAACTTTTCTAATGGGAAAGGAAATTCAGACTTGACATTCAGTAGAAGTCGGGGAATCCCAGCCTTTGTAAAATTTTAAGATGACGTGAGATGAGCATTCAACAAGAATCCTGCAGTGGATGCTGTCTTGGGCAAGGGCTAGACTATCCAGTTCCTGAAATCCCTCCAATCCTATTTCCTCCGACACCTGTGATTCCTCTGGGGAATAGTGTAAGGGAAGCACTTTCTGCCTCTCCCACCTAAATCAGACACAAGGCTCTTAGTAATACAAAAGGCAGAAGGGGAAATTCAGACGCAGAAAGCACAATCTGGGCAGAGATGCAGAACAGTAATTTATGCTTAAGTTAATTTTTAAAAAAAAAAAAAAGAGAGAGAGAAACAACTGTAGCCTAGCTGGTATCCAAAAGCTGCTTCTAAATCTAAATTACCCTTGCAGGTGACTGGATCACATCCAAGCAGTCTTCAACACTCACAGTCTAAGTGTTTGTACATTCATTAAAGGTCACTGTTTTCCAGGCTACTGAGCTTCTCTGCACATTTCTAGATCACACGTAAGCTCTGATGCCTTATACATATTTTTCCTTCACAGGGGTTAAATGAGGCAACTCAGTTTTACCTTACAATAATGCAGTGGTTAGGGAAAACCACATCTATCAGTCAGCATGGTTAAGCAGGAAGAAATCTGGAGCTGGCTGTTAGTGAATTATTTAAGACAAGAATAAGGGCAGACAAGGAACGAGCAGGGAAATAGAAATACTTAAGCTTCCAGAGCATGCAGGTTTCTTAACCCCACAGTTTTCCCACATTTCTGTGATGTGATACACACAAATTTAAAAGATAATTACAAGGCAACATCATACCCCTTATACTGACCAAATCGATCACTAATACATACAGCAGCATTTTAGAGAAAAGCACTTCTAGCAGCAGATCCTCATAAACTATGAAGAGGTAAATGGGCCATTTTTTCCCTTTTCTCAATGTAAAGTCATCAGTGTGACCTGACATCAGTGAAGATTCACTGGATTTAAACGGGGACCCTGCAGAGGTGAGATGTGCACAGAGAGAAGTATGAGAGGAAGGAATCATGTCTCCAAGCCTTTTCTGGAAAGAGGCATCACAGTCACCCTGTGAAAGTAACATTACACAGCAGCCGTCTTCAACATTTCTCTCTGATGATCTTGGAGCTCAAGCAGCTGAAGCTACCAAGCAATGCTAGGCAGTATTTATATATAAGAGCACAAAAGGCATCATGTTTAATTTAAAGCTGCCTAGCACCAACATACCTGGTCTTGCTAGTTCTGCTACAATGTTTTTAAGTGAAAACCATGACTTCTGTTTGCACACGTCATCACTCACATGCCCCCGTTCACTACCACAGGAGAACGGTTTAGGAATAAATCTTAGTCAAAATCAGTCACTATATCCTCCTCCTTAGTACGAAATCTGTAATGACCCGGCTTTTAAAGGTAACATGCACCTCTATAATGCTTTTTCATTTCCCCCAAGAGTTCTTAAAACACACACGAAATACAGGAAATCAACATCAATGCTTAAAATCCAAGTGCAATGACATTTACAGTCATGTGGCTCTGAAGCAACCTTCTGAACAGGCTCCTTTACAGCAAACTGTTTTGCAGCACATGTAACCTGAAGATTAATGCTCTCCATCAGAGTCTATCAAAAACATCTGCTGAACTGAACACAGCCTTAGAAGTTCAGTGCTAGACTTGAGGGTCAAGTTCATCTTTGATACAATCCCATGAAGCCCCCAGAGTTTCATGTGTGACAATCTTGGCCTTTTATGTTTTTCTGAAGGGGTCACCAGCTATGTGACAGCCAAATAACATCACCTGCATTTGTGAAGCAATATAGGTGCAAAAACATCTGAGGACATCTGAGATAAGAAAGGAAATTCCCTGTGACATCTGACAGAACATCATTCGAAGCTCTTTTTCAGCTCTTGAAACATGGCTTAGAATACCATTAGCTGATCCCCTTTAAGATAAATATGTATGCATCTCAAATTTTATCTTTATGTCTATATACACACACACACACAAACGCAACTCAAGCATCTGAATTATCGATACTTACTAGACAAGCCTGAGGCAGGAAGCTGTTCACTCTGGAGATACTCCACATGCCCTCGAGGTACTGCTGAGCTTGGATGGTGACAGAGCTCAGAGCACCGCTGAGACCACTTGGGGCCACCGTGACTTGAACGCTGGAGTTCGGAAAACTGCCCGCGCCCTGAGACCATCCAAGTCCCTTTTTCCTCTCTGCCCCAGAGAAGAGATTTGGTGATCTTCCAGGCTGCCTGCCCACCTGACCAGCAATGAGTGGCAGGTCTCTCTGAGAAGAGACCGTGACCATCCTGGGTACCATGCTGGTCACTGCACCGGCGCTGGGTGGGAGATCGGGCATCTCTGGATAGCTG
This sequence comes from Porphyrio hochstetteri, assembly GCA_020800305.1. Taxonomy (NCBI): domain Eukaryota; kingdom Metazoa; phylum Chordata; class Aves; order Gruiformes; family Rallidae; genus Porphyrio; species Porphyrio hochstetteri. The sequence goes on along the minus strand of CM036908.1, from coordinate 60,814,173 downwards.
GCTTGATTGAGGGTGTGCATCATCTGAATGGCTTCCTGCTTCAGCTGATTCAAGTGAGTGGCACAAGTTTCGCATCTGCTCTCTCCTTCATTCCTGTTTTTCTGTAAATAGTCAGGCACTTGAAGCTTGTCAAAAATTAAAGCTGATAATCGTGGGTCCTAAAGAAGGGAAGAGGAGGGGGGAGGGCAGGGAAAAAAACATATTGAGTTAAAACAACACAGAAAGAGAAAAAGATAAGAGTTCTCTGTGATTTGCTCTCCACCCACGTAAGTACTTTAAATCTATTCTGGTAACTCTCAGCCTTCTCCCCGCCCTCCAAATACAAGACTTGCAGGTCAGAGCAGATTAATAAACTGTAAGTGAATTCATTTATATTAGACCCAGCATGAAAATTATCATCAGAATTAAGCAGCGGAGCTGTGGTGTACTTGATAACTGCTCATTCTTATAATTAACTTTCCTTTGGAGACATCTAAAGTGCCTGTGTTTCCCATTGTCAGGATCAATGTAAGTGGAGATGCTGAACCTACAAATATCACGATGTGTTTCAAAGGCATACCACCACCTTAAACCCAGGGAAATCAAACGTTAAAGTATTTCAAAAAATTAGTGCGTGACCTGGTAAGTGCTTTGTTGTCCTCGCCCTCGGAAACGATTAATCAAGTGGCATAAAAACAGTTTACATGGTGCTGCCCACAGCTGGCTCCTCTGCTAGCAAGGACTGTTATTTCTGATCTTCGCAACACAGATGGTCGCAATATTCCCTTACGCTACAGTTGCTTTGATGAGAAATAGATTTGAGCCTACAGCCATGTGTGAAGGTGTGACAATGTGCACACCAAGAAGTTGATTTAAAAACAACACCTATTTTGTTTCCACAGAGCAATTTTCCCCACCTCCCCCTTGCTAGTTAATTTTAAGGCTGCCTAGATATTTTAAAACCCAGCTCTATGTTTCCAGCTCAGAGAAAGAGTTACCCATCTCCTAAAACACACAAATGCCTTCCTGTCCCAAGCCTGCTACCGTAAAGATTAGTCACGACATTAAACCCAGTCCTGTTGTAAATCTGCTATCAAGACTAATGCCATGCAGTAAAACCGACCCAACTTCACATACTCACATCGAGCTCTCTAAACAATTAAGGTTTTAATGAAATCACAGCACAGCCAAAGGTTTATTTGTATAATTATTTTAAGGGAAAATATTTAATTTGCTTGTTAATAATGAGGTTACACAAAGCTAGTAAGTCAGCCATCCAACATGTGCTGGGGGTATCCCCAGATCAGTGCTCACTTTTAAAAAGGCATTGCTTTATGCCAAGCTGCAATTGCTCTCTAGGAAATGAATGTCCTATTAGAAAACTTACTAATTCTGGTTTTAATTACAACACACATCAATAAAACTCTTTTAAGAAGTCTTGGCACTGGTACTTTGGTTTTGCTCATTACTCTCTTTCAGCTGTGCTATTTCCCTTTGCTCTGAATTCATAAGGTCCTAAAACACTGCCTAACTGCAGCAGCACAGAATTTATCACAATTTCAGCTGCTGGACGACTACTGCAATAGTTTTTAATCGATCTCACAAGACACAGTATGGTGTTGATAGAAACCACTGTGAGCATATCTAGCACCACATCATTCCACAGCCAAAAGCTATTAACAAAAGTTGCTTTTTCCACAGGAATCTGAATTATTGTTTATTTACTGACTTGGGAAATAAAAAGTTAAAGGGAAAGGAAAAGGTACTTCTCAGGCTAAGGAACTCAGCTTCTCCTGACTGAACAATAAGCTTCATTCACATTAGCTGACTGAACAATAAATTGCATTCACATTAGTGAACCAGTTTACAAAATCAAGTGAAAGGAGCTGTTTCAATTTTGCCTCTTTTTATTGAGGTCTAGATCCTGGTAAAAATGCCTTTGAAGTTGCACCATTTGCTTACCCTCCTGAGCAAGAAATTTCTTTCCCTTCAAGCCTCCCTGAAGACAATAATACTAAATTAACAGATATTAGGGGAAAAACAAATATGTTTTAGAAACTTTTTCTCCTAACCCTTCAGCAAAAAACACTATTGGTTAGACTTTAAAAAAAAAATAAAGACGCAAGCACCATTAAGCCTCAAGCACAACAAAGGCCAGGTAGTCTATCTCCCAAGAAAAACAAACAGCATGGTGCTCTGCAGAAACCTTTCCAAGGAAGAGCCCTCTGAGCAAATTCTTGCCGAGGCTGACACACACAACATCTATTCAAACAGCCCCAGAAAGCAGCACCTTCCAACGCCGGGTGCCCCGTCCGCGGCCAGGCACATCCCTGAGCTCGCTCCTTTGATCCAAGTTGGGCACACAAGGAAGCACCTGCGGGTCCTGACTGCGTGAGCCTCATCTGGCAATGCTTAAAATTGCTATCAAATGTCAAAAGTTCCAAATAAGCAATTAAAGCAAATTACTAGGTGAAACAGGCTTCTCATTTAAAAAGAAACTACTGCTTTTGATGTAAAGAAAATTAATGACCCCAATTCTAGCTCCATAAACACTTACAGTGTATGGCAGATCAGAGTCAGACCCGTCTCACAGTTATAAGGAAATGGAGTGGATGCCATATTAAAGGGGGAAACAAACCAAAACCAACTTTTTTTTTTTTTAATTATTCAGAAAATTGCACAGAGCAAACCACATAAGCATGTGGTATGCCAAATTTAATCTTTCGAATTTTACTTATAGTTTAGCCATCTCATTTCCAGTGCTTGTGATTCGTCAAGTATTTATAAGAAGCCTGTTAACCCACTGATCCAGCCTCTGTGATCCCCAATTTGCATCCACAGCCGTCCACCCCCAGCACCTCACTGTGGACCCAGCTGTACGGTTAGATTACTTTTATTTTTCCACTCTGTGCGACAAGAACACCTGGCTAATGGTTGGGCGTGAAGGGCGGAGGAAACACAAGTTACTGTTAAAAACATTAACCATAACTTAAAAGTTAAGCCAGACCCATTAAAAAGGTTTTACTACCTGGTGACAATGCCCAGTCCTGGTGAGCCCCCAGCTTCGGCAGCTCGCACCCTAGCAAGTCTGGGGTGGAAGTTGCACTCTCATGTTTTACAGAGGGAAGAAATAAAACTTGAGCGGCCAAATGTGTCGGACACACACATGGGAGGGGGGAAGCAGTTAAAGCCATCCTTGTTACAGCTCTGCTGGCAGAGAGGCAAGCCAGACAAAGACAGTGTGCGAGTTGCTGGGGGGATTGGCACAAAAATTAATACACACACAACATACAAGCCTCTATTCCAAACAGTACTCCAAAAGCAATTTAGTCTGCTGTGCTACAAAGAAGATGACTCCTTTATTCCTACACAACCCAAATAAACTATGCTGTCTTTGTCACACCTACTTTCCAAATGCTGTTCTTACCATCTGAACAAGCAGGATAAGCAAAATACTGTGGTGCTGTAAAATTCACAGCTTCCCCTCCCGACTACAGAAATCAAAAGCCCAATTTCAGTTTCAGCTTAACTTCGGTATACGAATTTTAGATATTCGGACATCACAGACTGTGAGAAGGATAAATTAAATGGTCCCACTAGGGACAATTGCACTGGGGAGCCCAGCAGCCCCCAGCGAGGTCAAGGCATGAGATAATTACATCTATTTATATGAACAAGAATTTTGTGAACCACCACTGGTTTTCAGCAAGCCGTTCTTACAGACACAAGCAAGCTTGAGAACTGCTGCTGATGGGAGATTAACACCACACATGCAAATCACCCACACTGGGAAGAGCTTACAGATGCTGTCTGCAAGTCCTTCCAAGCTCATCAGGGCAGGATGGCACACTTGGAGACCTGGGATGGCACTCCCACTGGAACACATGGTAAAACAACCCATTTAGTCCAACACCAGCTGCATTTCGCCTGCAGTTTGCCTTCAGGCTTTCTCTCTGAAACCAGGAGTGGGGAAAACGAGCTCAGGTTTGAAAACACATCCAGCAACACATAACAGAAAAACTCATTTTAATCCATGCTTCCCTCTCTGATGTAAGCCTCAACTGCTGCATTGCTTCCCCGTGAAATCCAGCGAGGACCAAGCAGGGTTTCAGCTATGCAGAGAACATCTATGTGCTGCATGTGGGGCACACAAACAAAACCCACACCTCACAACTGTAAAATACTGCGGCCTGAGACCACCAAAACTGCAGACATACTCAGAGCAACTGGGATGCAGCCAACAGCTCTGAAAAGCCCCTCTCTACAGCTGAGGCACGAAAATCACAGCCAAGTTTTCGAAAGCATGCAACACTGAGTGACCTTGCTGGAGCTCTTTTGAAAACCTGAAGCAGTCTGTCAGTGACACTGCACTTTAAAAACTACATTCTTTTGAAATTTTAGCTTAATCTGTAATTTCTCAAGTACATAAAGTTTGCAGTTAGGTCACCTGTTTAGTTAACAAGGAGAAATAGAGAGGTTTTCCATTGCAAAAGAGAAACAAAGATACAAGCTTTAAACCTTACCTGCGGCTACTGGCTTATAACTCCCAAACCAAGCAAGAGAAGAGGACGCAGAAAAGCATCTGGATTCTCACTTAAGAAGTCCCTGAAGTAATACCCACCCATCTGTAACCTAATCCTTTCAGCGAGGAACTATCCACAGAGTGCGAACAAACGATGACGAACAAATGATAAGTCAAACTGCCAACAACCGCGGTCCTCAGTAATTAACTGCAATTCTGCTTGGCACTAGTTTCTGCTAGGCAAGTGTATCTGGAGTGGTATTCTGAATTGAATCAAATTAAATTCTTGATATAAAGACAATTAAAAAGCAAGAAGAATCATTGAATGTCACACTGGAATATATACTTAAATACAGATCTAGGTAAAAAACATTTTTAACGGATGCTTTGGGAGAAAGGAATGTACTTTCCCAGTGCAAAAGAATCAATGTTAATGATTTTTTTTCTTAATTGTCTTTCCAGATTTCTGCAGCGCTGCTTACAAAATAGTTTTAATCTTACATGACATTGTGAAGTATCCACTAAGATCTTCTAGTGAAAATACTTTGAAGGCTGATGCTTCCTTTCAACTCTGTAGCAGTCTTTGTCAGAAAAAGAAGAAAAAGACAACACTATACTCAGCAAAACCAGACTGCTCAATATAATCAAGGAAGAAAAAAACCAACAAAAAAACCAGTGGTAATGGTTACTTTTTTTTTTAAAGGAAAAGTTTCCAAGTAGCTGGCTATCTCAAGGGATTGAAAATATGATCTGTAAGTCTTCAAGTAACCCGTGTTGTGAATTCATTCAATTACTGACCTAATCTTATCAGAATATAAACAACCAAGGAAAAACAAACACAAAAAGCTCTCACAAAAACAGAATTTGCTAGAAGTCTCATCTCCTGAGGGTTAAGGGTATCTGGGACTTGCAGTGTAACTTCCCTGTCCTTGCAAACAGCCCCCTGAATAAGCAGGGGAGCAATCCACATTTGCAAAGCAAGTTAAACGTGCATGCATTAGAAAAAAATAGATGCATTTTTAAGGCCAAATTCCATCCAGCCTTTCTTCCTACATGTCTACACTACTGTGGGCCTCCTCCCATGCTGTCCGCTAGCAGGGATTGGAGATTTGAAGAAATCCATTATTCTGTTTATAACCGCAACCTCAGGTACGTATCCCACTGACTCTGCCCAGCTAAGACTCAACCCAATTTCTTTTCATCTTTGGCGTCCCAAAGAGTTTGGGAGGGAAAAAAAATAAATAAATATCCAAGCACATTTTCTTTCTTATGAGTATACATGCATCTTTTTTAAACAGCACCCATCTTTCTAACAAAAGTCAAGCAATGCGATAAATCTGCTAAAAAAACGCACGACCCCACACTAAAAATGACTGCAGTGTGGTTAGTTATTCTGCAGCCTCCACTGAACTCTATTTATTTCCATTTCCTGCCCACTTTAATGTACTTCAGTGGCCCGCAGTAAAGTTAAAGCAATAGGTGTCTGTCATAAAGATGAATAGTGCTATTGGAATGCATAATACAGTGGAAAGAGGAAATGAGAGCAATCTGGTTTATTTACATCTCATGCTCCCATCAGCACCTCAACCCACCTCCCATTGGTTTCAGCCGCCTTTCCTGTTATCTTGCTGTATAGTCCCCTGCAATGATTTGGCTTTTAACCTCGCAGAACCAGAGGGTATGAGCTGATCTCCCAGATCGGTGTTCAGGAGCTGGCAGAGCAGCGGAGCAAACAGCCACCAAGTGTGTTTAGTGCAAAGAAAACAAAATAAAGGTAGTGGCTGTGATTTAAAATAATTAAAGACACAAACAAAACAAAAGACCCCAAAGAGATCTGCTATCACAGTTAAATTTAGATCAACACACAGGAACCTGACTACTTCTGAAAAACAGTAATTACTGTATTGCAAAATATTACTTTTAATCTCCTTTCTTTACGACCTAATTAAAGAGATATTTTACTTGCCTTTGGAAAATGTTTTTCTTAATTTCATTCAATTGTAACATTTGGTGTATTCTATAAACTACCCATCCAAACTAGTATGTAATTTTGTGCTTATTTTTAATAGTGTATGACTTAATTTAAAAATGATGACTTTTAATTTGCATGTTTATTGTTGGTTTTAAGTAATCCTTTAATTTTCCCTCTTGGGCCCGTGGCTTACTGTAACTACATAATGCAAATTCAGTACTGATTTTGTTCAGATGAAAACACCATCTTCCAACACCCATCGTGTCCTTTTTTTCTTTCTCTCTTTTATTTTTTCTTAAACCTTCATCAAAGTAGTATCATTTCCAGCAGCAGCAAGCGTCTGGGGAAACAGTTGCCTCATCACCACACAACTAGGCAGTGTGTGGAAAGCCTGTTACTTTCAGGAATAGTCATTTAGACAAAGTTGCCTTTCAGAAATTCAGACAACAAACTTCTGATAGAAATTAGACACTTTTATTTTAAAGATAAATAGTTTTCCATCCTTAATTATTTCTTCCTTGAAATTGGAGAGTAAGTGTTGATTAGCCTATGAGCATTGTAAATCAGATTATAGAAACTCTGCTTATTAGACTGCATGAAAAGTCACAGCTTCTCTTTCCTTTTAAAAGCAAACTGAGTGCTTACAGAGAGTATTAAAACGACTACTCTGGAAACCAGCACTCTCCTCCGATACCTTCACCAGATCCAATGCTACCTACTCCACATACAATTGGAGTTCAGTCAGCCTGCTCAGCTAACACCATCGCTCCGACTTTCAGCACAGGGATGAGAAACAGAGAGCAGCACCCACTATGCAGAAAGCACGCTGCCTTGTCAAAATGCCTCAGAAATGTCAACTCTTAATGCCACTGTATTGGAAACAAAAGGTTGCTTCCACTATTATAATTATTTAGGCAACAGGATGTGCTTTCAGAATGACAAATTGCAATAGTAAGCCTTGGGAGATGGACTCCTTCGCTGATGAATTCGGGCTGGTGACCAGCAGCCCAGCCCAGAGGACCAGGAGAGGAGTAATGCCCCAGATGAGATCTTCAGCGTGTTTAAGCAATCATAACTGCATTCATCCCAGTGGAGCTGTGCCCAGTTGTATCACACGTACTTTTAATGAGGGAGTTCAAGAACGTCTGGACACCAGCCGCAATGAAAGCGACTCTGGCTTAGAAAAACTGGATAGGAGAAAGAGTGCTTGGAGCACTCAGGACATCTGTATACAAACCCTACAACTGTTTCAATCCAACCATCTGAATCCAATTAAAAGAACACTCAGCAGCAGAAGTTAGGGAGTGGACACATTTTCTAAATGAACATCATTAGCATAATGTAGATTTAAAATCAACTATGAAAACCAGTGCTTGGCATTGGATCACACCCTCTTAGTGTCTCTTTCACTTGCTCATTTAATCAATTATTTATTTGGTAAATGAATACTTGAGGACCGTACAGAAATGATTTAGCTTTCACAACCGAAGAGCTGCCCATTGTGCACTCCTTTTGCAGGCTACTGATCGCTCCATGTAGTGCACAATTAGTGCACTAAGCTGTCTGTCTCCAGAAACAAAGTGATTATGCTGTCTTCATCTTGAACTGAGGCAGTGGCACTTGAATTAAGTGCTTCACCAAAAACTGACTTCTTGGCTGAAATATCTTAGGATGAACAGAAAAGGAATGATGAAGTGTATTTCTAACTCCATGACCACAAGCAGACCACATACTGCCTGAACAGTCTGCTCGAATTCCTTTGCTTACTAGGTGGCATGTGTGAGCGACACCACCTCCTCCTCTCCAGTATCTTCATCCTACAGCAGATCTTCAAATGGGATTGTTGGGTGTTCTTTTTAAATATCACTCTTCAGCAGAGGGGCTTCAGCAACAAAATCTGCAAATTTGTCATCAGCTACTTGTTGGAAAGTGGGGTCCTGGCATCTCCTCTGTCTCTGGACTTGAATGGGAGTAAGGTCCATGGTTGTCCCTTGTTTTCAATTAAGATGCTGGTGCATAGAAATAATTGACCTCATCCTGCATTAGGAGGAGAAGATAAGCATGCAGATCCTAAGGGACATCTGCGGGAAACTGCCCAAATTATCAAATGGTCTTCCTATGGAAGCTCATTAGGGTGAGGTACCATGTCAGTCATAAAAACAGCTGATCGAGATGGAGCGTTTGAGGATCTATAGGACAAAAAGCAGTTTAGAGAACAAGGATGTTGTGGGAGGTTCGAAGGAGTATGGTTTATTTAGTTTACAAGAGAGAAAACTGAGCAGAAATCACAAAAATAGGTATGATTTCCCCCAGATACCCTCACAAATGACATATAAACAGATATATCAAAAACCTAAATACATACCCTGAACAAAGAACCATAAGGACTAAGTACTTAAAGAGCTCCTGAAAACTTAAAATAAGCCAGTGTGTTTTATGGCTGTAATTTACTTACGGACTTCTCCTATTTCAATAGTTTCTTTAGATGAGAAATTAAGCATCTCGCACCACAACACTGTGGACCATGCACTCATAGCAGTGTCATAGTAAGGTGCTATAAAGAAACACAGCGAGAACAAAATGATGATTATTGTTAGTAAGATTGTCTTCTTGCTGCTTTGGTTGATCCTGTTGGTGTTCCTGATTAGTATTTAAGAAATAAGTTGGTTTGTAGGTAAGGATTCTAATAGTCCTGTCATATCAATGAGTTGCTTTTCATGAGTGCACTTTGGCTTCCCATAAGAATACCACCTTTTGCAAGCTGTCTGCTATCCTTTGATCACAGAGGCTTGTAACACACCTTTCAATGACTGTACTGCATTGTGAACAATAAAGCACGTATCCAGGCTTGAACCCTTAAAATACCTGACTGGGCACCAACAGGCATTGTACATTATCTAGGTGACCTAAATAACAAGCAAGAACCACCTCTGTCAGCCCAGCAAATCACACTTGCATGTGCAAGACCACAGTCCTGTGATTAATATCCACCCATAATCCTCACGGTGAGAAGGTTTGCAGTGGTCCTGTGAAACCTGCAACCTCTCCCCATCCAAAAGTCTGATGTAATTAATCAAAGAGAAACAACTCCCCTTGCCTAAGTTCTCTCTTCTACAAACATAAATCAACATGGCTGTGCCCACAGGCCAAAATCCACTCCACCCATGCTCAGAGCATCTTGGAAACCATGTAAATAGGGTTTATAAACTCTGCTACAACACGGGATATAAACATATTAAATGCAAGGGCAAAATGAGCTTGTATCTGCCTGTAACACACATACATGTAGGCATGCCCACAGATGGCTGTCTAAAATACTTCAGTAAACTCTTTCAGGCTTCACACGCATACATGAGACTTCACTCCTGAGACACAGAAGCGATCAACTACCTGGCAACAACTTTCAAAACCCTTCAAGCCAGATCCTATTAAACCTAGCAACTAAGAGATGAAAGATTCTGGCTTGTCCTACCAGGCATACTTACAGAGCTCTTAAAACATTTACAGTATCTAATATGCTCCTACAGAAATTCCACAAACGTAGACAATGCCTAACATCACAGGATACATTTATGCTTCCACTCAATTGAAAGTACTACATAAAAGGATGTTTTTATTTTAATTTGTGTTCTGGGACCTTCGAAAAGAAGCTACCTCATCACCTGCTGGAAAAGGCCAAGTACAGAGGAGAAAAAGATTCTTTTAAGAAAAGAAATTACAGCCCCAGAGTGAGACCTGGGCCCTGAAGAAATCCATGGCAACATTCATAATGAATGAAAAGTTGGTATTTCCCACTCTAAGTTGAAGCATCCCTGTTCCTAACTTCAAATAGGCAATTAACTCTTTCACCAACTTGCCACTGTATTTCATAAAATACCCATGAAATCTGTTTGTCGTTGTTGGGTGATAAGTTAAGTTACATTTTAGTATGCAAATTTCCCTCTTCATTAAAAACCAAGTTTTGTGGCAGTAGATAATGTGTCAAATTTGCAGTAAATCAATTAAAAAGCCCACACGCCAAAGTTGCACTATTATTATTACAGATTACACATTTAAACCCAGAAACCTCTGTGTAATCATGCCTTTCTAACATCCTTATGAAATCTGACAGCTTGTCGAACAGCTCCCATTGTGGACAGTGCAGAAACAGTTCTACAGTTCATTAGAGTTAAAGGCCAGAGAAGATAACCATCTTGTCCGGCCTCCTGCACATCACAGCCCTGCTCATTTTAACAAGAAGAGTCAGTGACCCTAATGGACTTACTTAATGAAAATAGATGCTTTTGTATTTTTAGACACACTCGCTTTTATTTGAGCCCACATGTCTTCCAAAGCCACAGTACTTCTTAAAGAATCATGTTTTTAAAGCACAAGGTATATGAATAGAAAACATACGATCAGACAGACAGGGACAGCACTTGACGTAAACCCAGAGCAGACACTCACTATTCTTTGCTTCTGTGCCAGTTTGTATCAGCCAGGCCAGAAACTTTACTCCCTAGGGTCAACTTGAAAGAACCAAGTGGCTGATTCCAGGACTCTCAGCACCATCCTGGACACTGTCTGCTAGTAATATGAGCTTTACACTTGTAGCTGTAACCTCAGAGAAACCCATTATGCACGATCTGCTCAAAGACATGCATTTTACTTCACAAGAGCGATGCTGTGATTCACAGGGAAAACCTGCACAGAAGGCACAGGCTGGGATGTTATTGCTCCAGCTCCAGTCGTCAAATAGTCACTGAAATAAATTAACATCAGCATCTCGTGGATGCCCCTGCATGAGGAAGCCGGGTGAGATTTATTCAAGACCACAATCTCAGGAGTAATTCATCAGAATCAAAGGTAAGCCAAAAAATAAATAAATGAAAATGGGACCAGCTAGAATAACAAGGCAGCACGGCCAAGGCAGCAGCCACATGATAGCCAGAGGCATCTCCAGAGCGATCAGAACAACTGTCCGCAGATCTTGCCAATGAGCCAGATGCTGCTGCTGGAAGAAGGCTTGTGTTGATATAAACTCAGAGATGTGAGATGCTTAACACCAAGAGCAATCAATCTTCACGATCCCCATGTGCCTGCCAAGCTTCACTATTCTGCCACAAAGAGATGAAAACAAACTTCATAAAACACATGTAGATTCTACATGACATCAAACTTCCCCCACCCTCCCCTTACTACTCAGAAACAAACCAGCAATTTGGGTGTAGCTATAAATGACCTGATGCTTTTCCTGAGTTAACAACAGAACCGGGAAAGAATATCGTTGGCTAAACAGCTCACTGTACACACACTGCCAGAAAGCCAATGAACTTATCATACTGTATAGGAAATTCCTATCTTCCACACCAATTAGTTACCCAACAGTGATTGATTTTATAATCCCAAACTTGACTTACAAAGTGATTTCCTCTGGGGCCAACTTTCCATTACCCAACATGTGGAAAATTGCACACGGTCAGTGCACTACAAAAACCAAGGAAAAATTAGTGCTATTTAAACCACTATTCCACCGTGCCTCCACATTCTTGCTTTCCTAAGGGAGATGCACTTTTGACAGTTACTTCCTTTCCCTGCCCTAACATCCTATCTCCACCATACACCAGCTGGGCACTCAATCAAAACAGAAACAACAACAGGAACTAGCAGCTATTCGCTACAATAGGATCAAAACATTTCTAGACACTAGTGATCCGCCAAGTCACTGTCCTTGAAGACCCTGCTGCAATCCACTTCTTCCCTCCCATCACAGACACCATTACTGAAAGTGGCTCCACTTCAGCCTGAAGCACGACATATTAAAAATCACAGCTTTTTAATCAGAAGCCACTCAGTGCCGGGCAGTCACATATCAGCACTGCAGCAGGCAATGAAACTGGGCAGCAGAAAGGTGAGAAAATTAACTGGCCCACAACACAGGCTGATGTTTATCCTTTATTTTAATCAAGCTAACATTAGCTCCAGTCTATAAAACCAGAATTGCACTGCACACTAACCACTAGCATAATCACAGCGACAGCACCGCAATGATTACTGGACGCTAATTATATCTTATAAAGAGTTAAAGACAATCAAGTACATGCAATAAAGATTTATGTACAGCTTGCCACCGACCTGGAAAGAGCTTCATACATTAATAAGTTGATGTGACTGCCAGGAACAAAGCAAACAGTTATATCTACATGAAAAAATACATGAAACACAAGACCCAGATGTTGGGTCCTTTCATCGAGGAAGCAATTATTTAATTCCCGGGAAAAGATTCTCTCTCTCATTGTTCCATCAATAAATAATATTGCTCATAGAAGACTCTGTGGCCTGGTCTGGATAAAAATCTGCAGCACTGCACAGGGCCATGAACTAAGGGTCTCCTTTCCCTGCATGCAGTTTCTCCTGGGCAGTAAGCACAGGGCAACTTCAGACATTCTCACACACCTACATCTCCCCATTCCACACTCAAATAGTGCAGACCCCACATAGACTGTCTGTCAAGAGAGGCTCTGCCTCCCCTCACACCTCTCCAGGAAAGATGGTTTTCCACGGGTGAGCATAGCAGAGAACACCAGGGAGCTACTCACACTCTCCATCACAGCTACTGACCTCCAGGTCAGCAGAAGGCTCCAGACAAGAAGCGTCCCTTGGCCACCAACTTAACAGCTTCCTGCTCCAAGCATGACTGAGAACTGCTGGTCTATGGAGAGTCATTTTGCCCATACCCTTCTTAACAATTGTACCTCCTTCCAGTTGGCAACAGCCATCATCTGTCATACTCAACAGCCACCATCATAAGCCACCCAAAGATCACAGAATGGTTTGGGATGGAAGGGACCTTCAAGTTTCAACCTCCAGGCAATGGTCGGGTACATCTCCAACTAGATCAGTTGCTTAAAGACCCATCCAACCTGATCTTGAGTGCTTCCAAGGACAGGCATGCACAACTTCTCTGGGCAACCTGTTCCAGGGCCTCGCCACCCTCACAGTGAAGAATTTATTCTTTATATCCAATCTACCTTTAAAGATGTTAGCCTTGCATCCTACACTACAGACCTTGGTAAAAAGCCTCTCTCCAGCTTTCTTATATGCCCCTTTTAAGTATCAAAAGGCTATAATAAGATCTCCTTGGAGCCTTCTCTCTTGCAGACCAAACAATGCCAGCTGTCTCGGCCTTTCTTCACTGGAGAGGTGCTTCAGCTCTCCAACCATTTTTCCTGGCCTGTGCTCAGCCTTACCCCAAAATGCTTAGAGAGGCAATAAGGGTAAATATTTACATGCTGGTCACATTCATAGGCCCAGCTGGGTCCAGTTCCCCATGTAAAACAACTCTAAATTATTTAACAAGTTGACAAAAAAAATCTAAATAAATAAATAAATAAATAATCACAAATTACACAGTACTTGACACAAAACACAATTCAGCAGTTTTGCTAACTGCACTATGAATATCATAACTGAAAAAGTACATCCCTCTGCAAAGTTACTCTCAGACTGCCAACAGACTAAATAGCCAGACTCAGCCTTGAAATACCATATGTAAGGTACGCTTCTGAACAAGACACAACAGATAGAAACACTTAATAAACAGATCCATTAACTAGGAAACATCCCTGCAGCAATTAAAACTTTGCTAAGTACTACAGTGTACACCTGGTTATTGCTCTGACATCTGCTTAGATTTTCTATGTGTTTGTAAGTTGGACCAAAGAGAAAAATAATTGAGTTTATGGACATATCATGACAAAAATGACAACAAAGTACTGCTAACTGTTCATGAAAAATGGCATAAAAACTCAAATAAAGGACGTGTACTGTTTGAAATGCCTAAAATTTACCATGTTTTACAATGAGTCATGTACAACCAAATGGTGTTTCTCCTATTGCTAAAGACTAATTTTATCCTGAACTAAGGATCCCATCATAAAATGAGAGGAAATTCACAGTCTGAACAATCAAAGTTGTGCTGAGCACATTTCTAGGCATATGGCAATTTTATAATGGTCATTGGGGATGAAGAGCTAAAATTCTGTTGCAGGCTAAATTTAAGACATTTCACATAAAATTGCAAATCTCAGGAAAGAAATAAACTGCTCAGTGGGCAACCTTATAACATTACAGCCAGTACTCAGCATATGTAAATCTGGCTACCTCAAAATATGAATGCTATTTTCAGTACAAGGACCCACTTACTTTTATATAAGGTCCAAATAAGTAAAAAAGTCTGAAGGCATCATTAAAAAAAAACAAACCCACACAACACAAATATAATGAGATCTGCCTTAACTTTATATGGTCTGAGTGACCTCAGCATTTTGTAGCTACAATGTGATCCAATGTTCTCAAATAAATGCCCAAATTGCTATTGTAAGTCTGTCATTTAAATAGTTCCTTCCTTAAACGTTTAAAATGTAGAAAGCCAAATATGTTTTCCCACCACTAAGCATTGTGTAAGACTCCTTTCTCTCCCAGCAAGCTGACTGAAGATGGATGAGCTTACAAACTGATATCATTTTTAATTACGCGTTTCTCTCTCATTACTAATTTCCTAAACATGTCTCTAATCTTGCAGTGAAATCTCTGAGCACAGTAGGTGTATCCACATACATCATGCTCTAGAAAATTAATATGAGATAACGATCAGGCCTGCCATCACAACATAACCTGAAACAAGCAAGATAGACTAGAGGTGATACATACTCATTAGACTCTGTTCTCAAGTGTTTCTGGAAAGCAGCTATTAATGGATAGTTTCCCTCCATCCTACATCTTCAGCCAATAACACAGTTATTGGAGGATGGAAGATGGAGATGCTTCACACAATCTTCCCTTTGCGCTTTCCACTGGGCAGTTACAAGCTTGTGATGCCTAATGCATATTCACCCCTTCACTCCCTTACCCTGAACACTCCACCAAGTAGCACCATTTGCTTAAGGGAACCACGATCTGCTCCTCTACAAAAGATAAGCACAAGCAGTCCAGCTCCCTCCACCTAGGACAAGGTCTTCTGGGGGGCTGTCCTCTACAAAAGCACAGGAGGAGAGCAGAAATCATGGCAGGTAGCCGCACCCACCACACAGGTAGGAAGGCACATGCCTACGCATGATCCCACGTACCGAAAGGGGTCACGCTCCCAGCAGCTGTCTGCATCAGATGCTGTTTTGGCAGGCAGGAATCAGGACTATGTATAGACCCGTCAGGTTAGGTCAACCAAGTGCCAGCCAATTATGCACATGGGATGTAATCTCACCTGAAAGGCACTGCACAGCTAAACACATTGCCATGTTCTTTCACCATTAAACCAACAGGGCAAGACAACAACTACTAGGGGAAAAGCTAAAAAAACAAAAGGGCAACCATCACTGTGCTAACTCCCCAGCTAAACACATCGCACACCAAGTTCTTAAGGGAATGATGCTTTCAGCACACCAGCTGCCATCTCATTGATTGACACTTCTCCCTCCGCAAAAAAGGGGGAAATTCAAGGAACTGTTTAGAGTGGCTGGAATTTAAGGAGTCAAATAAAGCAAAACAATGTAAGTAACAAGCCCTTAAATAAGTTTATCTTCTAAGTGGTCTTATAATATGTCACAAGTATGACTCTGCCCAATTACTGAAAGAAAAGGGATCACTGCTTTTTCACAGTAAAAAACACTGAGTTAGAGAAAAATCTGGTATATATCTGAAGTATACGCATGAGATTAATGCACATAAAAAACAGTGTATGTATAAGGAATACCAACAGCAGGGCTCTGGTATATGCATGACACTCACTAATCTGTAAATGCATCTGCTAGGTGGGGCAAGTATATCTAAAAATGTGATGCTATCTGAGTTCCCCTAGGTCCCTAGGGAACCCTGTAGCAAAACACATTCTACCTGATGTCTATCCACTTACCAAGATCACAGAATATTTTGGGTTGGAAGGAAACATAGAAGGTCATCTGGTCCAACTGCCATTTAATGACCTTGGACATCTTCAACTAGATCAGCTTGCTCAGAGCCCTATCCAACCTGACCTTCAATATTTCCAGGGATGGGGTATCTACCAACTCTCTGGCACTCTTCCAGTGTTTCACCATCACCATGGGTAAAATTCTTCCTTATATCTAATCTATATCTACCCTCTCTTAGTTTAAAGCAATTAGCTCCCGTCCTATCGCAACAGGCCCTGCTGAAAGGTTTTGTCCTCATGTTTCTTATAAGCCCCCCATGAAGCACTGAAAAGCTGTTGAGCCTTGGCTTCCTCAAGAACTTGATGAAGAAATTTAACCTACAAAAACACTGGTTCTTCATGAAACAAATACTTCTCTCCTACTAAGGCTGACTCATTCAGCAAAGGGAAGGATAAACTGGGTGATGCCCCCATTTTCTCTTTCCCACAGCATCTTGAAAGGGACAGGAAGCAGAGAGGTACAAACTCAAGGTTTCACCAGAGCTTTGCTGTGCACCACCCACCCCCTTGACTGGAACGAGTGCTCACGCTGGACTCACGATGGTGCTGCGCTGCGCAATGCAACCCTCCACCTCAAGTGGGAATTAACTGACCGCTGAAGTCATGGCAAGCCTTTCAAGTGACTTTGCTGGGTTATGACTGTGCTCCTACTTCTTAATTCTCACCAGCATTTGCTGACAACTCCTTTACAACCAGAGGGACAGGTTCTTTAAGAGAAGCTATTTCGGCTGCCCCAGCTAATGCCTTAATCCACAGACTGAAGGTCAGATTATCTACACATATCAAAAAAAAACTATGCCTCATAAGCTCTTTTTCTGCTTCAGTAAGGAGTAAGCACGTTTTCATTTCTTACTATGTTTACCCATTACCTCACCAAGCAGCATTATTGTTAGTCTTTCTGAGGCTCTCCTAGAATAGGAACGTATAAAACAGGATTTCCTCCAGCTCTGCATACCTACTTATGCCAGAGTAATTAATGACATAGGACGGGATTGAACAAAAGACTTAACATCAAATGAGCATTCAAAACAGCTGGGAACAAAAACATATCTGCTTGGAACATTGTATCTCTGCTTTGTCTTTAAAAAAATGCCAATGAGGCACAAATTGACTTTAAAGACCACTTTCACAGCAATCTTTTCAAGAGAAGAATGAAGGGCTAAACATTTAGGTGCAGGACACATATCCTGGTGGGCTCCAAATTAAGATTACAGCAGATTTTGCAGAGCAACCTACAAATCAAATTGTCCTTTTTACTGGAGATCAGAAGTAACATCACTTGCTGTCAAAAGGAACTCTGCAGAAAAGATCCAAGTTCTGCACAAGAATCCTCCAGAAACCTAAACCAACTACATGTTTTCTTCATTGTGATTACAAACAATAGCCAAAATATCCAAGGGTGGGTAACACTGCTCAGCTCAGGTTTTTTTTTAATGCCTCTAACCAGTATTTTTAAAAAATATTATAGATTTATACATGTAAAAAAAAAAATACAAGTGATGCTGCCCCAGGATTCATAGAAGTTGATTCCTCAGGTTGTTAAACCTTTTGGATGAGGACATTTATCAGGACCCACTCCTCTGAGAGAACGTGCTTCCCAGCAGAGCCAATGCCAAAAATCACATCACGCAGCCAGTAGCCCAGCACTGAAAAGCAGCACACCCTGGTCCCTTCTCCCCACACCAGTCCACAGACAGATATACTAACTCAGAGTATGCTTTCAGTAGCTACCTAGTAAACACATCTCCCCTGAAAATTAACAGGAATTTGGAAGAAACTTACAGGCAAACAATGAAAAAAAAACAAGCCAGAGGCTACACACTGTTCATATAATTACCCTATACAGGGCCAAAGCCGGTAGGACATTGAAGAAATAACCCAAACGCTAGGAGGATACGCTTGGGTTTAGTGCTTCACATCCAAAATTACTTTGGCAGTCTCTTAAAGACCTCGATACTGTGGTGTACACAAAAGGAGAGGCAGCCAGCAGGCTGGGAGACGCATTCATGCAATGTAAGGATGCTTGAGGAGAAACACTACTCCCCTGCTTAATAATGCTATCCGCTTCTGCATGCCTGAGGACATTTCCTACCTCTACCTACAAACATAGCAATTCCCCAACCATTAAGTAAACAGCCTTTGAAGATAACAAAGCTGCTTCTAATCTCTCACTGATGTCACTCCTGTATTGTACTCAGTTGAGCTACAGAACTCCAGGTTAACCAACTCCTCTGTAAAATAAGGATTACCTTAACTCTTTGCTCTTGCAGAGATTTAAGGAATCCCGTCTAGGTACCAACAGAGGCAGATTTCTCACACAGGATTTACATTTTTTTCTTGTTCAAAAGTCAGAGACGTTTTTTGGCTCAGTCCTTTACATGCAGGCAAATTGCTTCTATACCATTATGCTTAGTAAGACAACATTCTGTACCAGACTTTTCACTGCTTCCAAAGAAAGCAGAAATACAGGCTCTAGAAAGGAGAAGATGCACCGGACTACTTCCCAACACTGGCAAACAGGGATGTTGCTCCAGTGGCAAGAGGAAAGAAAAACCAGATTGAACCTGCAAGAGGGATTAAAATGGGAACTACAAAAAGAAAACACTGAAGAGTGGAGATCTTCCAATGCATCACCTCAGAGTACAATGCCTTTGTGTTCTCACTTGTGTTCACATCCCAGGGTCAAGTGTTTATTTTGCATCGCAATTCTTAACTGTCTACACCCTGCTTTTCATTGCACCCAATCCTACAGGAGTCAAGCCCTCCCACAGCAGTAAAAAGCTTGGTGAAGAACTCAGGGTGGGTCAGAAAAGCCAGACCTGCATATAACATCTTTCATGTCATCAAAAGACTGGGCAATAAGAAGCTGAAACCCAACTAAATTCAGCACAAATCACAGCTATTTTGCTCTCGAGCTGCGCGTGCTCAGGAGCGGCCATGACCAGAATAATAACAGGATACACAGCACAAATCTGAGAAAAGGGGCTCAAGTTGTGGCTGAATATTCATGTTCAGTGTCAGTCCCAAGGGAAATTTATTTTGGAAATTTTGTGTATTATCAGCCTGGGTTATTTGCCTCTTGGATAAGCTACATCCCAGTTATACCAAGCAGATCCTGCCACTATTTTTCCCCCCACGTACAGGCAATTATGATCCCACTGAACAGAAAAATGAAGAGGATGTGCTGGGGAAAAAAGAAAAGCAGACAGAGGTAATGATACCTACACAGAGAGACAGATTTGGAATACAGACATTGACCCAGTTCTGCAGTCTGGCTTCCTCTTCTGTTTCACCAGTGTAAATCAACTGAAGCTACACAGCGCCAACAGGCTTCATTTTCCACCTGTTAGCACAGGTTTTCAATTCCACTGTCAATACAACCCCGCTGCAAACAGTTATGAAATGAAAATCCAACACCATATCTAACTGAAGACAGGATAAAGAGATGTACAGCCAGATTCAGGACAATGTATTGCTGAAAATGCTCTTCCCTAAACCAAATCATGACTCCCCAAAGGGTTATTACCAAAGACTCGACTACTTCCACTGCCAAACACCCCACTGGGAGCCAGTAAGGCTGTAAGTTGAGGCCAAGGTGTTGCTACTCATGATCAAACCATCAAATGCTGAGCACAGAGTCCACCCTCCCATGCAAACACCAGAGAAACCCACTCACAACCTGTGTTTCACAGGCAGAACACGGCAGGCTGAGAAACTCTCTAAATCACACAAATATCTTTCTAATCATTTAACTCCTCACTGAGGTCTCAGATTTTGAACTCCTGTAAGAAGTAACTTCACCAGAGGTCCGTCAAGCAGCAATAAGACTGCATAAGGTGACAGGTTAAAGCATCTCATATTTATAAGAGTATAAGCATGAAATTCAGAAAGGGCCCCGAGGGATCCCAACTCAAGACATGAAGATGTAATTAAAAACCATAAATCCATCAAAAGAAAAATATGTAAACTTAATACATTAACTCTCATATTTTTCTTCCTCGACCACATTTGTCTTACTCTATATGCCTTTGGAGCCTACAAATAAAAAATTAACAATATGTGAAGAAATATTTCTTAATATGGGGAATGTGAATATCAATAATAAATGCTTTTTACTTTATCCTTACAGGTAATTGCTGAAAGCAGCTCTCTCCACAGACCGTCAAGACTCTGCATATTATAAATTACTTCAACTGTACCTCCTCTTTACAAAACCCACAAAAGGACAATATCTTACAGTGTTTCCACGCCACTCAATCATCCACACAAAATTACCCTTGTGCAAGCTTGTTGGAGGAATGTCAAATGTACTTGCCTTTCTTTGCAGCAAAATCTTCAGAGAAAGACAGCAAAATCACTCACTTCTGCGCTCACAGTTACACAGCTACACTAACACATGAACATTTCAACTGAAGATTCAGGGTTTAACTTTATACTTAATTACAAGCTACAGGCAAAATAGTTACAGGCCAAATCCTGGCCTGTGTTTCACCCACAGTATAGTTTTCAAGGTAGGTTACAAAGCTCTGCAGCACCTGTAGTTCATATTAATGCCAAGACACTTTTAAAAGTGGTATTTGGGAGAAACCAGCCCTTCCAATTTCTGCCCATCTACCAGAAAAGGGGCATCTGTGTTGCCCAGAAAATACAGTGGCAAACACACCCGTGCTTTGCCTCCAGCCTTCAAAGTCCAAATTTTGTAGAGCAAATTTGTTTCTCATCACTAATGACTGTTTCCTTGGGACCAGATGGCCCAGGGCCAGGCAGCGGTATGGGAACGCCTCTCTTCCTCACAATGCACCCAGCATTAGGGCACACGTGTGGGGATTATATGACGTGTTCATCAAAGGCTGAACTCCTGTCTCCTCTCTGTCCCTGAGTACTCATTCTCACAAGTGGAGCCGCCAGGTTTGTGTAACAAACACACACACAGATAAGTGTTCAACACAAAACTGGTGCGCTATCACAACAGGGCTAACGTTTCTCAAATAACAGTCAAGTCAGGAAAAAATCCCTTTTTCAAATGCTCAATCACTTTTACTAAATCCAATCTGGAACACTAACAAAATCCAAGCTGGAACACTAACAGAACTCTGCTGCTCTTTCAACGCAACACACAGTCCACCATCAGCAGAGGTCGGCACGCTCTTTGCACTTGTCCTAAGTATACTCACCACATAGGAATGAAAAACCACCTTGCTCTGCCTGCCAGGGGTTAGCTCACTCAACTGCTTCTCTACCCTTCCTTCTATCATTTGGACATCAGGTGCTCTGGCATCATTAGCCAAGCTTCACCTGCTGAACTGAGGCCAGATCTGTCCAACTTTTGCTATTTATTGATGAAAGGAAATAGTGTTCAGCTGCAAATAGGCCATGCAGGATGCTCCCAGTCTGGGCTGGTGGCTGGTCACCTAGGCCTGAAAGAGGTCTTGGCTTCTGGAGCCAGTTTCACACCAACCTCTACCTAGCACTCCACAGACAAAGCAGAGAGCACATAAGGTTTGGCTCTTGGGTTCTTAACCCTCCTGGTAACTGTGCCATTGGTTGCTAGAGCCTGGCTGCAGCTGGGCAGCAGATACAAGCTGCTGGTTTTACATTCCACACTAGACAATTTGGTGTTTAAGAGATGGTCTGTCACCAACACCGTCATGTTTTGTCCAGGTGCGTTCAAGAAGGACTCAACAGCTACCAATGAAAGAGCTCAGTGCTTTCACCACTCCACACCAAGCACTACAGAGAGCCTCTAACGATGAGCCCAAAGCACTAAAGCAAGTGAAACAACAATGGCTGGGCTTCTTGACCATACAAGCCTCTTGCATGAAATTTCTGACAGCCATTGAAAATGCCACATCCCCAACAGGTTCTGGAGACACGCTGCAGTCTGGAGATGACAACAGCCCTGCTTTGGGAGGGGTATCAGACGGGTGTCACTGATCCAGCACAGGGCCACTGACGACCCTAACCACCCCAGCAGGCCCACATCCTCCAAACCTGTACCACTCTGCTGAGGGATGCATGATGTGCCCTGGATACAGCCACCACCTCTGAACTGCTTAGGAGCCTCATAAAATGCAAAAGCAGCAGCAGCCCCTCCAAAAGAACCTTTACTTGATAAAGCTACAGGAAAAGCTGTACTGCCATACTGTGAGGTTCAGGAGAACAGCAACAATGCCAAAAGGAATAAATACATGCTACAGCACACAATGCACTGAGAACACGAGGCAGTAATAAAAAAAAAAAAAGTACAATACAAACTGTGTACATCTGACTTCCCAAATGACTTAAGCACAAAGCCAACCGCTGCCCATTTACAGT
This sequence comes from Porphyrio hochstetteri, assembly GCA_020800305.1. Classification (NCBI taxonomy): domain Eukaryota; kingdom Metazoa; phylum Chordata; class Aves; order Gruiformes; family Rallidae; genus Porphyrio; species Porphyrio hochstetteri. Next base: position 60,791,439 of record CM036908.1, on the reverse strand, counting down.
GTAATCAGCACAGACCGATACATACACACTGATAGGGACACAATCCACACTGTAAGGAACTGTATGTTGTGGTAAAACAGGAAACACATTAAAACATAATCTTTTGAATGCTGAGAGAACTAGGACTAATGCTTCACTTTCACAGCTGATGCTGAAAGCCAGTCAATGCCCACCCTAGCCAGAAGTATCATGTTTCAGTTTTGTACAGAAGGCTTCCCATCCATTCACTGAACAGTGTAAAATCCCTCAGCTATGTCAGGGGAAGGTTTGCTAAGAGCTAAATGAAAATTGATCATTTTCCCACAGCCATCCGGCGTTCCAATCAATTCGACACAGGTATTGATGTATGGCAATGCCGGCCCAGCCCCAGACGAAACCGAGAGCAGCCTGCCAAACTCCAGAAACACTGATCAAAAGACTGATTTTAAGGCTTGACTCAGAAAGAAGGATAATTGTGCACACCTAAGCCTTTTTTTGTGAGCAAGTGCTGAGATTTCGCTGATTCACTGTACATTACGGTGATGCATACAACAGTCAGACTCTAAGATAAAACAAACATGCAACAATGGCATTATGCTGCCTAAAATAGGTGGATATATTTATACCAGTTAAACATTCTTTCTCCAGCATGAAAACTAACATCTGCCAGCTGCTCCTTAAAGCTCGTGCAGCTTCAAAGCAAAGAAGCCAATCCAAAGAACTGTACACCAAAAGTTTACATTCACTTTAACTTACCCTACAGAAGAATACTTTAGTCCTGCAAAGTGACATATCCCCACTCCCCCTTACTTAAAACAATCATTTGAAGCCTTGCTCTTGGGTTCCTCTACAAAATTTCCCTTTTTTCCATTTAAAAATAAAACATTTGAAATTAAAAGTTAATAAGTAACACACTTGGGCATAAAACGGCAACATCAGTACTGAGGGACTGAAGCAACTGAAGAGTTCCCCATTTCCTAAGAGGCAGATTTCTCGTTTCATCCCAGGGAGGCACAGCCCGGTATGCAGACAAACCCCTTTTAGATAGCATCGGCACAGCTCTAATCCCTGCTCCCCAAGCTGATCTGATACCTGCTACTTATGCAAGTTCCCCTTTGCCTGAACATACACTACAGCACCTTCAGTCCCTTCCACAGCCTCACCACCCCCCTCCTGGCGAACTGGCACATTTTCAGGACTATCTGTTACTATCTTCACAGTTTATCTGAAGTCCCTGGCTTTGTTTGGCTGTTTCTGCTCTTGCAGAGACCCCAGCCCCAGAACCCTCTCCCAGAAACCCAGCCTGAAAGTTCAGTTGCAAGTCACAGAGCCCACTGTTTTCCATGTCCCTGTGTTATTATATATTCTTCCTTGCGGTGCATATAACAGGAGCAGTCAGCTCTAGTAAGAACAGCAGTTGATGATGCTCAGTGCCATACAGGCAAGGGAGAATCCCCACCACACAAAAATAAAAAAAAGGATTTTTTTTAATGGAAATTGACAAAAGATGGAATCTTTTCCTCTCTGCTGAGCAAAGGAGAAATTAAGCACATGGATATCAAGCAGCTTGTCTGAGTTCACAAAGTCAGTGGCAGATCTAGGGATTAAATTCAGGTCTTTCATCCCTGCAGTGGGACACAATTCCTCCTATTAACAAAGGTAGCAGGAGGCATCATCCTCCTGAAATTAAAGCCCATGTTGTCTCCCACAAGCCACTCATCTGAAAGACTATACAAAATTAGTAGACACTTGTAAAAGAAATCAGCCTGTTCCTGATCGTAAGCACAGCCAGCAAGAGACACGACTCCCACCTTCCTGAAGATGCCTTCCATTTGCCAATATACTGGACACAGAAATACAAAATAGTTATTCTGGTGCTGCAGGTCTGAAGTCAAAGAACAGGGAGACAAATCCAGACAAATTAAATTCCATAGATTTCCAGTAAATAAAAGAAAATGAGGATACAATACTCCCAAATGGACAGCTGCCTGCCACACTCAATGTGAGCCATATCCTAATAGATCTAGTTCCTGAAGGTAATCCAATTCTGAGAAAGGCATCATTATGGAAAATCCTCCTTATGACACGCACACACTTCCAGATAGATTTTCCCCCTCCAGCCAGGATGAAGCAAAATCTCCGCTCACTTTTCACAACAAAACATTCCTCTGCCAGCTGAAAACCCAGGGCTCTTCTCCACATCAGCATCCTCACTGTAGGAAAAAGGATCCAGATCCAGCGGGTGCAGTTATCGTGGGGTACCCAAGCAGCAGGAGACCCATGCGGCCACTGTGTACATGGTGGGTGATCCTGATCTTCGGAAAGAAAAACCTCTTGGTTGTTTCAGCCATCCCTGCACCAATACTCTGTGGTGCTGGGCTCAGAGCAGCAGCCGCTATCAGCTGCTGTGGGCTGGGGGAGAGGAGGATGACTACTGCCTCCTACAACCTCGCTGTTAACAAGGCAGAGGTTGGGATCACTGTAGGTGGAAACTCTTGGCAAAAACAATAAAGCAGCTACTACATATTTCAACATGTTCAAAGTAACCTCAGATGTTAGGAGCAGATGCTCCTTTCCACCCCCTGGGATTCTGAAATGGTTTATGTGTTTCCTCCCTTCTCCCTAATAGGGCAGGGTGCTGAAGGAATTAGCTAGAGAAAGAGCTGGAGCAATACTAATTACCCCCCACTACCCGGGAGACCACAGTACCTTGAGCTAATGTTGCACAATCCCCATTCCCCCACTTCAGATCCCCCAGTGAGGAGGTCTCTTGCCTCCGGCATCTGAACTGCAAGATAATCCCACTCACCTGTATTTTAAAAGGGCATGCTTGAAAATCCTAATTGTCTAGAGCAAACTCATTACAATTAGCTTCCACAGCCTATCATACAGCACGGAGACTACTGCGCTGGCTGGAGCAAGGGAACGGCTCACGTCAATACATTTGACACGGTGTTGTCACTAACCCCATTATTAGACTGTGTACGTACCTGAAATCCACATCTGAGCTCATAGCCTGCAGCACTCCCCAGCCAAGTCTCTACAAGAGTCTCTCTCACAAAATTAAATATTAAATGTGCGTCCCTGTAGTTTCATATTTATTAACTGAGACATTACTTTTCCACTTACACGCTTTTAAACGTTAAATATAGAACTTTTTAAGGTGCATTTAGTGCTTGCAAAGAGCCTTGATAGCTGAATTCCTCCAGAGAGGAATCTGTCAAAGTTCTCCCACTCAATTCCCCTTATCCACATCAACCCCGCTGCAGAAAGGCCTCCCATGAAAAGAAAAAACAGCCCCTCAGTAACAAAGGACCCCACAGTTAGGCAAGACAGCACAGGGTTTTCTAAACCATGACCAGGACTCCCAAAATCCAGGTGACTGTACCACCCAGTAGAAAGGGCTGATATGTTAATAGAAAACAGTGGGCTTGGGAAGAAAAACTCCATTAAAAGTCAGGGGTTGCTTCCAAAAGGTTAGAACTATTCCATGTGCACCTCAGATATTGAGAGAAGTCCCCACAAGTTCTGAACCCTTGCTCTTTCAGGGAAGCGTGAGCCTGCAGGCAAACATTAAGGACACAGAGCTCTCTCCCAGGCTCCTCCAAATGCAGTGGAGGCTCCTGGAACACCCAACAGTGAACACACAGTGAGGAGACAGGTACCAGCAGCCAGAAATCACCCAAGCTATCCCTGCCCTACTGACACTGTGCTGTCAGAATGGCCTAGGTGGGATTAACACAGCAGAGCTGACACTTCATGCATCAAGACCACAGTCCTCAATCCCATGCCTGTCCTCAAAGCCTGGTTTTCCAAAGCCATGAGAACTGCTACATTGCCCTTCTCCCCATCCCCCCAGCTGCCAGCTCTCCTAAACAGCTTTTGAACCCATCAGATGATCTGAAATTGAGGTCAAAGGCTCAGAATAAGTTCCTACAATTTACACAAACCAGCAGTGAGAGAAGTTGGGCAGGACCCACTTGTTATTGCTTGACAGGAGCCAGATGGCCAGGGACTACTAGCTTACTGTCAACCAAACAGTATGTGTGGAATTCCACAGACACAGAGAAGGTGCTGCCTCTTATCAAGTCATTGGGCACAAAGAGGGAACAGCTGGGATTAATGCAGAGGTGATGGGAAGAGCAAAGGAGGTGAGCAGAGCATCCACCCTAACAAACTATCCTTCCCAAGTTCTGCTGCTCATGGAAACATACAGCGTTATTTAGCATACAGAAGAAACCCACAGGAAAGAGCGTGCCCTTCCCAAAACTTTGTGATGCAATCAGCAGCACATACAGGTGTACCACAAGAGCACTGCTTTGATCACAAGCAAGCATGGTGGGAGTTCAATCCAGCAGCACTCTGTAGCACCTGTGCAGCTGAGACACTTCAATGCCAACACTGTGTCTAAAGCCACTACTATCCTCCCCCTTTTTCTGGAGAAGGCAAGCTTCCTCCAGCTCTAGTTGGTGTAACACAGAGCCCTGCCAAGGATGCATCAGGCTTGGACTTGTGTAGCTCCCTCAAAAGATTCACTGCTCATTAGCAACCAAAAGCACGACCTGTCCTGGTCACCCAGACTCTCTGCAGACCAGGGCTGGCCACATGCCTCCTTGTACCCCAACCACAGCTTCTCACACGGCCAACTGGGAATAAAGACAACACTCAGATTTTTTTAGATATTAGAGGAAAAGCATTGTCCATCCCAGCAGCATTAAAAAGCACACACTCACTCCTTTGTCCCTCAGACTCCCAGGAAGCCGGTTAGTGGTGCACAGTGCAGGCAATGCAACGGCAGGGAGGGGGCAGAACGGGGAAGAAAAGAACCTCTCAAAAACTAGGGCAGCAAGAACTTGGCTGAACTCAAGCTACTGTACAACACGCATGTTTCTGCTCCCAACACTCCCCTGCACTGGCAGTAGGTACACTATAAACTGCTCAGACTGGGGAGGGGGGAGTGTGGATGGGGGCAGGTGAAATGCAGTGTCTGATTCCCTGGGCTGGGAGAAACCCAGTCCTCAAAGCTAGTCGCTTCCCAGGTGAACTTCTGCAGGTCTCTCCCTCCATTCAGTACTGATAAAACAATTCCTTTATTCTAGTATAACTATGTACAATTACTACCTCTCTATAACCAAAATACTTCTGCCAGTACAAAACTCTTCCTTGGCTGCAGTTGTACCAGTGTGTGTGCTCCTCACACCAGGAGAGCCTTCCTCCTCTGTGCATAAGGAATTAGCTAAAGCCATAGCTGTGTATCCTCAAGGCCACTGCCTGTGCTACAGAGGGAGTGCAGAGCTGAGTCCAGTCACACAGCTGCAGGAGCACATCTCTGGTGTAGGACAGTTCCTGCCTCTCCCTCTCCTCTCCGAGGCACACAGATCTCTTGAGAAGTGGCAGCACGTTTGGGTTTACCAAACAGGAGCATCACACAAATTAATTAATTAGCATTTGTGAAGCACTGTGAAGATTCTAGGTGCTAAGTATTATTGTTACTAATTTAATCTACATCCCTATTCAGTCCTCAGCCTCTCCTGTGAAACTGCCAACACTGATGCCAATTAGCAGTAATTGTTGTGGTGGTTTTGTGACAAGGCTATCTGCCAACCAGGGGTGAGACAGAGACCACCAACTCATTTCCATGGATTGCCCCACAGCTGCCAACAGCAACAATGTCCAGACACAGCGACCTGCTCTCCACTCCAGCCAGAACCCTGGAGGTAGGACATCCTGCATCCCATTACCAGCCCCCCAAGAGACACAGCCTGCAAGGCACATAGAAAACTTTTAATTAGGAATAAACCAAGGCACCTAAAGGCACCTTTTTTCCTTTTTCCTCCTCCCCTAGTGGAACACAAGACCTGCGAGCTGGTGGGAAACTGCCATACCAAAATGCTAATGAGGAATTACTTCACGTTAAATTTTGCTCTTTTCCATCCTCGCTTGAGGAAAGTCACATTTGGATTCACACACAGGCCTCACTGTGGCAGCAAACTGTAAAGGCAGCAGCGGCAAAAAGAAGGGAACTGACAGCACAGGGTGCAGTAAATCTTGTATTTGGGAGAATGGTTAAAGAGTTTTAACATAAGCAAAGAGGTGTATCTTTTTATCAGCTGTCCACAGAGATTTGGAGGACTTTAAAGAGACACAAACAACTAACAGTATTCTGTAATCAATGCACATCATCTGAGCACCGAAACTTTACATTATTTATATATTTTAAATAGGTCTAATTGAAAGGGCAGCAACACATAAACTGTATGAATCACAGCCCTCTCAAGCAATTAGATTTGTTATCCCTGCAGACTGCAAACAGTAGGTTGGCTTTTTATTCTAATGTGAATTCAATCCCTTGTCAGCTGCCCCACGCATGAGAATACACCTCCTCTCTTTCATCAGGAAAGATATCAACAGCAGGAAACTAGCCCTTCTTTCATCTCCGAGGCACCCACCCACCTTTCCAAAGGGTTTTCAACCAGGTGTGGAAATCTTTCTGAATCTGTGCTGAAAGATCCCTTAATTATTATGGCAAGGGAGGTAAATCCTTTGAGAACAGCATGCTCCAAGCAGTAGCCTTCTGGTGTTTACTCATCCAGCAGTTGCTTGGTTTGACAGTACGTTAGAAGAGCTTATAAGAAACTCTTTGGACTTTTATTGTATGGGCATGAAACTCTTGGAGAAGGGAGCTGCTTTTTCAGATGTCTTGTTATATAATTAAACAAGAAAGGCAAAAGGAAGGAAAAAAAAAAGAAAAAGAAAAAGGCAAGCTGCTTTTCTGGCACAAACATTACACAGTGCTCAACCTGCCAGCATATTGCATCAGATTCCCACTGCAAGGCCAATTCACAGCAGCGGAGTAAGCCCAAGCCTTGCCTGTTATCTCCCGCTAACCTACTTCACACTCCGGAGGCAGTAAGTAGGGCTGTTTATTGCATCCTCCTTCCTGAGGAGCTGCTCAACACACCAGGGCGTGGGGGGTTGAGCTCACAGGCAGGCTAGAGGTCTCAAGAGCATTAGAAAATGTATTTTAAGTTTTTAAGCATTTAACTCAACTGTTCGCTACTCAATAAGTAAACTCCAGGTATCTGTTACTCTGATCAGGCCAGTCGAGGTTCTGACACTGTGATGACTGCTATTTTATTACGTTCCTAGGCATGCTTTGAAACCCTGAAGAAAAGGGGGATTAATTTACCCATCATCGAGTGCTTATCAAGGAAGTCCCCCGAGACTTGCAGGGAAAAGACCACACAAACAGCCCTTTGCTCACCGGTCTCCTCACCTGAACACCTGGCCAAGGCCCCCTGTCTCTCCTCCACCCGCGGCTTTATTTTTCCCATGACAGAGATCCGCTCCCAGATAGGACACTATTCTTTATGGCAGAGGCCCACCCCAACAACAGGAGCAGGGATTGATGTGCTCCTCGCTGAAACAACCTATCACATGCACTTCACAAAGGGAAATTAAACTTCTTTCCACCGTTCGCGGCAATCCAGAAAGCAAAAGGTCCAGCAGCCCCGAATTCCATGAGATAAGATACACAACCTTTTACACCACAGAAATAAGAGCCCGCTCCAAACCCAGCGAGTCAATAGAGAGACTCCTGTTGATTTCAAAGGGCTTTGGGTCCAGCCTGAAAATACAAATCTCATACCACGTTCGGACACTGCTCCACAGGGTGCTTCCAAACAAAACTATATTTAGATTCAATGGAAATTCTGTAGATCATACAGGAACTCTTTGAATGAAAATGAAGGTCAGTAGGGTTTGGCTTCCTCTTCGGACCCTCCCCCCCCTCCCCATTCTTGCAAACATCCAGATAAGCATTGTTTAGAAAACAATACGTTACTTCCAAATGTTATCAAAAACCCAACACACGTTTTGTGTGCCCTGGAACAGAATCGCAGGGGGTTCTGTTGCATTTTGCCCTGTCAGCTAATCCTTGGGATCTCTTCAGGTGTCTGGGCAGGACTCTGTTATCAAGACTCTGTATCACTGTTTAAAACTTCTGTTTCGCGTCCCTCACTAAAGGAAAGGGGACAACAATAAAGACCTCTGACACACTGAGAAGAAACGCGGAAAGAGAAAACGGACAGGCAACTGCAACACACACACACATACATAACGCTGCCCATGCGTTATAGTGAGCCTCAGCGGCGCTCAGGCGCTTTCTCCATTCACCGCCGGACACGAAGGGACATAGCAAGGCACAAGCCGGAGGAAAGCGACACGGGCCCGGCTTGCCCCAGTGACACGGGGCACAGGAACGAGCCCGTCACCCAGGGACGTACACTCAAGCACCCAGACAGCGAAAGCCCTGCGAAACCACCCCGCTCCAACTTTCCTCCAGCGCCACAAACACGAGCGTGTGTTTTTCAGCTGCGTTTTACGGGCTCTCCTCAGGAGGAGGAGCTGGACCGCAGCTACCGGCAGCTTCTCCTAGAAGGACGAAGGGGCTGCAAAGCCCGGCTGCAGCAGGGGGCCGACATCCCCGAAATGGTGTCAGCGGGGCTGGGGGGCGCGGCCAGCGGGAGCAGCTCCCGCAGAGCCAGGTGGGGAGCGCGGTTGGCAGCGGGGGCCTCGGAGCGGCTCAACGCTCCGCCGAGTGCGCGTCCCGGAAGGCACCGCACAGCTTCTGGGCTGCTCTCCCGCTCCTCTGCCCAACTCGCTGTTTAAAAAATGATTATTTTAACTGTTTACGGGAAAGGGTGAGCGTCCAGCCGCACGGTTTCGCTTCTGGATAAGCCTTGGCACGGGAAATCCTTGAACTTCTTAAAACCCCTCCTGGGTTGGAAATCTCCGGCTTTGCCGACACGCTCTCCTCCCAAATCCGCGGGGATTACACCTGACCCCGCCCGGGCTGGGGGCCAGGCTCCCGTAACCCGCGCCCCCCCACCCACCCCCGCCGCCTTCCGCGTGTGGTCGGCGCTGTACGGGTGGCGTGGGCGCACTTACCGGCGGGGCGTTGGGCGGGCAGCCGCCGGCGGCCAGCCTCGCCGCCTGCCTCCTCAGCTCGGCCAGCTGGGCCTGGCAGCTCCGGCACCAGCCCCCGGCCGCCGCCCGCTCCAGCGGACGCGGCTCGGCCCCCGCGGCGGCCCCCGCTCCCTCGGGCGGCGGGCGGCTGGCGCAGCGCTCCTCCTCGGCGGCTGCCGGCGGCCTCTTTCGCGGGGAGAGCTCCCGCGCCGCGCTCCCCTCCGCCACCTGCGGAGAGACCAGAGCTTAGTACGCGGGTCGCGGAGGCAACGCGGTTCCTACCTCCCTCGCGGGGAACAGAAAAAGGGGGGGAGAGAAAAAAAAAGGGGGGGGGGGGGGGGGAACCCCAAACGCGGGGAGGAGTGTTGTAACAACTTACCCCCGGCGCCCGGGGCTCAGGTCCCAAACCCTTTCTGCCGGCGGCCGCGATCATGATAGCGGGGGATGCGCCCCTGCTCCGCGCCCCGCTCCGCTAGTGCGGACGGCGCGGTACCCGGCGGTGCGGCCGGCCCGGGGCGCCCATGGCGGGGAGGGCGTCGGGGGTGCCAACAGTGATCTCGCCGGTTCCCCACCGTCCGGGCTGCCGCGCTAGGTGATGTTGCCTCCCATGTTGAGAAGGGAGTGGAGTTTGGGTTGGGAGAGGGAGGCGGAGTGAGCTCCCCACGCCGGCACAGGGAAGGACTCGGAGAACGGGAAAGGACCTAGCGCACGTCGAAAAAAAAAGCTGGAAAAGTGCTCGGAGGGCAGGGGAGGAGGGGCTGGGCGGGGGCGGGTAGGGTGGGGTGGGGTAAGCGGGGCGGGGGAGCCTCGGCCAGGGCGGGATGGGGTTCAGGTTTGGGGGGCGGGGGGAGATGTCTTTTCATAGTGACCCTACAGGATAGTCCCAAAACGGTGTGACTAAAGCGTGGGCGCTCCCAAGTTGCTTCCTTCACATTACAACACCCAACTTCCTCGGGAGTGAGGAAAAAAGAGCCGGGGTGGGGGTGCCGGTCCCGCGGCGGAGCGCAGAGTCAGGAAAGTCGCGCAGGCGTCGGCCCCTGCCGTGGGCGCTGTGGGCGCGGGCCAGCTGCGAACGGGACCCAGAGGCCTGCCAGGGACTACCCCCCACCTCCTCCCCGCCGCTGGTGCTGTTCCCCGCGGTGCCGTGGTCCCGGCCCGCCTCCCCGCGGGTGTCTCTCGGCCGCCGTGCCCCCCCTTCCCCTCCGCGGACAGATGCGCGGTGCCGCGGGGCACAGGTCCCCCCCGCCACCCCCCGGGCCGACTCCTCAGCCGCTCGGCGGGCGCGATGGGATGTTCCTACATGCGAAAATTGACCTGACAGATGGAGAAATTAACGTTCGCAGCTAATTGTCTACTTGGCTGCCGCTCCGGCTCGTATATTTAGCACTTTTTTTTAGGGTTCTTTCTCCCCAGAGAGGAACATGCGCCACTGTCAGTCATTACTCCCCCCACGGCTGCCCGGTCCTTTTTCCTCCGCGGCGGCCGGCGGTGGGCAGGGGCCGATCCGGGACGTGCCGGGCCGTGCGGGGCGGCCCCGCGGGGCGCAGCCCGGCCGCCGCCGTCCCTGTGACCACAGCGCCACCTGCCGGCCCCGCTGCGGAGCCGCACACGGGAGCCCCCGGTCCCACCCGGGACGGAGCCGGAGCCGGCATCCCGCGGGGGACCGGCGGGGCCGCGCCGGGAGACGACGGCGGCGACAGTTTACTGCGGCGCTGCCAAATGCCGTTCCTTGTCTCCTTCCCCACCACCACGCGAGTGGGTGACGGTGGCGATGGACCGTGGGGTGGGGTTTGCGGTGATGTGAGCAGCGCCGAGCACAAAGAGTGGGGGAAAAAAATGCATGGAAAAAAAATTCACCCCACCCAAGAGGCACCTTCCTCGGCCGCCTTAACTTTCCCCGCGCTCTCAAAGCACGTGTTTGAAGCCCACCCTACCTCCCGCCCCCCCCGCAAATGGGTACATGCCCCAGGGGTAAGCTGGGGCCATGTGCGCCCCGGCACAACCCTAAAGGTTCCCCGTACGCAGCCGGAGCCCCTCAGGTCACTGCTGCCGCTGCCCCACGCCACCCCGACTGTCCGCCTGGAGCCTGAGAAAAGTTTGGATGGAGAGGTGGAGAGACGGGGCGGGGGGGAGCGCGGGCGGCTGCACTGTGTCCGTCTCGCCCCCTTCGCCCGGGGAGGCAGTCGGGGACGCGGGGCTGGCACAGACACGCTCACCCGGGCGGTGCGCCCCGGCTCCCTTCTTTCGCCTGCGCGGGGCTCTCTGCAGGTCTCCGGGAACTTGCTCCGAAATTTCATGTGCCCGAATAACGGCTGCATAAACCCTCCCTCGGCTCCAAGTCTCAGGTTAGACAGGGTGGGGTAAAGAGGTGTGCTCCCCAGCTGCGCGGTGGGGCTGAGATCTGAGCCGCGCTGCTGGGCCGAGCCACCTCCCTCTCTTGTCAAGTAAAAAAAACCCTCTTGGAAATTACGGGACACGGTGCCCCGCTCCCCACTTGAAGCCGCGCTGCCCAAGGCACCGCGGTGCCCGGGGAGCGCCCCGGGAAGATGGTCGGGCAGCGCGGTCCCGCCGCGCCTCTCCGCGCTGCTCCGCACCGCTCCGCGGAGCCGCCAGGACTGTTCGTGGTGCTGAAACCCGCTCCGGCACGGACGCCGCCAACTTTGCACCGTCAACTTTGCCATCCCGTCCCCGTGAGCCAGCCTGGGGCAGGGAAGGCAACCGGACACCCCCCCACCACCCCTCCCTGACCCCCTCCTGGCCCCCAGTCCCCCGGGGACGAGGCAAGGTCCCTTTACCTTGGCTTTCCTCCGCAGGAGGTGGCTGGTGAAGCCGAAGATGATCTCCGAGTCCAAGCACAAGGCTCCTATCTCCAGCAGGCTGGGGTTTTTCCTCGTGGCGTTGGAGGCATCGGGCGATTTTTGAAAAGCCATAGTTTAGGGTTGGAAATATCCAGCTCCCTGAGCGGAGGCGATGTATTTGTATACACACACACAGAGGAGGGAGAGAAAAAAAAAAAAAAAAAAAAAAAGGATAAAATAGGAAACACCTCCCACCCGTTAAAAAAGAAGGAAAAAAAGAAAAAAAAGCCAGCCGCGGGTGAGTTACTCCTTCATCTGCCAGGATGCGCGCTGCCGGGGTGAGGTAGCCAAGCAGCCGGGCAGACCCACCAGCCTCCCTGCCTCTCTCTGCCTCTCTCCGCCGCTCTCCCTCCCGTTTTATCCCCCCTCTTCAGCGCACCTTGCCTGACGAGCGAGCGCGAGTGCGGGCCCCGCTCAGCGCCCCACCGGCGCCGGGGCCGGGGCTGCCGCTGCGCTGGGTGCGCGGGGCCGGCAGCGCCCTGCTCCCCCGCCGCCGGCCATCAGCTCGCCGAGCGAGGGGGCTCCCACCGCCCGCTGGCCAGGAGCCCGCACTGCGAGCCTCCTGCCTCCCCCCATCCACTGCTGGGTGGGTTTAGTGGCTGGATTGTTGGGGGGGGGGGGGGGGGCTCCCTCCTCCTTCTCCTCCTCCTCCGGGTTGAGCACAAGGAGGGAAAAGCTGCCAGTGAAGTCAGTTTAAGAGCGGGGGGGGGGGGGGGGGGGGGGGGGGCGAAAAAAAGAAAAAGAAAAAAAAGGAAGAAAAAAAATGGGCAAAGGGGGTAAAAAGGAAGCCTGAAGGAGCAGAAGTGAAGCACTTTCCGGAAGGGATCCGGCCTTTCACTCCTCTCAAAAGCTTCCCCTCTTTTTTTCCCCCCTTCTTAAATTTATTTGCCGTGGGTGAGGAAGACAAGGGGGAGCGAGCTCGTCTTCATCGAGGGGGCCGAGAAACAGGTCCCTGATGGCAGCCCCAGGAGACCACCCTGCAGGCCGCCTCTCTGGCCGCCCCCCTCCGCCGCGGCACTGCCGCCCCCACGTACGTCTTTCCCCACGCGTGTCCCAGCCTGGGGGCACGGGCAGGGCTCTTGCATCGGGGGGGCTCCGCCGGGGCGCAGCCGCTCCCGTCGGGGCGGGCGGGATGGACCAGGCTCCCCGGCAAAGCGAGGGAGGAGGCGCCGCGCAGAGCGTTAATCCCTTCCCGTGTACTTTCCCGCTAAACAAATAATTCACTCCCTGACAAAAGCATTATCCCGCTTCATAATGCCTGCAGTGAAAGTGAGTTGAATAATCCGTTTAGCTGGGCTCCGCGGGGCAGCGCGGCATCCCCGCGGGCTCCGCTCCCGCCGCCCCGCCCAGGCGCTGCGGGAGGGGGGAGGCATTCGCGGCCGGTCGCGCTCTTCACACCCGCGATCAAGCCTTGGGCAGGGCTGAGGTTCTGCCCCGCAGTCTGCTCTTGGCAGTGGGCTGGCACATTGGAGGTTGGCTGCGTGGCTTTGGGTGCTGCAGGGAGGGAGGGAGGGAGCGTGGGAGGGATGGGAGGGATGGAGGGATGGAGGGAGGGAGGGACTCCTTATTGCATCCCTTCCTGATGCAAACATCTCAAACAAGCGATGTGCCAACGTCTGAATCCACCTGCAAGTGGAGCCTACAAGGACCCAGCCCCTGTGCCATGTTGCACAGACACATCCTCTGACCCCCCCACCAACAGCATCCCAGCCTTCCTGTGTACCACTACACATGCAAAGTCTTTCACCATCCTCCCATGCAGGTGGGACATTCCCCTGCCCTGGAAGATCCCTGTGCTTGGAAGGTGCTGCATCACCAAGCAGCTGGGAAGAAGAAGGTGAAAAGGAGGGTGAACAGATAATAAAAAATCAAGCAAGATGGTGGTATGGACATCAGCTGTCCAGGTAAAGCATGTCCCACACAGGCCTTCAGCCCAGGTGTTCAGCATGAGGTAGAACAGTGCCCATCACCAGAACCCAAAGCAGCGAGGGTCTTTTCCCATGCATTGGGGAAAGAGACTTGGAAACATCCAAGGGCATAGGCAAACCTGGCCAGGCCAGGAAGGCCCCTTGCCAGCTTTGGAGATGGCCTGAAGTGTCTGTCCTCATCTCGCACATGTTCAGCCCAACCCAAATTTAAGCACTCACATCATGCTGGTCTGGTCCCAGGGAGAGCCTGGGCTCTTCCCTGTCTCTAGGCCACCTCCAGCCCACCAGAACTTCCCTTCCTTCCCCACCACAGTTTGCCCCTCTTCCCAGGCTCTTGGCAAGTCCCCTATGAAGGTCTGGGTCTAAAATACGCCCTAAATGTCAGGCACTGAGGGTCACTGTGCAACTCCACCCTCACCCTTAATACAGGAAAGTCTCTCTTCAATCATCCCTACTAAAGTGAGTATCTCCCCACCCCACTGCCCTCAGGTGTCTTACCGATAAACAAGCTGAAGGCAAAGTTATTAGCTTTTATTCACGGTGTCTAAACTAAAGTAAAACATCAGCGGGGTGACTGTACATAATAATAGAGTAGATAAAGTCCATTTTTCTTGGGCTCTCTGAAAGCGATCCCCAAGCATTAAAACGGGTCTCTTAATAAATATCTTATCTCCCCGCCACAGAGCCCCGGCTGCAGATAACCAGACAGCCATTACTGTACCTCTGAAATAACCCCATTTCCATCAGGGCCACTTCAAACAGGCTCCTCTTTAAAGACCTCCTCCCTCCCCGAGGGGAGATGGGGAGACTTGAACCTCCCTGGGTGGGGGGAGAGCCAGAAAGGGGCAGGGAATTTCATCCAAGTCCCCAAGCAGGGTGGGGGGTTACTGCATTGCAATGTATTCCCTTCCACAGGTAACCATGGAGTGAGGTGTTCCCTCTGTGAGCCAAAAGCTTAAATCCATATTCTCTGGGCCCTGCCTTGGGGTAAGAAGTGCTGGGCTTCCACAGTTCTGCTCCCCTGGGCCTGCTGTGCAGGCAGAGGGAAAGTTGGGCAGGGGAGCAGGAACACAGCAGGCAGCTGCCATCTCCTTGGTGGAAAAAGCCTTCCCAGCGTGTGCATCCCGGGCTGCAAGGTGATGCTGTACAGGTTGCACTGGACTTCTTTATTAATACACCATACAGGTGATAGTGGATTTATTAAGTATATTGCTGTGATTTCACATTTAATTTACTAAGAATACAATGGTTTGGGCTAGAGGACCCAAGGGAAATCTAGGCAACAGTGAGCAAAAATCCATGAAATTCAATGTAGCACACTAATCATGGAGGCATTATAGTATTAATTGCTATAATGATATACTTCTAATCCTATCTTACACCACACCACATAATTTCATTGGGTAAGAGAGGAAAGGAATTAAATTTAGTTCAATACAGGCAAGCGTGTAACTTAATAGAGTAGTTTGACTCCTGCACACTCACGGGTTTAGGGCTGATACCACACAGCGTGGTCTGCAGCAGGGAAGAAGGATGGCACGAGACTTTTGACACCCTCACCCAAATCTGGAAGCAATATGGAAACATGTTAGATTTCTGCTTTTTGAGAAGCAACCCAGCCATATAAAGCATAATTAGAATTCGTTGTAAAGATGATTTATCATGTCTATCATTGTGTTTGAAAAGGCTAGGTCACCCATGAATGCTGATGAAATTTCAAAGATCTACTCCCCAAGGACTTTCTGCATCTGCTGCCCTCTGAGATGGGGAAATAGCCCAGGGCAAGCTTCTCATTAATACCGCAGGAATATATAAGCATTTTGTCCGACATAACATTTTTCTTCAGTATTATACCTGACACGATCAGACCTTTAAATAACGTAGTAATAGGGCTCACTTTAAAGTTCATGTACTTGGTGTGGTGTCCCCCCCCTCCCTGTCATCATCCTCCTCCCCTCCCCAGCCCGGGTTTCATCTAGGTAGTAGCTCTCTGGAACAAGGCAGCGTTTCGACCCGAAACACACTTTCTCCCCTAACAAATACTGCGTGAGGTGGGCGGAGGTGGTAAAAGTAGCTTTTGATCTTGTTTGTATAATATGCAAAAGGACATCAAAGCGAGGGAAGAGGGGGAGGGAGAGAAAGGAAAGCAGATCAGGAATAGCCCTAGACACTGGAGCACCAAATAGCTCATGAATAGCTAAACAAAACATAATTAGGAAAACACGATAAATTAGTGGTTCTTTAAAGAGATAGATGGTGGAGCGGGCTGGGAGCGCGGCCAGGGGAGGCGGACACATCCCGTTTCAAAGCCGGGCCCGAGGGCAACCCGAGCGCAGCCCAAATCTGGGAGGGGGGAGATGGGAAAGCCCCGGGGGCGCCGCTCCTCAGGACCCCGCGGAGACTCACAGCCCCTCGCCGGGAGGCGGCTTCCCCGGCCCCATCCCGCCCCGGGAGCACCCGGGGCCGCGGGGCAGCGAGGAGCCGGGGGGGCACCGGGAGGAATCCGGGACCCGCTCCCTGGGGCGGGGTGAAGGGGACTTGGTTTCCCCGCGGGGAGCTGCAGGTTTCGGGGCGTTCCCAGGAGCTCCCCACCCAGGGCTGTGCAGGCGGGGGAAGGGGGGACGAAGACAGGGGCGAGGGGGGTGCCCTGGGAGCCGCGGGGGCGCCTGTTTGTTTGGGGTTGGTTGGGTTGTTTGTTTGTTTGCTGTGTGGCCTCTCCTTTATTTTGATCAAGGACGGGTGCCGGCGGTTTAATTGATTTGCGGGGAGGGCAGTTGAGGCCATCAAGGGAAACTTAAGCCCTCCCAGACTCTGGAGAAAAATAATGATCGTATCGGTGAAACCGGTGTGAAAAGCAAACAATTCCCCCTCCACCCACCCCCTATGTTCACATGCAGAGAGGGATGCGACCACCACGAAGATCCAGGGGTGACTGGGTGAGACTGCAGGATCAGACCAACTGACTGGGGCTCCCTTGGAGTCCAGCAGGACACCCAGAGAAGACCCCATACCTCTCTTGATTGCTAGCTGCAGCCAGAGGGCTGCAAGAGGGGACATGCCTGCCCCATGGTGGCTCAGTGAGTGGGATGCATCTGCAACAGAAGGGCCAAAAAGGACATATGGGGAAGAGAGGCCAAACCCACACATGAAGGCAGATTTTTTTCTCTGTCCCCAGGTAAAGTGGGCTGGCAGGCTCTATCCTGCCCCCTTGCAGATCTTCTTCCAGCTCTGCACTCGAGACTCCCTTCCCCATGACACTGGGGCTCCACCCTCTGCTCACTACGCTGGTGCTTACCTGGACCCCTGTGGTCCTGGGAGTCTGCCCTGGCCAACAGGACCCCTTTTCAATTCCCACAACAGCAGCAGGGCTCCCTACCATTGGCAAGGCCATGCCTCACCCACGCTTGGGGCAATTCAGATGGATTTCACACATCTGGAGCAAAGCAGGGTCTTAAGCAAGCCCCAGGTCACGACCTGCCTGGCAGCAGGGTACTGCATAAACCAATTTCATGCAAGGGCTCTCCATCTGGACCTGGCAGCTCAGAGCTGATCTCAGGCCTGGTCTGGCATGGTCCCTTGCCTCTCCAAGACCCTGCTCTCCAAGAGGAGATCAAAAGCCCTACTGTAAACAACTGGTGAAGGTCAGAGGAAGGAAAGCCTGACACTACTTAATGAAAGACAGTTGCAGACAATCTTTTGCTCAGTTGTCCGTGTCTGGGAGGCGTGGGGATCTCTGTGTTCAAGCTTTTTAATTTCCATTCTAATTTGCAAGTCATAAAGAGAGACAGTATGCATTCCATGGTCTCCTGTTTAATTTCTTGTCACCCTAATCATGCCAGTTTAACCCTCACTCACTTGCCTAGGTGCTTCTCATGCTTGGCCCCAGCACACCTACCCAGACACATTGGTGTCTTGCTTGCACTGTAGACCTGTTGTTCTCTACCATTTCAGCATAAGTACTTCTAATACTCTGCCCAGATGCGTTTGAGGAGCAGACCATAGGAAGAGTGGCAAAAACCCCCAAACCAAACCTCTGACTCCTTGTAATGTTTGTTTGGATGATTTTTAAGGGGGCTGGTGGGAGCAAGGATTCCTCGTTTCACCCCCTGCCCGCCTGGTCAGAGCCACGTTTTCCTCCGGTGCAGAGGCACGCACCCGGGGAGTCCATCGCAAGGCTGTGAAGTGCCGGGGGGGCACACAACACCCGGTCCCCTTCCCGTGCTGCCGGGGGACGAGGACCTCCCGCCGCCTCCCGGGGCTGGAGCGGGCCGAGCAGGGCGGCGGGGCGGCGGTTCAGCACCGCGGACAGCGGCGCATCTCCGGTCCGGCCCGGCCCCGAGCCGCTGCCGCCTCCCTGCGCCCTGCGGCCGCTCCTTCTGCAGGCAAGCAGGCCCCGGGAGAAGATGCCCGGACGACACAGCCTCAGCGGACGTGTGGGGCCGATGTTAAAGAAAAAAAGAGCTTCTGGCAGTAGCTCCGGGGCTGTGTTTCAGTCTCCTTTTTGCTTTGGGGAGGGATCCCACGGGGCTGCAAGGGATGGGTGGTGACAGATGCTCCTGCAGGTGCTCTGGGGACTGCTCTGCTCTTCCCCTTGGCAGGTTTGTGTTGCCAAGCCCACACAAAAAGCCTGAGAAACACTAAAAATCACCTGTGCCTTAAACAAAGTATCAGTTCTGTGCTGTCCACCGCTGCTGCAGTCCACAGGGTACCAGGTTCACTTGGCTACTGGGGAGTGAACTGGGATTAACCAAATGTGCTCCTCTTCTTCCTCCTTACATTAGTGGAGTGATGCTGGATAGCAGGGAAACCCTCTCATGGGCCTGCAAGTGTCCTTGACAGCAAAGGGACCTAGGGGGGGTGGGAAGGGAGAAAGCAGACTTAGCTTCTTGCTGTATTCAAATGGTTCCCCTGTCTCCCCAGTACAGTGCATATAGAGGCATTCCCAGGGACACTCTGGTTTGTGACAAATTACTCTTAAAAAGCAAACATCAAGTTCTACACAATCATATTTCCATCAATGGTAAAATAGCATCAGAACAAACATGAAAATATCCAAGAAGTTGCAGCAGAAAGTGGTGGCCACACACAGCAGAAGCATTTACAGCTTTTGTGATTTGATAACATGGCCCTGGGAATACAACCTCCTCCCCTCCATCGTCCCCCCTACACAATGAAGATTGTAAGGAACAAATCCTTACACAATGAATATTGTAAGAAACAAAGTCAGAAAACATGCTCCAGAGAGCCTCCTCCAGCAACTCCTCTCAGCTCATCCAATACCTTCTCTTACTGAAAAAGTTGCTGTTTTATTTCCTTCCCTGGCCGAAGACAAGTGCCTTTTTAATACAATAACAAAGCATAAAGACTAATTTTTCTAAATTCAATTTTTAAAGATTTGATTGGAAAGAGAAAATTGTGTATCTCAACTAAAATGGGGCTGCTTTGCCAGAATGGAGCAGGTGACTATTTTTCAGCAGCCTGGTGACTCGTCAGAGCAGATTCCACCCCTGAAACGGACAGGAACTTTCCGATTGAGGAATACTGGTAATCCTGAGAGCTACAACAGAGAAACTTGAATCCCAAACCTCAAGTAAACAGAAAGCTGAGTATTTATCAGCGCAGCAGTTCGCGGTCTGTGCTTCCCAGCCTCGGCAGATGGCAGTGCTCCGCCAGGAACCGCCCGGGAAACCCGGCACCCTGCCCGGCTCTGCTGCTACAAGAATGGCTCTCAGGACCTCAATTCCAGAGTTAGGAGAGGCAGCAAAGAAAAGTCTGCAGTTAAGAAGGCCTAAAGTCGAGCGGACTAAGGAATACCTGCATGGCAACTGCTGGAATTTAGCCATGCCCTTGCACATGAGAGGAATTCCCAATAAAGCATGTATCATAATAAAACTCATGAATCAGTGGACCATTGATGGTTTTTCTTTCTGTCCCTTTTCCCTCTCCCCCTGTCCTGCATGAGGGTGGTTTATAAGGAAGTTTTACAATCAAATGGCTAGACTAACCAAGTAATTGATTGGACTTCTTCAGGTAAAACTTCTTTGTTGAGGTATTCAACTTTGGCACTGAAGTGTGGCTGCATATTGTTTATTCTCTGTCCTAGGATAGAAAGGATGAAGACCTGAACCAATGTCAGGGTGCTGACAGCCTGAGAAAGCAAGGGAGAATTAATGCAGATTTCTGCGAAACAGGGCAGAAAGGGGGTGTGAGAGCATCCGTCTTGCACATGGAAAACATTGCTGGAGAGCCTATGACACAAAAAGCGATGACAGGTTCTTGCATAATATAACACTTAAAACTACAAATAGTTCACTAAACTGGAAAAGCACTCCTTCTGTACCCACTCATACCCAGACATTTTCAAGCTACAAATACTTTACTGGGAGCTGCTATGGGCTTACCAGTTTCCTTGCATTTGTATCTCTGGGCCATCCTGAACCAGTAGGCAACATACATGGAGGAAATGAAGAGCAGGACCAGCTCCAGCTACTGGCAAAGTAAGCAGCTGTGTAGAGCAGTGGGCAACCAGACATAGCAAAATGACGATGAGCACCAGTGCCTCTGTTCCCTCTGCCAGAGCTCTAGAAAGCCAGTCTGGGAAGCTACAGGCCCTGCTGTGGAAAATGAGGTTTCTTTGGCTCTGTCATACAGGCACATCTCCCCCATTACAGTAGAGATACCAATTCAGAATCGCTCTCCAAATATTTTTCCTTCTAATTGCAGAAGACACCTGGCCAGTCTGCTTATTTGCAGGACAGTGTATCAAATTTTGGCTGCTTTGCCGGCATAGCTGAGAAGCCTTCAGCCAGCTCTGCTGAGCACATCAAGCCAAACCAGCCCATCGCATACCAGATGCACATTGATTGTTCAAACAAAGGAAAAGTTTGTTTCCAGTGGGGGAGGAAAGAATTCAAAAGACTACAACAATAACTGGGAGAGGCAAACTCCCTGGTTCACTGATTCTAGTAACTTTAACCAGGACTTACCTGGAAAAACTAGCCACAGCTTTGTGTAGCAAAGGTTACTTTCTCCTTGGTTGATCCTTCTGGCAGATGGGACTGGAAGAAGAGGTCAGAGTGAAACAGGATTTTGCAAATACAGTCAGGAAGAAGATGCATGAAGATGAAAGAAGAGAAGGAAACAGAGGGCAAGAGACAGCTAAGAAAAGACCAGAAAATGGAGCATTCCCACACAGAGGCAGATGCTCCAGTGGGAGAGAGATAAGGGGTCAAAAATTCATTGAAAAAGACCCCAAAGTAAATTAATACTCTTCTCTACCCTTTTCCTAACACATTCATCCTAATCCTTCTCCTTCCCCCACCAGGACACTTATCCCCTGTGCCTCGTTTTCAACTCACCTCTTTTACCAAACCCACCCAGAAGCATGATCTTAGCAGAGCACAGTAAACACATTGGTTGGCTGCTTCCCTCAGCCAGCTCCTCACCATGCTGATCCCACAGTGAGACACCCTATTCACCCACTGCCAGTCCACCGTTTCTCTACTTCATGAACAGCAAGACCTCCCAGCTCCTCTGGAAACACAGCAGCTCTTCTGGCCCCACCATAGCCTATTATTCTCAGCTTCTTAATAGATCTTGCTCAGTTTCCAGCACTCAGTCAGGAATATCACCCAGTTTTTACAAGGTTACATGTATTCACCCCAGACTCCCAACCATTCAGAAGTCAAATTCACAGCTATAGGGATGGTGACAGAAGGAGAAAAGTCTCCAGCTCTACTGCTTGAATGTATCTTTGCAAAGATGATAGTTTCCATTCTGTCAAGACCAGCTGTCCAAAGGCTGTGACTGAAAGCACCCACATGAAAGAACTAAGCTATCAGGCTTCGAACCTAAGCACTGGGACTTCAACAGCTCTGTACTCTCTACAGCTTGGACACATGGGGTGGGCACATCCTGCCACTAAATAGAAGCCCCTTTGCTCACAGCCCACAGATGAGAAGCAAGGGCACAGGGATGTCTGTTTTGCTGTTAGAGTTACATGACCATTCACAGGACTATTTTTTCTTAACTGCTTCAGTTACATTAATGCTGGTGTAGCTAAACATGGCAAAATAGTTACAGGCATGCAGGCAGGTCCCAGAGGTGGCCTTAGTGTTTCTCCCCATGCCTCTGAATCGTTTTCTGTCCCAGGACAGAGCAGTTGCTACCAGCAGTAAAGGTACAATGCTCTTGTAGAGTGCTTAGCTGTGCTACAAAGTCAGCTCTTAAAGGAAGATGGGTAACAACTGATTTATTATCACTGTATTAAAAAATTTTCTCAAGAGACATCATATTAAAAGTGTAAATATAATCTTAATCCTCCCTTTTCTGGAATACATGGTACCTGGAAGATTACTAACACTTGCTCTCTGAGCAGCCACCTGAAGCCAGGTTAGCTTTCTCTCTGCACAAAAAAAATAGTTTTATGCAAAGATATTCTGTATTTTTTGACCAATAAATACCAAGTAATAATAACTCATAGCTTCATAGAGCTATAGCCATATGCTGAAATTTCTGTGACAGAAACACTATTCACTCATCAATATAGGCTCACTAAAGAGCACCTGCAGCAATGGCAGTATGGGTTTAAACTGACACCTGCCCAGGTGTGATGACTATTGGACAGCAAACAAATATAGTGTCAGTGGCCATGTTCTGGATGCTGACAGGCTGAAAGTTGCAGTATCTTACACATTGACTTTCTAGATCACTTACAATTAACTCTAAATACAGATTTTGGTGTTAAGTTTAGGTTTTGGGGCTGGAAAAGCAGGACTTAGCAAGATGCTGGACTCTTTTGGGATATTAGATGTTTAACACACAGTCTGCACAAACATAAAAATCCGGTGCCTGTTTTTAAAGTAGTGTGGTCACTCTGCTTTTTCTTTAAACCCTTATTACAAAATGGAATGCATAAGAAGAGCCAGGAAAAATATGTTTGTATTTACTAGGGAAAGAAAAATAGGGAGGGAAGATGTGAACAACATTATTATATGTGATGAATCTCCTGTTTATTTTAGAGAGTCTGGAAATTGCCTTATTTTTTCAATTGGACCACATGTCTTTGAAAAAGATGTGTTCCACTCCAAACCATAAATATTCCAGGGACATCCTATTAGCAGTGTTATGCAAGAGAAGGAACTAGCTTATCCCAATGGAAGACATTCACACTGTCTGACATGCATTTGTTTTAAGCCTGTCTTCTATGCTCCCTCTATAGCAAAAGGGATTCTGTCTAGAAGCCTCACTACAGCCCTCTGTACTCCTTTGGAGACGTCTGGGAAGATAAGACTCTCACACATGCCATCTAAAATTAGTGTCATGTGAATATCTGCTTCTGGCCTTATAAACTTTGAGTCTATGAAAACAATAAAACACTATTCTTTAATTTGACATGAGCACAAAACTGGCTTTTACAATGTTACATCTGAATTTGGTTAAAGGAAGCCTGGGATGGCACCACTTTGACCTTTAGATTTTGGCAATGCACTGTTGAGGTATGAAGCCAAGAGCAGTCCCCAAAGAAACCTGCACAACTCCACCAAGTCCAGATCAAACTGTGTAAATGTGAGCATGGCCTGATGAGGCAAGTTTATATACAGGCTGTAATAAAAGCAGAAAGAACACGTTGGAATAAAAATCCTGCCAGACTTCCTCCTTCTAATTCTATAGCACCTCTTAGATCCCAGTCCATCAGTGGGGGAGATTGAGGTGCCCAGGAACATGATCCACAAGAGTCAGCATACTCCACAGGAACCTGCTTATTCTGAGAGGAAAGATGCTGGAGGAAGCTCAAGAGTCTGCTAAAGTGTAAAGAGCCACTTCTTTCTACTTCAAATGCTCCCTTGCCTGGAGTCAGGTTCCTATGAATTCTGACCCCCTGATGCAACAGAGGCATCAAGGGAACCTCTTTCCAGAGCTCTTGCTGACAGTATTTTAACTGCCTTTCTCAACAGCCTACCAGAAGTAACTTTTACATACAGCAATACAGCTCCACAAGCCTTCTGCCCTGGTAAAAAGATCAGCAAAACACAAGTTGAGTCAGACAGCATTTGTGTTTGGGAATCCCTGCTTTTACCTGAAGTGACAAACGCACAGATCATGGTAGCAGTTTTAGTACCTTCTGTTTGTTTGTTCTGTTCCATCAGTGTACACAAAGAACTGGTGTTTTCCTGGTTTTAAGCCCATGTGAAAGAGAAAAGATTTGGCTTTCTGTTTGGATGTCATAATATTAATAGAGAACATCTTTAGAGGCTTATTACAATGCAAAATTGCCAATTCCAAGTATTAAGAAAATGAAGGGGACATAATGATTCATACATCCTCACCCTACAACAAAAATCACGAGAGTAAAAATGGCTTTGATTCCATTTGTTTACCAGTTTCTGAGCATTTCTTTGTCGTCAGAATACCATTTCAACCCCTTCTGCCACAATGAGAGCTAGGAACTGTCTTAAATAAAGATTCTCAGTTATCCTTAAATCACATGAATCCTGAAGCTGGAGCCTTGGGGCAAAAAACAGCTAACAAAACAAGCTAACAAGGAACAAAACTAGCTAGCAAGGGACTTGGGATGAAAACACCAGAGCAATTAATTAGCTATTGATACCAAACAGGTTCATAAGGTTGGCTATGCTGCAAGACCCAGAAAAGATGACATTTGCTAATCAGATTAAAACTGTCTAAAATGAAAAAAGGGCCAATATACTACACTTTGGGTATGAATCTAGATCAACTATTCACACTGTTCCTGGGAGGAAAAAAACCCAACAAAGCAACAACAACAAAAAAAACCCACACCCAAGAAACCAGTTGGGGCTTTTGGTTTCGGGCCAGTTCTTCCAGTCCTGATTTCTAATGGAGTCAGGAAACAAGCTATCAGCAAAATAGCTCTGTGTAAGACTCATGAAATGTGGTAACTAAACATTATTATAAATTTATTTCATCTTGACACCAAAAACAGCTGTTTTATGATACTGTGAAGGTTAAACTACTACAGAACAAGTACTCCTGCATGCGGCTGCTATAAAAGTGTCACTGAATTATTTTTAATTTTAGTGCCCGTTGTTCTAAAAATTGCTTCCTGCAGCACTCCAGGAAGCAAGAAAAAAAAGGTGATTCACATAAGCCTAACAGCCAAGGAACCACATGGAACTAACCGATGGAGCTGAGCAGCTATGCACAGCTAGAGTGGTTGTATTGGACTAAAACTACAAGGACACTCACAAGGGAGTTCACAGTGTCCACAATATTTAAGTCTTGTGGCTGATTTGGTGATGTTGCCCCACTATCTAGCAAACTAAGATAAACAGGTACTTTTACGGTAGAATTAATCTCACTTCAGCCATCCAGTTGAAGATGATGAGATGAATCACACCCGAGAATGGTAACTTGTCTGCACTAACCACTGAGTTAGTTCAGGCAACTAGATGCTTTCCTTACATTTTTTTTTCAGGTGAATAATATCCAAGTGTCCAATAAAAGGTAAACTGGCAGAAAACTCCAGCTTCAAATATGGCTACCCCACAACTCGCTGGGACTCAACGTTATCACAAAAAGAAAAGGAGAGAAAGAAATGAGCTCCAACAGAACATATAACAAACTTCCCAGGTGTGCCTGTAAGGAATTAGTGCTTTCAAAAGGCATTCCCTTTACTGGTATTTCCAGACACCAGTAAAAAACATTTTCTGAGAACTACATCTGCCTAAGAACATCAAAAAGATGACACGAAGCCATGTGAGCTAAAGGGAAATGTAAATCACTGTTTTCTATCAGAGATAGAACAAAAACTAGTTAGTGAGCTGCTCAGCTGGCACCCATCAGCTGCCAGCATGAATTGCTGGATACTATGAACACCTTTAAAATGGAAGTCATGCAAATTCTAAAATCACAGCTTGCCAAATAATTGTTGAAGAAGGGAACCAGAAACAAATCAGCTAGCAAAAAAAAAAATAGGATGTCTTCATTGTAATCAAGCCCAGTCGTTGTCACCCCATTTATCTCACAGGGATGCAGCTACTGCTGATATGGACAATTAACCGTATTTGGAAAATACATTTTTCAAAAACTATCTTCGTTCTCCATCATCAGTTTTGAGCACAAAATACTTTCAGGGAGAAACAATTTCAAGGCTTGTGAAATTATTATCAGTTATTACCAGAATTATCAGTTGGGGTAAACTGGTATAGCTACAGAGAAACGGAAGACAATACACTAGTTTATGTGGACTGAAAGTATGGTTGCTAACTCATGTCTGTGGGATTGGCAGCTGCCTGCCTGAAGTGGGTGAGCCTCTTCTCCCAACTTGGTCTCTAAAGCAAGTGGTCAGATCTAGCCTAAAGATTTCTGATGCTCTAAGTGGTGAATGTCTGGTCTCTTCATATGGAAATTATTGTGCGAGCAACACTGCAAGTACCATCCCAGAAGCTAAGTCTAAACTCTGTGAATGTCAGCTCCTGATGTCTAGAAATACTGGGTTCTGGTATTAGCTTCGCATAGAACAGGTCTTCTAGACATGCAGCTACTGCTTATTCAAGAACCTAAGTATGACGTCTAAGATGCCCTGATCACAGCATTGCTCAATAGCTAAGAAGCACCAATATCTAGGTTGCTCCTACGCAGAGGGGTGTTATTCAGTGGATGACAAAGAAAGAGCAACCCAAAACACACCTTTCTTAATTCAAATGTGAATTTGACTTGAATGCATACTTTACTAGGTGTTACCACCCAAACCTCTGACCAATCAGCATCCCATCCAACATATTTGTGTGTATACTGAAACTACATGATGATGCCAAAGCATTAGGCAGCCTACAGAAAAGGGTGGGGTGGGATGGGAGGAATGTGCTTCTACTTCCTGTTCTTGGGCAGAGCAGTCAATGAGAAAAGCCACCTTAGACCAGGGGTTAGTCCAGGACCAGAAAGTTTAATCCACCCATGGTTCCATTCTGGCCATAACACCTTTGCTGTTCATTATAAGAGGGAGTGAAAAAGGAAAAAAAGAAAAGTTATTATCCAGAGGCCAAGATTCCAGTGATAAGATACTGGAATATTTTCTGAGATGTTAATAGCAAGAGCTAAAGACATGCTCTGCAACTGCTGGGCAACGTTTTGCTACGTTTGGCAGAAGAGTCTCCTCCCTCCATCCCCTCAGGCTTTTGCTTAGCTTAGACAATATCACAAGGAAGGGCTGTTTGCCCAGAGGTTTTCACCGCGTATTTGTTGGGGATCTTTGTTTGTTTGTTTGTTCATCCACATGGCTTGCTGCCAGTTTATGAAAACTATAAGCCTGTCATCAGGAGTTCACCAAGTCTGAGAGAGGAAAAACAATCGTTAGAAGTCAACCTGATTCCATACCTTTAAAGTGTCATGGAGTAAAACACAACGCACATGAAAGATGTTCCAATAGTGTTGCGATGCTCTCCAGATTTCAGTCATGGATTATAATGTAACATCAGTTCCTGTGAGGTTTGTCTCAACATGGACAACCCAGTACAAGAACATTAAGTTCTTGTCTTCATTTAAGCAGAACCTCCCCCCACAGCTTTGCTCTTCCAGAATGACTCTATCCTCAAAAAAAAAAAATCCCAAAATTCTTTTTTTTTAACCCACATCAGACAGGTTACTTTCAAACGTTTTTTCAGAGCATGTTGTATTCAAACACAGGAGAAAACAAGCACATAATCTTGAGATGTACTAGGAAGAGCAAAGAGGATTCCTCACAAACGGGAAACCCTACTTTGTACAGCTCACTTTCCCAGAGAAGCCAGGAGATAGCTTGGATACAGCCACTTGAGAGGATCAGACTTATCAACTGGAGATGGGGCAGGAGAGAAAAACACTGGGTCAAATCCCAGCTGGTGTAAATCAGAGTAACTCCATTCAAGTTAACAGGCTTGTGCCGATTCAAGCCAGCTGTGGATCTAACCCACAGTGTGTTTTGCAAGTCTATTTTCAACTCTTCAGGGCTCTGCTCTGTTTAAACATTCACAACACCCACTGAAATTAATAATTGTGTGTGCAGAACACTGGTGTTATTTCTTTTTAAATATTTGGGAGGTGCTCAGAGACTGTGATAATGAGTGCCATATATTAGAATCCAGACAGAATAGTATTGAATCATCAGACCCTTAAGTGGGACAGGTCGTTAATCTTTTCCTTGGGAGAGCATTTCAATTTTTGCCTTGGCAAATGAGGAATCTTCATTAATAGATGTGGGGGCTCCACCTTTGCCAAGTCCCAGACAAAGTATGTTTTTCCATTTGCCTTGGGCTTGTGTAAGCTTGCCTAAGGAGGCCAGTCTTGCAGTTTGAGAAACACTGCTAGCAGCCACCATACCCTCATTCCCAGCTAAATTAAACCCCATTATGCTGTAATTAACCTTGCCTAACTTGTTCTGAGTTACAGCAGTAGGTAAAAATCATGTTTTTCTAGGCTGTCCTGGAGAAGCATTTTTACATATCAGGCTTGCCTACTCTTCAACTATTTCCAGCTTCTCCTGGAAGCTCTTCTTCTCAAGATCATAGCTCAACTGCAGGCAACATCAGAACTTTTCTTGACTTCAGCGAGGCCAGAATTGCCTGAAGCTATACTCACGCACCTCATGTTCATGCCAGATGGTGTATTTTTGAAGCAAACACAACACCACAGAAGTAATTCTGAGAACACATATATACACCTTGTAAGTTTTTAAGGTTTAAAACATATAGAGGCAGGCTCACAAAGCTTCCTTGATCAAATTTCAAACAGAAAATAATCCATGTTATGAATTAGTCTGTGGCCTATTTTATTTAGATGTTAAAAAAAAAATGAGAGAGAAAGAAAAGAGCCTAACATGTTTCTAGTTCTATTTGATACTTGGAATAAGGCTAAGAAGAATGAGCACAAGGTAGGAAGAACTTGTCATTTCCAAAGCTAACCCTTTACAAGAAAAATAATCTGTTGTCAGAATTGTTATTTCTATGTATTTTTTCTCTCCTCTAAAAAAAAAAATCAAAATTCTTCAGCTGTATTTTGAAAGATTCAGCATTCTCAGTTCCATCCAACATGGTTAAATCCACAGACCTGTAAAGCAGGCCATCAATGCAAGAGTCTTAAAAGCAGACACTCGCTACAGTCGTTCTGATGAAGGTAGAGCAGAAAGTCCATATAATTCTTTACCTGCCCACAGTAAGCCTATGCAGGGCAGACGCAGTACGTACAGCACAGCATAAAGGCTGCGCCTAAATAAAAGGGCACTCAAAGATGAAAAAGAAGTGCTAATGCTGAACACGTTACATGTATTACCAGTGGAAAGGTGAGGAAGAATTCATCCTGAAGAGGCAATCAGACAATCTGCTTATTTTTTAATCTGCACACCTGGATGTACAGGGGGAACAGAAGAGGGTGAATGGTTACGCAGCAAATACACCAACTTCCCTCTAACAGAGCCAGCTGACAGTAACTGCAGCAGCAGGGTTCATCCTACCTGTTCCTTTTAAAACTCCTCAGTTCCCACAGAACAAGCAGTAACTTTTTTTTAAAAGCACTGTTATTACTCGTTCTGCCATCGGAGCGGGAACGGCGGCGGTCCGGCACGGCACGGCGCTCCTGCCACACCGGGCCCTCCGCCCCCTCTCCTCGCCCACCCTCCCAGGTGCTCCGGCCGAACCGCGGAGCTCTCGGCGGGGCCGAGCAGCTCCCGCCTGCCTCCGGTCCCCCGTGCGGTTCTACGTTCCTCGGGGCCGCCTCCCTCCCCTCCCGTCCCGTCCCCGGCGGCTCTCCCCGCTCCGGCGGGGCGCTCCGGCCGCGGGCCGGGCCCGTCTCTGCCGCCGGCGCTGCAGGTCTCCGGCGGCGCCAGGGGGCTCGCTCGTCCGCCGCTGCCGGCCCGATGCCCGGGCCTCGCTGGTCAAGTGGTCCTAAACATTTCACAATTATGATAGAGAACTGTTGAACTGTTAAGAACCACTGCACCAAGGAGGCTGAGGAGCCGCGGTCCGCGGGGGGAGCGGGGCGGGAGACGCGCTTCCCCCTCGCTCCTGGCCCGGGCTTGGCTCTTCTTTTCGCCACGGCGGACCTGGGGACGAGACAAAACACACGGGGCTGGCGGGCGGGCGGGCGGCTCCAGCGCCGCGGGGAGAGCACCCTGCCCGGCCCGGCCCGGCGCCCCCCGCCCGCTCTCCCCGCCCGCTCCTCACTCAGCGCCGCCACTTACTCATGGCCACTGTCCCGCGAACATCCCCCTGGCCTTGCGGTGGGGCTTTAAAAGCTTGGAGGCAACAAGCTTTCTTTCAAAGGAAGGAGGGAAAAAAAAAAAGTTTAAAAAGAACAAGAAGAAAAGGAAAAAAAAAAAAATAAAGCGCCATTCCCCTCGGGGGACCCCGCTCGGCGGCAGCCTGGGCCGAGCAGCCCGCGGCCGGTCCCCCACCGCGGCCGCCCCTCTGCCGCGGCTCGCCGTGCGGGGCCCTTTTATACCCGCGCGGGTACCTCGCGGTGGATGAGCCGTCCCCTGCCGCGGCAGCCAGGAATGCAGCCCTCGCCCCTGACACGACCAGTTTTTCCAGGCTGCCTTCGCACTGACGGGGCGGTTTTGTTTCCAGCCATCATCAGGGGCGGCCAAACGTCAGCAGGTAGAAAAGGACAAACCTGTTCCAAGGCGGCGCGTTTCCTCCCGCCCGCCCTCCGCCCTGTCACCGGGGGGAAACTGCTCGACAGGTTTCACCGAAGCTGGAGGTGGCTCCGGGAGGTGAGTAAGAGACTCCACCCTGCGCCCTCCTGACAGGAGCTGCCGCTGCCGGGCCGCCTGCCCTCGGCACCCTCCCGGCTCCCCTCGCTTGGCTGCCAGCCGCAGAAAACAAAACAACGCAACAAAACAAAAAAAGCCCTGAGCCGGCCCGTCACGTTCTCCGGGGGATTTCAGCGCCGCCTTGGCCCGGGCTCCATGCTCGTCGCGGCATCCCGCTTGCTGAGCGGGGCTGCTGCCCACCCAGCCGGCCGCCGGGCAGGTCTGAGGTGGAGAGGCCCCATCACCTGCCTGCCATGCCTGCTGTTCAGAGCCAGGACTCTCCTCTTTCCCCAGCAGCCAGTATTCTCTGAAATGCAGGGGATCACCTGCCAAAGACAATCCACAGAAGCCCCCAACATGTCTATGTGGGCCGGTAGCACTGCCATGTGCTGCCCTGCCCTCCGAAGAGTGCCACAGCATACCCGTCCCCAGCCCAGAAGTGTTCAAGTGGTCACTGTCAGCTTTACTCTCCTCAGTGTGAGGCTTTTTTTGGCTCAATAGTGTGAGAAACAACCTGCTGCATGTGGGGGGGCTCGATTTGCACCATCTTCCCTTCCCCTCCTCACAGCACTGCTGCTCTTTCCCCCAGGTGAGGCATCTGAGGAGTCACCATTGGGGAGCACCACACCTTTCTGGAGCTTTCTGTGGCTGAGCGTTACCTGCTTGTGAAGATCACACCACTTGGTTTCGGACAGGCAGGAGTAAGAAACCAGCACTGAGAAATGTGAAGAAGGGTTTGATTTTAGCTGCTGGGCAACCAACAGGGTGGACACCCTGAACTTCCAAAAATCAGGCTGCTTGCTCCTCATTGGGGACATAGCTGTGACTCACAGAACCACCATCTCTGAGTTCGGTCTTCTTCAATTGATTCCTCTCAATTTTATTCTCTTCATCACCAGAATAGGAATGAGATGTAATTCACTAGGGCTTCAGAGATGTTCTGTTGGGTGAGCTGAGCTGAAAGGTCTTTATACCCTGTCACCTTGGACGGGGTTTGTGGTAGTCTAACAGCATGCTTCCCCATGGTGGCAGTGGGGATGCCAGCCAATGGTGGTGCCGGGCTGCCTGCGTTGTCTGACCACACACTGCTCTTGCCAGCAAGCCCCAGAGACACCATTTCAAAAAGATGTGGATGGTAAACCCTGCTCTGCCAGTGACTCAACCTATGGCCTCAGCCAAGTCACTTCACCACACCTTGAGAAGGAGAGATAATGCTTACCTACCCCCTCTTATGAGGCTTCACTAATGTTTATATAGTGCTTTGAATGTTTAAAGAACTACATGCTGTGTATGAATTTTGGTGCTCCAAATCCTATGATCTTTGGCCCTTTAAAAATATATAGGAAGCTCAAGCTGATCCTGGAGGAAATGCCCGTACTGGCATCACAGAGCAGCAGGGGAAGGAGAAGCCCTCATGGCTGTGCAGCAGCTGTTCCAGCACGGCTCATGTGAATGCCGTGCTCGCACCAGAAACAGAGGCAGACAGGTTGCTCCAGGAGCCTATGCAAACCTCATGCTTTAGGAAGCTCCCTGGATCTAGGCTGGAGGCATTTCAGTCCACTTTGGTAAAACCAGCTCCCGCTCTTCTGCTCTACCCTCTCATACTCAAACCCAGAAGTTAATTTTGTGCCTTTCTCCAGATAGCCCAGTCTGTAAAGGTTTTCTGGACCTTCTCATTATCCCAAATGTTTATTCACTTGCCTTGGTGAGCGCTTCATGAGTTAATTGAAAGGGGACCTCTGTCCTTCCCATTGCTGGAAGTCTGTGGAAACAAAGTCTCTCCGTACACACTGTGAGAAGAGTAGTTTGTTTTAAGACACAGCGTCCTAGGACTCTCCTGTCTCTCACTCCTGTGATGTAAGCACCATGCACAA
This sequence comes from Porphyrio hochstetteri, assembly GCA_020800305.1. Taxonomy (NCBI): domain Eukaryota; kingdom Metazoa; phylum Chordata; class Aves; order Gruiformes; family Rallidae; genus Porphyrio; species Porphyrio hochstetteri. Next base: position 60,759,071 of record CM036908.1, on the reverse strand, counting down.
CATGATCACACTAGCTGTATTCTGTACATAATCCCTCACTAACTATACTGCCAGCTCTCGCCTGCCCCTGACAACCCCACACCCATAGCTCCACAGTACCACTCAGCTAAATAATAACCCAATTGCCCATACTAACTGAGTGCAAAAGCCCTTTCCAGCCAAACCAGTCAGAACCCACTACTGCACTGGTGAGATCCCATCGCTGTTTGGGTCCAGGCTCAGGCTACACAGCTGATGGGCCCTAAAGAAGGACACTGAGCCTGAAGCAGGGAAATGCCTGAGTCAGGCAGGGAGAACATACAGTTCCACAAGAACCTGTATGGGGCTTAGGCAGGATGAATCATCTTCTGCTTTGGATTTACTACTTTTTTTTTCTAATAGTGTTGGTGTTTTTATTGTTTGCATTAAGGTTATGTTTGGTTTTGGGTTTTTTTTCCAGGGAAGAATATAATAGAAGAGAGTACAGGACTCAGGCTTCTTCTCAGGGCTATGTAAGGGTATGGCAGGGGTGAACTTTATTGGCTTAAAGGGATCAATGTGCATATTCCATAAGATCACCAATATAAAAAATGTACCGTTTAAGTAATTTGCATGTTACAGCAGTGGGTAAATATAGATTCAATTTATTTATGTAATTGTTATACAAATTCTGTTCCTCACCCATAAACCCCCAATTATAAAAGAAAGTTATCATTCTGCTACCTCTCTTAGCTATGAAGAGTCTCACAGAATAGGCTGAAGGCATTAAAAAGTAGAAGAGTAGAGGTGCCATACAGGAGAAGTGGACAGCACTATGCAAGGGATAAGCTGGGTGTTAATTAATCTCTGAAGGTACAAAAAGTCATTGAAGCATTAAAATAATAGATTCAGCTCTGAAATTGCACAGATGGAAAAAAATTGTATTGAAAGGAATAGTAATTAGTCCATCATTTCTAGTGCTGGTTAAACTATGTATTGTTTATATCCTACTGTTTTCAGCTGCATATGTATGACTATAGTAGTTCTGTGCTTGGTTTTTAAGGGCCCACAGCACGATAAATGCCCTGGTAGAGCAGGCAGCAGGTATGTTTCCCACGTGTTTGCAGTCCTGGGACACAAGCCCAATAAAACTGACTGTGCTATCCACCAGCATGGATTAGCCTGACTAGATGTTGAGAGCTCTGACACTCCTGAAACCTGGAGGAAGAGCCCACTGTAACATGGGACATGGTGGTTTGGGCACCTTATACAACAGGCTGAGTTTTCTTGAAAGGGGGAAGCAAATACTGATCAGCTGATAGTGTCAAACAAAGAGGGCAGCACAAAAGGAGACATAATGCCAGGAGTGACTGTAAGAGACGGGGTTAGCCTGGGAGGAAGCAAAGATGAAGGGTAAGCTTGTGGAAGGACATAAAAGGGTGTGCTGTTTGCATGGCAGAATAGGGAAGATCATGATTGCTCAGTAACAAGAAGATTGTATTTCAAGGAGGTTCTGCTTTGAAATACGTTGAGAAAAGTGACTGGGAGGTGCTATCATTATCCATCAGTGTCCCCACGCTCCTTTGGCAAAAGGTTCAAGTACTTTCCTGCCAAGACCTTATTCCACAGGTAATATTGTGGAAGGGCATGGGGCAACTCAAAGCACTGTTTCTCCTATTACAACATGTTTTCTCTGACTATTCTAAACTGAAAATAAATCCAATATGCAAACTAAGCCTGGACATGGAGTTTACCATTTCTCACCTTATAATTTTTACCTTCCTCATCACTCCTTTCCCGATTTATTCTTCTTGCTGGTTATTTCTCACCTAAAATTAGGTTGTGAGTTTCCTAAGCAAACAGCTGGAGTCTGACATGTCCTGTAAAGTACCCATCGTGTTCTTGGGCCTGGTAAACAGGAAAAAACTGGTACAAGTGGATTTTCTCCCACCCTGGGATATCAGCATTCCATATATTCATGGCAAACACTGATGGGGCAACTTCTTGTTTACTCTAGTTGGTTCAAACTCATTTGTCAATATAGCAGCCCACTATGTGTCACATGTGAACATAATAATAACTTGATAGTAACTTGTTTTGCAGTAATAAACACCTTGGAGATAGCCTAATGCTTCCTTATAAATGGGAAGCCTTTTGAGATTCTTGCCTAAATAACACCAAGTGATTTGTAGAGAAATCAGATGGGGTGGGATGTTTTTTCCAAGCAAGAACCTTCAGAAAGATTAGGGGGTTGCCATTCAGTAGTAAAATTAATAAAGACATGCTAGAAATTAAAATGTGAAGCTAAGAATTCACATTTTATTGGCAAATGCCACCATTGTATGCAGAATTTTGTTATTGAATCTAAAATTATCAATATAGCAGGAGAGGGGTTCGTATCTCCTGTGCTCTATCTAAACAGGCAGGTCATTGTCCCTGAGGTTACATACCAGTTTAGTGTGTAACGCTGCTCTTCACCGTTTCCCGTGTTCCGATTTAACCTCTTGTTCATTGCAGGAGTTAACTGTGTAAATGACATTAAACAAGTTAACATACTTTTTTCCTTTGGGGGAGATTTTTTTCAAGTCAAGCTTTGTCTATATACAGCAGCACAACAGCTACCAGTAAATACCAGTATGAATTGATGATCTTGAAGGTCCCTTCCAACCCTAACCATTCTATGAACTTTCAGTTTTCTACCTCAAATTTTTGATTTAATTGTCAAACATGTCAGTTCTTTTAATAAAGAGCCTGAAATAAGGAGACATCAGGGCTTTGCACACTTCCAGGCTGGGTCAGTGGGTGGAATAACCAGTGCATCAGCAGTTGTGAAAAACAAACCAAAACCAGTGTGAAAAACAATCCTTGTACTGCAGAGATGGTGTGTGAGCTGTCAAACAGATGTGTCCTGGGACATCCATCAGCTTCTGATCGAGGGCTTATTAAGGAGAAGTTTCAACCCCATCCATAGGAGCCCTAAAAAAACCTTAGGAAAAGCACATTGCAAACAACGAGGCACTGCTGCACTCCCAGTGTAGATGTTACTTTGCCATGGCTTTCCACTGCAAGCTTAGGAGCCACAGCAGTGCTGCTGAGATGTGTGCATGAGAAATGGAATCCACCGAGTCCTGTTTTGCAATCAGCTCCGGATAAACAATCTCTCTAGTATTTCTACCAAATGTCACGAAAGTTTCATCTCATGGTTACTTTTTTTTATTATCTCCTCACAATCAATTGTTCTTTCTCCTCTTTCTTATGTTGTGTTGCGCTTTTTTTGTGGTGCTGTTTTATTTTTTAAAAATTTTGAAATAAAGATACCAATTAAATATCCAGAGACCACGATTTTGACATGACCAGCAACTCTAAATGCCTTACTTCCCAGGAGCCTGACTCTGTAGGCTGTGAGAGGAGCTTGCCAGCCCTCTTTTTTTCGACCGTCAGGGTTCAGGTTAGACCATGGAGGCTGACGCTTGAAATCACTGCCTTTTTCTGAACATTGTAGCTAAGCAATTCATAAGATCAGCTGCTGGGCACTAAGAACTTTGTCATTGATGGCAATGCTTAACTGCAACAGCCATCACAAACCTCGCACCAATGTTTATTTTTCATGTTCACCGAACAGCTGCTTTTTCAGAGTTAACTGAATTACATGTCCAGTCCCATAAAGCCATCAGAAAGGAAGTAATTACTAATGACTTGACTATTTATTGAGATTTCCTAAGTATCTGCTGCTTCAAGCCACTGAAGATACACAGTGTGACTTTGCAGTGAAGCAGCATGGTAATTTTTAAGCAACATTTCATACTTCTGGTTTTATGTCCTTCAGTGTAGAACTTTCCAAACAACAGTGGTGAATGGTGACACAGCTGTGGGCAGAGAGCTTGGTCAAAGTGGCCCGAGTAAATAAACTGACTTATTTCTCATCACACTCTCAGTCAACAGAGATAACAGGCAGTCATCTTTGTCCTGAAGCCCCAGAGCTCTAAGGGATTCAGCAGAGATCTCTGCTGGATATCTTGTCTCAAGGGTGTTGGGCATCATGTCACCCAAAACTGACCCTTCAGTGGGAACTGGAAATTCAGATGTGCCACAGAAAGAGTTTGTTGCATCAAAATCCCATTTTTACAGGGCTCTGGTCACAAAGATCCACAGCAAAACATATCCAGGAAGGAAGCCACACTCCCTGAATGATTCAAGTGTAATTATTCATGCACAGGCATCACCTTCAGAGAATCTCCCCAGCGCAGCAGCTTCTTGCATATGACAGGATTAATTTACAACTCTCTGTTCTAATTGTGATAACTCCTTATCTCTCAGCAAAAGATTGCCATTGAGGTTCCTTTTTCTTTATCCTGAAATTCAATTCTTTGCTGTACCTGCCCATTGCTACAGAATTGCCAGGATCGCCATTCCCCTTCTATGTTGTTAATTAATCATTTAATGTTAAATAATTAGAAATCAAGGTATAGAAATAACCAGCTGATATAAACAAACACAACTGTCATTCTCTTGCCCCCTTCTTATCACCTTTCACTGTGTGGCGTCGCATCTAATTTCACTCATAGGCTCTTAAAACCAGGGTCTGTGACTGCTGAACACCAAGAACAGGAGCCTAATAGTGTCTATGACAGCAGCACTACAGAAGAAACACATTTATTGTGCACATAAACGTAATTAACAGGGCTCGTCTGTACTCAGAGATATTGCCTGTGCTACGAGGTGGGCAGTTCTGGCCAGGTAACATCTCCCCTGGCCACCATTCTTCTGGTCCCATTTTGAAGCTGAGACGACGTGGAGCAATACCAGGGCTTGAGAGAGCGGTTAGGTATTGTTGTGGTATTTGTTGCTGCTGTGAGACAAGAGAACGATCTCTCGGCCTTGTCCTGCCCGGTTGTGCAACGTGCCACGCATCAGGCCACGCGCTGCTGAAGTCTGGCGGTGCCTGCCTACGGAGGAGGCTGCGGGGCGAAGCTGCAGGATGTTGTTGGTTGGCACCTTCCCATGGATTTGGCTGACATCTCCTTATGGTGTGAAGCATCCCGGGGTGGGAGGGAGGTGCCGGTGTGGAGCTCAGAATGCCAGTGGGAGTGCACAAGATATGCACCAGCTGAGCGTGCCCAAACAGGTGAGCCTTGGCAGGGCTAGGAGAGAGGGAAGGGGCACTGCTTCTCCCCTGCCAACGGAGCCTCTGAGGAGTTGTGACCTCCACTCGTTAAATCCTCCTGTTATGTCAGCGGCAATTTTGGTCAGACATCAACATAGATTTGGACATCAAGGACCAAATCCTTTAAGCATGAGATTTCTATCAACTCTTCCAACCAGGGCCACATTAAGCAGTGCTATTTTGTGTGGTTTATGCTAGACATTTCATTTTGTTGCTGTGATGCAGGATACTTGTCTCAGTTACACTTCTGAGATGCAGGTTTCTGCCTCTTCTCATTCACCTGATCACAGGTAAACAAATGTATGTCTAATGAAGTTACTAAAGTAATTTTCAGGTAGACACTTTGCACAAATAATAAATCTGGTAGTACCAGATTTTATTCTGACTCATGGACTATCTAAGATGGCAACATTTGAATCCCACAGATTTATTTGTATGGTTGAGTGGAGTATTTTACATATCTTACAAGCTTTCTGCATCAGTAGCTTTTCTAAAAGAGTCACTAAAATGAAAGTGTTGTCACAACCGTGCCATCAAGCACCACAGCATTATAAAACATTGTTAAAAGAACCATGGGGAGACCAGCTGTATTTAGTCTAGAAGATGACTATACTGCTGATAAGAGTCCAAGTGGAAGGGACACAAACATATCAACAATACTTGTGTTGACATATCCTGCACACATTTGATCAGTTCTTTATAATTTCTTTTCACCCATCATGTAAGTACTTCAGATTTATCTCAGTGATTGAACAAATTGTGATGCTGGAAACCAAAAGCATTTCCTTCCTTAAACTGCTGTGGCAGGTCCTAGGCAGGGATCAACATAGGTGCCTGGAGAAGGGGATTACATGTATGGCTGAATTTGATCACACTATGGACTATTAATGTTTTCGTGCAAATGGAATGACACACTTGGTCTTCTATGCACAAGGGATATATTTCCCTCATTAATCATTTCAATACTTGAAATCGCCTTAAAAATGCAGGAATCTTCCAACTAGATCACAATCTTTTTGGAAGAATCCCAGTAGATCACACCATTCAGAAGACTGCAAATAAAGAAACTCTGGTTCAAGGAGGATAAAGGGGTTTAGTTCCAGATGAAAGGTTTCATTACCACTCATTGCTGAACACCAAAATCCTTGTATGAGACAACTGAGACATGTGATAGTATAGTAATTCTAAGTTAAGATGTGCAGAACTGGAGTTACTTAGTGATTTAAAACCAAGCAGATATGGAACCCCTGCTGAACAGCTGATTTGATTCAGCAAGTACTGACCAGACATAGTCAATCTGTCAGTGGGTCAGCCAGCCTTGACAGATGTTAGCAGTTTACCAAGATGACATGCACTAACAGAGCAAGCACATGCTGATTTTTCAGATAATTGAGAATGCCCTTACATCACAGAAGTTTTATAAGTGAAGCTCCAAACAGAAACTTAATGGTTTCAAACATCAGGAAAAAAGAAAGTGGTTGCATTCAGGAAAGTAGTAACTCAAATCAGACAGGAACTTGGACATGGTAGTTGTACAAATCTCTGCTTTCTGTGGTGTTAGGGAAGTGCTGACATAGGCCAAATAGTCCTATCCCTTGGCAGTATTAACTGGATCATTAGGAAAAAGAAACACAGTGGAAGCTGCGTGTTGTCTTTTGAGTGAAGAAAGCTGTAGAATTGATGTCATGTTTGACTTTTACAGGAGGCATTCATAGCATCCCCTTCATGGAGAGGCAAAGGTTCTAGAGCCAGCATTCGTTCCCAGAACATCACTGCAATTTGAAAGATCCAACACTGGAAACAAATCCAACATTTATGCAGCAGCTACAAGTTTCAGGTTACCAACTATGCCTTTTTGGCATTGCACAGTCACTGTGGAAATCATGCACCCACTTGTGCTGTTCAACAGGATGGTCACAGACCTGCAGCAGCCTCTCTGACACTCACCCCCAGCAAGCTGTCTCAGGAGCTTGTGCACTTCCCTGGTGTGGTGTTTCACATGTTGGGGCTGTTGTAGGGTAAGGGAAACGTGTGTTATTAGGCTGGGGCTGGAAAAGAATGGGAACCACTGCCAGATTCTAACAGAAACTGAAATGTCAGCTTTCTGTTTCAAAAAGTGTTAAAATAATACTAAAAAAATATCACAAGCTTTTCTGTCCGTCCCCCCCCCACTCTCCCAAAAAAAGAAAAACAAAGCTAACTTTGAGGCTTCTGCCACGCTATTGCAATGGGTATGGTGCATGAAATACAAAGTGTGGATCTGCAGTGGAGCCTCACAGTATGTGTCAAATCTAGCAAACTAGAATTGGATGTGGCTGTGAAAGGACATGGACATCATGGGTGTCTGGAGCTAAAGCTGATACAGAGGTTGTGAAACGGACCCGCAGGGAGTCCCAGCAACAGAACGAGCAGGTTTGCATTAGCAGCCCTGTACAGCTGCTTAATCTGCAAACCTTTACCAAGCAGAAGATAGCTGGATACAAAGAGTATTTGATCTTTTCAGGGATGATCTAAAGGAGAAAAATTAGGATGTTTAAAAAAAGTAAAGTACAGTTTGCATTCCAGGGGCTGTTTAACTAATGAAAGAGACTCAGCTGCTTACAGTAACGGAAACAAATAGGCAGAAACAATGAGGTAGAACTTTCTTTCCTTACCAATAACAAGATTCTGCTTTTGACCAGTAACAATGTAAAGCTTAAAGGATACTACACACAAATAGATTCATCATAAGACTTGGAGTTATCAGGAAGACTATAATTATTATTATTAATTCCACTGCACAGAGCAAAGGGTGTAATAGACAAACAAGACAAACACAGGATCTCTAAAGTGTTACTGAAGTTTGTCCCCGACCTTCAAACAAGAGCTGAAGTTCCTGGGTTATTTTTGCAACTTTTCTAATCCAAACATGTTACACACTGTTTTTCTTAATGCCTGTAGACTGAAACAGCTCTTGAATGAAATTTTGACATGTATAAGAGATCCAGTTATTTCCAAGATACATGTTAAATTTGTATTCATGCACTTGCCATTAAAACATTTGTTAGATGTCAGACTATTTTTAGACCAAACTGCAAATTTTCTAGAATCTTGCAGGAATACCATGCAAGACAACACATTAAAAGAATAAGTATTTCTGCAAAGGTTGCTCAGAAAGAAGCTACTACTACTTTATTCTCACCGTAAACACAACTCAAACCATTTCATTTTAGCTTTTTGAGCTTCCAACTAAAAATTTCCTTACTGGATCACATTTCCTAATGCTATCCATTGTGTCTTTACCTGGCTCATATGCAGGAAGAAAATGGTTGTCTATTTTCTCCCCTCCCTTCAGTTTTACTGTTAAGACCTATTATTTCAGTATACTAGACTACCATTCTTCATTAAAAAGAAAAAAATATGTTTTGTTCTGTATATGGGTGGGTGTTTTTTGAACTATAAGAACAGTATTGTTTATAAAGTTTTCTATAGATCAATTAAACTCTTACTGAAAGGTATAAGGAAAATGTTGGTGCTTCTGTGTATGTTGTAGTTAGTCATTCTGGTACAGAACTACAGGAGGGATGCTGCTATGGACAAATTATTAAATCATTAAAAAATAATTCCAATCCCAAGAAAGTCAGTTGTAGAGAAGTTTACCTGGGATTTCCTAGTTTAGTGCCTCATACTGGGCATGGCTTTTCTCCTGATCATAAAAAATTCTTGCAAACATTACTTTTTCACTTACTTGTAAATACATAAAGCCAATGTAAGACAGCAAAAAGGTCAAGTTGAAGCCTGATTTTTTGGATAGATCTCATTTACTTAATTCCAAATTAATTTTATTCAATCTAAAAGCATGTTTATTGCTAAATGCCATCAATTATTTAACAATGAGACAGCACAGTTGCAATTTTTGTGACCATAGTGAAGAGGTGCACTACTTTTCACATAAAAGAAATAATGTATTTCTGTGGTTTTGTTTTGTTTTTAACTGGAGAGTATACAGTACTTCCTCAGACTATACATAGCACAGTTACCTTGTTTTAGGGGGATCTGATATGCAGCATACCTTGGGAATCTTTTAATACTAGCAGGCTCAGCAGGTAGTCGATGCAGCCTTTCTCCATGATAAGAATAGCTGTGGGAAGGCTGAGGAATATGAAGAGGAAAATGAACAAACTATCTGCACTTCAAAGATTCCCTTCAGATGAAGCAGACAGAAAATCCACATAGATTACTGCAGAAGCTGTAGATGAAATTAGAAGTTGCCATCTTCAATATATGCATTTGCCTGGAGTATTCTTTACCTTTACATATATTAGGGTGGATGCAGCTGAAGAGATACACATTGCTTTTTTTTCTTTAGTCTGAAACTGTTGGGACTTTAAACTTGGGGCCTGTTAATACTGAGATCACGTTTACAGTCCAAAGAATTCTGTGTCCAGCATGTAGCAATCTTGATTATATTCCGGTCAGGATGTGGGAAAGATGCTATTAGAAACAAAACAATCAATTCACTTAGACAGTCCCACAAGCATGCTTTATGGCATCTGCCTCCTACTCATTTTAAGTGAGGTTTTATAGTGACATACTGGTGAAGATTAGTACACAACTGCAGGCAGATGCCCATGACTGATTCAATTGTTTGCACTGACACTCACAATTGCTGTAATTGCAACTGAAGTGATACAAGCCATGGCAAAAAACAAAGTGAAACCAACATTGTTCCTCAGAGATTTTATTAGCTGAAACCCAGAAACACACAATCCACTGTTTTTCCTTGGTAGGAATTCACCCCAGCATTTCCATTCCTGCAAACACTGTCCTTGTTGATTTAATTTAAGAAGATCCAAAAGGCCTCTTTAAAACAGAACTTGTGCAGTGAAGGCAATACATTCCGGCCTCATTTGTTTATAGAAATGTCTTTTCAGAAAACCTGATTAAAAGATAAAGCAGCAAATTTGTAGAAAATCACTAAGAACTTAATGTGATCCTACATAAAGAATATTTTAAGCTCTAGTGTGGTCCAAGCACAGCTACCATTATTCCTTTCTTCTTTTCATCCCCGAACTGCTTACACCATTAACGTTCCCAGTTGGTATTTCTGAAAAGGAGTGACCATCTTCTACAGCCTCTAGAGAGAAAGAAAGTGGGTGTTCAGAACTAGGTGGTATCCAAAACCTTCTGAGAAGAGTATTTTGCAGCCTGCTAAGCAAGTCCTCATGCAGTACTGAAGACTTTAACTGCCCACGCCACTGGTGGCTCAGTCCAGATGACCCATGTAGCAGTTGAGGATTTAACACATCCTCTCCCCATTTTCAAAAGAAGAGACATAGTTCAATGAAAACAGGAACCCGTTTGCAACATAACCCATATTGTAGAAGTATTTTTATCACCTTCACCCTGGACACTGGAAAACTTCCATTTAAATGCTCAAGGCTGTGATTTTATCTAGTCCTCATATCAACTAAAACCAACAAAAACACCAAAACTGTACTGGAAAGAAAAAAAAAATCTGATTCTGTCCTATGTTCATTTAACAATTTAATTATTTACATAGTGATGAAAGAATGCTGTTGTTGCAGTTCCCCACTTATATACACATTAATTGACTCACACTGATCAAGTGGGACACACAAGAGGCAAGGCAGCCATGGATGCAGCAAAACCTTTAACAAAATTTTGCATTCATTTTATTTAATAAATGAGATAATCTCCTCCCAGTATTTAAATTGGGATTAGACTTGCCCATATCTCAGAGAAGAAATATCTAAATCAACAACCTATTGCATCAGAAAGGAGTTTGGAGAAATGAACAGCAAGTGTTTCAAATGGCTCCAGTTACAGCACAGTACTGGAGACGGCCAAATGCCCAGACAAGTTCCCTATGGAGAGACTTGTCAGGTCTGATGCTCTGAACACGAGGCTCACACCCGCCTCTCATGCACACAGCAAGGGGAACACACCTTCTGTGTCAGCAGCACAAAAGAGATAAATGCTGGGAGTCTGCGTCAGAGACAACCAGGCAGCTACTTCTGCGGTCTGAGTAAGAGAGGCCATGGCACCGCTCTGTCCTGTGCCCGGGGGGGCAAGCCCTCAGCAGGGCACTCTGCTCAAAGGGACCCTTCTGCAGTCTCTGCGTGTGGTGCAATTGACTCCTGTCTATTAACCATCTGCCTTGTGTTTCCTGGAGAGGTTGACGATGTTACACTAGAAGATGGGCTGGGGTAGAGTGCTCCATTAAAAACCAAAATCTAGAGGGAGAGCACCTGTGGAAAAGCCATCAGTACCACAGCAGCACCTCCTGAGCAGGAGGCTGTGCAGCCGAACAGCTGCGATCGCCTCGCAGCTCTACTGCAGAGGGGTATGCTCCTGTGTCGTGGGCATGGCACCCTGAAAACCAGGCCTGGCAAAGTGCCTGGTAAAAGGCCTTTCCTCTCTAATGTAGGCAGGGCAGAGGAGCAGTATATTGTGACAGGCCAAATGGCGCAAGGCATTGCTGCCCTTAGTGGCTTTATTTGGGTAGCATTTAGGTTTCCAACCAAGTTCAGAACCACACTGTGGAATCACCATAAAAAAGCACTTCCAGGCTCAGGCTGAAAGAGGAAGAAATTTTAGTCTCACACTACAAAGAATGACTAAAGTATTCAGAGCTGTATGAGAAACTAGGGCAGGGACTGCAGCTGAACCCAGATGCCATGGGCTGAACTCGGGTTTAAATACAAGATCCCCATTCATACACGTAAATGCTGCTCCATATATTTCAGTAATCTCATGCTTGAAAGCGAGACCTTACCTTCTTTACTGCTTTTGTCTGAAGAAGTCAAGAACTTCCTTATGCCCTGTAGCCTCTGCCTGTAAGTAGAAACATGAATAAATCCTGCCATCCTGTGCACCACGACATGCAAATACTTACTTGTGGGAAGTAAGACTGTGTTACCACAAAATAATTAAAATCCAATTTAAATTTTAATTCTTCTGACACAGATGAGAAAATTCTGGCTCCAACAGTTTATTACTTCGGAACAACATCAAGCCTGAGTTTGTAACAAACTCTAATCCGGTTTATAGTCCCCAAAGCAGCATTTACTTTTCCCAAACTAATATTATCCGACAGCGTGTGTTATTACTCACACATCTAGCATGCCACATGGAGTACAGCTGCATGCACACTTACTACTTGTAGGGCATTCCTGCCATCGTAACCAGTTTGCGCCATGTCTGCACCAGCTAGGTACCAGGCATACAGCCCATCCACATCGCCTTTTGCTGTAAGGCTAGAAAAAGAATAATTAATATTGGTTCCAAATCTTTCAAGTCCATTTCATCGTGCTCCTGGGTCCCGGCAATTAGCTCAGAACAGGCTCAACATGGCTGCCAGGGTAGAGAGGTGAGTAAAGGAACACTATTACAACAGCTTTTAATAGCTGAGCAAGCAACACAGCTTGATGAATCAGTTCCTTAAATTAATAGGGCTGTGCTATAAGTACTTACAACAGGCTAGTTTCACATAGTGGGTGTGACTATGACCAAAGGGAGAAAAAAAAAAGTCATGCAGTTTCATATTTCACAACACAACATTTATCTCATGAAAGGAGTTGGGGGAGGGCAATGGCTAAATCAAGATGCAGCTGAGTATTTAAGGGCACAAGCAGATGTGCCAGCAATCAGAGCACCTTACTTAAAACCACTAAGAAACCCCCTTCACAAGTTTGCATAACTATGTTTGTTATCAGAAGTGATGACAGCATAGATATGTGATATCATTTAGACAGTAACACAGCTACTTTTTAAAAAATTTTATGACAGTTTTAAGTGGGCAGCAAAAAAAAGCTTTTTTAAGATAACCTCTATCTGCTGTATATAACAATAGAAACAATAGAAAGGATTAAAACAAAGCATATACAAATGAGTTGAAGTTTTCAGAGGAATGTACACCAGATTGTTTCTTCACACATCTGCTGATAGTCTCCTCCATAATACTTAAGGTTAATTTTTAACTTTTGATTTTGTAGAAGGGCTAACAGCCTGCGCATCTGAAAAAGCCCTACCAGCCATACCAAGCCTGTGGACAGGCTAGACTGGCAGCAATGCTGGAAGTACTGCCTTCAGTTTTGTTAAGAAACCAGCATCTGTCAGGCTTCAGACCTGAACTTGCCCTGTGCTCACAGATTGTTTCAACACAGCCACACTGATAATCATCAAGTGAGGCTGAATCTCATTAAGAGAGATGGAAACCTCCCCAAACTTATTAAGTTCAGAGTTTGCTGCCTTAAACAGTGCTCGCCGTGAGGGAACAGGAGACTGCTGGCAGCAGGGATGGAAGATGGTGATGGGCTCCTGCATATGACAACCAAGCCAGGCAGACCTGATGGAGAGTGGAGAAGGCCGGAAGATGCAACAAGCAGTCAGTCAGGTAAGCTTACAGAAGAAACCCTGAAAGTAAGACTGCAACATTCCCTGCTAGGCTGAAATCACTTCTGTTGGTGATTGAATCCCTTTAAGTTCCTGAAAAAACCTGTTTTCGGGGAAGTTGAAGCCTCTAATTACAACAGTCTGAGAAGAAAGTCAAAGAGAAGCTTTTGCTTGCAGCAGTCCCAGAGGCTGGGCAGGAAAAGGGAAAGCAAACTGTATTCCTCTGTACAACCCTACAAACCCTGAGGCAGGGCAGAAGGCCTACAGCTCAGGCCTTGGGGGGATGGGGAAGTGGCAGTGGGGTGCTACAAGGTTTAACAGCGCTTCAGTCTGGTATTATGAAGGAAAGGCTCAATAAATCATTAATGAAAACTGACATCACAAAAAAGTGTCCTTCAGAAGCAATATGGAAACAGAGGAAAACAAAGACAGTCTTAACAGGAAGCTCAGTGGGAAGTCCTTGAGGAAGCTACAGGAAAAAAGTAAACATCAATAAAGAAAAAAAGTATTAGTAAAGTAGAGGAGAAATTGCTTAGCAGCCACTTCAGAAACAGGAGAATGTTATTTACAAAGACAAGTCTCTTGCTGGTGACACTGAAAGATCCTAGAATTAAGGAAGGAACAAATAAATGAAAGGCCTATCTAGTGAGGGTTGTGAGCATCTCCTACACTGGACAAAAATGCAGTTTGCCAAACAATCTCACTGTTCAGCCACATGCAAAGCAAAAACCTGCATACCCTGGGCAATTCAGCTAGCATCACTGTAACTAACAGGGACTACTGCCCTTACATGAAAATTAACTACCTAACCTGTTCAGAAAGAGCAATTTAACCCACATTGCCAGAGGTCACCACTGTGCAGTGGTCTCCTTCCATGACATTAGAGCAATCCAGATACACAGAAGTACCTTCAATTTTGCAGCAGCCATTTAGTGATCAAGTGAGACCTGTATTCTATGGGAACTATGACCCAGAGAATACCAAGTAACATAGCTTGTGAGAAAATTTAGATACAGCTCTAAATAGAAGACATCTACTATTCATGAAATTGATTATAATCAAGAACACCACGAAACATTTTTTCCAGTTACAGATCACCATAGTCAAGTGAAGCACATCTGTATTTCTTTTACACACTAAGTGTACTTCATATAGTCAAATATATACGCTGAAAAGACCTATATGTATACTATAGGGACCTTTGCTCTGTATTTTTCCTCAGAGATAGTTATGGCAGCAATTCAACAACAGTATATCCTCTAAGCAGCAGGTCCATCGTTCTCGTATCATGAAATGGATTAAAATTAGCTATAATATACACTTGTCAGGATGCAGAACCTGTTTTGTTGACAAAGAACTACATATGTTTTACTACACTGTTGGATACCTCTTACAGCAGATAATGCCAGGTACACTGCCTGATCAATGACCCTTGCATTTAGAAAAAACTGTACCCATTTCACAGTTTCAGCACAGCTAACATAGCCGTGATGATGACAGAGCTATGATAACAAGGACAGTGATAATATAATTATGCTCTCTGATTTTGTGCCTCCTGTCACACTAGCATCAAGCAAACGCATTACAGCAGCTGGTGTTTACTGCTCTGTTACTGTCAAGGTATATCAAATCAGGATCGAAGCTGCTCAGGTTGCTGTGTGCTTGAACAAGGGCCAGAGCAGTTCTGGATGTGGGAAGGAATGAGTATAGTTAAATGACATCTTGGGATTCCCTCCTGCCTGCTCAGGTACTAGGATTTTATCCTTCCTAGGGAACACAAAGCTCTTATTTTCAGTGATTCTTCTGGTGATTCAGTGATTTCTTTTCTCAGTGTTTATTTCAAGCAAAAGGAAATACTTTCTGGTTTCAAGTTTATCATTACCCTGACAGAAGAGATTTTTTGCTTTTTTTTTTTTAAAATGAAAATCCTCAAGAAGCAAGTTAGAAGTCCAGCACAAGGCATGGGCTGTTCTATCCTGAGCACATTTGTGAGTGCTGCTTTTAGTCACTATCTTAATTTTGCTTTCAGTTGAGACAAACAGATTTCTTTCAAAGACAGTAGGCATTAGAAGCTTGGTCCCAATTCCCACAGAAGCATCTTTATTCCTCCTCTCTCAGCCTTCCCTCCTAAGTTTATGTTAAATTGAAGTGTCTTATTCTGAAAGTCACAGAATCACTACGTTGGAAAAGACCTTTAAGATCACTGAGTCCAACCATACCTGTCCTCTACTGAACCATATCCCTGAGCACCTCATCTATTCATCTTTTAAACACATCCAGGGTCGGTGACTCAACCACCTCCCTGGGCAGTCTCTTCCACATCCTGACAACTCTTTCAGTGAAGAACTTTTTCCTAATGTCTAATCTAAACCCGCCCTGGTGCAGCTTAAGGCCATTCCCTTTTGTCCTATCACCTGTTACTTGGCTGAAGAGACCATCGCCCACCTCTCTACAACCTCCTTTCAGGTAGTTGTAGGCTGCAATAAGGTCTTCCCTCAGCCTACTCTTCTCCAGGCTAAACAACCCCAGTTCTCGCAGCCATTCCTTGTAAGGTTTGGTCTCCAGCCCCTTCACCAGCCTGGTTGCCCTTCTCTGGGCACACCTCAGAATTTTGATGTCTTTCTTGTAGTGAAGAGCCCAGAACTGGACACAGCACTCGAGGTGCAGCCTCATCAATGCCAAGTACAGGGGCACAGTGACTTCCCTGGACCTGCTGGCCACACTATTTTTGATACATGCCAACATGCCATTGGCCTTCCTGGCTACCTGGGCAAGTCAATGATTTTGAAAGGCTGCATCCTTGTATATTATATCATAGCATTTTATGAGATCTAAAATATGAAAGGGAAAGCTGGTTTGGCTTTATGCCCCTATTTGATTTTGTGAAGTACAGATTTGAACTGAGCATCTCAATTACATACAGGTTTTTTTCCTTTAAAAAACCAAAGTAGCTGTTTACCAAACTCCAGAACTTGAGAAGCTTTCAGAATAAGTCAGAGTGCCCCAATGTATGTAGTCATGGTTTAATTTTGAAGACAGATGACAATACTACTGCAATATTGTTGGGGAAGACAGCAGGCCTGCTAGCAGCCTAGCTCTCTTCTCCCAAGATTTAGGCCCTGACAATATTCTTCTGTTCCCATGAGACAGGAAAAGTTACTCATGCTGAGAGGATCCTAATAATCACATTCTCAAAACACAGCGGCCTTGTTGATAAGGGTACAGGCTGCCCTAAACCAAGAAGCAGTTATGGAAAGGTATTTGGGAGTAACAGAACATGTTAAGAACCAACCATAACAAGAGGATCAAAACAGCAGGTGTGCGGATACTTTTAGGCATTAAAAGTAAACTAACGATATTTAGCTATAAGATAGGTTTATCAGAACTCGGTATAATTACTAACCAATCAATACGGTGTGAACAGTGTGTGTAACTAATTAGCAGTTTTTTAGCTTGCCACGTTTGTAGTAAAAAAGGTATATAATCTCTGTGATTTCACCTAATAAAATGGCTTCACCTAAAATTCATCTCGAATTGCGTGTTGCTCTTTGCCAGCAGCTACACAATATGAGAAGAGATTGTGACATTAACAGATTGCTAACATTGAGGCCCTCTTTCTCATTTCAAAACAAAGCCATGAATCAGATAACAAACATCAACAAAGTTATTCTAAAAATCAGACTAACACCTCTCACTTAGAAAGAAATCAGAAAGTGAAACCATTAAAGATTTAGTAACTATCCTGATGAAGCTGTACAGCTCTCAGTTCTGGCTGGTACTCCTTTACCTCTCAAAAATGCCAAAGGAGCATTATCTCCAAAATCTTCCAACTGAACTAATTCTATTCTAAAATCATGAGTCTAAACAGAATGAAGCTGAGGAGACAGCTTTAGAACACAAAAATCACTGTTGATGGTTATGAAAGCCAGTTTGTTTGAGGATAGCTAAGTAGCAAGGGGGAAAATGTGATTGTAGCTTCTAATTCAGAGAGCGCTGTATGGGAGGAAAAAGCTGAGTTAAATAAGTGCAGGAGCTTATCAGAAAGCTACATTCATCTAAAAGTCAAGAACCTGACATGCTGCCTTAGTGACAAATTCAGACTGGTACAAATTGCAGCTTAAGTCACATTGCAAGATAGAAGAGATGTAGGACAATGTTCAAATCAGGCAGAGGGAAGATGCTATTAACAGCTTGTTCTGTAAGCAGCCTAAACCATATAAACATGTTGACTGTCATGAAGGTGACCGTGCCTGCAAAGAGAAGGCTGAAAATGAGTAGGTAAGAGGTAGAACAAAGAAGTGGGCCTAAATATGCTGGAAAATTAGTGTATCAGTCAGGTAATATGAGAATACTCTAGAAAAAGTATCTAAGACATTTTGGCAGGAGGTCAAGCATCTCAAATGTAATAACTTTTAGGCATCTGAGTAACCCTCTGTGGAAAAAGCTCCCCTTGGCATGCCAGGTCCTCTAAAACAGCAGAGGAAAGCAAACCCCTCAGCTCTGCAGGAGTTCTGTATGGAAGAGCCACTGTTCACAGACAGTCTAGCACACTGAAGCTTGACCACTGCTTCAGGCTGGCTGTGCTCCTGGAACATGCCTGCAGTGAGGTCTGTCAGTGTGCATGCCTTTGGGTCACGGCCACTACTCCATCTGCTAGCCCGGAGAGCCACAGCCCTGTCTCTCAACCAGCATTGAGATGGAAGTCTCCTTCCCCTCTCCCCCTGAGCATGCCACTCCATGCCAAGTCCCCATTCAGCCTCTGCACACACATACACTCCCACTCTCTGTCTGGAAGATTTACATTGTTTTTATAATAAACGTACTACTATCAATGCAAGTTCAAAATATCTTCAGTGTTTATTATCAAAATACCAGCTTTGAACAACAGGAGCAGATGCAGGGTATCCAATCCTCCTTGAAATGCTGTAACAAACGGCATCAGAAATACTTTGTTTAAAGTGCTCTTGTTTTCTGTTGGTTGGTTTTTTTTGGACATACTATTCCCAGGTCAGCTAGCCAAACTGGTTCTGCATGTGGCACTGGGCCTGAGGAAGGGGCCTATCTACTTGCAGAAGAACATAGTGCCCCTCACCTTCTTGGCAGATGGAAACTATGCAAACTGAGGGTTTAGTTCTGCCCTAACTCAGAGTGACCTAGGAAGCACGTATTTTAACTTCATGGTGAAAGTTGTGTTTGCCTAGTCTCCTCAGAGTGTTATAACAATGGAAAGACTCCAGCTAGTAGTTCTCAACACCAGAATTACTCAAAGGACAGAGTCCATTCCCTATCTAGAACATACATAAACTTTACCTTGACCTTATAGTTTTGTAGACAATATACAGCACTGGCTGGTTCCTACTAGTATCATGGTTTCCTTCCAAGTCCCAATACAAAGATCAGTACTCAGGATTTTGGTGGGTTTTTTGGTTTTGAGAAGACAATGATAAGAAGTAAAAGCTATAAGTGATTTTTAGGAAATACATGAAACTTTCTTACAATTTTCAGAGTAATTTCTAATTCAGGACCCCTACTGCAAAAAATAAAACCTGTCATCTTTTTACATAAAATATATCCATATTATTAAACCAATTTATATATTAAAAGCAACTGTATGGAAAACCAGGTTTAAAAGAGGATTAAATCCACCTAATATTAAACACAAACGTGGTGAGCAGTTGTTAAATAAGTTTTGCAGTTAAAAATATTTGTCTCCGATTTAGTTATTTTTAAGAATGATATTATGTTAGAGTAGAAGCTATTCCAATATAAGTGAAAAGTATATTTTAAGAAAATAAAAGTGATACATTGTGTAGCTTTATTCTCAAATAGAGATGCTATTAAATCACACCTTGCACGGCTTCCTCCACACCCTTTCTAAATAAAAGCGCTTAGAGGAAACAGGGCATATTTGCTCCCAGTTCACTTACCCTCACAGTACTCCCTACTTTGGAACTCTCAAGTTACTGGTGCTCTGACACAGAGCTTATTTTTAAATTCATCACTTGTTTCCTCATAATTAGTCCAGCAAAGGGACAGCCACATTATGTGCCAGGGACCCAGATGTTTCTTGGAAGTTATCAATGCTGTTCTCCATTTGGAGAAACTTTTCTGAAAAACCATCCCACTCCCTCCCAATTCCAGGGCCACCTCACTTTATATCATATTTACCTGCAGAGTGTTGTTCCAATGTTCTCCAAGTCATGGCTTGAGAGGTGAGCTCCTGTTTCTCGTAACAAATTAATCACTTCTATGTGCCTTTATGTAAGGAACAGAAAAAACAGAAATTGTCTTGACTGGCAGGTTCCCCCACCCCCCAAATCCAATGTTATTCACATACAGACAGTGAAAGTTCTTATATGAAATTCATCAGCATCACAGAAAAACTAAATCTTTACCAAGGTGACACGGGTAGTAAACAGATCTGCCCTCCCTATCAAAGGATCAGTCACGTACTGAACTCATGGCAGTGTTAAGTTCAGCTCTGAAAGAAAAGACATATCCTTTCTTTTCAGAGAATTTTTGTTTTCTTTGCCTTAGTGCTAGTTTAATTTAACACTTGAAATATTAGCAACTGAATTACACACCAACAGTGAGGACACTTACTACCTAGCATCATTCCTGTATTTTACAGAATACAATACCTATATACACAATGCCCATATATACACCAGTGTTACATAAAACATACGTCTTGCAGAGAAGCAAGGGGGTTAGGGTAATATAGAGGCTAAACAGGCTTTTAGAGCTTCAAGATTGTGGTAAGTATTCTTATGAACCTCCCAAAAAAGCACAACTTTTCCTAACCCCCTCCTCCCAATAACTTTACTATTTATTTCCACCTGAAATCTTCAGGAGGTCTTATTTGTCCTTTCCCTTGAGATAAGGGAGCAAATAGAAATTTAAGCACTACCAGTCAACTCCTATATCATAGTGAGATGCTTGAGAAAGTCTATGGAAAAGGCTGGTCTCTAGAGGCTCTGTCATGGGTAAAAAATAACATGACAGTTGAAAAATGTGAAAAACATGATGTAGTAAAAGTTTTAGAACTAGGTTTCAAAAGGAAGTGACAATGTGATCCTCTGCTAAACAAATTATCTAGCTCACAAATCCAAATACAGCTTTTTCTTCCAGAGAGAACATGATGACACCAGTAGATCAGGAATAGTTTCATAGTTCCTCTTTAAAGTAAGTTGAAAATAACAATAACAGTTCAAAATTATGAGTTAGGCATATAATTGTAATAGGAAATATATGGGCTTTCCCACCCCATTACCTAAAAACTCATCTGTATTATTTAAAAATAAAAAATAAGCTTACAAACAAGTTCTGCTTAATCCCTTCCATTTTCTCAGGGGTAGCTATGGACCTTTCCATTTTAGAATAGGAATAAACTGCTTATCTAATCTCTCTGCTTCTTTTTAGGAAAATCCATCCTGAATGAGAAGTTAATTTACAGTTATCCATATTAAGCCTATGTAAGCTCATATGTTTTATATAAGAATTTCTGAACTAAGAGAACTGTACAGATGCCATAGGAATAATTTTGCTTTTCCAAACATAGGTTATTTAACCTACCAGACAGATTTATTTAATTTGTACTTTGTTTTAACTGACAGCCAAAAAATAAAGGTTTTTTTCTTCATTTCATGGCAAAGCATCGCTGGAACAGCACATGCCACAGGTTTGTTCAGTTATCTAAAATATTTTCTCAGGTGGGTACCTTACAACATTACTAGTCATCCACAAGCATCTCCTAGAGCCAGTAAATAACAGCACAGCTTCCTGTTTTTCAATCTGGGCTGAAGAATGAATCCTACATGTATGAAATTTTTAGTTCAGTCTTAAACAGGACAGTAAATCCCTAAAAAGAAATTTGACCTAAACCAGATTAAAATTCACTGCAGCTCACTTTAGGTACAGAACTGAACATGGGGAGTTCTGCTTTCTCTCCAGTGACTGCCCTGCACTATTCTCATTTCCCACCTTATACTCAAAACCACAGCATGAAATCAGCTTTTTTTAAAATAAAAGCTATGCTATGGGACAGCTCTAAAAGACAAAAAGCAGAAAAGCATGTGATGTTGTGTGGTATCTTCCCTCAATGTGCTGCTATTATGAAGTCCATATCTTTGGATTCCAGCAAAAAGCCAGGCTTTTCTTTTTCCCTACTGTAACTGTTCATGCCTCACTGGTAGCAAGATTCCCTCCAGAAACCACTGCATGTCCCACCTATGCCATACAGCTATTACTACTCTGAGTGGGCCTTTATAAAATCTTTGACACAATTAGACAGGTCTGGGGGCATTTTCCCCATGTTTATCACAACTAATTTAAATGAGGAAAAAATTTAGTTTGAAATAAAATAAATCTTTTAGCATTAAAACAAACAAATGTTTACAATAAATGCTCACAATAAAACATTCCTAAATAGAAGTACAATGTCCCAGTGACTGGGAAACATTCAAAATCATGTTTCTTGGTATAGTGGGAAATAACAAATAGCGGTATGACATGTTCGCTAAGTGAAGGGTAAAGGAGAGAAAGGAGTAAGGACAAATAGTAATGTGCAACCTAAAAGTGTTAGATTTAGTACTGTGATTATGAAGAGCAGATCCACCCAAGAAAGTAAACAGACCACCTCTCACATCCCCATTACTTCAACATATAGAGAAAAGTCACACTACAGCTTATTCCTACTTGCACACAAACGGTATCTGCATTCTGCAGAAGCTGAAGACCTGTCTAGAGTACCACTTCTGCTGTCTTTCTTGTACCTACAAGAGCATTATTCATATTTCAAGAGGCTGCCTGTGAATTTTCTGATACTGTTATGTCCAAGGCCATAAGAGGTGTTTGTCTTTAGAAGTTGTTTCTATAAGTGATGTTCTCCAGAGTAACCACTGGACAGTGAACGTTCAAGGCATAGAGGGAAGGCCGACATCATGTTAGCCTAGGGTGCAGAGCTACTTGTCCAGTCTAGCCCCATCCAATAAGCAAAACCATGAGGAGCTATTGTCACAGAATGGTAGGGGTTAGAAGGGACCTCAAAAGATGATCTAGTCCAACCCCTCCTTTCAGAGCAGGATTACCCAGAGCAGGCTGCACAGGACAGAATCCAGGCAGGTTTCAAATACCTGCAGGGATGAAAACTCGACAACCTCTCCTGGCAGTCTGTTCCAATACTCTGCCACACTCACAGTAAAGAAGTTCTTCCTCATGTTTAGGTGGAGCTTCCTATATCCAAGTTTGTGCCCACTGCCTCTTGTCCTGTCACTGAGAACCACTAAAAAAAAAAAAAAAAAAAAAAAAAAAAAAGACCTCATCCTCCTGACACCCACCCCTCAAGTATTTATAAGTATTGGGAAGATGCCCACTCAGTCTTTTCTTCTCTAGGCTAAAAAGTCCCAAGTTCCTCAGCTTTTCTTTGTGAGAAAGATGTCCTAGTCCCCTAATCATCTTCATAGCCCATTTTTGTACCCCTCCAGTAGCTCCCTGTCCTTCTTGAACTCGGGAGCCCAGATCTGCACACAATATTCCAAATGAGGCTTCACCAGTGCAGAACAGAGGGAGACAAGAACTGCCCTTGACCTGCTGGACACGCTTTTCTTGAACACCTGGGAACTGTTCCTGACTCCCTTTTCTTATTGTGTGGCTCTTGGTCAGACACAGGCTATACAAACAATGCTGTTTTGCATGCACTACTTAAAGTAGCCTTTTGATACTACCACTGTCATTTATCCACACTCTGAAGAAAAACACAAATAGACCAAAAGTGGTTTTAGTGTCTTGTCCCTGCTAGATGCCATTACTGATAATCCTGGAGATAAAAGCCATGACCTATAGTAATATTTTAATGGATCAATAACAAATTGAATGATTTGGTGTGGTCTTCTACATTCACTGCTATGAGTGAAATTTGAGATGCAGATAAAGACAGTTACCAGTTCACAAGGGCTCTGGACTTGCAGCAATCAAGGTGCCATGCAGTACATATCATCTTAGGCCTTGACTTGGCAGACACTTATTAAAAGTGAATCAACTTCAAAAGGGATGAGTCACCCATGTGAAATTAACACTCGTGTAAGAGTTTGCAGGATTGGGGCCTTAGGGTGTACACCTTCCACCAACTCTCTTTAAAGAAATGCAGGTGTAATGTATATCCAAACTTGACTGGCTTCATTCTTTTTAATGCTTGGTCCCCTAGCAACTGGAATGGTTATGGCAGGATCAGTTTAGTTTCACTTGCTGGGTTTTCTGCATGCTATCAGTGGGAATTTTATGCTCAAGTACTGTAAGGGACAGGCTTTGGTGCACTTCTAAAGTCAGCAGTGGTTAGATTTTTCACTCTGCCTTAGATTTCCTGAAGTAATGTAAATGTAACCTTGCAAAATATCAAGTATTTAAATTCATATTTACGTGGGAGGTAATTTTACTGCCCTAATCTGATGTTCTCACAGCACTGTATGAGCAACTCCTCATTTTCAACCTTTTACCACTGCTCTACAAGTAAATGGAAGTACTTTTACTACATAATATACACAATTTTTATTCAAGACATTTTCCTGCTTAGAGAATTTCTGTTATTAAAAAAATATTATTCTATTGTTTTGAAAATGAATTATCCCTTGAGGGTACTCTAAGAAATTAAAGGAATGCTACTAATTTTGATATGTCAAGCAACTGGCCTAAATTAACAGTGGTCTGTTTAGCTTCATGCATAAAGTGAATGAGACAAGCAAATTGCAGAGTTACAAATGAAAGAGTGGAAATGCAGTAGTTTATTTCTTATTTAGAAAGGGACTCCACATTTAACCATCTGAAGAAACAAAGAGTCATTTAAAGTAAAAAAAATTAAGAGGCTATCATTGATATAGATCATGTTGCTGGTCCACTAGCTGACAGTGCTATGTTAAGAAGCTTTTAAGAAGAGACGTAACTCCTGATCATCGTTACAAATTATTAAATGGAAAAGAGAAATCAGTCATTATATAGGTTTGCATGCTAGGTTAAAAGGCAAGTCACTGAGAAATGTGACATAAAAAACTGGAAGAAAGCTATTTTTAAGATAAGTGGATACTGTACTGCAGTTAAATGCCAATTAAACAAATATTAATTATCAGAAAATGGAATTAAGCTGATGCAATATTCTGTAAAATTGAGAAAGTGTTAAACATTTAAAGCACTGACTGCTTGTTAAGATCTGTTTCCCCTGTTCCCTCTCTGCCACTTTGTACACTGCATCAGGATAATGTCTTCACTTTCAGCACACAACTGTTTAATAAGTAGAATTGAAATATTTCTGTAGCAGAAATCATTTTAATGGGTAGCGAATTACACACATATACAGCTGCCTGGTTCTCCTTTATATGCTTATCAGTGTGAAATGCTGTGTGAGTATACAGCAGATCATAAATACACGTTTATGAGATCAGTTCTAAGTCAACTCTTCCTCTCATTCCAACAGTTGAAACAAAAAGAGAAACTGAAAATGGTTATGGTGCAGTTTCCTTTTACAACTCCCTATATCAAAATGGGTGTGCAGTTTTAAAGAGCTTAAGAGTCATAGTAGGAGTCTAATATGGGAGTGGCAATGCTAAGGAATCCAAACAACAAGCTCATGTGAAATTCCTCAGGCGGTAGATGGGTGTGGTAAAAAACGTAGGTGCCTGATTTGCAGGAACATCTAATGGTATCTAGTGCTTTAGCATTTTCTCACATTGGACTGGAGCCACCTCTATTCCACTGCGAGGTTATTTGTTTGATTTGCTGTCGGGCTTGTTTTCGCTTTAAGACTTTAAGGGTTTGCTACTGAAGGGCTTACATATTCATGAGATAAAGCAGCGACTACAAAGCCATAGGCGACCATGGAGTAGGTATGGCAATAGCCAATAGCACAGTGTGGCCACACAGGACTTCAAATCTCAAGTTAAGAGAGCCTGACGAGTTTCCTACATCTGGTCTCAGAGAGAGGAAAAGCCTTCGAGTTATTCCTGCAGCCAATGCAAAACCAGGACTGTCAGACCTCCCGAGGAGCCAACTCCAGCCTGACAGACCAGGAGAACTTGTCAGCAGTAGACAGCTGTAGGAATATTTGGGGACAGAAATCCGCAATGACCATGAAAACTGAATGACTCCAAGCTCCTTTAGAGAAAAAAAAGCTTCTCTCCTGCCATCATACAGACTGAATACAAGATAAGGAGCTGAAAGTGGATCAAAGAAACAAGAGATTAGGGCATGCAGCTTCTAACATGTTAGAAGACCAATGGCTTCGTGAATCCTCAGGCTATATAAGTTAATTGTTTTAAAATTAAATGTTGATAACTGATAACTTTTATATTCTTTGCTGTGGCCATTCCTTAGGACCACACATCACAGAAAAGACCAGTAAGTCGCACATCCGTGACTACCATTTAAGAACTGCTAACATCCAGAACAGGAAGAGGAAATCCACAGAGCTGGCAGAGCCACACAGCCATCCCATGTAGTTATGAGGGGGTGGAAGGGGAGAGAAAAAAAAAAAAAAAAAAAAAAAAGTAAAATCAAAGAACCTGTCACCCAGCAAGAAACTCAGGAAAGCACTGGGCAAAGGGAAAGATTAAAACATGTCAACCTACAGGTATACTCTGAACCAGCTGAAACAGTCAGGTTTTGATGAGAAAGTGGAGGACAAAGAAAGCTGACAGCCCATGGTCCTGCACTTTCATTTCTGAGAGTTAAAAGGAGTTTAAATTCTGCATATCTGCTTTCATTTCATATTATCTTAAAAAACACTCTACATTTAGGGTGGTCACATCCTTTGTTACAATGCTGGTTTGTGTTATATTATCTGCTGTCATTTACAATACAACTGCTGAGACAAAACAAAGGGATAACTTTAAATCCAAAATGATAGAAGGTTTATAAACTTTATATAAGTGGTATATAAATTATTTTGTTACCTGAACTCGATCGCATTCATCAGTGGGGTAGATCCATATCTGTCTCTAGCATAAACAGTTGCACCAGATGTCAACAAATACTCAACTAATGGTAAATGTCCTTCAGAGGCTGCGATATGAAGTGGAGTTCGGCCATCATAGTCTCCACAGCTCAAGTTGCCACCCTACAAAAGGACAGATCCTTCACATGCTGAAAAGATAATGGCTGCACATTAAGCTGTTGGTATAACAGTAGATGCATACACCGCATTGTAATTCTGCCACCAAAGTGTTAAGCTTGTCAAACGTACTTAAAGCTTATCTTGTTAGTATTGTTTTAGCACCAATAAAGATATTTATTCCACCTTCTGCATGTTCTCCCCTCTACACATATTTTCATTACAGCCCCTTCAGATATGCTCTTTATTACAGGATGCCACACAGCAGCTTTGTGCCCATGATCTGCTAATTTTACTTGTCTTAGTGTATTGTTATTTTCAGAATATACTTATCCTTTCTTGAGGCCCATTATCAAAGTCTCAAGAGTAGGGTAAACCAAGGCAAAGAGAAAAAAATAGATGTAGAAGATGATATGGGGAAATGCCGGTTTCTTTTTCAGGTATAACCCAAGCCAGAGATATGGGGGGAGCTAAAAATCCTGAATTAGCACTGCACTGTGTTTTGCTTAAATATAATTTTCAAGGTTTTTTTTTTAATCACAACAGATTTACATCCAAAAGCTAGGTAATATGAATATACATAAAGTTAAGCAGCACAAACCATCCTGAAGTGTTCCAAAGTTAGCAGATAAGAACTTGCATTTTAACCTACCTGCATTTTCACAGTTCAAAAGAAAATGTAAACAGCTAAGAATGAGATAGGGGAAAGAACATACCTGTTTTGAAAGGCAAAGACTGGGGAACCTAGAAACCAACTATATTAGTCAAAGCACCTTGATTCTAAGACTTAGGTAGTTGCTTCCCAGTGAGCATAACTTCCTCCCATCATTTACAGCTCTATTTAAACATTCATGCTTTGTATAAATTGTTAATTTTACATTACCATTTCTGCGATGGCTCTTATTGCGTCTATGTCACCCAGTTTAGCTGCAGCACAAGCCAAAGGTGGAATTAATGCATCTCTTATAGCTTCTAACTCCTGAGAAACAAATAAAATTAAACATTTAATATCAGTCTCACCTCTAATATGATTGATGTTCAAGTCATAAAAACACTGCCCTTGCTTTCATGTAAAGTTTTCAAATTAGTCATTTGGTTATTTTAAAATGGCAGCATTTAGTTCTTGGAAGGAAAGAAGTCTCATGTTTATTTCACATTTGATTGGTCTCACATTCATGAAGATTTATATCCCTCCCTGGCAACACTGCAATTACCTGATATCTATATATACACCACTTAAGCTGCACGTACTAATTACCATCTCTGTACTGCCATAGTTACACATCAGTAGAGTAAGAGAAACAGTGTTGGTAGGATTTAGAAGAGACCACACAGTCCAGTTTCCCCAAGACTGGTTCAACCATCTGCATGTGATTCCTCAGATATTGGTGTAATCTGTACTTCCAAACCTCTGCTGACAAGCCCCATAGGGTCCCCTAAATATCCTCCCATTTATCGCACTTACTAAAGAGCTGCACATTCAGTACTCATTAGCTACTACGAATCCCATCTTCCCTGAAACCAAGCCAAGCAAAAAGCAGATATTTGTATCTTACAACCAATACTGTGTTTTCTGATTTGCCAGTCAGGAGGGACTAATATTAAACACCACAAATTACACTTGTGCAGTGCTTCCTTAGTATGAGCCTTCTATGACCGCATGTACAATTAAGCTGTTTTACCCGTTATTATTTGGATTGCTCCAAACTGTCAATACATTTGACCACAAAAACACAAAGCACTTTTTCATATCATTGATACCCCGAATTACAGCAACTGTTGGAGTCTTGTTATTGCAACCAGACAGCCAAGAAAATAAACTCAAGATGGGACTACAAAGAGGAAAAAAAAAAATGTTAATGCATTTTAAATTAAAAACATCTTAATGTTATGCTTGTCATTGTGTCCTTTCTTCCTAACCCAACTGGTTAGCTGGGTCACTCCGTACTAAAAAAATAATATAAAGTCTCCAGTGTTGCATTTTTCTTCCAGCTTTGCTGTTCATCTTTATGCTACATTAATATAACTGAGTTTACAACTTTACATGAGTTCAATTTTAAATATTTAACTATATACCTCCTTGCTGCTGATACTTAGAGATTTGGCAATCACTTGAATAAACTTGCTATCTCTCAGAGAGATCTTGGCTCCTGTGGGTACAACAGTCTTTTCTCCTCTTAGATTCTCACTCAGCATCTGAAAAGCAGGCAATCAAATCCTTTGTTAGCAGAGGAAAAATATGGTAGTCGGCTCAAAAAAAAAAACCACCACCAAAAACTTAGGATCGAGTTAGAAACATTTTTGGCCAAATTATGAAAACTAATTGAATGCAGACAAAAGATTAAAGAAATAGTTACTGTCCCATGAAGGCTGCAAGTTTTAAAAGACAAAGGAGAAAAAAGGGACAAATGAAACTTTCTTCTAAAGCAAAGAAGCCAAAAATAAGCACATAAGAAAACACCCCCATTTTCAGAGCATGCAGACAAGAGTTCCTTAGCAGGATAAGCTGCCTACTTAAAACCACAAAGATAGTGAATAGCAGAGTGAGGCTTTAGACCAGAATATTCTAAAATGCTGCCTTTTGCTGGTGCTCCTACAGAGACTGTGCACACAGGCCTCAAAGCAAAGCCCAGTGCTGCCTGTGGGTCACCAGGTATTTCAATGGATTTTCAAACAGCTCCCTTAGCCCAGATTTTGTTAAATCTGGCCACAGAGCTGGCTTTGAATGCAGAGGGTCTGTGGTAGCATTCAATACTACAGCAGACATTTAACAGTTTGTGGGATGGATGTATCCAATCCTACTAGGGGAAAAAACCCAAACAAGCCCCCCAAAAGGTCAGCCAATTCATGTGTAGAAAGTACTTGAACATGGCAATAAAATGAAAATACTTAAACAGACAGGTTCTGGGAAATCTGGAGAAGAGGGAGAGAAGCCAGTCATTAAGAAAAAGCAACCAGTTTCCTCAATTCTGACAATTTTACATGCTGGCACTCTTTCACGAAAGGTTGCTGATGCAGCTATACGACACGTGGTTATTTCAATTAGAATTTTAAAAAGCAGGATTGTGAAAGTTTGCAAGAAACAGATGTGATGTTGGAAGGAGGAATGCCCCAGATTTACTTATGTCTAGGCATGCCCTTTATTTAAAAAAGCTCTCCAAGCACTGACAGCACTGTAGCTGTCTGCTGGAAGCCTCCCATTTACGTGTAACTCAGAGGATACCAAGTGTTTTGGCGCACTTTTAGAGTTTGACAGGTTGAGATCATTGCTTTGCACAGGTAACCTTAGCAATTGGCACCTGTGCTAAATGCACCCAGTGCGAAGCCCTGTGTGCCTTCCTCAGTCCTACCAGCTCTGCAGCCATTTGCATGTGTCTAGGGGCACATTCCTTGCTTCTTCGTGTTGAAAGAGAATCCTAAAATAACCACATCAGCTTCAGGAGAGCTTCCATCTCTTGGGATACTATTGTTTGGTGATATGTTTAGCTGAAGATATTGCCACAGACAACATAGTTCCAGGCTTCCTTCTTCTCCTGGTCTCTACCACTCATTCCTGCCCAGGCAATGCTGCACACTGCTCCCTTAGCTGTGACAACACAATTGTTTGGGGGTCTGTACAACAAGTCAAATGAAGAAACCAATCCTGCTCTAACTCAAAATTGCAAAAGATACTTTGTTTTTCAAAACATATAAAGGAGCTCCCAATACCATCACACAAAAACTGTATAGCACATTCTGAAGGGCAGCACGTGAAGACACAAGAGTCCCTTGTGCCAGTAGTACCTAAAACATCCTGTCACCAAGTCCTCACTTGAGTAAGCCAGCTATCTCACCTCAGTAAACTGGATCTCAAATTGAGTTTTAACTCACTCACCTGGGCAGAAAGCCAGCTGGGAAAGTTTCTCCTGTCCCAAGTCAAATAATCCTCTGTGCAAGATTAAAGTCTGCATTAAAAGACAGGCTAATACATGTATGTTTCAGGGTCCATGAGGGTATCAAAGGGGCATCAGTGAAGAGCCTGGGTTATTAAAGTGTGTATACAAACACGCATGCAACACCAGTACTCTTCACACAGCACTATGTTGCCTGTCAAGCATGTTCTTGCACAGAGTATGTTCTTGCCATCCTCACCAAAGAAGCACGTTACCCATTTTTCAGAGCCAGGGCTTTAGCAAACAGCTGAAAACTCAGAGTCTGAAACTCTTTCTGAGCATGTTAAGTGATACTTCCAGCCACCCCGCTTATGATCACAGGTATCCAAATATGCTTGTCTCAAGAGTTGCTTCTGGTTGGAAGATAATAGTGATCAAATTTATTTCAATTTTAATAAAAACAAAACACCATCGTAAGATACACATGTGCCTGCAGTGCTTAAGTCTAGAGGGTGACTCATCATGATGTCATCTCCCCAAGTGTCAGGATTATGATTTCGCTGCACACAGGCACTACAACACACACATACCTGCAGACTGCTGCTCCACTATCTAACTCAATGCTATAAATGTCTTTTAGAAAACAAATACAATGAATAACTGTATAATTTGATGAAGAAAGCTTTAATTAAACATCAGTGAACAGTAAGAACATTGTTAAATGACTTATAATTTTAAAATCAGTTACAACTGGTTCTTAAGATAATCCTCTTTTTTTATGTATTTATAAAGTGTATGTCCACTTAAGAGAAAAAACTGAACACTGTCATGAGTAATGCTGTATTGGAAGAGGCTGTAGGCAATATTTATTTTCAGAATTAGCTTTGTGCCAATGAGTCTTGAATAGACTCTATACCATGGTAAGATCAATGACAAGAACTTTGTTGACTTCGGTGGAGTTGGGATTGTGTCTCATGAATTTCCACATATGGGGTTTTAGTATAGAAAAGTCCAAGGTAAACTACCACAGTTTAAAGACTGCATTTTTATTGCTCAGTCACTGTCTTCACATGACTTACGCAAAGAATTCCCTCCCTATCTATATACATTCATTTGCTTAACAGTACTTTGCTTCAGAAAAACCCACGTGGTGACATTATGGCTCTGGAACCAATTGCTTATAAATGCAAGGGAAAAGCTCAAGGCATTCAGCTAAGCAGAAGTTAGCACAGTGGATGAGAAAGTTAAAGCCCTTCAAGGTCACACTGAAATACTTACCTGCCTCTTCTCCTCCCAGCTAAGCTCACTCTTGCTGAGCGTGTATGACAGTTTAGTTAGGGCAGCCTCCGGTGTCATATCACCTCCAGGAATTACTCCAACATCAGCAAGAGTCTGAATAAAAAGGAACAGTGATTCCAATTAGCATAGCACTCAGAAATACCTGGGTGTACAGAAAATGTGTATGAATGCTGAGTAGCTAGACAGAATACAGCATGCAGCCGTGCCTCTACTCTCTTGCTCCTCCTACTGCCACTGTAACTTCTGTAATTTCAGTTATCAAATACCAAGCAAATACTCGAGCCAGTTGAATAAAGATGAGTTTTACTTTAAATTCCTTTTCATGCAATAACATTGAAGAATTCAACCAAATGCTTGCCACGGTCATTTACTATGCTAAAAGGGAAAGGTTACAGGTCCATATCAGCTATCTGCAGAGTTGTCAGATTCCCTCTATTGAAAAGCTGCATTTCCTCTGTTTTAACCCAGTGGCATTTTGAACATTGCCAAGTAGGCTGTTCTCACACAGACATATTTGCCATTCTTTTATGGGGCATTGCTTTGGATGAATTCCAGCACTACAGCGTGCTCACAGCAGGAATGCTTTCAGATCCATTCAGGCAGCACTAGCACTCTATGATTTAGAACATATAACTAAAATATGTAATTTACACAGTTCTGACAAGAACAGCTGAAAAAGATGACCTTTTTAACTTATCTGTCTGGTAGTTTAAAAAAACCCAAAATTATCTGAACCAAAGCAAAAACATGTTCACTATAGTCAGCAAGCCCTGTACGTGTACAGTGAGCAAGACAGTGAAGACAAAGGAAGTTTCCGATCTCTTGTCACTAAATTGTACCTTGGCAAACACTCAGCTTCACCAAACCACAGACCATCATCTTTGCCATAAAGTGATGCCTCACAGTTAAGCATCTTGCTTCTTTATGTGGTATTTTACTTTTAAATACCTTGTTTCAAAACTGAAATTTATATACTTGTTATGGCTTAACTAATATTTTTAGCAAGATACAGAGCCTTGATCAGCTCAATAACCACCTCCGAGAGCTCCAAACTAGAATTTTTAGAAGTCCCATGGGAAAGCATATACAGAGGAGGTGAGAAATATTTTCTGTACTGCAAAGCTAGCCAAAGAACAGTTAGGGCTTTTACAGTGGGTTTGAGAAAGAGGAGGAGGAAAGGATTTCCCAGCTTCCTTCCTATGTACCTAAAGTCCCCTCAATTACAAGTTTCTACTGTGCAGAACTTATAGCCAGACATTCAGTTAATTAAAACAAACACTTCAAGGAAAACCAGGGACTCAGCTGACCCACCTGGCTCACTTGAATGAGTGAAAAATGGCCTAGCTATATGCAAAGACCTCTGAGAGATTTTATTTAAAGAAAAAAATCAAGGTAAAATTAACATTAAAGCAACTTTTCTGTATTGACCCACAATACTTCTCCTTTCCAAAAGGAACTGCTCAGTGGAAGAAGGCAATGAAAGAATATGGACTCGGCTCTGTCAGTGTTCACCTCAAGAGATGCCAAGAAAACAGGGCAGCCTCCATCAACGGATGCTGAAGCAACATAATACATGTGACATATACAAAGTGGAAGCCATAAACAAACAAACACATTTTCACACAGCTAAACTAACCACACAGCCATTTGCACACTCTCCTCCAGATCTATATGCTGAGCATGACATCATATGGTATGGGATATCCCTTGGGTCAGTTGGGGCCAGATGTCCCAACTGCATCCCCTCCCAACTCCTTGTGCACCCCCAGCCTACCCACTGGTGGGGTGGGTTGAGGAGCAGCAAAGGCCTTAGCTCTGTGTAAACCCTGCTCAGCAGTGACTGGAACATCCCTGTGTCACCAACCCTGTTTTCAGGGCAAAAGTTAGAAAGTAACTCCTCCAATCTGTTTCTGCCTAGGTGATCTTGCAGCAAATGTAACCTAAAGCTGCACCAAACCCAGCATTAAAAGAAGCAGGTTTTAACACCAGACTAGAGTATCTAAGTTTGCCTTAGAGTCAGTGAAGAGGCTAGCTCTGCCAGACAAGTGGTTGCTCCCAACAAAACCAGGTGTCTAAAACAGGGGGATGAGTCACCCTCTGGCAGTGCTTCTTGGCTATTTACTGTGTAGTCCTTTTATAAAGGCCAGTTAAACCAGCTTCCTTCACACTGCCACATGCAACGTATACTCCTATGTGGCTTCGAGCTCTTATTAGTCCCTGTGATGTCATGTCTTCATTACACAATTGAGAAATTCACTATAAAATATCCTGAATATTCACAGTACCTACATAAACTCTGCTTTAAGCTAGCCTTCATGGGTTAAAACACAGCTGACATCCATCCTGCAGGACAGATGCTTCCTTACATAGTGTTCTCCAATCTCTCACTGAACTTAGTTGTACTTCCAGCCAAATAAAAGACTGGGATTTGGAATATTGTTTGGATTTGCAGACTTTCTTGATGTTCTTCCTTTGTAGCTAAGTAACTGCTAGCCTATCAAATACTACTTTATTTGATCATACATCCTCTAAGCTATCTTTGAGCTCAGTAGAATCTCTTTGGGAAAGATACTACCAGTCTAACGCAAGGTATCCATAACTGCTGCACACGCCAGGAGCAAATCAATCACTAATTTAGGATTTGAGGAGACTCTCTGCCCATTCAGGCAAAAATTATCAGGTTCTTGTTTGCAGATACACATTTAAATGCTTCCAGCTTAACGGGGCCACAAATATGATCAAAGGGCTGGAGCACCTCTCCTATGAAGACAGGCTGCAAGAGCTGGGCTTGCTCAGTCTGGAGAAGGGAAGGCCCCAGGGTGACCTAACTGCAGTGTACCAATACTTAAAGGGGTCCTACAGGAAAGTGGGAGAGGGACTGTTCATCAGGCAATGTACTGATGGGCCAAGGGGCAATGGCTTTAAGCTGGAAGAGGGCAGATTTAGGTTAAGATGTCAGGAAGAAATTCTTTACTGTGAGGGTGGTGAGGCACTAGAACATGTTGCCCAGAGAGGCTGTGGAAGCCTCATTCCTGGAGGTGTTCAAGGCCAGGCTGGATGGGGCTTTGGGCAATCTGATCTAGTGAGGGTGTCCCTGCACGTGGCATTGGGTTGGAACTAGATGATCTTTGAGGTCCCTTCCAACCCAAAGCATTTTGTGATTTTTCAGATACAGTTATTTTTATGAGCAATATCTTTACAGTTAATAAATCTGGTTGTGTACACTGGGACAACTGGAAGGGTACGATCAAACTGTATCAGGGGGATGCTCCTTTTACACAGCAGCAGCATCTGAAATCACTGCACAACCCTTACCTGCCCTGTTGCATAGACTGTTTTAACAGACCCTCGTAGACACTGGGTACAGTTTAGAATCACTACTTTTCGTTCGGTTGCTATCTTCAGTTCTTTCAGCAAGTCTTCTCTGTTGTTTGGAGCATTACCACTTCCATAAGTTTCAAGTACAATGCCCTCAATTGGAGGCTGAAGAAATGCTTTTACCTGTTTAAAAAGAAGACAGTGAAAGCAGACAGAAGTTGTTTAAGTCACAAAGATTTTCATGTAGGGCACAGTTTAAAAAAATATTTCTGTCATATCTTACGTGGGCTCATTCCTTGCAGTCTTCTCATACCCTTATGTGCTCCCCATTTACAGTAACTGAGACTGCAAAGCTTTAAAAAAACATGAGAATTTCACTCTTTAGTTTCCTTTAAAATTTCTAGAGGGATAGATTTTAAAAATAAGCTATTTTCTACAGTTATGACCTCAGTGTGAAAAAGGATACTATTGTTCAAGTGCCATTAACAGGCTATACTGTTGCACCATGTGGAATAAAAAGGCAGATTTACACCTATGAAATAAATGTAGAATTATTAATTTAGATCAGAACCCCCATCCCTGCCCAGATTTGTTACTTTAGCAAAGAGTTTTGTTAACAAATGTCTGTCTAAGAGGAAGTGTGTCTCACCTTTCAGGGAAGAGCAGTCTAATGAAGACTGGAGTTTAACTCAAAAAACAATTGATTTAACTCAGGGCAGGAAAAGAAAGAGAGGCAGCAATACACTCTAGGCTAGTTGTTAATGAGGTAGCTGTTGTGGCTCACTGGAAGAGAATGCCTAGCAAAGTCCTCTTCCTAGAAAGATGCATTTTAAACAACCTCAATGTTTCCTTGCTGATCACATATGCTAAATGCAATACACTGTAGGCCCCCATGAGGCTAACTATGCAGTTGGAGATTTATTGCAAATATACCACCCCTCTGCCTTTCCATCTGTTCATATTCACCTAAAAAGAATAATAATATAATAGAGGAGTGCTGCTTAAACTACTGGATTCAATTTAAGATGGCAACAGCCACAAAAGACCTGTCAGTTTAATGGAACCACTATTACACAAACATTTTAAAGATAAATCTACCTAAAACTACAGTTCTGCAAAATAATTTGTAATGGTAAAAAAAATTCCACTTTTCATTTTCAGCTTGGTATGAATGCTGAGAGTCATGTTAACAATCAGTGTGAGAAAAAAATGAACCTGAAAACACAAGCATGAGTTGTAATCATCACCCTCCCCTCCACCCACCATATTGTGTATCCTTCGACAAGATACCAATTAATATGTCTCAATATGCAGCAAGAGAGCATTTCCATGGTCACTGTACCCTGCATCTGTCTAGAAAAGCACACTTGACCTATTTATGAGCCCTGATAAGCAATTAATTCTAAGTTTCAAAGCCCAGCCAGTTCAAACAAGAGATATTTGAAAAGATTTTTTCAGTTTGTAGCATATGAAAATAGTCTGTGAATGCTCCGATATCCCAAAACCATTTATCAGAAGACAGATCCTTTTCCTTCCCTCCAAAACCCCAGCCACTGATACAACAATGCAGCTTCCCTACTTCAGCTAATCAAGTCTTTGAGCATCACTTCCAAAATGAAGCGGTAACACTTACAGCAGCAGCAGTGATTCCTGGGAAGATCCGCAGAAGCCCAACGTTCCTGTTCATATTGGTGTGAACTCGAAATTTCTTTTTGGTATTGGCTTTCCACACTGTTTCCCAGTTTACTGGTAAAGAGAAATTGCCTTTTTAATTTAATATTAAGACATAATATGAAGTACACTTGTAGCACTTGTCTTTAAAACTGTTTCTTATGTTGGAGATTCATGAAAGACAATGTATTTTTGAAAAAAAAGGAAATGAAGGCCCATTCAAGACAGCAGTCACCACAGCTGATCTAATATACCTTATTCATTAGGTGTCACAAAACACGTCTTCAACACAACATCCAGGTCAGGCTCAACTGTGTTATTTTTAGCTTTAATTCCAGAACAGTCTAGATTCCAATATACATCAGTATTACTCAATGATATTTCTAAGTTAGTGCCCTTCAAGGAGATATTTAACATGTATACTTCATTTTAATAGCATTTTATAGCAAAGACTTCCAAAGTGGATATTTTAGTTCAATGACCAATAGTGAACAGGATGATCTCTCAAAGAAATCTGCATACCTCTCTTACAACCTCTTTAAAAGAGAAGTCTGATAGCTCTGAAAAGCATCTGAGTATTAGACCTGATGGGTTCAGGATGTTAGCCATGGCCTGTTAGTGCCAAGTGTCCCAGTTTAGAGTGCTCAGAAAGCCTCAGCCAGCAGAGCAGTGTGCAGGTCTAGCATAGGTGAGCTATTTACTTGTCACGCACTGACCCGAACTTCATTGTTATGTAGTTGGCCTGATCCCAGACTGGATTCATGTTTAGAAAACAGACCTTCATCTTCCCAGACATAAGAGATGACAAATGCAGTTACCGTTGCCGCTAATCACCTCCAGAGTTTATTAGGTAGTTACTAACGATTAAATAAAATAGCAAGGATTCAATTAACTCCGATTATGCATTTAGAGCCAGAAGCCAGCTGTTTAACTAATAGTTTGTTTGTGTTGTGTTATTAGAAGCCAAGTCATGCATTATTGATTTCTAAATTTTACTACTTCAGTGTCAGAGCGCAGCATTTGTAGCACTGATGGCTCCAACAAGGCAATGAAAGAGGTTTAACAAACAGCAGCCAACAGCTCAGCCATGCTTCACTGACAGCAGACCATGCCGTTAAGCTACCTGTTTTCCCATCGTGATTTAAGCTTTTTAGGTTTTGGAGTAACTCCCAAGCAGCAAGACAGATGAAAGACCAGCG
The DNA here is from genome assembly GCA_020800305.1 of Porphyrio hochstetteri. NCBI lineage: Eukaryota > Metazoa > Chordata > Aves > Gruiformes > Rallidae > Porphyrio > Porphyrio hochstetteri. The sequence continues at coordinate 60,721,097 of CM036908.1, read as the reverse complement.
TGCATAACACTGACTTGCTCTCAGCCATGGGGAGAGTTACTCACACCAATTACTGTTGCAATCTCTTGCAATCAGCAATCATTCATTTGCAAGAAAATTCAGAGTGCATTTAAAAGCCTTCATTGAAGCCTACTCCATTGCCCCATTACTGGAGATACTAGAAAACTGCATAATCCATTTAATCAGGTCAGAAAGTAGCAGTCACCTATAAGACTTTATGAACTTTCCCTTCCTGTCTTGGTGCCCTGTCAGCAACTAGAGCCTCTGTATGTTCGCTCTAAAACACAGTAAGTTTTAAACAAGTCACAAGCAGTTGGTTTGGCATCATGTTTGTCCAACCAGACACACTTCAGCACATGGATTCTTAATGCCCTGGGAATGGGAGAATAGAAATACAGACCTTTTCTACAGTTTCATTCTTTGTGCTAGACTGGTCAGCATGGTTCTGAAACCACCTGGTTGGATTTAGTAGTTAGCCAAGTAGTTCTCATGAGCTTTCCAGAGCAAGTTAAGAGACCTGCAGGAGGTACACAGTGTATTTGTTCTGCCAGGTTCAAAAGCTAGGCAAACCCTGATCACACACGAGCACTGTGCTTTAAGAAGCAGCAGTGTTTGGTAATAAATCCAGTCCTTTCAACCTTCTAAAATAGATGAATTCTTTAAAAGCAGTCTTCTCTGTAAGAAAGGACAGCAATGAAATTGTATCAGATCTTTCTTTCCTTATCCTCCATAAGTTAGGAGTCCCTGCCAAACCTTCACAAATGCATACTACTAGGTTTGGCAGCTTTTAGCATCCCTAATGCCTGTAATGAACTTGAAGAATTAACTGAGGAAACCTGCCTTGGCATGGATCACTAAGAAACTGCCAGAAGTAGAAGACCAAGGAGAGAGATCAGAGGATAGATTCACAAGTCAGACCTATACCAGGCCTATACCTGCACTCTTGGAGTACACTCTACCAAATAACACATCAACTTAAAGATAAATGTAATGCATTCAGACATAATGCAGTGATGTAATTTCCAAATTATATTAAAGAAAAAAAAAAGGAACTAAAGATTATCCCTGAGTTAACATTCTCTTGGCCATGAACCTCAGTCTACATAACGTGCTCAGCACTCCAGACTCCACAGATGTCAATTTTCCATTAGACAGACGAGTCTAAAAAGCAGAACAAAAGGCAAGCATGATGCAAGAGCCAAAGACAAATATACATAAAAGTCCGACTTCATCTCAGATTTATCCAGTACTGTTATAAGTGAGGCTGAGTGCCATGCAGGAATAAAAAAAAAAATAAAAAAAAAAATCAGAACACACCTCCATCTCAAAGATTACATCCCCCAAATGAAAGATTATTAATATCGCATAGCTAAGTTCAAGCATCTTCACTGTACTGAATAAACCAGCTTCTTGCAGCCTACAGACATACCACAGAGAAATTTTCTTTTGTTAAAACATAATAGAAAAACACAAGCTAAAAACAAAGTCTTAGAAATTGCTAACAGTTCTTAATTAAGAAGCTGATATACAAGCAGATGAAATACAAAAAGGCATATATACTGGCGTTCATAACAGTTTTTTATGCTATGGATAAGAGTGACTAAGTTAGGGATCTGCAATTTTGTCACAACACAGAAAACAGTAACCTGTTCTGACTTGGACAGCCTGCACTTGGAAAGAGTTTAACTGATACATACTGCTGCATTATGTAGATAGGGATGCAAAGCTGAGGAACAAACATAAGCTAGCTATTGTTCTTGCACAGCAGAAAGAAAGTTTTTAAAGTGATGTACATAAAATAGAGAGGTACTGGCTATTTATAGACCGGATCTAAAATGGCTTGGGATATAAAAGAGTGCATTATTCAAGATACTAAGATCTTTTGTTTATTCTTCCAAAGAAAACCATCACATTAATGATACTCTGCTAGCAATTTCCAATCTCCCTTCCAAACTCTACAGCTTTTTAAATTACAGCTCAAAAACACATCCTTATCATACTCAGCTTTATTCACAGAGAGAAAGAATGAACTATGATGATGGGGGTTTTTTTTTCCACACTAACCCCATTTTAAAATTAAATTTAAAAGAATTTTAAAATTAAATTAAAAAGAAAAGCAGCTATGAACAGTCCAGAAAGCAGCCCCAAACTCCCTTTTTAAGCAGCACCTATGCCACAATGCAGGTTTCAACTCATAATGGGAGAGCAGCAACTAAGAGTGACACCTCCCTTAGGAGTGGTGACTGAACTCCAAGTTATGAAATCAAACAAGAAATACAGCTTTTTGTGATTGCAGAGCTCCAGACAAACAGCAACACTTTCTTCTCATCCTTCTCTGCAGGGCTACGGGTGAGCCCTACCATTATATAAGCTGCCCCAGCATTCATTACCATTCATGGCGGCAGCCAAGGGGTGGGGAGCACAGGCGAACCTATGGGTGCAAATTCCTGAAGGAGGCAAAACATATACCCCCTTTTTGGCAGTTTGTTATAAAACAATCAACACACGCCTTTTGAAATGAATATTTAAATTGAATGGTGGTGTTGCAAGAATTAACATGCCTACTTCCAAGGGAAGGGGGCAACCGAAAGCACTTAAGTGAAGAGAGCTGGCATTTGCCTTTATATATAAATGAACTGGGCTTTTTACTAAGAATACCAGAACTGCCACCCAAGACAAAGACTTGGCCAGCAACAAATAGCTTCTCTTTAGTGAGACTGGTGGGTAGGTGAGCCCAAAAGGGCCTCCTAACCTTCTGCTGCTGCACTTTGTCTGCACGCAATCTCACACAGACTTTGCTTGTCCCCTACACAAGTTATGCTTCTCATCATACAGTCCTGTACACATGCACCACTCCCACAAGTTACATCCATGTCTGATGAAGAAAGTCCAGCCATGGTAACAAAGCAAGTTTCATATTTGCTTCATTAGGACAATTGAGAACAGAGGAGACTAAACAGTTATGAAATACACTGAGACTCTTTACACAGTTCAAGTGAAATAGTCCTCCTTGTCTCTCCTGTTTTCAAAATATGGAGAAGTAAGGCAAGTTCTTTTGTTTTATAAGCTTTAAGGTTCTTAGAAATATTTTTGTACAATATTGCTACACTGTCCATCTCATAGACATTTCTCATTCTGCTGCTAAAGCATTTCCCATTGGTGTTTGCTTTCTTACTCATCTCAGGAGCAGGCTAGAATTTTTCTATTCTTACAGAAGTTTCTTGTACAAAATTGAAAGTCTTAAGGAAGCTGACATGCTTATTTGTCTAAAACTGGATAGCAGGATTCTTAGGTGCTGTTAACACAGTTACAGATCTGGCCAAGAACACAGCCCATTGATGGAATCAGAAATCCACTGGGAGCCTCACCTGAAGAGGTAACAGAGTGAAAAAAAGGGTAACAAAAATGAAGGAGAGCTGCAGCTAGGGTAGAGAAGGTGGGGAAGGGAAGAGGACTTTTTCCCTCTCCTCTCTGGTTCTGAAGTAGATTGTTACTTTCATATGGTATGCCTAGTCCCAAATGGCATGACCTCTCCTCATTACTGTGTACCCACCCTTGATGTCATTATGCTCCCTGCCTCCCTCCATTCTGTCACCTCTCCCCTTCAGCTTCTCTGGAATTTTTATTTCCAGCCTTGTTGGAACAGGAAGCCTGAGGAAGGGTTTCTGCACATGGCCTAGTTCTCCTGACATGGGCTACTCTCCATAATGCTGAAGCAGCAGTAGTCAGTCCTGTCTACAGGAGGATTAAGACATGTTATACAAAGTCATTTGAAAAAGAGTGAAAAGATGCTAGATGTGTTTAGTTTATTTTTAAAAGCCCAATTGGTTCCTTGTTTCCATGAAAGCTTCATACAAGGATTGTACAAACTCAAGAGAGACAGTGATGTTTCAAACTATTACTTTGGACAAAATAAAACAGCACTGGTAGATTGCCCATACTATAAACAATGGCTTTTACAAAACGAAACATTCCTTCAATACTGACACCATATCTTGGATAAATGATTCTACCCTAACTGGGTAATCAACTGCAACAAATAAAAATAGAGCCTATCACACCATCAGTTTTTAAATCAGAAATCCTCACTGATGCCAATGGGGCATTCTACTGAAAAGATAATGGGACCCAATAACCCAATATGGGCCAAGGAAAGTACTTAATGACGATCTCATTTTTCTACTACAGACAAGGAATCACAAAACTGTTCATTCAAATCCAAGAGAGAAATGGTGTGCAATTTGCAGCTTGATTTCATTATTGATCAGTCAGTAAACAGAATCTATTTCTACCCTATTACATGCAGTTCATAAAAACCCAAGAAAAAAGATTCCCCTCAATCTACTGCACAATCACCTGACAGCATTTCTGCTGATTTCACATACACCATATTTGACACCGCACTGTAATACAACAGGGACAGACTTTCTACCTGAGAGATGCCTTATGGACCAGTACAGTATTTCACAGGTGTCCTCAGTTTGTGCCTGGCTGCTACAAACATAGCACTTTGATCTTGAAAGTTTGTCAAATAACTCCCAGTCATTTGGTGGAAGGGGTAAGTCAATTTTCCAAAGGGATGTAGAAACCATTCAGAATGGCACAGAGCTAGATCTCCTACTGTCACTAACAGCATCTAGCAAAAGAATTTAGGAACTCCCTTTTATTCCTAATTTTTTTTTTAAGAATAATGGAGACCATCACCAAGTCCTACTCCTTTTTAACATACCTAGCCTATCCAAAAGCAGCTTGCATAACATGTTATATTTTTTAAAAGTGTCCTTTAGTATGTTTTTTGGCAACTCTTCATTTGGCTAGATTCCAAAGGTTTCTCTTCTCTGCTCTCCAAAGAAAGGGTGCTATTTATGCAAGAACAGACATCAATGTGTTAATAACTTTGCAAATGGGTACTGAAATCTTCCTGTTGTTTTTTCCCCTCCTTAAATACACACAGAGAAATTATAGGGAGCATGAGTAAGTTTGGGGGGGAAAAAAAAACATCACACAGTGCATACTCTAGGTCTGCTTTTTTCAGTGTGCTTGCAGTTTAGACAGGTTCTACATATCCAGTAAAACATATTACACAATGACATGCATCAGAGAATCTGTTGAAGCTGCAAGTATTCTGCAACGACTCTTTTGCTTGATTTCAAAGCCCAGCATGGTCATTAATGAGATTAAACTCTGTTCTTTCAATCCTCACTCCCTCATTTTCATCTTCAGAACAAGCATTTTCATGGCACAGGGGCAACACTCCCTCTGGTTAGTCTGGATCTTTAGTCAAAGTCAGTCTTGCTCACATCTATATTCAATAGATAAATGCAGTTGAGTCACAAATTCTCAGTCTTACTAATATTTATCTGCTCTGCAGCTGTTTAGAGTGGAGTCAAGCTACAGGGATCAAGCTACAGGATCTCTTTCAAAGAGGTTTGAGTTTAAAAACAGCATTTCAACTACATAGGCACAGATTCTTTTCAGCTAGGGTTCTATTGCATGTGGCATAAATTACAAGGCTTAAGAGATGATGTTGCTTACTTGTAATATCAACCTCAGCATTTGCAAGTGGAGGCAGGTTAGGTGAGGAAAAGGCATTGAAACTCCCAGCATCCACCTTAGTCACCCTATTTCCCCTGTAGAGTTTATTATAAAAATACAGGCACACCTGCAAGACAAGTAAAGAAACAGGTCTATGAATAAGCCAGTAATTAAAAGATTAAGTAGATAAATACTGTAGTCCATCCTTTATAAAGTGTTTTCTAAATCTTTAAAGCAACTCAGAGGCTAGTAGATGTTTACAACTCTTACCCTTTCAAAAAAAAAAAGTTGGCACATGTGTCACACATTGGTTTAAGAATTTAAGAACAAAACAAGTTAAGAGCTAACTAGTTTCATAATCCTCTCATGAGGCATAGGCTAGGAGACAGCAAATTTGCCTGAGTCCACTTCAGAGAAAGGAAAGAAATAGTGTAGACTTTTCAATAAGTTCATCAATTACATCTAAATCCAATTACATCCAAAACCTTAAGGCCTAGTGAAAATGAGGATAACTTTCAGAACAGTTACCACACATAAATTAAGTTGCTTTCTCAAGTCCCTTAACATTTGTCAGTTGGAACCTGAAAGAAAAGAGACACTTCATTGTTATTAGCTATGAAGTTCTTGGCCAGTCATCACTGTTGTCTTACAAGAACTGACTTTGGGAGCATGGCAGCCCCAAAATCAACTTCTCTGATTTTAGGGCTGCACAGCACCATCATCTTTAAAAAGCAGGGTGCTAAGGCCAGGGAGGTACTTTTCTTTTTATCCTCAGCACTTCGGTTGTCAGGTAGAAGACACTCATACCAGTTCTAGAGAAACTTCAGAACTTCAAAGTAAATTTCAGTTCAAAAATTACTTACAAATTGTTCAGATGTATTTTCAAGGGAATCTGATTTCAAGTCTGCTGCAAGTTGCATTTCAGACTTGATAGTCTTCACAGATTGTATATGGGCAAAATGGGATATAGCTCCTGAGAAAGTGGCACACACTTTACCATGCAAGAGCCTGTTAACACAGCAGAATCCATTTATCTTCCTGTTCAGGTGCGATTCCTTACTGCCTACTGTATAGTTTGAGTACGTAAGTATGTGCCTTGGCTAGAGGCAGGAAAAGCAACTTCTGAAACAGTCTTCACAAGCAAACAGACCTCAGGAATCACAAACTGCCCAGCAAAGAGCAGTGCCCCCAGAAGGTTGGCTCGGCCATCGTTCTGCAACTCGTATATGGGCACCTGAAAAGCAGAGACTGAAATTATGCCCTGTCCATTATGTAAAGCCTACACAGTAGAAAAAAGAGACTCCAACTTATGCAATATAAATACATGAATAATTTATGTAACAATGATTTATGATAAAGTTTCCTCCTTCATCCAAACTATTTTAGACTGCACCAGATGGCAGGGTTTCCCCTTTGTGCTTAGACTTCTATAATTTAAGGGCTCAAAAGCTAATAGAGAGATTATTCTAGTGTGATTAAGCAGATTAAAAGACTGATTCAGGAAAAAAATATATAAAATAGAATAATATAAAATAAAGTGACAGAGCATAGGAGAAGTGATTGTACAGAGAAAAAGCAACAGCCCAAGATCATACAGAACTGCCTCTACGGGCTTAGCAAGAGCTCTCTTGCACCATCTTTCCTCACAGTATAGAAAAACTGACCCAGCATGTTATTACTGACAGAAAAGGACAAGATTAAAACCAGAAATTTAGTCTGCTGAGTGATGACTTCTCATGCCTTTTCAGACTGCCTCTTTAGTAACAGAGAGTCAGAGCTCCCTTTCAGCAATGAAAAAAAAATAAAAATCACATGCTCCATTGCTAGATCATATGTCAGGCTGATCTCCAAGCAATGAAGTCAGAAGGAAAGCAAAACCTTAGTTGTAATACATCATATTCAGACTGCCCCATATCAAGACACTAAGTGGAAGCCTAGTCCTTCCTAGACTTTTGTATTTTGACTTCAAATAGACCACATGTGAAGGGAAGTTATGAGATGGGAGAGGGGAATTTTATGGTGTGATGTTTCATCTCTTTTGTGATTAGAGCCGTATTTTACACTCAAGCAAGCTATTCTAGTAAGACAACCCCTCCCCCCATATGCAGAGGGCTGATCTCCAACTAAGAGAATGAAAATGAATAAATGTAGTCTTTAAAGGAAAGGAAACAGACCATGTTAGGTGCTTTGTGGTACAGAGGTGATCAAAATGCTTAAAGATTATTACAAAAATGATAAAAAAGTGGAACAATCAGTAACATAAGATCAGATAACAACTGGTGAAGTAAAAAGTAATAAGCTTCAGGGCTTTAAAAGAAAAAAAAAAAAAAAAAAGACAGCTAACAACCAGCAGCCACCTGAGGCTGGAAAGATGCTTCTCTTATAAACCGATTAATACACAATGGCCAATGACAGGCTCTTATATCTTTCTCTGAAGCATCTGGCCCCAGCCATAATGAACTACTGGTCTGATTTGGTACAGAGTTGTAAAGTCATTAATGATAAAATTATGGGGCAGATCCTCAGCTGGTGAGCCCGTTAATTCTCACTAATTTCTGTCAGCACTGTGACCACTCACCCTGGCCAGAGGCCTGCCCTGCACTACTAAACTACACAGCGATAATCAGGATACTACCTAGTTTTGCATATAAAAATAATTCAAGAAGAGAGGCTTCTGGCTTCAACTTCAAATTAAGTCCATTACCTGAGATCCTGTCAGAACAACAGTTTTACCCAGGTTCTCACACATGAAGGATAAGGCTGAAGCTGTATAGGCCATGGTGTCAGTGCCGTGAAGGATCACAAAACCGTCATACTTTTCATAGTGCTCCTGGAGGTGGAGAGAAACAGTTTTTGTATTGTTAGAGTGATGCACTGACATCTGCAAGTACATATTGCATTGCTTTAACCAATGTAAGCAACAACATAGAACTTTAAAGGGTACTACATGCATAATTCCTCCTGAAGTTACCCTGTTCTCAGTTTAAATACAATTAAGGGTTAATAGGACACTAAGCACTAGAGCCAGTAATTCTAATTATGGAACAGTCAAAGAGACTCTTCTATGTATACATATTAATGCAGCATTTTTAAACCAGAAGACTGCTAATTAAGAAAAGCTTAGCAATGGCTTTAAACAGGAATGTTAACATATGCAAATTAGTCGTATAGTCTGATTTCTTGTTGCCGCTTACACTTTAGGGATTACACCATTTACAGGAACAGATTAGGCAAACCAAGGCTATCATAACATACAGAAAAAACAGTCTGTTTAATCCGGGAGGCAGTCAGGCAAATTGCCAGTGTGCGAGTGCCCTCTTCTGTCGAAAGGTCCTCCTGTCTGTAGCAATATGGGACTGATGGCGGCAGGAAAGTGAGGAGGCTTGTTCTTCGTTGCTGTACATGCACTCCCTGGGCTTTGAGAAGTCTCTTTGACTATCATGCAGTGATAGATACAAAAAGGAATGTTACAACAACTTTCTTCTACATAAAATTCCACATAGGCGGGGTTTTTTTTAATGCAAAGCCATGAATTGCACAGCTCATCCTGCTGAAATAGTCTGATGGCTTTTGGAAGAAAAAGGAATTGTTTCCTTTATTTTAAGAGTGACCCAAACCATAAACACTATAGCAAGAGACATTGATGTGTCTGATGTAATATGGTAACATGGAAAGGATAACACAGAAGTCTAAATTGATATATAGAGCGCCAGCACGGGGGAAAAAAAGGGGCATTTGCCATGAAATTAAAAAGAAAGCTTGTTTAATTCTATTTCTTATTCTACAGTAGCTACACACACTTGGCATCTCCTGAGAATAAGGTCAGCTCCAAACTCACCTGCAAATTTCTATCTGTCCTTTTGCTATTTATCCACTGATACTGGTACCTACACTTTGCAACCTACTGGAGATTTCAGGGGATTTTTGCTTATTTCTAACAAGTTAACCAGCAAAGGAACAGGCAGCATTACAAGATCTTTCTACAGGCCAAACTACACTGTGATGCGAGAAGCAATGCTGTAGTTATTCAATACTGCAGTAACAAGATAAGTAAGTTTCAAGGAGCACTAAGATCACAGAAATAGTCACTTTTCCTCTTAACTGAATCAGTACACTCAGGAGCATTTTAAGCCTTATGAACCTTATTAGATGCAGAAGAACATAGCTTAGTTTAAGCTTTGTAACATAAAGGATCAGGTTGGCAATTAAGGAGAAATTCCACAGATACATCTTAGAACGTTTCAGTCTGTAAAGTCATCAGCATGTTACAGCCATGCGAACTGCATGTCCAAGAGGAACACAAAGTGCCAATGTCTATACATAAGCCAGGCGTTTAAAGGTCTGGGTTTTTCCTTCTCAACACTTTTTACTTGGGTATTTGTATATAGAAAGAAGCCACATTCTCTGTATGAGAAAGAAGCATTTTTTAGTTCAGGAGGTGTAATAGAGCTACACCGTACTGTTAAGGAAAAAAGGTAAACTCTCTCCTGTTCAGCATGGCATTGCGTTCTTTGTATTACTCTAGTCTTGGCCCCAGGGTTATGCAAGCTGCACCCCTACTCCATCCTAGAGGCTACCTTATCACCAGCTACACCTCTTCTCTGCCCTGGCAAGATACATTTACAGAAGGAGCATCATCCCTAGTTTGGTGGTTTCAGAATTAGAGAGCCTAAAGGTGAAAGACTGTTACATGAAACTTTACCACCATACCCTGTATTATTATACTGTTTGCATGCATTGGCTGAAGAAGGAAATTTGCACTATAAAGCCCCCTATCACAGAGTGAGCAGGAGTGGAAGAGCAATATCTTACCAGGCCCACGGTTATTTATTTCTAACAGCTGGGTACGAATTCCTGGTGTGAAGATTTTAAATGTTTCACATTTCTACTTTCTTGAAAGCACACAGCTAAGTTCAGACACAGGGACAGGAACAGAGAAATGGTGATTTTAAATCTAGAGAAGGATGTAATGAATTTATTTATATATGCAAAAATATCTAGGGCTTTAAACATTTCCCTGTGTGGGAAAGCTAACCATGATAGCATTTATCCTACTGGCTGCAAAGCCAAAACCAGTCAAGTCCATCTGGGTCCAGAGTACGAAAGGCAAAAAGATATGAAACTCTTCTACATCAATAGCCAACTATTAAGCTATGGGAACACTCAAATAACATGTAACTAAGCAACCTTCAGTTAAGTCACCTACACCTAAGGATTTTATTCCATAGTTTTGGACAGCAAATTTATGTCAGTATTAGACATGCCAATCTGCATATTACATGCCTTATTCAATCACAACTGCAATTTATCTATTTATTTTGTTGTATAGAATTATGACATGGCTTATCATTGGAAGAACTATATAACTTTAATGAATTTGCAACCTTTTCAAAAGGAAAAAAGGGAAAAAATGGCAAGTCTTGCAAGCACAGTACTTGTTACTTTGCAAGTAACTAAGCAGGGTACAGTTACATTTTAAAATAAACAAATATATATCTATAGCACTACCAATTTGCTACATATCCTAAATATACTGCTGGTTTTGTTTAAACAAAAAGTGAATTATTATCCCACCCCAAGTTTCTTTGCTAGTACCTCAAGTTTCTTTGCAATTTTGGCCCAGTCTTCTGGTGTCATGTTGGAAGAATCAAGCAGTGGCGAGAGCTCCAGAATTGTGTAAAAAATTCTTTTGTTTTGCTTAGAGACACTAGAAAAAGAATTGGAAAAAAAAAAAATATATATATATATCTTAGAGCTAATATCAGCTCATCACTTCTGATTTTTTGTCTAAATTAGTAGTTTTCACCCTTCCCCCACCCCATCCCCCAAGTCTAAGGAAAAAAAGTGTCTTAAATTTGGAACATTCAGTTCCAAGTTTAGAAGTGCATGGCTTGATGTGGTTTAAAGCACAAACCCTTAAATTTAATTTGATAATAAATATAATTTGTGAGGTGGGGAGGTCCAGACAAAGCTAGCAAAGAAGAACCCAGATTTAAACTTTAAGTTTAGAACCAAGTTCTAACAAAAGTCAATACTGAACCTTAAGGCTTAAAAATGTTTTGTAAACTACTGAGAGACTCTATAAAGCTCCAGTGGTTTACAGGGGCTACAGAAGAGCTACAACAACTTTTTGATCCTTTGATAAATATAAAGGGATACTCTTCCCTGACACAAAGGAAGTTTTCTCTTAAGAGGCTTATGACTGGGATTCATCTTGGGGCCTTTAGAAGATCCACTCTTCTCAGTTTCTCTGTCCTCAGATTTCAAAAAACTCTGTCTTGGCTAGTTAAGACCTTCCAGTGACCTGTTGGCTATGATAGTAATAGGCTAACTTTGTAAAACCCCCATCCCAGCCTGGTCCCCTGTCACCTTGTTATTAAAGTTTGATGTATGGAACCTGTCTCTTATTACGATGTGGAGTGATAATAGCAAAGATCTTAAAATACTGGTACAGATTGAAAACAGAGATCCCAGGACTATAAACAACTCACTGGTGAGCAATTATTGCCCACTAATCAAGCACAAGCTGGGAAAAGACTGTTCCAAGTACAATAAAACAAGAAAAAGCAGTTATGCAAGGGGCAAAAACCCAAATGGAAAAAGAAGGAGTAATCAAGAAACAGGATAAAGTACCTGCAGGGCTGAGGAACTTAACACCTTCAAACATCACACAGTGCACAGCCCAGCAGACCAAAGATTACAAAGTGTCTAGACACTGGAACATCTTATAAAAGTAGACAATCCCAGATTTGGAGGGGACTTATCAATGGGGATGATGGCTAAGGAATCACAGCGGATCGTCTTAACTCTAAGCATGCTGTCTGCTCTCCCTGCTTCCCATGGCCACGGGTCTGCCTTTCTCCACCTGCCTCTCTCAAGAGATCTGACTCTTCAAAGACCTTTGCTTTGCCAGCCAAATGGACTGCAGACAGAGTATGTGTTTTACCCCACTTTAAATGCCCATTTCTCCACACTAACGTTCTAACCCTCCAAAGTAAAGTCAACTGCATATAAATTCCACTTGGCTAGCAAAGAGAAGAAAAATAAAAGAACCCTACCACTATTATTTTCATCTACCTTTCTGAAGCTTGGAAGAAGGTAGAATATCCATCATTTTCATCCATTTTTACATTTGTTGGAATATATCCCTATTTAGCAATGCAGTGGCCAACAAGCAGCTAGCAAAGAACTGCTACCAGGTCAGCTCTGCCCTTTCTATTCACTCTTCTAGGCAGAACCACCCAGGAGCATGTTAAACAGGATCATCTTCAGAGCACTGGAGAATGCTTTTGCCCTGCCTGCTATAGAAAAGACCAGGATACTGCATGGATGTGTAAAAGTTCCAAATAAAGTGCTTAGAGCACGGAAAAGTATATTACCTTCTCTTGGCATCTGTAATAGTGTTTTGTTCCTATAAAAGAACTTGCTGTTCTTTTATATATTTATAGCAATATAATATAGTCAAAACCAAGAGTCAACTGTCAGTTCATCAGCTAATAAAACCCTGCTCCCCCTAGAAGCAGAGAGGGCATTTAAACAATGTGTAGTTTTCATTCATAACCAACTGACATACTCTAAGAAGTTAAGCAATTTTTCTTATGAAGTCTTACTGGGTATCACATGTACACATGCTAAGAGCAACTTTGGAAGTCAGTGAAAAGAAAGCTCCCCTGAGGGTGTGCTGTTTAAATAAAACACAACATACCAAAATCAGAGACCAGCCTTATCTACAATTTTTGATGCCTCTCTCTAAAAAGTGAGCATATCCTTCCTCTTACATCAAGATTATCACACAGATAGACAAAGTTCACAAAATAGTCCTATTTTCTCCCCTCAGAAACTCACAGTATTTCTCAACTGCCTGGTTAAAATATCACTCAGCTAGCACAAAAGAGAAAATGGCAAATTGCCATGACTAACCTCCAGGAGCAGCACTCAGCAGTGCCAGAAAAACAAGACGAGATTGTTTTTTAAACCTCCAGGTTTTTTATGTGAATGATTGTTTTTTTTCTCTTCTTCATGGAAAACATGTGCCAGGAGAAGTATATTTAAGATACATTAGTGCAGTTTTGTTATATTTCAAATCCCTAAAGTATTTAAAAGTTATTTGATTACAAGCACAATATCATAATAAAGCTCCATTTTCCTAAGTATAACCATTGTATTTAATACAAGCTGTATGTTCATATCAATACTACTCTACCAGGAGGCCATTTCTCTTCCCTTTACTCTTTTTCCTGCCATCTTTAAGTTGTTACTTTTAAAGTCTTTACATCAAGACCTCAATACAAAATAGAAAGAATTTAATAAACCTTACATTTTCTTTGTGTGTCCTGACTTTCTCTTTAAAGATTAAAGAATATCCATTTTTATTCTTAGAGGAAAACAGCTATAGTCCCATTTATTTTTGAATGACTGTGTAAAATCATCCTTTGTGCAAAGTGAACATGTTTACAGGGGTGCAGTCATTCATCACAGCTGGGGAATATCTCAAATTAGCATACTGCCCTCTAAATAAAACCTATAAGCTTATTAATCATTGCCCAACAGTTAAGAGGCAACGCAGATTAATTATAAGCCCATCACTTATAATCGTCATGTTGCATAAATTTGGGAAAGACAATAAGCTTTTAGGGCTTTTTAAAAACAGGAAGCCTGGAGAATTAAACCACAGGGACTATTCGTGGACACATTAATTGGATGGTACTTTATCAGACATATGCTGAAGATAATACACACAGAGCTGTATATACAGTTTTCTTAGTTTCTATAGAATATTTGTACATTTGCACAGTAGCAAATTAATATCCAAAAGAAGAAAAGAAATGCTGTACTCTTGTGGCCTACCTTAGAAGTTATTCCTCAAGTAGTTGTAAGACGCTCCATTGCAAATATACCAAAACTGACATTCTCTATCATACCAGACACAGTCAGCTTTTTCTTTTCAAGCCAACATAAGCATTTTTATTAATCTCTTAATGGATTCTTCACATTAAATGTTTGGAGAAGTAATTATCTGAAAATTAACAAGATACTTCCTAAACCTTCCCCTCTCCCTAAGGAAAATGTACTTACGGGAGCACCAGAGTGTTTTCTGGAAATTCATGGAAGTAGCTCAGTTTTGTTCCCTGGGCATATGCCTCATCGTGCAGCATCGGCATGGTTTTCAAGCTGCTCACTAATTTATTGGCCTCAGGAGCAAGTCCTCAAAAACAAAGAATAAAGGAATAAATACAAGAACAGGGATGGAAGGAAGCAAGTGGCTTAGAAAGGTAGGAAAAAGTCAAGTTATATAGATGTTTGTTCATCCTTCCAAATTAAATTCTGTCTAAACACTTGTGTGCAAATACTGATCAGCAGTAGGGACAAGAAATTAGCTTTTGCAACTGTAGCTAAAAGCCACCATTATGTTTACATTATCTAGTGGCAGGAGATTTACAAAACACTGACCATTATTTCATACTACAAATTCACAGTATTTTTACCTCTACAGCATGACTTTAAACAGAAGGAGGGCAGATTTATATTAGATATTAGGAAGAAATTCTTCCCTGTGAGGGTGATGAGGCCCTGGCACAGGCTGCCCAGAGAAGCTGTGGCTGGCCCCTCCCTGGCAGTGTTCAAGGCCAGGCTGGATGGGGCTTTGGGCAGCCTGGGCTAGTGGATGCTGTCCCTGCCCATGGCAGGGGGTTGGGACTAGATGAGCTTTGAAGTCCCTTCCAACCCAACTCAGTCTGGGATTCTACAAAACACCCACCAAGATACTACTACATCTATGCTGGAAAGATGCACGTTATGTCTCAATGGCAACAGCATTTCCATAGAGAAAAAAAAATAAATGAGAAAAGCAAAACAAATCCACAGTAGGTATTGATAATGAACAAGTATAGACAAAGATCTATAAGATAAACCTCAGCGTCCAAAAATTCTTTAATGCTAAGTGCTCTAATCACTCTCTCTTCAATAGCAGGACTTTTTTTCCACCAACACGTTTAGGACTGAACATCACAATTGACAAGAGGTAGAGAAGGTACATAAGCTGCTGAATAGAAAAAAACCAAAAGTATGGGTGCACTTTAAACTCTGTTCACCTTCTCCCTGCCTGTGATGTTGTCTTTCTTTCAGTAGCAAAGGCCCTAAAACTGTTGGGTCAAACTAGGCTAAGTACATTTAGTATGTGCTGGTTCCTTAAGAACTCTCTAATCTCCCTTCTGGCTTGCCTTAAATGAAGTAACAGGCCCCTTCATAGCCAACTTTCTCACAGGAAGGCAACAGCATTTCAGTGGATTTGTTTGGATTCCTGCCGGAATACTCCATTTTACAATATATACTTAGCCTGCTTTCAAGCTTTGGATGCTTTGTTTATTTAGCTGTAATCCTTGCTTTTCCTATTTTGGATGTTCCTAGCTTTGTCACAAATGGCCACTTCAGCTGCACTTGGGCAGAGAGTCATTTTGGCTCTGAAACGCAGCCCAGTTGCAAGTGTTTTCTGATTATTCTTCTGTTAGTTCAAAGTCCATCTTCCTCTCAATATTTACAATGGAATAGTCTGTTTTTATTTGTCCTAGGAACTGGAGAGCTGATGTATGTTAATATTCTTAAATCCCTTCTCTATAAATGGCAATTCCTCATCTCTTCGCCTAATCATGAAGCTGTCAGGATTTTTCTGTAATTGCTTGCACTGAACTTAAACCTTTTAAAGACATTCTGCAGATGTATCCAAGATGACCCACTTACAACCAATGCAGTCCCCTAAATGCATCCACACTGAGCAGCATTTTCTACTTTACAGCTTCAAGAAGCAAACAGGGAAGGAACTCAAGTGCAACTGTTTTAGGAACGCTTCTACTTTATTATGCACAGAAAACATCCTTTGTGAGCCAACCTTGTTAACCAAGTATTTGAAACAACTTCGCCCCTGCAGAGAAGAGGCAGGCTGTGCAACATGGCCAAATAGCTCTCCCCAAATTCTTTCCTTTAGCTGGCCAACCCCAACATCAACAAAGATGACAGACAGAGGCAGAAAGCAAACAAGTAACTGTGTCTGAGGAGAACAAATGTCATTCTGCCTCACCTACAGTCAAAGGACTCTACTTTTCACTCCTGTGCTACAGATAACACAGTTACAGCTACTTGCCAGTCAAGACACCCTACAACCTGTGCTTGAACTGAGAAAAGGGAGTGGAAAAACCTCTGATGCAGCTGCATCAGTGGAGCGCTGCACCCAAGAAACCGCAGGCACCAAGGAGAAGGACAATACCAAACATCACCATGCTGAAGTCATCACCCCAATCCTAACAAACTTTCCATGCTGAGTAATGCAAAGGACTTCACCAAACCAGTTTTCACCTACAGGAATATCAATACAAATGGCACGTGCATCTGTGGTGCCAGATCCCAAAAGTAACTACTACAGTTTTGCAGAGGCAGAGAATGTTCTTCAAAATACTCCATAGTACTTGGAGCTTTGGATGGGAGGTGCACAGGCAGTCTAGAATATCTAAAAAAAGCCAGAAAATTTACTAAGTTACCCAGGGAGACTCTATTTCAAGATAATTAATTTTTCTAAGAGGATTTACATTAATTGTTCTTGTATTTGTTAGGTGTTTTAATTTCTTAATATTTCAGGTAAAAGCTGGTTAAGAAATCCAGCCCACAAACCCAAGGAAAAGATCTTCCTGAAAGCAGCAGCCAGGAGGAACATGAGCACAAACTTGATACAAAGATTATATCACAGTAACTTCACGGAGGAGTGCAGTAAGATTATCTTCCTGAAACGAGCTACTGATAAGCCAAAAGAGACTTGTAGAAGGAAATAAGTAGGAGGAAGCAGAAGAAAGAAATTTTAAAGATACACTGAGTCAGTCTGCAACTGAGTCTGGCTGTCACCCAACTCATACAAACAGAAACTGACTATCCATCCTCTGGAAAGAATTCCTGCACTGCTAACCTGTAGGCATACAGAAAGTCCAACAGGTCCAAGACAGGCCTGAGCTGACACACACACAGTTCAACCGCAGAACCTCTGCGAGAGGTTTACAATCAGATCTCATGCTGATAAATAATCACTCCATACATGCACAATGAGCATAGCGAATGTGATCGTACCAGGCTTGTGCACAGGAACATACTCCTTGAAGAAAACATCAACACAACCTGATTTTAAAAATTGAACTGTCTTCCTCCAGCAACCCAAAAGGCCACAGAAAATTTGTAAGCTTAGGTGGAAATTAGCTAGGTAGAAACCTCACTCGATCTCTTCACTTTGAGGCATTGCTGCTAAGAAAGTTTTCATGCAGCTCAAGGAAGCCACTTATCCATCTTACTTAAAAAAAAACCACTTGCAGTTCTAGGTATGGCAGCAAATTGGAGCTTTCATCCATTAATTAAAGAAATCAGTACCTATGGGTTGTTTTCTCCCCGCCCCCCCCCACCCCGACCTTTGAAGCATGCTGCTTTTCCCATGCCCTTTCACCAGCTTCTGTGTGAACACTAAAGACTGCCAAATATTCTAGAAGTGGTACACTGGTTGCTCTGCTGCTAAATCTGTGTATGAAAATAGGTTGGAATCCTCACCAGAATGTAGCAAGTCACCAACCTGGACCATAACTTAGATTGTTTGCACATGTTTTAGTGATTGACGCTTGTTAAGCAAAAGGAAAAAAAGGCATACAAGATGAGAAGTTACAGAGTTTATTTATAAATGAGTAGGACATGATTTTAATTTATTTGCTTTAAAAAAAGATGTGTTTAGGAAGCTGAGGCAATAAAGTAGGAAATTAGTATCAATAACAGAGAGGGGAAAGTCACCGCGTGTCATTTAAAATATAGATGACAACTTTGATAGATTAAATACAAAGGTGACAGTCATAAAAAAAAAAAAGCAGGACAACCCCTTAAACCATCTTCCCTACAATAATTATCATCCAGACAC
Organism: Porphyrio hochstetteri; assembly: GCA_020800305.1. Classification (NCBI taxonomy): domain Eukaryota; kingdom Metazoa; phylum Chordata; class Aves; order Gruiformes; family Rallidae; genus Porphyrio; species Porphyrio hochstetteri. The sequence goes on along the minus strand of CM036908.1, from coordinate 60,702,628 downwards.
TGTTTTCTGAGAAAGAGGGCTATATATTAGAAAAAAATCTAGGAAGCTTGGAGATAAAGCCCCAAGCATTTTAATCCTACAAATGAGTAGTCAAGATAGTATTTCAGGCAGAGGCTTTAAATTCTGTAGTACAGGACACAAGCACCCCTGTTTGTGCATGTGTCTAGGCAGACACACGTTCTGGAAGCCTTGGGATGCTCCACTGTCTTGCAAGAAAAGGGGGAAGGAAACTTAAGAGATGTTATGAATTGGACTGCTTCCCTCCCTCCCCCTACCCCATATGTTACCCTATTTCCCTTTACGCCAACACTAGTAAATACACAGCCCTGCATGGAGTCAGGCCTTGGCTGAAATCTCTCCTTTTCTCCAGACATGTTAGCTGTCTGATACTTCTGGGATCCCTTAGGATCTGCGCCTATTTAGTGAGGGTCTAGTGGTGCTTGGGTGCCACTCCAACCAGCTTCTGGACTGGGTGCAGGCTGTTAGGTTTAGGCACCTACCTGCTGACATTTAGGGGCACCTGAAAACACATAGCATATACCTATATATACACCTAAGAAACTTTCAGGTAAAATGCAGGCAGCATAGTGAAGCATCTCAGTTTGACATTTTTCAGCTGGCAGAAGGGGGTTTCACATGTCTAGTCCTTTCATCAACTCCCACCCTCCCTTTGCAAGGTAAAGCAGAGCTCTTCAATAGTTCCCTGCAGGATGCCAAGAGCTGGTAGAGAACAGCAGAAGCCTGCCTAGAGGCAGGTAAGCACAGATGCTACATCTGATCTCACTCATTATGACACTTGGCAGCATGTAGCTGCCACACTTGCATCAGCTGCATTTGCCAGGTCACCACTTGAAAATGCTTGACGTGGCCACCACCTCCAACAGCCCACACTCTTCCCAGTAGGCATGTGCTCTCCAGGTAGCCTGTGACAATGGCTCTTTTAGGGCTAAAAAAAGACTGCATGACTGGTATGATTAAGTTGGTTTCATTTTCAGTGTGCTTCAGGAAACACATTGTCCTCTGCCAAAAACCTGCTCTAACTAGCAGGGTGACCTGCCAGAAGGATGCCTATCAGCTTAGCTACTGAAATATCCAGCTGGTAAGAACAGAGGACTAGAGGAAGGCACGCACACTTCTGGTATTACGCATGTGAGTTAGGAGAATCCCAGGCACGCTAAACCACGAACAACGCCGGGGAGAGCAGTCACAAAGCAAGGCTGTTAGCTAAGAAAGCAGCAGCCTCAGCCAAGCAGTGCATCCCCCCCACGCCGGCGCCCCGCCAGCACCCCGCTCCAGGCCGGCTTCACAGCGTACCCCGAAGTAGAGCTCGCCTCCCCCGCCCCGCTCCCCCTCCTCTGCCCGGATCCCCCTCACCCTTGACGTCCTGCACCATGCCGATGGTGCCGCCCGTGTTGATGACCAGCACCCGCACCCGCTCCTCGGCCTTGGAGCCGCCGGCAGAGGCTGGGGGGCAGCCGGGGCTCTCCTGGGAGTGGCTGCGGGACAGGGCTCTGCCCAGAGAGCACATCCTCGCAGAGCGCTGCCCCAACACTGCCACCTCCATCCTGCTCCTGAGAAACCGCTACGTCCCGCCACCCGGCGAAATGAGACTTATAGGGCGGCTAAGGGGCCGCCCCTTCCCGCCCCGCCGGCCGTGCAGGGAGCGGGGTGGGGTTTGCCCGGGCCGGCGCGCTGCCCCCAGAGGCGGGGAGAACCGTCATGCCCGCCTTTTACGGAGAGAGCTGCGAGGCGGTGGCGGGAGCTCGGTGGCCGCAAGGTATAGCCGGCGAGCGGCGGGCCCCCTCGCTCGGGGTTGGTGAGGGAAAGGGGCCGGGCCGAGCCCCGGCACCGCCGCCAGCCGGCGGCACCACCCCTTGTACTTTGCGCCTCTGCGGCCGCGGGACAGCGCCAGCCCCCGGGGGGAAACGTCAAGGACGTCAAGGTCCTTCACGCTTGAAGGCGAAGCAAAGAGCAGCCGCGCGTTTTAGGCCCGGAGAGGAGGCGGTAGACGGGGCTCGGGGTCACCTGGAGAGAGGACGCCCCTTCTTTTTTTCGAGAAAGCTCGTGGGGAAGAAGGTGGGAACTTCCTCTGCTTACCTGGCCTCTGAGGTGACTGGTTCCTACCTACCCTCTCCAAACGCAGGCAGCATGCTGTGAGCAGTCACTGCTGCCCTCCATTTCAGCTTCCTAATCTGGACCCTCGGTTTTCAACCAACTACTCTCATGAGAGAGGAAAGAGCTTCTACCCTCAGGCTGCAAATTGAGCCCTGAGACAAATGGGGACAGTCTGCCTGATAACATCTGTAATATGTAACACAAAGGTTGTGTTGGAAAGGTCTCCTTGGGCAAAGATGAGACCTGTGGAGTAAGAAACAGCAGTCTGCAAAACCACAACTTACCCAGGCTGGGCTCTTGGTTAAATCAAGCGTCCCTATACAGTCCTCTTGTGAGGCCTGTATGGTAGTGTTGGCCCACTAACTCCTCCATTTGAACTCTTCTGTCCCTTTGAGGACATTCACCCTCAAGAACTGGTACTTCATGGAAAACTGTGACCACAAGATTATTCTTGATACAACCAGATACAACATGCAATGGGGAAAGATAGCTTCTCTTTCCCAACAGTCTTGCCAAAAGTGCTCAGGAAAAAAACAAGTTAATGGTCAACAGAGTTGCCCAGTGTGCATATGACAAGGCCACCTGTAACCACATAGCTGAGACCTCTGAAAAAGAAACGAGAATGAAGAGGAGGGAAAAGCTTAAGTACTTCAGTCTCAGAAGCTCTGAATATTTGTCAGTTTTATGCTGATGATCATCTCAGCTGTCATTGGCTGTATCTGCAAAAAGCTGATTATTGACAGGAGCTGAATACCACAATCCAAAAACTGACTTTTCCCTTGCAGTAGCAATACTTTAAAGTCTTTCCTGATGTAGAGAAGAACATGAGGAAACAGGTATAAGAAACAGTGACAAGGTATACACCTAATTTCAGAGCTCCATAAGAAACTGCAGCAATATTATCACCCTTAGCCCTTGTGATGGTAATGATATAGTAGAATTGCTAGTGTCATCAAAATAGATGGAGTAATGTTAAAACTTACAGGGCTATGGAAAAGTGATGTCTTCTGGTCTTAACGCTACCAGCAGTTCCTCCAGTCGTTAGCTTAGTACCAACAAAGCCGAACTGGTGAGAAAATAGCTGTTATTTGTAACAAATATTGCAACAGTTTTTCTAACCTTTCAGACGTACAAGCCCTTCTTCAACTCGAATGCCTCAAAATAGAATCATTAAGCTTCAAAACTAAACACAAACTCAGGGTTTAGTGTCTAGGTAATAAAACTTGATGCATCTGGATTAAAGGGCAGTTTTGCAGGTAAAGGTAATGGAGACGTGTGATGAAAAAGGTGATGTTATAGGTATTTTACAGAAGAAGCTAGAGACTTGTACCTACAGACTCTGGAACTCAAAGGGAAGGCAGGCAGATAAAGCTCAGGCAAAACCCAAAATTATCCAAATTGATCCCTGTATTGGTGTCTAGCTCAGGTTCTGGTTTTGTTTTCTAAAGTCTTGTTTGGAAGGTATATGGTAGTTTCTTTTGAGGATCAGGTGTGAGATCAAGTATAAGGAGACTGAAGTTGGTTTCAAGGAAATCTGTAGGTTTATTGTAATGAGATTTGTTATTACTGGCCAACTATAAAGCAAAATTCACAAACTGGCTAAAAAACAATAAGCCAGCAACTGAGGACAGTGACTGCTGAGAAGCAGAGTCTGTGTGAGCTGAGAAGGAGCTGCAGAGCAAGTACCTTGAGGCAAAACATGTAGCTTAAGTGCCTGAGTTACTCAGTAAGCCAAGGGAAAAACGTGCTTCCTGTATGAAAGTGGCAGTGCTTTTTTGGCTCAAGGTCATATGAACCTAATTTGTACCTTGTGCTGCAACTTTTAAATGAAATTTAACTACTTTTCAAGGTAAAAATATATTATTATGAGACGGTCCAAGCAATTTCTTCCTCTTCCAATTTCTGTGACTTACTGTTCCAAATAGACACAAATTTTATACAACACATACAAGTTGTCACTCTCTCTTCTATACTGGATGGCCCAAAACTTGATACAGAATTCCAAATATGGTTTCCCAAGTGCCAAATAGAGGGAAGTAATAATTTCCCTTGATCTGCTGGCTCTGTCTTGCTAATGCAGCCCAGCCTGTTAGCTTTCTGCTAGCTTTCATCACTGCCAGGGCCCTTTGCTGATTCATGACTTGTACATAGGACCTCCAAGCCCTTTTTGCACAGCTGCTATAAATCTGTCTCCATCCTGTACTGATTTATGCAGTTATTCTGTCACAGCTGCAGGACTGTGCATTTGGCTTGCTGAATTTTATGATGCACCCTCCAGCCTGTTGAGGTCCTGCCTTGCATTGCAGGTTAGACTGTTATTCTGCTTTTAGATTTTCCCCTAAAGATCAGCCCACTCTCCTGGGCTCCTTTGCACTTCAGGACAGCCTCCCAAGACATCTTGCCTACTAGAAGCCAAAGTCTGCGCCTCTAAAGTCACAGCCTTTAGCCTACTACATCTCTTCCTTGTTTCTGTAACATGAAGGCCTGTTTGTGAAACATATTCTGCTTGCCTTGCACCCAGATACCACAGAACTGCTCGATTCAAAGCAGGAAATATTTTGTCACACCTGTTTGCTTTCCTTATTTGCAGTAAGACCAAGAACTGAAGATAAGAGTGATTATAGCCAGCAACTTAGCATCAGACTCATAGTATCATATACCTAATAAGGCTTGACTAAAGCTTGATTAATGCTTAATTTTTAGTTAGTAACAGATGGATTACTTTGTGGCTGCAGCATATATCAATGCTTGTTTATTTGAGGTTCACTTGCTGTCTCAGAAAAATTCCCATCATGGCAGCCCCTCTTCCCCAGTAATTACACCTGCACCCTTTCCTCGAGTCTCCTAAATGCTGCTATCTCAGACACTGCAGCCAAGGCTGCCACTGACCATCAGTCCCTGATGAGCTCCCTCCTGGGTCTGAGTAGCAGATCCAGGAGAGTACCTCCTGTATTCAGCCTGTCCAGTACATTTGTGCAAAAAGATGTCCTAGATTGTGGCGACCGGCAGAGAGCAACACGCAATTCTAGATGAATTTTAGGTGAAGCCATTTTATTAGGTGAAATCACAGAGATTATATACCTTTTTTACTGCAAACGTGGCAAGCTAAAGAACTGCTAATTGGTTACACATACTGTTCACACCATATTGATCGATTAGTAATTATAATGAGTTCTGATAAACCTATCTTATAGCTAAATATCGTTAGTTTACCTTTAATGCCTAAAAGTATCCGCACACCTGCTGTTTTGATCCTCCTGTTATGGTTGGTTCTTAACATGTTCCGTTACTCCCAAATACCTTTCCATAACTGCTTCTTGGTTTAGGGTAGCCTGTACCCTTATCAACAAGGCCGCTGTGTTTTGAGAATGTGATTATTAGGATCCTCTCAGCATGAGTAACTTTTCCTGTTTCATGGGAACAGAAGAATATTGTCAGGGCCTAAATCTTGGGAGAAGGGAGCTGGGCTGCTAGCAGGCCTGCTGTCTTCCCTGACACTAGATGACCATAAAATCTCCTGGATTCCTTGTCCCCTCTCCACATTGCTCTGTCAGATCTTGGGGTTGTGAAGTCCTCCACAAGAACCAGGACTTGCAATCATGAGACAACTTCTCCCTAGTGGAGATGAGGTGGCCAGAGTAGGCACTGATTATGATGTTGCCATTGCAGGCCTCACTGTGAAACTGACTATGAAACTCTCTAAATCGTAATCCACAGCACTCTGTGCATCCCTTTACGTGGATGTAAAACCAGCCCCAGCACTCATCTTTGCTGTCTTTGTGAGAGATCTATGCATTGCAATACTTCCTTCACACAAACTCTCCCATTGTGTCTTTAATTCCCAAATCATCACAAATTTTTGACTGCACATGGATACACAGTTTGTCCTGTTGATTTCCCAAACTGTATGTGTTAGCATACAGGTTCTTGAGGCAGCCCCTTGGTTGTCCAGCTTCCCTGAGTGGGAGAGAAGCTTCCCTGTTGCTGTTTGGTGTATGGTTCCATCTGTGGTCAACAGCATCTATCTCATGAAAAGGGCTATTCATGTCTCTGGATTGGTTTAGGTGAAACAAGTACTTGGTATTCTGAGTCACTGTTAGATCTCACTCTCTCCCTCTTTTTCTTCATTTTACAGCTGAGCTTTCCCCTCAGCTCTCTCTCCCTAGTTATTCCCATTTTGTCCCTTAAGTAATGGTTCCCTTGGGAGTAGTGATTAAGAATGTTTCAACCTCCCACTTTGCCCCAGTCTCTTCATTCACATCCCACATCACTTCACGTGCAGCTGTCCAGACAGCCAAACACTGAATGGCAATCAAAATCAATGAGGGTTAAAAAATACTCCTGAGGAAAAAAGGTTGAAGTGCAGCCCACTAATTATCAGATTGGACAATGAAAAGTGACAAAAATAGAGAAGGAAGCAAAAGGCTGAGGGTGGCAACCAACTCCTGCGCTGAGCAAGATGCCTACAGAACTGTGTGGCCTCAATCCCAAACCCTGGGATGAACCCAACTGGGAGAAAAGGAAAGTATTTCTCAAGTTATAAATGATTTTTTCCTCCTCCCTCATACCCTATAACAGAATAAAGCTGTTCCAGCTCACTTTGATAAAGAAAAATCTTGTAATTTTTCAATATTCACTCACCTGTGTCAGTGCAGAAAAGAAACTGCCCAGCTAGCAGTTTTATGCCAGGTTTTATATAAACTGTAGGCTACTGAGCAGAAGAAGAAAGCCATGTCTGAAGGCAGAAATGAACTAGGTAGTAACTCCAGCTGCTGTTGTTGAACTCTATGTATGGACACATCCACTGTAAAACAACATTTTGGTTCAGCTGCAGGAAACTATTTTTTTTCCAATGAATCAGAAATGTGCAGCTAATTGTTATTGTGTATTGTAGTCACAAAGAAACACATTCCATTTATTTCTCACCCAGATCTCAAACTGGTTTTAGCTGTTGTACTTTTTCACTTTGCAGTGCTACTCTGAGTAAAACAAAAACCTGAAAACCACATGAAAAGAATCATTAGTGTTAAACTCTACGGCAGGGTCATTTAAGCTTCTGTGGGGCTTCTTCCAGAAAGAACTTACAACTTTCTGGTGAATATGCTTTTGCCTGTCCAGTAGACAATGAGATCTAAACCAAAAGGAACTACAAAATTGTCAATAGTTAACTTCTACATGTCTTTTTGCATCTCTGATCAGAGACCCAATCCAAAAAATGTAAAGCTCTGACTTAGAGGGGAAGAAGACAACTTATCTTCATTTTAACAGAACAAAGTTCTCTTTCAATGGGATTACTGGACTTGGTCAGATTTTCAAAACTTTGTTGAATACAATAATCAGCTTTTGAAAACATTTGGCCAAAAAAAAGGGTGACTTTTCAATTTAAAAAAATATTCAGCATTGTTAATTTATATTTGTCTTTGCCATACACACATGTATTTTGTTCAACAAAAAAATCAATGCTTTATGCTCTTAACTGCATACATTGAATAATCACTACTCATATTGGAATATAGAATTCTGCATGACATCACTTGATTAGAGCTGTGATCTCAAGTGAATTCCAAAATTGACTCCCTGCACAAAGTGGCAGCTGGAGGACAGAAGACCAAGTGATACCAATTCAAGACAACACAGGAATAGCACTTAAATAGAAAAAGAAACATAATGGGGAAGCTCAGAGACTTGCCACACATTTATTCCTCTGAAATGATGCTATGGGAAACAGAATGTTACTTAAGAGGGAGGAGAACTCAAGTTTAGAACTTTCATTTCCAAGATGATCTTAGTCAGACATTTCCTAGAGCTCAACAAAAATCCTGGCTGCCTGTCTTTGAACGTAAGCCTGGATGAAACAAAGGTAGCTCTAAAAACTCACTTGGCAAGGCCATGTCTAAATAGTGATTTTCTTGCAAGCAGAGAAGAGGGATGGCTTTGGGTGACTTAATGGACATGAGTTCTGGATTTGTTATGAGTCTGAAGCAGGAAAGTTTGAAGTCAGAATAGCAAAGTGGTATTGAATACAGAAAAGTGGTATTTAATGTCCCGTATCTAACAGCATCTTGTATATGAGAAGGAATACAATGTCACTGTAGTTGGAAGGAGTTATTGCCATCACAGCCAGCCTCTGCCATTACAGCAATTACTTCCTAATCTGTCCATCAGTACATACCTCATACTTTTGAAGTGTTATAAAGAGTGATGCTAGTATCCCTGTCTCTTTGTGCTTGACTGACTGCACCCATTTACTTTATATAGGCCTGTGAGCAGCCATCAGATATTAATGACTTTCAGTTACTGTTTTGAAGCAGACAAACTAGAAATAATCTGTCCTCCTGTTATTCTCCTGAGCTATCATGATTCCTGAGGTCTTCGCTGGTGTGCAGCTGCTCCATTTTCCCTCAATAAATAGAGTGCCTTTGTGTTATAGGTGAAAAGATCAATTGTCAGGACTGAGATGATAGAAATCTTCTTAATGTCGTGTTTTGTGAAAGACACTTAAAGCTAGACAAGTATGGAGCAACAGTTTAGGCCAGAGAGAGATGTGGTGTTACTCCACTGAGAAATGCAGTCCAGCTAACTTTTAAAAAGCAAAATTTGGGTTGGTTGGTTTGTTTTTTGCTTTACAAGACTGCAGAAGGATAAATTGACAAGATGTAAGTTTCAGTTTCAGCTTGTCACAGATCACTGGTTCGTAGAGAATGAAAACAGTGGTGGGTCAGTGGTGCTATGAACTTCAGGCGTAGTAGTTTCTTATATGGCATGTATGTTGTGTGGCCAATTTAAAAGATCAGCTCTAAAAAAATAGCCTTTTTGACTGAGTCAACGAACACAAATTGCTAAAGCTTTTAATAATCTAACTCCAAGAACCTTTTTATCCCTGATGTAATTCCTTTGTGATGTTGTCTGTCATTGCTAAGACATCTTGGCTATTTATTTTGCCTTTGCAGCAAGGTCAGTCCATACCAATAGCACTCTCTTCCTGTCTTCCCTTTTTCATTCAGGAAGCCTAGGCTTACAAACTCATTAACTGCCCTTTTAAAAATGGCCATTTTCACCTGCTGGCACCTTTTATCCTTTGTGAAGTCTACATCACTCCTCACTGAGGATGGTAATTTTATGCCAGCTTCTACATGAAACATATGCTGAAGGATGACCAGTGCTGCTGTACTGTAAGGTATGTAGCACAATCTCTGTGGCAGCTACTAGAAAATATAAAAGTATCTCATGTAACAATTTTATTCTCTTCTCCAAACTTATTCTGACAGCTGCTTCACTAAATTACAGGGCTGGTCTGCTGCTTCAGTGTGTGAATAAAACAAATAATAAAATACTTCCTTGTTTGTCTCTATGGACAGCTAGTTCCTTTAGCTTTGTATCCAGGCACTCTAATCCAAGCAGAGTTATGCAGGCTGCATCCCAGGAAGGACCGCTGTGGGCATGACAACAAAACAGGCCTTAGTAAAGGGCTGGGGGTAGTAAATATTTTAGGGTGTTGTGTCAGCATTAGATGATTTTTCCCTTCTCAAGAGTGGTCTGCTATATTCACCTAGCTTGCTGAGAACCACAAAATCGAAAAGTTTGGTGGAAATCAGCCTGTTAATGGCCTAGGTCTGGCTCTGGGATTGCAGTACTAGTGCCTTGTGCTTTCTGCAAAATTTGTATCATTCTTATTTAAACCATGGGGTTTGGGTTGGGTTTGTTTTCTTGTATAAAGGCATTTTATAAAGGAATATATTTTCTCTGTGGAAGTGGAGCTCAGCATCCCAGCGATGGTTGGAGACTTCTGAGACTGAACTTTTCAGGTGAAGTACAAACAAAGCAAGTGTACGAGCAAGCAAATAATTGCATTCATTGAATGTTGGTGGTTTTTGCATTAAGTATTTTCCTGTTAAGAAATCTACATACAAAGCCAAAACAAACAAGGAAAGCCTTCACTAGACCTCAGTCTCAGGTGGGAAGGAAATTTAGTGTCAAAAAATATATCACCCTGAATAATTCTTTTAATTTTTATCTACTGTGATGTTATTGGAGTTGTTGTCAAGTGAACAACTACTCCCCTAATCAGAGGGCTGACAGACAATGGCCTGACGTTTAACTCTGAGGTATTAATCCAGCGACATATATCTCAGTTTCTTCAACGATAAAATTAGGGTAATAATGAAAAATCTCTCAGGACAATATAAAAATAAATACATAGATGTTTTGGCAGTGAGAAATAATGTGTGAGGATATTCAAATAGCTCAATTGTAAGGCAGCAAGATGATTTCTGTGCCAAGTACATTCATTACAGATACTGAAAAGTATTTTTTTTATTTAAAATGGTGTAAACCAGAAAAAAGAACAACTGTAAGCTCCATGCAGGGAATCCATGCACTGTGCATTAATTATACTGGAGAGGGACAGGAGTACAGATGCAAGCCAGAAGGATGTGTGTCTTCTTTTGTTCTCTGCATACCACAGGTAGACTGCCTTTACTTTGAGCAGACAACTTGTGCGTGTCAAGACGGGGAGAATCACCTATACCCAGGGAGGGGGATTTTCAATCGTGCAGCGGTTGGTGAAGGCACTTGGTAATTTTTGACTGCAGAAGGGTGCTGCTGACAGGGAAAAGGATGGAAAATGAAGCAAGCAGCAAGGAAGCAGCAGAAACGTGCAACTTTCCTCCTGAGCTGGTGGTAGAAAAAGGTGAAAGGACGTTTTAGTCACTCGGCTTTGCCACAGGGAAGCAGGGACAGGCGTTACAGCAGCCTTTAGTCTACCTGTGGTGGTGGTGAAACTGAGCCATTTCGAGTGAGTTTTGTCCTTCCCTGAGCAGACTCAGGGTGGGGAGGTGCAGGTGAGCCTGTGTGTCTCTGCGGCGTGACTGACTGCCAGAGAAAACAGGGCTGTCCCTTTCCCGCCAGAGGTGACTGTGAGAGGTACAGGTGAGCGCCGTTGTTTACTGTAGACCTTTCCCAGCCCGGCTGTGCTGCTGTGGGCACCCGAGCGACCCATCCCGAAAGGGTCCTCATGGATTTACCAGAGCTGGTGTTGGCCGTGCAGAGTTGGCAGTTACCAGGGGAAGGAAAGCAGGCAGGAGGGGGATTTGAATAACGAAGGGATGGAGCCTTAATCCTAGGGTGACTCTATGGAGCACAATGAGCACAGTCACAACAGGCTCCGTCTTGCTTAACCCATGGTCAGGTGTCTCGAGTTTATTTACACTAACCACCTCACTGTGGCAGAACTCTGATATGCCCAGAACTTGGAGAGACAAAGGACTGTTCAAACACTCACCCAAGTGAGGGCGATGGTGCCAGTGAGAAGAGTTGTCAGGGCCTGAAACAGGCTGCCCAGGGAGGTGGTTGAGTCACCATCCCTGGAGGTGTTTAAAAACAGGGTAGATTAAGTACTTAGTGATATGGTATAGCATGGAATGGGAAGGCATGGCGCGGCAGTTAGCGAGGCAGTTCGCGCAGGCAGAGCAAGCAGGCCGAGCAAGCCTCCCCTCCTAGTTTGCTGAGGGGGTATACTCAGAGGACCGGCTCGCAGAGTACAAAAGGGCGAGCTGAGGGTTCCCTGTCTGCTGTGTGCTCAGCTAACCATGGTCTCCACCAGGCGCAGAGGTTCCCCCTGCAAATCTCGGGCAACCCCGATGGAGGGCCTGCCTAGGGATGCTGCGGTCCAGGTCTCAGGCTGCAGGGAATGCCAGAGCCTGCAGTTGCCTGGGATAAGAGGCAAACACCTAGCCTGTCTGAGGTGTGAGCAGGTCGATGACCTGCTTGCTTTGGTGGTACAACTAAAGGAAGAGGTTGAAAGACTGCAGGTGATCAGGGACTGCGAGCGAGAGATTGACTGGTGGAGTAGCTCCCTGGCGTCCCAAAAGGAAGACAGTCGGGATGACACCTCACACCTGAAGACGGTCCCCTCTCACTGCCCGTGCCAGGTTAATGGGAGTGACCCAAACCCCGAGGAGGCCTGGAAGACAGTCCCGACTCGGCATCGTAGGCACTCCCCCTGCCTACCTACCCCACCCCCTCAGGTGTCCCTAAGCAACAGGTTTGGGGCCCTAACAGTTGAGGAGGAGGTACCTGAGGAGATGAATGGAGCCCCTCTGCCTCAGAGAAAGCGGAGGCCTAGAGTGAGGCGGTCATCTGCACGCCTTGAGACTGCCTCTGTTAGGCAAGAGAGGAAGGTAGTCGTAGTAGGAGATTCCCTTCTCAGAGGGACAGAAGGGCCTATATGTAGGCCAGACCCTACACGCAGGGAGGTGTGTTGCCTCCCTGGAGCCCGGGTCAGGGATATTACCAGAAGGCTACCAGGCCTGGTAAGATCCACTGACTATTATCCCTTACTGATAGTTCAAGCAGGCAGGGACGCAATCACAAAGTGTAGCCTGCAAGCTGTCAAAAGGGAATTCCGGGACCTGGGGTGCTCTGTTGAGGGGGGGGGAGCCCAAATAATATTCTGCTCTATCCCCACTTGTGGGAGGAGGGGCTCAGAGCAGGACAGGATAACCCACGAGTTGAATGTGTGGTTAAAAGGCTGGTGCCGGCGCAAGAACTTTGGATTCTTTAACCAAGGGATGGTGTACTCTGCTCCTGGCATGAGTACTGCTAATGGGGCTCACCTGTCCTATAAAGGAAAGCGGATCCTCGCCCAGGAGATAGCAGGGCTCATCGATCGTGCTTTAAACTAGTTAGGAAGGGGGAAGGGGATATTAAGGCGGCTGCCAGGGTTAGGCTTCGGGAGACACAACGGGAGTTGACGGTGGGAAGAGGTAAATACCAACAGCACAGTCGTGGACTTGGGGACGTTTTTCCATGTGAGAGTAGGGAAAATTCTGTGGACTGCCCTGAGTACTCCTCCGTGGAGCCACTTTTGCCAGTCCCCTATCAGAAATCTCGCTGTGGGCCGTTGAGGATACCTACATCTGCTTCACCACTGAACTGTCTTTACACAAATGCACGTAGCATGGGGAACAAACAAGAAGAACTAGAGATCTTTGTGCGGTCGCAGGGCCATGATCTCATCGCAATCACAGAGACGTGGTGGGACAACCTGGACGACTGGCACACTGTCATGGATGGCTATGTGCTTTTTAGGAGACAGGCTAGGGAAGCGAGGTGGAGGAGTTGCTCTTTATGTGAGAGAGCACCTAGAATGTGTTGAGCTCCACCTGGGGAAGGATGAACCTTCTGTCGAGTGCTTGTGGGTTAAAATCAAGGGGCAAACCGGTATGGGGGACATTGTTGTGGGAGTGTGCTATAGGCCCCCTGATCAAGAGGAGCAGGTAGATAACGCATTCCATAAACAGTTAGAAGTAGCCTCAAGTTCCCGGGCACTGATCCTTATGGGGGACTTCAACTACCCAGATATTTGCTGGGCAAGCAATACGGCCAGTCGTATGCAGTCCAGACAATTTCTGCAGTGTGTTGAAGACAATTTCCTGCTACAGATGGTGCAGGAGCCCACAAGGGGAGGGCGGCTGCTGGACCTTGTTTTCACTAACAAGGATGGACTTGTTAGGGAAGTGAAGGTCGGGGGCAGCTTAGGGCAAAGCGACCATGAAATGGTTCAGTTCATGATCCTGGGTGGAAGAAGCAAGCCAAAAAGTAGGATAGCTACCCTGAATTTTGGTAGAGCTAACTTTGATCTCCTCCGCCACTTAATGGGGGCTATCCCGTGGGCTACGCTGTTTGAAGGAATGGGAGCCTGCGAGAGCTGGCTAGCATTCAAACAGCACTTCTTCCAAGCACAGGAACGATGCATCCCTTTGAGGAGGAAATGGGGAAAGAGAGGCAGAAGACCTGTATGGATGAACAGGGAGCTATCGAGCAAACTCAAAGAGAAGCAGAAGATCTATGAATCGTGGAAAAAGGGTCTGAGCACCTGGGAAGAATACAGGAATGTGGTCAGGGCCTGTAGGGATGCAACTAGGAAGGCTAAAGCCCTCTTGGAAATTAAGCTGGCAAGGGACATAAAGGATAATAAAAAGGGGTTTTTTAGACACATGAACAGTAAGAGGATGTCCAGGGATAATGTAGGTCCCTTGCTGAATGAGGAGGGTGTCCTGGTTACGGGGGATGCTGAGAAAGTGGAGATATTGAATGCCGCCTTTGCTTCGGTCTTCACTTCAAAGGCCCCCCGGGACCCACAGACACTGGATGAGAGTAGGACTGATTGGGAAATGAAGAATTTCCCTCTGGTTCAAGTAGGGGAGGTCCAGGAGCGGCTCAAAGGGATTAATGCACACAAATCCATGGGCCCAGATGGGTTACATCCACGTGTGCTGAGGGAGCTGGCGGAGGTGATTGCTGAGCCGCTCTCTATCATCTTCGACAGGTCTTGGAGGACAGGAGAAGTGCCTGAAGACTGGAGGATAGCCAATGTCACTCCAGTCTTTAAAAAGGGCAAGAAGGAGGAACCTAGTAACTATAGGCCAGTCAGCCTCACCTCTGCCCCTGGAAAGGTAATGGAACAGCTTGTTCTGGATGCCATCTCCAAGCAATTGGAAGAGAAGAAGGTCATGAGGAGTAGTCAGCATGGATTCACTAAGGGGAAATCGTGCTCGACCAACCTCATAGCCTTCTACGATCTCATGACAGGCTGGGTAGATGGAGGGAGAGCAGTGGATGTCATCTACCTTGACTTCAGCAAGGCCTTTGATACTGTCTCCCATGACATCCTGATAGCAAAGCTGAGAAAGCATGGGATAGATGAGTGGACAGTGAGGTGGGTTGAGAATTGGCTGTCGGACCGAACCCAGAGGGTTGTGATTCGTGGAGTAGAATCTGACTGGAGGCCTGTACCAGCGGTGTTCCCCAGGGCTCAGTGTTGGGTCCAGTCCTGTTTAATATCTTCATTGACGATCTTGATGAGGGAATAACATCCACCCTCAGCAAGTACGCCGATGATACAAAGCTGGGAGGAGTGGCTGACACGCAGGAGCACTGCGCTGCCATCCAGAGAGACCTGGACAGGCTGGAGAGCTGGGCAGTGAGAAACCAGATGAAGTTCAACAAAAGCAAGTGTAAAGTCTTGCACCTGGGAAGGAACAACTGTTTGTATCAGTACAGGCTGGGGGATGACCTGCTGGAGAAGAGCTCAGTGGAGAAGGACCTGGGGGTCCTGGTAGATGACAGGTTGGCCATGAGCCAGCAGTGTGCCTCGGTGGCCAAGAGAGCCAATGGGATCCTGGGATGCATCAGGAGGAGTGTAGCCAGCAGGTCAAAGGAGGTGATCCTCCCTCTCTACTCTGCCCTGGTCAGGCCCCACCTGGAGTATTGTGTCCAGTTCTGGGCTCCTTGGTATAAAAAGGACAGGGATCTCCTGGAAAGAGTCCAAAGAAGGGCTACAAAGATGATTAAGGGCCTAGAGCATCTCCCCTATGAGGAAAGGCTGAGTAAGCTGGGACTGTTCAGCCTTGAGAAGAGAAGACTAAGGGGGGACCTAATCAAAGTTTATAATTATCTGAAGCAGGGGATGCAGGGGGAATCAGCCAGCCCCTTTTCAGTGGTCTGTGGGGATAGGACAAGGGGCAATGGCTGCAAGTTGGAGCATAGGAAGTTCCGCACCAACATGCGGAAGAACTTTTTCACAGTGAGGGTGACTGAGCACTGGAATAGGCTGCCCAGGGGTGTGGTGGAGTCTCCTTCTCTGGAGATATTCAAGACCCGCCTGGACGCCTATCTGAGCAATATGAGCTAGGGAGCCTGCTTTGGCAGGGGGGTTGGACCCGATGATCTCTCGAGGTCCCTTCCAACCCCTACAATTCTGTGATTCTGTGATTGCGACTAGGTTTTAGGATGAATCACATCCAGCTGTGGAGGTGCATACACCTTGTGTTCCAGCTGGAATCTTTTTGGCCAGGCTCGTATTTGCACACCACACCTGCATCCTGGGCATCCTACGCCACCTACAGAAGACCCAAGGGCAGAGAACACTGGCTGCGTCCCCACACTCCATGTCGTATTAGCAGTTATGAGGCAGCAGGAGAAAGCAAGACAAGAAATGTAGACCCCACACCCTGAACAGCTCTCATTGGCGTAAACTTAGTTAAATGACATCTCACCATAGCAGTGGTCGTCCACACTAGTGGAACTGCTAATAGAATTCTACTACCACTGGCTCCAGAATGGTTCAATCACAGCTGGAATTGTTAGTCTGACTGTTAGGGCATCCTTAGAAGGATATAAACTCAAGACTCTCCCTCCAGCCCTGTATCTGCCAAAAGGCAGCACTTGTGAAAGGATTCAAACCAGCATTCTTTTGGTATCTTCTCAGGTTCTGGATTAGTAGGGTGGGGAGTTTTGAGTTCTTCAAATCTCACAGCTATCGAAGGACCTGCCTTCCCTGGAAATCCCACCCCTGTTTATAAATTTGGTTTCTAGCACAGCCTGTGGCAGTAAATTCCAAAATTAACTATGTGCAATGGGAAAAAAATCCTTTTGATTTAAAACTGGTACCTGATTTTATTGTAGCTGTAGGGTAAGTTACTGGTACCTTCAGAAGCACCATCAGTACAGTCTGTCACTTTATCATTACTGTTGAAGGCATTCAAGAGGGCTGATCTTACCATTTATGGATTCAAATATTCAACTCCCTGATGGATGGATCCCTAATAAACTGTGGTAAGTGAGCTCTCGTTCTGCTGGGTGTTGGTGAGCACCTGGAGATAAAGGGAACCTTCGCAAGCAGTGAAGGCTTTTTTCTGACAGCCCTAACCCCTGAAAAGAACACAGCTGACTGGGAAGGGGTCTGTAGCCATACAAAGACACAACTAGCTCCAGCTCTTCTTTCTCCAGTGCTGCATACCATTAACCTTCAAGGGAGAAATCCTGAAGCTGTTTAACTGAAACTGAAGGGACTTTGCAGTGCTGCTGAAACCTGAATCAAACAATAAAGTACAACTGGAGCTTTTTAAATTTTAGTACTTCATTTCCACCTGGCAATAAAGAACATTTCCCAGCAAGGCTAACTCATAAGATGTTCTGGTGCCCCCAGGAATAACCGGTCACATATCATGCCTGCAGGCTGCTGCGTACCCAGGGCAAAATGGGGAGCTCTCATGAGTCTGACAGACTTCTCCTTTCTCACTTGGCCAGTGGCAGGCTATGGGGGAATCAGCATTACCTACTCCTCTCATCATGAGGATGAGAATAGAAGCATTTCTGTTTTATCAGGACATGAGCCATCCAGGTATCTCTTCTCTACAGGAAGCTTTGCCACAGGATGCAGCAGACCTCCCGGGCAGCACGCAGCATGTCAGTAACCCTCACCAGATGGCAGCACGTGCACACAAACATGCCAGGACACCCCAGCTAGAAAGTTTAAAAAAAATCCCACAACAAAAACACACAAACCAAAAAACCCAACCAAACACCATGGAAAATACACTCTGCTCCTCTCAACTCCATTTCAGTGCTGGTTATGAGAGTCACAGTAAGTTACACTGTTTATATGATGCCTTTTGGTATTACCAAGTTACCATTTCCTACAGCAATCCCCATCAGTAACAGGCAAAGATTTGGCGTTCTGCCTGTCATCTGTCCCCAAAGGTGTCTCGCTGCAGCACTCAGTCTGCATACTCAGCTGAGAAATACTCGTCGCAGCCGCTTGAGATGCAATTTGTCTATGAAGCCCATCTCACTACAGAGTGTGATGGTTTACAGTTCACAAGGATTAGGAAAAAAGGGTCTGAGGAAGTACTGCTTATAATAAGCCATCAAAATTGCCTATTATCCAGTTGTCCCTCTGCTTAAGTACAGTTTAAAATAATTGCTTAGTTTAAGCATCCCCGTATTTTCCCCAAATTGGCCACTTTTTAATGGCTAAAAGTGAATCTGTTCTTCAGACAAGGTATTACATGATCTTCAAATCACTGAGTTGAAAGATTAGTATTTTTCCTTATACTGTTTTTGTATTCATGTGTTTCATGAATGCAATCACACAGCACTAATAACTACATTTAGCTTTCAGTGAGCATGACCGCACAACAGAAGAGACAAATACATTTTATTTCACTTCTGCATTTTATTCTGAAACCACTGACCTCATTTTTTTTAGGACTAAAGATCTCAAGGCAAAAACAACAGGAAAGGATGAAACAAAGGTGCTATAAATCAGTAATTAGAAAGCATTCTTCTGCCATACAGGAAATGAAGCCATATGGTATATTTTGCTGTATGAAAAAATAATGAAAAAATTGTGCCCAGGAAATGAAATTCTATTTTGGATCAGGACAGTTTAGGTCAGTTCAGATCAGTTTACTCTGGCCTCTAGGTTTTGGTTAAGGAGAACCCCAAAGGTCACTGTTCTGGGGTTTTCTGAAAAACTAATGACAAAACAGAAATGTGCAACTTCCAGTTAAAGGCAAAACATTTCCTGCCCTGTGGCTGCTGAGATTTTAGACAGAAAAGGAACAGCTAA
This sequence comes from Porphyrio hochstetteri, assembly GCA_020800305.1. Lineage (NCBI taxonomy): Eukaryota > Metazoa > Chordata > Aves > Gruiformes > Rallidae > Porphyrio > Porphyrio hochstetteri. Next base: position 60,684,099 of record CM036908.1, on the reverse strand, counting down.
GCCTGGGTTTGCTTTGTCTTCACATGTACCTTTTGATAACCCTGCTCAGAAGTATCCTTACAATGAGTAAGTTTCTCTGCTGTAGTTCAGCAAACCTTACTTTTTAGTTAAACATTAACATATTCCAAACTGTATTTCAGTACACTTACACTAATCTTACGAACAGCCTTGCAGAACAAACATCCAAGGCTTATCTAGAAGACAAAAGTAACTTTTAGACTAGCGGTAATACTTCTTCCTCCAACATACTTCTAGGAATACTTAAACATTCAACAGAACAAGCTTATGTAGCTGATAAAGGCCATTTCCTTCTTTGTCCTGATTTTCAGACTGGTCAATGATCAGATGAAAATCCACCTAATGGAAAGAAGCAAGATGAGAGTCAGAACACAGCTTTAATACTGTTTTCCTAGGTCACACAGTTAAGGAAGAGTGTTGCCAGTTTCAAACCATGCAGGCATTTCAGTTCCAGGGGGAAGATCCCAATCCAAGGCCTATACATTAACCTGTTGTAACAAGCATAACTGAGTAAAAGATTCTCCTCCTAACGCCAAGGATAACTGACTTTGGAACATGAAGACACTTTGCCTCAAGGCAAGGTGTGACGCCACGGTCTAACCCCGCAGCAAATGCCTACCAGAAATAGGTGCCCTAGTGCTCATTCACTGTTGTCAGTCTTTTCAAGAAGACACCCCATAACCCCTCATTTAGATGCCTCAGGGTGGGAGAGGCACAGGGAGGGAGCACACTGAAGTCTTACTGCTGCAACTGGTAATTCCTGGCCCTCTTTTAGTTAAGAAAATGCCCTTGTTTGTCAGGAAACATAGGACTGTACAGACAGAAGTGTCGGATTGCTAACAGAGTAGGATGCCAGATCTTTCAGCTTTACAAACCCCTCCTGGATATAGAGAAGACTACCCTGCTATCTGACCCCACCACATTCATCCCAAAACAAGCCACAGTTCTGTCTGCTTAAAAGGAACAAAACCCCAAACAAAACTGAGATGTACTGCATTCAGATAAACCCTAGACAAGAAAAATGTCATCAGGCTGTCTCTTAGGCCACAACTGCTTAATAAAAAGAGCAATATAAAATTTCACCTTCCAACAAATATAAAGTTGCTTTCACAACCTCTCTCAACTTAGAAATCATGTGTGTTCAGTTTGAAAAGGCTAAATATCTCTATGAACAAGGTTAAAACCAAAACACCCAATACTCTACAAAATAGGGGATCAATACAGGTAGGTGTACACACAACAGTTCTTATGCCTTAAATTCAACTCCTCCTCATCCTTTCAGTATCTTTGAATTCAATACTTCTCCCCAGGCTTCAAAAAGACATCTTTCCAAAGGAAATTCTCCCTTTGACCCCCCTAATTAAGTGTATCGAGGTACTCTGAATTACACTTAAGGGGAAAAAAAACCCCAGGTCTTTATACCCTTACCTGATTCCATGCATATGGCTTCTTATACCATGTAGGACTAATTTTATGTCGAGGTTTTGATTTGCAGATTAAACTGAAATTACATTAAAATAGACTTAATAAACACACTTATATTTTGATTAATTATAAATACAAAGGAATTTTTATATTGGATATAACTGGGCATTTACAAGGTGTCTGTGCTGAAGGGAATTTCACATTTCCTTGTTAGTCTCATCTATTTGTTCACTTCTCTGTACACTGCCCTTCCAGTGTAAGGAGTCAAAATACACAGGGACCTTAAATGTAGCAAAATGTGTTTTCTTTTTAAGAAAGATTTTTTTTTAAATTTACAAAGTACTAGAATTTGCAACTGTTATTTATTCTGTAAGCCAAATGCATGCTCATCCACTAGAAAATGTATAATACAGCTATTTTTAGGGTATTTGGTTTTGCATGGCAACTCAATCGCTATAGATTGTCTGTCTGCTCCAGTTATTTCCTCAAGCTGTGCAAAGTACAACAGTAGTAGACTTTAATTAATTCTGTCTAGATGTGTTTTTCAAACACACATTTTAGTCTTAAGTAGTGGTGACATGTTGTAAACACAATTAGCTTGCAAAAAATGGAGAAAGTTATGACAGACTGCTCAGGGTAAATTTTTACATATTTACTCCTATTAATAAAAGGTTATGGGGTGGTGGTTTTTTGAGACAAACACCAAATACAATCAGAAAAAAATACTAAAAATGAAGGAAGATTTTACACAAAAGGCATCATGACAATAACCAGATGATAAGAAAGATTGTCTCTTCCTTCAAAGGGAGAAAAAGAGAGGAAAAGGATCAGCTTCGGGGACTTTGGAAAAAGACTCCACAATAAAAATACAGAATAATTACTGAATTTGGTTTCTTGACAGGGTAACCCTGTCCGTCTGCAAGACCTGCTCCAAGCTCCTCTACCCCCAGTTTAGCTGCCTACATGCCAAGGCCCAGCTCTGGCACAGGACAGCTGCGCACCCTTGGCTAACACCACCAAGAGCAAGCACAGAGGTAAGAAAAGCAGAAGCATTAGCTCTAGTATTGTTGGAACAGAATGAGTAAAAGCACAAAGACTCCAAGAGGGAAAAAAACTGTAACAGAAAGGCATAAAATGCTGAGGGGAAAAAAACCCAGAAGGCTGACAGGAATTCCCAGGCCAGGCAGTCAGTGCTGGCTGAGCCAGGGGAGTCTGCGAGGCTGAGGACCTGCACCAAGGCTGCTCCTTCCCCTCCCAACTGGAAAACCAAGCCAAAAAAGGGTCCTGAAACAGTAGCAAGTATCCATGTGTCTAAACAAAGTGTTGTGATGTTTCTGTGTCTTGAATTTAGCATGTAAGCACTGGTGTCCAAGCATGAGCTCCTGTTATCATAGTAGGCACCTCCAGAGAGGTTTTGGGGTTTTGCTTCTTTCTGCCCATCCACTTTCCTTGGCTTGTCCCTACACTTACTACCATGTGAATCACACAAGCTGTCTTCACTCGGCTTTGAAGCCTAAGCAGGTTAATACACGGCAGTGTCCAAAGGCGATGCAGACACTAACTGGCCTGAGGTACTTGGACACAAACAGGAAATTAAATATTGCATCAGCAGTATGCTGGAGCTGGGATTTTACCAAGGGTTTTGCAGACATGGAACACAAACAGCTTGCCATCAGCCTGTACCAGTGCAGCATGCATCATTCAAGACTCATCTGGACGCCTATCTGTGCACTATGTGCTAGGGAGCTGCTTTGGCAGGGGGGTTGGACCCGATCATCGCTTGAGGTCCCTTCCAACCCCTTCGATTCTGTGATCTGCCTTCGTGAAGCTGTGCCACCACTTCCTGGAGGCACAGGCAAACCACTGCAGCATTTGTCTCCAGGCTGCCACGGCTCAGAGAACAGCAGCTGACCCACTGGCAGCACAGCGTAGTGCCCAAACCAAAAACTTGTGATAGGTATCTCCACATCTCCTGGCAATTGTTTATGGTCTTTTAAATTGATATTCAGGTAAGGCTGACTCCACCCACACTCATTAATTTGAATAAAATGCATCACACAATTTTCTGCCAAGCTTTGGAAATAAGTGTGGGCACTTGCTTTCAACTGAAGCCTTACAGTAGTTTTTTCACAGCTGGGAAAAAAAATAATCAAACTGAGCCAGTACACACACCTGAAAGTCAGCATAAACAGCTGCTCTGATAATGTTTTTGATAACCTAGGGTAAGGTCAGCTATGCTGAAAAGCTGCTGATCTTTATCAGCACCAGTTTGCTTCACTTTGGCACATACAGTTACTTGAGAACAAGGTCCCATTTCCTAGAGATGAGGCCAATACTAGAGAGCATAACATAACTCCTAGTTTGTAGCTGAGCCAGAGCTTTCTGGTATCAGGTCAGTACAGAGCCAGGTAAGGATGAGAAAAGTCTACTGCTGATACACACAGTACTGAAACTCATGCTACGTGTACAAGCAAGGGAAGGTTTTTCACAGCTCAGCAACAGCAGGCATCAGAAGGAGCTGTTACAGGGATACTGCATGGAACTGGCTCCCCAAAACACTTGTCAGACACCACAAGCTGAAAAAAATTCTTGAGACTGCCTGGAAGTGCCTTTTCAGAACTGCTGCTTCAGCCAGAAGAAGCAGGGAGGCTTGCTGGAAAAAAGGCAGGTGGCCATACTACAACTCCTAAATTAACTTGGCCAACACCTACCCTGGTCTGTTGAGGGACAAAAGGCAGCATACGCCATTCAAATTTAATGTGTAGGGAGAAAGAATTCTAAATCCTTGTGCAGTCTGAGCCACAGGACTTCATTAGCTTTGTCCCAGGTGCACAAAGTAAAGATACAGCAGACCTGGTACCCTGTACAACAGGTTTTACAGTCTAAGTTTTCTGACTCTCCAGCGATCAGGCTTCCCTGCCAAACCAGTGCTTCCACAAGAAGCATGAAGTCACTGAGTACACTGCTTTATAAATAAAGTAAATTAAATGCATCATTAAATGAGAACTTACATTATTTCCCCAAATCCTAATCTAAGATATGCTTCAAGCAATCATTTATTTTATATTTTGCTGAGACTGTGAAACAGAAGATCTTATTTCTACAAAATTATTACCATAGAAGTTTCTCACGGATGTCCTCCTGCAGCTGTTTCATTCTCTCTTGTCCAGAACGCTCTGCACATTCACAGAGCAGCTGATTAATGGCAATCCTTAGGATGTTTATCTGTAAAAATATCAGTGACAGAATGCAAGTTACTCTAAACCAGCCCTAGTTGTGTATTATATTACACTGACATGAAGGTGGTCGTGGTACCCAAGCTTCAACTGGAGTATTAATGTAAGCAGAAACATCTGCAGCTTTAGAAACACTTCTTCCAGATTCATCTCTGCTGTTCAAAGATATTAATGTTCAGCCACTTGTTAATCACAATCTTTCAAGGTGACTCAGATATGCCAAAAACCATACAGGCTACCACTTGCCTGCATCTTTTCCAACACAGAATTCCTTCTGTAAAAGCTCTAAGAATTTTCTGTCTGTCAATAATTTTCACATGCATAACAGATGGTGTTTCCATTCTGGCTCAGGCACCATGAATACAGACAACACACAGAGCAAGTCAGTGGTGTCAGAAAACAACAGCTCACAAATACGTGCACCAGTACGTCCCCTGTCCTTCAAAAGACTCCAGAAACCACCTGGTCACCACTGAATGTACCTGCCCTGTACACAGAACTAATCAGGGCAAGAGAAGTCCTTCATGGTCTAAAGCACGTGAGATCTGAAATGCAAGTCAAATACACCTTACTGTCCAGTGTAACAGAGCTTTAGGTTGGATATTAGGAAGAGGTTCTTTACTGAGGAGGTGGTTGGGCACTGGAACAGGCTCCCCAGGGAAGGGGTCACAGCACCAAGCTTGGCTGAGTTCAAGAAGCTTCTGGACGATGCCCTCAGTCACATGCTCTGAACTGTCTCTGGCCCTGTGTGGAGCCAGGAGTTGGAGTCTCTGATCCTTATGGGTCCCTTCAAACTCAGGATATTCTATGATTCTACAATTCTACTTCCCTCCAATAGATCTCTGTCTATCAGTTATAAAAAGGCTGTAATGAAGAATGCTGAGGGGTTATTGTTTGTTTGATCTGCTCTCAGAGAAGTACCTTGATACAGGTGATTGATCAGAGCTGCAAAATCCAACTCAAGACTGCAAAGCAGTAATGCCAGGCTGAGCAGGAAAACCAGCAATAATCCTAAGAACATAGCTAACGAGTACTGACATCTGGGTAGTGCAAAATTGATGCTTGATTAAAAAAAACCCAAACAAAAACCATACAAAAAACCAAAACCACAAAACAAAACAGCACAACATATTGTTCTGCAGTATTTTATTTTGTTCAAAGCATACAGACGGGCAACTTTTTTAATATTAATAATCCTAAACTATAAACAAGTACACTAAAACCTACCCCAGAACCACATCTTAAACCAAGTTTTCTTACGAATTTTTAAGAGTTAACAATCTCTCATGCACTGAATCCTACTTAAATCCTATTATATTGACAACAGTTATGCATGTTTTACCTCTGTTATGTCTTCCACTCCAAAATGCACATCAAATGCCAGCTCCATGTCACTTTCTGGAAACACTGGAGCCCCATCAGTCTGGCTCCAACCCAAACCACACAGGACACCGGTAAAACACTTCTGACTTTCATCAACCCTACACAAAAAAAGAGAAAACAGTCTCACCTAGAGATGAAGAACGTGAGCTCACATGAAGACAGGCTTAAATGAATTTGTCTAAGCCATCCTAAGCAAGATACAGCTGTTTTAAAGAACCTAAGAGATGTTCATAACTTGTCATCCTGTTTTTTAAAATAGGAAAACACATACTTCTAAAACTTACAAGTCATACATATTCAAAATGAAGCTAACTTCACTATGCTGAAATGAGTCTACAGTTACCAGAATTTAAACAACTGCTAGAACTCAGCTTTTACAAAAATCATACAAGTTCCTGTCCTCACACAGGTTTAAAACTTGCCCAGGTCTGCAGCTCATCCTCAGCACGCCTGACAGGAGCTGCTATGCCTTATCATGAGGGAAGAGCCTGCAGCACCAATTCATAAAGGACACTGAACAAGTTCTTAGCTATGTACCACACTAAAACTGATAAGACAAGAATTACAAGTTTAGGAAGAGAATGTATTAAATGCTGAAAGCAGAGCAAAACACCAATCTGTGATCAGTCTGTGAGAGTCCTAAAATACTTAAAAGAACCACCACTTTTTAAAACACATGAATACCTGAGTTCTATAGCAGGAGCAAACAGCATACTGAGGAGTGCAAACAGGCCAGGAACAGGAGGCATCAAAGATGTTTCTTTTAGAATCACCGTAGATCCTGTCACAAACACACACACACACAAAAAAACCTAAGGAGTATCTAATGATAACAAAACCTCAAAAAGGTGTTAACTCAGAGAAGTAGTCGTATAAAAATACAATTCTAGAGAAACTGTCCAAGCATTTTTATTACACATTACCAGTTGCATTTGCTGATAAAGTAGCAGCAACCAACAACTGCTGAAAGGGATCTTCTGGAGTATCGTAGACAACAACTGAGTTTATGCTTTCCTTATGTATATGAACATTTCTGGGCAGGAAAGAAGAAATGAAAATTGTCAACGTTAAAAAAACCAGAAGCCATACAAACACGTAAAAGAATTATTTTAAATTCACAGTGCAGCCTCAATGGACAGCAATTACTGGGTTTGCCTAAATACCGCTTGGCAGATGTATACAATAGTTAATAAATAATCTCTCTGTAAGACATTAAAGCACATTTAATAAAACTATTCTTAAAATATTACATAGTAACAACATGCCTATTAATGCCATTCCAGCCTGGCTACTTCAGTCTTTCCATTGAATAAGAATTCTTTAAAAATCTGTAAGAGCAAATGGAATGTTTTTTTTGTCTATTAATCGGAAGTAACAGCTAAGAATATGCCTATACTTCACAGCAAGTCTTCTCATACCTGAACTGGGTTACTCTAGTCAAACTGTAGAATCTCACCTCATAAGGACAGAACGGGCCAGACATGACTACCTTCAAAAAGAGAGAACACATTGCATTCTAGTCAGCCAGCAGGTACATCTCTCCAAATCAAAATCCCTCATAAATGAAAGCCAAAACACCTTTCAGCATGTATTGAGCTACACTGAATCGACAGATTGATAAACTGTATTTTTATTTCACCCAACTAAAGCAAACTTTGCTTGTTGAGGCACCTAAGCAAAAATAACGTGAATCTCCAGCACCTTTCCTCTGGCTTAAAGAATCAGACTTCATAGAGCACCTAACAAAATCAGATCATTTTTGTTTACAGGAGCAGGTCTTTCATCGTGAAAATACCCCATTTTATGATAAAAGTGATTACATGGGATTACTCCTGTGGGTAAACTGAGCATGATTAGGTGCTTGAAAGCCTGAAATTTTGTTAGGTCTGAAATGGGAAAAGAATTATGATTAGACAAGACTTAGCATGAAGAACAGGACACACGTTTTCATGTTTTATATTGCAGCTTAGTACTGACTAGGTATCTCAAAATACGTAAGTAAAAAGAAATTCTGAAGAACTGGTAGCGGAAGAAACACCTACAGTTTCATTATCATCAGTTATGGGAGCGCTGTTTAAATGGTCTGAAAATTTGACAGGATTCTAATCTTGCTTTTTGCTGTATCTTACATAGTGAAGAGTACCACACATGGCAACACAGTGTTCAGTTTTTCAATTTTATCTTCCTTCTGCAGTGGTTCAAAGTGCTGCCCCAGAGCATGTTAGAAGACAGAGTTGGTTCACTTGGCTCTTAGGCTATGCTTCAAAACGATGTTTAAAGCTGCACCAGACTCATCTGCAATGGTGGACACATCATGGCTGTCTACCTACAGAAGGCAGAATGCACTATAAAAGGCAATAAGTATGCCTTAGTTATTAAAGGTACTTTCAGTCTTCCTCTCCATTCTAACAACACGAGAAGCAGAATGATGTAATGACTTAACCAAAGCTGAAGTTACCTTACAGGTTGGCACACCAAATTTATTGTCAGAAAATGAGTTTAACAATCTTTCAAGGACATGCTTTTCTTCTCCTCTTGAGGATACAGGCACTTCGACTTTTCTCTTTACTTGTTCCAAAAAAAATCCCTTGAGCAACTCATGACTTTGCTACATAGAAATAGAGGAGCATTAAAACCATGGAACAGCTGTTTTTCAGAAATTTCACATACAATTCCTCTACACAAAGAACATGCATATTCACATGTGAATACAAAACCCAACGTTCTTATCACCTTTCAGATTACATAAAACATAAAAACCTAAGACAGTTACAACTATGAAGCAGTTATGGTTTTTTAAAGCTTCAAAAAACCAGGAGTAGTTCAATTGATGACATTATCTCCTAGGAAACATCTCTTTCAAAAGGTGTCTCAAAACAGCAATGATGCTGGTCAACAGCTCAATATGAATTATGCATACACACAAAAATATATTGTCCCATTCAAGGATTAATCTTGCCTAATCCTACAGCATTAGTCAAGATTCAACTCAACTTCTCAGGACTTCTGACAGCCTGAGAGGAACTAAGTTAGTATAAGCAAAGTAGAAGAAGCTTAATCAGGACATACCTGTGATTCGTATGATTCTTCTGCTAGTTCAGCATAACTCTCTCCAATCAGCACATCTCGAATGTTCACAAGGTCTTTGTGCCTCGAGTAATGGAAAACATCCACATACAGAACATCGTGCACAAGCGAGTACACCTCCACGAGAAGAGTACAGCCATTCACTAGCGAGGCAAATCTCTGGCTAGCGCTGTAACTCCACCGTTCCCCACACACAAGAGATTTTGCAGACGGACGCATCTTGCACATCTTGAATTCTAAAGCCTAGAGCAAAACCATTGAAAATAACACTTGCCTGAGAAGAATCAGCATGAATGTCTTTCATCTTCTCAAACTGTTCGAATTTATAAATGACTTCCCAATTATCACAGTGGCTTATGTAAATTCCTAGGGCAGCTGTAAACTTACCAGCATAATTTCTATTCCATTATTGCCAACGCAGCCATGCATTACATCTCATATCACTTCAGTATTGTACTTAGTTGCTAATGTATCATAGCACACAGAGCATAAATAAAAGATAATTTGGTATTAAATCACTATCCACAATGAAGCCTTAGGAGTGCAGTTATGTGTACTCTGGAAGAAACTTCTCAATCCACAGTTCTTTTCACTGTGAAAAGTAAGAAAGCTTGGCAAGACCACTGCAGCTACTGTGTCCCTGGTGGGCAAGGGTAATTAAGTTCTCATTTAACTCCTTTCCACAATGACTATCTGCGATTAAGCTCTTTGAATTAATATCCAACAGAAACAGTGGGCTTTTTTCTATCCAGTCATTAAAAGATTAGGCCTGAAGCAGAAATGCATTTCCCTTCAATATATCTGAAGACAACAAAAAAAGGATGATTTTTAAGGTCCCTCCCAGCTCAAACCATTCTATGGCTCTATGATCTCCTTTGTAGCAGAGCAGGAGCTTTGATGGAGGGAAAATATTCCGCATGGTAACTGCACACAAGGTACCTGTCGCTGCAGACTTGTGCCATCCCGACACGAAGAGATACTATGCTGCTGTGGTCCGAGCAGAAAGTAACAGATAGTCTGTGATAGTTTCTCCTCTTTGGGCTGTTTTCTGGGCTGTGTAAGTCACCATCATTTGCTCAACACATTTTTTTATACGCAAGCAAAGCTTATCTACTGCTCAGCCTGCTACTCCAGAGCCTTACATGGAAGTAGGAAATAAAAGAACCAGAACAGGATTCTCCTTCTAGAGAGAAGTTCTAGTTCTCATAGAACTGACAGACAGCAAAGGAACTGATAAGCAAAACCAACAAGCAGCAAAAAGAATCTGTTGAAGCAATTGCCTCTCTCTGTTCCTCTGATTGCAGGTGGGGGGATAGATCCCACTTTCTTGTCCCCAGAGAACACGTTGGCTAATCATGTTGACTAGTTCAAACACTCAGTTAAAAAAGAAAGAATCCAAACAATGTTTTTTACATCCAGTCAGGTGACAAGTTCAGGTTTGTTTTTTTTTTTCTTCTCTAGCAAATGTCCCTGAAAGCAAAAGGCTGGATAACATTTCTCTACAAGTAAATACAAAGCAATTCAGTTACTTCTCTGTGCATACACATCTATGGAAAATATTTATTCAGTGAAGGTGGCTTGTAGGTATTCCCATTAGCAAAATACATATTACATCATTATTACTCTGTAAAGCCTCATCATTCAAGGTACACTTTTGTTTGCCAGAACACACGCAAATGTATCTATTCAGCAGCAACAAACAGAATCACCCCTACCTGGTAAGGAAGGTCTCTAAGACAGCTTGGAATCTCTTTTAATTTATTTAAAGGCACCTTTGATCTATTGCCATAATCCACAAAAAAAACCTGGAAAAAGAACCAAGAGCATCTGCAGAGATTCCAGAACACCGAGAGGGCTACTTTTGGTGGCAAGGAAAGCAACAGCGTAAGTTTAGTCATTACAGTACAACACAATCTTTAAGTGAAACACAAGCAAATTCAGAATCTGGAAAGCATGCAAATGAAGTCATGTCAAAAATATTAGGTCAAATTGTATGTTATCTATTATTTGATCCTTGGCTTAAACATCTGCTAGTAATGCCAATCTACTAAATCTAGAGAAGGCGAATTTCTCTGAACGGCTCTAAATCTGTATAACCTTACTGCTTAACAGTGAGTGATACTACCTAGTCATTGCTTTTAGATATCCAGCTGCTACCCTGGATTGGTTATGAGTGCTCATAAATGCAGGAGAGAAAGTGGTGAGATTAACACTGCTATTCACTACTTTTCCATGACTTTGGATAGATAACAAGGTTCAGTATTAACCCTGTAGTGGTGCCGCCCAGTTATGTTATGAAATCAAGAAATTGAAAGGAGGGATGTGCTGTGCAAAGACCAATCTTAGAAAAATATCAAAGTCTGTGCTTAACAACTGAAAAGTTTTGGGCTGAAATATTAATACCTATCTTGAACTGTAGCACTGATGTTCATTACTGATCTTGGCACAAAAAGCCAAAACATTCTCATAAATTTGCCGATGATAAAGAACTCGTAAACATAACTGAACAGATGTGAGAGCTCAACAGGAAAAACCAAATGGTATGAGGTAGATCATATCCTTGAGAAATTTTAACAATTTCTGCTATAAATGCTCCATTATTATTTATAGATTCTAATTAGTTAGAAATTACAATGGAGACAGAACTGACTGTAAGATGCCAAGAGGTGTCCCATGCAAAAAAGCTACAGAAAAAAAAAAGGCAAACATGGCATGTGCAACATGGAATATTTCTCAAGGCAGAGGAGAAACATGCAGTTGAAAGACAAATAGTAGCATCGTTGCAAAAGCAAAAGCAGAACTGCAAGTACAGAAGCATGCATAATTCTGCTTCAGAAAAGTGAGGTCACAATAAAAGGGAGTGAGATGGAGGCCAGGTGAGCAGAAAGTCCATGTAGTACGTGAGTATGTGATGAGAATAAGGGCAGCTTGCTTTCATTAGCAAAACAAAGTCCAGGAAGACAAAGACTGACAAGAAACTGGAGGGAGTGGGAAGGGAAGAGGAGGAAAAGAAGAAAATATGTCTAAACCAGCATAAGAAACACTGGCCATGAATGATGGAAAACTGCCAAAACAGTGAGGGTGAGAAGCTTACTTTTCAGTTGGATCTCAGTATATGAAGATAAAGCGATATAGGACTGGACTCTCACCTAGGCACTCAATGTGTTTTTTGAAGTTACTAGAGGTTTTAGTCTTTACTTTGCTTTGCTTTAGCATGCCAGACACTTTACTGCATCAGCAACAGCCTCCCAATTTAATACTACAATATTCCCATGGTCCGGAAAAACAACTAATTGATCTATTCTGGCTAAGGTTTTTAGTTGTACAGATTTCTTTACTGGAGTGTTTACAATTATAATGAACAGTAATGCTTTAGCTCTAAGATTGTTATCCCAATTACGTCCTACCAATTCAACATGACATAATGTATTACCGTACCTCAGCAAAGTCTTCACAAACATGCAGAATACGAGCTCTATAGTATCCTCTGTTTTCCAGATGAGTGAATGGTGCCAGACAAAGCAACTCTGGATATGGAGACACTGGCAGTCCCACCAGGTTCTGGTACTTAGCTTCATCAGTTAGAGCCTGGAGTAGAGTCATATTTTTTTCATCTGTCCTGTAACCCCAGAAGTGTCCAACTTCTACTATCTGAAAGTATAAAATTTACACAGTTATCAGATTTCTTATTCTTCTTCAACATCAAATATAAACAACATCTGAACAGAATACACAGAAGCACTCCTACTCCTGATACACATAAATGTTCTCATACTGCAATAATTCAGTAAAGCAATTTTCTCTCATAATTAGCTGTTATTATAAAATGTGTATTTGCTATGCAACTGTAATACACTTCCCATCTAAACAGACCCTGATGTGAACATCACAAAAATACAGAAAGTTAAGCAAAGGCTGCTTCTGCTTTTCTAAATCTCATGAACAAACAGAAAATAGGAGGTACGCAGTTATCAGGTAGACACATACAGATATGGTGCATCTTTGTTGTTAGTGAAGGAATACCAATTAGCCACGTCACAGCAAACAGCATTGCTACTGATACAATTAGCTAAGCTTTAGGAAACTGCAAAGAACACACCGCTCTTGAGATCAACTGGATAAAATAAGTCATATTTTCCAATGGATTACTGAACTCCTGTACCATTTCTGTCCTTATACTGAATGCTCACGATAAAAAAAAAAAACCATCTGTATTTACAGTAGAGGTGATCACTAAAGCTGATGTATGAAACAGAAGTGGCATAGACAGTTAAGTGATTGGAACATGTCTGATAAATCCATGAATATTTTTGATCCACGAGACTTATCTGAGCAAATAAAGAAATATTCTTCTCAGCATTTGCAAAGCCTGTCACTACTATCAAAAAGCTGTTTCAATACTTCAGCCTATAAATTCCACAACCTCTGAAGTTTGGATGATTATTTTCTTTTTATTTCAGCAGCATATATTACTATTATTCATTTTGAGATGATGACAGTTAGCCTAAGATTTAAAAATCCTCATCCTCATGATTCAGGAATGTTTGTGTGTACATATGATCTTCCCCTAACACTACCTTTTATGCATGCAATATTTTTCCAGATGACCATGCAGTACTGTTCATCTCATTTCTCACATTACAATTCCTGAAGAAAACTGCCAGTTATTAATAACTAAATGGTCAAAATACCTACTGATTCTTATTTCTACAGCATGCAAAATTTTTTTTACTCTCCCACTACTTCTCTGTACATTTATGCCTATTTCCAACTAACATTTACTGTCAACGAATCCCACAAATGTCAAGCTTCAATGTTTGAAATTTATCTGCAAAATGCAATACTAAAAATTATACCAAGAATATCCTCCATACCTCTTTACAGATACCTCTCATCAGGCTTGATGGGGCTCTGAGTGTCCTGATCCAGAGAAGGTCTCCCTGCTTACTACAGGGGGGGTTGGACTAAATGACCTCTGAAGGTCCAATCTTACACATTCTAAGAGCCTATGATTTTATACCTCTCTTCTAAAAGCATCATTAGTATCCATTCTTTTCACTTAAAGCTTGTCAGATAGTTTTGCAGAGATGAGTATCTAGGCACCAATTATTAGTTATGACTTCCTTCAGATGTAGAACATTCCTACCTCTGTTATCTTGATTGACAGAAGACAATTTGGGATCATCTTTGACTGGTGTGAAATACCAAACGAGAACTCTGCAGGCTCCACTGTCTGCTTCTGACAGTCCACATTTACTCTACAAAGTTTAGGGAATAAAGATGCTAAGTACTTGACTCACAAGAAAAAATATCAAGGTTTTTTTTCTGCTTTCATTTGCTTCCCACTGTGTCCCCAGGGCATGTTTATGTACTTAATAACTGTTGTTTAGATATATATAAAATTTTAGAACGTAAAATAGCAATGCAGAACCAAAATACTAAAGAGAAACTGTTAAAATTCCATTATAACCAAATACAGGAAGATACATACTGAGAATCAACTGTGGAATCTATTTATTAGAAATCCAGAAAATAAAGGTTCTGAGGTTTTTTGCTATGGCATGCCTTCTAAGCTGATTTTTTAAAAAGAAACTGAGTACCCCACAGCAAAAAGATAAATTCAGCATTTTTTAAAATTATGTAATATTCCTTTTACTAGAGAAAAGTTAAGAATTCTAAAATTAGTCTTCCAGCCCAGGAGACTTCCCGAGTACCTCAAGAATTAATTTTCACAAATATTATAAGTGCTGTTTTGGACATGGTGAAACTGCTAAAATATTTTATTAAAAGCTAAGTAAAATCAACTGGAAGTGTTCACCTGCAGTTTAACCTTTCCAGTTTATTCCTGCCTTCCTATTTTTGATTTTGTATTTTAAAATACTAAAATGGCTGCAGACCAACCAGGAGTAAGGCAAGATGCTTGTATGACCTGAAGCTGAGAATGACAGACAGCATATAACAGAGAAACCCACATGCCCTGTTTTTCTAGTAAAAGAGTGTGTAATTGGAGTTGTCTTACACAGTAAAAACCTTGAAATATAAAGAAATATTTAGGATAATCATGTTACTTCTAGTCCTGCAAAAATATTCTGCTTAAACAATGTTTATAAATCTCATTTTCTGAATCCAACGTGTCTTGGTGACAGTTCAAGGGAAATTCTCACTATCCTACAAATCTTATGTCAACTTTATACTGCAGAGAAACCCATTTTTCATATGCAATACAATTACCTTAAAGATTTCACACTTGCAGCTCTCACATCTTGCAATTCCCTTTCAATATCATCTGGATAATGAACATTCAGCTCAAGAGGAATTCTCAGCTGTGACATCTTGATTGACAGGTACACTGCAGGAAGAATCTTAAAGCCCTCCATCGGGTTACGGGAGAACTCCACAAAAGCCCTGTTCAAACAAACCCAGCAAATAAAACTGCAGTAAACATTTGATGAGGAAACAAAACCCAACAAAAACCCCACAGAAGCCATCATTTTTGCTCCCTGTCTGTCTTAGAGGGCTGGCAAACAGTAAAAACTAGGTTCCTCATGGGCTTTGCCTATTGCTTTCATGCACGTTAAAACTTCAATGATGATGACAGTTTCAAGAAAACTTTGTAATATTCTCACAATCACATACCAAATGTACTGAGCATATTTAATACAAACAGACAGGATGTGAAAATAAAAGAAAAAAAGCCTTAAAGACTGGAAAAGGCATAAGAAGGGCTATGTAAATTCAACTTTGGGCAGTTGCAGTCTGAAGTTAGCTAGAAGATTAGCTGAAACAGCCAGTCACGTGCATTTTGTGAAAGCTACTTGATTACACAAGTGAGCTAAATTCAGCATACAGCAAGTTAGAAACAAATACAGACAGATCATCTGCAGTTAAGATTCACTATTAGACCACAAAAGAGACAACACAGAAGGCTGCCTCTAACTCCAATTATATTCCATTTATCCAATTGTATTCCAACCACTGTATATCAAACCTCAATACCACCTTTCTTACTCTAGCCAATACACTAAAAATAAAAATAAACTACTGATTTCAAAGAGATGACAACAAACTCATTTTGTTAGTGGACCAGTGAAAGAAAGAAGTTTATTACTACATTCATAACTGAGAACAGGAGAAGGGTGGGATTTTATACTTACTTTGATCCATCATAGGCAATAGATTTTACCTGCCCACACTGTCTAAACAGTGACTGCAACTGTTTATGGTATAGATATCCATAAGGAGGGATATTCTTCAGCTGTTAAGAAGTTAAATAAGGATACATTCAATTATTTTAATGCATTAACAACTTCACTTAAACAGTTAGCTTCTTCCTTCACTTGAGCTGCAGTAGTGATATACAATCTAAGCCCTGAATTCCAAAAATGCTATACACTATATTAAATTTGAACATCTCAAAAGTCAATAAAAACAAAGTTTTGCTGCTAATGTTGCCCTGCTGCCTCTAATACATATAATTACAGATTAATCTGCTTCATTTGTAGTTAAAGAAAACATGTATTTCTTTGATACGGTAGCTGGGATCCCACAATTCCCTGTCCTTGGGAGTGTTCTGCAAACCAAAGCGGATAAAGGCTTAAGCAACAGGGTCTGAATTCACTCTTAATCCTGCTTCCACCTTATCACCTGACTAGATGACTTCATGGAGTCTCTTCCAAATTAATTATTCAATGTTTTAATTTTTTTTCTTGAGTTTCAATCCTGAGTTGTCTTTTCAAAGGCATTCTGCTAAATATACCATTCTATTCAATCAGCCAGACACCCATTCCTCTACTTTTTCCCTACTCAGTCACGTGTCATCGGAGATCTTGCTGTAATACAGAACCACACAACTCCTAACTACCAAGTTCAAACTTCTGGCTTTGTAGCTATTTTTCAGGGGCTATGCAACTGTCTGTTCTCTTCAGTTTTTATAATCTTAGGAAAGACAGATTATTTTTGGAAAAATCTTCAAATGCCTTGAAGTTACAGTACTAAGATCAGCTGCTGGACAGAAACACAGTCTAGGTCAGAAACTGCCTCAAGACAAGATGATTTAGAGAGACCAGAGAGTGGAAGAATAATTGCCTTTTATATCTTTGGCACACACAGTTAGGAGCATCATACAGCTATAAGAAGAGTCTCTCAAACTGAAAGCTTGAAAGACTTGCCGCACTTGTCACCAGGAAGATCATTTACACTGATAAGAACTTCTTCCTTTAGCCAATATATAAGCAGATCAAGAGTTACATACATTAGAAGTAAATGGCTCCTCAGATCTAACAATTTAATCTTAATCAACGTTGCTGTGGCAAGACTACAATTGTCTTTATTCCACATGATTGAGTCTAGTCTGTTAAACAAGATTTTCTTTTTTATTTCTTCAATATCCTGAAACAGTATGCTAACAACTTCAGAAACATGCACATAGGCAAGTGTGTGAGCACACACACTGCCATCCCAGCATCTCCTTCAGTGTGGAACTAGTCACTCTTCCTGGGTAAACAGTAAAACATGAAAAATATAATCCTTGTCAGGAAGCTTTTATGAGTTTCTCTCCTACTTTTCATCGAGCTAGCTTCTCTTGTGCCAATACAAGTCTATTCTTTGAGGCTCATGGGATTGCAGGCTTGCTTCCTTTAAGCATATGTCATGATTATTTTAGCATTATACCTAGGTCAGGTGTGTACCAGGTATGTGGGGTGTGTACCCTTTTGCAAAATCAAACACAGCCATTTCAAACTTGCACTTATTCAATCGGCTAAAAAACATTTCTAAAAGATAAGAAGAAAGCAGAGTGTGATACCCGAGTAACATTAAAGCAATGAGCATGTATGCCATGCACTACCAAGTCAGAGATTACAAAAGAGTAACAGTAAAGTTGCAACAACCCATAAATACTCACTTAAAAGTATCCTTGTTAGTTCTGTTCAATTTTTCAAATATT
This sequence comes from Porphyrio hochstetteri, assembly GCA_020800305.1. NCBI lineage: Eukaryota > Metazoa > Chordata > Aves > Gruiformes > Rallidae > Porphyrio > Porphyrio hochstetteri. The sequence continues at coordinate 60,666,006 of CM036908.1, read as the reverse complement.
TTATTAGTTTTATGGAAGTTGTTTGCCTGCCCAAAACTCTCAAGTTCATAGAGGCAGTTTTCAGTAGGAATAATTCTAAAATCTCCTGCCCAAACAATGTTTATTGTATTGGAAGAAAGAGAGATGCAAGAAAACAACTTACCAAGTGATAATTACATCTGCCCTTGTTCAAGATGGAACAGAACTTGAAAATACCACCCAAACACTACATCTTTTCATTACTCAATTGTCTTTCATCATTCAGCATCTTAACATACCATTACAGTGGTTTTTGGATCTTTGCCAGCAAGGTTTCTCACAGCAATTTCTTCAACACATCTTCCAAAAGTAAAGTAGTTTGGATAGAAAGCACCAGCTATTACAACCTGAGATCAAGAAAATATCTTGTAAAACACAGCATATTACATTTAAGTCTCCTGAAAAGAGATACATTATCAACATAAAGAGATACAAACAGATCTTCACATAAAGACCAATCACAAATTTTGGGCTAAGCATTAACCCTTATAAACACATAAATCCTTATAAACATACTTTTATGTTAAGAGTTCAACTTCTGGAATGACTTTACATTTTAATATTTTTGTATACAGCCTTGCTCTACGAGAGCTGTAACTGCTAGCCCCCATTTAATTAGGAGCCTTGATTCTAAGTAAAGTCACATAAAATAGCTACATAAATCATGTTCAAGTTTTCACGTTGTATTTCACAGTATTGAAAAACTCAGCTCAGAAGAGTTCACCGCGTACACAGTTAAACAAATCTCCACTGAAACAATAAATAGGTCTGTGAAAAGAGAATCAGTACTAATCAGTCCAAATAGGACAAGAAATTTAATTGGAAATTTGTCAAAGCTACAATAGCTGAAAGATACCTAATTTTTCACCCCCAGTAACTACCCAAGCCAGTGGTGATCCAACAGCTCACTGAAAACAAATGAGAGCATTATTTTCAAAACTGTTAGCTCTTCACCTTTCTACACAAACCACCCTTTAGAGGATTTTCATTACTTTAAGAAGGGTTAGTCTAGTTATGCAGTTTAATTCATCCCATCATACTTAGATTCATTTTGATGAACTGTCAGAAGTGAAGGAACAGTGAGAGGACCCACTCAGTGTGAATTCTGAACCACTAAAAGCTTTTAAGTTGTCAAAAAGAATTACTTATTTTTAAACTGCAATCACAAAATCTAGAGAATTTTGAAACATGGGTGTAATACTAGTTCATCAATACCAGTGAATTTTGTAAATATGTCTCTCTCCTGAAGACTCAATAAAGGGCTTACCTGCAGAATGAAACGTTGTTTGTATATATATTCCTGATCCATAGATGGTTGAGCATTAACAAACATGTTAAATGCTCTGACTCGCTTTTCCAAGTTCTGAAATAACTCTGCCACCTGAAATTTGAACTTTCAGTTACATATTAAGCAGATCAAAACCATCCACAAATGAAAATGAAATCTGTTAGTAGAAGTCCAAATAAGTGAGCAAACTCCAAGTATTTTCCTCATAGAACTACCACCATGATCAAAAATCAGTCTGTGTGGCCACCTCAGTTCTGCAAATCGACTTCCACTCAAGGGATTATAAAATTAGTATCTGAAAACATGGCAGATAGACACAAATAATATTACTAAGTGTTGGTGTAGGTGTCCATTCTAAACTCCTGAAGTATTGTATCATATGCAGTCTCCTCTTGTATTATCTGAAACTGGGCTAAGAGAGCACCAACCACCCAGGAGGCTTATCATGTAAGACTGATATTTCAGCTCTAAAGTTTCACAAAATTTGTTTTCTTCCCCTATTTTCCCCTTGACGTCAGATATACAAGCTAAAAAACTATTGGCATTTCTTATCCAGACAGTTGCCTACTATGTGTCCTGGTTTTGGCTGGGATAGAGCTCATTTTCTTCTGAGCAGCTGGTACAGTACTGTGTTTTGGATTGAAGATGAGAATAATGTTGATAACACTAATATTTTAGTTGTTGCCAAGCAGTCAAAGACTTTTCATATGGCATCTTGTCCTGTATATAACTGGGGGGCTGGCCAGGAGGCAGGGCAGCTCAGGAACTTACTAAGCATCATGCTTTACATAGTATAAATTGTGCTGCTCATCACTTGTTTTGTTTATTACTATTATCTTTCTTTTCTGTCCTATTAATTGGTCTGAATCACCAACCCACAAGCTGCAGGTTTCTTTTTTTTTAATCCATTCCTCTCTCTCTCTCATCCCATTGGGAGAGAGGAGCGAGCAAATGGCTGTGTGGTTGGTTGAGCTGTTGGGTGGGTTACACCACAATGCTATGAAAAGTTGGTTCCTTTTTTACCTGTGCTTTTTGAACACAGGCCCTACATTGCTCATGTCCAAGTTACAACCTGCTGGAGTAACAGCAAGGCCATGCTCTGCCATCCACATTTCTTCAGGAGTTTTACTTATTTCCCCTCTCAACATACCACATAAAGTTTGAAGCCCTCTGTTGATACAGAGTTTTCATTAACTGCTGCAGTAATTTCAGCAGCAAAGTCCCACATATTTTTGAAGTCCAGTCCTCAGAGAACTGTGTTTGTTTAAAAGTATCCTAACTATAAGACAACAGTTATGCAACAACAGACAGCAGTCACACCACAACCACTGTATCTGTGGGACCTACAGAATTAACAAATAATACTGGAGGTCTCTTAAAAACAATAAATTCTTGTTTAACATATTTTTAACACCACTTTGTGGTGGAATGCTATTAATATTTAAGATTTGAGGAGTCTGGTTAAGTAGTAACAAAAGCAAAATTCCTTTTGTTTAAAACCCAGCAGGCTGTGACTGTTACCAACCCCCACTTCTGAGCTCTGGTAATACTGAATGTGTAGCTCCTACAGGTTCCACCAAGAGCCACAGTATCAACTCTGACAGTTAACAAGCTACTTAAGAGTCCATCCGTCCCAGGCATAGATATCTGGCCTTATTAACCTAAGTAAATTATTATCCAAGGTCCACTATTCATAACGATGCACACTAGGCTTTGCTAACATTACAGTGGTTTTCCTCACTTCTTTCCTGTTTTGAAAACATATATAAATCTGTTTCATCTTACCTCTCTGATCTTCTTGATATGAATACCATTTGATCGACCCCACTCAAGTTCTTCCTAGAAAATAAAGTAAAAAACGCAAACAACAAAAATTGTTAGAAACTTTTTTCCACTGCTAGTAAGCTTTCTCTCATATTCTTCTGTAAACACAAATAATATATACTGTGATGAAAGAATCTGATCTGATTTCACAGCTTTCTTCACATCCCTATCAATTGAGTATTGTGACATGTATGAAAATATAAGATAATGAAATATTTGACCAATAAACTATACTTTGATCACCACCAGCGCAGCTGTGGGTCACTTATTCATATAAGTCTAAGTCCAACTCATCTGTGTTGCTACTACAGAATCTGCTTTAAGACAAGACACTCCTCCTAAAAACAGACACTCATCCAAAAAACAGAAATTCTTTATCTTGGATGCGTAACTATCTGGCCATCATTATACTCAATGCATGTTACTCACTGGCATTCATAAAGTACATTATGGTCTAAAAGTAGACAAATAAAAACAGGTTTACTCTTATGTATACAAAAGAAAGACTGGAGGCAATTACTGCGTGCATCCTATGGGTTTTTTATGACTGATGCACATAAAGATCTTTCTTGCAGGTTTTTCTGGAGGGCAGGGGGAAGGATTTGTGAATTTCTTTTCAGAGATATTTATGCATATTAATTTTTTTTTCAACTACAGCTCAGTTTTCCATTTCAGCTTGGATTTTAGCCCCTCTAGCAACTGTTGATCCATCTGTGAAAGCGAGTACCTAAGAGATTGCTTTCAAATACTCAGCACTGGATTCAAAGACTCATGGTCTCTCAAAGCCTATGCTTCTACTTACCTCTGAAAAAAAAAAAATCAGTATTATAAAGGAGGATTGCTAGCAAAAACTCCTTACTAATAATATAAAATGCTCCAGCAGTGAAGTCACTAGCCTTGAATGGAAAAGTAGAAATCAACTTTAACTAACCTTGGGATGTTTCAGCTCCCCTCTCTGTCTGCAGGTCTGCCATGCCTAAGAAAGAAGAGGTGTAGGATTCAGACACAAACCACAGTGCATCAGTAACAGTTATTATAAATACTAATGTGACTTTTTAAACTAGGAAAGTTTTTTTTCATACCTATACTGACGATAATTTTTTAGCACCAATTTAAAAACCAGAGATGCCCCTGGGCTTACACAGACCAGAATTATTTAAGCACAGAAGAGTGTAAGAAAATCTGAATCACAGTAATTTAGGTTGGAGAAATACCACGCAGCAGGGCCAACTTAGATCATGTTTTGGCAGATCTTTTCTATAAAACCCTGAGCAACTTCGACTGACCTGCTGAATGACTGAACCTGCTCTGAGCAGGAGATTGGACTATAGACCTCCTTAGGTCTTTTCCAGCCGTAACTATTTAATGATTGTAGTCTAATATGATGCTTGCCTTGTTGATTCCTAAGCAGATATAAATACCTCTCACTCTTATGAATTATCTTACTCTATTTTATTGAGGGTGGGCAAGAACTCTGGGTCTTCATTTGCTCGTAACTAAGCACAAAAAACTGTGTCGCTGCACAATGTAATGCTCAGAATGCATTAGTGGAGGGTTGAAAGCATGGCAGGGATATAGACGTCGTACTACAACATGCTAAAGAACAAGAATTGCTGTAGGAAGACAGCTATTCTGCCTTCAAGCCAGCTTAGTAAAGGTTACAGCATGCAATACCACTTCTACAGACTGAAAAGGAGTTCATGCACTATTGGATGAACAGCAGTTACACATACTGCCTCGAACTTGCCATCAGGTCTTGCAACTAAACTGGAAACACAGCATTTCCATCACTGAATTTCTGGATGTAGCTTAGAGATTCTGGATCTCAGAGCATTCCAAAAGCAGACCAAGCTTGTTCTGCTCCAATACTCCAAAGCAGTTAAGTCCTGATTTGTGTTGGGAGAGGTACAACAGGAACAGGCAACAGGCTACCCACCTAGTCTTCTGAGAAGTGACAGGCCTAAGTAGTAAAATACATGCAAACCTTCATAAATGAAGGGAAAAACTTGGGTGCTTTGATTTGATGCTGTAATAAAGCAGGCTACTTTCAAAGCAAGGAGAAAAGAAAAGTTTTGAGATAGTAGCAAATTGACTGATTCAGAAACAGTTATGACATGGACATCTCCCAGAAAACAGGGATGCAAGAGGATACCAGTGAAAATAAACTTCATTATTAGGCAGCAAATCTGTAACAGATGCCTAAGAATTCATTTCTTCTAGTTGGACAGCAAGACACCTCACAGCACAATTTTCCAGCTTACTGTGGACACTTAGCATAGTTGAATAGCCAGACTGCATTTCCCTACCTTGAGTGAGGATGTCTGATGTATTGAGTTTAAATAATGATTTTGACATCCACCACTTCATACCCAAGTCTTCTAGTACACCAAAAATAACCTCTCCACTTATTTTACATGATTGTTTCTTTTTAAAAAGCTCCATTTTTAAATCACATCACTTAAACCAGGCTGATTAGCCTCTTTCTACTACCAAAGATTTAGACCTTTTCTAATTTGCTGAAACCTTTTCATAAGCAAGGGCTTTAAAAAAAAACAAAACAAGAGACATGCTAATAATTCACAGAACTTCAGCCTACCCTGGAAGAAATCTAATCTGACCAAAGTTCTTTCCTGACAGCCATTCAAAACAAAGCTTTCACGTCACTCACACACAGACACTGTGAAACATAGGAAGCTCTGTTTGAGCTCCTTGTACTCCTTTATTTATTACCTTCATGCTAAAAGGACATGAGGGAAATACAGTAATACAGCAGAATAAAGGGGATTCAGAAAAGCTGATGCTTGATCCTCAGGTTCAGTGGAAACATGTGGCATATGTGCCTGTATGTGTTTCATAAAATTCTGGCTCTTGAAAAAAACAAGAAAGCTTTCAAAGCAAAAAAGACCAACAAAATGGAATAAATTAAGCCTGCAACTGAAGGTTCTGGAGTCTCCACAAGTCTACAGAACATGTCAGACCATCCATAATGTAAAATGGTTTTGATTACTAAGTTCCTCTAGCAGAAGCCTTTTCTAGCTATACCAGCCTCACTTGTAACTGCAGGGATCAGCCTCTGTCCATGGTACTGGACTTCCCAACAGCTGAGGGTACAGAAAAGTCACATTTGGACAGAGTAAAATATTACAAAGTCAACACTATGAAGTCTGGAGAAAGGACACCAAACTCATCCTGTACTAGAATTTACCAGTCCAAACTGTGCTTGGTTAAAAGGCAGCTACCAATATCACTACATCTCTGACATTTTATTTTTGATTATTAAAATAAAAATGCAACAGAAGAGCTCTAAAGTTTTCAGCCCTGAATAAAGTGGACTTATGATAAACCAGAATTCCCTGGGTTCCTCCCTGGATTGCCTGCATCAAAGCACAGTAGCAGAAAAACTACAGTGATTCTGAAAAAGATGTAGAGAGACCAGGCTACTAACATTCACAGCCTGAGACAAAACATCTCAGTCCTGCTTTAAGCAGATGCTAACATACTGCAAAGCCTACACAGATAGTAAGCTGTCTTAAAGCGAAACAGTACAGGTAAGAAGAGAGAAGCCTAAGATGACACAACCACCAGTAAGTGTTACAGTTAAAAAGATTTCAACCACGTAACAACATTTGTAACAGGTGCAGCGGGATCCTCATCAGCACACAGAGAGCAGATATGTTACATTAAAAGCTCGTTAAACACCTCTAGTTATTAATTCCAGAAATGTCATTCTGCTTACCATTTAGCCACCATTTGTTCTGTTGCAGGCAATGAAACACCAATTTTAGAGTAGCTGGAGGACACAATTAAACCTTCTTGGGGTGGAAAGAATCTGTCTCCCCAGTGTAAAACAGCTCCTTTATTTAAAGAATCACAGGTGATCAAGAGAACCTATGACTCTGGTTCCCCTCTTGTTCAAAACCTGCTCCAACTTCTAGCAAGCAAAAGTCTGGATAAAGTGTGACAGCATGCTGCCTCTCTCCACTTGTGCTGTTTTCCATTTGCTTAGTAGATCAAATACCTCAGAAGTCATAGAGACTGAAAAGTAGGGAATATACCCAGAAACTGAGCCCTGTGATCCATTTTTACCTGTTTCTTGCCACCTTACATTGGTGCAAACGTCTGCAACTACAGTAGTAACTCATCAGAACTAGTAGTGTTATACAGCAGGATATGGCCTTCAAAAAGTATCACTAAGTAGCTAGAAGTAATGTGAAGGTTTTACAAACTTTTAGCAACTTCACAGCACAAATGCTGAATTGGTCCTACAAAGCTGAGAAGCTCCATCTTGGTCTGGAAGATCAAACCAGAAGAAAGACTTACTTTAAATGCATTCACAATTGCAATGCAGTCACTCTTACTATTCCCAGCAAAACCCAGTTTGTTCCTGGAAATACAAACAAAAAGCATTATCAACAATACTCTTTTTTCAAATATAAAATGTCTTACACAGCTCAGAATGTTACACTATTAACACCTTCCAGGAGTTCAATAAACAAGGTCAATACATTGACTGTAATTATTTGTCCTTATTCACATCTCCTTGCTGAAGGTAACCTGTGAGCAGGATGGCAAGGATTTCAAAACAACAAAAACCCACAACATTTAACAGACACTGCCATTTGTTCCTATGTTCAGGCAAAGCTGAAGAATCAGGTCTTGAACTCAGAAAGGGATGAGTTAGCTCTGTGATGCTAATTAGTTCCCATAGAAACAGATTTAAAGATCCCAGCTGCCCTGGAAAAGCTTCTTTTTGCACCACTTGGTATTTTGACAGAAAATCTGATTCATGAGATGAAAAATTATATTTAGCGGTCAACTTAGTCCTCTTCCCCCAAACATACAGTCAGGAAGTTGTAAGACATCTAGGGTTTAATACCTGTATCCATCGACAGACTGCTTGAAAGGTACAGCAAAAAAATTCCGCAAAGAGAGGGCGGCAGCTACAACAAAACCAAACCAAAGTTAAAACCTACAAATCACTTGTTTCTACAGAAGTGTTCTCACACGTTCTTTCAATTACCTATAATAAGGCATTCTTCTAAGCACCCAAAGACATGCCCAAGGACTATCAGTTTTCCAAGATGCAGATCCACTGGCAACTGTACCAATATCCTTCCTAAGAAAGTCAGCTTACCATCATATGGATTTTCTTCTCTTTGCACACAAGTTGTAAGTGCTCCCAGCTAGAGAAAAAATAAAATTATTCACTCACAGAAGTTGATGAAGTAAATAAAAGACCCATTTGTAAGAAAACAAGATAAGAAGGAAGCAATTATCTAAAAGCAACATCAATTAGTATCAAAACTGCAATTAAGTTGAAGTTCTTCAATCATTTTTAAAAGCCCAGTATTTTGAAATCAAAGCTTCTACTACACATACCGATATAAAAGCAAGCTACTGGATACAAATATAATTTCCTGTGCACTTGTGAAAAGAGTAAGTTTAATGCAATGCATGTTCTATTGTGTATTGACTTTATAACTGAAAATCAAAAATCACCAACTTCCTTGTGCAGGTCAAAGGGGATGTTCAGGCTGACCCCTATAAACCACAAGGTCTGGGAGTAAGATTTTGCTACGTATTAAACAAACCATTTTACTTACGAAGTTCAAGCTCTCTTACTTTTTTCATATTCGTTCTCACCACAGATGCTAGTTCACAAACAGTACCAATACTCCCTGATGAAATTATAATCTCTTTTAGTGAAGTAACCATAGAAGTTATGCTGAACAGGACAGCAACCAAACAACTGCCAAATGTGAGAGAAAGTTCTGCACGTGCTTCCTATTTCAGGTTACAATTAGAGCTACTACTGTCACCATTACCAAGAAAAAACCCTCTATAGTAGATTTTTATTTCCTTAATTTTAACGACATTAAAAAAATTCCTACCTCTTTCAGATGAAGTATGGTACGTTCAATGCCACTTAGACTGGGTGGAGAAAGAGCTGTTTTCAGCAAGGCTTTTGGTCCCCCCATATCAAGCTGTTTTATTTTTAAGACCACAGTTCCCAATGGACAACGCTGAAGGGAAGACAATATTACTGTTATTTCTCCCCTACATGGGAAGTGAGAAAGCTTTTTATATGAAAAGTTGAAATCAGTAATTTAATAAAACCTGAAATTAATTTTGTGTAAGCATGGATAGTTTTGTTTTGAACAGATTGTGTATTTCTGAAAGTCGGAGAAAGACCGTTTACAAGGGCATGGAGTGATAGGACGCTTTCTTCTACAAAGAAAACTATGTGGAATCTTCTTTGTCAATTTATCATCAACTTGAATTCTGCTCAGTGTTACAATGATTAGCAATATTCAAAACAGACTCTGTCTTCAGGAAAAGTAAAGCACAATTACTTTCTATTGTCTCTGCTATCACTGCTTAAGTTTAAAAAATGATTAGTGTTCCCCAAAAAGTCTTACCAGTATCTCAGGTACTGACTTCTCTGGAATAAAGTTTGTCCAAAAGTCCTTGTGTACAAGCCTGTAGCAATACCCTTTGGAAACACGTCCAGCACGACCTTTACATAAAAGAACAAATCACCAATTTGAAAACTGCCTGTGGTTTCAGGCTGTTGAAAACCCATGCACCTACAAGCCTTCTGGGCAGCTGAGCAACAGGCAACAGCTGATGCTGCAGGCTGACCAGTATTTTGCTCTCTTGCAGCAGGCAGGCCCACTGGAAGAACTCTCTCTGTCCTTTCCTACATAAGTATCAGATGAAATAACTTGGGTTTCATAGTAACTATCAAAGAGTTGAAGTGTTTCACCAAAATACCTTTTTCACCTAACTGCCCTCAAATCAGCATCCAACTTTTCCAGCTGAAAAGACATGACAAATCCTGGGCTAAAATACAGTTCCCTCAAAAACAGGAAAAGGCAAGTCCTACCAAATTTAAACTTAATATAGGTTTACACAATGGCTATGCACAGATTTCCTATTTGCTAGCTCTAAGTCAGAGATCTTCGATATAAAGATACCATGACGATCAGCAAAACATCTTTATGATCAAGTATTTATAGAAAACACACTGATGCAGAAATTTTATCTTCACAAATGCAAATACGACTCATTTCAACAAACTAAATGGTCTGCATTCTGTGGGATATTCCACTGGAGAACTAGGCCACATTTTTAAGTCTTATGTATAATATGTCCAATTCTGCTATACAAAATACTGGTCGTATTTTGACTGGTTGCCATAACCTACTTCAACCCAGAACCAAATAAAATAAATAAATAATAAAGCTGTTAATTATGAAGTTTTCATATTATTTTAAAATGAGGATATTTTTAACATCTGAGGATGTCACTGTTAGTTTTTAGTACTTTTTTTGATTAAGAAGATTTTGATATTTAAATAGTACTGTCTTACTAGAAAAGCTGATATGAAATCTTATTTAACCTTGTGCTACAAAGACTGGTGTACACTGGAGACACTGCTTTGGATATTTCAATTGGTTTGAGAGCGACAGACATGGCAGTTTCTTTTGTTGCTGAAACTCACAAGTATTTAATAAATACCCAACAGGTTTTTTTTTTTTTTAAATGGCCCATGATTTAAAAAACCCAGACAAAATACTACTTAATAACAAGAATCCTCTCAACTTTCACAGTCACAGAATCACAAGGTTGGAACAGACCTTTGAAGATCATCAAGTCCAACCATTTTCATCCTAAACTAAACCATTTCCTCAATAAAATACAACATGTTCCTCTGGAAAAAATACTTGAACAAATTAAAACATTCAGGAATAGTTATTTAATCACATTTTAATATTCTGACATGGTAAGGATTTTTGTATAGACTATTGGAAAAAATACTCCATGCTTTTCACTGTTAATAAAATGAAAAGTAACAGAATTCTCCATGAAGGTTGGCTTCTATAATTCCTTTCCATTATATACTGTCATCTTACCTTTTCTTTGATTACAGTTTGTTTTAGCAGCCCAGCAAAGCCTCAAGCTTTGATAATTTGTTTCCTCATCACAAATCAAAGTTTTAATTAAGCAGAAATCTATCACTGCAATTAAGAAAAAGAAAATCTAGTATTACTCAAAACAAACTATCTTCATGGCAGTGGAAAACAACACTGGTTGATTTTGTGTTATCAGAAAAGGAAAGTTTTGACTATTTGGAAACCAGTAAGGACAACACTACATTTAAAGCAACCAGGCCCAGGATATTGTGAATACTAACAGAACTGCAAATAGATTTTAACATAAATATAATAAACAGTGCAGATGACAAGCCTTAAAAGGCAATAATTTCACCTCTTTGACATTCTACATCAGAATTTGCTTAATCTGATGCAATCACTTAAAACTGTAGTCAGAATGTGACTAAAAAGCTTAAGGTACTTGTGACATGATCTGACTCTGCTTGTCACTGCATTTAAAATTACCTTTTTTTCCCCCTCCAGTAAAGATTAAAGTCAGCACCCCAACTCAGCAGCTCTAAATCTGAATCTACAAACAAACAGTAAAGTTGTTTCCTGTTGTGAAAGAATTCAACAACTGTCAAATTTAAACTCCAGCAACAATGCTTTGTCAAACAGTGAGGTGATCACAGAGATTTAGGCCAGCGTAAGGAAAACAGTCCAAGTACAGCATACACACCACTACAGGGTTTAGATGACTTACCATACTTGACATCAGGAACTGTTACAGAGCTCTCAGCTATGTTTGTCGATAGAATAACCTGAGTTTTGAAGCAAAACATTGAAACAACGAATGCATAAAGAAAAAATTACTCATAGTAAATATCTTGCTCAACATATTCATCAGTGACCTAAATGAAGGGACAGAGTGTACCCTGAGCAAGAAATATAAATTTAATGGTAACACAGTATTTCTGCCCTGCATATAAACAAGCAGTACAATACAAGGAAAGTGGCATTTTCTTTTCCTAAGATCAGAAAAGCATAATAAACTAGTATAGTATATGACAATACAGAGGGGGAAAAATGAAATATTTCCTTATCACAGAATCACACAACATTAGGAGTTGGAAGGGACCTTGAAAGATCATCTAGTTCAACTCCCCTGCCAGAGCAGGATCACCCAGACTAAATCACACAGGAATGCATCCAGGCAGGGTTTGAATGCCTCCAGAGAAGGAGACTCCACAACCTCTCTGGGCAGCCTGTTCCAGTGCTGTCATCCTCACTGTGAAAAAGCATGCTAGCCAAAATGTGGGGCATAAAGCAGGTGAGAGAGCTCCATGCTGAGGAAGTAATTTTCTATGCAGTGCCACTAGCAGCATGCTGTCATGCAGGTGCAATAATCAACATGCACAAACTATTCTGAAGGATAAAAACAGTGCAACATGGTAATTTAAGGATAACTTCCAGTTACTGCACTTCTCTTGAGGTCTAAATATCGGTTAAAGCAGCAGCTTCTTAAGAAAGGCCATCAGTTTACATTCTGATAAAACAAAACTGCTTTACCATCACACAAGGGTTTGAGTTGACACAGCTAATATTAATTTATAAATATTACTATTATTTGCTATTATTACTCTTGCAAAAGGTTTCATACACTTAAAAAAGTAATGATTCAACAATATTTACTTTTCTGTAGCCAGGAACTGTAGCCAAAAACACATTACTCTGTTCCTCTAATGTCACACACGAATGAAGTGGGTACACTTGCCACCTAAAGAAAATATATTTGTGAAATATTTACTCATCCCAAAAAAGATAAAAAATTAATTACACCTCTGCTAAATCATATTATGTACTTAGAACCTGAAGTTGTAGAATTCATGTTCGAGTTAAACCCCATTTTTAAAGTTAAATTGAAGTTACCTTTTGTTAAACATGCTTGAGAGACGTGAGTGCATGTAGCTTATTTCACTCAAACCTAGGAAAAAAGTAATAAAGAATATTTTCTTTTTAGTAATCGCTAACAACTAAAACCAATTCTCATGTCTACTTAAATTCTTAATTGACTTCTATTAGTACCTTCTTTTCATCATGTAATAAAACAGAAGAGTACATTTACAACAGTAAATGTAATAATGAGTCACTGAAACACTGAGTCATTAAATTTTCAAGAGTCATTTTGCATAATTTTACACTTACTAAAGTTAAGCTGTATCAAATATAAGGGCCATCTGCCAGTGTCCCATTATTAGCCCTTGCTTCAGCTCCTTACATCTGACAACGCTCACCACATGCTCAATGTCTAGTTTAGGATAAATTTGGATATTTCAGCCAAAACAAGCTATTTCTGAAAGCAGAGCCAAGAAAATGAAAAAAAAAATTTAAAAAATTAAATTAGCTATTTCTGCCTTAGCCATTTTCTCTTTGGTAGTTCTGGTGCCCATTCTCTGGGGCATGGATTTCACATCTGCCAGGGGAAATCTTATGATAAAGGGATTTTTTTTTTTTTTTTCCCCCCACTGTCTTCCTGAATACCTTCACAGGCATCAACATTTCTGAGATGCCTAACTTACTTCTTACTGAGACTTCAATTCCGAAAGCCCCATTTTCAGAAATCTGGCCACCACTGGGCTTCCCCAGTTGGATATTAAAATTAAATTATTGTGTGAGTGCAGAGCAGGATTGCTGCAATTTTCAGTGAGCCTGAAAGCAGTCTGAGCACCTTGATGTGAAAGTTCTTATGGTCTATTACTTCAGAAGTGAGAAGGAAGAAAGACAAATGAGAGCAGGGGCAGTCAGAGGGCAACTTAGAAGTCTGAGATGTGCTTTGTGTGAGGCTGCTACAGGGAAAAGCTGTGTCATTAGAAACTAAGAGACAGACAGGTCGCCGAATTTATATCACAGTTCAAATGAAGTAAGAGTACTGAGAATGCAAATAACTGGCCAAATAACAGAGTAATGACCAGAACAGTAATGAAACAACCAACATAGCTTTAAGCAAATCACTTTCAGCACTGTTAAGAAAAACATGCAATCTGGGAAGTATAAAAACAGTACCACTTTTAAAGATTATTATAATACAGAAAAAAATGTGGTTTTTTTACTGAGCTAGAGCATGTCATTACGAAAACATAAGAACACCATGATACGGTCTGTTTGGACGCAGCCTGCCATACCTACTCAATCTCAGTGGGTACTGTTTGGCTATCTTGCAGCCTTATGCTTCCTACATGCCATACTGCCTAGTTCTGTATCTAAGACATCAAGCCCGGAATCCAATTTATGTTTAAAAACAATCAGAAGAAGCTTGATACACAAATGGTAGAAGCTATATTAATTATTAGTCACTCTAGTAATAACTGAATAGACACAAAAGGCAGTATCTGCTGTCCAGTTCTGGAAGTCAAAGGCCTTACAGATGTCCAGATAGATGATACTCATATCTCTTCCCTTGTCCACTGATGTAGTCAACTCCACAGAAGGTCACTAGGTTCATCATTCAGGACTTGGTTGAAGCGATACTAGCCATCTCAAATCACCTCCCTGTCCTCCACATGCCTCAGCATAACATCCCGTAGGATCTGTTCCATGATATTCCCAGGCACAGAGGTGAGGCTGAAAGCTCTGTAGTTCCCAGGGTCTTCCTTTCTATCCTTTTTGAAAATGGATGCAATGTTCCCTTTTTCAGTCACCAGTGACTTCACCTGCCTGCCACAGCTTTTCAAATACCATCAAGAGTGACTTGGCAACTACATCAGCCAATTTAAAAAGAAAAAGTTGTTTGGTACTTCAGCCTTCTCCTCGTCCTCTGTTACCAGTCTTGTTCATTGGGGGTACACTTGTTTTGACCTTCCTTCTCTGGCTGACATGCCTATTGAAGCCCTTATTACTCTTTGCATCCCTTGACAAGCTTGGCTCCAGACAGGCCTTTGGCCCTCCTGACCCCATCCCTGTACAACCAGGCAGTGGTACTTTTCCCAGGATACCTGTCCCTGCTTCCACCGTCTCTGCATTACCAACCAGCAGGTCTCTACTCAGCCAGGCCGGTCTCTTGCCTTCCTTGCCTGATTTTTTATACCTGGGGCTTGAAAGCACTTGCACTCTGTGGACAAAGTGCCCTAAGAGGTCTGTCCGCTCTCTTCTGCTTCCCTGTTCCCAAGGGCAGTCTCCCATCTGGTCCTATTGACTAAATACTTGCAGAGCCTGTTTGTTTCTTTAAAGAACCACTCAGTAATATTAAAAAAAAAAAAAATTAAGTACTGAACAAGACTGGCAATTACAACAGGAAGGGAAAACATGGCAGCCTACTCGAGACAGCTGCAGCTGCTCTACAGAAACAGATTCTGCCCCAAAAATGAGTTCCACAAAAGACAGTGGGCAAAAGTCACTGAACAGTACTCCTCAGCACGGCACTACTCTTTCTGGCTCCTGCTGCCTACTCAGCTTGAAATGTCAATGGGAGTGTTATTTTGAATGCACAAAATACTATGTAATTGTAAGCACTCCAAAAATCTAGGCATCTCAAATCAGTGTCCTAAATGTGGAGGTTATTTTTACCCAAATTTCTGTCTCAGCTGCCCTCTTGTGTAACCAAGAGCTCTCTTCTCTTTTCCTCCAGTGGCATATAAAGATTATTTGGGAAGAAAATTTCAAGGAGTGTTTGCTAATCCTGCGTTCAATATCCAGCCATAAAACAGACCAAGGTCAAACACTGAACAACAAAAACAAACCAGCTCGTTCAGAAAGCACTATGCTCATAGGTTTCCATAAATTCACCAAATGTATTTAAACAAAGAAATTTCATTTTATCAGTTGTAATTACAAATCATCAGGGAGAGCAACATGGTAAAAAAGCCTCAAAGACAAAAATTTGGGAATTGAAAATGCTAAAGCATAATTCCAGCCTGAAATGAAGACTCCAAGGGCCACAGGAAGTCTGAGAGCACACCAGACACACCAGTATGAGAGGCCAGAAGCAACAGAGACGGTCTCCCTACTTCATTAATGACAAACTGGAATGGGCCCTACATTGATGCGATGAAGCAATGCCTTCTACCCATTGATTTCATAGAGAAGAACTCACCACTGAAAGCTACTCTGCAACAGCAGCATATCTCTGTGCTGGTGTGCTGTGCTTTCAGCCCAAGTGCCAGCATGTCTAGTGCTAAGCTCAACACAGCAGAGAAATGGCCTTCATAAAGATTTGAGAGTTAGAAGTCCAAGTAGGATAGACCTCATATGCACAAGGAAACAGCTGCTCATGATGTTGAGGTGAATCTCCACTAGAACACGTCCAATTCTTTTTTAAGTTTTCAGTTAGCTACCTTTCACATTCATGAGGAAAAAGAGTATGTGAAAGCACCAGGTAACAGATGCATGATGGTCAGGAAACCTAGGCTGCAGCCCAGTTACACAAAATCATTGTATATTTTTGTTTTGGGAGTCATACTTACTTGAACCCCCTAGCTGGAATTTAGAGGCAGTGTAAGATAACCTAGGTTTACTGTTTAAAGATGACTAAAACACATATAATGATCACAGAGCTAGTTATATATACACATCACCCTGAGTGCTTTAGAGTGTTCCTACCACACCAGCCAATGTACATGAAAAGAAAAAAGTGAATTTTAACTTTTACTACAGGAATCTATATCCAATCCAGGGAATAGGCTACACTATATACAAGTGAGAAAACACCAGAAAGAATCCTTTATGCAGTATTTAATAACTAATCTAAACAACTAACTGAATTTCTATGGATTAACTGCAGTATTAATTTTATTACTATAACTTCATTTCTAAAACATAAAAAGTCTTAATTTTTGACTCACTGCTCTTACAATTATTGCCATGTTTAAACAGGTTTGCAAGAAAAATACTCAGACAGACCAACAAATCCCAGTTAGATACCTGCTTAGTAAATCCTTAGAAGAAGCACCAGAATAAAGCTTGTTAGAATACAAATAAGGAAAAAGAAGATTGAAGACATATACTCACCTGGTAAAAATACAAGCACACTTCCACGTTTTGGTGTAACACTTGGGGTTTTTTCCTCCCTAACAAGAATAACCAGATTCATTAGTTTTATAACCTCAGTCTAACTTATTACTCCAAGATATTTTATTTTGAAAGAAGCAGAACTCCACACTTTTTGTAATGTGTATTATTTAACCTTCCTGAAGAAATGGAATTCAGGTACTACTAGCAACTACGCTTTCTGAAAAACAGATTATATAGAAATTGGAACTAAATCATTAGGTTTAGTCTTCAAAATTATGTCAAAACCAGACACATTCTTATAGATCAATTGATCAAAATTAGTTTACCAAACATCTTAAAAGGTAGTATACTACTGCAGAGTTCTAAGCAAACTTATTCAGTAGTTTGTCAAGTATATGTAGTACTCTCGTATTCTGAAAGTATCACTACACACCTGTCTCAAAAGCCTAGCATGTAAGGAAACTAACCATTATCAAGAACTACAGGACATACCATAAATTGAAGATGCTTATCTGTTGAAAGTCAAGAAGCTAAAATTACCCTAATGTAATAGAGTTCATATTTTTCGATAGCAATCATTCCCGATTACAAAGTTACAGATTTTTTTTATGCATCTTTAAAGTCTCTGCTCTTGAGCTATACAGCAAACAGCTGTTCCTTAATTACTGTCTCACTTCCCCAAAGAACCACTGATTCCAGATCTTGAACTGATTCTTACCTATGGATCTTCATCTCCAACTCATCAAATGACTGTATCAAAGACACTGCTACTTCATACATTTCCCTTACTATCACTGGTTTCTCGATTATTTGAGAAGGAAGCTGTATGGAGAAGAATGTATCGAGGTTAACAAAATAAGACTGTAAATCATGTACATGTCAAATGGTGAAGTGCTTTTCAATTAAAACTATACAAAGCACTAACTTAATCTGGAGCATTCATTAGCTTCTAAATAGACGTTCTCCTTCAAGCATCCTACCAGTTTAATGCTAAAGAAAGAATTCTGGTACTTTCCTACTTAATATAAACACTAGCCTACACTCCATCCTCTAACTTGCAGGACATGCTCGCTCCTTACCCAAAAGTGTTAAGCATGTGAGACTAAACACAACCCATGGGAACAGGATGAAAAGGAAGATATGAGTGTGTGAGGTAGGCAGGCTCCTTCTCACAGATGCTATAATGCAGGTCCCTCTACCTGATTGCTAAATAAATCACATTCTTTGCACTTAATGGATCTGGTGTCTGCAGAAGGACTCCTTCCTGAAAACCCAAAAGAACAACTTTGTTCCCCTGAAGCCTACTTTGTTCTGGTAGACAATGGATCAGAGGATCAAAAAGAGCCATCTGTAAGCACCTGACAATACTCTCTTCACTTCTCTGACCCCCTTAAATCAACCAACCAACCAGAGAGACTTCAGGCATACAACTCTTATCACTCCCAAAGCTTTTTAACTTCATTTTACACCCACTATAGTAACACTTTTCCAATTCTGATTGTTCCAAGAGAAATCACAGACCATGTTCCAGTACTTTGTGATACAGAGCACTTTTCTTTTTTCTCCAATACATGTGATAGGCTAAGGAATTTATTTTTTCTGGGCTGCCTGAACATAAGATTTTTTTTTTTAAGATTATCCTTGCTTAAATAACTGTCAAATTTGTCTTTTCAATTTTGTTATCAATTGTAACACTAGTATTCTTTAACATGACAAGCCTTCCATATCACTCCTAATAAAAGGTAACGAAGTGACAAACAGCAAATCCAAAAGCCCAGTCAGGGCTGACTGAAATAACACAACATAGTCTGAATAGCTTTTGACAGCAGTTCACTACCTTTCATCTGTACTTTGACTTCAGTTCTAGGGATATGAAGGAGTTTTTACATTTTCAAGCCAAAAATGGGACTCTCTTCTTTGCCTTAGGTAAGAAGTAGAGACATGGGGTTTCACAGATCTCCTGCCAAGGACTAACATCTAGACCCCCTAGTTGCTTACATAATTTAAATCAGCTAACAGAATTAAGCAATGACCCAGCTAAATATCCAGAACAATGTGCTTATAAAGGCCATTATGCCAAAAGAAAAATAAATCCCAAACCTACTTTTTATAAACCTGTACTCAAAAATTAAACTGTAGCACCTATAAATGATCCAGTCAGTGGGCATGGGTAAGCCAGCACTACACTAAAGAGTGTTTCTCCCCTCTTATTTTTAAATTCTTTCCTACAAATATGAAGCAATTCAAGTGGAAAGCTTTATCTTCGATTCAACTACATGTCCATCCAGCCATAGCAAAGGCTTTGCTCCAAACAGGCACACAGGAGGAAAAAAAAAAAAAAAAAAAAGACTGGCATTTCTATTTATCTTCCAAATCACAACTGGTATCAGTAAATTTCAAAATGATTCAAGTCAGAACTCGTCAAGGGTAATTTTTATTTTTAAAACATTACCACCTACAGAAATGAGTGACATAGTCAAGAGCTCTGAAGGATTCCTAAAAGAATTCTACATCGATACAGTAACATTCAATAACTTCGAGATTTATTTGAGAAGGGACAAAGGCTCATACCTCAGAGCAAATGAGGCAGTTAAGGAACCAAACTGATGTGACTCAAAATGCTTTAAGGACTGCATTAAGTTTTATGTAATCTGATTTTATAATTATTAGTTTTAAAATAAAAACGAAACTTGGAAATAGTTTATCTGAAAAAGCAAATACCTTTTTTCCTTTTAACTTGTGTTTTTTCTGTGAATTTTACAGGCTTTTGGAGACAAGAAGTAAAATACTAAGATGTAAAGCCTGAAGCCTATACCTCAGGCAGCTATCTCACTGACTTTGATTTTAGCATGACGAAAAGTGTGCCCCTGCTTCCATATGGCAGCATTAACTCATTAACTGCCTTAACACTCCTGATCTGCTTTCATTTTTATTAGGGGGTTACATCAATCTCCTTAGACCTTCCATTTTTAAAGTATTTTTTTAAAAATAAAGCTACTATTCAGTGAAAATCTCCATGCACAGAACCATAAGAAACAAGATTTGAGACCAAACATCAGAGCTTCCTAATGCAATTTCTTCTCATTTCCATACATATTCAACAAAACCCCAAAAAATCAGGAGCACTTAGAGGCTTCTACTGTTACCATAAGGTACACATAACTTTTTGGAAAACCATACCCTTCTCCCACTGCCTATAGCTGAGACAACACAAACTAAAGAAACAGATAAAAACCTTTAAAAAAAAAATCAATGCAAAATATTAATATACACAGAGAAAATAATTTAAAAATTAAAAAAAAGCATAAGCCCTGAAAGCAGTTCCTCTTGTTCCTGATCTCTGAGGTAAAAGGTGCAGCAGCCAACATTCAGCTTCAAGTGCAGCTATGACAAATGCAACTTGGCTGAAGGAGAGACTTCTTCCTGAATTTCTGGGTTATCTTTTTGTTGTCATCTATCATCAAAAACATTTTACAAAAATCATATATTACAGTTTCCCCCATATGATCTGAGCTGCTATATTAATGTATAAAAACTGATGGGTCAGCTGCTACATGCAGTTAGTTCAGAGGGTTTTTGGGTTGGTTTTTTGTGGGTTTTTCTGCATTAAGACTTCAGCCTTTTATTTTAGCTTGCCTGTGTTCAGGCATAACTAATCCCTGTGCTGTGTTCAGCATAAGCAATTATTTTCTTCTGGGTTTCCCATAAGCTACACATTTATTTTATTTCTCCAATTCAGTTTCTGCAGAATTGAGGGCTCAAACTTAGAGAATCAAAGTATGCTCACATACTGCTACTTTTAAAGTGCATCCATTCTCTTCATTGTACAATGTAACAGGACTCTGAATTATCAAAATTGACCAATAATTACTCCCTTGCCTCAGTTTTTTTTAGAGTGGCTGTCACTCAAAGACTCAGTGCACTTGTTCCACTTTTGCTTTAACCTCCTTGTCTTCCATCAGACCATAATACCTGAAGAGTTCAGACACTCACATTCCTAAACAATTGTTTTTCAACTGTAAAACAAACTCTTATAGATACTAGACTAATTCAAACTCACACTTATTCCTTCATTACCTGGTGTCTAAGCAGATACATGCTATACAATAGCACGTCAAGAGCTCTACAAACAGATTACTGTGCAGTTTGTAAGCTGAAAGTGGACACAGCAAATCAATCCTTAGCCATCACTACCATCCTTAGGCATTAGAGCAACAATTCTCCAGTGCAGTCATACAGCCTGTTAAGTGGCCACCATTGATTTGGTGTATCTGTTATTCTAACATAATTTCATTACTCAAAATTACATACTTGCCAAGATGGGCTACATGGCTACAGTAGAAATATGTTCAAAATTACTGCAGAACAGCTCTGGGACTATTAAAAAAACCCCACTCCAATAAACAAAACCAATCAAAACCAAAAACAAACAAGAAAAACATAGAATGCACATGAGCCTCAGCTGATAATGCAACTCGATAGCATCAAACTTTTAATTATAAATGCTTCTTTTCTGATGACTCTCTTCATTTCCTAGCTCTTTCTGCCTTTGATACATTATTCATCTTGGATGCAAACTACGAAACAAAATGCCACATACTATGTAAAATTACCAGCCCCTTTCATTCCATTTCTGTTACATGAAAGAAAAAAACCAGGCTACCAGTAAGGACACTCCTGTTTTACCATTGCACATTAATTCTTATCTAGAACTGTAACGTAAAATTGGTTATTTGCACTTTCACTACACAGCTTTCAACTGCCAATTCCAATATCTTTCTTACTATGTCTAAAGAAACAAAGCTATCTTTACAATACCTGGAAACCAACAGTGTGCTTCAAGTCATCAAGGTAATATTCTTCAATTGCATAAGGTTTGCCTTCCACCTTAAATATGCAGGCAGATTTCAGACCATTATGAACTGGAAGTGCAAAGTAATCAGCAAATTCTTTACAGTTGATGGAAGCAGACATCAATATTATCTGTTAAAAAAATTGCATGCAAATGTAAAGCATTAGCTTTAACACAAAATGCCATGCCACACTGGAATTTCTAATTATTCTTTATGCTGAACCTGTCTAATTTTGGTTACTGTGGGTACGCATCCTAGGCACGTTTAAGACAAAGCTAAATGCTAAATATTTCTCATGTATCATGTGGAGAAAGCACAGCACCTGTAAGAGAACACATCAGGTCAGATGTCTAAGGCTGCAACATGAAAAAGTTTTTCCTGAGGTAAAAATTCAGCGTAAATGCATACAGTACTCTTAAGCTTATCATCTTGTCATGTCCTCAAAATAAAAAAAGTATGATAAGTATTTTCAACTCCTCTTGTATTACAGCTAGATTATAAATTAGTGCCTTTAAAGCCATCAAAAGATGGGCTTACTCCTATAAAAGCAGTAACTGTATTTATAAACCCAGCCTTGAAAAATGTTACTATAATGATTTTGAAATATGTTAACGAAGTTTTCTTTCAGTTTCAATTCATTTATGCAACTTAAAACTCTCAAGTGTCACACTAAACTTCTTGCATTATTTGCTGACTCTGCCCAGATTCCTAATCTGTATTCACCTGAGCAGAAGAAGAGCAGAAGAGCAGAAGTCATGTTTGCCCCCTGGTGAAACCTTTCCTTTTGATTATTATGAAATTCTGAATTTACAGCTTTGTTGTTTTCGCCCCAGTTAGACAGCGTGGCATGTACAGAATGGAGGAAGGGAGAGGAATGATGTACATTAGTGGCTATGGCTCTTCACCCTCTAACCCCTCTACGACCAAGAGCCTTGGAGTTATAACAAACTGTGTAGTGTCCAGCTGCTTTATCTTCAGGGCTCCTGAGACATTCTGAGCAGTACTTGTAAACTGGGACACAATCAGTCCTCTTTTGCCTGCCTGACACCTTCCATGGATTTAAAAATATAATTAAAGACATCAACAAACCCCCCACCATCACCCCACACCCCCAAAAAAGAAAGAATTAAATACAAGAGCATCCCATTTATGAAGTGACAAGCAGGCAAGCTAATGAAGTGGGCATTGTACTGCTGTGCTCAGCTCCAAAGCATATGCACATATTTCTTGTGCTTTCCCATGAGGCAGACTAAATCATGAAGTCATTTAACATGATCCTGAAAGGAGAAGAAATCAGAAAGGATGTAATTCTGCTAATTATATGAAACCTGGCCCACTACAGCTGCCTCATGGCTCAATCCTCTGTAGCTCACCTATGCGAGAACAGGCTGAATGCAATCTTGCCTGAAGGTTAATGAAACAAAATCCAATCTAAATTATTCTAACTGCAGCTACAGCAAGGAATATTACCTCTTCTTCTAGACCATTTTTGTAACTTGCACCCTGTAACCCGCATAGAGTCTTTCCTTCTACACTAGAAGAAAAACTATAGGTTCCTAACAGAGTGCCTGAACGATCACGTTACTAAACTAAGAGTCTGATCTACTCCCAAAGCAGAAATTCATCAAGCACATACCACTAGCAGGGCAGAGGAACACTTTGGAGTACAGAGTAATCAAAGCTGACAGTTCTTCAAGATCAAGCACTCAAAACTTCCTGCATAGAGTGGATATACCTAAAGTCCCACCACAGAGAGTATAAAGACACACAATGAGAACAATCTCTCACTTCAGTTTTCCATGAATGGCAATTCGCTAGGATCTGGAATTAGGACTATCTTTATCCTGTTCTTACCTCCTTCCTAAGCAGCTGTCCCAAGTCACTACTGGAAATGGCACTAATTGGTCTGATGTTATAGAGACATTCTTGTAGTTGTAGGTTTTCTTGTGACAGTCACATCCCAGCAAGAACAACTTTAGATCTGCCCTGTGATCTAAAAGCAATAATCTGCACCAGCCATTTGCAAGAAACTCAGCACAGTTGGCAGGTGAGCTATTACAAACAGATCTTGTCCTCCACGTGTCAGAATCACTCTTGCCATCCTGTTAGATAATGCAATGTTGAATTATCTGTTACTTTTGTGCTCTGCAATGTTCAGATTAGGAGAACAACACCTCCTGTATTTCCTGTCACCCTGAATTCTAAATAGACTCTTATCCCCTTAAAGGGTCCTTGCACCCTTTTTTTTTTATGAATCCAAGGGGGCTGGGAAGAGAAACTTTTTCTCAATGAATTTGCCACATGATCAAATCTCCCTTCTTTTACAGCTTTTCAGAAGGAGCTGAAAAGAGATGAAGTAGGAGACACTGGGCTTAGTATATGAATTCAAACTGTGTTACCTCTTCCACTCTGCTAAAATCCAGCAACTGAGATCAAGAGCTCCCCCCTCCCCACCATAAAAATTCAAAGGAACACACACGCTCTCATAGGACTGTTTTGGATTTATGCAATATGAACCTGTCATCTGAAGAAACAACTGCAGAGAAGGATACAAAGGAGATAAAAGTCTTCCAGTGACAATTTTGAGATATTTAATTAGAATTACAATGAGGAAAAAATTAAATCTTTCAGGAACCTATAGAAGAAAAATGCTTTCTAACAGAAGAGATGATGGGAGCTGTAGGGATTCCTGCCATCGACAACCACCAGACAATCAGCATCAAGGACAAACTTTCACAAACTGAGTACTAGGCTGCAGGGGCATCGTGGAGTCTCCTTCTCTGGAGATGTTCAAGACCTGTTTGGATGCCTCCCTGTGTGATATGTCATAACGAACCTGCTTTGGCAGAGGGGTTGGACCTGATGATCTCTGGAGGTCCCTTCTAACCCCTACAATTCTGTGACTCTGTGATGATTGAATTATTTGGTATTCTCAGTAGGCAGAGCCAAGTACCAAGAAAGGCTGAACAGCTACACATACCGTGTCTGATGTTATCTGCAAGAAAAGGGGTAAAAGGTAGAAGATGTGAAGTGCGCAGACATGCCCTATGCAACTGGAAAGGCATTCTCAGTGAGTGAGACCATGCTTGCAAGATCTAAAGACCAAATTATATGAGTTTGAATCAATGCAGTGGACTATACAGAAGCAAATAGATTCCCTTCCCACAGCAACAAAAACAGCCAATGTAGACTCAGGTTACATCTGTTTTGAACAGCAAATCTGCATTAACTGAACAATTAACTGAAGCACGTCAGGGATATATACAGTCTCACAAAACTTCTGCAGTCCCAAACAGCTACACAGAAATACACCTAGTTAGCTTAACCAGCACCTGTATTTAACTGCTTGCCATTCATTATCAATTTCAAAGTCCATTACTTGGTGAGCACAAAGACTAAATGTGTCAAGCTAAACCTCTGCAAACTCTGCTTTAGTACAAAGCAAAATTACCAGACATGCAGAGAAAAAAAATCTCAGCCATGTTTTACCACCAGTTCTGTCCAGAAATTACAATACAGCATTTCTGGCTTTTGCTATTTTTCCAAATGTCTTTTCCCATTAAAAAAAAACCAAACAGCAGCCCAGTATTTCCAAGAGTTAATGCTAACATATTTAACCAAGGATAAGCACTGTCCTCAATACCCAATACATAATTCTAGTCAAATATCCATCTTGCATTTTTTAGCCTTAAGCAGACTTTAGAAACTAATGCATTCTAACATAAGGGGAAAAAAAAGTCTCTCAAAACACATTATAGCAGCCAGGAAAAGAATGCCCTTTAGCTTGCTTGCTTGCTTATGAAGAGCAGCAAACCAAATAATATTTTCATAAAAAATCATGACACATTTTAAGGTAAGTTCTTTGAAACATGTCCTCTGTAGATCAAAAACATGCGAAAATTTATTCTTGCAAGAAAATGTAGCAGAATATACTTTGAACCTACCTTCACAGACTGTGAATTTGTATGCAGGAGTTTACGGATCACCAAAAGCAAGAAATCCATTTCTTCCGTACGCTCATGCACCTGGAAGATGTTATCCACAATGTAACTTATATTAATTCATCATCTTCTTTTTGACAATCTCTTCCTTTGCTACGCAATTTTGTGCCTTATTTTCATAACTTGGAACAACTATATATTTTCCATAGAAGACACTTTTTAAGACTATGCACATTAATTACATTTTAAACCCCCAACACAGCTTTTCAAATTATTACAGTGACTTTTGTGCAAATTATAAGCCACTATTAAATCATCAAATTTGTAGAATGACTAGAAAACCAGCTCTGAGCTCTAGCCACTGGTTCTACTAGACTTGACAATAACAGCTGAAGTGATACTAAAGATGGGTAAGTCAATTGTACTGGTAAGGTCCCAAATGATCCAGGCAGGGCCTAAGTTGATTTGTCTAACAGCTAAGCAAATTGAATTGACTCCCCATGTTCCCAGTGGCTTCTGGCTATGACCGGAACACACACCTGCTTTCTAACACAGTATTTTCCACCCAAGACTTTACATATCATAGCACCTGACCTTTCTGGTTGCTCCTTGCAGTTAAATAATTCTTCTCAACACAATGATGACCATATACCTTTTCTTGCATGACTATAATTTAAATGCAGCAGCTTTTTCCAGAGCTTAACTTTCAAAGGTTAACATTCATCCCCTGGAAAGCCATCAGCATATTCTAACATAATATAAAGATATTCAGTATTGCCTTATCACAAAAAAAGATTTAGCTGAGGCAATTTTCAGGCTAACAGCAAGATCCTACTGTGAAAAGTCATGATTTTCAGACTTAGGTTTGCTTAGTTATGTTCCTAAGCACCTGTAGTACTCTAACAGGGCAGAGACACACAATTAAGAATGAATAGAGTATTTGGGTTCTAAAATCATAGAATCTTAGAATGGTTTGGGTTGGAAGGGACCTTTAAAGGCCATCAAGCCCGTCCCCATGTCATGAACAATAAATGGTTACTACTAGTGGTAACCCAGAAGTGGTACAAGCTGGTATCATCAGTTCAAGTTATAGCTCCTAAGCAAACAAGGTTTTTCAAGCTGCTGCATAAATCTGTTCTCCTGCATAAGGGCAGGGCAAAGCTTAATTCATTCATTTTCATACCTAATAAAGGAACTTCTCTAAGTAAGCAGATTCTATTACTAAACACTTGCATCCTACATCTCACCTGCATTCCCTATCTTGGGCTTAAGGTTTGCGAGACCCTGCTGATACATTAATTAGAGTGGTCTCAAATCTTTTCCATGAAGACAACTGGTACAGTTCTTGAGGATTTGTGGTTTTTTGGTTACTTATGCCTGTTTGAACTAAGACCTAGTGTTTCTTCATACAAAAACTTTGCTTATTCTTTTCCAGTTTCTCAATGGGCAATCCCAAGCACAGTCACAACAGCCTTTATTATTACTGTAACGGTCTAATGGTATACCAAGTACTGTCTCCCAGCTCCTCAAATATCCAAGAATGAAAGTAATTCTCAGCTACAATACCATAATGAAATAAAAATGCAAATCAGCATTAAAGAAGTCCTCTTCTGTGCCACTAAACCCCAAGACTTAGTCATGTACCTTACACGTGATATACATTCATGGTTTGTGAAAGCACAATTTCACATCTGACAACATTTTATAGTCAAATGCTGTTTACAACAGAAAATAAGCATAAACCCACAAAAATACACAAATTTCAAAAAATGCTACGAGCATCTTTTCTTTAGTTTTTTAGTGAAGTGATAGCAATAACGATGATTCCACACAAGTGGACTGTAGATCCATCCAGAAGACAGATTTTTCAGAAGGTTATTTTATTTTTCAGGATATCAGTGAAGAGTAAAGACTCTTTCTTAAGGGCAGTAATAGTCAGGAAAGCAAAACCCAACTATCTCCTCCTCGCAGGCCTAGCCAGAAATGTTCTTAGAATCCAGGCAGTGTATTTCAGAAAACAGTTCAAGGTTTTCATACTGAAAGCTAAGCACACCCAAACACTCCATACCACCCTGAATTCTAAACTTCAGTGCTCAAGGGAACACAGAGAAGCTCATCTGAAGAAATGCTAGCTGGGAAAAATCTTATACAAAGCATCTTTACAAGAATGCCCACTGTTCTTTCTTTAGCATAGTCAGAGAGAAAAAAAGAAGGTTTTCTTAATATGAAATTTAATTTCCACCAACTTACTTCATCAATGAAAATGTGAGTGAATTCAGATAGACTTTTGGCAGAAACTATTTTCTGAAGAAGAACTCCAGTTGTCATGTACAGCAACCTTGTGTCCCTTGTGGAAACATTCTCTAAACTCACCTAACACAATGAAAAAAATACAGATGTTTAAAGATATTCAATGTCCTTGCAGGGATGATGCATCCAAATATCCCCAAAATGAAATACAGCATAATCCCATAAGAATTACTCATTCAAACTTGTAAAAGCTTCTGTACAAGGGTGTTTTTAAAGCCCAGAAACAGCTCAGGAAGCAAGTATCTTCTTTGCTAGAATTTAAAAAAAATAACAAACCAAAACAAACCCTAGAAGTTTATAAAACAAAGGATCAAAAAGTCTTGCTGGGAAGAAGAATTCTTCAAAGCTTTTTAAAGGCACATACATGGATCTTTCCACTAATAAGGAAAAAGATTTTTCCAAAACATAACTTGCTTACTGGAGAGGAGAAAATCAAAGAAGTTTAAGACATCATCAAGACCAGGCAACTTATTCTTGAAAGTTCTACAGCCCCTATGTTAAAGAACAGATTTATAACAGCTAAAGCTACAGATGTACTTTAGAAATCTCAGGTGTTGCCTACCCAGGCAGGTAAGCAGAAGTGTGACCATTTTTTCACTCTCCACTTTTAAAGCAGCCTAGAGCAGACAAGTCTACATTCAACTGCTCTTTTACTTCCATTTCTGCTCAGTTCACAGAAGGATGTGTAAAACAAGCATAGTACATCCACATACATTGTCCTGAAGACAGTCTGGAAGCACACCACCATTTAACATCTTTAAAACTCACTACTCTAACGAATCACTTTTGCAACTTTTATGACTACTTAATTCAAGGTATCAAGTCACATAAAACACTTCATTTAAACACAACTTCAGAAAAAAACCCAGCTACATAAGCCACGGTAATTCTACAAAGCACTAACTGGAGGTTATTAAGATTAGTTTAGTTAAGATTTGAGATTAAAATTTTTTTAAAAATTAAAACTTAAAACATGGGAGTAAGCAAGAAAAAATACTCTGCTATAGCTTTTGTTGTAGATACATCAAAGGAAACTACTAAAATTTTAGACTCAAAAGAACAGTATTCAGTAGGGATGACAAAAAATCCTTTTGATGCAAAAATGAAGCTTATACATCTGTGTATCCCTGTAATACAGTATTGCTATTGCTAGTAACAGGCCATAAGCTTTGTACTGAGTTTGCAAAGCCTCAGGAAATAAGATATGTCAGGCCGCCTCTCTGAGCTTTTCTTGATCTGCCTCCATCTTTTTGTCTAGTTACAACAACAAACTAGTGCAAAGTTATACAAGCCAGGGACAGGATACAGAACAGAAGCAAGCAGCGATGGGTGACAGATGAGGGAGAAGCGTGGCACTGTACACCCCATGCTATCAGCAAGTCCAAAACAGTCAATGCAAACATATATAAGTATGACCCTAAGTGGAAGAAAGGAATCAGCAGCAATTAAAAGAATGGAGAGGAAGAAGAAACCAACATGTATTCCTCCCATCAAGGACTCCAGAATACCACAACTCTCCATCAACATCCTCCCATCACCACCCAGCCGTAGGACCCAGAGAAGCCAGACCAGAGACAGCTATTGTCAAACTACCAGTGAAACAATGACTGCAGCAGCTTATTGTGGTTACTGACCAAGAGCTGATTACTCTCACATTACACCAGTATACGTGAAAAGATGAAAGTGGCATCAAGTTTCTAAGTGGAGGGATAGAACTGAGTTTGACAAAACGAAAGGAGGAGATGGTTTTAAGAGGAAAAACTAGCTCAAGTTTTTCCACATGCTAAGAAACAACAACAGGGCATTCAGGCAACATTCTAGCCATAAAAGCACGAAGGTTTTGACATAGCTGGCAGGTAAATGTAGTGAATGCAAATAAATCAAGTATGTTAATTCAGGGGTTTAAAGGGAAAGTGACAAAATATAGTTCTCTTGTAAAAAATTATTAATAATATAAATTTACATAATTATCAGAATAAAGACAACGAAATACTTCTGTTGGAATCTCACTAGGATTTATAGTTGTTCAACTTTAAAAACTTAAAAGTTTCATTATGAATGTTAAACAGGAGATGGCTAGAAACCTGCAATTCCACTTTAAAAGCATCTAACATTTCTTCAGTAAGCTAGATATGCTGAAAAAGTAATCAAGAAAGAAGATTACATTAAAGAAGTAATATTTCAGTAGCAATTTGAAATTTTTTGAAATTTTTCTATACCTGGTATCCTACAAATCCACCTAGTGTCCACGACCGTTCCTTGCTAATCCACCGGGCAATGCTGCTGGCACAAATCTTCCGAGGCTGGGTGACAGCAATGTTGCAGTAGATAGATTGGTGAATGCAAGAATCCAAAACATACTGTGGGATCTGTGTGCTCTTACCACTGCCAGTTGTTCCTTGTATAATCACAACTGAATTGCATTCTATCAGTGACACTATCTGAAACAATTTTTCATGAAAACTCGTAAGTCTACAGAACAACTCAATACAGATTTCAGATAGAACAGAAGTAACAATAGCTCCCAGGCTGCCTATCAAATTGCTGTAAAACACTGTCATATATTTCCTATCATCTCCTAGGCATCTGTAGGTAACTGAACTCCTAAAACCTGTTAGGAGATGACAGAAAAGAACATAGGCATGCACTCACATTCTTAACATAAATAAAGAGAAAGCATTAACAGCCAACTTTCTTCCTTTAATAAGTTTTAGACAATGGTTTTGTACAACACTTGAAAGAAAAACAGAAGTTCCTTCCTGGAAAAAGCCCACCAAAACCAAAACACAACAAAACAAAGCAAAACATGATTTTCAGCTTTATTCCATAATGAGAGAAAATCCAATGAAACTACCTCTTCCTTGTGTTTGGCTATAGGCATATCCACACCTTTATGGTTACTTTGCGGTACAGAAGTCGAATCACTTGATTCATACTGAGATGAAGTATCTAGGCATAAAAATAATCAAGAGTAAGTTATTTCTACAGAGAAATGGAAAGACCAGCAGGAGAATATGATCACAGCATTTGGAAACCTAACTTCTACCAATCTGAATCACATACTTATGAGTATTAAACAAACTAATAATTTTAAAAACTAATAGAATAAATAATCCATGTTTATGCAACCATTGTTTTAATGGCAGCAGCTGTGAAAGACACTGACTCAAAGCCACAGTCAGTACCAAGGCTGTATGCAATTCTGTATGCTGTTCTCAACTGAAAAAATAGTATTTTTGCATAGTTTGCATTACTACCACCAAATCTGTTTCCAAGAACTTTTTTGACAATACTGAAAAATTTGCCTTATTTGTGTACCCTTGTGTTGTTTCCCTTAAAACCTATTGGATCCACAGTACAAAATAACCCATACATTGATATAAAGACCATTATATTTAAAAGACTGGTAAGTATAGTGAACTGTCAATTTAACACTCTGTTCTGCAGTCTCTTGGCAGGAGTTAGTCACCGTTACTACTGGGAAATACAGGACAACTCTTACAGAGGTACCACGGATTTCTGCTCAGCAGCCTGCTGTCAGTTTGACCACAAAAAATAAAAGAGCAACTGAGCAGGTGTGGAGGTGGGTGTAGAAATGGGAGTACCAGAAGACTTTGGTAAGTGACATTTCCGCAAGTTACAATTAAACCATTTGGCTAAAACACCCCACTATACTGAAATCAGATGTTGATATTCAAATGGGTTTCACCAGGTAAAATTGACTTTTTGCATGCAAATAATAAACACTTTAAGAAATACCTACAGTAGTAGGAAAGAAATCTAGTATTCCTTTTATAGAGAAAATATTTACTGTAGAATAAAGGCTACAAGCTAAATAATTGACTAGAGAGTTACAGCTTGCTTTATTTGGAAAGGTTACTACCCTTTCCAAAGGTAGCAATGGAGTTTTCCTGCCTCCTTCTGTTTCTTTAGTCTCTGTACCTCACCCAAATGTGCTCCAACCCCCAAATTGAAAGACAGTTTCATAACTTCATAAAGCACCAAGAGACTTCTGAGACCACACTCCAACAAGAAAGGTTCTTCACCTTGACTCTGTGTAATCGAACAGTTATAGGTGATCACTGAACAGTGATTTACTTAGCACTACTAAACAGATACAAAACAGAACTTGGTATCAGCATCCTGGGGAAACATTAACTGTCCTCCTTAAAATACTTTTTGGCCAGGTTTCTAAATATATTCCCCAGGAAAATTCATGTATAGTGTTCTGTCACAGCAACACTGTACAAAGGCTGACTGGCTTCCCTCTGGCACAAACATGTCACTACTGAGACATCAGTAGCTCTGCACAGTTTGACCAATGCTGGAAGAAATCTCAAGCTGCTGGGGAAAAGATCCCAGTGTCAGCATATTCCTGCCAAAGCAGCATAGCCTTCCCACCTTTATCAGGTTTTTCAGGTAACAACTGCAACTTTTCAAAACATGTTCAAAGTGTACAACAGAAGGCAGGTATTCTATAATAGCATGTGTAAAAAATAGTAGGGGGGGGACAAAAGAAATTAAAGGGTCGGATTTGTATTATAAGCTTTTTATTATTGACTGATGAAAAGCTCGATAGGACCCTGCAATGTGCACTTGCAGCCCAGAAAGCCAACCGTATTCTGGGCTGCACCAACCGCAGTGTGACCAGCAGGTCAAGGCAGGTGATTCTCCCCTTCTACTCTGTTCTGGTGAGACCCCACCTGGAGTACTGTGTCTGGTTCTGGGGTACCCAATGCAAGAAAGTCAAGGGGCTGTTGGAGTTAGTCCAGAGGAGGACACAAAGATGATCAGAGGGCGGGAGCACCTCCTGTGAAGACAGGCTGAGACAACTGGGCTTGTTCAGCCTGCAGAAGACTCTGGGGAGACCTTAACATCAGCCTTCCAGTACTTAAAGGGGCTACAGGAAAGCTGGAGAGGGGCTGGTTACAAGGGTGTGTAGTGACTGGGTAAGTGGCAATTAATTTAACCTAAAAGAGGGAAGATTTTTATTAGATATGATGAAGAAATTCTCCCCTGCGAGGGCAGTGAGGCCCTGGCACAGGCCATCCAGAGAAGCTGTGGCTGCCCCTGGATCTATGGCAGTGTTCAAGGCAGGCTGGATGGGACTCTGGGCAGCCTGGGCTAGTGGAGGGTGTCCCTGTCCATGGCAGGGGGGAGGGACTAGATGAGCTTTGAAGTCCCTTCCAACCCAAACCAGTCTGTGATTCTATACGCTTTTCTAACTCAGTAAAAACCCAGTGTATTAATAAGAAATCATTAACCCAAAATTAAATAAAGAAATAAAAAAATACAAAGGAACAAACCAGAAACTAATAAACAGTCAACCATATTCATGTACCTGCTGAAAAATCAGGTAAGTTCAATCAGTTTTGCATATC
This sequence comes from Porphyrio hochstetteri, assembly GCA_020800305.1. NCBI lineage: Eukaryota > Metazoa > Chordata > Aves > Gruiformes > Rallidae > Porphyrio > Porphyrio hochstetteri. The sequence goes on along the minus strand of CM036908.1, from coordinate 60,632,508 downwards.
TTTCTTTTCACTGATGGAATGTAACCTTTTAATATTGCTTTTTATGACAGTTCCATGACAGTCATATCTTACCTTCTCCTAAGCATAGAAGTTTGGAAAAAAGTTCTACCAAAAATCAAATGATGACCCAATGTTAACCACTGTGAATGTGCAGAGTTTGAGAACTGGCAGCCATGTAACCATTTGGTAAATGCTACAAGTACTACAAAAATATAGTGTGTTCTCTTCAAGACAGGTACTTTCTGTTTAAGCTGAAAGAAACGTTCCTGAGTTTGCCTGGGGAAGTAATACCATGACAACTATGAGACCTTTATCTAGAGTAGACAGAAAGTACAGCTTCAAATGAATGGTGATGCAACCCAAGCAATCATCAGAAGGGTCACACTAACAAGCTGCAACTTCAAACTTTTTCTGAAATCCAGTATGTCCATTAATGAAAAAAACACTAATTGGGATTGGAAACTTGGATAACTACATTAAAAGGCATTAAACTTTCACTTTTTTTATACATTCAAGGTGATATTCTAAACAAAGACGACTTGCTGCAAAATAAAAATACTTTAATATAAACTGCTATGAAAGTTCCAAAGTTTTTCTACTCATATAAATAGCTATTTAGCTGTGGAGACTATACCACACAGTGTAATTACCTTCAACTAGTTTGGGGAATTGGGTTGGGTTTATTTCCTTCCACATTTACGTAATAAATTTCATAATGAGAACCAGCCTCTCGAAACAGAGAACACTTCTGCAAACACAGATTAAACAACCTACAGGACTCATCAGCAAGAAAGGCATAAACTTTTGCTTTTTCAACTGCTCATACTTTCTGGAAAACATTATTAAGACTAAGAAAACAATCTCCCATGGTGCACACCTTTGTAAGACATCATGCTCAAACACATACCTTGAATTCTGGTGTATGCAGAACACAAGACACTTTTAATCTGAAAACAGCAAACTGAGGAGGCATGCAACTGCCCATCACACTGTTTCATGACAAGCAAGCAAAATATTTGTTTATAAGAAGCATTAATGCTAAACCAGAATAATGATGTTAATTTCTTTATTCAGCATCAGCGCAGAAAGAAACTGAAAACTCAGTTATGGGAAAGATGAATTTGCTATCTCATTTCCTTTTCAATTAACATTAAAGTTCTGTAGAGATACGTTGACTCCCATGACTAAAAGAGTCTACTGCCCACAGAAAGAGCAATTTTCCAACATCTCAGTTAGCACAGCCCATACAGCAGATATATTCCTTCTGGTACCTGCTTCCTGAATTACATTTGACAAGACTCTTTACCATAAGGATGTATTTTTGTATTCACCAGTTCTGGGAGAAGAGACTGTAACAGCTGGCTCTTGGTATCTGCCACTAATCAAATTAAAATGAGATGCTTAAAAAAATAGCTACTTTAAAGTACTGGTTAGGTAAGTCAAATGAGATGCTTACTACATCACTGATCATTCTTTCTTTCTTCCTTACATCTAATCTAAATCTGCCCTCTTGCTACCAACTGCCTGTCCAGTCACTACATCCCTCTCCAGCTTTCCTGTAGGCCCATTCCCTAACGATCTCAGTTTTCCTGACAGAGGTATTTATACTTATTCTCTCAGTATAAAAGCACATGCTCTTTCAAAGAAACTGGAAAGGACAAAATTTCAATTCAACAGACCTTCATAAAACACCAAGGGGCAGCAAAGACCACAACAGCTTCAGTAACTCCACAATATTTAAAATAGGCTCTCAATGTATACAGAAGATATCATCTCCAGTTCAACAGCAATTCAGAAAGTAAGCAATAACAGAAGGGGTACCAGAGATGCAAAAAAAGAGATTGACACACAGAAGAGACAAAACACATAAACATCCTTTTCTTGGGAAATCAGCTACATTAACAAATCTGAAAATTAAGAGGCACAGTGAAGGTTTGAAGCTGAGCTGTCCTGACAAGTGAGTCAGCCTCATACTGTTTTTACCAGAGCTCCTAGGAAAGAAGTGCAATCAAATTTCTCTCTGAAGACAGATGAAGGCAGCAGTCAAATATACACAAATATAACATGGCTAGAAAATGGGAAAACAGACTAAAAACTTTTATCCAATGAGTGGATTTTCCTTGCAAGTGTATTTTAGTTATATATCTAGTTTATCAATACAAGAGACCAGATGTATGCACATACATCTATGCAACAGCATTATATAGTGGCTTCTGCATGATTTATACAAAACAAACAAATGCACATACATTAAAGAAACACACAATAAGGTTTCATAGTTTTGTTTAGAGGAAGAGATGGGAGGGAGGAAAAGGGCAGCTTTTTTATCTGAGTTTATAATAGGAACCAAGTACATTGGGGTTTTGGCCTTAGTGTTTTGGTTTTTTTACCTGGTTTACAGACAAGCTGATCATTTTCAACTGTATCTGGCTCCTCTGCCTCTGCTTGTCTGTGTTTTTCAGCATATTCAGTTCCAACACACTCTGTGATAGGGAACCTTAAGAGGAAAAAAAAAAAGAAAAATCAATTAACGCTTCCTGATCTAACAGTCATGGATATCTCTGGGAATAACAGCATTATACAGTGACTTCAGAGTCTCCGTGTAATGCAGGAATTACTTCCATGAACAAACTTCAGAAATAAATTTTGTCTCTGGGTTAGATGCTAGCCTGAGGAAAGTGCCACACTGAATCTTTCGGTTTAGATTAAAGAAAAAAAAATATCAAGCTCCAAAAATACCATCCTTTTAGATTTTTAATACATAGGAATTTCACTCCTAACAAGTTTACAAATCCTTCTGAACAAAGATGAAATAGCTCTGTTTCACCAATTCTTGACATAGCAGAGTTAAGAAAATACATGTAATTCTTGTGTGATTCTCTGAAGGCAGGGGACATAGACAGGAGTAAACACAATCATCTTTAAGGAAAGAATTTTTGTCTTTAAGCCAAGAAATGATGGTGGCCAAGGAAAAACAATTAACACAATCACACAATCAGTGAATTTTATGGAAATGTATTACATGCAAGACAAAGTCTATCTATGACAAATAGACATACATACATACTGTGAATAAAACCACATGGATTTCACTCCAAAATAAAGCAGCAGAGATACAATCATTGTATGACCATTAAATCAAATTAACTTCAAAGTAGGAGTTTGGGAGACATCAAAAGCTCCCTCTTTTTGCCTTTAAAAAAAGGCAAATCAAACACAAACCAAACTACAAGTCAAAACTATGGGTTTGCACTTAAATTTAAGTTCCAGGCCCAGTGCGAGCTTTAGCTCTATCTTTAAGACGTTTTATAAAAGGATTCTGCTGAGAGTTATCTATTCCTTGACCCAAATAATAAGCAACACTGACTCAAAAAATACTAAAGCTGAAAACAAGAAGAGATTTGTAGCATGGCACCGTGTGACACAGCTCTCATTATAGAGTAATTCACAGTATCTTGATGTCACAGAGCACACACCTTCTCTAACAAGACAAACCCTTTGCCAGCTTGGCTCTGCCTCATATACTACTCACTCAGACCAGTGAGTATTTCCTCCTGCAGTAAACACCCAGTATTTATCACCAACTACTGCCAACAAACCAAGAAATGGCTTCGTATCCTATTTTAACAATATTTTAGGCACAGAGCTAAGGCACTTTCTCCCTGGGTCTCTGGTACCTCTTAATGCAGGATTCAACAGAACTGCACACATCTGTACGTCTCAGTAACAGCTGCCTGCTGTTAGCAAGCAAACTCTGACACTTCCATCCCTCTAAGTCTCCTGAAAGAGCTGGGACAGGAACACTCCACACAGGCCTGTACCCAAAGTACACTTCGGACAAGTTCACATGCATCATGTTAGGCTACTTGTTCAGCAGGTTACTCCACTGAGCGTGTATTTATACAAGTAAAACCCAAACATACACCAAAGGTACCCAAGTCAAGCATTCAGTAGTTGAAATAATGTAATTAATCTTGGCTGCCCAATCTCAATTTGGCAGCACCATATGCACATACTGTGCCAGTTTTAGCCTTTTTTCATTTATTAGTTTTCATTTCCCTAAGACTGAAGCCCCACTGAGTGCACTGGGCCCACATCTTCTGACAGCAAAACCTGGTCATGCAGTAAATACAATTTCTCCCTCACTCCTCCGCAAGGAAAAAAAGCTGTCAATTAGACAGCGAATGCTGTCACAGAGGAGCAGGTATTACCTGACTGTCAGAGCCCTGAGTAATAGCAAGCAAATCACTTCACAAAGCTTGCACACAAGGGTAGGGGCTAGGGGCGAGAAAGGTAGGACCATGTTCCTCATTCGCTGTAAAGACTTTGCAAAAACATCAGTATTTATGCAGCAGCTGAAGTCACCTATGAAACAGTTTTACATAATACCAGGTATATTCAATTAATGCTCCTGGAGATGGAGTATTCAGCATTTCAAAATGGATTCACAGAAGTATGTATGTGGTTTTGACCTTCACCTGTACAGCTCCAAGAAAATGAGGACAGTATTCTGAGAATACATTAATTTTTTTGTTGGTTATCTGGATATTTTATTTCAGAAATTAGGTTTTCTGTCTTCAGAACACAACATGCAGTAAATAAACCTCAGGCTACACAATGAATAAATAAAATATTTAATAGCCAGTCATTAAGAATGAACATTGCTCACTTGCTCACTCAATGCATTGAATCAGGCAATTTTTTCGGGGGGAGGGGGAAGTAGTGGGGAACAACCCAACAAAAACCCCAAATTTCATGCAATTGGAAACCTGCATATGGGCACATGAAACAACCAACCAACCCTCATTACATCATTTCTTGATGTTTTAATGCTGAAATTTGCAGCTTTAATAAAATTAAAAGTTAAGAGAATAATGTTAATAAGGAAAATGGAAAATAAAAGAAATCGTTATAAAGACCTCTGGTGCTCTCCTAAGTCATCGTAACAATACAATCAAGTAATCATTAGTAAGCCAAAAGTATCATTCTACATATACCTGGACAAACAGAAAGGAACATTCTTCTAATGAGCTTCAACAAACATTTGCTGACAGCAGAGGAATGACAATTCAGAAAATTTAAATCCATTGCAGGGTAGGAAAGACAACACTAATGAAGGGGCTTTTCTGGATTCTACTTATGAAGCATGTGTCTGCCCAATACACCAGCTATCTCTTCCCCGTTCCTATTCCTTCTGACACAGTGAAACTCCACATTTCAGTATGCGCTGTTACAGCATATATTCCTTCAGCATTCCAGATTCCAGCCTTGGTGCTCACCTATTTTTAGACTTCCCTGGGGTCTTATGATCTTCCATAAACATTACAACATCAGAAACAACACTTCAGCTGCACACATGAAACATTCAGAATTTTACCAAATTAAAAGGCACTAAGAAGTATTTCTGTGACTAACACAGTTACTGCAAGCAAAGTCACTGATTTTAGGAAAAGCAGGAGACTTCTCAGATGATCATTTTCTTCGTCTTTCCCCCTCATTTAAAAAAAGGTGAGAGTTTGATCTTATTCCAATCCAAAGGCACGTTTCATCCCCAAAATATTTCTGTGGTCGTACCTGCAAATATCTGACAATTATGTTCACACTAATTGGACAGTGGCAAACAAAATTATAAAGCTCTGAGAACACAATCAATCAGTAATGTCACTCAACAGGAGGTAATTACTAGTATGTTCTAGCATCCGTAAAACATAGCATGTCAGCTACCTTTGAAGGTGTACACACTTCAAGACCTACCTGTTCTGAATTAACTCTCAGAAGTAGCAGATGTGGGAACTCTGAGCTGTCAAGCAGTGTGGCTGATAGGGTGCTTTCTATACAGGCAAAAAGATAGAATACAACACTACCTTTGGAGGAGAACCAATACTACTTCTTACGAGGTTAACAGGATACTTTCCTTATTCCTTGCTATGAGCTTTAGCTACTACAGTATTTTCTGTAGCGTGACTGATCTTGGTACACATGACTACTTAAACTAATTTTGTGTATATGATTGGGACAAAATCTTTGTAAATATTTCTTATTTGGGTTTAAAGGGAAATTCAGTGTCATAACCATAACATTAAATACAGCTGCCACTTCAGGGGAATTACTAGAAGGGAAACATGGTTTAACACAAGAAATGGTTGACACATCCAATTGTAAATGCTCTCAAATACACCGAGGGTGCCTTTACATAAATTCAGCTGGAGAAAGGTCTTCTTTTTCTTCAAGCTATAGAATGACCTCTACTAAATCTACAAGGCCATCATAACAGTATACTCCGTAAATTTTTGTATTTGAGCATTTGAATTATTAACCAAAGCATTTTTGCATACACTTAGTTATGAAAAATAAATTGCCTTATCTCAACCACAACTGTGACAGGTTATTTATTTGGCTCTTTTCAGTGACATATACATCAATGTCAACACATACGCTGATCACAGTTAATGTCTTTAGAAGCAAAGCTTAGAAAAAGGCTTACCAGATACATACAGTCTTATTCCCTGAAAAAATAACATTGCTTACACAGCTAACTTGATTGTGTAAAGAAAATATTCAAGTATGTAATGACATTCCAAGTACGAAGATGCTTGCTTATTGAATTTCAGATAATTTAACTTTAATTTTAGGGTAGAAGCTCCTATTCAAGGACATAGAACTTCGAGAACGTTTCTATCAGAGAAAAACAACTGAAAAATCAAAGTGTTCTAGAGCTGTGTTTTTAAAAATTCTTAGAGGTGTTCACTTTGCTTATTTATGTTCTATGTGACACAAAAGTTCCTGTTCACATGGGGCTGGGAGCTGAACATAAAGCTAGTGTCACTCATTTCACAGATCACAAGATGACTTGCCTAAGTCATGGCTTCCATCACACACACAAACTGTCCACCTACTGAGATGTTCAGCATGGAATCACTTGAAAAACACTTTGCCTTACAGCGTACAGAGCAGTATTTTGCTGTACAATTTTAGTACGATATATACAGTAGCGTGTTCCAAAGCCTCTTTTCTGAAACTAAAATAATGTGACACTTTACATAACTGAACATTTGCCATGACAGTAAATAACCTTCCACTGGGTTTACTGAAGGACACACTAAAAATTACTTTCCTTTTAACCGGCAGCTGGCATTCCATACTTTTAAAAGATGGGTCTTACCTGCAGAAATATACTGAGTTTAAAGAAATAATGTACTGTCATTCAAAACCCATTATGTTTTAATCACAAAAATAGATTGTTAGTAATAGAATTTAGAAGATTAAACACTAAAATGCAGATTTTTACAAAGTAATTTACAGATTTTAAAGACTCTGAGAAATGAGGTACATGCTTTTTTCCCCACTCAAGAGAGTGGTTGTAAAAAAAAGGTAATTAGCTAGATTTAGTGCTAAGTCTTCATATATAGGGATCTTAAAGGCTTGCACTGCTCTCTCTTAACGCAGTTATTCAAAGCTCCTGTTTTAAAACCTTAGCTAGCTGAGGACAGGGAGAGAGAAAAGGAACACACTAAAACTACTTTGCAAAATCCTGGAAAAACTCTTAATGCAAATGTCTGGATTCAGGTAAGACTATGAAAACTCAACATCTCAGCAACATTTCTTCTAACAGCTCTGTAAGACTTTCCATCTCCTACCTCACCCACAGTTAAAATCCAAGAAAAAGTAACAACCACAAATACCAGGATGGAACAGCCCAAATCCTGAAGTTTGCCATCTATTGCTCTGGGATTTTATGCCATTGGGGAGACTGGGTTAAGCTGTTGGGCTTCAAAGAACTGGACTCGTCTTGGAGATGAGCTGTTGATGAGCTTCTCTTTCGGCAGCCATAGTTCAAACAGGAATGTATGGAAGAGGGTAGCTATTTTCTGTGGCAGATGGTGACAAGCTACACAGCAACTACCTCTCTACCACATATGAAACTTATTTTTTTAAATTAATATTGTTATATTAATTATGAATTAGAAGTTAAATGGGTGTTTGTATTTAACAACTTAAACCAAAAGCACAGTTCCCCTATCAAGTATTGTTTCTGATCCTTCAGCAACATTCAAACTATGCACACTTCTTGGAACTTATTCATCCCTTCCTTCTAACCACAAAGGCAAGGAATTAAAAAAAACAAACCCACCAAAAAAACCTCACCTACCAAAACACCCCCCGCAAAAAAAGCCCCTACGAATCAAAAAAGCCCAAACAAGAAAATTAACACAAAAGCATCTGATTATTAACTTGGTAAAATCCAGTTTGAACAAATCTCTGAATAAAATATAATGTAAGTAAGACTGCACTGAATTAAATAATGCCCATGAAGACTAGTATCAAATCCAGGATCTCCTCAACTTCAAACTGGTGCCTGCAAGTCGCCTGCCCGCTAAAGTGTGACCAGTGGCAGAAACATTAATGCTACAGACTGTCCAACTGGAAGAAATGGGCCTCAAACGCGGCCCGATTTTGTCGCTGCAACAGGACTACAATGATAACTTGCACAACGCTGTCAGTTAACTCTGTTAAAAGGGAATTATTACTGTTGTAAGCTGTCACAGCGAAGGACCAAACAAAGAGTTTTACCAAGAGGACTCGTGTAGGCTCATGGCAAGTTTTGTTCATAGTTGTTAAAAAGCAAAAGCAGTAGTCAAACGCTGTCTGAAGCGATCAGAGGAGGTAGACTCACCATCTGTCTGGAGCCTGAAACAGCTACAGTGACTTGTTCTGTCAAATCAGAAGAAAAATGCACTGCAAAGTTGATTTAAAAATCTAAAGAGAGGGGCTATGTTTATAAATGGAAGCAAACCATCTGACCTGCTAGCTACGGACAGTGATAAAAATGACACCTTGCGATGACCAGTAGCTTTAGTAACCTTGCTATGTAACTGTTCTGGGTCTGGCTGGGATAGAGTTTGTTTTCTTCATAGCAGCATTATTATACTGTGGTTTATATTTGTGATCAAAGTAATACTCTTAACACATAAATGTTTTAGCTATTGCTGAGCAGTGTTTACAGAGCATAAACATCTCCCTTTCTGTGGTGGTTTGACCCTGGCTGGAGGCCAGATGCCCACCAAAGCCACTCTATCACTCCTCTTTTCAGCTGGACAGGGGAGAAAATATATATTGAGAGGCTTAGGAGTCAAGATAAGGACAGGCAAAACAGATTCAACATGGAATAAAAAAACTAAAAACCTGTCTAGTTTATAACACTACACTACACACACAGAGTGAAACCAGAGTCAGATAATGAAAAGTACAACCAGATCTTAAAGCACCTCCCCCCACCCTTCCCTTCTTCACAGTCTTAACTTTAGTCATGACTTCTCGCCCTTTTCCCCCTGCCCACGATGTCACGGAGGGTGGGGAACAGGGGTTTCTGTCAGTTCCTCACAAGTTGTTTTCCTTCTAAGCAGGGAGGGGAGCTTTCCTCACACTCTTCCCCTGCTCCAGCATGGGGTCCCACCCAAGGGAGACAGCCTTCCACCAACTTCTCCAACCTGAGTCCCTTCCCATGGGGCTTCAGCTCTTCATCAGCTGCTCAAGCATGGGTCTCTTCTAAGGGGTGCAGTCATAAAATCATAGAATATCTCTCAGTCCCAGGCTGCTCCAGCCTGGTCCCTCCTAAGTCACAAAGACCCCCAGCAAACCTGCTCCAGGGTGCATGCAGTTTTTTTTTCTTCTAAATGTCATTCACAAAGGTGCTATGACCATGGCTGATGGGCTCGGCCTTGGTCAGCCGCAAGTCGGTCCTTGAGCCCAGCTGGTGTTTACTCTGCCAAGCCTATGGAAAGCTTCTAGCTGCTTCTTGCAGAAGCCACCCCACTCCTCCACAAGAACCCTGACACACAAAACCACAACACTTTCTCACACTGCCCCCCCAGCAAATAGACTGGAAGATGCACAAGAGGTTGGGAGGCAACACAATCACACAGATAACAGACTAACCAGAGATCTATTCCACTCATATAACACATACTTATCAATAGAATGGGAGAAGAGAGAGATTTCAAGTAGGTGTGCCATCCATTGCTCGGGAACTGGCTGGGCATGGGAGGCAGCACATCAATACCTTTGCATCACGTGGTTTTTTTTTTCTTCCTCTCTTCTTCCACTTCTTCAATTACTAAACAGTTTTCACCTTGACCCAAAGTTTTCTTGCCTTTACTCTTCCATTCCTCCTCCCTCATCACTATAGGTGAGCAGGGAATAAGTGAGGGGCTGTGTGGTACCTAGCTGCCTACCAAGCTTAACCCACAATAAAGGATCAGCCCTTCAAACAAAATCTGAGGCAGCAAACCTTAGTATACAATTGTATTACCCACAGATGCCAATAAATATAGAACATACACCACTATGCCAGTATGTTGCAATGTTAGCAGGCTACCAATAGTTATGACCTGGTATCAACACTTTTGGTCCACTAAGAATTATTGTAATTTCTTGGAGTGTCATTATGAATCTCATTCCCCAAAGGATACGAGATACACATTTCTTGCCTCTCTCAATTGCAAGAGTCAGATAGTAGAGATGCCATAAAATCTTCCAAAGTATAGAGCAAGAAGCTTCTCTTCCACTTGTTCTCCCCATTCGTCAGCTTCTTGATCACATCAGTGCAGTATTTGGTTAAATGGAAGTGTTTTTGAAAGGTTGGTTTTGTTCTTACCTAAAATCACTTCAGTGAAGCAGGTAAAAGCACAGTCCCATGGCACAAGACAGAAGTAACTGCTGTGCAGCACCAGCAACTCCCCAAACTTGCTTTCTGTCAAGAAAATAAAAAAGCAAGCCTGTGGCCAACAGAACACTCAGTCAGCACAAGTAAGTATTGAATTTGTAGTTCTTACAGATAAGCATAGTAGTAGCTCCAGGTTGTTCTAGACTGCTTTTATATTATAGAACCCAGCTGCCAGTTTAGAAAGCTCCTTTGTAGCATAAGTGATGTTAAGATCAGTCGTCTTGCTGTACTCAGAGATGACTTCCATTTGCAGGGTTTTTTTTCATCCCAGAATACAGTTACAAAACAATACTTTTTCACAAGAGAACACTACACTGGGAAAAAAAAAAAAGCTGATCCCTAGCGAACTTTTATCCTTTGTGAGAATTTTAGATTTTGCAAGAATTATAAGCCTGTTTCAAGAACATGCCCTGTGGATTACAGCAAATTATTTATTACAATAGTCTTGAAAGGTCATAAGAAGAACAAAAAACTTATTTAATCATACAACATGCAAATATGTTTAGATTTTTTTTTAAAAAAAGCTTTCCAGAGATTTCAGAAAGCATCAAACAGGATAAACTAAACTGTCACCTCTTTTTACCTAGGAAATATTACCTTCCCATAAACAGTCCTGACTTCTAAAATATCTGATAGTAAGGTTAGTTATGATCATTTTGAAGTAAAAACCCACTTTTCTCTAATGCTGCCACTTATACCAGAGGAAGTTTCCTGTACGCAACCACAAAACCACTTCACTTGTTCCTCAAGCACTCTAGTACTTCAAGTACTTTTCCACTGTATCAAAGGTAAAATCCAGGTATACTCAGCACCCTCAAGAACATGCTCCCCACCTGACTCACTCTGTTTCCCTGGACTAAGTCTCAGCTACTTAGATCCACAGGTTGTCCATTATACTTAGATCGTAAGTGTACATAAATACTCTTACTCTCTAGTTGTACTATGCCTTCACCACAGAACAGAGGGCCCCTAGTTGGTAACATAAAAAGCCGTAAGAGTACTGATAAGCAGAGATTCAGAGGTTTTAACCCTTTAAAAGCAAGCAGTACTTCCTCTTAGGTGCTAGCTCTTTGCAGCCTCTCACCAGTTGTTTGATTCCAGAACATCTTAATCATCAAGTTCCTCCCTCACAATTGTGATGTTGGAGAAAAAGAGCAATTCCTTGAACAGGTGAGAGACATTTTCACGTTAAAGATTAGAGCCATGAGATGGACTTTCACACCTTCATACCAAGCCACGCACATGGCTGAACAAAACCACTGTGAGGGTTGTCACAGCAAACGTCAGGTTTAGATGCATCTCTCAGTACAAAACATATCCAGAACGTAACTGCCACTTTGGATGCAGCACTGTCTTAGGAGGAATTCTTTAACGATCACATGTACTAATACCACACCAAATTCACACTCTTTCTCCTCAGTCAAGTAAATACTAGTAACAGACTTCCTAAAGATGCCTCATACAATAAATGGAATGGTGTCTTGTATTTAATTTTTAGGGTGAACAAAAATAATAGGATAACCAGAGCACACAGGCCCAGTAGGAACTGTTCTGCCACACGCACCAGGGCACACTCATCACCCTGACGGGTGATTCACAGAGCCAGTCATTAGGAAGATCAATCAGAGACTGTGTCCATGTTTACTGAAGCCATTAGGGAAAAAACCCCAACCTTTCTATATTTATCCATTCTAGAGTAATTTCATGTAAGTTATGCTTACTTTTTGTATTCTCATAACTATGGGAGCACAGCTTAAGCTACCGCAGTGATTCCTCACTTCTGTATTTGTAAGCCAAAAGCCATGGAGAACCCAAATATATCCACCATAACCCATAAGAGATCCTCACCACAACAAAGCACAGCCTCCACTGCAGAGATGTATTTAGATTGTTCCGTTGTGTGCTTGCCTACACTCACCCATACTGATGCAAAAGTTTAACAACCTCCTTACACACATTTTAGATGGCCTAGCTCTACTCAACCACTACTGAGGTGAAGCATTTATTCTTTGTATGGTCTGAAGACACAGGAGACAAGTTAATATACCTATCTGTTTGGCTGTGCAATCAGAGCTTCTCCACAGGCAACCTTTTCTACTGTTATTTCAGAAAAAGGCTTCTGAGAAGTACATGAGTATTTAACTCATGTAGCCAGAGTAATCTGCAGTGGAAGCTGTACACAGTGCAATACAATTGTTATTGTCTATGGAATTGCTAGTAAAAATTATTTGTACTCTCTTAAGAAAGGAGGAACACAAGATATACCTTTTATCTCCTCCCCTTGTCTAGCATCCCCACAAACCAGCAAACTCCTTAAGTGAGAAACATCTCTGTAAATCTGTAGAACTGACAGTTATAAAAGTAAGAACTGTTTGACATGAACCTCCCATTTACTTGGGGTTGGGTAAATAACAAGTATAGGAGGAACAGCAAGACACCGATACTTTGGAACACATTTTTTTGGTGCCAAGTCCACAGGATAAAAATCAGCTATCACCAAGGTTTTAAAATCTAGTACACAGTTCTGTGTATAGATATTATAAAGTAGAAATACCTGTATCTTGAGCAGGGATGCAGGAAAGGTTCATTATTTAACCAACCAATTCTCAATTAGCAGGTGCTCTTGAAAGGCTGTTGTTTTGGATTAAGTCTTTTTGCCGATGAACCTGGACCTACCGTAGCAAGAAAGGAAAGATCACTAAAACTGTCCAAATTGATTTATGAAAGGAAATCTGCACTTTGGCTCCCTCAGTTCCATTTAAAAACAGCATCAGAAAAAAAGACTAAAGATGCTACAGAAAAAGGAATCGTTCTCTTAAGCATTTCTTATGCTTTTTCTTACATGAAAAGACACCCTTTCTGATTTACCTGTGGAACAGATCTCGTTCATGGCAGTTCAAAGAAAACTAGTGTTACAGAAACAACAGATGGTTTAGGAATTCATTGCACTCCTTGCCTTGAAAATTATGAAAACAAAGTACAAGAAGGAGGTTGAAGGAAAGTTTAAAAAAAGTTTAAAAAAATTCTTCTATTTCATTTTATATTATACACACACACCCCTATGGTTAATTTACGGGGGGGTGGGGGTGGTTCAAAACAACTACTCTACTGCAGAGGCAGAGTAAACTGTGGCTTATAAAAAAAGACAAAAATTACTCATCATTATATAACTAATGTTTTCATCACACTTAAGTATTGTGTGGTTTAGTCACCAATACCAACAAAGAAAAAAAAATTCTGAAAAGGGAAATTAAAACGATAAAAATATTGCTTTGGTATGCTACAGTAAGAAAGGAAAAGTGCTAGGACTAAAACTTTTAAAAAATGTATGGAAGTGATGAGATGAAATGCCAAAGACAAGAGAGAATGTGAAGCTTTACCATAACTTACTTACTAAAACACAGCATCTCTGAGTTATCTAAATTTACAAACTGAAGCAAAGTGCAAGATTGCTTGATGAATGTTAAGGAGACTAAAATGTTTTTCCTCCAATAAGGAGACAGTCAAAGAACATGCAATAAAAACCTCCAACACACACAAACAATCCAAACCAAAATCCTGCCCCAAAGCCCAGTAAGTTTAAAGGTAAGTGGTAAAGACTTTGCACTATTTGTAATTTTATTATTGCAATTTAAGGAACTTCCTAAAAATTAATGAGAGGAATTCAAAATACAGCCTTCTCTCCCCAAGTTAAATCGTAACAGCACCTGTAGTTACTAGTAAGGACAAACTCTGTAATGCCTTCAGGGAAGAGACCCACTATCAGTCAAAGCTTCCACCCCGACATCACTGCAGGGATAGTTGGATGGAACTGTAACTCTCCACAAAGTTGCCAGGATTAACCACTGTATAAAATACTGCCCTACTCTGAGGCTGCAGCTCCCAATGCCAGCCTCACACAAGCAGTCAGCCCTTCCTGAATACAGATCTGAAGTGCATGCAAGACTAAAAGCAATACAAATTTTCAGTGTTAACGGAAAGATAAATATCATTCTCAGTATCATGAAATTTGATGATACAACTAAGGATCAGTTAAAAAAAACCCACCACAAACCCATCCCAAAACAGAAGACACTGTTGTAGGTTTCTCAATTAATCTGCACACCTTCCAGTACGCATCATCTTAATTTGCAAAGACATTACAATCATCTCATTCTGTACAGCAGTTTACTTTCCGATTTGATACAGTTCAGGAAAAAAAAAAGTGGTGACACGTTAACTGTGCTGTAAAGGAGGTGGAAAGGAACATTTTAATTTCATCTGAAAATCTGTCAGGACAGTTCTGTCATCATAAACCTAGCTCCCTTCCTTTTTCATAGTACCACATACAATGCAATGTGAAAACCTTCCAGTTGATGAGAATTAATACTGACATTTGAATTTTTCCAATGTATAAGAAGTATCAGCTTTAGTAACGGCCATACACGTCATCCTTTATGTTGTATGACATCTAGAACAGATTTACAGAACCCTTGTTCTCCCAACAGTTCAACACACCAGTGGAGGCAAAAAAGTAGGAACGAAAAATACTTAAGAGGAGCAAAGGCAATCGTTAGAGCAGGAAGAAGCAGAAGAGAAGGCATTCTGCATACCATGCCTACTGTTTAAGATTAATAGGAAGAGACCAGATAACTGGAACGGAAAATGGCTGCTTCAGCGACCTTTAGTGGGCACAACGCCATCCCTGAGAATGCATCTTAAAAATGGATACGCTCAAAATACTCATCAAGGAAAGAGGGAGCAGGCAACTGACAACCAGTTGAGAGGGGAGCAAAGTCCATGGTAAGACTTACAATTCTGGGCTTTTTACATCAGTTTGACCTCAATTTGCATCTCCTTATCATTCCATTCCTTTAATTAGATTAATGTGTCTTTCATGGCACACCGTAGGTGTTACAGACTGGCTTCTTTAAACACATTTAAAATGTTAATTAAAAATGCTAACAGCTATGCACAGTAATGAAAAAGTGTAGTACCATGAGATTGATGAAATTCATCTGGAAGAAGTATTTAATATAGCAACAAAATCCTGAGCAACTGTCAAATAGCTCTTTTCTGTCAACACTCACTTAACAAAGGCTTTAGATGATCTTTACTAGAAAAAGACTATTCTTAGCTGTTTAAAAATGACATTAGAACAGCCTGATCCCCCTCTAATGGGAGAAAAGTCTTCCAGCATCTCAATGGCCTGAAAGTTTAGTTTGATGATAAAAGCAACATAGTTATTTTTAGCACTCTACAGGCATAAAAATACAGCTCTAAACTGTGACCTGGAGCTATGCACAGCCAAGCATCACATCATACGACAGCCTTAACTTTAGCTAGAAGCACGTCTGTAGTTGCTTCAGACTATCATTATTCATCTCACTACCAACAATACCTTTGGATGGATTTAGCAACAAGCATCTGAAATTGTTACCATCTTTTCTTAAATTGCTGCCATCGGCAGAAAGCAATTCAAAGGTAGGAGATCTTAATGGACTTTGCAGAAAGTATTTGAGAGACCATGTTAGGTTAAATGGATTACTACTACTTTCTGCTACAGAGGTTGAAAAAGAACCTTAAAAGCAGAAAAACTTAAGCTGTCACATTCAGTACAGAAAGTAGTTTTTCCAACCCCAGTTTGAGTAAATAAAAAAGAGAGAACGAAAGGGGAAAAAAAAAAGAAAAATACTTGTTTTCTTCCAGCAGTAGTAACAGCCCGGAAACAGGATATGCTAGAATAAGAGACCTTCAAGCAAACTCACCCGAAACAAGACTGTTCACAGACAAGTGCAAAGGTAATTTATGTTCTTTTATTCCAATAAGCATGCTAGTGTCTGCATGATTTATATCAATCTGCAATATGAAAGCCTATTCCACCAGATTTCTGTTTCCAGGTTATGTAAAAAATGATTTATTTCAAATAAAAATGGATATAGAAGTTTTAAAAACAGATCATGTAGAGTTCCAGCACTTAACTTGATTTCATTGCTTTGAAAATGTACGGGTTCCTTCAAATTTTGAAGGTTTAGGGTTTTGTGTTGTGTTGGGGTTATCATCAATTTGGTTTGGGGGGAGTTTCTTGTTTGGTTGAGTTTGGGGTTTTTGTGGCATATTTTTCAGTTTAGTTTTCATCCTGTTTTTAAAACCATATATACCACCAAGATACATAATTTTTTATCCCCAAGATGAGAGATATGCACTTTTAAACACTGAAAACTTCACATAGTTATCTTAACTCAGGAAACAGATGGGAAATCAGATTTAATTAAGGTTCAGCAATATTCTCACTGCTTATATGCTACTCCAAAATATTTTAAAATCATTAATAAAGTTTCCTTTAAACATTCAGCTGATGAGAAGAAAATCCACAGATACAAATACTACTGGTTGGACAGAAATTAAAAAACACAAGGTTTTTTCTCTCCCCCCACAGCTTAAAAATGCCATTTTTTGGCTGGATGAAATGGTCAAAAAATGATTCCTTCAAACCCACAAGATATCCAGGATCAGAAGTAGTTACAAAAACTCTACTGAGGGAATTGAAGTGGCACCTGAAGGAACGTGAAAGATTAGTGCAAGAGATCGAAAGTGAACATAAAGTCCAGAAGACTGGCATGGATTACAACTGGCTGAAGAACTACCAAAACCCTCAAGCAACCATCCCTGCTACTGAGCAACGGCAGCTTGAATCTCTATGTTCACAAATCCAGCCTTGCCAAACAGGAACTGTTCTCAGCAGGTAATTGTTTCGTATTTCTCTGAGTATCGTATGTTTCTTCTATACTTCATCCAAGCTTGCATTTGGCTCTGATCTTTCATCCAAATTGATAGTGACCAGCAACTGGGGTGTTTTAGAAATCACATCTTTAATAGATTGTACTTAAAGGAAGTTTTTAATCAGGCTGTTCCTGGTCTAATCCAAAACAAAGGAAGTCTCACAATCTTAAACATGACCTCTTAATGCTTTCATGTTTTCCCCTGTTATTTATCCACAGTATTTAAATAGTAACCCAATAACCAAAAATCAAATCAAAGTACTAATGCAGTGCACTATTATGCAGAAATCCAGCCTAATTGTCCAAAATAGCTGAAAGATTTTAAACTATTAAACCAGTGTAAAAACCAAACAAACAAAAAACCAAACCCCAAAACCAACCTTTTTTTTAAAAAAATCAAGCAAGCAAAAACCCCCACGTTGTACAAAGAAAGCTATCTCCTATGCCTGCATTTTAAATACATTTTCTATGGACACAGAGAAACGACAAAACAAGTCTATGTGCCTTTTAAAGCCCTGAACATACCTAAGGGCAAAGTCAGTTTAAATCAAGTTACCCAGATGGGCCAAAGGAGAAAAAAAAAAAAAGCATACCCAATGACAATAGCTTTCAATCCTCATAATAGCTGGACTACATCCAGCGCATTGTTGTTGGAGCTCTTTTCCTCTTAGAATCTTTTGAGGGAGGTTTGTGGGGAAATATGGCAATAAATTAGACAAGAATACAGTCATTTCCTCCTCGTTTCCCTCAAAAGCCCATAAAGGAAACAGAAGAGTTTTCAACACTGATGATTAGATTTCAGTTTTTGTTTTGTTTCTAGATTTCGCGAAGTTTTGGCAGAAAATGATGTTTTACCTTGGGAAATAGTCTACATATTCAAGCAAGTTTTAAAAGATTTTCTTACCACCATTGAGAGAGAAAACCAACAAGACCAACTGGTAGATGATGCATGGAATACAAATTGCTCTGAACATTTCAGCCTGCATGGAGACAGTGCCAACAAATCGGACAAAGATGAAATCCCCACAGTTTCAAGTTATGTTGACAAAAACACACAAAGCATGTTTCCCACCTTCTCCCATAGAATCTGGAATCTACCCTATTACTACCCATCAAGTTAGGATGGTTTGTGCTTCTTTCAAAAAGCTCTGTAGCCCTTTGTATTCCTTTCTTGTGATTGCCACCCACAAACATAGGGATAAGAAACATGACATGTTCCCCTTTCTTCCAAGTTCAGAAATTAAAACCTTTGATTAGAGCTAGCCTGCAGTATACAATTTTTAAATATGAACTCTCCTTTTACCTTTATAGTACCCTACAGATGTTGTGTTTGAAGGCACCTTTTAACCAAAACCGTAGATGTTTCTGAAAAAAATGGAGCATTTTATCTTTTAGCTATATGTAGCTAGATGTATTTAAATGATAAAAGATTGCCTTCCATATTTTGAAATAGCATCAATCCACAAAGTTTTTTGCCTGAAACTTCTGTATTTATAACATAGCTTTTAGGCTTTATGGGAACTTTATACCGTGCAAGATATAGTTTAAGATATTATCAGTTATAACAAATAAACTGATAAATACTTACTGGAGTTGAACTGTTATTTCTTAACTTCAAGAATAAGTTCTAAAATTAAAATAATGTCAGAAAATATAACATGCTGCACATACTGTTTCTTTGTTTTTCCAAACTGTACTCTGTACCTGCTGAATACTGGGAAGAGAGACACCTAAATGAAAATGATGGGTATTTAAAAGGCACTTAACTATCTCTATTTTCTTTGAAAAATTAATGTATTTTTTATTTCAAATATTGGTATTTCTTCATTTAACTTATTGGAAGCTATTCTGAGATCCAGGCTCTTCCTTAAACTTACAGGTTTTGATCAAATCAGTACTTTTCTAGAATCGCAAGAGAGGCAACAGATCATTTCCAAAGCAGGAGAGGGGCTGTCTATAATTTACGTTAAAAAAGGTATTGTGGTTTGTAGTTGCCATCATATTATGAACCCACAGTGACAGAAAGTTTTAAAACACTGATTGGATATACAGCAGTTACAGCAGACAATTAGAGCAGAAAATCAATGAAAACATATGCCAGAACTCAGTTTGCTATATTTCCAATTGGGCTTCAATTTGTATGTAACAAATTCTTACATAACTTACATAACCTCTTCATTGCCACACAACATTTGTCTGCAACATCATTTAAAAAAAAAAAGTGAGACTCACATGGCCCTATTCCCAAAATGCATTATTCTGCAAACACAGAAGAAAACTGCTTCCTCTAATATTTTCTTTAGACATACTGATGATGACAATCAGATTTGCTTAAGCTGGCAACAACCTCGTGCTCCAGTTGTATCCCTCACCTAAGTCTAATAATGCAACATAAATTTGATAAAACAAATGGCAAAATATTTTCATAACAGCTAAAAACACTACCTTAAAAAACCCACAACTTTGGAAAGCTTGTACCGTAGACCACATTTCATGCAGAAGAGCGAAACGTAACATAAACGGAAGGCGAAAGAATCAGAACTCTTGCACAACAAACTGACAAAGCACTAAAGGACTTGAGTAAATCAATTCCTGAAGGTTTAGAATAATTTAAAAATTGCAGCTCAATACCAAAAGTTATCAGTTCCTCCACTTTCCATAAACTAAATACATAAAACTTCACAAGCATGTGCAAACTTAGTACATCTGCACTCAGAGCTGGTATAACTCCTTGCCCTCTTTCTGTGCAGCATCAGATTCTTTTAATGCAGTTCCAAACAATCCAGATATGGATCCCTGCATGAAGGCAGGATGGCTTTTAAGAAAGGTCGCTCCTCAGTGATAAAGCTCCCCAAAGAGTTAAGTTTCAAGTAGCTTTTCCAGAGAAAACAGGGTAAGAGGTACAGAGCATATAAAAGGTATTAGAATATTACACTAAAAATTAACATCCACAATTCTGGTTTCAGAAAGTAATTTTTATTTTGTCAAATATGCAAGATTCCTACAATGGTAATTCACATAAATTAATTTCTTAAAACCATAGCTTCACAGCTTTCTATTAGAAAACCAATTTTTTAAAAAATCCCTAATAAATTTAGCTTCCAAATTTTAGTTCATGAAAAATGGGAGGCTGGTAAATGTGCAAGGTCCCCTTACCTGTATGATTATCAAAAACAGGTAGGGGAAAAAACACATCAACAAACCAACAACCACAAGACAACCCCACAAGATGACCACAAATACAACTTCACCAATTCTTCATACATTTCACCTCAGTTTCACTTCAAGACAAGCAAATGCACTCTTCTAAGCGAGGAAACAAGGACCATCAACTACAACATACACTAAAAGGCAGTTACTAAATAATAGTTAAAGAAATTATCTAGGCATCATAGACAATTCAATATCAAATTTCAATGTAAAACTAAGGAAAGGCACAAAATAGGCTTACCTATTTTTATAAGCATTTTTTATTGATGAAACTGGTACCAGGCTACTGCATGCAGTTCCTTGGTAGGAAAGGAGAGAGAGAAACTGAACTGGGAACTGGAAAGGGTACAGGAAAAAAAATTATCGAAAAGGCTGAGATGTCACTTTGTCCATTTTTTCAGAAACAAGAGGTAAACTTGACAGAATACAAGCACTTTTGTCCAATTAAGCTGTAACGCACTCTCAAATTGAAAAGCAGAGAAAAGGCAAAGGTGTAAGAGCACTAAGTCAAACTAAAAAACATAAATCTGTTTTAAAGAAGTCTCCTAGGTTTACTTCAGTGTGCTACAAAAAGAATCCATACCTGTCTGCCAGCATACCAGTTACTAGAATTTGGATTTCAGCTATACCAGACAGCACTAACACAGCTGTAATCCACAGCACTAACACAGCTGTTTCCCTGCTAGATTTCTGAGAACTCTTTCTTTAAACACTTGATATTTATGGCCTACACGACCTGCATGATGTGATCTGAAACTCCGTTGTTTCTTACAGTAGCTCAGCCGATGTTTCTGAGACAGGCAGGCAGCTGACACAGGCCCTCCAGTGACAGGAAGGCAAGTGGGAATAATCCCAAAGGGCAGCGGCTCCCACTTCGACCAGCGTCAGGCAGAACAAACAGCATGAGGTAATTTTAGCTAAATAAACTGGCGACCGAAAAAAGGGTTAACTTGGTGAAAGCTACACCTATGAAATGCAAGAAAGAGAGAGAGAATAATCACTTTTTCCAAACCTAAACCTGCAAAAGTGTTTTAATGTGAACCACAATTGTTTTGGTAACAAGGAAGGATTTGAGAGTCTAAATTTCTTTTCATTCTGTTAAACTTAATCAGAGGAATTAAAAAGTTATTCAAAAAACTATTTAAGGATCAAAATTCCAATCCCAATTTCTGAGAACTATTGTTTCCCTAACAATCTCGGTTACTAATACTGCTATCTAGAGGTAGTTCAGATAAGATAAACTTCGAAGTCTTAGAAAATGAGGCCTCATTGCTAAAGGATAGGAACACATTTTACATGTTTTTGAGGCAGCCATGAGGCTAAATAGTCTCAGTAACACTTTTGTAAATTAATAGTTGTTACACATACACTTCTCTGCACTAACACACCTGTTATTACCATTACAAATTTAGTAATAATCCTACACATTCTTACATATAAATTTAGATAAAACTAGTCAAAATAGTCTCCATCAGTAATTGTATATACAGCTTGAAATAAATGTGTTTGAAAAATGTGAAATTATTTTGGTTTTGATTTACCCAAGAAATAAACCAAAAGTTTAGAAAGAATTAAAATAGACTATTATGCTACAAGCAGACTCAACAAATACTTTTATTTTCAGCTCTTCAAATTTAAGAAGCCAACGAATAAAATCTAAGAATTTCTAACACTTCTCAAGACTCTACAAGTTTTGCAAAAGCTCTCTGAATGTAAGCACACTCCCAGAACTGTGAAACAGATGTGTGTATAGAAACAAAACACAGCTGAGCAAACACACCTTCTTACAGAGGTTCTTTTCACTTTGCAGCAAAACACACTCCCAACTATCATCTATGCTCAAAGACTGTACACATCGCTAATGATGAGCAAATTCTGTCCACATATACCAAAATGGCTCCTCAGGATGCCTATCCCCTCTATCTTTCAGATGTGAAGGAGAAAAAAAAAAAAAAAAGGAAAAAGCCAACACAATTTCTCTAAGGTCTTTGATTGGAAAGAACTATCTGTCTAACTGAAGATGAGGCTTGATGAATCTTCCTAATCTTTTTTCTGTTTAGTCGGTTTTGGTGGCTCATCATGTTTCAAGAATCTCATCAAACCCTTCCCAAGAACTGCAAAAAAATTACTGACACCTAAAGACAGAAGTCCCAGACATCTCACACACATTCAGTTTAGAAAGTATATTCACAGTAAATAACCTTTAAAAAAAAACCCAACGTATACAACTCTGTTCACCTCTGGAAAATTTTAACTACTTGCATAAAACCCAGTAGCTCTCAGTCAGAGACTGGGAGCCTGCTAATGGCAGCACTTTCAAACCGAAGGATGAAAGGGCATAGATATTTTGCCGTGCCAGTTTTGTCCTTTCCTTGAAGCAAAGGCAGAAACTGGTAGCCTGAACAGTCTCTGCTGAACTGTCAGAGTAACTGCTGTTAAGGTGTTAGGCAAAAGGTTTGCTCTTGCCCAGAAGCCAATGTACACCCTTTAAGAGTTCCTGAAACTCAGCAACCCATACAGCTATACCTCATAAAGGAAAAGACAGACACTCACTCTAGACTGTATGGCCAGCTAATTTTGGAAGAGACTTTAGCATATGAAAGTACTGATAGCCACCATGGATACATTAACCAAACCTGATCTAAATATGGAATTATGATGCACTGCCAAAACACCTTCCAGTTTACACAGCATCCAGGGGAAGGTCTTCCACCCACCCCCCAACATCCAGATACTAGCGAAAATGAAATGTACTTGGCTGCTATGCAAATAACAGTTCTCCTCCTTGGCTTTAAATTCTGCCATCTGAGAATAAAGCACATCCAAGGAGTCACAGGCAAATATACCTTGAACTCACTTCACTCTGCCAACTTAAATGCTCCAGATGGGTCACAAGAGCAAAGAACACGTGCAATTTAGTCAGAAAACACACAGCAGTTGGTTCAGAAAAACAGACTGTTAACTGCTGCTCAGAGAAAACAAAAGGTTCCTGTAGGGAAGCAAACAAAGATTTAGTTTGAAATAAATAAGAACATCTGTTGCAGGTAATATTAGTATCTTAACTGCTGAAAAGTTGCTGGCTGGAGATGAACAGTAGAGGAAGGAGGGAGAACAGCTAAGAAATACGTCCACTTCTCACAAATCTGTAGCATAACAAATAAAAATTGCAGAATCATAAGGTAGGTAACACCTACTAATTAAGAATGTTTGTTTACAAAGTTTGGTATAAACAAAGGACGAATCTACTCCGAAGAAAAGCACTTGTAACAAGTCACGTATGAAAACGCTACCAAGTAAGAAAATGTATGTACTATGAAATAATTATTCAACATTCAAGGGTCAGCCACCGAAACAACACGATAAAAGCCAGTAATACTGTTAAAGGGAACACAGATCCACCTAATTCAGCAGTATTACTCAGTGGTTTAGTAACCAAGCAAAAACCCCATTCTGAGAATGCTATTTTCTGTTGAACAAGTAATTTTACTCCTGATTCTTATTTTATCACTTACCACTGCCAAAATTCCTAAGCAACACACCTTAATCAGAATAAACCAGGTCTCTTCTAACTGCTCCCGAGTTTTTCAACAGCACTTCTACCGCGCAACAGCGCGGAAGCGCTTCAGAGAAAGCACGTTCTGTGCACACATCACGCCTAGTGATGGCCGAGGCAGCAGAGGTAAGAAATCGTAAAACAAATGCGTCATTGAACCCGCAAAACCACCCCTATTCGCAGCCGGGCGGCAGCCGCAAACGTTATCGGGGCGCTAGGCTGGAGTCCAAGCAGCCACCCCACTGAGCCCACACAGCGCAGAGGAGCCAGAAGGGGCAACCCAGTCCCTGGAGAAACACCCTGCGCACCCAGGGCCGCGGGCACGTTCACGAAAGAGGAAAGGCTGCCGGTACTATCACGGACAGCCCAGGCGTGAAGCGCGCCTCCCAGCTGCCCAGGGCAGAGCCCCGGCGCCTCACACTCACCCCTCAGCTGTTAAGGGCTCCCGTGCAGCGAGGGGGCCTGGGGGGCGGCAGGGGGGCCCGCGCGGAGAACCAGGCTGCCCCTCCTGACCCAAAAGCTCGACGGCGGTCACGGCCTTGCCGACGGTGAACCAGTCTGCAATCTGCTCCGCAGTGAGCTTCCGCAGCATGGCTGCGCCCACCCGATCCACAGCCCGCCACCCGCGCCTCGCGCCCCAACTCCCGCCACTCGCGCGTGCCCGCAGCGCCCTCCTCCCGGCTCCGCCCCTGGCACGTGACCCAGCGGCGGCGAGGCCTCGCTGCCGGGGAGCTGTGCTGCTTGAGCTGTGGGGGCGCTCGGCCCCTGGGTCCTTCCTGCGCCCTTCCCGGGACAGGATTCCCTCCCCTCAGCCACCGGAGGCGGGGGGCCGCCAGTTTCACCCTCGCTGCCACAGGCACATCGCCGAGAGCTCTGGAATCCCGGTCGGCCTGACCCTCACCTCGCCTGCAAGAAGCGGCTCGCAGGCACGTAGATGCCTCAGCCCTCCTGAATCCCACCCAGCGGGCGCCTCCCGGTCCTCAGGACAAGCTGTTCTCTCAGTGACACCCCGTGCAAAGACGTGGCGGGCCCTTCCCGGCATTGTCCCTGCGCGGGACGTTTTGTCTGTTCCCTCCCCCCGGGAAGTAGGAGCATGGCGACAGGAACGCTGCGAGAGCCGGGCAAGGCCCTGGAGCGGCCGAGGGAAGCGCGGTGACGTGACGGGACTTGGCTGTTGGGCGAGGCTGCCCGGCACGAGGAGCGGCGGCCTCATGGCGATGGGAGGAGGCACCACCGCACGGGGCCCCGGCTTTCGTCCTCCGCAGCCATAGGGGGCGCTGCGCGGCGGCGGTGCCTCTGCTGGCCAGGCGGCTGCGCTCGTCGGCTCGTCCTTTCCCAGCATTCCCCGCGGCGGTAGCGGAGCCCGTCCCCGCTCGGTGACCTTCGCTGGCAGCTCCCGCTCTCCCGGCTGTAACGGTGGGTTTCGGCCCAAGCGAGCCCTGCCGGGTACTGGCGGGCATCGCCCGGGGGTGGCTCGGGGGGCAGCCCTGGTTCAGCCTGGGAGAGCGGGGGGACGCGGCCAGCGGTGCTGGAGCTCTGCCGTTACCCACCTCCCCCCGGCGCGGAAGGAGCCGCGCGGGCCAGGCCCCGGGCGGGCGGGCGGCCGGTTCCCTGGGCTGCGGGGCGTCGTGGGGGGGAGGTCGATGGGAAAGCCAGTTCAGCCTTGTGCCGGGTAGATTTCCGAAAAAAGAGGCCTGAACAATGTCGCGACAACGACCTTGGGGAAGAGTTTCTGCCGGGTTTAAGCAGGGCGTTAATAGGAGATGGCGTCGTTTGCTGCCCCTGTTTCGTAGTGGTGGGAGAGTCCTTCCCTTGCTTCAGTCTCCCTGGCAGTACGTCCCGATACTATGCTGTAGCAGATGCACTGCTATTATGGCACTCTTCCTTTGAAACTACAAAAGCTTTGGGGGAGGTGCAGTGCTGTTAACAGCATTGATGAAAGCACACGTATTTAAGGAAATCTGTCCACAGGAATAAATTTGATGGACATGTCTGTCATAAACATAAATGTGAGCTTGTCTAGAAGCCTGCATTAATTACCATGAAGATGGCTTCTTTCTCTAAGTACCACCTAGATTTTTCCAGTTATTTTGACATTGGATACTCTTGCATCCTTTTCTCTTTGATGGTTGCCAAAGGGTGCTTTACGTTTAGTAATGGAAAATAAGCAAGCATAACCTCATAAAAGTTTAAATCTACTTTCCTTTCCTGGGACTCTTGTTTACCACATACTGGTCATATGCATATATAGCTGACTTTAATTGATTGTACTAAGTGTAAATAGTGATTTTACAGGGGTGAAGTGCTGTAAGAAAGACAGTAAGAACATGCAGTAGTATTTCAGTGCAGTGTGGTGCAAATGGGAGTCAGGGTAAGCTTTATTTTAAAATCTCAGAGTCTAACAAAGCTGTATAGAAAAGAAAAACATTAATAGGCTTCTTCCTCTTGGGGCATATTTTGAAAGTAAAATATTAATGATGAATCATTAATTCAGTAGCTTAACAACATTTATTTTGCTATTTTGAGCAGAAATTACCATATTGGGAGAGACAGCTGTGGGGGATGGAGGGAAAATAACTTCGTACTGCAAGGAAGGAGCCTCTAGCTTGTCTGACAAAAGGCTTTCCTCCTGAGAAAAACTGAATAAAAAGCTGTCACTGACAGGGAGAGAGGAACCTAGCTATTGCTATTCTGTGCATGCTCAATTGAGTCATCTTTGAACCCTTCTATCAGCTGTATTTTTTTTATTGTCTTAGCCCGTAACTTATGACCTTAATTCTGAGTTTTCAGTGCTTTGCTTTGGAGTAAGTACTTTTGCATGTGTGGGGATTAATTTTTTTTTTTTTAAACCTATAAACTGCTGCTGATCTGTATCAGGAATACGTATATACAGAAGTGTGTATATATATTAAAAATACAGCAGGTAAGAATACAGTTGCAAAACTCAATGGCAACACCTCTTGTAATTTTCAGATGGTGCAGACCATGCTTCCAAAGTCACTGAGAGCCATGAAACTCTACTTCACTACTGTGTATCAAGAAATATGGGTTGGTGTAGCATTAACAGCTTACGTCTATTACAAAATTTCATATGGTGGTAAGTTCTGCATTATAATCTTCATTAGCTGTTACTTCATAGATAAGGATTTCCCCTCTATAAAGCTTAACAGTCATAAACGCCATTGAAAATACCCAGCAAGTAAGAACTCAGCGCTTTTACTTAAGGCCAGGTCTTTGCCATATAAATTTTAAATTTTAAGGTGCTCAGTGTAGAAGTTTACACTAATAAAAATACTCAAATATCAGCATAACTGTATACCTACATTATGAAGATTAGGTAGTGTAGGAATTGCTTTTAAAAAAGCACATCCTACTTGCAGTGCATAGCTAGAGGCTTCTGTAGATTTGCCCTGCAGACAGTGTAAGATTGTTCTGAACTAGAACTTACTTTAATTAGATTTTTTTAGAATCCTTATGGTTTTGAGTTTTCACTTAAGTTCTGCAAACAAAATACAGTTTTTAAAAGGCTTTTAAATTTTTTTCCCATGTGAACTTGTGAAAGTTTTAAGCACTTAAGTTTATTTTGGGTTGATGCAACTCTAAATGTGAGGTGCATCATTGAACATTAAAAAGTTTATTACTCGGTGATATCAGATCACTTTCTTAAAGGAAGAAATAGAACATATAATGTAAAAATAATACATTTGAGTGGACCAGGTCCCTCAAAGTAGAAGGGTACAAGAGGTTATGGTGTATTAGAAGTGCTATTCTTCAATTTAGGCTGTGCTGAACCAACTCAAACCCTTCGCTAGGATTGTCATGAACAATGAAATATTATCAACCCTAGACAAGCTTGAGGGAAGGGAACCCATCACTGTGGAAACAGATGAGTGATGTTACCTCAACATTTTCTAGCTTTGTCTAAGTAACTTGTAGCATGTCCAGAACTGTTATAATACACTTAGAAGCTGAAGCAAACAGAAGCAGTCAAGCAGCCAGAGTCAGGGGTAGTTTAACTTCTGCTTTAACTTCTTTAATTTCAGGGAAAATTCAAAACTAAAAAACTTTTTCAAGTTTGTGTTCGTGTCAAGGTACTAGATGAGGTGGTACAGGGTTTTGAGTGCCAAAAACCATGATACGGGGTAACTGTATGCTTTCTATGCTAAGCATTAGTATAAAGTCAAAATACCTTTCAATAGCTGCAGCCTTTTCTGCAGTTTGGGGAACAGTTATGCAAATGAAAATAATATATATATATTTATAGACTAGTATGTTGTATAATAACTTGGAAGGGACCTCTTGAGCTCATTTGGTCCAAACCACTGCTTGAAGTAGTTAGATCAGGTTGCTCATGGCCTTCTTAAAAAAATCCAGTATAACATTTACAGACATGTACCAAGAGCCTGTTATACACTTAAAATCTTGTTCAAGCTAAATTAGCAAATCATAAGTAGTATAATCTAATTAAAGTTTATCTGAAAAAAAAGGAAATACTTTTTTAAACTGTTGTTGTTCAGCTTTTTTTTTTTCTTTTTTTTCCCAGGCAAAAAAGCAGTGGCAGACAGTGAGTATTAAATATCTAATTCACTGATGTATTTTTGTGTGTGCAGTAAAAATTAGCTCAGTGTATTTTACATAACTTTGGAGTTTAAGTTACGGATTTAGGAATGGTTAAACACTACTTCAAAATATGTGGTTTTGGTTGTATTAATGGTTTCATAACCTAGAAACATCTGTGAATCTGCACCTCTGTCTTAACTTGTCCTCTGCATAGATTTTAGGAATAGAAATGAAGCTTGCAGGGAGGAATTCTTTCAAATAATAGTAACAACTATTCAATGGAATTACTTAAATCAGCACAACAACCTCAAGAGTAATTGCTGTTTTAACAGTCAAACAGAAGTTTAAACTTTGATTTTTTTTGTATCTTCTGTAAAGTAGTGTTTATATATTTATGGACAGCTTCTTCTGAAATCACACCAGAATTTAATTTTTCATGAGCTGCTCTATCTGCAGCATGATAGATAGTCCATTTGCTCCAAGCTAATTTGTATATGCAAGCATTATTTACATTTTTTAATGTCTACTTAATGAAAATACTGCCCAGTAGACTTAAGGAAGATAGCATAAATAAACTTTAATTTAGAAAGAACCATAGCAAAACTGAGGAAGGAATGCATGTTTGCCTTTAATAGCACTTTGAAACTTGCAAAAGAGGACTTCTAGTATTGCCAAAGTTTATGTATGTAGTTTGAGGCTTTTGACAGGGTAGTTGAGTCTGCCAAATTCTTGTGCTCAGATGTAGGTACAGTGTTCTGATTAGGTTCTGAACTATGTTCCTGAATCGATTTGCTTTACTTTTTGAACAGTGTAAATCACATCTTTGTTTCAGAGTCCTCTGGTGCTGGCCATCATTAAAGACCTCTTCCTGAAGTATGAATTTGGTGGTTCGTCATCTTTACTGTAAATGAAGCAAGTTACAACCATGGGGAAGTTAATTCTAAAACTATACCTGATCCATCTGCTGTAATTAGAGAAAGAATAAATCCACTGAACAAGGAATTAAACATGTTGGACAAAGTATGCTGGAGTGTATTGGTAACCTAATTTTTTGAAATTATTTTGTTTGTTTTCTACAGTTACAAGTTCCATGTTAAACTTTTTCGGTAATACCTTGAGAAAACCCCAAATTTCTGTAACTAAATTTCTTAACAGAATTAGCCAGCATTTCTTAAAACAGCCTTAAGCTTCTTGTTGTTTGGTTTTCTTTCCCCTAATGAATTTGGGCTGGAACTTTAAATACTCCATTCACTTTTAAAGTGTCCTTCAACAGTACACCAAGTGTGACAACTTAATTCTCAGCTTTTTGTCAACTTGCAGTGCAGTAATTCAGGGTACAAAAAGTTCTTTTTAAAACGTTAAAGTTTTCAAAGAGTTTAGTTTTGCAAAGTTTAAAAGCAAAAGCTACATTGTTATTAAAACACCATGCAAAATTTTTACAGGCTTTTTCAAAAATTACATTATTGGTGACTATCTTTTTGTCCTTCATATTTAGTAGAGCTGAGGAATTACTCTGAAAGGCTCTTCATTTAGTCATAAATTTTGCAAAGGAGTTAGTAATAGTATGGCCACATTGTATGAGAAAACTTATTCCATGGGCCCTCATCTGCCACTGCAGCTTATGCAACTCTCAGAATGAACAATGAAATCACACACCATGGCTGCATTTAATGTGAGCATAAACAAACATTTAATTGACTTCACAGTCACCCTTTTTCCTGAAAATTTAGAGGTAATGTATGTATTACTAGGATGGGTCGCTGCTGGGTTTTGCAGATAGCTGTTGAAGTAACTCCACAGCTAGTTTTCTATTTCAGACACTCCAGCAACTTAACACTATCTTAATGAAAATCAGTTTTCAGAACAGTACATACCAAGTTCTGTACCAAGGATACATAGTGTATAAGACCAAAATTGGACTTCAATGTCATGTTTTGTTTAAATTTAGACTAATCTGCTTTTGAGAAGATTAAGAGGCTTAAGTCATTTTAATGACTTAACGCTTACGTACATCTTTTTAACTACTTCATTGAAACATCTTAAATCTTTCAGCTTGATTAAAGTTTTGCTTTTCAATCTTTCTGACTGCAGTATCTGGCCATAACTTAAATATTTTGTATTTGAATATTCAGGAGCTTGATAACCTTACTTGCTGATGGTAAACATTTTAAACATTCCAAACACTGTGTTGCCTTTAATTTCTTTAAAATTTATACTTCTGCTTACGCTTAATAGCTGTAGCTACAAGTACAGTAAAATTACCAGTCATATTTCTCTGAAAGCTTTTTTAAAAAAGGCAGGTATAGCATTATTCAGTTTTGAATGAAAAGTAGAAAGAACTTGCTATTTGTTTTTTTACATGAAACCCAAGAGCATCCTGAAGAAGGAAACAATAAAAACTAGAAGAAAATCGAGCTTCAAATGAACAGATATTAGGCCAGTGGTGATTACAGGGTAGGTCAGAGTTGTGGTATAGTTAATAAGTGGTTCAGAGAAAATTTATGCCAGGTAAGGAGCTATACATGCATTTGTAATGCAAATTTATGATCACTAAGTTACAGTTCCTAAGATACTACACATACTTCAAATTAGCTGTTCTAGCAATTTTCAATTACAGAGCTGAGGAAAACAAGCTAGAGAAAAAACATTAATCATTGCAGGACTTACTTCACCTTAGCTGGACCTAGTACTGAGCTACATCAACATGCTCTCTGATCTCCTACAAGTCTGTGCAAAAGGACCTTCTGTTAGCCTGTCTGTGGAGCACAGTTAACTTCACTTGTAGGTGAACTTAACCTACTCCATCCAACTCCCAACGCTTCTTGGTGTCTTACTTGCTTTTCCAGTAGGGAAATAAAGTATATATGGGCAACAATGTCTGGATTACTAAAACTACAATTTCTACTGAAATAATCCTACTTGCAACTGGTACTTCCATTAGTGCATCTCCATCAGAAATTTCTGTGAAGGTTGCAGAATATTCTTTTCCATTTGTGATTCTTAATACACAAACCTCTACAAAAGATAAGGGAACTAAAATGGTATCTGTGCTTTAAAAGTTTGTTCTTGTTTTGGGTTTTGTTTTTTTTTTTCTTTTTTTTTACTTGAGTAGGATACATAACGAGGAAATTAATTTTCAACCAGTGGTTTGACCCAAAAGCAGGAATCAACACACCTATAATGCATAATGCCTCTAGTACTATCTATATACTCTGCTCCCCTATGCTGAAGCATACCCAGGTAGTATAAAGGAAAATAGAGGAAAGTTAGCCAAGTCATTTTAAGTGCCATTTCTTACTTGCAGGGAGGTGTGAGAGGAGTAATCAGTTTTCTTTACACCACTAGCATCTAGAATGTAGCCCTAGGTAGAGAAGCGTCGCGGAGGGGTACCCTGGAAGTGAATACAGACTATGTGACTTCTTCTAATTTAGCTAAGTTTAAAAAGTTTTTCTTGTTCCAAGTAGTGTATATATAGACAAGCCTCAGCTCCTTGAACAACCCCATTTTCTATGCAAGTGACTAATATCAGGATTTTAATCCATGGAGGGTAATACTCATCATGATTCACAATTAAAACGCTGGTGGAAGAAATGTGTTCAGTGACAGATTATATTGTTTCTAGCTGCCTCTTTATATTATTGACATTTCTAAAACAAGAGGACTACATTTAAACTTTGTGTAATAAAATAGTTCAGCAACCGCGTTTTTCATTTGTTGCCCTGAGATAAGGTATCAGCAATGACAAAACCCAATTGTTTACTACCTGTGTAATGTTAGTAGAACAGCAAACCTCTATAGGGGTTGAAAAACCTCATCCAGTTGCCACAGATCCATCTTGACCAAGTTTTGCTGTGGCACTGGTAATTTTTAAAAAAACCAATACAGAACTTGAAAGCTCAGCAGTGGAGAGCTGTATTAACGATGATGATGCTAATGCAAGACATGGTCTTTTTTACAGTACAAGTACTTGTGTATTTGCCCCTTTGCCATGCAAAGGATGGAGTCCAGGATTTCTCATTGTGGAGCTCTGAGATTTAGAGAACATTTTCAAGTGGTGTCCTGCAATTAGGAGTCTCAGAGCTAGCAAATACTGTGGAATACTCTAGGGGAGCAGCAAAATACCGTCAGAGCCCAAGGTATTTTGCCAAGGAAGCATTAGTCACAGGGCCCAACCTACTTAACCTCTTTAATGGCTAACTTGGAAAAAAACCTGAATGCATATTCATGTTAATTGGGAGGATGAGTAAAGTTGCAGGAAATGATCTAAAGTAACTAAAACAGCTGAAGCAGTCTCCTATTTATCTGAATCATGATAGCAAACCACTATTTGTAGTGCAAATAGAGCAAGCATGTATATGTGTATTGTACTTTCAGTCCCCAAGGAAGGAAAATGATCAGGTGCTTGTTAGACACAGGTGATTATGTGTGACATCACCACCAGATGGCTGAAATGAAACCGAGGAAATCATCGTGTGAAATCTCTATTGTTTCATTCACGGAAATCTGTAAAGCTACTAGGAAGGAAAGAATAGTAAGATGGAGAGTTCCCTGAGGTGTTATATATGCTGGTTAACAATTTGGTAAATGGAGGAACAAGAAGTGACAAGACGGTGCTTGAACAGCAGGCTCTTTATACTATAATTCCATGACCTTTAGCAAACATCTTTGAGCAGCTCATTCTCTTTAAGAATATAAAGCCATGTGACTGATTCGGTAATTTATGAAGAGCTCATAAACAAGAAATTCCTGTAGTCTATTCCACAGCTGCAGGCAAACTACTTATTCTCCCCTAACTCAAAATGAACTGACCACCACAAGAATGGAGTATTTGGAAGTTTTAATTAAATTCTGGTAAGGGTACTGTGATTTCTTTGTGGTTACACAGTATGAGTTGCTCTGGCAGCTACATGAGCTTATGGGGTTTACACCCCTTTACACCACAGTGCCTTGCTCCTTGTAATTGTGCTGATATAACTGTGAATCAGATCAGGCCATTTTTCAGCATTTTAGGGTTTTTTCTATCTGAAAAAAATCCAACTGCACGCTGTTTTCTTTCCTGTTTTAATTTGGATCCCTCTGATCACATTTATAGCAAAGCTGCTTTGTAACTTGCATTACAGCACAAGAGATTTTTTTTTTCCTCAGAAAAGGGGCTGAAGAATGAGAATTTCTAGTCTCCATTCACTCACCCAGCTTTCCTAAGTAATTGTGTCCCCCACAGTTATTTAATCTAAGTTTCCTCCTGATACCCAGCTATGCACATGATCAAAGCCCTGTCTCTCCTCTAAGAGCAGCCATCACTGTCAACACTAGCAGGAATAAAAAGAATGCAGAACTCCACCCTGTATACAAATCAGGAATGTCAGCTTGTGCTTCAGCAAAAGGCAGAACCTTGCTTCCTTCCTCCATGACAGCACATCCCTTTCTCAAGTTTATAGTATCAATTAATTGCGAAAAACAAACAAACAAATAGGGAACAGGGGGAACAACTGTACTACAGTACCCTAATGCTCAACATTTGCTGAAGGAATACTTTTAGTAATAGAGGATAAATCTGGAAGTTGTTCTTCAAATTAAATTACTGGTTTTCATCAAATTTGATGAAACAATTGTTATGACCTTCAAAAATGTATTACTTTTTTTTTTAAATTGACATGACCTTTAACTGTTTTATACCCATATCATCACAGTAGCTTTAGCTATCTGCTGGAACAGACAGTGGAGATTTCTTTAGAGCTAATGAAGTGTGTTTGCTAGGAAATGATAATAGGGGTTCTGTGGGTGGCAGAACTAACAGCAGTATACTCAATGAATCCCATCTGTGATGACTACTTCTGCCTACACAGATTTTTCCTGCAGTATCAGTTGTAGTCTTCATTTCTTGTTTTAACCTGTTGTGTTTAGCATGCTTTTGATAATATTAAGAGTTGCTTCAATTAGGGGGGGGAATTATTTAGGAATGAAGTAGAAACTGTTGTGAGGTATTTCATATGGAATGCTATATAAACAAGCAAAATGGCAACAGCTAAACTGTGAGTACCACCAGAGCATTATGGGACAAGAAAGGAGGGATTAAGAAAATGGGAGTTTGGTACAAGACCAAGACTACAGGGAATAGTACCCTTATTAGAGGGGCTCTAACCAAAAGCATTTCCACTTCTATAATTAACTCCATTAATTATCTTGAGAATATATATACACTGCAGTCTCAAGCTATACTTTATTGCAGCACAGTTACTGACTCTTTATTCTTGATGCTTCAGGTATACCTTAAATTTAGTGTATTTGTACAGAAAAAAAATCCTTATTTAAATTCTCTTATACTTGGCCCTACCATTATGTTGTATTCCACATATCATATCACATATAGCTTGAAAAGAAAATTCTTTTGCTCCCAGGTAGGACCTCGAGACACCTCTTTAATGTAGCAAGCAAAAAAATTAAATTATGTATTTCTTTTAGTAAGCTAAGAATTGGAGACATACCAATTTGAACAAAGGATCCGACTCCTGTTTCAGTAAACACAGAGACAAATACTGTTCGGCATACTTTGATTTACTTAATTCTTCTGGAGTAATGCAACTAGAAAGGGAATCTTGCCAAAAGTATTTTTACTTTGCTTTGAAATTATGTACTCTTATTAATGCTAACTATCACACCTCTTTTTAAATTAAGGCTACTAATTTAAACATGTTCTCAGGCCTGTCTAGGAGGACAGAAAAAAAGGCAAGAAAAAAAAAATTCTGTAGAACTTCCACATAGCAATTGGAAGAAAAAGAGGAAGGATTCAGGTTACTGTACCTTGTGCTGTAGCTTGGCCTTTTATAAAACAGAAATACTGGTTTTGAATTTGAGACATAAGCACCAGACAAACCTTTAAAGCAGCATCTAATCATCAAGGAAGTGGGTTGTTATTGTGTGTACTCCTCCATGATGAGCATGCTCCAGTCTTTCAAATCTTCTGAAGTTCAGCTGCATATTATATCTTCTTTGAATAAATCAACCTAAAATAGATTCTAAACACATACCAGTGATACATTTTCTACTGTCACTTTTTCTCAGGCTTTTCATGGATTCATTTTCAATAGGGTTCCATCAATGCCCTATCAAATCATCTCCCTTTACTGTTGACATTCTTCTGCAGCTAAGAATTGCAGTAAACTTTGTCATAGGATCAAATAAAAATTATTCAGAAATATGTTTCTGGAAGATTACAAACCAAGAAACTTAGAGGCAAAACCAACTTGTCTCATTAGTGTTCCCAGGACTAAAACAACATTCCTTTATCTGAAAAAGCATCATTTATACTAACAGTTATAAAGAATGAACCTTAATCGTCAGTAAGGCACAGAAACAGTATTTTTGTTTGTAACAAAAATGTGATGAGTAAACACCAAAAAAAAAGTAAAGATCATTACTTCCAGTCTTAACGGAGCTGTGTAAACACCAAGTATAAACAGATCACTATTTTCTTTAAAAATACACATTCATATCAGTTTTTAATTTTTTTCTCCTACTATATGTCAGTTTTCTTCAGCTTAGAGACATGTTTTTCTCAATTAAGCTAAGAAAAAGACATATTCTAGCAGAATGTACACGCTTCAAATTGGGAATTACTAGGTTTGAATATAGGAATAATACAAATTTAACATTAAAACAAACCTGCATCTGATGTGGCAGTAAATGTGAGAAAAGAAAGTAGAGTGTTTTCAATTACAGTAAACAGTTTTCCCATCTTAAACAAGGAGGTGGTGGTTTATAGAAAAGTTGAAGATTAGCTGCCCATTATTTTTGCAGGCATGGGGTAAAAACTAAATATGTATTACAGAATTCTTCATTAGGCCTTTAGCTGACAGGAAATATTTGAAATCACTTCATACAGAAATTGTCAAAAACACTTGAATATTTGACTCATTGAATTACGGCTGAGATACCTGAGAACAATTTTAGACTTAGAGTAAGGAATGAAATGGCTGGCTACAATCTTGAAACATGACCTATCCTTTATTCCCCACTACCTTCAGGGAAGTGATACACCCAAAATGAAGTGGCATATAAAATAAACAGTGAAGGATTGACTGGTTATCCTATCCCCTTATTAATTAATGTTTCAACTAGCAGGTCTTCAGGTAACTAGTCCCTGACTCATAATGTCATTATGAGACTCCCACTCATAATGGGCATAGTGAAAATTTAAGAAAAGAGATTTTTGTAAAGAAGTATCTTGAGAGCACAAACGGTTACAAGCTCGAGGGTACAGGCAGAGAGAACCTCTCCCACAGCATTTAAGTTTTTGTTTTCTCTACCCCTTCAAATACAGTTAATGGTTTCATCATTACAAATTACAGGGGAGCAAAACAAGATTTTCTGTCTGTATGTAATGTGTCTAAGACAGCTGTATCTGCTGTAGCTCCAGCATGAAAAATTAACAATACCTATTAGCTTAAGAATTTTATGAGAGTGTGTAACAATGCATTCCCAATGAGGCCACAGCATTCTCCACTAAATACATTCTTTTTGCATCATGTGTATTGGATTAGGAAATACAATTTATGTTATTGTTTAAAGAAATTGCATCTCTAATCCACCAAATGCAGGGCTGAAACACATGACGTATCAGACACTCAAATCCCCAGGAAGTACACACAGCTATGCTATATACAGATCGTATGGCTTCACTCCTGCTTCAGTTATTATACTCCCTGTTCAGAATGATGCATTGACTGGATTGTGCTGTGGAAACTTTAGAACATTAGTCATCTAGTCTAGCATACATTACTTTAGAATATTACTAGGTAGTGATGAAAAACTATCTGTCTCCTGTTCACGTGTCTCAAATACTGTATACAAAACAGACATCAAAGTGTTTCCTTTAGATTGTTATTTATAGTTTATCTCTGAACAGGTTGGGTGGGGTTTAAAATGCATTGGCTGTGTATGAATTCAAACACAGCAGCATATGACTATTGTTCAGTATGAATTCCTTATTGTTGCAGCCTTAGGAAGTCAGCTTAATTCTGGAATGAGAAGTTACTTAAGGCTGTAGCAGCAAATTAAAATACCTTTCCTTTAAATATAAACACTTACTTTACAGTGTTTTGCTAAAGATTTTAAGCTACCTGCTGTGAAACTCTGCTTGAAATAGTCTCTTTCTTTGCATCATCTGTTACATAGCACTGCACCTGCAAGTAACTGCCTCACAAGTTAGTAGTACTTCTGTGACTCAACTTCTAAAATTGCTTACCCTAATTACTCATGGCCAGTTCCTCCTGCATTACAGCAAATGCAAAAATGTAAGTTTTGAAAGGAGAGTTGTATTCTGTAATAAAATAATTCATTTAGAAAAGATACTTTTTCTTTTTTTTGTAATATACATACACAAAAACTCCAAACACTCCTAACCATAGAGATTTCATTCTGCCAGCTGTGAGGAAACCCATCCTAACTGGAGCCATCCAAAAGTCTATTCTCTAATCTGAGCTAGTCATCCAGACTCCATCTGTAATCAATAGAGAGATAGGGACCTTCAAAGACCAAGAAATTTAGATAGTGGGGTGAGTATCTCAGCATGGAACAAGCTGCCTGCAGAGCTGCCTCTCTCCCTACCTTCCCCATCCCGATTTTTCTGTAGAAGGAGTCTGGATGACTGATTAAGATTACGTACCTAACTTCTAGATTACTGAAGTTGAGTAAGATGGATCCCACCCTAAATGTTTCACATCCAAGACTGTTTCTTCCTGGTTATAAATATGTACCTGTTATTTAAAATAATTCCACATTAAAAGAAAGAAACTGTTAAATTAATGAAAAATAAACACTTCCTTTCCTGTGATACCTCCAAACCCTGAAAACATTTTCCTGTACTCCAGAAAAGCATCTTAATAAGTTAATGCAAAACTGAAGAATATTTGGATCTGGGAAGGTAGGAATGCTCCTTTTTCTCCTTCTGTTCATGCATAAAAAAGAAGCAGGAGAGATTCAGACTTGGCAGTTTTTAAATCTTTTAAAAAAACCCCTAACATTGAAAGTCTCACTAGTAGAGACTTAAAAAAAACAAGTAGGAATTGCACCTCCATCAGGAATGCTACTGAAAACCTCATTAGTGTCTCCTGTCTGTAGCTTTTGGGAATCTCTGCTTGTCCTAAGAATACTGTTGTGCATGATAAAGTAAGAGGCCTACCAGTTTATTAACTGCAGTTAATATCCCTTTTTCAATAAATACAATAGGTTAAATACAATCTATGTACCCATACATTTCAAGTATTTTGGCAAAGCACTATAACGATAGTCTATACATTTCAGTTTCTAGCTGAACACAAGCTCAGCACAGGTCTCACTAACCATAATATAGCTATAAACAGTAATTCTTCATTTTTTGATGTTTTAAGTTGAATAAATGTCTGTTACATTGCAGTGGCTTCAATTTGCAAAGTAAAATAATACTGCTCTGGGGTTGGTTTTTTTTTTTGGAACCAAGAGGAACATAAAAGATAGTCGCATAAAATGTTTTAATACTTACAACAACAAATAAACACAGACCCTTTTCATTAGAAAAATGCCAAGAAAATCCAAGCACCTCTCATGAAAGCAACGTATTCAGAAGCAAGTAATTTGGGTTTGGTATCTCTAGCTTTATCTGCTTCCATAACCAAATGCTCCTGCCTTATCTTCTTAAGCATTCCCCAAATGATGTGTGCTTCCACACATCCTCACTTACCTAAGACAGGCAACTTATCACTGTCCCCTTTGGCCAACTGACATAATTACTTTTCATTTGGTATGGAAACATGAGCAACAGAGGAAAAAAATTCTACATTATTTTAAGTGATCATTTACCTGCTCACAGTAAACAAAACTATTATAGATATTTTAGGTTGGAACTGAGAAATTTTATGGTGACTGCTCTGTCAAACAAGTGGTTCCCAAAAAGTTTCTTCTGTGAGAGAGGAGATGCTAATTCACCATGCTGCAGGTAGAATTTTAAGTCTACACTTTGGTTTGGGTTCGTTTTTCTTTCTTACCTCATTTCTATGGAAAAATGGGAGATGGAAAGGGATGAAGCCACTGATTTTTTCCAAGGGAAACACAAATAGGAGTTGGGACAGACTTGCATATAAATTAAGTACTCTGGCTTTTGAAGATATTATTTCCCCAGTCCACAGCATCCAGTCTGTCTGGTTGCTGCATTGGCTGAACCAGCATCTGCCAAAAGCAGCATAAAGTCAACAAACTTTTCTACTAGAGGCCATTATTCCAATAGAGGCATTGCATGGAGGAGTGCCTCCCTTCCTCCTGGCAACTGTCAACACCATATTCTCCCATTTTGTCAGCATTCCTGCTGTTGCAATGGAAAAGTAATAGTGGGGTAGTATCTACAGTACTTTTTTATTATCAATCACTGAAAATGAGGAAAAAAAATAAGCTATAAGTATACCTGCAAGGAAATTCTAGACCATCACTTAAGAATGCCTGGAAAAAAATCTAACCTGGTTACCAAGACAGACATTTTTAAAGAACAAGCATGTCAAAAGGCACACCATTTCCTTGTTGCTAGAATTTCACCACAAAGAGTAAGACAACTATTAATAATAAATTTCTATTAAGAAAGTTCAGTATGAATTTGGTGAAGCTAAGCTCTCTTTTTTTCTTAAGATACATAATTATGAGCACATTAGAGCCTGTTTCATTTCTAGTCCGCCTAGTTGCAGGGTCAATACAGGTTCAGGTTCCTGTAGGACAAGAAGAAACGGCCTCAGGCTATGCCAGGGGAGGTTTAAATTGAATGTTACAAAAAATTTCTTCATCAAAAGGGTTATCACGCACTGGAACGGGCTTCCCAGGGAAGTGGTTGAGTCACCATCTCTGGAGGTATTTAAAAGACCTGTGAATGTGGGACTTGGGGACATGGCTTAGAGGTGGACTTGGCAGTGTTAGTCTAGCGGTTGGGCTCCATCTTAAAGGTCTTTTACAACCTAAAGATTTTGTTATTCTTGATGCCTCAGAAAGCCAGAATCAAAACTCAATAGCCTTGGTGACCATTAAGCAGGTATCCTTTATTGCAGCGCTGGGCACACATTTGGAGGAGCAATCCCCTGTGTGCCCAGCGCTGCAATAAAGGATACCTGCTTAATAGTCACCAAGGCTATTGAGTTTTGATTCCGGCTTTCCAAGGCATCATTCTAAATACACTAACATGGAGAAGCAGTGAAATCTTTGCCATGCATATACTGAGGTAATTTACACAACTCTTTGCCACAGAATCTTAATAGGTTACATTTAACATAAAATCTTGTCCTTGAGATCAATTCGCTATTATCACTTACCCGCAACAGTATCTAAGCTCCTCCAAGAAACTTGCTAATTTACCATTTTTCCACTCCTTGCTGAGATCTGTCAGGGTGTTCTACAAATAAAGTAACAAAGACTGGAAACCGGCCATCTACAGAAACAGTCGAAGCACTGAGTAGGTCCACGTTATTTTGTCGATCAGGATTTTAAGATTCACAGCAATATGAAATTTGTCTACATTACATGTGTTGCAGTACTAACATATGGTGATGTTTTGACTTAAAGTTGAGCTTGACTTCTTCCAAGCTGTTAACTTTCAACTTACTGTTGTAGCTCTACAGCATGAGACACCAGAAATGAAGTAACTAAACCTCACCTTCAGACACGAGACCAAATCTCATAGGAGGCTGAAGGCAGGGTTCTTCTGGACAGGAACGCCTTCTCTCCTGCTGTTAAGAGTTCTGTACCTCAGACAGATCTCACACGTAATGCTTAGGATGCGAAGGGCCAGTAAAACTAGCGTGACGCTAGACGTGACGTCGTTCTAGCCTCAACGAGCAGCTATTCGCCGGGCTGTGTTTCAGCAGACCGTAACAAGCTGTTGGAAAGCCAGTTCCCCCGCTCACCCGCCTGCCTCAGCCCGGAGTCACGGGCTGACACCGCGGCGCGCCCGTCCTCCCGCGGGAGGCCAACATCCCCCGCGTTAAGCTCCCAGCTCCCGCCCGCCTGACCGGTCGCTACTTGCCCCTCCGCGCCCCAGCCCGCAACTACAGCGGCCGGACTCCCGGCCGCTCGCCCGCGCAACGGTGGGGCCGAGCCGGGAGGAGAGGAGCGGAGCCGCCCCGCCACTACCGCATTCCCCGCATTCCTGGGGCAGAAAGCGCCCAAGGTCCCCCGTCCCTTCCTCCACCGCCGGGGCCCGCGGGAAACCGAACCCGGGCAGCCCGCCCAGAGGCGACGGCGCCCGCCAGGGGCCCGGCCCGGGGGCAGCACAGCGCCAAGCGAAGGAGGAAACCGGGCCCGGAGCGGGGCCACGGGTAGAACCGGCAGGACGGGGCCCGCACGAAATACAGAGGAGGAGGCGCGGAGGGCCACGGCGGGACTCTGAGGGAATCCGCCCTCAGCCTCGACAGCGAGAGGAGAACGCGGGTCCCGGCCGCGCACAGCGCCCGCGGTCACATGCAGCAGCAGAGCGCGCCCCCGCGCCGCTCCCTCCTCACTTGGGCCGTGCGCGCACCTCCCGCCGCCCCGCCCCCGGCTCTTTCCGCCGCGGCCAATGAGGCTGCTGCGGTGGTTAACCCCTGGCTGGGAGGCGCGGGCGGAGCAGAGCAGGAAGCGGAGAGAAGGAGGCAGGGAGGCCGCCGCCGCGCTGAGGAGGAGAGGGA
Organism: Porphyrio hochstetteri; assembly: GCA_020800305.1. Lineage (NCBI taxonomy): Eukaryota > Metazoa > Chordata > Aves > Gruiformes > Rallidae > Porphyrio > Porphyrio hochstetteri. Next base: position 60,590,028 of record CM036908.1, on the reverse strand, counting down.
GGGGAGCCGGGAGCCCGGCCGCCGCCTTCGGCTCTTCCTTCCGCTCGCTGTGGGGAGTGAGGCGCGCGGGAGGCACCTGTCACAGCCGCCGGGGCGAGCGCGGCGTCCTCTGCGGTGAGAGGCGGCGGCAGGAGAGGCCCGGCACGGCGGTAGCCTCGGCGGGGCTGGCTGGGGGACTGCTGCGGAGATGATGCCGGTGAGTTGGAAAAGGTTGAGCTCGCGTCGTCGCCTTCCTGGCCTGGCGCCGCTCTGCCGGACGGTGGGACGCCTTGCCGTTTCCTGCGGTGCCGGCGGCGGCGGATGGAGTGCGCGGCGCCGCCGTCCCTGCCTGTGCCCCGACCAGTGGGGCAGAGGGCGACTGTGCCGCGGAGCGGCCGTCAGGCTCCCCGCAGGGGGTGGGGCCGCCGGTCGCCGCTGTCCCTGGCTTCTGGGGGGGACACAACCCGCTCCCGCTCCTCCCCTGAGCGAGGGGCTGCGCCCCCCCCCCCCCCCCCGCTCCGCCGGCCGAGCTGCTCTCAGCGTCGCACCGGCCGTGACAGGTCGAGGGCCGCGTCCCCCCGGGCTCTTCCCTCGCATCTGCTTGACAGGGCTCCTTCAACGCCCCCCGGCGCCCTCTTGCGCCCGCGGCAGTTTCGGCGGGGGGCAGCGGGGAGCCCGGGTTTCGCCGCCCGGGTATCGGTCGGCGGGAGGACCGACTGCTGCCGGCCGAGGCCCGCCGTGACGCGTGGGTGCGTTTTCTGTGTTTGTGTGCGTGGGGGGTATGTATGTTTGTTTTGTTTTGTTTCTTCCAAACACGGATTCTTCGCCGCCCGCGTGTGGGGAAGGGTTAACCCGTGGCGGGGCAGGTGGCTCCGGCCCTCCGGCCGGGTGTCAGGCGAGTGCAGGCGGCGGCTTCATTTCAGCCTCGCCACCGCCGAGGGAAAGGCGGTCTCCCTCCTCGGTTTCTGACACCTCTTTTGTGAAACCATCGCTTGTTTATCGAGGATAAAAACCTTTCGTTTCCCGCAAACAACCTTCATTGTCTTATGTGACAGAATCTCTCTCCGTTTCCTTCCCCTCTCCTTCCCTCCCCCTTTCGCTACGGGCTGATGCAGTGGTCAGAAGAGAGTTGTTCCTGATGACTGTTCGTTTTATGACAGATACTCTCGAGACTGAGTAATAAACAACTGAAATCTTTTTTTGTTGATTTCTCTCAAACTCTGATCTCAGATGGGGGTTTATGAGCTGCTCCATATAAGGGAGTATCTCCCCTGGTTTCTCTAATTCCAACAGAAATGAGCTTTTTATTTACAGTTCCTCTGCAGTGTTTGCAACCGAAGCACTGCAGCAGAAGGCTTTTCGGTGAGAATATTAAAGACATCTTTTAGAAAATTTCATTGCTCTAACTTTGTTTCCTGACAGAGAGGAGGAGGAAATAAACAGCTCAAACTAGATGTGAAATTTCAGATTCAAGAGTAAAGGTAGCGATTAAAAAGCAGGTATTGTGACAGGCTTTTTAATATGACATGCCGTTTCACTCCTGACTGCTAGGTACCAACGTTCTCTATTGATACTGTATAAGAATTTCAGTGCAGTAGGCACAATAGAAACCAGCAATAAAGTTCAATGTGTTACAGGCTTGTCCATAAACATATGTATGTTAACTTGTAAGATAAAAAGAAGGTAGCTGTCAGCTTTTTCAGTTGCCATCACAACTTTGGTTATGCTTTACATATGTACAATTGTTGCTGAAAACCTAGCATGTCAATGACAGGCTAAAGTCAGAACAAATGTGTTTGCTAACCCGTGTGTGGGTTTCAGGCTAGTGTCATAACTTCTGTAGTGCAGTGATGGACTTTTTATAAAAAGTTGGGGGGTTTTATGTACTTCAGTGTTTCTGCCAGTGTCTTATGTTACCTTCACCAACGTTGAAATGTAGCAGTTTGTGTTTATTTTAAGTGGCTTATAAGATTCAGACTTTTTGTTATGTTTTCTGAAACATGCTTCAAAGCATTTTTAACACTGATGGCTGAATTTTAATAAAAACAAATTACCTTGCTACAATGGTAGTAATGTTGTAGATTACAGCTTATGGAGTCTGAATGCTAAAATGATAAATATTTTACTTTCTGAAGAGCTTTTAGATGCTGTTATGGACAGTAGTCTGTCATAAAGTAGTCAAGAATATGTATATGTAAATGGACACTGTGACAGTGCCTTCAGTCTTCCAGTTTCTCATGCCAGCTCTTTCATTTCTGGGCTGCAAGAATAAAAAAACTCCTCCATTTACTGGAATAGCATATATAATATCAAAATAATGTGAACATATGGCTGTAGAACTGGACCAAATGTTTTGGGTTTTTTTTACTTGAGATTTTATATTCTGAAAAGGGGAAAAACTAGGGATCTAACTTATTATGTGATGGAATTCCTTGAGGTCATATTCATAGAAGAAGCTTTTTTCCTCCCTGATCCTGTTTGTGGTTTGTTGGGTTGTTGGGTTTTTTTAAATAAAAACCATAGGAAGAGGAGATAACTTTAATGTTACTGGGCTTGAAGTTTTGTAACCTGTGGGTATCACTACAGTTTTGTGTCAACAAATTAATATGAAATTTAATCAAACTTTTCTCGTTTCTTAGGACTTGCATATATCAGATTTGAAACAATTGAGGCCACTTTTGGATTGGTAATTTTTCTACATTCTGTGTGACCATTTTTAAGAATGATCTGAAGCATCAGAAATTGAATGATCTGTTTTGCTCTCTTCCTGTGTTTCGGTGGTGGTGACTTTCTTTTCCCCTTCCACATGGGGAACAGGGTTACTTCTGAGGGGTTTTATTAGTTCCAATTTCTTTTGTGGCCATGATACAGAATACATCATCCTTCTCTGTTCTTTGGCATCTTTTTCCATATAAATTCTTATTGTTTATTTTACTTAATTTTAAAAAAATACAAAAATAACTACATTCTTGGTCCTGAACACAGTTGGGTTTCAAGAAGTAATAACAATGTGGATTGTACTCTTCTCACCTGTTGTGTTTTTGCTTTGTTGACAAGGCACATCCATCATAAAGTCTTTTACTGCCTTCAGGACATAAGGACTATGTGTGTGATGAGCTTATGATGCTGCACTGAATATTGCTTCTACTGAGGAACTTAAAAGAGTTTCTATAAGTATGCCTTGAATATGGTATTTATTTTTATTGAAAAAATTATTAGGATTTATTGCATTCTTAGAATAAAATATGCAAACCCAGATCTATGTCATATCCTTTCAAACAGGAAATCTTTTGTATTTTTGTATTAAAGCAGACACAGTTGTATTTTTGCAAACATATTGTGTATGGAGCTCCTCTTTCAGCTGCATTTCAGCCTGTGTGGAGGAACCCAACTATCTTTTTTTTTTTTTTTTTTCTTCCTTTTGCCCCATAGGATTTTTTTGTGGGATTCTGGATTTAGTTTTAGAAAAATGTTGGAATTTTTTCCTTAAAGAATGCAATTAACGCTTTTTTCTTCATGGATGGTAGTTCCAAAATTGCTTCTGTTGACAAATATTAGCCATCTTCCTTGGGCACTAGGGTGCAGGCAAGAAAAAGCCATTTTTAAGGACCATTGTTTTCCTACTTAAGAAGAGATAGGGAAGAAGGAAATGCTAGAGATAAGGAGTATGTAACACTTCCTATTTGTTTCCTAGATTTTGCGTATCATTATTTTTATGGCATATGTGAGGTAACAGTTCTGTGCCTTTTGCAGGATATATATTGAGTCTGTACACCATCAGTAAAGTGATGGGAGAGGTGATGGTGGATGCCATGTAAAAAAAAAATAAAAATTAGATGGACTGAATCTCTTGGGAGGAACAGTTACTATCGCTTATTCCCCTGGCACCAATTGCTGCAGAGCTTTTCTGGGGTTGCCTTCAGTTTAATTGGGAGAAACAAGTATCACTGAGGTCACAGCCCACGTTCATGTTTTTGCACCCATCTAGGAGGAATCTTGTGGGACTTAGTGCGAGGCTTAGCATTAAAGACATTGGACACATCTATTTCTGTGTGTAGGATGGGGTGGTTGTGTTTGTTGTTTCAATGGAAGTGAGAGTGAAAAGTGTAGAGAGTGTTCAGTGATTTTTTTTTTTTTTTTTTTTTGGTCCAGTTAATTTTGTGTGACACTGCAACTCTTCCCCAAAGATGACTCTGACTGATGCATATTTTATGTTGGACTAGACAATGTACAAGTGGATCTCGCGTATTACAGTGTGCATTAATGTCTTAACTGCTACACGTAGGCCTGACCCGTTCAGACAGGTGACTGATAAAACACAAACCAAAGATGGGTATCTGCAGTAGTTATTTGTGAATTAAGCCAGGTGAATTAAGAAAAAGGGGGCTTGTTGATTTTTTTTTTTTTGTTGTTGTTGTTTGGTTGGTAGTTTTTTATTTCAAATAGGTACACACTTACTATGTATTCAGTCTAAAACCATTCCCAAAAAGCCCAAAATGGGTATTGTTTATTCCCATTGTAAAACCAAAATATTTTCAAGTCAGTGTATACTGTTCTCTTCCCTTAGGAAGGTCACAAGTAGTATAATTCTACATTTAAAAGTCTAAAAGAAGATGCGTCACTTTCAATATGCTTAAATTAATACTAGGAATTTTCAGTGATGTTGAGATAAAATACAGTGCAATTAATTCAGAGCTGTATAGTTATCAGCAATACTGATATCATCCTTGCCTAGTGAATAAATCTGAAGTGACTGTAGAGAACAATTTGCAAGTTTATCAGCCATTATTAATGAAGTTATTTATTGCAGCAAAGCTTAAAGGCCATTTTGTTGGGTTTTTTGGACCATGTTACTAGTTTTCTTAAAATGATAGAATATGGCTTGTTCTGTGGTAAGAATAAATTCACCATCTCAACAAAAAGTACTATTCATAGGCTACTCTGTTAATGGAATATTTAAATATGTTTAATAGGTACGTGTTGATGCATACTAATGGAACATGAAAAAATTTTGAGGGAAAGGATACTCTCTACTAATTTCCCTTTCCCTTCATAGATTAACATAGATGAATTTTTTGCTTGCTGAAGAGTTTAGAGAGAATAGGTAGTTACTTGACAATAAAATTCCATTCCACCAGATTGAACTATGTTAATCTACAAATTCCATTTTCATGTACAATACAGACCTTTTTACTATATTGTTTAAAAAAAATTCCCAAAACCATTCTAGCTTATTCTTTTGTTTTTCTTAGGATTGCATACAGCTGTGGAACAGCACCCATTATGCTACGAGTTGTCAACACATAGAATAAAGATAATACCTTTTATGAAGAATTTGCAGTCTAACCCTCGGTATTAAAATCAAAGCTTGCATTTATTATCTTTTCTAACATTCAGAAGGGCTTAGATCTGTCTTTTTGTCCTTAAAAACTGGAGTCAGTTTCAGAAATAAAAAAAACAATTGTTGAAAACAGAAGTTTGAAGAAGCAAACAAATTATTGCCTAGTTGGGGGTGGGGTGGAAGAAGGCGTCTGCTCCCTCTCCATCAAGACTTCACTATTGGAAGTTACAAGTCTTATACGTTTGTCTAAATTAAAAGCCTGGTGTTACCATACATTAATTACTAGCACAGGATAGCTCAAAATATGTTGACTAATTGAATTTGCTAGCCTGGGATATAGGAAATTCGTTCTTGGGGTTGTACCCCAGCAAAACAAGATTTTATTTTGTTTTTCTTAAATTGGAAAATGATGGTATTACGTGATTTCAAATGTCTTTAAAATCTTACTTCATTTCTTTTATGAACAGCTTTGCTGTCAGTATTGAATCTTGTATCTCACTGATTCTTATAAGATTTTAAAGTAAATATAAACTATTAATTTTAACACTTTAGGTTGGTACATTTTTCTGGTAGTTTGGAAATCTGTCATTAGAATCAATTAAACTTGGAAACATGTAATAATTTCTAATGTATTAGCCAACATATCAATGGAGTGTACTCAATGATTTCAGCTTCTGAAAGGGATTTTTTTTATTTTTAATGACAGATAATAATAGAATTCAATTGTGCAATAATAGAAACCATACTTCACTCAGAAGTAGATTTGTGTGTCAAAAGCAACAGTGCTGTCAAGAGGACAAAGCGTAAATACTGTAATACCTCAAAGGACAAGCAAGAATATGAACAGCTTAGTTGAGGAAAATAATTGTTTTGAACATAAATTTTCATTTACTTTACCCAGATTTTTGGTCACTATCCATTTTCTCTATTTGTGTTTAGAAGCAAATACGTGTAATCTTGCTTGTATTGGAGACAGTGGTGTTTATCGTGGAGTGCAGTAGGATGTTGGAGCACCTGAATTCCTTTCAGGGCTGAGGTTTCACAATAGGGATGAGCTGGGTTAACCATTTCCTGTGGCCGGTGGAATTTCCTCTTCCTTGCTGCTTATTCCCACCAATTGCCTTGAGTGGACTCCACTGCTCTTCTCAGTGAAGTGATCCAGGTCACTAAAAATTAGTTGTATCCAAAGCATACTGAAGAGAGATACATACACATGCATATATATGTATGTGTGTATTTTCCCAGACTAGTGCATTCAATCAGTGAACATTGTGACTATTGTATTGCCCATGCTGGTACAGGAGGGAGCAGATCGCTTGGCTGAGATTGATAACAGAGAAGGGGATAGGGAAGTGGAATCTCTCTCTCTGTGTTTTTGTTTATTCAGTTTAGTCTACTGTGGACCTGTACCCCTGGCAACATATTTTGAGTTTTATTCTCTGGCTACATAGCAGGTGAGTTGAACAGTTAAGTGAAACTCAAGCTCTTGGCAGTGCAGTAACATTGTGACTTCAGAGATAAGTAATGGTTTCATCAGTTTTCCCATCTTTATTGGATATCCAGGAACACTTTACATTTAACCTGAAAGAGGGGAAAGTAAGGGATATTGGGTTTTTTTTGTGAAATGTGTGATCTTTGAGGAAGTCTTGCAATAAATACAAAGTTGGGACCAAAAAGAAAGGAAAAACAAACTTAGGTGGCAGTTGCTAGTCTGCTGTCATTTTTCCCCTCACTTTGCAGTATTGCATTCCTTCTGATTTCTGACCATTATTTCTTTATCCTCAAAGATTCATAATGTAATTTAGCCTAGTTCTTCAGTAGTGCAAGTACAATTAAGATTTATTTTTTTTTTAGTTTCCAATTTGTTGCTATGCTTAGCTTCAGAATGGTATTTATGTGTGAGGAGCTGTAGCTATAAAATGAATATTTTCTTTAAAGAATTCCAACTTCAGCAGGAAGCCATGTAATCTCAACTTGCACGTGTTGCTGATGCTCTATTTCACCTATGTATCCTTATGTCTACTTTGACAAAGGAATTTCAGCTTTCACGTGACTAAACTACTGTTTATAAGATGAAAATGGGGGAAACTGAGGCTTCAGTTTCGTGTAGGTGAAATTGATGTAAGTGCGGGGACTGCTGTTGTCCTGCCTCCTGGCTGCCCCCTCCCGTGTCTTGGCTCAGGCATTTCTCTGATTCTGTGCTGAGCAGTTTCGGTATGTGAACTCAGCAGGAAGTTGTTTGTTTCCACCCCGCCCCCCAGGATACCTTTCTGCCAGCTGAGCACACTGAAACCAACTCCGTGCAGTGTCGGATGAGCACTGGAACCAGCACAAAAAAGGGCAGAAATTTGTAGAGTGCAGGAAAGACATAATCAGCGTTACTGGTTTAGGCTGTTGGCAGCCTGAAACAACTCCGTGGTGGGATATTTCTAGGGGATTTGGTATGTAATCCATGTCCCAAGTGACAAAGAGTAACAATCGAAACAAGGAAACAGTGCAGTGCCCAAGGTCTCTTCCAGGCTGATCTACAACTTCTCCACAAATCCCATGGGTTGACCTCATGCACAGTTCATTGACTAGCATTGGAATTAATTCTGTGTTCTGCTCTCCTTGGAGCCAATTTCTGAGACTTTGAGACCAGCAAACCTCGTTCTCCTAAAAACCAGAATGCACCTGTCCAGACATACTAAGGTGAATAGCTGAGAATTGTTGAGAGTTACAGTATTAGATGAAAAAAGCAGGAGACAGGGCTGTGTTATTAATCTGCAGAGAAAAGTATTGCTTGTGTTTCTCTCTGACGTTTAAAGGAAAAGAAATAGGGTGATTTGAGAATAGCCATTAAGTACAGGTTTACCTGCATATCATTTTTTTATTATTCTTTATTTTTCAAAGAAACTGGGTTACATCTTAGTTTAGAGTAAGGAGTACAGTTTAAGTTCAGGAGACATACTTTAAATGTGTGTTTGCATAAAAAAATCCTTTTTTATTCCTGCTTCGTAATGCAATTTGTGTGTTTTACCATTCAAGATAGTGCTGTATCTGTTGGCATTCTTACTCCTGTTCTGAAGATGATTCAACCTCTTTTTCTACTTCATCATCCTCCCATGATGAAAACTTTAAAAAAAAACCCAAACCAAAACCTCAAACCAACAAAAACCCGCACCCCAGGCTTCTGAAAGTGTATCTGGCTATCTTGTAAAATCTTAACCAGTGTGTAGGTCAAAACCTGACCTGAATCTATCCCATCTAGCCAAAGATAGGAGTTTTCAAAGTACTTGAATTCAAAACACTGTCACAATATGTCTATAATAAATGCTACTGATATCTCAGTCACTTCCTTTGAAAAGGTATAGAACAGGGAGAGGATATTTGTACTTTGTTATGGTATAATTGATGTCTGTAAAATGGTTGGCAGGCTGTTAGCATTTTGCAGAGAGAAGAATGTGATAGCCACAGCATAGACTGTGAGATGATGTGGGCAGCATGGGAAACTAGTATCTCTAGGGAGTTTAAACAGTTCAACTAGTGATTACTTGAATGAAACTTGTAAGTTACACACTGACAGCTTAGCTAATTAATTATTTGTGCACCTGAGAAAGTACTAGCATCTGTGAACTGACAGTCATTTCTTACAAACCTGGAAAATAACTTTTATAGTACATGTGTATTTTAGATACTCAGCTTAGTCAAATATATACTTAGAAATAGTTAAGAGTGTTCTTGGTATTGAAGTTGCTATTCAGACCACATTGACAGAGAAGTGGTTATATTTTCCTGCTGTGTATTTAAAAACAGCAAGTTCTTGGACTTGAAATTTTGGATGATTCTTCAGGCTAATAAATGGGTTAATTACTATTCAGGCTCCAAACAGTTAGACTGTATGTACACTTTGGGAAATTATTGAATTCTTGAAACAGTGTCTTACAAAAATAAACTATGAAACTCATCTCTCTGTACAGCTTCATCTCTGCATGCAGCTCTGGATATCACAGCATGCCTGATGCTTCATTTCCTTACATACTGCTTTATTCTCCCAAGTTACCTACATTTCTTTAGCAGCAAGCCTGAATCATGTACTTCTGATAGTGGAAAAAAGATCTGTAATGACTGACCTCCTTTACACTTCTGAGTTATGTCAGGATCAATGCAATTATTGTAAAGCCATATCACGTGTATGGGTGTGTATCCTAGCCCGCGTCACTTGGAAATCTTTTCAGTCCTTTTTCTGACTAGCTTCTTGGTGTACTAACAGTGCTGTGTATTTACCATTTTATTGTCGTATATCACCACTTCGGCAACAGCTTGTTGCATATTGAAATATGCTATAAAAATCCATGCTTTACATTGGATCAGATCAGTTTCTAGTCTGTTGCTTCAGTGTCTTCCCTGCCAAATTCCTGACTACAGCACCTTATTTTTACTTCTCCCATCCCACAGATGGTGAAGAGCAATAGTATTTGTTTTTGAAGCACTGATAAGAGGTAAAGTGGTGAAGGGGGTTTAAATCAGTTTAAACTCTGAATTACAAACTGCTCTGTTTACCCAGTGTGATTTTTTGAGTCCAACTCAAATACTTGCACTAGAAAAAAATAATTTATTTATCAACTACTGTGCTTTTGCTCATTTTTAGGTAAACATAAAGAACTTTTGAATTTGATTCAACCAACCTTTAGACTACTTTGATACCGTTTTTATAGTGGATTTTTTTTTTTACTTATTGTACAAATTTATAGTCTGAAAAAACACTTTAAAGGACATAACAGACACACTAAATAAGAGGATTTACTAAACAGTGTTTCAAATATGTCTGTTTTGTATTTCTGGGCGTTTTTATAATGTTCAGCCTAACAAATTTTTGTGATTGGATCAAGTTGGACTCGATTTCTTGAGGTCCCTTCCAAGCCCTACAATTCTGTGATTTGTGTCTTCACCACATTACTGGATTACCCCCATTTACTGTTGCTCCCTTCCCCCAGTCGTCTGAAGCTACCAAATATTGCACTGTTCCCTCTCTGAGTTCTGAAGAACTGAGAAGCAGAAGATTACAAGTAAGCTTGATCTGGAGTGTGCCTGTATACTTGCTTGTATCTTTACAGAAGCAGGAAAAAGCTTTTGGTCATCTTTTTCTTATTATGTTACAAACGATAAGAAATTTTTCAAGCAGTGAGGTCTCAACAGTCTCTTTTCTTCCACTCTCAGAGATGAGAGTGTTCTGATTGTGTCTGAATTTCTTCAAAAACCTTTTGTCTTCCATTCCCCACCTGAAGTGGGGACCTAAGTCATTCAGTCATCCTCCTTGTTCTGTTAAGTACTGCAGTATTCCTGTGAGAAAAGATGTTTTTATATATTAGTGTCTCTAGTCATACTGGAATATACTTAAGGATGCTACTGTGTTTCTAACATCACTTGAGAAGCAGTTGGTAAAATCCCTTCTGTATATGCTTCCCCAGCAAAGAGTGTGCTAAGCACAATTTCTGTTTTGAATGTGTATGTTTAAATGTATTTGATGTGTTTAAATCAACTTCTTTTTCACTTTTTTTTTCTTTTGCCTTTGATTGGCAAAAGGAACTGTGCTCATCGCAAATAGTACTGTGCATAGGTCCTTGAGCATGCAGTTGTTACAGTGTAATAGAACATAACATTTTTTTACCTCAGCAAAATAGATTTAAGAAATACATAAACTCAGTGGTAAGTAAACCTCAGTATCTGTTTCATTAACTATTACTAATTACAATGGCCTGCCAGAAATTTGATGCTGTGGTTGGGGGGGCAGGGGGGTTTGAACTTTTCCTGCTATGATCCATGGATGTTTTTATTTGATCATACTGGAGAAATTGAAAGACAATGTATAGAAAGCAAACAAGCTGGGCTTTTTTAACCTTTATCTTGTATGCAAATTCTCAGAAGTTATTTTTCATCTGGAAGTAATCTTAAAGTGTCTGTTTAATTTTTCCACAAATGTTAAAAAACTTAAAAGGTCTCTGTACAGTTGTGCACGTTTGTAGTTAAGCATGTTCAAAATAAATAAATTGTACATTTTCATATTAGGCATTTACAATATAGCTTATTATAGTAGGAGGAGAGAGGTAAAAATAGAGAGAGGATAAGGATAGGGTGGCAAACCAGAACAAAATTATTAAAATGGCTTAATTTAAAGTTAGTGATACACTGCATGCAGAGTTGTATTTTATTCCTTCTGAACTCTTGCTTTTCTTTATCCTGAACACTTACTTTTCTTTATTCTTATTTAAGTCTGTTACTTCTCTTTACCATCAATTTTAATTTACAGCTTTATGTTAAGTTATTGTCCATTTTGTGTAGAAACTTGATGTGAAATCGTGTACATTTTAGGGAATTAGACTTTCAGTTTTACTTTCAGATTCTTTTTCCTACATCATTCCATGTTATTTTCAGAGGTCATGAGCGTCTTCATGTTAAAATGCTTTAGTAGATCATGGACTGCAGGTCCTTTCCTGCCGAGTGATTTACGTAATCTGCAGATATGTGTATTTACTGAGGATGAGCTTTGTCACACAGGGATTTTACATGGTTTTTGCATTTAATGTAGGATCACAACTTTTGTCTATGAAATACTGCATGTGCCTCTCCTATTTCATTTAGAACATTCAAAACCTCTATGTTTTTGAGAGGAAAATCCCCTTCTTTATTTAATTTAGGATTTTGAGACAAATGATACGTTAAGCAACCAGAGATTGTGGTATCCTTATCTCTCTACATATATCTTAGATTTATATTTACCTATCTAACAGTAACAGTTATATATTGGGCAAGTTACTGCACTGGAACCCATACTCCATGTGGAGACAATACCTCTACAGACTATATGAGAGAAAGCAGTGGGCTACACTGTGCTTGTATTTGTTTTGTTACTTACCTGCTTTAACAAAGTGCACACGTATGTTTTTGGCTACTTCAGAAGGGAGGGTGACAGGGCAAAGGGGAGTTCAGTGAAATGTGTGTTTATTTTAGTTCAGATTCTTCTTTTGAAATAACCCAGATATCTGATAGGGATGGTAGGCTTTAGAGTTAGACCATCCCATTCTGGTCTGCATGTGCATGTCATGAGTTTCTATTGCCAGTAATCCTTTTACAGGTTTGGGGGATTTGTTGGGAAGAATTCAGCCACTAGCCATAGTTGGAAGAGTGGCACAACGTGTGTTAATATGGGCCCAGCTTTTCCTCTCAAATATTTATTCGTGTGATACGGTTTGTTTTTTCTGACGGATAAAGATACAATCTGGTTTTGGAGAACAACCAGATTAGGTTTTTTCCATCCTTCCAAAAGCAAAACAACCCTTCCTAAGAGATATCCTTCACTTTCTATTTAAAATGTTCTTAGTTGCTATCAGGTTAATTATTTTGTTGCAGCATTTTATAAATCTGACATGATTGTACCGATTATATTCTTAATAAACCTCTCTACGTGGTACGTTTGCTGAGGAGGAAGGAATACTGCATGGGATCAGAATGTTTTTGTTACCAACAAAACACGTTAAGGGAGGACAGTACTATTGCTGAACATCGAAGCAGGCTAAATATGGTATCCTACTAACTTGTTCTTCTCTGCCGCTGTTTGTAGAGAAGGGTAATGTAATGGTGCTGTGCATCACAAATGCAGCTGAGCAGCTCTTACTTTTCCCTTCCTGCAGTTAATGTGTAAGGTGGTACACAGAAAACGTAGCTCATGGCTCTGTTTTAACAGAGGTGGGCTGTTAAGTTCTGTTGGTGTTTTTTAGTGTGGGTTGGTTTTCTTTTGTGGGTGGTTTTTGTTGTTGTTGTTTAACCTCCTTGGGTCACTTGCTTACTCTATCTCTGTGTTTTGAATATTTAAGGGAATGCATCAGGCTATGCTTGCCTCCTGCAATTGTAGAGTAAGAACTGAATGCACTGTTGATGCCATCTCTGTGTCTGTTCCCCACTGGATCCTATATAGTGTTGACAGGAATGATGATAAACATTCACTGTCCCTTGACATGAAGAGGCAATCAGAAACATAGTTTACTGGTTTATATTCTCTGCTACTTGAATTATGTCCAGCAAGAAGACAGACTTTGCCAAGAATGGAGTAGTGCTTGAACTGTAGTATTTTTAGGCATAAATACATGGTGGATTTGTTGTTGGTTTTTTTGGGGTTTTTTTGGGGGGGTGTGGTTTTTTTGAAGCTGGATGGTCTTTTTTTTAAACATTTTCCTGATTTAAGATGTGTCATGGAAATGTCTTTTGATAGTTGTTAGGATCATTTTCTCTTGGAACTTGTGCTCTGTATCATTACCCCCTTCAACAGCAAAATCACTTCTGTCTCTCTTGAGACAGTCAGAGCCTTATATGTAAATTTATTTAGGATGAATACTTACTGTTTGTCATTATTATAATAGCAAACAAAGATTACTATTGCACAATGAGAGGACAGCAGAACTCCCCCTACTGCAACCTTGCCTAATTAGGTGAAACTTGATCTAGCGTATCTTGTTCCTGTCATGACTGTGGCCTGTCTTGTTTCTTTAGAACGTCTTATCACTGCTCGTCATTACTGCTTGAATTCATATGCCAGTAGACCAAAAATACTCCATTTAAGTAGTTTTTCACTGTAGTTGTTGCACAAAAACTGTTCTTAGGTTTTAGGATTACACAATATTTTATATTCACTACTATCACTATATTCACGGTCCACATGAAGAATATTTTAAGGATGGTTCTTCAGAATATTATAAAAACATCAAAACGGAAATCTTGGGTACCAGAGAAGACTGGACTTAACTCTAAACATTGGATAAAGGACAGAATTATAAAAAAGAAGGTGGGATTACTTTGTTTTTTGTTTATTTGCAGTAAAATTAAGCATTTTGAGATTTTTTTTTTTGTAAAACTGAACAATTAATATTTATAATGGGCTAGAGTGTGTGTATGTGGGATTTTTTACTTTAATATCAGAGGTTACTGCCTTACATGGCTTTCTTCTGTATATGAATGTCTGATTATTTTTTTTTAAATTTTACCTCACATAAGTTACTTGATTCTTTAAATTGTTGTTATTTATTGGTTTTGATTCAGCCAAGGTGCAGATCTGAGTGTAAAAGAGAACAGCTTTAGTTTTTAAATGGCAGGTTTAAAAATTAAAAGAAATGCACTGGAAAGAGCGATTTTTCTATTATGTCCAAATTCCATTCTGGTGGAAGGAAAACTCTGCATAGTGCCTGTTGAATCCCAAAGGATGTATTCACTTTTCACTTTTTATATTTTTGCCAAGCCAGATAATATTACATCTGAGTTTGAATGGTTGGTATTCCCTGAAAGCAGCACGCTAAACAATCGTATGTTGTTATTTCTTTCCGCTCAGTGGGAGAAAGCTGTGGCAGTCCCCTCTTGTTTGGCTCTATTGAAAATAAGAGGAGCACTGATTCCAGTTGCAGCGTTACATGTGGGTGCGTGTTTGTGGATTTCCTTGTTTGTAAAATGAAAAAGCTGTGTTCAGTGCTGCAAATCACCTCTGTCATTGACAGAAAGCACACAATGTCTTCAGTTAAAATACAGTGTTAGTTGGTTGGCTTTCTGTATTTGCCATGTAAGTTTTGTTGAAAAGTTGTAAATGAAAGGACACAAATGTCTGTCTGTGTATCCTACACTTTTTTAAGAGATTATTTTCAGTGCAGTAGGTAGGTCAGGCTTTTCTGGAATTCAGTGGGTTTTGGATGACTTTGCTTTAGCTGTTGACAAGGTCGAACAAAGACTGTAGAAACATCAGCACCTCCCTTTCCTTAGCCTTGGCCAAAATATTATTAATAATTTGAGAACACTCAGTTCTGTGATACAGATTCTGTGGGACACTTTTGTTGCATGTGGGTTTTGAAGACTAAGTTGTCTTTCAGGAAAATTAACCGAAAACCTCATGCTTAACCCTTCTCTTTAGCTTTATCTTTTGTCAGAACGAGCTTTCTTTCAAAGAAAATTACAGTATTGCTAAACGCAATATGCAAAAAACCTTGAACAAGACTTCTCTCCCACCCAGTAAAAGTAAAATATTAAACTTTGGGGTTTTCTTTTCAGTCAGTCATCTGGTTCTTGAGTCCTTGAGGGGGTGTCCTGTTTTGTAGGGTTTGGAGTATTGGGGGGGGGTGCAGTACATGTTTGTTTTGTTTGGATTTGTGTGTGATTTGATTTAGGGTTTTTTGTTTTGTTTTGTTTAACCTTTCTTTTCAGTGAATATGTCTTGATTTTTTTGGGGGGTTTTGTTTGTGGGGTTTTTTTCCTGACTGGAAAGCTGAGATTCTTATGTAATAAAAGAATCTATGAAGCCGAGAAGCTGAGTCATCTTGGATTCCTTTAGTTTGGTTTTTAATTTATTGCCAGTTCACCTGAGTTTACTGCAGTTTTTACAGTGCTACAGTTGTGGTGTTCTTCAGCAACATGTCTCTGTAATGAGTTTTAAAGTAAAATATTTAATCACATTGTTTAACATACTACTCATATCTCATCAGCTGATGACATGGGCAGTTGATCTTTTAGGGCTGTTGTTTAGAGGTTGTAATGCATTTGATATATGATGTGCTGGTTACCTTGACAGACTGGAAAGATTTAGACCTTTGGACATTAGCGCTAAGTTGTGTTTGTGATCTTGTACGATGAGCTGCAGTTGCAGTGCCACGGTGATTCCTTCCTGCTTTTCCCTGGGGCCTGTGGGGCCACACCTGACCCTGCACTGGGACCCTACACCCTTTAACTCTCCGAACCATTTGGTGGGGAGGACCCTGGCTTGGAGATACGAAGAACAGTAGAAATACAGACATCATGTTTATATTCAATCCAGATAGAACTGTCAGGGTTTATGGACAAATGGACTTCAGGGAAGATGACTGCACCAATGTAGCTATTGTTTTGATATCTAGTCTTGCTGTCCCTGAACTTCTGACTTTTCCTGTGTGTTACTAGCGTCCCATGCATTGGCAAGTGCATCTGCTGCAGTTCTCTAAAAAGAATTTGTCAAGAATACATTGTTTAAGGAATTCTCATATTCATAGGCCTAAAGTATTTAGTTATAGTGGGGGTATTTGCTAGTTTCCTAAATACATTAGCCTTTTTTTAATTCTGTAATCAGAACAAAATTGATGTGCCTGCTGGTTTTTATTCTATTTTTGCAAGGTGCTTTAGATAAATCTCATTGAAATTAGTCAGGCAGTACTAGATGTCACCCTAAAATTCACAGACAAAAATGCCCTTTCCCTAAAATATTTTTAAATAGAGTATCCTTAATGAAGCCAGCAAGTGTCAGAAAAACACCGGCTTCTTCAGAACCACTGGATTTGAAAACCAGTCTTCTGTTCTTGGTTCATAGATAGATGTAGATATATACATAGATGACAGACTCATTTACAATAGTCCTATAATAAATCAGAGAATACTAATTCATGAGGTGAGAATACTTACTTCTATGTATTGAGTTGTCATAATCCTTGTAAGGGATTTAGGAAATCCAGCATCAACTGATGGGAGCAGAGAGCCTTTCACAAAGAGGCTCCAACTTTAGCCTTGTAATAATAGCTGTGCATATCCTGAAAGATAGCGTATGGCCCTCAGTCTTTTAAACACTAGGATGAAACAAAATTTCAAAGCATTGTTCTGGAAAGAATAAAAAATCTCTCCATTTGTAAAGTATGTTGCCTAATGGAGAAATGCGCTCAGCATAGACTTGTTGGTGTACCTAGAATTATCCCTGCGTTGAAAAGCCTCTTACATGGTAACTGGTGTCTTGATAGTCCTTTGGTAGAATTATTTGCGTCAAGGAGCAACAACAAGATCTCTTGCTGTTTCTCCAGATGTAGCAATTTAGGAATCAAGCCAACAGATAATATGATGCAGGGATGTTGAACTCATTCTGTAGCAAGTGCCAAATTACATTTTCCACTAGAAAACATCACAAGAGGCATGTTTTATAGATTTCTTGAACTTCAGGCTGTGTTCCTTTAGCTAATGACATTAAATATTGCACTTGGACAGATTTCCTTTTTAATTAATAGTTTTAATTGTAATGTAACCTCTTTTATGCTTTTAACTTGTCCCTTTTCAGCTATACCCATTTTCCCTTCTGTAGCCACATGTTTACTGCCCGTCTTTTAAATTAGTTTATCTAAATCTCAGCTCCTGCTTACTTTTAACAGAACCATCTGAGTCTAAAAGAAGGCATAGCAGTGTTGTTACAAACAGCAACAGCTTCTATAAAGATAATATCTGGAGAGCTAGCAGTGGTTTTGTACCACAGATTGATTGTGACTTCTAAAATAACAAAGGATAGTCTAACATCAGATATGGGATTGTTATGTCTAAACAATCATGTCACTCTTCTGTCTTCAGCAGATGCTAGAAATTTAACATTTGTTAGGTCCTTTTGGGTTTGGTTTTTTTTAGCCCTATTGGATATCTTACTCCTCAGAGCCTGTAGAATACCCACTGGAGCCTGTGCCTTGGTTGTGTTGTTTATATAAGTCAACTTTTAGTTGCTATTGTTTCCATTAGGTATTGTTTTCCTAGAGCTCTGGAAGTCTTTCAGTTAACTACTGCAATACCTTTCATTTAATAATCTGTCTAATATCTTGCTTAGTTGAATATATTTGAGTATGTGATGATAGTTGCTGTTTCCTTCTAGCAAAAATCTTGATTTATTTCTGCACCCTACAAAAAGCCTGCCAACTGAAGGATTCCAGATCTACAATTGATATTGTAGCTTTTTATCTTTCAGTAACAAATAGCAATGGAGTGTCATAAGTATCCCTTCAGCAAATAAATATCAAGTAGGTGTAGGTTTTTTAAATAGTCTGAATCCTGTTGAACACCTGCTGTCACATATGAAAGCTAATTTACAGAAGAGAGCAAAGTCAACTCCTGAAAGTCCTGGAGGAAATATCCCTGGGTTTTGTCAGTTATTTAAGCCATTGCATACATGGACACTTTAGAAGAATGTCAGAAAAAAGGATTTTTTTAAGGATTTCTTTTGACGCTATGCTTCCACGTTTCTGTAAGAGGAGTTAAATTATTTTTTTGAAGTGATTTCTGTGCTTTAGCAATGGAAGCAATTTTATATCACATCACTAAGGCTGTTGTTACTACTGTTGTCTGATGCAATGATATTTTTCTCGTCTTGGTTATGTTTTCTGTATCCAGGCTGTCTGGGGCAGAGCCCGATGAAGGTGGATCTCAAAGTGTATCTCTCTTTTATTTTTTTTCTTTTCTTTCAGTGCAAGTTAATGCACTAGCGTATGAGCTTGTGCAGAAAATGCTTCTGTGAGATCAAGTACACTTAAGGACCATTAAATTTTCATATTTGATCAAAATTGCAAATGGTATCCAAGAATAATACTAGCTTGTTGATATCTTTGAGTAACCTTATATATGCTTAAATTTATCAGTAGGGAATTTATGGTTTTAATGTTTGTTAGTAGTCTACGGCTAAATGCTATAGATTTTTAGTGTCTGAGACTTGCTCCCAGTTTTGTGAATACTTTTGCAGACCATCTGGAGCTAGTTGGATTCAAATTTAAAAGTGTAGTAGGAAACATGCTATTGGTTTCACGAGTCTGCATTTTTGGCAGAAAACTTCACTCATTTTATATTTTTTGCAAACTGCAGCCTGTTGGTTGCACTACTTTTGTGAATTTTACTAATACTGTCAAAGGAATCTCTGGACTTTAAATTTTGTACTGAACTCAAAGTTTGTACAGCTTAGATGTGTGGAGGACGTGAGGAACCATGTTCAGAAATATGCAGATTGAACACAGTTATTTTTCCCTCCCATATTTGGGGAAGGGGAAAAATGTTAAAGAAAGATCCTGATGGTAAACAGAGTAATAGATAATAAATTTGCTGTATGTCTTGATCCTCTTACTTGGAATGAGACTTAGAAACAAGAAATTCTTCAATAGATCTAGTTTTGAAAATAACAGTCTTGAAGTAAATAACTGCTGGAAAAAGCATGCTGGTGAATAACTTGTTTATTAGATGGACTTTAAATGTTTCTTTTTAATAGAGGGAAAGGAAATGGTTTAATGTTACTACTGTTTTTTCTGGGGTTTACACATACTAATCAACATCAGAGATTTATTTGGGATTTGTTTGTTCTGAAATCTCAGCAGTATAAAGAAATGCTCATGACATGAGTCAAGGATGTATCTTTAGATGGCTTTAATTAAAACAGTTTTGTGGTTATAATTTCACAGTCTGGTTTCTTTTAAAATGTAATTACTTAAAGCTTCACCTAATTAAGTCTATAATCTTTAAAACAGGACAATGTTCATACTGCAAATAAAGTTAAAATTCTGCTTTAGTGCTTGAAATATGCAACTAGAATTTCTACAGCTTTGTGTAGCTGATGCAAGATTTACCTCATGGCATGTATTCCAGGCAAGAAAACTTGCAGGAGATAATAACTAATTTGTAACTTTTTCCTCTGACCAATCTTCATGCAGAGCTGTGCATAATAGTATGGCTCATCACAAAAGGGATTAGTTTTCACCTCTTCCATTTTGCTTACATGTCATTCTGTAGTTTTTTCAGAAACTGAAAACCTCAGTCTTAATCAAAGTTCATATTTGATTGATGGGGCTTAGACATTTCTGTACAATAGTTTTGGATGTTTTGGTTAACACTACTGTAGTAGCACCTTAAATATAGCAAGGTCCTGGGGCTCTCAAGTCAGCAAAATCAAGGATGAAAAGCTAACAAAACTTCTTGGGAATTATTGAGGTCTCTGCTGTGCAAGAGAGATTTACACTGATGAGATTTTTCTTTGCAGATTGCTCTGGTCGTGGAGTTGTAGGCACCTCGAAGTGCTGTGAAACAGCAAAGCATAAGACTGTGAATGGATGTTTTTGAATCTTTATTAGGGCCAAATGCATGGTGAGAAACAGAAGGAATGGAAGTTGGCATTTCTATCAGAAATGTGTTTCATACTTTAAGTTAATTGTGTGTCAGCCTTTTAATAATAAACAATTCCGATATCTGAAATGTCTGATCATTCTTCTCCTGGAAGAGGGATTATTTTTTGTTTTAGTGCTTCTTTTAACAATGACATTTCTAGGTTGGTCCAAAAGAAAAAAGTAAAAGGAAAATCTAGTAAGACTATACAGCAGTGTGTGAATTTAGCCATATTAAATATATAGTATATCCTTAACTCACAATCCAATGCTTGATAATTCTTAAATTGGTAGAAGTTATTACCACGAAACAATTTAGTATTCACTGTCCCTTAACAGCAGGTTGGCATTCCTATATCTATGTTTGGGTAATGAGAGCAATAGATATCACAAAGGGAAAAATTAATGAGTTTACTTTTCTTGGTGTGTGGTTTTTTGTAACCTTTTGTTCACTGCTTGAATGATCATCCTTTTAATCGTTCATAGATGTAATTTTCTAAATTATTTTGCTGTTGACATAAAGTAGGTTGTATGCAAGAAAAGTAATAATAATCTGAGTCATTTTTGCCAGGAACCTTGGTTTTGAGTGGAAGCATTTGGTTTAGTTAAAACACATTTATATGTAAAGTAAAAAGCCAGCTTAGTAATTTGTCATCTTCATCCCCAGAACTCACTATTTCTCTGGTTGAATATGATTTATAAGAAAAAAAATCTGTCTTGTTTTAAATTCTATTGTTTCAGCATGTCTTGAAACAGTACTTGTGTGATTGCTTTCTGATAGCTTACATAATTCAATTTTCTGCAAGTGGGGTATTGGAAGATACATACTTATGTGGACAGTGTTATTGTATTTACAGAAATTATTGTATCAGCTGTCTGAGTTAGTAAATTAACTTGGGCATAACGCAGTGGAGGCATGGGTGTACAGTTTCTTTATTCTCAAGCACCAGTGTTTCAGGTCTTGGTAGCAGAAGTTAATAGTTCAGTGAGATATATTAGCTTGTCTCTATGAAAATCATTGTTAAAGAGGATCTAATTAAATCTCTACCTGTTCTCTTTAATTTGGGATATTAGCTGAACATAAAAAAGTTGTATGTTTTTCAGTAAGATCGTAGAAAGTGGTGAGGAAAAGACTTAATTCAGCAGTTGGAGTTTTAACTCTCTAGGCTATTTCTTAACAATGTGATACATTGGTTCTTAGGTAAGAAATGTACTACATTGGTTCTACTGCATTGTACTACATTGGTTCTACTACAGTGTCCATAGCTACCATCTTCTGGTTTCGTGGTGTTGGTCTAGTTTTATTCCAATCATGAGTAAATGCTTTATACAAGGGGAGAGCAACTGAAGTTGCAAAACTCAAGTAGGGAAGTCAGGATGGTTTCTAGGAAGCTGGACAAGCTTGTATAGAACAATGGACATCAGGCTCATTAGAAAGATCTTTTGTTGCTATACAGTAGCATGTAAGGCATTTAGTTGTGGTGTTGTGGGAACTCTGCAATGGTAGACAAGTTATGAGGGCATCTCTGCTTCACGGCTCTTGGAATCTTGGTTTGGGATGAAGTAAGGGATGAACCAAGACAGTTAGAGAAGACTAACTTAGCAGACAAAACTGTATTTACCATCCTGATTGACAGCACTTTTCACCATATTGAGTTTTCTTGTGTCTAATTTATATAGTAGTCAGAACAGTTAATGAGGGTCTTCAAGGAAAATAATGTTGCTTTGCAGGTGCATATAAGGTGTGGTGAACAAAACAGAAGAAAGCATAAAAACACCTGTTCAGCACATGGAGAGCAGAAACTGGTGTAAAGGATCAATCTGACATCAATTTCTTGATACAGAATGAAAAATGATAGTCAAATCCATAGGTATGAAGAATGAGATTTGTGTGACAGGCACGAGTAAAAAAGACACACCATTGAAAAGTTGTCAAACCGATAGGCAAGTTTCCAAACTCAGAGCGTTAGCTAGACCAGTTGTTAGGAAAAAACTAAACCTATTGTACAGGAAAATTAGAGATAGAGATCTGAGACACAAGACTGAGAAAATGATTGATGTTAAAGATGCTTGTATTACAACTCATAGTGATAGATACCTGTGTCTTACAATGACTGTGAAATCTAGGGAGTTACTGGAGAATCATAGAAAAGTGGCTAAGGACTGTGTTACAGCCATATGGAACTTGAAGCCTGTTGAAATTTTTGTAGGTAAAATTATCCAGCTGTAGAAAGAGATGAGATAATAAGCGAGGATGAAGATCTTGTTGATTTAGCCCTCTTCCACCTCCTTGAGAAACTATGGGGATGATTGTGTTCTTTATATTAACACAGGAAGTATGGTTAAAAGGAGTGGATTGGGATTGAAGAAAGGAGAGGCAACGTACTAGGAGGAGCACATGCAGCTAATTTGGCAAGCATCTGTTAGGCAAAGATCTGCATAGAGTACGTATTCAGAGGTCCTCCTTGGAGGAAGTTATCTGTAAGCTGAGAAATGAGTCACGTGACAGTAGTTTTGAAGACAGGTTGTTTTTTCATATAGCTTCTGACATGGAAAAGACATGCACTGTGAAGAGAAGGTTGGGAAGAAGAGAAAAAGAAGAGAAGAAGAGCTGAGAACTGATGAAAGTTGGTATAAACCCATTGGTTTGGTAGCAGGAGCCATAGAGGAAAGTAAGAGGTGACATCCGTGTCTGGTTTGGAAGTGTAGGATCATTTAAAATAAGAAATCAAAGGATTTATCAGTTCTCCTGATCTTTGACTAAGACTGTGTTTTTCATAAAGCTTATTTACTGCAGTGGGTGTATGCTTCACTCATATTCTTCAGCAGCAAATTTCCAGGCTCTATTGATGCTTCTTTGTATTTTCTCACAATGAAATACCTCTGATTCTTATTCCACCCCCTCCACAGATAGAGACAGCTATGGCACTGACTCAAAACTCTAATTAATACTGCAATATATTAATAATGACCAATATTTTGAGTCTTCCTGTGTATGTTTCAGGACATCTGTTTCACAGCACAGTGTTGCAGTTACTTTGGTGTTACTCAGACAACCTGTTAAAAATAAATCCTTACTTAACCAAGTTTGCTTAGGAATGAGTATGATAATAGTTGGCTACAGCACCTTGCCTTCTCATTATTGAGATATCTTTCCCTGGGCTGTCTCGCACATGATATTGTGAGTGACACCTGGCTTTGGAGAAGACGGTACTGGTGCACTCTGACCTGAGAGAAGAAAGTGGTGTGGTCAAGCAAATTTTGGCCTGCTCTTGCAAAGGGGACTGTGAGTTTATGTAGCGGTTGAGGTCTGAATTTAAGGAGAATTGACTGAGATGTATGGGATAATGCACACCTCCAAGGCTTTGTCTCCAAAGCAGACAGATAATCTTGAATACAGGAAACAAGTTTTCTGGGCTAGTGTTATCTTTGCAGCGATAAAAAAAATTGAAACTTGGAAACCATGTAAAACCACATCATGTTAAATGATTCTATTTATCCTTTCATAACAAGATAAGGACTTTCAGGCAAACAATAAGCAGTATACATCTTATCATGACTTCAGTAAAGCCAGGGTCTCTTGGCATTCTTGGCATTCTCACAAAATTTGGGGAAACTTGGGTTTTATTTTAGAATTCCTATGAAGTATTATGAGGAAATGGTGTTGTTTAATTTAACTTACTTAATTTACTTATTATCTATTCCTTAAATTTAACTGCAGAGAGGAATAAACACGTATTTTCTGTCACCCCTGTGGCTAGGAGAGGGACTAGGGGATTTAAATAGTGTCAAGGAAAGCTTTGACTAGCCTTAAACTTCTGGCAAGAGGAATCTCGGAGTGGATGGTTCAGGGAAGTGGTGTGGAATTTCCATCATGAAAGGCTTTTCAGAACAGGTTAAACAAGCATCTCCACAGAATAATGTAGGTATAGCAGATCCTGCCTGAGGCCAAGAGACTGCATTAGATGACCTCTTAAAGTATATTAAATTTTCTCCTTAAATAAGAGGTCAAATTCCACTACTAGATTCCACATCAGGTGTTTATTCTGTAAAAGATGCCACAGCCACTGAGTGTTGAGACTATGTCTCAATCTTTTCTTCTGTGGGGAAAAATAACATTGTGAGCTGTGTGTGGTTGGTGGTTACAGGCACTTTCATTATTGTCTGTGGCTGCATCCTATACCTTCCTACTTGCTTGTACTGTTGCTTCCTTTAATGCTGCTGTTGGAGCAGCCTTGAATGACTGCTTCATGTGTTGAAGTGTAGTTATTTGAAAACTTCAAGATACAGTGTACAAACTTGGCATGCTGAAGGAGAGTAGAAACATGGACAAAAATAGCCTGAGGAATTGATGAGGAGACTGAGATCTTGAAACCTAGGTTTTCTTGGAATTTGTCCTGTGCCTACTTTACTTCTAAAGTAGATAGACTGCTTTTGCTCGGTATCTAGATGTTACTAATGCAGATCTCCATTATGGTACCTGTATATGTCCCACAGATAAGTGATGTGAATATTTTTAAAAATTGCCTATGCAAATTGAAGCACAACTCTTTAAGTGGAGAGTGCTCATTTAATGAAGAGCTTTTAAATAAATAGGTTTAATGTTTGTGGTTCCATATGTTATGCTACATTTTATTTACTGGAAAGCTCTGAAAAATCTTTGCAGACAAAATTCCTAATTTTGTCCCTTCTTTAAGGACATCTATTATTATGGAATCTTGGGTTTTTAAACAGCATATTCTCTCTCTTCCATCCCCATGAGTTTACAGAACAGTATTGTGACTTCAGATGGGAAAGAAATAGAATGGTGCAAACTATCTGTTTAATTTTAAGCAGGAGCTTAGTGTCAGGTATCTATCAGAGGATTTAGTGTAAGATAGGAGTACCTTTCTTTGAAAACAACCTTTATTGGTTCTTGGTCTCACTTAGGAAAAAAACCGAATCACTTCAGCATTGTAGTATTAGGACTCTGTTTCTTGGTAGAATTTTTTTTATCTTTTCCTTATTACAAGCTCCTCAGCTGTTAACTATAAGCTTCCAGCTTTTGCAATATATGATATGGAGTCCTACAAAACAAATCCATTGAGAATCCTGTATAAGGCAAAGGCCCTTAACAGGGGGATTGTAGCAAACAAACATATTAATGATGGTATCAACATGCATGTGCACCAAGGGTGTGAGGTGAATTAAGTTAATGTGCACTGTTTTCGAGTGTTTCTTTGCTGCGTTACACCTGGTAACATGGAAAGGGATTGGAGTATCTCTGGATATCTGTATTTGTGCACATGTTTATGTAAGGTGGAGCAAGGAATTCGAACAGAAGTCTACATCAACCCAGATTAGTACTACTGCTAGGCTTCTTCCTTTATAGATTTCATCTCACTTTTTCTTCTTTCTTTCTGTTTTCCTGCGTGTCAAGTGATATTGAAGGGGGGGGAATAAAAGCTAATTTCTGTTTTGTGGCTACTTTCCAACTGAAATAGCTGGGAGCAATTGTTAGAGGAAAAGTCTTCATTTAATGCTGCAACTTTGAGTGGAGAGAGCATGCTTAGTACCCATGTGGGAAGGTTTCATGTACTCTGATCAACACAGCAAGCTGGAGGTGGTGGGGCTAAAGTAGTACAGAATGAACTGACTTGTTCAGAGTTTTTTAGCTGTAGCATATATACTGAGATAATGTAGCTCCTTGAAAATGTAACTTTTTTCCTGTTTTTTTTTTTCTTTTGGAGCCTTACCATTTAATTTACCATTTAACCAGATTTTTTATTTACAATTTACCATTTAACCAGAGGCTTACAATTCAAGCAAATATAACTATCATTAGCCAAATTGCAAAAATTATGTCTGTCTTATGGAATTCAAAGAGCTGCCCCCCTGTGAAACCTTGGGTTACTTTGCCAAAATGTTCTTTTATTTGCAATACTTAAATGCTATGACTTCAAGCCTCTAGCATAACCAAAACTTGTTCCTTCCGTCCTAGCCTTCTTTTCAGACAGAAGTAAACCAAAAAATTTGACAATTCAATGCACAGTCAAAGAAAAATCAACACAAAAGACTAAAGCTTTGGCAAAGTTACAAGAAACTGAAAACAACTTTTATTGATTGTGTTAACCGTCCATAAGCATGCATGCATTTTCATTTACAAGGAGAATCTTATTCTTGTCTTTTTAAAAAGTATTCTTTTTTCTTTTCTTTCAGATGATATTAACTGTGTTTTTGAGCAACAATGAACAGATTTTGACAGAAGTTCCAATTACACCAGAAACAACCTGTCGCGATGTAGTAGAGTTCTGCAAAGAGCCTGGAGAAGGAAGCTGCCATCTGGCTGAAGTATGGCGTGGAAACGGTAAGTAAAATGTTCAGTAGAAATTTATTTAAATATATGTACCAATTATAAAAAAGCTAAGACTGACTTTTCAATATTAATGATTTCAAATTGTACTTTGTAATTCAGTATCTGCAGAGATTAATGCAATTCTTGGCACTTTTTTTTTTTTCATTCTTCTCTGTTTTCTTCCTCTGCATGAAGCATTTGATAAAATGCACGTGTAAGATACATTAGTGTTCTGTATTTCAGTTTTTGAAATTATATAAAGTATTGAGTATCCCCATACTAAGAGAAAGAAAAAAGTAATGGGGAGCTATTCACTTCTAGAAGCTATTTATTTCCAATAGGTATAGAGCATATATAGGCTAGAGGGTATTTAAATCACAATATGGAATCTCAATGATCTTCTCTTATAGTAAGTGGCGCCCACTTACCTGTACTTTTTCCAAACCAATTTCCTCTCTATTGGGCATGTGCACACAACCTGAAATTTATAAATAATTATAGGTTTTCTCCTTCAGCATCATGAATAGGTGATGTTCTGCAGACAGAATCATGCTGCAGTCTGACATAGCATCTCCAGCTTCCTCATTAACATTTTCCCTCAGATTTGAAAGCCTCCCTTGTGGCCAGTAGTAGTTCTTGTATCCTATTTGTGTTGCAACTGTTATTTCACAGAATAATGGGGTGGGCAGTTCTCTTCAGGAGTGTGTCAGAATATCCCTATTTGATTCTTGCAATTGGGTGTAGTGCAAGCCTCCAGGTTGTAGTATGTCAGTGCATGGGTGTGAGTAGAATCAGTGGATGGATGAGAATAAAAGGCAAGTTCTTATTCCTCAGTTACTAAGGTCACCCCTGTTTAAGCTGTTTGTCATCTGTTCTGTATAAAGACTGATGAGGTCATAACTTGATATTGAATTCTTAAATTTTGCCTAGAGGGGTTTTATTTTGGTAAGAGGCTTTTTGTCAAACAGACAAAACAGACATTATTCAGATGCCTTTGGAGCTTTTGAATATTAGCTATCTAGAATATTTTCATCCTGCGGAAACTATTCCTCCTTTTTTATAAACTGTTCTAAGACCTTTTAAACAGAAAAGCTGCCTCAGGAAATCATTTAGGCAAGAATGAGCAGGGGAGAGGTTAATTCCAGGAATACAAATTCAGTTCATAGTTAGAAACCTGTCTTTAAGTATAAAACTTAGAAGAGGGTTAAAACTTTTTCCAGTTGGAAGTTTAAATTACAGAGAGTCTGTGATGCCAAGTGCATGGCATAAATTTCCAAAATGGATTTGCAGACTGTGTTTTAACAGCACTCAGATATCCCTAATATTTTCCAAGCACTCATCCATGAAAGTATAACATATATGGTATTATTTGTTCTTCTGCTTTCACAGTTCCAGGGTGTTCTTAAAAAATGCGGAGAATGTTGTCAACTACTGATCTACAATCTCTTTCTGGGACATGTGTGCCTTGCAACCCTGGCAAGTGCAAGCACACGTTTTCTGTAATAACTTCCAAGATTGAGAAAATACTTCAACTGTGGATGTAATACATTATTTCTCAGTGTTAAACAGCTAAAGCTAAAAGTTTCAATTAAGTGGAAAATAGAACTTATCCAGGAAGTTGTGGTGGTGAGACTAAGGCTGAATTTTTGATATCTAACCTGTGAATTATGTGCCTTTGATCCCATTATAGTCAGTGGAGATCTAGATATTACTGAGAGTAGAACATGGAGACAGATGATTTCAGCTAGTTAACATCTGTTTGATATTGAGGTCGCCCAGTTTTCTGAAGTAGACGTCTACATACAGACACCTAAGTAAACAGTTAAATGCAAAAGTTACAACAACAAACAACTTAATCTGTGGTTCTGAGAGGGAAGTATGAAGCAATTTGCAATGAAACTGCAGCATGCTGTGTCAGTGGAGGAGTATTTTTTCTCTTCTGTTGCTCTGTCTCTGACCCCTCAGCCCTTATCCTCAAGAGAGGTCTACAACTGTTCTTTCAGAACACATTTTTGGAAAGCAAAAATCAAAAAGAAAGTTAATACAGAAAAATCGTGGTTGAATTAACACATTAGGTTTTGCCACAGACCGTAATAGGTCTCTTTTCTTGGTAGCCTCTCCATGTTGCACAGGTGACAAACCACAGCTCTCTCCATAAGAGAATGAATGTGAATGTGCTTAACTCCTCAGTTCTACAGATAGCCACAGCCTTTTACTTAGTCCAACTGAATAATACATGTTTACTCAAATTCAAAATAATGAGTCTTGTAGATTATAGTTTTATTATCAGATACAAAAACCAGTTTCATTCAGATACAAAACCCATATCCATTCCCTAAACTGTACCAATCTAACAAAATACTGTCTCTTCTAATAATGTTCCTCTCCTATACGTGTATGTACAAATGAGAGAAAGTTAATTGACTTTTAGAGGCTGACAGAGATAGACCATTCATCTTCCAGAAGAACGTTATTAAAATCCATGCAAGTTTGGCTGCAAAATTATGTAAGAGGAGAATTACAATCGTTTAGCTGTTGGAGAACATAATTGTTTGTTTATTATGTTAGCTTTTCTCTGTTTGCTTTTGTGTTGCAAAGAAATGGTTGAGAAGCTTCCCGAGAGTTGCAAAATAGTTTAGGTATTGTTTGTATTAGCGTTAAGAAACTGATTCTTCTTGGAGCTTCCTGGCATAAGCATTTGGTTTATTTGGATTTCATTTCCAGTTTCTTGCGAGGAATAGTAGTTGAAAAAGTCAATAGCATTTGTGCCTGGTGCGCTACAACATGTACCAATACCTTGTGTTTTGTCAGTTGGAAGCTTCCTCTTTCTGCACAGATTTCTCATGCTATAACAGGAGAAAAGATCCCAGAATATTCTTCCTCACTGCCCAGTTATTGCAAACAGCAGTTGGTAAGGAGGTCAAAAGACAGGTGTGATCCCAGGAACTTGCAATATGTTTCAAGAGAGAATGGATTTCAGTATTTAAATCCACCCAGTACTCAATTATTTACTTCATTTACATCTGGAATGCCCTTTAGCAATTAGTATTAATTGGTCTTCCTGAATTTAATGGTAGCACAGACACAAGTGACTGAAAGAAGTGGTTGTTTACTACAAGTCTACTTCTGCAGATCCAAGGGAGGAAAGACTTAGTCCTGGTCTTGCAGTGAACTCCCCTACAATGGAGATAATCCATTACTTTGTATTCTGGCAAGCATAAATGTGGTTATTACAAACAGCAGGGTACTTGTAATCAGGATAAAATCAAATTCTGAAGTCTGAAATTTATTTTGTTTTAAATAGTGGATACATAGTTCCAACAGAAAGATTTTTGCAATTCTCTTCTAAAACACTGATGCAGTATCTGTGTTTTGGTCTTTCAGGGTGTTTCAGTCATTTCAGAATACTTAAAACTAACCCATGCTCAAAACTTTTGCTAGAAGGAAAAGGAGCTATGCTCAGTTCTCTAAAGTCTTTCAGAATTTTAATCCAATTTAAAATCTTATCCAATAGTTGCAAATAATTATGGATATATGCATATAGCACAGTATTCTGCTTATTTATTCATGAAAACATTCCTTAGAAAATTCTTATGTGGTGTTAAGTATAGGGGCCCAACCTGTTACTCTACACCCATTCTCCTTGTTGTGTTTTTGCCTCATCCGAGAGCCAAGCACCACACAGCTGCTTGTTCCCTAAAAGAATGTTCTATTTAAACTTTAGAAAATTAAAGTTTGAAACAGTATTGTGAAAACAGCTATTGACAACTATGTCTGAAACCATAACAACTGGGAAAAGTTTAACTGCGGGCTTACCTAATTTATTACACTACACTACACACAGTGAAACCAGAGTCGGATAATGAGAAGTGCGACTAGATCTTAAAACACCTCCTCCCTTATTAACAGACTTACACTTATTCATTATTTCTCTCCCCTCTTCCCCCCACATTGTGGTACAGGGAGGGGCAGGGAATGGGTGAGTGGGGATTTCTGTCAGTTCCTCACGAGTTGTTTTCCTTCTTAACCAGGGGGGACATTCCTCACGCCCCTCCCCTGCTCCAATGTGGGATCCCACCCACGGGAGACAGTCCTCCATGAACTTCTCCAAATTGAGTGCTTTCCCATGGGGCTTCAGCTTTTCATCAGCTGCCCCAGCATGGGTCACTTCTGTGGGGTGCAATCAAAATCATAGAATGTCTCTCAGGCCTGGACTGCTCCAGCCTGGTTCCCCCCAGAGTCACAAGCCTCCCCCAGCAAACCTGCTCCAGCACGGGTCTCTCTCTCTCATCTGTGTCTCTGTCTCTCTCCACGGGCTGCAAGTGCTAGCAGGGGCTTGCTTCAACACGGGTCACAGCATCTTCTGTATGTCTACACCTGCTCCAGCTTGGGGCCTCTACACAGGCTGCAGGTGGGGTCTCGGCCTTTTCCATGGGCTGCGGGGGGACACCCGCTCCACTATGGGTTTCTCCATGGGCTGCTGGGACATCTTTCCAGCACCTAGGGCGCCTCCTGCTCCCCCTTCACTGACCTTGGTGTCTGCACAGTTTCTTACATCTTCTCACTCCCTTCTCTGGTGGCAAAAAGTGGCTGCTTGCATTTTTTTCACATTATGGACGCTGTGACCATCACTGATTGACTCAGCCTTGGTCAATGACTCTGCCCTTGAGTTGGCTGGTGTTTACTCTGTCGGGCGTACAGAAGGCTTCTAGCTGCTTCTTGCAGAAGCCACCCCTGCAGCACCCCCATCTCCACCAGAACCCTGTTATGCAAAACTATAACAGTACAGCAAATACAACGCTTTCTTCCTGCAATTTTTCTGGATTTAGAGGATTTAAATTCAGGGAAGTAATGGAGAAGTGCCAAATGTTAACATGCATTTCTTCTTCCTCTTTCTTTCCTGAATCCATTTCATGTAGCTCAGGTGCTATGCTTTTGTTGGAAGAATTGCAAAAGTCATAGAAAATGTCTTTCCTATTTCTCTTCATTGTCATGCCTGAAAAATTAGCCTTGATTCTTCAATGTACTTTATGTATATGTAACCTTTTATTTTGAGTAGTTCCTAGGATCAGGGCCTTAATTTTAATGGGAAACCAGACTAACCAGGAGCGATGCTGCAGCCACTCCTCGCCATTCCAGAAGTAGCCCAACCCTGTTCATACATCCAGTGTCTTGGTACTTTGTTATCAGGCTCCAGTTCTTGCTAGGTTTACTTAGCAGTTTTTCTGTTTGGAAAAAATTCCTAAATATTCTTACCTTCTTTGTCCTAAAGTCTCTGAACTAATTACTTAAATATTTTTATGCTCTGTGATCTTTGGAAGACCCGTTCCACAATTTTAGTGGATATGCTTCAAAGCACTTGAAATCTTACCTTAGTTAGGAGTTGAAAAACCTGAAAATCATGTTTTTAAAATTCCTTTTCAAGAACTGAGTTGTAAAAAGCCACTGACCTTATTGTTGTGTGCATAAACACTATTGAGAAGGTTACTTGGAGTCCACTTGAGTGAGGAACAAGAAAAAGAAAAGCTGGTGGGTTTTTTTTTCCTTTTATTATAGGCCTTGTGTGGGTTGGGTTTTGGTTTGGTTTTGGGGGAGGGGGGCAAGATAGGTAAGCAGTCAACTAATAATTAGCTTGTAATTTAAATGACCCTTCCCCATTTAAAGCAGCTAGATTTCACTGTGGCGAAACTATGTTAATCACTATGCCTATTTGACATAACAGATGTTGAGAAGACACTTGATTGTGTTCAGTGCATTCTGAATCAAGTGATGCAAATGTATTGTTCTTTAAATACTACAATTAAGTATCCCAAGAGTATCAATACACATATACATTTATGCAGTTCATAATGCATATAAATTTAGGGAAATTTCATTATAAGGTGTATTTGTGATGTGGTTTTCCTAAGCTTTCTCCAAGATATCTGTTAGATCTTTGGATCATTTAGTCTTCTCGTGTCAAAGGAGTAAAATATGAAATGGATAACAAATCGGTAGCGGTGCTCCGCCTGGTAGGAGATAGTGCGGTTTGGGTTTTGGGGGCAGAGAGCATTTTGCTTTCAGCAGTGAGGAATGCAAATTTCACCTTTTGGTTTTCATCCCAACCTGATTTTCTGTAGTAATATCAGATTGACTGATTAGTGCTGCATGTAGGAAAGCTAATTAAATATCTTCTAGTATAATTTTATTCTGATTAGAAGATGTCTTATAATACAATGCTTAGTATTAGATCTTAAAGGGAGATTTTCTTCCCTTAATGAAAACATTTAAAAGGAAATTCAAGTAGAACTATGAAAACAGTGAAAACTTTTAAATTTCAAAATTTATTAGTCATTTTGAAATTCTAAACATAGAATCTGCAGCCTCATAGTAATAATATATTTGATCAGTTTGGAAGAAATAACTACACTATGAGAATGTTTGTTTTCTTTGGGGGAAAACAAAGAGACTGCTGCATAGAACTTAGCCTGTATTTGTTCAAAGATTTGCCATTAATTCTGCATACACTGGAGGTTAATGCCTGGCATAGATTATTGGGAATGGGAGCACCTGCTCAAGTTCTCAGGAGAAGAAACATCAATATAATGATACGACTTTCAGTCTGAGTGGAAACATGTATGTTCTAACTCCATGAATCGTTTTAATAGTAGGACAAATTATCCATCTGGTGGTGATGGGGAGCAGAGGTGTAAAAATCAGTATTGTGAAAAAGGTGGTGATGAAAAATTCCCAAATTAGGGTTTCTGAACACTGATTTCTTTTTTGCAAACTGGTTATGTACTGCTGTTAAGCAGTGAGCTGTGTTACAGCAACAATCTAGCTTTTAATACGGTGCAACTCTCATCAGTGCCTGTTTCTGTGACTTTTTAAGAAAAAATATTTGATGGGTTGAATTGCTACCAAAAATACATTCTGATTCTTAGTGAGACTTCTATAAAACTTTGCTTAATTTAAAATAGTTGTGATAATGTTTTTTGTCTTGTACTTTTAGAGCGTCCCATACCTTTCGATCACATGATGTATGACCACCTACAGAAATGGGGTCCCCGCAGGGAAGAGGTGAAATTTTTTCTTCGCCATGAGGAGTCACCGGCTGAAAGTAATGAACAGAGTAAGTACATTTAAGAACCTGAATGTACACAAGTCCATGGGACCTGATGAGATGCATCCCAGAGCCCTGAAGGAACTGGCTGATGTAGTTGCTAAGCCACTCTCCATGATATTTGAAAAGTCATGGCAGTCAGGTGTAGTCCCTAGTGACTGGAAGAAAGGAAACATTACAGCCATTTTTTTAAAAGGGTAGGAAAGAGAACCCTGGGAACTATTGCCCTGTCAGCCTCATCTCTCTGCCTGGGAAGATCATGGAACACATCCTCCTAGAAGTTATGCTGAGGCACATGGAGGACAGGGAGGTGATTCAAGACAGCCAGCATGGCTTTACTAGGGGCAAGTCCTGCCTGACCAATCTAGTGGTTTTCTACAATGGAGTGACTGCATCAGTGAATAAGGGAAGAGCTACAGATGTCATTTATCTACATTTCTGCAAGGCCTTTGACACTGTTCCCCACAACACCCTTCTCTCTA
The DNA here is from genome assembly GCA_020800305.1 of Porphyrio hochstetteri. Taxonomy (NCBI): domain Eukaryota; kingdom Metazoa; phylum Chordata; class Aves; order Gruiformes; family Rallidae; genus Porphyrio; species Porphyrio hochstetteri. The sequence goes on along the minus strand of CM036908.1, from coordinate 60,555,869 downwards.
AGTTGCCCAGAGAGGTAGTGGAGGTCCCATCCCTGGAGATACTCAAGGCCGTGCTTGATGGGGCTCCAAGTGACCTGATCTAGTGAAGATGTCCCTGCTTACCGCAGAGGGGTTGGACTAGATGACTTTTAAAGGTCCCTTCCAACCTAACACATTCTATGATTTATCCTGTAGTGTTGCTACCTAAACATAATTTAAAACATTTCTGGAGTTTGATTATCAGTTTTTTCCATGAGCTTCAGTAGACATATGCAATTTAACCTCCTTACACCAAAGCAATTTTGAACCGTCCTCGGTGGCCCCTCTATTTATATTCCCAAATACCAGTATGTTGAGTAATATTTTTATTGTAGGTTCAGTTTCTCTTCTGCTTAATACTGATCCATAAATGTTGGTGGGTATTAGAGGCTTAATCATTCTTTTTTCTTGTTGAAATAAAGTCCCAGTGTTTTGAGATGATGGGACTGTTCTTTTTGACTTCCTGTTTTCTTTCAGTTGCCCCAGAGAAATGACTCAATAAAACTACATTCCCTCCTTTAGAAACTGAAATATATTTTACAGACATCATTGGCAGAGGTTTCAGTGGCTTTACTTTCTCAGTCCTTCATGTAGCTATAGTTAATAGTGGTGATGATTTGCACCTTGAAAAACTGATGGTCTATTTGGTTCTGTAAGAAAAGTGTTTATGTAAAACTGTGATTTCTTAAAAGACTGGAATAAAAAATAGAAGAATTTCAGTTTTCTGATCTAACCAGTACAGACTGTATGTAGGAGGAGACTTTTGAGGCTGCGCATTATATACTTTATGACTGTCAGACTGTCTGAAGGATAGGAAAGGTATCTCATCATGAGATGTATATTTAAATGCTCAGATTATCCTTACTCATTCAACTAATCTGACTGCTTCTGACAACCTAATTTCAAGTCTTGCTGAGTCCTTACTGCACTGAGGTGGAGGTTTTTTTCATATTTTGTGGTTTCTGGTTGCTTTGCATGCCAGGAATAGCAGGCAAAATAATACATGAGGGATTTTTGTATCAATTAGGTACTCTGGAAAACGCTCAGTCACCCTTTGGGCAATACAAATTTTAAGTATGTTAAATATAAGATATATCTGAAACCATAGGGTTTCATGTACAAGGAAAATTTTGCTTCTGAACCATGAGTGAAAGGCTTTTTCATTAATCATTGACCTGCGGATCAATTTGTAGATTAAAGGTGTTTATGAAGCGTTGCAAAAGCTTCCTCTCCTGTATTAATTTGTAATGTATTCAACTGAAGCTACTGCTTCCTGGGGACACAGAAATACGAAACTCCAGCACTCACGCTCAATACATTCCGTTTCATGACACCATTGCCTAAGCACAGGTCAGAAAATAGAGCTGTGTGCCTGTACTTTTAACAGAGGAAGTCTGTGTTTTATTTCTGCTGATTCTACTGTTTACAAAGGATAACACACTGAGGAGTTGGAACTAGCAAATAAAAATGCACAGGTAACTCTTGAAAAGATTCAAGAGGGAGAACCATTTGTGTCAAACACTCAACTTTGCACTAAGAGTAATACTTTACTTTTAGGTGGACGTCAAGCCCAAAATCAAAGAAATGGCATAAATATACCTGTGGAGAAACGTACAGAGAATGGGGTATGTAATAAATCTTGAAAGTTTTGGATCAATTCCACTCATTTATTTGATGCTTTCAAAATTCTTGTTTTTCAAGATCTACTGTGGTGGGAACTGGTGGAAAATGTCTAATATTGTTTTGGTTTGATTTTTTTGTGTGTGTTTGTTATTATTATAAAGTGAATAGGAGAATATGGCTTTTTCCATAAACTACTGTAAATTTTTTGGCTAGAGAAAAATTTAACTTCTGTGACATGAAAAACCTCTGGTGTCTTATTAATTACTGCATATTCTAATCTATCTTCCTCTATCTTACTCATCCTGTGTGAAGAAAAAAATACAGCTATGTTATTTTTTCATACCAGTATTGCTTGTCCAGACATCTTTGTTTGTTTAATTTATCTCACTGGTATTGATTCGTGACAAAGTTAAAACATGAGAGGGTATCTGTGGATTGGGATGTATTTACATGCTGGTAGAAGACATTGCATATGCCTCAGGGACATCTGTTTATACTGGAGTTTTGTGCATTTGGTTCATTTCTAGACTTCTTTTTTGAAGTTAAATTATTACTAGGTTTCTAATTTAAAATACATATTACATAGCATAGGCAACCTGTTTGGTGGCATTTGGTGAATCCTGGCTTAAACATTCACTCTTTTACAAGGAAAACATAGTATATCTCTTTGAAAACTATAATGGCTTAAAAACCTTCTCCTGAACTAAAACTCACTTTACTTTCTTCTCTTTCTTCTCAACCTCAATGCTAATGAGGACTCTATGGAGAGTATTTTGCTCTCATTCGCTCAGAGCCATTCTGGTGTCTTTGCTAGGCACTATAGCTGTAGTAGACTGTTTTTAAACAATTTAAATTTAAATAAAAATATTTGAGCTCACTAATTCATAGTTGTATTTATCTATGAGGCACTGTCAATTTCTAACTATCCATTGGACTCTTTCCTGGGGCAAATTAATGCTTAAAAGAGAGGTTAAAGGAAACAAATTGGGTTTTTCAAGCTGAAATGTCTTAAAAAAAAAAAAATTGTGCAGATTAAACAATTCTGTATATTGCCTGACAGTTGGCATCTAAAATTTACACACACGTGCACTTTTAAATATGCAGCAACAAAGTTGTTCAGTCAGTTTGCAGCTCTTAGCAGCTTGTTTTGTGTATGGCATGTGGGCCTAGTGGAAGGAATTTTTTTCCCTATTCAGAACAGTTAATCATGTATTGCTCCCTGCGTTCCTTTTCTGTAGAGAACACTAGCAGATAACCTCTGCTGCAGGGATCTGTTTATCCTGTTTCCATTGTCATATCGACAATGTAGTGAGATCATAGTGCTATAATGTGCTAGGGGAACCTAACTCTTTCATGACCTCCCCTGATCTATTCTTCCATGTGTGTTGTAGCACATGTACTTAATTTGAGATATTCTATTTGGAAATTAGGACTGGCATGTGTAGCATGCCTTGTGATCTTGCTACTTGGAAGCACTAAAGTTTGTGATAACACGGCATTGTATTTAGTTCAGTTTTTATGGGTAAATCTCATACCTGGTAAATTGAATAACACTGCTACCCATCTGCCATTCAGGATATATTAAAAAAAACCACCAACAACAACAAACAAAAAAACTAACCCAACATCGAAACAAGAAATGAAATGTAAAAGTTTGGCCGCATAATGAAAAGTCCATTTTAAAGTAATCAGTTCCCTAATAAATTCAGATTTAGGAAATCAATAAAATACAAGATTAAAAGCTAAAGAGCATATATTAGTGTAAATTGTGGTGGGTTATATGCCCCAAATGGTACAAATTAGGTTTTAAAAGTGTATAAAACTAAAATTTTCAATTGCAGCAAGTTTTAAATCAGAGGGGGAGGGGGAAAAAGAGGTGGCTTCAGGATCAAGGGTTTAATCAGCTTACACTTACGTAATACATTAGGCTTATTCATTGTTACTGGCATGCTGAATGTTAGACTAAAATCAATACAAACCAATGGAACATTGAAGACAGCTCAAATCTTACCAAATAGCCTTCATTCAGGTATATATTTATTTTGTGTACTGCTTTAATGATTGACTTTTACTTAGTATCTGGAGAGAGCTGAAAGTGTGATGTGTGTAGAAAACTTTAGGATGAACGTTTGTTCTAATGTTTCAATGAACTGTTGGAAAAAACAATGGACAACCTGTCTGAAACTCCATCTGGATAATTCTATTGGCATTTTGTCATATGCAGTAAGATTTTTTTTTTTTGTTCTTGTTCTTTGAAACTGTATGTGCTTGATGATCAACTGTTAAATAATTGTTAGCTTAAAATGACATTATATAAATGCTTAAATGTCATTAGGTTATCTTCCAAATAAAGATTTAATGTTAAAAATAGAATAGGCTAGATCTCTTCAAACAGTGAAGAGTGCATTGTTGTAAAAGTACTACTTATCTGTAAGTGCTTGTCTGAAAGGTCTGCATTCTGCATAACAAAGTCAAAAGGAAAAACTGTCTGAGATTTTGTAAATTAACTATTGCTCTTATTCCTGATGTGACCTTTTGGGGTTCACTTTTGTTTACAGCTTTCCTTCTTGGAAGTGGAATTAGGCTGTAATCAGGGCCTGATCTTTTCCACCACTACAGAAAGGTACAGATACGTGTTGATAAGACTTACATAACTAAACATTTCCCTTGGCCAGGGGAGATTAGACAGCGTCTCATGAGGGATTCTCTTCTCTGAGCATAGCTGCCTCTTCCTCCCCTTCCTTTCTTTTGTGTGTGTAACTGAGCCACTTTGATTTGAACACAAGTTGTAACATGGGAAATTATAATTAAATATTGGGAAAAGTATTTTCTCAATGACAGTACCAGACATTGCAACGGGTTACTCAGAGCCTGTGGAATTTCCATCTGTCTGAATAAAGTCCTGAGCAATCTGAACTGCTCTGAGCAGGGATTATGGAACCGGGTGACTTCCAGAGACTCCTTTCTACCTGAAATTGTTATTTGATCAGTGGCCATGAAACAGTGGTCGTACAATGCTGGGTCTTGCTTGTTTCTAGATGTCCTAGCATGATCCAGACTTCATTCCCCTAGAAGCCGCAGCAGTCTGAGAACAGCGAGACAGAGCAAATATAGTTGTAACCACTGGGGGTCAGTGGCAGACAGGAGAGGGACTGGGGAGCCACCCGGCGTGGTGCAGCTACCAGTCATCTACAGGCAAAATGGATCGAGGTGCACTGAAAGGGAATCCCAGAAAGAGCACCGACAGGACGATGACAGTTGTCCAGATGAAAAGGTAATCTGATAACTGAGGAATTTATTGGGGATGAGAAAATGAGAAGGTAGGTGCAGCTCAGGAGGAAAAAAGGATGGGGTACACAAACATGATGGAAGTGCTTTGGTCTGAATAGATTAGTGTAATCAAAACAGTCTGTATATGAAGATAATACTTGTTTGCTTTAGTTGCTTTGTTTAAATTAATTTTCTGCTTGGCAATTTACTTGGGGATTTACATGTCAGGTTGTGGTCTTCTGTACCATTATTTCTTTAACATATTTTTGCTGTTTAATATTAAAATTGCTCCCCCAATATTGAGAGAGTGATAATAAGCTTTTTTCTTGATAGATACTGGCCGAAGCCCTTGCTGAGTAATACAAAGTGGAACCTGATTTTATGTTTCATTATGAAATTTGTTATCTTTTGTGTAAAAAAAAAAAAAAAAAAATTCATGTAGTGGAAGAAAACTTCACCACCATTCCAAACTGGACAATAATGCTCCTGTTAATTTCCATAGTCTTGAAACTGTGACCAATAGATAAAGTTGAGAATTAAAATTTGGTGCTGAGCTTTTCTTAAATCAGGCTTCTAGTGAAAATTTTGCATCAGATGGTCTAATTTTCAGCATCAGGAGACTCTTATGCTTTCACAGAGGGGGAATTGCTCAGGGAAATTCGATTAACAGGTGGGTTAAAGCTTCTACATATGAGTACAGGCAAAGCAATTTTTAATAGTACTGATTTAAGCTAGGAGAGCATATAGTTGCTGATGGAGAGTAGGTACTCATCTGATGCAGTTAGTTGCTGTATCCCATTCCATTGTGACAGTAGTAAAGCTCATACACTGCTTTTGAGTTCCTGTGGTATGGCTTGTTAAATTCTAGGCTTAGGGTTGATAAATTTACATGTCTCAAAATCCTTGAGTACAATTGTATGTTGCTTGTTAGTCTTAAGCATTAGATCCTTAAGAGTGCAACCAGATAAAAAGACTTTACACATATAAAATACATTTTGTTATATATTTCTTATGATATGAAATACGTTCTAAAAGCATCTGATAAAGAAATTTCAAAGATGGCCGAATTGGGGGTGTTACAAATATACTTGCACAGGCAAAATACTGAAGGGTTTCACCAGCCTGTCAGGCAAAGATATGACAAAATGTAATTGTGACAAAAAAGGAAAACAAGTTAAATTTTTAACAGAAGTAGTAACCTCAGGAGATGAGAAATACATTAGATGTACTTGCTTGAAGTTTCTCATTTGAAATGTTGAAGGATAAAGAGCTTAGTCTGAAATATAAGTTATTCTTCAAACCTAAGCTGAAAATTCAATTTAATGTAAGCTTGTAAGTATTAAGTACTTTCTGTTTGTAACGTTTAACAATGTACATGGAAGAGGCTGCCATTCACATAAGACAGGTTTTAATCAAACTTGTTTAAAATGAACAAATAACTATGTCAGTCTTGGAACTCTAGATTCTTTCAGGGCTCTCATAGCAAAGCCTAGGAAATAATGCCATTAAAAGATGATAAAAAGAAATTTAGGCATAAGGAATTCTAACAGTTTGCAGAGAAAAAAAAATTTCTGAGGACATTTTCTTGTAGGCTTCCAGGAACATTTTGATGGTGTAAAGAAACTCGTTGTTAAACCAGATCCAAATTTTCTTAATTTTCTCCTGCAGCTTTTGTTAAGGAGACAAAAGGGATTTTATCTGCCACTTGTACAGTCAAGGGTCTTCCCTTGTCTAAGACATACAGTCCTAAAGTTACATTTACCTGTCAGAGGGAAACTTTGCTGCATCTACAGCAGTCTTCTGCACTGTCTGATTCCTACTTCAAGCCCTGGGTGAGCTTAATAGAGTTTAGATTCTCCTCAGACTGATGCTGTTCTTTAGGTCTGTCTGAAGCATTTTGCAGACAGCTGGCAGTACCTTCCTCTTCAAAAAATAGAAAAATTAATCCAACTAAAGGACTTAAGGGAAAACAACTAAATTAGGTAGGGGAAAAAAATTACAGTCTAAAGCTAATTTTAATGCATACAAATAGCTTTTGAATTCTTGCTGGACTAGAAATCCAAGTCTCTTCATACCTCAGTAAAGGATAGTTATGTAGGATGTCTCCACGAGACTGGTAACTGTGTGGTCTCATAGAAAGAACTTGTATGAAACTGGTTCTGACTTCATACCACACTCTGAGGCCTCTTGTAAACTTTTTAGATGAAATTGCATCTTTCTTGAATTTGGAGTGTTTTGAACAGTGTTTTGACCCACCCTGTGCAATTTCAAATACATTTCGATCCATAATGGGCAAAGTTACTAGCTGCCTAAATTTTAGGAGAATAATTTGATATGTTACATCACGTTATTCTGTGATCATTTTTCTGTTATAATTTTAATTATTATAGCATTAGTTTATGACTAATATTAGCTCTTAATACCTGAGTTCATTCTGAGGAGTCTAAAGATTGTTTGACTAGTTTGGAACAGGAAATTGGAACTTGGAAATGACTGTTTTTCTCCATATCTTCTCCATGTATTTACATGATTTTTAGTTTCTCTCACTTTAGATACCAAATATCTGTCTAGATGGCTATGGATAAGAGAGATACAGTAGACTTGTAGTATACAGACACTTAGACATGCTCACATGTGGTATACAGTCTTTGTAGTTCCTTGCTCTTCTGAGCTTCAGTGATGGATCTGCTCAACAAGTTAAACAAAGGGAGCAAGGGCACAAAGATGTGGTTTTCTAGTCCATAATACCCAAGGGGTGGTTTCCTGTTTTGCGGAGGAAGTACTTCCACTGCACCATTTACTCAGTCTAAAACTTTAGTTCCTACCTTTTCAGGCCTGACTTTGGTTTTCCTCAGGCATGGCTTTGCGGTTTCACAGCAATACTTAGTTACACATGTCCATGAAAAGGGGGAGGATAAGAAGTCCAATCCATGTGATTTTTGAACCTCTAACTTTGGTACTTATTTTCATGTATTTGGGTTGTGAACATGGAGCAATACAATTCAGTCTTTTCCCTAGATTTCCAGCTAAATGAAGCATGTGGAGAATTACCTCCGGTTGTCGCTACAAATAGAGGAGATCCTGAGTTTAGAATAAACAAGTGCTTCAGATGATGCATAACATTATACACATTAGCTAAGTAAATGTTACTTAAAGAGTTCTTTTATTTTTCATGAAGTATGGTGGTGCTTTCAGTCATTAAACTTCAATACCTTTTGTCCTAGCTGTATCCTTTTGCAGTCACCTTAGTATCATTTTTAGTTAAGCCAAATACTTTAATATTAAGCTATTGTAAGGAAGATGGGACTTGCCCTTTATTTCCATAGTTACGTACAGGAGACAGACAGATGATGAAATTCAGTGTGTCACTGCAGAGCTCTAAGAGCTTAATTGTGAAAGCTGGAGAGTTTAGACTGCCTCTCTGCACAGTTCTGAGTAGGAGACTTCTGATACGTACAAGGCCAGCTATTCCTTTTCAGGCCACCTTTAGAGTTCTGTCTTTTATGTAGCTGTGTCATCTGCAGATTAGTGTTTCATCTTTTCCAGAGTCTCTGTGTTTTTCTTGTGCAGTGCTGCTGTGGCGTCCTTTCTCTGACACACCTTTCCATGTTCACCGACTTGTTCATTTAGTTTCCTGTCCATCTAGCTTTGGACACCTAGCTTACCTATTTCCCATCTGTATGTTTTTCCCAGGCTAGTGAATCTTTCCATTTCTCTATTGTCTCCACCACTGCCTCCAGACCCAATTGTTGTTAGGTTTGTTCCCCCTGCAGTCTTCCTCAGATCAAAGCCAAGAAAATGAAAGTCCCTCTGGCTAATTTAGGAGCAAGGGAGTTGAACTTGTTTTTCTTCTCTTATTCCTACTGGATGATCTTACTCTACAGCTCATACCTTTTCTTGCTTGCTAAAAATAAGCCTGCTCTTTATGCAGCTGGAATATTCACTGTATTGTGCTTGGACATAGAGTTCTTCAGTGTCCTTATGGAGACCCAGTTGGCTGGATCTCTTGTATAAGTGCACTGAATCATGCTTGAATTACTTTCTTGAAAGAGCAGAGAGGGTGAACTTGCATGTCATTCGCGGGTTTGACAAGGTAAATAACAGCTTTTTGTGGTGGGTTTTTTTTTGTCTTCGACAATATCTTAACTTTTAGATACGTAAGAAATTGTTAATGGCATTTAGTATTTTCATTAACATTTAAAAATTGTAGGTCTAGATTTTGGCTTGCTACAATCTTCTCTGACTTGCAGCGTCTTGATTTATGCTATTACCACATGCTTTGGCTTTATTGCTGGCTTATGAATTCATCTCATTGTATGCAAGATTTAAGAAAAAGTTGAAGTATGTAGGCAAAAGCATATAGCAAACACTGGAAAGGTTATTTGCATAAGATTATGGTACCTATTCTGACTGTACTGTTTGCCTTTTCTCTTAGGCAGTCTCTGTTAATAACAAAACTCTTTGTTAAGTTTCAGGTGGTATGGTTTGTCACTTTAAAATTAAAGCAGTGTTTTTCTGGATCTCTTTAGTATTCAGCATTTGCACTGAGTTGGTAACACTACAAAAATACAGATGGAACCGGCAATTAATATGTTTTTAAAGCTAAATTGTCTGTATTCTTATATTTTCACTTTAACCTGATAACTGTGAAAGAACTGTGTATTGCTCAACATTTTCCATTGAATATGAAAAGTGCAATGAATCAAGCTGATTGTAGTTGACAGCTGGCTTGATCTTGCCGTGATTAGGTCTTTTACTGCTGGCAAAATCCACTAGCCTTTTCCATTAGCTGATTGTTGATGAATGCAGAGAGACTGCCTTTCATATTGATAAAGAATTTGGAGCAAGCTTTGTTTCATATGAAATAAGGTTAAAAAATAGCCTACATCCTATTGATTGTATTGAGCCAAAAAGTCATGCAGGAGCTCCTAAGATGGGTACAGTTGTTGGTTTGGCTTGTTCACAGCAAACAGTTAAACAGTTCGTGTAGACAGAAAATAAGAGAAACATGGAGTTGAAGCATGTCGAAGAAATGCGAGTGTTTACAGCTGATGGGCAGTGCTGCAAAATAAAGATGTGCTCTCTTACAATTTCGTGGGAAAATAGTGACCAGGTAATGAATTACTTTTCAAAATCTTAGCTTTGCACTGTAGTGGGCATGCTGTTTAAATACTGGGTAGCTTTTGCACTCTAGTTTAAATGGTTGTGGGTTTTGTTGTCACATGACCGGAATGCAGACGAGTTTGGGTTTTGTAAGACCTTATCTCTGAATTTAAATTCTTGGCTAATCAGATTTTGTTAGATGCATTTGCTGTCGTTTTTAAGACCTTATCAGAAGTTCATTACTTCAAAATGTCTTGGTCAGCTTTTTGCGTGTAACAACTTAGGTTTTATGGGGAGTGCAAGTCATGGCAAGTTTCACAACATATCTTTCAATTACAGGATACTTATTTTCTGTATTTTTGTGGTTTGGAAATGTTCTATTATACTGTTCTCATATAAAAAAATACTACATTACCACAGAAAATCTTCATATTGAAACAGTTACTTAAGGGGAAAATAAATGTACATCTGATGCTAAGCATGATAAGTGCATTTCAACCGTACTTAGCCATCCTATCAGACAGAATGTTGCTTTTTGTAAAAGACCCACAAAAATATAGGTCCAAGATTGGTTTTTAAGGGCACTTGGGCAGTGTGCTTTCATCATGTCTATTACTCAAAATCACTCTGAGTAAAAGGATTGCAAACAGGTCTGAAGTTCTGTACGCAACTGATCTGTTATTTCTATAAGGATGCATAATTTGTTTTAAATAATTTACTTTTGTAAGGAGTATGAGGTTGACATTTTGATTCAAATTGGCTACTGGGTATTTTAGCCAACACTAAAGTTAATGTAAACATGCTTGGGATTTCTGTGGCTGTTGAAAAGTGTCTGCAAGGACAAGGAAGAAAGTATTATTTTAAATAAATGGGTTCCAGAAACTACTATGTTATGTTGTAGAAGTGATTTATAAGCAATTTATTTCTTATGTAGCAGATGTTCAATACATTAAGTCCATTTTTAATTTTGAAAGTCTATTTTAACATTGTTTCAATTTGTGTTAAATTCTGCCTTTTCTTAGGTGTTCTGTGCAGAATAGAGGACAGCCTCACTTGTGAATTTTCTAAGAAAGCAATATGGAAAAAGAGGAAATCTGGAGTCTGTGGTTTATGCTAAATAACCTTGAAACATTTCATTATATAGAGCGACATTAGAATCAGCGACTTGGAGAAATTGCTAGTGCTGCTAATAGAGTGTATGAGAGATGTTAAGATTTTATCAAATATAGATAATGGGAGATTTTCCAACAAATTGTGGTACGTGATTATTCTAAGAAAATGTTTGTGTGTTTATTTGCACAAATAAAATAACGTTGTTATAAATTTCAGAGTAAAGTTGCCAAATTCCATGTGCAATGTTAATTTCAAGATTAATTGATTGTCAGGAGACAGCACATGCTAGGTATATTTTCCTTTAATTCCCAATATTCAGGTTGCCTTTTCTGGGTTTAATTAGCTTGTTCATTTCCATTAAGCTAAAAAAGGCATGTGCTATTGTCATTGGATTCTTTAAAATGGATTTCTGCTATCGGCATATTTCTGACCCAATTAAAAAAAAAATGCAAGGCAGAGCTGTGGATAAAGCCATTAAACTGGAAATAATGTCATCCATGTCGAGATCAGCAAAAACTCTGGTTTAGTTTAAATAAAGCCACATATTTTCTTTTGACTTTTTAGAGTGTTTATATATGTTTTCACACAAGATTTTCAAGTCACCTTCATTGTGCATGGCACTAGGAACAGCTTTTATGGAAAATGTAGAGAAAATCTACTGGCAATATTCAATTTGGTGATATATAGGGTCAATATGTTTCAGAAATTAAAGAGGTCAGAATCAATAACCTTCAGCAGATGTTCCATCCTGTGATCTCCTCTTGTAATCCCCAGATAGCAGAAGGAGGCTGCAACCATTTCATAGAAGACCTGTTTGTTATGGGACTGGTTTAATAAACTCCTTTATCTTCCATCTGTTTTCCCCATCACTGCTGTTGTGCTGAGGACATGTACCCAAAGCATGCACTGGCTATTCTTAGCACCAGCCTTTAAAGATTTGATGCTGACTGGCCTAGTTAAAACATCTCTTAAATGATGTTATTTTGAATGTGGCTTAAAGCAGAAAAGTTACATTTGACTGATGTGCTTCTGCTGCTCATGTCCAAGTTAGCATGGGAGAATTGGGAAATCATTTGCTAGATTCAGCAGGCAAAGCAAGTTGTCCTTTCTTTCCTTCTCTGGCAGTTGGATAGTTGTCCAGCCAGAGCTCTTCCTTTGCTGTGAATGCAGCACAGTGGAGCAAAATGCAGGGATGAGCAGCGGCAAGAGCTGCGGCAAGAGCTCCCTGGTTTGGGACAGAGCTCTGATTCCAGTCTGGAATTCACGTGCTGGGAGGACTTCAACCTACTACCCCCATTCATCTTACTGTTGGCAACCTGCTTAATTCTGGGAAAATGCTAATTTATGTAATACAGTTCACTTCCTTTGCCCACGTACTCATATACCGAATCCCAGACCTCTCGGTTCCGTGTTTGTCATGTAGGTATATAGATTTCTGGGATTTGACAGCTCTACAAGGTAAATCTCTAGTCTGAAGTAAGTTTTGTATTGCATCATTTGCCTTAGGAAGGAACAGCAGCTTAAAACTGCTATAGATTATGAAAAATCAAGTCTTTCAGTATTTACAGTAAAAGCAACGTATTTACTTTGCATTTCTGTGTAGGCATTTTAAGCCTTCTCACGAGCAACTTGGGGTAACTCTCTGCCCTTTGCCATCCTCCCCTAGTGCACGGGTGAAGATGATGTTTTCTTTTTGTCATGGCCAAGTTGTGGGCCTCATTAATGAATCTCTCATGGAGGAGTAAATTCTTTAAACTATGACTCCAAAGGAGTTATTTCGTGGATTTCTCTCTTTCTCCCTGTTGCAGTTTCTGCCTTTAATTCAGTATTGATTTTGTCCTTGATCTGTTTCCTGTGAGTGTTAGAGTTGTTTGTTTTTATGGGGTGTGTTTGTCCCCACCCCACTATTTCTAGCCTTTGGTATGATAGTGTTTTCCCAACCTCATCAAGGAGTATTTTCTTTCCTACTTATTCCAGGTGAAGATATGGTTACATTTACCATCACAAACATTTATGGGAGGGGGGTTATGGAGGACATCAGAGAAAGATAGTGGGGGTTTTGGGGGTTTTTTAACCTAAAAAGGCCATTTGACCTTGTGTGTACTACAATTTTAAAGTGGCAGCCTAGGTACAGAATACACAGTATAGCTGGGTTGTGGGTGGGATATATGCTGCGTTATCTTGGCTTGTCAGTAAGTTAATAGGTGATTGTAAGTAAGTGAATACAAGCAGGAAATAATTCTGGGTAACCCTTATGAGGGCCAGAGTCAGAACCAGCCATTCTGGGATACAAGGCAGAAGCTGACACAGACTTCCTCATCTTTCTGCACGTTGGTTGTGTACATTTTATCTATGTTATTATGTTAGACCTTGGCAATTGGTGGTTTAACCTCAGAATCATCTCTGATGAGAGAAAAGGATGGGCCAAAGTACTAAAAGAGTAATATTAAATGAGGGAGTACAGATAGAGATGATGGAGGTGAGTGATAGGACAAAGACTAGAAAACATGTGAGAGAGAGTTCATTGTAGGAGTCATTGCATGAGAATACACATAGGAGGAGGTGGAGCTTGGCGGGTTTCAGGAGGCTTGAACCAACACTTAACAGTGAAGAGCATTGGGAACGGAAATGAAGAAGAATTGTGTGGGAGATGAATGTGAACACCTATTTAAAAAAAAAAAGGAAGGAAGGAATAGATAATGGATGTTAATGACATGGCAGCTCTTGCAAACCTAGAAAAAGATCTGAAGAGATAGCATGCAGGAAATGATTTGTAAATTCTTGTACTGCTCTGGGTTTCTTTTTCATTTACTGATTACATTATGCTTTACACGGCTATTTGAGTAGTTACGTGTTGCTGAACCTGGACAGGAGATTGGCAGTCATTAGGGTGGCCTGTAAAGCCTTTGAATATTTGTTGGTTTTCTTTAAAACTCTTACTTCTGAAATCATAATAGTCTTGGTGTGTGCTTGGTCTATGTTTCATTAATATTTTCAAAGTAACTTTCTGTTCTTACCAGTGCAGACTTAAAAAATTAGAACTAGATACAAGCATCTTCATGACTTAGACACAGGGGCAAAGAAATGCATAAAATCAAACCACATGCTAATTATAATCCTTTACAAATTAATCTTCAAAAGGTCGGTCTTGTGGGATTTTTATTTTAATATTGACATAATTAGATTCCTCTTAAAAGATAGTTTTCTGATGGGAACAAGAGACAGAAAATCCACTGGAATCTGCCCTTGTTGGTTGACTACAGTATACACTGCTTGTCAAAGAAATATTTCGAGTTCAGGTGCAATTTTGCATTTACTGTTGTGGTTTGCCAATGAGTAAGTCATTTCATAATAACTGAGAAGCATGTAGGCTGAGGAGTTTGTGATGATAGAACAACATAGTGTGAGAGTAGAAAGAAAGGAAGGAGGAACAAGAAAATGAATTTTCAGTGTGACAAGACTAATGTGTGGAAATAAATATTAAAGGAGGTTCCTTTTATTAATTAAATGCCTAAGGTATGAATTGTTTTGAGGTTGCTTGTAAACTGGTTTCCAAACTATTTAATTACTACTGTACCATTCATCTCACCTGTCTCAAATATTAATCATCAAATGGTAAAATATTATCCTTTAGTAGGAGGGTAATGTCAGAAGCTGAAACTCCGGTTCATTAAAAATTCTGTCTCTCATCATGACCTTATAAAGTGCATGCTAAACAAAATAAATACAATTTTTTAAAGATTCTTGTCAATATTAAGAAATTAGGGAACATAGGTGTGAGGTATTCTTGCCTGCATGAGACATACATAATACTTCCTTAGTGCGGAATAATGCAGTGTTTGCTCTATAGCATTTCATTTGGGAGTTGATCTCTAGGTGTAGATGCTGCTGTGAATCAATGACAAGAAATTTACAATTCAGCAAAACTGTCTGCTTTGATGTATCGCCACGTAGCAAATGAATCTGTGGAATCTGGAGGAGTAGGTATTTGTAGTGCCTCCTTCAGAAGGCAGTTCTGCAGGAGGTAGGTTTCTTTTGCTGCGGGAGAAAGGAGGAGATCTGGACCTTAAATGTGATAGGCTGGTGTTTGTTATGAGAAGTGAGTGACTTCAAGGATGAAATTGTTAATAACTGGTATGAACAGCTTAAGAATCCGAGAGACCCGCAACCTCATTAGAGCTGAGAAAATGCAGTGCTCCCTTTGCCTTGCATAACCCGAGGTTCTGAAGAAGGGCTGAACAGACAGGTGGTGTTTGCATGCAGATTATTACAAGCAGACTCAACTAGTATGAAATGCTCAAAACAAATTGATTCAACTAGATCTTGGCAAGAGAAAGATTCAGTGATTTTCATGCTGTTTCAAGAACGAGGCTGTCCTGTTTTGGAGACCTGAGGTCAGCAACAATCTATCCAAAATAAGTGATCCGATGTCGAAGAGGAATTCTGCTTGGTCTGTTTCCTGCTTTTGCCATGTGGATGAAAAAGAACAAACTGCGAGTGAAGTTACAGGTTGAAAACTTTTATTTCCTCAGTTGCCTCCTGTTTTCTTTCCTAAGTGTAGCATAGTTATTTTAAGTGAAAGGCACTTACTGGAATTTAGTGGGGTAAGCATTAAAAGCTTTCTCATAGGGGTTGATATTTAAATGGGTAATTATTACTGTTTCCCATGTTCTTGTGCTTTGCCATGTATGAAATTTTTTAGACATTACACTTTCTAAATGAAACATTTAAGTTAATGGCTTCTTCAAGGAGAAGCTAATATTTGCATTCATCTTATAATTAATCTTATATATTTTGCATAATACAGAACAATGCAGAACTTTTTTTCAGGCATTATAAGATATCCTTTCAAATACACACTCTCTCTGGATCAAACTTTTTCTTTGTTTCCGGTGCTTTTATAAACTAGATTGTTATTGTCATTGTGCATTCCAGGTTATGTTCTTAATTTAGAAAATCTGTAATTTAATTCGATGAAATGGCTTTTTTGTTACCTTGAAATGTGCACAAACCTCTATACAGGTTCCACTTTTTGAGTCCAGATATATTTTTAACAGGATTTCTTAGCAGAAAAAAATATATCTCTATTGGAGATTGTTATACTGAAAATTACTGCTGGGAGTAGAACGAGCTGCCAATGTTGTTAACTTTGATAATCAAAACAGAAAGGAGGGAAGCATTGGGAAGACTTTCATAGACTGATGCAAGTTGCATAATTTTGAAACTGAGCATAGGTGCATGGAGAGTAATCAATTCATGCGCCCCACTGTCTTAACTTTAAATTCAGCAATCTGGAGGAACCCTTTGGGCCATTCTGAACCCCCTTCAGAACTGCCTGCAGAGTCCAGCAGGAGTAGCTGTAGAGGTTTAGTTTTTTCTGGTGGAATGTCATGCCAGAGGAAGTCAGCAGAGCCTGAATGTGTTCTGGGAGCAGCATCTGTTTTTTCTATGTTAGTTTCTTGTCTCAAGTGAGCACTTTTTGGTTTGTGGATGGCACTTGGAAAAGCTTTGTTACTTTCTTACCCAATTAGTGCCTTTCAGTCTGTAACTAATAATAAAATGTCTGTCTCTCTTAGGTGGTGGCCACAAGTGCATACAAGTTTTTTGACCTTAAAGAGTGTTGTGAAGGACTCTTGTCTCTAAGTCATGCTAATAAAAAAAATTCAATCTTTATAATTACCGTGTTCAGTGTGTTCACTAACAAAGTGTTGAAATAGAGAATTAGTGTTTGGGGTGGATTTTACCTTTTGTTCTAATTCCACTGTTCTCTATAGCTATAACTGTAAATAAATACATAGATTATTATTTTAATAATTTCTCTACTATAAATACCTTTTATTTTTGTTAACCTGTATGAGGCAGTTGGAGTATCCAGCAAGAATTATAATTTAATTCCATAATGTATTTGGTAGAAAATGTTCACAGAGGGACAACAACTTTCTCTGAATTTTTTAGTCTGACATGTCTATATCATGCACGAAAGATGCAGCAACTTTAAAAGTTAGTTTTCCAAATCGGGGTTGTTTTAGTGGCTGACCTTGAGGTTCATAACTTACTTGAGTTAATTGTGTGCAGAAATATGAAATGTTCATTGGAATAGGAGGGGAAAAAAAAGGAGTAGTCATTTTAAAACAAGTATTATTTTCCTTTCCTAACTGAAGCTTAAAGAAACAGTTCTGTATTATGCATTGATTGGAGAATTGACATTTAAGTAGAAACTTGATGTAGGGATATAAAAAAAGCCATTCAGTATCTGAGGTACTTCAGTGTCAACAAGGTGTTAGTAGAGAATTTTACCTTCTTTAGAGTGAAATACAAGTATTTCAGGGATTATGTCAGACAAGGTCACTAGAGGACTGCATTGGAAGTCAGTAGGGTGGGCCCAGAACAGCAGAGCAGTCTAAATCATCTTTCCTCTGGCATTGGGTTTGATCAGGCCCACTATCTGATGCTGAATTGATTAGGATGGAGAGGTGTTTGGGATTGTGTGTATGGGGGTTTTTGTTGGATTTTTTTGTGTGTGCATGTCTGTAAAAGGTTTAGACCTCATTCTATTTTGTAAACATTAATTTGAAACAGTTTTATTTATCAATATATCCCAAACATTTAATAATCTCTTACTTTTCATCAGTATGGACTATGTGTGGGATAGGAAATGATGTAACTTTAATTTGTTCTACTAAAAATGTAGTCATGTAGTTTGGTGAAAACACTACCTTGTTTATTAAATTGGTACAGTGCACTAATCCAGCTTTTACATTGATCCAGTAAATTAACTAAATTACACATAAATACCTTGAAACAGATGTTTCAAGACTTACCTGAACTTTCCAGCCTAATTTTTCAAAGGCTGGTATTCTCTTTCTAAAGTCATGTGTACAGTGTGCATTTCCAAGGTTGTGGGGTTTGGGGTTCTGAGTAGCAAAACAGATACTGGGCAAGTGTCAGCTTCTGGAACTGGCGTTGTTACACTACGCTGTCCTTCTGGTGATTGCACAGTAAAAATGTGGTTGGAGTAATTTAATTCATAGGTTTAAATTATGTTTGATAGACCTATGAATATAATTAAACACATTGATTTTAAAAAACACATAATATTTGGTCTCACACATATAAATTTTAAATATTTTTCAGTAATTGCCTCTCTACCCCAATTTTGTAAATTATTTACGAGTTTTGGAATGCAAAAGGAGTGAGTGGTGAAAGCCCCACTGATATCTTGCGTTTTCATCCATAGTTTGGCCAGTAATACCCACTTACTTGTCCAAAGGGGATCAACTTCCCTTAGTTTCACTTTGTACAGACTGTTTTTCATAGATTCCTACCTTAAATGCTCCAATCTGCCAGGAAATTTCACCGTCTTAGATGGGAGCTTAGTGACAGCCTTTATCCAAGCGTTCTCATGTGGTCCTGTCTTTGTCAGTTTCACTGAAGGTGTTGGGAGAAGAAAGAAGGTTTAGATTCAAATTACTGCTTAAAATACCTGCTTGCACGTGTGTTACCGCCTGTGCCGTACCAGTACTGTGTACCAGCTCTACAGAGCACCTTAACAGAGCGCTGTTAAATGTAGTAAAAGGCCTTTTTTCCTCATTTGTTTTGCCTCTTAGTGTTTTCCTCTTTCATCTGCTTTTCCCCTTTTTGCTTTTTCTGTCCCTGGTATGCACATGGTTTTTTGTCCATCCTTTCTGCTGTGAGGTTCCTTTCTCTTTTATAGGTATCTATCGTTATTCTTCCTCTTGAGGTCCAGGAGGATTTAGGTTCTATAGTCAGAACACTTAATATACATCAACACACTAATATAACGTTTTGTGTTCTGCAGGTTGGGAATCCACGTGTTGAGCTCACTCTTTCTGAACTTCAAGATATGGCAGCCCGACAGCAGCAGCAGATTGAAAATCAACAGCAAATGTTGGTTGCTAAGGTACTAATTATATACAGATCATAATAAATACAAATTTCCTTCAACATATGCAAACAGAAGTTTTATGGATACAGAAAAAGATGATAATTCATTCTAGATAAGCTCAAGAATGAGGTTGAAAAATCCATCATTTTACCAAGTTAATCTTGGTAACTATACAATATTTCAGTGTAAATTTTATGTCTTTATAAAAATATTGCTAGGTTTTGTTTGTCTCTCTTGTGAGGCCTACTTTGTGGTCTGTGATAGGCGGGCTTGACTCTGTGCTCATCTTCAGCAGCTCCTTCAGCATAGTAGTAGTGGTGTGAGATGAGAATAGACCCACTTTGTATATATTCGTGTACTACATTTCCAGAGTCTCTGAGATGTAAGAATCAATGTATGTTTTCAGAGTGGGGAGTGGGTTTAATGTTTCCGACATTATTGTAGCTGTTAAAATATACGTGGGATGCTTGGAGTACTTAGGAACCAGCATACCAATTCTGTTGTTCATTTTTGATGGAAATAATGTAGAAAACAAAATATTTTGCTTTGTGTGCCCAGCAGAAGCACTGCTATATAGAACTGGAACATCATCTTACAGTGGGTCAGCTTGTTTAAGATGGTTTGTTAGATGCATTTTGTTGCCTTTGGGAAACTGGATAACAGTGTTCATTTTGCAACAGCAGGAAAAGTGTTAATAGCTGGAGAAACCAAATGCCAGCAGAAGCTGCACAGTTGTGTTTGAGTTTTCAGACTAGGGTTATATTTGCACTTTTATATAAACTTGATACTTGGTCTAGAGAATCTTGAATCACTGCACTAAAACAGATTTTTTTCAATTAAAGTTAGGATTTTTCTAGGAGGGCTGATACATATTTTAATTAGGCACAACTTTGAATTCTAGAGATTAAAAAGATTGACTGATCATAGTAATGGGTTTTTTTAAATTAACTTTTTAAAAATAAATGGGTAACAGGTACCTCTTTTCTAAAAACTGGTTTTGTCAGGAACAACGTTTGCGTTATCTGAAGCAGCAAGAACGTCGTCAGCAACAGTCAGTTTCTGAGAGTGAAAAGCTTCAAAAACTTAAGGAACGTGTTGAAACCCAAGAGACAAAGCTGAAAAAAATCCGTGCCATGAGAGGACAAGTGGACTACAGCAAGATCATGAACGGCAACCTGTGTATGTGGAATTTAATTGAACTTACTATTCACTGCATGACGAGTAAATAATGCCATATTGCCAGTCAATGTAGCATTGAAGCAGGATTTTGGACAAAATGTTTTTTTCCTCTTATAGAGAGTCCTGTGTTTCTATGAAATTTATATGTGATGCAACTTTTTTGTTTGCTTTATAGTCAGGCATAAAGTCAGAGGAATTCTGTTCTGTATCTCTTAGGGAATAGGTTCAGATTAGATGTTAAGAAAAAAATTTTCACTGAAAGAGTTGTCAGGGCCTGGAACAGGCTGCCCAGGGAGATGGTTGGGTCACCTTCCCTAGATGTGTTTAAAAAAGGGTAGATGAGGTACTTTGGGATATGGTTTAGCATAGGACAGGAACAGTTGGACTTGATGATCCTGAAGGTCTTTTCCAACCTTGTGATTCTGTAATTCTGTGAACATGACTGTTGGCAAAAAAAATTGTATGTGCATACATGCACTAGATTTAAAGTGTATTCTATGTATCAATACCTGTAGAATTTAAAAAATCCAACTTCTGCTTTACTTAATTGTCTTTTGTTACTTTTATTGTGTTAATTTTAGCAACTGAAATTGAGCATATAAGTGCCATGTTCCAGGAAAAGCAGCAGGAGCTACAGGCTGCAGTGTTAAAAGTGGATCAACTTACTCAGCAACTGGAGGATTTAAGGAAAGGAAAACTGAATGGGTTTCAGTCCTACAATGGACAAATGACGGGTCCTGCAGCAGTAGAATTAAAAAAGTTGTATCAAGAGCTACAGGTGAGTAGTGGAGAGGTGCAGTTTGGATTGAAGCCTTGAAAAGACAGAATCAAACTCCGGCTTTAGCTCAAACAGCTATAACCATACTCCACTAAAATCCAAAACACACATATGCTTTCTATTCTTCTTTCATTAAAGATCAATCTATCCAGTATTATCATGTATCATTGAGTCAGGATGGTAGCTGTAGATTTGTGAAAGTTGCATTACTGTTCTTATGGGGGGACATTTGATTCTGTGCCATTTTATAAACCTGGTGTTTTGCAATGCTGTTAATCTGTGAGGTTTTAGTTACCATATAACCCTCTTTAAACAGAATTTCATTAGCTTTAAAAGCTATTTTGTTGTTGTTTGCACACACAATACAAAGTATTCAAGTGTTCTGAAGGGTATTTCTCAGCCCTTAACACTGAAAAACTGAATGTTGACATGATTTGGTATTTGTTTTAATCTCTCTTTAGAAAATAAAATTTTAAAAATTCATTTCAATAGTTTTCTCTTTTGCAAAGAACTGCGTGTAGCCAGCTCACTCACATGTCATCCTAGCTTGGAGACTTGACTGGACAGTGAATAAAATTAGTTAAAATACATTGTGAAAAAAGAGCTATAATGTCTGCTGCAAATAAACAAAATACATAGGAATTAACACGTTTTAACAGAATCATCAAAAATATAAGCTGCACCATATTCCCTGCACTATATAGTGCTCTATAGCTGCAGTATATTCATACCCTGTATTGCTATCATAGATCTTCTTCCAAAAAGACTGGTACATGTAAAGTATACGTCTCACAAGAGTAATTAAATATTCCATTACACTGAAATTTTGTCCAGGCAATGCTTGATTATGTGCCAGTGTGTCAGGATTTGAGGGGGGTTTTATTTACTTGTGTACTTTATTGTGATCAAGGCCAGAGCTCTAATATATATTTAATATTTCAAAATTAATTTTAAATTCAAAATTTGTCTCGTTCCTTTACACAAGCATATGAAACATAGAAATTAATCCATTGCATGTTTTCATGAATTAGGGTCCTTTTTCCCTCTTTTTCCCCTCTCCCCATTTATGCAAGTCATATAGAATCATAGAATAGTTTGGGTTTGAAGGGACCTTTAAAGGCCATCTATTCTAAGCCTGCCTGCAGTGAGCAGGGCCATCTTCAACTAGATCAAGTATTTCTAAGTGCAGTGATGCTCAGTAGAATAAGATTTCTCTCGTTTCACAATGATCCCATACACATTTATCAAGACTTAAATTGCCCTCAAGGTTTTTTTGCATGTAACATTACCATGAAAATTGCAACAGAGAGACAACACTGCCAGAGTTATTGAAGGTATAAAAAAATGCCAGTGGGAAAGCAAGAAAAATAATTATAAAGACTGTCATGGTTGATTTAAACTGTAAAGGTAGTCCATCCCCTAATCTTACTGGAACCTGCTGTGAAGGCTTCAGTTTGATCCCCATTTAGAGAGGGAAATCTGCACCCAGGTACTGTGCTAGGAATTCAGCTAACTTCCCATCCAGACATCAAGTAGTTTCGTGTGGAACCAGAAACAACCGATAGCGTAATTTTTGTTGCAAGCTTTGTACCACTCAGTTTTCATGATACTCAAACTGTCTTGGTGGTTTAACAAACACTTTCTGTGATTTTTATTTTTCATGGTGTAATTCAGTTCTGAAATGTCTTTGGGCCCAGTTCTTCAATCCATTTGCTATAAATAGGATGCAGCCTGTACGTGTTTAGTAGGTATCCACAAGTTTACTAGGACATTCTTTTGCTGCTTTCATTTAATAGTTCCTCATGGTTGGAAATGTAGGAGCGTAACATTAGACATGTTAAAATATAGCCAATCCAAGTTTCTCTGGGTTTTCTAACACTGTATTAAAAACCAACTTGACAACAGACAAAATGAAGTAACTTTCCTAACAGCTTTTGTTTATTTTGGGGTGTTTTTTTAATTTTTATTTTATTTTATTTTTTAGATTCGTA
This sequence comes from Porphyrio hochstetteri, assembly GCA_020800305.1. Lineage (NCBI taxonomy): Eukaryota > Metazoa > Chordata > Aves > Gruiformes > Rallidae > Porphyrio > Porphyrio hochstetteri. The sequence continues at coordinate 60,532,888 of CM036908.1, read as the reverse complement.
ACAGGCTAAACCAGGAGCAGAACTCGAAGCTTCAGCAGCAGAAAGAACTCTTAAACAAACGTAACATGGAGGTGGCTCTGATGGACAAGCGAATCAACGAGCTGCGTGAACGACTGTACAAGAAAAAAGTTGAGGCACGTCAAAAAGAAAACATTCCTGTAAGATAAATTGTTAAAAGGGCCACACTTTAGTTTAGCAAGACCCTATAAAAACTACATAGAATCTCACTTTTTCCCAGCTGAGGAGTGCAAGTACATCTAAAGAACCTTTTTTTAAAAAGTAGAAAGCTTCAAAAAGTTTTAAAAAGTTTTAAATAGCTTTAAAAAGTTTTAAAACTATTCTAAGGTTTTTCAACATCAGAAAGCAGAATGTGTTTCCCTTTATTTTTCTTTATGGCAGAGATCATACTGTATTAAAAACTATGGTAGTTTCCTTCAAGGAAGGAAAATGTCATCATAGGCTGTGTTTCAAATCATGAAAGCATAAAAAGTTTGGGGTCTATAAAATACTGATCTTCTAACATGGAAAATTGATAAAAATTTTTTAAAACCTGAGAAAGTTAGTCATAATAGTGTTTCAAAAAGAAATCAGTTGCACCATAGACCATTTCTCTAACAACTAGAGATCAATTCTGGATTCTTGATTCTGGATTCTTGATTAAAAATAAGCAAAAAACAAACCCCAAACAAAAATTTGATCATTTTAGCCCATTTGCATAAAAAAGGCACAATGAAAGAGACCTTAGGTAGATAAAGGTTTCTACAAGAAATGTATGTGCTGTTAATTTAGGGAATAAAATGTGTACTTTCTACTTTTTTTGAGGGGTAGAGTGTGGTAGCTTAATTAAGGTTTCTTAGTTACAGTGGATTTTTCTAGATAATTAAATTTAGACCTCCTGTTTGTGCACAAATGCTTAGATTAAATGGAAGTTCGTGTTTCAATTTGTCTGATTTTTAAAATATTTTTTTAGTTGAATCGTATTAATGGAACTTCATCACCTCAGTCATCTTTGAGTGCTTCAGGAAGGGTGGCAGCAGTCGGACCTTACATCCAGGTTCCAAGTGCTGGCACTTACGCTGTACCAGTAGATCCAGTTAAACCACAGTCTCTCACCATTGCTTCCAGCTCAACACATGGAAGATCAAAATCTGGTAAGCACTTAAGTGTGGTGTTTATAAGTAGTGGGCATGGTTTGGAAAGGAATAATAATGAAAAGGAGTAGTCCTAGGGGACCCAGTGTTGGCATAGCCTCTGGAGTAGAAGAGACAAGTTTTAGATGTCTTGATACTGTTCTGGAAATTGGACATTAGTTATTTGATACAAAGCAATTTTGCTTCTTTTCATGATTTTTTTCTTACAAGACAGAATATTTTCCTTGAAACTTTACTAGCTGGTACACTGCTAAAAGGAGTACATGGCCCTTCACAGGTTCTCTGTTCTGTCCTTAATAGCTTTGCAATTAGTTTGTGTGTTTGAATATAATAATGAAATCAACTTTGTGGTAAACTATATTATAAACAAGTATTTACAGTGTGTTGCTTTTTGTCAAGTAAAACAAAACTAGCGAACCAGTAAAAATAATACTGCTTCTCAGAAGGAGACTAAATAGAAAAATGTGATAAAACTATGTGAGGTTTTTGCTCCAGCTGAGATAGGAGAATTTGTGGTGCTTGAAGCATTTCTGAAATGGCATAACCTTGGCATTGATGGTGTTTGCTTGTTTCTGCCTTCATTAGTGAAGGAGCTGCCCCTCCAGAGTACTCCGCAGAACTTGATGTCCAAAATTGTCTCATATATCCTGTAATGAGTAATAACATCTACATTACAAAACAGAATTACTGTCATTATTTTTTTAAGTGACAGATTTGCAATAGTTTGTTTTCAGACATGGATTCCCCTTCAACATGTGGGAAAGGGCAGCTCATAACTTTTTAAGTTCACCAACCAAAAATAATTCATCATTTTGTAAATATGAACCTCAGAAGATACACATAGCCACTTCTAGACTAACCTCAGGAGTTATGAGATCTCTGAATGAATGATAACTTTTTTATTTTATAAAAGTAATTATTCTACTTTAGGACTGTCTCTGTGTTTATTATTGTGAATTTACTTAAGTGAAGTCCTGTAATATAGGTTTATGTAAGGAGAAGCTTATATGCTCCCAGGAAGAAAAGAACTTGATTATTTTTTTCAACTGTCATGCTTTTATTTCTCATTATCTGAGTGTTCCTGTTCTAATTTCTCCATTGTCATTGTTATAATTTTTCCACCACTTTTTTTTCTTTCTTTTTCTGTGTAACTGGATCTGCCTTGGTGTGTCCGGTAGAGACAGACTGTGGGTGTGTGAAAAAATCTCCAGACACCTGGAAGGTTTCTGATTTAGACATAATAGTGGATCCTATTCTGTCACCTCCCACTTCTCTTCAGTCTGCTGTTCACAATGTCATCCGTCTGGCACCTACTCTCTTTGACACCCAGCACTGTGAGTCCGTAGAAGATCTCTGGCTAGCTAAGAACTCAGTTTTTAATATGGTCATCTGAGCTCTTGCATACAGATGCATATTAAACAGCATCTTTAGAACTTGTCTTGTGGTCTGGCATGCAGAAGATGCTGTGGAAATGTGAAACTGTTCAGAAGTTGCTTTTCGTCTTTGAAAGAAACAGATTTGCATCCCTGGAGTACTGGAGTAGTACGCTAGGGATGAAGGTGCATTGAAAATCCTTGAAATTTTTCAATTGTTATTAGAAAATCCATGGTAATCACCAAAGCATGTTTTGGTATATCCCAGATTGGACAGATGTGTAACATAGAGGTTCAGCTTGGGTTACCTTGTGGGAAACTGAGTTTCCATGCTGCACTGGCCCCAGAGGTGGGATAAAAGTTCACTCTGCCCAAGTCAATAGCAAGAATCTTGCTGATTTCCGTGGGACAAAAATGTTAATACTTGGTTTGCACTTCGTTTGCTATAATAAGTGTCCTGGATCAAGACAAATTTTTAGGTAAAATCAGCAAACAAAACATTTTCTGTCCACATGTCACCGTCTTATTTATGTAAATACGGAATGGACTGGTGGGAGCTGAAATACTCCAGATGTTGGGTAGTCTTGCAGGCAGCAGAAGGTAAAGGTATGATTGGAGGTGAAAACTAAGCCAGTTAGCTGGAATAACTACAGGGTGGCTGAGAGCTGGAGCTAGTGAGGGCTTGTCAGAAGGGCATTGCCATCAGATGGGCAAGAGTGGGACCTGTTCAGTCATACCAAAGGTAGGAGAAGGCAGATGCTGTTTAGTTGCCTCCTCTTAGCACCTATCATGCACAGCCTCTGGCACCTTGCACTGCAGTTGCGGATTGCAACTGCAGCGGAGTTAAGTCCCTGAGATTCAGCTTGGGCTGTGGGAGTACATGAGGGGTGCAGTCATAAAAAGGGCATGGTAGTTGGCAAGTCTGCCTTGTTGTAAGATGAAGGATGTGAGTGTGTTATCAGTTACCTTCTGATGCTTATATAAGCAGAATGAAACATCTACTTACGTAGGTGAGAGAGTCTGAACTTCCAGTCTGTTACCTCAGAATTTGGGGATGAACATACTAATATTTGGAATTGGAAGGTTTACAAAAAGGTTTTGTGTAACTGATTTTCTAATAGAAGACTGTGGCCTTGTATTTGCAGGTAAGATTATTAAATTCTTTGAGATTTTTACTGTTGTTTCTGTAAATGCTTTCTTAATAGCTAAAATTTTGGTCAGAAATGTTTTCATGTTTAGTGAGAATCAGTTATAACACCTTTTACTGAGCTTAAAAACAAAAGTCTTGCTGAACCATAACCTTACTGGAGCTATGGAAAGTCCTGTGTATTTTGCACAGTAAATGTTAATTCAGTGAATACTTGGGAAATTTGCCATTTTTTAGTCAAAGTGTTTAAAGAGTCATCTGTTTTGGTCTTGCTCTTGATAACCAGATGATTAAAACAAGAAAAAAATCCCAATATGTCCAGTTCTTGGATGTTGCCAGTACTAAAGCTGGGCCTCATTACTTCACTTCCAGGTAGTTTGCAAGTGTAAAAAGTGGTTTCTGGACTATATGCTATATATACTGCTACATATATATGATGTATACACTGCTATTCTCAGTATAAAAATATACAAGTATTAACCTTATTTAAATGACTAACCACAAAAATACTCTTGCTCCAAAGTAATTGTGTCTCAGCATTCAAGCTTAGTTGATCTGGAAAGTTCATGCAGCATTGTGTATGGAACACCAAGGAATGGGCTGCACATGTAGTTTAAAAATAGCTGCTATGTAGCTTAAATGAGGAGGTGCAACTTCTTTTCTTTTTTTCACTTACAAGTGACGTGATTTTTACAAGCTTATAAATACATTTATGAGCTAATAGTGATTTTGCACTCATACGGTGAAAACATTGGGTGGTAATTGTCAAGAAATCTTCAGTTTGTCATTTCCATGGCCAGGGAAGAAAAGGATAAGGCTCATGGATAGACAGTAGAGCGGTGATGTTAAATTCACTGTTATGAGACTATTCCTATGCATCTTATTCTTAGACTATCCACTATACTAGACAGAGGATGGCAAAAAATAACCTTGCCAATTCTGTTCTCTAGGGCCTTAAAACTGAAATGAAATGGCAAACTTTGCCATAAAATACCCAATTTCCATTTGATGTTGTCTTACTGTGGGGATCAGAAATATCAGTAAATCTATATGCACCAACCCCACCTCATTTTAGTTGTTATCTAAGTGCTCCACTAAAATAATTACAGGCAATAGGGAAGGAGAAGTAATCTCTGGTCTCCTCAGAGTAAGAGAAACCTGAAGTTCAATCTTTTAAAGGCAAATCAAAGCCTTAGGATCTAACCAGAGATCTATCTAGTTAGTATAAACCAGATTGAATTATCAGGCTATTTAAACTCGCTTGCTTACTTAGAGAACAGAAGCCAGTCTCATGCAGTTAATGAAGTAACGTATCAGTTTATCTAGGAATTCATTAAGGATTTGTTGCCTTAGTTTATGTGCAGATGTGCATGATGTTTTTGCATATGATGAAGATCAAAGCCCATGACTTATACCTTGACACTGAGTTGAAGTTGTCAGCTGACTTTATAGTTTTCTTTAAAATTAAATCTCTGGGGCAGTTCTGATGAGATGAGTATGTTGAGGAAAAACAAAAGGTAGGTTCACCACCACTTTCAGCAAAAGAATGTATGCTGCTGTTCCACCCCATTGTTGGAAGGAATTAATCTAGTAGTAGTTTAAATTTGGAGTAAGTCCACTCAGCTTGCGTAGATTTAGCATTTAGCATACTTTGACAGTGTCTCTCCATAATACCAAAAGAAATATGTTGAAGCATTTCTATAAGGATATTTGTTCTGAACTTGTTTGCCTTCTGATAGTAGAACATGCAATGCTCAACCCAAAATTTTAACCACCGTTTTCTATAGGAATTTTCAATAAAACTTGAATGTCAAACAGTAGCAAACAGCATGTTACATGCAGTGGTTTGGCTTTTGATATTGATTTCTGAATCAAATGTTAATAGTGATTATCTCATTTCTGGAATCAGATTAATCCTGTTGTAATCTAAACTATTCAGTTTCATGTGTTGTTCTGCTTGTTTACAACGGTGGTGGAGATTATCTTTAAATGTAGTATTTTTGTCTGTTTTCAAGCTAATGATGGAAATTGGCCAATACTTAAACAGAGCTCAACCCCTGTGGTAAAACCCCCTCAGATCTCCAACACAGACTGGAAAGAATCAAGCATGGATACTGCTTTAAAACAAGGAACTATATCCAGCCAGCCTTTGCCAACTTCGGTATTAGGAAGTACTGATAAGCTGGTGGGTTTCATCTGTGATGTATTTGTAAATTTGTTTTACTGAAACAATGAACCTTTGACTTCAATTGCTGAACTCACCTCAGTTACCTATGCATTCGGTTTCCTTGCTCATGGTTATTTAAAAAGTCACAGAGACTATTACCTTTGTATTCCTCCCGTTCCTTTCTGTTCTTATCACATCACAGGGGTGGATTTTTCCAACTTCAATAGTTTGTATTCCTTCCTGTTCTTTTACACATCTGATCTCCCCTTTTCTCTCTCCTTGCTTCTAATCATCTCCTACATCTTCCTATTTCTCTAATTCAGATCTTCCTTACTACTTTTCTATGGTGTAGATCGTCACTTTTTCAGTGTGCTTTTATTCTCACAAAAGTGAGTGCACTGGCTGTGTTTGTCTGCACTTTTTTTCTAGTACTTTATGAATTCTTTAGGACTATATTCTTTAAAGAGTAAGGACCTTGTCTTTAAATAGTTTTGGTAAACTCTGTTATCAGATACATGATCAACTAGATACTGAGATCCAGAACCTAGAACAAGCTATGCAAATAGTTTGGATTCATATTAATGTGTTGTAGCTGAAGATGCCTTTAAACAGTGGCCTCTGTCTGACATATGATGATGTCTTATGATAAATCCAGGTAGATTCATATCTAGTGATTAATGGACACAAGTTGTTTATATTGACTGCTTTGCTGTCACATGTGTTTTGTTGAATGAGGAATATTCTTGCTCACAAGCATTTCATTTCATTAAAGGGCATATACTTTTTTATTGCTCTTCCACAGGGGCTTGACCTGGGGAAGGTTCCACCAACAATTCCTGGTGTAAGCAAGCAGTTGCCTCAAAACTATGGAACATATCCAAGTCCAGTTCCCTTAGGAACAGGTTCTACAAATTCTCTAGAAAGAAGGAAGGATGGCAGCCTGCCCAGACCTGGCACAAGTATAACAAATCGGCAAAGACCTGTTCCACTTCCACCGCCAAGCAACGTGCATCAGCCCAGTTCTTCACAACAGATTCAGCAGAGAATTTCTGTACCTCCCAGCCCTACATATCAACCGTCCGGTCCCCCCTTGTTTCCAGGAGGAGATGGCAGGCCAGAGCTCCCTTTGACTGTGGCAATCAGACCTTTTCTAGCTGATAAAGGATCACGGCCTCAGTCTCCCAGAAAAGGGCCACAGACAGTGAACTCCAGTTCCATCTACTCAATGTACCTTCAGCAAGCAACACCACCAAAGAATTACCAACAAGCTGTATACAATACCTTAAATAAGTCAGTAAAAGCAGGTAGAATATATTTTCCTTTATTTTTTCCCTTTGGAGTAGACTGTTAAGATCTATGTGTTTGGCTTAGTTTGCTTTCCATATAAGTTTGAAAAACTCATCTAAATCAGTGAGAAAAGATATTTCTGTGTGTGCAGTCTGGCAGAAAAATAATCCCATATATTTTGGGGGTAATAAGTAAGAGTACATTCAATTACCTTTTATATAAAACAAGATGCAATTAGAACAAAACAGTCTGGATACTCTAGCGATACTTTCAGAAATAAGTTGAAAAAACAGTGTCTAGAGAGGAAAGTTTTTCTCCTTTGACTGTTTCTTTATGAAAGAGGAAAAGCATTCAGGGGATTGCTTGTAGCTCATAATTGTAAGAAGCATCACGATCACCAACAGGTCAGTATTTATTTCTGGTTTGATAGGTTCCAATATTTATTTTTCTTCCTATATTAGTGTCAAACAAGTAGCAACAGAAAATTTTGTACAAATTTTATTATGTGATTTGAGAAGTTCTTGACTGTTTTCCATCTTTCTCTTCTTCAGTTTATGGAAAACCCGTATTACAATCTGGTTCAACTTCTCCCTCACCCTTACCATTCCTCCATGGCTCTTTGCCTGCCCAGACTTCCTCACAGCCACCATCTCAGCCTCCGACTGAGGTCTCTGAAAAAGATCAAGAGCTGGAAAATGCTCCACCATCCAGTGAAAATAGCAACGTGGAAAACATTCCTCGTCCTCTCAGTCCCACTAAGCTCACGCCCATTGTGCATTCCCCCCTACGGTATCAAAGTGATGCTGACCTTGAGGCTCTGAGAAGAAAATTGGCCAATGCTCCTAGGCCATTAAAGAAGCGTAGTTCTATCACTGAACCAGAAGGCCCAAGTGGGCCAAATATACAAAAATTATTGTATCAGCGCTTCAATACTCTTGCTGGAGGAATAGAAAGTGCTCCTTTTTATCAGCCAAGCAATCCACAGGACTTCATAGGCATCCTAGCAGACGTGGATAATGGAAACACTAGTACCAATGGCAATATAGAAGAACCTATTTCCGTGCAACCTACAGTTCCTGTTCCCGATGAGCCACCCCCTTCGTCAGATGCCAATGACAATGAGTTACCTTCTCCTGCTACTGAGGAACTGATAAGCACTGAAACAACAAATCAAACATCTGAGACAACTGAAGATAACAACAACAATCCTGCTATAGTTCCCTCTACTGAACAGTCGCCCAGTCCCACACCTGAGGTCAGCTCTCCAGTAGAAGATGAAGCTCCTTTGCCACCTGCTGTTCCTCCTCCGCTTCCTCCAGTAAGTAACAAAGCAAAAAGAACTTCTGTGAACTGTAGCATTAGCTGTGTGTCGAGGCAAAACTGGAAAATGGTAAGCTTATGCTAAACACTGCATTTGCACTTTGGTTTCATGATACTAAATGAAAACCAGGGGGGCTCAAAGGCAAATTCTGATAGATCTGTTTACTACTGTAGCTGGTTAATAAAGGAAATACACATCCAGGCAACAGGAGGTTGTATGTGTACTTTAGGCTGTAGGAGGTTTTTTGGGATGTACTTTTGTAGGACTAATTCCAGGACCTAGGATTCCATTGATGTTTTTCCTTTCCACGGGCCTACAGAGGTAACTGTATGGATGAAACCAAGGCTAAGCTATGGCAGGGGGGAGCTTTTAGCTCTGCAAGCAAGTGGAAACAGCTGTTCTGGGAGAAGTGCACTCCTGTTTCCCTCTCAGCAGAGGGATATGAGACCAGGGCCAACAGCAACACAGCTGACTTGTTCAGCAGTTTTTCTAATGGGCTTGTTGCATAATTTGAATTGCTTCCAAAGTCCCTCCTCCAGCCGCTCGGAGATCTCTTAAATACTTATCATTACTAAAATCTACAGCATTTAGAGAGCTGAAAGTAGGGAGAAAGATGGTATTTTTTTTTCTTTAGTTATTGGCATGACTCACTTGAACATTGGTCTCAAAGAATTATCTCCACCTTTTGATTCAGGGAGGGACCTTTGATTCCTCTGATAATTTGACTGCATTGTGCACAGGGCCTTGTATGCGTTTTCCATGAGCACAAGTGGACCAGGATACTTTTGGGAGAATGGAATATGCTAGCAAGAGAGATTACTCATACTGCAAGAGGTTTATTTTCCAAACTGAAAGAGCGGTACTAAATAGGAGCATAAATGAAGATGGGATCTTACAGTGCTAGAGACAAAAAGCACTCTATAAAAGCTGTTAATAATAGACTATTTTTTTCTGGAAAGTGACAAGGACAGATGTGAATCATTCAGAATATTCTCAAATCACTTTTAAATGTGTTCCAGATCTTGAGGATGCTGCTTCTGGTTAACACCAGCTAGACTGTCACAGAAAATAGCTTCGTGGTCTGTACTTTCTTTCCCACAGCACAACTCTTTGGTACTGACCTATAGCAGATACTTTTACTAATTCAGGGCAGATATTCCTCTGAGTAGAGACTGATACTCAGCCTTAATTTTGTCATGCTTTCTAGTCTAAGCAAAACTTTTGACAGTGTCTCAGACAATCCAGCAGAAACACATTCAACTTATATCAGATAAAATAGTGGTGTTCAAACCTCTTTGACTTAAGTACTTTGTTCCTTGTACTCACTACCTGTAACTAGAAGCTGCTGATTGTACTGGCATGCTTTTTCATTTTATAACTGGGTAAGCTGCAGTAAGATTTCAAGCCTTTCAGACTGTATAACAGAAATGTTTGCATAGTTCTAATTACCATCTAAGGAGGATGGGATTCTTAATCTAGTTAAAAAGTAACTGTAATTAATAGTTAGTTAACAATTATTACATTTATAATACTTACTCAACCCAAAACTTTGCCTTCCAACCTTCATGTCTACTCAGACAAAACGTACCAACTTGAAGAAACCTAACTCAGAAAGAACAGGCCACGGCTTGAGAGTGAAGTTCAATCCATTAGCCCTCCTCCTAGATGCTTCTTTGGAGGGAGAATTTGATCTTGTACAACGAATCATATATGAGGTGAGTTTCTAAACAAGGGCAACCTCTTGAAATATTGAGGGTAAGGGAAAAAGTGCTGAACTATTTTCTATTTTCAATAGGTTGATGATCCCAGTAAGCCAAATGATGAAGGAATTACACCTTTGCATAATGCAGTGTGTGCTGGTCATCACCACATTGTGAAGTTCCTGCTTGATTTTGGTGTAAATGTAAATGCAGCAGATAGTGATGGGTGGTAAGTGTCAAGTTTTTTAACTTCCAGGTTAAACACCATTTTGATGCATACTTAAAGTTATTCAAGACCTGTTTGGGGCAACAATTTCCTCACCCCCAGCAGATGAACGCTTTGGAATCTCTAGGTGGTGACAAACTCAAAAGCAAGGTTACATTGTGCAAGCACAATTCATTCATAAAGTACATTTTGGTTTTACTTAGTACTACAGTGGCACTTCTTGTTCAGATGCTTAGATAATTAAACTGTAAATAACAAATCACAGAAGTTACTTTAATCTTCACATAATCCACCACAAATTTTGGTGTTCTTAAAGAATCTGGTCGTACAGATAGATGTAGGATTTAGGAACTGTTGGGAGGGGATGTGAAACCTTGCTGTGCTGATCTGTTTTGCCCTCACATTGTTTAACCTTTCAAACTTCCTCATACTGGAAAATACCCTTTATACCCAGTAGCTTTGTAAGCTACAGAAGTCAGTTATTTGTTCTAAAATCTATTGTATTGTGTTTGGCTTTACTGGAGTCATGTGAATCTTGGAATCCACTGCAGTTGCTTGACAGGTTTTGGATCATGCATACATATGCTATAATCATAAAGAAGAATTACCTTTAAAAATAGACAGGCTAAATTCTATATTGCAAGACAAAATAGGTGGGATTCAGGGAAGTTTCTTTTTTCATGTCTATGTTTCTGCTTTATTTCAGGACACCCTTGCATTGTGCTGCTTCTTGCAATAGTGTTCATCTCTGTAAACTCCTGGTTGAATCTGGGGCAGCTATTTTTGCTTCAACTATAAGTGATATAGAAACTGCTGCAGACAAGTGTGAGGAGATGGAAGAAGGTTATATTCAGTGTTCCCAGTTCTTGTACGGTAAGCTGTGACACTGCTTCACAAACAAAATCGGGCTTTTCTGAAATTCATCCTTTTGTCCCTGACCTGCAGGAAACATTGCTTAGGCCCCAGGCATGACAATACTGCACATCACCTGTTCTTTCAAAATGCTGAAACCAGAATGCTCTTTTCATGATTGCATCCCTCATAGTCCTTCTGTTCTATGAGTTACTTCACAGGCTCCTTCTGCTGTTAGATTTTTGAAGTTTAATTTGGTTTAATTTCAAGAAAATGCTTCCACAGGTAATTCGGACAGTAACAATGAGCTGTCAGGTATTTTGACAGATACATTCCATCCTCCAAATGCACACATTTCTAGCAGATCTAGATCACACAAAGAAACACATACACTTTATGAATCATTAAATTACAGAATGTGTTTAGTCACTAAGATGTATTTGCACAAAAAGTACCATGACGGTGAAGACAAGAGGATACAAGCTTCACTAAGGTTCTGTATCTTGACACTGCAGATTTTGAGGTTTCAAGCATTACTGAGTAAGGCCTCCTGTAGAAAGCAGGCCTGTGTGAAATACACAGCTGCTCTGTAAAGCTGCTCAGCTCAAGCATTTGTAAAACTGTTTCTATCCTCGTTTGAATAAAAGGTTGTAGTTTCTTTTGCATATATAATAAAATTTTCAATTGGTTAAAAATATTGTGCAAAATTTGCAGTTACATTTCTGAAAGCATTTCACCATGGAAGTGCTGAAAATCACCCGTGAAATGTTATTAATAAGAAACTAATGTTTGGGCCACAGTGTCCACACTAAGGCCCTGAGGGAAAGCTGGCCTATTTGACCATCTCACGTGTTCTCTGATGTGTTGTTACCAGGAGTGCAGGAGAAGTTGGGAGTGATGAATAAAGGAGTGGTGTACGCGCTCTGGGATTATGAAGCCCAGAATAACGATGAGCTGTCGTTCCACGAGGGTGATGCCATCACTATTCTGAGGCGCAAAGACGACAATGAGACGGAGTGGTGGTGGGCCCGCCTCAATGATAAGGAAGGCTATGTGCCTAAAAATCTTCTTGGGGTAAGCTCTCCTCAAGTTACCTTCTCCCTTCCTTTTTTGGTTTGGTTTTTTTTTTTCTTTCTTCCTGAAGTAGGAAACCAAGATGGATCTTGGGTCAGCATCCCTAGAATCCCTCAGTGTGTCATCTGGGCACACTGCTATGAAGTGCTGCAGTCAGAGTGTCCTTATTCATGCTGGCCTCTATGTCATTGTAAACAAAAAGGTTACACTTAGGAGATTAGTGCTGGGTTTTGTTTGACAAGTCAGTGTATTTAATATAGTTTATGCTTTAAAGACCTTGTTTTTCCCCTTGCCTGAAGTATAGGGCCGCTGTGTAAAGTGTAGTGGCTCCATTAGCTTGGAGCTCTGGCCCAGGAAGCTCTTTAGGAGAATGTTTAATACCTGTCACAGGATAAGCAGTAGATAAATAGATATGTACAAATTTAAATCAGAAGAGCTTTGACCATGACACCCAAGATGTTCAGGCTGCTCTTGGTCAAATGGAACACTGCTGTTATGAGAAACCAGGAATGGCAGGCCACTAAGTAGAGAGCTACAGAGGATAAAATGCATAAGAAAACCTTATAGAGCAGGAAATAAGCTCTCTCTAGGGCTTGACAGGGGCTCTGCACTTGGATAAAAGCATCCTTTGGTGCAGTCTGGCATCTTGAGCTAAATGAACCGAGTCATTTTCAGAGCAGCAGTTCTGCTCCTGTTGGCAGGAGTAAGTCAGCCCTTGGTCTCCTGCTGTTTCTAGTTTCGTTTTTCAGAAGTTACTGAAGAACATGCTGTGACTCACAAAAGCTTCACTCCCCCAAAAATGCACTTTGCATCACCCAACTCTTATTAATAAGTACCCCCTGGTTACAGTTAAATTGATTTGTATTTAACATGGTGTCACCTGCACACAGCCTAACATTTTTATTCTGTTTTTACAGTTATATCCACGAATAAAACCTAGACAGCGAACCCTTGCTTGAATTCAGTTGTACAACAGTGCAATACCACGCTGGTAACTGGAAACTTAAAACATACACTGGAGCCATCATTTCTGATTATTCCACACAGAGAAACAAAACTATGAGATTTAGTTTTAATGGTGCTTTCTCTTGTTACATGGACAGCATCTGAGATTTTCCAGATCTGCAGTTTGTGAATGAGGATTGTTTCTATGTGACCCGCCACTGATGAGGGGAGCGATATCTCCACTACCTACAGTGTTGCGCCAGCTGTCGTCTGAAGCAGTGTTTTAAGTTCCGTGGTAGGAGCTTTCTTGTGTTAGATGTTCAGAGGTGTCATTTGCGGAGTGCAGATATGCTGTCCAGTTTGCTCCAACCCCACAGTGACTGTCCCACGTCAGGATTTTGGGTATTTTGTTTGATACCAGTGAATGTTGAGTTCTCATTACTGATCAACTCTTTGGGTTCTAGGACACAAGATCTTCACCTGTTACATGCATAATTAAGTAGTCACCAAAGCTTTATGAAGGCTAGGATTTTAAGTGGCAACATGCTCTATGCTTAAATCCTAGTCTAGACAACCCCAACAAAAGCTTTATTTAGTCTAGCATCTAGTATTATTTGCGTTTAGAACCAAGCTAGAGGTCTAACAAAACAACAGTATTTGTACACTTTTCAAACCCCTACGCACTGTTTCACTTGGTGTTTTGTTTTCTTATTACTCAGCCTACAGCACCAGTGTTACCTCTACTCCTGTAAAGGTTCCCCTAGTAACCGCCTGAGCTTGTCCGGCCTGGACACAACCGTTAGTACTGAACTTGCAGCAGCTTAAGGGATCTGTACGTCTGCATGGATGGAAGTGCAATAGTTGAAAAGGGTGAGAGTCCGGTGAGGGTTACACTGTGTAATTTGAGGTCTGCCTGAGTCAGTCCAGAAGAAACTATGAAAGACTGGGTAGAAGTAGGAAGAGGGATCTGTAGATGGTAAGTCAAGGAGAAGAAAGAAACAAGGCTTAGAGAAGGATTAAGAAAGGCAATAGCTTAATTGAGGACAGTTTCTGTGGTTCTTGGCAGCCCACATCTGTTGCCAAGGCAAGTTATGCAATAATCTTTCCACTACGTTGTAGTTTAAAGCAAAAAAAAGAAAAAAAAAAGCACTTCACTGGAATTTTAATTGTACATGATTTTATATACCAAAAGTATATTTTGAATTTCCCATTATAAGTTTTAGCTGTATTTCTTGTAATTTTTCCCATTTAACAGTATGCAATTTGATTAATTCTTCATGTACAAGTTCTGTGTATAATTTATATATCCATTTCTGCAGTGCTGTAACTTGCTTTTACCACAGGTTAGCATTAACTGTATATATTGTGGTGAAAAGTGAAAGGGTATTATTGTTGAAGACTTTGCTACATGAATGTGATGATTTCAAGAGGATACGCTAATTTGGAGAAGATGTACATGTGCACAATAAAGTACTGCTAAGGCATGGCTGAGTTCTCTGGTGCTTCTACCCCAGTACCACAGGAGCTGTCCCCAGTGACAGCACAAACAGACCACTGCTAGCTCACTGTGGTGTACCTGTTACCTCACGCTCCCAGCTGCACAGAAAATGACTTGCCAAACACTTCTGGAGCCTCCTTACACCAGCACTCCAGCTGTGACTAATTCATACTTGTCTAGAAAAGCTCTTGAGGGCCCTTTACACACAGGCTGACAACTCGAGCCTTGTGTGCTTGTTTACTCACATTTTACCGACGCAGGAAGACAGAGGGCAGAGAGATGCTTGCTGGAGGATTCATCCCAATAGTTGAACCAATTATAGACATGCAGGACAAAAATTAGGGTGCTGTTTATAAACAAAAGTTTCAGAGGAGAACTCACAGTGTCCATCATTAACCAAGTTAACATACTGCAAAATGAAGTATCAATCACCTCCTTTTTTAAATAAGTGAATTAATTTATTCATATTTGTACATTAAATTGTATACAATTTCAGATAGCATTACAGTTAGATTAACAAAAGCTAGTTACCAAAAAGAAAATACAAAACTAAAAATTATTCTGGAAGCTTATTTATTACAGAAGAAAAGTTTCAAGATCCTGTTCATGTAAGTCCAATTTGGTTCTATGTGGTGAAAGAGATGGCTAACGTGAAATGTTTAAAAAAAAACTTCTATAAAATCATATCTAAGGCAGATTTTATTGTACATTGATTTTAAACATTTGGATAGAGGGAAAAACCTGAGATCTATACCCAAAAGCTATTCTCTGCAGAAGAGACATACACGTTGGTTTGCTTTGTGCAGCAAACAGTATATATAATTGTTACTATAAAAGTTGTGCTGTACAGAAGCTGTAGTGCAGGTCACTTTCATATTAAGTGCCAATAAAGGCTTAACAAAATATACAAAGTCTTAAAAGGTGAGGCTGTTTAAAGCATTAATTGTATACATATTGCACACTAGAGTGAATACTCATGGTTCAAAAAAAATACTCACATTGTACTTGCCAGTTCTGACATAATGAACCACACTGGAATGAGAAAGGGTCAAGAGTAGCAAGTGTTACCAGCTGTCAAATTAGCAAAAAGGGAGAGGCGGGTCCGTGGAGGCTGGTGTCTTCCTTCAGGTGGCCACAGTTCGCTCTTCTCACTGGTCCCGGGACTCATACAGGAGTTTCGTTGCCTAACAAAGGCAAAACATCACTGCAGTTAACTGAAGTTTCACTCGCAGCCACCTCACCTCCTTCCTACCCCTCCAAAAGTTTCCTTTAAACCCAAAGCTTTAAGTTCCTCCTCTGCTGTTTCCCTTGGCCTGAGGCATTCGATAGCATCTGGGAATGTTTTGAAATGATGTAAGGTTACTTTAAGTCCAACCTGAGGTCACTGAGAATTTTTAGATTGACTTAAATTGGTCAGAAATTACAACTTCTGATCAAAACTGCCTTGGAAGAAGCTAGCAGCAGTATTTCTGAAGGGTTGGTAACCTGTCCAAACATCTGTTACTGTGTTCTGTATCCTGCCTCCTTGCAGAGCTGTGGCGAGGTGTCCACTTTGCCTCAAACTATAGGATGAACCAGCCACCTGTGATGGGAACAGGTGCACATTCTCCAGCTGCAAGTGCTTTCAGTGCCACTACCTACAGCCTCTATGGCTCACTGCACCCATCAGTCACCCAAAACTCCTGCCAAAGGAGACAAACTGGCCAAGGGGTGTTAAGCTTAGCCACAAATACTGGTTCTTGCCGCATCTGCAGGAGGTACTTTGCTAATGAAAGGCGAGAACAGGTACAGAACAGGCACAAGGACGCACTGAATTGCCCTGAGGACAATACAAAAGTGCTCTGTGCTGAACACATAATAAATGCCAGGGAGCTGAGTAACACTGACACGGAAGGAAGCAAGCAGCCACACACTTGGGTTTGCAGACAGCTTGCCGATTACAGTCCTAATTAACTATCAGCAGATGAACAAAGTTCCAGAACTGGTTGGGGTGGGTTTTGTCTCCCATAACTTTGGCTTAGGGAATAACACACTTTGGTTTCCCTACCAACACAGTGCCTGGCAACTGAAGGTGAGGCACCTTTCCATGGGGGCCTGGCCACCCCTCTGTTCCTGTTGTCAGGAATCTACAATCTTCATCAAGTAAGAAAAACAATCAGCTGAGTTTAGGAGTATTTCATAACACACATTCTTCAGTGAGTAACAAAGCCCTAAGGAACTTGAAAGCCTAATTCCTACTTCTTTTACTCTGATGCCAGACCTAAGATCTTGGGAAACCCTTTGTAGTGCCTATCTTCAGGTACACAAAAGTAGTCACACTCATTAACAGCCATGCACAGCTCGCGTTTTTAAGGCTCTAAAAGCCTTAAATAAAAAATCATCCTGAAAAGGCAAACCCTAAGGCTGACTGTCTAGACCTCAGTGCTACCAAGTGCTCCACTTTCTTCAGCTTTCTGTACATTCTGCTTTCTTTGCTCACCTTGTGCATCGCTGCCAGCCAGCTTGCCGACAGCTTCTTGTTACTGCTGAAGTCTTCACCAGCTGTAAATTTCATCTGCGTTAGCTCCTCTGATCCTGGTACCTTGTACTGCAGAATCATACCTATGGCACGAGTATTACCTCCTGGAAAGAGAAATAAAATCTTGAACAGCAACAGGTTTTACCAACTAAGTAACACAACCTCTTCTAGCTGATAACCATGGCTGAAAATAAACCGTGTCGCTTGTGTCTGCAGGTGCACTGACAACTGCCAGGGCCCAGGGTGCAAGCGCCAGGCATTGGGGTGTTCTCTGGCAGCCCCCAAGGCAGAACACGTGTAAGCCACGCTCCAAACACCCTCCTGGGTTAATATTACTGTGTCTTAAGCAGATACAGTAGCTTCTAACTGTAGCTTGCGGTTTGTAAACTGTGGCAGCTTGGAATGGTACCAAAGAGGGATCCCTGCTCCATCCAAAGTCTGGCATAGCAGTCAAAAGTCCCTCCAAAGCCAGCAAGGGTTGGGTAAGACGCTTACGCAAGATTAGGTAATGATTGGACACGTCATGTACTTCCTGAAGGAAATCCACTACAAAAGGAAATGTACTACAAAAGACACTGCTCTGGAAACAGTGTGATAGCGAGATGTTTGTATTTCTCTTCCTCTGGCTGCAGAGGTTAAAATAAACTAAAGTAAAAATACAGAAGTTAAACTTTGTTTAGAATGCCACACTTTATTGGCATTGTTTCCTGAAGCATGGGAGTCTGAACTAAGCCCCAGGCACAGCCCCACCGTACAGAGAAGGTCACTCTTTGCAAAGCTTTTTAAAAAGAAGCGTCCACAAGAGAGGGCTTCTGGTGGCCACTGCTGCAATATCCAAGCAGCCAAACAAAGACAAGCTCAATCTAAGCCAGCTGATCAAAAGCTGGCAAGCAGTCTTTATAGAAGTAGCTTTTTGTTCCTCTTCGAGGATAAACTGAACTCCAACTTCCTCACTCGCTCCCTGGCCAGGCTAACAGATTAAGGGACAACCTCAAGATAAACCAGTGGAAATCAAACACCTGCAGCCCTGACCAGTTTGCTCGTGTCTGGCGTGGCAGGACATTACCGAGTCATGCTGGACACACCTTACATGACAAGAGATTCTCACTTCTTTCCAAGATGTGCAAAAGCAAGCTGTTAACTGTCAGTTTGTTTGTTCAGTGAAAGCCTTACTGGACAGCACTCAAGAAGTGTATTATTCATCCCTGCTGTACGCAATTCACACCTCCGCTGAAGCAGGCAGTGTGTAACGCTCTGTGCCACTAAAGATACTATGTCTCATCTTCCCTTCTCCCCCCCCAGCACAGAGAGTAACACCCATGGTCTAAAGAAGGCCTTGAGTTTGCATGGATTAGTTCTCTTCCAACACGCATACAAAACATTCACTCTCAGTTTATTACACAGAAAGATGGGAAGGAACAGATACAGGTCAGATCTGAACATAATTTTAAGTTGAACAGTTATAGATCGAGCAATAAAACCAGCACGGCAGAGGAAGACAGACAGGAGGGGGGTCATGACAGCATGCTTAGGTGAGTCATGCTCAAGGTACTGGTGATACCTTCAGTAATATGCTGGCTCTCCAGAAGGCTGGTGTAAGTGTGAATATCTTTTTCTACCATCATGAAGGGAGGCAGACAGGCAAAAAGATAAAGCAGTCAGAAGAGCAGCGAACGAGAATCTACAGGAGCATTAAGTAACTCAGCAACACACTGAATAATTTGAATATCGGGGCAAGTTTACTGAAGTTAACGTGCTGTACTGACTGAACACTGCACGGGCAGGCTGTCCGGTGAGAAAGTTCCAGCAGTGACAGAGGTGCTGCTAAAGAACAATCATTAAAATTCCTGACCTTGTTTGTTCTCATTTCAGTGAAATCATATTCAAGTTCATCCTGAAACACTCTAAAATCTGGTAAAAGATGAGCAGTAAGTAGCTGCCCGCTGATTCAGATGTTAACAGTTCTGTTGTGACACCCCTTCATCTTGAACGAAATTAAGAAAGAGTACTGTAATCACACACACCCCCTCACAATTGTTTGTACTAGCAGAAGAGAAATCCCAGCTGGATTCTGAAATGGAAGCTCCTAGGGGCTAACAGTTCCCTCCTCTGAGCTTCTGAATCAAGAGAAAGGATCAGGACAGATGATAACCCCCTGTACTCAGGTTTACTGAGAAGCTCTCCCACATTAGAGCTCTTGGATAATCTCCCAATTCCTAGTTTTCCCCCAAATCCCAGTCCTCACACAGACAGGGTTACACACACTGTGCTATTCTGTGAGCAGCTGCAACTAACCCAGTTACACCTACACTGCCAATAAGCTAGAGATGCACAGTTGAGCTTGAACAATAATTACAGCTTCAGGGATTTTTTTTTTCTCAATGGTTAATTTGTATTCAGTGAAAAAAAAATATTACCTCCAGGAGTAAATCCCTCTGTAAGTATCTGAACAGTTGAAATCTGTATAATTTCAATTTCATAGTGGCTGTCTCCATCCAAAACCAGGTATCTATAGAACAGAAGAAAAACATTTTTTAGAAAATAACAGGGCTTTTTTCTACAATATCAAGTCCAAATTAAAAAATAAACACACTCTCTCAGGGACTGGCTGTTATCTGTTCTTTGAGATGGGGAGGGAGAGAAAAATCTAGCAAGAAAAATTACTTTTCATTGAAGTTCTTCACTTAGAGGGAAAGTAACCCCATAAAACCTACAGTTCAGTTTGCCAAGAGCCCCCTTCAAAATATTCTTCCAAAGTTCTGGGGGAAGAAGAGAACGCCAAGTCTGAAGTGTTCCAGCCAAACAAATTACAGGGATGACCAAAGCTTTGGCTGCAACACTGAACAATACAGTGCAGTGTTACAATCATTCCAAAACAAGCTTTTTTCAGTGACCTTTTCCTGCCCCCCACATCCCCTTCTTACAATCCTTCCATCAGCTGGCAAAAACTCTGTCCCAGTGGCACTGAGGCGCATCACCCATGAGTGGAGCTCCACCATTCCATGGCATTCTGATCCACGCTGCTAGTAAATTCAAACCAACTTACCCCAATAAAGTTGTACCTACCCTTTCAGTCCCATTGCTCTCTCCAATATCCTCTTAATGTGTTACTTTTTGTTTAGGTTATTGGATGATAATATAGCTGGAAGTGCAACAAAAATCTACTTTACAAGTGCAATTTCTGTCAATCTTTCTCACCTCTGGTTGTTGGAAAGTCGACAAACCATAAGCTCAGGTTTATCAGATGTTCCCAGAGTTACAAAGAATGTAGCACCTGGAAAGAAATGTTTTAGTATTCTGATGCAGAGTTTGGGAAGAAACATTCAAGTATCAAAACCAGTAGCTAATTCTTACTTACTGTACCTACTAACATTGAATTGGGTGGATTAAGAGACTAACTGAAGCATTAAACTGATCAATATCAGCAGAACACTCAAGTATGAAAAGCTGATCTTTAATTACTGTGTTCTGAATCACAGGACCTTTCACAATTACTATGGAATTTCTCCCACATGCTGTAGAAATACAGATGATATCCAAGATGAGTCTTTTAAAAATAAGCGCAGATTTGGAGATGGCAAAAATAGGCAATCAAAGACCCTATCTTGTCACTGTAGCACGCACTATTGCTTCAGTGTTCTAAAATCTGTCAGAAGATACTAGTAGCAGGATGTGACCCTCAGCTCTGTGCTTAATGAACAGTAAAGACAGCTCTTTCTCATTACTGAAGGCTGGCTCAGTTGTACTTTGAGGTCAATGAACTTCAGTTTTCATGCTTTGTTTCTTCCTGCTCAAAACAACTCCTTTGACATAGGAAAGTCATCTTAACTACATTAGTGAAGTGATTCATAATTCAAAATAAAGCAGGCTACACGCCTAACCGCTTTATGTCCTCCATGCCTCACGCTCCCTGTATTACCTAATCCCAACACCATTGGTCTGGGAAATATAAAAACAACACACAGCCCAGCCAAACAGTCTGTAATCCACCTCCACAATCTGAACCAGGCAGCCTCGGAGCGCTCCACCTCGCTCTCCAGGTCACAATTTCACCCAGCTTCACTGACCCCTCAGCATGGGCTCCGAGGCAGCAAAACTGCAGAGGGACAACACAATGGCCACCTCTCTGCCTGAGATCTACGGCAAGTCAGGAACGGCTTCCAGCTTTAATACAGCATTACAACAACCCATCTACACCCTGACCTGCAAAGCAGAGCCAAGAATGATCTGTGTGTTACAGAGGGCGAGCATACTCCTTCCTGAACCTGCAATCTCCCTCGGAACATTGTGCTGATCAGATGTGTGGCTTAGTTTACCGATTACACGCACTGGTGTCGTGCTGGGAGCCCATCAAAAGGCATCAAACAATCACAGAATACTTTAGAAACTGAAGACTCAGCTCTCAACATAATTGGAACATGAATTACTGTATTGCATGTAGTTTTAATGCTACACAAAAGTGACCACTTGTGATGCTCTGCCATCAGCCATAGCTGTAGGCCACGGATGAGATCAAAGCTCTCAGATGAAGCTAAAAACAAGCACTGTGTCTTGTTAGAAAATATTAAAATATTCTCTATCATTAAGTATTTTTCACCCTTATTTAATGAAATAGTAATATGACTAGAAGATGCATTAAGAAAAACGCCAACTGCACACACATCTGTTCTCAGAGGCATTAAAATTCTGTTGTGTTTAATTAAATCACTCTTTGTAAACACTGACTAAGAAGTGTAAACTTTTCCCTAAACAAACGGGTAACACAGAATTATTAACCAGCAAACAAGCAGCATGACAAGCAAAAACTACTTACAGGAGACAAAGCTGCAGGTTATCTGACAAGGGGCATCGCTCTTCCTGCTTGCCACAACCGTGCAACACCGCATTTGAATCAATACAGAATCACAGAATCGTAGGGGTTGGAAGGGACCTCGAGAGATCATCGGGTCCAACCCCCCTGCCAAAGCAGCTCCCTAGCTCATATTGCACAAATAGGCGTCCAGACAAGTCTTGAGTATCTCCAGAGAAGGAGACTCCACCACCTCCCTGGGCAGCCTGTCCCAGGGCTCTGTCACCCTCACTGTGTAAAAGTTCTTCCACATGTTGGTGCAGAACTTCCTGTGCTCCAATTTGCAGCCATTGCCCCTTGTCCTGTCTCCACAGACTACTGAAAAGGGGTTGGCCAATTCCCCCTGCATCCCATACTTAAGATATTTATAAACATTAATTAGGTACCCCCTCAGTCTTCTTTTCTCCAGGCTGAACAGTCCCAGCTCACTCAGCCTTTCCTCATACGGGAGATGTTCCAGACCCTTAATCATCTTCGTAGCCCTTCTTTGGACTCTCTCCAGGAGGTCCCTGTCTTTTTTATACCAGGGAGCCCAGAACTGGACACAATACTCCAGGTGGGGCCTGACCAGGGCAGAGTAGAGGGGGAGGATCACCTCCTTAGACCTGCTGGCCACACTCTTCCTGATGCATCCCAGAAGGAGGAAGCCAGCACAGAGACATGTTCAGTCCTTACCGTTCATAAGCACTTTGAGCTGCTTGTCATAGAACTCCGTTTCCTTCTGCGAGATGAGGGCACATTCGGCACACTGGCGCACCGGATCCACAAAGCACATGCGAGGCAGAGGCACTTTCTTACTGCAGCACTTGTCACAGAAGCACTTTCCGCACCTTCGACAGTGATGCTAAGAGTGAGAGAACACTTTGTTGGTGTATTTACACAGGAAACTGTTAGGGAATAAGTTGATCAAGTTTCTCCAAGAAACAGAACCATTTCTCAGGTGTGAAACATCCAAGATGAGGGATAGGTAAAGGAAATTTAACTGCACTAGAAGTGCAGTAGAAGGAGACATCTAAAGACTCAGCACAAAGGACTGCGTATAGTCTGAGCTATAAACCTTTGTTGCCACTCTGTAAACTTGATTCTCAAGCAGACCAGACAAGATACTGAAACAGCTTCTTCAGCATCCAGTAAAACCTTTGCTTTACTGTCAGTAAGAACAAGAGAAGAGTGGTTTCTAGGTCCCTTCACACTTCCAAGCAAAGATCTTGGGAAGCTTCAACTGGAGATCTTACTCTTCTCCCTTAAAACTTAAGCCTCACGTTTTTCCCATGGAAGCTTAAAGCCTAAAGCTATTTCTCTATCTGAAGTATCAAGCAGCACAGCACAAATCCAATGAAGTTGCAAAATCCAAACTAGTATTGCAACGTGTATCAGCTACTAAGTCTGCAACAAGTGGCCTGTGCTCCAAATCGCTACTGGCGTGTGACAGTCCCAGCACGCCTGCCTGCTGCGAGTTCTCCTGTCAGAGCCAGTACTCCTAGGCAAGCAGGAACCCCTCTGTGCCTCAAAGCAAGTGTTACACAGTTTGATACCAGGAACTGATACTGCAGTTTTGGTCAGTGTTAGGCTTTCCTTCCAAATGCCATGCAAAATTCTCTGGAGTACCTATTGCCCAAGGCCACCTCCATTTACTTCCCAAAGCTAACACAAGTCAAATGCAGCAGCCCAATGAATTTGAGCTTCTCCATCAAATTGCTCTGACCAGCCAACAGCCACACTCTGAACCCATCCAACTAAAGGCTAAAGGAGAAACTACAAGACTTTGGAGTACCAGGATCACTAACTGACATCCTAGTGCTCTTCAGGCCTCCTGAAAATGTACACCTATGGTATAACATGTTCGTTACCATGTCTGGTTTGCAGTTTCTCCTTCCTCTCCCTCCAAATAATCAATCAGAAAACACTGACTATGTCAATCCACTGCAAGTCACACTTTCCCATCTTTCTTCACTCTAACAAGCACATGCTGAGACAGTGTCAGTGTAGTTCTACAGAGGAATGACATTCCCTGCTAAAAATCATTCTTGGCCTTTTTTTGGGAGGCTGATTTCCTTCTCCATGCAAAACCCCAGTATCAGCAGGATGTTTTCCCACGGTACCATTCTGCACACCAGCATGCACTTCAGAGCGATCTGCTCACTTTTACGTAACAAGCATAATTTAATGCTAGTGCTTTCTCATCATACAGAGAGCCTACTTATGGCTCTCAGCAATCAAGGTAGCTTATACTTTCTACTTTCATCAGAAATCCCCTTTTCAAACCCAAGATAAATCCTGTTTTACTGCTAGAACAGGAGGAGAAGCTGAGTTTTGGCTTTCTGCATTTTAATAATAAGGTCCCTCAACATAAGATTGTAACTCATTGCTCCTGAAAACATTGTTGCTTACATTTCCACAACTAATTTTATCTCCCAAAACACAACTGAATTAGTTGATTCCATTTTTATGTCAGTACTGATGCCAGCAGCCCACTCCAGCACGAGTTCCTCTAACTCCTCCTTTGAACGTAAAGCCCTGCGAGTACCCCATGGTTTGGAAAACCCTTAACTGTGTATTATTATTACATGTTGAGCAACATGAAGAATTTCAAAGAAACAACTAAAACAAAAAGGACCTCTACTGGGAAAAGGCAGAACAGAAAGAAAAACTACTTTAAGTTACATCAGACTTTGCACGCTACTCTACTGAAATCTTCTACATTGTAATGTGGACTGTTGATTTAATATTTTGCAAGAGTTAATGCTTCACACTTCACTGATTTCTCTTACCTTTCTGGTTATGAAGTCAAATTTTGTATCACACTGCATACATCTTGGACACTGGAAAACAGTACAAATTAAGATTAAACTACAAGATTTCTGAACTTCCAATCATACTACCACATACAAAGACCGAGCTTTACATTATGCCTTTAAAAGAAAGGCCTCCAGCAAATTTCCATCCTCTGTCTTTTCACCATGGATGGTTTTCATTTACTCTAATATGGACTTAGCAAGACAACGTTATCCCCATTTGTAAGACAAAAAAGCTGCCAAGCTCATTCACCCTAAGGAACACTGCATCTTGCCAGCAATCAAAACTACATTTCAGAACAACTGATCATGCTTAATTACATTTGGCTGTCCAGACAGTCACACATTCCAGAGTCAACTGGTTTTATATAAGTTGTCATCCTCGCTGAATTATACTCTGATGCTCTGTTGACTCTCTAAAACATTGTTTATGTATTTTAATACTCTCAATCCTTGCACATTTTTGAAACACCCTAAGAGATAGTTGGTTTTCTTCCAAGCCACTAAGATTTAGTTTTTACTCCAGCTACAATATATCACTTCCTGAAATGTCTGTCCTAAACAAGCTTATGCCCACACTCCTCCCAAAAGAAAAGCCAGAAAAAAAATTGAAGAAGTTTCTCTCACAACTGAGTAGAATTAAAGGGTAATTTCAGATTTTAAGATTTTATATTTCATTTTAAGATTTTCTAAACTCCACGAAGTGAGCAGTGATTTTTACAACTAGTTTTTATTTTTAAATAAAACTTCTCATTTTTATGCACCAAAAACTACTCTCCAAAGCAATTTTTGTTAGAATTATTTGCAAATAATAGCATAAAATTACACCTGACATCTCAATGAAGAGAGCACAGATCCTCTAGTAAGTCTTCTAACTCTAGAAGCCTAAACTCTTCAAACAAGACTACCTCAGCCTACAGCACACCGTCATCTTAAAGACGGCTGAAGCTGAGCACATGCTATTTGCTAAGCACACAGTAGCCACTGGTGGTTTTATTGAACACTTTTCCATACTTAACCCTTTATCTTCTATAAATTCCTTCAGGTTACATCAGATTTTGTCATCTTTCTGGAACTTCTGTTTCATCAGATACCCAAGCACTGTCATCAGTTCAGTAAAGACAGCGAAGAAAACACTACAGCAGCTAAACTAAAAATTCTCTAGAAACTGTTTGTTTTCTTTGGAAATAGAACGTTGCTAATAACTTGCAACAACATTCTGACATCTAAACAAAAGGTTAACAAAGGAGAGGAACTGCATTTACTGTAATGGAACATGAATAGCTAATTCCAGTATTCTACTTTTCTGAATTCCCCCCAAAAGAGAACAAGAAGTGCTCCTGTACTGTTTCACACAGCCACTGAATTATGGCACACAACCACCCCTCTTCACAGCAGCTGTACAAAAGCTTCTTCTAACGTTCACTGCTGAGTAACTTTCAGCATAAAGCAACTTGGCATTCCCCAGGTTTCATCTCTGTTCCAAACAGTACCCTACAGCTAGTATTGCAGTTTGCTTTGCGCTGATGGCAATTTAGTGCTTTAACTTTTGACGTGTGTAGCTTAAGAGCGTGGCTGGGAGCTGGACCTGGCAAGACTTTTGGTACAGATTTACCAGGAATCTAACTCTTTTTTTTTTTTTTTTAAAAAGTAAAAGCCCAAGCCACAAACTTGGGGGGGAAGGGTGGGGGGAAGCTCTTCTACATACTGTCCTAAATAGACTTCATACACAATGTTATGCTGAACATAAAAATTGCTTTTCAGGAAAGAACAGAGTTGTCCATTCTCTTGTATCCATACAAACACTATAGAACACTATTTCTGAATTCCAAACCTGCCATGGTAGCACTCCCTGATACATGGAGCATTCATAAACAAACGACAATTCCAATGCCACATGGTGGTAGGCACGGCAAAACGGGATTTTCCTACGAAAAATCGCAGTTCTAATGCGAGCAGGCTCAATATACTGCTCCTTCAAGTTAATTCTGCTCTAGGTTACCAAAATCAAGTGAACCTGCTTCCATCATGTCAACTTCTTCTCTGCCTGGGAAGCAATCACTATGGAAAAACACCTCAAAAGGTGAATCCTTCCTGTTCATCCATACGCTGACATAGTTAGAGAGAACATGACTACTGCATCAAGCTCTGTAGATTTAAGGGGCTTCTGTCAGATTTATAGTGCAGAAAGCACAATGTCTGAGTTATACAGGCTTTTAAAAATACTGCAAATCTGAGTTTTTTGGAAAGTAGAAATAAAAAGGTAGGAAATTGGGGGTTGGAACTCAAAGGGATCTTTGAGGTTCCTTCCAACCCAAAGCATTCTATGAAATAAGAAATTAAAATGCATATCACCAGTATCCATAGAATCAACATACCACTAATACTAATATCAGATCACTTAATATGGCAAGAGGAAAAGGAAAGAACATCCAGCAGTTGCTGGATCTTGTTACTAATTTAGAAATATTAAGGGGTAGTTCATTACAAGCAGGGCAGAACTTCTCCTGCATTTGCTGAAGTGTGATAACGACTTTCCCAATCACTTGGATCCAGCCAGAGGATGCTGTTGATAGACTAAAAGCTACAGTTTCACTTCATACTCATTATCTGCGTATGCAATAATAAAACGATTCAAGAAGTGATGCAAGGAAATACTTGGTTAAGCTTGTTAACACAGTGAACTCTGGCAAATGCTAAAGTTCACAAGCTCATCAAACCCACACCTCATGCCCTGCCTGCCCAAAACAGCTGATGCCAGAGCAGAAAACAATGCAAACATAGGGCAGATAGGGCTTATGATGCTTCCTGATACTGCAACTGCATGGGGCCAATTCATCTCGTGAGCTACATGAGTTTGCCACCAGCTTGAGCACAACTCCATCACACAACCAGTGCAGACTCGGAGCACCTGAGACAACACAGGACCCAGTAATGTAAAGCTCAGTTCCCTCCCAGAGCATTATTTACAGTATCAATAACAAGGTGAATAATATAAGACTAGCAAGAAGAAAGTCATCTGTAGTCCCATTTCAGTCTTACACTTCAAAATCCTCAAAATAACTGGTATTTTAAGACTGTATATATATTTTTTAAAATTTAAATCTATTTCAGTGTTATACATGTTTCACAAAACTACTTACTACCATATTTTTAGGCGGTTTTACTTTTAAAAAAAATAAGCCAGTAGACTACTTCTGCGTAAGAAAAATAAAGCTACTGACTTTGTGAGTGTTACTGGCTGCACAGCATAAGCCAGCGATATCTGAAAAGCCAGATTAACATCTATTAATGCCAGTCTCTTGTGTTAGAGCAAGAACACTTCCCCCTCCCCCACTTACATCTGATGCAGTCACAAAAGCAAGCGTTTCTGATGAATTCATTTACTAAATAACACTGTCTCTTTAAAATTCACTTTATTAATAAAAACATGGGGTTTATAAGCTTCCCTGCATAGCATGTACCTGCTTTATTTAAAGAAGAAGTTTGTAACATCTTTGGTAATCATTAACTAAAGGGATGTCCGAACTTCAATACACTAAGAAACTTAATAACTTCACAAAGTTATTACAACTTAACAAACGGATTTTAAATGTTTGCCAACACTACACTTCCTCTCAATAGCAAATATCACTGAGTCTGACGCAAAAGCAACATTTAATCAGAAATCAACACCATCAGCCCTCTGACCACAGGCTACAGGGGAAAAGTTGAATATTAAGGACAACAAAGTTACCTGTAGTACAGCTGTAATACAGAATTCAAACTAAACACACACATCAGACTGATCTATCTAAAATATACGGACTGAATTGTTAAATATATACAACTAGATTAAATAAATCCCACCACGATCCTCAAACACCCTTCAGTTGAGCAAAGATGGTACTATCTATGACACTGAGTTAGAAGTACCTTCTTTGTTGTTGGTGGGGTTTTTTTAACGAAGCTAGTCTGCTCTAATCATGGACTACTGAAAATAAAACTGTATTTCAGCAGATCAGAGAGAAAGCTAATCTTGATTTAACTGTTACACAGATTATATCCACTGATGATGATGATGTCAGGAATTGGGTTTCCAGGTGTCACAAGTCAGCGCACGCTGCAAGTCACCTACGCAGCAAAAGCAGACTCCACACAACACAGAGAAACCACTTACCCAATAACTGCTCAGACTTTGCTACCTGCTCCCTGATAAAAACACACCCCATCAGCAACACTCCCACTGCACCACACCACCTATGGTGCCGGCTGAGCAGGAGCCCAGAGAGCTGAGCACCAATACCTTTAATGACACTCGGCTCCAGACACTGAAAATTGTGTCTTATCCATACTTCATATACTTCTGACAGCCAGTTGCTACTGATGACAGGGAAGTTGTTGTTTGTTTTATTCTCCAAGGACGGAAGATAACAACTTGAGACAATGCCCACACGATATTTTAACAGAACACTTATTTAAGCTGAAAAAGTCACTTTCCCAAAAAGGGTTGTTGCCAAAAAGGCAACTAACTAGCCACCTACCTTAAGGCTGCAAAAGACTGCCTCTGTTGCTTGGGCTGCACACTAGCAGAGAGAGCCTTGTGTTATTACCTTTACACAGAGCTTTCTACCCCAAGAGTTACTGGGTAGGGGCAAAATTTTCTCTCTCATTCCTAACCAAGGAGGACATAGTGCTCCCATACAAAACAGACCAACCGTGTCAGTACCTGGCAAAGACTGACTCTGTCCAATGACTCCCTGCTTAAATTCATATTTGCCCATCAAAAATAAATCTTAATTCTGGCCACATTTAACAGCACTGGCATATATCCACACCACAGGATGTGAGCAACAAATAAACAACTGATTCTAAGTTGTACTAGCATCTAGCTGTGGGAGCTGGGAACTAACAACGCGTGGCACATTAAATTCCATGTGAGACCGGGATCACACAGTTTACTTGAGAAGTCTTTAAAGGCAAAGCTGACTGAAAGGCCTGAGCTGTCCGGCAGTCATCCAACGCCAACACCACCCACACAGGGAACCAGGAGGGCTGTTCTAACTCGACCTTACTGCCTTGTCACTCTTCGTATCTTCTTTTAGGCCGTCACGGTGCTCAGCACCCAGAGAG
Organism: Porphyrio hochstetteri; assembly: GCA_020800305.1. Classification (NCBI taxonomy): domain Eukaryota; kingdom Metazoa; phylum Chordata; class Aves; order Gruiformes; family Rallidae; genus Porphyrio; species Porphyrio hochstetteri. Next base: position 60,502,873 of record CM036908.1, on the reverse strand, counting down.
AATGCTTCACTGAGCGTTAACGCGGCAGCGCTCGCTACGCTGGTAGCTCGTTAAGCTACTCGCTAATGTATGCGACGGGCCCGCACGTCCCCAAAGGGCGAGCGCCGGTCCTGCCCTGCCCCGACAGTCCATCAGTCTCCACGGACTGCGGCACAACCCGGGGGCTTACAGCTGAGAACACCGCGCCCGGTCGAGCCCGCTCGCCGCCCGGTCAGCGTGCAAGCCGAGCCCGCCTGGCTCTCCTCAGCACCGGGCCGGCTGGACAGGCGTGCGGGCTCCTCTGGGGCTCCGGCTATCGCTGCCCTCTGCGCAGGGGGGCACCCCCGAGCGGCACCCCGGCCGCTCCGACCACCGCCGTGCCCCGGCAGGCAGCGACGGCCGAGGAAGGGAGGGAGGGGAGGGTGGAAAGGGAGGCTCCGGGACACACAGACGCGCAAGAAAGGGGAAGAAACGCGATCCCAACCCTCATTCCCGGCCCCTCGGACCGGCGGCAGGCAGACAAGGCGTGTCTCGGCCCCCGAGGCGGGCAGGACCCCGCGGGCAGCCGGCCGCCGAGGGGAGCCGCCGGGGCGAGCGAGCGGGGCTGCCCCCGCGCAGGGCAGCTCCCTTGAGGGGGAAAGGGCGGCGCCCCGCCCCTACTGATACCTCCTTGTCAGGCACCCAGGGCGGCTCGTCCAAGCCGAAGGGGCTGCGGGCAGAGCGATGCTCGGGCACCATCCGCAGCCCGCTGGGCGAGCGCACCAGCTTCTTAGCGTCACGGGCCTCGCAGCCCGACATCTTCCACCTCAGACTCCGCCACCGCTACTCGCCCCCCTCACGCGAGATTGATAGGGGCCCTACCCAATGGCCGCCTAGGCCCCTCGGAATAGGCACAGCATGAGACCAATAGAAAGCAGCGATCCGCTAGTTCCCGCCCACCTTCTCCAGACGCCCAATAGAACACCGGCTCCGGAATTCCCAGCCAATCCTGTATCTCTGGGAGCTATGGCTGGCATGTTGTTCCCCCCGCCTCCCCGCCCTTGGACCCTCGAGACGCATGCGCTGTTCCCGCAACCCGGAAACGAACACGTATTCTGTGTCCGAGGAAGAGCAGCAGCCAATTAGCGGCAGGGCCACGCCGGGGATGGGTTCAGCTGCCCGCAGCCAGGAGGAGTGACGCCACGGCTGGTGGGGTAGCGCCCACCCGAGGGGCCCAGCACGATCGTGCTACCGCCAACATTAGCGGGCATCCCCCTTCTCCGCCGCTCTTTGCCCAGCACCGCGGAACAGACCCTTACCGGAACGAGAGGCGTCCCGCCCACTCCTCAGGCGCTGCCCTGCTATTGGCTGTCTTACCGGAACGGTCTTTGTGGAGTTTTGATTGGCCTGTGACCAGCGACGTCGCAAGCAAGCTGTCCGCGATTGGGTACAGCCCTTGACGGTGGCTCTGGCGGGGGGTTCGTAAGGGGACCGCGGGCAGTGCGGCGGCCCTGCGCTCGCGCCCCTGGCCTCGGGGCGGGAGGGGTGACCGGGAGGGGTTACCCTGCCAGGCAGCCCTGAGGCGGCTCCCGGCAAGGCCGGGGGCTGCGAGCCTGGTGTAGTGTGCTGGGGTGGGGCGGGCCCGGCCGCGCTGCTCCTCCCTCAGCCGCCCCTCCCCGCGCTGCCCTCTGACGGCCCCCGCGGGGGGCTGCCGCCGCTCGCCTTTCCCCCTGCGGCCGGGCTGTGGTAGAGCCGGGCGGCTTCTGTCGGTGCCTTGTCCGAGGCACACTCCTGGCCTTCCGGTAACTTGCTCCCGGTGATTTCCCGCTCTCCCCAGCGCCCCGGGCCGTGGCGGCAATGGAGTGGCTTCGTGCGGCTGGAGCGCCCGAAGCGGCCTGCAGCCCTTCCAGCCGGAGGTCATCATAACCATGGCTAGTTTCAGTGAGTACCGGCTCTTGTTAGAACGTGCCTTGAACAGAAAGCTCAAAGAAAATAATTACTTGGGGGTTAGTCACAGAATCACAGAATTGTAGCGGTTGGAAGGGACCTCCAGAGATCATTGAGACCAACCCCCCTGCTAAAGCAGGTTCCTTAGGACAGATCACACAGATAGGCGTCCAGATGGGCCTTAAATATCTCCAGAGAAGGAGACTCCACAACCCCCCTGGGCAGCCTGTCCCAGGGCTCTGTCACCCTCACTGTGAAGTTCTTCCACATATTGGTGCGGAACTTCCTGTGCTCTAACTTGTGGCCGTGGACCTGTAGTGTCAGGGTCCATGGCAACCTCTCCTTCCCGTGGTAAAAAAGAGGTGTTCATTAAATGTTATATCTTCATACAGCTCCTATGTATGTGCTGCAGTCCCTCATAAGGGTGATCTGAGTAACAGACCCCACAGTAGTCTACTATGCGGCTGCAGTGCTAAACAGTTGTGGCTTAGATCAAAGTATCAAGTAGCGTTTAATGCTGGTGCAAGTAACAAATTGGTTTGAATGTTTTAATACTGAATTTGCTTTCAGCTAATCAAAATATATTTGCCTCTCGAATGTAGTAATAGTCCCGGATCCTTCCCAGTGACACATATATGAGATCTTTTATCTGTTGGAAAATGAAAAGCTCATGTAGTGTGGCAGAACAGAAATAACTTTCTGTGTGGAATTCAATGCAGAGGAAAGGTACTATGCAGAATTAGAATTAAAAGTACTAGTATCCTTAACCGCAGACTGATTAGTTGAACCCTTTTTAGTATATCCATGAACAGCCACCTGGGAACACCTCTGCCAGTGTGAGGAATCGTTTTTTTTTCTAAGATAACTCATAAGTGTATTGTATTTTAAAAATATGCCTACAAACCTTTCACCTCGAATGATGCTTATTTTTTCTTGCATTTATATCTGATAAAAGCCATTTTAATAACAGATAAATCAGCCCAGTGCTGTATCAGGAAATGGACTGGGACCAGTTTGACTTGAACCCTAAAGTAATTGCTGCCCTTAAGAAAGGTAACTTAATTTGCCAACGTCTTGCTAATAGATCTGTCAACATACTGTCTTCCTTCAGATTATTGTTTGTGGGTGTAAGCCCATAGATGTACAGTAACATTTTAGAACTGTAATTAAGTATTTCATAAGCAAGGTTTTTTTGAGTAATTAGAAGTAATGCTTTTTTCCCATGCTCCAATAATACATTTCAAAATATTTTTATAGCATGTGTTGATACGTTCAAAGTATAATTTGCCTACCCCTGCTTCCAAGAATGCAGTGGAGGTAAATGAGTAGTAGAAAGTGGGAAAACTTTTCTTCTGTGCATAAGAGTGTAATCCAGCCAAAAGTATTTATAAAAATTCTTCTAATTTCAGCTGACATAAAATCAATAAAAGAGATTTTAAATCTTTCTGGAGCAGATTTGCAAAGACTGATGAAACTATCCAGTGCAGATATACAGTGCTTACTGAAAACAGTCTCTCTTGCTCTGAGAAGAAGTAGTATGCTTACAGGTAATGTAAAAACATGTTCTGTTTAATTTTTAAAATACTGCCACTGGGAGAAAATAAGGTTTTGGCTCCTCACTGGCATAGTAACACGATTCTGAAAATGGAAAAACAAGTGTTTTTGTTATGCTGCAGTGAGTTATTTAACTACCCTAAAGACAGCTCCTCTCAGACCTTGAAGGTAGGTAGAAGTGGATGAATGTTGTCATTCAGGATCAAGTCTCCTTGAAATAGGACAAAATGATTCTCCAGTCTGGGAAACTTGATTGGGGGAGAGGGCAAGATTACCTTTCCCTTTTTGACTAAGGCTAATTGAAAAACTTATAAACTATACAAACTGATTTGATATAAACCTCTAATTCCAAACCAAGCCTAATAGCTCTTCCGTTACAAATGCTTCGTGGCAGCTCTCTATTTAAAATATATATTCTTGTGATTTGCATATATCTCCAGGCCTTGGCCAGATGCCTGGTACACTGTTTCATCATCTGCTGTAGCTTTCCATTTTGGTAATTGCTGTGCTTGAACTTTGCTGGCAATGTTTTCCCAGAATGTAGCTTTCTGTAGAAACTGCTTAGAGGCAGAGAAAGGAGAAAAAAAGAGCTTGAGAGGAGGAAAGGTGTAAACTACCAATTTCTGAACAGGCATTCGGTTAGCAGGGGAAAGGGAAGTGGGGAATACCGTGCTGAAATAGAAAACATCTCCCATCAACAAAAAAGGCATTCCTTGTAAGGTATAAACCTGATATACAGCCTATACTTTGTATCCTTGTGTGTTAGAAAAATACTAAGTGAAACTTTTTTTTTCCATTTTTAAATAACTACAAATCCAAAACCCTGCAGCACTTCAGCTCTACCAAGATCAAGATCATCTCACCTCTCAACACCAGAAGCTAAGCCTAGGATGTTCAATACTAGATAACTTACTGAAAGGTGGCATTCCTTTAGTGGGAATCACAGAACTTGCTGGGGAAAGTTCTGCTGGAAAGACTCAGATCGGGTTACAGTTGTGCCTTTGTGTGCAGTATCCTTACAAATATGGTGGATTAGAGTCTGGTAAGTATTGAAATGTAAATATCACTTAAATTGCCATTTGGGGGACAATGCTGTCTTTAAGAACATCAGTGCATTGAAGTAGATGGAAGTATTGAGTTCGTGTCTTACCCTTCTGCAGTAGCATTGGTAGTAAGCCAGTTGGTTAGTAAGGCATCTTTATAGAAAGAAAAGCATGCTGTGCATATGCCCTACATCACAATGACTGTTGGCTTTTGTTTACCTGCCCCCTGCTGTGGGCTAAACAAGATGCATGCAAGCAGTGGATGAAAAGCATTGCTGTCCTAAGTACTTATTGACTCCCTAGGTAACAACCACAGCAGAACAGCTTGTCAGATACCCAGGATGTTTGTGGAAAGTTATATGGTGTATATTCCCTAGTTGGGGGTTTCAAATCTCAAAGAATATTTACTTTTATAACAATAATTATAGTGGTGATTTGCAGACTAAAATTGATGTAATTGAACAGAGTTACCACTGTTTTGTGCCTGTGATTTTCCCGAGTTTTTAGTGCTAGAAACTTCTGTTAGGTGGTGATGTTGAAATACATTTCTTCAGACCATACAGATTTATTGTGTATTTACTTCATTTGACTCGGTGCTGATGTTTACTTTTCTTGGTGCTAGGCGGTGGTTGGCAGCAAACAAAGAAATTGGGGCATCCTTTGCCTCAAGGTTATCCTTCTGCCATTCTAAGAATGTCAGTTACAGTCAATCGCATTTTGGGTGAATTTATTTTAAGTGCCCATATTCATAAGTACAACATGAATATAATGTGGCAAATTCATATCCCCGTTAGAATTCTGAATTAGGGGGGAAAAATTGGCAGCAAGCTAGTTTGGTGCATGACAGATTAAGTTCATAAACTCAAAATTAGGTTTTTTTGAGGGTGAGTTTTCTTTAGTGAGGTTTTTACTGTTGGGTTATTTTTCCTCTTCTGGTTTTGGGATGTTTTTTTGGGCAGCAACCAATATAGCACTTTTTATAAACCTAAATAACTGGGATTAAAGCACTGAGTTTTGATTAAAGAGTTGGTTAATGTTTGTTTTTGTGGACCTGTGAGGAGGACTGACTCCCTCTCTCAGCTGTTTTATCAAAGGTGATAACTACCCTGATAGCTTCCTAGTAAACTGTAGGATGATAGCATGATGCTGTAGGCTTTTCTGTTTGTGTTGTACTGGTCTCTTCTCTTTGAGATTATGAGGATTCACTTATCTTTAAAGATATGTGATATTGAGTGCTTTTGCCTTGTAATTACACATTAGTCTTTAATATTGGGTTGAGTTATTTGGCAATCTCTTCCAGCCCTTGTAGCTTTGCTGTGAAGCACCTCTTTTATTTTTAATGCATGGGTGTGTGTTCTCATGAATCCAGTGCTTCACTGTGGCTCACACTGAAGAGTGCAAATGAAAGCTGAAGAGGTTCGATGAAGATCCAGTAGGAGAGTGCTGTTCTCATTGTACTGGGAAACTCAAATTTTAAGCCAATGCAAAGCTCATCTGATAGAATTTGTGGCTTAAAGGTCAAGATGAAAATGACTTCATTTCGTGAAATGAGGAGCACTTAAAAATAATATAATAAAATATATAAGTAACATATAAAATAAATTGAAAAGTATAGAAATAAAATAATAAATAAAAAAGGTTGCCCCACTGTATTTTTGAGCAATCACAAATGGACAAATTACGTATTTAGGCTACCATATCTGCTGTGGTAGATTTAACTGATGTCAGAGAAGCATTACAGCAGAATAGAAGATTGGGTGGTGACTGAATGCTGGTATGTACAAAACTAAACTGAGGCAGGAAATAGTCTACAAAGTAGAATTGTTCTTTAGAAATTAATCTTCCTGATCTTTTTTTCACAAAAAATTACATGAATGAATGCATTCACTTGAACTTTAAAATTGCTATCATAATTCTACAAGAGAATAATGTGTACCTATTGACCAGGAATTTTAAACCGAAGTTGCTGAATCAGTAGAGCAGAGGGACCAAATTTCTGCCTCTCCAGTTGTTCTTTTTTGCCTGTGGGTGTTATGGCTGTCGGATTACCTTGTTTGCCTTGATTTACATGTTCTTCAGCTAGACATGTGAAACTGGGCCACAATTGCATATGTTTGTAGTACAATATGGTATCTTGATTATTTTGTACTCTTCTGCTATTACCTTGTGTTTGCTTCTATCACTGTTCTTATTACTGAACTGAAATTATCTGCAAAGAAAGTCTTTAGGAGGATTTTACATTTATTTTCTCCAGATAATTAATTTTGGAAAAATGTTGGGTGGTTGGGGTTTATTGTTGGTTTTTCCCCCAGCAAGTTTCCCAGGTTTTCTGTTTTGAAATATGTTGACTGTTGCAGTAATTCTTGGTTGAACTACAATTATCTAATCAGTGGAGCACCTGATCTACCTAGAAATGCAAAACTGCAGTTGAAGAAACAGCAATCATGAAGATGGACATTCCCCTCTCTTTAAGTAACCCAAGGGACACAACACTTGAGGCAGGTGTGATTTCTAGAAAGCAGATGGTTTCTCAGTTCACTGGTATTTGTGGTAAAAAAATCCCTGTCTCAGAATTCGGCAATGTTGTGTGAAAGGCCATCCTGGGAATGGAAATGGCAGTTGAGAAGCCCAGAGTGTTTTACCTTGGGAACTGTTACCCCAACATGAGTTAGCATAGCTTTTGCTAGGTTAAAACTCAGAAACCACACGGACTTAAGGAAACTGCATGTCGTGGTGGGTTTTCTTTATTTCTTTGTTTACTTCGTTTTGAATTTGCACCATAATGATTTTCAGTCTCATTGCATAAGTGTTGCAAGATGCAGTTAGCTTATCTGAGCGAGCATTGGTGCTAGACATACGTAATGTCAAATTTGTGATTAGAAATTTTTCTTGACTTACTGGCTTTTTAGAAATCATGACACTGAAACTCTGATTACGAAAGCATGATCTGCCCTTAGCAAAGATACTCACCTGCCTACTTGATACTCAGATGTCACTGTCAAGTTGGAGAGTGATATGAAAATTAGTCCAATTAGGGATAGTTAAGAAAGTTAAGGTTAACATAATTAACTGTTTAATAATTAACTATTTAAAAAGCCTTAAGCAGGAAGTGATATAATTGTTTACTGTGTTTTGCTTGCCTGAGCTTCATACAAGTTAAGATAATATTTGATGAGCTGCTCATGTCGCTGTAAACTTAAAGGATTCAAGTAACTGTGGGCTCATTTTGTCTTTTTCTTCTTTGCTGACTGAAATTTGTAGATGTGCTCGTTTGTGTCTGCAGGTATTGTGTATGACTTCAGTCCTTGTAATTACCAAAGCCAGCATTTATGCTCACAGTTTAAAATTCAGAATTCCATCCATTTCAATGTTAGGGGAAAAAAAAAATATGAAAAAGTGCGGAAAATACTCACCATTCCACTACATTTTTTATGCTGTAGTCCAGTGTCACGATCCACAACCAGATAGACAATAATTTGGCAGAGGTGTGTTTCGCGCTTCTGACTGAAACAGACAAACTATGAAGTGTCGCTCTGTTTGTTTGTGGGGTAAATGATGGTACTCCTGATCACCCGAGCGAGGCAGCCAGGGTGTTCCCCGCTGTGCAAAGTGAGTGTCACCTAGTGGAGAGTACAGAAATCCACTGTGTCAGCAGGCACCGGAAAAGCACCTGCCCACCACAGGAAAGTCAGGGGAGCAGGATGTGGTGGTGCATGCACCAGTGTGCAGTGTGGCTGCAAAACAAGTTATATGCATGTCCAGGTACATATGTCTGGCTTTTGAATGCAGAAAGCATTCTTTTATTTTTGTGCTGTTAAGAAAACTGTGTGTAAGAGCCCTGTTGTTATACTAACAGAAGTGGTTTCCTTGATTCCAGGAGCCGTCTACATTTGTACAGAAGATATATTCCCAACTAAGCGCTTGCAGCAACTCATAGGTCAACAACATAAGCTGCGTGCAGATGTTCCAGCAGAAATCATACAGAAGATCAGATTTGGAAACAGTATTTTCGTTGAGCATGCAGCAGACCTGGTAAGTAGCAGCACAAATTAAGAATGTGTAATTATTACACTATAATCCAGTAACCACAGGGTTATTTTATATAGGGGACCTTTCAAAAGGCTAAAAGATCTGTAACAAATACTTACTAATACCTATCACAGGACTATTACTGTGTTTTATTATGATAGATACTAAAAGATAAATACTAATATTTTTAGAATGAATCGTGCATTTTTATAAGATTATATTTGTTAAAACATTAGTGTACATTGCTACTCGTTTTCCTGGGAGATCTTCACTGAGGTTGAAGACAGGGTATTAATATATATGCAAAAGGTGTTAAAACCGGAGTTGTTAAATAGCAAATGAAGCAGGTGGGAGGAAAGGATACACAAAATGATTCCTGGAATAGGTAGTAGCAGAGCAGTGCAGCTGTATTACCTCTCTGCCTGGTAAGACATCATAGTAGACCTGGAGGGGGAAAGATACAAACTGCTGTGCCGTATTCTTCTCTTGTGAACCCACACAGAATTGTTTAGACTGGAAAAGACCTTTAAGATCATTGAGTCCAACCACTGACCTAGCACTGCCAGGGTATACTGCCCAGAACTAAGCCATGTCCCTCAGCACCACATCTATGCATATTTTGCATCCCTGTACCTCCAGGGATGGTGACTCAACCACTTCCCTGGGCAGCCTATTCCAGTGCTTGACAACCTTTTTGATAAGAGGTTTTTCCCAGTATCCAACTTAAACCTCTCCTGGTGCAACTTGAGGCTGTTTACTCTGTCCTATTGCTTGTTACTTGAGAGAGGAGACCAACAGCCACCTGGCTACAACCTCCTTTTTTTGTGCTTTTTAATAACAACAAATATGCTTTTTATTGATAGCACATCAGAAGCTGTTTTCTCTAAGACTTGAATGTAGCACTTAATAATTTCAGATGTTGGGGTTTTTTTATCATAGTTTGCAAGTGCAAGGAGATCTGTATTAGCATGCTTTCCTGTGTGGTCCAGGCAGCAGCTAAGCTACCTTTTCCATGTCTGTTTCATTGGAAATATTAATTAAAGTTCTAACTGTAACTTCTGGAAGCTACAGAGTTACTGTAAAAAGGCGAGAATCACCCTATAGTAGTATGTATGTATTTCTCCCCTTAAAAATAAAACTCTGCACTCACTGGTAAGTCTGGTAACTGCAAAATAGATTAGTACATTTCATATATTGCAATGTATAGATTCAGATTGTGTGCATCCATATATATATACAATGCGTTGCTATATAGGGATGGGTAGATTGTAGCAATTGAAGTAGAATCCCAAATCACAACTACGTTATGTATTTTCTTTCACATAGAATTCTTTTTACTTGCTTCATTCTGAAGTTTGTATATTCACTTGAAGTGAATGAGTCTCATATGAACAGAAGGACCACATGTGTTGGAAGTGCAATATAGTTTCTTATAGATATACCAGTAAGTGAAACGAAACCAACCAACCAAAAAACCAAAACAAAAACCACCATCACCAACAAAACAAAATCCATTTTCCTGAATGGAAAGCAGTCAAATATTCTTCAGAGCCATTTTTCCTCTGTTAAAAAAAAACAAAATACCCCAAACAAACCCATTTAGTAGAATAGATCTTCCTGTAGTTCAGATTTGAGACTTACAATTTAGTTTAAAAAGCTATGGAATGCTGGAGGATGGTATGTGTAAATTTTGGGTGTCTGTAAGCTCCTAGCTGTGAACTTCTGATTGGTGCCACTCTTTACATCAAAATAGAAGAACTGTGTCTCTCACACTATCACTCCTTTTTGCCAGCATTGAAATTGGTGATGACCACGATTTGAACTCATTCTCCTTTCTACTCAGCTGCTGTAGAACGCACTGTTAAAGATGGTACTGGGCTGCAAGGACCTTTCATCTGACTAACATGATTACAGAATCACAGAATAATAAGGTTGGAAAAGACCTTTAAGATCATCAAGTCCAACCATTCACATACTAAACTAAACCATATCCCTAAGTACTTCATCTACCCTTTTTTTGAACACATCCAGGGAAGGTGACTCAACCCCCTCCCTGGGCAGCCTGTTCCAGGCCCTGACAACTCTTTCAGTAAACAATTTTTTCCTAACATCCAATCTAAACCTGCCCTGGCACAGCTTCATGCCATTCCCCCTTGTCCTATCGCCTGTCACCTGACTGAAGAGACCATCGCCTATCTCTCTATAACCTCCCTTCAGGTAGTTGTAGGTAGTGATAAGGTCTCCCCTCAACCTCCTCTTCTCCAGGCTAAACAGCCCCAGCTCCCTCAGCCGCTCCTCATAGGATTTGCCCTCCAGCCCCTTCACCAGCCTGGTTGCCCTTCTCTGGACTTGCTCCAGGACCTCCATGTCCTTCTTGTGGTGAGGAGCCCAGAACTGGACACAGTACTCAAGGTGTGGCCTCACCAATGCCAAGTACAGGGGCACAATCACCTCCCTAGACCTACTGGCCACACTGTTTTTGATACAAGCCAAGATGCCATTGGCCTTCTTGGAGATGCCATTGGCCTTCTTGGATTATTCTTACATGATAAGAAGCAGCACCCTACAAAATATTTGTTAGTTAAATATCCTACAGTTGAAATGTTTGGTGACTTCAAAATACTCAATTAGTAACACTTTTAATGGGGAGGATATAATTTGCAGCTCCTCGTTTATGACTCTTGATCAATATGGATTTGAAGTAGCAGCTATGTGTTTAGTGTTGGTCTGTCACTAGTGGAGCAGCAGCATAGCCTCTAACTTCTGTTTGGGTATTTAATGCTAGTCTCAGGTCCTCAGTGGCTCAATGAGAGCCATTCCTGCACAACAGGAACGGTTTAGTACTGTAGTGTTGCCTTCTGGAGAGTTTGAAATGTCAGTGCATAACTGATTTAAGTCAGAGCTGCAGATACCTGGGCACTGCAGTTTGCACTCTTCTTTTTTTTTTTTTTTCTTAAGGTAAAACCACAAGACATTTGTGAAAAATGGTTACTAGTGAGACAAACTCACTTTATGATGAGAAACTCCATCAGCTTGTGTTCAACGACGTTACCTGTAGTTACTGTCTTGATTTTACAAGTAGAGTTATTTGAAGTGCTTTAATGCTGGCTGTATTTTTGGCAGGATACCTTTCAGAACTGCATTACCAAAAGGATTTCCCTCCTGCTCTCCAGAGGGATGGTGCGGCTGGTGGTCATCGACTCGATTGCTGCTTTGTTTCGGTGCGAATTTGGAGCTTCAGACTCTGTTGCGAAGGCTCGCTATTTGCAAACGTTTGGAGCACAGCTTCACAGCTTAAGCAGTAGATTCAGGACTCCAATTATGTGCATTAATCAGGTATGACATCAAAATCGCTTCTCACTTTAGAGGGACTTTACAGCCATGCAATAAATGGCTGGGGCAGGGAGGAAATCTGTGCAAGCAGATTTCTTGATATTGCATTTAACACTGTCAGCTGAGTTTTTAATGACTCGGAAATTGAAGTTTCCTTGAACTGGCTTATTTTAAACTAGTAAATTTAACATTGTATTCTTAAACTTTAAGAAGTTAAATGTTATCAAAGGTTGTCCATCAAAGCTAACAGAAATAGATGTGGATAGCAACCACACAGAGCATCAAACAGCAATAACAGAGTTCTTTAAGAAGAATGCTAGCTTCAAACACCATTGCCAGCAGGGTTACGTTGGAATTCTGCAGGCACAGTTGTATTCCACATGTACAGGAGACAGTGAAACACCAGCAGCTGCTGCCTTTTTGTGAAGCTCAGCGGTTTTGTGTAACTGCTGAGATGATGAAACATTAGAATGCAGGTGAGCTGAACCAGAACAGGGCACAATGGTACCAGTCAAAAAGAACATTCTGTAGAGAAAACTGGCCAAGACATGACTTCCATCCTGTAGAAGCGGCATGCTGCTGCTCTTGGACTAACTGCAAATTGAAGGAGAATATGAATGCTGGAGAAGGAGTATCCACACCTGGAATGTGGTCTGAGAAACAGGTAAGTAAATGTGCAGGCAGGCTGCTGTTGGGAAACTTCCTTTCCGGAAGGCCCTTCCATCAAGTGAGTAAGTACTCAGCCCTGAGATTTCCTTCTCACAGCAGAAGAAAAGTCTAACTTGAAGTCACACACAAGAAGAATTTTGGATCGGGAAGAAAGAGGTCCTAGAAACATCAGCTGTTACTTGTGCGATTAGTTTCTGTTCCCGAAGAGGAGTTGTGGACCTACAGAACTTACTTACTCACTGTGTAAAACCTTACCCTTACTACCATAACTGGAAGGGCTTGTGTAGGAATTCATACGCAGCAGTCATTTGAACAGCTTTTGGGTGTGAACAGTGTCTTTCTTTTCAGTAAGATTGCCATTAAGATTCTGTAGGATTTAAACTTCACCCTGGAGTCACTCATGATTTTGTAACCAACTTTTTCTTACATGATCTTTTATAGGGTCAGCTGCCTTTGCTGGAAAACTGAGATTTCCTGTAACTGCTTTCTGAATTTTTGCATAGGTTTAAACAACTTGTTGCAAAGGTTTGTGTGCTTCAGCATTTAAGCTATGCAGCCAACCAATGGAGTCAAATTCCTTGGCTGGCTTTTGGGATACTCATAAGAGTATGTGCACTTGGAAAAGGCTGTCTGCCTTTTTCCTGAGGGTTTTAAGGACCCATCTAGCAGGTAAAAGATCTGATTTAAGGGTAAGACAAGTCTAGATGTATCCAGTGTCTACCTTGGAAGAGTTCAGTGTGAGAGGGAAAAGAGTTCTTTAAGGGACCTTCTTAGATTGACCTTCCCATGATGGGAGTTTTACAGTGGTGCTGGCTCACAATAGATGGGGTCACTGCTCGATGCTGAAGGACAACTGTCTGGCCATTTTCTAACAAAGGGACCTTCAAGACTGTTCTAACAGAAGGTCACTCATTACATCAAGTCTGTGGTTACAAAAATAGACTGTGACTATAATAACATTGAGGAAAATGATGGCTGTAATCCATTTGTATGCCGTAGTCAGGGAAATACCTATAACTTAATCTGCTGTACTCTGCAAAGAACTTGTGGGAAGAATCATGACATCAAAAGACAGTAGAGGGAGTCAAGAGGTGTGCATTTTTCTTGGTTGTATTCAAAGGCAAACTGCTGTGTTAAGCAGGCCTTCAAAGGGAGTGAAATGATTGAGAACAGGGCTCCTTTGGGAGAGTCCAGCTTCAGTTCCTTTTATCTACAGATACACCATTGAACAATTTTCTGTGGCTTTTGTTTATGGTGTTTTGGGCTTTTTAAACAAATTAAGCACCATTCATGTAAACTGTAGCTAGCTAAATAAGCTTAGATAATACAACTCCTTTTCAGTTTGCCTTCAAAGATGAGGGGTTCCTAACTCTGCTTAATATGTGATCCAATAACTTGGATTTTCTTGGATTTGTTCCCCTTCCCAGCCCAACAAATGGATAACTACAGGTCAACTCCAAATATTGTTTCTCTGCTTTAGGTGACCGATGCAGTGAGTGAGTCAGAAGCTGCTCAGTGCAGTTGTAGGTAAGTCATGCACAGCAGAAACATAACGGTGTCACACACAGCAGCATTTAACAGCTGCATTCTCTAATAGCGCCAATAGAAACTGCCAGAGCCCGGTAAGAGCAGCAGTGCGGTTACCCAGCGAGGCTCTGTTTGCTGCAGATCCACCATAGCCAATGTGCTGTGCAGTGGAAGAAGCTGTCACATACACTCACGTGGTAATCCCTAGTCAGCAAGTTGGTGGCAGGAGCGGGGGGGGTCTCTAGTTAATGGCTGCTGTACATGCTTACACAGGAGTGTTTTTGCATCTCCTCTTGTCTCTGACATAGCCGAGTGTATTTTATGCCTACTTAAAAAATAATACAGCAACCAAACCTTATTGATTGGCTTTGTTAGTTGCTTAAGGTGGGGAAAAAAAAGTGTTAAACACCAAGATATGAACAGTATTGTCATCCATGTGTGTTGTTTGAATCTCAACTATAACCTTGATAGGTGCTGTTTAAGTGTATTTGTGCAAGAAGTTAGTTATGTCCTCCAGAGGCAGAAACTGGCACAGAATAAGGATAAAGTTCAATTTTTTTTTTTTTCCCCTGTTTTATTCTTTTCCTGGAGAAATTGCACTTTTTCTAGGGGAAAAAAGTCTTAAAACTTTGGGTTGAAAGTAATACACATGCAGTCTTCTGTCTACCCAGTGCCTCTAACTGCACCTTCACATGCAATCCAGGGCCACCACTTACATACTCCCAAGTTTTTGAAGTTCAACTGTTTTTCTGTTCTAGTTTTCCCACAAGAAGGGGCCCATTTTTTCACACTGGGGGTGACAGAGCACTGGGACAGGCTGCCCAGGGGGGTTGTGGAGTCTCCATCTCTGGAGATATTCAAGACCCGTCTGGATGCTGACCTGTGCGACCTGTCCTAGGGAACATGCTTTGGCAGGGGGGTTGGACCCAATGATCTCTTGAGGTCCTTTCCAACCCCTACAGTTCTGTGATTCTGTCAGGACAGAGGCAGGGGTTCACCACGGCTGTAGTAGGGAGAATGACAATTACTCTGCATAGAAGCATTTGTCTTCTAGTCTTTACCTTGCTATAGAGAGAACCTAGCGCATTGTTTTGCACATATACCCTCTTATCTCTGCCTCTGAAGACCTATAGTTTTAAATAGAGCAAATGGCAGTAAATACAGAAACAGTAGAGCATTTCTGCTCAACTAAGTTTGTTAAAATGGAAGTGAAGGTATTTTGTACTGAACTTGTACATGCAGAAATCTGTAATGCTTTCCTTATAGCATAGTGGATAACAGAGTCTGTCCAGCACTTGGAATAACCTGGGCAAATCAACTGCTGATGAGATTGATGGTCAGCCGGATATCACCACCTCAACAGGCAGCTGGAGAGGCCTTAAACCACCCCGGAAGCATAAGGACTTTAAGAGTTGGTTTTGCTCCTCATCTCCCTCCATCCTCTTGCTACTACACAGTAAAATTGGAAGGTGTGAAAGGAATAAAATAAATCCTTTGCACAGTAAAAGTGTATCAAAAGTAATTTTATTCAGGAAGAAATGGTGACAAGACAATACATAGAGCCTTCTCCTGATTGCTAAAGAAGGGCTTTTTATACATCAGCTCTCCTTGTGAGAGGAGATTGCTGAAGGAGAGTAAAGCTGGCTGGAGCCTGCACAATGAAGCATGATGGGGCGGTCCCTGGGTGAAGCAGATCACATTTCTTATTTTGTTTCAGTAGCATCTCAAACCAGCCTTGACTGCAAGTGCACATACACACCTTCTGTGCTTCCAGACCCAAAGGCACTCAAATTCAGCCAGTTAATAACAGCTGATGGTGGCTTTACTCCTTGTGTTGCCATTACAAATGATCATCCTTTTGCCTGTAGGACCTCAGAAGTAACAGAGCAGCTTTGCCATGAAAGAGATTCCGTTTTATAACCACTTGCTAGCAATATTAGGATTTGAAAAAAACAGCCACAAAACAAAGATACTTGACTTTCAACATCTTACTGTAGGAATTACAACTTTATTGCTTTTGCACTATATGGTCAGATCCAGCTCCATACCTTTGTTTGAAACAGCTCTTTCCTGCTCTTCCTGCTTTCCTTCTCCCACAGCAGAAGCCTCCCCTTGCACTGTGTGACCGGCTGGGCAAGGGCTTTGTTGTTTTCTGATATGCTGCTTGGCTCTGTGACTCTTGATCTGCTGCTCCTGGCTTGCTGCCTCCAGTACCTCCTGTCCTCGCTGCTGACCTGTGCTTCTGAAAGGCACCTCTGTCTCTTTCCATCCTTCCACAGAGGTAGTGCTCTTCTCAGGGTTCTGCTGTTACAGCTTTACATGTTTTTCTTTTCCTCTTTGCACTATTAATTTTCTGTTTATCTTTTTCAGCTGCCCTCAGACTCCTGGCTAGGTCATCTGCTTTTTCTAGTGGTGACTGAATTCAGTGTGAAGGAAAGCTAGATGAAGTTACTCAGGCACATGTTCCAAAGGCCATGGACTTTATTTGCCCTGCATTTGTGGGTGCCTGCTTCTATCCATGTATGATGCTCACTTACATCACATACATGGCAAGCCTTCAGCTTTCCCCATTTTTCTACCTGGTTGCCCACCAAGAAGTCTACCAGCATCTTAGGTTTTCTTGTGTAGTTACATTGCTCAGTTCTGTCTTCTGGCAAACGAGCAGCTTTTGTTCTCCATAGTCTAAACAGTAAAATCTCAGGGTTCCCTAAGTACCTGACTGACTTGGGACAAGGTGAGTCCAGGCACGTTCCTTCCCTGCTTTGCAGGCACATTCTATATACAGTATCTCTCTTCTCTTGGGGGCAGCAGAATGGAGTAGGTCTGTCCAGCTGCTTCAGTGTACAGCTAGACTTCTGACAAAACACATCTCAGAGGACAGCCAAGTGATGCAAGGAAAAGATACCTTCAGTCATCGAAGGGGACCTTGTGCACATAGCTAACAAATAGTCTCTAAATCCCTGCTCTGAGTCTTACTTCTTGGTGTCTGAAAGCAAGCGTGCTCTCTGGTACTCTAATACAGCACAGCCCTGAAACCTAGAAGCCTTTACATACTCAATCCCAGGAAAAAGGCAGGAACAGCTACCTCACTCTTCACATCCTTCTGTCCCATGCCTCCTTCCTAATGCTTTCAATGAAGGTGATAAACTAATGCAGTGTTGGTACCACTCACACTGCTCTCTTCCACTCCTGGCCTGTTTATCTGGGGCAGGAACTTTAGCCAAGTTATTGCTCATCCTATTGTACTCATTTGATTTTAGAAAAGTCAGGCACAGCTGTAGGTGAGTAACAGGAGTCAGTCAAGTCCTCCCCAGACATTCACTTAGTGAAGAGCCTCATCCAAGGCCAGGAGCTTGCCCCACCGCTAACAACATTCAGAAGTCTGATACATGTCTTAAGGCTCAGTTTTGTAAGATTTCGATAACTCTTCTTATAAGATGACTGCTTGCCGGCATGAGACATAAGAATTAGTCCCAGTTTATTTGGTGAAAAATGCTTCTACCAACAAATTTAAGTCATGTCTTACCTAAGCCAAGTCCTCCTGTCATTGCCCAGCTGGGGGTCTTAATTTAACTCTCCAGTTGGAGGCTTAAATCAGAGTCAGCATGCTAGGGTGTGATTCAGGGCTCATCATCACACATGAGCCTGGAACCTCCAGAATGCAGCCAGCCCCACATTTATCAAGACCAGCCCGATGACTCCCAGCGCTCCGGTGCTCATCTGCAGGGTCTGCCCCTTCTGTTCTGTACATCCACAGTCAGAGATGCAGAGTGGCCTTCAGCTGGTGTTAGTACAGCTTTGGGGGTGCAAACCCCAGCGAAGCACCTGCCCTCTTGGAAGCCTGGCTTATGTTTTAATAAATGCAATTTAAGAATCTTCCCTTTATACAGCTTTATTCATCTTTGGGTTTCACAACTGAGATTTGTTTCTATACAGGGAAAAATAATTGACTTCTTTTACAAAGATTTACATTCTAGAATGTACTAAGTATATCATCTTTAGCCTGTAGGACTACATTTAAGTATGTTTCTACACTTTGAAGAGAAACTTTAAATGACACTTGAGAAAGTTTTGAACAGTTGCAAATGAATCTACAGATCTGTGCTGTATTTAGAAGCCTTTTCCAGCAGAAAGAGCATACTGGGGTCTGGAAACACCAAATTAATTTGTTCTTGGTAAAGGATGTACACAACTGACCTGGTAACACAGGTGCAGTAACACCCATGCTCATTAAGCTCATTACAAGTTTCTTGGTGAAATCACAGTGAATTACTGCTGTTTGTTACAAGTAACATCTGTAGACCTTTATTTTCAACAAAGTTTTAAGGGTTAAGGCAAACAGGAGAACTCCAAATGGGATTTCGTCCATAGCTGTACCAAGCAGTAACTGGCTTATCATATTTTTAAATCAAACATGAACTCTTTATTGGGGGGTGTCCTCAAGGATACAGTAGCATAACAAATGGTTCTCTGGTTTTGCTGTTGGTTTTTGGGTTGGTTTTTTAAAATCAGGTTCTAGAAATCAGAATAATCCATTCCCAAATGCATAGAACTCACCTGGCTTAATTATACTGTAACCTACCACCACCACTGTATCATGCTTCTACTACATCCTTTAAAGGCTTGGTAACTTTCCCTGCTTGAATTGTGACTTCAGTAGAAATGCAGGAAGCCTAAGGATTGGTCTGGCTTTGAAAACTACTTCACTATGCATATTCCATGCTGTATATGATCTTTATTCTCTCATGTGTGACAGCACAACCATTAGAGCAGCTTTGAGCTCTTCCATGTAGCTGGAGCACTAAATGAACCTCCAGCTCTAGTTCTCTAAACATTTCGTATCTAAAAGCAGCTGCAAGTATAGAACAGCTCTGCAATGTGACTGTGAGCAGGAGCCTCTGACCTCTGTCAGGCAAGGGCACTGGGCTTTGTTTCTTGATTTTATTTTTTTTAATTAAAAAAAACCCCACCCCAAACTACTGGCCTTAACAATTCAGTGTACTGAAACTACTGTGAATGGTTTGGGAGAGCAATGACCAAATGTAGATGTTTGAGACTTCCCTCAATTCTTAAACTATTTCTAACAAAAAGCAGCCAGTGTTTATACCAACACTTCTCTAAGTCTGTGACAATGAAACTGTAAACTCCGGAGCGTCGCCTCTTTCAACGTTTATTCTCTCGGTACAGGCTGACATGACCAGACACAAATCTCTTAGCAGCTTTCAGACAAAATACATCACCTGCATAACAAAAACTAAATTCACTTGAACTCATTGGGTATTGTAAACACACTTGCAATGAAGCACTGCACACCCCTTTTACTATTTACAACAGAACCACACCGTATGCAAAGTTACTGGATTCAAATGGTACAATTCAAGCACAAATGCTTCTCAGGCTTAAAACCACTTTCATTTCCTACCCCTCAGGAGGGCTTGGGGGTGCTGGTGGTTTTCAGAAAGGTACAAACTCTAGATAAACAGAAACACAGTTGGACACGTTAAGTGCTGTGCTCTCTCACTGCAGTCCTACAGGCACGTGTCTCACAGCAATGGTTTGGTTACTGCTCCGAGAGGAGCAGATCAGGAAACAGTTACAGTAACGCCTGGCAAGACCCAGGCTCAGGACCCAGGCTCACCAGCACTGCCGATGACCGCCAAGCAGACAGGAGGGTGACAGGCACCTTTCTGCCCGTAACAGTTCAATGTACAATTTCATCCTACACATGAGCCTCACTGACTGTTACACCCCAGGGGAACTAGCCCCTGCTCAAGGGGAACAGAGGAACTGGCCTAACTGGGAGTTCTCAGTGTGCTTCCAGTTAATTTCACCCTTAAAATTCTGTGCGAGGCTGAAGGGGCCAGATTAAAACCGCACTGATATTTTGAAGATCTTTTTTAGTTTTCTGTTTCATTAGAAGACATGCTGCAGTTCTACAGCCAGGTATTTTGGTTTTATACCTCAGGCAGACTGTTAACTGGAACAGAGTAAATTCAGAGAAAAATTCTTATGTAAAAGCCGTGAGAAGTCCAGCTGGCATTTTAAGGTATACAGACCATGGCCTGAAAGCAAAAAATCCATGATTAATCACAAGGAAGACTGACTTTCAATTGGGTTTTGTACTTTACAAGTTTCTCTCAAACTGCAAAGTTTACTGGCTTCTAACTGTAAGCACATGGCCATTATTCTTGGGGTGTTACAAACTACAGAAGTCTTAAAATTTATTCCTTAAAAAACGCACCTTTTAAATGTAAGAATTGTTTAATAAGCAGTAGCTCAACATTTTCACCTTCCAAACATGATTTAAAATACTATATAAAAGTTTAAAAGATTTAATAGCACAGTACTAGTAATGCCACCAACAGTAAGATCCTAAATGAGAAAGTTCCCTCACTATCACCATTGATATACCACGGTCTTGCTTTTTAAAACCTTAAGGTACATTGGTTAAATATTTTATTGCTATTTACACAAGGTTTTGGGGGGAGGCTGAAAAAATTTTCCTTCAAAGCTGAATGTGAAAATCACATTCTTCAGTTCCTGTTAATTCCTTATTACCAAAATCAGGTTCTGTGGGGTTTTTCTGGAAGTCAGACGTTGTATAAAAGGTCTCGGAGTGAGAGATGGAGCTCTACAGCACCGCATGACAAGGTCCCTCGAGCCACTCCCACAGCAGCAGCATCCTGCTGGGGTGCAACAGGCTGACTGCAAGGGGGTGCAGCGCGAGTTTCTCAGAGGACACCCCGGCAGATGCCCAGTGAGATGAAGGCTGCAGCTGGCTTCTCCAGCCATCCCCAGTCAGGCAGACACAGGTCCCACCTTGAGACACGGGTCCCTGCGCACAGCCAGCTCGGTCTGGCTTTGTGCAGAGAGCCAAAGTCACGGGCGCATACAGCATGTTTTGCTTTAGGGGGAAAAAAGTATATATATTATGTGTATTTTTATATAAAAAGCTCTTAATAAAGTGATTAAAACTCCAGAGTCTATGTTATACGAATCTATATTGTTAAGGTAACTGAGCAACAATCTCTTCTTGCTCGAGTTCATTAATGAATTGCACTACTGGGTGCTAAAACTTCTACATATTAGCAGCATCATATCTCCGTTCCTAAGCTCTTTCTAGCAGGTAGGCCATCGCAGCTTTTCTCAGAGAGATGCGAATTAGGTATCTCTTGGTAAACATTGTTAAGTGCATTACATATACAGCTTTTTGCATCGGTCATTGTAACCAGCTTAAAATCAGATGCAAAACCAGTCAAATGCTTCTACAAAGTACTAGTTCTGGTGATGCTTCACAGACACTAGAATGTCTTTATTCCCCTACGTTTTACCTCCTTCCGCTGGCGCTAACCTTGAGTGAATATTCCAGCCTCTCCCAAAGGTAATTTTGTTTTCCAAGTCACAACTCCGACCACAGATATATTTGTACACACGCTGGTTGGTTTTTCTTTTACTTTCTCATCCAACTCCACATGAGTAAGAATTTTTACAGAAGATTAACAAAATGACAAGCTTTACAGAAAAGCAGAAGGAAATCCTAGTGCCTGTGAAGTACTCGAACAGACGTACTTCGCTCCAGCAGCAGTCCTGTATACAGACAGCACACCTGTTCACCCTACACAGACTGAACACGGATGTGTGGTCAAATGAGTTGCTTGCCACTTACGACCATCTAGTGCTTCCACCAGGGCCCGTCGGGTTCAAGTGGTCCTTCACACAGCAGCTACTCCACAGTGTAACAGCCCGGCGTGCAGCTGCCCGCTTCCACGGTCACTGGCTATGACGGAGAAAGGCAGGATTTGGGATCAGCGTAAGGAAACGCAGCGCGCCTTCAGCAAGCAGAGAACGGGATTGCAAATTCCAGTGGACAAGCAAGAAAGTCAACCTGAGGCTTGACGTTTCCCTAAGAGCAAGAGCAGCTGCTCTGGGACAGGCGCAGTCCAGAACTTCAGTGTCCATCAACCAGCCAAGGTAAAGGTCAGACCATTTTCCATTTCTCCTGATCAACATGAACCATCCTACCTCCATTGGTTACTGTGCCCTAAGGCTTCTACTGACAAGGGTCGAAGGAACGGTCACAGGTATCACTATCTGTGCCACCTATACATAACCTTACCCCAACTGTCTCTTCCATAACATTTAATAGCTCAGTCTAGTGGTTAAGCTGTGTGTAAGTGCTGTGTTGCCTGCTCAGGTTTCTAGCATTGCAATAATCCGTGGTGCAAAGGAGAGCCCCACCAATACAGTATGCTTGATTTGCATTCATACAGTAACGCACACAAATCTATCCCTTCCTCATTCCAGCACTGTATGTATTTACTGCACTGTATGTATTTCACCTGCATTTTCAAACATCTTTGCATTTTGGTATGCTTTAAATAGGTTTGTATTTTTACTTTCTTTTTTTGGCTGCTGTACTACTCGGATCTATTTAAGAAATCATAAGTTGCAGGAACAGGAGCAGTGCAATGAGCAATAGATACTCTATCTAGTTTTCCTTTAGCAGAAAATACCCTCTAATGCTGTGTTTAACATTGTTCCTATTCAGAAGAGTAAAACCAGCAGTCCATTGGAAAAAACCCAACAAAATCTACAAACTAGGTGTTCCTATGCATCATGATGAGGAACCAAAGCTTTGAAGGTCTCAGTGCTTCTTTATTCACCAAGGAATATTAGCTAGCTTCTCTCCAAGAATCTCAGTGCGCCAGATCAGTATGACTGACACTCAGAGCTCTCGAGTCTGTCAGACAATTATTTCGTTCCTGTGTGAAGGGGAAAACAAACAGATAAATTAAGCAGACGTCCAGACTGGGCACACAAACAAACAAACCCCTAGTTTTAACAAATAGGAACAAACAAACAGAAGGAACTGTGGAGAACTGGCAGAGCTCGTGTGGGGCAGGGGGACACTCTTCTGCACTCTAACTGACACCTTTTCCCCCAACTTTAAACAAACCAGCAGAACTGAAGAGAGCTAAGTGTATGTACACCCTTTGCAGTCCTGACCCAAGTGCTGCCAGGAATGGAAGGGCCCATCACTGGGAACTGCCCCGAGTGCCTACAGTGGGTGAACCAGAACAGTTCACAACAAAGACCACCTCATACTGCTACCGCAGCATATGCACAAGCAATAAATTACACTTCTGAAGTCACCAAGGATGCAGTTTAAGGGCACCCAGAGCATGACTTTGATAAACCTTGGCACTGTTGCTGCACTGAATTAAGCTTTGCCCTGGATTTTTTTGGGTGGGGCCTGAATTTTGGCCTAAGCAAAGTTTTGTGTGCATTTTAACCACAGAAAACTGCAGCACGTTCATTAGAGACAATATAGTTAAGATACCTTTATGCCACTCAACAGTAAAACGAGAGCCACAGAGATTGGGCTTTCTTGCTACTGCAGGACAGCTAGTGATGAAGATCCTCACATACAGTTCTGTTAGTACAGAGGCAATTTGATCTTCCTAAAATTAGTTGCAGTTACTGTGTTAGTACAATGCACAATGGTGTTCAGAACGCAGGGCATTGCTAGCTCACTTGATGCTGTAAGGAACAGAAACTTAGTGGGTAAAAATAGGAAACAGGAAGCAGTGATCGGGCAACACCAGCTACAGCTGAGCAACACAAGGTTTTGTGTTAGCAGAAGCACAACACAGATGAGACAACCGCTTAGAGACTGCTCCTGTTCAACCTCAGAGACAACTGAGGTCACATTTAAGGGAATCTAACAAACATACAGCAATTAAGATGATTGGGCCCTTTGCAATAAGGGGGCTGAAGTAAAAAATACTTAGCAACCAGGCTTTATAAGGTCTGGGGGTTTTAATTAGTGTCTACAAGAATGTAAGAATCCAGAAGTGTCATATCCACTGTAACAGTTAGAAGGTCCAAAGCCAGAGACCGCCAATGCTCTTTACGGGTCAGACTTAAGCCCTTGCTTAAAATTAAACAGAATTCACAGAAGTGTTATAGAATGATGCCTTAAGCATATGTTTTAAACATCTTACTGAAGTAGGATCTTACCAATCACTGGGAGTTTGTGGTTTTATTACTTATCATACTCCTTTTATCCCAAACCCTACTAATGATAGCTATTTTTGTAAGAGTATTGTAGGGCTTCTTACTTGAAAATGATCTTCAGTAGCCTTGCCACCCATGTTAAGAACATTCAGAGAACTGGCACGCTTCATGCTGCAACCAGGACAGTGAACATGCAAGGATAAACCAATCAGAACAGCTGAAAACTAACAGCTCTATAAACACAGTACAACAGCAAGCAATGCACAGTTACCGGAGTTTGAACAGTGCCCCAGAACTGATGGGAGGGATACTCCTAACTACCTAACTTAGAATATGCTTCTACTTGGTTCTAAACCACATATAAAACAAAAAAAAATTACAAGCTCCTCAGAGCTGAAACATTTCAGGCAACTGATTTAATTTCAACTCAAACCTCAATTACTAAAGCGCACCAATTAATACACTGACTTAACATTGATCTTTAATTAGTTAATTCTCAGCTTCAATTTTATGCAGCTTCTTACATCAAAACATTCAGTTTAGAAAACACGTGAACCATGAGTAAGTTTGTCACACAGGCAGCATTTAGCTTGAAAAAGCTACAATAAGCATTAGTGCAGTACTTAATGCCTCAGCATTAGGTAAGTCTAAAAAACATGTCAAAAAAGCATCTAAAAATCTTTTCATTTTAAACATTTCAAAGTGAAGGGAAACAAAGCTGCTGCTCTTAACTCTGGTTACACTTTTGGCTTTGCCATGCTCTGAGCAGTGCTAACAACAGCTCTGGGATACTGCACTGAAAGCAACAAACGAGGGAGCTAATGACAGTCAAAACACCTGCTGCTGTTTGAGATGAGGATTGATACTTTATCTACATTTCTCAAACATACAACAAATTTAATAGTAATTGGAATTAAAGGCTTAAGCTTCCCATCATCATGGTGACTACAACAGGGATGTGTGCTGTGCTTCACTCCAAGCTGTCTGTACATACAGGGTGTGCCTTGATTCCTCACTAGCTCTATTTCAGAATTTTCAGAACTACTAAACAAGGGCTTTGAATATCTATTTGATTAACTATTCACAAGCCAATGAGGCCCTAGTCCTGCAGCTCTACCTGCAGCCTTAGAGACAACTGGCTGATGCAAAGTGTCCAATGCCTTCCAATCCCACAGAAAGGTTTATCCATACAGGTCACACCAGATAAACTAACCAGCTTTTCTTTCTACAGAAGCAAGACTACCAACAGTCAAAGTCAAGCACAAGTTTAAATGCTTTCATAAAGCAAAGGCTTAGCAGAATAATGAACTAAAACACTAGCACAGACAACAGCTCCACGTAACACTGGCTTACTGGTGCTTCCTAGCACAAGGATGCACACAATTTTAAATATCTGACGTGAGTGTTAGCAACAACAAAGCAAGGGCTCATGCACGATATACACCTCCCATTTATTCAAGGAAACATGTACAACAGGGGTTATATGTGGAAGTCAAAGCAAGTTAATCTGTAAAACACAAACAAAATGTTACATACGAGTCTCAAAAAGAGCATAAAGGTTATGGAAATCATTCCAGGGAAATAGAAAATCCACCAGTAAAAATTTGCACATGTAGTCTTAGATTCTTGCTCATGTGCTAATTAAAAGAAAAAAAAAATACGGCATGTGAGATACTAGTCTGTTTGTGTGGGGTTTTTGCTTCTAAAAATCAACATACTTAAGAACTTCACTCTGGCAAATATGCTTTTAATGCCCCTCATGTTAGAAACATGATTGCCCAAACAGCACAGGCACATACAGTCACTTGTCAGGTGTGTAAGTACTAGCCATAACAAAAGCTGCTTTTTTTTCTTCCCTTTTAAATTACAAATTTCACCTGTTTAATTTAAATTAGACAATCAAACCTAACCCTAGATGAGCAAAGTTAATTTACTGCCAAACTGAACTCTGAAAGAGCTGATACCATGCTTCAGGCATTGTGTGTTTCAACCTCGTTCTTTGTCAGAAAGGTTTTTGTATGATCTTAAAGAAACAATTTCCCTGATGAGTTTCCTGCTCTGTTGTCTCAAATACTCTGTATGGAGCAGCACAATGAAAACTACACCTCTCTCTAGTGCTTCGATATTCCTGTTTTTCTATTTGAGTAGTTCTCATTTAGAATCCCACCAGGGTTGTCAATTGCTCTTTCCAGAAACACCATATAAGCACCTGGTGTAAATCTATTTCAAACTAAAGCAGCTTTCAGAGAGACATGGGCAGGGAATGCCGGGGTCTGTTGGTAAGGTAAGGAGGGAGTCTTCTACCTAGACTAGCTGACTTGATAATTTTTTTATCTATCTATCTATCTATCTAAGTATTCAGGTTATCAAACACACTAAAACCCAAAGGTTTGCTTAATAAAACCTGAATAGCCCCTTATTAAACTTAGAAGCAGAAAAAAAAAAATCTCATTCTATTGACTGAAGTTTATTCATAAGATAGGAGCAAAATGATTCTTGGAATACCGATACGCACAGCTGTGCTTCATGAGCTCAGAGCTGGTGTTTAATACCAGGAATCTTAGCTCGTTTAGTAAAAGATGCAAATGTAAATTAGGATTTTAAAGTCTTACAAGTACAGAAATTGTGGTATTTATTGTCTTACACACTCAACGTGCAAGAAAGCCTGCCAGTACAGTTACTGCAAGTTTTAAGAATAAATAATTCTTTGAGAACTACAGTGACATCTAAAAAAACAAGAATATTTTGCCAAAAAGGGACAGTAAGAAAGACACTGCCTTGTTTTCAGGTATGTTTCACATTATCATCTTTGATGCAATCTTGTCTGGTGATACAGACCTCATAATATAATTAATGTGGGTCAATTAATTCTATGTTGGTCAAGTAACACTACTGAAGCACAGTCAATAAAAGGGCAGGGGAGTTTTTACAGGACACTGAAAAGCCAAATGTCTTCAGTTAGACAGAAGCATAATTTTCTACACCTATAATCATGCAGTTACTACTTTACCTGCAGGTAAAAAAATAGCTTTTTTACTACAAGAATAACAAGGAATAAAACCAAGTCTCTGGCAGCCGAGAGTGAAATTTTAATTAACTTCTAAAAATCAGATCAGGTTGAGCTTGAAACTGTGAGGAAGAGGATTCTATGTGTACTGCAGCTGCACACAATGGTTTACAGCTGCATAAAAACCGTAAGGCAAAACTTCACTGGAGCACTTCCAAAAACACGCAGACAACTCCTCCAGATAACTGTCTCCACTATTACCATCGTCTACTATATTACTCATACATCCAGTTGCTCAATCTCAAGTCACTCTAAGTTCTCCAATTCAACCATTTTAAGTTCAAATTCACATTGTCATGCAGCTTCCTGTCAATTGAACAAGTTCCAGTTTTCCACAGCAAAAGGAAAAAACCCTGCAAAACTGACTGCAGTTATGTTGGGGGTGAGGGGAACACCCACGAGTGCTATTATGAAACACTAGTACATTTTAACATTTCAACATCTCTACAGCAGCCAACAAATGATGAATGTTTTTATGTATTTATCAGAAGTATTATGTATATCCAAATCCATAATCATATGGTAAGAAAGAGAGAGAAGGCACATTCGTTAGAATTTCATTTCTACCACTGACTTCGCTGAGACCAAAATGTTAATGTGATGCACAACTAGGTTTGAGTTTTTCAACATTTTCCTCCACTCTGAAATCTGGGATTTCCAAAAATAGAAACTGAGAAGGGCACAAGTCAGGAATTCTCTTTATACCCACAGCAATATATAAAGCTATAAAGAATGTATCAGGACATTAAGCAGTATCAAGAATGTTAGTTGTATTCAAGCATTTTAAAAAAAAAAAAAAAAATCAGTAAGCTTTATTATTCTTCATTGCTGTGTGAAAAGGAGAATTTTCTAAGTAACTAACATTTATCAATAATTCTATGAAGCTTTTCTATTATTTAAGCATTTAAGCAGTAAAAACCAGAAAAGTGCTGTTAAAATTGAGCGAACTCTTAAAAGCATGTATTACAGAACTTCCACTCCAAGTCTGAGAAATCATTTCCTATTTTCTGTTTCTGTGAGAGATAAATCTGTATGATAGGCAGTTTGCTAAGCAGAGAAGAAAACACCGCCCTGGGTACCGCACTAGGCTACAGCAGGGGCGCAGAACGAGGGCACAGGGGCACAGCTAAGAATAGATAGTTACCCTGGATTCTTTGGTTCACTGTCTCGTGAACTTCCTCCCTTCAGCTTTCTAACCAGCTTCTCACTGCTGCGTCTAATGGAAGCACGGAGTTTGCTAAAGGAGCCACTGCGTTTTAAAGATCCAGTGCCATCCTGCAAGAAATTGAACAAATGTGAAAGTGCGAGAGTTTGCCGCCCTCCCCCAAACCTGGTTCAAGTCTACAGCATTGATTACAAACTGCATTGCTATCAATAGATACTTGGTACAGTTACCCAAACACATAATACCACAGAGCTACAGCTTTACTGAAACAAAAGGGCTCCTCCCAAAGCAGAACAGACGCTTTGAACATGTGAAGACATGCTCAAGCCACGATTCGTAGTAGCTAATAAACCCCCACCACAGCTGTCAAACGATGCACCATCACCATGTCACCATGTCATACAAGCGCACGGTGGTTAACAGAGTACAAGCCCCAAGCAATAGCATTCCAGCAGAGTCTGAGGAAAAAAAACTGGTTTATTTTTTCTAAACATCTACATAACTTGCAAACATGTTTAATTAATCCTAAAATCCTTAAACAAAACTATTCCTGATCAGTAACACGTATGGTTAAATTCCTATGATTCACTTTAACTTTCACCAAAGAAAATGTAAAACGTGATGAAATTAATTTTTCTTACATTGCATTCATGTTTTACAGTGCTGTGCTGATGCAAAAAAAACATTCCAGCTGACCACAGGTCTATTTTTAAACCTTTTACTCTCTTAAGAAAACTTAACCCAAACCAAACAGTTTAGTAAGATTAGAAGTGACCATTTCGTGCTTCAGAGGAATCCTACATGATTATGAAAGAAGAATTGTAGAAGAAGGAAGTAAAGTACTACTAAGCAGACAAAGACAGACACCTGAGTTGGAGTGAGTTTATTAGAAGTTAGAAAGACAAATACACAAATCACTGAACACCAAGATTAGTAGAGAAAAGCATAATTGCCAAAATCTCACACAAAGACTAAACAGCAATGCTACTTTAGAATAATCATAAGTGAAGACATCCAGCGTTCCATATTGATGTTAACCATGTAATAGGTCTCTAAATACATTTTAAAGCACTTGAAGAACATGCCTTACTTTTACGGGTTTAGTTTTTCTTCTGTAAAGATCACCATCATGCCATTTCAATAATACCTTGTGTGATACTTTTAACTACCTTTTGTCCATAGTGAACAGCTACTTATAAAGTTCATCATTAGTTGGTTTGGTTTTGTTGGGGTTTTTTTACTAACGTATTACACAGCAAATGGTTGTAGTAACATTTTGTATGACTAGATACATATCTGGCAAAGCTACACATGTACAGAAATAGAAAACCAAAAAAAGACACTAGCACTGAAGGAATGGCCAGTTTACAGGGAAGTGTAGCTCTGACAAGAATCTTAAGGGGTTTGCTAAAACACAGCAGTCAGTACTGAAGAAAGAAGTTAAAGCTTGAAGATGGTGCACGCCCGTCATGCAGGAGACAGTATAAGAATCACAAAAGGCATCTAGGCCTGTCAGAAACGGAGAGAGAAAAACTGAATGAAACTGTTGGGGAAAATTCAACAGTTTTCAATTTTGAACAGTTACGTTTACAGTATTTCTAGGTCACATTCAAAGCTGGTTTTTTCTGGAGGAGGTATTTGCCCTGCCCCTGAGTACAAAGCGCAGGCCTGGCAATTACCAGAAGGTTTCACCTCTGTCTCTAAGGTGCGACTTACAAACGAGCCTGAGTGACACTGGGCATTCTGTAAGTCTGAATTATGAAATACAGAACACCGTTACGAAGGGATAGCTGTAGTACTGCATTTTGCAAAGGACTTTTTCTTTCAGACGACATTGACACAAAAATAAAAGGAGGGAAAAAACAACAGAGAAAGGAACAGAGCAAGGTGCATTCATTTCAGCTTTAACTTCCGTCAGGAATTTTCCTCAAAACAAAACTGCAAGAATAAAGAGGTTTTACCTATCCTCCAGACAAAATTCTGTTCATTTCTTTAAGGAATTGGAATCCAACTGACTTCACAAGTATTTTTTAAGCACATATCTGTGTGTATATATATTGTCTAAGTGGAAACTTCTGTAGTTTCCCTAACGCAGTGGAGCAGCTGAAAGAATCCAGCTTTAAATCTGAGCTGTGGTTCAATTTACATGCTTTCCACTCTCAGTGTTCAGTACAGAAACCAGTACTGAGAGTCTCAAGGTAAGAGTTTTGGGAGCCTTTACCTATAGCAACAGGAATAACAGCAATAAAAGTTATTCTTGAAAATGGCAAAATGCCTTGCTACTAAGTGATTAGAAGATCAAAATCTAAGTATTTATGTCTCAAACTAAATCGCACATACGGTGCACACTTTTAGAAACAGATCTCAGCTTTGCAGGACTGAATAAACTGAAGTTTAAATTCCAATTAGAAGTATTAAATCAGTGAAAAAGCTAATTATTCCTCTGGTCTTAGTGATGCTATAGTAGTGATAATGATTCAAAGAACAAAGGCAAGACAATTTGGTAGGTACGGAGTATAACTTTTATTATTCTAACTAGCACTAGGGATAAGCAGACCAGGGAACAAGGGTACTTCAAATCTGAAATAAAAACATTGAAATTCTAAGTTAAACACTGGCTCTGTAATTAATAAAACACCTTTCAAACTGGAGTTTAGGATTAAAAAAAAAAAAAATCCTGCCTCCAGTGTAAATAATCACAGAGATATCCATTTCTATGACAAAGTTTAATTATCAAAGGATGTCACTCAGCATTAGAATCAACATATTATTTTTGCTTACACCTTCCCACCATCATCACCATCTGTACTCTGTAGTGGTCTGCTACAATGCTGCTCTGACTGACACTTCTTATTAAACAAGAGCAACTCATCAGCAGGTCTATGGTAGTGAAATTTACTGCTTTTGTTTCACACCTGAAAGCAAACTTATGTGCCCAAAAGCTTGTCCTTGTGAAGCATATGGGTTGGAACAATAAAAGGTACTTCCTCACACTAAACACATTACCTTAAATACATCATGTCAAAGGATACAATGCTTAATATTACATATGGAAGCCATTTAATTACAAGAAGTCTTCCAAAAGAATTTTTTTGTTGAATTTTGTTGCTTTACACACTCCACCTATTCTCCCTGACAGCCAAGAACATGAGTCACCTGAGCACTTCAGAAGAATTTAAATGCGAAGTCAGGCCTCTGTTCAGGCTCTGCACACACAAGTGAAAACTTCTACTGTACTTTATGAATCAGAATATTTTGTCTGGAGGGAACACATGAGGGTAAAAAAACCAAACCTACACTACAGAGGGGAGAACAGCACCAATATAGGAACACTAGCAGGGTAGAGGGAGAGAGAGTTGCCCACTTTATGTAAAACATGTAATACAAAATACCTTCTCTTAAGAGGGGAAAAAAGAAATATCAAATATGAGAACAAAGCAATGCCACTTCCGCACACTAAAAATTAAAATGTGTTTGCCTTGAAAGGTCAAAATCTAATTTTTCAGATCACCAAATTCTATCACTGAATTTGACTCAAATATTGACCTAGAAATACTGTCTCTTGCTTTTCCAGAAGGTCTTTTCAATCCAAAACCTGCATGCTTGTTTAATTAATGTCAATAACAGAAAAAAGTTTAATTTGTTAAGAACACAGTCATGCAAAGTACAGCAAAAATTAGGGGAGGAGTACAGTACACAGTTTTAATGCTGAATGGGCAAAATGAGAATTAAAAAAAAAAAGTTATCCAACCTTACTTCAGCTTCATTAATGATGCAGTATTATTCACAAGAGATGCTGATTGACTGTCTTGGCACTGAGAACACCAATGCCAAGAAAACAATAATAAAGAGACAAAAGCAAAGATGGAAAGAAAGAACATTCTCCTTTAAGAGTAAAGCAGTATGCGTGTTATGAAGGTTTCTTTGGGATGCTAAACTTTGTCTCATGTGGCTAAAAAAAAAAAAAAAAAAGAAAAGAAAAAAAAGGAAAGAAATCCCCTTGCAACTGGAAGAGAAATGAAACTTCAGAACACTCAGTATCGCAAAGTAGGCTACTTCCCCTCCCAAAAAGCAAAAGCAGGAAACACCACTTCTGTAATCTAACAGAACACTTCTAGCATAACTCAGCTGGGAGTCAGTTAACAGTGCAATATATATCCCATTGCTGGCAATGGGATAGAGCATGGGAAAGATGGTGACAGAAGAGAACAACTACACAAGCCAGATCACTAACTGAAAGCTTGCACTCTTTCACGTAAAGGAAAACAATGGTTAGAAAAATGCAAACGTATTCACATTATATGTATGGTTTTACTTTATGACAGATCAAGTGTTGTACAGTGAAGTCACTATATGGGAAACAAACAGGAACAAGCCCTGATTCCAGTGAAATTCTAATATGGGAAAGTGATTTCACTTAAGAAACATGAAGATACACCACACTTATGTGATGGCACTGCTTCTTAAAACAGATTGTACAGCAGCTTGAAAAGTTACGTTCTTTCCTCTAGCGAGTTGGGTAAGGAGGAGATCAGAATTATTTTCGTGTTACACTGATCACTTTCGTTGGCTCTAACACTTAATACATCTCCACATCAAATGTCCCTTGTGATTCCAACTGATGAGGTACTTTTAAAGAAACATTTAACATAGGGGCAAACATGGCATCAAAAGGACAAAAGCACAAGTCAGTTAATTGCCAGAATAGTTCTTCCAGTACAAAGAAACCACTGACAAGCAATTGTACACCAGACCACAACCAGGACACTCAATCAGCATTAAACAACTTGGAGTTAAATACAACTGCTTGGGATTCTTGAAGAAATTTCACAATTCCAGACAACAACAGAAAGGATGTTTTAAAATTTGTAAGTATTAGGGGTTTTTTTACATTCTGTTATGAAAAATGTTATTCTTAATTTCTTCATTGATTCTGAAAAATTACAAAATACAAAGTAGATCAACCAAGAACCTACTGAAAACATGATAGGCTGGTGGATGAACAACCATATCTGCTATGGTGATAATGTATCTAGGCTATTTTCCTGAACTGTGTACTGTACTTACCCCATTCCATTCTACGCTCATACTCACTTCCTCGCCTCCGTCAGGACCACTCTCGTACTTTACCACATCCACGTTGAGGCTTTCTCGGCTTCGCCGCTTTTCTATGCTCTCAGGGTCATTCAGCACTTCAGCAACTCTCTGTTTATGAACATTGTCAAGACCCTGAGAATTAGGTAAAATAGGAAAAGGTTTTATTTCATTTAACAGCTGTATTAATCTACAACTTACAGTAACCGTTACCAAGAAAGAAGAGAAGCCCATAACTCCATCACCCCAATTCAAAGGGCATTCAGAACAAGTGGCCCTTTATTCATCGCAGGAATTAATATACCATGAAGTGGACACAGTTTCGTAGTTTGAGAATTCAGTGACTTGCCATTCTTTTCCTCCTTCCCTATCACTTGTCAAAACCTCATGGTGTTCGTGTCACTTACCTGAAGCCATCTGGCCACCACCTTAATATTTAAGCAATTTAAAGACCACGAACAGCCAATGCAAATCTCAGTTTTCCACCTATCAAATGGTGGAGTATTGCCCCACCTTTGCAAAGATTGTTGAGGGTGTCTGAATACCCAAGACACAGCTATGTTATCTAAAAATACTGACAGATGACACCTGAGACAGTAATATAATTCATCCTTCATAAAGAAATGTGTAAAATAAGATTGTAAGTGAATAGACCGGAAACATGCTCAGCCTTTGACCATACGTTTACTTTGTGATAAAGAAAGCATCATTTGGTAATCAATGAGCATCAAGTATCTTAAAAGTGCTAAAACACCTCCTATGGAAACACAGGAAGCTCTATGGAAAACAAGGAACAGTTTTTCCAATGATACTGGCAAGCCAGAAGTGGGCTAATTAAACAGTGACTCTAAAAGAGACTCCTCCAGTAGCAACACCCAACCATCCTTAACTCCCAAATTATCAACTGCAAGTTTCACAGTAAAAATTTGCACTTGAAATGTTGGTGTTCAGTTGTGGGGGTTTTTTTTTAATATAAAAGAGAAAAAAACCATAGCTACAAGCTACGTTTTCTTGCAGTCTTCTCATTCCTATTACATTATGCCATTTTATCCTGGTTGGATCTGTGCACACCAAAAAATCAGCACAGTCATGGCAACAGTAAAGCCAAGAACCAAAGCAAATTACATTCAGATGCAGTGCACATTAATTTCTTATTTTCAAGTCACACTTGAACGAGACACCCTGAAAATGACCCTTCAGTGAAAGTGTGTGAAAATCACCCTCAGTAACAGGAAGTATCTGGATCAACTTTTTCCCTCCTGCCCTTGAGTTTTCCTTGCTGAAGAACTTTTCTCCTAGATTCATGCTTTCCTCTTACCAGATTCATTCCCTTTATTTGACAAACACCCACAAGCTTTCCATCACTCTCTGTGGAAGGAAGAACTCAGGCTATCTTATATCAAAGGGAACTGTTACTGAATTCACTAGAAGAGCATGAGGTTTGCCAGAACTTTTTGGCTCTCTTCTGTTTTCCAGAAATCTGGTTCTATATACATGAAGCACTACAGTATCATTCTTTAAAATGCAACTTCAGACCAGTGTAACCAACAAAAACCAGTACATTATCAATAAAAATATGGGCCATCATCTAAGTCAGTTTACTTAAATTTAGAATTTGATTGTAGAATTTTACACTAACATGTAACAAAAGAAACCACTTCTGAAAAACAGCACAACTTTTATTTACTACTGCATAACAACAAAATTAAAATTGATCTTTCTGAGGGCTTGGGGCTTTTTTAAATTTACTTACATTTTCTTATTTTGCTTTCCACTTTAACACTGACTGACAAGCCATGTTTGCTTGTCTGGTCTTATGTACTTTATAAAAGTCACTGTATCAAATCATCCAAAAAGGAAAGGAAAAACAAAAAGTCAATAAAACCCCAACAAAAAACAAACTTTCTCCCCCTTTCTAGAACTGAGAACAGGTTACCTGAGCAGCAGATTTGAGAGCACCAGGACAACACAGAACTTCTCCACATTAAAAGAATAATAGTACCCCCTTAAACTGTAATATCCATCCCATCAGCTTGCAAAAGTAACACAAACAGCAACTGATAAATTTATGATAGTTTTCTGAAAGCCTGCACCAGTCAGTCATCTGCATGCAGAAACAGAACATTTCTAAGTTTGACAGCTCCTTATTAAAAGTCAAACAGCATTACTGGCAACAGAGACAGGAAAACTCCCTGCTCTCTGTTCTTCCCTGGCCACAGTCTTTCTGACACGGAGCCAACTGAGGACTGCTGGCTGACACAGTATTTTCTGCCCTTTTGTTTTCCACATAATTTCACCCCTGATTTGAATCATGTCCTAGTACATGGTGCCATTGCCCTAGCAATTAACCTTGCAAGTATTAAGATGGTATCGATTTATCACCAGTTCAGACTGAAATTAGAGGGCAACACCAGGCACCAGACACTGAACAGCTAAAAGTTTACACTCTGTGTGTACAACAGAAACTGGACTTGAAAATCTGTATAACCATGAAGCAGAAATATCATTAAGGTGAATTTTCATACTTGCCTGTTTACGAGATCTCATTGCTGCCTCTTCTAATGTTTCAGCAGCTTCAAATTTGCCCTGTCGTCTGTAAAGTGCCCCAAGGTTCTTTAAGGTGGTTGTTACTGTTGGACTATTAAAGAAAAGAAAAAAAAGTGTGCTTGTGTGTGTGTATATGTACACAACTCTTAATTCACAAACTAATAAAAACTTGAATTAATATAGTATTCATCATGTTTTTTGTAATGATCAAGTCTCTCTTGGAACATACTACACTTCATGTTCATGGAAAAACCTGTTAACCCCTTTCAATGTGCATTAATGTCTCACACCATGACTAGTCAACAGCCCTGAAACTGGAAGTCAGTAACTGGTCTCTAGATCTACTGAAGAGAAAACTGGAGTGCTACATCCTTGTTTTGGCTCAGATGTATCTTGTGGTGAAAAATTAGCTTAATCTGAGTGTGTCCAACTGAGTAATTGTGAAGCTTCCAGAAAATATGCCTACTCATGCATGCAGTGAGCATTACTGTAGCATGTGTTAGTCACAAAACAAATTACCAGTTTTGTTCATCAGCTTTCACTTAGTGCCTATTTGCATTGTCTATGCATTCAAACTACATTTGAACAACAAAAGGGGGAGAGGGAGAATAATCATATATTGCATTAATAAGCCTCATACTCTAACAAGACATTTTTATTTCAGTGACACAAGAAGAATTAGCTCAGTCACAGTATTGTTGCTTGAAGTTTTAGTCTAGCAACAGCAGAGAAAAAATTTCCTCATGCATCAAAATTAACTGGTACATGAAAAACAAAGTGTACTGCACCCAGAATTCAGGATCGAGGCAAAAAGAGCCGATTTCAATAGCGCAAATGTTCTGCTGCTTGTTAAATACAAGAATTCAAACACTGACGAAACAAAAGCCCTCTCTGAACATTATCAGTACAAGGGGCAAGCTTTTTCTTACACTTTACCACCTGTACATTTTTAAAAAGGCACTTAAGGAACACAATTAAAGCAAACAAAAATATTTCACCAAGTATAATCCATGCTGAAGTCCTTGTTTCTCTTATTCCATTTTAATATACGTGTTTTCATTCACACAAAACCATATTCTTCAAGTTTTAGAAACTCAAATACTGCTGAATTGTGGCAGTTTAACTTTGTTTCTTGTGCCAGCAAAGAAATCCAAAGCTCAGTTATTTGAAGTGCCTCCTTTTTGCTTCACCTCTCTAGAGGTCCTGCCAGGGCAGGGAAAGCACGTATGCCAACCAACAGTATAAAAAGAAAGAAAGGTGACCTATGATTCCATATGAAGGACTGCCAAAAATACAAGTGGTAAATTATGGCACTGGCTTGATCTAACCAGCCCAGATTAAAAGCAGCCCTGGGACTTGACTGATAGTGCTCCTGAAACCCATTCTTGAGGTCTGAAATTTTAATAGTATATTTTTTATAGTCCTGAGCAAGCATCTGCTTTGGTTTTGTTTTTAAACATGCTTTAATTTGACATTTCTGGACACTGTATTACCACGTTGTTTGTCCTGTAAAGAAATCACCCACCTGTCAACTTTGCAAGCTTTGTACCAGCCACCATATTCTCCAAAAGATGTGCCATCTTTTTGCTTTCCCTAAAACAAGAGTAACATTGAGGAATAACTGATTTGTAACTTGAGCAGTAAAAAGGTCCAAAAGAGATTTACAGTGGCCTTACTTTGCATTCTTCCCTCTCTTCTGCGTGCATCCAAATAGGCTTATTTTCATCTGATAAAACAGAAGAAAATGTAAGTACAAAGCTACAAAGTATTCATTGTTTAGTATTCCCACTTTTGAAACTAAGTTGTGAACCAGAGAAAAATACTATTATCGCCACAAAAAAGCCTACTGTCCATACTACAAAGCAGCAGGTAAGGAAAACATGCACCTCTGCTTTTATGGTTTTACAATTCTTCTTTTGCCACCTGAACTTTGAAACAGTTACTTCTAAGAAGCTTTGAAGTCAGTATACGCTGCCATCAGTCTGTCATGTGCCTAGTTCCATGCTCAGAAACACACATTTATTTCTTTTATCATAACAACTGTTTCAACACCTACTAAGCAGTGCATATGCTACTGCCATGGAATGCACTGAGAATTCTTCAGTGTGATTTACAGTTGATAACATGCATTTGACTTCAACATAGGGTGTAATTTACAATTTAAGGGCGTTGCGCCTACTCTTTAAACGTACTAATGGAGGACTCACATTAACAATGTATTTATTGTATCATTAAAAATCCTGCACTAGCTTTTACCCATGACTGGAAAGTGACATATTTTTCTGCCTCTACAAAAACACCTCAATTGGTTTTGGTTCAGCATAAGGTAAAATATGCCAGAAATGCAACCCATGAAAAATAAACCTACTAAGTCTACCTTATCTAAGAAAACCTCTCTTTTTGAATCAAATGTCAGCACAGTATCTAAATTCTTTCTCATGATGAATATACTTCAACATACCTATAAGACTTTTTAAGTCTACCTCAAGCAGTCAACAAATTTAATCAGGAAACAATTAACTTCCTGGAGATGTTATTATAAATCAGTTATGAATATGAAGCATATGGCATATTAGTTATAAATATGAAGCATACATTCAAATCTAGGAATTAAATTTCTTACCATCTACAGAGCCAAATTCCCGTTCATGAGCACGAGTAAGAATCTCTTTATACAAAGTTTCCGCTTGCTTAAATTTGCCCTGTTTTAGATAGCAGGATGCCTGAAAACAAAATACCCCCCCAAAAAGATGTATCAGCCCACTCTTTTATTTAGCCTGATAAATGGAATGCATGCTGAATAAAGGTGTATTTCAATTAATCAGCAAATTTTACTACTTTTAGATTTACTATATAAAAGTCTTACCAGGTTATTCTTTGTTTTCGCAACATTTGGATCATCTGGTCCCAGCTTAGTTTGGTAAATCTCCAGTGCTCTCTGATAGTAGTATTCAACCTCCTCATATTTACCCTGATTCTGGCATAGTAAAGCCAAGTTATTTAACTGTTTGGCAACATCAGGGTGATCTTTCCCCAGAACCTGAAAATGAAAGAGCTTGTATTAAAACATTCTCCGTTCATCATTTCAGGGTTTAGAAATGTGTCATTTAAAAATGCCCCATTAGGTCTTATTCCACATCAATTCAACATAAGCAAAAACTGCACTTGAAAGATATGAAAATTATTACAAACTGAGAATGCTGTATAGCTGAATAACACAAGTTTTACAACAACATGATATGCAGCGTATTAGATAAAGAACCCTAAAGATACAGACATTCAGCCACGGTCTACAATAAATATCCGGATAGTCTTAACATAATCAACGTGAATATTTTAATGGTTTCATTTTTAAATGCTCTTTGTCTCCTCAAAGATTACTTAACTATAAAAGGGGGAAGAAAAAAAGGTAGAAAAGGTTAATTACAGAACACAGAATTTAGAATATACCCAGAGTGCACCAACAGCTCTGTAGGACTACTGGCATTTACTACTGTTTTGAATTTAAGACACTGCTAGCTACTAGGGCTTTGCAAACTGTTTTATCTGGCAGATCTACCCAACTAAAATATAAAAACATTTAAGTGTTTAGCTTTGTCCTCTTCCTCAAAAAATCCATTCAAAAGTGCTGTTTTCTTTTATTCATACCTTTTCTCTGATCTCCAGAGCCCGCTTACACAATGGTTCAGCTTCTTTGTACTTTCCCCGCTTACCATAAAGTACTGCAAGATTGTTTAGAGTTGCTGCCACCTGTCAACAGCAGAGAAATTTTAATTACACAGGAACTTGTGGATACAAATGTATGACACACAACTGAAATGCATTGATGTTTTCTAATTTTCCATGCATAGGGCAGACCACTTGAAATTTGCAAATGAAGAAATAATTATTATTGAATAGAGACATACAGAAATAAGGAAAGGAAAAACCCTGAATCATTAAATACTTTTGCTTAATTTGTGGAAATGTCATTTAGAGCGTATTTTCTTCACACATTCTTCTCAAACAAACCTACCCCTCAAATCTATATTCAGAGCTGCCCTGCTTCACACAGGCCAAGTGAGATACCACATTAATTTTAAATACGAAATACAAAAGCTTGATTTAAGTTTCATTTAAAAGCAGCAGGTAAACAGATCAGAAGTACACCTTCAAAAAGTGATTGGAGTAAGGAAATTAAAGTCTTTCTTCACAAATTAATTTCCCACAGAAAACTCATGCAATCCAAAATCAAGCATGTGCAAGTCATTTGGAGTGAAAGAATACTGAATATAATGCTCCAAAGGAACACTAAATATTTAAGAGAAAACGAAGGATGTTACATTGTGGCCTCCTACCTGTACTGTTTAGAGATAAGCCAGGTCTTAAAAATTTTCCTGTTGAGTTTAATATTAGAATGAGTTGAAAAAAGTTACTGAAAAACACAACTAAAAATACGATATTGCATGTATACAAACCGCTGGATGATCTTTGCCCAAAGTCTTTTCACGGATAGCCAAGGCATCATTCAGGAGATTTGCTGCATCTTTGTACTTGTTCTGGTCTCTAAATTTTAAAGAGTCATCATTAATACTGAGGTTTCAGAAAAGAAAGTCATAAAAATGAAGCTGACTTCAGTACTGGCCTAAACATGCCAGTACAAAAAAGGAGCAATTGAGAATATATTCAGAAATCAGGAAGTAAAAACCTGAAGCCTGTCATTTGCTGGTTGAGGACTAGCACTACTACTTTTACACTGCTGGCTGGTGTAATCAAGATGTGCCTCTCAGTAGACACACAAAAAAAAAATTTACCAAAATAGCTTCACTCCTAAAGCAAAGGCATAGGCAAAAACACAGCAACTGGTATTGCATGACCCTGTTGAGGGTTTTAATAAAAATCAGGGAATGGTAAATAATACAACTGTCAAAAAACATTAGTCTGAACATTAACACGTTATAGCCAAGTACTATTTAAGTGATATTTATGTCAGCATACAAACCTGTACACCAAAGCAAGTATGTTCAACATAGTGGCAACATCAGGATGATCATGACCCGAAGTCTTCTCCAGATCTTCAAGAGCTTGTTTACAGAGAGGTACCGCAACCTCATATCTACCTTGGGAAGCATACTGAATAACGAGATTGTGAAGGGTCCTTAATCTTGCTGGGATTTCATAGCCGCCTTGCTGGGCAGCAGCTGCTGCACTGCTATGCTGCTGTTGAACTGAAAGAAATCCACAAGATTTCAAGTTGGTTAAAAGATGACTGTACCTAAAACATCTAACATTACTGCTCAGCAACACAAAGTGAGAGTCACGAATTTTATTTCTTCAATACAAAGCATTAGTATTAGAACATACTTCACAGAAGTCATGCTGTCTTCAACAGTAACGGTGAAATATGGTAATTTTATTCTTCATATTCTGATGAGTATAGTATCAGTATTATTTAATACTTCTAAATGTAACAAACCAAAATAGAGTAGTAAACTATTTCAGCTCAGCAAATCATTAACAACTCCAATATTATACCACAGTTTTGCACTTAGAAATATCTATTTTTCCATATGGAAAAGAACATTAATATAGACAAGCCAAATATCCACAGAAAAGCTCAAATGTTTTCTTCTTTTTCTTTTACTGTCCTCTTAACACACTTGTGTGTTTCCTTTTGTTTGCTTTATCAAGGAATACTTAGGACTGGCACATAAAACACCTTGGATGACACAAGGAACAGTTGCAAGAGCAAAGGCACAGAGTCATCAAACCCTCAGGCTTGGCCACTTGTTTTCCAGTAGCACCTGACCTTCGTTTGCTGCAACTCCCACCTTCCCACTCCCTCCCCTCCCCACCCCCCAAAAAATAATCTACTACCCCTTCTCTCTTCTTCTGGGATATTTCTAAGAATATTGAGAAAATTACCTCTTACTCATTTTCTTTAAACTCCAGACAACACACGGGATTA
Organism: Porphyrio hochstetteri; assembly: GCA_020800305.1. Classification (NCBI taxonomy): domain Eukaryota; kingdom Metazoa; phylum Chordata; class Aves; order Gruiformes; family Rallidae; genus Porphyrio; species Porphyrio hochstetteri. The sequence continues at coordinate 60,460,976 of CM036908.1, read as the reverse complement.
GGGCTCCAGCTGCGAGCCTTTCTTCATTCCATTCTATCAAGCAAAATATCCTCTTGCAGCAAGTGGGAGCCTTTTTGTGTCAGTGAAATCACACAATTCCAAGCCCATACCCACAATCACTGCCTATCAAAGCACGGAAGCATTTCACTATTTTTCCTGGAGGTCAGCAAATTACTGACATGCCAACTTTGGCTTTCGTAAAGTGAAATAAAGTAGATGGACTACACAGGTATATAGACAGCTCTGCCATTCCACTTCCTACTACAAAATTCTAGGGAAGGAAGGACGAACTCAGGATGGAGTCTATGGTCAACACTAATCTATTCTAAAACCTCCAAGTCTTCCTTCCATTGTTGGCCACAGACAGCATTACCGTGCTATTAAGCATGTAGTATATCATGTGTATGTGCCATAAAGGAAATTCAAAACCCGGCTGATTTCCCTTGAGAAATTCTTCTTCTAAAGTCAATTGCCTACTAAGAACCATTATATTACTAGCATAATGCATGTACACTACAACAGCAATACATTACGTAGTATCTGCTTTACCCATAGGAAAAACACATTTCACTAAGCAAGGCTTATCTATTCATGGCTTCTTTCAACCCTGCTACCAAACCTCCATCTCCAACTTCATCAGTCCTTCTGACCTGAAAACAATACCTCTAGAATGAGTAGTAAAACTAAGGAAGGCAACCTTAGCAAAGGATGTAAGATATTGATACTTCAGACTACAGTCTCCCCCAAAATATTAAATCAGATTATTAAAAAGGTCATTAACAGAATTCACCATCTGGATAGACCATCAAAAAGCTTCAATGTTTCAGAATCTGCCTCAGTCACTTGGAACAAACCTTTTCCATTCTAAGGCCTGCAGAGAGACTGTCAGACCAGTTTTGCACTGACATCAGTCCCAAGAACTTTGCAACAGTTAGTAAACTTTCTTTAAAGACCTAGGCCACATTTTTACACATACTAATGTACAGAATGAATATCAGTGACTTATTTCTTTATTCTAGAAGAGGTATTCACCACTCTGCTGTGTCACAGAGGGCCCCAAGCATGGACTGATTTTTGTAAAAAGCATTTTTATATTCTGTATTGCAAAAATATACTAGCAAGTGCGCTTACTTCCTTGTCCTTGGTCATCTTCATCATTGGGAAATAAGTCATCCAAAGGCTCTTTGGTGGAATCCGTATCTTTATCCTCCTACAGAACAACCCCAAACCCAAACAGATTGTTACACTTAAAGTCCATTTCATCAACAACATTAAAAGAAAACCCCATGCCCAGTACTTGCCAAGAACTTCTCACAGAAGTTTAAGTAAGGTTTTACATTGAAATGTACTTACATACTCTGTCCTGAAACAATACAGGACACCTTCAGAACAGCTAGGAATAGCAATCAGGTCTCCTAGATTTCAGCCTCAATTTAAGCACGCTAGGTGACATTTGCTATTCTTACAAAGACATTGTGTCTACTGAAAGCACCCAGTGAAGAGTGAGTGCAACTGAATACAGAATTGTCCACTGTGCTTTTTTAATGATAAACACAGATACAGATGAGGCAGGGAAAGGAATAAGGAGATTCATCTCCCAAAAGAGAATAAAAGTTGCACCAGCAACTTTGATTCTGTCACATCCATTTCCAAGTACTCAACTTCTGCACAAACAGATTTTGTGGTTATTACCTGTAAGGTTCAAAGAAAAAAAAAAACTCCAACAGAACACCCACACTTGGAAGGGCATTTGTCTCCAATAGTCTCCACCTGGAACCATATTAATTTCTGCACAATGCATCAGTGTATATTGATTTTAAACATCCAAAGATCATTCCAAATCCCACAATCATGTAAAATAAAGAAACAGATCATCCCTCAATCCTGTTTCTTAAATGTGGAGTCTACATAATATAAATAGTTGAAGTTCTTGGAAACATCAATCGTGGTAAGGAGAAAACCAAGGAGCAGAACACATTCCTAACTTTCTGGCTTTCCACCCTACACCTTTTTCCACAGATGAGGAAAAAGGCAACTGGCATTTGAGTTTAATAGTGCCAAAGCAGGTGCTCTCTAAAAACAGCAAACTGACAAGACTAGATCTCAGATGGAAAGTTCGTAATTTTAAGTGTGCTGATTCCAACCTCAGGCTGAGTATATACAATTGACTATTTTCAAAGGCTAACAACAGAGACTGTCCATTTGGTTAGTGATACTATAAAGATGTTTTGCTTACTTCGTCCCTACTTGCCAATTAGAGTTCAAATAATGGTGCTACTTATGCCATCTGCACATTACAATTCATTAGCACACCAAAAGTTCTATGTGCAACTGACCAAAACAACTCACACTACTCACAGTATGTTAAAAAGGATTTAGTCAAACAGTCGGTTAAGCAGGACTAAAACACACACGTTTTTCAACCATTATGTTGCTTTAAATAACTGGTTATAAAAAACTGCTCTTTCAAAGACACAGCTGAGAAGGTCTGAATACACAAAATCAGATCTTTCTCTACAGTACCATCTAACTTAAGAAAACAAAACAAAAGAATAACCAAATGGGCAAATAATTCAGAAGTATTTTATGTGGTAAGTTACTTCTGTAAATTAAAATGCTACCCATTTTCTCTCTAAGAATATGTAACAATGGGCTCACTAAACACGACTAGAAATGTGCAGATGATTACAGCATCTGGCAGAAGATCATGAAATGGGATTCAGTAATATCCTATCCTAAAGTAAATTCTCAATAAAAAGGTACACACTGATTTCACTAGATGAAAATTAAGTATTTTTTGTAGTCAAAATATGCCAAATCCCTTATGTACTTAACATCTTTAACAGTTCATATTCCTCACTTAATTTAACTATTGAGCTTACAGAAGGAAATTTTTGGCTTGAAGTTCATTTCTTCTTATTTTAAGCTAGTATTATACTGAATACGTATTTATGGCTTTTGACCCTCATATGTGTTTTATTATATACATGAAATATTTACTGTCTTAAAATATGAATGAACTGAACTGTCAGACTCTTTCTGCAAACTATCTGACACTGGTACAAGGTAAGCATTTTAATGACAAGTTTACACTACAGACCAATAAAACGCTTGTAACTGTCATTTCTTGGTAACTAGTCAGATTACAATATATATGTAAATGTAAGGTGCTTTTTACTATACATCTACTTACTGACGGGGAAATATCATCATCATATTTTTTTAATTGATTCATGAACTCTAGGTGTTTCTTCTCTTCCTCCAGCTGAGCCACAGACTGCTCACTTTTCTGTAGTTTCTGTTGTGTATTGGCTAGTTCATCCCGCAGCCACTGATTTTCCTGGCACAGTCGGCGAACCTGAGCACGCAATTTCTGCTTCTCTGATTCCACTGCATTTAAGTGATTTGACAAGGCCATCATTACCTAAAAAGCAGAAGGTGCCACATGACATACTTCCTCTAGAATGCAGTCCTGTATTTAACATAAAAGCCTTCTACTATTTTAAAACTCTGTCAGCTGTGAAATCTGGTAAACATTCCTATTTTTCTACTCTTTACATATCTTCTTTTCACTTTTCCTGTGAACTTTTCTACCATTTGTTCAGACAGAATTAACCTAGAGGAACTTACTAATGATTGTTTTCCATGAATTATTTTAGAATTCACTGAAGATCACATATAATCATAAAACATGAAAAAAATGAACGAGGATTTAGCTTACTGAAATGACAAACTGTTCCACTAACATGAAATGGAGCAGTAACACTTTCAGCTTGAAGGATCACAAAAATAGCTTAGGAACTAACACAAAGTTCCAATTTAAGAGCTTTCAGACAAAGATTTATAGGCACATAGGTGTTCATCATTAAGAAACGTAAGTATAACAATTATAATTCAAAGGGAAAATGAGGCTGCTGAGATCTACATGTAGAACTGAATACACAATTTATGTAAGCACTTTATATGCAGATATCATAAGCTTAAGGCTCAGAGAGGCTGTGGAATCTCCTTCTCTGGATATATTTAAGACCCACCTGGAGCACAATCCTGTGCAACCTGCTCTAGGTGATCCTACTTTAGTGGGGTGGTTGGACTAGATGATCTCCAGAGGTCCCCTCCAAACCCCTACCATTCTGTGAGCCTAGGTAAGTGTGCAAATATTCAATGTGTTTGAATAGTCAAATTAAGAACAAAAAATGGAACAGCCATAACAGCAGTCTACTTGGCTTTTTTTTTGGTTTTTTGCACTAAGCAAAGTTAAGTGAAAAAAAGGACTCTGCAAAGTGAAAGCCAACCGTATCAGGAATATATTTAGGAAAGTTGTGATAAGATGGTCAGTGTATGCAATGTCAAACTAAAATCTTTTGTAATCTTACACTCTAGAATTAACTGAAAGAAAAGTTTGATTAATTTTTCAGCAAAGTCAGTTTCATTTTCATGGAAATAACACGTGTCATCAGATCTACACCGATATCACAAAAACATCAATAAAATGTTTCCATATCTTAAACTTAAATCCTGGAAATAAAAAAAATACTACACTGGTGCAACCCAAAGTATTCAGGAAGAGCAGGCCTCAGGTCTGAGAGTAATCACTTGAAGAGCAATTCCTTTCCTAAAAAGGCAGTAAAAGCAGGCTGCCATAGCCCACAAGTGTGGGGCAAACAAGGCAGGGCTGCTGAATCTGAGAGCACCAAGAATCAGAAGTAGCTTTTTGGAGTCCCAAGACCACCTCAAAGTTAGGAGAGAAAAGCTACTCGCTCACAGGTTTTCCAAAAACTTGCATTAAAGGTAACTCTACTATTGCAATTTTATTCTGTATATATTCTAGTATTTTCTTCCAAAACAAGGGATGAAAGCTTGTGTAATATGCTAAGGTCTGAGAGTCTGTACCATACTGCTCAGGGGTTCCACATTCCCATGTCTGGTAACCCCCATTTCATCATCCTCTTGGCCCTCAATTGCCCACAATCCAATACACGTAACTTCCAGATCACTGAACAATAGCAGCTCAAACCAGATGAGAAGACTGAGCACAGTTACAGACCAATATAAAGCTTATTAATAGAAAGTTGACTCATTGGAATTTTCAACTCATTTGCAAACACTGTGACATTTTATACTGATAACCATTTCACATCACATTGTTTCAGGTTTTTGAACTAGTACAAGACACCCTAAAGCTGAACTGCAAATACAGTCCTGATCTCCTGACTTAATATGCAGCATCTCACTCATCTTCTGCAGACAATACCTTCGTTGACTAACATAGTTCACAGAAATTAGCTCAGAGTCCGTCCTTTCACACATCAGTGAAAGTTGTCCAGACTTTGTATTCAATTACCTTTAAAATCACAGAACATTAGGAGTTGGATGGGACCTCAAAAGATCGTCTAGTCCAACCCCCCTACCAGAGCAGGATCACCCAGGCTAAAACACACAGGAACCCATCCAGGCAGGTTCTGAATGTCTCCAGAGAAGGAGACTCCAATGGTTTGGTAAAGTTCAATAAACATTAGATTCTCCAGCCCCAGGAGCACTGTGAGCTACTGTAAAGTATCTCAGAATCATGTAAAGTATCTCAGAATCAAGGGACTATAAACATGAATTTAAGGTTATGGCAGAACTCAAAGTTAGGAGCAAATTTATTTGTGTGTGTCTGTGTGAAACATCCCTATGTAATAATTTTGAGTTAAAATCCCGATGTTCAATTCTTGAGCTGCTCAAACAATACCTGCCTAATGCCATGGAAAAGACTAAATAGAAATCAGCCACTGTCTCACTGAAGTGAAGAAGAGTTCAAATTATCAGCTTCACTGCTTTAATGCTGATGCGTAATTAGTTCTGTAACACAGCAAGACAGACAGTATCTACCTCTATTAATTACAGCAGCCTTTTTCCTTAACATACAATAACAAAATCACATTATATATATTTAGTAAGGCAAAAAAAAAAGCAACCTCAAAAAAACCCTCAGTCTGAAATGCTATATTTCTATGCAATTTTACCTGTGCTTCACTAAGGCCAAGCTCCAGCATTTCCAGTGACTTTCGAATCATGTTTGATTTTTCTTCAACCAGGTTAGTTTCATCATCTTTCTTCAAACATTTCAGTGTTTCAAGTAAGCTCTGTAAAATTGAATTGTGTTCATTCTTCAGTGCCTCTAGTCCATTAATCACTTGCTTAGTTTTGGCAATGATTTCATCTTGAGTAAGCTTCTCCAACTTCTCTTCCTTTAAATACACCATTGTGGACATGTTTTCATACATTCTGAAATGGAAGAGTACACTAGTTAACCCAAAAGTAAAAACAAATAAATAAATAAAAGCGATTCTCTGTAACTGAGTAAAACTTTCTTGTAAGAAGTCATTAAAACATACAAATTTGAAATGCATACGCAGAGTGTAATTATATTTTCGCACAGTTTTATAATGTTTTTTTGTCCTGGGTTTGAACAGCACTTAAAGGTTTCTAGCTTGTATTTCCAGAGTTAATATTGACACTAATTCATAAGCCAAACAACAAATTAAAATAAAATCTGTATTATGGCAGAAAAATTTCTAACAAGCATGGAAGAATCAGTCTGAAATTCCAGGAAGCGCAAAAGCAAACAAAGCAGCTGGAGTATAAAAGATATACTATAATAAAGTTCTTTGCAGTGCCACTGATCTACAACTATCTTCACAAATACCCACAAACCAGAGCTTGACAAATTTGAAGAAATACCATCTAACCCTCTAAAAGGGTTTATCAATCTGTCAATCATGAGAAAAATCTTCCTTTTCCAGCAAACACCATCTTCTTCATCCATTTCCAAGTGCTACAAACATTATCACTGCATATTCTGAAAGAACAACTGCCCCTAAGATTATTTTACATTCATTACTGTAACTCTACAGTTCCATCCAGACATTCAATTGTCCACAGGTCTAGATGCAGCTGTTCTGACAAAGCTGCAACAGCTGTCTCACACTGGAAAAAAATGGTTTGTGTAACACAGCCCTTGCAAGAAACATTTCACTGTGCTGTTCTGTCTGTACCTCATGAGCTACATCAGGGTCAGCAAATATCTGGATGTTTGTAAACGCCTCTAGCAAAGGCAAAGAAGACACAAAAAAAAGTTTAGAAACTCAAGTAACTTTAAATATACACTGGTGTTGAAGTGATAAACTAATATAACAGTGTAAAAATACAAATAGAAGACACAGGAATCGCTTGGTCCTTTTAAAATATTTTATAATGAAAATAAAGAATTGTTCCCTTATACTTAGGATATTTGTATCTTTGACTGTACCAGGAGATATAAATTGGAATAAAGTAGGAAAGATTTTCCAGAAGTAATAAATTATCACATCTATATGAAGAAGCTTGGGGAAGCTTTGATAGCCTAACATTTAAAATTAATTAGCTAATCTGTATTAAAACTCTGTACAGAAACAACTCTAGTTTTAGAAGACAGCCAAATTAATTACAACCACTTAAAACTTGAATAAGAGTGCTATAAGGAACATGCATATATGCACCACTTCGTAACTACAGCCAAAGGAAATGCACTTATGTTCTTGTATTACATTAAAAAAAAAAAGTGGTTGCTCTTTATATACACTCAAATGACCTCCTGCAATGTGACACATAACAGGCATACCCATTTGTCACAAAAGATCTGTAGACTGCTTTATTTTGTAGTGATCTATTGCCTGAAAATACAGACAATTTGAGGAAGCAGTGACTTTGGTTTTACCACAGTTTAATACAAGAACAAATATATGCAATACAGAGCATATCATCTGTATAAAATATCTAATCTAACAAGGAATAAGAAATAAACTCACCAAAACCTGATAAGCAGAATGCATTTTACGCATTTCCTATTCATAACCTTAGGACTATTACCTAGGACACTCAAATTACATTTTTAAAGCACAGACTCTCTAAAATTGTGTATATAAAATAAACTGATTTAATGTAAGCCAAATTTGTAAATAAATGCTTCTAAAATGCGAGTCATATAACAAATTATCCTGGATTACACTAACTTCATCATACAGCTCAACCCTAATTAACATCAGCATGCTTTCACACCTTCAATTAACAATTTCCACCCTGAATGCAAAGAACTGAAGCTTTGATGATAAGGAACTAAGTACAGCAGGGAACATCTAATGAACAGAGACTTCGATTTTCTATTTGAGCAGACCTAAGAAATGTGATTTTCAAATATCTGTAGTTTTTTCTACAAAATTCAAAAATATGTGATCATTTTTCTGTCTTATGTGAACAGTGACAACAATGCCTTCCACTTGCTTCAACATTTTGTAGTCATTCTACACCAAAAACGGAAGGCAGGGGGGTGTGTGTACATGTATGTATGTATGTAACACATGGAGAGATGTTGTTTAAACGAATTTAGGTAATGAAGTAACTAAGGTAACAAGGTAACTAAGAAAGCAATGCCAAAAACAACATTAGGCCTTGCAATGATCATGCCTTCATGTCAAAAGAATAGAGTAGCCTTGGAAGTACCTATCCGACATATGAAATCCAGCCAAAAGACACATCTGTGTGCACCATTATTTCCAAGGTATGAAACAGCCACTAATTTATTACTATAAGGAAAAAACCCATCAGATCATTGGTAGAATCAGGCACACAGCTCTGGCTGTATACATTGAAGTCCCAATTAGTAAAGGCTAAGCCAGCGCAGAAGCTTCTGAGGAAAGGAAAACCCAGTGAGGCAAACACATACTTCAAGCCCATCACTCTAAAACAAACAGAGCTATAGCTTTCACTGCCTCAGAGGTACCATGCCAGTACAAACCACTGCACTGCAGCCAGGGTCAGGTCAAGAGCTACTTAAAGACACAGACTGAAGGTCCAGGCAGCCTGGGAGAAGGACTGTCAAGTCTTCTCTAGTGGAAACTGCTAGAATCCTAACCTCTCCCATTGACAGGGAAGGGATACATGTTTCTGCATAGGCTGCAAGGGTCTGTTTAAACGATCGCTGTGTAAGAGAAAACTTGGACGACGATGTTCAGAGTTTTACAGATTATTCTTGGGAGAATTATTCAGAAAATAGGAGGATAACAAATGTAAATTATCATGCTATCAGGTCTGAGTCTTCGTAGGAGTAAGATTAATAAATAAATTAATATCTATTCTCTTTGGAGATCTGCTATTTCCACGATTTCCTAAAAATGTATGTTACAAAAAGATATTACATCAAACAAGGCCACATCTGATACACAATCATACAATTAGTTTTGCATACCCTGAGCCAGCAATCCCCATGCAGGAACCAAAAATTATACGGTTGTATGCAGGAAGCAGACATATATGTGTACGGAAAAGACAAAACCTACCATGTCTTTCTATTTTCACTTTTTAAAAATAGTCATTTTATACAATTTTTTCCCCTACAGAAAAAAAGGGGGCATAGTCAAAGGCTTCAGTTTTACCCTATATACTCCCCTCCGCACTGCATATTTTACCTGTTATAGGGCAGGAATTCTAGATTCAAATACCAATTTTTAATTCAGTGTATAACTGAAAACAAACAAACAAAAAAACCCACAAGGATTTTGTTGGAAAACAGACTTTTGGATGAGGGAAAAATTATGCAATGCAACCCAAGTTATAGACTTGCCAGCTGGCTTAAGCAATTCACATATTGTATTAAATATTTAATTATGTGCCTGTGTAGACCTGGAATATTACCTTCCTGGTTTATTTACCACAACATAGACTATTCCAAATTACAAAAGTGACCTAACACTTCCCAATACTTTTTAAAAAACAATTTTAAAAAGCCATTTTCTTCAAACGCACAAAAATTAATGAACTTAGAGGGACAAACATAAAATGCTCCACAGTGATACCTACTAAAAAGATTTTTGCAGAATTTTGTAACATGAACTCCAAAGAAATGGATTGAGAGTAGCAAGAATCTAAACAAAAAAAAAAAGAGACAACAAAGCCAAGCCTATTGTGTTTCACTCATGTAACCACTGGGATAATGTCATGATACAGCCACTCAAGTTCCTTGTTTATCTTTCATCAGTTCAGGTATTTTGTTATCCATAAAACTTTTGAACTAATTGCAGTAGTAATGCTGACATCAGTTTGTGCCTAAAATCTCCTACGGACACACACATCAGAGCAAGCTACTTAAGGTCTTCAACTCGTATTTAAGGACCTCTTAAACATAAATAGCTTTTCCTACTCAGCTACTTTAAAAAAAGCAGCATTTCCCTGCAGATCACCTCAAGGAATCCTTAAGCCAAAATACAGAATCACATGAATCCTTCTTTGCGTAGGAAAGCTTGCGCAGGAAGAACGCTTTTCAAAGAAACCCACACAATTTTTTCCCTTGACTAAATGTCAGTATGGCTCCTAAAAACAAATAAGCAAACAAAACAGTTGTAAATTTTTATTTCCTTGTTACATACCCCTAAGGATCCCCTTTCTCAATACTGGTATTTTCATTATTTAAGTCTGGTTTCAAGTACTAAAAGCTTGGAAGATACATTTTTAATGTATCCTGTCTACTCATTACTGGCCTTAAATTTAAAAAAAAAAAAAAGTCTGTAAGCTCCTGTGACAAGTCAAATGCTCCCTAATATTTTTCTTCCAAATATACCAAGAGCAGGAAGGGTATCTCAACTTACAGAGTAACATTCTGGAATACAAGAAAGAGTAAATCATCTTCCCAACAGTAAAAGCCACTACAAGAATGGCCAAAGCCATCCCTACATGCCCTGTCATCTACAAGCATTGCACAAAAATATAATACATACTAATTTGAGCTTTTTCTGTCTCTAATATGCACCTATCAATTCACTGTTTTGTAACAATAATCAGCCTATTCAGGGATTTAACCCCAATTTCACTCTTAGTTTCTCCTTAATTAAATCACAAGGCTCAGTGTCTTACATCTGGCAGGCACTTGTTTCATTTTGTATTAGCTACAAATTACAAGTCATTAATTCCCTACTCAGACCAAGAACACATCTCATTACATCATGGAACACACCATCCTGAAATACTACGAGCAGCTTTAACTACTAATCTTCATAACGTGGAAAACCGCCTTCTCACACAACCCTTAGAAGATCACAGGCCTTCTAAGCACAAAATCACCAACAAAGGGATGAAAACCAGTCTGCCAAGGGACGCCAGTATGTCAAACACCACATCAACTCCACCCCTTCCTAACAAGGCAGCTCAGTGACACATGCTAGTCAGAAAGGGTGAGGATGAATCACCCTTGGATCTTTCATATACTTCTAAAGGTATTCATAAAAGGACTCAGATAGGAAACACGCTAGTTTGCCTATGTTGCTGTTACAGCTTCCAATCAAAAAACCTCAAAGTCTGATATAACAATACGTTTTCTTAATCCAAGATGTTAATTTCTCTGTGAGGCTATTTCTGCTATCACAAGTCATACTCCCTAACATAAGAAAATTTATAATCTTTCTCTTTTTGTTTGACTTAAAATGATCCTTTACGCTCAGGAAATTTTATTGCAATACATTCACCTCTATCCCACAGAAGAAACAGAAGAGCATTTTCCTCTTGACATATTCAGGTCTGTGGCTGAGCTGCCAACGCTACCTACCACTCCTTTCGTTATACTATATTTGAATCCACACATGACTCTGCAGAACAGAAAATCCTGAGCTGCACCTGCAAACAGTGTCCTGTTGGAGGTCAGGCCTAAGGTCCGTTCGCTGACCCAGTTCTATAAACAGAATACTGCCGCACTTCTCTACTGCCTCAGGGTTCTAAATACGTGATCTCAGAGAGAGTCTTCATTATTTAGCACACATCTACACAAGCTACCATAAAAATAACTCTGTGAGAACAATTAGTGGCACATACTGGATGGAGGCTGCAAATCATTGATGAGAAGCAGGTAAGATGGACTTGCAGATGACTAGCAGCCAACTTTAAGCTATGAGAAGTCCTTTAGAACACTCAACGTTGTTTGAAAAAAGGATGAACCTCTTGGACTCATCTTTTTCAATCCACTTCCACCTAGGAAACACCTGACTTTAAAGAGCAAACAAAACTTACTGTCCTCCTTCTGCCAGCCTTCAACTAAGAGCTAACCCTGAATGCACAAGTCTGCTCTACCACTTGCTCTAAAAGCAAGGTATGCAAGGTAAATACTATAAAAAGGACATTTGTAATCATTTAGTGTCAAAGGCATATACCCTAAAAAAATCTCAGAATCATGCTCACAATTCAACCTACAACCTTAACAGCACAAGACATCTGTGTTGGTAAGCAAACTGGACAAACACTCGTACTTTGTAAAGGTTTGGCATTTATAAAGGTAAACCCACAAATTTCTGAAGCACAGAACAACTTGACTAACAAGTGTAAAACAAAAAAACTTGAAGACTGGCAGAGATTTCCGCCAGACTAATGTGGATGTTCCTTTTCTTTTTCAGTCATACCTGTCAGGAAGAAATCTTTGGATTCTCGGAAAGATTAAGAAATTATTAAGGAGAAAAGCTGGTTAACGAATTATATTTCCAAATGAAAGACATTATAGCAAAAACAGCACCTATAAAACCTGTAGCAAGGGTGATGTCGACAACCCTCTTTGAGAAAGCACAAGCTATGAAGATTTGCACTGCTGTGCAGTCCTTTTATTTAGATTTCTATAGCACGCTACATCAACACCAATGAAGCGTATGCTGTTTCTTAGCAATCATATCTGCATTTTTATAAGCAAAAATCAATGCTATTTTGAAATAAACACTTTTGCACATTTCAAGGACTACTCTGGGATTTTTTTGGCAAGTAAACTACCTTCTTTTGTAGCAAGTAAACTACTTTCATTAAAATCATTATTTCCTGCTGAAACAGTTAATTCACTAAAAAATCCTTATATAGCATAAAAGTATGCAGTGGCATAAAAGCACCCTGTAACTACAGAAATTACTCTTCCTCTTAAAGAAAGGTTATTATAGTGTCAATCCCTTGACAGTACTCCACTGAATAAACACTAGGTACTACCTAGCGTTTCAATTACAGTACAGTGAAATCTGTACTCTTTTAACTGCAGACAATCCCGACGATCTGTCAATCTCACTATTTCCAAAATGTCTTTTAGATTCAACCATATCTGGAATTCCATAATGCTGCAGACCATGGCCAAATCCCATCTTGTTCTTCCTGCTCACATACCGTGATAGAGACCCTCAGGTGATATGCCCCCCACACACACACACATTGTTATGCCTACCCCCATTATTTTTGTAAAAGGAATCAAGGGAAAGCGTCCTCTTTCTGGTATATCTCATCCACTACATCCTACTTTTCTGAAGTATTAAAATAAATAGCAACTAGAACACAAAGTAGTGACATACTCTACAATCACAGTGGATTATTCCTCCTCTGAAACATGTCATCTGTTTCAGTCCTACAATTAGTCTACATGTATCACAAGCACGTAAAAGCAAAGTTTATTCTCTGTATACATTGCCAAGTCCTTCTACATCTCAGGTTTCAAATAAAACTTGATGGAAATAAGATCCTCCTATGCATTTGTTCCCACATCAGAGATTACTCTTTGTCAAAGCTGAAGCAAGTGCAGAGAAGTCTGACAGGCATGTGTCTTAAGGCAGTTTATCAGACCCAGCCAGGATTCAAGATCTACTACACCAAAAGCTGTACTTTCAAGTAGATACATGCTTATTACCTCTTTGTTCATCGAGGTTACTATCATCTGTTACAGGTTGGTGATACATAGCTTTCTTACTCTAAATCTAAAGCAACATACTTATTAAATATCCTCAGACCTGCGGCAAGATGAAAATCCCATTCTTTTCCACAACATTAAAATGGAACACAAACCTCTTCCACTGTTTGGTGGTCTTGGACAAAGAGCTGTAAAGTCAATTTGTTAATTTTAGTTACATCCATACAATTTCCAAAGACAGACTGCAAATCCCAAAGTCTCCTACATTTGCAGCAAGGGAGTGTCTCGTTTTTTTGTATTACTGCTGTGTCAACAGCAAACAGCATCTGCTGATCTTCTTCAAAGCTAGCACTTCCTTAGTTTCTTGTGAGCACTAATAAACACTAATAAGTAGCCACCAAGAGACCTCAAGAAATCAGAGCATTTTGCCTGTTCACTGAAACGCTAACACAACATACCAGTCTGGGCTATGCAGCGTCTCCATAGGGCTTATGACCACAAAGCCCACCTCCCTGGAGCATTTTAACAAAATGGTCATGACTGTATTAAGAGTAGTTATATAAAAGATAGAATAAACTTACTTAAATGCATCAAAAGGCATAAATTAAATAATAAGGCATTAGATTTACCCTTAGTTACTAAAAATGCTTGTCACAAGCATCAAAGTTACATCAGAAAGAATAAAAGCCACTTATTTTCTTAAATGTATTGCAGTTTAGTACTTTGTAGTTAAAAAGACAAGCTTCATAAATTCCCTTCATAAATTCCCTGCTTTAAGTGGATTGAAAGGAAAATTACTGTATTTTTAAAGAAATACTCTCAAGACAGTTTGAGTTACAAATCCATCATAACTGTAAAATTCCACAGTTTTTACTCTCAATACTCCAAGTATCTGTATTTACTTTTATGTGGAAATGGTCCTCGCCTCCTCATGGACATGCCAACTTGTGTAACCATGTGTTCAGTGAACCTTGAGTCTTGGTAAGACATTTTTAAGACTGATTTCCTGTTTAATATCTTCATTGACGATCTTGATGAGGGAATAACATCCACCCTCAGCAAGTACGCCGATGATACAAAGCTGGGAGGAGTGGCTGACACGCAGGAGCACTGCGCTGCCATCCAGAGAGACCTGGACAGGCTGGAGAGCTGGGCAGTGAGAAACCAGATGAAGTTCAACAAAAGCAAGTGTAAAGTCTTGCACCTGGGAAGGAACAACTGTTTGTATCAGTACAGGCTGGGGGATGACCTGCTGGAGAAGAGCTCAGTGGAGAAGGACCTGGGGGTCCTGGTAGATGACAGGTTGGCTATGAGCCAGCAGTGTGCCTCGGTGGCCAAGAGAGCCAATGGGATCCTGGGATGCATCAGGAGGAGTGTAGCCAGCAGGTCAAAGGAGGTGATCCTCCCTCTCTACTCTGCCCTGGTCAGGCCCCACCTGGAGTATTGTGTCCAGTTCTGGGCTCCTTGGTATAAAAAGGACAGGGATCTCCTGGAAAGAGTCCAAAGAAGGGCTACGAAGATGATTAAGGGCCTAGAGCATCTCCCCTATGAGGAAAGGCTGAGTAAGCTGGGACTGTTCAGCCTTGAGAAGAGAAGACTAAGGGGGGACCTAATCAAAGTTTATAATTATCTGAAGCAGGGGATGCAGGGGGAAACAGCCAGCCCCTTTTCAGTGGTCTGTGGGGATAGGACAAGGGGCAATGGCTGCAAGTTGGAGCATAGGAAGTTCCGCACCAACATGCGGAAGAACTTTTACACAGTGAGGGTGACAGAGCCCTGGGACAGGCTGCCCAGGGAGGTGGTGGAGTCTCCTTCACTGGAGATATTCAAGACCCGCCTGGACGCTTATCTGAGCAATATGAGCTAGGGAGCCTGCTTTGGCAGGGGGGTTGGACCCGATGATCTCTCGAGGTCCCTTCCAACCCCTACAATTCTGTGATTCTGTGATTCTGGCTGGTGAGGGTCTCTTTGGGACTGGAAGACAGCTACAGTAACATCAAAGGGTTTTCAAAGTTAGAAGTCTTGCAATTTTAAGCTGTCAATAATGTAGACAAAACATTTTTTGAGCTCAGCTCTACTCCTTTCATTTTGCATTGTTATTTTTGGACACGAACTGTTCCTGACTAATCTAAGCATGCATCCATTTATGTTACCTATTTATCTTAACTCTAAATAGCACTTAGGTAAAAGCACAGGAAGGTTCCCATCAAATCAGACTTCCATAATACATTAAAAACCCATCAGCTTCCACTTACTAACACGTGACCTACAAACTTAACCAAATCTACTTTTTATGGCATACCTGTAACCATTTCAAAAATGCATGCAGGAAGGGCAAAGAAGGCCACATCTTGTCTCCTATTATTGGATCTGAGGAGCTTTGCTGACAATTTACTGTAAGTACAGATTATGTTGCTCTTACATACTTGAAGACATTTAAGAGAAGGGTTATTTGAACCAAACTGAGAAAAGGAACAATTTCTTCTACAAACATAAAAGGAACATCCACTAACATTGATTGCTTCAGCATACACTAGTCTTTAGGTTTAACAAATCCTTAAATCTGGTTTTAAAGCTACGTAACAGTTCACATTAAGATGCACAAACTGTGCAGTCGCTCTTCATGTTCTATGGACAATAGCCCCCCACTTGCTTAGCCTTCTATTAAAAAAAAATAAAATCCAAACCCACTAATCTAATGCTTTCAAAATGACTACAGAAGGAGAGTTCCATAGCTAAACAGTTCAGGCATTAATCTTAGTATCAAGAAGGAATTAATTCTACTCCATGAAATATTTCATCAAAATTTATACTTTCAATGGCAATCACCATTATCAGACTAACACTTCCAAATTTCATTTGACAGAAAGCGTAGCGAATGATGCAGTGGTCTAGAAAAACAACCTTGTATCACTGTTTCTTACCTCCAACAGCAGAGAGCCGATTTGGCTGTAAGGCTGGGAATAATTTCCTTGCTAAGCACTCCATAATCTGCAGGGCTTACTCAAATGATCTTGAACTCTACTGGGCCAGGAGGTACAGAGCAGTACAGCAGGAACTAACCCAGCATCCTACACTGTCAGCTTAACATTCTGAGCATGCATACCTGAGGATCGAACCACAGTTTTAGCCCCCTCTCAGTGATCTTTCACATTCATGATTTATCTTAGTGCTGGGGCATTGGGTACTTCTTTGGAGCTCTTGAGGAGATAATGGCTGTGGTAACAACGCTAGCATGACAGCTCCCACTACTCACTCTTCCCGCAGGCTGACAGAGAACAAGAGCAAACATTAACTGAATAATAGAAGTAAAAAGTCACATTTTTATTCTTATTTAAACCATCTTCTTTGGATAAGTCTGTTTTGAAAGCACCCCAGTACTGAGGACAGCGGAACAGTCACTTCCTAAAACAGCTATGCGACTAAAAGCAATGTCTCATCCACTTTCAAGTATTGTTCCATGTGCAGCCAGATTGAAGGGGGGGCGGGGGGGGAGAGGAAGAGGTGGTGGTAAGAGAAAGGAAAAAAAGTATTAAAAAAAAAAAAAAAAAATCAGCAAGCAGTATTTCCAGACTATTTGTTAATGTAACTGGGTGGGGATGAAGCTTCAACAGCCACACAAACAACCAGGCACTGTAAATCAAACCCCACTGGCTGGTGCTTTCAAAACCAAGCTGTGCTTCTTTGGTCTCTACCTGCATTCTGCACAAATTCCAAACTTCGACATTTTTTCCTAAGGTTAAAATACTGCTGTTGGAATACTCACTTAAGCATGCTCTAAAATCAACATGCAGCATATAATTTTAAAGGTACTGTGAGAGAAATTGATACTAACTGAATAAAAAAAAGACTTAAAAGCAGAGTAATTGAATCATTAATCTGCCATTACCTCCTTTCTGAACGATGGAAAGGAGATGTAATTCATTAACAGCAAATTACTGGGACACCAAGTCAAAGTCGCCCTGTGGTTCTTCTTGCTTTTTCAAAAGGTACAAGATAGATTGCCAGATGTCCTCATTTTTCAAGGATCTGCTAAAGCATCTATCTGTACCATAACAAAATCTGACCAACCACCTCTGCATGACTGGTTAAGCCCTGAGGAGTGCCCACCAAGCACAAGCATTCTGCACTTCGGAACAGTCCCAGGCAAGACCCCTATGGAGCAGTTCTACCACACCCTCTGTTAAACGCAAGTCTCTGACACAGTAGACATAGCAAGTCGGTCTGCACACCAAACCTTCACAGACCACTCCTCTGAATTAACCTGTCTTCCCTAGGATCCATTCATTCATTCATCTCTCTGGTAAGACCTCCTGGTCACTATCATGTGTGCTGGCACACTACCAACCATCATCATGACTCCTGTACTCCATGACCTCCATATTTCAATACAGAGATATTCATTATACTGAATGCAACTGAACTACATCCAGGGAAACAGCAAATATAAACAACATTCTTGTATCTTCCACACATTATTGCCTTCCATGTACAGAGGAACTTAGAGACAGAAATCGACATCAAATCATTTGGTCTGGCTTCCAGCAAACACAAGACCATGGGCATGCACTCCTAAAGGCTATGGCTAGAGATAACAAGTAATGTTCCTTATGCAGCCATGCATTTCATTCTCGTCCTCCATCATGCCAGCACAAGCACTCCGTTTCATAACAAATCAAACCAAAGATCTGTGCCCTTTCCTGGATTACTTTTCAGTCGGAGGTGATGGGACAGAAAAGGATAAGGTCCAGGACACAAACACACCTAAAATACACCCATTTCACCATGCTGCCATGTAGTAAGTGGTGTTAACAGAATGAGGACACAAAATAAACAGGAGTGTGAAACTACATAAACCAGCACTGAGACTGAAGAAAAGTTCAACTCTGTCCTTAGATATTGATTATATATTAGTGTACTGTCAGTAGAAACATTTCAGGAGGTTGCTCTCCTCCTGTTACCTCAAATCTGCAACCTCCCCTACATACTCACAGATTACCATCCCACTAGCTGCTTTAATCTGACTACACACAGCTGCAACCCATGCCCATGCAGAGTGGTGGGAGGAATCCTACCTTTTTAACCACTTTTCCCTCTAAACACACTAAATATGATTGGGGGGTGGGGGTCAGGGAGGAACATCCAGTTTAAGTACATGATCAATTTAAATATAAAAATGTTATAAAAAAATAAAAATGATGTTACAGTAAAATCCACTAGCAGCAAAGACAAGAGGGATGAGGGAGTAACAGCAATCTCTCTGAAATGGAAGCTGCTCAAGCTGTAAGAGACAGATATAACTATAAATTCCCTACACAGAATAGCCTGATACTGTCTAATAAAGAACCATCCATGGAAGTACTCAATATTAAACACAACATTCTATTTGGCTGGGGGGGGGGGGGGGGGGGCGGGGAGGCAAAGCAGAACTATCCCCAAGACAGGACCCTTCCTCCCTCCTCCCCTGCTAGTCCATAAATCTGTATGAGATGCTTTGTAAACCATTCAACTGCTGTCAACTGGAAGGAGCAAACTCAAGATATATTGCAGGAACACAGCTACTGGAATCCTTTAGAAAGTTTAAAACCACCCCCCTCTATACTGTTGAAAGCCACACACAAACAACAGCACGTTGCAAATAACCTTAGGTTTTTGTTACCATTTAACTGCTTGTGCTGTCTCCAGGCAAAGCACAGTATTAACACACTATAAAATACTAGCAGTAATATTCTGCCAAAAGGAATAGCTGCACAGGATTTAAGAAACAGTTTATGAACACAACATCAGCGTTTGTATGTAATGCCAGTTACTAAGAATTGAGATCAACAGTTACCTGATAATTCCAAAAAACATCAGTACTGCCCTTAAAACGCTGTATTTAAAAATCAGTCTTTTAAAGTAGCACCAAAAAGTTCAGCTTTTTGTCAGACATTTCTTGCCCTTCTGAATGTTGATTAGTGCAAGATTAACTTTTTAAATGGTTTGTTGTGGTACATGCCATAGTAAGGAAGGTATGTATAATTAGCCACCACCCCACCCCTACTGATATGTAAGGAAGCCAGTAAGTACTACTGACTAGACTGGTCACATCTCTTGCTCTATTCACTTTAAAATTTATTAACATCAGCTACAGTTCTGACATAATCCCAGAAACACAATCTTAATACAACAAATGGGTTTTATGGCAGGTATTTCCAGAAGAACCAAAATAGGAAACTGCTTTTCAGTCTACCCACAAAAGATATTTTATTGCTTTTACCTGTAAACAAGACTTGACATTGAGAAACCATGTAAAAAAAAAAAATCTGTACATTTAAGTAGACAAAGAGAGAGCGTATTTGGAATAGAAGATGACGTGATCCCATGCTCCCTAATTTTGCACAAGAAAGATGACCAGTAATAACTATTTGACAAAATAAATTCAATTCTCTGTGCACATCCAAGCACAGCTTCCAGAGTAAAGATTGTTTCTGATTGCACTGGAGATAAATAGCAGAGTCCACAGGAGATAAACTAGATTCAAAGAAACAGTGATTAAATCAACACACAGATACTATTACTTGCATCTGTTTTCTTAACTGACTGCATCTGAAGAAACTGTCAATTATCAAAAATTAACTTTCTTTATACATCATAAGAAATTACTATGTCTAGTCTTAACTGTGCTTTAGCATTTGTCCTCTGAGAACATCTCTTGTTCATATTCCCAAATAAATTACAGGTAGTGGAAGCTTACATCCTCAGTTCTCCTGCTTGCCTATTCACTATGGCCTGTCATTATTAAACATACTAATTGTCTAGCATAAAAAACCCCAAGTATAGTGTCATTTTATGCCTGATGCCTGCAAAGCACCTCACTCAAAACCCTAAGGAAATATTTCCTCCACCACTGAAAGTGTCCATAATTCTGGCTCTGACCCTCTATCAAAGTCCCAATTCAAATCCTGCAAAATGAAGGAAACAAAAGCATCTCAGCAGATATAAGCCAGCATAAGTGCACCTCGTTCGGGTTAGGCATTTATTGATTAAGTAATTTTTCAAAGCAACCACACTTATTTATGCAGCTTGTTTTCAGAGAGGAAAACGTTCTGCTAGAGAAATTACTGGGAAAGCCTCAATACCTCAAAAATCCTAAGCCACAGTTGCCTTCAGGTATATCACTATTATAATGGGTCCTATTTTGAAGTCCAAAAGGTTTATTTTTAGACTGAAGAAGCTGTCTTTGCCTGGTACTTGGTTACCACAAAGAACCAATTAGGTATTATACATGTCACACTTTTGTTTTAAGAAAAATGAATAGTTAACATTGAAAAGATACATTTTTCTAAAGTTTGGTCAAGGGAAATACAATGCTATTGTAAAAAAAATACTTTGGAAACACATAATTTTATACAGGCTGGATTGGGGAAAGCCTGTGACTAGCCACTTTGTTGCAATGATGATGGAATTGGTCCATTTTTGCCATAGTTGTTTCACACTGAACAACATCCTGGAGGCAGACAGACTACTGGAGGTGCTTATTTAAATAGACCTGGCATGCTTGCCCCCATCACTATCTGTCTTTATGCTCTTCAACATAAATTAATAAAATACATTTCTGTAATTTACCCGAATTTCCTCACTTTCCACTTGTCTTATACATTATTATCTAACAAGTATTTGCACATTGAATTAAGTTTAAAAAATAATCATGAGCTGTGCATCTGAAGAGATGCTATTAATCCCAGAATAAATCCAATTGCACGTCTGCCAGAGAAGCCAAACAGAGGAAGAGATCAAAGAGAAACTGCACAAGCCCACGTCTCAAGAGAAACTGAAGCTGCATTAAATGGGCTCAGAACTGAATACAAGGCTACAAGATTTCCCCAAACTCCCAATTAAATAAGAGACATAAGTAGGTATGTGTGTATACACAAATAGATGTACATAGGTAAGATGTACAGAGAGATATGTATACTGCCTAAGACCAGCACACAAATGAGTGTTTTCTGACATTATCATGGCAAGTTTCTCATAAACAGAGAGAGCAGCAATTGCTTTTTTACATGCCTTAACTGTCTATAAAGCATTATGTTAATTCTTACATGTCAAAAACATCCAGAAGACCATATTCTGCATGCCTGCAAACTTAATCCACAATTTTGTATGTAATTCCTCTTTTGCCAAACATGGAACTTGTTAAAAATCAGTTTCTATTAACAAGGCACCATTACAATCTCTTAGTAATTTGACAAACAGTAAATGAGACTATTTCACAAGATATATGAAGAGTAATTTTACTCTCCTTTTAATTACATATGCTAACATGTTTTCTTTGATTAGAAAGTGAAGGGATTGTAAGCTCAAACTGCCATCAGAATTTCTTATTACTGGAATTGTCCGGTTCCATCATCATCCTTTGGAAATAGAAAGGCTGCCAAACTTTAACTGCAACATGATGCAGAAGTGATACTGCATTGTTGTGTGAGCTTCAGGAGCTGAAAATTTAAATTCCCTGTACTTACCCACATAGTTCCACATTATATAAAATGCATATACAATGAAAATGCTAGAGTTCTCTGTATCTGTTGTAATTTCACAAAAAGGTTCTCTTAAGCCATACATTCACAAAAATAATTGTGCAAGTGACTTACAAATACAAGGTCTTCTGCTCAGAATCACCAGATAGATCAGCTTTCTCTCTGCTGCCAGTAAATGCTGAATGTGTTACTTTCAATTGTATCTATAATCCTAGCGTTATAACATCTCCTATCATGTTTCGCTGAAACTTTGAAATTCATAATCAATTAAAATAAAGCTATCTTCCAAAAGGGCTTGAAATCAATCGTGCATTCAAAAAGGTTGTGTTTAGTTTTGGTTTTTTAATTAAAATGTCAAGCTCTCTAAATCTCGAAGGTTCCTTTTTAGCTTCCAATACCCTTCAGGCATAAGTTTCCTATCTAAGTGAAGTGCAAAGACAAAAGTGGAAGTGAAAGAGACAATTACTTCCAAGAGTAATTCTTACCAAATCTTCTGCCACTTGCAAGAACACTAAAATTACACTTTAATATTGTTCATTTTACGTATAAGCATGAAAGTATTTTATATAATGAATGACACCTGCTCACCATTTTGCTGTTCATAGCAAACTATAAACACAAGCATTTACTTTTTTCTAGCTGTTTTCATTTTCTGATTCTGCATTCTGATTCCATCTGCAGTACTTGAGTACTGCTGCTCAATTTAAATCACATAGATTAATGCAAATCATTAACAGCATCACAAAAAAAAAAAAAAAGACTAAGAGCATCGTCATGATTTAGTAGTCCTCAAAAAGCCAGGCAGGGGCATTACACTAGGTGATGCTGCTTTGGTCATTACACTATGTTTCAACACGCTTAGAACTCAGGATTCAATACGGAGTCAGGAAGTTTCTTTTCTGCTCTTACAGACAAGTGCTATGTAGATCTACAAACCAGGTATGTGGTTACCTAAAAAACATTAGAAACACAAAGCCAGAAGGACTAAGATTTTAAAGTGTCTAGTTAATCTCCATCATGTGATACTGTTATCGATGAAGTCAGTTAGGTATTCGTGTCATTTTGCTAGAATAACGTGTTCTTAACGCTCTTCCTCCTTATTTTAGAAGTGTAGAAATCCGGCCAAGACCTAAGTCTACGAATCCCCTCCGACTACAGCATGGTAAGCGACCTACAATATATAAACCCGGTGACTACTGACAAAACCCAAGAAAGAGCCGTCCCCCGCCTCTGATTTCCCCATTTCCGAATTACCGACAGAAAAAAAACCACCTAAGCTAAGTACGTGAAGTAAAAACAAAGCGCCAGACGCCCCACAGGGACGAGCAGACCACGAAGGAGGGGCGAGGCCGGCAGCCTCCCTCAGTCCGGCTCTCCCCCGGGTCCCTCCCTGGGCGGCGCCCGGCCCGAGCCGCAGCACCGAAAGGAGCCGGGCGAGGAAAAGGGGGACAAAGCCGAGCCGATCCCCATCCTTGCCGGGTGGTTCCTCCTTCCCGCAGCCAAGCGGTGAGCGGAGCTGACACAGCTTTACACAGAACACCAAAAAGCAACCTCCTCCCCCCGCCCCCCCAAAAAAGCAGCCAAACCCACCCCAGAGCGCAGGGAAGGGGATGGCTGTCAGCGGCGCTGAGGAGGGACCAGCCGGCCCGCGCCCTTTTGTTGTTTGCGTAACGGAAGATGAAAACGCAAAATAATTAAAACACGCTCACCCTCATCCACCCCCACCCCCCCTCCGCCTCTCATCCCCGCCGCCCCCCGGCTGGGCCGGCCCCGGGAGCGGGCAGCCCCCCTCGCTCACCGCTCGGTGCTGCAGGCTCGGGCGATGTGCGCAGCGCTCGCAGAGGCGGCGGGGGCCGCGCAGCCCGGGGCGGGGGGGTGTGGGGGAAGGAGGAGAAGGCGACCGGAGGAGGATGTCAGCGATGGGCGGGCGGAAGGAAAAGGGTTTTTTTGGGGGGGTGAGGGGAGAGAAGACCGAAGAGAGGAAAGGAAGGAAGCGGGTCAGCACCACGGCGCCGTCAGTGCCTACCCCGAGGCGCTGACAGGCCCGGCCCCGCGCGGCAGCCGCGGTGGTCGGCACGCAGCGCGGCCCGGCCCCGAAGGAGCGGGCGCTGACAGCTGCAGACAGCCACCGCCGTCCCGGCTGCTGCTGCCACCGCCCCTGCGCCCGCCCCGCTCTCCCCTCCCACCCACTGCCCCGCCCAACATGGCGGCTCCCCCCTCTTCTCCCACAAGCGCCCGCGCGCCCTTCTTTCCCACAGCCCCCATGTATGACATCATCGCTCCCTCGCGGAGGGGGAGAGCGCGGCTTGTCGTGAGGGGAGCGGGAGCGCAGCTCCCTCACTCGCCCGCCCGGCCTCGCTTTCCTCTCCTCCGCCCGCCCTCGCTTTCCTCTCCTCCGCCCGCCGGCTCAGTACTGGGGCTGGCCCCGGGGCCGCCCTCGGCGGCCGCCCGGGAGGGATGCTGAGGCGAGGCCTTCAGGTGCGAGGCCCCACGCTGACTCTGCCCGTGGAGACGGGCGGAGGCCGTGCGAAACCTCGCTGAGGCCTTCCGCACTGCAGCAAAGCCCGGCGTTTCCTGAGGGCACCTCTTGTTGCATCGCGGTGGTTTTGCCCCAGAGTGGGTGCTGCCACAGGTGCTTTTCACGCTGGTTGGTCTGGATGTCCTGGAAAGAAGTTCAGGGGTTTATTTCTGTAAAGCAGGCCGACAGTAGGGCTTGTGAAGGTGATGCTCCCATCTCACAACTGAGGCATTCAACCTCAGACAAATGGCAGGTGAAGAGCTCTGCAGCATGCAGCCAGTTACATTGGGGAAACTGAGGCCAGGGTACAAACTCTATGGTGAGGACTGAGTCTGCCGTCAAGGTTAATTACATGCTGCTTATTATATTTCCGTGTACTCAAGTGAAGGGTTCCCTACTCGTCTGCAGGTTTACTCATAAAAAGTAAGGCTGCCATGAGAACTCAGTGGCACTTGGCCCAAGAACTACTGCTTCACAGACATCAATTTCATTCCCACTCTCACTAGAGAAGAAGAAACAGTCACTGCATTTTTTTCATGTTGCTTTATGTTCCACTAGGTAGAAATTAAACCCAGAAATGAAAGATGGAACTGAAGTCTAAGATGGAAAAAAAGCCAAAACTTAAAATACAGTACATTGGAAATCATCAGGGAATAGGAACAGCCTAATTTTATGCAGGAGTTATTAATGTCTGGGCAGAACATTATGGTGCATTATCATCTGAGCTCCACATAGAGTAGTTCAGTTGGAAGGGACCTATAATGATCATCTAGTCCAACTGCCTTATGTAACTCCTGCAATGTATATAGGGTATAAATCGTAAGCTAATGAAAACATAGGGAAATAGAGTGGTAGATCAAATGCACAGCCTCGCCTAATGCAAATATCTACAATACACAAGGAGAGCAGAGCTTACATCTGTTTGCCCCCACATATAACAGAGCAAGTCTAGAAAATGAGAGATGTGAGAACAAGAGTCGGGTGAGAAAGGAAGACAGAAGAGTAATCACAGCTAATGCTGTTGTCAGAGGCAGAAGAACAGGAAGAGTTACAGAAGCCCATGAGAAACAAAACAAAAATAGGGGAACATGGATTGTGTGCAGACTGCAAATACACAGAGACAGACACTTGGATTTGAAAAGACAAGAGAACTGAAGTATGAGGGAACTTCTGAATGCCACTAACTGATTGATAGCTTACACAGGCCAAACTCAGAACAAAGAACAATTGTGATACTAGTATTTCAGAGCAGAGCAGCAGCTTCTCGTGTTCTTCCATTGAAATAATTTCTCTGGCAATTTTGTATTAATAGTTTACCACAATATTTTAGTTTTGACAGGCAATACAGGCTAACTATGTAGAGTAATGCAACGTGTTTGCACAGTGATATTAGAGGGGAGAAAAGATTGAAGGGCATTTCTTTATGCAAACTACATTTTAAAAGTAAGAGTCATGCCAATTGGTTGGTCCACAGGTTCAGAGTATTTTCATGAATATGCAGGAGATTTAATTAAAAATAGAACATGCCCTAATTACATAATTATGCAAGAGAAGTAATTCAAAGGAACCACTCCTGTCTTTTGAATAAACAATATTCATTGCTTTCTTCCTATCACACATTTGCTTTAAAAGATTTCCTGCAATTAGCTGCTTACCCGAGGGATCTGAGCATCTCTGAACAAAGCAGCTACTCCAGCTATGACCCTGATTCATAAGACGCTGGCTAATCAAGTATATGCATGCTGGCAAATTCCCACATAAGCAGCACACACTGTAAGTTCCCTCCTGCAGGAAGGTTGATTAGCTTAAAGGAACTAAAGTGCAGTATTAGTCCCCTCCATTTATGGCACACAGTAGAAGAGATGTGGTGAGCATGCTTCTTCCTCAAGCTTCTGCCTGACCTGAAATACTGTAGAAGTTCATCTCCATTTGGATCTTGTTTTTCCTGTCCCATCTACTTAAGAATTATCCAAGTTGATCCAGCAGTAAAAACTATTTACTGCACAGATTTTCATCATCTCTTAGGGAACTAGTTATGCTGCATGCCCTGCTTTTAGGATAAAGTGATCCAGACATGGTGTCTCTAGAATATTCTTTGTCTGCCACCAACAAGGTCACCATGGTTTTCTGCAGATGTCTGAGCGGATATTAAAACAAAACCCCAGAACACAGTATTTACAATGTTGGATTCTTTATTGTCAATATACCCATTTCCCTCCTCTTCCATTAAGAGAAAGGGAGGTTTGTCATTCACATTGGGAGAGAAAAAAGCAAACACTTCAAGCTCTTAGATTTTTGAGGTGCAACAGCGTGAGAAATACATGCAGCAAACTAAGGTTCAGTGTAACTGTCATCCACAAATCAAGCAAGCCTTTATAAAGAAATTAATTTAAGAAGTGTGGGTCATTTTACTTTACCAGTGTTATTAAAAAAAAAAACCACCAACAAACCCTCCTGGTTTAGAGGATCCTTCCTCCAAAAGAGACAAAAGTTCTTTAAATCTAATCCTATAGTCTATAAAATCTATTACTTCATTTTATAAATATGGGCTGCGGTAAAGCACTACATTGGGATAATTTCAGCTGCTGCCAAAGTGCTGTTTAAAAGCATCCTGGCAATAATAAATATTGAAAGGCCGTATTCAGCAACATGTCTGGCTTTTCATCACAATCACTTGACAGTTGCATATGCTTTTAGTTTGTATTTCCTACAAGAACGTCCTTCATGGAAAAGAGGAAACATAAAATCAGAGCTCAAGGGTCAAAAGCATCAAGTACACAGTTCCAGACACAATGTTAACCTAACTCCTCTGTGTGTATGTGCAGTGACTGCATGCAGAGCTACCTTGTTGTCACGGAGTTCAGGCACTTGGGAGTAAAAGGACTGTATTTTGTTCGCCTTGACTTACTGTCCTAGTCAAGATGCCTGACCATGCCATCAGGAACCCACTGTTGGGCACAGCGTTAAAGTTGTAAGTAAACTAAACACTGATCGTGATCTTGCTTCCCAAGTCAGTAAGGTTTATTTACATGCCAGTGAATTCTCCTTTTTCAGAGTCACAAGGATTTCTAGGAAGCTGTAACAAATGAAAGGCAGTGTGCTTTCCCCTGCCGATTTCTATCCACTGAGAAATAACAAAGAAATAAAGCATGCAGTGTTAATTTAACTCGTAACAGGGCATTTCATTAGTTAATTTCTGTTTGGTTTTTTTTAAACAGAGCAGGATGCTTGCACTGGACTTTAACAATTTGCTAAACAGAAATCTTTTCATCTCCCAGCTATTATTAAAGCCCAAAAGATACTGACTGAAAGGTTTAAGAAACCCATTCAATTAGCTTTAAAACAGTCCTATGAAAAACACTTAAAATCCCAGGGTAATGCAGTTAAAGTAACCACTTGAAAGCTGGAAACTATTAGAGAATGTGCATGTGAATATCAATGTGAACAAAAAGAAAAATACTAAACAATTTCAGCAACACAACTATGTTTATATATCACAAATCCACTCTTATCTTCAAAGCAGTAAGTGATCAAGGGGTCAAGAAGTGCAGCCTTTGACAAACTGCAATACTTTATGCTATATGAATTTACAGCCACTGTCAGTATTTTCTAAGATCCTACTCTTAAGAATCAAAACTCCTAACAGATTAAGGGCTTGCAGAAGTCAGCTTGTGATGATAATTAGATTTGTATCTTTGCTCCCTGCATTCAAGGAGTAGGTTCCTACCTCTCCAAGAGAATACTCACAACAATACATACTTACTCTGCTCAACCAGCATTTTCTGTTCCTTCTTAACTTCTGCCATACCTCTCATTCCCTTGAAAATGAAGCAACTTCCTTACTTCTTGCTTCCATCTTCTGTAGCCAGCTGCTAGTTGATTACCAGCACCTTTCTAGGTTGGAAAGAATCTCTATAGTCACTCTGCATGACTTTTAGTGCTCGTACTTGAAGAAAGGTAGCGTTCCCTTTATGCTCCTCCTTCCCTTCCTCTATACTCTCACTTTTCAGTGAGTTTATTCTCTCTTGGGGTTTCAGCTGCTCATTCAAGGTTATAAGAATTATTAATCAGTGCATATGACTCACAGGAAGTTCCATTTATTTCTGTATTCACCTACCTCAGTCACTGAACCGTTGCAGAAGTGCATTAAATCCTTCAGGGGAAATAAGAAAATACACTGTTGGTGGTGGAATATCACAATCTTGGCCACTACTAGAATGAGAACATTCAGTGTGTAATACAGTACATTTCACACACCCCCATCTTTGCTTCCCAACTTTGAGTGTGCATTCTTTCTTTACCTTTCTATCAGCATAGGGACTGGTATTGATAGGAGAAAACGTTTATTCCACAGACACAACAAACAGATGCTCCCAGACACAAAATCTTTGATAGCCCCTGTTCAAACCCAGGAACACTTAGCTAAAAGAAAACAGAAAGATCATCTCTACTGATTTCTAAGTGTCTCCTTTATTACTACTTAGGTTATCTCTCCCTTTCTTTGAACACTGGCTGTTTGTTACCTACACAGTTTGTCAACATTCCTTCATGGAGATTTGCTAACTCACCAGGCTTTGCTGCCAGATTACTTGCAATTAGATTAGGTGAGACTCTTACCTTGATAATCTTCATAGTGACTGTAGGGCTTTTTCCATGGTGAAGACTTGCAGGTACCTTTTCCTCATTAAATTCTGGAGAGCTGCATTATGAGAAGTGCTTTTTCCCTATTAAAAAGTCCTGTGAGGGCTTACATCAGTGTAAATCTGGGATCATTTCATCAACAAGTATGAGATTTTTCTGTTTTTTGAGAAGTGAATCTTTGAAAGTAGGAGGCATTCCTTTTTCCAACCAACATTAGGCAGAGACACAGACTGAGACATAATTTGTCTCAGCACCAGGGAAGCTGGTGCTTCCTCATGGAGATATAAAAGATGCATTTTCTTTATTCCCACTAAGATTCCTACATACATTTATAAAAGAAGGAAGTTTGGATTTTTAAGATGCTGCCTTTTATTAACACTCATGTATATGCAATCACAAGAAATGCTAATGCCAGTATATGCCTCTGTGTGACCTTTTTCAAATAAAAATTTGCTACTGATGAAAGAGAACTAAGTCTAAAAAGTCTAAAAGGCATTACAGATAACCACCTCACCTTGTCTTTTTCTCAATGTAATTATTAAGGTCTATTGAAAACCAAACAGGCATCTTGCCCTTCCTGCCCAGGAACCTCACTGCTCCAGTGTTCAGTCTCAAGGGTAATATATACATAGAGATACTGTGCCAAATTGTGTCATTTTTTTCTCGTTCTTTTCCCTTGCTAGTGATTGGCCCCATTTCTCTATGTGTTCGCATTTCTAAGGAAGTCTGCAAATGTAACACTTCTCTTTTATATGTTTGATTAAATTATTGTTGAGAAAGAAGATTCTTCCCTGGGTAACCCTCTTAGCTGGCCCTTCCTCCACTCTCTTGTCTGGGAGATCCTGCACTCCATTCTCCCCTCCTGACCATCAATTTGCTTGGCTAAACAACCTGAACTCTTTAATCTCCTTAAGAGAGATTCTTCATCTCCCTAATTATTCATATTGTCCTTCTCTGCTCCCATTTGCTTAGTCTTTCTTGTGCCTCATGTGCTGCAATTGTTTGTGCTGTGGCAACTATTGAAAATTTTTGTTCCTCAAGTCTGATTTATCAGTACCCTCCCTTTCACTTGATGTATTCCTTTTCGGCACATGCCGCAGTAATTGCCAAACCCTTCCCCCTTTCAGTTGTTAAATGTTTTCCTTTCCTCCTCAACTAATGCTTTATATGGAATCACACCAAATTCGTTTGGCATCCAAGGTTGATAGGGTTTTCTTTTTTTTTTTTTTATGTGAGGCCATTTTACATCTGCTTTCCCATTGTTGTAATCTGCCTTGGGGAAGAGGGTGTTCGAACCAGGGCAGCACCCAGCTGCTCTGGCCTGCAGGATTAATGGTAATACAGTTTGCCCCAAGGGAGATGGAAATGTTTCTGCTAAGTGACAACCGTTTCTGTAGTTTCTGTGCCAGTGACCAATTATGTCTCTATAGAAAATGGCTTCTGTAAATATGCCTGTGGCTAGATGGATGGCATACTGTGTGTGGGGCTGAGAAGGGCAGAGTCACTCTAGAGATCAATAGGGAACAGAACTGCCTGTGCTAGGTATTTTGTTCCTCACCCTGTCTTCTGGGAAATAGAGCAGATGCAGGGTAAGGAGAGATGACCTTATTCCCAGGGGTTTGGGTATAAAATCTCTCTCCTTGCTGGTGTACTGTGAAGTTTATGCCTCAGTTTCAGACATTGTACCTCCTGCCTTTTCTGTTGTATCTACCTTTTTTAGTATGCTTTAATGAAACATTTTCTTGCTGGTTCTGATACCCCACATGAGAAGGGGTTGAGAAAATTATTTTAAATAATTTGTCCATTCCCAATTGTCATGGTTTAACCTAGCTGGCAACTCAGCACCACGAAGCCACTCACTTGATCCCCCCACCCAGTGGGATGGGGAGGAGAATCAGAAAAAAAGTTAAACTTGTGGGTTGAGATGAAGATGGTTTAATAGGACAGAAAAGGAAGATAATAACAGTAGAATATACATGATAAGCAATGCACAGCACAACCGCTCACCGCTTGCTGCTCAATGCTTAGGTAGTTCCAGAGCCACGTCATCCCCCCCACCCTAGCCGCCAACATCACATTGTATGGAATACCCATTTGGCCAGTTTGGGTCGGCTGTCTTCCCAGCTTCTTGTGCATCTCCTCAATGGCAAAGCACAGGAAGCTGAGAAATCTTTGACTAAGTATAAACATTGCCTAGCAACAACAAAAACATCAGTGTGTTATTGTGACTTAACCCCAGACAGCAGCTAAGTGCAATGCAGCCGTTTGCTCACTCCCCCCACCCAGTGGGATCGGGGAGAGAATTAGGAGAGTCAGAAGGGTAAAAGTGAGGAAACTCCTGGGTTGAGATAAAGACAGTTTAATAGGTAAAGCAAAAGCCGTGCACACAAACAAAGCAAACTCAGTTCATTCCCCATGTCCCAGGGGCAGGCAGGTGTTCAGCCATCCCCAGGAAAGCAGGGCTCTGTCATGTATAATGGTTACTTAGAAAGACAAACACCATCACTCCAAACATCCCCCCTTCCTCCTTCTACCCCAGCTCTATATACAGAGCATGACACCATATGGTGTGGGATATCCCTCTGGGCAGCTGGGGTCAGCTGTCCCAGCTGTGTCCCCTCCCAACTCCTTGTGCACCCCCAGCCTACTCGCTGGTGGGGTGGGGTGAGGAGCAGCAAAGGCCTTGGCTCTGTGTAAGCCCTGATCAGCAGTGACTGGAACATCCCTGTGTCACCAGCACTGTTTGCAGCACAAAGTCAAACCACAGCCCTGTACCAGCTACTAGAAAACTTACTCTATCCCAGCCAAAATCAGTAGTTATCAACATTATTCTCATCCTAAATTGAAATCAGAGCACTATGCCAGCTACTGATAAGAAAATTAACTCTATCCTAGCCAAAACCAGAACTGTATTCCTATACTATTTCTGCTCCTTGTGTGATTTAGAGAACCACAAGGACTTAGCTTTCATGTGATAGTTCTGCCCAGGACCTCTTTGGAGTCCATCTGTAACCCAGCCCATCCACACTTAGTGGGATGGGGGGATGTGAAACGAGGTCTTAGAAACTAGCCTTGTAGGTGTTGATTTCTGAAGAAGGGAACTCCTCATACATCTGTGTGTAAGTGTTTTAGAGACCAGGATATAAGAAAAAAACCCAAAAAACCCAGTGAGTGGATGCTGTTCATTTGTCAAGTTTGACAGATACTGCTGCATGTTCTGAAGGTTTTCCTTATGCCAAAAAGGCTAGATTCAATTTAGGTAATTTATGCAGAAAATAGCTGAGGAGAAGGCAGTTACCTCATCAATATGTAGATCATGATAGATATTCTGGGGCTACCATTTTGCTTCAGGGGACAAATCATTGAAGACAGGAATTTAAAGCAGGACTCCTTTAACTTTGGTGGCTAGCTGGGCATAGTACAATACACAGAAAGTAGAGCTTGTAGTAATTTATATAAAGGCAAAAAAAAATCTGTGCCACCACAGTTCTCTATACCACCAGCATCACCTAAAGCACCTGGACCTGCACCTGTCTGAGGTGCTTTGATTACATGGAGCAGTTCATTCCACATCAGTTATCAGCAGTCTCCTGGGGAAATTCTGGGGAATTGCTGAAACATGCCATAAGCAACACTTTAGATTTTGAATCTCTGTATTCTAATATTAAATTATTCCTTAATATTTAAAATAATAATTCAAAGACATAGTGTGCCTTCACCTAATTTATCAAACCCTAAGTATTGAAAATACTGTAACTGTAAACAGGAACTAAAACATGCCTCAATAAACACCAGGAGAAAGCTGGGAACAACTGAGATATATATATATATATATATATAAAAATTAGCCATGAAAGTGAAATGTACTGCCTACACAGTTATTACATGCTGAAAGGCCACAGAGAACACCATCACCATATGTTTCAAAACTGTCGTGACTCACATGGAACAGGCTGGTGAGTAATAGCATCTTCTTCATCAGCATCTAACACTGGCCAGAAACCTACCCAGTAAATGGTTCCGTTTTGGACAGCCACTGAACATGTCCCGTAGCCTCATAATTAACTACACAACTGTAAAAATGTTACTGCCAGGTTTATCATGTACCCATGCAGAAAACACTCTGAGTGTCTTTAAAGGAAGGTTCACACATTTGTCATTTCCCACCCCCCTCATTTTGCAACCCAAGGAGGCTGATGCTGTGTTACTGCCGTTCCCATCAACTCCCCTTCTTTCTCTTTGAATTTTTGGTTGTGAACTCTGTTGTGTAGCGCCCAGAAACAAAGCTCATACTGTAAAGAAGTGAGATTGCCTTTCTAATTTACATACAATAGAAGTTGAAATAGCACTGTTAATTATATATGAAACTGAGCATTGAGTGCTGTGTGGCTGTTAGCTAATACTTAGAGACTCAGGACTGTAAGTAATAAGCTGCTTTGCCTCTTCCAGAGAAAGTGTGAACCTCATGATTCAGAAGCCTGAGAAAAATCTTCCTAAGATGGAAGCACGCCCTGTCCAGTGGCAACTCTTAGCCACATTCTCCCAGCATCAGCTTATTTTACTCCATCCTGTAGCAATCGGATTTATGGCTGTGACACTGTGGTAACTGTCAGCATACCCAGCAAGTCTCCAGGTGTCCCACTGAATCAACTCCTCTTCCCAACAGCGCCGAGGAGTGTAGCAAATGAATGCACTTTGAGCATCTCTTGTCAATTAACATTGCCCTAGAATATCCTATGGCAGAGCTGATTTTTTTCTTTGAAGTGAGCTTGAATTCTCTTTTGACACGAATTAGCACCTGTGGCTATTTACTCCTGTGTCAGATTAGTACGTTGTCCTGGGTTTTGTGGTGAAATTTTTCATAAGGCCTGGGGAAACCAGAGGTTTTCCAGACATGATATTGAAAGCGAAACATTATTTTGGTAAATATTAGAAGATAGGTAAATCCAGATTTCTTACATATTCATTGGAATTTAATTTCTATTTTGTCTTTCAATTTCATATAATTTTGGACAAATAAAAGTTTTCTACTAAGTATTTTATAGTTTCTACAGGTACAAAGGTCAGAACTGAATATTAATGCTGTGTCATACAATCTATTTTCTATACAACCCTCCAGGATAATAAAAACACTTGGAAAGCAATCAAGGCAGTCAATTAATCTCTTGAAATTTGCAATTCACAGGTTTTCTCTTCTATTATAGCTTTGACTACAAAGTCTGTTTTGCAAAACACCCCTTCCCCCCAAAGAACCTAGACTTTTAATTAATTCAAATCATTTTAGAAATGAAAATCTGTAACTTTCTGGATCCCTTTCAAAACAGCCAAAGTATGCTACACCCTGATCATCATTTCCAGGGCAGGGATTTATTAAAGAGACTGAGCTAGAATTTGTCAACAGGAAGTTCTTTAACAATGAGATATGAGTAGTGACCTGAATTTCTTCTGATTCTGAAACTTGCATTTTGCCTGTTTATGCATTCTGGCTCATGTGATAAAAGTTAACCACTGCCAATTCCACAGCTGAATCATGTCGGTGGGTTCTTTGGAGGCAGCGGTGTGAACGGAATACTGCTGAATGACAGCAGCGCTTCAGTGGCAGGGGGGCTGCTGGAAACTCATGCCAGTCACCGTCCATCAGAGTAGCTCCAGGGCTGCTCCAGCTTGGGCTGAGTGCTAATTGCCTCCTGGCAGTCTCAGGGGATGCATACAGGCACTCTGGCTGCCTCTGCCGTCTCGGGCCCCAGGGGTCATACCACAGCCGGGGCCACCCCTAAGGATGAGAACCTGCAAGTACCAGCAAGCAGAATCACCCTGCCTAAAATCACTGTGCTTTCCCCTGTAAAATGTTAAGGCACACCATCAAATGGTTATCTGGTTTGAACTAGGAAAACACAAGCAGCTGTATGAAACCAGGACCATGTCTTTGGGGCATTTACTTCCAAAAACTGATCTTGGCTTTGGGTAGTACTATAAAATAATATTTCTCCTGAGTAAGATCACACAAAAAAAAACCCCATGTGATTTTTTTTCCTTTCCTATTTCTAGGCAAAAGGACTGCTTGTGTACTTCCACAGCATCTGCTATTTGAATATATCAGCCAACTAAATCTCATGCTACCTGGGTCAATCTTAATCCATTAATGAATGCAAAGTCAAGGCGATTTATATAACAATGAATAGTAATGAGCATGCATTTCAAGATTATTACATTCAGTGTATTTTTAAACTCTTTTTAAGAAATAAACTCATAAGAAATAAGGTAACTTGTGTTTCCCTTACTATTGTTTTTTGGGTGGGTTTTTTTTTTGAGAAAGAAACCTGAATATTCAATTACAGGGTGGTTATTTTCAGAATCAGTTTACAGCAGTCAGTGGATATAACTTTAAATATGAAAATGTTATTCATGCATATTACAGTTCCAGGCATATATTATCCTTTCCTGAAAACATTTCAATCTCTCAGTCTTTATGCAAAAAACTGGCCCATGGGCTCTGCTCAGGATGTAAATTAAGTTCTTGTTTGGCTAAATCCGATTACCCTGTAGGATACCACTCTTACTTAGTGATAGTGGAAGCTAAAAATTGCAAGCAGAATGGTCCCCTTAAAAATGGGGCCAGGAAGGGTCAGCTTCTAAATAACGAATCAGAGTTTTGAACTAGATTTTAATTTTATCCCCAGGAACGTTCAGTTAAAGATAGAAGCTGTCTTCTCAGAGTTGCTACTTTTAAAACTCTTAATGAAATTGAGAAATGCATTATTTAAAATGTACGGTTCTTTATTAACCATACATAAAGGTGCTACAGCCACTTCAACCCAACCTTTAATTGTTCTGCCTCTCAATCCCCATGTGGCACTTCCTTTTATTCCTCTCATATTCTATTGAAATTAATGCTCCAGTAGAGAAGTTCAGGGAGCAGCAAAACCTTGCAGGGCTTATCAGAATGTAACCACCCCAAGTCCATACAAATGATCTAAAATTATTTGAGTATTACCAAAAGACTGTTGCTTCATTATGCGCTTACTGAGCAGACAGATTAAAAAGGCACACGCTGACACTGCTAAATATGAAATACTGCCATTCCTTCTGACAGGATTAGCTAAATACCTAAATGATAAGAACACTCCCCTGTATCTTTCCTATACTCAGACACTCTTTGATGTATTTCACTAGCTTCAGTTACTGTAGCAGGCCTTTGTATACATAAAAAAAAATATTTTTAGTAGTCTGTGGCAGCTCCTTATTCTTCCTTTGATGTATAAAGGATTTATGATCAATAATATCTGCAAGCAGCTGGCATTACTACAACTCCTCTGAGTCAAGAAAAAAATACTGAAAGTAATGCAACACTGGCAAAACCAGTATGGGTTTTGGCTGTTGAGAAAATAACCTCAGTAAATAAATGTGGGTTTTGTAATGAGACTCAAAATTTCAGGTGGATTATTTTTAATAACTTTTCACAGTGGCTTTATTAGATATTCTAAACCAGAGATTAACACTCACTGAATAAACACCTCACTTCTTCAACAAGCTTTGGGTGAAGGGACTCAGCACCCCACCCAGACCCTTAAGGAAGGCAAAGGTCCCTTAAGGTCCACAAAGGCAGGAACTTCACCTACAAGCAGCTCACAGCAGAATGCTAGCATGACACATCATATGCTGATTGTATTACTTCTTGATGACCAACACTAAAATTACATGTTCAGAAGGCAGTTTTAACTGTGAATTGATTACAGGGCAATTCAAACCTTCCATCTGACTTCCCACATCTCCCCCACGCCAACAGTAGAACTCTTGGATCTGCATGATGAGGCATACTCATTCAACTGACATCTAACATGTTTCTCTTGGATGAGTTCTAGTAGTGAATCAATCTCCTGATCTGCTTCAGCAGGCAGACACAAAAATGTCTGTGCTAATAAAAGTGAGCATCCCAGAAGATGCTTCTTTTGATTGACCTCCACCCACATAAAGCACCCATGAATCTACCTTAGGGATGTTACGCGTAGGCTGTGGGAACATACAGCTGTCCCCCTCCAGCCCAGGGGGGTTCTGGTCTCTGCCTTCCAGGGCTATTGTCTTATATTAGCCCATCATTCTTTCATTGGAGCTCTTTATTAAAGTGTGCATTCGCATTGTGGGCAAAGCTTATACATACTCTGAGATATGATTTACTGTAAAGCCCTGAAGAATTACATTACATGCCCACAGTAGTCTACTTCCAAAAAATTATTTTCCTTAAAAATTACAGAACATTTTGTAGCTTTTTCATATATACCTTTTACAGTAATGATGCAGGGACATTCACAACTAATGTTCTCTTAGTAGTGTTGGCTGTTACCTCAGCAACACTATTAACAACTGGGTTTATTTTCTAATAACACAACAGTTAAAACCACAATTCAGCAACTGGTTTAGCTCAAATGAAACCGAGCGATCTGCTATTGTATCATTAATATTTATTTCATCTTGCAAAGGAATTATTACAGTTGATACTGACAAAGCTGCTTCTGCTCCAGACGAAAAAGCCTGTGAATAAATCATGTCATGTTTAGATATGAAAAGCAGGTCAATGGCTACTGAGCTGACACTTAGAGAAGCAGAGCCTTCCTTACGGCACAGCTTTAGGAAAACACTTCATCTGACAGCACACATTCTTCTTAGCAGAATCCTCTTAGTAGGTAGCATGTCAAAAAAAATCATTTAACTGTATAAACAGTCAGGGAGAACACTGAGAAATGGAACTTCTTTTAAATTGCAGATGCATGGCGTAACATTTTAGGACTTCATTTAAACCAACCTCCTTCCAATTGATGTTACATATCTTGCAGCCAGAAAAATCCCCTTCGAGTACCTCAGAGAAACTGGTGAGAGCAGCATTTTTGAAAGAAATGAACCAGCAGAATACAGTGTGTATCAATGCTGATGTTCTCCGACACACGACCAAGTACCAGTTTCCTTTTCTACCAATGCTAAGTGACTGGCAGTACATCTGTTCTATTGCTCAGCAACCAAAATCTTGACCGAGCACAGGCGAGAGGAACTCCTGTCCAAAGGGGGCATAAATCTTTCAACTAAAACAGTATTATCCAACATGATCCTAAATCCTATTGCATTAATAATTTATATTAAATCAGATCTTAAGTCCTTATTAAAACCATGAAATAGTGAAGAAAGGATTATTCAGAATTGTTTACATACTCACAAATCATCCTTGTTCCTTCAGCCACATTGTATTATTTGTGGGCAGCTACTGCCCCAGACAGACAACAGCTGCAAAATGGGCATTTTTGTCTTTATATGCTGTTGTGGTTGGCAGAGAAACCGTTCTCTGACCCGACTTCAGGTACAGCACACTGAATCACATTATTTAGGAGCTATGACTCTGGTGAAGATGTGACAGTTGTGAGCCCTTCTGTTCAATGTAAACGAGGAACAGCTTTGGATAATTTTCTCAGTTGCATTTTGGTTGAGAAATATTTAGATATTCTTGGAATAAAATGTAAAGAAAATATACATAGCACTTATAAATTAAGCCCAATGGCAATTTTTATTTACATAGTTTAACAAACAGATTCAAGTAATTAGTACATTGGTCATTCAGATTCTGAAGACCACTTATAAACAAGAAGTTTACAGCAGGCCTAACTAGGGTTTTATTCTTCATGGAGCTGTGATCACTGATTTCCAACCTTTTTCTTTCTCCAACGAAGCCACCTCAGAGCTCTTGCCAGTGCTACTTGTCCCATGAGGAATGTGATAGTAAAGTTACGTTTATACCAATCTCTAGGATTCCAAAGTCAGGAAAATCAGCAGCACACAGAACAAGAACAGGAGAAAGGTACACCATTGTATTAAAATCTCCTTTGGCATCAACAAATGACAATTCAGTGTGACAACATGCTGTTCCATTCTTTATGGCAATACTCTTCATGCCTAATTAGAGCTAAATAGCCTATAAAAAGGTCTATGTGCATATCCACATTCACAAATGAACAGATGACAGGTAAACTACAGGGCTAAAACCACTGTAAAAAAGTTAGGGGATGGGTAGTGTTATGACCAATTGTATTTGGAATCAGGTAAGATAAAAATAATTGTAACCATGTCTCAGAAGTAAAGCTGATCATCAAACTATCCAGAAGAAATTCCTGCCAGTGCTGTGCTATGGATAAAATTTGTTTGAAGCGGGGTGTGTGTGTTGGAAAGTGCATAGCTGGTCACCTTAAAGGGGAAATGACATTTTAAAGACTAACTGTATAACCCAATACAGGAAACATTGGGTTTCTAGCTCAGTACCCTTTAAAGAAGATCCCTTTAATACTGCCAAAAATCTGTGTTTATATCTTAAATAGGTTTTTATGCAGCATGCATGGCTTCTGGAGCCAGTTTGAAATATAAATAAGATAGAGAACTTGCTTTGTATTCTTGCCCCCGTTACAAACTGATTTCCTCACTTCGTCCCCATCTCCTACAAGGATCACTCCCCCATTCTGTAAAATGCTGCAGAAGCAGCAACAGGATATGCTTATTGTAGGACTAGCAAGAAATACTAAGCACTGGGATTTGGGTCTTCTCTTGAGATGTCTGTAGGAAACCCTGCATGTGAAGATCTAACATAATCCTGAGGTACTAACCTCTCAGTAA
Organism: Porphyrio hochstetteri; assembly: GCA_020800305.1. Lineage (NCBI taxonomy): Eukaryota > Metazoa > Chordata > Aves > Gruiformes > Rallidae > Porphyrio > Porphyrio hochstetteri. The sequence continues at coordinate 60,420,940 of CM036908.1, read as the reverse complement.
GGATAGTGGCCAAAATCATGCTGACAAGCAGCACTGAGCTAACTCCCTGAAATGTCATGTTAAATCAAAATATCACACTAACATTGCAACTGTTTCTTTTCCCCTTTCATGTCTCATTTCCTATATCCTTGTCAAATTTTTTTCCTAAACTACACTGTATTTCCAGTCTAAGTATCCTGAACTAAATATTCATGGCATCTATGCACAGCCATTCCTTCAATTTTAACTAGATTTTAGTAGTCGTAACACTTCAGCAGCCACGGTATTCAGGCCAGCTGGCAACACTGCAAAAGAACATACAGCTGAATGCGTAAACAGATTTTTATAAATACAACCCCTCAAAATCAGAATGTCTGTTAAAAGCTCCACTGACTTAAGGGCTGTGCAGTTCCACTTTGAAACTACAATGATGCAGCCTGCACTACCTCATTTTACAAGGCAGCAACAAGGAAGGTCACATTTAGGCACAAAGCCTGAGCTCTCTTACTGTAAAGATGGGACACTATCCCAAGATCACTACAACAGCAGCATCTGGTGACCAGTTTTGAGATAAACAATTTGCTTTCTCACTCATTAACTACAGGCAATGTGAACAACAATCCTCTTATTAAAAAGAATTTTTTACTTTCCATCTTTTCATCCTGTTGCTTAGGTTTTTAGTGAGGTTTCATACCTTGCCACCCCCCCCCCCCATGGGCAAGACAAGATTGCATATTTGTTTTAAATATTTATTATAGTATATACATATTATTTAACTATAATAAATATGTATTAGTGTTACAGTATCTGCACAATACATACACAGAACCGTAAACCACTATTTGTTACAGATCAGTTACAGTGATAGCAGAATTCTCACTAGCATTACGCAGTAACACTTGACATCATCAAGCCCAATAATCTTTCAATATACTAAGGAAAAGAAACTGAAGTTGTTGTTTCATACTCAGCAAACAGTGCTACTCTAACTGGATTAAGCACTCTCCTCCTCCAGCTTCCCATTCCTTGCTCTCTACCAAGTGTGTACAGCTACTGGCAGGGTAATGTGTGTTTGCAAGTTGTTTTTCAGTGTTTTCAGATCCCAAATCCAGTTATCAAGTTGTTCTACAGTAACAGCAATACTGCAACAATAAGGTATATATTGTGAAGAGGCACAGTGGATGTGGGTTTACCCAGTTGTAGCTGAGATTCTGCACAGGATGAGTTCAGGCAATAGTTTTACTAATGATTTGCCACACAAAAAAACCAATCAATCTCAAGGCTAATAACCTTCATTTTTATTACTTGCTTGCAAAATACCATAACCAAGAATAATTTTCCTTTGAGATGAATCACATTTACCAGTCCTTATTTTCCAGTCAACTGGAATGTGTAAATAGAAATTTCAACCTGTTTACTCACATATTTATCAGTTTCAATTAGCAGCACAAAAATACCCACACTGTAAGAAGAAGACTTGAGTGCCTGGTTCTGTCTGTCTGAATCTTAGACACAAGATTCATCTCCCCACTGAGTCCACAATAAGCAGCTCAAATGATAATGCAAATTTCTGTCAAATGCTACTAATAGCATTTACAAAAATAATTTTCTAAAATGATAGGTTTATGTACTGTTTTACCAATTATGGAAAAACAAAGTTAAAATTAAAATTTGATCTTATGCTTTTCACTTAGGCTGTCATGTATAATAGCCAACATAAATACCTTCTACATACCTGTTATACTGCATATGCTTTCTAAAATTTTTACTTAGGAAGTCCTTGTAAAAGTCAGCCATTTCTTCTGCATTCAGTGTTGCTTTTTGACCTGAAAATAAGTTTTGGTATAACAACATCAAGGTAATTCTTTGGATTAAAACACTGGGTTCAGATGCAGGAGAGCCAGGTCTGACTCCTTGCTACTACAAACTCCCTGCTTGTAGTAACCCTGAACAAGTTAGTATGATTTTATCTTCCAACTTTTAAAAACAGACCTAGCAGCACAGCAGATTAAAAATACTGATCATCTTGAAGCTGACGTAACTGTTAAGCTCTTATTACTGGAGAAAGTGATTATGTTTATCAGGTCTTAAATTATTTAAGGTACTAGTGGACCCTTATGGAAAAGTCTGTATATCTAGGAGCATCTATCCTTTGAGTACAATTAATCTCTTGCAGGGCTGAAGACTAACCACTACCAGTAAGAGCACTAAGTAACTAAAATCTCCCCCCTAAAGCAAGTCTATAAATGTAGAAAGATCACTATTCATGACTGACATGGTATTTTCCAGAAGTACATTTTTTTTCTCTTGCTGTTGATAAATTTCAAGTAACTTAGTGTATGTGTTCTGAGACATCAGATTTAATATTATAGTAGACAACTATTTTGTGAAGAAATAAGCCTGTGTCAGTGACTGGAACAGGCTGCCCAGGGAAGTGATTGAGGCACCATCCCTGGATGTGTTTTAAAAAAGGGTAGATGAGGTACTTAGGGAGATGGTTTAGTTTAGGATGGGAACAGTTGGACTTTATGATCTTAAAGGTCTTTTCCAACCTTGTGATTCTGTGACATAGAAAAGATGACTTTGAATACGACACCCTCATGAGCAGAATATAAGAGGAGATTGATTCTCTCCAGAAAACAAGAAAGGAAAAACTGTGGCTAAAACACAGATACAATATCACAAGAACCAGCAAATATTCTCACCGCTATCAGATGACACCTATACAAACTGCCTGGCACTTTCAATGTTTCTAAAATGAAGAAACAAATTTGAACGTCCCAGTGGACATGGATACAATGAGGGAGATGGAATAGTGATACTCAACTTGTTACTGTTCCAAAATGCATATTAAAGAGCTTCTGAGACTGATCATAGAAATACAAATTACTGATCAGTTTTATCTGTCATTATTTACAAATCTAATATATTACAGTGGATTGACATACTATGGGATGAATTTACTCTAAGACTATTTGAAGACAGCCCGCTCCACTATTCATACTGGTCTCAACAGAACTGACCATAGATACACTTAGATAAAAGTTTTGGTCCAACTGTTCAGGTATATTGTTATTACTCTTGTTTATATACACACACACAAGCTGTCTTACAGAACAGAGTTAATCAACACTTGGAGCCAATGTAATTTTATTTCTAAGGGATGTACATGCTTACTATTTTTTGGTAATTTATTTCCAGGATATAAAACCAAAACAGCAATACAAAAGCAACACTTTCTAAACAATACAGAACTTAATTAAAATTATTTCTCAACTATACACTGATCACCAGGATACAAACAGAAGAGCAAAATAATGGTCTGAACATAAGAGTAGTTGCTTTACTAAGCTCAAACAGATCATTAGTGCATGAACAAAAAGTTCAACCTCATACTACAAGTGCACTGCTATCATGAAGGCCTCTTGTTTTCAGTTTCACATAATGAATTAGATGCACAACTATTTTACAGCAACTGTGCTGAGGCAAAGACAGGCAGGGAGCAGCTGCCTTATTCTCCCCCAAGGAAAAATGCTGTATTCATTGTATACACTACAGACCTGAAGCCAAAGAGTATGAATTTATCCACCCAACCGTAACATGCACTTGAGGCAAATGCTCTATGTTTAGCTCAGCTAGCTCACTGGGTTAGGAGTGAAAGGACAAAGCCCCCTCCTCCTTAGATTACAGGATGGTTGGATTACCAGCTAGGATTTCAATGCATTCCCTCCAGGTGTGGGGAAGGAACTGGGGGAAGAACAGTGCAACAAATGATCTGACCCCACACGCACATCTCTGAAGTGCTCCTCCCTTTTCATCATGCTCCTGAAAATATTTAAAATCCTACCCTCAAGATTTACTTGTGACAGAACACAAAGAACATAAGCAAAATTCAAAATTCAACAGAATTCAGAGTGCATCCTAAACTATAAACAAAGATCTCACTAACCTGTTTCATCTCTCATTTCCAGACCCTTGGCTTTCAGTCTTGAATAAATAAATTCTTCTTTTTCCTAAAACATGTTTTTCCACATTAGAATCTGATTTACTCAGTCCTTCAAGTTAACCACGGCTTTTAATCACATAGCAATGTAGTGCTTAATACCCTCAGGAATAACCAGCCATACTCCTTATACTTGGAAATGCTGACAAAACATTTTCCTGAATCCAGTGAGTTAGTTAAACCGGTTACTTTGTCACTGAGATCCTACTACCTGTGTGCATCAATTAACTCATGCAGGTGTTCTACTGAAACATATAAAACTTATTTGTGAAGTAAAGTTAAAGCTGAGCTTCGGTATCATTTGACAGGATCCAAACCTCCAGCTTGTAAGACAAACTGTGCAGATTTAGATATTGTATAACTGAGGATTTGAGTATAGAGAAAACCGTGCAGCCTTAAGAAACTTAAATTACTAAGGCAGAAACAGAGTAATTATTTGCATGTAAGTTTTTCAAACTTGAAAAGCAGTTCTATGGAATTAAAAAACAAGTTTCATTTTCTCTGAAATCTTGAGAAGTTTGGGGAGGATATGAAGATCAACGATCATCACAAGTGACAGTGAATTACTGAACCATCAATATTCTCCCAAAAAAATGCAGTATCTCCTAACCAATGTTGCAATCAGGAAAGAAGAAAAAACACAGCTGAAAAGTCTCCACTGTTAGCTTTGTTGGGGTACGCTGCCAGTGCAACAGGCCATGTCCCTCATTTATCCCTGGTGAGTAAACCTAATTTCTCTCACTTATGACAGAGCAAGAATAGCTGCAGAGTCATTTTCAAGAGCCGCTCTAGTCAGATAGGACTTGCACATTGGGTGGCTACAACTTTGCATCTTCAGTGCAAGATAGGAAAAAGGCAAATATCATTATTTGCCACTACACAGCAACTTAGTTTTGACCTCCACTGTAAAGAAATGTATGATAAAAAAGTAATTTCCATAAGGACACTGTCTGTATTAAAAGTAACAGTATCGATTAGCAATTACCCCATGATTTTGTGTGGGCAGGCAGCAGGGGGAGAGGCACCGGGCATCACAGCGGGCTCACCTGGCAGAAGGTGCGGTTGTGCTGTGCCCAAAAGCGCTGGTCACAGGCCTGAGCCTCCTGCCGCGCCTCCCGCAGCCGCCGCTCCAGGGGCGACTCCTCGGGGGGCACATAAAAGATGACCGGCCGTAGGTTGGAGTGCTTGTCGGGGGGACCAATCCAGTCATTTTGGGAGTGTGCTGGGGGGCTGAAACCCAGGCCCTTGAAAATACAGGCAGAATTTGTTACTACACTTTATCAGCGTTTCTGAAGAACATAAAGAAATAAAATACAAAACTCCATACACCCCTAAGCATAACATATACATATAAGCATAGCATCTTCAGAAACTACACACATTCATTCACCCTGACAAAAAATGACGTGATACATTTAAAATTCACTTTCTTTAGAGCTGCACTACAGAGAAGTCTGTTTCCTGACAGACACGAACCGAGATTTTTTTTTTTTAAAGCAAACTTTCTTCCTCGGTTTTTTTTCTCCTCCCCATTTTTGTATCGCTGATACTCCACCTCATTAAGACATTTGATGGCAGGAACTCACAAGCATGCAAGCCTTTCTAAGCGCTGCTTCCTTCACGCAGCATCACACCACGCACGGGCGGGCGGCTTCTCAGGCCGGGCAGAGGGCGACCTGGCTCCCACAGCCCGCAGCTTACCGCGCCGCGGGCCAGGCCCGCCCGACACTTGCAAACACACAATACACAAACCACTAGAGGCCGCGGGAAACCCAGGCTTCGAACGGGACGTGACCAGCGAGTTATCGCGGGGGCAGCCAGGGCAGCCTTCCCCGCTCCCCCCGGGACTCCGTGCAGGCGGGAGACCCCGAGGCCTCCCCAGGCCGGCTCCAGGCCGCAGGAGCTGCCCGTTCTCCCAGCCCGACCCCCGTCCCGCCCGGATTTACCGCGCTCTCATGCCGCTCCCCGCGCTCAGCCGCGGGGCTAGCTGAGGAGAAGGAGGAAAAGAGGAGACGGCGACAGCAACAGCCACCTCCGCGCAGCACTCGAACCGCCGCCATCGCCCACCTCCCGCCGGCGACCGGCGCTTTACGGCGGTGTCGCAAAGGCAAGGCCACCCGGAGCGCGGCGGCGCGGTCGGGGGCGGTGCTGGAGAAAGAGCCGCGTCCCTTGGCCGCGCCGTTCCCGCCTCCGCCTGGCGGCGGGGCGGGGCTCCTCGGGTGCGCTGCCGCTCGGCCCGTGGCGCAGCGCCGGGCCGGGCAGCGGGTCTTGGGCCGGGGCGGCCGGCAGGTAAGGTGGCCGGAGCGCGGTGGGCGTTTTGTCCGGGGCAGGGCAGGCGGGAGCCTTGGGGCCGGGAGCGCTGAGGGAGTTCGCTGCGGTGGGTCGGGACCCATCGCCGGGGCGGGAGGGCCGGACAGGGCCGGGTCGGAGCCGCTGTCCTGCCGTGACGGGGCGTGGAGGGGCCCGCCGGAGGTCGAGGCCAGGCTGTAGGGCCCGTGCGGGGCAAGGCAGCCCCGCCCTGGGGTTGTGGCGTCCCAGGGGCGGCCGGGTGTTGCCGTTGTTTTTCCCAGGTGCCTGGTCTGTTCTGCGGTGCTTTCCGCAGCAGAGCAGGTGGGGGAGGGAGGGCTGCAGGTTGTGAGCAGCCGCTAAGAACTGGTGGTGTGGTAACTAGAGCATCACCCCTGCAGCCCGAGTGGGACAGAGACTTGCCGCAACAGCGGAATGGCCACGAAATATCAGCTAGGTGCTTTATTTCTATCCGTATCCCATTGCTGGCGATGTGGAAAATAGCTGTAATGCTGAAGTGCTTCAGGGTGCTGTGAAAGTTGTTACATGTAGCGTGATCGCAAGTCTCGTTGCTGCTTTCCTCGTAGTTCATCTGAAACTGGACGAAATAAGAGGAATGGATATGGGTAACCAACACCCATCCATAAAACGGTTGCATGAAATCCAGAAGGAAGTCAAAGAGATTGAACAGCAAGTGGCTGTCTTCAGTGGCCTGTCAACTGATCGAGATTACAAGAAACTAGAAAGGAGCCTTACTAAACAGCTTTTTGAAATAGACTCTGTAGACACGGAAGGAAAGGGTGATATTCAGCAAGCCAGAAAGCGAGCTGCTCAGGAAACAGAGAGGCTGCTTAAGGAACTGGAACAAAATGCAAACCATCCGCGCAGACTGGAAATAGAAGCTTTATTCAAGGAGGCACAGTCCCTTGTGGAGCGTGAGATTACACCCTTTTACAAAGGAGGTAACTGTATAAGTGACGAATTTGAAGAAGGCATTCAGGACATTGTATTGAGGCTTACCCAGGTGAAAACTGGGGGGAAGGTTTCTTTACGCAAAGCGAGGTACCGCACGCTGACAAAAGTATGTGCTGTTCAGGAGATCATAGAAAGCTGTGTAAAGCAACAGCTGTCCCTGCCACTCTCTAATGATGCGCATCCTTCGGTCTCCAAAATTAACTCTGTAATGTGTGATGTGAACAAAGCAAAGGGAACTCTTATCGCGCTTTTAATGGGAGTGAGTAGTAATGACACCTGCAAGCACCTAGCCTGTGTGCTTACAGGCCTCATTGCTGATTTGGATGCTTTAGATGTCTGTGGTCGCACAGAAATAAGAAATTACAGAAAAGAAGTCGTGGAAGAGATCAATAAATTGCAGAAATACCTGGACTTGGAAGAAGCGGCAAATTCTACTCACGCTTATGATTTGGCACAGAACCAGTCCATTCTAAAAATAGAAGAGATACGCAAGAAAATGAAAGAAGTTAATTCTTTACTTTTAAAAACAGAGAATGCTTCTGATTTGTATTTGGGATCCAAAGCAGAATTGCAGGGATTAATTGCCCAGTTAGATGAGGTGAGCCTAGGAAAAAACCCCTGCATTAGAGAAGCCAGGAGAAGAGCAGTAATAGAAGTTCAAACTCTTATAACTTACGTTGATTTGAAGGAAGCACTTGAAAAAAGGCAAATGTATCCTGAGCAAACTGCTGCGGAACATCAGTCTCATAAAGCAGTTTGGACTGTTCTTGGAAACTTGTCTCAAATTCAGCAGGAGGTGATTTCATTTGATGGGAACAGAACAGATAAAAATTACATGAGGTTGGAAGAACTTCTCACGAAACAGCTTCTAGCACTCGACGCTGTTGATCCACAAGGTGATGAGCGGTGTAAGGCTGCCAGAAAGCAAGCAGTAAAGCTTGCACAGAATATTCTTTACTATCTGGACATGAAAACAGATGAATGGGAGTACTGAAACAGCCAGGGCCGAACATAGAAGAACATTTTTCTCTTTGGCACTTTATACAGATCATTGGCAGCACGAAATAGAAGTGATGTGTTCTGTGCTTGTTTAAATCACAGAGATTGCATAAGCAGTTGACTTGGCTATATGTCTGCTATCCCACGCAGTCACCCACTTGCCATGGCAACTGTCACTACACCATCAGCAATTCTGGTCATTGCTATAAGCAAGGAAGTGCGATTTTCTGAAGGAATGGCTTAATACTTGATTATATGGCTTTGATTTTTTTTCTGGTTTCGCTTTAAATGACCTTGGGCAATGTTCAGTGAATGCAGATTTTACATAGATGCAGAAACTTCCTCATGGTATAATACTGGCAAAGCTAAAGAAGACTGGACATGAAAATTAATACTCAAGCATGAGGCTCCATCCAGAAACTGCGTAGCGTCTGGGTATACTCTTAATGTGTCCTAACAACAAAGTATTAAGTGCAAAAAACCTGCTGACTTTTGGGTTGTACTTGATTTATTCCATCCATCACACCTTCTGGGTGTTTAGATTTCTCACTTAATCGAGCTATAATGCCAACTGCAAATTAGCATTTACAGAGGCAAAGCCAATTATGTCTATTTTTTTGTAATACCTGAACTCTCTGACATGCAAAAACAGGTGTCCTGTTGGTGGAAACTTTGAAATTGTCGTTCTAAAATACTGAGACTTGGAGAGGAAAATCTGTATATATACTGACCAGATAAATGGGATTTTCAGGATTTTACACTGCCATCCATAAACCCCTGAAAACTGCACTGAACTTTAGTGGCTGCTTAGATGTCTTTAAACTCTGCTGTTAGATCTGGTTTTGACTTGTCTTTTCAGGTTCAGTGAAAACAGAAACAGGATTCACTTTGAAGCGAATTAGTATTTTGGAATTATTTTTGTAAAATTAGGTAGCTAGCTACAAAGATGTCCCTAATGATGTAAATGTGTGTTATATATTTCATACTGGTCAGGTGTGGCTTCAAGCATGTCTTGGAAAAGACTTGTGGCAAATGTCTCTCCTTGCAACTCATCGCTTAATTGTTTTAGTAACCTTGTAAATACGCTTGCTTGTACTATTGTGTGCACCTTCCCATTTATTTGTGGCTGCTAGTGCCAATCACATTTCTACTATAGCATGGGCTTTGGCATTTTTTTTTGAGAGCATGGCATTAAAACTGAATTAATTACAAAGATATATTCAATGATGGATACTTTGCAGTTAGCTGAAATTAATTATTGTTCTGTAGAGGATGGTTCTCACCACTTTAAGGAGTAAAAACTATTTCAGATGTTAAAATAAATATTTTTAGATCTATTTTTGACTGATTAGATAAGACAGTACTGTCTGTGAGAGACAAGTGCCTTTTTGACACCACTAACTTGCACCGTCATATATAGATACAGGAACTGTTTACTGGCAGCTTAACATATTTGTAATCTTTGCAAACTGGATTCCTCACATAGATATAAATCTACTATAATATATGTCAAATTAACATAATATGCTAGGTAACAGTTGCTCTGTAGAGTCCTGAGAATAAAAATAAAATTTGGGAAACAGGGATTCTGCTTCACAAGAATGCATTGACGTGGAGATTGGGGACTTTGGGCAGGTCTTCTATGCCTATTGCTACAAGAAGGAGAGAATATGTTTGCTCCATAACATGCTTTGAGATGTTGATGAAAGGCTGTGTAATTTCAGAGTGTGAATATCTCTTGTTTGTGATCATACAGGTGATTGCTTTGCGGTTTTACTTGCCAAACACAATCTATTTTTTCAATTAAGTACAGTGCCTGAGGCACAATTTGGTAATGACTGAATTGTTGTTGGAGGATTCTCTGCTCCTTCCGAGCTATAACCCCATTGAATTTCTCCAACCTAACCTCAAAAAAAAAATCATTTCCCCTAGTTAACCTTCCAATCTATATTTCTATATTATGTGGCAAAGCCAGAATATTAATAATCTTATACACCTGAATTATTTTGCTCATTTCAAGATTTCTACACGTTTGAACTGCAGCTTCTGATTTGCACTTATATTTTTAAGGAAATTTAAGAATTTGATAGTATAATGATACTCATTTTTCTTTGATATTACTGTCAGATCTGTAGTGGTTACTTGTAGATTGTTAAACAATTTAATGTCTGTGTTTGGAGGTTATGTGTAGCTTTATAAATGTTTGAACCTGTTACATAAAAATGAGTAAGTATAGGTTTCAGCTATGTTCTATTTTAAATTTGTATGTCTTTTAGCTTTTCTGAACACATTGTTACATCGTGTCTCTAAGGAGGCAAATGTGTTAGATTAGTGTAATTTTGACTGAGTTCAGTAGCAAGATACTGTGAGAAAAGCTTTTTTCCATTGTTCTGTAATCAATTGACTAGTTGTGATGGTAAAATCACAATGGGATTAATTCACAGTTTTTGAATGGATGAAAATAATAAACTAAATCTGCTTAATCAAAAAAAAAAAGCACAGGTTTCACAAAACCTTGCTTTTGTGTTAAAGAATGTAATTTCTCTTGATATCCAAAGAGTGAGGGGGGCACAACTTACCTTTCCTGTATGGCAGGCTAAAATAATCAAAATGTAAATGGACCAAATTGCAGAAGCCTGCATTTCACTGCTATACCAAAATACAGTAACACTTCAGTGTGCAGCATCACCTAACTTGGAGCAAAATAAATTAATGGATATTTGGGGGAGAGGTAATCCTACATCATGATTCCTATTTATTAATTGTATTTCTTCTTTTAAAAGTAGTTTTCTTTAGTTAACCCAGTGTTTATTTTTGTTGTTCACCACTCAAAGTGGGGGTGTTTGTTACCAGCAGGTTTTTGTTAAGTATGGTTCCTACTTTTTCAATTTAACAGAAATCTGTTTGTGTGGTCCTTATGGTGTATATGTCTTGATTTATTGCTGTGTGTATTCAAATTCAATATTAAATATTGCAGTGTTATATTCTTGATTATTAATTAACTACTACCTTTTACTAGGTATTCATTTGAATGTTATGCCCTGCTGCCTTCCTGTGTTTAATTTTGAATGTGAGTTATCAGAATGTAAATTATTTTTGTCTTAGAAAATGTGTTTTTATTAAACATAAAGATATAAAGCTCCTTTTTTTCCCCCCCTCTCTTTTAAAAGTTTGATTTTTCACTGCTGTATTTATGACAATAAAGTTCTTTGCGTGGAAACCACTCCTACCTCGACTTGCTAAATCTGGTGCCTTTTGGTTTTCCCTGCATCCAGCCTTGCCTTACAATAGTTACACTAGTTCTTGCTCACATTCTCCCTTCAGTGACAGCTTTGCATGCTCCTGGCCTTTGGCTGCAGGATCGCTGCAGAAGCGCTGGTGGCTGTTTGAGACCTTGCCACTGCTCTGGTGAAGGATGCTGCCTTCACGGATGAGCTCGCAGAGCTGATGGCATGAAGTCTCTCTGTGTGCAAAGTCAGTGTAGATTAAAGAACCCTCAGTTAGGAGTTAAGCAAATCTGGTGTTAAACTGTGTAGATGAAGCACGTTCACATGATTGTTCTGATGGCTCAGGATGTTTTCTCAAGATGCGGTGAGCCAAGTTACCAGCTCGCTGCTGATGGAAATCAGGAATGCCACTTCTGCCCGGAAAGCCTCTAGTTTTGTGCAGTTCATGCTGCTCGGGGAACTCCCATGAGCTGATTTAATCCCATAAAATGGAAAAAACCAACAAAAATGGAGGAGGGAGTTTTCTGTGGGTTTAGTTTTCTACAAATTGGTTTGTAGAACAGCTTTGTGGGGGCCAGAGCTGCTGCATAATGAAGCGGGGGAGAGAGGTGGCCGGGGGTTAGGGAGCAAATTTTAAGTTTTTCAGTAGTATTAAGTCTTAGGTCAACTTTCTGCATAGTTAAACTCCTGGAGGAGAAAGGAGAGAAGGTGGCACTATCAACTCCTGCTGACAAGTAGGAATTTGCTGCTTTAGTAATGGAGTACAATGAGGGCAATACAAATAAATCAGGTAGGGAAAATAAACCACTTGCTTCAATTGCTCTTCTGTGTTACATGTTAGCACATACATGTTACATAGAATAAAAAGCACAAGTGGTCATGTCATACAATCTGGAAAACATTGGTTAAGAATAAGTTTATAAAGGTTGAATGTTCTTGTAGATAGCAAGGTCACTGGATCTTTCTTTCCCTTTAACAATACAGCTTATTTGAAGGAAATACCCAGGGCCATGGCCCTAGGTTGCTCAGCTAGCTGCTGACCTGTTTGTCTTGATCAGCTGTTTTCTCGTCAAAGGAGAGAATTTTCCTTTGGTGAGAATTTTTTAAAAGTGTGTTTGAGGCAGATTTCGGTGTGTGAAATTGTTTAGCTGGAAAAACTGTATTTTATTTCCATATAGGCGTATCCTCTCCTTTGGAGAATTCTCAGCTGAGAACTTGAAGGACTTGATGGTCTTTAGTACTGAACTCATGGATTGCAGGCCTGGGGCTTTAAGCCAGCTGCCTGTGCTATTTGTTGCTTGGTCTGGATATCATTCTGGTTTGCTACATGAAACAATAATGTACCTAATGTTTTTGGTTGTATTAGTAGGCACGTTCATGTCAGCTGAAAGCTGGTCATTAACTGAAGAAGCTGAGGATGAGGTATGCTTTTGCTGAGGTCTTTGCATGATGCTTATCCTTTCTCCAGTGTTTTGTGCCAAACACAGATGAAAGCATGAGTTTGCACTGTTTGTCAGTTCAAAAATAATGAGGACCCTTTCTAAGTCTGCAAACTCTTCCTACAGGACATAAATTGTAGCAAAGTTTGCCATTAGAAATGGAAAAGTACAATGAGTTTCTTAATTGGGCCATTTCTTCTCAATTAGTTTTGCCAGACAGACTTCTGCATCACAGGAGTTCTTTGTGAAACCTGTATTTCAGGCAGCTAATCAAAAGCATCTCATGAGGGAAGAAACACAGTGATGCAGTGCAGTGCCCTTAATAAGGTCCTGTTTTGCTTGTCTCCCCAATTATACCGACTCTGGAACGGATACCCTAAATCAAATCTGTGATCGTGGCCACCAAGAGGTCTATAAGCCACATCAACAAACCCGAAGAGGCAGAGATGAGAAAGGCTGGAGGAAAACAAAACATAAAACTAGTGAAGTTGTCAGGCGGTTGTTTGACCAACTTCTAGTTTTAAGACATGAGAAAACCAAGCAAAGAAAAGCTGCCTTTTGCCTTGCTGCAGTTAAACCTCATCTACACCCTCAAGTTCAACACTGGTTTCTACTCTGTGTTACCCTCCCAGGCACAGTCCAACCTCTAGCTGATGTGGGTTAGCCTTGGTTTGCCCTTAGGCAAGACAGTGCCACCCATCTCTAGGGGTGCCATAATTACCCTCATGCTCTCTGAAATGTCTGGTCATGGCAACTCTTGCATGTGCTTGGAATGTCAGCATGGCTTGTAGAAGGCAGTGTGCAGCAGGAAGGGTGTATCCTGTAACAAACCCGTAGTCAGAAGGGAGAGTATAAGAACTGGTAGCAAAGCAGAGTAAGATATCATCTGTGTGCTTGTGGTGAGTTTCTTAGGTTTTGAAAGAAAATTCTTCATAACATTGTTTTATTCAAATCAACCTGTAGCCTATGATCGAATGCCTGTTTTCTGCCTCCCACATGCCTCCTCTTAATACCACATGCAAAGGAGGTTTGAAGTGCTCTGCCACCTTTGGATATTGATGAATGTTCTCTGCTCACTTTCAGGCATCTACTAAAAGCCAGATTTTCCATAACACTCAGCATCCCAGAGTTCTCCCTGTGACAAGTAAGGCCATGTATTGAAGAGAAGTCCATCCATAGACCCATGCAGCCTGTCACTTCTTGTCTCAGGCAACCATGGGATCATCCTTGCCGATAAACAAGCTGCACCTTAAAATGGCTTTGCCTTATTCCTCCAGTGAAAGGTTGTTCCAAGGCATCATTGCTGTGAGGGCTGAGTAACCTTCTAATTTCCAGCATAGACATATTAATGAGAAACTTTTCTTCTCCCCTAGTGTGTAGTCTAGAATATATTTATAGGCCAAAGCTGAATTTCCTCTTGACTCCTGTTTTGCTTGGCTACCAAGCAAATACACCCAAACCGACTGAGCTCCTTTGAAAATCTCTATTTTTGGAATCCAGAGCAAATTCTTAATAGACTTTTAAAATTTTTTTCAGGAGTTTTTCCAGTTCCAAATGTATCTAAGGCTAAAACTTCCAACCTGAAGTAGGAGTCAGTACAGGTACATTGTTTGATGCACTGTTTCACCACATCTGTAGCAGTGCCATTGTAAAAACCTAGACAAGGTATTTTTAGGACTTTCTTCGTGGCATTATCTTCATGCCCAGCCTGCTTTGTCATTTGGATATTCCAGCAATCTAATTTTGGGCGACCTGCAGAAAGGGAGTGGAAACATTTTCAGCCTCCTCTAGTTGGGGTTTTCTTGCATCAACCGTAGGTGTGTTGTGGTTTGAAGGAATCACGTCAGTGGTTTTTAAATCAGAAGCTATCATTGATCATTTCACTTGGCTGGAAGCAGGAGTTTATTTAGGCCAACTAGATTAAAACTTTCTCCAGGGAGAGTCAAACCAAATTCATGACAAAGATTGCTGAAATCATCAATTGAAACAGGAGACTGCTTATGAGGTGTGGACTTAGTATAGAAGGGTGATTTACATCCCCTACAAAGCATCATGCTGAACACATCTACAGAAGGAAACATTCCTTGTGATTTCCAACCTTCATCAAAAAAATACATATGGCACATTAAAATCTACCGACAACAGCTGGTTTTTTTGAGCTTCTAAAAACAAGCCAGGGATCACTGGGAGTCTGCAGAATATTGGCTGTAAGATGGCTCCCTGCAAGGGTTAAATAAGTTTACAACAATGAGGGCAAATAATCTAAAAAAAAAAAAGGAATAATAAACAAATTACTGAAATGCAGTAAAGCCAGTGGCTGCTTTGGGAAGCGTCAGAACAGCCCCATTCCAGCTCAGTGGTTTGCAACATTTCTCAGCATCCCTGTTTTCAGAGAAGAAGCCAATTTATTGTCTCTTTTATTTCTACAAAGCTATTGTGTTTCTGACGTAAATTGTCTCTGTCTTTTATTATAACCCTTTAATTCAGTTTTATGACCGAATTTCTTCATTTCTGTTTCTAGTCCATCTTGTTTTTCCCAAGCACAAGTTGCTTCCCAAGTTACTAATATTTTTGTGGATGCTGTTTCCACCACTTCGCCAATGTCTGAATTCTTTCTCTGCTCCGGTGGAAACCTTACAGCTTGCATCCAGGACACATTTGTTAGTTGAGGTCTCTGGCAAAGATCAATTTTGCTCACTTGGTCAGACCTGGAGACCCCAAAAAATACATGTACACCATATGAGTATCATGGATCTCTGGGACCAGGGCGCTGGTAATTATGAAGAAACTTTAAACTAAGATACGAGACAGGCTTTTATGAGCTTCATTCCTGGTACAAAAAAAGAGGATGTTAGGAGATTGTAAGCACCTGATAAGAAAGAAAAGAAGGAAAGAAAGAAAAGAAAACCTGAGAGGAAAGATGAATAGCCAACATGGTGACTAAGAAATACTAATATTGCTGATGTACTCAACTGATGGAAAGAGTCAGGGGCAAGATGGAAAACAGGATAGGACACCAGGAGCCAGCATGACAGCATGGCAGGGCAGGTCCACTGACAATATCTGGTCTTCAGCCAGACTCGAGATCACCAGAAAAGTCCGGTGATGAGTGAAATCTGAGGTTAAGCCAAGGAGTCATCCACCAGGTTGGGGTCAGGACCCCAATCAGTGAGACCAAATAATCAAGGATGATCATAGTCAAAGAAGGCAGGCTTTGCTGAGTAGTCAGGGCATCACTGCAGAGTTGATAATAGAAAATAATCAGGGATTGAATCAGCACAAGGATAAACCATGGGCAATTTGGTTTTGATCTCAGCTCATAAGGCTAAGAATCCTATGAATTCAGAGAGCTATTCAGCAAAGTCAGCTGCTGAATCTCAAGACCTGAGCATGGAAAAGGTTTGGACTTCAGTAACTATGCAATTTCTGATCATGTGATACAAAACCAGCCACACACCAGCACTTCCACCAGTTTGTAATGCAATTGCATTCCCACTTGCTTACTATGGGATGATGTTATATGGAAGGCTGCTATAGGAATGAAGACTAGCAGGTGCAATGCTTGTATTTAATGCAAGGCCAACTGATCTCGATTCACAGAACTTCACGTGGAAATTTGAGTGGTCACTGCAGTATCAGTTTTAGTTTTGGCACTACCTCACAGAGAGTTTTCTGGAGTATTTCTACACAGGTATCCCTATGGTATGGCCACAAAGAAGATGAAGATGTTCCTACAATGCAGCAGAGATGGTATCTCCAGTACAGAAAGAGAACCATTACTGTACAGGGCAGTAGGGAAACCCTCTTTGAAATATCATATGCACTTGGTCACTCCCTCTCAGGTAAGCGTAATGACTACAAGGGGTGCAAAACAGACTAGGAGAATGAAGGACCTGCTTTAATGGAAGGTGTTAAAAGGGCTAGGCTTTATAGCCCAGGAAAATGAAAGCTGAGAAAAAACCCATAAGATTGCTCCCTCTACATAGAAGAAAAAGCAATTACTTTAGCTAATGGACGGCTTAGGCAGAAATACAAACAGCTATAAATAAGCCAGGCTGGAAATGAGAAGAGACAGTTTCTGAAGGAAGCTCTATGTGATATTGCCTTGACTTGATTACCCCAAAGATACCTTTGAGTCCTCGAGTATCTTCATTCTTAAGTGTTCTATGGATGTGCTAGTACATGTCCCATATTTCTATTTACCAGTATGGTAAATAGAAATTACCACACCATCCAATTCAGAGTAGCTATAAGGTTCTGTTAAATTCTTACAGACAACAAGCCATGCTGTGATGGCAATGTGACTAAGTAAAGCTCTCAAAATGCTCTGAAAACTTAGGAAGCCTACTTTAACTTAGGAAATGCACTTTAATTCAGCTACCCAAAGCACACAGGTTGTGATTACTCTTTGTTAACAATGCATGAAAAGTTATTCAATATTTCTTTTGAAGCTCCTTATTCAGTATCTGGATTCACATTATATTATTTCCTGCAAATATATAAATATAAATCCTACTCTGAGTGTACCATTACTAAGTTCATGACAGTCTCAGCAGATTTCACTGACATTCATGAGTTTGATTTCAGAACACCCCTGAGAGCTCAGGCCGGGTTATTGTTCCTTGTTCCTAGCTGGCTTTGGAGACCAGGTGGTGAGAGAGGCTGCACTACACTTAGTACACAGGAGGAGACAATTTAGATGGGCACCTCTAACATGCCTCTGCAGACTGTGTGGGAGCCCACTTGTCAGGAGCCCACAGCCACCAAATGAAAACTTCTTCTAATAGGAAGCAGAGAAAGCAAATGTTTTTCAGGCACTAAGCCATGGAATCAGCTTGGGAGGCACCTGAGGAGATCACCTCATTAAAACCTTTGTATTAAGAGAGGATTAATATCGGCAGATCATGGATGACCAGCATTTGTGTAACCTTCTCAGAGAATCCACATCCTCGCAGGTCTTCTAGCTCACAACTACTTCCATAGTGCACAAACATTTGCTTTTATAGACTAAGCACCCAGGCAGCTTCGGTCTTCCATCACAGAATAAATTCCCATGTTATTGAAACCTCTGTTGCTTAGGTAGCTCTCTGATAGATGGTCCCCATGAGCCTAGTTCTTGAAGTACTATTCCCAAAAATGGACATAGGACTGCAGCTGGGGAGTCAATAGCAATTAATGGCATGGTATAATTGCTTCTCATATTTTAGCTATTACAGTCCTATAAATACAGCCAAGAACACCTTCCTTGCAAGAGCATCACACAATTGACTCATGTGCAGCCTATGATCCTGCATAAGCCTGGACCTGTCTGATCCTACACATCAAGTACAGGACTCATGCCACTGGTTTTTGCCTCTGGCCTGCCTGCAGCTAGGGTGAGAGCATGTGTTCTGTGATTCACTGACCAGGGCTGTGCCAGCTACCAACCATCCCTCCAAGAAGATGACCACCCCTGTTGCAGCCTGGAGCTGTGCCTGCTGCCCATCATGTGAATGCAGGTGCCAGACGGCTCCTGTCCAGCCAAGCGTCCTCATACATCATTAACTTACAGGGATGCTTGAAAAGCCTGCAACCCCTCCCCCCGCCCCAGATCCATTCCTGTTCCCTTTCTGATCCTGTGATCTTCTGAAAGTTCTACAGGCAGAAGGGACTCAGATAGAAACTTTTCCTCCCAGAACTATCAAGCTTGGCAACTGCAGGGAAGGTCTTTAACTGGGGTGGGGAGAAGGAATAGCTCAAATACTTCATCTGAAACCTCCAGGAGAGGCTTCACTTAGAGGTAGATTCCAAATATTTTCTGAAGCCAAAGTACTGCTCAGAGAGTTCCAAGAGGGCACTTAAAAAGAACTCCATGCTCTGTAGAAACTCATGAAAATCCTAGTTCTTTTTATGTTGCTGAGCCTTCTCCTGATTCCCACACCCTTCCTTAGTTTTACATGTTCAGCTGCTGAAAGTAGGAGTGCCTTCTGGTTTATGGCATGCTAGTCTCCTCATGCAATAAAAAGCCCTCTTTCTCTGGGCTTTTACAGGCTTGTGTAGCTCCTTGACAATGAACATATTTTCTTCCACATCATCTGGATTAAGGTGCATTGCATCACCTATATTAGTGATTGCCAGGCTGTATTTTAAGATGAAGCTTTCTCTGTGTACTCTGCATCTCTGATCTGTGTTTGAGCTTGGAAAGGAGTAATATTTCCAAGTAGGATGATAGATGTGGGTGGCAATCATTACCACAGGCCTGGGAAAATGTTGTTTTCATATCTGGCTCTTGAGTTGCAGGTTCCTGGGTTAGTGATTAGATCTTCCTATGTATCGGTTCAACACCCAGCACTCTGAGGAGTTTGACTGGTGACACTAGGGAGTAGGTGAGATCACCATGGGTGACTTGAATACTTGTCTCAGTCTGAACCCATGAGCTGAACTGGAGTTTCAAGCCTGACTTCAGTGGTCCACCTTGGCTCTAACCCTGGGCGCGTCTGGATGGAGGCATTGCGAAGATAAGCCACTGTAACCCACAGCAGAGCAACCTTCCCCAGAAGTAGGGCAGGTTGCAGACCACTAACTCTGTTTTAATATGATTTTAAAATGTAAATCTGTAGATGTTAGCTTTGCTCTCTCTAATGCCTCTCTGTGAGATTTGCACCCTCCCCTACAAACACCTGCAGCGCAATCCCTACTTGTGATCACCAACCTTAGCTCAACCTTAGCCTTTCCCTTAGATCAAGTCACCCTTTAGGGAGAAGCCCCTTCCCCAGGGGGTCTCCACCTCCTGTGGAGTTGCAAGGCCACAGGCCCCCTGGAGAAACCAGCTAAGGCACAAATGCAAGGGACCCTTGGCCTTTTGTGCAACTGATGTGGATGAAACCTACGCCCTTCCTCATGTCAAAGAGATAAGCACTTGGATACTTTCAGCCATTGTGTGAACTGCCAGGTGTGTTGGGAGCCTCTATTGTCTTTGTGGACCATTGTTCTTTCCTTCAAAGCAGCAGATTGCTCCCTGCTGCAAGATGTCTCCTCTCTCCTCTTCCCTAGGGGTGGAACAATCACCTTTGGCCACACAGAGTAGCTTCTTGTGCTCCTTGATTTTCTGATTTTATATTTACTGCGACTTGTATCTCACCAGGATGATCCTGCTTTAAAACCACATACTCCCTTAGTTGTGGTGTTATTGCAGTTTGATGGAAGCAGGTTTCGTTTGGGAAGGAAGGGGGAGGGACTATTTTCTATTTCTGTGTGCTGCTCCAGATCCTCACCCTCTGCCGTGCATGGCTGCTGCTTTCCAGGGTGAGAAATTCCTTTTCTTCTCTTCTCTACGTGCCCATTCTGTCTGATACCCTCCTGCGCTTGGGCGCCTGACACATACCTGGTCTCCTAAACCTCAGGAGGGTCTTGAAAGAAACAGGGCACCACCTCATCTGCTGTTTTCTATATATAACTGGAGTGCATGACATGCTTCCCAAAATAAGCTGCAGCACTTAGCGGCTGCTGTATTGTCATGGGGTGCAGAATAGCAAACACAGATCCTCAGCTTTCATAGCTAACTCAGCTTGTCAGTTTTTAACTGAAAGCAGCAAGGTTTTGACTTCTTTGTCGGCTCACCTTTTTTACAAAACAGCTACTAGAACATATAAACATGGTTTAATGGCATTTTGGCAGTGCAAGAAGTCAAAAGGATTATTGCCTATGGATTTGAAGGGAACAGAGCTCCGCCATTTAGCTAGAGAACCCAGCTCTGACTTTGATCTTGCAACACATGGCTCTCCAAACCTATCAGGGATGCAATCTTGCAAAACCTTCAGCCCCTCACTTCAAGAGGCCTGGCCTGTGTGGAGGAGAGGACAGCCTGTCTGCTCACAGCACCGAGAAAGCACTGCCAGATGTTTATAGGGAGCTGATATGGCTTCAACCGCTGGTGTTAAACTCCTGAAGATGTGAGGTGTTCGATAAACTGCTCAGACAGGACACTGCACCTGCTCCATCGAGTGCCCAGGGAAGGAAAGATTGTGATTTTGCAAAAGTGAAACCATAAAGTGGCAGCAGAAGAGTGTGTCTGCATTTCTCAGACTGGGTAGACTTCTGAAGTACAACTCATCTACATAAATGCTGGCAGGTAAGCTGTTTTGTGAAAGCCCTTCACAAATGTAAATGGTAGAAGAAGCACTAAGAAGCTCAGTGAGGTTAACAGAGTTCCTGTCAAAAAAACCATGAGACTAATACTTCGCCAGCTTTTTTTGTGTGTGTCTCAGTTGTTTCTGGGTGCCGAAATGCAAACTCTGACTTCTGTAAGTCATTCATATGTGCAAACCTATGCACAGGGGACAGCATGAAAGGCAAGATGCTCACGGCATTACAGCGTGCTTAGAAGAGCAAACACTGCCTGGGACTATGAGCTTTTACCTCAGGGTTGATATGACCTGAAGACCCAACCCAAGGCAGCTCTTACAGGCTGAGAATACTGATGATATGACTATAAAAGATTTACCTTTTAATAACAACAACAACAAAAATAAAGCCACGGCCAGAACAGCAATGGGCCGTAGGAAGTCACAGTGGAAAAACATGATCCAGAGTGTCTGCTCAATGTGCACTTGTGAAGTCCAGCATGGTGACCCAGGGGTTTCATTCTTCCACTCCTGCTAGCCTAACGTTTGGAGAAGGGCAGCACTTCCAAGAATTGCTTTCCATCTTGTTTTTGTAGTAGGGTAAGCAAATGAAGGCAATTTCAGGCCCTCCATCCTGTGATAGGCGGTGGGCCACACCCAGGGCACCCTTCCAGCTCCTCCACCACACTATCACCAGCAAACAGCCCCACAGCTCCCATTTCACCCTAAATCAGCCAGAGTGGATGTGCCACTTCATACAAATCCCCTCCTTAAACTCATCCTCCCACAATGGATTACTTCTGCTCCCATGGCCCTGTTCCCAAATGTCCCAGCTAGCCACTTTCACAGTGGCTACACCTACACCTACTAGATGTTTACAACCATCTGTCCCTTTGTTCTGTGTCCCTTTGTCCTTTACCTTCAAAAGCAGGTCCTCCCCTGGGTAGGCCTGTGTTTACACAGCAGCCCTGCCCAGGTGATTTTTGCAGGGTTTCCTCAGGGTCTTCAGGCATGTGGGTAAATTTCCCCAGCCTGGATGTGCTAAGGTTGTTTCTCAATAAATACCTCTCTTGCAGCTTCTCCAAATGTCTCTCACGTTTCCTCAGGAAATGTTCTATTAATTCATCCCTGGCTGCTCTGCCTAATACAATCTCTGGTCTGTCTCTGTGAGTTTAGGTCACGTCACACTGGCCAGACTAAGCCCGTTGGTTAAAATTCACACGTCTCCACTGCCCCATGGAGACCCTGAGCCTTGCCTCCCATTCAGCCATCGGTGACACCGACCTGGCTGCACACAGGTACTGTCACCCCGGGCACTGGGAAAAGTAAAACCTGTCTCTCCTGCACAGGAGGCTGGAAAACTGCCTGCGTGGTCCAGAGATGCTGAATGCAAGCTGGGAAGTGTGAGAGGTGCAGATGCTTTAGCAGGGATGTGGTTTCAAGAACCAGCCCTGCTGTCTGGTGACAGCTCAGGAGCATTGTGTTTGCTGTATTTGGGTCAGAGTGATAAAATAGGGTTGTACAGGGCTTACTGCAGGGGATGTACTGCTGTCACACATGCACAACCCCCCTCCCCCCCATACTATTTAACATTCATTTCCCCTTGTTGATATCACATTTGCTAACTTTTTACTCCACTGGTGCCCACCCTCCCCACAACAGTATTTGATGCACAGGGGGCTGGATGTTTCTTCTGACCTTTGCAACTTGCAGTGCAGGTACCTGATACCCTCCTGATGTGGCGAATCACATTTAGGAGCATTTCCTCCTGAAGCAAATAACTTCTCATGCAATAAAAAGCACATGGTTGAATAGCTGAGTGGTAGTTTACTTCTAGACATTTCTCAGGAGCAAAAAGCAGCTGTTATCCTTGTGCTGAGTAGCCTCAAACAAGATAAAAATCTAGCAGCTATCGATCTCTTGTAATTAACTCCACAATTTTTGCCACTAAGCATTTTTATTTTAACCTTGCTAAATGAAAGTGAAGAGGGGAGGCAGTGATTTTCCACCTCTGTGTCAACACTGATGTGCTTCAGGGATGAGGCAGGACTAGTGACAGCCTGGCCTGACAGACCTGTGACTGCAAAACAACGTGAGATGCTAAAAGGTCCTTTCACACGATCACTCTACCTGCAAGGAGAGAGGGAGACATTCACGCTCCTGCTGTGGCATTGATGTGGTTGTGGCTCAGAGCTAAAGAGGGAAATTCAAATTCCCTGCGTAGCTGTGGAGCTTTCTAGAGCTCTGGTGTTAGATGCTCAAAGCAGCCTGGAAGGGACGGGACTGGCAGGTAACTGCTAGTCTAATTGCTTCCATGAATGCCCTCTGCAATGTCACGGACTTTCTGCTCTAGGTTTTCCTTCTCTGAGCGATGGGACTACTTGTTATGCAAGCTGTGGCTCCACCGGTAACCAGGCTGTGTATTTGCACCTTTGAGTGCCAGGTAAGGGAGACTGGATGAACAGAGAGAGAACAGAACATCATTTGTGTGGTGGGGATGGTGATGAAACAGATGAGACCTGGCAAATGTCAGGGGAGAACAGCTCATCTTCAACTTCTTTCCCTGGTGTGCAGCCAGGTGAGGGTGGGAAGGAAAAACAGACCCTTCCTGAATTTTTCCCCATGGCTGAAATCTGAAAGCATTTACATTCCTTTATGTACTTATTCTAAGGAATAAACTAAAGGAAATTGGTGTCTGTCCTCTGCTTTACATGTATTTAATTATTCTTCACAAATTGCACTGCTGACAGATCAGTGGGCCAAGTCTAGCAGCCCTACCTCCCTCCCCAAGGACAGCAGCAGTGGCAGCTGCAGCAGGAAGCAGCTGCTGGCTTTCACTTGCACTTCTGCATTCCCGGATCTCGGAGCATTTTTGCAGACATGGCACTGCCATCACCTCTCTTTCTTGAGCAGGAAACCACAAGTACAGGAAGTGATGGGTCCAAGCTGACATGGTGTGTCCCATGACCCTTCAGCACACAGGATGTGGATGATGCTTGGGGAAATGTCACTTTCAGTCACTTGGGACACCAGGGCCCCAGCTTTCCTGAGGCTGCACTATCAGTATATATATCTCAGTATAAATATCAGTATATATATATATATATATATATCAGCATGTTTCCCTGAATCCTGCTACTGGCATTTTCTGCACTGTGCTTCACATGAGGCAGTCACATCCTTCAAGTTAAGTCCACATTTTATCCACTGTATTTTCCACTCTAAGAGCTAAGGGTCTGCATGCAACCAATATAACATCCCCTCTGGTTTTGAGACAATTTCCTGGAACTGCTCAGGCATCTTGGATTAAGCAGTGAAATCTGTGGCAGACATGACAGTTGCCTTTCAGTAGCATTTAATTGAGGTATTTGGATCAACGAGACCAAGCCACCACCCCACTGCAACCCTGGTGCCCTCAGCCACCTGTCTTTGTCCCCTGCAGTATTTCCACCTCCTCCAACAGCCCTTTTGGACTGCCTGGGGCTGGGTGAGCAGAGCTGCTCCAGGAGTTACATGTGCCCCTGGAAGGGGCTACATCCCAGGCACTGGGCGAGCTCAGTCCTGCACTGTGGCACGATGGCTGGGGGAGGTCCATGGGGCTCTTCGGGTGTGCAAGCTCTGTCCCTGCTTCCTGCCTTTGTACACTTCATGTCTGAGCAGAGGGAGGCCAGAGGAGAGTGATGGAGGTCCGCAGAGGTCCTGACATGCAAATTGGTCATCCTACCTGGGTCTAGGGGCGAAAGACTAATCAAACCATCTAGTAACTGCTTCCCTCTGAAGTTTCCCTCAAGATAGCTGGCAATGGGGCTGGTGTAAAGTGAAAAATTAGAGGTCTTGGGGCTGAAACAATCTCACACCAAATCCCAAACACACTACTAGAAAGAAAATTAACTCTATCCCAGCTGAGCCCAGGACAACATGTTATTGGCTTATCCACAGACTTTCCAGAATTGAGGATTAGTGGGGGTTGCTTAAATAATTTATGAACTTGTTTGGTGGGTACATTAATAACCCTGAAGCCCTCTCAGGGTACCTCTGCCACCAACAGCTCCTGCGTGCATCTCCCCCTGTTTCTGAAGTCAGGGCTGTGACTTTCAGAGATGCCTTGCAGCTGTTTGGGTGAGCTAATGGAAAGAACTGGTGTCAGTCATAAAGTCAGTCCTCGCATGGCTGGCACTTGCTTTGGCTTGCATGAGGGACACGGTGTTTCAGCTGGCAGGTTTGTTTCCAATAGTGCTTTGATGAGGAGAGCATGTCAGCAAACTCAAGCCCTCAGCGAATCTGTGTCTGAGTGAACATGCCTCCTGAAGTGCCAGGGCACAGCATGACAGGCTCATCTCCTCCCTTCCTTTGCCTCCAGGGCCCTTTTAAAACCTCAAGATTTCAGAAGAAGAACCAGGTGTCAGCTGGTGGCTTTGCTGGTCATGCAGAGGGAACCTGAAAGCGTCAGTGCATTGCCACATGTTTTGGTGACCTTGTTGAGGGAGAATGGTGACCAGTTGTACTGTGACATGTTGCCAGAGGTCAATGTGTCCCACTACCTCTTGAAGATTTTTGCTAGCTGAGGAAGCTGGGCTGCTCAATAGCCATTTAATTAATCACAGAATCACAGAATTGTAGGGGTTGGAAGGGACCTCGAGAGATCATCGGGTCCAACCCCCCGCCAAAGCAGCTCCCTAGCTCATATTGCTCAGATAGGCGTCCAGGCGAGTCTTGAATATCTCCAGTGAAGGAGACTCCACCACCTCCCTGGGCAGCCTATTCCAGTGCTCAGTCACCCTCACTGTGAAAAAGTTCTTCCGCATGTTGGTGCGGAACTTCCTATGCTCCAACTTGCAGCCATTGCCCCTTGTCCTATCCCCACAGACCACTGAAAAGGGGCTGGCCGATTCCCCCTGCATCCCCTGCTTCAGATAATTATAAACTTTGATTAGGTCCCCCCTTAGTCTTCTCTTCTCAAGGCTGAACAGTCCCAGCTTACTCAGCCTTTCCTCATAGGGGAGATGCTCTAGGCCCTTAATCATCTTCGTAGCCCTTCTTTGGACTCTTTCCAGGAGATCCCTGTCCTTTTTATACCAAGGAGCCCAGAACTGGACACAATACTCCAGGTGGGGCCTGACCAGGGCAGAGTAGAGAGGGAGGATCACCTCCTTTGACCTGCTGGCTACACTCCTCCTGATGCATCCCACACATGAGCATGACACACAGCTCATTTATTTTCCTTGCTGGTAACTCTACGTGATGCAGCATGTCATAAGCTTGAGTCCCAGCAGACACATGTTCACGTAGTAAGGGGAAAATAATTCCCTCTGCTGCAGGAGTTTGTGGCAGAGACTCCTGGTCAAAACATGCAGCAGAGATCTGCTGTTCAAATACAACTGTATTCATAGGACATGCAGTGACAATGTGGAAACAGTTTTGATAGTAAATGTAACATTGACCTGAAGAAAACTTTAGGAATATTTTCTGTAAGGGAATGGGGGGGAAGAGGTCTCCTGGACATTCATATTTTGTCCATCTCAGATGGATTTTAGGGAAGTTACCAGAACAAAATGTTGTTTGAGCAGAGGAAAGGCCCATACAGGCTCAACAAGAGCTGCAGCTTGGCCTGGGTGGATGAAATGGCAGCTGTCATTAATGAAGGAAATTTGCTTTTGGATGATGAAAAAACAGATCAACTCTGCTGTACAGGACAGAGGAAGATTCTGTGGGAAAGCTGTGATGAGTAAGAAGTGTACCAAACACTTCATGGGGATCTTTCAAAAGGAAAGGGTGTGCTATACCGTCCCCAAACTGTTCTGTCAGCTGGATTTGAAATGTTGTGTTTGATTAAAGGTAATGGTCTCTGGGAGTTTACTGCAATGTGGGACAAACACACTCATGCTGGTCAGCCTCAGCTAGAGGAGCTTCTTAAGGGGTGATGCTGCAGGACTTGGCCTGACATGACTGCTGGGTGAATCAGTGTCTCATTAGCTCTCTGCTAGTGCAACCCTCCTGTGGAGAGAGAGGCAGTGTCAAATTCACTGACTACTGGTCTGAGTGGAAGGGTGTCCATGAAAGGAAAAAAAAATAAAACCTTGTCTGCAATGGGGAGTCAGGGAATAATTTAGGTTGGAAGGGACACTGGGAGGACATCTAGTCCAACCTCCTGCTCAGAACCCGCCTGACTCTGAAGTTCGGTAAGTTGCTCGAGGCATTTTCCAGCTGAGTTTTCAGTACCTCCAGGGATGGAGAGTCCACTTGTTTCTGGGCCTCTGCTCCAGTGTCTCAGAGTGAAATACTGGTTTTTTATATATCAGCTTTGATATCCTTCTTCCTGTGATACACCTTACTTGTGAGAATACTGCTACTTCTGTTCTTCATTAGAGAGTGTGAGATTCTAGAGGGGTTTGTGTTTCATCCCCCAGGATCCTTAAGTAAAGTGACATTGTCCTTGATGTTGGTTTCCTCCAAACAATGCAGTAATGAATACTTACTCTGAATTCTTATGAGCTTCATGCGCTAGCAGAGGAATGAGAGGCACTATTTTAAAGACTAAATATAGTTATTTAAAAAATAATAGTGAGCTTCTTTCTTGATTCCCTCTGGGAAAGATAAAACCATGACTTGCTCTATGAAGTCATTGCATGCACTTTCTCTTGAGAACTAGAGATATGTAGGATCATAAATCAATACTTAATTTCTATTCTAGCAGGTTGGACAGCCTCTGCAGCTGTCCTGCAATCGCATGTCCTAGCCAGAAAGCCAAACCTCAGGCTGCATTATGCCTCAGCAGGTAGTGGCCAATGCAGGTGACAAAGTGGAGCCCATCTCCATGAACACTGGGTATCACACAGAGCAAGACCTTGTTTTTATAGAAGACAGTTAGAATTGTGCCCCTGTCTGGAATCACAGAATCACAGAACATTAGGAGTTGGAAGGACCTCAAAAGATCATCTAGTCCAACCCCCCCTGCCAGGATCACCCAGACTAAATCACATGGGAACGCATCCAGGTGGGTTTTGACTGTCTCTAGAGAAGGAGACTACACAACCTCTCTGGGCAGTCTGTCCCAGTGCTCTGACACCCTCACAGTGAGAAAGTTTCTCCTTACATTCCCATGGAACCTTCTATGCTTCAGCTTGGAGCCATTGCCCCTTGTCCTATCACTGCCATCACTGAGAAGAGCCTGGCTCCATCCTCTTGACTCTCGCCCTTTACATGTTTATAAACATTATTAAGGTCACCCCTCAGCCTCTCCTCATAAGGAAGGAGTTCCACTCCCTTAATCTCTTGGTGGTCCTTTGCTGGACTCTTTCAAGGAGCTCTATGTCCTTCTTGAACTGAGGGGCCCAGAACGGGACACAATATTCCAGGTGCGGTCTCACCAGGGCAGAGTAGAGAGGGAGAAGTACCTCTCTTGACCTACTAACCACACGCCTTCTAATACACCCAAGGATGCCACTGGCCTTCTTAGTCACAAGGGCACATTGCTGGCTCATGGTCATCCTGCAATCCTGGAAGAGGACCTGGACATCCCCTCTCCAGAAAGCAAGTTCACAGCTGCTGTTCTCAGAAGGGAAGAGCAAAGGCTTTCCTTCACCTCTGTCAAATCCTGCAGATAAGTGTGAAGGAGGATGGGAGCATGGCCCCATTTCCACCAGGGTGGATGAGGCATTCAAGGATGTGATCATGTCTGACTTCTACAAAGAACGCTGAAGGAAGACGCTGGTTTTGATTTCTAGGCAGAGATCAATCAAAAAGCTTGTGTTTTCTCTGCAGCATCAATAAAGAGGAGTCAGATCCAGGCTGCAGCTTGGTGGATGGTACCTGGCTCATTCAGCATATGCTCCCAGAAGAAGTCATCCTCATTTCCAGGTCTGGGGGAATTAAAGAAGTAAGAATGGTATATTAATTCAGGGTGGCTTCATTTCATCCACAAAATGCAGAAGTGTCTTTTGAAAGCCAGAGGCCACTGGTTTATGAAGCTTAGAACTGACTCTACCCCGTGTGGGAATGACCTGGAGGTGTGGATGACCTCCCTGCCCTGTCCTCCTTGGACGACATCATGTCCCCCCAGCTTGGGTCATTCCCTGGCCCACTGAGCTCCCCTGACTGCCACAGTACGTCCCTCAAATTCACGCACTGAAATGAAGTTCCAGTGATTCTAGTCTACTTTAGACAACAGCCGGTAGGAATATAACGCCAAAGACGCCCCTTCCTGAGGAAATGAGCATTTGTAATTTAAGCAGAAGCCTTTTTCTCACAGCTTAGAAAAACAACGCTGAGATCATGGACAGCCCTGTTACATTTTGAAGGCAGCAGGGTAAGAAGAAAGCAAGGCGTAGCCATCAGGTGGCACTCTGAGCATGCTGTTCAGCAGAGGTGTCACTCAAAATGTTCCTGGGCTGGAGGAAATTCCTTCAGTTCGGTAATATGACATAAACTTTGTGAGCTGTGATTCATTTCAGGTTAACACCCTTTATTTCTGCAAAATTAATCATCCCGCTATATTTACTGCATTGTTTTAAAACTCAGGAGTCCCCGTAAGAGAGTACAGCAGCTCCATGTTTCCCTAACATTTCTTTATCATAATATTTATTATGTGGCTTAAGATTTTTACCAAAGCAGAATAATTCCACTATTTTTTTCTCTGTAGTAAACTAGCGTAACTTGGCATCTGTTCTGAATTTGTGTCTGTCTTAATCTCCTACCATCAAGCTGATCTCTAACTAGGAACCTGAATTAATGGGCTCCAGGTTTTTTCCACATAAATCCCTTCTTAACCTTTTCAGCCAGTATTTGCAGTCTCTGCTATTGTTCTGCAGGAGGTTTCACTTGGGAAGAATTTCACTTGAGAGTTGGGTGGGTTTTTTTAGGATAAGAACATGATGTTTAAAATGCCTTTCTGGTTAGTTCCTTGATTTCTGTTGTTGTAGCAGCGTGTCTTCTACTTTGACACACAAGCAGTAGTGTAAGTGTGGTGGTTCTACACCGCAGCCACTATAGGAAAAATCGTCATTGCAGTAACTGAAGGGTGAAATTAAAGGGCTGGTGGTTAGCACTGCAGAACAGCACTGCAGACTATAAAATTGCTGTTCTGCTTCTTGGAGCCAGAATTTCGTAACCTATTTTGTAAAACCTATTTCTTAACCTTCCTAACCAACCCACTGCTGAAAACAATTTAAGTTCTTACTCCTGCATCATCTGACCCTGACAGTCGGTGTATTCCCCGCCATTCACAGCTCCCATCCCCAGAGCACTGAACAAAGCCCTGCTTGTTAGGAGGAAAAGCATGAGCTCATCCACTGTAATCACCCGGCCGCTTTAGCTGCTGCTCCAAAGGAGGTTTTGTGGCAATTTCTGAATGCCCTCAGACAAGCCAGCGCTGGGTAAACTTTGGTTGAATCTTCAGGGAGCAAAAAATGAGTGGATTAAGTCCTCCTATCTGCTCTAAGAATAGGTTTTCTGAATGCGGAGAAGCCCTGGTTATTCGTATGATGCAGTCGTGTTTCAGCTCTAAATACAAGACCTCTTAGAGGCTCAGGGAAGAGAGGTCCCAGTGTGGTCTTCAGGCACCTGCGCAGGCGGGTAACGCAGATAATCCTTTGATCCTGTCCCATTCAGGGCTAGAGGGAAAAAAAGGTGAGAAAATGGGAAATGCAAATAAGTAATTTTGAAAGTGTGAAGAAAAGTACTTGCTGAAGCTTGCTGAAAATAGCAGTGAAACAATTGTATTTTATGCAGATAAGTTACAATCACATGCAAATTGCACTTTTTAAAATTGGATTCACAGTAGCTTTCAATTTAGAGATCTGCTTGAGGTCCCAAAAGGTCTATAGTCTCTGCTCCAGCTGTGGCTCCAAAACTCAAACCATCTACACCATGATGCACGCTACCTGGCTCCTGAAAATCAAGCAACCAATGCCTTTTGTGTATTAACTACCTGAAAGGGCTTGAGAGATAAGCAGAGGGCACTGCCCTGCAGCCTTTCACTACCAAGAACAGAATTAACCAGCAGGCAGAAATTTCCCCCAGCACACATGGGTACAATAAGGCAGCAGTACCTCTGCCTCTGTATCATCTTTTCATTATCTCGTATGTTAAAGAGCAGCCTAAACCTCTCCTTTTTTGGTGTTATGCAATCTAGTTAAGTTATATAATCAGGTTGTGAATGAAGTTCAAGAAGAAGTTCAGGAAATCTTCATGGGTTTGCTTGTGGTTTGCTGTGGGAGCACGGAGTATTTGTTTTTCTCCTCTACGCACCATTTTTCCCAACCATTAGAAATTAATGTGTTGTTACATTCTTGGCACCACAGTTCACTAGTGACAGAGGAAGGGCTGCTATTGCTTGTTTGGGATTTCCTGCATCTGACTTGTCTCAGATAGCAGAGAAAAGTAAAAGGCATGCACATCATTTTTGCCCTTCTTCGTAATTAGTTTTTAAAACTTCTTTAGAACTGAGGTGAGGCTAACAACAACAACAACAACAACAACAACAAAAAGTCACAGATGCCAAGGTCTTCACACTTTCCTGATTTCAGTTTCATAATGAGAGCCTGACTTTGAATCTAAAAATTAGGAGCTCAGACTCTCCTCTTAATAATGCTGTGAGGGCAGTAATCTCTTTACGTAACACTCGGAAATGGCATAATTCTGCCAGACGGCTGCAAACTCAGTGGGGAGGGAAGCATTCAGACCCTTATCTATTGTTTTCCTACCCTGACTCATCCCAAGTCATATTTTCTATGGTTTCTTCTCATTTTTAAATATAAAATAATTCTGGTTTAATTTTTTTTCCTCCTAGAAACACAGCTGCCTTTTATAATAAGCACAGGTTTTATTTGACTAATGCACAAATTATCACTGCATTGAGAAAGAGCAGCACTAGAACTGCAGAATAAATGGAAAAAAAGAGTTATAGCAAAAAGTACAGCAGGTTAAACCTAACTCATGACCTTTTCAGACTTGTGGGTTAGCTCTGTGCTACACACAATGATAACATGGAAGTTCTTGGCTTTAGCAGGGAGATGTGCAGATCTCTTTGCTCCAAAACATAAAGCATCTACCACTGAAGAAAAAGGAAAATCTTTCTTGTCATAAGCTGTGCTGGGTGAGCAGTTTTTATTTTTCCCAATAAGATGCACATGTACAGATTTGACAGTTCTTTATGGTACATTGTATGACTAACACACAATCAAGAATGCCCAAATAATTAAATCATGTAGTACCCAGGAAGGTAAATAATTGCATGTGCTATTACTGGCTTACAGGTGGCACAGAGGAACTGAAGCACAGAGGGATTTATGTGACTCGCCAGACGTCATGAAATGAAGGTCTGCCAGAACCCAGAGATATCCTCTCTCCCAGTCTCATGTTTTAATCCCCAGTCTTTCCTTCTTTCCATTAAGAAAAAATATGTTTCCCTAATCCACGATATTTAAGGGTTTTATTTTTCAGGTAAGCCCTGAATCACTGGTATTCTCTGAAGCTTGCACTGAACAAAGCAGAGTCCATGAATATTTTAGCTAATGTCATTATTTTTTAAATATGGTGAGTATTGCAGGGAAGAGCTGAGAGGCAGCATCATTCTGTGTTTTGCTGTGCTCAGGAATAACATAGTGCAGAGTCACCGAATTCAGGGCAAACAGCTCGTGGGTTTGGGCTATTCACAAAAGCATCTCTCAGTGTGTGAAGACCCATCCTCGCAGCACAGGTTTTTTAAGTCGCTCACAACTCCTGCCTTGTGCAGAGAAATTTGCCATTCTCTTTGCATCGCTGCTGCTGCCCGCAGGTCCCTGCGTGACGTCACCTATACCCTCTTTATGTCACCCACCACTGCTAGGTGATCTTCAGACATCTCCCTTGCCGCTCGGCTTCTGAAGGGACGACACAAACAGCCAACAGAATTTTCCACAGAGATGCTATTCATGAAAATATTTCTCACTGGCGCTGCTTTGCAGCCTGTGAGCTGCAGTTCTGGGTTTCCTGGGAAGAAAGCCTATTAATCCGCCTTTCTGTGGGGATTGCCATGGCAACCCTTGCACAATGCCAGTGGCCCAGATTTCCTTCAGCCCCTTCTTTCTGAACTGACAGCAGTGATTTTAATGCTCCTTGAACCAAATCTTTGCATGCAGAGACCACTTTAGAGAGAGAGAGGGAAAAAAAAGGCTTTTAATCAGGGCTGGTTGTTCTCTCTCCTTTCTTCCTGAGTAGGGAGTGGGGAAGGCTTTTAGCATGGTGTCCCTCTCAGCTCCCTTGAAGTCACAGCTGGATAATGACCACAAAGCAGTCCTGGGTTTGGCAATTTCCATATCATGCAGGGTTATAGGATGCTGTGGAAATTATGCTTGCACCAGGGTTGCTTTTTTACAGATATTCGCATCTTTGAGCTGGGAGGTTGGGAGCACGGCATGGAAACAGAAATGAAGCTATCAGAGAAGCAAGGCAAACTCCCAATTAAGCGTGAGAGCGGGGCTGGGACTCAGGGTAGCAGTGCTCTGTAAAATGGGGCAGGCTTCGCTGTTCATTTTAAGCATCCCACAAAGGCCAATCACTGAACACTGCCAGGTCTGTAAACTGTGGTAGGGTCCCCCAGTGGCACTTGGTAGGGCATAATGCCATTGTCAGAGCTGGCTTGTGGCGAAAGCTGGTGACATGGGAGATGGGAAAGCAGAGCCAGCACCTGAGGATGCAGCTCAGAGCCAGCTCCCTGCGTGGGCGAAGCCACTCACCATCTGACCACAGGCACAGCACACCCTGGGTGCCCAGGGCTGCCAGCGAGCCAACATATGGGCAGGTGGTTAGACACAGCTCAGGCAAGAAAAGAAATAAAATCAGCTGTATCTGACCAACGTGACCCAACTTCTATGGCAAGCAATCCCTGTCCAGGATTGGTGTTGGGTGCAGGGCTGGGTGAGGGTAGCCTCAGGAAGGTCCCCGGAAGCGGGACAGCAGGTCCAATGTCTGGTGCATTCTGATGCATTCACCTCCCAGGGTGCTGTATCTGCAGCTATAGAGGGACCTGATGTGTAAAACCCACCCTTGTGCATCTTCCACAAGGGAACATAAATTAAAGCTATACATGCACTGTCATGCCTGCCAACAGCCAGACTCCAACCCTTTCCTCACAACTGCTCAGCATGCCCACTGGCAGCATTTCCAGCTGCATCCTTGTTTGCTGTAAAGCATCTGGCCTTCAGCAAACACCTTATGGGTGGTGCTTAGCATTTCTGTTTCAAAAGTCTGTGCAAAATTAGAAATAGAGGGAGCTCCTGAGTCATTGAATCCAGCCCTGGGCTACCTCGGGTAACCATGTCATGTACGCTAACTAATCCTCCCAACAGGCCCCAGATGGAGGGATGAGCTCCCTGGGTCTGTCTGGGGAAGGGAGGGCTGAGCTGAAGTGTGGTGGGCAGCAGAGATCTGCTGTGTCTCATTCCCTTCCCAGCTGAGTCTGCCCTGGTCAGTAAATATGAGCAGTTGCAACATCAGTGCAAGCAAATGGACCATGGATACAGAAATGGTGATGAATGGAAATACGCTTTAGGGAAGAAATAGAGGCCAATCCCTTGTTTCCTGCGTAATAAGTAAGAAGCTCTGGGAGCTGCCCCAGGCTGAGGGAGCCAACCTCCACCCGTGTCCAGGGTCTCCCTGCAGATGGTCCATTCTCCTACATCAGCCCTGCCACACTTCTGCTGATGAATGCTGGTATCCCACTGTCCTGTCCCTGCTGCTGCCTTTTTTGGGGTGAGGATGCCAGGCCTCCCCAAAACTGACCTCCTCTCTCTGCAGTCACATCCTCAGAAAAATCCTACCCTGGCAAGGGCAGCTTCCCTCCCTGGAGCCTAGGAGAAACGAGCTCCCTAAAACAGGAGCCTGCAGACAGGCTTGCAGCAGCGGAGGTGATGCAGCAGATTTCCCCAAGCTGTAAGTGTATTTATATCCCTACCCCGTCCACTGGCAGTGAAAACCCCTTCCTAATGCCACAGACAGGAAGGAAACTATGTTTACATTTCCTGTGCTTTTTTCAGCCTGTGGTTTGATGGGTGCAGCCCAGCAATTCCCCAGCAATCCCCTGCAAGCACCCCTTCAGTGCAGGGAGGATGGGAGAACAAAACAAATGCTGCCTTTCTGGTGTTCCCACCCTACACTGTAAGCTGGTGCACCGTGGGACAGAGGGACCCCACGACCTTGCTGCCTGGGGCAGCCTTGCCAGCAACATTGATGGCAGCAGCAGAGGTGAGAGAGGGAAGGGATGGGACCATTTTGGGGGATTCTTATATTCCCAGAGCAGATGCACACAAGCTTTTGTTAAATTTTCCTCATGTAGCTGTCACTACTTCTTTCCATCACAGCAAAAGGATGAGCTATAAACTCTATCTTACTATTTCTTAGCAAAAATAAAAGCCCCATTGGATTTTATGTAGTATAAGTATAACCTTCCACCCATTCAGAAATATAACAGCCTGTACAAAATGAATTTTTACAGGACAATTTGCCACTGCGGGAGCCAGACTGGGTCCCAGTTTGAGCACTCACATCATCTCTGCACTCACACAAAGCTGGAGGTGTCATGTACAGCCAGAACTCCTGGGCCAAGCCGGCTGGAAAGCCTGCTTCACTGCTCTCAGCAGCTCTCAGAGGCAGAACAGCACAAATATTTGTGTGTGAAATAGAAAATAAATCATGTGTTTTGCAGGAGGGCTGTTGGCATTTGTTTTACCATGTTATGTCTGCAAATGTTTGCAAACACTGTGTCAATTTGCCACACTACAGCGAAGATGAGGATTCATTGCTTTAAAGCCTGTGGTGAGGCTTGAAGCCACTCTCTTTTTGCTGAGGTCTTTGAAGACCATTTGTACTCCAAACAGTATGGTTTGGGTGTGTGAGTCTGCACTGGATATGCCACAGCTGGGGCAGGGTAGGGCAGGAGACACGTGGCCTTCTGGAGACATCTCTTATCACTTGGTAACACCCAAATGACAATTCAGTGGAAAACACAAGTTTCTGTGGTTGCTCTTCACATGGCTTGTGCTGCAGACCAGCCTGAGTCCACAGCCCCACACTGAAATGAAGGCTTGTAAGAAGCAGGTTATAAGTTCAAGGAGATGGAGACAGTCCACATGAAGCCATTAGGAGACAAAAAGCACTGCAGCTTTCCCATTGCAACAGATTATAAACCTCAAGGTTTATACTCCAGGCTGCAGAAAACAACCCTTGAAATCCCATATGACTGGGCTGCCAGTCCTACTGGTGCTGCAGGGCCTCCTCCATGCGTCCCATTTCCCTACATGCTGCCAAGCTCCTTCCTACTCCCCCTTCTCCCATATGTTCCCTGCAGGACCACATCCCTCAGCCATTGCTGGGGTTTAGTAAAGATGGAAAAACCTCTGAAGACCAGGGAGTCAGCCCCATGGATATGTGAAAAAACAATCCACTGTACATTGCTAACCATTTGCACACTGGAGGACAGAATGGGCCCCCTTCCTCAGGCATCCCTCTTGCAAGACATGTTGCTTCAGAGCTTGGAGCAGGCGTGCCTCGGAGCCATGGCAATCGCCTTCCCCAAACCTCTCCCGAGATGATGTTCGCCTGGAGAAGGCACTGAGCTCATCCTCTGCTTGCAGGCGCATGCCATGTTTCCTCTGCCAGGCCCTCGCCCTATCAAAACTGCAGCAGAGGAAACCTGGAGCAGAGGCTCCCAGAAATGCTGAGCATCTTCTCATAGGTCCAGCCATCCCACTGGGAGAACTGAGGACGAGTGGAAATAGGTCACAGCTGCTGGACTGGCACTATAACCTGGAGGGTGAGAGACCCTCATAAATACTGTTGGCTACAGCTGTGAGGGCCTCTCTGTTGTAGAGCCTCACATTTGTATTTCGTTTTATTGTGGAATAAAGCCGAAGATGGCAGGAGCCTGAGTCATATGGGTGTGTAGCATTACAGACAGTTTTTATGTGACTGAGCCTTTTGGCAAGAAACTAACTTCAACTGCTTGCCTGACCCAACTCAACTGTACCTGGCACGGGGTTTGCCGGGTAGTCCTGGTGCTGTGCTAATCCTCAAAGCTTGGCATGCAGCTCCTACCCACCTCTCATCTCCCTGATTTATGATACATATAAGACAGAAGATTATTAATTTTGTCTAATTTGCTTAGGCATTTAGAAGGTGCCATGCACTTGCAATCTGATGGTCAGGTGGGCCCTGGCCTTACTTTTAGGTTGAGGGTCTCATCCCTCTGCGTCATGTGGGAGAGATTTTTTACTGCCAAGTCTGCCCCACATATTTTATCTTTCTCCTTGAAGCCAGAAAAGCCCAACTACACTCTTTGTCTGAGTTTTGTTTGTCATGAATACTGGGAAACAGGCAGGAGGTCTCTCTATGACTTCCTGTTGGCCTTCAACAAAGTACTTCATGCTTTATGCCCCAGGTATTTCTATGAACACTGAGTAGTGAAGCCTGCCTTAGCAGTCCCAGCTGTACTGAATCTGAGAATGCTTATAGAGAAGTGAGAGATAAATAGGTATATTCCCGTATTTGAGACCTCCAGCATTTTCTCTGATTCCTCCAGTAGAGGCATCTCCTTTGAATAAAGTTCTCATGTCCTGCCTGCATCCAGGAGAGAACTAATCCAAGCATACGCTGTGATTTCTGTCCTGTTGGAGCATGTGCCCAACAAAATCCCTACATGAGTTAAATCATCCTCCCAAAGCCCCTGCCTGCTGCCAAGACATCCAGCTGCACGAGAACTAAGCAGAAACCGTCATGAGAACCTTTTTGATGCTGGAGTCCTGTCTGCCACGTGTTTGTCAGAGCCTCTTCAGGCAGCATTCCTCAGGCTGTGCTGTCTGATTTGCAGCAAGGCTTGTTTTGCCGTAGGAGATGTGCGGTGATGAATTCCCTTTGGGTCAACTTCATCTGCAGCAGAAAACCAGACAGATGGGGCCTCAGGGAAGCATTTCCATAATGAAGCAGAGATGCAGAGTACCTCTCAGGGTGGCAGGAGTTCCCTTGCATTAAGAGCATTCTTAAATAACAAGCACTTTTGGTAATCTTGTCTCACTAGCTACTTTTCTTAGAAGTCCCTTCACTCAGTTTTACTGCTTTGCTTTTGATGCACTTGAGCTTTCTTACAGTCCTATTCACAGCCTTTTATTGTATTTCAGCCCTTTATGGAGTCATTCATTGATTTGCTGCAACTCCAAGGGGGCTGTTAATGGTGCAGAACTGTGGTTACCACATATACCAGAGATACCTGTTGTAAATGTTGAGTTTAGCCCCCTCTATTAAACTCAGGGTATTCTTTTTTCCTATCAGCAATGAATGGTGACAAACAACACAGGCATGAGGTGCAGGGCAGGGAGCTGGAAGAAGGCAAGAGTGGGAGGAACATACAAGTGGTTTTCATGGAAATACCTTTCAAATGGCTCATTTTCTGCCATGTGAAGTCCAAAGACTAATGCACAACAGGAAATGTCTAAACTCCAGCAATATTCCTTGGCCACCCACTGTCAGAAGTCTTCGGTCTGTCATGTCCTTCTATGCAGGCTCATGGTTTACATGAAATGGTAATGTCTTGCTCCCCAGCTTTCCTGTGACGAACCACATCATCAGGGCAAGACACTTGGCCTCTCAGGTTTTTAAGAACAAGGGGGACAACGCTCACCTGTGTAAATCGCCTTGCTACCTATGGCTAGAGTGGACCTGCGTTCATCTCCACCCCAAAGCAATCCAGACCACTCGAAGAGTCAGACCCCAGCTCAGCAATTAACCTTGTTTTGTGTTTTTATACATTTTCCTACTGCAGCTTCTTTGGAGGCTCATGAAACTGCTACAGAACAGGAGTGACACTGAAGACTCTGGCTTCTTCATTGTGTTGCTGGCAGCAGAGGGTTAAAGGTAATGAGATTGACTTAACAATCACAAGTCACAAACGAATACCTATTTTTTTCATTTGGTTGCCTCCTCCAGTCAGACCCTCTGTTTACACCAGGGCCACGTTTTCAGTTTTATCAGCAAAAAGGGTGCAGCTAAAAAGGAAAAAAAAGGAGGAAGGAGTAATTTTCAGAAGTTGAGACCTGCAGAAAAATAGCAATGCTGTGAGTGCTGATAAAATCAAAGAAGGTGGCAACCCTGCATTAAATACGGCTTCAGAATTTAATTTAATTTTAAACCCTGCCTCATTCTTTGTCTGCTGCCTTTAGCTAATTTCGAGCTCAAACTGACTGCTGTTGCTAAGCCTTCCGAGAGAGAAACCCAGGTTTCTAAGGGCCATTGCAGTTGACACAGCAGGACTTCAACTGAAAATTAATCTGATGTGAAGGTTGAGTCTGGAGAACATCCTGGTGCACACAGCCGTGCCCCTGGCTGCTGGGTCAGAGCAAATTCGGTGGAGCTCGGCGCGGAGTATAAGGGTTGCGATTGTGCTGGTGTGGTGGGTGGTGCGAGACAGCCTGTTCCTATGGGCATGGGGGTGGGATGGGAGGTGGAGTGGGCCGGGGGGGGGGGGGGAGAGCTTCATTTGCCTCTGCTCCCAGGGCTCTTAATTGCAGCAGCGTACATGGCGATAAGCTGCTGAATTGCCTTTCATCGGCCAGGAAACAGAGCATGTGAAAAAATCCCGCGTGTCATTGTCTGTTTGCAGAGCTCGCTGCCTGACCCGCCGGCCTGCGTGCAGGACTGGCAAAATAAAGGCTAATATTACTGCCACTCCAAAAGTCACCGGCCGAGGTACTGTCCTGCCTAGGTGGGAGAGAAGGAAAATAGTTCACTTTGGGCATGTTGTATGCTTCATTTCTTCTCCTTTTGGGCCGTAACCTCTGTGACACCGCGTCTTCCCAGCTGCAGATGCGTGGCTGGGCCATATGGAGCTCAGACTGAAGGGCAAGGGATGGCACACAGGGTAGCGACTGCTTCCCTTGGCTTTTACAGTTCCCAGGCCCATCTCTTAAGCATCAAGTATTTGCAGGGAACCTGCATTTTGCTTATATATTTATCTAGCTCTTCCTGTGACTTCCAAGGAACGGTTTCCTTGTCTTTATGCTATTCAGGCCGTGCTGAATAAAGAGGCTTTTTTCCCCCATCCCGTCCTGCGAGAGGTCATCTTTATTCAAGAGCCATGAATGATGTGCGAGGGGTACTAATCGCGCACAAAGAGCCCCGTCCGGAGCCAGCCAAGCGTACAGCTGTCCTTTTGTTTACAGAGATGGAGAGGGAACCTAAAAAGTGCTCCTGCCCCAGGAACAATAGCAGCGGCTCGAGAGACGCCTGAGATTTGGCAGGGCCCCTCTTTCCTGGCGCTAAAGGGCCTTTATTAAGCATAAATCACGTCAGCTGCTTCTGCAGCCCCTTTCTCAGTTTATAAAAGATTTCCCTTTGCTGCTTAAGTGACACGATGGAAAGGAATCGCTCTGAAATACCCTGAAGACCAGAGCAGAGTGATGGACCAGGTTGGGGACAAATGACACTTCTGACCGTTTAATAGCAGTGCTCTTCTGTCACCATTACAAAGGTGTTTGCAGCTGGGTTCATTTTTTAATCTGACTGGTGATTCAGTGTTCGCTATTGATTCCATGTTGGCTTGAAATGTCAGGAGGTCATGAGGACAGATTTTATACCTGTGAGTTATGAAGAGTAACGTAGAGCCCTACAAGCCCTGGGATAAATACGTTGCCAACACTGATATAATTGGAAAAGTGTAATGCCTTGGGCACCAGGAAAATAACTAAGTGTAGAGAATCTCTGGAAAAAGCAGAGTAACTCTGTTTAGGGAATAATTATTAGACTAGACCTGAATACAGCCTTTCCCTGAGGTGAGGAACAAACACTCGTTCTTCTTCCCCTTGTAAACAAAAGGGCAGTCTGAGTGTAAGGAAGAAAATTGCTCATGGAAAACTTGTTGCTTCAAGTACTGCTATTGGTAAATCCTGTACTTCACTGGGCAGCGGGTGTCCCTGTGCAAGGCAAGGGCCTGAGGTGTCACTGGGAGCACAAGAAATGGCAGCTGTGGGAGCTTGAAGCAGGATGAGGACATGTCAGGAGGAGTTTGATGTCTCTCTGGCATTTCAGGCAACTGGATGCTGATTGTCTCTGGAGCTGGCTAGGGAATGGCTTAAAAGATCTTGCCTGTAGAATTCCCTTCAGGGTAATAGTGGCTGGCATGTCTTCCACTTCTTGCATAGAAAGGTACCAACCAAATCAGAGCAGTTACCAGCTATGCACTCTGCTTATTAATATTTGCATCCTCTTGTTTAAAATCACACTTTAATAGTAGCAATAGCTGATTCAGACCATGCCTTGCCCATCTCTCCTTAACCCCTGCTTGTGTCAGCATTTGTTTCCCTTGAGTTGACACACCTGACTGCCCAGCTGTCCTGTTTGCTAGCAGAGTTGTCAGAAGGAACGTATTTCTCTCCCACAAGCATCCCTGCCCACCCCTGTGCTCTCTCCAGTTCTGTAGCTCATGAACCCTTGCAGGCCAGGCACACCAGGGCTGCACAGCGATGCACTCAGTCCACGCATTTGCATTACATGTTGGAATAGGTCATTCAGCAGGTGGCATTAATCCCCTAATTCAGCATCAGTGAAATGCCCTGTGACATTTCTGATCATCACCTTGTGGAGTCTGGGGAAGCATGTTGGTGGTGTTCATAGGTGCTGTCACTGGGTAACAAGCGGAGTTCCCTGTTTGTGTGGCATGCAGAGCTCCTTTCTGTGTTTCTGAAACACTGTGTGTCTTTTGACAACCATCTCCACTGATCTCCCAAGGGTTCTTCTATACCTGAGCCTGCAGCTCTATGCATCATGGCACAGCTCCTCTGTGCAAAACAAGCCATTGCTCCAAACGGCCCCTGATGACCAAGGCTATGGTCCCACCACAGTTTCAGTTACACTTGTTCAGGCAGCTCCGAGCTTTCCATGCAGGTCTCCCAGGTTCAGATCCCAGTGCTGTTAAACAAGGAGGTTTCACTGTTTTCCTGTCTGCTTGCAGAAAGCTATGTTGACTGTTTGGATTTTCCAGGTGATTTATGTTGTGTTACTACATTCTATTAAAACTGTTTTTAAAATCAGTCTTGGGCATACTTGATTTTCCCCTTTAAGGCTTTATCTAATTTGTAATTTGACCTAAACCCATCAGTCTGGCTTTAGGTCCCATTTGGTCCTGCCATATTCTGGTGTGACTTCTTCACATCAGTGGCACTAGCAGTAACTTTGGCCCTGAATTTATTTTCATTTAAAAAGACAGCAGTGTTGTCTGCATACCACTAGGAGAGTCACAGGAAGGTATAAAGGTTTGCCTTACCCAGTGCTCTTTGCATTTGATATTTGCCTTGTGACGATCTTGGTGACACTGCACCCACATGAAGGTTATTCAGAAAGACACATTTTTCCTGATGATCATAATGGGCTGGAAAAAGGACTATAATGGAACGTTAGTAACAGACACCGGTCCTCACATTGCTGCCTTCACAAAACCCATCTATATGAAAGGCTCATCTTTTTTACCAGTGTCGTTAAACTTCAATTTTCTCCTAAGTAATATATCTCAGAATTCATGTTTCAATGCATATCTCATATGCAAAACATATAAAGCTGAAATATCAAAGCTTAGTTTACCCAAGCAAAGCTTAGCTTATCATTGCTTAGTGGAGCTGAGACCAATGAAAGGCAGAGAGGAAATGAGGTATTGATCGGTTTGGATCTTCAGATTTATTATTTCTGATTTGCTACAGACCAGAATAAGATGCACGACAGCATAGGTGAGTCATTCTTTGTGCTCTCTTTACACTGAGATTTTAGATGTATTTTGTTCTTTAAAATAATTTTTCAGCTGCTAGGATGCACTGACACAAGTTTCAAATATATTTCACTCACTCATTAAACAGAAGAAGGACAACAAATGTCAAAGTGAAAATGCAGAGGATGGGGAGATGATTCAGACTTACTGATAGCTATTTACCATGGCAATTTGCTTTGTAAGTTGCAGATGTAACTTTTAGCAAAGCAGGATCATTTGGGGCTGCTTCTCCTCCATGCCTTAGTGTCTGCATCAGTTGAGAAACTTTGGTAGGGCTGAATATGTAACTTGTGGTTAGTCATGCAAAAAAGAAGGCAGCTTCTCACAGTTCCTGTGCATCGAATCCAGCCAAAGCGTGGCCACTCTCTCTCCCCACCACATGGTCTTCTGCATTCAGCACTTGCCCTGGAAAGGTGTGAGGTGGGGGCCTTGCAGGTCTTCACTGAGGTCCCATCTGAGAAGAGCACAGGTGTCTGCATGTGCCAAATCTCGCTCCTCCACATCCACGCAGGACAACCGCGCTCTTTTCACATGAGTCACAGCCTCTGGAGCTGGCCTCTAGCACTGACACTTTGCTGAGGCGGTTTGGCTCTGTGCTTCCCAAGCAAGTGCTTGGGAATTTGGTACTATTCCCAATTGGATCCACAGCCTTTTGGATGATGAAACCCTAAGACATGCTCCCAGAGATTTCTTGGGCTAGTAGGCCACAGGTGTTCCTGTAAAGCTCGTGGGTCATGGGTGACCTAGGTTCACTGTCTGCTCTGGGGGATGTATTGCTGTTGACTGTATGTACAGCACTGAAGTAGCACAGCGTCACCATTTCTGATAGACATGCTACAGCTATCCAGTTATTGATTAATAAAAG
Source organism: Porphyrio hochstetteri (assembly GCA_020800305.1). NCBI lineage: Eukaryota > Metazoa > Chordata > Aves > Gruiformes > Rallidae > Porphyrio > Porphyrio hochstetteri. The sequence continues at coordinate 60,377,287 of CM036908.1, read as the reverse complement.
CTTAATATTGCAAGAAGTGTTCACAGATAAAGAAATGGTGTGTCCCTGCTGAACAGGCGTGTATCCATAGGGTTTCTGGCAGTGCCCTAAAACATGCTAGGACACTGAAGGATTCACTACCTATTTTGTTCAGCTGTTATTGTACTACAGGATGTGGGTTCAGATCCCTGAAATTTGTGCCACTGGCCCCTCATGCAAGTGAAAAGAGGATCTGTTTCTGCTCTGTTACCAGAGCACATCTCCATTTCTAGATAAATAACATAAACTTGCTACCCAAAGCTGCACTTTGGTCTATACTTAGGTAAAATTCCTGCACTGTATTCTTGTCTCCTGAAATGCACCTGGTACTTGGTCCTTTCTATTGCTACATAAAACTTTAGCCCCAGAAAAACTGAATTCTGGGCCCAAAATGTGGACTTCTGCCAAAAAAAAAAAAAAGAAAGAAAGAAAGAAAAGGGATCTGAAGGTGAAATCCTCATTTCTTTAGCAGCATCATTCACACATGGGAGTGACAGATGGCTGTGCTCTCCTGGGCCAGCCCATTGCAGGGAGTAGGGAAAGCAGCACGCGACATGCTGGCGACCACGGGCTTGCTGGTGTGTGGGCCAGAGGAGTCAAATCCCACCTCCTTCCCGCTTCAGGACATGTTGTTGGCAAGTGACTCCCGCCCCTGCATGTCAGCCCTGCCTCTGGGCTATGAACAACAGTGAGTTTGTCAGTTCTCTGTGAGGTCTGGAGGGAGAGCTGCTGCACCCCAGTGACGATGCTGATGGGCTCTGCAGAGTGAGGATGGCAGAGCTTGGATTAGGAGTGCGGCACCTGGGAGGGGGTGGGCAGGGGCCAGGGGTTTGGCAGAGCAGGGTAGGAGGGTGCTTCACCTATTTAACAGCTGCAAAAATCGCAAGGAGCTGGTTTCTCTCTTGTTGGAGCCCAGGGAGCTTGTTGTGCCTCCTGAAACGCTGGGGCATGCGAGCTCAGCGCAGTGCTGGCGCTGAAAGGGAAGGCAGGGCTGTTTCCTGCAGGCAGCTGAAGAAGCAGGCAGGGATTTTGGGCTGGAAACTGCGAGTTTTCAGGCTGCTATGGGAAAATTTGCGGTATTCAGTGTCTCATTCCCTGCCTAACAGATGAAGGTCATCAGCATGAATTCAGACACTGCTGTCTATATTTCGATCGATTACAGAGACTAGATCCTTTTTTACCAATCCCTGCTGTCTGCAGGTGAAGATACCAACCTCTGTCACAGTAGAAGTGCCACCACCTTCGTTAGCTTTGCCTCACCCCTCTCTGCTGCCCTTGCCCTTGCTATTTTTATCCTCCGTAAAGACGGTGCAATCAACTCCCTCTGCTACTGAAGGAGCTCTGATGGATAATTTAATACCAAACACTTAGATGGTTAGTGGTGCAGGGCCACTTACAGTCAGGGAGAAGCTGAACAGGCAAAGGTTGCACTACGCTCCTGAAGTCTCCTGAAAACAGCAATATGGAAAACCCACGGGGGGAGAAACTCCCCAGAAGCGTCAAACCCCCAAAATGCCTGGTGCTTCAGGAGGAACAGAAGTGCTCCTTATAAAGGGGGATATTCACCCGTTATACCCTGACCTTGCATCATCCTGCAAAACAGGCTGGCTGCTGGTGCGGCTGAACAGAACGCGAGGCAGCTATTCAGGCTGTCAGTGACTCAAACACATCAGGCCGTGCTTTTGGCTGCTTTTAATTACACCCACTGCTGTGGGACAAAAAAAGGAGTAAACAACTCTACTTTAACCACTGGAGGAGAGGCGTGATTCCTTTGAAGAAGCTCTCCTGATAGTAGAGGTCACCTGTTTTGGTTTTTTCTTCAGCGCTGGCTCTGTTTCTTGGTCAGCCCCTGTCTTGCTGGAGGGAGGGTGCTGGTCTTATCTTGCAGAAGGGTATGTGCTATAGGAGACTGCATTCTCTTTGATAGCTTCTGATGACTGGAAGATGCTGAGCTGTGCACACAATTAAGGTGGCAAAACTCCTTATGAGCGGGCACAGATGTCCTGGCATAAATACATCTATACTGGGATAGCTACTCCTGTACAGAAATGGAATAACTCTCCCCAGCTAAAACATGTACTAGTTATACCAGTACAATTTATACACTATGGGAGGTAGTCATATGGCTATATACAGTGGTTGACATGGGACTTACCAGATACTGGGATGAATACTTATTCTGGTATAGAAATAAGTACAGATCTGTTATTAATCTGTCCTGTAGCAGACACAGCATGGGCACATATGGCTAGTAGTATGAAGCATCCTATAACAGTTTTTTTTCTGGATATATCAATAAAACCATACCTTGGCAAAAAATAATTATGGCAGGACATGACCCATGTCCTGTCTGAAGAGCTGTGTTGAAAGAATTATGGCCAGAGGTGGGTTAGGATCCTCCCTCAGTCCAAAACCCTTCTGATTTTGACATTTCAGTCATATCAATATGATAATGGAAACACTTTTATTTTGGGATATTTCAGTAAGCTCCTCTGCTCACGTGATGCCCATGTACATTGTGGCTTGCCAGTGGGAAACCCTATTTAAACCTGAGACAGATCATCACGGCAGTGTGAGAAGACCCATACTGGATCCCCCTGTCCATCTTCCTGATGAACTGGACATAGTTTCTTGTCCCTGGTCCTTTGCAGGGGGTTTGCATGAGGGGGACACCAGGGATTGCCCTCAGCATCGACAGGTACCAGCCTCAGCGCCATGGCAAACTCATCCCCTTTCTCTTGGGTGTGCTGAGGAGCAGAGACTGGTGGGGCATAAGCACTACTGCTGGAGCATTCGCATTCCACTGCTGCTTATCACTTTTATCTTCCACTGATATATCCCAACCTTGAGGCATAAAAGATCCAGCCTTTGCTAGAGCCCAGCAACAGGGCTTCTATTTTGTCTGGCAGGGCTCATTTCAAAGACGCCTGGTCCCTGGAGAGGCAGCTGACATTCTCTCTTTCTTCATTTCATCCTGCCAGCTGTCTTCTCATTTCTGGTTTTTAGACCTGTTTTTGTTCCTGGGCAGAAATACTTGTGCAGGTCAGCACTGAGCTTTCATTCAGTAGCAAGCTGAGTAATTTTTCAATGGCATGTTAGTCTATTTTAATCCCTGCATAAATTCACTTTCCTATAACCTGGATACATTTAATTTAATGGCAACAGAGAGTCATATCAGGAAAATAAATGGCAGAATAATAATTTTTAAAAAAGTCAAAAAAGTCCCAAACATTTTCTTTTGGCTTTCTCAGAGACTTTACAAAGTGGATGGAGGATTCAGAAATACACCTTACGCTGCATTGCCTTGGTGACTTTTCCAGTCCAGCAGAAATGTTCCTCAGTACCTGCTATTTCAGTTTCTAGCTCAGCCACAGATATAAAGATAAATCTTCTACCTTTTCCTGGGAGTTGCTGACATGGGGAATAAGAAGCCAGGTTGCAGAAACAAACCTTGTGGCTCTCAAACCAACAGGGAAGGCTGCAATGGTTCTCATCTTTGGCAGTTCACCGATACCAACAGGTTTTCTCAGTATGAATATCAACTAAAAAAGCCTTCTTCCTGGCTAAAAACCCCCTTCCCAGATCCGTCTCCATCTCCATGCCTTCTTCCCCAAGGTCCCAATTACAACCATGTGAGAAATGCCTCTCTCCCTTCCCTTCTCTTGCTGTGCCTTTGCGATGTGGGTGGAATTGCTGTACTGTAGGTAGCGGTGCCCTGGGGCTCCGTTTTGTGAATCGAGCTACAGCAACCACCTCTTCTTATCTGTCAATCAAGGTATTCTCTAACTAGTCATTTTATAATCTATCATATAATACCCTACGATCTACTGTAGGGTAGACTTTTGCCAAGATATTTCGTGGTTTATTCAGAGTAAATGCACACTAAGCTCATTTAATCTAGAATGCAGGCGGTTTCCAAAACTTCCTGTCCTCTCTGTCTCCTCTGTTTACAAAAATTGTAGCTCTTCCTCCTGCAGCTAGGATGATAACAGGACTTTATTTCATTCTTCTACCTTTTCTCTTCCTTCCTCAACTGAAAGTCACTACCAGCTTCTGAAGATAAGGTCAAAGCTGTGATGGACTTCAGCAGGTGAAAGGCTGGGTCTTTAGAATCTGTGTTCATCTACCAGAAATGAGAACAGCATCACATCCATGGGACATGAAAGCACCTTTGAAACACATTATCCACCATGAAAACAAGGCCATCAGCACTGGAGCTGCAGGCAAACCCCTCACTCAATGACAGATAGAGTTACCAGAAATCAGAGTTGCTGGACTTACCCTGAGCATGGCTTCAGTTGTTGAGAAGTCTTTAAACGTGTTCTCACGATAGAGTTACCAGAAATCAGAGTTGCTGGACTTACCCTGAGCATGGCTTCAGTTGTTGAGAAGTCTTTAAACGTGTTCTCACGATGCTGAGGAAAGAATCATATTGTGAAAGTCATGTGCCAAATAGACATGCTCAGCGCCAGCAAGTGAGATGATAGCTGCAGGGAGGGCTTGGTTGCTCCAAATACAATGTCTCAGGGTGCGTTTTTATGTCCTGAGTAGTTGGGAAAATTTTGCGAGGGTGCTGACAGCAGCAGTTTGTGGGGCACAGCTCCTATGGTGCTGCTCCCCGTGAGCACCCTGGGTGCTTTCCTGGGACACCTCTCAATGGCTGTGCAGGACCATCACTCTGAGCATCATGACTGAGGGTTTGGTGCAACGCATCTTACCAGCACTAAGACAAGTGATGCTTTAGAGTTGTGTATTTCCTACATCACTGTTAAGCAGCAAAATCACCAAAGCCCTTCACACATGTATGGGCTTGTCCCAGTGGCATCAGCAACTGTGCTCAACTGGTCCCATCCATCCCCACCTGCTGCATTAGTCATGCAACGTGCCTCCACAACAGGGTAAGCCCCGGTGTCAAAGGCCTGGGCTGCAGCTGCTGCAGACCCAGATGCCCCCAGATCTCAGGTATCAGTCAGGGATTTCGCTGAGGTAAAGAGATACGTTGACCAAATTCCTTGCCCCTCGTTCCTTCCTTTTGTTCTGTCGGTATATCTTCATCCTCACATTTGGAGAAAGCCTCTGCTCTGTGGGAGACCCACAGAACATCGAGCGGACAAATAGGCAGCGAATGGCCCAGAATTTTGTGAGACCATCGTTAATTTTGCAGATTTCTTCCTACCAGGAGGGTTGAGGAGTGAGATGCATGGGGACGGCAAGCCCTCAGCAGGGGGCACTGCTCCATGGAAAATCCACTCACGGCAGTTTGAGCATGGGAACTGGGAAACAACAGAGCCAGGCACCACAACTAGAGTTTCTTTACTACCCCACTTATGCCCTGGTCAGGAAGCAGAGTCTGCAATGAGGAGGGCTGGTGCACAACCAGCACTGCACACCACAGGTTTTGTTTCTGTCTCAGACTCAACAAGTTCAAGGTTAAAGAAAACTATCAGGAGATGGCCCAGTGTTTAAATCCATGCATGCGTTTCCCCAAACGTGTCTGGTGTCTCCTTAGGTCATTTCTAGAAAGAAAACTCAAAGGACTAAGGCAGCTCCACAGCACCCAGAGGAGGGAGCCCTCAGCAACCCGCCTGCCGTTATCAACCATCATTTTGGGAATCACATGCTACCCCAAGAGGGGCCACTTTAATTAAAACTTGGAACTATTGCCAGCCCTTCCACTCATCTCCAGCGTCAGCCCTTTTCCTGTGTTTACTGCAGACACATCCTGCCCAGAGCTCTATCCAAACACAACAGCATCTTGCAAATAAACACTCAGCAGTGAGGCCCAAGCCTTCTCTCCTCCCTCTCTGCAGACTGCCACCCCACCGCCCCATCCCAGGGCACAATGGCTGTGATTCAGGGAGGACAACCCAGGAGGACAGCCATGCCATTTGGGAGGGAGCAGGGGCAGGTGGCCTTTGGGAGTCAAGCTGTGGCTTGTGCCTGCAGTTTGAGCAAACTCAGGCCTTTGCTGAAAGCCTGTTGTTGTCTTTTAGGGTGGAAAGTGGTTATTTTCTCAGCATTTTGGATCATACGGCCACTGGGGAGCTCAGCTGGAGGTGGTAAGGAATTTGCTATCCCCCTCTCTGTCTCCTCTTACCTGTCTTCAGCATACAAAAATCTCAAGGAGACACCACCACTTGAACCTCCACTGTGCTTCCTGCAAGTGTCAGGGCACTGAGAAGGTTTTCCTAGCTGATCTGTATCTTTTTGCTTGCTTAGACTTGTAATAGGTTCAAGAGAGTGAGACTGCTCTTGCCGGTCCCTCTGTTCCCACCCAGAACATGTGGACCTCCACTAGCTCTCCCATTGATGAGATCTCCATGGAAACTGCAGAGTGGTGTTCAGTGTAGAAAGTGTTTGGAAAGGATTGCAGGTCCTTGAAGAAGCCTTTCACACCATGGCCTTTGTCTCATACATCCCCTGAGGCCCCATGGGTATCTGAAGCCACTAGGAGAGGCACAGTGGAGCTTGCCAAGCCAGGAGACCTTCATCCTTGGGGGCCACACAATGCTGGCCCTGTGTTTTGCTTTCTGTTTTCATGATCTCTGCTCTCTGGCTTATCCTCTGATCCCTTTCTCCTCCTCTCTCTGACGTGCCTCTCTGGCTTTCCCAAGCACTATGCCAAGACAGTAATTACATTACTCGTGCTCCTGTGTTTCCATTAATGGCTGAGGACTTGGACCCATTCCTCCTTCCTTCTCCCCTCCCACATACCTGTTCCTGGCCCAGGAGATAGTCCTACCCCAAGGCAAAGTGCCAGCACTGAGGGTTTTCCATGGGACAGTGCAGGACTCTGTGGTCCAAGTGAGCAGAGAGGACACAGCACGTGTGTTCCCCAAACACACACGTGAAAGGTGGGACACGTCCCAAGGTTACACAGGTTCAAGAAACAATTAGACAAACTCACTGAAGGCAAATATGCCTGGGGCTACTAAACACACAGACATCACCCCTAATTTGGGGTGTCCCTGAGCTGTGGGTCAGAGGGAGCCGGGTGAGTATTCTGGGGAAGGAGCATATCTTTTAGCTTCATTCATAGCTCTTCTCTGTGTTGCACCAGCAGGTGCTCTGCGAAGTCAGATAAGACCATTAATTCACTTCCACAGGAACCCCTCTCAAAATATCCCCTGCCATATCCCCACTTGCTTGCTTCCTAATTTCCAGCATCAGGGAGCTAATCTTCCACTGCAGGAAGCAAGGAGCTGGCTTCGCCTTCTGGATGGCATACCAAGGTGGCAATGGCTTAACTGTCAAGAGTAGTGCGTGCTGCTGGCTGCTTGTCCCCTGGGCGCAGGCAGAGGGTGAATCATCTCCACACCAGCAATCCATCTGGTCCATCCTCTGGGTCCATTGGTTGTATCCAAAAAGGCATCTCTAAGCCTCTATGGCGATGTGTTGGCAACTGCACAGGTCTTGATGGGAAGCTCCCCCAGGCCACTCTGAGTCCTCAGCACTGCTGCTCAGCCTGTTACCCCTTTATCCAAGAGATGCCTCTGCTGCCCATCTTGCCTGTGTGCAGCCCCTCTCCTCTGTGGGCTGGGACCCTGCCCCATATTCACGGTATCTCCATCGGCTCTCAGGCCCTGGCCTTGGGGTGCCGCAAGGTTCCTGTTCCTCCCCTTGACTCTGCACCCTCAGAGGAGCAGGTCTGGGTCTCAAATTGTGTCTATATAGGGGAGGGGGCAGCCCTGGGAGAGGTCTCACTGCATCACACCATTCCCCCAAGACAAGCTGCACCAGATCTGTTTAAAGTGGTAGTCACCCTGAAGACTCTGCAGCAACACTCCCAGCACAGGCTCTGGAAGCTGTTGTGCAAAGCTGACCTAATTTACAGCTTTCGGTGCTATTCTAGTAGTTTTGGACATAGTGAAAAGGAACCTGGCATCTATCCTCATTTAATACCCATCTCAGCCTGACTTTGAAATGCCCTACTGAAAGTACAGCCAAGGGAAACTTTTTTTTTCTAACAGACAAACAGCCAAGGGGGAGTAAAAAGCTGGGAAGAGAGAAGGAGAAAGAAGAAAATGAGCAGCAACCAAGGATTTGGGGACTGCAAATAGCTTCATGAATAATATCCCCAGGAAATCAAGCGGCTGGAAACACTTGCCTGACCCAATATGCAAATCTGTCCTGGGTAAGGGACAGGGCAGGCTGTTGCAGGGGTGAGGCCAGGCTCCTTGATGGGGCATAGTCAGAGCTTCTCCACCTTTGGGAAGGCCACTACAAACAAGTTCAGGTGGTTTTGGTGAAAATTGGAGGGATGCTTTGAGGAGGAAGGGGATGCACCTGGTTGCTGGAGGACGGCACTGGCCCATGGCAGCTCAGAGCAGCTTGCAGGGGGAACCCCCCTTTGCTCACAGGCAAATGTGGATGTGTATGGAGACTGCAGGGGGAGACAGGGATGCATTGCAGCCCCACTTGGGGAATTGGACCTTTTCCTGGGAACTGCAAAAGAGCCTCTGGTGGCTGCCGCTGGCGCCATGCCACCAGCACCCATCTTGCAGCACATGAAAGGCAGGTGCATGCTCCCTCCACCTTGCCAGGGCACATCAGACCAACCCAGTCGGGAACATGCTGCAGCAAACACACCTTTGTTTACAAAGTACTGGTGAATAATGGCCCTGACATTGCACCCAGGGAGGCAACAGATCCTGGGGAATGCAAAGGGCATTTGCTCACCCTTGCCCTTGTCAGCCAGTGGTGCCGAGGGGCCATGGCTGCTGTGTCTCCCTTGCAGAGGGCCATTTCTCCTGCTGGTTCACATGGTGCCTACTGGGGAACATGGCCAGTGGATCTTGGCATGCCATTCCCAGGAGCCCAGCACAAGAGCTACAGCAAGGACGAGGTGTCTCAGGATATTTTCATGCATGCTAGGCTTGTTTTCCAAGGCAGAGGTCCAAAATCAGAGTGACTTTGGTGAGTGAAAGTTATTAGATACCAATAATGCACAAGTATCACTAGGTATTTCCTTGTCACCAATGCACAGGTGAGGTCTTACCTGTGTACAGCATCCCCAGGGCACAGCGTTTTATAGCGACTGACTAGTGTCAGTCAGTGATGCATGGGGACTGACACAGCAGGTGAAAGCCACAATAAACCTGTCCTGGAAGAAGTGTTCGGACAAAACTCAGAGTCCAGGAACACGTGGCCATATCATGGTCCACTCGATGTTCTCACTGTGCTGTTTCAGCTGCCTTCCAGGAGTTAGTCTGCTCCTGATGGCTCATGTTGCTCTGAAGACCTTTTCTTCATTTCTTACGGGAACGTTCTTCTCAGGGTGGTTGGCCCTCCTGCCCTTTGCTCCACATAGCTAACTTTGTAACTGTTTATATATGGAGTTATTGCCTCTCCTTATGGCACCTCTCTCAGAGTGTCCTGTGCTTTTCATTATTATTTTAGGAGTTGCCTCCATGCATGTTACAGTGGAGCTTCAACCAAGCTGCCTCTGGTGCAAATAGAGCATCTCTTTAATACCACTTTAAAATATTCGGCCGTGGAGTGTTACTGAGATAGCTCCTGGAGCGGTGATGCATCTTGTTAGTCTCACATGAGATGCCACTACATTGAACTCCAGCACAAGGTGCTGGCACTTGAATTAAAATTAATTGCTGTAGCACACTGGTGGCCAAAATGAGCCTGATAAAGCTGAATCCAGCAGAGACCATCATCAGATCAGCAATTTGCTGGGCTGCAGCTTGCTGACCTCTCTCCAGACCGAGCTGCAGTTGGTTCATTTCTCCCTTGGCACAAGGAGCGATTGCAAAACTTGTTAAAGACCGAGGACCAGTCGCTGCACATCACTTCCCTCTGTAGTGTGCGCCTGTGACTAGTGTAGATTCTGAAGGTTGTGTCCTGCAGTGGCTCTTTTGGATGCATCTTGCTGAGGGGGCCTGGCATGGGACTAAGTCCATACCAGTTGGGTTTCCTGATAAGTAGTTGCAGTGAGTAGATTCCACCTTCTTACTCCAGCCTCTGCCCTTTGGTCTGCAAATTTCCATGTGGCAAAACCTATCCCTTAAGCTACAGAGAGTCTGGCTCAGGCTCCTTTCTCAGCCAGTTCAGTGGTGGTGTCCTTCTTTTCTCTGGGATGGGATTTTTAATTTTCATCACCAGTCGTGCAGCTGATCCTGAAGGCTGTGTGGTGCAAGGTTCAACGCAAAAGGTTCTCCATAATTATAGTGCAGCTGCTAATAAGAGGCTCAGTTTAAACACAAGGTTCATTTTTAACCACATTTGCTTTGAAGCCTGACCAGAAGGGATCCAGGCCCGTGTGAGCTCAGAATCCCCAGGTGCAGGGAAGGTTTGGTTCTCTATAACGCAGGGAAGAAGCCGAAAATCTGCCTCTGGGCTTTACAGCACAGGTGCTGCTGACCCTGGGGATGTTTGCCTGGATGTGGCTGTGTGGAATGGATCTGCCTGAGGTTTGCAGCATGGCCTGAGGCTTGTTTGCAGCACAGGATGAAGTTTGCAGTGCAGGTAACAAGGCCAGAAGCCACTCAGCTCCTGCTGACCATACCACGTTGCCTCCTCTGAGCATGGGGCAGATTTAACTCCATCACATTAACTACCCCTGGACTGAGACCTCCAAACCCAAGCATACTGCTGGAGTGCCAGTATAAGCATCCAAGCACTGTACAGGATAGCTGTTGCTGGAAGGGGTGTTTCTTCCACCATCTTGTCCCCTTGCTTCTTCCACTTCTCCTGTTGTGCCAGAAGAGTGAAGAGGTTCAAGGAGATGGACAATCAGATAACTAATCCCACATGGGAAAGCAGGATAGTTGGCTAATTCCCCAACAAAGCCTGAGAAGCCTTAGTGCTTCATTTTAGCGGAGGTGGGGCCACCATTTTCAGCTCTGCAGACAGCTTAGCTGTATTGTCTCTGTGCTTTACGTTAATTGTCATTGCTTCTCCCCCCTCCCCGGGACATTCCTGTCATTTTGCACATGCCACCAAAATACAGAGCAGCCGTTTCCACAAGGCAAAAGACAGGTAGCATCAAATGACTTCAGAAAACAGATTAGGATTTTTAGAGCATGTGCTGTGACAGGAATCTTCTTCACCTGCTATCGGGAAGGAGATACTTCAGCAGCTGTGGATATAAATAGCACTTACCAGGCAGTGGAAAGGAAACAAAGGTTTGGGTAATTAGAAGAAATGTCTAGGGGAAGATAATTTTTTTTAAAAGGGCGAGTAAATCAGCTCTCTGGTGAAGGAAGGAGATGCCTGACAGCATGGTACTGAATAGCTGGGTCTGAGAAGGGTCATTCAGTAAAGGTCAGATGAGAGCAGGGGCTGGAAATGTGTACATATATTGGACCAAAAAAAATCAGAAGATCATGACTTTAATAACTAAGCTGGAATTTCTCTGGTGCAGGAACAAGGGTCTGAACCTCTTTCAGCTAAAGTCTATGGTGACATTGCTATTTATTTCACAGTGTTTTTCTTTACCTTCACCTTCCAGAGGTGGGCAGTGGACAATATAAAACCACAGTTTCTTAGATGAAGGTACTTCCTTTTGACTTCTTGATTTAAAAATAAGAACTCAGGAGTGACATCAGTGCCAGCAGGCCTCTGCGGTGTCCAAGGCTCCCTGGCATGAGCAGGCTTGTGCTCAAGGTGAGGTTGTGAGGAGGGCAGGGTGCAGCTGCACTGGTGATGGAGAGGTGCTGTGATGAATCCTTTCTACAGAATTATACTGCAGCCAAAAAGGAAGTTAGAGTGAGCGGGCAGAGGGCAGTGAAACCGGGGAGCCCTGGTCACGTAAATCAGCTGCGGCCCAGGTTATTGTATCAGCATAAACCACATGATCAGTCATTTGTTTGACTGTGTTCAAACTGACTGTACTTATCTGAGTTCTACCTGACCTACCAGTTTCGCCCCTATTGACACAGGGTCCAGGAAACATTTTACTCGAAAGAGGGAAACGTGGAAGTGCCTAGCTCTCAGCCAAGGGGCGTGAGGCTCTGTTTAGCATACACAGGCTTCCATTTGGTCTGTGTGGTGCTGAGATAAACGGCTTGAAATGTTAGCAAGGTCACCCAAGGGTGCTGAACGGGAACTGGAAGGAGAGCAGACACTGCAAAGCCAGGCTGTTGCCTCTGCTGTCGCTGCAGCCCGGAGACACGGATTTCTGTGCTCGGGCTGTGCTAGCGATTCGTTGCAGCACACACACTGCTCTTCGGTAAGGGAAATGGTAATGGAGCTGCAGAGATTACTTCTCTGCTAATACACCTCTTGCGATGGAAACTGGGGGAGTGAGACAGTGTCAATCATGTGAGAGGGAGTGAGCGAACGCAGATACCTCAGCCTGCATCAGCCTCTGGAAAGAAAGACATCTGGGGCTGACATAGCAGCTGGGTTGTTGGTCACTCAGCTCTGTCCTGGTTTGGCTAAACTAATTTACTTCCAACTTTGGTTTTAATGACACTGAAGGACAAATTGCAGCTGCATCATCTAAAAAAGGATTACCTAACTGTGCTGTGTCTTGTTTTGCAGTAGCTGTTGGGAGGCAGGTGGCAAGTCTCTGGCACTCTGTTGTGTCTTGAAACTTCACTGTATAAGCAACGAAAGGGAAATACAGTTTCCCTGAGATAAGGTGAGAAAACACGCTTAAGGCCTTAACACATCTTTTCCCCCTCCTCTCTGCCCCTTGGCATGCTTGGCGTACAGGGTCAAGTCAAAACCAGCAACTAGCAATGAAGAGTTTCTCAAATCTTAATAAAGGTGGATTTTTAAGAAGTGATGATGGTGCTGAACTTCTCCATGTACTCTGGTCCATACCTGTCCCTTTGGAAAGCCCACCCCAAATCCTGCTCCCCTCCCCAAATGTCCCTACCTGTTTTCTGTTGCCCATAGAGTGGGGATTTTACTTTTCTTGAGGTGGGGATGCTGCCATCCACGTTGTGTAACAGTGAGCGCATTGTTCCCACTTGGCCAGTGAAAATCACTCCAAACCCTCAGCCTTGGCTCCGTGTGACTGGTCCGACAGGCGCTGTGGAAAACTCTGGGGATCTCAGGGTTAAGATAAGTTAGGATCACTTTTTTTTTAGTAAGACAAACAATCACAGGGCTGCAGTGCCCAGGAAAAGCTCTGCCTCTTTCCATGATGAGTATTCAGGCAGCGCTCTGGCGTGCCGGGCATTTTTTCCCTTTCTGAACTAGAAACTATTCTATGGAAGCAAATGTAAAGAGCAGAAGGAAAATAAGGAAACTCTGCATTTCTTGTTATAAAATTCCATGTTAAAAGCGCCTACTGGCCTCACCACATCTTGGAGGCTGCTATGAACTGGGCTTCTGAAGGCACAATTCTCCTTGCGTAAGGTTGGACTCTCACTGGTGTGAAAGCTTCAGGACAGAGAGCTGAGTCCCTCACTCTTGCCCTCTGCCAACAGCCAGAGACAACGATATTAGAGATTTCCAGGTCTCCTTCTTTGGTTCCTGACTCGCAGACCTGTGGGGAGGGTTCAAAGTCCACTATGTTTTGCAGCATTTTTATGTGTGTTTGGTTTTGATTAGGACTGGTCCTTTTGGAGCACCCATCTAGCTAATAGCTAGTAGCTCTCACAAGCCCTGGTGCACAGAGTAAAATTCATGGCCATCAATTGCAGTAACACCGTAGTGAAGGACGGGAGTTTTGCCTGGGCCTGTACATCTGCCACCTCCTCTGGGCACACGAGTGAGACAAACTAATGAGGTCCAGTCTGATCCAAGTTGGAAGGAGCACACAGACTGCTGCTCAGAAGGATTAAGAATTAAAGAGCCACTCTCAGGCCCTGTAAGTGTAAGCATGAGGTACAAAACCCCGTGGCCCTGAGCTGCTGGTGACGAAATTGAATTCTTGAAGACAGAATGCAAATGGCATCAATCCAGCAGCGTCTGCAGAGCAAGACCTGGCACCTTGTCAGAAGGAGGGGCCGTGCCGGGCCTGTTCTTGCGACAGGTTGGAAACCTGTGATCGCCTAGAGGTGGATTAGCACCTATTTACCCATGGGGTAACTTCAGCCTGAATATCCTGGTGCCCTACTGTTCTCTGAACATACAACTTCATATTGATCCACTCCGAGGTGCATCTCAGAGCAGCTCATCTCAAGCGCCTGGGGCAGCAGCATGTCCCCCAGTAGGTAGTAGAGGAGCAGAGGTGTTTTTGGAGAAGTCATCACAGCTTTGGTCCACAGGGGTCCTGAGTCACCCCACCCTGAACCCGGACATCTGAGTCATGGTCCCACTTCCCTGCTAGGCCAGGAGGGTTTGAATCAGATCACAACAGCGTGAATCAGGACTGGAACGAACCTTTCTCCTGAGCATCAGGAGGCTCTGAATCAGGTTGTGAAATAGTCCTTCCTTCCCAGATATGGGAGGCCTGAATCATGGGCTGAGCTGATACTTCTGTTCCAGAGCAGAGGGCATTAACAGAACAGGACAGCAAGTATCCCTGGCTGGCAGAATGAGGAGGGAAAGACCCCAATTGCATGGTTTGATTAAGAACTGTCTGGACGCTCTTGCTCCCTGGCAGTTTGCTGTAATGCCACAGGCTCTTTGAAGTGGAGACAAGAGGGAGGAATAGAAAGAGGAGTACTTTTGAACAGTAATGATGATTATGTTGGAGAAAGGGCACTAAATGTGTTGCTTTCAATCTTCTTACGGGAATGTTCTGATGACAGAGAATACCTCTTGCAGTCTTCATCCCACTACAGAGCCTCTTGCCTCACTGCCTCTACGTTTAAGGCAGGGGAGTGCGGTTTATACAGATTGTTTTTTAGGTTTTGAGGGTTCCTGCCTAGAGGTGGGTGCTCCTCTGTGTGGGTCAGAGGATGGTCACTTACCAGGAGAACTTCGAAAACCACCAAATCCAGATGGGCAATGGTTCAGGAAAGGAGGCACCATCCCTACTTTGCAGAAGGGAGGGTGATTTTTATCCAAAGTCACCCAAGGGCACAGTATGGCCAGCATAGCTTCAGGCTCAACTTTTCATGCTGCTTTTGAAGCTTCGTTCTGCTGACACAAGCTTCTTCCCTCTCCATCAGGGAATAAGGAGTGCTTCCTTCAGCTTTACACTTTTTTGCACACATTCACTTTCATGCTTCGATTCACTGACTCGTTACTGATGGGAGCAATTAGAGGGGGCTGCACGTGCTCTTCTGCACTCCTTATCTTCTTTATTTTTCTCCTTGACACTAATAGTGCTCTCTGGCTGGGGTGGTGATGATTCATGTGACACCTACTGTCATCTGAGAACAGAGTTGACAAGACATATTTTCTTTCAGCCAGCACCATGGTAGCATCTCTTAGACTTCAGTTGTACCCAAGAGCTGTTGCAGCGGAGCATTTCTGTAGCGTGAGCCATCTGGGGAGCTGGTTTGATGCAAGAGAAGATGAAGGCAGAAGGAAAAATTCTTTAAAATCATGGGCCAAACACATTATGTGTGCAGCTGCCTGGTTTCAGGGTGTGTATAGGACAGCACAATGTGGACACAGATGACTGTGAGATATGAGTAGATCAGCTGGGATTTCCTGGATTTTTTTCTTTCTACTTTGGCAGCTGCAGGCACAACAATATCACTGCCTGCTCCCAGCTTTCAATGTCAAGGCAGAAGATGAGGGACCATGTTAGAAGGAGGCCAGAGAACTGGCCTGTTTAGCAGAAGACATGTTGGAGACAAGCGTGACTAATACCTGGCAGGAATGAAAGGATATTTTGAGCAATCTGTGTAACCTTCTGTTTCATTTACTCTTTCCCTACAATCTTTCCTCCTTCCATTACTTGCAGCTGTTGTATCCCATATCTACTTCAGATCTGCTTTAGCACTGCTGGGAATCCCTCTGCTGACTTGAGAGAGTCAAGTCCCTTTGGAAGTAACTTCTCATCTATTTACTGCTGCTGTTTGTAGAAGTGACTGTCATCATAGGTTTGGGCCAACAGAGATGATCAGAGTACAAGTAATGAATTAAAATTAAAATAACTAAGTGGCAGCTGTATGTACAGAGCTCCAGAGAGACCAGACCAGCCACCAAGCCATTTCAGGCTATTGCAATGAACTGCAGTTGTGATCAGGAGTGGAAATCAGCTGTATTTTCTTATTCCCATATTCTGGAAGTCTTAAAGCTCCTGGCATGGGGTGCCTGATTTACCCACAGGGAAGTATCCTGCTTGTTTGATGGCAGATGATTTCTCATTTGAATCTCTCCTAGGTGTGTCTGTAAGCAAAACATCATCCCATGACTTTAATTTGCTTATTCTTTCTCTAAAGGTTGACTCAGGAACACTTAGAAAGCTTTGAACATTTATTTTTGAGGGCTTGCAGAGAAAGATAAGGCTAAAACAGAAAAGATCCATCTATGGACTGGCATTAAATCTAACAGATATCTTCAGTATTGGACTGTATCAAGAAAATGTTATGATAAAGGGAACTAATGGAAACACTTGCAGACATGCACATGATCCTGGGCAGAGATGGCAGGAAAGAAAACCACCTCTCATGGCTTTGAATGCTCAAGTGGACTTGTATGTGCATAAGACAGATGCTGGTTTTAGTTTCGCTGGGCTAAAATGTGCAAGCTGGGATACAATGGACATAGTGATTATTGGAATGCCTCTGGGGTAAAACAGCTGTCACGCAAACCCGTTCCACATGGCTGATGCCTTTTTACTGTCTCTCACAGGTCACTGGTATTAAGCATTTGGAGCCACTTAAATACAGGGCTGAAGCCTGCAAACCCTTGCTGTTGGCACGTTTCTTACCCCTTTGCTGCAGTTGGCCAGCACCTTTCTGTCCTGGTTTTGCTTAATGTGCCATGGATATGCAGCGGTGCCTGGTGCCAGGGCATGTGGCTGTGGGTGCTGCAAGGATGCTCACACCTCCAGGCATGTGGAGTGCAGGGTTTGGGGATCAAAAAAGGGTCACATCAGTCAAGCTGAGATTTTTTTTTATTATTTGTTTAATGAATGACTGGTAGTAAATGCTGTTTCTCTTTCTGTGTAGCAACAAAGGTGGCTTTCTCCAGACTTATGTCCCCAGGCTGGCAAGAGCTATGCAGCCCTGGCAGCAAACAGAGCAGAGATGAGCTGTTTGTCTTTATACTGGACCCCCAGATGTGTGCTGCACAGAGAACAGGGCTTCCTTTCTCTCATCGCCAAGCACGAAACAAGCCTGGTCTTGGTGTAAAGTCTGTGCACCCAGGGGCAGTATGGCATGCAGATCTGCTACCCCCAGGGCACCACTCTGGCACCTCACCAGCCCCAGAAGGGGTAACTCATGTCCCCATTGCTCACCTCCTGCCAGGTTCATGCCTTAGGATGTGCAGCACAGTGGCACTGAATGGTATGGAAACATCCACTCAGGCTGGATGGGAGCATGGTGACCCTGACGCTGACTGGTGGGAGCTTCAGAGATGTGTGAGAGCATGCAGGGACAGAGTCACCTACACAAGTTCCATCACTGGCAGAACAAAACACTGTCAGAACAAAACTGTTTTTTCCATTTTTCTGCCCAGCAACCCTTTTCCATATCAGTTACTGGTTCTGCCACCAGTGGAATTAACAACCCTTATCTAGGTTGCCATTTAATGAGGTGTTTGGTACCTCAGTTTAATTGGCAAGTGACAACAGGAGACAGCTTCCCAGTCTGGACAATATCTCTAACTACAGAATGCAACACTCAGGGTGGATTTTTGCTTTTGTTTTGTTGTAATCTGGTGGTATTGTCCAAGTGTAAAATGCTGGTAAGAATAATAATCTCTCTAGTTTCCAAAAGGACAGTGGGTGGGAGTGTAGCAACATTTGTTTGCATCCAAATAATCCCAATAGAGGAGGGCAGGGAGAGCAGGATTGGAGGAGAAAGTCACTTGCATCTAAGTGGCATTTGCAACTCTGACAAGAGTTATGGGTCTGGGGGCTCCCGGGTGCAGAGATGCTGCTGCTTGAGGCCAGGAGGAAATCCCTGGCTCCTGATGATGAGTTACACGTAACAGTGAGGGGAGGGATGGAGCACCTGGCACAGGCTGTCATGGTGGAGACCAGCCCTCCTGCTTCTGAAGGGGCAGCAGCTCCAACCGACACGTCTGTGCTGGGGCCACCCTGGTTTCGGTTCACTCTGATCTCCTGGCTTGTGGAGCAGCAAAAGCAGTTAGTGTCTTACCCTTGAAACCGTGCCCTTCGCCTTGCTTACACACCTGTGCCTAGTGCCTGTGGCATTGCCGAAGGATGTTCTGGGCACAGCTCCTCTGTCTGCCAGACAGGCTTCACCTGGGAAGGCCCATCAGTTTGTGCCACAGCTTCTGGGGGTCTGGTGGGGGAGATGCACCAGTGATGTCAGAGCTGAGCTCAGCACTGAGCCAGACAAACAAGAAGCTCAGCCCTTAGTGGGGACGCTGGCGTGCTGCTGATGCACAGTGGGCTCTCCCCAGCACAGTGTCCTGTGACGGACCCTCATGAGTGCTGGGGCTGCGGACCATCTGCAGGCACCCAACCTGTCCCCAGAGAGGGATGTTGTGGAGGTGTGAGCCCAGCTTGGAGAGGAACTCAGCCTGCCCAGGGGTGCACCAGCTTTCCCCTCTCTTCTTTCACAGCCCCTTTGCTTCAGGAGGGCGAGCGCCTCTGCTAATGGCAAGCTGACAAGTGAATCAGTGCATACGTGCAGTTGGCGGTGCCGGGGGGAAGGAAACAAGGATTTATCCTCCCCCTGTTGTTTTAGACAAAGCTTCCGCTTGCAGCCCGAGCTCCAGTTAAGGACATTTATTGATTGCTTCTCTGGTTTACTACTGCCTGCCCAGGGAGCAAATAACAACATTTTAAATGAGCAGGCTGAAGTATGGCAAGGCAGGAGGTGACAGGCAGTGATTAAGCAGCTCCCTGATCTGGAGGAGGGTAAGAAACAAATGACAATATATATAGATGTATGATGGCTACCATAGCAGGGGAGAAAATTAACTCATTGCAGGAAGGTGGGAGATGTTTCATCTACTCTTGTTCCTGTCTGATGATTAAGCTGCTAAAATAAAGATTGCCAGAGGGAGAGATGATCCAAAATATGTTTTTAAAAACACTGCTGCTGAGCACTGTGCATCCATGTTCTCACAGCACCCACAGAAACGAGGGGCTGATCCAAAGGCTGCTAAGTGAACAGGAGGGCTTCCAATGGCACCCGCAGGTTTAGATCTGATCCCTAAATCCTGGGCATGGTTTCACTGAGAAGAACAACACACGGTAGCCTTGGAAACTGCTCCCCAAGTTAATGTCCACAGAAGAAAGGAAGCATTGCTGTTGGACTCCAGCACCTTGGATCACAGACATCCAGTTTGACATTATAGATAGTTATATTCTCTGTAATATCTATATATCTATATATCTATATAAAACTATATAGATAGTTATATATCTCTGGTGTTTATGGGATTAAACCCATATTTTCCCCCCACCCCAATCCTGAACTGACAAGTTTAGTCTAGATTGGAGGGTCCACTCAATGGTCCTCTGCAAAGCATTTTTGTGAAATGGCTCATTTGTGCTGAATGGTTTGTTCCATATAGTTAGTACAAGTAACTTAGAGTCATAGAATCATAGAATGGTTACGGTTGGAAAAGACCTTCAAGATCATCGAGTCCAACCATCAGCTGCTTAGATGGAAAGAGTCCACCTGCTCTTCTGCACAGTACCATGTGGTACTGCTGTGTCACCTCCTTAATCACGTACGCCTGGTGGTGCAGGTGCATTTATCTGCTGATAAGAAGTATTTGCATAAGGCAGATTGATTTTTTAGGGTTTTTTTAATATATCCTGATATAAGAGGAAATGTGCTTCTGGAAAATATTGGCAGAGAACTGGAGAGATACCGTAATTCCTGTGACATCCCCCATCGGCCTTTACTCTCTCTATCACTGGCAGTACAATTTGCAGTGGGGTTGAAAGGCATTTCAAAGACTTTGGGTGGCACAAGCGCTGACTGCCAGCTTGGAGCCCATGGCTGAAGGTTACGTGCTGAGGCAGGGCCAGTGATGGCAGGTCTGATAGGTTGAAAGTCAGGTGCTCACCTTGAAATTTCTTTGCTAGACATGAATTCAAGAATCTCTGAAGGTCAATGGCAGCATTTTCTAGTAGGCTGAAGGGGAAAGGACTGTCTGCAAATAACGTTTTCACCAAATGCAATGTTGCTATAGAGTCAAAGTCCTCTTTGTTTAACAAGGACAACAGGCTTATAAAGATCTTATCGCTGCTAGGATACTACTGTTGCTCTGCAAAAACACACAGCAGGGTGCCCAAGAGAGCAGGAGTGACATTATATCACATTAAAACCTGTAATTAAAAGAATAGCTCTCACTTGGAACTGAATTAGCACAGAATGCCAATTCTTCAGCTTTTGGTAGGCAGGCAGAGCACAGAGAGACATCAGGCAAGTGCAACAAGGTGTCTGTGGTACATGATGCTGGGCTGGACCTTAATATAAGAAACTAGAGAGAAAGCACAGCAAAGGTGTTGTGTGAGTCCTCTGGCTGCAACTGTCAGTGGTCCCATGGCGTTTTCCACTGCTAGTGCGAGCTGGCTTCACTTTCATCTCTGGGTGTTTTCTCTTCTCCTCATTAAAATTAACTGTCCCTGCTGGTATTTCCTCCTCATTGCTATTTGGGGAGTTGTTGGCCTTCCCTCAGGCAGAGGAAGCTGCAAGGCCATGTTGTGTGTACTCCATAACATGGACTTTGGAGACAGGTGGCAGCAAAAAAACTTGCAGATTTGGGGAGATGCAAAAGACATGTTTAAAACTGCTACTTAAATATGAAATGGCAAGCTTTTGAAAAGAAAGCATTTTTAGGAATAAGAAAACCTCATTAAGACTTTTTAAACAGTGCCAGCTCGAAGGAAGAGACATTTCCATGGAGCTCTGTGTGCAGCAAGGAAGTGTTTTTGAGGTTCTTGGTATTTACACCAAGAACAGGCTATGTCTTCTGAAGATCTGAAGGAAAATGGCAGAACACTTTCCTCACTAATTTGAAGCACTGTCCCCTGTGCGACCCAGGCCAGTGCGATGCAGTGAGAGGAGCAGGGATGCACCAGGTTGCATCATGCCATTCCCTCTTTAATCTGCACTGCCACAAGCTCGTCTGTCTTCCAGGTAGTGTGTGGTACAGCTGAGCTTGGCTGTCACAACTCTGCTCCAGAGACCTCGAAACACTTTGCTGTCATATTGGATGAAGAGCAGAGTGCTTATTTTGTGCAGAGATAGGGCTGAATTACATCAGCTCAGTCCTGGCTTTCAGAAAACTTGGATATAAATTGTAGGCCTGAACTATGAAATTTATGAGAGATCTTTGTTCCAAAGTACAGAAGCATTCTAAAATACATTAATTTACTGAACAAGCCACTGATGTGCTGACTTCATAAAGTACCCTTCACTTTGCTTTCTGTGTGTTATCGATCATCATGTCCATACAGCCTTTGCAGAGCAGAAACAAGCATGTTAGGAGGCTTAATGTGGCTAATAATTGGATAGCCCAGCGCTAGCAGAGCCAGCACTGTCTGGCCCCACGCTGATGGACTGTGGAGTCCTTGCCCATGATCGTGCTGTGCTGGACCTGTGTGACTTGGCCAAGGTCAAACACAGGGACCAGTTTGGCAGCAGCGAGCAGGGACACTGGCCCTGCTGCATCAACCAATGGTTTCCTGTAAAGGTATTCACATTTTTCTTGACTTCTTGGTGCTGAATTTGTGAGAAACTGTCCCCATGGATGGAAAGATTCATTCTGCAGGGAGAAGCAGCCTCCCTGCCTGTGCCCTCCCAAAATGGGCACTGGCGTTCCTGGAGTTGAGCAGTTTCTAAGGGACAGGTCTGACTGGGAGGAGGACCACAGCCAGAGAAGTGGAAAGACCAGTTTCAGCAAAGAACCTGAAAAAAGCCTTCCTAGTTCTAGACTTGGGTGTCTGAAGTTGCCTCCTTCCTCCTCGTTTGCTTCTGGCAAGACAGACGGGGGGAGAACATGGCTCCTCAAGCAGGATAACAGGAATGCTCTGCAGCATCCAAAAAGGTGACAGGGACATACAGGCACAGCATGTGTGTGCTCCTCTTGCTCTAGCAGGTCACTGCAGCATTGCCTCTGGGGGACATCTGCTTCAGGAGGGAGTTTTTGATTGCTGCCCAGCCTCTGCTTCACAAGCACGTATTGATGATGGAATGCAATTATTCCTGGTGAAGAACTGATTCATTTTCCCCAAATAAAAATGCAAAAGAAACCCCCCAATGAACTCCCAACTAAAACCCACTCGTAACTAATTCACAGCACATGACGCAGGCAGGTAAAGCTATAAAGGTGATTAAGAGATAAAGCAAAGGCTGCAGTGCCTTCCCATATGCTAGAGTGCCAACGTGCCTCTCGGGGCATCAGCTGACCTACCCCAAGCCTACCAAGGTTTGCCAAGCTGTGTGAGGGGAAAGTTGTCCCTGTGGTGCTGCCTCTGCTGCCATGAGAGCACCTGGCACCATGCTGCACTTGGGGCATAAGCCCCGATGCCACCACTCATCCTGAGAGCTGCCCAAGAAAGGGGAAGGGAGTTAAACCAACATGTTAAAAAGGGCCCAAACTGAAGTGTTGTTGGTGCGATTTGAGTAAATGCTTCAGAGCTTGTGCTTGAAAATAGCACAGGAGAGGGGGTTTTAAGCCCTGTGCTGCATTTCCAAGTGGCTCTTTGGATAAACTGACACAAATTCCAGAGGGATTTTAACTCCAAGGACTAGGATGCAGAGTCTCAGCTCAGCCTGCACACAGGCTTTAACCATGTCCTGGAAAAAGCCTGTTTTCAGTTCCATGGGGCACGGACAAGGATTTGGGAAAGGAGCGTGCTTGCAACGTGCGTGTTTGCACAAAGCTTATTAGGATTATTTTTAGGAGTATTTATTGTACCTGACCAAAATGATATGATGCAACACAAGCTCCCTTCAAAACAGCTTGGTGAGAAATGGCAGAATAAACACGCACCTACTGAAAGGCTTAGGAATAGCGTTAATTTTTATTTTATCTTCATCTTGATTTTCTCATTAAGGAGATAATTATGCAGTTAAAGTTTGCAGAGAAGTGTGTTATGGTTTTGCATGGCAGGGTTCTGGTGGAGGAGTGGGAGCTGCAGTGGTGGCTTCTGAAAGTACCTGCTAGAAATCATGACTAAAGTGAAGTCCACACAGAAGGGAGGGGTGGGGGGAGGTGTTTTAAGATCCGGTTCTACTTCTCATTATCCGACTCTGGGGATTGGGGGTGTGTGTGCGTGCGTGCGTGTGTGTGTGTGTGTTATGTGTGTAACGTGTGTGTGTGTGTAATAAATTAAATAGCTTTTTATTCCATGTTGAGTCTGTTTTGCCCGTGATGCTAATTGCGGAATGATCTCTCCCTGTCCTTATCTCACTCCTAAGCTGCCCAATATATGTATTTTCTCCCCTGTCCAGCGGAAAAGGGGAGTGATAGAAGGACTTTGGTGGGTGTCTGGCCTCCAACCAGGGTCAAACCACATGTGGTCTTTCTTTAAAACTGACTTTAAGCTGCATCATGGGGAAGGAGCCTCTGGGCCTTCCCCAGTACTTCTTTTTTCTGGGAGAAGTTGGGGGAAGAGATCTGAAAGCAAAGTAGATGTTATCAGGATTCAGCTCATTCTTACTTACTTTCCCCAGCTACTGTACCGCAGTGCAAAGCTGCTGTGCTCTGAACCGTGGGGAAGGTGTGAGGCTTTCGCTGTGCAGGTTTGCTCCAGGGCCTGACAAGGTGAAAGAGGAATTTGCCCTTCTGGTGGCAAAGCCCACTGCTTACACTGTCACCCCCGTGGTGACACCAGTAGTTAAAACAGAAACAATATTCCTCACAAAGCTGTGCCAACACCCACATCCTGCACACCCAGTGCTCCCTGGGTGCCAGCGAGCAGCTCCAGCTGCAGTTACATGGCAGCCAGGGCAGCACCAGCACTGTGAAGCACCAGGACATTGTTCAGACTTTTGAAGCCATCTTGCCTCTTTTATCTGTTTTTCAGGGGCAATGAGCTGAATTTCTGATGCCACTGGTTTACGTTGCCTCATTCAATCTAATTGCACTGGGTATGAGAATGCGGCCTCTAGGCAGAGACATGGCAGCCTGCTGCTTTTGCATGGCAAGGGAGGCCTTAGGTGGTGAAAGGGGAAATTGTTAGAGCAGTCTCCTGTGTGGGTATCCCCGAGTAAGGGCTGAAGGTGAAACTGTCTGGGACGTTAATCAGATCAGATCAAAGAGCAGAGCCTGTCTGGCCCCATCACCCTGACTGGCAGCTAGATAAGCTTAGTGCCAGTGAACACAACTGAGGCCTCCCATAAAACCAGCACCAGTGGACTCAGGAGGGCACCCTGACTGCGTGTGACTAACCAGACAGGAATGTAAACGCACCTCTTTAATGGACCTGGGACTTAACAATGTCACCTTGGCACAATGGGTCTAATTCCAGAGAGCCTTTTCCAAGTCATCCCATCAAATGCCAAGCCTGGGAAGTCAGTATCCTTTGGGACCAGCGCTGAACCCACTTTTCCAGAGCATTTTTTAGGCTCTTACCTGTCAGGGACAGTTGTCAGATGGGGCTTGAATTACAGGCCTGTCCCAGTTCCCTCCTTGTGTGAATGCCGCTCGTGCAGGCAGACAGCAGCTTTTACCTCTTCTCCAAAATTCTGTGAAGTTTGGACCCCATTCAAGACCAAGAAAATCAACTGGGGACTTTCCATTGTTTGCCGCGAGCTTCAGAGCAGCTGTTATTGTTCTTCATCATCTGCTGGAACATTTCTGATCCAGTTATTGTTGTCTCCTGAGGAAACTTTCAGGAGACCGTCAGAACGAAGAAGCCTCCACATATTGGCAAAGCAATTTCTTGGTTTCATTCCCAGGGCGATAGTCAGAGTTTTTCCTTTTTACTGACGTCATGGCTGTTGGATGTGCTCGGGACTAACTCGGGGCTGAATGCAGTATTTGTCTTCATAGCTTCTGCTACGGTTTCCTTTTTACCCCGCGGTGGTTTATTAGCTGCTGGTTCTCACAGAACCACGTTTAATGAAGAACAAAGTAGAGTCAGAAAAAAAAAAAAAAAAGAAAGTCTTAATTCTTGAAATGTTTAGAAGGAAAAAAAAAAAAAAGAAAGAAAAAATCAATTGCTGTTGCTTAATATCACAATGTCTTTGTGGAGTTCTTTTTGCTTTTCCAAAGACTTCTCACACGTATCTCCATCTGTAGCCATTTCTTTGGTGTGTCTGGGTTTTGTCTCTCTCTTCTTGTGGGAACACTGATGGGCATTGTCAGCTTTTTCCAAAGCTGTGGATTCAGAGATCCAGAAATCTACTAATTAGTTCATGTTTAATCTGCATAATCTGCAAGAGTAGTTCTGGAGTCTTGTAGATTTGTTCCAGCACAGTCAAATTATGCTGATTAGATTGGTAAAAAGCCAAAGAGAAAGAAGCATAAATAGCAATTATTTTAAATAAATTCCAAGCACATAAAGACAGATTTTAGCCTGGGCTGCTGAAAAAAAATCTCATGCAAATTGTAGTGTGTGTTTATTGCATTTTTTCCCCAGATGAGGAGGAAGAGTCGGACGTAGCAGAAGTCAGGAAAAAGTTGAAAGGCCCTGGGCAGCTGTGATGAGGAGCATCCTGAGGAACAGGTACTCCCTGCAGCTCAGGGTGCGTCGCAGGGGACAACACTGTCACCAGTGTTTGCTGGGCCACCTTTCCCAAGGCAGAGAGCTGTCTTTTAAAACTCCTTGTAAAATCCTAATGCCTGTAAACTGGACGGCTCCTGTTAAACAATGCCATGTCCCAAGGTTGCTCAAGTTGTCTGGTGGGACACGGGGCTGCTCCCTGCTGCAGCCATCTGCAAGCAGCCCTAACCCTGGTGCAGGTGAAGGGGCTGAGAAATGCCGTCGCAGAGGAGGGCTGCTCAGGTCTCCATCAGGGCAACCAATGGTCCTACTCAGCAGTGTTCTTCCTGGCTCTGTGGTGGTTGCTGTGCTTGGTTTTTGGGGTGGAATAGAGTTTTAAAAAGGCATTTAAAAGTCTCGCTCTTTGGTTCAGAAATTAAGGCGTGGGAGCCAGGAGGTTTAAGTCCTCAGGCTGTGCTGCAGGTAGGAAGCTTCTTCCATCACTGGTCTCACAGGAGTGCTGCACTTGCTAAACAGCAACGTACATACTCAGAGCATAAATACAGGGTAGAAAACAAGTCAAGTATAATTGGAATGTTTATGGACACAGCAGAGCAAGCCCTCTGCTTTTCAAAGGCTTTCAAGTGTTTAGGAAACAAAGTCATAATGAAAACCTCCCATCTTACAAGTGGGCAAGTGTGCTGTTAAGAACCACTACGTTTTTGCAATATCAATCTTATTATTGTGGTAGAAAACACAACTGGAACTTGACTCTGACTTGCAGCATCAGCCATCCCACGTTTTGGGAAGTGTCATGGAACTTTACACCACCACTGCCAGGAAGGTACAGAGGGACCTTGGAGTGAACGGGCATGAGCTCTTAGATTAGCTCCATTTAGTCATGCTCTGCTAGGAGGTGTAAAACAGCTCCTGTGAAAA
Organism: Porphyrio hochstetteri; assembly: GCA_020800305.1. NCBI lineage: Eukaryota > Metazoa > Chordata > Aves > Gruiformes > Rallidae > Porphyrio > Porphyrio hochstetteri. Next base: position 60,350,715 of record CM036908.1, on the reverse strand, counting down.
GGAACGAGCTTGTCCTTCCCTTGGAAGGGATGACGGTGCTCCTTTCGGCGCAGTCGCTCATCCTGGAGCAGCCACCGTAATGAGCTGCAGCCCCAGTGCCTGGTACCCAACACCCATCAGCTCACACTTCCTGAGAGGGTGGCCCCCCTTCCCCTCACCATGGTAGCCCCTTTGCATTTACTGACACCGAGTTTCACCTCCACTTCATTGCCCAGTCAGTCATTCATAAGAAGGACTCACCTGTAAAGTGTTTTTATAGTTCTTTGCAACCTGTCCCCATCCTTACTGCCATAACTAACTTTGTGCCATCAGCAGACCTCCCCAGCTAACTCCTCAGCCCTTTTTCCAGGTCAGTTACAATGCCATTGAGCTGCACAAGTACCAGCACAGATGCTGGGATGCCAATTGTGACCTCCAACCTCCATGCTCTTGTGAGACCCAACTAGGACTTCTGTGCTCCCTTCCTTATCCCTGAACTTGGCCTTATTTATCCTACAACTAATGGCTTCAGAAAGCACTTTAGTTCTGTTAGATGACTTAGCCACTTGTTTCCATACAATGCTAGATGGTAAGACCTAGCAGAAGACCTTAATGAGATTCCTTGAGCTAACTGTTACTGCCACTAATGAGTTTCATGGTGATGAGGAAAAGGGAATGTCAGTACCTGTGGTTGGACTCGATCTTAAAGGTCTCTTCCAACCTAAGTGATTCCATGATTCTGTGAGCCCCTAGCATTTTGCATGGGTGCCCCTGCAGCCTCAGCTCATTGTCTTTTAATATTACTTTGGGGTGTGTAATTGAATTCAACCACTCGTGGCTGGTCTGTAACACAGTGGGGCAGGACTAGAGGAAATAGCTGTTTGTGTGGCGTTTTGAGCTGTTAGCAGCCTATTTCTGCTTTGTTGGCTTTTACTGGAGGAAATCAAATGCTGGCTGGTATTCTGTACCAGTGCAAAAAATCGCGACTAACTGCTGCTGGAGTGACTGCATTGGACTCAGACTATCCAAAACCAGCACCACGTTTCATCTGGTAGGGGAAAAGTACATGCTCTATCTATAGTCACTGATCCCTCTAATTCACAGGGAATTTGGAGGGTTTTTTCAGCTCTGATAAAAACAATGCAGCACATAAGCCTCTTTGAGTCATCCTCTCTGCTATAAGATCAACCATAACCAGCTGATTTCTATGAGGCAGATGTATTTATAGGCTTGGGACAGAATATAGATTTAAAAATGCCACTTTCTGCTTCAACGAGATCAACTTACATTTTTAATCTGAATAAAATTAAATCAGGTAATTAATGAAAATGGTTACAGAGTAAAATTAATTAAAATTTCGGAAAATCATTAAGCATTGATATGGCTACATGCTCTGATTTGGTAATGAGTCATGGCACGGTGAACATTATCTGACTGTATTTGCATCCAGGTGGGCAAGGAGATGCTGCCATGTGAGAGCAGGAACAGCTTTGCTCCAGAAGGGATCCCTGCTTAGAATGGGGAGACCACTGTTACTTAGGAAGGAGCTGTAACCCTTCTAGCAGAGGGGAGATCTGGGACGTTGGGTTCTGTTTTCCATCCTGCCACTGGCTTGCACAATCCCCTTAGGCATCACTCTTTAAAATGAGCATGGTGCTGTACAGTTCCCAAAGAAGCCTAGGCAACCAGGGCCCAGGTCGTCAAGGGAGCTGTGCTGAAATCCCACTGAAATAAACGAGTAAGGAAAGTCAGGAGGAGCTAGGGCATGAAATCCTTTTACATTGACAAATCTGCTCCTTCCTCAGGCAGCCAGCAGCTCCCTGACATGGAGGTAGACCACCATGCTCTCACAACAGCAGCAGGTACCTCCATCTCTCGCCACAGCCATTTGACAAGTCCCTCCCCCTCCTGAGTAACTGTTTGCAGGACCAAAATCTAACTGTGTGAGAAATGAGGAACTGTTTCCTCACAAAGCAGAAGCCACGTCTCACATGGAGATTTATCATGTGGAGGAATCGCATTTGCTTCTCCCAGGGAGGCAAGCTGCACCTTGACTCTGACAATGCACCATCAGCAGCGGCACAGAAGGAGCCCGCAGGTGCAGAGGCGGTTGCTCGCTCTGAAGGAAACACGGAGCCCTGCGTCTTCCCTTGGAGGCAGAAAGGATAACACACAGGACCCAGAGCTGTTCCTGAGGTCAGGAGAAAGCCCTGGGCCAGCTGACGTGCTGCACGGTTGTCCACCGGTCACAGCACGCAGGTTTTGCCCAGGGCTCGCTCAGCGGGCGAGGTGCAGTGTTTAGCCCACCTGGGCCTCTTGGTGTTCTCTAATGCCAGCAATGTGTCAGGGCTGGGAGTGATGCTGGGCCGGTACAGGGGGTACAGTCCCATTTATAGTCTACATAAGAAACCTGAAGGAGCTCAGCGCTGTCGCCCTTGCTCTGACATTTGCCCGCAGGCTGGTAATGAGCCGTAACCACGTGCTATCTGCTCTCTCTGCTGAAAAGGGCGATTTTCTCTCTCTTTAAAGTGCTGCTAAAGATCGATGAGGAAGTGTTGACAATGACGGATCCTCCTGGGAGCACTGGGTGGTAAAAACTGGAAATCAAGCTCCTACTTGCGAGGCTTTATGTGCTTGTGGGGTATATACTCCACGCAAGTAATACCCCTTTTCTTAAATGTTTCCCCCTTACCTGACAGGGGACACAGAAACACAGTGGGGGAACATGATGAAACTGCAGCTGGTGTCTTAGTTGAATCTGGTTTCTCACCACAGGTAATTAAATCCCTTTCTTGTCCCATGCTCTTACCCAGTAATGTACCGAAGCAGGTGACTCTTTTCTGCATTATATATATTATGTAAGCACATTGTATATGTTGCTAAGCTAATTCACACCACTCCTGTAACAACAGCATGACATGACGCATGTGCAATCCAACAAGTTGAGCTGACTGCAGATGCTTTAAAACCCTCTTTCCCTCTCCCTCCCTCCTTCCCACTCCACCAGTCGTAGATCCCAGCCTACACGCTTTGTTAGAACAGCCTGACTGAGACAACATCCTCCCTAACGAGCATTTCTGATCCGTGGCTTTTAAGGGGAGCAGCTGGAACCTTCTGGGAAAACGTCTCTTGGTTGCAAAAGGCCAAGCAAGGAGGAGCTGTCTCCTAGAAATCATTCTCTACCTTCTCTACTGCTTCTTCCACTTCTTCCTCCAAGCAGAGCTGGTTCTCACATCCAGCTGACTCCTAGAATAGGTGGCTCTTATTTTTTAATTAATCTGAAATAGTGCTTCATGGACAGTTTCTAAGGGCATGGGGTATCCGTGTAAAAAGCACTACAGATCCTATGATGTCGTCATCTTTCTCACACCCCCACATGGAATAAAGCAACTTCTGCTCCAAATATTTTGGCATCACAAACTTTGGTTCCACATGCCCAGGGACTAGCCACACCGAGTCCCAGACACCCACATTAGGGGTGATGACTGCTAAGCATACTTTTGACTCGAGCAAGGAGGGGGACTACAGGGACCACTGCCCTCCCCAAACCCCCCCAAGCAACAGAAGAGAGGAAAAAATCCCACTTCGGACTTCCCTTTCCTGCAGGGTGCCTGACACAAAGGGAGGCTGCTAAAGCAAGTTTCTCCTAGCTGACTAGACCTAGTCATGCACACCGGCTTCGTGCTGAATCAGGACCAGCGCTCTCAGGAAAAGATGGGCAGAGCTCCTTCCTCTGCTTCCTAGCTTCGACTGCTCAGCCAGCACCTCTGGCAGCAGGAGCTCTGCATCCACTCCACCCTTTTCTCTGACATTTCCTGCAGCTATCTGGACCCCTGGGGAGAGCTTCTCCACAGCTCCACTGGAACCATCATGCAAATCACCCTCCTAAGGACTATAAAGGAATACGATATTTAGCAACTACCCACACAGCCCCCACTGAAATAACTTCAAGCCGAGGTCTTCAGCGGCTTGAGTGATGCTGTGCTGTTGCCATGGAAGCACACCACTCTCAGCAGGGTGCCTGAGGTCAGGACCACTCAGTAGGCTTCTCACCATTGCACCTCACAGCAGCCATACCTGCAGAGCCTCTACGACTCCACATCCTGATGGGGCAGCAAAAAATAGCCCGTCTCTCTGCCTTGTAGGCCAGTAAAGAGAAGAGGAAAACACTTGCCTCTGCCAAAATCCTAGCTGTGCAATCTGAGTCACCTTGGAGAGCCAGGGAGAGCTGGTGCACGCTAGTAGTACATCTGTCAGCTTTGGGATTGAGAGCAGAAGGGGAGTGATGATGGGAAGGGACGGTGCCACAGCAAGGGAAGCCCAGTTGTGGCCCATCTATCTTAGCAGCTAGGTACAAACATGCAGGTAGTGAGATGCCCCACAGCCCAGTGTTCCCAGCTGGCTTTCTGCATTTATTTCTATCAGCCTTATCAGCCAGCTCGCCTCAGAGTTCAAAGCTGTTACCCTCCGGCAGAGGAGAATAGCGTGTCTGGAACAGCCTACAGAAGGACACAGAGCTCCTGGGTGAGATATGCAGGTAAAGGGCTGGACATCAGTGAGGAGGATTATTTTTATCTATTTAATTCAAGGTTTATTTGTTCCCTGTGTTGATACTGATGCAGATTCATTCCAGTTCAGAAGCTGTCATGTAGGGAGAAAGGAAATAACACAATCTGGCTCCCCTCTTTTGGCATAGTTCCTCAGGAGCACTCGAGAGGCCGGCAGCATGTAAACGCTTTCCCTCATGGCAACACAGACAGAACTTTCTGGTACTAGAGTAACCCCCTTCCTCCCTTTGACCAGTCCCAGCTGCACGTAGCTTTGGTGTGACATCATGGTTATGCAATGCTGACTCTCCCACTTTGCTGTTACTGTGCCTCTCTCATATTTGCGCAAGCAGAAGCCGAGACGGAGCCCAGCCATTTCCCAACCCTCCTCTTCTGAGGCTGCACTGCTTCTACTGCCACCAGAGGTGAGCTGGGAGCACCAAGCACTGCTGAATGGCAGCTCAGAAGGGCAAACTGGAGTCTTCTCCAATCTGCCCAGAAGGAACCTGTCAAGGCACGAACACCTCAGCTGCCCGGTGCACTCACCCACCCAAACGATGCAGCCTGCTGGGATGTGCATGAGTATTTAGTAGATGTAGGCTCACTGCATCTCTGGGCCCCCCTCCTTTCTAGGTCACCATGACTTCCGCAATCATCCAGTTGACCAGGACTAATGGAGCACAGATGTACTCTCAAGGGAGTGAGTATGAACCAGAACCCTCATCTCTGGAGCACGTCCCAGGAATAACCACCTCCTCACCATCACGTATCCCAAAGTACCTAAGAAGACTGAGCAAGAAACAGAGCAGAAAAGGAAGTTCCTATGCTTTTTGCTACTTTATCCCTTTAAGGTTCTCAAGCAAGATTTACGGCCATGTCTTCTTTAGAGGAACATTGTGTTGTGCTAACAGGTAATCAAGGAAGCAACCACAATGAGATACAGATCTGCAATGCTTTAATTAAAGCACAGGTAAACAGTGAACAGCAGCAGACCTCTCAACGAGTTTCACAAGCCTCATGTTAGTCATTACTGTTTGCCTTGTAGGTTACAAGGTGCCCAAGACTGTTCTTCATGCTGGCTTGTAGGGCATGGAGCACAACGGGACAAGCTGAACCTGGCTGTAGGCAGAGCTGTGTGCTTGTGCTTGTCCACAACTGAGGGATTCAAGTGCACAGCAGCAACGAAAACATGCAGCCTGCCAACCTGTGACCAAGCCGTGTCAGGGCAGGAAGGAGGGATGTTTTCATTCCAGACTAAACCTTTGTAGAAAGAGAAAGGAGTCTTTGAAAGCAGAGACCAGGCGGATTCCCCCTGTGTGGCAGGGAAGACCCAGGTTTCTGATTCACCACTTTTGGCAGGGAATCTAGCCAGAATGTAAAACATGGGTGATCATAAGCAGAATTAAATACCAGGGGGTTCCAGCAGCACAGTACTGTCCACGCTGGACAGTGAGGGATCCTCCCTGTGACCCTGACAACAAAGCAACAGCAGGATGCAGTGTGGTGCTACTGGCCGTAGCTGTGACTGGCAGCAAAAACAGAGCAGCCTTTTTAATATTGCAAAGACAGAAATTAAATCCTTCTCCTCTTACGCAATGCTTGCCCTTCCTCAGCAGGGATCAAATCAATATGGGACCTTGCAAAGTCAATGGTTTATTTCAAGGGGTTTTGAATTGGGCTTTGTAGGCAAAAAGGCATCAGCCTCATTTCAGGCGCCACAAGACACATCGGTATTTCCATTCCACATCTATTTGTAGGACAGAAACGTGACTTTGTTCCTCTTTAAACGTTACACTATTTTAAAATAAAGTCTGTCAGGAAAAAAGAATCAAGTCTAGGGCTGGAATTATTCCTGGTGAAGATCTGGGATCCCACTTGTGAGTAAGAATCACCTTGAGGTGGTTAAGATCAGTGTTGCAGCATTAACACTGTATTTCCCCATCCTTTCTTCTGGTTTATGTTCTCAGCCTCACCTCCATGGTAGCAGTTTAAGCACACAAACATGTGCACATGCATACACATGCAAGCACATCACTACAGTACAGCTACCAGACCATATGAGCAGCGTTAGCAGTTCACCACATGCCTGTCTGGGGAGGTTAACTGTGGCAGAAAGAGAACTTTCACATAATTTCTGGAGAAATGCTACAGTTGTGGGCCAACTTACATAACTGATTTAGTTCAAGAGAATTGCTTTCTGCCTTTAATCTGCTCAACAGTTTATCTTTGCTGCCGTGATCGGTTGAGCTTTCTTTAAACCATTCTGGATTAGCATTCTGCTGTAACACGTTAAAAGCTTAGCTTTGTTTATTTCTGTCAAGAATGGGGGAGGGAGACCAGGTTCAAACCTTCGGGCCGCTGTTTATGAATGGTTATTCTTCTTACACAGCAATCAATATATTCAGGTGCCCAGTGCAAGGCACAGCTAAACATTTCCAGAGACACTACAGGTGACTGGGATAAAAATATTTGTGAATTCATTAAAAAAAAAAAAAAAGAAAAAGAAAGACAGAAGAAACTTTATAAATGTGCATAATTACTTTAGTCTGTAAATATAAAATTTAATCCAGCATTCAAGTAGTCCATCACACCCACCAGCTTTGTATGGAAGACCAAAGAGCAAATGGTCTGGAAACTTAATTAATAAAGCTGGTTGACAATTTTACTAAGTTTGCATTGTTGTTGCAATTTGGAAACAGAAATCCTGCCAAAAGCAATCTGTCATTCAACTGCAGGAAGATAGTACAGCATAATGCACAAAAAACTCCCAACAAATGGAACCTCAGGCACACTGCTTAAAAAGAGGTGTTCAGATAACGTTAGCCAGCTGTTCAGTGAATTTTCACAGTGGACTCATCAACTATGAAAGCGGATGATCCATTTGAAGACTACAATGTGAATCCAGGTCCAAATTTCTACCATAAACTGATGAGCACAATATACTACATGTAAAATGATTAGCACACTTCCTTGACCTTTGTGTAATCTAAGTGATTTGCAGATGCCAGCCCGGAATGGAGTGAGAGGTTGTGTTCCTGAGCACTGCCAATAATCCCCCGTGCAGCCAAACACCACTGCAAGGAAACACTGATTCTGTAAGCAGTCATGCTGGCAACCCCAGCTTTCATATCTAAAATGAAACAAGTAGGCACTTTTGGGTTCCTAAGGGCAACACAGACACTAGAGAACTTAAAGAAAAGTATCTAGTGGTGCTAGAAAAAATAAAAACATAAGCCTGGGAAAGTAATTCAGAAAAGAGGAGGAAAAAATCCAACTTCTTTGCAATTAGCGTGCTGTTTGTTTCACTTTCTTATCCGGAGGGATCTTTATTCTGCACATTCCAGTGAATGCCCATTTGCTGTTAATTTATCTTCTTTCTGACTGCAAGTGGAGCTCCATTCCAGTCTCAACATTCCCTTGATGCTGCTCTGGTTAATGCTTGTGTGCTATTTAAACAAAGCATATTCCAACCAAATCTGACTATATATGGAATTCCCTGACAAGTAAAAATTTGGATGCCCTACAAAAAAGAACCATGAAAACAGAAAACATACACAAACACACAAACCACTCCAAAAAGCACAAATTAAACATGTGCTAAAACAGGCTCTTGGTGGCAAAGGTCAGGTACCCAGTGTGACCCACCATCTCCCTGAGTGGCACGCCGCTTTTGAACTGCACAGTTCCTTGCTGCAGATTAGTGCACAGGCTACCTTGGTTTGATGGGTTGCTGCTGTCAAAGGCAGCGCTAGAATTATCCTCAGCTGCTTTTCCAAGGTCAGGGATTTGTAAGTTAATTGTCCTCACATTGTACACTCTGAGCAGAATTTCCAAGGTGTTAATCTCTGTGAAACCATATTCTTCCATCGCTAGGCAGGTTCTTTGCACTTGCTCGATGCAGGGGGAGAAAGAGCAGATCCGGCCACCTGTAAGATGAGACAGGTCAGGGAAAAGACAGCAAAGACCAAAATGAAGCACTTTTCATCTTTTTTTTCAATTCTCCCAGCTGCAGACAGATTTACTATTACATAAGACAAAGTAAAAACATTCTTTGGGAAAATCTCTATGAGGCAGCTATGCATGTCTCAAGTGCACAAAATCAAACATGGATGACTTGCTGTGATGCTTCAGATCCTTCAAAAACTGCAACAACAAATTCATTCATCTTGTAAATCCAGTGTTGCCCACCACATTTGTCCATGATAAAACTGTTGAAGTTGTTCCTTTTAGAGCAGAGACTTTTTTGGAATCACTACCCACTACTCTGGATGGAGGCACTGCACTGAAGTTGGCACCAACACAAAGCCAGAAGTCATTCTCCACACACTGCACAGAGTTGCCTTCATTAGAATCCGAGCGTGCGTGCACACACGCTCTGACAAAAGCGGCTGTGTTTATTTGAGAATGATGGTATGTGTGTACAGAATAAAGTAATCTCTCCAGGCCATAGATGGAGTGCTGTTAAGGCTTTACCCTTTTAGTCAAGCTATCACGTCTCCTCAGCATTAAAGTCTTCTGGGTATCACACCGGGCAGTTTTACAGCAAATGCTTGGAAACTCTAGGATAGGAGTTTTAAGTCTGAACGATCACTTGTCTCCTTGCCTGCACACAATTCAGATTTCCCATTCTAAATACAGAGTGTTAATAGGCCCCCTACAACTTTCAGTGTGCTGCAATGTCACCTTAACAGCTGAGAATAGAATGATTCAGATTTACTCTGAAAAGCCACAGCCAAATCAGATCAAAGAATTATAAGGACACTGTCTGCCATAAAGCCAGGGCATGTGCTTTCACCCAGGACACAGTGTCCCACAAGGCAACTGCCCTTCCTGAAAAGCTTTTGTGCTGGGGGAAGCAACGCTGGGCAATGTAGCTTCAGCTATTGTTTCACTTATTACAATTACATGAAAATGCTTGCTGACCTGATTTGCATTCCTTCCCAGCCCTCTCCCAGGCTCATCCAGTCAAGCCTTCCAACACTAGTTGTGTAAGTAGTTAAAGAACCCATGCAAGTGAGAGCAAAGCATCCTGCTAAAAATAGAGGCTATGCTGGGACTACATGAAGCCTGCTTTATCTCAAACTCCCCCCTTTTTTTTCCTTATTCGTTTCTAAAGTCACATCTCTAAAAAAAGCAAGCATCAGGTCTGAAAGCATCACCGTACCACTCTAGTTACTGTGCAGCAATGATGTGCTGGGTACTGACTGGGGAAGAACACTTTCCACCACCATTAATCCACCATACACTAAGTAGGATTTAATTTTCGTCCTGAAATAGTCTCCACAGCCAGGGTTTCTTATCATGCATCTCCAGAACAAAGTACTCTGGACAAGTAAATCCCTGGAGCGACAATTAAAACCAAATCTAATAGTCACCTGCAAAATTAATGCTGGTATGTGTCATTATTAACCAACTCTGTTGATGCTGATTTAATTGCACACCCAGTCCACTAGCTCCCATTAAATTAGATTTCTATGTTCATCAGCATGGCCAGGGCTACTAAAATGATTCTGAATCTGCCAGTTAATCTTTTCTGGCCAAAGCAGTACACACTGCTACCATGTTTGTAGACTGAGAAAAGCTCAGGAAGAAATTCTGTTGCATAATTAGAAAGCTACTATAATGCACATGTGTCACAGAGAAAGACGTTATATTCTTACTGTGTGAGGAACTGAAAAAATGTCTAACTTAGCTAAATGTCAGTTCACAGTATCTCTTTGTCTGAGAGGTAAGAATCTGCAGAGAGACCAGAGACTCACTACATATTTATATTTACAGTAAGACTGTTCTTATTTATTCTGATCACCAGGGTTTCAAGATATGTTTAGGCTTTTGAATTCACATGCTCTAGATTTACAGTCAAAAACTAAGAAGCCTGCACACAGCTGCTGGGATACAAGCTGCAGAGCCGCCTCCGGTTCTTGTCAAGCCTTCAATTAAAGGCAGAGCACCCTTCATTTCCCTCAGGATGGTCAGCTGAGTACAGCATGTCAGAACCAAACTTGGTGATGATTTATCAGACTGCCTCGTGTCAAAGCAGACTGCTTGGGCAAGTGAGGTTACAGAAAATGGGCTTTCGAGCCGCTTGGTTGGGAAGAAAGCTCCTGCAATAGCTAATACCCAGAGGGAAAGCACCAAAATTAATGTTACTTTACTTACTGCACTGCTAGAAGCTTCTCAGTTATGAAGAATGAGAGAAAAGCCTAACAACTGATATTGCATATAACTGAGAGCATCCAGAGGGGTTTGGTAGTTCTGCCAATTTCAATTTTTCCCTTTCATGCCTATTCTTTGATTCTGATGATGCCCCCTTCCCCAATAAATATACCTCCAAATAGCTTAGAAGCAAAACCACCAAACATCTGCCTTTATGGATCCTAACAAGTGGGAGAGGGGTCTCCTCTCTGTTTTTTCCTGCACCATCAAGCAGGATGGATTTGACTTGAAGGCTGGACTTGTTTGATTAGGTAGATATTAAGACCAGAAAGCTACAACTGGCAAAAGGCTGGAAGGCAAAAACGAAACTGCAGTTCCAGACTGCGAGAGGCTGTCTAAAACAGAAAGATCTGGGAAGCTTTGACTGCCATTGGTGTGTTTAGACCAGCAAACAAAAGCAGAAAAGCTCTCAGAACATGCTTATCTTTCTTGGAGCAGAGTGGCTGTCATCTTCTGCAGACCAAATGCTTCTGACTCCTCTACACTGTGGGCTGCCCTCTGTACCCCCGCGGGATTACCAGCTCCTATCACAATCACCAAACAGATATAAATCTAGATTTGAGCATTCATAATTCTCAGATTCTCTGAGAGCCCTCTTGTCCTTTAAACATCAAGAAGCATTTAGGGCTTAAAGCAGTTGAATATGTATGGCTTTGTCTTGCCATGCCAAGGATTCCTTAGTGAATGAAGAAAAGACATGTACTCCCTCCCTCTCTGCTTGCGGGGCACACTGCTCTGTGGATCACAAAGGGGTGGACTGGACTAGGGAGCAGTGAAAGCCACTGAAGGGAAACTTTTTAGTACAAACCGAGTTTGTGTTCTTTCAGAGCTCTCCTTTTAGGAAAGCTACCATTCCTAAATTTGGTTAATGAGATGTGTGTCATCATAAATTGATATAGTAATTATCTGAGATTAATCCTGTTCACATTGGGAAGCTGTGTGAGCTTTTTGATCTGAAGAGCTGTCTAAAAATGTGTTTATTCATGTATAATGCATCTGACAAGTGCTACAGTTGAGGAGAAGAGAATAATGAGACTGCATGAAAGACTTAAATTTTTTTCTACCTTCAATTTTACAGGGAGTTAGTTTGAAACATTTAATGGAGAGGTTAAATCTCCTGAACCCGTAGGCTGGAACAAGCCCACACAGTCCTGGCAGTCATTGTAACCAGCAATAGGGTCGAGAGGATATGAAAACTGAAGTACAATTCAGACTAGAATGATTTTAGAGAAGGGAGCTTAAGGGAAGGGGGAAATAAAAGAGAAGGTTTGCATCGACATAGCACCATACATTTTAACAGACTGTATCTAATTAGTAATCAAGGGACACCCCATTGCATCTTTACAAGAGGGCAGTGCCTTGAAAGTTGCTCCTCCTGCAAGAGCAGCTCCTGCTCTTCCTGTGCAATTCCAACAAACCATTTTGTTTCTCATTTGTCTGAGCAAGGAGTAACACCTCTACCAGCTCTATTTAGCTAATAACTGTGTAAGGTTTGAAGCATGGAAAATCTGGCCATGCTATCCAACTGACAAGAATTCCAGTGCATGCTTATGATACAGAAAACATGTCCAAGTTATGTGCTCTCACTTCTGTAGGCTGTAATATGTGTCACAAGAGCTCTGTCAGTTTTTTTCATCCCAGTTTTATTCAGAAGAAGCAAAAAGAACATGTGTAATGAAGCACCATTAAAGTTCTGGGGAAAAGAGCCTGTAATTTTAGCAAAGATTCTGTGATGTAAAGAATACAACACAGCGTTTCTATCTCTGGTAAAAGAACACAGCTCTGGGGTTTGGGATTTCAGTGCACTGTCATAACTGGAAGATGATGTTACAAAGATCTAATGGAAGACAAAAAAAATCACACAGGCATTATCATTATGTAGGGGCGAGGCAGGAGTCACTGAGCAGCATCACTGTGGCATTTACTCTGTGCTAGTAGGACACTAAAAATATTGCCTCTGTAAAAGGGGACAGAACGTCCTTTACGTGAGTGTGCTCGTGGGCGATTTGATGTAGCTTCCCTGACAAGTGAAATTAGAGGATTCGGCTGTTGGAAGAAATTAAAGGATGTTTCTTGATTCAGAAAAGAAAATTTTCTCGAAATCACTTGCCAGCTCATTAACGGGAGCTTGGTGTGACTATCTGTAAATATGACCTTAACCTCTACATTTGTAGGTGCATCTTTCAGAATGATTTTATTCCTGTTCACTATTACTGGCTGGGAAAAGCATGCAAAAAGGAAATTAAAAAATCAGTTGGCTCCAAATTGGGGAAGAAAACCCAACAGCTTTCTTTAAGGATCCTTTTGTCCCCAATTATTTCTTACAAACTGTGTAACAGCCACTAGCTGTGGCCGGTATTCCACAGCATGGATTATGATGCAGGAATCCTTCTGCTTGATTCTTGACATGTGAGTGAATAACTTTTACTTCAGAACAGGCCCAGTGTGAGCACCTGACCTCCCAAGCCCTGATGGACTGGAGCTCGGTTAACACATTCCAACAAGGTACAACTATCGGGGCTGGCTCAGCAAACAGCCAGTGCTTGCGAACCAGATGAAGCTGCCTTGTGAGCTAGCACCTGGTCCTACTGGGGCAGCTTGGCACTGGACCTGAAGGCATCTCAATGTTGAGAGGACACGATTCAATTTAGTCTGGATCTTTAACCACACCTTGAGTTAATTCTTTTTCAGATCAAAGCAGGTACCACACTAGCAAATGCTGATGCTGACATTTTAGCCAACACTTATTGCTTCATCCATTTATTTCCAAACAATCTCCTGGGGACATGAGAAGTGTTGACACTGACTTAAGCACCACCTGCATGAGTGGAGGACAACAGCATGGTAGACTGTTAGGCTTTACTTCCCACCCTAACACACTCCCTGTGTCTTCTTGAGGTAGCCTGAGTCCAGACAACATCAGCGTTGATGTCACTGCCCTCTTCTCAGCGTGATTCAGCCTGGGATACTACCTACCCAGATACCATGGGGGTGAGGACTTGTTGCCACGGATCTCAGCCGCTCCTCAGAGCCACACCTGAGTGACTTAAAAAGGGGATCATAACCTCTGGGGTTCAAGAAAAATAGCCAGTGAGACTTTCTACATGGGTATGGTATTCCCTGAAAGCGCAGGGCAGGAGGGAGGCAAGCCCAAATGAAAACTGGAACCAGCTAAACCAGGCAATGGCTTTCCTGTACCGCAGGCTGCTGGGAGGATGAGGTATTAGTTATTCTCTTACACAGCAGCTGTAATAACCAAACCTAGCAGATTAGGACAACCATCAATGGCTACACTAAGGGGAAAAAATGCTAACAAGACCTGTTTTAAGCCCAATGTGTACAAACAAAACAAATATAAGACTTTGGAAATGAAAACCAACTACTACTACAAAGAGCAGAGTACTGCTGAAGAGCTCCTGTGACGGCAGGAAATGCAGAGGCCCAAACAGGGAGATGTTCAGAGGGAACTTTTTCCCTGCAGAGTTTTGGGGGGAGACCTGACAGCACCACGTTATCTGATTGAGGTGGTATCTCAAGGATCAGAATTTAACAAACTCGTAATTTAAGGGCTTTTATGATGCTCAAGAGGGAGTGGCAAGTCTGACTTTAAAATCTTTAAAAGAAAAAAAGCGAATAAAAGAGGGGTGGTTTTAATAATTTTGTGACTCACGGTGTTAATTTAACCACCACCAAGGACTGATTTATAATGCAAGAGGCCAATCCAACCTAATGTATGGCTGTATTTTTCCATCTCCCTACCTCAAAATTTAAAATCTGTATGAAAATTACTGTACAAATTGGTTTCTGCCTCATCTTCCATAGCCTTGAGTGAAATAGACAATATTTATGAGAGTAGAGTAGGTGGGTGCAGAATTATATTCAAAGCACTACAGTATTCAGCTGTGAGATGACTGTGAGTCAAAAGTTTCAGGGCATTTAAGAACTATAGACTATTGAGGACATTTTTCCTACATTTAAAAAAATTTCTTTATTTGATAAAAATTTAGCCTGAAGGTGTTAACAGCAACTGTGCAAAACCCACCAAGGTCAGATATTGGGAAGAGTGGCTATGACTACAGAAAAGCATTAATCAGCAGATGCTGCAAAAGAAAAACAGTGCAGGTCTGGAAATGAAAGCAGGTTCTGCAGTGCAGCAGTGCCCAGGAGATACTACAAGCATCATTTCTACTGGAAGTGTGACTGGTGAAATCAGCGCAGAAGGATGCAGCTGAGATGCAAGCCTGAACATCAGCAAACCACATCACCAGAGAACAAGAACCTTCTAGTCACAAACCTACTCTGCCATTTTATTCTTTCTGTTCTTCAGAGGTTGGCAGTGCTTTAAATGGGAGGCCAAGCTACTGTAAGCAGTGTATTTACAGCATACTGCAAGGCATAAAGTGAGTGATAAATATACTCTGCAAAGAGGATCATTAACACTCAGCCTACTAGGAGTTGCAACTATTCAGGACCTTGAGCTTAAGTAGGAGAGGAAACACTGATTTGATAAGGTTTTGTTAAGGATGAGAACTCTCACTTACTGTCTCAGCTGAACACTCTATAAAGAATATTGCAGCTTTAAAGAGGTGGCTAGCTGATGCTATATATTGAATTCACTTAGTTCTGATTTCATTCAAAGTACCTTTAGACTTTAGGGAATAAATTACCACTATCTGGCAGTACAGCTGTAATATTTGCATGACACATCACAATAAACCCCACAGCGTGAATGGCTCAAATGTGACCCTGTCCAGATGTGAGAGAGAGGGCGTGGAGGGAGAAGAGTGGAACGACACATTTTCTCCAGAGATGCTTTTATCACTACACTAACCCTTGGAATGGTGCTGAACAGCAGTATGTGCACAGACTGTTCTTACTGCAGAAGAGTTTTAACTATTTGAAAACAAAACAAAGGAGCACTATAAAATTATCTGCCTGCGGTAGGGAGAGGGAAAGTTGCAGACACCCTTCTATCACATTTTAGATATTACAATAGTAAAATAAAAAACCACCACAACAAAACTACCCACATGATTTGGAATAAACCAGAAATGTGTCTAAGTTTGTAGCTATGACTAGTGCAAACAATTATATTCTGTATGAAAATCAGCTTTTGTTTATATGCAAAATAGCAAAATTGAAATAAAACATGTCCCCACCTCAGGCAGGTACGAGGAAACCCAAAAGATGAGACCAATACCAGATCTCAGAAAAAACTGCAGCAAGGATCAGCAACTTCACGTTTTTACTGGTACATGAAGTGCATGATGCCACTCCACAAACACAAAAATGTGGGATTTTAAAGTATTTTTTATATTGCCTAAGCAGATGTAACCTTGTAGCACAGCACAGAAAAGTACAGTCAGATGGTATGGCCAGTTTGGGACTGTAATACCTTTTCTAGGATTTCAAATATTGGAGCGAGACAAGGATTCAAAACTTGGAACTGTTCAAGCAGCTCTGCTTAGTATTCTAAACATGCACCACTTAAATAATTCAAATTGGACTGCGCAATGCAGCGCCTGCTAAGCTGGGAAGTCAGCTGAGCGTTGTGCTCACTAGATCAGATAATTTGAGCATGGGAAGGGCATCGTACAGTGCAGTGAAAATTATTTTTTTCCCAGAACACACTGGAAAGCAGCTACAAATTGAGCTGTAAAACCTGCAGGTATAGAGTGCTAAGAAGTGTCTCGTTATTTATTTGCTTTTTAAAGACACCATGTGTTACACTGGTATCAGAAAGCTTTCTAGAAGGTTCTCACCGGTAGCAGAGGTAGCCTAACAGCTGAGTCCGTCCTGACTGAGCAAGGTAACGCACATTCAGTGACCTTTAAGAACAAGCTTAAATCCTGTGAATTCAAGAAGACCTAGCAATTCACTTAAGGTTAGGCCTGGGATTACGTATTTTAACAAGGAACTGGGCCTTGGCACATAATCAAGTTCTACTAAACTCATGCCCCAGCATGGACACAGTTGAGCACTCCATCATTAGAAAAGTCACTTTTGTAGATGGAAGTGATCTGGCACAAACCAGTTCAGATCCACACTAGTGTAACATTAATTAGGGGAAAACTTATTTCAGGATAACACCATGATTTATTCACTGGAGCTTATTTTTCAACAGGGAGAAGATTTATAATGAACTGATGAAATCCATCAAGTATCTCTGCAGTTCTGACTCTGTCACAATCCCAGAATCACTAGCATAAGCTAGAAAAGCCTTTATGTTCCATTCCCACTACCACCAAGGGCAAACATGTTGTTAGCTCCAAACAGCAGAGAGCTAAGGCAGAAACTGGTAAAGATATTTAAGTATAACCACCTTTTCTTTAACATTACTGATGGGATGCTCTGTTAAATAGGTGCAAATCTGTAATGATTGATGTAAAGTGCATCCGATCACCTTTTATACAAACACCTTTCTACTGAATTGCCAAAGAAATTTGCTTTCAGCATTTATTGTTACTGCTGCTTCCCACACACCTCAGATCTAGCAAAACACACTTGACAAAGGTTCAAAGGGTTTTTTTCTAAACTGCCCATGCTAATTGTAGCATCTAGCACAAGCCTGTAGGAAAAAGTTTGTTCTTCTCCTTTCAAATTCCCCACTGTAAACTGAAAACCTCTTTTGAAGGTTTTTCAGCCTGAGAAATGCCTAGAGACTTTGACATTTAAGAACAGTGATCACACAATGGAAGCAAGCAGGTCTAGCATATGGCTCAAAGGCAGAGATGTTTGCACGCTTCCTGAGCAGAAAAGAGGTAAGTGCAGTTACCTTCAGCTTTCAACGCTGACTTCGCGTGCCCTATGGCTTCCCATGGAGAAGGAATGTCCAGGAACACAGCATCTGCAATATTTGAGACACCAAACCCATTTTTGCAGACATCCTGGTTGGTCACGGTGACCAGATGCTCCACACCATGCTCCCGAAACTCCTCCCTGGCCTTCTCAGCTCTCTGTTGGTGGAACTCCACCGTGTACAGGTGTCCTGTGGGAGCCACTGTCCTGATGAGAGCGTGGGAGAGGGACCCGCTGCCCGTACCTGGAAAAGAAAAACAGCTTATGAAATGCCTTTTGACAGGGCTAAACATCAGAATGGAGGTTTTCTCCATTAGTCCTCCCGCTTGAACGCTTACTCAAAACCAAAATGAACAGAAACCACTGGTTAAACAGTCCTTCCTTCACAAGTAGAGGGGGACTAAATTACCCAGGAAACAGTCTTCAATAATTAATTAAAAATCTGGCAAACTCAGGACCTGTCCTAGGTCAAAATAATGCCAAGGGTCAGCTGTAGCTCTAACAAGTGCCAGAAGAGAAGGCTAGGAAGTAAACACAACAGGAAATCTTCAAGGAAATTAATCAGAGTTTTTCTCCAAGTGCCAGACTCTTCCAGATTGAAAATAGATGATGGAATATTTTAACATATTTTCAAAAGCTTATACTTCATTAAAACAAAGAAAAGATGGTGGCGAAGGTCCAAGCTTGAAAATCCTATTGACATTCATGCAACCAAACGGCCTTTGGGATTATGGAGTCTGTTTGCCCAGGCCTCTCAGGAGACACCGGCCATCCTCAGCTCCCACTGGAGTTGTCCAGAACTAAGGCCTCTTGGCTTCCTGCAGTCACACTGACCAAATGACCTGATTTCACAGGTGACTTACATACATACAAGCTTACACAACCATAACAGTCTCATGAGATTCATCACAGACCTGAAATTGTATGTAAGTAGAATTGCCATGTACAACCACGGACTATTTTTTCCTTTTTTTTAGTTGGATAATTTAGGAGACTTATTTTTAATGATCCACTGGCGTATTAAATAGATGAATGACTAATAACCGATGTTTCCACTGAAGAAAAGATACACATACCAATTCACACTGCAAATTACTCACTTGAGTGGCATTTAACAGAATAACTCCCCAAACTCAAAACCTCACAGCAACCCAAATCTGTGTTTATTGATTTATAATTTGGTACTTGGAACACATTTCTCCTGTAGAAAGAAAATCTATTTCTAGCTATCTTCAATGACTGTTGAGGCTAAATTTCAGCCTGAAGCAAGTTCTTTCAACTAGCATAAATCTTAAAAAAAAACTTATAAAGGACAGAACCTAAAGTACAGAAGTGGTGGAGAAAGCTCAGAAATGAGTAGAAAGGAAATTAATTAGGGGACACAGGGGCTGGTACAGCTGCTTAATTGGAGCAATACTTTCCGTAACTGTGCAGGAAGTCAGAGTTTACTTACGGATCCAAGGTTCTTGCCCTCTAGTCACATAAGGGGAGAAACACTGTCGTGGCACTGTATTTAATCTGACAGCTCTGAAAGGGGAGCCATTCAGACTATAAACAGAGCTCAGAGCCTGTGTTTGCCACCAGATCAACCAACTGCACTGTGGAATCCGCACTGCTCCTCTGATTCCCTCTGGGAGGGCTCTGACCCCAAGGGGCAGGCTAGCACACCCCCCCACCCCCCCATGAGAGATTAGATGAGGCAGGACCTACAGATTTTAGTATGGGCTCCAAAGAGATCCAAGGGAAGAGAGGAACTGTGACACACACATTTAAAGTGAAAATCCATGCATTCATGTCAGCATTAAAGCAAACAAAAGGCAAAAGACACATACATGTGCACAGATGAAAAACTACATGGTCATGGGGCTTGTAGGCTCTAAATGTCACCATAAACTTCTCCCTGGTCAAGAGGTGTAATGGTAGCACAGCAGCCTGTAAAAACTCAATGATATATGTGCATAGCAAAGAAATAGCATTTCATTGATTTTTTAAGTGGGGTTTTTTTTAATGTCAAAAGCAGGGAAATGTTGTTCACAGGATGCTAAAATGACTGAAATTCTGCCTTTACATTTCATGCCAGAAGGCAGGATTGCACAACTGAGAACTTTTGCAAATGGACGGAATTTAATTATTTTACTCTCAAAGGGGCAATGCTGCACACTTTCTGCAGCTTTCTGTGCTCATCTAAAGGAGTGAACAGAAGGCCTGTCAGCACAGCTGGGCTGTAAGCAGGAGAGAGAGGCAGCTTGTGCATGTATCCAGTTTCCTTGTTCATATTCTTTTACATTTTTAATCACTTTCCTTTTAAATCTGCTCTTAAAACCACCACAGAAGATACTGTTTGTCTCCTTCCTAGGAAAACCCATCACGATTTTTCTTGTTTGTTTATTTTCTGGTGCTCTTTTTTTTATTCACAAACACTCCAAGCCAAACCCTGAGCTAAACCCAGGATGTGGAAAGTCACCACTTGCAGGCATATTACAGACTGAGCCTTTGTTAAAGAAGGTTGCCAGGAATTATTTATTGTTGACTGGCTGCCGCAAACATGAGAATAATACACACGTATCACATTTTAACATATCAAATTCTGTGACACTAACATCATTAATGAGAGTATTTCTGAAGATGGTGCCTGCCTTCTCTGTGACAACACTCTCAAAACTGGAGGAAACAAAGAACAAGATGGTTATGAATCACCCACCATTGCAAAACCTCTCCCTGAAGAGATGCCAGATCCTGAACCCAGTCCTGTGAAATGATGAAGACCCTCAACTCTTACCTGACAGTTCAGCACGCTTGATGTGATTCATTAAGAGTATGATGGTCTGGCAGTTCAGCATGAGTCTATACGCAACACAACCCCTAAAGCCCAATTAGGACTATCTACAGGAGGCAGAGGTTCAACCCTAGGTTTCTGTGATGTTGTAGTAGGGGAAATGAGTATTTATATTCACTTTCTCCCCTGAGAATCTGCAGCATCCAATATTCGAGCCCTCCCGCCACCTTAATTCCCTTTCAATTTCTCAATTCCCTTCTCAATTTCAAAATCATGATGGAAAAAAAGCAGCATCCAACAAAATATGACTCAGAGTCCTAGGCATAAGTTTGGAATAAGTTTTAGTCAGATTCAGGTCTCCTTGGGAAATGAAAGATATCCTTAGCATGATACAGATTCAGTCAGGGAACCAGCAAAACTCAAGGAGTACTACTGAAGACATGAACTAGAATGCTACCAAACCTGAAATATCATAGCTGAATTAGCTGTACCCAAATAAACCAAAACCCTGAATGCTCAAAAATGATTATTTTGCATCAGAAGAGGCAAGTTAAGAATTGGATGGTCTTCAACAGATGTTCATTCTCACGTAAGTGTGGTGAAATGCCTGTGTTTCTGAGTTGAGATCGGAAGCAGAAGATAAGACAACTTCTAGAACAAGTAACAGCTTATAATTTTTATACCATGATACTTGCCTTTCTGACAGCTTGCACTATAAATAGCCTTGGAAACTGATTGCTCTCTGCCACGGGACAATGCCCATTTAACTACAGCAGATTAATCATGAATGGACTCTACAGAAGAGAGGTAAACCGACCGTAATTCAAACTGTACTGGAGACACTCTTAACACCACATAGGCTGTTTCAGAGTTCACTTAGGTGAGCACGTAGATCACCATGTGGTCCCCAATATGTCATATTCACAGCTCAAATTCTGAGGAGGAGGCACCATGTAGGGGATCAGCATGTAAAAACCCCTGGAGTTAGGTGGCTACTGACCCTGAAGACGCAGCAGCCTTCCCTTCTTGGGCTCAAGCACACCCTGTTCTTCTGGTACATCTAAGCTCAGGGGAGTTTTTTCTGCCCTCTCCAAAGGCAATGAAAACACTGCAGTTTTAGAAGGACTTCAATCTTAAAAAGTGGGCACCTAGATCAAACACTCTAGCTACTGATACTTGCAGCCAATAAAGTATTGATCAGAACTCCCTGATCACTCCCCTGACCTCAAACAGATCTGTTCCTCTCACTTCCTGCTTATTCAAGTGGCAGGTTTTCCACAGAGAAGCCTCCACACGTCAGCCATCTTGAGACAATGTCCATCTTAAGATTGCTTCTCACCTTTTCAAAGCTGCAGTGGACAACATCTGAGCTGTTCAAGAATAATATGCTATTTCAACACAGTACAGATACACATCAGAACACTGTCAAGAGAAACATGAGTATTACCACAGCATCCAGCATAGCACTTGACTGATAACCGAGTAACACCAGTGTTTTCTGTTTAGTCTGGTTTTCTTATTGCAAAGGATATTTGTCTAACCTCCTGGAATCTCACCCATGCTATAAACCTAAGTGACCCAATTCTGTGTTCCACCACATTTCCTCATTGCAGGCTACCGCTTCGCTAGTCTTCCTTAAAAATTTCTCACCATGACTGCTTCTTTTTAAACAAGGAACTGCAAAGTGTGATTAGGACCTATAGATGCTCATAGCAGCACTCTTAAGTGCATATATAGGTTCATATTGCTTGAAAGAAGGAAAAGTGAAAAGTATGCAAGGTATTATTTAGTACTGGGTCTCTACAATATCTAGTAGCATTTTAATAGAACTGAAGCTTCAAAATTTGGCTGAGATTCTAAAATGAGTAAATACAACAAAACAATGACAGTGTTGCTGTATGTGTCTCCTAGCGACAGCACTTAGACCTAGCAAATAAGACAGGTCATGAGTTAGACATGAGAATGGAAGGAGCCTCAAAAGCAAAGGAAAATTAATCTTTAGACAGAGCTAACAACTCCACAGCTAATATCTGTCAAGAAACACTGAACAGTAACTGCTCACTGTACATGACAAGTTTATGTGACAGGAGAATTGTTATTAATTTTCAGCAAACGTATTAAGATATATTAAGAATCTGATGGAAACTAACCCAAAGACCTTACTGTGAAGATAGTCAAGGGCACAAATCATGGTGGCAGAGATGTGACACAGCAAGAACAGGGAGAGGAGGAGAGGGAGGGGAAGAGTTTCAAGGACATGAGCTGGCAGCTGAATGGGGAAACAGCAAATCAAGAAGTTAGCTTTACAGAAGATCAGCATTCTCCTGCTCATCTGTTGTGGGCACCATACTGAAACAGGTATTTTAGGCAGCAGACTTTAGGTCAGGGAGGGCCACTCCTCAAAGAGTTGGGGGAAGATGAGTAGGGAAGTTTTCAAGGTTGACACTGCCTACAAAAGGAATGGGAATGGGAAGACTGAAAAGGATTTTTCCATGGAGATTAAAGAGTTGGAATTCTTTAGGGAGGGACCTTCTGCAAATGGACATAATACTGTCAAGTTCAGAGCTGCATGAGAAACACACGTGGTGGTCAGGTGAAATGATAAGATGAAAGTGAGAACACGAAGTCTGGAAACAAATGCCTTAGGGTACGAACAGCATTTCACATCAGCTGGAGGTCAGCCACAAGTCTGAATACATTAAAGTGATGCCTCATGTGGCCACAGTTTTGGTTCAGTTCTTTGGTCTGTCAAGAGAATACTATGCTCTCTGATGTTTGTACTGAGGCCTTTCTAATGCTTCAGAAGGTGCTATGCAATGATCAGCTCTTCAAATTCTTCTCTCAACTCTAACCTGAACAGCTGCTAAGACACAGATAAGGAAGTCATTATAAAACATAGATGTAATTAGTATGAGCATGTTCCAAAACCAAATTAATACTTAGAAACTTCGGCCTGTACTTTACACTAAAGACAGAGCTGCAAACAGTTTACATATACTTATGCCACAAACACTGTAAAGACATGAGCAGTATTTCTCAAAAAGGCTATAAGCTTCTGAAGAATCATAAGCATACAGCTGACTTGCTGGGACTCACTCCACAAAAAACTATTAAACATTTATTGAGTAGCCATTAATCATTAAGTCACAATTAATTTTTTATGAGTGTACTCTTAACAAAATCTATACCTGGGCTGTGAGTTTGAAATTTTCATAATTGTTTTTGAGAAGCTCTAGTGTAAGGCTGGTGAGCAGCTCTCATTACTCCTCCACAGAGAAACCATGAGAACCCAGAATACTACTCTCAGTCTCCAGAAATCCAGTCCGTGGGCTCAGAAACCCATTGCTGTGCTGTGTGGCAATGAACAGGGTTTAGCAATTTTTAATTTGGGATTTTGCTGAAGGGAAATGAAAAATCCAATTAACATTTTTGCTCATGTGAGACTGATTTTGTTGAATGCTGAAGGATCACTGGGATGGTGGTTAGAATAATACTTTTGACTAAATTACATTTTGTCTAAGTATAATGCTCTATCAAAACCAAAATACTTTTGAGATTTATTAGATTAAATGAGGTTTCACAGTGCTGTACTGCATTTCCTGAGTAATTTAGAGGGTTAGGACAGACACTTGCACAGGTCTCACCAGGGAAACAGGAGAGTAAAAAAGCCTGGGTACCTGAAGACTGGAAAGAAACAAAAAAGGGTTCCACACACTTTTGTTTGGAAGAAATATCTGTAAGTTTTTGTATTGGTTCCAATGTGGCATAAAAATAAATGCAAAAACCTCAACATTCATTGTCAAATGGAGTTGTTACGCTACAGGCAGCTGTAATCACTGGAGTGAACATAGCCTTCCCAGGAAAGATGACATCAGGATTAGTTTTGGAGAGTGTGGTAACACAAAAAACCCCCAAACTTTCAGCTTATTCCTTTAACTAGGCAGTGGCTGCACATGCAGTGAACGCAAATGGCATCAAGAGTTACCTGACGAGAATTCACACTACCAGGCCACCCACAGCAGGTATTTTAGAAGCTATCTCAAGGTTCCTTTAATTCTGGAAGGATCAGGCTGTTAAAGTCTGTATCAGAGTGGGGAATCCCCAGACCAGGGACCAATGCTTTCAAGAGGTCTTAGCTCCAGCAACAGTGCTAATAGTTTTTAAATCTCAACAAAGATTTATACAGAAGACAGAAAAAAGGATCCTATTCCTTCACCTCCATCATGAAACATCAGATTCTGAGTTTCCTTACAGCCTCAACAGAGTATGCATGGATCGTTTTAATTACGCATGCACTGCTGACAAGTATGGTTTTTATGTATTTAAGATTATTAAAAATGGTAAAAAACTATATTAATATGTTTATAACATTTATGACAAATCATGACTAGTATATTTAAACTGCATAATTAATGAGATATAAAATTAAGCCTCCTGGCTACTCAACTGAATATTTCTCATTGCATGCAAAAGATCATTTACACTGATATTCGCAGCATTACACTGTAACACAGAGGGCATTTCATCTTACTTTATCAATTCTTTCTTCATACAGGTGTGGAGACTGATCCACAATTCTGCTTGCTTACACTGGGTAAATGCAGGGCAGGCACTCTTCCACAGTCTAATTAGTAAGGCGAGGGAAAGAGCCTGGCCTATTTACCATGCCTGCTTTGCCAGTCTGTACAGCAGCTATGTGTATCAGCTCAGTTCCAAATAATAAAAAAGACAGACCTCCGTGCTAATTAATGATCAAAATACAGCTAAAACCAGTACCAGCAGGAAGCAGACTCAAATGTCATTTACTAGACCAGATTTCCTGCCTTGTTGGTATTAATTGCCATTGTCTAGGCCACACAAGGTTAATCTAGAACTAATGATTTTGGATCACTGAATACTGTCTAATTTAGGATGGCACCAAAGTAGGTTACATCATCACACTAGAGGCTCCAGTTGTCAATACCTGTACAATTTTTAATTCAAATCACTACTTCTGGTCAGTTGCCAGTAAATTTGCAGTAAGATCTCTTACTTCAAGGTTAACTGGATGAATTTGATGCAATACTCTTTCTTTCATTCTTTCACAGATTCACAGAACTGCAGGGGTTGGAAGGGACCTCCAGAGATCGTCGAGTCCAGCCCCCCACAAAAGCAGGTTCCCTTTCTTCATGAACACTGAATCTTTCAAGCAACACAGGCAAAACTATAGTAATAGAACTGTTCACTTTTCCTGGAAAGCTGCATGAAAATAAACCAGGTGACAGTTTCCCATTAACAAAAAGGATTGTTTGTGGCTATGACTTTTGACTCATAACATTTTTGGGAATCTGGATAGGTTACCTCATCAAGTGTTTCCATTTCTTAGCTGTTTAGATAAATGAGCTTTAAACATTTTCACCCTCTCTAGGTACATTTGATGCTACTGAAAACATTTTATGTGCAGCTCTGCACTTTAACATTCACCTATTCCCAGTGAGGCAGGACATGGAGCAATTCACATTCTCTGCCACCCTGAATAATTTGCTGTGTTTATTTTTCCCATCCTGTCTAAACACAGCAGGGAGGGGAAGAGGTGAAGAGCTGCCCAATGAACAATACTGCTGCTTCCCATGACAACCCTAGAAGTGCCTGATCGTCCTGCAAACCAAATTATAAACTCATAGGACCCAATCATTTTAGCAGTACCAGAGGTTTCTGCATATGGCTTTGCCTGTTTCAAGTGCTGCTCTGCAGGAAGCAGTTCCATATACCACCTGTTTCTTAGTGGGTGCAACTGGATGCAGGGGTAAGTGGCACTCAGATGTATTGGAAAGCGGTCATTACGCTCAAAAAGCTGCCCAAAATTATGCTTGGGTGGGAAGAGGACATGTTAAATGCAATTAAATGCAGTGCAGCACAATCCTGTCACACTGATCCTTTGCCATATCTAAGCTTGAGAGGGAAGTGTATTAAAGTGCTTCGTAAAAACGTCAAAGGAAACAGCCAGAAAAAAACACGGATAAACTCCTTCAGTTCCATGTTTTTTCAGACTACAGAGATGCACTCAAATCAAGCAAGCCTCATACTGCCTGCAATAATAAAGTATGAAGGATTATAAACTGTATTTAACCAGGAAAATATCTATTAATATAGAATTTCACTTCTTACTTCCAACTTAAGCAAAATCAGAGAAGCTGTAAGAAAATAAACCAAGTTTAGAAGCAAAACACAGCCTTGTGGTGAACACATCATCCATTGTATTATACAGCCACAGTGATTTTGCATGTAGTTGCAGTTATACAAGTAGATCACACTTTGGAAGAGAAAGATGAAATATACATACTGAGATGGTATCACATAATATAAATACTGCTGATTTATTTCACTTACTAGTTCAACACCCTATCAGAGTCTCTTTCACTGGGTTATCTCAATGTTCTCTGAAACTGCAAATTCAAAGTCTATATTTTTATTCAAATAATGTATTTTAAAATATTTTTAACTAAGTTTTAGAAAAAGGGAAGAAAAATGTTTATACATGTATTCTGTGAAGATAAGATGAATTAATCAAACACATACTCAAAGGGGTACCCATACATGAGGCCAGCATACTGAGGAAACGTTACTTGTTGAAGAAACAGAAGCTGGTATTGCATGCACATGAAATAGAATTACTCAGTGTGTAGGCTGGGAAATTATATCACAGCGGAGGAAAAAAGCCTTTTTGCAAAATATAAAGATAAGCCTGTTTTTTCATCAAAGTGCTGGTGTTAGTTCTTAATAAAGGATTTCAACATATTATTACCTGATTCGCAGACTATGGAGCCTGGCTTCAGTTCTAACATCATGGTGATTATAGAGATGTCAGTGGAATACAGAATCTGTGTCCTGTGCGGAAGATTCATGGTCCACAGTTCTGGGGTTGGGTGAAGAATAAACACCCACCCTCCTTTACTGCAGGTCACTCTGGAGCCATACTTCTTGCCTATGAGGTCCATGGAATGCCTGATGACCCCGTACTTAGTCTGGGTTACGGTGCCATGCTGGACTTTCACGGGAAACATGGACTCGTGGCCCAAGAACACAATAGCTGTGTCACCATCCTTTATCGTATCTCCATACTCAACAAAACTCATTGTGTCAGTCTTGTAGTTGGCTGATGGCTGTCAACTAGAAAAGAATAAATATGTTAGGAATCTTCTGCAGAATCACGATGGAGCTGAAAATACTACAGACATAAACCCAAGTAATTTTATTTCCCTGATACAGAACAAAACCACACTGTGCAAATAAGACGTTAACAAGGGAACTCCATGAAGTTCAGGGACCTCCCCCCTGCTGTACTCTTGATCCAATTAAAAGCAATGGAAAGATCACAAAGAGTTGAATGCAACCAGTACTTTTCCCATTTTATGGTACATTTTAAAGAAAATTTAGGAAATACATTATAATTTACTCAGCCTGCTCCACAATACTACTGAGAAACTTGCAAGGTAGTACCAATTTCAACACTTTGTTCAATTCCAGTTCACAAGTTCTCAGACTATGTTGTTAAGCAGTTAACTTTCATTTCCAAATGCTGGCTTATCCCTTGGTGATTTACAACATAAGACAACTGTTGCTTGCCTGGACAATATTCACTAATTTGGGCCACTAACAAAGTTTAGGTGAAAGTTTTCCAAATTAAGTTTTAGAGATAGAGGTTTAATTCTGCTTTAATTCATGCATAAATTTGACTAACTACATGGGAGAAAAAAGAACATTGTGGCCCTTAATTTGCTGTTGGGGTGCAAAGTAATTGTCTGGGAAGTGATCTGTGCTGCAACTGAATGCAAACATCATTTGCAAGCTCATGCAAACACGTCTATCGCTTTAGCCTCATGGTCTGAGAGCTGTTTAGAGAATTACAATTAAATTTTGCTGTCTTTGAGAAGACAAGCTGAAAAAAATTATAAAGCAGCTTACAATAAAACCTGGCATTGCCGTTCAGATTAGGCAGCTAACGAAGCTGCAGGTTGATCAGTTGTAGAAAGAATTGTTTAATGAAGTAATGCTGATCCCAAAGTTAGAAATAGAAACAGAAGGCTTCAGAAGTCAGATTTCTGGTTCCACAAGAGAATTAAAAGCGGCATTACTTTTAGTGTCAGAATAACAATTTGATTACAGCACTTCTGTATTGAATGTGTAACAGCTTCATCCTACTTCATTGTTCTCATTACAAACTTTTAGTTCTAAAATTCCAGTCCGCTTTTGTTGACCAAAACTCATTGTAGTTCAGTTTGTTGTTAAGCAGCTAGATTTATAATTTTTCCACTGCAGTCACCAAGAGTGATAAAACAGATGTGCTTGTGGCCAAACCTTCCAAAGCTTATGACATGCTTATTATTGCATAAGGTATTCAGATGCCAAAGCAGAATAGGCCTGTCTGGACATATGGTGAAATAGTAAGAAAGGCATCCCATGACTTCAGAAATGTATACATATACTGGCCAGCACAAATGTTTAACTGTGTTCTGCAGCTTGCACCTTCTGAGTATGTTCGTGTATTGATTTTTCATAAATGACATTTGTAGTTGAGACATTTGTCTCCTTTGCTCTCTGGGTAGTGCGTAGGCTTCTTGGTACAGTATCACTTGTGCCTCATCGAGCTGTGGACTGGGAGCAGAGGAGTTGGTGGCAAGGGGTTTAGGGGTTTAGGACTGTTCTATGGGCCTGCCATGACTGCAGGGACCTGAACTCAATGACCCAGGCGATCTCTCGCAGCCTCACAAACTAACACGCTAAAATGTGTGTTCCCTTCGACCAAAACCCAGACACACCTCTCCCTCTCCTGACCGGCTTCCACTCTTCCTCCTCGAGAAGGCCGGCGGCTCCACATGGTAGCTGGGGAACCTTCTGAGGGGGAGACATGCACAGCCGCCTCACCTCCCCTGCAGTGCATGCCGCCCCGCAACATGCAGGCTGGTGAATCCCTACTTGGCCACCCGACCCAGAAAGGCTGTCCCCGACCCAGGGCCTCCCGCCGTCCCCGGGAGACGTTTCCCCCCGCGCCCCCTCAGCCGCAGCCCCGCTGCTGTGCGGTGGGCAGCAAAGCCGTTTCCGCGCCTCGGGAACGCATGAGCCCGTCGCGGCGGACCCGGGAACTTAATGGCTGCTCCGGGGTCGTGTCCAGGGTTGGCTGATTTAATTCAGTACTTGCTGAGGCGGGGTAAAAGCACAGACCAGGCGGGAAGGGGAGACAGCCCGCCGGTGGGGCCAGAGGAGGGACGAGCCTGCAAGAGCAGTACTAACCCGTGACGGGCCCGAACAGCAGCTCCGCAGGGAGTCCTCGCCCCAGGGCCCCGCCACTCCTCAGCATCCCGCGTCCCCCCAGCTGCCACCATCTCTCCCCATCCCCAGAGCCGTTACCTCCCGGGGCTGCGCCCCGCCAGCAGGCCCGGCCCGGCCCGGCTCTCCTCACACGCGGTACCCGCCCAGCGCCGCCTTCCGCCCCGGTCGCAGGCTGCTGACGCTCCCGCCGCCTCCGCCCCCGCCAAGCCCTGCCTGGAGTCGGGGAGTCGCCGCTGCCGCCGGTACTCGGCGCGGCCGGCCTCGGCTCCCTGTGGCCGGCGCCTCAGGCACCGGCGCCTCAGGCACCGACGCCCGCAGCTCGATCAAGGCACCGGCTCCTCAGCCTTCCGCTGACCGACCCAGCCTCCCGTCCTCCCTGCGCTCCTTGTCGGGTCCCTGAGGGCGGGGGGACAACGACGACGATCACCGATCGCCTCCAGCAGCCCTCCGAGCCGGCCGCGGTGGGCCTGCCTGGGCGAGGGGTAGCAATCCCGGCCGGCTGCGGGGCCGCGAGGGTGCGGAGGGGCTGTCGGCATTCACCGCGCCGCTTGGTGAAACTTGAGGGGTCCCCGTGGGCGGGGGGTTGCTGCCAAGGGCCCTGAAGGTTATCGGTGAACCTGATGGGAACTCGTGTTTGTCACCCATCAAGCGCGCGTTCAGGGAGTCTTGAGGGCTGATGCCAGCAAGGGTGAAGCCCCGTCCCCGGGGCATGGCGCTGCCTTTGCCATCAACAGACCCAGACTCGCCTCCGACGCCTGGGCTGGCGGGTGCCAGAAAGCTCTGCCAGCCTTTCCCAAGGGAGCCTGCTTGGGGGAAAGGCAGCTCAAGGGCAACCAGCCTCTTCATATGGGTTTCGTAAGGCTGTAGGAGAAACCAGGATGTGGGCTCAGAAGCAGTGTAATCATTCTCTAAACCCCAAATAGCATAGTACTGACTCCTACTTCTGTCTCGTGTTTAGGACTGAAGTGATGTGGAGAGCCCAGTGTGCCCTGATGATATGGGGGATGTAGTCAGGAGGCAAGGAGGAGCAAAGGAAGAGAGTATCCCCTCATCTGCTTTCATGAAGCCCAGGCCACCTGGCATGGGAGGATAATAGAGCAGAGAGCATGTGGATCACCCTGGACGTGCAGGTAACAGTCCTGGCTAAATCTTAACACTCTTGTGTGTTACTGTGTTCACCAGTAACCTGTAATAAATAGTGGAGAAAAAGTCATCCTTCCACAACCAAGAACACAATAACAGAAGGCTGTTTAGATGACAACTTGTGATTTCTTTAATGAATGTGATTACATCAAGCATAAAGGAATTTCTGACCATTACCTTCAGTAGGAACATAGTTTTTGTTATGCTGTTGACCTGCCCATATCATAATTGCAGTAGTCTTTGTTATTTAGTTATGAAACTCTCTTCCATCTAATCTAAACATAATGTATGCAGTTTCAGAGGTTTCTTAAACTGCGAACTCCTACTCATCTGTTTTTCTGACTGGCAATCATGGCTTCACTGTGCTTTTATATTTGCACCTACCTTGGGGTT
Organism: Porphyrio hochstetteri; assembly: GCA_020800305.1. Lineage (NCBI taxonomy): Eukaryota > Metazoa > Chordata > Aves > Gruiformes > Rallidae > Porphyrio > Porphyrio hochstetteri. The sequence continues at coordinate 60,319,554 of CM036908.1, read as the reverse complement.
TTTTTTTCTGTAATTTTTAGTGTCATTGGTTAGATTTGTCATTGTTTATGTTCTTATGTCCGTCCTTTCCCATGATGTATTGCTGTTCACTGTGAGCCTGACTGTATGCAAGATGAACACACTCAGGAACTCCTAGTTTCCACAGGCACTCAGCTCACGGAAACAATCAGTGATTTTCAACAGACTGCCTAAGCAGTGTATAAAAATACACCAAGGATAATAACTACATGAATACATTTTACGCAGTAACTGTAAATGAGAAAAGTTTTACTTGGGAAGTTAAGCAGATGCAGCTATAGCCAATTCTTTTCATCTACTGAAACAGGAGTGATAATGTTTAATTTTCAAATGCTGTTTAGTTGTCAGTTAGGGATCGGAAACAATTCAGTTGTATGTAGCAAACCACTTTCTCTTGCTGTTTCTTGATTTGGGATATTTTTCTAGACTTCCAAGATGTTTATCCCCTAATTCTTCAGGTTCATCTTATGTTCACATGAGTAATTTCAGAAGATGCATTCACTTGCTAACACCCATCTCCTCTTGCAGTTTTACACTGCACAACATGTATAATTAAGCCTCTGAGGAAGTTTGCTGCATGGCCCATGATTAACTTCCCTTAATTCTTCATTGTTAAAGCTCACTGCAGAGATCTCTGGAGTAATCACCCCACCTTTCCATCCTGAAGTGTGCAATGGCAACCTAGGGTATAAGTTAGGATGCACCAAGATATCATCCCAGCATGGAAAGTACATGTTGGTGCCTTTATCACAGTCTAGCAGGCCATACAGGCTTATCCAAAGAAAGTATTCTCTCAGCAGATGAGCAAGATAAAACAGTTGATCAGAGGCTGTTGACACACTGCACAGTATCTATAATTAAGTCACTAGGGAAGCTGGGCTGGGATGCTGTAACAGAGGTAGGATCCAATTTACACACAGCTTTCAGCAAATCTTAAAATGCTGTCTGAATAAAACCCAGTGAGGTAATAGCTACTTCTGATTTACTGTGTGCTAGAATTTTGCCAAATAAAGGTGAGGAAAAGGGGGTAGAGGGTGCACTGTTTATTAAACATGTACATTGGGTATATTTTAGTTGTTTTCCGTCCACGGCTGTCTTTCCATGTCGCCTTTTCAGACAGAATGGATCTCTTTTGTGAAGAAGAGGTGTCTGTTTGTGTCGGAAGTGCTATAATGAATGGCACATTGAGACCATTTATAATACCTATAATGACTGGTATTCCCTGCTCTGCGGGACGGGGAGGGAAAGAATGCATCCAGTGAATAGAAATGGATCCTCGGAGTTTGGTTCTTGAGGTGACCTTGGCTCCACAAATCTACAGAACAATTATAGCACAGAACAGTTGATTGCTTCTCTGTTTGGGTGGCAATAGCTTATGGAATAAGACAGAAGGAGCCTTCGGTACATAACCTGATATGCTGCTCTTTTTTTTTTTGGTGAAGAAATAAGGTAAGAAAATGCCCCTAGTTTAATTTCTGTTGTTCTAAACTAAAAATATAAACTGAGTGTTTTACATTAAAAAAACCCCAACAAATCACAATCAAGACTGTTTTTGCAGCTGAGGTCATCCAGCAATATTACATTTATTTTGGGGACTCTGGGTATGATTTTAGACCTACATTAATTTAATACTTGCTTAGCGATGGCATTATTTGCAACTCACACTATTCTCAAGCGTGTCATGGGATACTAGTGAAACATGGGAAGATTTTGTGAGGTTAAAAAGGCAGAGGAGACCTAGAGAGAGGATTTGTTCTTTGATCCAGGAGATAGGAGATCAGACTTGCACAGATGCCGAGCCCTTGGCTTCTCCTGGAGAGCTGTGTACTCAGCATCTCTATCAGACCTGGAAGAACTTGGAAATCTGGATGGTAGCCAAACACAACACGTTTTTATTTGAAGCAATCTATGCTTTTTAGTTTGTAATGATTTCCCCTATATTTTTTAAAAAAATATTTAAATCCTAAGCAATTCTGTGAAGCACATACACTTCTCGTTGTTGGGGTGAGGGTACTGGTTGTGGTGCTGAAAGAATTGTGCTGGGGAAAGAGTCTCCTGGCACTCACGGCTTATGTCAAACAAAGCAGCTCTGCGACTCAGATCCGTGTTCACATGGGTAAGTACACTCTGTTTGGACAGGAGGATAAACGTGGGTTCTGCTGTGAGAAATACACGTCAGAGAAAGATAAAGGAACCATTATGTGAAGGTGAAAGTCAGATCAAGATAGCCATTCACGTTGTTAATATATTCGTTTCGGCAAACACCGCGATTCTCGGCTGCATCTCGGCTCTGGGGCAAACCCCGCTCAGTCCTGCTGAGACCAGTGGAAAGCCGCCATTTCATGAATTCTGGGTAAGCTTTAGGCAGGTCAAACCCCAGCTTTCCTGCTTCCACCTTCAGCGGGAGACCAGCCCCTCGCCAACAAAACTTCCGACTTTTAAAAATTCTCCTCAGAAATAAGAGCAGGAGGCCAGTTGTGCTTCACACCACCCCCCCACCTCCTTTGAGGTTAAACTACACAGTGAGCCCACAGCCTTACAGGTGGGGGGGCACGGGGTGAGTAGCAGGGCAAGCAGCAGGTCCGTCTGCTGCTCTGGGTTGCTGGGGGCTGAGTGCCTCAGCCACAGCTGTGCCAGAGGCTGCTGCCATGCCTGCTCGGGGGCAGTTAATCCCTTGCACGGCTTGAGGCACACAGGTGCAGGTGCTACAAGAGGCCCTGTTTCTGTGGGGTGGCCTCTTTACACCCAGTGCTGAGTCCTCCACCAAGGTGCGAAGCCTGAAGGGCAGCGGGCCACACTGGCGTGTGAAGGCACCGCCACCTGTGGACGACCCTGAGCCAGTGGAACACGGACATGGATTCCCGCTCAGGCTTTCGTGTTTAACCGAGGCCGCCGTTGCCTCTCCGCTGCGAGACGCAGCCCCGCCAAAGCCCCACCCAGACCCCCACTCGCCGCCCCGAGGCCAAACAAAATGGCGGCAAGCCCGGGCCCGGCCGGCAGCTGGCCGCTCGCCCCGCCCCCCAACGATCGGCCCAATGGAATGAATGGGCTATAAATAGCGGCCAATGGGGTGGCGGGTCACGCTCTATATAAAAGAGGCGCGGCGGCAAGCCCGGAGCTTCACTCCGGCTAAGGCAGCGGTGGGACACTGAGGGGCGCGGAGGTCCTTGCATTAGCTGCGGAGCCCTCGGTAAGTCCCGGGGCAGCCGAGCCGTCTTGCAGCTTTAGAGTGAAATTATTTCGTGGTGGTTGTTGGCTTTTTTTAGTGTCTTTTTCTCCTCCGCTGTGCGGGGCGGAGCCGGTCCGGCTGGGGAGCGGGGCTGCGGGTGCGGCGGGGGGCAGCGCGGGGCAGGGGCGCCTGGCGTGCAGCTGGAGCGGGGGACTTGGCGCAGCGCAGGTGGTTACCGGGCTTGCCCCCAGCTGGAGCGGGCCCCGCTCTAAAACCAGATTAACCCGGTATTTAGCAGGGTAGTTACATATGCTTGCCCCAGCTAGGTCCCCCGAGGGAGCCGTCTGTTGTATAATGGCTTATTGGATGCCCCCCACCCCTCCGCTCCCAACTCGGAGAGCGGGGAGGACGCCGGGGTCTGTCTCTTCTCGGTTCGGAGCGCAGCAGATCTTTCCCCCCGCCACCACCCCCACACACACCGCGCCCGGCAGCAGCGGGAGGAAGCGCGACCGCCCGCCGAGAGCGTGGCGGTGCCGCCCCACTCACCTGCTGCCCGGGCCGGCGTCCTGGTAGGGCCGAGCACCCTCTCGTCCAGCACCGCGGCGGCCTGGGTACCCTGCCCTCCCCACAGCTGCCGGCGGGGGTCTGCCCGGCGCTGCCACGGCCGCTCCGTGCGCTTTCGGGTGCGTCGCCTTACCCGGGCGGAGCTCCGGAGGAGCGGGGAGAGCCCCTGCCCTTGCGGCTGGGATGCTTAAGGACGGGGCAAGGCTGCGGGAGATGAAGAACTTTATTCTCGCCTCTCTCCTGCCCTTGTGGAAGGTGCCGTAAGCTGCAAAGGTGTGAAAGGCACGGGTGGGATAGCAGCCAAGGTGACCTTGCCTGGGTCCCTGGCTTCCCACCCTGAGTGGTTCGGAGGCCTGCCAAGCCCCCAGTGAAAGGCTTCCCCTCTTTCTTCCCTAGTGACTGCAGTAGGGTCAGACATGCCCTTCTCAAACAGCCACAACCTCCTGAAGATGAAGCACACTGCTGACGATGAGTTCCCTGACCTGAGCGTTCACAACAATCACATGGCCAAGGTGCTGACCCTGGACCTGTACAAGAAGTTGAGGGATAAACAGACTTCCAGTGGATTTACGCTGGATGATGTCATCCAGACTGGGGTTGACAACCCAGGTAACGGCCGGGGACCGTTAGATCTATAAAACGATCTGTTCTCCCTCCTTACTGGAAGTGCTTCTTGACAGCGGCACCCAAGGCTCTTGAGCTGCCGAGAGGGGAATCTCAAAGCGTTGAGAGATGGCTCTAAATGCATGGCTGTGTTAAAAGAGGCCTTGTTCTATCAAGCCACGCTCCTTGCTGTGATCTGACATATCAATTCCCAGACACTTCAATTATGTAACTGCTCTGCTAAATACTTCCAATCCGAATTAAAACAAAACCCACAACCAAATGCATTCTAATTATAACACAACCAGGGGGAGAAAACAACCCAACCCTGATGTAATGTGGGCTTACCTGGCTGTTTCAGTCTGTTCTTATTCCAAACTGGTTATGTGGTGTTCTCTAGCACTTCTATGAAAAAAGGGGGAGCAGATGTGTTTACACGTTAACATTACAGTATTTATTTTTACTCTAGCAATATCAAAATGGCCCAACTAAATAATCAGAGACTGCCTCCTGATGAGGAGTACCCGGACCTGAGCACCCACAACAACCACATGGCCAAAGTTCTAACCCCGGATTTATACAAGAAACTGAGAGACAGAGTCACGCCCAGTGGCTTCACCCTGGATGATGTCATTCAGACTGGGGTTGATAATCCTGGTAAAATGCGTTGGGAATATTCTGTGTGAGCCAGCTGAAGTAACTGGTGCTTTTGAATATGGTGACTTAAAATTAATCTTGTGGAGGTGGTATTTATGAGCAGGCTACAGAAACACAGCTCTGTCTGTAGCAGAACAAATGAAAAATGAAGCATGCTTGCTTACAGCAAAGCATGATTGCTTAGACATAAAGCTCTATCCAGTGGTCTGAATTAGGTAGTGAAATTGGATGTGCTGTGCAAATTTGTCCTAAACCAGGCTTGACAAGTGAGCCTGGTTTAATGGCAACAGCTATGGATTTCCATAGCACTGTATTTGACTAACTGGATCAAGTGTAGAATGTAGGATGTCTCCAAATGTTTTTATGTAAGAATGCATTTCTGAGTGACTAGACCTACCACTACAGAACTTGCCGGGTTAGTGATGTGCTGGAGTACAGCCAAATGTCACCCAAACTTAGCTCTTCTGATTTTATTACCACTCCAGGCCATCCCTTCATAATGACAGTAGGATGCGTAGCTGGTGATGAAGAATGCTATGATGTGTTTAAGGAACTCTTTGATCCAGTTATTGAAGACAGGCATGGTGGCTACAAACCAACTGATGAGCACAAGACCGACCTGAACCCTGATAACCTGCAGGTACAAACTTTTGATCAGTTACTGATGCCTGCTGGTCTGGGGACTGGATGAAACTGTTGGCAGGTGTCTAAAGTGCTTGCTCAGGCTCTGTCCCCTTGCTTTCATCCAGCACAGACCCACAGGCTGCATGTCTGATGTGATAAGACTTAAGAACCTGCTGCTGTAGGATGTTAGTCCTGGCATGCAGCAGGAGCTTGCTTCATGTGCTGCTGCAGTGTGGATCATGCCAAACATGTCCAACATGTAATTCCATGGACTAGGAGCTGTAGTCATCAAGCTAAACAATGCTGTCCCTAGGAGTCAAGGACTGTCATAACTTCACACTTTCTGCTATCTCATCTTGGCTCTTAAAAATCACCTGGTGGTCTCATACCATAGAATTATGGCTAGCAGTAAGGATTTCTGCCCATATTAGGGATTTAAATGTTACTGTAGATTCTAGGCATTCCTAATGCCATGTTGATTGGCTAGCTGTAGTCAGCTTGAAAATAAACTAAGATATTTTAGATGACAGTGGTGAAGAGTTCTCATTCACAAGAATAAACACATACCTGAACAACAAGGGTTTGCCTTATGTTGATACCTCTGGATTGCAGATTTGGAGGAGTAACACAAGCCCAGACACAAAACTGGTGGTATCCCTAACTTCTAGCACCACTTAGTAGCTGTAGCATTAGCCTCAAAACAAGGGTTGTGTTACACAGGTACTTGAGCTTATGTTGAAGAAAATAATCCTGAAGTAAGACAGTGGCTTACAGGCCAAGTAGTCAGTATCTCGGGTATAAGGTGCATGTGAGCTACATGTATTGGGGTGGGTAACTTGGAAACAGGTTTGCACTCACTGATTTGCTAATCTTGTAGGGAGGTGATGACCTGGATCCCAATTACGTGCTAAGTTCCCGTGTCAGAACTGGTAGAAGCATCCGTGGATTCTGCCTTCCCCCACACTGTAGTCGAGGAGAGAGACGGGCTATCGAAAAACTCTCTGTGGAAGGTAAAGCCAGAACTGGGTGCACTGGGGAACCTACTTAACATCCTTTGTGCAAGAGGTGCTCTTTGTGGTTTGAAAATGGCAGTTGGCAAAAGCAACCTCCCTCAAGACTTGGCTTGAAAAGGGAGCCTTCCCTGGAAAAGGCTCATTACATCACAGCTGCATCAGCATTACAGTGTGTAGCTGAGAGCAAAAGCACATGTCAGGGAAGTCACAATGCAGTAGGTTCACCTTTGCTGATCTTCAAAGCTTCTTTCTATCTGTGTGGGGAAAGAGGTTGGTTCATCATGGCTCAAACCTGAAATGTAACAGGTATGTGGAAACTTCAGGGCTTGAGTCATAGCTGCAGTATTTTGTGGCTGCTTTTAATTGACTTTCATTAATGTTCAGCTTGCTTAGAGGTGTAGTCTTGCTTCAAATATGTAGCTGACTACAGTAAGCCCTAGTTTTCAGTGGAAGCCCTCAGTTGCAGGGGTTTTGCTGTTGCCTCCCAACTCCATTAAGTGAGAGGAAGGGATACCCTCCCTCTCCAGGACTGCACCTTGAGTGTAGCTGTTCCAAACCCTCTCAAGGGCAGGGTAACAGTCCTTGACTAAATACTGTTTGTTGCATTCATGACCTTGATTATCCTTGGAAGAAAGCACTCCATGAGCAGTTGAGCAATGATTCTATACTGCATGTTAAGGAACAAAGGCTACTTGTATGAGCCTGGAAGGTGCAGACAAATCATCTGATGCTGCCTTAGGTTCTCTAATGCTGTAAAGGCATTGCTGTTGCATATGAAAGTAAGGGAGGAACCAGACCCAGCAGATCAGACATTGCCATGCTTTGTGTGTGGTCTCTGAAGTGCTGGGAATGTCTAACATCTTTGGTTCCATTCTAAAAGTGACTCTATTTCAGCTCTTGGTAGTCTGGATGGTGATCTCAAGGGGAAGTACTATGCTCTGAGGAACATGACTGATGCAGAGCAGCAGCAGCTGATTGATGATCACTTCTTGTTTGACAAGCCAGTTTCTCCTCTTCTGCTGGCATCTGGGATGGCACGAGACTGGCCTGATGCCAGGGGTATCTGGTGAGTATGACTAGAAGGGAGGAGTTGTGCAAAGTCCCTGCAAAAAGATCTTGCAGCTTTGCTTGTGGCTCTAACTGTTGGGCAAAATGGCAGCTTCTGCATTAATACTACTGAATCAGATGAGGAGCTTGTGTGGTGTCTTCTGGGGAAGTTGCATCTAATCCAGTAGAACTTGGACAAGTGCTACCATGCACTGCATTGGGCTGGAAGAGGAGTCATCATCTTGGCTAGCCTGTAACCAGAGCCTACTCATCCAGCACAGGCTGGTGAAGCACCAGGCAGTAACTAACACAGCTTAAGAAAGGGCTGTTCTGCAGGAGTAGATGTACCACTACATTCAGTTCTTGTCCCAGGACATTATAGTAACATGGCAACAGACCACAGCATTGGCTTGGCTCAGACTTGACACTGGATGGATGGTTGCTCTCTTGTAGTCTCATCACTTTGCTTTCAGAAACTCCCTGATGCTGGACTAGTGATAAGATTTCCCCCACTGCCTCCAGAGACTTGGTGACAGGAGTTGACTGATGCAGAGGTGTGCAATGGAAGGATTTTGCTTGTCAGATGTAGGTCACCTATATAAAACTCTGCATCTCAGGAGCTTCAGCAGCATAATTAACTTGCTCCCTTGTAAGCCAAGGGCTGGTTTTTTATCAGCTGGAATACTCCAATCTTATTACTGTAGCTGCTTCAGTACAACCCAGAGGAAGCATGCATTGTTTCTGTAGGTCACCTTTAAGATTGCATCATCTACCTGCAGTTTGCCAGTGCTAGATAGTGCTGTCATCTGAGCATGACTAATCTACAAGCTTCAAGAGTAAAGCCTGTTGTCTGCATAAATAACTTTCCTCAGGTACTAGTTAAATTTTGATCCTAATCAAGCTGAGAAATTATCAGCATGATAAATATTGACAGTAATACTTGCTGCTAGCTGCAAGCTAGGACAAGAAGAGCCCACTGGTCTTCAGAGGTTTTTATAGCATCTCTGAAGAGCCCTGCTCTGAAGTTGACATTGAAAACTCTACTCAGTTGCCTGGTAAGGTACAAAGTGCAGTTTAGCAGACTCTGACAAAATTCTGATAAAAGGGTTTATTATAGATTGTCAACACAGTGTCATTATGAACAGGGCTGCCTCAGTCTGTACTGATCACCCTTACTCATCAGCAAACTGCTTGACAGATGGAATCTCCTAAATTTGTAGACTCAGGTCACAGGTGAGCTGGAGGATGGCTGGATTTTGGGGTTTGATACTGTAAGTGGCTAATAGCATGTTACTACTTGTTCTAACCTGTGTACATGTAGGCAAATTCAAACTACCTCTTGAAGAGCTGGGTAGAAGCTACTGGCTTAACTCTGTTAGGTCCTGCATGGACAGAAGTAAGGAGCCACGGAGTGAGCATCTCAAAACAAAAACTGCAATGATGAGTAATTTGGTGCTATTAGTTCTCATCTGTCCCACCTGACACTTTAAAGTTCTCTGCCTTGTCTCCTAGGCACAATGATAACAAGACCTTCCTAGTCTGGATCAATGAGGAGGATCACCTTAGGGTTATTTCCATGCAGAAAGGTGGCAACATGAAGGAAGTATTCACCCGCTTCTGTACTGGGCTAACACAGGTGAGTCGGGCTCAAGTGGTATGTGTTTCTTCAGTTTGTGCTGAGAACTCACTCTTTCAGGTCCCCTCTTGAGTCCTGCATGGTGGTGCTTTCTAGCTTGGGTCTCTGGGAACACCCTGATGAGTTCCAGAGCTGTGAGGGCTCAGGTGCCCATATTGGCAAACCACTGGGGCTATGAAATTTTGAAGATGTCCTCTGATGTGGCACCCCTATCTGAGTGCCTAAAGAGTACTTAAGACTTATACATGGTTCTGTAAATCAAGCACTGAGGCACCCCAGGTGGGAGGAGAAGTTGGTTGAATGTGGATGGGCCAAGCTGGGCTGAAGTTTCTAGGCTGAATGCTTTTCTATGCTTCTGATCATGGTATGGACTTGAGACTTACTAGCTCCTCATCAGGACAGATGTGCCAGCTTGACATGTGCTAAATTCAGCTTCCCAACAGATAAGACTTCAGATTTTGTAGTGTAGCTTAAATTCAGTCTGTCTCACTGCTAGGACCAAGATTAATGTCCTAAAAGCCCCTTCTTGGTTGCCCTTTTTTCCAAGTGGAGGGCGCTTATGTGACTGACTTAAATAGCTGTTCAAACTGTTGTGGCTGTTGCTATGTAACTGCAGCTGTAAATGAGCACTAATGGATGACCTACATCCTTCAGGCAGAGCACAATCTCTAAACATCCATTCTATTTATAGATAGAGAATCTCTTTAAGTCCAAAAACTACGAGTTCATGTGGAACCCACACTTGGGCTACATCCTGACCTGCCCATCCAACCTTGGAACAGGACTTCGTGCAGGTGTGCACATCAAGCTACCAAACCTTGGGAAACATGAGAAGTTTGGAGAAGTCCTTAAGAGGCTCCGGCTGCAGAAACGAGGCACAGGTGAGAAGTGGTGACAGTGAAGCCCTAGTTGGGCTACACAGCAAAAGCCTGGCTACAGCCAGAGCTGTGTCTTGGTTCACAGTGGCTGTCAGACCATCCAAAAGGGACCTTTGTAAGCACATGGAGAGAACAAAGCCTTCATATCTTAGCTTGAGGGGGTGGGGATGCCAGTGCTCTGCTCATACCTTACTGTCTCTAGTGATGTAGGTGTGTGCTATCTGGTGTTTTGAGTGTCAGATGAGGTGCAGCTGTGGCTCTTGTGTGAAGGGATGGGAATCCTGATTTGACTTCTGGCTAGGAAATAGCTGCAGGAGGTACTTCTGACCACAGGCTTGATTGCTTGTGGGTTACAAGACTAGAGATCTGGTCTCATGGTACCCTCAGCTCACACTGGCAGTCACATGCAGCTTTATCTTCCTGCGTGTAGGAGAAGGCAGCAGTGGCAGCCTGTAGAGAACTGTCTTGCTGTGTTCCTACCTCAGGCTAGTGGGGGAAGAAAGGTAGACTTCCCTGTACTAGCAGTGGTCAGCATACTAATGGCATCTCTTGCTCCAGGTGGTGTGGACACAGCTGCTGTGGGAGGAGTGTTTGATGTCTCCAATGCTGATCGTCTTGGCTTCTCTGAGGTGGAGCTGGTGCAGATGGTGGTGGATGGTGTGAAGCTGCTCATTGAGATGGAGAAGCGCCTTGAGAAAGGCCAGTCCATTGATGACCTCATGCCAGCTCAGAAATAAAGCACTTTATTCTCATGCTTCCTAACTTATTGGATGAATAATAAAATGTCACTCCAATTCAAACCCCTGGGGTCAGAGCCCACTTAGTTACACTGTAGAGAAGTCTTCCATCCATCTGTTAGAGTTTATTTTTTTGATGGTTGAGATGTTGCTGAAAATTAAATAAACTATTGTTTTGGCCTGAGCAGTGGCAGATTTGTTAACTGAATGTCTGAGAAGTGAGTGACTGGGGGTTTCTAGCTGCACTGGAGGGGCTGGGTTTGGGTGCTAGCAAATCTTTGTGGCTGTGCTGGTGTGGTCTGCTTGAGTTGAAATGTGACTGAAGTGGTGTCAAAAATGAAACTTTAAATTGATTGTAGCTGCTGTAAACTTTAGAACTAGTGCTAAACATGAGTCACTGTGAACATGTCCAAGCTTTGACTTGTGTGTCTGCTCATGGCAACTGTAAACTGTCATTATGCTGGCTACAGCAAGCCAGGCTGCCTCCGGTAAGGGAGAGGAGACAGATCTGGGTACAAAGGGCTACTGTTCTTGGACCCTCCTGGGGCTGGAGGGTGATGCTCTGAGGTCAGACTTTAGCCTGTAATAATATCAACACTAAGCTTGTTTGTGGGGAGATCAAATCTTTCATCTCTGGAGATGGGGGGTGGGGAGTGTGTGTGTTGGTGTAAACAAATAATTTGTCTCTTTGGGGGTGAGGAGTGAGAGGAAACTCAAACTAAACCCTTGCTTCTCTAAGTGCTTTCAGCTATGCCAGGGCAGAGAAGGGGCCTGGAAGCTGCCAGTTACAAGAAAATGTCATGTAATGGAGTGGTTCTTGGCTGCCTCATCTTGGCCTGTGTACTATTGTCTCATGAACTTATAACCAAGCACTACAGTCAATTAAAATGTGAAATAGTTGGGGTTTTTCCAAATTGGATCTGGCTTGCCAGCTCAGGCTGTTCTCTGGGTGGGAGCTGATGGTGGTGTATTAAATGGGGCTGTTCCCCAGACTGGCTGTAGTCTGTGTGTGTGCTTGCTGTGTGGAAGCCTCACATTAACCTACACAAGCAACATTTTCTATAAGTATTGAGAGCTGGTGTGTCAGATCCTTAGTACTGAGAGCTTTTGCAGCTCATGCAACCAGGGGAGCAAATAGCACCTGCTCAACAGCTCTACCCACTTCTAAAACCTGGCTTTTCTAGATGGAGCGTGATGAAAGGTTGATGCATAGCTTCACAGCGTGCTGCTTTATATAGGCTTGTGGAGATAACTGAAGTTTTCTTTTGTAGAGGCTGTGATATTTCTAAGGCTGTGATTGCAGGCTGTCACTTAGCTGAAGTGATGACTCTGGTTGGGGTAAGCTAATTAAATTTTTGTGAGGGAAAGGCGGCGTGAACATCTCATCTGAGTTGTTTTTTGTGTGGTTTTTTTTTTAATACAGCCTTTTATGTGATTCAGATTTATCTGGGTGGGGGAGAGGAGATCGTGTGTAAGAGTTTTGTTCTGTGCTGGGTGATGCTCCTGTCAGTGAGTTAATCAGCACAGGGGTTTTTCTGTACAGGGCTTGTGAGAGCAGGGAAGGAAAAACAGCACAAGAGACAAGGGGCTGGTTCTGTATATTCTTTAGGTGCCCCTTGCTGTGCTTTGTGCCTCTGTTCACAGACACTTGGTAAATAGCTGGTGCTGCATCGTGTAATCAGAGTGTTCATTTAGTGGTGCCTCTCCCCAACGCAGCGTTGCTCCTGCACTCACAGCAATTATCTAAGGGAAGGAGGTGCCTCAAAACTTGTCTAGTCTTTCTTTCTAGCTCTGTCAGCTGGACTAATAAAAACATCTCTGTCCTTAAGCATTTTTTCTCCTGTGTCTGTAGCCTGTCAGAGCTCTCTATGTCTGTCTAGTTTTAGCCCCTGGGTCCCCTCAGTCTGAGGCAGGACCTGTAGCTGGCTGAAAAACTATGGTGCAGACAGTGAGCTAGTCTTCCATGCCTGCATCCAGCTAGAAAATGTTTCCTTTTAACTGGTTTTCTTTCCCACCCATCCACCACTTTTGCTGGGTTCCCTCCTGTTGCTGCCATGAGGAATGACATGACCATGCTTTTGTTTCAACTTGTACAAAGCAATTGAAAAGATGCCAGAGAGTGAACATGTCACAGAAAAGAACTGGACACAGTGGCCCACCCCAGCTGGGACTCGCTAAAATCCTGTGATGGAAACTAAACCTCCCACCCCCCTGCCTTCAAAGCTTCGGTTTGGCTCTCAGCATCAGTCACAGTTGGGCCCTGGGTACCCACTGTGGCTTGCTCAGATACTGTGGCTGTATGAGGGTCCCACAGCACAGTAGCACACTCGTGCCTCAGGCATCTGGAGCTGTGCTGGCTGAGGGGAAGCTGCTGTGGGTCAGGGCTGCCTCAGCCTTACACCGAGGGGATGGAGGGAGGTCACCAGTTGCAGCTGTGCTTCACAGAGGGGAAGAGCTATGAACCTTGCTGGCAGAGCCACCCAAGTCATGTAGCTTTTGGGATGGATGTCGGAGCTGGTATGGCTGGCAGAGCCCTCTGGATGGATGAGCTCATGCTCTGCATCACACCCAGCAGTGATGATGTTGTTCTTCACCAAGCCTGGAGCAGTGCACAGGCTCCTCTGGAGCTGAAAATCTGCTGACAGTGGGTGCTGGCTGGGGGAGGAGAGGGGTGTGCAGGTGGGTGGTGCATCTTTGGGCTTTCTCATGAAGTTTCAGCTGGACTTTCTTCAGAGACTGGAGAGCAGCGATCGTTGCTGCTGTTGCGCTGCCATGGAGAGCAGCTGAGCTCAGCTGGCTGTTATGTGGGCCTTGTGTTGTCCTCTTTCACTGCCTGCATGTGCCATGCTCCCACAGGCCAGCCTGTCCCTCAACTGCTGGTCTGCCTCCGGAAACATGCACTTTTGTGTAACATTTTCAAGGGGAATTCGTTTCTGTTCTTCACTGTCATCATATTTTGAACATTTCTGCTCTCCTCTGGGAACTGGCTGCTGAGCCCTGGCCCGTGTGTGATGCCCACGGGGGCAATGCCTGTGCTGGCAGCAGTCAGCCATCCCTATTCCCTTCCCTTTCGGCACGCACGGCACGGGCAGCACGTTGCAGGGACCCCAGGGCCCTTATTCAAGAAACCAAGCTGCTTGGGAAACAGTTACCTCCCACATTACCCTCACTGGCAGCAGGCTGCCTGTAAATGCTCCTTATTCCATTTCTGTCCTATCTACTGGAAATTGTTCATGGTCTTTCACCCACTTGTGGACTAAGCCACATGGAGAGTGGTGGTAAGCCCAGCATTACAGCATCCAGCCTGGGCACGCTGCCATGCTGTGGGAAGCTCCTGGGCCTGAGGGAAGTGGTCAAGCTCTCCCCACAGTCCCTTGTGCCCCCAGCTGAGCAAGGAGACAGGCCAGTTGCTTCACGAGGAGGTCCGGGTGCTCCAGGGAGGCTCCTGCCTCCTGATGAGGTGGCCAACCCAGGCAACTCCTCTCTCACAAAGCCAAAGCAAGGAACAAGATGGTTGTACCTGCCAGATGCCCAGAGAGAGCCCTGTCTGGGGTGCGGGATCCTGCCCTTGCTCAGCTTGTCTCAGCTCAGCCCCAACCACAGCCAAGGCCAGGGCAATGCTTTCCTCCGGCTTTCTGCTTCGCCCAGAGTAATTAATCCCTCACTAGGCCGAGAAGAAAAAGGAAGGTGCTATTGCCTAACGTCTCTGGCACCCATCGGGGAGGGAGGAGGTTTCGGCTCCTGTCCTCAGATGAATGTTACCGTATTTTTACGCAATGTGGAATAGCTGGAGCAGCAGCCTTTGAATGTCGATTTTATTATTATTTCTTTTTTCTCTTCCCACCCACAAACTGCGGTAGCACGGTGGGCAGGGCAGTCTTCTGGGAATGGAGACGGCATCACAGCCTTTTCATCTCCTGTTTACTTCTCCTTTTCCCCTGGGGAAGCAGCAGGCCAGCGGGCTCCTTTCACCTCTCTGTGTTCCTGGGGCGAGCCTGCCTTCCCACCTCCCCTAAATATCCGCAGCGACAGAGCTGGAAATAGCCATGTGACCATTGGCTCCAGCCCTCTGCCAGTGGGACAGGCCCTTCTCCACCACCCTAGGGGTTCCATGGGTTTCATTTGTCCCTACTGAAGGGGTGCCAATCCCAGCACCAGAGGACACCACCCCGTAACCTTAAGAAGATGAGGCTAGAGGCTAGTCAGAACCAGGTCTCTTGCACCACTTGACCCTCTTCCCTTGGTTTTAATGTGCTAGGATTCATTTTCTTACACAAGCTCCTGGCCAGCCCCATTTTGAGGCACACAGCCTGCTTGCCCTGGGTTCCCAGCCCCACAGCACCTCTGCCTCACCGGCTGCGAGCTGCCAGCCACCACACGGAAAACCTGATGGCGAGGGCTGTCCTTGGGCTGCAGAGGTGTTTGTACATGAAGATCCTGGGTTTCCTCTGCCTTTTGCAAGACCTTTATTTTGGGAGGGGGGCAAACGCTGCGTAGAGCCATGCTGAGTGTGCCAGGTGAGAAGCTGCATCTGCCACACCCCCAGTGTGGGGCTGGTAATTGAATTGGCAGCACTGTCTCAGGTTGGGATTGACAATTAATGGAAAATCTGCATTACCAGACAGGGTAAAAATAAACAGAGATGCATCCAAACCTACCAAAGAGCTTTGTTTTCCTCCCCCAGCCAGTGAGTAAGCCTATGAGAAACCACATATGTGTATATTTTTATATCTCCCTGAGTGTCCATGAATATAAACTTTCTAAGGGCAAAATGTCTCACACTCAACACCCAGGAAAACAGGCAGAAAGGTAACAGGAAAAAAGTGAACATTGAGGGGTTTAATGAATGACAAATGCTTCAGCTAAGAAAACAGAATGGGTGTTCCTGGGCTTTCTATGTCAATTTCAGAATAAACCCAGAATTGAGGATTAATTTGCCCTATGCACGTGCAAGCCACAGACCTTGGCTTCTCCCTGTGTTCAGTGTGGGTGGGTGTGAGGTTTGGCGGACAGCTGCAGTCCGATTGCTCTCTCTCCACATCCTTTATTGATGACTGGGGAGTAAAACAGTAATTTGTGCTGAGAACACCTTGGAAGTGTCACCTTATATTTTTGCAGTGACTTACTGTGATGGTGTTTGATGGTAGATCTCAAGCACAGCGAAGCTTTCCTGGATTACTTGGGAATACACGAGACTGGAAGATAAGTGAATTGACTCAACTGAAGCCCCATGTCCTTTAGCCTGGACTGATGGAGTGGCTAGCACATCCACCAAGGGCAGTTTTGGTGGGGTGTAACTAGTGGCTGTTTGCAGTCCAGATGCTGCTGCGTGGCCAAAGTGAAGTTGGAGAGAAAACCGACAGCAGGTTCGGCGCCAACCCTGCCCATGGGAGCTGATGGTGGCTGTGCACAGAGAGGACTTCTCCTGCTTTACTGGCCCAGGCTGAAGCTGGAGGCGACCTCAGCAACATGAGGCAAAGGAGATGGTTTTAGGGCGCTGGGTGGTGAAGTCATCTCAGGGGGGAAAGTTGGTGTTTCAGTCGGCATGGGTCAGGCTGCGTCCTTGCAGTCTGCCTGCAGAAACTGGCCAGTCTCCTGCCACAGCTGTGGTGAAATCCCCTGAATCATCAGCTGACGACATCCCCAGGCTGCTGGGCAGAGCGCACCTGTGATTGCTGGGAAGCCAGCAGAGCCATCCCGTGCTGCAGTGCCGATCCGCAGGGCTGCGCTGGCAGCCAGCAGCTGGAGATGTCCAGGTGGGCATAAGGAGAGGTCTGCAGTGGGAATGGATACTGGGAGGGCTGCGGGACCACGCTGCTCCATGAGGGGGTTCTCTCCAGTCAAGGGCATCGGAACACCATCGTGTCAGATCGCTGCTGTAACAGCCTCCGAGTTGGGGCTTGTCCAGGGAGAGATGGCTCCAGAGATACTCGTGGGAACGTGCGTGAGCAGATTGCTATGGACGGGAGTGCTCGTGGCCCCAGAGCGTCAGCTCCTCACCACAGGAGACTGCTGGCTGGCTTGGTTTTTTACAAGGCATTTTTTAAAGACAAAATGTCAATCATCTTGAGGATGCTCTTTCTCCTGGAGCCGGAATAAGTGCCTTCCTTCCTTTCCTTTTTCCTCTGGGACACCCTCCTGCCCAGGCCAAGGGACATGCTGGTGCCAGCACCACTTCCTTTCCTCTGTCTGGTGGGTGGCACAGGGCACTCTCTGCTCCCCTGGAGGGGTGCTTGGTGGAGCCCCAGCAGTGCCCCAACCTTGCATCTACCTATAGGGTGGAAGGGGCCACAAGGAATCCACAGGTCAGTGATTTCACACTGCTGAAAGCCTAGGGAGAGGCTTGAGGATATCTTACAGCTGTCCTGGAGGCCAGAGACAGGCATGCAAGGCCAGGCATGCATGGACATATGTGCAACCACCACAGTACACCCAGCCATCCCAGCTGCTTGGCCTCTGCCTCCGGGTGCTCAGGGCACCTCCACATTTGACCTGTGGGTCTCTGGTGGCTGGTCCCCAGCCTGCACCACCTCTAACAGCATCAAAGAAGAGCCATCCTTCCCCTCCACATAACTCCTGAAGCCCCATCCCAGCAGCAGCAGCAGGAGGTAAGTGCTGGGGAAGGCTGCACCTCCCCACCACAGTGATGTCTCAAAGGGCTGTATCCTGGCCAGCGTCTCAGGTCACCGGTGACCACACAGACCGTTTCTCACTGCAGGACACCTCCTGACTGCATCAGTGTGGAAGAATCAGGCTGAGAGGCAGTAGGGGTTGCACTAGGCAGCTCCCTGCAGGGCTAAGAAGCCCTCTAATGCAGCAGCTGCTGCATATCGTGTCGTGCATCTGAGCATCACTCATCCTTGTGCAATAGCTAAACTGCCCACTGGTTATCTCATCAAACTGCTTGCTTTGACTCACTCTGCGGGGTGCTGTGAAGTGGGGCAGAGCTGAGGGTTCGTGTAGGCGAAAGGCTGAGCTAAACTCACAGCCAGCAAGTAGGGGACATGACCAACCCAGAGCCATAAGCTACGTGTCTTCTGTTACTTGGCGGTTTGGCTTTTCTGGGGACTTTTTTTTTTTGGTGGTGGTGGCTTTTATTTGCAGAGAACCCTGTGGTTTGCAAAGAGACTTGTCAGCAGAACAGAGACCTTGCAGCTTAGCATGGAGGGAGCTGCCTGCCTTGGACTGCAGGCAGCAGCCTGTGTCAATGCTGAGTTGGAACAAGGTGATGAGGATAACCTCAGCAGAGGATGGAGAAGGTCCATTCCTGCTGGACCTACTGCTTGCTGCTGTGGGGCAGCACTCCCCAGCACAGTCAGAGAGGAAGGGTCCCAGCAGCAGCACGGCACCCTGCCTCAGTTCATGTGCCTCGCTTGCTGGCAGCAACATAAAATTTGGACAAAGCCAGTCCCCAGCCCCAGTGGGGAATCATCTGGCCCCAGCAGCTGCCCCTAGAGCATCCACCCAGCTTCTTCCCCTGCCAGCAGTCATGGATGCTTGGCAGTGTTTTGTGCCAGTGGTCACTGGTGTCCTCACACAGGCAACAAGATCTCATGTTTTGGGATGCAGCCCTGGGCTGCTACCCGCTGTCAGAAAGGTGCCACATCCCTCTCCTCTCCTGGGGGGTCCAGGACATCTCCAGGGGCAGAGCACCCTTCCCTACAGCCCTCTCCCGCTCCCCTGAAATGCTTTTGAACTGATTCAGGTGGTCCTGGTGCTCAGGCATGACACGCCCATGGCTGGGAAGACCCTTACATTTAGAATACAATGCAGCTTTAAAAGCAGACAAAAGTTGTGTTCTGTTCTTCCTCACAAGAAATAAAGGCTCAGCCCTTGAGCAGTATTTGTGAGAAAAGACAGCAAGTGTTGGGTCAGCTGGAGCCCCTGACAAGGCGTAGGACAGCAGATGGCCAGTGTACCTGTCCCAAATGCTTTTATATAATCCATGTGGAAGGCAGCAATGACACCTCGCTGTAGTTCGCCTGTGTGCCCTTTCAGCCTGCGCTTTCCCAGGGTGCCCCTACACCAGCCATCCTCTTTTGAGATCACTTCCATTTCACTTGCTGTTGGTATTTTCCATACAACTTCTAGTTCAATAGTGAAGCCTCCACCAAAGGTGACTCCTTTGGAGAGCCATCACCTCGTATGGGAGCTGTCTGAACGCTGATGGGCCTGCTAGCTCAGTTCATTCACTCCCAGTTAAAGCCAGCCCTGAGCAGGGAGCACGGAAAGCACAGGTTAGGTTACCTAAAAGGGATGTGGAGCAAACACAGCCAAAAATACAGAGAAGCGGTGAAATGCCACCCAAGAGCTATTCAAGGCTGAATGGGCATGGGAACAGTTATTAAAAAGACTCATAAAACTGGGAAGTAAGGTAAAACAATTTTTAAGAGGCAATTTTTAAGAAACATCTTCCAGCATGGGGGGAAAGGCTGTGCTGTCTGCCATGCTCTTAGTCCCATGACACTTTCAGACACAAACATCCACCACTAACCCTTGATTAATCCTCCCTTCTGATTGTCGTGCGGGTCATTCAGCATTACTGAATACTGAGCTTAGGGGAAAACCTAATAAGCCAACCACTAAGCTTTGAACTTGGCACATAAATCTCTGCTCGCTGTTTCTCAACGTGTTCTTTCTTGTCCTTCCACCCCACTGAGAAAACCCCTGGAGTGCTGGCAGAGGGAACTGCAGGTGGCAATTGCAGAGAGCCTCTGCTCACACCAGCACCTGGGACACAGTGGCCATGGCCAAGTGGCTGCAGTTTCCCAACAAGCCCTTGTGGGGATGTTTTGGGACCTGGAAACGAGCCTTTCAAGAAAGGTAACCTGTGGTGAGGGGTGAGGGACTATTATCAATCGGCACTGAGACTGTGGGATCTTTGGAAAATAAGACAAGGAAGTTAAATACATATATATTTCTTCTAAGCAGCAGCACTTGCTAAAGTGCATTTTAGAAGCAGATGAAATATTGGTGGTATTTTCTTTCCTTTCCAAGGACCCTTCCCTCTCAGGGGGGAGGAAGTGATGCTAACCAGGAGAAGGAGACCTCCAGGACTGGCCTTTGGGGGCATCAACAGCAAAACCCCAAACTCTGGTTTGGAAAGGAAAACAAGATTGCTCCTGCAGCTTCCATCAGGCTTAGTGCTAACTGTACTTCATATCTGTGTGATGTTCCATTTAGCAAAGCATCACGCACGCTTTTAACTGGCTCTCAGAGAGTATCGTTAGCCCCACTTCACAGCAGGGACCACACAGCTTTGCTGAGCCTGGGGACAGGGTGGCAGAGGTGGCTCTTTGACATGGGCCTCTGCCTTCCCTCCACCCTCTTCAGAGGCGAGCATTAACCTGGTCACTCTTCTTCTTCACATGGAATATAGAAAAAAAGAGTCTGGTTTGAGGCAGAGAATCCTCCCTGAGCTGAGTGTCTCACACACAAACTCACAGCCCTGAGCAAGGATTTTGACTGGGTATTTTTGTCCCAACCAGTTTGATTTTATTTATGCCCCTTTCAGCCTGTTCCTTCCTCAAGATTTAAAAGGAAAAAAAACCAAACCCAAACAACAACAAAGTAAAAATAAAGTAGAAAGGTCTCAAGAGACCTCAACCTTTCCTATCCCTGCTGCCTCCCCTGCAGAAATAGAAAATTCCTGCAGAACTTCTCTGGGGAATGGAAAAGGCTGTAAAAAACATGTTATCAGAGGTGAAGAGCCTCATGATCCACTTGCAGCTGGAGATGCTGGTCCTCCCCACAGGTCAGTTCCCTCCAGTGTGGGGAGGATACCAAAGGGAACATCATGCTCCAGCCCAGCCCGGCCCCTGACTCCAACCCAAGCACTGGCAGCAATAAAACCCTGCACTAAGTGTGGCCAGCTCCTGGTCCGGAGCCGCCCAGCTCCTTATTTCAGGTGCTGGGCTTTGTCCTCCAAGTTTTGGCAATTGTGGGGTGTGGGGCCCCTCATTCCCTGTGCCCTGGTGCAGGCAGGATGGGGCTTTGCCATTCCAGGAAGGCTTGGAGGGTTTGGGGGTCACCAAGTATAGTTACAGAGAGCAGGGACCACAGCATGGGTCTGCCCAAAGGAGTCCCAGTAAGGAAATGGGGTAAAAGCAGGGAAGAGCTGGGAAGAAATCTCCTTGCAGGGTGAAAGCAAGCTCCCGAAGCCAAGGGCAGAGCAGCAGGGCCCTGGCAGGCTGCATTCCCTTGTTCTCATGGAAACAGGAGCGATGCCCTCCAGCTTGGCTGTTTTCTCAGCTTATTTTTAAACTCGGCTTCTGTTTACACTGCCAAGTATTTCAGCAGCCCCCTTCCCAGGGGCTCAGCTGGCAGGACCCTGGGGTGGCCTTCGAGGAGCAGGGCAATGCTGCCAGGCACGGGAGGGAGAATGGCCTCTGCTCTGGGCGAGGCCTATCTAATCAGGGTGACACTGGAGCCCCATAAATGGCAGCACCAGCGAGCCCGGGCCCTGAGCACTGAGGAGGCTCTGACAAGCTGGTGGTAACTCCCAGATCTGCTATAGGTCAAAGTCACATTCAGCAGCGACCAGGAGCGCGAGCTGGCGTCTTTCAACTTCCCCTCTACACTGCACAGGCGAGGAATTGTCTAAATAAAAAATCCCCTTGGCCGGAGTGCAGGAAACAGATGCCTTTTGAGTAGTAGGGTAGAGCAAGAGACTTCCAAATGAGGGCATCCCAGTCCCCCCATGGCCCTCGTGCTGCTGCGTGCAAGCTCTGAATGGGGAATGCTCTCTGCTCCCCGCGCTAGAAGCGGCTGCCTGCTGCTCTGGTTAAAGGTGGGTGTTTACTCTGGCTGGGCTGATGTTCGTGCAGGCTGGAAGGGGGCTGCAGCCCAGCAGAAAACCTTGGCAAGTCCTGTTAGGACTTCAAGCCTGTTTGGGGATGTTCATATTCTTGTGAAGGGTGCAGCTCCAAACCACAACAGGGTGTTACTGTTACAGCCGGGGGTGCTCACAGCAGAGCTGAGGAGTCTCAAGAGCCAAGCCCCCACCCCACCCTGTGGGTGGTATTTCCATGGGGCAGCCTCTCACCAGTGCTCCCTGAGGTCCTGCAGAACAAGCTCCACAGTAAGGGCTGGACAGGACAGGGGCAATCGGCACCCACTGGCTGTGTGGAGCTGGCAGCAGGCTGGCTCCACAGAAGTTGGCTGCAGCTGGCTCTCCACTCATCTTTGGAGCTTATTTCCAGACCGTCCATCTGCAGGTCACCAACCCAGGGCCACCATATGGCTTGCTGCAGCTTGGGGCTGGCCTGTTTTAAACCACAGTCCTCCCTGTCACCCCAGAGTCCACTAAACCGAACAGGGCCAAGCCTGACCCTGTGATGGTTCCTGCAAAGCATTCAGGTTTCTGCTGATGCACTCACCCTACTGAATCACAGAATCACAAGGTTGGAAAAGACCTTTAAGATCATCAAGTCCAACCATTCACATACTAAACTAAACCATATCCCTAAGTACTTCATCTACCCTTTTTTTCAACACATCCAGGGATGGTGACTCAACCCCCTCCCTGGGCAGCCTGTTCCAGGCCCTCACAACTCTTTCAGTAAAAAATTTTTTCCTAACATCCAATCTAAACCTGCCCTGGCCCAGCTTCATGCCATTCCCCCTTGTCCTGTCACCTGTCACCTGGCTGAAGAGACCATCACCTATCTCTCTATAACCTCCCTTCAGGTAGTTGTAGGTGGTGATAAGGTCTCTCCCCAGCCTCCTCTTCTCTAAGCTAAACAGCCCCAGCTCCCTCAGCCACTCCTCATAGGATTTGCCCTCCAGCCCCTTCACCAGCCTGGTTGCCCTTCTCTGGACTCGCTCCAGGACCTCCATGTCCTTCTTGTGGTGAGGAGCCCAGAACTGGACACAGAACTCGAGGTGTGGCCTCACCAATGCCGAGTACAAAACTGAGAACTGAGGTTCACTTTGGTCCATAGGTTCACAAAAGTTATAGTTGCCACTGGCCCAGAGGGGAGAACTTTTTCCTAGGAGGTCACCAAGGCATGGAGCCTTGCCTTTAGCTCAGCACAGCCAGGTCTGGCGGCCAGTGTGCTGAGCCACCTTCATCCCTCCTGTTTTCTCCTCCTCCCAGCTCGCTGAAGGCAGGGAGAGGTGCGGGCTCATCACAGCATCAGATGACTTTTTTCCACGGAAACAGATGCCTGCTTTGGCCGACGTGTTGTCTTTGTGTCGAGCTTGATCCCACCTATTCTGATTGTCACTGTTGTTATTATTTCCAGAACCTTTTTTCCTCCAGACTTCTGGCGTGTTCCTGCTCCAGGAACACGTTACTTCAGCCCTGCCCGCTCCGGGGGTTCAGAGGCTTCAAAAGGCATCCGAGAGACCATTCTTCCTGGTAACAAGTGCTCCTTCCTTAGATTCGCTGGAAACATTGTGGAGTGTCACACAGGGAGGAGCTGCCTAAGAAAGCAGGACCACGGCCACAGCAGGAGGCACATCCCACCAGCAGCCAGCCTGGGAAGTGCACAGGCTGGGGCAGGAGGGAAGTGGTGATGCTCTTCGCTAGCACCAAACCAGAGGGTGGCTTCGCTCCTTCTCTGCCAAGGCAGAAAACCGCCTGAATTCAATCAGATGACGGTCTAAGCAAGAGCCAACACTTGAGGTTTTTCTGGGTTGCTGCTGGCTAAGGAATTCACAAAACAGATTTCTGCCTCCTTCAGTGGTGGTGGTGGTGAGATGGTCACAGTTACCCATCCAGGGAGGCTTCAGCATCCATCCCCCAGCCCAGCTCTCTCCCCAGGATGTGCACAGGACACCCCCAGTCCAGCTGCTGCAGGCGCCCGTGCTTCAGCCATAGTCAGAGCTGTCAACGAAATGAATGGCCTTTTCAGCGCTGCTTCAAAGGGATACCAGCTCCTTCCAGCAAGCATCTGAGAGACTCTCTGGTTCCCCAGAGACACGACTGACTGACCATCTGCCTGAGTTGACTGTGAATATTTATGACCTCCATAAAGGACAGCAGTGGCTTGTAGACAGGATCATGAGGTTGAAGTACTGTGCCTCCTCCTAGTTCTCTGCTGAGCTGTATGACTATAATATAAGCCTGAAGGTCCTCCTGACAGTCCCCTTAGATGCTGTGAATCCCTTTCTCTTCCTTTCTTCATGACAGAAAATTACAACAAAGTTTTCAGGACATTGTGAAGAATTATGGCTTTACTTTGCCAAGAAGAAAATTTGGGACCTTCTCGAACTACTCTGCTTACATCTACCAACAGAGAGCCTTTGTTGTTGTACACGTCAGCCTACCCACACTCACTGCGGTGGCCAGAAAGAGATCTAACTTGAGACTCGGGAAAGTCTGCCTCCTACTTCTCCTGCCTTGTGAAAGACACTTGCACAAGCTGCACCACTCCCCATGTGTGAGGCCAGGACCTTCCCTTCCTCTTTCGCACAGGGGCTAGCCTGGCCCACATGGAAGGTTCTTCTGATGAGCAGCCAGCAGAAGAGCATCCAGCCAGACAAAAGAGAAGTTGGTCCTGCAACTAGATGAGAAACCAGGACTAGGAAGTGTCCTGGCCCCAACCCAGCCTGGATTTAGGCCAGAAAAGAGAAATGAAACCAGCTGAGATAGGAAGAAGCTTTTTGCTATGATTATGCAGCGGTTTGTCCTTCATCTGCTCCAGCTTGCCTCTGTTCTGGAGCAGCACCCACCCCTGCCAGCCATGGCTGCTGCCACGTAGGGTAAGATGGCAGCAGACTGGGGTGCTCTTTCATGGACTGAGCAGGATGTGGCCATGGGTGAGCTTGTTTCTCGGGGGCACTCCTCCCCCATGCCAGGTGGGGCAGAGTGGTAGTTACTGCTGGTGACTATGCATGGGTTGTATGGGGGTTGCCCCAGTGGGGTGCAGCATGAGGGGACCCCACTAGACAGGAAGGGGGAACAAGAAGTTACCGTCCTAAAACCCAACCCATCCCTCCAGCCGTGCCTGGGAGGGGGGTGCTGAGGGAGGGAACTCCTGCTTCTCCGTTTTCAAATCCATTGATCTATTCTACTGACTTGAAAATGGAACAGGAGCTGAGACCAGATCACTCCAGCCTTTGCACTCCTGGACTTGTTCCACTTCTGCTCAGTCTCCTGCCTCAGGAGATGGCCTAGTTAGGGACCTCGTCACCCACAGTGACAGATTTTCATACCTTTTCCTGAATCTCAGCCCACTCTGGGATTTTCCACATGGCAGCTGGTGAGTGGGATTGCTGGCAGGCCTTTTTGCCTCCGATGGCATCAAGGCTGAGCAGGGCTGCATTCTAGCTCCTACTAGGTTTAACACCTCATTTGCTCTGCTGTCTGCCCCAGAAACACAGGGACAGGAGCTCACACACCCTTCGGGCTCAAGAGCAAACCGCACAGCACCAGGCAAGCAGAGAGCTGGCTGAGCTACGAACTGAGGAACTGGTTTGGGAGCTCAGGCCTGCTGGGGACCCTGTTCTCTTTACATATATGCTGATGTCTCAGTGGGCACACGCCCTTCATCCAAGCACCAGGGAGCTGTCGGAGGTTCTCCTAGGCTGCACGAAGAACATCTTTGCTGCAGGAGCTGCCCCTTCCTCAGCCCTTCTCCCTTGCTCCAGAAGCCAGGCTGGGAGAGGCTCTGCAGCCAGAGCAGGTGTCAGGCACTGCTTGGAAAAAAAAGGCTGAGGGCTCCAGAGAATCCTCTCTGGCACGGTCAGTGTGACACGGCTGATTGCCCAGGAGGTCCTTGCCAGTGTGACCTGCCTGTGGAGATGTTCCCAGCCATATATATATACTTGTCCACAAGGTAACTAAAGAAAGGGCAAGTTACAGCAATGAGCATTGACTTTGCATGCCCGGTTTGCTGCAAGTTTCAGCATTAGTTTCAGTTGACAAGGCTGACAGTGTCATTTGTGAGGCATTGCTGTGGACACAGAGAAGTGGAAGCTCCTTGCTTGGCAGGGTGCTTGGGCTGGGCAGGGGACACAGCTTCAGGTGCCCCAGTCCCAGCAAAGGGGTTCAATGGAGATCTGGATGTCAGCCCAAAAGGACACACCAATTTGAGCAGGTGTTGATCTAAAGGTTTGAGCTTGGAAAAACAGCACTGAACTCCTAACAGAGACAGAGCAGCATCCCCACCCTTCCTCACTTCTCTTCCTGTATTCAGTGGGAAGCTACTTTTGAAGGGAATCAGGGTCTCCCACCTCCCTGGCCATGAGGCTGCTTTAGGTTAAAGCTGTGTAGAAGCAGATCTCTCCAGAGCTCTGGTTGGAGCAGGGCAGCAATTGCCAAGGGCAAGAAATTACCATTTTCCATCTCTTCGATCCAATAACCTGCAAAGGTTGAGCACTGCTGGCAGAAGAAAGGAGAGCCCAGCAGCGTCCCACAGCCCTGGGGGGAGAGTGGTGGGGAACAGATCCTTTGAGAGGTCAGAAGTTGGCCTCTAACCTCTGTGATGCCCTACCCCCAGGGTTACTCTGTCACCAGTGAATTTAGCAGCACAAACCCCCATTTCTCTGCAACCAGCTGATATGGCAGAAGAGATGACAGCCACCATGCTCCACATGTCCCAGCCAGGACACTTGCATGTGCCATAGGTACAGATAAAAGGGAACGTGACTGCAGCCAGTGTAATGGGTACCATCAGTGTAACCACAAATTTCAATGCAATACCACAGCCACCCAGAGCTTTACTTCCAGGTTTCTGGTTTTCCACTTAGCAGCATGCCTATCTTTGGTTCAGTCCAAATTTAGGACTTGTTTTCATCCCCTGCCTTCCCTGAACTCAGCTGCTAAATCCCCAGAATGCAGCTTTGCAGTGAAATGCTGAATGCTCCTGCTTCCGAGCCACAGAAAACTGGGAAAAGGCATCATCCGAGTGATGGCACGGATGAGACACTCTTCATTCTCACATGCTGTCGTAGGACAGAAGGAAAGGGTAAGGTAGAGGTAGCAGTGAGTTAGTGGGAGATGCTGGATGCCGGTTAAATAAACAGCGTGTCTCCCCATAAACCTTGGCTCTCATCCCTCCTTGTTATTTTTATCCTTGAGGAATGCTTCTGTCGCTGCCTGTGCTTCTACTGCTGGTTCCTCGCTTCTTCAGCAGAATTAGCCAGACATAAAATAGCCAGGAAACAAACTGCCTTCCATCACACAGCCCTCACCCTGGCAGCCCAGGCTCATGCTGTCAGCAATAGGGAGACAACTGGGGAGCAGTCTTTGGCATTTTAAGCTACCCAAATTCTTAGGTGCACAAAATAGAGCTTGGCTGCCTTTTATGCAGAGCAGAATTGGTCCCCATTCCATCAGGATTCACCCTGAGCACAGCTCTGACCTGAAAAGGGACCTTTTAAGGAGATTGGCAGATCTGGTCCCTGCTGTGAACTGTCACAGTTTTCGTGCAGCCACGTGCTGTGTGTGAGCGCCTGCGCTTGTGCCTGCTCAATCTGTCCTCCCTGTAGCTCCTGAACCTGCAAGCTAGCTTCAACCAGGGTCAGTGGAAGGATTGGAGACACCCTGGAAGCAGAGCTCAGAGGAACAGGCCTCAGAGGAAGCTGCAGCTTCACCCCAAGAGCTGCTTGCACCCACAGATACAGCAGGAGATGGTGTGGGAAATGCTGGTCTGAGCCTCTGCCCCAAATCCAGGTGAGCCATGGCCACATGAGGTGGTGCTCACTCAGCTCCTCCTCTGCCACCAGTAAGCTCCTGCCATCTCTCTCCCCTTGCAATTCTTTTCTGAATGCCTCTTAAGAGAACTGGAAGGTCATCAGGGAGAAAAATGGACACAGTTTCCTACAGCAACAGGACTAAGTCAGGTCCTCCTGCTTATGGGGGCCTCACAGGGTGAGTAGGCTGCTCCCTGAAGAGCTTCAACAGGACAGGCCTGGCCCTGTTTCCTGAGTGCTTAGAGCCCATGCTGCCTCCTTGCATCTGGGCGTCGTGTGTGTTGCCCACCACCGTGCAGTCTGCAGGTGTTACCAAACATGCCTAATTAAGTGTGCATTTCTGGTGAGGTGTTTGATGCCATAAGGAGAAGTTTGGAAAGCACCTTGGAGCTGATGTCATCCAGAAGAGATGACTCTCCTCCCTCTTCACCCTTGGGACTGCCCTAAACTCAACCACTCACTCCAGCCTTGCACAGACTTGAGCTACACCGTCCTTCAGGTCTGCAGGATCATTTCAGGAGCTTAACACTGAGGAGATCCCTTTGCATTCGCCATGCTCTGTACCACAGACCAGCACTGAGATGCTACAGGAGGCTCTGGAACACATGCACTCTTTTCCCCAGCTAGAACAGCACTTGCACACATGATCTGGAGAGATTCACAGAGCTCTGACTCCACAGGAGACCTCAGAAAGGGACTGTGCCTTGGAGTGAGACTTTAGCTCGACGTTCAGCCAGAGGCATTCTGCCCAGGCTCATCTCTGGAGCAAAGGAGGCAGCAAGCTTTAGGTGCCAGGGGCAAAGTGGTCAGTCAGATAAAACTGGATGTGTCTGTGTGCTCTGGTGGCTGCTCCCACATTGGTGATGAGGAACAAACCCTCCCAACAGTGAATTCTGCTTTTGTTGCCTGGTCACACACAAAGCAACAAACCCATCGCACACCACAACTCCCAGCGCAACCCATGTTTCTAGGGCATCGCCTTGAGAGGTGCAGGGAAGGGCTCAGCCATGGCAGATTGGGTCTGTGGCTGCAGGGAGGAGGGGACAAGTCGTGGGGCTCCACAGAAAGAAGAGAGGTCTGAGCTGGGCTGAAGTGAACGGCTGCTTCTTCTCTCCTCCGTTTCCACTCGCTGACTCCAAACATCCCCAGTACCAGTCACTATTAATCCCCCAACGGCAAAACTTTGATTACAATAAAAGTGAAAGCTGCAGCAAAATATGCAATTTGAAAGAAATCTTGAGCAAATAAGGAAGTTTCACTTCTTGCCCAGTCGGAGCACAAACAGTGAGATTTGTTTGAAGATTAAAACGGAGTGCAGGCATGGAAAATGCCAGGCACAGAGCTTCAGAGTTACTTAATACAGGGAAATATAAATGGCAAGCGATCCCAGATTACTTTAGAAAAGGCTGGCTGTAATTTACAGCCTTGATTAGACTGATTACTAAAGGATGAACAGCAAAATAGCTTCAGTAATTAAATTTCCGAACAGGAAAACAAAAGATTCTTACTCTTTAAAAAGCTGGAAACGAATGGAAGCATTCAGAATTACTTATACCTCCCTCAGCAGAAGCGCCTGCTGCCTGACACTGTCCTTTGCTAGGAAAGGTGATGGACAAGGCCTGACAAAGAAGGGGGAAGGGGCTTTGCAGCCCTCCAGGCTTTCCACAGCGAAGCTGAACGCCATTTAACCGCACCTCGGCTCCCGCAGCAGTCACACAGGGCAAAGCTCAGCGTGGCCTTAGGGCATTTTTCAACTTCCCTCCATTCCTGCGGCGCCTTTTTCCTCCAGTACTTTTAGCAATGAACCAAAGCTGTCTGAGCGGATGGGAACAGCGGTCACCGGTGTCAAATCGCTGCTCCGCACGGAGACAGTGATCCTTGGAGCTCTGTCCTAAAACACTCAAGGCGAACACCAACCAGAGCCGTGGTTCTGCATTTGAGAGACATCCTGTGGTCACTGCCGACATTGCAACGTCCCTCTGCAGCTTGCCTGGCCTTGCAAAGGGACCGACCATCCATCCCTCCATCCATCCGTCCGACCATCCATCCATCCACCCACCCCCCGACCTGGGCAAGCAGCCTCCAGCTCCTCCGCAGACAGCCACGCTCCTTTGGGCAGGGCAGACACGGGACCTCTACAGACACACTCTCAGAGGCTCCAAGCTCCCAGCAGGCTGGTGGGTTTTCCATCTATGTGGAAACTTGTGTGGAAGCCTTGTGTGCTCTTCAGCTGGGTAACCTGGGGGTCTACAATTAAACTTTGCTGTGTGTATTTGACTACAGTCAATGTATAAGATGAGGTCTTCTAAGAGACACCTTCAAAACAGGACTTCACCTCTCGACAGGCCAATGACTGAAAACCCTGTGAGCCTAACACCATCAGCAGCTCAGGTTTTGCATCCCCAGGTGCTTTAACACAATTCTTTTCACGGTGAGGTATTGGAGTATCTGACTTTTATTCACCCAATACTTCGTGTGATCAGCAACCACAAGGAAACACGAACTGTACGATCGCTTTGGTTTTTACGCCCCGAATTCCACAGGGGTATTGCTGATCGGTAACAGAAGGGTATTAATGGGATGACTGAGAACTGCAACACTTCTGTGCCTTGAAATCTGATGCTGTGGTTCCCACAGCAACCATAACCATGGCCACTCAGCATGAATTTCACATCCGAGTCACAGCACACACAGCTCCAAGTGCTCAACACACACAAGCAAAAATCCCCCCTAAACTCCAAGCAAAACCATCCCCCCTCCCCCCCAACAGATATCTTACCTGCCAAGTCACAATCATGAGAAGGTTAGTGGCACTTGTAGGTGAAGATGAACTCACAACTGGTAATTAATGCCCTGAACACAGCTTCTGTGCAGAGATATTTACAGTGTCGGTATCGACACAGCTTCTGTTCTCAGTTATGGCTGGAATGAGAGCCTGCTGCTCGTACCAAAGGTTAAAACATTCTCAGAAGGCTAAAGAAACCCAACCCAGTTAAGTGTCTTTCAAACTCTTTGGTCTCAAATACAGTACCATTTCAACTGTGGAAGCAGTGGGTGAAGAGACTGCTTCTCCATGGTTCTCCTTCAACCCAGCCCCTTTGCTTGGAGGCAGCACCTGGTAGTATGTTAAGAAGAGACCAGCAGAAATAGGAACACAAAAAGCACCGAGCTATCCAAGTTTGAAGCCCTTGCTTTTTCCTGCTTCCAAGGAGCACACAGACTGTTCCTACGTTTCTTGGCATTTACAGCTGCTGTAGCACAGGGCAGCGTGTTGCCTTTGGCACGATGAACAGTGACTTTTACAGTTATCAGTTGCACTTGGTCAAGCTTTTATCCAACATCTGCGCATCTTCCTGTCGGATCAGTTTGTTCTCTGGAGCGATGGAGTAATGGTCAGTAGTGAAATCAATGACATAATTTACTGCTACCAGAAGGAAACATTCCGGTCAGAGGTGGAGTTTTTACCACCACATTATAGGAACGTCAGATCAGGGAGTTAATTGGCAACATCAGTGATTTGTAATAACATGAGCCTATCTTTACAGGAAAGCTCCAGGGCTTTTCTATAAAAACCTTAAAAAGTGATAGTATATCGACAGCTGGTAATACAGGCAATTACAAATCTCTAGGTGTGAAATGAAACCGTAATCTGCAGTGAGACCAGCCTTCCAAAATTGCATGTAGTGTTTCCTAAACATCTGCAGTGTGAATTAGAAAACAAAACTTTACATCAGCACGAAGCCCCCATACAGCAGAAACACAACCTGCTGCCGAGACCCTCCCAGTCTTTCACTCCTCAGGTTACAAAGAACAGATGTGGTCTAGGGCAGCTCATTGCAGGCTGCACAGGAAGAAGCACCCACCCACCCCACCCCTGAAATAAAGAGACCAACACCAGCTCGTAGGTGGTCTCTGCCCATTCCCAGCAAGGTCCTGAGCCTTTCAGGAACCAAAACCAGTGGGTTTTAACTCAAAGTGACTGTGTACGTACTGCTGCTCCAGACCAGGGTGTAACAGAGAGAATGGCTCTCTGGGTTGGCTGCAGTCCTAATTAAATTGCAATCCAGAACACACTGTATGACACAGCAGCTGTGGGAAAGTGATTAAAAATCTCCAGACATAATCCCAAGAGGCCCATGTGTATCTGAGCTTTGAACTGTACTGGAGTAATCTCCATTTAAATGCCAGATCTGCTAAAGTCTTTCTGTGCGACTGGGGGTCCTGAACCTCTGACTTCACTTCTTTAACATAAACATGGGGACACTGATTTTGGTGGGTTGTGCATTTTTTGCTAGTTTTTGTTTTTAGTAAACTAATTTATCTTGAAAAAAATTTGCTGCAATTAAAAATAAAAGCCTAGGATACAGTATCTCAGTACATTTGATCTTGAAATCTTACTGTAGTACAAGAGGAAAACATGAACCTTGCCCAAATCTGTACTGGAAAGTCTTTGAGTCCACACAGTCCAGTCCAGATGCTGTAGCTTCAATAACACTAACAGTATGCAGAACGCTTAGACCAGCAGTACTAGCTGTTCCTCTAACCCACCTCTCCCTACTTCTTCTGAACATGGATGAGGACCTTAGAGCTTCGAGAAGGTGAAACAGACTGAAGTGTTGTTTCAGAAAGTTCAAGTGCAGGGAAGGTTCGTATGAAAATAGTTAAAACGTTTACCTGAACTTGTTTGTTTCTGCTCAGTGTTCAGATCTGGGTGGGTTTTTCAGTGTATGTATCTCAAAAAAATTTCATTTAAAGCAGTCAACCCTTCTGCCCCCAGCCCAAACTGCCAGATCCAGTGACCAAGAGACACTTCAGAACTGGATGACATGGGTTTTAGTGATGCAAACCTTTAGCCACAGGCCCACTATGGTTCCCCCCCAAGGCAGCCTTGGACCACACATTCCAGGACACCACTCACACCGCTGCATAAAACCGCTTCTCAGTTGCTAGGCACGCATCTCCAAACATTTAGGAGGCCTGCTGCTACCTCCTCGTTACACCATGATGTCCAATTATTTTTAAAACTTGTCTCTCAAGGAAAGAAAAACCAGCTGTAGTTCCATGGAGTTGTACCACCAGCAGCTCTGATAAACCTACAGAGATCCCCAAGAAATACGACCAAGCAGAAGGCCTGTGTTTGGGAAGAAGTTCATCTCTGGTTCAGAGATCTGAAGGAAGCAGTTTTCCTTTCCAGGCAGCTCCTAGAAGCTTGAACAGCAAGCCTGCAGCATGCTAAAGGAACAAGGGTATATTCTTGCAACATGGTAATTTTACAAGGCATTTGGGAAGGAAGCTGTTAAAAAAAAAATCTGTTTCTGATTAAATACCTTGAATACAGACTCAGGCTGCAAGAACCCTCTGAGAATACTTTAGAGAAATACTGAAGTGTGAACTTTAAATATCCGAAGACTGATACTGATGCACTTTCTAGAAACAATTACATACTTAACAGGTGAAGTAGGAAGAGTGTATTTCAGAAAACATTTAATATGAAACCTTTTGGAACTTCCATCGAATACAGATTTACATCATTTATCAGAACACTTTTGCAGTTCAGACAACAAAGTGCACTGCCGGGTGAAAAAAACCCCAAAAACCCCAAACACATTTGGAGGAGTGCTTAAAACATAGGAAGTGAAAGGAGAGGTGCCCATTCACCTGAGAAGGTACAATGACGGCCCTGCAATGTCTTATTGCTATTACAAAATGGAGTTTTCATGGAAAAAACCATACCGAGCAGCACAGGCGCGGGCAGAGCATTGAAAGCCAACTGAAATCCAGTGGCACCTGGAGTTCTCAAGCCATGGTGTGATACAGAATATACAGATAGTAAAATGCAAATTCAGGAATATTTACTACATTTAACAGCTATGATTACCCTTTAAACTAGCATAATCAATATCAATGCTCGGGGAAAGAGAGGGGAAGTCTGCTGCATTCACAGACTACAGATCACAAGAACTGACTTGCAAAATATTAAGGACTTTGCATTTTCACCTTGGGTCAAATCTGAACTGTGTACTATGAATAACTATTAGCTCACTGCAAATTGAAGATGCAAATTTAGGCTCCAGTTTAAAGCACATGTTAAGTTCATGCTTAAGTGCTTCACTGAAATATAACCATAAAGCATTAATACAAAAAGTCAAGTAGATAATGTGGGATATTATCTACAGAAGTGCTCAACGATAGAAACTGGTTATCAGTAGGAAACAACACATGAAGAAGTATCTTCATTCTAGTTTGCAAAATCAAATCCAGCTCACCACAGTGACAGTTAAAAAGCGGGGGCCATCTGAGTAGCTTCATGACCTACGGAAAGCTAGTTGGCCATCAGAGGTCATCAAGGGTGGGTTTCCACACTGCACGTTACAAGAGCAACGGTGGACTCCCTCTGCTGCAGAAGCCAGAGACGCAACGGGCACAAAGCCATCAAAAAGCAATACAGCCAGAGCCAGGTGGAAGCACGCTGAAGAGAGCTGCAAGGAAAGGTTTTAACTGCTACTGCCTATGGCCGTAGTTGACAAAGTTGGGCGTTACAACAGAGATCAGTAGCCAATTCGAGTCCCACTTTTGGGTTTCGATACTGTGCGTGCCCAGAACGCAGAGGACAGACAGTACTGCCACGGGTGCAGCAACACCTCAGAACCGCACCGACTCGGACGCGGTGATGCGCATCAAACACGGTGGTTATCTGAGAGTCCTCTTGTACTTTGAATCAGTCTGACCTAGTCTAACCTGGAGAACTCGGTCTGAAAGAAAAAGTCACTAGGAAGCTTTCAGCGCATCCTCTTAGTCGGCCTCGTTCTGTAGAGGAACGGAGGACCAGCAGCAAAGTGTTCTTAGCTGCAACCAATACTCATAAGCCAAAAGGACAAAGATACAGTTTGAGTAGTTCAGCGGAAGCAGAAGAATGGAAGTGTTTACCCAAATTTTAATGCACAAATCAACTACAGTTTTTCAAATTTGATTCAGTCTTAAATAATAAATAGGTGGGCAAAATATAATGCAAGTCTTATTCAGTAAAAGTGAATTTTTAATCATCTCATGAGATCTACTTAGAAAACAGGACTAATAATGTTCACAACCGTAAATCCAAACCCTTCACACACTTTTTTTTCTTAACACAGCAGTGAACTGTAAACCTGCATTTACTGGTTATCTCTTCTGTTATTTTAAATATTAACTCAAGTGTTTCCTCCTTGGCCATTTCAATTTTTAGCACCAAAATTAGCCCAAAAAGAGGTACTGGTACAGCTCGATGTTGTAAATTAACTGTTTACATATAATACTTTATATATTATACACACATACTGTACATTCACACGTCCACACAAACAGGAGGCATATTTAAATGAATATATTCTGTGTTTCAATTTGTTGTCAAAGACTTAGGAGCAATGGAAATAAAGCAGAAGGGGTAATATTTTACATAGTAGGCAACTTTAATGCTGTAGTGCACTTATAAAAAAGTCCAACTCTCCCTCCCAGCTCAGCAGCTTTTTTTTTTAATATCACTATTCAGAAGGATGCAGAAGTTATTGCCTAAATGTTATTCTATACATTTCCATTGGAATTCTCAAAAACACTTGAAATTACTAACTAATTTACAACTTAACTATTTTTCTTGTTACAGCTTTAACTCATTGGCAATTTTGGAAGCAATGTTTTTAAAAGCTATGGATGTTCCCGATATCCGCTTAAAGCGAACTCCGTTCAGGGACAGTCTTGGCAGTTTACACACCTCCATCTCCCACTGTACAAGGTTTTCCGCGTGCCCATCTCCATGGACACAGAAAAGCAAGAAACGCTCTCTTTGTTCATAGTCACAATTATTGGCATCCAGGACCTTTCTAATTTCCCTCATCATGTCATTGGGATCCATGGAGCTGGTGGTTTTCATGCTCCAGGTAAAACGCAGCGAACGAGGCTTGGCTTCCTTGTTCTCATCTTTCTGATCCACAGCTACATTGCGGCTGAAAGACAGGAATTCATTAGTTAGCAGGGCCAGCTACCTTCCCCACCTTTCCTGTTAGTGAAGCAAACTAACACTCAACACACACTACTGGTATTAAAGCAGCATCTAGAGGCTCCGGCTGCGAGCAACGCCCCGCTTTCCTAGCTGCTGTACAAACACACAGTCAAGGTAAAGCATCAGCTGTTGGGGCTGAAACGAAGGTATGGTACGACGGGTGACACGAGTGGCAGTCACTGGAGTCAGGAGCATGAGGGAAGTATGACCTCGTAGAGGCAGAACTACGTGCATCACCTACAACTTAGTTTTATGGCAGGTTCTGCTCAAATCCCTAGTCTTGGGCCACATGGACACCATGCTGAAACACCAGCTCTGTGCTAGAAGTTTCTGGAACTTTCAAGTAGTGGCGGCTTCTGGCAAAAGGGTGATCAGCCCAGGTCACAGGAGTGTCAGACCATGAGATGCATCCACTCCTACGTGATGGGGATGAGCCTGTGCAGGAAGATCCTGGGGGTTTCTCTCTGCAACTCTGCCAGTGCAGCACGTTGGAGGATCAAGCACTGGGACAGCCCATAGCATGCCCAGTAGATACAAGCAGGAGAAAGAAGGATGGAGCAGAGGGACCCTGCTGCGGGTCACCCACCCACTGCCAACATGCTGCCCAGTTCCAGGCTGGTTTGATTCTGCCATGGATTTCCTGCACTGGTGTTTGAGCTGATCAGCGCAGACCCATCGCACTGTAGGCTCTTGGGGACAGGGAATCTCAGATTCTGTCACCTTTAACAGGGAGGAAATACTTTGTCTCCAAGTTGGTCAGTAATTTCTTTAATACCAACAACTGATACAGGGAAAGGGATGAAATCTTTTGCTGGTACAAGCTACACAACTAAACACCTCTGAGGCTGGAAGGCAGGAAGGAGTTGGTGGTCTCTGTAAGACACCTTGTAACATCGTTAGTAAAGATGGCAAATAAAAGGGTTGCTGTTACTGTCAGTTTTAAGAGGCAAAGCACAAAATATTGATGTTTCAACTTTTTTTTTTTCTAAAGTAAAAATAGCTTTTCCTTTGGTAAGGATAAATATGATTATACAGGACAAAGAAAAGAAGCGTTCCAGAAATTTCTAGTTCGCAATGATTCTTCTACTTCAGTTAAAAATCAGTAGCCAGGCAACTGCAGAATAACGAATTACATCTGGACATCCAAGGTAAAAAATAACCTAACCCAGACAGACTGGCTTTGTGAATATGTGCATGCTGTCAGGTGCCTCTTCAAATTTATTTGTTTTCAGGACAAGAGACTTAAATATATCTGACTGTCATGCTTAAATATTTTCTGAAAATACCTAACCTCACTGACCCCAAACCATGCAGCTTAGCGCTCATGTTGAACTTCAAAGTTCAATTTACAATATTAATTCAAGATGCTCTTTAAAATAGTTGACAATGAATTTCTAGTTACACAATGCCTTTCTTCTACCACCATTAAGCAGGCAATTATGAAAAAGTGAAATAAAAAGTGATAGTAAGGTCAAAACTAAATACGTATCTCTTTGAAAGATAACCCGTTTCATCGTGTTACGTTCTATTAGAAGGACTTCCAGTAACTGCAAGTCCTAGGATTATGCTGTTAAATCCAGCTCTGTGATTTGCCAGATGTTCAAAAATTCAGCAAGTAAATTAAAGAGTACTTTGTTTTAACTTTAAGGTTTTAATTTAATAAGGCTGTAAGGGCACAGGGGGAACGCCAACTTTTATTCAATGCTCGTTTTATGTTTGAAAGCATTTTCTACTTCAGAACAGTTGGCAGAACCAGCACAAGTTTAATCATTTCTAGTATTTTTTGATACGCAGATTTTGGAAGAAAAGTGTAACATGAAGAATACTGTTTAACTATCAGTGATTTTGGAGATGAGACATATCACCCTTCAGTGGTCATCCCCATGTTTGCAGCCTTGCTAGAGACCACTCACCTACACATCTACAAGACAACAGCAAATTATAACAACCAAAATGCAAAAAAACACACATGGGAAAAGGCAACAGGAAAGATGAAGGTTTAGAACCAAGTCAGTCAGTGCTTTGATAGCTGTTTTGCAGACACAGAAATGCTTCTTTGTTTAGTTCCAAAGCCTTACACAAAACAAAAGCTGCTGCCTGAAGCCACTACATCACATAATTGGGGAAGAAAGGTTCAAACTCACCTAAGTAACATTTTAAACAAAAATTTTACCCTCACCTTGAGCCCTCAAATCTCCCGTTCCTCTCATATTCAGTCGGGAGCCTCATTGAAAAGAATGCAGAAGCAAAAGGAAGTGGGAAAGAGAAGACAAATCTTACACTGCAATATACAATATCTGTGTAGCTGCTAAAAGATATTGCAATCATACCAAAGGTGTGTTAAAATACAAAGCAACAAAGATGTAAAGAACTTTGTAGGTTATACCAAATTCAGTGTATAACATTGTCATACCAAATGGAAGTCTACAAGCTGCAGTTTTTAAAGACTGTAACTGATGTTTATTGTATCTATATTTATATATACAAAAATACTGTAGAACCCATTGAACAAACTTCTAAAAGCAGAAAATGTTAAGACTAGAAGTTGCATGCCATATTGAAGCTATTGTATTATACAGCAAGTACCTCCTAAAAAAGAACTAACTCCCCATTATTTTCAGGCTAATTATATTTCACAGTTTTACCTGGTAATACCAAATACAATTGAAAAACTACCTTTTTTAGACAAGTCTGGTCACCCCATGTGTCTGCACGCAGATCAAGGCTGAGGTCTTAGGGGTTTAAACAATACCAAATACCTCAAAGCAAAAGAACAAAATGCCTATACATCTTAGCAAAGGCTTAGAGGCAAATCCAAGATTTCTCAAGCTGTAGTAAATCCATCCTATTAATTCCCAAACTGACGCATCTTCAACATCTGAGAAAACTTAAGCTTGCTGTCTGCTGTCTGATTAACGCTATGTTGTTGATCACTACCATTTTTTAAGCCCAGTATCAAGTAGAATTAAGGGGGGGGGGGGGGGGGGGGGAAAATCACCTTCCTTTATCTTCACATTACTGTAGTACCACAGTTCTACATCCCAGAGATAAATCTGCTTGCAGGGAAGCTATCTTTACAAGGCTCTTACCAAGCCTACTCCAAGCTAGTACGTGGCTTCACTGAATAATGTGTATCATTAAAGCAGTTTGGCTGGCAGGTGTCTAGGGATAGGAATGTAAGACAGTAAGCGTATTTTTTGATGCACAGTATATTTATGTCAAGCTGTGGGGGGTGCTTAATTTCCTCATTTCCTTTCTTTGAGGGTTGCAGTGAGGAAACTGGCTCGTATGGTGACTCTGTGCAGTCCCTGTCCCAAGGGAACAGATGCTGTGCTAGCACCGCAAGCAGCAGCACTTGCTGTATAGGCTATGTGCTGTAGAGGCTACTTGCTGTATAGGCTACAGAGCCTGCTCCTCCCTCAAAATTCACGCTGGTATCGCGATAGATCTCCACATAGGAAAGCAGTAAGTCACTTGGCTACGAGTTGCTTGTCACAACAGCATCTGATCAGCAGCCTGCTCTCTGCAGCACTGCACAGGACACGGTACAACAGCGTCGCTGCTAGGAATCGTTTCCATTGACTAATGAAAAGCTGTCACAAGCAAAAAGGGTAAAGAAGATAATGAGAGGAAAACAACTGTCAGGCCCTCTAATTCTGTCACTTCAAAGTGCATTTTTAATGGCAGTCACCTTTGTGAGCTCTCATGCTTGTTATCTATGGTGGATATAGGAGAAGGGGAAGATTTACAAGGTCTGCAGGTATAGTCCACGAACTCATCCTTTACAGCTCTGTAGGACTGAGATGGGGGTAGGTGGGAAGGGAGCAAGCCATGACACATACCAACTGAACAAATCCACAGCTTTCAGATGATTTGGGAAAGGCTTGTTTTACTGGGCAAAGCAAGAAACAAGTCTGAAGATATTGCTCAACTGAAAAATTAAGAGCACTTGTACTTTAAAGAGCCTGCTGCATTCCTCCAAAGTGGAAGATGACAGCTTTGTTAAGAGCTGCAAGTATTTATGGATCATCTTACTTTTTTTAAAAAAAAAAATTTAAACTTGCCAAAGGCTATAGAAAACTGGAGCATAACCAGTCTCTCCAACAATGAATAGTCTTACTGCTACTGGAATTTGTCCAGCAGACTCTGTGAGGAAACATCTCTAATGATGTTCTCAGACCCTTTTTAGGTTGAAATTAAGCCAAACTCTTCAGTTTCTAAACCACTGTAGTCTAACTCTTAAGGAAGGTCATTAAATACCTTTCTAATGCTAAGAAAAGTAATTATTTACAAAGTTCACTGTTTAGCACCAGAGACTGCACTCAGCAACAGGCGCCCTTAAACACAAGCCCTTGTGCCAGGCTTTGGAGAGCTGTGCCAGTCTCTCTAGATGCTCCTTCCTTCACGAAGGACGTGGTTATGGTCCAATGCTACAGCCCAGCAGTGGTGCTTTGGGAACAGTCAGGGTATTGCCAGCATTGTTTCAATGGGTCTGCAAGTCACATGCAGCCCCGAGGCTGCCTCAGCGCTAGCGCAATCTTCGCTTCTGCAGGAACCGCAAATTGCTGGGTTTTGTTCTAAATTTTCTGCTTTTACTTGTATTTTTACATAAACTAATTTTATGGTATAAGGCACTCCTTGGTCTTAGAGAATGGAACAAATATATAGAAAAGTTCTGTTCTCATTTGTCATGCAATGCCTATACACTACATCCTTTATGGTTTGTGCTAAACAGTTTGTGAAGGGCCTTCAAAACCAAGACTGTTTCCATACATCTGTCCTGAGTTAGTGTGCTTTCTGTTCTTTACATCTTTGTATACTCTGTGTTAAAAATCCAAATAAACACAAAGAAAACTGTCTAAAGAGATATGAAAAACCAGCAAGAAGTGCAAGATCCTAAAATAAGACTGATTTATGGAAATGGAGAAAAGATGCTGCAATAGAATTCAGAGCATAGAAAGTGATTTTTGCTGTCAGAAAAAAGAGACTTCCACAATATGCAGACTGGCAAGGACAGTGCATGATACAAGAGAGCTATATATATTTTATACCTCTGTGTACCAAGTACAATGTGTTAAAACTCAGTCGTTTAAAAAGGAGTGACTGTCTACTTTTGTTCAGCTCCCTACAGCAATGCTGCAGTTCTATATATACGTGCTATTAGTTACAGTAGGTGTTTCAGTATCAAAGATAGTGAGTTTAGGTTATAATCAGAGCATATAGACCCAAAAGGAATTGCCAAAATCCCCAATGTTTTCAATGTAGTTTTGTACCTACATACAGATC
This sequence comes from Porphyrio hochstetteri, assembly GCA_020800305.1. Lineage (NCBI taxonomy): Eukaryota > Metazoa > Chordata > Aves > Gruiformes > Rallidae > Porphyrio > Porphyrio hochstetteri. Next base: position 60,278,649 of record CM036908.1, on the reverse strand, counting down.
AGGTATGGAGGGACACCACGCACGCTTAAAACAGATTTAAAAAGCACAGTCTGGTCCCTGTGTAGGTGGTGTAAGACTGCAAATCTCTTATTCAAAAGACATTCACAGAAACTGCAGCAGCTATTTCCACAATAGTCTAAGATTCCTGGCCTCAAGCCGAAATAAAAATTTAAAAAATTTACCTTTTTAAAGTCTCAACCTGGAACAGTAACTTTCTAGTTTAAAACTGTACTCATATTAGCGTTTTTCATCCTTCTTCAGAGCAGCAGAGCAACAAACTTACACGCATCCAGTTGTGGAGGTTGCATAGATCACAAGCCTTTGTTTTAAAAGCAGTGTGACTTCAGGGAGGAAAGCTCCCCCTTACAAAGCAGTATGCACCCCACAGCTCACGATGCAGGAACAGTTAGAACTACTCCCGCTGCTCAGTTTCATTTGTATCCCGTGCCGGATGGTTTCTTTCCTAATTAATTAAGGGTTGGGGCATGTTCCTTTTCTCAAGTCAGCTGTGACAATGCCAGCCAACCCAACCAACACCAGTTCTAAACACAGTCCTGCTTGGAGGAGCTCTGGTTATTATTACTGCAGCATGGAATTGACACATTTAATTGGGTAGGGTACCTTCACATTCACACTGTTATGTAATAAACCCAAATTTAGGCATCAATATGCATCTCTCAGGCATCCCTAACCTGATTGTTTCCTTGAAATGGTCTGACAATCTTCAAATTACAGTCACATGCACAGCCTTTGCATTTTTGGAGTTAAAACAGATGTGTCTCATCAGTATTTGGAAATTGAAAATACCTTGGAACTTCTTAAAAGGTGGTATGATACAACTAAACAGGGTATGACAGAATTCTAATGAAAAATCTACCTGCAGGTCAAAATTGTCTAACCACCTTTCATGACTCATAACGGATTAGCAGGATGTATAGCAGCTTGATTCATTCCCAAACTGTAAAACTAAATTCAGTCCTTTGGGCTTGAAACGTGAATCAGACTTTAGAGCTTTTTGTCTTTTGTTAATAAATCTGCATAGGTGCTGTACTTTTTTTTTGTTACTGAGGTGCTCTATTTGCACTTCAGATGCAATTCACTTCGAACACATCCCATTTTTAAATGAACATGCAGCCACTACATCTTCATTCAATCTTCCATACAAAACTGTCAGACTCACAACAGCCTTTGGTTTGCTATTATATCAACTGCAGACATTTCAAATGGATTTTTTTTATTAAAATACCATAAAACAAAGAGATAGAGAATGTAAATTTAGCATCACTTACCTTTGTTTGCTTGTAACCTTATGTATTGTTTATACTTTCATCATTGTTATCAAACACCTCATTCTTCAAACATAAGCATGCTAAGTGTATTAGTACAGAGAACAGAATTACTTTGGTACTACCAACTCTATCAAAGAAAGAAGAATTCACAAGGCATGCTTAGCATCTTGTTATACAGGTGCCGCAGATTCTCAAGTATCGTCACGAGTTAATGGATTTATTCTATGCTTTCCTCTCAAGGAAGTATTTAGTTCTCAGCAGAAAGTTTAGTTTTCAGGAAACCAAGGCTAGAAAGCCAAATCTGTTGTTAATTGCAGGAGCCACTTTTTTTTAAATATAAATAAATCCTACCTTTTGATAAACCTGAATGACATGTTTCTAAAAGAAATTAAGCCAAAATAATAATTAACAAAGGGTGTTGTACAAAATAAACTGAAAAAGCCATTTAGAGTGAAACATGCAAAAAGATCTCATTTAAAATGTACAATGAAATTACACTTCAATACATTCTGAGATTAGGCAGATGATTTAGGTTCTGAAGAGTCAAACTCTTAGCATTACTACTTCCAAACTCAGTGTTTTTGGGAAACATGCCACCAGTAGTTATTATGAATTAAAATACACACTGGTGTCAAAACACTTTAAAACTCATAATCTGCAAGGTCACATAAAAATGTGTTTGGATTTTCTTTATTTATTTCAGTTGGAAAGCAAAAATCAGTAACTCTACTATAATTAGATCTCAAGTAGCTTCAGAGTTAGGTTCCTTTCTTCCTTCATAACCTTAGGTCAGACATGTTGTGCCAAAACCTGCCTTAAATATTTAGTTAATTTAGTAGCAGAAGGTTCAAGAATACCAGAACTTAACTAGTTTGTATAATCAAAAGAATTCTAATCCCCCCTAGAGAATGCTAAAATAAATTAACAGCTTTAAGTTTATTTTATATTTATTTAAAGGGAAGAAACATAACCATGTCCTTTGGTGGGACTAGCCACCTCCTTCATAGTTTGCACAGCAACGAGTAAAACAAACCCTCAACTGTAAGAGCTCCTCCAAGTGCAAACTTAACTCTCTGTGACTGCGCTGTTGTGCTACAACTGCACGTTATTTAATGAAGTCCAGATGGAATTTAAACTATTGTCAAAAGTAGTGGGGAAAAACTTCCAAGAAAGCCACACTGTGCTGCAGAAGCTGAAACTTGGAGGTAATGCTAGAAGCCTGAATGCTGCCTGAATTAAGTGACACGCTGAATAGTACGTTTCAGCAGCACAAGTGAAAAGCCTGCATGTTCACAGTTTGAGCGTCCACATTTGGAACGTCAGATGGAAAATTAAGTAAGCGTACTGCAAACAAAAGTACAGAAAGAAAGATGTGCCAAAAGGATGTGTTTGATTAAAATGGAACTCGACAAAAAGCAGATGACTTAATTCTTTAAAAAAAAAAAAAAACCAAATTAATCTTTTCTCTCTCTCTCTCAACACAAAAAGAAGAGGAAAAAAAAAGAAGAGAGAGAAAGAAAAAACCCAATTTTCTATAGCACAGTATTTCCCAGGGAAGTGTTAGCTGGCAGAAAGCTGAGCAGGGCCAAACATTTACCAAAGGCTAGGCTAGGCTTGTTTTTCACAGGAATGTCTACATTTTAAAAAGAAATTCACTCTCTACAGTTGTGGAAAAAATGGGAGTTTGGCTTTGTGTTATTTTGTAGGAATGGGAGACTATAAAGAGGGTGCTGAGAGGTAGTCCCAGGACAGACAGGGGGGGATATGGCTTGCTGATGATGTGATATAAGCCTTAAACAAAAGCAAGCAGGTCAAGAACAGGATGATCTATTCAAAAAAATTTCATATGATGTGGAAGGTACAAATGCATGGAGATTATCTTAAGGCAAAGATAAACAAACCCTCACTTCTGCAAACATGAGCTGCAGATATCAGAGTGGTCTGAAGTATGTGGTATGTGAACCGACAGGTTTTAAATATGGAAGAAAAATAGGTGGCTTTCAATTTTAAGGTTTGTAGGAACTAATTTACATCATACATGGACTTGAAACTACAAGTCCAATTAGAACCACGACTGTTAGTGCAGGAAGAACAACTGCTTAAGCTAGGCTTCGCCTACACCAACACACCTTCCACCGCACCCAGACTCTGATGGAAAGTGAAGGTTAAACAGGAGCAAGTTTCAAGGTGTGACTGAAGCCGCAGTACTGCCATTATTTTAAGAGGACCTGTGTTAGCACTACTGCCAAAGGAATTTTTTGTTTCCTGATCCCACCCTTTCACCTATGATATTTCTATCTGTGTGTTTTGTGATTATTCTGGAAATAGGAATGGCCTAAGTGACTGGGAAACACAAGGTGAGCTTCTTGATAAAGTATCAAGACTGGGATCTTAGTTTATGCCACCAACTGACAGACCATGCAGTCCAAGCAAGCAGCTTTTGATCCAAGCTGAAATCTTCTAGCTTGTGTACCTCAGACATGAGGATGAAGAGCACAGAAGAAATCAGAGACCAAGCTGTCTCACTTTTTATCCCATTTGATTCTGCTGCTAAAAACAAATGGCTTCTGTAACCAAAGAGAACCACAAAAAAAAAAAATCACAAGCCAGTGCAATTTAAGTTGCAGAAATTGTTAAGCCATTAATCAGAGACTGGACAAAACTTAAGCAATAGACTGCTGGATATATCTACTACCCGTTAAAAAGGGAGCACTGCATTAGCATTTTGAGAGGCTTACCTTCTTGTTAGCTTTGAAGTTAGTTTACTAAATAGATTAGTGGAACCCCTGGTTCGAGTCTGTGAGAGCGGCGTTGCTTCATGGGACAGGCTGGGTGAGGCTGGCGGCCCGTTGTAGGTGGCGGTGCGTCGCTCTCTGAGCTGGCCGTGGAAAGTGCTCCGACTAGCTGTTCCTCTGGGGAAACGAATACGATCAGGTGTGGTTGCACTGCTAATGCTGTGAGTTGAAGCAACAGGAGTTCTTTGATCGGGAATTGTGCTAGAGCAAAAAACAAAAAACAACGCTAGAACTTTACAGGAGCACTACGGTTCTGCAGGAAACACAAAAGACTATGTTCTACAGTAAAGCATAAGCAGACACTTTTATATAGGCCAGGGTTGGAAATATCAACATTATTACAGCACTGTACAGAATCAAAACTCGTAAGAAGTTAGGATTAAAAGGCTGCCGAAACAGAAACCTACATAGGCAGAAAAATGCAACAGCAGTATCCTGGAAAAGACCAGATAAACTAGGCATACAGTGTTTCACTGAGAAGACTGATAAAAGAATAGATGAGTAAAGTTCCCCCCAGGAAAGAGAAGCAATCGGTAACTTTACTGTCTCTTCCTCCACATTCTATATATCCATCTTTGAAAGTCTTGCTAATTTGAAAGTATCCTACAAAATTCTCTACAAGCGAACCACTCCAAGTAGTGAAGTCCTTCAGGATACACAGTTAAAGTCTCCCACAAACTCTGACAATAGGGAATGTCCAATACTCCTACACTAGAAAAAAAATTACGGTTCATTACTGCAGGATTATGTCACAGACAGCCTGACACACCACAAGACAAATGTAAACAAGACTAAAAAAAATGAGGAAACACACATCTTGTGGGCAATATATACTAGAACAATCTAGGACTAAAATTCCACAGCACAAAGTTAAGAAGCAGTGGGTTTAAGTTAGTTTCACAACGATTTCAGGTTCTTACATAGGCCTGAAGTTATCTGCGCCATTGTCTATTGGAGGCAACATCATCTTCGTGTGCACAGAGGCTGACATGGACATCGACTTCTGATGTCGCAGCCGAACACTGGAGAAGGATGTGGTACAAACTGAAGCAGGGCTAGCTGCGTAAGCGAACATTTCTGTCAGGCTGTGAGGGGGTTTGGGTTCAGGCAGAGGCAGAAAGAAGAGCATGATGGACCAACAACAAACTACTGCAGAGAAAAAAAGCAAACTTTTCCTTCTATTAACTGATTTATCAAAGAACACGAACTCTAACAGCCCTCTTCTATGTAAACAGCAGTAACTGCCCTACGCTCCCCTTAAAAAGCATCCTTACCATAGCACTTGACATCTACAAAGTGATTGTTCTCTTACCATTAGTTTACGGTGATACCTTCCTTGACATTCAGAACCTGCATAACTCAGTGTTCTGTACCAAAGCACTAGTCTAAAGCACACTCGTATTGGTCTTAACATTAAAAAAAATGCATTAAAAAACCCCACAAACAGCACTTTCCAAAAGACTGATGATAGCTCCATTACTGCAGTGAAATACTTTGTTTTCAGAATGTGTCTGTGTTAAATCAATGTAAGTTGGGCAAGCTGTCAAATCTCGATCTACATGTGGTAACTGAGGGACTTCACAGGCACAATCGAAACCAGCAGTATCATGATGTTTAACGAGCCCAGAGAGGCCCTAACACAAAGGCTACTATTAAACAAGGTGTAAATGCAGGAGGTAACAAATAAGGCTTCGTGTGCTCTGAAGGAAGAGGTTTGACTGTTGAAAAGCATCTCGTATCGCTTGGCCGCAAACTTCTCAAATTACCATTCAGACTGAAGGAACATCTATGATGCTGCCTTAGTAGAGTGGTCAGTAAACTGCCAGCTGTATCATCTGTTAACTCAGGACCATACAATTTTTTTCCCCTCTTTCTTTGGCCCAAAATACTCTTTGCAGTCTTCAAATTATCTATCAATGATAAAGATTGGAGAAAACTGAGACGCTGCAAAATGTATTGGGCGTTCCAGGCTACCTCGCCATGTATCATTCAACTTAAGTTTGCTTTAAAAGTAAGGAGATTGTAATTCAGAAATACTGTTTTAGGTTAAGGAATTAGTAATTGTCAGTGACAGTTTCATGACACTGCATGTTCACTTTGAAGTTACTTCATGGTTGCATACACTGAAATTCAAATCCAGTATGTCAGACTTTGGAGAGGAGAATGCTAGTTCAGCTCCATTTACCAGCTGACCCACTTCTTAGGCTTAGCAGTCAAAGCACTAGCAGAAAACTCCTCACAGCTCGGGCATCAGAACTGCTGGCTAAAATGGTGAGCAAAATTGACTTGTTTTGAACTTTCAGAATCCAGAAAACTTAGTCTGAGTCATGCATGCATCCTTTCACAATGCAGAATCCAGCAGGGTGCCAACGACAATGAAGCCTGCAACACAGCCCAGCTTTCACATTACCCCAAGGTATTACAAAATTCTAAGGAAATGAATATTCATCTTGAAACCCCTGAAATCAAGTAATCCCCAGATAATTGGTCACTAGCCTCTCAAGCACTTCCACCTCCCTTCCTCTCAATCTGCTGCAAAAGACTAAGGGAAAAGAATCTAGTTTTACAACACGTTAGACCCAAGTTTGTTTAGTCACCTGCCTTCAAAGATGCAATAGTTATAGGTATCGAGAAGGCACCAGAGCACATGTTAAAGCATTTACATCTCTTCCTCTGAAGCTTTGCTAGAAATCAACTTCCTTGGATTACTAGCCTGGGAACACAGAAACAGAGAGCTAACATTCACCAATTAGTGCCATGCCTTATTAAAAATCCAAGGCTGTTGTAAATCATTTGTATAACAAATGATTTAAAAGCAATTGCCTATCATTATGAAGAGTGTTTCATGAGTCCCCAAGTGCATTAATGAATGCTCAGGCTTTGGAGGAAAGCCAACAGCCATCTCCAGCAGAATGCCTGTGTCAGCCACACAATGTGTTAAAGTAGGGATGAGAGACTTAAAACCCCTTTGCTTCTAACCAGTCTGTCATGAGGTCTTCAAGACTACTTTCTGCAACGTCAACTACCTATCAAAGCTTCCAAGTTTCCTACCTTCAGAAACAATGCCTTCTCAGAATTCAGAGTGCAAGATAAAAACAGAACAGGCAACATTTTAACACTTTCTCTACAGAAAGAAGAGAGACTTCACACGTGCAAGTCTTGCCTTTTAAGGCAAGTCTCCCAAGTTTTCACCAGTCACAGCCAGTATCTGACTGTCTATGGAAAATCTCAAATCCAAACTGTAACAAATCAGTTGTAGTATTTACTCCTGCCTTTAGCCTTTGCCACCAATAGATATTTCAAAAGCACAGAAAGCACTTTTACAAAACCTTGGATTCCTACAGAGCTCAGATTCTACTTCAGATCTCACCTCACAGCAGAAGAATCATTACAAGTTTCTAAAGTTACTTTTTTGCCAAGTTGAGAGTACAGTAATATTAGAGATACTACAGAAACACCTGAAGGCTGGCAGAATTTCTTCTGAAGAGCCAGTTCCATCAATACCCACGTTTCTTTTGCCTGCATTTCACATGATCAGTCAAGCCTTTGCCCAATTACAACAACAAAATATATCCAGATAGAAATTCCAAACTCCATGTCAAATCTTTCCTTGGTTTAACCCTCTATTAAGAGTAATGAAAGCAGTACTCAAAAATATGCAATAAAAGCCAAAAAGATTATTTCTTTTTCCTGACAGTGAAAATATAAACACTTAGACATTTCCAATGACCCAAGAGGAGCTAATCTTTGCAGGATAAGCAAATTATGTTTGGATACTATATTGACAATAAAGAGTAAGTTATAGAAGGATAACCAATTACAGGTATAAAAAAGAATTAATATACTTGCCAAGTTCTATTCAGCGTTAACTTTGAGCTTAGTGCCCATGTGTGACCAACCAGAAAGACAGCAGTTTACTGAGAAACTCAAAGCTGGGAAAACAGTAAGCAACAACTTCAAAAAACCAGCTCATTAGGAGTATGAAGTTACTCCTAAATTAAGGGGACATCTGAATCTCAAGCATTCCTAGTAAATATCATCTAATAAATTTTTAAAATGTAAGAAATTGTGGGCAAGATACTGTAAAGATATTAAGGGTAAAGACAAGCAAAAATGTTATTAAACCAAGAAATCAGGTAATTGAATCTGATCAAAACTTTTCTGGACAGAAAGATTCGTTTTTCAAGGGACATTTGGAAAGGAAAAAAGCTATTAACATACCAAATCAAAGAAAGGGTGGTGAGCTTCAATCTAAACAATCTTGGTAACATTAACAAGGACTAACCAATGAAGGCTGAGACAGACACAGTAAAAGACAATGCCAAATAGCTGTGCTGTACTTGACAAGACAATCGACTGCAGGCCCAGCTGGCCAGAAAGACTGTGGGCACTCTTCAAACTTGTACTTGACTTTTCCCTTATTTCAGTTTGCAGAAAGCTAGGAGGAAGAGACAGGATCAAAACCATGTTCTTTATCCCTAGGCTCTGGGAGTCAAACAAGCCACAGACAGACTTTCCGCTCAACATCACAACTTCACCACTCTTCCTTATAAACTGCTGAAAGGCACAGGAAAAATACTGTCCAAAAACTGGCAGATGCTTTACTAACTTCAACGTGAGCCAGAAGTATTTCTTCCCACCCTTTACAATATATCATAAAATTAGAAAGGCATGGAGAAAATTGGGAAGGGTAGGAGCGAGGTACACATTCCTCCAAGGTTCAGCATTTCTATTAGGTACTAACTATCTGGGTGCACTCATGGCAGTGGCCAACTACTTAACTGTTACCAGCTTTTGAGACCAGTAAAATTCCATGAAGAACAGTTGGCTGGAACTTAAAAACATCTCAGCCAGCCAGGAAATTTGGTGGCATTCTTCAGAAGTGTTACTGATGATGTTGTTCACTATTATTTATTGTGTACTGCTCTCCTCAATCTTTGGCACACAGGGAAGAGAAGAATGGCACTAGATGTGGCTATGGCACTTACACATCAACTCTTTAACTCCAATTCCACTGCGTGCTCTAGTCAGGTTTTCATTCGGCAAAGTAAGAAGAAACCTGTTATTTCTCTGTTTTCACTCAGAATATGGAGGTATCAGTGTTTCCCTTCTCAAGATTAGTCATGTAAATGCTGGGAAGCAGTTAGACTACAAATACATCAGTGAGGAACATTACTACTCCAAGACAATGTCCTATCACTGTTTCGTCTTTTCTCAGCAAAACACTACTTTCTCCCTGAGACTCTGTAGGAAAAAAAATGGTATTCCAAATGACCCCAAAGCAGAGTTTAGAGTGAAATGTAAAGAGAATGGCCCAAGAGAGATGAACATTGTAGGCTGACACTAAACAAACCACTTCTGCAAGCATACGTTGCTGGCCAAAGGAGTTAACAAGTGATTTAAGATGAAGGCTGTACAAATATGACATGTGTTTAACCAGCAATCAGAAATTTCCTTTTACATTCTAAGTATAAAGATTATATGAATTATGTATAGAAGAAAACCCAACATACTTACAGGTGCTCCATAACCAAAGATCTGTACTCACCTTTCATTAAGAATTACACTAGGTTATTATTGATTCTTATATTACAGTTTTTTGGAAATGTGAAGACAGGGGACATACACCATAGGAAGACATTTCATATACCTGTTCTCCTTGCCATTTTGTATCACTGAATGCCTATCAGCAGTGGTTCTTTCACTACAAACATATGTGTTGCGCCGTGTCATTGCTCCGGGGGCAGTATTATTCTACAATTAAAAAACACAGGCTTGTTATTCCCCACAAAAGGCTCTTCTGGGTTTAAGTCTATGTATAATTAAAGGCTGGTTTACTTCATGCTAGTTCTATAGAGTTACAAAAACTTACAATAATTAAATAAGTTAATAAGCAAACACCTTCCAGTATTTTTAAGGAATAATACAATCAGAAAAAAAACACTAACAAGTTGTTCTTGTATGTCATGTTGATGGCTCAAAATTAATTTTGCTTAAAGTTTTTTATTACCAATGTTCTGAGTTACAAATTCTCAGCATGTATAGCATTCATCTACATCTGGATAGTGTACGTCTCTATAGCCTGCTTTGGAAATACTTTACCGACTGTAGAATTTTCCTTTAAGTTAAAATCATACCTTAAACAAGATAGGAAAAGCAAAGACTTAAGAAACAAATGTGGTAAAATTCAGTGGGAAGGTAAACACGGACTTTTAAATATTAAAATACTATAAAACACTAGACAAGTTTTAAAAACAGGGAAGAGTAAGTCAAATTAAAGAGAAATTGCAGAGAATTTTAATAAGACATTTTAAAAGAATATACATTTAAATATAAGCATAATACATTGAGGACAAGAGAACCAGGGGAACTTAAACTACAGACCTTACTTTAAGAGGGGAGAAAAGAAATAGAATTACTTTGCCTCTGTCTTTACAGAGAAAGAGGGTGGAGATATGCCCAAGTTGGCGGTCAATTTTCCAGGAACGACTGAGAAGCTAGGTAATTCACAGATAACAGAATTATAAAGAGTTAGATGCAATTACTGTAGGAAAAGCATGGTGGTCCAGATAAACATGCAACCCCCAAGTTGTAGAGGAAGTAAAAGCCGGCAAGCCTTATAATTTTTCTCCCCACCCCAAGAACTTAACACAGGAAACTGCATATGATTGGAAAGTGGAAAAAACCTTTAGAAATTTTTCTTTAAAGAAAAGGATCACAGGGCAAAGCAGGAAGCAAAAGAGGCTATTAACTTCAAACATCACTGCTGGGGAAAGTCTTGGAGGAGGCTAGCTTAAGGGAATGACTGGTCAGCATCTGGATAAGCACATTTTGAGTAACGATGGCCACTAAGAATCAGGCAGGGGACTTCATGCTCAACTAACCTTTTGGAGTTCTTTGAAGAATTACTGCTATGATAAGACACGGGAAATTCAGTGGATTTTAAAAATAGCATTAACAAAAGGTTTCACATAAATGGTCACAGTAGAGAATCATGGGAAGGAGGAGTAAAGAAAAAATGGAAAGACTAGTTCAAGCACAAAAGGAGAGTAGCCAAACCTTTTTTGTTTCCAAACCTGAAATAAAACTGTTAAAGTAGAGTATTCTCAATAACCAGCAAAAGCTTCTCCTGTGCCTTAAGGCAAAATATTTGCTATACAGGGAGCCTCAAGCAAAGCCAGCCCTGAGCTGTAGGTTTAACAATGAAGCCACCTCATCTGGTTAAAAGACTTCTGACCTGTGATGTGTCTTTACATGAATGTACAAACGAAAAAGTGAACTGCACAACCCTCCTAGTGTTAAAAAGTACAAAGAATATCAAGAGCATTTTAAAGTAGCAGAACTATTAATTAATTCATAAGATGCATGTGGTTGTGTCAAGGGCTCTCAAGTATTCTTCACTGCATATTCCTTAGGGATAGGCATGTGCCAAGCATCAACAGAAGTACTCCTAGCCCTCTCCTTGTACTTTATACCTTACAAATACCATGTTTTCAAATCTATTTATTTTTTTAAAAATTGATTCTTCTACTTTCCTCTGACATTTGCCACTGTGCAAACTCCCCTCTCTTTACCAAACTTGCTAGCAATGAAAGCTGTGCACCCAAAGTGAAGTTTTGGTTCTATGTTCTTGAGAGGTCATGCTGTGCAAGACACTGAGGGGCCCTCACAAAGGACTGGTGCATTGAAGCACTGCATATTAATATTTGCTTTTTTTTTTTTTTAATGTGCTCCTGAACATATTAAGGGAATGAAGCACCTAGAATATCCAAAGGTGTTGTTCTGGTGGAAAACGTACACAGTAATAGGTGGCTTACTACTTTTCACCTTAAAACATTAGGTATATGTTTCCCTTGAGAAAAGACACCACATAACATTAAAATGTACTGAGATGTTGCTCATCTAGAAAGACAAGACAGCAATCTCTGTGCTGGATCTAAAGATTATGCATTTTCAGGTTTGGGAGTGGACAAGTTTTGGTATTCACATCTGAAATCAGAGGGCTCTAAAGATGCACTTGCCCAGCAATTTCTGGAATGCAAAGACAGAAAGATCAGCATTATTTTTTTTCCTGTTTGCCTCAGATTTCAGAGGCTGCAAGAGAAGCTTTAAGCCTTCAAGCTTTCAAATTTCAGTTTTAGCAAGAATACAGTCTTGGTATTGGGGCCTTTACAATTTTTAGTTTATAACCTTTCATGATTCATCAAGAAAGTTCTTCAGCTATGACTTCTGCTCAGCCCATCTACAGACTGTTCACCTCTGGACGTGACTAAGCTGCACAGGCACACAGCACAGAAAACCTGAAACTGGTGTTACCAGCACCACACTCCCTAATGGAATGACAACCCCAAGGGTCAGGGTTAGCTGTGAGAGTTCATCTTTGTGGCATCATCTGCCTTGTTTGCAAGAGGCTTTGACACAGCAAAAGCACACGCTGAGACTTCTCAGAATACGTGCAAGGTCCAATCACAGCACAAAAGATGGATTTGAGGTAGAGTCATCCTCTTTTCCTAGCGTCTTGTGTGCACTGCTTAGGCAGGCTACCTTCACATGAACAGACACCAAGGCATGGACTGATAAAAATTTTTCTAAACATTAGATTCTGACTTGCAATAGTGAAAAAAATCTATTTACTTAAGAGTTTTGGTCCTACAGGATTTTCCAAACATACCATATACACTCCTCTTCCAGTTTTCTTAAAGCTATATTAAGGGTTCTGGTGTACCCTTATTAAAGGAATTGAGGAAAAATCCAAAGCTGAGAGTAATAAACAAGGAGTTATTAAAAAAGCCAAGGAGTTATTAGTTGCTGCTAAGTATGCAACCCCTGTAGCAGGTTTTAGTTATTAATTTGGTATTTGCCCAATCAACTTGAAGATTTTTGATGTGCAATTGTTCAGCTTGCAGAACTATTTGCTGTCAACATTAGAAGTACAGTTTGGAGCCACTTACTCCAAGCCCAGACTTGGGTACCTGCTCTACAAGTACAACTCTTCACCTTAAGTGCAGGCTTGTGAGCTTCTTGTACTGCTGCTTGCAAAAGACCAGTTGCACAGGAATCAGAAGAAGTATCCCCTATGGTTATGAGCTACAGTAGTATGAAATTTGAAATAAGACTACTGGAATCAAACCAGGATTTGAGAGCAGTGTAGTACAGCAGATCCAGATGAAGATACTAAGTGTAAAATTTGTAACCATAATGCAAAGATCTTGAGTAAAACACCACACAGTATTGAGCAAAGTCCAAAGCAGGACAAAACTGCTGATTACCCTATCATTTTGAGACTTGGGAGCTAAGAGCTGTCATGTGAGAAGAAAAAATCTGAATGTTTCCTGAACTGATCAAGACCCAAAGGAATGGGCAGGGGACCATGAAAATCAGAAGAGAGTCCTGAAAAATCATGAGTTTTTGTTCATATCTATGATTAACAGCTGTTAAGGAGACAGACTTGTCTTTCCAAGGAATCTCTTTGGCTGACATCCTCCAGCCAAGTCATTATTGGCCAGTGAGACAGCTGACAATGCAGAGCCTATAGACTAAAACAAATCATATTTTACTTCTTTTGCTTCAGCCTGTCAAAAAGCTGTGAGCTCAGGAAGTTCTATTCTCATCTGCTCTAAGTAAAGGTACTGAGTATCTAACCAAGTATGACAGCTCCGTGTCTAATCACTCCACTGCTGGTTGAATAAAGGACTGGGAAGTTATTTTTTCTGAAAAGAAGGTAAGTTTTTCAATACAAAATACCAAAGTTTTAGAAATTACATGTTAAAAGACTCAAGTTATGTGAAAACACATTTCCAACTGTGCCTCAGAGGAAGGCACTGCAGACTACACAAGTTGAAGCCAGACCGAACAAAGGATTCTTTCTTCTGGCACACTGCCTACTGCTTGACCCTGTAACTTCACTACTTATGCACCTTAGGGTGGGGTTTTTGTTGTTGTTAATGAGGTTTACGGGCAGGCAGGGCAACCCCACAAGGGCAAAAGCCCTACTTCTAAACAGAGGTTGAAATACGCCTTTGAACAGTTTTAAGAGCTACAATTCTTTGATAATCTTAATACATGAGTTGGAATAGCCTGTTTGAGAGCAAAGATTAGGTGGCTCCTCACAGACATGAAACAGAAGAATAAAAAGAGAGATTTTGTTCTTCTGTACAGAGACCACAGAAGAGCAGTTGGTGATATCAGAAATAATATAACTCATGAAATTTCAGGGGTCACCCTCTGGGTTGAGTTTCTTTTTTTAATTATTTTTTAAATACCCAGATTATGTCTGTTTGCTAAAAGCTACTAGTTTTAATTATTAATACCAACTAATTACTTCAAGAATACTAAGAAGTAACTTGAGTAGCTGTCTGATGCAAAGGGGGAAAAGGCAAATGTATGAGATACCTACATTTATAATTGTCAAATAAAAAAAAATAAGCACACTGATAAATTACAGGTTTAACAGGTTTTACAGCCCTTAGAAACATTTCATGGTTTTGGTAAGTAAGTGTTTCTACTTACACTAGGGACAGCTGAACTTTTCTTACGTTCAGGAATATCAGCCTTATTGGGATTGCTGGCATTTCCAAGCATGGGACTAGCTGGTGCAATTCCTCTTCCTGCAACAGCACTACTACTGGATTTTCTTGATTGAATTCCTTCCTCTTTGAGGTCACTGTCTGTAGTACTAGTCTGGCTTCTTTTGGGATATGCCACTACTGAGGGGATGGATGGTCCAGCTTAAAAAACAACACAGAAAAGAAACAGGAAAATTATTTTTCTTTTCAAAAGTTTAGTAGCTATTTTTTATTACAATGGAAAGATAGTCACAGAATAATTAATGCTGGGAGAATCAGAGTCACAAAAAGGTATTTAAATTATCAAGATACATGGATTTTGGACAATAAAATACTGTGAAAAACAAAACCTTTACAGGTTAAAATGTTACTGCATTTCCATGAAAAAAATATGAATCTCATGGAGGCTTCTGGTGTTTGAGTACTGACACTGCTTTGGTTTGCAATGAAAAACCCTGCAGTCATCTTAAAGACACTTAAGTGACTGTCCCATTCAAACCAGATGACCTTTCACTAGCACAAAGCTGGCATGCACTGTTCAAGCCAATTTCTAGAAAAACAGAGCTCTGGGGAGAGGTACCTGGTGACACAACCCTGGACCACTAGCAGCACTAATGGCCAGCAGACCACACCTCTGGAATAGCACAGAAGCAGTGGCCGCTTCCCACCAGCCTCCCCAGGTGTGCCAGGAACAGAAAACCTCCAGCACACCTAAGAATGAGGCAGCCCCTTCAACAGTCCCAAGCTCCTCTTGTTTTAATATGTTCCTGGACACTGGGAAAGTCTGTGGGGATGTGTGTTGGTTTTGGGTGGGAGAGACTTAATTTTCTTCACAGTGGCTGGTGCTGGGCTGTGGTTTGGCTTTGTGCTGCAAACAGTGTTGGTGACACAGGGATGTTCCAGTCACTGCTGAGCAGGGCTTACACAGAGCCAAGGCCCTTGCTGCTCCTCACCCCACCCCACCAGCGAGTAGGGTGGGGGTGCACAAGGAGTTGGGAGGGGACATTTCCAGGACAGCTGACCCAAGCTGCCCCAATGGCATACCCCATACCACCAGGCACCATGCACCTTCTCAGAAGAGGATACATCAACACAGATTAACTTTGTCATTAGCGTTTTAATAATGAATCAAAAAGCCCATGTATATATACACACAGAGAAAAATATATATACAAAAAAAGCATCACAGGACACAGGTTAACCATCACCCCAGGACACTCCCCAAGTAAAGCAACCTCTGAATACATGTGAAGTATTCAAAAGGAGACCTAAACAGAGACTCCTTTTATGAGTTAGTGTCTGAGCAGGAAGATTAATGTTTAAGATATTTAGAAAACCTTAAGCTACTATCCTGCACACTCATTAAGCAGAAGAGTTCTAAGTTTGTCTGAGTCACTATTCTTTAGAAATTTAATTCCTGCTGGACAATCAAGTGACACTACCATCAGGAAACAGGAAACAAGAAATATTGGCAAACTGACATTTCTTCAAGTTTTAGACACAAGCTGACCTACCAGTGTCAAAAGAAAACAAAAGCTGAACACATACAAGAGCTTGGGGGAGGAGCGCTGTGCTTTTCATGAAAAAGAGGGTTGCAACATTCTCTTCAATTTGTGTAACAAGACCTTCCCAGCACAGTCAGGAATGCAAGGACAACACAAGGCAGAGTAAGAGAATTAAGTTGGGGTATTCAGCATTCCCCTAGAAATTGTTTCTGAAGGCTTTATAACAAAATTAATTTTTAAAAAAATATCAGTTATTTATTAAGTTATTTAACCACCTCACTGAACTACACTGTTGTCATCCTCCTTACCTTTGGGAGATGGAGACAAATTCAGAAACTGAATGGAACTGGAAGTCACTACACACATTTTGTAACACTGAAAATGAGAATTGCTCACCGTGATCACTGTATCGCCGCTGCTTCTGGCTAGAAGATATGCTTCTCTGAACTTTGTGATGAGGAGATTGTCCAGTGCTATTATTAAGGTCACTACTTGGCCTAACTTTGGCAAGTGAAAGATTGCTGCTGGAGCTTGAATCACTTGCATCCAACTACAACACAAACGAAAATATTAAAACAAGGAGTTCAGACAAAATAAATTAAACATCTACCACATTATGGGAACAGTAACAGGAAGGCAGAAGATGGCTCTGGTACATAGGAAATCTTGTGATAGCAGGGAAGTTGCTTAGAGGCCCCAACTTCTCACAGAATCTTGTGCAACTGTCTTTGGTTAAACTCAGTGGAATCTGCAGCTCCTCAAAGGACAATCTGATAAAGAAAATCTATTCCTACTCCCTCCTCAAAGTTGTTTAAGATTTTAACATGAAGAAAAGATATATTTAGTAGAAGCCACCACACCAACACCTCCAGCAGAGGAAGCAAGAGCAGTTTACTGATGCCAAGCCCTCTCAGCATCATATGGGAAAGTAATTTAAAAGGCAAGCACTTTTTTAGGTTGATTGGTCCTGCTTCTTGGTCCTCTTAAAATATTTACAGCTGGCACATTCACACTTGAACTCAAGACTAGAGAGGACAGTAACTGCTATACAAAGCCTTTCAGAGGAGTAACTGCTGATCAAGCAGGGTAGTTTTGGGGAGCCTAAGGGCAGGAGTTTACTGACTCAGATCAGGGGGAGAACAAACACAGCATCATTTGGAGAGCTGACCCTGATGATTAGAATAATATAATGTTTAAGTGTAATGGACTTTTGTGCAGGAATGTAATGCCTGTAGTTAACTGACTTAATTCTGATTCCTTTCTTTCTTGGCATTTGTAAGAATGGTACCTACCTCTGATGATTTCCTTCCTAGGAGTAAGTATGTTGCTGTGATTTCATCATACTTCATTTTACTAAGGGATTCTTGAATTTCTTCTTGAGAATATCCCATTCCTACCATAATATCTAAAACCAAACATATACTCTGTAAGTAACAAACATTCTAATGTTTAGGCTGGCTGAGTGTTTAAATTCAAGACAAATAATAGAACGTTTAAAGAATTAAACAAAGCAATTAAGTATGAGAACATAAGCTTGATTAGTTTTTCTAAATGGTGAACAAATACAGGATGATAGAAGAAAAAAATAACACCACCCACATCAAGAAAACAGTATCATATTCTGAAAAAGAATTGAATACCTATTCTTTTCTGGTCCGAGATGTCTAGTTCTGGTTCAACAAAAGGTTTAAGTTCATCCTCCTCGTGCCCTGCATTAATCCACCTGTCCTTCATGATTTGCTACAGAAGAAAGGCTTTTGTTAGTACAACACACCTAGCAGCAAAGAAAACGAGCTGTTGAAAGAACGATTTCCTATCCACCAATCTACCTTTCTAATTTTTCTTTTGCAGAACAGGCCCCAGCACCTGTTCAATTTTGTTTTGCTCCAGTGAGGAGAATCAACTACGCACATCAAGCCAAGCTGCTTCCTGATCGTATCCTAGCACATAGCTGAAAGCTAAGAGGCCGTAACACAGACCAGGAGCAGCATAACAACTCTCACAAGTCTAATAGGTTCTGGCTTGACTACAGATTTCCATGGAAGCCAGTATTTTTTTCTGGCCTTTCTTCCCCATGATGGTAAAAAATGCAGGCAAAGAGCAACCACATCATAACCTAGCAGCCAGTTTCATTATTTGAAAATGTGAACAACATCCTGGTGGATCATCCATTAATGCAGGAACCCACAAGGTAACCATCAGGAAAAGTTATATGACATATGCAGGGCAGTCTCACGTTCATTTTGAAAGTAACTGTGGAGACAGGTGTCTTAACACCAGTAAACCAAATCTTAAAAAAAAAAAGTCACATGCTTTACTCAACACCCACACCCTGTGACCCCACTCCAAAGAAACAAGTCAGGAAGGGTATGAAAGTAAGAAGTTACAGCTCAAAAATTCAGTTTGCAACATAAAATGTCTAGTTTTCTAATGCACCCTTATTTGCACCATTACCTCTAGAGTGCCTCTTTTTGTTGGGTTTAGCACCAGAAAACGTTTGAGGAGGTTTTCACAGTCTGTGGACATGTAGAAAGGAATCCTGTATTTTCCCCTTAGGACTCTTTCTCTAAGTTCCTTGGTAACAGAAGAGAAACAGCAAGTAGTAAGCAGCATATCAGTCCAAATGTTAGATACACATGCCCAACATTTTCTACAAAAACGCACCTTTAAGTTCTGTCCATCAAAAGGAAGAGATCCACTCACAAGAGTATAAAGAATAACACCTAAACTCCAAACATCTACTTCAGGTCCATCGTATTTCTTCCCTTGAAAGAGCTCTGGAGCAGCATATGGTGGGCTGCCACAAAAGGTGTCCAGTTTATTTCCAACAGTAAACTCGTTACTAAAACCAAAGTCAGCTATTTTAATGTTCATATCTGCATCTAGCAATAGATTTTCAGCCTGGAAGAGAAAGAATGGTTTGTAAGATTAACTTAAAATACTTGATTTAGAATGACATTGTCTGTTTTTCCTCATTCCTAAAAGGCAAAAAGCTGAAATACCAGTTAACAAACCCTTCCTTGCAAGGTCTTTAGGTATACTTTGGTTTATCATTCACTAATCTCCTACTTTAAAATTCTCTCTACAAGGGCTTCAGAGTATGGGAGCTGTTATGCTACCTGAAAATGGTGTTACTACCACATATCTGTTTT
The DNA here is from genome assembly GCA_020800305.1 of Porphyrio hochstetteri. Taxonomy (NCBI): domain Eukaryota; kingdom Metazoa; phylum Chordata; class Aves; order Gruiformes; family Rallidae; genus Porphyrio; species Porphyrio hochstetteri. Next base: position 60,259,343 of record CM036908.1, on the reverse strand, counting down.
CTCCACAGAAATGCATCCTGAGCTACTGTAACTTACACTTTGATCTATTAAGATGAAAAAAAGGTATAGTCACATTATCCATATTTTATGTGGTGTTCTTGCAGAAGTTTGGTAACGTACATAACCTTTAAACTTTTTTCAAGTGGGTTTGTTGTTGTCAGTGGTGGTGTTTTGTTTGAGTTACAAAGCAATGGTATATTGAACGAGTTATATGGCAACACTATTAATATAAAAAGCCCAGTTTAAAGGAGGAACATACCATTTCAAGCCAAACTACAAAGCCGCCATACTTCTGTTTCACCATCATGACTGGTAATTTGTGTTGTTTGAGACCAAAACTTGTTATATCTCTATCAAACTAAATTTTCTGGTTTTTTCCAAAGATCTCTCAGTTAACACTGATTTGCATCAAGTTTGATGAGTGACAGCCATTAAATTCCTGTATTTAAATGCCTTACAAATCCTCTCTTCATTTGAAATAGTTCTATACCATCAACATTCCTCAAAACATGTTATCAACACACACAAAAACCCCAAGTCAGAAAGCTTAATACACACTACATTTTATCGGCACAATACAGATCACTGACAGGTACACAAGCTGACCCACATTCACACTTTTTTCCACTCACCTTGAGATCTCTATGAACAATATGCTTTTGATGGCAATACTGCACTGCAGATACTATCTAGATAGAAAACAAACCCAATTATGTAAGTGACATCTCAAAGAAACAAGAGTTTTAATCAAGAGTTCAACATTTATTACTGAAGTTGACATGTACTTACCCACTCAGAGACATGTAACCAACTACTAGGGACCAGCATATTTGGGGAAAAGCTGCTAAATAACTTAGGTGTTTGTTATTTGATCTATTTGATTTCTACTATACTTGAAAGAGGATTTTGTTTTTCCTGTGTGGCTAATTATAGACCAGTAGAAGCAATGACTTTCAGAAAGGTTACTGAAGTATTTCCATTCCAGTACTGTATATAGCTATAAAAGCTCTCCCTCCAGACTGAAGTTTTCCAGTCCCTCTCTAAAGGTGATTTTTCATGCAGCAGCATAGAGAGAAAAGGGTAAGAAATGGGCTTAGCTACTGGAGAAATGACTGGGAAACAGCTTGTTTGTCAAAGCTATGCAGTGAGAAGCAACTATGCATCTGACAGAGGTCTGCTGTCTAAGTGCACATGGTTTACTGCATTTTGTATACTGTACAAGAGTAGCAAGTTCAATGGAAAAAACTGTCTCAAGTATAACAGAGTAGTTTCTTCCATCATAATTTCCAAATATAATTTTTTCCTGCTTTATATAGCAAACTATATGAGCTATTTACATAGAACAGTGTCCTAGTACATTGGTTTAGTCACAAGCAATAAACAACTCTACAGGTATGGAAAAGCTAGATAAACTCTTCTTGTTACCTGATCACAAGTGTGGTCAAATAGATTTTGTTGTCATGCCTACACGGTAAGAACTGAGGCAGATGTTATGACTTTTTAAAATATTTAATAAGTACACCTAAATAAATGCATTTCCATTCTTCCTTCAAGATTAAGAAGGCTTTCAACACAGGAAGATGAAGTATCATTACTGTGATAAAAAAGTAACTCATGATCAGACCACCCAGATTAGTGTAAGGTACTGGTAAGAAGCAACAGTTCTCTCTCAATATTCAGAGCAGGTGAAAGGAACCTTCTTGGTAGGTCAAAGAACTGACCTACCAGTCAATTTTGCATTTGAAACTTAAGCACCAATGATGTTTTGATCTTGGCGCCCCTCTATTATTCAATCATGCATATGTGCAAAATGCCACCTTAGAAACCAAGCAGTCTGTGAGAAGTTGAAGTATTTACATTCCCTAGACTTTGACCAAGCTTCTGCTTTTTCCTTTTTGTACTGGCTCCCTCTTTCAGACTGAATTCAGCTTTTTACAGTTACTGAAACCCCCAAGTTCTCCCACCTCATCACTTGTACCATCCTTTTGGTTTGCCTTCCTTTCCTGTCTGCTACTATTATTTTAGCACCAGTGGCAAGCTCACTCTGGAGGTGCTTCCATGGCTGACAGCACGACAAGCTTTACTGGGGACTGCAAAGACAGCCCTATCCTGCTGGCTCCTAAACTGCTTTCACTCTAAGAGCGGAAGGTCTAGCAGATGATCAATCAGTAGTTTCCTTTGGAGATGCCTTTGAACTATTCTGCATTGCAAGAGGATAGCACAGAGACTGCAGAAGTGAGCCCAATCTAAATGGAAGACAAATAAAGCAATGTGCATAACATTAATAATTGAAGAACAGCAGTCATAACTGAATGAAAAATAGCACAAAGTATGGCTGTTCTGGGCTGATTTCTCTTGTCTTCCACCCTCCATCACTGTTTCTATTGACAGCCCCCTCAACCCCAACCTATTTGGCTGTGAGAAATCTGCTGATGCTCGGCAGGTGGGGAGAGGAGGGGATGAAACAGCAGGTCTCTTTGCTAGAGGTAACAATCAGAGCATTGAAATACATTTCTTGGGAGGGATTTCAAAAATCTGTATAATCACAGGTTTTAAAGAACAAGTCAGAACAAGTTATCTCTAGGCAGAGAAGCCATTCCTCATGTAGATTAAATGACAAAAGTATAGATAAATGACCTCTCAAGGTCACTTGCACACTGCCATGAGTATTTTATTCCTGAATTGAAACATGCGTGCAAGTAAGATATATTTTGTGAACTTATTTTTCTTATTTGCCAAGATCTGTCCTAACATTTATCTGCAATAAAAACTAAACTGCTCCTGCAGGGAAACAGTGGGAAGACTGAAGGAGACCAGATCTAATTTGCTGCAGAAAAGGAAGCCAAGGAATTAATACATATGAATTTTGGGAGACTTCGCTTTCCATTTTTGTATTAATTTTTACCCAGAAGGGCAGTTTTTTTCTATAGAAAAAGGATGGTAAGATTGAACCAGAGGTGCTTGGAAGCCTGTAATAGGGGAAGAAAAACGAGGTGACATTAAGAATGCAAAACGTTCTGGATTTGAATTTCTCACACGTGGCTGCACAAAAGGAGCTTGAAATGGAGAACTGCAGAGCATGGCTGTGTTTTTCGTGTTTGCACCCTCTCCTGTGTTCCTTCTCAAGCATGAATGGAATAACATGATCACTGTCTTTTACATTCTTTATTCCTGCTAAAAAACTTCAGTATGTGTAACAAAATGGCCACTAAGTATTTTTTTTAATGAGCAAAGAGGGGAGGATTATCAAAATCTGATCTCTGCCTGTCAGAGAGGAAGTGCCTCCTCAGATAAAACACAAGTGCTTGATCCAGAAATCACATCTACTGAAAGAAGAAACATGATCTGAAAACAAGGTATAATACAACCTATTGTCAGAACTAAGCTCAGCACCAGGGCACAAGTGTTTCTTCATTTTAAAGTGAGCCACTGTCTGTTAAGCCAGTTAACAAATTAAAAAAACCCCACATATAATAAAGTCCCTATTATGTCATAAGTGTCTAACATCAAGAACAGCTGCACTGAGTCAGATAAAAGGTCTAGAGAGCGCATTCTCTCTCCAACAGTGGTTAAAAGCTATACAAAGCTATTCTGGGACCACAGTAAGGTGAAATGAAGAGTTTTGAGACCTATAAACCCAGCAAGCTCTAGTTTCCTTCGACACTATCCCACAGTCAGAGTCCTAGTGTCTAACAAATGCCAAGCTCTGATCAAACTCGCCAGACTTCTGTCCTGTGCGCATGCTCTTCTCTCTAGCAAAGTGTAACAAGCCTGTTCTGTAGTTTCTCTCCTCAGGTTAGTCCTCTCAAATTGGGCTCTCTCTTTTTTTCCAGGTGGTCATGCTTTTGAAGCTCTCAAGAGCCTATCTTCAAGATCAAGGTCCTCTAAAATTCGTTGAGCTTGGTAGCAGGGAAGTCAGCTGTGGAGGGAAGACAGAGCACAGCTGCTTGTGCCAGACAGGACTTATGGGAAGAGACTGAAAACATCTGCCTGTGTATTTCAGTGGATTTCAGTGAGGCATTTAGTCTACTAAAGTACAAACAACAACAAAATCAAGCTGAAAATATGAAACTCTTGATATTTCATCTTAATCTTCATCTTTCATCTTCACATTTATTATTGAAAAAATGATGTTACAAATACCTTGTACTGCTCACATTATCCTGAAACATTAAGCACTGAGGGTACCTGTAAAACACGTCTGACCTGTTTCCACAAGTTTTAACTTAGAGGAGTCGAATTGATAGAAAAAAAAATAGGTAATTGTTGAACAAACATGCAATTTCAATGGAATTACCGCAAGATCTTTTTCCACCCAGCTCCTGATAAAAGAAACTGAGGACAAAGAGCTGAGAACCAGACCAGTAGTTTTCAACATTCACATCTGAGAGAGAACAGCAAACCCTCTCAAGTTACTCTGAAGCTCTTCAAGCGACATTACAAAGAGCAAGGCTGGGATTTAGAAGAGATGACTGAAGTGGGAACAACAGCTCCACAACCCATCACATCTACTGCAACACAGCACAGAACACACGCCAGAAACCCTCAGTCACAAAGTGAAATTCTCTACCTGGTGGAATATGAAAGGGAGGGAAGCAGCTTTAAAGAGACATGAAAGATTCTGTTAAAGAGGAAGAAAAGTTTTCCTTACTACCAAGCTGTAGAACTCTAGGAATCACAACTCACTTCTGGGGATCTGAAGTCTGCAGCTGCTTTTTTGGGGGTTGTTTTGTTCAGTTGTTAACAGGTTTGTTTCTTCATTTTGTGGGGGTTTTTCCCCCCAAAAAAAAGATTAAAGAGGGTAAATACAATACAGAGAGAAAACAAAGGAACAAAGATTTCACAGAAAGGCTTTTGCCTCCTGATGCTGGATTAAATACACTGCTATTTTTCTCTACCTTCACTGCTACTCTTGAGTTTATTGCTTATACTGCTTTCACACAATTCTTACTATACGAGACAGAAGGATGAGAACAGTTGTGGCACAGTTTCCTAATTCCCAAATTGTTCATGCTGGTCACACTACCCACACTAGAGAAGTGTAAGAAGTTTTCTTTACAAGACATATTGTGAAAGTCATTAATTTCCTGAAGTCTCATATATCAAATTTCTTGTACCTTTTCATAGCTATGTGTAAGAAGTGAAGCTATCAGAGCCTCCCCTTCCAACAGTGAGGCTGTTATACCACTGACACGATTTACCAGTTTAAAATCCCTTGTTTTCATTCAGTAAACCACCCTTGTCCCTATTATTTTAAAGTGTCATTAAACAGGAGCATACTTTTGATATTTACTACTTTTCACAACATTATCTAGGTTACCCAAGTGACCAAAAGGAATGAAAATAATGTAGGCATTCACAACTTTTTGCACAAGAGCAGAAAACAAAGTAAGTCAGACCTGCAAATCAAACTCTTGAGACTACAAGAGCAGAGACTTGGAATGAAATTAGTTATGCAAAAAATAATCTGGTTATGTTTAATACTGCTTTACTCTAGAATGGAAATTAATTTTACAGGTGAATGAAATTCCAGCACCTTTGCAGGGCCAGTTTATCAAAGCAAGCTAAACTAACAAGCCTGTTACTGTTCTGTAACTTTTTACAGCAACTATTAAACTTCACCTTTCAGGTAAGCAGATGGATGTGAACGGATCCCTGTTACATGCACTGCCTGCAGTTTGAAACCGGCCTGTTTGTTATATTTGAGCAACTTCCAAAATGTTACAGACCAGCTGAACTAAGGGTATATGAAATCAACCCAGAGGAAACACATTTTGGAAAGGAATGCACTTCCAAACCAAGCAGTCACTGTGTTCTGGCACTCCTGGACAAGCTGGCAGACAGCACTAAAGAAACTAGCACCATGGAATAGACTACTAATCCCTCTGAAGTGCTACTGCAACCCAAGTTCTTTCTTGCTCAGGGCTAAAAGTCCACAACATGCTCAACGCTGCTAGAAAGTCAAAGGCAAAGGACAGCTGTTTTACTCATTTCAGCACTAAAAAGGATGGGGGGGGAGGGGTAGGAGGGAAGCTGATGTATAGGACTGTTATACATACCTGTCTAAATTTAGCTCTAGCCTCCTTTTCCTTCATTCTTCCATGTGCAACCAGATAGTCAAACACTTCCCCTACAATTCAATAATGAGAGATGTTATTGCAAACATAACAATCTAGAGATTTCTCTCTAGTAGCTGCCCACAGCAGCTTCACTGCAAAGACTGTACTTCCAAGTTTATGAAGCTCAAGAGAATGAAGCAGAACTGCTGTGCAATTTACTACACCGTCATCTCTTACACAAGAAAATAGTAAGACTTAATGAATGACTCGATACAGACAAAAAGAAACATTTCCTTCCAATTTTTTGTGATAGAAACTGAGCAGCATACTTCTGGTTTGTAAATAAACGTGACATGTCTTCAGACTTTCTCAAAAAGGTGAAAAAAAGAGGTTCATATATGAGAACTCCTGATGATACTTTTAAGTATTCTCATGCTAGCACTGTAATTTGTCTTTCTGCATGTCTGCAAGTATATTCCAGACAAAATCAGAAATCTGAGCTTTAACCCAGGCCTGGGGGGGGGCACCCACAAGGAAGGTCACAGTAAGGAGCACTGTAGGACACACTGACATAATCCATCCTACAACCATCAGTTCTGTAAGATACACTGAGAAAGCTTACTCCAGAACAAGCCCAATGCTGTGTGAGTGTGGACAATAAAGGAGATTACTAAAGCAGTATTAAAGCTGTTGTGTTTTAGGTTTTTTCCCCTTTTAATCAATAGTCATTTTCTAGCACATCAATACAGACTACAACATTTGAGTTTAAGTGCAGCCAACTGGCCCCTGAAACTCTGACTTGTTTGTGAGAGCACAAGAGATTTTCCTTTCATAAAACCCAACAGTTATGTCCCTAAGAACTCCTACAAACACAGACTAGTACACAGTTTTAGAAAGTCTTCACTAATATGCAAAATTAATAAGAACTTTAGAAGTTCATCAAATATCTAAATATTTTATCTTGAGCAAAAAAACGTTATTTTGTCAATAGCCACCTCAAAAGGGAAGAGCTGAGGAACTTCATTTATTTTTGAGAAGCAGCAACTCCACCAAACTTGAATTAAAACCCCAGAGTCATGCAGCAGGAAAAAGCAACAATTGAACAGTGTTAGGATTTTCTACAAAATAGCATCACTTGCCCTCTGTAGCCTATTATCCACTACTCAGCTCAGGTAACTCTCAGCTGTACTTCACAGCTGTTTCTTCAAAAACCTTGAAGGAACAAACCTGAACACTTCTCCACAGTTCAGGGTAAATGACACCAGAGAAAGAATTACCCCCAATTTATGCAAAGAGGTGCAGATGTAGCAATAGTTTCTTTCATCATGCAGTCATGGAATTCATATATATCTTGCATGACCAGCATCTTGATAAAGAGGAAATACAGGAAATTGATCCTGCTGTGGAGATTAGCAGCCATTCCTGTCTTGCACAACACAGCACATACAAAGGGTACTTGCTCACAGCCTTTTAGTCCAGTATAGGATATCTCTCTCCATTACCCTAAGATAGATCATCACTGCTTTAGAAAGCCACTGGCCCCTCTACCTCCCAGAAGCTAATCACTAGATGGCAACAGGACTTCACTTTTAAGTCTAGTACCATCAAACAGCAGAGATGCCTCCACGAACACCTGTACTAACCAGTATTTTAACAGTATTTTACCAGCTCAGTTTCTTTTTGGACAAATCTTGGCTGAGTATTTAGGGAGCTGCTACAAGAAAAACAGAGGCAGGTAGAGAATCTTTACTGATCTATAAGCAGTCATGAAATTTCACATAATCTTATGTCAGAATTCAACATGGATCTCTCTCTGAAGTGTCTCTCCCTCCCAAAACTTAAGAAAAGCCTCAACAATTTGAGATTCCCAGCTGTTGATGCTAAAGGGTCACATTGACAAATGGAGTCCTATTAGGTTTTAGCCAGCAAGGAGTAACTTAAGCCCAAATACCTTAATTCTATCTCTCATGAAAATATCTGACATTGCATAATGCATGCTTCCCCCTGCTTAATGGGGAATAAACGTTTAAGCTCCTCCCAGAAGGGCATAAGGCTAAGCCTCACAACTCTTGACAGCTGAAGGTCTGTGATTAAGACATGTCAAATGTCACTGACATCTAAAAAACCAGAAGTTGCAGTGCTCATGCATTTGAAAACAACAGTTCAAGTATTTAATCTCAACATGTTTTTGTCAGTATCTTCTATAAAACAGGACACCAAAGGAGCTTAATACTGTAAATTGAAAAGGTCGGCATTTGTTACAGACAAGAGCAATTGATGGCTGAATCAATATTCCCATTAAATTTGAGATGTGAAAACAAACCAAATGTTGCGAAGTTGCAGAAAGTCCAGAAGTTGGTTTTAGAAGTTATTGTTATGTTGTCCAAAAAAAGTCTCAGAGATTATTAAAGGTAATTTGTTTAAGATTTTACATTACCATGACATTAATCTTTACTAAAAAAGAAAGTAAAGCTTTAAAGAAAACAACTTGTTTCTCCCACCTGGCCACTGGTTTACATGCCCCATCACAGCACAGGTACTTACCCCCACTTGCATATTCCATTATTAAATAGAGAGTTTTTTCAGTCTCAATGACTTCAAATAGCTTCACTAGAAAAGAAAGCCATTTATTAATCGGTTAACTAGTCACAGAAGCATTATGTTAACCCCACAGAGAATTCTGTCAGAAAACAAACCAAACCCATCTGCTTGACAATATCTGACTATTACTTGAAAGAAACTTTTTCCATCTAATGTTCTGAAACGAAACGCGTTTGGTCATCTCATACAGAACATAATTTTCTGAAGAAACAATACTTTGCCTCTGTCACAAGGGAAAAGGAATTAAATTAAGCAGAACTTCCACAGATTTGAGCATCAGCAATAGCCATTTTTATGCACTGAACTGGCATACATGGTGACAAATGAGTCAGCTTGCCAGCGGTCCTGTAACAATATTACATCACTGATATGTACAGTCCTGAACAATTTCCTGGCCGCTGCTTGGGTTTGGTATATATTAATTTTTAATGAGAGCCTGAATTCCATCAAAATCAATGTTATACTCAAAATAAGCAAAATTATCAATTAGCTATGCAAGTAACAGTTTGTGCAAAGGCATCAAAATGTTGAGGGCTTTGTGTATGCTTTGGGGTTTTTTTTTCCTCTCCAATATACAGCTCTGAAAAAGCATCTGTTACTGCTACTTTATAGTAATCAACAGCCTAGTGAAGAATCACCTTTTAAACTCATACCACAACAACTTTAACAGCGAAAAAGCTAACATTTCTCCAGAGTTTGGAATTATAGAAAAGAATCAAGGTACCTATATTTGGATGATTTAATATCTTCATTATTCTTACTTCTCTAAAGAGCTGAAATAAACAGAAAACGTTAAAGAAGTTAGTGAAATGGGTAACAGCCACTCTTCCTAGTGCCTGACTATTTTGATATACCTTTTTAAACACAAAGGACAAACATTACTAATAGCATTTCTATGAAGTTCATGAAGTAAGTACTTACTGGAGGGAAGAGCAGAGTGCCTGCTTCTTTTAACACTATCCCAAATCAAACCAACCTTCAAAACCCTGAAGACACCCACAAAGCGCTCCAGATAGCTCAGGCATAAGTGACCTTAGCTCTGTGGTTCACAGACTTTTGCGGACAGAAGATCATTATGATCCCATGCAGCTGCTTGCTGGCCAGTACCTCTCACACAATGTTTCGCTCCACCACAGAAAATACTGCCCCAAAAGTTTCATGAACTCCTAACAAAGCACCTTCTGAAGACCATGGCACTACATTACTGGTATGAATCCATCACACTTCAGTACTTCGTTAAACCCATGGACTTACTGTGCTACAACAAGAACTCACAAGTGAAAAACAGCTGCTTCTCTTGCACAAAAACATGTGTTATCCAACTATACCAGCAAGAAGGAATGTTTAAGGAGAGACAGGCAGGCCAGGCTCCCCCTTGACCCTTCAGAAGCATTCCTGCACAGCAATTGAGGCACAGCAGCATTTAGTCTTGGGTTTGTCATCACAGCTCTACTGATTCTTGCTGCCAGATATCCAGCCTCCAAGCCTGCTCGGCCAGTACAACACACAATGTACTTGCCAAAATTAGTAGGGCAGAACACAAATGGTGTTTTCCTGATTGAACAATCCCCAGCAGAGAGAAGAAACACCATTACTTCGGGGATACAGTCTCAAAGGGATCAGCCTGCTCCCATTCTCTTCACCATCTACCTTCCTATGTAACAGGATCATAACCTCTCCCCTTTACACTGGTGTTATTGCAGACGGCCATTCCTCATCCAGGAATGATTCAACAGCAAATCCCACAGAACACAACTCCCCCAAATAAAAACACTCCATCTCCAAGCTTTCTCCAGCACAACTATTTTGGCAGGACGGAGGGTGAGGGAGTACAGCTGCCCATTTCAAGCTGCAGGATGATGTCAGATCAACGGCGCCGTATCCAGAGACCACATACTGATTTATAAGGATCTTACTCCTCCCCAACACCAATCACTGCATAAAGAGGGTCTTGCTTTAGTAGTTACTTCCAAATAGTTCCAACTTTGCCTGCGACAGAGAGTAAACACTGTCCTGCAACTGGATGGTAATAACGGAGTGACATTTAACAAATGAAAGCAAAACCTATTACTCATCTGCTGTTAATATTATTTTCACCTCTGAAAACTCTATTCTGAAAAAGACAATTAAGATGTGCATAATTTCCTGAAGGTGTTTAAAAGACATGTAGTTGTGATGCTTACAGACATGGTGAGTGGACTTGGCAGCATTAGGTTAACAGCTGGCCTCAATCTTAAACGTCTTTTCTAACCTAACTGAGTCTGTGATAAACCCATAAGGGCCACAGACATTACTGCAATATAAAGCACTGCTTTTAACAGTTAGTTAATGGCAAATGGAGTAAAAATATTCCCACTTCTCCCAGAAAAGACCCAAGATAAAAAATTATTACAAAAAATCCTGAAGTACAAATACTTTTTTTTTTTGAGATCCCCAAGAATTGTCTTTATAGGCAGCACACTAGAAGGCAATCAAGTGCAGAGCTGTTCTCCCTGTGCAGCTCCCCCATGCTTCCCAAGACTCCAGTGGGCTCACATTCTTAAGCCTTGATTATTTTCTAACAGCATACTTCAAAAAGTGGGAGTAATTAAGTGGTTTTACTATAAACCTAACACCAGCTTCTACAGGAAGACCAGTAATGTAACAGATCATAGTAAATGTAAAGAGACTGAAGCTGAACAAAAAGCCCACAGCTCTGCAGGAGCACAGCCATGGGAGAAAAAACATTTTGTAATAAGAGATAACACCACTGTTATTAACCATAAGGAAGCAAGAAATGCTGCTGCAAGATTGGCCTCAGGTCAGATTTCAGATAAGTGAAGACATTTAATACTTCTCTGTGTATTACTAATGACTCAAAAATCCGTAGGTGTACTTGCTCAATAAAAGCAAAAGAAGAGTGAAACTCATGAAACAGAAAACAAGGTCAACAAAACAAAATCCTTCTGCCTTTCTGTCTTTTAATAAAAAAAGCCCCAGGGGGGTGGGATTAAAATGAAAAAAAATAAAATAAACAGGGTGTTTGTCAACTAGAGACTAGTTGTTCCAACCATTCTCTGCTTTCTGCTGTTTCTGTGAAGGCCAAGATTGGGGGAGCAATCCTCACTGCACAGCCCAACAGGGCTTCTCTCCCTTTTAATGCTTTTAATCATCTTATTGTTATCCAGATCTGTGTCTGACACTTTGCCAGATGACAAGCCACTTAAATGCAATTAGGACTGACTGATCAAGTAAATTTCTGGCCATGCAAAACAATTTCAAAAACTAGGCATGTCTGTTTTCTCTTTCTCTCCCAAAGTTCAGTAAATTGCACATCCCCCTCAACCTTTTTTTTTTTTAAACTGTGTTATTTCTGGAGCTTTTTCATATATAAATTGACACTGTAGGCTACTTCACTAATTCTCATCATCAGAAACTTAAAAGCAGTTGAATCTATAGCTATTTTTTAACTTATTTTTCATTCGGTTCAGCTGAACTGGTGTCTAATATATCCTGAATACTCCATTAATGCTTTTTATCACAGCTTATATAACAGAAAGCCTCTGGTCAGCTTTTAAAGTTTTGAAGGCAGTTTGCTTAATTCACTCAACTGATTGCCGATACCCCCATCCCTGATGCTCAGATAAAACCTACTGGGGTCACGCTCTTACCAGGGGCAACTCCACCTTGGCTGTTATTCAGCTGTTAGCCTATTTATCATCACCTCACCCACCAAAAAAAAGCACATTCACAGAATTAAGCATGGGAATAAAGGCAAAGTCATAATTGGTGCCACCAAACAAGTCAACCAAGGGCAATACCCAGTAAGACAGTAAGAAAGAGGCTACAATTCACAGTATGATCATATAAATTAATATATTCATTTGTTAATTTTTTTTTTTTTTTAAATAAAGTGTGCTGACTTGGCTGGAGCTAGCTACTTCCTCCACTGCACACTTTGATGGTCTAATGTGATAAAGACAGGCTTATACTACATTTTGGGCTGCTCTAAATGTATCATTGGCCCAAAAGACAACTACTCTGCATTAATAACCTGAAGCTCATAAAAAAAGTAGCTTCTACAGATGAGCCATATGCTGAAGCTGGGACTAGAAACAAGTTATTTAAACGGGATTCATTTTGTCTCAAAGGAAGTTCAAAATAAAAATACTTGAGAACAGCATACAAACACCACCAAATTCTTTATTAGAATTTTGTTGAATGCCCTTCAGATTGTGCTCCTCTCCCAGTCAGTTTAAATATTATGTTTGGCGTTTTGACACAGACAGCAACTTCCACAGAGATATCTGCAAAAGCTTGGCACTGTATTCCTCTATCATAAATAGAATATAATACAACATAAAGCATCATGCAATCTTCACACAATATACTGAAAAAAAAACTTTCCTTGATTTCATTCCCCAAAAATGGAATTTGGGGCAATCCTAAACACAACTACAGGCTGGGTAGAAAATGGACTGAGAGCAGCTCTGAAAAAAGGACTTGGGGGTGAGAATCTTAACATAAGCCTGCAATATGTGCTTGCAACCCAGAAAGTCAATTGTATCCTGATGTGCATCAAAGACAATGTGACCAGCAGGTTGAAGGACAGTTTCTCGTATTCTTCCCTGACGAGACCCTACTGAAGTATGGTGTCCAGCTCCAGGGGTCCCAACATAACAACATGGAGCTGCTGGAGTGAGCCCAGAGAAGGCCACAAAGCACCACTTGTATGAACACAGGCTTAGAGACTTGGGCTTGTTGAGCCCGGAGAAGAGTAGGCTCTGGAGAGCCTTCCAGTACTTGAGGGGGCTACAGGAAAGCTGGAGAGAGGCTGGTTACAAGGGTATGGAGTGACAGGACAAGGGGTAATGGCCTTAAACTGAAGGAGGGCAGATTAAGATTAAGTATCAGGAAAAAATCCTTCCCTGTGAGGGTGGTGAGGCCCTGGCACAGGCTGCCCAGAGCAGCTGTGGCTGCTCCCTCCCTGGCAGGGTTCAAGGCCAGGCTGGATGGGGCTTTGGGCAGCCTGGGCTAGTGGAGGGTGTCCCTACCCAGGGCAGGGGAGTGGAACTAGATGAGCTTTGAGGTTACTTCCAAACCTTTCTGTGTTTCAATAAAAATACGTGCATCAAGGTCTAGCAAATGAAGTAAGAATCATGATTACACAGTAGAATTAACTGCAAAGAGCCAGTTGTAAAAGCCCACACATCTGAGGTTCTCTGGCCCAGGAATGCAGAAGGCATACATCAGAAGACATTATAGGAAGGCTCTCAATAAAGAAAAAAAAAATTTTTTTTTGTTTTAAAACTTGTCATAATGAGACCATAAAGGCAGAAAAACAACTGCAAATAGTGCATATGAGTTTAGTTTCTAATACAGAGATTAAATACTCCCAACTTGTTGAATAGCTCATTTTCCGTCAACAGGAGCTCCCTAAATGTTTCTAGGCAGAGACAAACATCCTTAGTCTGCCAAACAAATGGCTTTCAGCTTTGTTGTGGTCTGGTCCTTTGACTGTGAGCCATGTTAAGATATGGGGAAAGAATTACACTTAATTAATGCTGCTAGCTGACAAACTGAGGGGAAAAAACTCCTAACAAAACAGCAATGGAAGCAGATATACATGCTGAGTAATAATCTTGAATTTTATTATGCTGACACATCTGAAACAACAAGGGAGTGGGGGAAAAGGAGGACCCATTTTTTAAGACAACTCTCTTTAAGCACGCTGAAGGACAGATAGGAAGTCTTCCTGCATTACCTATTGCAAGACTTTAAGTTAAAAAGTATTTTTAAAAATACTAAAAACATTTCCTGAAAAGCAAGTCAGATACAGGGCACCAACACATCCTGGTCCACTTTCCCCCAAAGCAGCAGTCTTTTCACAATATGTTGTCCAAGCCAGCTCAAGCTTCACCTGTGTAATAGGCTACCCCGGATAACTGCTCACTGAAATTTGCCCTGTATATACTAAGGAGCCTCAAGCAGGAAGCCTTTACACAATACAGTTTGCCTCAAACAAAGGACAACTTGAAAACAGAAAAAAAAAAAATACTTGCTATAAACAGAAAAGCCTGGGCATTTTAAATTCTCATCCTTTTCTTGCTGTTTTTAAAATACTGATTGACCCATGGTCAGACAGGACACGGTCCATATTGAAAATGATGTTTAAGGACTCTAAAAAGCTTTAACAACAAAATGGCCCAAACAAGTGGCAAAACATCTACACATAATGAACAAAAATATTTGGCTGAGGAGCCAAGTTCTAAAAAAGGAAAATGAGAAGTGACTTAGCGCTATTACATGGGCTTGGTAAAAAAAAAAAGTGCATTTAATGGCAGTGCTAATTCAAGAGACCAAAAAACAAAATTAGTTTCTTCTTGGTATAGGAGGAAGTGAACTACAGTAGCATCAGCCGTTGTTTCCAGTGAGATCAATATTCACTGGAACTGGGTACACAAGTACATTTGTGGAGAACAGCAGTTATGACTAACACCACCAGCATGGGAAAAATCTCTAAGAATTCCCTTTTTTTTCAAAGCAGGGAAGTACCAGTTACAGTTTCCTCTTCACTAAGCAAGAGCAGCAGAGTAGTCATTAGGTGTTAAAACAGTTACGAGTAGCTGCATGCAGCTACCACAGACTTCCTCAGCAGCAAACAAGAAACCTGACTCTTCGGAGAGCTGAGCTGCTCAATACAGAGCTGTGAGGACTGCAGTTGCCCCCAGCTAACTGCGAGGGCATGATGAGAATGATGGCTCCAGAAAGCAAACCGAGTCCTTAACAACATTAACATCTTCCTGGCAGCTGAAGTATTGGTGTGGAAGATGTAATACAAAGAAATCAGAACCGTCAGCCTTAATCACCATTTGTTTCCCCACCTAAGGATGACTAGGGTATGCAGCTACACCACAGCTGAGACACGGTATACCACACCCTTTTCTCAGCACAGCCCTTCCCTCCCCACCATACCTCAAATATTTTATCCCTCTTTCCAGAAGTGCAAAATCAGAAGCACTTCCATCTTAGATTCCCCTGCATCTACAGGTCATGTGCACAGCTGGCTTCAAATGTGCTGAGGGGTGCTGGGGTAAAAGGGGCAAGGGGTTGCAAAAGAAGCTGCCATCAAGCAACGCTGGTAAGTGTTGTGCACTCAGTCTGCTTACTATGACAAGCAGAAAATTACTTTCAATTTCTGAATTGAGAATGCTGACATATCTTGGTAAATCTCACATAACAAATGAACTTTGAGAGGAGAGCACTCCAGCAATCTCACCCCTCAAATTCAATCTGATTTCTACCCTGTTATTTTGTACTAATCTTCCAGACTCACATTTAAGAATCCCAGTGGTAGACGAGATCAATTTACAAACGACACTTTATATTCTAATGTATTAAATTGGAAATAAAAATGAAGTTACAAAGGAGACACAAGCAAACACTGAGCAGACTGAAACCCAGGAACCAAAGGGCCACCAAGCACGCTTCCAGCTTGTGGCTTTGCCATGCGTGAAAGGTTTGCTTTGTACCTTAATATGAGCTCAAGCTAGCATTATGGCCCAATCTCAAGATAACACCACTTGAGGCATAAAGACTTTATATTTTTGTCTGAAAGCATGGCCTCTCTACTCTTCTCTGACCATTTTTCCCATGCACTGTTCCC
The DNA here is from genome assembly GCA_020800305.1 of Porphyrio hochstetteri. NCBI lineage: Eukaryota > Metazoa > Chordata > Aves > Gruiformes > Rallidae > Porphyrio > Porphyrio hochstetteri. Next base: position 60,243,038 of record CM036908.1, on the reverse strand, counting down.
TCCCCTTCCATATCACACAGTTTTTGTTTTTCTTCCAAGTGTTTTGTTTTTCTTCCATATTTTTCAGCTATTCCAAGTTGCACAGATCTACTACACAATCAACTCTATCTGATCTACCACATTACCTAATTTGCATTTCATCTCATCCCTGCATGCCCAGAAATTACCAATGATCTCAGGCATTAAGATAAAAAATATTCTGAGAAAACCAGAACCATATTATCTACTTGTAGCCAGTCTGATGAAGCTTTTCTTCTATAGGTTATTCTTTACTTCTCAAGCCAGCCATACAATGTAAGAACTTGTGTGTTTTTCCAATTTACTTTTGCACCATCAATTTTGATAAAAACATCTTGTCACGTGATCTTTTTAGTATTTGCATAAAACCCAATGTGTATATTATTCTCGGGTTTACTCTGGTTACGCTATTTCATTTTGTTTGCAAGTAAGTTCTGGGCATCCTCTTGTTCAAACAGAAATATTGCAAGGAGCTTTTTTATCGAAAGTATTCAAAAGTAAATAAAAGCCTTTGACTGCAGCACTTAAAAGGACAGAGTTAGAGAAGTCCGAGGTAAAAGTGACATTTAAGTGTACTTCCTGAAGGCACTCCAAAGCAGACTGGTTTGCTTGATGAAAGAGTAGGGTTTATCACTACTTACTGAAATAGATAAGGCAATACAACTGTAACAGCACATTAAACATTTGAGGCTGGAGGGAAGAAACCAGAATAGCCATGCCCCAATTTGTTCCATAAAACTGCATCACCTTTCCTGCTGCAAACTACGTGAAAAGCATAGATACTGCTCGGCCTTCAGTCCAGAGGCAGTATTTTCAAGGCCAGTTTAAGAGGACAGAACATAAGCTTTGTATTTGTAAGTTCAGCAAAATGACCAGCACAGAGACATGAGGGCATGACACCAAACCACGAACGTCCTCTCTACAGAGTTAGCTATGCTTGGGAGACAAAGGAAGTGGCTGATACCACTGTTTTCTCAGTTTACAGTTCTGTACAAGTTCATCCTGAACAACTGCAGGGTTGTCAAAAATATCTCTTAAAAAACTAGTTATTAAATACAGTAGTCAGATGTGTGCAAGTCAGAGTCTCCAGCACGGGCGTTCCGGGTTAATGGAAGGAAGTGGTGAAATGAAACAAGACAGAATAAAATTGAAAGATGAAACATAAAAACCTACCTTTTGTAGGCTAGTTGGGTTCAGCTGTGTTTTGTCAATTATTTTTATGGCAACCTAAAGGAAGAGTTCATAATCAGTATTTTCTGTATGAACAGTGCAGTGTTACTACATTACACAATAGTCAAGCCCAGTAACAGAAATGGAAAACATTAAAAATCACATAGAAATCACACCAGTTTCTTCATCAAATTATGTACTTGTATTTAACTAAAACCACATGAAGTTAACAACTAAAGTGTAATTTACTTCTGCAACAAACTAAACAGGAGAGTGGAAAAAAAACCTAGTAGTTTAAGCATATTAAGACTAGAAGCCTGCTTAGTCTTCTGGTCGATACTAAGACTGCCACACTTATTACAGTGGAAACTCCAATACCAGACAGTGCCCCGATAGAGAGCAGTGTGCCTACAGATAATATTTACACAGTATAATTACACAACAAATTACACAGTACTAACTGGACACTGGCAGTTTGTGAAGATGCTTCTAAAACCAGAGATTTCAGAGCAAATTAAAAGTAATTCCACATAGATTTTAGAAGAACTAAGTTCACCTTTGGAAATTCACTGGATATTTGTACCGATTTACTCCCTGATGGGTATGAAAATACAGATCACTTGTGCATCAACAGAAACCTGCTGGCTGCAGTACAACAATCTGGGCAAGTTCATTCCTTTACTGGTTCTCACCTTTTCAGGAAATACTGCACAGAAATATTAAAGAACAAACCAGAAGTGTCACAAAATCATCAAAAGAGAAATTCAGTATCATGGTAACTAGTCAGGACCTGAAGATCTGAGGCAATTAAGAGTAATTCCAAGCTTCAGCGCAATGCCATTTGGATACAGGGTAAGTTAGAACAGGAAATGGGAATCTTTCTAGAATTACACGCCAATTGGTATTTTTCCTTTCTAAATTAAAGACTAAACATACCAGAAGAAATTCTACTGAGGCCAAGGAGATGGTGCCTCTCAAAAAGGCAAGATGCTGCAACTCAGCTGATTATAATACCTCACTGGTGCAAAGCAAGGGCTTTCAGTTCCCCTTGAATTTTTGGCTCGAACAGTAAATACCGCTCCTTCCCATACCACAGCTCCCGTTTCCCTGCACAGCTTTGTGCTATCTTTGTCATCACATTAGCTTGGGGTTGGCGACATACAGAATAAAGAATAACTTAACATCAAAGCCAGTTTATATCCCTACATTCAAGTGCACAAACACACGGATGGATCGTCATGATGGAGAAGGTAAGAGGGAAACACACTGTTCAACCCTTTGGTCTATGACAGAATTATATGAAGGATATGGTGCTTTGTGACACTGAGATTCAAGACTTATTTTGAGCCCTTCCAGGTGGCAAGATACGAGGAGATGTCACCAAGAAGCCATTTAAGAATACTTTTTGCTTTGGGGACTATTTTCTTCTAAGGTATGTTACTGAAATTAAAGATCACTATTGCCCGAGGCAAAATTCCACTGCAAAACCTTGAGAAATCGCTTCAAAAATACAAACAAGAGATAAACACATTAAGCAACAGGTACTTTTATACTGGCAGCTGTGTACAAAAAAAAGAAAGATTTTTATCTCTACCTTTATGTCTGCTGAACTATTGTCATGAAGGTAACAAAGTTGTTCACTCCTGCAACCTCTCAGAAACCCATGCTGACTGTACAATGACCACTTCCTCAGACCACAGCAGATAATGTTATCTGAAAGTCACCTAGTGTCCCAAGGATACAAGTGCCACAGAAGACTGCTGTTTGGTTGGTAAATACATTCCACTCATGAAAAAGTTGCATTTGTGTTCTGAGCTGTATCATTCTGGTCAATCTTTGAAAGGTAAAGTTGTTCCAACCCACAAAGTCTTAAGGTATTGGGTTTCTGCAAAACACAGCTCACCTCTCACAGTGCACACTGGTGCCAGATGATCTGAGAGGTCTCCGACACTGGCAAACAAATTCAGCCCTGGAGACAGAGGGAAGGTGCACACCTCAGTTCTCTGAAAGGCAGACCCACAGGCCTGCTCAGCGCACTAATTATAGCTTTAAAGGCAGGATGAATTTAGAGAATTCCTATCCGAATGAACACTCAGAGTACAATATGTTAACACTGACTTTGAAAGCTTGAACCCATCATCAGAACAGGGAGCAATTTCAGGTGCCTTGATAAGGTCTCCAAATCAAAGGCAAAGGGAGCCTGTCCTCAAGAATAGCTCTGATGAGCCTGAGAAAGAAAATCCTCTGTTTTACTAAGTATAGTTTAAAAAGCATCAAATTGCCTTCCAAAGCAGAAACTCTGTGTAAAGAGAACAAAGTGAATCTGGAATGGTTTCAAGTACTGTGCGCTGTGGCCAATGTTGGAGGAATGCAAGTCCACCTACACTATTGCACCATTCCATCAGCCATGATATTCTCTGTGTAGAATTAAAATTAACTTTGCTTTCATCATGCACAATAACATGACTTAAAACATTCCTCCTATGTGACCCGAATGAGGGGAGTTAAAGCAATCCAAAGTTGAGACTCTGAGCAAGCTGGCCAAACTGCTACCACTCCGAATGTTTTCTCCCTCTTAAATTTCGTTTTTTCCAAGGGAAGAACAGAAAGAAGATGACAATAGATTCCTTGGAGTCAGACTTGGATCCTGAAAGAATCCTGTCTCACTAGGAAACTTCAACTTCCTGGCTATTAACTGAAAACAAGCCTTTAACGAACAGAGGGATCCATATATTTTTGGCTGGGATTCCAACCACCTCAGTAACAGCAAAAGGTAGTTTTATCTTGTAGATTAGCTGGCAAGTATGGAAAACTTGTCAGAGGAAACAACCTTTGATAAATTACAACTGAAAACACATGGCCTAAAGTCAAAGAATTAACAAAAGCTGATTTACAATGAAGATTCTTGGTTTCAAAAGGGCAGACAGACTACAAATAATACTCTCCTAGACAGATGCGACAGAGTGTGTTTCCAAACAGCAGCTCTCCGTGCAGTGAAGCTAACCTTCCAGCCACACCTCTGCAGCGAGCAGAAGGCCACACACTCCTTGGCAGGACAATTCAACCCCCTCGGGTTACCCTGATCACCCTCCCAAGGGCTAAACATTTCTCCCTTTCTGTAATTTGAGGCTGGGCTCTCATCATACATCCTGCAGACAAACTAAAGATGGAAATGAAAGAGTAGTGGAACTTATTTCAGTTGGAAATATGAAAGCTGCATCTCAAGCAACAAGAAAACTCATAGCGAAGGAGATGAGCAGTGACTCTAGAAAAATGCTCAAACAAACATACCTCCTCCCAAGAAATGACAGAAAAGTGCTGATCTGCTGCATGATTTGGAAGTTAATCAGCAGAGATCTGAAGAAGGAACTGGAAGGAATTGAAGTGGGCGTGCTGGATACTCACGGAAAATGAGGATGACTCCTGAGTGCAGCCCGGCCCTCATATCCTCATCAGTTCAGCCAAAAACTATTTAGGGCTGCTTGGGAAGAGCCGTATTGGTGGGGGGGGGGGGGGGGGGGGGGAGGGGATGAAGGGGACATGCACCGGGATTTTGCCCCCAAGGGGACCACCAAGGGTTGGCCTGGCTGCAGAGACCCGAGCTCAGAGATGCAAGGGACATGACCTGGTCAAGACCAACACCCCCACTCCGTGCAGGGATGCTAAGCTGGCAACTTTCTCCTGCCTCTCCCTCTTCCATCCCTTCCCAACGCCCTGGCCCACCAAGTGGGGACAAGAGGTGACCTGCTAGCACTGTAACTGTGGGGATGGCAGCGATGGTAGAAGCCCCCCATCCCGCTTCCCCTGAGGCTGGGCAGGAGTTTGGATGTTTTATTGATGGTTAAGGGTTCTGCACTGTTACAAAAAATATCCCGCAGGGTTCTGCTGTAGAAGGGTTTTTTTTATTTTTTATTTATTTTATATTTTCTGTCAGGCAGAGAAGGACCTGGGGGTGTTGGTTGACTGCAGGCTGAATATGAGTCAGCAGTGTGCTCAGGTAGCCAAGAAGGCCAATGGCATCTTGGCTTGTATCAAAAACAGTGTGGCCAGTAGGTCTAGGGAGGTGATTGTGCCCCTGTACTCGGCATTGGTGAGGCCACACCTCGAGTACTGTGTCCAGTTCTGGGCTCCTCACCACAAGAAGGACATGGAGGTCCTGGAGCAAGTCCAGAGAAGGGCAACCAGGCTGGGGAAGGGGCTGGAGGGCAAATCCTATGAGGAGCGGCTGAGGGAGCTGGGGCTGTTTAGCCTACAGAAGAGGAGGTTGAGGGGAGACCTCATCACCACCTACAACTACCTGAAGGGAGGTTATAGAGAGATAGGTGATGGTCTCTTCAGTCAGGTGACAGGTGATAGGACAAGGGGGAATGGCATGAAGCTGTGCCAGGGCAGGTTTAGATTGGATGTTAGGAAAAAATTTTTTACTGAAAGAGTTGTCAGGGCCTGGAACAGGCTGCCCAGGGAGGGGGTCGAGTCACCTTCCCTGGATGTGTTCAAAAAAAGGGTAGATGAAGTACTTAGGGATATGGTTTAGTTTAGTATGTGAATGGTTGGACTTGATGATCTTGAAGGTCTTTTCCAACCTTGTTATTCTGTGATTCTGTGTGATTCTGTAATTGCCATAAAGTGAAACTGAACTGGACACTTAAAAGAACATTACAAATAGCCACACAGATAAGGCGAAGATAAGGAGGCTTCAAATGCACCAAGGATAATAGAGCAGAGATGAAAACTCATGTGACTACCACAACTAAGTGTTTTCTTTTAGATTTTGGTACCTAAGATGGAAAAAAGAATAGGAACAAAGGACAGAGAGCAGAAACGACACTTACAACATGAAATCACAAATGCAGGACAATGAATGCTGTCTGGTTGAGGCTAGACTGAGAAGATTATCCTGGAATTCTTAAGAGTGGCAGGTTTAAAGAAGAAAAACAAACAACAGAACCATTCTTGGAGCACAGATTTCTAACATCAAGAACAAAATTTCAGTACAGGTTTAGAAATTACCAGGCTTAACTTTTTTTTTACCACAAAATTCTTGAACTCAAAACTTGCAAGGAAAAAACAGGGAAACGCATGGGTTAAATGCAACATATTTTCCTACAGTTAATTGTGCCCTATGGAAACACACAAGATATGACTATCTGGGTTATTGTAAAGCCTCATGTAGGAGGATGCATGGAAATTATTGAACTAGATAAGCTGAAATGTGCAAAGAGCTTTTTTAATTAAAAATGCCTAAAGAGATATCAGGTTGGAAATAAATGACTAAGTTTTTCAAGGACAAGACTAGGGACCAATCTTGTTCAATATCTGTATCAGTGGCCTTGGCACAGGGAATCAAACCATAATGATTTAAGTCTGTGGAAGGAGTTAAGAGGCACCATCAAATACAATGGAAAACCGATATAAACAACCTTGGAGACAAGTCAGCAAAGAAAGCAAGATTCAACAAAGTACAAGGTGCTGTTGCTGATCACAACCAAAAAACATCAATGTGACCACCATGAAAAAGGTTAACACTATCTAAAGATTGATCAGACAAATACTTCTGTAAGGGCACGGGTAAATTAAAAGCACTGAAGACACTGTTACCTAGCATATTGTGAACAACTCTGGTCATACACATCTAAAATATGTAATTATTATCAATGCTGTACAGTTCACCTAGCAATAACAGAAACTTTTAATAATCTCTCTTATAAAGGAAAAAAAGCTTAATAACCTATTCCTATAAATCTAGCTTGATTGTTCCTGTCAAAGGAATGCCACTCGTTCTAGGTAACCAGGACCAGCAGCCACATACTGCAAAGTATTTATGCTCTGAATTGACTAAATTGACATCAATTCCTTGAGAGTTAAAGAAACATAATATGTAAACCTTTCCAAATTTGGCCAAAGATTTTATACTGTCACTTTATTTTTCTTTGAAATTTTAACAAATAATGAAGCAGGGATCAATACACAGTTACAGTCAAGTAAAAGGAAGTTTAGTTCCATTTTTTGCAAACCAGTGTGTGACATGATACCTATCTCCAACTCCTGTACCTGTAACAGCTGCAAAGAAATACTAACCAAGTACGTGTATTTCCTGTGTTAAGTACCAGTAAGTGGGAACATAAATTAACCAAAGACTTTGTCTACAAAGGAGCACTAACTTTAACACCAGCAGACAACTGCTGATGCCTGGTATTACCAGCTTAAAAAATAAAATCTCTGTCAGTAACTCTTGCAAAACGATGTCCCCTCTGTTCCCCCAGTCCTACTGAACTCTGCCATATCTCAGGTAAAAGAAATTCCCTAAAAGCACTGCAGTAAGTCACACAGCTTTCTGCAAAAGTCCCTGCTGGTATCAGCAAACATTTACTTCATTAGACAGGTTTGGCAAGAAAAGGTCAACAAGGTACACAGAGTTGCTATTAATAAAACAGCGACAAGAAACACTTGCTTGTAACAAGCAAACAGGACTATAGCTCACCAAATCAGAACAATCACTAAGTGCAAGTTATTAATTACACTGCAGTGGCATGCAGAAAAACTAATTACTGAGCGGAGTTAAGACATTCTGAAGAGATACAAGAGAAAGCTTGTCTAAACCAGACAATCCTGAGCAAGACACACAAACCGGCTCTGAACAAACTGGAGTGACTTTCCAAGGCTGCCCAGCACTGCAGACAGTAGCAGAGCTCCTGGGAGATATGCTGCTTTGGCAAAAAATACTGTTTGGGCTACTCAGACCATCAAGATATATTAGTTCTCATTCCTGACCTCCCTTCCAACACAGCCCTGCACTGTGAAGTGCAGGGGCACCAAGAGGCAGTCTTTCCAGCAAGCTTATTTAATCACTATATATTGACCCTGTTTTTGGGAATGGAGGGTTCAGCAGAGAATTGAAACTTGTCAAAAATACAAATGTAAGAGACCGTTTCCAAGAGAAATTGTTTTGTAATCATTACTAAAAAAACACAAATCTGTATTTCCTAAGTGAGTGGCAGTATCTCTAGCAAAATGTGCTAAAAGTCCACAGACTTAGATCATGCTGTTCTAAGAGAACTTTCATACCTACTGCAATTCACTACCCGTAAGACTTTACCTCTCTGCCAGTGAGGATGTGCCTTGCCAGTTTTACTTTTGCGAAATTCCCCTTCCCAATGGTTTTAAGGAGTCTGTAATTTCCAATATGCGGCTGCTCATCTGCGCAGGAAGCTATAGAGTTCCTGCAGCGAGCTCCAGAGCGCCCAGTTCGAGAGGAAACTTCCTGCCGTCCGTCTGCATGGGACGTGTGCTGCAATAAAAACATACACAGATAAGGCTGAGAAATACAGTCAAAACACATCAATGATGAAAAGCATGCAACATTCAAAAACATTAGCAACTCCTCTGAAGAAACCTTCAAAGGACCCAACTCGAACTTCAGATTGACCATGAACTTGGCTCTGATAGGGACAATAAAGAGGCTCACAGTTCATAACACTATCCATTTTATCACCTAGTAAAGACCAAGTGGGAAGTCACCTGAACTGCAACAACAGTTGAGCATTTTTAAGCTACATCAACTGCTGAATCAGTCAGAGAACATCTAGGTATTTGGTATTATTTCCTGTTTGCATTACCGTGCCTAACCAGAGCAGGAAAAGCTTTGGAAAGAAGTCATGAACAAACCTTTCCCAAAAGCACACACAGTGAAACGTTCAGCCTTACTGAAGAGTTTAATACTACTGATAAAACAACCAATGGGGTTTTTTTTTTCCCCTCTCCTACAAAACCTCATGCCTGAAAATGCCCAGGATGGTCTGGAGAACAAGGGAAGAAATCTTACTCAATGTATAGAAACCTTGGATATTAATAGGCTGAGCACTAGTTACAGAGATCTGAGACAGTGTCTGCAATCTGCTCAGATCCTTTCACTCAGTTTACCTGAACAGCTATTAACTGTAAAAACAAATGGGTATATATCATACCTGTAACAGTCTTTACTCATTAGGTCACATGGTTACAATAACAATAAAGTATTTTTTCATTTCCTGACAGCCTCTCTATGAGCAGGTCCCTTCATATCCCTTAGTTCTCAACTCATGGTTGAGGTCTATACACCAACTTTACTAATTAAAGTATTACTTAGAAATGCTCAGTACTCCGCAAACGTGGAGGCAAAGGTCTAGCTCCACAGAAGATGACACACTAAATTCACAGTCATCTCAGATATCTCAGATCTTGCTCTTCTACTGCTACTACTCTCGCCGAAACCTAGCAGGGACAAACACTCAGTCTGAAAAATCATCGTAGCATAAGGATGTGAGATCATGACTCAAAAGCTAACAACCATTGTGCAGGCACAAATGAACAAATCCATGCTTGTGTGACACTTGGCAAAGTTTCACACTCTGTTTAATAACCCGATGTAACCTTGTGACCATATACTCTGGCATCTTAAGTTCCTTGGTTTGTTAATTTGAGTGCAACAGCTGTGATCAAATTATTTTTAAAAACACATTCATTTCATTTAAGAAATACTACTGATAGTAGTCAATGGCAACTCTTGGAAAATTGTTTCAATAGTTACTATTTAAAAAACCCACCACACACACACAGTGGTGCCTATGTTTTATGATCAATCTGGCTTTAGCTTCCCCTTACTGCCTGGCTACAGCACTGTCATTAGATTTGTACTTCCCATATAGGTATTTAATTACTATGATCAGATTACCCCTTCCTTTTAGTAAGTCATATATATGTATATTGAACCCCCTCAACAGACTGCTGTAAGAATGATTAAAGACAAGAAAACATTTCTTGTAGTTCTTTTCAGAAACCTCTCCTATTTTCCAGCATCTAGAACCGGACCTGCCACACCACCCAGCAGGTGCAGTAGGACTGAGCAGAGAGATGGTATCTTCTGTTCAACACTCCACTGATTTTACATGGCTAGAACCAGACCTTGGCCAAAGCTGACCACCCAATGCTGACCCTAACTTTTTTAAAACAATTACTGCTTCCCGTTCCTTTACCACACACAATGACTTACAGTCCCGGTTCCTTACACACATGATCTCACCTCTGGCTAGAGTGAAATGCAGTTTCCTTACATGCAGGTTATTACATGTTCCTGATGTCTAGGGCCCATTCTGCCCTATTTAATATTCAAACAATCTTTATCATAGTTTTCAAGAGCAGTAGTATACACTTCCTTCACATCACTAATAAATGGACAGGAACCAGAAGCACACCCAATAACAAGATCCAGTATAAATTCAATGGTTGATAACAATTCCTTGCTCTCACTTTTATTACAAGACCTATGACAACTAGGTGTTTATCAATCAGTAACACTCAAGAAGAGGAAGGACAGATCAGTCACCCAGCTAAAGAACTACAGTGAAATCCTGTATACACAATTTCACTACTTTGCACAGCCTTAACGCCAGTGCTGGTTGTTCAGGCCATCTTCACCCCTGCGTTATACTGGGAGAGCAACACCAATCCTCCGTAGTTCCCTAAACTTGGATTTCTAACAAGCCTTGTGGCTCACAATGCAGAGAACTTCTGCTAGCTCCTCTGGTACCTTCAAGCGTCAAGTTATTCAGACTGGCTACAAAAAAGCAGCAACTGCTGATGTTAACATCCTTCTACAGTGCTACACCCAGCAATCAGGAACCGGGATGTTCTGTACAAGGCCACTAGGCTATTTCTTTAATTTGTTAGAGGAAGGCTCACCTTTCATTCAAGTACATACAGCACCCCAAGAATACAGCTGTACTACTTACACTGTACTACACTGAGCTGATACACTTCTTTTTCTGAGGGAGGTTATCAGAACTATTCAGACTTTCACACCTGAGCAGGCAGCACAGGCACGCAGGCTGGCTTCAGCAAGGGCCACCTGCCTCCAAACATGGGTTCTTAGTGGAAGTTCCCCAGCAGACAGATTCAACATGTGGGCTGCTTCTGAACCACCCAGCTGGCTGAAAACTGAGTATCTGCATCCATGCTGTCTTGTGCTGGAACTAAAGACCTGTGTTAGACCTGAGCTCGCTGATGAGGCAGTTGAGACATGGGCATTAGGTACCATGTATTCCAAAACCAGAGCACATGTGTACAGTTACTCAGAACTGATCTTACTCATATCCTACTTAATCTTTCTTGTACCTAATATTATTTATATAATGTTATACTAATATATTCTCTTCCACATAGCAAACCACCCCAGCTAATATATATCTTGAGATCTTCATTATCTCTGATAATGACTTCTTGTGTCCTTTTTTCCCCCCACACTTTCCAGCTTTGCACTTTAAGGGAGGAATTAACAGCTGAGAACTTATTTGGACTAGCACTGATAAATATAACACAATCTCCCTGTACAGAGGTCTGCTTTTCCACCCTAGCCTATATTATTTCTTTTCAAAAAATATGACCTTTTTAGCTGAGGTTTTTGAATATCAAGCTGTGTGTTCCTAAGCAATTCAGTTCTTTCCAACTGACTTGCTCATAGCTGTGTTTCACTCTGTCAAAATTTGTCCATTTGCAAGCACATCTAATTTGGACTTTATTTCACTTCACATAAGTAAATCTATCAGCAAGTCCTTCCTCTGTCAAATACAAGATTATTACATTGTACAGAACACAAGCTTTCTAAAAACTGCAGAAAATAGCTTCCCAGTTTCAACATGGATTTTCTTTTGCTTATGGAAATGAAGAAAAACGAAGGCTTGGTAGCATACAGTACTAAAAGGCAAACTCAAAACTGAGTGCTTCTCCCATCCAACTACTTTTCAAGAAGCTATGATAAGTAGATGGGAAGCTAAATGGTGTAGGCAAAAAGGAAAAATATAGATGGTCCAGGAAAAGTTCAAGTAAAGCATTAGCTTGTAGAGCATTTGGCTGCACTCAGCTACTTCCCAGGACAGCTTCCTCAGCAGCTACTTCAATACAAAACCATCACCACAGATTAATAGTTCTAATCTCAGCCTGGAGAGCAATAGCATCCTTCACTCTATATTGAGACGTAGGTCATCTGTCTTTTCCCAAGCAGACCCTTAACTCCACAGACTTTGCCTCTCATCCCCTGACCCTTCTGTTACATTCCAGGTTTGCCCAGGTCCACATTTATATGGGTTCAATTAGAAAGAGGGGTTATCTTAAAAACAAGCCTGTGTTTATTTGTAGGAAGTTTCCAGACATTGTGGTAGATGAGCTGTATCTCCTGGGCACATGCTCTGTGTAAGATCGACATTTGTTCATGACATTCACCATAGCAGAGGGAGTCCCAAAATACCTGTCTTCACACAAAGAAAGCCCATTAGACTGCAGATAGGAAGCTTCACCAAGGAGACTGGATACTTTGTGTGGCTTCACACTAGCCAGAGTCACCATCTCTTTTAAAAGAAAAGCCCCCTGAAATCCACTTATGACAAGACAGCACTTTCTTCCCTCTCCTGGCATGCATCAGATTACATTTCAAATTCTTTTAAATATTTTAAATGGGCTTTTTTTGGCACATAGTGGGAGGGTTCTCTAAAAATTACCTATTTTCAAGCTAACAAGACAATCCTTCTCTCAAAAAAAAAAGAAAGGCATTTTCCTCCTTGCCCCAGCCCCACCCTGGTATTAGTCAACCCAGAGGAAATGGAGTAAAACACCTCCACTTGTGACACACCTCACCGAGGGAGAGACTGAGCTGAAGACTGACTATATTTGGAACACAAAGCAAAAACCCACCTTTTCGCAAAAGCCTTCCCCCAATGATGAGCCGACATCCTTTCATAGCCAGATAATGATTAGCATGAAGAGAAAGAAAAAGAAAAGGAAAGAAAGTAAAAAGCAAATGAAGTATGAAGGTGCCAATAACTGAAATCTTTTTGGTAGATGTTAGCTTTATCCAGTAACTGTATGATTAGATGTAACATTCAGAGCATTAGAAACACACGGGGCTGAGGATGACCAGTATCAAAGTTCTTATACTGCTTAAGAAGGTGCCAACAGCTGAGAAAAACCTAGAAGAGACAGAATGTGATATCCATCTGAAGAGCTGAAAAACATTAAGAAATTAGAATGCCCAAGACCTGCAAAAATCCATGTTTATTTACAGCGAGTAGGAAGCTTTAGTTCTAAAACAGGGAGGACAAACAGTATCAATAATTTTTAAAGCATTTATTTCATTCAATAGTGACAACTGCTTTCTCATCAGCCAAACGAGCTAATAAAATGCTATCTTATAAAAATCTCTAGGAATGTTCATTACCTTAGCTATTATTTTATCTCTGTATGAAACACTACAAAGTGATGCCATAGCATTTCTTGGGAAGCTCTCAGACCAGGAACAATCACAACAGCCTCATTCGATTCAGCATTTTTTTATTATAATATGAAAAAAATTGTACTTATAAAGTGTCCCTTGCAATGTTAATAGTCTGAGCATTCCAGGACAACAGGAACATGAGAGACATTAAATTGCTTCATTATCCAAACTTGGGCACACAACATATAAATACATGGGAAATTTTGGCTGCACACCCCTACCAGCACTTTTATTTATAGAAAAAAATCTTATCAGGAAACATAATTTTTTAAAACACAAAAATATTATGAACTAAACACGTGAAGACAAATTTCACTCCAGTCCTGAACAATGGGTTGCATTTTATTTCCCATTTATCATTAACATCTCTAAGAACATAGAGACTGCTGAGTACTACTTGGTGGAAGAGAAAAAGTTAGCCCTAAGGATATTCACAGAGGTAGCGTCTTATTGTGCAGATACATCCGTGGAAGAGCACAGCAGGGCATCCTGTGACTGCTGACAAAGAATTCTACTGGAAAGTCAAAACACAGGCTTACATTTCTGGCAGCCACCAAGAGGTGTCACAGCAAACACTCAACCACAATTGTCTATATACCAGTTACTGCTCTGGGAATCCCTAAGGCATCAGATATTACATAATATTACACTATTTTCCTATATTATAAAATAGTAATAGCAAGACAACAAATGAAGATGTCCTGTACTTCTCCTGATTTGACTTCCTTGCTATCACTGACCAGGGCACAAACAGGAACACGCAGCAAGGCGGATTTTGTCAGACCCAGTATGCCTGTGCCAATAGTTGCACAAGCAACTCTTTGGTTCTGGCACATACAATTAAAAGGCAGGGTTTTAGACCAGTTTGCTATATGATCTTAATGGTCAACATTCATGGCTTCCATCTCATGAAATTTTAAATGATGTCCTACAAAGGAAAATGCTATCTGACATGGCACTAACGTTATCAATCCATAAAGGCAGAATCACTCACTGAATTGTGGCACAGCCCTACCACTGCTGTGATCGAACGGAACAACTGAGAGGGTCAGAACTCACCAAGGGAGACAAACAGACTTTCTAGAAATAGATTATAGCTGGTAAAGAAGAGAAAACACTAGTTTGGATGCTTCTGTTGTCGAAAGGTGAAGAATTCACTGTGCAATTCTCATCCTACCATAGTACTCGTTTATTTAACGGGTATGACACTTCATGAGTAGCTGGTTTAATTAGGTCATATTTGTCAAACAAGCAGTTTAAAGGGAAAACCTGAAGAGTAAATACAGTCTTTAACCCACACAATCTATACCTCTTCACTCACATTCAAATGCTCCCTAACCTCAGCAGGGAGGGGAAAATAAAGGAAAAAGCAGGAGCAACAGTCAAAACAGCTGCAGCTCAAACCAAGCAGAGCAATGGACCTCCTTACACCAGGCAGCCTGATGGAGGTGGGCACTATGGACTGACATACAGGAGGCTTGGCAGAGGGAGCACTGCTACCCAAAACAACGCCTGCATGCTCACAATTCTGGCCACGCCAACAATGGTGGCAAGAGCTAAGTGACAACCGCACCACCACCCTGAAGATCGGGGTGGGAGAGCGCTGATAGCAAAGCGCTAACAGCCTTCAGCGAAGGAAGGATGGCCTGCTTCAAAGACATGAGCTCTGTCTGGCTCAGGAGTCCTTTCCACATACAACACTATAATCTCTGCCGATATATCTGACATCATTCGGTTCATACTCTACATAGAATATAAGAGAGGGAATCTGTAATTCCATGATTAGCACTGAGCAACACAACAGTTAAGAAATCCTGCTTATATAATCAAAAAGATAAGTCTGGTGCTGGTTAGAAAAGCTTTTGAAAAGCTCTTTTGTTGCTTCACATTATCAAGATCTGACATTCATCATATCTTTCAAGCCAAAGTTTCTTTACTGCTGATTAAAATGGATATTTATTGACATCAGCCTGGGGAATAATAGCTGAAGAGCCAACCATATTCCATTCTTCATCAACAATCCTGCCAACTAAGTTGTTTCCAGAATCATCACTGTCAGTAATTACATGCTAAACAAAAAACCCCTCACAGTTGGTTTTCAAAGACCACACTGAGCTTGCAGATACAAAACTTTGTTCAGGATTTAACCCTGCAGGAACGAATTTTATTTCAAAGTTAATTTTTGTTTATATGCATATACACACACAAAGGAAGCTTGGTAAGTTGCTGCTTTAGGGGCCAAGAATTCTTCTTAACCCAATGGCTTCATCTAGAAGACTGACTGGAGCATTATCATAGGTGTACTCAAGACCTTTCAGGTTTATGTTTTAAGAGCAGTAAGCATCTGATCATCATATGTTCTAAAGATTTTTAGTTGTGGATGATCTCCACACTAAGCAGAGCCAACCAGGATATGCCATGAGCCTAAAAACAAAGTGACCTCCATTTTTGATCTGGCTGACATCCACAAGGCAGCATTACTTGACTGAGGAGAATAAAAGGAAGTTGCAAACACATGCTACTTATGTATCATATGAAATGGAGATCTGCAGAGACAAATGCCTCCACTCTTAGAATTCCTTTGACTTGAGCCAGCTAAGACGCGTAGTCAACAGGAATTGTCTGCTTACATCAACGCAAATATGTCTGTCAACTAGAATTAAAATGGAGAAACAAGCAGGTAAGGGTATTAGGTGAATGGGTAAGAAAACGTTGAAAGAAGCCTACAAAGTTTAGCATGCTAAAACCTGATCCTCTTGTTCACTTTATTTCAGTGATTTCTGTGTTTTTCAGGCTGCTACTTCTAAGGCCACAGTTTAAATCACATTCAGTAGTGCTTAAAAAAATATATGAATCAAGTTTGACTTTTTAACACCCTCCAGAGTTATGTCCTGCAGCTGAGTTTTTCCTGAGTTACTGAAAAAATGTTAAAAAATTAAAAATGGTTTGTTTCCAGGCATAGAACATCATTTTGTGAAAGGTGCATCACCGCAGTTAGAGATCTTGGTATGTAGTTGTGGCACGACTCAAGTTATCTTAGCCCTAGAGTGCTGTGCTACGACTGCCTTAAATCAAACCAAAACAAAAATGGTAAGAAGCATTTCTAGCCTTCCCCCACCTGAACCAGACATTCCCATCCTCGCCTCTGTGCCAGTACCTGCAGCCACACAGAATGGGGATAAATCCACTTTTCTGAAGGATTAATTTCAGTCAGATCAGAGCGCTGACCAGACTCGTCGTACAGCCCTGCAGTAATTAGTGCTGGCACAAACCACGGGTGGGAAGAGGCAGCCAAGGCTGACGCCCCCAGCAGCCTCCCATCAGTTTGTGCTGACAGCGAAACCAAGCGATTAAACCACACGGCACAGGTTGTTTAGCAGAGCTGCAGAACGAAACCTCTCACATCAAAACATGAAATACTAACAGTCAGTGGCTGACTCGATGTCACATAACCTAATTGGGTCTTTTTTGAATACACACACGCTACCAGACAAGTCAGGCATCCCAGGCAGTAAGAAACGCACTGAACGTTTTCCTGCTCTGTGACAATTTGGAATTAAAGAATACATTCCAGAGAAATTGCTATTTTAATTCTAGCTATTTTGCCACCTTCACCTAAATTAATTCAAACCAGAACATTTACGACAACTGGTGAAAAATACAGAAGAATGCAGATGGCCCCTGGAGAAGAAAATCTACCAGAAATCTTGGCCACAGGCACACTTCCCTCCCTACCCCTCTTAAAAAAAAAAAAAAAAAAAAAAAATCACCCTATGGAAGAAAGCATTCTGATTACAGATCTATTTGTAACAGGAGAAGACTGATAAATAATATATAGAATAATGAGAGCTTGCTTATTATCTGCAAGCCCTTTAATGCATTCCATACCTAACTTAATAAATGAAGCGATACCACACTAACCATTACAGTATCTTAAAAGTAAATTTTTGAACCTAACCTGGCCTTTAGTAAGCCTTTTTAAATAAAAATTTAAAAAAAAAAGAAGAGGTACTTTTGTGGTACAGAATCCTTTTGTATAGGTTTGTACAAGCATATTTGCCATCACACTGGCTTTTCTCAATAGCCAATTTTTCACATTAGGCACAGTCATGGAGATAAGACTGTATTTTAGTTTCGCTTTTCCTCAAATTACTTGAAATTTGAATTCAGATTGGCTTGCAGTACCAATGCATTCAAAACAGTTCTCTTCCCACCCCCCCCACCAAACCCACAGCTGTGCAATGAACCAAGCTTCAAATTAAACTGTGTAGTCTAAGATTTTTCTTTCTTATTTAATCTTTTTTTTAAAAAAAAAACCAAACTCTATCAACCTCCATACCACCTGTATTTCCTCATTTCTATCTAGTTCTCTATCTTCCCACTCTGGGAATGTTTTTTTAATGAGTATTTGTCCTACTCTCCCTAATTTTGTTCCTTCTGCTCATATTTCTTTGTCACTGGTCGTCCTCCATCCTGCCATATGTGCATTTCTCCGTGCCTTCTCTTGTTTTTCACCATTTCCTTTCCCATTGTGTTTCCACACTCACTCCTCTCTCATCTTCTCTCTTTCCCTCCTCATCACTAGTAAGACAGGTTTACTCATTCTTTTGTCACCTAAAGGTCCTTCTATGTCTACCTTGTCTCCCAGTTTTGGATGAAGGAGCTATCTGCTGGCCCTGTTGCTTTTTCTCCCATGTTCAGGACATAACTCTGAAGAAGACAGAAGAGATTGGATCCTCTCGCTCGCTTCTCTCCCCTAAGTAGCTGGCAGCCATTGCTGCACAAGACATGGCCAGAGAGGAGCTGCTCTACCTTTGCGGTGAGAAGCCAGCTCATTGCAGGCCAACAGCCAACTTCCAACTGTCCAAGTGTGAAGTTCCTATGATCACAGATCATCTGGGATGCCTTTCCTCTCAAAACCAGGTGACTTGAAGCCAAATACTCTGCTCTCAAAGGCACCAGGCGCTTGATGGCTGTGAGTGGCTGTGGGGGGAGGCACTGTGACAGTATTTCCACTTCAGCAGTACACATCTCTGCAAGAAGTGGTATACGCTGCCTTAAAAAAAATATAAAAATCAAGTACTGACAATTAGACCCTGTCTATTCAACAGGAGTTGCCAACCACCGAGTGTGGTTAGCTGCAAGCACAGACAATGATAATTTACGCTCACCGGCATTCTGGAGGGTAACTTCATTTTCAAAACTGCAAGTATAGGCACGGATAAGCTATGATCAGCATGCTTCAACCAGATGCAACACCAGCCAAGCCTTTGTCAGCAGTGGTAACCTTCCAAGCAGAGAGAAGGCATTAAGGGGTCTACAACCATGGCTCAAAGGCTAGCCAAATACCTTGGCACCTCTTAAGCCTCTTCCCAGTGAGCTTCAAAGAATCCTATGAATATTAACTAATTAGTCTTCTCTTATGTGAAAGAGAATCAAGGGCTCAATTTACCTGTCAACACAATACACCCAGCTTTGGGGTGGAAGAACAGTTAGTTGAAGTACCAACCTCACCACATTTGGTATCAAAAGAGAAGTCTGGCATTCGCTGGTGTAGGGGTAATTCAGACAAACTAAATGTCAGCCCTAATTTTAGTTTTAAGCAAGGCTGAACAGAATGAATTTTGGTATATTTCTAGATAGCTGATGGCCAGAACATCAGAAACTGTTGCTTGAGGGATACAGCATTGTACTGGGGTGGGTGGATCAATGGATTTGGGGAGTACCCTTGATTGATCCCACCCTGTCAATATCAGCACCTACAGGTATTTCTGCGGTCACCAGCCCTGATTACAGCAGCTGAAAAATATACCTTAATCTAAACCTAGGGCAATTAATCTGCAAGCAAGACAATCCATATATGTTAAATTATGAAGATTACTAAAGAGAAGTTAGACCAACATTCTGAAGTGAGAACAAGGTGCCTTAAGTGGAAGACATGTAAAAATCTAACTTCAAGTGCTAGAACACACAGCTTGTGAATAATGTATTTCCTCAAGCACATACTAAGTCTTTCCACCGTTAAGTTATCCACAGTAGAGTCTGAATTAATTAGAGAACTTGATCCAAACACTTTCTAAAATGATTTACTAGGTGGCCTCCACACATATACATGGACCTCAAAAACTGTAGTCAGGCTTGTGTATAGACTAAAACAATTACCTAAATAAAGTTTGGGTAGTATTTTGTAGACTATGTTACAACTTCAACTCTCCCCATGGCATAGGAAGGGCCGCATAATATTTTAATTATTTTCTTCCACAAGGCAGGAAGCTCATTGAGATTTTACAACCAAATATGCTTAGTCGGCTTTTTACTCAATACAGCCCTTAGCCTGCAGGTTGCATCTAGTGCTAAAACAAATAAAGATCACAGAAGTTAGAAGTGCCTATTATGTCAATAAAATCTAAATCCCTAGTAATGCAGTAATTGTTCCATGCGGCATGTTTTCTAATGCTTTGTCTGGTCTTGTTTTAAACAATGGGGCTACCATCACTTTTCTTAGACTATTTATGGTCGGGAACAATCCAACAGCTTTTCCTATCTTTAACCAGTTTCCACTTTTTATGCCAGTCCAAAACATAAACAGTCCTCACAAAAAAAAAGCCTCCTCTGTCAAGCTTAGCATCTGCCTTCTAAAGAATATCAGATAGCCCTTACAGAAAGCTGAATACAAAGTTCACTGATCGACTTATTTTAGACTACAGTGAGTGACAACTCCCTTCTGTTTATCATTTGGGGACATGTCAGAGCCTATGCAGAAAAACTGTTAAACAGGATACACCGGGATCAAGTAGGTCTTAACTTAAAAGAAATACAGCTCCTATCTACAGAAAGGGAGTCTCCTACCCAGCTTCGCTTGTGGCTATCTGCTCATGTGGTAGACTACTTTTTTTTTCTTTCTTTCTTCCTTCCTTTAGCATACAACCTGTGCCATTGTTAATACGGTGTTTGACTCAATCTCGTAAATAAAAATGTCAGTTCCTAAACCCTGGCTTTGTTAAGGAAGAAAGAAAAAAAAGGGGGTGGGGGGAGGGAGAAGGAACAGGCTCCCTTATCCGAAAGATAATTCCAATAAAGAAACCCTTTTAATGTCATCTGAACAGGTGACTAGTCTAACAGCGTCATTACCAGCGAGAACCCTGCAAATTAAGCAGGGAAGCGGCCTATTATCTAGGTCACCTAGCCCACCCCTACCAAAGCTGAATTATTTCTATCTGTTTCCAGGGGTTTATTTGGTTGCTTTTAGCGCTAAGTTTGCATATCGTGAGAAATCAGCAACCCATCAGAACCCCGCTCCCCACCGCGGATCTTCCCTTCCCCGTTACCAATAACAAACCCCATCCCTGCCTCCGAGAGAGGCTCGAATAAGGCATTAAGAGAAGGGACACAGGGTTTGGGGGATGGACGCCCGCAAATGCTACTAAATAGGCGAACCGTGCGGTGTGGAGGGTTTAACAAAGAATTAATTTAAAATAAATCGGTAATTTGGGGACAGTACAAGCGGTGAGAGGTTAATGACAGCTCTGGGCAGGGCGATGCCCCCCAGCCCCCCGCCCCTAGCCGACCGGGGCCCTGTGCCCCCGGGCCGCGCCCTGGGCTGGCGCGCCCCGAGCCGGCGGTGCCGAAGGACGGTGCGCGGCCGGTCCCCCCGCGGCCGGCAGTACTCACGTTCTCGGTGTCGCGCTCGTTCACCGTGGGCAATGGAGTCCGAGTGGACATTTTACTTCACTCGGGCGGCCGCGCTGCCCGCGACGGCGGCGCGCACACACACACACGGGACCCCGGGCCGGGCTGCGCGTCTGCTCGGAGATGGTGGTCGCAGGGAGCCACCATGAAGGACGAGGTGGCTGGCGGGGGGCGGCGTCGCGTCGGTGCCCCCCACCCTCCGGCGGCGCCCCACGCCCGAGCTAGATCCCTCTCAGTGAGCGGAGCGGCCTCGCCCCCTCCGAGTCCTGCGGGTTCATGCTACAGCCAGGCTGGGGTCCGCGGGGGTCAGCAGCGGGGAAGGGGGCGCCTCATCAAGCGGGGAGGGATGGAGCCAGGGGAAGGGAGGCGGCGAGGGAGCGGCTACAGGGAGGGGGGGAAGCGCGGGGCAGGCGGGTAGGAGGAGGCAGCGGGGCGCCGCGCAGCCCGGCTCCTCTCGCCGGCCCCTCTCCGCTGCAGCCGGGGCACGGTGGCTAGCGCAGGCCCGCCGTCGAGGGAGCTCCCCTCTCCTTCCCCAGCCGCGGCCCCACTTCACCGGGCCGCTGCTCGCATCCCGGGCCGCTTCTATCCACCCGCCTCAGGCTCCGAGAAGACCGGCACCCCGCGGGCCGCCGCCAGGCTGGAAAAGCCGTGTGCCCGCCCGACGCTCGCCTGCCTGCCTGCCCCCCGCCCCTCCGCCGCTCCCGGACGAGCCAAGATGGCCGCCCGGCTTCCTCCGCGCCGAGCCCAGCTCCGACATGAACCGGAAGGGCCCGCCCCCCGCCCGGCCGCGCTAGGGAGGCTGCCACCGGCGGCTTGTTGCTAGGGGCCGTGGCGGGGCGGGGTGGGGGCGCCGCAGGGGACCGCGAGTGGGGACGGGCCTTCTTCCGTGTGACGACCCTCCTCCCTGCTCTCCTGGGATCGGTCAGCGGGAGCCCTGGCCGTGCCCGGGGCCTGGCCTGCAGCGGCGCAGGCAGGGCTCGGCCGCCCGTCGTCCCCACGGAGCAGCCCCAGGGCAGGGGGTGGCGTGTGCGTGTCCCTAAGCAGGCCTTCGGGGGCTGCGGGACCCCCAGTGCGGCCGGGCTGGGCGTGAGAGGACAAGCGGTGTGAGCCGGGGCGGGGAGCTGAGGCGTTGGGGAGCACGGAGGGAATGAAGCCGCGGAGGGTGGCTGGAGAAACGGCAGCATCTCCTCCTCAGGGAGCTGGTCTGAGGCGGGCTTAGCGGGTCAGGCGCCCAGGCAGTGTTACAGCCCTGCGTTTTCATACCACGTTGATACCTGGTTGATTTGGTGGAGGAGGGTGGAAGCCTGGGCTATCAAAACATGCTTCGTGTATCCAGGTGTGTACTCTGCACGCTTGTTTTTAAGTGCAGGGAGGATGTTGGTATGGTCACAAGTAGATCCAATTCTGAATTAAAAATTAGAAAGAGAAGTAACTTGTGGATATTTGGTATGTAGGTGGTTTAGAAACAAATCAAATTATGGTTTTTTACAGAGAAAATATGAACCTTGTTAGAAAAAGAATGCTAGGTCTGGTGGGATTTGTTGAAATTTGGCATCTCTGGGGATCTGGCAGCCTAGTGATAACATTTTGCCTTTTTAAAGCATAGTTTATCTGACAAACTTCATGTCTCATAAATATTTACCAGCTTAGCCTTGAAATCCATCCTACAATGTAGGTGATATTTTCCTCGCTTTTAGAGACACAAGCAAGGAAAGGTAGCCTTTGAACACTACCCAGTAAATAAGTTGCTGGTCTGTTACGTCAGGACTATGAAATGCTCTACAATGCCTGACCTACAGAAGAAGAAACCCAGTAGACTTGAGCGGTGTCTTACGTTCCTCACTCCCAAGTTAAGCCTCGCTGTGTCAGCGATAGGCATTTTGGATGTGAACACTTGCCTTTTGTGCAAATGATCCGTGTTTCTGTGCATACATACACATCCATGTGCATATGTGCTCTGACAGCACATCCTCATAGTGGAGCTGCTCTCTCTGGGTAGCAGGCAGGACCCTTTGTACAGAGAAGGGAGGGGGTTTGCCTTTATCTGGCTTGCCAAGGTCAGTCATGAAGTCTGAAGCAAAGCCAGGAAAAGTATCCAGATCTCCTGACTCTGCTTTTGCAACAGGGCTGCTGCTTCATCTTTTTCTTTTCAGTTGCCAGTAGAATGTGTTCTTTACAACGTGCTTGTAAAAAATTGTGATTGACTGAAGATGGTCAAGAGAAAGGGCAAAAAAATAGACAGAGGTTTACTTGGGTTGTTAACCAGACTAATGCCCCCCTCCTGCACTCACGGGTGCTCCAGCCAGCGTAAGAAGGCTGAACTTCACACTGAGCTCAGTAACACTCTTTGCACCTGTGGGTTTGCCTGTCCTGAGCCTTGGCAAAACCAAAATCTGTGGAAGTTCTGTGCACAAGCGTAAAGAGGTGTTAAAGTAAGCTGAACATTATGTTATTATGTACTTGTGTTGCCCTTCCATGGAAGCAGGAGTAACTCAGACAAATCTGAACTATAGTGGTGGATACTTTGGTGAAAATCCTGGGCCTGTTGATACAACAGGAGTTCTGCTATCACCCTCAATAAAGCCCACACTTAATACTTGCAGTCCACATTAAAAGGGACTAGGGAAGGAGTGCAGGGGGAATCATGGAATCACAGGATCACTAGGTTGGAAATGACCTTTGAGATCATCAAGTCCAACCATACTTGTCCTCTACTAAAGTATATCCCTGAGCACCTCATCTACCCATCTTTTAAATACATCTGGGGACAGTGACTCAACCACTTCCCTGGGCAGCCTGTTACAATGGCCAATAAAGGAATTAGGGAAGAGGAGTTGTGGGGAAGTTTGTGTCTTTCAGAGTAATTTTTTTGACCAGCAAAGTGATTTTGAAATAAGAACTTTTGAAGAAATGTTTGAGACCACAGGAATAACAGGAGCTGATATTGCTGTTTTCAGCAACATTGATTAATGCTGTTTTCTTCATGTAGCAAAACTTGCACAGAGAATGACAAACTGCACAGCAGCTACTTTCTTTCATATTTCATTGTTACTATATTCTGTTTCATTTCAGCAGATGAGTTCATTTCATATTCATTTTCTTCTTAGGAATTGGGCCATAGTAGAAAAAAAAACCAACCAGAAGCCTGATTGCATGGGTTTCCTATTTCTTTGTTACCCATAAATCCTCTGAATATTATCAAGTACTACTTAAGCTACATTCACAAATCAGGAGGTGATTTTTTTTCCTATCTAAAGGCTCTGAATACTCAGAAGCAGTCTGACAGTCAAATCACACTTTCTGGTCCTGGTGCTATTGCTAGTGATAGTGACAGTGGTTTCCTAAGTGGGACTCGGATGACAATGTTTGTATGTTATCCAGATTAGGCTGCAAGATGTGCTTTGAGCTGTGCTGGCTACAGCACTGACAGTTGTTTTTGCCAGGAGAGTTGGAGAATATGACTCAAAGACACACAGGAAGCAGATCTGCTAGTTAAGGTGCCTTTTTTATGTCACACTTTTGGCTGTCACCACACAGAGAAAACAAAAGAAAACAATATGATAGAAAACAACATCACTGTGGGGAAGAATTTAGATTTTTTTTTTTCTTCTGGAAATGAAAAGGCTCTCTTAACGTTGCACAGAGCAGACCCCAACTTTAATAGCATTTGTGATGAGAGCAGAAAATGTTGGAATTGATTACAATTGCTGGACAAAACATAAGGATTGATTTAAAGTATTCAGATGCACAGGTTTTGAGTCTTAATTCTGGAAGAAGGATTGCAAATGCAGAACTGACTAAGGAATTTCTATTCCACTCACTTCACTTTAAAGGCCAGGGTCTGAAAGGCATCGGTAGAGGCAAGTAGAGAATTGGCTAATGTAATTGTTACAGCTGCCTCGTTGTGCACTGCAGCTATGACAGTATACACCAGCTGGGATGCTGCCCAAATATTAAATCATTTTAGTTTATACAAAAATATCGATTTTGACTGATAATTGTTAGCCCTGATGTGATTTTTTTGGTGTTTCTTTAAGCCTTTGAAATATGTTACATCCATGGGGATTTAACCAATATTATTCCTTCTTATTCCAATGCCTTATTGGCTTTTTTCTTGTAGAAATTCTAAGATAATATGATGCAGTGGAAGATTTCCAGGACTTTTTCATCATCAGTGTTGCCTTTAAAACTAATTACTTGTGTTTAAAATAATTATTTGTATTTTTTTTTTAATTTTAACTTCCACAGGATATATACTCTTAAGAGGTTTTTATAGAAGGAAGAAGTGTGTGATTTTTTGAAAATGGCAATGACAGAACTATTGATAGAAGACGACTGGTTACTGTCTGCAACCTGAGTCAAGGTCCATGCTTCATTATGATGAAGCCCAAGTACAACCCACTGCAAAGCAGGGCAAAGTGTGTCTTTGACAGCAGAAAAAACAATGGGAATATCTTCCTCTGCTTCATGTCCAGCAGAGAATGAGAGATGAAAGGTGGGAGAAGATTTTGTGTGTGTTGGCTTCTTCCTTCGATCCATGCCCATTAAACTTCTGAACTAGCCTTTCCATACAGGAGAAGAGCAAGTCCCAGGGCACAGCAGAGTGGCCGTGGCAGTGCAGTTGCTCTGAATTCACAGAATCACAAGGTTGGAAAAGACCTTTGAAGATCATCAAGTCCAATCAATCCCATCCTAAGCTAAACCACATCCCTAAGTATCTCATCTACCCTTTTTTTGAACATATCCAGGGAAGGTTCCAGTCTTGTTCAACATCTTTATCAATGATCTTGACGAAGGGATTGAATGCTCCCTCACTAAGTTTGCAGATGACACTAAACTAGGAGGAAGTGTTGATCTGCCTGAGAGTAGGGAGGCTCTTCAGAGGGATCTGAACAGACTGGACCGATGGGCTGAGACCAGTGGGATGAAGTTTAACAAGGCCAAGTGTAGAGTGCTGCACATGGGACATAACAACCCCATGCAGTGCTACAGGCTTGGGGGAGACTGGCTGGAGAGCTGTCAGGCAGAGAAGGACCTGGGGGTGTTGGTTGACTGCAGACTGAATATGAGTCAGCAGTGTGCTCAGGCAGCCAAGAAGGCCAATGGCATCTTGGCTTGTATCAAAAACAGTGTGGCCAGTAGGTCTAGGGAGGTGATTGTGCCCCTGTACTCGGCATTGGTGAGGCCACACCTCGAGTACTGTGTCCAGTTCTGGGCTTCTCACCACAAGAAGGACATGGAGGTCCTGGAGCGAGTCCAGAGAAGGGCAACCAGGCTGGGGAAGGGGCTGGAGGCCAAATCCTATGAGGAGCAGCTGAGGGAGCTGGGGCTGTTTAGCCTAGAGAAGAGGAGGTTGAGGGGAGACCTTATCACTACCTACAACTATCTGAAGGGAGGTTATAGAGAGGTAGGAGACAGGTGACAGGTGACAGGACAAGGGGGAATGGCATGAAGCTGTGCCAGGGCAGGTTTAGATTGGATGTTAGGAAAAAATTTTTTACTGAAAGAGTTGTGAGGGCCTGGAACAGGCTGCCCAGGGAGGGGGTTGAGTCACTTTCCCTGGATGTGTTCAAAAAAAGGGTAGATGAAGTATTTAGGGATATGGTTTAGTTTAGAATGTGAATGGTTGGACTTGATGATCTTGAAGGTCTTTTCCAACCTTGTTATTCTGTGATTCTGTGAAGGTGATTCAACCCCCTCCCTGGGCAGCCTGTTCCAGGCCCTGACAACTCTTTCAGTAAAAAATTTTTTCCTAACATCCAATCTAAACCTGCCCTGGCACAGCTTCATGCCATTCCCCCTTGTCCTATCACCTGTCACCTGGCTGAAGAGACCATCACCTATCTCTCTATAACCTCCCTTCAGATAGTTGTAGGTGGTGATAAGGTCTCCCCTCAACCTCCTCTTCTCCAGGCTAAACAGCCCCAGCTCCCTCAGCAGCTCCTCGTAGGATTTGGCCTCCAGCCCCTTCCCCAGCCTGGTTGCCCTTCTCTGGATGCGCTTGAGGACCTCAATGTCCTTCTGATGGTGAGTTGCCCAGAACTGGACACAGTACTCGAGGTGTGGCCTCACCAATGCCGAGTACAGGGGCACAATCACCTCCCTAGACCTACTGGCCACACTGTTTTTGATACAAGCCAGGAATTTTTGATAGAATTCCTCAGGAGTCAGAGAGGTTTGGGCACTAGGCTGCAACTGTGAGAAAAGAGAAACAAACAGTGGTGGTTCCTGGCCTGCACGCCTTGTTTAGTCCCTTACATGGAAAGCCAAGGATGCCGTGCTTTGCCTGCAGAGCCATGTGGCATGGTGTGTGAGGACGTGAACCTGCAGGATGGGATGGCTCTCAAGTGCCCGAGCTGCACTAATTCCACTGCTGTTGGACATGAGTGCCTATACGGATCATAGGCTCTGGGACAGAATCATCCTGCTCTGGGGAGCCGTGTGAGAGCATTGCTCTCATGGGTTGGCACACAGTCAGTGTTTAGAGAAGTGAGAGAATTGAAAATGTCTCTTTAGCTTCCCAGAAACCTCATGCCTTGTGGGTGACAAAGGAAATGTAAAAGCCAAGTAGCCAGTTAGTTGGTGGTGATGCCAGCTCTGAATTTGACTCTCTGTGTTTGAAGGTAAAATAGGTGGTTTGTAACAAGCTTCTTCCATTCCTCCTAGTGTGTGACCCCAACAGAGCTGAGCCTTAAACAGAAATCCTTTCGGATGCTTTGCCATCTGAGTCAGGCATGTTACTGTTCCTCCTACGCCATTTCCTGTGTGGCTGATACTGAATCAAAGGCTCCATTCACAGTGATGGGCAAAGAATAGGTGACTCCAGCACACGTAATGTTTGCAGGCACAAATTAGTAATTGGTGTGCTCGAGCCTTAGTGGGAAGCAATTGTTTTGCAACGGTGAAATAAATTCCAGGGTTTCTGGGTACAGGTTATCTAAAAATGGTATAGCCCACGCTTGTTCATAAAAGGAACATCTAAAATTGTCGACAGGCTAATGGAAGGTACACAGCTTGGCCGAAATCCCCAGGGCCCAAGAGCTGGGTTTTGCTTGGAGAGACTTGCCAAGGAGTTTCTTCTCTGCCTCTAACCCTGGAGCACCTAGGATCCAACCTGCAGCTCCCCCATAACAACCATCTGCACCTTCAGTGGTCAGCAGAGCCTCTCAGCCACCAGCCCTGTTGGTTATACCCTTCCCTGTTTTTCATGGAGAAGAATCCCTTATTCTTCAGAGACCTCCAAGTGTGTCTGCACAGACAGCTCAGTGTACGTCTAAGCCCGCACGTAAGTCCACCTGGTGTACAGAAGAGTGGGTGCTTGGGTCCAAGCCTGGGCTGAGCCTCAGCAGTCTCTGAAGGCATCTCAGGTGAAGGCCCCCGTTCTTGTTCATAGTCTCCAAAGTTTTGGCAGATCCAAGTACTGATGTCCCTCGGTGTGGATTTGATAGAATTATAGAATCACCTGGGTTGGAAGAGACCCTTTACATCATTGAGTCCAACCATAGCCAAACCCTGACTAGTCCACCTCTAGATCATGCCCTTAAGCACTTGAAATAACTTCCCTGAAATAACTTGTGTTTGATTTAGAATATATCTTTCATTTAAATGTTGTGAGAGGCGAGGAACCCATGAGCAGTGCAGGAAAACTGTCCATGTGATTAAAAATCCCCCCTCACCATTAGAAACCCTTGTTTCTGCTCTGGATATGCCCATTAAGGACTGCTTCCAGCCACATGCTCTCTCCTGCTTTTTTCTCATGGCTGACCAAACTTCGGCTCCCAACCTGTACTTAGCTCAGCCCACAGCCACCTCTTTGCAGACTGAAGAGATTGAAATCTTGGGGTCTGTCACCAAAGGGCTTCCTATTCCAATTTGTAAGCACTAGTGTGCATGTTTTCTCTGATTCGTTTCCACCTTATCTATCAGTTTGTGATACCAGATGTGGACATGGTATTCCAGCTGTAACAACACAAAACCCAAATACAGACATAAGATAGCTGATTTGGCTGATCCCACAGCCACAGAACGCAGTTAGCCCTCTTGTGTACTCAATTCTGGACACCCAAGTTCAGCTCTGACTCACGCCCTTTTCGGTATCTCTGACCCTTCCCCTCCACACGCCTATCTCCTATCCTGAAGCTATGCTTTATTATTCATAGTTTTTAACATTGGTTGTACTCAAATGTGTTTTGTTCACCTAAACACAGTTTTGCAAACTGGTTTGCTCTGCACACCCTTTAATTTCCACCTCTTCCCTCCATCTCAGTGTCATCTGCAGAGCATATCAGTAATGTTTTCTGGTTTTTTGCAGTCCTTGATGAAATAGCAGTTGGTACAGATGAAGAACTGATAACACAGGGTTACAGGGCCATATTGTGGCTTTCTGCTGTTAAAAACTCATTGATAAGCAGTTGCCACCTTGAGAACTCACACAGTGTGCCGGCTGTCCCAAGGTAGCAAAGGGCTAGAGAGAAAATTACTGACTTGGAGAAAAACCAGCTTATTACTGGGGCAAAGGGAAAGGACACGGAGACTGAGGGCTCGGTAAATGGTTGGAGTGGGATGCTGAGTGAGGCGTGCCAGGGGCACGCCCAGGGAGCAGGGCCTGCTGCCTGCAGTGCCCCAAGCACCCTTCCAGGAACACCGTGGTGATGGTGGTTGAAGGGATGTATGTGTCACGCTGGGTTTGTACTGTTCGGTTTCTCAATCGACATGTCCTGCTGGAACAAGTTGAAGGCCTCAGTGGTTTACATCAGCTTCGTTACATTTATCTCTTAATCTTGCAGTCTCCTCGGTGAAAGATAACTAGTCAGTTTGAAAGGGTCTCTTCCCATAAACTCCTGTTGATTGGCATTAATTATATTTCCCTCCCTTAATTCTTTGTTAATCAAGATCCCTATGAGTCATTCCGTTATACTGCTGGGACTCGTGTCAGGAGACAGGCCTATAAATACTTTACATCTTTTTTCTCTACCTTTTCCAAAAGCTTTCCCAACATCTGCTTGCCTTTGGAGCTTCACCACTGCCTGGGATGTTACTGGAGATCAGTGCAGCTTTAGGGCTGGGCTTATGCCTTGAAGTCATCCTTAATGATCACCCTGACAAAGCCAGATGCGTTATACAGTCTCCTGAACCACAGGGGATTTGAACAAGGAGTTAACTACAATCAGAAACAACCTTTGCAAGACCATGGGAAGAAACTTTTCATTTGCAAGTTTGTCTTGAGTTCCTACATCACAACCTGGTCCTGTGGCTATAAAGGGACATTTTTACATGCATGGATGATTAAAAAGATTTCTAGAAGACCAGGAGAGGGATGTGTGGCACAGACAGGGTTTGTGTGTGGTCCCCAGCGTGGTGCTTCACAGCACCTTTGCTCTTCTAGTGCTAAACCACATTTTGCCTTCCATTCTCAATGGCAGCCTCCCAGGATGTGGGGAAACCGCTGCACCATACTTACTACTGTTACTGTAGATGTGTAGCAACATCATCCCTTTTTTGGGGAGCGTTGTTTCAAAACAAGTATGTGACAAGTACATAACGTATTTGGGCTTGTTTCCTAAGAAAAGATGAGCTGCTGGTTTGAAGTACCTGCTAGAAGGTCAACAGCTTCAAATTTAATTGGAAAAATATCACATTAATGTTGTTGCCCCAATTCTGATTAGAATTCACATCACACAAGGACATAAAAAAACTTTGGATAGAGAGAGAGAGAGAGAGAGGATGTTTATATCATGTAAGCATGGGGCACTGTTCAAGATGCATAGAAGAAAAAATACTTATAATGTTTTAAGAAATCACTGAAATAAAAATGAGGGATTAGAACTAACATCATTTCGAACACAAACAAATAATAAACTCGAGCCCTGTTGTCATCTGCATCTGTTTTCACCTGAACAGGTCTCTGAAGTTGCTGATGAGGACCAGGTTCCCCTCGGCTGCCCCTGCAGCAAGCCTGGCCACTGTTCACTGGCAGGGAAGGTGTGCTTCCAGCTCAGGCTTTGGAGGAACCGGACATCTTCATCCCAAAGTGATTAGGGCACCGGCTCTGCTTCTTCCTGGCCTTGCTGGTCACAGCTTGGTCTTTTTTGCACTGATGACAGTAAACATTGGGGATTAGGTCTGCAGCCTGTATGAATCACGTTGCTCTATGACTCCCTCGAAGTGCCCTGTGCTATGCAGACCTCTTAAACTAATAGTGCCCTTTGGTCTCAAAGTCCTGTCGTGCTGCAGGTATTCTCTGTGGAGAAAATTCAGCCTTCAGCATTCTGAACTCTTCAGAAAACTGAAGAGTTTTCTCTGTGTATAACGGAGATTCCCTTTGAATAGCTTGCAGGGATTTTCACCCATTATACAGCATCACACGATTGACAGGCAAACATCTAACTACAACTGCATTGCCATATTACCATTCATTGTTTCTTTTTCCTTTTGCCTTTCCCTTTTTTAGCCTGGTACTTCTCGTGGGACTCGCTGGACCCAAGTCTCCTATCACCATTCAAAAACCACTGTTGGAGCAGCTGCAGCCACAAGCTACTGAGAGTGGGGCAGGCAGGGAACCCCAGGGACCCTCTTGCCTGGGGAGTGTTGCTTCTGGGGGGCACTGCACTCACCTCATCCCCCTCACTGAATGCCCACTTTGCCACCCACCTTCTCCCTGGCCTCTTTGCCAGCCTGGCAATGGAACAGTAAGTCTTGCTGGCAGGGTTTACCCTTGCAAATATAGAATCCCGTTGAGCTAATAAATACTTCCCATCAGTGCCTAAGGTTGCCAACAGTAACATTCCCTTCCCTGTTTATAGGAGATGCTGAATATGGTGTTGCTACTATTAACACCTTTAACCTTTCGGTTTCCATATTTTCTTTCAGTTCTGGTTTTACTTTCTTTCGTGGCTACTGAAGCTTGAGCCACTGGAACTTTGAGAGTCAGCCTTTTAAATTTGTTTTAAAACTGGCACAATAATTATAGATTTTTTTTTCAACCTGATTTTGAAAAGCAAGAAAATATTGGAGAGAAATGCAGGGTTGTGACTTTGAATGCTTTAGAAACCTTTAATGCTTGCCCTTTCTTTCAGTAGCAAGATAGGGAAAAGAAAGAGAGAACAAAAACACCCATTAAAAAGAGCCACCAATACTCTTTAATATAAACCTTTTCTGGGACTTGTTGAGCAAAGGAAAGGTACCTCCCTCTGGAAGCCAGCAGAATGGGGAGGACTTTGCACATTTTTAAAGATTCACTAAATGCTCCTGTTTTTCAGGCAGCTCTTTCTGAAAGCATTTTTGTGTGTCTTCATTAGCAGATGAAACGGTTTCAACCCCACTTAGCAGGGAGATGGGAGCCGAGCTGTTTTCTGCTGCCTTGCCCAGGGAAGGGAAGGGAAGGGGAAAGGAAGGGAAGGGAAGTGGGACAGTGTCAGAGGGGCTGAGTGGCTGTGGGAGGCTGGAGGTGGAAAAAGAGGAAGGGAACACACATGCAGGACATGAAGGAAGATCTGACAGATTGGGAAAGCACATGGATCTGGGGAACGGGGAAGGAGCTAGCAGCTGGAGAAATATGCAGGCACTAACCCTGGGAGAATTTTCCTTTTGAGTAACTCTGCTCCTCTCACAAGGAGGAGCAAACCGAGAGGCCCCATTAAGTCCCATGCTGAGTATGATCCTGATGGTTTGAGTTCTTGTTGTTAATACCAACCAGCTTCAGAGAATGTTGCAGTTGGTTGCTGCGAGGATGAGCGCCTAGGACACCCTTTGAGAGGAAGGAAATTATTCTTCCCCTGATATGGCCTGCTAGGACACTTGTCCCCAGGGGACATTGCTGAAGGTCTGAGGCATCACCTGCAGCCACCTGAGACCGAGCCTGGGCTCAGCTGGGATTGGAGTCCTACTGCAGTGAGTTGCACAGGGATGTTTGGAGGACACTAAAGTGTTCCTTTAAGGGGGTTGCCCATTTGCTCCATGTTTCCCATGTCCAATAGCCCCCTCCATGGCATTGTGCCCTTGGACTTCAGGATCTCTCTCAGGGCTTCTCCAGGAAAACCCAGCACAGACTGGGAGAGGAGGAGAGGACTTGGGAAATACTGCACTGTCTTTGGCAGTGTGGGGCAGGCACAGCCAATGCACCTTCGCAGCGCTGACAAATGCTCTGTCAGCACCCATGCACACACACACACACACACACACACACATATGTATATTTATATCCCTGTGTGTATGCATACATGCAAGAGGAAGCCACCTTCTGCTGCACACACACACACACACACATATGTATATTTATATCCCTGTGTGTATGCATACATGCAAGAGGAAGCCACCTTCTGCTGCACACACACACACACACACACATATGTATATTTATATCTCTGTGTGTATGCATACATGCAAGAGGAAGCCACCTTCTGCTCCCTTCAAAACAGACCCTCCCAGTATCCGTAAGTGTGACACACACTCCCCTTGGGAATCCATGGAGGCTGTAACGTGTAACAGAGTGGGATTTATCACGTTCTCTAACACCTGGGGAAAAGACTAATACTATTTTCTAAAGCACTGCACTGTTTCTGGGCTCAGCTATATTGCTTTGAATATTTTATGTATGTGGAAATGATGTACTGCAATGAGAACATCCTTACATCTTTTTCTAGTCAGTGCGTCTTTCAAAACAAGGGAAGATGTCAAGCAATAGAGCCGAGCTCTGGGGCTGGGAGGCACACAAAAATGTATAAAAGATGAAGTCCTATTTATGTTTCTTGCATGCATGAAAAAAACCCTGAAAACAACAACCAAAAAACCAGCCCACCTACATTACAGAAACTCTGTTCAAACTACAAAGTCAATCAGCCGGCGTGTGGCCCCTCTGTACTCACACGTTTGGATCCAGGCTTTAATTACAGGACCCCACGCTGCCTTTCCAGAGGCCCCTGTGATGCAGGACCTGCTCTGAGGAGCTGCACTTGGGGAGGAATCCCCTTTGCCTTGCTGCCAGAGGCAGGGAGGCTGCCAGGCTGGGGGGAAGGTGTCTCCCTAGGGCACTGCAGCCGGCAGAGCTGAGCTCGACAGGGACTGCGAAGCTCCGGGATACTGAAGTCCAAGGGAAGTTTGTGCAATCTGCTGTAAAGGCAGCGTGGGGCTGACACGCCAGCCAGCACGGAGAGAGGAAAATACACATATGCCAACGATGCCTGGGTGTGCTGTGTGGTTTGCTTGTGTGTGTGGCTTAATTAATGTGACCCCCAGCCTACTCGCTAGTGGGGTGGTGTGAGGAGCAGCAAGGGCCTTGGCTCTGTGTAAGCCCTGCTCAGCAGTGACTGGAACATCCTTGTGTCACCAGCACTGTTTGCAGCACAAAGCCAAACCGCAGCCCTGTACCAGCCACTGTAAAGAAAATTAACCTCTACCCCAGCTGAAACCAGAGTGGGTACCTCTACCACGAGCAGTTTAAATGCATTAGTGCAATGGAGGGGGCTAATTTCCCCTAAGCACAGCAGTTCAGTTGCTTCAGGGCTCGCTCAGGGCTGCCTCGGGTCTCTCACCAAGCAGGATTTTTGCTTTGGCACTGTTCTGCAGATGGGAACCATCCATTTGGTGTGTGTGGATGAGCCCTGAGGAAACGGGGAATGTGAACTGTGCAGAGGCAGCCTTCATTCGGCCTCTCCAGCTCTGGAGTGGCTGGTTGCCCAGCCTCAGCTTTCTAAAGGTGGCTCGCACACCTGCTCAGCTCTTTATGGGTACTCCTGGATCACAGCGAAGCAAACTGGAGGTCCCCAGCAGGCCCACCATGCCTCATAGCGGGGCCAGCAGCAGTGTCGAGGCTTCCAGGCAGAAGTGTGGTGGGAGCAAAGAAAATGCATTTGTGGGAGTGGAAGGCAGCCATCCACAATGTGTCACCTGACATGAGATGTAGCACCAGAGTGTTTCAGCTGATGATGGAGGAGAAATGCAGATGAGAATGTTTTGTTCATCCCAGCCATTTAATGTGATACGTCCTAATGGGGAGAAGAGACTCCTCTTCACTCCTTCCATCTTATGTCCTCTGAGATCCATCTTCTCCTCTCCCCCAGCTCATTATCCCAACTTGCCCCTCATCCATCCCACTTCCATCACAGACATTCCTCCTCTGACCCCAGGATGCCCATGCCTCTTCTCTTTACCTCTTCATAGCTTCCCTGAAAAGTTGAGAACAAACCATGTCATCCCACAGCCTCATCCTTACAAAACTACCTTGACCGAGACTCCTGGTGTGGCAGGCAGCCAGCATGTCCAAGGCCAGGCTGGGAGTTCAGAGCCTGGCAAGATGCAAACAGGTTTTATAGTAAGGACTGCTGGGCTGTGCTGACAGCCGGCAGCGCTGCCAGTCGGTGGAGACGTCCTGTGCCCAAGCAGCCCACGAGTCTGGCCAGCCAAGACAGGGCATGTTCCTGCAGACAGAGTTCTGTTGGGGTTAACCCCAGCCGGCAGCTAAGGCCCACGCAGCCCTTGCTCACTGCCCCCCGCTGGGGTGCGGGAGAGTCAGAAGGGTAAAAGTGAGAAAATTTGTGGGTTGAGGTGAAGACAGTTTGCCAGGTAAAGCAGAAGCCACACACACAAGCAAAGCAAACCCAGGAATTCATTCCCCACTTCCCAGCCCAGGCAGGTGTTCAGCCATCCCCAGGAAAGCAGGGCTCCATCACGCCTAATGGTGACTTGGGAAGACAAACACCATCAGTCTGAATGTCCCCTTCCTCCTTCTCCCCCAGCTCTATATGCTGAACGTGACATCATATGGTATGGGATATCCCTCTGGGCAGTTGGGTCAGCTGTCCTGGCTGTGTCCCCTCCCAGCCCCTTGTGCACCCCCAGGCTACTCACTGGTGGGGTGAGGAGCAGCAAGGGCCTTGGCTCTGTGTAAGCCCTGATCAGCAGTGACTGGAACATCCCTGTGTCACCAGCACTGTTTGCAGCACAAAGCCAAACCACAGCCCTGTGTCAGCCACTGTGAAGAAAATTAACTCTACCCCAGCTGAAACCAGCTTAAGTTCATCATGGCCACGGTTGTGTAGCTATTAGAATACATCTTGTGGATCCTTCTGCCTTATTACTCTGGGAAAATAATTAGCTTGCTTCTCATGAGTATCTTGCAATGTCACCAGTGCTGGGATTCCTGGTGAGCCATTTCTGGGAACCGGATCTGCAGTTGGGAACAGACATTTCTGCTGAGGCCAGTGTCTTCTGCTTTCCACCAGGCAAGGTTCTGGCTCTCAAATTCGGCTCAGTTGCCCTCTTTCCTAAGGAAGCGGAATGCTTGCATTGTGTTGTCAGCTTGTAAGCATTTCATAACTTAATAATAGGTCACATTAATTCATCTTTTTGCTTTGCCTTTACTCTTTAGAAAGATGGGAGTTATTTTTTAAAAATGAAGCGTTGCATATGCTGCATGTGGGAAGTGGTGATTTCTGGCTATGGACTGAGGGGGCAAAATTGTATAATTTATAACTGTATCATAAATAATGAGTCTGATGCCTGCACTGCTGTGATTTTACACTAGTCTAAAAGTGGAGTCATGAAGCTGAGAGTCAGCCCCAATATGTTATCACTCCATTGCAGCGCTACAGAACGATGGGAACCAGATCTTTGGCTGAGCAAGACGAGTTTCATTAACTTTATTTTTCAGTTCAGATAATGAGCCAGGCTGTGAATCCTTTGCATGATTCAAACCCAGCACTTCTGCACCAGTAGGTAGGCTGGGGTAGGTGTGGAGTCCTGGACAGAAATCAAGGACTGGCAAGACATCTGGAAAATATCTACTCATCTGGACTGCCTTCAGTGCAGCTACCCTGACTTGTCCCAACTAATGGGCTGGCCCTGAAGTCCAAGGGAGCACCCAAACCTGCGGCATGCTGCTCAGTGCCTCTGCTTTCTTTGGGAGACACTAGTACAAGGCAGGATGAGCTCCAAACCTCAGGAGTGTGAGTTCAGAGGAGCAGACGTTTGCTGTTGACTTGCCAAGGTTCAGCTGTCCTCCAACGCACCCGCGTTTGCAGCATCTCCTCCACCTTGGGGAGCTAAGGTGTTTGTGCCCCATTCCTGGCACACACATTGAAACACAGAATATAGGCAGGGTGAAAAAGCAACCCCCCAGCAACACAAAAATCTGAGGTACTGCTCCCCAGGCTCGCCCTGTGCCTTTCCAGGGACTGCAGACTGTGAGTAAGGAGGGAGGGTGAGGCTGGCGTGAGGTCCCCTCTGCTCTGCCAGCCCCTGCCATGCTCTGTGCCATGAGATGCTGCCCCAGAAGATGGTGAAATGGGGCAGACTCTCCCCAGTGCACAGGCACACACACTTCCCTTCACAGCCTCTCGAACTGAGATGGAGCCAGGTGCCATTTGTCCCTGTGGACTTCTCCATCCTAGCATCCTCGGGCTGCTCCATCCCCACCCCACTGCTGGGAATATCACCCCAGCTCCCAGTGCCGCTGCCCATGGATGCCTGCACCCCTTGCTGCTGCAATGCAGGCTGCCTCTCCCCCCGCCTGCCCTTCCGCTGCTCCTCCAGGAGCCTCACAAAGGTCTGATCCTCCTTTTGTGCTGGAGACACAGTTGGTATGTCCACTGTCAGCAGCAAAGTCCATCCTGATGTTTCCCTGCTTAAACAAGACAAAACTCAGGGTCCTTCACCGCGGGATGGTTTCCTGACCAAGGGAAGAGATGCCATTCTCCTGCTCTCCTACCAGCAAGTCCTTTCATTACAAGTACGAGCAGACCTTTCACTCTGAGCACACAAGAGGGAAAGCCACAGGTTTGGATGCCAACCACCAATTTTCTAGTCTGGTTATCATTTCCCCTGCAGTCTCTGGTTGCAGGACCAACCCCATGGCAAGACCCCTTCCTCCTCCTGTGACAAAGGGATGGGCTGGTCCTTTGGTGGGTTTGCCTTTCCCCAGGAGGGGAGAGCTCACAGGTCCCCAGGGCCATGGCTCTCCATGGCTGTGGCAGCTCCCCATCCCCAGGGCCGGCCACTGCGTGCCTTCCCGATGAGGTTACACAACGGCTGTGGGGAACAGCATGTTAGGACAAGGTGTGTGAGTCACCAAAGGTACTGGAGTCTTATATAACCCTGGCAGACATTTTTGGAGTGCACTTCAGCTGAGAGGGCTGTCAGGAGCCCTGACAAAAGTGACAGCCTGGGAGTAGCAGGGCAGAAGAAAGCAAATATTGCTGTGCCTTCTCCCCGCCCCCCACTTACAGCTGATGCTTCTAACAAGACCTTTCCCACATCTAGGAGGCCCTGGGCAGTTGGAGGACCATGGCAGTCCTCATGCATCCTGTGGTCTGTGACAGCTCCTCCAGGATGGGCTTCAGGGACGTGTTTTGGGTCTGAATCTGAAGTCTCCACAAACAGACCAAATTTACCACCAAGCCCACTGTCCTCTGCTTTTGACCCAGGGCTTTGTCTTCTCCTCCATCACCTGAGCCTGCATAATCCCACTTTTCCCTCTGTGTTCTTCTCTGTGCTGGTATCATGAGACTCCCCTAGGATTTCTGTCATCCCGTCTGCACAAGCTGCCAGGGCTACTGGGGTACAGTAACAGCCAGGCTGCACACCCGACCCACGGCTGACAACACGTGTCTGAAAACCCCTTCCACAGGACCCACGTCAGGATCTCAGCACGGTCTGCCGGGGGAGAAGGGCTTCCCTTGACTTGTGGTCAGTCCTGCACACTAGCAAAGAGGGATGTGGCATGAACTCAGCTGCCAGCCTGGGAGTGTGACACGCTCAGCAGTGTACTTTAAGAGGGCGTAGGTGAGGAGCAGAAGAGCTTGCAAGTGAAGGGGTAGATTTCCAATTGCTTTAACTTTGAATAGAATGCATGATCCAGTTCCTGCATCAGCCTCAGGTCTCATGATGCAGCCGATGGGTGAACTTTCACCAGCAAATGCTCTTTCATGAAAGCCAAGATGTTTCGGGTTTCAGGTGCAGCTAAACTTCCGTCACGTGGCTCTCCCAGGACGAACCATGGGCCAGAGGAGCATGAAGGATTAAAACACTCACCTGGATCACTGGGACCCCAAGACAAGCTCTGTCCTGTGCCCTCCAGTTCCCACCATCAGCCTGATGGTGAGCTAAGGAGACACGAGATGTATTGACAGCTTTTGCTGGTCTGGTGACACTTCTCTGCCAGCAGCAGTTTAACCATTTGCATCATGATTCTGCCTCTCCCAGGGAGTGAGCGGGAAGCCCGAGTCCAAGTCTTGCCCGTGGTGAGGTTGAGGTGTGTTGTTGCTGGAGGAAAAACAGGTCACCTGTGCGGGTGGGAGAGGGACAAGAGAGCAGGACAGGGCGCTGCTTGTGTAGGGAACAGTGGCAAGGGAGGGAATCGCTCTTTATGAATTGGATAATTTCTGCATAAACAAACCTTTAAGAGAGTCTTGGCTCCATCCCAGCGCATAAGGGGAAACACCGTCTGCAACTGCTACGTGACAGCTCCCGCAGATGGCTGGGGCTGTCTGCAGAGCAGCAGAGCACGGCTGCCGGGGAGGCACCCGGCGTGGCCAAGGGTTGTCTCACCAGCAGCCAGGAATGACGACACGTGGGGTGGGAAAGCCAG
The DNA here is from genome assembly GCA_020800305.1 of Porphyrio hochstetteri. Taxonomy (NCBI): domain Eukaryota; kingdom Metazoa; phylum Chordata; class Aves; order Gruiformes; family Rallidae; genus Porphyrio; species Porphyrio hochstetteri. The sequence continues at coordinate 60,203,280 of CM036908.1, read as the reverse complement.
GGGCACAGCTCAGAGCAGTGTCCACCACAGATGCCAGCACAGGGCTGGTATCTTTGCAAGGAAGCAGGGACTGGCACCGGGCTCCAGGCACAGCAACTCCCTCTCACCTCGCTGGGAGTTTTCTCTCCATGGAAGGGGGTTTGGGGATTGAGCTCAGAGGCTGCATGAATCACGCAAGGGATGGGGAAAGTTCCTAGCGGGGCCTCCACCCTGTGCAGCACCTCCTCCCCAGGATGCTCAGAGGCAGTGAGCAGCCCAAGAGCTATCTCTCATGGGTGAGAAGACCCTCTTCTTCTAGCCAAAAGAACCCAAACACCTCGCCGATGCTTAGATGCCATGAACCCAAGCTGCATAGGATCATATCTCTGTATATTTCACAGGCCAACCCTGCAGGCATTGCTCATTCAGGAGAGTCCAGAGGGGTCCTGTAAAACAGGCAGCTGCTTCCACAGCTGGAGGGAAATGATGCACTTGGCAGTGCACCCACAACTACAAAACAAAACCCGCAGGCACACACAAGCCCTGAGCACCCCTGCTTTCTGGGCTGGCCTGAGCTTAGGGAGGAAGCAGGGCTGAGAACTGACAACCTCAGCACAGTGGTGGTACTACCTGGGGCTCAGATGGGCAAGGTGCCACCACATCATGTGGGGATAGGTCCTGGGTCACTTCTTTCGCCAGGGAGCTGCTTGCTGGGCCAAGCAAACCCAGAGGCCAGGCCAGCCCTTCAGGGCTGTGCAGATTTTGACAGACCCAGCAGCCTCCTGAAAGGGGCCAGCCAGGTGCTGCTGCGACAGGGCAGGGCAGGATGGCTCCAGAGTCAGGGCTTCCCTTCCCTGTGCAGCAGCTAATCTTAACTGGGTACATGAGTGTCAACAGGTGCCGCGGAGGGAAGAGGGATGAGGGGATATTGGTGCAGCTGGAGGAAGTATTTATAGCTGCTTTTTTAAAAAAAAACCCATATAGATCACATCTCCGTTAACGTATGTAACACAATCGGGAACCTGAGCTTTCCACGATTCCATGGCTGCAGGATTTCCTGTGGAATCCTCTGCCAGCCACAAAAACAAGCTAAAAATAAGTGCACTAAAAATGAGACTCATACTGAAACACGTGCGTGTCTGTTTCTGGCCAGGGAATTGGGTAAGGAAGGGGATAGTCCCCAGAAAGCCCTCTGTAATAACTGGTCTGGTGGGTCTCGGTCCCTAGAGAGCTCCAGGTGTGCACAGGTGAGAGCATCCGCTGTCAGCAGTGGGTTCAGGAGTCCCAAACATTAAAAAAACAGTAAAAGCTGTGAAACGGGAGCAACTCATTTCCCATCAGGAGATCCAAGTGCCTCAGTTCATCCTCCTCTGCAAATCTTACTGGGAGTTAATTTCCCCAAATGCAAGAGAGAAGCTCTGGTTTGGATCTCCCTGGCTGTATGCTCCCCAGTGAGTCAGCTAACTCTCGAGTTTTATTCTCCATTTTATCTGGGAGGAAGAGAGCAGAAGCAGACCTGGTCCCCTCAGCTGGAACATAACCCTGGCGAGCCTGCCTCTCCCCGCTGCAGGCTGGTCCCCAGCTCCTCCCAGCAGCTCCTTCCAGTTCCTGTGCACCCAAGCATCATCGCCACAAGGCTCAGAGCCCCAGGGAGCAGGCCTGCATCTTTAGCACTCCCCTGTATTGCAGCAAAAGGTGCTGAAATAATGCACTGAGAGGTGGGCACAGCCACCAGTTCATCTTTGGCGGCTACTGGGCTGCCTGCCAGGCTAGCCAGCAAAAGGCAGGGAGAGGGTTTGGGCCCATGGGTATCCCATGACAGAGCATCCATCGCTGCTCTGCAGGGTCTCCCAAGCCCCCATGGCACAATCTCCTGCCACTGCCACCTCCCTACAGCCGGGTCCTGGACACCAGCTCCATTTGAAATCAGGGCTGTGATAGGGTGCACTCTAGCTCCTGGAGATCCCAGAGAGTATGACAGCATCCCTTGGCAGCTCAGCCTCTCTCCCTCCCTTGGGTTCTTTCCCTCCTCTGGAAGAGGGCCAGGATGCCAGGACACCTTCTCCCCTCCAGTGGGTAAATCCATCACCTTGGTGCTTCTGTCTGACACCTGCATTCAGTGTGTAGGATCACCCATTAACAGGATGCATCGTTAATTAGGACAGCACCATTGCTCCTTGGAGCTACAGTGTCCTTTGGAAGGAGGGGAGCGAGATTCCCAGCAGCCAGTGGAACTGAGCCAGAGCTCTGTACCCTCTGGTTACTCCAGGCTGCCGTGGTTCAGCAGTGCTTGCAGCAGAGTGAAGGAAGGTGGCTCCTTCTGCAGATTAATTCAGCCGCTGCCTTTGTTCCAGCGCCGCATAGCAGCTGCTTACCCCGTGTGCTCCTGTAACCAGACTTTGGCAGAAGCTCGTGCTCCTGGCTGCCACCAGCCTGGGCTTTTTGTGGTGTCGCTCCAGAGCGGCTCTGTCCTCTGTCCCATCACACAGGCAAAAGCATCCCCTTCAGCATGGTGGGAGGGGAGATATTCTGGTCACTGCTGTGACCACATATCCAACCCTTTCTCTTGGCAGGAGGGTACATAATGCTGTTAGTAAGGAGGTGCCTTAGACTGGCAGCTTTGGCATATGGTCCCTTCCCCCAGTGCTCTGCTGTTAGCTGCCAGAGATGAAAAGCTGCGTTGTGCAGAGAGAGCTGGAGGTGTCAGAGATGTCACCTGCAAGCTGCTCTTTGCAGGGAGGGGGACAGGATGGGGATGGGGATGGGACGGGATGGGGATGGGTGAGAGCAGCCACCTGCAGGGACCAGAGCAGCTTCATACTGTAGGGTATGGCAGTCAGGGTTGGGGCTGCTCAGCTTTCTCCCACCCCCTGCCCTCTCTGCACCCCTACCTCCTGCCCCACTTCTGCCTGCATTCCCCACGCTGCAGGGAGGATGAGCCTCCAGCATTTTGGGGATGCCTCCGTGCTTGGGAAGGAGAGGCCCTGCCACAGCACGAGTGCTGGGGAGCACAAAACAGGTTTCCTGCAGTTCGCCAGAAACTCCCTTCCCAGCGGGGCATTCTGTGCAGAACAAGCTGCAGATGTAAGGGCTGATCCCTGGTTTTAATTTTTTTGAGTGATTTTTAAGCAGCACCAAGGGAAGGGAGGCAACCCGTAGAGAGAGCAATAGCTTTACCCTTTCTGTGCTGGTGAGGCAGATGATCTACAGGGCTGCTGCTGCCTAACTTCACTCAGTGTTTGGAGGTCAGACCCTGCCTGCTTGGATAGTTCTGAAGAGCCAAGCTAGAGAAAAGTAGCTCAAAGCCCTTCACGTCTAGGACAGCATCATTTATCATATTATATGCTTTAACCTCTCTGGCTCTGTAGAGCCCCTGTCCCAGTATACACATCCATTCTAAGCACTTCTGCAGTTTCTTTTCCTGGCTCATTGTTTCGATGGGTTTTCCCTGCGTGGCTTCCCTAGCTTGCCTCTCTTCACTGCATCCAGGTAAAAATCGTCTGCTTTCCTGGAAGGTCCTTTACAGCCTTTTCACATCAAACCTGTGGTGCCAACTGGAGACTGGTCACTCCTTTGCTGGACACTTGCCATGTTTCCCAGGGAATTATCTCCCTCCTTCCTCATACAGAGGTGTTTCTAGCTTGTGGAGAGGTTCTGCAAATGTCTCCTCGTCTTCCTTTCAAGCCTGCTTCAAAAACCTCCCAGTAAGCTTTAAGCTGGAGACAAAGCAAATCACGATACCCCCCCGCCCAAAGCTTCCCCCACTGCTGCAGCCATGACCCTCCAGCGGACCTGAACCATCTCCCACCCCCACAGTTGCTGGATACCCACGGATACACGGCACAGGCGCAGCCCGTTTGGGTTTTCCCCTCCCGCAGGAGAAGCGAGAGGAGTCAGAGCCACCCCACAGCTGTCTCCAGGCCGACTCTGAGACATCACAGTTCCAAGGAAACAGCAGTTTCCAGAAATGGGAACCCACCTCCGTATGTATTTCTCCCTGCTGTGGTCCCAGTGAGGGCTGGCAGGTCCCAGCCGCTGTGGTGGTGGCTAGCCAGGCAGGATGGATCTGGCATCCCACCTGTCCTAGACTGGGAGTGCAAAGCTGCCCAAGCTTTTCCCCTGCTGAGGGCAATCCCTGCTTTCCCAGTAGCAAAAATGAGAAGAATTTGCCCCAAAACACCCTCCCGCACTGGGTCAGTATACCCAGAATAGCTTCAGGACCCTCCCACACTGGGTCAGTATACCCAGAATAGCTTCAGGATCACCCAAACCCCCTACGATGCTCTTAATGCACACAGGAGGGGGGAGTATTATTTTCCAGAGCTGGATTTTAGGGTGTTTGAATAAGAAAGACCTGCTGGGAATCACTGTACGGCTGTGGAGGCAGCCACATCAGCTAGTCCTCTGCCCATCCCAGCTGGATGGACAAGTCCTCACAGGACTCTAAGGCTGGGGGGTTGTTTCTCTGTAGAATTAACCATGCCAGTCCCCAGCCCTCTCTCCAGCCTCCAGTAAATCATTTTTCCTATGAAACTGGAAACCTTGATTAACAACCTGCTAGGGGAGAGGAATCCCTGGAGTCTTTCTTCATGCCCAGGAGACTGTCCCTGCTCCAGGGTAAATGCATGCTGCATTTCTGCTCTGCAAAAGAGAGAGAGAGAGAGAGAGGACAGAGCTGTCTTCAAGCAAGACAGCAGATTCACAGGAAAACCTGAAAGAAAGAAGCTGTTCCTTTGGAAGTCATTTTCTCTTAAGAAGTTCTGCCTGCCTTTTTTATTAATAATACAACACCCTGGATGTGTCAAAAAATATATGAGAATACATTTCCTGGTGGGGAGCTCCAGCCTGGTGGAGCCAAGCAGCGCAGCTGAGTTGTCATTTGCTTCTTGGAATTTCATTTCCTAATCAACACGTCTGTGAAATGACTGTAGTTTCAAAGCTTAGTTCCCAGAGCTGCTGGGATCAAAGCCTGGGGGAGTTGGGGGGAGAGTGGGGAGGGGGAAACCTGCCGCCTCCATCGGCAGCACAGCATGGAGAAAATACCTGCCTGGGAAAGACTAGACAATGGGTGGGTTAATGCCCCAACTTGGGTTTAATGTTTTAGGACTGGACAGGAAATTAGGGATGTGGAGACTCAGCTCTCATCACACTCCACTTTTCTGGGGAAAAAAAATTCCACTTCTTAGAAGTGCAGGGACCCCCTTGAGATTTGCAGGGTCTGGTGGGTCCCTCCTGGAATGGGAGCACTGTGGAATGCCATGGGCTCCAGGAAGGGGGAAGGGGGACTGCAGGGACCCTCCAAGAGCCGCCCTGTCCTGCTGTGGGTGATGTGAGTGGCACTGCCTTCACACTGTCCCCACAAACGGCACCTGTCACCCAGGATGAGGAATCACCCCCCGTTTTTACTTTGGTGTCCAACTGGTCCTACCTCACTGAGTCTTGGGACCAAACAGCCTTTCCCTGGGCATCTGGTCTCAGGTATCAAGTGAGAGGAGCTCATATACATTAAAATTGCCCAAATCTGACTCAGACAGTCAGGTTTTTGCTTCCTTGACACCTGCAAGGCCATAAATCCACTTGTCTGACAGTCACCTAAAAGCCTCCCAGAAGATGCAGGCTATGCTTGTGTTTGAAGGAGTTAGGAACACATGGGGAAAAAAAATATCTCTCCCCACCACCACCTTCATTTGTCAGTAATTTATTTTTTTCCATTTTCAAGAAAACACATCACCCAAAATTTATGGTGACCCTTACCCTGCTCACTGTGTGTAGAGATGCCAGTCAGGGCTTGCCTGATGCTCAGCAGCTACTGTGAAACCACACAGTAGCATCCATTCGGTTCCTAGGCAAGAAGGAGATGCCCCATGTGTCCCAGTGATACCATTGTCCTTGGGCAAGCAGAATCCAGAAGGAATGCTGGTGGGAAAGGTTGGGTGAATCAACTGGAGGTGCTAAGGTGATGCACGGAGCTGTCAGCCACATAGATCTGCACCCACTGGTGATTTGCAGCTGTTTTTTGGTGGGCAGCTTGGTCAACCCCTCTGCTGGGCACAGGCAGGATCAGCGTCCCATGGGGAGAGGCAAAACCTCTGGTGTGAATTCACCTCTTCCCACAGGATGCTGCACCTGCCCATGCCTGGCAGAGCTACATGGATGCAGCCAGATGTTGGTAGAGAGTTTTTGGATGAATCTCTGCCAGACCCAGGGGGATGGCAGAGTAGCCAGTGTGCCCAACACTCTGCACGGGCAGACAACTCACCCTCCCTCAACCCATCCCACCACCCCTGTGCCACCTCTCTCACTGCTCGAGCAAAGCCAAGATGGTCAACCCTGCTGTCCAGGAGCAGCTTCAGGTGAGATAGTGTAGGGAGCTCTCTCCTCCCACATGGCTGATGCTCTTGCTATTGTGCTTTTCATTTATGCCTTGCTGTGTGCAACGTGATCACAGAAAAATAACATCACAGGAGAGTGAGGAAAAAAACCAGATGCTCAGATTCATCCCCGTGGACCGATGGGCAGGAGCCAGATGACATTGCCAGGCTGTTAGTTGTATTTTCCCTGCAGCTCCCTGTGGCTGTGGGTACCCCTTATACCAACACTGCTCTTTGGAGGTGTTTAATTACAGCATCCCGGGTACCAGGAATGCAGCTGGGGGAGGGGAACATGCAGAATGCTGTGTAGTGAGTCACCGCTGCACGAGATGGGACCATCTCCCTCCCAGTGCCACCTCCACATCCCACTCCAGAGGAGGAAGGCTAAACCCCCCAAGCAGCAGGAGGACAGAGCAGGCAGAGCAGCACGGTGTCTCTGTGTGCAGGAGCCCCTTGCACGTGGCATTTGGGCGAGCACAGCTGATGGAATGGCTCCTTCACAGGTGTGTTACCTGGAAACAGACTCAGGAGCTGCATCCTCTGCATTTGCTCTGCTGTGAGTGGGGATGGTGTAGCTGTTCCTGCAGGCAAAAGCGCTGCACATGGTAAGCAGGCTGTGTATAGCCTGAATGTACCCTCCAACATAAAGGGCATCATTCTGCCCTCACAGGACCTGACCTGAGCTTACATGGACCAGGGTTTTAAAAGCATCCTGTGTAACACGGGCTGGATGGTATTAGCCAGTCCTCCATGGCTGTAGCACTGACACACTATACACCTTCTGAAAGAAAATACCTCCTGACTGGCAGGCTGTGTGTGATGGAAAGGCAGCTGTAGCTATCCCATTCTCCCCACTGCCTGCCCCATCACACAGCTGCCCACAGGTTCCTTCCAGAGAGGCATCTCCTCCCCTCGCAAGCCCCGGCCATCCTGGGCAGATGGTGACAAGGTGGCTGCTTGTGCCGCCTTCCCATCCCAAGGCTCCGGTCTTTGGGGGCCCTGTGGCAGCTGTGACCTTGTCTCCCACAGGAGCTGCTGGCAGGGGGGTGTGAGGCCGGGGCTGGGAACCCCCTTTCCATCCAACACAGTTTTGTGCCTATCCACCAGAACCATGCAGAAGGAGATGCAAACTTGGTGGGTACAGAGAGAGAGAGGAGACCACTTTGTTCCTTCCTGTGTGTTTATTTTTGGACCCTTCCCTTCCCTTCCCTTCCCTTCCCTTCCCTTCCCTTCCCTTCCCTTCCCTTCCCTTCCCTTCGACACACGGGCTCCCTCTGGCGGCGGCGCGGGGGCAGCGCGGCGGGCGGGGCCTGAGGTGGAGCGGCCGCGCTGCGTGGGGCCCCGCTGGGAAAGCCGCAGGCTCCGGGGGTAGCGCCGGTGCCCGGCCCCGACTCCCCCTGCCAGGCCCTGCACCCCCCGCAGGGCCAAACACCTCACCACGGCTCCGCGGGCCGTTCCCGCGTCCCGCGGCGCGCCCCCCTGCCCGGGCCAAGGAGCTCAGCCCCGAGTAACGGAACCCGCCCGGGGCGGCAGGCGCTCAGGGCACGGGTGACACCCGGGCTGGGGCCGGGTCCCCTTCCCGTCCCCCGCCCGTCCGCCTGGGCTGTTGTCCTGCGGCGCCTGGCGGAGGCCGTGCGGCGCCGGCCCGTTGTGCTGGCGCGTTTGAGGGCTCGGCATCAGCCGTGCCTGGGAGTCCCGGGCAGGTTCTCCTGTGCCTGGGGACATTTCTGGGAAGGCATAGGGAGGGAAAGCGGGTCGCAGAAAATTCCCAGCGCTGGTGGCACTGCCAGGTACCTCTGCAGGGCACAGGCCTCTCCCTAATGTCAACTGCGGACATCCCCATTAGAGACACCAAAATCCCCACCACAGGCCAGCTCTGGACCAAGGCAGAGGCTGCTGAACCCCGGCGCAGAGCAGGAAAGGCAGAGCAGTCCATGGGGAGACGTTGCTCCTCATGGGTTACCAAGCCAGGCCCCGAGCAGCAGCTGGTTACTTTGATCCAGGGCTGAAAATGGGTTCATGGGAACAGGGAGGACGGAGGAAGATGCCTGTCATCCTGGATCACCCTCCTGGCCTGCTATGTGCAGGGCAGGTTGGGTCATGAGCGCAGCCACTCCTTCCTGTCCCATGTGCATCTGCAGGTTTTCCTGCAGAACAGGTTTTCTGGAATTGGTGGTACCACTGCCTCTTTCTGCCTTCCAGTCCCACCCCCCAGCACTAGGAAATGAAGCAGAACAAAGGCGGTGACACTGCCGTAAAAGACTGTGTGAAAAACAAGAAGCCGCAGCAGTCAGCGCCTTGTGCTCGTGAAGCTCCGCAGCTCCATGGTGCACATCACCCGAAGCCCCCAGGAGAGGCTCTCATGACAGACAGGTACCTGCGCTCCTACTGCTCCTCCCACCCAGAACACTGAGTTCCCCCGGATGATTCAGATAAAACCACTCCCTTGCCCTGGCTTCACCAAACAGGAAGGCCTCACTGGTCGCTTCTCACCTCTCCACCACCCACGTACTACAGCCACCTTCACTTCCCACTTGCAAACGTGGACCAGGATGCAGCCATCTGTGCCCGTGGTGCTGAACCCAGCTTTCCTTGTGTCTCCCTCCCATCACGCATGCTCCTGTCCTCCCCAAGGGGCAGCTCCCAAGCAGGAGTTTCACCTGGGCATCCAAACCTGGCCATGCAAAACTGAAAGCACCTCCAGATTCATGTAAGTGAGGAGGTTCACCAAGACTGGTTAGTGAGGAGAGGCTGGCTGCGTGGCTCTGGGGGCTTCACAAGCACCTCTTTCTTCCTATGGCATTTGTTTTGCCAAAGTCAAATGCCTTGCTCTTCTCTTCTGGCATCAGGATTGACCAGGAACCAGCTAGGTGGACTCACCACCCTCCACCCCCATTATTTTTAATCAGCATGAGGAGCACACAGGAAATGAGTTCTGCCTACACCCAAGTATTGTTCATGGTGCTTTTTCCATCTCGGGACTCCTGATTTCAGCAAGTCATGCTGCTTGCTATAAGCTTTGGCTCCTCCCTTTGACTGCGCAGTGAAGGTGATGTTCTTTGGTGACCTCCACTGGGAAGCATCCAGCCTGCCTTCCTTACAGAAAGTTTTCCCTTCCCTTTTCCTGTACTGCTCCACCTAATGTTCTTCAGGAGGTGGTGTGCTCCTGACTGTAGCTTGAGTGGATTCGGTAACTGCCTTGATCCTCGCGGGACCTGGCTGACATCATTCAACTTGTTTTAAATGGTTCTTCTGATTTTGTGACAAGTCCAAGACTTTCCTTAAACTTGCCCCTTCTGCATTCTGGATTTTATGTAGGAGTCTTTCAGCAGAATAAATGGAAACTAAAATGTAGCCATCCTGTTTGTGGAGAAGGCAGGGAGAATGCAAGCTCCTGGATTAAATGTGAGGTGATAAATAAGAATCTAAAAGAGATTGTTTAAAATCCCGTGGCTTTCCCATGCAGAGCATATTCTCCTGTCACTGCAGCTGTGCTCCTGCTTCCTGTTCCCCCTGAGCGTGCTTGCCCACCAACCACAACCACCCCGAGCCCCACAGCTCCTCTGGCTCATGACAGAGAATATGAGCCCAGGCTGAGGGGACAATGGAGGCAGGAGATGGAATCCTTCAAATGTGGATTGTCCAGCATCAGAGGCCACAGGGAAAACTCTACCTCTTTATTTTGCCTTTTCCTATGCAAACTGCTGTGTTCACAATTTGCATGCCTGTAACTTTGTCCTTAAGAGTGATCGTTAATTAATTAATAATTTATTAACAATTCCCTGACAACACAGGGCTGGGATTCTCCTGGGGAAATACACTTCCCTCATGTTTCTTTTAAAGATGCCAGATGTCTACCTTAATTGCACAGCTCCAAAGCCAAACTCCATTGACGTCAGTGCTGTCAGCTGGGGGTTTTTAATATCAGGTAGATAAAAAAAATCAGTATCAAGCAAAAAATTCAGAGAGAATGGTACAGCACCCCCACAAACCTCCCCTTGAGGAGTTCCTGGGGCTGATGCTTCCCTTATCTGTGCTGTATGGCCGAAGTGCCTATGACCCTAGGCTCAGACCAGAGGTCTCCTTTGGCATTGTCTCCTCCCCCTTGAGAAAAACCCTCAGGCTGTACAGAAAATGCACCTACCATGGTGGTAATGAGATAAGATTAGCAGTGGGAAGGCCAGCACTCCCCAGCTCTGGCCTCGGGAGGTATCAGGGACCCAGGAGCAGGAACAGGTTCTGCCACCTCTTCCCCCACCTCGCAGGTGTGTGGCTGCCCATGTTCAAGGTCAGCTCCAATATGGTGCAGCCAAAACCCTGGAGCTGAGGGGCGCAGAAGCAGCAGTGTGAGCAAAGAGCTGGGAGAAGTCCAGTCTGGGGCCTCCCCACCTTGGCATTTCGGCTGGGGCCCTCATAACACTTGCACACCTGCATGGACATGCCTGTGCCCAGCCACAGGCCTTGCCCACCTTGGCCTGGTCTGACCTGGCTTCACCCTGGACATGCCCCATCACAAGGGCTCTGCATGGCCATCTCTGGAGGCTAATGCCATCCTGTTCACGGAAAGACGGGATGCAGCTTTATGCTGAAGCTGAATTACTGAAGAGCCTTCGCTGTTTAGTAAGCACCGACTTTGAAACACATGCAAGTAGAAAACCCATTGTCTGGAAAAGGTGGTTGAACATTTATTGGATTTCCCTGACACCCATGGCAAAGGAACTGTTCCCTCTGATTTACTGACACTGATTGGGTGAACCCATTTCTTGGGTTCCTAACCCAAGATAGCCAAGGTTTTTTTCCTTTTTCCTTTGAAGAACAGTAGGGAGTCGCAGAATTTTACTGAGTTCAAAGCAGCATTGCCTGAGTGCTGAGGTCATGTCCTGGATGGGTGTCAACTGGAACAGGTTTAAGGAAGCTGTGTTAGTCTGCACTGGGTGAGGAAGTGATGTCCAGGGAAAGCAGGTCCATGGCACCAGTACAGCTCCTCACCAAGTCCAGTTCTGGAGACAGACTCTTGACATTTCCATGGTAGCAGGACAATTGTCTTCAAAATGAAAAACACAGACAATGTCAGCAGCCTGTCAAGCATGTCGTGAAAGTTAAACATGCAAAGAGTATTTCACAGATAAGCCTTTGAAGAGCATTGCTTTCAAGCTGCTTTTTATTGTCTTCTGGGGTTTCTGTTCCACATTTTCATGGTTCAGTGGCGTTACTCAATGCCAAGGAGTCAATCCTCAGCAACAGTCCTCTGAAGCTCTTTTGGAGTAGGCAGTTTGAGAAGAAAATGGCTGCCACAGTTTGGAAGACTAATTGGTATGTCAGCTGCTACTTTTCCATCTCTCTTTTCTGTTGCTATTCACTGGTTTCACTGGAAGCCCAGAATCACCGTGATCTTTTTTACTACCCTGTAGTAACCCTCAAAGGAAAGGACAGCTTCACTACAGACTGCTACATTAACTACTCTTCAGCCATACCTCTTATTTTCAAACATCAGGGTTCAGAACTTGTGCAACTGGGACACACCCACATACCAAACGCGATTTAAGTTATTAATTGACTCTTTTAACTCTGTGGTCCATCTGGCCAGCAACAAATCTACAAGCTCTTTGACTTGGGTGGAGATCAGGATCTTTCAGTGAGCATCTCAACCCAAAGAAAAGGAAGGTTGTAGTGGTTCTCCAAACAAGTGATGCCTCATGCATGTGACCCCATGGAGCGAGGGTTTTATACCCCATTTAAAAAGGTGACCTCTTTGGGAGAGCTGTGTTGTGGCTGCACTGGCTGGGGCAGCCATTACCACAGCAAGGGGAAATGAAAAGCACTCGGCATGTTACTATGCCTATTGTAATCCCTTCGAATCACTTTTCCCTTCTCTTTAGCCATTGCCACGCTACTAGCCCGCACTTTATGCTCAGCAGCAAAGAGCATCCTTTTCTATAATACATCTGCCATACCCAGTGGAGTGAGGCCCTGGCCTCTAATGCCAATTTTTACTCTCACAAAAGTAAAACTAGGCAATGGTAGTTCTTAAATATACCACGACAAAGAGGATTTCAGACCCTAGTTAAAGCTGCTGAGCTCCTTTCATCTGCTTGTGGTGCTGCCCCAAGCAGAGCCATCAGTGGAGAAGCTCCCTGGTGCGTGGGATGCAGAGAAGCCACCGATGAAGGCTGCAGAGCTGCAGGAAAGCTCCCCTCACAGGCTCCTGGAGGCAGAGGGAGGTGTGTAAAGCCAAGGCCAACAGAGCTGTCGTTAGACCTTCTGTGTGCCAAATCACAGTGCTCACGTGTGGGTTTTTAAATTGAGAGTCTGTAGTGTGAAGTGAGAGAAATTACCCAACACTTACACTCTTTCCTTTCCAGGTGCCAAGAGGCTCTTTGAAGGTCATAGTGGATTGTATCTTACACCAGGTTGCCTTCTGAAGGTGTACTTGTTACTTAATCAGATAGCAACAGCAACAAATTCAGACTCAGAAAACCAAGTCAGACTTCCTCCTCTACAGAAATGCTAACAAATCAAACGCTTTTATTAACTGGTGGAATCCTCAATTAACAGTCAGAGATGGAAAAAGCAGCACGTATGTGAAAACAGGGTGAGAAGTGTAACGCGGTGCCAGGAATTTCAAAGCCAGTGGTTGTCCTCAGTGCTTCTAGAAGCACCCCTACGGCTTAATATTACACTTTCCACCCCTGTGGGCTGCCACAGACAAGGACACTTTCACTCCTCACACAAACAGAAAACTTTTTTTTTTTTCTGTGATTTCCTAGCTGCCTTACTGGAGGGAACTGGTCTGCCCTGCTAGGCACTAAGCCTTGGGGTGGAAAAAGAGAGAATATCCCCTTTGGTGGCAGCCTGCAATCGCCATCAAGTCTGCTGTAGAATGAAATGAGCTACGCGCTCAGTGAAACTCCACTGTGTCACAGCTGGTAGCAGCCAACACCACACAATGCATACTGCAGACTGGGCACATTCCAGAGAGGCTATCAACTCAGGTCTGCCCAGCTGCCTCTGCAGACCCAACACAGCCCAACCGATCAGTTTGGTGAACATGCAGACCTGCATTAGCTCAGAACTGGGCCCAGGGAATTGTGAGAGGGTGCTGGGTCCACCGTGGAGACCTCTCATGCAGTTAGTTGAGGCCGCAGCATCTCTCACCATTGCCACTGTGACATGCTCCTGACAAAGCACAGGGCTTCTCATTGCTCCCTCCACATGCAGGAATCCTGCTGAGGAAGGCAAAGCCCACTAAACCCCTGCCCAGAGAACCTGACCCAGGTACAAGCAGCCACCTCCCACTGCAGCTCTTGACAACTGATTGCTCGCAAAGCCGGAAACAAAACTCAATAGCCTTGGTGACTATTAAGCAGCTATCCTTTATTGCAGCGCTGGGCACACAGGGGATTGTTCCTTCAAACGTGTGCACCGATTAAAGGCAAATTTCTCATATTTATCTAGAGTTAATCTGTATATTCATTGCAATTTCTAACAAAAGGCAGGGTTATGCAAATTATTTCCAGGAAGCACAAGTGGAAGAAGATAAATCTGTACCCATGTGACCAACAACTCCAAGACCCCACCTGCAGACACAATTCAGCAGGAAGCCCAGGGCCAAATTAAACCTTGCCTCTGCCTAGACAGGTGTTTTAACTCTTCCCTCCCTGCCACCACCCCTGAATTCCTAGCCTCCTTTTGCTTTTAAAGAAGTCCCAGATTCCAGTCTTTTACTTGCTACCCATAGTGACTGAATCCTGCCCAGAGTTTTCTACAGCAGCACCAGGCAAAAATGCTCAGCTCTGCAAGAGTGACACTGCACTTGGCCAGGATTTTGTCAGAGCACCCCAACCTTCCAGACTCTGCTTCCAGCCTGGCAGGCTAACGTCAGCGCTCCCACCTGCAATGGAAGTCTGTGCCTGCATGAGATGGTTTCTGCTGCAGAGGTTACATGAGGGTTAATAAATGATCTTCCAGGTTCCCAACAGGCACAGCAACTGACACTTACTTTTGAATACAAGCCCAGTTTAAACAGAAATGAGAACATTTTTTTTTTCTAGAGAAAAAGCAGTCAGGACTAAACCTATGTTTAAATTAAACATTTTATCTTTGCACTGCTGCAATAGAGAACACTTTCCAAGGCTTCATCCCACCTTTCTAACCCTGTCTACATCTGTTACTGCTAAGTGACAGCTTGATGCTGGGGCCACCTGCAAGTAAGGCCACAGACCTACACCCAGTTTTAGAGAAAGCCTACAGCTCACATCACCACTATTGTAACCAGCAAAGCCCACCCCTTCATCCAAGTTCCACTCAAACAATTTGATTAGGAAAGCAGCTCTAGGCACCAGAGCCTCCCTTCCTAAACTTGGGCTTCTGAATCTCCCAGTGGTGAAAATAACTTTAATCATTCGTTTCTCACAGCTACAGGCTGAGGGGTAACATGCCCCCTCCCCCATCCACCAACTGACCCAGCCTCCTAGGAGGCTGCTCACCTTGTCACACCTATACCCAAATTTATAAACCAGGGACATTTACCCTCTAAGGGAACAGGGTAACCCAGGTAGGAGCTGCAGGCCTCTCCTCCAGAGCCAAGCAGGTCATCTCCATGCAGCAGCTCCTGCCCTCACCCCCTCCCCCCCAGTCCAAGCAGCACCAGCAGTTCCCTTTGCTCTCAAGAACACCTGCATTTCATGAAGCTGTTGGAAACCTCAGAACCACCACCCACCCCAAACCAAACTTACATGGTTAGCACCTGTGGCAGGTTTGTGAAAGCCTGCAAGGATCCCACAGTGGCCTTCTAAAGTGCAGCTGGCATCTGCACACTGCTGATTACCCAACACCTGCTTCTTGCCCAGGTTTCACATCTTCAGTGTTGCAACAGACTCTAAGCTAAGGCTGCCTTTCTTTAAAAATAAAAATAATCACTCAAGGACGCAGACTGGTTTTGTCTCCAGCTTTTGCACATTTCAGCAAGCTGTAAATACTTGCAGAAAAATTAAGGGGAGTTGAGAGTCACAAATGAAGATTGACCAAAACCAAATCCTTTATTTCCACAACTGTATAAATGTGCTCCAAGTATGTGTCCCAACACAAGTTAGAAAAACAAAGTAGAACATGCCAGTTGCAAACTAGATCAGTTCACCGACGTGCTGACTCCTTGGTATTAGGCTTAGTTACACAAGACCAGTTACAGTAAAAAGATACATTTTAGAGTACAAAGAGTAGCAGAATGTTAAGCCATTTCAGCTTGTGCACATACAAGTCACACTTCTGGCAGAAAATGCAGAGAAGTTTGCATTATTATGCTGGAAGCTATGTTGCATCACTTTAAATGGCATCGATATCAATGTCATCATCTTTACTGTTTGCAGGCTTCACAGTTTCAACTTTAGGTACACTGGCAGTTGTAGAGTACACCACCTGTGGAGACAAGACACCGTTACTACAGGCCCTACCACCATCCTTAAGCACTAGATTAACATGAGGAGTTGCAGCACCCAGCCTCCTTTCACCATCAGCTGTTGACCACACTGCTCCATGCTCTGAAGCACACTGCTCAGCACCTCCCAGCTCAAGGGCTGATGTTTTACAGAGAGCTTGCCTTCAGCCTGCTGAAACTATGACTACACCTGAACGTCAGGCTTTGTAAGGCAGAGGTGTGCACGTGTCCGTAGTAAGCAGGATCTCTTCTACAGAAAGAGTACTGCTACTGGGAGAACAAACAAAAAACCCACATGCAAAAACCAGCCCCAGCCAGCTAAAGTGTAGCTAACGTTTTATCTAGGCCTGAACTGTGAGGAAAACCCCTGGCAGTTGTTATCCAACCCCCACCACTTTTAAAACTCAAGGCTTCATTATGCACAGCACCTCTTGGCAATCTTCCACTACATGAATTACTACTGTGGAACTGATGGAACCATTCCACAGCACAAGTCTTTGGCTATGCAACACACAGAAGAGGCCTTAGGTAGACAAGTAAGTGTGTAGCAGAAGTGCTCTGACAAAGCACAAGGCAGGTGTGTTCCTGCTGTTCCCAACGTGCACACTAATATGGGAAGTAAGCAATTCTATAGCGCAGCAGGGCAGAGTACAAGACTGAAGGGTGCAAGTACAAGGGTTGTATTGTTAATAGTAAAAAAGCCTTTCCTACCTCTATGTTTTCATCTTCATCATCTTCTTCATTACCGGAAGATTCTTCTTCAGCTTCCTTTAGCCATTTAATAAATGGTTCTGCTTTGACACGGATTTCTTTGGCAAGTTCCTTTGAAACATATTTCTTTGAGGCCTGAAAGACAAAAGTACAACACTGAAGCATCACATCACACTCAGACACAGCCAGAGCCTAACTTGGGAATTTTAACCTCACCCGAACCCCTTGAGCAGCCTGATTTTGAAAAGGAGGTTTCTTCCAGACAGTAACTACCTGGATGAACTATGGGAAGACATGCATGCACGAAGCTACACCAGAATGGTGAAACCAGATGCAATACGCTACGTTCAGGTACTTCACTGATATGTTGTGAGAAACACTACCCCTTACCTTTTCTGCCCAGCCAAGGATGACTTCTTCTTCCAGAAGATCTGCATCATACATTTCCTTCAAAATATGTGGTATTTTAGAAATAAGCTGAGACTGATGCATGGCTACCACACACTCAAAGCCATGGAGAAGGTATCTCTGAGCCTTCTTGTTGTTGTGGCAGAACTGTAATTGCAACAAATGAAAGCCATTGATTAGCTTTTCTTCCTCTCCAAAAAAAGCATATGTTCTCAACGAGATAGAAATGTTACAATAGTTCATACTTTCCCTCCCCGCATTCTCCTTTAGTAATGGTTTCAAAACAAAACCCTACAAAAAAGTCTTCCCCACAGCAACAATCCAGAACAGAGTCAAGTATTTGTGAGATGAAACCCACACAGCAGTTGTTACACTGGGTGCAGGGAAGACTGCTTACACGAAGGAAGTGACGCCTGTATTTCCTTATCTGTTCACGAATCTTTTCGTCGAAAAGGACTTCAGTGAGAACTAGTGGGCCCATGGCCTTCACATCCAGTCTCTCTGCTTCTGCTACAATGTCTTTGTCAGAAGTATCAATGACACCTTCTTCCTTCTTTTTCTGCAAGACAGGAACAGATAGAAATGTTTTAAGGCTATGGAGGTCTGTGCCAATGTTCTATTGCACCGCTTCCTTCCTCACCACTGGTGAAGCCAGGACTATCAGAAGCTTAAGCAGCTTACTCTTAGTCTCCTTCCCAACATTTTGTATGAATACAACAACCCACAGAACATTCACCTTCACAAAATCAAACAGAATGTTGACTCTCTCCTCCACTGTTCTTTCCAAGTCTTCACTAAGTGTGAGGTTCTTTGCATGGTCACTAATTTCATCCATTCTACGCCTCTGGGCTTCTTCTGTTGTGTCTTCACCCCAGTCATCATCATCATCCTCCTCCTAAAATACCAAGCCAACCAAGAGATTCATGTAACAAGCTTAGTTTGAGCATTGTTTCTAGATACAAACTCAAGCACTTTTTAAACTCGTATTTTTCATTTTCCCCTAAAGGAGGAGTTACACTAACTGGCATATCAAAAAGGACAGACAAAGGGCAGATGTAGGGCAACAGTAGTGACGTGTTTGTAGCCATACACAGGATTTCTTAAGCAGTGGTGAAACACCGTATCTAGTATGGTCACTAGACATTCCTGAATTATAAAGGGATATGCAGCTTTCTCTTAGCCAGGAATACATATATTGTTACTGGAGAGGTGATGAAGCTCCTGTACAGGAGAGATAGAGGTACTTTTATTCCAGCAGGGAAGCTCTGGATACAGCAAGAGCTTTTCCTGCAATGCTGACTTGCAAGGAATACCAGTAATTTAAAGTTTAACATCAGAGTAAGACACCACACACATTTATCTCCCCACTTTCCCCTAACTTACCACAACCTGTGGAGGAGTAATCTCCTCTGGTGGTGGGGGTGGAAGTGTCTCGTTGCTGGACACAGAACCATTCTCTTTGTCCTTGCCTTTTCTGTTCTTTTTCTCCTTTTCTTTCTTTCCTGTACCAGTGTCACTACTTTCTGCAAGTGAATTTTAGTGGTTTAGTTTTCTTGAGTTCATTAAATGCCTGAACTATTGCAACTCCACCAAATGCCCAGGCCTAAGACAAAAGGTTGTCCAAGTCTATATAACAGGTGACCTCACAAAGCAGAGACCCCTGGAATAGGTTAGACTTTTCTATTCTAGCAAGCTTAAATTGCAGCAGGCAACTAGATGCTTACTACAGAGTGTTGCTTGCACAGAACAAGTACATTACAGTTAGCATTTACTACACTCTTACTTCAAAGGCAAAGCTGCAACAAGCTCTTTGTGACTAGCTCTCTTCCATTTCTTTTTTTAAAAGGTTTGTCCAGCACAGTCAAACATAACACAAAACATCTACTCAGGAAGGATACAGTATCACAGGGGAGGGGACTGCTTATGGAAACTATGAACACAGCTGACTAACAAACATACTCTGAAGTGTAAAAAGTCTCCAGTATGCTCCTAATTAGATGTGAGCTATTTGTCTTAGGGTGTGTGCCCTTAGTGAAGTAGGTAAGTTCCCTTTACCCCCACTGAATAAGATACAACACTTACCAGGTGGGTTTTTGAGAATGAACGTGCAGAGTTTATGGTTTGTGTCAAGCATGCCTCGATAGCCACAGGCTTTGCAAGAGTTACCTATAGTTTGTTTCTTAGGATTGACATGCTGTAAAAGAGGAACCACCTCCAGTTAGCATACCTCTTACAGAGCTATTACACATTAAAGCCTAAACCTGATGCTTACATTATTACCTCCACAAGATTAAGCCAGAGGTTTAAATACTTCCTATCACCCCCAACAGAGCAAGTTTATAGCTAGCTACCAATTTAGCTCATAAGTTTTGAGCAGTTTTAAATACAAAACCTTCCCAGAGGGGAGCATGTGCATACTGTATTTTCTCTTCATAGATATTCAAGTCAGCTATTAACTTCACACCACTTCTATAAGCATCTAATGAGGTTTTCCAATAGTGCTACCACTAACACAGATTGAGAGCACTCACCAGATCAGTTTCAGGATTCTCACACTCAGGACAGAGAACAAATTTTTTAATGAATCCATCCAACATGTCTTGCAGCTTATTCGCCTCATGAGATCCATTGACAATGTAACGGTCATTCTTAACATCAAACTGGGTCTGTGCTCCCAGCTCACAACCAAAAAATTTGGTAGGATCTGTAAAGACAGTATAATAACCAACACTGCCCTCCTATTTTCACTGTGACTTTCAACAGCAAGTAAATACACTATTGCTTCTGTTCATTATTTCATCCTGAGATAATCACATTTCTTCCCCACAAATCCTGAAACAATGTCTATTTATGCTTTATTAGCTATTTAACACTATTTACCTCAAACAACAAAAACAAATACTGCTGTCACTCCAGACTACTTACACGTTGGAGGCCGATTAAGCGCCTTTGCAACGTCAACCATGTTGACTATAACCGTCTTTATTCCATTTCCTTTGCCCTCCACCTAGAGAAAAGAAGTTGAAGAAAATAAGTTGACTGCCAAACCCAGTGCGTATCCCCCAGTTCTACTTTGAAGCGTCTTAAAAAAGCTAATGCACATTTAAGTCTGGACAGAAAGGAAGAGAAGCCTCTTTGTCCTCTGGCTAACATTATCATTACCTCCCTTCTCTATCAAGAGAGGAAGGGGTGTAAAACTCTGCTTCTCACTAGTAGTTAGTACATTACCTTGGCAATCAGACGGGGCATTTTGTAGCGATAGAACTGATCTGACACACTGCGGTTGACGTTGACAGACATTTTGCCTTATTAGTAGCTTTATCAATAAGATGAAGAGATCTTTGATTGCAGTTTTTTGGTATCTTCTGTCTGGAGAAGACGGGATGACATAAACGACTGCAAGAGTTCTCGGTCTCTGACATGAAAAAATTTTCGCCACTGAGGCTGTAAGGTTCTTGCTTGTATGCTATGTTTCCCCAATACAGGTACCAGTGGCTGCGCAACAGCTCTGCAAGTGTTAATAAACAGAAAAGAAATCAAGTTTCTTACATACACCAACCAGATCTTGCTACAAGAGACTGCTTAGCATGAAATACATTCTCTATGCTATGGCTTTCTTTAATTTGTGAAACTGGAAACAATAACCTGGTACTGCTAAGTAACTTTTCCTCAACTACACCACAAAGCTTTCCACCCTCTTCTTACTAATCACTGAGCAACTTAAGACTATTTTCTGTACAATTAGCTTCTGAAGGAGAGCTGGGATCAGTAAGGGAAAAAAACACTGCTCCATTATGGAGACCAATGACTTCTGTACCAAAAGGGTTGTGGGATATGTTTCAGGCTGCAGAGCAGAGGAAATCAGAAGATCTGGAAAAGTTTCAACTTCCACATCATAGCATGACCCTACCACATAAACAAGTCTGTCAGAACGTTGAAAAATATAAGCAAGATGAAGCAGCAGCAATCTGTAGCCCAACATAATTTTCACATGGCTTACCAGGTTTTTGGATCAGAGTGGTAGAGAGTTGAAAATTAGGTAATTCTCCCTCTCACTTATGGATTCTCATGGCAGCTTCTCTTCAGTTTTGACTTATTAATAAGCCTGATAAAGTCTGACATAAGTTGCTCCACTGTAGAAAGCCTAGCAATGCAGAGGTACAGAGCAGTGCAGCAGCTTTTCCAGGTTTTTTTTTCCCCCTCTTATAGGAGGGGGGGAGGGAGAGGAAGGAGGATGAATCCTATTATTAATGTTGCCTTAAGTAGTATTTACATATTTAAATGAACATGTGCCTCTATAATCAGATATAAGAGTATTTAAGCCACAACTGGTTGACTAACACAGGCAACTCCAACGACAGCATGGCTATTTTGACACGTCATCATGTTATCATTAATGACAGAAGCGTTGACACATTAAAATAGCCTTCTTGGTATTTACACATAAGAGCACGTCTATGGGTTCCACACCGTCTGACACCCTCTGGTCAAACTTTTGGGTTTTTTTTTTTTTCCCTAAACACAACAAGCAAGCAGACTTGCATGTGTCTTGTGTTCTACATTAGCCCAGATGCAGTTTTGCCCTTCCTCAGCAAAACATACACCAAGAACTTCTGCTTCAAGCACAGAACGTCCTTCTCCAAGATGTCTCTAAAAGGAGCCACCACGTGACCTGACCGCGTACTTGCAGAAGCACTGAGGAAGCAGGTATCTCGGTGACTGAGCATGAGCTCTCAAAGAACGTGCTGCTTCCCCTCCTTCCAGATTACAGCTTTTGTCTGCTGTAGACTGAAGCTCCCTCTCCTGGTCCCTAGGACACCTCATGACAAGCACCACCTCCCCCCCTCCCTCCCCCATGCGATGCAGAGGAAAAAGCGGGAAGGCACATCGACTCCCTGCTTCAAAGCAGTGTTTCCCCGCCCCACTCAGCCCTGTGATGAGTCATAAATGCAGCAATTAAGCACTGAGTCAGCCCTGGAAGAGACTGGGGAAGTCACCTCCAGCCACGCATGCGCTCTCAAGCCGCGAGAGGGGGACTCTCCGCGGCCGCCCACCTCCTTGTCCCTTGTCCCCCCCCCACCCGGGGCTAACCCCTGCAGAGCGGTGCCCCCCCCTCTCCCTTCCATCCCCCGGGGCGGGTTTGTAACTGCGCCACAGCTCCCCCGCCGCGCGCGCGCCCCCTCCCCGCCCGCCCACCCACCGCACGGGAGGCGCGGCCCCGCCGCCGCCATCTTGTCTCGTCGCATGGCGGTGGTGGGCAATTAAGTAGAGAAAATAAAAATAGCAATAAAAAAAGAAACAAACCCAAACCAACCATCAAAGAGGTGTAATTGAAACGTTGGCGCTTCTTGTTTGATAGGTTTTTTCCTAGTTCCTCTTCCCCTTATCGAGGTCCCGCACACTTGGTTACACAAAACCTCTCCCACTGGTCACCGTTTATCGACAACCCGACGCCCCAGCCCAACCTAAGACGCCCGCTTCCCCCACCTTCCTAGAACCCCAAACCCTCCTCTAAATCCCAGCTGCCTTCAGCTTCCCTAAACTAGTGTTACTACTCACCGTTTTCGTCCAATAAAGACATAAACCCAACGCTGCTCGCCCCGGGCTGCGACGAAGCCGAGTATGCGAGGAGAACAAGGCCGTGGGGGCGCTTATATCCAGACGGAGGGAGGCGGAGGCGGACGCCGCAGCCTCCGGGTCCCGGCGTCCTGGGGCGGGCGGTATCAGCAGCGACAGCAGTGCCGGGCAATCTGCGGGCAAGACACAATCAGGAGCATCCTTAATGGCGACACTTGTGAGGAGAGGGAGGAGGAGGAGGGGGGAGAAAAGGGAAGGGGGGAGGGAGAGGCTGCGGCCGACGCGCAGCTCAGGCAGAAGGGGGCGGTTGATGGGACCCCAGCAATGGCTGCCCCATACTCACCTCTAGAATGTTCTCGCTCTGACTGAACAACGCCAAAGCTGGGATCAATCAGCCAGCGGCGTGCCCCGCCCTCCAGGCTTCCTATTGGCTAACTGCTCGCCCTGGGACGAAGCTACTGGCTGAAGCCTCACCGCCCTCCCCATCCACTGGCGGAGATCGCTATCAATCAAGGCACCCCCAGTTTGGCCTCCCTCCCCCTCTGCCCGCCCTCCGCCATTGCCCCTAAGGACATCGCGTCTACATCGAGCGAGTCTCGCGATGGGACAGGACGGGATGGGGTGCGGGAGATGGCCGGGCTGGCTGAGAGCGGCAGGGCCCGGGCTGTGGCGCGCAGTTCTCTACGGCCTCCCCTCTCTTCCTGCTGAGTGTGCTGAGGGACTTCGCCCGCGTCCCTCGCTGCCGCCAACGCCGCTCCGCGCCCTGCGGCAGGGAGGGGCCCTTCGCCTTCCCTTCAGGGCCGCCGTCCCCCTGGGCCTGGAGGAGCCGTTCGCGTTTGGGCCGGGCCCGCGCAGGCCGGTAGCGCTGTCCGCGCAGGCGGGCGGCGCGGAGCAGAGCAGGCCCGGGGCAGGACGGTGGTGTCTCCCGGGCTGGCTGAGGCGCGTCGGGCCGCGCTTCTGGTGAGGCAAAGCCCGCAGTGCTGCAGGAATGAACACTGGGTGGTTTTCGACTCGTAATAGAACGGCGGTGCCGAAGGCTTGGCATCACAGCGACGATGTTTACAGATAATTTAAAGCAATCGCGTTGCTGACTTCAGCTGTGTCTTTCCCGTACAGCCTGCTTACGGGGCACAGGAAGGAGCTTATTGAGCTTCGGTGTCCAGCGCCTCAGCTTCGGGTAGCTCTGTGTGCTTGGGCTGCCTTACAAAGGATGATGTAATCGCTGTGTGCATAGACTCGATATTAAATATTGCCAGCTCTCCCTAGCTGACGTGGGACCCCGGATTAAATACATGTTTGGATCCACATTCACTTAAAAGGCAGGAATCTTTGATCCTTCTCTGCCTCCTGTTTCAACTCTCCACACTTCCAATATCACAGAAGTAATGTATTTTGGACACTTTAGCATGTGAATAATGTTCAAGTGGCAAAGAACATTTGGGGTTTTTTTTTTACTCTATGAATTGAGCTATGAGCCAACTCTTGCCCCTATAAATACTCCACAGCAGAATACTCCTTGGTGCCTCTCACTATGTCTTTCTGAATGATGTTGTAAAGCTTCTTGATGGCTATGTGGGTGTAGAGGGAAAGAGAGGGAACGAGGATGAAACTAGTAGTGACATTAAATAATGTCATGCACTCTAAATCTCTTCCTGCCTGAAGTTTGTTTTGAAGCATAGGTTTCGGCTTACTTCGGTAACACACAGATAGTGGTCAAAGGAAACACCCCTCCTGTTGAAACTTCAAGTACATTGTGAACTATTTTGGTGTGATATACAAAAGAACTGCATTTACATATGAAGGTGACTGATAAATGAGGTTTTCTTAGAAATAAAACCTGTGCTATCGTTATTAACACTTAAGCAACACACAGTAATAAAAATCTTACTCCCTCAGCTGGAACAACCCGAGATAAATGTGGGCATCTCAGTGCTTTGTAACAAGACCCTCCTACGTGATAGCTGCTGCTCCAGTTAACTCTCTTCCAGCCTACCGAATAGCAATTCACTGGGGCCAAAAAACCATTGTGTAAAACATCATGTGAGTCTGTCTTGGACTTCACTATCTGTGTTTGAAAAAGGTAAAAATTCTTCAGGATATGTTAAATGTCTCCTTGATAAATACACAGCAACACTTAACACTTCTTAAAACATGAGGAAGAGGTTTAGGGCAAAGTAAGGAAGCATCTCCTAAATATGTGAGGCTTGGCAGTTACCATGAGGGGGAAAAAATCATAAAAATGTGGGAGGCAAGAAAAGCACAGCAGGAGCTCCTTTGCTGTGAAAATATGCAGCATATATAACCTGCTAAATGCCTCCTGCCCGTGGCTTTAGTTCCATGCTACAACACCTATGAGGTTAATAAATTATGAGTGTTAAAGGCTACTGCTGCCAACACCACTTTATTGAGCAGCAAAATGGAAAAGAGACCCTGGATTTGGTGCTATTTGACATAGCAACTCTGAACAGTTATGATTAGTAGCATAAAGAAGGATTGTATATATATATATGTATATATATAGTATATAGATTGACATTAAGTTAAAGAGCTACCTTGTAAGACACTATTTCTTCTGCAAGAAGCAGCTCCCATCCTTATGAAGGCATATGATAAACTCTTGGATTATACAACACGGACTAAAATTTTGGATTGTATTCTTCTTGGTGCCTAGTAGTTGCTTTTTTTTTTTTCCTCACCAGAACAATTCATTTATATTAAATGTTGGATACCAAATATTTCTACTGAGTCTTCATAGTTACAGTTTCTTGATTTTAGTATTTTGTGGTTTGGACAAGATGGAAAATAATTTCTCTCCTCCCACTTCAAAATGCCATGTTTTCGTGAATCCTGAAGTTCATAGTTCACGTTGCTTGTGTGACCTGAAAAATACAGACCACCTGTGTGCTTTGCATTTCATCAGTAGAAACTAAGCAGGTTTTGTATACGTTTCTGTAGTTAAGGCATTTTAAATGGTACTAGTAAATGAGGCTTTGGGAGTGGTTTCATGTCTGAGAATAGGAAGTTTTCTGCAGTGGATCTTAGGGTGCATTTCCTTATCACAGAAATGCTTTATTATTGTTCAGTTCAGCCTTGAACAATTCAAGATTGTTCTATGTTGCCTTGGTCAGTTTTTATTAAAAATAACAAAGACTCAATGCCTGTGATAATGAAGCAAAATCAACATTCTATTGAAAATCGTAATACAGGTCTGTATTTAAAATGTAAATCTTAAAAAATGTGCATTGTAACCACGTGTGCTTACATTCTCTGATAGATGACTTTCTGTCCTGCCTGCAGTTTATTTTTTAGCAAGTTTGGCATCTATTAGCAATGTGGTTGGCCATAAACATAACCCTACTTCAATACCTACTTGGTTACCTTGGCCTTGAAGAATGTTTTCTCTGTTCTGTAAGCTGGACGTGTTATTTCCCAGTGTCTGGCTCAGAGCTGTTATTTTGTCCAGTGCAGGCAGGAGCCCTTAGCAGCTGAGTAAGCAATTCCTCATCGTGCATATTCATGGCTTTGGCTGCAATTTCAGTCATTTCAGAAGATTGAAGGAGGGCCAAGATTATGTGCAGTTACACTGAACCCTGAGTAGCACTAGACTTTCTTCTTCCTATCTTGGAAATGGGTAGAGAAAGTTTAATTATTTACATGCTAGGTTTGAATATGCAACCTTCGGGGAAGCATGAGTCCAAAATCCATCAGGGTCGACACTAGACACTGATCAGGAGCAAGGGCAGAGGATAATGCTGCTTTTGCTGTTCAGGAGCTCTGCATTCATTGCTGTCTGGCACCTCACCGTTCATCTTGGGAAGACTCACTCTGTGAAACACATTCCTTTCCATGCTCTGTAGCTTCATCATTCTTGTCAGCTATTATTAGTAGTTTAGGAATTAGTCAATAGAAAAAAGAGGAGAGCAAGTATAGGTAAACATACAGCCATTATTTACCGTAGCTATTTTTGTTGCTTCTATTACTATGCAGAAATGCTAAAATCTGCCAGGTAGTGTTTGGGTCTGAGTGCCCTGAAAGGGCTCAGTGTTCAGCTGACAGCATGAGGCAGGTTCTGCCCCAGATCTGTTGTTCCATCTCAGTAGACACAGTAGGGCTCCCTCTGGCTCTCCCTCTTCCAGTATGTGTCTGCCCAAGTAAGGGAGGCACCTCATCAAGGAGAAGCAACCAGCTTTCTCTGCAGAACATAAACTAGTGTTTGGTAGCTGGGAAAAGGATGCTTTTTCTGTATCCCAGGTTTCCTATCAGGATGCAATGTGGGGATGAATACAGGCTGGCTGGGTAGGGGAGCGGTGTTAATGGGATGCTGGGCCTGGCTCTCCTGTTGGTGCTGCTCAATATGAGCCCCACACATGGTCACCTGCCGAGGCTGCCCGGCTTTGCCAACGCTATATATCCAACACGAAATACATTCACCACGTTGCATGAAACAGGGTAGGGGGTGGCTTTCCAGAGCAGCACCAAATCTAACAGGCCTGTTGTCTCTGGCTTCCATGACTAAGCTAAGGTAGGCAGAGAGTATCCTGGCTCCATCGGGATGTATGTTTGTTGAACACCCTTTCCTATATAATAGTAGTAACATACCATTTCTTAGACCAACTGGTACATCTGGAAGAATTAGCTAGCTTCCTGAACAGCTGAGTAATACCAGCCTATGTGGGCTGAGAGAAGGGCTAAGGGCCGTCACGTGCATTGCTGAGTTTCAAGCAGTGTGTATCTTCAGCAGTGCGTCAGAAAAGTGGGTGTTTGGGCTCTCAGGTTGCATGTACTCAGTGGGCATTGGAGTGGTCTTGCTGTGTTTGCTAGGGTACTGAGGATTTTCATTGTGGTATTTATTTTTTAACAGGAACGGGCTGATTTCCTTTGCATGCTTTTTCTGTGTTGGTGTCTTTACTTTTGGCATTGCACTTGGCTAGTTCTTTGTCTGTGGAAGGAGTCTGTAAGGAATTTTACTGGCAGTAGATATTTGGATGGAAGGACAAAGTAAAACATCATTTTGAGCAAATAAGACCAGGTTGTGGTTAAAAAGCCAAATAAAGGCAAACTCACAGAAATGAATTAAGAGTGCAGATGGGGTGGAAGTTCACTCAGGAAGTGAATTTAGCACAGTTCAGAGGTCTGTGAAAGAGGGATGTCCCTGGTTTGCAAAGCTGTCTTTTCTCCATGTGTCTCAGCAGTAGGTGGAAGCGTTGGTGATAGGAGTTGGAGAAACCAGGTTTCCCCAGTTTGACCAGGTAGCAGCTTTGGCTATGGGCCTAATTGGCAACCACTAGCTTCATCCAGCAGTTTCATGCTTGTGGTTGGCAAATCTGCCTGCTACATTTATATGGCTGCTGAAAGAAGTGGATGTGGAAGATAAGGAGTCCCTGGGGAATATAGCTTCCAGCTGAGAACATGCTGCCAAAGCTGCCTGCGTGTTCATTACACCCATTAGCAACCACTGCATTTACATTTCCCTGCTACTTGTCATAGCCAGGCTTCAGACATCAAAATCTGTCTGCTTGTGCATTAAGTTAAATCTCTCTTCCAGTATCGTTTTAGTGATTTATGCTTTCATTTCCGTTTCATTACAGAAATCGCTCAGGTCCTCTGCAGCTGTCATGTGCTTTGCCGACACCTCCGCATACACATCCTCTCTCATCCTTTGGCCTCTGACAGCCTGGCAACCAGCACTGTGATTATCAGTATTAATTTCCCAGCAGATGTAACTCTATTAGTAAAAGAGAGTAATGAGTGCTTAGAGTTACCTACTGGCTTTCTGCTTTTTCTAGGGGAGGGTATGGTAGCCCCTGGTTTTGAGACCTTCTCTCCAGAACCTCCTCCCAGTCTGGGGAGACCTTGGAGGCATTGAGCGCTCTCAAAGCCCTGCTCCCATGTGTAGAAATGTGTGGCTGCTGAGCTAGTTCCTAGGGCTGTGCACTGCTGGTTGCAGCATGTATTGCTCTTTCTGTTCTGCTCATTTGAGCATGGAGGACTTTCTTTGCTTTAAAATAATATGAGGGCATTGCAGGGAGAGTTTGAGTTTGCTGGCAGTGCTGAGGCCTAGCTAGGGATTAAATTTGTGCATCTGCTGGCAGATACAGTGGAGGAGATCACAGAATCACAGAATTGTAGGGGTTAGAAGGGACCTCAAGAGATCATTGAGACCAACCCCCCCTGCCAAAGCAGGTTCCTTAGGACAGATCACACAGGACAGATGTCCAGACAGGTCTTGAATATCTCCAGAGAAGGAGACTATCCCTGATGCTTGTTCTGAAAGCAAAGGAAAACTCTGGTTTGAAGGGAGAGGAGAATCTTCATATTCTCCTGAACTAAACCTTCGAAGGTGCTGCATGGCTGAGAGGGCAGAGCTGTGTATTTGCAAGCAGAGTGTATATATATATATACATATATATATGTTTATGGGCATATAGCAGAAAAAGTTTTGTCTCAAACTCTGATTTTATATCCCTTACAGAGCTGACTCTCTTGCAACATTGAAGAGTCCTGAACATTTTGCAGGGCACTGCTGTTTTTGTGATGGATAATATTGAATCAGTGGGTTGTAATTCAGAATTTGCTGCTTGTTTGGGGTGTTTTGCCTTGAGCTTGAGTACAGCTGGTGCGGGCTTCTTAATAATAATACAGGGATCACTTTCTGTAATGAAGCAGATAATACATGACTGTGACACAGTGCCAAAGTCTTTGAATGCTCTGGTGGTTTGCAGCTCAAATATTTATATTACTATAGTAAATTATTTGCCAAACTGAAAAAAAACCCAAACTGTACTTAGAATAAGAGACTAGCAACTGAACCTTTGTCCTATGGGCTACACATGCCAAGTGTTATGTATGCTTAGCAATATTAAAATAGCTGATAACAGACATGGTTTCTAAGAGTGGTGTAATGAACTAAGTCTGGTTTTGGCCTATGGGGATTCTGTGATGGCTAAGAAAAGCTGACTGGAACTCCTAATAATGGAACTACCCATCTACCCATGCCTTATGCACTTGAATGTCCATGTGTTTGAAATTATCCACTGGATCTGGGGACAAGTGGATGGGGTTGAAGTGACAGACAGGTGTGTGCGTGCACATGCACACACCCCCCAACCCCCACTCCAACCCCATCCTGATCACATAAATCTTGCCTGTTAAAGAAACAAGGCTAAAAATACCTTTGAATGTGAATCCAGGTCAAACATGATGTTGACTATAAAATCTAGCATGGTTTTATTCACCTAATGTAGATTTCTTTTTTTTGAGAAGAACCCAGAAGACACACTGAAGGCAGAACGTTCTTACAAGGATATCACTGCCTTGAACTGTTTTCAAAAACAGTCTTTGAAAGGTCTTAAGACATACAGTTGGGTCAGTGAGTGCTCAAATACATAATAGAGGCTGAATTTTGCCTTGAAGCTCAAGGATGTTATTTTAAGACCCTTTAAGAAACAAATCTTGTCCACAATGATTTTGAACTTTATACTTGAGATAGTTTTAGGAAACAAGCTTTCCTGTAACAGATGTTTTCATAGAGCTGAAAGGATCTAAAATAAATTCTAATACTGTGATTTCTGGCTACCACATTTCATTTGGGAAACTGTGGTGCCAACAACTGGGCTACACTGTGTGGTAGCAGTGAATATTTTGGCACTGTAACTCCTTCAGAACTGGATTGTGTGCATGAGATCAGTGGTGTAAGCATTATTCAGCCCTTGGGAGTCTCATTTATACTTACTTCACTAATGTCCTTAATATGCCCTTTTGTTAAGTTAACCCTTATTTGCACAACTCATTTTAAGACATTTAAGGCATTTTTTCTTCAGTGCCTGGTGCAGACATGGGGCATCTGAACAAGCTGTAACTTGTGGTTATGCAGTTCTCCATGGATTTTCTGCCTATCTGGTACATCTTGTCTGCACTAATGAACACAAAGTAGGACTTTACTTCAAGTTCCTCACAACCACTCCACTCTCTAAGACGACATACTCAAGAAGAAGACACTGGCTGTTTTCAGTGTGGCTTTGCTACACCTCACTTGCAGTTTGTTTTTAATCATCCTCATGCATGATTTACTGTTCCCTTTCTATCATGTTACTTTTTCATTGTTGTTTCCAGCAGGCAAAAAGCTTTCAAAGGGTTCTTTAGGGTTTTATGTATTGTTTGGCTTAGATATTGGGCATGATTTATTCAGAAATGTGTAATAAATACACAGCTCCTCTTGTTTCTGATTGTTTGCACAGTCGACGGATTAATGGATGACGAATGAATTCTCTGTTCTAGATGGAGTTAGGGAGGGTGTGTGCGTGCAGGTGGGATTTCGAAGGTCATATGTAAATGCTTGTGAGCTCATTCAAGCCCATGGAGGTGCACAATTTTATACCAGTAAGTAACGTGGTTGTTTAACTCAGAGACTTCTTGGACGTCTTTCCTGGTAGTGGCTTTGCGCACTTATCCCTGATTATGCGATATATATAAAATACTTCTGTCTTCAAAGATGTATGCTTATAAATGGTTATTTTTAGTTTGTAGATATTGGGTTCTTTTGATCAGTAGCACCTACTGTGGCTGAAGAAGGCCCTGGTTTTAATTGCTTGTCTTTTTTGCTGGTGCACTGGGACAAGGAGTGCTGCAAGAAGGGGTTTTAATAGTTTAGCCTGTCTGCTGTAAGGCTAAGTCTCTGAGCAAGTCTGTGTGCTCCAGGGGATGTTTAGGAGTACATGTTCAATAGAACTTTTAATTTTATAGATAACAAATTGTGAATCTCAGTGCCACTGTTGTTGAACAGCGGTGTCATCCAGAAGCCTGAAATGTCTCCCCTCGCAGATGTGAGGGAGTCCCACTGCTTCCTCTGCAGAGGGTCCTGACCTACTGCATTCTGTGCCCTGCAAAACGTTCACGTGGGCAGGAGGGTGAACAACTTGGCCCCTGCACCTTGTCCGTCGGCGTGCTAATTCTGGTGCATGGGGAGGCATATGCTGTGACGTGTGCAGGCAGATCTCTCGCAGCTTGCTCAATTCCTGGAGCAGCAGGGAAGCGGGCAAAGTAGTGGTGGGCTGCCAAGTCACAGCCTGCTAGCTAGGTTGCTTGAGAGTTAGCACAAACCTCCTTATTCCCTACAATGGAGTAAACCGCTTGGTAATGTCTTCTCTGACCCTAGCAAAGGTCTTAAGGAGGCAGCTCTGTAGCTTACATTGGGTTGTGATAGCTTTGCCTGATTTTTGCCCGTTTGCATATTGTGCTCCAGATCTGCAAACAGTGTTGTGTTTGCCGTAGTGATTCCAACCTATGTATTTCTTCCAAGAAATCTTTGGAAGCTGTGATCAATGTTGGGGACGTCTGTCTCCCTACATCCGTGGACCCTGCACTGGGCTATTGCACAAGAGGCTGTGCAATATATTCTTCCAAAAAAACTGCTAATGAGAACAAGTGAATCAAAAGAGAGTTATTAGTCATAGGTTTCCTGTAGCAGTCTCTTTCAAGGAGCACTGGCTGCTTTTCAACAAATAAATAAAAATATCAGATACAATTAAATCAAATTCTTAAGGACCAGCTCAGCTTCAGCCATTTGCTCTGACCACTTCTGAAAGCTTGGCATGCATCACTTGCATGGGAGAGCAGTGCCAGAGCTGTGAAAAGCCCTATGCATCTTAACTTTTCTCCTGTGCCTTACCCATTTCCCACTTACACAAACTGTGTTTAAAGCTTTTTAGAGGGACTGTCATTGCACACAGTAAATGCTAAGGCATTAAGGGCAGACAGGATTCTGTTCCTAAATCCTGCTTTGAAAATCCCTTCATAATATGCCCCTAGAAGAAACCCCTGGTTTGTTTATTTGGATTTGTTCTTTGGCTGTGGCTGGATGCCCAGTCATGGGCTAGAATCAAACTGGCCAGGTACCAAAACAGAGCAATTTTCAGCTCCATGTAAGTGACTTCAGTTCATTTTGGCCATATCTCAGCAGCATTTCCCAGAGCCAGTCATTTGTGCTTCAGCCGGCTGGGGTGCAAACTGGACTCTAGCTTGCCTGGGTGAGCCTGCCAAGGAAAGCATTAGCTAAGCAGAAACAGCTTGTAGCTGAGGGCAAAGGTGAGCATGCATTAAGCATCCACATCTCGATACCAAAAGGATGCAGCTACAATCAATATGGGAAAGGGGACTGGGCAGACAGACAGACAACTGCCTGAGGTGACCCAGGAGTGCTTGCCACACTGCTTGCTGAGAAAGGTCTCTTGTCTCCCTGCATTACACCTCCCTGTTTTGACTGAGGTGCAGAACAAATGCACAACAACCCATCTATATGGCCTTGACAACATTTTTCTGTTTTGTGGCACTGCTTTGTTGTGCTTGGAAAGACCTTGAATGTGTCAGACCACTGTGTGTATCTCAGCCCCAGGCAAGCAGAGGTATTTGTGCAGCTGGCTTTGCGGTTCCCCTCTCCCTAACGTGCAGGCCGGGGCACCTTCCTAAAAAGAGAATTCACTGCTGAATCACAGCTGGGAGACAGGAGACCGAAATTCTTTCTTTGTCTCTAGGAAGGAGAGGGCAGCAGAGGTGGGGAGGAGACCTTTACCCCTTTAGCACTGGCTGGTGTAGCTTTCTGATCCTGTGGTGTACAACATGGCAGTGTTTGTATTGCTCCTGTGTTCCCATTTAGATTAGAGCTTGACCAGGGTGACCTGCATTTCCAAATCTTATTTTCAACATAGGTGGTGCAAGTCTTGCTCTGGCAGAAGCCCTGCTGAGTCCAGGAGTAAACAGGACAGCGTTTCTTACAGTTTTTACAAGGGATGGTCTTATCAGAGTTTTTGGACTTCACCTGTATATGCACAATCCCTTCTTGTTCCTACAAGGCTTTACCACTTCAGTAAATTCTGTCTATAACACTGCTTCCCCCCCTTCTTCCCCCATGAGCTCTAGATAACATGATAAAATGGACTTGACTTCCAGTTACAACTGGTTTTCTTTTCAGACTGTGTTTCCTATCTGTTTCTGCACTGGCAAAATCTTGGACTGTGGGCCTTGAAGCTGTAAGACTGAACATGAGAGATACCAGTCCTGTGTTTCCCTGAGTGTTGGCAGCATTCAGAAGATTGGATTTACAACTTCAGCTCCATATCTACCAAATGCCTGTTTGGCAAAGTGGCTTTCTTGAGTGATGCCCTGACTCTGGATTCAGCTCAGTTCTGCTTGGTGGCACTGGTTTGTGGAAGAGGTAGCTTCCTTCTCCTGCAGTGGGGTCAGGCCCAGCCAGGAGACACCTTGGGTGTTGGCATGAGGCATACAGGCCTTTAGCAGTCCTGGCTGCTGATAGTGAGAGGCAGCTCTAGCAACATGGAATGCCTGGAGTGTAATGCTTGTTTCTTTTAGTTACCTCCTACTTTGGTTGTTCCAGGACAAACAACCTCTGAGCCCATTGGCATGGCAGTAGCTTTGGTCACTTGTGGAAATTTGGGACTATGGGAGCTCAAAACCTCTCCCTTTGCATGGGAAGGCTGAGATAAACCTCACATTTTGAGCTCCAATCTAGTGTCTCAATTGAATCTTTCCCATTTCTCATTAACTGTGGAGCTTCAGAAGTTAAACAGAACAGTTGTTCTTTCTTTGTTGCTCTCACATTCGGTCTCATTCCAACTCCCTCAGGGAAAAACCAAATGCCATGTGCAGTTCACTGCTGTGTATTACATTTATTGCCTTGGTCTTGCTCTCTCTCAGAGCATGAGCCCAGCCAACCAACTTCTTATCAGTTTGACAGGCTGTGACTGTTGTCCTGGTGACCAGTGTAGTTGCACTATCATCACGCACAGGAGGCAGCAGAAGGGATGCCTTGACCTGTGGGTGTAGCTGTGCGTGCACATGATATCACAGAATCACAGAATCACAGAATTGTAGGGGTTGGAAGGGACCTCGAGAGATCATCGGGTCCAACCCCCCTGCCAAAGCAGGCTCCCTAGCTCATATTGCTCAGATAGGCGTCCAGGCGGGTCTTGAATATCTCCAGAGAAGGAGACTCCACCACCCCCCTGGGCAGCCTATTCCAGTGCTCAGTCACCCTCACTGTGAAAAAGTTCTTCCGCATGTTGGTGCGGAACTTCCTATGCTCCAACTTGCAGCCATTGCCCCTTGTCCTATCCCCACAGACCACTGAAAAGGGGCTGGCTGATTCCCCCTGCATCCCCTGCTTCAGATAATTATAAACTTTGATTAGGTCCCCCCTTAGTCTTCTCTTCTCAAGGCTGAACAGTCCCAGCTTACTCAGCCTTTCCTCATAGGGGAGATGCTCTAGGCCCTTAATCATCTTCGTAGCCCTTCTTTGGACTCTTTCCAGGAGATCCCTGTCCTTTTTATACCAAGGAGCCCAGAACTGGACACAATACTCCAGGTGGGGCCTGACCAGGGCAGAGTAGAGAGGGAGGATCACCTCCTTTGACCTGCTGGCTACACTCCTCCTGATGCATCCCAGGATCCCATTGGCTCTCTTGGCCACAGAGGCACACTGCTGGCTCATGGCCAACCTGTCATCTACCAGGACCCCCAGGTCCTTCTCCACTGAGCTCTTCTCCAGCAGGTCATCCCCCAGCCTGTACTGATACAAACAGTTGTTCCTTCCCAGGTGCAAGACTTTACACTTGCTTTTGTTGAACTTCATCTGGTTTCTCACTGCCCAGCTCTCCAGCCTGTCCAGGTCTCTCTGGATGGCAGCGCAGTGCTCCTGCGTGTCAGCCACTCCTCCCAGCTTTGTATCATCGGCGTACTTGCTGAGGGTGGATGTTATTCCCTCATCAAGATCGTCAATGAAGATATTAAACAGGACTGGACCCAACACTGAGCCCTGGGGAACACCGCTGGTAACAGGCCTCCAGTCAGATTCTACTCCACGAATCACAACCCTCTGGGTTCGGTCCGACAGCCAATTCTCAACCCACCTCACTGTCCACTCATCTATCCCATGCTTTCTCAGCTTTGCTATCAGGATGTCATGGGAGACAGTATCAAAGGCCTTGCTGAAGTCAAGGTAGATGACATCCACTGCTCTCCCTCCATCTACCCAGCCTGTCATGAGATCGTAGAAGGCTATGAGGTTGGTCGAGCACGATTTCCCCTTAGTGAATCCATGCTGACTACTCCTCATGACCTTCTTCTCTTCCAATTGCTTGGAGATGGCATCCAGAACAAGCTGTTCCATTACCTTTCCAGGGGCAGAGGTGAGGCTGACTGGCTTATAGTTACTAGGTTCCTCCTTCTTGCCCTTTTTAAAGACTGGAGTGACATTGGCTATCCTCCAGTCTTCAGGCACTTCTCCTGTCCTCCAAGACCTGTCGAAGATGATAGAGAGCGGCTCAGCAATCACCTCCGCCAGCTCCCTCAGCACACGTGGATGTAACCCATCTGGGCCCATGGATTTGTGTGCATTAATCCCTTTGAGCTGCTCCTGGACCTCCCCTACTTGAACCAGAGGGAAATTCTTCATTTCCCAATCAGTCCTACTCTCATCCAGTGTCTGTGGGTCCCGGGGGGCCTTTGAAGTGAAGACCGAAGCAAAGGCGGCATTCAATATCTCCACTTTCTCAGCATCCCCCGTAACCAGGACACCCTCCTTATTCAGCAAGGGACCTACATTATCCCTGGACATCCTCTTACTGTTCACGTGTCTAAAAAACCCCTTTTTATTATCCTTTATGTCCCTTGCCAGCTTAATTTCCAAGAGGGCTTTAGCCTTCCTAGTTGCATCCCTACAGGCCCTGACCACATTCCTGTATTCTTCCCAGGTGCTCGGACCCTTTTTCCACGATTCATAGATCTTCTGCTTCTCTTTGAGTTTGCTCAATAGCTCCCTGTTCATCCATGCAGGTCTTCTGCCTCTCTTTCCCCATTTCCTCCTCAAAGGGATGCATCGTTCCTGTGCTTGGAAGAAGTGCTGTTTGAATGCTAGCCAGCTCTCGCAGGCTCCCATTCCTTCAAACAGCGTAGCCCACGGGATAGCCCCCATTAAGTGGCGGAGGAGATCAAAGTTAGCTCTACCAAAATTCAGGGTAGCTATCCTACTTATATGCCAGTAAGTCGCTGGGATACAGGAAGATAAGATTCAAGTCTTGGCCTATGTATGTGAAAGGTGAAGCAAAACCAAAATGGAGAAGCATGCAAAGTTAATAGCTATAAAAGAAGAAATGAGAATGTGTGTAGGAGTTGCAAATGTTCAGCTCTTCTCAGCATCTGATCCACGTACCATTCAGCTAGTGCATTTGTATTTGAGAGGTACTTGCTTGCCAACCTGCTGTCTCTTTGCCTTTCTGTCTTTTTCTACCCACTCCCCCATTTCTTCGGTTTATGGACATGAGAAGGAATAATGTTAGTAACACTTCTGAGTCACGTTTTCCATCTAGACACGCTGTGCTTAATCCATTCACATGCACATTCCTCAACAATGTCAGCTCCAATTCACTAATTGCTCACGTGAATTGATCGCACTGATTTTGTGGTGCCCTGTCACAGATTATCTCCTAGGTGCCAACAGCAGGCTCTGCTTTGAACAGCATACAATACGAGTGGAAGACAGGGAACAACAGATGGAAAGAGATGGGTATGGGAGTGCAAAGAAACAGTGAGGCATCATTACTCAGCAAATAGGCAACGGTGTCAGCTCACCAGCTGCCTAATGCTTTGGACAGCTTTTGCAGGCTATGCAGCATGTTCTTGTTTTAGCATTGGCTGCTTTGCTTGGATATTGTCAGCTTTCAGCCACTGAAGACAGTCTGGGATGGGGTAGCCTAGATAAAACCAGACCGTGGCTAATGCAGGCTGTATGTTAGTTAGGGGATAAGAACATGCTCAGGCCTTTTACCTTTGAAAGGCTTGTAACAAACCTGCTGGTTTGTGTGCTGTGTAGGGACAGCTTTAACCTGCTGGGGTCCAAGAGGCTCACATGCCCTGTGTTACATGTGCAGCAACATGGTGGTGTAGCTGTGGTTGCTGTGGGAAGGAAGTGCCTGGTTAATCCCCAACCCAGCTAGTCTTCCATGGCTAATTGAGAGATTAATCTGGTTGGTTTGCTGTAAAAGCTGGCCTTTCTGAACACTTACTACCAGGAATAGCTCCACAGACATCAACAGAGTCCTGCACTAGACCAAATTCTGGGGGAAGGTACATCTGATCTGCTGCTTGTCTTGTTTTTCTTACATATTTACGCCCTTAGCATTGACCTTGCCCGCTTTGCTTATCTGCGACCTCCAGAGGCCTTGCAGCAGATAGGGTGCTCCACTAGACCTGTCCACCCTCTGCTTACAGCTGTGTATCTCCAAACAGCCTGCACAGGGAGGGGGGAAATTCTGTGGGAAGCACTGGAACAGGGAGCTGATGCAGCAGATCTGTCTCCTGGGAAGGTCTCTAAGGCAATGATGCTTCACTTCATGGCAGGCTGTGTTTCAGGGTGGTCGGCAGGGAGAAGGGTTTTGCTTGTGGATGACATGAGTCAGCCCCCATGGCAGGGCTCAGGGTGGGAGGTGCCACATCTCCCTGAAGGATCAGAGCCCTGCTGACTAAGGAGGAGAGGTTTAATGATGTGGGATGGAGCTTCTGTCATGTAAAATTCATGGTGGTAGCAGGCTATCCTAAATAAAACATTGCCTTCCCTGAAAAAGACACAAAGTCTTAATTTCATACTTGTAAAAAAAATGCAAAACAACACCCAACAAAGAAAGGATGTTTAAAGAATGAGGGTATTCAGGACTGTATTGCATGTGCCAGTCTGATGTGACCCTGAATCTGTTCTCACAGCAGCTTTGCCCTGGAATGACACATGCATGTTGCCCATGAGGAAACGCAGCAGTGAGGGGAACATGGTTTTGTTAGGGGAGGAGAGGACTCTGCTTTGTGCTTAGCAGAAACAGAGGAGATGCATTTCTGTCCTCTGCAGCAGCTTCATCCTCTGGGGTGGCTCTGTGAGGTTCAGTGACGGTGCATGGTGCTGGTGGGCAACAGAGCAGGCCTACTGGTCCAGGGCTCTTGTTACCCGACAGCTGATAGCCTGGTTCCCATTACACCTCTGCTTTCTGTTTGCCTACCTGCCTGTGCCTATTGTCCTGCACACCTTAGTGCTTCTTCTGTTACTGAAATCAGTCTGTTTTCCTTCTGCTGCTCATAGCCCTCCTAGGTCTTGTGTATACTGAAATTTCTAAGGGACTTGGGAAAGTCCTGTGTACCTTGAGGTACTAAGGCACAAGGCACAATTATGTGGCCTATCCTTTGTAACACAAGTTCTTCCTCAGGGAAGCCTGAAAAATGAAGAAGAAGCCATTGTTTGTTGTTGTTACAAAAGGCTCTTGAGATAAATAGGAATCTGGCACCGACGACTAACTGTAATTTCAGGAGGGTGACTGAGATGACTGGAAAGCAGTTTTTGCAACTAATGAGCAGTGAATAATTGCTGCCTTTGGTTCTTTTTCAACACAGTTATTAGGTTGCTGGTTTTAACAGTAAGATAGAGAATGCATGTGTCACTGACTGATAAAGTAATATTTTATTTTTTTTTATTAATTGATCCCCAAAGAGTATAGTTACAGAAAAATCAGTGCACAAAAAGGCACAGGGTTCATAAGCCGTGCAGCTGACCTTGTGGCCTCACAGACGGTATACATCTGATTTTGTTCATGTTATAGTCAGAAGGCTTGTGGGCCTAGAGACTAATTTCTGACACATTTTTTGGTGGTTAATTTCTGGAAATTTAGGCTATGGTTCATCTGCTCTAAAATGCATACTTTGAGCCACTCATTCTGAATTCCTTCTGTTGATGGAGAGAATTAGGTGGTGCTGGTATGCTGCTTAACTGGTCTGTTCTAGATGTCTGCGTTTGTTCACTTGACAGGAAGGCACTGCCTATGCCCATGCCTTTTTTTTTTTGTTATCTAAGCAGTCTGGATTATCATCAGAGGTGCAGATTTCTTCACACTGGCCATGCAGATTTAGCAAAAGGATTCACATCCCCAGAACTTGAATCACCTGTTAACTCATGCACTGGGCAAAGACTTTAGATTCCACAGACAGGCCAGATGAAAATCAGGCAGGTAGAGACCTGGACAGTGGAGGGTCCCTGTTACATCCCAGCCATAGGGGCCCTCTTCCCCTTGAGGGGATCCACCCTGGCTTGTTTGTTCAATGGGTTTGCGACTAACCTGCTGAATGAAAAGCTGGTTCAGGATTTTGTTGCTTTGAGTTGATTTGTTTGTGCCAAGGAGGTAAGAAGAAGTCTCAGAAAATAAACTTGAACAAGTTTTTTGTTGCTCAGCCTGGCTCTCCTGGTGACCTAGGTCTAGCTGCTGAGGTCTTGGGTCTACCCTTGCAGGAGCGATGAAAATCTAAGCACAGTGTTTTCTGTCATCCTTCAAAC
Organism: Porphyrio hochstetteri; assembly: GCA_020800305.1. Lineage (NCBI taxonomy): Eukaryota > Metazoa > Chordata > Aves > Gruiformes > Rallidae > Porphyrio > Porphyrio hochstetteri. Next base: position 60,163,424 of record CM036908.1, on the reverse strand, counting down.
TGCCTGATTCCCCACCTCCCATAACCCCCAGCACCTTTTCTGCTCCATATCCTTGTCCCTTGTTCCCTGTAACACTGTCCTGCCTTTTCACAGCCTCTCCATTCTCTTTGCTTTGGTTTGCTGGCAGCTACATGTGCTGTGCTTTGCTTTGCTTTGCTGACCGCTGAGGCATGCGACCTGTGAAGTCTCTTGATTGAGTCTGACTTTGCCTTTTAGAAAGAGGCCTGAGATCTCAGTAACCCACCCAAAGAAGTGAAAAAATCAAACCACCCCAAACAAGACAGACAGGAAAATATAGAGTGGATCTGTCTGTGCGCTCATAAATAAAAGTCAGACAATCACATGGCTTTCTAAAAATAACACCCACAGCAAGTGCTTCAGTAGGAATAATACTGACCTAGTTTGCACGTTGCCCACATGCAAAGGATAACTTGGTGAGGAAAAGCCAATTGCCTGATGTGGTATTTGCATTTGCTGAACCAGATCTGAATTGAGAGGTAGTTAATTAGGTCTTATATTCTCTCAGCAGCCCCTCTGGAGGTTTCAGGGAGGAGGAGAAGGGGGAATACTTCGCTGGCAACATGGACCACAGCAGTAATCTACCTTCTGTGTGGGCTGGGTGTGTGGGTTGTGCCTGTGTGGTGCAGTCAGTGAGGGTCTGTGTGAGTACCCTGGTTCCGGCCAGGCCAGAATTAACCTCCCCAAGCAGCCAGCCCAGGTGAGCTGAGTTAGCCGGGGCTGTTCCCACAGCACCTGACATCACTTCCCCGTAAAAGGGGCTGGTTGGGGAGGGGTGCTTCTGGGTGCCTCTGAGGCAGTCTGAGTGTGGCCAGCATGGTGGGTCTGTTCTTGTGTTGGGCAGTACTCTAATAATTGGGTCAGTAAGATGCTCTGTGTTGTCAGTGGGTGTGAGTATAACTGGCTGTTATTGTTCTACTTTCACGGTGATTTTGTCAGTAAACTGTCCTTATCCCAACCCATGGGGGCTCTGTCTGCTTCCTCTCTGGGAGTGAGTGGCATGTGGTGCTCAGCTGCTGTTTGGGGCTGAACCACCACAGTGAGCAGAAGTCCTCTTCTGTAGGCACAGTCCAGCATGTTTGTATTTGAAGAAAGGGCAGAATATCTCTGTGATCAGAGGACCTGAATTTAAGTATGTCACTTTAGCTTTCTGTTGTGAGGCAGATCAAAACATTTTGGTATTGAACGAAACCTTCCTTGACTATCCAGCTCCTGCCCACCCCAGGGACTCAGTCTGTGCAGCTGTCCTTGTCCCTGTGGCCAGCGCTGCAGCACAGCCCTGGGGTGGGAGCTTTACTTGGTGGGCCTGAGAGCGTCTTGCACTTGGCCCCTGCCTGTGAGCTCATTCTCATCCCACCTTGGGAGATGCTACTTGGGTGCTGGCCTGGACCTGGCCCTGCTCCCTGTGGGCAGCTCAGCATCAGTTACAGTAGCTGTGAAGGGCTGGCATCCCTTACAGTGATGAACATCCTCAGGGTCCCCTGAACACTTTCATGGTGAGTATTGTTGGTTAATATGAAAGGTTCCTGGGCCCAGCTGATGGAGGAGCCTGCTCGGATCCTGGGGAGATGAGGAATGTGACTGTAGACAAAATGGATCTGTAGCAGAGGCAGGAAGCAAAGGTCTCTCAGATCCTTATTTCAGGGCTGACCAGCCTTTCTGTTCCTCTGAGCCACATACCACCATCATTACATTACTGAGTGCCACAGGATGTGCTTTCTGCTTCTTGAAGAAATGGCAAATGGAGCACTGTCCATTGGTAGGACATGGCATTGCCTCATCAAGGCATCCCTAGCTTCCCAGGGATGATGGATGCACACTGTGCCTGCAGCTGGATCCCGTTGTGACCCGTCAGCGCAGGGCTCAGCAGACCTCACCAACTTATTTCCCTTTGGCATGATGTGAGCCATCAGTCCTTGATCCAGTGCAGCCTCACTGGGGCAGGAGCTGCCTCCAAGCTTCCAGAAAGCCTCAGGGGGCTTGCTCAGGACCAGCAAGCTGGCCACCACGCTGTGCAGTCATGCCCTCTGTGGCTTTGGCACATCTCAGCTTCTCCATGGAGCCGTGGCTGCCTGGCCTGCGATGTGCTTAGGGCTGCAGTCCTTTCCAGGCTCTGAAATGAGAGCAGAAGAGTGTCAGGGAGTACTTTGTGTGGATAGAGATAAAGCTTTTTTATGACTAATAGATGCTGTCACTTTCCCTTAAGATTATATATGTTTTCTTCCCCTCTCTCATAAGCAATACATGAATTTCTGAGTCTCTGAACAGCCTCAGTGCTGGGAAGTGCTCTCATTCAGGCAGGGAATCTAGGTCAGCTGCCCGTGAGAATAGATCAAGCCTTCATTGAATGCAGTGGACAGGCCTTCAGCAGAATGGGGTTTTTTCCTGGCTTGTTTTGTTCATAATGAGCTCTGAAAGTTGACAGGCATTTTTTGGATGGCAGCTATAGCTTCCTGCCAGCAGGCTAGATGCAGACATTCAGTGCATCACAGGGGAAAATCAATTATATGAAATATTAATTGTGATTTTTTTTTTTTTTTTTTTTTTTTTTAACCCAAGATGGGACACTCAACAGTGAAGATCTGTACCTACGTTCAGGAGGGTCTGATTCATAGGATGATACCTTGTGGAGATGAGGCTTAATTTTTTTCCTCTGATTCCACACCTATAAATAACTGCTCTTACATATGGCATCTAATTATTTAATTGTATATGCAGATTAGATAGTCATTTACATGCTGTCATCAATGACAGCAACTAATAGCACTGGCAGCTATTTCCAGGCACATATGGTAATGCCAAAGGTTTTAAATATCAGTCAGCACCTGCCATACATATCAATATCTCTCCCCATCTTTTCCCTTCAAAAATGTTAGGATAAATTAATATCACAGTGTGCATCTGCTGCTTCTTGGAACTAACGGTACCACGGCAGATCTGTTGTTCTGTATCTTGTGTAAGACTACAGTCCAGCTTGGAGGTCATCGTTTCTCTGTGTGTGACAGCCCCTCAAGACTGGGAAGCGAGAGGAAAGTGTTAACATGCTTTCTCTCAGTTGTATTCACACATGCAAAGACTGGGGGAAGGCAACTGCAGACATGAAGGACTCGGGTCCCACTTGTCCAAAGTGGGATCCATCACCATTTTGATTCAGAAGGTAATTACAGCTCTTTGGCTTTCCCTTCATGTAGACCTAAACCCAGGGTGAGGTTAGTAGGAATAAGGGCTAGGGAGTGCCCTGTTCATCTTCCTGTCCTCATCACCAAAGTCAGTGCAGGCATCTTTTTTCTTGATGTAACACAGAAGCACGAAAACTTACGTTTTGCTGCCACTTTACCCATTTTGCCACTTTAAGGTATATTTAACTGGGAAAAGTGTGGTAACTGACACCTCAGTGAGCATGCAGCCAGTGTTGGGCTTGGAATCTCCCCATTAAAACCTGGTGCAGAAAATGCTATTAAACCCCCATTCATTCAAATAAACAAGCTTCAAGGCAGCTGCCTTAAAATCCAACAATTCCATGCTGTGTCAAGATCAGCTGTATGAAATCGCTGTGCAGTTTGTGTGATTTTCAGATGTTATTGACTCCAAGGCATTTGTTGCCATGTAGCCACGGAGCATACAAACATCACTCCACACCACTCTTTCCTGCTCACTGAACAGATGTGTACAGCTAAGAGAATGAATATTCTCTTGGGAATGAAAGGAAATAGTAATTTGCTTAAATCCTTTGTTGGAATGTGGCCTTAATGCTATTTTATTAATTGAGTTTCAAGAGTCTGAGCTCTTGATGGCCAGTAAGTAACATGTGCTGGTGATCTAAGGTCTAATGGTATAGATAATGTGCTTGTTCATGATGGGAGGGGGGTGGAAAAAAAGCCTGGTTCCTTTTTAAAATTTGCTTGATAATTTAGAAAGATCCTCACAAGTTACCTAATTTTGATTCCTCGAACCACATCTATCTCCCTTGCAGGGAAAACTTGCTGTGAGCGATGAACGCTGGCAGAGTGGTTGCGATGAAGGCGGCAGAGGAACGGGGCCAATGTGCTGACAGTGGGAGCTGCGCAGCTCTCTGGAGCTGGGTTAGTGTCTCTGAATCTTTTTATAGTGCTCCCTCCACTATGCTGAGAAGTGGGAAGCAGCAGAAGGATGAGATACATCCTGATACTGGCAGCAGATGAAGGCATTACAAACGCTCTTCCTTTCCCTTTCCTTCTCCTTGCCTGTATCTGATGCCTGCCCCTCCACGTTCTGCCTGCCTCTTGCTTTGTCACTCTTTCTTTCATTCCTGTGAGAGAAAATCAGGTCAGAAAATGTTGAAGACTCTCAGAAAGCTTCCACATCATGTAGCAGTGCTGAATTTTCTAGTGCCATGTCTTCTCTAAATGCTTTTCTGGTTTTGGGAGAAAAGAACAGTGGTGGAGTGAAAAGTTTGATTCCTGTGTACTTGGGAGGCCTGCTTTATTTGTCCTGAACTCGTGCTGATAAAAATTCAGTGTTTCTCTTTGTGCTCACACAGAGTTCCTCCCCAGGGTATTTTTCTGAAACAGTTTGAGCAGATAACTGGCTTTCCCCTCGGACTCTTTTGGGTTCCTCTTGCTATAGCTGACCCCACACTGTACCTAGCTAGCTCCAGTGGTTAGAGATTGCAAAAATCTTTCAAAACTGACCCTTTTGCAGTGTGACATGGCAACTTCTTTGATATTCTCAGCTTTACCAGGGCTAGTGGCTAAACCAGCTCCTGGCTCGCTGCGGGGTGGGGATGGAAGTGACAGGAGGAGATGCTAGGTGCTGAGTCTTCCTGCAAATGTGATTTATTTGTGTGTCTATACAGAAGCTGATCTCCTTTCTCTCACCTCCTCTCCTGAATAACTTGTCTGCCTTGTCAGAATATTCAACAATGAGGACAAGGGCCCTGAGCTGTATGTCCCATCCCACACAACTCCTTGGCAGTGCAGGTCCATGGAGTGTTCCTGCTGTAGTTTCCAGACAGAGATACCTGCTGTGAGCACTGAGTGGAGAAATGGTTGAATTTCGACCTTGAGTTAATGTTTAAACGTGCGCCGCTCCTGTCTAAGAGGTCTGGGGTTGTCCTGGAAGCCAGTCTGTAGTTATGAGTTTTAGCCTCCAGATGGTGCCTGACAGATGTGCCCACGGAGCTGTGCTGGTACCATGGGGTGAAACACAGGAAATGACACAATGACCAGCCTGTGGCAGCAGGGAAATCATGTAAATGATGTAATGTGAATTTTCGGTCCCAAATCTCTGCATATGCTGCTCCATGTAGGTACAGATGTGTGTAGGAAGTTTCTTGCAAAGTTGAACCTGAAGTTTTACTGCTGGAAAGAATCTATGTAAAAATGCACAGAGGAATCCTGTCAATCTAAGCCAAATGAAAAGACTTGAATAAAATAATTTCAGGCTCCTCTGTCCAAATGGAGATGGAATATTCATGATACAAGCTTTCAACAAGAAAATCCTCTGGATAAAATCATGAATTGTCTTGAAAAGAGACATGGTGATGGTTGAAATAATGCATTCTTTACCACCCTAGTGAACAATATCCATGGTTTATTTTATCAAAAAGCTCTTTCCAACCCAGGGAAAACATTTAAGTTGTACTTTTCCTCCAGTGGACCTGCCCCTGTAGCTTTCCTTGGATAACTCTTTGGTTAGGTCTTGGGATTAGAAACCAAGCTGCTGTGTGGCTGCTCTTCTGGGGATGTGACCAGACTGACACCTGTAGCACTGCGGTGGTTTCTGTGGCAGAAACCTTTCCCTGAGCTGCTGCAAACAGAGCCTGCAGGACTTGGGCTGAAGTAACAGGAGATAAGACGTGAAAAACTATTTCTGGGATAGTTTTCCTTCATATTTTCCTCATCCCTTTTGAGGCAGAGAGGCCAGGTCACCTGTCCTTCAAGCCCCTTCTGGTCGCAGTACACTTTGCAGTTTGGCATAGGGCGTATATTGTTTATACAGAGGTGTCATGGTAGGAGAACACGGTGAGACAGTATCTACTCTCCACCTGCTGCCCACACAGGACTCCAGAAGCCCTGGAAAACACAGATTTGGTCAGCCTGTCTCGCTTTGTGGCCCTGATGTTTTCCATGCCAGCTGTTTTCCCTGATACCTTCTTGTCCATGGAGAAATTGGAAAATAGCCTTCAAACCTTTACAGGAACTTCCATGTCCTGCCCAGCCCACTCTGTAGCAAGCGGGGGGCCTTCTACCAAACTGGGGTGCATGGGGAGAGGGGATGGAGCCCATCAGCTCTGTCCCCTCTCTGAGCAGGGTCTGTGGGCTCCCTTCTCTCCCGGTGTCCCTGCCAGTGCCACACGGAGGGCTGCAGTCCCTGTCCCTCCACACCAGTAATGCCAAATCGGCTGCTGGCTATTTCTGTGCCTCCCCACAGCTAAATATAACCTGGCTCTGAGCAGGGCCTCGGGTCTATTAAATAGGGGAAAATTAACGAGTTTGCTTTGAAATATTTCATTGTCCCAGTGTTGGGTTGAACCTCACCACTTATTTTTGTGGTCTGGAGAAACTCTTTCTTTAACCAGTCTGTGTTGTGTGCTACATACTCTGGTGGGTAACTTTTTCTCACTCTCCCACTGATGCTGAAGGAAAACAGGAGGGATCTGCAATGACTACAGTGTCCTCAGTCCTTGCTGGAGACCTGCAGGGCAAAATCAGGGTGTGGAAATTCCCAGCTTGGTCTCAGTTTCTTTACTGGAGGCTAAGCTGCTATATCAGAAGTATTGCTTTACTCTGCTTTACATGGATTGCAGGGATCTTTAGGCTTACTTTGAATGTACCTATTGCTTGGCTTTCTACAGTTCATCTTTAAAATTTTGGGGGGTTGTGATTTATTAACAATTACTGTTGTTACTCTTGTCAGAAGAGGAAACATCTTCCTTAAAGCAATGCTTGTTTCATTCTGGAAAAAAAAAAGCACCAACCCACTAGAATTAGGCAAAATCCCCAGGAATTAGCTAAAAATGTTCTGAAGGAATGGCAAAGTAGGTTACTAATTAAGTGAAAATTGAGGTCAGTTTGGAATGGGGTCCCCACAATCAGGAGGAAAACAGAGCCAGTGAAATTGTACATCAAGACCAAATATGTTTCAGTATTCAGGGTAGGGGAAGGGGCAGTGCTCAGTTCTTCGGGGAATTTATTCTTAGGACATCAGTGTGGTTTCTGAAACTGCTGGGGCCATGCAGCCTGTAAATCTGTCTGTCTGTCTCCTTCTAATAAACAAAATTCCTCCAGTTTCAGACAAATTGAGAGCAGGAGAGAAGTCTCAGATTGACCTCAGGAAAATGTGAAGAACATCAGCAGCTGAGCAGACCAGAGCTACTCAAGCGAACACCCTCAGTAAGAGAAAAGAATAAGGTTCCTCCTTTCCCTTTTGCTCCAACCATGGCAGTCGGGCAGCAGCAGTGGCTCCAAATTGTCTCCAAACTTGCAGCTCTTTTGCCCATTTTGGGTAACAGCGATGTTGGGAAGGCAAGGGGGTGCAGCTGGTGATGAGGCACCGTCAGGAAGCAGCTTCATTTCAGCTGTTGCTGTGGGAAGGGTTGCTTGTATTAAATATTTGTGCTGCTTTATTTACTCTTGCACACACACAGGTTAGCTGCAGAGTAAGCAGGGAATTTAGTGAGCAACAGGGGAAGAAAACCATCTCTGTGTACCTTCAGATTGAGTTGCCGGGTGGAGTCTCTGATAGCTAATAAAGGCTGAGTTCATGCCATGTTTTGTTCCTCAGCAGGAGCAGTGAAAGTCCCTCCTCTCTCCTCAGCCGTGTATTTTCACAAAGTGGTAAGGATGTACTATTTTGTGCCAGCCACCCCTCTGTCAGTTTGATTAAAACTAGTTTTAAATTTGGTTAAAACTGACTTAAAACTCACTCAAGTGCATTAGGGCAGGGGATCAGATGAAGAGGTGTATAACCTGTGGCTACATTGTCTTATGTCCTTAGGAAATGGGGTTATCCTCAGAAAATAAAAATAAATATAAGCTTTCCACAGCATGATAAAGAGCTAATGTTGCACAAATAGCAAAGTCACCTCTTGCATATGACCATCATGGCAATGCCAGTTGGCAGTGTCAGACTGGAGGGGAAGGGGCTTTTTGTTTGTTTGTTTAAAGCCCACCTTGCTTATAATACAGACTGGCTGTTCTTTGACTTCTGATGAAATCGAAGATGCTGTGTGTGGGTGGGGGAGCACGTTGTCAGACCACAGCATAGTTTCACAGAGTGCTTTTGCATGGCTTTATAACCTAAGGCACCACCATGTTTCTGTGCCACAAACTGCATGTTTTATCATCGCAGTTAATATGTTAATATTCTTTTCTGCCATCTTTCATGCCTTTGGTTCAGAGTGGTGGAGAGTGCCAGCATGTTCTGGAAACAGAGAAGGAGGTGGAAAAAACCCCCAGATCTCTCTCTCTGCAGATACGGCACATCCAGCTTGCCTGTTAGGATTCAAGTGCGTTTCATAGAACAGATGCTACTGAGCACAAAGTTTCTGTTGTTTATGCCTGACTGTGCTCATGTGGAGTCCCTGCAAAGCAAGCAGGGCATCACTGCATTGCTGGAATTGGAATATTAATGTAATCGGACTCTTGCAAAGTCATTTCATTTGAAGTGCTGATAGTCTGACTTCATCCGATTAGCATGCAGACCAAATGGCTATTGTTCCAGTTGGGCACACAATCCACTTATTATGAGGAGGTTTTATCTGTACAGGCAAAAAAAATGGGAAGCAGCAAGATAAAGCTTTAAGTCAACACAGAAACAATATAAAAATGTATCCAAGATATTCACTTGTTTAGTGAAAGATCCCGAAGACAAAGAGCTACAGTTTTTCCAAGATAGAAAGACAGTCTCCATGATGTGGGGAGGCTGTGGGCCTTTCCAGGAGCTCCAGGCAATGGGGGAAAGCCCCAAACACTGGGGGTGGTTCCAGAGGACCATTATCCAGAAGAGAAAATGCTTCTCTTTTTCAGTGAGCATAGCAAGGGTCAGGGCAGAAAGGAGAAGGACCCCAATAATGAACATCACATGGTGGATAAACAGAGGCATTGAAACACCAAGAAGGTGTTTGGTGGGGCAGGGTTCCAATAAGTGGCTTGTGAGGAAGAAGGTCATTTGGTACACCTGACAAAGGAGAATTGTGCTTGTTCCAGTGCTGTGTCCGTGTTGTTTCCTACTGCCCTTCTTTCTGCTTGGAAGGATTCCCCTTGGGTGGGCATACAGGAGCCCATGGAAGGGGCAGGTGAAGTGTAGCAGTGCCCCCAGTCCCCTGCTAGAAACAATGGGTTTGGACAGTCCCTTTGCATTATGTTAATGCATGGTGAAAGACTTGTCCCAGTTTGATCTTGACATTTTCAGCTCCTCTGCTGTAAAGGTGGGGGTTCCCTGGGGGCTGCACTTGTTTAGATAAAGCCATTCATGGAAGCACTGTGGTAGAGGATGTTCCTCCAGGTGGATTCAAATCATCCTCATGTTTTAGATGGAGAGAGACTCTTTATAGGGGAGTGGAGTGATAGGACAAGGGGTAATGGCTTTGAACTGAAGAAGGGCAGATTTAGATTAGATATATGGAAAAAAATCTTTACTGTGAGGGCAGTGAGGCCCTGGCACAGGCTGCCCAGGGAAGCTGTGGCTGCCCCCTCCCTGGCAGTGTTCAAAGCCAGGTTGGATGGGGCTTTGGACAACCTGGGTTATTGGAGGGTGTCCCTGCCCATGGCAGGGGGTTGGGACTAGATGAGCTTTGAGGTCCCCTCCAACCCAAACCAGTCTGGGATTCTATGCAGAACTTTGGCCTGAGCAGTAAAATAGCAACAAGAGACAGAGAGGAGAGAGCTGTGCACTCTATGTGTGTGGTTAAGGCACACAAAGAAAAACAGGTTGATGGTGGCCTTCTGGCAGCTCCTCTGTGGTACTGTGTACTGTACTCTGTACTGTGCATTCCAGCTGACTGACACCATCCTTCAACCTTGCTTTGGAAAGTAATGGTGGGCTGGTGTGTCCAGAGTGTGTAAAGGTGGGTGGTCGCTCCTGCTGCAGTAGAAGGGATGGGGCATCACCTCATGTTGCTGAGAGGGGCTCAGCACCCACAGTCAGAAAGGCCATCTGCAAATTGCACCCTTCATAGGGTGTTCATAGCAGCTTGCTCCCCTGAAGGCTATCCATCTCTGTTCAGCCACTCCCTGCTTTCCACAGGCTCATATTGTGTTATGTTATTCCCTTGAAAGAAGCTTTCTGGGAAAATGCAGCAATTCCCATACATCAGGTATGGCATGATCTGCAATGACAGCGTGTTCAGAATCTGTGCTGCAGAGAATCTTGCCTGCAGGACTGGCACTTTGACATCCAATTTCCTTCCGCAGAGAAGTCTGGGGAAATTATTTTTCTTAGAGCTGGTCTTGTTGGAAAAATGCTGATGAAGTGAAACATAAACACATTCTGTTGGAATTTTCATGGGAAAGTACTGCTGAGGGGTTTAAGCCCGCCTGGAATGTACTAACCCTCTCACTCTGCCCTGTATGCATATATAGTGCAACTATAATGTTCCAAAGGAAAGCTTTTAATGATGAGTTAAAAATTAAAGTGAAAATGGAATGTACATAAAGCTTCTCCATTTTCAACTTTTTTTACAGCCTGGGAAAGCACTGTGTTTTGCAACCTCAGTATTTCCTACTGGCAGCAGCTCAAATGTATGACCAGTGCTGGAATTTCTGTTTGTCCATCCAAATGAAATGTATTTATTTCCCCCTTCCTAATGAATCAAACAGCTCTGTGGTAACATGCTGGTGGAATTATGCACTGAGTAAAATAGGCAGAACAACATAACATTTACTTGGTTTCCAAGTAGGAAACTAGTGGAATTTTACTGTCACGAAAATGTAGAAAATCTTGGAAGAAACAGCAAGCATCAAACTTGGGAAGATGAATGCATGTATTTGGATTAATCTAGATGCTGTGTAAAGAATTGTCCCTTCAATTCACAGCCTCCAAAATAATTCCTGAACAGTGTATGGATGTGAATCAACACAGCTTGTAAGGGCTAATATGAGACTGTACTCAGCTGATGAAAATCCTAAAGTTCTCGATTTCATTTTATGGAGAAATAAAACCTAGTTTGTAACTACCTAGCAAAGAGAAGGTGGCAAGAACAGCATTTCAGCTTATCTCCAAGTCCTTCTCACAGCAGTGAAGGGACTTTTTAAAAATCTATTTTAAAAGTGAGCTGCTGGAGCAAAATGGTATTTTCTGTGTAGGAAGCTGTTCCGAGTCTGTGGTGAGAACCTCTGGCAGGCCTGGACTCACTCGTGCTGTCCTTGTTTCTCTTCACTGCAGACACTGGCTGGCAAATAGACCTGTATGTATGCACACACACACATTTATGGGGGTTGCTGTAATGTGATGCCATTTATATATATGTCTGTGTGCATATAAATATAAAATAATATATAAGAGTGTATGTAGTTCCTGGAAAATTGCACAGTCCAGAAGGCTGAGATTGCTTTTACCTCCTCTGGATGGTTCTGCTGAAATACGAAAACCAGCACCCGTTCTCCACAGGGCTTGAGTTCCCTGTTGGCTAACACTAGGCTTTCTGGGATGTGGGGAGAAATTTGGCTCCAAAGCCAGGCATGACCTCCTTGCCAAAGAAGAACTTGGGTGTAGCCGGGGCACATGGGGTGGGTGGGAAGTGAGGTGTGCTTCATAGAAACTGTTAATAATCAACTCCCTTAAGCTGATAGGATTGTCATCAAAATAACTGGCAGCATGCAGGGATAGTTCAATGATTTAGAAAACGCCGAAAATCCCACTGGCTTTCCCCCAGTGCTTGTGGTGAGATTGTGTGTATGGTTTTTGACATTATTTTCCTAGAAGAGAGAGATTACATAAGAGGGCTGGCAGCCTATAAAAATGTCCTCACTCATTGCGGGCAGAACCAGGTTAGACTTCTTAGAAGGCAGCTGAAGCCCGTAGCCACACACAAAAAATATAAATCCCAGAAGAAATATCTTCTCTGGAGGACAGCTGCTAAGATACCCTGGCACAGAAGGGTTTCTAACTTTTTTTTTTCTTTGATAGTATTCTCAGTTGGACAGAAAGCATCTGAGTCTGCTGGGATCATGAGGAAGACGAAGTATTCCTGGGGAACCTTTGTGGGAAGAGGCAGCAAGTGGGAGAAAATGGCTGGGGAAAGCGCAAGGATGCTGCCCAAGGCCGTGCATGAGGAGAGAAAGAGGCAGGAAGCCAAGAGGAGAGGGAAACTGAAAACCATGGCAGGCAAATTGCTGAAGGCTGTGGCTAGTGGGAAAGAGGCAGCGAAGGAGAAGGCTGGCAGTGAGGATGTGGCAGGGAGCTTGCTGAAGGTGCCCACCAGTAGGAAGGAAGCAGAGGAAGAGATGCCTGCAGGTAACCTTGAAGTTATCTCTGTGTCCAGCCCTGGACCTTCTCAGCTTCTCCCAACCCTGCAGGCTCTTGTTTTGGTTAGCTTCTGGAGTAGGTGCTTTACACTCTCCTCTTCTTCACCCTCCACCTGAGTTCTTTCTGATCTCTACGCTAGCTCCTCTGGAAAATTCCATTTCCCTTTCCCATTGCCTCATGAGTATTTATTTTTGCTGTTCTTATTTTTATCCCTGCAAAGACTCCTGCTGTGTCTTGTGAGAAAGATGATGTAGGTGGGACTGACACTCTGCTGGGTGTGAGCGTGCTGTTCTTCCACAGATGAGGAGGGAGAAATAGGTTGTACCTGAGCTACCTGTACCGAGTAAACATTCCCGACGTGTCGCATGTGTCGAGGCAGGTCGAGTGCAGCTGCTAGACCCTTCCTGAGCAGCTTGCTCATTGCTCTGCTGAAGATCCTTGCGTCAACCATTCTCCATTTTGTGTCATGTTCCTCCCTCCAGTCCTGTTTGACTGAATCCTTGCTACACAGACGAGGTGGTTTCATAGAGGAAAGCAAGGATATGAGTGAGAGAGAACGAAAGCTCCTACTCTTTCATTCTTCACTCCACACCCAAAGCTGTATCCTGAATTAATTTCAGAGCTCCACAGCTTCTGGCTTTGCTTAATGCTCCCTGGGTTTTCATTGAGTTTGATATTTCCTCTGGGCTCTGGTCCAGATACCTTTGGGCAAATCTTGCTAACCCTTTGCTGCTTGGTTTTGTCATCTGTGAAACGCGCAGGAAAAAATGCAAAGCTCTGTGCAGCCGTTGTGAGACTGTGTTTAACTCTTAGTGGTGGGCTGGGTGGGATGGATGAGATACTTTGAAAGCAAGCAGTGGTGAAAAACTTCTCCTTCCAGCTTCTGAACTTCAAAGATTTTGTAACTGCCTTGACGGGGTGTCTGGTGATGAGGGAAATGGCTCAGTCACCACAGCTTCTTGCAGACATGGAAGTCATGGGGAGTTATGTGAATCCCCATTGCTGAGACACTGCGGTTAGAGAGCCCATTTCCTTGGTTTTCATCTAGCACACATGGGTGTTTGGCATAGTTTAAAAAGCCCTGGTAAAGAGGGGCTCTAGCCTGCACTGAGCAGCCTTGGTCTAAGATGAGAGCTCACTGGCAGGGGTGACACCCTCTGTGTAGTCATGCCAGACTGCAACCAGGAGGGAGGAACATTGAGAGTTTGCAGCACTTTGGTCCTGCTAGGTTTTCTGTGGAGAAGACAGAGGATTCGTCTAGGCTTGACTTTCAGCTGCTGGCTCTGTCAGATGTCTTTTCTCTGGTGCTTTTCTTGTGGACAAAAGGTGCACTCTTTAAAGAAAGACTGTAATTAATGAACCTGCATTGCCTACGTGAGGAGGTCTACTGGGATGATGACAGACACCTGCAGAAGAGTAGTCTGCAGGCTTAGTTAGCCTGGAGGAGAAAGGATAAAAGAAAGAAAGAGAAAAGAAAGTGCTTGCCCTGAGGAAACTCAGCGGTGCTAGTGCTAGAGGTCATCTTGAGTAGATCCTGAGGAACTTCGGGATACGTATAAACTACATGCTTCAGTACTCAGATATTAAAGTGATGGGCCCTATAAAGGCATGAACAAACATAAAGTTGTCTTGCTACTCTCTCTGTTGCAGAGGAAACCATCTGTGGATTCATTGAGCAAGGGAAATTTCTTGAAGCTTGTGATCATATTTATGATCTGGAGCATTCTGGAAGCGATGGTGTGGGAAAGTCTGAATCACTTTATGCACTACTGGCTGAACGAATGTGGACTGTGGTGGGAGAAGCACTCAGTGGAACTGGTGGGATGCTCCTGGAGCCGTTGCAGTCAGTGGGGAAATCATTGAAGTGGGAGAAGCAGAAGGAAGTGGAGTTGCTTGGCAGCAGCCAAGAGATGGAGTCTGTTTCCACCTGGAGTCCAAACTTCTGGAGGAAGGATCTGGAGGAAAAACTAATACAGTACATGATGGCCCAGATTCCCCCCTTTGGTTCTTCTAGTAATGCAGACCAGACTGCACTTAAACAGCATCTAAGTCAGCTGGAAACGATGTTTCTCCCCAACCTGGAGCACAGAAGTGGTTTCTTCAAGGAAGCAGGACTGCTTGTCGCCTATGCCCGCTGCTGTAACGCCTCTTTGTCTTCTCACCTTTCTGCTCTTACTGCCAGTGACCATTTCAGCTTCAGCCAATGTCTTTTAGTTTATGAATGGGGCCTTAAAATGTACAAAAGGTATGTCTGAAGGATTTATTTTTCTCTACAGTTTTTATATATCTCTGTTCTTCAGTTCTGAGCACAATCCCTGCTTCCTATTAAGGCAGTGCTGCTCAGGAATCTTGCTGAGTTTAGACTTGCCCACTGCCTGGTTTATCTTCTGTGTTCTTAGAATCAGAGCCTTTTTGCATTGTAGTACTGACTCTTTCTAAATCCTTAGGATCAGACTCAGGGGTAGGCAGGTATATCTCCACTGAACTCCTGTTGGATATGCACAGTGTCCTGTTTTCCTGAACAATTAATTTTCTTGCATCAAACCTTCTTTAGCAAGGTCCATAATACTCTGATTACTCCAGAATATTTTTCTCTTGCCTTTATGTCAGCATTATGCTCTGTGAACTTCTCTTGTCATCTCCTTGGTTCTCCTGCCACATTATTTGGCTTGTAGTTTCACCAGTTGTTTCCATATTTCCTGCACTAATGTCCCAATCACAGGAAAAACACATAGCAGATCATTAAATTCTGGCCTGAGTTTGGGGAAATGGATGTGGCTTTCCCCATGATCTGAAGAGCGACACATCTGGGACCTTTTGGCCCAATGTGAATTCAAAGCCTGTGGTTGTCATCAAAGCCTGGAGCTTTCTTGTGATTTCTTTTTGTACCAGAGCAGTAGATGAGGTGTTTGATTCTGCGTCCATGGTTACTTTGCTACTTTACAGCCCCAATCTACTTCTTTCCTAATAGTTTTCAGCCCTTTTGGGTTATCTGATTGCTTCCATCCAACCCTAGAGCTTCTCTGTTCCTTGTATTAATTATACTTACAAACCTTCAATTAGCTCATAAACTGTTCATTGGGTGGGCTCCTCCCCTCACTGGCTCCCAAAGGAGGGAGGTAGGGCAGTGTGTACATGCTGGTGCACACTGTCCTCAGACACATGGCAGACACATGGCAGACACATGGCTGGGATGCTCTGGGATGCTCTACTGCTCCTTTTATGAGTTTAAAATGGTAAAACTTTGGGTTTCACTAAGAGTAATGGATTGATGAAATATCGAAAACTTATATGAAATTGGAGGTTAACAGCTGTGTGATGCAAATATATAATGAAAAGCTCAAAGATAGGAAAAGATGTAAGTGTTACGGATTCGGTCAGAATGTTGTGAAGAAAGTGGAAATGAGAAGAGCAAAGATGGCAGACATAACTATTAATATTTTCCTCTCTGAATACAGTTACAACCTCGATGAAAATTCCTGTGTAGATGCAGTTATCCTGGTATATAGCTGCTTTTTATTGCATTCCGAGAGAATATGTGACACTTGCAAACTTGTGCATCCATGGAAGTGTGGTTGGGTGACTCTAGCCAAGCCCCAGAAGGAGTTCAGCAGCAGGACTGAGGGAAGGGGAGAGGGAAACAGTGAGCCAAAAGTGTCATTTGGCAGCAAATATACAAAGGAAAAGAAACAGCACAAAAAAATAGCTGGCAAGCGGGCACGATAAAGGTCATCTACCGTGTTGTGGCTGCCCCCACACTGCAAACACCACCAGTGCTTGCTGGGCACCCTGTTAGCCTGAGGCTGTGGTGCCAGGCTGGGGGTGCAGGGCAGGCTGTGGGCCAGTGGGGAGCTGCTCCTCTGGCTGAGTTCTTGTTTCTGTACGCAGTGGCGGCGAGATGTGTCTGAGCCCTGGGCAGACTCCCCAGCACAGCCTTTCCCTCGGTGTACCGCGTCTCGTGCGGATGATTTTGAAGACTGAGGAAAAGTTACTTGCAGTCGCCCAGGTAAGAACTCAGGAGTTTTACCCCAACCTGCCTGGTTTATTCCCACAGTTCTAAGATAATGAATTCATTGTAAAATTAGCTGCTGCCTTCTAGCTGAGCTGGTTCTGCTCAGTGGTGCATGAACCTCAAGGTCTCCATCTTGGCCATGGTTCATTGCAGAGCCCAGGTCTGAAGATGCATGACTCTCTTCAGCCATTGAGATGCTGCCTGCCCTGTCCTTACTCCTTAGCAAAGAGATGTGGGGATATTTGCAGATCTCTCTCCATCCTGTTGCTTCACCTTCATGCTGCTGCAGACTATGCTGCTCAGATGCCAATGTATCTGGAGGAAAGGGAGGCTGTGGGTGAAATCCACTACCTTATTGAGTGCAATGTGCTGTTCATCTTCTCTCCAGCTGTTAATGAGCCCAGAGTGTGCAACAGGGTGTGGTTCTTTTTTCCTTTTTTATATAGCCCTCAGTTGTGCAGGCTGCAGGTGTGTGGAGCCCTTGCAGCCCTCTCCAGCCCGCTGGACTGACACTGCTGAGGTTATAGCAAAGATTATCACCAGAGCCCAGTACAAGAAATTGTGATGCTGGTGTACACCCACCACAGCTCTCCTGTAAGGTTGTAGTGGAGTACCCTGCCTTGTGAGGTCCCATGGTCACCTCAGTTCTGGGGCCGTAGGATCTATTCCTTTTCTCAGCAAAGCTTCCCCCTTGAACAATGCTGGAATACAAACAAAGCAGGGAAGGTGCTCTGTAGCAACAGGGAGCTCCAGAGGAAACCACGCTATTTGGAAAACTCAGTGGGGCCTTTTAGATTCAGCTTAAAGCTGAAATGCAGCAGCAGGAGTTACCACACTCATCTCTAGCTTTCCCTTTCCGCCATCCACGGGGAGCAGGGGAGGGGAAATGCCATGGCAAACCTCTTAGTCACCTCAGGGAAAGTATTCTAAATTGCAGAGGTTTTCCTCAAGACCTATTCCCTGAAGGAGAACACTGAGGTAGTCACAAACAGGGAAGTAGAGGTGCCAGTTGGTGACAATACGCTGAAAACCTACTAATTTCAGTGTTTTACATTATGTGTCTTCAGGGAATGTTTCTAATCATTACCCCTGGGGAAGACCACATGTTCCTGAGGTCTGTTTTTAGCACGTATTTCAGTAAAGGAAATGACTTTACGCAGGGTAGTGTGAGTGAGGTTATCTTAGACCGTGGCACTGAGTCATTGACAAGCCCTCACAGATGCTGAGTAACAGTGATGGAGAATTTAACTTTTTTAGTTCCTTCTCATAGCTGGAGGAGGTTTTTGTTTAACCCTGGGCTTTCTGCTTTCCCAATACCCCGTGTGCTGAGCAGGCTCACTGCTGGCAGTGGTTACAAGCTCTTGTGCCATGCTGCCCTGAGTTGGCTGCATATTTTCATGCTGCCTTGGATCTGGAAGCGTTGCAGCTCTACGTGGCGCTGCACTGTAGATAAACAGAGCTGGAAGTGCTGGAAAGTGTGGTACAGCAGTGTCCCAGCTTGCTTCAAATCTGGCTGATTTATGACCAACTCCATGTTCAAGCTAATGAGCTTAAGTGGACACGAGCCGACTCCATATGGGAAAATTATGGATGTCCCTTCACTCAGCTCAGTGGTGTAGCTTTAAAATCCTGCTTTATCCCTCTATTTCTTCTTCCAGTATACTCCAGCCCTGTGTATTCCAAATATACAGGAGGCTGCTGTTGAGCAAATGCCCTGTCAGTTATCTCTGAGCGATTGTGATATGTAAGTGTGACTGTAAACCACATGGTGCAGGCTTTGCCACTTCAGGGGATGACTACATTTCTCTAAATGAAAAGAGCCTGACCAGAACAAGCTGTGGTTTGCTTTGCCTATGAATACCTGCTCCATCACTGGGCGTGCCGGCCTGGTATCTGTGCAAGCTAAAAGCACTTTAAGCAGAAATGAGTGACAAGAACTGTGTCCACATCTGAAGGTGCTGAGAGCTCAGGCACTATGTAGGGTTCAAAACCACTTCCAGACACTGCTGAGGGGAACTTGGCCAGCACTACACACCTGAGGGCTGAGTTCCCTCAGCTCAGGCGTGTCTAGCACGGGGGGACTTAGTGCCTTTTGAGGTTGCAGGGTTGGTGAACTGGAAGTAGTGACATTGATTGGGTTGTTGATGCATCACCCCTGCCTTTGCTGTGGCAGGGAATTTGACGTGAATGCAAGGTAAACCTTCTGGCATGACATCAGGGTTCATTCTGATACTGAGGGGTGGAAAATGAACTTTCTGTCCCCTGCTCCTGCAGCTTCAGCTCAAAACTGACTACTTGTCCAAAACTGGAAATGGCAAAACTGGAGATGGCAGAACCAGGCATCCGCACCTAGACAAAATCTCAAGGAGGATTTACACTGACCTGCAAAGGATCATTCGAGTCTGTGTCTCTCTCCTTCCCTTTTGTCAAGTAGACAGAAGGAGACATGAGAAGTAGATGTGCTTTGGAGCATTTGGGCTGAGGAGCTGAGGCTTCCCAGAAGAATAAGGCTGGGCAGTTTTCTGCCCACCTGAGTGCCTGTGTATCAGCGGTGCCCTCCCAGCCATGTTGAGCATCTTAACCGATTTTGACTGCACTTGGTAATGAGGTAGAGGTCTCAAAGATAGAAGTTCTTGCATGTTTTGAAAAAGCAACTGGAAAAATGGTAGGGACCCAAGTTATAACTCAGGAAGCGTCTGGCTGAGCAGTCAGCACCAGCAGGCTGGCCACCCATGGATCTAAAGCTTTATGACGTGGGGTGTCATGTGTTGGTCAGGCAGTGAGGAACAAGGAGGAAACTGGACCTGTTTGTTACAGAAGAAATTCTGGTCCTCTCTACCTTGGTGTTGTCACCAGAGGAGCTACTTATGTGCAAGCTCATGCAGACACATAATCTCATCCAATATAACTAAGTGCTGTAGCTCAACACGTTATTGCCTTGCAGTTAGTAACTAAATGCATGCTTTGTCTCACTGGGGAGCAAGACCTTCGTGTTGGCTTAAGCTGACACACTTTGCTGTGCAGCTGGGGCAGGCTCGATGTATTTGTGCAGCTTGGCTGGGATGTGTTATCTCAGTGTGTCGTGTTCACACAATTGCTCACAGTCAGGTGATGGCACTTGGGAGGAAAGGAATTTTTGGGGGGGTTGTTTACATCTGCTTATTTGTCTTTGATTAACAGTTTTCGACGAGCATGGCAGAGCAGTTGTTTTGAATATACTTTTGATTAAGTTCTTCAGTGACAGCCACAAATTACCTAATTCATCAGACAGAAAAGAACAAAGACAAAATAAAGATCGGACTTTACATTCTTTCTAATTCCTTGGAGGAAGATACAGAAATGAAAGAATAAATTAGTGAGCCAGGCTTTTGAGTTTAAAGCTTCTCTAAAGGTCAGATCACCTTTTAAGCAATGAGCCCTTTCTCTGCAGTGTTAGTTTTGTTTTTACGCCCATGCAAACTAACATAAGCCAGCCAAGTCTTGGGAAATTTCCCATCCTGCAGCTTCATGGGGCTCACCTCACTGTGACAGTAGCTCTAAACACTAACCCAACTCCTCTTTGCCCTCACAAGTCCCTGGCTCAAGTGAGGGAATGCTTTTAATTAGCGCTGGCAGGTTTATGTGGGTGCCAGTTGGAGCTTGGAAGGGTGGAAAATCTCAGCTACAGTAGCTGGCAGCGCAGCGTTGTGCCTAAGCATTGTTTTGCTATGTGGGCGCCTTCATTTGAGCTAAGCTAACTAGGGAAGACTGTAGATAACCCGAGCTGACACTGGGATGAAAGGAAGCTGCAAATCATTTAAAGTCAAACAAACAACGTAGAACAAAACAGAACAATGTTATTAGGTCAGCTGGAAAATAGCCAGGCTTTGGGTTAAAGGAGGCGACCAAAAAAATAAAGGCAGAAATTCATCTAGTCCAAATGCATAATGAGAGGCTGGGAAGCCTAACTCATTATGAATGTCACTGTACCTCAACTGTTCTTTGTTCTTTTCTTTTGATATTTAGGAGGAAGTAGGGAAAGCCCTGAAAGAAGCCTTTGCTATTGGGAAACCCCCTTGTGCAGATGCTGCAGTCATTCAGGTAAAGGGGGGGGGAAACAGAAAAGCTCTCATCCTTGGGGCAGTCATGCTTTTGCATCTAAGTACACAGGTATTTGGCAAGACACAGTCTTGCATGTCTTGGGCTAAGCTCGGCATTTTACAGGCTTGGAAGTTCGCTGCCGTACTTAAACTGCATCTGTTTGCTCCCACACCTGTTTTTCTCTTGTGTGTGTGTAGACAAAACTAAACTAGCTAAAACAGTATGTGCCTGAGATTAGCTGATTCATGCTGAAGTTATGTTTTCCTCACTGCGCTTTTATCTCTGTGTAACCTTTTGGGAAGTCACGCTGTGTGTTAACCAGACTGCTCCACATGGGTTCTGTACAGTGCTCATCTGAAAGCAGCGAGCGCTGCTGAGCCATGGCAGGCCCTTGCATCCAGCAGTGCAAACACAGGCGGCTCGCTGCCCGCCTGCGTGCTGGGTACAGCTGCAACTGGTGCCCTGAGGACAGGCTGGGCAGCGAGGGACTGCAGCACAGCAAGCGAGGCCGCGTGCTCGAGGGGCATCGCAGGAGCACACCGCTGATTCGTGAGTGGTATGCACCATGGCTGAGGGTGTTCACATAAAGACCCACAGAAGGCTTAAAATAAACCCTGGATAATAAACATTTATACTCAAGTGATGTTAGAGATCAGGGGCAGGTATTGGGCGACTGTGACAGTATCTTTCTCCTGCCCCCCTTCTCCGCTGCCACCGCCCCCAGCAGCAGTCCTGCTTCAGGTCACCAGCAAGGGAAGTAGCCTCATGGTGCTTTGTGATGGCTGACAGCCTTGGGCACCCTGTCGGAGGCTGGTGGTAGGCATCAAATATCAGCAGCAGCAGAGCTTGCTTGTGAGGATACAGCTTAAGCTGGCAAAAAATGGCTTTTCTGCCCTACATCAGTCCCAGGCACTGAGTGCAGAGCTCCCAGAGGGGACTGCCCCCTCACCTTGTGCTGTGCTCGCTGGTGCAGTGATGTAGTGATGCACCTGTGCTAGGATGGCTTTTAGCTACCCATCCGGCTATTTCCTCCCCCCATCACCCCCTGCTTCTGGTTGACAGAGCCTGGTCCAAGAAAGACCAGGCCAAAGCTTGGTTTGAATGCTGTGGTACTCATATCTGCAACATCTGGCTGAGTTTCTGCATGAGTGGTTTTGCTCTGCTTTGTGTGTAGCTGACAGGTTTGGATGCTCTGGGGTAGGTGATAGAAAACCCTGGATAAATAGGCAAGCCTTATGAAATTACCGCCTCCTCAATTTTCTCAGGCTGACACTTAAAGATCAGATAGAAAATGAACAAGGTGTCATGGAAACTCATCAGTCATAGCTTCCTGACACTTCGGGGTGGTGTATTTTATCCTGTCCCTTTGGGCAAACTTTTACATCTGCTGTGAGCAGTGGAAAAAACCCATTCACAGTGTGAGTCACCCTTTGTCTCTGGCTGACACTTCCCAGAGCACTGGGAGAGCACAGCCTAAGAGTCCATCTGTCTCCTTTTATCCATCTGGCTCTCCTCTCCTTGGAAGCTTTTGTTTCCACAGAGAACTAATGGACAGCATTAAGTTGCCACCTGCTCAAGCCTGCCCAATATGGGGCGGATTTTTAGCTGTCTGGCACAACCCACCTCCTGCAGACACCTGGGCCACCCAACTGGGGTCAGTGGGGTGAGACAGGCGCCGTGGGGTTTAACACACATCGTCGTGTCAGGCGTGAGCGGAGGTGGCTGCAAGCTGACACCCCTCTTCTTCAGACATCCCTGGAAGAGGGATGGGATGTGTGTGGTGTGCACAGACAGAGCTGCCTTACCTTTTAATTTAGGGGCTGCACCCCAGTTTATCTGCACAGGTGCTCCATCAGGTCTTGGTGTAAGCTGAGCTGCTAGGTGGGACATTGCTAGCAGAGAACATCTGTAGGGACAGGCTTTCTCCAAGGGCAGGACTTGACTCCAGCCCACTGGCCGCAGTGAAGGCAGCGGTAGCAGAGGCATAGGATCCAGCATTAAAATCCCGCTCCTAAAAATATTTTTATTTCCACAAGGGCTGTGAAAAAATGAAACAGAAGTTGCTGCCCAGAAGGCAGAGTGATTTGCAGTGGGGAGAGGGATGGGATGTGTTCCTATTCACTGCACAGGGGACAAATGGCTTTGGCCTGCTCTCCTCTCATGCCTTGAAATCCACAGGTATTAACAGAGAAGACAGAGGCTGCCTCGTGTGTCAGTGAAAACCTGAGTGAGAAGGTGGAAGCTGTGTGCCTAGAAGAGTGCCTGAGGTTCCTGGAGAGGTAGGAAGGATGCTGTTTTCCTCCTTGGCAAAATCCTCAGTGTTCAAAAGAAAGAAATCCTGATGAAGCGACTGGTGATGCTGCGTTCACCAGGATCTGCCCTTGCTTCTCTTTAGTCTGATGGCGGTTTCCCATCAAACTGTTGCTGGAGAGACAGCGCTTTGCTGCTCTTTATGTGCTCAGCATTTGCTGTTGGACTGAAGCTGAGGGAGCAAAGTGCACCTGGACTTCCCTGGGCAGGTTAAAGCCTTGGGGGATCTTTATTCTGGGGAGGCTCAGACCTTAAAAACAGACAGAAAGAGGGGCAGCCACCTGGCCAGTGCCCAGTTTGGCAATTCGTACCCTGGCTGTGCCATCCCAGGCATGGTGCTTTTTGCTGGGAGGGTGAGTAGCTTTGCCCTGTCCTGCTTCTCAGAGGAGGATAACTGTTGTGTTCTCTCTGCCCTCTCACCATTTCTTCTGGCTCCCTTTACCTGCTTTTTGTTCTTGGGCATCTTTTTCCCTGTGTATCCCCTTCTGCAGAAAATGCTGGTGCTGCTGGTTGTAGTTGAGTATTTCAGAAGGAGGTTTGATTTGAGATCCTCAGCCCTTCACAGCATGAGGAAGGAAATTCCTGTAAAATGGAGTTGTCCAGGAGCTATTTGTGCCACTGAAGCTGTGATGAAGCAGTCGACAGTCTTTGTAGGTTACTCATACACACTGAGGCTTTATTCTGCAGCTTTAGCAGCAAAGCCTGAGTTGCTTCCCAGAAACAAGTGTTACAGCAATGGTAAAAGGGACATTGTGCCTCTTGATCGCTGGGCCTATGGCACTCAGCAGCTCGAGGGCCCTGCCTGTGCCGTTCCTGTGCTCTCCTTCCTCGCCAGCTGGGCAGGACAGAGACCACCTCTGCCCTGCTGTAGATCCCACCTTTGGGAGTGAAACCACACGTGCTGAAAAGACAAATAATCCCGGAATGTTTCTCCCATTTGCTGCTGGGTTAATGCTGTCGGATGTGTTATGGAGCATGCCAGCTTAAAGGTATATCTTCCTGTTTGAATTTAGCTATGAAAATGAAGTAAGAAGCTTTCTCCAGCTTGATGGCTGCCCAGGGATCTGCAGGAGCTTACGAATCCTGGAGAACTGCTGCATTCTCAGGTTAGAAACCTGGTGGCATGGGAAAACCAAATGAATTTTCTGCTGTCTGATCTTCTAACACTGCTGTGGGGTCAGCCTTGCCTCCAGCTGGATCTGGTCATCCAACCCCATGCACACCAACCCTTAAGCATGGAGGGACCCAGCTGGGGCCAGCAAGACCCCTTCAGGGCTGCCCCAGCAAGAGGGAGACGCAGGTGGCAGCTGTGGCTGTGAGCAGAGCTAGGACTGCTAGGCTGGCAGCATGATACTTCTGCTTCTTGTCTGCTTCCAGGCCCAGTGGGTGCAAGGGCCATAGCCTGTGGTCCACCATCATGCTGCTCCTGGTGCCCACAGCGCTGAGCAGGAGGTGGGCAGCAATGCCATGTTGCACGTGGGGACATTATCCTAGACTACCCTGCCATGTGTTATGATGTGGTTCCTTTCCCTGGCCTGATTCTTGTTAATTAAGAAAGCCTCATAAATGCCGCTCTGAGATGCGTGTGCTAGCACACTGCAAGGTAGGCCCAAGCTTAAGTGCTTTGCTGAATGAAACCCAGTTGAACATGCCAGGCTTATCCGGGGTTGCTAGGAAGGAGGGAAGCAAAGCACAGAAGGGTGGGGGAGGCTGTTGGCGCCTATGAGCTAATTTCAGAAGTTCTTGCAGTGATGGAGAAAACAAGGTTGCTTTTCTTCTTCCCATGTAAAATTATCTGGGGATCTCTGGAGTCAGCAAAACGCCCAAATATGGCATATTCATGGTGCTTACTTGACATTGGAGCCTCATGCTGAGCCTAGGTAGCTGTTCTGTATGTTGTATTTGCATGTATTTGCTGATGCTGGATCCTAGGCTGAATACTTAACCAGGCTCTTTTATGTAATTCCTTACACTGATACTGAGAGTGAAGTTATACACTGAGCTTTTCCAGAATGTAAAATGTGTGGTTTCAAGATGGTGATCATTTTAAACAGGATTTGCTGACTTGAGGACTGTCCTGGTGGAAGATAATTGTTTATCTTGTATTTGTAGGCTATTGGAGCACACAGGATGCTCACCCAGCCTCCATTTGTCAAGGCTACTTCATGCCTACTCATTTTTGAGAATACTAGATTTTTTTATATCTCAATTGTTATGGGTACAAGTGGCATTTGTGTGCATTTGAGCTTTTGTGTCTTTGTGGCAATATCTTAAGGAGAGCCATCCAAGAGATGGATGCACATATGTGGGTCACTGAGCTAGCCATGAACTTGGGCATGTGTCCATTCAATTACCCAGGCAGTCGTGTTGATTACTGTAGGAAGAGTTTTGATCTGAGAGAAGAGCCCAATTTGATCTGATCAATAGTTTCCATATCCCTCCCCTTTTATTTTATTCTAGTATTTATTTATTTTATTTATTTTTTTAACAGGACTGTCTGGCATAAGCTAACATACATTTGCAGTGCCAGCACTGCTCAGGATGCTAAGGTAAATGGATTTCTAGGCAGGATGGAAGATGAGATTACAGAGCATTTTCTGCAGACAGTCACTTCTAAAGTCAAGGTATGGGAGACCCACATTAACACTGGATATTTTCAGAGCATAGGGCAGGCACACACTTCACTCTCATGTCCAGATTTGGAAAGGATGAAATCACAGATGATCCTTCAGGCCCAGTGCCCTCCTCTGCATTGCCTGAAGCTGTTCATTGACAGCTTCATCTTTTCCAACTTTTGGTATCCCAGTGCCACTGTTCACAGTATTTACTGTTGTGCTATAGATGGGTACCCCATGGTGCCCCTGGGCACCCAGATGGGTCCCCAAGGGTTGAACTTGACCTGGTACCTACTCATCCCCAGCAGCCGGACATCTTCTGGGGCAGTGCTAGCTCACAGAGCCTAAGGCTGTGGTGGGTAGTCAGGATGTAGAGAAGCCTGCCCAGAAATGTATGCCCCTCTCTTCACACTTTCTAATCTTAGACTACTAGCCTGGACACCCACCTTTGCATCCTGGGCTCCATGTCTAGGTAACACACCCCTGCAGGCTCCGAATAGCATGTGCTGTTGTGCATTTGCTTGGGAAGCTCCCCTGAGTATCTTCAGGCTCGTTGCACAGGCTCCCTTGAGCATGCTGAAGGCTGCAAAAGGAAAATGACAAAAGAAACCCTGGGCTCACTGTGCAGTTTTGGTCTCCAGAGCTCATTGCCAGCCCATCCCATGGGCCTGTATGCTGAGATGGGAGCTGAGGGTGGTTCTGACAGGAAGCATGGACAACCTTGGGGAGGAAAAGGTGGCCTAGGGCTAAGGTTTTCAGCCCATCTCTGCCTGTGACAACATGAGCTTTGAAAGACAGTGTTCATCCCCTGCCTGCCTGCTAAATGATCCTTATACTTTCCCATTGAATAAGAGGCAATGGCCATGCTGGGAGCAGGATGCCAGAGCAGAAGGGTGCAGGATGGCTGGCCCTTCCTGCACTCCCCATCCGTAGGGGCACACAGCCCCTGAGTTAGAGCTATTTCCACCCATTTTTTTGTAGGTTTTGGTCTTCCAGGTTTGGGCTTAAGAAGTTAATACATCCTTCCTGAGTTTGAATTGTTTCTTTCTTTCATGTTTTGCTTTTCTTTGAAATGAAGGCACAGGATGCTGCAGCTCATGGACAAGTCTGTTTCCAAGAGTAGAAAGAGCAAGAGCACAATCATCCGTGCCTGTTGTCTGTGCAGTGTCTTTACATGTACACCCTTTGATTCTGTCTGTCCCTTTTCCACAGGGAACACTGAAGGAGCACTTTAAAAAGTGTGACAGCAGTTTTGACCACATCCTTGAATCCTTAAAGCAAAGCTTCTTGGCATTTGGGAAGAAGAAAGCAGACATATATGAGGTAAGAAATAAGTAAGAAAGTAAGAGCAAGTTACTACCCAGGAAATCACTAAAACTAGTTCTTGAACCTCTTGATGACACGGTGTTTGAACATTAATCCAAACTACGATTTTCTCTGTTGTTAAAAGTGCTTTTAAAAGATAAGTGATCACAGTCTGGTTCCTCTATCCAGCAGAGTTTGGTGTCTTCTTCACTGTGACAGCTTGGACCTTTCTGTAATCTCAGTAGAGAAACCAACAAGTGAAGAAATGTGAAAACTGAATGTATCTCCCAAATACAGAGCGGGAGCCTTGGGGTGCCTCAGATCCTACCATTGCCTCAATACCCTTATACTGGAAATTTTCTGAGCTTCTAATGTGCTTCAACCTTAGTTGTAAGGAATACTTATGCCTTTGGTGGAGAGTGGACACAGAGAGATGTGAAAGGTCCAGATCCCCCAAGGACATAGTCTCTCAGGCAGAGTTAAACATGGCATGGTTGGCAAAGAGCAACCTCACAGAGCACCTACATTTTTTCACCTTTACAGTATCCTGAACAGCTTGTCTAGGGCCTCACAACACCCTGAGTCTGGCTCTTCAGTGGTGAGATTGGTACCTGGGGTCCCCCCTTTTGCACACAGGTTGGATTTGCTGCTGCTACCTGGGCTGCACATGCTGCCCTAAGCACCGCTCTCCCTTTCTCTTACCCTCCCAGGTCTGCGGGCTCTTTGTCAGTGCTGATTTTAATTAACATTTTGAAATGTGGAAAAAGGTAATGGAACAGAAAAAATTAGAAGCTATTCTGCTGCTGTTCAGAGCCTGTCACTGGACATTATGTCACATTAGTGCTGGGGCGAGCAGCAGCTCCGTGTTGGAGTGCTGTGCCAGAGCTGTCTGTCTCTTGCTTTGTCTGTTTTGGATGGGGCTGGGGATTTCCTGTACCTTTGGACTGCAGCCTCAACCTGCTCCGATTTCAGTTGCTAATGAGATGTGGTTTCTGTGCAGCAGCCTATCTCCCTTAGAAAAACTCCTCTCCTTTCCCCTTTCAGGTGCTGCATGGGCTTGGCACTGGGGTTTCTCAGCAGGTAGTGAATGGCCCAGAGGTGCCCTGGGGACTTCCCTCTGTGCCAGCCACAACTGTGTGCTCAAGGGTATGGCCTTGGGACATGTCTAGTGGGGATGCTCCAGGAAGGCTAGGTCTGGGTTTGTCTGGAGTCCAAGCTGTCCCCAAGTGACATGTTTGTTAGCTTGGGGCTAAGCCAAGTGTCACTCCTGCTATGGAGTGTGAGTGACCTCTGGGCTCAGCTAACTGGTCCTATTGCTTTTGGTTGGCTGTCTCCACAATTAATCATCAATGTTTATGTGATGCACATACAGCGGGGAGGTACTGCATGTGTCAGACCAGGCATTTTAAAGGGGTACTTAAGCAAAGAAATGGGACAGCCATCTGCATGGACCCTGTACCTGCTGTCTACACTGGTCAGAGTCCTGTATGTATGGTCTGGTCCTTGCTTAGTACAGGGAAGTTAATCTGGGCATCTTTCACAGAATCACAGAAGCACAGAATCGTAGGGGTTGGAAGGGACCTCGAGAGATCATCGGGTCCAACCCCCCTGCCAAAGCAGCTCCCTAGCTCATATTGCACAGATATGCGTCCAGACGAGTCTTGAATATCTCCAGAGAAGGAGACTCCACCACCTCCCTGGGCAGCCTGTGCCAGGGCTCTGTCACCCTCACGGTGTAAAAGTTCTTCTGCATGTTGGTGCGGGACTTCCTGTGCTCCAGTTTACAGCCATTGCCCCTTGTCCTTTGCTCTGAAACAGGCACTCGTCAAGGCTGTGAATGCCATCATTGTGACAGAATATGTGCAGGCGCTCCTGACCACTTCCAGGAAACCATCTTCTGCACAGAGGAGGAGGATTGTCAGCAAGATAGAAGAAGATCATAGGATGCTGCAAACCATCTTTAAAGAGTGCTTAGTAAGTCTTTGATATGGTTACGGTTTTGCTCTCCATCATCCAGAACAGTACCAGCAGGGGAAAAGGCTCTGAAAGCAACAGAAATGCTTAAGAGGTCTTACCACAGTGGTATCCAACTTCACAGGATGACAATCAGATGTGCTGACGGCCCTTCTGATCTGCCAGAAGCTGTTAGTTTATCGTTTGGAAATGTGTGACTAGAGGAGGCAAGTTTCGCACTCCTGCCACTGAAACAAGAGCAAGGCACACTCCTCTGAGCTGGTGAGACAGCTCCAAAGCTGTCAGCTCCCCCAGGCAAGCCTTTGCTACACGGCATGGGGGTGCAGATGAGGAAGAGCTGTGTTCCCCCTTCTTGAGCCTCTGGAGCGATGAACCAAATCATCTGCTCCACATCTTCACCTTCACCATGGATTGCCCTGTACAGGATGGGATCTGTGTTGTTACCCCTCTGTCCCACCACCTCCCTCCCTACAGGCCCTTCCCAAGCCCATCAGAGCAGGGCTGGTGGATGTGTGAGCCATTTCCCTGTGCTGCAGCATTTCCTGGTGGGAGGAAACACGCTGATGCTGTTGTGGTTGGTGACGGTTGCAGGGAGGAGCGAGTCTTCCTGCAGGGTAAACACCTCGCATCGTTAGGAGGTAAAGATGCACTGCAGAAGGGATAGACTGCATGTAAAAGCAGAGCCAGACCTTTGAAGAAAACCTGTGGAAAAATGCTAGATCTGATCTGTGGGAGCAACTTTGGAAGCTTAAAAAAGCCTCTTTGCTTAATTCATAATCCGGTGTAATTGGCAGCGCTGCACACAGCACCTGCAGGTGCCACCAGGCTGTCACATGGGTCCCTTGATCACCCAAGTCAAGGACTCAATGCCAGCAGCATCCCCTCCCACGGCTGCTCCAGACAGAGAATCGCTGCTGTGCAAAGGCCTCTGGCACAGCCCTTTTGCAAGTCCAGGCTAAGAGTGCCCAGGCATAGCACTTGATAAGAGGCTGGACTGAGCATCACATTAATGGTTGCAAAGTCAGTGTGGTAACAGGACCCAGATGTGACAGAGCAGCTGATAGACAACCTTGGCTTTATCGGTTTTAATAATTTAATTCTGAGTCGTTCTCAGGACTTGTGAATTTAAGTGCTAGGGACTGGAAATCTATTTTCTCCCAGATGAGCCACCCTGCAAGTCATTTGTCAGCAATTCTTACTTTCTCCGAAGAATAAAATGAAATCAAAATGATCATCTGTAGGCTCCTCTAAAAAGCTCTTAGACCCATTGCAGTTAATGTATTAGCTTCATGGTGGAAAGCTGGAAGCTGGCAGTGCTTTTAGCTGAAGACCTGCCTCTCCTGGGGTGATCAATCAGAGACAAGTCAATGCTTTGAGCAAGTGAACCGTCAGGGAATAGCAGGAGGATTCTCTAATCTTAACTCCCAAGTTTACCAGTAGTGCTGTGCTCAGCATCGGCTTTGGATGCAATGTGCAAGGAAAGCTGGTTTTAGAGTGTAAAGGAGATACAGGAAATCTAATTATCTGCTAAACCCCTACATTCAGCTCCAGTGAAGAAAGTTACCACCGCTTCCCTTGTGTCCCTGCTCTGTTGGCTTTCTCACTTGATGTAGGAGCACCGAAAACCTTGGCAGAGGGAAATGCGGAAGCGATCTGCAGGGGCCAGGCTGATCCTCAGTCAAATGAGGCACACGGTTATGCATGCAAACTATGTGCTCTGCTGCAGACTGAATTTGTGTGCAACCGCTGCCCAGGCTGCACCTGCTCCCTGCCCCGCTCTGCCCCCTCTTCAGCCTCTTCCTTCCTCACACCACGGTAGGAAGTACCTCGCTGCTCCCCTAAGACCAGCACCGTGTCTAAGGCACTTAGCCATGGTCGACGAGACACCTCTTTTTTGTCCTTTTAGATTGCAGGCTGCTTACCTCTGACCTTGCCTGCTTAACTAAATCTGACACCTTCAAATTAATTAGCATTTTGTAATAGTGAGCTTGCCAAGTATGAAGCTGTACAGCGTCGGTGCCTCAGGAGCTGGGTACAGCCTGTGCGCTGTGCAAAGCGAGCCGCGCGGCGTGTCTGCAGTGCAGAGGGAGAGAGAGAAGGCCAGAGGGAGAGAGAGAAGGCTAGAGGGAGAGAGAGAAGGCTAGAGGGAGAGAGAGAGGGCCAGAGGGAGAGAGAGAAGGCTGTCTTCCAATAGTACTATTTTTAATTTATGTCCAATGCGGAGGTGAGCTGCACTGAGAATGCGGCCTGCTGCTTCTAGAGCCCAGGGGAGCCTGGGATTCTCCTGCCCCGGCTTGGCAGCCTGTTCTCCAGGCTTGCTTTGTCACGGAGCCTCTGTTGACGTGATGGCATCAATAATTCAGAGGAGGGATTTAATCACATGACTGCACCGATGAAAAATGTGAGCAAGACCTGAAGCTCTCTCTTGGCAGTTTACCCGCATTTTGCCTCCTCCAGCCTTGCTAAAAATGCTGTGTGTTTCTTGAGGAGGCTGTCTTCTTCTGTGTGCTCCAGTTTAGAGGGAGCTGACCATATGCAGCAGCTACTGCACATGTCGGATCCTTTCCAGCGTCCAGCCCAGCTTCCCATTTTTTTGTCCCCTCACTCCAAGGTTGCTTTTCTGTCCCTTGGCTTGGTCCAGGGCAGCAGAAATGTCATCATGTTTGGCCAACAGTGTTTGTTTTCACATAAGCACAGGGCTGTGCTTAGCTCTGGAAGTGAAACACTTCCCAAAGGGCGTAATGGCCTTGAGAGGACAGGCGATGTAAGGAAAAATGAGGTACATCTGCCCACTGTGCCAAAGGAAATGCAGGAGGGGATTATGCTTTGCTGAAGGC
This sequence comes from Porphyrio hochstetteri, assembly GCA_020800305.1. NCBI lineage: Eukaryota > Metazoa > Chordata > Aves > Gruiformes > Rallidae > Porphyrio > Porphyrio hochstetteri. The sequence goes on along the minus strand of CM036908.1, from coordinate 60,131,826 downwards.
AGTTGTCCAGCTGCCCTGGAAGCAGTCTATGGCTATGCCCTAGGTTCTTTTCTCCTTCCCTGGAGGGAACAGTTAGACATGATGGTCTTAAAGGTCTTTTCCACCTTCAACGATTCTGTGATGCTATGCGAACAGTCTCCTGTACATGCACAGACAGTCCTGCAAAGCTCCTAAGCCATGCAATAAGATCTCCAGGCTGATATGAATCCAAATGCTGCTTCCCCTGCCCTGAACACACCTTGGCTTCTCTCCCCAGGGTCCTGCAGCTGGTCCTGTCAAGGATCCTATAAAAGCAATTTTAGAACTTATTCAAACTTCTGATGCGGAGGGGATGAAAATAGCCCTTCTGCCCATTCTCAAAGAGTTTCCTGGTCTAAGGTAAGGCCTTTCTTTGGTTTGACTGCAGTTTCTTGCATGATTGCTTGCCACCAGAAGACCTACAGCAGCATCAGTGCTGCGATACTTTTTGTAGCGTGCTGGGCCAGGCACAGTGCTTACTTTCGAATGCATGTGGTGCTGCCAATTTGCTGATGCTGATTAGTATAGTTTATAACTTTGCCAGACATTAACCAGGGGACTTGAGATGTCCTTCTGAAAAGGTGAAGGATGGATAAAGTGGCTGCCAACAAAGCAGCAATACTGTTGAAAAATACTACATGAGTGGACGTAGTGAATTTATGGGCACATGTGTGTCAAGTGTAGGTTTCAAGAACATCCTTAACTCAGGCATTTCAGAACTTCCGAGCACTTGGCTTTTGGCTGTAACACTTCACTAACCCTTTTCTAAGCATAACTATTTCCAGCAAGAATATACACTTCCATTTCTCACAGGAAGCTCTTAACAGAAATGAAAACCAACTTATATTGGGAAGGTGAGATCTCAGATAACTGCATTTTTTCCAAAGTCTGTAGTTTATTACATCTATCTTTTGTTCCAGTGTCTTGTGTAGTGCCTGTATTTTTCCAAGTTAACATGATTACAGCATAGAGCTCTCTGTCACAGGATGCTGTGAAGGCCAAAAGCGTGAAAAGCTTCAAACAGGGAGCAGACAGTTCGTGGGAGATAATTATTTCAGTGCCTGTTCAACATGACAGTCATGATATAACCCCCAGTGAAGGCAGGCCCTAAACTGCACACTGCCAGAAGCAAAAAAAATTCCCCACAAAAGACAGAGAGATTGTATTATGCTTCATCTGGTTCCTCTGGTTTCTATATTCTTTTCCTAATCATTTACTACTTTTGAAGATGCTGTTGAGCTCAAAAGCTGCTTATCTGATACAGCATAGCAAGTCTTATCTTACTATATATTTACACACACATATAAATAGTAATATATGTATAACTATGTGTTTATATAGATATATAGTATAAGAAGTGGGAGCAGGAAGTACTCAGAAGAACGTTATTTTGGTGCAGATCTCAGAGGAGGTCACCCTGGTGCGAGTAGGTGCACTGCTCTTGACTTCAGCACGTTTCCCATATGTTTAAAACTGGTTGGCTTAGGTATGTTTGCCCTGGTTGTTAATCAGACTAATATGGTGTGTGGCCCTGCTCAGCAAAGCAATGCTGTGTAGAACAAAAATCCTCCAGCCTTCCCAGTGAACAAGAAGTAGCTCCGTTTGAGGGGAGAAAAGGTATAAAAAATGCCTCCAAGTGGTCAAATGAGGAGTTACCTGAGACCTGTAATGGTGGATACAGATCTTCTAGGAGAAACCTGAGGTGAAGGTTTCACAGTTTCAGGGATGCTTTGAGCGCTGGGCTCGGGACGCACATGGCTCTTGTGACACGGCCTCCTCCCCATTAGGTGGTCAGAGGGTGTCAAAAAGCAGCTCAGCAGCTTCCAGTCCTTGGTCTGGCCCAGCTAAACTGAGTGATAGGTAGCAAGCTTTTATTACCTTGACTCATTTGCTGACCTGCCCTCTTATCCATTTGGGCAGGAAAGAACACCTGAGTGCAGTGCTGGACATCAAAGACGCGCTCAGCCGAGAAGACAGAGCTGCTCTCTTGAAGGCATTTCACGATAACTGCAGGGACTCGGAAGCAGGAACGAACTTGCTTTTTGCAGATATAGAAGTAACACCCAGAAAATATGGACTCTGTGCCTGCCTCTGCTGTTAGCAAAGGTAGGGGGGGTGTGTGAGAGCGTCCCTGTGTGCAACATGTGTACCTGCACAGGCATAGGCATTCCTGCTTTCAGGGAAGGGGAAAGACGATGGCCATAGCATCACCTCCCCAAGGTCCCCGTTGCTGTGTAAGCCACTTGTTCTTTCCTCTCTCTGCCTGCAAATTTCCACATCATGAAGCATCACATCGTAGGCAGTGCAGGGCACCGAGTGCTTAGATGTGTGGTTCAGGTTACTGCAGGAACAAAGGAGAAAGCAGGGAGGGTTCTTCCTCCCTGTCCTTCGCTCCTGTCTGTGTGTCCCTGCAGCAAGGTCTCCCTGCAGCAAGGTCACCCTGCAGCAAGGTCTCCCTGCAGCAAGGTCTCTCTGCAGCACCCCCTTCCTCCCTCCCAGCTCTGGCATGTGTGCATGGGCAGGGGCTCCCAGCCGAGTTCTACTGCCTCCTGGCAGGTCACGCTGTGGGATTTTCTTTCTCCTCTGCGTGTCCCTGCTTTCCTGGTGCTGAGGGAGGGGGGTATGTCAGCCCCACTGCTGCCCCTCTCCGTGAGAGCTGTATTAATTAAACGGGGCTCCATCCTGTCTAGGTGACTGTGCCGTGCTGCAGGCACCAGAGCTGAGCATTGCCCCTTTGTGCTGGCAGCAGCAGTTGGTGGCAGAAGGGTGGAGGGATAAAAGTCAGAGGGATGACTGTCACTGTAATGTCTTAAATCCCTGTGGCATGAATTGCCAGGGCTCATCTGGAGCACCTGGAATCTCCTTTCAGTTTTCCGAGTGATTCCTGCAGTCACAAACTGGGGATTTTTGGGGATAAGCTGCAGCAGATCTTGAAACTAAGCAGGTCCTCATGGTTTAAAAATACTTCTTAGTGGAGAACATGCAGCTGTTCGCTTCACTTCAAATAATCTGTGGCTTCTCTTTAGTCCAAACTTGTCCAGCTCCAGTTCAGAGCCAGAGAAATTTGTTTTATCTTTGCCAGGCCGAGCCCTTGGCTATCTGAAATCATCTTTCTCAGTTAATATTTACAGACTGTCATCAGTCACCTTCTGTTGGGTAAGCTGACTAGACTGAATGTCTCAGGTTGAGAAGCACAGTCCCTTTCCACCTCCTCCTCTGCTCTTCGGTGTCACCATTTATTTATAGTTCCCCGTGTTAGCAGATCAAGGGTGAGTTACGCAGGGCTCTGACCCGCAGCCTCGGGGCACAGGCAGACAGCAGGCAACCTGGTTAGCAGGAAGAGAAAGCAATTAGAGAAATAATTAATAAGCACAGAGATTTTTCCCTTCCTAATGAAAACTGATTCTGATATAATGAACTGGCTATCAGCCACTCGCTTTTATATCCTCCTCTAAAGAAATGACCCATAGCACTGCCTTTGCTTTAGGAAAGATATTCAGGAACATGTTTTTAAAACACTGTGAGACACCTTGTTTCCCATTTGCTGAAATTCCCTGGGTAAACAGGCTCCTGAATCCCTGGAGACCTGGCTGTGTCTGCAGAACATGTGAGCAGCACAGGTTGGCACCTGAGCCCAGGGCAGCAGTAACAGTGACATCAGTGGTGGGATGTGCTCAAAGGGAAGTCACCTTCCTCCTTCATCCCAGCCCCATGGTTTCGCAGCCACGTGCTGGGGTATGACCTGCAGGTACATTGGGAATCACCTGCTTTCTCCCAGCCAGGAGTGCAGAAGTTGCACATATTTGTCCCTCCTGTAGGCAGAGGTGGGAGGACTTTGGAAAATTGTTATCTTTATCCATTAGTGTGTGGAATGACCTCCCAGAAGAGGAGTGAACAGGTTTGGCTCGAGCGGGCAGGGAGCAGCCAGGATGCTGCCCCAAGTAGCCCAGGGACTGGAGATTTTCAGCAGGTACATGCTGATACAGCTTCATGTGAGAGTCTGTGCACAGGAGGGATGTTTTTGCTGTCTGACTCTTGCCTGTGTTCTGATGAGTGCTGTTTAATTACCTGGGTTTTTTCTTGCTTCCCCTCAGGCCTGCTGTGAGAAACAAGAGGTCTCGCTCCCATGTGGCAGCATCTGCAGTCACAGGTTCTTGGAGGCTTTGAGGACCATGCAGCTGGGTGCACAGAGAAGCCTGACAGCTATGGGAGACACAGTTCCTGCACTTTTGCAGGAAAACCACATGGCCCAAATCCTGATCATCTGTACAAAGTCCAGGCAGAGGATGAACAGGATATGGCAAAAAGATGTTCTTTCAGAATTACCTAGAGATTGCAGCTTAGCTGAGTCCTGGTGGTTAATTCCCAGGATATGGCATGATGGTATGTGTAAGAGGAGGAAGGTTTCCCCTTGCCAAATTCCTCTGTTTCCATACGAGGTTTCATGCAGTCTCACAGGAAACCAGGGACTGCTGCACCACACAGTGACCTAGCAAGTGACACAGCATTGCAACCTCTTCAGGGACCCAGGACCATCCCTTAAGGAATCCTGCCTAGCCCATGGTGCTGGTGTGGTTTTGGGCACCTGGATCCATGCCCAGAGCCTGACCTGCAACTGACCTGCAACCAGGAGGGGTGCAGACAGAGCTGCTTCTTCCCTCACTCCCCATGCATGAAGGCTGTGACCAATTTTGGGAGCTTTTGGCCTCTTCTTGTATGAGTTTTCTGGCTGGTTCTGGAGCAGAGTCTTGTATTCATTTATATACCTACCTCATTTACTGGAAATTTCCTCTTGGAGAGGGAGTGGGAAGCCTCGTGGGAAGCAGGCAGTGAAAGGAGCTGCTTATCCCAGCCTCCTGGCAAGGTTTGTGCTCTTTTCAGATGTAAATAGGCAGTTCCGCAGGAAAACACTGAGTTTTCTTCCTACTTATCTAGGGACTGGTCACAACCTCCATGCTGGATTTGGTTCAAGACCCTCCTTTGCTATTGTGTTGATACAGGCTATTGCTGTTCTTCTCTGGCTGCGTAAACAAGCAAAACAACTCCACTACCCCTGACATGCCAGTACTTTTCTAAGCAGCCTTTCCCGAGCAGCCTTTCCCCCTCCAATCTGCTTCCCTAGCAAGAAAAGGGGCAACTCTGGTCATAGCCTGTCAATGCAGGAGGCAGGGGACATGTCACGCCATGGGACCCTGGGAGAGCACAGGCTCAGGTGGGTGCTGCCACGCTCTGCGGTGCTGTCACCCCAGGGACACGGGTGTCCTGCTCAGGGGCAGCTTATCTGCCCAGAGTCCTTCGTGCAGACAAGGTCCTGTGAACTTGGCAGAAGCAGGAATGGGTTTATACTTGTCATGAGCTTTTCTCCTGCCACAGTACTGAGCGTAGGGCAAGTGGCAGGGAAGTAGGAAGAAACAGGCTGCTCCATCTCCGGAGAGTCCTCCGTGGGCTTTCAGGGCAGCATGAGACCTTGGCATCATTACATTCTATCTCTCACACCATTAAAGGGCAGTAAGAGTGTCCTGTAGTCTGCCTGCCCTTCATGACTGCATGTCTGCTCCAAAGACCCAGCTCCTGTGTCCCTTCCCTTCTATAGCTGTGCATGGTGGCTTTGGTGGGACCTTTCCTGGGATGTGGGGAGGCTGGGGGAGCAGGCGGAGCTGCAGCCTGGCCTGGATGGGCTGTGGGGCTGGGTGGATGCCTGCCCTCCAATGGGTGACAGCCCTGCTGGGCACGCTGGGCCAGGCCCCCTCCTCACCTACCTAATTGCTTGATTTTCTCAAGGGTGGGGAGGGATGACAGACCCAGCTGCCCCAGTGGGGTCCGAGTCAGCCCCTGACGGTGGGGATATCAGCCAGCCAGCCTTTCAGAGACAATAAAGAAAAAGCCCTTCTGCCATTTCAGTCATGGTTGGGCTAAAAGTAATCCCAGAGCTCGTGTCTGGCTCCTGCCATGCACATGCTGATGCCTGTGAATGCCTTTGCTGTTCGCTGTTCACAGCCAGACAGGTATCTTCTGCTTGCAAGCAGTGGCATGGAAACCATGGGGGACATCTGGCTTCCCACTACTGACCCCGAGACAGCTGAGAACAAGCCCTCCTGCGCCATCATAGCTGCTGCTGTTGCCTGTCCTCCCTGGGTGGGCAGGGGATGTGCAGCACCTTCTGCTTGATGTGTGTGTGTGCAGAGAAGCACCAGTTTCAATGAGGTTTCTTAGCAGCAAGTTTCTGCAGCCTGTGTGGAGCATCCAGTCTTGGAGAAGGCAAATAAAGACTTGAATTCACCCATGAGGTCTAGTGCCCGCAGCACACATGAGGTTTTCCAGAGCTGGAGGGTGCAGGGATGTTGGCTGGGGTAATCATGGGTGGGGATAGGGAAGAGGCAGATGGTGTGGGAGGGATGTCCTTGGCCACCTGCGAGTCGCCTGGGGAGAGCAGATGGTGTGTGGGGAGGCTCCCTGTGGCTGGTGGGTCCCTGGGAGGGGAGGCTGGGTTGCTCCGTGGGGCTGCCTGGGGTGATCAGGAAGGTGAGGGAAGGCTGTGGGGAAGGGGACTGAGGGATTTCCCTTCTTTGAGGGATTTTAATTCACTCTGCTCTGGGCTCTGACCTTCCCAAGTGACCCAGCCTCCCCCTTCCTAGCCTTCACCCTAGGCTAGGGTTAAAGCACTCAGGAGGGATTTGCGGTGCCCTCTGCAGAGGACTGGGAAGCAAGGTCATACTTAGGATCCTTCTGCAGGATTATTTCCTGGCCTGAGGGTGTGGGCAGGGGTGGCACTGCCATTGCTGACAGCCCCCCAGGGCCACCATGAAGCTGTGCTGAGCATCTCCCACTTGTCCTCGTGTCCAGTGGCTCTACCACCACAAGCAGGACAGGATCACTCGTGGCTCAGCACCCAGAGACTCCCTGCACAAAGACCCTCTCCCATTCTCTCTGCACCCAAGGATTTCTGGGGATCCCTTTAGCGACAGGATCATGCCACTGTCATGCTCACGCATCCCCCAGACATGCCAGCCCTGGGGACATGGGCAGCAAGGAGTCACATCCTGCAGGTTTGATGCTCTGGCTTTTTTGGGAGCTGCTCTCTGCCCATTACCTCTCTGGCTCTGCACAGGGCCAACAGGTTGTGTAGTGAGCAACGATTTGTCACCCATGTCCCCCACACTGCCCCGGAGGGGGTTTGGCCACTTTGAAGTGGTGCATGCAGCAGAGCCTGGCCAGCCATCCCTGTCATTTGAGCTCCTGTCTCCAGGGGTCACCTTCAGTGCTGGATGCTGAAGACAGTGGAAAACAGATGCTCCTTGATTATGCAGCAAGGTCTGAGGCAAGACCTGACATTTGCTGAGGTGCCACCTGCGCTTCTAAAATTTACTTAGTGGCTTTGCCAAGGGTGTGTGACAGTGAATGGAGGGCTTGATGGTGACAAAACAGATGATACTGAGGGTTTGGGACATGCTGAGCTGTTGGATAGCAAGTGTGCATGTGGAGAATCGATCCCTAAAACCATGAGACCTCAGAGTGGGCAAACCTCTCGCTGACCGCAAAATGATATGGTGAATTGTGCTTTGTTCTCTTTCCTCCCCACTCCCAAGAGGAGCCTGCTGATGCTGGGGAGCTCATGCATGGTTCCCAGTATTAACTGGAACAACTTGCAGCCACCTCCGAGGCTTTCCTCGGCAGCCTTGGGCTCTGCCAGCACCCAGCTGGGCGGCGATGCCTGACCCCCGGGTGGGGATGGGTGCGTACGCGGGACCTGCAGTGTGGCCGAAGCCACCACAGGTAACTCCTCCATGGGGAAACACCCCAGCGCATGGCTGAAGGTTTGATTTTAAGGTTTAAACGCCTGCCTTTACCCCCGGTCCGTGCGGGAAGGAGAAGGAGGCGCCGACGTGTGCTGAGATCTCTTGCTCCTCACCAAGGGCTGGGCTGGGTGCTCCCAGTATCCCCCAGTTTCCCCTGGGGACACCCTGGGCTGGGAAGGGTACACACCTGGTGCCATCTAGTGGCATCGGGGCTCGGAAAGGGCCGTCGCTCTTGTCTATCTTATTTTTGTCATTATTACAGGGTATCACAGGGGTATGTGGCTTCGCGGGCTGTGAGAGACCCCTTACCGGGGTGTGAGGCTTGCAGGGGAACAACAGTTTGGCACCTCTGGTGTAAAGCGGGATGCACGGAGCATGTAGATATGCCTGCCAGCAGTTTTGTGGGAAGAATGTGAAAGAGAGCAGTGGGCAGAACTGTCCCGATGAGTCCTGTGCTTTATAAAAGCAGTGGGAGCCTGCAAGTGCACAGAGGAGAGGTCGAGAGACAGCGCCACAGAGCTGGGACCCCAGGGACTGACATCTTCCCTCTGCAGTCGGTATTCCTGCTGCAGTGAAGGGCTTTAGGATGGGTCAGTCTGACCCAATATTGACACCAGAAGATGGGTTCCTCCCTTCACCCCTTGGTGCCTCTCCACCACCTCTATGGCATTGGCTTTTGGGGTTGACTCCGCTTCGTGACAGCAGATTAACAGCCAAAAAGGATAGCTCTGCACGGGTTGGCCTCTCCTCTTTCCTCCTCAGGGGCTCTGGGGCTGTTACATCTCTCCAAGCTCCGGCTGCCACCTCCACACTTGCCAGCTCTCCTGTCTGTCTCCCATTGCCATCCCAGCACTCACAGTTTCCAGCCTGCTCCCAGCCACCCTCCCCGAGCTGCCCCCTTGCCTGGGCCTGACGGAGCCATTCCCTCATTCCCTCACTGGCAGTTCCCTTGCAGTTGCCCGCAGCATTTGTAGAGATTGTGGGGCTGCAGTGCCACGTGTGCCTGCCTGTCCTGCCCGCCCTGGCAGGGGCATGGGGATGCTGCATAGTGCCCAGACAGGCTGTTGGAAAGGGGGAAAGGGGTGCCAGGCTGCCAGCAGTTAAAAGAAATGGGCTGAGTGTGAAACAGCTGTTGGGAAAACCCCTGTGCTCCAGGGCTGGGATGGTGTAAGGACCTTTGCAAGAGCAGATGGGCTGGAGCTGTTTGTTATATAACATAACCTGGGAAAAATGTAAAGGAACTCTTGGCTTACAGATGAGCATCCAATTTTTTTCCTTCATTGGATTATACCCTTCGACCTTCTCCACACTGATATTTTGTGTCTAACAAAACAGGCTTGTGATATGCCAAATAATGTCATTTTATTCACGTCCAGACTAAGAAAGATCTGAATCTCCATTCCCAGACACTAACTGCAGCTCCTACTGATGCTGCCATGTGGTCTGTGCCTCTTTTGCTAACGTCTGCCTGGGTCTCATCCAGCATGAACAAAACTTGGGAGAGAAATGGGTCTGGCAAGGGGAAAGATGAGGCCACGCTGAGCTGTTGAAGCCCAGAAAGGAGCGGTGGTCACCCCTAAACATGGGTGCTTTGTTACAAGCTCTGTAGAAGGGGAGAGCACGCCAGTGCACAGGCTGAGGGTCATGCTCTGCCTGATGTGAAGGACCCATGTGAAGATGAGCACAGAGGAAGATTTGGCATTGTGTAAGACTGCATTTTGCAATCCTGACACATATGTCAGTGGCCTCACCCTTGCTGCATGGGTGACGTACCAGGAGTGGCCTGGTGTGGGTGGCAGCAGCTGTCTGTGAGTGCAGCTATGGGCTGTGGCCACCCCAGGGTACCCTCGTCCCCCCAGGTCTGAGCTGCTTGTGGCACCCATGGGTGTCCCTGCTGCAGGTCCCAGCAGGCCTACTTGAATGGAGCAGCCAGGGGCTGTTTTGGAGCTGGTGTGTCGGTGGAGATGGGGAGGCTGGGGGCTGCTGCCTGCCCCAGAGAGGCAGCAGTGATGGTGCTGGGGCACAAGGCTAAAGCACATGCTGCAATGGGGCCACCCAGCCACAACTGTGGCACTTGTCTGCAGCTTGGTCCTGTGCAGGGTGGAGGGACGGGAAAGGGACAGTCCCCCACTGTGATGATGATGGTGCCTCTCTGTACTGTGACCTGCCTCTCTTCAGAGGTGATTTGGGCAGATGCTGCTGGGGTAGCTGGATGTCTCCTGACCTGCCTGACAGTTTGTAGCCCCTGAGCACATATTGGTGATACAGAGCCCTTGCTGGGACCCACTCAGGCAACAACCTACATGGTGATAGCCTCAGGGGTCTTATTGTAACCATCTTTCATGACCCTTTAATGATAAACTGTCTTTTGCAGGTTCTCAGGGTGCCCTGGATGTGGCCCAGGACTGGCTGCCAGGACACATGGGTGATGGGCTCTTCCAGTTCTCCTTAAAAGCAGCAGCACCAAAGGAATTGCAAAGACAGAGACCACCCCTCTGTCAAGATGCGATGCTGGGCTGGGAGTGTGGCAACCTCCCCATCCCTTTCACAGCATTTCTGCTGTTAATAAGGTCTCATGTTTCACCTTAACCCTGCCCCAGTGTCTCCTCTGGCAGGCCGGCTGCTCTCTGTGGCCTGCTCTGGAGCACAGCCCAGCCACAGCCCGGCGGGTAGTCACCTTGTCCCTCCAAAAGCGAGGAGGCCAGGTTGCCTCAGCCTGAAGCCAAGCCGCTGCCCTCCCTTGGATGCCTCTCCTTGTCCCGTTTTTGCTTTTTCCTTCTTCTTTTTCCTTTTTCTTTTTTTCTTTTTCCTTTTTTCCCTTTTTTCTTTTTCCTTTTCTCCCTTTTTTCTTTTTCCTTTCCTTTCTATTTTAATTTTCTTCTCTTTTTGTCTCCTTTTCCTCCTCTCTGTCCCCTTCCCGTGCGGGGTGCCTCCGGGACCGGCCGCTAGATGGGGGTACAACCCGCGGGAAGGCCGGGAGCGGCGCTGCGGCGGGGCCAGGCCCACGCGTGGGCTCGGCGGGGATGCGGCAGAGCCGCGGCCTGGGGCGGGCGGCGGGGCAGGGGGGGATGCTCGTCACGCCGGGGCTGCGCTGGGGGCCGCGGTGACCCTGCCGGCACCAGGGCGACCCTGCCCCAGGCAGCCGCCGGCGTGCGGGGGGCTCCGGGCGCGGCTGGGGACGGACAGCGTGGAGGGTTCCCCCTTCCTCACGCGTGCCCAGAGCCAGGCCGACTCTCGCCCCATTGCTGACTGGTTCCCATTATTCTTGAGCCCTGTCCCACGGTGTCCCCTTTCCCCCATCCCGTCCCGTCCCGTCCCTGCCTCCAGGACTCCCTCGCAGGGGCAAATCCCCTTTTTGCCTCCCGTTTGGAGCACTGCAAAACCAACGCGTGTTTGTGCCCTGCCCAAACACCCAGTGCGGGCCCTGGGGTGGGCTCCCTGGGCCCCCAGCCCTCAGGGGGCTGCGGAGCCCCTCACCCCTCTCCCCTGCCAGAGAGGAGGCTGAGCAGAGCAGGGCTGAGCCCGGGGCAGGTCTGGGCTGTGCAGAGGCATTACTCAACGGGCAGTTTGCTCCCTGTACTTGTGCAGGTGTTTTCTTCCTTCCCTGTCACTGCTCTTGTTTGGGTTGGATCGCATCCTCTTGGGGTTTTTCCTTCTTATTTTTATTTTTTCCTAGATAACTGCAAGACCAGATCCTGTCCTACCCCTGGCTACCACCTTGCAGTCCCTGAAGCTCTCATGGGCATCCTCTGAGGTTTAGCATCCACATCAGTAACGAGCCCGGCTCAGGCCAGACTCCTGCAGACTCACACTCACCAACTCGTGCAGTCTTGCTGTGATCACGAATCTCTGTCCAGTTTTGCATCTGCCTCCCAGGAGCCTTGCAAGGGGCAGCCCCTCAGCCCAAGTTCTGTATGCCCAGACATACATGCGATACTCCCCAGACCTGCAGTAAGCCAACAGTGACACCCCTCCTGCGCCATCGCTGCTGCCACTGTCAGGGCCAGCGCTTGGCACCAACGGGGACCATGGCTCCTAGCTCGCTTATTTACACAAATGATATTTGAGATGGTGTTAAAAGCCTTACCAAAGTCAAGATTCCCAACATCTGCAGCTGCTGTGCTCTCATGGAGGAGAAACTCCTGCCACAGAGGGAAAGCAAATAGATTTTTGCAGAACAAATTTGATTAAAACAATCTTGGTGTATTGTTCTCATGCTTAAAACTCTTTAATTGAACCAATATTTCCCAGGAAAAAAACCCAGGGCTTATTCCTCCCTCTCTTTTAAGATCAGGGCCGCTGCCCTTGCCCAGTGAGCCACCTTCCCCTTGGCCACTGGAGCGGGTGGCTGTGAGATGGCTTTGACCGCTTTTCCAAACATGCTGGGACAAGGTAGGTGGATGAAATCCACCTCTGGAAGCTTCTGGTTTATTTAGGCTGCAGTTGGACACAGAGTTTGTTAGCATTACCTTATTTAATTTAATTTTTGGCAGCATTGTTGGCACAAGCAGCCCCCACTGCATGTGTCATGTCCCCTGCCACCCCCCCAGTGCTAGTGCAGCTGTTGGGGGCTCTGGAGCGGGCAACAGGGAAGGGGGTGACAGAGGCTGCTTAAGCCAAGGCTGCTGCTGGAGCAGATGCACCTCCCAGCACCTCCCCTGGTGCTGCTCATCCCTCGGTACTGGCATCTGCGCCTTGGCTTTCCAGTTGCTCCCCAGATGCTTGTGCTGCAGTTTTACATGATTCTCTTGGAATTTGGATACACTTTCTTTCTGTTATTCCCTCTTAAACTTCAGGGGATTAAGGAATTTAAGATTCAGCTGAATTCCCATAGTGCTGCACATCCTCCTTCTGCACTGGGAAATTTCTCCATGCCTTAAGAGCTATCTGCTCCTCTAAATCCTACCTTTCCCTTTGGCCAACCTGCCCTGGGATGTCTCCTATCACACCTGTCCCACTGACTTTCATTTTTCCAGCTCCTCCTTTCCTGAGAATCGGTGTCTCTCTGGTCTCCCTATCCCTGGTGCCTACCTTCCCCTTCCCAGGGCCAGATCCCTTCTCCCACTCCATGAAGAAGGGGGTCAGAAAAGCGGTGCTGAGCCCTGCATGCTCAGTGTGAGGGTGAGGAGCACTTCCTAAGGCATCCATGAGGGCTGACACGTTAAGCATTCCTGGGGTTGAAGCAGGGCAGCCCATGGGCATGCCTAAGTTGACCTTCTCTGGAAGGAGGGGGAAGCCGAGCAAGGGCCCTGGAAAGAGAAGGGAGTCTCCAAAGTAACAGACTGGGGGTTGAAGAGGTCTGAGCAGGAGGATAGCCCAGAGGCTGAGCCTGCCCCACGCACAGGGGTACCTCTGATGCTGACAGCCTCTGGGCTGGCACAGGGCTCTTTTGGGAGTGGGAACTACCCTGAGTGGGTGAACTCCAGGTAAATCACTTTTGCAGCTGAGCTTCAGGTGAAAAGGCTGCAGAACGCCCAGAGAGACCTTGGCATGTGGCCCTGGGATGAGCTGTCAGACAGCAACTCTGTGCCTCAGTGTCCATTGTAAAGCCTTGGCACTGATGCTACATACCCTGTTGTGTCACACATGCCCCAGCTGCAGGGAGGTGCAGGGGGCTTGTCTCACTGCGAGGCCGTGCGGGCAAACCCAAGCTGGTGTCTGTCTGTCCCATGCTGCCAACCCCCCTGGGGTGAAGGTGGGTGTTGAGGGCTTTCCCTCTCCTGTCCCTGCAGAATGTGGAGTTGTATTTAAGGGCTGGCATGGCTGGAAGGATACAGTAAAAGCAGCGATTCTGTGAAATCACGTGTCTCCCCAAGCTTTTGGAAACAGTTGAGGCTGCCAGGCATGACACAAGCTTATATTTCTGCATGCTTTAAGGACTGTGTCAAAGCAAGGCTGTAACTACTGATGAAGGCAGAGCATGGCTTGAGTCATTTGGTCGGAAACGCTGTACTATTCCCAGAAAAGCAGCTCTTCTATCCATGGAGAAATGACAGTGCGATACCCCGGAGCAACAGCACTCTGGGGTCATTGAGATGCCACCATCTGATCTCTGTTTTCATAAATGCAGAGATGTTTATGTTTGCCTCAAATGTTTTGCACAACACTGGACTCCTACAGCTTCAGCACTGATGACATTCCCTTTCTGCCTCAGACAGGAGGCAGCTGGGTAGCTCTCTCTTGGCTGTGAGGGATGGGCACATGTTCCTCTTCTGGCCAGGTTCTCTTGGGCTGCCATAAGCTAACTTATAACTTGTCCCAGCCCTTATGTGTAATGGATCATCACCTTTCACCTGCCTGAAAAGAAATAGGAGGTGAAGGCTCTGTGGAATTTGTCTCAAGAGTTGTCTTCCCAAGCAAGGTGTAATGGGGAGGCTGATGGAGTGCAGAGCCAGGGTGAAGAACACTCTTATCCGTCTGTAATTTTTAAACATTGACCTATTGTACCAAAAGAAAGGGAAATCAAAGAGAGAGAAAACATAATTAACATCAGACCAGAGAGGTTTGCATCTCCTCAAAGTCAGGAGTCTTGTTTTCTTCACCACACCTCATGCCGGGATGGGACCAGATGGGAGAGCCAAAGTCCCTGCCAGGGACCAGATAAGAGTATATTGGAAGGATGGGAATTTCCTTGCACCACTGGATGTTCCTTCCCAGTCTGAGGCTTGTTGGCATTGAGGACCTACATTTTTGTATCACTTCCTGGGAAGGGAGGCCCCTCAAGGCCCCATGGCAAGGGTGGAATTTCCCATAAGCAAGCCCCTGCTTTCTCAAGGCATTGAACCAAGAAGTGATGCGTGCTTGACATGACTGGAGCATAAACACATGTCCTTGCACACAGGGATGGAAGGCAGGGCTCCAGGCTTTCATGAAACCAGAACTCCACTGTGAAAAGATTTGGGAGTTTTTGGTGAGCTGACTTGAGTTTATTAAATGCAGTTCCTCTCTTATACAAACATTTTCTATATTTGACATAGTATCATCCCTGTTCTGTTTCTCTGCTGGGTGACAAGAAGAAAGAGAACAGAAGATGTTTTTGGGGAAGAACTATGAGAAGACCAATTTACCAATCTGACTTCCCAGACTGCTTCTGAGCTTGAAAATGAGCTCAACTGAAGTTTGATAGAGCCTGAGGGTGACCTTTCACTTGCTCCTTCTCCTGAATTCTGGGCACTACATCAAAATTGTTAAAATAAACAAAATCCACAAGCCTCAAACATCTGGGGGAGTCTGGGAGTGCATGCAGGACAGCTGCATGGGTCAAGCCAAACATCTCTCCAACCAAGCATCCTCTCCATGACAATGGCCAGAATAGGTATCCAGGGAAAGCAGAAGGAATGGGAGAAGTATGATCTGTCCCCAGATACTGTCCCAGACACCAGCAATTTGTGGCGTACACATTTCCTGAGCCAGAGCGGTGTCTGTATTTAAGTCTTTGATGCTGTTTTATCCTTCTGCCCCCTCTCTGTCCCTGTCTGGCCCCTTTCTGCATACAGCTGAGCTTCTAGCAGCCACAGCATCCTGCAGCAGGAGCTGCTGCAGCCTAATTATACACTGCCTGGAAAAGGGTCCAGGTTTCTAGTTTTGGGTCTTGCACCTACTGACTTCATCTGATTCCTCTTGTGTAGGAAGACACAGTTTTCCTCTTCCCATCCTTTTTAGTCCTCCACTATTCTGCCAACCCCCATCCTCAGCTGCCCCATTTCCAGCCTGGAGAGTCCTGTTCTGCTTGGCCAGAAGCTCTGCCATGTCTGTGCTAACCCCATGCCTCTGCTCTGGACCTTCTGCTCTTTTGCTAGCTCCTCTTTGAAACGGAGGCACCCAAACTGTGCACAGCCCCTGAGCTGGGGCTGCCATGAGGTTTTGTTAAAGCCTAATATCTTGTTCTTGATCTGCCCACTTTCTTCTCTCTTGTCTCCTCACATTTAATTTGAGATTTCTCTTTCTTGCTTGTATCAGGAAACATTTCCACAGAGCTACCTGCTCGGGGTCTCGCCTGGCTCTGCTGCTCTGTATGTAAAGCACGGATTTTGCATCCCTTTGCATAGACCTCCTCTGCCACTTGAACACCTGCTTGCTCAGCATCATAAGGTCACCTTTACTGCCACGGCTCATTTGGTATCATCTGCAAATGCTGTCACCTGCCTGTCCAGCCCTGCCCAGGTTCCTGCAGAGACCCCAGCACAACCCTGCATGGAAGGACATTGCTCACAATATGATAAGTGCTCCTTATCATAGCACCATAGAATGCGTTAGGTTGGAAGGGACCTTTAGAGGTCATCTAGTCCAACCCCCCTGCAGTAAGCAGGGACATCTTCACTAGACCAGGTTGCTCAGAGCCACATCAAGCCTGACCTTGAATATCTCCAGGGATGGGGCCTCCACTACCTCTCTGGGCAACCTGTTCCCGTGATCCACCACCCTCATATCAAAGAATTTTTTCCTAATATCCAACCATAATCCCCTTTTCTAGTTTAAAACCATTGCCCCTCATCCTACTGCTACATGCCCTCATGAACTGTTCTTCCCCAGCTTTCTTACAGGCACCTTTCAGGTACTGGAAGGCTGCTATAAGGCTATAAGGCTGATGTGTTCTCCTTAGCCAAGGACACAGTGGCTTCTCTCTGTTCCTTCCCTTCTGTGGTGCAGTTAAAAACTCGCATGTTCCAGTCTGCAAAAGATAATTTACAGTGAAGTAACACCTGTCAGGCTGTGACACCCAGCCCTCAGCCAAACTCACCCCTTGCTGGAATATACCAAAATACTCCAGGAAGAAAATTCTGCCCCAAAACACACTAGCTGGATAACCTTTAGATGACAAAGCTGCTGCTTCAAGCCCTAATGTCCCCCCACCCCCAGATCTTCTCCTGGCATGGGCAGCTCATGGGTGTTTCCTCACCCAGGTAGCCAATTAACCTGTGTTAATTGCATTGAAGCATCAGCTTGAGCCTGGCAACACAGAGGGTGTTGCTAGCCCTCCCAGCTCAACATGAACAGGCACCGTCATGGAAAACAGGGAACTTCCTGCTGAACCCTGTGCCCTGAGTTCTCTGGCTGTGCGTGAGGTCAGGGGCTTTCAGATAAAGGAGTGAAAGGAAAGTGAAATGGCTCAAGGCAACAAAACAGGGAAACCCAGAAGTTACCCACCAGGCAGCCAGTGAGAGTGACATGGGGAAAGTACAGGGGGAAGGCCTGCTGCATCAGAGCCATGAGCTCATGGCAGTACCCAGAGACAACAAGGCCTTCACCCGCCCATTCTCGTGTCCAGTGTTTCTGTTATTGCCTGGATACGACTCTTTTTCAGGGTGGCTCTTTGGGGAGGCCTCTGGCATGCAGGGGAGGGTTGTAGGGCAGCAAGTGTGGAAGGAAAATGTATCTAGGTTCTTTCTTCAAGGGCGGTGGGGTGTAGTTAACCACACTGGAGCAGGAACTGCCTTTCAGGTAGTCTCTATTTTGCACCCAGCCCCGGCCATGCATGTGGTAACAGGTAACAATAGGGGTGTTGGGAGGACAGGAGATGAACGAAACGGCAATATATGGGAACAGCATCATCTGATGGAAGTTCTGGAATGACTGTGGTCCGATACTCCTGAAACTGTCTGTGTAATGTGTGATTAAACTGGCTTATGTTATCGATGAGGTGTCCCTTCCTCATGCACACTGTTATCTTTGCCACAGAAGTTTTGCAACAGTTAAATAAAAACACGAGCCACCTCTGCAAACAAAAACCAGCCGTTAGTGGTGGCCAGGGAAGGAAGGCGAGACCCAGGCATGCCTGCAGCCATGCCCCCGGCAGCTTGTGAGGTGGGCACTTCCTGAGCCACAGCTTGCATCTTCTTGCAGGTGCCTTTTTCATCACAGTGCCATCAATATTGCACAATGAATGTCAGAAGGGAGGACAGCAGGAGGCTCCTCTCCGTTTCTGAGTTCCTGATTCAGCCTGATTGAAAATCTAAGCCCGTCTGGTGGCTGAAGGGTGCACAGGGACCTTGGGCCTGGGCTTCAAGCCCACGACATGTGTCCAAGGGCAGGTCACATCTGTGTTTCATCTACAGGACTGTAAAACGCAGCACAGCTCTTTTCCCTGGTGCACAGAGAGAGTAAATACTCGGGACTGGGCTGTGCTTCTGGGCACAGGGGGCCATCTAAATAGATGGCTGTTCCAAGGAGGGACAAGGCCAAATACCTCTTCCCCCAGTGAAACAGCATGTGGTTTGAGTCAGTCTGAGCCTAATGTGATTTCTGTGGGTTATTGCTATGCATCAGCACTGAGAAAAGTCCAGTCCACTTCTTTAAGAATTTTTTGGCTTGGCTGGATTCAGCTTGTGTTGCAAACTGAGGCACGTTTCAGTGGAAGCAAGCAGCACATTGTACTGGAGATGGACAGCAGACACCACACTGTCATAAAGGCTTTTAAGCCCGGTCTTGTCCAGCTTATCTACATGTTTAAATCTGTGCAGGAACACGTGATTCAAACCCACTTGTGTTAAACCTGTAGCGATACGGCCTGCATTACACTGACACAGCTTCCTGGGGTTTGACTGAACTGTACGGGCTGTTTGGATTTGATTTCTCCCTGCCTTTGTTAATGAGACTTGAGATTGATAAAAGTTCTCTTGCCAGTGCTTTTCTGTAGGGAGGGATAAATTAAAGCAAACAAACCCAAAGCAAAGGAAAAACAATTCAATTGTGTGGAGGAAAGCCAGTAAAAATGACGCCTGATGTCCTCATTGAGTGCTTGATGTGGGATGACCTGGTGGATGCACATTGGGGCTATGTGAGCTGGACCAGGACACAGTGATATGCTCTGCCAGAGATGCTTGACAGGTCCACTTATATTAGAAAAATGGGGTTTGCTCAGCACCAAGCCAGCTTCATCCCCAAAGAGCTACACATCAAAGTGTGTGTTGAACAGGACAGAAAAGTGAGAGAGCAAAAGGCAGAGGAAACATGAGACTTGCATTCCTGGGCTGATGAAATCACTGTATGTCTTGCTTCTGTGCAGGGTAAACACAGTGCCCACAGTCCCGAGGTGGAGGCTGGAGGGAGGCTGAGGACAGCAGGTCTGGTGGATGCTCAGCTGCCATGGGATCTCTGCTGTCCCACAATGGTCTCTCTAGGCAGCTCTTGGGAGGAGCAGTTCTTGGCCAAAAGTGCAACCACTCTGGGGTGAGAACTCAGAGGTTTCCTTCACGGTTGATCAGCCACTTCAAAAGGTTACAGACTGTGATGAATTACTTGTCCTTTCTGTATGATAAGTGAGACAGACCAACCTGCTTCCCAGAGCTACCTGGTTCCCCCTGAGACTAACACCTTGTGTCCCTAACACCTGGCTTCAGGAGGCAGAGTGGTGCACACATCATCTTCATTATCTTCTTGCAGCGAGATCACAAGCATCACCTTAGACCTTCGCAAGAGGCACACAAGCTCCCCATGGCCATCTCCTCATACTACCCAAACACAGCTCAGCCCTAGTTTTCCTTTCCTTCCTGGCTTAGGTGTGGTGTTGTCAGAGGTGAGTGAGATAACAGCATCCATCAGGGCTAAGTGGAGATGGAGGTGGCTGATCACCATCCATCAGCAGGTGTTGCATGTCAGCAGGGCTGATGAAGCAGGATCAATGCCCTCCTGGCCCCAGCAGACAGAGCTCAATGTATTTCTGGCTTGGTGTAAGTCAGGGGCACTTCTGTGCCCTCCTGGCTCCAGCATCGTGCAATGCATGTGAATGCTGTCTTATTCTGCGGTCATCTCCTCCTCCCTGCTTCCCCCATTAGATCTCCATCATGTGCAGCATTTAGACATTTTGGTCTGATGAGTGATGCTTGATGACCTGCATTAATGGCATTAATTGAATTCAGCTGGATGAAGGACAGACAGCGATGGAAAAGCAGACAACATGCGGAAGAACTTTTACACAGTGAGGGTGACAGAGCACTGGGACAGGCTGCCCAGGGAGGTGGTGGAGTCTCCATCTCTGGAGATATTCAAGACCTGTCTGGACGCCTATCTGTGCAATATGAGCTAGGGAGACTGCTTTGGACCCGATGATCTCTCGAGGTCCCTTCCAACCTCTATGGTTCTGTGATTCTGTGACACACCCTGAGCAACACATTCCTCTGCCATAAAGAAGATGCCTTAATCTGGCAGATGGCAGCTAAACTAAGGGCTAGCAAAGAGCCAAGCAGCTAAAGAAGGGCCTCTGTCTTCCAGATGCTGTGGCTGAAGGCAGGGTTGAGTTCAGATGTTTGTGGGACTGTTTGCTTACTGACTGTTGAAAGTGCATCTGAGGGCTGTGGTTCCTGCTGCTGAGGGGCAGCAGAAGGTAGGGTATTCCCTCCTCCAGCTTCCTCCTGCTGTTTAGCTAAGTTTTGGTTCAGCACACACTTCCGCCTGAAACTTCACCCTTGAAAGCATTTTGGCCACAGACTGGCTTCTCTGTGCAGTGCAGCTGTGGTGACAGCACTGAAGCTTTGCAGATTGGCAAAAAAGCCTGGCTGGGAAAGGAAACCTCTGCCCCAAGTTGTGGCAATACTGCATCATTTCTTGGCATGGTTGAACCATGCAGCAGGAGGGAAATAATCTGTTCTCTGCTTGTTTTTGTCCAAGAGAAGTGGAAGTGCATTAAGAACTGTTCATCACATGGGAAGACAGGAGAGTCAGGTGGCCTGACCCTTGATAATGTATCATCTGTCATTGATGGTGCTCATGTTACTTTTGGTGATGGTTGCCCTGCCTACAGATCAATGGAAAATGAATATTTGCTTCTAGCTAATTGCATCACTGCCAAATATAGAGCCACATGTCCGAAGCTGGTCATTGTCTGACCTTGAAGGCTCTGTCTCTCTGGCTTTCAGTTGCGTCTCTGACGTTCCTCCCATGGTTCTACCCATGCTCAGGCACTTGCCCTTGGCTTGTGCCGTGTACCAGAGTCCTTGAGGCCCCCAGGAGATGCCTTTGCTGCCCTCACGTGTCACGCCCATGGCTAGGAGTATTTGGAGGAGCTGGGGCACTGTGCTATGGTGCTTCAGTCCCTGGTTGTGGCTTTGCCATGTGTTTGGAAGAGGAACGCCATGGTCTGTTTGCCATTGCTACCCAGTCCACTCACGCTGCAGCCACCCAAGTCAAGTTAACAGTAAGAGCACTAGCCCAGCCAGGTGTTCAAAGTATGTTATTCCACTTGAGAACATCATTGCAATTGCTCATGAGAGACGCAAATGACCATATGAAAGGTGTGTGAGCATTGCTGCTTGCACTAGCGCTACTCTAGCAGAGGTCCCTGCCTCTTCCTGCTCCTGCGTGCCGGCTTGTGCCCATTGGGAGCCCCTGACAGGCAATATTTAAAGACCTTTGCTCAGAGATCAGCTCTGGGTTCCCCTTCCTGGTGCTGGTGTCAGGTCACCCTTCCCTCCCATGGCACAATCATCCTCCTCTGATATCATCCCAGGGCACCCAGGCAGGTGCCATCTCCCTCCTGGGAACTCTTCCTGTTCCCTCCTTATCCAGGAGATGGACCACCGCTTGATGACAATAGCAGTTGTTTCCCATCCTTACACGTGTAGACAGGGATTCCTCTCCTGTCCTTTTGGGCATACCCTGCCTATATTTGCCCGTGTCTACCAAAAGCTTCAGAATTCAGAGAATCCAGAATTTCAGGATTCCAAATTTGTCAGTCCCAAGTCCTGAAGCTGAGTAAGACTGGAAGATTGTAACATGTTTTCTGGTTATTAAATTCATGTGCACATTGGGTGGGAGTTGAAAGACTGAAACACTGAGCATTTTGATGGCTCACAAATGTGGAAAAGACAGAGAAGACCTCTGCACACTATTTGTGTTTCTTTCATAATATGTCAAAGCTCCTATAACATTAAGAACTCGTATAGCCTGAAGTTTCTGATGTTTACCTTGAAGAGAAAGTTACCAGAAGGAATAATGACCAAAGCCCACGCTGGGACTCGACTAAACACACGCTGTGGCAAAGTGTGGGATGAGGAAGAAGGCTTCACACATTGGCATAATCAGCTTACAGATCCCAGACTTCACAGTTTTGAATTTGCCAAACAAAATACCCCGATTTGGCCACTTTCCCTGGAGGAAAATGTTGAATTTCCAGAAGACAGTGTTCTTTGAAGAGCTGAAACTGGGCAAAAGGCTGGATACAGCACGTCTGCAAGAGAAACCATTGTGTTGGTGGTAGCATCTATGCAGGGGCACTGTGTGTGTGTGTGTGTGTGTGATGCAGGAGTTTTAGACTAAGAGATGATCTAAGTATCCATTACTACTCCAGGTATTTAGCTGTCAAAAGCCTACGGATTTTATTGCCTCCATTTCCATCCTGCAAGCACCCATATGAAGATTATTTCTTTCCTGTGTGCAAAGTAAACAGATTGCAGAAATCTGCTGTGTGTGCTGATTCTCCTAATGAGAATTTACACATTGACACAGATGCATTGCTCGTGGACTACTGAAAGGAAAAAAAATGTTATTTCAAGTCAAACTATATTGAAATATATGGAAATGGACAATGAGTATAATTTGGAATAAGAAATGGAAGCTTGTGGTACTGAGTTGTTCATATGAGATAGTAGAAACTTGTAATGGAAAGAACATCATCATACCTGGATATAAATAGTGTTATTATGCACAGAGTTTTTTGTACAGGAATAGTGTGGCACGAAGAGATGGGCTCTTGCCCCTCGCCCACAAGGGGCATGGAGGATGAGGTTTTTTAGGTAGGTGGAAGGAAGGTGCGAGCTTTTCTTTTCTTAACTGGTTTTTACCCAAGAAAAGTTGGCTTAAGAGCTCATTCTGGATGACAGATGAATCTGGTTTTTCTTCAAGAGCTGCTATTGATTTCATCCTGTACATGCTGATCTGACAAAACGCTCCCCAAGTAAGTGCAATCTGAGCTCCCTGAGAGAGGCTTCATAGAGAAATCAAATCAAACAAAGATGGGAGCTTGGGCAGTTCACGCATTCCACAGTAATACTTTAGTCTTCATGATATTTTAATGGATCAGAAGGGGATGCTGAGCTGGACAGTTAAACAAAGACCAACAAAAGACTTTTGAGCACAGCCAGAGGCATGGTGGGTACTTGAAGGCTGCTCTCCCACCTTCTCAGTCTCTACTTCTGCAACCTTGTTTCTTTAGGGCACCTCCTATGTTTCTCTTACTGATGCACAGCAAAGGTTATCTGGATTACTGCTTGTGATGTGTTTTTCCAGCTCCACAATTAACAGTGTTACCTGTGAGATCTTTGATAGCTGCAAAGGTTCCTCCAGGAGCAGGTCTTGCCTGCCCAGTGTGTTACCCTGGCTCAGTTGCCCACCCCCCCCCCCACCCCCCCCCCCCCCAGCCCACTTTTCAGTAACTCTTACGGGTCTCTTGGCCCTGTGAGATATCAAGACCAATTGGTGGGCCCTACCTGCCTCTCTTGACTTACCTCAATCCCTGCAGTTCCTCAGAGGTGGAATGGGATGCCCTTTCCTGAGCATCCTGAGGGAGGGACACAGGGATGCTCACAAACACTTTCTGCAAACCACCTGCGCCCAGGCAGGACAGCAATGGCACCTCTGAAGGAAGCGTGGTCCCTCTAGATGATGTTCCCTTCACACCTGCTTCATGACCAAAGGACCTCAAGGCTGGTGTGGTCCAGCAGTATCTGCACAAGCTTGTCACAAGTGGGTGGCTGCCAGGAACGTGCTGGGTTGAATGTCTCTCTTGGG
Organism: Porphyrio hochstetteri; assembly: GCA_020800305.1. Taxonomy (NCBI): domain Eukaryota; kingdom Metazoa; phylum Chordata; class Aves; order Gruiformes; family Rallidae; genus Porphyrio; species Porphyrio hochstetteri. The sequence goes on along the minus strand of CM036908.1, from coordinate 60,108,289 downwards.
GCATTAGAAATATCTCTGTCACTCCCCACATGTTAAACAGAGGGAGTGGGCAGCTTCACCCAACCCTTTTGGGTCTGCATAGCCCCATGCAGATTGCAATGGGGATGTGTCACAACCCATAAAGTTGTCATTGGGACATTGCCAATGGCAAGGAGTCTGTTGAAAGTTGGAGAATGACTTTTTACAGGGTCATGTAGTGACAGGACAAGGGGTAATGGCCTTAAGCTGAAGGAGGGCAGATTTAGATTAGATATCAGGAAGAAATTCTTCCCTGTGAGGGTGGTGAGGCCCTGGCACAGGCTGCCCAGAGAAGCTGTGGCTGCCCCCTCCCTGGCAGTGTTCAAGCCCAGGTTGGATGGGGCTTTGGGCAGCCTGGGCTAGTAGAGGGTGTCCCTGCCCGTGGCAGGGGGGTGGAAATAGATGAGCTTTGAGGTCCCTTCCAACCCAGACCAGTCTGTGACTCTATGCTGTTCGGGAGTGTGAAGTTGACAGTCCCTGCCTCACAGCTCAGAGGGGTATCACCTTTTCTTGTGGCCATGGTGAAGGGTAGAGGGGACTGAAATGGTACCGAAGAGCAGAAACAACCCTTCATTAACCAGGACATCGCACTGTAAAATTTATCCTGATATTTTATCTAATCTGTACACTTGGTTTAGTTCTCAGGCTGCACTGCTCCTGCCAGTGGGACTTGGGGATTGGCCTCCAGCCTTTGGAATAGGGCTCAAAAGCTCTTGAAGACTCCAGGACCAATATTATTCTACCCGAGAGTCTGTTATACTCTCCGCCCTTTCAGAGTTAATCTCTCTCCATCACAGGCGTTCCAACATTAATGAGTATTTCTGAGAGCTCAGCTTTTCTGCTAAATGTTGTTTTCCTCTTTTATTCCTCCATTAGGAGAGTTATTACAGCTCAAGTGCTTTGTCCTATTTGGATGAAAACTACTTAGATAAATAGCAATGAATTCTTCTTCCCCAAAGGATGGCCTTCCTGGGTGCTGGTACATGATGTACCCTGCTGTGTCCCACCTACTGAATAAAGAGTGGGAAGATTCTGAGAATGTGGTCCAAGGGCACTACTTGGAGGGGAGTGTTTGGAGGGGAGCTGAGGTGAACACCTAAGGCTTGTGGAGAGGTGAAAGAAGCAACTGAAGACCTCTGAGGGGACAAGACAGAGCGAGGAGATGGAAAATGGTTTTGTAGGGAAGCCTCCAAGTGGGTTAGTTTGAAATGATTTTTTTAACCTGATTTCTAGAGGAGGAAGCCCTGGGAAAGAAGGAGAAATGGTGTTCAGCAGTGGGAACTTTCACACAGTTGCCTTAAAAACTTCATCTTTCTTTAAAAAAAAAAACAAGTAGCCTTTCTTCAGTAATGTGCACCTGAACAGCCTGATGTGTGTGCCTGCCCCATCACATTTCCTCCCGCTTCCCGCAGGAGATGAGGTCCCCTGCCCTCCCCAACAGTGTGGAATCACACCTTTGCTAAGGGGGAAATCTGTGGTTGCTGCACTGATGAGTAATTCTTGAAATCCCCATACATTAGCTGCCACCTCCATTATTGTGGCTATGGAAGAGCTATTCTGTATTTCAAGCATGTCAAGTGGATGATGTGACCACATCCTCTTTTAAGCCAAGCAGGAAGGCAGCAATTACTCTCATGGGTTTCAATCTACAGCATAGCAAAGCTTTACGCAGGCAGGATTTGGTAGTCACACTCAGGCTTATCAGCCTCTAGCCTGCTCCCAAATATCCTTCCTCCCCAACGCTCAGTGATGCTTACTCCTGCCCATTTGGTCACCAGCATCAGATTTTTACCCAAACTCTGCAAAGTGGAGTTGGGTGATGGGCAGCACATGAAGCTGTGCTGGAAGATGCAAGATGCTGTGTGCTCTAATTTCGCTGGAGAAGGAGACTCCGTTCCCTGCTCGCTGCAGGACTGCATTTCCTTTTGGATGCTCCACTCATTCCGCTTCATGGTCTCTTCCCACTGGATTGGGGTTTCCAGGTTTTCTCCTATTAAAGTTCATACCAGCTAAACTAAATAGAAGATTTTTTAACTGGAGGTCAGCCAAATTGCTGCCACACCCTTTGTGAATATTTAATTGCACGTCCTCTTTGTGCTTTACAGTAGAACAACTCTATTACCTGTGCATGTCACTGTGTGTGTCAGTGAAACCAGGACTGTCCACACAGGGATGTGGGCTGAATTCAGACAGACCCAGTCACCAAAATGCTTTGGTCTAGCGTGCCTCTCAAAATCAGCACATCAGTAACTCCTATGGCCTTTATCCAGTGCTCTGAGTTCTCAGGGAAAGCTGCTGAGAAGATCCAGCCTCAGAGGGAGGAATTGCAGGCATTCAATTTTCTTAAATCCTCATTTCCAAGTCTGGAGACCACAAAGTTTCTCGTCAGGCTCCAGCTTTTTTTTCCATCATGCCCAGCCTTGGGAGGAGCACAGAAGCTCTCTGGCCATTTTTGGCTTTCCCTGCAGCAAGGGCAGAGGTTCCCCAGGTGTCACTGGTTCCTGCAGGAAGAGAGGAGACAGGTAACACCTCGGTCTGCCTCTGGTATGATGTGGTGTGTCTTTTGCACTGCAAATTGCAAATCTTCTGCCATATGATGGCAGTGCCTGGTGAGATGGATGGGTAGGGACCAAGGACTGCATGTGTGTATACATGTGAGCTCAGCTGGGGTGCAATGTGGTGGCTGTTGCAGGCCAATGTCCCGGTGGCACCAATGACAACTGATGAGGAGAGCCGGCAATGCGACAGCAACTGTGTCCAGGAACCAGCTTTCTTAACTGTGCTATAAAAGCTGATTTTATTGTTTTCTTCTTGACTATTTTCTCTGCCTTCAAGGAGGGGAAGCCATCAACATCCGTGTAAGCTGCGTGATAAAGAAAATCCAGACACACTGACCTCAGAAAATTTTATTTAGTCACTTTATAGGAGTGTTTATCAGTATCATTCTAATGCTGTTATCAGAACATTCATGCAACCACCTGGAAGTACCTGGCTGTGTGTATTATGCTACACATAAATAAATGCCATTGTTAATGTTGAGTTATACAGGATCATAAATAAATTAGTTTCCAGAGTTCACTGGAGCTGAGAGCCGGGTTTTTATAGCAGGATGAAGAGAATTGCACAATGCAGTTCCATATGGCTTATGAAATGTGTATGAAGACCGTTTTCTCCTACCCATCCTAATTATGGTATATAAATAGATCCACTACTATCCTTTGAGCACTTGCTTAGCTGGAATCTTTTTTCTTTTTTAAAGAAAGACCAGCACAATCACTTGTGTGATGCATTTCTGTAGGCACTTAACAGATCTCTAAATCAAAATGCAATTATTTATAGCGATAGTATGACCTTTCACTAACTGGGAAAGAAAATGTTGCACAATAGGTGAGAGTTGTCCTGAGTGCTCAGTGCTGTCAAAGTCATTTCGACATTGGGCTTTAAACTGTAGCAGGGATAAGGGCTTAAATGATGTGTGAGAGTTGTTTACATTATGTGTATATATGAGGTTTGTGCAAATGTCAGTGTGCTTATGGAAGAAGAGTAGGTTTTGAACTACCAGTGGCAAGGCAGCAGACGGACACCAAAGCCCAGTTATGTTCCTTCTCCTGGTGTGTGTCACCGGCCACTGTTAGCAGAGCAGCCCTGAGCGCTCAGCATCCCTCTCACAGCGCAGCAGCGAAGCCTCAGGGGTTAGAGCAGCTGCATGGAGGGAAACAGGGGGACAGCTGGGGCAGCTTCTGGTGGGCTGCAGCTCCTAAAGGCGCATGTGTGCAGGAGGAGACAATGGAGACAGAGGAAGGGGGATGCCAGAGCAGTAAGGATGAGATGCATATCAAATATATAACTTTTTATTATCAAACATTGAGACTGTGGTCTTAGTGCTTAGAGACTGATATTTTGGACCTTGCTATAACAGATACCATAAACATGGCACATACGGCAGTCCTTGCTCCATAGAGAGACCAACACACAGCGCAAACAGAGTATGCCTCTGCTTTTCCAGCTTGTCTGTGGTCCAGCAAGACCCTCCCTACCTGGAACCAGTGGGTGACATTCACCAGAGCAGGCTGGGTAAGAATTGGCCCTTTGAAGAAGTACACAGGACTACAAGTAGCAATGCAGTAAACAACAGCCAGACACAGAATATATGAGTCACTTTTCTAGCATATTTGAATACTGTTTAAATATAAACATTGCAAATTAATATCTCTGAGAAAAAAATAAATTTGGATGCAAAAACACACCAGTGGTACACCGCATATGCATATAAATACATTACATGGTTTGCACAGTCATCATGCGTCTTCCTTCTGGATAGACTTTCTACAGACTGAAACAAAAGTTGAAATAGAAAAAAAAGCAGAAGGGAAAGGTCTTCAACTAAACACATTGTTGTTTTGGCAAGTGATTCGCTTCCCAAAAAACTGGGCTGTAAAAAGCCCCATAGTTTCACAACAGACCCATTTGTGTTTTCACATCATATCTACCTCGCAGCAAGAGGGGAAAGAGCGAGCAAGGAAGGGGTGGTGCATAAAGGATGCTTAGTACATTTAATGGCATTTGAGACCACTTTCACCACCCATTCACAGCCTCTGATGTTAACAGGGTCTGGAAAAGTCCTTATCCTCGATAAGGAGGGCTTAAGTAATATCCAAAGTGCTTTACTAGATGGCGGTGCTTTGCCCACACCATCCATTGCAACAAGCAGTTTGCTCCTGCTCCTCTGCTCGCGGGGCACTGCTCCAGTGCAGACGCACTGGATGGAGTCACTGCAGAGGGGCTGGTGGTTGCCAGGGGGGATGGGGAGTCAGGTGCTCCCACCTCGTGGAGGTGAAAGAAGCACATGCTGCCCTGGCCAGCATTCTGCTACTGGGACTGCCAGGGCTCTCTGAGGCTGGTTCAGAAACTCCAATGCCCCTGGGCATCACTGCTGCCTGGGGCACAGCATGCAGCTGGGGCCCCTCCAAGCCCCAGATCTGGGGTTGCTGCAGAGCAGAGGGATAGCAGGAGTCCTGCCATGGCTGAGCCACAGCTCCTCCTGACCCAGAACCTGGTGCCTCTCCCATCAGCCTAACACAGCTGCCCTCGCCCAGCTCAGAAGGTGGCAGATGGGGTACAAGCATGCTTACGTGGGACTTTTCCAACATCTCTAAATTTTTGCTTCAGTTTTTGTTTCCTTCCATTTCCTTAGAAGACAAAGAGCTACATAGGAGGTTTCTGCTTGATCTGGGCTAGCTGAGGAGTCAGCAATGTGGCCTTCGTGGCACCCTGTGAGGTAGATGGAGGTCAGAGCATTAGGCAAATGTCCAGGCAGAGAAGGTGGTGGCACCAAGGAGACCTCGGAGGGAGTCAGTGACTGCTGCAAGGAGCAAGCACTGTTCCTCCCACGGGTGCTCCCTTTCCCCAGCTGTGAACAGAGAACAGGGGTTCCCATAGAGATGCTGAGCACTGGTGTAGGACAAAGTACTTTCCGTAGGAAAAGGCAGCGATGTGCACTGTGCATCGCTCCAGGGGACAGTCTCCATCCCCAGCTTAGCCCACAGTCTGGCACAAGGCGGGTGCAGAGGGGGGCCTCGGCCTAGGACACATTTATGTTGGAGAAGAGCGGGGCTACCGGCAGGGTGGATGCTGTGCTGTCTGCTAAGTAGCCCAGGATGCTTTTGAGTTCACCACGTGACAAATTGGCTTTGATGTGCAGGAACGCTTCCAGGTGCCTTTTGCTGTGGAAGAGAAAGGGAAGGTGTTATCTCCTCTGGCAGATCTCTGCGCTGGGCCCCTCATGCCAGGACGCGGGGCCCACCCTGCAGCAGGCACTGAGGTCCCCACTGGACACCAGGTCGGCATCTGACAGTCCTACATGGGGCCCAGCACTGCCCTGGGAGGTTTGGGGTAAGGTAGGGACTCTAAGGCAAAGGAGAAAGTCAGGCCAGACCTTGCAATACATCAATGGGCCTTTTCCACTCATTTATTTTGCTGGTTGGTGGCGCTGGGGCTGCCACAGACTGTCAGGCAGCTCCACCCCCTCCACCCACATCTTCCCCCTCAACCCCTCCACTTTTGTAGATTCAGGCCATAGGAACCTCACCTACACTCATTGGACTAGTTCCTGGCACAATTAAAACTTCACACAAGTATTTGCCAGTCTCTTACCGGATGTCTGGGTATGTTGTGGCGAGTGTTGCAACTTCGATTTTAATAGCACCTAAATCCTGAAGTCGGATTATTTCAGCCAGTTTGGGGAGCGCTGAATTCAGCCATGTGGCTTTAGACCCCTGCCAGGAGAGAAAGAGGTCAGCAGGGCATCGTGGGGGTGCAAACCTCTGACAAGCCCAGGAGATGGGTTTCACCAGGGTGCCACTGAGATGGCTCCTCATGCTGTTTTCTGGTGAGGGGGAAGGACAGACAGGGATTTTAGGTGCCTCACTGTTTTCAGTGATGCTTATAGCCCAGACTTTGCCTAGGCCAGCCTTTGAGAAACAGAATCAGTTCTGTGGTTGTTTCAAATCCTCCCACACAGTGGTGTAGGGTTTGCCATATGACTGAGGTTTCCACATCCACCTTGTCAGACTCTCTCTTCTCTTCCCTCCCATCTCATTTTCCTTCCCTTGGGTTTCTACACTGCCCGACGTGTGTACGAGGAGTGATGGGCCAGGTAACGTGCAGCCACATGCTGCTTTCTTGGAGCTCTGCACACAACCCTGCCTTCAGCATTTCAAGGCATTGCCAAAATCCTCTCCCTGCCCACTCAGGTAAAACACTGGACCTGGATTTCCCCAGGTGCCTGCTACCTGACCTCCCACCCACGCCAAGTGATGTTCAGGCTTGTTCCTTTTCCAGTAAAACATGCATAGGGTGGGTAAGGACAGGGTTTGTCTTAGCTTTTTAGCATGTAAATTTAGAGGTGTGGAAGGAAGGAAGAGATCTCAGAGGACAGAGAGGGGTCTCTTGTGGAGGAAACCCTTGTGTACCAGAGACCGCACGCTACCTGTTCCAGCCCCTGCCTGACCTAACAGCAGCAGAGTGAGGGAAATCAAAGGTGTGAGGGGAGAGTCAAAACCCACTCTCCACTCAAGTTGTACTGGAACTGGAGAAGATTAGCTAAATCTTCTGACCCCATTAATATAAATCTTCAAAAGGAAACCGGTTACTGTGGGACAAAGGAGGATGAAATCACTGTTTTCCATCTGGGGGAAGGCAGGCTGGGGCAGGGGACTTGGAGACCTCTTTCTGCCTTATAGGAAATTAAGCTGAGACAGAAAGGTTAATGAGAGGCTCCAGAAAATGCATCTTCCTGTTCTTCAGGGTGCCTGCACCTTGTGCTGTTGCAGATGCGATGAGCACTCACGTACATTGCTGGTGCAGAAGGCTTCCAGGTCAGCAGCATTCTTGGATATGTTTTGGGCCAGGGTTTGCTGTTGCCCTGGAGTCTTCAAGCTGACTTTCCTCTTCAGCAGCCTCACAATATACTCTTTAACCAAATGGGCATGGATCTTCTCAACAATAGCCTGTTGGGAAGGAGAGAGGAGATCATCCATCTACCTTTTTGCTTGGGGACAGAACAAACCATAGGTTTGTCCTCCGTGGGTGGAGGACAAAAATGTCTTAGGTGCTGTAAGACATGACACACCAAATGCAGGTGAGGAACAGCACTGGCTGCCAATCTCTTCACAGCTGGTTACGCGACATCCGAGATGCTGAGAATTTCTTTGTACTCAAAGTAACAAAATGTGGGAATTTCCAAATGTTGTTTCCTTCTGGGAAGAGTTGAAGGCATCGAAAAGATCTAATGTGCGTTCGAGAATAAGTAGCAGTACTCCAGAGAAACAGGAATTCATGCTGCTCCTCCTGTTCCTCTAATACTCAAAACATTGTCTTTTTTTTTCTAGGCAATTAAAAAGACAAAGGCAGGAAATCAAAGACTTTTTTAAGTGGTGATGTTTCCTATATACTCAGCACCAGTAAAAATGTGGTTGTGGCTGAGTTATCTGGGATTTTTCTCAGTTGCATCCATCTCCTTTGATCTTCAGGGAAATCAAAGAAGCCATGAGATACAACCGTGCAATCACATCAGTGTTTCAGGGTTGCTAAACCAAACCCATACAAAAATAAATACGTATCTTGGGTGATTGCTGGAGCACTTTCTCCACAGCAAGGGTGGTTTTCTCAGCCAAGACTGCACCAGAGCGACAGGTGTCTGCTTCTGCCAGCGAAGAGTAAAACTGATGTGGCTAATGTCTGTAAACTGCAATCCTGCCTGTGAGGGAGCTCTGATGCCAGGGCAGCTCACTAGCTTAATGTGGGTCCAGGTAACTCCCATCTCAGAGGATCAGACCTGAAAACATAGCCTCAGCATCCCAGAATCCCTCCGATACTTCTCTTGAACTTACATGGTAGAAAGGGTCCTTTAGGGTCCGGAAGTCTGAAATGTGTTTGCTGGTGGTTTTAATGATCTCGTTCATAATTTCATTGCTTGAGTCCCATTTATTTTCTGTAAACTTCTTATAAATTGGCTGAAAAAAAGGAAGCTTTGCTTAGCTCCTTCAAAACAAATTCTATGCATGTGTGTATTTCGCATTTCTGTATGTACAGTATCCTATGTAGCAACAGCGCAGGGTGCAGTCCTGTGCAGGGACATGTGACAATGGCTTAGGGGGCAGGGGAAGAGGGGGCTGTATTGGGTTTGTGTCCCCATCTTGGTTCCTTGAGCTTGAAAAGCTCATATTGGAGATGCTTTTTTTTTTATTTCCATGTTTTTAGTGTTTTGTCCACAACAACTTGTCTGATTAGAGAATTAGAGAACCATCAGGCAAAAAAATTAATCATTGGGCAATGTTTTCAGTCTCATTATGGCCAATTTTTCTTGGCCACAGAAAATAAATAAAACAGTAAGAAAAGCAGCCTTGCTATGTCAGATACCTTCCAAAAGGACATCTGACATCTACAGAGAAAGCAAGACAGATTGGGGCAGAGGACTCACAGAATCACAGAATCACAAGGTTGGAAAAGACCTTTAAGATCATCAAGTCCAACCATTCACATCCTAAACTAAACCATATCTCTAAGTACTTCATCTACCCTTTTTTTAAACACATCCAGGGAAGGTGACTCGACCACCTCCCTGGGCAGCCTGTTCCAGGCCCTCACAACTCTTTCAGTAAAAAATTTTTTCCTAACATCCAATCTAAACCTGCCCTGGCACAGCTTCATGCCATTCCCCCTTGTCCTATCACCTGTCACCTGGCTGAAGAGACCATCACCTATCTCTCTATAACCTCCCTTCAGGTGATAAGGTCTCCCCTCAACCTCCTCTTCTCCAGGCTGAACAGCCCCAGCTCCCTCAGCCGCTCCTCATAGGATTTGCCCTCCAGCCCCTTCCCCAGCCTGGTTGCCCTTCTCTGGACACGCTTGAGGACCTAAATGTCCTTCTTATGGTGAGGAGCCCAAAACTGGACACAGACTCCTGCGTCTTCCCCTCCACCACTCTTAAGTTAAAAAGCATGTGTTATAGTGTGTTATATTAAAAAGAAAAAAAAGGAAGAAAAAAAGGAGAAAGAAACCAAGAGTGCCTTTCAGGCCATCTCCATGAAGAAGCGAAAAGCCACTTAATTTCAGTTCATGTCATTTATGATTGCTTCCTACAGTTTGGAGTGTAAACACTTGCAGGTTGAGACTCTCCCTCCTGCAGCACTTATCTCAGGCGTGATCAGCACATTTTACGCTCACTTGCACAGCCAGTGCAAGTCCTTTCACTTGCTGTGCCTGCAGCCTTGCGGGCCAGCTGAAGAAGGGGTGACTCAGAGCTTTCTGACTGATGCTGAGAGGTGACCTGCCCCACAACCCTTCTGAACTTTGCTGCATTTCAATCAGAGATTTGGGTGACCAATGGCATGGCCGGGGAACCTGCCTGGCACAGCACAGGCTGAGCAGTGGGTAAGAGGGTCTGGGGTGTGGATACGGTACCTTCAGCTGCACAAACACCTGCTGAAGCAGCACATCAAAGCCACCATTTTCTATGTCACTGAGAGTGCCAAGAATACTGGCTTTATTGTCATCCTTTTCTGACATGTTTTTCTCTGTATAGTCCCTGCAAGGAAACATCAGCAAGGTCAGAATAACCTGTCCTCAAAAGAGAGGGAGAAGTTCAGATCCTCTGCAGGCAGACGGACTGTCCTCTGCCCATCTCCCCTCTATCACACCATCATCTGCTGCCTGCAGAGGAAGGAGCAAAGCCTTTTCCAAAGCAGCAAAGCCTCACCTAAAATTCCAGCAGTTGTTAATATTTGCAATCAGTATAGGCTTGTAGTATCTGTGCTTCTTGCTTCTCTCCTTAAAGTCTTCAAAAGCATCCTTGTAGCTGGAGGGGAGATGAGAAGAGGGAAGATGAGTGGGTGCCCTGGATGCCCCGGCAGCCCTGCTACCCGACCCTGCCTTACCACACCTTTGTAGGAAGGCAGGCAGCTCCTTCCACAGGCGATGCGACAACTCCTCGCCCACTGCTGGGCTGATGTCCTTGGCCCGGTTCTGCCCACTGTAGATACTCTAACAAACAAACAAGAACAATTTTAAATGCCACCTGCTCCAAAAAGGCCAGGTTTCACAGTTAAAAAAGCTACAGATCCTTAACTGTGGTAACTGCACCCAGCTCTCCTGCATCCTCCCCAAGACTGAGCCAGGGACCATGAAGAGCAGCCATACTTGGTGTGCTCAAGCCAATTTTGAACTCAATTTTCAAATGGGGAGAGAGGTGAGAGAAAGTGAGGGAAGTGACACTTGCGTTCCTTTGCTTTTTTCACAGATTGCATTAAAAACCCCAGTTAAAGCACAGCCTCAATATATGAAGGGTTTGGGTTTTTAAATATCAACTCTACTAATCCTCTGCTGCCAGAGCAGAGAGAGTGTTGAGCGTGGGGAAAGGGCATGAACACTTGGAGCAGCTCGGCCCGTGATGGGCTCTGTGGGTGCAAGCCAGGCAGCAGCACAGCACTGCTTCCCTACTTGGCTAAACCTCTCTTTCTCTGCTGATACATTACCCAAAGCTCGGCTGTGGCCATGGGTGCAGAAAAAGAGCACACAGGGAGAAATGAAGGTACCGTTCTTGCTTGTTTTGTTTATGGAGGAACTCTGTCCAGCACATGGAGATGAGGGCCGTGGCAGACTATGGGTTAGGGCTCCCCTGTACCACCTACCTCTGTCACCACCCTCCACAAGCACCTTGGCCTTTCACTTTTCTGAACTGACTATAGTTAGGCTCAAACCCTGGATCCATGCAGAATGCAACTGTATATTTATAAGATAGATCTGTGTTACCTGGATAACAAATATTGCTAGTAGTTCACTCTGAAAATGTCCATTTAGTTTCTCTGGTTCTTTGTCTTCTTTCCATCTTTGAACTTCTTTTTCTAAACATCTGCTCAGTGCATTTTTGACAGTAGCCTTTAGGGAAGGAAGAACAACAGCATTTACCACAAAATGGATGTTGCAATTCCTGCCTTAAGCAGGATTTACTCACCCACCCACCATTTATCTGGCTGAGCTGATTTTTTTTTTCCTCGTCCTTGTTTGAGAAATAAAGGCTCTTTGTTACCAGACACCTCACCCTGCAGCAAGGACAACCCCCTCATAACATCCATCTATGTAACAGTGAGTTGAGTATTTCAGGATCCATGTCCTTGCCCTGCACCCCCCACATAAGTGGTGATCTTGAGGGCAGGGGAGCAGTGTGTGGGAAGGCTGCAGGCAGCTAAACGTGCTGGAGCCCAAAATCCCCCGCATTGCACTCAGTGTTGCCCCCTGTGCCTGGTTTTGCAATCCTTTTTCATGAGCACTCCTGACATCTCACGGGTGCTGGAGAGCGAAACAGAATGTTCTGAAGGTTTTCCCTGCTCTGAGCCCTCTTGAGCACATGCTGAGCAGGATGGCTTTTGAAATGGCCTGTGTGGTGACTGGATCTATCTCCGATCACTGAGTGCTGCATTAGTGTGCTTCGCAGCCCTCACACCCACCTCCTCCATCTGCAAGCCATCACGGGTTACAGCTAAACCTGGCATTTGCCTTCTCATTTTCCGGGAATTCCAGCCCAGAATGTCAAAGGCATTAAGTTATGAGAATACTGTAAAAGTTGCTTCTTGTTTCCATTAAGGCAGGACTGATCCAAGAAACAGAGCAACTGTTACTTGCTGTGGATCAGGCGATCCTCCGTCAAAGACACAGATTTTTCAAGACCAGGCCTGCATGCTTTGTACTCACCCAAGGTCTGCAGAGACCAGAACTAATTCTGAAACCATCATCTGCGAGAGGGAGCATAAATCCCTCCGGGATGTCACCCACAAAGATTTATAGTTGGATTTTTCCCCACCTTTCCACCACAAAGTTTGCAAGAACAGAGCAGCTCTTGGATGGCTTCCAGGGCAGAAGGCTGGGCTACCCAGGAGTTTGCTCTGCAAGATCTAGCTAGCACGAAATTGACCTGTCCCCTCAAAAGAAACAAAGACATTCTTGCTTTGGCTTTTCTCTGGAAGGGTGTGTGGCTCACAGGTGAGAAGCGTGCATACAGGACAAGTCCGAGCTCCTCCAAGGAGTTGTATGGAAGCAGTAAAGGGAAGAGGAGGCACTGAACAGATTCTCACCTCTTCACTGTCAAGGTATTTCTTTTCAAGTTTTTTGCTCAGACTTGATGGCAAAAGGCTTCCAAGCTCAACTTTTCCCAACTCCTCTGCTAAAACATGATCTTTTCTCATATCTCTGGAATGAGAAAACCAAACAATCACATTTTCCAAGGGCAGTGTAATTCAAGACAGCTGTTGACGCAAATCACTGAAATTTTTTGAGGAAATCGGTGAAAAAACAGATGGAAATGTACACTGTCCTTAGTACAGGCAGGACCTGGAGGAGCTGAATCTGTGCAAGAGGTGGGACCTGTGGGAGCAGGACCCTGAGCCACCTCGGGAACGGAGTCATGTTCTGCCAGCATCCTGAGCACCAGTGGCTGCGCTGGGTGCCCAGAGCAGCAGGAGGGACTAGTCCCAGGACACAGCCTCTCCCCATCAATATAGAGAGGTGATGAGGCAAAATGTTGGCCTTTCATGGCTAGCTGGGAATGGAGCAGGTCGTTTCATACCTGCTGTCATGTCCCCACAGCATGCTTCCTGGGCTGGGTGCTCCTGAGCAGCTTTGAGGGAAGGGACCTGAGAGCTGTGGGGGGCTCAGGCCAGCACTTCATTGGGGGCTGATCAGGAAGCAGTCTCTCTTCCTGGAGCTGCACAGAATAACCCTGAGCATCGATTCCCATGTTTGCACATGACCCAGCTCCACAGGTCACCCACCACCGTGCTTCCCACGCACTGGCTGTTTCTGACACGGTGCTGGAAGTTGAGGTACGGCTGTTGTGCAACCCTTTTCTTCCTCACTGCTCCCTTCACTACTGGCCCTGGAGAGAAGTGGTCCCTGAGCAGGCACCTGAACCTCTGGAAACACCCAGTAAAGCAGCTGCTGCCCTGCCCAACACGAACCCCAGCGCCGGGCTGCGCTGCTCCCAGCTGAGCCCTGCTCCTCACAGCTACTGATTTCCAAACACATGCCAGTTCTGGCCTGAATAGCTTGCTGTAGATAGAGCAAGCACTGGATCTGGAAGCTTTCCAGACCCAACACTGACTCATTATACTCTGTCAATGAAACAAGATAAGGAAAAAGTGGAGGTGAAGGTTGAATGGCATTAGAACAGTGGAAGAAACACCACTGCAGTATTTACTGATTTTCACCTAAGAAATGAGAGCCCTTGATTCTCCATCCAGTACTATAAGCCACAAAAAAGAATATTTTCTATTCCATAACATACATCGCTTGCAATAGTGAAGGGCAACTCTTGGCTGATGATGACCTCTTACAGGAGCTCACCCTTTGGTCTTCTAACCCAGAGGAGAGCACAGGCTGTGGTTGATGACTAAACAACTTCCTCCAAGCCCAGAATAATTGCATCTCAGATTGTTGTATTTATTGGCAGCCCTCTGGTCCAGAAGGCTAAACTTTCCAAATTTTCCAAGAATGAGTTCAGACCTGCAACTGGAATGGAGATCACAGCAATGAAACTGCTCAATTTACCCCACAAGTGAAATATCTGTGTGCATGTCCGTTGCCCAGAAGCTGGAATGGTGGGGTGAGCCCTTGGTTTACAGACTAGAAGCCTTGAGTGTGTCCTGGCCAGCCTGTGTACTTCAGTGTGATGCCAGTGACACCAAAGTCTAGCCAGGTACTAGACTGCTTTGCAGTGATACTGACACATAAATCAAGAAAACATCTAGTTTTGCAGCCAGTGAACCTGTGTTGATCACCAGGGATAAACACATACGAAATCCTTACTTACTTTGGATAAATGTTGTGTGCCCATGAGAGGAGGAGGTAAATATCCTTGTCTTCCAGATGAGACTCAGCATTTTTCTCTGCCTCAGAGGCAAAATAGTTGTGGTAGAGTTCTGCATAAGTGCTGAACACGTTAAACTCAGGAGGATAAAGCTGTTTAATGTACTTTACAACTACTGTCAAATCTTCTTTCATTGTCTTTCCCATGTGCAAGAGGTTCTGGCCAACTGTAGAGAGGTTCTCAGTTCTAGGTGTACGGCTTGTGTCTTTCATTCGAGTTTCTACTGACTCCTTTACTGTAGCCATCCAAAGCTCTTTCCATTTCCTAGGTCTAAATTGCATGTTTTGGTCAGGTGGATTCTCTAATGTGTAGTTCTGATCTTCTCTCTCCTGCTCTTTCAGTGCCTCTACTGCCTGCTGCAGCAGCTCTGGGTTTGTTTTCGCCAGGAGTAAAGAGTCTTTCAAGATGCGGAAGACTTTGTGCTTCAGAACTTCATGGACGGACTCCACATCTTGCTGGCTGGTGTTCAGTCCTTCCTCACTTTTGCTAGCCAGGCTTTTCTCCAGGACAATCAGATACTGAGCAGCATCGCAAAGCTTGTTGTCCTCAAGGAGATCCATGATTTGTTTGACTGGTGAAAAAAAGAACAGCCTTTTTTTTTACCCAATAGCAGCGATTTAAATCTCTGTTTTACATAAAATGATGGCTCTGGAATACTGTTTAAAAATATGTTCATATTTCTACAATATTATAATAACTAGATATTAGGCTCCTTCACCATATAGAACATTTTTCTATTTATTTGAAGATGAGATTATTCCTAGCCTGCCTCTAACTGGGGCAGTGGTAATTCTATTACCATTACGTAAACACCAGTGTGTTGCATATGGAAATAATTTTTCCCCCAAAATTAGATTTGTGGGGATTGATTTATTTATTATCCTCCCTCCTATTAATATGCCTTCAAGTAAGAAGCATGGCTTTAGGAAAAAAAAAACCCCACAAGATAGAAAAATGTAAATAAGATGTGCTAGAGGAGACACCACATGGGTTTTCCAGAAATAGATTGGCATAATCTTACCTGTGAGATTTTTTCAGAGGACACATTTAGCAGGCGAGATAAACACAACTGAACTATCCTATCTGAGCTACAGCCAGTGACCCAACACAGTGCAATCTGGAAAAGTATTAGTTAAATTGGAAAAGTTATATCCCAAAAATAACTTCTGTTAGGCATGTAAGGTTTGTATAGAAAACCCTGGGTGGAGAAAGCTTACATTATTCATGAAACTCATTTTACTTCATATTCTCTGTGGAGACCATGGCACAAAAGCTGGGAGTGCCCTGTTGGCATCTGCTGATTACACAAAATTCAGAGACACTATCGAAACTGAGGGCTTGGTGCATTATGCAGGAACAACAGGATAACTTGAATAGCAAACGGGCTGGAATTTAATAGCACAAAGTATCAGACACAAATTCAATAGAACAAAAGTTACTTAGCAACAAATAGGATTTTCTGCTGCAAGCTGGACGTCAGTCAGCTTAGAGGTGGAAGAGGAAGAGAGATGCCTGGAGAATTAGTAAATCATTACTGTGAGATGATGGCAAAGATGCCACATATGACCCAAGGATGTATCCAGTGAGCAATGTCCAGATGAGACAGGAAAATGGTAACATATTGTACCAGGCACTGGCATTGTTTCTCCTAGGTTATTTTCTGCAATTCTGGTTGATTTAAAAAAAAAAAAAAAAGTGAGAATGGGGCAATGCAGCAATAAAAACAAAGGCATGAAGGGCCTTTTTCAGTAGACTTGGTTCATTTCACTGAGCAAATTCAAGGCTGAGAAGGAAAACATCCGGCACATGGAGAAAGAGAAGCCAATTAACCAGGTAAATGCTTGCCTGGAAATTAGATAATTTGTACTAAAACAATGAGACTTTGGAAGAGCTCCCTCAGTGAAGGAGGTAGGACTAAAAAAATCAACTTATTTTAAGGTACAGCTTGCTAAGTTTGTGAACCAAGTACCAAGACAGGTCACCTGAGGTAGCAGGTGAGCTTTGGAAGTGCCAAGGGGCACTTTCCTCTCCCGTTCTGGGTTTCTCCGAGCAGGTATTTCTCTGCCTCTCTAAGCACCCTTCAGGGATGGTGCCTGTGACTGGAGGAGCTGTGTGTTCAGATATCAGTCCCAGGAAAGACCAATGCATGCTGTTTGCTGCTGTCCCTGGGGCTGGAGGAGATTCCACAGGGTGCTGGTTTCATGGAGGAACACAGCAGAGAAGTATGCCTTGGATTCTCACCCACCCACAGATCTCTGTGCCCTCAAGAGAGGAAGAAATAAGTTTCATTTTGGACAGAAAACTTGCAAACTGGCAGTTCCTCAAGGTACCAAAGGACCAGGGCTTGAGGTCATGCCCATGCTCAGGCCATGTTTCCCCAGGATCCTTGGCCGAGTCACTTTAATCTGTCAGTGCCATTGTTTCTCCAGGGGACAAGTCTCCACCTCCTGCAGCCCCTCTAGAGATGACTGTGAGCTGGTGCAAGGAGAATGGAGGAGCACTTACCACTGGGTGGCTTGATCTTCTTCATCTTCTTAAACGCATTTGTAAAGATTCCCTTTATTCCTTTCTTCCCCTTTTCAGGGCTGTCTCCAGCAGAGGTGCAGCTCCCATTGCTCGTGATGGAAGACGCACGTGAGGGTCTGCAGGCTGCCTCTGGCCTTTCACTCATCTTCTCCTGGTCCCTGGACCAGATTTCGTCTCCAGAAGGTTCAGGACAGGCAGGGACTTGCTCAGCTACTGATGCTGAAGGGTTTTCAAGCTGCCTGTTTGCACCAATGCAACCCTCTGCTCCATTGCGTATTCCAAAAGGACCGCTTTGGAAAAAAGGTAACATTTTCATCATTTTCCTTCTACCCTGTAAATTTCAGAAAGAACTGGTCAGATTACAACAGTTTGCATAAAAGCTACCCTGGTACAGTGTGGCAAGGTGTGCTCCCATTCAAAAAAACATAATCCTGTCCTGAGTTGTCCCTGTGTGGGTGGTGTGGGGAGTGCCAGGCACAACTGGTATGAGCACAGCTCTGTGGGAGAGCTTCCGAGCAACATCACCCCAGGTGACTGAAAGGATGGACACAGCTCTCTCTGAGAAAATCAATGAGTGATTTTAAGGGTGACTCACGTGGCCTGATTTGAGCCTGGCTGGATACAGGAGAGCAGGCCCCTCCCATGAAATGCTGTGGGAGTGTGGACACCAGCGTGAATGCTGGTAAATAATGTGGGTGGGGTGGGACAAGAGTCCTGGGCCAATTCAAAGGAACCACAAATCTCCCATACTTTGATTTGGAATCAGGATCAATTCCAACCTTTTGTTTTGCTGATGTCATTTCATCTTGCTGCAGATCTGTTTGTGGAAGTCCCCATGTAGCTACTTGTACACCAAATTTGCCAGTACAGACTGGTTTGTGTTGGAAGGGACCTCAAAGCTCATCTAGTTCCAACCCCCTGAGTAAAGGGGCAGAACCATATCCCTCAACCTTCTGGTCACCATGCTTTTGATGCAGCCCAGGATACTGTTGGCTGGGTCCTGCTGATTTCACTATGTCCCTGCTGAAGTCAATGACAAAATTCCTAGCTTTAAGGAGGACAGTTCCCAGAGAAGGTTCAGGCTGCGAGTTCAGAAGCATCAGGAAAGTGAAAACCATGGGAGTGTGGGAAGCAACAGCAGTATCTCCAGTTATGAGCACCACAAGGCTTATCATTTCAGGCCCCAAAATCCCAGTCAGAAGCATGGTTTCAATGCTCTGCGTGCTGCCCACATCCCTACAGTGGCAGACACAAGCTCAAGGGTGCATTCAGATGCTTCAAACCCCCACCCAGCCTACATAATCTCATTGTCAAAATGGTCCCAGGGTGACTACAGCATCCCCAAACCAGGCAACCTAGTGCAGCTTGCTGTGATGTCAGTGGAACTATTTGGATGTTTTCAAATACCCAGGAGCAATTATTGTCCTGTTTGTTTTGAAATGTGGGGCCATAGTGCAGGGAGAAATGCTAGTGTAAGGAGGTGCTGGAGGAGGCAAGGTTCTAAGAGTTGGGGTTAACCAGACGGGGCTTTTCCCAGAGCTTCTATGTGAAACTGATGCCAGTAATGAGGGCTGCTGTGTGCCCAGAGCAGTCCTCACCTGGCTGAGGGGGACATACGAAAAAGGCACCAGGATCAGGGTGGTTTAGCCTTGTTTAAACAGACACAATTGTTTTAGTTTTGCCTCCTAAGCCTCTCAATATATGTATTCTCTCCTGTCCAGCTGAAAAGGGGAATGATAGAGTGGCTTTGGTGGGTGTCTGGCCTCCAGCCAGGGTCAAACCATCACAGCTATCCTGCTAGTCCTGCTCCACCACAGACACTCCTCTGCTACAAATAATTAATGATAGATATTTGTTATTGAGAAAACATTTTAAAAAAAATTATATTTAGAATTATTTACATGTAATAGATTGTCACAGATTTATTTACATAATGATATGTATTTCTACAATGATTATAATTATAGTAAATAAACACAGGGACTCCTAGTATCTAGTCCTTGTTCTAACAGCAATTTTTGTTAAGTGACTTTCTGGTAGACATGTGCACTTCTGTATGAAGATGTGTGAGGTAAGTTGTCTTCCTGCGTAAGGGGAAAGGAATTAGGCTGTAAATAAAAGAAGAATTTGGCTTCAGTTGTAAGACAACAACATGGTGATTTTCAAATACCCTTGCTGAAGTTTATGCTGCTGATATGCATCACACTGATACAAACCATGATATTTATTTCTGGGTAAACTGTTTGGATGACTGTGGCTTTTCATTTGAATTGTGATTCTTCCTGCTGGCTCTCGGCAGCTTGGAGAGCTTTGAAGCATTGAATTGGTGGTAGCAGCTGGGAGGTACAGAGAGCAATCAAGAGTCCAGCATCACCAAAAACCCCTCCCTCTCCATGCTTTGGCTGCCAGGTTGCACCAGGATTAGTAATGTTACTGCTTTTCAAGCACAACAAAGATGAAAACTCATTTGGGAAGGACAGAAAAGGCTGTGGGTGTGCATGATCTGGTTGGCTCTGGGAAGGACTGGTGGCCTGTGCCCTGTGGCAGAGTGCAAAGCTGAACTAAAGCTGTTGCTATGGCTGAGTGAGATGGCAGTGCCTGCTGAGAGGCATCGGGTCGCTGCTCTGCAGAGCTCTCGTGCCCCAGCAGTTTGGGGCAGCTCGGGGGGTTGAGCAAGGGGGGGCTGGGCACCAGAGCTGCCCAGCGAGCACAGAGTATAGCTGGAGGAAGCTATGCACTCACTTCTCCTGCCACAGTTACCGGGAAGGGAGGAAAAACCCCTGCAGTTCACTCTGGCTACTCTAGGCAGAATATCCCATTAAAATCCTAAAATTGCAGGAAAAGAGCTCCCTTTTCTTTTATTTCCATCACAAAGAAAATATTGTGGTAACAGGGATTCTCCATGTGTGCTTGGGACTTTCCAGATTTATGTAGGGCAATTTTCCTAGCCTCATTTCCCAATATGACATTGTGTTTAGATTAATTCTGCCAAATCCCTTTCTGTTTGCTTAAGCACAGACTCAGCCGAGTCTTTTCTCTCTCTGCCATTACTCCAAACAAATAATTTATTGTTCTAGGCTTGGGGGTTTTTTTGGTGCGTTTCTAATTAAAGGCAGTACCATTCCCTTCCTTGCAGCCAAAGGTGACTTTCAGAGTCTGTTTTGATGAATCTAGGGAGACGATTGTGCCTCTGTACTCGGCATTGGTGAGGCCACACCTCAAGTATTGAGTCCAGTTCTGGGCCTCTCACTATAAGAAAGACATCGAGGTCCTTGAGTGAGTCCAGAGAAGGGCAACCAGGCTGGGGAAGGGGCTGGAGGGCAAATCCTATGAGGAGCAGCTGAGAGAGCTGGGGATGTTTAGTCTGGAGAAAAAGAGTTTGAGGGGAGACCGTATCACTGCCTACAACTACCTGAAGGGAGGTTGTAGAGAGGTGGGTGATGGTCTCTTCAGCCAGGTGACAGGTGATAAGACAAGGGGGAATGGCATGAAGCTGTGCCAGGGCAGTTTCAGATTAGATGTTATGAAAAAATTTCTCACTGAAAGAGTTGTCAAGATGTGTAACAGGCTGCCCAGGGAGGTGGTCGAGTCACCATCCCTGATGTGTTTAAAAGATGGGTAGATGAGATACTTAGAGATATGGTTGGACTCGATGGGGTCTTTTCCAACCTTGTGATTCTGTGAATGATGATCAGAAAGGTGGATTTCTAAATGGTTTTGCTTCTCCTTCAATACTAAGATGAATGCCACATAGCTTTGAAAACCATTGAAATGACACTACAGATAGAAGAGTCCATGATGGAATGATTAAGATCATTAAAAGCTTGTTTTTTAACATCTGACAGAACTCTGTCCTGGTAATGCTCTGACAGGGCCGATCGCAGGGTCTGGGATGCCCGGGAGGGAAGCAGGTAGCCAGCCGGGCAGGGCTGGACGCCACAGCCTGGGTGAGTGCCTGTGGTCCCTCTGCACCAAGCCCTCTCCTGCAGCCTGTCCCTATGCCCTGACCTGCCTATAGAAGTCCCACAGCCAAATTAGGATGAAGGTAAAATCATCTCCATCGTTTTTGCCCAGGGCCTGGCACATCAGCAGGGTGAGAAGTGAGAACTGTTGGCAATATTGGCATGTCAGTGTGCTTTTTCAGGCTGAGCCAGTGATCACCGAAGGAGTTAAGCATCCCAGCAAGGCTGTTGGTGCAACAGCTGCCATGCTTACTCACATTTGGCCAGCTTGAATGCTCGCCCAGAATTTATCAGTTTGCTGATGGTGGTTTGCCTATGTTTGTATCCAGACCAGGAAATACCAGTAAGCCCCAGGTCTGAGTTCTGCCTTGAAATGCACCTCAGATGCTCAGAGCAAGCTGTACCAAAAGCTCTGCCATCATCTCTTTATCAGAAAGGCAAAGGAATTTCTGTAAGAACTGCCTATGAGAACCTTTCTTATAGAAAAACACAAACCCACTTTCTTGTAGAAACACTGAGCTAAAAATCGGTGGCACTAGTCATGGCTGGAGGCCATGGGCAGGAGATGCTCCTTTTGCCCCCAGCCCTCAGCATCCACTCCTGCTCACAGCAGCAGACAGGACATACCAGGAGCTCCACTCTGGCTTGGATGGCCACGGGCTGCTCTTTGCTCATGCCTGTGTTCTGATCACAAATTAAAGCTCATTAAAATTGCAGCAGGCTCCTAATTATTTTAGCAGTTAACACTTGGGGGAATGCTGAATCATATCCCGGGCACAGAGCTCAAATTCAGGTCTTGGGAAATTTAATGATAAAGGTGAAGAGTTGACATAGATTCCAACTCATTATTATTACTAATTTATTGTTAATTTACTGTTTACAATCATCCTCTTTATTATTGTGTGGCACTGTAATTTGTGGGAGTCTTTAACTCCAATTATTTTTTACTTCATATATTCAGCTTACGGTTTACCACCAGAAGAGCAGCACAGCTCGCAGAGCATCCTCTGGGTGCCTTTACAGAGGCCCTGTGCCGTTGGGGCAGTGGTGCTGTTGACTGCCAGCATGCCCAGAGGCATGGTAAACTCTCCACACAGTGCTGCTGATCACGACACACACCTTTGTGGGGCAGGCAGCAAGGGTGAGAGAAATGCCTGGAGCAGAGCCACGACACAGAAGGACATAACCTGGACTTTGGGCATGGTGGCTTCTCATTTTCCTTCTCCAAAGAAAAAGCCTTCATGCCGCTGGCTTAGGACTGAGCTCATTGGTGAGGGCTGGCTGGCTCATGGCTTGCCAGAGAGCACTCAGGGGAGAGATTTACTGATTACCCCACTCTGAAATTTTTGCTGATCTTTTTCTTTACTTCTTTTTCTTGAGCCTCTGCCAGTATTAACAAGCATTTATTTGGATTTTTACTCCTCTCCAGCCTGCTGGCATCCTAGGTCACAAGGATTTATGTCTCATTTTAGTGGAAATCCCCTACTTTTCCACAGCCTCTCAGAAATCCAAGGCTATTTAGCAAAGTTTGTTCTCTGCTTTTGCATCAGCCTTTCCTCTTCCACCCTCCCTCTACCTCCCCAGTGTAAGTGGGGTCAGTGGGATCACTTCTGTCCACACGAGAAAAATCACACCAGGTCAAAACATCTTTTGAAGCAGGAAACAATAAAGCCAGTTGGATTTTAGTCCACTTCAGAATAGGCAGTGACACCTAAATAAGCTGCTAATAAATCAGAGCGGAGTCTACTGAGATGCCAGCCCCAATCTTTGCTAGCTAGGAAGCCCTCCTAGGAAGTGGACTTTTTCCTACCAGCTTTTGTTAATGGGATTAAATATTGAATGGAGATACCATGAATCTCCTGGGAAATCACAGTCCGTGGATAAACTGTCCCTCAACAGTCCCACCTTGAAATGTTACTGTGCAGCTCCAATCCATACTCCTGTCCATGGACCCCTATGGGAGGCCCACCACCCTGTGGGGTCCAGCACCACCCTGATGATGGCCAAGCTCTGCTCCAAATGGGGTCAAATGCTGAGGGGGAATAAAACCTGTGTCTCCAGTAAGGAAATCAAGGCAGGAGCAGAGCATTCCCAGGGGACCTGATCCATGTGCCTTAAGCAGTGGACCCCAAGGGGGATGGCAATGGAAGACCAGACAGAGGGTCCCAGAGTATCTCACCTGGCTTTAAACCAGCATTACACCATGTTATCACCTGCCTGGGAACAGCATAGATAGAGCTACACATTGCCTTGGACATTTTTAAATGAGAATACAATTTCCTTAAATTACTGAAGCACAACTGAAAATGATCCTGTAAACCAGCATCCCCTGTTGTTAGAGAGAATTTTTCAGATTTACAGCAAAAGAGAAGAGAAAATTACACCTATGCATTGTTAGTAGGAAAAAGCAGATAAAATGCAGTGTAATATGCTCCTTTTCGCCTGAAATTTGGGCAGTATAATTTTAAACTGCTGCTGCTGATGAAAGAGAATCGATCTGCTGCTGCCTAGGATTTTGTTTTCCCATTACTATTCCCAAAGTCAAATCCTGCATTCAGTTTTGGAGTTTGCAAAGTTCACTGCCAGAGCTAACAGTGACCGAGAAGACATAAATTCCCCCAGGAGCCAGACTGGAGCTCCTGGAGCACTTGCCTCTGCCAGCATTTTCAGACTCTTTGGGTTCCCAGGCCTCTTTTTACAAGGAGGGTGACTGAGGCAAATCCAAACCTGAGTTTTCCAAAGCTCTCTGATCCCATTTGATCGGCTCAATTGGAGCTGGCAAGCCTCAAAGTCCCTTGGCTAGGGCAGGCAATTGGGCACTTTGGAGAACAACTGTGTCTTCAGGTTTTCTGCTCTGAACTTGGATGTGACATGGAACCATGGCTTCTAGATCAGCCATATGGCTCCAGTCACAGAAAGTCTCTCCCTTACTTCGTAGCAGCCTTGAGAAGAAATCCTGAACACAGTGAGGATCCTAACCCTGAGGCTGAACCCTTCAATTCGTGCCAGAGGAGCTGATGTGGTGGATGTGGGGTGGTTGCCCAAGGATAGGAGGGAATTTCAACAGGCTTTTCAGTGCTCTGGGAAAAGGCAGGTCCTAGAGGCAATGGATTTCACTGACTAGGAAAAAAATATAGTCACAAAATGGCAAGTGTGGCAATGCAGAAATATGCCAGCTCAGCACAGTGACCCTGGCAAGGTGGAGGGTACAGAGGCTGCCTGGGACTGTACAGGATCCAGGCACTAAAATGGTGGGTTTTCAGTGCAGCTGGGCTGAGTGAATCATAATCCAATTATTTTCCTGTGACTTAGGAGAAAATCACTTCCTTCTAGGCAGAGACAAAGAGGAGAGGTAGGAAATGTCACGCTGAATCTGGATCCCTGTGCCTGATCTGGGTTTAGGATGCTTTGGTGCCCAGGACCTACATCTGGATTTTGGAGAAAGGGATCGGGGGGATAATAGGAGTCACCACTCACAGCCTGCCTTCACACCCTGAAACCTGAGGGATGGACAACAGGAACTGGACCCAATACAACTGCCAGACACACTATTGCAGCCCCCAGCCCCAGGATGTGTCCGGAGCTGCCACCCTTCCCAATGACACTGGACAAGTAGTTCTATTTATTCCCTCTTCTGGTCATTACAAGGTGGGGGTGAAATCAGTCACCTTGCCTGGAATCCATCCCTTAGCACCCTCCGCTTACCCCTCTCTCAGACACAGGGGACCTCCCCGCTCGCTAACCTTGCGACAAGTGAGCCGAGAGGGAAGCTGAGGCGCGGGAGAAGCGGGAGAGACACCGGCCCGACGGGGAAGGGGAAAGACCCGAGCAGCACGGACAGACGGCACGAAGGACTTACTCTGCTGCAGCTCCCGGGCGGGACGGCGGCGCGGCGGCGGGCGGTGCTGGCTGCGGAGCCCCGGGGCAGCCCGGCTATAAGGGGAGGGCGAGGAGGCGGAGACCCGCCGAGTCCGGTGGCTGGAAACTCCGGCTGCGCCGCCCCTCCGAAAATGGGCTCAAGCCAAAGGGAAGAGAGGAATCCCCTCCGATGGGGAAGAGATCCCCGTGGAGGGGGGAATGGCTGGTCCCGTCTGCCCCAGGCTGGTCCCTGCAGAGGAGCCGAGCCCCAGCGTTGCATCCTCGACGGAGTGATGGATGGGGCACAGGGGCACCCAGGCCTTACTGCCCCAGGGGGTTGTGCATGTGATGTGACCCATTGTGGGCTTGGAAAGGCACCCTTGGGGGTGGAGCGGGTGCTCCATAAGCTGTGCTCCGTGTGCAGGGCATTGCCGTGGGCGGGTTGGCAGGGGTGAGGTGCGTGCCTGAAAGCACAGCCTGTCGTGCTGGGGTCCTGCACTGTGCCCGAGGTGAAGTGCCTTCCCCAGAGCAGGGCTCAAAGTGCTCCCAGGAGAAGCTAATACCATGAAGCACCATCAGTGTAGTGGGTTGAGTCCCTGCCTAGGGACTAGGCACAGGCATCCTTCCTCACCCCAAAGCCCCTGAACCTTTATCTTCTGCTTGCAGAAGGGACACTTGCCTTCTGGATTTCTGTCCCTGGTTTCCTAGGCACTCACGTCCCTGGCCATGGAGGTGTGGTGACCCTGTTGCACTGGGTAGGTGTGTGTGCTGCTATGGAGGGGATGGCTGGAGGATGGCCAAGGGACAGGACTGGGTGACAGCGATGGCTGGAGCATGGGCATTGCAGAAGCTCCTGGAAGGCTGCTAGGGCTGTGCTGCTCCTTGGCTAGACAGATGTAAGGGGAAGTATCTTCTGCACCCACCTGGGTGACACCTGGGCTGAGGCAGCTGCCCCGCAGGCAGAAAATCAAAACAGTGTGGTCCTGCAGAGCCTACCTCCTCTCTCCTTTACTGGGAAGCTGCTGTGAGGCTGGGAGTGGGACAGGCAGCAGGTCCCAGTGCCTGGTTACTATTCCTGTTATGATTTCTGGTATGTATTTGTGTCCTGGTTTTGCCCCAGTTGGCAAAGCCCTGTGCAGCTGATTGTTCACTCCCCTCCAGTGGGATGGAGGAGAGAATTGGAAGAGTAAAAGTGAGAAAAATCCTGGGTTGAGATACAGACAGTTTAATAGGTAAAGCAAATGCGGTGCACACAAACAAAGCAAACTCAGTTCATTCCCCATGTCCCAGGGGCAGGCAGGTGTTCAGCCATCCCCAGGAAAGCAGGGCTCCATCACAGAATCACACAGAATCACTGAATGTTAGGATTTGGAAGGGACCTCAAAAGATCATCTAGTCCAACCCCCCTCACACATGACTTGGAAAGACAAATGCTGTCGCTCCAAACATCCCCCCTTCCTCCTCCTCCCCCAGCTCCATACGCTGAGCATGACACGATATGGTGTGGGATATCCCTCTGGGCAGCTGGGTCAGCTGTCCTGGCTGTGTCCCCTCCCAAATCCTTGTACACCCCCAGCCTACTCGCTGGTGGGGTGGTGTGAGGAGCAGCAAAGGCCTTGGCTCTGTGTAAGCCCGGCTCAGCAGTGACTGGAACATCCCTGTGTCACCAGCACTGTTTGCAGCACAAAGCCAAACCACAGCCCTGTACCAGCCACTGCGAAGGAAATTAACTCTACCCCAGCCAGAGCTGGCATGCTCTGATATCTGTGATATGTGTGATATCTGCAAAATAAAAAATGATAAAATGGTCTAGAGACTTAAAGCTGAATGTGAACCTGGGCTTTCATGGTGCTGCTGATGCCCACGCTCAGTGCCTGTGTGGCTGCACAGTTTTCAGGGTGGTATGTGAACCCACCATAGGAGCATGGCCCAGCTGCAGACGTGGTCCAGGACCAGTGTTTATGCTGGGAGCAGGTGCACAGCTGAACGGGCACGGTGCTGCAGATCAGCTGCTTCTCCTGGTCTCTGCCTTTTGGCAGGCATCCTGCCCACCAAGGCGGCTGCTTTTATTCAGTGGGACTGTCTCCTCAAAAAAAACCGTGGTATCAGGGAAAAAAATCTTTTGCCCCCGATAACATCTGCCAAAACAGGAAACAGAAGGAGCGGGGACGCCCTAATGGGAAAACCCATGACCTCTGGTCTCTGGACAACACTGATTCATCTCAGGGAAGCCTGTGGCTGAGCTGGGCTGAGGGTCCCTCTCTGGGATTGCCCAGGGGATGGGTTCCCTCGCTGCTTGACAACCAACGGCCGGAAACAAGCATTGTCATGGGACAGAAGTGGGACAGAAATGCTGGGTGCCACATCCATCTGAAAACTGGAATAAACTTGAAAACTGAGACCACTGGAAACATGAAGCGGTGTGAGATTTGTCCCTGAAGTGCACTGAGTTCCTCTGTGCTTCATCGCCTTCTCCAATAGCAATGTGAAAGGGAGAGGCCCAGTTTGCCATCTGCACTTGCAGCTTGTTTTGGGGCAGCGTGGTGCAGCTGGAGGTGAGCTTGGTGCTGCATTCAGTGACCCTTTTGTGCAAGAGACAAAGGGACATGGTTCCGGGGAGGCTAGGGTGGCCCTGTGGGCCACACATCTGTACCTCTGGGCATGGCTGAGCAGCCAGCATCCATGGCTCCCCGAAAGCAGAAGATGCTGTTGCGGATGCAGGGAGGACCCTGGGGCTGGTTTCGCTTCTCACATCCTCAGTTCTGCGCTGTCTGCAGGACTCAGGGGTGTCTGTCCCCAGGTTTGTTAGTGCTGCACAGGAATGTTTCTGTGCTCTGTAACTCCTCAGAACGTATTGCATAGGGCTACTCTGACAGTCTGTGCTTATAGTTTATGCTATCTAAGAAGTTGTTAAATCCATGATTTTTGAGAAAACTGGGGTTACCTTCTGTAACATACATGATACCTTTCTCAGCTGCAACCTATGCTGAAAAGCAAGACATGCTTCAGAGATCTGTAACTGAACTTTGCAGACACTTCTTTACATATGAAGGGCAAACTCACATGGGATTGTTCACCTCTTCTGTACCGAGCACAGAACACCTTCTCGCTAGCAGCCCTGGTACCCAAACTCAGCTGAGCAGGACCCTACAGACGGGACATGTCTCTAGTGAAAGAAAAAGAAAGAGAATCCCGTGTGCTAGGCAACGAGATGTTTGGTTTACCTGTAAAAATGAGGAGCCTGTAAACAAGAGGTGTTGATAAGGAGATTATTTTAGAATTGTTTTTATTTCCTCTTTCGGCATGCCGAAGAGCTGTTATTCTTCGTTGCCAGCTAAAGGTGTGTCAAGAAGCAGATTGTTATGAGGGCAAAGGTTTTCTTCCTGGAATCCATTAATGCAATATGCTTATTCATTAAACTGTACTGGAGACATTTTCCAAGCTTGTTTAAATTACCTTTATTAGCAGGCAAGGGAACTATTCATTTTCCCCTGGGATTTTCCACAGGCTTTTCTCCTTTTCCTTCCATCATTCCAGCCGTGTGTGTTTGAGTGGTGGGAAAGCAGCAGGTCTGGGTGCAGGTGGGTGGTAGTAGCCCTCGGGGTAAGCAGGTACCACCCTGTCACACTCTGCTGGGGATTTGGGGACCACGTCCTGGAGCTGGTGGGGTACACAAGCCCAAGAAGAGCTGCTTGCAGTGCAGCTTGAGAGAGTCAGAAAATACTCTCAGTGTGGGGTTGGACTGGAAAACCAGGGTCCGATAATGTCCAGCAGCTTTTCCATGGGGTATGTAGTGTGCAGCAGCTTGGGAAGGGGATGGAGAAGGATGCCACCATGGTGGCTGACCTCCCTGCTGTGCTGGGGGAGGCCCATGAAGGAGCCATCCATGAAGGATGGGGACTGCATCTCCTGTGCCCTGAGCTGCTTGTAGCTGGTTGTTTCACTGTTCCTGTGCACAGAAATACCTGTTTAATTTCTGTTCACTGTGGGATGTTTTGATTAAAGTGGGGAGATGTGCAAACAGAGGTAACAGAGGAGAATCTGGGGTCCTCATTAAACTGGGATAAAAGACCAAGAGGTCCCACTAGACACATCTATCTGTATCTCTCTAGAAGTTTATAAAATTTGGGGTCATCAAGAGGGCTGAAAGTTTAAATTCTGCAGACTGACTCAAATCTGCAGGCTAAGTTGTGAGGGGGCCCCTGCTCCTCTCCTTGAGTGGAGGGACGACAGGTCACTAAACTGGGGAGGAACTTTGCGGCTCAAAAAGCACTGTCACTGATCAGCAGCTGAGGCAAAGCAGCTGGTGGGAGGTCCAGAGGAGGTGGATCCAGCTCTCCACACCGTTGTGCATTTTAACTCAGGCCACTCTGGTCATAAGAGGATTGCTTAGATAATGTGCTCATCAAAATATTCTTTGATTGAGTGAGGTCTCTTCTTCTGCAGTATGCCTGATGACCACAAGTAATGGAAACTAGAGCTCTTTTTCTTCATCAGCAACCAGGCTCAGAAGAGCTGTTATGATAGACCCAAATATCAGCCTCACAGTATAGGAATAGGGTAATTATGAGTGGCAGGAACAGAGCATGGGAAACGAGGGCTCTCAAGTTCATGCAGACTGTGTCATGCAATACTAGCCACTGTTGGAACAGTTCATGTGACACGCAATGACTGCTCTGTGTAAGTAGTAGTGAGCAGAGACACAGGACTTCTCCCAGGCAATACCCAAAATCATTACAAAGCTTTGCTTCCTCTTGCAGATTCTCTCTGTGTCAATGAACTCAGAACCTTCTAGGTTGCAGCTAACTGGACTTGTTCTAGATGTCCTAGGGCCCACCTTAAACAGCTGAGTGGAGAGTACCTCCTGCAACACAAGTCTGAAACTAACGCAAGTGTTGTTTCTAGCCAGTCAGACACCCCCTGAGATAACCTCTACTTTTTCCCTTTATTTCACAAACTACTTCCCTGGCCCAACTTTGTTTTTATTTGTGCCCTACAATCCTTGATATTTGTGCATTTGCAATGAATTCTTTGTCTGTAGACATGTGTTCATTTACATAGTTTTAAGTACAACATCCCTTGGCTTTCACAGAAGCACATCAAGGGAATGATTTCTGCTGTCTTTGAAGCCTACTCATGGCCTTTTCTAAAGATTCCTTGTGCAGGTTACGTTTTGGGGTGGGTGAGACTCATCCCTCACATCTGTGATAGCTCAGCCTGAGTTCAAAGGGAACCATCAAGTTGGCAAAATGTAGTGATATCTTGCCATCAAAAGCAACACCTAAACCTAATGCCAAACAATATGGAATATTTTTTTAAGTATTAAAGGACTCACCCAAACTGGTGTTCTCAGATCCAAAAAGTTCCCTTTCTCCTGCAAAATCCTTTGTCCTTTTCAACATGGACACTGTTGACACATGCAAAAGCCTGCCCTTGGGCTGAGAATCTGAGATCTGTTCAGGCTTTGCTGAATCTGGGCATGAAAGCCAAGGACAAGATTCACCAACCTTGTCCAGCAGTAACAGCCACTGCAACAGTGCACCTTCATCCTTTTCTTGTAGTTCTGGCTCCCTTCTCTTCCTCCCTGAATGGTGAACGTGCATGTTTTTACCCAGGTCTATTCAAGGGAGGTTGGTGGTGGAGGTTTTACCCACAGCAAAGCTGTGATTTGATAGTTTCAAAAGTGTGAACCCCTTTTGAGAACTTTGCTACTAGAGGTACAAAGCTCATATAGTGATAGCTTTGCCCTCTCCAGTTATGTCTGAACTTTCCTGATTTTGGTTTCTACTGGCATCAAAAATCCTTCCTCTCTGAGTAGTGAACCAGGAATTGAAATCTGACAGGAATGTTCTAAATCTTCATCAAAGGAAGGTCTCGTATGCAAAAGCGGTCTGCATCCCCACCCTGATATTTCTGCTTGAGGAGTGGTCCATAGCTGAGGTTGATGACACCTTCACCATGTATTTCTGGTGGAGGAGGCATCCATCTCTGAGGGCACTCTGGCACCTTCCCCCGATGGTTGTGTGAGGGAGGTGTGCATTTTTGAGGTTGTTTTGCTACCCTCCCCCTGACATGGAGACTGGAGGAGGGGACCATCAGAGGTTTCTGGCTGGGCCCAGCTGTCCCTGACATGTTCACAGCAGGCAGGAGACAAAATGTGTTGGAAGTGTGGTCCCTACGTCCTGACAGGCCCTGCAGCCAGACGTTCCCACCTTGCTATCCCTGGACCTTTGGCCAAGCAACTTCATAGCCTGGGACAAATCACCCTCCCCCATGAAATGGAGGCAGTGATATAGTCCCCGTGTTTGGAGCTGCTTGCAGACTGATGGGCATCCTCGACATCTGCTGCACGGTGACTTGGGGAGGAGCGTCAGGCACTAAGAGAGGGTGTAGTTTTTTCCTTTTCACCTGAGGAAAACTGGTAATGCTTTTTACCAGTGTGGAAGTCCAGCACAACTGACCCCCACCACAGTGGGAACTTGGGCTTCCTGAACTCCATCAGGAAATGGAGGGCATGTTTTGAGATCACAGCACTGGGCTTAGGTCTGGGATAGGGCTGATCTTGGAGCAGATCTGCAAGAGCTCTGGGCTGGGGCAATTGGGGTGGTGTCATATCTACTTGTACCACCCATGTCTGGAGGAACACTGCTGCTTTGGAGAAGCCTCAGAGATCCTCTGACAAAAAAACACCGGTGTTTTTATCACCCTATTTTTAGGGTACTCCAGCACTTGCTACGCCATGGTTCTTCTTTATTTTCCCCAGCTTACTCTTGCTTCTTTATATAACACCACTTCTCCATTTACAGCTTCCTAATGCCCTTGGCAGAGGCAGCATGAACACATGAGGACCAGCTCTCTGTGAAGCCAGATAAGCGTGTGTGTGTTTGCAAGGTGCGTGTTGTTTTCCTCACAGTGCTCCCATGTTAAAAGGAGGCCACTAAGACAGGGCCACGTTCAACTCAGATGCCCTCAGAGGTCAGCACTGCAGGGGCTCAGGGAAGGCAAATGGGGATGGCCTCACCAGTTAAGCTACAAGAACTGGTGCGAAAGCCACATCCCAGGCAGTGTCAGACGTCTGTGCTCTCTGCGATGTGGCTCGGTGCTCCCAGATGTGGTAGCACAGTTGTGCTGCATAGCACAGGGCTGGGTTGCCCATCTCCTGGTCTGGACATGCTTGCTCTGCAGTATCAGGTCCTGAATACAAAACCAAGCTTGGAGGGGAAAAAAAAATGCATTGGGCTGCCTGTCAGGTGATCCTCAACAGCTGAGGCAAGACAAACCCTGCCAGCTACCACGATCCTTGGCACTGCCAAAACCACCCTGCAGCAGCCAGGGCTGCTTCAGCTGTGTTGGAGGAGCTGCTTGAATACCTGCTGCCCACAAGTGCAGGAGTAATGTACCCATCCATGTTTAAAATCTGGGGCTGGAGCATACTTGTCCTTGCTGGTGCTGATCCTGGATTCCCCCCAGACACCAGCGGCTGTGCTCGGGCTGGCACACAGCTTGTGTGCAGGGGGTGAGAGGACTAATCTTAGATCAGGGACTGCAACAGTGATACCGAAGGTCACTGAATGGTGCCAAATCCCAGCCAGCCCTTGTGATGGTAGCAGCATCATATTTAGACCTGTTGGGACTGATCGAGACGTCTTTTCACTGCATGTTTTCCCCCTAGCCCAGGTACCTTCCCTGACCCAGACTTGCTGCTATGGAGCATCTCTTTTTGCCTAGCAGGAAAGTCTGCCCATAAATTCCCCATCACCAGGCAGTGGAAAGTAGTGGGGGGAAAAACGTGGGAAACTGCAAAAGCAGTACTTCTTTTTGAGGTCTTGAAAGTAAGACACCATGAAGTTCTGGTTTGAACTTCCTTTTAGGTCCTCCAGGTTTGCCCACTGCTGCTCCTGGGCTCTCTGCTGTTGGGTTATTCTCATGTGTCCAAGCAAATACAGGCTTGGTGAGTGGCACAGAAGGACATTTCCAGGGGAAATCCAAGTGGCCATGAAGACTCAATAGCCTGTGTTTCAAACCCTCTGACTCAGTAAGGAACTCATAGCTTATCCTGCACTGTTGAAACGAACAAAGTTTTTGCTATCAGATTTACTGGCAGCACGGAGAGGCTCTTCGTAAATAGCGGCATGTTCCTGAACAGGGTTTACAGATCTCCTGAGGACTGAAATTCCCCTGACCTTGCATTAAAGTACTCCTCTCTCCTCAAAAAAACGTATGAACATTCCTGCTGGCTCTTCAGGATAATAACCTTTCTCTTTGCCTCCCCCTGCCCTGGCAGAGCACACACCGCTGGGCTGGGTAAGGTGCTCGGCACAGGTTTTCTCTCCTGGGAGTTGTCCCAACAGTGCAGTGGCCAGACATGGGTCCTTCCTAAACCACTCCAGCACTGGATGAGATTGTCACAGTATTTCTAAAATCCCCTACACAGAACGGAGGAAGAACACTAAAGGAGGTAAAGGTGAGTGATGGGTATGAAAACCAATATTGCAATGACCAGGCAAAGGCAGTGGTTGGGATGCAGCATTTAAAGCGTGTGCACTTTTAACCCCTCCAGGCTTTTATCTGCCTGCTTTAGAAAGAAGCAGCTTCACTTCTAAGAGGTTGAAAGGGCTGGTCCATATAGTGTTAAAGGTGGGGGTTTTTTCATAAGCCTGGAAACTAATATTCCTTCGAGGATTCAGTTCGGTACGCCCCATGCAAGCGCTTTCCCAGAAACAGAGCTGTAACAGCACCATGCAATCCGGGTTTTTGGTGTCGTGACTAAAACAGTGGCATCAAAACCCACACGCCAAGGCCTGAGGTTATCTGATCCTGGAGAAACAGCAGTTATTGTTTGCAATAATGGTGACTGGCTCTGGGAATTTGAACAATATTGCTGTGAGTTTTGCTGCCTGTGTGTAGGCAGTTCTGTTAAGATTTTCTCCTGCTTTGGATGTTTAATAGAGCAAAATTAGGCATGCATTCAAGTAGTCCTGCCCTGTTACAAGCCAAACAAATCCTTTTCTTACTTCACTCAGGAGAGACAACCTTGAGCTGTTTCAGTATTGCAAAAGGCGTTGTGCTGGAAATAAGAGATCACAGGCCCAAGGGCTGGGGCCAAAAGAGGAGGCAATGGCGTGTTCGGGTTCAGCCCCTTTCCCTGCAGGCAGCACTGAAACGTCAGTGGGATCCACTGCTGTGCTCCCCAGGAAGGGTTCTCTTGCCATGACGTACGCAGTCTTCGCTGCAGTGCTGAGGGATGCCATGCCAAGGGCATGCCCGGCCTGGGAGGGTGCTGCAGCTGCTCTGAGATCCTGGCCAACGCTGCAAGGGCAGGGTCTCCTCAAGGGTGGCTTTTTTCCTTGCACAGAATAATTGGGTGGAAATTTAGGTCACAACTTGATACAATCCCAAGGATCTATTCTTTTCTTGTACCATGGCTAAATCTGGCTTTGAGCTGTTTGGCAGCAAGGAAATGAGTAAAAGTTCATATGATTAATGAAGAGGAAAAAAGACTTTTCTTTTTCAGACCAGACAGAGTGGCAGAGAAGCATTTCACCTGTGATGCCACAAGGCTATGCATCCCCTCTCAGGGCTAGAGGCACTCCTGAGGTAGGAGGGGATGTTGGACCAGAGCTGCAGGGGTCCCTCATTCTGTGTTACCTTTCCAGGGGCCATCATCTGGGGACAGAGGCAGGAGGAGGGCTGGGCTGCAGGCTAAGTCAGGGGCAGGAGATTTATGGGACAAGCAGCACAAAGCACTTCTTGGTGTCTCTCTTCCATGCAGTCCACTGTCTCCTCTTCACCCCTCACTCTACTCCACCAAGAACAAGCTCATCAGATCCAGAAGGTCTCCTGAGTCAGCTCAGTGCCTCATCCAACCTCCAGCCATTTGGGAAGAAACAATTGTGTTTCCAAATAACAGCTCCTCCTTGAGCTTGCTGGGAGGACTTTTTATCATGGGCAAATTGAGCCTGGCCCTTTGGGCTGTTATTTCTGTCTGTGCGTCTCCTTGAAGATAGTAAACACGTCATCCCGGGGAATGGTCTTTGTTTTGGAGGGTGACTAATGGCTGCTTAGTGAGAACATGTGCTGGGTGGATTCAGCCTTGAGATCACTGAGGGGAAGAGGCAG
This sequence comes from Porphyrio hochstetteri, assembly GCA_020800305.1. Taxonomy (NCBI): domain Eukaryota; kingdom Metazoa; phylum Chordata; class Aves; order Gruiformes; family Rallidae; genus Porphyrio; species Porphyrio hochstetteri. Next base: position 60,073,387 of record CM036908.1, on the reverse strand, counting down.
TATGGGCTTTCACTTGTGCTTTGGAGGGCTCAAGGCCCATTCATTTAAAGAGCTCTCAAGATGAAATCATGTCTAGTGCGTTCATGCGCTGCGAGGGGAAGATGATGGTCTACGTGTGCAGGTGACGTAATTTTGGAGACAAAAACCCACCAGCTTTTTTGGCCTTGCTCCTCTTAATGATGATTAATTCCATGCTTGCCCCTTATCTACTCAACAGGTGTCTGTTTATAGCACAGTTCCTTCAGGAAATATTTTTTCCTGAGCTTTGGAAAAAAGTATTGTAAAGTTGTGAGCTCCCTCACTCAGGAAATGGTCCCTGGCATTTTGTGCCCCGATCAGGATGCCAAACTTTTATTATTACTTGGATTTCCTTTAAATTCAGTTCTGGGATTAATTACCTATACTGAAGGTCAGCAGTAAGCACTGTTGTGTATGTGCATGTGAAAGGAAGAGAAACTCCCTGGTCTTGTTCTTACCTCTGGCACCATGGGCCACCAGCAATGCAGCTCCTCATTGTAGGTCAGCACCTGCAAGCAAAACAGCCCTCTGGGGCTGCTTATAGCCCTGTGGTCCCTTGCATCACGGCAGCTCTAGAAAGCCACAGCGTCGGCATCATCACGAGGTATCAGCCCGGGGTCTCAGGCTGCCTGGTGCTCCTGCTCCTGTGTTTCTGTGTTCACACAGCACCGCTGAAAGGTACTCCGCACGTCTGTCCCCATCGCAGAGCAGGACCAGCCATGCTGGCACATCTCTTGCAGGCATCTGCCTCGCCTGCTGCTGATTGTAAGATGATTATCATGTCCCTGCTCCGTGCCTTCCCTGGAAGTACTCTTTTAGTCCATCGACTGAAAAAAATCGAAGGCCACTGCTCTGCTCTGACAGACATGAAGCAAAGGGCTCTTTCTCTGTGGATGGAGTTTGTGGGATCATTTCTGTTTTCAGAGCTTTCTTCTGATTATCAGCACCTTTCTCCCAGCTGCAGTTTGCCAGCATCTTTCTAGGGGCTGAGTGCAGCCAGGGATGGCTTCGCAAGCTCTGTAACCACCCCTGTCTGCTTTCCAGCTTGGATTTGCTTGTTCTGTCCTTGTGTAACACTGTTCACAGAACAGCAGGTCTGCCTCTCCTGATGCCAGTCTCCCCACAGTCCTGGGAACCAAGGCACAACCCCACATCCTGTAACGAAACCCTTGTCAGCTCCCCAGCCCCATATTCCTTACTGAGCTCAGGCTACAGACCTACTCATGCTGCCAGGCCTGATTTCATGCATGGCTAAACATCAACTCTGACAGATCAGACATCTTGGGACTTAGGTGCTCATCTTTGATCTGCCATTCACTTTTTTCTGCCTCTTTTAGCAAGAGGTACAATCTCTGTGCAGCTAGCAGAGAAAGCCTTACACCAGCACTTTGAGAACTGCTCTTAGGTAGTATCAGGATGGCAAAAATACTACAACAGCCTTTTCCTGGAGGCTTCTCTGCTTTACATGTTGCTCCTTTTCTGGGATAATGTATTTGAATTATTTGATAGGAATTTACAGATATAAATGGAAAGTATCACACTGGGAGAGTATTGGAGACTACTGGGGGGGGTGTCTGTGTCTGTGTGACAGGGATGAATACAGGGAAGCAAAGTTCAAGTTTGCTCAGTGTCCTTTAACAAATAGTTCTGTGACTGTGGGACTAGAGAAAGTTATTGCAGTTCTTGAAAAGTTAATCTTAACCCATTTATGCCATACATTGATTTACATCAGTCTTTACCTTTACCCAATGCTGTCTTAGTCTTGTAATAGTTGACACATGCTATGTCCAATAAATGCTCCAGTAACCTGACTGAGCTCTGGAACAGGATTTATGGGAGACACGAGCCAATCTCAGTGCTAATGTTATGTCGTCGTTAGCAGTATTACATAAAAATGTCCTTAAGGGAATGGAAGCACACAGCAATGCTGAGCAGAGCACTCCTGTATCTGCCCAACGCCCAGAGAACCGAAGTGTCTGGCTTTGGGGCAGCTAAATCCAATCACAGCAAGATTTCATGGAGATATATGCAAAATACAAAAGAGAAATGTCTGCTAAACACCACTGCTTTGATCAATAATTACCAAAGTAGTTAAAACTAATACAGATTTACTTTTCAGCCACTTCTGTTCTTCTCAGTCGTGTTTGCTGGGTGGTGTTGGGCCACACTGCCCAGCTCATAAAGCGGATGAAATATTGCAATCCACTTCTCATGGAACATCCTTAGTATTTTAACCTAACTGAGAGCTCTCTGCTCAAAGATACCTCATGGCAGGGAGCTAAATGTTACAGTGCTGCTGGACCAAGGGCTTTTCCTGGGATATTCTGACTGACTGATTATGAAGCTGAGGTCAGGGACAGCCTCCTGTGCTTTCACTGCAAAGTCTTGGTATTGCTTCCTTCTTGCTTGGAGCAAACCTGTTTCGTTCCCCTCAAGAAAGGACTATTTTGCTGAGCTGAAATAATGGCACCCAAAAGCCGGTCTCAGATGGCAAACCTCAGCCCACGGGTCACCCTGGCTGCAGGCGCTGTTCCCTTGGACAGAGAGTACTGGAAATGCTGCTTTTCACCCAAACCAGAAACAAACAGGATTGTGAAAGAGCAGAGACCTCTGAAACAAACATAAAAAAATCTGTCACCACCCACACAGTGCTGCGAGCTGTTCCAGATCCCTCCCCCCTACTCCAAAACGCAGCTTTCACCCCTGAGAAGCTAAATCTGGTGAGAGTTTGGCTCTTGCATTTAGTTGGATACTTTGAGGAAGCCTTATTCACTGAAGGATGTATCTGCACTTGGTAGCTTGGGCCTCCAAGGTAGAATCGTCCTGTGTGATTTAGTCTGGGTGATCCTGCTCTGGCAGGGGGGTTGGAGTAGATCATCTTTCAAGGTCCCTTCCAACTCCTGATGTTCTGTGATTCTGTGAAAAGTGAGTTGTGTCTCCTGGCATGGAATGAACTGTGTACTGGGGGAAGAATAGGAACAACAGGCAAACAACAAATGAAGTTAACAGGGTAGTAAGTGAACTCCTTGGTACTTTCCTATAACAGCAACATATTCCACAACAAAAGCCATCCAAGGCCTTTCTTCTCTTCTGTTGGAATGTGAAATACAGTCTTAATGAACACAGGGTGTTTCACAGAAGACAGCTGGACAGCAGCAGCTCATTTTGGAGAGCACAGCCCTTCCTATCTCCCTGCTCAGGTATCTCCAGGATCTGCTTTTGCAGCCCAGATGGAGCATTCTCCTGCCCAGGGTAGGGACTTCTGCTCCCCCTACCCTGGAGCTTCCTCCTCTTGCATGGCTGTTGGGGCAGGAGAGGGGCTGACCCATAGTCTCTCCCTAACGGGGTTAACCTCCAGCCAGTTTGCTCCTGAGCAAGCAGCAGGAGAGCGGCAGCTCCGCAGGAAGCCGGCTGCTCTCCTGGCACTGACTCACAGGATCCCAGGCTGCGGGGCTCGAGTGTCCCAGGAGAGGCTGTGACAAAAAGCAGGTCATCATACCCAGCTTTCTTCCATGACTTCAGGGAAGCAAATTGCTTTTATTAGAAAACAGAAGGCGAGTGCCTTATCTAATGCCAGGGCCAGGTGGCTGGAGCCCGAGGAAAGGCAGCTGCTTTGTGGAGAGACCACCAGGAAGGCAATACAACTGAAAAGCCAGTATACATTTAATGCATTTGGGAGAATTCTGTGCCACAGATGCCTTGCATGGGATGCTTGGATCAGAGATAGATGCTCACCGGGCAGAGAGAAATTTCTGATGCACAAAACCTCCCCCTTCAGTGCCTCAAATCCTGCACTTCTCTGAAAATCCAGCCTTAAATATCTCTGGCTAAGGATGCAAAACTTGAAATCCCCTGTTTATCTCCCCTGTTTAGTCAATGCTTTTGACATCAAATATAGATCTCCCAGTGCTGACGCCCTTCCCCTCTGCTGACATGGGGAATGGAGCTCACACACTCAAGGGGGTGTAATCCAGGGCGCCCTGCTTACACCACATCCCTGGAACAGGGAAGGGGAGGTGCTCCAAAGTGTTCCTGAGCTCTACACACCTAAGGGGAGGTGTAGGTGATATTTCACTTCTTCTCCATTGCAAATGCAGTGAGTCACCAGGCTGAGGATTTACAGGAATTGTCATGAGCTATATGGAAGAATGATGCAGGGCAAAAAGTTCCTCCCAGGATTTCCTACCTCAAGCTCTCCATTTATACCCGATTTTTCAAAGCCACCTTTAGAAAAACACCTCATCTTGACTGTGGATGTAGCAGTCTAACATGAGAAAATTTTTCATATGATGATTGAAAATGAAAGATGCACTCTGCATTTCTTCTTCGTCACAGCAGCTCCCTTGGCCTGTCACCAGCAGCTGCTGCTCACATGGGCTGAAATTTATACTGGTGCAAACTGGAGCAAAGGAAACAAAAGAGGCTCACTACTGATGCTCTGAGCTCTGCAGCAGACAAATTAGTGTTCAAGGCTATGCCATGTCCCCATCTATCACATTAATTGATAGATCGTAAACATGTTTCTGTACAGAGTCTTGGATTAATTCCTGTGGAGGGCAACCTAAAGGATAAATTGGATTAAATAAAATTAGATTTGTATGGCCAGAGACTGCTGGATGTCTCTTTTAGTCTCCCTGCAGATGCTGGATGTAATACTTTAGATCCCTCACAGAGCTGAACTGGTGGTGGTCCACACCCATTGATGGGGTAATGCTGGTTTACACCAGAGGAGGATCCAGCCTGTAGCACTAAGCCTGTCCACCTCACATCAGGTTTCATACTGCAGCCAGATTGTACCAGATTCGAACACGCAAGAAAATGGGCAAGGGGCATGGTGGCCCTTTTCCCTGCAGCAAGGAAGACTCGGAGCCTCCCTCCTCTGATCCAGCCACGTCTGCCCATGCTGACAGGCTGTGATTGGCACAAACAGGCCTTCAGTCAAACAGGAGTTTTGCAAGGCAGACCATGAGTGAGGAAAATCTGCTGAAACACCAGAAGGGCCATGGGTTCCATACTGGTGTGCAGAGTGATCCATGTGCTGCATGTCCCAGCTATGGAGTTTGGTTACCCTGCAAGACTTTCCTCCTGAGGCAGGTAGTGGTCTGTGGCATCAAGTCATGATGTCACCAGTCATGTTTCATGCCAGCTTGGCTGGCTGGTTCATGGGGGAGGAAATAAGACTTGGGTGTACCACATCCCTGCCCAAGCTCTGCCCCTCGGTTGCTCAGGGACACTAATTATGAAGGAGGCTCTTGCTCTGCTACTGTATAATTATGTAACACAAAGTCCAAGCCTTAATATAGCTCTGAATAAACTCCTTTTGGTTTTCTCCTGTTCTCTGAAGAGACTCAATCTTGGAACAAACAACTGAGCAGCTGTCTAGAAATAAGACGTGTATTGGACACGGGGTGGATGCAGTGCCTGGGCTGGAGTTACTGCCCAGGAGCTCTTGCAGGAGGTCATTGTCTTGGCACGTCTGTTGCCTTCAGTTTTTGAACTCAAGTTCTGAACTCAGAAAACTACCACTACAGCAGTCAGAAAGTTGTGTTTGCAGAGGGGTGAGGCAGGGGAGCACATTTTTGATCGTGCAATCGAGGCAGCGTAGGTGGAAGGACGATGCTGACTGCTGGTTTGGTTCTGGTTTAGAAGCAGTTGACAATCACTGGGGCATCAATTTCAGCAAAGAGCGTGTTGCCCTCTCCACCATCAGGGCTCTCCAGCATATGAACTTGCCGAAGAATCGCTGCTCTCCTGGTGCACCCCAGCCCCCGGCGTGCAAGCATGGTCAGGATGTGCTCCTTCCTGCAGAAACCAAACAAGACCTCTCAGTCCCAGTGAGCAACTCCAGCCCAGAGGTTAGCAACCAACAGCTATGCTGGAGACAGAGCAAAGCCATGGCAAAGCAATGGGGAAAGTCCCCTCACTGAACTGGAGGAGCCACCAACATGGGAGTCTGCAGCTTGCAGAGGTCCTGAGCCAGAGAGCTCCAGCTCCCACCACCCTGCACTGGTGGGACACGCTCCTGCTGCTGCTGGTGCTTCGGGGAATTTCCTCCTCTCTCTCCACACACACACACACACGTGATGCCTTTTGCAAGTTTTCCTGAGAGGCTGCAGACCTTTTCTTTAATGATTATTTTGAGTTGAGTAATGGAAGTGCTAATATTTAGAAAGCTGACAGGCACTAATTAGATTACAGCTAGGAAAGCCAACTTGGAAACGTACCCTGTTCCAGTAATCTCAGTATATACAAATTCAGCAACGTCTCGGGAAGCTCAGGGGAAGAACTAACAGACACTTCAACAGGAAGCAATGCAGGTCCAGCAGGTTCTGCCTCGTTTTCCAAACTCAATTGTTAAAAATTATATTACTCAATAATGGAAAGCCAGGAAATAAATGAACCCAGAGGACAAGCCTTAAAACCTGGCTTGGCTCTAAGGCTAATGATGAAAAAGTACCACAAATCACAGCCTTGTAAATGGCTTTTCTTCCTATAACATGGTTTTCAAATAGCTAAGGCTGACTAGCCATCATTTACATCCCCCATCCTTCCCAGAACAGGCACTGCCTCCTTCATCAGCTTCACCTGGCCACTGGGATTAAGGCTTTTTTTTCCTTTTTTCTTTTTTTTTTTTTAATAGGTGTGTTCACCTAGGAAATTAGTCAGCAACAATTATTCTTTTTCAAGTCCATGTCTTGAATTTCCCCACACAGATAAGCCCAGAGCATATCTGGCACTCCTGGTTTAAATATACTTACAAAAAAATTCCAGCCTTAGTTTTTCAAAAAGGGAAATAGATTTAGTGCCATCTTTTTCTGAATGCTAGAGGGTCTGCTTAAGTGTTCTGAATAATATGTTAAATTTATGGTTTACTTTGATTGTATAAATATTATCCATCAGGAACTGTGTAACCCAGTTCAAAAACCTTTGTTCTTTTTCTGAAATGCTTCTGATGAAATGGATTTTCTTGGAAGCTGTACCACTAATATTCCTTCTCAATGATTGGTAGAAGAGGAGGTAACTTCTGCTATGCAGCTTCTTAGCCGTGCACAAACAGTCACTTTGTTTATTTTTCCAGTAGCTGTAAATTTTGCAGATGCTGCTTTGGAACAGCCAAAGGAAAATACAAAGGAAAGAATTTACAATTTATTCAAAAATGTTGTGGTTTTGTTGAGGCCCTTTCAGAAACTGTAGCCAAACTATGTCAATGTCTTTGGGGTCACTTTGAGATCGGAGCCTTGGAACAGGAGACAAACTACTTGTTCCAAAGCTGGAGCCTGAAAATTGGCAAGCTGGGCTAATACTGGTCAGGCATGGAAAAGCAGCCTGGAGCTTTACAGAGAAACAAGGTTCATCTGGAGCAATAAAATGGTATCCAGTGACAGGGCTCATGGGAATGGTTCAAAGCTGCATCAAAGGAGGTTTAGACTTTAGGAAGCATTTCTTTACCAAGAGGGGAGTCAAACACTGCAACAGGCTTCCTAGGGAGGTGGCTGATGCTCCAGTCTGTCAGCATTTAAGAGGCATTTGGAGAATGCCCTTAATAACATGCTTTGGCTTTTGGTCAGCTCTGAAGTGATCAGACAGCTGGACTAGATGATTGCTGTAGGCCTTTTCCAACAGAAATTTATTCTATTCTATTCTATTCTATTCTATTCTATTCTATTCTATTCTATTCTATTCTATTCTATTCTATTCTGAAAAGGCTTTTGAGGTAACTTGTGTTCATTATAAGATCCAGCAGACAGGAAAAAAAAAGAAAGGATACAGCCATCAAGAAAAATAAGGTGGGATTCCCCCTGTTGCTGGCACCTTGACCTCCAACGTGTGGCTATCAGATGAGAAGATAAGCTGAAGAGCTTGGCTACTGCACGTGGCAAGCTAGTGCTGTTTGAGCTGGGGCCCAGCAGTTCTGGTATCTGCTGTTTCACATACCTGATATCGGGGTAATCCTGATGCAGGTCATTCACATGCTCCTTGATCTTGTCTTTTTTATTCTCCCCAATGATATTGGCAATGTGGTGTATGGCAGGAAGAAGCCAGTCGGAGTCAGAGCCCTGTGAAAAATGGGGCATAAAGGGACATGAGAGGGGAATGCATCACCTGCAAAATGCCCTTTCACCTGTAGCACGGAGCATCACAGTGGGTTGCTTTTACTGGATTAAGACAGTACTGCTGCAGTCAGGACAGGCTGCCCTTTGGGGGACAGCATGCTGCTGGGGAGCAGCACTGGGTGACAATGGCAAGGCAGCCCCAGGAGCTCTTTTGGGCTCTGCACCCCCTCCTGCTCATGAGCACCCCAGTGATTCAGACCCTGAGCAGGCTGTTGTGACTGTGGTCCTCACCTTTTGAAGGACTTCACATTCTGCTGCCTAACAGTTTTGTGTGCATGCAAACAGCCAGCCTTGTCCCCATCACCTTCCTGTAGGCACATGTATGCTCCATGGACTTATCTCCATGAGCTGTACCTAGGGCAGGGACCCTTCAGAGACAAGGTGCATCCTACGGCCCAAGGGAACAGGCCCAGGAAGAAGCTGCTGCAGGATGTTTCTGTAGCACAAGAACCACCCTACACCAAGTGCCCATGTGCCTGGGAGTGTGCTAAACCACCCGGCGCTGCAGTCAGAGAGCTGAGAGCTGAGCATACACAAGCCACTACTGCAGAGCAGCCACTGGCTGGAAGTCCACGCCATGAACCTGCAGTAACCACCTTGCTTGCTCTCTTTGAAGTACTTTTACATTTCTTGAGGCTTGCCCTCCTTGAGAGCTTGCTGCCTGGGTCCCCAGGAAGCCAGATGGGGGATACTGCACCTCTGGGAATGGGGAAGTCAGAGGATACCAGGAGGGAACTCACATACCTGATCAATGAGTGTATTGTTAAGGATTCTGGCTTCCTGGTTCATCTTTTCGCTCACTCGCTGCCGTGTCTCCCCATCCATTTTCCGTCTGGGCTTGATGACCCGAATGATGTATTCCCTTACCATGTACTTATGGACATTACGTAGAAGCTCCTGGTTAAAAAAACACACACACATATCTCATGTTTTTTTCTGTGGTTCCCATGCAAGGTCAGGGCACTGAGGGCAGGGGAAGCCCTCAGGTCCTTAGCAGCACCTAAGGGCATAGAGGAGACACACATAAGCAGCACATTGTCAGCACAGGCTGCCCAGGCCAGCCCTGCTGAAGGGAGACAGCAGCTTGCACCATCTTGCTCCAGCACAGAGCAATGGCAGTGCCCAAGGGAATGCCATGGAAACAGCCCATGATTTTGCGTTGGCAGCCTGGGTCCTTGGTCACAAAGGAGGATACTTAGGATTGTTTTAAAAGTAGGTTTTGACAGTGCTCACAGATTTTAAATATAGAGCCATTGTCACCTACCCATTCATTTCACAACTGCATAGATGTGAAAGGAGCACGTAAGTCTGTGACTGATGGAATTACAATGTTCAATGGTGATGTTCAGCAAGGCTTTGTGTTCCTCTTTAAAGAAATCACTTCCCATATTCAAACTACTGAAAGGAAAGATGTTGCTTATTCTCATGTGGAAGTATGGTTAACAGCTGAACTCCCCCGCATCAGCAGTTCCTGTGGTTAGAAACAGCCTTTGCCGACAGAAAGAAGTCCACAGGTTGGACCACAGCCTGCAAATGACAGTGGGACTCCCACAGCATCACTGCACCCAGGCATGGGAGCAGCCACCCACCTGGCCCTTAGGTTCCCTCATGTGCTGCAGGTGCTTGGAGAACTGTGAGACTGCCGATGCCAGTGAGTCCGGCTTTTCTGTTGCCAAAATCCAGTCCTTGGTCAGGATTTTCTTGAGGAGTGGCTGAAAAAAGACCAACTCACTGATGGGACCAGTAACATTCAGACTAGCTGATGCACTATCTGAAGGCACCCAGCAGTATGCCTTCTTTGGGGGGATTGAACCGAAAAGCACAGAGCACCAACAGCACACCCACTCTACATGGAGACAAATGAGGAGGTAGCTACCAGGAGCATGGAGCAGGCTGGGTTTCTCTCTCCACCCCTGCAAATTCAGACCCATGTCTCCCTTTTCTGGGTAGGAGCCCCAGTGCAGACAGGAGAAGCATTCCTCCCTGAGCAGGAGGTGCTTTGGCATTAATGGCTCACTTGGGACACCTCATTTCATTGCTCGGTGCTGCTTTCTAATCCAACAGCTGTATTTCTTTAGGTAAGTAAAGCTTTATCTCTACTATGTGGGTGAAGAAACAGATGTGAATGTTAATCAGAGGAAACTCAGGTGTGGCTAGAAAAAGGCTGTGTGTGGCATGCAACCATGTGTTACATGGGTTTGCACCAGCTATGGGCACGACAAGTCACTTGGGAGTGAATCTGTTGGAAATTAGCCCAGTAGTCCATCACCCTTCCAGCCTTTTCCATGAGGAAATCAAGCTCCTCCTGCTCACAGCACTTGCAGGGGACTGTCTCTACTCCCTGCAAATGCACATATCTACACAAAGTCTCACTGGGAATTTCCTTCTCCTCATTGCTTTGATGTGGTGAGGGAATAATAGCAGCTGGGATCATCCCTGACTTGATACCTCACAGTCAGTGATGATGTGGGAGTGATGGCACCATTTCCCACCTGCCCTGGGTACAAGGTACTCCTAACCAGGTGTCCCCAGCAAGCTATTTCTCATGCTGGGCCCCTAGAGCTGATGTGCCTCCACATCACAGGAACATCTGCTGAAGGTTTCTGGTGGCACCTGGAAAAGACTCACCTAAAAGTCAAATTGAACACATCCCCTTGCTGGCACATCCCCTTTGTACTTTTCTCCTCTTAGTTCTCAGGATCTCTCTCTGCCTCGAGACTCCAGGCAACCTCCTTCCCAATTACTCTTCCCACTCATGCTCTCCTGCTGTGCTCCCAGCCTGCTGGAGGGCTGTTTAGAAATGCTTTGCCTCACCCGCCCTCAGTTCTCACGGCTTTTCCGCTCTCTTACTCAATGGCTTGGCTTGCCTCCTTCCTTGCCTGCCCCTTAGGCTCAGAGGCAAGCTCTGCAGTCACTGGAAAGTCCCCTTGGCTGGGCAGACTTGGCAGAGATTGGAGCAGTTGTGTGACTATCTTTGTTTCTGAAAGTTCTTTTTGGTGATTTAGAAAGTGAATGGGAGGAGTGAAGAGGGGTGGGACCAAAAGCTTAATTTCCCTCATCTCTCATGTTATACCAGCTAGGGCTAGTGGACCCCCAGCTGGCTGGATGGAGAAAGTCCCATCTGCAGCACCTGGGAAACAAACTGCATTGCAGCACTTCGGCTTTTAGGCCTCTTAACACAGGTTAAACTGGTATCAGAGCTTCATCAGCTGATACCAGAGCTTTAGCATCCTCACACTGAAAGGCTCAGTCTTTCTTCACCATGGAAACAGCCTGGAAAAATCTCCTCTACCAGAAGAAATTCTGTCCCAAGGAGGTTGATAACAGACCACAATGACAGATCTACGAATAAGTAAATCAATAGGTTTAGGAAATAATTTGGCCAAGATCCTCTTACCTGTGTTTTTGTTTTTAATTTATTTAAAAAAATATTTATCAAGTTCTCTGTCAGAGCTGCAAAAATCTTCTGCAGTTCTTCAGTATTAACTTTAAACACTGTTTCTAGCCCCGACCTAGAAAGAGAGACACACACACACACCACCAATGAGTTAGTGTTAAAATGTAAACTATTACACAGAATCACAGAATCACATTTTATTTGGATTAGTATCTTGGGTGTTATTTTTAAACACATTTGTGTATCTAGTTCTTCCTCTTGGGAACACTTACCGGATCAATGACTTTTTTTGTCCATTTTTTTTTCTCCCCCCTAATCCTATACACTGAAAATTAATCACAGCTGAATGACTGTGCTTAGAAAACCACCTATTTCCTCATCAGGTGATGCAAAGCAGTTGCGTAGGCTGGTTACATTTTCACTTGAGCAACACTTCTGCTAAATGACCTCCAGGTACCTGAGAGAGCACTGAGGTGTTTATGGGGTAAGAGAGAAGTAAATGATAAAGGCAGAGAAGGTAAAGCTATCACCCCTGCATCCCCCAGGGCCTGCCTGACTCGTTCCACGCTGCGTCTATCACCGGCTGCTGGGACGGTGAACTGTGGAAGTGGCAATCTGGAATTTCCTAGAAACAGTGCCTACTCCTGCAAGGTTTCCCACTAGTGAGGAAGAAAAGACAACTTCTGAGAGGTTAATGAAATCCCCAGCAGCGAGTGGGGTCTTTGGGGGCATTGCAAGCACCTGGATTTCTTCCCCCTTTCTATCCCTGCCGCTCTGTAACAGGCTCTAGGGGGAACCGAGGCAGCACCACAAAAATGCTAGTGCTCCCCGAGCTTCCCTGGATGCAGTACATCCACTGCTGTGACCACAGAGCAACGTCGGGTTCCTGCTACTGTCTGGTAGCTAGTTTATATATCTGAGGCTGCCTAGACAGGACTACCAAACACCTAAAAGCATCCCCCTCACCCCAGGCTGGGGGCTTAAGTTCACAGCTCCTGCTGAATACCTGAAGTCTGGGTCCAGCATCCGTAATACCATGCTGTCAGGTCACCTACCTCGACCCAGAAACTCATCAACCCAGGCTGGCAAATATTAACTCAACTCAGGAATAAACCCAGCGAAGCCCGTCCACCATCCAAAAGCTTGCCAGCTTCCTGCCTGGGGCTGGCTTCTCCCTTCACCACCTCTCCCGTCTCCAGCAGGGAAGGGGAGGGGGATTTTCCACCGGGGCAGGAAGAGGCAGAGAAACCCAGCTCCGCACCGAGGTTAAGCATTCCTGGAGAGACCGTGCCATCTAGAGACTTCCCGATGGTAGTGCTCGCTGCGGCTGGAGCCGTCGGCTCCTGTGAGACACCGCAACACGAAACACTGCATCCCCTGAGGGATATCCGGCACACAGCATCCCTGCCGCGGGCGGTTCCAGGCAGCGATGCGGCAGCCTGGGCTAGGGAGAACAGCCCAGGCTTTTCGGTGGCCGGACCCCAGGCATTCACTCTCCGTCGGTCGGCTGGGTTGGCCTCTGAAGCACCACGTCTGCTTGGCAGGGGTGACCCCAGATGCTGAAGAGCCCCTGGGCCTCGAGAGTTATGTCCCTGTGAGGCTGCAGACACTCTCCTGGGGCAGGTGCTGTACAAACAGCCCCTGTTCCTTGTGGCACCAGAAGGGTGCAGGCAGCTGCAGGCTGTGAACTGCAAGGTCATCATGTGCCACAGCACTGGGCTGATGGGCCAAACCCTGGGACACACACTGACTGGCACCATCCTACTTATGGGGAGAGTGGCCCCGCTCCCAGGGCCACTCTGGGCATACCTGTGTGTCAGGGGCCTTTTCAGCACGAGGCTTTAAATAACTAGTTCCTAGCACGTGCAAAGCCCTGAAGCTCCTGTGGCCAGCAGCGATGGTAAGGGGTTCATTTGCAGGTTGAGTGCTTTCACAGAGTTTCCTCTAGCCCAGTGCCAAAAGCAGCCTTCAGACAGCCCTGCTGGGATGATGCTGCTAGCCTCCAGAACGAAAAATGAAAAACCCCACCTCAGAGGCCTAAAAAGATGGGCTGAAAATGAGCTTAAAGCTTTCACACGAGCAGTGGATCCACCCCCCACCCCCTCCCCCTGATTTCTGTCTCTTCACCCTCCTGACTTTTATCTGCATCTCTTGGGGAACATCCCACCATGAGGTGAGGAAGGGCTGGAGGCTCAGCACCCAGCAGGACACCCCAAGGAACCTTGGTCTTTCCTTTCCAGATGCTGTCGCCCTCCTGGACCCCAGCAACACGGTGGCTTGGCTCAAGGGGGAGTGGACTTACGCCAGGTCATGGAAGCTGTTGACGTAGGCAGCAAAATAAGGCACAAAGATGGGGCTGTCCTGGGTAGTGCTCCATGCCATGAACTCTTCCCCAAACCTGCGGGAGAAGACACACAGGTAGTGCTATCAGTCTGGAGACTGTGGATGGCTCATCTTCTGGGTACATCGAGATGTGGCTGGCCCAATCTGTCCCCTCTGTATGTGGACATATTTTTTCTAGCTGTCATAACATGCGGGTGCAGCGGAGGGGAATAGATGGCAGATAATTACAGGTTTCAGGTGCTCTTGCCTGAGTGGGTACACAGCACTTTTGGAGAGATGCCAGGGATCTCAGCATGCCAAATCTCTGACTTCTCTTCATGCTGAGGGATTAATTGTGGCCGTGGTACTCTGGCTCATTAGCCTGGTCCTTCATTTCATTGACTTTTTGGGCAATATAATATGTGCCCTCTTAAACACATAAGGAAAGGATTTACCTCAGGGCTGATTTTCCAACAGAAGGTGAGCAGGAACAGGGCAGCACACCTACATTTTCCATCTGTGACCCCAGTGTGGTGTGTTAGATAGCTGTTTGCTGTGTGGGGCAGCTTTTACAGTTTAGACAGCTGTTTTACAGCCAGGTCCGTGCTGCTGGCAGGAGGCTGTGTGCTCAGGTGGGCTTTGCCTGGTGGTCCCATTCTTTGTCAGGGTAAAGGAACCTGCTTAGGCTGGCATCAGCCCTGGCATCTTGGGCTTGTTTAAGAAAAATCTTAAGTTTCAGTGACCCTTTCATCTGGGAGCCCTTGCTGCCCCAGCTTGTATTTTACACCAATTTTGTTTAAAAGGGAAAGGGAAAGGGAAAGGGAAAGGGAAAGGCAAGGCAAGGTGATAAGATAAAAAAAGAGAACAGATTAAATAAAAGGAGCAAAGAAAACCAAATGGGAGGGAGAGAAATAAAAAACAAAAAAGGAAGAAAAAAAAAGAATAAATGGAATATCCATACTGCGTTTCAAAAACCCAGGCAGACTTCAAAGCCACATCGCTGGTTTGAACAACCCTGCTTGTTCAGGTTATGGGAGACAAGTGTAGATTGCTGGGCTACTAAAGATAAGGGTTTACACAGGAAAGCATCGCTCTCAGTGCAGTTTGGACACCTGCCATGGCCCGGGTTCACAACCTGAGAGAGCAGCACTCAGGCTCCTCACTCTCACTCCAGCAAACCTCCCCACTCAGCACCTCCCAGAGGTGGGAAACGTCAAAGGTTAATGTGAAATTATTTATAGTCTTGCTCAGAGTTGATTTGTGCCAAACAACCTTTCTCCTCTGCAGATTGCTGCTCCGGCAGCAGCTGCATACCTCCGAAACACAGCCCCGCCGGAGGGGTCAGACAGCATGTCGCTGTGCTGGGACCCTCTGTGAGCCAAAAGTCTTCCCTGGAGCATCCCCCAAAGCATGTCACTGGGGGTAATGTCTGAGCCCATAACTCAGGGACTACCAAGCAGGCAAAGATCATTTCACCAAAGGTGCAGGGTCCTGTATGCCTTGGGCATCAAGTAGATTTTTAAAAGACTTGGCAGCCCAGCTATATATTTTGCCTGGGTGAAACAGAGCCATTTATCTGCCTATAGTCATGGGCTGCAGAAGAAAACCCTCTTGGCAGAACTCACCCCAAAACACCTGGATAATGTTTTGGGCAAGGAGGTTCTGGGTGTGGGGGTCCACAACTGCTGCTGGTATGTGGCTGCAGCTGCAAGCGACCAGCATCTGAAGCCACAAAGGTCCTGGATAGATGGGACTGCAGTGGTCCCATCCTTTTTCCATCTAACAGCTTCTTCCTGAAGCTCTGACCTCAGACTTTAGGACTCACAAGTGTTCCATCTGGGTCTGTTTATGACTCCCTCCAAGTTGTTTTGCAGCTCACTCATTACTGGGCTCATTGTGATCTCTAATTCTCCCAGGAGCAGGCCCGTGCCTGCTCAGTGCCGGCGTCTGGCCCAGTGCATGGACCTTTTCCCTGCCTTTTTACCATTGTGGGACTCATTTGGGAGGAATGTGCTTCCCAGAGCGGTGATGACCTTGGTATGAATTTGTGCAGCTCTGCCAGGCACAGCTCAAGCATTTTCGTTTCCAGGCTCTTGCTGATCACTCCAGATATCTCCATGTACTCTCCAATGATCTAGTAAAGGGCATGAAAAAGCTCCAATGAATGGGAGAAGCGAAACATCATTCACAAGGATCTCATGCAGCTTTGCTTAGTAAACATGACTCGCCTCGCAAAGGGAGAAACTGCCAACTTGTTGCCAGGCATTTTTCATTATTCTCTCGCAGTTTTAAAAATAATAATCCAGAATGGGCCAAAAGGCACGAACTGACCTGTGGCATAATCATTCATCCCTCTTTGGGTGACAGAGCACTGGGACAGGCTGCCCAGGGAGGTGGTGGAGTCTCCTTCTCTGGAGATATTCAAGACTCGTCTGGACACCTATCTGTGCAATATGAGCTAGGGAGCTGCTTTGGCAGGGGGGTTGGACCCGATGATCTCTCGAGGTCCCTTCCAACCCCTACGATTCTGTGATTCTGTGATTCATGGCCCCGTGTCCTTCTGCTGCCTGAGTTTGAGTTAGATGCAGTGCTGACTGGAGCCCTGAGCTGCCCTGGTGCAGTCCTCCTCTTGTGGGGGAGTCAATCCCCAACCCACTGTCCCCATGTCCCCATGCTGAGGGTGGCTATAAGCACTATCTCTGGGGGCCCACACAAGCCCCCTCCTCAGGAATGATACTGGGGCTACAGGGAGGGTCTGGCATCACCCTGAAATCTTGTTTGCACAGGGGGTTCCTCCCTCATTCCCATTCCCACCTCTCTGGAGCAAGGCAGCCCCGCTCCAGTGCTTCCTGAGGCTTCCTATCCCTCCACTAATCCAATTCAGACCCATCTTCCTGGCGATCGCCCAATGTGTCATATTCCTCTATGGAAAAAGAGCCACAGCAGCGGGCAAAACTCTTTGATTTCCTCTCTTTTTCTCTCCTTCTCTTTTTTTTTGGTGTTATTTAATTGAAATGAGTCAACCCTTTGAGTGAGGAGAATGAATACAAACCCCTCCTGGATTTATTACCCCGTGGTCCCTAAAGCTAGTAGGAGCTTTTGGGTTTTGTACTGTTTAAATTGGAGTGGCTGTCACTGCCTATGGCCTTTCCACGGCTGCCACAGCCTCGGGACAAAGTTGCTCTTTCAGCCAAGGGGTTTTTCTAGCAAACCTTTTCTTTCTGCCTTTTTTCCCCTTCTCTTTCTTCTTTCTAATCAAAGAGATTTAAGGACTTTAAAATCAGTTGCCTATTATGTTGCTGACACAATTGACAGCAGGTTTAATTTGCAGCTAGAAAGCAAGCAGGAGAGCTAAAAGTTGTAATAAACGACATTTTCTGCTCTAATGTATTCTGCCAGCGCGTGACTAACATAAATTATCACAGGAGGCAGTACCTCCACCCCAGAAGGTAGCGATCCAGTTTTCCTAGAGCCACAGAGCCCTACACACTTTGCCCCAGCTAATTAAATACCGTTTGAATATCAAAGGCGAGTGAGGACTGGTAGAGGTTTTCCTTCACTTCTGGGTGAACTTCCTTCTCCCACTTCTCCTCGACCTCCAGTTTCAGGATGTTTCCAAAGTAGCATTCAATTTTCCCCTAAATGTTAAATGTAGGAAGGAAACATGTAGCTCAGGATAACGAAACAAGTGTGAGTAAAGTGACTTGCTGCCTTTTGCTCCATCGCATGTGTAACAAGGCTCACATGTGCAGTGCAGAAAGATAAGCAGAGTCAAAGTACTTTCTTTAACCCTGTTAAGTCTACAGATTCCCAGGAACAGTAGGGAGCTGTGCTGTGTGAGGGGCAAGGCTCTCCCAAATCAAGGAAGAATCATTGTCCTGACAGGGAAATATTGTGTCAGCTTTTTGACTGTTTGATTGCAAAGACCTCTAGCACATATAACACACAACATCAGGATTAAAGATCAAGCAGGTCCTTCCTGGCAGTACAGCTACTCAAATACATGGCAGCGCTGTTCAGTCCTGTCTGGTAAATCCCTCTTGTTGCCAGTGAGACAAAATGATCCTTCACCAGCACGATGGATCAATGCTGATTTTATTCAGCTGGGTACCTTGAGCTCACCTTGAACAGTGTCCTCTTTCAGAAATGGCTTGCAAGACAATGTCTGAACCCAGCAAACAGCCTGGAAAGCATGTCATCTGACATGGGGTCCAATCCAAGGACAGCAGAAAGACACCTGCAGAAGGGGCTTCCTCGGGGGACATTCTCCTTTGGGGACATGCCCAAAGCTGTCTGCCTATAGCAAACCTCAGAAGTGCTGGAGGAGCTCCACGCTGTGAAAATAGCAGCTTAAGTGCCTTTACACCTAACTTCACAATGCTTTCAGTATGATGATTCCCAGCTATGAACTTTTGGTAAGCCTTTTGGTAAGCCTCTGTCGTACCGTATGGGTCTGGTACAGTGCAGGTTCAAGCTCATGGTCCCAGAACTGGTGTTCAGGACTTTTTTGCTTCTGATTAAAGGCCATTCTGTGTGGTGCTGGCAGGACTCATCACCTGGTGGGGCTAGAAACCATGATGCAGCCACTGGGGACCTCTACCCAGGATCCTGGGGTTCTGTACCCTCCCCAGGGGCCATGTGGGAACAAGGTCAAAACTCTCACCTTTGCAGAAGTGATGTAGTCATTTTTCAGTTTATCCCAATCAGCTGGTGTCAACAGCAGGGACAGGTTTTCTGTCTTAACATCTGGTTTGAGATCGGGGTGACCCAGAAAGAGTTCACTGGAAAGATTAAAAAGAGCAAATTATGTTGCCTTGGAGTGTGAGTAAACTGATGGAATATTCATGTGGCATGAGCTACATAATTATTAAGCCGTGAGAAATATACTTAAAGCTTAAATTGTGATGCTTGTTTTCAAGCTTTAACAAGAAAATCTTTCCTCACTATTCAAAATCCTAATTATTCAAAATCAAAATGATCTAAGGTTCCAGCCCACCTTAGAAATCATAAGACTCCTGAGTTGTTTGGACATGAAAAGTGCTATGAGAATTTACTTTTTTAAATAAACAACCTGAAGCTGATTCATTTGCCTACAAGCCTGTGACATGCCTTTGAGGGTAATTCCTGTAGCAGCATGCAGCTAGCTGATCTCCCTGGCTCCTCTCCGGTGTCACATCGCAGCTCATGTCAGCTTGTTATTCTCCCTCATGTGCTGCCCAGGGCTTGTGCTTCTCCCTCTGGGATGAGAAACCCATTAGTAGCCTGTGAAATTGAACGTGCTGCCCTTGCAAACTGCCACGGACCATGGGTGTCACTGCATCCATCAGGGCGAAGGTGGAGAAGAGGGAGAAGAAAATACTCCTGCGCTCGAAGAATGTAGGGCTTAAGGTGCAAGCTCTCACCTGGTCAGCAGGTAACACAGCTGCAGTGTCCTACACACTGCCTGCTTGTTTGCCTGACCACCAAAAAGGGTCCCCATCACCAAACCAGCACCCAGCCCGCTGTCAGGTTTGGATCCAAGTGAGGATTGTGCTGTACAAGGTTCAGGCTGGTGCAGCGTGACTGCTCAGCAGAAATAAAAAGGCTCAGCCTGCTGACAGTGTCTTGGAGTCAATGTTCCCATGGTCATGGTTCAGATTTCCCAGAGAGGTACATCTGCACACCTGCAGCACTGCAGAGCCCAGCTGCTGCAGGACTCTGCTGCTCATTTAGAAGGACAGCACAGATTGAAATGTGAACTCTGCCATGACTGAGAACACTAACTCGATGCTTACCCCAGGAGCTTATTCCCCTCTCTTTCTTTTTTTCCCATTTGTTTGAATTGTAGCATCAATAATGAGTTTGGGCGAGACAATTTCTTCTGTTTCGGGATGAAGTTCTTTTGGAATGGGAAAATCAAATGGAAGCAACCCAACCCAGGAAGGTGATTGCAAGTGGTTCTACAAGCTCTCAAGAAACTCTTTCACAGCAGGTTAGAGAAATATAATGGAGACACTTTTCTTTGGTGCAAAACCTTGCTGCTGAAGCTCATTTCTTCCCTCCTCTCCTGCAGTGTTGGGGTGCAGTACAGTTCCCAGGGGCTGGGGACGTGCAGGAATTTCCCTCCAGACAAGACTGGCAGGGATACCTGAGGGAGAAGGGTAATGAGTGGGAGTGACCTTCCCATAGTGGTCCTGCCATAACACTGGTCAGCCAGTGCCAAGATGCTGAGGGGCTACACACACATCATCAGGTCACCACACAGTAAATGGGGTTTTAGGAGCAACTGGCCAAGTTCACAGAAGCAGCTTGTTGAGGGCTGTTCAAAACAAAGACTATATGTGATGTAAATGTCCCTGAGCCAGGTTAGGATTGTTCTAGGCAATTGTTACTGCTGCTTGCCCTGCTCCACCACTGCCCCCTCCCTGCCCATTTCTTCCCTCTGCTTGACTCAGTGTTGGTCCTCCTGCCTTCACTCCCTCTTCTCTTGTTTGAGGGGTGCCAGCAGGTCTGTGTTTGTCCCATCCTTAGGCTTCTGGTACAGGCCATTCCTGGAGACCAGCTACTGAGGCAGACACAATTTTGCTCTGACATGTCTGTTCTTCTGTGCTTATTAGCAGATCCACCTCCCACGGATGTTTCCTTTCTTCTTCCCACCACACTGTGTATTTCGGGCGGGTTTTAGTCTGGGAACTCTTTGAGCCGAGGGTGATGAGCTAGGGTCTCAGACAGTGAATAACAGAGAATACTGACACTCAGTGCCTGGCTGGACCTTCTACAAGTGCCTATCTTAGATATCTCATTCGGCTTTAAAAACAGGCAACGTCCAGTAGCACAGTTTTCATTGCTGCTGTGAAAAATTCCTGTCTCTGCTCCCACACAGGGTGCCCTGAGGATGGTGCTGGATATGTCTGTACAGCTCCCAGAGTATTTTAGCCACCCCTGAATTGCAGGAAGCTTGAAAAGGTCCTAAAAGCCACAGACCTCCCATTCAACTAGTGGATACATCTGAGCCAGGGCCTTTGTTTTAGCATGGCTAATTTCACACGGTAATGTCTTGGCACCTCCTCAAGATGACTCTGACCCCTAAGCATGCAGGATAATGGGGCCTGCTTCCAAATGCATCACAGTTTTAATTGAACAGGAAGAATGCAGGGCTCCCTCACAGGTCCCTCCCAATGCCTGGAAAAGTCACTAAGCAGCTGCTGGACCTTGCAAAACATTTGCAGAAAGTGAGTAGGTTTATCAGAGCTGCAAGGAGGAGCTTCCTGCCATATGGGAAGAGCAAGTGGGAGAGGGAGGTGGAAACAGGGTAATTGAGATCTATGAAAAGCAACAAGTGTTTTATCCACACATCTTTCTGGCTTTCTGGCTCTGCTGTAGGAGTGACCATGTATCTCCTGCTCACTCAGGAAACTGAAATTAGTTTGGTGTTTTCAAAGCACCCTGTGGCCCTGCTGCTCTCCAAGAAGGCTGAGGCAGCTCACCTGTGGTAGATGTTGGCCACCCAGTCGAGCAAGCAGTAGAGCTCATTGAATTCCAGTGGTCTCTGGGAGATACCTTGCAAGTGTGAGGAAATAGCCTTGTGAAAAGCCTCCACATACGTGTCACACACCCGGTACTCCTCTGGATAGCACTTTTTTACTGATACCTTGATTTTCAGTAAGTCTTTGCTCAGGCTTTTCTGGAGGCAAGCTAGGTGGAGATCAAGCCAAGAACTCGCTTCTTCCTTTGATGCCATGGGTACCCCCAGGACTCTTTTTCTAGCACTCTCATTGATAGCTTCCCTCCACTCCTCCCTCCACTTTCTGGGTGTGCCAAGCAAATCCGACCCAGGACCAGCAGCACTGCTTGTGTTAGGATGAGCTGCTTCTTCACGGGCAATTAAAGTCACCAGGGAGGTCAGCAAGGAATCCTCCATAGTGGGATGGTCCAGTGTTCCCATCACAATGGAGTGGATTGCATTTGTGATGGAGTTATAAAGCAAATCCACGTCCTTGGATTTCCTCACAAACTCCTGGGGGTTATCTTTGTATTTCTCAGCATCCCGATCAGCTATCATCTCATCTTCCAAGTACTTGATACTTGCAAATGCTTCCAAAAGTTGTCTTTTCTGAATAAGGTCGTTGATTTCCATTACTGCAGAAAAAACAGGGGGGAAGGGGTTGGGATAAAGCAGCCGTTAGATGTTTGGCAGGTTGGTGACAGGACAAGATGCCCCACAGGGAGGCTGGGGGGGCTGCTCTGCTCAGGCAGGTCCCAGCAATGCCCCTGGGACTGACCCCACAACTGCCCCAGCTCCTGTTTGACACAGGAGAGGGAAGCAGTGGAGATGCAATCGCTGCAAATTGAGCCACATCTCTGAACTGCTGGTTTTGCAGGTGGGAAGTATCAAACAGACTGATTATAGCCCTGCAGGAAAACCTCGAGCAAATGGCTAATGAGGCTGCACAGAGGGGCAGGGGGGTCTCAGGCTGCATGAAACCGCCTCTGGCTCTGCCCCTCTGTTAGTGCGGAGCTGAAGTGGGACTGGCAGTGGTGACAGCCCGTGACATACCCTCCCAGCAGTATTTCTGTCAGCAGGGACACCCCTGTTTCCCTGCACACCAGTGTGCTGCCACACTGGCCACGGCATCTCTGGGTGAAAGGGCATTTCAGCGTTGCCCAGGGAGGCAGGGAGAGTGCCCAGGGGTCTGGCTGGAGGGGTGGGAGGGAGCCCAGACAGACAGACCCCTTTGGGCCCTCTGAGCTCCTGTGTCAGACGTCTCACTAGATGGCCATGTCTGCCTCTAGCCTACCCACCAGCATGTCCTCCAGAGATACCAGGGCTGTGGGGGGAGCAGGATACCACCTCAGGCATGCTCCTGATACATTTTTGGGAACGTTCCTAGTTCAGATGTAACCTTGGGCAAACCCCAGGCTCCCCTCCTGTCTTGAGTTTGTGCATTATCAAGTTTTCCTATGACACATCCCATTAATGTTACAGCTAAACTGGCTCCTGTATTTCTGAGGGCTGAGCAGAAGTTGTTGCCGGTGATTTGCATTACGAGGATTCATTGAGATGCAGGGACTGAGGTAGCAAACCAGAGACTGGCCCATCCATGGCTGGCCACCCTTTCGTGCCTGTGTCTACCACAGCAAATGGGCTCTGAAAGGTGCTTCTTACCTGTTCTAGACATTTAGATGTTCTGCAAATGCTTGTGTTTCTCAGCCACCTCTCAGCCAAAGAGAGGGACTTCTGAAAGACCAGAAGCCACTGCTTCTCAGCTCTGCAGTTACTGCAGTCTGCAATAACCCTTTGACTGGGGAGTGAGGAGGATCTCTGGGTTGGTAGTCCCAGGGTTCCAGCAGGAGGAAACTGATAAGCACTGAAGTATGTCAGGTAATTGAAGTTCACCTATCTGGGGTGGTTGAGGGTTGGGTGACTTGGGGGAGATTCAAACCTGTGGGTGCTTCCTCCTAGTGCTCAGGTCTTATGTGGGTTTTCCCCACCTTCTTTGCTTTTGGTACCTGTTATCAGTACTTGTTGATGTTGGCTGAGACTGGGGGAAAGTCATCAAATACTGTTACCCTCAAAGTGACTGAGGTCTACTGACTTTCCTGTTTCTTTTTCAAAGCCTTACTGGTGCAAGAACCACTGCCTATTTTCCAGTAAAATAAGAAGTATTTGCCATGTGTTGAGGAGATCCAAGTGCTCTGTTAGCTTCTGAAGGAAAAAGCTCTCGGCATCTCCAGCATCATAACAGGCTCTGAACAGGAGACCCCATTGTGATACTGGGCATAAGGCAATATTAAAGAGGAGAAGAGGAAGTGTATTATTCTGGCATATGTGGCCACTGCTTCTGGGACATACACATGTAAAGTGATATGGAAAAATGAGAGAGCACTCAAAGAAGATAGGGTTCATAGCCCATAATTTATTCCCTGAGGCTTGGTTGCACACAGATTTTATACCATATGCACCAAATAATCTGTGCAGCATAAGAGTATCTGTATGAAGACAGAAATATGCCAAATAGCCCAGATACTGATGCTGCATACAATGCACAGAGCTCTGAGTGCCTAAGTGGAGGTACAGTTGCTTCTGCACTGACAGAGGAGAGAGATCATGCCAATTAACTTAGCCTCTTCTAGATAAATTAATGTAAAACCTGTGTTTGCACAAGTGCTTGCCATGAGAGAGTAAAGGAATACATTCTGTTCTGTTTATCAAAGTGAGAAAACACCATTTAATCACCATCTAGGATAATTATTCAGGGAGGTGATATTGGGTGCTAAATGAATCTTTAATTTAGCAATACAAGATCAGCCAGCTGGTAGTTGAAGGAAGACAATTGAAAGGCAATTAACCATTATGAAGCTTAATGGTGCACATGGTGGTGTCTCCATCGCTTGCCATATTTATCTCAGGATGGGATGTGTTTCTGACAGAGCTGCTTTAGTCTCGGCCAATCGTGAGTTACTGGGCACAGGATGAGTCTTATTTGTGCAGCTCCTCAGCTTGTTTATTGCAGGAGATGAAAAGGGCTTATAGTAACATTTTCTAACACTATGACCCTTTGAGAAGAGACTAGCAAGGTTTATGAGATGGGCTCAGATTCAGCTTACCAACCTCAGGGTGTATCAGTGCAAAGCAGTAATTAACTTCATGGCACAGCAGAGCATGTTACAGCAGTGAGACAGCGTCAGCCTGATCAATGTCAGCTGATCCCCACAACATCCTATGCAGTAAACCAAGAATTTACTTCTAGAAACCATAAAATCATAGAATACCATGTTGGAAGGGTCCTCAAGGATTATCTGGTCCAACCTTTCTTGGCAAAAGCACAGTCTAGACAAGATGGCCCAGCACCCCATCCAGCTCAACCTTAAAAGCATCCAATGTTGAGGAATCCACCACTTCCCTGGGGTGATTATTCCAATGTCTGATTGTTCTCATTGTGAAAGATTTTACTCTTGTGTCCAATTGGAATATCCCCAGGAGTAACTTTCACCTGTTACCTCATATTTTCCTTGTGAAAAAGGAGTCTCCATCTTCTTTGGAGCCACCCTTTAAATACCGGAGCATGGGGATTAGGTGTCCCTAAGCCTTCTTTTCTCAAGGCTGAACAGACTCAGCCTCTAAGCCTTTCCTCATATGGCAGGCTTCATAGTCCTTTGGTCTTCTTTGTGGCCCTTCTCTGGACCCTCTCCAGCCTGTCCACATCTTTTTTATATAGTGGGGACCAAATCTGAACATTGTATTCCATATGTGGCCTGACAAGCACTGAATAGAGTGGGACTGGACAACCTGGTCTAGTGGAGGGTGTCTCATGCCAGGGGGGTTGTAACTAGATGAGTTTTGAGGTCACTTCCAATCCAAACCATTCTGTGATTCTATAATGACCTCTTTGTCTCTGCTGGTGATGCCCTTGTTGGCACAACCCAGCATCCTATTGGCTTTGCCACTGTAGCCAACTGTTAACTCATACTGAGCTTGTCCACCAGGATCTCTAGGTACCTTTCCACAAAGCTGCTCCACAGCTGCATAGATCCCAGCCTGTGCCAGGGCCTATCAATTTGTTCAGGCCAAGCTCCTGTAATAGTTCACATGCCAACTCTTCCTTTACTGTTGGTGGGTCTCTGTTTGCATCAACCTGGATTTTTGTTTCCCAGGCCTGGTAGGTTGTAGATTGAGGAAAGGTCAGTGTAAGTTCAGGAGAGGTCGAGCCATGGTGATGCATCTCCTGGACGTATTGTAGTACCTTTACCTTGAGAAGGTGGATGAGAGTGGTGCTTAAACCAAGATCAGAGTCATTGTAGACTGCCCACACTTGAGGAAAGGTGAAAGCTATGCTGAAGGCAGTTAGTGTAATTTGACTAAGACTTATTTATACAATGCTGACAAAATACTTAAGAGTTAACTATCCTGGGGAAAACAAACCAAACAAATGAAACGCTGCTGTTGTGAGAAGAGCAGATAAAAATTCAGCATAAAACAGCGAAGGCATCTGTGGAGGTCCCTTTGCAAGGCAGTCTCTAAAATTAAGAACCAAGGTGGAGATGCCAAACCAAAGCACACACAAACTATCTTTTTTCCCCATCAAGGCCCTGCAACAACCTATAGAATGGTCTGGGACCTTCAATCTCAGAGCTGAAGAGCAGAAATTGTGCAGAAGCGCACTGCAGGCAGTAGTGTAGGAATAGCACACACCGCACTTACAGATAATTGTCAGGCCAGCAGTTCCCAAACTGCGCTCAGCAGAGGTATGTGTGATGGGCTGTATGCCCACGGATAGGTAAGCCAGCAGGCTGATGCACTGACAGGTAGGTTGTGGATATGGTTAAACTAATGAAGTGGAGGCTACTGAGCTACTGTTCAGTGACAGGCAACCTGCCCAGACTGGGCCACGTAACACCCCAAGGAGTTTGTGCAAGGGGTGACACGGTTTTCCCTATCCTGTAATGGGATGCCAGGTCTTTAGCACCTCTGTTGGACCCAAGACTTGCCAAGTATAAATTGCTTGAAAGCTATATTTACCCTACCAAGCAAATTGCACTAGTGGTTTTCCTTCTTCTTACCTGAAAGAGGTTTTCCTTGAATGAGCTCTGCTTCTGTCTTCTCACCAGTTTCCTCTGTGCCATTGCAGACTGTGGTTTTGTTTTCCCCCTTGGTGAGGAGCCGTTTTACTTTCCAAGTGCCAGTACCTTCCTTTCCTTTCTCTTTCTTTGATTTCCAGATGGTTAACATTGTTTTAATACCTCTTTCAAAGAACCCACTGTCCCTGCTGTGCCGAGCGGGGCTCAGTTCTGAAGCAACCATCTTTTCTTCCCCTGCACGGTTCATCGGGAAGGCTGGTTCTGAGGTCATGGTCCCTGCGTCAAACTCCATGTTTCTACTCATCAGGTCTTTCAGCAAGGGGGTTTCCAAACAGGCTGACACTAATCACTGAAATGCACAGAACAGCAGAATTAGATGAGTTGTTCATAACAGGGTATTACTGTGTCTCTTAAGTCAGGACTGAAAATCTAGCCCATCCCTTTCCTGTGCCTAATCCAAGGACAGAGCAAGTTGTTCTAGCTGGTAGCTACTGAAACAATCCCTCTACCCACATACACCAGGTGCTGGCCTGCTTGTAGCTCTGAAAAGCTCTACTTAATTCCATAAATCAAGCAAGTGGCAGCTATTTCTCCAGCGCCAAGGAATCACTAAGCATCAGAGGTGCTGAAATCTGTGTAAACATGCCGTTTTTACTTTCGATTCTTCTAGGTAGATGTCCAGCCAGGTTGGAATGACCCTTCCGAGCCCTGCTGAAGTATTGCCACTTTCTGATGTGGACACAGCAGATTTGGGTCATGCTGCTGCTTCTGCCTTGCTCAAGCCTCCACCTGCTGCTGCTGCTGGAAGGTGGTCAAGGGGCGAGTGGTCTCCATCGGCAGGCAGCTGAGCTCTGCTCTAGCCCCCTCCATCAAACAATCCCCACAGCAATCCCCACGCTCTGAATCATCATGGGAGGCTGTGCGACGCAATAAGGGTTCACATCACTCATCCTGCCTCCTGGTGTGCTGAGAATGGGTACCCCGAGGGCCAAGCAAACCCCCATGTGAGCTGTAGGGGATTTCAGATTTCAACAGAAGTGCTCCTTGGACTGTACTCACACCCCTTGCACTTGCTCAGCTCCTGCCCTGCTACAGACAGATCGGTTCCCTTCTGCCCACTGTTAAGGGCTGGCCCAGGTGCTTGGGAAGGGGTTAGAGGGAGAGGTTTTGCCTTCTTTTCCCTCCCTTGCAAAGGGTTCTCACCAGGTAACCAGCTAACACAGCCTGCTCACAAGGATGTTGTGTGCTGCAGAGCTCTGAGGACCGAAAATGCTGCATTTCCCCACAGCAGGTTCAAGGCAGCTCAGTGATCAGTTTAAATCATTAGAAACAGCTATTGCTTGAGTTCACCCAGGAACTGCCCATCTCAGGTCTGTCCAGCTCACAGGAGCCAGACATTGAAATACAGTGGCTGTGAACAAACATGTTGGGACTCTGGAAATACATCTCAGCCTTTCTCTATCCAAGAGAAAGACAGTTTTGCTCTTATTGTAGTTATTTATTGCAAACTGCAGGGACTGTGTTTGCCAACCCTGCATCACACCCTCTCAGGGGATATTTAATTATTTATCCCCTTGCTCAGGAGCTCACCTTGTCACAACCCATACAGAGAGAGGCACCCCGTTTTCCAGGGATTTCAGTAGGAAGGGAGATGAGTCCCTAGCTCGAACCTCGCATGGGGGCTCTGTGGCTGGGGCAGAGCAGCAGCACGGATAGCAGGGGTGAGCTGTGCAGTGGAGGGAGCCAGGGAAGGAGGACCATTAGAAGCAAGGAAAGAGAAGGGTTACATACCCCAGTACCCACCAAAACGATCCTCTCCACGGTGAGTTGGGATAGCAGGTGCGATCCACAGAAACAGAGGGCAGCTCCTTGCCCCAGGAAAACCTGGACAAACGTGGTGGTGGGCAGGCAGCGCTGCAGGACAGAGATCCGTGTGAGCTCTCCTTTCCTCAGCTGGTGAGAACACTGTTCCACATCCCCACACTAGCTGAGGGGCTCTGTTGGAGCGTGGCACCTCTCTCCATCCTCCTTTGATCTCTGGGAAAGCATGTTTGGAAGTGGGAAAAAAGAAGTTCTATCCTCACCTGCCCAAGACCATCAGCAGCTCTGCCTGTTTGCTCCCCAGGAGAAACTCCAGCACTGTTTCACTTTCATTATGTCTGAGCATGTAGAGATAAAATGTGTGGGAGAAATGCTGTACAAGCTGTGAATGTTCCAGTTAATGTTTACCCTACAAAAGGACATGGAGGTGAGACCAGGGCTCAGCAGTGGAGCAAGCTGCTGGGCTGAGCCACCCTGGGGGGAGAAGGATTTTGGCATCCTGGTCTGGCCTGGTGGGGCAAAGCCCCACTGCATCTGGGTGTGGGGGTTCAAAACAGCCCCAAAACTGCTGGAAAGGGATGGCTGCATTGCCCCCCCACCCGTCCATGCCCATTTCTGAAGGTCATGGGAAATTCCGTCCTGGTAATGATTGACATGTGTGGGTGAGAGATTGAGATTGAGAGTGCCATGTTCTCCAGTTATATATTTATATATTCACCTTCCCACTCCTCACTTTGCCCTGGGGGCATTTGTTTCCATGAGGAGGCTGGCCCTGTATCCTTCCATCCCCATAGCATCTGGGCATATCAGGGGCGACTCCAAGCACAAGATGAAAAAGATGCAGGGGTCTGGAAGGTTGAAAGGGCATTAAACACAGTCACTTGGCTTGTCATTGAATGGTGTAAGTAACTTAATCCTGTGGAGGGGTAAATCCGGAGGTGCCACTGTGCCATGAACAAGATGCACTCCTTTGCTTTAGGACCGTGCCAGCATGTCACCTATCAGTGCGATAGGGGAGATCAAAGGGTTTGGCAAGGGATCGATGCAATAGAGTCCTGTGGCATTTGGATTTTGTACTGTGGAGAGGAGAACAGAGGGGTTCATTACTTCCCTATGGCTGTGTCCAGATAATGGAAAAACTAGGGTGGGAATAATTATGATCAAGTCAACAGGGAAGAGTGGCAGTGCAGAATGACGGGAAGATGCCCTGATGGCAAGACGAAGCTGGGCAGAGTATCATTTGGAGCTGCCCCATTGTGCAGGGGGAATCCTGCCTGAAGCCCCCTCCAGCAAGGTGCCCCAATGCTGAGCTTTTCATCCTTGGGCTCTTCAAGGCCACATTTAAGCTGGACTCTGCCCTGCTGTGCTTGGGAGAACTGCAATGGGTAACACTTCTGCCGCTCTGGCAGGTGACTACAGGGACAAAGGGAGGGAGATACTTACTCAGATGCATGCTGAGGAGTTAAAAGCTCAGGCACAAAGTCCTAATTCTTTCCATCTTGATCATTAATTTCCTCCTCTGCCAGGCCTTTATGGTGCTGTTGGTTTGTAGAGACAAGCTTGCTCTGAATGGGGCGCAGCCAGAGCAGGTGGTAGGCCTGACATAGGTGGGGGCTGATCTGGACCTTTCTGGCAGCTGGCAGCTACCCCAAAACATAGCTAGCACCATGGCCTGCTGGGATACTAATAAACACAACTCGGGGGGAGCTCTGCAACCCACAGTTTAGGTCACCTCTCCCCCCACAGCTCTTCCCAGTGCTTTCCCCCATCATCAGCTCTCAAGGAGCATGCCCACTCCTGGAAATGCCATCAGGGCAATGCTGATTCCAGGAGTCTGGCCCCAGAAGGTCATGAGAACTGAAAACCTTCTGTGTTGTCCAGATTTTTACTGTTTTACTTAAAGTTTGCTGGAAGGTCATAACCCTCAAAGTAGCTGTGAGGGTTAATTTTCTTTAGAAAGGAAACCTAAGGATTTCCTTTCTCCTGGAGGGGAGTCCAAATTAAAAAAAGGTGAACCTGGGTGATGATATGATACTTCTATCCCTTCCTACCCTCTGTAGCCCCTGGAGAGAAAAGTCTTCAAGAAAGCCTGTTCCCTCATGTGTCACTGTTAACAGTCCTGCGGTATCAGGGTGTGTTTTCTCAGCAGCACCATGGTGGAGCTGGTGAGTGCTCAGAGAACTATGCACTGAAAACTTGTGGACCTTAATGCCATGGGAAACACGTAGGCCCCACCCTGTCCGCACTGACCATGGGGCATCCAAGCCAGCCCTGCTAGGTGTGGCAGGCCCCTGATGCTCCTCCATTCCTCCCAGGCACCAGGATGGCACAGCCCTCTGATGCTAAACTCATGACCATGCTCTTAATTTGATGTGGATGAGTGAACTGGAAAGAAAAGCCAATCTTAGCAGTAGGTGTCCTCCAAATGATTTTCCCCATCAGTGTGTTAGGTTGTCCTCTGCTCAGCCTTTGCTGAGCCACCCACTGCTACAGCGACAGCTGCACAGCACCCTGGCTGTGCCAGCCTTCGTGCCCCAGCCTGCACGCGGTGCTCCGTACGCCTGTTCGTCCCCTCCACCAGCAGAAACACATGTTCCCGAAAAGATCTGTCCATCTGGAAGAAGCATCATGAAACCGCCTTCCACCCAGCAGCACCAGCTTAATTGCTTCCGCCTCACAGGCTTTCAAACACCTACGGCTCCTGTGGCTTTCCCTGTGTTCGAGTGCTGTGCTGTGGCAAAAAGTGACAGCCTCGGGGCCTTGGGGGTTTCCATGGCGACCCAGCCCGGTTCTCCATGCGTTGTTCTCCGTTTGTGAGGAAAGGGATTTTTCTTTTTTCCTTCTTGATGCAAATTCATCCTCAAGTCCAGCACATTTGCCCCTGGTTCCCATGGCCGCTGCCCATGTTCTCACACCGTTCCCAGGCTATTCCCCTCCTGGAGCCAGGATGGGACCTGGGAGCAGGGTCCCAGCCTGCTTGCCCTCGGGGTCTGGTCCATGGTAGAGGGGATACACTCAGAAATGTCTCCACTGTGTCCTGTTGCACAGCCCTGTGCTGGTTTTGGCTGGGGTAGAGTTCATTTTCTTCACAGTAGCTGGTACAGGGCTGTGCTTTGGCTTTGTGCTGCAAACAGGGTCAGATCAACTTTTCAGAGATCTAGAAAATAAGGGCAGCAAAGGGGAGTTGAACACATCGGGGCTGTTTCAGTTAAGAGTTCTCAACATGTTTCAGCAGTAGGGGGGACTGCTGGAAAATGGGAGGGAATAACTTGCCCTCCATCTCCAGTGGGGAGAGGATACAGTGGTTTTCTGCCTGCCGAAGATGCACCACCAGAGATCTTCAGTAGGGATTCGGACAGGGGGTCTGAGCAGCAGTTTAGATGCAGGGCTGCTGTCCCATCTGCCTTGTACTTGGGGCGATACCCCTCCAGCTGTGGCCAAAGAGAAGGCACGGGATCCCCTGCTGGCTCCTCCCTCCCTCTGGGGCTCAGGGTCTCTTCCCAGCAAGTATTTGTGCAGCTTGCAGATGTCACTGGCCCTTGTCTTGTCCTTATTTTGGCTTACACTGGTTTTAATGGCCACAGCTGAAGCAGGATAACCTCTGGAGCATGTTGCTGTTTCCCCTGCCTCAGTTTCCCCACCTGTGAAACCCAGGTATTTGTTTTAGCCTCATTGGGAAAGTCATATGGATGAGGTGTGCTGGTTGACCTCTTGCTATCAGAATATGTCAAGGGGTTTCTGATTTCCTTGGTCACAGTGTGAAGGGCAAGCACAGTCCAAAGATAAAGGGGTGTCCCTGGCCAGCGGCTCCCTATGCCCTGCATCCACTAACCTATGTGATACTCTCACATTGCTGCTTTACTTCCTGACCCTTCTGAATATTTGTTTTGGGCCTTGTTTGTTCCCTTTTCCCCTTTCTGCATTTATTAATCATATTTATTGCCTTTCATCTTATTTCTTTCCCTTCAATGAACACCCGTGGAGCATGGTGAGAAGCTCCAGAGGCATAGTGCTGCTTGGTGGGGGGGTGAGAGGCAGGGAGAGGGGACATGGGGGACTCCTGCAAACTGCTCCACAGCCCTGAGGATTTCATCTGCTCCAAATGCCATGAGAACATATTGCTGTGGCCGCACAGAAATTGCAGGTAGGCATACCAGATCCCTGCTCCCAGCCTCGGCAGCCCAACCGGCATGGCCTCAGTGGGGTGTGCTGTAACCCGCTCCCTTTCTGCAGGTTTCAGTCACATCGTGGTGGGGCTGAAATCTGGGCCTGTGCAGGCTGGGGAGACCCCAGAGCTGCAGTGATTTATCGCAGCAGAGAAGCTGGCTTGGTATTTTTAATGGCACTGTTGGTGATGGATGAGGCACAGGCATGCTCAGAGGCTGCACGTGCCTATGCAGCCATTGTGGGCCGGCAGGTGCTTTGCAGTGGGATGAGAAGTATTGCTTCACTGGCAATATTTTTCTTCCTGTTTTTAGGGTGTAGGGGCAGGTGGGGGAGGGTTGAGCCCGTTAGCAGGGAAGAAGCAGGTTACAATTTGGAGACTGGCTTTTGCAGAGAGGATGCTGGCCCCCAGCTTGAGTGGAAGCACTTGGAAGATGCATTTCTGCACAGCACAAGAGCGTTGCCTCGGAGAGGAGGGTGCTCCAGACCCAGGGATGGGTGTGTGATGCTGTCCTACATTGTTTATGTATAGCCGTAGAAAGAGACCCGCCGCTGGGATTAGTAAATATTAAACTGGGGAACAAATCCCTGTCTGCTCATTTCAGTGTGGAAAGGTGGGCCAGGAGGATTTTCCATGAGAGCTGCTGCTGCTGCAAAAGCCCATTCTAGATGCTTTTGAAGGATAAACATCAAAGTTTTCTCTCCCCTCTCCCAGAAAAGGTGTGAAATAGGCCTGTGTAAACAGGCTCTCTCATACAGGTTTGCTCTGGGTTTTGGTATAATGAAAACGTTAACACTTCCAGCAAGCTACCAGCCCTGTGCGCTGTGCCAGGAGCTGTGTTGGACCTTGTAGGGGGGGGCTGGTGCAGCTGGGAGACAGGTTTCCCCATTCATTCACCTCATCCTGGACTTGTGTGCTGCAAATCCTGTGCTCACCAGTCACTGCAACGGCTCTGCAAGCTGGTGTCACCATCACAGCATGGACGGGCCCCTGCCAGCCCCCGTGCGGTGCGGTGCTGCTGGGGCGGGGGTGCAGTGCCCGTGTGTTCCCCCTCACCCTGGCAGCAGCTCTGCTCCCAGGGATGCTCAGCTGGTGGGTGCATCAGGGACACGCTGTGGTGCTGCCTGCCAAGTGCTCCCTTCTGCTTGTTTTTCATTAGCAGTGCACCGATGAGTAGATGGATGGTAATTGCTCTCACACAAAAAACTGGATGTCCAGGTTCTGCTCTGCAGCACATTAGTTCGCCGGGAACATCAGCAAGGCCAGGGTGGAGTCCATCACCCCAGCCCTTGGAGCAGCCTCGAGATTGAAATGTCACAGCAAGAAGCCGTTGTCCCACTGAGCAGGGTGCCCTCACCCCATTCATCACAGGAGCTGCCAGACCAGGCATGGGAGAGCAGAAGCACTTTGTGCCTGACAGGGCCCATGGATTATCTACGCTAATTCAGCCTGTGCTTTGCTGAAACACCAGCCTGATGCCACAGCTGTGCACTGTGGTGCCACTCCATGGGCTGCAGTTGTGTGGTGCCTGAGGCCTGTCAGTGCTGGGGGGATAACCAGCCTGCTGCCCAGAGATGGCTGCACTTAGCAGGGAGAGCTTCCCCTTGGAGGTGGCCTGCAGCCTGAACCTGGATAAAGCCCCGCTGAGCGATTCAAGCAAGCCTCAACCATTCTGACTTCAGTGAGGTAGCCAGCAGTAAACCACCTCTGGAGCAAAGACTTTGCCACAGCTGTTGCAAACGTGTCACTGAGGCTTTGGACTGAGCTGGGGGCTCAGTGCTGCTGCTGCTCTGGAGGAAGGGCAGGTCATGGTTAGCAGGAGCTTGTCCTTCCCCATCCCAGAGGTTTGCTTTACTGCACCAAAATTTCCAGTCTACACTGCTCAAAAACTCTATCAAAGCCAGGTTAATGCTTGTTTGAAGGATATTCTCAAGCATGAGGACCTTGAGAAAAACCAGTAGAGCCTTGCAAGACACCCCTTTGGGCTTTTCTTCTTCCTGGCTGAACTTTCTCCAGCTTAATCCCAGGCTTGGTTTGATGGAGGGGGCAAAGGAGCGGGCTGGTTTTTATCCATCTAACACCGTGAGTTTCTCCCAGTGCTAGAGGGTGAATGCATCACACTTTTGCATTGCCCACACCAGCGTGAGCTTTGGTCCCCACAGCAATGCCCCAGGGGAAGTTGCAGGGACGGGGGTTGTGGCGGGGAGAGGAAGCAGTTTCTACTGAACCTCTGCCCATGTGAAGACTATGTCTGACCTCTGGAAAGCTGAATTTTCCTTACCTCTGGTGGCTGGGAAAAACTGAGAACTAGTGCTTTATTTAAATATATATTTCTGTACTTTTTTTTTTTAAATAAGTGTTTTTGAAGTTTCATTGAAGATGTTGTCACTGGAATCATTATATTTCTATAGAGATTATAATGACTCCTTTTGAAGCGTTATTCTCAGTCAGTCAGTGCTTAATTCACATATCAATGACTCCATAAACCCTAAATCCATAAATCTGCTGAAACTGCTCTAATCTATTGTGCCAATGAATGCCTGCAGGGGCTCATTGGTGTGGAGATAATTTGCTTAACGAGCCGTCAGGCAAGGGCGGTAGGTCAGGATGGCAGAGGTCTCCTCCATGCAAGGCAGCCGTAGGTTTTGTAACCAAGCCGCACTCAGGGTGAGCGTCAAAGCCCGGTCACTGTCTTCGGTTGATTTGCCCTGAACAATTTGATGTGCAATCCATCAGTTGCAGCCTTTCCCATCATTTGCAGTGAGTCCTGCATCATTTCTGTGTGGCAGTGGGGACAGGGTTGGACCTTTCTGGCGTGTTTACATCTGACTAGTACTGCAGTTGTGATGCCGCTCTCTTCAGAGCAAACTGGTTAAGCCACAGCTGGTTATTAAGCCGCTGAAGGTAGTCGCTCCTAACCGGTTATTAGAGCCTTTGCAAACTCTTTCTGCTGCTGCAAAACACCGGGCAACAATTCTGGCTGACTGGAATCCATTTAATGATGCTATTGTAAAGCAGTCCTAGGAGTTTGACCATTTATGAAATGCGTAATCCCTACGGGAAACTGGAGACCAGTAGAAAACGGTGCCAGAACCCCCCCCAGAGCAGCAGGAGTGTGGGCAGCTGCTGAGGAGGTCAGCAGGAAGGGGTCTCATTCAGCAGGCAGCCAGCATCACCCATGCGGTTGGCAGCTGAGATAGATAGATAATTTGAGTATCCCCAAAGCACTCGGCTCCAGGAGGCGTCTGTCAGTCTTGTTTGTCCACAGACCTTTCCAAACGGACCAGTTCACTGGCAATTTTTTTCTTTTTCAGTCTGCAGGGATTTCTACAGCTGTGTTTTGAAGTCACTCAATGTGTGGGGCTATAATGGAGCCCTAATTGCAGTAGCGTAGCAGGTACTGCTGTAAAAATGCCGTTTTCTTTTTTGTGGAGTTTAATTTGATTTACAGCGCTGACAGGGACACAATGATCTGCTCACACACGCTGGCAGGTTTCGCCCCTCCCCTCCGTGGGTCTTGCAGAAATGGGTACAAAAGCAGAGTGAAGCTGCACCCGTGCCTGGCTGAGCCCTGACTGCAGAGCCACAGGCCATGTCCACTCCTGGGGTACAGGCACTGCTGTGGTAA
Source organism: Porphyrio hochstetteri (assembly GCA_020800305.1). NCBI lineage: Eukaryota > Metazoa > Chordata > Aves > Gruiformes > Rallidae > Porphyrio > Porphyrio hochstetteri. The sequence continues at coordinate 60,037,364 of CM036908.1, read as the reverse complement.
CCGGCTTTTTGGGGCTGTGGGCCACTCTGCCACAAAACAAAGGCTGGCCGCTTGCAGGGAGCACAGCCACTCGCCTGGCCCTCTGCGGCCACCCTCTGTGGCCACTCTTTGCCCATGAGACTCCCACATGACCTACAGTTCCTCTGGCATGGCTCCATCAGCAAACACCCTGCAAAACAGCCCGCCTGTCCCCTGCCTCTGCATCCCTGACCCTGCTGTCCTCCCAGAAGCTGGGGCTGCCACCAGCACAGCATGGGGAGCTGCTGTGGTGTGGAAGTAGTGATTTCCCCTGCTGATACACACTGGAGGTGTTTTGGGGCTGTCACACAAAACTGGGTTCTGGTGCATATGCCATGTGGCCCTTTAAGAAAACATATATATATATACACATATATATATATATGTGTGTGTGTGTTTCCCCAGGGGAAAAAACAAAAGGAGGCAAGTGGAGCAGATGCAATTCTGCAGTGCTGAGGCTGTGCATGTGTTAGCGGGAAGCTGTGATTTATGCTGGGTGAAACAAGGAGAGGCTGTCTGGCCGTGCGCTCCCCTCCACCACAGGCTTCGTGCTGCTGGGGGGCCAGAGCTGCTGTTGGGGTGCATGGGTGTCCCAGGCTCCCAAGGCAAATCACTCTCTGCACTGGAGCCAAAAGCAGAAAGTAAAAGGTCTGCTTAATTGCATCTGTCTGCTCCAGCACCAAAAATCTGCTCCAACACTGGACTTGGGGAGAAAAACCTGACTTTCTTCCAACTTGGGAAACAAAGGCTTCAGATACTTAACTCTGTGAGCCACTGCATGACCTGCATGCATAATGCAGTTTTAACCTGTCTCCATGTGCCTGCACAGGCAGGTGTGTTCAAGGTGTGCATGCATGCGGGGAAAACCAGAGGACCACAAGCCACCACATCTGTCTTCACATGAGCTTTTGCAATGTAAATGTCACCCTCCTGTAGTGTTTCTCTCTGCTTCCTTCTGTGATGCCCTAGTGCTGGCAGGGTGAGGAGAATTGAAATATAAAGTAATTTTTATTTTACTCCTGAATCATGTTGGTCAGGAATCCTCTGGGTCTGAAAGTCAGTCTGTCTCTGCCCAGCAAATCCAGGAATGGAAGTAAATCATGGCACCAAAATTAAGACTCAGCTTTTCTCTCTGTCCTACTGAAAGGGAATGAAATCCAGTACTTGCAGAGGCAGGAGCAGGATGGATGGGCATCTCAGAAGGCCACCATGCCCAGGGTCCCTGTGCCCTGCCAACCCAGACCCACTGCTGAGAGCAAAGCCTGGTGACCTGGCTTGGACCCCTTTGTCCCTCTCACTGCCAAGATGGGACCGAGTGTCATGGCAGCACAGCCATGACTGCATGCCTGAGCCCACACAAGACTCCTCCAACCGATGTCAGTGTGTGTCAGTTTGTGTGCAGCACTGAACTTGCCGTGGGGTGGCTGAGGTTGAGCACCCTGTGTCAGTCTGCACTACCTCCTAGCCGGGTGAACCTCGCCAACCTTTCTTCTTTTTTCACCAACAACTGTGGTTCAAGTTGACCTAATGCTATTGACACAGTTTTGAGGACACGGCATGCCCCACAGGCCACAGCATAGCCTTGGTATGCAGAAAACCCTGGTTCACTTCCCTCCTAGGGCCTAGACAAACTCATCCCTGTACAGCTGAGGGTTTGCTGGGAAGCCTGGCATTAGTTGGAAAGCTGGAAGATGGATGAAGCTCTCAATGCTCTGGTTATGCAGCTCTCCAGCTGTGCCACAACAGAGCTGGGCTCTCCAGGGAACTCTGGGAGCTGTGTCCTGCAGCCAGCCCCTTGGTTCGCCGCGGTGCCCGTGCCCCTGCTGAGCATGTCGCCATGAGCCCAAGGGCAGAGGCTCTGGCACTTGTCTGAGCCCCAGGGACAGGGTCCCCACCTGGGAGTTTGGGACTCTGGCTGCCTCTCGATGCTGCCGGCACCGGACGGGCTTGCCACTGCAGGAAAGAATCATACAAATACCCGAACTTGCAGTCAGCAGATGGGAGCGAGCTGAGATTTCTGCCTGTTTCTATGGAGCTCCTCGCCAGGCCTCAGCTCCGGGTGGCTGTCAGCACTGTCCCTTCCCGGAGGAAGGCTTTGTCCCTTTTCCCCACGGGGAAGCAGCAGCTCCCTCCTCTGCACCCAGCTGCCTCAAACCCATGTCCCACGCGCCGAGCAGCACTGCAGACGCGGACAGGCTCCCTGCCACGGCGATGCAGATGGACTCCCTGGAGCCACACAGCCCTGGAGGCAGCTGGTGCCACGCCATGGGGCACCACTTTGCCTCATTTCCCAGGCCAACAGCTACACCAAGACATTTGTGGGGGCGGGGATGGGATTTTTCAGCTTTAGGGTGATTTTTTTTAAGAGTTTAATGTGACACCTTGTCTGATCTTTCCTGCCCCTCTCCCTGTTTTACTTTCAGCTCTCTGTTGGGCAAAGTGGAAGGCAGGAGGTGGCAGGTGATGCTTGGTGTCATCTTTGGTGTTCCCTGTCATGCAAGCACACCTTGGCAAGCCAGACCATCGCCTAGATACATACAAGATTGCCTGGCCAGTGGTGGCTGCCCAGCCTTGCTCCTGGGACTGCTGTGTTGCTGGTGCAATGCAGAGCAGGGTCCCAAAAGGATACTGGTACCTTCCTCCTGGAGTGGTGCCTGGCAGGTGGCCCTACCATGGGTTTTGGAGCTCCACAGCCTGGATGAGCACCCACAACTACTGTCCCAAACCTCTCCCTCTCCCCGCACTGGCAACTTCACCAAACCCAGTACTAAAGTGCTACTGGTTTCCTCCAGCTGAAGCTATTTGGAGAACCAAGACTCAGCCTGTGAAGAGCTGCAGGGAGGTGAGGATCTGCTGCTCTCTGAAAACAACCCATGTACACATGCACTGACAGAGATGACATTCCTGCTCTGAATTCTTTGGTTTACCCTTCTGCACTGTTTAGGTGTTTGCAGGAGCCTGTAGGCACTGGAACCACGCAGCTGTGGTCTGAGTCAGGCTTCAGCCCTCTCTTACACAGGAATTTGGATTTTAGGCCATTTCTAGCAATTTCCCAGCAGAGACAGCACAGATGTGTTTGAATTAACAAAACTCCAAGGGCATCCCTCCAGTTTTCCACAGTCTTTGTTTTCTCATCAGCCATTTGAGACACCTTTTCTTGGAAGAGGAGAATGAGGATGAGAGAAAATGACACTGGGGGGAAAAGGTGTTTAAATCCTCCCTTTCTATGATTGTAAAATAGCAACAGGGCTGAAAAATCTCATTTTAAACCCAAATACAAATGTCTTCCCCAGCCTGCTAAAAAAAATATCAAAGGATAAACAATAAAGCCAAATTTGTATTGCTTCTGTGGCTATCACACATTTTGTCTCCTGCATTTTAATTTTCTCTCTGGCTTCATCTGCTAAACTGATATTGAAAAATATTTGGCCTCATGGTGATTATCTTTGTACCACATTGCAGAGGAACGACAGTCATCTCCTCTTAGTTGACCTACTAAACACTTCTTTCTGGTATATTATTGACTTTTATCAGATTGAAAGAATATAATCAACAAGCCTTTTCAAATTTTCCTATTAAACTTCTCTGGGCCTTTGTTGGCTTTTCTTTTTTTCAACATCATATTCTGAAATGCAATTCACCCTCTGCTCAAGCTGTGATTGTGGGCTCTGAGTTGTTGAGTGCAAGTGCAGTTTGGTTTCAGATTTACTACACTCTGCCTCACAACCCACCATGCTATGGCACTGTGCCGAGATGAAAATAACCCCCCCACAAGCCATGATTCAGGTCATTATGTGCCAACCAGTAATTGCACTTGTGTAATTTGTCGAATTGCAGCCTCCATTCTCTCCATCCCTTCAGCAGCACTGATACGTGGGGATAGTCCTCCTTCCTGTGAGCAACCTCTCCAAAGTTTGCTTCTGCTTGAGCTTCACAGAATCACAGAATCACAGGGGTTGGAAGGGACCTCCAGAGATCATTGGGTCCAACCCCCCTGCCAAAGCAGGTTCCCTCAGACAGATCACACAGGTAGATGTCCAGACGAGTCTTGAATATCTCCAGAGAAGGAGACTTCACAACCACCCTGGGCAGCCTGTCCCAGTGCTCTGTTACTTGATACTCCTAAAATATATCTTATGCCTGAGGGGGAGCAGGTTGTGTGAAGTTAGGGTGGATTTATCTCGCTCCCACGAGCCTTGGTGGGAGCAGAGCTGGCCGCCACTGGGCACTTTTGGGAAGCTCCGTTATGCATCGCTAAGTCAGGCTTTCACGTGTTGTGGGTCCCATGGTAACAGGGAAAGTCAAATAGATGTCCGAAACCTGACCACAATAAGCCAGGCATCAGCACACACTGCATAATTTCAGAACTGCAGCAATTATTCATATTTACCTGCTGCATCGTCTGTGAAAAAATGAGGAGCACCTGTCTTCTGTGCTTGACTGTGTTTAATACAATGGTGAATAGCCAAAATCTTTAAATAAGATAAATAGCAGGATTTGGCCTTGGATGTTGACCAGTACAAATCGATGTATCCTGTTTGGTGCTGGCCACAGTCAGCTACTGTGTCACAATCCATATCACTTGAACTGAACTGTGGGTTCTGGGCAGATAAGCAGGACAAAATTATGCAGGGTGAGTTATAAAAGAACCTTTACTTGGTACAGAAGTCTGTGCCCTATTTTTTGTGGTTCACACGGAGGTCTTAAAGCAAATAGGATTTGAAACTAGTGCAAGTATATGTGCTTTTCCTCCTTAGGAGGTAGAGCTGCCTCTTACGTGAAGGTAAACCCTGGATTCAAATGTCTTTATACAAGGGGTGTAAGAGCTGGACCAAGATCCCTGCCCACGTCTGCTGCAAGAACAGCGAGTGCCCAGACCCCTTTGCCACACCATGGTGAGCAGCTCTGGGATGCCCACCCTCCCTCCTCCCTGCAGCCACACAGCCTCTGCCAGGCATCCTCTCCCGTTGCCTCTGCGTGTCTTCCAAACAAACAGCAATGTTGACACAACCAACCGTCGGTGTATGGGCACAAGTGTCTCCCGCGCTGATCCAGCTGAGCGCTGCGCCAAGGACTGCCGGCTGTGCCAGGAGGCAGTGCCAGGAGTGGCTGTCTTTTGCTGAATGCACCTTCTTCTCTGCAGACTTTCAAGAACCTTCTTGTTCCTCAGCAGACCAACCCTATGCAGGTTCCCAAAGAGGTGCAGGCAGCTGGTGGTCACATCCTCCCCCCAATCTTTCCCCCCTCTCTTCTCATACGCCCTGCATCACTGGATTTCCCCTGGGAGAGGCTACCCATGTTTCTTGGAGCTGGGTGGCTTTTAGTCTCCAGGCAGGAAGTAAAGTGCACTAAATTTAGGCAGGCTTTCGGCTCTGCCTCCAGGAAGGTTGGGCACTGCAGCTCTGGCAGGCAAAGGCTGTCTCGTGTTTGTGCTGAACTGGTGCCTACCTGAAATTGTTACTGGTATGGACAGCTAACTCCCTGCCTCCCAGCATGATGCTGGTGGCACCCATGTATGCTTCCCTGGGGGGGGCCATGCTTTGCAGTGGGGCCTTAGAGGTGATGGAGAACAGAAGGGGCAGCACAAGAGGGGGAAGAGACAGGAATAGAGCATGTTTTGTGAAGGAAAACAAGTAAAGACATCAGAGGAAAAAGTTAAAGTAACTGGCAGAAATAAATATCTTTCCAGCAGAGGAAAAGAAGACAGGTGGGAAGACAGGAGAGAAGGAGTGAACAAAGAAAGAAGTGCAGAGAAGTCAAGGAGAGGTCGGGGGAAGGCTGTGCAATCATTTAGCACCAGCTCCTTGCTTCAGTTCCCTGAAAATTGTGTGAAGCGGGGGCAGAGAGCTGCGGATTAGTGAAGTGTAGCACCACAATACCGTGGGCTGGCCACTAAATTACCATTCAGAGAGTCTCTTGGCTTAGCCTCGCTGCTGCCATGAGAAGGAGAGGGATGTATGCTGAAAAACAGATCTATGGGGAAGAGGGTTGAGACTAGAAATTCCATTATATTCTTGGCACTTTGACATTTTTCCTCCCCTTTTGTGAAATCTCAAGGGAGTGCTGCCTACTCTCGCAATAATAATAATAAAAAAAAAAAGGTAGCATATGAGTTGGCATGGTAACTTCATCTACTAAGTAACTAACACGTAGGATTTGCTTCTTGATCTAGAATAATAATGTCAACAGCCCCCAGGAAGATGCTTTCTTGTGACTGACTGCTTGTTGCCGGCTGGATTTCATGCTTCACTCACACTTGGTGAGACTCGCCACGGTGCAGGGACAGACCTGTACTACTCTGACACCAAGATGCACATTTGCTGGCTTCCTTCACTATACCCTCCAGACCAGAATTAATTCATCATGTCCAGGTTTGCGTGTAATTACTGTTACTCTTTGGGTTTTCTGAAATGTCTTTAGAAATGAGAAGGTCTGAGAACTGAGCAAACTGGTTCCAATGGTCCCGAGGTGGGACCAGCATGGCCAGTAGCCCCAGTAACTCCTCCTCCTGAGCACTATCCTGCTGCCCAAACTGGCCAGGGGGCTCCTCTGGTCCTGCTGAGCCTCCCCAGGCAGGACAGATGACCTCCGAGAGATGCTGGCCCAATGATGCTCCCTTTCATTCCCCCAAACAGGGTATACATACTGCTACTTTGGAGTGCCCAGGCATGGAGAGAGACCAGTGTTTAGGAAGCAGGGGAAACGCAGGGGACAAGAGTGGGAACTGCTTCTTGTTGCCATTTTATGGAAGGGAAAAACAAAAGCAGCCTGATACTTTATTTTGCCCATGTTTGTGGCTGAGAGTTAGCTGTACGGTTGGACTCCACACGTCTGTACCCCCTCTGCTTCTCCATCCAGGCTGGTACTCCAGGAGAAGCAAGTACAAAACATGCTGTGAGAAGAACAAGGCATTCTGTGAGGAGGGGAAATGTCAGGCCCCCAGCACAAAAAGGAATTGTTCCTTTCCTATCTGTATTCTTATATCCCTGCAGATGTGTGTCTTTCTGGGGCTGATGAGGGGACTCTTGCCTACCCTGGTTCAGGAGTTGGCAAATTGTCTGTCCTCATCAAGGCCCAAGGGGAAAGGGTTGCCAGGACATCATGCAGAGAAAGTTCTGCTTTCTGTGGCATGGTTGCTCCTGGGAGCTGGCTTTTCTTCTCACTCATTTCAGATTCCCACATCCCTCAGCCCTTCCTTTGCACGGGTCCCGTGCAGTTTGTCCAAATGAACAGACACTGCCATGCTGGTGTAAAGACCATTTTTATCTGCGTGGTTTGTTTTAAAAGAGCACAGATCTGGCCATAGGTCCATCTAGCCCAGCACCCTGTTTCTGAAAGTCATCATAAATGAATGGGTAGAGAGAAGTAAAAACACCCCAGATATATCAGATACTCCTCCAAATGTTTTCAGCTCAGGGGCTTCCTGGACTAAATGTGGTTTGCAGCATGCATGTAGCAACATGTTCCTTTTCCAGAAACTTCTTCAGCTTCCTCTTGAATGCATGCAAACTTAGCATCCAAAACATCACACAGCAAGAAGTCCCACATGGCCACCACCTCTCTGAAGGACCACTGTCTTTCACTTGTTTGGAAGCTGGGCTTCACCTTGAATCAGGCTTCACTTCCCACTGCTCATTCCTGTACCAGAAAACACAGAGAACTTTTCCTTCAATGTACAGGAGAAAGATACTTCCAAAGACACCTTTTAACTCTGTGTGGCCAGAAAAGTGAGTTATATGGCTTCAGTGACACTGATTTTAATTCAGGGCACCTAAGCAGTACCAAACATATGAGCCCTTTAAGGGCTGAGCCAGCTCCAGCAGGTCCTGGTCCACATGCCAGCACTGGGTGTCTGCTGGGGGCACTTCAGCCTCAGCCTCCTGTTGGGGAGGGGGGTTTCATCCGTGAGGGCATGCAGGGCACTTCTAAACACAGGCTCTCCCCTCCCCATGCACGCATGCACTGGGGGGTGTCTGGTTGTAAGGATTTTTGTATTGCACAAAGCTATTTAGAACAGCTGAGTGATAACCTCCTCAAAGGAAGATTTATAAATGTTTGAACGCAGTTCCCAGTGGCACAATAAAGATATATCGTACTTTAGGTAACAGCTTTGCCTAGGGGAGTCCCAATAAAATCAATGATCCATTTTTTTTATTCTTGAAGTGAGCAAGAATCTCTAAGGCCCTTTATTTCCTTCACTGATCAGTGGCTCAGAAATATTCTTCAGTGCAAATCTCTTCCCTGTAGAGCTCTCTTTATCTTTTCTGTCTGTGTTGGAGAAACAGACTATCAGAAGTCACAAGCAGCTGGTGCAGTGATTTTTTTCTTGCTTTATCTAGTCTCTAAAGAAAGTCTGAGGCAAGCAGGGTTTTCTGAGAGTTGCTTCAGGGTTTCCAGAGGAGCTCTGTAAGTGCAGGCTGATGATGCTCCCTTTGCATCTTTGCATCGGTTTCAAAGCATCCGGCACAACTCCTCACCAGAGGCATCAGCAAGGTGCTCCTGTCTTGTGGCCCCCACCATGGCCCTGTTGAGGAATGGGAGCAGAATGGGAGCAAGGGTCTGGCAGCATCAATGGGGAAGATGCTGAAGTAGGAGGGCAGCCTTGGGGCGCTGCCTGTGGACCTGGAGATGATGTGAGTTTGGTCTCCTTGAGAAAAACGTGGGCTTGAAAAGGAGACATGAGAGCGTGCTTTACGTTTCTGTTTTGCATAGCAATGCAAGGAAAAGAATAGTGATTCATGTGCGTCAGGGTGCCGCCTCCCGCCACTTGTAAGCGCTCCTCTGTGCCCCCGGCTTTGGTACCGGTCTCAGTGTGTCACTGCAGCGCACAGAGGCACCACGCACCCTCCGCCTGGTGACTCAAAGTGATGGCGGGGGAGGCAAACAAAAGGCAGCTCAACTCTGCTGGGTGATTTTTTTCCCTCGCACAGGGCAGGGGAGAGGCCTCAGGCACCCCAGCGGTGCCCAAAGCCTGCGAGGGAGGGGTGAGGGAGGTGGCACACCTTGGGGACCCAGAAGGGCTGCTGACAGGCTGATGTGCTGACAGGGACTTCTGCATGCAGGTAACTAGCGAGGCAGCCCTGCCAAGGAGATTCACACCTCATTTTGTCCCAGCAAGAAATCATTCTTCTCTTTGCATGGAAGCAGTACAGCACAGCAGTGCAGGGCCCACTGGAGTCATTAAAGCCACATTACTTTTGGAAGGTGAGAGGTGACACAGAGCAGGTGAAATCCCTTAACAGCTTTTGTTGTGTCACTGAGAGCTCCTTAGGGTTATTTTTTTAATTGATGCTAATGATAAGTAAATGATCAGCTGATGGTTTCCAGCTGAAGCATGTGAGCTAACAAAACTCCTTAACTACGGTCAGTGCTGGCACGCTGTATTTTCCTCAGCTGTGTGTAGTGATGCTGAAGTAAGCCAGCCAAGAGGGATCTCAGAGGCCTTGAGTTTGTGCTTTGGGGTAGTGTACTAGGGGAGAGGTAAGCTGTGATGCTGCTGGTGTCCTGGGAGTGATGTTCCTCTGGCCTTCTGGAGGGGCAGGGAAAGATGGAGGGAAGGAGATCTGAAGTTGAATGTGTGTGTGTGTGAGTGCACAAAGTTACTAAAAACTTCTGTGTGGGAGGGCAGCTGGTGCAGAGGGCATTGGGGTGAGAAGATTACTCTAGCCTAAGCTGGGGTTGGGTCTACATGTTGTTGTGCTACTGCAGTGCTCCTGCAGGACCCTCACTGTCATGGGAAACATCTTCCCTGTGCTAACCTGAAGCTGTGAGGCAAGACTGCTGGAAGCCTGATTTTACTGTTTAATATGCTGGTATTCTGAGGGCTTGTGATGCTTGTTCCCCTTGGGGATGGTGCTGCTGGGGTGGCAGAGATGGAACCCTGCAGCGCTGTGGAGCTCCAAGGCCAGAGCCACATCCCTCACTGGTGGGTTGCTGTAGGGGTGCTTGTGTGAGGAGACGGCTGCTGCGAGGGGTGCCTTTGCTGCCTCTCTCATGGGTCTGCTGAGTGTGTGATGTTGGATGGTGTAATGAGTCTCCAAGCTTCAATAGCTGGGCTTGGAGGTCTGCCTTCCAGCAGCTTTAGCTCCAGAGCCCTGGCTAATTATTTCCCTCTCTACCAAGTACCTGTAAAAGCAACAGCAGAGGTGTGACCACAGCAGGCTTCTGGCTCTGCACCGCTGCTAGGAAGAAACCCCACATGAGTTGCTCTATGTGCTTATTTTAAAGCAGGAGAAAAACCCCCAAAACAACAGTACAGCAACTTTATTTTTTGTGCTGGAGCCATTTTGATTTATGTGTTGCTCAGGCCGCTGCAGCACACAGGTAGCACTGACTGTTCCCTGGTCAGCTCGGGACTGTTTGCAGAGAAATGAGAAATTTTGGGTTGTGCCAGGGCGTGAGGGTGCTGAAATGCATGTTGTGGACATTTTGGTGCTGATGTGTGCCCATGAAAATGAAATCACCCTGGAATTTTTCTTACTGTTATACACTTACTTTTGAGTTTATTTCAGAGTAACTTCTTCCTCTCTTGCTCAAGCCAATGTTTTGCCAGAGATGCTCAAAATGTTCTGTGAATGAGCCCAAGGAACAGATTTCTTGGCTGATGGAAACTGGCAAGGCTCCTCCAAAGTCAGGCGATATTAGGAGACAATAATTTTGGACTGCTTTTAAAAAGCTTACAAGTCTGTAAACTATTACATGAAGTTGTCTAGCAGTGCTATCTTGTGAAGTTATATAAACCTGCAATAGAAAAATATTTCAAACCTTGGCTCCCTTTGCTTCCCTAAGGGTAATGCTATACCATCAGACAAAAATCAAAACATCAGTGCACCAGTTCAAAGGCAAAAAGAAGGCTTTTTAAGATCACATTTAATGCATTTATAAAATAAAATTGTGCCTTTTGGTCAACTGTATGAACAGCTGAGAGCCTTTGCATTCGCACTCATACTGAGTGTCATGAGATGGGACACAGGCCTGGGACATCTCAAAGCCCAGAAGCTAAGATAAGGAGGTTATAGCAAGCCAGAAAGATCAAGCCAGTGTGTAAGGGCTTTTCTAATACTGCAGGGATCATGATACTTGAGATCTGTTCATTTCTGATGCTCCTGGTGAGCTCCAATCCAACCTCTGGTCATTGTGACCTATCTCACCTGCCAGGTGTAGGAGGCAGACCTTGTCCCTGCTAGACGGCCCCAAAATGGACAAATCCTTTTAATTTTCTTAAAGTCTGCCCTTATAAAATCACCACTGTGTTTGTGTTTTATATTGCAGGGGTCACACCAGACTGATTTTCATTTGGGGATTGCCTATAACAGTTTGTTTAGAGATCCTGTTGCCCAGCTTTTGTAGGATGTACCCAAGACAATTCTCTCCTGTGCTGTTTGTACAGCTGTGGGTGAGCTTGTGCACTAAAGGTCTCTGCAGCTTTCGTTACATCTGTCCATTTTATTCTGAACATCTGCTGCAGGCATTCACAATAAGAGCTATTTGACTGCTGTTAGCTGGACTTACCTCTCATTGAAGACTCTGACCTATGCTTAGTGCACTGTTGCTTGGTGCTGAGGGTGCTGGGATTCCACTGCTGACCCTGGAAAAAAAAAAAGTGCTATCTGCTCTGAATCAAGCCACCAGATTTAGGAAAACTGCTGTCTAGGTAAGTAGATGCATCAGAAATTCTCAAGGATCCCATTTCTAGGAGTTAGTATGAGGACACACTGACTTTTCCCCCTCTGATTTTAATATTTGCTTGCTGCTAGCTGGCTCAGACTAGGCGGTCTGTCTACTGTTGCATCCTGTTTATCACTCAGGAGAGAAGTGTTGTTAGATAAACCCAGATAATGGACCAAGCTGTGCTAAACCTGGAACTGTAGTTTCCATGAAGAGGGCCAGTTCCTTCAGAGAAGTATTTGCTCCAAACTGGGGAAGGAGAAACATTATATTTTGTTAGTGGTAGCAAAGAGCATTTCTTAACTCATGAATGGAGACCACATTTGGTGTCTGGATGATTGCTCTAGATTCAGATAACTAAAGATTTCTAGCAGACCACAAATCTGAGAAAAATGGAGGGAATAAAAGAGAGGTCTGTGGAATCCTGAGAGACAGTGGAAGAGTTGAATGTAGGATGATCATCCCTATTTTCAGAAGAACTGAGGATCATCAAATGTGATTAGCATAGTGTGAGGTTGGCTCAAATGTAAAAGAGGTTAACTTTTTCACACCACACAGTTCAGCTGTGGATTGCAATGCCAGTGGATGTTGTAGGTGGCAATTTTATAAGGATTCACAATGTGAGTAGGTAGCTAAGGAAAAAGAAAGCCCACTGAAGGCAATTAAATGCAGTGATGGTCTCCTGGCTCAACAAGACCTGAAGTCACAGTAGGGCATGAGGGAGGTACAGCTCTGGGTGAGGATAAAAAATCACTGCATGCATGATCCATATCTGTGTTCTTTCCCTAAACATCTCTTGTTGGCTGCTCTTGCAGCCAGGATGTAAGACTAGATGGACCTTCAGTGGGAACCAGCGTGACTGCTCTGGCATTGGAGAGTATCTGCCATCAGAGAGTAAATATAATATGGACATATCATAGCTGCTATTCTTCCACTTGTTGAAATGATGTGGAAAATACGGTCAATACAAGAATAGGACAAAAGTGAAGTTGCATTGGAAGCCTCTTAGCACTCAGCAGAGCCCACAACACTGTTGTTATGCAAAAAGAATTGCCTTGGGACAGGCAGCAGCATGTTTCCGTCCTGATTGTTACAGCAGTTTAGATCTGCTGAGGAAATTTTGAACATCTTTTTTTCTCATCCATAAGGGTAGGTTCCTTTCCCAGGCTCAGCTGAGAGGTAGCTTTGTTTTGAAGCTTTCTTTACAGAGCTGCTGGAAGAAAATGGCAGGAATCTTACCCTGGAGTGTTGCTCTGTGAGTCTTTGTTGGCAATTGCTTTGAAATCCTCTAAGGTGATACTTGCTCATGATTAATATCAAATTTTACCTTTATGCTGATAAAGATGATTTATTTTCCAAGTAATATCTGTTCCACATAATGAATAAAAAGGTCTACTAAATGTTTTCTTTGTCCTTCATAACTAGAGAGAATATTTCCATGTTAGTTTTCAGTCACTTTAGTTGCTACTGGTTCATTTGAAGGTCTCTGAGGTTTGGAAGGAATCTCATACACCCTTTTGTGCTCCCCACCTCAGGCTCCTGGGAAAACCTGTTAATAATGTTCAGCTCTTTCCTCTACCTGGTCATTTTCAGGATCAGCTTGGAATGTATTTTTCATCATGTTCTCTTAATAAGGACATTGAGGCAGCCTGTTTATTTTCATGAGGACTTCTCCTGTGGTATTTTGACATAATTTTTACCTTTTCCCTCCTATCCTCAGGAAATCGAAGCTCTGCCATGTTCACATGTGTGTGCTTGGCATATGTTATTGAGAACATATTGGGGAGAAATTTAGAAGTTGCTAGTGATTTGTTGGCAAAGTTCCTTTCTTTATTTCCAATGTAAGAAAAGTTCCCTGTGGTTGCTACTTACTTCATCCTTATCTATTCTTTCTTCCGTAGTCACCTTGCCTATGAAAGGTCTGGTATTACACCCTTGCTGACATGATAGCACTTGTCTCTGTCTTCTTCACTGCACCCTTCTTGTTTAGGGGTGGTGATGGATGGTTTTCAACAGCATAATCTATGTCAAGAATCCTGCACCTATTGCTGATCCTTTTTTACACAGTGTCACTCAGAGGGAGGGCAGTGTCCCCACTCCCTCTAGCTGGTGTGCCTCAGAGGTTCACCACTTGCTCTTCAGTTCAGTGCAAGCTACTCCTGGCTGCCTGCAGCCCCTCATGCTGAGCGGATCACTACTCTCTCCATCTTACCTATGACTTGAGCTGATTTTCCAGCTGGTGTCTCTGTAGGCAGAGACCAATTTTGCCAGGTCTTATATCTCCTAGACCCCTGTCACTGCCAAGGCCAGAAATCCCCCTGGTCTCGGGCACTGGGAGTACAAGGGGAGTGAGGCACCTTGCACAGCGATTAAGCAGAGTCTAAGTCCCATGTCCTCCTTTCTCTTATGGTGAGGGGAAGAAGTAGTAAAGAATGTGCAAAGCTAAGGAGAAATGGGCACTCAGTCAAATTCTTTGTATGAGGATGGTATAAAATTTTTGTTTCTTGTTTTTACATTAGCAATTCAGGTCTTGTCTACCCTGTTTGTTTCTTTTTCTTCACTGGAGAACTAATAGTATTATGACAGTGCAAGTAAAACTGACAAATTTCGAGTAGAATAGCTTTTCCTACAAAATGTTTTAAGCAATCTGTATTTAGCTAACATTTATCTAACTCCACTCCTAACCAACAGTTGGAAGAGAAAATCTTTGCAGTTCAACACCTCCTCCACTTCCCCCTTTCACTAGAAGCTGCAAAACTTCCCACTCCACTTCTCTAGACCTTCAAGGAGACCTCTGCCAAAACACAACTTGATGTTTGATTTATTTTTTTTTAAGCAAGAAAAAGCAGAAAACAAAACACTTCCAGCCTCTCATACACAAAAAAATCAGAACAGGGCATGAGTCCAATTTGTTTCCCTTCCCATATTTCCTGAACATGTACTCTTGCAGAGACAACCAAGGCACTCTGCTACATGCTCTACCCACCAGCCTTGCTATAGATCTCTGACAGGAGCAGTATCAAGGCTATCTCCAATGGTGATGCTGTTCTTCAAGGCGGGCACCAAAGCAGGGACTTTCCCAGGCTCTTGAGTGTTTGGCAGCAAATGAGATCCCCTCTTTGACAGCTGAAGATGCGAAGACTCTGAGTCTCCCTTGTAGTCATCATTTCTGCAGCCATTAACTACTTCTCATGCAATTTGAGAGTGTGGAGGCTTTTTCTTCTTCCAAAGCAAAACATGGCCAGACTTCCCGAGGACTTGTCCAGGAGGTGGCAGGCAGAGAGCATCTGCCTCACATTCAACCGCCAGCGTTGGGGGGGAGGCTGTACTGGTGTAAGATGGGCTGTGCCCAGGCCTTAGGAACTGGCCTCCTCGCTCCACTGTGGGCAAAGCCTGTAAGAGGGAAATGGAAGATGTTCCCAGCCCAGGCTCCTGGCCAGCCCATAGTTGAGGTCTCAGTTGGGACAATTGAACAACCCCTGTGCAATTAGATCCTGGCTGGTGTGGGGTGATGCCTATGCCAGGGCCAGGGAGCAGTCTACAGGGCAGCAGGCCACACAGGTAAGGCCAGAGCCACTGTCAGGAAACTGATATATTAGGGGTTTTAAGAAGCCAATTTTGCTTCTTTTTCCTGTCTGGAAACTTTTCCTTAAAACCTGCAGATCAGACATAGCTCTGTCTGGGGCACCCTGCTCAGCACCTAGCTGCACGGGTAAGGGAAGATGGCATCACACTGCACGTACACCTGCAACCAGGAGCAGGATGCTTGGTGGAGGAGGTGGTGACAGATGAATGCATGGCTACATCTGTCACTCACCATTGTGCTGCCCACAGTGTATTGTGAATTGCCATTAACCTCTGTGTTGGTAACTGCTGCTCATCTATCTTAATTACAGGCAGATGAGATGGTGGTGACTTATGGAGGGGGAAGTGATGTGTGCAGCAGTTAGAGAATGGAGCTGGCATGCACTGGATCTAGCCCAAAGCCAGAAGGAAAATGTGATTTTTCTTCTGAAACAAAATAGCAATAGAGGGACTGGAAAGGTCCCAGTGGAGCCAGCTCAAGGCAGGGAATACCCTGGTTAAGGTGGGGAGTTTCCACACCTGCAGAGGGACGGGGGTTTGAATGTGGGTTTGTCACAGAGCTGCCTGGCTTAGGTGGGAGATTCTCCCTTCTGTAGGATGATGTACTATGAAGGCTGCAAAATGGAGACACATGGAGGGAGGGAAGTTTCTGTCTGACCATGTGGCTCTTCACCTGTTGCCTTTCTCTTTTCAATAAAAAAAAAATTAAACACAAAGTGCCATTTAGATGTTTTTTTTGTTAGAAATACTGATATAATACTTTGTTATTTAATTTTTTTTTCCACTTGGAACTGTTGGCTTGGACTCAGTGTGGTTTTGTTTGGAATGGTACAATATGTCAAATTTACAATTGACTGACTACTGTTTTTCCAACCTGCTCTGACTAAAGAGCCTCTGTACCAGAGGCAGCTGAGCAGTGTGGTCCCTGGGATGACCAGGATGAGAGTGTGGCACGATATGGTGCCAGGACAAGCGGCCGGTGCTTCGGTGATGGGAGGTGGAAAGCAGGTGTTGCATGGGCTTGTGCTCATCATCTTGATGAGTGACCCCCCAGGGAGGGTGAGGTAGAGCTGGCAAAGTTCTGCACCTAGGTTAACAAGGGACTAAGTAAGTGTCAGGTGAATTTCAGTGTTGACAGAGGTGAACTAATGGCTCTTCAGAAGATTAATCTGAGGTGCTTATATTTTATTTGGCTTCCCAATTAACTGTGGTGGCCCAAGGAGAAAATAAACTAGAAACTAGTGTGTTGCTGTGGATAGCCAGCTTCCCAAGCAGTAGTGAAGTGGGTGCTGCGAGCAGGGTGTTAGGCTGCTGAGGAGACGAGGAAAATGAGGCTGAAAACACCATGCTGCAGGGTTTATAATGGCTGTGATCAAGCAGGTCTTTGTTCTCTATCCACAAGTATGTGGGGGTAATGGATGTGCTGAGCACCTCTTTCACATCCAAGAGCCCAGCATGGCCAGGCACTGTCACCTGACTGGTCATGTTGGCCATGAGCATGGCCTTGCACATTGAGCCCAGGCCCTTGGGACCCTTACCCAAGGGAGCAGTGAGTGGCAGGGCTTTTCTTTAGGATTGTAATCACAAGGTCTGAGCCTCATGTGGTTGAGAGGACAGTGAACTACTTCTGCCTTCTATCTGGGATAGGACTTTTTGGGAAACCAGATCTACTAATGGTGTGCAGCTTTGGACAGTGGAAGCTGATAATTCTGTGGCATCCTGGCATCCTTTCCAACTCCATGAACTCTGTGGCACTCTGATCATATCCTATATATCCTAGACAAGGGGGGTGACCCTTCATAGCCAGGGACTGAGGTTGGTAGGAGGCAGGGCAGCACTTATGAGCTGGCACAGCAAATAACTGGCATCTGGATGGATGGCTGTGCCTAAAGAGTGTTGGGGAATGGAGTCACAAGTTACAAGTGGTGTTCCCCAGGGGTTGGTGCTGGAGCCCATCCTCTTTAATATCTTTATTAATGATTTGGATGAGGCAATTGATGAGACCTGGGTCAGGGATTAATTAAGCCATCTGGTCATCCATAAATCCAGGGGTTCTGATGGGATACACCCAAGAGTGCTGAGGGAACTGGCAGAAGTCAGTGCTAGGCCACTATCCATCATCTTTGCTAAATCCTGGTTGACGGGAGAGGTGCTTGAGGACTGAAGGAAAGCAAGTGTTACTCCAGTCTTCAAAAAGGACAAGAAGGAGGCCCAGATAACAACAGCCCAGTCTGCCTCACTTCCATCCCTGGAAAGGTGATAGAATGATTTATCCTTGGTGCTGTCTCTAGGCACATAAAGGATAAGAGGTTTGTTAGGAGCAGTCAACATGGTTTTACCAAGGAGAAGTCATGTTTGACTAGTCTAATAGCCTTTTATGAGGATATAACCAGGTGGATAGATGATGGTAGGGCAGTAGATGCGGTCTCCCTTGACCTCAGTAAAGCATTTGACACCATTTCCTACAGCATTCTGGTGGCTAAACTGAGGAAGTGTGGTCTGGAAGGTCAGTAGTGAGTTGGATTGAGAGCTGGTTGAAGGGAAGAAGCCAGCAAGTTTTGATCAATGGAACAGAGTCTAGTTGGAGGCCTGTATCTAGTGGAGTCCCTCAGGGGTCGGTACTGGGATGTGTACCATTCAATATATTTGCTGATGACCTGGATGAGGGAATAGAGTGTACAGTCAGCAAGTTTGCTGATAACACAAAACTGGGACGGGTAGCTGACACATAAGAGGGCTGTCCTGCCGTTCAGCAAGACTTAGACAGGGCACAGAGTTGGGCAGAGAAAAGTTTAATGAGATTTAACAAGGGCAAGTGTATGGTCTTGCATCTGGGAGGAACAACCCAAGGTACCAGTATAGGTTGGGGACTGGGCTGTTGGAGAGCAGCATAGGTAAGAGGGACCTGAAGGTCCTGGTGAACAGCAGGATGACCATGAGCCAGCAATGTGCCCTCATGGCTAAGAAGGCCAATGGCATCCTGGGGTGTATTAGAAGGGGTGTGGTTAGTAGGTCAAGAGAGGTCCTTCTCCCTCTCTACTCTGCCCTGGTGAGACTGCACCTGGAATATTGTGTCCCGTTCTGGACCCCTCAGTAAGTTTGCAGATGACACCAAGTTGGGGGAAGTCTTGATCTGCCAGAGAGTAGGAAGGCTCTCCAGAGGGACCTGGACAGGTTGGATCAATGGGCAGATGCCAATGGGATGAAGTTCAACATGGCGAAGTGCCAGGTCCTGCACTTTGGTAATAACCCCAGGCAGCACCATGGCTGGAAAGCTGCCCAGAGGAATCGGATCTGGGGATGTTGGTGGACACTCATCTGAACATGAGCCGGCAGTGTGCCCAGGTGGCCAAGAAGGCCAAGGGCATCCTGGGTTGTATCAGGAATAGCGTAGCCAGCAGGACCAGGGAGGTGATCATCCCCCTGTACTTGGCCCTGGTGAGGCTGCACCTTGAATATTGTGTTCAGTTTTGGGCCCCTCACTACAAGAAAAACATCAAGGCCCTGTCCAGAGAAGGGCAAGTTTAGAAATAAGGAGACATTTCTTCTCAGAAAGGGTGGCTGTGCATTGGAACGGGTTACCCAGGGAGGTGGTGGAGTCGCTGTCCCTCCGAGTGTTCTAGGAAAGATTGGATGAGGTACTTAGGGACATGGTTTAGTAATATAGGTGGTAGGGGGATGGTTGGACTAGATGATCTTGGTGGTCTTTTCCAACATTAATGATTCTGTGATTGAGCAGTGCCACTCTTTCTGTTGTTGCCTTTTTTTTGTTCTGCTCTTGATAAAACCAGGCTTTGTAGTCAGTCACTGAGAACAAACTATTGCACCTGGGACACATCTTAATTTGATTCTCATTTTTTCCATAGAAGAAGCAACCCTATGAAGTCCTGACTATTAGCTAATAATTCACTCCAAGAGAGAAAGACTATAGTAATGCTATTAAGTAACTTGCCTTCAGCATTTATCTACAACCAGACGTGCAGCTGTATGACTATGCTTCGTGCGGGAGCACCTCCACCAGGCTCCTGGGGGAAAATGGGGTGATCTCAGGCTTTGCTTCAGGCCAGGTTTCTGTCCAGGTTTGGGCACTTGTGAGCATTAATGGAGGCAGGTCATGTCTCCAGAGGTGACAAAGGTCTGTGCTGGGAGGCTGCCTCATGTCCCTGTTTTGAAAGGTAAGTGCGAGAAGGGGTCAGGACTGTAGAGCACCAGGGTGAGCAATAGGTGCATAATGCAAACCTGTACAGAGGAAGCAAGTTAGAAATAATTAACCTTATGTAATGAGGCTGAAAGGCAGTAAACAGAAAACTGCCGAGGGGGAAACTGTCTTTCCCTGGTACATTGGCTGCAGAAGTCATTAGCTCAGTGCTGTGGTGGCAAGTCTCAGAGCAGAGCGGGTAGGTGCTGCCACTCATTCTTGCTGTAGGGGTCAGGTTCAGGCTAGATTATGTTAGGATCCCTCTTGAAAGTATTGTTTTGGGTTTTTTTCTATATACTGGAGAATGATACTTAACCAGTATTGCATGCAGACAATTTCCATGCAAGTTGCTGTTCTCAGTGACGCAGAGCTTTAGAGATTCTGATGCCATGAAAAGCTGAAATGAAAACTCACTGGCCTTGGTGGCTATGAAGCAGTGTCGTGGTTTTGCCCCAGCCGGGGGCCGCACCCCACACAGTCGCTTGTACTTTTAAAAGGAAGGGGAAGGGAAGTTGGGGGAAGGGGAAAAGGGAAGGAAGAAAGGAGGAAAATAAACCACAACCTAGAAACCAGAACCACGCAGGTTGGGATAAGGATAGTTTACTAAACAATAACAGCAAACTAGATATAACAATAACAGAAGTTTAAAGCACAAAATAGATGAAACTGGTGATACACAATGCAATTTCTCACCAAACCACACAACTCAGGCCGCACAACTTAGAACCGAACCCGACCGCCCCCAGAAACTGCACGTCCTGGCGTTGTCTCCCCCTCTTCCCCCCAGTCCCCCCTTATACTGAACATGACGTAACTGGTATGGAATATCCTCTTTGGCCAATTCGGGTCACCTGTCCTGGCTGCGTCCCCTCCTTTCTCACTAGTAAGGAAGTATGCAGAGCTGAGAAAGGTACTTGATTGCCCGGCAACAAATCGGAAAACATCAGGGTGCTATCAGCACTATTCTCATGCTAACACCCAAACATGGTATTCTATTCACTGCTAAAAAAAAGTTTAACTCCATCATAGCTGAAACCAGGACAAGCAGGTATTCTTTATTGCAGCGCTAGGCAGCACAGGGGATCGCTACTCCAGATGTGCCCACCGGATCAGTTACACAGCTTTTATACAAGAAAATACATGCATATTCATAGGTTTTCCAATGAATGGCTGATTTTTCCATGATGAGAGCTCATTATCACCCACCCACCTATCCCACCCCAATAATCTTTTGGTGAGCTTCAAAGATGTTTGATGGCTGTTTACTTCATTTACTCCTCTTCATTACAGGTCCTTTTGGTGAGCTTTAGCTTTTGCTTTTCGAACAGAGCCACGGAGGGGGTTCTGCAGCCTTGAGGCATCCTCCTGTTCTTTCTCCCTCTTCTTTATCACCCCCTTCTCAGAGACAAGTTGTTTCTCCTGAGGTCTCACAGTGCATGCAACATACCAATGTTGTGGTCCTTTAGGCAGAACCTCGCACATCCTTTCCATAGGCTGTTGCCGGCCAACTATTTATTGTGTCCCCTGCTTCAGTTGCAGGAAGGTGACTTCTTGGTATGTGTTGATAAGGGATATTTGAATACTAGACCTAAGGAGTATCTGATCTGGCTGATGTAGGCTATATAATCTCACCTCTTACGCACCTGGTTATGTGGTGTGGGCTCAGCTCCATCCCTGTGGTGGGCAGCTGCTGACCCAGAGGGTTTTCAGGGCACCTCTCCCATCCTGTGCTGACCTTTCAGCTGGTGTGAATGGCATGAAGTTATCCTCTGTTGAAAGGGGAAGGTCAAGTCTGGGCATGGTTTCAGGCGCTCTGCAGTTCCCAGTTGCCTTAGCAAACGTTAATAGCTAGGGAATGATGTTTTCACTGCAGCTCAGGCTGTTAAAATAACTGTCCGCTGATGCTCCTGCCTCTGCCCCAGGCAGGATGGTGGGTTGGGGATTAATCTGTAGTGTTTGAGAGAGTTTTATGCTATTTAATTCCTTTTTTCCCCCCCCTTGTCTGCTGACACTGTACACCTGCTTTTACAGGGATGTGACAGGGCTTTTAAAATATGCATGGCAGACGTGGAAGGGAGCTCTGTGACTGGGTACGGCTTGTGTGCTGGCAAAGCTGGCTCCAGGAGCTACGGAGGTAACTCAAGCATGTGAAACTTGAGATTTCATGGGAAATTTGGCTGAGTTTGCAAACAGTATAGTTAGCTTTAAAAAGACTTGAGGGTTTTTTGGGCTTCAAAATAGCACAGCCAGATGGCAATGGGCTATTTCTGAACTTCAGTTACATAATTTTGCTAAATATTTTTCTTCTTTCTGCAATTTGAAGTTATCTGTAATTCAGACTCTGTTGGTGCTGTGTATTGCAGTCTTCTGATGTAGCAATGTTCGTAACGTGCTCCCTGTATCGGGGAGCAGCCAGAGCCAGCATACCCACAAAGGGAGCAGAGCTGGGAGCCAAGATGGTCCCAGGTAGGATGTGCCCTTCCCAAAAATATGGTCACCCAGGGACCGAAGGCACAGGCAGAGCAGGGCTGTCATGGGGTCCATCGATGGTCCCAGAGCCAGGTCAAGGCATGGTGTGGGTCCCAGGTGAGGCAGGTTGGGGCCAGGAAGGGGCTTTGGTGTCCAGGGACCATGCAAGCTCTCTGAGGGGAGCAGCAATGCCTGAGAGAAAAGCAGATGATGGATATGTAATTAAAGGGCCATAGGGGGTCCATAAATAGGACCAATGCAGATGGACCATAGACACTGCTTTAGGGGAAAGCATGAAGCCGTTTGTCCTCCCCAAACCAATATGATGTTAGGAAGCAAAAACGTTTTGTTCCCCTAGTCTTAAGCATCCATTGTCATTACTTGAATGGTGAGAAAGCAAGAAATTGTCCCTTTTTAGCTCTGAAGTGGCAAGGCTCTAAAGCCCCAAGCAAAGCAAGCCCTGTCTGAGAGCACAAGGGCCTGCTGACAAGGTAAAAAATCACTTCTCTGAAAACAGTGTAAATAGCTCAATATGGAGCTTTTTCCTTCGAGAGACCTCAGAGATCTTTATGAAAGAGGTCAATGTTTATTTTTCTTGTTTCAGCTTTCAGCATGACTAGAACTGAGGAGTCATTTCAGATAAGGAGGGGTTTCCTATTTTTCAGTCTGGTTTGGTTTTGGGTTTTTTTGTGGTGTTTTTTTAACATGTAGCTGCAGTGGATACAGTTTTCTTCACTGCTGCTTTCATGCAATTGGTCACCAGCTTTGGTTTCTCCCATGCTGAAAATACTCGCAGCCCTTCAGAGGAAGTAAAAGCTCAATAATGTTTTAAAGGAGTAGCTTAAAATGAATTTTAGCAAATGCCAGTGCTTTCTGAAAGACTTGTGTTTCTTTCTGAAAGAATTTAATTTTAATAGTGTAAAAAAGACCCCAAACCATCAGCTTGCCAGCATCCTATTACTCCAGATGATGATAACAGGAACAAGATTTCTACCTGGTATTCCCTCTTCCTAACAATATTTTCCTGTTGACTAGGTCATAGGTGTGCATTTGTCATGGGTTCCCAGTTGTGCTGTACATTCATCACAGAGAGCAGCAAATAACTCACAATGTTAGAGCAAGCTGGAAAAATACCTACAGATGATTTTCCACCAGAAAAATGAGATTTTTTTTTTGCAGGATTTTTAAAAAAAGTGACAATATTTTGATAATCTAACAGATATTACTGGAATGGAATTGCTGAGGACAAAGAATGGTTCAGAAAAGCCTTGTTCTTCAGTTTTATATCACAATTAATGTTCTAAAATTCTTTCTTAAGTATTTGGCTCAAATTTTGGACTGAAAACAGGTCTATACTTGACAGTTTTAAATAGGACATTTGTTACAAGGCATTTGTGTTTCCTGCCCAGTATGGAGAAGCTCATTTCCTCAGGCGATCCAGTTCTGATCTCCTCAGACCTCTGTCCTGTATAATCACCCAGTAACAATTTTCTGGGTCAGGTCAGTACAAAACCTACCACTCTTTGGATTTACAAGACTAGTCCCTCCTTTTACGTGTGCACTCAGTTTGGATTTCTCCATTTGTCTGGATTCCCCACAAGGTTACCGTTCCTCACAAACTAAATGTGTGTGAGTTTAGTCCAGGCTCTAACATTCCTGACCCTGATCTGCACCATGGTAAAATCTTGATAGGGCTGAGAGCCCCAGGACACCAGCTGATTGCCATGAGAGCTCAGGAATGGAGGTTCCTGCAGTTATTGTCAGCAGGGGGAGAGACAAACCTCTTTTTTTTCCCCCTTCTTTTTCTTTTCTTTCTTTTTCTTCAAGTGTCCCAACATAAATGGATCTATACACAAATATTTCTGCAGTATCAGTGGAGAGAAGGAGAGGGATGGGTGGCTCTAACCAGTCTATTTAGCCCAAAAGAATAACAACTTTTTTTTTCAGGTTGCTCTGATTCTGATTTCTTAAAATATTTTGATTTGGGAATCAAAGCCAAAAACCCTCAGCAAAGCCAAAAACCCTCAGCACAGCATTAATCTGAGCTCTCTGGAGTGGGGTGTTGCCTCTGTCTACTGGAAAGAGGGATGATCAAGCTACACAAATCTCATCGCCCAGATGTCCCCATAATATGCCTCTGCTGTTCCCCACAGCATGACATTACCTGAGGACACACATCATATGTGGATCTGCTGCATCTCTCCAGGCCTTCTGCCCTCTCCATGTTTGTGAAACTAGTGACTCCCTAGATACTGGGCTGTGTTTATGATCACATCTTGAGCACCTACCTCATGAGAGCTGAGTGTGTGGTAAAGTGGCTGTGCAGCTGTGAAAATCTTGCCTGGCTTTCTAGGTTTGTTCTCTCTCCTCACTTCTTCCCATATTCTCTGTAAAGCCAGGCATGGAATAGCTTCATGGCCCTCATTAGTGTATTTGATTAATGTTTCACCATGTTTGGTAGTGAGAGACCACGCCACTGTTAATCACGGAACATTAGGAGTTTGAAGGGATCTCAAAAGATCATCTATAGAGTCCAACCCCCCTGCCAGAGCAGGATCACCCAGACTAAATCACACAGGAACCCATCCAGGCAGGTTTGAATGTCTCCAGAGAAGGAGACTCCACAACCTCTCTGGGCAGTCTGAACAAGCTGAAGCATTTGTCTGTAGACAATGGTTAGTCTGTAGACAAAGGTTATTCTGCAGAAAGGCCAGGCCATTAAAAAAAAAGGATAATACATTGGTCTGGGCCTTGGGAAGATGGGAGTTGCTAATCACCTTCAGGAGAGTGCTCTCTGAAGTGCATTGACTGCTTGCTAATGGGCTGCAGAGCCTTTCTCCTCAAGACCTACAAAGTTTCTTCATTCTAGTGAATATGGGTTGGATCTCCTTTCTTGCCAACACCTCACATGCCTGCCATTTTCTGAGCTCGCTGGCATGCTCAGGGCTTGTCTGTTTGGAGTCACTCAGGAGTGTTTTTTTCCACAGTAGCTATCTGGCTTTGTGCATGATCCATTTTATTCTAGGTCAGTTGTGTACCTTTTTCTGTTTTGTGTGCCTTTTTCTGCACTTTGGATGACTTGAGATATTTCAAAAAGGGGACTGTATTTACAATTAACACCCTACTTTAATCTGATCTGCCCTTCAAGTACAGGAACAGCCCAAAAGCCAGGCCAGGAACTATGGAGCCAATGGAGACCATTGCCTCAGAGGGACCCTTTGCTGGAGCAGGTGCTGACAGGGTTGGATCAGTCGTTCTTGGGGTGAACGAGATAAACAAAAGGTTTTATTCATAGGGCTGGTGAAGGAGAAGTCTTTTGCTAGCTACAGGGCTATGCCATTCTTTTTAGAAGCCAATTTAATACTCTTTTTTTAAAATGCAGTGGGGCTTACCAATAAGCAAAGAGCCTCACTGCAGTCCTTTACTAAGGAATTATGGGTAGAGCATGGCTGTTTGCTCCTGGTCTCAAAGACCACCACCCAGTCCATCGCTCTGGTGCCCCTGCACAGTGACAAACCTGAAGCAAACCTGGCCTGAAGTGAGGCAGACACAGCTGGACATCCATGCTGGCCCTGTGCCTGTGAACTGGAAGTGCACGTCCCTCAGGACAGACCCACACAATTGGCTCCTCTCAGTAGATGACTTTTCTATTTTTATCAGGGAGAGGTTTATGTTTTTTTCCCCTGATGGTGTTTAAACCTCTAAGTGAAAAGATTGCATGTTTTCCAGCTGTGAGAGGCAGCTACCTTTGGCCTGGCAAGGGTAAGTTTGTGGCAGCCGCAGTCAGCATCTGCCTGTCAGGTCAGCAGTAAAACAGCAAGAGAGCTTCAGCTGTGACATGAAGATGGTGTCTGGGAAGAGGCTTAGATGAACCTGGTTCCTTCACTTTCTCCTCCTAAAGGCAGGTGCCTGTAGAGCAGCCAGTCAGTGTTTTGTGGAGAACCATGGCCCAACAGCGGAGATCTACAGCCCTAGGAAGTGACAGGGCAGAGGGGAGGCCCATGATCAGTACTAATGATGGCCCCAGGGGGTTGCTGAGTCCTCATTAGAGAAAACAGTGAGTGCTGATAATATTCTCACAGTTATGTTAATGGCTGATCTTTCATTTCACCATCAGCAACACCTTCCACCCCATCTGAGCTCATGCCCTGAAGAAGTGTGCATAAAGGTGAGGTCAAGGTGGTTTCAAGCGATGCTAGAAGAAAAAGGGAGGGCACGCTGGCAACCAGGAAAGGGAAAATTTGCCTCTTTGTTAAAGGAAGAAAAGAATATCAGAGGGCTTTTTAAAATGTTAAGAGTGGAGTATTGCTGTGTGCTCTTTGCTTATTGAGTAGAGCTTGAGGGAGGTTTGCCTTAAATATACCTTCCATACAAATATACAGAAACGTTTTTTAGTGAACTTTAAACATTAGCTATAATGGTCTTTGGATAAAAAGGCAGTCATTATTTCTTCGAGCACACTCTCTACTGCCGAGCAAATGTTCCAATGTGGCAGGATGGTGGCTTTAAAAATAGCTGTTCACTCCAGAGCCTCTGAGTGTGGCTGGGAGGTAAATTAAATGTTTGACTGTGAGCAGTCATTGATGTGGTCCAAGAGCCGCAGCCGGCAAACCTTCGTTTCACTGAAGCCGGTGGAAATAATGAGGCAGTGGGAAAAGCTTGCAGAAAGAGAGAAGGTTTGGGTGTCTTTGGGGAGTTCCAAGGCATTTGGGAGCTATTTTTATAAATCACTTGCTGAACTGTTATGACATCTGTCACAAAAATCACAGGAAACTGGGTGGAAGGACACTGACAGGGTGTTGTCTCGGGTGACATACCTTTGCCATTTCTCAAGGTACTTGTCCAATCTCTTCTTGTCCAGAGATGGAGACCCAACACACTTTGGCTCAGCAGCTCCGGTGCTTTGCTGCTCCCACCAAGCCAAAGCTCTGATTTTGTCTGAATCTCCTTTGCTGTAACATATGGACATTGCTTTTGTCCTACTCATGGTAGAAATGGGGAAAAATATTTCTTCTTTTCTTTATGTCCATTTGTTTTCCCAGGTCTGGGGGTTTGCTTACCTGGTGTGCAGTACACCAATATGCACACAGAGCAGAGGTATTTTATTGCATATTTGCACAGATATGGGTGCCTGTCCCAAGACACCTCACTGAAGTTCCAAACCAGTGGTTACTTATACATCTAATATTAACATTCATATTTCTACTACATATGTATTATTTATTATTATATGATTGGTTAATAAACCTTCACCTCCTAGGTAAATCAGTGCACATGCCTAATAGTTCTTTCTTTTGAGTCAATGGTGTAATTAGGGTGGGTGGTCCATGTGTCAGTGGTCATGATTTCTCCTTGTTCTAATTATCTTTCCTATCATTTTCTTCTTCTTTGGCAAACTTCAGGGACTCTTACAGGTTTGCTGGTCAGACTAACAATATATTGGTTATGCTTCTACTTTTTGACAATCACATGCGTTGTTTGGATGGACATTAACTAACAGAGGGGTAGGGCTATACAATGGACATCTTTAGCAGCAACAGTCTTGGTTTAAATTACATGCTGCATTTGATTTTGCTGTAATACTTTGAATTCATCCTCCTTTTTCCAGGCAGAACAGACACACTTCTGATCTTCCTACGTAAGTTGCATTTTGGGGTCCTTACCCAGATTTGTTTCCTCTGAAGTCTCTCCAGCAAGCTCACGACTTTCTTAAACTGCCTCCAAACTGAATTCAGTAACGCCAGCTAAAATCTTACCAGGGTTGGGCCAGCTGGAATTACTGCATGTGTCTTAACAGTGGTGATCCTGTTTGTATGTCACAGTATAGTATTTGACATTTTTGCAACAGCAATGTTGATACATGGTCAAGTGGTGACCCACTAAAGCTGTCAGATGCTTTGCTATCCAAATGATATTAAACTAGCTTATCTCCCATAAACATGGATGCCTGTTCCTTCCTACAGTTGGGACTTTGAATTTGTCCTCATTGAATTTCATCTCGCTTTTAAAGTTTTTTTTTAATAGCCTATTTCTCAGATTTTTTTTTTTGAGACTACTTCATATCCAGTTTGATCCAGCATGGAGCAGCCTGCCCCACGCTGAAGCTATATATGGATATAAAAAGCACTTCTATCCTGTTGCTAAAGTTGCTGATGAAGATATTGAAGGACCTTGCAAAGACTTCTTCTGGACTGTAAATTAAATAGCTCCAGTTTCACAGCGAGCAACGATTGACTGAGTACAGTTGAGGACAGTCACTGAGAACGTTGTGCCCCTTAGTTACAGCTGCTTGGTTACTGCAGAGGTCTCCAGGCCTGTGGAATCACTGGCCTGGCCAGGGAAGCTGCTGGCCTACCAGCACAGGCAAGCAGCACACCTGCTGTGCCTGCCAGCTCTCCTATGGGCACCGCAGCAGCCCAGCCAATGGCTGAACTCGCCCCCTTCTCTGGACATGGCACTCAGACATTATTTTGTTCTTCATCCTGGGCTTGAGATATACATATATTTTCCAGTGGGAATATGCTGTGCCAAGAGGGAGGGAGGTGATGGGCAAGTTTATTTTTTTGGCAAAACCAGCAATTTTGTGAGAAATTTCAGGAAATGTGAAAATATTGATTCTGTTTCCAATTGTCAATTTTCAAAATAGATTTTTTTTTTTCCTTTTAGTCAAGTTTTTCTTTTCCACTCCCTAATTTCATCACCACCTCCCCTCAACTTTTCCCCCATCTGCTTGCCAGGCAAAGTACAACGTTTAGATACTCTTTCTTTTTCCACTGACTAACCTCTCGAAAACTTCAGTTTGGAAAAGTTAGAGAATGGGGTAAAAATAAAGACCTGTTAAACCAAAAATGCTGATTCTTTTAGGACATGTGTGGAGCCGTTCTTATGCAGGGACACAAGTAGGAGAGTTCTGTTTAAGAAAAACATTAATGTTACTCAGTGGCCAAGAGGAAGAAAGCAGTGGCGAAGAAGGAAAAGCAATGCAAAAGCTTCCAAGTGTGTTGGAAAATATGCATTAAAGATCACAGAGTCACAAGGTTGGAAAAGACCTTTGAAGATCATCAAGTCCAACCATTCTCATCCTAAATTAAACCATATCCCTAAGTACCTCATCTACCCTTTTTTTGAACACATCCAGGGAAGGTGACTCAACCACCTCCCTGGGCAGCCTGTTCCAGGCCCTGAAAAAGATGGAGAAGGTGAGATGTTTCTGCTCTGACATGGTAATGCTTGAGCACATTCACAATTAGAAAAGGGTGGATATTCTTTCCTCTCACCTCCTTTATTTTCCTGGACTGGGTTCATCTGGCAGGCTGTATCTCCTCACTCTGGTTCTGCTTCCCATGGGGGTACCTGTGGTGGGGAGAGGGAGGTCTCAGGCATACTGTCCCTTTCTTTCCCAAATCTGTATGACTAAATGCATCATTTTCATACCACAGCAGCACTAAGGGTTTTCAGTGGCCCCACCACAGTATAAAGTCTTCTTTTTCTTGTTTTTTTTCTCCTGTTTCATGCAAAGAGCCAAGAAAGTACTGATTACAGAAGTAGAAGGGATACACTCTTCTGTAAATTTCAAAAACAGCACTATTACTTTTGGAGAAGGCACAAAATGTTACTCAGGGCAGGACTGCTGACTGCAGTCCAGCTGGCCAACCTATCATCCCCAAGAGCAACAAGGCTGCTAATCTCATCCACCAGATAATCCTGCTCCCTGCTGAAAGCGGTAATTAAGGGCCACATTTTCAGCAGCCCTACAAAAATAGGCTTGTTTGACTGGACAAATTGTGGCATACATAGATAGCACCATTGGCACAAATGCTGATTTTCCATGAGCCGATACATGCACTCGGAGACACTGAGTGTTTATTCTGGGAGACCCACTGGAAATGTGGCCAGAGCTGCCTGTGTACCCTGTGCTAAAGGCTGCAGCTGTGCGTACAGCCCATGCTCCTGTGAGGAGCACTCATTGTGCTGCCTGAGCTGTGAGGATGGCTGTGGGGGTGGGGGGATTTCAGGGCCCCCTCCTTGCCACCTTGAAACAGAAGTTAGGCTTTGCAAAGTCCCAGTCTGCGTCAGTGTAGCACAGTGGGATGGGCTGCAGAGTGGTGGGTCCCAGTTTCTGAGGATGGCGTCTCTGAGGAGTATTTCTCCATGTCCCCATGCTCTCTGCCTTCCACAGGCTCACATAGAGGCTATTTATGGATTACTCTTCTTCCTTTTTCTTTCTTGCTTGCTGTTTAAGGAACATCTTTACTAGAAACATTTTCTGGTTAAAAATATAAGATGGATATAAACTGAGAATCTACATCCCAAGCTTCCCTGAAATCTGCACCAGTTTGGATCAAGGCCCGTCTATGCTCTTAAAAAAAGCAAACCAAGCAGCCCTATCTTTTACACAGTGAGGGTGACAGAGCCCTGGAATAGGCTGCCCAGGGAGGTGGTGGAGTCTCCTCCTCTGGAGATATTCAAGATTCATCTGGACGCCTATCTGTGCAATATGAGCTAGGGAGCTGCTTTGGCAGGGGGGTTGGACCCGGTGATCTCTCGAGGTCCCTTCCAACCCCTACGGTTCTGTGACTCTATCCTCCTGGCAGAGTGAAATAGCTGCTTTGTTTTTCAAAGCAGGCAGCTCCTTGTGTGTGGGGGTGAGGACAGGAGAATCATAGAATCATAGGGGTTAGAAGGGACCTCAAGAGATCATCGGGTCCAACCCCCCTGCCAAAGCAGCTCCCTAACTTGTATTGCACAGATAGGCATCCAGATGGGTCTTGAATATCTCCAGAGAAGGAGACTCCACCACCTCCCTGGGCAGCCTGTCCCAGGGCTCTGTCACCCTCACTGTGTAAAAGTTCTTCCCCATGTTGGTGCGGAACTTCCTGTGCTCCAATTTGCAGCCATTGCCCCTTGTCCTATCTCCACAGACTACTGAGAAGGGGCTGGCCATTTCCCCCTCTAACATCTCATGGATTTCATCATAACTTACTGCCAGCCTCTTTGAAGGCCCCGTTTTGCTCAGATGGAAGTGCATAAATACGGCGGCTCTTCCCTTTGTGCCCTGCAAGTGCCGATGCACAGAACTGCATGTTTGGGCATGTGAACAGTGCTGTGCAGAGCCACCAACACTGGTTGCCAGGTGAGCTGTGTTGGTAGCCCCCATGGTCCATCATCCTTTCACTCTGACCCAGTATTCCTGGGATAGACCCTCCCTAAGAAGTTTTCAGTCTTACTTCTCAACCACTATTTGTCCTAATGTTGGCTTTTTTACACATGAATCACCTCATTTGCAGTAGGTCCTTTTGAACTCTTCAGTGCTCTTACACGGAGCTATTCTCTGCAGCTGCATCTCAAGAGTAAATAGCTCCAGAGTGCCCTGGCACTTGTCTGATGGCTCTGTGCAGCAGGGAAGGCACACCGAGTTTTATGTTGTTTGAGAAAGCTGTTAGATGTAGACTGGGTACTGCATTTTATAAGCCTATTTGTACTTCCATCTTCAGCCTCTTCTCCAGCACCAAATAAAGGCATCAGGGAAAGCTTATTGCACTAAAGCTTTCACAATTCACAGC
This sequence comes from Porphyrio hochstetteri, assembly GCA_020800305.1. Classification (NCBI taxonomy): domain Eukaryota; kingdom Metazoa; phylum Chordata; class Aves; order Gruiformes; family Rallidae; genus Porphyrio; species Porphyrio hochstetteri. Next base: position 60,005,864 of record CM036908.1, on the reverse strand, counting down.
AAAAGTGTTCAATATAGAGATAGATAAAAGAAGAAAATAACTAATCCTACTTGGCCAAATCTTGCTGTTATTACACTGCTGTAAATCACAGTCCAGCCATTGGTTCTTAAGAGGCCTCTTCAGTTTCTCACCACTTCAAACAACTGCCTACCTGAAATGTGTGCTTACCCTGGTTGGATTCGTTTGTCCTCTGGCTCTTAGCCAAGTACTTAGTCAAGTTACTTTAGCAATCTCTCTAACATCCTGCCTCCACAGAGGCCATGGCTGAGAGGACATCATCTTTGATGTTCATCTTCCTTGGGCCCAGCATCCAGGTCATGACTAAACCCTCTGGATTTCTTCTCATGTGACGTCTCTTTTAACAAAAGTGCACCTGGCTGTGCTAGGACCAAAGCTCCTGCCTGGATACATGTTGTTTTGTGGTTTGCTCCTTGCAAGCCCCTTTCTTCTTGATCTGGACAAATGTCTGTGTCCCTACCCTGATCCATTGACATTGCTGCTGCAGAGATCACTGCCCTCGCTGCTTTGAGTCTGGTTCTCCCTTGGCAACCTTCCCGTGCCTCCATCTTCTCTATGCCACTACATCTGACCTGCCTGGCTTCCCTTTCAAAGTTCTTCATAGCTCTCGAGGAAGGAAAGCTGGTGCCCTTTCTCTTTCGAGGGGTAGATCACTGACTTCTGTAGCCTTCTTGAAAAAAACATAGCCGAGCATATCCATGCATTATCTCTTCTCACCCTCTCATTTGTGATGTGCTCAGATAAATGCACATAAAGAGACATCTTCTTCTTTTTAGATTCTCCTGCAAACCTGGGCAGTGGGATCTAGGATACCACAACAATGCTGTTGTGTTACACTAGTACAGAAAACATAAATAACAACAAGTCTGTTTTAGAAGAGGGGATTGTTTCTGTGGTGGATTGCCACAGTTTGGAATGAACTGTCTGTCAAGAAAAATGGCATTTCTTCTGCTGATTTCTGTCTGCCCTAAACATTTTCAGTTTGATTCTGTAAGAATATTTTGCTGCTCTCCAGCCTGAAAGATGTGTAGCTGGAAAATTTTACACAAATGGAAGAAGTCAGATTACTCTGTCCCACTGTTAAGTAGAATAATTTAATTCCATTTTTATACCATCTTATCTATGTATTTAATTGTTCCTTTCTTCAGAATGTCTTCTGAAGCCTTTCATACTGTTTTCCACACCATCTTGGCCTCTGAGCATGTATGTGCTACATTTGCTCTTCTGTAGTTGTGTGTGACTGCACTGAGGAGTCTTGCTACTAGGACAATGATTTCACGTGCCAGAAGGCTCCAGCAGTTATTTGTATTCTCTGTCCGTTCATCCAACTACATTTTCTGACTCTAGCACAACCACACCTTAGATTTATGCTTTTACTTTTGGTATGATTTTCATTTTGTTGTCTTTATTCCCATTACCTAGCCCACCTTCTCTGCTATTTTCAGTATCAATGTTCTCACTCATGCAAAGCATTGGCTTGGTGTTGGGGAGATACCTCAGTTACCTTAAATCTACCACCATCACAACACAGAACAGCTCTGTCTTTATTGTCCTTTTATTTATGTACCCGAACTACCTCTGTACTATGATTTCCGGTCAAGGTTTAACTCAGCCTGATTCTTGGTGGTCCTCATTGGTTTCTGAGCCATGAAATACCATTACCAGTTGCACTGTTGGGGCAGTTGACCCTCTCATAGTGACACGACTCTTTCAGCATGTCTCTGCCTGGTAGCATTACAGCAATATTTGTTCATGATGAATTTGCTGTAAGGACCCAACACAGTCCCAGGAGACCATCATTCCCTAAAATAAGATGACTCAGCCAGTTTTCACTCTGTTGCATGTTCTGCCTCCTTATTTCTTTCACAGCATGGCCAGAATCTGTACCTTCACCTCCTGTGGTTTCACTACTGCATCTCCAGGAGAGTGCGTTTCTTTTGGTGCCTGTGTTAGTCAGAGCCTCCATTTTGCCACAGTCCACATGCAGGAAATGTTAACACCATATTCATTCAGCCTTGACTGTGACTGAACACCAGAAGAGGTTGCTCAGGGAGGCTGTGGTGTCTCCATCCTTGGAGATAGTCAAAACTTGGCTGGTCGTGTCCCTGAGCAACCCCATTTTGGTGACCCTGCCCTGCACAAGAGGTTGGCTAGATGGTCTCCAAAAGTCTCTGCCAGCCTCGCCAAATCTGTGAGTGGCTCCAGAAACCCCTTCATACTGTCTCTAGCCAGTTCCATGTCTCCAGCTCCTCTTTGCTGTGACTATTGCCTTGCTGCCAGCACTGCAGCTGTTCCTCTGGCTTTTATGACAGCGAAGATCACAAGTTCTGGGATATTCTGACGCTAAACAACTTCAGTTTCCACCACTTCTTTTCAAAAAGACTGATGGGTTTTATGATGACTGTCAATAAATTGCACGTATTTCACAGTAATAGGGAATGACCTGGTGACTTTTTTCACGTCCCTGTTAGGAGTGGTTTATTTTCCACTTCTAGGGAAGCCAGAAAAAGCATGACTCCCCCAACTCCATTTTCAGATTTGGTGTAATCAAGTTAATTACTGACATTCTTTTTAATACTCCGTAATTTCAGCCTAAAGACACATTGAACTCAACAACAGCTCTAAATACACAGATATAATGGAAGGGCCAATCCATTCACAGTTAGACCGAGGTGAAGTCATGGTGGCAAAATAAAACTTCACACACACTGCTGCTTTTAACTATCTCAGCAGTCATCTGTTTACCGTGTAGAAAATAATTTGTAAGGTTTCTTTAGGGTTTGTCCATTGTTTTGGGCATGTTTCTCTTTCCTTCCTTGCTGAATAAAGATCTCATTCTCTCACCTCTAATCTGATGGAGCTGGAGACTTGGGATAGTACTTGTAGAGTAATTGCACAAGGCAGCGCTTACTGAATAACCTGGAGTGCAGAGAGGTAAGTCACTGCAGACATCTGTATCGCCTGCTACTAATTGGCATACCTGTTGCACAGACCTGTTGGTACCATGAGATGTAACAGTAAAGATGAAATCATGGTAATTGCAATCTTCCCGTGAGCTATCATTTGATTTACATTTTAATTAATTTCTACGAGCCTTGTAGTTACGAAATATTGAAGCAATTAAAGGCATGAAGGAAGGAACATGCCAGTGTCAATTAAGGACAGTGAGTCAAAGAGGAGAGTTTGGTTCAAGACAAAGTTCATACGAAAAATAATGCTCTGTAATTTATAGTTCTGTGTGACACTTTCTAAGTTAATTTGAAACTTGAATAAAATAAGGCACATTTTTAGAGTCTTAGCCATTTTCATTGATCACTGGTTTCCTTAGTTTTCAGATGGGGGAAACTGAAGAAGAGAGAGTTTGACCATCGATTTCCTGAGCTCAAGGAGAAAATCTGCAGCGGAGCTGGGAGTCAAATTGTGAGCTGTTCAACAACCTGGGTAAATATCTTCCTTACAAGAGGATCCTTCCAACAGGCACACAAAAAGGAATTATGAAAGCCATGTGTGTTTCTGTAAGTAGGGTGCTGCCTTCGTTACACAGATCTCGTAACCTGGCCTTCAGCTACCCAACCATTTATGTTCTCAGAAAATGGTTGTTACAAATGAGAGTGTTGCTAAGTCTTGTGATTCTCATATTTATTGTTTTCTTAAAACCCTAGTTTCTAGATGCAGAAGCTTCATTTCTGTTCAAATGAAATAGAAGTTTCCAGCTGTCAGAGTTGTGTGAAATATAAAGCATTGCTTCTAATGGTACAGAAACCAAAACATCAAATGAAAAAGAACTTAAATGTATTTTTGAATCATGCCCAGTGTACCATACCTTAAGTTATTTAAACCACCACCACGATTCCAATGGACAGATTTGGGACTTTTGGTGTTGCTGATGTGGCACAGCATATGGGAATGAGCCTGGAGGCACTGAGCTGCTTGGATCAGTTGTGGCCGCACCAACAGTGGATCACCTGGAAGATGCCAAGAACTGGCTGCCTAAGAGCAGGGGGACAGCAATGCTGATTTCACCTCCTTGTGCTATGTTTGAGTGCCAAACCAGGCAAAGAAAGGAGCTGGGTTTGCTACCACAAGTGCACCTGCAGTGGGCATGCGGGGAGCACATCTCCATCCTCATCTGCTCCTCATCCTGAGCAGGCTGCTGGTTGCTTTACCAGTGTTTGCTCCCTGCCTCCTCCTGAGGATGCTCTCCCCCTGCCTGGCCGCTGCTTGGATGGAGCTTCTCTTGCTGCTGTGGACCTCCAGTTGCTCAGTATTTTCACACTATTATGTGGAGAGATGTGGACTCCTGGACCAGTCCTTCACTGGGAAGTGGCTGTTCTTTAAGTTCACAACACTGGGGTGCAGAAAGCTGTTAAAAACAAGAGACTCCTGTCTATCAAGGGATGGTAAAAGACATGAGGTTCCTGCAGGGTTTCAGGCTGTGTCCCACAGCTGGCTGCCACGCTGGAAAACAGGGTCCGTGGTTGCTCCCAGCATGCGTAGGGGGCCACAAGGAGCAGCCAGAGAGACATTTATCTTTGTTCTGGAAAGGGGAGGCTGGGTGGGAAAAAAATGAGAGATGGGACAAAAACCAACCAGGCGAGCAAGGTCTGTGGGCCAAATGTGTCGCATCTGCCAATGTCATCAACGTCAGGCCTGGCGGTGGGGTGGGAGCCACCCTTTCCAAACACGGCAGAGGACGTTGGATGCTCTCCCAGAAGCTGGGCTGCAAACCCACCCAGATCATTCCTGACAGAGGCAAAGGGAAATATTATTCTCACATTTTAAAAATAAGAGAGTCTGATAAGATATACAGAAAACGGTGCCGGCCCAGCATTGCTCCTGCTCCCAGAGCATCCAGGGTGTCACCCTGCTTTGGGGACAGGGATATGGATGCTGTGTTGGTATGGCAGTGCAGGTGCCCAGGGAATGAAGGGATGCTGTCTGCCTGGTGGCAGCATGCCCAAGGACCTAACAAGAGAGGGAAAGCAGAGCAGGATGTACAGGACTCTTGAATCCTCCATCTGCAGAAACAGAGTTGTGGCTTGGTCTCACAGAAGTAACCATCAGCTGCAGGCTGCCTGGCTTGCTGATTTAGCATAGGTCTAGGTGCAGCTCCTGTTAATGAAGCACCCTTTTGGGGTATTGCTCGTGTCCTGATCCCATTTCCACACAGATAACCCTGGGCCACCGCTGCTGCAAAGCCCTGTGCAGCTGGGCCCTGAGCTGCTGGAGGTTTTTCCAATCTTTCCTCCACTGTCCCTGCTCCTGTACCATCCTGCCTGTCACTGGCCTTGCTGTCTGTGGAGGGATCGTCAGTCTTCCAAGCTCCAGATGCTTCAGATCCAGAATCTAACACTGCAGATCATTAACATGGGAGAGTTAGTGAGGAGTGGAGAAAAAAATATTGATGTTCTTTTCATGTTGAAATTATACTTCTGCTCTGTAGGGTAAGCGATGAAAGAGAACAGCTATGTCAATAGTCCATAATGGGAGGGGAAGAGAGTTGTTTATAACCGTATTTGCCTTAGAAAAGGTTTAAAGGCTGGTTTTGAAGCTGTGTGTGGCTCCAGCAGTAAAGTATCGGAGGAGGAGTTGTGTCAGGGTGCTCAGAGCATCCCCCAGCCACTATAAGGCATATATAAAACTGAGCAGCAGGAGAGTCCTAAAAGGTGAGACCAAAGTGCCAGTGAAGATCAGAACTCAGATGCTCACCAAAATTCTCCATCTGGGACTTCTTGTGGAATACAAAATGTGCTCACCTACGCTGCTGGTAAAGTGCTGCTTATTGGGGAAGAGGAGCAGATATGGGCAGATGTCATTGAAAGAGAGACGACAGGTGCTTGGGGAAGTTTCATGCAGGAGGCTTATCTTTGTGCTGACCAGAATGTGCTGGGCCATGTGTACCAGAGGAGAGGTGAGGAGTGGTGGCTGCTCCATCCTGCAGGGACTGCAGCCTGCAAAAGGGACCTGAATCCACATCCTTTTCTAATGATCCATGTAAGCCAAGGAGGATTTTGAAAAGAACCGAATCTTTTCTGGGTTTTTTTTTCCCCTCAGTATTTTTCAGGACTTTATTTACCCATATTTTTCCCCTGAACACTTTCTATTGCAGTAGATCTTCCTTGTTTATTTACTCCTCCTTCAATGCCAGGGTGAAAAGAATCACCTACATGAGAGTTCAGGTTATTTATCCACTGCTTTCTTTAGCAGACAAAGCCACAGAAACACTTTTGTAGGTAAAATACTGAAGTTACTAATTTTAAATATGTTGGCAGGTGATGCAGAAAGTTTTATTCTGAAACTCAGAGATATCAAATTAAAAAATTACATCTTTCTGTCATCTAAATAAATGTTTTTCCATGCAATGCCCAAGGTGATTATGCCAGAGAGGGTAGAGAGAAAGTATTTCTGTGTTCTTCTCAGTTTTCTGGGAAATCCCTTAAGACCCCTGATGAGGTTTTGCATGTAGGTTTTCTTGTGCCTTGTGTAGTGAGCCTCTTTGTTTCCTTTCGTTTTAAGCATCTTGCAGCCCAGAAAGCAACTGTATCCTGGGCTGCCTCAAAAATAGCATGACCAGCAGGTCAAGGGAGGGGATCGTGCCCCTCTACTGCCATTCTGCCCCTGTGGCTTTCAAGTTCCTGAAGGGATAGGGACTGTTTATCAGGGAGTGTAGTGATAGGACAAGGGGTGATGGCTTTAAACTAGAAAAAGGCAGGTTTATATCAGATATATTAGAAGGAAATCCTTCCCTGTGAGGGTGGTGAGGCCCTGGCACAGGCTGCCCAGAGAAGCTGTGGCTGCCCCCTCCCTGGCAGTGTTCAAGGCCAGGTTGGGTGGGGCTTTGGGCAGCCTGGGCTAGTGGAGGGCATCCCTGCCCATGGCAGGGGGTTGGAACTAGATGAGTTTTGCAGTGCCTTCTAATCCAAACCAGTCTGTGATACTGTGATCTACTGAAAGGTGAGATCTTCCTCTAGAAACATCTGCTTTTCTGCATTGACTACAAAGGGAACAGCTTGGTGTGTGCAAATCACTGAAGTTAATGCAGTTAATACATTCTCTGGGCTCTTCTTACCTGTTTTCCAAGAGCTTGCTACATATCACAACCATCAGATTTACTGAAGGGAGGTTGTCTCTGCTTTGCTCTGTGTGTGTTTCAGGGATCTCTCGGGAAAATCCCTGTGTTTGAATGTGATTGGAGGTAAGGCCTGAGACCATCAGTAGCCTACTTCTGTCCCTCCCTAGGAAGATGATGAAGGTGAAGCTCACTCCAGTTTGTTATTTCCAGCTTTCCAGCCCATTGATGCCTGAGCAGCAGGTCCATCAGCAGACTCTTCCCATCTGCTGATAGACTGTGCAACTGCCTGTGAGCGCTGCTGGTTCCAGCTCAGTGGGTGGCTAGGTACTGGTGTGCTGCCAAGGCATATCACCATGGCTCAAGGAGTGAGCAGACAAGGTGTATCGACAGAAAGCCCTCCCTGACCACAGTTAGGTCTGAAAACTCTTTTGTGTGTCCTTCTTACTTCTGTCCTACCATTGGCACAATTTCATGCAGCTCCTTGGAGGTCCTGAGTTACTTGTTATGGTATTTAACGTGCTTGCACCTCCTCCAGGCAAATCCGTTCTACCTCTCCATGGGCTGGGAGAAAGGTAGGAGCCCTTTGGAGCAGAATGGCAGAAACAAAGAAGATTGTCAAAGATGGCACTTGATGAGTGACCTCCTTCATACCTTATCCTCTGCATTTGATGTGGGCAATCTGGTGAAGGTGTTGCCAAGGCTACGGGATCATGTTGGTCTGCCTTCCAGGTCCTCTGTGGCTTCCCTCTTTCCCTCCTAATTGTTCCCTGACTTTCTGTTTAAATGCCATCTGCTTCAGCTGCAATTTGCACAAGTGTCCCAAAGGGCTTTGCTCTTGATTCTCCAGTAATCTGCCCAGTGTATGCTAACCCTCTATGAGATGCTCTTGTTACAGAGAAAATATACTTGTCTTTGAAGAATGATGAAATAAGGATGTGAAGCAACACAAGACAAGTAGCTCAAATTTGAGATCAACGCTGCCTGAGACAGATTCTGCTGCGGATAATTCCTGAAGACAGCTAGCAATCAAATCAAAGGAAGAGTTTGTCATAACCACTGAAAGAGTTACTAGAAGATCCAGTCTGTAATGAAGTATCTATCTGCTGCACATTCCTGCTCATACCCTGCAAGCAAAATGCCCACCGGTGTCAGCAAGGGTGTCAGGCAGGGAGTAGTGACTTTGCCATGGTGATCCACAGCACCGATGTGAATCAAACCAGGTTTAAAACTGGCTGAGTTGCAAAGGTTGGATGCTGATCCCTTTCTGCTTTCACCCTCTTTCCCCAAGTTTGGTCTCTTCTACATAAAAAACAGATTTGAGGTAGGCTATGGGGGTGTTGCTGGCAAGGAACATCCCTTAAACAGCCAGGCTGATCCCAGCTCCATTAGAAACTAATTTAAAAGTAGGACTAGTCCCTTCCCAGCAGGTTCATGGGAGGATATTTTTCAGTGTTTGACCAATACCTGTACTTTTTTTGCAGTATTACAGAAGAGTATTATCCAAATCTGTATCATTTATTAATATTTTCAGATTCATTCTTTTTTTGCTGTTTCTTTTGCATGCTACAGCACCTTTAGGAATATTTTTGCTGACAGCATCATCTCTGGAAAGACCCATCAACATTCTGCTAGGGGCTGTCCTGCTAATGCTACCTGTTATTAAATTGCTTGCCTGATGCTTCTGATTTCAAGACTCTTTTTTCCCCTTTTGTTTAGTTTGCAGCCCTTTCCTGTTTGGGCTGAAATGTAACATTAAGAGCATTTGGACAGAGCAAGGGTATTTGATATTTACTGTGTATGTAAAAATGTTAACCTAAAGTAGCAGTTTCTGAGAATAAAGCATAAAAAAGTCTATTGTTTTGCCCATTTTATGAAACGACCCCAGGAGTCATTTGAAATTTGATGGGTGTGTTGTATCAAGGCCACCTTTCTCTGTGAAAATTATGCTAAATGGAGCTAAATGTGTGAACCTTCAAAATAATCACAGTTTGTGCAGGAAAGGCTTGCAGGAATTTCACAGCTGAAATCCTCAAGAACCTTTCCTTTCCACAAGCTCTAGACACTGCAGGGAAGGTTGCCCTGAAACTATCAAAGCAGCATCATACTCTCAGTTCCCCACAACCACTTCTGCACATCACTAGAGCTCTGGGTCTGGTCTATGTCAGCTGGAGCTTCCTTCAGGATCCAGCATGGGTAGCTGTTTTCTTCAAACATGGCCAGTAAAGAGATTTTTGTTTGACATTGTGTCTTGTATCACTTGTACCCTACAGACCTAGTGGCATGCTTTGTGGCAAGTCAGGGAAGGGCAGTTAGGGAAGAGTTGGAGCTGTATCTCACAAGGTTTCTCTTCTGAGTGCAACTCAGTCAGCCTGGCAGAGTCTTCCCTACCTTTGGATTTCTCCAGTGGTTCTCTGTCATGGGTCAAGGCAGGAACCCTGAAGAATGAGTATATCTCCCCTTTTCTCTGGCTATTGCCTTGCTCCTGATGTCTCTGTGCATTTAGTTGGCTCCCTGATTTATGAGGTACCTTCATTCCTGTGTGCCCTGGGACTTGTCTTTCAGTTATGGAGATGGGAAAAGGGTGAGAAGGAATTATGATGGACAGGAGACACCATGAGAAGGAGCAGAGATGGGCAGGAGGCACCTCTCTCTCATTGTCTTCTGCATGGCTGAGAAGAAGACATGAGACCCATGCAGGAATTTCTTATGTCCTTGCCCTTTGTTATGGGACTGTTTGTTCAGCATGAGACAGGTAAAATGACCCAAATCAAGGGAGGCTCTTAAACCACAGGGGAAACAGAAGAGTTGGTGCACTGGTCATATAGGACAAAATTAGTTCTAGGGATCAGGGCTTCATGGGCCTAAGCTTTGACAAATACCTAACCTACTTTGCCTCTTCAGGGCTGTTAGGTGTTTATCAGTCTTTTGGACAGCAAAGCCCTGAGCAGGATGGAGAAGTACAAACTGGGCAGGAAAAGGGAGCACTTGGGTCAGAAAGCTGGACACCTTGCCTGAGCAGAACCGGGAACAGTCTCCTGGCTTCCATCTGGCATCTAAGTCTAGATCTGTAGAGGAGGAAACAGCTCAAAGGACATTTGCAGTTGTGACTGGCTCTGGGTCACCTAAAATGGTCACAGAAATGGGACAGGTGATGGTATGTTCTTACAGACCTCTTGCCTTCTTGAAGCCCAGACTGTCTTCCCAATTGAGGCTGACATCTCTCTCCCCTTCATCTCATGACCCAAGGGGACTGAAAGCAAACAGGACTGGATCCAAGCTTAGTAGGAGTCAAGTGGAAGAGTGGAAGGTGACTTGCTCTGCATACCCAGAGCAAAGGGATTTCTACACTAGCAGATTCTGCTGGGTGTGCTGAAAGGTCAGCAATATTTCAGGTCAACCAGCCAATAGCTATTTTTGGCTCCCATTTTGCAAACACCACATCAGAAACAAAGAGTTATTTTGGTCCTTCAGGACTGCTCTGATAACTTTGCTCAGTACAATGTTAAATAACCAAACCCCACAGAAATAACAGCACTGTTTCATAATCCCATATTATCAGATATATAGAGGCACACAGGGGTGGGTGTGTGGAGGGGAGAGCTTAAATCTCTTAACGAGTATAAAGGAATATTTATATTATTCATATCATCTGAGTCCACATATTGCAGTGATTTGGAGTATTGCGTAGGTGTGCATAGAGGTGTGGATTTTTAAACAAGGCGGTACTTGTCCCAACAGGAGAAAATAGCAATAGCTGTTGTCCTCCACTGCTTTTTAGCAATGGCAGTGCACAATGTGGTTGGTGTGACAAGAAGCAGCTGAGGCACCTGCAGAGCCCCACGCCTACACACGCTGTCACCATGGCTTCCTCCACATCTGTGTTGTGGAAACACCTCCTTTGCCCATGAAAAGCCCGGTGGAAGTGGAGCGTATCGATTTGTGAGTCACTGGCAGCATCGCTACAGCAACAGCCGTGGAAAGTCCCCACTTCCAACCTTCTGTGGTTTGTGTCACACAGGACCCAAATAGGAGCAGAGTTTCTTTTGGTTAAACACTGTGGGGACTCAGGAGAGACAGTCCTTTCCCAAAGACCTTGAAAATATTCCTGGAGAAGACATATAAAGGTAAGAGAAAGGGAGACTTATAGTGTCCAGTTTACGGCTGGAGAGCTTAAGCACAGAGACCCTGCAGACCACCTGCTCTGCACCTATCTCATCCAGTGCATTTTTTAAAAATTGCTATCTAGGTCTCAAGGAACCACCTGTATTTTCAAGCATGGTCTTCATTCTTCATGGCAGGTGATCACCACATGGAAAAAATCTGCTCCAGAGCGTTCAGATGGTAGCAGTGACAAACTGACCTCCGTGAGGAACATGGAGGAGAGAGATGTCCGGTGAGAGCTGGACACTTGGGTGCTGCATTCCTCTGATTACCTGACAGTTGTGTCAGGGAGGCTGGTGCTGGAGTGAGTCATTAAGCCAAGACATCCTGAGCACCAGTCCTGAGCCAACAGTTCATCTTTTTATTAGGCCCATCTTTCCAGTCCTCAGAAGGCTAAAGGGAGATCTCCTTTCTCTCTTGTCTTGTCTGACTACTAGCTGGTGGTTATGGAGAGGAGGCAAATGTTTCTCAGATGTGTACAGTGAAAAGGCAGAAAGTGACAGTCAGATACTGCAGCAAGGGATAGGACATAAGGAAAAAACCTTCTCCAAGAGGCTGGTCAAGCAGGAGAGCAGAAGCCCAGAGAGGGCATGATGATTCTATCATTGAAGGTGTTCAAGATTCAGTAGGTTACAGCCATGGGCAGCCTGCTCTACCACCAAAGACAGCCATGCTTTGAGCAGGGGTTGGACCAAATATAGTCTATAGATCATTCCCAGTCTAAATTATTCCACGTATTTTTGGAGTTTAAAAAGGTCACAGTCATGCTACCCACCCTGTCTGAATGGCTCAGTGCTTTCCCCGGGAGGCAGCATTAGGATGAAGCCATCACTTTCAGACCCAGGGGCTCAGCTGTCTGATGCCCACAGTGGAATGTGAGGAAGCCTCAGGAGTTTTCACGTCTGCTGAGGGGATCTGATGAACGTTTCCTGCCTCAGAGGTGATTGCTCTGTAAAACACTAGAGAGTTGTGAGGCTGCAGTTTATTTTCAACACTGTAGAAAGCAAAACATTCCTACTGCACTTTGCATGCAACATCAAACAGCTGCTCATCTAAGAAGGGAAGAGAAAGCCCCTGTAGGCTGCTGCTTAGGGCACCCAGCTGGAAGGTAAGTGGGAATTAAAAAATATTTGGATTCGCTAGAGCAAGGGTTGAAATCCTGGAGTCTCCCTTTCCCTGTCCCGAGATCTCCCCAGATACCAGCCCCTGAGCTGTGCTCTTTCCAGCTGACTTGGTAGAGGTGAGACCCCAAAATACCTTTCCCTGATGGGTGAGGTAGCCCCTCCATCCTGATGGGAGGAGAGGAAGGCATCACAGAGCAGGCTTGAAATGGTGGGGGAAGGTGGGCTTCCAAGGTGGTGCCACTGACTTGGGGTTTAGTGCTCACTAGATCACATTGTCTCACATTTCCATCACATGGAGACATGAGACTATCAGACAATCTCAGTTTGTTTTTTCCCAAAGGATGTTCTGAGCCCTCTGTGCTGCAGAGGACTGACTGAAAATGCAGCAGCTCCCCTCTTTCCCTGCTGTGAAAAGCAATTAGGGAGCTCAATTCCACTTGTTTTAAATATTCTAATTTTAAGCCAGTTGTAGAACTTTTGAACACCTGGAGTTGACAGTCCTACAGCCCAGAGGTCCTTGTGCCTAGACCACCCAGCCTTTGCAAATGTCTGCACAGATACATGTGTCCTCAATTTGTGATGTATTTTGCAAAAGCTGTTTCAATTTCTTGAACCAGGCACTCGATACCTTGAACATTCACATTCCTGAGCACTGGCTTCTTTTGGAGCATTCATGTGCTTTTTGTCTGTGTGATGGAGAGGCTGCTGTCACTCGGTCAGAGAGAAGATAATATATGCAGTTGCATATTTGGGTTGCTCATCTTCTGGAGTGTTGAACAGACTTCCTACATGATGCCTCAGTCCTTTGTTCAACTTTCAAAATGAATATCCCAGAGAGGTCGGCATTTTCTGGCTTAAATAGACTTTCAAGCACAATGAATCAAAATGGGGATGATTTTTGAAGCACTTGTATGGGAAATTTATGGCTTTGCTTCTTCCAAGATGAAAAACCTGATGTAGGCTATAAATTTACTTTAAGGTTTGCCTTTAAAACTCAGCTTGTGGCTTCTCCTGGGAAACAGGACAGGTAGGTATAAATCAGCCTGTGCTAAATGGAATGGCTAAGACTTCAGGAAGAGAGATCTGGTTCAAAGGCCCTGTTCTTTGTTAAGCTGACCTCAAACCCAGTGTTATCATTTCACTCTGTGTGGACAAGACCCTCTTCCATGAGTTTAATAGAGCTTCCAGCCAGGTGAGACGGTGTAAATAGGAGTAGAGTTAACTTGCAACGAGGCTGCAGGCTATGAAGCCCTGCTTGGAGCACGCCAGCGTATTTCCACCTGTGCCAAGAAAAACAGAGAGGTTTTTCCCAGTACTGACCAGAGGGAAGAGCAGGATAAGCTGGTTTGAGTCAGCATGAGAGGCTGGGTACCCCATTACTCACACCCAGCCTTGGCTACCCCACAGCCAGTGATGGTAGCTGCAGTGAAAGCAAATCCTGAAGTGTTCTGCTGGGACAGAGAGGAAAAAAATGTTAAACTGCTATGGAGAAACAATCCCATGTTTATTCCTGGTTAGTGTACATCGATACATGGCTGCTGACAGGTTATTTTGGTAAAAAAGGCAAGATCTCACTCTGTGTCCCTCATCCTGCTGCCTACTCTGCATGGGTGGAGTTTCACTGAAATCGGCTGGAGCCCTTCCACATACAGCAAACGGTAGGATTAGCAGCAATGTTTTGCAAATATCCTTCTTACTCAAATAGCCTATTAACTGAAATGCTCCATTAAACTGTGATCAGTAAGAGGGTTGGTTTATTTTATAGTTTCTATGGTGAATGGTGTGTTTCTGGAAGCCGGGCTAGGTATTTTTTTCCTTCACTTGGAAACACTGTGTGGAAAAAAGTGGAGATTGAAACATGTTCTTCTGGGAAAAAACATAATTCCTTTTGCACATTTGATAACAGAAATTCATTTGCATGATTCTACAGGCTGGGGGCTAAATTGCATGGCTGGTTGATTGCTCAGCAAGATACAGAGTAGCCACAAAACCAGATGCAAGTTCAGAAAACAACTGGGCATTGCCTGTGTTTGCATCTCTGGTGAGCCACCACAGAGCAGAGGTTGTCATACTGGGTGCTGGGCAGTGCTGGGACTGAACACCACATGAAGCAAATGTCAGACGTGGAGCTGAGAGGCAGGTCCCATCATAGTCCTGAAGAAAAGTTTGCTGTCTGTCCCTCTCCTCTGTAGCCTGGAGCAACAGCTCAAGCCAGTCCCAGAGGGGCTCCAGGGGTGTCACCAGCATCTGCTGATGACTCTGGTGCGGGGCTGCTGCCATTGTGTCAGCCCCTTTGGCAGATGGGGATGAAGATAAGGCAGAGCAGAAAAGTGTTAGGTACAAGTGGGCTGTGAAAGGGTGCCAGTTCAGTTTGGTAGCACTCATGAAGGGCTGAGCCAAGGTACCTGCTTGGGGCAAGCAGCAAGGTTACTGCCAGCAGCAGGAGTTGGCCAACCATGTCTATAGCTGCAGGTTTGGCTCCTCAGCTCTCTCTTGGCTGTTCACATCCAACACAGGGAGCTGTGTCCTGGAGAGGAGAGATGGGTGTGTAGCAGCATTAGGGATGGCTGGTAGGAATGTAGAGTATTTGAGCTATTTTGCTTTTTGTGTATAAAGCTCAGCATCAGCACCAGAACTGCAACACAAAAGCAAATGTCAAAAAGGAGAAGAGTCAAGGACTGAAGAGTAACAGCTTCTGGTAACTACAGGCATGTGTCCACCCATTAGTTTGAAGAGAAACCCTAAATCATGCTGGCCTCACAGTAGCTTATATGCAAACTGCAACTGTCTCCAGCAGCTGCAAGTGAAAAGACTGTTGTCATACTCATGTTCTTTTATCACGTCTTGTCCAATTTGCCAAGCAGCAGTGTTCAGTGTCACATTGTGTGGGCATTAAAAGTATTACTTGGCAGTCTTTTTAATTTTAAACATTTCTGAAATGCTAGACCTATACATTTCTGCTTTTAGGCTTTGGGTGACGAGAAAAAAATGAAGAGTGTCACTGCTTTTAACCTCATATCATCTCAGTGCCGTGCTCTTAGCAGGGGACACTTAACAACTGCTTAGCAACATTCCTGCTGCCCTGAGAAGAAGCACCTGTCCTGTGGGACACTGTTTTCTGGACCAGACTCCACCGATGAGTCCCACAGATGTACACAGCTATGGATGTCAGATGTGAAAATGCAGAGCGCTTTGCTGTAAGGAAAGGTAGATACTCCCAGGAGAGTAAAGACAGAGGGGTTGAAAATTTGTGGACTGAACATACACGTCTCCTTGGCTTCAGCCCAGATAGATGAAGTGGCTATGCCTAGGTTTGTGGTGAAACAGGAATCAGAACGGAGGTCTGGGGACTCCTACAAGAGACACTTCCCCTCCCCCATTAAGCCATCTTCTCCTGAATCATTTATGGATGTTTTGAGGCTGCTTACAAAGTTCAGAGGCACTAGGCTCAAGAAGAAAGTGCAGAGAGGCATTGCATGTGCTGTCAGCCCCCCACCAGTGTGTCCATCTGCTCTCGTGCACTAATGAAGACCTGCTGGGTGATGCCTTTCAGGAAGCTCCAATCTTCAGGGCCTTTTGCATTAATCTTTAATATGCTCTTTGTGTGTTTGTCATGTAGGAATTCAAAGACAGAAAATAAGCTGCTTAGCAAAGATGGGGCATATTCCACTCCAGGCTGTGGGACAGATTTACCATACTGGTGCAGAAGAGACGAACTCTGGCTAATGTGCCCCTCTGCAAAATATTTCCAAGCAGGAGATAGAGGCACATCAGCACCATGAGAGATCCCATCATGAGCTTTTTAATCCTTCCTTTGTTTGAGCTGTCTGATGTCTTGAAGAAGACACAGCTTTTGAGGAAAGTTCTCAGTCAATGCCCACCACAGCTGCCAAGAAATGTACAGCAGATGAACAGGGCCACAACCACTTCAAAAGTAAGCCCAAATAACAGTCCAAATTCCAAAATTTTGTGTAATGCCCATCTTGAAGTGGGTCCACAAAGTCGAAGGAATTACTTCTATACATACCTGATCTCAGAGGAACATTGAGTTGGAGCTTCATGAGCAGAACTTCACCAGACCTAGCCTAGCAGCATGGACACAGCTGGGGTTGGTTTACACCTTTCTGATAGAACCTGAGTATCTGCATTAGCTATTTTCATGTTAGATATCAGAGATTCCTGGTCTTTCGTGTGCAATTGGTCCAGAGCATTTTGCTTTGAGTTGGTAGAAACTCAATTACTCAGAGGGGATTGGTATCATTCAAGATTAAGAAATAAATCCACAGAGAAAAGGTCTAGCTTAACTACGGAATAATTCAGTGTACAGAGTGTTACGTATTCCAGGTAGCCTGTAGAAAGACCAGCATATACAAGTTTTCTGTGTCAGTGCTAGCACATCCAGTCCTGATAAAACTCAACCTGTGAATTCTAACCATGGTCTTAAAGTCTATTAAAATGCGCTGAAAAGGAAGGTGACATTGTAAAACAGAATATATAGTGGTGCCTTGTAAAGCCTGGAATATCAACATGAGTATCTTGAGCACAGTGCAGTAAATCTGGAGTGGAAATCAGCTCTTCCACTTTCTTCTGAAATCTTTCTCTGGAGCAGAGCTTGATGGTCACTCTAGGAATGTCTAATATTTGATGTTTGGCATCATATGCTCTGTGCCAGCATGTCTCATTCAGTTTGTGTGTTTAACTTGTATAAATTTACTACTCTGCAGTGTTACAGCACTTACCAATCTACCTACTGCGATGCCTTGCCTATAGCATATGTTGCTACAGAAGCTCTGTTGTTTCTGAACACTCCAGGCACGATCACATTACAGCAATAGCTGTATTCTGCTCTGGTGCAAAGCACGGGCCTTATCCTGCTGCCTGCAGTCAGGCTTCTGCTCAGAGCTTGCATCCTCTTGTGTTCAAGGCACAACAAGTGTTGCCTGTGGAATTCTCCTGAGTAAGAATAGTTCCTCAAGCAGGAAGATTTTGCTAAAATGTAGCAGCATCTGGTTCTCATTTTGGGAATCGGTCGTTTATCCAATTTTCTAAGACCGAGACACAAGAGGTCAAATGACTTCAGCTCAGGCATTGAGTTGGTGGATCAAGATATTCTTGGTTCTCTCCTTTTGCCAGTTGATGTTACAAACCGATACAAAAGACAGTTTCCAGGATTAACACAGTATATTGCCTGTCTCTTCTCCTGTAACCCACGCACACTCATGTAGTAAGGCTCTGTAAGATCACACCTTGGTGTTTTCTCAAGCTTGTATATGTTTTCTGACTAGATATGTGTGCTGGATTTAGCCAACCCCCCACGTAAGTGCTGTACTCCATCTAGGTCATTTGCACAACAGTTTTTATTGTGAATCTGGACTAACAAGCACAGCTCTTGTCAGAGTTCTGCATGGCAGAAACACTCTATGTCTTCATCTGGATGCATGTGAGCTTTTCTGGAGGGGAAGAAAAAAAAAAGAACAAATTAGTTAATTTGTCTATGGCTTTCCTGACAACTCAGGAGTAACCAGGGAAGGTAATTGGAGACTAGAGCTGTTGGGCAGCTCTTGGACCATTTCACCTGACTCCTTTGGTCTCAACTCACGCTCAGCTTGGTCCTGGGCACCTGCAGTGGAGAACACAGCAAAAACCTGCAGACTTTGTCCTTGTCAGAGCCAGCTCGCCCACCCGCTGGCTCTGCCAGCAGCCCCATTCCCAGGCAGGCTGCAGAGAGGAGTGTGGCTGTGGCAGCAGGGACAAGGGTGACATGCCAAAAGCTGTCCCAGAACAGGGCAGGTGCAGCCCAAGCCTCGGACAGGGTATGGACAGACACCTCTGTGTTGGTACAGGCACTGCAGGCATCTCCTGCTGGCTTCCCCCCACTGCAGGGAACCATCCTGTTCTCTGCCCAGAGTTTGTTGCTGTAGGTGGGGTGCAGGTGTTCCCAATACCAAGCAAATAAAAGGCTGTTTTACCCTAAAGAGTTTAAAATGGAATCACTCAGAAAGCAAGCTCTGGCTCGGTTACGTTCCTGGTTTTCATGTCCCAAACCAGAGGCTGGGCTATGACAAAATTACCTACTGTGGAAACAAGGTAATTACACGTCTGGGTTATTTGTGAGTTGAAATTTGCTGAAATGAAATGCAAGCACCTAAGCAATGCAGTTTGCTGTGGTGTTCAAACAGTGAGGCACCTCCAGCAGCACTGCTACTCAGACACGCTGTGGCTCAGCATGCTGAGAAGGGCACACATCACCCTTAGAAACCAGAATGCAATAAAATCTGTACTGATTCAGAGAGCTGGACTTGCCTGGGACTGTGGCTTACTGTGATAAGCGCCATCTCTTGCTCTGCTTATTTCAATATATTGCTAAGCATTTCTATAAGGCAGAGGTTTAAAATACCCTCATCTTATTGCTCTTTTCTTCCCCTCAGTACCCAAAGTCATCCCTCAGCTGAAGTGGACCCAGAGCAGTGCCAGCAATTTTAGAAGATTTCTATCACTGGATCTGTAAGCCAGGTTTATACCCACACATCAAAACTTTGTATTGTTTTAACAGCTTCTTTTTCTTAGACTTCATGTGAAAATCATACATGTGATTTCTAGCGGGACAGCAGCTCACGCTGAGGCAGCAAATGATTTTCTAGTCTTAGTTTGAATCACCCTTGGAACAAGTCTTAGCTCTGCACGTACAATCTAGGCCAAAAAGAAAAAAAAGGGGAAAAAAAGGGTGTGGAAAAAGACACAAGGCCCTTTGTCCTTTCTGGAATTTGTTTAAAACCTCAGGGATGAATAAGGCCCTTTATTTAACCCAGCCTGGCTATAAATAGGAAGCAGCACCTTAGTCTCTGTGTGAACTGGATTTGGTCCAAAGAGAGACCTTGGGCTAGAAGGAGGGTGCTGGGGTCAGCAGAAGTCAAACAGCTGCTTTGCCTCTGCTCAGTGTTTTCTGGTTGTGCTTTAAAGGACCAAGTCCTCTGGGTGTTTATCATCCCAAACCCCATCTTATTTTTGTTTTCTTATTCCTAATACAGCAAAGTTGCTTTCAGTGCAGTGAGAGTGACTGTTCATTCCTGTGGTACCTTGAAGGCTCTTCCCCATCTGCAGACACCCTTTGCAGGAGTGGGATCAGTTCCTGTACCCCCAGAGGACGTCAACCCAGCACCTCTGGGGTGCAACACTGGGCCAAATTATTCAAAACCAGGATGGACAGGGACCTGAGGAGATTTAGAGAAACCTCTTCTGCAGCAGGTCCCAGCCCTTGGGCTCGTGAGGAGGGGATGATGAGATGCCCCAGCAGCATGTGTGTCCTGCTGGGGAACAGCAGGGCTAGTGGCTGGACAAGGCCACTAAGAATTAAAAAACAACCCTGCTGCTTCCAGACCTGGTGCATTCCACAGCCACATGGAGACCATTTTTGCGTCCAATTCATTTTGTTCTGCCTCAGTTGCAAATTTGGGAGAGGAAAAGTTAGTTGCTTCTCCCCACACACCCAAGCTCGATACCAGTGAAACAGCACCTGAGTGGTTGGTTTGTCTCATGTCCAGTTAATTTTGTTCTGCCAGTTCACCAGCCTGAAGAGCTCATCCAGGAGGACGTATGGGACTGCCAAGGGAAGGTCGGGTCTACGAGATAGGTGCCTGTGCCATTTCTTCCTGCTCAAATCATTGTCAGCAAGTAGTTAACAGCAATAATAAATTATTCTTCAGTTTCCAGCACTGTGGTATCTGGAGCTTTCCCCAGCTCCTGGGTCTGGCTGTACGTCCCAGCAGCATCCCAGTCTCAGGGGTTTTCATGGCTTCACCGCCTACTAAATAGCAATGTGTGGGGGTACAGCAGTCAGGGATATGGAGGACACGTGGGTATGTGACAATATCCAACCTCTGTTTCATAAATTAAATGACTAATTCATAAAGAGAACTTGTCACACTCCAGGAGCCATGCTGAAGCTGAATGCCAGCTTGATTGCAAACATCTATTCAATGGCTGGACTCACTGCAATCACGGGCATTTTAAACACATTTCCTTTGGTGTGTGGGCCTGAATTGTCAGGCAGGGTGAAAAGATCCTTGTCCTTCATAGTGCAAGGTCTGGGGTCTGAAAGCTGGGCATGAGTAGAGCAGCCACAGGTCTATGTCCCCAGATTCCTGGAGGCCTCTACTCCTCTGCTCCTGCCCACCCTGCTGGGAACAAGGAAGGTCTCTGCCAAGGAAGTCTGCTAAGGTTAGTTGTGACATTTTTGGATACTCCAGGGCAAAAATTTTGAAGAAAATGGAGGAAAATGTTTTAGCAGCTTTCTTAGAGGGGAAAAAAATGCAACTTTTTAATGTTTCAAGGTTTTTTTTATTTTATTTTTTTAGAGAAAGGGAAGAAACTTTATTAAAATCCTACTTTTCCAGAACTGAGTGAATTTAAACTTTGGAGAGTCACTGTCTCTGAAATGAAAGCCACAATGTGTTTTCAAAGACAAAGGGAAGGGTGTCCTGCTCTAATTTGGGGTGGAAGCAGTGCATATGAGTAACAGCTTTTATACCGTGAATGTGAGGGATGTGCTGTTAGTTACGGGAGTCATGGCTCCCTGTAGCTGCCAGGGATCACCTTTCTCCACAAAAGAATTCACACAAATATTGGATTTGGAAGGAAAAGGAAAAATAAAGAAGATGGTAAAAACACAAATTGGGATTTATTTCATTATGACGTGACATTTCTCAGTTTAACTTCACAAAAGCCAGTTTCCATCTCTTACTTGGGGTTTAAATAAAGGCTAATACCTCTGAAAGTGTTGTTGTCTCCTTTAGATAGGAGCAGTAACCAGAATACATCTAAAAGAAAGAATGACTAAGCAGATGTCTGATTAATGATACATGAAAATATGTCATATATCTCAGTGGGATAACATTAAATGCTCCTGAGAATCCAGTGGATTTAGAATATAAATGTTAGGAACAAAACAACGGTGTTCCCAGGCTCATCCTGTATCACTGATTGCAGATAAACTCCCCCTGCTCTTAGACTCAAGGAAATAAACCAGCCAGGACCAGCACAGGCACCAGCTGAAATCACATCCCCTGGAACTGTCAGGTAGCATCTGTTGCATCCTTATGCGGCTGAACACCATACACCATGGTGCCTAGGGAGCTGAGAAGGAGGCAGTGTCAGCCCCTCTACCACCCCATCCCTAGGGCAATACATGCCTGGACATGAGATTTTCCATGCATGGTGTGTGAAAACCCCTGTGCTGAGTGACATGAAGTGTCAGGTTTGCTCACACTGCAGTGCCAAAGTTAGGTTCATCACTTCCAGCCTGGGATTCAGAAAATTTCCCTGCCCATTCCACCACTGCCCACCAGCACAGCGTTGAGCAGCAGGTCCCCAGTCCAGCTGGGGAGAAACTGGCTTTGACCCCAAGCAACGCTTTTTGCCATGCTGATATACCCATCTTGGTGAGAAGCAGCTGCTTTTCAACTGGGAAAGTAAAAGGGAATCACCCTCCAGTTATGTGATCCTTTGGTTTTTTGGTAACTCGACATTTTGGGAACATATTGGTTGTTCGGTGACAGACTATCTCTGCCTCTCATCTCTTCTACCACACAACTCTGCTCTCCTCACACAACACATAGGTTTCTAGTAATGAGAGTTCCTGCTGGGCTCCACAATAACCTTTCCAGACAAGGTTACAAATGTGCATTGCATTAAAAGGTGAATGAAGATGAGCCAACCAGCTCAGCAGGCAAGGCAGGGTACAACCCTGGGATGAAGGGGCTGCGACAAGCAGAGCAGCGAGAAAATCCCACGACAGAAGCAGTGAGCACTGAGCTGCCTGCTCCAGGAAGGGCTCAAAGGTGAGAGACACAGACAGCAACTGCCACTAATGTAAATCTGAATTTATCTTTGTGGGATGGATGTGAGTATTTGCATGCTGTGGGGCAAAGGCAGGCTGAGAGTGGGCTTCGTTCCCTGTGTTAGTGGTAGGACAGCGGCACAAGTAAACCTTTGCATTTTTAAACCAAGACACCACAGGTACACAACATCTTCCAATCGGTCCAGTATAGGCATTTAATAGGCTAAATGGTGTAATACATCTACAGGACATACATTAGTCGAGTATTATGTACAGGTGGCATTTTACAAAATTAGAAAGAACTGAAATAGAGCAAAATCCAACAATGTCTTACTCCATAAAACTTCCTTTCTGCACTACATGAAATATTCTACAAGCTAGACTAGAAAAATATGACTGAATGTCTTTTTTTTTCCCTTTTTAGTTTCTACAAAGCTTTTAATCCAGAAAAAAATACAAAACAACTATTGAGTTTATTAGGGAGACAACACTTGCACACAGACAAAGTAAGTGGACATTCATAGGCCTGCGAGTTGAATAAATAGGGCTTGTTTGTATAAAACAATTTTCTCTCTGTCTTGCTCTCCTATTTTAGGGCCTCTGGCCCATGTTCAGAAAAATAAAAAAAGGAGTTTGGCTTTGCATGGTTGTTAAACTGAGGCCACACGGCTTTAGGAGAAAGTTATAGTTTGAAGCATCCATTTGCTTCAGGTAAAATACTTCAAGAGAGCAGCGTGAAAGAGGGAAAAGGAAAGAGAGGAGCAATTCGGTTGGAAGGAGTAAATTTGACATTTCTACATGGGCTGTATCTTTATGTACTAGGATGAAAGAAGTACTGCTGCTTGGCTGTTTTTCAGGGTGTACATAGAATTTTCTAGTTTCTTTGGAAAACTTATTTAGGGAAGTGCCATTGACCTCAGATGGAAATAGGATAAGGGCCATCCAGAGCAGGAAGGGAGGGAGCGTCTGAAAGCAGATAGAGAGCACATAAAATTGGGGGAAGTGTTTCAAACAACTGTTTTTCCTTTTATAAAGCACGAAGCAAATTAAGTGATATGTCTAACATAATTTCTTACAGAGCTGGGCAGACACAGATTGAAAGGAAATCACACAGCTAAAAATATGTCGTCACCGTCGTCGTTTTTTCCCCTAGAGCTCTGTAAAACTCCTGATGGTCAATGCAAAAGCAGCATTTAAAGAACACCTCGCATTTGCCCAGCTGCCTCACCAGCACGGCTTTCCTCCTGCCACAACCAGCTGCAGACAGGTCCTAACCAGGGACCTCCTCTCTCTGCTCGTGTGCTACCCAAAAATGTAGCTTGAGCTTGTTCTTGCTTTGTTGGCTTTACCAGAAATCTCACCAGCGAAGGGGGTGACAGGTACGGTAGGCAAATTTAGGAGGTGCTCTTAAAACCTTCGGTTACCCTGGTGAAATTCGTCGTTCTAACCAGAATCCCAACTCATCCAACAAAATAACTCTGGGACAGTGTAGGTAAGAGACTCTACATCAAGAAGGCAAAACAGATTGTTATATAGGTTGAGAGAGCAAAGGTTAGCTTAAGTATCACATTATACTGTACTATACTGCTTATAAAAAGGGTTCTAGATCCCAAAGACCCCAAATAATGAGCTATAGTTTTGTACATAAATTAATGTTGCTTTGAAGTAAAATAGTCTCTCTCCTTTGTATTAAACTTTCATTGCACAGAATTCTTTGTAAGTAAATATATTAAATTTGGTTGCTAAGAAGATATAAACTTATCTTATTAATACATCTGGCCGGTAAATTTTATCCACCACCACCATCATACAATTAAAAGTTGTTAGAGAAAATTATTACTGGAGAAAAGAAAGCACTTGGAAGTCAATTTAAGAGTTAACACTGGAAGAAATCCTTTTGTTTTGTTCCACCTACAGCAAGTGGCTTCTTCCGGCTGCAACATTAATTGGAAATACAGACCCCATCCAGCCCAGCAGAGATGGAGAAAGCCAACTTTGTGGCTTATGGGACACTCACCACTGACACAGTCAAACCCTTTTGAGTACATGCATTATGTGTCTCCACCAACACTGTCTGAAGGGTAGCGTTTTGGGCTGAGATCAGTTTTCCTGGGATGGTGGGAGGGAGTCTCTGGGAGGTCCCCATGCAAGAACAAGTCCATGCCTGTCAAAATGTCCCCCAGATCCTCACAGAAATTCCACTGGAGGCCCAAGGTGTCCACAGACAGCTTGTTCCACTGTAATCTCTGGTCTCCAGGAGGCAGCCATGTAATCAAAGCCGAAAGGCCATGCTGCCAGCGAGGCCACCCCCCAACACACACTCACACTGGCAGCCCTGCCGGCTCTGCCCTCCTCCACCCCCTCCTACTGCTGGTGGCTCAGCAGGGACCTGGTTTCTGGTGAAATGGAGGGCAGCTTTGGGCCATGCTATGGAGACTGTCATCCTCCACCACCACCGCCCAGCTCCAGTTGAGGGAGGAACAGCTGGGCCTCTGCACCTACATTATACACAAAACATACCAAAAGAAGAACTGCCACAACAGTTTCTATTAATAAGGTGGGACAAATCCAGCTCTGGCAGAAGCGGGTGTCCTCTCACTGACTCCAAGGGAGAGGAGCGCGCACTATGCCATAGAGGAACCTGGGCCTGAAGAGCGCATGAACCTGACCAAGCCTACGACAGACAGCCTCACTCCACAAACACCAGCAACTAGCTAATCCACTTCGACAATGTACAGCGAAAAAGCATTTCTGAAAGGCATGAGCCTCATTGAAAAGGCAGCTGAAGAAAAGGCTGGTTCATCTGAATTTGCACAGGTTAGCCAAAGGGAGAGAGAGCTGCTCTGGGCTGCCCTGGGGCAGCAGCCTGCAGGCAGATCTTACACTTGTGTCTCTGTACAAAAGTTACAAAATCAAATGGTGATGTTATATTACATCTATTGTCCATAATATCACAGTGCTAGTTTTAAATGGCTAAAAACAAGAAACGTTTTAGATTTAAGACATCCCTCCTGTAGAAATGTAACCCCTTTGTCCTGCTGTTGATACCTGAAAGCAGCCTTGCTTGAAAAAGGTAAAACCAATGAAATGTGCTAATTTAAATTAGGAGCATTTTTTTTCCTTGATAATCTCATATTTCCTAACACGTCTCATTGTTTCCCAAGGAAAAATTAAACAAATAATATGAATCCCAGCCTGAAAATCAAAATGCTGAAAAGAACAGTTCTAAAGCCCAGACGCTTCTTACCAGGTACTAACTAAATAAAACCCTTGCAGATTTAAATACAGATTACTTTGACATGTCTTCAGAGTGCGTTAGCTTCCCAACAACATTCATAATGAAGTTTCACTTCTGAGGCCATGGAGTCCCTACTCATCCTCTTCAGTTCTGCTTTCCAGAGTATCTGTACTGTCTTCCACTTCTTGAGCTGGGTGCGCTGAAGTATCTGCAAAAAAATGGCTCATCAGTATTTATTTCCCCATACGGGCACAACAGCCTTCATTCAGTTCCCTGCTCCACTAGACAGTTGATCTGTTAGGGGGATCAAACCTGACATGAGCAATTTACCCTACTTGCAAACCAGTAGTTTAACCCAGAGTAGGGAACTCTGAGTACATCACAGTCTCACTTCACAAGGGACTTGAGACCTGAGAACAGCTATTAGTGAGATGAAGTGACAATCCCTACAGACACTACTGCAGTGGGAGGACTATCTGCTGTCTTAGTGAAATCTGCCCATACTGTCAGTCCTGAAGACATGAGTCCTAACATCAACACACAAAACCAACACAGAGGCCATAACGTGCAGCCTGGAGGTCAGGCCATTGGGTTGTCTCATATTTCTTCTTGAATGATCAAACCCTGTGGTTACCACCACAAAAATGCCAACTGGAATAGCAGGTGATTTGACACTTCAAGATCAGACCATTTGTCATCTCCTCTTTGTAAGTGAAGGGAAGGCGCATCTTGCACCCCACCCTGGCAGCTGTCTCTAAGCGTCTGGGTGGCAAATGTTGGTGCACTGAAATGGAAATTGTGCCACTCTAAGAGAAAAGGGGATCATTGAGATTAAAAAAAACCCATAAATAAATAGACCTGTTCCACACTGGAGCACTCACTGTGCAAGCTACACCCCAACAACCTCTTATCTTTAGTCATATTTACCCTACAGTGGTGCTGCAAGTCCTACCTACACACTGTGAGTTTCTTTTACATTAATGAACTCCTGGGACACTGTGATGCTTTGACAATGTGCTGCTGATAAACACTTTGCTTCTAGGCTAGAAGATTGGGAGGTAGATATATGATACTGAGCAGCATTACTGTTTCCTAGAGTGAACTGCTGATGTGCAGTAAAATGCCTGTTGGCTACATGAGTGACCAGGACTGAGACTACAAGGAAAAGCTACAAGGACGTTTTCAGTCCATGGGACTCCCTTTCCAGTGCAGGTGTTTTTGGGCACCTTCAAGCACCTACTGGCATTTGGTACACAATTAACTTTGAAGCATGGCATGGCCTGAAACTGCTATTTTCCTGTGGGGAAAAAGGGTGAAATTTACTCATTACCTTCCAGATCCATCTGCTGCTGCTGCTGCTGCTGGACACAGGCTCTTTGGTCACCATGATGACCCTTGTCTTCTGCTGATTTCAGGTCATCAGGCGGCCAGCGCAGCTCCCCACTCTCTACCTCCCCGGACTCGGTCGGCTCCACCACGATCGACGGCAGTCTTTTGGACAGCTTGGGGTACTTCTCACGTGAATCTGGGAAGGCCTGGTGAGACACATAGGTACGTGCCTGTCAAAGTCTTGTCCAGGGATGCATATTCAGAACAAACAGAGTACACCTCTGTCTTAGCACGCTTTCTACATCTGATGCACTCCCATGCCCACCCTTCAGACTGGTGCAGGGCAGTAATCCTGCTCAGGGAGGATTTCAAAAGTGGCTAAATCCTGATCCTTGCCAGCCAAGGGTGGGTGCAGAGGGGCTATAGGTCTCAGCACACTCTCTATACATGCTGTGCCTCGCTGGGCAAAAAAAAGACTTTGCTCACCAGCGTGCCAGGCAGACGATTGCCTTGGCTCATGTGACCCGACATGTGTAGCAAAACCCAGAGATTTAGGTGACAAAATTAATCTAAGTGTCATCAAACACTTGTGTTTCAGTTCTGGTGGGGTTTAGGACACAGGGGTCATTGCTGTAACACTAAGCTAAATGGCTGCTGCAGCCCTGCTAGCTGCTATCCTTTTACTCTGATGTGATACTCATGTTTTCTTGTGGTGACAGTTTATTAAGACACCACCATTCTGCAGAGCTATTTTCTGTAATGTAAACCACTGTACTTTATGATGCATTCATGCAAAACAGGCAGCCCCAGAGATCATCTTTAGACAGAGGATGGTGCCAGCTACTATTTTCATTTGTTGAGCTGAGGCTGCAGGTCAAACACTGCGCAGTGATTAGAGCTTGAAGCTGAACTAGGTCTTTTTAGTGAAGGATATTGTAACACATAAAAGTGCTTTCCTGTTTTCAACATCGCTGCTTCATTTAAATCTCTCAGGCAGGGTACTTTGTTTTGGAATGTGTGGGGTTTTTTTCCTGGAGTTTTTTGTTTGGGTTTTGGATTTTTTGAGGAAAGAATAATTTCAGCTCCTCCAGGATGTTACCATAAGACAAACGTGTTTTGCAGAAACCTTATCTCCTGGCTTCTCTCACTTCCACACACCTGCACTCATGGGTTGTAAATTTCTCCCTGCTAGCTGAGATTTATTTTATTTTATTTTATTTGTAACAATAAAATTAAGGTGCAGACTAGGGGCCTGAACTGAGGGTTGAGAGCAAGAACCATCCCCGTTTAACTCCAGGCACTGCCATGGGTTTGGTGTGTACTGGTGGAAACCTCTGCACACACCTGCAACATGCTCACCGCTGAATCAGGGTCTCTGGTTAGACGGAGCTCTGCTGGTAGTGAGCCAGTCTCAGCACAGCTCAGGCTACGAGCACAGATGAAATCCAGACAGTCCCTAACCACCTTAAGAGTGGGCACATCCCCCAGGACATTGCCAGGGACCTGGGGGTGTCATAACCCACATGGAAGTGTTTGCTCCATGGCTTCTGCAACCTTCCTTCATCCCAACAGCTGCTCTCTCTGAGAGCTGAGGGTCAGTTGTCCCATTTGGCATCAGAGCTGGTAGGAGGATGCAAGCCCTTGGGAAGGGCAATTCTCTTCCTGTGTGAGCAAGCACATTTTGTCGTTGCTGTGATGCCTGTATCTGCATGGCTGGAGATAGGAAAGAACAATAGATCTCATCCTTATGCCCTCGCACCCCATGGTCGTGTGGAGATTCATTACGCTTTGTAAATATGCAGGAAGGTGATAAATGTTGTATAGTATTGCTAGTGTTGCATAGTGAGACACAATTAAGGAGTTTCTTTTGTGAGAGAGCCCCTTCAGTGCCACTAGACCAAGCGAAGCATTGAAGGTAAACCTTTCTATTGCCTCCTGGAGCTGCACCCACATGGGCGTAACTCCTGATCAAGCTATGCTGCTC
Organism: Porphyrio hochstetteri; assembly: GCA_020800305.1. Taxonomy (NCBI): domain Eukaryota; kingdom Metazoa; phylum Chordata; class Aves; order Gruiformes; family Rallidae; genus Porphyrio; species Porphyrio hochstetteri. The sequence continues at coordinate 59,977,103 of CM036908.1, read as the reverse complement.
ATGCTGCCTCAGAAAAGTTCTCCCCAACTTCCCATTACGCAGCCTCCTACTGAGCTGTTTACAACTTGGAAAGACATTTCCATGGCAGCTGTCTTAACTGGGAGGAATTTTTAAGAAGCTGTTATTTCCAAATGTAATTCAAGGTAAAATCTCCTTGGTCAGGACAGGTCCAGAGACACTCCTCTTGAGACCTGTGGTGGAGCCCAGATCCCTGGGCCTCGTAGCTTGGCTGGCAGAAAACCACCATAAAATTGGGGTAAAATTGCCTTGGGCTGCACACTCCTGTGACAGTGACCTCTTACCTTGGCCTCTGCTCAGCCTGCTCGGGTGACAGAGGGCTGTGCGATGGCCGCCCTGTTCCCAAGGCTGTCAGCAAGCTCTGGATGAGACATCCAATGCAACAAAATTCCTACTTTTCTCATCTGCTTTCTGACGCCCTAGGACACGACACACACTGGTCTAAAAACGTCCTAAGAGCCGATTATTACAGCTGAAACAAAACTTAGCACAGGCACCTGTGCAGCCTCAGCTTGGCTATTTTTGTTTGGGTGGTTCTCATATGGTCTTTTCTCACATCAATCATGTACCGTTTCTTTCCAGCAGAGCCCAGTATTTACCGTGTCCCTCCAGGAATGAGTCAGGACTGGCAGGAAGCAGAACTGCCTGTCGGGCCGCGCTGTGTTTTGCTGTGGAAGCTGGAGTGTGTGACGAGTGGGCAGGAGACTGCAGGAAGAGAAGGACCGGTCTCCTGGCCAGAGCGCTTGGAAGTTGCTGGAAGAAACCTAGTTTTCCCACTGAGTCACTGACTTTGCACTACCTCTCATTTCTTCTTCTTGTTTTTTTTTACCTCAGGCGGCCACGGTGACTGGTACCACCTTCTCCCAAAGGGGAAGGTTAAAGGAGCTGGGGGAAAACTTCTGGAGCATATGGTCAGGAACACCATAGGACAGCCCTAAATACAGAGGTGGAGTTGGAGCTGGCACAGAGTTTGGGCAGTGAACACTTACGCAATAATGAAAACCCGGGACTCAGGGAAAAAGAGGAAAGAGAATATTGAAAATGGGCTCTGTGAGCGAGCAGCATCTCTCCTGCGTGGTGGATGAGGTGTGGGCAAGCCTGTGGTATGCTCTTTAATTGCATACAGCCTTTCATTACATGCACAAGTGATCCAAAAGGAATTTGCAAATATTTCGGTTCCGAGTTCCCTGGCTTCCCAAGGCTGGATTTTAACCTGCAACAGCCTGCTCCTGGAGTAGTCTCCTGGGTCTATTTGTAGTAACACACCTTATGTCAAGAGGCAGCACAGCCCCACCAGACCATGTTTAGGTGGTTTGTCCCTGGCAGTGACACCGAGAGTCATGAGCACAACCACAGAGCACAAAGCGGGGCGAGGGAATTGTCATGAGGGGAGCCTGGCATATCGTGATCCCTCCTGCTGGAACCAGCACCCCAGGCGGGTACGCGAGGGGGTGTGTGAGGCTGCCTGGGGACAGAAAGTACTCCTGCACCTGCCAGCAAATGGCCCTGACCAGTGCTGCTGCTACGAGGCCACTTAGGTGACTTACACGGTCACTTCAAATGGTCTCTTTTCTAAAAAGGGAGCTCACTCTGAGCCTGAGGAAACTCAGCTCATCACAAGGTGGCTGTATAAAAGCTGTGTTACCGTTCTGGCTGGATGTCTTCATCACACGATGGTTGCTCAGATCTGAACCCGCAGTGACAACAGCATCTTTGCCTGCATCCCCACAGGGGTTGGGCATCGCTGTCACTGTGCCCTGAAGTCCTGGCACCTGACAACACCCTCCTGTCAGAACTCTTACCTTTTAAAAATAAAACCTAAGTAGGATCAAACATGTCTTACAGGGCTTGTTCTTCTGGCAACTGTGCTCTGCAATTCAACATCTGCATGCATGACAGTTACTGGTTACATTTTGAAAAGCAACTCAAGATACTTTCCAGATTTTCTGAAGTTACCTGGCTTGAAGGGCCTTCCTCTTCCTCAGGAGTCTGGCTGAGCGCAAATTCCTCCATCACTGGTTCCCGTGTGTTCATCACCTCGGTCATGCTGCAGTTAAAGCAGAATGGGAGAACAGCTCTGAGCTTTGGCCCCACAGTTAAATTAAAAAAAGATACTGGCTTTCCATAGTTGTAAAAACAACTGTGTTACAGACTGCCCCTTCTAAACAGCCCACTGAGAAGCGGTTCTTTGGCCCTCCAAACCAACTGCTACTGATGCAGAGCAGGGCGTTGGTGCCAGCTGCCCCCTGGGACAGCAGAGAGGATGTCCACAGAGTCCCAGAATCATAAGCAGGAAAATGGGAGTCCTCCAGTGTTATCAGCAACCAGTTTGTTACTGATATAGGAGCTCAGAAATTGCGTCTGCTGAGCAAAAAATTATTACTCATGGAAATATCTGCCTTGAATTAAATTCTCACTCTGATTCTTTGTAGTATCTTCAATATTTGCTCTTCCCAGATGTCTCTTACATTTAGTCACGAGCCAGCATTTCTTTTTAAACTGTTAATTCCAGATACACCAGCTCCATCAGTGGCTAAGGACCAGCTTTTCAGTCTTTACTTGCCTGAGTGTTCAGAGTGGTGTTGAGTAGGATTTTGAAAGGCAACAGGGAAGGTTTGGCACCTAAAGCTCATTTAAATCAAGAACTTTGGAACCTAAGCTGTTTCTGTGCCCATTAAGCATCCCCCTGTGCTGCTGAGCATCTGAGGCACTACAGCACTGGCCCTTGTGCTCTCCTTGTTCCACTGTGCATTTCGGCACCCCAGAGCAGAGGGATGAGAGCTGGCTGCAGTCCTCTCTGCAGGGAGCTCAGCCCAGCCCAGCCCATGGTTGGGCAGCTGCATGTCTCTGTGGCATTAGGATTTTCCTCACATTTGAGATTTATAGATACAAATTCTATTGAAAATTTTGAGGATGGCTGAAAACTTGGAACCCTGTATTAAGTGCGTAGGAGCAAACCGAGCCAGAACAACTCTGACCAACAGACGGAAGGGGCCACGTTCATTTTGGATGTGAATACATCAGTCATGGTGGGTTTGGCCCTGGGCATTTCACTCTGTCTGGCTGGCATTCATCAGGTACAGCAACTACTGGCTGCCAGTGCCTCCTGCAGCACGCAGAACGTACGCAACATCACTTAGGCTGCCCTGCCACCTGCCACAGCAAGCGCTCCTTTAGGCACGACTAAATGCTGCCATTAATTCTGGTCCTGCTTCACACACAAAAGCTTTCTTTGTAAAGGCTGCTCCTACTGAGAAATGCAAACTAAAACATCTTAAGGATAACTTGTTTCAGGCTTACATTACCAATTACCCCACAAAACTAAATTTTACAATATCTGCAATTACCACAAACCCTTCACAATGACTTTAATTAGCTGTAGCACAGAGCAGCGTGATATCGCAGAGACTTTCACTCCCACTGCATCATATTTAAAAAAGAGCACGGCAGACCCAGGAGACACTTGAGCTCAGCTGTGGGCCAGAACCTGACTCCATAGGCATCCATCAGCTTAGGGAAAAGCCCTGAAGCGCCAGCCTTGGACCCAACAAATGCTGAATTAAACATCACGCTACCTGGTGTACACACACACACACACCCCCCCAGGAGAGCAGAACCAGCCTCTGACACTCAGCAAGAGGCTGAACCAAACCCCTGATCTGGGCATCCCCCAGCTTACACAGCCTCAGTCCTCCCAGAGCCACAGTACAGCAAAAGAGGGACAGATTCTGCCTGCTAGGAAGAGTTTTGAGGTCCCTGCCCTCGTGTGGATCTGTACCCCTCCCCAGGGACACCACATCAGCACACCAAAATCCACCTAACCAGTAAAATACATTTATTTTCCAGACACAGGCTTTTATTCTTGCATCACCCAGTGACCACGGGCCCAGTTGTGCCACCTGTTTCTGCTACTCAAGACAGCTCTTTAAAGGACAGAGCTTGGCCTTGGACCCTCCCTTGTCCGAAAGGAAAGCAGCATGCCCTCTGTTGCCTCCTCCCTCCGATCACCCCTGGTGCTCATGCATTTCTTGCCTTTTTTCCCATCCGGGTTCTGGTCTCTCCCTTGATCCCAGAGGGAACCTTCTGCATCCCTCCTGTCCCTGCAGACAACCATGCTGGGCCACAGCAGGAGCCCACTTTCCCACCTCAACTCTTTGGAAAGCATCAGTCTGGGGAGGGCTTTCACACTGCCTGTTAACCAGATCCCACCATAAGCCTGGAGAAGCACAGGGCCCACCACTGTGACTATGTCCAAGATGAATATCTTTCTTTTTTGGATCCTTTTCGGGGTTCAGTGCCCCACCCCCAGCTGTCCTGGATGCAGGGAAATGGAAATGAGAAAATGTGTGTCTTGATGGAAATAATCTCAGAGGCTTTGTGGGGGGCCAGGATTTATGACGTCTTGGGCTTGGCTAGCAGGGAGAAGACATGTCCCACTTCTGTGTGTCCTGTGGGCTGGTCCCTACTAGCCAGCAGCAGACTCCTGCAGTTGCCCACAGCTGGCTGGTTTATTTTAGCAGCCTTTCAATACATACTGTTTAAAACATTTCTTTGTCCTTGTTTCATGGGACCTTAGAGATATACATCCACACATGCACTGTCAAATGTGTCATATGAGCTCAAAGATGTTGTTAAGACCTCATGAAATTCTATTATTGAGCAATAATGGGCTCCGTGCTTCCCTAAGACCACATTATACCCTGCAGATTATTTCTAAATGACAAAGACAAATGATTCTGGCTAGGAAAATGGTGACAGTCCTCCAGTGTTACAGCAGATGCCTCAGTGAATCAGCTCCCAAGCTGTTGAAGCCCAGGCCATTTCACAGAGTCTGTGCAACTTAAGGGTTTGATTGAATAGGATGGCAGAAGTGATTGTACTTGATGTGTCTCAGAAAAGAACATGGGGCCATGCAATTGGCAAAAGAATTAGGCTTTAACTGGAATAGATTAATTGTTCTCAGTCTCCACGTAGAAACAGCAAAGGAAAACGAAAGAATCTATATGGGCTGTGAAAGCAGTGATGCCTCTAACAAGCTTAACTAGGTATTTAGCAATAAAAATTACGAGAAGTGAAATAATTGAGAATGCTGCTGCAAATCAATTAATCTGAAACTTCAAAATTACCTGTAGGACAGCACTGAATTGTTTGAAAAAACACAGAACCTGCAGAAAGGGTTTGGGTGCCATTTCGGGCTTTTTAAACTATGATATGATTTACTTGCAGGAGAATTTTTTCACTTTTTTAGCCTGTTTTGATGGAAAAATATTGAGCCACTTTTGCTGCTGCTTTTATGTGAGCAACAGAAAAGTGGCTGATACAAACAAATTATTGTAAGAACTGCATCTTTTTTGAATCTGGTCTTGTATTCACTTTATGTATGGTAGGTGCTGATATCACCAATGACATGCAGTAGCCATAGTGATGGAAAACAAGGCAATAAATAGCATTTACAAACAAAGAATAAATTCTGTTCTGGTGGATGAGTCACCTACTCTGAACCTTAAAATTCTTGTGGCAGTGAATTAAGAGATGCATTTACTTCCCCTAGGTTTAATTAAGCTCAAATATACCAATTATGGGAGAAGAAAAGCAAAAGCTGTTCTTGCTTTTCTGCGAGAAAACTACATTTAGAGAAGATTATCTTAAATGCAACTGCTCCAGTTGCAGGACCGTGCTATGCTGATCTTTTTCCAGGGGCAGGGAGCAAAGGCACAGCCCACACTTGGCTCTTTGTGGTGGCGCTAACAAGGTCAGTAACATACAGAGCAATATATAGGTTGACAGGTGCTAAGCTGCTCACCGTGAGAAAGCACCCAGAAACAATGCAGGCGTTTTTATTTTAGTGTTTGAACAGAGGGGGAAACCGACCTGTGAAATTCCTGGTGGCAAACCTGTATTTGATTGCAGACCAGCTTCGGGATTCAAAAGCGTGAAGCGCTGATGAGGCTATGGAAAGCAGGCAGGTTGTGTGACACGAGCAAAGATTGCCTTAAGAGGGGCAAAACCTCATTTTATGGGACAGGCTGAGCCACGTTTTGGAGCAGCTGTTACCTGAAGCAAGGATCAGCCTGGAGGATGCTCAGACATGCACCAAACCGAGGCCTAATCCTGCTCTCACCTCACCAACCAGGATGGGGAGCAAGGGGGGACACGTGGCCAGAGGACAAGGCCCCATGGGGGATAAGTGACACATACAGGGCAATGACAGAAGAGAGCACTACCTTCAATCACATCAATGGGTGTCGCTTCCAAAAACTGTCCTTGCCACAGACGTTCACGTCGTTGCTGAAGCGTCGTGCAAACGCTGTCAAATCCTGAAAGTGCCTGAAACAGACAACACGACAGAGTTAGAGCACACAACCAGAACAACAGCGCTGGCAGCAACCCATGTGAAAGAGTACTACTAAAAACTTGCTGCAGAAATTCCTACTGTGAGGGTTTGTATCATTTTCTATGCCAGATGGGAATGGATCTCACTAACGACAAAGTATACCTCATGAATTACCAAGGCAATTAATGTTCCAAAACCACACAAAGCTCTTAGCTGAAATACCTTGCAATCTGACCCTTTTTGTGATGATAGACCGTATTCCTTAGTGTAAACTACATAAACCCTGCTGAAACTGGGACACTCTGAAATTCTCACATAAAGGAATTTTGATGGTAGCTGGAAAATCAGAAAACAAAACCGTATACTCTTAAGTAGCAGGATCAGTGGAGACATGTTCAAAACATCAACAAATGAGATTCCTGCTCAAGAAGCTACCAGTCAAGTCACAAAGAAGACAAAACACACTGAAAGAGGGACACCTTAGGATAACACTACTGCACACTTCTTTCAGATATTGCAGAAGTGATTTTTGCAAAGGTCTACTCCAAATGGGAGATAATACTAGTATCAGAATGGGGAACCAAGACTTCAAAGTGTGAATCACTGATTTCTTACGACTTCTCTGTCAGAAAGTCTTAGCTGAAGAGCTTGAGAAGCTACAGTCCTGAAATATAGTCAGTAGCTTGGCCAAAGATGATTTTCTGAGAAATTTGTTTAGCCCTGCAGGTTGCCAAATATATATTCATGCCAGCCACAGCTATTTCCTTGGATGGGAAAAAGGTGTTTTCAGTGAAGTGAATGGCACTGGTGTATATACTTTATATCCTCCAGTGGTTTGGATTCCAGCCCAAACGATTAAACAAATCTACCTGCTCTGGAGGCCTTCCTACCAAGATTTATAACACTGGATTAACTACACACTGATTTTATTCAAAAACAGGGACAGAGGAAAAATTGTGTGTTGCATTCTGGAGTTTCTTCTCATGCCACAGACCATGCTTATTGCAAATTAGGGAAGCAGGAAATCACATCTCCATCCCCAGGATTCAATTCAGAAGGTTTAATTCTTGTCTGGCGATTTTCCTTCCTAACCAATGATCGAGCCTACTTCAGAGAGGCTAATGTTTTGTCCCTTAAAAATTCATGACTGCACTCAGTGCTCATCTCCTGTACGGAAAGCAGACAGCACCCGATACCATGTCATCCAATACCCTGGGAAGAAGATTTTTATCCCACTACCCATTACAGAACCGCGGCTACTAAACCCATGAAAATTCAGCAAGAACTCATCTACCTTCAGTGTCTCCTTTAGAAAATACTCAGTGCAGTAAGAACAGTTACTACACCGAGTCATCTCTCAGTGAGAGACAAAATGGTGTGAGATAACAAACTGGGCACCACACGGCCACTGGTTGTAATCCAAACCAGGCCAGGTGCTATTTAGAGGTACCTTCAGATGACTGGTTAGTGGTAAGGATCCACGCAGTACTGAACACATTAAACCCACATCCTTTTCTTCTCCAGTCTGTCAGCAAAGGACTTCTGGATTGAACTAACCCAAGACCCATCTCCTCTCCAACATTTTGGATCACTCTGTCCAAAGGCACATGCAATGTTGGAGGGGGTACGTCAGCCCCTGGGGCTCAGATACTTAAAAACTGTGATAAAATCACCTGAGGACTGCAGTGTGGAAGAAATCTCACCTTCCAGCCCACCACAGTTGTATTTTAAAACAGAAAAGCTTCTTCCCAGTCAAGACAGTTGAAAAGTTCAGTATCTCCAGTGTATAAAACTACCAGAATGTATTTATTCTCTGAAGAGGAAATACTTGCTATAACTACCTAATAGATGTGATTATCTTCTTTGGCTAATACTAGAGCAAACATAAACTCATACCCTTCCTTCTATGATACTGCTTAATCTTTAAAAAACAAGACATGTCTACTGGGACCATGCAACAAGCCTTTGCTGCAGTGGAAACAGTCTGGCATGACTCTCATAAAGCCTTTCTCTGCTTATCTCTTCATGTCTCTCCTTACTTTTACCTACCTTTGCTGGTTAATCCAGCCTGATCCCATTTGCTCTTTGCTCCCCCAAAATTAACCTATCCTCCTTTGCCTCAGCTTGATAACCAGCTGCTTCTCTGGCTCCAGGAGTACCAACACATCTGGGTAGCCCCTCTTAATTTATTCCTCCTGAGAGAAACCCCAAACCCACGAACCACCTGAAATGGTTCAGCTGTGCAAGGTACCCATGTCATGAACACATCATCCTCCTTCTCTCCTCATTTGGCCCTCATCCTGGGCCAGCGTGGGACCTCTCTGAAGAAAGCATAGTGTGATGTGTTACACTGCATGTTGGGGCTGGGTTGGGATCTAGGTGTGTTTGTGCCTGACCACAACAGGAATAAGAACGGTTTTCACACAGCCCATGAGGCATCGCCAGAGCCATATGACAGTGTCCACATGTGCTGCTGTGAACAGTGACTAAGAAGTCACAAGTCTCAGAGACTGGTCTGGCCACCCCTCCCATTAGCTTGGGGAGCCCTGCTACACCTCCCAGTAAAGGACAGTTGATTTAGGGATTGGTTATGTCATGCCTCTTCAGAAGCTGCAGCACCAAGTGAAGTGTGAAGATATACAACCAAGGGAATGATAGGAGAGCTGGTTCCACCAGGGAGATGAAGTAATACCTCAGTGGTGGCCCCTTTGCCCAGATCAGGGGCCCTCTGCTTCCCACCCCACATAAAGGGATGGATTTCCACCTGTTCCACTTGGCAGGGGCTGAAAGCCCAGGCACCAAAAGGCTTCTCTCCAACTTGGGAAAGCATCTGGGGCACAACGTGTGTTTGGAGCTTCTACACCACAAGGACACAGTCTGTCCCACTGGAGTGGTCTCACCACCCACGGGAGGACAACTGGCACCAGCATGTTCTACAGTGATTCTGGCCAGCTGGGGTGTGTGGGAAGCCCAGCCTGGCTGTCTCTACTGGATCGTGCCTGGCCTTGCCATGGGAAGAGAGGACCCCACCATGCAAGGCAGCAGAGGCTTTTCCTTGGGGTAAATCTGCTGTGAATTGCAAATTAGATGTTTTAAAAGCTAGCACACTTCACCAGGCAGAACAGAAATAGGACCTGGCCACAGGTTGCAAATCCTAGTGGCCTGCAGATTGATTACTTTATAAAGGAGCCCCATGTTTCAGGGGTGCCAAGGTCCGAACGCTTTCCTGGGAGGTAGCAGCACCTCTGACATCAGGTCACTTTTATTTAGCCTTCTACTGTGAAAGCATCACCCCTTCTCTCCCAGCTGTCCTGGTGCTGGAAACAAGTATGTAGGGAGAGGGAGACCTGACCTCAGGGTGCCAGGGCTGCTGCAAGATTAGCAGGGGCTGCAGAACAGCCTCCTCCCATCCTGGGCTTCCTGAGTTAATCATTCCCCCAATGAGCATTCATGGAAATATTATGATAACAGCTTAACAATACCACATTGAAGGTGCACCTTCGAACAAGTAAGTGTAGATAGGCAGCAGAAATTGGCATGGAACCTCTGCTCCACGTGCAAATTTATCGCTTTGCTGGCACAGCAGAAACGGGAGCCCTCCCTTTCCTATTTCACTGGGACAGTCTCAGGGGCTTTACTAGCCCTGTATTTAAACCGTGCTGGAGAGACGTCCCCAGGCAGTGCCGCAGGCTCAGCCTCGCAAGCAGGAGGACTGTAAACACTGAGCTCTGGGAGCTCGTCCACGCAATCGCAGCGGTTCCCACTGATTTCAGATAGCGCCTCAAACAAACCAGGAGTCCAGCCATGAGCAGCCGGTCCCCCCTGCTTCACCCCACTAAAGCCTCCAGATAAATGCAAACTTTTCTTCATTCAGGGAGTCTGGTCTTTGTGTGTGCTACAAAAAGAACCCCTCCAGAGCATGCCTAAGAGTGGTGTTAGGCAGAAGCAATGGTCAACTCGGTGATTTTTGCAAAGTGGAAAATTTCCATGGGCCACAGTGAACCCTACTCAGCGATTCCCAATAAACACACAAGTCCAGAGAGGTTTTTTCCGCCCAGGAGAATAAAGGGTGCCTTATTTAGGGCACTTCGCTGCAGCAGACTGGGCTGTCAGTTCAGCCAGGGTGGGTGCGTGAGCGATCTAGGACAGAGCTACAGCTGTGGCAAATGAGGCCAGGAAGGGGTTGCTCACACGGTACCAGAAGGTGCACATCCTTGCAAGGAAACATGTCAGCCAGTGTTTTCTCTTGCCAGGCACTTCTGTGGATCCAACTCCACTATTGCCTTGTTCTTGTTAGTGTCCTACGAGGATGGAGCTACAGCTCAAGTCCAGCAGTGCTTCAGTCTACACAACAGTCTGGGCTATCCAGAGGTAGAACCACACCTGGTACCTCTGCTGAGGTTGGGTTGCTAGCTTCAGCATCTTGGCACAACCCAAAATACCCGCTTACCTCAGTGACATTCTGCAGCCTCCAGTTTCCATGAGTGCCTACTGCACTCTGCAGCTCCAGTTTCCATGAGTGCCTACTGAGCTCAGCTCTTGGACACAGCGGACAGGAACTTGGACAGCTTCTTTGTTTCCCCTGGTTGCACATTTGTAATGGATGCATTTTATGAAGTGTTGTGGGTTCCATGGGACTAGAGAAATGTAAATTACCACATGGACCACAGAAGATAAATGTGTGTGTGTGTACGAACTCCTATTTAAACCTCCCACTTCTTTTTGGATGCAAATCTCTTTCCTAAGCAACTGAGAAAAGTGCGATATGTGTCAGAGTCTGGAGATTAGAGATCTGTTCTGTTCCCTCATTTCAGAAGCTCTTGTCTTCGGCCACCCACGCAGTACTTGAGTTCTGCTCTCCACAGGCCAAAGCTGCCTTCCTCTCCTCAGCGGCGTGTGCTCTGCAGAAGATGTCGATCTCTCTCAGGAAGCAGTGAGATGAAATGACTCTCAATGTGGAGGAGCAGGCATTTCAGCATGAGACACAGCACGTAGTTTGGGAGAGCGAAAAGGGGTAGGAGGCTGCTATTTCCAGACCTTGCTGCCTCTCGACGCTAACTTTGCAGCAAGCTGCAGTTTTTACTGTTCCTGCTCCAGAGAAGCTACTGGGGTAAATACCACCCTGGGGAATTTCTCAAACACTCCTCTGTAGACCACCAACACTGGAAAACACAGGCTTGCAAAGGGCACGGTACTGGCAGATCACTAACTGAGCTTCCCTGAGTCCTGGTGTTGCGCAGTGAGGCATTGGGGAGCCATTGTTCGTCCCGCTCCTGGAGTGCCGTGACTACACAGAAACCTCAACTTCCAGTTTGTTGCAGTTGTCCAAGCTCCTAATGGCCCTCTTTGCAAAAAGGAGCTAGAAACATGTCTCAGAAATGGTCAAAGAAGAAAGGACAAATAATGTGTCTGTGTTTAACAGCCCCAATTTTTAAAGCACTCTGGTGATTCTGGGGTGATTTAACTCAAAGGGTTTTGCAAATGATGTTTGCGATGCTGCTTGCTAGGGGTGCTTGCTTCTTTTTCTCTTTTTCTTTTTCCTGGCTTCTTTAGAGAAGCTCATTTATTTCAGCTCTTTGATCTCAGCACTGAACTACCTGAGCTTCCTCACAGAGGATGCCACAAGGGAGAGGTACGGCAAGGGAGGAGAGCGGGGCAGCCAGCCAGGATGCTCAGAGATAAGGGTGAGGAGCAGACAGTCGGGAAGCATGTGCAGAGCAGCGGAGGGAGGAAGAAGGAGAGCAGATGGGAAGAATGACTAAGCCAGCTCCTCCAAATGCTGGTAGACCTCGGTATCATGGAAATCTCCACAGTCCTCATGGAACTGCGTGCCAAGAGAAAGTTTGGATTTATTTTTTTTTTAAGATCGGATTCAGCAGCTAATTGATGTGAGAGGACCTCATTAAGAAAACAGCCCCATCAAAATTAGAGATAAGCCTCAACAAGCTGTTAAATGTTTTCAGAGGTATTGCTTCGGGTACTCAGATACTCTCTGATCTGAGAATTTGCTTTTGGGATCAGAAGTGCCTCTGCTGAGCAGAGTGTTTCTGAGCTCTGCTCACGCAGTGAACCTTGCACTGGCTTCAGCTTCTCAAAACAACCTTATGAAGTCAGCACCTTGCAAATAAGTGTATCATTCCTTCTAATTCAGAGCAACTGTGACTAAGAGACTCAGAAAAGAAATGGGTTTGTTTCTGAGATCTTTCCTGGAAGATGGCAGGTCTTTCATCCCTCAGATTTGATGCTGTGGTTGCCCCCCACCTTACAGCACTCCTGGGAATCAGTGACAGATGAAAATTGGCTCCCTGTGCTTTTTCTACCATGCCCTCGGTATTTCTGGATGGTCCTGAATTCAGGCCACAGTCCCACAAGAAGATGATGGGCGGGGGGGGGAAATGTATCTTAGAATATCAACCCAGATTGTTAGATGGAAGTGCAATGGGAAATGGATTGTGAAACGTCTGATGTCTTTCTGGCGCTGTGAAAGAATACTCTGGGTAGTCTATCATGGGCTCATCTCTAGGTAACGGAGGAGGGTAAGAGGTTAGGTGCAGTTAGGCAGAACAGCATTTACTTAAAAGATAGATTAGTTCTTTCCTTACAACTGCAGAAATTAGAATACAGTCCTATCTGTGCTGTAACGTGCTGAAGTGTTGACCATTTAGTACAGAAGCTAGAAAAATCAATACAGCACAAGTTAAGTCTAACCTTAAAAACCAAGCAAACAAAAATCCACCAGACACTCCCAAGGGAACAAAGATAATGGAAGAGACTTTTAATGTTCCCTTTTGGTAATTAACAGTACAACTGCAGGTGTCACGACATCACAGCCTAACACCAGAGATGCAGCTGGTTTTCTCTAGGAATTAAAACTCTGAAACCATAATTGAATTTCCAAGCCTGGGAAGTTGCCCCAGCCTGAGATGAAGGAGATGAGAACACCATGTGCTATTGCAGTAGGGATGGACATGATGGACGGTGAGGACAACACGCAGGCTAAAATAAAGAGATTTAAAAAATAAAAATGCAGTATGGTGTTTGGGTTTTTTTTAAATGAGTCATTAATGCTGAAAGCAGATCTGCATTAATAGGGCTATGGGTCCTCCTGCCAACCAATTAACGTGCACCTTGCGGATCCAGGGGTCTCCTAAATATTTGCACGCAGGCAGTTTGTGCATATGTGTGTGTCAGAGACAGAACCCAACTGCAAATGCATGTTGCATCTTACAGAAGTTGCAGTGGTCTCTGCAGAGGAGCTGGACTTGGAGTCCTACTGCTACAGGGACACGGCACTATGGGGCAGAACACTGGGGGATGAGTCAATGCACCCTGATGAGAGCAGGGGCTTGTCCTGCTGGGTGACAGCTTCTTCAAGCATCGATCTCTGATCTGCAGAGGACAGTGCTGGTGACACTCCTGGAATTGTGAGGAAGTGGTGATCCCAGCCCCTAAGGACCCACAATCAAAGGCTGAAACAGGGGGCTGAGATAAGGTTTTAAGGACGTGTTGGTATCCATCAGCCTCTTCCATTCTACCTGGTTGCTACTGGTTGGCAGCTTTCCTGGGGTTTGCAATAAAGCCTTCCTTTGAAAATGGAAAATGCAGGAAATGGATTAATTTACAGATTTTTCCAGAGAAGGCACACATGTCCGAGGAGCAAAGGGAAGGGCTGTTTCTGAGAGCAGCTGCAGGTCTCCTTGAAGTCACAGCAGGGCTCCTCCTGCCTTATATGGCATAAGAGCCACCCCAGAACAAGGCTTCTCTGACTGACCCCTCCAAAATAGATAGATGTGTTTAAACAGGCTCAAGCACAGAGTTGTAATTTAAGGAATGAGAGAGAAGGAGCAATTTCAGCCTGTGACACTATGGGCTTGATACTTGATCTATGCAAAAGCCTGTTGCTTAACACAAAGAGATCACTGTGAGCAGGGAGGGAAAGCAGTGACTATATTTGCACATTAATTTCTTCTGCTAAAGTAATGTACCAGACACGACAGAGGAAATTCCACTTGATTGACAAATTGTCAGGCTCGATCGGGAAAGCAAGGAAACCGGGTCAAGTCATTCCCTGTTTGCTTGTTTTCTCTCTGTAATCATAATGTTGACTCTGAAAACATGTTTTTTAAATGGAATATTAATTATTGAAATCCTGAGCTGTGAGTTGGATTCTTTTCTGGGCACAAAATTTGTTGCTCATTAAATCTAAGAGATGGAAAACACTGGCGTAAGCCTGGTTGTGTGTAGGCAGATTTCCCTGCTTCACCTTCGCTTTCAGGCGACTCATAAGGAAGCATTGTGCAGAGAGCCAGGCTCTGGGACAGGCATGAACACCAACTTCTGGGTCCTTCAGTGAGATTCGAACCTGTAGCAAGGAGGGCTTCCTTTGCTGTACCACTGGCTATACAACTGCAGCAGGGATCTCAGTCGGGAGAAGACTAACGGAAACAAATCCCTCTCTGTATATTGCTTATTGTGGCTTGAGGGGTTACTTCTACATCCAGCCCAACCTAACCTCCCCCCCGCGCCCGTAGCCGTATCCAGCGACCTACAAACACGTCTCTGTCCCAGATGAACAGAAAATTTTTGTGGTGTGTTCATTTGGCAGTAGGAAAATATTCACACCCCTTGCTCAGAGAGAAACATAGTCCTCATTGACAGAGCAGAGTAGGCTCTTTCTTCCTCTACAAGTGATTATAAGTGTGGCATATGCGCCCTGATGGGAAAAGCAGGATTTCAGTGTTTTACCCGGTTCAGCTGGGCTGCGAGTAAAAGCATCATTGTCTTAAACCTGCGCTTTGTCACCCCCAAAAGTTGCCTTGGAAAAAAAAAAAGAAAAAAGAAGAAAAAGAGGGAAAAGAATCCCCGAAGATCTGAGCCGAAGGCAGAGCACAAACCAGGGACTCCCTCAGCGCCACGCTCATTCACCGGGATTCCTTCGCACAGCCCTTTCGGCTGCCCAACTAGTTGCTCGGTGGTTTTTGAAAGGAGAACCCGTTTCTCGGTGAATTCCCCTTCACCTCCTTTAATCAAAAAACCCCGGAAAACAAACCACAACCCGGGAAAAAAAGCATCGGGAGAAGGGAGCCGGCGCAGAGACGCGCTTTCTGCCGTTCCTTCCCCGAGACTCCCCGCAGCCGGGCGGGGAAGTGGGACGCCGCATCGGCCGGCGCTCGGCCGGCTCCCGCACCCCGCTCCCGCCCCGCACCGCCCCGCACGGCCCCGCGCTCCGTCCGGCTGCCGGCTCCGCCACGGACGCGCATCCTGCCGCCGGCGGGCAGCAGCTTCCCGGGCTCCGGGCGGCAGCGGGGCTGCGACCGGCGGACTTACAGGTGGCGGCTCTTCCCCGAGCTGCCGCCGGACCCCGCGGAGGAGCCCGGAGCGGCCGTCCCCTCCCCGCCCGCCGTACCCCGCTACCCCGCACCTCCCCCGAGCCCGGCGGAGATCCCTCCCACCCCCCCCACAGCTCCCCGTCCCGGCTCACCGGCGGGGCAGGCGAGCCGAGGCGAGGCGAGGCGGCAGCCGCCCGCCGCCCATGCACGGCGGCAGAGGGGAGCCGGCAGCTCCGTCAGCGCGTCCGCATCCTCCCGGGCCGGGCGCTGGCGCCGCCGCCGCCGCGGCACCTCCCCGCCCGCAGACCGGCCCCGCCGCTGCCGGCGCGGGGAAACCACTCCCCCGGCAGCGCCGGCGGGGCGGCGCGCAGCCACGGCCCCCGCGGCACGGCCCGGCACGGCCCCCAGGTACGGCACGGCACGGCGCCCCCCGGCACAGCCCCCGCCGCGCCCCAGCCGGCACCGGCTCACGCAGCGCCCCACGCGCGGGGCAGAGGGTCCGTCCCGGGGCGGGACGCTCCCCCGGAGCAGTGTATGTCTCCTCATTCCTTCGCACAGGTGCGGGGCTGACACGGGGTCCCATCCATCCCCTGCAGCAGTCCCTGCCAAGGAAACGCTGAATTCAGGACTCACAAACTTTTTTGTTCTTTTTGGGGTGCTGGGGGGGGTCATCTGGGAGCGGGCGGGTGCTCCACCCCAGGGTGAATTCTCCAAGTGCATCCCCTGCCCGCAGTAGGGACATGCTCCCCTGTGGGCAACATCCCATCACCTCCTGGTCCAGAGGGGCCATGGAGCTGGGGCTGGTGGGCAGGCAATGCCAGGACTGTGATTAGGGGCTCCCCTCTGCCAGGGGGCTGTCAGGAGCCCGCCCCAAACCCACTGGAGAGAGGCTGTCAGGGGAGCATGTGCGGCTCTGGTTGTATTTGTGATGCTGGGGAAAGAGGCAGAGAGACCCACAGCGGGGTGAGGCGTCTCATGGCAGGAGCCTGGGGAGCAGTGATGGAGGGATGCGGCCCCAGGAGGGCTGTGCAAAGGAGCAGGGTCCTCCTCGCTGCTCTGCACCCACCCTGGGGAGCAGCTCAAGTGCAGGCTCTGAGGGGGGCTGAGATGTGCCTTCCTCCCTCAGTACATCCAGCGCTTGGAGCAGCTTGCAGAGATGCAGCCTCTGGGGTCCCCTCTCCACTTGTCCCCAGGGGCACCAGGGCTCTGAGGAGGGAGACGTACAGTGGCTCCCAGCGCAGCCTTTTCCTTTGATGTCTTTCCTGAGGGTGGCACTTCCAGCATGAGCATGTGAGAGCACGATGGAGCAGTGTGAGCACCAAAGGGGAGAAGGGTGTCAACTAGAGGAGGCCCTTCCAGCGTTTAGTTTGTGTGCAGTCCTGGGGAACCAGTGCCAGCATATGTGGACAGCACAGGATGTGTGGAGCATCCGGGGAGGCACGGCTGTGTGCTCTGGAGCCTCTGCCCAGACAGCGATCTCCTCTGCTCAGGGTAACACTGCGTTGTCAGGAAACAAGGAGCTTGGCCTCCATTCCAGGGTGATTCGTGCTTGGGTGGTGGGGAGAAAAATGTCAGCTGCTGCTGCTGGTCTAAAGCTGTTTCTGTGGGCAATGCTGAGAGGTAATTGAGTTCGGGCAGGGGTTCAGCTCTTCACACACCCGGGACGTGGTGGGATCCCATGCCCAGTGAGCCCCTTTGGGAGTGAAGGCAGCTTCTTACCAAAGGACATATATTGATATATGTACACTCTCTGTACAGACTGTGTATCTACCAGGATATTTTCCAGTGCCAGAGTCATGGGCATGGACCCCGAGTCAACAGCCACCCAAGAATTGGCTGGAGCTGCACCTGAACCACAAGCTTTGACACACCGCCCCTCTCACAAGCGTGTGTAAAATACAGCTATCAGTTTAAACCTATACATACACTGTATAGCTTCAGGGTACAAAGACAGAGTGTTCTGAGCATGAACTGAGCCATGGCAATGTGTTGGCTGTTCGTTCCCAGACCTGTAACTGCGAGTTATTCATGTCCAAAGACAGAATGGCTGTAAGGGAAGATCTGTGGGGTGGATGTTAAAACCAACTTCCCAGTAGCGCTGGGACTTTCAGGAAATCTTTAGGAAGAAGGTGTCCCTGTGAGTAGAACCCCAGGGTGATATTAGGGAGCCTGGGTACCCCATCAGGTGCCCGTGCAGTACAGGCGATGGCTGGGATGGCAGGATCCAGCCATGGGGCTGGGCAAGCTGCTCCACTGGGTGAAATGGAGAGGCTGTTGCTGCTCCAGCTGCCCTCCAAATCTAATGGCACTGGGATCTTGCAGGGTGGGCACAGCGTGGTGCCACTGAAGGACCTTTCTCTCTGCTTCCAATTCTACTCTCCACTCCCCATGAGCAGGTTCCTGCCTGTACTTTTTCCCGAGTTGTTTCTCCAATAGCTGCAAAAGGTGGAGGGCAGGGGCAGGAGGTGACTGCTGCCAGAATAAAGATGTTTTAGAGCTATTTTGAGTTTTGTGGAAACAACTATTTATTTTGGGTTTGTGGCCACAAGGAAGAAAAGAACAAGCTTCACTCTCCACCGCAGGATGTGTGCCATCCTGGGTGGCCGCTGTGCCTGGGTGGCATGCAGGGGCTGCACCCATCCCTGCGGGTGCTGTGGGTCACGCCATCCGCCTTCAGCCCCCAGTGCCCTGCAGAGTGTGATGGGGCTTTTCTCCTGCTCCTCACGCAGATCGCAGTGGGAAGTGGGCAGTCATGCCTCTCTCTGAGGGGCTTCCAGGTAACATGAACAGCTCAGTGCCTCTCTGTCCTTCCTTCCCACTAGCGCACTGGGGCCTTCAAGGGCTGCACACCCCTCAAGGACTCTCTTCCCTTCACTGGATGTCACCGGGCAGTGGGCAACTGGTAGCTGAGGCTGACTTAAGAGCTGCTGGCTGGGACACTGCTCAGGTAGACCAGCAGGATAATGAGAAATGATGCAGACAGCCAGAGGGGATGGTTGAGATCCTTTTGAATCATGAGAAATCCCCAGAGCCCATCTGGATGTCCTCTTGCCGCAATGCCTCCATTGGGTGTTTACCTTGTATGTTTTCTCACAGGAACACTTGTCCATGCCTCTATCTGCACTAGGTGTGTCTGTGGCAGCTCGTGAAAATGTCCAGCTGAAGCAAGCAGGACCCACCTGGTGCTCTCCAGGAGGGCTCTGGAGTTGTGTCTGCAGCCTTTGAGGCACCAAGCAGGGAATTGTCTGCCCTCCATGGGCAAGTTGATGAGACACCACTTGGGAAAGCAGAGGATGCTGATGGGATATCCTATGTGTGGGCTCCTGGAAGCCCCATACTGGTGGTTTCTGAAGCCCACTGCAATTTCTAAAACAGGCTGGACAGCAATGGCTCTGGATGATGAACAGAGTAGGTGCCAGTCAGCCACTGTTATTCCTGTGAATTAATTTGAACATTGCAAATACTGAATTTAACTTCATGATTAATTATGCCAGGAGACCCCAAGTATTGGGTAGGTGCCTTTATGAAATAAATATCATGGAAATAATTCTTGGCTCCAAGAGAAGGGGTTTGCATTTTCAGATCTGGAGTAAGACCGGTGTGGGAAGGGTCCTGCACATTAAATCAAGGTGAAAACCCATAGTCAGGGGGCTCAGTGAGATGTGCCAGTGCTGAGGCCCTGGGTGATGCCAGCTGCAGGTGCCAACTCTGGTTTCTCAGGAGGGGACCATGTGCAAGCCCCCAGTGCCACCACTGTTGCATGAGACAAGCCCCTGCCTGCACCCTCTGCCAAAGTCTGACTTGTTCTAACGGCCAAAGGCACCCAGGTTAGACGTACAGGTTCACGAGAGGGATGCCTACTGCGGCCCTTGTATGTGTCCCTCTTCTTTCCTGGGGTGCACTAGGAGGAGTGTGGCCAGCAGGTCGAAGGGGGTGATCCTCCCCCTCTACTCTGCCCTGGTCAGGCCCCACCTGGAGTATTGTGTCCAGTTCTGGGCTCCCTGGTATAAAAAAGACAGGGACCTCCTGGAGAGAGTCCAGAGAAGGGCTATGAAGATGACTAAGGGCCTGGAACATCTCCTGTATGAGGAAAGGCTGAGTGAGCTGGGGCTGTTCAGCCTGGAGAAAAGAAGACTGAGGGGGGACCTAATTAATGTTTATAAATATCTTAAGGATGGGATGCAGGGGGAAAGGGCCAGCCCCTTTTCAGTGGTCTGTGGAGATAGGACAAGGGGCAATGGCTGCAAATTGGAGCACAGGAAGTTCTGCACCAACATGCGGAAGAACTTTTACACAGTGAGGGTGACAGAGCCCTGGGACAGGCTGCCCAGGGAGGTGGTGGAGTCTCCTTCTCTGGAGATATTCAAGACTCGTCTGGATGCCTATCTGTGCAATATGTGCTAGGGAGCTGCTTTGGCAGGGGGGTTGGACCCGATGATCTCTCGAGGTCCCTTCCAACCCCTACAATTCTGTGATTCTGTGATTCCGAAGCTGCCTGCAGAGCTGTGTGCAAGAGACACAGCTCCAACCTTGCTGCTTCACAGTGCACTCTGCCTTCCTCACAAGTCTGTGCATCAGCTGAGTGGTGGGAACTGCCCATCTGCACAGCAGGTATACATCAGTGTCTCACCAGACACCTATAGATTAAAAGACACCAATTTCTTCGGCAGGGTAAAGTCAGATGCAGGGTCAGCTGTGCTGGCTCAGCCCAAGTGAAGGAGTCAGATAAACATGCACAAAGCTAAGGCATTATTAACCTTGTGAATTTAATGTCGTAAACTTGACCTTTCTTCTCCCATCCCTCTCCTCTCTGTGGATTGCTGCTGTCCCTCCTGGACACACCTCTTGCTGTGAATTGTGAGATGTCATACCTTGCTGTTTGCTGTGCCCGTCACCTTGCACATGCTCCAAGACAATTAATCACCCCAGTCCTGATTGAAAATTCTCAGTCCTTCAATTTTCTGGTTGCATTCAACTGAGCAATGTCCTTGCAGAGACAGGGGACAGAAGAGTTCCCAATTCATTTGCAGATATTTGATTCTTTGAATGTTTTTGTGAAGTGTCTCATAATATGTAAAGTCCCATGGCTACATATCCTGAAGGAAAACCTGTCCACACATCTTCATCCCTTGTTGCTGAGCAGGGAATGTGGCCCTGCATGCCCCACAAGTGGGTGTGCAACGCTGCAGGGGGTGTTGGTGGGATAAGACCTGCAGGGATTGCAAATAACAGGAGCCTCCCTGGATGATACCAGAGGTTCATTTAAATTATTATGCTCAAAGTTGGCTGTGATAATAAGTTACTATGCATTACAGTACTGGCTTCACTTCCTTCTCCAAATTTGGTCCTTTCTGGCATTGGAGCGAGGTTTTATCTGTCTGAATCACTGCATCATCATCAGATGTGGTCTATAGGCACAGCACTGTCCTCCAACAGCTGTCTCCTCTCCTGCAGGCTGTGGTTGGGAGTATGGTTGCCATGGTGGTAGCGAGACAATTAAAAAGGCTTTATAACCAGCTGAAGGTACTGACTGTTTTCAGGATACCATATATCCTAATCAATCTCAGCTCTCACAGACGCTGGAGCAAAGCCAGGACCAATGACAGCAGTTGGTGGCATTTGATTTTTTTCTTCCTTCTTCAGCCCTCTCCTGTTAGCTCTCCTGGATGTGCTTGAAGCTGCAGCTCAAGGCAAAAAAAAACCCCTCCATCCTTTCTGGATGTTGTATCTTCCATTCCACATCCTTTAATTTAGGCCATACAGCACTGAAAATACCCCACAAACTATAGAGTTATCACTGCTCTTCTGATCCCTTGTCCTGTGAGAAACTGAACTGGCTGATGTGGGTGCTGCCCTTTAGCCCAGCACAGGGATAAGGGAGCTCTTTGTTAGAGGCTCCTCCTAACAGGCTGTGCTGCTCCCCCTGCCAGGTCATTCCCAGTGGGTGGTGGGGGCTGGAAGCAATATGTTGGAAGTCACACTGCATCCCAGCAGCTTGGGATTCGGAGCTGTCAAGCAGTGGCTCATTGTTAGTACAACTTCTTCCAGAACGCCAGAAAAAGAAAACGCAACTCAAAACTTTTTATGACCTGCTGACACATCAGTCTGGTAGGAATCTGACTGTCTGTGAATCCAGAGTAGTGGCTGGGTGTGGAGATCTGCTGCTGCTCCAGGATACGGGGTTGTTTTTCCCTACAGGTAGTGATGTGAGCTGGAGGGCTCCGACGATTTGCATCCGGCTCTTCCAGCTGGCTTACATGGATCTACTTTGTGGGTCAGCACTGTAAATGGATGTATAGTGTTTTCCTGAGGGCTTCTTGTACCTTTGCCGTGATTCAAGAACAGTTAAATTCACATTTTAGAGAGTTTCTGACTTACACAATCCCTGAAGCACCTATCTAGTCCCTGTTAGACAGTCGGGCCAGTTGTGGCCTACAAGTCTGGATGAGTTTGCAGTCTGAGTCTACAGGATGACACAAAAGGATCCTCTGGATTGCTTCTTCTTTTCCACACATTTCTGAAGAATTCAGCCCAGGGTGGCTCTGTGTGACACTGGATGTTTCACTGGTGCAGGTACTACAGTGGGTTTCAATTTCAGGGCTCTCCTGCATTTTGTGGTGACACTGTCAGCCCAATGTTCCCAACTTTTCTTTTTCTTGAATCCTCACTTGCAGACAGAATGCTTAAAGCAATCACAATTTTCAGGATTAAAACAAAATTAACCAGAATCTAACAGGTTTATGGCCCTGCTTAAACATTCTAGGGTTGTGAAGCCTGTTTTGGAAACTGCTGTTGTACAGCTTTGCAGTCAGTCAATAGCATGCCATCAATCACTGTATCTCATTTGCTTTAGATTATCCCACCTTGCACAAGTGTCCTGAATTTCTAGATATGCTAGCTCTTCACTCTTGTTGGATGTACCCGAATCCCTCCAGCTGGAAGTGTCTGCCAAGAGCCTCCACAGAAAGAGTATTCCACCCAGGAAATGCTCCTGGCATCTGCTGAAACAACAGATTTGGAAGCATTAGCATGCTCCATTAGTCTCCAGGTCATTCAAAGTCCCCAAGGAATACACAAAAACCTTGCTTGGAGGCTTTTTCTCCCTTAGGAGCCATAGAATGATTTGGGTTGGAAGTAACCTCAAAGTCCTTCTAGTTCCAATCCCCTGCCATGGGCAGGGACACTCTCCACTAGAACAAGTTGCCCAAAACTCGATCCAGTCTGGCCTTGAACACTTCCAGAAAGGGGACAGCCACAGCTTCTCTGGGCAGCCCGTGCCAGGGCCTCACCACCCTCACAGGGAAGAATTTCTTCCCTACATTTAATCCAAATCTACCCTCTTTCATCTAAAGTCCTATCACTCCAAGCCCTTGTAACCAGCCCCTCTCCAGCTTTCCTGTAGGCTCCTTTAGGTACTGGAAGGTCATAATAAGGTCTCCCTGGAGCCCTCTCTTCTCCAGGCTCAACAAGTCCAACTCTCTCAGCCTGTCTTCACAGGAGAGGTGCTCCAGCCCTCTGATCAGCTTTGTGGCCCTGCTGGTCTCGCTCCAACAGCTCCATGTCTTCCTTTCACTGCAGACCCCAGAGCTGGACATAGTACTCCAGGTGGGGTCTCACCAGGGTAGAGGAGAGGGGCAGAATCATGTCCCTCAGTCTGCTGGTCGTGCAGGTTTTGATGCAACCCAGGATACAGTTGGCTTACTGGGCTGCAAGCACACATTGTGGTCTCACATTGAGCTTCTTGTCCACCAACACCCCCAAGTCCTTCTCTGCAGGGCTGCTCTCAATCCGTTCTCTGCCCAGTTTGTATTTGTATTTGAAGGAACCAGGTAACTTCAACAGTTCTTCAGTGCCCAATGAGAACACCCTGGAAAAGCCCTGATTTTCCCAAAGATAAGCAATTTATTTATGCAACTGAAAAGTTAGGGGTCTCCTCAGAGGCTCCATTTGAACATTTTTTTATCCATGACTCCCCCTTGACACCACTGGGTCTTGCTGGCTGCTCAGTTTGGATGATTTTGTTTCAAAATCTGTTTAGAAGCTTAGATTCTAACGAAGGACAATAATTACCCAAATAACAATGAACTTAACCAACCACCCGAGGAGTTGGGATGATTTACGTCTTTCAAAGGAGCTGATGCTAGCTTGCCTTTTGTCTTTCTACTTAATGCCTCTCTAATATTCTTCTCTGGACACAATGACTTTCTGAACTGTTTTCCTCCTTTTTTTCCCCCTTTTTTTTCTTTTTTCTTTTTTAACTAGAACGCTAAGCCCCGCCACCACCTAATTCTCTGCATACAAAAGAAGATTTAATATCCTCTAAATTACTGTAAAGAACAAACCTACCAGATGGCAGACTTTGTTGCTCAAGGGGGATGCAGGCTGCTTTTCCTGGAGAAGCATTTCAATGTGGTTTTGAAAGAGAGAGTCACTAGATATATTAATCTTTTCCTTAGTGGGGTGCTGTGATATAACTCAGGAGAGGTGCAAGAAGAGGGAAATAGAGTTTGTGATCCAATAGAGGAAACAAACGGAGCTGTGTGAGGAACTTTTTCTGCTGATTTCTTACACCCCTCTCAGAAACATGTTAACTATGACCTTGAGGATCTCTGCATAAATTTTGAGATGTAGAGTCTGGATCCAACTTTACCAAATTGAAGAAAGGTTTAAGAAAGTTGCTATCTTTCGAAGACTACTTCTCCAGAGTTAAAACAAGGATGTTGCTGACATATAATCAATGCTCTTCAGGAAGAAACAGTTCTGCTTCACTCTCTTTCCATTTTTCCTATGTCAGAAGCCAACTTGCTAACAAGATTAATTGATTAAAAGGAGGAGTTCTTGAAGAACAAACGTTTTGCATCTCACTTCCCAAGTATTCAGCTGAATAATTCATCTGACACATAGCTAAATAATTTCTCTTCACAGATTATCTGAGAATAGATCACAATATTTACATATGGACCTATTGTTCAGACTTATTTGCTAAATAATTTATTGGAATAATCTGTGCTCTGTGTCTCATTTGTGGCCAGCTCCTTGGGAGATGCTGGTATTCTGATGATGTGATATGTTTCTGTTCCCAAGTGGGTGAGTGTAACTTTCTGGAATTATTTTATGATGTAAGTGGTTGTTATTATGAGTTTGAAATGTGTTTTCATGCTAAATTCACACTTGGTGAGTATTCCTACCAGAAAATGTGTTCCCTAGGATAACTGTGGAAAGCAAACACGGAAAAGGAAGGAACACAGTCAAAGCAAATCCGTAAAAAGATTCAGATGAACAGAAATGTGTTTGCGGGGCACACTTATCTCTGCTGTGAAGCAATGTGATAAAGGAGGAGACCTCAGATTTGCAAGGCAGAAGTCGCTATATGCCAACCAGCTATGTATCCTGTGTGGACAACGTGGAAGACGACCAGCTGCCAGACCTGCTACCAAACAAATATGACCCTCAGTCGCTTACGTTCTCCTTGCTGTCACAGAGCTAAGTGTCAGGAAAAGTGAAGTGTAAAGTTACATTTAAAATTAAGAAAAGCCAGGAAAGATAAGAAGGGCATATTATGGGATGGCAACAATCTCGGCATTAGGAATGAGGAAAATAGGATATTTTATATGTCTCCAAGCTGTAGTCATGGCCAGTACCTGATACCTTGAAAGCAAGAGAATAATTTCCATCGTGATCTAGCGATCAGCTTTCACCCTGAATTTGGAGATCTGATCCCCTTATCTCTGCAAGTGCTACTGGGAGACCTGCTTGGTAACAAGCAAAGAATTCAACCTAACAACAGTCCATTCATCCCGCTGCTGCATCAGGCAAAATCAAGTGTTTATCTGGAACATTAATTCTCTGCAGACTTCTGCTGCAATTCCTGTTTGCTGTGTGCCAGTATATATATTAAAATACCCAGACAGAGGCCTTGCTTGCTCTGAAAGTCAATTGAACTATGTTTCTCCTCACTGTGAAAAGAGTATGTTCAAACAATGTGGTCATCCAACTCAGCAGTGAAAACCAGCTATTCAGGATTTAATCTCAGCTATCCATTTGGAAGATTGGTTCCTGTTTTCTCCCTCTGTTATATTCATATCTCTCTCTACATGTTGAAGGACGTCTTTGGGCCAACTAGAACAGACACTGACTTTTCTAAAGCTTTGACCACATCTATACAGGGACAGTATTACTTGGTGTATATATATATACACACACACACACATATTTACATTGTACACTCTATATCAAAACCCCTTGCCCACTTCTCTTGCTGCAATAGTCTAAGGTGCTTTCCTTGACAGTCTTCGTGTGTACACTGTTTGCTCAGTGCTTGGGAGATGTCCTGAGGTCCGTCCGTCCCTCATTCTGTTCTGTGCTCTACAGATTTACTGGCAGTACATTGTGGGATGCCTTTCCAAAACTCCAGGAATACTGGTCAGGAGGGGCGAGCGTATCAAACTGCCAAACTCCCCTGATTCACATCCTTTCCTGCCATCCATTAATGTTCCTGGCACCATTTTCAAATTACTATTGGGCAGCAGATGGAGGACATGCTGCTAAGTGCTATGATTATGGGATTCATTAATAAGGATGGGATTATGCATATGCATTTGTAGTAGGGCAAGCAGAGGAATCTGCATCTGGGGTTTCCTAAGACATTGGGTACTGAGGTGATAACAGCTGTAGGAAATGATGCTGTAGGAAGATGAGATCAAATTTTGTGGAGCACTTTTGTGAAGCAGTTTTACTTGACAAAACTTTTGTTTCAGGGCTCACATAGGCAGCAGCAACTGGCAGGACACAGGTAGTGGTGCAGAACTGGATGGCTGCTGCCAGCAGCAAAGGTTTTGGATGATGAAAACCAGTTAGAGATGTGAGCAGAGCCCAGAGCTACAGGAGAAAACCAGACATGAGTGGGCGACCTTATGACCATTACCTCTGGCATCTTTCTGCTGATCAGGGGCTCACCAGCTGGGGTTGGGACATCAGCTATAGCAAATGCTGTCGTGGGGATTTGAAAGGGGGAGACTTCTGCTCCATCATGTCATAAACTGGGAAATGCATAAGAGTTGGCGCTGTCTGTAAAGGGCTGTAAATGTCAGACACACAGGCCTGGTCTTTGCCATGGGTTTGCAGAGGCTGACTGATTGCTGTAAAAAATTCACCTAACGTCAAGGGGAAAGGTCTGTGATGCTGAGGTCTTGCAAAAATCGGGTCTGGGTGCTGGAATGGAGAGAGGCTATTTGCTTCTATAGAGGATGGGAGCACTGCGGTTCCTCTTCTTGTCCTGGGCATCTGGATTCAGTGTGTACTCTGTTTCCCTGGCCAAGGAAGCTCTTTGGTGGTGGTGTCAGCATGAAGGAAGAGTTATTTAGCTTTGTGTGGAATGGTTGCAGATGATTGCTGGCATGTACTTCAGGAAGAGGGATAGGAGGGAGGTGATACTTCATGAGAAGGGTGGGTGTTTCTCATCATGATGTACCTCATGTGATAGTGCCTGCAGTTTTTTTGCACATCCGTAAGAAGAGAGACATCCTGAAGGAAATACTGGAGCAGGAATGTGAGTGGGAGCAGGAGGAAGAAATTTAATATTTTAGGCAGATGGGGAAAGCATCTCTGTTAAATGACCGAAATAGTCATGACCACAACATAATGGATGTTTGTTGTGCTGAGGACAGAGAGTGATTTTTGGCCTATGAATGCACTGTAACCAAGGAAATGTCTTTCTGCTTGATGTATTGATGGTGTGTGGGCATGATCTGTCATTTAAGGGTTGAGCTGGATATACATGACCTTTTCCAGTCAAATGCACCAAAATGAATTTGAGTGAGGGAAGTAATACGTGATGTGTTGAATGAAACCCCAAAGACTGCAGTGAGGAAACACACAAACATAACAGCTGTGAAGGAGATGCCTAGTTGGACTAAGGATGTGTAGAACCACAGAAAGGTGTCAAAGCAGGGCTGGCAGTAAGAGACGCCCTGGGGTGGTATATCTCCTGGGCTTCCTGGGGCTCTCTCTGCCAAACCCAGTCTCACATGATGGATGTTTGCCTCTGCATTGCCCATAAAATCCCTCCTCCCAGAGTGCCACGTTCCCATTCTTTGGAATCACCTCAGGAAGCGCCATCTCCCTGCCATCTCTGCAGCCCCTGTGCTGGGATGTGTTCAGTCAGCCCTGGCACAGATTCTCTCACACATTTTTTTCCCACTCAGGTATCTGTCAGCCTCCCTGTGCATGATAATGCTCCTCTTCACACAGGTTGTGTGCTACAAGTGCTAAGGGAAATGATAAAAACTCTTAAGTGCTTATTGTCCATTCCCAGTTTCCATGGCAACCATGATAAAATGTTTCTTTTCCCACATTACAGGAATGCCATTCACCTCCTTTCTTCCCAATCTTCAGTTCCCTTCAGGAGGAGGCAATGCTTCCCTGGCTGTGTCCCCAGGGACAGACCCACACATCAAAGTCTTGCCCCACCACACCTACCTGAGAGCATCACCTCAGTACAAACTCCCCAGACCCTGAAGAGGTCTCCTCTGAAGAGGCAATAAGTCATGCCAGGACCACACCAGGAGCTGGAGCCCACCAGGCTGCCTCTCCTCATGGCTGCAGGAGTGGGAGGGAGATCCAGCTCTCTCCTGGGAGAGCAGCTTTGCCTTGCAGGGGTGTGCTGTGCCCTATGGGCTTTGATTTCCCTTACACAGGGGCTACAGATCAGCACAAGGATGCTGCAAACTGAGTTTCCCAGCTGCTCCCCTAAGGGCTTTGCAGCACCCTGAAACCTGTGTACCTGGTCAATCTCAGCAGCTTGGTCACAGGAGCTCACTGCTGACAGCTCACCTTCTCCATCAGCTCAGTGGAATAGCCTTATCTCGAGAGGTTTTTTATCTGCCTGCAATGTATTGCTATTATAAACATAATTGGTGTGCTTAATTAGTTAACCAGTGTATTATTGGCACATTGCACCCTGCACCACGCTCCTCCCAAGCACTGGGAAACAATAGCACCAGAGAGCCAGCATCTAGTCAAGACACCACTGGAGCTGTGGTGGGCACACAAGGGTAACCAGTGAGGTCAGTCCCAGTAAGGAGCAGTAATTTGGGTAATGTTCATCAAAAATTACATTTTTTTTGCCTTTTTTTTATTCCACTGGAGTTTCAGAAAATTGGAGAAAAAGACCTCAAGGTTTCCTAGCCCAGGAAGAGACTTTTCAAACACATCTTTCTGCCCCCACAGTTTGTGGTATGCCCCAGCCTGGGTATGTTTGGGATCCAGAGGAAGGCACCCCAGAGCCTGGCCTCTGGTTTGGTCAGCTGAACCTGACATGTTCTACATGAAACATAAAGGATTTGAAGAAAGCAGCTGTTAGATTGAAAATTTACTGGAAAGTTTCCAGCCAAACACAGTTTAAAATGAGCCTTCATGTGGCCTACAGACCAAACAGCGTCACTGGGAAGTCAACCAGCACCTCTTCGTGGAGGTTTCTTATGGCTCTGTCAGCATGAGCAAATGAAAGGCCCCAGGCACAGGCCATAATCCATACTTTTAACTGTTGTCTTGCTCCTTGGTGCCAGGCAGTGCCCTGGCACAGCACGGGGAGCAGCATGCACCCAGGAGCACTCCCAAATGGGCAGTGGGGGCCAGGCTGCAGCAGCTTCAGCACCATCTTCCCTGCACAGTCCTCCATCAGTGCCACGCATTTTCCATACTCCCATTTTCATAGTGAAAAAATATCACCCTGCTCAACTGCAACACCGGTCCAGATCTTTCAACTGAGAAAAACCAACATTAACACTAGTAATATTACATTAGGGGCACTGTGGCAGCACATGGGAACCAGATGAGACCCAGAATCACATGTGTTATGGACTGGAAGTGGCTAATCTGCCATTTGGCTTCAGGACCAGGAAATGGTCCCTGGCTTGATTTTATTTATTATTTCAGACAGATACTGGCCAGAAAATTTGGTGTAGAAGTGAGCAGCATGATGACATCAGGCATGTTTTTATGCAAACTAATTTAGCCACTCCAGGATAGCATCTCCTTAATTAAGGTTTTATGGAAGCACCTGGAGGTACAGCTGTGTTGCTTTACCTACATAATAGGTTCATAAGGATGCTCAGGATGCAGTATGCTACACGAGGTTCTTCAAATTGCCAAGGTGACCAAAATCCTCAGAGCTGCAGAGCCTTTTGCACGTATTGATTGTGTTTTCAGTGGTGGTGTTTACAGACTGCCCACAGTTTGTCAAATTCCTCCCAGGCTCACTGTAGGACAATTTCTACATGGACTTACCCTCCAGGTGGTCAGTGTACAGACTGGGGAGTGGGGATCATCCAAGGCTGGAGGATATTAACTAATGCTATTTTGGATTTTCACTCCTTCAGTTCACAAGTAGCTCTTTTGAAATTAGCTCGAGATTCCTAGGTCTGTTGAAAGAAAGGTATTTAAAGAAGGACTTGAAGAAGAGGGATTTGCTGCATGGCTAATTCCACATCATAGCCATAAGCATCTCATCTATCTCCCAGCCATTCCCATTACATCTAAAGAGACCTGTTGTAATGAAGCATTGAGAGGTGAACGAGGGGGTTAACACACTAGTCTGTTACTGCTGGAGATACCATTTCCAATTTGATGGAGGTCACACATGAAAATAAGTGTGGCTGTCTAAGCTGATTCTTCAGGGCATACCTGGTGGCTAATTTTCCTGAAACATCCTGGTTTTGCATTAGTTAAGAATATGCATGTGACTTTGAGAGAGGAGACTGTGTTTATATCCTCTTGGTTTTATTTAACATTGTACTCTTGTTACCTGGGCTTTACTCTTCTGGGGTGATGCATTTTCCACCTCTCAGATAAAGCAAAGTAATAGCTACCCAGAGGCCTGTAAAGTCTACAAATGGGGCTGAGTTGGAAAGGTCAGCCCTACAGATATGTTGGACCATGCCAAAGAGCAAGGTGAACAGATTAAGCTATATAAATATTTAAAGAGCTGTAATTAGGACTAACACGGCCTCGCTCCCAAGGTTCATTATTATACATGCACATGGCAGAAAAGTAACTAATCATGACCTTTTTCCACTTGCTTTTCCTTATGTTTTTGACAGAGTGTTTTTCACTCCCTAAGATGCTCCTGGCTGGCATTGCCTCCCTGGGAAGGAACAGAGGATCTGTCATGGCTTTCTGTGAGGCCAGGAAAAACCCTGGGGAGATTTCAGAAGTAAGGGGGAGATGTTGGCTCTCGCCCAGGCATCACCCTGTGCTGCTGGGCTCTGGGGCAAGGAGACAGAGGTTTCCCAGCATGGTTGAAGCTCTTGTCCAAAGCCCATCAGGACTTGAGAAGCCCTTGATAAGGACACCAAATGCCCTAGTGTCACAAACACACAAACATTCTCCTCCTGGTGGGACGACTGCAGCTCGTCCTTGACCTCAAGACCATGTATTTGTGACTCCTAGACTCAGCTGTTCCAACTCTCCTCAAGGCATGCAATCTCACAAGCTACAAACACTCTAGTTTGTGCAAAGCACAATACCCTCTTTGCTTAGCAACACACATTTCCATGAACACCTCACACTGCGAGGCACTTTGTTACCTCACTGCTCTTCAACCAGAACAAGGCCTCCGTTCCTGGATGGAGGTAACTGATGGCACAGCCCCCTCCCCTGCTGCTGTGTCCTGCAGCAGCAACCACCTTCCCATGGTACAAGAAGCAACGGGACCACCCAGGGACTGGGCCACCATGGTAGCCATCCTAGGTTTTACGTTCCTCAAAGTACAGCAGCAGCTCACCACCTTGGTGCCATCACCTCTAGGCAGGAAGAGCACAGGGGGGCCAGTCACTGAAGGAGAGCTGCCTTCCCCTTCAGAAAAAGTCTGAGCCGTCTTCTTCAGGAGAAGAGGGTGAAGGAGGGTCAGGGGCTTTTTCCAAATTACCCACAGACAGCCCCTGGTGCTGGGTGGGAAACCGACATGTGAATGCTCTCTGCAACATCCCACAGGAGAGGTTCTCAGTGGGACCCAGCCCATGCAGGGCTGCTGGTGTGGCTCAGGGCTCAAGGCGTACACCTGCACCACATTTTTAAGACCTCCTGCTTTTCCAGATGTAGCATTTTAAGTCTGTGCCTGTGCCCCTTCCCACCACACTCACTGCTCAGGAGGAAGCACCAGAATTACCAGCTCTACAACACAACAGGAGCACCTGTTTTAAACCAAATATGGTGGTGCTGGACAACATCAGCTGGCCCAAAGCAAAACTTTTGATAGCTGTGAACCAGTTCTGATGACATTTCCACCTACTGATTATCTGTCAGGAAAGGAGGAACAGAGGAAGAAGGGGCAGAGTAAGGGAGGACATGTTCCAGAGAGCCTGGAAGCTTGCAAGCACATCTGTCCTGCCCCAGCTAGCAGCGTGCACCCAGATGTACTTCTCTAAAAGTGCCCACAGAACAAGAAAGTTCACATACACACAGAGGAGGGGGGAGAAAAATTTAAAAAATTAAAATGAAAAAAGCAAAAATCCTGTTTGCTGCCCAGCTCTTCCCTGTGGCTAAATTAATTGGGTTTTACTCCTGCTGTCTGCATGCCGGCAGTACTCCCACAGCACTGACTTTAATAGGAGTGCAGATTGCAGGATCAGGCCCATGGTGTCTTGGAAAAGATGAATAATAATCACTATGTGGAGAAATACTGCAGTTTGCAACTCAAAGAACACTTTAAGTCTGCTTAGCAATTTGTAACGCCCACAGTAGCACACTGTGTAAAGCTGCAGTTATGAGACAAATCACTTCTCCATTAACCGTGGCTCCACGATGTGCTTTGTGGCAGCATGCACGGGGAGCAGGGAGGGATGGAGGGGAGGGGGACATGGTGTGTGGGGCAGTGTGAGAAGCCAAGAGGTTTTCTTTCTACAGCAGCAGCTGTGTTATCCCTTTACAGTTATGTTCAGGGCTTGCAGGAATTAGTCCCCACACGGCCTGACTCCAGTGTCCGTCCATCTGCAGACAGTTGTGCCGCCTCTCAGATCTAACCATCTCCCAGCACTGGTGACTTCAGCTCAACAGCGTGCCTGGGAAAAGCAAATTACATGATTTTTTCCAAATTATGGTATTTTTCCAAAGTGAAAATTGCAGTGTCATCCACCAAAGCCTCTCTCAACCAGTCCATCAGTGCTCCCTCAGACACCCAGTGTGCTGCTGGTGGTTATTCAACCTCACCTACACCTGAAACATCCCTCTGCCATGCTGAAGTGCAACAACGGGGCTATAGAAGCTCATTTAAAGGTCCTTCCTCTTTATAATTTAAGCCTTTGACACTCTGCTGATCTTCTGGAGGTGGAAAACATCTCCAGAAGCAACATGCTTTTGGTTGACTTGGTGCCTCCTCACTAGCAGGAGGCTGGAGTAAGCTGCAGGTCCCAGTCTCAGCCACCACAAACTGATGTAATCAAAAGGTATTTGATCTGCACCCACTGCTGACCTCGCCTGGACCACGTCAAGGGCAGGCAGCCTGGGCAAGCCTGGAAGCCCATGGGGAGAGGAGTGCTGGGAGCCCATGGTGGGGAGCAAGGAGTGTTGTCAGAGCTAGTCCTTCTGGTTGTTGTGGGAGGACTGGTTCTGGGGAGCCTTGTGATAGCTTGTGAGTCTCAGGAAAGAGGCAGAGTCAAAGTGGTCACACTGAAGTAAGCCAAGAGAAGCCAAAGGGAGACCAATGTTGATGTTTGGCCTCCAAAGCAGGTAATCGCTGTATGTCATGGCAAACCAATCTTGATCCACAGGACTGAAGCCTGAACCCTTTCTCATGGCCAGCTAAAATCTCAGGGGTCCACTCAGATTTGGTGGGGAGCAGCAGTAAGGGGAGACTTTCCCTTTTATCCTCCAGAGAGGGGGCAGTGCTGCTAATTCTGGAGCCAGCAAGCCCTGCAGCTGAACACCCATCATTGCCACCTACCTTTGCCAGGTCTGACCCTCTTGTCCCCAAACTCCCCCACACGCCAGGTGCAACAAGCCTCCACCACACTCCAGTTGCAGTTCACTGAGTACCAGATGATGGCAAAAAGCATTGGCAGAGGCACTGCCTGAAACACAGCCATCAGTTGCAGGAGGCTATTTGCAACAAATTCTTCACCAAAGACCTGGCCAGGGTGACCTGGCTCTGAAGTGCCACCAGAGCACAGCTCTCTACCAAGGAAAGGAAAGATCTCTGACATGCTGGAAATGAAAGTGTGGCTTGAAGTGCAGGGAGAGGGAGGACAGTGAGCTATCTTGAGGCATCTACATGAACTGTACGATGACATTTAAGCCTGACAAGGCCAGTGAGGAGATCCAGGCAGACTGGGGAATTAGAGAAAAGGGCCAGGGTCTCAGTGCAAGCTTTTATCTCATTCCTCGGGAAGGTGTTTGGAGACCTTGATTGAGAAGAAAGGGTAGCAAGATAAACAGAGCAGGCAGCTGAATCCCCTCAAGATTTTGAAACAATGATCAAAGGAAAATGCAAAAGAGGAACATGCCCTCAGAAAGTCAGAGGAAAAGGATTCGTAGCTCAGAGGTGGGTATCAGATATTAGAGGAGGTATTTCAGCCCCTCCAGGGAATCCATCCTGTCCCGCACTAGGAAAGCACATGCTCGTGCTGCAGGGAGAGCATGGGCAGGGGTGAACAGAAAGGCCAGGTTTTCTCCTGACTAGATTATGGGAATGCCACAGGTGCTAAGAGCTGGATCTCAGATAACATGGAAGGATGTGTAAAAATTAAGGTTTTATAGGTAAAGAAAAAAATGTTCATGGCAAGGGTGGTCAAACACTGGAACAGGTCACCCACAGAGGTTGTGCAGTTTCCATCCTTTAAGATTTTCAAAGCTCAGCTAGGAAAGGCCCTGGGTAACCTGGTTTAATCACAGAATCACAGAATCATAGGGGTTGGAAGGGACCTCGAGAGATCATCGGGTCCAACCCCCCTGCCAAAGCAGCTCCCTAGCACATATTGCACAGATAGGCGTCCAGATGAGTCTTGAATATCTCCAGAGAAGGAGACTCCACCACCTCCCTGGGCAGCCTGTCCCAGGGCTCTGTCACCCTCACTGTGTAAAAGTTCTTCCACATGTTGGTGCGGAACTTCCTGTGCTCCAATTTGCAGCCATTGCCCCTTGTCCTGTCTCCACAGACCACTGAAAAGGGGCTGGCCAATTCCCCCTGCATCCCATCCTTAAGATATTTATAAACATTAATTAGGTCCCCCCTCAGTCTTCTTTTCTCCAGGCTGAACAGCCCCAGCTCACTCAGCCTTTCCTCATATGGGAGATGTTCCAGGCCCTTAATCATCTTCGTAGCCCTTCTCTGGACTCTCTCCAGGAGATCCCTGTCTTTTTTATACCAGGGAGCCCAGAACTGGACACAATACTCCAGGTGGGGCCTGACCAGGGCAGAGTAGAGCGGGAGGATCACCTCCTTAGACCTGCTGGCCACACTCTTCCTGATGCATCCCAGGATCCCATTGGCCCTCTTAGCCACCAGGGCACACTGCTGGCTCATAGCCAACCTGTCATCAACCAGGACCCCCAGGTCCTTCTCCACAGAGCTCTTCTCCAGCAGGTCATCCCCCAGCCTGTACTGATACAGACAGTTATCCCTCCCCAGGTGCAAGACTTTACACTTGCTTTTATTAAACCTCATCTGGTTTCTCCCTGCCCAGCTTTCCAGCCTGTCCAGGTCTCGCTGGATGGCAGCGCAGTGTTCCTGCGTGTCAGCCACCCCTGAAGTTAGTCCTGCTTTGTGTGGGGGGTTGGACCAAATGATCTTTGACACTTCCTTCCAACCTTAATTTCTCCATGATTCTGTAATTTTATGATCTGAAATGATCTCAAGGTAATATTTTAAAGTTTTAAGAAGTTTGCCTGCTGTACTAGAAGCCCAAGCACTGCAGTACCTTGGACTTAGAGAGCTGGAAGGGAGTTTACAAGAAAATGCAGGCCATCTGCCAGCTTAGCAAAACCTAAGCTGCCCCTAGTTACTCTGAGAACCAAAATCAAACTTGCCTAGTGTGCTTGCAGACTGGGGTAGGTTACATGTCCATGCTCCCATCATGAATGTGAGGGATTTAACCAACCAGCATTTCCAGTGGGCAATGCATCTCTGCTGCTTGTAACAGAGCAAGCAGAGCATCTCTACTTCTTGCAAGCAGTTAGATATTTTTACTTTACATCCCCTCTTAAGACAAGTTTTAGTGCTTGGTTTGGGTAGTGCTGTGCTGATGGGAAGACAAAGGAACATTTTGTACACTCAAGATCCCTTTGCAGACTTTATCCTGCCAGCCTCAGGAGCCAGTGTTTGGCCATAACATGTTTCAGTCAGCCTGATCTAAGAGTAAGGCCAGGCCATGAATCCTGTAGCCTTGACTCAGAGCAGGAGCTAGAGAGATAAAAACTAAGATAAACCTCAAAAATAAAAGTGGAAAAAAATATCCCCTGACACAGGCTAGTCTAGTCCTCAGTGACACCAATAGCAACGTTTGACTTTGAGGGTCATGGGACAGCAAGACATGGTCAGGATGCCTTACCTTGCAGCTGTCAGTCACCCAGAACCAACCACCCCAAACAGATCACATTTGATGATTATTTCTTCAGTAGTGCTTCAAGGTTTCACTAGAGGACAAGTACAGAGAAAGGTATTTATTGTGTGCACAAAATATACCCCCTCTCCTCCATCATCGTAGTGAAATTTCCAGTCAATTTTCTCCCTTACCCCCCATTTTTGTAGCAGGTACTTTTAAATGAAGGAAAGAAAATGAGAAGCAGCTGCTTGATGGCTACTGAAGGGCCTGGGATGACAGCAGCAACCCCGGGCCAAGACGGAATAATAGGCAGGAGAGGTCAGAGGTGACAAATAAATGCAGTTTATCAGAGAGTTACAGAAATAAAAAAATGAATCACATTGCTCTCATCACCTTATATGAGGTATAAATAGAGTTAATCAGCACTGAATGAAACCATATTAACTCAAGGAGAATTATTCATGCACTGCAGGTGTTTTCCCAATCCCTGTCCATGGGAGTAATGAGTGAGAGCAGTAATTGGTGTCCAGCCCATCTCTAGCCAGCGGCTATTGCCCCTTTTGGACTGAATTAATCTTCCAAATTGCTATGCTGCTTTACCACACATATTTCAACATAATGATCTTTTACTTATTATTATTTTTGGTAGCTAGTGAGTTATCAAGATTGATAGCATCCTTTGCAAGAGAAATAAAGAACCCAAAGGGAACTGATAATTCATTGAACTTTTGAACTACCTCCAAGTCACTTCTCTGGGGCTTGAAAATTATGATGTATTATTTATCCATCCCTGGCTGTGCCTCTCACAATGTGGTAGGAAGCTTCAGGAGAGTAATAACAACACAGGCCCTGCATGCTTTCCCTGACTACTCACTGGAGAGAGCCTGCTACTAATTTGCCTTTCAATAAGGGCTGTATTTTTCCTTTGTAGACACTTTTTAAACCAGTAATTTCTATGTTCTGGGTTAGCAACGCAGCCTTAAGTCATCGGTCAGCCGAGCTGCTGCAGCACAGACAGTATTTCGCACAGGTACTGATGACCTCCCTGCCCTCTGGGCCAACGACACAGACTTCAGCAACACAAGGACCAATCTCCAAATAAGTGACTGTTGCTCCTCTGCGTTCCGGTCTCCCCCTGCAAGGTGCTGTGGTGCAGACACAGCCAAGGGTTTCCATGGAGGTTTAACACAAGTGTGTGCTCACCCTCCTTACCAGCTTAGAGCTCTGCGGATCATCCCCAGGCAAGTCCAGGCACCATTGAGTTCCCAGTGAAGTGAAAAGGTGGAGACTTGAGCAGGTGCTGAGAAAGCAGCTTTCATACACACCAGCAATGCTGAGCCGTCCCACAATGACCTCCTTGTCTTCCCTTCACCGTGCCAGGCAAGGGAAGATGCTGGCCCAAGGGCTGCTGAGCTGATGGCCCCAGCACCGGGAGTGGGGCCAGGCAGCGGGGCTGGGACTGCATCCCTGGGTGCCATGCACGGTCCTGCGGTGGCACAGTCCCATCCCCCTGAACACCTGGGAATGGAGAAAGGTGAGCACGAGAGGGGTGCCACCTTTGCCACTGGCATCAGGTTTGGCCACCGACAGCAAAGGGGCCGTGATAAATTCACTCCGCGGGGCTTGTCAGCGATGTCACCCAGCCGGCCGGCAGCTTTCGTGCCCAAAGCACCGAGTGACGTGTAAATACGTTATCAGGCCCTCGGGGGGGCAAACCCCGGCTGCGCCGGCCGTGCGTGGGGCCGGCAGGGTGTGAGGCGCCCCGGGTCCCTTCTGCCGAGCCCCCCGCCCGCAGCCGCCTGGGGAGAGGGGGGGAAGCGGGACCCTGCGGGTAGCGGCGGAGGCAGCAGCCGCCTTTCCTTTACTCCGGGCTCCCTCTCGTGGGCTTCCCCAAAAGCACAGCTTCGGCGGCCCCGCAGCTCCTGCCCCCGCCCCGGGCAGCCCGCTGGCCGCCATTCCTGGCTCCCAGGGGGCCGAGCGTGCAGTGCCTGCGGTACCTGGCCATTGCACTGGTCTGGCTGCGAGGTGAACCACGGCCATTTGAGCTCCGGCTGGACAGCCTCGCCCATGTCTCCAGCTATGGGGAGCTGCTCATTTAGTGCTCGCGCTTTCGGGCCTCGCCACTGATGGGGCTGATGTGCTTTTCTCCCAAGCAGTCGTAGCTGTCGCTCCGCTGCCCTTCCCTGCTCTCCCTTGAACTAAGGTCTGCTGTAGCTGTGTCCCTGGCAGCACTGCTGCATTTCCTTCCCGTGTCCCACGGTGTTGGGCCTGCCCGCCTGTTGTATCATCTATCTACCCCACAACCTGGCTTAAATCTTCATCTAAGTTTTCAGCTGGCAGCACCTGCAGGGAGCTGTCACCTTCCCCCTCGTTCCCAGCCTGTCTGCCAACTCCTCTGCCCCTTACTCAACCTGCTTCACTCCAGCTCTCGCATCTTTTTTCAGTAGCTGTGGTCCTGTGCCTGTTTGGCTGCCCTTTCATCCCTCTTCCTCCTCTCTCTGCACCATCTAAGCTGTTATCTGCCTGGGCGCCCTCAGCACTGCCGTCTGCTTCTGTTGCCTGACGCCTTCCTTTCATCCCCGTGCCACCAAATCACCTGAAAATACGCTTATCCTCCTTCACTCCTTCCTTTTACTCTTTCCCCTCTTAGGTCTTCGTGTTTCAGTCCCAGCTGTATCCCCTATTCCAGCCACAACTCATTCTGAGACACAAATGAAGAGTGACGAGCCACGCCACTGAAAGCTGCACTGGGGACACAGAGCTGGTGTGAAGCTCTGGACGTGCCTGCAGCAGCGGGGCTGTGAATTAGGGCCTGCTGCTTTGCTGCATGAACTCAGGTAGGTAACTGAGCCTTCCTTTCTTTCCCTCCTTCGTCTGTCCTCTGTATTTCAGACTTAAGCCGCCAAGTGTAGGACAATTTCTTATTCTTTTGTGGTAAGGTGTCAGATTCAAAGAGGTCCTGTTTTCTGTGTGAATCTAAGGCCTCATAACAACACCAATAATAACAGCAGTGTACAGAGCTTGTAAAATAAACCTTTGGCAAATGGGTTCTTTGTAAGTGAAGTGATGCTTCCTAGACTTTTACACACTAAACATCCAAGAGCCTGCAGCTGCCTCCAGCACAATTTATTTCAATTCCACCTCGTTTTCTACTTGCAAGATACTCCTTAAGACTTAGTGACGGTACACAAAAAAGGAACTAGAAAGCATTTTGGTGTAGAACAGCCACTGAGCCATCCAACATGCTTGATGTGCTCTATTCAGAAACATAAATCACTGAGTACTGAAAGTTTATGGAGAACAGTATAATTTGGTGATGCTTCTGCTTTGCCCTTCTCACCTGTTAGTTTTCTTTGTGCTCCCTAGTGCATTCAGCAAGGAGGAGCATGCCCAACCACAGATGGATCTTTCATGCCCCAGGTCCATCCAAGAGCTCCTCTGCCTCATGGTACAATGGGTCTAAGTGAGGTGGAAAACACGTGATCTCTCTCTGCAAGAATCACTATTTACATGTCCACTTGCTCAGGAAATTTATCAATGTCTGGATCTCCCCAGCTCACTGTCACCCTGATGAGGAGAATGTATTTTGTTTCTGCAGCCCCCAGGCACTCCATTCCCCACCCTCCCATGAGTCCAATCTCACCAGCAAGAGCCACCCATGGCTCAAAGCATCGTGGGCAACAAGAGCAGCCAGCTGCAGCAAAAGACAAGTCAGAGGGCAAAGGATGAAGGTTAAACAGTCATTTAAAGCATGTCCAGCACTGTGACAATGGGAAGATGGCTTGAAATCTTTTGAGGTCAAAGCAATATAAATATCTGCTACAGGTCTCTTCCTTCAGTCTGTCTTCAGTTTTGTTTTGTCCCCACAACTCCACCTTTTCTTCCTTCTTCTCTTTCTTCTGGCAGTTCTCTCTCTCTTCTGTTCCTGAGTTTCTGTTGTCTTGTTCTTAGACTCTCTTCTGCCATCCTTTGCTCTTGACCCTTATGCTCCCTCTCGACAGTAAGCTGACATCTTTTAGCAAGACACATCACACACAGCCTTGGTCTCCTGCTCTGCCAGTTGAAAGGAGACAAGATGCAAAGTTGCTGGGCTGAAGGCAGGATAAATATACCTTCCCAACCACCCCAATGAACAATCAAAGCCTGAAGAAGTGTAGGAGATAACAGAGGTCTATAGAAAGACTTCCTTTTTTCCTCCCTTGCAGGCTGCTACCTCTTTTCTCCAACAGATCCTTCCAAGCCCACCACCAGCACCACCATTGGAGAGCTGACCACAGGCAGCACAGCACCAGCCACTGCCATGAGTGCAAGTTCCTTCCTCTTTAAGCAGAGGGGGGATGCCTCTCATGTCTCGTGAGATGCCATCGTGAGGAGGGGCAGAGGAGGCAGCTCCTGCTGTCACTGCCATCGGTGCGGGGCTCATTTTCAATGATGATGGCCCAGGCTCCAGCTCAGAGCTGGCCATGCTGGGGGGACCCAGGCTACTAGCTTAAAGCATCAGCTTGGCTCCCACTGAGTACGGATGCTAGGTACCCACTGCAGTCTGCTGACACCAGGTTTGACCCTTGCCAGGGCGAATGTGCTGAGGCACAGCCCCTCCAAGAACAGCAGCTGGCAACCCCCTTTCCTTGCCCTCCTGCTGCTAACTAACCCCTGTGGCACAGCCCTGCGTGATTAGTGTGACATTCATTTGCCAATGTTTGCCCAAGAAGGCAGTCGCTCATGTTGCTTTGGTCTCCACCCTGGCAGCCTGCAATGCACTTCCCAACACATTCTTTTATTGGAGGGATGGATGCTGGCCAGTGGCTTGGCTGCTCAGTGCATTTCAGGTTGGCAACATGCAGCTTATGAAACAGCATGTGCTCTGCCTGCCTCTCCCCATCTCCTTTGTCTTTGGCAGGAGTTAGTTATTGCTCAGGAACAGCAGTGAGGGGTTGGGTGTTGGTCTTCCAGTTGGAGAAAGGCCGCAGCTGGGCCAGAGCTGGGCTCTGCCTTTTGATTCCTTTGCTGTTGGATCCGGTTTTGTTTCAGAGGACCACTCTCTTGACATATGAAAAAATGAATTGAGGACATGGTGCTTACCCCAGGATCAGCCTCTTTGAATTCAGACGTTTGATCAGCAGACAAAGTGGCACAGAGGAAGGAGGGGACCAAAAGGGTCCTGAGGAAGCCTTGGTATCTTTGTGCTGTTTCCATCAGTGCAGGAAGTCTGAAGATTTTGATTCTGTGCATCAGAGTCAAAGGTGAAGGCAAGCAAATGGAATTTATTGACTTCACATTTCCACAGTAAGAGTTTACTCATTCCTCACCAGGTGCCAAGCAGGGACTTTCATTCACCGCTGAAGCATTGATCCTGTTTCAAGGGCAGATTTGGGGCTTTTTTTTCTATTTATTTCTCCACTTAATGTTACACAAAATGGTTGGACAAGGTCCTCTCTAGCCTGTGCCCAGGAGAGGCAACCAGCGGGTACTTATGGGAGACACAAGCTTTCTCACCCCACAGCTGTGGGACTTTGTTCATAGTTGTGCCCAGAGCTTTGCGCTGACTCCCCTTGGTGGTCCCTCTGGACCTGCTGGGTGGGCATCCCATACACCCTTGCTGCACCTTGGAGGGCTCCTTGGCAGGTCAGGCAGGGTGAGGTGCTTTGGAAACACACCCCCAGGACATATGTGGTAGAGTGTGTTTCCAAAGGGTGTGTGTTTCATGTGGGGGGACCCTGAGGGTCTTCATGGCCAAAGGGTGGGAGAGGGAACTTCAATAGCAGTTGAAGCACCACAAAGCAGATGGCAGCCACAAATCTGGCCCCTTTGCTGCCCATGCTTAAACTCCTCCCCACTTGTCCTGGTTCATCACAAAACCTCTGTTAGAAAATTCTGGAGATAGGAGAGACAGCTGCAGTTGGCAGGTGGATTTGAGGAGGGCTTTCTAGCAGCTTCTGAGGGGGGAGGTAGAAGCATAACCACAAAGAGCAGAAGACCACATATCAGACATCAATATTGCCTACACAGGAGAGGTAGCCAAGGAGGGACACAGCAGGGTGCACAGGGTCTGTCTGGAAGAAGGTTTTAGCGCCAAGAGGCAAAATGGCATGGGCTACAGCAGTCTTACCATGCACCTCTCCTTTTTTCTTACTTCTTATAAAGAATTTGCTAGAGGGAAATAGGGAAACTAAACTATTTCAGCCTTCATCTTTGGTGGCAAGCTGCAAAGCTGGACTGTTGACTTTATAAACTTAGGGCTCCTTAGAAGAGCCGGTGGCTGTGAGCTGGATGCCCTACTCATCCCCACGCCCAGGCTTATGCTCACACGTCAGCGTGCACGAAACCAGGAGTGGCACGGTGGCTTCACCTGCAGTGATCCTGAGCGCTGGAAACTCTGAGTAACTCCCCAGGGGCTCACGGGCTGCTGACTTAGGAGAGCATTTGCAGTTAGTCAGGCTGGAGAAGTCAGTCACAGGCAGCAGTGTGGCATCTCATGGCTTGATTCATTCATCTTATTCGATAACCATTACAGAGGGAGAAACATGCTGGAAAGACATAACATCTGACAGGCAGAAAGCGGCCGGGAGCCTTGCCTGCGCGGTTCCTGCTCCCCCCGCGGTTACAAGGCAGGGCTGCGGCTATGATACACATCGTGGTTAGAGGGCATGGTCACGGGTTCCTGCTGCGGATAGCGGGGTCTGCAGCAGACGAGCGGAATCAGCCGGCACAGCATGAACACTCTGCTCTGCCGAGGCTTGCACTGAGCAAACCGATGTAAAGGCCACTGGATCTGGATTTAGGAGTGGCGGAAACGGCCCTTTCGAAAGAGGGTTCTGGCTGGAAATGATGGATAAATAATGAGAAGCTCCAGTCCCCCCCCCCCCACCCCGGTTGCTGCTGGAGTGATTTATGAGCCGGTTTATGGAGACAGACGTGCAGTAGCAATTGCCTGCTCCTCTCTGCAGTGCAACGCAGGCTGCAGCTGGCAGTAGCTGAAGGGCGGAAAGTGCTGCTGTGTGGTCCCTGCGGCTGGGAAGCGACAGACCTGCTGCTCCTGACCCCAGAGACACCCGCGCTGGGGTCCTCCTCCAGGATAACACCCAGCCAGGCAGTCACAGCAGTCGCATCCTGGCCTCTCGCGAGCAGTCAGGGCTGGAAAAATGGTATTCACAAGGCAGCCACAATATTCAAGGGGTCAGAGCTGCAAGGATGCTCTTTTATAATCAAGTGCATCTACTGGCCACATCTTC
Source organism: Porphyrio hochstetteri (assembly GCA_020800305.1). NCBI lineage: Eukaryota > Metazoa > Chordata > Aves > Gruiformes > Rallidae > Porphyrio > Porphyrio hochstetteri. The sequence continues at coordinate 59,933,656 of CM036908.1, read as the reverse complement.
CCGATCAGTTCCTGGGGGAAAAAAGGGCTTTTTGTCTGGAATTAATGTTTGGGGGTTTGCTTTATGTTTCCAAGTCGATATGTTTAAATGCTTTGCAAAAGAGCAATGGAAAAGGAAAAGCTCTGCAAACTGGTCATGCGTTTAAAAAGCCTCATCCTTCAGCAGACTAAAGCCAAGTAATAATCCACTCCACTCTCACTTATTTTTAGGCTTCTTTTCAAACCAAAATGTGGAAAACCATCCAAATACTAAGAGTGCATTAGATGACCCAGTATCTTTGACTGAGCAGGTCGCAACCTGCAGACTTTGCCGAGGAACTGTGCGTGGCTGATTTGAATGTCCCCATCCTCCTGCCACCACACAGGGCTGTGTGTCAAGACTGCAGCCTGCTTAGGCCAAGGACAGTTTACACAATCATCTCAGCAGCATTTCATTCTTGTCTTGCTTTACCATAATAAACACAATAATTACAATCAGCATTATCACCCTGGCTATTTATTATTGTTATTTGACTTATGATGATAATTTGCATTATTGCATGAGAGCCTCTCTGTATTCCAAGTAACCACACTGGATCAGGAAGATAAATTGGCAGTCAAGCTGCCCATTTTAATCGACTCACTCATCTTAGCAATGGCAGTGCCGGTCCAGCCTGCATGCAGAGCGAGGTCCTGCCAGCTGAGGACACTGACAATTTGCTCAGCTGTTCATCTCCTCACTTGACTTATCCCAGTAAATGGATTTCCACCAGGAAGCCAAGGTACAGGTAGGCTCCTGTGTGAGCCTGCTGCAATTAAAATAGCATGAATGGAGAGATACACCAAAATCCCAATAAAAACTAGGGAGTAGCTGGGGACAGATAGAGACCACATGCAGGGGACAGCTGGAACAAGAGAGGTTTCCTTGCCCGGACTGTGTGCTGGGCTGTGGGGAGGGAGGGGAGAGATGCCAGTGCGTAGGCAGTGGGGTTTGGCTCAGAGCCCTGCTGCTGCTGCAGAGGCAAGGGGAGCAGCCTGGGGTGAGGTACCGCTGGCCACGTCTCTTGCCTCATTTAGTTAAAAAGATGACAGAACTGCGAGGAACATTTGTCTGTGACTTGTATCACTGGTTTCCATGGAAAATATTGTGTCACAGGGGAGTATGAATTCAAGGCAGGAAGAAGCTGAAGAATCAGAAAAAGCTGGGTAACAGGACTGCTGCTGCTGTGTGAGGGCATCTGGGAAAAGGCAGGTCAGGGATGGCACCAGCATCTTCTAGTGGGCTTTCTTGGTGGTCAGCTCGCATGTATGGGCTGCATGGCTGCTGTGGACAGCCACGGTTTCCAGCAGGCTACAGTGGCAAAGCCACAAGTTATTTTTATAAATCCTCAGCCTTGTAAAGGCCACTCCCCCACATCACCCCTCGAGGTCTCCCTGGGTTCCCACCACCCACCCTCAGCCAGACCCCCACGTCCCAAATCCCATTGATCCCCCGGAGCCGTGGCATGGCTCGGATCCCGAGTCACTAGAGGGCACTCGGGTTATTTTTTCCACCAAGCCTTCAGTATTAATATTCATAACATGCGCCACGCTCTTGGGGCGGGTTGGCAATATTCTCTTATGGGAGTGGAGGATTTTTTTTCCAGCTGGTTTGCAGGGAGCAGGAGTGATCACAAAGGCAGCGCCTGTTTTCGGAGGGGATGCCGCAGGGGCTGATGGCAGCACCAGAAAGGGTGTGTGCACAGTGCGTGCTGTGCGGGCTGCTGCACCCACCATACGTCAGACCCCTTCGAAGTGGTGCAGGAGAGAGTTCTGGCCTTTCAATAAAGCGCTAATTGCAGCAAACTCCCAGCCTCCTGGAGCTTCAAATAAAGTAAGAGTACTGACACATCTGAAGCCTGGTGCCTGGTGAAGTATGAACTAGCAGTGCAGGCTTTTGTTTGCTGCCTCTGAAGCAGATTACTAGTGCTGCAGTGAAGTAATATACTTCTACAGGGACCTGGAAAAGACCCTTTAGAAAGAGATATGAGTGATGAGCTGCCTGGATCAAGGTGCTCCACTCCAGGCCTCACATGGAGGGGTTTTTCCTCTATTTTGACTTAATGCTAAGGTTCCTGGTGCCCTGGTGTGCTGCCCTGGCTCTGGTGTCCCAAACGGAGCAGAGGGTCCAGCCATTGCCCAGGCACTGTCCCAAGCTGGAGCAGCTCTGCTGCCCTCAGCACAGGCACCATAGGCCAGTCTCCCTGGCTCAGCGCTGTGCTCCGCACTTCCCCAGCACTTCCCCAGTTGTAGGATGCCCCACGCCAGGCCCTCCCGCCATGACCTGCCCACACATAGGCAAACACACCAGCACGCAGGGCACTGCTGGCAATGCCCCAGGAGCAGCCAGCAGCTGACACAGGGTACAGCTGGAGGAGCAAGGCTGTGAGGGGCACTGAGGGTTACCGCTCCCATGTTCCCCCTGCTGACAGGCCAGGCCTGGGCCAGGGGGTGAGTGACCTGTGGCAAATTCACTAGGGGCTCCTCCACCGACAGCTGAACGCTCGGCTGGGGGGCAAAGGCTTTGCCATCCCACGGGACACCAGAGCTCACACACTGCAGTCAGAGAAGGGTCAGTCTCATCCTAAGCCTTTGTCAGCAGCAAAGTGTGTGTCTCTCCTCTGATGAAGCACATTTCCCCCTCGCAAGCCACGTCTCATTAGCAGTAATGCTTTCTAAGCTGTAACTGGTATTCAAATCAAAGAGAAGTAGTGTATTTTCCCTTATTTATTTCCACTTTATTTGCACTGGAGTAGCAGCTAGAGGCTCTGATTGGGACCCCCTTGTGCAAGACATAATGAAAAGATGGTCCCTGCCCCAAAGAGCTTCCGGCTTAATTACTGAACAAGCCACAACAGATGGATGCCCCATACAGACAGGGAGGAGCACAAGGTAACAGGGAGACAATTATGATTAGCTTAATAAGCTGCGGTCACAGTACAACAGCTGCCTGCCATTGTCACTAATTGTCACTCCAATTGCTATGAAAGAATTCTTTCAGTTTAATCATGAAATGTTCTCCCTCACCCAGGGGGAGAAAACCCAGATATTTTCCTATGCCTTGTGCCTCACTTCTCTATGAAACCATCCTGCCAAGCCTGGGGTTCCAGGGGGCATGTTGCCTCCGGCAGTGGTGCTTCTGCAGGTATCTCCCTGCCTCTCTGCTCACGTCCCACCTGGCCCTGAAACACAACAGCAGTTTGTGCTCCCTCCACTCCCATCCCTGCCTGCTCTCACCATGAAAAGGATGGAGGAGCTGCACATAACAGTGCTAGCAGGGCTGCAAGGACAGAGCACCGTCCACCCAGCCTCACACAGGAGTGAGCATCAGGAGGAGGTCTTGCTGATGGAGGTCTGGTACTATTCAACCACTACCTAAGGGTTAAACCCACCTTTCTCTTTTTCTCTCCCTCTCTCCACACCACAACTCAGCTTCATCATATGTGCTCACTGCCAGCATCTCTCATGTGCTCTGACACTGTGACTGTTGCAGCGTAAGACCAAGTTGCCAGACCTTTCTGTGGTTAAAGCAACCATCACACTTTTAAGTGGTATTTAATTCAGAACTGCTCCCATCTGTAGCTTTCTTTACTAGCTATTTTCCATGTTTGGTGTATTTCTGTGTCTGCTTCCAGGTTCTGACTGCTTGGATTAATGTTTCAAGGTTTCAGAGCATTGGTTGAAACTGGGTTGCCCATGTCACACATACACGCTTGGAGGAAGCGGAATTCCTCCATGCACACAGAAGACAAACAGAGGGCACATCTGGACATCCAAATTGGATTTCTGCTCTGATGGAGTCCCAGAGGAGTCTGTCTCTCTCCAGCAAGCAGAAAGAGCCTCAGGAGACAGAGGTTGCAGCTTGGGGTTCAGCCCAGGCTCCACCAGGCGCAGCTGCCCCACACTCCTCCATTTCTACAGCTGCTGGCTGTAGAATGAGTCCCTCCCTTGGCTGTGGAGTGACTTGGACCATAGAATCATAGAAACTTTAAGGTTGGAAAAGATCTCTAAGATCATTAAGTCCAATCTTCAGTTCAATACCACCAAGTCAACTAAACAGTGTCCTGGAGTGCCATGCCTACATGTTTTTTGAACCCCTCCAGGGATAGTGACTCCACCACCTCTCTCAGCAGCTTATTGCAATGCCTGGCCGCTCTTTCAGTGAAGAAATTTTTCCTAATATCCAGTCTAAACCTCCCATGATGCAACTTGAGACCATTTCCTCTTGTCCTGTTGCTAGTTACTTGGGAGAAGAGACCAACCTCCACCTCACACTAACCTCCACCTCACTACAACCTCCTTTCAGGTAGTTGTAGAGAGCGATAAGCCTCCTTTTCTCCAGGCTAAACCCCCCTAGTTCCTTCAGCCGCTCCTCACAGGACTTGTGCACCACACTCTTTACCAGTTATTGGTACCATCCCATCTCCCTTCTCCATAGATGCCCATCCTTGGACTGGAAAATATTACCTACGGCCTGCTGAGTTATATCCAGGCTCTCAGGAACCTCCACTGGGCTGTGCCAGCTCTTGGTAGCATCTCTCCTTTACACCAGGCTTGCTCCTGGGAGGGAGCAGAGCTGTGATCATTGCCTTTGCTGGCTGCAGCCATCACATTGCAGAGCTGTGAACTACAGGGACCTTGGCCCTAGCTCCCTCCATTCCAGGGGCCTGTATTGACTTTGATCTCCTTTGCTGCTCTCTTCAAGCTGAAGCAAAAGACACATGTGTAGAAAGCATGGGCTCTCCAGGCCTGGGGTTACTCCCCGCACCACCAAACCTGCTGTGGCAGCATGGCAAGCAAGAGCCAGCAGCTAAGCTGGCACCTCCTGCTCCAAAACACTTCTCCCCATGCTGGCACAGAGGCCTGCTAGAGGACAACCACTGCCAGACACACCGACAGTCCTAGCTGTCCATCCCATGCGGCATGATGTGCCGGTGCCTGCAGAGAAGAGACTGACAGTTTACTGGCTACGATGGAGCCGAGCCAGCCTTGAGGGAACCAAGTGGGAGCAAAAGATGAGCCCATGTGTGCTGCACCCTGCCAGGTGCCATGGGTGACTGCTGGGCGGGCCTGGCTGTGCCCTGCCTATAAAAGCCAGTGCAGGGCACTTCCTTCGCTTTGTACTGTCCTAAAAGTAACAATTAACTTGCGTTTGCCTTGCAGCTCAGATCACTCTGCATCTTTGGATCCTCGTGTCAGGTCAAGTGTGAATTAATTGTATTTGCTGCTTCCCTAGATACGGTGCTTTTTGTTGGAACAGTAAGCTGCCAGGTTTATTAGCAAGCTGAAAAACATCGCTGGTTTTTTGGTTGTTTTTTTTCCCTGAACTTTAATAACTAACTCCCTATTTATTCCATTGTCATAGATAGATAGGTAAGAGAGAGAGATAGCTAGATATAGAAAGATAGATAAATAGATTGATTGATAGATGATAGATAGATAGATAGATAGATTCAAAGATTTTATGGCAGCTGCTTCTGAATCATTGCAAATTGGTAAAACTTCTTTGGTAAAAATTAGTCCATCACATGTTTGTTTGCTGGGTTATCTGGGGTTGCATTTCTTTCCTTTCTCTACCTGGTACCTATCGACATGACAGGTACAAGGAAGATACAAGATAAAGTGCAAATGTAATTTTAAAATAAACCCTTCTGTGTTGAAAAGTGGTAACTACATTGCAATCAATCAGCTGCTACTGTTTTCCTTCTGCTCAAGTGGATATAAGTCAGAGAAAAAGAGGATGCCACAGGACACAGCAATGCGCTTGCTGCAGCCTGGGCCGCCGAGTAAGGTATCTTGGGGCCTCAAAGACTGTGGCAGTTGGAAATTATTTGCCGGCACATATTTTGCACCATATGTCCTAGCAGTTGAAGTACCTATAAAGCGTGCTTAAGCAATGATATGCTGCCAGGACGAAGGCTGGTGTTCTTCAGCCTTTCAGCATCTCTGCTGAGGAGAATGATTACAGAAGCTGCAGAAATCTGTTGGCTTTTCTCTACCTTGGGAACGTAGAGCTGGTTGAACTTGCCAGCCAGCCCAGCAAAAAGGTAAAAGACATCAGAGGCAATTAGAGGCGAGTCAGTGTAGAGTCTGCAGAGTTCAAAAATACTTGAACCAATCCTGTCAGAGTGAGACAATATTCCCAAAAGAAAAATGCAGTCAAACACATTGGGGGAGGGGAGTGGGAAACCCAACATAAACTTGCATTAGGATGAAAATACTGTTATTTCTGAAGGATGCAGTAATCTATTTGAGACAGGTCTCGGAAACTCAGCGCTTCAGTGCCTTTTTTACAATGATGAGACAGACGATGTGAAATGATGAGAAGTCTTGCATAACTAATTCACTGCAATGTTTCAAAGCTGTCAGTGGGGTGATAGTAAGAGCAAATAGAGAGGATATTTTGTGCCAAGATTTTTAAAAAGCACTTCATAAAAAGAAAAGTTAAAGATTAATTAACTATTGGCTGTGGTATGATAATGCAGTAAAGCTTCTAGTTAGATAGACAGCTGGCTTAAAAACAGCTTATGAAGGGAGGCTAGGACATGAGCAGACCAGCAAGCATTTGAGTTTAAGACTTTAATTATCTGTAATGTCTTGTATTTTTAAATGACTAGGTTAGGATATGAAATATTAGTTACCAAAATTTGCAGGTTAAGAGAACAGTCGGATTTAATAAGCAGGAAGGGAGCTGGTCTGTGTGCAATACAGCTCTGCTCCGAAAGGTGACTGTGAAAATTACATATTGGTATTTTTTTTTTACACGGTTTTATTTCATGTACAAGCAAATGACAGTTTCGTAACCACCTGCTCTGCAAACTGAACTGGAGATCCTTGAACGTCAGCGGGAATATTTGTAGAGTTGGGTGCTTTTCAAAGTGAATTAGGGCATCAGCCTCCGACCCAAAGCCAGTAAAGGAGAGATGGGCTTTAACGTTGATGACTAACGTGAAACAATAAATCAGGGAGAAGTGCCAAGCTGCAAATAGCACTGTCATGCAATACACTGCCAAATATTTGGGAGTACTATTCAGAAAACTTTTGAGCTCATCAGCACTGTACGTAGCTGCAATAAAGCTGGGAGAAACAACGCTGTTGCTGGTGGTATTGGATGCAGAATCTGCACCAGTGTGGTAGGTGCATTTTGCTGATTACAGCATGGCCAAAAAAGCAGTAGTTCCACAAATACCGATTTAGGAAGGACTGGGTTAAGTCTCATGAGCTGTGGTAGGTTTTATGCTGCTCTTCCATTTAAGGGATCTAGAAGCTTGGTAAACATATGTTTTATATATGGGAGGCTGCTCAGGAGTTTGACTGATCTGGATAGTGAGATTTTGTCTGGGTAGTGTTTGAGGCTGAGTGACAGGCCGAGAGATGGAGAAGAAACTCACAGGCTGTTCAAAAACAGACACAAGAAGACATAGGGAGAACACAGCCTCAGCACTTCGCGGGGACAGCGCAGGGCTCGTGCATCTCTCTCTTCCCAGCCTGGACACAGAAATGGGGGCAGTGGTTGAGAGGCCTCCCAGGGCAGTCAGCAGCAAAACTTGTCTTCAGTTCTGTGTGCAGGAAAGCCTGACTATCAACCCACACTTGGTCTGCCTCTCCTGCATGTAACAGTCAGATTCCACAGGCCTTGAAGAGCAGTTTCTGACGTGCTCATGCTCTCGTTTTCCTCTTCTCTCCAAACCAGCCATGCAATTTAGGTCACGGTCAACCCTTCCATTATTGTTTCAAACCTCCAAGCCAATAAAGTTAGCTTGTAAAGGTTTTCATCTTATCTCCACCACCCATTTTTTTAGTAATTCAGCAGGAACACTCTGTGCACTGCTGCCTTGTTGTCCTGAGCTTCCCAAGCATCTTCTGCATCTTTTTCTCTTTTTTTCAAAATTTCTGCTATGAACAGCTCTGCTGTCTGGAAAACGGCCACTTACTCTTCACCTCTGCCCACCTCTCTGTTAAGGAGCTCATTAAAGTGTTCCTCTGCCTTTCCGCAATTGAATTCTTTAGAACTAAAAGCTCCCATTTTTGTTCTTTATCGGACTCACTCCCAGTCCCTTCACTGCCACTTCTGTAAAATGCTTACATGCTGTCAGGACTTCTGCTCTACCCCATCGTGTCCAGCAAGCCACAAAAGAAATTATTTTCTGCTTCATCCTATCAGCTTTTTGTACCTGCTTTCAGCAACATCATGTCTCTCTGTAAGACATCAAATTGGATTTTGAACGCAGACACTCCATCATGCTGCATGTTAATCCTCAGCTGCTTTTGTGTCATCCTCCCACTGTTGTGTATATCTCGTAGATACCAACATATTTCATAAGTCTCATAAAACACTCAGTCAAATCTCAAACTCTTCTTAGGATTTCGGAAATGTCCCTATCTTGGGACATCAAAGCCTCTGGGGTGTATCTATGGCTGTTCTTCATCTGCTTCTTCATCACGCGGATATTTCTGTGATCGGCATACTTACAAGTCACTGTCAGCTCCTCAGACACCTGGTGTTCTGGTTGCTCCTGATCTCCTTAGCAACCTGTCTTCTGGCTGTGTTTATTGTTGTGCCTGTTGTTCCTTTTGCTCCAGCAACTGCTGAACCTGATTTCTATCAAATTTGCCAAAATGACAGAAATAGAAAAGGTGTTGCCTTCCAGCAAGTTCTATGCAAATGGATGATTTAGGAGAGATGCTGCATGCGTATCCTCTCAGAGAGAAAGGCAACACTGACTCCAGCCCTCACCTACTGGATCTGGCAATACAGCCAGGATGCTCATGGTGCTCAGCTGAGAGCCCACAAGAGGTAGGTGAGAAACAAGAGGGGAACTGGAAATACTTCCATTAGCCAGAAGGAATTGATAAACACTTTGGCATATTGCAGGGCTAGACGATAAAGGCACAGGAAGCATGTGGGTACTGGGCTAGAGTGCTGGACACGGGGCAGACCTGAGGAGGATGCTGTGGAGATGATACTGAGGTTAAAGGGAGGGACCAGCATTGGTGCACAGGGCAAAGATCCACTGGAAAAAGACTTCTTAGTTCTGCTGCCCATGAACTCTCTCCATCCTGGGTCAATACTGACTAACAGATTGACATGGTCAACAGTGACCTGATCTCTGGAGTTCTGTACAGCCATATCTTTAAGTGTGGCATAGTTACCTGATCTCATTCCCTTGTAATTATTCATAGCACATGGAGTCTTTTTCTATGGGATTGCTTTCTTCCCCTGTTTTAGCATTGTAGCTCTCTCACCCATTCCTTATGACAAACTTGAGAAACCCAGTATATATCAGTGCAATTCTTCATGGACTGTTCCTGTTATTTCATCATTTCCTTCTGCAGTGACTACTGACAAAGCAGATACCGTGCTCTCTTTTTTTATCCTGAAACAGCAAATTTATTCACTGAGGGCTTCCAAACCCGTGACTGCTAATAACCCAGGCTCATCATAATACATGTTCACACTGTCGATCATGCGGGCTTGCTTCTGCTACAAAACAGTGGGTTTGCTCATTTTTAACAGACAGACTTGCAGCGCTCTCAACTTCTGCACAGCTGTGATACTTCTCTAGTTGCAATGCTCTGTTTTGGAGGTGGCTTGAACTGTGTAAGATCAAAACATTCCACCTTTCAAGTTTCTAGTCCTTTTTCTGTCATTAGTCATTTGCACATATTATAGTTGGTGCTTTTCCAAGGTGTATCTGAGCTTCTTACAAATCAGGGCTTTTATAGGAAAGACATATTAAGTATATGGCCCGACTGCAGTCTAAAGGACCAGGCTGCTTAATCTGGTCAGTCTCCTTCAGCATGATGGGAGGAGTCTGCAAGCAAAATTAGCTCGGTGCCTGTGGGAATACAAAAGCCCTTCTGCATGGTCATACGCTAACTAGAAAGGGCCATTAAAACACTATTAGAGCTCATACTCAGTGATGAATGAGGCCCACAGCCCTGCCTCAAGGTACAGAACACGAAGCAAACCTTCACTGGAGCCCCAGGATGTATTCTCAAGAGGAAATGCAGTAAGCAGGAGGTGCAGGCAGAGCAGGACAGGGTATTCACTTGAAAGACATCTGGATTTAACCCACACAGGCAGGACAGCAACACTAACAGAGCTAGAGGGGGCATGGCAAATCTGACCAGGCTATGGCTCAGCAAGTGAGGAGCTGCTACAAGGTGTCTCACACAACGAGAAACTGCCTACATGATGTCAGGGCCAAAATTCTGGGTGTCCATCCAGGGCTCCGCATGGCTCAGACTGTGGGTTGCTGCCCTATGTTTCTGTGTGTGCCACAAGCCAGTGCCACCCTCATGCTTTTCTAGGAGCCCAGCAGGATTCCACAATGGGAGCTGCACATCACCCCTCTCAGTGGTGTCTGGTTCCTAAGGGGACTTTCTCAGTAATAACACACCAGATAGTTTTGGGGCAACACAGACAGGTAGACATGGCTAGTGAGGACCTGAGAAGGTTAGTGCACTCTTTGTTATGTTCAGCAAGAGACCTATCAGACCTGCTGAGCAGCATCTCAACAGGCTCTCTAACTGTGAAGCTTGGCTCCGGGGGTGATATCCTCTCCACTCCTGCACAAAGCCTGTTTCTCTCAGAAAAGATGGTAGTTACATGAGTCAGCAATGTGCCTTTGCGGGAAAAGGCCAAAGGTATCCTGGGCTGCATTAGGAGAAGTGTGGCCAGCAGGTGGAGGAAGGTGATCCTTCCCCTGTACTGAGCACCGGTGAGGTCATACCTGGAGCTCTGTGTCCAGTTCTGGGTTCCCCAGGACAAGACGGACATGGACATAGTGGAGAGGGTAGGGGGGAACATACCGATGTCTGGAACTATGTGAAGGGAAGGTGCAAAGAAGACGGAGCCAGACTCTTTTCAGTACTGCCCAGTGACAGTACAAGAAGCAATGGACACAAACTGAAACAAGGGAATTTCCATCTGAACACCAGGAAACACTTTTTCTCCATGAAGGTGACTACGCACCAGCACAAGTTACCTAAGGAGGTTGTGGAGTCTCCATCCCTGGAGACATTTTCCCACTCCTGGAGCTATTGACCATGATCCTGTGCAACTTGCTCTAGGTGGCCTTCCTTGATCCAGGCGGTTGGAGCACAAGATCTCCAGAGGTCCCTTCCAACCCCAACCAATCCATGTGATTCTGTAATACAAGCAGTGAGAATCACACATAACACCTGGACTCCCAGCACTTTTAAAAAGGTGACCTCAACTTTCTACTACAACGAGTGACTACATCTGGAATCTGTCCCTGAGATTCTGCTCGAGCTGAAGCCTGCTATGAGTACTTTGCATTTACTCTTGGAAACTACACCCAGACGGATGGTTCAGAGAAAAAAATGTATTTAAATTAGGTATGTGGATTTGATTTGCATCTTAATCAAGTTATCATGATTAAGTAGTACCTTGGTATTACCTGAGGCAACCATAGGCTACACACCTAAATGAAACCTGAAATAGTCAAACCCTTTCTGCTTTACATATATTATGTCAGTAGAGATTTTCATATCTGCAGGGCAAATCACAGGTTGGCAAGCGGCATTTTAACGATTGAAAGCGACAGCCTTGCTCAGGACAGGCACCAATTAACTGCAGTAACGATGGATGCTTTGAAATAATATATCCTGTTTCTGGACCATAACAAAATTAAATTTAGGTCTTGTCCTACCCCCAGCATAATCAATAGCAAAACCTCGGGGTCAGCTGGACATCAGTGGATTTCAATGAAGTTATGACCATTTCTACCAGCTAAAGATCAGCCCTGGGGAGTTTAGTTATCGACATCATGAGTCTCTGCAATTTGCTATTGACTCCAATAAAGCCATGACAATTTGCTGTAGCTGAGGATCTACCCCGCTTCCTGCTTAACATCAGGAACAGAAGCAGTATCCATTAAATCATTAATGCTCTCAGAAAGAGCAATCACAACTTCATGCTCCTCTGGGTTGTCCAGCCGCAGCACCCAGCCTGTGGCAATGGCCACTGCACTCGGAAAAGTCCCAGTTTCCCCAACTTCAAGTTGCTCTAAAATGTGCAGATCATTTCAACGTTGTACAGAGACAACTCTACACGACTGAAAAGAAAGCACAATAAAAGTGTGGGGACTGCGGACAGCTTTTATTGTCAGGAGTGGCCAAGGGCTGGTGACTGCAGAACGAGCTGGAGGCCCATGCAGGACTAGCAGTCGCCCTCTCCTACTTCACTAAAGCTGGAGAGCAAGGCTTGTTGCTGTTCCTTCTGAGGGGATGAATGCACTCCCAGGAGCATTGCCAGCCACAATTCACCCCCTAACCCCAAATTGGGAAGAGCATGTCCAGCTCTTCAGGGTGTCCCCTAGCTTTTTGTCCCCCCTTCTCTTTGATTCCCACAGGCAGCATGATCTCCACAGACTCCTGAGAAGTCCAGCTGGGTGCCACCACCCACTCCTGCAGCATCTGCCACTGGTTGTGTAGCTCATTGCTCATCCAGAAGAGAAGGGGGTCAACTTGTGGGGTAACAGGGGCACCTCCCCCAGCAGGGAAGTGGGAACAGGGGGGGATGGGAATAGTGGGATGGGGGACTGGCGGTGGCTGGGAGATGGAGTGTCGGGCAGGAGCAGCACTCATGCTTGCCTGCAGTGCTGTGAAGTTCAGGTCTCTTCTGCATTGCTGTCAGCATTGTTACAAATCTCAGTAATTGCTGGTGTAACGTGTGAGACAGAGGGGCTTCAGCAGAGCTTTGCTCAGACGGGGTAAGGCGGAACCCAAAGATAGCAGCGTTTGCGTACATCCAGATGGAGTGCCTCTGGATGTGTAATGGCGCAGCCAGGATCAGCCTGAAGCCTGGGAGAAATCTTTGTTCAGAGCAAATGAATAGGAGCAAAGTGTCTTTTTTGCACATTGTCAGAAAAATCACGTTGTTTTTGGAAGAGGTTTCATCGAACAAAGAAGTGAGAATGAGCAGGAGCAGCCTTCCAGGATATTTGATGCTGAAGTCGGTACAGTTATTTTTTTTCACTGTCCCAGGATACTGTGAATCAATTGAAGCCATTTTGGTCCCACCTCTGCCTATCTGAACAGTGCTTGGGAATTTATAACAAAGACCCATCAGCCCAGGATGGTTTTGCCAGGCTGTCATTACTGAAGAAGTAAAAGTATTTTCTGCGCAATATCTCCTGCTGCTTTAAGGGCAGCTTACAACTGTATTTCTCCTGAATGCTATTTATGCTTTGCCTCTATCTTAGAAATAGATTGGAATATTTTCTGATTTCAACTTCTCATTATCACAGAATGATTATCTATGGATTGTCCATTGTGGAGAGGGAACCAGGGAAGAGAATACAATAGAACTTGCTTTTTATTTTGATTATACAGTCTCTGAAAATCAAAGAGCACTTTGTCATAGAAGAATGAAGTGTGTATTAAAGTAACATTACTTAAAATACAAAAATATTTCATTCAAAGCAGACTAGTTCTTTTCCTTGTAGGTAGACTTAGTCGTGCTTATCTCCATGGGAACACTCCTATTAAAGTCAGTGACAGCAGTGACAGATTTTTAAAGGTTCAGGAGAGAAGATTGGAGAAGTTTTATTTTTCATCTCTAGTTATTCCTCTCAAGACATTAAAAAATTAATAACATGCAGTATTAATTTAAAATGCAATATGAATAACACTGCTTCCCTCTCTCAGCAACCCAAGAGAAATAATCCTACAGATTAGCTAAGAGAAAGGAACACATTTCCCATCTATTTTTTGCATGTATCACCTAAAACTCATTTTACTCTCTGCAATGAACAGTACGACTGTCAGCTTGGCTGAACCAGAGTGCCAGAGAAAAAAAAACCAAACCAAAAAAGCCCCACAGAACAGAATCAGATATCTTAGTCTAGCATCAACTCAGGCGCAAAAATTGCCCCTAGCAACATGATGCTTTTCACACTCTGTACAGAGATTGATCTGACCGAGCCTGGCAGATGTGAAGTTGCAGTGACACAACACTATTAAATGACAAAATGGCAGCTGTACAGAGAGCAAGGCATGGCACTGCTACTTGCAAGATGTCATAATTATCCACGAGTATTTAGGTTTTTTAATATCGCCCCTGTACCACTGCTCCCACCTCCTTTCAAGATGCCTGAAGTAGCATGAGTCTAAGCAGGGGGTTATGTTTCATCTTGCCAGTCTTTCAACGCTAGTGTGCCTCATCAGACTGGATCATCGAGCTGATGCTTTCCTTGGGATACTGAGGACTTGAACCCTGAACTGAAATAGAATCGAGCTGTTGTGTTGCCTACATGTGGTGACACCATTCTGTTCCAGATGTCCATGACTATGACTTCATCTTAACCCCCAGTTCCCTAGACCTTGGTAATTTTCAGACAAATTCAGAAAAAAAGAAAAGAAGAAAAGAAAAAGAACAAGTGTCCTCATAATGATTTTGATGGAAGCAGCTGCCCACTTCAGCTAATGCTGCTCTCGAAGCGTGAATAGAATGGGAAGCCTGTTAATTTGACATGAACCATGTCAGACCCCTTGTATTAAACTGCCTGTAATCAGGAAACATACTGATCAATAAGACTCATGGTTTCCTGAAATAGCAGCAGGGAGGCAAGTTCCTTTCTTTCAGGTGAACTTTAAATAGGCATAAATTATTAGGAAAGAAAACTATGAGAGCAAGAAAAATACTGAGGGGAGAAAACAACGTGTTTGGGAACCTGCTGCATCTAGACTGGAAGAAGCGAGGGATTAGCATGCTTTCTCTGCCCATGATGGCACTCTGCTCCCTAAATCCTGCAGAGCAAACCAAGCAGAAGTGATGCTATCCCTAAAAGTTTCTACTAAAACATCTGAAGATATTTTGCTGCTTTAGTTTGGGTTGGTTTGGGTTTTTTCTCTTTAAGAAAGCACGCAGCAAGTGCAAGATCTTTTCACACTCCTGTTTGCCTCACCTTCAGTTTGAAGCATTGGGTTATACCATGACTACAATATAGACACAAGAGTAACACAAGCACTGCCAACAAATGTACTTAATGGCAGAATGCACTTAACAGAAGGTAGCCTGCCAAATGGCTTTGCTGCTCTTTTCTTTTTTTTATTATTATTATTGTAATGAGAAAGCATTTAGTGAAAATTGGAAACGACCGGGCAGCCCTTCCCAGCACTTCTCCATGAGCAACTGCTCTTTTTTCCTCCCACTTCACTCATCATCATGTGCAAAGACAAGAGCGTTTGTCAAACCCCCTTGCTCAGCTGCTGCATTAAGCAGTGAGACAAGTGGGCAGAGCTCCCTGGAAGCCGAAGCAGAGCTCTTAACATCCACCACCCTGCAGAAAGAGCAGATACTTCTGTTTTCTGTGAGATTTTGTCCATGTACTTGCCACCACGGCTACCATCCCCACCCATACTCACTTGGCTCTTGTTTTAATGCTGGGCATACTAGCTCAATGCCCAGGCTTACATGATGCAGCATCATCAGAGGCAGCTCCCACTGGTACACTATCTCTGGCTCCCAGTGTGGACAGCAGCTTGAGACTTACACTGCCTTTGGCTAGAAGGAATGTTTTAGAATATTGCCAAATACAAACAGAGCTGGAAAGGTGACAGTTTCCTAAATAATTCCAGGAAGGAAAGTCTATGATAACACGAAGATATATGCCAGTCATGTTGCTTTTAGGCGTGTTTAACTCTTTCTTATATTCTACCTTTGGAGCTTATTATTAGGAGCTTTCTCCGATTTCAATTTAATTATACTTTGCATTCCAGAGCCTTAGAAAACACCTCCCTTGCTCCACATTAGTCAACTTCTCTGTTAGAAATCTTATCTAATTTCCTTAATGCGGAGAATATATTTAGATCTCCTAGCTAGGCTTTCTAGCTGTTCAGTCTCCCTTTTGCCTATTGATGTAAAAATATAATTTAACCAAAAAGCAAATAATAGATTGCAACTTGATTTTTTTCCCCTCTTTTTCTAGAATTATCTGTCTGAATGTGAGAAAATAGATATTTGCAACATCTTCACTTTTTTATTTTTAGCATGGGGGGATTGTCCTTCATAGTTATATGAGCTATGTTTGAAATTTCTGTCCATACTCTTTATATATTTCTTTGGTCTTCTCAATTCTAAAATGATCTGTGGGTGGATTTTCCTGAAGCCATAAAGTGGTGACACAGCTATTTCCTGTTGCCATCAAAATTCTGTAACAGAATTTCTCCCTCTACTAGTTCCTAAGTTACTTGGAGTACAGCCAAGCAAAAAAAAAACCCAACAAACCCAACCCAAAAAGGGGACCTAAGTTGATTTGATCTGAAAAAACTTTTCAGTAGCCATATGGACTTCATGCCTTCAGTTCTGCAAGTCTACAACGATTCCAGAAAATATATAAGTGAGAACGTGTTCGCTTACATTTTCTTTCACACACACACACACACACACAAAAACCCCAACCCAAGAAGATTTAAAAATCAGATCAGTCCCAGAAAAAGGGGCTGTATTTTTCCACTGAAATATACCACAGGAAAAAGGAACTGGTAAGACAGATCACTTAATTCATTTTAGCCAGATCACATTTATTTTTAGCATATGAAATTGGCACAGATGAGTAACAGAAGCAGAATACCTTCAGCTGCATTTCCAAGCTTACATACATTTTTTAGCATGTGTACCAAACACGGCTTTTCAGCTAGGTAGGGTTTTTTGTAACCACAAACCTTGCTGTGAAAACCCAGCATTATTTACAATGCACAAGGCTTCTAACTCTTCCCAACAGGTTTTTTTTAAAATCTTTCAACTAGTTCTGGAATACCTACAGTATCACTCAAATAATCCTGCACGTGCTGGTCTGATACACTAAACCTTCCATAGATGTTAAAACTGCTTACAATATCATCTGTCACCCATCTGTCGTTTCCCCAGCTCAGGATCCGATTCTTCCCTGTGACTGGTGTAAGTCAGGAGTAACTCCTGAAATCCCTGAATTCTACTAATGTAAAACAGACCGAGGAGACTGGAAATACTGAGTGACTGGTAGGCAGAAAAGGGCTGTTTCTTCATCCAGCTGCAGTTTCCTTTATGATCTCTTCCTTGCTGAAGGAGGTGGTGATAATCACCATCTGCAGGAACAGATAAGAAGGGGAAAAGATAGATATTGTAACAGGATCTTTGAAACCCTGTTCTCCCCAGCCATTACCCTGACCAACTGCCCAAAAAATGAGTCTCCAAAGCGACAATAAGCAGAAAATGTTAAACTCCCCTTTTAAACAAAGCAACAGAAATAAAATTGGAATTATTAATTTGCAGGATCCTTAGCATTTTAATGTATCTATGATATTAAATGGTTTGAGGTCATGTGGAACAACTGTAACCAGGGAGGAACATCGAAAGAGAACAATGAAAACTTCTAGATATGCTGTGAAATATTTTTTCAAGTGGATGTTTGCAAAAGGAAGTACAGAGAGATACAAGTCATTTAGGAAAAACAAAACTTTTCTAGTCCACTGTGGTTTTTGTTTTAAAATTATAGGTTCTCAGTATAGAAGTATGATTCACAGGACCTTCTATCAAACTGCATTTTTTAGAATTAACAGGTCCCAACGTGCCTGTACCTTCTTGATCCAGGTAGTTGTTCCAAATATGGAGTATTATTATGACCTGAAAAGCTCTCAGATATAACAGGTACTTGGTGTCAAAGAGATACCTATCAGACATGCCTGAGGGGCAAAGGCTTCTAGAACAAGTATTTCTGTAATCATCTGCTGGACCTGTGTTCTGTAGGGAGCGACACTTTCTGCTACACAGTACTCACCTAGCACTGGTTTTGCTCCTGACCCTTTGAAAAGTGCAGCTCCCTGTATGCAGCATTGGCTGGGTCTGGCCTAGCCACTGGCCCTGAAGTTGATGGTTGAGAACGTTCAGGTCTTTCAACAACTACCCACGTGCCTTGGACCCCTTGCAACTGCCGCTACCATGGGGAAACCCTTATCTAGCTCCACTCCTGGAGGCAGGGGGTTTCCCAACTCTGACAGAATCAGTGCTCAGCTGCCTCTCTTTCTGGTGTGATCGTTTTCAGAGCGCACACAGCACTCCTACTTGCCAGGGGAGACAGGGAAGGAAAAGGCATCCTTCCCAGTTCAGCTTTGCATCAGGACCTGACTGGCTGCATTCCTAGAGACGAAAACTCCCTTCTCAAGCTACTCAGCATCTTGCCTTAAGGTGCTGCAGCCTCTGGAGAGAGCAGTTCTATAGTTCTCAGAATAAAGCAGCACATTAGAAAGCTGAAGTGCCTTATGCAGAGCTTCCTTCTTCAAGGGAGCATGGGCAGTAAACACACAGGGCTCTATTTGCCCAGGTCAGCTGCTGCGGTCCCAAAATAAAGCCCTAGCACCAGGAAGGTTTTGGAGGGCACAGAAAACCCCAGCTTCAGACACCGCGTCCTGCTCCGGGGCCTCCGCTGAGGCAAGCCCGGCCGCAAACTGGCAATCATGGCCAAGGCAAAGGGAAGGCGCCGTTCCAGGCAGGGCCAGAGAAGCCCCCCGAGCCCCACATCAGCACTGGCCAGGCAGCACCTAGCGAAGGCCTGTGGGGATGGCGGCCGCCAGAGCGACCCCCGGCACAGCACTGGTGGCTCGGGGCAGGCCGCCCGGCCCCCCGCAGCCCCAGCCTGACCGCTGAGGCGCAGACATGGCCCGCGAAGCCCCTTGGGTCGGCTCAGGCTGACACACACGCACACGCCACGGCTGCGCCGCGCCGCCGGGAAGCGAAAGTGCGGACGGGAACGCGCAGCCCGCGCTGCGCCCCCTCCCCACACCCTCCGCGGCGAATCTGCCGAGGGGCTGCCGGGAGCCGGCGAGCGCAGCCCCCGCCCGCTACGGCGCGGCGCTCGTCCCAATCTTACGGCGCGGCTTCGCGCGGCCCTGCCCACGTCGGAGCGCGCGGACGCTGCGTGGTGGGCGTGGCCGGGTGCCGCCGGGACTGCTCCGTGGGACGCGCCGGGCCGCGCTCGCCGCCGCCGGGGGAGGAGTGGCCGGGTCCGGCCCATGGACCGTCCGGGCCTGAGGCGGAGCCCGTGGAAGGAGCCGCTCGGCCCCGGCGCCGCCGCGAGGGGCGAGAGGCGGCGCGGGGCGCGGGAGGTACGGCGCGGCTGAGCGCGGCGCCCCGGGCCTTTTGCGTGCCGCCGTCCGCCGGCTTCGCCGCCGTTCGAGCGGCCCGGCCCTGCCCTGCGCCCGGCGCCGCGGCACCATGTCGGCCAAGGTGCGGCTGAAGCGGCTGGAGCAGCTGGTGCTGGACGGGCCGCAGCGGCACGACAGCGTGCTGAGCGTGGAGACCCTGCTCGACCTCCTGGTCGGCGTCTACGCCGAGTGCAGCCGCGACTCGCCGCTCCGCCGCGACCGATACGTCTCCGACTTCCTCGAGTGGGGTGAGGCCGGCTGGGAGGACGGGGGGC
The DNA here is from genome assembly GCA_020800305.1 of Porphyrio hochstetteri. Taxonomy (NCBI): domain Eukaryota; kingdom Metazoa; phylum Chordata; class Aves; order Gruiformes; family Rallidae; genus Porphyrio; species Porphyrio hochstetteri. The sequence goes on along the minus strand of CM036908.1, from coordinate 59,914,212 downwards.
GGGCCACGGGGATGGGGGAGTCGGGGCCCGGCCGGCGCCGCGATGTGTGTGTGTGGGAGCGGGGGGATGGGGATGGCCGTGCGGGCTCCCCGCTGCCCTGATCCCCGGGCGAGGGGCGGCGAGCTGGCCCGGGAGGGCGGCCCGGCCCCGGGTGCGCGCTCTCCGCCGCTCCCGTCTGCAGTGGGGCGCGGTGGGGAGGGGAGACGCCGCCCCTGGATGCGGAGCCTCCCCGGGGAACACCCTCGCCGCCAGCCGGGCTCTGACCCCTTGGCAGGTCTCCTCCCGGCTCCGCAGGGTCCCAAGCGAACCGCTTGGCAGCAGGAGCGGCACCAGAGTGTCCTTGGCCTGAAACCCTGCTCGGCTTAACCCGAAATGTCAGGCTAATCCAGTGCTCCTCGGAGGGTTTCCTACCCGGGGGAGGGGGAGAGCAGCGGGCTCAGGCTGTGGAATACGCTCTGGTGCCGGATGCGTTGCTGTGGGAGAAGGCGTGCCTTGAAGGAGGGAGCAGTTACCGTTCGTCGTGCAGCCTTTTTAATTTGGGCATGCCCCCGAAGGACAGAGCAATTCTAGGCAGCCTTTATAACAGCTTGGTTTAATGGTTTCCTACTGTTAAGTAGCCCGGTGATGAGAAACCTCCGATAGTCTGGAGCCTGCTGACAAAAGAAAACATGGATGCTTGCAGTAGCACTTAGGAGAAAAGTTTTCTATCCAGTGTTGTTTAGTTAAGGCTGTTGACTACAGGTATGTGGGTAGTAGAGATAGATCCTTCCCCTAAATGAATTTTTGTTGAAATGGCCCCAGTGGTTGGCTGGTTTATTCAGCTGACTAAGTTATGAATAATAATGATGAAGGTGACTTAACTTCTCCATGGAATAAGTATTGGAGGGGAGGGAGGGGAGATCGTTGCTCACGAGTATATTGTCCCGTTTATCAGCTGTTCCATGCATGTACAATTAATTAGGCTTTTAAAGAGCCCTCTTAAAAAACCAAACCAAAACAAAGGATTTCCTAAGGGAGAGGGAGGGGCCCATTTACCTCAGTAAATGCAAATGCCTGTCTTGAGCACCACGGACCAGAGCACTAACATGTAGGGACAGCTGGTTCTCCTTAATTTCTGTGGGGACCACCACTCTTTGTCATACACTAACAAACTAAGAGGATTCACTTCCTGGACTCTTCTATTGACGTCAGTAATGCGATTGCCAACTGAATAATTAACCACTTTATCACATCTGCCCCGCGAGGCTGCAGCCTGGGGAACATTGATTACTTGTTTTGTGGTGGGAGCTTTGTATGTCTTCTGCAGTCTGGTTTTATACTCTTGCTTTTTGTGATGGCTTGAAGGACACCCATGGGCTGTTAAATGCAATGGATCAGGCTAGGACAGTAGTTTGAGCACTGAAGTTGAGGAAAGGATTTGAGGGAGGCCAAAGAATGATACGCTTTTTCTATAGCGCTGCTGGTGGCTGTGTCTTACCGATTGATCCCTGTGTTGTCGTTTTCTGTGTGATGGAGAGGCCGATTATCCAATTGTTTATAAAATCACTTCTTTTAATTCTATTTATTGTGTTCACTGAATGTGAAAAGGTTACTGACTTGATGAAAAGTATAGCTTGCAATAAAAACAGTGTGTAGTTCTTACTGCAGTGTGGGATTACCCTGGTATAACAAAGTGCCTATTCAATAAATAATTGAAATGTATGTGAGCTACCATCTGGTGCTGCAGAGTAGGGATAAAAGTTTATAATCCAGGCTCTTGATGGTAAGGGGCTGGGCCTAAATCTGGACTGCTGGATATTTGTGTTCCATCAGCAAGGAATACCCTTAAATTCAATTACAGTTGATACTGTGTGTTCCTCCCTTTCCTTCAAGCTGTTAAAAACAAATAAATGCCAACGAGACACCTTTTATCTGTGTCCTAATGCCCTCACAATATGTTTCCACTGACAAGGAACTTGTTTCTGCCTCCAGCTAATAAAGCAAATATCATGCCAAACACGCTAATCTTCCTCATATCATGATGTGCAGTTTTAATTACAGCCTGATTCTCTGTCAGAAGATACTCTGCATTGATGTGCACAAGTTCTGTGTGCTGTTACGCGCCTGCAGAAGCATGAGAGTGTAGTTAAATATTTGGGATATACTTTGAAGATCAGTGTTTCTTTGTTCACTGGAGACAGGAGGAATTTCCTTTTGACAAAATGAAGACTTACCTCTGACAGTGGCAATAAGCTGCACAGGTATTAAGGTTAAATTAAGCCAAGCTATGTAACAAGCATTTCTTTACTATTTTGGATTTAGAACTGGGTGTGAGTTATCACACACATAAAATTCCCTTAAAATGATTCAGCGTGGATAATGGACTTGGTTACGTTCTTAATTGCCAAGAGACAAATAAGAGTCCAGGCGTGGTAGTCGAGGCAGTTTTCTCCTGGCTGTGGGGTGCAGGGGAGATGCTGAGTCGCTTGGTGTAGCTGCTGAATGTGGGTGTATCTGCTCTTGGAGGGCAGCTCGTATTCTGGAGCTGGTGATCATGGGGCGAGGGAAGTGAAGAGGCCAGTTCTATGTTTATCTTGTGGGACTTATCACCACCTGCTCTCTATTCAACATCCATAGGAGCCTTGCACATCACCTTCAGAGGCTGGTGAGCCCCAAACGGTGGATCTCATTGTTTCTGTCCTATGGATCCTGCTCTCTGGCAGTCCTGCCACAGGCTTATTTCTTGAAAATCGTTTTCCTATTTGCTAACCATAGAAGAGCATAGGGTGGGGCCGTTTGCCTCAAGGCAGCTTGTGGCTTCCATTGCTTTAGAAATGTTGTAAGAATCTGCCATTTTAACCTTGGTTATTGGAGCTTTCCCATGGTGAATGGAGCTTTCAAAGAGACTATATTTTTTCCCTATACTGGAAGCATAATACATGTATTTTTATGCCAGTAACTTTGGAGAAGCACTAGCTGAGCTGCAAGTGAAAAGTTCAAAAGCCCCTTTCTTCTAGTTGTTTTTCTTTGTAACATAGGTTGAGTAAGGTCTTGCCCAATTGGTTATCCCTTTATTGTTTATATAATAAATATTGAAATAATGCTCAGTATTCTCAGAGGGAATTGAATCCAAGTCTGTTAGATAGCAGACCTATGTCTGCATGTTCAGAAAGAATTTCCCAAATCTGTGCTCAGTGTCTTTTAAACTGTTGGTACATCTGCTGCTCCTAGAGTGAGAAATAGTGGGGAAATCCTAATAGGGAAGAGTCCTATTCATTCTAGTCACACTTGCCAATTCCTCTGTGACAGTCTTTGGTGAAACTGGGCTGCTACAGCCCTCGTGCCTCTGAGGCCAAAATGCTTGACTATCTCTCCTCATCCTTTCAGTTAACAGGAGAGCAACCTAGCTGGCATCTGGGTGATGCTGGAACTGAAAAGTCCTCGGGCCTAGAAAGCCTGTAGAACAGTCTGCATGGCCGTGGAAGTTTGTGGAAGTACCTTCCCTTGGTTAAAGGTGACATCAGCCACTAGAGAAGGCTACTTAAAGCTATCGGCAAGCACAGAGGAGGCTGTGTGACCTTTGGACTTACCTGGTGCGTTATGGTACACACCAGTGCTTGGGTGCTGTGGGACAGTACTGTCCATGCACTGCAGAGGGACCTCCAAAGACACTCTTCCTGCAAAAATTGTGCACTGTCCCTCGTCTCAAGTAATGAGGAGAGAGGTAGAGGAGTGTTGGAGCAGCATGGCTGCAGCTCAGGTGTCCGTGCATCACCTGTCCTTTGGCTTTCAGGTACAACGTGTCCCTCCCTACGGAGCCCCTTGTTCTGTCATACTGAGGGATCTGAGTCTTTTGTAATCCTGGGCTGGAACTGCTGCTCCCAGGACAGCTTGTTGGCTGGCATAGCATTTGCGCTCCTCTGACATCACCTTGTTTTTCAGGTGTTATCTTAGTTGGCTGTGGCTGGTGCTCGCTGCCCCTTACTTCCAGTCAGCAGGGACTGGCGCAACCGGCTGCTCCATTTCTGAACAGCTACTTGGCACAGTTTGCAGCCAGTAGACAAGCGTGTTCGGAGAAGAGTCTAACAGGAATGGGCTTTATTTGTATTCAAAATGTTCTTGGTGCTGCATAGACTCTCCTGCTCCAGCCTTTGTTTCCTCTGACCCCGTTTTGTACTGCTGGCAGGCTACAGAGGGCAAGATGGCACATGTCCCCACATAGTTCATTCAGTGTTGTCTCACTCAGGGACTATGTACTGGCTTAGTCCTGTCTATGAGAATACCTGAAAACTAATGTCAGAGTGGTTTAGACTGATCTGTTTGGTTTTTTTTTCTTGAAGCAGGTGCACAGGTACTTCTGTGAACTATTTCTCCTGGTGTATTACAAGCTGATGTGTTTAAATGCTGACTTACCTTCTGTGTTCTTGGTTTGTGCAAGGTCTGCTACCCTGCTAGACCGGTGTTCTGCTTTTGGATGGTGGTGGCGGGGCTTTTTGTTCGGGTGTTTTGTTTTTATTTTTCTTGAGAGGAACTTACTTTAAGGGGGCTGAAGCTGTGGGGAGAAGAAAGAAGATTGCAGATGATTAGCACAAGTAGGCTGGCTGGGCACCTGCTGCTGAGCTGTTGAAGACAGCTGGTCTCACAGGCAGTGGATGTTAGTGTAGTAACAACGATATATTCTCAGTCTGGGCTAGAGGAGGGGAAAATGTGCATGCAGAGTGCTCAAACAACTGCTCTGGTCTGGCCTTGAGCTGATGCTTTTGGGTGTGTATCTGTCACGGGTGAGGCTGGCCCATAGATGCACAGAAAGTTCACCAGAAAGGGTTGCTGTCGTGCTGATGCAGTGATTCACAGCTTTGGGTCACTGTCAGGACTGGTGCTTCAAGTTTGGATCTTGCTGTTGTTGGGGGGGTCTATGAGGTTTGCAAGTCTACTCCCACATGTGTTTTCTCCTCCTTCCAGTTATGCTTAAAGAGGCACCTTAACATTTCAAATAATAAAAAATATCAAACGAGAGAAGGGAGAAACTTGCAGGGTGGCCTTTCTGTCAGAAGAGCATTGAGTGTTTTCTCACAGCCTGAAAGCAGTTGTATTTGGAAAAGGTCTTCCCAGCCTGCATTAGAGCATCTTCAAAGGTAGCTGTAGGTAGACCTAGTCCTCTGATTTCCACAAGCACTAATGCATTAGAAGTTCTGGGTAAGGGTGAGAGCACAATATGAGGTTGAGTATAGGAGGCAGAAACTATCTTTAAGTATTTTTGAGATGACCTTAGGGTTGTTCAGACTTTGAAGGTTGCTTATAAGGATCTTTTATTGGGTTACACCAGGAAAAAAAAAGTCACTTGATAACTGTCTCTTGAGGGCTTAAATTCCTCTCTTCTTTCCCTTTCCCCTTTCCCTTGCTTGTAGAAATATACATAGAAAGCCAGGAAGGGGCTTCAGGCTCTGTATGATGTCCTTCCCTGGGGAGGCAGAAGCTGTGTAGCGAGTGATAAGCCTGTTGGGCACGTGTGCAAAGTGAGTATGGTTGGAGAATAAGACAGCTGATGACCCAGAAAACTGAATTTTACATTCTGGCCTAAGAGCCTCTACTTCCAGCCTCTACCCACCAAAGCCTGATGGTCCCTTGTACTAGAGGTAGTGACAGGAGAGGATGCTGGGGCAGGGGGAGGATGCAGGTGTCTCGCAGAGGGTCTGGAAAGACCCACGCTGGTGGCCAGGGTTTCTTTGTGCGCAGTGTGGATGCAACTGGAACCCTTCCCTGCTCCCTCAGGCTTTCCTGTGGTCAGAGATAGGGCACTGTGGCTTGGATTGCCTTTGCTAATAAAGTCGTTGGTCATCTGGCAGAATAGTGCAAACCTGGCGCAGAATTCCAGTTTCCCGCGTTCTCTGCCTCACATAAACTGGTTTTGTTCTTTTGGAATATGGATGTTGGGATTAATTCATGTGGAAGTAGCCCAAACTGCCACGTTAGCTTCGCTAGCATTGTACTCAGGGTTAATGCTCTGAAGGCATGAGGTTCAGCGCCTGCTGCTGTACGTATGATGGACCCTCTGTAGTACATCTGCTCTAGTCTTGTATTTTTAGAATGAGGCAATATCTTTTAATGACTTGTTCTGTAAAACTTTATGCTGTGAAACACTGGCACTGAATGCCACAGTCATGTTTTGACAGTGGGAAAGCAGCGTGGTCTGGAGGATGAGAGATACTGGCATGTGCTCTTAAATTGACAGACATCCTGCATGAAGCTTGTCTTTTGTCCCATAGAAGGAAGTTGGTACAGGCTTTTCTCCTGTGGATACAAGTCACTAACAAATAGCAACAGCCTTTACTGAGGGGTTGAGGAATTACGTGGTATGTTAAAGGCTGTGACCTGTATTTTGTATGTTAATTTTGTTTATTCGTGAAAACTCAGGATGGGGTCAGTCCTTGATAAGTGTTCTTCATTAGAAAAAATGTATGCAGCTTACAGTTTCTCACTCATGGTACATAAGGTATAGAGTGCTGCAGTAAGATTTCCAAAGCATCCATAAATTAACATGCATTTTTAAAATTGTTTCACTTACAGATCAATATTATTTTCCTACTTCCTTTTCAGAGGTCATATTAAGATACAATATTTTGCAAAAAATCTACTTAATTTACATCCTTAAAACTTCTGTGGTTGACGCAGTTACGTGTTATCAGTGGAAGTGGCTTGGATGTTGGTTTAGTCAGCAGATTCAGTGCAATGAACTTTTATCAAATGCAGTTGAAGTAACCTTTTTTTTGCAAATAATTCACATGTGGGAGTGAGTCAGTTTGTTCTACACCTACTAGAAACGAATTATTTTAACTGTGTGACTCAGAACCGAAGAGACTTGTTTCATTAGCTTTTTTTAGCAAGTTGCTTTTATTTTGTGCTTATATATTAATGTTTGAGGTTTTAGAAGTGTTGATCTGTAGCTGAGATTAGTTGGGAATGTTAACTACAGATTCTTTGAATTTATGAGACATTTTATCCCTTGCTTGTAATTTGAGGCAATTCATGCAAGCTGTTTTTACGTGGGTATTGCAAAAAGGAAGAATTACAATACTTACCTAACAATTGCAAATTTATCTAAGCTAAATTTATAGTGCCTAGGATTAGGAAAAATTTTATGGGTTTGTCTTTTTCATTACCCATGTCTGAAAAGATTAATAGGATGATGGAACACAAGCAAATCTGTTTAGAGAAATAGAAGGGACTTGTTAAAGCTTTTTACTGTACTTTTTTGCTTTTGATAATGCTTTAAACAGAGGTGAGATTAATTTTCTAAGTCTTTCATAAGGTACGTTTGAGAATTCCAGTGCAGTATTGATGTAGTTGCCAGGGAGCTTGTATCGTGCTTGCTAATTTATCTCACTGAAGCTCGAGGATATTTTTTTTTTATCTTGTATTTTCTTTTTTTTCCTAAGGGATTTAATTTAAAAAAGCTTTTCTGGGTCTAAGAATTTTTAAGTACGTTTGGTCTGTGGTTCAATATGATCTGTTCATTTTAGCTGTCTCCTAATACTAAAATATTCCACGCTCTTTCTCATCAGCATATGCAGATTGCCAGAATACAAGCTTTCATTTAGAAAGATCTTTGTTCGCTGTAATGAATGTAGCTTTCTTCAATAGGAAACTACACACTGTTTTCTTAAGCCTTGATTTTGCATAGACCTCAGTAATCATGTCTGCAGATATACTTAGAGTGCATTCAGATTAAGTGTGTGCATCCATCATTGCCAGCTGAGGCCTTGGGCTTCCTCAAGTGCCTGAGATCTTAATTTCTGTCATTCATGTCATCAGGGTCTTAATGCCGAAACCTGTTATTACTTAACCGTGGCCTAAAGCTTCAGATGGGAGTAGCGCTTCTGGATGCCCAACCTGAGACCTCCATAAAGGAGTCAGAGCTTTGGAAAATGGGGGTGGGGTGTGGCTTCACCATGTATTGAATCGTTGGAAGTGTATGGAGTTTATTAATCAGGTGTGCATTAATGAAGCCTGAGGTAATTTGCTAAAGTGTGCTGTCATTGAGGGTTGAGTATGTATAGCTGCCTTCCCAAAAAGGACAAGAGAAAAGAAGCATCTTCAATTCCAGATATATCCCAAATTCTTTTCACCTTTTATAATTTTTCTCCAACATAAAAATAAACATGGATATGTCAACTTAAACCTGGGTTATATTGTCCTAACATTCATTGAAAAATTCAGTGAAAGATGAAATAATACGATGAAACCTGTTTTAAACTCATGTAAATATGTGGAAATCAGTCTTAAGAGTGTTGTAGCTCTTCTGGCAATATTGTACTTTTATTTGGGACTGGGATGTAGGATGTGGATTCACTGTTTTTATAGATGGTGTGGCTTTACCCAAAATATAGCACACACTGTAGAAGTAAGGGGGTTTTGTAGTATATTATTATTTCCATGCTAGTATTGGTCCCTTAGCCTAAGAACTAAACTGTGTCTCTTCCCTGGATTGATGCGACTTAAGGAAAAGCTTTGGATCACTGGAAGTTCTCAAAAGGTACGTAAAAATAGGTCAGGCCTATTGGTTTAAACCCTGTAATAATGGGGGGTGTGGGGTGTGTGAATATCCTCTCCCAGCAACACTACCCACCCACCTCCCCACCCTCCGTTTGGTGGGTTTTTTTAAAATGAAGGCATAAAAACTTGAATCTGTTTCAGAGTTGTGCTGATTGAGGTGTGGGGAATCTCTGTCTTCATCTGAGGAAGGATGAGATTTCTAGTGATTGCATGGTAATACTTCTGGGGCATTCAAAACCCTTTTTCTGCTCTTAAGGAATTCCTCTGCCTCTGGTTCCACCCGCTTTTCCAGAGATGCAGGAGTTACCTTGGTGGTGGGTGGAGGTTGTCTGCCTTGCACGCCTTTGGATATCTGTTGTTATTGCATGACTTCTGTGATCTTCGTTTTGCACATCCTTCCCTCACTGTTGGCTTCTTCATGGAGCTTTTCTGTGTGCTGCTGGCTTTATTGCTGCAGTGTGACTTGGATTATCAATGCTGAAAGCTGGAGTCTTCTGACTGTCTTTTATTTTACTGCAATTAAGGCAGAGTAGAAAGAGCAGGAGGGTGACTTTAGGCATAAAGATCCTATTATCATTTTCAAATGCGTTCCCAAAGGTTTGCTTTTTTGAGATGCGTGTTTAATCTTTAAATTTAGCTCTCTTTCTGATAGGATTAGGTCATCATGTGTTGTTCCCTCCACCCCCATTTCTGTGTATGATGACTACGTGGCTGTGGTCTCCTTGTCAGCACTGAGAGGTGGAGGCCTTATGTGTGTGGTCTGCAGACTTTGTTCTGCAGGCTTCTGACTGTCCTTGGACCGTGGATCCCAGGAGGAGCAGCAAATATATTTTTTCCATGGCTATAGGCATACTTGAGTAAGAAGCTTGTATTGAAAATTTTAAATTAAGGAATTTGTTTTCCTTTATCTTGTCCCTGATCATTTGCAGAGCACACGAGCAAAATGGCAATGTAGTATCTGTCCACATGTATGTTCTTTTTAGTGTGTGTGTTCTTTAAGGCACGGAGGGGATCTCAGTGTGCACTTGCTATTTGTGGTTCCTCTTAGGATGGCTTTGTTGTCCTGTAACTCTGTCAAGTTACTCACCTAAACAAAGGAAATGACATTTTTGTGATTCAGAACCTCACCCTGAATGACTTATTGCAGGAGGCTGGGAGAAAAAGCTTTCTAGAGTTACTAGTGGCTGAAAGTCATCTTTACAACAACTGGTAGCTAGTAACTGCTAGATGTTGGATTGCAAATGCAGGGTGAAGGCTGGAGTCTGTGGCATTTAATCTTTCTGCCTTTTATGGGTAATACAGTATTTTCCCTAAACTCGCAACACTTCATCTTTCAGAGCAGACTTCCTGAGAGGCTGCAGAAGAGTTAGCCTGTTGTGTCACAGGGAAGAAGCACAAACATTCTCCTTCCAGACCAGCTTTAACTAGTTGTGGCAGAATGCCTCAGTCGTGTGGCGTGATATCGCTGCATGGAGGAATTAACTTGAGCATTAACAGAATAAGGTGACACTTCGGTTACATAACTCAAGATTTCCATTACCAGTAAGTTCAGCCTCTGGTATCCTGGACAGTTAATATTTAAGTTGGGAATAATGACAATAGTAAATAGCTGGTTTTAAACCGTGAGACTCCAGATAACATAATCAAGGACAACATAGAGCAGGGATACCTAACTGGAGGCAGTATCAAGCCCACAGACTGTCTTTATCTTACCCTTAGCAGTATTTACTAGTTAAGGCAACTGAGCTGTGGCTATTGCTCTGTGTGTGTTACAGCAGGCCAGCAGGATTTACTGGATTGGGGGTAGTGCTGTACTGGAAGGGCTGTCAGGCTTAACCCAGGCAGGAAAGACCCATTGAGGTCAGCATCCATGGCTAGAAATAATAATCCTTATGCATCCTGCAGTTGACTGCATCTGGTGTGAATTTGAGAGACAGAAGACATGTGACACTTTGAGGAGGAGGGGCAATTTATCATTTTAAAAAATCATTAATTATGATGAAGAAACTTTTACGTTCTTAGGAAAGGCTTCGCAGTAATGGTGTGGGCTTTGGACCTAGATGATCTTTAAGGTCTCTTCCAGCCCAAGCCGGTCTGTGGTTCTCTATCTATCCTCAGTGGTAAAGTTATGTATGCATTTGGGTGGCTCAAACCAGGAGCAGAAGTGCCCTTGTTGAGTCTGACAGTATGAGAGCCCCAGGTAATCTAGTTAGAAACTTGTGTTCTTGGGGGCAGTATTGAATGTTGTAAAGGCTTTGTGTAATGTTGCAAGCACTTTCTGAGTGTGGGGATAGCACTTGGCTATGTGTCCCAGTACATGAAAAATACTGGGAAACTGAAACGAGTCCAGTGGAGAACCACTGATTTGGTTGGAGACCTGAAGCATGTGTGTGCAGATACCTGGGTCTGGTGAGCTTGGAAAAGGGGAATCAGATCATGGTCCTCAGCTGCCAGGTGGCAGAGGCAGACTCTTCTCAGCCACCAAGCAGGAGAGGTGATGGGTACAGGTTGTTGCAAGGAGAATTCCAACTGTATAAAGGGGAAAGAAATATTCCTCCCAAGGGTGGTCAGGAAGAGGCACCCACAGAAGTGGTAGTCGCTGCATCCTAGGAGATAAACGCCAGCTGAACAAGCAGCCTGACTGAACTTTGACATTATCTCAACTTTGAGTAGCAGGTTGGACTCTGATCTCCAGAGGTCCTTTCAAATCTAAAATCGTTCTGTGATTCAGTATCACTTTTGTTTTTTCTTTGCTTCTTTTTTTTCCTGTGTCAGAAAATTTATTTAGCATTGTGGCTGCTTTAATAGAGGACAGTCATTCTTTGCGCTTCTCAGAATGAAAAGAAACATGTGAAATAGAATCTTCTTGTTGTTGCAGATAAAGTAGTTGACACAACTTGTGTAAATTTTCTATGAATTTTTTTGTAATCTTAGATGTTTACCCTGCTTGGTTGGCATTTTACCACATAGTCTGAATGTATGTATTGACAAACTTTTGACTGAATTTTAGGCTTGCAAATGATGGGAAACTAAATTTTATTCACGTTGTTCTGTGGTGTATTTAATAAAAGCACCGATTTCCTTGTTCCTTGAAGAGAATTGCCAGAATAGGTTTCAGGAACTTTGAACTTATGCTTTATGTCTTGTGCTTTTTCCCAAGTGTGGCTTCCTTATGTCTAGTTGTTAGCCTTGATAGCAGTTGAAGTATTTTAAAAGCTTTGTTCCACGAGCTGTCAGAAGAGCCTGCAATCCCTGCATGACTGCAAACCTGAATCATCTTTTACAAAAAATACAGGTTTAGCCGTTCTGCTAGATATGTTCTATCACAAAGGGATCCCTATCTAGTAGGGTTCCTAATATCCTTACACCTGATGTTATAGTCTGACTAAGCAGTTGCTAACAACACGGTAAAACAAATCTTCCTCCTAGTTGTAAAGATCTAAGGGGAGATAGTCACAGTTTTTTGTTTCCTCTGTAAAATAAGAGCTTGTGTGACTTACATGAAGTTGGACTTGCAGCATGGTATTAATGCCGATATCCTTTCTTCACAATAGTGTGCTTAGCAAACCAAAGTGCACAACAGATTGTGTGTCAGAATTGTATTGATATATAGCAAATAGCATGGGTAGCTTTATCCATGAGGGTAACAATGTCAAACAGGACAAAACAATTTCAATTCAAAGAGTTGAATTGTTTATTAGTGTTGTGCTGTAATTATTAATAGGATATGCTAAGTGACAATTGACTTTCTATACAATTAATTTATATCAGTGGTTTTGAGTACATTGTTTGCAGCATACTCCTGGGAAAATAGTAAGATGTTAAAACATTCTCATGATTCCTAAATGCCTGGAAGTTCAGTAACCATCCTTGTTGGAGAACATATACTGTCAGCAGTGCATGAAGGCATTCATTGACAATGCTATATAATGTGATGGCCCATTACCCTTCTGGGGCAAGGCCTGTGTATGCCAGCAATTTATAAGGTGTGGTAAATTTTCAGAAGAAACTCTGTTTGAAGTGCTGTGTAGCTGTTTGGGATGCTGTGGTTGTGAGTTCTCAGCTGAGTTTGTGATTGATGTGCAGAAGTTACTCGTGCTGTGTTCTCGTTGCAGTGTATTGCTTCCCTCTTGGGAGGTACCTGCTCATTGTGCAGATACCTTGGGGGAAAAAGCAGAGTGAAGTAATGGAAATAACTTCTCTTTTGGACAGAGTCTTGCTGCTTAAAACTACTGAGAAATATTTTCCCCCCTGCCCCCTTGTGTCCTTAATTTCCTCTTTCACTTTATTGTTTGGACTTTTTACTACTTATTTGTATTTAGAGAAGGCATTTTGCCGAGATGTCTTTAAAGCAGCAATGCATCCTTGTGTGCACATCGCTAATCATAGCTCTTCAGGCGTGTGCTTGATAGCTACAGAATAAATAATAGAGAGACATACAGAGACTTTACTGGAAAATGGGCTCCAGTAGTTTGCCTTCAGAGCTCTCTGGGGAGCTCTGAAATGGGTGACAGCTGGTAAAAGATAATGGATTATCTTTCTGCAAGAGGGAAGCATGGGCAAGACCTACTTCTTGCTCCAATCTCCTTGCCCTCATCTCTCCCTCCCCCCTCATGTCCCATATAGCACTTAAGAATCTGCCCTCTGTTTTCTGAGGGACTTAGGTGAAGACTGTTATCAACCACTTTTGTGTTTAAAAAAAAAAAATAATTGGCAAGGAAATAAATTTAGCTGTGCAAAACAATTCATGGAAGAGGAAATCAACACTGTCTACTTGTAATCTTTTAACACTTGTCCAGAAATAGATTGTTGAGAAGCCATAGTATTTGAATTGAAATTTGCAGTTTTGAAATAAAAAATAAACAGGTATATAAATTAGAAAGGATTGGGAAATGCATTGCTTACAGTCCTAAATATTGATCAGTAATATGGTTCAGACAGTGGCTGGGCCAGACATCTATACCTAGTACTTGCAGAAGTGATAGCCTGTACTTTTAGGAAAACTTTAGGTTGAGCTTATTTACTAGGATGTCTGTTAAATAAAATCCTGAAGGAGAAAGATGGAACTGATACTCAAAAATTTTTTGTGTATGATAAGTGAAAGATTCTTGCCAGACTTTTGGGGTTTCAATAGGTTAATACATGTTCATGTAAGAAAGCTGATTTTGTATAATACAGTAGTAAACACTCCTGGTTTTCTTCCTTTAAAATGCTGCTGAACAGTCAGACAAGGGTGAACTTTTGCCAGTGAGTGCAGAGACTACTCAGCTATTGTAAAATTTCTTAAAATAAGACGACACATTTTTGTTCCTGGGTAACTGCTGGTGCCATCTGAGCACTATAGTAGAAATTGTGATGAAGTGACACTTCCTGCTCATGTAAATAATACTGTGGAATAGTTCAACATATAGCTCTTCCTGATAATTCTTTTTAAAGATTTTGTGGACCTAAATTTTTTTTTTAATGATGCTGCTACGAGCTTGGTTCTAAAATTCAAGTTATATGGGAAGCAGGAGTTCCAGAACTTATGATAAAAGTGAAATTGCATGGCTGTTAGAGTATAAACATTGGGACAGTTGCCAGAAAATAAGTCTTCAAGACTTGAAGGACAAAAATGCAAGCTTTATAAGCACAGCTGCCTTTCCCCTCAGTGTTGTATGGGATCTCGGTCTTGAAGACTCTTGTCACAGACTTGTGTGTGTACCTGCCCATAAGAACCAGATCAAAGCTTGCATGATACATTAAAGGCCATGAACCTACCAAGAAATAAAACCTGGTTTTGGTAATATTCATGTGGATTCACAGTGGCAGCCCAAAAATGGAATGACGTGTCACTGAACAAGCAGACCTGAGCACCTTGTCTTGTAGGTTAAAACAAAAATGATGTAAGTGGCATAAATGTTGAGAATCTTAAGAGATGAAAAAGTAAAGGACAAAAAAAAAAAAAGCCTCTTCCAGGCTTTTCTGTTTGAAAAAATATTCCAGAAGAAATTTATGGAGCAAAAGGATTACATGGCCTCAGCTCCACAATAGTCGCATCAAAAATGAAACAAGCGTGCCTGAACTATGGTATCAAGGATGACAAGTTTGATGGTTTTTAAAAGGTCGTGGTTTGGATGGTTTTTTAAAGTGAGTCATTGCAAGTGGAAAATATTACTTAAGAGGTAAAAGAATCATTGAATGGGCAAAGTAGCCAAGATGACACTGGAGATAAATTAGTAAAGGAAAATACTAAATTTTGGGTGGAGAAAGAGAGGAGAATGGGGTATAGCTAAAATTATGTGTAAAGAAGTAGAAAGGTAGTCACTTGGCTTTCTCTGTGTAAATGTGACTCAATGTGTCTACTAGTTTGCAGTTACATTACAGCAGCTTAAAGTATTTTTTGAAGACTGGCAGAAATTCCTTGTTCTTCTGCTTGTACTATAGGCCGTGTACTATGTCAGATGATTTCTGGAAAGAAGTTAATGCACCTTCACTGCTTCCTGCTTTGGAAATGGAAAGTTGTGGAAGTACATCTGCACTGGTGGGCTTTTCCAGCTACATCAGTATTGGCATATAGGTGCTCACTCTGGTGTTGCATTGGAGCATCCAGATGTTTGGTTGCTATTTTCAAGTATGAGTGAAGGAAAAGGTTGAGAGCCAGCACAACAGAGCTTGAGGTATAGATGAAGATTTGGGACTGTCAGCCTACTACAAGCTTGTTCAAAATGTCCTGGTAGCTTGATTTTTTTTTTTTGTGTTCAAATCAACATACCTGTCTAGATGGGCTGTAAATGGGGAAGGAAAAGGAATTCTCCATTTCAATGCATAGAAATAAATCTTAAGGCAAAAGGATTATGTATGTAGTGCTTATTAAACAAAGATGGCACATGGGTAATCTTACTCTTCAATTTGAGAGGAGTGTACAAAACTGAAAGGTGTTGTTTAAAATGTTAAGCTTTAAACCAGAATGTTCTGTCAGATACTGCATCTGATACAAAAGCTTGCCGGGATGATCCTCACTTGGTAGGCCTGCCTTGAAAAGCTGAGGAGCAAGCCATAAAGATGCAACTTATGTGAGTGTTGTGTGCAGTATTGAAATACTTTTCATATTTTAATGGCAGTAATCTTGGTACCACCTAAGGACAATGAATAGATTTTTGTTTTCTGCTGTGCTTGAGCATACGCAAGAAAGAGGGAGAAGCTAGAACACAGGGAGCTTGGGCTGCGGCTCATCACGCCAAGGCGTGCGGTAATGGGAGGGATGTTGGTAGTGCGGAGGATATAAGCTGCCAGGAGCCTGCAGGAGGTTTGGGAATGCCTAGAAGCATGTCCCTTAAACAGTGTGTCGTGTGGGCTGGCAGCGTGTTGAGAGCTGCTCGTCTAAAATCATCATCCAGAAAATAGAGTTAAGAATTTCTGAAGGATATCACAGCTAAGATTTTAGGAAAAAATGGGCTAAAAATACTAAACAAAACCAAAGCAAAACTGTATTATTTGATGCTCAAAATACTGAGATGAGGGGAAAGAGCTAATTCCGTGTTTAATACATAAATTGGCAAAAAGTTGGATAAAAAGGGGTGACAAATGCAGAATGAGGAGGAAGAACTCCATCCTGGCTGTACTAGGGAAAGCTGAATTTATAATGCTTGGAGACGTGGAAATGTCTCTAGGAAAAGGCATGGTGTGCTCTTTTTAGATTCTTGTTCCATATGCTTTGCATATATATGTATATATATGCAAAGCATAAAGGTTTTTAGCTGTGCTCTAAATCAATTGGATTTTAAAAATTCACTCATAACTGTTGCAGGATTTGACTCCCCTAAGGATAACTGTTTGATTTAAAGGAGGGTTTAAAAATTTGAATGTGTATAAGCTATCATGTGTCTAATAGTCTAAATTATCATTCACCCAAAATATTTTCTTTCAGGGCTATTCAGTGTGTATTAAGAAACCCTCCATGCTTCCAGGCAAGCTTTAGAGGGATTTTTATTCTTAATTTAACAGTAGGTGTTATGATCTTTGAAACTTCGTAAAAATTAGTTGATGCTGTTCAGCAGACCAATCACTTAAATGGGCAATAGTCTCAACAGAATTCTGCAGAATTCTCAGTTAATGTCATAATAATGACAACTTCTGGCACTTTTTTGAACCATGAGCACTTTAAAAAAATCTGTACTGCAAATTATCCACACAGTTTGACTCCATTTCTAGAAATCTGCATCCAAGATCAGGTTTTGGACCTCCTCATAGGTTTCTAGTGGATACCTCGTGCCCCACCCTAGCTCAGACTTTCATTTTCCAGTTTAAATTTTAACTGTAGTATATGGAAAGCCTGGATAAATGTAGAAAAATTCTGAAATGTGCCGAGTCAGTGTCAGACACTAAGGGATAGCTATGAAGTGAAATTAGAAGCACATTGCTGTATCTGGATAAAGCTTTCATCACACCTTGGAAGAGATAGGGAAGAGAAATACATCTCTCTTTCTAGTCTCTTTACATCCTCTGAGCAGTGAAGTGTCAGGAAGCATCCTCCCCTCTGGAGATGTGCCTGCCATCAGAACACCCCAAGCCACAGTTGCAGGTGTTCGACCGTGCTCCCAATGCCTGCTTGCCCTGTGTTGTGTTGGTAGTGACTTTTAGCACTTTGAATCAATGGAAATAGTTTTGCTGTAAATGGTTTTCCTCCACATTCCCAGCCAGGGACTTTGGAAGGAGCAGAGCAAGGGAGAATGCTTATGGCTCTGGAGTTCCTGATTTAGAGAGGGTGCTAATGAAGAGAAAGTGTTTTAATGATAAAAAAGCCACTCTGAGCCTTCCACTGCAATGTGTAGCGGATCTTAGCATGGGACTTGTTAGTGTTCTCTGCAGATTTAAAGACAATCCCCCTCTTCTCTGCTTCTGAGTAACTTGAGCTGCTCCAAATATTTGAGTGCCTGGTTACAGTAATTGCTTGTCACATATCTTTGTGGCCTTTCCCTGTAGCAAAAATCTGACTTTCATTGACCTTTTAATTAGATCTGGAGCTCCAGGGAAGTGATGAAACAGGGTGACTAATGTCTGAGAAAATGTCCTTCTGCCTGCTACCATTTGAAAGGAAGAGGAGTGAAGGGAAAGGTGTGCCACACCTGTGCTTAAAGTAGCTCTTGCTGTCTGAGCTCTTGACATTGAAAACCAGCTCAGGGTATGTCTGTGCCTAGTGTTGCAGCCACGAGCCATACAAAAAAATAAATCAGGTGCAGTTCTGTAGCACTGAAAGCTGATCTGTCCCATCCCCTTAATCTTTTATTTCCGAGTTTATGGTCTTGATCTGGCTGAGAACTGAGTATCAGGAAAAAGGTAATTGGTGTTTGACTCTGCTCCCTCACCCAGCTTTCCAGCCAGCTGCCTGGGCATTAGTCTGGGCTGATGCGAAGGCCGAAGGCCGTTGCATGGGCTGTTCATCTCACCTTGGTTGGTGCTACTTGAGATGACTCTGGAAGAGCAATGCTCCCTTATTTTTCTTGCTCGTGCTAGTGTAGTAGCCTCTTCCAACCCTGCAGTGATGTTGATTCAGTTTGGTAAGCTATAGGGTGATAATTGTGTTAAGTGTCTTGCTAGGTTGGGTTTGTGCTGGTTTAGTGAGCAGAATTAGGTTGGTGAGGTGAGACCAGCTGAATTTGTTCCAGCTGATAGAAGGAAGAGAGCAGATCTGTGAAACTGCCCCTCTAGTCATGGGGATCCACTGCACATGTGTCATGGAACTAGACCTTGGCTTCACTCTAAATGTCAAAGCAGAGAAAAGGGATACCTCCTAAGGTGGATTTCTTTCTTGTCACTCTGAGTGCATTTGTGTAAGGGGCTTTGTCCAGAAGAGTTTATTAATAGAAACCTCTAACCTTTAAAATGAAGGAGATGGCATGTGGTAAATATAGCACCAATGTAAAGGATGAATTGTTCTGTTACATAATGTATTCATTAAGTGTTTTAGTAACTCCTCTCAGAGCATACTGCATTTATCTGGAGAATACAGGTGTATGTTTACTCTAAATAATGGTTAAAGCAGTTGTGCTGCTTGTCTTGCTAAGTTTTACGTCTAAGATGACATAAAGCTTGCAGTCAGAAAACTAGAACTTTGATCGTGTGTTGATGATGTAAGTGGTGGTTTCTTAATTAATGTAAGTGTACATGAGCTTGTATCAGCAGAGTGTGGTCATCAGATTGGAATTGTTTTATTTCTTAGCAGGGTGTGCAAGAGGCGCTGGGTCTGATGAAATTTAGATTTACTCACATGTTGTTATTGAACCTTGAGTGAGCTCAAATTTGAGGTTTACTTAATCTCTAGTTTGAAACGAGCTGAAAATTAAGTGATGATATCAAAGGGTTTTTCTGAGCACTCATAATTCTCAAACTATTTTACAAAATATTATTGTGCTTTTTAGATTATTTGTCATGCAGTAAGATAAGTGTATTTTAGCAATATTTACAACTTTGTTATGGAATGAAAGAAATGGAATAATTGAAATCCCACAGTTTGGAAACTAGTGATTCACACAGAAGCCTGAAACAATTTTTCCATTACTGATGTGCTTCAGTATGTGATTGCTGGTTGCCTTCGCTTAAATGGCCTCTCCAACACCTGCAAAATCTGGCCCTGGAGTAGGAGTACAGAAAAATACAGGTACAAATAAAACTATATATCAAACAGATTGCATTCTGTGGTGTTTGTTGCCATCCATTTCTTACAAAGTTTTGCCGTGTATCTTGGAAGATCCTGTCCTAGTGTGCTGTAGGTTGGCTGGAAACAGACTCTTGCCTAGCACTTCCATGCTCGCTGCAGTCCGAGGCAGATTCACATCAGTTCCCCAAAAAGGCCGTTTTGCCCTTCTCCAGCCTCTTGCTGCTGCCTGCTTTGGGCTCCTCCAACAACACAGCTATGAGTCACTTTGGGCCAATGGTTTGGTGGGAGAGAATGGGATAATTAACTTGTGCATGGAGATGTTTCCTCTTTTGACATACCATATGAATGCTAATGATGATCCAGACAGAGTGGAGTGTGGTGGTAAGGAACAAGGAGGAACTCTTTTCAGCAGCAGAATGGATTTCCTGGATTGAAATGGGCCTGTGGCTCGCCATTCAGTTGTTGGAAATGTCTGGGATGTTAGACAGTCCCCAGGAAAATCTGTAATTCAGACAGCCTGTATATGACCTGATGTGCATGTGTCTTCTGGACTTGATATGATTGTCTTGAGGAAAATAAAAGGACTGAAGATGAAGCTGAAGAAGACATTGGATATCAACAATTGCTCAAGAGCCGGAAAGATTCTTGATTGTGGATTAGGAATCCTGGGGGGGTGTACCTTTTTTTTTTTTTTTTTTAGCAAGTCTTAAGAGGAAAGAAAGTATTACCTTATGAAATTCAAGTAGAAGCAAGATCTGGTTCTTCGCTCTTCAGAAAGTGACAACTTGCAGACATTATTTGGCTTCTGTACAATAGATGAGTCAGTGAAGTCTCTAAGGCTGAAGGGGCTGGTAGACCACAAGTGAATCCATGGTTGCTACGTCCTCTTCTGAAAGAGCTGGCAACCTTAGGGAAAGGTTAGAGGTGCACAGCAGTCTTCCCTGTCCCAAACAAATGGGACAAGTTGGAAAGGTATGAAAAACTGCCCTATGACCTGCAGTCAGGAGCACAGTTTCTCTAGGAGCTCTCTTAATTCCCCCATGAGAGGTGGTCTAGAACTTAATCTCAGGCTGCTGAGTGTTGAGGTTGGTTTTGGGTTTTTTAAAGCTCTGGTTAGTGCTCATAATGGTGCAAGCTTCTTGTTCCAAATCTGTCATCCTGCTTAAAAAAAAAAAAATCTGTGTCCTGATAGCCGTTTGGTAAAATGTTACGTATTGTCAAGCGGCACCAGGCTTGTGCAGATGGTAAGTCACTTCTGGGTTTCCCAAACTAAATGATATTCAGTCACTTTTTTCCTTCAGTCTTAGTACTAACTGTTCTGTCTTCCAAGGTCAACTTTAGTATCAAATAAAAATAAAAAACTGGCAAATGCTGCTTGAATTGATTCTAGTGACCAAGTTGTACTTCCCTAAATTATGAATCATTCCATGACAGTAACACAACATGAAGATGAGAAATTGGGCAGTGAGCTTCCTGCTCTGTTGGATCTCAAATACAAGCTTCCTCTCCCTTGTACTTGCATCCAACACAGTGTTAGCACATGATTAACCTGTGGGTGTTATTTTACCTGCCTATGTTTTTTCTGTAGGTAAGCTACTGTCTTTTATTTTTTTATATATCTATATACACACACACATATATATACATAACATATATATATGTATATATGAGTACAGCAAACAGTCATGCGGTGTTTGTTCTTGGATGTGTAAGCCAACAAGTAACTTCCTCTGGCTGGCTACAACTGCTGCTGTCTAGCTCTCAAAGAGCAGGGTGGCTTGGAAAGGAGTTAAATTGGCAACGCATTTTGTCCCTTGGACAACTCAGAACAATCTGCCTGTTCCTCACCACTTGTCTGTGTAAATCTCAAGTATTATCTTCGGTGTCCTTTCATTGTAAGCACAAAAAGCAGTGAATGGGCTGGCCAGGCAGGTAGCCAGCTATTAGGTGTTTGTGGTAACATTCATCAACGAGCTGGCAAATGGTAGTGGAGTGCTAGGTTTGAGTCCTACCAACGTGGTACTTTTGAGGCTTACTGCACAAGAGTTAACAGTGAACAGGGGTGATCTGTCAAGGTAAATGCCTTGCTACTCTGCTGGCAAATTTAGCAACACTAATAGGATCAGCACCAGAACTACTACTTAATAGTGTTCTTCAAAACATTTCCCGGTGCCATTACCCTTTAGCATGGTGATAAATTTTTTCACACAGTTCCTGCAAACTGGTTTACAAATTCTAAATGCTGGGATTAGTTCTTCTATAACTGATAAAGCTGCTCCTGGAGCAAAATGCAGAAGCTGTGAGCACTCAGTCCTGGCTTACGCCTAAAAGTAATGACTATTTTATCCTTTTAAACCTTTGAGGATTTTGCATGTAATTATCCAATCCGAATCTTCTCCAAACTGTTCAGTGCCACTCAGGTATGGAATTAAAAGGGGTCAGACGCTCTTTTACCTATGTCAGAAGGCTGTCATAAAATGCAGCAAAATCCACAATCATGGCTGCAAATGGATATCTCTGTGCTACTTCTTCAGAAAAGTTTGGTCTTTTTTTTTTAAAAAAAAAGCATTGTATACAGAATTAAATATCACTATACAAAATTGTATAATAAAGTTACCACTTACTCTCTTGAAAAATGCTGGCAATCAGCCTCAAGAAGGTTGAGGCATTCTTGATGTTGTATTAGTGTATCTGTTTCTACTGGCATTCCAGTTCAGATAAATACTGTTGAAAGGTCTTAGTTTGGCAGTATTGACTAGCCAGTACTGTAAAACTTAATGACTTTGCTGGGGAGCAAAAGGGAGACTCTGTAATGCAGTGTTCTGTATCAAGAGGGTGCTCTGCAGGGGCTGTGAGCGCTTTACAAGAGGTAACTGGGTTGTTCTCAGGTTTTTAACCCAGTGGAGCTTGTGTCATTGCAATGGTAACCGAAGTCTTGCACCACTAAACTTATTTGTCTAGTGGATTTGATGGACGATGAAGAATCAGGTCATTGAGCAAGTGGCAGACGGAGTAAGTGAAGTGTGTGTATATATGTTATAAAAATGGGAGGGCATGGCAGAAGTCAGAGGCCCAGCAGATAATGTGTCAGAAAACACAGACCCTGTCACCTTTTGCTTGTGAACAGTTGAACTTTGATGTTTGGCTTCCTGTAGAATTGGGATCTACCTCCTTTACTAGGCTTAGTGGGATAACCCCTCCCTTCCCACTGCATGGACCTTCCCTGTTCTGCTGTATGCTCCCTTTTTTCCCCCTCTTCTGTGTCAGTCTTGCTCTACTGTCCCTCCATGTCTAGGGACAGTGAGGTACATCTGCTTTGCACTGTCCTGTGTGCTGGTTGCCCAGCTGAGCAGGTGATCCTACAGTCCGGCTGCAGCCGTTCCTTCATGGCAATGATACCATGGGCGTCTTTCCTAGTCACTGCCAAGTTTTTATAAAACTTGTAGCAACTTGATATCTTTGGGCAACTTCAGTGAAATTTGGTAAGGGGAATGAATACTGAGGGTCTTCACTTGGATCTAAAGGTATCGGGCAGGAAGAACAGTCTGAGACTGCCCAACACTGTGATGACAGATACCCTCTTTACTTGGGAAACCAGACTGAAACAATGCGTTCTTGGGGGTGGACACTAAGAGGAAATAGGGCAGCACAGGAAAAGGCAGGCAGGGATCTATACCTGGAAAAAATAAGTCTTGAGCTAACAAAGGATGGAAGAATTAACAGAAATTTAAATTTCTTAAATATAGGTGAAATTTCACAATTGGGTAGCAAGAGGATTGTACTGCTTTACAAGTCAAGTGTGGGCTGTAACAGGTATTTATCACCCTAGTAAGCAGGTCGGGGCTACCTGGGTGTGGGTATCTCTCAAGAAGTGTATACAAGCACTAACTTGTTAAACCTGTCAGCCTCCTGTTTTAGTAGCAATATCATAGGAATGCTGGTCCTTTGAAAAGGGTGCACAAAGGGCAAACAAGTTACTTGCTTTCTAGAATGTAAGTTAAGAGGGGTGGTTGAGGGAAATGGTAGAACTTGCTGCTCTTTCATGTTCTTCCTCCAAAGAAAACATCTTAAATAAAATATTGGGTCTGCCTAGTAGTAGTATAGTGCCACAGACTATTATCTGCATCATTTGGTTGTTTCCCTGACATGAATATTTTGCAATTTGCATAGTTACCTACCACCACATTTTGTAAAGGGGATGAGTAGATAAAGGGAGCGTGGTGGCAGATGAATTTCTGTATCACCAGACAGTTTGGACATACCTTCTGGGTAGATCTATCTGAATGTTATACTGTATTATATAATGACTTAAACCTCAAATCACATACAAGATCTGTTCTAAACTGTGAAACTGTCTGGTACTGGGCAGTCCAGTATATGGATAGGTTATACAGAGAGGCCATAGTCTCCATCCTTCAAGTTTTTGAGACCTGACAAGGCAGAACCCTGAGTAACCAGGTCTGAAATCAATATTGACTGTGAGTTGAGGAGGTTGGACTAGAGACCTCCTGAGGTCCCTTTCAGCCTGAATTGTTGAGAGAGATTTGTAAGCCTGTGTATTAATTGTCTTGCAGTTGTGACATTTATTTAAAACTTGAAGCTGCCAATGATACAAAACATCAGATGTTCTTGAGCATTTGGCAGCTTCGACTCAGTGATTTTTGTGATTCTGAATTTCTGGAAAATTGTGCTGCCTAAAAAACCACACAGGAGTCCTCGAATGAGACCATGGAGTAACACCCGCACGGAAGCAGCGGTTGGTTGTCATAAACCCAGCAGGCAGTCTTTCATCAGCTGGAATGTCAAGGCACTAGCTGTCTGGTCCCCAGTAGTAGATTATTGACCTACATTGATTCTAGCTAGTAGATTATTGACCTACATTCAGAAACTGAACAGAAAGTAAAAATCCAGAACATACTGTAATACTTCTCCATTTTTTAACCACATTCTAGCTGGGGAAAAGTTGTCTTACTGTTTTTTGAGGCTGAGGTTGACAATATTGCTATCCTTCCTTGACGAGAGGAAATTTGACATAGCCTCTGACCTTGATGGAGGCCAGTGTTCACCTATTCCTGGGGTAGCTGTGCTGAGTGCCCAGTCTGTCGTGTCAGATCGTCTCTGCTGGCATTCCTTGCAGCTTTTTGTCTTCCTGAAACAGTCTTCAAATATCTTTTATCAGGTGGCATAATACAAATTGACTGCGGCGTAGATACACCAACTCACAAACCTAAATCACAAACCTATTTACCTATGGCTGTGCTTCAAATTATGTTTTCTAATTATTCAAATTGATGTTTTCTTTTTGTGCAAACAAAATATTCTAGTCCCATCTATTGGAGGAAGTGGAGAATATGATCGGAACAGAATATGTTTGTGGGTGCAGAATTATGTCTTTCATATATGCCCAGGTTTTCTATGAAGAAATAAATGCTGGCATTTCACTTCCCATTATGAATGCTGATCAAAACATCCACTGTTACTGTTTTCTATTGAATTCCTGAGAAGATACATTTCTTAGCCACTTAAAATTAGTTGGTTTTTCATTTTCTTGTGTGGCCTTACAGAGAGCATCCTTCTTGCAAACAAGTCTAAGTGCAATAATGCAAAATCACCTTGAGAGCAAAGGCAGTGATGCATACAAATATATTGCACGTACAGCACCTATCCCAAATTCTGATTACAGCCACACAGTCATGAATAAACAAATTCCTGCAATTACTCTCACTGATGTTACCGTGACAACAGTATATGGAATGAAAATCAGCAATCACTGCCAACAGAACCCCCAGTACAGTACTGCTAATGCTCCTGTTTGCCAGGATGAAATACTTCCACTAAGTATTAAAGCAACTCCAAATCAGCAGTCCTGATTTTAATATTAAAAAATACTAAACTAATCAATAAAGTGTAATTATTCATTCCAGTACATGGAGAGAAGTTTAAAATTTTTCTGTACGTTCAAATATTTAATGTTTGGTGCTTTGCTTTCTAGCAGAGAGCCTGCTGAAGTTGCAGTGTTTCTCAACACCAACACCTGCTAAGTAATAAAAGCCAACATTAGTTAAGTGCAGAAGTAACTTAGCAAAATAGTATCTTCCTTATAGGAGGGAATACTTTTTTCATTTACGTGTATTAAACTAAATAATTTTAAAATGTAGTACTTGAGTTGACCAACTGAGATGGAAAAAGTAGGACCAGCCTGGGACTTGTGCTGTTTTTGAATTGAAAAGATGGTTAAAAGACCTTCTTGAAGGATACAATTCCTAGAAAGATACTTTAATGCCTTGCTTTGCAGACGGTATTTTTTCCTGTTTATTCAAATATAAGTACACACTCTACTTGGTACATAGTATTTATCTCTTCAAAACCAAATCTGTTGAATTCACCTGCTTTAATACAACTTTCTGAAACAAATCCCAGTTTTAGAGAGGTGAAGTTTGATCTGTTCAGTGCAGGAAAACTGTAGACAATAAAATATTTTGTCACAGTTGACAAGTAAGAAAAATGTAAGAAATAAGGAGTATTTCTCAAGAGTACAGGACAGCTTAAACTCACATAGGTTTGTGTCTTCCTGCTTTGAAAGTTGGTTGTGATCCATTTACAGCAGCAGGGTTTTTTATAAATACTTAAAGCAGTTATTTTGGCATTCTGTTTCCTGACTTGTATTACTGCTAACATTGCTTACTAGTTTAAAAACAAATAAATAAAAATCTTGGGATAGTATCCCTCAGAAGTAAAATCACAGATTTTTGTTTCCCCTCCCTGTGAATTTTAATAACAGAAGCTGGTGTTTAGCAAAATTAGTCTAATGACCCGCATTCTGTAACAGTGACTCATAACTTGATAATGGAACTTTCACATTTATTTTTTCTTATCTGTAGTTGCATTTCCTTAATTTGCCCTGATTTGATGGGAGGGGAAGAAGGCAAGAGAGCCTTGTGATATAACTGACACATGCCATTGGCAGTGGTATTTAATTGTATAGATGTCCGAGGGGACAGGTATAGGTCTCTAACTGGTTTCAGTTGGTGTTGCTGGGTAAGTCTGTTTAGAGACAATTTGGGACGATAGTCTCAGTGCCTTGTGGTGAGGAAGACCATGGTAGGCATTTCTGCCCAGCTGAAGTAGGGACTCTAGCAGAAAGATCTAGTAGAGTCTTGTTCTTAAATTTTGTGATTTGGATAGAGAAGAAACATGCAGTGAAGGGGTATTACCTGTGGAGGAAACCTACTCAGTAACACCTCTCCTGATGTACAAAGCAACAACCTGGCCGTTCTTCAGTACAGCAATTCCATCGTTACATGAATTGTTGCCAAGGGGTTTTCAGCCTTTCTTAGACGTCATGCTGGAGGCTGTGATCTGCAGTTCAGGCTTCTGTGTGCTAGTAAGGTTTGGTTTGTTTGTGTTAGCATCTCAGATACATTGTCAAGGCAGTGACCCCTCTTGTAGGAGTTCTCATTGGCTCAGTCACAACGTAAGGTGAGGTAGAATGGGAGCCTGGGCTGAGTTACAGGTAGCAGTTCTGTGATGTTCTTCTCAGTTGCAAGTAGAAAAAATACAACTGTTTAAAAATGTCAGTGTTTTTAGTCTAATAATGTTTGTGCTAAGGTGGAGAAGAGGTTTTTTCCTGCTCTTTGAAGTGCAGGCGTCTTCATGGATGCCATACTTGCTCTTGTGCAATCTTCCTTGCACCACTGTTTTTCCTTATTAGTTTGGTCCTAGTAATCAGGAGTGAATTGTAACAAATGTTGTAGCTAAATAGTAATCCTCGTCCTGTGGTGTGTTAGAAAGAAATAAAAGTACTCTGGGAACTAGAGAGGAGAAAATTGATGGGATCTGCAGGTACCATGGAATTTGTCAGTCAGTGTTTTGAGCAATGTCTCGAGTCCAGTGGGTCCACCAGAACAAAGTGTAGGTTAGTTAATTGCTGGACAAATTTAGGCTGCAGCCCTTCAATAGTGGGTCTAATTGAGATCTGGCAAATGTTGCTTAACAGAAAGGATAGTTCAAAGTGAAAATCTTAAATTAGCCACAGACCTTGTAGGAAATTGTTTCTTTGGTACTGCGTAGTTACAGCAATCTCTTGAGAGTGGGTTGTTAAGGCTTTAGCTGGTATGAGCTGAAATAATAAAAGGTAAAGCTGAACTGTGCTTAAGAAGAAATTTATTCTAGTGCCTGAAGGGTAGGATAGATTTTCTCTAGGGTTTACCAATAATGAATCATCTCTGTCCCTTTCATATGGTCCTTCACTGATGTGCAAAACCCTAAAGAATGGGGGGGCAGGAATTCTTCTGAAGGACTACTTTGCTCGTTACTTTCCAGCAGCAGGGCAGAACCAATTATAGGATTGAACTTTTAAAATAATTGTGTTGAATAATGTAATTAATATTTTTTCCTTCTATAGTTCTACTGGTAATTAAAAAAACTGCTGTTGTACTGGGTATGCAATAAGTACTTCTGTTCTTTGTTTTATGGATTGCTTTGGCTTATGGTATTTCTCTTGATAATTGAATTTTCTTTTTTTTTCCTTTAAACAGCAAGACCATTTACAAAATTGGTCAAGGAAATGCAACTCCATCGAGATGACTTTGAAATTATAAAAGTGATTGGAAGAGGTGCATTTGGGGAGGTAAGGCATTTTTACTGTTACTGTTAGTTGTAGTAATGTAGCTTTCATTGTTTGGGCATTGATTTCTTGCTCCAATTTACTTGCACTTG
Organism: Porphyrio hochstetteri; assembly: GCA_020800305.1. NCBI lineage: Eukaryota > Metazoa > Chordata > Aves > Gruiformes > Rallidae > Porphyrio > Porphyrio hochstetteri. The sequence goes on along the minus strand of CM036908.1, from coordinate 59,886,323 downwards.
TCCTAAAGGCAAAAGGTTCGCACAGATGTGTCAGAACACTTCCAAACGTGCAGTGGAAGTAGGTACTAGTAAAAGGTCCCTTTGAAGCACAGTATTTAGTGTCCAGTTCTAATGTTTCTGTGGCTGGTTCATTCTGACTTGAGTGTGGCAAAACAAGTGTCTCTTCAATGTGTGTATGAACTGGGTGGTCCCACCTAGCAGCTGCACAGCTGAATTTGGGATCTCTTCTCCCACTTGCCATATGTACTCTTCTGTGCTGCTATAATTTAACTCAGAAGCGGGCTGCTTCTATGGTAAGAACGCAGAGGCTGCTCCACCCATCTGCCTGTCTCTGTAGCAATCTGGTAATGCAGAAAGACGCATTTGGCTGCCTCAAAGGCTGTTCCCTGTCATCTTTGAAGATCAAAGGCTGCTGGATCTGTTTTTTGGACAGCAAGTTGAGTCGTGCTGGGATGATAGGAACGCCTTGTGTTTTGAGGACTCGCCAGTCCCAGGACCCTGGACTGAAGTTTCACTACTTAATATGCGTGATGAAAGTCTCATCAGTCACAGAAGTATGATAGGGCTTGCCACTAGCAAAAGCGTTCATGAGTGTGCCCCTTCTAGTAGGCATAGGGTACCTGAGACTTCTGGAGAACCTCAATGATAACTGTTTCAGCATTTATATATGTGTAACTAAAGCCATAGATATCAGCAAAAGTGGTTATTAACTAAAGAATTACCACAAGGAAAAACACCCTTATATTTCTTTCAGGAAGCTTCTTTGAAGTAGTGCCACATTCATGTCAAATATAGTGACAGCCATTAGGAGCTAATTTCAGACCATTAGCACTTGCTTACAACTTCTGCTGCTGGTAGGTAAGGCTAGGCTTCCTTCATCTCCACAGAGAGCTGGACTGGGTGCTGTGCAGGGCTTTACTTCCAAGCATGACGTACCCTGGACAGATCAAATTCTGTAGGGTTTGATTGTGGGACAAAGGTATCACTAAGCTAGAAATATCCCCGGACCCTACTCGACTTAGGCTGAGAAAGCAATGAGGTTTCTATGTGCATATGCTCCTGGTAGTGAGTGCAGATTCATATCCACGTAATTTTAAGCTGCTTCAGAGACAGAAATTAGTGTCTCAAGAACATCTCTTAAGCTGTACCATTTTCTAGTGAGCTGATGAAGTAACATCTTGACCTGTAAGACAAAAAGTTCATTTTTAGTGGATGATGATTTGCAACACTTGCTTTAAAAAAAGGAAGGTTTATCTTAGGGTAATGGAAATACTGCACAAAAATCAGTTGTTTGTGTCACTCGTTTGGTTTTAGCTGGTGTGTATTATTTGAACGTGGCTTTTAGAGAGAAAAGTTACTGCAGAGCTTGGCCAGAAATAGCAGAAGTGGGGAAAAAATGTGATAAGTCTAAGGAAAAGCTACAAATTAAGACCAGAAAAGAAGTCTGAGCAGAGAGGGTTTGGCAAGGTAAAAGGCGTAGAGAATCAAGAATATAGTAGGTAACTGTCTGCCTCTCCATTAGGGTTTTGAATCAGAGCAGCAGCACGGGTTTGAAGAGAGTGTCCCCACTTAGCGCAGAATGATTTTGCTATACATATGAAGGATTTCTTTTGGAGGAAACTAAACCAGAACCTCTGTTCCAGGTGTGCACCAAATGTGCGCCTGGCCTCAAGGAGTGTATAAGAATCAATCACCAGGTTTGACTCTCCTAACAGCTTCAAAGCCCGTTTGGTCCAGGAGACCTGGCTAGACACAGTCTGAAGTAGAATTCCTGAACTGCGTACAGTAGAGATGGGAAGCCTCCACACAGGCTGCTTACTTCTGTTGTTCTGGTCTTGCTGTGACAAATTACTTGCTATAGTGGCGGTGACCACTGATAGCTAAAGAATTTTAGGTTAGTGTTTTGGCAGTTTGTCTTTTGGTGGGATTAGAAGTAGTTTCTGGATCTTTTCAGAGCTAGACTTGTGAATGCCACAGCTATCAAAACTGGTTTCAGGTCAAGGGAACCCTTTATAGCGCCGTGCAGATGGAGTCAGTGTGGGGAATGCCTTCACGCAGTGTAACTTTAAGGAAGGGCTGTTTTCCATGGTACTTGCTCTGTTCTTTTTCAAAGCACTGTTCTTCTCCATTTAAGGAATTGACCAACCAGAAATCTCAGTACAACAGCAGCTGAAGTAGTTGCATGAACTTCAAGAGATTTCAGTTTATACTTGCTAGGGGGGTTAGGACGACCTTTCTTACCTTTGGATCAAGAGTCTTTAAAGTGTATAAAAGATAACAAATTCTGAGTAGAAACTTGTATTAATAGTGTTTGGAGTGTCTGAATCAACAATGTATTTCATATTCTTTCGGTTGGAGAAGCTTGAAATTTAACTAAAGCAATTTGTACATCCCAGGCCCCAGTGGAAATGAAATTTCATAGAAGTAAAATGAGAAAGTATCTTAATTTCATCCTTCTGTTAGAGCTGTGAGTGCTCACGAAGTCAGTGATGTTAGTTATCTGTCAATAGCACGTTGTCTTATTCATCTTTTAATTATAAACGTTTTAGTTTATAGTTGCAGCTTGAAACTTTTTGATCAGTTTAAATTATGCAGTAATTATTGATTTTAAGTTCATTATACTTTAATCCCACTTGCCAGAGAATATTTCATGCTTTTTGCTTTATGAATGAATCATTTGACCCATGTGTATTCTGTGCTGCCGTAACTGCCAAATATTATAGGCATTATAAAGAAGCAATTATATAAAGGTTGACATTCCATAATAAGAAAATAGAATCAAGTTTCTGGAGAGGAACTTGTGGCATCTGACTTCAGATGTGGCAATTCTTCAGAAAACTGGATGGGGGAGCTGTGAGTAATTTTTCCATAGTATGTTCAGACATACGAAGGAACTGCTAGAAACTAGCTGATGGGAATCTAGTGGATGTAAGCTTATTTGTTAGTTCTTGTTTAAAAACCCCAACAACCAGAACACAACTATCTGCTAGAAATAAATTTTAAAAATACCTGTAAAATATTTGTTAAAACTCATAAAGAAATTAGCCAGAATTAAATTAAATTTATTCCTATTAGAATTAATTAGTTTAAATTAAATGCTTAACAGCTAAGCAAGCCAGACTTCAAAAAGGATGAACACTACATTCCATTCCTTCTCAGTTTAGCTACTTTGGGCTTTTTGGAGAATGCCAGGGGCTTTAGTCTTACCAAAGAACTTTTGCATAAATGAGTAGCTTTGAAGAAAAATAGCTTAAACAAAATAAAGGCATGATACTTCTTATTAGTGGGGATCAGTGGTAAGTTTTTGCCACACAACATGTATGCCAGGGATACATGGCTTTGACTGGAGAGAGGGTTGAGACCACATGTGAGCTTGTCCCTGGAGAGACAACTGCAAAATTAGATACTGATTTAAGGCAGATTGATACAGCCACCAGTATGTATCTGTACCAGCATGTCAGCACCTTTTTCTTTCTTGTTTTGAAACCAGCAGAACTCAACAAGGTCCTTGAGGCTTTTGTTAGCAGTATGAGTACAAAACCCAGCTGGTCATTCAGAAGCACCTGAGGAAAGCTCTTATAGCACGAGACATGTGGGAAAGGAAAGAAAAATAAGTTTCTTATAAGGTCTCATTATTATGGTAAGACAGAAATAGCCTAACTCAAAATCTAGAAAATTTCTTCTCTAGCCACCTGCCAAAACGCATAGTTCTCCCTTTCTCATAAACTAAGCCAGCTACTTTGTATGCAGGGTAAACTGGATGTCCAAATGTCCTTTACAGAAGCATTTAAGGTGGTGACTCCTGGAGTCTCTGGCTTGAGAAGAGAATTTAATTTTTTTGAGAAGTTTCATAGTTATGAAGAAAAGTTTGAGATGTTATTGAGTGCATGAGAGCTAGAAGAGCATGGAATTTGCAGTGCTAGCTGTTAGAAGGATAGAACTCTGTACCCAAGAATGAGTGTGTTGTATAGGGTGAAGTTTTTTGTTAACTAGTGAAAATACACGTTGTAGGAGAAGATTGAAAGAATGTGAGCATGCAATGGGAAACTCCAGATTTTAGACTTTAAAAAAAAAAATCACACCAAAACATCAAGGAAAAAAAAGAAACCCACCTATGGGTTGGAGTTTGCATGTGCCTGAGCACTCTGGTCTAGAAACACTGTGGGCCATAATTGGAGAGGAAATAACGCCCTGAGAACCTGCGCTTGGTGGGATTGTGGCTACCTGAGAAACTTAGGGCAGCTTCAGAAATGCCTTCTCTGGGCTTTGTGTTTCTTCTCTGCGTGCCAAGGGAACTACTAGGAGGGCTGGTGCTTCAGTATGGTGAGAGACGTAGGAGGAGGATCGTGTTTGGGGACTGTCTGGCTATAAATACTTGCACTTCATCCTTTGCAAACTTTGTCTGACCTCTTCATACTGCACTTGTAAGTCTTTAAGATCACTTTTCCTCATTTTGTGTAAAGGAGCATTTAGGCCTGCTGCTCTAGATTAATGCATTTCAATGAACAGAGCAGTTGTTGAAGGAAGAACCGTGTCGAGATGTACCTTGTGTGAGAACTTGGATTGTATAACGTGACTGACACCTGGAAATTTGGCAGCATGGGACAGAAACAATTGTTTTCCTTCCCTTGTTTGTTAGCAAGGATTTCTTGAATGAGCAGCCCTTGCTGTGGCTGCAGCGGAAGGGTGGAACTGCTCGGTCTCGCTTAGCACAAAAATAACTAAAACTTTTAATGTGCCCCACCTAAGTATTACTGCTTTGGATGGATTAGAAATACCTTTCCATATAAATGCTGTTGTGTACAGACTTGATCTGCGTAGTGTTTGGTAATAGGACATGTCACCTTGACTCAGGATGCTTAGTCAGAGTCTTAGCTGCAATCAACAGACATAAAAATCTATTTCCAGAAGAAAATAAGTAATGGGTGAGAGGACAGGACTGATCCCCTGTGTAGCGCTGTTTCTGATAGATGATGTGGTTCCTAGTGAGACACGCTGGCTGAGGGTGCAGCGAGCCTCCAAGTGAATATACCAAACCTAAGCTTCCCGAGGAGAGTCGTGCTTGGCAGTGCGACGCAGAGCTGTCTCTGCCTTCTCCACCGTGTAATCGCAGCTGTAGGGTACGGAGTTTAATGCCTTTATTTACTTCTGGCTGTTAACCTGGGGCATGGTGAGCCTGTGGACTGCAATTAAGGCTGTCTCACCTATCCAGAAGCTTTGGCAGTGGGTGTTAGGTACCCGCAGGGATTGTGCCTTCCTGCATTGTGGATGAACAGAATTGCTAAGTATTGCACACAACATACATCACTTTTCATCCAGCTGTTCAAAGAGTCAAAGTGTTCAGAACACAGTGCAGAAGAAATACTTAATTAGCTTTGCTTTTCTACAGTGTGCTCTTCCCAAAGGAAAAAAAATAAAATCAAAGTGAGCTATGTCATGCGGTGGAAATGGATGAAGAAAGAAGCTGCTTTGTTTTGAAAAATGCTTCAAGAGAGCCTGTTGCTGTCTTGGTCGTCCCCAGCTTGTTTGTATGGCAGCACCAAGTTACTATGGTGACAGGCAGGTCGAAGGGAGCTGGGGAGTTCATTGTAGTGCCGCTGCTAGCCTGGCCAGTTGGCTCTGCACCCCCACCCGGATCCCTGAGGAAGAGCTTAGGTGTTACTCGAGGCCTTTATTCTATTTTTGCAGAACCTTTCTTGCCTGCACGTGTGACTTCTTATTTGCACGATGGGAAGATCAGCACTGCCTGTTCGAAGAGGAAAAAATGAAAATAAAAAAATGGAAATGTGCACCATGGCATACACACCCTACCAAAGACACTCTGATTGCTTGTTTTAAATGGAAAATAAATGTAAAAAACTTTATATAGCAGTCCAGACGGGTTTTTCCTCAAAGATGTGGCATTAAAACTGTTAACTAATGAGCTATGTCTCAAAGACTTTTCATATCCAAGAGTACTGGGAGGATAAAGCAGTGTTTTTTCAGTCGGTAGCGTCCAAGGTATCAATAGCACAAGACAGCAATACTGGGCTAAAATTGGCATATACAAGCTTTAACTGAGGGAAATGACTGTAATATTCAATTATGAATCTGGTAATAAGACATTACAGATAAATAGTTTACATCTGAGATGACATTTTGTCTCTTCTCCTGGTTGAAAGGCTTGTCTAAAATCTCTGCTCAAATGTCTAAAGCCTTTCCAAGTTCCTGGCAAAGGTTAATTCATGGTAATTTCACACCATTTTATCCATGTAATTTTATTGTCCATTAGCCTAAGCAGATCTTTTATCATCCTTATTACTGACGTCCCTCCAGTTTTATTTGCAGGTAGCAATCATACCCGTTTTTTTCCTTCTTTACCACGCAAAGCTTTTTCTACTCCCATCGCAGTATGAAAGGCTCTTTAGTTCCTTCATCATCTCAGTAGTCCTCCTTCACGCCTGCTCCAGATAAAGTTTATTTCTCTGGGGTGTGGCAATGCGTGGAGTTTCCAGTGAGTTTGTACTCCTCCAAGGTAGTGATGTTTACCCATCCCTAGAGGTGTGTATCTGCCTGTGAGTTTCACAGTTGTGTTTGCCTTTTTCTTAACTGTCATTATGAGCTGATTGCATGAGGATTATCGCTGATATGGCCGTGTCCATCTCCTTTTCAGCTGAGAACTTTCGACACTTAAGATTAATCTTATTCCTGAAAGTCCAGTCCTTGAGAATGAGCTTTACCTGCAAGTTTAACGTGCCATGGGCATGAGCGGTGTGCTCTGTAGCTTTTTTATCTTTGCTTTGAAATGAATGCCAGCATGGTTTCCAAGAAGTTGAACATCAAATAGTCTATAAACTTCCCAGTAGAAAGTCTTTTTGTTAGCTATCTTATTTGTTTCCTGGAAATCCAGTCTTGCATTTAAATGATTTTTGCACTTTCTTAGGCTGTACTTACTCTTTATGTAACAGAAAATTTGTAACTTGATGCTGCTTACTAATGCTGATATGTCACTTAAAGGGCAGAGTACAGTGGTGGGAAGTTCTGTCATGTTTGCAGAGGCTGATGTGGCTCAGATTCCAGCCCTGTAGATTTCACTGGGCTAAAGAAAAGGTGGAACTTGGCCTAGGCTGGCTTTGTGCTGATAACCCCAAACGTGAGTATCGAGTGGCCCTTGAAGAAAATGCAGCAAAATACTTCTGTAAAACAATTCAAGAAGCAAAATACTAGCTCTTGCCAGAGTCTAAAGATTTTGTTTTAGCTTTATTGGGTCTGGTTTTTATTTTATTGCAGTACAAGTGAAACAGAGCTTTGAGGCAAAAATACTGGAAGAAAATGGATAGCAGAAGTAATACAAATCTGATGGGGTGTTGTGGTGTGTAGTTACCACAGCTGGCTCTCACATACACTTTAGCCCCAGTTCTCATACATTTTTTTTGACATAAATATGTCTTAAGTTGGTTGAGGTGTAGGCAGTAGGATTCATTGGGCTTTCAGAGGTCCTTGAGGAAACATACTTGATCTTTATTGCAGCGTGCCTGCAATGGATCTTGAATCCTGAGCACGTACAGCGACAGTAATCAAATCAGCTGGTGGACAGCTTAGACCCATTGGGGCTTTCCTGGAAGGGGGATTTTGTCTTTATCAGTGTTTTAAGACTTCCTTGGTAAAACAGTATCACCTAAATCTCTACCAAACCACTCTGCTGAGTATTTGGAGCTGCGGATTCTCTCTTCCAACGTAGTGAGGTGCAAGTTGGGTAAGTTCTGGTTTTCTTAATTTGACGGAGGTATCAAATGTAGCTGTGCTGGGGCACAGGGGCGCCTGGATTAGTTAGCACTGATCCCATCCCTTTGGCCAGGTAGAGAGGCCTAGGAAAGGTCCAAGGCCAGAGCAGAGCTGAACCCTCCCAGCTTCCAGTAGCTGGGTGTTCGAGGACACCCTTAGCAGACTTGTAGCTTGGTGGTCAGCAGTCTCTGTGTTACTCGGGTGTCAAGCACGTACTTGAATGCTCTGTGAATACTTAGGTGACCACAGCAGTCTGCGGCTGAGTTCCAAAACTGCTGTGTGACAATACTACTTTCTTAATCTTGCTACCTTTCTATTTTATTTGATGCTTTTCAATCTTGGTGTTAGGAGAAACAGCAAATAATTGTTCTCTGTTTATCTCTCTGATATTCATGTGTTTGTCTGCCTATCATAGCGGTTATGTCTCCTAGGCCTGGAATATTTTAGGTTATTAAATCTTTTTCATAAGCTATTTTATACCTCTGCTTGTGTCATTTTTTTCTCTTTCATTACCCTGAGCATACTTTTTTAAGATTTCTATTACTATATAAATTATAATAAGCTTAGAAATGAAGATCATCAAAATTAAACCCTGATCTTAAGAGTCGCCACATAACATGAGCACTTGTTCAGCCAGTAGACTTTAAAACTCTGAAGACCGAAATAATGCTTTTGTTCTTAAAGTAGGCATTTGCAGTAGTGTACGAATCTGTGTCCCTGGGAATCTCTCTGAACACTATTTTTTCTTATGTTATTAGATGTGATGGATTGGTATGTAGTATAGCAGCCATCAGATTTGAAACCTGACATCTCACATCTTAGCACAACTGCGGTGTAAGAGGTTTCTGTCTGACCTCATAAAGCAGTCGGTGTGGTTATTGGAATTAAATTTGAGGTATATCTGAGACTAATTAATACACAGCAAGAAAAAAATATGTCACAGTGTCTCAGAAGCAGAATTATATGATGATTGTAAACTTAAGAATACTGCCACCTGATAAAAAAAATAAAAGAAAGCTAACTTGAGGAAGTGCTGAGGGTTTTTGATGGAACAAAGGGTATAGGATTTTGTGCAATATTGCAACAGTATTCTTGCTTACAATAGTACTGAGATTACTTTGGCATAATTTAGTTTATGCTTCCTTGGTCCAGTTCAGACATCAGGGGAGGTTTGGAGTTTGCATTTCTGTTTGTTTGATTATTTTTAAAATAAAACCCTACTGATCAGAACAGGTTGAGGAGTCAGGTCTAGTCAAACCAGAGTACCCCTTCTCTGAGGTATATTCTTCAATTGTCATCTTTCAGAGAAAAATTACTGGGGAGCCACCTATTTTGCTGTATAGTTACCTGACTTTTTCTGCTGGCATGAGAAACTGTTGCCCTTGAAACTAAAGCAGCAGTGTATTTACTGGTGCCATAGCTTGATAACTGCTTATTGTGAAAATATGAGTCAACTTTCCTTTTATTCATTCTGTTTTTTCTTCACAGAAGACAATTCTCTTCCTCCAGAAAAGTTAAATTGTTTCTTTAAGCAGTCCTTTCAGTTTAAAATAAACAGCACTAATATAGGCAGTGACTGGGGAATTGCTAAATAGGTCCTACGGATTTGGCTTCCTTTTTTTTTTTTTTTTTTTTTTTTTTTTTTTTTTTTTTTCATCCAGGCCTGTTCTCATTCACCACTTTCTATTCTAACATGTGCATGTCCTCTGTGATGCCAGGTTCACATCAGTCCTCAGCAGCTGGGCATGCTTCAAATTTCTGCCAGCCTGCAGTGCTTTCAGACGGCAATGGCCCTAGATAAAGTGTGGCAGATGAATATCTGGGTTCTGATTTGTACCCTGTATTTCTACCAAAAAGGCTGAGCAGTTCTAGTGCTGCGGTGTAATGAAACCTGAACATTGTTACCTCAGGGCTTGCAGAGCTGTGCTTGCAAATTGCTTCTGCTCAGTTGGGTCTGTCCCATCAGCAGAGATGGGGACGTTTCCTGAGTCGTCATGTTCTGTGTGGAACAAAGTTTAAAGTGTAGAGCAGGTAAAGTCAGCGTCTTGCTGTTTCCCAAAGCTTTTAATGTGCAGTTTGACTTATGGTGTACTTTCAGCTGCATCAAGCAAGTAATTCAATTAAGTGTGTGTGGAGAGGTTGTTGCAGTGGCTTTTAACTGAAAGGCCATGACAAGGACAGGACCAAAGCTGAATGTTTTAGGCCATTACTGAAGGTCAGCGTTGAATAGTTTCGTATGTCCCAAAGAACCTCACGTGTTCAGATGAGACATTCTCATCTTACTCATCCTTCCCCTGCAGCATGAGACGTGGCTGTGGGAGGTGTTTGTAGGCCAGGAGAGGCTGGGATGTAATGCAGCTGTGGATGTCCTGTGGAGCTGACAGAAGCTTCTGCTTCATGCTGTGCATTTAGGGCCACTTTCCCATGCCATCCTGTGATGGATACCTCCTAGTCCTTTTCTTAACATCTCTTTCTGTTACATGACTCAGTGCAGGTGTGTAATAGGTGTCACTCATCTGTTATGTGACCTAGTGAGCAGAGCCACACATACCAAGGGGTGAGATGCTTAGGCATGCAGCTGTGTAAATGTGAATATCCCATTCTTGTGTAACTGGAGGAGCAGCTGTCCCCCTGCCCCTCACCTGGAGCTTCTTTACTGGTACAGTGCAGGGAGGCATGATATTTCCTTCCCTCCTCACAACTTCCAGTTTTGTACCATGTTACTCTGCTGAATGCACTATTCCAACTTTGGTTTATGGTCAGCATCTTCTTAGAGCTGCTGTAGCTCCCGAATCCCTTACAGATAGGAGTTTTTAAGCAACAAAAGAGGTGAGCTGATACGATTCCTGTTATTTTTTCCACTGCTATTCAGAGCTCCATTGAAAGCAGTGAATGCTGGTCGGTTTTCAACATCTGAAATAGAGTTGAGCTGAGAAGCAGCAGAAATACTCAAGCAGTCCATGTATAGTCCTGTGAAAATGTTGCTGTCTTAGTCATGATGCCTGCTTGTCTTTTGCCAGCTGGAAGAATTTTGTGGAAATGATGGCTTTACTACAAGAAGAATTAGTTTTGGTCTTGAAGGATACAAGTCTTGGTCAAAATAAAGTCTTTGCATTCCTAAGCCTTGAAGTTTTTATATTCTTCTGAGTTTTTTCTTTCACTGTACAGCTTATGTGCATGGCTACTGTTCATAATAAACCAGTCAAAGCAAGGCCAATACAAAGGATGCATAGTAAAATGCTTCAAGCAGAATGATGAATAAGTAAATTGATACTGGTTTTTCTTCTTTTTAAATATCTGCACACAGTACACAAAAGCAAGTTAATTTACAAATATGCTTCAAGTTTCTGAAACCTGAAATGTGAAAACAAATTAGTCAGATGTAGTGTATTTCTGTTGACAGCAGCCTGCCTTGTTTTCATGGGCTGCCCTTCTAGATGTTGTCTCATTGGCTGAGGGCATGGTGCACAAGCATCGCTTGTTCTTGGTAAACAATGCAGCTTTACTACACATCCTCATGCGAAAAGCTTTCACACTCCTCCTGTATCATCCCTCCTGTACTTGATCACGAACACTTGACCACACATGGTGTGCTGAGCATCAAGGACATCGCAATAATGGAGGAGGAATAGAGAAGGAACAAAGTCTCAAGCTGTGGTTTATCAATGTTTCAGCCGATGGCTGGTGACTCCATAGTAATTTATTAATATTTTGTTAATATTGAGCTGTTTAAATACTGTATTTCTCTGTCAGTGCTGTTCTTAAATCAATATATCTTTTCATTTCAGGTTGCAGTTGTTAAAATGAAGTGTACAGAGCGTATTTATGCAATGAAAATTCTAAATAAGTGGGAAATGCTTAAAAGGGCAGAGGTAAGTAATACAGAGTATTTTTAAAATGGCATTAGGAAAATTACACTGAAGCTTTTCCAGATTAGAAAGAATTCTTTCACGAGCATTGGAGCTTCATTCTCTTTTTTCTTAAGCTGTTTTAATGCAATCAAGTCTGACAGACCCTTCCAGGCATCTGTTGTTCTCAGCATTACTGTGTATTCGTTTACCAGACAGTCTGCCCTAGTTCTTACTCTGAATTTATTGGCCAGATTTTTGTTTACAATAAAGGCAAGTTAAAGACTACATGAAAGCTGAGATTGGTGCTACTATGACATGTGCAGCTGTATACAAAACCATTATGAAAAGGTTTGGGGTTTTTTTTTCCTCCTGCATTCAGAAAGCATACATTAAGGAGCTTTGCATCCCGCAGTTTCTAACAGGATTTATATAACTGGTGGAACTATAACTAAATACTTGGGAATCATGGTTTCAGATTCTAAAAGAAAATGTGTTAAAGGTAAATCAGTTTAAAAACGGTATTTGTGATGAAAGGAGCTGTACATTGTCACAACAACATATACAAATGTGGTTGGGCACTTCACAGATTAGGAAAGGACCTGCTGAGAATATGCCATGGGAAGTGGCGTATCCTTAGAATACCTACTCCAGTACTGCAGAGGAATACCTTATGGTGAATGTAATATCACATAAATCAGCAGCTAAAAGAGCAATAGATTTTCGGGGGGGATTCACTTTGCGCAGTCACACTGGCAGCAGCTCTGAAGGGGCGAAGGCTGGTTGCTTGCGAGGATTGAGCCAGCTGACCCTTCCCTGTCCCATTCTTGTGTCCCCTTCCTGACACCTCCTTCCCCCAGCCTGCCCTTCCTAGTCCCTCCCTTCCTTTCAGCGAGTCAGTGCCAGCTCTTTTCCTCTGAATAAATCTCCTCCCTCTTGTTAAGCTCCTCTTTGCTGCTGCCTTTGACTGATTTAGTCACACTACATCCATGGGTCCCTGCTCCTCTTTACAAGCAGCGGCAGCCACCGCCACTCTGCTGTTCTTTGAGCCATCAGGAGAGTTCATGCTCATGGCTGTGCTACATCAGCAGTTCTGCATTAAAGTCTTCTCCTGTATGGGGGAAATCTGGTGCCCTTTCCACACAGGTTTCACTTGGGTCAATTCATTGGTCAGTATAAATTGATTTAAACCCAAGTGCTTGTAGGAGTTCCCAAACTGTAGTGGAAGTACAGCTCTGCTGGCTTACTTCAGTCATTTCTGAAGTGACTTAATTAAGTAGCCTACCTAAAGAATGGAAACATTTACATGTAGAGATGTCTGGAGAGGAAGAAGGTTATCCACCAAGAAAGAGGTATAATGAGCAGTGGTTTTTCCAGAACACACTTAGGACAAATAACAGTCTAGCTGAGCTCTCTTTCCACTGACTTTCCCTATCTACAAAGGACAGTAAAGGAGCTGACTTCTCTGCTGTGCCCCTTTATCTTTTCCTGTTTAATTTGATCACTTAATTTGGCTTTTCTGGATAAGCAGGACTTTATAACCTGCATATCATGTTCATAAAACATCTGGGTCTTAAAATTTCCCAAATGTGGTAAAACTTGTTACGTTTTAAAATGCAGCCTGAAAGAATACAGTAGCTTCTTAAACTGGGCAGTTCCACTGAAAATGAGATTTCAGGTCTCTTATTATCCACTAGATGAGTGGTCTAAGAAGCATGTTGTTATACTGGTTATACTGGCTTCTGTTCAGTTTGTATGACTTATTATAAACAGCGAAAAGTTATCTAAATATTGCTTATTTGTGTACCAGCTGCAAGAAAAAACCCCATGTGGTCGGAAGCCACTAAAATACAGGAAAGATTAGTGAATATCAACTGACATCCGTTAAATGGGCTGCAAGCAAAACTAGGCGTGCCATTTATGTTGATAAGGTGGACCATTTGTATTTGTTGTTCTGACAGCAAAACACATAGTCATTAATGTATTACTGTTGACAGTTCCAAATAAGTCCTGACAGGCTGATTAGGTAGCCTGTCATGCTTTTTCAAGGCACGTCTCAAGGCCTTTTAAGCTAGTGTAAGCAGAAAAGGAGAGTTTTATACTTTGAATTCATGATGCAAAGGGTTCAGCAGCATTACTGGTTTTGAAGGGTTCATAACATTCCCTCACTGTTTGAGGTTGCACAGTGAACTGGCTGAAGGAACTGATGTCTTTGAAAATAAACAAACTAGTTCTCTGTGTTGGCAGCCTCCCCGTACCCTGGTGCCAGAAGAACCAAGAAGTGCTGTGCTCTGGTGCTGCGGGCAGGGGATAGGATTACTCAGAGCTGCTCTTGCTGCCAGACTTTTTGTGGAGTGATGCTTTGGTCTTGCATTCATAAACCGTTAAACCACTCTCAGTTAGCATGTAATTACAGTTTGCATCTCTCTGCACCAATAACTTTACAATGTGGCCACAGTATGGAGGTCTTCAGTAGAAATACAAATTGACTTTTGCTTCTTTAGGGAGTAACAAATGGTTGAGATACCTTTAGAAGATGCAGTCAGTATATGGTAAGGATTGGGCTTCCCAGGAATGTTCCTTCCGTGCTGCATTTTCTTGGACATCTTGACAAGTGGCAATGAGGAGAGGAAAAAAAATAAAATTACCTAGAATCACACTTGAATCTGCAGCTACCAAATATCCTCTCTCTGAATTGAGAATAGTGGAAGAGTCATAAGGTCTGCATCTCCAATAAAAACTTTAATATACTTTTATTAAGGAGGACTTGCTTGACGTTTCTGGAAGTTGGTTTTATGTAAAGATGCTGAGAAAACCTGTTAGAGCTTGTTTCTCTGAAGTGTTGCAGTGTGCTGTTTGAAGCAGAGGAGAGATTATTGAAAATGGAATCGTGTTATACTGGACAAAGATAAGACAGCTGTAGTAAAATCTGCTTATTTCCTATAGTGTCTGGAACTGGAATTTTAAGAAAAAGCATACATGAAAAGTATACATGTATTCACAAAGGACTTTTTCACAAGAACCAGACTTAGTTTCCTGGAGCCATTCTCCTTCTGCTACAGATTTCAACGACAAGTTATCATTTTGCTGTCATTTATCAATGCATTATGGAACAAAGATTCAGTGTTGCCTTAGATTTCTTTCTGGGTTATTTGGTGTTTTGGGCATGTGTTGTGTTATTTTAAGGTCACAGTCAGGATTAGAGTGACTGAATGCCTGACTACACGCCTGCAAAGATTCCCTGGTTTGTCACTTGTGCAGACTGAATTCCAATGAATAGAGACCTCTGTTCAGTGATTTTAAATAATCCCATGAAACATCCATATATATTCATCCTGTGAAAACTACTTGTTGGTGTTGACAATGACTTTTCCCCCTTCTCTTCCTTTAGACAGCTTGCTTCCGAGAAGAGAGAAATGTCTTGGTGAATGGAGATTGTCAGTGGATTACTACATTGCACTATGCCTTTCAAGATGAGAACTATTTGGTATGTTTGATTCATTAGCTTTAGGTTATGAAAGAACTTTAATTTTGGTACTTTTAAGGATATTAGTGTGATAAGTCAGTCCACCTCATGCCTCGCAGCAGTGTTTTGACACCTTTTTTTTTTTTTTTTTACTTGAAGAAAAACTTCAAAGGGCTCGCTGTAACTCCAGGAGACTGGGAAAGTCATGTAGTACCACAGTATTTAGAGGTTCAGCTAAGCAGGTTAAATTAACTAATCTACCCGTAATCCAATATATCATGCTTAAGTTTATTGTTTTTGCAATTAAATATATTGGGAGGTGTTAACGCTTAAAAAGTAATAAATATTTTCATTTAAACTTTCAGAATGTCTTGTGTTGCAAGATTTTGTTTAAGAATGAGAGAAGTTATTTTAAATGTTGTTTTAAAACAATGACTAAAATGATATTTTAAAAGGTTGAGGAAAAAATACCCTATTTTATTAGAAATTTAATAAAATATGTTTTTAAATCAGCAGTTTGGTCAGCTCAGTAGTTTGAGAGACTTTAGCAACCATTGCTAAAGGAATTCATTACTCCTCTTTTTTTTTTCCTTCTTTTATTTTTTTTTAAATGATGGGTTACTAGAACTGTAAGGTGGACATTCTTCAGTCACAGAAGTCAGGAGAGTGCTGGTCAGGAGCAAAATTAGTAAAGCCCCAACAAACTAGAGCATCCTGACCCATACAGCTTCCCTGTGGCTACTTGAGTCTGGGTTTGCAAACCTGCTATTTCTGTGAAAGTTTTCACCTTCATAGCAGGCATTAGATAGTACCATTCATGATTATAAATAAGATTAAAATGTATCGATAAAGGGCTGCCAATGAGTTCAGGAACTAAGCACACCAGAGAGTTAGGAAATACTCAATCTCTTTCTCAGGTGCTGAAACAAAATAAATTATTTTGACTGTCACTTTAAAAGTATTTTCAGAATAACAAGCACATTGTAAGCAAATAAGTAGTTGGGTTTCAGAGCCTCATTTACAGGTGATTTCAACTGAATGCTTTGTGTTAGATCCAGATTGTCAACCTTTTTTAGTTATCTCTGTCACTGCCTCATGAGGATAGCTCATAAATTCGAATTCCCATAGAGCCAAACAGCCTTCAAACTTGGGTAAAAATAACAGGATGCACTATAATGTATTTCCAAGTATTTTCTAAGAATGTAGCTACCTAAGAAAAAAATTTAGTTGTGCAAGATGGCAAGTAGTAGAGATGACAGTATAGAAAGGGATCTTGTGTTGCTAATAGCATTTTATCCAGATCTGCTCCAAGCAAGCTATAGCAGTATAATACATCTTTTTTTCTTCAAGTTTCACTTGACAGCAGAATTTAGACATCTAGTATCTAATTTAAGATCCAGTATCTAAGAAAGCAACGGCTCTGCCTGGCAGCCAAAGTCAGCAGATTCCCAGCTCGCCTGAGGTCTTGTTCTGCATGTGCTGAGATGCTGCCTTCCAATTTGGTCTGTTAGTCAGCATCCATCTCATGTAGATGGCTGGTGCTCACAGATGGAGTGAATCTGCATCTCAGTCCCTCTATTGTCAGTGATGCGTGAAGAAAAAGTGAAACACTTTTATCCAAAAACCCAGACAGAAGGTTCTTTTCCATACCATCTTAAGTGGTTCGTTTGTTCAGGGGGTAAAAGATCTCTGTTCAGTTCTCTGCTCAGTTCGAAGAAGTTAATAGCCATGTTTTCCCACATGGGAGAATGCTGCCGTGTTACAGAACCTGAGCAGATTGGGTTTACTTTTTAGCTGCGATATTCATCCTTGATCCTTATGGAGTGAAACACAGCTGTGAACAAAGCAAGAGCAGGCATCAGCTTGGTTTTCCAACCTAGAGTGGGTGTTGGTCCCCTGAAAGAGATATTTGTGCATTATAGCTTGTGATTCTTAAATGCAAAAACTCCGTAAACTAACCCTAAAGCAGAGAGACAACCTTGATGTCTTCCCATAATTACGGCTTTGTCATCTTCCTCTGGCTGCATGAGATAAGGGTGAGAGTGAGACAAATAAAATGTAAGATGTTAAAGTAGAAAAAGTACTGGCTGCCCTTGGAGAGTCAAGAAATACCTGGGGTTTTATTCCCTCTCTTTAATATTAGTATGGCACGCGATGCTGCTGCACTTGAACACTTCGTGTTTCTTGCTTATATTTATTTGCTGTTTCTGTGCCTGTTGTTTTAAAATGGTTTAAAGGCAAATACACCACGTGGTAGCATTTTCTAAACAGCCAACTCTTAAATGACATTACATGGAAATGCTAGCGTACTTTTTTCCCTGTTCTTAGAAAGCTTTTGTGGAGACAGTGTGAGTAAAGATGGGTTAAGTTTAAGTAAGCCTTTGGTGATCTTGCTGAAGCAGATACTGTGTAGATGAAGCATAATCCATGAATATTAAAAACACGTATGGGACCTGAATTTCTTAATCTCTTCCAGATGCAAATCTCCTAGTTTTCTGGTGACTTACCAGAGAAATTTTCTTTACTGGCTTCATTCATGAAGAAGGGCATATGTGTGTTTGTCTGCTCTCAGCCTCTTAGAAGTGTCTGAGTATTCATGAGAGTATTTTGGTGGATTTTTTTCTTTGATTTCCAACTACTCTCCCCCTGTTTGACTTCCCTGGAAGAAATGTAATACCTCTAGATTTCAGCATCAGAATAGCCTTTATTTTAATTCCATGTGAAGGGAGAAGTGCCTCCTGGCAAGAAGATTGTTGTGAATTGCAAGATGAATAAAATTTTACTTTCTTACAGAAGAGGTCTCACCATCATCTTCTGATCCAAGTGTCTCATTACATGGGTCAGCTGAGTTCTTGGCTGAGTTATATATGCTGTGGGAGCTGAGGGAGGCGCATTACCTTGTCTCTTTGACAGGCAGGATATTTCAGCTCCCACAGGAGGCTGTATGAGCTTTCTTAGCCTTGAATTTGAGAGAAAATACTTTAATACAATATCCCCTCTAAAAGATTGCTGGTTCCTGTCTGCAGCTTTTTGTTTTTAAACATAACACTTGTGTGTGTACAGTGTTCCAGCACGTTTAAAATTCCTTGATGGGTTATACAATACAAACTGATTGATTTCAGCGTGATAGAACTTGCTTATCAGATTAAGCTGTAATTTGAATAAGATGGGGAAACCCAGTAAAATCTATGCTTTTCATAGTCTCTTTTAAACTGAAAGACAGTGAGGAAATGGTCAGTATTACACTTTATGTTCCTTTGTATTCCTGTCTTCTTTAATTCCTTCCGTTGTGGAAAATGAATCTCTGGCAGGACAGTGAGTTGCAGATTGCTTTACCTTGAGAAGAAAAATAAGATGACTGGAAAGTTAATTCCAGAATAAACAAAGTTATTCCTAAAACCATGTATCTGATCATCTTGGAAACAAAATGGCTCAAGACTGGTAGTACTAGATAAGGCTGTTATACTGGAAGTGATGGTCTGGATTTAGCTGGATATTGCTAGGAAATAACTAAAATGTAACCCTCATTTTATGATATGAGAAACAAATAGCAAGACTGAGTCCTTTTCTTTCGTGTTACCCTATCTGTGTTGGTCCTTTCAGTGGATAGGATAATGGCCTAAAAGTTGTTTACTTTTTAATTGAAATAGGTTCAAAAGAACATGAATTTTTGATTGGGTTTTATTTATTTATTTTTATTCTTAATGACCTGCTGTAGTGCCTCTGGCTTGTCATGGGCATCCCTAATGTTTATTGTCAGCAAGCTCCTGCCAGTTATGTTACGCATCCATGATGTGGCATGTGCCAAGATGAGTATTTGAGGATGTTGATGTGCCAAGTCCCACTTTTGGAACCAGTAGCAGTCATATTGAAATGGTACCAAAGCTAAAAGTAGTAATGAAATCTGTATTTTAGCCTAAGCTGCATTAAGTATCATGTGATTTTCCATCCAGCCCCTTCACCAGCTTGGAGCAGGGCAACCAGGCTTGTGAAGGGGCTGGAGGGAAAATCATAAGAGGAGCAGCTGAAGGAGCTGGGGATGTTTAGCCTGGAGAAGAGGAGGCTGAGGGGAGACTTTATCACTGCCTACAGTTACCTGAAAGGAGATTGTAGAGAGGTGGGTGATGGTCTCTTCAGCCAGGTGATAGGACAAGGGGAAACGGCACAAAGCTGTGCCAGGGCAGGTTCACATTAGATGTTAGGAAAAAATACTTTACTGAAATAGTTGTCAGGGCCTGGAACAGGCTGCCCAGGGAGGTGGTTGAGTCACCATCCCTGGATGTGTTTAAAAAAAAGGGTAGATGAAGTACGTAGGGATATGGTTTAGCACAGAGCAGGAACAGTTGGACTTGATAATCTTAAAGGTCTTTGCCAACCTTGTGATTCTGTGAAGTATTGTTATCTTCTTCCTGCATCCTCTGGAAACTGTCAGTTTAAGGGTTGATAACCTACATTTGTTTTGTGATGCTAGATCATTTTCTTTGTTGTTCAGACAGAAATAAACTTATCCCTGTTTACTCATTTGTTGCTGCCATATCTTGGTTGTGTGGGGTGGGTTTTTTATGGTAAGAACTGAATGCTGATGATGAAATGAACATGGTACGGGTTTACACTAAATAAATAAAAGTAATGCAGGTGTTTACCATTTCTGACAACTTGCCCTAAGTGTAGGGAAAAAAAAAAAAAGAGTGAAAGGGCTGTTTTCAGCAGATAACTGATGAACTTTAATTTTTTTTTCCTTACCCACCTTTATCTTGGTACTTAACTGCTCTATTTCACCTTTTTCAGTATCTAGTAATGGACTACTATGTTGGTGGCGACTTACTGACGCTTCTCAGTAAGTTTGAAGACAAGCTTCCTGAAGATATGGCTCGATTCTACATTGGTGAAATGGTGCTTGCTATACATTCCATACATGAGCTCCATTATGTGCACAGGTAAAATACTGTCTCACTTGGAGAAAAATGCATGTACAGTTATATAGAGTTAATCCTAAAGATATTGCTAGATATACACTGCTGTGGGTACTTGCTTACTATATAATAGCTGTATAAGCTCTTACATTTTAAATATCAAGTTTTGATGGATTGATATTAGAAGCAATGACATTTATCTGACTAACCTTTCACTAAAGCTTTTATTTTTAATCAGGCTTCTTGACTTATTCTCTGTTCACTTCATGAATATTTATCTGTCTTTGCCCAAGCCAACCTCGAAGCTTGAGGCAGTTTGAATTCTCTGCAAATGTTTAGACGTTCTGCAGAATGTGTGCACAGTAAGCCCATGATAACATCAGTGCATCTATTTATCTATTGCCAGACTGTTGTCAGTGATGCCCAGTGACAGGACATGGGGCACTGGGCACAACGGGAACACAGGGAGTTCTGTCTGAACATGAGGAAAAATGTCTTTCTGTGAGGGTGTCAGAGCACTGGGACAGGCTGCCTAGAGAGGTTGTGGAGTCTCCTTCTCTGGAGATATCCCAAACCCACCTAGATGTGATCCTGTGCAACCTGCCCTAGGTGACCTTGCTTTAGCAGACAATCTCCAGAGATCCAGGTTGCCTCCTAACCCCTGGTTACCAGTCTGGGATTCTGTGATTTACCTGAGGTCATCCACAAACTTTTTTAAATGATCAGGCATGTGCCTGTTTGATTGTTTCTGCACATCAGATGCATATCCCAGATCACTGCCTACCATCGTGTTAACTTAGGTTGAGTTCTGTTATAGCTGAGAATACATCATATTCCTCATTCCCTGTCAGAGGAAATGGGTCAGGAAGGTAGAGTACACTTTGTCTGCTGCTTTTATGGCAAAAAGATAAGATGCCTAAATTCTGTTATACTGTGAGTAAATGAGGACAACATGTGGGCATTTTAAAATGTTACGGACTCAGAGACACCATTGCACCCACTACTGCAGAAGGTGGCCTGACTAACTGAGGAGCTGCATCTTTGCACAGGGCTGGATGAATGTCTGTTGTGGCAGTAGGGAGGGATGAATGGCTCTGAGGCCAAAATAAATGCTTTGAGTAGGACGTGTACAAATGCCCAAGAAATTACTGCTTGGCAACTGGAATGGATTAGGAGGAAGCATGATTGCTCTGGAGAGGGTTTCAAGGACCCTTTAAATGCTTGTATGACCTGTTAGCTGTAGATAGGAAAGAGAGTGGAGGCACTAAGCTTTTCTGAACATAAACAGTGTTCCCTTAGGCAAGTGAGATCTGCATGCGAAGCAGAAAAGCATAGATCTGTTGGATGAGATTGGCTCAGGCTTCTAATGGCACTGTTAGCAGTGTTCTTTAAAAAATTAACCAAGGAAAAAAATTGGTTTGTAGCTGTGTGTGAGCTTTAATAGTCCTCTGCACCTACTGAGCTTGACTTGTGGGTTTATGGGGCTGTAAGGGAATCTTGGCCATATCTGGAACTGAAGTATATGGATTAAGTTTAACAATAGATATTACTAACAAGTTTATTGGGAAAGCATAGTGAGATGGTCTGATTCTCTGGGTTACACATATTTTCCTCTATTATAATAAGTATTTAATTTCTGTTGACAGGCATAACTTGGCATTTACCATTTTGTCATTAATACTGCTAATGAGCAACAGTATTTGAAGTTTCAGTTATTAATTGCAAAGTATTAGCTCATGGTTAAAAAGTGTTAATTCAGGTTTGGGTTATGTTGAAAGACATTATCAGTTTGGCAGCATTTTTACACGTATGATGACCCTTTGTTAAACCTACCATGGTTGTCTGCTTAAGTCTGCTCAGGAGTGAAACTCTGGTATTTGTTTGGCACCTTAAAAATGGAGCATCGGCAGCTTCCACATCTATGTAGCAAGTCGTATTACAGCACAATTTTTCTCCTTGTTCCTAGTAATTCTAGTCTCTTCCTCAAAAATGAGGCTGAAGCTGTTGACATTTTATACTTTTTTGAGCACGAATAGTAGCATTCAGAACTTCCTGTCTGGAAACAAATACAGTATTTCATGGTGCGACAAAACTGATGGGTTTAAAGTAAAGCATATGTGAGTTTATTACTAATAGATAATATTATTCAAATAAGTATCTCAAAAAATAAAAAAAAACAAACCACCAAAACCAGTCAATGCATATGTAGGTTTGGTTACCTTTCTTGGCTAGCTCAGATAAAAAATAATATTTCAAAATGGCACGGTGATATGCTAGTGTATTGGGAGCTGATCCTGGGCAGTGCTGGCTAAAGAAAGGACAGGAAAATGGTATGGGTTACCTGCAAGACCTGGATGTTCTAGAGGTAGTGGAATTCAGTCATTTGTAGAGTAACTGCCATTTTTACACAGGTTGCAAGGCTTTTTAGGAACCCACAGAAGAAAATGTGCTGTGCAGTAAGTCATGTATAGAAAGTTTGAATAGAAAGTGAAAAATACTGGCCAAGAAAAATGCTGGACAAAATTTAGAGAAGCAGTAAAGAAGTTAGAAGTTGGTTATAAATCTTGGTGAAAAACATTAGATTCATGTATCTCCTTTTCTCTTGTCCTTCTAAACAATATATTGTGATGCATATAATCTGGGAATAATATTGATGAAGTAAACTCCTATCCATTACATTGAATGACTCACTGTAATTGTCTGTTTGGTTATTTGACCATTCAGAGTTCAACTTTGAGCTGGAATCTATGATATAATCTAAGGCTTCAGTTTTGTGGGCAAAGTTGTAAGTTCAGTGGGAGGAGAGGTGTGTAAATATTGCAATTTAAAAAGTTTACTTCCATGGGTACCCCAACATAAAATTTATTTTTATTCTGTTGCAAGAATAATCTTTACAAGCACAGCAAATATTTCACTTCTTTCTATTATAACAGGGACATAAAGCCTGATAATGTTCTCCTGGATGTGAACGGCCACATACGACTGGCAGACTTTGGGTCCTGTCTGAAAATGAGTGAAGATGGCACAGTATGTATGAAAGGAGATTTGAGTTTCTGGTAGTGGGACCTTTTAAGTAATGCACTGCTCAACATATTTATAAAAGCATTTTTGACATCTCTGTCTCCTTGTTTTAAAGACTGCAACCTTTCAAAGTTGTACTTTCTACCTTTTACCTTTTCTCCTACTGGACATTTGAGTTCTCATGAGATCTTTATGAACTATTGAAAGACCCTGTGTTAAAGAAAGATAGAAGTTTGATGTTGTTTTTGTGCTGGAATCATAGGTGGCCTAGCAGTCAGGACAGACTTGAAGTATAAGTCTGCCAAAAGGAGAAGATAATTAATAAGCAATTTACTTGATATCCCTTTTACAAAAGGAACAGTGACATTATGATGATTGGCCATCTTGTGCACCACACTGGGTCGGTCCCTAAGAGTTAAATCATTCATGAGGTTTGTTGTTCATTTTCCTTAGCACAGGGTGCTTCCAGAAGCGCCAATCCTGCCAAAGCATGGCATGCAACATCACTCATTGATTTTTGGCACAAACTCAGGTCTTGGTGACATTCTGTAGTCATAAAATATGTCAAAGATTTACCATAATAAAATGCAGACTGAATTGGAAGGAGCCATTATCACTCGTCAGACCTGAGAACATCCTCCTAGAGATGTGAGCTGCTCTGCCACCGCCCTGATGGGTCAGGGCTTCCCCACTGTGACTTGGGCACAGGGCAATTCCCCGCCTCACACCTGTATTGCAGCCCATTGCACATTATGCAATAAGCATTAAACTAATTTCTGACATAATACAAATAGGGAACTGCTAGTCCTGGGACCTTGTTTTACGATCTTCAGATGAAACTGTAAAACTTGGGTGTAAGACTCTTTGCTTATTCACTTTTCATTTCAACTTGTGGAGGCCAATTGGAATTTTAAAGTATAGTATATACAGACACAAAGGCAAAATGTGTTCTCCTCTTGTCTTTGGGCTTTCACAATAGCTGTGATTATTTTGGGTTGCTGCTGTGTTCAGGAAAAAAAACGTATCAACTGATCTTATGTAGAAGTGGACTGGAACTTAATTTTTACAGTCTTTGTTATCTTCTTAATATTTTCTTTATGTTGTTGCTGTGATCTTATAAATCTCTTCCAACATCATGTCCCAGTGTCTCTCCTTGTCAGAAATACTAGTTTGTGAGGGAGGTGCTGAGAGAACTGGAAAAATTACAGTAATTATGTTTGCCTTCTTTTTAAGGTACAGTCATCGGTGGCAGTGGGAACACCTGACTACATCTCCCCTGAGATCCTGCAAGCAATGGAAGATGGAATGGGCAAATATGGGCCTGAATGTGACTGGTGGTCACTGGGTGTCTGCATGTATGAAATGCTCTATGGTGAAACACCCTTTTATGCAGAGTCATTAGTGGAAACCTATGGGAAGATCATGAATCACGAAGTAAGAGCTATACTATATCTCTGTATTCATTGAGTTTACAATGTTTATAGAGAAATTGTTATCGCTTAGGTATGGAAAGGGTATTAGTTCCCTGCTTTTTCTGATACTTAGAACCATATTCTGTAGGTTTGATGGTTCTGATTTTAGGAGTGTTTGCTTTTCTGAACTGTGGGAATTGAATTCTTTGTCAAATTAATTTTTTTCTGTAAATGCTGATGTTCATGTTGAAAAATCTAAGCAGCCATCACAGAATCAAAATAGAAACTAAATCTCATGCTAGGCCCATTGAAAGTTTCCCCTGGACCATGCAGGAGAAGTTAAGCCATGTTTTATGTTTTATCGACACAGCTGTGCACTTTTTTCTGTCACACTGGTAACAGTACCAAAAAGGAACAGGCAAGTCAGCCAGTATAGACATGAGCTGCATGGAGAACATGACGCTGGGGAGGAATCTGCCTGCAGTAGAAGTAGTAGAAAAACATGAACTTGAACTGCATGAAGAACATGAGGTTGGGGTTTTGTCCATGGTGAGAGGGATAAAGAAAAGCCAGAACTTCTGGGTGCGATTTGAATATTAAAGGATAAGAACAAACTGGTTCATGGTGTCCTTTCAGGAGCTGTATTAGGAAGGTGTGCTTATGTTCATACTCATCCTCGGTTGCCAGAAGCTGTTGTGCAGGGCGTATTGAGTCCAATTTACTGCTGGTTATAGCGCTGTGTTCTCACAGTGAAGTGGTGTTGGGTAAGACGTGAAATCCTTGCTGGAGCTGGGCACCCTTGCTGTGATGAATATGAATGTCTTTTGCTTTAATTTGTTCAATGATCTGGGTGTAAGTGTAACCAGGGTAAATTCTGTCTGCCTGGCTCTTAAACTACTTTTTAGGAAGTTTGAAGCTGTCCAATGAACTTAGTATTTTAATCTCATTTGGATGCACAGTCATTATGACTTTATGTTTTTCAACTGAAGTTTGAAAGTTTAATTTGAATTATGCTCATATGGTCCCTAACAATCTCATTTTAAACTGGAAAACAGCATTATAAAAAGGTAGGTATGTTGTTATCCTTTATTGAAAAGCAAACCATAGACCCCTTCTTGACTGTGCAGCAGAAGTAGCAGCAAGCTAAAATACAGGAAAAGGGTTTTTTTCCTGATTCTTGTCTAGAGAAATTTCAGATGTTAGTGGCAAGTACTTTCTTAGAAGGATCTTCTGTTCACTCATAATATAAATCTTTGCCAAGTAATATTTTTGTAAGTAAACAGGTATTTAACCGCCACATTAGAGAAATGCATCCTTACATGTACCAGCTTTCTGTGGAGAATTTACTAACATGATTGCTTTTCGAGCTTAAATTAATAAAATCTGAAGGAGTACGTCTTCAAAATGTTGATAGATCCGTGACTGGGAGTACCTGTGAGGGTCTGCCTTTATTGTCTGATCTTTAATATATTGTAGTGTGTCAAAATTCCCATTTACAAAACCCCAAAAGTAGTTTGCTTTTTCTGAATAGAGTTACTGTAATTGCAGTTAGTTTCAGAGAGATACGTGTTAGAGATTGAGAAATTATTACCTGTCCTCAAATCCATTTTAAGACCAAAAGTCTATCACTGACTGTAACGCGTTGTGCTCTGCTGCTGCTTGCTGGAACTAGAACAAGGTTTGACTATTCACTTCCAGTTTTATTGCTGTAACTTAGCAGGTTCTTTTTGAAACTCACAGAAAGGATTCCTTCTCTCAAACTTTATCTATTTGTTTTGTTTTCTAGGAACGATTTCAGTTTCCATCCCACGTTACAGATGTATCTGAAGAAGCAAAAGATCTAATTCAGCGACTTATCTGCAGCAGAGAGCGCAGACTAGGACAGAATGGAATAGAGGATTTCAAGTCTCATGCGTTTTTTGAAGGATTGAATTGGGATAACATCCGAAACCTAGAAGCACCTTATATTCCAGATGTTAGCAGTCCTTCTGACACCTCAAACTTTGACGTAGATGATGATGTATTAAGAAATCCAGTGAGTCTTTTTTTAAAATATTACTAATGCAAGTATGCAACCTCGCTGCACTGTAGCATAGTGGTGAGAATGTGTTTCAGAATGAAAGATTTTTTTTAGTTTTAGTAAGGAGTAAGTAGAGGATTTGTTAATAAGCTGTGCTAATAAAATAAAGTTTTGTTTTAAATTCCAGAAAGTCATGAAACAGGTTCCCAAGCCTGGCAGATTTAGTTATACTTTCTTATGGATATGCACTGTGGTGCAGCCTTACCGTGGTGTGCATGTGGTGTTGTTACTGCAGTGTGATGAATGAATGCTCAAAGCTGATCACACATAGAGCTGTCCTGAGAAATTTCAAAAGCAGGAAAGCTCATTAACCTGTCACCATTTATATCTGAACTATATCCAAACATCTTGGCAGATGCTACCATTTAGGAAAGCAGCACATGATTTCTGATAACCCAAAATGCTGAAGAAAGGAAAAACATGCATTTTCAACAATTGAAATTACTCGTTTTCCATGTTTTAGCATTAAACAAACACGATCAGTCAAAATGAAAACATTTTGGTGGGGAAAAATCCTTTAGTTTACCTTTACAGGGAACTTGTATGTGGATTTATTCCTTTCCAAAGGTGAAACCTGTCTTCAGAAATACACGTGCATTCTTCATGCAGCTTGCTGCTACTTCTCCATTCACTTAAGGTTGGCTTTAGGAGAGGGGAAGTTGTGGAGTCCCTGTTGTGTAGTAATTGACAAACTCCAGTCAGGAACAGCAGAGGGCTTTTGTGGTGATCTGTTCATCAGCTTGTATTCCAAGAAATAAAAAGATTTTGGCATGTTTTCTGATTGCATTCTAAAGTTAACAACATGAATTTTTGTGCCAGTTCAGTTTTAATTAGGAACTTGAAATTTAAGGGTGTTTTTTAATGGTTGCATTGTGCTTTGAATTTGTTGAAATGTTGCCTGTTCCAAGAGGCTTCTAAATTCAAGTAATTATATTTAGTGACCTAATCCAAAATAAAATTCATCCAGGGACAATGGAAGGCCATACAATGAAGCATAACTGCCAATTGTGAATTGGTGTGTGCTAAGAAAAGTCTTTCCACTAGCTGTCTCTGTGTTTTGGGGTTTTTTTAACCATAGAGGCTAAATCAAATGCCTTTAGCTCTGTGTGGGTTCTGTTTGGGGTTTTCATGCATGTTGTTTTTATTCAGGAAGTGGTGCCACCAAGTTCTCATACAGGCTTCTCTGGATTGCATTTACCATTCGTTGGGTTTACATACACAACTGATAGGTAAGCAAAGACATGTTCTCACTAAGCTTGTTTCCCAAATACAACTAATTCTAAGAAATTCTGTTTTTTATAAAGGTGTAGAAAAGTTGATGTCCGTAAATGTACCTGCAGATAAGTGGACCTTTAGGGCTTGGACTTGATGATCCTTATGGGTCCCTTCCAACTCAGTATATTCTATGACTCTCTGTTTCTTCTTTTTCCTTCCCCAAGTGTCTGAACATGTGTTTGATCATGCTGCCAAGATGAGATGCTTTTGTATTAAATATTTTATGCATTTGAAATGGATGAAAAGCAAGCGACACATTTAGTCTCTTAAAAGTCAGTATAAACTTCCAGTTCCATCGTTGAGAGGCTGGGAGCAAGTCCTGTCCACAGCACATGTCTGCCAGCAGCGGTTTAGGCTTAGCTCTTTGCTCCAAAGTTCTGCTGGCAGGCTAAGTTAGCATCGTGTTCTGTGCATGGGCAAAATGGCTTATTTGGAAATGGCCTTAATGTGACCTCAGAGATCCTTCAAACACATAGTTGTCTCTAATCTTAAGGTTATTCTGACCTGCTCATTTTCCCTTCGCTGGGGTTTGTTACCCCACGCATTTCGGAAAGAACTCAGTACATAGACCTCTCATCCTCTTCAGAGTTAAATCATGTGGTTCAACTTAAACCCATCTTTGTCTGACTTGAAACATAACTTTTGGGTTTGTTTCTGAGCTCTCTCAGTGCAGGTACACTTCCCATTCTGCTTTCTTCACTGTCAGGTGGTAGTAACCATTGGCATAGGAGAGTTAACATTTTCAGTCATTCAGGGAGTTTGTTCAGTAAATGTACAGCAGCATCTCTGAAGTCCTGGATGCAAGTGTCTCTAGTTCTGCTGCAGCATACATGGTAGCTAGGGAATAATAATTTATCTCCTGACAGCTGCAATTACTGCACTAATTGTTCTTGTAAATTTAAGGTGCGTTTTTGGTGGAATCCCAGCATGTCACTGCTCCAGACTGCTGTGAGTATTTACTAAAATGTTATTAAAATAAGTTATTAAAAATTTATGTATTTGCAGCTCTTTATCAGATAGAGGCACTTTAACAAGTGCAATGCAGTCTGACACTGTAACCAAAGATACAGATGTGCAGCGTGACTTAAAGAACACATCACAAATAGAAGGCTACGAAAAGAAAATACGGAAATTAGAGCAGGAAAAGCAAGACTTGAACAGAAAGCTGCAAGGTTGGTGCTTTAGGTTTATTGGTGTTCTCAGCTTTGCTCATTAAGAGGAATTAGAATGTAATTTATTGGAAATACTTTCCTTTTTTTTTCTCATTTTAAGAATCTACACAGACAATGCAGAACCTCCAAGGTCCAGTGTGTGTTACAGTGAATACAGGTCGTGATAAGGAGATAAAAAAATTAAATGAAGAAATTGAACGGTTGAAGAACAAATTAACAGGTGAGCCTCTGGCATGGTAGTTATAGTAATGCAATTTATTTTGTTACTCCTTGTACCATGTACTGTGTTTTAGCAATAAGTAGAATTAATGTTCTGGAGATGCTACAAAAAACCCAACTCTTAAATGCCTCAATATTAAGAGGCGTTTCGGTTTTTCCAGATGAGCACTGAACTTTTTCTTCCACTTGCTTGGCCTGCTAGCATACATTACCACAGGGAGTCTAGAATATGATGAATTGTGTGGATGAGTTCAGTTAAATATTTTGTGCGATGTTTGTTTCCTAAAAAAATCTCAGGAGATCCCATTCTCTTACTCCTCCTTTTTGGGGGGGAGTATTGTTTTGGAGAGGTTTTACTTGGAGGTGGGTGTAAGAGACGCTGGGGAGAGATTAGTTGTTCTTCAGAAACATAAGGGAATAGGTAGGGGATGTATAACAATAGTTCACATTTAAATATTTCTGAGCTCCTGCTCCCTTTGTGTTTCTGTCTGGTGATGCATTAATTAGGAAGCACTGAGCTTTGCAGAAAAACAAATACTGGCATCTGTCCTGAGAGAAGACTGACTCATCCGTATCACTGAAAATCTGTTGCTTGACAATGCTGTTAGTTTACCCGTACAAACCTCCTGTTAGTGTTTAATTTTCCTAAGTGGAAATCGGTGATAAACAAAATGGGAGTTTTGGATCCTAATGACCTGGCTGAGAGGTTAGTAGGGGCCTGTAGAATAGCCTGTAGAATAGAGATCAGATGCAGAGTTTGCTGATGCTGACTTTCCATGCCCCCCGCCATTTGGCAGTGTACCCCCTTCGTAGGTACATGCATTGCAAGAATCAGCTCAGCTCTCCTAAGGAGATTGTCCTTCCAAAAAAGAAGCTATTTTTACAGATTCTAGAATTAGGTTTGAGTCATAATAGAACAAGGCGCTACTTGTGCAGGGGGTTCGGTTCTACCAAGCTCTTCAGCCAACAGAGTCCTGTTAAATTTAAAAACTAGCTGTGTAGTCTGTTTTAAAAAGAAGTGGTGTTGGTTGGTGTAGAGTGGGAGGATGTTTGTGTTTAAGTGAGAAAAGGAATAGTACTGTAACCATTACAGCAGTGCTGGATCCCTGAATAGATAGGTCCAGGTTCCTGTTCTGCCACAGGCATCAGTGGAACTTGAGTGAGACAGTTACTCCTTGTGCAATTTCTTATGTACTTGTTTAAAAGAAGTAATAATTACAACAAATGGAGAATGGCAGTTGATTTTCTGATGAGCTTTAAGGCCGACCAGAAATATATAAAGGTGGTTAGTCTGTTACACTTAAAGATGATAATTTCAAATCAAGTTTGTTTCATTTTACTTGAGAGTAAAGGGAGAATTACAGGGAGAACATACTGCCATAAATAGGGGCAGTCGGGTCTGCAGGCTGCCTCACACAGGATGATATTTCCTTCCCAGTTTGTGAGTTCTTGTCCTCTGTAAGAAATAAATAGTCCTCTCCTGTCTTGCTGGATGCACTGGTGACTGTGACTTCTCTTGTCAAATAATGAAAACCAGTTTTAGTAATTTACCTCCTAAACAGAATGTGAACGACTCAGGTTCCTTTCAGTGTTTTCAAGGGCTAGATGTTGCATTCTTCAAAACAAAGCAAAGCTCTGTGCTAAGGTGTTTTTTTTACTTCAAGTGATCGCACTCTTTGGGAGGATTTCTTCAATGGACTGAGGAAGTGCAAATCACATGGAGCTGTCGATGCCCCCAGATTACCTTAAGCTATCTAAAATGGTGGGAACAGGGAAAAAGTTGCTTTTCCAAGCAAAGTGATGCCAGTTTGAATAATGTTGCTTGCTTTATTGGTGTAAATTGGTGACCAGTTACCTTTTTGCTATATTTTAATCTTCAGATATAAGTAAACTGGAAGGACAGCTTGCAGATGCAGTGGCTTTTCGACAAGAACACGAAGACTCTATACATAAGTTGAAAGGACTAGAAAAACAGTGCAGAGTACTGCGGCAAGAAAAGGAGGACCTTCATAAGGTAGTGATGCAAAAATAGATACATTTTTGGTCAGGTAAAGTAATTTCAGAACAGTTATGTCGTGATTGCAGTTTTAGTGTTTTAAATGCTGGGTTTTATATTGAGATGGTAATGAACCTGTTCCTTTCATTAGCAATACAGTGGTGCTCCAAAGTAGCACAGTTTCTCCTTTGGAAGTTAATAGGCATCTTATTTATTTTTAATGTGTTCTGCTAGGTGGAACAAAAACCTGAAGAAATGGCCTTAGTTTAACTTTTTAATTATTCTTAGCTGTTTCAGTAAACACAGGAGTTAAATTCGGATCTATGGCTAGTCCTCAATTCTGTAGATACCAAAAAGCATGCATGCATGTGTATGTGCATTGAAGAGTTAATAGAGCTAGGTCATTGCTCCAGCTTAAGCCCACTTATTCTTTGTAGTGCCACAAGGTTAATTATTGCTTAAGGCTGAGGATGACTTCTGTGTAACTGCTCAGTTTATTTACTGTTGTGTAAATTACACCTTTGCTTCCTAAAATGTAACAGTATCTTAGTTTAAGTCAGCAAAATATTTTGCTGGAAGTAAACAGGGTTTTGTGTATCAAAAAAAAGCTACCTGTATTCACACGGCTAGTTCTGGAAAAGTCCAGCAGCTGTAATGTTCACCTGGCATTTAGGTGAACCCAAAAGTAATCCAAGGGCCAGGATCTGGTCCCCTAGAATTTAACAGTCTCTCTTCTGTCTGTTAACTGGTGGTAAGAGTTATAAGGGTTATTCACCTGTATGTGTATATGAGTAGCAGAGAAGGGAAATCGGCTCCTCCTGGTTTGAACACATGGCTTTTGGAAAGCTAATGAATGCTCCTGTAATACTCCTACTAACAGCAGAAGTCTTAAGAAGTCCATTGGTCAGTATTCATTTATTGTGTTGTCTAGTTGGGCTCTTTTTTTCAAACACTGCCCCCCACCCCCTCCCAAATTATTTTATGTGGAACTTTTGATTTCTATTTTAACATTGTTAATTTCTAGCTACTTGCTGTAAAGGAAACAGCTTTTGTACTGTCAGTTAAAGTATTAGTTTCATAGCATGTTCTAAGGAATATTCCTCAGTTTTCTGAAGACTTTCACAAGATTTGCTGCAGAGGCTGTGCCAATTGAATGTGCTTGCTGCTACAACATTCCTTTAAAAATAATGACTATTGTGCAGTTACATGGTGGTAATCTGAAATTAAGTTCTTTAGAAGCAAAGTGACCTTGTGTGGTCAGATTTATAACATTTCTTGAACAGCAAAAGTACTCATGGAGCTGCCACTCTAGAAGCAGAATAACTGGTGTCTTAATGTACTGCTGCTGCTTATCCAGATGAAAAAACACTTTATGTAAATATTGTAATTACTGTTTGAAAATTATGTGAGGTGGTTGAACTTTCCAGTCATGCTCACGTAGGTCCACTTTCTTCTTGAAACCAATCTCTGGAGTCCAAATTACTCTATTAATATTACTGTATTTTTTATTTAAACCAGCAACTTGTAGAAGCCTCGGAGAGATTAAAGACACAATCCAAAGAATTGAGAGATGCCCACCAGCAAAGAAAGCTCGCTGTGCAGGAGTTCTCCGAGCTCAGCGAGAGGATGGGAGACTTGCGGTCCCAGAAGCAGAAGCTGTCCCGTCAGCTCCGTGACAAAGAAGAGGAGGTGGAAGTGAGCATGCAGAAGATTGATGCTATGCGACAGGACATCCGTAAATCAGAGAAAATCAGAAAAGAGGTACTCTGCTGGTTTTGGCTGGGGTAGTTTATTCTTATCAGAGTGCCTGGCACGCGGCTGTGGTTTGGCTTTCTGCTGCAAACAGTGCTGGTGACACAGGGATGTTCCAGTCACTGCTGAGCAGGGCTTACACAGAGCCAAGGCCTTTGCTGCTCCTCACCCCACTCCACCAGCGAGTAGGTTGGGGGTGCACAAGGAGTTGGGAGGGGACACAGCCAGGACCACTGACCCCAGCTGCCCAAAGGGATGTCCCATTCCATATGGCATCATGCTCAGCATATACAGCTGGAGGAGAAGGAAGAAGGGGGATGTTTGGAGTGATGAATTCCTGGGTTTGATTTGCTTGTGTGCAGCTTTTTCTTTACCTGCTTAACTGTATATCTCAATTCATGAGTTTCCTCTTTTACCCTTACAACAAGGGGGTTGGACCCGATGATCTCTCGAGGTCCCTTCCAACCCCTACGATTCTGTGATTCTGTAACATTCTCCCCCATCCCATGGCTGGGGGGTAGTGAACAAGTGGCTGTGTGGGGCTTAGTTTCCAGCTGGGGTGAAATGATGACAAGAAACTTGATAAAATAGTTCACAATAACATGTTCCAGCTTCTGATTATCCAGTAATAGCATATGTATTTATCTTTAAAAATTGGGACTGTTAACAGTGATTTACTCTGTCCATCCCCAAAGAAACTAACGTGGTAACTCTTCCATGTAATTCTGCTATAGCTCACAAAATAAATCTTGACTTTGTTTCTAAATGTTTTAATCCAGAAACAAACCAAGTCATCTTTTTTGTGTGTACTCAGGCTGATTTTAATGAGGAGGAAACTATTCTTGCTGTATGCCCAGGCTCTAATTCTTACGTTTAGATTCTTGTAGACTCTGACTCATAGCTTAAGGTCTTGATGTGCTTTAAGGTTGGAGTGTTCTGATGAGTTTTTTTTTTTTCCCCAGCTGCATTTTTCTCTTCAACTGGAGGGAAGTACAGTGATACAGACTGAATAGCTGGTTTTCCTTCATCTGTAGTTAGTCATTGTTGAGAATGTCTGTCATATCTTTAAGCAAGTTCATTTCCAATTAGTATTCTAGGTGGTTTGTAGCTTTACATGAGATGAAATGGGTAACAAAGAGAGCATAAGAAACAGCTATTGGGGTTAACCCAGAGAGTTATAATCATTGAAAAATTATCAAATCTTAGGTATTATGTGGGTGAACTGCAGAAGAGAAATTCAAGAACTTCGTAAGCATTGCTAGAAAACTGCTAGCAAATTGAAAAGTAGCTTATGAAAATGTAGTAAGAGATGAAGTTTCTCAGACTTCTATCCATGAATAAGAAGTGGTAGGTAACTGGGAAAGGCAGAGGTGTTTGCAGCACCATATTTGATGTGTAGGGCTGTGGCACTTCATCTCTAGAGCAGAATGCAGTGGGCATTCATATGTTGTTCCTTATTCAGTTAAATATTTCCATGCAGGGCTTTATAATCTGTCTTTGGACCTTACAAATCCTTCTGTTCTCCTTTTCCTAACAGCTACCAATCTGCTATTCAGACCATAGTCTGTAAATTCATTATGTTGGCCCACAATTCTAAATACAGTTCTTTTAAAAACAGTTTTACTGGTTGAATTTGAATACAGTACATACCTTATTCTTCCTGTAAGGTTTTAACACTGCCACTGCTGCTTAAATTGCAACAGTTGCCTTAGTTGCCACTAGATCGACTTTCTGATAAACTCTGAAGTCAAAAGGCACATGATCAAGCTTACTTTGTTCTATAATTGCAAGGTAAAAGTGTCCAGTGTTTGTATTTTAAGTATTTTGCAGTAATTTGGCTCAAAAGTCTGGATTTTTAAGCTGCTTTAGTAGTCTGAGGCATGGAGCTGACCCATGAAAGCAGGAAGCTTTCTTCTTTAACACCTTCCTAGTGCCATTTCCTTCTCTTGGCATTAACAGGAGCTGCACAGTTATCCCTGCACCTACTTGCTGTAGTTCTTATCAGTACAAAAGGTCGTATAGGAACAGTTTTACTGCGTGAGACAGATGGATGCCTGGATCAATGAAGGCAAAACAGTCATGCCAATCTGAGATGATGGTAATTGTGGTGTAATGTAAAATAAAAATGAGGAAAAACTTTATGCTTTTCTGTATTTGGGAAAGGAAATGAATTATATGGGTGTGTTGAAATGACCTAAAATTACTCTTGCTGCAGCTGGAAGCCCGACTTGAAGAAGTTGCAGCAGAAGCATCAAAGGAACGCAAGCTTCGTGAGCACAGTGAGGTCTTCTCCAAACAACTGGAAAATGAACTGGAAGCTCTAAAGGTTACATGTGTTTTGACAGTCTTTTTACTCACGACACAGGAATGGCAATGGTTTTGCTTATGCAACTGTTGATACCTGTGGAATACTTAAAAATATAACATGACCTAACCTGTTCAGATTTATCTGAAGTACTTGAATATCTCATTGAACTCTAATGTCTTGAAAATATCCTGTTTATGAATGTGGTCCAATTTTTGTTATCTCTGAAACCTATTTGAACCTCTTATTAGAGTTGTGTAATGACAGCATCGTTTATGGGGCTTAATAATTGGAGACAGGCACAATTTAAATCTCAGTGTCCCAATAAATTTTTTTTCCAAAGTGCCTCCAATTGGACAATTACAAGTTTTAATAATGTTCACAAAATGTAGTCATAGTCTCTTCCTGATGGTTTCTCCTCCTCTTCTGCAGCTGAAGCAAGGAGGCCGAGGAGCAGGTGCCACACAAGAACATCAGCAGGAACTTTCCAAAATTAAGTCTGAACTGGAAAAGAAAATCTTATTTTATGAAGAGGAGCTGGTCCGACGAGAAGCATCACATGTCTTGGAAGTAAAAAATGTGAAAAAGGAAGTACATGATTCAGAGAGCCACCAGCTTGCACTGCAGAAAGAGATCATGATATTAAAGGATAAATTAGAGAAAACAAAGCGAGAGAGGTAAGCTTTTGGGCATGAATCATTAATTATGGATTTCTTTTTGCACGATATCTGTGTGGGGTGGTATTTCACCTTAACTGTGTTTCTTTTTTGAAAACCCATCTCCAGATTCAGCAGTGTTACAGTTTAAGTGTTTCTATTTCTCGTCCTTCTCCTTAGGCACAGTGAAATGGAGGAAGCAGTAGGAACAATGAAAGAGAAATATGAGCGTGAAAGATCTATGCTCTTGGAGGATAACAAAAAGCTAACAACAGAAAACGAGAGGGTAACTATTCTAGGGAACATTTTTAAGCAAAAAATAATTCTTAGTTACTTTCTGATGTTGAAGTAGCATCTACTCATTCATCAGAAGAGATCTGTGAATGTTCAGGCAGAATCTGAATAAACCAAATGTAGTTTTCACAAAGCAAATGTCAGATCTGGCTGAATAGTAACTTTACAATAAATTTTTTTTGTGGGATCGATTCCCACAACTTGGAGGCACCACCTTCTGATTTCTTCATGAAGGCCATACAGAGAAGAAAGCCTTTAAAAAAGACCCTGATGACTTACGAATAAACCTTATTTCTCTCCATGGTCTCTACACTCAATTTTTCTTTTCCTTTGATATGGATTGCTTCATGTGGGCTGGCAATGTGGTGTTCTTTGCTCAAGAGCTAGTCTCCAGCTCCACAAGAAAAAGAATAATTTCCAGTACCTTGGTCTGTGTTAGAAGCTCCAGATAGCCCAGGGTGGTCCTGTTTGTTCACGTTCTATAAATGTATAGACATACACATATGTAAAAAGTCTGAAACTGACATAACCTGTGAGTGAAATTTATCTTTTGTTTCAGCTCTGCTCCTTTGTGGACAAATTAACAGCACAGAACAGACAGCTGGAAGATGAGCTCCAAGACCTAGCAGCAAAGAAAGAGTCTGTTGCTCACTGGGAAGCTCAGATTGCAGAAATTATTCAATGGTATGTGCTGCTTAGAGACCCAGATGGCCACTTTCAACTTTTGAAGTACTGATAGTCTTTTTTTGTAATATATAGCCAGACCCTTTCTGTGTGTCTGGGATCAATGAAAGCATTGTACTTCTGAGTGTTGATTAATAAAATTATAATAAATTCATTCAGGAAGCTGGTCATGATTTAAAAGGTCTGTGTTACCATATAGACCCTCACGAGCTGAACTAGATAAGCACTTGTACTTAAGTCACAAGTCTGTCCTTCTGTCTGTTATGAGCTGTTTCAGCAAGCAGTGTGTTACTATTTTCAGCATGAAAGATCTTTGGTCACTTATATGTGTCTCCTGCTTGAAATTCATCTGCTGGCTGAACTTGAATGTTGTTGAAGGCTGAGCCTTGGTTGAAAACCACATGTTTGGCAGTGGTTTTCAGTTGAATTAGTTTCTAGTTTCTGGCTGATGCTTAGGCTTGAAAAAGCATTTCAGCTAGTGAGTGGAAGCTGGTATGATAAAGAGATCAATAGGGTGCAGGTATTTGCCCTTCCAGGTGTTACAGAAGGACTTGAGGGTAGCCGAGCAAGCAATATGCACATCTTGTTCCAAACAATAACACTGAAACTCTTGCTGATGGCAGAAGGAAAACTTCAGTTTCCCTAGCAACTGCCACAATCAAGAGAATCAGATAAAAGAAAAATCTAAAGCAGGCAATCTAAGATGTATTTGGTTTTCTGTTGCTGGGAGAGTTTTCCCTGTTCTGTCCGTTTCTGTTACGTCCCTAAATTGAGTTTAGACACTGATTACTTGGTGGCTCAGCGTTTGGTGGTACGAGCCACAAAACCGTTAAGTAACAGCTTTTTGTAATTGCACAACAGGGTAAGTGATGAGAAGGATGCTCGTGGCTATCTCCAAGCCTTAGCTTCCAAGATGACTGAAGAACTTGAATCATTGAGAAGTTCCAGTCTGGGGTCACGAACACTGGTAAGAAAATAGCAACTATTTGGGCTGTACTGGGCATGTCTCAGCAGCTCTGTTTTTAGTTTCAGGTATCTGTTCATAATCAGAATTCTTTTCTAGTAAATCCTCTGCTCTGCTTTCTAATTTGTGTCTATTGCTTGTGAAAAAGGAGGTTGTAGAGAGGTGGGTGATGGTCTCTTCAGCTAGGTGACAGGAGATAGGACAAGGGGGAATGGCATGAAGCTGTGCCAGGGCAGATTCAGATTAGATGTTAGGAAAAAATTTTTTACTGAAAGAGTTGTCAGGGCCTGGAACAGGCTGCCCAGGGAGGGGGTTGAGTCACCATCCCTGGATGTGCTTAAAAAAAGGGTAGATGAGGTACTTAGGGATACAGTTTAGCATGGGATGGGAACAGTTGGACTTGATGATCTTAAAGGTCTTTTCCAACCTTGTGATTCTATGAAATATATCTACGTGATCTGACCAGAATTTGATAATTAGAGAGCAGTTGTTTCATCCTAGTATCAGCCATCACAAAATGCTTTAGACAGTACAGAGGAGAGAAGAAACAATAAACCATTAAAGGGGGAGTACAGAAATGCACTCACCATGTTAGATGCAAGTGAATGTTTTTAATTGCCCTTACAGTGCGATAACAAAGTGTGAAGTAGTATTAGGTGGCTGAAATTGTTACAGACTAGTGATGCACTGAGAGCTTGTAGCTTTATATACGTGCAGAGCAATGAGACCTTTATGTCATCTTTTCCCATATAGTATTAATATGAATTCCAAAAAAATAAAAACAGCCTGCAAAACACAAGATCCCTTGTGAAGGACTTTGGTTCCAAAGATGAAAACACCATTTTACCTTGGCAGGTGCTTGATACCTGCCTAAGGAAAACGAGAGCCTTTTACAGCTAGGCATGGAAGCCCACGTCACTAACAGTGACAGGCAGCAGTCTGCCATGCAAA
Source organism: Porphyrio hochstetteri (assembly GCA_020800305.1). Taxonomy (NCBI): domain Eukaryota; kingdom Metazoa; phylum Chordata; class Aves; order Gruiformes; family Rallidae; genus Porphyrio; species Porphyrio hochstetteri. Next base: position 59,847,551 of record CM036908.1, on the reverse strand, counting down.
GACACAATCTGCTCCTGGCTTATACAGGGAAGTTTTTGCTCATCCCTTCCATACCTATGAACACAGGAAAATAAGAGGAAGTTATGACTTCGTATGAGCTAACATTTGCCTGCATCATAAAGGCATGATTATAATGTTGAGAGGGTTGATAGAAAGATCAGATCAAATGCAATTGGCATTTACCTCTTAGCTACTGGCAGAATAAAGAACACTGTTCTTTATATTGCAACTGGTTTGGTAACTTCAGTAGAACCTCAACAAAAGCGCCTGTTGATTTTCATGGCTGTTACTTGCAGGTTCATGTGAGAGGTATCCATTAGGGAATATCAAAAATGTAGTCCACACTGAAAAATGCTTGGAAAAGCTCAGAAAATTAGCTTGGTGTGTGCAGATACAGAGCTTATGCTATTTAGGAAGTGTAAGAATTGTTTAAGGAAAGATTTGAGTCTTGGGTGTCTCAAGATGCAGATTATTTTATTATTTCATGCATTTGCCATCATGATAATGGTTTTAATTCATATGTTTTGCATTAAATATTTACATTTTATGTAAAGTCCAGTATGTAACTGTCCAAGTTTTATACTCTCTTCAGTATGGACAATGAAAACTATCCTTTTTCAGTGGATATCTTAGCCAATTTTCATGCTCAGTGACCCATCTTTTTGTTTTCAAGCATATTGTCTTCATGGTTTAACTGTTATAAAAACTACTCATTATTTTTGTGTAACAGTCTCACCCATCAACTGATTTCCACATAGCAGGTATACTGCCCAGAACTAATTTAAAAGAGCATCCTCTGAAACAGTATGAAAGCTATTTTACTACTTTGAACCAGAATAAAAATATCTTTAAAGAGTTGATATTAATATTAAGTAACTTACTGCAACAGGATCCACTCTGGAAGGTGCGGCGCAGTCAGAAGTTGGATATGTCAGCGAGGCTGGAATTACAGTCTGCCCTTGATGCAGAAATTCGTGCCAAACAGCTGGTTCAAGAAGAGCTACGAAAAGTTAAAGATGCAAACATATCTTTTGAAAGGTAACGAGGGCTTTGGTTTTGTTTGGGCTTTAATGCACTGCTAGTTAGAACTTGCTTAAAATGGCCCCTCGTGCCTGCGATATTGGGCAGTGCCAGAAAGGTCCCATTCCACAGGCTACACACATCTTACATAGTCAAGTGAGAACTGTAAAAATTTCTTCAAGGAAACATTTCACTGCTGTGAATAGCTTGGTAATAAGGTACGGATCTTGGGCACCTGAGGAAAAAAAAGCTTAAGAACTAATTCAAAGCCAATTCAATACATTTTCTTAGACTAACTGGAGAGTAGACATGTTCTTGGGAATTAAAAGCCGAACTACTATTAGAATGACTTTCTTTGACAGCTAACTGCAGTGATAGCAGGAGTCTCAATGACAGTTTTCACTGTCAAGCAGTGAGATGCCTATTCAGGGAGAGAATAAAATTAATCAGCCTTTAAAAAAATTAATTTAAAACCATACCACCACTCCTCAAAAAAAAAAAAAAAAATAGGGCATTTTCTAAAACCCTGAGATGTAGAACCAGACATGAACAACTCTGTGCGTTGGCATTTCCTGCCTTTGAGATATTCCAGACTGCATTTTGATCATATTATGTTGCTTCAGTAAACTAAAGGAATCGGAAGCAAAAAATAGGGAACTATTGGAAGAGATGGAAGGTTTGAAGAAAAAACTGGAAGAAAAATACAGAACAGATTCAGGTAATTAAAGTTCCTATGTTTTAAGAGAGTTCTGACATGGCTTGTGATCCTGCCTTTCAGCTAAGCCTGTTCTGCTTTGGGTTTTAGGTCTCAAACTTCCGGACTTTCAAGATTCCATTTTTGAATATTTCAACACTTCTCCTCTTGCACGTGATCTGACTTTCAGAGTGAGTTATTACATAAAATAACTACAAAATGTAGTAGCTGATTTATATTTTTATTATATAGAAGTAATACTTGGGCATCATATGGCACATTTGGATCTGGCACATGAGCCAAATTAGCGTGGCGCAGAATTGGGCGTCCAATAGATGCCGTATTGCTTGGCATTTTGTAGGGAAGCTGGTACCTTTGGGAAATAGAAGTTCACTTTGATTGTTTCATGTTCTAGCTGCTTTGTTTAGGTTAATCTCAAACATTTGGCTGAATAATACATATTCGGTATTTTTTGGAAAGGCTGGCACGCCCTCTTACAAATAAGGGATTAAAAGGCTTTGCAGTTGGAAGATGCTGCTTAAAACAAGAAAAAGAATTCACACAGTTCAAGGAGTGTTTAAACAGATATGTAAAACTGTTGGCTCCAGATCTTAATGGAGTGGTTAGAGTAGAAGGAACTGGGAAGAGAATCAGAGGATCCGCAGATGTTGGTATAAGAAGTTTATCGTGACACACCCTCTGATCCTTAGAAACCTAGTGATACAAATCACAGCTCCAAGTGGGTGTTTCAGTTAAAAAGGTTTGTGCATTCCCTGAGGAAGCAACTGTGAAATGCAGCACTGATTCATGTTTCTTTACTTCATGAACTCTTGATCCGTGAAGATTTTCTGGGATATTTTTTTTTTTCTTTTTCACAAGACACATAGTTTAAGATAAAACCAAGAGCTGGAACTGGAAAGAATAATCTGTTTTGTTTCTGGAGCTGAGTTAAAGGGGCTCAGGTTAAAATCTCACCAGTCTGCTTGGTGCACACTTCTGTACACTTCCTCCCCCCCCCCGCCCCCTTGCTCCCCCATTGTCACTGCTGCTAAAAAGAAAGTTGATGGACATGCTATTATATTTACATGCTGTTATATTAATATATGCTTTGTGTATGTGCTGTTCCCAGTCACAAAATGTCCATGCTGACTTTCTTGCTGAAGCAACAAGGTATGCTATATGGATGAGGTGGAGCAAAGAGAGAGAAACATGATATAAGCTACTATCTAAACAATATTTTTTTGTGTGTTGACCTTGAGATTTTTAAAATGTAGCTTTAAAAAGTACTAGATATAATTAAAACAGTAAGACGTAGAGTATCAAGCCCATAACTAATCAAGGTTCCATTCTACAGATACTGCAATAAATATATAGTTGCTATGGAACTGCAGGTGGCATTTTCTGATGAATTACATTAAAATTGCTAATACTATACCTAACGACTTCCATTAACTTTTTTTTTCACATGTACTTATAAAGATACTCCCTGTCATCTGCTCTAGGTTAATTTAGTTTGAATAAATATCATTTGGCCATATGAAACATTTTATTTAGCTAGCCTACTGATACTCTATCTGAAGTTTTCCTGTGGGTGATAAGTGATCATTTTTATCCCTCATACCATTACAACAAAGGATTCTGTTTCTTCTTCATCTACATCTTCTCTGCTAGCCTTTTGGGAAGAAGTAAGTTTTTGCTAGTAGTTTTGTCTCCTTACTTTGTTGTGACCTGTTATAGTGAAAATGGTCTTCTAAAACTAGATATTTTGCTTCCTTTACTTCTCTATAACTTAATCCACTAAATAGAGCTTGTTTAGTTATTCTTTTAATACCTCTTTACAGGCTTACTATTTTATATTTTGACTGAATCAGACTTAGCACTTATAAATAGTTCATATTACCTAATGGCACAATTTGATCTCAAGTGGCCCAGCCCTACAAAACCATTCATAATAAAAAAAAAAGTAACCAATATCTGAACATATTTAGTGAGCTAACTGAACTTGAGCCATCTTCCTGTCTAAACTGGCTGGGAAGTGAGTGATTCATTACTTGTTGCCATTAGTGCTAATTACATCATTGATGTGAAGTCTAATCTGATGTTAATCATTATTTTCATGATGTTCTCAGAGTACAGGAATACAGTATCCTACTTCCACACCCAGCTGCTTTAGCTCTGGAATTGTAGCATACTTCCCCCTTGTGCTGGCAATTAGTAGTTGCTAATGTGACTGTGAAATTAATAGAAGGCTTGTGATGGATGCTAGTCTTAAATTTTGGTGAAATATAAGGCAATGTGATTAAGTAGGCATGATTCTTTTATTGACAGAGGCCAACCCTTTTTAAACTACTTTTTTCAAAGACTGCGTAGTCCTACTCTAAGCATTTTTCTTGTGGGATAATTGCTGGCTGCTGTGTGCTAGAAAAATCCAGGTATAGTCAGCTACCATGAGAAATAAGCTATTTTATGGACGATTGCCAAGCTTCTCAAACATCACTCTGTACCTGCATGCAAGAGATTAGATACAGCCTCTCCGGGCAAGGCTGTTGCAGCATTTATGCTGCCTGCTCTGAGGTTTTGCATTTCAGGATTTGGAGCTTTGCAGCTTTCCCATCAGGTAGCAGGGTTTGTTTTGAGGAAAGATTTGGAAGGGGTTTTTTTTCATAACAGAAGGTGTTAGTTGTGTGTGTACTGCACATAGAAACCAGCCTTGATTTTTGTTTGGTTGGTTGGGGTTTTTTTGCAGTTTTGTTGATGTGAGAGCACTTCATCAGACCTCTGGTACTCTAACGTGTTTGCTATCGCTTTTGCAGACCAGTTCTATTAGTGAGCAGGAAACACAGGGTCCCAAGTCAGAAGTTTCACCGTCTACTTCAGTTGTAACTGCAGAGCAACAACAAGAAGTAAGAGCTGTTATTTTACCCTGAAGAGTAATTCACTAGAAAGTCTCTCTGTCTTGTTCATGATAAATATGTATTGCAGCATTCATTAGGAAGAAGCAGGATTGAATGTTGCTTATTTGCAGTGTGTCACTGTTAATTGCACCTGCTTCAAGGACAGTTGCAAGTGAAACCTCTTTGCTGGCTCTGTGTATGTTGATGTACCTCATTTTCCTATGTTTTCTGTATTGCTGCTTGTTTGTTAGTGTGCAGGCTTTCCTGTGAGTGCTTTAAAACACAATCTGTTTCTACTAAATCAGAATGGCAATGTTGATAACAATTAAATTTTTGCTGATTTTCAAAAAAGAAAAAAAATAATCATAAAACAATAAGCTTTGCCACCCCAATCTTGAAACAAATTCTTGAAGCCTCATTTTGCTCAATTACAGTTTTTTGTGATTCAGGAACCAATTCGGCTTCAGAGGATGCCTGCTGCTCCTTCCCCCACCATTCAATCCATTTCTCTAGCTGTACCAAAGGTAGGGGGACTGTGCTAACCTTATTCTAAAGAACAAAGGAAAAATACCATTTATAAATTAGCCCTCCATGTTTGTTCTTGTCCTGTTTGGATTTGTTGTGTGTGTGTGTGTGTGTGTTAGGTTTGTGTTTTTAATCGAATGTTTCCAAATGCAAGTTGATGGGTTTTGATTTGTCAGAAGGGATGACAAAAAAAACGAGTTGGCTGTAGGTTTGGGATTTGAGTGTTTTACACAGTTGAAAAAAAAACTGTGCCTGTTGTCTTGCAGCAGCTTTTACAAGCTGCACACACTTAAGCCTAGGTTTCATCACGTACACTCTGATATACTGAGGGGGTTGAAGGAAGATGCTTGCGTTATGTAAGAACAGAAAGTGAAAAGTGTTGTGTTGTTTTTTATCCTGAATGTATCTTTCAGCCTAAAGCTCACCAGCTCAATATCAAGTCATTCACAAGCCCCACGCAGTGCAGTCATTGCACCTCTCTTATGGTGGGATTAGTGCGACAAGGTTATGCCTGCGACGGTGAGTTAAACTTCTTGTATTTTCAGCAAAAATGTTTCAGTCCCTGAAAAATTCATCCTAACACACAGATGTGTTTTAAGGCAACCCTTAACTGGGGAGGGAATGAGAGAGAGGGGTGGCTGCCGCTGAATGGTTCTCCTTTCTTTTGCAACAGACCCTTAAAGTCACAGAATTAATATAAGCCTTTGTGGTTCCTTTTCATGTTACTGACCAATTCTGGTACCATATGTGCTATTACAGTGTGAGTTGGGGGAGGCAGGGAAGGCAGAAGTGTTTTCTTTAGTGGGGGGAATGTTCTGGTAACGGGAATCTGAGTCTGTTTTGTGCTATGCTGATCATAAACCCCTTATGTCAGCAGGACCATTGGGTAGGTTTTTTGGCCTGTAGCCTGTCTTGCTGTGAGTTAGTTTAGTTTAAAATACTTTATCTGATGCACATGTCACTACTGAATTCTATATATCTGTATCTTAATTAGACACATGAGCTCATGAAGTATTCCCCAAATCCCTTGAAGACACACTCCGGTGTAAATAACCTTACTGTGTTTCTGTGCTCAGCTTAGTTCTTGCTAGTGACACCCTCTCCACTGACACCTTCAGTATCAGGTTCAGATTGCCTCATCTGCCCTTCAGGGTTTTTTTTCCTGGCAGATCTTCTGGTGGCAGTTCTTCCCCAGGAGCAGCTATTGCACTGCCAGCACTTGCCCTGGGGCTGCCTTTCTCAGGTTGCTGACAGTCCTGTGCTCCTGTTTTGCATCTCTTCCTGCAAGTTTGAAAGGGTCTTTTCCCCTCACTGTAGCTATCAGCTTTGCTCTTTTTTTTCCCTCATGCTTTTTGATTAATCTCTGCATCGTTAGTTTTCCAGTTTGCCTCTCCTCCTCCAGATCTTGATAGCTACAGAAAAAATAAGAAACACGTTGACATAAGAATAGAGATGACTCTGGTAGAACAAACCTTTGTAATGTTCCACTCCCAGTCACTTGCTTTTCCCAATTCCTCTTTTTAATGCTGGTAAAATACAGCTGCACTTCCAGAGACCTGTGGACCTGGCTCTATGCTATGGCTAGGAGGAAGCACAGGATAGATCACAGTGCTGTGCTACTCTCCCACTGCCTTCCCAAGAAGCCTACAGGTAGAACTGGGGTGGCTGGGACCAGCCAGGCAAAACCTCTCTGGAAAAGTCTGGCCAATAAACTGTGGGCCAGATACCTTGATTTAACGTTAATTCATTCCAGAGTTCATGTGCTCTGTCTCATGGGAAGTGACATATATACTCTGAGGCTTGCTTCTGTGTGAAGTGTTCTGTAGGCAAGTGGCCTCTGTCCCTGGCTGGTGCATCACAAAGTGGTGTAAAGTGGTATAAGCAGTAAGAAAGGATGCGACAGTGTAAAAGTTTGCTCCTTATTTGAAGTCTTGTCCTCACACAGTGTTTCAGTCCTTGTTTCCTTGTTTCTACTTGGTTGTGCTTTCAAGTCTCTTCCCTGTGTTTAACCCATTCCATTTGTTTTGGTCAGTTTAGTTTTACTTTTGTCTGTGCTGTATTCTTGCATACCTGGGTCAAATTAAACACCTACTATATTGTCTGCTACCACTATCCTGTAATTTTTATTCCTCCTTTATTAACACTTTTTCTCTTCAGTGACTGGGTTGCCATTTAACACCAGTGAGGCTGACCAACACCCTTTTCCTTCTAGAAAATGCTTTCATAAGTTGCCTTGAAACGTGGACTCAGTTCCTGCCCTTTATGGCGGTAATAGGCTTAAAAGAGAAAATAAAAATACTCTGGAGAGTCTCATAAAACAGGCGTGTTCGCTCCTTTAGTGTAGTGTGCTATTGCAATATTTGCAGATTTCAGCGTGATTAATTGATTTACAGAGCATAAGGGTAGACAGTGCTAATCTCCTGTTATGATTGACTCATACATGCATTTCACTGTGGGTTTTCTCTTTTGTACTTAGTGTGTTCATTTGCATGCCATGTTTCCTGCAAGGATAGCGCGCCTCAGGTCTGCCCCATACCCCCTGAGCAAGCCAAAAGGCCTCTTGGAGTAGATGTGCAGAGAGGAATAGGAACCGCCTATAAAGGTTATGTCAAGGTAATAGTCTTTTGTTCTTGGACAAGAGAAGAATGCTAAGCTTGACTTAGAGCTGTGAAGCTTGGAGCCTCTGACTATGTTTAAACAGATCTCCTAAATTGTGCTCAAGCCTTAAGGCTTTGTGTGCTATCTGTGTAACTTGTTTAACCTTCGTTGCTTTAGATGTGGGAGAAACGGTTGGTTTTACTACAAGAGCTAAAGGTTAGTAGATTAGTAGCTACCGTGTTCATAAGCAGCAGCAGGGGGACGGGGGAGAGCATGCTTTTAGGAAGAATGCCTGTCATTGTTCATGTAAGTATAATAGAAAAGGTAAACTGTCCTGCCGTTTTGGCATTTGTGGAATATACAAGCCCCTTTGTTTGTCCTAATCCTACCTGATATACTTATTAAACTGTAACAGGGAATGGTTGAACTTAAGTGAGGAAAAATGATTGCTTGATTACTTGACATTTTTCACTCCGTTTTGAAGGGCAAGTAGAACGTATTCTAATTCCGTTGATCTAAGTATAAGCTTTTCTAAATGTCCCTGCTCTCTCTGTCTACTGCGTGTGCTTACATTTAATAAGCAATCAGTTATTTATACGCAGGTCCCAAAGCCTACAGGAGTTAAGAAAGGCTGGCAAAGGGCTTATGCTGTTGTCTGTGACTGTAAACTGTTCTTGTATGATGTGCCTGAAGGAAAATCCACCCAGCCTGGAGTTGTTGCGAGTCAAGTCTTGGATCTCAGGTTTGTACCAGTATGACAGAGAAGTTCTCTGTATTTTTCTTTTCCCCTAACATTATTTATAGTACACAAGAAACTTTTAGATCACGAGAGCTCTGGTTTGAGAATACCTATGTGTTCTGAATACAGAACTGCAGCTAAGTTTACTCCTCATGAATTGGCTCAACAGGAAGTGATGAGACTCTGCAGTCACTGATATTTGCAGTGTTAGCATGCTGCTTCCTAGAATTCCATGTGCATGTATGGAAAGCAAACAGACTTTGGTATATTGGCTTTCCTCTGTACTCTGACCTCAGCAGTGAGTCACAGATGATCCCTTAGCCAGTAATTTCAGGAACATGAGAAAAACTGAAGTAGTCTTCAGAAAAGCACCAAATACTTTACACTGGAGTAGCTCTGACCCTGCCTTCTCACAGGAGTTATTTTTTCATAGTGAACAATTTCAACCACAAAACACTGTCTACAAAATATCTGAGACTTTCATTGACCAGAGTAACCAAGAAGGTTTTTTTAATTTCAATTTATGGAAATATAAAGGAAGTGTAATACCTTCTAATGCCACAGCACGTTCTGTCTCCATTGAATGTGAAGTTTGCGTTTACAGGCACCTTGATTTATATTTTTTTCCAGACAGTAGTACTGTGGGGTTGCACCAGAACTGCTGTTCTGTTCTCACATTTATTCCCTGAGACCCGTCAGTGTCAGCTCCCTCTGAGTCGCTGGCAGTGGGAGCAGAAACATGGATGTATTGCAAATAACAGCGTTCACATCAGAACATTGCTTGAAGCAACTCAGCCAGATACTATGCCAACTGTCCCATGCTTTATCTCCTTATTGTAGCTGCTTCTCTGGGTCTGTCTTCCAAGGATTCTTAAATGTTGTAATAGACGTTAACCACCACAGCTATGAATTCTAAGTTTCAGGCATTAGTGTCATCTTCACACTAAATCGCCAATTATGGTGATCAACTTCGTCAAGTTCAGTTTAAAAAGGCTTGTGTAGACAAGCCCTCTGGGGTGGAGCACTCTGAAATGCAAAAGTTGTTCTGATGTCTGTTTATTTTACTGTAATAGAGAATAAAATCTAGCTGTTTTGAAAACCCTTATTTGAATCCCACAAACTATAATTATGTTGCCAAGAGCTTTTTATGTGATTTTTCTTTTTTTCCAAAGGCCCCTCTCTTGCTACACATTGAGGTATGAATTATTCATTTCTAATGTGTCTGCTGGGCTGAAAGAGCAATATTCTTGCTGCTAATTGTAGAATAGGTGTGGCTGTTAAGCCAAAACTACACAAAGCCACCCCAATTAACTACAGGTGGACTGAGTTACACGTACTGAATGCTGTAGAAACTTAACTAAGCTTGTGAGTCGTTTGAATCAAGGATGGTTAGAGCAGAACAAAGCAGCGGTGGCAGTTGTGACCTCTGTGCGGTGTTAGGAGATTGCAGCCTGTTGAAACAGTTGTGATATCAATTAGATTTCAGTGAATAATGTTGGTGTGTGCATGGATGTGATTCTCTTGCTCTCTTTCTTATTAGAGATGAAGATTTTTGTGTGAGCTCTGTCCTGGCATCGGATGTAATACATGCGACTCGTAAAGACATCCCTTGCATATTCAGGGTATGGCTACCAATTTACTCTTAAAGAAAATACAAGTTAAAGGCCAGTGTTTTGTTTTCATAATGAAACATGTTGTTCATATCTGATGTTTATTAAGTCATGCAAAAGCGTAAGAATTTACAAGGGGTGCCAAGATGTGTAGAAAACCAATATTCTACTCCTCTTACAACTGAATCGTAAAGGAAGTTGTCCTTTTGATGCTCCCTTTGGCTTTTTATTGTTCTGTTGATTATAATTCACTTGCTTGAGTATAGTTTTGTCTCCCACTGGTATCACCAGAACCCTTTTTTACCTTCTTAGCTTTGGAGGACTCTAGCATTAGGAACTAATGATGTAACAAAGCAGGTTGAAGCAGAGTTGTGCTTACTGATTTTAGTTTGCCATGTATTGTCTTGTATAACCCACACACATTTTAACTTTCAGTTTCCTTAATTTGATATTTAACTATTGTAGAAACATTTTAGCATAAGAGAAAATAATTTAGCTATAATATCATCTTGAATGTACGTTCTGAGTGCTGTAATAGATTTCCAGAATTGTAGGGGTTGGAAGGGACCTCCAGAGATCATTCAGTCCAGCCCCCAAATACTTAGTTTTTAACAACAGAAACGTCTTTCCTAGGTTTTATGTTAGGTATATTTAATCTGAAATTTTAAAATACAGACAAGAGTATGTGAATAGCCAATATCTATAATCCCATGCATTTGAATACAGAAACTCGTTGTTCTCAGCATCTCTGATGCTCAGTCATTTGGAATTGAACCAGTGGAACGTGGAAGCCAAAGAGCTGACAGTCACATGTGATCCCAACCATGTAGTTGGTCAGGGTTTTGCTTAGGTTATGTCTTGGCTATTTGAATGCTTCTGTGGTTTTGCTTTTCTGCTTTTTAATATAAATATTTCCTGCAGTGGATTGTCATCTTTTAGTTTTCTGCTACTTTTATTTTCATCTTACATCTAAACGGTTTTATTGGGTTTTTTTAATTCTCATCTGCCTGTTCTTTTCTTAGATTAGCGTACGTGGAATACTATGGGAAAGGACTTCTCAGGGGAGAAAATGAGCTATGCAGAATTTGGTGGTTGATCCGTTTAAGAATGAGGCATCCATGCACTTTAGCCTGCCTGACTTGCTGCTCTAATTTCTGCCTGCAGCTTTTAACTGAAAGGGTATCTAAGAAAAAACCCTCTTTTGTCAAATATCCCCATGTAAGAATACTTGTGTGGATAGACGTGACAAAACGTCTCTGCAGTTTGATCAGATTATACCCTGCTGAAGAGATTTGATGAATTAACTAGAATCCTGGTGTGTGAGTATACACATCTATTTAGATACCCTGTTGACAAGGACCAGAATTGATGCCATAGTCCATCTCCCTTCTCAATTTAATGTCCTCCTACAAAAGAAGGAATTTCTAAAACTGGAAACCAATAATTTCTGATGCGAGGGACGCTATTTTCTTAATTTCATTTAATTCTAGATTTGCATCCTGCTGACCTAACAACATAGAGTGGCTTGCACACAGCAGTTAAAACTGTTACGTGCAACAGTGTAAAGTGTAAAGATGTGGCTCTCCTTTCCTACGTGTTCCTTCACGTGACGTATGATGATGTTGGTGGCCCAACAAAGACGTATTGTAATTTCTTCTGCATCTTCCACCATCAGAAAGCAATACCAGAATGATGCCAAAGATTAAAATACTGTCACCTCTGACTCCCCCATGAAATCAAGAAGAGGAAGAACTTGTCTCCTTGGAAATGAGTTTTTGAAGCCGGATGTTAGGCCATCCTTGCAGCCAGACGCTGCAGTCTAAGTGCTGCCGTCAATACATTTTTAAAAATAGTGTCTGTAGTGCCGTCATTCCACAGTAGCACTTTGAGTAAAGAAGCCTTGAGTTTCACAGCAAATAGTCATGGATTTTTGTATGATGAATAATGCTAGGGATATTATGGCCACCTTCTCCCGTTTTTTACACATTTGACTGCGTGTAAGATGCCACCTACGAAAGACAGGGGAGTAATAAATAGTGGTTCTTCAAAAGGAAAACAATAGCTGAAGTCTGGTTTGGTTTTGTTTTCAAATTTAGAGATATTATCCATTACGCCTCCATCCATCTTTAAAATATTAATTTTACTTCAGACATGAACAAAGCTTGATGCAGAATAACAAGATCTGTGAGCAATTGCAGTTGCAAAGTCCTTTTTCTACTGCTCTTCACTTTCATCTTACTTCCGGAGTTCATTCTATGTCATCCTGTTGTCCCAAGCTTACTTTCAGATACATCTTTTCTTCAAAATTAATCTTACTGCTTAATTTGCTTTTTCGGGAAGTGTATGTTGCATAACCACATCATCCATCTTTGGGGTGATTTTCTTATCAAGGCATACAGGCTGAAGGCGTGTTATTCCATGTATACTTAAAGCCTTCAGTTTTGGACTTCTGCACCTTTTGCTGCTTTTTTTTCTGTTTAACTCTTGTCATTCTAAAAGTCTGTCGTGAGGGCTGATACCTGCTGAGGGCATGTTTCTCTGTGACTGAAAGCATAGCTCCCATGATCTTTGCTCTCTCCATGCAGGACACAAAAGGAATGTTAAGAATTAGTACAGTGCTGACCTCAGGCAATGGGAAGTTTCCGGATAGTTTTTCTATTCAGGGTATATTCTGCTTAGAGATCTACAGGACTGTCTACCTGAAAATTAAGTGAAGCCATTGAGATTTTTCTTTTAACGTGGGATAGTGAGAGAATGCTTCAGTCTCAAAAGATTGTTTTCCTCCCAAGCTTTTAATGAAGATATAATGTGCTCTTCCCTTTCCTGGACAAGTATTTTGAAAATTAAGTAGCAAAATCAAAATCTAGAACTGATCATAGCAATGCCATTGGGTGTAAATGCATCTGACTCTGTGTCATTTTCAGTAAGTTATTAAAAGATGGGGATGGTAGGGGTTGGGACAAATGGCATGCTACTGAAATTCCAGTTCAGAGCAGGAAGGAGCCTTTCTCTGGCATATATTGATTATTGTAGGAAAGGAATGCAATGTTCCTTGCCCCCATTTTAGGATTCAGAAATGACTAAGCAAGATGGAGTATATTAAATAAAGTCACCAAGGCTTGTGCATTTTTTCAAAGCACTGTGGCCACCTCAGCTGTGTGCTGTGCTGCATACCACTCGGGTACATCGTCACATTGTTATGAAGAAGTGTGTTTTACTTTCACAGTTCTGTGAGGTATAGAATACTGACAGAGAGGACTTTTTTTTTTTTTTTTTTTATTCTTACTAATTCCACTTTCTCTGTCTGTTAAAAGGTGACAGCTTCTCTCTTAGGTTTGCCTTCAAAGTCTTGTTCTCTACTGATCCTGACGGAAAATGAGAACGAGAAGAGAAAGTGGGTTGGAATCCTAGAAGGGCTGCAGTCTATCCTGCACAAAAACCGACTGAAAAACCAGGTTGTGCATATTCCACAAGAAGCCTACGACAGTACACTGCCTCTTATTAAAGCAAGTTTAGCTGCTGCTATTGTAGGTATGTTTGTTTAAACCTAAGTTGTTGGATCTTTTAGATTGGCTTCTGCAATGAGAGCACTGACACCTTGAAATAAATTCCTCAGCTGCATTCCTCCTTAGGAATTTAATAGTGGGGGGGAAGATGCTTATCTTGCATTGATACTCAGATTTCTTCATCCACACAAGTAATACTGTTCCGTTGTTTAAGCAATATGGTATATATCTCTGGTGGCATGCTTTTGAACTGCGTGACTTCATGAACCTAAGCAAAATTGATTTGCTGTTGAAAATCCATTTGCCCAGAAATTTTTCCAGCTGTTCAAAGCAAACAGTCTGTTTTAAAGATAAGATTAAGTATAGCTCAATTAATAGCCTTTTTTTTTCCTTCTTCTTCTTCTTCTTCCTGGCTTAGATCGAGACAGAATAGCGATTGGTTCAGAAGAAGGACTGTATGTGATAGAGGTGACCCGTGACGGTAAGTCAGGCCATAATGCATGCGGTAATTGCATACAGAATAATGAGCTCCATAACTTTTAGTGCTGTTATAATATAGGCCCTTCATGTATAGTAAGTATTAAGCAGTCAGTTAATTGATGAAAAGGAAAAGGGAAGGTGAGATATAAACATTAATTTGGTCATTATCATTACATTCAGTTGACTGGCTGAAATTAAAGGGATGGGTTACTGATCATATTGTGACACGTTCTCACCTTAACTGTGTTCCCACAGCAGGTAGCAAAGTGCTTCAGCGCGCAGAGCATGTGCAGCGCACGCAGCAGCAGTTCATGCTTAGTGAATTATCGGGCACTTACTAAATAGAACTTGAATTGAGTGAGAAAAACTTGACTTGGGAACAGGCTTGCTTCGACCTGCACCTTCAAAGGACTTAAACTGCCGTGAATTAGAAATTAGTCAGCCAGTGCAAGCAGCTCAAGAGTTTGTAGACTTTCCATTAAAGCTGCTGTGTATCACTGTCTGTTTCTTCCAGAAATGTGACAGCCACTCACATTCTGTTTCAGACTGAGGGTGACCAAAGCAGATGCCTTGTTGCCCCTTGCTATTATCTCTTTATTTCCCTGACCCCATGATTCCTCCTGAACTTCTTTTTTCAGTCTGCTCTTAATATACTCTGCCCTCTGCTTTGGGAAAGTCTTTTGAAGACTTACCATGTCTGTTCCAGAAATTCACACAGGTACCACAACAAAGTGGATGCTGCATAGTCACTGGGCAGCACAAACAAACCCCTCTGTCATTGGGTCATTAGGCATCACGGCTAGGGCCTAAGGGAAACATTTTTCCCTTTGGCCTGATACACAAATACAAATAAGAATGGGAGATGTGCTATGCTATGGTGAGGAAAGCATGGAGGCCAAAGGGACTGCTGGCACATGAGCATGGGGATTATTTGGGGTCAATCTGTACAAAATGCAATTGTAAACATGGGAAAGCAAATAAGTTGGTTAATTTTGCCCTCTGCTTCCAAAATAAGGTACTCTTATTTTCACAAACAAACGAACAAAGTCTTTTACAGGAGGAATATATTTCTAAGAAGCAACACAGATGTAAAATACAATAATCTACAATTTATCCTCTTCCAAGTTACCATAGGAAATAGTAGTTCTTTCTTTCTCACCAATTTAAAAAGCAGGAAACGTACCTTGTGAAATCCATGCTTTCGTATAACTCCTGAGGGCACTCTAAATTTAGACAACACTCTAAATCCATACTTTTTGGGGTATAAGAGCTTAACCGCCTTGGCTGTCTGGTAGGATTGTTTCTAACAAAATGCCTAATGCTTTCTTCATTTGTATGTATAACCTCTGAGCTTATGTTCTTCTGATGTCTTCAACCATTGGGGAATTCAGGATGTTGAGATCAGGGATATAGATTTGTAAGAATAAAAGGTTCTCGGGTCCCTTTTCCAACTTCTGGGACGCTTCTGAAATATTCTTTTGACCATTATTAGTCATCGTCATTCCAGTTACAAAAAACAAAATTTCTTTAAATTTAGACTTGATGGAAGAATTTGCATTTCCTTTTTCAGCACAGTTTTAGTTTGTGGCTGTTTCAAGATTGGATGGCAGTCGTGCTAAAACTTGCATTCCAATATAAAATAAAGCAGGGAATACGGGTTCTTAAAGACTTACTTGACTTGCAAAATCAAATTAAATCAGGGACGTGATTTGGGGGTGAAAAGCAACACGTTGTTTCCTCTTACTTCGAAAAAGCCATTGCCCAATTCTAGGGGAAACTGCAGATATTTGAAATTCTTTTTAGCAGTAATAAATGCCATTCCTTTGAGTAAGCTTCCAGTGTTCGCTGTTCTGTAAGTACTTAGACATAAACATAACTTTAGATGCAAGTAATTCCAGAGATTCCACTACAGCTTCTTGCATGAAAGCAAATTATGCATTTAATTTGAAAGGTCATTTCATAAAGGAACAACTATCTGCATTACCGTGTCATGTACAAATGTGAAAATGAATTACCAGGTTTTGTTTTAAGTTAAAAAGATGTTTTGCAGGGGTTTTCTGTGGCCAGTTCCTGTGTGTTAATAGCATTCATATAAATCATAACCTTTCTTTTTTCCATTTTATGGCAGTTGTAATTTTCAGTGTTAATTAACTGCCAGCTGCTTATATCAAAGGTCGTGGGTCAGAATATCACTTAGTTCCTGACAAATAAACTAAACTGTAAGCTGGATCTGGGGGCAGGGAGGGGAGTATTTTTTCTCCGTGGTAGAGTTCCAGCAGTTGGTTATTTGGTAGAACATTTCTTCAGAAGTATCATCTCTGTGCCAGTAGGGGGGTGCCACAGAAGCACACCTCTGGCTTTGTGATCTGAACACCCGAAGTCTTGCTACAGAGTTTTCAGAATCTGCTACCTTGGCTATGTTACTCAACTATTACTGAAAAAATGCATGTAATTTCCAGGCTTTTTTTTTTTTAAACTATAATTCACAAATACTTTGAATGCATTCAGTTAGCACAAACATGTGAGTGATGTTTTAATACAGTTGGCTTATGCATATTATGTTTCCTGGTTTGGAATTGCTTCATCTCTTACATTTGTACCCCATGAAATACTTTCTTCAAAGTGCCTCGTATACCCACTGTCCCAAAAACAGTTGGGGTATTTAAAAAAGCAGCCCTTCAGATGGTGAAACACCCCACTTTCCGTGGGTAACCTATCTAGTCCTTACTGAGAGAAGGCTTTTCTTGGTGCCTGTCCTAAACCTTTCTTCCTACAGCTTAAGCCCATTCCTTCTTATGCTTTCCCCATCACGCACAGTGTTTTTGCCTTTCCCCATAAGGTTTAACACCCACTTAGTGCTCTGCTTTCGTGTTTGGCTGAGACATTTACCAACAGTACAGCATTTTTAATATCCTCATTTATCAGCATTAAATACTTCCTATTTCTTCTGTGTTGTGCTAATTTCAACTTTCTCCATAATTTACTGGAGATGCTGGTGTTTTCCTGACAGTGGGGCCCATTTCAGAAGATACAGCATCTGGCAGTGCATAGACAGTATAGATATTATTATATAGAAAAAATCTCTCAATTTTCCACAGATGTTAAGCAGCCTTTTCCTGCAAAGTGTTGCTGAGACTTTGTATCAATAGGAAGCGCTACAGGAATGCTTTGTTCATTGTTTGTTCTGAGAATTAATACCAGAGCATGGAGCATGTGTAATAAGTGCTCTTTCTTATCTGGTATGTGTCTGTGTTTAGATTAATTTTCAGACATCAGTATGTAACACTGCAGTGTTTCCAGGCCTGATGGCTTTCTTGTTTAACTTATGGCAGCTCTCATTTCCTTTGCAGTGATAGTCCGAGCTGCTGACTGCAAGAAGGTGTACCAGATAGAGCTTGCTCCCAAAGAGAAAATTATCATCCTCATCTGTGGTCGGAACCATCACGTTCACCTTTACCCCTGGGCCTCTCTGGATGGGTCAGAAGGAAACTTTGACATTAAGCTTGCAGAAACTAAAGGCTGCCAACTGATTACAACTGGAACACTAAAGAAGAGTTCTTCAACTTGTTTGTTTGTGGCTGTCAAACGACAGGTTTTTTGCTATGAAATTCACAGAACTAAACCTTTCCACAAAAAATTCAGTGAAATTCAGGCTCCAGGAACTGTACAGTGGATGACAGTGTTCAAGGACAAGCTCTGTGTTGGCTACCAGTCTGGGTTCTCTCTGTTGACCATCCAGGGAGATGGACAATCTATAAACCTGGTAAATCCTAATGACCCCTCGCTTATCTTCCTCTCACAGCAGTCTTTTGATGCCCTTTGTGCTGTGGAGCTCAGTAATGAGGAATACCTGCTTTGCTTCAGCCATATGGGAGTATACGTCGATTCGCAAGGTCGAAGGTCACGCATGCAGGAACTAATGTGGCCTGCAACTCCTGTTGCCTGTAGTATGTATATGTTTTTCTGTTGCCATATCCCTGTTGCTGCTTTACTTGTTTAAAAATAATCGGCATTGTATTCTATTTTGCTTTGGTTTGTCTTTCAATATCTGCAGTTTAAGTTTTGATGAGTTAAACTGCTACATAGTTCTTCCTGACGGTAATTTTGGATTTAGCAATCTCCTGGGCTAGGATCCTGGATACTGCAAGAAAAGAAGCTCTGTCTTGTTACAGGACACAGAAGAACAAATAAAGGAATGCAAAATAACTGTTATGGAGAGTGGTCCTGGATGCAGGACAGTGTAAGACCACCGGTCTGTGAAATTCTGTGAAGATATTTGCTCTCCTAGAGAGTGCAAATGTCGAGTTGTCTGTAAGTTGTCTTCTGTGTCCTATACTCAAAGAGTAATAGAAAGTTGAAGAAGAAATGAAACCCACTCTAAATGTTCATAAAGGTAACAAAATAAGAGGTAAAAATATTGCTTTTGGCAGAACTGGTAGCAATTTTTCTCCTTTTGGTTTTATTTTTAGGGAGAGAATTTCCAAAAATAATATAGGCAAGTGAAGGGCAATTTTTCAACTGCTCTGCTCATTTCAGGAGCACTGGCTTATCAGCTGCATAGGACAGAAGCACATGCAGAGAGTTTTTTGGTATTTGGTAGTCAGAGGCAGTTCGTGATAAAACAAAACTGGGATTTCTATTTCGAGCTCAATTAAAATGTTTTGAATGATTGAAGGCAAGAAATAGCTTTTTGTTTAAATAGTACAGCGAGCAGTTAGGTGCACATTGGTTCGAGCAGGCCCTGATAGCAGTTTGTTTAATTTTGTCTTGAACTGAAATTGTTTGCTTGCCTTACACCGATCTAGTTCTGCACAGAAGTCTGAGGCAAAGGCCCAAGGAAACAATGTAGTTGCAAATTTACTTTAAAACACCATTAAGCCAAAGCTAATGTTTCCTTTTCCTTTATCAGCTGTACAGTTCTTGCATTTCAGCAAACGAGGCTTGCTAGTTAATGGTTTTGTCTGTTGTTATTAGAACCTGTTCTCACTGTAAACTGTTTTATAGCGTTCTTGTCTGCACAGCCCTGAGTGGCACTGGCCTAGGGCTGTTTTTGAAGAAAGAGCAACTTTTTCCACTGCCAAAGGAAACTGGATTGCTTCCCTTTTCATTGGCCTTGTCCTCCCTCCTCAGTCCTGGTGTCTGTCACTAGCGATGGTGGCTTTTTTTAACTTTCCTATCAGGAGATTATCAAAGTGGAAAAGGTTCCCCCCCAAACGCTGCAGCTTCTGCTGTGGTAAAGGACCACGTCGCAGAGCAGCTTTAGGGATGCAATGGGCATCCAGTCCCCTCACGCTAGGAGAGGCTGAGGTCAGCTCTGTTGTCTCGTATGGCCAGTCTGGGTTTTAGTTAAACCAGCCTAATGTGTGGGGGCCATGCTGAGCCAGTGTAGGTGTTGTGGGGCTGCTTAGCTTTGGGTATGGTGCAGTGCAAAGACCGGGAGCTGTAGCGTGGGCAAGCCCAGTGGAGACACCGACGTGTCTCTGGGAACCAGTTGATATCTGACCAAGCTCACCAGGTGCTGGCCTTGGCTACAGTCTGGGCAGGCAGAAGCAGTAGGTGTCTGTCTGATGCTCGGTGGTCTCCCTTGATGTGGACATCCAAGCCAGCCATGACCACATGTCATAAATACCCGACTGTAAATCACTCCTGGGATACGTGTTTATGATAGCTGTCCAAGGCTTCCTGTGAACAAGTTTAAAAAAAACCAGCACCACAGCCCACAACCGTTGATAGAGTTCTTTTAAGAAGATTCTGTTATGTGTTTAGTGTCCTACTGGGCTATTTTCCTTTAGTTTATTGAAGCAGCTCTTTTCTCTATTAAATCCCGTAAATTTCTAGTAACTGCTTTTTACATCAGCACAGAGTCTTTACATGAGCAGAAGCATGTTAATATGAAGCTCTAGGGATTTATGCTTTTCATTTGACCTAAAATAAACTTGTCTGCTGGTACCTTTTATGCCTTTCAAAAAATAATTTAAAAAAAAAAGTTGAAAAGGAAAAATGGGTTATGGGCTTTAAAGCATTGTGACATTTTTCTCTTAACCTGATGAAAGCAACCCATACATGGATATCTAAAGCTAGATAATTGTTAGCAAAAGAGGAAGGAAATTGAGTACAGATCCGCATCGTGACTTCATGACCCACCTCACAGATGGTGGCCCTCTCTTTTCCCCTGCACACAGCAGATGTATAGTTAGGCTGCTGCTTCCGAAATGAAGTAATCTGCATCTGTGGAAAAGCTAGCTGCTCGGTTCCTACCAAGTAGCAAATTTGTATGCATCTGAAAACTTCAGATGCTGTTTCACAATTTCATGAAATCATAATTTGAAGTTTAAAAATACTGAAAGGGTCAACTTTAAATCTTTCCATGACGCTGGCATTTGTCCTTGGCAAATCTGCTGCCACCAAAATATCTGTTTGAAAGTGGGGCTGGGAAAAAGTATTCAAAATGTATCTAACACGTAGTAGAGAACTTGTAACTATTGACATTTCCTCCAATATATCAGTTCTGGGCCACTGAAACCACATCAGGGTTTTCTGTTTGTTTTTTAATCCATGCAGGTTGCAATTCTTCATATGTAACAGTGTATAGCGAGTATGGGGTTGATGTGTTTGATGTTAACACTATGGAATGGGTCCAGACTATTGGCCTGCGAAGGGTAAGTAATTTCTTTTGAATATAGGACTTAACTGGGTTAATTCCAAAGGAGAGGTTTCTTCATGGTGTATGCTAAGCTTGCGTTAATTCTCTGCCTCTTTCCTCAAAACAGATCAGACCGTTAAACATGGATGGCACACTGAATCTCCTCAACTGCGAGCCACCAAGACTAATATATTTCAAGAACAAGTTTACAGGTGAGTACTGAGCAAGGGGAGAAGTGGGAAGATGATACCAATCTAACTGGGTAATTTTAAGCAACGTTACCTTTGCGTGAGATGAAACTTGTATTTGGATGCATCTGGGTCAACGTGTACCTGTGTATGTGAAATCGCATTGTGATATTGCAGCGGGAGCTGTCCTCAGCGTACCAGAAACATCTGACAACAGCAAGAAGCAAATGCTTCGAACTAGGAGCAAAAGAAGATTTGTATTTAAGGTTCCCGAGGAAGAGCGATTACAGCAGAGGCGGTAAGGGTGTAGTCACAGTACGTAACCTCGTGTGCGTGATGACATGCAGAGACTGGGACTGCTTATAGCAAAAACCACTCTCTTCTTTCAGGGAGATGCTTAGAGACCCCGAGTTAAGGTCAAAGATGATTTCTAACCCAACGAATTTCAACCACGTGGCTCATATGGGACCAGGAGACGGAATGCAGGTTCTCATGGACCTCCCACTGGTAAAATACATTTAAAAGGGAGGGAGGTGTATGTGCATTTGTTGTTGCTCAGAAAAACTGTGCCGATGAGCTGTATAGGGTTCAAGTATTCTCTCTACCAAATTCTTCTTCTAATCAAGTTGAGAAAAGTGTACCTTCTTGGTGTGTAATGCTTCTAAATCCTCTGTGAGGAAATGCAGTTAGCTGACTGGGGAATGAGACACTGAAAGAAAGAGGTATCACTGCCAGGATCTTATTAGTAGTTTTGTAAATAATCGGTCTCTCCTCCTTCCTTTTTCTTGTTTGTCTTCTTAAAATAACAGAACGAATTTCCTTCCCCCCATCCTCTCAACACTCTGCTCTGATATCACCTCCAACAGGCCTTGGGCACGTCTATCACATCAGCCCTATCTCTGCTGAAATCTTTCTCCAGAGCGACCATTCCTCACTGCAAGGCTCCCCTCTGCTTTCCTCCTCTTCCTGTCCCTCCTCTGCTTCCCTAGCAAGGGTAGGAGTAGCTACAAACTGTTAGGAACTGGAGTGGTGTGCTTGTGGCACTTTGCCAATTCTAAGTGCAAAAACAAGGGGGGAACAAACTAATGCTGTGGAGGTAATTAAAATGCATGTTAAGTTGCAGTGCCTGATAGCATTATTTCTCATTGCTTTGCATTTAACAACTTCAGCATTTTGTGAGCTATTCTAGTGTTAGATCCACAAGAGAAAGGTGGGAAGGTACACTTCTCTGTTCTGTACCCTCCATTTTTACAGGTGCTAGTCAGGCTTTGTCTGGTCCTTCTCCACTGGCCCGGACGAGGGGAATGTCTTTGTTCAGCAGTAGGAGGAAAGAAAGCAGAGCTTTCGGTGCCCCTTCGGAGAGGGTTTGCTGGCTGACAGGTTCCCATGGCTGCTCTGGGGCTTAGTTCTTTCTCTGTCTTTCTCAGGGTTTGTGTCTGTTACTGAAAATATGTGGATGTGGTCAAGTAAGTTCAGAGTTTTTCTACCAACACTGGGTTGTAATAGCTTCAAAAGCACAGTAAAGTTTTCATGAGTAACGACTCCCAGTTGGATGGCTTTTGTTGCTGGCTAACAACGTGTTTCATTTCACCTATAGAGTGTCCTACCTGCTGCACAGGATGAAAAACCATGTCCATCTACAGCTAACCTCTCTCGGCAGCAGCAGCAGCAGCGAAGCAAAACCTACATTTCATGGCCCTCATCAAGTAAGGCTGGAAGCAAGCTTGTCAGTTCTGAGTGGTAATTGATGGCTTCAACAAGAGGTGTAAACCTGCCTTTTTCCCTGCTTTCTCCACAGCTGGCAGTGATGTGGGAGGAGCCATGCCTTCCCGAAGTATGTCAGATCCTGACCAGGAGTTTGACAAAGAGGTAAAGTAGCTTTTATTAAATGGAGACTGACAGTATCCTGTTGCCGTAGATTGTTTTCTTTTTCCAATAAATTAATTTTCTGAGGAAATATTTCATAAATACCTTGTTACTTATGGCAGTGTTTTCCCTCCACAAATGTTTTCTCCAGCCTGTAATACATGATTGCAAGTTAGATACGCCAGCACAAAAGCAAAGCTGTGCAAAGATCTTTTTTGTGGTGATATTTTAAGAAGTATTATGTCTTGCATTAAGCTTTGTAGACAAGAGAAATTTGACTAATTGATGAAATGTCCTCAAAGCTCCTAAAAATGTTCTCTAGGCTATTAGCATAGAATAGCAAAGTAATACGACTAGTTAAGTAATGTTCTGTGCTGCCTTCAGGCAGACGTTTTGTCATGTAACTTGAGAAGGAATCGTTTTAAAATACATAAAACTGCTTTTAGCAAGACTAAAAGTATGTGCCAGTAAGTCACCAAACTGGAGATGTCCTGGCTGCACAAAACCTCATGTCCCCAAATCTATGGAGAGAAGATGGATGATTTTTGTTTCCTTGGTTTATCGTGGGTCTAGCTGCTTCCAGGCTCTGCTCAAGCACTTCCCATGCAAGGAAAGAGTTAGGAATTATCATTGGGAGGCAAACTCCTAGATCAAGATCTTTGTATCTTTTTAGCACTTTTTGGTGCCCTACTGCAGACCCGCATAGTGTTCTGGGTCAGGAAGGGTGTTTTCCTGAAGCCATTCCTTTGCAGGGTGCCTGGGTACACCCCAAGTCACAGCGCTGTGTCCAGATGTCCCATCACAGCTGTGCTCTGACTTCCTTTGTCACCTTGAGTAAACCATTAAAAGCAGGTGAAAAATGGGGGTCTCTGAGCACAGGTATTTTTGAAACACTCCTGATTTTCAAAGGTGCTGATGATGGCCTGTGTCAGTTGACTTCAGTTGTTCTGCAGCACCCTTCCCAAATGTCATTGCATTCCATGCTCGAGCAGTAATTGCTGTTTGTAGCCACAAGTAGTGATGGATTCTAAGGTTTTTACAATGTTGGGTTTTCTTGGTAGGTCTTAAAATTTCTTAAATTAAAAGAAAATAGTCATTTGAAACTTGAAAAAGGAGGCTCTAACACCACGTTTTGGCTTTATACTATTTCTTCCCATAGCTTTTGGCTTGGTTGCAGCATGAACTGGATCATGTTAGGATAATCTTGTTATAGGTGATCATCATCTTGTTTGAGCTGTGCACAACCTTGTGAACAGCATTTTTAAAAGCTTCTACCTTCCAGGCTGTTTGCTAGATATATGATCCCTTTCTTGACAATAACTGGCTGCAGTGGTGCCATTTTTTTCCTGCACAGTATTTCACTAGTGGTGGATGTGTCCAGTGCTCAGAGTTGTAACTCCCCAGAGTAGCAGGAAACTTGCAGCCGAACTGTTGAAGTGAGACCAGTCTGAAGGCACATACCCAGCAACCAGTCTAACATGGGGAGATGCCTGTGGGCAGGCTTTGTCTGTATTAGGTGTTGCATAGGGTGTCTCCAGTAAGTATATTCTGTTTCCAGATCTCCAGCCCAGTACTTGGCAACCTCTGCTCTTATCACACGCTTGTCGCTGTTGCTGTTTTGCAGACAGCTCTCATGTGCTTGTTTCCTTCCTCCTCACCAAACTGAAGATGATTTGACCGTAATTGTTTACATATTTTATGGGCAGATAAATCTACCCCCAGGCTATAAAAACTGTAAAAAATACCAGGGGCTGGTAAATCCAGAACCACAGTGGGCAGATAGATGCGTTCCTTCAGGAAAGCTTTACAGTGGCTAAAGGCAAAGAGCTTGGGATTCAGCGGTTTCCACAACTTGGCCATGATTCCTGTTACGTCAGAAGGTCACCTTCAGGACTGCACTACAGCCTGTTGATGATAATGGAAGTATTTGCATGGATGTTTAGCTGCGAAATGAATGTAATGCATACTGCTTCGTTGCTCACTGGTTTTGAGTGGCTTTGAAAGCTTTTGAGTATAGCAAGTTTAAGTGTATTTATTAATTTTTTTTAACATTTCTCATTAACAGCCTGATTCAGACTCCACCAAACACTCTACACCATCCAACAGCTCAAATCCAAGTGGTCCCCCAAGTCCCAACTCTCCTCATAGGAATCAGCTGACACTAGATGGACTGGACCAGTCGACCTGTGACGCATAACACTGCCGCGCTCTCACCCTTCCGGCTTCCATCATCCAGTGCTCTGTGGAGTATTCAAGAGCAGGGCAAAGCTGTCTCAGATGCTAGTGCCAAGACTGACACTGAATCTCTAGTGTTGTACAAGAATAATTATATATCCAGATTGTAGATACAAACTATTGAAATGAAGAAAATTCTTTACTAAATAGCGATCGAGCTTTTTATGCAGAATTGTTCACTGCTCAGTTACGGTTGGTTCCTTTCCGCACAGCTGTGACACAGTTTTATTGCATAGGAGCATTTAAGGCCACCAGTAAATAGTCTTATTCTTATGCTGAAAAAGAAACAGAGAGATACTGATAATGTTGCTACAATATCAGGAATATTATTTTTCTATAGAATGATGTAATGTCTCATTAGCAGGAAATCCCTTTAGACACAATTTGGACCTCTAAATAGGAAATGTGAGCAGGTCTAGTTGCATCCTCCGATGAATACGCTTTTCCCTTTTTCCTGTAACTGTTTCCTGAATCTTAAGGAGAATGCTAGGAAGCTGTAGGTTGTTTCCAACATCAATAGAACCACCCGGAAGTCCAATAAAAGTTGGTTATAGTTTTGTGGCCTTTTAATTCATTTAGCCATTACATATTCAGCTGCATAACTCTCTTTCTATCTTTCTACCAACTTTCTAGTCTTGTACATAGGACTACTGCCAGTTATCTTTTCCCCATACCCTGCTTTTTAGCCCTCATCAATCAGTCATTAGTCAGGGCTTTTAAAATATCGTTAATTACTGCTGTGAAAAAAAAATTTTACTCCTAGTTCCTGCATATCTCCTTCTGAGAAGTTGTTTCTCCTGGGTTTTTTGGTGTAAGGACACACTACATTGTTTAGCTAGCAAGCCTTCTCGTGGACGTGCTGCCCTCGAAGTCTGCTTGATCTAAGGGACTCTACCACACTACGACATCAGTCTGTTTTACTGGTAACCAAAGTGGAACGTGAAGGATGTGTAACTGGGGGTGCTGCTTTTCTCATTAATTGTATCCTCACCTGCATGAAGACCCCATGATTATTAATCAAGTATTGATCATGTAGAAAAATGCACAACACACTCCTGTATATTTTGCTATGGCCCACGTGCAGTGGTGATGTTTTGCGTGTATATTTAATCTCATGCTTCCATGTATTATACATTTAGTAATCAAAGATTTGTGACCATGTTTCATTAAAAGCTTGTAATTAATTCAGTGGCTGGCATATCCAGTTTGTCATTGTCACACTAGTGTGCCTTCTGTGCCAATTTTATGACAGTTGGATGTCACTTATTTAAAATTTGGTTTAAATGGGCTAATGATATACCAATGGCTAATGTTCTTTTCTGAAACACTGTATAGGACGTGCACTTATCTTTAGTTTCAACTGAGTGTTCTAGTCAACATTTAATCCTGTTACGTTAAGTGTTCGACAGTACTTGCTCTTTTTCTCAGATCCTTGATCAAGGGGCTCGGTTAGAGCTGGACACTACTGCTTTGGGGGTTTTCTGGTTTTTACTTTTTTAATGTAAGTCTAAGTCTTTGTAATTATTGAATTGTGAGAACATTTTTGAACAATTTACCTGTCAATAAAGCAGAAGAGGGAGGTTTTAAAGTTAATAGTCGTCTGTCTTGACATGTGAAAACAGTCTACTGCTGACACGTGCTTTGGTTTCATGGTAAATTCACTTTGTTCACAGGGATGTTTTATATAAAACTGAGGGGTACTCTGAAGCTCTGTCCCTGAATGCTGTGAGGAAGGGGTGTGTTTCTGCACGTAAATGCATGTTTGGGAGCAATGAAAGTCCTTTTGCTGGAATACAGTGTTGAAACCTCTGCTCTTGGTTAGAGTTGTCATTTCATTGAGTTGCTGACCCTAGTAATTAATTTTTAAGTTACTCCGACAACTGTTTCCTTATGGCTGAAGCAGAGTGAGGAGACTACAGGACCTATTCAGGCATCTAAAGTGGTCAAACACTACTTTTGACTTCTTGTCAGAGCAGTAGTCCCAAAGAAACACTCAAGGACACTTCAAAGGTTGGTTGAGAATAGTGCAGCCCCTCCTACGGGGTGTTGGTTTACTTAAAGTTCCCTCGTGTTTGAGCACTGTGGAGCTCTCTGTAGCTAGAACAGCACCAGCATCTTCCCCTGCATGTCCTGGCTAAAGGAGGCATTCTTCATCCCTTACAGAGTGCCCAAGCACTCCTGGGTTACTTCCTGGTTTGTCTTGTCTGTTTTACTCCAGGCTGTGTTAACAGGGAAGGTCTGGATTTGCATTTTGGATCCTGCTGTTCCTTGCCTGACCCCAAACCTACTGTGCCATGGGCAGCATGCTTGGGTCAGGTCAGCTTGGGAAGCACACCCTTGCTGTACCCTGGGGATGCGGGTGATGGCTGGCAGGAGGGTGAGGGCTCTGTGCCGGAAGCCTTCTCACAAGTAGTCGTGCTAATCAGCCTTTGACTTTTAAAAAACATTTCTACTGCTCTTGAGCTGATTTTTCTCTCCGCAGTGAGGATTTCGGATGACAACAAAGTCTTTAATTACGGGGGTATTAAATCATAGCACTCAGCAGTGCCAAGGCTTGGTTATAATTTAAGCAGAAGAACGTTTCTAGAAAAATAAATTAATTGCTCAGTATGAATACATTACTCTTCCCTCCCCCCTGCCCCAAGTCTGGTGAAGCAGAACTCTTCCCCAGGTCCTCCACCACAGGCCTCTGATGCTGGTTACCCAGAGAGTCCTCCTAAGCCCTGAGGAGAACTTTCTAAAATGCAGACATTCAAGACTCGATGAGAAATGTTCCTCTAAGAGTGCACTTTCTTCTCCCTGGTGGCTACCAGTCTAGTCCCGCAAATACAGAATTGAGTTATGCAGGGAATGGGGATAATTTGCTCTCTGCCAGCTCCTCTGCCCGTTTTGTTTTCACACAGGGACTAATTACATCAGGACCTGAAGCCGGGGGCGAGGGGCGTACCACTCGTGAGAACACAGGGGTCACTTCTAGCACAGATCTTTGCCCCGAGAAGCTGTGTGGTTTGGAATGCATCCTAGGGTCACTTGTTACCCAAGAGCTTAAACCCATCTGCCAGCACCTCTGTCAACAGCACGGATGTGCTGAAGACAAACAGCTTCCTAAATGGGTGCAGTCTGCTGGGGGGTCACGGGATGGGGAATGCTGTGCTCTATGTTTGCAGGGCCAGCACTTAATGCAGCTGAGGCACAGGGAGGGGACTGCAGCACAGAAATGAATGTCCGGCCACCCTCGCTGCTCTCCACAGCATCCATGGGAGAAAGCAGGTGGGTAAAAACCTGAAGGGCTGGCACAGGTGGCCTAAAGCAGCAAGGAGCAGGGAGGAGCTTGAGGGAAGGGATGACCTGCACCCCTAGGAGAGTTAAGCAAAGCAACAACTGAAGGAAGGTGTTGCATCGTGCCCAACCTTCTCTTGCTGCAGTGTTTAGCCTATATTTAAAAGGAAAAGGAGAAATGGATATTCTTACATGCTGAGCTAGTAGAGTGTCTCATGTTCCAGTTTGTGCTCTCCCCACTCTGTAGGAAGCAGCTCTAGCAGGCAGGGGTGAGGAGAATGTACCAGAAGGTAGCCTTCACCTCCCACCCCTTGCATTCACTGCACTGGCAGCAGGTCTGGACCACCTCCTCCTGCCTCCTTGCCCCCTGTAAACACGGGTTCCTCCCCTACTTCTCTGACATCCCTCCTGGGCAGCTTTGGGCTCCTCGCAGCGTGTGGGACAAGAGCTGCTGTGGCTGCTGCTGCCCTGGCCCAGCACAGAGCAGCTGCTTTCCTGCAGGCTGAGAACTGCTGCCCCATGGCCGTGGGCTCATCACTGTCGGGGCACAGGGGCTCTGGGTCAGGGGAGGGGGTGCCACGGGCACAGGTACCACATCAGGGAGGCAGGAGGGAAGGTGCAGTGCTTGGAAAGAACCAGCATTACCTCAGAGCTCCCTTGCAAAGCCCTCCTGTGCGAGTTTCTGGGGACGTGGGGTGACGGTGGGACTGGACGTCAGCAGCACGCCTGTTGCGAGACGCCAGGGAAAGCCAAACACGGCTAGAGCGTGTCCCAGTGGCAAGTGATGCTCAGACTAGTGATGCTGGCGGGGTTAGCTGAGGACAGGAGCAGAAGACAGCAGGACGTGTTCAGCAAGCAAGAGCTGCAGTGCTGCGCTCCAGCCAGAGGAGGAACATGAACTCAGGAATCAGCCGGTTCCCCCTTCTTGCAGCAAATGTTTTCCCTGCTCCCCGATAAGCTGCAGCACTTTGTTGTCACCTGACCGCACAGGTTTGTGCAGCTTTATCGGTTGTTTTCTCACAGATAAAACCCTCCGAATTTTTTTTGCAGCATCGTCTGCTTTCCAGTTTCTTTTGCAGTCCCTGCTTCTCGGTCCCGTGAGGAGGAGCAGCACAGAGCTCTGCGTCTGATGGAGATGGCCACAGCTCTGCTGCCATCCCGCAGTGCCTCGGCCGGCTCCTGCCAAATCTCCTCCCTTCTGCTGCCGGTACCTCCTGCTAAAAACAACATACTCAAAAAAATGCATTGGGCCAAGTCGGTTTGTAGGCTCGGAGGTATTTTGAGCACTGCTCCTGCCCGACCCCAGGTAGGCACAACTTCTGTGAGAAGCTGTAACGCAGGGAGGGAAGGTACAACGCTGCGAGTTGGTGTCTGCTAAGAGCATGCAGGTTGCTTTTTCTTTTAAGGCTGGGGGAAGCGATGACTCCTGAGATCTTGCCATTAACACTAATGCATTTTGCATTAGTCTGTCACAGCGGGGGATCCTTGACTCTCAGGACCAGGAGCAAAACAAAGCCATCAGGTGCCCGGCCATGCTGCGCACAGCCCCGCCAACATAAACCACCCATCTAATACGCTGCTTACCAAAGATGCCTGCGAATTAAATTCCTTGTTTAGACAGGATCCCAGGAGAGACCCTGACGTACCGAAACCCATGGCGTTACCCTGCCTGCACCGCAGGCTGCCTGCGCGCACCGCTGCGCGGGGCAGTGATCGTGGATACGGCATCTTTTCCAGCAGCTGTTGGCCTCCAACATCACAAACTGTGGTGAGGTTTTTTTTTCTGCAGAGCTCCCCGCTCCCTGCTACGCTTTCCGTACGAGTGAGCGAACGTGGCTCCTGAAGGAAAAGTACAGAATGTGCTCTGCTAGCGCGCTGACAAAAATTGATCTCTACTTTAATTAAAGCCTCTATTGTAAGTGACCTCGAGCTGCTAATGCATTTTAAAAATGAAGCCTCACCAGCAGCAAATCCATACACCCCAATACAGAGGTGTTACCGGGCAGTGATCCGTGCTGCAGGGCGGCCAGCCTCCCTGTAGGCCGGCTGTGCAGTCAGCTGCGCATCCCTGGAGCCGTCCCACTGCACGGCACATGCCTGCCCAGGGCTAACGCGAATTCCCCACGTGCCCAGGCAGGATGGAGAGCTGGTGTCCTTCAAGACCACCCTGCCACCATCTTGTGCAATCATCCTTGCTGCTGCTGGGTAGTATTTTCCCTCCTTCATCATGCAGCCATGGGATGCTCTTGCCTCTCGCCTTCAGCACACATCAGGGCATGCAGACACAGAGATGCCTCATGATGCCGGGGCAAGTGGCCCAGAAACAGCAGAGGGAGGGGAGCGTTTCACGTCGAGGTGAGCAGCAAGGAGCTCATGGAGGGGTGGCCCTGAGCCCACTCCTTGCATGGGGTGATGGGCTCTCTGCTGCATTGGCCTCCAGTGTGCAGCACTGCATCACCCTTGGCCAGAGAAAAATAAATCATGCGTACGTAAAAGCTTGTAAGCTAGAGGAGCTTCAGTCACTCACAACTGACTGAATGGGGAAAAGAGCACAAACAGACTCTCATAGGCAGCAAGTAAAACACCTGTATGGATGCAAATACTCCCCCTCCACAGCGAGACCCAGCCAGCAGATGCTGCGGTCGCTCTGGCAGGCACCATGGTAACATCGCGGCACCGGCACCTCACTGACAAGCACTGCACACACTGACCACTCTGCACCAGCCCCCCAGCCTCGTAATGGCTGGATGAGGGCTTGGGGGGTGTATGGGGTCTCCCTTGGGTTCATATCACAGGGATGACTCTGTGTTGGGTCACTGCTTTCCACAAAGATGCACTTGTTGTGGAACCACAGGGTATTCCCAACCTGCCGGTGTCAGCCACTGCCTGCAGCAGCCGATGGCTTCCTCTGCATTCCTGACCTGGCTGGCGACCGGCTTGTTCAGCACCACGCTGACAGCTGCAGCTGAAGCTCCTGCCTGGGCATGTTGCCTTTCACCCCCGCACTGTCGGAGAGGGGCACAGTGCACAGTGAAATCCCTACTCCTCAGCCCCGGCTCCGCCCTGGCTCGTGATGCTGTGGCAGTGACCAGGGCCTGGAGACGGCCTTGTGTCCTGGCTGTTCGTGTTGTGTGTCCTGCCCGCTCGCACTGCCTGCTGTCAGAGGTCTCAGCCTGAAAGGGGGCAGCCGTGCCAGTCTCATCCCCACACGCTGCCCAGCACCCTTCATCAGGGCTCTGATGCACCTAATGATGAATTCCTAGGCCTTTGAGAAGGGATTATGTCTTCCAGAGACTAGAACAAAATATAATAAACTTAAAATAGCTGCTTCCTTATGGAATATGCCAACAAGCCCTACTGAAAACCCAGCAGCATGTAAATTTGCATACATTTGCATACATCTCCATAATTTCAGCCTCACCCATCAGACTTGCTCCCGTGATGAAGCACGGCCTGACATTGCAGGCAGCTGAAGGTATCTGACACATGCCAGGCTGCAAACGTCACCGCTAATGAGGCCCCTCAGTGCCACCACTGCCCTGATCCTCACTAGAGATGGATCAGAGCAACTGTCCCCAGCCATTGGGTTCCTGCCTGACCCCTGCCTGGGGACCCCAGGCCCTGGCGTGGAACCTCTTTCCTCACGTACCATGAGAACATGCACTCTTTTGCTGTGGGGAATCACATGGAAATCCCCAGATGTGACCAAGAGGGTCCTGTAGCCACCAGCCCAAGCAGAGGGGAGAGACAGGCTCAGGCAGCTCAGCTGAGGGACAGGGAGGGAAATATTTGCTCGGGATGGAGCCCTGTGCCAGCACCTAGGGGATGGGAGCAAAGTCCCAGAATGGGCGACCCCATGCAGAGGTCCCCTGGCACCAAGCACACTGCTAGAAAGAAAATAATTTCCTTTCAACACCAACTAACAGGTCCAAGCTCTGGAGGCTCTGGGGCACATTCTGAAATGAATTTAAGCACTGAATTTCCATTATGCATCCAGGGATGCATCCTTCAACCTGCTGCATGCCCTGGGCAATTCTAGCACAGTGCTGGCTAAAGAGCAGGATGCCAAGTTAGGTGCCAACTTCCCCAGGTATCACCTGAGACCCAAATCTCGATGTTTAACTGTCTAAAAAGGATAAAATATCTACAAAATACAGTTTAAATCCCAGAAGCAACACCAGGGTGCTCATGGCTGCATGGCTGAACCCTTATGGCAAAGGTTTGCTGTGGTTTCCTTTACCATGTGGATGCTTTTATTCAGGTGGGAATCTGCTTGCTGGTAGTTTAGATCCCACCAGGAGTGATATGAGGGGCTGTGAGGGCTGGAGAAGTGGTGGTGTCCCCAGTGAGGCAGCAGCTCCCAGCATGAGGCTGTGCCATCAGGTCTCCGTCTCACTTGCATCATACAGAGGGTTGAGGTAGAAGACATGATGGTCTTTGGGAGGCATCTCCTGCGGTGGCTCTTCTCCAGTTCCAGTACTCGGGCACTCCTGCAGCAGTGAGGGAAGGAAAAGCAACAGATAGACAAGGGAAGACACGGACAACCATACCTTTAGGTGCATGTCCTGCCCACAGCCCTGAGCAGCCCCGGAGAGCAGGGACTCACCACATCAAACATGGGGTTGTCGAAGCCTTTGACACTGGCCACCTCAGGAGACATCTGCTCCTCTGCTCCTCCATCCCAGGGCCGGGGGATGCGCAGGACAGGCAGCCTGGGAAGAGACCTGGGCATCACCCACCCACATCCCACCCATGCCCAGGAGCTCCCCCACCTGAAACATTGCATCTTCAAGAGGTGGATGGGAAACACCGGGGGCAAGGTGTCAGGCTGTCTTTGAAACAGGATGTTTGTACCCTTTCCCAGGAAAAAGCTGCCCTATCCAGCAGAAACCATTAAGCCTGGAGGGCTGGGACCTGCATCCTGGAGGGAAGAGTTTGCCAGAGGCAGACAACCCCAGCACCAGCTTCGCTTTAGAGCCATCGCTCTTCCCCCGTGGCCTAAAATGAATTGTCACAGAACTGACACCTGTTCCCTCTGCAATCTCAACAAGCACTAATTACTTTTATCATTACTTTTATTGTGTTATCATTTTATCATCTTAATCACCATCCCTGCTTTTATTATTTTCTCCATTACTCCTATCCTAAGGGTCCCCATCACCCAGCATCATCCCCTGCACCAGGCACCTGCTGCGGGCGGGCTCAGCAGTGGGTCTGTACACATCACCGCAGGTCCTAAGAGCCCCCCAGTACCTAAACACTGTGGTGGCCCTGGCATAGTCTCTATGTAGACAATTGGAGGAGCTGCACTGTCCTCAGGGAGGCTGTGCTGGGCCCTTTTAGCTGCAAACAAGCTGAATTCACAGGTTTTCTGGCAGTCAGTATGGCTGTGCCTCATGGAGGCATCATCTGCAGGCTCCCAGAGCCACCTGTCTGATTTGGAGCATCCTTGACGGTGTCAGGTGCCTCCATGATGCTCAGCAGCACTGCCCAAAAGGGAACCTGCCCTGGAGCCACCCAGGGACACGCAGCAGGAGTGGGTCGGCTGGGGACGTGGCCTGGGCTCAGGTTCAACTCTGCCTCCTGTAGCTACACGAACTTCCCTCCTGCTGCTGCCGGAGCTGGTTTCAAAGGCCTGTCCAGCATCCAAAGAAGTGTCAGGGGAAGATAAATCATCAAGTAGCAATTATGGGGCTGGGAGTTTTATTTAGAAATTAAATGAAGGCCCGGGTTTATTGCTAGGAAATGTCATGTCAGCACGTGCCAAGTGTCAAGGCAGGCATCCCCAGCCACGGCCACTGCTGCACAGTGAGAAAACCCCAGCAGAGGAACCAGAAGGGAAGAAGCAACCTGACTTTTGAGCCTGTGACGTGACCAGCCCAAGCACTGAGGAGCTCAGCATCCCCTGGGAGACATCAGTGCAAATTTAAGCAATCCCCTGGCTATAAAACATGCAGGGTCTGTCCCACTTGCCCGCAGTCGGGCAGGTGGGATGAGCTGTAGCAGCTCAGCAGACAGCCTCAAACACAAAGATGTCCACCAATAAGCCCTGCAAAACCCTCCACGTGAAGGTGGGTGCATGAGTGAGGAGCAGAGGTGGGTGGCCCAGGCACCTGCTGCGGGCACTGCTGGGATGCCCTGTTCACTGCTGGAGCCCATCTCCAAGATGTGAGGGGGAAAGGTGATGGAGAAGGGGCATTTCTGAGCAGCTCCAGCTGCAGTGCAGTGGGGTGCCGTGCATCTCGCCATCCATCCCCTGGGATCAGCACATGGCTCTCCACACAGCATGAGCCACTAGAGCACCAGAAGCTGCATTTTCCCCTGGATGCTGTCGCTGCCTTTCTTGGTGGCAAAGCTGCAGGATGAGCACTTTGAATTATTTTGAGCCATTTCTACTTAGCCGCTGGCAGCGTCAGTCCTCCAGCCCCTAGCAGCACTACCAACTAACAGTTGCAAGGAACGGGAGATGGCCCCAGCAGAGCTCCAACCAAGCCACAGCAGCCCCGCTCCTGCCAGAGTGCATCATGCCACATGGCACCAAGAAACGATTCCTCCCAGCCAAGTACCAGTCCAAGAGTACAGAAGTGCCTTTCGGCCACATCACCTCCAATAAACTGTGAGGAGCGATGAGAGCAATGCTTTTAAACTAAAAGAGGACAGATTTAGATCAGATATCAGGAAGAAATTCTTCCCTGTGGGGGCAGCGAGGCCCTGCCACAGGGAGCCAAGAGAAGCTGTGGCTGCCCCCTCCCTGTCAGTGTTCAAGGCCAGGCTGGATGGGGCTTTGGGCAGCCTGGGCTAGTGGAGGGTGTCCCTGCCCATGGCAGGGGGTTGGGACTAGATGAGCTTTGAGGTCTCTTCCAACCCAACCCATTATGTGATGCTATGAACTAGTAACATGGGGTATAGCAGACTGCTCAGCCATGTCCACCACCATGGGAGCTGTGGGCAGCCCTGCATGTCTCCATGCCATCAGGCTGGCTGGAATGACAGCCTTGGGATGATAATTTCCCCCAGGCAGAAGCAGCCTGGCTACATGCTACTGGCAGAAGCCTCGTCCTTACCTTAGCTTTCCCTTTCTGTGTAGAAAGAGGATCCCTCCAAGCAACAGGAGACCAAAGAGTAGCCCCAAGACCATCCCCGCTGTGATCCTGCTCAACGTGTGGCTCCCCACTTGCCCACTGAAAGTGCTGCCCGTAGCCACCTCCATTTTGCCACTTGAAATGCCAAGTGCTTCACCTGGGAAAGACCAGGAAGAAATAGGGGTGATGACTGGACAGGTCAACACACAGCATCCCAACTCACACACAGGGCAGAGGGAGCCTGCAGTTGGGTCTGGCACTGCTCGCCTGCTTAATCAGCTTTCCCTGGGGGTGGGGGTGGGATACACAGGTGGGTGGACTCAACTGGGACCTTAGTAGTTTTCAGCCCAGGGAGCTTCACCCCAGCTGCCTCTTGATTCCCATGTGATTTGGGTCACAGCAAGCGGC
Source organism: Porphyrio hochstetteri (assembly GCA_020800305.1). Classification (NCBI taxonomy): domain Eukaryota; kingdom Metazoa; phylum Chordata; class Aves; order Gruiformes; family Rallidae; genus Porphyrio; species Porphyrio hochstetteri. The sequence continues at coordinate 59,811,784 of CM036908.1, read as the reverse complement.
TGGTGAAAGAGCCGGGATGTGGGGCTGCCATGTGGGCTGCTGGCAGGGGACAAGGAGCTCTGGGCAGCCATGCCTTTAGGTGCCCCTCAGGGGGAGTCGCTGAGGAGGATAGCAGTGTTACCGTGCTGTGCTATGTCCTCCATGATGTCTGCAGCCAGCTGCTCTGCTGTGGTGCCAGCCTGCGCTCCCGCTCCATCATCGATCAGCACAACCTGGATGAGGGGAGTGGAGCTTCGGGGTATGACTCCCAGGAAGGTCTGTGCTTTGTGCACCTTGGATATGGCCATCTGCACGCCGGTGTACTTGGGCTTTTCAAAACACAAGGCAACATGAAAAGCCCATGAGTAGGCAGAAATCAGTCGCCTCTATAGACAGCCATGATGGATGTACCAGCCAGGCCACCTATAAATTCTTCATGTAAGCCCCATCACAGAGCTGCCGTCCCTGTTACCACAGTGCTGTTGGGTTTCCCAAATGAAAGGTTCATATCTCCCCTCCTTTCCAGCACCCAACACTCAGCATCCCCCCAACCCCCCCGTGGAGGCGAGCACACCCATTAAATGGTGTATTAAGATGTGCATGGCTGTAAGGAGGGCAGGCAGCAGGCTTTCAGCTTGGGATCAATAGAGCAATACTCTGATATCGATCCTCCGGCGTAATGCCAAAACAAGCCTCCCACCCCGGCAGCTCCCAGCCAAGAGGAGGAACATCACACTGTGTCTGACAAGCAGCAGCGTGAAGCAATGCCTTGTAGAGCATGCATCTCACTGCTGCACCCAGTGCCTGCCTACTGGGGAATAAAAAGCATCCCAGCATTGGGACTGATCTGCAGGATGCGCTGCAGCAGGTTGGCTTGATCCCAGGCACATGAGCTGCTCTCCCATGTGCTCTCAACCTGACCTCCTGCTTGACCTCCCCTGTCTTCTAGAAGTCTGAGATTTCCAAGAAGCTCTCCTGTGTCCTTCCCCATCTGCATGCTGGCAGCTGCTCCTGCCCCACGATGAGAGGGGCAGGATAGCTGTGGTGGGGAGCAAGGGAAGCTGCACCATCTCCTGCAGCAAGCTGGCACATCCAAGAGGCCAAATGTGGGGCTTGAGCCCCACAGGGTGGTGAGGAGAGAGAGAATGAACCCCCTGCATTGCTGGGACTGCGTGGTCCCCAAGCAGTCCCACCAGCATGGAGTCACCAGCAGATGTGGCTGGTGACTTGCAGTTTTGTTAGACCCTGATGATCTGGTGAGCTGATGTACCTGGCTCAGCAAGGATTGGACCAGTCTGTCCTGGTACTTCTGCAGATCAAAATCGGGAGTGAAATCCAGGTTAATGGTGGCTCCTGCAGGAGAAGAACAGAGAGACATGACATTGTCACCAAGCCTGGGCAGAGAGCTGCCAGAGCAGCATAGCTCTGACTGCCACAAAAGGCTCTGGGGACCCCCAAGGACCTTTGTGCAACTGGTCTTGCTGGGCTCAGGAGAGGCGGCCCAAGCAGCGCTGACCCAGAAACCCTCTCTCTCCCTCACTGGTCTTGTCAACTGGTTTTGGTGAAAGAATGATGGCTTTCACCATATTCTGAAGAGGAGCTTCCCCCAGAAAGCCTTCTCTTGCGTATCACCCCAGGAAGCTCTGCATGCCCGTGGGTTTGGGGGCTGCAAGGCTGTGATCCAGCCACACTACCTCGGCTTTGGAGGGAAGGCAGAGGGGAGGGGACACCTGCACCCCCCGCACCGCTGCACTGCAGTCATTCAGCCAAGTGCTTTCCTTGGGAAAAAGGCAAGTGAGCAGTTGTTGAAATATGCAATTCTCCTCAAGGCTTCAAGGGGCTCTGCTTTTAGGAGACACAGATAGTGCCTTTTTAATGAATTTGGTATGATATACCAAGTGCCTAAGTATGATTGTGCATGAAAAATTCCCCTTAGCAACCTTCCAGGTAGATTAATGGAGACGTGCCCATTGCAGAGGGAACGCTGTCAATCTGCATGTTTTTATTTTAAAATGCAATGAAACAAAGTTGCTGTTGGAAAGCTGAGCTGACATCAGGGTGGAAAAGGTGCATCTCCTCCCAGTGCTTTCTGCAGCATAAAGTCAGCGGAGCCCTATTAGCTTGACGAGCTGTGACATCCTGACAGGATAAACCAGAGGCAGGGACAAAGGGCTGCAACTAGGAACAGATTCCCAAAAGCCAGGCTGATGCTTCAGAGATGCCCCGGGAGGGTGGCACGTGGGACGCAGATGGGACCTGAGGATGGGACCCGTGCGAGCAGTGATACAGCCAAACTTCAGCCCACATCTGGACGCACCCTCTGGCACCCAGCCTTCCCCTGTGGAGCCAGCGCAGCGGGGAGGAGGAATAGGGCCGTGCCCCCCACTCACCGCAGACCCTGCAGCAGTGGCCAAGGGGCTGCAAAGGGCTCTGGCACGCTGGCGCTGGGCACTGCCCCCCTGACGCCCTGAGCAGGGCCGCGCAGATGCGGTGGCCATCCTAAAAGGAGAGCAGGGGCAGCGTTAGCTCCTCGCCCCACAGACTGTGACGGCGGCACCACCACCCTACATCCCCACGGGAGGGCTCACCGGGGAGTTTCCGCAGGCACAGCCAGACCTGTCGGGACAGCCGGTGCCTGTCACCTGCAGGGTGCCATTGCCGTGGAACTGCAGTGGAGCCGAGGGGCCCCGCAGATACCTGGCCCAGGCTTCGGGGCTGCTGAGCTCCTGTGGGAGGGAAAAACAGCAGAAGCTGGTGAGCATCTCTAGCCACATCCCCAGGCACTCAGCATGCCCCTGGGTGCCCGCTGTCATGTCTGGTGGCCAGCCTGGGTCAGTGCTCCACAGGCAGGGAGTGCAGCAGGAACACCCGATGGCTGCATCCATGCAGACTTTGCCATGGGGCCAACAGAAAACCCTGTCTAATTTAAAACCAAAAAAAAAGGACCTCAAATAAATCATGGGATGGCTGGGGTTTCTTTTTCTTGCTCTATGTTTTTCTGTTGGCCCAGATAATTCAATTTGTCAGCTTTTAATTACTGAGAGGAAGGGACTGGATCTGAGGTGTTTTCCTTCAATCTGGGAAGTGTTTCAGTGGGTTCAGCATTAGCAAAGGCTGAGCTAGACTGGCCAGCCTTGTCCTATCAAGCCAAAGGTAAGTCCCTCACCCACTGCTTCTCCAGCAGGATGACTTCTCAGGTCCTGGGGTGAAAATACCCCACACAGGGCAAGGAGTGGGCTGGCTTTAAAGGGACAAAGTAGCTTATAAGGTCAACTTTCAGGAAATACTCTACAAACACAAAAATAAAAAGCACCTTTTCTTTCCATCTCATCACTCAGGGGCAGCCTCTACCCCAGATCACGGCTAGCTGCTGTCCCTGGGTGGCTGGATTTGCAGAGGGACTGATGTGCCCTGGAGTGAATCCCAAGCATCGGTGAGACCAGCACTACTCTGAGCATCGAAGACCTCCCACATCATCATCCCTGGGGGTACGTGTACCCAAGGTGAGTTCCATCAGTGTCCTGCCTTGTCCAGACTCGCCTGAACCTGCCTGGACGCTGACCTGAGGTTATTACTCAAAAACTGGTTACCTAATGCCTGGCCCTGGAGCAGCAGAGCCCAGGCAGCGCAGCAGTCGAAATAATAAATAACTTATGAAATGTCTGCCGCATCTCTCACTCCTGGAAGGAGCCTGTGTTTACTGCTGCAGCGCTGTGATCTTTTACTCCTCTGACCAGTGAGGGATGGGGCTTGTGCACCTGATTCCCAGGCTGGAGCACAGCAGACTGCCAGCGCTTCTATAATTATCCCTCCAATCAATTAAAGAGCAGTACAGAAGCAAAGCTGGGAGATGATCACTGGGCCACAGGCCATGTCAAGGTCGGGGAATGGGAGGGAGGTCCCTGAGCACGGTGGTTGTGGACACGTGGCTGGGAAAGGGGAAGTCCCTGGGTGCCAGAGAAGATGCCATTTGCTGGTAGATTGCCCCTTGTGCACTGGCCATTTTTTAAAAATGTGAATAGTGGGGTGGCCTGTGCCCCCACACTGAGGGAGGGAGGTGATAACGAACCCATAGAGGAAAAAAACCCAGGATTGTCCACAGCAGCAGCAGCCTGTGAAGCTGCAGCACCAGGGGAGCGCCCCCCCCTCCCTACTCCTCCATCCCCAGCTGGTCCATCCTCTCCCGACCTGCTCTGGGGTTGCAGTGAGGAGGCACTGGGCTCGTTTCTCATCCTCCCCATGTTACCTGGCCCATGAGAGAGATGCTGCGGAGAGTAATCGCTCGCTGAGATGAGTCAACGTTTACCCAGAAGGAGGATTCGGACTGGAAGATGACATCATCATAGTGGCACGGGACACGTTCCTCATCCACAGAGAAGATGTGCCCGCTGGGCTCAAGCTCCCCATCAGGGGACACAGCCTGCCACAGTGTGGGGTCGAACCACACGTGGTGCTCAGCATCGGCGAACCTCACTGTTGCACCTGGAAAAGTGAGAGGAAGGGTTGAACATGACCTGGCCCCAAATCCTTGGCCCTAAGGGATGCATCTGGGTTGGTAAAACCAGGCACTGCTTGGCCCAAAGCAGATGGGGGCAGCCTGTGGGCAGGGAGCAAAGGGCTGGCCCTGGCATCACCCTCCCAGGGACCCACCACGGGCATCTCCCGGAAAAAGCTTTTCAGTGCTCAGGGCCAGGGTCAGCAGCATAGCCCAGACCCCACTTTTGGCTGCAGGCCTTCCCCATTTCCCCAACCCCTTTTTAAGGTTCACCCTAGGGAGGAAAACAGCTGTCCAAATGCTGAATAACAGCTAAACCAGATAAAAATGGGTATGATAATTCATGTCCCAGTTTCCAAGCAGCCTGGCAGGCCTGAGGAACTGTGACCGGCCCTGTTCCCTGCAGTGGTTAACCCCAAAGCCAGTGCCCCATTTAACCATTAATTATTTAACCATTAACCATTTCCTTCCTGGTCACAGTGCAGGGTGTCCTGTTTACTTCTCACCTTTCCCCAAGAGCTGAATCTCTGTGGATCCAGGTAGCCTGTGGGTGTTTATTGACGGAATTATCTGCATTCATTTTAAAATCATGCTCTTAAAAAAGCCATTTGTGAAAGTTGCCCCAGCAACTTTTTTCCAGGGGAGCAGGACGTGTCAGCAGGACAAGCCCAGTGCAAAGAGCAGCTGCCATGAGGGTAAACAGCCCCAAAGTGCAAAAAATTATAGAGATGAAAGATTTCAGAGTGGCTCCAGACAGCCTGATGCCACACTCCTTCTTCTGGGCCGATCCATTTGGGCTTTTTCTCTTTTTTAGCTTTTTCTGCCAGTCAAGCACAGGCACAGGCACAGGCACAGGCACAGGCACAGGCACTCTGCCTGGCCTCTTCCTGTGGCCAGACTAAAAAGTTAGTTGCCACCGAAAGTGTTAGGTAGCTCATAAATACCCAAAATACATCTCCCTCTCCCTGGCAAACAGCTTCCTGATTAGTAACAGCCACTGATGAAACAAACCTGCTGTCTCAGTCACGGCAAACCTGGGCTGGAGGCAAAGAGGGCAGGGAAGGATGCGCCCATGCTGAAATGCCTGTGTGCACTGGGCCAAAGGCCAGCTTGCTGTGGCGGCGGCGGCTCAGCTCGCCGGTGTGCAATGCCTATCCAGGCTTCTTTAGAAATACCATGGCAAAGAAAATGAAGGCTTTGATGTGGCTGCGTACTTAATAGGCAGGGTAAAATACAAACAATATCTCCCTCTCTGCTACTACTTCAAAGGCTTCCCTGCTATAATTACTTTTTTAGAAGACAGGTGATCTAGCAGGGAAAAAAAAGATCTGATGTGAGGGAGGTTATGAAAGGAAAGGTGGGTATTAAAAGAGCAGTGATTCACTTTGCTCTGAGGTGGGACAGCAAAGACCTTTGTGGAAGCGTTTGGGCTGAATTTGCATGATTAATCAGGGGCTGATGGGATGACTGGTCTGGGCACAAAGTACCTGAGTCACAGCCTGGATCCCAGCTGCCATCGAAAGCTGCGAATCCTGCACCAGATGCCAGCAGGAATTCTCCGTTCAGGGGCAGGTACTAGACGAAGGGATTCAGAGTATTATTGCGTGGTCCCCAGGCTTGTAATCAAATAAGAGTGCTAATTATTAGTCTGCCTATTACACTTGCTGTCTCTGAGGCACTTTACAGTCATTAGGAGTTACCCTCACCGTGCCCTGAGTTAATGGGAAAGCATCAGCTCCCATTTTTACAGATGGGGACGCTGCGATGGGGAGAGGCAGACTGACATTAGCTTCCAGTAACACAGAAAACATGAAGTGTTCAGGGAAGCAAGAACAAAGAAAAAGCAAAATAAGCTCTTCCGACAGTGCCTTCTTCCTCTTGCACACACTCCCAGCAGCTCAGGACTGGCTTTACACATTGCTATGCTACAAAAACCCAACCTAACTCTGCAAGCACCCTCAGGTCCCCTTGTTTAATGGGTTCCCACCTCTGGGCAGTGCACTTGTCCCACAAAACTTAACTATGGGGTCCAATCAATGCTCAGTGAGGAGTTACACTTGGCATAAGCTAAGGAAAGCACACAGTGGCATTTGGCACAGTTTGCCATAGCTAAAACCTCTTCTTGTTGGGTTGGACATCCCCAGCAGGTAGTCAAGATCATCACACCTGCCTGGCTTTAGCCCATCCAGGCTTCTGGATGCATGGACAAACCTCAGCAGGCACAGCTCTGCCATGGGAGCCCTTTTGGCAACAAGCTGTGGCCACCTGGGTCACCAGCCAGCACTGCCATCGCCAGCACAGGCCTTGGCAAGTGATGGAGTCAGGCGACTTGATCCCAGCACACGGGTTGTTCAGCCCAGCACATCTTACTTTAGAAATTTCCAGAAAGTCAGGTTTTTCCCCCCAGCATTTGCACATGTCAAGGCGTGAGTGACGTTCCAGGCTCCCTTCTCCTCCAGCTCAGTCTATCCAGAGTTTCAGCAGCAATCCCCAGACAGCAGCGGGAAGCCCTCCAGGACTGCGCTATGCTGATGCGCTGGGTCCTGTGCTCAAGCAGAAGCATGTTAGATGGGGTTTTAAGGTCTCATCTACTTAATTGGTCTTTAAATATGCATGTAGGTTAGAGAAAGCAAGACTTATGAATGACTGCTGTGGGTGGCTGCAATAGCTCTCTGTCCTTGAGGCATTCTCGCCTGAGGATGCTCTGTCCCACACAGGGACCACCTGAGGGTGGGGCGGGGTGGGCACAGCAAAAAGCTCCTCACCCCAAGCTGTGGGCAGTTGTTCAGAAGCTTAGTGCCCTGGTGGTGCAGTCCTTTGAAGGCCACAACACAGGCTCCCCTCTTGGTTCAGGAACCATGAGAAGCCAGGGTGGAGAGCAGAGGGTTGCTGCCTCCAAGAAGAGTCCTGCATTGCTTCTGTGCACCATCTGATTCAGACCCAGCAATGTCATATGTTGGGCTGGACAGGAGGGGATAGGGAGGTGAACAGCTGAGCTCTGGGCAATGCCTATCCCAAGGGCATGGAGTGTCCCTGTCAGCCAGGGAAAAGGTTTTGCCTATGGCCACTGCTGCATGAGACCGCAGCGTGTGTCATGCCTACCTGGAAACCATGCCATCATATTCTCTGAATTTCTATTACTCTTGAGTAAAGCCAATTTTTCCAATACTAAACCACTGAAAGAAGCTGAAATGCCTGCCAGGATATGAATGGCAACGTGCCCTTTAGCTGCAGATATAAAAGCCACGTCTAGTGATTGCTTGAGGCTTAGGACTTGGCCTGCTTTGAGCTGGTCTATGCTACCAGCTTCTTCCACAAAGTGCTTCACTGCAGAAATGCCCTGGATTGTTTTCCTGTGAGCCCGTGCAGAAACGGGTGGTGGGACACTTTGGAGCAGCCAGACAACACCTAAACCCAGGGCAGGTACCAGCAGCACTGCTGGCCAAGCCCCTTGTCCCATATCCACTGGGCCACTTCAGACTGAAGCCCTTCACCGCTGCCTCTTGCCCAGTTTGCAGGTTGCCACCTCACAGCCCACTGTGCACGACGGGGCCAAGCAGAGAGGGTGGCCAGCTGCTGCCAGGGCCCAGCTGAGCTGCTCGGGATGGGGTTCTGGATGGGATGCAATGGAACCTTTCACCAAGGCAGGGTACCATCTCTGCACATCAGTCACCTGTGGGCACCCAGGTCTGTACCTGCAGGGACTTTGGGTGGAGGAAGGAAAATGAGACAGCAGCCGCTTGTGACAGGGATGGGTGACAGAGCAGGGCCATGACCAGCTGGCCCCTGCTCGCTTCCCCAGGCTGCAGAAGCTGGAATTGGTGAGTGTCGTGGCTGGACCAAGACCACCATGTTGGGAAGTCCCTGCTCTCATCCCTGCCTGCCTGCCAGCTCCTTCTCCTTTGACTATGGCTGTGGGTCAGAGCTTCCCAGACACCCTGTGCTGGCCATGCAGTGCACAATGAACTTTCCTGTCCAGGAGGCTGTACATTCAGATCTTCACAAATTAACTAGAAGTGGAGAAAAAAGCCACAGAGACAATACTTAGACAAATATGTGCCCACATTTGTAAGCTGCATCATTCACGATGCTCCAGGGAGCAATGCAAGAGCATTGTGTGCACACATGCTGCACAGAGCAAAGCAAGGAGGACCTGGGAAGGATTCACAGAATCACAGAATCACAGAATTATCAAGGTTGGAAAAGACCTAGAAGATCATCCAGTCCAACCATTCACCTATTACTACTAGCTCCCACTAAACCATATCCCTCAATACAACATCCAGTCTTTCCTTGAACACCCCCAGGGTTGGTGACTCCACCACCTCCCTGGGCAGTGCATTCCAGTGCCTGACTACCCTTTCTGAGAAGTAGTGCTTCCTAATGTCGAGCCTGAATCTCCCCTGGCGCAGCTTGCTACCATTCCCTCTAGTTCTGTCACTGCCTACACGGGAGAAGAGGCCGACCCCCAGCTCACTACAACCTCCCTTCAGGAAGTTATAGAGAGCTATAAGGTCTCCCCTAAGCCTCCTCTTCTCCAGGCTGAACAATCCCAGCTTCCTCAGACACTCCTCGTAAGGCCTGTGTTCCAGACCCCTCACCAGCTTAGTAGCCCTCCTCTGAACACGTTCCAGAGCCTCAATGTCTTTCCTGTAGTGAGGGGCCCAAAACTGAACACAGTACTCGAGATGCGGCCTCACAAGTGCTGAGTACAGGGGGACAATTACCTCCCTGCTCCTACTAGTAACACTATTTTTGATGCAAGCCAGGATGCCGTTGGCCTTCTTGGCCACCCGCGCACACTGTCGGCTCATGTTCAGCCGTGCATCAATCAGTACCCCCAGGTCCATTTCCTCCACACAGTCCTCCAGCCACTCCGCCCCAAGCCTATAGCGCTGCCTGGGGTTGTTGTGGCCAAAGTGCAGGACTCGGCATTTGCTCTTGTTGAACCTCATGCCATTGGCTTCAGCCCAGCTCTCTAGCCTGTCCAGATCCCTCTGTAGGGCCTCGCTACCCCCAGGCAGATCCACACTCCCAGCCAATTTAGTGTCATCTGCAAACTTACTGAGGGTGCACTCAATGCCCTCATCTAGGTCATCAATAAAGATATTGAAGAGGACAGGCCCCAGCACCGACCCCTGGGGAACACCACTCGTGACCGGTCGCCAGCTGGATTTAACTCCATTTACTACCACTCTCTGAGCCCGGCCCTCCAGCCAGCTCCTTACCCAGCCGAGGGTGTACCCATCCAAGCCACGGGCTGCCACATGGCATGGATGAGTTCAGTGTGGCGAGGTGGGGATGAGGTGGGCTTGCTTGGCTCGAGACACACACACACGTGTACACATACAGATGTACAAGTGGCCCAATGACAAACAGGTCACATCCTCCTGGGCCTGGGAGAGCCCAGGTGAGTGGGGTCTGGCCAGGGTGCAGAGCAGGCAGAGGATCAACAGGACATGGCACAAATCCTGCCCATGGGGAGGGCCGGGAGAAAATCCCTCATGCTAACCCTGCCCCACACCTGCAGTGCCTGCACAGGGAACTGCAGACACCAGCCTCTGGGCTCTCCAGAGAAGATGCAGCTTCTCCAGCTCCCACTGGAGAACCCCCTCCACAACCAGGCTGGCTGGACTTCCCAACCTCAAAGGAAGCTGGCCACACCAGTGTGGCAGGGAAATGAAAGTCCCACAGCACACACAACACCCCAGCTGCAGACCCCTTCACACCCTGGGACTGCCCAGATGCTGTCAGCACCAGTCCTGGAATGATGTGAGCAGGGGGCTGGAGTCACCTCATCTCCACCTCATCTCTACATGAAGTGCAAGCAAAGCCCTGTGCTCCTGCTTCGTAGCAGGAATCTCTGAGGCTGGCTCCCACAGCCACAGCCACTCGTCCACCGAGGCGATCATGCTGCCCAGCCACCACCAGCCCTCCCTGAGATGCACACCACTGGGCAGCACGTCAGAGGAGGCTCCATCATCCAGTGGATCTTAGTTTGTAAATAATTCACCCTCTCTATTTTCCTAACATAAGTTAAGCATCTCAGCTCTCTTCAGAGGACAAATGGAGACTCCGGTTGGGCAGTGCCTTTCTGCATTTGGGAGTTTAGTATAGAAATCATGTATAGGCTGGGCCACTTTCCAAGTACATTTTGAACTGAGCAATGACACGTACCAAAGGACTGGAGCCAAAAAGCTGGCAGTTTCATTTGCTTTCCTTTGCTCCTGCCAACCTGTACTCCAGGGCCATTAATACAGCAAGCTTAGAGTCCCATTAGTCATTTGCCATCCCTGATACTGGTAAATGACTTATCTCCTCAGTCATCGTTACCAAGTGTAATGACAACTGAAATAGAGTCATCATTTTTCTCATCAAAGTCAGCAAAATAAAAAGAGGGAAGATCCCATGGGGGTCTATGTCCAGAGTCACCATGTTTGCAACCCCAGCGTTGCACCACTGAGAAGAAATCCCACTGCCCTAATGTACAACTGTGAAGAAGCCAACCTCTGAAATGCAAAAGGAGAAAGATAATGAAGGTCTTAAAGGTGGCTTTTTGAGGTGGGCGGCTTTGAAGTGGCCTCCAGCACATCCCAGGTCTGCTCAATTCATGAGCACTGGGCTGAGATGACTGACAGCACCAGTGTGACTGGTGTGTCAACATCATCAGCACAGGAAAAAATGAAGCAAGTCTGCTTTAAGCAGCGCTCAAGATTGCCACCAGCTCTGACCCTCAGCCTTATTTGCTCCAGCAAGACAGTGCCACTGTGCCCACTGCACAAGCTGAGACAGCCTATGAGCACTGCAGCCATGGGTGCACCAGCTGCCAGGGCTGCACATGGCTCCTGGGTACATCCCCCATCTGTTTGGAGGCAGTTTCGGGGCTGGTGCTGGTGGCACCCCATTGAAAAACATCACTGGGCTCGGATGTGATGGAATTACTTCTCCAGTATGGAATGCTTTAGCCCACCACTGGCATTAATGAGGAAGGAAGATGATTTCTGCATCATCTCTCCCAGTCCTGTGTTGCCAGGGCAGTGGCAGCCCACAGATGGAAGCAGCAGCAGCCAGGCAGCCCCTGCCACTTGCTGCCCATGGGCGGTGGGGGCCAGGGGTCTGAGCTTGGCTGGGCACCCTGCCCACCCACCCAGCAGACCTCAACAAAAGCCACAGGGGGATTAAAAAACCAATGTGCCTCACAGGCCATTAATTTCACTGTGGCCCCACTGCACACACCTCCAGGTGCAGAGTCAAAGAGGTCCCAGCAGGGTGCAGAAATTGGGTGTCCTGAGGAGATGTGGGGATTTCGGGAGCCCCTTGGGGACCGCATTAAGTTAAACCAGCCCAAGACACTTGAATTACGGATGCAGAAGGCACACAGCGCCTTAAAGCCCTTTGCCAAGTCTATTTCAGGTTAGTTCAGCTCATTTTCCTGAACTTCCCTCTGCAGACACCGTCAGAGAGAGCTGGAAAGCAGCTGGAGGTGTGTGCAGGGGAGCCACCCCCAGCAGCAAAGGACACCAGAGGGTCCGCGGAGCAGCCGCCCAGCCAGACCTGCCCCAGCATCCGCTCCAGCCCAGGATGCCGGCATACCGCTCTGCTCATCAGAGGCTTTCATCCTCCTCCTGCCAGAAACTAGCATGCAAGGAACGAATAAACTCGGGGAGGCGACTGCAAAAGGCTGTTTTACGGCACTCCTTTCCCAGGGTAAACCTTCAGCGGGAACGCTGCCGGAGAAAAGCCTGCAGGATTCAGTCTTGTCATTACGTGCTGGCACACGCACACACGCACTCCCCGGAAATTTTTTTACCTTCATCTCAGGAGAAGGAGAAATAATCCCTTTTCTGGGTGTCTCGTTACCCTGCTGTTTGGAAAGCAGGGGGGAGGGGGCGCCGGCGCCTGGGACAAGCACAAACTGTGGCAATTCATTAGAGCCGGCGCCCCTGGAGAGCAATTGGCATTTCAAGATCAATCTCTGCCAGGAACTGAGCGGGAGCATCCTGCAGCAAAGCCGAGTACATTCTGCTGCCGCAATTAGGCAGCTAAAAATATAAGGCTGGGTGAGGCGTCCCTGGTTAGACCCAGTGCCCCCACGCTCCCAACCCTCACCTAGCCCCTGCGGCCCCTCACCAGGTGGGCAGGAGGAGGTATGGGCAGCTGCCACCCCGTCACAGGGCTCAGTGATGGGGCAGAGATGGAAAGGTGATGCACCTGCTGAATGACCCTGGCCAGTGCCCTGACCCTGGCACCACGAGGGTCGAGAGAGGCTGCTCTGCCCACGTGGCTAAACCCGACTCCTGCTGCCCCGAAAATAGCAAGCAGCATCATCCATCCCTGGCCCACACTGCAGTGCTGGCTGGCGTGGGCACAAACTGCACCAGGGCTGGCGTTACCGGGGCAAATGCTGGGCTCACAAGCCACAGCCGTGCCCTGGCCTGGCTCCCTTTGTTAGCACAGCCATAGCCAGAGGGTTTAGACCCCTCAGAGGAGCCGTCTCTCTCCAGTGCCTGGAGCTCCCACATCAGGCACTGCTACCCTGAGCACCTCCATCTTTTTTGCAGATTTACTCCCAGGCGCCTCTGAAAGCCAGTTAAATACTGATTTGCATCTTTAGGCAGCTAAATGCCATAGAAAATCCAGCCTAATCACAACGGTTTTGCTTCAAAGTCACTTACACTTAAGCTGGATTTGGATTTAGCGTGTGGCTGAATTAGGGACCCACTCCAAACTTCAGACCAAATAACCACTGTGCCGGGCAATAAATGGGTTTCCTCCAAGCAGGGAGCTGAGCTGTGTGCCTCAACAGCCCTGGCCTCCTCTCAAGAAAGCAAGTCCTAGCACTCAGCTGGTGCCTGCATGGGGTGGGTGGGGAGGGGAGCTGGAACCGTCACCGTACAGAAGTGTTTCCTTTAACACAAAATGCTGGGGGGGCTGATGGTGGCACATGAGGACTCCAGGTTTCTCTCCACTCAGCTGGTGTGTCAGGATGGGAGGTCTCATGGTACCCCCCTGCCAGCAGGACACCAGCACCCAGCATCCTCCCTGCACCCGCCGCACGCACTGTCCTCGTGAAAGTCAATGGAAGCCCAGCCCCTTTTCCCAGCCATGAATCTCCTCCTGTAGCTACTACAGCAAGCAACACTCTCCTCTTTTTTTTTTGGCCAAAGGCTGTACAGCATCTCCATGGCGACTCTAAGGCTTAATATATTCCTGCTGATTTAAGTGATTAATGCTCCGGCGCAGCGCGCCCGGCAGCCGAACAGGTGCAGCCCAGCCTCTCTGCAAAAAGCCTCATGACCAATTCATTTCCTAGCCAGCCAGTTGCCAAATTTCACGCCATCCCCGCAAGCAGCAAACTGGCTCAGGTGCCGGGTTTCATTCCTTTTTCATCCCTAATCTTGGCAGTCCCCTTATCACCTGGTGACAACAGAGCACAGCAGCACCCAGGAGGGAGATGACTGAGTCTGAATCAAAAAGAAATATCCACCACCACGCTAGGAAGCTCACCAGGACAGCTCATGGTGAATCGTTGTGGGAGTGATGCCTCAGAAGGAAGGCGTGAGCCGCTCCCCAGGATATAGCCTGCTACCAGCTAGGTGCGGTGCCACTTGGTGCAGAGAAACCCAGGGACAAGGACTGCTGGATCCTCCAAACTGTATGAGTCAGGGGCCATTCCAGCACCCCAACCCTGTCTCTCAGCTGCAATGGGACACGTCCACCTGAGCGACTGGCAGACAACAGGCACGGTGGCATGGCCACGGGTGTCATTAGCTGTGCAAAGGTTGTGTGGTGGCACCTCCCTCTCCTTCAGCCAGCACAGGGCCAGTCCAGCCCAGCTCCTCAGTGCGGCTGCGAAAGGCTGGTGCCCATAATGAATAACGCCGCCTTGCAATTATGAGCTTTGCAGGCCTCTGGTGAAAGTACTTTAGAAATATTATACATTCATCTGTAAGTAAAATAAAATCTACTGGAGTGGTATTTTGCTCTTTTCTTCTCTGGGTAAATTCCACATCATTTATTATATTACATTTGTACGTCTTTCCCCAGTACATTCTTCCCTTCAAAAATTCATATTTAAAATGCCATATAAATAAAGTAACTCCTCCAAATATTTGGAGAGGGATTAAATGTGGCGCATGGCGTTATTAAAGCATCAAAACTATTAGTGGCGTAGACAGCCTGAACAAATTACACCACATAAATTTCAAGGGCTTGTTTGGCTTTAATGGCCAACAAAGGAGCAAAGCTGCCCCTAAAATTGAGAGAGAAAGCTTGGCCACAAGCTCGCCCTGTCCAGGGGAGGAGGTTTTGTAAATGAGATCCAGCCCACTTCGTACCATCCCAGTGCTGGGATGCCTCACTGGTGACCCATCCCACACTAGTGTGTTGGGGTAGTACGTTTCCTCTTCCCTTTAATTCCCCCCTATTAACTTTGAGCCTCCAGACTGTGGGGATTGAGACCTCGCGCTATCACAGCTGCCTGTCACCCTGCTCCAGGAGGGGTTCTCTGCTGGGGGGACACCGTGTGGCTCAGAAACCCCTCTGAGGCAAGAACCCCCCAGTCTTATCTCCCTCAACAAAGGCATTGCCATAGGGTGTCGTGCCCGTCCCGCCACATGCTACAGAAAAATATAAACCCAATGGCACTCAAAAGAGAATTTCTTGAGCAATATTTTGGGATTTCTCAGGGTGGTTTGTTTTCATTTCAAGATATTTTAATGTCAGCTTCACTTAGCTTCTGCCCGGGGCTAAAGCCTGCTCTGCGCTGGCAATGCCATGGGTTGGCACTCCTCAGCAAACTACTGCTGAGGTCTCAGTCCCAGGGAGGAGCTTTTTTTCCTTCCTTTGGGGAGAGAAAATTAATTTCTTCCAAATACAAGTGAATTTTGGAGTGCTCTCCCCATCCATCCTAACAAACAAACAAACAAACAAAAAAATTCAAATCCCAGAAATATGCTTTTTTGGCTCCAGGGTTCAGAGAGACCCAGGCTGCTGTGACTCTTGCCCCCCTGCCCCAGCTGAGACACCCTTGGTCCAGCTGGACCACGGAGCAAAATGTCAAAGTCCCTGAAGAGGGGACAGGGGGAAATGCCACCTGTCTGGCAGTACTCCAGTGCCATCCCTGCCCTCACCTGCCCTCCCTGTGCCACCACACGCTGCCTTACCATGTCCGTCAGTGCGTGGGGAGACCTGACAAAGACTGAGACGACCTGTAAGAAAAGCAAAAATAAAAATGTGCTTTTCCCTCTCAGGCAAAGGGCTTTTCCAGCACTTAACGGCATTTTCCAAAACCAAAATATAATAAAACAAATCTAAAAATAAAATAAAATCCCCAGTACCTTGTTCTTCTCAAAACGAACCACGTCGCTGGCACAGGGGGCTCGTCCTTTATCCCAGTTGGAGGCAGTTTCAAAATTGGTGTTGGGGATCCATCGCTTGTACGTGGCGGCGGCGGCAGCTGCAAGGAGCAAGGAAACCAGCGTAACCCAGTGGGTGGGAGGCACTGGGAGACCTCTCCAGGATGCTCTATGGGGTGGATTGGCCTTTACAGGCCAGATTTGGGGATTTCCCACCCAAGAGCAGCCCTGTGGCAGCCACAGCCCTCCCTCGGCACAAGGGAATTTTCTGGCTGGGTGATGGCTTTTATCCACCCAGGTAGGAAGAGGAACAAGGGACAAATACTTGGCAGGCAGAGAGAAGGCAGGTAAATCCTGCAGGCAGTGGGCAAGTATAGCATACACCTGGTGCCTAGGCATTCATCCCAATGAGGTTTGTTGCCACTCAGCCCAACCACATGTGCAGAGACTCCTCAACCTTGTTTTTTTCAGGAATGGGCATGCAGGGCTGTCAGGACCATGAGGACAGGGTGAGAGGAGAGAGGGCACTTTCTATGGGACATATAGGACAAAAGACAGGCAATTGGGCTGGGGGGCGATGGGGAGGGGTGGATCCAAATGGTGTCCTGCAGCCTGGAGCAAAGGCAGGTTGGAAAATAGAGGTCTGTCTCCCGACCGGGGCTTGGGATAGGGGTAGTCCTGCCCATGGGTTCCCACAGGGATGAGCCCAGCAATTTGGGGACAGGCCACAGCAGAGGTGAGTTTCCAGTCCGACCTGTGCTGCTTTCACCAGCATGGGGAAGCCACACACATCCCAGCCTGGGAGAGATGCGTTCAGCTGCAGATGGATCCCTGGCAGCCTGAATCAAATGGCTCTGGGCAAGTGTGTTATGAGACAGAGAGAGAAAAAGGAAAAAGAAAAAAAGAAAAAAGACCCTTTATTCTTATTATGGATCATCCTTTCTTAAGGGGAAAAAACCCCACAGAACTATAAAATATGTAGAAAGTCAGTGGTGGAGGGGACTGGGTGGAGGAGTAATTCTGGAGCACTGAAGGTCAGGTGGAGAGTGCGACAGGGAGGACATGGGCATCCCTGGGGAGCCTGGGGAGGGAAGGGGTGTGAAGGACCCCAGCTGATGGAGGGAGATGCAGTGCAGAAATCTGGTCCCCGCTGGTCCCAGCTGCAGGGAGGGATGTGGCCAGTTGTGCTCTGTAGGCTCTGTGGAGCCTTCAGCAGCATGAAACAATTGCCTTGGAGCTTAATTTTCACTGTCTGACTCTGCTGGGGCTCTGCTGAGACCATTTGCTGAACATAGCCACTTTCTGGCGAAGATGAACGACATCTTTTTGACCAGAATAAAGTCCTAGTATAGGGACAGGGGCTGGAGCCTCGGTGCAAGGTGCAGTGGAGCTCCCCCATCCCCCTTTCAGCTGCCTGAAGGCGCCCTCAGATACAACAAACACCTCCCTCCCCCTTATCTACTTTAAAACACACTAAGGAGAAGAAAAAAAAAGATAGATCCCTAACAGCAATAAGAACAGAACCCAGGCAGTTGCTTGCAGTGTTGTGGGCACACACACCGTGCTGCCTTCGAGTTCAAAGAGCTTAAGAAAGGAAAAAGTCCCCAGATTGTAACTGCAAGTTGCTCTGTCCCTTGGGCAGCTGGAGAGAGGAGAGGTTAAATCTCCAGCAGAAAGGCTCAGCCAGGCCCATCGCACACACACCTCATGTTCCACAGCTGCAAGGTGTTGTGTCACAGAGCTCATGCCACGCTACCCTACAGAGATGGGTCCATGTGTCAACACAGCTGCATCGGCACCAGCCCCTCCTCAGGCCTGTGACTGCAGAGCCAGGGAGGTTAATCTCCCCTTGCAAAGCAGCACTGATGCATTCCTGCACCCTCCACAGCCCTGGAAA
The DNA here is from genome assembly GCA_020800305.1 of Porphyrio hochstetteri. Classification (NCBI taxonomy): domain Eukaryota; kingdom Metazoa; phylum Chordata; class Aves; order Gruiformes; family Rallidae; genus Porphyrio; species Porphyrio hochstetteri. Next base: position 59,794,056 of record CM036908.1, on the reverse strand, counting down.
TATCAGTGTGCTGTTTAATCAGCCCTGTCTCCAGGGAAGCGCAGCCCTTGAACGTCAGAGCGACATGCGTATTCAACAGAGACCACGTCCTGCAGTGCAGAGCTTCCAACAAGAGCAGGAAAACCCGAGCAGCAGAGGTGCAGTGGGTACAACACAGTAACCCCAGCCTCATTCCCCAGCCTTCCCTCTGGCCAGTTGGGAATGCCTTTCCCTGCGGGCGGTGCGGGTCCGCCTTGGGTGACAGAGCCTGCTGCTCTGCTCCCAAAATGGCAACGTCATCCAGCAGTCCCCCCTGCTCATCATGGCGCCTGGGCCCTGGATGTACTCACCAAGGAGCTGCAGGACACTGAGGAGGAAGAACAGGCGCTTCATTTCCCAGCAGACTTCCAGCCCTTGCTTCCTCTGCCTGGACCTTGGACCTTCCTCGGGGGCACGTGGCGAGCTCAGCCCAGGAGCTGCAGGGAGAAGGCAGTAAACCAGTACAGGAGGCAGGCTTACCCCAGTCTGCTCAGTCCCAGCAGCTGGTTTGCTCTCAGCCCTGTTCCCAAACTCCCCACTTCCTTGGCATCTGTGGGGAGCCTGGGGGAGCTGTGGGGAAGGTGGGACCGGTGGTTCCCCCCAGATCTGCTCATCATTCCTTGCCATCCGCACCCCCTCCAGGCATCCGGGTCCTGCTAAAGGGTGGCGAGCGCGAACGCACCACGCGCACGTCCCGTGCCACTCTCCCCTGCAGACCGCCAGCTACCTTGTAATTACTAATAATGGTCTCAATGTATTTTCAATTAACTCACTTGGAAGAGAGCAGCTCCCAGCAACAACTTGTAATTGTACTTTGGCCACCAGCTGATTTGCTCATTACCCAGCACACGCGGCGGCAGCGCCGGCACAGCCCCACACTGCTTTTGTTGGGGCTGCCGGGGGTCCAAGGGAGCAGCGGGCGGTGGCACCGGTGCACGTGGCTGCAGGAGGAGCAGGAAGGACCCCACTGTCCCTGTCCTCTCCCCAAGCAAGGAGCAGTGCTGGGTGCAGGTCCAGGCCCGTGTCTTTACAAGGGTGTGTTAGGAGCAGAAAAGGACAGGAGAGCAATGACAGCCTGGGAAGAGGACAGTGTGGGGCTGGTGACAGAGGTCCTCACCACGGTGAGAGCTGGGGGGCTTGGCACCCCTCTAGAAGGGACCCTTTGGCTGATCCTGGTACAAGCAGGGTGAAGGCAGAGGTTTTGTAGATGCAGTACACAGGAGCCCAGGAGGAGCCTGGAGAAGTGCTTGGAAGAGACATCAGCAGAGGGGTCAGAAACCATGAGCAGCTCTGACCTGCCACCAGCAAGGATTTGGGAGTGCAGGAGGGGGAACAGACCACCTCCATCCCGCCCTTCATGTTCCCACTACTTTGCAGCTTCCAACCAGGCAGACCAGGATAGGGACTGGGGACCAGGGACCTATCACTCTTTGGAAATCTGCTGTCTCCCAAAACCTGGGCCTTTTTGGTGCCATTTCCCACCACTGCTGCAAGTGGAGGAGAAGATCAGCCAGGGTCCTGCCCCAGGATGCCCTAGCACAGCCCTGGGTGATGCACTATGCTCTGTGCAGGAGGATGGAGGTGCCCCCCTGCCCGAAGGTCTGCCCCACTGGTGTCACAAGCATAGCCCGTGAATTGCCAAAAGAGAAAGCTTTCAGGCTGGGCATCAGCCAGAACAGAGTCAGCACTTTCTGCGCAGGGAGCTGGATGCTGAGAGATGTCCTCGAGGTGAAAGGCTCCTGCGCTCTCATTACAACTCACAAATCTCTCCCGTGGGACTCGTGGGCTGAATGCTGGCTGCGGTGAGACGTCCTGTATTTTAATAGAGGGGAACAAAAATATAAATCACAGACACTCAGCAATAACAGCTTGGAAAAAGGACTGCGGCGTGCAGAGGGCAGGGTGCACGCTTGTCCATGGCCTCAGCATCCCGCAGCACAGCTGGGAGGGGAGAAAACACACATGGGCCCTGTGCAGAAAGCAATGCCATGGCCCCTGAACCCCATTTTTTGGGGGGTGCTCCAGACCCTTATTTTCACATTTGGTACCCTGCAGCTGCTGCTTTTGGGTGCTGCTCCTTTCAGCTGCTCAGCAGCTCCAGTCCCACCAAAGCTGATACTGGTTTGAGAGAGCTAGGATTCATCTGATAATGATGGGTCTGAAATACCCCATCTGTCCCACAGCCATCAACGGGACTGTGACCTCCTGCCCATGTCCCTGCTCCTGCTGCTCTCACATTAGGGTAGGACAGCTACAGAAATCCCAGCAAAACCCATGTTACTGGGGGTGGCATCTCACTGCGGCCTTACTGCTGGGAGTGGCGAGGCAACAGAATAACCTGGCCCTTACTGCAGGTCTCTCCCTGGGGCTGGAGCACACACTAGTCTCCGACCCAGCTTTTGTTGCTGCTACCCCCCAGGATGCTGCTATGCCCCAGGACCAGGCAGCACGATGGAAAGCTGCATGGGAGCGAGATTTGGATCTGACGGTTACAGGGGTAGGGGAATTAAAGGTGAAGAGAAGCAGAAATCAGTCCCCAGAAATGAAAGAGGCTGACCTAATGTGTAGGTCAGCACATTTTACTCCTTTCCACCAGCCCACCCTACTGCTCCCCAGACCCTGGGGTGGTAGCCTGTGATGCCCCCCTGGGGAGGGTGACCACATTGCCACTGCACAGGAGGAAAGCAGTGCACAGCACACACTTGACCTTCCCAGCACTGAGTTATAAACTGGTATCAAAGCCAGAAACACTGTTTCCCTTCTCCAGCCAGCAAAACCTCCACCTAAAACTGGACAGGGACATCCAGCACCTCTCCAAATTTCCATATTGTACAACTGTGCTGCTTTCCACAGCTTAAACCAGTTGAAGCATGCAACACAAGGGACTTCTCCAGTGACAGCCCTCAGCCCAGCACTTCAGCCAGAAAGGGAGCCCAGCGTTGAGCATGAAGCAGTGACAGTTGTGAGCACCAGTCCCTGCAACAGGTGATCGCCGCAAGCCCACATTCCCTGCTGCCCTCCCAATGGCCAAGCAGCAATAGCACCGTACCCAGAAGGTCATTACACACATGGAAATGTTGTTCTGTGATAACTGTGTTGCTCACCATGGCCTCAAACAGTGGGGAGAGGGCAGAAGCCAAAGGCAGCTGGCTCCAAACCCCCGGGTACTGAAGCTATACCCCCACCCAGGGGCCAGAGGCTGCTCCCAGGGCATGCTGATAGGCTGGACTACCCCAAAGCACACACTATTTGCAAGTCGACGTGGCACGTTGCATCGTTGCTTAAGGTTTGGACATGAAGCTAATCCTAAAGAACTGTGGAGAAGTGCCCTGCCAGGCAACAGCCCCTTTAGCCCTGACACGTCACAGCTGCCATAAAAACAGGCAGCCCCAAGCAGTGATCAGGGGAAGCAGAGGAAGATCCCACGTGGGAATTCCTTTTATTTAAGAAAATCAAAGTTTCTGCTGCAAGAGCACAATCTATATGGCTATGACTGATCCCTGGTGGCAGAGGAGCTGTGTGTGCTGCCAGGACAGGCACAGCCCCACATCGGGGCTGGTTGGGGGCTAAAGATGAGTATTTGTTCAGCCCATGGAGTTAAACCCTCTTCAGGACTCTGAGCTGGTTCAACAAGAGGAGCTTGCCCAGTACTTACTGGGTTCCGGCAGCCACATGGTCACCTCCCCCATGAGCAGCAAGGCAAAAGGAGGCACTGGAGGGGATCACACTGATTTCAGAGCTATATGGAAGCTGCACCCCAACTCACAGAATCACAGAACATTGGGAGTTGAAAGGGACTTTGAAAGATCATCTAGTCCAACCCCCCTGCCAGAGCAGGATCACCCAGACTAAGTCACACAGGAACCCATCCAGGCAGGTTTGAATGTCTCCAGAGAAGGAGACACCACAACCTCTCTGGGCAGCCAGACAGTTCCAGTGCTGTCACCCTCACAGTGAAAAGGTTCCTCCTTACATTCACATGGAACTTCCTCTGCTCCAGCTTGCACCCATTGCCCCTTGTCCTACTGCTGCCATCACTGAGAAGAGCCTGGCTCCATCCTCCTGACTTTACATGTTTATAAACATTATTAAGGTCACCCCTCAGCCTCCTCTTCTCCAAGCTAAAGATGCCCAGCTCCCTCAGCCTCTCCTCATAAGGAAGGTGTTCCACTCCCTTAATCACCTTGGTGGCCCTGTGCTGGACTCTTTCAAGGAGCTCTATGTCCTTCTTGAACTGAGGGGCCCAGAACTGGACACAATATTCCAGGTGCGGTCTCACCAGGACAGAGTAGAGGGGGAGAAGAACCTCTCTTGACCTATTAACCTGCACAGGCTCACAGTGTGGCTCTCAGGAGAACTGAAACTCAGAGAGCTCAAGAAGCAGCTTGGTCAAGGACGTGGATTTGCCTACTTCCAAGTTTTAATCAATGCTTTTCCTTCAACGAACGTGAAGAAGATTTGGGGTAGGCTTTCTTCCCTCAACTTTCTTTACTCCCTTCTTACCTCATAGGCAGAAGTGGGAGAACAAGGGCTTCCTGCTGAGAATGACTGCAAGTAGCAGCTATTGAGCTACACCTCTGTAGACATGGGGATCTGAGCAGCCAGCCCAGTCTCAAACCCGGAATCCTCACCCGGCCAGGCACTTCGACCAGCCCTCTTCTTCCAGCCCCCATGCTTGGGTAAGATTTCTGTATGTCTTTGGAGGACTGGATGCCACTTACCAGCCATCACCACCTACCCCAGGGCACCTGCTAATGCAGCAACCGCTGGGGACAAGCTCACCCCTCGTCTGCGTTCCCACTGGCTGATGGCACAGAGTATGCTGAGACTGATGCCATTCCTACCAGCCAGGACTGATCCAAATGATCTCTGCTGTGGGAGCTTCTGCCTTGGCACAAAGCAGCCACAGTGTGTCCACAGCAATGTCTGCAAACAGCACAGGCCTCTAACCAGCACAGGCCTCTAACCAGCACCTGCCCAAACCAGCTGCAACCCACACCGCGAGCCACAGCCAAGCACTGCCTAATCCAACCTACAGCCCGTGGGGTGGCTGTCAGTCCCCAGGGTCTTGTTTGCATTTGCCAGCCCAGCTGGTGGGAATTCACCTCCCAGCTCGGGCCATTCCCTATCCTGGGGGCCTGTGGGGCAAGTGGGAGCATGCAGCAGGGTCCAACCTCCACCACTGCCAGATGTTACCCCAAAGGAGCAGAGCTGGGCGGGCTCACCCTCGCCAGGTCTCATGCTCGCTGAGGGGAGGGGGGCAGGGGAAGATACTGGGGCTATCGCCACTTTTGGCCAAACAGCAAGGACAAACTAGACATGTTGCTTGATGGCAACAGCCTCCAGGGCCCTGCCCAGGAGTGCAGAAGGAACTGCACAACAGATTCATGGAAGTTTGGCTTTGGGAGACACAGAGGAAGTCACATCTTCCACCACTTGCTTTGTCTGTTGGGTATTTTCCCCTTCCTCAGATGATTCCGGGACTTGGCCACACCGAAGCAGGCTGTCCCAGAGAGCAGGGATAGGTCTGTCTGGCAGGACCAAGAAGTGAGTTTTTGAAATTGCTTCTCCTTACCGGACAGCAAACAAACCTTTAAACACTGGAAAAACATTTAAAAAAAAAAATCTCCCTGCAATTCTTACAAGAGATGGCCCCTAGGGCAGGTCCAGGCTCCAGCATGTGCCTGCACAGCACCCTGTGTAGAGCAGGAGAGCTCCTCACCTAGAGCTGTCACTCTGCTCCTGTCACATCCCAAGCACGGTACCTCCTTCATGCCACAAAGCTGCCAGCTGCCTCCCATGACCTGTCACGAAGAAGAAACCTTTAAAACCTTATTCTTGCCAGGAACAGCATCATGTATCATTTTAATTACGATTCATTGCTGGAGGAGGAGGTGCGGGGAGTTGGTGTTTGCCTTTGTGTTTAAAGCAATTTGTTTCCTCTCCACCCACCCTGCTGCACCATAATGACACAAATGTCGCGTCTGAGTGTCACCAAGCAAAAAAAAAATTGGGAAGGAGCAGCTCTGGGGACAGCAGAGAGGACTCTGCTCGAAGGTAACCCTCTTCATTAAAAAGGCAAGGAAGTTCACCATCTTGTCACACTCCACAGCAGGATGTGAGGAGCGTTAGGCAGTGCAGGTTCAAATGCCAGTGTGGGAGCACGAGCAGAATGCATGATGAGCAGGGCAGGGGATGCCAGAGCAGCCAGTGTTACCTGTGACTGCTGTCAGCCTGCGTACGGCGAGGACAGCATTTCCTGTCCCCTCTTCCCTCTCACCCTGACCACCTTTGCTCTGGCATCCCCATTTTATCAAGCAAGGTGCTAGCTCACCCACCCAGCACTTTCTGACTCTGTGCCGCAGCAGTCAGCGTCTGTTGGCCAGACCACTCGTGTGCGGGCGGGCAGCAGCACGCCGTGGCTTTCGCCGTGGTCTTGCCTCTGAGCACAGGCAGGACACTCCCACATTGCTAGACCCAGTGCTACCCCTGCAGCGCTGCAAAGGAGGGGAAATGGGGATTTCAGTAAGAAAGAGGTGTGGAAAGCAGGGTTGGCAGCACTAGGCTGAATCTGAAACGCGGTCAAAAGATGATTGCTCCACTCATCCCAAAACAGCGTGCTGCTTTTACAGGCTGCACTGTGGCCCATGCTCTCAGACACGCACCTGCACTGCACTTCTGGGTTGAGAAGGGTCACTTACAACACTGGAGAAGAAAAAAAAAAAATCTACATCTTCAGATGTTCAAGCCACATTGTGTCCCTACTTTCCCACACCTCTTTGGGCAAGCTGTGCACCACACCTGCCCAAAAAGCCATTCCAGGTATTTCTACGCTATCTGCATGAGGACTCCTGACAACAACGTCAGGTTGAACACTGTTGCCTCGTTTATTCCAGCAGAATTACCGCATGAAACCCAGGACTGTGATACAAGTTATGGCAAATCTCCTGTGAGGAGGAAGGGAAGTGCCACAATTTAAGGTCTATCGGGCACGTAAGCATAAAGCACTGAACAGCCAACGTACCGTGGGTTCAGAGGAGAAGGGGTGCACCTTGGCCATCTGCAAGTCAACAGCAACCATTCAAATTCAACACACCGGGTTTTTTTAAAAAATATGATTTCCTACTTAGATTTATTTTTCCTTTAATAACACAGTTTAGCATTTCAGAGTTTTGCATTCTACACTCTTACACACTGTCCTTGTTTATTAGCATTTAAACACAAAAAGACATAGCAAGACCTCCAAACACAAATAAATACAAAAACACAATATACAATAAACTGAAATACAACATATAATAATGCTATTGGGAAATTAAGACATGTTGCTAATTCCTTTTTTTTTAATTATTATTATTATTATTATTTTAACAACATGGTTATTGCTGAGCAATAAATTATACATTTCAACGTTGTTTTTCCCCCCTAAAAGAAAAGGACGAGAACCACTGGTTACCAGATCACTTGCACTGTATCCTTACAGCTATTGATAATTAAGACAGGCAGAATATACACAATCAAATGAGGTTGGCCTTCTTTGGTCTTTGTTTTTGATCATAAAACTGAACACAAGTGTACCGTTCACTGAAGAGTATGAGATTAAAGAAATGGATACACAAGTTTCAAACACATCAATTTGTACATCATTCTTGATCACTGATGTCTTTTCCATAGATATTTCTTACAGAATTTCTTGGAAACAAATGTCAGCTTCAGTTTTCCCGATTATTACGTTGTTCCATGTGTCTTAAAGGTTATCCTACTTGTCTAAGAGAAATGGACCTACATTTAGCCCACCACCTCCTAATGGGGTATTTTTCACAGCTCTCTAAGTCACCACTAAATCATTGGAGTTTTATACCTTGTAGAAAAAATCCTGAACTTCCCCTGTTGTTTTTTTTTTTCTCTATAAAACTGAAAAATAATATATAAACCAAACAACAGCTATAAGAAGAAAGAAAACAGGTGAATCACATGATGCATCAGCAACAATGGAAGCTTGTACCTTCCCATTCCACAAGTACAGATTATACAACTCTCTGCCAGTGACGCAGGTCATAGTTGGAAGATGTGTCCTTTCAGATGTGAGCTATATTCAAATCCAAAGCTCAGAACACTACGCAAGAAAATGACCTTTACGAATGATAATGCTGGTTTATCTCAGTAACCCTTAGACAGAGTCAAATTTTATCACTACGCATCGCACTGCCAGCAATGGAGCGTGTGAACACCGGCATTGCTAAGAAGTTAAAAAGTCCTTGCAGAACTGGCAACCAAATTAAAAGCTTAGTTCCAAAGGACCGAAAACACAAACACCACGTAGAGACGACAAACCCTTCCCCAAATGGGTAGGTTAGTAAGCCACAGAGTTGGGATCCAGATTTGAATTCCAGATCAAGTCTGGGATGTTTGGATCCAGGATTTTGGTTCAGGTGCTTCTCTGTGAAATTTAGAACTTATTTGAACCCTAAGGAACTAATCCTAACTTGGAGGGGAAAAAAACCCAAACAAATAAGAGCCTAGTATCTACACTAAGATCATGAAATGGAAGACAGAAGCTGCAGTCTTGACCATAAATTAGAAGAGAAATAGGAATAGTCAGATCCCTTACGCGTCATAGATCTCTACTCTCCTAAATCTTCAGAGGATGTCCCTGAATCAGCAGTCCAAAGTTTTCCACAACCTTCCTATCTGGTGCTTCTCAAGCAAAGGCCTGGATTAAGAGGCAGGAAAGAACAGTTAAGCCCTCCATATTTTGGTTTAAAGAAAAGGGGAAGAAGCCCGACAAGAAAGAAATGGTCAGTCACACTACAGGCTGATAGAACAAAGATGAATCCACTTTAACATGGTATTCTCCCTCCTCAGTTACGTGGAGCATCAAATGAGGCTTGTTTTGTTGGGCGACTGGGAACAAACAGAGCAGGACACGTCTGCTGCTGTTACGCACGTCGGCACGTTGTGCTGGCCTACTGCTCTGCGGGCTGCGCAGAGCACCCACGTACCGAGCACCGTCTGTGCCACCACACACGTACAACCCCAAATCAAGACAGCTTGTATGTTTAATTCTAGCCCTTACTGTCCTGATGTGGGTCTTTAAGGTACGTCAACTTGGTTTTTGGTTCCTTTAAATGGGACAAATGCACTAAAAAGAGTAAAACCTAGCGATTTGAGGAGAATGCTAGGGAACTGGAACCTCAGGTTCAGTCCTGGCTCCAGGAGATTCCTTTTGTGACTCTGGGCAAGTCACTTCACAGCTCACCCTTAATTTTCTTTTTCTAGGAAAGACAAATAGCACTTGCTAGAAGAACATGTTTGCAGATGGCAAGTGCTTACTATGCTGTATGCAGCACTAAAAACTACTCTCAGACAGACTGATTTCCTGAATCGATGATTTTTATTGCGGTAGCTATGATTTCTAGGTCAACCAGAATACAGAGGTATTGACTGACAGGATAGGAATTCCTGGAAGAGGTCCAGCTGCTTTTCATTACCTTTGTTCCCAAATTAAAGGACAGAATTTGCAATGAACAAGTCGCCCATCGCTATACTCATTTCTAATACAGGAATCTCCAAAGTAGTGGAGCAAGAGGAAGGACATGTGTCCCAGATGACATTCCAAGGTCTTTAGAAAGACTAAACAGTTTGCTATATGCAGGTCTTCAAACCTGGAAGATGTGAACTCAAAGTTTGCCCTTAGCCAAGAATCTCCCTTAGCAGCAGCAGGTTATATTTGCACCACTTGATCAAGTATAACTTGGAGGAAAGGGTTTTGTTTCATCACTTCTACGTAAAGAAAAGACTTTGCATATATATGTGCATGCATGTCTGTGTGTATATGCATGTACCTACACACATACAGTAATTCACAGAGCAAAAACTAAGAGATTAGGTATGCAACCCAAGAATTTTTTCCCCCTCACCTATTTGTATATTTGCATAGTTAAATCATATCAAGGCATCGTAACTGCCATCACACTTTTCACTCTTCTGCGGTGCAGCCAACTTGTCACTCCCTGTGCGCTTCTCTGTCTTGGACCAAACAGCACCAGTGTTGTAAAAACAAAACAAAGCAACAACAAACACCCTGCATCGTTGAAAAAATGCCTATCCCACATGATGGAATACAGATACAAATAGGTGGTAGCTTTTAAACTCCATCTCAACCAGCCGTAATGGTGGCAAGCTGAGAAACACAAGCGATACAATCACAACTGAACATTCATGGGTTCAACACTTAAACCACAACTAACACAAATCTCTTATCTTCGCATTTGAGAAATTCACCAGGCGCAGAAACAGGCACATCTCTTTTAATTTTCCTTTTCCAAGTAGGGAAACCCATAGGAAAAGGAAATAAACTGTATGTCATATTCATAAGCAAGCTAGCATGTTACCCACAAGGATTTTTTTCCCCCAGTCAAAATTACGCCACCCATCCTCCCCTTTTCCTATTGCACATTCTCTTTGTGAAGAACAACATTTACAGTACAAGGCTGAAATCAACATTGCATATTGTAAATCAGCGGTTGAAGGTGTACCATGTAGACAGTAACTGAAACAAGACCCCTTTAATTAGATCAAAGAAGTAATGCAGACGTGGTCATGCATCATAATCGCAGGCTGGTCTTTAAACACTCATATAGTTTCATCCTGTTTAGAATTGAAGACTTTCTAGGTAACAGATGCACTCACCCTGTGCTGAAGAGTGTACAAAAGGGGCAACATCCAGGCTGTCACACACTGGAATCTCCCTAGAGAAAGCTGGAAACGAAGAGGCTTGTACGTAACTCGGAGCGCCATCGTTAAGAAAACACCAGCGAGAGACTTCAGTTGTGCGCTGCTAAGAATTACTAGGCAGAGGAAACAAAGGTTCCCTTGAATAAACTCTGTTCAAAGTAACACAAGTGATCTGGGACCCCCTCGCCGTACCGGTACACCACGGGAGTTAGCCGGGATTCCAGAGTATAAACGGGGGGCAGACTGCCGCCCCATGAATCACTTTAAACAGACACAGCCTAGAAAACTTTGGATCTCTGGGTCAGGAACATAGAGGAAAAAGGACAAAGGGCATTTCAGTGATGAGAGGAAAACGGTTAAATTATTTAAAGTGTTGAGTAAAGCACCAGGTATCTTTTCCTTTCAATTTAGAGAATATACAGTGGCCTTGTTTTCACAAAATGCTACATATTCCTTGCTGGAAAGCAGAGGAAACTGATTTCTATGTACACAGTAAGAACTCTACAGAGATGGCCCGCGAGCTCTGCGGAGAGAGGGGTGTTACAGTCAAGGCTTCAGGTATTCCACAGCAGGCGGTGTTTACATTTGTGTAGCGAGATCCTGGATTTCACAGTACGCAGGGTTGGCAAACTGGAAATTCTCTGGCAGCTTCATGTAGTTTTAAAAAATAAGTGCAGTAGGCCTCCATTTTATTAACTGTGATAAAAAGCATATATGCAAAAATATTTTTATATCGATAGCACATTACTGCATTATAAAAGCTGCCCAAGTGAAGCTGAAGATTCTGGCAGCTGGTGCTTTTGGCACTTGGGAGATGTGAAAAGCAGCATAGAGATCTGTGAAATACAACAGTGACTGATGTTTCTGCTACAGTGACCGGCATTAATATAGTTAGCAGTGTTCATATTTAAACTTCTCTTCGAAGTTTCTGAGTCAATATCCCACTAAGAGGAGATATTCAGATCTCTTAAAGCTACTAGTTTAGGCTGTGTGCAGACTCAGGAAGACTTCCCTATTAGTTTACACTTTTTGCGTGTTTCAAAGTCCTCTTGCAATCCCTAAGGCTGGAAACACTCTTTTCCTCCTCTTTTCAAGAGCCTGGGTTTAGAAGCGCAATTCTGTCACCGGAGTTGGAAACTGCAATCACAAATCTGCAGAATATGCTGGGCCCCACTTATACTAGAAATCTCCTCCAAGTCCCAGATTGAAACAGGATTTAAACTGTTTTGAGATGGCCAAACGGTTTAAGTTTACAAGACGCATTAGCAATGGGAGGAGAGTCCTTTGGACATTTCCACTTGGGAATCCTGTTTTCAGTAAAATTCTGTAATGCACAAACACAAAAGCTCAGCTGCCTACATTCACAATTATTGAAATGACACAAGTCGAGCGGACCTTCGCCCTGAAGCGAAAGTGATGGGTTTGCTTACGCAGCCTGCATAAAACTGCAAGTGCCGTATAATTATATCTAGAGATATAGATGTGGGTATATCTATAGATATTTATCTCTTGTGCAGAACGTCCTCCTTCCGTGCTAGAAATTAAATGCTAGCAAGTGCCTCCATATCTGAGCTCGCACCTGTTGACAGCTACGTACCACAGAGGGAGTACAGTACCTGGACAATGGAAGGCAAGAAAAGGAAGACAAGTTGCTGCTGACGGTTGCGACGGTCAGCAGCAGGCAGTATTCTAGCAGGTGCCTGGAAAACCCATGAAGACCACTTAGCATGCACTGTATATCCATAAATACTTCTTGCAGGCACTGTGTGTGAAGGCACAGCCAAAAAAGACAACAGCAAAGACAAGCTGAAATACAAAGGCATGAATTCAACTGCACTGTAGACAAAACTTGTGACTAAGCCTCAAGAAGCAGAAAACCGATACAAACTGGCACTAAAGGCTGAGATGCAACATTTTCTTTCCAGCCCAGGAAGCCTAAAAACACAGTGGTGCAAGTCCGCTCTGCTGAAGCGGTTCTTGGATTTTAAAGAGCACCGCAGCCAGGCTATGTCTCTAGACTTGCTTGTCACAGGCTATTAAATAGAAGCAGATGAAGACAGCAGGTTGCAATCAGCATGTTTCAGGGCTAGCAAATGCTTTCCACTACAGTTCAGGCTGTTACCAGAAAGAAGCCCGTGCATTCCCTGTTAGGATGCTTGTCTGCATAAAAAGCTGTCATGAGCAGATACATTCACAGCCCCATAGAGTCCTCAGATGGGTCCGTTTCAAGTGATGCCACTGTACAGCCACAGGCATTAGAGGAAATATGTCGCCTGCCTTCACAGTGGCCATGGAGACTGTCCAGTCCAAGCTCCATAGGAGCACTGAGCATAACGTTTTGGCACCTGAATAAGATGGATTCCACCATGGCCAAGTCATAGAAGCTCCAGAAGCCAAAGAAATGGGCTTTGGCTTCTATTTTGTACATCACAAGGTACCTAGGGGCTCTGAAGACAAGGCTAAACATTATGCCTGAAGTCCAATTAAACTACCATTTCAGATATCAGAATCAATCTGAATAAAGCGCTATGGTTTATAAGCAGCACAGCACATCTAAGGCACATGTATGCATGCAAGCCACCATCACTGTATTAAGACGTTGCCAGTTTGTCCTTAAGAAGCAATGGCTGCTACTACAGAACAAACATATAGGCTTTTTTCAGCACTAATCCTCCTCCCCAATACTGAAAATACTATATACTGCTGACAGCATAATGTGCAACATATATAGCTTGATTGGAAAGCATGGGGCAGAACTTTAAAAAATGTACAGGATTCCGTTTAGAACTCCAAAGTTCAACAAATGCCCTATTTTAGGGTGAAAACAATTATAAATCTGATAATGATGCACAGCATCCATGAGTGATTTTTCCTTAATTCTGAAATAGTGTCATTAACTACGACATATATTGTAGGTTTACATTTCTAAAGAGAAATAACAGAATTGAATAGTTTTTTTTCCTATCACAAGTGATAACCAGTGTTTGATATCTTCTATTTTTCTTCCAAGAAATATCAGTCTATCAACAGTTTTAAAATAAAATGTTTTCTGTAACAATAGAACTTTAAATAAAAATATGATTTTGATTCAGATACTTTTGAGAAGATATGGATGCTTTTCCAAGATCTTCTGACAAAGTAATTATTAAAACAGAGACCAGATGAGGCCTTAAAAAGACAATATACTATATTTCAGACAAGATTGCACCTCAGTTTTTCAAATAATATCATAATTGCAACATTACTTCATTTCTTCTTTTAACATGCTGACAATTTCCAGCTAGCCCACGTGTGAAGGTTTTTTTGTTTTTGTATTCTAGCTTAAAGAAATAAAAGTCAGTAATTTATTCAGCGCATACTGTATATGTCTTTTCACCTCCAATTGACTAGATCATTAATAAGTTAAAAAAAAATTCTCTCTGACCATAATTATTATCCTCGTGAGGGATAAGTGATTCTTCAGAGCTTAAGTGTTGCTAGTTCTATTAAAAAATATACCATGGTATGATTTCTTAATGTGTTGCTACTTTCGCAATTGGACCCTATGCAGTTATGCCTTCAAACTCTTCCCTCTGTTCCACAAGGTGGTTCTGTGAGCTTTAGGACCTCTGATTGAAGACAAACTGATATAAAACCCCCAAACGGAGTTGTCTTCTGTTTAATCCGCCTCCCCCATCGTATGTCAGGGGTCTGGTAGATCCGATGTATCCACTATGACTTTAATAAAAATAGTATCATCTTTAATATACGTTCCATTCTCTAGCACAGTTTGAGCCACAAAGACCGGGCAGCCAGACGCAATGTTCATTTCTCCAGTTGGCTTCTTGAAACTGCTGCTGTTTGGATCTGGCTTGAAAGCATCTCCTAAGTGGCGTCGAGACGGTCCCTGATCCATTAGCATGAGAGTCACTTTCTGTTTAAACGGCCAAGGAAGCAAAGCATCGTATTCTCCACGCATTATGACAAAAAACAGCGACAAGTGCGTCCCCTTTCCCATGCCATCTCCATTAAGGTAGACTCTGGCACACATCTTGTAGCCAAAGTATCCAGTATAAAAGGGCTGGCTGTACAAGGACAGAGTCTTCCCCATGACTGCCTCTTGCTTCCGACGCTTGTAATCTCGAATTTTCCAAATTAGTACCCCGTTGTAACTGGCAGTTTCTAACACCTGGAATCGGAGGTCCATGTCAGCCAGCCGAATATCATGAACACTCAGCATCTGATCATGTCTGCTCAGCTGTGTCTCTAGCAGGCCTGTTAGGAAACAGAAAGGACGAGGGTGAGAGAAGCAGCTTTTTCTAAAGACTACCAAAATCAATTTCCAATGCTGCTATTGTATATGACAACATTTTCTTCCCCAAGATCCAACTTGCATTCGGTCACCAATGAAGCTGTTTCCACCGGCAACAGTTTGCCAGCTGGTATCTAGGTTAACTAGGATTTTTAGAAACATGGGTGTTAATCATACAAGCAGTGAAAGTCAAACATTCGAATCATCCAACACAAATTTTGTCTGGTCACTAAGTAATATAAATACAGAGGCTCCCACTTCTTGAGAGGAGACTTGGCAGCACTATCTGTAGATTGCTATTAGCGGTGAAGACCTTGGAAGTGGTCACACATCCCACATAATCCCTCTGAAATTCAGAAGCACCACTGGTCACTCAAAATATTCTTCTTGGACACTACTTGTCTCAGAAGTGTAGTGCTGTTACCTGGCCTAAAGCTTACCATAAAGAACACAGAATTCAAGCTTAGCTCATGCGTTATACCATCACTTGCTCAAGTTTAAAACCAGCCCTCCCTCCAATGTCCCCTTTCCCAAAGTTACTCTTTGTCCTTGCACACTGGCAAAATCGGCCAACATGTAATACTGAGAAGCAGATGAATTCCTAAGGCAGGTTTGCTTTATACAGATCTATTTAAACACTCAGCTCTATGCCCCTATCTTGTAAACGCTTACATATGATCTACACTGTCTTGCTGAACTCCAGTTTTCCCTTTATTCAGCAAGGATGACAACCTTATTCTCAAGCAGATCTCACAGTTTTCTTTGGATCAAATATACCTCTGTAACAGATACCAGGACAGGTGGTTTCAGGTGGATAACAGTGTTGATCCATTCATGGGGGAGAAGAGTAATAAAAGAAGACTTGTCAACATACCGAGACTATATTTAAAGAAGCTGCTGAAAGCTATTAGCTGTCAAAGATCAGCTGGGAAACTATTTATAATGAACTAACATTGTAATCAAGACAAGGGTCAAGAAAACAAAATAAGAGGCAAGAATCAAGCCTAAGAAACAGTGTGGAAGCAAAGCCACATCAAAGGGATCATGCAGTTTCCTATTAAATCAGAAGAATCAGCATTACTGATGGTTCCACATAAAAATCACAATGGGAGTGCCATTCAAAGTGACATAATTTTTCTCTTGACAGCGCTGCTGAGTACTTCAGTCCATTGCACTTACACTTACTTGTATTTCGAGCTCCTTGCCCTGCAGTTTTATCAACACTTTCCAGCTCAGTCACTCTGTTCTGGAGGGATTCCACACTGCTCTTCATGCTGTCAGCCTCCTCCCAGTTCTGTCGGAAGGGACGGATTTCTTTGTCCAGTTCTTTCAGTTTCTCTGCTTGACTGTCTATCACTCGCTTTATAAAACAGTAAGTTATGAGTTAAAATAACAGACACACATTAATTTATGCTAATTAAGCAAGAATTATATATCAATAAGAAGATGCATTTCCAATATAAACAAGTTTCACTGAAGTAAAATATTTTATTCACACAAACCTTGAGAATTTAGAGGAACAGCCCAAGTATTTACAAAACACAGAAAAATCATTTGTGCTGCACAGGTATTAATATTAGAGCACTACCAGAATTAACAAGGGAATTACTTAAAAAAGAAGTTAGTGTGCTCTTATCTCAAATTTTTCAATGCAAGAACAGTGTTCTAAATGTCTCAATATGTATTGATATTATGGGCTGGTATTTGTTGGGTTTCATGTCAGAGTACTTAAGCACCAAATTATGAGCACAACTTACCATGGTGTGAATCAAGTGGCTACTCATGTGCATGCATTTATCACTGGGTAACGGCACAATAACTTACCCCTCCACAGAAAAGCCATCAGTACTCTTGCACGCATGGAGCGAGAGTACGTGTACGTGCAGCTATAGCGGCATTAGTGAGCTCCTAGCTCCCATAAATAAGTTATCAAAGCCTAAGTTCTTACGTGCCCATAACCACTGCAGAAGCCCATAAGAGTGTAAGCAAAACTACCACCTCTGACCCCTTAAGCACTTCTAAAATTCCCACCCTTACTTCCTAAATTGAATAAGCCACACGTCCTGAAGGTGCTTGCTAGTTGGGTCTTTTTAAGAAAGCAAAGGAAAAAAACTCAGTTGGTTTTGAAAAGACATGAGATATAATACTCAAGAAAAAAATACATACATAGAAAGGCTGGTTTTCTCCAGAGGAGAGACACTGCAAGCACCTCAGTATATTACAAACATACAGGAGAATATATTTCCCAGTCTACCTCAAATCTGATGCAAGAAATACATAGCGCTTTACATTATCACAGCTAATTTGAACTAGCAGGAATTTTAGCCAGAACCCCATATTCAGTTGTGAATTTCAAACACCACAAATATTTGAGACAAGAAACTACTTTTGCTACCACCTACAGTTAAATTCCAAATCTAACTTCACAGAGCCAACATGTGTAAAAAATTATTTTTCACGTTTTGGAAAAAAAAAAAAAATTAAAAAAGGAGCAGTGGAGTATAAACCCAGAAAATAAAGTTAGTTTGCATTTGCCTTCTGGTTAGCCATGTGGATTTAATGTTCCCCACTGATGGGGAAAACCCTTCTGCTTCATGCAACCTTCATTTCCCCTTTTAGATATTTGCTTTTAATCATGTGGCTTCAGTTACAGACTGAAAGTCTGTAGCAATTAATTGAAGGCTGTCAATTTGATAAGCCAGCTAGCAAAATCATGTTTAGGAGTGTTTTATTTTGTTGTGTCTCAAAACCACTGAGTAATCTAACATATTTCAAGATTAACTATTTATTTCTATGTTGGTGTTTTAAAACAAGCTCATACATCTCACTTGGAAGATTATGACTTCACAAAGGAAAGCTGAGTAGTGAATCATAAATGCACAGGCATGGTCTAATTAAATAGATTAAGCAACTTGCCTGGATGTACTAATCATCAGCTACCACCCCAGTCACACCCTCTCGCTGATGGCAATCAGAAAGTAAAACAGGGAAGGGCTTTAGCTATACATATATACAAGGAAACACACCGTGGAATGGCCTGAATGAATGTTGTAAGAGCAGAGCCACAAAATCTGGCCATTAGCTCATGGTTAGCATGCAAAAGTAAACTCAAGGTGTGCCCAAGTCAGATCTTTTCCCTCTACTCACAAAACAGGAACTCTCCAAGGCAAGAACAATGTGGTCAAGGGTTTGTACAGTGCCTCACACAGAGATGCTCTAATTTCCAACCGGGACCTCTCGGCATTAAAGCAGTATCAAACAAAATGAATAAATACATTTTTAAATGAACTGGGAAAACAGTAAAGATGCAGAAAAATTGCAAGTTAGTCTTCTTGTGGAGGAAGTTTAGTAAAAGTTGTCACTAGGGACCAACTTCTCTCCATCAACCCCTGTGCAACATTCTACCTCTGTGCAACATTCTACCTCTGTAGACGGTACAGCCAATTCTGCTTTTAGCTCCTACTACACATCAGCAAACATGTAGTATTTCATCTCCCTCACCTCTTCATGGGAATTCAGGAGATACAGAATAATCAGGAACAGACTTGTATTCCGTTTTTAAAAAGCAGTGGGACCTCTATCTTTTTACCCTACAGGGAGTCAACCTCCCTCATGCTGGGAGATAACTTATGTACTAAATCTGAATTTAATGCAGCAGTGGAGAATTTCACTCTGAGATCTCTAATTATTCCATTAGAAAGCACACAGATGTCTCACACTGTACTCATAAATTTTCAAGTAGATATCAATTTTCTGCATGCACTCTTTATTCTAGCAACTGACCTCTCCAGATCATTAATCCAGAGTTATATGCCTGGAAAACCATCGAGGGCTCTTCTTGATGCTGATTTTCATCTAGGTTTTGTTTGCTATTTCCAACAAACAATTTCCAAAATTTTGGCAGTATTATTACTAAATTAATTTAGAAAACATCATGGGGAACTGAAGAAAGTTGTATTTGGAGTTCTGTCTCTTTCAGGTACTCCTAATGGACCTTTCCATTGCAACTGAGAGCACAAAACAGGAAAGCTGAAGAACATACTAGAAAAGGAACCAAAGGTAGTACTGATTGGGGAAAACAAATCATCCCTCTTCCTTTGAGGGAAGGAATACGTTACCAATCAAATCATTCTATAGTCATAAGGTCATTGTTTCTTTCGTCTTTAAGTACCTCATGCCCACGCTCAGCTTAAGATTTAAATGTACTGATATGCTTCCATGGTCTCCTAAGACAGACAGGATGCTGTCTCGTGCAAAGCTCCTTTGCACAAGGCAGAAGTCAGAAGAGCATCACATACTCACTCTCTTGGTAAAAACATTTTCCCTAGAGACCCGTATATAGAAAAATCAATCTGAACCAAAACATCTCAAGGTTGAGGCTCCTGCCAGTGCCCAGACACTGGTGCATCTATCGGTTGTGTTAAATGCTTCACTGTGCAGGTGGTGGGATCAGTGAAACAGTTGTTCTCAAGCTGAAGGAGGTTACAAGACAACTAATACTGAAACTGCACTAGAAATTACTAGCATGCACAGGACTTGGGTGACTAAGCAAATAACAACCCAAACTGGCTAGTTCTACCCTGGAAACACCTGTGGCTCTGCATGGCCATGGCTGCTCAATGCAACCCAGGAAAAGAATGGCTCGCAACAAGTAACTAACTCCTTCAAATCCTAGGAGGCAACAGGAGGAGGCTAAATCATACTGTCTGGGGAAAACCAAACTGAGGTGTGTTTCCAGGAATTCCTTAACAACCTGACTGAACCAGGAAGGAAGTGGAAGGATAAGGTTGCAATCGCTGTAAAACACGGTTTGGCTCTAAAATAACTACTCTAAAATAGCTTGAAAAAGTAGGAAAGAGGAGGAGGGGAAAAAAAAAAGGAAAAAAAAAAAACAAATGGAAAACCACACATCTTCTCCAGTGCTTATTACTACCAAAAAGCTACCTGTTGGAATCAGCCAACCACATTTGGTTTGTTGTTTGTTTTTTTTCTAAACATAAACTATTTGAAAATTGATTTTGCTAACACTGTTACAGCTTGAGGAAATCAAAGATATTGCAATCTGTCATCAAGACAATCATGAAAAGCTCTGCTGTATGTTTTTTTCCATTTCCCTCTCATCACTGGTTATTGAGACAGCATGTGTTGTAAAAACCCCAGGCTTACAAATTAACTTACCTCCTGGTAGATTCAATCAGCAATATCAATACATAAAAGGATTAGCTTCCCTGTGCAGAACGCAACATCGTATTAAGCATGCAGCCATATCCCAGACTGTCATCAGGCCAAATAACCACAACTAAGGGAGGCTAAACTGGTTACTATGTGGAAAGGAGTAAGTGCTGTTGCTGAACTTAAAGGTTTCCTTACAAACCAACACTGAGGGTCCCAAAGCTCTGAGCTCTTGAATGTGCTACCCTCTGAATTCTAGCACTCCAGTTTGGGTAATTTTATCTTTCTTGAGTATCAACAGTTGCGGTTTAATATGTGAAGCGAATATAAAGTGAAAAAGATCATTTTATTTACATTCCTTTTAGCTAGATGCTAAAGCAGGTATCTGATAGTCTAGCAGCAGACACACCACATTAATGTGTAACGGACACCGTCACAATAGCTTGCTAACTATCTCCTGAGGGTTCCCTAATTGCAGTTAGTATCACGCAAGCTAACACAAATTCCCAGCATCCACATTCCAAGTCAGCTCTGAATGCAAAGCAAAGAATTTCAGCTTGGGCTCAGCACCACGTGGGCTAGTGCATCCAGAGGATTTCTAGTCTGACGCTGGCTTGTGGCCAGATGATTCAGTCCAAAGTAAGAAACTCAGACCTACTGGCAAAGCAGTAATTAGATACATTTTCCTCAGAAGGGGGACAACAGAAACATGGATTTTAGAAAAGTGTATTCAAATACATAGTACTACGTTTGGATTAATTCCACACCAGACTGATCTCATTCATGATTAATAGTTTTTTAAAATACCAGCAAGTAGGAAGGAGATATACATCATCCATACGACAGTTTTAAGGTACTAATCTTGTGCTCCAGTTTGACAGCAGTTCTTCAAGCAGTTAATTTTTGCAGAGAAGAAAAAATAATGAGGATTATTCTTTAGATGCAATTTGTAATTTTGTTTTCAAAGTCTTTCCTTTTTAAACAGAGGGGACTGTTTTAGCATAGGCTAGGCAACTGCAGTGTTTTAGAGAAGTATTTTACTCCAACAAACACAACAAGCTACTGACCAGAAGAAAAAAAAAATCAATTAGAATAGCTTGAGAAGACGACAAACTCTTTCCCCCCCTTTTTAATTAGAACACCTCTACTTCACAAGTGTAAAGGCACAGAACAGAAGCTACTACCATTTCTGCTTTAATGGGGAGATTCTAAATTTCTTACCTGTAAATGAAGTATTTTAGATTCATTATTCCGCAGCATTTCCTTCTGTCTTTCAATTTCTATTTCAAAGCTACAAATCTGATTATGTAAAGTTTGTATACTCTTGTTCTTTTCCAAACTTTCATTCTGGAGCAAGGCCACCTGGAAAAAATTCTACAATTACTCCTGCCAAAGTTTATTAAAAATACCTATAACTTTGTTCGTTTAAAACTATCTTATACACAGAAAGGGATGAGATCCTAGTAAAACCTCTCTCCATGTCTTGCAAATAAACAAACACACACACCCCATCTTCTGATAGCTACTTTTGCACTTCCACAGCACAGTATTAGTACAACTTTGGTGAATGGAAGTGCAGATTGGATACATAAACAGCGAAAGAATTTCTGTCTAAGTGTAATCTTTTCTTTATTCAGCTTGTTTAATGGCTTGGTTTCCTGGTTGCACTAACTGACTTGGGAGTTGCTTGGGAGTTTAAAAGAAACAACCTGTTTAGCTCTACATCAGTGTTAAGAACAAAGGGCCTGCACAGAAGGGATACCAGAGAAATAGTCAGGAAAGGGAAAAAATCTTCCCCACCTACTTCAACCTTACTATAGCAAATTATCTGCATGGGATTGGCTTGGCTTCACAGAATGCGATGGTGATGGAAACTCCTGAGATGAGTGAATACAGAAGGGATCCGTGCATTTGAAGGAAAAATCCAGTGGTGCCTACCAGAAGGAAAGACTCAAGAGCTACAGGCTGCAGATTATATTCTCTCTCTGTATTGACATTTTATTAATTCATCCATTAGTGACTCGTTCTGATTTTAAAACATGAGCCTTGTTAAAAGAGTATCTTGTATTATAACTCCTTGGGGACAAAAGCAGCACAGTAAATGTTCTCTGTCACTCTATTTTGTGCTCTGCTCATTAATATCATTTGGGGAAGGGGCTTACTTTGTGGTGGTGGGTTGCTTTTTAAATAAGAACCTCATTTTTCCCCAGGCAAGATTATTGGCTGCAAAACCAGAGAAACACATTTGACACAAAATGACATTTGGACATGTCCTGACCAGTTCCACAGATAGATCTTTATATGGGTAAGAAGCTGCATCATTTTTGGACCCTTGAAAAATCTGGTAAACATTCCACATAAAGACCAATTACTTAGACACTTCATGTTCCCAAATAAAACCCACAGCACCACCCTCGATAAAAGATGCTAGTTTGAGGTCTAGCCATTTTTGTACCTCTGATGTGGGTACCACTGTGGAATTCCACCACCTTAACTGCCCTCTAATCAACCATAATCAGATCACGTACATGTCACTGCAACCCTAGACCCAAGAAGCTGTCTGTTTAGAATGGCAAATCATTTCAATTTCTCTTACTAGTCTAAACTAGACACAGGACTGCCAAAGTCCACAGGCATTCAGCAGGTTTATCAGACATGGGTCCCAAAATATAGATGCACTATAATGTATGTGCATATCTACTTTTCACTACAGCATAGCACGTGTGCATAGACACACATAAATTAGTTCTGCCTTTTATATACAGAAAAACTCTCAGAAGAGGCTCAACAGAATTGAGACAAAACTAATTTTGCCAGTGCAGAGAGAGAAACAATCTTGAAGAAATGCATGCCTAGGTACTAGAGAATATTTTCAAGAACAGGTTTAAATTTAAGCTAGTACTTCTGCCTCCCACATATTTCAGATCTGCTGGGTAGCCACTTTAATTTTTTGCATTCTCCTTTTCCTTAATGAATCAGAGTTCTTTAGTTAATTGTGATCTTTACATTCCCTTTTTCTCATTGTTTCCTCCCCAGGCCTCCCAATCATAAGGCAGTTACACTCCGTGTCACTAGCATTACATTTCCATTTTCATACAAGTTATAAAACGTGGGCCTGTCTTGTACTGAGATTTTCCACACAGTTCTACAGAACACAAGAAAAACATAATTATGTCCTGCAGCCCTTAATCACACAGAACTGCCCGTGCTAAGTCAGTAATTGTAGTTTAGCGGTAAATTGTGGAGTAAGAAATCTCTAACACTAAATATAGTTTCCTATTTGCATTTGGCATGAATCTTTGGAATCTGAGTTTAAAAGACAGAGTAAAGGAAACACAGTATCTTTTTTACAAACTGCATCTATCAGCTTCCTTTACTTCCTTGTCATAGCTGAAATATTGCTAGGATAAAGCATGCTCTTATTCAACAGTTTTTCAAATTAAGCTATTGCTTAATATTGCTTACTATGGAAGCAATGGAAGAAACCCTTACAACACAGAAAACTGGATTAAAACAGACAAGTCCTATATACTTTAGTCACAGACTAAAAGAGAAAAATGAGTTTATACTACATTTCTTTGAGAATGTGATGAAGCCACAGAATTATGTCCAAGTCATTATTTCCAACGTCACAAAACCTGTGGGAGTTCAGTTGGCAAGTTTGTCCCATCACAGAGTGAACAAAACATCAAATTTTAATTCGCCCCACAGAGTTTTGATTCAAGATTTTACATTTAACCTTCTCTTACTACTCTGTCAACAGCACCATTCAAATACCAGACTTGTAACTTAGCACCAGCTTTGCAGCTTCGAAGACTTTCGGTTTGCGTACTCCACAAACGTTACTGAAACGTGGTGACTGGGAGAAGGCAACTTCTCCTTTCCTGTCCGTACATATCACAGCGTGTACCCCAAATGAAAGCTTGACCCTCCAGAAACCAACAAGGCTTCCACTGACTTCAGCAGGGCCAAGAGTTCTGTGATACTCATCAACTAAGATCACTTTGCACTTTGTTCTTCAGTGCATCGATTAACTTTTTCTCAGAGAGGAGAACAACAATGAAGTTACAAATCATTTTGTTACCCTTCTCTAGAATAAAGTCACTGACATATGATATGTGGTTAGCTATTCTGGTAACTTGGCACGGTCTTGGGATTTCCAGTGATTCAACTCTTTATTATGAATAGGACGGAGTCTACAAAGCAGGAAGTGAAAAGAAAAAAAAAAAAATGGACAAACAATGATAAGCAGTTATGGCCTAAATGAAAGTTAAAACAAAATTTGAACATAAAAGAGTAGTAAAGTGTATTTTCTCTTAACTCTATAAGAGACAAACATAGAACTGCTGGGCATTTTTTAAATGACAAAGCACCTCTCAGGACACTGACAAAAGGCAGAACATGATCTATTCTGGAAGTCACAGGGAATGCCATCTTTTCCTATGATGTAGAATAAATTGTATAGTTTTAATCAGAGTAATGAGAAAAAGACCTAAGGACATGAATTTGTATTGGTTAAAACTGAAAAATGTACAGTGCCTACATTAACAGAGAGACTCAACTGCAAAAGCAAACTTAAGTATTGCTATTGGTCATCAAACTCAGACTTACACATAGAGTAAAAATTCTATCTAATAAAACTACACTAGACCTTTCCCAATGGTAAGGGTCAATGGTTTCCTTACAGGGCTTCACATTCAAAAATAAGCAGTCCAGAGACAAAGATAATAATAAGGAAATAAAATAATCACAATTCGCCGTCCCTGTTCTGCTTTAAACCTACACTCCCTGCAGCTGCAGGACCCTGCTGGAAACCTAAGCACAAGAGATCACTGTAGCCCAGGAAGGGAATATGCTTTCTAGACAGAGATTGTTAAACTCCAGCTCACAGTCTGCTGTGAGATGACAGAAGTCACAATCCACACATACCGTAACTGCCACTGAGCTTACACTGGAGCTGTTACTCTTATTTAACTCATTCTAGAAAAATCCAAAGGGGCTCCTGACTCTTCTACCTACATTTGTAGAATAGTTTAGTAACTCTGGGATTCTTCCTCTCCTATACCCCTCTCCCCACCCCCCACCCCTCCCCAAAAAAAAGCAGCAGCATTATTTTAGTGGCTATGTAAAACTTTTTCAAAAAGATTTAAGAAAATGGTGATTTGTGTGATTCGTGTTTTTAAATCAAAGCTTTAAATCTTTAAATCAAATCTTTAAATCTTATTTGCAGAACAGATGGTTAAGTCATTCCAATGATTCACAGGATCATGGCTGATATGATTTCCAGCATCTCCCAAATCCCTATCTAAAACCAGGAGTCCCAAGTAAGCACTGCAACATGAACTTCAATCTGGTCTAGCATTAAAGCAGAAATCATCATGCCCAAGAGTTACAGTACGCTTAATTTAATTAACCTTTGCAGGTCATTAAGTTTGGAGAGCAGGAACAAAAAAATAAATAAAATAACCAACCATTCTTTTACAGGGTATTTCTAATAATGTTATCTATGGAAAAATACTGAGGTAGTAAAAATACAGCTCATAGTGCTGCCATAGCTTTCTGAACTCTCCTTTTGTCAGAAGGCAGCTCAGAGAGGAAATTTAATACTGGACTGTTTATCTACGTGAAGAAAGTATTTTAATTAAGTTACCAATGAGGAAAATTGTGTATGGAGTTGCGAAGCCAAGTGTCTCACAGCATTTTATTATAACAAAGGTACCAGATATGCTAAATGGGTTGATTGCTTTTGGAGCCTACTAGTGCTTTAGCTGTACTGTTGAACAGCTGTTAAACAGAAAAAAAGCGCTTCTTCCAGTACTTTTATATGATTTAAAGAAATCAATGAAAATTAGAAGTGAGTAGAAGATATACCTTATTTTCTAGAGCATTGCTCCACTCTTTCAATAAGTTAACATGCTGCACTGCTGAGCTGGCTTCATGTGCTTTAATTTGTTGGTTTGTTCCCTGTGACAACAAAGAATTTATACATTTTAGCCAATTCCACTTCTTTTAAACCTACAAAGAAAGAGTATATCAAGACATCGAACCAACACTACATATTTTGGTTCACGGATGCATGTTGCAGAACTGTAGAGAGAAGGGAAATCTACTTGGGAATTTACAAACGTCAGGAATACATTTAATATAGCAAGTGTTTTATACAACTGCCATATATCTCCATCCAGCGTGCTTGATAACGTCAGAGACAATAAAGATGAACAAAATTTACAAAACGAATTGTATTTTAGAGTCTTCTATGTAGCTTTACACTAAATAAAGCACAATAAAACTCTTGAGTCATATAAAACCTAAACCGTCCAATTCCCCAAACCATAATTTAAACTTCTGCTGTGTTTCATGAACAGCTTCATAACCATTAAATTCTCCCTCAGTTGAGTATTAAAGACAAATATTTAAGATAAATTTATCATCACTGGAAACTGCCAGCTTTATAAACTACTTTGAGAGATATCACAATGCCTAGTTTGTCATCCTAAGATGTTACCGTGATTGCTCTATGACACTCAGATATGCTGCCTCTGCACAACCTATAAATGCTGTTACAAATAACCACTATATAAAAAGTTTACAGAACACACATAGATCATATACAGAGTACATAAGATGCAGACCACATTGCTTACTTCATTTGTAGCGTGTTGCATTACACCTACTCCAGTAAGTGTGTTGCAATGCAGTGTGTATTAGCTTTGATGGTAGGTAAGCTGCCAAGCAACTGACAGGGTTTCAATGATCCTCAAAGTATGTACTCTATATAAAATACTAAAAATATATATGTGGATATATGTACATATATGCACACATATACATACATAAAATGAATGGCAATACATACGACATAACGGTGGGCAGGGTTACAGCATTGATCAGTTCTACCACTAAGAGCATTACTGTTAACACTTAAAATAATTAATGTTTGTTATTTAAGAACCTGGAAATACCTGCAGGAAACGGTTTAGAGAAGTGTTGCTGCTTACAGTTCTAATTTCTTTCAGTTATCATTGCCTAACAAAGGAATCGCACTATCTGATCAACTCTTTTTTTTTTCCTGTCAGCAGTTTCTGAAATTTCCTGACTAATCTCTTCATTATAGAAG
The DNA here is from genome assembly GCA_020800305.1 of Porphyrio hochstetteri. NCBI lineage: Eukaryota > Metazoa > Chordata > Aves > Gruiformes > Rallidae > Porphyrio > Porphyrio hochstetteri. The sequence continues at coordinate 59,766,721 of CM036908.1, read as the reverse complement.
CATCCAAATTCCCCAAGATAAATGCTAAGGGAAGCAGAATGTTGGAAGAGACTGGAATAATATCACTGAAACCAAACAGTCTGAGGTTTGGCTTTTTAAATTGTTTTGTTTTTTTAAAAATCTTGCAGGGATTACCAGGATTAATATCTAACCTTTTTGGTTTCTTTTAATAAATTTCATGCTATGCTTTGATTATACACCTGTGTGCACACAGACATATGAATGCACATAAAAATACATGTTTTAAATGTGCTAACCTATGCTTAACCTTAATAAAGATATTGAGACACACAAATGAGAGAAAATATAAACATACTTAGCTCAAGAAAATAAATACTTTAATAGCAATAACTGAAGTTAGTGGCCTATTTTCAGAAGAACAAAAGTGACTTTCCTCTTATTCTAAGTTTAAAAAGCTCTTCAAATGTATCATCTTCCTATTCCAACAAGATGCACCTAATAACTGAACTCCCAAACCACTGGAGGAATGTGTGGGGTGGTTTTTTATTTTTCAAATGCAAAACCAAACATCTGCTGTGTAATCACTCGGTGCAAACGGATGCCTTTTTCTTAACCAAGACTAGATAAGTCCAGAACTTTCATGTCAAAGAGTTAGGTTCTATTTGCAGATTTTCATCAATGGGGAAGTATAATTGTTATATACTGACCTGAAAAGTGCAGCCATAACGCTTAAAACTACAGGTACTTGGGGCATTAATACATTCTGACAAATGTGCATTCAACTGCAATAGGAAAAAAATGTGAGTTTTGGCAAGAGACGTTTGCATGATAATGCTCAAGACATAAAGGGCACAGGTTATCAGGTTTGTATTGTGTGCCACTTGCAGAACATACAATACACGTGTGTATATTTTCTCCAGGCTGACCTAAAGTGCAAATACTGTATTTACACATATGTAAACCACACGCACATGCCGATACAGTATACAGTGTGATACACTTAATATACAGTGAAACTTCTACTAAAGACTATTTCAATAGGCAAGCCAATTTAAAAAAAGGAAAAACAACCAAAGTCCAAAACAAGAAGCACACACTCTACAATTATTTATATGATTTCATTTGACTTTAGTGAATTACTAATCTTTTCTCAACATGTGATTTTTTTTTTTTACTGGAGTTCTGAGCAAGTCTTAAGATCAGTTTCACTGTAGTAAAGTACATTTTTTCTAATCCTAATTTCACGAGGAACCAGTTTTTCAAAACATAACATGCAATTCTCCGTGCCTAAATTTAACAGTTAAATTACACAAAAAGGACTGAACAAGTACTGCATGAAACAGACAAAGAGGTTTAGAATAGGTACAGTTAAGTAACTTTAAAAAATGCAGTACACGGGGTTAAAACTGATTAGTAAAATGCCTGCATTTCTCCACAGATTGAGATTTATTCCAATATCTCTGATTATTGTAAACACAGACCACTTTTCAATTAAAAATAAACCAATTCACTGAAACATATAGATATATACAGACAGCAGCCATTGCAGCACAGAGGGCAGCAGCTGGATGCAAACCACCTAAAAGGTGGAGCAAAGAGCCATTTTTTGGCTAGTGCAACAATTACTCTCTCCAAAAACGGGATTTCCCACAAAGCAGACAGGAGCTAGAGTCTAGCTCCTCGGCTGGCATCGCTTTTGGGTTTCAAAATCTCACTTGAAATTCCCACACCATAAGCCTCACATGACTCAGCTCATCCACCTCCATGGAAAGAAGTGGTAAAACAGTTCTGCTTTGAATGTGTCGCTCTGGAACAGACAGGACAGGCTTTAAAATCTGATACCAATATACACTTATTATGCTCTAAACACGATTTGTAGAAATTCACAGGGTAGTTTCAAAAGACATGTGGTTCAGGAGAAAAAAAAAAGATAGGATCAAATAAGACACTTGTGGTGTAACAGGCTTTACAAGAATGCCACGTTTTCAACTTCTCAAAACTAGAAGTCTGCCAAAACGTTATGAATTAAACATGAAAAATTGCTTTTATTCTACAGTAAGATATTCACTGGTACACTACAGAATTTTCTCAAACTGTTAGGCAGGCATTTTCCCATTTTCTGCATTAGAGTCCTTGTCCCTAACCATGCAGATAATATATACATTTTCACAGTATCAGAAAAAAAATTAAGCAACATACAGCAACAGATGATGCAGGGCAAGATGACTGTTTAAAGTTCTGTTTCTTCCAATGGCTTCAGAACCCAATTCTGACTATGTGTAATGACCCAGGCTTCAGTGGGTCAATTCTTACTAGCGCTCAGATAAACCTCTTCTCAAAGTAACTGCTGAAATCAAGATTTAAGAATATGCCTAGAGTGCTCCAGAACCAGGATCTAAACTTGGAAGTGCGTGCTCATATAATTGGTTCAGTACACATATTTTCTCTTTTCTTAGGAGCTCGATTTCTCTTAACAGGTACAGTGTCTAGCATATATTTTATATTTCATTATTCTGAGGGGATAAAACTGCCCCAGTGTTTGGCAGGTAAATGCCTTATGTGCTTTGTGCACTATGGCATGACAAATAATTCACAAGCATAGCTGAGAAGTAGTACAGAACCAACTCAGGAAGTAAGCATAAGTGAAAAGAGAATAGCTTATCCTCAGAAAAGAAACCTAGTTTTCCTTAAGCGAGGCTTACAGAATGCCAAAGACTTAACTAAGCTCTTCCCCATCCTTGGTGAGTAAGTTCTATTTTTAGAAAAGACTAACACACACTTACTTTGGCACATGCTACTTACTCCCTTTTAATGTACAAGACCATGGATTTGTTCAAACAAGACAGGGTTTAATTTGTTTTATTAATCTGTCTGCACGCTTCTATACATTAAGAGAAAATTGTTATGTATTGTTGCATTTGGCTGTTGGAAAGTAGTACTCTCATAACCCTGTATCTTACACTATTTCTTTAGCTGTCAGTTACTATTTTCCCCAAAACAGATTTAATCATAATTTAAGCTCTTCCTTTGAATGATTCTACACATTTGTATGATTTTTCCCCTCTAGTCTTTACTAACTTTTGTCAATATGCACTAAATTTTAATTCTCTCTCTCTATTTTAATGTAAACTAAGTACCCCAAGATGCTGCTCTATTGAGATCAACAAATGCTTCAAATGAGGGAAGGGCAGGGGGGAGAGCTAGTAAAAACGAAAGCAAGGAAGACATGCTCTAATCTCGGACAAGCCAAGTGTAATAATGACACAAAACTAAAAAATTATTTATTTTTAAATAGTTTTTCGAGAAATCATTAAAAATATTTGAGTGTTATCACACTTAACTGTGTGGTAGAAAAAGCTTTTCCTTAGATCTCACATTTTAATAAGGAAATGGCTTCTGGCAAAATTCTTGCGAGATCTTACTAAAAAAGGATTTAATTTTTCAGCACGACACTGGGCATGACTTCTTACCTCACTCCTCATGAGTGTTTTAACACTACATTTATGAGGACACGAAACCATGACACACGGGCAGTCTGTATCTTCATGTTTCTACAGGGAAAAAAGCAAAGAAACCACAAATCAACTCTCACTCTTTAATTTACGAGAGGACTTACCTGCAGAGAAAAGCATCCTGCAACAATTAGAAATCTCACATGGTATTTTTTCAGTGTTTATCCCCATTGTGTAGAGTCACAGAACTGCAATTGCTCACACGTAAGGCTACATTTTCAACAGATATATTGATGTTCAGAGGCAAAAATAAGGGTTATCTTGTGTTTACCCACACAGAGAAAATCTATTTGCTTCCCATTTTATTGCTTTTACTTGGAGCAATGGAACAGTAATAAAACTCAAGTTTCCTTCCCCAGGAATCACTCACAAACATGGGCATCTTTAAGACTGAGCACAATCATTGCAGATGTCCTTTACAGTAAGGGTATATAGAGCATGGAAAAGCTCTTCAGAAGTGTATACTGTCCACTCTGAGCCCCTCCCTTCCCTATGTATAGATATTCTCCTTCCAATTCTTTTCCAATTTTGATTACCAAACATCTGGTACTAAGTCTCACTGCTATACACCCAAAGTTCAAGGAGCTGTTGAAATTTTATCATGAAGCCGGGAAGGCATTTTGAGCTGAACCAAGATGTCGACAGATACTTCAGCATAGCTGTTAAACACTATCACCGCAGGAAGGGAAGAACATAAAGCCCAAGCTAATGGAATTTACATTACTTCTCAGTTTTTCTCAACAAAATGAAAAATCCGGGGAAAAAAAAATAATTTCGTTTCATGTCAAGTGACATGTCCCATTCAATTCGAAACAAACTGTTTCATTTCTGGTACTTAAGCAAAGCAAAGGAAACAAAGGTTTAGATTTATGAGCTTGTTAGAAAAGAGAACAGATAGCAGGTTCTTTTTGCCCAGTAATTATGTCTACTTTTTTGAAAGAACAAGATGTAAAGTTGACCCAAGCTCTTCCATGTGAAAGGCCTTACACGCAGAACACTGTCCTCAATCTGCAAACATTTGAAAACATATACCTCCTCACTTTTAAAAACAGATCATCAGGTTCTGATATGATGTTCTGAAGAGAATAGCCTGCCATCCTCCTTGTTAGCACCAGTTCACTTGGTACAGCACATGTGGAGAGTCACAGTGACAGAATCCAAGGACAGGTACGCTGGAGAGGTGGGACAGCTTCCCAAATCATGGTGCTGAGGAACTGGCTTCAGTCCCTCCCCATCAGGACATGGATTCTCAACCAGGAGCCATGTTAACTGACATCTTTCCCCAGGGTAGCTCCTGTCCAGGTGACAGTTGGTATTCTAGCCCACAGGACCATTTCTGCTTAGAGTCAAGGACTGGAGCTGGGTCCCCTAATTCTGAACACATCTGTAATCATCTTGAAGAGAGACATCACACACTACCACACAGCTTTGGGAGCCTACTGCCCTATGAACTTCATCAATGATTTATCAATCTCAAAACTAGAAAAGCAACACTCCCTTCTAAAATTCCTTCCCTAACTTTGGCTTACTCTTCTCTAACCGAAGCAATCTGGCAAAGACTATGACATTGCTTCTTGGTTCAGGATAAAAAGGCAATGTGCAACTTCTTCTCAGTCCTCACTTTGCATCCAAGGGCCCACACACTGAAACCAAGGGGAGCCTTTCCAATGACGTCAGGACACACCAGAGTGATCCCATACCAGCAGCAGAACCCTCTTTGTACCCACCAGCTAAATTCACAGTCAAGCACACAAAGCCAAGTGCAGCATGTAACATGGGCAACACCCCATGCAGGGCACCTGGCTCAGCTGCAGGGAAGGCAGGATATGAATATGGCTCCCTATAAAAGCCAGTGCAATGCTGGGAACATGTCTGGTTCCCAAATAGTGACAAGGGAGCAACATGTCAATGTCTCATGTCTTCCCCAGTGCTTGTCCCAGTCAACTCAGCGGTATTTTGGACTACCTAGTCAAAACCAGATTGCCTGGGATGGGCTGTTTGTGGCCAGGGTGGGAGTGAAGAGCCTAGGCACTACAACATGCTGTCCTTCCACATCCTGATCATACTACTACTGCCCAAGCACAAGTTTTATAGAAGTGCTTCCAAGCAGTTCAGTGGAATATCCATGGAAAAATATAATAATTCAGAAGTATTTCAGGCTACAAACTTCTGTTTCAATGATGCACCATCTATATCTGCCAGGAGTTACAGGATAGAAGAAGGTAGCTTTGTAACCAAAAAAATGCCCCCAAAACACAAACTACTAAAATAGTTTAGTAAGAAATTAGGAAGTTAACTCACCTAGTGACAGTTCAGGCAAGACAAACATCATCTAAAAAATGTGTACTAACACTGTTAACTAAAGAGTCTGCCTCCAACAACGGGGATTTCCTACCCCACAGGTCATGGGATTCTATGAAGATATGAACCATACATGCTCCGGTAAAATTATTTTTGTTTCCATTTGCATACCTTTCTTCTCAGTACACTCCCTCTGTCTCCATTTTCAGTTCAAGTCACTGAGACCTGCTTCAGTCATTATTACATTAGGGAAAATTTTAGGCTACAGAAGCTAGAGACAAACTCAAGCTCTGGGTGACAAGTCAGAAGGAGCCTTTCATTCAAATGTAGTCGCATGAAGCTTCTGGGTCTCCTCACCAAAGTACAGTGAGGTAACATTTTATCAGAACACAGCAAATAAAGCCACATCTGCATTTCTATTATCACTGAACTTTAACAAATCTATACAAAAAGAAAAATTAATAGCAGTGGCCAATTACTAATCTTCCAATTCTGGAGTTTTCTGCACCCTTGAAGCAGCATGGAAACAAAATCGTCCTTTTCTATGTACTGAAACTTCTAAGTCAATGACAACATGAGAACATGTAATGCTCTTTGGAAACGTTTTCATTTACAAATACAGATTTGTTTAGAACTTTTAAGGGCGGGTGAATAGTGGTACTAACTTTAATACAATCAAAATAGCAGCATCTCAACATAAAACTACATTTTAACAAACCTCTTTAGCTCCCTAGATAAGTGAATTCTATTACCTCTTAAAACAACTCAGAATTCCACCACTTAAGATTTTGGAAGACATTTATTTCATTTACAAACACTCTATTCTGTACTTCAGATTACTATGCTATTCCTGTTTCTAACATGAAACACAGGCTTCACTATGAATCTGATAGACTAAAACTTTTCTCAGCTTCTGAGTATCTTGAAAGCTACCACTAGTTCAAAGATTTCATAAGTGTCAAATCCATCCACATCTGATAAAAGAAAGAGCTTTTAAACTAAAACAGAGCTCCATGTTCCTCAAAACGTAAGGACGGTTTCACTCTCAAAAATTTAACTACATTGCTCCTATAAAAAAGAAACTGCCTACGAGGAAACTGTGAGTATGTTGCTTAGATATGGAAATCCAGCTTGTACATCGAGACATATTTAATACTGATTTTGTCTGTTAAAACACTGCACGTTTTTTTAATGTCACTCTTTGCCTCACGTCAATTCCCAGCCTAAGGAAAACTCTGTGAGAACAGCACCCATAATCTGACTAAATACTGTTGCCCTTCTGTATCAGAATGTGCAAGGGTAAACACAGTGTAAACTTAATTTTCTCTGTGTATTTTCATAGTCACCTTATGCTAGGTAATGCACAATTATTGAAGTACCAGAGCTTGCACGTAGCCATTCAGCAGTAACCTAGATCTAAATCAGAACTTGGTGAGATTCTGCCTGTGTCTTTTTGTAATGACATCTCTGAGCAAGCAATGCTTATCACTGAGAACTTAATTTTCAATTCTGTTCTTTGTGTATTGTTTGTCAAGTTTCATATCACTCTTACTATACTAAGACAGTCTTAAGTCTGAGACTACCAAATGATGCAAACAAATTTTTTCTAATGTAAAAATTACAGCAAGAGAGATTCAGGATAATCCAGTTTGATGTGAAATAATGAAAACACAGTCAAGTTACAATTCTGTGTGTAAAGTAAGTATGCCTTTCTCAGCCTCTGTTCTGTACTTCCAACCAACAACATGCTGCTTACCAGACAACCTACCTGTATGTCAACAACAGCAGTAACTGACTTGGCCTGTCACGTACCATTGCTTGTTATGCTAAGGCACAATTTGGTTTTAATTGTTTCTTGCCTCTCCTAACAGATCAGATGGCACCCAAGAAGGATTATACAGACAGATTCTGTTTCTCCACTCAGTTGCTATGCTTATGCTTTTCCTGCACATTTAATTGCTGTGATGGTGGTTGCATTATTTATATCAATTTAAGCAAAATAAAAAAGCACAGCAGCAAAAATTACTTTATTGTAAATATTCTGCACTGGGTCTGAATCTTTTTGAAATGCAGTATCTGAACATCAGGGGGAAAAAAAAGCACTTCCCAGTTACTGCAGTAGCTGGTGTTTTTGTAGCAAAAAAATATTTTGAAAGTCAGCCTATTTTCTTTCTTGACTTACTAATGCTGGCCGAGAGGCCAAGCATCTGCTGGCAGCTACACAGAAATACAACAGTTATTATTCCACATTCACGTATGGAATCTCGTTCTATATACACAAGAAAATACTGCACCTGCAACATAATCATTGGGACTTGGCTTTTACAGTATTTACAGGTTGTCTCCCGGTATTTACAGGTCTTCTCTACATGGTCTGGCAAATCTTTTCTCAGTATTTTTTCTTTGCAATCAGCATGACGACATGGGAGTTCTTCAAACTGACAATCAGTTTTCAAATGCATCTGAAAGATTAAAGAGGAAAAAAAAATAGTCATGCCAACTAAGTTTTGTGCATATCTTCTACCCATCGAGACATCCCACATCAAATAACTTCAGAACCAAAGGAAGCCAAGTCATTTTGTGCACTATATTGTGCAAGAGCAAACACTAACAACTCTGCCCAGGAACACGTTTCCAACTTTACATTCTATCTAACTAGGCAGCAGATTTCATCATAATACGGATGTACACAAGCTACTTTCACACTAAAATAATTCACTACAGTCCAAAATTCCACACAGCCTATTTAAACAGAAAGAAAATGTTCTTTTTCAAGGTATATTATTCTGCATAAACATAGATGCTGCTTTAAGTTGCTCTGAATGAACAATCTCAGGTACTTAAGTTTAAGTTTAAAGTTAGGTACTTAACAGCTCACCATGTATAGCCACCCCTTCTGACTGTTAAATTACTGGCTATGTTATGCCTTCACAAAATAAAGCTACAAGTCTGGAGAAGCCAAAGCTTTAACCACAGGCATAAACCACCACTCACATGAGAGGATTAAGACTGGTTAATAAATAAAAAATTTGACTCCAAACCACACCAAAACAGAATTAAAATTTCTCACATTTGTAAAGTGTGCATTAGGATTTCTCCCGATTTTGGTTCTCCATCCAGGTCTCATTTGCTTCACGCATTTACATTTCTGAGCTTTAGTGACACACGGTCACTTGATTTTTGTCTACAAGCCCCTATAACTCATTGAAAAGCTGAGTTTCAGAACAGTTTAACTCTATTCTGATATTTATAAATCAGATTAAGCACTAATTTAAGCCATGAAATGGACTAGGGTTTTAATTTGTAAGATTTCTTCTCATTGTTTAACTCGAAAGGAAGCTTATGATCATGTTAGATTACTTACCAGTAATTGACCCAAAGACAGTTGTTCTTTACAGCCCTTGTTTTCATTTCTGCAGTATATCTGAAGGGCAAGCAGTTCTCTCCTGCAACAGTTATCTTTAAATACCTGAAAAATTTAAAAATCACTTCATTTTAGAAATTTGAAAGCATCCATGGACATGCAAGTACAAATGAATTAGAAGCCATGCAGCTTGGTTTCAGCAGTGTCATTTAATTCTAGCTTTATGTGCCAGAAAAAATCCTACCATTAAATTTTTCTTCAACATGCACACCACAGATTCCTCCACTACAAAGCAGCCCAATGACAGAGAGTATTTGGACAGATTCTCTATTACTGTTTCATTTTTACTATAAATATAATAAAGGGAAAGGTACAAGGAAGGACTACATTTTTTGCTATTCACTTGCCAATAATAGGCTACATAACCCTCTACATTGCTTGGGAATCTGGTCTATTTGGCACAATACTGTAAGACAAAAAAGAGCTAAAGCAAAGCAGTTCAGAGAGAAAAGATTTCACGGAAGGCAGTCCCACAATGACTAGACTGGTTAGTTGGAACCTACTTGCACTTCAGTGGTAAAACAGAATTAAAGAAGTATTCTGGGGTCTTAGGCTGGAGGAGATATATTATTTTGCAGATAAGCAGCTTTAATCACCTCTCCATTTTAATGTTTATAAGCCTCACCAGCACTTTCTATCTATAGTAGAACTGTAAGAAGTTAGAAATGGAGAGCTCACTATTTGCTTTTTTCACCTTTTATGGGTGATACCCCATAAAAGATAAAGAGGTAATGTAACTGTGCTCTCAAGAAGCCCCACTGTTAAGGGCAGGACCTGGGGATGAGGTTGCTACTATTTTGAAGTTGAAAACAAAGACCTCCTAGTTCCTTCCTGACCATTAAGAAATACCAGGAGCCAAGCCCAACCTATGACTACTCCTCTGACAAACGGAGTTCGGTGTTACTTCATACACCGTGGGAACACTGCAATTACAGAACTGTTCTGCACTGAACAGCTGCAACAAAGAATTATTACCAGACCTGTTCATGGTTAACTGTGCATCTATGCCCAGTATCAGTGAAGAAGGAAGTGCTGTAACTGCTTTAATCTGATCTCATCTGCCACAGGTCACCAATTTCTGTTTACTTTCCAGAGGCATGTGAATTTTAATGGATCAACAAATCTAACTTAAATAATCAATTTGCCAGTACTGTAGTATTTTTCCAAAGGAATTCACAGGGTTACTAGGTACAGTTTTGCTGACTGAAGAAGGTAATTTTTTAATGCAGTTTTTCCAAGACTGCCTAAAAGCTCTCCAGGGATTTTGGATACCAGCATTCTATGGGAAGAGAGATGTTTCCAGTTTCATGAAAATCCCTGACTTACAGAGTCAGTCTAACGTGTATTTAATATACACTGATCTTTTCATCCTCCTCCTGTTTTAGGGGTATTTCATGTGTCATAACAAATATATGTATTTATGTATATTGGGAGCTAGAAAGTCAGTTAATATGACAAACACAGTAGGCATCACGATTATTGGCCTGAGCTCCTTCCTGGAAAGCCCATCCATGCTAAAGTTGAATTATGCTGAACATTGTTCAGGGTACTATTTTTAGTTAAGATAAGGAGAGATTAACATACCCACAAACCTTTTCACAGAAACTGCTACTATTACAAGCGTTTATTCAGGCAGGAAAGACTAACACAAATAATTTAGTAAACACTAGAAAAATCTAATGTAAAAACTGCATAAACTACATACTAAGTCAAAAAGAATTTTCTCTACCCTCAACCTTTTAGAAGTAACACAAAGTTTTCCTGTGAAAAACAGTGGAGGGTATCAGTGAAATAACTATCCATAGGAAACAAATATGATTCTATTACAATGACTGTAACTCCACACTGTTCTGTTTCCAGTGCAGTTCACAGAACAATACACTGTAAAAATGGGTTAGGGAAACAGACACTGGTCTGGAGCCAAATCAGGAGTAAGGTTTGCCTCAGTCTGTCATCTCTCTGCATCTACAGGGGCTGCAATATTTCTCATCATCCCACGCAGTTGACGGGAGAACAACTGCAACACATTGCTGCAGCTCCCAACCTTGAAAACAAGTTGTGACACCTGGCTGGACTATCAGGGATGAAGCTGACATGTTTTCTACCATGTGGTTAACAGTAAAAATGAGCTGTCTTCCTATATATAAAATACATGGGGTAGGTTTTATAACTGAACTGTCTTCCTCAGCCAGCTTTTTAGGCTTATGAAATAATCACCGCAAAGCTGTGTACAAAATTGTGTAAGCCACACAATTCAATACTCTTGAATAAGAAACATTTTTAACAATACCTTATCTTTTACTATGCTTTCTTGACACGCTGTACATTTTGGGCTAGAAGAACTGGAGAGAAAAGAGAAGAAATTTTAATTCATCTGAATTTTTGTAGTACACAAATTTCCATTTGAGGCACTTACTTATGACTATTCAATATGTTTTAAAATAATTTAAAATGAATGCAGTTCAGTTTAATTAAATAACGTGGAGTTTTTAGCAGACAGTTTCTGACCACAACAATGCCTTCAGCCAACTGCTCAGTGATTTTCTTCAAGGTAACAAAATTCATTCCCTATTTTACAGTCTAAGCCTGTTCCACAATTTTCGTCACTTCTCAATCTACCTGTGCAAACAGGCAAAATATCGTCTCTTCAATTATCCATTCCTCTTTCAAACACCACCTAATTAAACTTTACTTTCTCTGACAGTCAATTGTACATCCTTTAAGAGTAAAAAGTATTTACAACCACCTCCTTCAAGCCTGTCCTGGTTTTAGCAACTCTTCCAGGGCCTTTCCCGCCTTTATCTGAACTCTTGCCCCATAGCTGTTTTGGTAATCTAATTACCAAACTTGTGATCTCTTGGACAACAGGTAGCTTGAAGAGCAGAGCAGTCTGTGGGTAGACACTGGAGCGTAGGAAACCTGGGTTCCTTCAGCTGTTTCTGGCTCTGACCTCCTAGGTGTTGGACTGTAAACATCTCCATTCCACTTTAGCTCCTTTTCCCAATGTAAAATGGGAACAGTCATACTGATCTTCCTTGTAGAGCACTGAGATCCATGGATGAAAAGCACTAGGTAAAAGCCACGTAAATTCTTTTGTAAAGCAGCTCATTGACAGGCTGCATAAGCTGTGGCTGCCAGCACCAGCGCAAATCAATGTAAACGCTGAGCAAGTTCGATTATGTTATACAGTCAGTACGGTTATTTCAAATCATCTTACTGCCTTCTGCTCTTTAAACTGACCACTCTGTGCCTCATCGTTTCTGAGCATCTTAACTACCTTGCAGCTTCACTATCTGTAATATTTTTCTTAAGTTAAAAAAAAAGGGAGGGGGAAACTAATCTACTTGAGGGCATATAGTGTCTAATACAATGTCATGCTTTCCTCCCTTTCACTGAATTCACTCAAGCATCCCACTTGCTCTTTTAAACTACTGCTGCATTCTGAGCAGACATCTCTACTGCGTTATCTACACTGACTCACAATTATTTGTCCTCAAATAACCCTGGAACAGAACCTGCTAGCATGTAATCAGTCTGTGTGTGCAGCAGCATATCAACACTGAATGAAAAAATCTTTGTACCGAATACAGAAACAACATAAACTTATTTTGCTTCCAGCTTTATAGCACACTTTTTTTTTCCTCAAAAGGAGCTGTAAATTTAATTTTAATAAAGGATTTGTTTGCAACAAGTACTTAAACATAGTGAAACAATGTGAATGAAAGACCAATGTGGTAGACAGTCTTATCCATGAGTCCTTTTCAATAACTGACTGGTTGCAAAGTCAGGAAGTTAAATTACACATATTGTAGCTGCACTGTAATAAAACACATGTGCATTTCTCACAGCAGGCAAGGAAAATTGCCCAGATTCCAGCAGTGCCAGAACTGTTACTGCTTGCATTGTTAAGGATCTGCTCTGTCCATCTGCACACATCCAAGCATGGCAGGTGTTTGCTTTTCTGCAGTCACCGTTATTAACCATGTAAGAGTCTTCCAAAAACATCTATTCAGAAACAAGTAACTGCGTTTCTTAAATACAAACTATTCCTCACCTCAAAATGTGCACTGAAGGAAAAGTTGGTGTGGTTTTTTAATTCCTGCTTTAAATTTGGCATGCTGTAGCACAAAACCTACAGGAGTGGATTAGTGACCCTTGTATTTGCCCAGTGCAGAGGTTACTCTGTCACGAGACAGATTAATGTAATATCCTCCAATCTCTTTTGCCATGCTGCATGTAGTCTTGATTTATATCTACCTGAGATTACAGTATTTCCAAGAGAAATATAAACTAATACCTAGGGTCAGGGCGGTCACAAAACGTTAGCTGATCACCAAGACCTTCCAAAGTCAAATCCTCTCTCTGTTACTTGCCCAGTGTGCAACATCCCCTGAGTTCAATCTTTTCTGTACCTCTGCTTTCCCAGTAGTAAGTGGAAGTACTGACTGCTTATTTACCCTAGGAGATTACAGCTTGCCGAATGATCTCCAAACATTAGACCAAGTTTTGGAACCGTACTGCTGAATACAACCGGTAGTGATGCATCAAAGTTGAGCAGCAAAGAAATATGCTTCTTCTGATGCACACATATTTCTTAAAAGCTAGGTACCCCTTGAATGATAGCACTTTTATTCATACCTAGACTGGGAGAGATTACATCTCTCAGCATGCAATTTGTCTGTAACATTCCTTCATGTGCTTTGCACTCTGGCCCAAACATCTCCGTAAGAGAGAAGCCAGACTTCCTGACCCTGCTACTGGAAGGGTCAAAACAAAGCCCCAGGACATGGAGCTAAAGGGTTATGGGGAGAGTAAGGTCCACAACAGTTACATTTATTCAAGGGCCACACCACTCAACCATAAGGCTGTGTCCACACTTAGGTTAGGTACTATCACTCCAAGGAGCCTCTGCAGGCTTGCTTCCTTGCACAACCATGATTTACTGAGTGTATTTTACACCAAAATAGCCATGTTAGCAGCCATGTGAAACAGCAGCTCAGTCTAGGCTCCACAGGCAACGAAACTCTTACCTAACACATCACTACACGGGATTAAACCACTTTAGTAACTAACTGTTTCAACAATACTGATGGAAAGTTTAGTAGTCTCACCCTGACCCAGAGTAGGACACAAATGTTTGTACCAGCATATGGATTACAAATAATGAAGTAAGCAACAAGGAGAAAGCTGCTTTGAGCCAGGGCATTAGCTTAACATATTCCTAAAACTATACTAGTGTCCTCACAAGACTGAAAGGTGTCAATGTGTTCTATCACAACAAAAAACCTACCTTAGCAAGGCATTCATGCAGGTCTCACAGAATCTGTGTCCACATTCGGTCTGTTTCGGATTGCATAAGATGAGGTGACATTTTTCACATTTATACTTATCTTCCACAGCATTTACAAACTTCTCTTTGTAGCCACCTTGCTCTGGAACATAAATTGATGCTGAAGGACTGCGATCAGGATTGGCCCTTTGTTGTACCATTTCTACAGATAAAGGGGGTTCTGTCTTCTTACTGGTGTCCATGCTCTAAGATAGTTTCTGTGAAGCAAAAATGAGAAAACTGAGAAATGAAGACCTCTTGTTCCACTTAAACAAAATAAATACAGCATCTCTTATAGACTACACAAAACCAGAAAGCACGAAGAACAGATGCATGTCCACACATAACTGCCCAGATACATTGAACATAGCAATTCTGTAAAACATTCTGTATTTTTCAAAGGCTCTAGAAGGTCAAGAGTTACAATCCATTACTGAAAGTTAATGATGAGCATCACATTATTTAACACTTTCCAACATTTTCATCACACATCCCTATGTGAAGAGAAGAGGCGATACAAATCTAAGTGACAGAGGAGAAAGGCCTACATAACACGTCCCCTTGATTAATTCACCAGGACTAAACATAACTGACAGGCAGCTGAGAAAATAATACAGTTGAAGACTGAATTACAGTACCTATTATCTTGAATTGGGATTCTTCTAGGTCAGGATGCAAAGCATTAGCAGAGCAAAGGAAGAATACCACTACAGGTTAAATTTTAACACCTGTTTTCAATAATTTCCTTGCTTATCTTGTAGTCAAACAAGCTTATGTGGTCTTAAAAAGCTTCAGCAAATCAAGGAGGAAGCACAGTTTCAGGATACAACCCCTATTTTCATAAAAGAAATACCTGGCTATTTACAAGAGTAAGCCACACTTCAATTCTCCCTCCATGTTAACTGGCACTTGAAATATAAACTCCTTCCACTGCTCTACAGTTCCCTCAACCACTAGTTATAGTTTAAGCAGCAGAATGAATAAGTGAAGCCCAGTCTGTTTCTCAATTATAAAAGTACATCCACCAATACCTCACTTGTACATGGTTCTTGCATTCCCTTATCTTCCCTCGCTAAGCCCAAAGCAAGTACTTGTAATTGAAAGCATTTTCTTGTAGATCATTTCTGCATCTATACTTTCGGCACAGAATTCTCCATGGAGACTAAACAGACAAGGAAATTTATTTCATTTCTAATGCCAACTGTTATTTCTAGAAACAAAAGCGAAACCATTGTAACTCATTGCTGATTCCATTTCATGTCTACCAACACCAGGTGAGCAAGACACCCCCCCAAAGACCCAAACAAAACAATTTTTACAGTAGCTACACGGGAAATATAAATTCTGGTCCATAATTTGAATTAACATCTGACTGTTCCCTGTCTACTCTTCAAAGACTGCAGAGTCTAATGCCTTGGCAGAAAAATATCTGAAAAAAACAAACAAACAAAAAACATCAGTCCTGAACTAAAATTAACTTCCACCTCTCCTTAATGAGGAAATTCAGATTATTTCAGACCAGGGAAGTAAGCAAAGCCTGAATCAGTTTCAGCAGCAAGCATAAAAAAAAACCCAACCCAAACAAACAGATAATGATGACTCTGAAGAGGCAATTCAAGAGACTGCAACCAGCACACAAGAAATAAGATGTGATGCTGAGAACAAGAGTCTGAGAGACAAGGAGGTTAAAAGAAGTGCTGTGAGTGAGAAAGGAAAGCAGTTGAGGAAAGTAGTCTTGCTTTAGAGTTTGCCAAAGGCATGACTACCATTGCTGAACACCTGTGGCAGGATGCGGGGTGAGGGGGGACCCAGTCAAGAGCTCAGGACCTGGCACTTAGATGCAGTTGTAAGAGAAAAGGAGGTAAGCAAGAGGGGAAAAAAACCTGCAACTCCATAAACACCCACACCAGACTGATGAAAACTTGTCTACCTGTGGATTTGCTTCTTGTGAGTGACTGTGGGAAAAGCTTCATGTCAAAACACTTGCAATTTAGGAATCTGTAACAGTTTTCAGTTCACATAATTGTAGGGGTTGGAAGGGACTTCAAGAAATCATCTAGCCCAAACCCACCAACAAAGCAGGTTCCTTAGGGCAGAAAAGTCCTCAGATTTATAATTCGTAGATAGATACTAATGCATCTTCCCCCTCTGCAACTGCGTATTTTAATCACATTCAAGACCTTTACTGTCAAAGTCAAGACAGCTTCAAGTATGTTGACTAGCAAGAACAACATAGGGAACGTGACTTTCCTTAAAATGCCAAAATAAAACAAGGCATGGCCTTATTCTGACCCACAGAAGAAATTCAGAAAAAGAGACACTACAAGAAAAGCTGACAGAAGAATTGGCAAGTCAAGAGAGCACAAAGCTCCTGAACTTACAAGTCATACAATGCAACTATTGAATGTCTATTTCTCCGCTAGTGTTTCTCCCAAACAAAAAGATGGTTAGAGGTGTGAAATCTTCAATAGCATGATTCATGGAAACTGAATAATTAGTCACAAGGAGGGAAGGAGGCAGGGGTGAGAAGAATAGTCAAGATTTAACTGAGAAAGAGTATCAAATGCCAAATGATCAGCAGGTGAGAGTTTCATAGAGATACAAAACTGCTCAGGGGCTGGACTGTCAGCTGTCAAAAGAGATTTCATACCAAAATAAATGGCACAGCACTCCATAGGACTCCACTTTTGGAATTGACTTATTGGCTATCTTGTCACAGAAAACAACCAGAAAGCACACTGATAAGTAAAATTTACTATGCCGTATGACTAACGGTCAGATTTGAGTGCCTCTGGTATTATATTTCTGTTTTATAAAGAAGTATGTCAGATAAGAAAAGCTGAACAAGTGCAACACCAGAGTAGACAGCTCAGTGAGGAAATCTCTTCCACAACACTCTGAACAGCAAGAATTTTCTGATGCAGCAAAACCCGGAAGCCATTCATGAAGTACTGAACTAAAATACAAGACAGAACTGAGCTCAGAAGAACACCAAAACCTCTTTTCTTGTAACTAAATAGCTGCATTTAACAAGGGGGTGGGGAAATGATGTCTGCCAAACTACTGTACACACAGTGCTACACCCTCACACCCACAGGTTACACGCCCTTACACCTGTATATGGGATCACTGGGGAACACAAGTGCAGATAATAAAAACAATTCAGCTGCCACCCTTCTGCAAACAGCTTTCTATTATGGTTTACATATCACCACAGGGTGACTCTGCAGTGTCTTCTTTTCCTTTTCAAGAGCCTATAACGGCAGGACTCAGATTATAGCCCCGTCGTCATGCTTCCAACAGCCAACAAGAAGCACTTTTGAAGTCATACCTCAGTGAGACACTGGTGCTCACAGCAGTGAAGATAACATACTTCCAGAAGGCAAGTAGAGGAACCTAGCTAGAGCATTCAAGATAGGCAAGTGCTGGTGGGGGTCTCTGATTCCTGAAGGCATGGCAAACTGCCATCAAGTCAAAGACTGGCTCTTGTTCAGCAAGCTAAATCTTAAGGCCTCAATCACCACTAGCTATTTCTTAAGCTCCAGCTTCTTATTTTTGGGAAAATTCATGACAATAGAAGAATATGACTTTTAGACATCTCTTAAAACTGTTAAATGTTAGACAATCAACTTTAGGACAGATAAGCACTCAAAAGAGGCAGAGTCACTAAGGTCAGTTCTGACTACTGTTGATTACATTCCTTCAGCCGCCTCTCCTGCAGCCAGCAAATGCTTGTATGGACACTTCTTCTGTGGAGTAACAGAAGCAGAGATTATTCTGGTCATCACACAGGTGGCAATGCTTCCCTCAGTCTGTCAGGTCTACAGAGCTTAGTTTTTGCCACTGCTTTTGTTCAATACAAGTGGTACTCAAGTATCTGAAGCTGGACCTCAGTTAGTATTTCAGGCTGCATTTACTGTAATAAATTCACAGAATCACAGAATCATAGGGGTTGGAAGGGACCTCGAGAGATCATCGGGTCCAACCCCCCTGCCAAAGCAGCTCCCTAGCACATATTGCACAGATAGGTGTCCAGACAAGTCTTGAATATCTCCAGAGAAGGAGTCTCCACCACCTCCCTGGGCAGCCTGTCCCAGGGCTCTGTCACCCTCACTGTGTAAAAGTTCTTCCACATGTTGGTGCGGAACTTCCTGAGCTCCAATTTGCAGCCATTGCCCCTTGTCCTGTCTCCACAGATGACTGAAAAGGGGCTGGCCAATTCCCCCTGCATCCCATACTTAAGATATTTATAAACATTAATTAGGTCCCCCCTTAGTCTTCTTTTCTCCAGGCTGAACAGCCCCAGCTCACTCAGCCTTTCCTCATACGGGAGATGTTCCAGGCCCTTAATCATCTTTGTAGCCCTTCTCTGGACTCTCTCCAGGAGGTCCCTGTCTTTTTTATACCAGGGAGCCCAGCACTGGACACAATACTCCAGGTGGGGCCTGACCAGGGCAGAGTAGAGGGGAAGGATCACCTCCTTAGACCTGCTGGCCACACTCTTCCTGATGCATCCCAGGATCCCATTGGCCCTCTTAGCCACCAGGGCACACTGCTGGCTCTTCCCAACCTGTCATCAACCAGGACCCCCAGGTCCTTCTCCACAGAGCTCTTCTCCAGCAGGTCATCCCCCAGCCTGTACTGATACAGACGGTTATTCCTCCCCAGGTGCAAGACTTTACACTTGCTTTTATTAAACCTCATCTGGTTTCTCCCTGCCCAGCTTTCCAGCCTGTCCAGGTCTCGCTGGATGGCAGTGCAGTGTTCCTGCGTGTCAGCCACCCCTCCCAGCTTTGTATCATCGGCACTTGCTGAGGGTGGATGCTATTCCCTCATCAAGTTCGTTGATGAAGATATTAAACAGGACTGGACCCAACACCGAGCCCTGGGGAACACCGCTAGTCACAGGCCTCCATTCAGATTTTGTTCCACTGATCACAACCCCCTGAGCCTGGTCCGACAGCCAGTTCTCAACCCACCTCACTGTCCACTCATCTATCCCATGATATCTCAGCTTTTCTATCAGGATGTCATGGGAGACAGTATCAAAAGCCTTGCTGAAGTCAAGGTAGATGACATCCACTGCTCTCCCTCCATCCACCCAGCCGGTGATGAGATCATAGAAGGCTATGAGATTGGTCGAGCACGATCTCCCCTTGGTGAATCCATGCTGACTACCCCTCATGACCTTCTTCTCTTCCAGTTGCTTGGTGATGGCATCCAGAACAAGCTGTTCCATAACCTTTCCAGGGACAGAAGTGAGGCTGGACAAATTGTTGCCACTTAACTCATACTAACATTAGAACAGAGGATTAGAAACTGGAAGCAAAAGTGAATTTACTGACAAAGGTGTTCCAAGAATTAGAAAGCATGGGAGTTCCCAAACAAAATGCATTTTACTCTTTCATCGTTTAAGCAAGGATGATGTTCTCACTGCAGACAGGGCAAATATCCTAGAAGTCTGCATTAGTGTGCTGTATTATGCCACATATATTTATTTGCTCTCTGGGAACAAAACCAATTTGTAACAGAAATACAATAAAACTTGTCTAAAAATTCAGAAGAAATGTGCATCTAAAAAACCAGGAAAAAAAAAATTAACTCTTATGTAATCTAAAACACCCCCCAGAAAAATTTGTTGTAAAAGCAGCCATGGGATTTGGTGCCTAGCAAGCTCTGCATCAAAACAGTTTCAATATATTGATCATACAAAGCAAGTAGCTTTGACTAAAGTTTTAAAATTCAAAAAGGTCAAGAAATTATTTTAAATAAATGGTTTTGTTACACTACCAAAGAAGGAGGTAACAGAAGATGCAATACTGTTGTTACCTAGGACAGAAAGGTTTTGTGATCAAATGACAATTTGTACTGACAACAGAAGCTACTTAAACAGAACAGCACTGTATACACAATGTCTAAATTAAGCTCTGAAAAGGAAACTTCAAGTTAGACAGGGAGGTAAAGATCACAGCAGACGAGTGACCAATAAGATGATTCAACCCTTCCTTTGCAAAAACCAGTTTATATATTCTTATCTAAGCAGCATAAAACCATGCAAACTTCAGTAACTAGGTCATTTTTTCAGTAGCAACAGTCATGTTGGTTGGGTTTGGGTTTTTTCAAATCTGGCTTTTAATGAGATAGGGCTTGTGATTGTTCTGAGTCTCCTCCCAGGCTCTCAAAACCCCTTGGGAACCAACTGCACAGACAGGTTTCATGAAAATGAGCAGCTATGAGAGGAACAGAAAGAAAAATTAATTGTAGTGTCCCATTATTGAGCAAGAGGCTGTAAAAGTGCAAGCTCAATCATCACCACCTCCATGTGGTCTATCAGTTGGCCAGTCAGTACACAATCACATCTAAACCAGCTAAGACCACCCACTTCCTCTTGTCCAGCTGAACTTCATGGTTTTAGTCTCCTCCAATATATTATAATGGCAGGCCATGAACTGGAGGTCATCTTAAATTTAATTTTTTTTTTCTTTTGAGGGGGAGGGGATTAATGGTAAAGGGACATGGAGCACAGATTAGTAGGCAACCAGACTTCCATCATTTCACCTTCACGAATTTTCTTCTATACCTAGAGCAGTATTTCCAGTTCTGCAGTCTTCCCAGCCCACATACTTTCTCTCACCAAGAATTATTGCTTTAAGTTATCACACAGAAGTCTTTATCTTAAAATTAAATTATTAAAATAACCTGAACTTTTCCTTTGTCTTATATTTCAGCATTTTATAGCTTCTAATAAATCCCTAGCACATAATTACTGAAAAGAACATACATCTTTCACCATCTTTTAGACAAGTCTTCTGACGTGGTTCTGTTTCTGAGTGTGATTATAAGACGCAACATACACTGCCATACTTTGACTGGTTAAATCAATAATGAAAGCTGAAAGCTGTATATTGGTGACAATGTATTGTCCATTTACTCAGTGCATACACATAAAAAAAAAATAAAGCTGAGCAAGGAGACTGTCATGGGAACTTTGACTCTAGAGCTCTTAAGCATGAGGGTGCCTTGCTGCAGAGGGCTATTCTCACAACATCCAGCCACCCCTCACAGCCTGGCATTCTGGTGAAAGCACCGAATATCAACTGAGAAACAAAACACAAATAGCTTGAATCACTCCACAAAAATATCCAGGCAGTGACTGAAGCAGCACTGCAGCAGCAGGTTTGAAAGCAAAGCACTAGTCATCGATTTTGTCTCACATGAGGTCAAAAGTCTTGGCACGTTCACTCCTCTTGTTTGTACAGGGGAACTGCTGATACTATCCCCTCACACACACTTGCAATGTGTGAAGCACTACTGCCTGCCTCTATACAGAATATATATGATCAGCCAACCAGTGCTGTGGTATTTCCAGCATGTGCTTTAAGAGGAAATTCTGAGGTGGATAGAGGAGGATGGGGAAAGGTTGCTGGTCACCAATGCTAGATATAACTAGAGGGTGAAAGAAATTAGACCATTCCTTATCTTCTTCAAATACCACACTAATTCCTATATAAATATAAAAGCAGCATTGATATATTAAACTTATTTTTCCTTCTGTTAATCAGTTAACTACTTTAAACCTTGCCCTCTACTGCTGTAAGCATCCACCTCCCATGAAAAACCTAATGCAAACAAACTGTGAAGACCACCTTGAGATACACATAACAGAAAAGATGAAGATCAATAGGAAATATCACAACTTGATTATAAGCATGTAAGACAGAAGCATTTGAAAACACAGAAGACACTGAGTATCTGCTGCAGAAGCAGCTTCTGCCATTTGCATGCTCTTCAGTCACTTATTAATGCAGTATCCCTGAGATCGGAAGTGGGAGGGCACCTCTGAATTTATCTATCCCAACCTCACCATTACATCAGGTTGTCCAAGGCCAAGCTTTCACAAACTACAAGGATGAAGATACTGCAACCTCTTCAAGCAACCTGTCCCAGTGCTTAATACTCCTCTGTGAGGAATATTTATTATAGAAATTATGGTGTGATATTGTCATGTAGAGAAAAGGCCTGTTCCAATACAGGAACTGCTTCTTCTCAAGCAACTAAACCAGGTTTCACCATGATCTTTAAGTTCTCTAGTCTGTAAAAATTACTGAACAAGTAGAAAAACTATTTTTGGTTTAGATGGTATGGGCTATTGCTCCTTTTCCAACCAAAAATGGAATTTTGATATTCTTGCAAAAGAACAACCGTGCACATCACTTGAACGACAAAACATTCTGTATTTCCCACATTCTAGTTGGCATGACTGAATAGCAGAAAATGAATGTTAAGCTAAGCTTACATTGTTTTATTCTTTTAACTTTTTATCAGTTTCCTTCCATTCACATGAAGTGTCCTACAGGATCAAGCAAACCAGTATCCCAGTACAGGGAATTCAATTTAGCAAGCCTGCTAGACTATGCTTTCAGGGGAAACAGTTCTAATGCATACTCACTCTTGCAGGTAACAAATTTCTGGATTCTAAATAGAAAACAAAGCATTGGATAAATGTGCAAAGTCACATCAGTATTAAGAGATGAGAATAGGAATATTTCTAAATAATAATGTGGTATTAATTTATTTCGGAGTATCCAAGAGAACAGGTACTGACAGTTTCAATAGCCACCCAGTCTTACATTGAATAGAATTAACATTCTATCTATCTAACATACACCACTGATGAGAGGAAAATCTTTAAAAGGGATTCTATTTTTAACTATTAAAAAAAAAAGACAACAGAAAAGTAATTCAGTGCAATTTAATAAAGGCAGTTTTTATATATGCAACACTATGTTCAACTATTACTTTTTTGAACATTAACGGTGTTCTTTTGAATCATGACATATGGGCTGGCAAAACAGCTTTAAATTTTAGCCTGAGGCAGTAGTAAAAACAAAGTGTCTGTATTTTGACCTAACACTTGCTGTCTACAGTTCTCAATAATTATTTCATAATCTCAGTGGGCTACCAAAACACAGTATAAAGTCATCTGAAGTGCAAGAAATCAAAAGCCTCTTTTAGAAATCAAAAGATCTCTCAAGCTTTGAAAACCTGGGTCACAAGACAACAGAAAAGAGACATGCTGTCCAAGCTCCCATGTGTATTTTCTTTTGCATTTCAAATTCCACTTTGGGTTCTTGCCTATGGGTGCAGGAAAGAAAAGACAAAACATACAAGGTTACTGCATTTCACCCATGAAATTAGCCCCCAGTTGGGATCCGTATTTCTATACAAGGATTTTGTTAGAAGCATTTAAAGAACATGAAAGATCAAAAGATGATCAGATGATCTCTTCCTCCATTGTTCAGGGGAAGTCCATGATTGAGATACATATACCAGACCCACATGGAGGAAGTGGGTCAACACTCTGTATTATTTTGTAACTTCTGACTATTTACAAAGGAAAAGTTCTACCACAGAAGAAAAATATTCAGTTCAAATATTCTGGGAAATGCCACAATAATCATAATATTTTAAGTTAAAGATAGTTTCCTTTTACAAAACTGTTTTATAAACGCTTTGAAGACAGAACCAGCAAAACCAGTTTATATTTGCATTCTGAATACTCTGCTTTTATGGAAAGCTCTTTCCATCAGTCCAGATTTCTTCCACTTCTTGTTTTAGAGCAAGCCTAACAATTCTTTTACTTCTGTTGCACAGCATAGAAGTCATAGGTTCACATGTTAGAAGTGGTAATGTCAAGCCATGTACCCCCAAAGGAGAAGTCATTTGCTGTGTTTCCCACCTTTGCCTGCTGTGATCAGGAAACAATAAACTTGAACTACCCACGACAAATCCTCACAAGGATCAACAAGAATTAAGGTAGATGACATGTCCAAATCACTTTGGCCAAAGTCCTAGAAAAAGATGTCTCAACCCGTAATGATCTAAGTTACCTTCTCCTCCCAAGGTCTGCCTTCAAGAAAAACCTGCTGCATGGTTTATTACAAACAACATCAAATCAAGACCCTAAAGTCTCTTCATCTCTGAAAGCACTAAACAACAATCAAAAATTCTTCATGTCTTTTAAAGTTATTGCCAGTCTCTTTTTTTTAGCCAAGACCCATGGATGGCTACTCTTTTCCACTCCATTGATCAAAGAGATCCTCAGTTTCAAATCTAGCAAAATTTCAGAAGTCAAGCAGAATAGCAACAGATATTCTTCAAATTACCATCTAGCTACTACTCTGCTAACTGGCAAGTTCCCAAAGAATACTTTCTGCCCTGTCAATTTCTGGCACAGTGCATCTGTGCTGACTCTTAATGAATCCAGCCTTGAATTCTAAAAGGTACTACCTGTCTTAAACTCTTTATCTCATCTTCTGTAATTAGAAAAAGTAACTGAAGGCAAAAGTGTAAGAGACCAGCAAATAAAAAAAAAAAATCCCCCCAAATCCCAAAGCACCTCAAGAGGCTTATTATTTATAATTATGGAAAAACTGCCTTCTCAAGAATCCCAAAAATATTAATCTCCTTTTAAAATGCAGCTCATCTTTAACAAAATAATCCTCCCAGGAAATTCTGAACACAGCAAAGTATAGAGGAAGCTGGTAAATGAAGTAGAATTCAACTTCAAGTATGGCTCTGCACTTCTTGAATTCAACATTGGTATGAAGTACTGTGGGACTAGAAATGGCCATTCCAGAGAACTGAGATCACGCTACCTCACTTCCAGAAGAAATTCTTTCCACTCCAACCAAAGGAAATTTTCTAAGCCTGTATCCAAAGCTCAGAAAGTCTATCTATCCATCAATCTCGTCTCCTATGGAAACTAATTCACCTGTATAAAACATTTCCTTCTTTTCCATTTAGTGCAGCTGACCACTGCAACTATAAACACAGATAAGAACAAATTACTTTTTCACGCTCCCCTAAATACTAATCAAATTCTAGAAACTAAATAACAGCAAACAACATCATCAGAATATTTTATTTAACAGTAAACTGGCTGGAAGACATTCATTCATGCACAGATCTCAACCACTCGATAATCTTTAGTAATTCTTTCCACCATAGTAGATGACCTCTTCAGTTTTATCTAAAATCATTGCTTCTTATACAGGAAGAAAAAGAAAAAAAGGTTTAAGGGCAACTCTCTCTCATTTGCCTGGATTGTATTATTTATCAGAAGGTGGGGGAAGACAAAAGCATTGCCTACGTGCTAATGAAGTTTTGGCAGGTCTAACTTGGTGATTTCAGTTTTTATATTATATTTTCTATGACCAACACCTTGAAGTTTTGGGAAGATGGGATGTGTAGGCATGGTTAAGATTTTTCTACAGAAGAAAATAAAAAAAACAATTGAAACATCTGCAAATGGGATATGGAAAAAGAACCCACAGAAAAATATTTTTTAAAAATACCCAAACCACTGAAACAGTTGTGGCTAGTACTTCTAGTTACACTGAAGCATAACTACATTTCTACATCTCTAGTAAAAATGTACTGCTGAAGTTGAGTTTTTAAGAGGAAAAAGCAAGATTTAGGAAGTCAAAGACCCTTAATTCAGATTTATCAGAAAATTCAGAATCAGAACTTCACAGTCACTATCATGTAAAGCAATTTTACCTTTATACAGGAGTTCATGGAAGAAGCTGGGGTTGTGTGTTGTGAATCTCAATCTTCAGCTACAGTTTTCTCAGCAGGGTAAGAAAGGAAGGAAGGAACTTGTTTATTCCTTCTGTATTAAATGTATGCTTTGGGAATATGTTATTTGAAGGCCAAATCTATGCAAGACAAATTCCTTCTAGTGTAAGACACCATTCGTTCTTCCAGCTGCAAAGTCTCATCTAAAGATTCTTTTACCTGGAACCTGTGAGCAATTTCCTAGTTTCTC
The DNA here is from genome assembly GCA_020800305.1 of Porphyrio hochstetteri. Taxonomy (NCBI): domain Eukaryota; kingdom Metazoa; phylum Chordata; class Aves; order Gruiformes; family Rallidae; genus Porphyrio; species Porphyrio hochstetteri. Next base: position 59,740,364 of record CM036908.1, on the reverse strand, counting down.
TCTCAAATTGTGATTACTTTCCTGTATATCAAACTATTTCATTATTTTGCCTTGACAACTTTAAGTCTTGTACTTGCTGCTTGAATGTTTATATCAACTGTTATTCTGGAGGTCTCAGACCAACAGGTATTGCTGACATCTTGAGAACAAACCTTTCTACTGCATCAGTTCACACAAGATACTAGCAAAGGACAAAAACACCAACAAGCCCATTTGAATGCTTCCCTCTTGCACTAGATTTTAAGAATTAGTAAAAATCACTGAGGAAGTTGCCCTTCTATAATATACTGAATGTGAAGATTGTAAGAGTCAAATTTTTCTGACTAAATTCCACATCAGCACCCAAAAGCAAGTGTTTGTCACTTTTACCCAGGCAAAAGAATTTAACACAAGAGATAGCAACCTTTCAAAGAAACATCTGTTGAGACATTAAAAACTGGCACTTTCCACAAGGCTTCAGATTCAGAATATGAATTTGCCAGTTTTAGCAGAATATACTTTTTCCATGCTTAAAGAGACTGCACTTGGAATATTGTATCCAGTTCTGGGCCCCTCAGTTCAAGAAGGGAACTCCTTGAAAGAGTCCAGCACGGGGCCACCAAGGTGATTAAGAGAGTGGAACACCTTCTTTATGAGGAGAGGCTGAGGGAGCTGGGCCTCTTTAGCTTGGAGGAGACTGAGGGGTGACATTAATAATGTTTATAAATATGTAAAGGGCAAGAGTCAAGAGGATGGAGTCAGGCTCTTTTCAGTGATGGCAGCGATAGGACAAGGGGCAATGGCTGCAAGCTGGAGCAGAGGAAATTCCATGTGAATGTAAGGAGAAACTTTTTCACTGTGAGGGTGTCAGAGCACTGGGACAGGCTGCCCAGAGAGCTTGTGGCGTCTCCTTCTCTGGAGACATTCAAAGCCTGCCTGGATGGGTTCCTGTGTGATTTAGTCTGTGTGATCCTGCTCTGGCAAGGGGGTTGGACTAGGTGATCTTTCAAGGTCCCTTCCAACTCTGTGAAAGCCAGAGGATTAATCTCATTAATATTACTGACATTGTGTTCACCTCTACCAAATAAATACTGAATAGAGCAATTTGGTTTAATGTATCAGTGGAATCTAACATTTCACAGAATCACAGAATAACAAGGTTGGAAAAGACCTTTAAGATCATCAAGTCAAACCGTTCGCATCCTAAACTAAACCATATCCCTAAGTACTTCATCTACCCTTTTTTTGAACACATCCAGGGAAGGTGACTCAACCCCCTCCCTGGGCAGCCTGTTCCAGGCCCTCACAACTCTTTCAGTAAAAAATTTTTTCCTAACATCCAATCTAAACCTGCCCTGGCACAGCTTCATGCCATTCCCCCTTGTCCTATCACCTGTCACCTGGCTGAAGAGACCATCACCTACCTCTCTATAACCTCCCTTCAGGTAGTTGTAGGTGGTGATAAGGTCTCCCCTCAGCCTCCTCTTCTCTAGGCTAAACAGCCCCAGCTCCCTCAGCCGCTCCTCATAGGATTTGCCCTCCAGCCCCTTCCCCAGCCTGGTTGCCCTTCTCTGGACTCACTCCAGGACTTCCATGTCCTTCTTATGGTGAGGAGCCCAGCATTAATTTTTTATTTTTCAAAATTTAAACCTGAAAGCCTCCAGGTGTTGCACTAGAAACTAAATAAGAATACTCACAAACTCCTTGGAGGATTTAGACTCATAAAGACTATCTGCTTGCATTATAAAGATCCACGCAGCACAGTCTAGATGTGCAGATTGCAAAGAATAATTTCCAATTGTAGCACAAACAAGATATAAAATTACGTGGAGGACACACGCTGTTAGAGTAAAGGACTTAAGTCCTAAGATTAGAGTTCAAATATGTTGCACCACTAATGACTATTCAGAGGACAGAGTGATTTGTTGCAAATAACTTGTCTCTAGGCAATGAGGCTTCCAATATTACAGCAGTGGTTTGGATTTTCTTTTTTTCCCCACCAGTTCTACTGAATGGCTACATGATTTTAAGACTCTACTACTGTTTCCTCCTGAGCCATAAAATAAGCTGAATATTGCTTGCCTTTACAGCACTCCTGGCCTGAAGTGTTCTGCATCAGTAGAGAGTATTATTTTTAGACTCTTCTAGTGAGATTTGTCACCAGTCTAAATCCTCCTAGAAGTCTGGATAAGAAGGAATCACCTGCTCACTCTTCTTAGTCTTGTAAGAGATTCTCTTTTTCATAACACTCCCCAGCTGAACTACAGGCCAATGCTTTATGATCTATATGAAGCAATTACAGGATCTGAAATCATACGGTATATACTACAGACAAACAGAGAGGTCAAGGTACCCTTCATCACTATATATAAAGGAGAACTACAACCTTAACATTACAAATGCTTCTGTGAAGAATCTTTTCTTCTAACTGCTTCACACAGTTCTGGAAGCTCTTCTACCTCTGCCTTTAGAAGATCCCGAGGAAGTATCAAATTGAATCCAATTAAGAACTTCCTGCAATCTAGCATGTAGTTCCAAAATACATTAAAAATGCTGTAATATGTTAGCATATACATATTCTAGCAACATAAAACAGTTAGAGGAAAAAGACCCCAAGAAAGGAAGAAAATTTAAAAGATAACTCCAGAGTATGTTACGCCCAATTCCTGCTTTGCCTCCACACCTCTGCAACCCCAAAAGCATTATTTTGGGGCCAAAAGCAGAAAATCCCTAGCATCAGCTCTGATCAGCGAGTTCTGTAGGGTAATCATACAACATCAAAAAATTGGTTTGGCTTGGGTTTTTATTTGGTTTTTTGGTTGTTCTTTAGAGATGGAGGGGTTGGGGTTTTTTTTATCTTCTACTTTTCAAGATAGTTGTGGGGGAGATTTACAAGACTAGGTATACACAAACACACACTTTTTATTTATTGATACAGTTTTAGTATTCTCTTGGGTATTCACTATGCCAGAGTTTTACTAATCACAGCTATCACTAGCATAGCTGTCAGCAAATAAGTATAAGTAAACATTATCCCAGTTTGGAACAAGGATACATTCTATTATCAATCCAAACAGCTTCTGTGTATCACTGTGTACTTACACAGGATAGAGGCCAACACCACGGGTAAGTCAGGCAAATCCACAGTATATAAATTCATCTGAATGAGGACAATCCTAATTTTCTCTCTATTCCCATGTGAAGATTAAATCTTTATGATGTGTCATTACCCAATTATTTTTAAATTATCTTCAGATTATTTTTAAAAGCGGCTTAAGCTGAATACAATATGCAAATAAGAACTATTTAGTAACACAAACATTCTGTACTGCTATACTACCCTTCATAGAGCCCCCCTTTTCCTCTCACCTGTTAAGTTGTGATCAATGCTGTCAATCAAGCCCTCTGCTACCACACTGAAGTTCTACCTTGAAGCACTACAAAATCAACAACACAAGTTTTGGCAATATATTTTCCCAGAGTCTTTTACCACAGCAGCAGTACAATGGAAAGAGTGTTGCACATGGAAATTCAGATTCAAAGTCATAAAAATAAACACTCATCCACATGAGTAGTTCTTATTATATTTTCAATGCTAACAAGGAGGAAACAGTAAGTGTATGACTAGATGCTGAATTGAAAACAAGGCAAAAATGAGATTTCCAGTAAGTGTGAGGTGGCAGGTAAGCAGAAAGATACTTCACGTTGAGTCCTAACCATCTACTTCAGTGCAGTAAAGACAATGGTGTGGTAAAATATACTCCTGTATACAAATACTCACGCTTTAGTCACAAATCCCTTACTAAATGTAGTAACAATTTGTATCTTAGCCATTAACTAGCAAGCTCATGAAATCTGGATTGGTTACAGAGCAGTTCAGCCAAGCACCCCAAAAAAAGACAAAAAAATACACTAGAAGAGAAAGTAGATCAATCCATAATTCCAAATAAATCTTTCTCCTTCAATGCTATTAAAATTTACCTGCTTCATAAACATGAGACTTTTTAATACAACTTTTGGTTGCTAGGAAAACAAAAGCATCAGGAACAAAATTTACCCTATCACAGCATCACAAAGCAGCAGCAGTGCCACCAAAACATGACAGACTTGAATACAGTGCAGTGTCAAGCAAGCCGCAAGGCAAGTTAGAAGCATCAGAAGATTAAAGGTGAGTCTCCAAACCACCAGTGACACAGTGCCATAAAATACATCTATTTTCTCAGAATCCACCCTTCAGAACAGGTTTCACTGTTAAGAACAGGTTACAAACCCCTTTTCCATTAAAACACCTAATCAGCACCACAGCTGCTGTCATTATGGTGTAAAGGTTGAAATCCCTGATAGTTCTCATCCTCTTCCCAGCCCAACCTTTGTTCTTACTCACTGCCTCTTCTAACCTCTTCACTAGCTACATGCTATCAGGTGAACTCCTTACCAACCTGGAAATTATATTTCTCACATACAATTCTCATTGAAAGAGAACTGAAGAGATTACAATATTAACAGGGAACTGGTTAATTAAAAAAAAAAACCAAACAAACAAACAAAAAAAAAACACCACACACACCACCCCAAAACCCCACAACTCAATTTCCAAAGTTCGTGTAGTGGTTTTCTTGATGCAATTGGTACACTTCTTTCCCCTCCACATACACATTAACAACCCTCCCTTTCCCCACATTCAGAAAAGTCTTTGCTTACATTTCCTTCGTTTTATTTGAATTTCATTTGATCTGCAACTTGAGGAGAAAGGAGAACAGGCTTTCTCAATGTTGTTAGGGTTGTCTTTACTCTTGCCAATAAGAGGAGCTTTACTATATAGTCTGCCCAGTATCTTTCTTTGCCCTAAAGAAAGAAAAAGTTCAAATTATGTTACCTTTGGTCAAAAACCCTGTACATGTTTCTCAGCATCTGTAAAGCTAGTCTAATGAAACTGAGGAAATACCAAAGTAATTTTTAATCATAAATTTTAATAATAACATATGATAAAAAAATTTTAGGTAACACATGAACCTATGATCTTTAAACCAGTGTTTTCCACTTCTTTATTATTGTTCACAAAGGACTTCCAACAAAATAACATTATAGGAGGACATGCACAAAGTAAATTGAGAGCTAATTTTTCCTTTCTTCACAGGCATCCAAGCTTCTCCACACAGACGCACTACTTGTCATTACAGACCATACAAAACCTTCAAAGCAGTGCCATTTTCTTGGTAACAGCCCATTAAATTCATTTGGAAACAGTAGTCCAATTCTGGGAAAGTAGCTAATTGTTCTGTAGAACATTTCTTATTAAAACACAAACATCCTATGACAACATTCAGACCGATGGTTGGAAGAAAGCAACCTGGCTTGGGGAAGCTTGTTTGCTTCTCGAGTTTTACAGGCACAAAGAAAAAGAGGAAACAAGTCTGAAAGCATAATTAATACAGATCTCCATCGCTCTCTACGTGCATTCCTAAAATTTGATAGTTTAGACTCAACAAATGCTACAACAATGCTCAGGCCATTAGTAAACTAGATCTGAATTGCCCACAGTCTCTCTTATATTTAGACTTCAAGGACATTTTGTGACCATGCTGCAGTAACCTCAACTGGCCATTTACAATATATACAGCCAAGCCACATTTTTCTACGAATTTTGCTTTCTCAACTCTTGTCAATGAAATTTGCACCCACCTACCACAGAGTCCAACAGTGTCAGTGAACTCTGACAAATGTGAGCAGCTATTCCGTGGTGCCAGAGCAGTGATGTTCCCAGATGACACTAAGCAGACCGGCACCAAGGGCCCACCTCGGCAGCGTGTTCCCAGCTGTCATCCTGCACAGAGTGCTGCGAAGATGGATCTGCCTCAGCAGTTACACAGAGCTGGTTATGGAAGTTCAGACAGTCACAGAATTGCACAACTGATGCTAAATGTGCTGGGCTCTCCTCACTATCACATCCTAAGTGACTTTGTAACATGAGACCGAGATAACACCGATCTAAGTCAGGAGGAACACCACAAATTTCCACAGCTGTAAGTGAGCTTTTCTGGGGGCTGATTTTTTGGATCTTTGTCACTTGCTACAATTCAACTGTGGTCATCAGGAGGGGGAAAGGAAAGGCTGCTGCTACTAACAAAGTAGCAGCAATGCTTTTTCGGACCAGAATGGTGTTAAGTAAGGGGTTAAAGACTGGTTACAGACCAGAAAAAAAACACAGGGGCTAAGAAAAACCCAGTCTGGCTCATTCTAGAAACACAGTAGCTGGAAAAATAGTCCAGTGCTGACATTTATAGAAAACTACAGGAATAGACTCTTAATCACACAAAGACCTGCATCTGCACAACCCCACCAAAATAGTGTGTATATATATATTGCAAATCAGCCCATAATTCTTTTATATGTCACAAAGAACAAATTTCTGTGCTACACATTTATATAGTAACTCAGCAAAAAATTTAAGTTCTGAAGCTCTTTTAAGCTCCCATCCTGAGTTCAGGCACCAATTATGATTGCCCTGATCACTGTGCGTTCATACTCTCTCCTGACACACCAACCAACCCCTCTGATCCAGGGAATTCGGGTGCCTCCACGACTTCATTCTCACTGCAAAAAGCCCACTCCACAGATAAACAGCAGTATTATGACGATGCTATATCCTTAAAATTCTGGCATTAAAAAACATCTGAAGACATGGACAAGGCAAAGGAAGGATTGTTTTTTCCTCTTAAGACTAACATAAAAAGAGGAACACTCCCAGAACTCTGCTCCAGAAAGTAATTCCTTATTGTATTAGATAAAAAAAGTGAAAACTGACTCCAAGACTATTGTAATAGATATGAAGTACAAATAACTGTTTGCCAACTTTAATATACTAGATAATTCAGGGAATTTATTACAACAAATTTTGATGAGTTAAAGCAATAAAAAAGGTAATCAAAACTTTTACTTTCCAACAGAACACAGTTATTATTGCATGCTACAACATGCAGAAATTACTTCTATTATCCCTTATATGTTAGGCAACAGAAAGTACCTTACCTTATTCTTCACAGTCTGAGCACAGAGGATTAAAAACAAAAGTATTAGGCAGAAACTGCAAGTGTTTTCTATCAAAAAAACCCCCAGCAAACCACTGCATCAATACACTCAATGGCTGTCCAGCATGCCATCACATGCTAGGGACACTTAATGAAAACTTATCCATGTCCTTTTTTGCCAGCAGTCAGATCTCCAATACGGGAGCCTGAAGGTAGCCATCCATTCCCCCTGCTCCAAAACACAGATCTCAGCAACACAATACTGCAAGAGGAGCTACCATAGCTTGATCTTCCCTCTTAAGCAATTCCCTCCTTCCCAACCAATTACTACACTGCAGTCTTTTGCAGGGCTATGCAAAATGTAGAAAGGGAGGACTGAAAGAGCTCAGTAAAGAAACACAGAAAAGTTTCTTCAAATCATCTCAAGTCTCATTAGCTGTGGGCCAAAAGGGATAAACTGCAGAGTTTGGTGGGATCTCTTTGGACTCTCTCTGCTGTTGCTCCTCTTGTGTTCCTACATTGCTTTTCCTTCATTTTTCATAGATTAATTTTTTGATTTCACTTTGTGGCAAAACTAGAATGAATTAGAGGAAAAAAGATATAAAAATTTTAAATTGTTCTAGTTGTTCCTTATGTTTAGTGGCATCACTGTTTCCAGGTGGTACTAAAGCTACCTTTTATTCTGATAACCACTAATATTTAATGGGGTTAAAAAAACTAAAGCAAAGAAAAAAAAAAAGTCTTTTAAGGTTTGTGGTGCCTTGTGGTTTTCTGGGTTTTGGGGGTGGGATGTGTGCTGGTTTTTGCTGCTTAAATCAGGCAGTTTAGTCAATTAACTATTTTAACACTTGGATGCTTTCCTTATACAATTAAAACTGCCGTGATTACACAGCAGCAGCATTTTGGAGACAAATGCCCAGCAGGGGCATTGGTAATTATGTCCCAAGTGTTCCACAACAGCAGCTAAAGAATACATCTAAATATTAAAGCATTCATGGAAGGGTTGAAGCTAAAAGGAACCTCTGGAGATCATCTAGGTTAAATTCCCTGCTCAAGCAGGGTCAGCTAGTGCCAGTTGCCCTGAACCAAGTCCCATCAGGTTTTAAGTACCTGCAGAGAGTGACTCTACTACCACTCTGGGCAACCTGTTGTCATGTTTGAACAGAGTCAAAGGTTTATCTTGTGTTCAGACAATTTTATGGGCTTTTAATTTATGCCTATAACCTCTTTGGACATTAGAGTTTTAATTCATACTTGGTTTACCCTTCCCCCTTTCACTTCTTCATTCTCCACAGCTGCATTTAAGAGCAAAGGGAGCAACAATGAGCCCTCAGCGTCAATCAGCCAGTTGTTGGCTCATTTGCAACAATAGGCTCATCACTGTTTTCCACCCCACATCCTGCAGATCAAGGCTCAAGGCCAGATCTTGCACCCCATAGCAGCCCAGCTGCCTACCATCAGTAACCTATTATTCCTTGAGATCCAGGTCCTTCCTGGGGGAGGATCCTGCCCAGCCTTTTTGGTTTGGCTTTACTGTAACAACAGGCAGGGCTGAACACATGCTGACAGTGACATGGAAAGCTCAGAAACCTCCAGCAGCTCCTCCCTACCTTCTGCTGCAGCCCCCCCCCCAAGGAGAAGGAGCAGTAGCCAGCATTCAGAGCATGTTATATGGGGTTAAGCAGAAAGGAAATGGGAGCATTTGAAGGTGGATGCATCCTTTTAGGTTTTGGCTTACAGCAGTGAAAAGGTTGGTTGGTTTTAGTGACACGTTTCAGTAAGGTTTAAATTGGCCTTTTAAAGAAAAGATAATAGGCAACATAGGCAGAGACCTGTAGATACAAGGAACATGCCTTCTACCACCACAGATAGGAGAAAGACCAATTTCTCACAACTGTGCACAAGTCCTTTGCTTACTCTTCACGGGGGCCCCTGAGTTCCCAGGCACTAAAACAGCCATTTTATGATTGTTTTTCTTTTCTAACATGGCCTACTTGAAACTGAAATTCCTGTAGTGGACAACATACACCGACTTTAGGCTCTCAAGCAAAGTTTTAGTTCGTTTTATTTTAAGCTTGTCTCTACTAAAAATAATTTATTTAACACTAAAGGTCATCTCCAGTTTCAAATCTCTTCCCTGGTTTGGAGACCAAACATCATGTACATTTAAAAATATATGACGATGAATTTCAAAAGGGGAAAGGCCTGTTGGCTTTGAAACAGGAAAAAATATAATCAGAAGAGCTATCAGAGACTTTCTGCATGACTTAGAGCACTTTCTGTTCTCCTCCACTGAGGAACAGATATAATGCCTCCTTTCTCTGATCTTACCTGGACACCTACCAAGTTCCCATCTCTTCATATACTTGTATACGTTTTACCTTGTATATAGGACTTCAGTCTTAAGCTGGGGACTGCCAAAAGTGAAAAAATAACTAGAAACAAGGAACACAAAACATAATCATATCTTGGTAAAGTTCGGGGGAAGGAGGACCAAGAATATCCCTTTTCCCTAAAACCAGAACATAAATTGTAAAATAGATCTTTCAATAGCCTTCAGTTTCCAAAGGTAGCCTAGAACTAGCACCTTAATGACACTTTTTAACCTGCTTTTTTGCTTTAGGACACTGAGAATGCCTGGAAGACAGCCACAAGCAGCCCAGTTGCTTTCTGCCTGGGATTCTCATACTACCAAGGATGCACACAGCAGTTCTTAGGGGAAAAAACCCCACACAAAAACAAAACTTAGTACTAACAAAGAAGATGGGGTCAAGGAAGAAAATCTTACAGGAAGACGGCAGGTCTGCTTCATAAATTGCTCAAGGTGTGTTCTTCATGGGAGGGTAAATTAGAAACAGAAAAAGCTAGGATATTATCCAATTATTCCAGCAGACTCCTGTACTCTTCAGGCACTACATCTAAATCACAACCTAGAACCTCCTACTGTTACATGAACCTACCAAAAGAACATTTTGTGATAAGAACATGAACTTCTGCATATAAACAGCATCACTAATACACATAATTGATTACTTATAAGAAGTTCTGAGTCATAGTGCATTGTCTAGTGGTACTGCAGCAAAAAGCTCATTTTTACCCCTTTTCCACAAAGTTTTGAAAGAGCCTCTCTACCTTCCAGCTTTACAAAACTGCACCCGCTCTGAGGAACAGAGCCTGCCACCAAATGGTCCCAGAGCATCACCTCCTGCCACTCTCCAAAGACACAACCCCTATTACTCACATGAAGGACTAGGGAATTTCCTGTGTTCATGTCAAGAAGCTGAATGGAGCATGTTTCACCTTTTATCCATTCCTAATTTACAGCTTCAACTGTTAGCAATCCTGTTAGCATTCTTTTTCATAGAAGCATCTTTTCCTTTCAAACCCCAGACAAAGTAGAGTGGAACGAGGCAAACAAGCACAACCTCAAACACCTTCAGTGTACTGTTCTAAAAGATTCAGGATGTTTTCTCCTCTTGCAACGAAGGTATAATGTTGCTTCCCAAATTAGGCTGTGGCTGACCAAGGAAACTGGCTACCACCTATGAGTTCTGTTCATATTTTTAAGCTACTGGGGGGTGGGGGGAGGAAGAAAAAAAAATAATCATCTTTCCCTTCAGGTGTTTAATGGAGATAATAATTTGCTTACCTTCCTTGCAAACACAGCTGATAAAATGAATGAAAATTTTATAAATAAACAGACCTCCATCAGGCAACTTAATTCCACCAGGCAAAAAGCACAGAACTTGCTAAATAGTCCTAACTGCGTGGAAGGCACAGAACAAGAAAGAACAAGGCTATAAAAGGGTTTTCCTACAGAAATAAGGACGAAACCTCTTTGACTTTTGAGGCATCAGCCTCATAACTAAAGCAAGTCCAAGCACTGAAAATTATTTATAAAGTTAATATAATCAACTTAAAAATGTGAAAACACAAAGGAGAACAAGGTACTCTACAGTTGCATGCAGTAATACACATACTTCTACTACCAAAAACCACCCAAAACCAACAAAAGCCCCCAACTCGCATAATTGTCACGAGGTTTGTAAACGTACATATTACAAAAGTATATACAGCAGAAGAATTGTTACTACCTACCTGTTTACATGAAAAAAATTCACAACACAAACCACAGGGACACACGAGACTGAAGTCTGTGCTTCCAACGGATTAATATATTGTCTCCCACTGCTGAAAGCTGGTCTTGATTCAGTTAAAGCCTAAGCACTCAGGCTTTCCTGCTGGGAAACAAACAAGTAAAGTTGGTTTCAAGCATCTCCTATTAATATACAGAAACAATTCTCACAAGCCTGAAGGCAAAAAAGAAGAACATTGGGTTAAGTTTGCACAAAACCGTATAGTAAATCAAGAAGCTGCACTGAGACTTATTAGTTCGCTAGAAAATTCATTGCAAAAGTCTATTTACTTCATGGAGGAAGTCACCACTGCCACCACTTAGTGAGTCAAGCTAATCTGCAAGAATATTTTACATAATGGGAAAATTTTTACTGGCCAGAGGTTCACAGTGTTCTTGAATTTCCAGAAACTGGAGATGTAAAGATACTTCTGTTAACCTAAACCAAAACCAAGAAAAGAAACTACCCAAGATTCTTGCTCCATTTCACAACATGGGTCCTTTTTACTAGCTACAGTTCTTCAACCTATTCAGCATAGGAAATACTTACACTCCAATATAAAAGGAAGGAAATATGAATCTAGTACTACCCTCAAATGGTATTAAAACATATCGGCCAGCACATCATTGTCATTTCTGATCTGCAATGGTGGGAACTGAAGTAGTTTAAGCTACCAGTTTTATTCTTCTAAAAAATTAGTACCAGTGAGGCAGTTCAAATGGATTTACAAGAAAGCACAATCCCATCTTAACCTGTGAAACAAAAGCTGACAAAAGAGCCAAGAGCCCCAATAGTCAGTTGCAAACTAAAAGGCATTCTTCCTTCTTTTATCAATGAAAATATGCTGCAACACAACTGTAGTATAAAATCTAGTTTACTCAAAGTAATGCAGCTTGAATGAGAAAGAACCTTCCCTCAGTTTTCAGAGGGCTGATAACAGCTTAATGATTCTATTTACAGTCAGGCAGCTCAAAAAGGAAGTCAAAGAGTAAATTCAAAACATTTCACAGCTCTGTTATTCCCCTTATTCTGCTAAAAATATAATAATTTTTAAAATACAGATTGTTAGTTGCTGCTTTTAAAATGGTTAATGAGATTTAAGAGTAAATCCGTGCTTTTAATTACACATCTTCTTGAAAACTGGAAATTTAATAAATATTTTGAATTAATGTTGTTGATCGTAAACACAGAAGTATGCAAGCTCTAAAACAGAGTTCAAATTACAGAACTGTTCATAGACTGAACCCTCTATGAAAAGGCTCAAAAGCAAAAAGATCACATTTGGTTTAGTACTGACGAAATACAACCCTGCTACCATGACAGTGTAACACAACTTTCCTAACAGATCAGAAAGCACTGGGAGTAGGAGGGGAAAAAAACCCCAACATTTAGAAGCCCAAATTCAGAGAATTAAATTCACCACCTTTTCCCAACCCCTGGCGTCAGGGCTCCATAATGCAGTATATGAACAACTGTTTCTATGGTCCTTATTTTTTAATTTTACTTTTGGCAATGCAAATCCTTTATAAAGGGTTCTGTCTGATCAAAACATTATTTCTACTGTGCTGTACATTAAGACCTCACATCTCATCCTTCTCACAGATGATTTACTTCACTATGTATTTGCCAACAGAAGCCACGTTTCTGATTGTCTGAGTTTTATCTTAGTTGGTGATAATGAAAAAGGCCTTCTGACTCCATTATCTACATGTCCCTTTTTAAACTGAAACCTAGTTAATGGGGCTTTGTCAACTGCAAGACAGAACCAACTTGTAGTTACAGAGGCGTCCTAAATTCTACTCAAGGAGCACACATACCAAGACCAGTGGCACAGCTGCATTGCCCAAGTAAAAAGCAACATCTCTGTTATAATAACCAAAGCAACCTCTGGGAACCGTCCTGAGGACCCAAAGGTGCCCACCAGTTCCCACAGAAAGCAGACAGAACCACAGCTTTTTAAGTTCCTCAGGATAGCTAAACACTTCTTACAACTGGACCATCAACTTTCCTGCTAAGTCCTGTCAGCACTTTACTTCCATAGGCTTCATCATCTTCACCCACATACAAAGTACCAGTCCTCACCCTCCATGAACTACTGTCCCTGTACACCTTATCAAAAAACCACAGCCAGAACAATATTGGTTTTGTGGTCTGCCTTAAGTTTTCCACCTAAGGCAACTGCTCTACTTCAAATGATTAAGGGTAAACTCAGCTCTTCCTAGAGCATCAGACATCTGGAAATCACGCTGGTGCAAGTTTAATCTGTTATTTTGCAAGATGGCCCTATGGAGATCAGAACCCTTGGAGCTACTGTCAAAAGTTATGGTCATGCCATGAAAACAATTTCCTCAATTCAGACAGGAATATAATACTATAGAGGATTCAGTTGTTCTTGTCACAGTATCTCCATGAGGTTCTAAGGACTACAGTCTAGTAATATAACACACAAAACACACGATACAAATGAAAAACCTCACTGCCCAAAAAAAATCCCACACCACAAAAAACACTAAAGCAAAGGCAAAGGACAGACTAGAAAAATAAAACCTTGCAGCAGCAAACATCTGTGTGTGTCTATAGTCCAGCCCTAATCTAGTCCTCCGTTGAATGAAAGCAATGTGAAGATGAAGGTGGACAGAACAACACTACACACCTGAAAGACTCCTCTTTTTTCTGTAACGGAGGCTTCTGTCTGCCTACAGTGCTCTGCTTGTGGATGTAAGAGGCTAAAGAAAAAGCCCCCTGGATCACTGCTGACGAACTCTGAAGAGTCCTCCACTGACATAATGACTTCCCAGATGTTATACCCCCAGTCTGACTACCTATGAGACTGAGCATGGACTGGAGAGACCCTGAAGCCTTGTGTGTTTAGGCAACCACCAGAAACAACTATATCTGGGCAAACTGCAGGCAGTGGATTACTGATTTTAAATGGGTAACGGTCCATTCTCCTATGCATTTCTGTGTCATTCAGTATTGGTAGTAGGTCAGTTTTATCAGTTAACATAGTCCTGAAAAGTCCTCAGCCAGGTACTAATTCTCATCCTGCCACCTTTTCCAAAGTTAGTTAATCTGGACTAACCAATTCTGTCACAGCAACGCTGTGATACTGTCAAAAAGAGGACCAACTACTGAGTGTCTGCCTAAAGAATGGTCCTCTCACCACTCATTCTAGTTATTGAGAACAGATTAATTCCCTACATCAGCTTAGAAGAGCAGAAGCTGAACACTCCTGTACTAATTTAGAGCTATTGCATGCTGGCCTCTTTATTCTTGCAGTGAACACCTGGATATGGAGGGTGGTTTCATCAGAGGCTGTAAGAAAACAGCATCTCAGAAGTCACTTGCATGCAGACATCAAAGGTTTCTTAAACATATTTCTATTTACAGGAAAATGAGCAGAGCTCTAACAGGGAATAAAGCCATATAGAAACATGTGTTATTAAAAACCTCTTGTTTCTGTTTTACTTACTTTATGCATTACTTGGCAATAGGCTCTGCCCTAGTGACTAACTAGAGCCATTAAGATACTGGTATATCTTTATTCACCCTTCCAACTTTGTCCTTGGAAGTTACTATGCTTGTGGTAGTTAAAAAGAAAAAAAAAAAAAAAAACCTGAACCAAACCATTCCATCCAAACCCAGGCACTTCTTGGCTTTAAACACTACCCAAGGTATCCTGCGAGCTCCAGCATGCTGCAGCTCTGGGTCTACTCTCAAGAGTGGCAGAAACACATGATTACATTTCAGTGCTGGTAACAGCATCAAGACTGACACATTGCATTTAGTCTTAGATTCAGGCATTTCATTTAAGATAACATGAGAAGCTACAGACCAAGTACTTTGAAGCCTAACAACAACTTGAACTGGACAACAGGAGAACAAGAGGAAGTAAAGCTGCATGCTGGTTGCAAGAAAAATGCAGGCCATGTGAAATCTTAAGAGCAGTGAGCTATCCTATGCCACTGACCCCATCAAGGTCTGTTCATTTTGAACTGGAGTTCTGTTCTCCAGAACACTCACGGGGCTCCCAGTTTGATATCCATTTGCAGATGTATTAAATATGCTCTCTATTATTCAATCCTTAAAGTCACTTTTGGAAAACTCTCAGGAGTAAAGACAGATGTCTAGGCAATATTACCAATCCATTGCACGCTCCCCTTCCAGCCATGTCCTTTAAATCAGGCCGTTTCTCCTCAGTAGCATAGACCCTTCATCAGGACACAGAAACAATTGAGATAAAACACCATGGAGAAATTTCTAATGGCCCTTAACATCACTCTATTATCTTGCAGATGCTTATAAACAAAACATTCTAATTTTTCTGGAAAACAACTTTCATTACTCCATTTCACACCACTCGTATCACAGAAAACGAATCACAAGATCAAATACAAAACCCCTTTGAATTGCATTTAATCTCAATCAAGTATTCCAAACAGATGCGAAAAAGTTAACAGCTAATTGTGTTATGTCATTTGGTTCTTCCAAAGTAGAAGAAAGAAGAATTAATCACTTAATTTCTCTTGGCATCAACTTTTGTCCCTTTTTCCTCTGTACTGGCTACTGGAACAATACCTGCTTACTGCTCAAGACCAGAAGAAAAACATTTTCTCGTTATCATCGCCTTTGTTAGTATGATATTGTTTCATGGCTCAAGCACTC
Source organism: Porphyrio hochstetteri (assembly GCA_020800305.1). NCBI lineage: Eukaryota > Metazoa > Chordata > Aves > Gruiformes > Rallidae > Porphyrio > Porphyrio hochstetteri. The sequence goes on along the minus strand of CM036908.1, from coordinate 59,724,556 downwards.
CAATCTTCTCCCTACACACTTGTGCCACTTTCTTACTCATCTTCAACACCATCACCTAATTTCATACTTCTCAAATCATTAGCTGTGTACCAATTTAGCCAAAGCAGTCTTTTGTGATGTGTTGGTGCAAAAGAAAGTAAAAATTACTAACTCGCTCCTGTTCACTAAAAAAAGGGAACAGCACCGAATTCCTCTCCAACATGCTTCCCATGGCACCTTAACTACACATTTTTGGAATTGCTGTTGTCTTTATTTTGATGCTCTTCTCTATTTTACTTTTCTTCCTCCTTCAGTTCCTTAGAAATACTGACTTTTATCAGTTCAGGTTAATCTTTCACAAGCTGCCTCCTTTTCCATATTTTTAACCAGCCCCTTCTGCTCTTTGTCAACATCAAATCAAGACAAGCATCCATATTTATTATCAAGAGCTTTCCCACACATTCACAAATTCTTGCATAGGACTGCACGTCCCACACCCCTTTCTCAAAAGATGCCTGTGCAAATAAAATCCTTCATTTAGACCAAATCTCATGCTGACCATTTACTAGTTTGGGTTTTTAAGCAGAACAGCTTGCCCAGCCCCACCCATTTTTGGCAGGCCTATCACAATATTGCTCTTATCACTCCCTAAAGCTCACCCTTATTACCTTCTTCACCTAAAATACAAACATACACATCCTTACAACACTCCATTGTCATTTCTTCCCTGACTGTCCTTACTACGCCCTCTGTGATCAATGTTCCTGTGGGAGATGCTGTTGATGCCACTTTGGCCACAGGAACATCAGTTATTCTTTGTTCAGGAATCTAAGCACAACAAAATGCAATGACAAATCCTGTAAATTGCCAAGTCTTAGCTGGTAAACAAAAAGGTAGTCTGCTAACCAGCTGAACATCAAGGTAGGAAGGAAGAAGCAAGTCTAGGTTTTGCTGGTATTTAAGTATCTATTAATAGAGCCCAGAATACCATCACACTTCTGTCTATACACTATCCTATGGCAATGTTAGAATCAAGGCTTTTTTTTTCAAGGTGAGAAAGCACAAGTTTCTTTCTGCCCGATTCATTTCCACCTTTGGCTTTGACCTCACTTAGCAAGCCAATCATGTAACTGAGGAACAGCAAGTTCATATTTGATGTGAAGTCATACGGCTGGGTGACATCATAACCACTATCTTTTAATTGCCCCTTTAAGGGTTATTGTTAGCAAACTGATAAAATACCAGTGGCCAAGTTCCCTCACAGAACAGCTTGTCCATTTCTCCAGTTACCACATAACTGATAACTTTGGTCTTAATCATCCATTTTGAAATAAGTAAGAAATTAGAATCATCTATTACTTCAACCTGCCAGATTTTGGGGAACTAACAGCACCTGGCAATCACACATTTTAACCTTGGCCAAGGGTAGAAAGTCAACAAAGATTTTTGTAAATTTCCGAATTTCTTTTTTTGAAAACAGAAAGTTACATGTGAAGCCCACTGGCTGCTGCACACCACTTCAACAGCTGTCTCTTAAAGTAGGCTTCCTGCCTCTGGATCTGAAATTATTTAAACCTTCCAATCCCAAGAAATGGATTTTCACTAAGCTGCTACTTCTTCAAAAGAAAAAAAATATTTAAAATCTGTTTCTTAAGAAATATTTTTGTCTTTTCCACTTCTTGCTCAGTGCTGTTTAATGCTACTAAACGTTTTTGGTAGCTGGTCACAACAATTACATCGATTCTTTAAAATCACACTGAAGATACTTCCACTTGTAATGAGAAGGCAACTGTGGCTTCATGAACCCAACCTGACCAACTTTTATTGCTCTTGACCAACACTATTTATAAAAATGAGGAGTTTGGGTTTTTTTTCTACTTACAGCCCTGTGGTGTGGGAGAATTCAAAGACCTCAGCAACCCTGTCTTGCTATCTTTAGAGTAGAGTTGTTCAACTGGAAGGGACCTACCATGACCTAGTCCAACTGCCTGACCAATCTGAAGGAGTCCTAACAGCAATATAAACAGCAACATTTGCAAATACACGTGCCAATGCACCTTTCATTTCAGATATATTTCAACTCTTCAGTATTGCAGAGCGAGTCAAGTGTCCAATCATGGCTGTTTAGTACAATTTTAGATGCCCTAAAATACCCAAGATGTATGGAGGACTGGAAGATAAGAGTTTGGCCATATGGAAGACTACACACTCTGTGTGTAGGCACCACCTTAGTTCCCTTAAATTTTCTAAATCACTAGTCAGACACGCTCAGGCAAAGAAATGCCAGCATTTTGTGTTTAAGTTAAAGCCTTGTTCTTTCAAGAGAAATGCTAGTGGACAGAAGACAACAAGAAGACAGGAACTCAAATACTAGACTCACGAGAGTGTTATTGCTGCAATGGTCAGTTTTATTCATTTCTGGATTTTTAAATCAAGTATTTCTCAATACTGATTTTAATACTGCAGCATCCCCATGTACATGACTGTAGGGCATAAGAGAGTCAACATGTAAACAGCTACACGAGAGCTACAAGAGAGCTCGCTGCTAAGATCTGAAGCACCCGTGCAAAAAACATATGATTTACTTCTTCCCATGGAGACAGCTTGTCTTTTTAGCATCTTATCTATTCATTTCAAACTGAAAAAACCCAAAAACGTAGCAAGTATCCCTGCTTTAGAAAGCATTTTAATAAAGAGAAGTCCTTTAAATAAAATACAGCCATGCAAACAGTTCAAGGCAGAAGCCTGCTTCCATTAGGAGTATAAATATTTCAATCCCAGCAGCACCATCTAATGGAGAGCTCACCATTTTTTTTCCCCCTTCTTTAATATGACAATCACTTTATTTTGGAGGTGTCAACAACTGATAACTTTAACACATAGCCTATTTAATGCTCTATAAAAACTGAGTAGCTACAAGAGAAGCCAAATTATTTCTTCAATTGACAGCAATCACAGGTTTTTTTTCCCCCACAGGCATTACATTCACATACAAATTTATTAAGTACAACAGGACATTTGTTTATGCAGGAGTAAGTTATTAGTTAGAAATACCTTTTTTTAAAAAATTTTTAAAAAACAGTAATTGTGAAGCAGTTAAATAAGAATAACTTAAAAATCCAGCTACCTTAAGCACGATTAAACTTTCCCAGAGAGCAAAACAGGTATGTCAGTTCCTCTAAAGTGTAAAGAATATTGACAAACCCAGACCTTAACCATAGCAACAGAAGTCACTACCTATACCTGCTTAAGATGAAGCTAAGCATTCCAAGACATCTTCAGGTTGCACTTCTGCTACAAAACATACTATGGGAGATGGGTATTACTGCAGGCATCACTAAAGCATGTAGCATGATGACTCTTGTTAACTTCCACTTTTTATCTCGTTAAGTTTCTCATGCCAACAAACATGACAGAACTTAGGTACAAAAGGGATCTATAAGAAATACTATTTTTTCCTCACTCCATTTTGTCCTTGTTTTTTCTACAAGTCACAGTACTGAAAAATAAGGGTTCAACTACTTTGAACTTTTCCACTTAACTCCAAATATGAACACTTGTTCTGGAACAACTGCCTTTTTCTGTATAGCTCAAAGAACTTTCAAAGTCCATCTGCCCTATCTCAGAACAGTCAACTAATAGACTGGGAGTTCAAATTTAAATAAAAAACCAAAAATAACCCAAAAACGTACAAAACCCACCACCAAAAGTCATAGGAAGTAACTCTGCACAAATACATCATATTTGGGCTATATGTGCTAGTGTATTTCTTTACACAAACAGGACAATTCCAAGCTCCTTCCTCATTTATACTGAGAACATCTCCTCAGCAAAAAATATACAGAATGCAGTGGGTGGATATTTGCTAAATCTTTCTTTAAAAAACAACACATAAACCCAAAGCAAACAAACAAAAAAACCACCCTAAGAAAAGCCACACTAAAAACCCACACACAAACAGCCAGAGTAAATCCCCCAAAACTCCCTCAAAATCTTACTGGCCAGAATACTGAAAGTTGCATGTGTAAACAATCCTTCTCAAACTGAAAGTGAAGTTTCCAGGAATATGTAAGAAGGAAAGAGGAATAAGGGAAATTTATGGTCCCAGGTACTGAAAAATAGCTGATGAAGTACAACACAAAAATAACAATAAACTTGTTTTATCTTCCTAAAGGCTGCCAAGAGCACTCTTCTGTACGTGCTCAAAAAAAGCATCAAAATACCTTGCCATAACAGAGACACAAAAAGCCTTGCCAGACTGTGAGCAGCACCACAGCACTCCCTACCAGCTGAACTCTCACACAGGACCCACTGGCATTTCCATTACATATTGACACCAGGGGTTAGTACGACATACTTGCTAATCTGAAATACAGCATGCTCAGGTTCTGTAGATAGAAACATGATTCAACTCCTGACGGAAAACAAAGAGAGAAGATACTGCTGGCCTCAAGTGAGACTACATATTATTAACTTCAAGTGAAGTTAGCTCAAATCCTTTCTCCCCCCCACAAATCACTGAGTATTAGAAGGCATCAAATGGTTCCAAAACTGCTACAGATGCACACACACATATCAGCAGCCTTCACTGATTTAGGTATCCAAATCCCTTCTACTACAAACTGTCAGCCAAATGGTAGCATTTTGAGAACATGATTTTATAACCACAAGCACTTTACCTTTGGCATCTATTGAATGCAGAACTGATATCCTAATCAGGTTCAACCACAACAGACATAACAATAAAAAACAATCCCAGGCAAAAGCACAATGCTCCACTCTCAAGGATGTTGTGCTGAACAGAAAAGAGGACAGCAAAAAGGACAGATCGAGAGAGCAAGAGTAGATTTAAAGATGTGTGCTTCAGACAATAGCAGGGTACATTGTAGACCATCTTTAGTGACCTGGAAGAGAAGAGCCTGTTAATTCACCTGGAGTGAGAGGTGGGGTGGGGAGGGAATCAAAAAAGCAGGTAGCTACAGACAGAGAGGTCAAAGAAAAGTGCATTTGCAGAAAAAAAAAAAATATTATGTGAAAGTAAGTACAAGCCTAGAAAAAACTATTTCCAGAGAAAAAAATGTAAATGGAAGTAAGGGGGAAAGATGCAGTCACTTTACTCAAGTGAAGCGACAGGGGAGGTTTAGGTTGGATATTAGGAAGAGGTTCTTTACTGAGGGCATGGTCAGGCATTGGAACAGGCTCCCCAGGGAAGGGGTCACAGCATCAAGCTTGACTGAGTTCAAGAAGCATCTGGACGATGCACTCAGTCACATGCTCTGAACTGGCTGGCCCTGTGTAGAGCCCTGCAGGAGTTGGACTTGATGATCCTTATGGGTCCCTTCCAACTCAGGGTATTCTGTGATTCTAAGTGCAAGAATATAACCACCTTGGAATAAAGTCATCCCTTAAATTAGAATTACAAAGTATCTGACCAAAAGCAGTTCAAAATAATCAACTTCTAAGAATCAAAGAAACCAGTTGGAGAAACTGAGAGCATGTATACTTTAGCCAAATGACTCAGATGGAAGAGAAGCACAGCATGGACAAGAGCATTCCATCAGCAACTGAAGAGCATAGAATGCAGAAAGAGGAGTCACTTGGGATGGTTTAAAGGAGATTAAAACGAGTTGAATTGAAATGGTAAGCCTGTATTTCCTATGCAAAAAATCAAGACTTACATCTTTGAGCCATTAAACAAACAGCTAGAAGACTCAACGCTTAAGGAAGCCTACTCTCAGAAGGTTCCTCTCTGTAGAAGGTCAGAGAGAGGACACAGTTGAAGTATACAACATCTCCATAATAAAAATGTCTAATAATTGTTCAAATTATCTCCCTGTCTCAAGTACACGGATGAGCTTACAACATGAAATCCCTTCATATCACCAAAATTCGGCTTATTACCTGGGCTTTGGTTTCAGAAAGTTATTTTAGGCACATTTATCACACAAGATGGTTCCATAGAGTAAGACTGATTTTCTACTTTTCTCGAACATCCAGTCGAACAAGTACAAGCACCAGAGCAGCCACCACTGACAGATTCTGCCATGGACCCTCAGCTTCACAGAGCATTGCATGCTGGCTGTACGCAACAATGGAAGAGTGTGAAGCAAATACTGTTTCCTGTCCCATGATGCTGACGGTGCAGAACAGAACAGCACTGCAGAGGAGACAGAACAGGATGCCTCTACCCAGCACTTGCAGTTCGTTTCATTTATCAACAGATGACGCTTGTACTGCCCGCTGGGTCTAAGCACCTCCTTGCTTCTATGTCCTCAGATTGTAGGAAAGCACCGTTATTCCCATTTTATTACAGACAACAGAAGTGGTCTGTATACAGACCCATAAGCCAGACACCCATAAGCCACTAGCTGCACCAAAGTTATTCTCAGAAATCCCAGCCAGCTACCACCTAACCCCAGCAGTGCCAAAGTCATTAGTGCTCTTCTTCCCCAGCACATCTTCAATGCTTAAGGACACATCTGTCTTGACAAGACTGATCACCTCAGCAAGCATCTCAATATCAAGTTCACATGCACCAGAAAACAATAAGCATCACCTAAGTGGAAGAAGCATCATCAGACACTATGTCTCTCCTCATCCTGGTAACTGTCCTAACCACTTGACTGAGACATCATGCTTCCTCTTGCTCTGTTTCTCAGGCATACTGAGTTTTGATTATTCCTGGCATAGCAGATGAGTTTCAAGAGGGGGAAGTGACACTACTCCTAACTGGCCTGTGGCTTGATGATGAGAATTCTCCCCAGGGAAGGAGGAAACTTGGATTGGAATCCCCCTTCTGCCCCTGGGACTTGAGCATGATGTCACATCACTCAGCTCTGCAACATCAAAGCCCTTTCTTTGTCAGTTTGGCCCTAACCAAATGCCTTACAGTACATACATCTACAGGAACGAGAAAAAAACAAGCTTCCAGGTCTCTTGGATTTTACACTGGTATCTTCAATGGACCATCTTTTCTTTCTTGATAGATGTCAAAGCTTGTGGGAATGAAGTGGCAGCCAGGAAGGCACTTCTTATCTTACAGTTGCATCTGCAACATGCTTTTCAAAGACAGAGCAAATCAAAATAACTCTTTTTGCCAGACGCCTAAGAAAGCTATAAAGACTCAAGAGCATTTCAAGCTTGTCTTGAGTGGGTATTACCTTATTTTATTCACAAAAATGTTTGCAGTTTCTGCATTAATACAAAAAAAGACAGACAGCAGTTTGGTATTACTCTAAATGTTAATTTTTTCTAATTCTGAGCTTACATACAGTCATCATTAAAGCATGTAAATACAAGTTTCATGACTTCTTTCACAAATGTTTTTGACAGAAGCATTTACAATGTATACTGTATGTGAAAGGATATATTCAATTCAGAGCATATAAACTATACTACAGAGTTGTTAGCATTTTTTGTCATTGTAAGTAATCGACAGAATGTCTCCTCTGTACATCAGAGAAGTCTCTTTCATAATTGATCATTTTATGGTGCTATATAAAATAATACTGGAACTATGAAACATTCCAACTGAAAGCCTTCCTGCTATGCCCACTGCAGTTCTAATCTCTGCAATTTGCAAAAATTCAATCTCCATGTCAAAGTACACAACTCCCCAAATTTCAGTACAAGAGTGGACCCTGGGATGGAGTCCATCACACATGTCCAATACTGAACTTCTGCATCCATGAACATTTTGAGACTTCACTTCCCAGGCTGCCCCTGACTAGATGGAACTGCAGAACTTGGAATTCTACTAAAATTGTATTTTACACATGCAGAGCAAAGCAGCAGGGAAGAACAACAGCATGGAAATCAAAGGCTTAACATTTTTTGGGGGGTGGAGAGGATTAGTGACCTACAGTTGTTGTATATAATTTTAGAGACACTTGCCCTGTTAACCTAGTTACAAAGCCAGCAGTCAGTAGCAATTGAAGTCACAGTGGCAATGATATCTTGCTGTCAATGCACCAGTAGAAAAAGATCACCATGAAGCAGACAAAAGCACCCTCAAAAATGGTTTTTGAGACTATATATAGTCAAAGACATTATAAGTATGTATTTATACAAATATATAATTTATATATAGTCAAAGACTATACACACATATATATATATATACACATTCATAATTCACAACATCAAATAACCTTTTGCCTTATTTTCTCCCTAAGTTCTAAGGTTTTTCTAGTGTATACTTACCTCATTGGTTTTCTAAGGGGCTTTTTTGTCTTTACTTTCCTTTTCTCTTCCTTCCCGTTAGAACAAGAGCATCTCTTTCTACTTTGCAGGTACCTAATGACTTTTCATTTTAAGTTGCCCCCCTTCCAATTTTCTAGTCCTTTCTACTTTAAATCATAGACAAAATGTTTTGACAAACGACAAACACATTTCAAACATATACTGACTTTGTCCATTTTTATCCATTTATGAGGATGCGGGCTTCCAGCAGGCAGAGCTGGGAGACCAGTTATATTCTCTTTGCCAGCTCTCCACTGCTGTAGTTCCTATGTCACCACTCCATCACCACAGCTTAAAAAGTAGAAGATAGAGCCTAGCGTGACTACAGCACTACTACCCATGTGCTACAATCACACCTTTATTCTGTTACACAAAAATACGCAACTGTCCCTGCCTTGGCTTCTTTTTCCCACACCACATCTTGGAATCTCCAATTTCACTCTCTCCCACCACTTCTGGTGTTCCCGAGCCACAGGCCAAAAATGCCAGGAGGTTTCAAATACAAGCATCATATTCAGAGTGTACCCACCCACAGGCATATGAAAAAAAAAAAAAATAAGCCTTGGCATTTCTTTAAAGGAACTGTGCACAAGAGCACAGACATCTGAAACCAAAGTGTAATGAGCAGTATTCAGACATCATAAGATTCACCACCTTCAATTAAGAAACACTACTATAATAAAAAAAACCTAATGAAATCCAGTTGTTGCATCATCTAAGATATCACAGATCAAAACACGTCAACCTTGCAATAATATTCATACAAAGCCAGTTTAGGATATTGGAGCATATTCAAGTCATTCCTATTTTTAAACTGTCTTTTCATCTGGAGAAGAACTATGATCATCTACTTAATGTGTTTATGTTCCAATGGTTAAACAAGAAAAAAATTTAAAATTAAGATTTCTGGCTTTTTGCATCTTCAGCATTGCTGTACCTACCAACGGAACAGATGAGCTTCATTCAGTATTGAAAAAAACATGTTCCACTCACTTAAACTTTTCATTATGGACAAGAACAATGTAAAGATCTCAAATACAAGATCTTGAAATCATTTAGGAGACAAACTGTATTAGCATGGACTGGTAAGACCTCACAAGAATTTGTCGTCACTGATGCGAACTACTGCCATCTTAACAGTCTTCCAAGGTACCAGCAGTAAATGCTTGCATGATGATCAAAATCTCTGAATCCATACAAGAATGGCTTCTCAAAATTGGTTTCAAACTTAACTGCAGGAGGACTTCAGGAAAGCCTAAAGACTGAGTCGTTTAGCACCCTCTTTTGATTAGAATTAGTTTGCTTTGCTACTGAATGCACTTTACCTTTCTATATATTCTAGGTCCAGCTATTATTGGAAGCTCCTCATCAAGCCATCTTTCAGTAAAACACCTACCATTTTCAGGTTGGAACAAAGCAACTTTTATAACCTCATAGCGCTGTCTGCTTGCAATGCCCAAACTCATAATACATCAATGTTTCCGTTATCGAGCTTTATGGCAAGGGGTTTCCCAGTTCAGCCATAAAAAACCCTCTGATTCAGTCCAAATGTTCAAGTATTTCTCATCTTCAAACAATCCCCCTCTCCCTAATCATAAAAAAATAACATTGAAGTCTATGTTAATCCATCAGTGCGTGTCGATTGCCATTTATAGACGCTTTTAGCCAAATGGCTCATTTTAAAAGGAAAACGTACAGTATACACACACTATGATCTCTTCAGTTCTGACTCTATCAGTGTAGCCTTTAAATCCAGGCTTCTAAGCAAGTCAGCAGCTATTTTCAATACAGATTTTTTTTTGTAACTATTTCAGGTTATACTGTTTCATTTGTCTAAGCTAAACATCACTAGTACACCTTCACATTATAGGCTAAACTCCTTTTTGGTCTATGAATGCAAGTTCAGCCCAGCACACAATAATGCTACGTGTATCCTACGTAAAAGGAAAAACACAGTTGCATTGAAGAAATAAAAAAACCACGCGAATTACAACATGCAAGGCTCGGTTAGATCTCAACGAGCTAGAGAAGCCACTGACCCAAGGAGACAGCAAATTTCACATTGTATCACTGGAACTTCCCGCATTTTACTACTACAGAAACAGAAAAAGATGAAGAATGTCCTAAGGCAGGGCACAGATCCGCGCAGAGGTGCACATACAGCCTTTCACGTCACACACAAGCTCACATCGGCACAACAGGAGATTATGCCTCTCAGCACTAATACCCTTTCTCCGTTTCTTTCCGCAGGTAATTCGGATCGCAGACACTTGAAGATACAAATAAATCAAGATGTAAATGCCTTACCTTCCTATTTTACAAGCCACTGCAGTTCTCAGATTATGAGTCAGTCATAGGTTCATCTGCAGAGGAATGACTCAGTATAAACTTTTAAACACTCGTTATTTTTTTCTAGCCTAAAACGCGGTAATTAATTTAACGTACTGAAACGCGGCGCTGCGAAACGGTGCAAAAAATGAATGGCGTGAAAACAAAACACTTCTCTTTCTGCTCACGCCAGGCAGGCAGACGGGCTTATAGCGCAGGGCTGTTGTAGGCAGATAGACTTTACAAAAATATAACTCCTTCCGCACCGATCAGGGGCAGCTCCGTACCGGCGGCACAGGAATCTTCCCCGGCGGCCACCGCCGAAGTGCCCATCGCACGGGAGCCGGGCGGCCGCCGGCGCAGGCACCGCCAGCGCGGCGCAGAGCAGAGCCGGGGCCGCCGCAGAGGGCAGCCTCGGGAGGTGCAAAGTTGCGGGGGACCCCGCGCTCGGCGCCCAGGCGCGGCGGCTGCCGGCAGTGCCCCTTTAAAGGCCGTCGGCCCGCCCCCAGCACTGCATATGGAGGGAGCCAGGAGCGGAGCGAGGCTTCTGCATTCAAACGACACATCAAACGCCGCAAGCGCCGCCGCACGGCTCCGCTCCGGCCTGCCGGCCGGCCTCCCCTCCCCTCTCCTTCCCTCCCCGGCGCGCACGCACACACACACCGCGGGGCGGAGGGGGGAGAAAGCAAGAGGAGAGGGGGAAGGAACAGGGGAGGCAGAAATAAGTAAGTGAGAGGGGGCACCTGCAAAGCCCTGGAGTGTGAGTGCGTCCGGGCAGGCAGAGTCCACGCCGCCCCCGCCGGAGGCTGATCTATCCCCAGGCACCAGCCGCCGCAGAGGTCCCGGCAACAGGCTGCGGGTGAAGCGCTCTCGGCCCCTGCCTGGTAGCAGATGCCTCGTATCAGCGCCGCGCTGCCGCCTTGCCCCCCGCCGGCTCCGCGGGAGCACACCACCCCAACCCACCCTCCCTTCCTTCCCCCCAGCTCTCGCCAACCGCCCAGCCCCGTCCCTCTGCCTAGGGAGCCCGACCGCGGGCAGGCGAGCCCGGCCGGTGCCCTAAGCGGGTGCCGGAGCCCTGAGCGGGAGAGGCGGTGAGGCGCTCCCCACCTCCCCCTTCGCCACCGCCGCACCGCGCAGCTCCCCGGGCCGCGCCGAGCCCCGCGGACGCCCTACCTGCGAGCGTGTGAGGAGAGCGGGGCGGCGGGCGGCAGCTGGAGCCTGGCGAAGGCGACCGCCAGCCCGACGGAAAGTCCCTGCCGCTCTGCGCCGTCTCCCCCCGCCCCACACTTCCTCTCCCGCCCGCTCAGGCTGGAAATCCCCGGCGAAGCCCGCTGCTCTCCCGGCTCCTCCTCACACACACCGAGGGGCGGGCCCGGCCAAGCGGCTTAACGCGCAGGCGGCAGCCAGGGGCCGGCCTGCCCTGCCCGCCTGCCCCGGCTGCACCTGATGCTGCCGTTACCCGCCCGTCCACCACCACCACCACCACCCCCCCCCGCACACACACAGTCCCCCTCGCCGCCTCCACAACCCGGGGAGAAGGGGCCCCGCGCTTCCCGCCCGCCAGACGGAGCTCGTCCCGCCGGCCCTCCGCAACTGCCGAAGGGGGCGCGGGGTGGGCTTTGAGGAGACGGCGCGTCCCGATCGGGGCGGGGGGTGGGGGTGGTGCCGAGGGAGCCATGCCGAGGCTCGCCCCGTCGCTGCGGGGGCTCGGTCTGATGGCAGGCGTTGCTGCGCCGGCCCGACCGTTGGGGCACTGGGGGAAGGGCGGGAGCGTTGAGAAGGAAAGGGCGCGGGAGATGGCGGCGGGACGCGGGGCGTTGGGAGAGAGGGATCGGCGCGGCGGAGAGCCGCTTGCTTCCCCTCCGCGCCCCGAGGGAGGTGCGAGCAACTCCACACAAAGGGTCGCCTCCAACACAATAGCCTTTATTAAAAAAAAAAAAAAAAATAAAGCCGCTGGGAAAAAGGGGAGGGAGGAAAAACCGCGGAGGGGAGGGAGAGGAGGGAAAGGAGGGGGAGAAGAGTCTGGAAAAGATCGGGAAAGAGCAGCCGGAGAGGCCCATCGCCTCAGACGGGCCCGGGCCGGCTGCAGGCGGGGTGCAGCCGACCGTAGGTGGCAACCCCGAGTCACCGGCCGGCGGGGCGGGGAGGTGCGTTCCCTTCCCCGACGTCCCAGAGGTGCGAGAGGCACCCGTTCTCCGTCCTCCTTCCTCAGGCGGCTCAAGCCGGCGGCGAGGGAAGGGGGGCGGACGCTGACACCCGATGGAACCTGTCGCCTCGAGTGGCCAGGTTGAATGAATGCCTGTATCGGGCTCCGCTATAGCGGCGTGTCCTGATTAGGGCAGATGTCCGGCCGGTTATCCGCGACCTCGCTTGTAACGCGGGGCAGCGCCGTTCGGCAGCTGGTCTCCCCACGGCCTCACCGGGCTGCTGTGAGGGGAGGGGGAGAGGCGGTTCTGGCGCAGAACCGCCGCGGGGGCTCAGACAGCTTCCTGGGGGGGGGGGGGGGGTGGCGGTTCGGAGGGGGGGGTCAGCCAGCGCCGGCGGCAGCGTGGGCCGGGGTCGGAGCGGGGGGGACTGGGGGTTTCGGAGCAGCGGTGGGGCTGGTGGGTCAGGGAGAACCGGAGCTGTGAGGAATGTGCGGAGCTGAACACGGAGAAATGTGTGGTGTTTGGCTAATTTCAGTGGGATGAGGTCACCATCCTTTTTGGACGTTGTTTATCGAGGGATCACTAGGGAGGAACAGTTGGATGCGTGATCCTGAACGGACAAGCTTTGCGTCATAGTTGCCGCTTACAGCATCTCCCCGCGTCCCGAAATCCATCCTGACCCTCTTCGGTCTTCATCCCCCGGATCTCTGTAACGCCCACGCCAACCTGCCCTGCGAAACCAAACATCTCTAGCTCCGGCTGTGTCCTCACCAGCCCCCAAAATGCGAAGCTTGGCTCGCACTGCTAATTCCCTCCTTGTGTGCTGTTTTTTTTTTTTACCTCATCCCACTTCTGTGCCTTCCTTTCTCTCCCCGCACCCCGCCTCTCTCCCGCCTTTTGCTGCTGTCCCCATAAGAGGCTGGCTTAGCTGTCAAGACAACTGCGCCTTTCGAAATGATGCCGTGAACCTGCGATCAGAAGGACAATCTAAGACCGATGTCTTAAATGTTCCCATCAGTTGTTCAAGATTGCTTAGCTCTGGACCGGCTGATAGGACTGTGCACCGAGCCTGGATTTCTCCAGCAGCGGAGCTGCAAATAAGTTTCTGTCAGAGACAAACCTGCAATTTCCTTCTTTGCCACTCTTTTTGCTGTTGTATATGTGTCTTCTTGTTTTGCCCTAAAAAAAAAAAAAAGAAAAAGGAAAAAAACCATAATAGGATTCCAGTGCCTGTAGCTCTAGCAGATATACTAATGTATTCTTCCCCAAAAAGAGAAAACAAATTATTCTTCCATCTAAAAGATGTCAGAAGCTTTTCCACATGTAGAAATGTCTCTTGCTGAAGGGATAAAGTGCTGATCTAAAGCAATATCTACTGTTTCAAGAGCTTTGGCAGGTTTTTTTCTTTTCCTGACTCTACAAGACTGTAAAGATTTCTAATACAATTATGACAGTGAGATATGTCACCAGTGTCTTCAACTGGTTTGGAATTTCGTTGTTATACATGAAATGGGGGGGGAGGCTGAAATGCTATTCTATATTCATGTTTAGAATATAGTTGTTGGGAGGGGCAGCTACTTACAACAACAGAAATAATGGTAAAGACCATGGACTAACTCTGTATTTTAGTCAAATGGTTTGAAGAAATGAAATAATAGGGCATTGCATTGGAAAATTACACAAGAGGAAAGAATTAAAAAGAAAATCTCAGAGAGAAGGGTGGCAATCCATTACAAACGTGGACAGGGACAGTTATCTCCAAAAACTATGCATGGGGAGGTACAAAAGAGCGAGAACCATGTGATTATGGGAAACTATAATTCCTCAGATAGGGACTGGAAAATACCACTGGGAAATGGTAGGGCTTAAATGTTCACGACTGTTGTCGAAACTCGATTTCTCAAGCAAACAGGGAGTGAGTCCATGAACGAGGATGCTATTTTAGGCATAGTATTAATAAGCAGCAAGGACCTTGCAGAAGGCCATAGTATTGAGAATACTCTTCAACTGAGTGATCGCAGACTAATCCAGCTTATGTTAAACTGCAGGAGGGACAAAAGTAGATCTTTGCCTAAGGCGTGGGATCACAGAACCACAATCTTAGAGAAATGGAGGAAATTCATGAGGTTTACAGGACAGAGGAACCCAAGGATTATTTTTACTCAGAAATATTGAAAGAAGCTGGCAAAGGAAATTACAGTTGCCAATGCAAGGATCCGCTCAAGGTTAAAAGTACCCCCGTGTCTAAAGCACTCTGTAGCAAAAGGAGGAAGGTGGTGATGCTGGTCGCCTTAGGCCTGTTCCTCTGGCCTTAGTATGTGGGTGAATTCCCCCATGAGAAATTGATTGTGAGCTGCCAGGGAATAGCTGTGGAAAAGCCTTATGTGAGTCTATGATGAACAAAGCTGGGTATTTTTAGTAAAGATAGGGAAGTGTTTGTATGGCTTTACACAGCACAGCTAAGGACCATCATCTGGAAAATTATGTGCAGTTCTGGTGACTTACGATGAGAAAAGATTGACTCAGGTCACCACAGGTGCAGAAGAGGAATACTGGGGTGATGGACAGCAAAAATCCCTTTTAATGGGAGCTGCAAGCAAACTTGGCTTCCTTAGCTAGCCAAAAGAAGCAAAAACAGCGTTAATGATTCACTGCAAATACATGCAAACACTAAATATCAAGGAAGGAGAACTATTTAAATTAACGAATCATGCTAGTAGAAGGATGTGGGGTTATAAATTGGTCATGAGCACACTTGAACTGAAAAACCTTCTAACCATTCAGGACTGAACACACAGTGCTCTAGGCACAAGCACCTAAGTCAGGGCATGAAGCTTTGGTGCATCCAACTGGGATTTAAAGGGGACTGAGCTGCTGACCTTTGATGTAATATTTTGAACATTCCCGAGCTTCAGGGCTTCTTCTGGTCCTCTACCCATCTGCGTTTGGCTTGTGAGGGTTTTTTCAGCTACCACTGAAGCACTGGAAATCAGTTAGACAGGATGTAGAGAGGACACTGGTGACATAAAATCATCAGGTGGTTTGCGGTGCATCCTGCTCACAGGCGTACAGCTGAGTTGATTGCCAGATTTGGGTCACAGCTAAACCTTTTCCCTCAGGTGAGCCTGGCAATGGACTGTTTTGCCTTTGTTCCCCCTGTCACTTTCTCAGAATCTTCTGGGAGATTTACTTGGCAAATACTTTGTTGCAGCACTGCTGGTCATAGTCTTCTGTGAGGCTGTGCTTGAGAGGTTTGGTCTCTTACTGCAACTCTTGTGTTTATTAGCTGATACTGAGAAGTGGCTTGTGACCCTCAGCAAGCAGGGGCTGGAAGAAAGGTGTTCTGTGAGACCTCCCAAACAAAATGTCCATTGTGTAGTTGTAGAGAGGGATCATTTCCAGTCCTGTCTTCCCAAAAGCAGCATCAACAGGTTATTTTTAATGCTGAAAGTAAACCTGACAGAGGAGGAGAGAGAAGGGAGGGCGGTAAACAATTGTTTCTTGTATGAATTGACCTATTGTAATTAACAGTTGTTCAGCTGAACTATTCTAATTGGTAATGTTACAGCACACCCTTATTAGCCCTGCTGTTTGAGGTGCAGTTTGACACTGCTTCTGTACATAATGCTAACTCTGAGTGTCAGAGCACTGGTGTGCATTGTGCATGCCCTCTCCACAGTCTCTGCAGAAAGTGGTTGTGTCTCCTTCCTCACTGATACCCATTGTGGAGCCGAGCAGGACATGGCAGGACCTGGTTTCTGCATTTCTGGCACCGAGGCAGCTTCTTGACTTGCATCTTCCTCATCTCATGCTTTGGATTGAAGATGCTTATTAACAGAATAATGAAGTCATGATATTGGTTTTTATTGCTGAAGCACAGCCCAAGAGGATCCATATCATGGGAATACACATTCATTTATTGCAACCTGTACATGAGATAAAAATTCCCTGGGGTTTATTTCAACTGCTACTAAGAAATAATGTATAATGTGGTAGCCCACTTGGTTAAGGAACAAAAAGATTTCCCCTGCCCAAGTGGTGATTTTCCACTTGAAATTCCTAGAAAGCATTGGCTTTCTAAATGACAAGCATTTGAGGTGAAACATTCCTCGAGCCTCCTACAAGTTAGTTATACATGCTTTTATGAGTATGCTATGTGGCATTATTCCTTTCTTTCAAGCTAATTGTAATTCCCAAGTCAGCCTATAGATCTGCTTCACAAGTGACAAGAAATATTAGTATGGCACATCACAACCATGTCTCCATAATCTTAGGACCTCCTTACTCTCTTGTTGAGGCTATTAAAAATATATCGAGGTCCCCAGGCTCCCCTTCCATCAAGACTGCCATTGTGCCTGTGCCAAATTGACTTTGAAGTCAAATGAAATTTTTTGACTGTGTGTCACCAGATTTCCAAAGAGGCCTGTAAAGTAGTTCACGTGAACTCTAAGCTGTACCTGGAAAATGAGACAAGATACAGTTCCACAGCAGGGAATTACTAGAGCACAGCAATGCTTCAGCTGTACGTCTGTCTCTCAGTATGGCTCCAAAATCAGAGCTGTGATGGGAAGAGTGCAGACTCAGCAAGACCAGCCTCTCCACCATATGGAGATTTCCCTGTGACAGCTGAATCTGAATATAACCGGTAAAAGCATCTTAAAGGCTGCTTTGTGCCTTTTGAGCAGCACAAAGCAGCTTTATCAGGAACAAGGACTTGGTCCAAAAGTTTTCCCCAGACATAAAATGTCAGTTATTATACTAGTTTGTAACTAACAACTGCAAGGGTTCTGTTGAATACCTGGCAAAGTAAAAGGCTGACATGAATATAACAGCTGTATTGATTTATCCAGATGCCCTTGTTTTCTGGCTGATCCATCTATCTCTGAAAATATCCTTAGGATCCTTTCTCCACAAAGAATCTCAGAATCTAATCATACAAGAGGAAAAAGCCTCACCTAATATTGGCAAAAGGACCAGGTGAGTACATTTCAATGCTGAGAATCATTCGTTATTGTAGAAAACGTTACTGGCTCTTCACAGTAATCAATAATAGCTGTTTCTTCAGGGTGACGTAACTATTTTTACTTTCACCTCTTCTGCATGTAGTCATGGGAACACCAACCAACCTGGGAGAATCAGGCTTGCGAACATTTTGAGCATTTGAGGTGATTGGGAGGTGGTCATTGGGTCTTATCACTTTCCCAGCTTCCAGCTTAGCTTTGTCCCTCTCTTCAAGTGCCACCAGAGCATCACAACAGATTTGGCTCCTGTCATGCCAGCTGAGAGGCTTTGTCTCCCCCCTTTTATTGACATCACCCTAGCAAGTTCTAAAGGGGGATTTTGGAGTATTGTTGACAATTATTTTAGCCTCTGGGTGTCCTTTTGTTATCAGTAAACTGCCTGCAAAAGATGCGTTTCCAAACCCTGAAATATTCTCTCCTGACTCTATGTGCAGCCTGACCCAGGCAGATGCACCAGGCTTCAGTACCGAAGAGGCTACCGCGGGATGGAACCTCAACGCTTGCTACGCAGTAATGCCAGCAGATTCCTGGAGAGGATCCAGTCAGTAGCAATCATCATCTAAAGAATAGTTGTTCTGGAAGCCTAGAGGAAAACAGCACCGCTCTTGTCAGTGCTGCTCCCTTGGGAGCTATAGCTGATACAACTAACCCTGTTTCGCTGTGTTAAATCGCATGGATTTGCCCATTGTGTAGGACGAGATACCACTGTCCTACACTAAAGGCTGTTCCACTCTGGGTCTGGTTCTTACAGATGCAGTTTTGGAACTTCCTTCATGGCGTTTACAGCTCCATGGCAGCCTTTCTCTGATATGTGTCTAGCCCTCTGGTGTATCCATAAGTGTTGCATCTAAGACATGCACACACCTATATGAAAACCTAACATCCTGTCTCCAGCTTTTACCATAAAGCTTGTATGCCTTCTTTGTCTGCCTCTTGTTACTCAACAGTTTTTTCCACAGTTCTTGGCAGTTTTATCACCTCGTATAGTAACTGTTGATGCAGATTTACAGTTTCCCAGGTGCCATTCATTCTGCCTCATGACAATATATATAAAATGTGGTAACTTTAAAGAAAAAATAATTACCCAGCTCTTTGTCTGAAGATCTCTTAGCTGGATTCTACTTATCCACCTGAGTCTTCAGCATTAGGAGAGGAAAGAAGATCAGCATGTTCACTGACTGATATTTAGGATAATTTCACTTTTGTCTGTAGTTTTTTTATCACAGGGTCTGGGGAGGCTTCTGCTTTGTGCATATGAAGAAAGTGACAGAAAGTGCTCCAGGTGGTATTAGGATGAGAGTCGCTGTCTTGGGATGCAAAAACTGACTGCCTTAGTAACCCTCACGTATCACATAGCTTTCCTTCTCTCCTCTCACCAGTTATGATGAATGCTGTGCAAGCCACATTACACCCTAATCAGCATTTGCATAATCTTTACTATCTCTATGATTACAGTATAAGGGGGTTATATATAAGCTAGACAGTAATTAAAGAGAGCTAGAAAGAACCCAGCTCCAATGATTAGCATAAAGGAGTAATGACTTACGAGCACATAGACTGGGGAGAAAAGTGGAGATGGAAAAAAGGTGAGTTGGCTTTCAGGATAAGACTTCCAATGAACCTGAGAGCTGTAGGACGGCAGAACTGCCAGTGCCGGGTGGAGGAAGGAGGTGGCCCCCCAGTTTGAGGAGGCCAGTGCCAGTTAGCTGCCAGATAACTGTAGTGAGCTGTGGATCTTTCAGGTAGGGTATTTGGAAAAGAGCTACCCTGGTAACCCTTTCTCTACCTTGAGCTGCTTAATCATGCAGTACTTCTGGTGCAGACCCACATCAAAGCCTGAGGGGCAAGAGGAAGCCAAACAGACCTGTCAGACATTAAGTCTTCAACCATTCTGCTGTAGAGGTTGCTGGTTTGATACTGGGGGATAACAGACAAGTTAAATTTGCACCAGCTTACACAAGAGCCATGTCTGCCAGAGAAGCAGCCTCTCTTGCACTTCCAGATGCTGAACAACCTGTTGTGGTGAAATATGAGCTCAGACCCTGGAAAGGTCTGAGCTAGAAGTGTCAGAAAAATTCTTTTGTAGCCTTCAGATGATTGAAAAGGAGTGTGTCTAACAGAACTGGCTTGAAGACTTTCCACAGAAATGAGTGACCTACTGCTGTCACTGGTGGTCATTGCATGCAGCCATGGGATGGTTATCAGTCACAAGCATCCTCCTGTAGAAGAGTGTGGTAACACTTTGCTGTAACTGCCCTTATGAAAAAAGAAAAAGAGTTCCTTTGAAACTCAGATGCTTAGGCTGCAACTCTGTAAAGAACCCTTGGAGCAGCAGCAGATGTACAGAGAAGTCATCTGGTCATCTTACAGGACACACCTAGTAAAATGCTGCCAGTGTGGAAAACAAGGAATTTTTGCAAAGCAAAAAGAGATAAGTATACATTTGTTCATAAAAAGAGATAACAATAGAACAGAACCTGTTGGCAAACTGCAGGCAGGCCCGGGCACTCTTGTGATTTTAGCAGATGTAGCCAAAGAAACCCCAGAATATTCCAAGTGCAACCCTCTCACTTTAATAATAGCAGACCAATGTCATCGCTGGTGTTGAGGACAAGGGCCTACCACGTCCATTCTCAAGTGGAATAGCTGAATTCTGAGGATCCCTAGGGGGATAGGACAATGGGACTTCACCATTCAGTAGGTCATGCCACAGCAGTTCCCAGGTTCTTCACTGTTTCATTCTTCCTAGATTATATCACAGAGAGATAAGAGCCCATATCTGATCCTGTACCACTTTCCTGAGGTCAGTCTCCAGTGTCTGCTCTAGCCATTCAGAAAAGTGCTTCCACATCCTGAGTTAAATACTCTCCTGTTGCAGACAGACGTGAGTTAAAATGCAGCACGAAATCTGATGGCATCTCTGTGCTGAACTAGAAGTTGCAAAAAGCTAAATTGCTCTTTGATTGCCTTATATGAGGTATGTGAATTTGTCTTTGTGCAATCTCCACAGATTTAAACCAACATAACCTAAAGCAGAAGGTGGCCCCAGACCTCTCCTGGGTTGTTAGAGATAACACGCGGTCATAAACCTAAAAACTAGTATCCTGTATCCTGCCCTCCTCCAGTTTCCCTGTGCTATCAGGAAATGTTCTGATCTTAGATCCAAAGTGGAAGGCTGTGGTATTTGCACTAACTTTCCTGGAGTTACTCCCAATCCTTACTGTGGTAACAGATTGTCGACTCAGCTGAGATCAGAACTCTTTTTTCCGTTAGCTGGGTCTCCCATTTCAGCGGTTGGCTGAGTGTGGCAATCTGCATCTTTCCCTGGAGAAGGAGAAGTTATTTCTAATGGTATTGCTGCTGAAGTATAGCTTTGCATCTTTTATGTACTTCAGGAGGTCCTATATTTGTAAGAAGGGCATATCTGAAACTCAGACACCTTTGAGGAGCTACAAATTGCCAATTCTTGCAATTTTTTATCTTAAGTTTTGTGATATTTGAGGCTTTTTCCTCAAAGTACCAGCTCTTGGAGTGATGTGATTATGTGAGAAACTCTCATTTTTCTTTCATTTAAACAAAAAGGCAGTAATTTTCTTGCGCTCATGGTTGTAGATAGAAAGCTTAAATATATAACCTGAGCACACTGCAAAGGCTCAGGAATCAGAAGGCGAAGCAAAATGGGTTGGACATATATTCACTCCTAAACATTATAATTAGAAGTCCGTGTCATAATATTTTTTTTAAGATCTGACTCATGATTTCTAAATGATTCAATTTGGCAATATCATATAGATTCACTAGGCTCTTGGATAAAATTCTTTGTCACGCTAACGGCTAAACTGAGCCAAGACTAAGTTCACTGTAAAGAATTACACGTATTGTCTATTCTTGGCTTTTTAAAAATATCATCTACTCCTTACAAAAACTCTATAACACAATGAAGTCTAAAGCTTTCATCCAGCCAAGGCCCAGCATATGACAAATAGAAAAATTGAAAGCCACAACAGAAACAGAAGCTAATAAAACTCCAAATAGGTGACATTTATTTCTTTAAAGTTTAACTTTTTCCATACCCACTGGACCACAGTCTGTTCTGAGTTACACTAGGGTACACCCAGAGTAAATCCAGTGAAATAATGTGACTTTATTGGTCACAACTAATATATTTTGCAGTGAATTGATATCAGTTCTTCTAGGCTTATTTGTCATTCCATTTCCAGTTCCAGCATTTATATCAAAATCTAGTAAGAACAATGTGACGGGGGAATTGAGGAAGTACTAAAATTAAGCTTGGGTGTGCAACTTCATTTTGACTGATATCCCTTCTGCCTTGCTTCTGCATATTAATTCTGAAGCCTTTAATGATGCCATCACATTTTTTCCACAGGATCCTCGACCTCCCTGAGTAACAGATCACTCTGTTGGGGTTTAAATGTGAAGTCTGCAGTAACAAAGACTCCTGCCTTTCAGGTCTCTATTTCACTTTAGCCTTAAAGAGATACTTGGTGCTAAGCAAACCACACGCTATAGAAAGTAGGTGAAAATGAGCTATTCCCACGCTAAGCTGATAAGAAATCCCAGAATGCAAAGACAGTTTATTGTGCTCTGCTTCCAACACAATGTACAAGAAGGAAAAAGCTCATGGTCTGCAAAAGAAAAACAATCCAGGAGTCTTATTTGCAGTCTGATGTATAATCAGAGGGTGTTATCGATCGTGCTACTAGTGTGCTGTTGGCAAGGTCTTTGCTTGAACAGATGCACCTTATAATCAAAGTTGAAAGACAGATAATGAAATTTATTTCTAAAACCCCACCTAACTTTCCCCCAAAATAACAGCAAAATGGAACCCTTGCCAGGCTGGTATGAAGATGGATTGAGAATTTGTGAAGCCCCCAAGAACAGCACTGATGAGCACTAGAGAAAATTTTAGGACTTGAGCTACCATATCACCCTCCAAAGTGAAGTGCACCTATCCTTCAAATTCTCTTTTAAAATCCTGATTACCTCCTTAAAAAAAAAATCACCCAGATGGGATTCAAAGGGCAGAGAAGAAGGATGTGCCAAAGAAAAACAGATATATAGCATTCTTAGGAGGAAACAGATGGCTTTTAAAACAAGCCTGAATATCACACAATAAAATATGTGTGGGACCACACATTAAATACTACAGATAAAACAAAATGACTAAGGAATCCTCTGCCCGTGTTGTGTACCAAAGGAATTCAAGTCCTTTGGAAAAAATAGTATCCCACCAAGGACTACATCTTAATGCAGTCTCTATTCTGGTATTTTTCTGAGTCATCTGAATTTCTGAATCACCTGAACTTCAACCTCATTGTCATTTGTACATGTAGATTTCTAGTATGGGGTGAGGGGAAGCAGAGCAAAGACTTTTTTTAATGTATCATCTGGAATCATTCATATCCTCGTGCTCAGAAAGAGAAGACTCTTTAGATCCGCTCCACAGACTGCTACCACTTGACCTAATGGAGTATCTGCTCAGGGTGCTGCAATGCCATGTACTCTGGAGGGGAGAGCACCTCTGCAGCCATTATCATCAGGGGAACAGGGAGGTTCAGCAGCCTGGTCCCCCTTCCTTGCACTGTTGGGGCTATCACACATCTCAATGGGCACTGCCCTAAAATGGACCTTTCTGTATCTCAGTCTTTTCCACATCCCTGTTTCCTCTCATGCTGTTTGCTTCTCCCACTGTTTTAACTTCATTCTCCATTGCTCAGGGATCTCACCCTCATCTTAGTCTTTCTGGTGGTCTCTCTATAACCTCCATCTCAATTCTCCAAGTACTGTTCTCTTTACAGACTGTCAATGCCTTCGTGCCAAGGACCAGACATCTTTTAATCATGTTAATTCCTGTTTCTCCTCCCTACTGCTTATACAATTTCCCTTTCCCTTTTCTCCCACTGCCCTCTAGGCCTGTGCCCTGCACCAGAATACCATTGGGAAACCTTGGCAAACCCCTCCCTGCAAAGGAAGGCTATTGAAGACAGCCATGCTGCAACCTGAGCTCTTGTTGGTGCTTGAACACTACAAGAGCCATGTAATGCAAAGTGTGGAAATATCATCAAAATACACAGAGAAGCAAGGGTCAGGATGTTTTTCCATGATTCAGAATCACAATTTCAGTTGCCCATCACACGATACACTTCACAGAACACACATGTTTTTAAATAGTTATAGGAAATCCCAGAAAACCTGAAAGCAGTCTAGAACTGTGGGGTCCAAGAATCAAGAACTGTAATATGTGCTCTGAGAGATCAAAGGAAGGGGCTAATTAGTCTTCACACCATCTTTCCTGCAAGGCTAGACTTAGTTTTACAACCAAAATGAATGGGAGGAGTAGTCTGGTGAGGATATTTATTGAACATGAAGTAAATCCATCCTAAACCCTTAATATAAAAGGCAAAAAAAAATCACCAAATCCCTAAACTTCTCATGGCATAGTCAAAGGGCTTCTCTCATTGAAGAAGGTCAAAGAAAAACAGGTTTGGAAATCTAAAATTTGCCTTATTTCTGAAGAAAGAAAAAAACCCAACCCTACAAATTATTTTACCATGGAGCATTAAGAAGAGACACACTTGCAAATAAAAGGGTCAGAGCAAATACAGCATATCCTGAAGCCTTCAAAGTGATAGCAATAAGACACTTAATATACCAATGTCAAATCTTTATGTCCTTTGTATATTCCAGTAATAACTGGAATAAGACTGATTTTTGTCTCTAAGCTTATATTTCTCTTTTCCCACAGTTCAGAGAATCCCTGCTGTCTGGAATAAAGTTTGAAGGGGACAAAGACAGAACAAGACTAGGCATGACTAGCTAAATTATTAGGAGTGGCCCAGGAAGCTAAGACACAGAGATAGGTGCTGTGATATCTGGAACAGGGTTATTCTCCCAGTTTCTCCTCTCTCAAGAATCTCTAATTATTTCATGCAGCCGAGAAAAACTTGAAAAGGTCTGCAGGGTCTTCTCTTCCAGCATAATTCCAGCCATGCCTGCATGCTCTGCTGACAGACAGGAGGTGAATGTATCTCTTTGTCAAGGGCTCTAACCCCTGCCTCTTGTGTCATCTCCAGCAGCTGACACAGAAACAACAAAAACAACAACAAAGAAAGACAATAAGGCAAAGTTTCAGGCATCTAGCTCCAGTCTGAATTCTGAAAGGAGAAAGGCACTGCCTGGTGCCATGCAGTAAGATGTCTATGCCATGGGGAGGGATGGATTTAGAGCTTTGATCAGATGACCTCTTGCAACTGCAGCTGAGTGTTGTAAGGAATCAGGTCCTTGTCCTTCATCTCCTGGGCTGAATCCTGTTGCTTTCCCTTATCAGGGCTGGCAGAGCTGCTGGTGACATAACTCATCTGCTTCAGTGCAACTGGTCAGACATTGCACTGGAGCAGATGAAGAGCACTCAGGTGAACCATTCAGCTGTAACAAGAGATGTGACCAACTCAAAGAGCTGTGCTCTGGGTGCCCCTTCAGCAGGGCAGTCCTCCCTTCACGGCTAATAAATGCACTAGTAATTCAAAGGCACTGGTAAAAGACAGGATGGAGGCTGCAAGGAATTTTTTCCCATATCAATCTTACCACAAAGTTAGTCAAGCTTATCCAAGAGTCACTTGTATCTAATGAGAATATCCTTTAGCTAAAACATTGTTGTCACTGTTACGTGATGGTCCAAATAATAACATTAAATGTACCTTTAGCAAAATAAAACCAATAGTGGCAGAAAGGCATGGAGAAGCCAGCTGGTGCCTGCCCAGTGCTCAGGATCTCCTGACATGCACAAAGCCATCAGGCTGCCTTTTGAAACTTGAATGTTTTTACTATCGACTGATTTTCGTTTTGCCCTGTCTCCTGCCTCCCTTCCTCATCATCACTATGGTGACTACCGTATCACAGACGCTTTCCTAGCCTTTGAAACTGTCTCGCTCTCTCCCTTATTCACCCTTTCTCCCTTAGCATCCCTTTTCCTTTTGACCCAAACCTGCCCTTTAAATGATAGGATCAACTCTGGACCGTGGCTGAAGTCATCCCAGCTGTCCAGCCTGTCCCTGCTGAGTGCTTGTCTCATCACTCATCAATCATCTCCTGAACTACCTTGGTTTGCCAAGCAACATTTTAAGGCAAACTGAAATAAGCAACAGTTCACCTTGAAACACACGCTCCCAACTGTGGCAGCCAAAGAGCTGACTGACAAGCAGCTGTACAACAAAAGGGAGGGGAACAAATGTCCTAAGGTAAACTTTCCCTGCTCTTAAAACGGTCTCCTCAATAAATACAGGTAATGAATGCTCATCCATCTTCCTCTTATTGATTTAATCTTATGGCAAACCTACCTTTTCACATATTCTGGAAGAGATCCCGTTTTCCTCCATGTGTCACCTAGCATCACCTAGCACAGCGACTGATACGAGCAGAGTTCAGGGATGATAACGAGCCGTGTTGTTTCTGATGCGAGACACAGCCCCAGAGGCTCAGAGGTGCTAACTCAACTTCAGCTGGGTAAATGAAGTCCGAGGCTTCAGGCAGGGCATCTCAGGCCTGCATATCCCCCTTAACTCACTGAAAGAGAGAGGAAATGCTAAAAGCATCAGATATGCAAAGGATTAAGTAAGGCTGTTATTTTTAAACTCCTTGTTCCCTTTCCCATTTTATCCCGACTTCCTATAGAAAAAAAGGCTTAAGAGATCAGGTGGGTGATGCACATCTCTTCCCTTTCACCCCCACCCCCCATGTCTTCTTTTTCTCCCATTAGCTAATGTCAACAGTGGAGGAAAGTTCTTTGGACTTAATTAAATTCTTACAGGATTTATAAAAGACAGTGGCCAGAAAGCAGAGAGCATGGTTTTGACCTTCCCTAGTTCACCTCAGATGATTTTGCTCCTGTTACCTAATTTCTAGAATATCACTCAGCCTGAAAATACTCGGGGGTGGGAGCAATGTTGTAAGGGAAAAGAAAGGAAAACATAATGCTTTGATGAGTATGTGGTGAGTACACAACCGCCAGTGCCATGCTGTGGTGGGCTGACCCAGGCTGGAGGTCAGTGTCCAGCAAAGCTGCTCTATCACTGTCCTTCAGCTGGGCAGGGGAGAGAAAATATTACAAAAGGCTCCTGAGTCGAGATAATGGCAAGGAGAGGTCCCTCACCAATCACCCTCATCGGCAAAACAGACTCCACTTGGGGAGAATTAATGTAATTCATTACAAACCAAATCAGAGTAGGATAATGAGAAATAAACCCAAATCTTAAAAACACCTGCCCCCACCTCTCCTTTTTCCTCTTTCAGCTTCACTCCCAACTTTCTCTACCTCCTCCCCCCCAGCAGCACAGGGATGAGTGTGGTGGTCAGTTCATCACAGGTTGTCTTGGCTGGTCCTCCCACCTCAGGGGGAGGACTCCTCACACTCTTCCCCTGCTCCAGCATGGGGTCCATCCCACAGGAGACTGTCCTCCACACAATTTTCCAATGCAAGTCCTTTCCATGGGCTGTAGTTCATTAACTGCTCCAGCGTGGCACTCTTCCACAGGGTTCAGACCTTCAGGACCAGACTGTGAGTCCCCCATGGGGCTGTGAGTCCTGTCAGCAAACCTGCTCCTGGGATCCTCTCTTCATAGGCTGCAGGTCTTGCCACCAGGAGCTTGCTCCAGTGTGGGCTTCCCATGGGGTCACAGCCTTCTTCAGGTGGCTCCACCTGCTCTGGCATGGGGTCCTCCACAGGCTGCAGGGAAATGACCGCTCTGGCGCCTGGAGCACCTCCTGCTCCTCCTTCACCGCAGAGTTGTTCCTCTCACATAGTCTCACTCCTCTCTCTGCTACCGTTTGCCTTTGCATTGGTGGGGGCATTTTCTCCCCTTCTTAACTCTGTAATCCCAGAGGCACTACCAACATCACTGATGGGCCTAGCCTTGGCCAGTGGCAGATCTGTCTTGGAGGTATTTGGCACTGGCTCTGTCAGATGTAAGAGAAGCTTCTAGCAGCTTCTTGCAGAAGCCACCCCTGAAGCCCCCTGCTAGCAAAACCTTGCCACACAAAACCAGTACAGGTGCCATTGTGGTAAAGGCCAAAAACAGGAGCCCTCCTGGCCACACTTGGGTAGCATGCTGAGGGCTGGCAGGACAGGGCAGAGGGCAGGCTAATGCAATGCCAAAAAAGTGTGAAAAAACCTCCTGTACCTCTAACTGTGGTCACACTGGTGTGATGGACAAGCTTCTCCTGAGCAGCACGGCTTGTGGTCCAGGCAAGGACTAACCCAATCCTAGTCTAGAGGTCTAAAGTCTGACTTAACATGAGCCGTAAAAGGAGATTGGACATAAGGGATATGTCAGCCAGGAAATGTCTAAATATAGCTTTACATGAAATGAACACGGGGTGCTGACAATGGCTGCCAGGAACATGCGACCTTAGGATAAGGATGAAAAATTAATCGATTAAAAATGTATAACAGGAGATAACAGCCACCAAGGAAGTGCACTGTACAGAGCAAAGGGCTGATTGAGTACCAGGGAGGGGTAGCTGGAGCTGCTTTTTGTTGCTGTGCCATACGGCTCAGTACCAGTGCTAGAGCTGCTGTCCCACCTGCATACCGAGAACTGGGACGAAGCCAGTGCTGTCTAGAGCTGCGTGAAAGAGCTGTGGTCCCCGCAGTGTAATGGGAAGAGCTGTAGTCCCTGCAGGCAGCAGGAGAAAGAGATTCCCTAGCTGGCCATAGCCAGTGGAGAATGGCCAACTGCAGAGGACCACTGGTGGGTCCCGTCTCTGGAGCACACCTAGTTCAGGTGGGTTTGCTGTGGTTAATGAGGATGTGAGAGGCCTTGAGAGATCACCAATTGTAGGGCAGTGGGGTGAGAAGTCACCCCACTTCCTCTGGCATGCCTCATGTACCGGGAGTTGTTACTACTTGGCCACTGCCCCCCTTTATTTGAGGTTACAGTGGTGCCTCGCATGGCCCTGCGAAGAGAAGAGTGGTCACGTCAGGGGAAGGGATGGGTTAAAAAGGAGGAGGAAATGACAAGACAATCTCAAGGGAAACCTGGAGCAGCAGAAAAGCAGGGAAGCTGTAACAAGCAGGGAAGATGGAAAGGAGGAGGAAAGCCAGCCAGCTAAAGGCAAGTGGAGCAGCCATGGGGAGACAAGGGAGGCAGAGTGGCTGAAGAACATGGAAGTTGCAGAGCATGATATCATTTATGCTTTATGCAGAGATAACAGTAGATCTGAGTATAATTAACTTAAAAGTCAATACTGCCCTTTATGTGATAGGAACATAGATTTGCAGAGAAACAGGCTTCATTATTTTTCCTGCTTGCAGAAGGACCTGCTATCAGGGAAAGCCACTCTTTGGCTGCCTCTTGTAAGGTGCTGGAGGTGACAACAACTGTCCATTTGGGCAAAAAGGGAAAAGGTTATTTTAAATGGGCTGGAGCAAATGTTGTTTTCTTTTGTTCCTTCAGAGAAGAAGAAAAAAAAGACAAGAGCACACAAATGGAGCGCGCAAGGGAAGAGCCGCAGAGACAGAAAACACAGCGGCTGTTGTGGCGCTGACTTTTCCTCTCCATCTCATTGTGAAAGAAAGGGCACGGCGCACACTCTTATCATTTCCTCTGAGATTATTTGTACCAGCATTCAGCTGTTCAGGGCACTGCTCAGCCTTTCTGAGCACCCTCGCAGTACTCCGACAAAAATGCAATCTTGGCTGCCTAATCCCGACTTTGAAATAGGGGCACAAGCAGGCAGGAGAGAGAAGGGGAAACTGGGAGAGAGAAAAAAGGAAATAAGAAGTAGAAGCCCAGCTGGGTGGAAATGAAAATTTCAGCCAGATCTCTTCCTTCAATTTCCCTGGCTATGTAATTTTTTCCCAGATCAAGTGGAAGACACCCATTGTAGTGACGCAGCAATTTCTGTGATTGGAGAAGATGGTCTGAGTTTCTTCAGAGGTCTCTCCTCCTCACCTACTGCTCAGCGCAGACCCCAAATGGGCAGAAACCCCACTCACTCATCATTTTATCTTTTATTAATGACCTCCTAATTTGCCACATGAATTTAACAGAACCCTGAGCCTGTGACAATAGGCCTTTTGCTCCAAGCAATTCCATGTATTTTTAATGCTTTCATTACTTTTATTTTTTAAAAAAATCTTTTGTGAGGGACTGAGTTCAACCCTGTCCAAGCCCAAATACCTTAAAGGTGTTGGTTCCTGCATTTATTAAACCAAAATCAGTCCTGCTTTAATTTAGTGAAGCGAACTGTCAAAGCTGCCACAATTCAGAAGCTCCCGCACACCCTCAGCTTCCATCCTCGCTGTAGGGATGCCAGGGAGGGTGGGCACAGCGCTGCTGGGAAGCTGATTCAGCCGTCACACTCTAATCCACTGCAGCATGCAAGCTCCCAGAGAGTGGTCACCTCTTGTAGAAAAAAACTCTCCTTGTGCCTGGCTGGGCTGTGGCAGAGCTGGGATGGGCGCAAGCACCATGTGTATCCTGCTGCCCTGCTTTCACAGGGGCTCAGGTGGGGACCCCGCAGAGTTCTTGCTCTGGCTGGCACCACAGCTATCCCCAGCCCCTGTTTTCCCCCATAAGTGGAGGGATGAGTATCACACTCAGCGCATGAGCTACCCCTGGAATGCGGGGGAAGGGACTGCAAGGCCTTAGGGAAAAGCAGGCTGCTACTGCCAGCTGCCCCGGACAGACAGCGGGCAGGCAGACCCTCCCTCTGCCAGCAAGGTGGCAGCAGCCCCTCTGCAGCACCGCTCCCCTGTGTCCTGCAGCACGGTGCTCCAGGCACTAACACAGGAGAGGAACCAGCCCTGTCTCTCCCTGCCACTGGAGAGGGTCCAAGCAACGGATCTGCTCTCAAGGCCGTTGTGACTGCGCTAGAGCAGAACACTAGCCCAGCACAAGGGAGAACTGGAGAGGGTGCAGAACGAAGGGGTCCCCTCACCTTGATTTAAAAGCGTTGGAAGTGGGATTGGGTCCTGTTCTCTGGTATCCCTGCAGGGAGACAGATGGGCACAGCACTAGCACTGTCGCTTTGGCTTTAGAGCTCCAGTGCCTATGATCCACATGACAGGAGGAGCAATCAATCCCCTGTGTGCCCAGCACTGCAATAAAGAACACCCGCTTCACAGTCACCAAGGCCAGTGAGTTTTGATTCTGGCTTTTCGAGGCTTCACCTACACACACACACACACACACACATCAGGTATTCAGTGAATTTTCGAAATCCAAGGTGCTCTTTTTGGTAAGGTTTTAGCTATGGAGGCGTTTTCAAGATTGTGGATTTTGCTTACCTGGCTATGGATCAGCTCCTCACTGCCCACATGCTTTGTGCTCACAGTGGGTGCACCTGCACCCGAGAAAGCCCCCACTGCCCGTGCCTGGTGTGTACCTTTGTGGTGTTTTGTTCATTGTGTTCCACAGCAGGCTGAGGGTCTGGCTGTTAATTCCTCTCTCCCTGCATTTTAATGGGGTCGGTCCTACCTCAGCCATGCCAGCAGCAATCCTTACTGGGAAAGGAAAAATAAGTTGTTAAAATATTGACCCTGAAGTACAGAGTGAAGTGAAGAGAGTCTCCAGAGAAAGCCTTCTCTGCTGCATTGTATTAAAAAAACAACTTGGAGACGCCGGAGAGTTAACTGTTTGCCCAGACCCTGGTGAGGAGATTTGATTTTTATTCTACTCTTGCCACTGCTCCCTTTGCTTCCCGGTGAAGGAAGGATGATAAAACACCTCCCTGGGTAGGCAGGAGGGTCATATTCAGACCTGGGCCCAGGGCCCAGGCAAGGGAGCTGACGTCTGAAGGTGCTGCTGTGTCTGGCTGGGGAGAAGGGACAAGAGCAAAGGAAGCCAGACAGGCTTCTACCATCATGCAGTGACCCACCTGTGTGAAGTCACCTGAAGGTCTGACATCTTAAACTCCAGGACATCTTATAAATCTTACCTTTATGCCTAAAAAATTAAACAGAGTAAAACAGATATTTGCCCCCGCTCCCTGTAAGTCTTCATCAGCTGAATCAGTTTGCTCTTTTCTTTTGCTCTAGGTCTGTCAATTTTTTTGCATAACCCACGTGTTGTTTCAAGAGAGACTTTGGGAGCTGAAGGACTCCCAAAGTCTGAGGAACACAGGTAGCCAAACAGCACACCGGACCAAGAATGAAACTAGGAGTCCTTGATAAAAATAAATCATTACTGAAATAGAACCTAATCTTAGTAGATTTTTAAATGCATTTTTTTAACATATAGAGCCCGAGAATTAAATTAGTGTTATCTAGAGGCTAAAGAGTACTGGTCTCTCTAGATTCCCCCCAAGTCCCCAGAGATGACACATGTGATACTGGGAGTTTAACTGCAAATACTCAGAGGACACCAGTCTATTTTAGTCCTCAGGGTCATTTCTTTCCCTTCTGTGGAAATACCCATTTTAAGTGTCTTTGCTTCTGACCCCTCAGGCAGCCCTTAGTCCAACAAGTCCCAGCACTTGGAGGATCTCTTTGAGGAGTGTGATGACAGAAGAAGGAGATTGGATGTCCCCTGAGAGGTCATCTAATCCAGACGGTTATCTAGTCCATTCAGGAGGATCAGCTCTACCTTACAGATGTAAAAACATCAGGACTCTCCCAGACTGCAAGACATTTAGTTGCTAAGCCAGGGTGAAAGGATTTTAAAGCTTTCCTGGAGAATGACTCTAGCAGAGAAAATCTGTATCCCCAAGAGACCTGCTAGAGCCAGATGTAGAAGGAAAGAGGAGCAAAAACAAATATAGTGAGGCATCCTGTAGTCTCTCTCCTGTTGCAATACCCACTGGGGATACAGCACCCATGTAAGCCAAGGCAGCTTTCCAGACCTGCTGCATCCGTGCCACAAGCTAAACGAACCCTCAGGATCTCTGCTGTAAGCTTCTCACCTTGCACCAGCATTTCTACCAGCACACCAGCAATGGGGACAGCAAGGTGGTGGCTCCTCAATACTTGATAGATGAGCGTGAAATGTGGGCATCAGGGCAACCCACATGAAAGCCTTCAAGCCTGTTCAGAAGCGCATCTGTGAGCCCAAAGAGAACAAAAGTCAGGCAACTCTCAGAGAATTTCAAGTCTATTAGGATGCTGAAACAAAGGAGGACTCATCCGCAGCTTAACTGTGGAAAGTTACCTTGGAGAAATGATTTAATGCTGTGCTGTGTTCAGGATGGTTGGGATGTTTAAGTGAGGTTTGGTCTATTCCCTTATTAAATAAGAAGTCGTTAGTAGGTTTTCAAGCTACCCAAACATCAGTGCACCCTGAGACCTAAAGCAGGCGGCTGATCTTCCTTTCTCACACATCAGCCAGCCAAAGCCAGCCCCTTAGCTGCAGTTGTCTAGGTGGAAAGCATGGCAACTACCTACTTCTTGGTGGTCAGTTTAAAACAACAGATTTCAAGACCAAGCCCATGCATGATTTTTGCCCCGCTTTTCCAAATGGATAGCTTCTTCTAGGTCAGTAAAAGCATCATTTGGGGTTCACTCCCCCCTCTCCCCTCCCAAATTACTTATTTCCTAGGTTCTAACCAAATCTTTTTAGCCTTCATACACAAAAATTGCATGAGTAGTTCTTGATGTCCAGATGGAAAGTGGTAACAAGTGGTGTCCTCCATGCATCTGTACTGGGACTAGTGTTGTTTAACATCTTCATCAATGACATAGACAGTGGGATTCAGTGTACCCTTAGCAAGTTTGCATGTGACACCAAGCTGAGTGGTGTGGTTGACACAACAGAGGGACAGGATGTCATCCAGAGGGACCTGGACCAGCTATAGAGGTGTACCCATGCAAACCTCATGAAGTTCAACAAGTGCAAGGTCCTGCACTTGGGTTGGGACAATTCTTGCGACCAATACAGGCTGGAGGATGATATGATAGAGAGCAGCCTTGTAGAAAAGGACTCAGGTGTATTGGTGGACGAACAGCTGGATGTGAGCCAACAATGTGCACTTGCAGCCCAGGTCAATCGCATCCTGGGCTCATCAAAAGAAGTATGACCAGCAGATTCAGAGAGGTGATTCTGCTCCTCTACTCTGCTCTGGTGAGACCTCACCTGCAGTACTGTGTCCAGCTTTGGAGCCCTCAACACAAGAAGTACATGGACCTCTTGGACCGAGTCCAGAGAAGGACCTCAAGGATGTTCAGAGGGCTGGAGCACCTGTCCTACACAGACAGGTTGAGAGAGTTGGAGTTGTTTAGCCTGAAGAAGAGAAGGTTCCAGGGAGACCTCATAGCCACTTTTCAGTGCCTGAAGGGGACCTACAGGAAAGCTGAGTTAGGACTGTTTGCAAGGGCATGTGGTGATAGGACAAGGGGTAATGGTTTTAAACTAGAGCAGGGTAGGAAGTTCTTCACTGTGAGGGTGGTGAGACACTGGAACAGGTTGCCCAGAGAGCTGGTGGAGTCACCATCCCTGGAGATATTCAAGGTCAGGCTTGATGGGGCTCTGATCTGGTGAAGGTGTCCCTGCTTATTGCAGAGGGAGTGGGCTAGACAACCTTTAAAAGTCCCTTCCAACCTTACACATTCAGTGATTCTATAATTTAGGCGACAGATAGAATGAACATCCCTTGAGGCGCTGGGGAGCCCATGCTCATACAAACATTGGCACACTGGTTTCTGTGGGCCAGTGTTGCCTGAGACTGCAGACAGTGCCTGGAGAAGCTAAGACACATGCTGCAAAGGAGCAGCTTTCCTCCTAGATGTGTGGCATTTCCAAGAAAAGGACATTCTGTTCTCTGCCACCTCTAAAAACAAAAACGATTCTGTCATCTCCATGTTTGTTTTGCTACAACTGATATTTTTAAATTGTTTATTAAATACGGTGGTGATTTAATCGAGTGTTTGTAATAGCAGGAGATCTGTGCCATTGGCTTGAGTCAAGAGCCAGAAGGCAGGCAGAAAAACTTCCCCCATCACATTGCTGCCGCCAGGCCTCCACGGCTGGCAGAAAATCCCTTTCCAATCACCGAGTACTAACCCTCCTTAATGTCATTCCACCATCACCAACTGGGATAAAACTGCTGTGAGAAGTTATCCCAGAGTCTGAAGGATCCCTCTTTAACTTCACCATAATTGCCCCAAATTGTTTTCCAAATCTTATCATAACCACAATGCAGAAAGAGTCCATGTAAAAAATACTCTCTCCCCGCTGCATTCACCAAAACCAGAGAGTCATGCTGCAGCACTGTCGCACTGGAGGCTGTTAGAATGAAAGCCCATTACATCTCAGAGCAGAAATGACCAGACGTGAAATGTATACAGCAAAAATTATTTCAAGGAGAAATCTTAAAAGCTCCCATTTCAGGAAAACAAAATGCAGGGGTTTCAGTTTGGAAACCGAAGGGAAGACTGCGACTATGTACTTACAACGCTAAAACAAATACCAGAAAATATGGAAATCAGCTTTGTAATGATGAAATAAAATCATAGTGAATTAAGGGACTGCTTATATAAAAGACACTAAACAAAACCAATGTTAGAATTTTAAGACATAAGTCCACAGAAGGGGAATTCTGAATTAAGTCAACTCTTTGCTTAAAGCAATTCCTATAAAAACAACACTTTCCCAGAAGATACCTTATTCCAGCATATTTTCTTTCCATGTACCTGGCCATGGAGTAAGAATAAATAAATGATTATTTACACAGGTTAGGTAACGCTCCACATCTCACAATCACATACAAACGTGTGGGGCTCAAGGCATCCAGCAATACAAACAAGCTCCCTGGACTGTGTTTCACTGTGGCTGTCTCTCTTCCCATCACCCTCCGGAGTCCAAAGTCACTTCTGCAGGGGAATCCATGACATTTATGTCTCCCTACCCTGCAATTCGCCCAAAACCAAAAGTAAATAACAAGCAGCAGAATTGTGTCACCTTTTGCTCTGCTGCTGCCCTCCCACATGGGGAAGACAGGCAGCTGCCTTACCCCGGGGTTTGTCTCTGAACCCCCTCTCCAAGGTGCTCCTCCTTCCCCATCCACAGCAGAGGTTCACGGCTGAGCTGGAAAGCCACTTGGACACTGGTCCCTCTGCAAGGCTTGAGGCCACCCATGGCAGATGGACCACAACAGTGCCAGGAGAGACCCTGAAGAGAGAAACGAGTAAGAAGGGGTGAGCCCAGGACCCCAAGCACCATGGTTTCACGGAAACAGAGTAGAAAAGCTGTGATGGGTGACATGTCAACCCCTATTGAGGGTTGAGCACTGGCTGGAGCTACCAGCATTAGGTAAAGCTGTTCCTGGCCCTTGACAGAGAGCGGTGCCTGGCCAGGAGGTGAAGGAGCCCAACTTGAGCCACAGAGGGAACCTGAAGCACCGTGAGTGAAGGCACTGGTCTCCAGGAGGCTGGGGATCTCAGCGATGGTGGAGAAGAAGGGGAGAAAATGGGGACACAAGTGACAGGGAATGCGCATGGCAGGTGCCAAAGGAAACAACACAGGAGAACACCGGGAGAAATACACGTCCCTCCTCTGGACCCACTCCAGGATGGAGGAAGCAAAAAGTGAGGAAAGCGAAAGTTTCATTTGAGGAGGCGGCGCTGGCTGCTGGAAGACTCCTAGTTAGACAAAGCCTTCCTCCTGTTTCCAAATTCTTCACACAGAACTGTGGACAAGAAAAAATTTCCTATTGCTCCTGACGAAGCAAATTGGGACATGCCCCACAACAAAAGATACTGAAGCAAATTCAGCATTGGCACAACAACAAATAGGTTTGAGCTGGCCACAGACACATTTATGGTGGCAGCGAGAAGCATAGCTCTGGGGTGGCAAAGGACAGGGCTTAATTCACCATGAAACAGAGCTTGATGGATTCATTAAAAGAATTATATAGTCCAGTCACCAGTGAAGACAGATGACTGGTTTCAACAGTCCCAGAGACCCGCATCTCAATTCCAAAATCCCACTGTACTTTCTGCACCCCACTTTTGCCAAGCTCTCCTGCCTTTATGGACCCAGCAGCACCCTGCTTCAAGAATAAAGGACAAAGGCATAAAACAAATTTAGCAGCTATTAATGTAGCACCATACATATTTATACTCTTGCACAGATAAGACCAACTTTTTCACTGAGCAATATAGGGCAAATCAAGGGTTGAAAGAGCACATACAGATCCATCCCAAAATAATGCTTTCTGTATATTTCAGGAATGAGCCTTAACTATACTTAGGATAAGGAATTTGTCTTCATGTGATGAGCCTGACCTCATCATCTACAAAGGGAGAGGTTGTGAGCAAGCAGACACTCCTCTCAACTGCAAGGTCCAAATCACCAGTATATTTCATATATTTAAAGTACTGATCTGGAACCCATTGCCATAGCGTCTGGGTGCCTCGTAGTCTGCCTAAAAATAAACAAATATCAGTTACCCAAGTGGGTGACTCATAATCATACACGAGCACCTTCCAGTGTGAGCAGGGTGGCTGGTTAATTAACTTGAGTCTGACTAACAGATGATCCTAATGCTATCCTCAAACTAGCATCAAACCACTTAAATTACTATGTGCAAAAGGGCCACAGTGCACAAAACCAGTAAACGAATCTCCTCTTCCCTCCTATGTCACATGCTAGAAAAAAATCCCTGTTCTCAGACCACAATCCATCTCTGGTGACAAGAAACACTCATAGAGCTCTTTCTGTCCCATATTCAGGGTATGAACAGAGGGGCAGGTTTTCATCGTAGCACCGGCAAAAATATACTGGTGTGACCCTTCACCAAACCAGGAACCCAGCATAAAGTCAATCTGCGCTTCAAATACTTGTTGTGATGCTCATATAGCCTGCCATTGATATTTCTGATAGCTTAACCTTGCCCTCCATCCTTTCCACACTCCTAAGAAATCCACAGTCTATTGAGATGATACTTCTGAATCTTAACCTCATGGGAAATACATCTTTAAATAACATAAATATTTCAAAATTAAAAAAAAAGAATGACAGGAGCCCTTTTGGATCTGATAAGTAGTTTATTTCTTTAAGTTTCGTGTTTTTTGGTTTTAAAAATTCCCCTCTACATACAGTTATATACACACAAGAATGTGTATATGTATATATATGTACACACACATACTTACATTTAGATATATGGGACCATATGGAACTCTTTTTGCCAAGCCAGGCCCAGCCTAAGGGAGCTTTCCTGGCAAGCACACGAACCTTTGCTGTCCTTTGACCTAGTAGCAGCCCTCTCACTGCCAGCAGCATCAGTTTAGTTACCATTCAAAAATGCAGGAAAAAAAAAATCTGGGTTTAATTTCCTTAAAAAGCTGCCATACTCACTTGTTCCAAGAACAATAAAGTTCACCTTTTTAAAAATAATAATAAAAAAGAACAGATCTTGTGGTATCTCTCTATAAAGCGTTAGAGCTGGCCACCTTGAAAAGACACTTAAAGTTTAAAGCCATGGCATACTCTACATGCTGGTTGCTTTCTAGTCCAAGCAACTCCTCTGGACTGGAGAGGAAAGGAAGGGGGATTCCGACAGGCACTCCTCATCTGTAGTCAGCAGCTATAATTGCACTTTCCTTTAGCTGGCTCCAGCATTTTCCAGGCTAAACCCCACCATTCTCATGCAGGGAAAACTCTTTGGAAGTCCATACAGAAGTGCTGCTCTGAAGTCAGTGAGAATTGCCTTTTCCAGCCTGTCTGCAGGTGCTGGCCGCGGTGGCTTTCTGACATCCCGGCATTACACCAGCTCTGTGTGTACCAACGAGTGAAGTTGCTTCCCGGTGACTGACTTGAAGAGACTTATTACTACCCACAGCTGCAGGAACTCTCTTTTTTGCTCAAGAGAGAAAAATGTGTGTTTTGGAGCCAAAAGAACAGGGCAGAGTAAAACACGCTGAAGTTGATGAGAAAACTCCTACCAGTTTCAGTGGGACCAGGAATTCACCCTTCTCCTGGTCTGTGCCATCGTGCCTCTGGGCTCTGCAGCCTCTGTACAGCTTGTGCCGCGAGGGTCTGCTCTGCACCCCACAGTGCACACACACAGCACCATCAGGGGGTAAGGGCAGAGCTCGGATCACAAAGTTACTCTCAGAACAACATCAATCCCAGCATTTTTCTGTACAGACATCTATGCTGGCTGGTGCCATCTAACGAATGAGGAAAACATCTGGTCTCGTAGCTGCTTCTATAGGCTCCGCAGAGCTGAACTGGGATGACTCTCTAAGGCTAAATGCACACGTACAATACTTCTCCTGGCGTTGCTACTTGAGTTTTCTATCAGTATTCCAGAGTGTGAAACCAAAGATAATTCAGGTTTTCACCTTACTTTATTGACTGTTTCAAAGCAATGTTCACCAGTGCCTACATAATTATCTGTGAGATAATACAACAAACACCTTTCAAGCCAGAGGACTGCATCAGCAGATGAGCTGTGCATATTACTTCTACCGTGAAAAATACTGTTGAAATAAATAGGGTTTTGTTCAAAGTTGTCTTTCAAAAGTTGTTTTTTTGGTAGGAATTATGAAAGTATATGAGGACAAATGGAAAAATGCACCACAGAGGCAAACACAATGCTCACCACAAAAGCCAGCCCAAAGAAAGAAAGAAAAATTGTCCCAACATTGTTTTGTGGGGGGTTTGTTTCAGGAAAAATAATTAGCATGAATAGTGTGAATAGGCAGTTCTCTGACCAGACTAGAGTCTGAACAAAGGCAAGAAAATCTTCATGTCATGGGTTGGGGTTTTTTTTCCTTATATTTTAAAATGCTTGTGAATTCCATGAGATCTTCTCAGCCCAATGTCAGGAAAGGGGTAGAAAATACAAACAATTTCATGAGCTACACCTGACCCTTTTCTCTCCACTGAATCCTTTTCTGGATACATAACTGCAGTTTCCTTTTCAGCTTCCTTCTTACTCTAGAAAAGAGTCACCCAGGACTACTAGCGGAAAAAAATAGGTGTTTTTTTACGTGAAAGTAGCAACCAAACCATTTACACAGAGCATATCTTCAAATGTATACAGTGAACATACAAGAAAAATAGAAACATTTTAATTATTTTGAGTAAAAGCAATGTGCTGCCCAAATTGGTAGCATCCTGTCAGCAGTAGCAAAGGCTGCCAGTTTGTGCAGGGGGTCAGAGCATTCTTTACCTCTATGCAACAGGGCTTTCTCATTTAACAAAGGTGCATACACCTCCCTCTGCCATCGAGCTGGGGTTTTTTTCTGCTTCTGTTAAGGCAAACAGGAGATGAAATAAAAAATTAGAAAACCGCTGGCACACAAAGGGATGGCTTTAAAAGGATCCAAATGACAAGTTTTATTTCTGTCTGAACGATGTCATTTGTGCCACTGTACTGTGTGCTGTGACATTACACTGTGCTAAAGTGAATTCTGCCATGAATGTCAGCAAAGGAAAAGAGTTTCTATTGTAGCCCCCACCTTGGGGCTTGTGTCTGGATTTGGTTTTCAATTTGAGGAGTTTTTCCTTACTTTAAAGTTCCTATGTAAAAAATAACTTGGGGGGGAGAAAGGGGGGGCTTTTGTTTGGGTTTTTTGTTTGTTTGATTGGTTGTGTTTTTCATAATTTCACAGAATCACAGAAT
Organism: Porphyrio hochstetteri; assembly: GCA_020800305.1. NCBI lineage: Eukaryota > Metazoa > Chordata > Aves > Gruiformes > Rallidae > Porphyrio > Porphyrio hochstetteri. Next base: position 59,684,256 of record CM036908.1, on the reverse strand, counting down.
GTTAGGAGCTGGAAGGGACCTTGAAAGATCATCTAGTCCAACCGCCCTGCCAGAGCAGGATCACCCAGACTAAATCACATGGGAACACATCCAGGTGGGTTTTGAATGTCTCCAGAGAAGGAGACTCCACAGCCTCTCTGGGCAGCCTGTCCCAGTGCTCTGTCACCCTCACAGTGAAAAAGTTCCTCCTTATATTCCCATGGAACTTCCTCTGCTGCAGCTTGCATCCGTTGCCCCTTGTCCTATTGCTGCCATCACTGAGAAGCATCTAATTCCAGCATCTAAAAAGAAATTCATCTCTCTTGCTTGGGTGAAGCCCTGTGGTGGGGTACAAGCCCATGCCTAAGCGACTGCCTATACCAGCATCCTCAGGATGAGCCCTTCCCTTTGGCTCCCTGTGACCATGGAGGAAGAGCTCCCCACTTCTTCCCCACCTTCTCTCTGTTGCCAGGAGCTCAGAAGTGATGGTCCCATGCCATTACCTCATCCATTGCTTATCTGCCAAGCAATTCCTCCGGAATCCAGAGGACATGGACTTGGTCCCTCTCTCCTTTGTCTATATCCTGAAACAAGGAGAGAAATTCATAGCCTGCAGAAGTGTGCCGGGGGAACATGGCTATGTCCTGTGTAGCACATACATGGTCTGGACTGTTTCAGCACACAGATATCAGACTTTGCTCTGAGCAGAAGCACTTACCAGGTGCTATACACTGATGGTTGAACCAGATCAGAAATAGGATCTAAAGTCTGTAGAGAGCTCAGATTCCAAAGAGTGTGGCACATGGTTTTACATTATACCAGTAACAGTGGGGCTTGGAACATCCTGTGATCATCTGGCCACAAAGAAAGGACTATCCTACACCACATCTGCTAGTGATAGCACCGTTGGTATCACTGATGGCAGGCAGATGAATTTCAAAAATCCCTTTGCAGCCATGGTCTCCGTGATTCAGTAACCAGCTGATCCTGGAACAGCCGTGCCAGCCCTGTAAGCCTCAGAGGCACGTCCACTCGGTGCCAGCAGTACAGGCATGAGAGTCAGTCTGCACTGCCCTGCCTCTCTCACGGATCACAGCCCTGAAATACCTGCTGAGCACTCTCAGCCCTAGTGAGACACTGTCAGTGCTGGTGCTGGTTTGTGGTGGTAGCACATAAACTCAGGCTTTGAGCACAGTCCTGGGGTATCTTGGTACCTTGCACAAACCGTGTTTCAAGCTCTCACACCCACCCTCCTTCTGAGGTGCAAGAAAGAAAGTACAGTCTGTCATCAGCCCCATTTCTACCAACCTGTCATCATCCAAGTTTGACTGGCATATCCAGGTTGTTGTTACCCTTCCACTCAATGAACTTACCCACCAAACTGTCAGGGGCAGGTCCAGGTCCAGGCAGGGAACTCCGTGAAACTTGTTGCGCTGGGTTCTGGCACAGGCAGCCAAACCCACCCTGATGAGTGCCAGGGACATCTTGATCTTGTGACCAATAATCTTGCCTGATTATTCATGCTGCAGGCTATCAGTGTTCATCAGCATCTTAAGGCTACACCACAAGCTGTCTTGAAAGACTTGTCCATTGGGGACACCTGAAGAGCAGCTGCTCCACAGTTCACCCCTCACCTCCCAACATGCCCCGTGCAGTGACAAGGACCAACAGACATCAGTGAAGCTGTCCTGCCCGTGGGCTTTAAACAAACCCCAAGTCTCAGCATCACAGGGCCCTACTTCAGATCTTCACGCAGTAAAATAGACAAGTGCAATCAATCAAACCCCCCAAGTAATACTGTCCGCAGCAAAATACATTGTTTTCTTTAAAAAAAAAATCTTAAAGGTGAGGCTGGATTCTTCCCAGATACCATGGGAAAGTTTCTGCCCCTTTCCTGTCCTAGGAGCAAAACCAGGTCTGCATATTCCTGCAGCTGAAGGAGATTGAAAATTCTGAGGTCCCTGAAATTTTGCCTAATGCGGTCAAATCAGAGAACAGAGTGATAATACGAGCCCATAATCTCACCTACATTGCAGCCATTTAGCCCAGGCCGCATCCCCCTTCCCAGCACCTGTCCCTTGGCAGGAGGTGATGGCAGGGCAGCAGGACGTGCGAGGCCCTGGCTTTCTTATCATGGGCAGTTCTCAACTTCTGTGTGCTGAACAGGAGCATAGCACAGCAAAATGTTTGTGTCACCCACCTCAAATGGAACACCTCTCAGTGGGTGAGTAACCATTGCTATTTTTTCCTGCTGGCCCACTAATGCTGGGGGGATTGTTCATGACCCAGATAGGGAGTCCCAGTCACTGCTACACAAGCTGTAACATCCAGCAAAGTTCGGAGTGGTCAGATAGAGACAAGCAAACTCCTAACTGCCACCATGAATCCTCTTGGAGCTCCTCTGGCAAAGCCCTTGGTCTCTGTGTCTCTGCCATCCTCATGAAGACAAACATACTCCCTGTCCCCTGATTGCACTTGTCTGGCATTCTCAGTAACTGCAGAGGTTCAAAAAGCAGGGTGGGGAGCACCCCAAAAACCTGGAGATTGTTTCTTCTTTTTTTGGTAACAGAAATGCATATAAACTTGCAAGTGGCTGATTCGTGTTTTTTAAAAGGATATCTTTCACTTCCCAAGCATCCCTACCCTCCCCAGCTACAGATCACATCTCCTAGCAAACACCCTTACGGAAATGCAGCTTATTACAACGTCCTTCGGCTGGAATACCTCAGACTGGCTCTTGAGAGAGAGCAAATAATGCCAGCAAAGTCCTTTTCAAGTGATATGACTGCATCAGCACTGGGAAATTTGCCAGCACAGCTACTTTTTGGCAAGAGACGGGTAAAAAGCCACTGCTCCAACCAACATAACGGAGCTGGCAAAACAGAAGCACGGGCCATTGCATCTCTAATAGCATCTGTCTCCTCTGTGCCCCTTCTCCAGCCCCACTTTCTCCCACCACCACTTACACACACAGTTTCAGGTCTGTCCGGGAAGGGATGTACTGCTATCTTCTCATGTGGATAAAGCCAAAATATCTCACGTAAACAAGTCCAAAGGACTTGTGGGAGACACAGACTGTACGCTGCAAGTCAGTTCATTCACTCATCACCTGATGGAGCCTGTAACCTGACAGCCTGTCCTCAAAACTCCATGCTAACTACAGAGCTTTCGTTTCAAAGGAAAATGGTTTGAATGATCTTTGTGCTAAAAAGGATACCGTGGTGGCGATGAGAGCTGCAGCACTGCTGCTTTGTCTGTGGGGCACTGCTGAAAGAAGCAAACAGCCAAAAGCATTAGCTGCAGCCTGTTTGCTTTAATGAGCAGTGAACTTCATGGGTGAGTTGGGACTGTTTCATCAATAGCGTTATTAAGCAAAGCTCATTTGTCCTCTCCCCTTCCACCTATGAAAAAAAGGAGAGAAGTTCAATATCCTGAGCTAACACAACTGCAAAATTACAGTTTAAAAAAGAGCTCAAAAAGGGGAAGCTGGGGAGGGGAGGCTGTTTTAGTGTTTTAGCAGCCTTGCTGCAGTGATCCAGGTGTGGCTCCTTGGGTGAGGGCACACTGACAGCATTACAGCTTTAATCACAACACTTCGGCAGGGCAGAGAGCTTGGGGAGATTTGGCACAGCCAGAGTGCAACTTCCAGTGCCTCTGCAGGCTCACACCTTGGCTTTCATTTCAGCAGACAGCGCGTGGTGCAGTCTGACAGTGCCTGGAAGGAGGCTGTGCCGGAGCTACACATGCATGCAAGCAAACCGAGCAACAGATAGGAAACACAAAGTCTACGCAGCCACATCTCCATTGACGTGTAGGTAAAGCCTGACGACAGACTCTAATCCCTCTTGTTAACGTACCTAAATTTCTTCTTACAGTTTAGCACATTGATGCTATTTGGGCAAAATACGACAATCAACATATAAGTTGGCAGGCACGGCAAATTGAAAAGGCTTTGAATAACGTTGATCCAATTCCTAGCTTGAAAGCTTATAGCTTACAAACAACATAACATGTAACAACACCGTGTATTGATTTCATTAAATAACAGCATTGGGTGGGGGGAAATTGTCCTGAATAGCGGCTTTTAGGAAAATCACTTTATAGTCCATAGTATCTGATAAAAACATAGTGCTGGCAATCGAGACCAAGGGGAGAAATAGCTGAATCAGAGGCCCCCGGGATGCAGTGCCAGTCTCTGCTGCAAGGGTGTGGGAATCCTGCAGCAAATTTTAGTAATTCTCCTCCAGCCCTGCAGTAGCAGCATGTGACTGCAATCCCCCGGCCCCAGGGCTGCCGCCGACAGCCCCGCTCTGCCCCGCGTCCCCGGGAGCCGCGGATAAAATCCTTCACGGCATGACACGGCATCAATCCCTCCAAGCAGCGCTTGTGCTTGGACAGGTCAGGTTGTGCTGCAGAATAAAACATTTCTGTGGCAGCCAGAAATGTTTTGGGTAAGGGCTGGCAGGGTTTTACTGGGATAACTAGAACAGGCTATATCCCCATGTGAAGTGGTCTGGGTGCAGGCGCTGATCATCTGCAAAACTGAATTTCTGCCAGATAAATGTCCCTAACATCTCCTCTGCTCCCCTCAAACAAGCCCTAGTATGGAAAAAGCTGCTGGGGGCATATCCAAGGGGCTTTTTCCAACATGATTCCCTTAAGTATCTACTGCATCTCTTCACATCTCAAGCTGGTGCAGCTCTACGGGGTGAGCCCAGAGCTTGGCCTTCAGCAAGATGTGGGTGAAAAGCCTCAAATTTGTCAAATTAGCTCCCGCTCAGAGCAGTGTGCACAGCGTCAGGTTCGGGGCAAGGGGGGAGGGGCACCCGTTTAACCCCACCATTAAGCCCCTGCCAGGGTGGAGCCCAGTTAATTGGTCTTGTGACCTCCCCATACCCGGGCTCCTCTCATTCAGAGCAGAGCTCGTAAAAGCACAGACGTTGCCAGCCAGAAGCAGGCTATTAGTAGTAATAGTAGTGGCGCTGTTATTATTAGCTAGACTTTTATTTATTTTTTAGGAAGTTATACTGCCGGACTGCAGACCTGCCTGTAATGCTTTTCTAAGGGGGGGCTGGGGAGGGCAGACTCCCCGGCACCAAACCCATCATTAATCTATTTTGAAAGCAAGATCGTATTTTCCAAATATCACTGCATGACTCGCTCCTATTCTGCCAACACATTTTTATGGTGGTTTGGGATTTTTAGGGGGTTTCTTAGTGGTGGGGGAGGAGGTTAACAACTGATAAATGTACTAGCCTTCGCAGTCAGCCAAGAGAAGAGTTCCTGCCTTCACCCCAGGTGTGCTCAGCAAGCAAAGCCCTCTTGCAGCGGGTGGGGATGGGGTCCCTGGGAAGCCCCCTCCACCAGCACTGGCCGTAATCCATTCCAGCTTAAGGATATGCCCGTTTCAATACACAGTGATACCTGGGGGCATCACTGGCCAAATACACAGGAGGTTTGCTCGGGTGCACACCCTGGAAGGGTGGGTAACTAGTGTGACTGCAGCCCAATGAAACATAGAGACTGGATTCTTGGATGACGCTCTGTAAAGCTGAACTTTACCTGCTGTGTCCCTGCTGGGACAGCCACCTCTCCTGCAGCACGATGGCCCAGACTGCCCTGCCAGGCCAAGCCCACATCGCACAGTGGAGGGGAGTTGAATTGTGCTGGAGCAGCTCTGCCCAGTGCCTGGGCTCCTGCAGGCCCCAGCTGTGTTTGCCAAGCGCAAAGGTCCCATCTTTGTTGCCGCTGTGGTTAAAGATGAGGCTTGGCTGCAAGCTCCACCTCAGAGCTGGTCTGAAGGGCGGGCGTACAAGTGCTTGAACACAGACCAGAGCTGCAAAGCACCCAAAGATGGATTTAAATGCCCTGCACCTCAGCAAAGCCTTTCTCAGGATGGAAAGCTGGTTGGGTCTCTAACTGTTGTTGTTTACAGGAGATGTGTGCTGTCCTGATTGGAAGAACTCAGCTGGCTGCTGGCAGCCTGTGCAGGCAGCGCAGCCGGGGCAGGCAAGGGCCGGCAGCCTTACTGTGAAGATAGAAAGCGAAACACTATCATTTTAGCTCATAGCTCAGGACCCTGATCGGGGAATTCCCAGCATGCAAGATGCTGTTTGTTTTCTCCCTCAGGAGCTTTGGGGCAGTTACAAAGACATGTGGCGGAACGCAAAACCTGGCTTCTCCCTGGGACAGATGAGGCAGCCTGGGCCTGTACCATGGGCGGTCAGCAGCTGGAGGAGCCGTGCCCACCATGAGTCCTCTGCACCTCCCCTGCCCCCAGCCACACAAACACGGGTAAAAAGCATCAGCACAGAGACAGAGGTGAGAGCACAGACCTACAGCTCAGCAAACAGCCTCTGGTTCCAGCACTACCATCAAGTCCCAGTGATACTATGTGAGATGCCTGGCTCCATGCCTCAGTTTCCTTGAGTACTTATAGACATATAGAGAGTATTCATACACAAGGTTAATTCTCTATTTCCCTGTAAAATGGGCTAGCAGCCACCCTTCTAGTAAGCTCTCTGACAGGTAGGGTGGGGAAGTGCTGCAAGTGCTCTCACATGGGTACTGAGCTGGAGAGAGGGCAGGGGCAGAGGGGTAGGCAGATGTACCAGCTGTTTAGCTGGAACAGGAGAAAGAGTCCACGTCCCTGGTTTTTCTCAGATTGAAAAACAGGAATCCTGGGCAAAGGAGAAGAAATTAATAAAGCCAGGTGAGAACCCAGGTAGTCAGTCACACAGCTGGGAAAACTGAGGCAGAGACCAACTTCATCTGGGAATCAATTCACTGACAAGGAAAAGTCTCTTCAGCAGAGGGTCTCATCCACTCCCGAGACAATCCTGGTAGTGAGATGCCCATATGCTACTTCTAAATATTGCAGAAAGTCTGAGCTGCTGCAGGGAAAGGACTCCTCCTCCTAGGACAGAGCCGCTGGCTCAGGAGAGTGTGAGTGTGCTGCAAAACAAATCTCACAGAGAGGCTACTGGGTGCTCCCCTCATTTAAAACACCGTTGTGCTTATTCATCTTTGTTCAGCGTGCCCTGCGATTGCACACGGCTGCATGCAATACTGGAGAAGTTAGGAGAAATTCAATTATATTGATTTACAGAAGAAAGAGACAATAACAAATGTAATGGGTAGTTGCTATTCCATATTTTATCATGAGCCATTAAGACTTCGGTTTCTAATATCCTCTACCTTTAGTGTGAGAATGAAATTAAAACAATCATTTTCAGGATGAGGCACTTCTCCACGCAAAGCCTGGAGCTGCCAGCTAACCAAGTGTCGACACACATAAATCAAGACCTCCTCAAACCTGGGTGCATTCGGATACTTGCTGGGAATCAGTTGAAGAAGGTTCCTCTCAGAAAATGGGCTTCTTGGTACAGAATATGCTAAGCAGGCATCCCACTCATTGTGCAAATCGAGTTGTGCACTGGATAAATATACAGTAGGAACTGAATCTGAGGAGGCTTCTGTTTAACGTCCATGCTTTGAAGATCCACCTTCTAATTACTAGCTAGGTGACCACAGTCTACAGCAGGCAAATAGAAAACTCAAAGTATTAAACTAAAGCAAGCAGAGAAAAAAACTGAGTGATTTGAGGGAAGCCTTGAAAAAAGACAGATTTATGAGAGGGGTAACAAAACCAGTCACCCAGGCTTGAGATGGCAAGCTAAGGAATCGATGGCATCTCCTGTTGCTGGATGTGCATATCACTAATGACAGCCTAATGTGCTGCTGCTCTGTTGCCAGGTGTACGGCTCCACTACCATGAGGAACAAAGCCCTGAGCCTCTCCTAATCCAGTGTTTCTCCTCTGGCTCACCTTTCCTTAGCAGTCACACACCATGATGGCCTAGATGGGTAACACAGCACAAGGAATTCTCCATATCTCTTCCCTTCAGCAAGCCAGATCTGGAACCACCTTCTGTCTCAGTAAGCTGCTAACAGAGGAGTTTCCCTCCCCAACACGCAGATTCTGCTGGGGACAACACAAGCAGGCAGCTGCTCTTTCCAACACAGCCTGCCCGAAAGCGCCTGCTCTTTATTACAGGCAGGGCTGAAAAGCTGCTGAGGCACACTCCAGCCTTGCAATATTGCTTTGAATAGAAAAAAACACTAGGATGCAACTCTGGCTTCTGGGGGAAGAGCATTTATATGTTAATTGTGGTTTAGGAGCCCATCTCAGCAGTTGAACAAGTGACCGTTTGTTTGCAGTATCTCAAGCTAGGACTGCCTACAGTTTACGGCAATTTAAGAGAGTATTTATAGACAAGGTTAATTTCCCTCTAGTTTTTCTTAGCTCCTTGTGATCATTTGACACCTTGAATGGCTCCTCCCCACCCACTGCCTGGACCAAGCAGTGATGTGCTGCCAGAATGGCAGCGATGCCTCCTTCAGCACGCTCCTGCCTCAGCTGAGCGATGGGCACAACTTTCTTCTGGCCAAACCATTGCCCTCTGTTCCCAGAAATCAGGCTCTGAGTCAGACATCTCTCTCCCTGATTCCATCAGTGCTGAAGGCTTCCCAAAAGCCTTCCTTCAGAGACACCAGGGCAGCCTGCATCCTCCCAGCACAGAGGCCCTTGCTGTGGCTCCCGCAGGGCGTGAGGAAGATTGCAAACCCACCCAGCCTTCCTCCGGTGAGCAGACCAGGGCTGCTTCAGCTCGCAGCTGTCTGGCACTTCTCCAGGTGATGCTTGCTTGGTTTGTTAGAAGCAGGCCACCCACAGCTCTCTTCCCGGCGAGATGTGATGTGTGGCAATGTCTGCCGAGCCTCTGCCAAAGGTGGTTTCCCAGACCTTGCTTTCTGCACAAAGCCTGGATGCACCTCGTGGTCCAAAAGAACCGGTGGGCAGAAGGCAGCTACCTGAGTCCAAAACATCATCCCTGCAGGAGACCTCCAATGGGCTTGTGGTTTCTCACAGAACTCCATTTCATGGGGTGGGAAGAGTCCAGAAAGCAGCTCCATCCATCAGGCTCTTCTCTCTGCCCCAAAGCACAGGCTTTGCACTCATTTAGATGGGTGGGTGGAAGGACAGAGGGATGGATGGAAGGATAGAAGGATGGATGGATGCTTGAGTGTCTCCACCTCCTCAAGGTCTCCACAGGAACCTTCTCCACCTCCTCAAGGATGCAAGAGCTCCTGCGGGGCAGGTCACTGCTGGCCTGCTCTGACCCAGCCTGAGCCTGGAGCTCGTCCCATGGGTCCCTCCAGTGCTTTCAGACCACCTCTGGGGAAAGAAGGCCTGAGGTCTGGGCGGAGGCCAGGCAGGTGGGAGAGGGCTCTGGGACATCCCCGGGGTGTGGGACCAGGCTGCAAGGGGAAGCGGCAGCTGCACACCTTCCCTGGGGAGCAGAGAGCGGAGAGACAAGTTTCAGTGCCAGTTTCAAAGCCACATGCTTCTCAAAATTAACCCTCTGACCTCCCAGCATGCCCCAGGCCAGCTTGTTGCCACTTTCCTTGGTGTTCCGGGGGCTCAGGACATACTCCTTGAGCCTTACAGCAGGGCTACAATGCACCAGTTATGTCTCCAAGCAAGAGGAGGGAGCAAGAGGAGCAATGGGACTAGATGATTTGTGGTATCAGGATAGCTGAGACTGTCAGGGACCTCTCTGGAGACTGTGTGTCTATGCCCTGCCCTGGGCAGGGTCTGCCAGAGCCGGTTGATCCGTTGGGCTTTGTGTATCTCCACAGGTGAAGATTCTGTATCTCTCTGGGTGACCTGTTCTGTGTTTGACCACTTGTAACATCAAACAGGCTGGGATTTAACCTCAGTCAACACCTGAAAATGCCATCAAAGCTTGGGGAGAGCTAGTCACTTGCACCTTTACCCCAGGTTGCCTCTTTTCTTATAAAAGTGGTACCTACTGCAGGGTCCCCACTTCAGCTCTGCTCCTTGATGCCCACAGGAACCTTCACCACCTCAGAGGTATGCTCACATCAGCACAGGACACGGCCTCCCAGCTAAGCCTACACCTCCCTCTGAGTTTACCATCCATGTACTTGATAATTCACAGATTCAAATATTCTACCTTTTGCCGTTTAACCTTTGCCAGCAAAGTTAATTTGCAGAGGCAGATTGTGAGCTCTGTGGGACAGAAACCACATTTTTCTAGTGTGTTGTACATAGTAACAGTTTCTATGTAATATTCCACAGAAATAAGAGTCTTTATAGGACAAGCTAAATATAACAGCTCTAATGAAGTTACCTCTGGTCTTCAACACAACATGCCGCCCTCCAGCCTGCAGGACTTCTGCACACACATTGTTCCCCTTCATCAAAAATAGGGGAGTAGGACGGCTGTTTTTCTGTCCTCAGGCAGCTTTACCCACCTCCTTTATTGCCTGGGAGCCACTTCAGTATACCCTTTGCTTTCTAAATACCATACAGTGACCCCTAGGAAATGTCACAGCCCTCTTTTGCCACATCCTCCCACCCAGGCCACTTCCCAGTTCTGTCCCACCACTCCATGGCCTCCTCAGCTTCACCTCTGCCACTGCAAGAGCCCTCTACTCCTCCCATTCTTGGCACCTCTGTCCCTTACAAATTCCTATCGCTACCCAGATCTCAGTGGAAAACAGGTCTGTCACCTTTCGCTAGGCTCACTTTTTATTTCCCATTACTGTGGCTAAAAATGCAGAGATAAAGCTTACATGAAAGAAAACAAAATCATCCCCCAACCTCAGGATGAACACAACTGAGCATTGCACGGCTGGCTAGAGCGGAATTGAAACCTCCCTCCTAAAGCTCACAGCACAGCAGCCTCACAACCAAGGAAACCCAGCGACCTCAGCTAATCAGGCCTATCCGGCTGCCCAGGTCGATCCCTACTTGTGAGCTGCAGGGCATCGCACAGGGCACAGCAGCGCAGCCGCCCGGCTGGCAGACACGCGCAGTCACTTCCAGGGTCGCGGGTGGGAATGGCAGACAGGGGACTGACCTGGCCTGGAGAGCGAGCGCCGTGGATCGCTGCACCCAACACCTAAAGTTATTCACTGCATTTATTGGGCCCATCTGCTCGAGGGCAGGGGAAGCTGCCGGCAATAGCTTGTTGTCTCTAGCTGCTTATCTGGAACCTGAGTCACAGTTGGCTGGTGGTCCAGAACTGAGAAGCGAAAGGCGCCCAGATGAAAGGCAGTCAGCTTGAGCGCTGCTTTAGCATCTCATTAGCGGCCGCCTCGCTTAAAAATCACTTAAAACTTCTCTTACACATGCAGAGGGAAAGAGCACTCCAGGAGCTACAGATACTCTACAGGTGCACAAAAACAAACAGTGACTTAGCTAAAATTGTGTATAGATATGGGGTGGGGGGGAACCTCCCCATTCCTATTAGGCATTTCAGGCTCACGTGTAATAAGAATCTGATTGTCTTTTCCAACCTGTCTGCTTTCTCTTCCACTGCAGGCAGTATCTGGAGAACAAAGAGTACCTGGGGATGGGCCATTGCAGGTGCAGCGGCGGCACTTGCTGTTTGCACAGAACTGCCTTTACTGTGTCAAACTGATGTTGTGCTCTCACAAGAGCACCCTCCCTCCATCCCACGCTCCTTCAATGGAGTACCTATCATAGGTGTATCTGTAGAACTCTACCTGTTCCATATGCCTGTTCTCCATACCCAAAGGAGGTGCTGGCTGAACGATGGGAGAAGTTCCTTTAAAGTTCCCATTCTGCATTCCCTGTGAAGGCCAGATCCAGCCAATAGCACTCCATACCACATGCATTGCAATAAGCTGTACATCATCATTTGGCAGGAGACTTATCCTCAGGCTGCCAAGCTGTCCAGGAGCTAGTAACAAGAGACCTCGCTGCCTCTGGCTAACCCTGACGTGCTCAGGACCTACGGACCACTGTGCACTGCTCTCCCCCATGAAGCGAGCACCACTCGATCCAGGTCATGAAGTCACTCTCGTTGGCAGCAGTGACCAATGCATCTGGCTGCATCTCAAGTCACAGCTGAAAGCCTCTTGGCTGGGGCTGCTTTATACAGTCCCCCATGGGCTCCTTTTGCAAAGGGTAACCAGGCAGGGTGGAGGCTAATACTGCTGGTCAGCTGGCTGGCTCCTGGCTAGTGTTCCAGATAGTAGCAATGGATTATCTGCCTCAGGGGATCTCAACTCAGGACGTTCAAATTCCAAGTAGTAGGTCAATTTACTGACCCAGACCCAGAGCTCTGTGCTTGCTGGGCCCTGGGATGCCCTTTCGAGCACCAAGCTGTTCACCAGAGCAGGCTGCCTGCCAGCCCCAAGGTCTACAGGTTGGGACTGGAAGTTGAATCTGAAACAGAAAAAAAAAAAACAAAACTCCAAAACAAACCAAAACCCATTTTTGGGTTTTACCACTCTGAAACACTGTGTTTGCTCAAGCAGCCAACTGTGCTCAGCCATCGTCACTGAGCAAAGGCAGCTGCTTCCACCCTAGCACCCGCAGCACAAGCTTGTCTGGAGAGCATGGCCAAACAGCTGGTGGGAAGAGCTGTGCCAGAGGGACCCCAGGAGAGGTGAGAGAGAGGACCTTCCTTCTGCTTTGCTTTCTATTCTGTCTTTTCTCCTCCTATCACTTCATTCAATTTACTTTTTTTTCCTGTTGTTTTCTTTCTCTTCTCTCCGTGGTCAAAAGCCCTCCTTTGGTTGCCACCAAAGTCAGGCAGATCCAGCCTCCAACATTTGCAGCCCCCGAGACCAAACTAAACTGTGCTTTTTCTCATGGATGGAACATCAGATTCCTCACCAAAGTTGGTCCCACATCTCTGCATCTCCATTCCTTCCACAGATTTTTCCCCACCAGTTCCAAAGGACATGAGCCATCTGGGTGAGGTTAGGTTTGGAAACTGCAAGCAGACACCATTGGTGGCAGAGGATAGCCTTTTGATGGGCCACTGGAGCAGAGCACTGTGGACATCTGAGTTTAGATGCCAAATCCACGTCACATGTGGGTGCACATGGGCACAATGTGTCATGCTGCTCAGCTATGTCTGGACCTGCAGTTCTCCCTGCGCAAGTCAGCATCTCTGTTCACATTGTCATCTTATGCTCTGCTTCCAGCACTTGCCAGTAACCCAGGATCAGAGAGTATTCACAGTGATTTGGTGAGACATACCTATCACCTTCATTCCTAGTGCTTCACTATGCCACAGCAAGCAGATACCCTTCAGATTCATTTTATCACAAGAATGTCTTTCTTTAACTCCTCACCAGAAACCCCTCACACTGCCCAAGCTCCTAACGCAGTGCAAGATTCAGCAGTGATCCAACACACAGCTACCAAAAAATGCAGTTTTGTTTCTAACAAATATGAGGAGATGCTTGGCCTCCAATACATCCATGACATTGTGTCATGGTTCAACGCCAGTCAGCAGCTAAGCCCCATGCAGCCTCTTGTTCACCCCCTACCCCGGTGGATAGGTGAGAGAGTCATAAGGGTAGAGGTGAGAACACTCCTGGGTTTACCAGGTAAAGCAAAAGCCACACACACAAGCAAAGCAAAGCCAGGAATTCATTCCCCACCTCCCAGGGGCAGGCAGGTGTTCAGCCATCCCCAGGAGAGCAGGGCTGCATCACAGAATCACACAGAATCACTGAATGTTGGGAGTTGGAAGGGACCTCAGAAGATCATCTAGTCGAATCCCCCCTCACACATGACTTGGAAAGACAAATGCTGTCGCTCCAAACATCCCCCTTCCTCCTCCTCCCCCAGCTCCATACGCTGAGCATGACATGATATGGTGTGGGATATCCCTCTGGGCAGCTGGGGTCAGCTGTCCTGGCTGTGTCCCCTCCCAGCCCCTTGTGCACCCCCAGGCTACTTGCTGGTGGGGTGAGGAGCAGCAAAGGCCTTGGCTCTGTGTAAGCCCTGCTCAGCAGTGACTGGAACATCCCTGTGTCACCAGCACTGTTTGCAGCACAAAGCCAAACCACAGCCCTGTGTCAGCCACTGTGAAGAAACTGCTCCAGACAAACCCAGCACACTGCCTTGTCTCCAGCATCACAAGGAATTAACGTTTTCCCCTTTACTTACTTCCTTCTCTGCCCTTTTCCAGGATGTGAAACAATTAATCATGGAAGGCAGGAGGGAAGTGCTGATCCTTGCTCCCGGAGAGGAGGGGAAGAAAGGGGGTGCAGGACATTTCTAGCCCAAGTAAAAGGCATCAAAGTCTGGCACCAAGTCATTGTACAGAAGAATTACTAATGATCTCCGCTGCAACATGGACTGGAGCTGGCTGGATATTTTTCAGGGTTTTGGCAGGTGTGGGTTGGGGTTGCTTGGGGTGGGTTTTTTTTTTGCTTTTATATAGATTAATTTAGAAATGGAATGCAGAGGTGCCTTTTCTGTAGTGGCTCAGCTCAGAAAACATTGATTTGCAGTTTTTGTGAGAGTTTAGGTGATAACGTTCCTCTTGCTTTCACAGTAGGAGCCCCTTTCTAGACCACAGACACACTGGTTAGCTTCCTCTCTGCCAGTTTGTGAGGATAATGAATCAGAAATATATATAAATACATTCGTTTGTTTTCCATGTTTATCTCAGACCTCCTTTCTTCCCATCTCCAGGCATCCCTCTTGACAGACTAATAAATATTACAGCTTCTCTTTCCTGTGGATTAGGAGGGCAGCAACTACCTGTTCAAATGCTCAGCATAACCGATTTTTTCACTGCACATAATAGGGGAGAGAAGCAGAACCCCACAGATCAGACATCATCTGTACATCGTGCTCCGTATGGCTCAGGAACTGCACCATGCCTGGGTTTGAAAGCTTCATTTGCCATTTTGGGGTTTTGTACACCAGAAGATCCAGCTGCAGGCTTGAATCGTTGTGTTCCCACCAGGGCAGCACGCAGACATCATCTGGGAGGTAAATCGTATAGCAGCACTGCGAGGGGTATTGTTTTCAGTTGGCCAGGTAAGAATGGGTTTGCTGAAAAAGAGGAGCTTCAAAACGACAATGTGCCCATAGTTCTGGAAATGCAGAATCAGGTCTGAGGTTGTTGAGTTAAAAAACAATCTTCTAGTCTTCTAAAGCACCATCTCAGGATGCCACGGGCTCGTCTCCCTTCCCGGAGGCAGCATTACCTTTGTAAGTCCCATGCTGAGGTTTGGGACCAGGCATGGGAAAGCCACTCTAGATTTGCAGGCAGGATTTGCATCACTGATGTATTTTGGCTGCAAAGCTTGATGCTCTAGGCAAGACCAAGGCAATGGAACTTACTAAAAGCACTGCTCTTCCTCAAAAAAAAAGTCATCTCTTGCCTTTATCGTGGGAAAGTTACCCACTGACACATGGAGCTTTGAGAGCACAGGGCATTCAAGTGGATAAAACAGACAGGGCTAAAGGAGAAATGAGATATTAAATTAAATAATGGATTATAACACTTGCCTGCGAGAATCTGGATAATAAGAGACAGAAAGATGCCCAGCACTAGAAATACCATCAAAAAAGGCTCATGCAAGATTTTATTTTTATGAAGACATGCTCAAAAGGAAGACAAGCAAAGCATGGCTCTAAAACAAATATAATTTTTCACAGTCAAAAAGATTAGTCTTGCTCAATAGTCTACAGCTAAGTGGGAAGAGCTGGTTATTAGGCTTCCCTAGAAAAAAAATAGAAGAACACTGCAGTCTTACAAAAAAAAAAAATTGAGTTGAATCAGTTTTATATAAAGACAAAAGATCCTGAGGACTGAGATGGGAGATTTACATCAAACCCACAGCCTAGTGCAATGCCTAGTTTAAGACTAAATTGTAAGGGCTGTCAGACACACAAAGCTAGAAATGAGCCTGGCAAAAGACCCCAGTAAGGATTCATCACTGCTGTAGATCACAACTGAAAATCCTGGCCAGAAAAAACACAGTGGACCAAGCAAGCAAATCCCAGCCCCAGGGACTGGGGACACAGAGCCAGAAATGCAAGACCCAAGATTTGCAAAGCCTGGCATATTTACACAAGGGGCTTTCCATCCCCTGTGGAAGTATGTGTGAGCTTCTGCAACACCACTGCATTTACAAGGACGTGGTGAAGACCCACAGGAACATACCTTGAAAGAAACCCCAAAGGTCCATTCCCTGCAGGGAGCAGATGGCTTTGGTACAAAGAGGAGGAGGAAAACTGCTCATGGGGAATTCTCAAGAAGCCAAGGCACGCAGTGAATGAAGCATCAGCATGGGCATGAAGGTCTCCTATAAACCAAAAGCTTGTGTGAGGGGGTTAGATAGGATTTCAGTTAAAGGGCTGAAAGGAAAATGTAGTTGTGCTCATTGCTGAACTCAGCTACCACAGTAGGAAAATCATTTCTACCATAGGTAGATGTAAGCAAGATGTCAGAGGAAAACAGAATATTGAAGAGTTTGTTTCAAGTAATGAGTTCCTACTCCACAGCTGAAAACATCTTAAGATTTAGTGTTTGGGTTCATCTTCCCCGACTTTCAGGATGTCCAGTATGGAAATCTGCACTGCCTGTCCAGGGTCCCTCACGGGTTACAGAAGGAGAACAGGCACTCTGAGATGCAGTTCATCTCAGCTAGTTTAGAGATCTGGCTTAGCTCAACTTCAGGAAAAGATTAGGTGAGTCGTTTCGTAGATGTGGATGTTCTTCTCCATCGGATAAAAGGGGAGACTTTATAACCCATGTGCTGGTTAGTCATGTCCATCTGAAATGAGGGTGGGATTCGTCTTACCTTGCTGATTGAAAATTTGCATCATAGGACACAAGCCTGCAGAGAATTTAAAAAAAGAGCCACAGAACTAAAGAAGGGGGGGCACCCCAAATAGTAAAGGCCCAGTTCCCAGTAGCAGGTGAAGGCAGTGCAGCAAGTCATACCTCTAAAGTAAAATGAAAAGGAGACAGAATAAAAAAAACCCCTGAGCTAATGTTTCTGAATGTACTGAAGGAAGCCAGATTCACGGGCCAAGGCTGGGACAGGCCTGCTTATGCTGGGAAAAAATATATTGATTTTGGATCATTGTTCTTTGAATCCCAAAATAGCATTATTAAAGATTACAAAGCAGCAACCACGCGGTCCCCTGTCTAAAAGTCTATCTGCCAGTCATAGCATAACAATTATGGAAACAACAGATAACAAACCACAACTTGAGTGTTATGAGTTTAAGTGTTTCAAGGGGAAAGAAAAACAAGTTATTGTGAAGAAACTCCTCTGAGCCCAAAGTGATCATCTCAGCCTGGGACCTCCAGTTTGTGCCCTTCATGGGAAGCGATGCTCACTGTCCCAGCTCAGCACACATATAATGACATGTTATTCTGGGTGTTGGAGGAAATTCCACCCTCCTCATGCATCCAAAGGGATTCTTAGAGGGGATCCGACCTAGGAGAGAAACAGGAAACACTTTATCAAGTTCATCCAGATAAAGGGAAGATGGCAGCTCTGGCTCTTCAAGCAGCTTGGGGCTGGACTTGTCGTGCCAGGGAGGAGACCGAGGAGGTCAGTGCAGGAACACTTGGGATGCACAAGAGCAAGAAGGCCAGCGCTGAGCACAACTGAATCCTGCTGATTTGCTTTTTCAGTGCTATGCAAGTCCATCCTTCCTTCCTTCAAGACAGTGTGGCTGAAGCACAGTGTCCCAGAGCAGTTTTGGGAACGGCAAGAGTTTGCAGCCAGAGATAAGCAGACGGTGCCTTTCCTCAACTGGCAGGAATATTTTTAAATTTACTTCTTACATTAAGATGCATCCAAGTCATTACCTCAGCATCTACTTACACTGCTGAAAGGAAGAAGCTGTTACCAACACCCAGACATCTTCACCCAACGCCATGGCCATAGCTCTATGACCAGGGGAAGAGGGCTGGTCCCACGAGGGCCAGCACTGCTGAGGAGCCAAGCAGTCGATGCTGGAGCTGCAGCCCCATCTGGGTCACCAGTGGCTCCTCTGTGTCCAGAGCACTGCAGCCTCCAGGGTTTGCTGCAAGCTTGAAGTTCACGTTCGGAAAATGGGAATTTTTAGCCTTTGGCAGAGGCACAAGAGAGGATGGAGGAGGGAGAGGAGGATGGAGAAGAATTTGATGCTGTTCTGAGCACAGTGAAAACTAGAGAAAGAAAAAATATCCTGCAGAGGTAGAAAAGCTGATTTACAGCCAAGCTTGTTTCTAGAGTGGCAGCCACCAACATCTGCTAATGGCAGTAAAAGTCCTCCCACTTTGGCTACACATCAGCTCCTGTATAAACTCGTCCGAAGGCTGACAGGCATCCTGGGTTGGCTGTTACAGTACGTTTTATTGCTTCAGCGCTTGCAAAGGGAACAAATTTGGGTCTCAGTGGCTAAGAGCCACACGCAACATGCAGCACACATCTCGCTGGGCTTTTAGACCCACTGCATCCTTGACTGATGCTGCCCCAGTCCCCCAACCCGGCACCCACTGTCACAGCAGCTCCACACCAAGCCCCCGTAGAGGACATGCTGTGGTAGCCCACCTACCTCTTACTGGACCAGATGCTCCATCCAGAGGAAGGCTCCAGCCCAGGGTGAGCCTGCCCAGGGTGCTTCCAGCAGGGCAAGGGAAGAGCTACTTCTGCCACAACTTCTCTGCAAAGCACTCAAGACACTAATGGATTTTAATTTTCCATGAATTTGCAAAAGCAGTACCCTGCAAAGCTGCAGACGATTGTTCATGCTTCCTCACCTAGTCTAACATTTATTATATTTTTCAAACAGACATTAGTATTAATTTAATCTTGATATTTTTTTCCCCCCCTGAAGCAGGCTATAATTAAACGTCCTTTTCCTGTGACATTTGGTGGGATATAGTGAGGCCAGGGCATTTTTAAAGACTCATTCAATATAACTAGCATTTCAATTAGTGTAAGTGCATGAAGTAAACACTAAAAAAAACCAGCCCAGTCACTTGAACTCATACACATGGGACACTTTGATTTTTAATTGACTGCAATCTTTTATTTTTTCAAAGGAGAGGGAGTCTGACTGAAGGGTGGCAGTCCTAGCAAAGTACGTGTGCTGAAGCACGCTGAACATCTCTTCACTTTCTCCTCAGCTCTGTAATACATTTTCCTTTCTGCAGCTGAAGCTTCATGTTGACACTTCATCTCCGTGCTGCTGCCCTTACTTGGGGAGAATTTCATACAGGAAATTTCCTACTGAGCAATACTGTTTCACTGAACAAAGCTGCTTCTCTTTTAGGCCATCACATCAACATGCCCAAGCATGGGCTAGCAAGGCATGTGCAATGTTTTCAGCAGCTTACCATTGCACTTTAAAAGCATCTGCATTTGTATTTTTCAGGGAATAATCTCTTTTTTTAAAAAAAAAAAGGCCTCCTTTGGGGGTTCACAGATCCTGGCTACATACTGAGAGGAGGTCGTTAAAGCAAGAGTCACATCTTGCTGTGTATTAGTGCAGCATCTCACACAGCAGACCCCTGACCTTGCTCGGGGTGCCGGGCACGAAGAGGCAGTACTCTGCAGCAGCAACCGTAATTGAGCCTTTAATAAGTTGTCTCAAATTACCATAAGAGATATTAAGGAAAGGGACATTTAATTACAGTTCTCTGTTAGAGGGGAAAAAAAAGCAACAATCATTTTAATCCATCTCCCACAAGCGTGGAGAAGGAAGAGCACCATCCCCACACCAAGTAAGCCTCCTTTCTGTGCTGCTGGCAACTGAAGCCAAAGGGGGTGGAAGAGGACACCCAACCCAATGTAAAGGCACTTCTAATATATAGCATGTGGAGATGGACCTGCTTTGAGAAAGCTCCTGGTGTTCCTACAAGCACAGGCTGGTTGCACAGCCCCAGGCGGTGTGCCTGTGAGAGGGTGCCGAGGCTTCCAGGCTTGATGCAGGAGCCACCGTGAGAAAAGAGGGTGCTGAAGGTGAAGAGACAGGTTTAGGAAAAAAATGAACCCCCACAGCGAGCAGAGGCCATGGGGTTCACACAGCAACAGGGTTACATCCCCAAAGGGGTGGCTCAAAAGCACTGCAGGAGGCTCCCGAGGTGGCTGCAGCAGCACAAGGACACCTCACCCTTGAGTAACACAAGCAGGCTGCAGTGAATTGGACAGGTCTGTGGGCCCTGATCACCACCAAGACCCAGAGAAACACAGGGACAGTGCTCAAGAAGAAACCCAGCACCCGTACCACTATTTCTCTGCCTCATAATGCTGTTGCAACACCAGAATGAAGCATGATTACAAAAGCCAAGAGTATTTCTAAAAATAAATACCAGTAAATGCCTACGTATGAAATAGAGTTGTACCTAACTCTACCGACTGAGCTAAATGCTGCACTGCTTGCGCTGCCGTTCCCAGGATAAACACGGTGCATCTCCAATTGATTTACCCTTATTACTTATTTTCTACCAGGTTTTGCAAATTTCTCTCGCAGCGCAGAACATAATTTTTCTCTGTTACTGAGGGATGGCAGCAGGCTGACTCTGATAAATCCTGCTAGGTCAGAATCGAGGATCTACATAATCATTCCTCCGAACCGAACAGCTGAAACACTGTCGGCACTGCATTAGTGGGAGGCAGTTTCAGTGGTTGCATTTATCCTTCCTTTAGCCTCTTCCACAGATCCCAGAGATTTCCCATTGTTTCAGACGCTAGAGATGCTTTCCTCAACTTAGGTGCAAAGCAATCCTCTCCAGGAGGAGAGGAGGTTTGAATCCCATCTAGGTAGAAAGCTGCCTTTAAGGAGGCTCAACACAGAACCGTCAGCTGCTCCCAAGGGGAAGCGAGCATCCCAATGCCCTTTTCCCACTTCAACCAACGGCACTTGGCTTGAGCTGGCCAGGACCCCAGCAGACCCCGTGGCCAGGGCAAGATTTATGAGCAGTTTAGCAACGAGTTTATTTCTGTGCAGCCGGTTACTACAGTTACTAGAGAGTGGCAAGTGTCCTTAACGTGACTCTGGGCTCTCTGCTGGGCCTGACATTTCCTGCCCAACAAGTCTGCACGGGGGTCTTATTAATTAATCCCTGTCCATGCTCAATATTTACTGATGGGAGACCCGACTGGGGACCCACACTCCCTTTTCATGGGCACAGAGAACTTTAATCTCTCCCTTATTTTTTTTTTTTTTCTGATCAAACCTGCAACACGTGGGTACAGAGATAAACAGGGGAGGAGGAGGAAGACGACAAGTTAAACACTGAAGCCAACCTGCCCAGCATACTAATGAGGCTGCTCGGAGTGCTGCCACGCTAGCTGCAGCAAACCATCTCCCCACCTCAGCTACGGCAGCGGAGAGGCGCGTGGAGGAGTGCTGCAGGGACTGCCAACACGCTCGCTGTGCCTCTTCGCTGAAGGCAACATCTAGAAAGCTGCTGGCTGCGGGAGGGAGGCAGCACACTGTGCCCTCAGTACCCTCAGGAAGGGGTGCGGGGACCGGAGCGCACCCCCCCTCCATGCCCTTACCAGAGGAGCCTAAACCCAGCCCCCACCTCTCCACTCAGCTTTGCCTCTAGATGTTGGTGCCCCCAGCCCTGATAGGAAACCACTTCCCTTCCCCTCCCCTCCTCAGGGACTTCTTTCAGCACCTGAGGCCTCTTGCCTACACTTTACCAATTAGAGGCAGAGTTGCAGAGACTGCAGATTTGTTCTCATTTTGCTTTTTGGTTTGGGTTTTTTCCCTGTTAGATTAGTTCAGGGATCAGAAAATGAATGAGCTTAGCTCGCATCCCACAAGCCTGCTTTTCCTCCAGGCAGCTGAACACGCTGCTCTGCTTGCTAGACAAACATTTAATCACTTTCTGCACTCGGCATCCTCCGCCATGCTGGGAGATGGGCTCTTGCCAGGTTCCTCAGACAGGCAAAACCACCACACACGTACATTTATTTCCCGTGCAAGTTGTGGCCAGAGCAGAGGGATGGACACAAAGAGAGAAAATTGCCTTTTGTAAGAGACAAACCTGGTAAACAGGCACAGGTTAAGCAGGTGCTCTGACTTCCAGAGCATCTTCAATGCACCTGTAAAACAGAAATCTGTCTGATAACCTACCTGCCAGGCAGTTTATGCCAGGAAACACAGGGGAAGGAAGATTTGCTTCTACGTGTTGCCAGGGCCAAACACAAAGGTTTTGAGAGGAGGGCAACAGGAACAATTTCAGTTCTGCAAAGTTTGCGTTTGCATGCAGGCAGCAGAAAACTCATACTACCCAACGGACCCAAAATGAGTCTACAAAGTAGGAGACTCCTCACCTACAAGTATCAGGTTGGGAAGAAGTGTCTGATAAGAGTCTTTAACCTAGCAGAAGGAGGTGTGATGTGATAAACCAAGTAGGGGGGAGAAAGGGAAGATGCAGGGCAAATGAAGGCAGAAAAGGTAACTTACTATTGAAGCAACTTGCTTAGGGACCTTGTGAATTCATTGTTGCTTGAAGTCAAACCCGGGCATCTTTCCAAGAGCTACGTTACAGCTCAAGAATAAATTACAGGTGTGACAGAGCTGATGTTCTGGAAGCACAGAGATATGATAAAGGCCGTGGAAACAGTCATATCAAGCAGAAGTCGTTATGAATAAATTGATATTCCTTACCTGATTGGAACTGCTGCAGTGTGTGGGAGAGGAAAGGGGAGAAAGGGATAATTAGGGCAAGCTCCCGCAACTGCCTGCATAGGCAGCTTGTCCTCTTGAGACACCCCCTCCCAAAGACAACAGCATCGCGTGGCTCAGGAAGCTGGATGAGGCCCTTGAGCTAAGTACCAATGCTGCTGGAGGAGCCATCTTGCTCAGGTACAAAATGCTGGACATGTGCCCCACACGCACCATCTACTCCCAGTGCTCTCTGCTAACCAGAGCAAACACGTACTTGCTTTGCCGGATCCTCTGAGCTGCCACTGCGCCCGATAGAGCTGGGTAGGTTGAGCTGATGTCCAACATGTGGGAATCACCATGGTAAATCAGAAGGCACCTGTAGATTTTAAACCCATCCCTGGAGACACCTGAGTATGGGACAGTGACACCAGAAGACCTAGAGGAGTCCCCAAGGAGCTGCAGAACAGCCATGAGTACAGCCAGCCTTGGCGGGGGGGTCTCAGTGCAGTGGTCAGCGGGCAAGCTCCTGAGGTGTTTCAGGGCTATTCAAAACATATATACAAAGCACAGCTGTGGGCCTTTCTGGCCTTCAAAACCTACTAGAATTCATCCCAGTTGATCATTTATCACTAGACGTGTGGGTCCTTCATGCCTTCCAGCACAGCTTGTGCCTCCCCCTCAAATTATACTCATCTAGACTTCAGAGAAAACCCCCAAATAAATCATTTGTGATTCATAATTTATTCAAGCAGTTCCCAATTCTTTGGATCAGGTATTGCTTGGGCTGTCATCTGACAAGATTAATCGCTTTTCGGAGCCACTGGGAACACTTTCCCCATCCTCTCCTCCTCAGAGCTTTACCGGCTCTGGCAAAGGACAGGCTGGAGGTGCCACCTGGCACTCCTGCATTGAGCACAGGCTGTCGAGAAACAGTTTGTGTAGAAGGACAACCAAACCCAAAGTTTCACAGCAATAAAGAACGTGGCACATCTGTCACTCAGCTCTGCTAATGATTAATTCCCTTTGCTGCCTCATTTGCAGGACTTCATCAAGAGCTAATTTCTAACTGTTCCACACAGCCTGGGCTGAAGCACCCACCTGTCCACCATCTCCTGCAGAAATACGCTGTCAGCTCAGGGCTCAGAGCTGCTCCCTGTGCCTGCAGCGCAACCCGCACCCAGTGCCACCTCTCCATCCTCTGAGGACCTGCACCGCTTCCCTCCAGCCCCTCGCCATTCCTGCCGTTGCCCTTCTGCAGCCTCAGCTTCACCACTGGACAGGGGGTGGAAGTTTTAACAGTGGATTTCAGTACCTGCGAATGGCTGGAGCAATCTGGACCTGCACCAAGCTTCTCACACAAAAGACCTTTTTGTAGGGTAGGAGGAAGCAAAGAAGAAATGCCAGGATGCTTCCATGCCCCTTCCTCCTCTAGGGTCTGGAGATCCTTCCCAGTCTTCTGCCATGGCAATATTTAAGGCAGGAGCCCACACTGCTCAGCTTCCAGCCACACACACGGCTTCCACGGGCTTCTGCAAGCATTAATCAAACACTTCAGGACACACAGTTTTCAGATGCTAATTTACTTAAATGACATGTTACTTTGTCTTCACAACCGAGACACCTAAACAGCTGAGCAGAAATCACAAACTGAATCTCACAGGAATAATTAGTACACAAAAAATAAACCAAGCCAAGTTAGAGCCACCCAGGCAAGCAGCCCTCGGGGTCTGCCTACAAAGCAACACATTTGCAGTCAAAAATAGTCCCACGCTAGAGAATTTGGACAGCATTCACCGAAGCTCCAGCTATTCTAGGAAAAAAACCTTCTATAAAAGGCTGTTGTGAAAAATGGATCTTTCCGTGTACGGCCAGACCCAGCATGCAAAACAGACCAACCTGCTCACCTGTTAGCCAGGAATGACCTGAGAGACCACGGCAGAGGTCCCAAGCCCCTCCTTCTCCACAGACTGCAGTGGTGCTCCCAGTCTCTCCCAGTGTAGGTTCAGGGTACCTTCCATTGGTTTCTAGATGCCCACATTAGTCTGTAGCTGGAACAGAGCTCAACGATGTTGATGTGTATAGTATCAGGACATCCTTCTTGGGCTCTCCAACTTTCTTCCATGCTTTGATTATCCCTTGCTAGGAGTTCCCAGAGAAACCTGCTATAAATACCACGACTGCCAAGAAACAAGCCAGTGCCAAAGGCAAAACCATTCCTGCAGAGAACTTTGGCCTTCAGAAAGCAAGCCCACCCAGACATCTCTCTCCAGAAGCTTCTTGCATCCAGCCAAGGACACACCCCTCCATCTGCTACTCAGACACACAGCCTCAGGCTCTGCAGCGTTCCTACAACAGGCCCACACTCACAAGTGTACACAGCTCCTCTAGTCAGCCCCCTTCCTGACAGCATTGACTTTTCATAGGGCTTGTTTCATGCAAATCAAAAATAACCCTTTTCCACTAGACATCACTGACCACGAGCCTCTTGTACAACACCTTATTGGAGCACTGTGCCTCTGATGACATTCTGGAGCCTCATATCCCAAGAGTTAGGAAATGCCAGGTACACAACTGCTCCTCTACAACTGTGCAACATTAACTGAGGGATTTGCCTCCCAAACACCCATAGGCTGGCAATCCAACTGGGCTTTACCCTAGGGCTTACTCATCCATAGGGAGGACACATCCTAACACTTCCCATCTGCAGACATCAATGCTTTCACACTGACCTTCCCTGGATGTGTTCAAAAAAAGGGTAGATGAGGTACTTAGGGATATGGTTTCATTTAGGATGAGAATGGTTGGACTTGATGATCTTCAAAGGTCTTTTCCAACCTTGTTATTCGGTGATTCTGTGATTTCTGACAATACTACTCTGTACCCCAAGTTCACAGGTGAGTTAACATTGACTTAGTTTGGGCAGAAATTAGCAGAAATCATAGTTTGCTCCTCCTCCACGGGCATGTTAGTGACTCTCAGCAGTGCTCTGGGTCCCCCCAAGTGACCAGCAGTTGTTTGAAGCCTTTGGTAGGTTCTGAATTTTTAAACAAAGATGTGTTCTCCTGAGCGCTTACAGGGCATTAAGTAAACATTAAACTTCTTAGTAAAATGTAAAAACACTGCAAACCCCCTCAGCTGCTCAGCTTTCATTTCTACAGCACTGTGACCTCTCAGTCCCAGGAGGCTGGGGAAACAAGACTGAGCTACTAAATGAAAAAATGCACCTTTATAAGAAAAGCAGAGACGACTCCGGTGCCTTTTGGCAACCTTCAGATGCCAAGAACAGCAACAAAAAAAAATTATATAAACCCTCTTTGCTTCATTTTACAGATTACTTTTCATACCAGAGCAAAACCAAACCATGGCAAGACAGAAACCTGGCCCACATCCAGGTTTGAAGGCACTGCCCTCCTGTTAACACACACTACCAGCACAATCCTTGAGACTAACCAACCAGTTCGATCCAGGAAGTGACTATCCCCAGTAGACAAAGTCAAAGGCAAAGTTTCCCGAACGCCACACAATTCCCTCCTCCAAGTCCTCAAGACGGGTTCACCGACCAACAAGGAAGCAAATCAGAGGTGCTAGATGCTCCCTGGAGTCGATAAAGCAGTGCTGAAATCTTGGCTGCTTCTCAGAGCGTGCTGACGCTTTCCTTCGTTAGCAAGGCCCATCTTTCCTTGTCAAGTTTCTGCTTGGCCCCGGACACTAACGAGAGGCTGACAGGTAATCATTTCAAACTGCATTCACTCTAATGTTATCAAGTTATTTACTATCCACCTGGCCCAACTCCTACTGCAGACTATGTAAAAGTGCCTAACAAGGCTTGAGTAGGCTCCCTGCTCTTTAATGCCTACAGCAGGGGCATCCTCGGGCAGGGGGCTCACAGTTTAAAGCATTAATACAAAAATATCTTGGGAAATCCAGCAGAAGTTAGCAATTAATTTTTATATATAAATTAAGGTTTTCTCCTCTTCTTGTAAGAGATTTTCTCTGCACCTTGAGAGACAGGCTGGCAGAGGACTGAACGCATTTCACATGGAGGCACCAGGCAGCACGGGTCCAGGGGCAGTGAGGATGCAAGTCAGTTCCCAGTTATTTATTGGGGAATTTTTTTCCTTGACACTGGATTGTGAACCGCAAATCTGGAGCCCTGGGCAGATCTCTACTCACTGCTAACAATGCACAGAAATAAAACCAGGAGGAAGAGAAGCTACCCATCCATGCCTGGGGCTAAAGGCATTGTTCTTACCAAATTGCTGGACTGGTTTATCTTCCTTGTGTGCATAGTACAATTCTCTTAAATTATTTTTCTGCTGCTAAATCCCACTGTGGTTCTGGGTCACTCATTGAAAGTCAAACCAAGAGGCTGCTTGTGATGGAGCACAGGCACGGGGTATTGTTTGCTTCCTGAGTGCAGCGTGGTGCTGAAACCAGGGCCTCCTGTGATTAATTGCAGAAACTGGAATCTTTACACAAATACTTTTAAAGGAGAATTTGATTAATCTTAAAAGTTATCTTCTCAGAATATTTGTACCAGTGAGACTCGAGCCTGCAAGGAGAGAACCAGCCGTGCAGCAAAAGGGAATTAGCTTAAATGGAATGTCCAATTAACTGCTTTTCATTTGGGGGGGTTTAACAGTTGTTTTGGATTTATTTCTTTTAAGGAAGAACATTAAGAGCACAAGATCCTGATCAGAGCTGCAAAGCTACTTTTGACATAAGAAAAGCTGCTCCTAATATTATATTGGAAAGCCAAAAATTATAGGAAATACATAACATTTGTGGCTTTAGTGAATGATGACAGTTCTACATGGAGCTGTCCTCAAGAGATGTGGGACACAGGGCCCCAAAACAATGGAAATTTGGTGCAGTGAGGTTCCTCCCTCCACTCAACATGGGTACTGAAAAGGTATCAGAAGAAAGCTAGTTCCGTTAGCAGAGGCATATTTCAACAAGCAACTAAATTTGGGACCTCCAGGAGGACATACTTGTTAAGAAGCTCCAGAAGTTTCAAACTCTGTCCTAGATTTCCCACTGTATCTTGTGGCAGGAAGCAGATTTATTTCTCCCTGCATAAGGAAAGAGCACAGGGCAGGAGCAAGGGCCATTCCTACAGGAACAGGACAAGGAATTCGATTATCTGTGATGAAGAGAAGCCTACAGGACACACCACGGTTTGGGGAAACACAACAGCTGGTAGCTACTGAAATTAAAACAAACAGAATCCTTCAATCTTTCCTATAGGGAGCCCAGATCACCTTACCTGGGGAAAAAGAAAACATAAGCCAATAGAGCAGGAGTCTCTGGAACTCTGCTGGTGCTCCTGTGAATGCCCTTCCCAAGCCTCCCAGTACCAGCAGTGAGATCCTGGGTCTGGCACTGAGGGAATGAGCAGTAGCTGCATCCCGGTGGCCTGGCTACTGCAAACTGTGGTCTGAAGCAGGCAAGGCAACTGGACAAGTCAAGGTTTCTTCAAATTGGCTTCTATCAGCACGTGCAACATCCAGACCGGAGTGCCACACAGAGCTTTTACTTGGCCAAGGGCATCTCTCAGTCTCCCACAATCCCAAAGCCATTTATCACACCCCAACAGGCAGCAGGCATATGAAACACAGACCCAGCAGTTCCAGGAAACCCTCCATTCCAGCTCTCACCCACTCAGCTGTCAGCCAGCAACTTCATCCTGGTGCAAGCTCAGTCCTACAGCATCTCTGCATCTCTTGTACCAGAGGTCTGTTCAGCCTCTACATGCTGGCCAGCTGCAGGCAGCCAGAGAAGGGTAAGGCTACAGAAACAATCTGAGGTGGGTCTGGCTCCTGGAGCACCCTTCCACCAGAAGCTGTGGCCCCACCAACAGTACAAATCCCTGTGGTTCAACATCCCTACTCAGCTGGAGATAGAGCACCAGCTGGCAGTAAGGGTGGATCCAACTGGCAATCCAGAGCATCCCCAATGCCCTTCTATACCAAGAAGCAGGGAGCTGGAAAGAATCTTGTGCCATGTGGAGTTCAGCTCAGCAACCACGGCACCTGCTTCACATATTTTCTGAGTTTATGACTAATGGAGAGATTTGTCCCCAAACCTGGAAGAATCACCTCGCTAAGGTTATGGACAGGCTAAAATCCAGCCTAGGATTTTCCTCCCACCAGCACTGCCTTAATGCTAACCTGGGATCCCCAGGGTGCCATTTACAGAGAGCAGACACAAGCACCTGCCCTTCTTCCACCTGCCCAAGCCAGCCAAGCTCACTGGGTGCCTTCCTTCCACTTCCCTCTGCTCTGGCAGACTGTCTTCTGGAGGATGAACTGGGATTGTATGCAATACCCCAGAGGAGCTTTTCAAAGCATTGGCATGATGGCATCAATGTTTCCTCATCTAGCTGGGTGTACAATGCCCTGTCCCAAGTCCTTGCCCCTTCCTGGGTTAAGCCCGGGGACCCATGGCATTAGCATGGTGAAAGCCCAGCTTCCCCACCCAAGACAGAGCCCTAGGCTCTGCCTACAATGAGAGCAATAAACACTTTCAGTGTGTAATACATCAGAGCAGTTTTCAACATCAAATTTAGAATTAAATTAATCACATCCTAGAACAGCCTATTTCTCTCTAAGGGATTCTGGGCAGCGAGCTCAGGCAGTGGAATCTGTACCCATCTTGTGACAGACTAGTCAGGCACTGGTCTTTCTCTGGCAAACCCACTGCACCCATACTTCTACTTTATTAATTCACCTAATTCTCCTTTCCATCACGACTTATTCTGAACCTTGAATGCACAAGGCAGTATCAAGAAGCCTGCAGCTGCCTGGATCTCCTATTCATCTTTCTCTTTTAGAAATCAGTTCCATTTTGTCAGCCATGTAGTATCATCTTCCATTTTAAAAACTTATTCAGGTCTTGCTAAGCCAGAGTTTCATATGCTGGGTGTCAGATTATGTCTGCCCCCCTAAAGTGGGGAACACCCCCCCCCCCAGTTCAATATGCCCATTTTATTTCCATCATCCCACACGCCGCCTTCTGTTCCAAACTGCCTTTGTGCAAACTTAGTATCTGTCCAGCCAGGTATTATTCCAGTCTTGACCTCTCCTTCACCATCTCTGGCTGGAAATGAACAGAAGTCAGCATGACATGTCAAATCTTCCCTTACTCCCACTTCCTGATCCCCCAACTCTACACTCCATGGCTGATCAATGTTTTTCCCCATCCTCCACATCCCTGCCCTTGTTGACTAGGCCTGCAGCCCTCCTCCCCCTTCTGAAGGGGAATCTTCCAGGTGACTTCCCTTTTAACAAAGTTCAGACCTCCTGTATGCTACTGTCCTCAACATTCCCCTTCTCCATGACTTCAGCAACTAGCCCCCTTCACATCTTAACAGTAATTCTCTTCCCAGCCCTTCTGCAGGAAGGGCAAACAATCCCTCTACAGCCAGCAGCAGGCCCTGAGGTGAGTTTTGGGGTAGTTTCTGGTTTGGGTTTGCTGGGGGTAGGTTGTTTTTACACACCCACATGCCCATTTTGCTTACTGTTTACTACAAGACAGACAAGAAATTACATTTGTTGTTGATAGTTCAACAATTACTTGGTCAGTAAACCAGAGCACAGTTTGAATGGGAATGAGGTAACAGGTTAGGTACCAGTTCCCTCAGACATCACGCTATCTTTCAGACTGGGAGCTGGTTTATGAACTAATACCCACGCTGTTATTTCATAAAGCTGATACCTGGGGATTAGATTAAGAACTCAGCAAACAAACAGCACCAATGCTGATCCTGAACTCCAGCCCACAGAATCACAGAACATCAGGAGTTGGAAGGGACCTTGAAAGATCATCTAGTCCAACCCCCCTGCCAGAGCAGGATCACCCAGACTAAATCACACAGGAACCCATCCAGGCAGGTTTGAATGTCTCCAGAGAAGGAGACTCCATAATCTCTCTGGGCAGTCTGTTGCAGTGCCCCATCACCCTCACAGTGAGAAAATTTCTCCTTAACACACATATATCGCTCATATCTGTCCTGGTTTCAGCTATGATGGAGTTAATTATTTTTAGCAGTGGATGGAATGCCATGTTTGGGTGTTAGGATGAGAACAGTGCTGATAGCACCCTGATGTTTCTAGTTGTTGCCGGGCAATCAAGGACCTTTCTCAGCTCTGCATACTTCCTTACTAGTGAGAAAGGAGGGGACGCAGCCAGGACAGGTGACCCGAACTGGCCAAAGAGGATATTCCATGCCAGTTACGTCATGCTCAGTATAAAGGGGACTGGGGGGAAGAGGAGGAGACAACGCCAGGACGTGCAGTTTCTTGGGACGGTTGGGTTGTCCAGGACGGGCTGTAGGCTGTGCGGCCTGGGTTCTGTGGTTTGGTGAGAAACTGCATTGTGTATCACCAGTTTCATCTATTTTGTACTTTAAACTTCTGTTATTGTTATATCTAGTTTTCTGTTATTGTTTAGTAAACTATCCTTATCCCAACCTGCGTGGTTCTGGTTTCTAGGTTGTGGTTTCGTTCCCTCCTTTCTTCCTTCCCTTTTCCCCCTCCCGCAACTTTCCCTCCCCCTTCCTTTTAAAAGTACAAGCGACTGTGTGGGGTGCGGCCCTCGGCCGGGGCAAAACCACGACAATATCACATCCTGCAAGGCAGCTCCTATCCTAAGGGAAAAGGTGCTGCTGCCCTGTTCATACTCCACAGCTTGCAGATGGGGAAGGCGTGAAGACACCTGCACGTGTTCTGGAAACTAACTCTGCCCCATATACACATACTCCCATTCTTAGTTAAAGTCCAAGGCTTAATTAGGTCAGACTTAAAGCCTAAACCACAGGGGTTGCTCAAGTGCTGACGCCTTTAGCACTGAAGTGACCAGATACAGTGTGTTTCTGCAGGGAACAGGCTACACCAAGTGCTGCACTTTGACTCCACATGGCTTTAGCTCCAGACTGCCTTCCCATTCACAGCCACATAACTACTAGGAAGAAACGGAGCACCCGCCATTTCTACACTGCAGCATTACCACTACTTTACCTCTGCTTCTGGGCTCCAGGAGATTCCTCAGGTATGTGTTTGGGCAGGGGAAGCCCTGGTTTTCCTACCTGCTTATGCTCCCCGATTGAAAGGAGGGGAAGTTCCTTTGGTTTTGTGTCCGACTTCAGAGCTGGGGAGGGCACACAGGCAGGAAGGGGAAGTTTGTATTGAGGGTTAAGGGCTGACACATCTTGAGTCAAACAACTCAGCTAGAAAAGCACATCATTTCCTTACGATACCGGTACCAGATTCTCCACCACCAGGAAAATTACAAAGATGCTTTCCAGTAAGGAAACACCCTCAACTCTCAAAAATGCTGCCATGCTTCCAAAACTCCAAGCCAGTCTCCCTCCCTCCCTCCCTCGCTTTACGATATAGAAAGGCCTGACTAATTCCTGCTCTCCACACACTCCAGCAGCATTGGAAGCCACGACAGCATCGTGCTGTATTAGTTCCGCTGCATTTAACAGATGCAAAGCAAAGCAGAAAACTCCTTGTCAGTCGTCCTGCGCAAACACCCAGACACACAAAGCCCTGCTGGTACCCTTCCCCCTGAATGTAACAAGTCAACACAAAGCAGTTACCCCCAAACTGCCCTGTAACATCTTGTCTCTGCTTCTGCACCTAGTATTCAGTTGCACCCAGCACATCAAGACAAAGTTATTACCTTCTGGAAGCCCCATGGTCCGAGCCCAGCACAGAATTTCCTACCGTTTTGAGCACCTGTGATAGCAACACCTCCACGCTCCCAAGCTTCAAGGGTGAGAGCTGCCTTTCCCTGCCTATTTTAAATGCATTTTCTTCCATCACAGGACCAAGATGACCATCTTGTTAACTTGACCAGCCAAGTGCCAGCTCTTCACACGCAGCAGCCCGCCTCAGGTCCTCGTTATAACAGTGATGACACCACCAGCTAGTCTCCATCTTGCCTCCCAGGACCAGCCAGCATCCCAGTCCCAGCCCCTGCCCAACAGGGGAGCTTTCTCAGGCTGTGCCAGCAGGACTGCTGCATGTGCGGCTGCACAGCCAAGGGAAGGAATATGCTGTGCTATCAGAAGAGGAGCAGCAGTGTCTGCAGGGCCGCTGGCAGGAATTGCACCAGGCAGCTCCAGCACCATGCTGAAGGCTGCTCGAGTCTTCCCCAGCCCAGGACTCTGCCCACCGACCCCAGCAGCAGTTAACCCGCGCTCCGACGCCGCCTACACACACAGGGGATGCCATATAGCAAGCAGCACACCCCTGTGGGTTCTCCTGACCCAGACTGGAAAGGTAAGGAGATCAATTACATATCAGAACCACGTTTTACATCAATAACATATTACTACATTTTATTACATCAATGGCTTGAAAAAATTTTATTTGATGTCAGCAAACATTGGAAATCATAGAAAAATGAATTATGTAGAATTTCACAAAAGAATTTACCCCACTATAACTCCTCATACAGTAAAATAATTCAAAACCAAATGTTACTTTTCAGTGGCTAAGCAATTTTATAATGCTAATGAACATTCATCACAGTAAGTGTGCTGAATAATAGAAAACAGGCAAAAAAGACATTTAAAATATTACTTACAACAGCATTATTACAACATACTTTCTTTAAAACCCCAACGAGTATTTTATCACTTCAAAAGCTATACAGCGTTTCCATTGTATCTGCAAACTTAACCTTATACATCTTTTAAAATCTTGGAAAAACTTCTTTTAAGCAATCTATAAGCAGTTAACAAAATTGATAAAATCTACGTAATGGAATACTATACACTCCAGTATAAATTTTATTTTAGGAGAATATGAATGTAAACACTCATTATTATACAACATGCATAGACTATACTGACCTTCCATCTTCTGAACTGTAACTTTCACTGCAATTGTGCTTTACTATCAACAGGAAAAGCTGCATTAATCCAGGGAGTGGCAGAAAGTATTTGCTTTAGGGGCATTGCACAAGATCACTAGGATTTTGACTTGCTGAAGACAAGCTGGAGCTAATAAAAATAATTTTCCTTTTTTTTTTAAATTTAAAAAGAGTAGATATCAGGCCATTCATTGCTGAATGGGCTATGCATTATTCTATACAGATCTGAAAAAACACTATCAGAAAGATCTCCTGGGATATTTTTGCGTTTCATTGACTTGGAGATTGATGTTCACAAATCCAGTGACCAAGTTAGTGTAATGCACTGTTTGGCTCATATTTGGTGTGCAAGAATACCAACAGCATATTAGCGATTTAGAGAGTAAGAACTGAAATTTAAAGTGACAATGAGCATATTTTAATACACAATGTTTCAGATGTACTGGGACAGGAAAGAAAAATGTTTGGTAGGACATTGTTTTAAGAGAGTAAGAGTTTCACTCTTGTGTTAACTATTATAAAAGTGTTATAGTGGACTCTATAATGGGGTCTTCCTGGTT
This sequence comes from Porphyrio hochstetteri, assembly GCA_020800305.1. Lineage (NCBI taxonomy): Eukaryota > Metazoa > Chordata > Aves > Gruiformes > Rallidae > Porphyrio > Porphyrio hochstetteri. The sequence continues at coordinate 59,650,339 of CM036908.1, read as the reverse complement.
GCAAACTTGTAAAAATATATTAAGAATTTGTTATCCCCATTGGTATTAAATATCTCGAGACAACCTTTGTGGTTGCACTACCGGTTATGGCTACTATGGTCTTAAGCATCTGATTGTACATTGTTGCTATATTGGTTAAGCACAACTGAGGCATGGTTTTTTCCCTTAGTTATAAGATTATATTACAAAAATTGATCACTGTTTCAAACCAGTTAAACACGAATATTCAAGTAACAAGGTTGTTTTAATGGATAAGTGAAAAAAGAAGTTACCTAGCACTTTACACAACTACATAAAAATTAAATAGAACAAATGAAATTTGTTTATGCATATGCAATACACTTTTATATCTTTAAGATTTCTAAAACTAAAACTTAAACTATCATTTTCTTTAACGATACCATATTTTGCACAATAACTTATACTTAGGAGAAATAATTTCCCATTTTCCACAAAATATATATAATTATGACATTCACATTGATAGTTTAAGAAACAAAATTTAAGTGAATATTCTATCTTATGCAGTTATCTTTGTGGACCCTTCTAATCAGAATGCAACCAGTTGATGTATCTAATGCTTGACCCATTTGAAAAACAGAAAGAGAGGGTCTTCACCTCAACAAGACCAAACCATTTAATCTTTCATAGGCTAAAATGATTTTATCGCATTTAAAAGGATAGTTAAAGAGAATGTAAAAACCTAAACGTATAAAATACAGTGCTATTATATTGTATCAACTACAATAAGATAGCAGTCAACTGAAAAGTAATTTAACAACTTTTTTCTTCCTAATATCGTGAATTATACATGTTTCCCCCTACCCCTTGGGGATGAAGCCAAAACACAACTTTTCTGATCATAAGATGGACAGATTTAGGGGCAAAAAACAATGGGAAGTCCTCGCAAGTAACTTAATCAGCAGAAGCCTCTCCTGATGAGTTTCACCAGCCGGGATGGAAGCTCACACAACCCTCTCAGGCTGGCGAGGACCTGTCTGTGCATTGGTACCAGCAGGAGGTGAATGTGAGGCACTGCTTCCCACACACCTGTCAGCTGAAGTCACAGTGCTATTTTGCCCACCTCTAACCCTAATTCACACTGGCTAGCAACTAGTGTCCCCTCCCACAAGAGACTCCCAACTTCAACTGGCACAGGTCTGAAGGAACATCTGCAGGGCCAGATGCCAGCCAGAGCTGCCAGGTCACACCAACAGCCCACAAACTTGGGATTACAGGTTTCCAACACAGAGGATAGGGAATAACTCCCTCCCATCACCTCAAAGGATCTCTCTGGAGCTAGCATAATGAAATGGCTCCAAAACAGCTGCAAAATGGCTGAAACAGGCCCTTTTTGGTCTCCACACTCTGGTTTGCCCCAGGCAATGCCCATCTGCTCCTTCACCTGTCCATTGTTGCTCCATTTATTGAATTACTTCCCTCATGCAAGGCCCAAGGAGGAATCACCTCAGCAGTATGTGAGGTTACCTCCCAAGCCTTTCTTTGAGTTGCCTAACTGCAGGAGGTGCAGGCACAGCCAGCTGTCACCAGCTGGCATTAGCCTACCTCGTTTAGGCACAGAGAACAGAGCCAGCACAGCACACAGCACAGCAGCTCAACCATCAGCACCGAGCTCATGGACCAGCTCATCTCAGATTGTGTTAAGATGCTGGTGCCATACACTGCTGTGTGCCATCCTGGCTTGAACCCTCTGTGGAGAATGAGGCAAAGGTCCTTTTTCCCACCTGCAAAGACACCTGATGATTTCTTCCATCATTAAATTAACCATTTTTAAATGCTTTGTGACTAGTGTTATTTTGCAGCTTTCCACTGGACAAGAAGTAGAGTAATACTGCTGCTTCTAGCTTCTCTGAACACTGTCTGCTCAGCAGTCAGCAACCACCTTGTTCAAGGTGCAAAGTCCTCGCACAGGACTCTCAAGAACAGCTCCAGTTCCAGCCAGCTAGAGAGGCCACAGCACAGGTCATCCGAGCAGAGGGCTGGAGATTTGAAAGCTGCATGCACCAAGTATTTGGAAAAGCACCTCTTAGATTTTAAATTGCATATTTTGGTTCAGAACATGAAAGCGATGTGTGCTTCGGAAGGGTTAAAATGGCCAATGAAATAACCCAGTTCTTCTCCATTAAACTTTTAAGAGACCAAAAGCTACCTGAAGGTTGAATTTTGTGCTCCAACCCTCATCCAGACTTCCAGCAGGAGAAGTAGTTTGATGTCTTTGGCAAACAGCGCTCTGAAGAGGAATGAGACACTGGGACAGAAAGTGACCTATGGTAGCCAAATGTAAAAAGGCACATATTCCAAAAGGAGAGGCACCAGAGAAAGTTGTTTTGACTTAATCCCGCAGAGGATCAGGAAAAAGAAAGTTGTGTAGCACTCATTTAACAAGTTACAATGCAAATGCTGAATGCCAGGGGTTAAATAGCGTATCAGACAGGTTACGTATTCCCTTTTGCACTAAATAAAAGCCATTAAAATATACAGGAATAAAATGCTCAATTAGGGAGCTCTCTATGAAGCAAGAGCACACAAGTACAGTGGAAAGAATTGCACAAACCAGAAGTGTACCAAGTTACGTTTCCAACCTTGGGCTGACCAAACCTTAGAAATACCATTTCCCATCACTTTGCATTATTCAAGATCTCTTGTTAACGTGCCCTGTCATTTCAGAACAGACTGACACCGCTGGCATGTGCGCGGGCCTCTCCTTTATAGAAAGCTCACTAATAATAGTGTCATCATAATACACAGGAAGCGGAGACCACAAGGCCATGCAGCAATACATACGATACCCTACGGACCAAGTATTATAAAACTCCTAACGTGTCGAGTTACTGTGGGGCTGCTATGGAGCTCCTTGTTTTGCAGGTTGGTCAAAATTTACAGACAGGTGTTACTGGTTCTAGGAATCCCCATGCTTAAGCAGGACGCTGATGAAATGGAGAGCTGAGCTACCTGGGTGCTTTTGAAAGAAAGTGGAGGCAGTATGGAGGAATGAGGGGAGATTAAGGCAGATGTAGCACAGGACTGGAAGCGTTTGCCTTTTTTTGGTAATAGCTGCTTGTCCACAGATATGATGCAGATGGCTGTCTGAGGTTTGCTAATACCTGATATCCTGGATAACACAGTAGTCAACACAAATTGTTCTAGGCTACAGCACCTTCTCACGAAGCAGATGCATATCTGACATCAAGAACAGAAGTAGCCTGGAGGGAAGGGGGAGGAGGGAGAAAAAGGAGACGTTTAGTTTAAAATTGAATGTACATAGGCTTTCTTGCATCTCCAAACTTCACCCCAGACCTGTGGTACTGAAAGCAACGAGATGGACAACCCTGGCACACAGGGGGAATTGCAGCAGCTTCCCCCATTCTGAGCCGCACTGGGATTTGTTAGGAGTGGAGCTGAGGCTGCTTTATAGCTAGCAGCCTCACCTCCCCTCTTAAACAAACCCCAAACAACAAACCCAAAAAAAGGAACTGTGACCACTTGCTATGAAAATACACTGAAGGGGAAAGCCCAGAGCAGTCAGAGGGCTGACAAAGCTTTTAGTAGGCTGGCAGCCACGTAGATAATGCATGCCAGGGGAGAAAGCATCCACGGGACTTCAGTGTTAGGCCAGCAAAATCGTCTCCTGGCTACCACTAAGTCCATCAGAATAGCCAGCTGCCTGTGCAAGTGTTCTTGAGAGCGGGGACCAGCTGCACAGTACTGCAGAGCTCAGGAGGGACCAGGAACACCCCTTCCTAGCCCATACAGTCCACTCACACGACAAGCCCAGTGACATTTCACTTTGCCTCCAGAGCTGCTCAGATGGGCAGGCAGCCTACGCCATGCTTACGATACCTCTGAAGGCAGGAGAACCACATTTATAGCCAAGCTGAGAGGCAATGCATGATGTGCTGCTCAGAGAGCATGGTGGCCATCAGACACTCATTGCACAACAGCCTTGTGCGTGTCTGTAAAAGGCTGCGGATTTGGTTAAGATCCCCTCCATGCTGCCAGCACCTTCCTCCTCCCGGCCGTGACACATCAGTTCCTACTGTCCAGAACTGGCTGCATCAAGAACCACAAGCCACACAGCACTAGTGTAAGGCACACGTGTCACGGTTGGCAGCTCACTGCCACCCTGCCTGTGGCAGCCTGGTGCAGGCAGGCTCTGCACGCATCCCTTCCTGCGCTGCCGGGCACAGTGAAACCACCACTCACAACTGCTGCCTTTTCTCTAGGCACTGCAACTACTCCCACCAGCCTATTATTTGGGTCCCCTTTCCACCACTCAGCACTTCCTCGACTCCAGCCTGGGCACTTTCCATCACTAGTTTGGTCATCACAACTTCTGTCCCACCTGTTATTTCACCAGATTTTGCGGTCATGCCTCCCACTCTCTGTCCTCCTCCTCTGCTAACTCTGGGATCCTCACTGGCCGCTCCAGTATCCACAGCTTTGGCCACATCAGTCACTCCAGCTCCTGCTGCAACCATTTCTTTTTATCTCAACTGAGGCTCCCCTTTTTTGACTGTGACTTTCAAAAGCAAGGGCACGTTTCATGAAGCTAGGAAGAAAATTCTCATAGGGCTCAGAAAAAAAGCTCTGCACTGCCAATAGACACAACTCTACTGGTCACGGGAAAAGGCACTGACATGAGACATGTGTACATGGTTACACTGGTACTATTGCTTCTTTGCTCCGCCGCTCAGTTCTGGAAGAATTGGACAATTTCGCTCACATCCTTCTGAGAAGGCAAATAATTTGAGTTTGGTTTTTTCCATCTGTCACACCTTTGAACCTAGTCCTCATATAAGCCTCCCTGAATAACACATTATTGGGATTTGTGAAGGAATGAAGTTCTGCTCTCTGAATGTCGGAAGGGAAACATATATGAGTGAGCCAACCAGGCTCTTTAGCCCATGTGAGACCAAAATTCGCCTTATGGTATTGACTCTGCTTGCATTTAGGAGATATGACTTTTGTGCCAAGCTGTCTTACAAAATTAGGCCAAAGGGAGCCCTAGATGAGACATTTATAACGTGCAAACCTCTTGCGGGGTTTTCTTTTGCCAGACTGTGTTAATATTACATTTTTGTAACTAACTTTCATATTTAAACACTTTACAGTCTCTTGGTTAACTTTGAACACGCATTGTCTTTGGAAAAGTGTTAACTCTCTGAAGCTTCATCAAGGATAGGCTGTTTCTAGAATTTCTGCCTTCACAGAAACTGCTGCAAAATCAAGAAAACTAGGCAATTCCAAAGGGAACCATATCACACACTTGCCTTGTTTATAGTTTTGTTCCCTTCCCCTGAGTGCAACCACTCCATCAAGAATGATAGAACTTTGCCTTTGAAGACTGTGTGGTCCTACAAAGCCAGACCTAGAACAGCCTGTAGGACTGAGTGTAGGGAAAACATCCAAGTGAGATAAAGATGTATGGGGTTTCCGCAGCAAGAGGCATTAAAATGTCCATGTGCTGATGGGACACAGGTACTGTTAGAGGGCTGCAAATTAACCGTTCTCTTTCATGTATGCCTGCAATTCCCAATTCCCCAAATCAGTACTGGAATCTCCATATCCAGAGGAAGCGAAATATGTTCAGATTAAAGATTGTCAAAAATAGCTTTTGCAAGAGTATATATATATACACACACATCCATCTATGGAACTGAGGTCAGATCGGGAATTTTATGTGACTTTTAAACTGGATTTACCTCATCTTCCTCTTCGGACATTTTAGTGGAATTGTCAGGGGATTTTACAGGTTTCTGGCTATTGGTTCCATTTGTCTCTTCTTTGCCATGCTCTGCCTCCCACTCCTGTAAAACTTCATCTATGTTGAAACGACGTCGATAATTTACAAAAAAGTTTTTCACTTGCACCACAGATTTGTTTCCAATCACATCAGAGATTGCCTGAAAGTCTCGTCCGTATTTCCTGATTGCTAAAAGCAGCAAAAAGAAAACCAAAAGCAATGTGTTATTTCCACAAAGTCTGCAAATCAGGCTTAAGTCACAGCATAATGATCCAAAGTTGAATTTCTGTCCAGGTTCCAAGCCTTTACCAGATTAATCCAGGAAAAAAGTCTAAGTTGGGCAAGAGACACAGTTAAGACTAGCCCTGGAAAAGGGAATAAAATAGAGGTGTAGTAAAGATTGGCAGAGCCAAATCGGGAAGAACTGTGTAAATCTGCCTGTACTAATTGAGAAGTTACACAGGCAAAGAGCACAGCAGTCACTTCAATAAAGTTTCACTTTCTGAAAGCTTGGACAAGCAGAAATTACTTGCAAACACTCATATGGTGCAATTCATACTGCCTTGGGGAGGGGAAGGGGGCATATTTCTTTGTTCAGTTCTGGTCTTTGGGCATTACGACACAGTGTCAAACACTTCATTAGCCACTGAAAGGAAGCACAGCTCTGAAATGCAGCAGAGTTTTGATTATCATCAACTGATGTACAAGAACACTTGTAGCGCCATACCTTGCACAGCAAGAAGCTGCTCATCCGTGGTCCAACGTGCATTAAATTTCTGAACGACCTAGACATCAAAAAGAGTCAGGTAACTTCACTGACATAAGTAACAACTTTCACTTGTACCTGAGCTCATAAACACCTCACAAAAACTCAAAGAATTAACAGTTAGTCAAACGATATCATTCCTTTCCGTAGCAACACTTTCAACTAAGAACCAGGCCTGGCATCCCTTAGTTACCTGTGACATATGCTGTGCCTGTAAGTCCTGGTAACACAAAGTGCCTGAGCAGATAACCAGGAGGTGCCTACTTTTTAATCACAGACACCCTCGTAATCTTGGTCAAATTATTCCCGGCATGAGGTAGCAGAGTTGGAAGGAAAGCAGTAAAAGCACCAAGCAAAAAGCCAAGGCGGGCCATTAACATCCCTCCTACACTTCTCAGAATTTAGAGCAAGCATCTCTCAAGGCAGGCAGATACAACACTGACAAAATACAGTACATCTGGATACGTGCACTTCTGTCAGAAACCACTGCAACGTGCCAAATACTGCTCTTTCTTCTCATCTCCAATCTCCATTACACGACAACAGTGTATACAGTAATGGCCTTGATTCACACCAACTACTGATACAACACTGGTCCTAGTTTACTGGTGACATGAATAGCTCTGGTATGTAAACACAATAAACAAGGGTCAGGAAATGATCCTACCTCTGGAAGTCTGTACTGTTCTATACCACCTTCAAGCTTTTCTTTGAGTGCGCTGTTTGTCTGTTTGATGTTCTGAATCTGAAAAGAAAGTTTTATCCTGTTAACAAGGATTTATTACTTTTTTTAATCTTTGGACAAGCCTTCTTCCAGCAGCCCCAAGCAGGAACCCCACAAGCTCAGCTTTCCCATTCTTCTCATAACTTCCTTTTTCCAAAAGAGAAGTGTGTTACATTGAAACAGAGGAATGCAGGAGCAGCTGCCACATCAGGGGATCCCATTAAATGTATTTTACCCTATCTGCAAGTTATTTGGAGCAGGAACTGTCGCAAGCTCCAGGTCTGTATAAAGCCTAGTGTAAGAAAGGCCTTGTTCAAGTAATGAATCAAAGAGCACTAGAGAGCTCTGCTTCTCCCAGAGTGCCAAGAAAAAGGCTTCAGGCCAAAATACCAATTCTATTAAGTTTAATAAAAAGCTCGAGCCAGATCTCTGCTTTAAAAACTGTGAAAATGTTCAGATCTAGGAAACAGACTCATGTAGTAAACCTGTCTTTACTAACAGATATTTGAAAAACATTTGTTTCCAAGGCAGATCCATCAGGGAAGCAAAAGGTACATAGAAAGTTTGTATAATACCTGTCAGAGAAAGAATAAAACAAACATAGCTGCCTGTTCCAAAAGTACCACATGAAAAGGCAAAGGAAACCGACTGCTGCAGATGGAAATCAGATACTGATGAAGCCAGAGTCATCTGAGGGAAGTTCACAGTTAGCACATAGGCAACTCTGAACCTCAAGAAACACCAAACACCAACCAATGTCCCTTCAAGTCAGCGCTACAGACTTGCCCTTGCTTCACTTCAGGTATAAAGTTGGCTTGTCCATAGAACTAAAACACAAGGGAATTAAGAGGCAGGGCAGCAGTAGTTCATAGCACAAGGCTAGCAGCTTGTCAATTAAGCCACATAATGATGTGTGTCATCACTATCAAGCTACAAATTCCTGTGAAGTCTGCAGACTGTGACAGGCACTACCACCAAAAATAGCAGTTATTCTTCACCTATCCCATCCATACCTGTCGTTTGATTGAAACTAATTCCATGTCCAGTTGTCTGAGTACAGTGGTAGCAGCTGTTGCATTGGCAGAAACAGCCTCCACATCTTCTTGGGAAAGGAACATTCCTTTGGGAGGTTTCCTCTTCGCTCTGTTCTTGGCCTGCGTGCTGTGCTTCTCCTTCTTCACCTGAGGAACTGCCTCAGTTGGTGGCACCTGGCAAACAGCAGTCATTTTACAAAAGCAGATGATCTCTAAAGGTCCCCTCCAACTCAAACCATTCTATGATCATACAACTTTTAGTCAAAGTTTGCAAGCTGCTTTTTTATTCTCCAGACAGGAAGATGTTTTTGCTTTACATAAATCTCTCCTTTCTTCTAGGCAGCTTTCAATGTTTACAGAGATACTGTCTCTGCCTATTCCCATTCTGGGAGACAGGTAGTTGTCCAGCAGTTAAATATTCTGGTTATTTTCAAACACTCTGAAATCTATCTTCTCACTTCCATCACCAGGTCTGCACGCAGCAGTTTAACTGAACACCAAAAGGAAACAAAGTGGAGTTTAGAGACAGGGGAAGAACTCAACCAGAAGAGTTTACAGAGACTTTTTTTCCCCTCTACATGTCAGAAGAAAGAATAAACCAAATTTATTAAAGCACCAAGGATAAAGGAGTGAGGTGACTACAAAGTAATTCTTAGATTGTTACATGGTTTCTTGGAAGCCAAGTTTTCTTGCATCGCACTGATATCAACTGTTCAATGAAACTGATGCAGATTTGTCCACCAAAAAAATAAGTCTCTTTTAGAAAACGGAGCATTTAACACACCACTGATTATTTTTAGGCTTCTATCTAAAGCAAAGAATTAGGCACACACCTCTGACAGGTAGATTAGCTAGGACTCCATACTATAGATCCTTCAAGAGCACATCTGATTCTCTGATACCAAAACCATTTCTTCCAGAAGTTATTTTCAACTAGCCACTCACACCCAAGATTTATTACCCAGTGACTGGAGCCTGGCCAAGAACACAGAACAGAGGAAAAAGCAGAGGGGAGGCCACAAATCTGAAATCCTCTGCTCTATCACAGCCAGCTATAAAAACATTGGCTTCACTTAGTGCTATTGTTCCCTCCTAATTTGCAGCTATGTAGTTTCTACACAGTGTGCAGCATTTACTCATTAACGAGTATTAAAATGCTTGCCTTCAAACCCATCCAAGGCTGAGCACAAAGCCCCACCTAAGTATGAGCATCTGTCTCCAGCAGACTGAAGGACCCCAGCCCAGCTACTGGCAGATAAAAGCTTGCACCCTCTTTCCAGGCTCAGCCGCCAGAGACACATGGAAGCAGTGACATGGACAATTGCCTCTTTGATACTTTTTTCTTCCCTTCTTTACTGCAAAGGATTCCTTGAGAGACAATGCCCAAGGCAAGTCCAGGAGCAAGAGATAACTATTGCCCTTCCAGGGTGGGTACCCTATTCTTTTGCAGAAGGGAGTGGTGAGCAGGAGAAACCAGACTGGTTTAGCTGTGAACAAGTGAGGTGAGCTTGGCACTCTGCTTCAGAAGCAAGCACTTTGATAGCTGAGCCAAGTAAATTATTCAACATGGATAGATGTTTCAGATTTATTCATGTTTCATCTACATACAGACTTTCACAGGACCTCACAACAGGTTCAGGCTGTAGGTTGACCAACATGTAATGCCTGCAGTGCCAATATCCCAGAAGTCTCAGGATTAAGAGAAGAATGAAAGCAGTTTCAGGCAATTCTTTGAACTGTGTGAAACAATGTGAAGCTCTTGTGTGCTGTGGACAAGAAACCAGAGCCCCAGCAGAATGTTTTTTGACAGCTCCAAATGCCTCTAGGCCCTGGTGATATTGGGCAGGCTCTGAAAATCTGAGCATCTACCCTATCTTGGAAACTCTTGCTTTCCTGGCCATGCACATCTCTACTGGAATAAACCAATTCATGAAAAATTTAAGGAATTAAAATGCAGGTATTTAGCAGTGCTTCTTGGAATCAGATGATCCTTAAGGTCCCTTCCAACCCAAACCAATTCCATATTGCTACTGCTATCCAGTACACTTCAGTTTTACAAACCCCTTAATACAAACAAGGTTCCCTTCCTTGGGTTTCACAGTTTAAGAAGAGAAGACCAAGCTACCTCAAGCCATGTAAAAGCACAGGATGAAATGGGAGGCATTTCCAGGAACAGGAAAGATGTGGAGAAAGCAGCTCTAGTTTATGACCTCAGTATTACAGAGTCACTATCTGAGGAAACCTGAGCAGTTGCACTAACACTGAAAGTACTTTTTTTAAAAAAAAAAAAAAGGGAAGATTCCCCCCTCCAATGATCCCCAAAAGAGGAAACAGATGAGAGATTTTAGATACTCTGAGAAATCCCAGTATTACTCGGCAAGTCATACGGTAACTGGTATGTCTCAGAGCTGGAAAAACCATCTTTGCAGGGCTGGGACAGTGAGGTTCTTTACGGTAAGAGTCCTCAGCTAGTGGGCACATCACCACCCTGCGTGTCTGACCACGTCATTAAAAGAAACATTACTATCAAGACAGAACGTAGCCCCCATATCCCAGATACCTGCTCTCTCCCAAGGCATTCCAATCAGCCCCGGGCTCGTGTACTGCAAAATCAAATCAAATTAACTCTGAACAGGCTGTGCAAGTTGTCATTGTACCCACCAGTACACTCCCTGTCCAGAAGAGCCCTCACAAGGCTGCCCACCATTGCATATACAGCCAGACAGGGTGTGCTCCCGAGTCCTGGTGATCTCTTTCAGACCGTTAGAGAGCCATGGGCTGTGTTGGTGTGACACGGAGGGCAGAGAGCCTCCTCCATACAAGACTTTCTACAGAAAGGCCTTGATGGTAGCTATCAGCCCTCTGCTCTGGTTTGGCCTTGCAACAGAGGCAGACAACTTGAACCATGTTTCCCTCTTTAGCAGCGAGTCGGAGCCCGCCAGCACAGCAGGGAAGGCAGCAGTACTAGAGGGGACTGAAGGGTGCTCTCTCACAGATCCAAAGTGTGCAAAGAGCTGACTGAAAAATCAAAGCTTGAAAATTTATTACAATAATGGGAAATAATATGATAGCATGAATTATTTACAAGACACTGGAGAGCTGCAGAATGCAGCTACAACTGAACCAAATGAGAACTATTCTGGTTTAGGTGTTGCTGAGGCTCTTGAGAATTTAGCTTCTTGCAAAGGTGAACACAAGCGGCATCACATCCACTTTGCTCCCAAGAAGTCATCAGGGATGGAAGTAACAGCTAGGCTTTTCTGGAAAGGCTAGAGCACCCTGGCATGGGTGAAGATTAGACTAAAAGGCTGTGCTTTTTCAGTTATTTACATTCAAAATAATTTATTAGAGGAATTAATCTCACTGACAGTGACTGACAAAGCAACTGCTCTGGGTCCATGTTTTTGCCTGTGTGCAAACATGTTTTTAAATGATTGCAGTACCCTTTAAAAAAATTAAACAAAGAAAATTACCATGGGTGAGAAATCGGGCTGTGAGAATCCAGGAAAAGGGAGCTACTTCAAGGACAGAAGGCCTTAAGGGTCAGCGTCTTCCTGTAACACTCACACATACAACCCATGCTGTGGCTGAACAGCAAGGCTTTGTTTCTTATTTGGTAACAGACAACTGGCAGGTTACACAAAAAAATACACATTCCTGTGAAGCACCACAGACCAGGTCTTCCAAATTCTTATATTTGTGTGGCTCTATTTTCATCTAGAATCCTATGCCTGCTTAAAGTGAAATATTGAAGTGAGGTGTAAGTACTACTTCAGAAGCAGACAAAATACTCTGTGCACGACAGATTACAGCCCCTCTGCCAGACAACTGGCCACACAAAAGCTTTCTCCTCTACTGTTCGTCACTGTGGCTGCAATCCCAGCACCACTGAAATCCTCAAACTATTGCTGAGGATTTCAGTACATCAGGAATTTACTGTAGAATCTAAGGTGTACAGAAACACATTCTCACTGGACTACCTAGAGCAGACTGAAGGACGTATTTCCCCTCCATCAAGCCACCTCAGTAGGAACATAAGTTATTCTACTCCATCTCCATGAAGCTAGGTTGATTTAAACCACCACTGAAGGTGGTTGGTTCAAGCTAACACAGCCAACCTTGAATGTGGTAAAGTCTTAAAACTTTCCCAGCTCCATCAATACCAACTTATTTGTCTATACTTGTCCTGATCTAAGAATAATTCTGAAGACTATTCTTTTCTTGTATGACAACTATACAAAGCACAAGAAAATTAGATACTGTCAGCTTCTACATGAAGTAGCTAGTAAGTAAACACTTTTATTTGTACAGTAGTAAGAAAAGAATTATACCTCCTTTTTGCTCTCCTTGTTTTGTTCAACTTCAATATCAATAGGGTTATTTCCATTTGCTTCCTCCATTTCATCCTCACTGGAAGACAAAAGCAAACGCTACTGTATTATTGGCTCTTTTTTTCTATAAATAGCATGCTAGAAGAAATGCATGGATGTAATAGCAAACCAAACAACTTTCCTTAGTTTTATGCAGTTGTTTTAGGGGGTTGGGGTGGGGGGCTGTTCAGGGTTTTCTGTTTATTTGGTTTAAGTCAAGAAGTGTTTAATTGTAAAGACACTAGGGACCACTTATTGTAAAGAAAGACCTCTAAGTTGTGTGCTTAGGCAAAGCAAGTCTGCTCAGATGAAGGCAAGATACGTGAAATAGATTACACAAGTTCTCTTTTGAAGAACATGGGGGACATCCAGCATTTTAACTTTAGGCAAACCAAGACAGAAACAAGAGACAGCATTAATAGCTAAAACACAGATTTCATACAACTCCTTCACATTTAGCAAAACAGACATGCACAAGATGAACTCCCTCAAGAAAAAAAAACTTGAAAAGTGTTTGGATTTTTTTTTTTTTAAAGTGACAGCCTCACATTTCATTCACCCCTGGAAAAGAAAAAGAGGTTATCAGTTACAGAATAATAATAGGTATGAAATTGGGCCCATATTGAAAGTGACCTTGGCACACCTGGCCAGTTTGGCTTCATAGAAATTTTAATCAGATATTAAATCAAATATATTTTCACCATTTAGAATTTTTGTACTGTACACAACTGAAGTTAATTGCACCATTTGGGATGATGCCCAGAAACACATGAAATAAGCTGACCTAATCAAAGCTTTTTTTTTAATTAAAAAAAAGAAACCTATTTTTGTCCCATCAAACTTTTTAGCCAGGGATGAGGAACTTCAGCTGGTGCAGGTATGTCAAAGCACCAGCACAAGGCAGGGCTGTGCAGAGAAACCCCAGCAGAAGCTGTGCTGGTGTGTATTCAGAGAAGCAGGGGGCAGCAGGTACAGGGGTTGCCAGTGAGCATGGCTGCAGTACCAGTACTCACTCATGACACTTTCCCTGCCACAGTGACATCCTGCGCAGGCATACCCTATGGAGGCAGTGGCTTGAGCTGGCATCCATCTCCACAAGAGCAGTCACTGCCACAAGCCATTCCTGCTCTCCTGAGGTGCTTGGCTCTCAACCTGATTCACTAGATAGCTCGTGTAATCACGATTCCAGGGAATAAACTCACAAGCATCCCCTCCCAGAGCTGCATATATCAAGTCCCCTTGCATACAACTAAGAACAACTACCAAAAACCTGGTCCCAAATGCCCTGGAAGCTATTTTAGTGACAAAGCTGAGGGGTTGGGGGATTTCCCTGCCTGGGCCCAGAAGAGATACAGCAGTATTCAAGTGAGATACCTGAAACTGCCTCTTCTCTTAACCCCATCTCTGACAGAGCTTCCTGGTGTTCTCACCTAGGTTCAGATTTCAGCCTTTCTGCAAAGGCCAACCCCCCAGGGGCTTCGCGGTGCTCGTAGCTCAATCTTCCAATTCCAGCAAGTTCCCTAGGCATGAGCTAGATCAAAACCCAACGATTCATTTCTGCAGTTTTAGACACTGATCACTATTAACTGAAGAATGTTTTAGAAGTTTTGCCAGCACCCAGTGGCACAGTACAACCTCAAAATCCAGGCACCCCAAACTCACCCAGCTTTTGCTTCCATGCCCCACGTGGCCTGACAAATCCTTTTTGGGGTGAGTAAGGGCTATTTTACATAATGGAGGGGAAGAAGGGACATCAAACATCAAGCTGATGGTCTGGTGCTTAGCTTGCTGCAGATGTAAACCAAATTAAGCATTTCCAATCCAGCTGCCTTCCTCAAAGGTCACAAAGTCACAAAGCTATAGCACATAGCAGCTCTTTCCCAATTCACCAAAGGGTCTGAGGTGCTGCTTTTCCCAGCAAACAGGCATAGGTACCAGAGAGGTCTATTTCCAAATTGCAGTATTTTCATACATGAGCACAGAACAAAAACAGAGGTAGTATTAAAAGATCCTAAACTACGTATTACGAGACAAACACATACTCCTTATAAGAGGTTGTTCCCCTCAAAGAAGGGAGAAAAAGCAGGATGGGGAGAAGAAAAATCAAGACAGCCTTTGCAGAGAAGGGGAAAGAATGGAAAAAAGAGACTCGGGTCAGAGAAAGCCAACAAAATACTAGACAAGTTGGCTGGTAGTATTCTCCCTGGCCCTGCCTGTTCAGCAAGTATTGTTGACCTAATGGAGAGATGGGAGAGGTTGAGTGAGTCATTGGTGTAGTACAGCTCAACCCTGGAAACACGTTTCTTCCCTCTTCCCAAACAGGGCTCACTCACATGTGCTGGAGTCAGCAGACAGCTCCCTGGAAGCACTAGAGCAGCAACTCCTTTGAGGGAAAAGCTTTTGCAGAATTTTGCCCAATTATGTTAGGAGTCTTCCAAAGCCAGGCACACCTCAAGTGTGGATTTCTGAGTGGTTTGAGAAGGCATCTGCATCAAACAGATGGAGTTGGTGCTTTTCAGAGGGATCTCCCCCCGCCACACACAAGCATACTCAAGGCCACTGCATTTCTGAGGCTGTCAGCTCCAGAACTAGGCAAAGTGACCAAGTGGCAGTTCTAACTGCACAGGTAACTTCTAGCAACACACACAAGGCCACTGGCTGACCTACCTTCAAGGATCTGCATGGGTACCCAGGAGGGTGAACCTGCAGATAAATCTGCACAAGCAAGAGTTGAGTTCATCTGCTGAAGCTCAGTGGCTAGTGGCCTCCCAAACACCAGCACCCTCACTGAACTCCTAATGCACTGAGCACTCCTCAGGGCACTTCTGCCAGGATCCTAAGTCCCCTTGTGCTACCCACTTCTTAGTCATGCAAAATCACAGCCTTAACTTCATCTGTCTCAGGGAACAGAGCTCGGCCTGACAGCCTTATACTGGTAGCAGTTCTGTAAGTAGAAGGCAGGGGAAGGGTCTGCCTGTGCACACACACACAGGCCAAGGCGTGCTGCGCTGGAGCCTGCTCCCTGTTAGGTGCACATTCTCACTCCACTGAGCATCACACGAAGGAAATAAAGGCAGATGTCTAGCTCGTTCATGACTTCCTTTTACTATCTTGCTTATTAGCTTTTCTGGCTCTGCTGACAACAGTGCCAATCAGGTTGTGAACAGTTTTAATTTCATTTTCTCTACCCTCAAGCAGTATCAGAGTAAAAGCTTCTAGGGTGACAAGACGGTGACCAGTATACTAGAAGACAATCAGGAATTGCAGTGTTGAAAAAGGGAGCACACCTAATTGCTGACATTACTTCTGGCTTCAAGCAAAGCAAAACATGCACAGCAGGGAAGAGGGGTGGGGAAAGAAGGTGTGGTACCAGGAAACAATTTGGGGAAAATCCTGTATCTAGTTTCTTAAAAGCTAACAGGAATCTCTGAGATAGTCTAAAGAAATCAGTGTGCATCAATACACAGCCTTTCTGCTTGCAAACCTACCTTTCCTCACGTTCCCTTTTTTGTTTACGAGCATGACGGTCCATCACGCTAGTTTTAGTCCTTGTCTTCTTCCAGGAGTAGTAAAATTTCACCAGGCTGGCTATTGATTTGTCAGGAAGCTGTAAATTAAACATGTATCCTTTTATATGTTTATATGTAAAGTATCCCCAGGAGTTCACATACAATAGGTCTGCTTTTGTCAAGGAACATCCGATCTGTCTACATTGGATTCTCTCAAAGGCTCAAAAGCAAGACAGTTCTGCAGCCTTTCCAAAAACGATCTACAGGGGAATGTTTCAGGTTAGTGCCTAGCATTTAGGACTTCAAAGTCTGAAGAGAATCTCAGCAAGCCTCCACTCACCAGCCAGGTAGCTGGTTCCCTTCAGAAAAAGTGGAACACAGAAAGAGTAAATCCAAAACTGGGGCCTTGAAACAGAGATAACAGTTTTAAAGAGCCAACACAGGCATGTGTAAGCAATCGCATGAATTGCAGGCTACATCTCAAGCATATCTCTGATGTTTGGTTAAAAAGGCTTATTCACACCATTCACATGATTAAGTCTATTCAAAGGTCTCAACAAAAGATGTTTTCAAAAGGTGAAACATTACTGTATGGTTAACTGAGGATATAGGAAAACGCAAGCCTCAAATTTTTTTTGTCCTCTCATACTAATGTCATTGCCCTGTAGCTATGAATGAAAAGTCTGCCTCCAGAAAGCAGAAAACTACATTAAGACTAATCTCTACTTCTGAGGTACTCTGCATGGATGTTCTTACACAGGACTTCTACAAGGTAAAAGTCCAGCCTTTCTTGCTGAATAAAACATGGTGTAGAAGAGTGTCTGATTCAGCTTGCAGGGCAAGATGGGTGGGGAAGAAAAAACTGTAAGCAAGAGCCAGATCTCTCATTCAGATATTGCAGTTTAAGTCTTTGCTTGAGATAAGCCTGGTTCTCAGACTGCACACTGACTTTAGGTCCTAACAATGGATCACACCAGAACTACTACCCTGGCCTGCAGCTGCACACAGGCAGAAATCCATCTGCACTGGCAAAAGCACAGGTGGCATGTGGATGTTGTGCTGCCAACAGCCATGCAGCAGGCTGGAATTAAAGAGTTCCACAGAACAAACTTAGGGATGAGGCTGTTCATGACAAACATCCACTTGGCTACAAACACACGTTAAGAGTGCCAAAATATCAGGACCAGCTCCGGTAAATAAACGTAACTCACTTCCCATTCTTTGTCCTTGCTGATTCTTCCCCTAGTTCCAAGCTGTACTGGTGCTAATGGGGCAGCATAAATAAACTAACAACTAACATGCTCCTGAGCCATTGATTCCTGTCCCCTGCTAACACGAAGCTTCGTGTCATTTAATTCCTTTTGTGCAGGATGGCTTTTCTGGGAGCAACAGTAAAAAAATATCATCACCTAGGGAACAGTGCATGAGCCTGGCATCCCTGTACTGGAATGCACTTCACGAAGGGGCAGAGTCATGCTTCTGCACAGAAGCTAAATTGAGAATTTCTTGCCTTGGTGTTTAACCAAGCAAGAGGACAGGCTTTATGTTCTCCCTCTTCCCTCAGGACATTCTCCTCCCCCTCTTTCCATCCCTATTTAAGAACTGAGGAATAAAGAAGAAAAAAGCTTCACCCTTCAGGAGTCCACAACTCTCCAGACTGTCTCTATCTGCTCTCCATAGTATATGCAAGCCCCATGATCTGACCCAAGGGAGTGGGAGACCCTAGGACTCCAAGAACATTTGGAAATGAACACCAGTGAAGGAACATTCAAGGAGGACACGAGGAGAACCAGCCTTTTCCTGCCACCCGTTTGAAAAGGAACCTGGCAGTTTTCCATCACACTTGGGAGGCAAGTTGCCCTTTCACTTTTCAGCAGGATCGGCCACACAGACCTTCACGTGTGCTTTAAAAGAGGCTGAACAGACTGCAACAGCCCAGGCACACTTCAAAGGGTCACAACCAACTTAACCAGGCCCTGCTGGAACACTCGAGAGGCACTTTACCTAAGGAGAGCTAAGAACAAAGTCTGGTTCCCACCAAGGTGGCAAACCACTTCAAGAAACTCTCAAGATATAATTAATAAAAAATTTTTACATCCCATCCTCTCCCTCTTTTCAAATAAAATTGCACACACCCCAGCAGTTCCCTTTCAGGCAGAACCCTAGCCTTGAAGTTTTCAATCAGAGTTTAAAAAATAAAAATACCACTACCAATAAAAAGCAAAAGACTGAATGCTTGCAATGATGTATAAAGCTCCACCACAGAATCCACTGCCAGTCCCAAATCACATTAAGCACAGACTTCACCTTCAAATAAAATGAATTCCTAAAAAGCAGGCTGTGAGAAAGGAAATAACTTTATACAGAGATGGCGGGGGCGGGGGGATGGAACTAGATGATCTTTGAGGTCCCTTCTGACCCAAACTAGACTGTGATTCTATGATCTTTACTCTGTGTGTGGCTGGGCATGTGTGTGCAGACCATGCCTGAACTGCAGGTGAGACACACACACTACTATGGCATACAGGGGACTAAAAGCATATTTCCAACCAAAAAATTTACACAGTCAAAGTTTACCCTGAACCTGTAAAGCACTTCAGGAACACACTTCTACAGAGACTCTGGAAACAATGTTGTTTCTTTCTATTCACAGCAATAATTTTCCTCTAACGTCTCCTTTGGCCTGTTCTCTCCCAAAAGCATTATTCAGGAGTTCAGCACAATCGGCACTGAAGGCGACAGTCCAACCACCTGTTCTGCTTTTCCATTCCTCTGACACCACTTACCATCTGCTGGATCCTGTGAAAGGTTTTCCCATGGAAACTGAAGGCCTGTTCAAACAAGACCTTGTCTTCCACCGTCCACTCATCTGGGAACGGAGTAAAGTTTGGCAGATCTGCCAAAGACTTCTCAATGTTGTGCTTGTGCCAAAACAGCATCCCAAGGGCCTAGGAATAACAAGGACACCAAAGGGACAATTGTAGTCACAAGAAACATTATTAAATGCATGCAAAGCAGCAACAACATTTTTCTCAGGTAATACATTAGACATTTTTAATTTTCACCTAGATGAGACACTTTTCTGTGTGCAAGAAACCTGGAATCTAACCCCTCCACCCCGCCAGGTTTTGAAGACCAACTTGAAACTTATCCGAGCCAGACAGGTAGGAACATAGTAAAAGCAGCAAGAGAAAGGGGGGAGGAAAAAAACTTCAGAAATTTCTTCAACTTTACTGATAATGGATCACACAGGAAAGCTAAGCAAAGACTTGGGAAGACTACCTAAAAAACAGGCTGAACTGAAGGAAGATTCTTGCCAGTGCTGAACTCTCATCACATCCCATGCAATCTGGAGGATGGTTTAGTTGACTAGGGAGTTTAATGGTTGTTTAGGAGGGTCTTTTTGGGCAGAAGGGGCAAAAAGGGAAAAACCGGAAGAAGGAAGAGAGCATACACAACCTGGACTTGCTGCTATGATGTCCCTGATAAGATGTCCCAAAGGGGGAACAAGCCTCACTCATTTTAGGGTCCGTTCATTTGATCCCCTCAGAGGTGTCTTGTTTCACTGGTGCAGTCTCTAGTTCTCAGCCCCAGAGACAAAAACGCATGCGCTGCACTTCACCACCTGCAAACCGCTCTCCTCCCACTGTCTGAGATGTTCACTCACAGCCACCCCTCTCTCCCAGGGGTGCACAGCCCCTGCATGTTCTGACACATCACTACATCTGGCACACAGCGACCACCACAAGTCATTTTGGGAAGGCCTGACTCTGCAGAGCTAGAAACTAGCCTTTCGCAATGGCTGTAAAGTGAAAACAATCCCTAACGTGCTGAGTAAAACATCAGAATAACCTGCTTGTCATATGCAAACTCAGCTCAGGTTTCAAAGCCACAGTTACCTTCATCAGTAGTTTCACCCTGCCTGCTCAGAGCTACAAAATCCCTCCAAATTCGGGGTTTCCCCATTATGCTCTGGTATGCAAAAAGCAGTTCCTTTATGGGATCTTGCTCCCCCAAAGATTCTGCAGAGTGTGTGCATAAATGTTAGCATTATCCAACATCTTGTCCTGACCCTACTGTCCTCTGAGTGCTGCCCAGGCAGCCTCTCCTCCTTTTTGCAACCATGCAGAACCAGCAGTAGTCTTGGTTGCAGCACAGTCACTTGAGATGTCACAGGGGCCACACTGCCACTTATCTCCATCCACTCTGGCAAACATTGGGCCAAAGAAACTATTCTGCAGTCATGAAGGACTGAGATTTCTCTCCCTGACACTCCTTTCAGCTTCACGCAAGAGCTGTGCCAAACATCCCTGTGAGAAAGCAAGGGAAAAAACAGGGAGGGAGATGTTTTGGGAGGACGTACCAAAATAAACAAATGCCATTAAGGCGCCAATGAGTGCTGAGGGGACAGCAGCTTACACAAGCAAAAAGGTAAGCCAAGAGGATTTCCTTACAGGCTTGTTTAGCAGGAGAGTACATACGTTTCCTCTACCACACGCTGCCCCGAGAGCTCTGCACTCCTACACAGGCAAGAACACAGCTTTTCCAGTCATCTTTGTCCCAGGGCACCTGGCAGAGGCTGGCAGGAAAGCAGACCTCACAGCCAGACTTGCTGTAGTGCTCCCAAAAGCCTGCAACCGCTACAGCTCTGCGCTACACCTACCACAGTTTGCCAGCACCAGCTGAACTGGGCTTGCCCTGCCAGAGCTCACTGGCCTGCCTGAGCCTGGCCTTTGCCTGTCCTCAAGTTGGCAAGGCTGCGGGGACTCACCAGCACAGCCCCAAGCCTGGAGTCATCATCCCACAGCAGCAGAGCCAGCAACAGGGCACTCAGCCATGGGCAAGGAGAGAGAAAGGACAGGTCTGGGAGCTGTGCACAGTGCAGATGCTGCCAGCTGGACAGGAAAGCCACTGGGCAGAGGAGTGCCCGTGCATGGCCCACCTGCCCTGACAGCTTGCCACTCCCTTCAAACAGATCTTAGTCTGTAAAGATAGGTTTTGGGCTGGGGGCACAGATGAAAGGAGGAATATCTGACTGTCAGCCAAACCACCTGAACAGAGGTCCAAAGAGACCGGCTGTTGGGGGGGTGTACACGTGGGAAAGGGCTGCCCCGGGCCAAGCAAAGCCCGGAGACAGTGGCCAAATGCTAACACAAGCTCTGACTGGCTTCCAGGGAGTCCATAGCAGCTTGTCCACAGTCACCCAGCCAACAGCAACACTGATGATACCTGCTGAAGAGAGAGCGTCCCTTGGTGACACAACAAATCATCCTGATTTGAAAGGCTTAACGCTTGTTCCTATAATACAAAATGAGTACGTGCCTTCCACAGCACTACAAGACAGAACCTCTCCAGTTATTTCCTGGAAGTGCCTAGCATGGCTGTCTAGGAAATGCCAAAGGACCTGGAAAATGTATTTTAACTCCAGAGTACTATGTGAGCATGCTAGGGAAGGAATGAGAAAACTTTTAGAGACAGGGACAATTTTTTCAATTGCCCAGTCACTTCACATCCTGGTGTGGCAAGTCCCATAGCTTCTACTTCTGCACACAGAGGAGAGAAATGGGGATAAAGAATTCAAGGAGTGCGTGGAAGATCTATTTCAAATGTTAAAATGAATGCAAATCTGTTAGCCAAGCTAAGTTTAAAACACAATTCAGTGGGTTTGTGTTGTGGGTTTTTTTAAATCACAAGCTTCATTTTAATCAGTCTTCCAGATCAGTCTATACTCTCCAAACATCACTTCTCCACTAGAATATTACCCATTATTACCCTGAGATCATTGTTTTTGGCAAATATCACCCACAATATCCAACACTAGGATATACCCATCTTAACTGAAGCTACTATCTTTATTTTCATTTAAGTGTGCAGCACATTGGTGCCTCTGTGTTCCTTTCATTGCTGTTTTCCACTCTTAGAAACTGTAATTATCAAGTTTGGCCATTCCTGGTTTTGCTGGAAATTTTGCTGGCTATCTCAACTTCAATGTTCTTGTTCCACAAGAAGTCCTTTTGAGCACGAGTATCAACCACTGAAAGTCTGACTCAAAGATAACAGCAGTGTCATTTAAATAGAAACCTTTTCCCATCCAAATCATCAGTTTCTATGCTCATAGCCTTTGCCTGAACAATTTCATAAACTTTCAGGTTTTTATAGAATCCCTTTGTAGAGACCTAATTTGTACATAATTTGCCAATACAGTAAGTCACAAGATTCCCCACCTGCCTTGCCCGGCAACTATTACTGCATAAGGAAACTCCACAGAATTCAGAAAGCCTTCCCAGGCACAGGTCTACTCATCTCCCCAGACGAGTGTTGAAATCAATGTTAGTTAACACAGGAAAAATTACTACACAATCCTAGACCATGTGGAGTAAAGGTCTGCTCCTCACACCAGATTTCCACCCCTCAACTAAAGGCATTAGCTAACCTCATGGGCAGCTGGTGAAGTCATCCACCTCTATGGCATCAACATCAGAAGTGCTCATTTATGAAATGAGCAAAATGATTTGCAGCACCATTTTAAGATAAATAACTCCAGATACTGGTTTGCCTCAGAAAAGCACATGATAGTTCAACAGCTCATTAATAACTGCCAAGACATCCATGAAGCTGAGATGGAGCAGTCAACTGGAAACTGCAATGCCATCAGGCTGCTATCCAGAGACAAGCTGATCATTTTAGTGTTGTTTAGGGGTTCTGAAAGTGTTCAGGAGGTAGTCATCATAGGAAGCATAATACTTATGGCCAAACTCCATTACAAGTTACAATAGTTTTGTTTTTCTTCTTTTGACTCTTGATGTAAAACTAGGGGTGAACTTCATACTCCCAGAGCATAGGTTACCATTAAGAACAGTCAGTTTTAGCAGAGGTAAAAGAGGAGAACACACAGATGGTACAGAAGGGAAGCAGCAGTTCTAAGCAGCCACTTTAGGTTAAGATTTAATACCTGTTGAAAAAGATTTTAAAATTAAGTATTCATAGGGTTGTTACCTGCTCCATATTGTATCCATGCTTCTCTTTAGCAATGGCAATGTATTCATCCACTGAAAAACAAAAAGGTGGCATAAGAACATTTCATACAGTGATCTCATCATCTTTTCCCTTCCCCTTTCCACTCTAAAACCCAGTCCTGCAGCTCTGACTTCAGCCATGGTCATCGCATCCTCCTCAGAGGACTCACAAATTGCTGCTGTTTCCAACAATTCAGGAAAGGAAAGAAACAAGAGAAAAACAACAGTCACCAGACAAACTACTACATATTTTCCTTAACAAACCGATGTGATGCATGATATCCAATCCAGTTCCATACAGTATGTTGGAAGTTGTCCATCAGAAAACTATAGACATGACTGTCTGAGCTACTTTTTGTGGTGGGGTTTTGTTGGGTGGTTTTCGTGTTGGTTTTTGTTTTGGTTTAGGTTTGTGTTCTTTGTCGGTCCCCCCAAAGCAGCTCTTAAGAGGAAAAATCCCCAGAGCCAATCCCTATATTCCAACATTGCCAGACTCCTAGTGTTGCACAAACCACTGCAGATATCTTGGCAACTCTTTCAGCCCTTATGCCTCAGCAATTTTCACCTTGGACCAAACCCCACCACTCTGTATAATTAGGCCCCCATGAACTTTTAATCTTTACAATGTGAAGATGGCCAGAGTAGTTATATTTTGTACAGGTGGGACTAAAGCCCAGATGTGTCTGTCAGTACACATGACACTGTTTACATTAGATTCAGCAGCATCCATTTGAGACGGCTGGATCAAAGTCAGTACCAGTGGTGGTGTTCTCAAGTCTGTGTCCTTGTGGCTGGTCATTAGTAAACACACTGTAATAACACCACCCTCGAGGGAGGAAAAAAAGCAAGTTAGAAGGTGAGCCTCCTGCTTCACCTAATGGAGTAGAAGATGACAAAAACATTGGTTCTCTGGCTCCCCAATATGCCATTACTCTGAAAGACATGAACCGATAGAGCCAGAATTCACATTCTTCCACGTGTTTTGGACTTTAGGACAAGTCACTTAGAAATGAACTAAAAAATCATCCCTGCCTTCCTTCTCTGCAGGTACCCAAGGAGGGATGCAAGCAAATTCCTGTGCTGAGTACCTGACTCATGCAGACCATGCACAGCACCTCCAGAAGGAAATGGTTGTGTGTGCATTGTGGCTAAAGCAGCCACATTTCCCACAGTTTGGGTCTCACAATTAACTTCAGCTCTTAAATGTGCTTCTCTCATGTTTTCTGCCTTTATGGACTCCATATGGAGTCTCTGGTGTCTAACAGCACAGCATTTCTTAAAACCTTTCCTTCAAGCTGGGACATGCCTCAATTCTCCCTTTAGCTGAGCAAATCAAGTGATGAACTCAAAAGGCATTGGGAAAACAGAGAGGATAGATCAGAAAATGCACAGCAAGAGATCACCAGCCTCTTATTTTCAGCTTGTCATCAATACAAAGAAATTAAATCTAGGTACTTAAAGCAGACTTCCCATCTTACTAGACTGCATGACATGTGATATCAATGCTGGCCCTTCCTTTGGAAAGGAGATGTATTAGTTAATTTTCACGAAAAGGTGTTGCAAAAGAGAGCTTTAAGTGTGATGGAGAAATTCATTAAGTGTATTAATACAGCCACATGTTGTGGCAGGAGAAGAACATGCAACAAATACAGGTACAGTTCCATGTTAACAAGGACACTCCATGAAGTTCTCACTCATCCAACCTCCCACCTGACAAGGGGTTAACGAACCTGGTCTGCTGGACCATGTTCTGGATACATTCAGTAACAGTTGTATTAACCCAGTTTTATTAGCCCTTTGGAGGAAGGTTCAGCTGCACCTCTGCAGCCCAAATATATCTGCCTCTCAAAGTCAACAAATTGTTTCCAAAGACCATGCTGAACCGGGATGAATACACTATCCCTTCTTGCAAACCACCTTTTCCTGCATAATAAAATAGTTGCACAGGCAGTGGAGGTGGCAGGGACAGTGACAAACTTCTTAGACTGAAATCACTGCATTGCCTGATAGAACATCCTGGGGGTTACTGAAGGGTAGGAACCTCAGAAGTGAGCTTTACCATGGGTAAAAAAAACCCAAACACCAACTTTCAAAAGCACAACCCCAAGGGGAGAACACGATCCAGGAGGACCACAGGGGGGAACTGGGGACAGGGAAGGGAACTGCCTCCTTCCTACACACCATGCCTTCCCTCCATGCATCAAACAGGGCAGGGAACATCAGCAGGATGTGGGCAGACGAGCAACTTCAGATGCTTCCAGACCTTCTAACCACACCAAAAACAAAGGCTGCCAGAAAATGTTAAGTGCAGCATTTACCTGTACTTTAGCTGAATGTTCTCAGCTTCCTTGGGACAGGTATTGCACAGGCAGTATTATATATTTTGTTTAAAGGGGAAGTGAAGGAAGGGGGAGGGAAAGGAATTGAATTCTCTAAACTCCAAGGCTGAATTAAGCTCTTGAATGCTAAGTACTGCTGCATTAACTAGCTCGCCTTCACTGTGAAAAGATCTACAGTTCATTATTTGACTTCAGCATCTTATCCTTTCATATATACAGGAGAGAGATGAGGGCATTCTTTCTAGCATATTACCTTTCTTATGCCAGATGCTATAAGCTATGAAAATAAACTTCTGCCCTCTTGCTTCCCCCAAAAAAACATTAGAGCATTTTCTCTCCCAAGTGAACCCAAACATCAGTGGTCCCCTCATATCAACAGGATTTCTCTTTAATCTAGTCAATACACCAGAGCCAAACAATTTATGAAAAGGAGACTTTGAGTGATAGGACACCATGAAAAGAGGCTGGATGATTTTCTTCTCATGGTGGTGTCTGTAACCCCTCACTGTTATTGCTACAGTGGAGGAAGATAAAAATAAGGAAAATGCAATATGGCAGTAAACCAACCATGAGCACACAGCAGTGCTCCTCCTGTACAGTCAGACTGTGCGTGAAGGAAGAACAAGTACACCATCATACCCTACTCTTGGCTTCCTCCCTGCCTGCTTACTGACAGTCTAGCCCATTCTGCTTGTCATTTCTTAGCTAATTGCAGGCTCTCTCACTTTGATGCTTGCACCATCCGAGAGGTATGAGAGTCCCTTGAGCAATTCTTCTGATTGCTTTTTCTTTACCATCCCCCTCCAAATAAAGTAAGCAAGAACATGGCACCAGCTGAGTCACAGGATCCCTTTAGCCTCCCATGCCAGTAGAGCCTGGAATTGCCATAAGCTTAATGCCTCACATGCCACACCAGATAAATAACTGCCCTCTTCCATCTCTGCCTTCCCCACACATCTCTAGCAAGCCCAGGGCAGGAAGCACGTGAAATTCTGCTACACTGCATTTTAGTGGCATTCAGTCACGCTCAGTGGGTAACCCAGCAATCTGTTTAGACATCAGTTCCAAGCCAGAGGAGCCTGGGGCAGAGCCCTGCTTACACCAGAAGACACCGTTTGCCAGCACAGCTCTTAGTTGCTTTCCAGAAGAGAATAAGTGAGAGCAGCAAAGTAATCCCACCCTATTTCCCCCAGCATAAACTACACCACCACACTCTTTCTACCAGCATAACTCCTCCCTGAACAGGGCACACGAGCACACCCACACCACACTCCCCCCCATCCCATTCATTTCTCTGTAACAGAAAGATATTTTGGCACAGACCAGGCCAAAAAGACAATGATGCTCAAATAGAGACAGCTGTGTGACACAGGAGATGCACTGCTCCTGTGAAGGCTCTTGTTGCTACTAGAAACCAGATGGGGGGAAGGACAGAGAAGAAAATCATAAACTGGTATTTCTTTACCTATTTGGCTACATTTCTTCTCTTGCATGCATTTTAACTGTGTGGGGGTGACCAGGGCTCCACGTCTGCCCCAGACCCAAAGTGGAATGAACACCAGCCCAAAAAGCAACTTCTTAGAGCCAGTCATGCTCAGGGAGGCCGAAGTAGCACAAAAGGTAGGGTTGCAAAAGGAAAAACCCCACATATACATTATCACCAGCAAAGAAGAGCACAGACTGTTCAGACACTAAAAAACACCTCTTCCTAGCACAAGTAGTGAAGTTTACAATGAGATGACCAAAGGACCCCTAACCCAGAGTAGCACTAACACAGCCAAAGAGACACGGGAAATCAAAGGGAGTGGGGAAAGGAAGCAGAGAAAGATGCTCCCCCCTCCTTGACATCTAGAGAAGAGAGTTTCTGACCAAAACGGTGCTGTCAACCCCCTAAATTTTGTGGTCTGGTTTCCAGCAGTCTTTCTGATATACCCTTTTCTCCTTCTAACTATGTTCCTGCAAGAAATCCTCGCTAGAGGCAAAAGAAAGGGGACCCTCTTGGCTGACAGAGGGAAGGAGAGACGAGAGCAAACAACTGCATTGCTGATTTTCAGTCCTGCATCCTAGAACTGTAAATTGAGACATGTAAAACAAGAGCATTAATTTCAGGGGGGTGGGAGAACTCTTAAGAGAAATGCCTGAAAGCAACAACACCCTTCATCAGCATTTGATCAGTTTAAAATGATCTCTCTGAGTGGGTCTTTTGGGAGAATTTCCCCACCACCACCCAAATTGCTTCTTAATGACCCCACGAGCACTGCATCACGGTTAGTGGACTCAGTGACCCCGAGGAGGGTTTGCAGCAGAAGTGAGTGTGCTAAAGCCTATAGAAAGCAACAGGAATGCAGAGGTAGAGCTGTTGCTGCAACCTCAGTTCACCCCTATTACTGGGGTACTGCGGGAGCTTTGAACACTTTGCACATTACGTGATGCAATACCCTGACAGAACGGGGTGAAATGAGGACAAAAGCAGCAGCCTTCACAGCCTCAGTAATGTGCTTCACAGGGTTTGATCAATGCTGGAACCTGTGAGGAATTCTGGATGTTGCTGTACATCTCCCCCCTCCCTCGAGAATAGGGAGGGGGGTGGGAAGTCGAGACCCAGAACAAATCAGTGTTATATAAAGAATATAAGGAGCATGAATTAGACACATACATGTGAAATTCTTCCAAATTTCAAAACACAATTATGATGGTACACAAACAACCAGGCACCGTCTTTGCCTGGGCTATAAAACCGAGCAGCTGCATTGCCGTCCTGCCGCCCTTGCAGCACTGGTGGAACAACCCTGCCACCTCGTGGTCCCAGCGCAGGAGAGGAGGCTGCAGAAAAAGCACAGGAGGTTGGACCAGCGTCTCCTAAAGCCAGCTGCAACAAGAGGCACGGGGAGCAGGGCAGAGATCAAAGCAAGGTAGCTTGACCACTTTTTTCCCGGGCAGGATCACTCGAAAGAAAGTAAACCCCGCCTGTTTAAAGGGTCTTCTGCCTTGCAAAAGCTGCTTCCTCTTCTTGGCAAGCCATGATGATGCATGTCACAGGCAGGAAAGGAGCGCGGAGAGCCAGAGCACACCCGTGTTTTGTGCCCCACGCTGCACCCACCTGGGCAGGCATACAGCCTCCTTTCGGACTGTTTCTAGGAACAGAAAGCACAAGTTACACCGTCACAAAGGCTGCTTAAAAACCACTTCATGTGACTGAACGCACAAGAGGATTTAGGTGTCGACTCCACTGCACCTGCAGCAGGCAAGAGGAAAAAGCCTAGATGCAACTGCAAGGCAGAGAAAAACCAACTTCACCTGGAGAAGCTTACTTGGACTGGGAAACTCCTCCACCCAAGAAAACAATCAACCTCCCCTGCTGCATTAGCTCCCTCACCCAAGCGGCAGGGAAGCCATTCAAAGCACTGAGCGGTGGTGGTAGCGTGGCGATGCTCTCACCTACCAGGAGGGGCAGGCCTGGCCACAGCAGAGTCCAGGACTAGCTAGGGGACGGCTGTCACCTTCTCTTGCACCAGGTCTGGAGCCACTCAAGGCACTGAGCAGCTAAGCACCGCCCAGCAGCACGCTATTAACAAACCAGAAACTTGTACACGTTGTATATGGTTGCACACTATATACGAAAGTCACTTTACTGGGAGGTTACGTGGCCTGGGAAGAGACAGGCCCTCCCCGTTCCAGCAAGGGATGAAAACAGCTCAGCCAGAAGCATGACCCCGTTCTTCATCCCATCACAGCACAGTGACATGGATGGGTAGGCAGGCAGGAACAGGCACGGTTATGTAAACTAGCTTTGGTGAGGAAAGAGTTGCTCGTGGAACCACACCTGGAATCTGGAAACTCCAGCCTCAGAGACCATAAAACAAGGAATAGCATTGGAGCAGCACCCCACTGGTGGGAGATTTATCCCTTTAAAAGCTTGCATTCTCACACTAAGACAAACAGTCCCCACCCAAACAGTGCACATTAATAAACTAGAAAACACCCTTTTTTTCCCAATACTGCTCTTTACATGGCCTGCATCTAAGGACAAGAGGGAAGTTGAACTTCAGCAACAAGGACCTAACTTACCCACCTTTAGATTTTGTTCTACCTGCAAGAAGGCTGTGCTGCAGACACAAATCTAGCATACCTTTTGTAGCTTGCCAAAACTATTTTCAACTGTTTACCAGAAGAGGCCTTTTGATAGTAGTCACATGTTGTTTTTAAAGCTTTTACCAACACATGCTCATTCCTACAGCTGTACCCTCAGCTGACAGTATCACACCAAGAAAAGGAACACACTGTGTATAGTGTGGGACAGTGTATTAATGAAGATTATCATAAGGAAAGCCAATGCTCCCTTGCCTTTGCTGCTCTCCCCTGCTACTGCCCCTCAGAAAGGTCATGTGGATGGCCATTGTAAAGATATCCATGGAAGACCCTCTGGAAAGAAAGATTGCTTCTTACACATCCATGACATTTATCTTGCAGCCACAGATTTGCTCCACCATGGCACTGAACACCACTTCACTGCAGGAGTGGCACAGGTTTCAGTACCTACAGAGCCCTGGCTGTCACAAGCCCACACGTCCCCATGTGCCACAGAAGCAAAGGGGATGAGAGAGGTCTGACAGGACAGTAGCAAAGAGGAAACATTATTCCTGGGACCTAGCACAGAATAGGCAGGGCCACATCACATCACCTGGGGAACTAATTGGTTACCATACAGGATCTGCGAATGGATGGATCATTCAGCAGTGCAAACCTGATTTAAAATCAGACACAGACACTGAACTGTATTAATGTAATTAGCCAGTGCACTTGATACTGGGTTTGGAGCCCATGAAAGAACATAAAACCAGTACACAGTAGCTTCTAGCAGGCAGGGAATACTCATTCCCATGTATGACCTTCCAAAGACAGGTAGGAAGTTACAGACAGGATAAATGCACAGAGCATGGGCCCGAACAACAAAGTGAGTTTATAGCAGAACAGTGCTTTGCATTATTCAGCACAGAGCTCTCAATTCAGTCCAAGAAGCCCTAAAGCCAGATTTATTCTGCTGTCAAACCATGGCTTGAGTTAACTCTGAGAGGTTATAGCCTTGGATTAGATACTTCAGCTACAGGCAACATGCCCAAGCCATGCAAGTAGCAACCTTATCAATACAGTTGTTGCAAGGGGTAGAATATTACAAAAATAAAAATTGATGATAGTTCACCATAGGAGACTAACTTGTAATAGAAGAAGCATCCCTTGTGCAGA
This sequence comes from Porphyrio hochstetteri, assembly GCA_020800305.1. Lineage (NCBI taxonomy): Eukaryota > Metazoa > Chordata > Aves > Gruiformes > Rallidae > Porphyrio > Porphyrio hochstetteri. The sequence continues at coordinate 59,619,573 of CM036908.1, read as the reverse complement.
TTCTTACGTAAATTATCATCTTCTGCACTCCCTGAGAAGGCCTGATCCAGCACATCCTTTCCAAAAGTCAACAAAAGTGAACAATTTGAAAAAAATACAGTGATGACAGTCAGTATGAGGGACCACAGATTCAGGCTACCAGCAGTCTGATGCAAAGCTTCAGTACTATACCTAGGAAAGTGTTCATCCACATGACACTACAGATGTTGAAATTCACTGCTGCAATATAGTCAACACAGACTACCATAAAGCTTGGTCAAACAATCTACTGTCAACCAGTTTCAGAAGCCATCAAAGAATATCCAGACTCAAAACACTCTAAAGAGGGTACAACCTTCCACAAGAATTTGAAAGCTCCCGTCTAAAACCAGAACTGTTATATTTCCTGTTACAGTAGGAATGCAAACTAATAAAAGCACTCTATCAGAGCCAGGCTTCCTAAAAAACATGGGTAACTACTGCTCAACACAGGGTCTTTGCGCAGGGTAAGGGCACACACACAAGGGGTGTGTGGGAACAGAATAGCCATCAGGTTAAATTACAGCTCATTATTATTGTTACCAATAATACAGCCTGTGACAAGAGAGTAGAAGCCATGCTGACCCCCTTTATAATGGATACAAAAGCAAACAAAATGATCAATTTGTCCCCTAGCTACCTCCTGGAAGGATGTGGCTTTGGCAGAAAGGAAGTACACATCAAGCCAGCAGGCAGCAAAAGGAAGGAGACGAGTTAGGAGTCACACAGAGGAGCTGCCCTCCACAGATGTGCCAAGAGCTGCTCATGGAGGGGAAGAGAGCCTCCAGCTGTAATTGCCCACATCCAGCTCCTCAGCAGCTGCAACAGAACCCTGTGACTCTGAAAGACAAGTGGTCAGGTCACAAAAGTACCACTTACTACTTCAGTTATTTTTTGCAGCCAGCCCACTCACTTCCAAGCTCAGTTATATGAGTAACAACATAATCTCAACAACCCAGGTGGCCTCCGCACTCGTCAACCTGTTGCACAACACTTGCTTCCTGCAAAGCCAGATAAAGAATGATAGGGACTATCACAGCTTGGTGTTGGAGGGGAACTAATCCTTCAGTTGCATTTTCTGAATTATTACTGAGATGCTTTTGTTCCTTCTACATATAAGGTTAATAACCTGTTTTCAGATGCTTGGGGCTGGCCTCTTCTGAGAAGGCAAGGGCCTTTTCACAATTCGTTACACTACAGCACCTTGCTAAGAATTAAAAAATGGGATCTCAAGCTTGCTTTGAAAGACTTTGTTTTCCTCACTTTAACATCAGCTGGATGTGAGCAAGTTAGTGGGAAGCAGGACAGTGGAGACAAGACAAACTTTTCCAATGCACAGTGCTGCACATCCTAAAGGGAACAGCTTATCTTGAGTGGCAGTGGCTCTGCCCTCCTTCCCTCCCACCACTGTCTGACCCATCCCTCTCCTGAAAGGTCCTATCCCTACTTCATGCAAGAACAGTTCAGCTGCTTGATTAAGCTGCTTAATTGCTTAAGGCAAGCCATCAACTAAGGCAGCACAAACAAGCACCTATTGCAGATTAAGGCTCAGTAGTTCCTTACCCTACACAATTTAAGATGCTGGGCAATAAACAGAGGTTTAGGTGAAAAGCCCTTTCTCCACTGGAGATCAGAAGCTACCTCTGGACAGAGTCATACAGATTGCCCTACTGTAGAAAGGAGACACTAACACTAAATACAATCCATTCTTGCAGTTGTTTGCTTCCTACCGCTCTGAAAACAGAGATGCAAAGAAATTACTTTGACCCCTCCAAGAAGTCCATGAAGACAGACAGCAAGCTTACACTGCCAGATCTTGGACAACATAAGCTTTATAGTAACCTCTAAAACAAAGTATTAGTGTTGTGCTAGCAGATATTAAGACATTCAAAAATATATAAAGGTAAGTCAATTTAAAAAAAGCCAAGTTTGAGATCCAGACAGCACATCCTGAGACATTAATTACATACAGGCCCTCAGCCTTAAAGACAAGGCAGAAAAGGTTACAATAAACCAGTGTCACTAACTGTACCCTGGAGTATCAGTGGTAGGCAGTCACAGCTTTTATCCAGGATTTATAAGCCCAGTCCTTACTGAGAACTTATTATGCATTACTACTGATGTTTGCAGTGCTAGAAAATTCACTACTACCCTATCATAACATGAATCTGCATGAAAAGCACATGATCAGGAAAGTAACTTAATGTGCAGGCATAAGAGCACAGGAAAAGTAACTAGCAGGAGTGGTTCCTAATTAGAGCAAATAATGCCACAGCAAACACATTATGGTGAGGGAAGCTCTGACATGTCCTTGAGAAAGCCTAGCTGCTCTGCCTCCTGCACTAGCACCTCTGAAAAGGCCACACTCAGCAGCATATGAACTCACCACGGTGAGCTGTCATGGCCGTGACCTCTTCGAGCATTTCTCAGTGAAAGGCACAGCCCACAGAAGCTCCTTCCTGCACAGCTCCCATCATATCCTTATAAAAATGCACACATTGGTGCATTTGCTGACTTACCTTGCTCTAAGGAAGAAAAAAGGTTACCTTCCAGTTCCCTGACCCTTATTTTTCCCCTCATATCTACAGTAGGAGACAAGAAGTCAGCAAAGAAGGCCTAGCCCTCTGAAACGCTTCATCTGATATTCCCACCAAGACTGGAGTGCGCTCAGCCCATCCCAGGACTGGATCCAAGCAGCATGGTGCTGCTGCAGCCTGCTAGCTCTTGTCATACTGGTCCTACCACTCACACAGTGCCTATTGGGCTGGCTAAGGCTGCTCCCAGACTCGCTGCCAGAGTAACTCTTAACATGGATGTATCATCACTGCATTTTATCCACATCATCTTGTCTCTAAACTTTTCTTAGGAAATAGCTTCTTCCTAGCACCAGCACTAGTTCAATCTCTGCAACAGTTGTGGCAACCGGCACTTTCTAACTGGGTCATCTCCACTCCGTTCCACACTGCAGTAAAAGGGAGGAACAAACAGGTGGCAGGAGAGAACAAGGCACATGAACAAACTGGTGACACCCCATCTCCCCATCCCCCCAGCACAACAGCAAAAATTCCTCCAAGGTAACACAGCTACCTTAGGTAAGACATCCTCCTGGATACTCTCTAATTCATTCTGTCCTTCAGGTTGTCTGCAGGTTGGGTTTTGTTGTTGTTTTTAAAAACAAACAACAAAAACCCCAAAACCCAACCCACTGTATCTTGGGTGAAATCCATCCCAAACACACTTAGTGCTTTCAAACTAAATTGGTTTCCTGGCTCCAATACAAACCACTGCTGTGAAAGGGTTAACCCCCCACCTTAATTTAAATATGCATTCAGAATCCAGAAATATCAACGTGCAGCAATAATGATGAAAGAGCTGCTCTGAGATTTCCACACAGCATTGCAACAGCAACTAGCACAGCAGATGACAAACAAAGGGGGAACTGCAGCTAAGTTAGAGGCAACTCAGCCATTTCTGGGATACACCCATAGCCTTTGATGGCTGTTATCTTCTTTTTGCTGTTTGCAATATTGCTACTATAAGCATCCAAAGTTGCCTCAGCTAGAATGAAGCACTGCATCCCTTCATCTTTTGAAGATTTGCTGAAGTGCAGCACCTGCAGCTGCTGGGAGAAGAGGCCATGGCGACCATTTCTACAGCTAAACTCAAGCAGAATCTTAAATTAAACACCAGTTCTCTTGTTTCTGAATTCATGGAGTTGCATTCTTCAGCTACTGTATTTGCATCCAAGCTTCACAGCTGCCAGGTTCACTGCATAATACGAAATTTGGATTAGGGATAAACATAAACCCAATTCTGCTTTTCCATTAATCCTTTTTGCTGTTACTAGGACAGCCAACAAACTAGTATTTCTAGAGAAGGAACACAGGCAAACAGCAAAATCATAAATATAGGTCTTTTGCTATCTTCACTTGAGCAACACAAGGTAAGCATCTAGCTTCAGGCAAGAATTATAACCCCTGAAGTCCACCCCTCAGAAACCTGCAAATCTTGGCTCTACCTGGCAGCTGGTTTTTTAAGGCTAACATTTTTTCTACTACCAAAAAAGCCACCTCAACAAAACTAAAAAACCACACACCCTCAGACAAACAAGCAGAAAAACCCCAAACAAGAAAAGCATAACACATACTCCTTGTTTCAAAACTTCTCACAGGATTTACCAGCTATCAAAAAAAAGTATAAGCTCAGCAATACTTTTCTGTCAGCAAAGCCTAAGGAGCTCCCCCACACTCCCACCCCGACCAAGGTGGCTGCACTCTCACTGAGCCCCAGCACGACTTTTCATGTGCTTGTTTTATAAACCAGGTCACAGAAACAACAGGGGTTGGAGGGGGCACCAAAAAAACCCACTACAATTCCAACTGTTTCAAGGATCTCATTTACAGCAAGTTGTAGAGGAGGGACTTAAAAAGCAGCTTTGCTGATGCTGAATACACACCCAACTATATCTTCTCCCTGACTGCTACTGCTGGGGGCAGGGGTGCCTGGGGTGGCTCTTCCGTACCTCTGAAACACTAACCTCTTCCATTTTAAATACATCCTGTTAAAAAGGGACTTCATTTTTTCAAAGAGATTTTAAGATCAATTTCTCCACTCTCTCCCATTTGTGGTTTTCTGCTCACATTTATTTATTGCTAGGGCACCCTACACCCCAAGAGAAATGAGAACTGATGACAACAGTTGGAGTTGTATGTCCATGGCATTCACGCACCAAAATAATTGGGCCAAGGGGGAAGGATATGTCCAAGCAGAAGCCCTTCTTAAGACAGCTATGGCTCAGCTCACACAGAAAACAGACTTGCCACACAAAGCATGATAGAACACTTCACAGTCTGAGAGGATGTTTTCCTGTCCTCTAAGCTGTCCTTTTAAGCTAAAAAATTTCATACAAAGGTGATTTCCAAGCTTGTTTAACATCCTCTGTAAAAAGAGAAACTGAAGAATAATCCTAGCTTGTTCTATGCAAAGACTGCTCCTTGAACTACAGCTGAAGACAGACTCTGGCCACTTAAACTGCAATCTGCCCTCAGAAATTTTGGGATTCAGCTCACCTTCACAACAGAGGTCAGCCACCAAAACTCCCTCTCACCCAAAGGTGGCTGCTGACACACTAATGATTAGGACACGCTCACACATTTGGTTAGGACATATGTTTGAGATCCTAAATGCCAACTCACAGCACCTTCAGGGTGGAGCACCACTGCTCCACACTCTAAACCGTTACCCAGCCTGTGGCACAGTTAACTAAACCCTGCCCATCCAGACACCACGGGGTTAATATCCTTAGTAACCATAGCAACCAGCACTTCTTCCTCATCAGAGCCTCATCTGGCACACTACTGCTTTCGCAGCATCAGGTTTTTGCAACATCTTTAGGGACCACCTCTCCTTTTCCCCAGGGTTTGGTCAAGCAGATCACAAGGATCTCCAAGCACTCACTGCTTCATCCAACTCTGGCATTCCCCTGCCCCCAAGTCCCCTGGGCACTTCTACCTCCCCATCCCAGGGGAGGAAGGCTGTCAGTTCTCTCCAAGTGCGCCAAGGCAGGCATAATGTAAAGCCTGGAGCCAGCTGCAGCCTTGCAGAAAGAAATGGCAGAAGGTAACGGAGGGAGGGACTGGTGAACATCCAAAGTTGGCATACTGATCAACCACTGGGTCAAACAGAAGCAGCAGTGCAAGAACAGGGGAACTCAGCTGCCATCCACAACCTGCTGTCCCATTGGTATTAGGCACAGTGGCTCCTGCCTATTCAGTGACACCCCATAAATCAACTAGAGACTCCCACCAAGACATCAGTGAGAAACCAAAATTCCCATCTAGTGGCACACGTACTCTGTCAGGAAGAGAGCAGAAAAATTACTTTCAAACCAGAGTTTATCACTAGCAAAACAACACATCTTTTTCCTCTTGTAGTTCACCTTTGAACTACAGATGCACAAAAGCAATCATCACATCCTATCCTCCAGCCTGGTTTCCATCCCTCACTCCTAAGCAGCTGCAGCATGCCAGCACTTGCTCCTTTCTAAACCAAGCCAATGTCATTTTATGGTTCCACCCATTGGCGTACTTGGCATAGAGAGAGACACTCTGCTGTTTTATTAATAGCTTCATGCTGGCCCAGCTTTATCCTGTGCAGGATTTCCACAGCATCATTACAACGCATTTTTCACTATTCCCCCCTTCCTTCTCCATATGCCACTCAAGGACCACAACTGCCTGTCTTCCACCTAGCTGTTCCTGCTCCTCAGTATCACCTTGCTCAAACCCTCACTCTTGTTCCTCCCTCCCTGCCTCCTTCCCCCCATTCCATGACAACAACCCCAGCAAAGCCAGAACAATTGCCCTCCATGGCACCAAGGCCTCAAAAAGCCTCTCAGGAGTCACATTGAGAGCAAGCTCTTTGTCAGAGGTGTGACACCAGCCACAGCACACAGGGTATTTGGAGCAGAGTTGGAAGGGGAGCACAGTTATTTTAAGTCCAAATGTACAGCTACTGCACAATGACAATGCCTTCTTTTTTTTCCAAAAGAAACAGGACAAACTTCTAGCTTTCAGCTTTGTGAACTACTAGTGGTGGCAACTGGTACGCGACCCCTCAAAGGCAGAAGCCTGGCAGTAGACATGGAACACGCTGGCAGCATTCCAGATTGGTATTAACATGGGCAAGGCAGTAGGTGGTTTGTGCCCAGGATTAATGGTTAACAAAGCCCAGGATTTAAAAAAAGGATCAATGCATACTTTTGTTTTCATCTTCTCTACCACATCCATCATTTCATGGCACCCAGGCAAAAATATTGCTCCAGCACATAAGGTGCATGGAACCCAAATAAAGCTTTAACTAATTGTGTGAGCCTGGAGCATCAGGTGGGCAGATATCAACCAGGTCTTGGCTGACACACTGGTCTTTCCAGGATTCATTTCAGCAGCTTACAGAGGACCCTCCCACAACCTCCACCAGTTTGACCCACCCTCTGCCAAACCCACTCGCATGCATTGTTCCAAGCGTTGTCTCTGAGCAGTCACAGATCTGCTCACTGTTTTGTAGTGCAGATTCACCTGTAATGGCAGTGGCTTCCCCGAGGTTCACTGACTGCACAGAAGTGTCCTGCTCAGGAGAGCTACCAGTTCTCTGAGCAGAGCTCTAAGCTGTGCTGCACTAACTTCCATCTTCATGTTCAGCCCCAGCTGCAGGAACACAGAAAAGTCCTATGACTACTGAAGAGTTCACCACAAGAACAGGCACAGGATGGATTAAAGGCTTTGGAGTGCAAATGAAAGTAACTAGATACAGGTATGAACACGCTGCCGCCTGGAAGGATTTGTTCACCCACACTTCAACCTGAACAGTGATAGTAAGAACGGATGTGCTAGCTAGGATTCCTACTACTTCCAGCCCAAAGGGCTACACCAACTTGCTGGAGTCCACAGCTCCTTCCACTTGCCATTTCACACTGGCAGCGATTCCCCCAACAAGGATAACATACACACAACAAAAATCCATCATTTAAAAAGGCATCAAGAAATAGAGGATCCATCACTTCCCTGGATACCTTCCAACAGTCAGCCACAAAAAAAAGAAATCTATCCACACTCAGGCATTTCATTTCAGTCCATGTGGACTTACAAATAAATGGCTGCAAAGTATTACATATGTCTCTTACTATATCAAAATTTCCCTTTGAAAAAATAATTGACAATAGTCCCCTTTCAGTCTCTTTTCAGTAAGCTCAACAGATGGAGTCTGCTTCGTCTTAAGTTTCCAAAACACCTCAGTAGCTCCTGTCTCCATCCTTTTCTGGTTTTCAACACTAGAGCCACTATTCTGAGGTTCATTTTACTGAACGCTGCTGGGTGCAGAGGCAGCAAGCCACTCCAGTGACTGCCTTGTTCTCTTTACACCCACATCTTCCATTGGGTCAAGCAAGGTACCAGGAAACTTTCTCCACTTACCTGCCCACTGTGTCCCCAGAATTGCTCTCCAAGCCATTTCCTTCCAAAAACCAACCTTGATGCAGACATTACAACCGGAGCTTTCAGTACTGAGATTCATAACCCTGCAGCTGGGTCATTAAGAGCCCATTGCATTGGCATCAGTTCAAGTTAGGAAAAGACCCAAAGCACTCAAGGAGACCATCAGGAGCATTTGTTTTATTTACCATCCTGACAGCCTATGGCTCATCCTCAATTTCTCTCCACAGCAATTCTACATCAATTCCCATCTCACTGATGGAAATGTTGATCATTGGTCCTCTTATGCAACCCTGTGGACCCCATTTAATTAGGATTCCCTATCAGCAATGCCAAGACTTGTCAGTGAACTCAAGATAGCTGAAGAGACCTCCTGTCCCCTGATCTTCTTTCTTCATAAAACATTAACCAGATTAGAGAACTCTGCTTGTAATACATTTAGTAAGTGCTCTACAGCAACTGTGGAGCACTGGTGTTTGGGAGGAGGTTCCCATTTTTTTGAAAGGAAGGGGGATTGAGAATCAGCCTCTCACGCAGCAGCAAATCAATGCCTAACAGCTGGCTGAATACATTAGAGCAATGAAGTTATTTCTACTGATCAATCCTCTTCTAGCCTCAAGAACAAAGGCAGCTACCTTCAGCAAGGTTTGTTTTTCATGGTTCATTTTGAAGTAATGTCAGGTAGAGACACGAATAACTGGTATCTTTTGGTAGTGTCAGCTCAAATTGGCACAAGACAAAGCAATGACCAACAAGCCCACTTTTATCCTGTCCTCTCATCCCCTGCACAGCTGCCTTCTGCCCATCTGCTAGAGTTTTCCAGCCACCCCCAGGCTCCCCAGATACCCCTCCCAATGCTCTTTTTTTTACTACCTGTTGCTGAATTTCACAGCTCCATCCCTCTATCAATTATGCACCTGGGAGATATTTTGTGTCACGTATAGCACAAGAAAATCATAATTCTCTCCCCCAAACACCATATGAAATTTTTTTCCTGTATCTTTTTGGAAGGTGAAATCACTGATGAACCTACACTCAATACCACAATTTTGACTCTTATGGGAAGTTTTTTCTTGCCCTTCTTACATTCATATTGTTTTCCCCACCTTTTTTATTGTACCAGCAACAGTCAACCACTACCTAGTTTTTAATCAACCTCATACTACATTTTATTACCTCTTAGGTTCATGATATTTTAGTGGGTATTGTATCCCTTTTATGCTTTATAATATCCACGCACATTTTTGTGCCAGTTCCAACAGAACATTCAGGCACAGATTATTTTACTCAATTCCACATATTTTTATTCCCTTTCCTTCTCCATCCTCTCTTCCCTGCCCAAGAAACCTGTTTCCTATCAGGTAGGAGTTAAATGTTCCAAAGCTGAGCTGAGAATCAAAAGACTCAAACTTGAGAGGCAGCTACAGGAATCCTGTGTCACAGATGACCCATGAATAGTCATTCCTTTTCATAGAGAACAGTTTCCTGCTCTTATGCCTTTTTAGAAGTTTCTAGCTGTAGATAACTAACTGACAAATATATCCCTCTCCTCATCAGTCTTATTTAGTTCTGCATCCAACAGCCAGCAGGGAGCAGACAAGACACCACTGCTAGGGGAGAAAGCAGGTATGATCCTTGCAAAGCCCTTTTTATCTGTAGATCACAGTACCATCATCCTTCTATAACTTACAGGACAACTCGCTAAGTGGAACAAATGCCCCAGGGCAGAGCCCTGCCCTTTCATGACAGAGCCAGTTTGTGCACAATCTCTGCTACCGTAATTTGCAAATGCCACTACGTCCTCCCGAGTGTCTTGTGATGCACCTTAGCCCTTGGGTCTAGAGGAAAGACAGGTATCAACTTAATAGGGCCACCACAAAAAACTGCAGAGGAACAGGAATGCAGTGTCCTTATTCTTGGTCCAGGAATCAGAAAGAAGAAAAAAGGTATGAGTACAAAGTCAAAAATAGCTCCTTTCAGCTCCCTCCCCCAAAAGCACTTCGGTTTAGTTACTGCATTCAAACAGCAGCCCTTTAATCAAGGAGTCCTACTTATTCATGAGAACTGCAGCAAGACAAACCTTTCAAACACTAGTTCTGCCATCTGGCAGCAGTACTGATACTTGTTCCCAGACACACACAGAGTGCTGGTAATTGCCCTCATGTGGAATTCCAAGGCATTGCAATTGTTCTGGCATTTAAACCTCCACGGGCTCCAGATGTGGATTTTATTTGTGTCTTTGTGAGAAAAAAGGTACTACTAATTACTATATATTTCCCCCAAATACTTTTCATTTTGTTCTCCCCAGTTATTTCTGTCATGTTCTACAGCACCAGTAGCAAAAAAAAGCAGATTGTGTAGGCCTGTGGGTAAGTATCTTAAAGAATTCATACGAAGGAAGAAACTGTGTCATATTTCTCCAGCTCTCCCTGCCTCCCTGCATTTGATGCTCTGAGCAGCTGCCCAGTGGGGAATAAAGCTCTTCTGGGGGACTGCTTTTTAGGCTTTTTCTTTTTTCCCAACATTCAAATTAATTTCAAATCGTAACAGAAAGGTCACGAGCATAACCTCTCCACTGAAAGTGGTAACATTGTGTTCCTGAAATGATACACGTAAGGGAAGGAGGGGAACAAAAGTACTTACATTTTGCTTCAGACAGATTCTGGTTAGGTGACCAGACGAGCATGCCGAGATTTTCTCTCTCCTGACTTCGCCTTGCGAGTTTGGCTTAAGAGAAAACAGACACAAACCAAGTTATAGAGAAAGTTGTTTCAGATGCAAAATGGATATAGAAGCGACTTATCACACATCTGCAGCTTTTAATCAAGATACAAAACCCATCTGCAGTGTTAAAACCCCATCTTCCCATTCAGACCCGAGGCTTTTCCTTGTTGCTTCAAATGCATCCCCCCCTATATAACATGACAGATACCACACACTTACTCTTTCATGCAGTACACTAAGCAGCATACGTTAGATCTAAATTAAAAGTTAATTAAGGTTTCTCTTCCAGCATACTTGATTATTTTTCTTCCAGCCATCATTAAATGAGAGAGGGAGGAGCTGGTCTCAGGCAGCAGGCTCCAAGCCCTTGACATCATGAGACCGTACTGTACAGCTAGATTAACACTTCAGGGTAGACACATGCGTGAATCTCCCAGGTTTCACTTCTGAGCACCTCCTCCCCTGCCCCAGCAGCCCTTCTAAGCCTCTGTCCCCCATACAGACAAGGATGCTCACCAAGGTGACACTGGGTCCCCAAGGTCAGAATCGAGTCCCCTGCCAACCACTCCTAAGAAATTCTTGCACATTCACACCCACGCTGCACACATGCACCCACGCTCAGAAAGCAAGTCTGGTTTTAACCAGCTCACACCTGGCTGGCGTGTGAGCTCTGAAAGTCTTACTTGAAGAACCACAGTTGCACATAGTTTGAAAGAACAACCTCAAGATAAGGTACACTTCAACAGCCAAGTTCTTGTGAATCTGCTGCTGTTCAGTCAGCAGCAGTCAAAGGAGGAGGAAGACAGGAAAGGAAAGAAGCTTGCTCCATTGAGTCAGCACGTACGCAGCCAGCTCACCTACCTGCCCTGGCAGAGAGAAACTTGCATGGCTTGTTATGAACAAGTGTGTACAGTACTACTTCCACTACAAAATGCCACATAATGCTGGAGTTTTATGCAGTATTTCAACATAATGCTATTTTCCTCTGTGCTGTGCAATTAGATGTATAACCACTTCATGATGTATTAAACAGGCCAGAAAGTATCTAGTAACACAACAGATGCAATGCCAGGGTGCTGCCTCATGGCACAGGGCACAAAATCAGAACATTATCTGCTCGCCTCTCTGCTGCAGCAGAAAGGTCTGCCAGGATCCAGCTCCTGCTCATCCAAACGTATCAGAAAGTTTAGCGATTGCAATGCTATGAGTGTTCATGGTTTGACTACTGTTTTTAACCCAAAATCTGCTCAACTAAGAACAGTCGGGGTTTAGATGACACACTAACATTAAATTTAAAGCACAAATAGCATGTATCAAAAATAGCCACTTGCCAGCAATATATTTACATCAAGCTACCATTTCTTAACTGCCCATACGTTAGTTCACCTTATTTCTCATTCCTTGCCACACTAAAACAGAAGGCTTACTTTCATGGCTAACTTCTCTATTTTCATGACACACACCACGATTATCTTTTGCATAGCTTTTTTTTAAAGAAGGTTAGCAACTGCACATACAAGATATTTTGTGCACTGTGCATGTTCATTACTTCCTATACTAAGCAAGAAAACAGGAGTGAGAAGAGATGCCTCTGGTGGCAAGATGGGGGTGGAGCCCCGATCTATACATAGAACAAGAAGGGTATCTGAATGTAAAGTTACAATACTGATTTGAAAATTGCAGCTTCACAAAATAAGTCTTGAAACCTTGGGGATTAAGATTTATGTTCTGCCTTATTTCAAGTCTAGGTCGGGAATGCAAAGAAAGAGAGGAGGCTTAAATTTGCCTTTATCAACTTTTGCGCCTTGCTCTCCCGGCACTAGTCTGTGCTACTAAGGACTAGCACAGAGTTCAAAACACAAAGAAAAAAGCCTCTCTCCTCGCTCTGCACTACACCAAAAGGCATATTTTCATCCCCTAAAAACACTCAGAGACGGAAGTCGTCAGCGAGGCCTGCAGAAAATCAAACACTTTCCACCCAAACACAAAGCACCTCCTCACCCCCAGTAACCCACTGCAGCTCAGGTGTCTGATGCCCAAATTCTGCTGGCAAGTAATCATCAACCTGGCTTTACCACAGTATCACTCACTGAACCAGCAAAAATACACCTAACTTGGGAAAAGAGGAAGTTTTCTCCCAGTTTAGCAGGCTGAACACCCTCCCTGACAGACAAGGTGCACACCCCAGCCCTGCTGTCCCTTTCAGAAGCAGAGCACTGTAATTTGGCTCATCCACAGTAAGATGAAGTTTCACCTCCCCAGCCAAAACCCCGAGTTATGCTTTGGGGCAAAGGCAGTGCCTCAGGTTAGGAGCTACTTACCTTCCAGCCCCACATCCCCTCTCTAGGAGCTGGAGTAATCCACAACCTGGGCCTTACACCCACAACAGAATCCTCTGCAGATGCTGGGCTTCATGGAGTCCTCATACCCATTTCTGCTCAATTCTCACAGCCCAGCTTCTGCACCTTCACCTCCCTCCAGCCTCTCAGTAGCAACCACAAGCCACGTTACACAGTACATGTGAACAGGTGCAAAGCAGCACCTCCAGTATTCCAGCAGCATGTCTCCTGCCCTGCCTCTCCACCTAAACCCATGCTCAGCCACCCTCAGACTTTGTTGCTCAGCAAAGGTAGAGGCCACTGAGGCACACTAAGTTTCAGTTAAAATTCATGCTTCTCTGCAGAGGCCAGAATAACCTACAAAGGCCAATACACACAGAAGGGTGGCGTCCCCAAATGTCTTCTCCTCCAAAGGACTCCCTCCCTAGTGTCATAGGTGGGTGACTTGGCTTGATACCCAGCTCCTTCACCTTCCAGTAGCACATCCTCCCTATTGCCCTTCCTCAAGCCCAAAGCCCCCACACTCAAGGCAGGCACGACAGGCATTCTTCCAAGTCCAGATCTGAGCCCATCATAAATACATGCAAGTATTCTTGCTACACGACATAACAAGGAAGAGCTTAAGACCTTGCTTAGAATATGGAAGCATGTTGAAATGGTTATTTCAGAGCAGGAGCCATGAGAGGAGAGAAGGGGGCTTTACAGAAGCAGAGTGGTTACTGCATCCCTTTTCTGAATCATCCCAAGCACAGCTATAAAGCTCACTAACATGGGGGGAATTCCTGACCCCATCTCCTGCTTCTGGACAGAGGATAGTGGGGTGAATTAAAACACTCTACATTTCAGTGACAAAGCTAAAAAGCTAATTCAATTTAATCCATTATATATTCCATATAAATATAGCCATGTAAGGAGGGCAAGGGTTACTCTTTAAGGGAACAGATCAATTAGGATCAATGGGGTTTGCTTGTTTAAGCAACTGCAGTTAAGCCAGTGCAACCTGTGTTTAGAGTAGCTGGATATTGCCAGACAAGATCATCTAGCATTTCAGTTAATCCTGCACTTGTAAACTCTCTGCCATAGCCATTACCTCCCTATCACAGTGTCCTGGTTTGGGAGCAAACACTTTGTAATCACTTTCCCACTGCTGGCTCTCCCATTTGTCCCAAGTCTGGGAAGTATCATGGATGCTTCCTACCTCCCTGAGAGAAAGACTGTCTGCTAGAAGCACCACCCCCAAACTTGTTCCAGGGCAGAACTCACACAGGATGCAAACTCCCATGGCCTTTACACAAGTAGAGACACACGGCTCCAGCTGGGCCATGTCACTTTTTCCACAGCAGTTCCCATCCATATCTTTACCCCTCATCCCCCAAACATACCCCTAACCCACAGGCCATGTGCTGAAGCACAGGAGGACTGATCCAAGTTACAGCTCACTCCATTAAAAGTAACCTTTTCTTTGAGTTGGTTCTGTTTACAGATCTAGCTTACTGCACAAGCCCAAACAGTCCAACTGGTAGAACGAAGGAGATGAGGGCTGCTTCTCCCCCCACCCCAGAGCTGTGAGCACATCTCAACATCAGCAGGCAGCTGACCACATGGTGTGTAAGAACATATTGATTAGAGTATCAGACACACCACCGCAGCTGGAGTTCCCATCACTTCTGCCCACAGGCTGAGGCTCTCCATCCCTGGGGCTCCCTGGGCTGCTGGTGTTAAGGCACTGGCCTGGTACACACATGAGCTGCACAGCACAAGTATGTGAAATCCCAACCCACAGCAGCAACAAATCTTCCCCAGCTTTTCAAAAGCTGTTCCAAGACTGCCCCACAGAACAACAGGAGAGAGGTTTCAACCAGCAGCAGCAGTCGGTTCAGACTCCAAGAGCCATTAGGCTGATGACTGAGTCCAAGGCAAATCTTTCCCCTGCTGTGAAGGCTACTACATGGGACAGTCTCACTCCCAAGCATCTGTCTGCTCAATTTTCACTTGCATGCAGAAAGATGTCAGTCCTGCTCTCCCACTACCACCCACAGTTTAAAGCCTCCGGGTAAATCCACCTTAGACTCCATACCTGAGTGATCCCAGCTCACATGGGGGGGGGAAGGGGAAGTCAGAGCAATGAGATTTTTTTTTTGGTGATACAAAGTCCTCTCCCACCCTCCCCCCAATCCAACCTTCTTATAAACTGCTCCCTCCCAGAGCCACACTTCTCTGCTGCACTTAAACCAAGTCAGAGAGCAGAGGGTCAATCCTTTCAGGGCCCTCTGCACAAACAGAGGAGAAAGGTGGAACTTGAAAAGAACTTAAAGGACACCAGGGCCTTAATACCCTTCTGAGTCCTCCAATGTGCATCGCCTTAATCCTGGGTTTGGATCCCTGTCCTCCACCAAGCAATGCAAGCATCTCCTCACATCTGAGGGGTTTTTCTGCAGATATCGTAACTCTGTATTTTCTCTCAGGGAAACCAAAGTTGTACCGGTGCTGGAATCAGGACTGCATGAATAAGCTCAGTGTTGAATGTGCTGCAGTTTGTCATCATGAATACATTTGTGTTGACATGAAACCACAGATCTTTATTCAGGCTCTGCCCAGAACGTTGCAAGAGAGCCAAGACACGCGCACGTGCCCTGCAGGCTCCTCAGCCACGATGCCCGGCTTTGCTGCTGCAAATGGACAATAAAGCGGAGCTGAAAGCACCAAGTGTGCTTCTCTCCCCACCTCTAGCAGGCTGCTGTGAAGTCAGGACACCAGACATGCCTCCAAATAAAAACTACCGAAGGTCACTGCACACATGAGTACCTTCCCTATCCTTCTGACAACCCCCACCACCCCCCTTATTTTCAAGTTCGCATGGAGCAGCTGGCATCAGTACAGCGGTGATGCTGTGCCTGCCGGGAATACCCTTCATCCCACCCGAATCTCCTTTTGGTGAGGTGATCCAAGAGCCTCTGAAGAGCTGTGCCAAGGGGTGAAGCTTGAACTTCACAGCTTGAATCCACCCAACACCTCACCACTTCTGACAGGGGAGGAGGTCCTGCTCAGCCAGCACCACTTTGCCCTCCTGACACATGCCCCCTGCCTCTCCCCCCCATTCTGTGTTGGCTCTGGCATTTATTCCTTCAAGCCAAGCACATTCACTATGGGTAGCCTGGCAAAATAGAAAGCAAACACCATTTTGCCCAGTTATTAAATCAGATCAGCTGGCTGCAAAATGAGACAAACAGCCCAGTGAGTGAACAGGGAGCAGCAGACTCACACAGACAGGGGCCTTTACCTTCACCCTGCAGTGCTGCACCCCAACACAACAGTACAGCAGCACCACTGCAAGAAAGACACATAAGGAAGGAGGCTGTTTGCCCTTCCACCAGCACAAACATGACAAACCATAGCAGGCAATCTACCAGTGCTTAAAAGAGAAAAATAATCCAACAAGAAAACCCCAGCTCATACCAATTCCTAGTTTTCTACCACACACCCTAGGAGAAGGAAGGGGAATGAAGGAAGCAGGGACAGGCAGGACACCTTCCTCAGTCACAGCACCAGTTTAGGCTGTCTTAGGGATCACTGGTGGAATGACAGTGTACATGAGAAGCAGGTGGGAAAGCAGCTGAGCCTGCCAGTGAGCAGGAGCCCAGTGCTGCACAGCTCCAGCCTGACACATCCCATTTTATTTCTCTTCTCCAAGTTAGAGAAGAAACATGCCAGAATAAACTCAGTGGGAGCCAAGGCCTCTCAAAAGAGCCACCAATCACTCTGTCGCCTATTATTTTGCTTCTGTGCAAGGCAGCGGTGCCAGCTCCCACTTGAGTTCCTGCACTTGAGGGAGCTGCTCTGTCTTGCAGCTCTCCCCAAAGATGCTGCGTGTTCCAGCTGCAGCTGCAAGCTGTTCAAGAGCACTTTGCTTTTGGCACCTGTACTGACCCCTCAGAGAGAGGATCCTCATCTCCTGCAGATGCCAAGACACACTTTGCTCCCAGTTCATCCTGCCCAAGTGGGGATGAAGCTCTGCCAGGATGCCTCCAGCATGCTTACTTCTCCATAACCCTTTCAGTAGTTTCCGACACGAGTTTTTGCTGCTGCTGTTTGCACAAAGCATTTCAGAGTTATTGAAGCTCTTGAGTTTCAAAGCAAAACACACTAACACATGACCATGGGAGAGTGTGTTCATCTACTGCTAGTCAGTTCCTCTGTTATTTAGGAATGGCAACAAGTAACTCAGAAAAGCACGTCCTCTGTCAGATGCTCGATACAGATACACGTATGTACACGTCTGTACCTTCTCTGGAAGGCAAACACGGGCAAATCAAAGTTTAAAAAGTGCCCGCTAAAGAAGTACAGGGAATTCCTGATCTTTTGCAAGGCAACAGATAAGAAAAGTTTTTCAGATCTAAACAACATTTTTCACGTCGTTATTGACGTTTACACAATAACTGAAATCCCCAAGGTACAGCATGGCACAATTCCCACCTACAAGTGCTACTGCATTAGTTACAGCATTTACTGACACCCTCCCCCCCACCTGGTACTAACTCATTTTTAAATTATGTATTGCAGGTTTAAAAAGAAAGACTAAAAAATACATCCTCCTTTTAATATTTAACCATCTACATTATAATATAAGACATTGTATACATAAAGCTTTGTATAATGTCCAAAGATGAATAGTTGTTTTTACAGTTTGGGGAAGAGCTGGGCCTAACATACAACTTAGCTGTCGAACACTGCTTAAAGCGGTTTTGAACAAATCTAAATGTATTTACTTCTAATGAAGTGAGATTAAATAAGTGCTTCCATTCCTACCCCTGCATTTTAATTATCAATGCAGACCTTACATTTATTGCATAGGGTAAAATCCCTGGTTTGTAATACCCAGGATGACTATTAAACAAAAGATAGGGGAGGCACGGGCTCCCGCAGTTTAAAAAACTCACTGGTTTGTTGATATTACTCAGGCTTGCAGTGTAATTGTAAATGCAGATCTGCGATGCTACAAACACACCTATGTGGCACAAGAGAATCCAAACAAAACTGAGCATCAGACAAAAAGCTTTTTTCCACCTTCTTTCCCTGCTGCTGACACTGGTGTCTCAAGCAGCAGCTCAAAGACATTTGAAGAACTCTGCTGCCCATCTCCACTTCTTTCTGCATGTGACTTCTCCCCGAGTCAGCAGATAATGCTGGCGATCCCCTTTCACTGTTCTGAGGACTGCCTACATATAGTAGCTGGTGCCTCAGGGAAATACCATCGTTGTACACACTATAGCAGCATGAAATGCAGAAAAACATTTTAGACTGGAATCCTGCAAGTTGAGGAACATTGTTTTAATTAAAAAGTTATAAATTAAGCAGCAGTTAGCTCTTCCTATACATGACTACACCCAGCTGGCACTATAATCTATATGCAAATAAAGTTCTGAGGGCATTTTTGTATCTGCCTAGGGAAACAAAGGCAACTATTTGGGTTTCTATACAGAGCAGCAGCACTGGAAACACAGGCTGAAGGGCCTTCTTGCCTCAGAATAACTGTAGGTGCTGTGCTACAAAAACCCACGATATCACACATTACAACAGTGTGAAAAATATTGCTTTAAAAATTACCCAGTTAAAGATTAATCATCCAGCAGTGATTACAAAGGTCACTTTGCAGTGATAAAAGTTATTACCATTAGCAGAACTAGAAGAGAAAATAAGAAGAAAGCATGGATAGCAATACAGTTTCTTTTCCTGTAAAGTAATCAAGTTAAAACATACTAAGTTTGAACTTCGTATCTTTGTGTTTGGGGTTTTTTAAAAACTTTTTAAGAACATATCTGATCCACAATGCCTTTCCAGTTTAAGAACTAGCAGCAAAAGCTGTGGCCTACATTTTACCCACAGCCCAGGCCAGATCGAACAATAAAAGCCAGAACAGATGTTAAGGCCTCGCCTTGATTTTTTTTTTTTCCCTGAATAATAGGAGTCCACTCATTCTTTCCTGCAAGCAGGTGGCACCAATGTGCAGCCATAGATGAGGTCTGAATAACTATACAAGCAAACAGTCTTTCAATACAGACTCTAAGTGTATAAAATTATTTTTTCCTACATGCATGTAATTCCAATGCCAGCTCTGCATACACAAGCCCTGCAACCCATACAGGGGCAGGAAATACATTCATGCTTCTGATGTTACATTAATGTATCTTCCCCCCCAGTATTGAGAAGCACACCTCTGCTAATCACAACAGGCTTTTGTCTACACATGGCCAGGGTTTTGTACTGAAACGTGGAAGGGTTGGAATTTCTTTACAGAAAGAGTTAAGTATAAAATGAAGAGGAGAAAATGCATATTTGATTAAGATTTTACCACCTATCTCTTTCTAGCCTTTTTAAGAATGTAAAAATTTTCACAATCCACTTTTCTTTTTAAAGGAGGAGGGCTAATAACTGTACTACAGTGATCCTGAATGCAGAACCAAAAAGCAGGCAACCAGAACAAAGCAAAAGCCTGCAGCACATTTACTGGCTTGGAGCTACGAGGCTCGCCTGCCCTACCAAACAGGCTTCTCTCCCCTCAACAACACTAAGAGCACCACTGGCCTCCACAGGCTGTGGTTTTGAGCCACAGCAGCTGCAAGGTTCCATTAGGAAGACTGGGATAGGACTGGACCCGGGCCACCCCACCAGTCAGTAGCAAACACAAGCACCACATGTGGGACTTCACAGGCCCCACACACCCTATGGCTACCACCCCACAACACATGGCTGCCACGCTGGGTCCCTATCCTGCCACCAACCCCAGGAACCCCTGCACACTCACAACCCTATAAAAAACCACCAACGTAGGACTGCCACAGAGCCACACAGTGAACTATTTTAAGTTTGTTAAAAATAAGTAAATGCATGCACACAATTAGTTCTGAGAGCCAAGCTACAAGCTGAGCCAAGCTGCAATGAGCCAACTACTGTTCGTTTCTACTCAACGTCCCCGAACGCTACCTCAACAAGAAGAAATTTGCTTCCTTCCCTCCATGCTATTTCTCTTCCACTTTCAATTAGGTGACCAAAGACACACAGACACACCTACACGTATGCAAGTAAGATCCACGTATAGAATTTAATATACAGAAAAGGAACAACACCACACCACAGTTCCCTCTAGTGCCAAGTCTCATGCTGCCAACAAATATCTAGGCACTGCCAAATCTATCCGAAACCGAACAGTCTACTGATGAGGAAGCAAAGATAAGGCAAAACACATCTTCTGCTGCCTCCTCTGTTCCTTGACAATCAGCAACTCCTACACACACACAGCTCCACATTCATGTGATTACTAAGCCAGCCCTCAGCTCTTCCCATCCATTGAATGGAGTCCTCTCTTATATTCCTTTACCCCCAGCAAGCAGAGCCGTTCAGGCCCAGTCCTGCCCATTATTCACAGGCAGCACTTTGGAATAATGAGACCAAGACCAGCAGAGAGACTTCCTGAGCCTGGCACCGTATTTGCATCATTGGATTTAATGGCCCTTCTTGGAGGGGGGGAAAGGGGAGGGGGGCTGTGTGAGGGGAAAGTCCATCAAATAGTCTAATCCTTTTTGAACCCATTTGTAATTTTGGCATCTACAACATCCTGTGGCAGACTGCTACAATTTAATTATATGTTTATTGTCTGAAGGAGAACAAAGAAATCTCATGCACACACTCCCTTCTCGGCTCTGAAGCTGCTACCCAGTCATTTCATTTGGTGGCCCCATTTCCTGCCTTATGAGAAGCAGAGGATAACTGCGCCCTGTTCACCTCCTCTGTGTCTCTTGCTGTTTTACAGACCCTCTACCATGCTCCTCTCGGTCATCTCTTGCCCAAGCTAGAGGGTCTGGGCTTTTCTGCTTCTCTCATGCAGAGACAGGGAACAATTTCTGTACTTTATCTAGTTATCTTACAGCTCTGAGAAGCATGCATGCATGGGGGAGGGATAGAAACGGGGCACAAACGGAACTGTACGCAGTGTTCGAGAAGAGGATACAGCATAGGATTTATAAAACATGCCACAATGAGATAGTTTTGTTCTCAGATGCTTTCATAACAGCTTTTAACAATACACTTGCCTTTTCACTATTACTACTGAGCTGATGAAAAAAACACTATGACTGCCAAGATCTTTATCTGGAAAGGCAACAGCTAATTTAGAGACCACTGCTATACACACAGAGCTAAGGGCTGTTCCACCCTACCGCACTCCCCTCCCCTAATATTACTTAGCACATCAAAAGTGTCACCTGTCATTTCTATAGCCATGCTATCACAAGACCAAACAGGTTGCCCTGCCCAGTCCCCCCCCATTCAGCAGATACCCACACCTCCTCTCCCACTCCCTCCTCCCATCCACACACTTTTTTTTACACACTGACAAACACACAATCCATCTCTTCGTGGTAAAAATAAAAAGCAAGAAACAAAATGGAGAATACACAAGTTCCCCTTTATTTGGGAAGTGACATGTACACAGTGGCTCTTCTCCAACCCCTGGCTTCAGGACATCTCTGGCTTCCTGCCCCAGGAGACATGACACAACAAGGCGGCAAGGGAGGGTTTCTCAGACCTTGCAGCTCCCCTCATTCCCTTTCCCATCAAGGCAGCAATACTGTTTAGACCACTGACCTGAGCACTTCTCACTCCCCATCTCAGTCGCCCTTTCCCATTCCCCAACACTCTCTGAGGAATGAGGGGAAGGACCCAAAACACAGGAGACGTAAATGTGCTTCTGAGCAGAGACAAAAGCAACTCCCACAACTCCAGCTTTAGAAAGCACTGAACCTCTCTACTCAGACAAGACCCAGTTTCCCCTGTAAAGCTCTAAACGCAGCCTTCATAGACCTGTACAAGCACCAGGAACCCAAAGAAGCAGCATTTTACTCATCTTTCCCACACACTAAGGACCAGCTGGCCTGTTTCTGTTGCCCAACGCAAGGAGGAAAAAAAAACTGAAAAAAGTCAGTCTCAAGTATTTTCCAAGTGGAAAGATTACTTTTTGATATTTTTAGCAACACCTCTTCCCTTCCCACCCATTCAAAGTTCACATGACAGCATCCTTTTGAGATAGCACTTGTTACTTCCACTGATCAGCATAAGCTTAGAAAGCGTCAGCGATATAAAATGTAGATTCTTGGTTAACAAAAAACCTGGTTTATTTTTTCCACCACACTTCAAAAGCCCTTGCCAAGAGATACTTCGAAACAGTTCTGACTAACAAGAACCCGGTCTCTAAAGAATATGGGATGTGGGCACTTTTCTTCCTCCTCCCCCTCATCTCAGGGGGCGGGGCGGGGGGGGAGAGGCAAATCACAACCAGCTAGTGTGGATGGCTTATGATCCAAGGCTGTTGGGCAAATGTGTTACTGCTTGCCAAGACAGCAGTGTGAAGGGCATACAGATGGGACACACTGGTGGCTCCATCTACACAAGAGTTCACTCAAAAGGTCAAATGAGAGAAAAATTCCATGTTACTGTACTCTTGCAGTGCCAAAACATTTTACACAGCAGAATGAATCAATCAGCAACAGCTAAGTACAGTCAGCTCTCAGACAGTGAAGATTTCTCACATTGTTAGTATTATTCTTTAAAACCTGGGTCAAACACCAACACTTCTCAAGGCTGTAAGCAGATAAGCCCGTCACATTACAGCATCAGACATACATCTTCCGAACCCAGCTGGGTGCTGTGGAGAGGCTGAACATCCAGGAAGGCAGCATCACTGCACCTCCCTGCTAGAGGTGATGCTCTTCAAAAGCAGAATGGGCCCTATGAGCACACCCAGGGGAGACCTGATCTCCGTGCTGAAGTCCCCTAAATAAACCAGACACTTCTACCTGAAGCTGGTTTTGTAGAGGTTATGCAAGTGGCCCGGCTGACAGAGCAGCAGAGATAGCAACCTCTGAAAACAGGGGGCACAGTTTCCCCTCCTGTACAGCCATCTCCAGAAGCAGACACCTGTCCTCAGGCCAATGTGAGCGTATGAGAAGCTTATATATCAAATCCCACCCAGCACTGAGTCATGCACCAATGTGGTGTGCAACTGCAATCAACAGGCTGCAAGCATGCCCAGTTTAACCCACACAAATCCGACTTTTAAACGTCTGCGACTGTTGCATATCCTCCTCTCACCCCCATCCATGATAGTCTTCCAGGTCCTTATCCTCACAGCACCCCTACCAGCAGATGCAAGCCTTTACCAACACACACACACATGCAAATCACTGAATGCCAAGCTTGGAGGAGTTGCGCCAGGCTTCCCAGGCCCCACATTAGAACCCCAACTGTGGGTCATCCATCCTCATCTTCCCGTTCTCAGAAATGCTGAAATCAAGTAGGAGCCCATAAATAACACATTCGTAATATTTCAAAGCAGATCTTGAAAACTCCAGTCTGCTTCCAGCTCTCCTTGGAGGTGACTGCTGTACTCATTAACTCACTGTCTGTGCCTTGGGGAAGCTTGTCCCTCTCCTCCTGTCTGCACAGGGCCTGGCTAAACAGGATGCTGTAAGGATAATATTCATACCCAAGAACACAAAGATTTAACATGCCCTTGAAATGCAGGCAGCTCATGGATTGCATTTTTCCCCCGACAGATTTCACAAGTCAGTTTGTTTTTTCCCATTTTTGCCAAAAACTAAGGCACAGCAAGGACTATATTTAAAGTGTAGCTAACAATCACAGCAAATCACAAAATTTTGTTTTAAACTTTTAGTAAAAGACTATCCAAAACAAGCTATCTGGTTCCTCTCCTTCCCCTGCCTTCAAAAGAGTTCAGAACTAGTTTGTCTTGCATCTATACTAATTATTTCAGACCAAGAAAGCAGCGTGAGAAGCACGAGAGAGGCTGCACAGTTCCTCGTTGCTCCACACCAAGCACTGCCTCGCGCTCATTTTGCACTGCTGTTCTGCCCACACTCCCACTTTACGCCGAATGTAACTGATCCTAAAAGGTGCCAAGTAACAGCAAGCCGAACCCAGAGAGGCTGGCTCTCAGCAATAGGCTGCAAATATGCTCGCAGCCCAGAGGAACGAAACAGGGGCACAGCTCTGTAAAGAGGTTGGATTTTCCCGAGCTGCCTCTGCTCTGGGATTACAAACGCTCCTTCTGCAGCGCCGGCATTTGCATACCACAGCATATTTACAAAGAAATCAATTGGGACAGGAGCATGAAGGTGAGCACAGTGAAGAGGCCCACAGTGCTTGGGGCACCCCACAGAAAAGCACACAGCTTTCTGCTCCGCGCAGATGCTTCAGGGAAACGCAAGCCAGTTCCACCCTATCCACCCCTAAAGCAGGAGCCCCTTCCCCACCCCGTTAACAAAGAGGACCGAAGTTTTCAGGCACAAGGCCTTACAAGCTCTCTGAAACGCAAGCACCACGTGGCGAGCGTCAGGAGCAGAGCTCACACAAAGAGCCCAGAGGCAGGAGGAGACCGAGGGGAGAGGGCTAGGAAAGGCTCGGCAGCCAGGAGTCGGGGGAAGGGGACACGAAGCCTTATTCTCCAGCCATCGCCACAAGGAAGAGAGCACAAAGGGGACCGGGAAGCTAAGCAGATAAGCCAGTCAGACACCAGCCTGGCAGCACAGATAAACAGAGGAGCCAAGGCCCTGCTGTAGGGAGGAGAGTGTGGTTTGGTACAGAGTTTGGCACTGCCCTGGCAGGGGAAGGAGGAGAGGCTTCCTGGCAAGACAGGGGAAGGAGGTTTGCACAGCACCTACCTGCCCTGTAGCACGTCGCTCATACCACACACACACTGCAGCATGGTCCCCCTCACAACACAGAGCTACAAAATTCACTTAATTTTACCGTGTTCAGGGCCATTAATCTTTCCAATCTGAGGACTGAGATCCTATTCAGCACTTAAATGCCTCTTTATTGAGGTTGAAAATTCTTCCGTTTTCTCCAATTTAGAAAGACCACCAAAAAATCCCTTTTAGATATAATGCATGCTTAGGGCAAAACATCCCCTCTCTTCCTTCTTTCAAAAACCATCATCATAGTGAAAGCAGCCAGAGCACCCCTGCCTGTGTTAAGAGTCCAGAGGCCTCTTTTTTCCCTTCCCACAAATTATATAATGGAAAAAAATGCAGCGGCCAGCCCCTGGCAGCAGTTTGATAGGATTACAGCTGTGCCTCCTCGCACATCAATTATGCTGCTCTGCACTGCACAAATTCAAAACGTGGCTGCCACGTTCATTTTCTTTACCCAGTGACCACTGGATAACTCCTCAAAAGCAACCATGGGTTCTCCGCAAGGCACTGAGCTCCAGCCACGTAAGTAAGGAGGCATTAAACAGTTGTCCCTGTCCTCCGGCATCCAGCACTACCACTCTGGCTACTCTGGAGTACTCCCCTCTACACTGTATCACATTCTTAGCGTCAGTGACCCAATGCAGCCTCTTGTTCTGTCATCAGGTCAATTCAAACCCAACCCTCCACTCCCCAGCTTGTAAAAAAGTGCTTAATGGGGCTTATACACAGCCATACAGAAGTTAAAAAAACCAGCAGCAAGAACAAGGCAGCAAGGGAAAACAAAACACACAGGGACATAAAGAGGACAGAGAGCTTCAGGGGAGGGACAGTATTTAGAAGAGTACAGTTGTTAGAGACTGAGAAGCTAAACCATGCTGGGGTTTCAAAGGAAAAAAGAGGCTCTGCAGAGCATCTTGGAGAACACAACAGCCTTACAGGTGCGTATGTGGGCTGCAGCAGAGAAAAGCTGAGACATTGGCACCAGAGAGGAAAACAGACTGTCAAAGAAAACTACATGGCAAGGCAGGCCAGGGAATCCACATCATTTACCCATAGCAAGGGGCTCTGCCAAGCATTTTAAGACACTTGCATCTTCTTCAGCAGAAAACCTTCATGTCTTCTTTATTTCTGTCCTGGCCTGCACCTCCTCATAACTTTCCCAGCACAATTTATTGCAATTACTGAAATATGACTATCTTCCCTAGCATCACAATTTTCATAGGCTGATTCTTCAACACCCCCAGACAAACCCAGGACAAGTAGTCTATCCTTTAAGGCAGCAAACTTCAAGAACATGGAACAGGGACTAATAACCACCATACATAGTGCAACTTAGCTCTGATGTGTAACTGGGAGCTCTAGGTACTGCTGTAACAGATTTTACCCTGTGCACTTCAAAGTCTTGAGTTTTCTGCTCTGTGCCACTACTCGAATAAAATTGCTACACATCCAGTTATATCTACGTTAAGGGAAAGAATGAGTGTCACAATAATTCAGGGTAAGTTGACTCCACACATTTCTCACCTCCTTCTCCCCCTGAAAATCCCTCAGCCTCACCACCCCCTCCTTGCATGCACACAGCCCCTCGGCAGCAGCTTTGCACACATTAGAGCAATACTTGTTGGCACAACCAGGGACACTGCTGAAAGCCTCAGCTCCCTCAAAGGCATGCTCCAATTGGTCCAACTTTCTAACAATAAAACTATTTCTAGGCAGTTATTCATGATACTGGCAGTAATTCTTGCTATAATTTCATTCATTAAAACCTAGCCTGAATGTCTAACAGCAAAGGATGAAGGGCCTACAACCTGTAAAAGGTACCAAGCAAGCTCCAGTTAAAAAAAAAAATACAAACACTTAAACTTACACAAGTAAATCAGCTTCAAACAAGACTACTAAAGCTCTTTTCCTATGGCAGTTTTCTGCAGCACATATTCACCATGCAGAGTGACAAGAACATCTTATTCTACTTGTTCCTAAGATTCCACCCAAGCAATACCCACAGAAGGCGCTGGCTGGCTGTACTGGGCCCAAATACAAACAGGACTCCAGGCTCGCACTTGTCAACACTTCCTACAGCTCCACTTGCAGAGCCCTGTGTGAGGGCATCCAGCTGCAGCACCATGACACACTCACCCTCCCACACCTCCACAGACAGCTCTCCACTATCCTGTAACAGCAGCAGGAGCTTCCTGCAGGAACAGTCACAACATCTGCTGCTGCACAAGACACAGAAGAAGCAGGGAAGTGGGACTCCCTGAAGCCCCAGACGAACTCCACCTTCAAAACCTGTCATTCAGCAGGAATATGGTCCAGGCTCTCTCAACAGCTGGATGCCAGATCTTCACAGCCAGGTACTTTATCAGGTATAACCAGCGTAAGCTACAAACAACAGCTCCTCTGCTCCAGCAAGGCCTAAACACCAGAAATGCTTGCAAGACTGTGGCACAAAGCAGAGACACAGAAATATCCCTGATGAGCCCCAAGAAGTCGGACATATTAATTTCCTGAAGGTCATGATTATTATAGGTACCAGCATTGTGTCCAGGCTGGTAAGCCACATGCTAGACCAACTCACATGGCCTCCAGCAACACAGTCCTAACAACATCAGCCTTAGACCTGTAGCCACCTTTTGTGTGGTACTTCAGAGTGCCAAGCTAAGGACTGCATGGCCTTACTTGTTTCACGTGGCCCCCCCATAGAAAGGGAGGAGAAAGCTACTTATCATGGTCCTTAAAAGACCATTATCTCATAGCAGTGTTTCAGATCCACTGCCGGGCTTGCAGAACAAGCTCATCCCACTGCATCCAGTGCTGTCCTGAACCAGAGGCACCAAATTACATGTGGTAGGAGTTCTGATGCCTGTTGCTGCTGACTTTGGTCTAAATTTGCAGAGTCTCCTTCAAAAGCCTCCATTTCCCCCCTCTCACAGAACACAACAGTTCAGCCACAAGTACAAACAGGTTCATCAAAAGACATGATCAGTCAATGAGTAGTTCAGCAACGAGTTCCAGAGCCCCTGCACACACACACACCCCCACTACAGCATCTCCTTAAGCAATTGCCCAGTCTGTATGTAGAAGAGTCACATGAGACTAGCACAGATGCCAGAAGAGCAGGTTTTAAGTTATTCCTACAGAAGAAAAAGGAGTATTAAGCAATGCCTAATAGATGTCTGGGCTCTCTCTATTTGAGAATCCTTGCACCCTTGACTGTAGCAATATACCAAGAAAACACCACTCCCTCTATGCAGTTTGTTTAAATATCTGTGCTATCTCCAGTAGAAAACTGCAGCAATATCTAGGAAAGAGGACACCAGAGCACTACAGTTTTCGTATCTCTGGCTTACTGCCCTTGGGTAGTGCATTCTGTGCAGTGTCCATGAGGCTGGAAAGCTTGTTACCATTTGACACCGGTTGGCGATGAGACCTCCCACCCCCTAACTGAGTGCAAAGCCCTTACTAAGATCCCACCTAGTGATCTACAGGAACAGAAAAACTACACCTTTCTCTTCCAAGCCCCACTTTGCCAGGGAGACTATACTGGAAAGCTAAAGCTGTCATAACAAGCTTCTACATTGCTTCTTCATTCCTAAAACGGAAGGTCACATGCCAGCAGGCTCAGCTAGTGCCCTGCAGTAATGCTTCACGTAAGGCAAGGGCGCCATGCCTTTGCTCTCCTGCAAGAAAGGATTTCCCTGTAGGAGCAAGGAGAGACAAAAGGGACAGGGAACACATCAGGCTACAATACATAAAACCTAAATGTAAGCATTTGCCTCATACAGGCACCTCCTGACAGAAGGATACTGCACGCACACTCACTATGTGGTCAGTTACTGCTCCCTCATCAAGTTTAGGATTGGTCATGTCCAGCGTTACCCTGTGATGCTGGCACCTTCTTGAAGAGGGGTTTCAATTCAAAAGCACAGGCCAAAGGCATGCTAGCAACAGCAAAAGGAACACAGGTTTTTCTGCTTTCAGAAAAATCTTTCCGTAGCTTTCTGCTGCTCCTGTAGAACCACCAATTTTGGTCACTAGAAACCATGCCACAGGGGGGAAAAAAGAAGAATCTTTTTTTGTTGTCTGGGTTTTTGGTTGGTTGTTTTTTGGGGTTTTTTGTTTCATTTAGTTTGGTTTTTTTTAAAATAGAATTGGCAAATGCATCCCTAGGTTTGCTGTTTAGCTATATTAACAGTCTCCTCTATGTCTCTTGGCTCTGCTGTAAAAAAAACCTCACTTGAAACCATCACACAACCCTACCACTTCTACTGTTGTTCAGAAAACATGTTTGAGTGTCCCTTATTCCTCCCATTTTTTCCTTTGTTCAGGTGATTTCAAGGCCATCTACAATAGCATCACTCTTAGCACTACCACTAAAAATAACTCTTGTGAATTAGAAAGGGAACTTCTCCAACCACCTAACCCCTTGGTGGAACAACATACACATGCAGAGGACAGACGGAAAGGTCCATGCTGTTTCTTGTGTTCTCAGATTAGACACTGTCCTGTCTTGTTACATCCTAACACAGAGATGACCAGTCTTATTCCCAGTGGGGTGTAATAGTTCCTGAACTTTTGAAACATGGGGAGCAAAAACTATTTCTTTTCTTTCTACCTGCCCTTTCCCAGAAACCGTTGAAGAAAGTCAGCTGTAGGAACTTTGAACTTCAATCGCTCATCTAGGAGCAAGAAACATATCATGACTAATTGAATTAGGCCAGAAATTTCCATCAGGCATGCTGACAAATAAAGCTAACACAAGGTCTATTTATCACCATTCAGAAGTGAGACTAGAACCTCACCGCACACTACAGTACTACATGTATTTGCTGCCAGTTAGTGTATCACTAAAATGAGACAAAAGTGGGAGGGAAAGTGTCAGAAACAGAAAGTATCAATATCGGTAACTAAGACAGAAGGTTATGTATCCTGGGGGCTCTGACATGGTACGTAAATAAAGGCCTAATGTCATAATGCAAGGTCAAGAAACAAGTGCAACATCCCAGTCTACATAAAAGTGTCTTCCATTGTGACATGGAAACAGCAAGGACAAAAAGTAAGTCTGATCCTATGTTATCACCAATTAAATTCATATATACCAATTTTCTTGTTTCAAATGAAGGAAAGATTTTAATTCATTAGTGACAGAATACATTGTGAATAACTTAAGTGTAGCGGTCATTTCCATTTAAAGTGTTTCACTTTTAATCCTAAACATACCTCAAAAATATCCCTTCTGATTTTTCCACACTGGACTTGAGGGGAAAGTGCATTGTGAGAGCTAATGACTTACTCTTTTTTTCCCCTATCGAGTCCTCACATCTAGTACATCACATCCATGACCTTTCCATAGAGATTAAGTGTTGTTTCATGTACTGAATCTTGCCCCAGAGAACGATCTGGCCTTCATGAAACACAAGGCTATCATCCATGAACCAGTCCCAGCTATCATTTACTTCTGGTTATGAGGATCTGTGTTAAGTCTGACCTTCTGACTTTGAGCCCAGGGTTCACAAGACACCCATAAAACCACTTCATTCATTTATTAAAACAAACAAAAAACCTGAGGGAATTATTTTCTTCTCATAGACCTAAATGATCTGATCCTTGGAATGGGACTCCCGGCATTTCATTACTGATTCATGAAGACCTTAACAGGGTAAGTTGCTTTGCAGCCAGAAGCCCCATGTTTTCTCCTCTCAAGCACCATTACTGTTACAACAAAAGCTTAGATCATCGGCTAGAATGCTTATGCACTGCAGTTCTGAAGAAAAGGATGTATGAAAATGGATTTATTTCTGACTACGGCAGAGAGTGACTGAATGTGAAACAGGGATGCTATGTGGGAAACCAGGTTTTGTTCCCTGGAGCAGAAGCAAGTAATTTTTACCTCAGTGCCTCAATTTCCTCCTACTTGCAACTCACAGCAGTACTCAGCACTTTGTTGACACACACACACACACACAGAGGGCTAGAAAGTCTAAAGGCCATTATCAGGACAATCTTCCAGGCTCCATGGAAGAAAGCATCACTGTACATGCACAAGCCAGGAAAAGACAGACCTTAGGGGAATTTTTACCTCAGTGTGCTCCAAACTGAGAAGGCCACAGAAAGGCAATTCAAGTTACCTCCTGGAGGCAGCTGAGGCCCAGAGGAGGCTTCTATCCATCACATCCAAAGAATGCATCTGCCATAGCAACAGCTTACCAACACAGGCAAATCACTATGGCTG
Organism: Porphyrio hochstetteri; assembly: GCA_020800305.1. Taxonomy (NCBI): domain Eukaryota; kingdom Metazoa; phylum Chordata; class Aves; order Gruiformes; family Rallidae; genus Porphyrio; species Porphyrio hochstetteri. Next base: position 59,588,507 of record CM036908.1, on the reverse strand, counting down.
CTGATGAACAGCTTCCATGGCAGACTGAACTACAGAAATGTCCCTTCTAAGAAAAAAAAAAGTGGAGTTCTGCAGGAGAGTCACTGTGCTTTGCAGTCACACCCTCTATTTCGTAACTTCTCCAGCGTAGGCACCAGCAGCACTTGCACATCCTGTTCCAGTGATAATGGGAGCAGACACCAGTGTCAGACCAGTTACCTGGGCAAGTCTAAGTAGCTGTGTCCCTTTTGCTTGAAACATATATGGGCCTTTCCAGGGACCCAGATAGAGATCTTCTTAAAATGGTTCCTGGCAGAGGGGAAGCAAAGAAAGAGCAGAAACCATTCACTCCAGCAGGACAACAGAAAGGTGTCCTTGGGCTCACAGTAGTGTCTAGTAGGATATGGGATGCCTTGCATACCTAGCAAAGCCTGCAGCTTTCCAGACATCTAAGTTTTCAAAAAAAAAAACCCTTCTAAATAGGAGATCCTACTGGGAAAGTGAAGAAAAGAAGCAAGCAAGCTATTCGCAACTGAGTTCCTCCATGAGGGTTATGCAGCTTTAACTACAGCGGATTATTTAGACCCGAGCTCATGCACGAAAAGCTCTTTAGTATAGACAAAGAGTAAGTTAGAACCTGACGTCTCTGCAGATCTGTAGCCAGAGTTGTGCTACACAGCTTAAGGTTTACTTAAATTACTAAAAGAACACAGTAGGAGGGTGATACCCACATACCTGAAACACCAAAAGGAGTTCCTGAAGTTCTTATACCCAGGAATCTCACTGCAGAATACAGTTAGCGTACCAATAGCTGCTACCCCAAGCAGGGACAGTCAGGAAACAACCCAAATCACTGTACAGATAGAGAAGATGAGAGCAAGTTAAACTAAGCAGTGTTGTGGTTTAACCCCAGCTGGCAGCTAAGGCCCACACAGCCTTCCGCTCCCTGCCTTCCTGGTGGGATGGGGGAGAGAATCAGAAGGGTAAAAGTAAGAAAACTCCTGGGTTGAGATAAAGACAGTTTAATAGGTAAAGCAAAAGTCACTTACCAAGCAAAGTAAACCTAAGAATTCATTCTCCACTTCCCAGGGCCAGGCAGGTGTTCAGCCATCCCCAGGAAAGCAGGGCTCCATCACGCCCAATGGTGACTTGGGAAGACAAACGCCATCACTCTGAATGTCCCCTTCCTCCTTCTCCCCCAGCTCTACACTGAACAATATGTCATATGGTGTGGGATATCCCTCTGGGCAGCTGGGGACAGCTGCCTCAGCTGTGTCTTCTCCCAACTCCTTGTGCACCCCCAGCCTACTCGCTGGTGGGGTGGGGTGAGGAGCAGCAAAGGCCTTGGCTCTGTGTAAGCCCTGCTCAGCAGTGACTGGAACATCCCTGTGTCACCAGCACTGTTGGCAGCACATATCCAAACCTCAGCCCTGTGTGAGCCACTGTAAAGAAAATTACGTCTACCCCAGCCAAGATATGCACAGCAATTACCAGTGAAAAATTAGTCACACTACACTCTGTCCACTCCTGCAGTAGGAGGTGGCTGCTCCATGGTTGTACTGGTACAGTTAAGTCAATTCAGCAGCAGAACTTCACCAGGAAGCAAAAGTCTTCTGTGCCCACCTGGTGTGCTCTTCCTGAGAGGCTGCTGAACTAAGCTTTCTTCTTCTACAGTCAGGTTAAGACAGACTGCAATCTGTGGGCTAAGTCCAAGGATGCTTTGACATTCTGCAATGTCTTCACATACAGTACCTTTGCAGGAAATATTACCAAAAAATAACAGAAGGGCAAGGCAGGACCAACCCCACTCTTCCTCAAATCCCACAGGTTTCTCCATAATGAAACTTGATAGGTTATTATGGGCTAAGAGAAACTCTAGCCCTAGCTCAAGATGACTGATGCAAATAAAAAGCAATTTTAACTCTGGCTGGTGAAGTGTTGGATGGAAAAAATCAGTCTGAACCACCCAGTTATTTACAGCACTGCAGACTTCCTGTTTTGATGCAAGTCAGCAAGATCTTCTGGAAAACCCAGGAACAAAAAGCAGGAGTTAAAGGAGCGTAAGTTAGTTACGGGGAAGGCTAATGATCTATCTCTGTTAAGACTTCAGAACAGAGGAAACTGCATCTACGCCTGTCCTCTTCTACCAGTATTTCAAAGACTAATGCACAAAAAAATGAAGGAATAAATTAGTGAACTAGAAAGAAAACCAAACTTCTGGCCATAAGAAAGGAGACTATGCAGTTTCAGATACAAGCATTCTCCCCTACTTCCCCAGCCCATCCTTCTCAGGTGCCACATCAGCTCATTCTAACTAGGTGCTGCAATGGCTGGTACCAAGAGCCTTCACGAAGCAGGCGGGCAGAAGCGATTCTGAAGAGTTCAGAGCAGCAGGTCTTACCCCCACAACAGGTGAGCTGCCTGAAAAGATCATTGGAGACAGTGATTAAAACAAAGAGTTAAACAAATGAGGACAAGGCATTTAAGATTCTGGAAATCTTCTTGTTATCCTAAAAGCTCCAAGAGTACTAAAAAGATTTTAACATATTGCTAAGTTTCAGGCTCCTGGCAATTTACGACTTTGGAAAAATCACAGGTGGTAGGGTAAGACAATACTGTGTATTAAAACCAGCTACATAAAAAGGGGAGGGGGAACCCCCACAACTCTTCCACATCATAAATTGGGAAGGAGGGAAGAAATGATAATACAAGGCCCAGCCTACAGTCCTCTGTCCCAAAGGGACTTGTTCTACTGACCCGGCTGGGCTCTGGTTCATGGCATTTGCGCTCTGAAGTTCGTGGATTCACTCCACAGCAGTTAAATACAAAACCATCCCCAGAATATTCCCAGTATGTATCCTGCTATACTGGCAGAGCTGTGTTTTGTACAGCTATAGCAAACTGCCTCCCAGCAAGTTCTGCTGGTAAAAGGGTGGGGTTAGCCAGCCACACAGCACCTACATTAGGGATTTCTGCCAGCCAGCAGCTGTCCCACAGATCTCTCAAAGATGAACATATCCCATACATCACAAGCCTGCACAAAGCCAGTAATCCCAAATTACTTTTTAAAGCTGTAATTGATAAAGCCACAAGGAAAGACCTTTGCAAACTAGTGACAGAGCCACCCTTCAAGCCCTCAATCAGAACCAGTCAGTGTACTGAAAAGCAATGTGACTGCTTTCAAAATACCAGCAACATCGCTCTCTGCTCCCCTACAAACAACTCTACAGCAGAGCACGGTGCTGCACACATCTTTTCCAAGCCCCTGGAACAACTACTGAAAAAGGTCATTCACTTAAAAGCACAAAACTTCACAGAACTGAGAAGACACAAGTAGCAGACAGCCTGCTTTCCAGCAACTGCTCCTGAATCCAGTGGATCCATCCAGGATCCCTCGCACATACTGCGCAGAGCAGGGACCAAGCCAGCACCACGCACATCAGACTTACTGCTTAGCACACCAGGATATTCACTCTAACAATTCAAAAGCAAGTTTCCAGGAATAACCACTGAGGACTTCTGTCACTAGATGGATGGATGATTTATATTCCTGTGATAGACATACCCTGCAAAACGTCTTATGATAACCAAGGTACAGCTATAGATCAATTTGTCTGACACACAAAATGCTCTGCATAGCTGGTAATACACCTTGAAGAAATACATTTTCAAGACAGTTGGGTGCACGCTAGCAAGCAGGTTGCTGAGCCAGTGTTTGTTTCATTCCTTTCCACAAGCTGTTCTTCTCACAAAGTACTGATTAGGACAGGTGGCTGTTTGGCAGCTAGATCCAGGAACAGCTCTTCTAGCTACTTTGACCTCTTACCCTCTTCTCGGCTCACCTGTGTACTCATCTGTCATAACACACATCCAACTACAGCAAGGCCTACTTGGTCATAGCCTTGGACCAGCTTCTGCTTGTTCATGTCATGATAGCAACTCTTCATGGTAAAGCAGGTCACCAGGAAGCCTTGAACCCTGATAGGGGCCTCCTTAAATTATGCCTCCACATGAGAGCTAACAAGAGCCTATTCCCCTCAGGGTATCCTAAGGCGCTGCTGTGAGCGAGTCTAGGAAGATAATTTCACCATCCAATAGACCGTGGTTTTCACAGACCACAGCAGACATATTTAGGACCTGTGTTCCATCTCTCCCTTCCAAGAGCCAACCAAACCAAGAGTTCTGTTAAGACTTCCGAACAACTGGTGCTCTCACATATTACACAGACACCTTGCACAAAGCTGAGCTCTACTACCAAGGACTTCTGATGGATGTGGCAGGCACTCAGCACCCTCTGGCTGTCTTGTACGTGGCTGAGTGACAAATCCTGTGGCATCTCCACAGACCAGCTGTCCTCTCATCGCTTAGTAGGGGGATAGTGCCGAAGTTGTCATTTAATAAAGATTTGGAATTTATTTCCTGTTTTACACCATCATGGAGAAAATTAGCTTAGTTCAGAGGCATGAGACAATGGTGTGACTGATGCAGAGGGTGTTTATTTAGGCAGGCAGCTAGAGAGGTGTCCAGGAGAACTGAACATGCTTCTATTAGCATCACTTGGCAGTCACTTCTCCAGCTTTTGCAGTAGATGAGGCCTTCAGTGTGGGAAATTTTGGGCTTCAGGCACTTGCTTGAATCAGCATGACAGAACACACAATCCCTGAAGTTTCCCTACGTTCTTTGATATCCTGTATTCCCCTCCCAGATTTTCAAGGGACAGGCCTCTCAGAAACCCACTGGTGCAATAGTCACCAAAAAAGCACAGAACAGAAACTGCCAAGAAACATCCTCCTAAGAGAGGAAGGTGGTTTCTCCTGAGCCAGTGAAATCCCCTTGCTTGAGGGCTGTGGCTGTTACACCTTGCCAGGCTTCACATGCAGAGGTGAAACAGGGTGTCCCCGTCCAGAAACAGGGACAATGCCAGAGCAGAGGACTCCCCAACTGCAGTGGTCCCTGATAAGTTTTTCTTGCACAAGCAAGAGAGGTAACAGCATGAACTAGATGTTAGGGTAACCTGAAGCAATATACCTTTACATGAGCAGCACTGGGAAACCTTCCAGTCTCTCATCACTCCATTATAGGCAGAGGGAAGGAATGAGGGAAGGAACTTTGACACACATCAACACTGCTCAGAAGGCACAGCACAGGTCTGGCACAACAGGGTCTAACCCAAACACACGTTTATTCGCTGTATTTCTCTTCCTTCCAAGCAGCCTGAAAGGGAAACGTATAAATTTAGCTTCTGCCTTCCCTGCTAGAGACATCTCTCCCTCCCCCCCACAGTGCACAAATGCAGACTCCTCCCTGAGATGGCCAGGCAAGCCGAGCACTGGCTGCACCTGCTTTACTTTGCAGTACAGCTAGAGCAAGCACACTGTCTCCATGAGGAATTCACAGTGGAATAGTTAATGCACCTTAGTTACCCTGCAGCCAGAAACACTTTTGACTTTTGGAAGACAGATTACAAAGGAGAATTTCTTCCTGCTTTACCTTTAGAGTCTGCTGTGGTCAGATCAGACTTCAGATGCATCAATTCTGCTAATAAGACAAGACCACAGACACCAATCCCTCCTTTCCCCATCTTGTCACCAAATCAGACAGGGGGGATTCCAGCCTTGCCTTGTAAAGCACTAGCACTGCTCAGGCTACAGGTTTCTGCTCTACTGTCTCTAGGTACACACATGCTTGTCCACTCCACTTTCATTCCCATACTGAACAACACAGGCAGCTTTAGCTTTCCCTGTTTTGTTAAAAGGTTCAGCTTTCTGTCCAAGGTCACGCTGGAAGTCAAGCAATGAGTTTCCTATGGTGAAACACCTGTCACAGTCTATGCCAAGTAGAAATAATTCTCGCATGTCAAGATTTTAGGTGACTTTGCTTAATGAAACAAGGCTCTTTTTTAGAGTCTTCTTCTCCCCATCACCACCTCTCACCTTCAGATGTCAGTATTCTTTGCTGCAGGGCAAAGTAACCTAAGCCATGACCTGCCTGTTTCCCCATTTGAAAAATCTACTGGAGGATGCTTTTTCAGAGCAAGGTTTTAAGCCACTGGGCCAAAAAGGGGAGGAAGGGGAAGAAATCTCACCACATTATCTGCATACGCTAAGCTGGCTCACCTCCCAACTGGTTTCTCATTCATTCAATTCCAGCCTCCACTGTGCAAAGAGAGGGGGCTACAGACAGAATAAGAAACACAAGAACTGGATGAAGGCTTAGCTGTAGAGAGCACATACGCAGAGCAGAAGTGCCAATTACTCATCTAAGTACCTGGCTTAACAGTGCATTGAAAGTTCTGCCCTGAACAGGAACAGCAGCTACTGTCCCTCTGGCACACAAATGTCCCAAGCTCCTCTATGTGGAGGCAAGTACCAAGAGCCATGAATGCTGCAGGCGACTGCGTTCATCTTCCCCAGTCCCCACACAAGCTTGTACTTTTACAGTCCAAATATCTGAAGGAGAGGAACTAGTTATTTTCCTTTCCTTGCCACTGCCCACCTTCTTTTGTTACTACACATCTAAACCCTGGAAGGAACCTATCAGCCAGCTTCACAAGCCACCTCCAGCAGTTTGACATGTCCCAGAGAGCCCTTCAGGGGTTAGTGTCAAGTCCCAGCATCCTACGTGCTCCTTCCCCCATCACTGCCAATTAGTCAGACTTCTACACAGAAGGGCCATTTTTGGTGTGCTGACAGCTTCCCCCATCCAATTCATTCCAGGGTCTGTCCACGATCATTACTTCATTCCCTCGCTCACTTCACTAAGGCTCTAGCTGTGTTGGGGCACAACCAAAGACTATTTATTTATGGCTATTTGGAGGCAGTATTCCCACCACCCCCAATGTTAGCCCACACTCCTACTCCACTCAATCCAGTTGCATGGAGACAGCTCACTACAATGCAAGTTAAATAGCCACTTAAACATCTGCTTTGACAAGATGATCTTTGTTACCCTACAGTTGTGCAACATGCACATCTGTGAAACAGCTGGGTCTAACAGTAGTGCGTGATATCCAAGCACAACATGGATCTCACGCCTGTAGCACCAGCACTAAGCATCTGCTCTTACTAAACATGGTCCTGGGCATGCCTGACCAAATTCACGCCAGAGTAACTAACTACCTAGATCTGAGTGAGGCAAGGCCTGTCCCAGCCTCAGAGAAGTCTAGGAATGCAGGTAGGAACAACATTTCCACCACTGAAAGAGATACAGTGCTTTGTGCAACTCAGCAATGAAACAAGGAACCCGGAGAGAAGGGAGGTTAGAGGTAGAAAGATAAAGTGATAAGGGCCCCTTAGCCCAAACAAATATTTAGCCAAGAGCCTGTATGGAGTAAAACACAGAGATAGAAGAACAAGACCTGTACTGTAAAACTCAAGCCTGGAAAGAAGTAACAGGACCTGAGAAGATCAACCCTGAGGTGAATTCAGATTCTGGGCCATGCAAAGCACGTGTCTTGCAGCTTTACTCAGCTAAATATTGTGCCAAGAGCCAGCCTGCATGGTGACTTACTGTGTTTGGCTCTTCCTGCATCTGGCTCCAGCACACTCCCCAGAGCCAGCAGTTCACTTGGCTCGCTCACACTTGAGCAGCCTGCTACAGTCCAGCACGAGGTAATTACACACGAGGTCCCCGTGCCCTGATGGCAGTACAAAGGGATGCTGCCTGGCTTCAAGGGACAGGCAGAATAACCAACAGGAGAGCAAAACATACTAATAGGACAGCTGAAATGCTCACTCACAATCGCCCTCTCACACCTGTATTGCAGGTTATGGCAAGCAAGTCATTAGCTCCATGGTGACCAAGCTTCACCAAGCCCAGCAGAGCAGGGCCAAGTAAACAGTATGCTGTGGGGACATCACACTGATGATGGTCACAGGAAATCACAAGTGACAGAGCAGCAACAGCAGGTGCCAAACATAGTGAAAGCAAGTTGTGCAAGTGCTCAATTTCTAAGCAGACTGCTTTTGGGTCAGGTAGAACAAAAGTCAGAGCAAAGAAGAGTTTCAGCAGAATGGTCTGAGAAACTGCAGGGCTGGCAGAGGCCATGTGAGCAGAGAAGGCCACAGCTCTCCTTCCCTGGGAAGGGAGAAATCAAGGGTGGGCCTGCCCTGGCTGTCACATTGCCAGACAAGCTGTGTATTTGCCTGGGTTGCCAGAGCAGTATCCAGCCATGTATATAAGGTCCTAACACAGACAAGAACAGCTGCTGTAGCTCAGCTCAATGTGGATGTGTCAGGCCTTCAGATACAACAGCCTTTGGCTAGTAAGATACTGTCATGAATGTAGCTTCCCTTCCACCATCCCTCCACCAGCCTTGTCATCTTCTGGTCTCAGGAATTCAAGACCATATTCTCCAAAGTATAGGAAGGCTGGACTTGGACTCACCTGAACTGACAATTATACATTTAATCAATCAAAAAACAGAAAGAATAGCCAAACGCCTTTAGAAGACAACACCAACAGCATGAGAGTTTTGGCTTTCAGCAGTTTGGTTTTGGGGGATATTTTGGGGAGTTTTGGTGTGGGTTGGGTTTTTTTTTAATTAATATTTTCCCTGCTGCCACTTCTCAACCCTTCTTGGTTGGTTATTTTCCTACCACACCATTCCCCAAGATACTTAGCTTCCAGCTCTGCTGACCTCAAATTCTTCTCTCATTATTCTTGCATCTTCACTGATTTCTTGTCTCCTTACAGTTGCCCTCCAAGACTACAGAGTCTTGCCAAAATGCAGAAGATAAAATACATTCTTGTTGTCAAGTCGGCTTGTCCTTTTAACATATGGCACACAGCATTTTGTTTCATCTTAAACTCAAAGCAACACAGTTTAGCAGCCAGCTCTCATTACAGTATTACAGAAGTTGAAATTTTAGGCTCATTAAAAAAATAGTGTATTTAAAATTCTATACAGATTTAAGAACACTGGAAGCTACTTTTAAAAATTTTAAAAAGAAATCAAAGGCAACAGAAAGATTAGTTTCATACAGCCTGGAAGCAATTCTGCCATTTGTTTTAAGCTTTCTAGTAATATAACATGGCCTTTGAATTAACATTTCATTTCAAACCATTTTAAAAATATATGATTGCTCTGCAATTGTTCTGCTCTCATGGACAGTTTTGTTGAAAAACACAAAGTCTGGATACATACATTCCCTAGTCAGTACTCACTGATTCCCTAAAACAAAGGCAAAAAACCCAAGGGCATCAAAAGATGTTTCTAATTACTTTTACAGTATTGATGAGAAGCAGTTACTTATTCCCTGCTGCATAATCCCCATGTGCCAGGTACTGTACAATTCACCAGGACATTGTCTTCCAAATCTGCTTAAAACAAGCTTTTGTATTGTGACCATGCTCTCTACCAAACCTGTACAACAATTCTTAACCAAACAGGGAGAAAATGACACAGAATAGAATACTTCTGTCAAAATTCATTACAACCACCATTCCTAAAACTTCCAGGTACTTTCTGGAAACATCACCCCTTCTCCATTTCCATCCAATGCATAGAGACTGATGAGATACACCTCTGGTAAGGAAGCTTCATAGGTAAGCCTTACCTAGGTCTCTGCTGTAACTTCACTTAGAAGTTAATTTTAGTTAGAATTATTACACCCAGAAAGATATGGAAAGATGGATTTCTTTTGAAGGCAGTATCCCATATCAAATCCATTTCCACCTAGAGAACAGCTACTTAGAACATTTTGTTCAAACTGAAAAATTTCCAGCCCTTTGATTACAAAGGCAACCTGCCAAGTGAGAGTATAAAATTAGCACATTAGTGCAGTAGTGTCTTCCTTAGTCTGAAGACAGCTTCAGTGCCTCAACTGCATGCCACAGTTTCAGGGGGGTTAAACAGAGCTAAGACTAACCAGATTCATTCTTTCCCACTCCACAGGATCAGAATCACTTGAACAGCAGTGAAATACAGATATCAAGCCAAATTACATCTACCAGTGAAAGAGCAAGAACCAAGTAGCATGAAGAGTGCAAAGGCAACCCTAGCACACAAGGAGAACCCCTCAGCAACAGCCAACAAACAGCACAGTAAGCTAACAGCACCCAACCATTTTATCCCTCCCTGCTGCAGGGTGTATTGCAGCACAGGTGTTTCCCACTGTGGCTCGCAAGCGCCAAGTCAGTTTTTCAAATCCTGCTTATAACTGCTGCTCACTTTAGAAGTGTAAGTTATTTTTAAAATGCATCATCAAAAAAAGGTTAAATACAACCCTTTTCCTTTCATTCTCATGTTTGATAAACATTTCAGTAGGCATCTATCCAACTTAAGCAAGCTCTGGGTGTGCACCTGCTCCAAGCTTTGTCCTAGCTCTGGAAGCATGAATTTAATCCGCTGTCTTTATTTATACAGGCACTACACAGTCATCAGAAAGGTTTCTCCTACCCATCTCTGAAACAGAGACCCCATCACATCTCTTCCCACCCCCTCCACTGGCAGACACCAAAATCATTTTGCCAGCAAAGCTACTGCACTCAGTACAGTCTGAGCTGTTAGTTACTGTTGAGCTGAAACAAAAGGACACACTGCTGCTCCGGACATACTGCTCTGGGCAAGTGATAACCAGACAGGGCAGCATTCCACTGAACTGAGCTGGAGACAGTTAATTTCAAAAGGAGACCAGCATCTGCTCCCAGAGCCTCTTTGCAAGGGCTCAGGTGAGAGGATATGAAACGGTTCCTTTCCCAGTAAGTTTCAGAGCAATAAGGACTGCTTCCAAGCCTAATTCCCCTGACATCTAATTTATTTATTTTTATGACCTCAAAAATATTCTTATTATACACTTAAGAAGTTCTGCCTTTATTCACCTCCCATCTTTCAAAATGCCTTCAGCAAGACAGGTACAATAAAGGACATCAATTTGCCTAATATAACTACTTGCACACATGCTTTAGACAGCTTAAACATTTGCAGAGGTCCTCTCAATATACATCCAGCCTCTCAAACCAGTAGAAGCCCACAAATATATGCCTAGATACCCTTGCCAATTTTCAGATTGTTAGCAGGATGGCTGGATTTGTACCTGCCCTGTTTGCACCACAAGGACAGCATCTGACCTGCACATGAAGGAGAGCTTGAGGTTTCACCTGAAGTTGTCCAAGGGAAAAAAAAACCACAAACACCTACAAACTGATCCTGTGCACTCACACTCCCAATAAAATGAGGGGGCAACCACCTTATGAACCAAATAGGACTGAAAACCCACCCAAAATATACAAGGAGCTAGAGCACAATACAGCACTTTCCCAGAGAGCAGACCTGCTTCTCAGAGCCAGTATGCACAGGAGGAAGCAATTTGCCAAGCAACTCAGATCTTGGGCTGAAAGCCAGAGGACAGCTCTGCAAAATCTTCCCACTGACACCACATTCCCACCAGCAAACCTCTCCCCAAAGTTATTCAATACTTGTAAAAAACCCAAGAGAAGAGAGGCAATGAGAACTTCAGATGAGATCCAGCTGTACCCTCCAAGCTCCCTTCAGCACCAGTGCACCCAACCATGAGGCTGAATGAGTCTGCAGCAGAAAGAAGAGGAAAAGCTCTTCAGAGCTCTTGCCTGTCCCCACTGCATCACAACAGATTTGAGTCAGCCAGCAACCCCAAGGTTTTATTTATTCACAAAATAGGAAAGGTGATCTCACATCCCTCCTCTCCAAACTCAATGGATAGACAGACTACAGAGCAACTCAGCTCCAGCACCCAGCAGACAGGGGCCAGCTGGAGGCTCCACCCAAGCCCTCAGCCTGTCCCCAGAGCAGCCCTGGCTGCAAGACAGATCAGCTTTCTCACCTTTCTTATACACCTGCTTGCTCACAGCAGCAGCAGTTCAGAAGTGTGACACGACTGGACAGACACAGATGCTCTACCAAGCAAAGCACAGCGAAAGAGGGGTCAGAGCAGAGAAACACAAGCAGGGCTGGGTAGATAGGATGTAGAAGCAGTACACAGATTATAATGAAAAGGGAAGAACCACAAATGACAACTTAGGAAATGAGAAAGAGGGCTGAGGCATACGGAAGGAAGGCAATCTTTCAAGAGTTGGCTTCAAAAACATTTGGGCAAACCAAGCAAGCAGTTTTTCCCCCTCCCAGAAATACCTCTTTCTAGAAAGACAAACAAGGACAAGTGCAGTTTTTTAGGATGGCAAGAGGGGAAAGGGACAGCAGTGAGCCACGGTGCAAAGGAAAAACAACTTCAAAGCAGCTGTTGTGGGAGGTTAAATTAGGTAAGAGTGTACTTTGCTAAGAAAGAAAAAGAGCAGGTGGTAATTGCGAGCATCTCTATAAATGGCCTTATTCCAACAGGAATGACAGTTACTGCACAGAAATGTTTATAAAATAAAAAAGATCCATTTAAAACAGTGGCCAGAGCATAACCCATTATCGCTGTGATACAGGAAGCTAACAGCTGCAGAGACAAAGTCATGCTGGAGCTCAGCCCTCAAGAAGCACACGGGGCCCATCACTCCCTTAAAGTTTGGGTCCACAGCTCCCTTCAGGCCCCTGTGATTTGCCATACACACATCTTTTGTCGAGCATCAAGAACAGAAATAACATGAGGGAACTGGCTGCCCTTATTCCTTGAACAAGAAGTGCCAAAACACAAACCTGGGACAAAGCAACTTATCAACAAGAGATTCCCCAAGTTAAAAGGCCCAAGCCAGTTCATCCAGCTCACACCAGCATCTACACCAACAGTGTGCAGAAGCAGCCTAAGTTTTGAAGGTGTTTACCTCGCCTTAGGCTTAATTTTAAGTTTTTACAGCCAGAGTTTAGAAGTGATCTTACAATATTTTAAGCCCATGACCTTTGTTTAGAGTGTGTGTCACTTTTAGCAGTATCTAATTTTAATGCAGGCTACAACTTTTAGACTATATGAGCAGCACAACGATTCTGCATTGGGAGGCACATCGCTTTACTTCGCAGCACTCTGTTTTTAAGAAAAGGTTGTGTCAAAACCTACCTGCCAGAACTCCCACTCACCCAGCCACCACATACTCTTTATTCAGATGTAGATGAGGGGTTTCCCCAAGGTTGGCTGGTGTCTGGGGACCCTCTGCGGGATGGTTTCACACCGTCAGCCTAAAGACCCAGAATTTGGGGCAAGCTGAGTTGCCTTCCCCCACGGAAGAGGTAGAAGATCAGAACGGGGGGTGATGGGGTGTGTTGTTAAGACTACTTAATCCACACATTGAGCTGGGTCTGCCTAGCAACAAGTTGGAGTTTTAAACTTGTATCATCCTACTTGTGTTCCCATGGCTACTGTCGTGAACAGCGTGGTGGCAGCTGCACAGATCAGCACAAGGGTCCCAGGAGGGACATCTTTAAGATTCCCAGACAGAAAACAATACTGAGAAAGTACGAACACTACACCTGGTATGCATGCCTGCCTTTACAGCCCTTCACCCCCCCAAAAGCACACAGAGCATCCCCCTCCTGAGGATGGATAGATGTCAGCCAGGGAACAGACATACACATGATAATCTATAGATCATTTACACCGTTTAGCTCCAAAAAAGACCTTGGGTTACAGATGTGGCACTTTCAGCTTCTAGCACAGCTGTCAGCAGCCTAAAGGCAGAACTATGCACAACTTCAGCCAACAGCACCTGCTATGTGGGGCAGCTTGCTCTCAACACAGGGTAGGGAGGAGCTGAAAAATACCCTCCATCCCCATTCATACGAGGCTGACACTCAAACCCATGGTACTGATGAGAACAGAGGGATGAGTTTAGACCTCCAAACAAGGTGGGAAGTCAGAAGGATGAGAAAAAAAAAACCCTACATTTCATTGCAATCCACAAGTAAATAGTTATTTCAAAAGTAACATGATTACATAAACCATTTTTCCAGTCCTGCCCCTTCAGTTCAAGAGGGGAAGCCTTTTCATACTCCACGAAAGTTTTTCTTAGCCTTTATCCACCCCAGGTCCCCCCATGGAATGAGAATATCCGTGCCCTCTCCAGGGACCAGTTAAGAGGGGAGGGCAGGCATTGTGCCCCTGGGTGCAAGCCTTGTTTATACATATTCCCTGGGGATTTCTGAACCCAGAAGCCACAACTATGATTATACATTTGTTACACTGTGCTTTCATGCTACAGTTATAAAGTCTAGAAGGACATAATTTCAAGGTCACATACACTAATAATTATTTTTAATACCCAGCTTCCAAATCAAATTCTCTATATGAACTAAACCCCAACCTGACAGGACATCTAGTCACCCAAAGTTACATGCACTGCTATCATGACAGGTTATCACAGACAGCAGAGCTGAAGAGATAGACAACCACGTGGTTAAACTTCTCTAATTAGACAACTACTCTACAACACCAAGCCGTTGGCTCTCAGATTATTATTTATGAAATCCACCCAGGTGTACAGTGCAGAGATACGGGAGATGGCAAGGAAGATGAAATAACTTTATGGTCACAATTTCACCACCTTATCCTCCTGCCCCTAATGGGGCAGGGTAGTACTTTTTTTTTTTTTTGAGAGATATAACCTCATTACACACAGAATACACACGAGACCCTGCCGATGTCCCTCAGAGGTATGTGCACAATAGGACAGGGCTGAAGGGGGAAACAGAGACTAGAATTTCCTCCCGAGAGAGGGGATTTTTGCAATTTTATCACACTGCTGCAGCCTCCTCCCCCTAGAGAGGCAACATTTACCAATACTTCCTTTATGAAGTTCAAAGAGCAAGCTGCTGCATACAGAGCTGAATTTAAGATACTTGGAAAGGCAGGTTAAACTGACTTGTTTAGTCTCAAAACCTTACATGAGAAGTGAAGCAAATTTATTGAGTTTGACCTAAAATACTTAAGAGGCAGTCACATCACAATCTGTTGCATTTCAACACAGAGAGGGGCACAGAAGCAGCCCAATTCTAGAAAATGCTGGAGAAACTTTCACTGCCTTCACTAAGGCTGAGCACATCCTCTTGCACTTTCGAAAAGTACAAAGAAGTCAAAACTTTCATATGGAACCATAAATTAAAAGCTTGTAAAGTTTCAAGAAAGAAACACCTAACTCTAACATTCCTTACAAAAGCATTAAGACCAAGCTTATGAATCAACTTTGTATTTTCAAAACCTGAATTTCAAACTGGTAAGTTTAAACACTTAAGAACATGGGATTGCTCACCTCGTTATACCATCAAGTCAAAGCCTCAAAAGACAAGGTCACCCAGCAGAAAGAGGTACAGAGCTCCTAGGAAAGGTCAACACTCTAGTATTACCCCAAAGTTTTCCTTTTGATTTGGTCTGTAGACCAAATCAGCCACTAGTCACCGTGTCTCAAGCTTACCTTGCACTTGGAATGGGTAAGGCAAGCCCTGGCCACAACCAGAAATTGTTGTATTTGAGGGAAGCGGAGACTAGCACTAACCACAATTTCTGGTGAGATGGTTACTTCAGATTTACCTGCCTGCCACAGTAAAAAATTGTACAATGAAGTTCCAACACAGTTAAAAAATACATACCTATGTCCAACAAAGCACTGTCACTTACACTACTCTGAAGGTATGCGACAGGACTAGAGCCCACTATAAGCCGCATTATACAGTGCACCTTGATCAGAGGCAAAGATTTCCGAGCTAATTATAATGACTAATCACAGGGAGCATTAAGCCTTCACTTGGCCAAGTCACAGACCTAACTAGGGCTGAAAACAAGAGTTTTAAGAGCAACTCATTAAGCAGCAGGAACCAGCTATGAAGAACAAAGCATTCACTCTACCTAGTATTAATTCCAGTCCAGCCATTAATATATTTGTCAGTACATGAGACAGCTATTACCTCCACATACAAACACTGCATGTGCCAGGCAGGGAAGGAAGCCACAGGCTTTGGCTGCACCAAGACTTGTTTGTTTACTACAGCATTCAGGTTTCAGAAGAATGTTCTTGGTACTGTTTGAGTAACAAGAAAACTCTGAAGCCTTTCCTTGGAATAAGGTGGAACAGGAGCTCTGCTCATCACCAGTAGCCTCTGCACCCCTTCTCAGGGCGAGTGAACAAACCAGATGAAAGCTAACTACTGAGCCACACAGGCTTAGAAATGGTCTCCCTGGGGTGAGCAGCCCAGAGGTAAGAAAGGTATGGCACCAAATCAGCAGCTGTGCTCCTGCTGAGGTCCCAGAGGTACGGATAATAACATCCCCAACTTGAGCACTACTCTCCTCCTTTTTCTCAGGGGTAGATTTAAAACACAGAGGATTAGCCATCCTCTGTAGTATCAGTATCTGCATGTCAGCTTCATTCTCCTAATGCAGGAGTAGTCGAACTGCACCCTCTCCTGCCATGGTGACCAGACCATCAGTATCTACTGGTGACAGAACAAGAGACTGAGACTCACCCGTGCACCAGCTGAGGTCCAAACACAGTAAGGAGGTGGCAGGAGTCATCTCCCCCTTTCTCAGGGTTGCTGGGAGCCAGCCTGACATTGAGAACCCCATTCACTTGTACTTAAATGCCTATGGGGTTTAGGCAGCCAAAAAAGCAAGCTTTCAGCAACCTCTTTTGGTGGAAAGTCTGTTGAAGAGCTTCTCATCTGCTCTGCAGTACCACATGCACAGAAGGCTGCCATTTGTGGAAGAAGGAAGGCAAGACAAATACAGCCCATGAGGGAGTAAGAGGCTGAGCAGACTACAACTAGGGGGAAGAGCTCCTCCCACCAGAATGTTTAGCAGAAAATTCATAGTACCTAATTTTTCTACCGCCTAATTAGAATACCACACTCTTGTTGGGGACAATGAACATCTCAGACAACACTGGAAAAACTGAGGCATGCCTGGTTTATCAAGATACTAGGCAGCCTCTGTCAGCCCAAACACACTGGCTCATTAGTACATTATGGTTTGGTATTTCTGATTAGATCAAACACCCTCATAATTTTCCCTTCTTTTTCAGGGAGACTGTTGCACTTAGGGAGTTTCCTGCCTGTTGGCTTTAATGCAAAGTCATTTGAGATGAGATAGCTTTCCAGGATACCAGTATTTCCAGTTTCAGGAGATTGGTTTTGACTTTTCCACTTGCTTCGATGAAGATCCCAAAGCCTCACCTGAAGAGCACACTTCCCCCCTCCAACCACCACCACCACCCCCTTTCTGATGAGTCCATTCATCTAAACAGCATTTTCTCCTACAGTCATTGGGTACTCAGACTATTTGAAAGCTATTAGGTCTGTTAGGAGCAGGACTATTTGCAAACAAAGAAACATAACAAGCTGGCTGGGAGTTGGCCTTGCCAAGTGCAAATCATAAGGGGACTTTTAACAACCTCTAGCTGAAGGGTTACAGGCCGTATCATGCAGGCCAACAGGTGCTTCTGCCAAGATCCCCATGAAGATGCTGAAGACACAACCTAATGAAATCTGGCCTTTGCAGCCACCAGAGAAATACAGCTATTCTAGGGGGTATCAGCCAGCCAGAGGCTGTCCCACTGTAATACTTTCACCTTTGATCCTAAATAGACAGAGGGTGGGGGCATTTTAACAGCCAGAGCTGGATGGATGGACTCACCAGCTTCCTCTCCGAGGACACAGCCACACCACCACTTCCCTTTAAAGCACTCCAGATCAGAGAGGGCAGACTATAGTTTTTATTTTTTCACCCTTCTCAGACACAACTACACTGCCACTTTCTGACATTACTGAAAAGGGTTGTTGGTTTCTTTCTTCCCTCTCTGCCCTCCCCGCCTTTTGGCAACACTCAGCACACAGGGCACAGGTCCACACAGCTAACAGCATGGACCTGAGAAGGAGCTCCTCAAGCAGTGTTCAGCACCTTCCAACAGGCTTTTCTGCACCTAGAGGTGGAAGCACTACAGAATATTTCCTTCCACCATTTGCACTTTAACCGTTACTGTGCACCAACAACAGATTGGGAAGAGAGCAGCATTGCAAACAAGGGACTGAAATCTCCCAACCGACACATCACAACTTGGGGTGTCTGCAGCAAGACACGATGAAGTCAAACCAGCTTTCGCTTATCCATTTCCACTGGAAATAGCCCCAAGAAGGTGCTTGCCAAAGATGACCAACACAACTGATTTCCAAAGCTTGCACTTTTACTGCCAGCAGAACAAATGAGGGAATCTAAAGCTGCAGTGCTACGAAGAAAGAAAGAAAAGCTCATCTGCCTTCAATGCATGTCAAAACTCTGGGAGAGACCATTCTCTTCAGGGAGCTCTTTAACACTCCTCAGAATTATGGAAGCTTTGCTCTTCACAAACTCACTGGCTATGTTTAAGTGCTCACTAGTGTTCTCTTCCTCCTATTTTCAGTGTTCCAATAGCATAAATTGATAAGCAACAAGTAAAACGGTCAAGTACAGTATGGGTGCCTCCCCATACAAAAGATTTTATTTAACTTTAGGATGTGCAATGTTTCCTTCCAACAAGTTTTTCCATTAACAGGACATGTGGATTTCATTTGTATGGGTTAAAAGAGCTGTAACAGTTTTCTCTCTTCAAAACCTTGGACGTCTTAGACCAAGAACTCACAAAAAGTCCTGACCTACCCATACCAGCCTTTGTTTAACACACAAAATTTTCAGCTGGCAAATATTTGACACTGAACTCTAATAACAGAAGAAATAGAAGAGACTATAGCAATCGTTCACATCACATCCATGAAATCAAGGCCAAACAGTGAAACACAGCCAAAAGTGCAAGTTTTACTGATTATAGTGAGCTCTGGCATTGGGGTTTTCAGCCCAAAAAGTTTTACCTGTTCTTTCCCTAGCTGAAGAGGCTTATTTCACATGCACACTGCCTCTGTAAAAGCCTTGCCTTTACAACTATTCTCATACAAATGATAAGAGGTGTATGTCACTGAAAGAATGAAACAAGCAGGGTGAACGCAGTCAGAACTTACTTTCCCAAAGGGGACACTAGGATAGGTGAGAGTGAGCACAACATTAATTTTGGCAAAGTACCTATAAGCTCTGCTAGGACATGGAATTGGCCTTGCCACCGTAAAGAGATTTACTAAAGGAGCTGTGAGGGAAGACCACCTTCTACAGAGGATTCAGCCATAAGCATTTTTACAAAGAATCACATCTGGCCCTTCCTTGGCCACTGCCACAAGTTTTAGCCACAAGTAATATTAAAAGCTACACAGGTATTTTAATCCAGAATGAGAACTTGTTATTTTCAGGTTCTAAGGATGAAGCAAAGCTATAGCAGCACAACCCTTAACCATTTTCCTCATACTCGGCTCAAAGAGGGACACAAGCACTCTCTATCCTCCTCCATGCCAACCAAAAGGTACCAAGGTCCCTTCTCTCCTTAAACCTGGGCAATCACTGAGCAGACACTTCACTTTTATTTCAGGCCATATCATTTGGTACTTTTTTGCTGGCTATTTAGTTCACAAAACACAGGCCAACATCCTTGCTCTACCTCTCTCTTCTCCCATAGTCTCACAGATCAGGATCTCAGAGGAGCTTTCCTGAGGTAATGGTCTCTGCTACAGCTCACATGTGGCTGAGAAGCGAAACAACTAAATGCTTTCTCTACCCCCATGCATGGGGACAGAGGAACACCCACTTAAGAACACCGATGATAGGAATCACCGGTTACAGACAAACCTCAGCCAAAGCAAAGGTAAAATTGAGCATTACATTAAAAAAATAATGCACACAAGGCCTAGACCTGTGCCAGTTTCCCCTCAGACACAGCTAGAGCAGCCCGAGCCATCCACATTTTACCAGCCAGCTAATCTGAAGGTGAAAGCCCTGCAACTCAACACCAAGCAACCTTCAAGCTTCAGGATCCTTAGGTCAACCAGTCTCTATAATTTCTAGTGAGAAACAGAGAGAGCATCTGTGCACTCCAGTAACACTATTCCACCAATTTCACTTTGAAATCACCAGGAAGACGGGACAATGTAAGTTTCGGTCTAAAGGTCTTAGTGCAGCATCACAGGCTTGTTTAGGGTTTTCTTTCTCAAACAGGAAAGCAAGAAAGGCACAACAAATAAACACAATGTCGCTATTTAGCTTTCAGGACCGAGAAGAGACCACAAAATTCAGGAGAAACGCTGCATTGCAAAATTATTCCTGTGTAATTCCACAGGCCAGAAAAGCAAGCCTTCAATGCACAAGCAGACAAAAGTTCACCTAACACTTGTTAACTAAAAAGTATAATTTTGAGGAGGGGGTGTGGGGGTAGAAAAGTTGAGAGAGAGAGCAGTAAAGAGGGATCCAACACCCATCCAGGTCATGAGAAGACTGATCCTTTACTTGGGGTAAATCTACTAAGAGCTTGCTATCTCTCACTGTGTACTCACACAAGAGTGCCTGCCGATGCTGCGTTAGGGTACATACTACTCAGGAAAAAAATCTGTTTCGCCACATCACACACTTCCCCTCCCTTCCACTCCACTCAGCACAGAAAGCAGTAACCTTTGCATAGGTCACTGTACATCTATAAGTTAAAACCAGAACAATGCATAGCTGAGCACATAATAATGAGGAAGGGGCACACAGTATTTTCCCCCCTCCATCTATTATGTTAGAGAAATGAATTGCACAAAAGAGTGTAATTCACTGGGGTGACCGAAAAGCCCAAGTATTGTTGTGATACCTGGCTAATAGCCAGTGTGATGCACGTTGTGTGTTACAGAAACGTTGCGTTTGACCTACAGATTGAAAAACAGTGTCAACTGCTGCCTAACTAACAGCTTCCCCTCCCTCCCTCCCCCCCCCCCCACTTTTTCTCCTCCTCCTTCCCCCCCTTCCTCCCTTCCCCCTCCTGGTCAACCAAGAAATGGAGTTCCCATGTGCCAAGACCTTGTATCTTATTTTGTCAAGAAAATGAAGGGGGGGAAATTCTTCGGTAAATAAATGCAAGTAATATTGAACTTTAAAAAAAAAAATCCTCTCGCCCCTCCCCCCCTTCCCCCGACCTTAACAGTTAGGGACAAATATATATATATATTTTAAAAAAAGAAAAAAAGGCATCCAACATATTAGCATACAGTCCGGGGACGATCCACGAGAAACCTTTTCCCTGAATCCACACAATAGTAACTCTCAGGATCGTTAGATAAGACGACACAGTTGCTTTCCACACCATTCTTTTTGTTTTAAGGCAAGAGGTACAGAGAATTCAATTAAGTTTGGGCTGGGCAAAGGGACAACTCCAAACGCTAGGATCTCCAGACAAGAGAAGGGTTCTCGTTAGCGTCAACCTCCACTTACAAAGGAACAATTTAAAAAAAAAAAAAAATTGCTTGCATTACAAACTAAGGAGGTCAACAGCCTGTCTTTCTGTACACCGAGATACATCAGTACTAACGTGCTTCCAGCACCTGCCTTTCAGCACAGCCCCAATTCCTTTGTTTGCTCAAAATTTGCTTCTATACCACTTTAAATTAGCTTACAAAGAACCGCAGCAGAATAGCTGGAATGTGAAACAATTTTTTTTTTTGGGGGGGGGGGGGCGGGAGGGAGAGGAGGAGGAGGCGAGCAGCTTCTCAGGAGAGAAAATTAAAATACAGCCCCAAGTCGCTTCTAAATGCCTTCCAAGATATTGTATTTACAACTTGATGCCTTCTAGTTCCATCCCGACCACCGAGCCCATCGCCACGCAAGTCCGGGAAGGGATTATAAAAGAGAAAAAGAGAGGAGGGGAAAAAAAAAAAAGAAAAAAAAAAGAAAGAAAGAAAGAAAAAAAAAAAGCCACCCAACTGCCATCTCCTGCCTTCTCTAGCCCTGCCAGCTTCCCTGTTCCTCCCTGCCTGCAAAGCGCCCTCTGGAAAGCATTGAGACTTCTTTTATCAGCCGTGTGTGCTGTGCCGGGGGGGTGGGGAAGGGGGAGTTCTTCTTCTGGGTGTTTGGGACTGGAATTAGGGGGGAATGGTTTTTGGCCCCATCGGATGAGCGGAGCCGCCCGGAGGCCCCCCCGAGGGGCTCTGCTCATCGCGGGGGGGGGGGGGGGGGGGGAAGAAAGGGGGGGATGTTGGGCGGGAGGTCCAAAGCAATAGATGAGGGAAGGGAGTCGCCCCACTTAATAAATAAAAAAGACTTACCGGGGTCGAAATCAGGGACCACCGCCTGGTACTGCGGCCCGACCCTCATACCGCCGCCAGCTGAGGGAGGCAGAGGGAGAAGCGTTACACGCGTGGGCCCGCCCGGCCCCTAACCCCCCCCCCCCATTACCACACATCGCCACCCCCCACCGCTTCTCACCGTGCTCCTCATCGCTGGAGGACCCCGAGCTACCCTCCTCCCAGGAGTTGCCGCTGCTGTTGCCGTTGGGGGCTGCGGATAAACTTTTGCTACCGCCGTTGTTGTTATTATTCGCGCCGGCGGCGTTGTGGTTCCTGCCCCGCCGTTTCCCCGAGACCTCCGGGCCCTTCTCGATCATGGCTGGCATTTAGGGGAGGAAGGGGGGGGGGGGGGGGGGGCGGGGGGGTGTGGAGAAGGGAAGTGGTGGGGGGGGATCAGAGTTTAAAAACTGCGAGGGGGGGCTGGGGGAGGCGCCGAGGGCGGGCAGGAGCCGGGGCGGGCCGGTGCGCGGCGGCACTGCTACATCCCCCACCGCGATCGCCCCGAAGTTTGAGGCTCATCCCAGCCCTGCGCTGGGACTCCGTTCAACCTGCGGTGCTGTCTGCCACCGGCGCCGCCCCCCCTCCGCTCCCGCCCGTTTCTATTGGCTAAACCTACATTTTGGGAGGCCAGCCCGCCTGCCTATTGGGCGGCGTTTCCTGTCCATCGTGGCAGCCCGGCGCTTCCGTTTGCTGAGTTAGGTGGAGGCGTATCGCCGGGCCGTACGTGTGAGGGCTCAGCGATCTCTCCGCCCAGCGATACCTCTCCTCCGAGGGCTGTGCCGGAGTGGAAGGGGGGGCAGAAGCGCCTTCGAACGCCCCCGCCGTAGCGGCTCGGCCCGGCCCGGCACAGCCCAGCCCTCAGAGGGGGTGGCAGCGAGGTCCGCTGCCCCGCTGTGAACTCAGCGCCGGCAGGAGGGTGGCGAAGAACTACTTTCCCACTCTCCCCACCCCCCCGCGGCGGAAGGTTACGGCGTGGTTTGAATGGGATTTCATACAAAGCCCCCGGTGCCCGTAGGCTGCTGTTAGGGGTGCTGCTCGGCACCCGGCCGGCGGCGGGTGTTAGTGTGCGGCCTGGGTGGGGTTCCGTGTCCGATCCAGTTGGGGTAGCCCTTGGCCGCCCGCAGAGGCGGCCGCCCTGCGCGGGGTAGAGCCCTCCGAAGGGTCAGGGGACCGAGCCGCCGGGAGTGTCCTGAGGGGTATGGAGGTGGGGGGCGGCCCGGCAGGGAGGGAGCGGTGCTGAGGAGACGGGACAGAGCGGAGGGAGAGGTTCAGCCCTCGCCGGGAGTGGACCCCTGAGGGAATGAGCGCAGCCAGCTGGGAAGCGGGACGGGGCTGCGGCCCAAAGAGGGATCGGGCCCTGCCAGCAGGGTGCTGCCAGGTTCCCCCACACCCTCCCGGGGCAAAGCCGCCCGCCGGGGTGTCTTTGAGTTCTGACGAGCCGCTGAAGCCCTTGCCCGGGGCGGCTGTCGCCCCGAGGTCCTATCAAGTAACTCCCGAGCCCCTCTCTTTCCCCTCGAGGGGCCAAGTCAATACCCTCTTTCTGGTCCTGGTGAGGGCAACCGACCCCACAGCCAAATTTCCGCGGCCCGATGAGGAGCCCGGCTCCCTGAGCGACCCCGGCAGCGTGGCGGGGGGGTTCGGGCCGCGGAGGAGCCCCTTCGGGCCGCGGAGGCCTGGCCCGGCACGGAAGCCCTCCCCACATGGCTGCCGCCCTACGAGCGGGCTTTCGGCTTCGGGGAGCGCATCTCCCCTCCCCGGTCGAGCGCCAGGAGCGCTCCCCAAACCGGGCGGAAACAAAAGGGGAAGTGCCACCGCTTTTCCTTTCCTTGTCACACGAGGCTCCGGCCGGCCGGGCGCTCCGGGGAGGGATTGTCGGCGGGGCAGGGCAGGATGGGGTCTCGGCACCCGGCCTGCGAGGAACGGGCGGCGAAAGCGTGCGAACCGGCCGCTTGCATTTGCGACCTGGGCTGTACAGCAGGGCGACGGGAAACAAAACGTGCTCGTGGAAAGCGGCTTGTGGGGTGTGCCTTCTATTTTCATTCAAATTAACCTCAGCAGCAAGTTTGGTGCTGCTTTTTTCTTTCTTTTTTTTTTTTTATTGGCCCATGCAATTAACAGTGCAGTTTGACTAGCAGCGGTTATCTCGTATCAGACAAACTGTCCCCAGCCGCTCCCCTGCTCCCTCTGCCATTTTAATCCAAGAGAATTTGCACAGGGGGAGGGGGAAGAGCTGCTGAGGGAGAGCCACGGCCTCCGGCACCCAGCTTGCCGTTCCTCTCCTACGCTGTGCTTAGGATAATCAAAATTACGTCGCTTCTAGGTGGAAGATGGAAAAGGCCTTAATTTTCATTTAAAATGAGAGAAAAATACCTTTTTGTATGCGTCTTATACTCACTACACGTTGTGTGTGTGTGTGTACACTGACAGATGCATAACCGGTTTCCTTCATGCACACATGTGTGTACCTGTGAATATTTATTCAACACAGCTATTTATTTACAGCAAAAGAAAATATTTACACTACATAAAAATAACTTTTTATAGCTTGCAAAACTAAATTTTATCATGGCGGCTCTTAATCCCACAGTCTTTAAAAATACCGGTTCCAAATCAGGGCAATAATTAGCAATGCTCTGAAACCCCAGCACTGACAGCCACAGAGCTTTCCCGGTGCAAAGTGTATTCGTTCCTCAGCACAGGATACTTTTTCATAGTGGACAGGAATGCAAATGTATCAGAGCGTTTGTTATCCTCCTGTGTACTCCAGTGTTGCTGCTCCAGAAGTGCAAGGGCAGGAAGGGAACACCGATATTCTTCATTTAAAAATGAGCTCGAGTGAAATTCGAAAGGTTTTTCACTCTGCTTTGCAAGTCCCAGCACAAAAGCAGCAGGTCACCCAAGAACTAGACCGAAGCACACCTGAGTATTGAACTTGAATCTGAGACTGCAGATGTGCTTACACCGGTATGTGTGTATGGCTTTGCAAATCCGGGCCTAATTTTGTTCTTCCTTCACTTCCTCTCCTGCCTTCCTCCTCCTCTCTTAGTAGCCGTTACCTGCTTAGGCCCCAGGATTAAAATCTAAGTCAATCATCTGAAATATTTGTAACACAATTTCACTCTTTTAAACTGTTGAAATGTCATTTACTGCCGGCACTTCACAACTGTTTGCCTTTCCTAGAGCTGTGGCCCTGGTGCTGCCGCTCCTGGGAGCAGGTTGGTGCAGCACAGTCCCACAGGAGCAGGCTGGAGGAGCAGCAGCACATCCCCTGCGGTCCCACCTCTGCTTGGCAGTGCCATGACAGGTGCCACCTGTGCTGAAGCCATCTCCCAGGGCAGTAGGACACATTCTGCCACTCCCCACCTGCTCGCAGGGCTGCTTCCCATCCCCTGCAGAAGATGAGGGGATGCCCAGCCACAGGAGTGTATCCTTCTCCCTTGGGTGCCAAGACATGCGTGTGTCCCCAGAGCAGGAAGTCTTGGGGCTGTCACCATCACAGTCAATTTGCACCTGTCACAGCTGTTGTCCCAGGCCAACACCACCCTCTTCATCCCCGGCAGGGACACTTTTCTTTTTGAAACCTTTCTGCAGAAACTCACCAGCCACCAACAGAACACCCTGGTGCCGACGGAGCTCTTCATCTCTAACCATTGAGACAATTTGCCATGCTTGTTTTTTGCTTCCTTAACAGTGGCGTTGGGTTTCTTTCTGCTTAGGCTAAAAGCCTGCGAGTTTGAGAGTGTCCCAATGCAGTGCTACAGATTTCGGTGGTGTTCTTGAATGAAACTGAAAAATTCTTTCTGGGCTGTAAAGAGAACTCTTCACAGAGTGTGAGTGTGTGCACAGAGGCTGTATGTAAAATACAGAACTGTATTCTATTTTTCAGCAGCAACAGTGGATGCGCTTTTTGTAACCTCTGCCTACTGCAAATGCCAAAAGAGCAACAAATTCTGCTCCTCCAGCTCATGCCACTTGCTCTGGGGAAACCTGACTTTAAAAAATTAATTTTAAGTTCTGCAAGGTGGCACAGATGAGGAGGAAACCCTGTGAGCACCAAGAAACTTTGGTGGGCCACGGGGTCTTGTTTCCCTGGATCGATACTTCATTTAGATACGTTAGGTCGTGATCCTACACATGGCTGCGCACACCCATATGTCCTGCCGAGGCTCACCAAGCTGCGTGTGGGATCAGGAGTCCTTTCATATACGATCTGTAGGAAACTGAGTCATGTAAAGCAATGATGGTGTTTGCTTCCTAGGCCCTGAGCTTGATTGCAGCTTCTGGACATTACTGTAACGTAATAATTAATCTGTTCAGCTGTTGAGATATCAGAGCAAAGGGCAGGGGGAGGGGGAAGTCCTTTCCTTACAGAGACGGTGTCACTGGTGTGTGTTTGCTGTAGCCTAACAGGTCAGTCCAGACAGGACTGTCGTTTTAACTAATTTCTTGAAATTTGGCTATCTCTGTTAGGGGAAAAGCACCTCTCCTTGTCAGCTTTTACATGAAAACATTTTACTGTCATTAACCCTGTCAGTCCCACAAGTAAAATACAGATGAAGTAGAAACACAACAGGGATGCACGACAGCTGAGCAGACTTCATCCCCTGAACAAAACCCAAAGCATCTTCTTCCTCTTTCTTGGTCTCCTCCCTGCCCAGGTGAGTGTTCTGTGCCTCTCAGCAGGATGGCAAGGCTCGCTGTGCATCCCTGGGGCTGACAGTTCTTGCAATAAAGATCTAAAACCCTTCCCTTCTGCCCTGGTTGTAAAAAGCAGCTCTCACCTCCTCTGTATTGTATTTCCCTTGAAAAGAGACACGCTAAAAATGTTTACCCCAGTGAGAATGTGCCTGTGTGTTTACACAAGTGTGTATATGTATGTATGTCTGTATGTATATACACATATATTTGGTTACTAGTAGTAGAAGGGACAATTAATCACGCTCTAGAGTGATTGTTTTTAATACTGAAAGGCTATTAATCAGGAAAATGTTACGCTTTGAACAAGATGTTTATACAGTCAACATTATGGGTTGGGTTTTTTTTCCCCCTGGTGCTAAGCTGCCTGCTAAATCATAGCAGAAATCGGGTTTATAATCTCTTACATTAGAACTTCATTCTCCGAGTTGGACCACAATTTTGGCTGGAATTTGGAAGGAATGTACGGGAGTTGATGCCTGGCTCTCTGGTTTCAAGGGGACTTTAGGTGTTAAAAACCTGAATCCTTGGAAGCATTTAGATGCCTAAAAGACATAAACAGATATCACGTGCAAATTTCAAAGACAGACACCTCCTTCTGCTGAAAAAAATCCCCAGAGGTATCTAATCTCATTTTAATGTAACTAAAAGACCTTCAAAATCTGTCCCTAAATCTCCTGCGCGCCTTTGGAAATTTGTCCTTGGAGTCCTTCAGCCTGAAAGCTGCTTTTCAAGAAGGAATAACACAAATTTTAATCCAAACTTTTTATTTCCCACTGGAGAGAAAGGCTCATATCCTGTAGTGAGTGGGAGGCCAGCGGAAAATTATGGGGAGGACCATGGTGGGAGTGATAGGGTGCAGTGAAGCAGCTGGGGTTGGGTCATTGGTGGTGAGAGGCAGGAAAAGGGTTGCTGGCAGCTGCAGGGTGAGCATGACAGACCAGGGGAAACCCTGGCTTGGCCTGGAGCAGGGCTTCTGGCTGGCCCAGGGAGGAGATGCTAAGGGGTGGCTTTAAGAACAAGGAGAAGATGTGGTTGAAATCCAGGCAGAGGCTGGCGATGCCAGGAAGAGCAGTGGAACAAGCAAGCAGCCTCCCAGCATGGTCAGAGTTGCAGAGAACACCCCGTCTGTCCCAGCAAAGTGTGAACACAGACCCCAGTGGGTTTGTTTCGGTGTCTGCACAAGGAGCTATTTCACAGCTTGTGAAACTGATGGGAACAGGAGCCACCCATCTGTACGCGCTGCTGTCAGCCTCCCCTCAGCAGGCATTTGGCTCCTGGGGCATACAGCCTTCCCTGCCACCCTGTGTTGCTCCCACAGGACTCCCCTCTCTCCTTTTCCTCCTGGGAGCTTCCTCAGTTAATTACATTTCAGGCTGTCGAGAAGCCCTGTTCCGCCCCGGCTCCCCAGCCAGCCGGGCTCTGGAGCAGGGACACCTCTGGCAGGAAGCACCCAAGGCAGGCAGCCCCTCTCTGCCCCCCTGCAACCCCAAGCATCCCTGAAGAAGAGCTCAGGGAGGAGAAAGTGGGAAGGGACAGCACAGAGAGGGGGTGAGACAGGAGGTAGGCTCTGACATTAACCGCTCCATAGCTGGTGTCTTCCCACAGAAACCCAGCCTCACATGAGGTGGGACTGGCATTTTTCCGTTCATGAGGATGAGGAAGAGGCATATAGCAAAAATGTGGAGTAGAAAGCCTCAATAGCTGATGCGTTTGCTCCATCAGTTCTGTGTTTTAAGTAGAAAATCTCCATATCAGAAGGGAAACACAAAGTGCAAACAGACTACTCACTCCTTAAAAAAACAAATGGGGAAAAATATTTTCCCCTCAGTGCTTACTTGGGAAGGTACCACTCTCCTTTTATAAACTTCTTTGATTTCACTTCTGTCCATCATCCCCATCTCAGCAGTGAGGCAGCCAGCATGCCCTGCTAAAGGGGACATGGCCTTACAGGGGATGGCTGCCATCATTTTCAGGGTGACTGGGAGTCCAGTGACTTATTTTTTCTCAGAGGATGTTTCAAACAAGAAATGCACACAATCCCTTCAGGGAGCTCTTTGTCACAAGACCTAATGGGACAAAGATTGGATGCTGTACATTAAGAGAAGCCAGGGATTTAACAATAGATACTAATTTTTAGAATTTCAGCATTTAAATCAACCTCTTTTTTTTCTTTTTTTCTTTCTTTTTTGGGGGGGAGGTAGGGGGTGGTGAGGGAAGAAGCTGTCCCCTGGAGCAACTGCTCACACATTTCCTTTGAAGGACACTGCTAGCAGCAAGGCTAACAGAGTAAAAGGTACTGGCTGGAGCAGGACAACTCCATGTCAGACCCTCCACAGTGGCAGCTTTCCAGTGGCCTGTGTTGGTGGGAGCAGAAGAGGCAGCCCAGAGAGAGGTGTCCCACCTTTGCAGCCTTGCAGGCCGCCCCTGCCTGTGCCCTCCCGTGCGTATCATGAGGGAAACCCTGCAGCAGAGTCCCTCAGCGAGGTGGTTTTATCACCTCCCTGGGTATCCTCTTCACTTGGTTTGCTGCTCCCAGCAATGGGGAAGAGAAGTCCAGCTGAGAGGCAGCTGCTTCCTCCTGAAATCCTACCAAAAAAATCCATGGTTTGACTTTCTGCCAACACAGACCCTTTTACTCCAACTTTCATCCCAGTCTCTTCCCATGACATAGGATGATCTTAAGGAAGTTCAGCCTGGGGTATCCTACAGGGCCTCTGACCACTGCCATTCCCATGGGAAGGGGAACTGTTAGAAATGCAACTGAAATTGCCCTCAAAACACAGTTGTAGGTCTGAGCAAACTTTTGTTAAGAGAGTAAAAAAAAGTGCAGGCTGGTACGTCTGTGCACACATGTGGGCGTGGGGAAAATCATCTTATTCACATCCTTCTAACGTACATGGGGATCACTCTGCTGAAATCCCTGGAAATTCCCTTAGTTGTATAACCAGTACAAGAAGGCTCAGGCCCGGTGCTTCTGTGAGCACACCCCTATGGCATAGCACAACTCATCAGGGCTCGAGTGCCGGCCTTTGGTTATATGCACCCTCTCTCTTCCATTCATTCCAAACATAATCTGGAAATCTCCAATGCTAGCAGTCTCAGGGGGAGGAGAAATCAAAGTTAGTTTCTCACTGCTTTTTGTTTAAAGAAAACCTGCAACACATGAAAACTTGGAAAAGAAAAAAAAATCAATGAAATGGTATCAAGTGAGGGATTAATCACCAATGAAAAGAAACAATTTTAGAAAATGCCATGACCTAATACCTCTTAAAACCATAATTTAAAAAGCTACATTCCTGTCTGCCTCAGGCTTTTCCCTTATGAAGTACCAAAAGCATCAAATACAGATGCATTTCCCCAGCCCCAGCACTGTGCCCAGGGAATGGATGGTGTTTCTCATCGGACAAATTGTTGGTACTATCTTACAGCTACTGCAGTGCGGGGATTCATCTGAGGACAGCTAAAACCTTGCACCAAACTCTTGGTCATCAGACCAAATCTTTATACTGTGGTTTTACATTGGTGTAAATCTAGAGTTTAAACTGATCTGAACCTGCTCGGGGGCACTGGAAGGCTCTGGATTAATATCAAGCACAGGCCTCTGCTTCCTGCTGTGGTATCACTGATTTTGAAAAATTAATACTTCTGTACAGGCTATGGTGACTTGGAAGGAACAGTTACAGCCTGTTGTGCAAATGTGAACAATACTTGCTTTTCTAAAACGTGGATTTTCCATACGACAGGAACTAATGGCCCTTTCAGAGCAGTTATGGTCTATCTTGTCAATTTGGTTGCTATTCATGCATGCTAAGTGAATTTTTATAGCCGAACTAGGAGTCCTTAAAAATGGGCCTTATATTGGAAATGCAGATGTGACTTACTGCGAGTTGTGCTAGGAGAGCATCCCTGCCCCGGGGGAGCCAGAGCCAGTAAATCAGAATTCCCTTTCTCCGTGCACATAACGTGACTCCCAGGCACTCTTTCATCTGCACGGAGAGGCAGGAAGGAGAGGCAGAAT
The DNA here is from genome assembly GCA_020800305.1 of Porphyrio hochstetteri. Lineage (NCBI taxonomy): Eukaryota > Metazoa > Chordata > Aves > Gruiformes > Rallidae > Porphyrio > Porphyrio hochstetteri. Next base: position 59,557,743 of record CM036908.1, on the reverse strand, counting down.
TAGCCCCTCATTACAATAATGTTTCTCACACTTTCTCCAGCTACTCTCTGCAGGCATTAGTAGAAGGGCTCCGACTGCCAGAAACGCAGAACACCAACATCTCCAGTTAAAAGAAATCAGAGAGCAGGGTGCTCGGCAGCTCTGAAAATCAGACCCACAGAGCTTTAAACAAAGGCTTTTATACTGGGGGGGAGAGAGGGGGAAGGAAGAAAGAAAAAAAAAGAGAGACAGACTCACCTTAAGTTCACTCTTTACTGTAAGGGCTTTATTGTGAAAGAAAATTGTGTGTTTTTCTAGACTATCTATCTGATTTCTCTTACAGCTTCCCCACTATAAACTGTACTGCATATATACTCACATCAATACATTTACCTGCCTGCTTCACAGCTGGAAAGAAAATGAAGCCATCTCAATCATCTTCACATTCACTAATAGAGAAAACTGACTCTTTTCCCATTCAGGGCCAATTAAGATGTGAAATGGGGATAATCTGATCTCCGCTAAATATTCCAATCACCAACATTGTCTAGAGTGGATACACCTCCACACTCAGGGGCAACCTGAACCTTTTCTAAGACTGGAAAAAGCAGGAGAATAGAAGCTATACAATCTCATTACTTATTCATTTTAAATGTTGTAGCCGTGCCTCCCTTCATCTCTTGGCTCCTTACCCAAAACCTGTGTAATGAGCAACATCACAGGACCTGACCATCAGCAGGCATGACAGCTCCACTAAAATAAAAGCATCTATACTGATCTACAGCAGCTGAGGATCTGCCACAGCACATCCAGGGAATACCTACCTCTCCAGAAAAAAAGATACACCTCTGACAATGTCTTCCCAAGGTGTTTCTCACAGATCCCATGCCGTAGTGGAGTAGGAGCCATCCCCACCCCAGTTTCTCCTTCTGTCTCCATTGCTGCACCGAGTGCCTAACCACCTTGTCCTCATCAGAGAGGCTCTCATCTGAAAAGGCACGGAGCCAAACCTGGCACAAACTGATCAGATCTGTACAAAGGAAAATCTTGACAGCATCTGTGAATAGAGTTTAAGAGAAAGGAACAAAATAATACCACATATGTTAACAGATTGAAATGGTAGCTATGGTGACCACGGACAGACAAAGAACAAACCATTTTGACTGAATTCAGCCAATTCTTTCTGACAACAAACTGCAAGTATAAAGCAAACTTTTTAAAATCCCTAATGAAATCATTATAACAAATCCATTTGGCTCTGTTTGGCTTGTTTGCTTTTTAAATTTCAGTTTCAGCTATTGCATTAAACCTATTAATCATTGATGTAGTCAAATACTTTCCACCGACTAAAAATGGGGATTTTCTCACTGTAAAAAAAAAAAATTGCATTGTTTGCATTTTTAAAAAAAGACAATAGTTAGTGTAAAATGACAGGCATTCATAATTCAGAGCATTTTCTCGTGCATGAGAGAGTGTCTGGGTTTTGTAGAATAAAGGCTTGTTTATAAAAGTTGGATTACTTTCTCTATCCTGATATGCAGCGTAGCTATGAAAAATTACTGTCCTGTTTATTGTGTATTACAGTGTCAAACATCTCAGAGTCTCTTTCCTCCAGTGTGCCAGCCATTTTTTTTCAGCCCTCCAGAGGAGCTGATGCTCAGTGCTCTCCCATCGAAGGCTGGCTGGTTGTGCCTGGGGGAACTGAGCCAGGGACGAGGGGGGAGAGCACAGAGCTGAGCTATCGAGGGACAGTAAAGCTGCCTACTGAGAACCAGCGCTGGAAATAGACAAGCAGGAGACGAGGATGGTTACTCCAGTGCCAGCACAGCATAAGGCTGCTCAAGGTGATGCAAAGCTGCTTGCTTGCTTGCTTGCAAACTCCCATCCCAAGAGGCTTGAAGGGGCTGGAGGAGGCTCCACAGCGAATGTTGCGATGGAGACTGGCATATCGCCTGCTGTGGAGGATCCCAGGCACACCCCGACAGAGGCCTCGCTGCCCCCAGCCACTCGGATTTAACCTGTAGACCACTTCAGTACAACCAAAGCAAGTGATGTTGCCCCTGCACCCCCTCCCTCCAGCCAGCTGCTCTCGCTGGGTACAGTTTTAGAGCACAGCATAAAATCTTAGTTCTAACCTGTAGAAAAGCTGCTGTCATTTCCCTGACCGAGTGCTTAATATTTAACTCGCTGTGTTCAGTACCTTCTACAGACTGTAAAATTCATAGCAGTATAGATTTGCAATGTAGCCATGCTTTTGATGCTCCAGCACCGATAAGTTCAAATTTCTGAAGTGTGTGGACACTCTCAGCTCTGCTCCTGCATTTTCATCTGCTGAAGGTCATTGTTCTTTTAAGGGAAAAAAACCATCAAAACAAAACAAAATAAAAAGCACAAACTAGCACAGAAGCGTCCCCCATTCAGACGCCACTCCCTTTATCTGTCTGCTGACTGGGGCTCTGGTTTAGCCTTGTGTAAATTGAATTGAGTTCCCAGCTATGCCATCACTGCCTGTGTGACGAGGGGCACTTCACCCTTCACCTTCCATTCCCCATATATGCTAAATCAGGACCAGCTTTAAGGCCTTTCAGCCTAGCGTGGCACTTCCCTCACTCGCTTTGCTTTCGCTCTTGCCAGTGCAGAGGGCAGGTCCTTTGGGACGCTTCCTCACTCCGTGTGGGTACCCCAAGAGTAGAACTGAGCAAGGGCGAGCACATGTGCTCCCTGTCTTTTGCAAAGGGACAGCCAGAGGAGTAGGTATTTGGCCCTGCACAGCCTGACCTGCTCCAGCTGTTTGCTTTAGCTGTGGCTCAGTGCAGCAGGAGGACATGGACGGGGGAAGAAGAAGAAGAAGAAAAAAAAAATAGCACTTTTTCTTTCGGTATTGCCTGGAAACAGTAGAGAAACGGTTACTTCGGTTTTATGTGCAGTAAACCCTCACTAGATGGCTCCTTACAGCAAGTAAATATATTCCCTGCAGAAAGAACACTGAAGTGCATGATCTGTGCCAGAGCGGAGATAGCGTGGTGCTAACTGGGCTTTATTGCTGGCTGGGTGTTTCACATGGAAAAGCAGTATGTAACATGGCTATGGGTGGGTGAACAAGTGAGCATTTACACGAATTTACAAATGACACCACTCTGTGAGTTGTCAGCTGTGAGTCAGGCACGGTTGTCTCAGGCATATCAAAAATACCTCTTGCCCTTTTCTGCAGGATTTTGAGTTAATCTGTTTCATATTCAACTTTCTAATTCAGAAAGCATAACGAGGATGAGGTCAAGGGTACCAGCAGTGGAGATCTGGAAGTGGGGGGAACAGCTGATGCCAGCAGCTGAGGCAGTGGGAGACATTAGGGCTGAAACTCTGAATATCATGCAATTGCTCCTAAAACAAAGAAATGACACTCACTTCTGAAATGCCCCCCCTTACCATCACAAGAAGACGTTATTTACAATGTGTGTGTTGGCAGGATGTTCTGGGCAGAAGAACAGAAAGAAATGAGCTGTCATCTGCAGTTAACCTCTCATTCATACATCACCGCATGCACTCGGTGGTTCAAGGTTATGCAAGTTGATTGTGCCCTCATTAACAAGCAGTGTTAATTGGTGTCTATCCTGAATTGAGATAAATATGTATATTATGTGCTAAAAGTACTGCAGGCTGTGAAGGAGCTGCACGATACAAAAACCTATACGGGCCCTGTATAGGGAACAACAGAGAGAAACCGAGTTGTGAAATGTGAGGTCTGATTTCAGTCCATGAGCCGTCTCAATCTGGGCAGCCCACGTCCCTGCAAGATGGCCCTACACCGACTCTGCTGGCAGAGCTCTGCCACGATCCCTCCAGCCCCCCACACCAGCTCTTGCCGCACCCCGGAGTACTCTGCCTGTAGCCCACTTCCAAGGTGGATCAGCAGTGATTTTAGCTTCCCTCAAACCACCAGGCTGTGGTACAACCACAGCTCGCAGGCCATTTAACCATCTGTGCAGCAGGGCAAACAGACACAGCAGGAGATGTTGTCCATCCCCATACAAAATGCCCCTGCTCAGGAGTCAGTGGCAGGGGAGCTAGGCTGGCTCCTGGTCTGTGGTCAGCTGCCCTAATGGCTTTATCCAGCCTCCTTCCTCTTGCTTTCCCCTGCAAGGTGCTGGTACAGTGCTAAATGGGAACGAGCTCAAGTACACAGAGGTACCAGCCTCATATCTCCCTGTGAGTGATAGAAAACAAGGTCTGAAACAGCACCAAACTTGCACACCATGAAGGAGTTTTTCCCCAACTCCCCACCACCAACTGCTGAAAATCAGCACAGATAAATACCCTGAACCAGGTCATAATCAATGCACAACACTGATGCAAATATATGGATTAAAGAATTATGGCAATTACATTAAATAACTTACTGGGAAAACATCATTATAAATGCTCAAAAGAAGAGAGTTCCACGTCTCGTGAACAAGCACAAGCCACACCAGACCAATGCAAGAATTTACTAATACAGTAATATTTGATCATCTAATTAATGGAGCTGTTATCTCCCCATGACAACTTGGTGCTTAGAGCTTCTAGACTGTTAAACATTTCGTCTCATGCTTTAAAAAAAAAAGAGTAACACCCGACAGACTTTTCTTCTCTTAGTAGCATTCCCTTGAAATGCAGCTGTTTACTTGAGGCCTTGAAGGCCGGATTAAGAGAGGAGATTGTTTGCTTTAAATTATACACACAAATTTTATTGTCGTTGCTTCTGCCACTAATGAGCTATTTAATAAATGTCAAAGTGGCAAAGCTCAGCAGTTGCAAAAGTGAAAGGGTCAAACCAGTGAATCCAGAAATAATACTGAGATTTTCCTCTCTTTTCATGAAACGTACTTGTGTCAGGCAGCATTAAAGAGCTTTCAACTTTCATAGCAACCAGGAGGAGCAGCTTGTGAGTCAGCCCAAAGAGGAAATATGTCATCGCCCAGTGAGTCTTCGAGATATGCAAAACCATCCGTGTGTCTACGGCATTCAGGGAGGAATTTTTATAATATTGTTTGCAGTCAGGAATTTATTGCCACAGTCCTGGGTGCGGGCAAGTAACTCAGTGACTGAGGCTATGATTTCCCCCCAGCACCGCTAAGCATTTCGCACCAAGGCTCTCATACTCCTCCTTTTCAAAACAGGAAAGGGATGATACGTCTTCTTTTGATAGATGCTAGAAAGACCCAACTAAGTCCTTACGGTTGTACCTTGAGTTCTCACATTTCTCTCCATCCTCCCTTATCATGCTCAGCACACTGAGGGAAGGGTAGGGCTCTTATCTCAGCTTTCTGGAGTTCCAGCCCTTCTGCAACTGAACAAAAACAAAGAAAAAAAATAATCAGCCTCATATGTTTTCTTGCCCGTGTAAATTATGCATCACACTCATTATAGGAAAAAGGAAGACACAGATTTGGAAATCAGTTGTGGGTTCCTCCATTTTTCTTACAACCATGCAAGTGTTACAGCTATATACACAGGGGACTTTCGTTTTTCATGCAGCCTCATCCCAAAATAAAGGCCTCGGTTGTTCCAGTTGGTGATTAGACTCAACATTATGCCTCTGGGAATGGGAAGCACAGAGACTCAGAGGAACAGAAAACTTAATGAGTTCTTTATTTGAAGAAGGGAAAATTGTTCAAACTGTTTTCCAGAGCTCACAGGAGGGATTTGGAGACTCTTCCCTCTTTGGGAAGATGCAGCTCTTCCAGGTAAAATATTTATATCCCTTGTCTGCTAAGCAGCAGCCCCTCACCAATGGTTCCCCTGCTCTCCGAGCCCATGGCTGAACTCGATGCACATATTCTTTCACTGACTAAAACAAAGTCATTTACCCTTATGTGATTTACTAGATATTTTTATTAACGTGGCTCGTGCTGGCATGTCTCCCTGCAGGACTTGGGTTGCACAGTGGGATCACTCAGAAACAGACTTTCAGTTGCACAATAAGCTTCAGGAAGACAAGAAATATGGCCAGTGAATTTGCATGCAGAGCGGAGCTGGCAAGTAGCCCCTGAATCAGGCTTAGGAGGACCCTGTTTTGGGCAGGTTTCTGTAGCCAGGACTGGCCCAACTACATCGGAGCTCAAAGGAGAAACTGCTGCACCATGGGCTGAAGAGACAGGGACCCTGCCCAGTGGGAGCAAGCCAAAAATACTGTTCTCTGGAAATATCTTTGGGTGTTGTGGGGTTTTGGAATTTTTAAAAAGTTTACTATTTTATGTAATGGAGAAAATAAAAATGAAACCCAACCTCAGAATTGCTTACAGACCAACTGGGCAACTGGCAGAGTATCAGTGAGGCTGGTTAGTGGTTCCCCAAGGCAGAACCTCCTGGTACTGCTGGGTCTGCAACACCTACCCAGGGAAAACACCTCAGAGGCCACAGCCCTGGCCAGCTTGCCCAGCACAGGAGCTGTGAGCCAGCCCCAGCTGCATAGCAGCTCACCTCACAACATCCTCTGCATCCCAGGACCCTGCCATTGCTGCTTGCTGGGGCACAGCACATCCAGCACTGACTGAGGCATCCTGTTTAGTAGGGCCACCCATGGGCATCTACTGAAGATGACCCTATTGCCAGCTCCAACTACACTAGGAGGTAAAGGCATGATGGTAAAACATACTGGCTATCTTATTTTATCCCAGTCCAGATGTCCCTAAAGGAGAGCACTCTGCCTGGTGCTTCCAAGTGCACTCAAGCCTGCACGTAAAAAAGGACAGGCAAAATAATAACATTGCACAGTGCTAAGAGTAATAGAAGTGGTCACCCACTGTATCTGGGCTGCTAATAAGCTACTTTGAGTAAATGAAGCACAGAGCACAAGAAAAATGCACACACCATACGTGATATGTCTCCTGGGCTTCCTTATGCCAAGATGAAAAAGAAAAAGTTACCCATGCAAAACCCACATCATCTATAATCTGCAACACATTTGGGCAGAGGGACACCAGCCTTAACCAAAACCATGTGCATTTGTCTTTAAAACTGGCATCATTTGGGCTCAGCCAGCCTGTGTGCCATCCTGCCTGTCCTGGATTCCACACTTCTCTCTGTGTTGCTCTCCGCATTTGCAGCTGAATCACTCTTGCATCAGCAGCATCGCTGTGAGTAGCGTTCCCTCTCTGGGGCAGGCAAGCGGCAAGACCTCCAACCCAGCTCCACTCAAGCCAGCAGCAGTGCAGGATCTGTTTTCCAGGACACCATGTCAGACTTCTGCAGGGCATCGTGCAAGGGTTGGGTTTTTTTTCTAATCCCGAATTAAAACTTAAGCTTCAAAGGCACAGATCTAGGGAGGTCTCTTCATGCGGATACTGTATTTCCTGGAACAGATCCTTTAATTTTGTAGTGAGCCAGAGTTGAAGACATTTGTATTCAAATCCTTATTTAGGCTCTAATGCTTTTTAGTATTGGATATAGGGATTTTAGACTGGAAATGGCACTCTTGACTTTACTATCACCCCAAACAGACAATCAAAATTTAAGCTGCTGTTTCTTTTCCAGCCTGCCTATGCTGCTCTCAACAATCTCCCAGAAATTGTAATTATTCTGCTGCATCTACTTTACTAATAAAATTTATTCTGCTCTATGTTTTTCTCCCATTTACTTCTCAAGTCTTACACCATCAAACAAAATGAAGGTTTTCATTTGTAAAGCGGTTACCAGCAGCTCAGTTTTTACTTACAGTTCTTTGCACAAGCTGCAGGGATGCTGGATGGGTAAAATGTAACAACATCACATACTGTGGTGCAGCCTCCAAGCATCATTTTGCATGGGATGTCCCATCGCAGCCCTATCCTTTTATATTTTTGTTATCCTTGCTCAGGATAACAGAAATGGTTCTAATACATTCGCTGGATGTTAAAAATAGACATTATCTACTTGAAATTCATGTCACTCATGGCAGCTCACCTCCCTGTTAGCAATCCTGTCTGAACATGACAGGACCATCTCAATGGGCCCATGCAAAACAGCCCTTGCTTAGGGGTCTCCCAGGGCTTTGCAAACTCAGGTTATGCTGTTGTGTGCCAGCTTCGGGTAGGAGTAGCTAAAAAACATGGAGATGTACATCCCCAGTCTCTTACAGAGGCAGGGCAGAAGGCACCTGAGGGATCCAGGCCAGGCACAAGACTACATCCTTCTAGAAATGCACTGACTGAAGCTTCCTACAAAGGATCAAATGCATTTACATTCTTAACTATGCACAGAAGATACACTGAATAAGCACAAAGGATGTGTTTGAATCCGAGTATATTACCCAATTTGCTCATTTGGTTGTTTTTGCTGATGGCTTTAGAAGCAGCAGCTTTTGTAAGATATTCAGCAAAGGACTTGTTCTCAAACATACAGGGGTGCCATTGGTGTCTGTACGGTGCCATGCATCTCCTCCACTCCCAGGTGTGCAGGTTTTTTCCCCAAAATGCTCGCATCTGTGCTGGGATGCACAGGCAGAGCATCAACAAACACTTGATCCGCAGTCCTGGGGGAGATTTGTTTTATGGTCTGGCATTGTCCTTGAAAAGAAGCAAACCCACGTGAAGGATGAGCTGGAAATTGTCCATGTTCTAGTGGAGGGTGTCCCTGCCCATGGCAAGGGATTGAAGCTAGATGATCTTTGAGGTCCCTTCCAACCCAAACCAGTCTGGGATTCTATGAGAAGGCAACAGACATCAGTCATTTACATGGTGCCACATTCCCTTATCTAAAATCAGTAACAGACACCCTGAAATAAATAAAACAGACAAGCCCATTCGATGCTTTGAGATCTGGGGAAAACTGCAAAAAAGTAGTCAGGAATGATGTTCTATATTTTCAGTGTGTGGATGTGCACTGCTTTGGTAGCAGCTTTCCGTGAGCGCTCCAGCTAACAAGCTTGCTGCAGAATGATCTCTGAGCAGCACATTTTAAAAGGAGACCAAGAAAATATTCCTCAGAAGATGAGTTTGAATAACTAATCATAAAAAAAAAAAACCCTCTCCACTAGACACCTAATTTAGGAGCTCTGATCATCCCTTCAGCAGCTAGAAATATAACACTTCAGCTGCTTGTCCAGTCAGAACAAATGTGTGCAACTCACAGCGAAGTTACTGCTCGCCGACACCACGTGCTGAGAGCCAGGGCTTGCTTGCAGAAAAGTCCTAAGTGAGGAAAAGTGGATGTGTGTCCGGGGGAAGGGGGGTGTCCCTCATGTAAATTATTTACTATGAATTACTTACCCAGCCCCAGATTTTAATTGATAATTTTTCCCTTGATGTGCTCCTTATAAGGGAAGTGTTAGCATTAACCAAAGCTAATCCACAGCACAGTTGGGAAGGGGATTATTTTGCCAATGATTGCTTCCTTTAAACATGGAATTGTGATCAAAGCAATATGGTTCTGATTTTTTTCCCCCTCTATTTTTAGCTTTGTAGTATGGTTTTTCTTAATAGTAAGTTACTGCTGTAAGCATGCTGTGAATTTCCAATATAGCAAAGCTTTAATAATTTGCAGCCATAATTGTTCCTGCTTCAGTCTCCAATTCAATTTGGTGTGGAATTCCCATCTCCCAATGCAAAGCTTAACTCGACGGTATCTGTGTGAGACAGACTATGAAACTAGTCTGGTATAATGGACTTCATTAAGGGATAGCCAAATTATTTTCATCTGTAATCTATTTTAAATGGAAAAAGGGGCTTTGAATAAATAATTTTCCTTCAAAAGTTATTAATTTCTGTGGGAAATAGGGGATGGTTGTTGCCTGGTTTTTTCCTTTCTTTTTAGAAAAGGTTTGAAAATTATTTTCTGGCTGAATTATTCCTTTGGTTCAAATAACAAATATTTAAGCCAGGAATGGAAACAGCATCTTTTTATTTTTCTGAAGAGTCAAACTGTGCTAGGAGCTTTCCCCTTTTTGCCTGCCCAGTTGTAGCCTCTTCTGACGCTAAAAACTGAGCTCCTGGACTGACACTGGGAGCATCACACCCACCTCCAGACCTTGGTGGCCATTTGTCTGCCCAAGTGCAGATTTGGTGCCCTCAAAACATTTTTTAGTCAAGCCTCAAAGCAGCAAGCCATTTGATACTAGCACAGAGATCTGGATTTAAGAAGCAGGCTGCATTGGCACAAGACCCATTAACCCTAACCTGAACTGCATACACACATAGTCTAATAACAGGTTGGTGGAAAGTCTTATTCAAGCCCTGCACATGAGAATAAATTACTCCCTTGATGAATAAAAGCCATTACTTAGTATTTAGCATCATAGCAAGAAGCCTCTTCGGCCTGTTCCTAACAGAGATGTTACAGTTAATTTAGTGTAAAATTATCACCTGCTGTACAATATAACAACAAACTGCAGTCAAATAATCTCTTAATAAATGAAAATGTGTAATAAACTGTGTCAGCACCACAGAGACTTGGCAAGGCTGAATACCCTAAAGGTACCAATCCAAACAAATTCACCATACAATATATGGCCTGTGTCATTTCTGGTTCTTATCAGAGATGATTCATCTGGGAATCCTTGGCACTGAGTTTTACCTCTAAAGGCCAGGCAGTTATTACAATGATATAATTTCTGCCACATTAATTAAATATAATGCCTGTAAGCCCCTTTACAGGGGTCTATAAATTCACTGTAAGCATATGATATCGCTGGGCATACGTAAGCTACGGAACGTAATACACTGTCAACTATCCTCTGTATTACAGAGCAGGGAGAAAAGTCAAACAACCACCGTGCCAAAAACCCCACAGACCCCCAAAGGTAAGCCTAACATGGCTTCTGCCACACATTCAAAACGCACAGATACAGACAGAAACCCGGGTCTCTATCAGAGGAGGAGCCTGATGGAACCACAAGCCCGGGGTGTGAGTTGGCTGCAGCAGGCTGGAGGACAAGCAGCTGCTCTCGCTGCCTGCAGGCTGCCGGCTCCAGCCGTGGTGTACACGGGTGATAAACGCACCCCAAGTTACTGCAGCTCAGCACAGTTCCTCCGCTGGCTGCTTCTCACTGCAGGAGAGCAGTGGATACGTTAGGTGCTGCTAAAAACCTCTGTTGTTCCAATTTGCTGGAGATTCAAATGCTCCCCCAGCCAGGAAAGCAAAAGGGAAAATAAAGTCAAGCGAACAAGAGCTGGGTGACACGTCTTGCAGTCAGACAGGCCCAGACTTTGAGTAGCTTGTCAGAAGTCCAGGCTGAGCAGAAATAACAGACTTTCTGCTGCATTACGTGAGAAAGTTAAGGAGGAGCTTCCCCATCCCCACGCTGCCCTGGGAACAGGAAGGAAGGCTGCTCGGCAGGCAGGAGCAGCAGAAGTGCTGCTTGCCCAGAACTCCAGCCCAACCATTTGGAAACCATAAAGGGACCTTCAGGTTCTGCCCTTCTGTGCCCTGACCCCACTCTGGCTGCTTTAGTAAGTGTCAGGAGCTTGGTGCCCCTCAGCCATGCAGGTGAGAGGCTGTTTGCTGGCATGCAGAGCAAGTTGTCCTCTCCTGGAGCTGGCCCAGGGCATGTCTCCAGAGCCTCTGACTGCCAGCCTCTGTTCTTGGAGAGAGCTGGAGGGAGGGAGGTCTGCAGCACAGCCCGTTCACACTTTCATCCTGTACTTGTTCTTAGTTTGTTTCACATAGTTCACAAGGCAAGAGCAAGGGACAGCCGGTCACAGCTGAAAATGATGTAGGGTCAGAGCAAGACAAAGCAGGATGCAGCTACCTACCAGAAATTTTAGATACAAATCACCACCAGAAGCCTTTTTAAACACACCACCCCACACCACCACACCCACCACCCCCCCAGTCACTAGTGAAATTGTGAAAAACTGAGAAATTCTTTTTGCCTGTGTGCAGTGTTTCCTGTGCAGGCAGTCCTGACCCCATTCCCACTAACACAGCAACCCCCACGCTGTATAATAGAGTCCAACTAGAATAATGGATTCACTGGGGAAAAACTGGACGCTGACCGGCACCCCACAGCCTTCCACTGAGGGCTGCACATGGTGCAGGTCAGCACTGAATTCAGCCCTCAGATGGGCCCTGTGTAACACAGCCCTTGCTGGTACAAACAACCCAGCAATATTTCCAACCTCAGTCCAGTATCATGTGCAACAGAATGACTCTTTCAGTCTATCAGCTCACACCTTCCAAACTGCTGCCAGTGTCTTTACATACATCTTTACAGCAAGATGGCCAGCTTCTCTTTGTACAACCTGGCTGGGAGGTTGCCATGACACCACTAGAGACCCATGGGAGGTCTGGGTGCAACCACTGCGTGGGTGTGAGTGAGGATAACCACATCAACCGTCGCACACATCAAACTAGGCAGCACTGAAGCTAGAATAAGTCCCTTGCATTGCTGACAGACATCTCTCCGCTGTTAACCTGAAGGGGCTCTTCAGAGGGTGGCTCTTTTCCAAAGGTGGGACCACTCAACCTGTGGCAGATGCTGGAGGGCCTTCATGAGCAGGGCTGGAGGTATCAGTTTATTAGCATCACACCTCCATGATGGTGAAGCATCCATCCAACACAACTTCCTCTATATCCCCTCTAAAAGGCTGAGACTGAGCATTTAAAAACAAGAAATTAAAATGACAACTGGAGGAGACATCTCCTCCACCCAGCTCCCCTCCTTGGGAAACTCCATTCCCATATAAACATCTTCTATCATTAACCTTTCTGGAAAACATCCTTACCAAGCAACGAGAGCGGAGGCTTTTCCTCAAACTGAGTTAAGATGAACAAAAGATAAATACAGCATTTTTCCTCAATTACATCAAGTGGTTTTAACAGACGGGATTATCAGGATATGCCAGCACCTTCTGGCAGTGGGAAGGGGCTGTGCACTAGCAGGGCTGGTAGCTCCCAACCGCTGCCCTACCAGGGGTCTCAGCTTTGCCAGAGGCAGGCAACCCTGATGCATCTCTGCTATGGGGCTGCTGGGCAGCTGAATTGACCTGAGAGGCAAACTGAAACATAAAATGGTCTGCACTTCAGAAGCATTCTTAAAAGCATGAAAAACCTTAGCATTAACCTGATCAAAATGGTGGAAGATTCAGTATTTTGAGCAGCTTAACAGGCACATGCTGTAGCACAGCCTGTGTTCTGTCCTGCATCCCTACAGCTGCACTCACACTGGTAGAGCTAACAGCAGAAATAAAAATAAGCAGCTAGGTAAATTTTGTATTTTTTCCTTATAAGGCTGGGAACAGTTTATATGTCCATTTTTATTCATCCAGCACTTAAAAGGGATCTTGCCTGGCCAACAGTTTGAGGTGGGCAGGCTGCTGGCTATGGATCTTAGAGACAGAGCAAAGAAATGGGCCCAAGTCACCTCCAGCAGGCTTTGCTCAGAGCTGCCTGCAGGAATGGAGAAAGGGAACTGGGAAATCAAAGGCTGAACGTCATTCTTCAGCCTTTAGTTATAAAACAGATAGGGAAGCAGTCTCCCAACACTGAGACATGGTGATGCCCTGCCGCTCAAGCAGGGTAGTGGGCTCTGCCACAGCTCCCACACCACTGGGGCAGCTGGGCCCAGGTGGGTAATTCCTCTCACTTTTTCATGTGCTTTACAATGTTTTTGCAATATCTTTTGGAGTTTTTTAAATTAAAAGTTCATCTTCCAAACATACATGTGACAACTGAGCTTTCCACAACCACCATGCTCCCAGGAAACGCTGGAGAACAACCTAACCATAACCTCGCAGGGCTTTGAAAATAATTCATAAAGGCCCAAACACTTCATTCTAAAGATGGGGTAGGAATAGTAAAGGAAATGTGTTATGCAATGATTCTTGACCAGAAAACCAGAGAGGTCCTTGAGTGCACGGGAGGGAACCCTGACACCCCACGAGTGACTGTGCTCTTCACTTGGCTGCACGCATTTGCATAGGGGAGATATTTATAGCTGCTTCTCCTCTGTCAGGTGAAAACTGACAAGTCTATTGTCTGTGTCTGACACAAAGTAGAAGTTGCCAATAACGGGATGCTACAGAAAACCGTGTCACTTCCAAAACAGGCCAAGCCTGACTCAGTCTGATACCTCCAGCCATGGGCAGCTGATAGGAAACTGGGATCCAGCCACTGAACTACTGTAGTAATGAAAAGGACATCACAGCAGCGAGACTATCGATCCAGCTCACTTTGTGGTTCTCGACTGACATCTGACAGGAAGCACTGCCTGTGAACTCATCCACCACAACACAGGAAATAAAAACGTTAGAAGTGAAATCCACAGGCAGAATTTAAGGAGAGGCTGATGCCCATCACCACTCCGCTGCCCACCAGCTCACCACCCGGGTTGTAGGCTCAGTCCTTATAGGCAGCAAGGTTATATGTACATCCCCACGTCCTTCCAGTCCACTGCATCTCTCCTGCTGGCTGCTGAAACAGTGAAACCCTACAGGATCAGGAAGTTTATCGCCTATCTCACACAGCCCTCTTGGTGCCTGCTCTCTTGGAAGAAGTTCACTTTCCTCAAAACATCACCTTATTACAAAAAAATCTAATTCAGCTGTGGGAGAGAGTTTGATAATTTTTCTGAGTTTTTGGGTTTTCTTCTTTTATTTTTTCACAAGGCAAAGGCACTTTGGCATCCTATAATTGGAGAGAGAAAGGATGTGATCCATGTGGTCCAGAGACTGGAACTGCTGTTAAAGGCAGAAAAGGAGTTTCCTTATTGCATCACAGAAGGGCCACACTCTCTGTAAGGCCAGTAACTGTACTATCTGACTGCATGATCTTGCTCTGTCATTTAAGGGGACGGATGACCGCATACACTTGTATTATAGAATCACAGACTGGTTTGGGTTGGAAAGGATCTCAAAGCGCATTTTAGTTCCACCCCCCTGCCATGGGCAAAAGACACCCTCCACTAGCCCAGGTTGCCCAAAGCCCCATCCAACCTGGCCTTGAACACTGCCAGGGAGGGGGCAGCCACAGCTTCTCTGGGCAACCCATTCTTGCTGCTCTCACCAGGGTGACCATCAAGTCTCCCCTTCCAAAGATCTCCAGCCTCAGCACGTCCCTTTCATTATATTATGAAAATAGCTATTAATATGATTATTGTTACTACTGGAATTTCAGTTTGATCTGAAATTAACCTGGTTTGTTACTGAATCTTAGTACTAAGGGTTTTAATTAAAATTGAGTAAAAATAGAAGAAAACTTTGTTTCAAAGTGGGTTTTTAATTTTTGAAAAAGCATGAAACTGTTCAGCTTTAATTTTCTTTTGCTTTCAGCCATTTCAATGTCATTGAATTTTTGCCTCTTTTTTTTCTTGTGGCAGAAACCCAGCCACTCCAGTTATGAGCTGTAAAGCTAAGAAAAATAAACATGAAAAGTTTCACGTAGCCTTTATCTGTTGCCAAATTGTCTTTTGCCTGAAGCACAGTTATTATGGCAGAGATGCCCACGTAAGAAGGATTTTCGCATAACACCCATGGCCATCGCTATCACTTACGTCCTCAGACAGGACTCACTTTGCTTGTCCGCGATCACCTTGCTTGTCCGCGATCACCTTGCTTTCTGTTTTGCCCAGTCCTAGATTCTTCCTTCCCCCATCAAAGGCAAAACCCTGTTTGCACAGTGGTTTATGATGTGCAGCAAGGGCAAGAAACAGGGGCAGCTAAACAGCACCAATGATTTATGCCACCACTATTGCTGATTTAGATATTTCTGTAGGAATGGCACTTTACTCCTCATTGCACTTGGTCCAGCATGGCTGCTTGAGTGATGAAAGAGAGCAGGAGCTGGGCCTGTATTGAAGCCCCGTTATTTTGATAATGACTTCTGCTTAACAGATTTTATTTTTGTTCTTTGCTGAGTGCACGCTTCACACTGAACCCAGAGCTAATGGTTTTAAACTGAAGGAGGGGAGATTTAGGTTAGGTATGAGGAAAAAAAAAAATCTTCCCTGTGAGGGTGGTGAGGCCCTGGCACAGGCTGCCCAGAGAAGCTGTGGCTGCCCCCTCCCTAGGCAGGCTGGATGGGGCTTTGGGCAACTTGAGCTTGTGGAGAGCGTCCCTGCCCATGGCAGGGAGCTTTGAGGTCCCTTCCAACCCAAACCAGTCTGTGATTTTATCCAGAAGTGCATGAAAATGCAAAACTATACTTCAGAGGGACCCTTCCCACAAGCATCTCTGTCAGGCTACAGAGATAGTTCTCATTCTATTTAACCAAGGACCCCACTGTAGTAAGGGGAAATGGGGATGCGTTTTAAGTAATGTGAAAGCTGTTAAATATTTTCACCAGGTCTGCCAAGAATTCACATAGCTAAACTGAAGTTAATAAAAACCAAACCCACACACACTTACAAACTCCACAGCCCAGTTCCCTGGGTACCCAGTGCTGTTTTGTGCACAGTCAGCTGTCAGGTACAGGCACAGCCTGCGCTGTTCAGCCAGGAACTCTTTCTTTAATCAGATCTGAGTTTCCTCTGCCTACAGCAGCACACTGGTATTGCTGTACAAGCTGGGGAAAGACATCAACTGAGACTTTTAAACATGATACACCCGTCTAACCAGAATCATAGAGGATGGATGTTGCAGAGAGAAACCAAGAAACAGGAGAGACCTAAGTGCACCCCCAGCACGCTGCTTTCTGAGCCCCGTACCCGGTGTCAGGGCTGCAGACCCAGCACAGCCACTGCCCATCACAGCCACAGCCCATCACCAGCACCAATGGGGAAGCCCCCAGGGTGGGCCTGGGAATGAAAAACATCTTCATGGACAAGTCCTGCTCACATATGCACAGCAAGGATGTAACCCAACAGCAGCAAAACCAACAGAGAAACAGCAAAATTGTTGCCTTGGGGTTGCTACAGAGAGAGGAGGGGAGCCAAACTCAGTTTTAGCCTGCTTCGTAGGGAAAAAATCCAGTTGCAGTCTCTGCAATAAACAGCTCTGCATTCTGCTGCTGTTCCTTCACTCTTTTTCTGTTCCTTACAGACATTAGTTCTCTTTTTCTTGCTTTGACTGTCCAGGTTTTCCTCTCAGTGCAACCGTGTGCACAACTATTCTAAACCAAATTTCTCTGCTCCTGGGAGAGGAGATATAGAAAAGCACAGATTTTCCTCCCTCAGTTCATCTCTCTCCCATCCCCTTATTTTCCACAGATTTCCATTTCCCCTAATGCTAATTTTTGTCTGCTGAAAGCGTCTTTCTAAACAACTCATCCTCCTGCCCTCCCCCTCTCCCTCCCACCTCCCGTTTTCCCATCCCTGCTCCTCTCCTGCTTCAGGTTTCTTGCCTTTCATCTGGTTTCTCTCCACCAGCTGGTCTCTCCATACACACAGCTCTCCCTCCCTTGCCAGCTTCTCTTCTCTGTTCACCCTATCATCATTTTTTCCACTCATGCTAATTAGGCCCTCGGCAAACATCTTTTCTCTGCCTCCCTTCCCACTCACTCCCTTTCCATGCCTTCCTAACCCCCCTGACTTGGAATTTGCCCCATTTGCCTTTAGTACCCTGCTGGGATAGAGAGGCCACCCAGCACTTCCAGAGATCTGCACGGGCTCTGACAATCCACGTATAAACACCCTTCCTTGGAAAGCTGACCCATCCCCAGAATCACGCTATATGCATCTCTGCAACCCTGCACAGCTCAGCATCATGAGGAGCCACCATAATTACAGCTGCCCCAACCAGGGCCCACCAATTAAGAGAAAGAGGTCAAATAATTTCCAGCAGGTCGGCCTGCCGATGCTGGCTCTGCAAGCAGAGCCGTGCTGGCCACCTTCCTCCCCCAGCATCCCCAGCTCTCTGTGCACATTCCTGCACTGCAGTCCCAAATCTCAACCACCTGAGGTCAGGTAAGTGGGCCAGACTGCACCTGAAATGCCAGATATCAGGAAGGGCTGCTGAGGAGCTGTGCAGCTCTCCCTGCGGAAAGGGACAGGGCTGCACGGAAGCACTTCAGCTCTGAGCTACTATTCATGCCACTTGCCCTCAAGGACATGCCTTACAGCAGCAGCGTAACTTATAAACAGTCTTGCTCTGCATCCTGATGGCAAGTTCCCAAGTCTTCAAATAGCTCAGTCACCAACAAATTATATGATTGAGATGCCAAAACCCTGGTATCTGGGACTTCTCTAGTCAGGAAGGGAGGAGAGGAGGGCTTGCAGCTCCTGAGGAACCCATCCCACGGAAGGAGAGGTAATAGAGGTTTTGCTCTGTACTCCCCCTCTTATGTGTGTTCTTGCCAAAGCTGGCCTGGAAGAAAGTTTCCCTTCCCAAAAATGCCTTTGAGCTGCTTATCCCAGGGGTATTTGCCCCAGCATGGGATCCCCAGGCAAAGATCTCTGCAGCTGCCATAAAACAAAATGCTTGCAAAGAAAACTGGTCTGGCTCAGTGTTTTAACACCACAGTCATATCCTCTCCTCAGCAGTTCATCCGTACCACCAGAGCAGCCAAAGCCCTGCTGCCAGGCTAGACCCCACCTGTGCCCCGCACAGGAAGGTGAGCTCTCTGGCACAAGGGCAATCACCTAAAGAATTAACTCACTTCTAAAAATCATTTGAAACAAGAAAAGGAGACGTTTTTAAACTTTGAAAATACCGAGACATCATTTATATTGCCACTAACAGGAGTTCTCCAGTCCTGTTTCTCATACTGGAGAACATGGGAAGCTAACACAGGCACTGAAAGCACACACACTCAAAGCTGTTTTTTGGCCAGGGGTGCTTGTAACACCCACGTTTTGCCTCTTTCCAAGCTGCCTGTAAAGGCTATACAGGAGAGTGTATATGCCTCTTACAGGAGGAAGCTGAGGAACTGGGGGTTGCAATGTATACGTGCATGGCCAACTCCACTGAAGCAACACCCGAGGCACTGTTTGGCTAAGAACAGCCCCCAGCAGACTCACGCCTTCAGAAACCCACTGCTGCAAGCACCAGGCTGCACAGGCAGTTTGGAGGCTTTGCTCCAGCTCTTCACAGCCCCTCCTCAAACTGTGAGGAACCCACATGTAGCCAGTGGGATGGAGGACTGGAGTAAGGTTCTGCTGAACATGAGAGCTGCACAGGGACACTACTGTCCCCCCCAGCCCTGCAGAGCCTTTCCAATGACAATGAGCCACGGCAGATGCATCTCTGTGCTGCAGCTCTCCTCGCTTGGAGGAACACCCGCTTGGGATTGTTTGACCCCACATGAACCTTCTCCCTCCTCCCCCTGCCAACTGCAAATGTGTCACCAAGGGACATTGCCAGAGCCAACCCCAGTAAGAAGTCAGGTGCTTTTTATTGCAAAATCAAAAATTAGGAGGTTTGTACATAAAACTGCCTCCAAAAATTTTGACAGGGATGAAGCTATTCACATTTTTGCATCACCAAATCAAAATTATTTTTTTAATACAAAAAAGTTTCAGGTGGTTTCTTTCTCTCTCTCCCCCCTTTGATTTAAAAGTTGTGTTAGCAAACACCACGATGCAGCAGCAGTGCTGTAAGCTCCCAAAAGCCTCCTCATTAACCTCATAGCACACAGGCAAACAAATTCTAGGTGACTCCTTTAAATTGCTCTCTGCTTTTCCCTTTGCCTCCCACTCCCTGCTCCCCAGGACACTGCTTCCCCTGGGTCCACTTCCCTGAACACACAGTGGGGATAAACCCTCCAGGCTCAAGCTGTGCCCCTCTGTCTCTGGTTCATGGAGGCAGAGGGCCATCACAGCTCCTTCCCAGGTCTGGGCCAGTATTTCCCCCCTCCACAGCAGAGCTTTGTCCAGGCTAGGTTACCCGAGCACACTGGCAGCCCCCTGTGCTGCTGCCTACACAAAGTGTTGTTCCTCTGCTGGTGTTCACCAATCACAGGGTGGTACCTACATGCCCATCTCCAGTGAACATCAGCAGGTCCCTCACAGTGCAAAACTGGTGCTGGGCAGGTACAAGCACAGGGAGGCTGAACTACCCCAAGCGCTGTGGGTAGCTGGGTGCTGCGTGCTGGGGCCCTGCCGACTGAGAAGATGGGTAATTGCCAATGAACCGTGAAGCTGGAACAGGCCTGACAAACACTATCTGATCTTGCATCAAGCCAGCCGATAGAGTTTACTTGTCAGAATGTTTTAAGCCAGTTTGGACATGCGGCAGGAGCTTGTGCAGCACCAAGGCTCTGCTGCACGGGGGTTACAGAGGCAGCAATCCAGCCTCCACCAGCGGGTATTCACTGCACCAGCAAACCAAGCTCATGGGTCTCCTCTCATCCAGCTCCTGATGTTGAAGTCAGACAAACCTGCATCGTAGCACGAAGCAAAAAAGCAGCGGCACGTTTTAACTGTGCTCATTACACAGTAGCAGGAGCCTCAGCCAGCCAAAAAGGGAAAATTTTAAAGCAGCTTCAGACAGGATTAAGAGCACATATTCTAGAGATGAGGTACTGGTGTAAGAGGAAGTGATACGGACAAGACCAGCAGCCCCTTCCTCTTAACAGCAGTGATTCATCCAAGAAAGTTAACAAGTAAAGTTTTTTCTAGAAAACTAAGCTTTGTCTGCAATTATATGAAAAAAAAAAGTTTTCTTTAAAAAAAAAAACCAGTTGTTTCTAAATTTTCCATTGAGGATCAGTAGTTTCCTTGGCCACTCTTCCCAGGAAAACCTTTAGAAGTATTGAGGGGGAGGAAGGGGGGGGGGTGACAAGAGAAAGCTGTTGAAGGATGCTTGCAAGTTAATAAACAAGAATGTCTGAAGTGCTGTTCTGTGACAAAAATTTGATCACCTGATTTTCTAAGAATTTCACACTACTGTTTTGCTTTAGTGATTTTTAAGAAATTCAGGCACATTTCCAAGAAGCTGTCACACTAAACACCCTGTTCCTGAAGCAAGCCTACAATTCCCTACTCTGACATGGAAATTGCTCTTGGGGAGATGTAGGTGAGGCACAGCTTACTCTCCCATCCCACAGCCAGTGCTGGGAGGCACTGGTAACAAATGTAGGGTTCTGAGGGTCATAGCAGACCTGGAGCAGTTATCAGCCAGGAGCAGCCCTTTGTGCAGGCTCTCAGGGCTAGAAGCTCCAAAGCCCAGGTCAGCAGTGCAAGAACCAGGCATAAAGGAGTGACTCATCCTGGCCTCAGTGAAACAAGAGCAATACCTGGCCCCTGCAACAGAGCTGAGCTTTTAAAAGCACTTGTTTTCTTTACTGCACCCTAAAAAGAAGAAAAAAAATGCCGTAACACTGGCAGCCCCATGGAAGCAGGAACAGGAAGGTGAGGAGTCAAGGCTGGAGGAGGAAACACACTTGAGGAATGGATCAGGCTCCCCATGGTGGGTCTGATTCATTGCCTCCACTCCAGCTCTCCCTCTTGCTGGTGCAAATCCAGCCTGGTCCAGGCTCTTAGAAGGGAAGACGGGAATTACTCTGCACCCTTCCCCTTCAGGGCCTGCAGGCCCATCACTTACTACTGACACACTACACACCAAGCTGCTGCTGAAACATGACCCACTGGGCTGCCTCCTCCTGCTTTTACAGTACCCAGTACCGGCAGGGCTGTGGGCACTCAGCTCAGCTTCTGCCCCTGTTCTGCCACTTACCCTTTCACCTACAGGTTTTGGGCTAAGGGCTATCCTGCCCTGCCCAGCACCTCCAATTCTAAACATTAGCAGTAACAACACCCTGCCACTAGCAGACATCTGCCAGGCTTTGGTCTGTGAAAGGAGGGAAACGGGTTTTCAGGGGCCTTTGTGAGCTTCTACTACAAAAAGAAAAGGGGGATTCAAGAATCCCTTTTCCACATTCAGCAGTAAAATGTGGAGACTAAGTTGAAACATAGTGCTTTTGCCTTAGCTTGAGAGTTTGCATTTTCAGTGCAACCTTAATTACTTCTTCCAGCTGTAGGTCTTAAATAAGGCTGTCTGTCAAAAGCTTTCAGGTTGGGTTAATGGAAATTTCTGTGTAGCCAAATTTGGAGCAGATGAAATTAAAGAAAAATAAACCACAGAAGAAAAACAAAGTGACATAATGCACTGAACTGGAATTAATTTTGCATTCTTGCCAACCTTCTGAAAGGAGTCATCGAGTCCCACACGCCTGTGCCCAAGGTGCTGGGCAGAAGAGCTGCTAGTGTTAATGCAGTGAAAACCATCTACCAAAAGTTGAACAAAACCTCAAATAACTGAAGTCAAACTTCATTAAGCAACTCCTCAGTACAGCTACAGCTGCATTTTGTCATCTCCCAAGGTCAGTTTTTCTGGAGAGAATGTCAAAGTCAGCAATTCACAATTGTTTTATTGATGTGCCACCTTGAAGCAGGTTCCATGTTAAATTTAACGGGTGCAATTTCCAGCAGGGTAAGCGGCTGTTTCGGTGCATCGCCTCCCCCTTGGGCAGACCTTAGCCCTGGCTGTGTGTATCCCAGGAATTGGCTTGGGGCAGAGCCACAGGCACCCTGGGCTCCAGAGGTATTTGGCCACCAAGAGCTGCGGAAGGGGGAGGGTCCCACAGGTTCCCGGGCATCTCTCACAGTGCACTACAGCTATCCCTGGGGACAACAGACAGCCAACACATGGACTTGGACGGACCAGCAAGAATGCCAGAGCCAAGTCACTGTTGGAGCATTAGGGTCTACTACTGCAGCACATCCCACTTCCCCCAAAAAAATTTGTATGGAGAGTTGTCATGAAACCCCAAACCACATTTGGAGCCGATTAAGACTCCCTCAGGTCATCTTTCTCCTCACTGTTTTTCCCAATGGACAAGGAATGTGCTGCTTAGCCACCACAACAGTTGGGACAACATTTTGGCCCTGGAAGAAGACAACCCTCTGCAAAGGAAGGGGCATGGGAGGGATCAGCTTTCAGCCAACAAACCATATTTGAAGGCATATGCACTTCATAGCCACACTGCACAGCTTCTGGCCAGCTGCCACAGCAGCTTACCAAGTCTGCCCTTGCTATTGGCAATGCCCAAAGCTTTTCTTCAATGAAGGCACCCCATTGCCCTCACCCCTCTGGCTCAGCCAGGCCTGTGCACCCCCAGTCCTCCCTCCCACAGTCAGGCTGGTCACGTGGCTGGAGCATCCCCTGCCACCATCTCCCTCTGGGCCCATTCCTGCAGGTTCTGCTGTGCCTGATGGTGTGTGACAAGGGACAGATCATCTGCTAACTTCCAGGCCCTTAAAAAGCAAAAAGAAAAAAAACACAGCAAAACTCTTTTTCCACAGCTTTCTGGGCCCCCAGCAGAAGCCACACTCAGCACATGCTTTCAAAACAGAGTGGTATGCTATAGTAAACCTTACCCACCCAGACCAGGGAAGGAAGCCGATCCTCTTTTATGTTCAATATATTGAGTAAAATACAGCCCTTCTCCCCCAGACTCTGTGAAAACAAAGTGCCCCCTGCACCCACCTCCCCCCTACCCAAGGCAGACAAGAGAACAGACAACTCATGACAAGCGCTGTCACCTCCCACCACACTGGACAGTGCTCAAAGCACAGAGTGATCGTCCTCAACACCTCCAGGGAAGAGAAGGATGTGTCTGGAGCAGGCTCCTCCGCTCGCAGCAGGAACACGTACTTAGGCATGTCATCCATCCCCCCACCCACACAGTTTCTTTGCTGTTTCAGACACAGTCAGTGTTAATTTGGGCTTTCCCCCTGCTTTTCAGTAACATTCATTGACTGACTTCTTTCCTGTCTCTGCAAGCTCACACCAGGCAGGGTCACAGCAACGAGGGAGATGTCATCCAATGCTGGGGTCCCACTCAGGGATAAGCTGAGCCCTTTCCTCATGCCCACACCAGGCCAGGGCCCACGGCCGCCCACCGCCATCATATCCATATGTGCACGTCGTGGCATTCCCTCTTGGCTCGCTCCCGTCCCCATGCCAGATCACATTGCCCTCTAGTGGAGTTGGGTTTGTAAAAAGCCCTCAGCCGGCAGCGACCGCGGCTGGGGACACTAAACAGAAATAAAACCAAAATCCAAACCCAGCAGAGCAGCTCCCTACAGAGCTCCTCCCATGTGCGAGCAGCCGAGAAGATCCAACAGGCAGCAACCCCGGTGCACCCAACATCGAGCCATGGCAGGCATCAAAGCACCCCACTGCAAGGAGCCACTGGCTGCGTAAGAAACACCAGAGCCAAGCACCAGCCCCTCTGAGCTGCTCAGACCCACGAAGAGCAAAGCAGGCTTTACAGAGCTGATGAGCACAGTTTACAGTCGTGTCGTCCCCCCACCTCCTGACAAGGCCAGGGCCTTGTACACCCACCCAGTTCCCCCTTGCACACAGGGCTGAAGCCTGTGTTATCCACAGGCTGCTGCAGTCTGTACAAGCAAGCAACAAGAGATGCCTTCAAGAGATATCTCTCCTCTCAGGAGGGAGGAATTTACACAAACAGTTACCAAGCTCTAAAATGCAGACGTTTTTGGGAGGGAAACACTCCAACTGAGTGTTGGGGGTTAGAAATGAAGGACTCGCTATAAGCTGCTCCAGCCTGCCAGTGACCTAATTGGCACTCCAAGAGAAAAGTGAGATGAAATATCCCCACTTAGAAGATTTCAAAGCCCCTTGCATGACCCGTGAACAGAGCAGCAGCCTGCTATTTCTGAAGGAGGAGCAGTGTGACTAGGAGCTGCTGGCCTTGCTGGTGACAAGTGTGGCACTCTATGACCACAGGCTGCAG
Source organism: Porphyrio hochstetteri (assembly GCA_020800305.1). Taxonomy (NCBI): domain Eukaryota; kingdom Metazoa; phylum Chordata; class Aves; order Gruiformes; family Rallidae; genus Porphyrio; species Porphyrio hochstetteri. The sequence goes on along the minus strand of CM036908.1, from coordinate 59,533,176 downwards.
TTCAGTCCTGAGGCACAGGCAACCTCCAATGATCAGGAGAGGATGGAGCAAGCCCTTTCTCAGCAGCAGTTTCAGGGTGAATTCCTGCTGGTTCCCATGGGGCACAGTCATGAGAAAGGCATTGCCAACCACTATAAAAGCTGCCAACCCCTCCCAAGGGGAGGCAACCAGAGTTTAAATCTGGTAAAGGAGGACCAGTGTGAGATCTGATATACTCACTGCAGCAACTCTGAGTGTTTTGGCACAGTAGGTCACAACAAGAAGACAGCTCTTCCACTGCACTGGCACAAACTAGATTCTCACCAGGGCTTAGTGGAAAAACAGCACATATGAGTGGAGAATTGGGATTTCATGCTACTCCCCTGCCTAAAAAAAAAAAAAAATAGTCAAAAATTAAAAGAAACAAGGCTATTTTTGCCTTAGAGCTCAGCACAGACCAACCTTACCTTGTGGTCCCTAGTAGGTCTCACACTCATGAATGCCACCAGCCACACTAGGAACTCAGGGCCACCTTGGTTTGGGGCATTATCCCACTTCATCCCAACTTCAGGCCTTTTACAGGACACCCCCTTCTTCTGATTAAAGTTTCTGTTGCTTTGTGGTTTGGGGGGCTGGACGGTTGCCACTGCATGACTATGCTACAGAGGCATCCAGCATGAGAATTTGCTGACGGGAAGCTTATCCAAGCTCAGATGCTGACCAGAGCCTCTTGTGGCTGATGTCTGGCTCTGATACCCCCACATAAGGGTATCCCTCATGCTCTTCCTGGGGTGACTCTGGGCATTGCCAGCTGCTGGGCAGGGCAGGTTTGTGGACTGATGCGCACAGACCCTCACTTTACCCAGCCAGAAGCACCTGGTCAGGATGCAGGGCAGATTTCTATACCCCAGCAGGATGAGGAGGCAGGGACCCATGTGCAGAGGGCAGCGAGTCTTCCCCCTCTCTTGATCCACTTCAATCAGGAAGATTCACAGCCTCATAGTTAGCCAATATCCCTCCATGCAGGAGTTTCAAGTTTCCCAATGTCACCAACACACAGTGAGGATTGGCCACATGGTGTCCATAGGTGCTTTTTAGGTTCAGTGTCTACTTCTGTCCTCATTACAACCATAGCCCAGGCATGAAGGCCCTACAGGAGAGGTCCTGTCACCAGAGGAGCACACAGCTCTTGAAGGACATGCCCAGAACAGCACCAAAACCATCCAAGATGGGGCAGGAAAGGAAGGGAAAATGAGGTCAGAGCATAGGAGGTGCTCCTGGGTCAGTGCATAACAGCCAGCTGTCCCTGCCCAGAGAAGAGCTGCAGAAGCAAACAGCACTCTTTCCCCCCAATATTCCTGCTTGTGTTTCTCTGCCAACAATCAGCATTTCATAATTTCTCCTGAGAACCTGTTGACACTCGCCCAGTTCACAGGGCTAAACAGGCTCTGCACATAGGTGCAGGGCTATTTTATAAGCCATCTGTAGTATGTCTTACTGAGCTAATCCATCTTTTTATTTCAAAGGGGAGCAGACACTGTGCAGGCCACTGGACTGAAGTTCAGCACCCTTGCTTCATCCTGCTGCTGGGCAGAAGGCAGCACTAAGGTGATCCTGCAGCTGTTGGCAGGGTGTGCTACCAGACTCTACAGCACACTTCACATGCCCCTCAGACACAGACCCATCAGGCAGATCCTAATCTTCCCCACTCTTTTTTCAATTTTACTCTTATCCCTTTTCTCACACATCCACCCAAATCCTTCCACTCATGAGCCAGCAAACACTCACCAGGCAAGGACTCATTTCAAGCATCTCCCCACTTCTGACAGATCCCCTGCTGCCCAGGGCAGAGAGTATTGAAAAAATAGTATGATTTCCAACACATGCTAATAACAAAGAATAAATAATCTCTGATCTGCTCTGCTAGTGCCAGACGGGGACAGCATTTACCTTTGAATGTCCTGAGACACAGCACCCCAAAAACAAGACTTATAAGGGCTCCTGAATAGACTGAGAAGGAATTCAGCAAACTCATGCTTTTTGAGACACTGAATCTAAACTTGGAATCAAGCAATCCCCTTCCTGTTAGCCCTTAGCCACCCGCTTTCCCAGAAGTAGCTGCCTGTGTTTCCAAGATATTTGGCAACTCTTTCATCTCTTGCTCATATCATGACAACTTCTATCAGCTTCTGTTAAAGGTCTTCAAATGCAATGAAAATGCTACAGAAAGGCAGTGTCCCCTTCAATACAGGTTACCGAGGGCATAATCATCTTTTACTGACCTCACAGATAGAGAGGAAAAGTGGATTTAGTTACAAGTGCATTCTCAATAAATAAAAGCAATGAATATTTCTATGCCTAAATCAATTAAAAAGTTACAAACATTTTTTCATTATTACTAATGACAAATTCCATATGCATTTAACTGGTGCCAAGTTAGGTCTTCTAAACCATTGATAGAGCCTTATTTCATCTGATAATTAGTTACAAAATTAGTTCTTTGGGAATACCACCTCCTTGGAGGATCAGACAAGTTGAGAAAATTTCCCTCTGGAAAACCACCAGTCTAACATTCAGATTCAATTCTCTTCTAAGTTTCTGGACTGACTTTCTGGTAGTTTAAGCATAATAGTTGAAGACATTTAATAAAATACACCTCATTGTAAAGCTGAATTTATATTTTGTCTGGGTACTTGAAGGCTAGGAGTAGAAACATATTTTCCTCCCCAGCTCACTCTGAGCCCTTCCCCCTGTCTGGGATGTATCATAAGCAGCACCGTTACACTTCTAGACTAATTCTGCAGTGTGCAGGAGCTTTATAGCACCGCTCCCTGGGTGAGCACAGCTGCTCAGATACAAAGGTCTGTGCCCCAGAGCCCCACATCACCAGTGCCCTCACGTACAGCCTGTTTCCCAGCCAGGATGAAGCAACACAGTGATGTCCATCCAGTTCAAAGGGCAGAAACCCATGTCAGAGAAGTCCCTGACGCAGCCAGCACCAGGAGGGAAGAGTGGTAGGAACAGGACAAAATTCCTTTTTACACCCAAAAGCAGGGCACTGGAACAAGGTGTACAGCACTGGTGGCTGCTGGAGGAAGGGAAACCTCACCCACCAGTGCCAAGGTGCTTGCTGGTGCCCTGGCGAGAGGGAGGATTCCACTCCCTAGGGCTCTTAATCAGGCATTTAAAATAATAAATCTTATTACACTAAGTATATTACTGCTAAGCCTTCAGCTGTTAATGTTTAGCCTCTGTTGGAAGGGCTGGACCCAGCCACAAATCAGCCTAAAAGCGACACATCCAAAGTGGCAAGACGATACTTCCGAGAGAAATCATTGCTTTGGCCAGGGAGACTCAGAGCCAGGGCAGCAACTGCTGCTCCCACACATGTCACCAACACCATGGAAGCACTGACTAGTTATCATGGGGGACCTTTCAAAGATGTCCCCTGGGGCCAGCTGCCTGCAGAAATGCCTCCTCCAGCCCCATGCTGCAAAGTGTCATGTGTCATCCCCCCCACCATCCCCCCACAAGACCCACCTTCTCCTCAAGTCCCAGCTCTGAAGAATTTAGATGGCCAGGTTTCCCCATATCGGGGAGCAGCCCGCACTAGATCCACCATCATTAAGGCACACAGAGCTCTCCAACCCTTGAACATCACACAGACTCTAATTCTCCAAGCCTTGTTAACTCCCAGCCCAGCTCTTACACCCTCCAGGGAGGCAGGAGCCTACCTTCATCCTCCAAAGCAGAGAAAAGTTCCCTTGGGCACTGCTCAGCCCCCAGTAGAAAGCTTAACAGAACAAGCCTCTCTCCAGCCCACCTCCCAGGACCTCCACACTACCAATGAACATACCAGCAAAGAGACAACACCTCCCAACTCTGAAGTTCCTCCAGCTTCCTTGGATTCCTCTGTAGCCAGCCTGAATAGCTAACAACAATCACCTGAAGGCCAATCTGTAGGAGCTGTAGGCTGATGAGGGTTCTTTTCTGTCTAAATGAAAGCTTTAACCACCCACCTGGTGAGAGTTTTAGCAGTCCAGGTGGTTTCTGTGGGTACCTGGGCATTGGTGGGGTACCAATGGTTGGTGGCAAGTGAGCTGTATTGGGCCTGGGCCTGCATCCATCTAACATCCTGTGAGACCAGGCAGAAACCAAAACCACACTGGGTTGCACTCAAAACATCTATTTTTCTTTTGGTCACAGTTTTTTTAATGAGGTTTTAATATTGGTTAGCTCCTCATGTACTATTTGTTTAAAAGGGACCTTATCTTGAATATCCTATTTTTGACCTTATCAGCTGTGACCCCAGCACTTAAAGATAACACCAGGCTCAAATCATCTAATGTAAAAATCCTAAGTGATCTTGAAAACAGTGCATTTGAGAGGGCATTTTAAAGTCTTCATTTTCCTGAGATTTTCTAGGACAAAATGATAAACTAGAAGTTGAGAGCTGGAATAGAATTTCAATTAAAATAAAAACTAAGGTTTGACTCTGGTACCAGGAATGAGGACCTGGGACTCTAAAAGGATCTTTGAGTATTCGAAACCAGAACAGTATTACAAGAACCAGCTGGGCTAAAACAGTTCATCTCACTGCTTTTACAGGCAGGGTGAAAATCTATGTTTGCAAAGTGTTGCACTTGATTTAAGCACCTGACAGGAACCAAGCAAGAAAAATTCAACCCTGAAGATTTGGTTTATTGAATGTAAATAACTGGAAACAGGCTGTCTGCTGGTTCATTCAGTTTGTGATGGATTCTCTCATCGTTGTCACTTATTTGATTTCCTTCTGTTTCACAAGGGACAGAAATGACAGCATGCATGGGGAGGTCCTCAGAAGGTGTTATTCACCAGCCATTGAAAGCTGTGGAAACACTGCTGACCTCAAGCAAGGGTTACATGTAAAACACATCTGGCTTCTTGAGCTGCTGGTGGGTAGGAAATGGGCAGGTAAAATGAGATCTGTCTTGCAGAAGAAAAACAGACACACTTTCACATCACTGCATGTGGGATGTCCCTGTCCAACCTGTCCGAAGGAGCAGGCTGGAGAGCCCTCATTTACTACAAAGGTTATCCTGCACACAGCTGGTGGAAGCCAGGGGAGCTTTCCCAATGCCAAAGGCTTCCCAAAAAAGTTCTCCCAGCACATTCATGCCTTTCTCCCACCTTGAGGGAATGATGCCTGCTGGGCAGAGGCAGGCAGAGGCTGGCAAGGGCAGACATGGGCCCTAAGCCTGCTCCAGTATGCCAGGAGCAGCCTCCCTCCAGCCCCGATGAGGCAGCAGAGAAGGCTGTGTATGGACTGCTGGCCATGGGATCACCCCTGAGGAGCCTTTCCCAGGCCATTTGGGATGGCAACATTAACAATAACAGTTGAAGGCCCATTAAGTATGAGTCATGCATCTTGTGACAGCCTTTGCTCTTTGGGGACTGCACTTTAGGAAACACCATCTCCCACTGGTTCCAAACAGCCTCCAAAGCAGTGTCAACCAGTTCAGCACAGTGCACATTCCACCCTGCAACTTGCACTGGGTCTTTCTATGATTCTATGGTTTAACAGAGTTTCTTTGCCCCAAAAAGCAGAGCCCAGCCTTGCAGTAATCTCACCAATAGCTTGTTTCATACAGCCTCAGTCCTGCTAGGGACAACCAGTGCTAGAATAGGAAACCTGATGTTGAATAGCCCAGGGGCTCGCAGCCCAGATTTGAAGTACGCCCTCTCATTTCTGAGATGCTCTCTGAAACATTATCCATGGTTCATTAATATGACCTGCTCTGAGCAGCCTGCAGAGCACAAAACTCTCTTATTGGAAAAGTCCTCAGCTCTTCAAGACAAATTAGGAAACCAAACGGGATGAATGCAACAACTCCAATGAATGCAGCACTCAGCTGTGTCATCCCGTTTGAAAAGGCTGAACTAAATCCAGTGGGGAGAAAAATCTTGATTTCGCTCCTAATTTAGCATTTTAAAGACTAACATGGGATTGCACTACACAACATGCTGTTACCAAATTAGTTAACTTCAGGCCCTCCTCAGCTTGATAAGCGTTTGGATCGCTATGGCCACATTTTGGTCTTCACTGCATAAAGCTTTTGGGTGACTCCACATGAGACCAGGTGGCTGCTGTGCTCTGCAGCAGGAAAGCATAATTTCACCCTCCTATTTCTACATATTTGGGGTCAAAACTGTTTTTCTCTCCCCTTCTCTGCTCAGGCATGGAGATCTAGGCTGTTGGTGAAGACCATCTCCAGACAGGACACTGGTTCTAACAGGCCAAGGGAGACAAGACCTTCACTTTCCAGTTTCCTCTTCACTTTCTTTTTGTTGTTTCTCTTCTTGCTATTCCTCTCTTCAAAAGTTCCCCCAGCAACAAGACCAAATTAATACTTGCAGAGTGTTGCAGCAGACTGCAAATGCTGCTGCTCTTTGTCCTGCAGTAATTTTCATGTGACTGACTAGAATATGTACTCCTTAAATTGCAATTTGTTTTACCTTAGCTCAAATGTGGGACTTAATAAAATTATTAAGACTTTTAAAAGTGGCTAGAGAGTGCCCATTTGCTTCTGGAGAGAAGTGTGACCTCTGCTGTCACTCCCAGGGGGTGGCTGTCCTGCCCCAAGTGGGGCAGGATGGAGTCAAAGCTCTGATAAGTCTCTTTCTCTGCTCTCTTTGATCCCAGGAAGAGCTGCATTTGTAGCAGATAAGACTCAGGGTGATATCTGAAGCTGGCAGATCCATGTTGAGCTGGCAGGGAGGCAGCAGCTCATCCTGAGTGATTTCCATGTTTCCATAGGATGGAAAGGCAGCGCTGGGCACAGGGACGTGGTCCCACCAGCTGCAGAGGGACCGGCGCAGCTCTTGTTTTTGCAGATCTAATTTGTCACCTGCAAATGTCTCTTGACAGACATTACTCTGTATCTGACCTTACATGTGCACGTGTGTTCCTGTCAGTGGGTTGCTGATGTCCCTCCCTTGCTGACACTAGGCCGAACACTTTAATTTAGTCACCCAACAGCTAAGACACTACAAAGTGACCCTGAGAGGAAGTGGAAATGCCAGTCTCCAGACTGGGGGCCCCTGCCAATGTACCCCAAACACAGTGTCTCATATAGCCCAGAGCCCAAAGAGACTTTTGAGGTCAGAGACAGGACTATGTGACAAAGCCCAGCTCCCCTGTCACCCAAGACACAGGCAGCGCCCAGATTAAATCCACATTTGCATTGAGCATCTTGGCAGGCCTGTGTACTGCATGGCAAAATCTCAGCTCCAAAAGTACTAAACCTAAAGGGAGTTTAAATCCAGAGACAAAACACACTAAAATCAGGCACGATTTACAGAGCGTGTGTGCATGGGGGGGAGGTTATATTTGTCTCCCATGCACACACATTTGTATGCACGAACTAACCACTTCCGTGTGTAACAAAAGCTGAGATCTAAGTTAGATTTTGAGAAAAAAGAACCGCTCATATTACCCCCATTTATCATATGCAAAATCCCAGCTCAGGCTGGCTCCAAGATCCGCTTTTGCTCTGCTCTTTTCCCACCAACAACATTTTGGGGCACAACCGACCCGGTTCAGTGAAGCTGCAGAGAGACAGCCTATGCCAGGGGCAAATTCCAGGCCTGGCCTAAATGGGTGTAATTCACATTCAAATCAGTTGAATTTATGCCAGCCTGCTCCAGGACTGGCCCTGCTCCTGGAGCTTTTCTCCTGAGCTTTGTTCCCAGCCTGTCGCTGTAATGAGCACAGGCACCCAGGATTTTGGCATGGAAGTGATGCGAGGGCAGCTCTGGGGACCCCGATCAATCGCAAAGCTTTATGCTGGACTGAACTAAAATCAGTACCCAATTACTGACTCCCAAGCCTGATGAGGCCTGTGACAATCAGGAGCATTTGGGGATACATATTTATGTTCTCAGAAATGAAAACATAGGGAGTTATTAATAGACAAATCTAAAAGCATCCCTGAGACTGTGTAAGCCCTTATCATCTGACAACACTTTGCTATACCCACTGCTGGGAACGTAATCATGTACATCATCATCATCATGCACCCACCGTCGTCATCAGCAGCACGAGCTCAGCCCTGCTTTGGGGCCAGCTCAGCCTCCACAAAAGAGGCAGCACCATTTTAACCCCCCTCCAAGGCACTTCAGAGGGAATGGGTGCCGCAGCCGGGGCACGCCTGGGCAGGGCTGAATTTTGCCCTTACCCATTCAGCTGTTCCCACCTTCCTTTGGGATACATACGCCCTCTCTTCCCAGACAGACCGAGGGAAAGCCTGAATGTCATCCTCTGTTTTAGTAACAAATGTGCATGTGGGAGCAGGAGGGTGCATGCCAGTGAAGGATGCTTCTGTCCTGGTGACAATGACAAAGGAGAATCCAAACATTAACCTGTCTATTCTTACCTTGGAATAGGACATAGGACTTGGTTGGGGCTGGGAAATGGCCAGATCAGTCTCAGCTTCATGCCTACATCTTCTCAGAATGTGAACTGGGAGGCTGCAAGTACTTCTCACCACCTGCATCTGGTGGGGCCAGAGGATCAGGTAGGACTTGGCCACACAGGCCAGGTTTTCAATCCTCTGCACATCAGTATTCACCACAAGGAACAGAAATGCAACACCCTTGCCCATTTGTTATGTCTGCTTCTCTACTCCTCTGCACCCCACACCCCCACCTCGAGTTTCCCTTGAAGCTGCAGGCACAAAAGACTTTGCTTTCCAGCTCCCAGATAGCTGTTACACAAACAGAGAAGGCAGCACAAGACCATCCTTTTCAAATAACCTCTCTCAGGTCTCTGCTGTTGCTCTGTAAAGGTGGAGGTGCTGGCAGAGACCAGGCTGGGTACCAACTGCTGGAGGATGAAAGGCTGGAGAGGAAGATAGTGTAGCCAGCTGCATCCTGGTTCAAGTGCTGGCTCCCTGGCTATGGCAGGGTGCTGAACGCCTAGGGGAGAAATATTATTATTTAAAGCCAAATACCCAAAATAAATCACCAATTTTACCTTTAATTTTTTTTTTCTTCTAGAAACCTGTGAGTTCTTTAGGCAAAACATTTCTGAACATGATAAAATACAGGTATCTGCTCTGTTCTCATCCTTCAGCACGGTCATCTAGCACCCCACTGTGAAGCTCTATTTCCAGAACATCATTCTACTGTAAGGCTGCTTCAAACAGCTTAAAATTACTTACAGATTTGTAAACAATTACATATTTATGTAAGGAGAGGGATTTTTTTTTTTTAAATACACTTTTAATAAGACACTCAGAATGTGAGCTGGCTATGGTTTGGGATTTTGTTCGGTTTTATGGTGTCATTACCCATTTATTTTATGGGCTCTGGGGAGTGGAGGCTAACATTGAGAGCTTATAAAAGGTTATAAAAGAAAAGAACGAACATATTTTTCATGGCAGCTCAAATAGCCAGGCTGGAAAATTAAAAAAAAAAAAAGAAAAAGAAAAAAAATACCCCAGCGAAGCTCTTTATTCACATCTTAGCCACCACTTTTCAGCCAAAGGTAGAAAAGACACACAGAGACTGCAGTACTCGCTCAACCTGACCTCAGCATCGGGTTTTTTTCTCTCATGGCCTTTTCTCTGGAGTGCTTTGGAGAAATGCTCTCAAGGCCTTCTCTCCAACTTTAACTGCAGCCCGAGGAGCAGGGGGGCTGTGGCTGTCTCCACCTTAGGGACTGGGGCGTGTTGAGGACAGGCTGTGAATAGCCATTGCCTGCAGGCAAAAGCGAAAAGCCCCAAGCCCTGAGTTGTGGGGGTATGTGGCACCACGAAACTCCCTGTGGTTAAAGCATCACTCCTGCTGATCTCTGTCAAAGCTGCAGAGGGCTGGGCACAGATTTGCACAAACCAGGAGGTCCCTGTGACCAGAATGGATTGAGTCCCCAGCGAGCCGAAAGCCCAAACTCCTTGTGTGCAGTTGGTTGCACATCTCACATGCACCACTTCTGGCCCCTGGGTTTACAGCAAACTTCTTGAAAGCAGCGGAAACAGCTGGTGAGTAATTCATTGTGTGCCCTCCCGGTTGTACTGCAGCCTCTCCACTTGTTTGCAGGCAGGGTTATCTGTACCACCACGAGACATTCCCCCAACGCTGCTGGAAACAAAGGCTCCCTTTCTGCAGCTGTTGATGCAAAGGACTTAGAGAGGGATGCAGGAGGAGTTGGGGAAAAGAAGTGATCAGAAATGCCCCCCAGCAAGGTCCCTCCTCAAGAAGCAGAGGTACCTCCAAGCAAGGAAGGCAGCCATATCCCAGGTCTATCTGCTGGCTCTGTTCCCCTCACTGCCAAGCCTTCTCCCACCTTGCTAAGGATAACAACCCATCCTCCCACATCAGAAAGAGTACTTTTCGACTTGCTAGTGAATCTGAAGTTATGAAAATTAAAGAATCAAGCAAATTATTAAGTACAGTGAGGGAAGAAGACTCTGGGAGCATTTTGGTGGGTGAAGAGTGGGGCTGAGGACTGCAAGACGTAATGGGACAAGAACAGAGTCCCAGCAGAAGCTGGGGCTGTGCTAAAAAGATGAGTAGAAGGATGGTGCCTCTTTGAAATGTCATATCACCTGGTTACATATCACCATTGTTCATCTGGAGTTTGGTGGCACAGAGCAGTCCTGGGAGATGTGGCAACAGGGGAAGTTCTCCAAGTGGGGACCAGCCATTCCCTAGGACAGAGCCACCAGTTGGGACAGCCGTGCTGCTTGTCTTGTGCTGAGGACCACAGCCATCATGTCACTCCCAGGTCATCCTGAACTGGTAGAAAGTCATTATCCTTGCTGCACCTCCCAGTCCATAACTCACAGATAGATCTATTAGTGTCTGTAACTCACACCTTACTGCATCTTTTTGCCATCACTTGCAGGGCTTTAAATGTTGCTGGAGGCTGGCTCAGGAAATGTTTCTCCAACATGTCCTTAGATGTAATTTAAAAAAGAACAATTTTCTTAGCTGGCAATCTCAATTAGCCAGCAGCACAGAGGCTGGGAGAGATTTTGCAAGTGTTTTTTGCAGGATTGCAGTAAAAAGCTGTTTTCTCTGACGTCCCAGAAGTTTCCTGCCTGCAAGACAGGCGCAGCCACAGCTCCACACGGAGGGTGGTGTGCTCCATCTCTGGGCCGAGCTGTTTCGGGTGGGGGGCAAGAGGAGGTGAGCATGTAGCCCCACAGCTCTCCCCCAGACCGAGCCCGTCCCCCTGTGAAAGGCCGGGGGATCAGCCCATTTCCAGCCCCCCGCTGCCGGCCAGTGCTGCTCTTTGTGAGCTGCACAGATGCAGCAGGAGGGAGAGTATCAGTCTAATCCCGACAGATCTTATGCTAATTCACCAAAGAGAGTTTGAGACCATACATGGACCCTTAATCAAGTGGGAGAGACAGCAGCAAACAGGACATTTAATTATGGGAAAGAAAAACGAAGTCTTTTACCCTGCATTTGGCGTTCTCCCAACACCGAGTTAATTGTTAGGAGGGTATATTAGAAGGCAATGAAGGAGAAGATTGAAAACCCTGATTATGCCAAGGTCCTGAAAATGCCGAATTTATTGAATTTCACATGAGAAAACACAGGCTGTGCCACGCTGAGGGCTGTGCCAGCAGCTAAGAGCTCAGGGGGGTCTGTATGTGCATGTCAGAGGGGGACAAAGCACCCCAACCGCTTTGTGAGCCCCTGCCAACTGCTGGCCAAGCACCACGGCATCCTTAAAATGGGGCAGGTCAGGATACTGGGGTTGATGGCCCTGAAGCATGGGCAGACCTTAGTGTAGGTGATGCACGAGGCTGGGACATTCTTCAGGAGCACCATTGTGCTTTGGAAAAGGATCTAACCAGGTAGAGCTGGAAAGGGTGTTTCACCTGTGATTTCTGTGCAAAACATTCAGCTACATTTGCCTAAATTTGGCAAGAGCAGCAACAGCAAGCCTGAACCACTTCAGAAGGGCTGGTAGAGATGCCCGTGGGAGCATGAGAGCCATGGGGCTGGAGGAGGGGGCACTACGAGAGCACACAGTTCACAAAAATCTTCTCCAAAAAGCCTCACCACCTCCAGCAGCTCGATACTTCAGCAGGTCCTTGGGCTGTGGTGAAGCTTTAGCATCCCTCAGCATGTTTCCCTAGGACCTCTCCCAATCCTCCCTTGAACCATGTAAAATTTTAGCCGGTTTTGTTCCTGTCTGGTCACAGGCTCCAGGCAAGACTGTGTCTGGAGCTGACCTGTGGATTTAGTTATTACACCACAATCCTTGGCCAGGCACACCTCCCCTTGTCAGGTCCAAAGAAGAAAAGTGCCAATAATTGCCAATTCCTTCATGCCACTAACAACCCCGCTTGTGTTTGCTGAAGTCGGTAGAATTGACTCTGGGTTTCAGTGGAGCATACTGCTTTTTTCCCTGCCCTTTATAAATAAACATGAACCTCCCCACTGCTACATGAAATCCAGCTCCTGTTATACCTGCAGTAGCTGTGGATGTACTGCAGGGGGTAACCTTTGGCTGTGATGCACTTGCTGCTGCAGCAAGGCAGGTGCAAGGAGGCGGCTTTGCCGGAGAGGAAACCCCACCAGGAGCCCTGGTGATTTACGCCCTGGTCTTAGCTTAATCACAGCAAGATTCGGGTTTTCCTTATTTTAAATAACTTGGGGAAATAAGCCTTAAAAATAAAATAATGTATTTTTTTTAAAAGTCAGTCAGAAACTGACATCGGGGGGGGGGGGGAGGACAGCTAAAATTACTGTTCTGCTTCACTCAGATTGCATGGGTTTTGTGCCTGACCAATGTAAGGGCCCAAGTGAAATGGAATGGCTGAACGTGCCTCACAGGCACACAGCCAGACCGTCCCTGCAGAGGGGGAAGTCCAGCAGCAAACATTTTCTAGCTCCTAATGAAGTACAGCAAACCAGAGGGAACCTAAAAGGCTCATGTAACAGAGCAACACTCTTCATGCCTGCAGTCAAGGAGACGTCCCAGTTGGGCTCACACTGAGCTTTGAAGTGAACCCCAGCAGCTTCTCGAGGAGTTAAGCTAAGTGCTGAGCCAGGTCCCAAGCTGTGTCTCTGGATGGCCATCAGAGGCCATGCATCCCTCCAGGCCAGCACAAGGATGTGTCACTGAGCATTTATTCACGATGGGGGGCTCAGGGTGAAATTCTGCTGAGCTGAGGAAGCAAGAAAATTGATGGCAGATCCATCCCCAGCCGCCAAAGACACTTTGGTTTTGGTTTTGATTTATCAGAGTCTGACCCAGCTAGTGCTGAGCAGCAAGCACCAGCCAGGCCGTGTTCGCCAGCAGCTCTGCTGCCCACACCAGCACAGGAGCATTCGGCAGAGTGGGACCAGTGGCCACCAGACCTGCCATGAGATGAGACCCAGGAGCTCTGGCTCAGCCTCCCAACTCTCAGCTCTGCTGGCCTCCTGCTCTCAGTCTCCACTGCCTGTGTTACAGCATTTAGGTAAATAATTAAGTTGGGCTCTTCTTTTAATGAGTCAAGAATTAATCTCTTAAGTAAAACATCTGCTATGCCGTTTAAAAGTTGATGTATATGCTTCTCACTAAAAATACTTGGTCCTTTTTTGTGGGGATGTTTTTGGGGAAGCGATGTTCCCTGTTAAGCCCTACCTACAAACATTGTCTTCTGAGGAGCTCTCTGGGGAAGGGACTGGCTGATCATTTGCAAGGGTGCTGTTCCCCAGGGCCGTTTCCAGCGCCACTTGGTAATGCTCCAGGAGCTCTGGCAATAATTCACCCCCAAGCTGTGCATGCCCTCTGCCACACTGGATTTTCAAGAACCATGTGGGTGCTGCACCAGGCACCTGATGCGCGACCCAGGTTAGAGGGAGGAATGTGGGAGCCCACACCTATGGGCAGGTCACACCAGTGGAAATGGAGGTTAGAAAAGTGCCAAAGCCAGAGAGCAGTGAAACACAGGAGAGCAGATGCTTCATTTTGTGAGGATTGATCTGAGCAATTTGCCTTTAGTCTGCAGCAACAACCATGCCTCAGATCTCTGTTGTCCTACCGACGCAAGTGTCCCCTGAGAAACCCAGGGAGACCTCTGGATCAGAGGAAGGAAAGGTCTCAAGACAGCACAGTCTCACCAGCGGAAAAGCAACAAGACAAACTCAGGCCTTACTGCAAAAGGAAGGAGAAAAATAAATTAAAAATAAACAATTTTTAAAAAGCGGTTAAAAAAGATATTAAAACTCTCAGAGCAAAGCCACCTCATCCAGGGCACTTTTACAATGGAAGTGAGACTGGAGACTGAAGGACTGCTCTGCACATCTTCCTGTTCCCTGTAGAACAAGCGGTTTCAGTTCATCGGTGGCTGAGCTGCGGCACAGGAAAACCCACCGATGAACAAGCTGCCTTAACAGCAACGGAGCTTTATCATCTTTGTAGCTCAGCTTCTCCAGTGTCCCTAAAATACTTGTTTACAAGTGGGAAATGACTAAGAGGCCTTTGCAGAAACGAAGGCAGCTCCAGCTTCGGGAAGTTGTTGCGGCATCAGGCAGATGGAGCCGGGGAAGCCCTGTGAGAGCAGGGCTGGGAGCCAGCAGAGCAGAGCGGATGCAGCTCCATCCTCACTGCTGCTGGTGACCTGAGGAGTTCAGCTCCTGGAGTCTGGTTCAGCCCCCTGGATCCCCAGGAGCAGGCCTGAACTGCACATCCACTGCTCTGAACTCGCCTCACCTGCCCCCACAGTGCCATCCTTATGCTCTTGCTAAAATATTCCAGCCCTCTGACACACTTCATCTTTGAGAGCACAAATCAAGCATCCAGTCCCATCTTTCCCAGATGAGAAAAAGCTGGAAGTGGCAGCACCCAGAAGGCTTGCCTTGCCTTTACATTTCCACAAGCTGTCAACTCTGAAACCTAATGATGGTGCTTGGCTTGCTTCCAGGAACCACTGCCATGGGCTACGAGCTGCAGTGGGCTTGTGCCACCATCCCACGCTCCTTCCATGAAGCCCCAGCCCCTCGGAGGGAGCATCCAGCTGATCCCAAATGCATGTCACAGCATAGCCACTGCAGCATGCCGGGGACTGGAAACCTGGAAGCTCACCCCTGATGTCGGAGAAACCCACGCAGCAGAATCTTGTCTTACTCACCAGGAACAGCCCAGACACAAACCAGCACCCCTGGGGAGCCTACAGATGCCAGCAACAACTTAAGAAAAACTGCTTTTATTCTACATGACCAAGCAAAGACCTTGAACTCTTATCAGGCACTTATCACCAGGACAACAGAGGAAGGTGCTTGAACCCTGGCCAAAATGTTTTTCTTTCTGCTCCACAGAACACAGGAATTGCAAGAGCAGCTTGTCTCCAGGAGTACTTGTGCCTCAGACACAGCAGCAAGATTTCCAAGGTGAACTGATATGAAATCTTACACTGCCCATGGTCTAAACCCAATCACAAGTATAAGGGATCTCAAATGCTGACATCATTTTAAAAACCCCAACCCAATGACATTACCTCTCCCAAACACGGGCATTGCTCCAAGACCCACATCCCTTTACCACACTACTCTTAGAGTAGTTTCCTCAGTAGTTTAAGCTGAAACACCTGGCTGCAAACTGGGACACAGGCACTTCTTATTGTCATCCCCAGTTTGGGGCCTGGAGAGTGGGGCTAAAGGCTGGCAGCAACAAAGCAGAGATGTGAACAGGGGACCCCGAGTATTTTGTCTGCCTCCTGCAGCACTCCTTAGCGTGAGCTGTAAAACTCTAGAAAGTTTCATTATCCGTACACATCTGCAGCCCCACAGTAACTTGCCACGCACAGAACTTTCCTCCTGCTCGTGCTACCTGCCCTCCTACTGAATTAAGTAAAAATTCCCATTTTACTGAAGTGAAATGCAGCAGGCAGCTCTGTGTGAGGGCCAAATGGCAATGCTCCCAAGAGCCCATCAAAACCCCTTGCCCGTGACAGACCATGTTAGTGTGGGGGGGGGTATGCAGATGGGCTGTGTGGCTGGCATGGGCACGGGCCCTGCCCAGCCTCTGTGGCATGCCGTGCCATGCCATGCCATGCCATGAGCCCCAGCAGCACGAGGCTCTGGGAAAATATCTGAAGAAGCCCAAGACCTTGCCCAAGCGTGCTTCACACCTTTCTGCAGTAACCCCCCCCATGTGCACTCCAAACTTGATACTCATGTCAGCAGTGGCTGTTGCTCCAGCCTCACCGTGGGTGGCCCAGCTGCCAAGTTGGAAGGTGATGGTGAACCCAGTGAGCTCCTTCCATTCCCAGCATCCAAGCAGGGCTGCAGGAGAGGTCTGGGGAGCAGAGTAAAGGTGAAGCAGCTCACTGCAACCCCTGTGCTCCCCTCCACAGCTCAGGTGACAGGGACCAAGCCGACCTTTCTGCCACTCTTAGCAGCTGGGTTCGGGTGTTTCTCAGCCCCACTATTTATACCAGCCTTGCTATTTATACCTGGCTTGTTTTTGTCAGGCATCTCATCTCCCCGTTACCTTACATCATCTTTGTAGCCCTTTTTTTTTAAAAAAAAAAAATTGTTTACTGCTCTGGAGGCACAGTGCAAAGTGAAGATCATCACCACAGACCAGCAACACCTGGAAACATCAGCCTTCCCACTCACTCAAATGCTGGTGCAGGAGAAAAGGGAAGTCCTGGCAAGGGGAGCTACACCCCAGTCCCCCAGCCACTCACCAAGCCAGAGCCATGAAAAGGCAGACTAAGGGACAAATCTGGTCAGGCAGTTACAGTTTCAGTGCAAAAGCTGAAGTTTCAGTGCAAAAGATTCACTTCCAAATGGAGAAGCGGGTAAAAGGACACCTGGAGGAAAGAGGCATTGCCACTCAGATTTTAGGTGCCTGTATAGGCACCAAATGATCTTACTGCCTCTATGGAGAGGATAGCTACTGGGTTAGGAAAAGCAAACTGCAAACCCCCCCCCACCCCGTGAACTTGCTACAGTCTAACCTCCTGATCATTCTTGGAGTTGAAAATTTCATTAGAAAATAATTACAGAGAAACTGGAACTATTAGAGAGGCCTCCCCACCAGGCCGGGGAGGTCTCTTGGCAGCAGAGCAGGTTCAGGCAGCGCTAGGAGACTTAGGACTTTTTTTTTTTCACAAAACAAAAGGGAAGGACAGACTAAACACCACTTTGCAGCAAAAAGGCTTTTGACTGATAATCCAGCCTCATTCAGGAAAAAACCCCAGATTTCCTACTGGGATGTACATGACAGATGAACATCTGCCTGTTGAGGTGGCAGTTGCTGTTAGAGCTGACTGGTGTAACACAGCCACTTCCCACCAAAGGAAGCTCACGACAGAGCTGCCCTTTTTCCTCATCCCTGTTTGTTATTTCAACAGACTCAGCAGCAGCCAAAAGCAGAGAGAATGAACAAATGGGAATAAAAATACAAAGACATGCAAAGCACTAGGCCATTTATTTCTTTTTATCTTTCTGCTTGGCCTTATATCTATCGTGTTTTACGATTCAAATGGCAGGGGGATTTATGCAGTAAAACCAGATCAAACACAACTCTTGGGTAAACATTACACTCCATGTACCTGCTTCTAAAGAAAGGTGAGGTGGCTGCTTTGCTTTTTCTTAAATAGGAAGAGTTTGCCCTGTGATGAGCTACAAGGTCAGAACAGTTTCACTCTGAACAGTGGGGTCTGAACAGCCACACACGGCATCAAAATTAAATACACACTAATCACATGTGAACTGGGATTGTTTAGGCCTGATGGTTGAGTTGCAGAGCCCTGCTCACATCCCAGCTATAAATGCCTTGGGGGAAAAAAGGATGGTTAGGGTAACGCTGCTTGTGGCATCACAAGCATCTCCAAGGTGATGCTGCTGCAGCAGGAAGATGTCTCTCTGCCTTGCTCCAAAGAAGCTCCATCCCCCTGAACCTCATCTAGAGAAAGGGATCTACACGTCCCTGACAAGTACAGCCTGCTCCAGAAGCCAGGAGCCTGTGAGCACGCGGCTCACGCTGTGTACCTACGCATCCCCTGGCTTTATGCTGTATGCCATCTCGGCATCCCTGGCAGCTTTTCCAGGAACGAGGGTGCTGTGGCACCAGCAGTCCTGGGGCCCCGAAGCCCAGAGAACCACAGGGATCATTCAAGCCAATTATAGCACATTATAAATAGAGGATCCTGCTTGTTTTGGAACCAGCAAATAACGAGCGGCAGGTTCTGCTGCTGCAAATAGCCCGGGGAGCTGGTAAGGCCAGGCTCATGTCAGCTGGTCTGAGAAGTGCTGGGGTTAAAATAACACTGCTGGGGAGCAAGGAGGTGCCCCCCACCCTTTCCAGAAACTGGGGCAGGCAAGGCTTGGATGCCAACCATCAGTGGAGTCAGGCTCTGCTTTAGCGAAGCCTTCGTCCTGCTTACCTGCAGGAAACCAGAACATTCATCCTGCACCTTCCTCAGGTTTCTGAAGTCAGTGAACTTTAATAATCACAGCAACACTTCCACAGACAAGCAGATGCTTCTGTAATGATTTAGACATGTTCATGACATACAATACTAAAGCAGGTGACTTTTTGGGTCACTACCTATTCTTGGGGAGCCAGAGGCCAACAAATTCACCCTGAATTCCATCGGGCTCCTGCCCAGAGTGATTCCCAATGGGAAAGGCATACCATTCTCTAATTGTAAAATGCAGCATCATTTTTCTAACCTTTGAGTATTATTGATTTTTATTTTTTTTTCCAGGTGTGGAGAGAGAAATGCCAGGCGTGATGTCAGCAGGCAGCGGTACACAGCACAACTGCTCTTTCCAAAAGTGGAGCACTGAATGCCAACTGAAGCACCGGCTGGATGTTGCATGGTAAGAGACAAGCTACGCTGTGCATATTTGGGGCAAGGGAGGCGGGGGTTTGACCCCTTGAACCCTTGGGGTTTGCTCTGCCAAGGCCAGGTTGCTCTATCATTCTGATAAGGGTAATCCTATTAGGCAAACACATCAAACAAATAGTCCGTCCCGATTTCAGACCTTGTCTAGGCAAATCTAACCCTGGGTTAAAAATGTGCTGAGTGCACAGTCCTGTGGCAGGGCATGCGAGGGGCTGAGCGAGGGACAAGGGGGTCTTCTGCGCCCCAGGGCCCCAGTGCAGGCACCCTCTGAGGCTCAGGTTAATGCCTGGAAGCATCTAAAAAACTGCAATAGAACAAGTTCCTTCTCTTTCCCCTTCACTTCTTGTGGAGAAGGGGACAGATGACTCTTATGTCAGGCTGTTTTGCTTCTATATTTATGTCCTGCCTTAGGCTCACAATGTTCAGCTCAGATGCAATCCAGTCTGGTCGTATTAATACATCTGGGAAAATATTTTTAACAACCAACATCAAGCTGAAGGCCAAAATCATCTGCGGGCGCCAGGAGCTCCCTGACCCCTCTCGCCCACTTGCTTACGAAACAGAAAGGCTCCCCAAAAAGTACTTCTTTGTCTTTTAAGGTACTTCCTTGTCTTTTAAGCTTTTCCCTGTAACGTACTGGATCAAATTTAATCTCTGTCGCTGCTCTGGGAGCTTCTCTAGGTTTCCAAAAGGATGAATGTGGCTCATGTATTAGAGGTGCCAAAATCAAGGTTTCATGAGGGGTAGCCTGCAAACCTAACCAAAATAAAGAGGCTGCTGCTGACAGCCTGTGCCTCTTCCGGAGGGCTCATGAGACAGCGGCAGCCGAACGCCCTTATCACCTTGCTGCCTGCCTCACTTTTCTCTGTCAAGGAACCAGAATAAAAAGTAAGTTTCAAAGCTTTCAAAACTGGGTTATCCCACCAGCGGATACTGAGCAGCTCAACAGATCCGTGACACCATGACACCAGCTGAGCCATTTATTCGGCCTCCCTTCAGCCAGGACTGACGTTTGACAGTGGCCAACCCTCTACTTCCTCCAGAGCCAGTGGCGAGGTTTCCTTTCTGAACTAATGTGTTTCAGACCTTCATTTGGGCTCCCAAGCATCATTTGGGATGCAGATTTTTGGAAGGGTGTCACATTCGCTCAGCAGCAGCCAGGAAACAGGAGTAACAAAAGACGACTTGTTCACTTTGCTGTTTCCAAAGCAGATTTCCTTTCACGCTGTGGGGCAGGCCGGAGCTGACCTTGCAACGCAGCAGAGAAAGCAAAGCAGCTGGGGTTATGGGCAGCTCCCTGTGAAGTGATGATTCACACAAACTCAGACAAGACTGTAGCACAAAAGAAGGCTGAGGAGGAAGAAGAGGTGGGTGCTGGGCAGGACTGCAGGGGTGAGTGGTGAGAACAGGGTTTAGGGCCACGACTCCTCCCCTGGATGCAGTGATGTTGCCTGAGGGTTTCAGCTGGGAAGCTGACTCTCTGAGGCATCTTTAGTGATCCTGTTTCTCAAATAAATATTTTCCCACTTCCCAGGAAAACTGTGTCTTTAATCCACAGCAATTCGAGATTCTGAAAGGCAAGGACAGAGTGATCTGTAAGAGCTGCTGGCCAGTATGCCCTCCTGAAAAATGGAGATGGGCAAAACAGGCAGAGGAAAGGCAGGTATGTGATGGGTGTTGCAGACTCAGAGGTGGGTATAGGAGGGGTGTGCTTTCCTCTTCACATCTGATGTGCAACAGACACCTGTGGTCAGTTGCCCTCACACCAGGCAGGGAGGGGACATGCCCCTCTCCTTCTCAGGGAGGCAAAGGACGGTCTCCCTCAGCTGCCCTCCTGTCCTTGCTGCCTGCTTCCCAGCTGGGTGCTCTGGAGGCGATAGAAATAAAGGGTGAGCTCCTCGGTTGGGGAACCAGCAGCAAAGGAAATGAAACTGAAAGGTTCCTGGAGAAAATGTTTATCTAAGGCTTCCACGAGGTGTCAGCAACAGCTATTATTCACCGCAGCTACACAGAGGTGCATGGGGCTGCCAGCCACCTCTTTGCCTGACCTGTCCTCACCAAAGGCGAACAAGTCCCGTCTAGTAACTGCCAGCAGCTTTGCCTTCTTGTCTCTCCACCGGCCAGCACTGGGCCACCAGGCTCTGTCCCCTGTCCCACACAGCAGAGCAGAGGGGTCCCCACACAGAGCCAGAACCCCAAGGCCCAAACCAATATACTCATTTATTATCCCTGATCTAATGAGGTCCCATGCCTGCTTTCAAGAGAGGAGCCTGGCAGACGTTCAGAGTCAAACCTGCACACAAAGTCCTCTCACAGACTGGAGCAAAGCTCGTATCTTTCAGACTTTTTAAAAAACTTAGGGATGTTCTCCTTGCCCATCTTCCATCTCATCCTCAAAACCAGCATTAAGCATTAACCACGTGCTCACTGGCACTGCCTATTTTCATACTGCTTTTATTTACACCCACACGGTGTCCATTAAGACGATGCGCTCCTGCCCTCAACTGAATGCAAACCTCAGGAAGCAAGTGACGTCTGGTACAAGAAGCGGCAGAACTTCTCCCTTCGTTCCATTATGTGGCTGGGTTTCCGTAGCATGAAGTGGGTTTTAGTTGGTCACTGGCTGGAGAAACCAAAGGATCAACGTCCTGGAGGAGGATGAAGAAAAAAATAGCTCCAAGAGGGCACGTCATGTTACTCAGATGTGGTCGCACTGATGGAGTAATCTTTGTCATGTGCCAAGGAGCCTGTGATAAGGCCTCTCATAGTCGGATCAGTAATAAGATCAGTTACTTAATTCAAAGTGATTAAAACCAGGCTGGCCTGCGAACAAACCAGGCACATCCAGGGGGCTGCACGTAAAATATAGATCACAAAATTAAAACCTTTCTGGGCTGTCATGACCTGGGCATGCTATAAACAATTTTAGGGGTAAATGTAAAACCTTTTCTGCAGTGCAGTCCCCAGACAAGCTGTTGCATGTTTGTGACAAACAGGGGCCAGTCCCTGGGTTACCCGCTGGCTGCGAGGCCACCAGAACTCAGCATGCTCTGGGCTGTTTTTAAGCCAGTGCTGGGGCCTGAAGCACCCTGGTTGTACCCGATCCCCTCCCCTCCATAGGAGCTTGGCCCAAGAAAAACAGTCCTGTTCCCACCCCAAAGACATTAATGTCCTATGCAAAAGCCAGTTTGGCTTTTGACTACGCTGATCCCTTCCCTTTGGGCTCCGACACCACGTGGCTTACCCAGGCATGAGTGAACGGTGAGAAGAAAGGGCTGGGCAACCTGGCTTGTCACTACTCTGGACATCCAAATTGATGTCAATGTCCCAGTGGCGGCAGGGAAAGGATTTGGGACTCCTGGTCAGGCAGGGCTGTCTCCCAGAGCAGGCAGCACACAGAGACAGGTACCCCACCAGCGATGGGGTCTGGCTGCGCTGCACACAGACGAAGGGTTACAGAATTAGCTATTTTTAAACCATTTCTTTTGGTCCTGTGCTTTGGTACAAATCCTCCCTTGCCTGCAGTAATAGCATGTGACTGACAGGCGAGTGCCCTGGCAATAGCAGGGAGGGGTGGAAGCGGCTGCCTTTAATGAGTTTTCATCTGGAACCGGACCCAAGGGATGAAAGAGGATTTTCCATGCTGCGGCTGACATCCAAGACACCAGGAGCTGTGGTGGATCCACAGAGATCCTCAAATGACGAACTGCACACTGACAAACACACGGACGTCTCTCTGGCAAAGCAGCTCATGTTATCCTGATTTCTCTCACCTCGGATGTGGTTACAGAGTTTCTGAGTGTGACAGTGGCCTGCCTGGCTCACCCTCCAGCCTGCACCCCCTCACACGGGTCCCTGGGTTTTGGTGTGAGTGCTGTGTGGCAGGGAAGAAGTTACGAAGAGCACAGTTTAAGCATTGTTTCCCCGGCTGAATGGCAGTTCAGAAGAGGCGCCACAAAGGGAGCGGTTGTTCCTTGCCAGCTCCGTTCTCATGGGGGGTCAAGGGGAGGGTTGGCAGCATGCCACAGGCTCCCTCCCTGCCCCCTGAGCAGCTTCACAGAGGGCTGCAAGGAAGTGGGGCATTTCAGCACATGCCTGGCGACCCCCCTGCAGCATGCATGCACACACATCACACTGGGCCATGAAGAGCGTCGCCTCTTCCAGCAGCGATCAGCAGAAGGTGCGCTCCTGTGCCAGTGAGGGGGAGGCTGGGGAACCCCATGGATGGAGAAACCAGAGCTGTGGGCCATGAACTTGACAGCGAGTGGCATCGCCCACCTGCAGAGGGTCCGGTCATGCTTGATGGAGTGATGGAGTGATGGAGAGGGTGATGGCTGCAAGCCAGGGAGGTGCTGGGGGTCAAACACGCAGTGTGAAATTGGGAAATGTCCTGTGCCTGCCTGGGGGAGGATAGGGATGGAGCAGATCCCAGGGCTTGCCGTCAGTAGGATGGTGCCAGCCTCTGTCCAGAAACACCAATGGGGGATAGGAAGGGGGAGAGCAGAGAACTGCTATGGCCAGGCTGTGCCTTGTAGGGAGGCAGGGAGGAGTGAGGCTGTGCCCAGGTCATAGCGTGTCTGCAGCCTCCTACTCCCAGGAGTATCCCAAAGGCCGTGCACGCATCTCGCAGTGTCCCAGCGCCGTGTCCCAGGACCCCGTGCCCCCAGGTCCCTGTGTGCCCCAGACCCCGTGCCCCCGGGAGCTTTCTGCACCCCGCATGCTGGACTCCGAACCCCGGGAGCCCGTGCCCTGGGCCCCCCCTACCCCTGAATCCCATGTCCCCAGGCCCCCGCACCCTCTGTCCGCCAGGCCCCGGCACCCCGGGCCCCCTCGGCAGTCCCCGCCCCCGCCCCCGCCGGGACTCCGAGCCTACGGCCAAGTTTGTTGGAACTTTGCCTCCCGTGACGCACACGATGGTGCAGGGCCCCGTCCTCCCGGCGCAGCCAATGGGCGCCCGGGGGAGCCGGGGCGGCCGCCAATCGGCGGTGGCTGGACAGTTCCCCGGTCCTGACCGACCTTCACCGCCCGGGGCGGGGGTGGGGATAAAAGGGCCCCGCGGCGGCGCGCCGCGCTCCCGCCTCCACACTGCGGCTGCGGCGGGCAGCGGCCGGCGGCGCCAGCGGAGCGGTGAGTGCCGGGCGGCCGGGAAGGAGCCGGGAGCGGGGCGGCCGTGCGCCGCGGGGAGGGGTCCGGCGCATCGGGAGCGTTGGGTTGCCGTGCGCCGGAGGGGTTCCCGTGCGCCGTGTTCTCGTACACGGCGACACGGACGTCCTGTGCGCTGAGTGGGGGCCCTTGTGTACCGGGTTCCCTTGTACGGGGAACACGGGCGTCCTGCGCGCTGCGGCCGTTCCCGTACACCGGCGGTACGTGCGTCCCGCGCTGCGGGAGGAGGGAGCTGCGGTGTACCGGAGATACAGCCATCCTGTGCACCGAGCGCAGGCGGGTACCGTGCACCGGGTTCCTCTG
Source organism: Porphyrio hochstetteri (assembly GCA_020800305.1). Classification (NCBI taxonomy): domain Eukaryota; kingdom Metazoa; phylum Chordata; class Aves; order Gruiformes; family Rallidae; genus Porphyrio; species Porphyrio hochstetteri. Next base: position 59,508,886 of record CM036908.1, on the reverse strand, counting down.
CACCGGCGATGCGCCCGTCCCCTGCACTGGCGGGGTCGCCCGCTGCGGCTCGCTGCCCCCACCCCCGCTCCGGCGACGGTAGGGACGGGGGGACGCACCGGGGGACACGCAGCCGCACGTTACTGACCGCCCTTCCGCTCCCGCAGGTCCGGGCCTGATGCGGCCTCTGCGCGCCGGGGTGGGAGGCAGCCCCCGGCGGAGCCCGCCTGCCCGCCATGCCCTGGAGCGTCCGGTGGGTCGGCGGCCGCGGCGCCCAGTCGCAGAAGCAGTGCAAGAAATCCTCCTTCGCCTTCTACCAGGCGGTGAGGGACCTGCTGCCCGTCTGGTTCCTGGAGGACATGCGGACCATGGAGGTCTTCCACTGGGAGGATGGTGGCAAGGTGAGCGTGTACTCGCCCTCGGAGGCCCTGCTCTATGCGCTGGTGCACGACCACCAGCCCTATGCCCGGCACCTGCTGACTAAGTTCCCCCAGAGTGCCCTGGCTGTGCCCAGCCAAAGCTTCAGCTGCTGCCAGTCCTCTGCCCCACACCTGGCCATGGCCGTCCGCTACAATCGGGTCCGTGTCCTCTTCCGAATCCTCAAGACCATCCACACCTTCCCACCCAGCGACAGAACCAGCCACCTGGACCGCCGGGGCTGCAGCCGTGTGGAGGGGGGCAAGACGGCTTTGCACGTCGCCTGCGAACTGGTGCGACCCGAGTGCTTGCTCCTGCTCCTCGGGCACGGTGCGTCGCCCTGCTTGCAGGACAGTGCTGGGAACACCCCCCTCGACACCTTGCTGCAGCAGATTTCCCACAGCCCAGCAGCTAACATGCGTGCCAAGCTCCTCTGCCTCGACTGCCTCTTCTTCTTCGTGCCTCAGGACCTCCAGTTCTCAATGAAACAGCAACTGTTGGACAACCGGCAGCGGTGGCAGGACCTCCTGGGGGAGAACAGGTTCCAGTGCCTACTGGGCTTAGCTCCCCCATCACTGTTTGTTGGAGCCATGCGTGTCTTGATCAGGACCATTTCACCTGAGCATTTCCCAGAGGCTCTGGACAATCTGCCTCTCCCTCATTTCCTAAAGCCTTTGGACTTGAAACTGGAGAGCTAGAAGGGTGGTACGAGAGCCTCCTGCTCACCTGGCAGAGACAGACTGTTGTGCTGAAAGCGTATCTGCATACGAAGCTGCTAACACAGCAGCCAAGTATCTGTTTTAACTAGAACTGTATTTTTAAAAAGAATTGTATCTGGCACTTTACAATATATTTTATTTAAAGATCCCTGCAGTGAGGTGAGGTCCACACTGCATTTTATAAAAATATTCTATGGCATGTACAAATGAGGGGGTAGGGGAGAATCTATTTGTAAATACATCTAAATAAACCACTGGCAGATGTGATCAAAATACAAACCAAGCGACTGCAAAGCCTGAAGTGGCATGTGCTCTGAAAAAGCGTGCATGGGGTGGGGGAGTATCTTTTCGTTAGGATTTCCCCGTTACATAAGCCTCGCGGTCCTGGAACAGGATGACTCCTTTTTTACAGCTCTCCTAATACATCTTGGCAGGGATGTAGGGTTTTTTTTTAAAGGCACAGATGAAAACTTCCTCATCTTGTACACAAGACCAAAGAGAAGCCAGATACAATTTAAACTTCCCTAAACAAGGCTGGTAGGGATGTGCAGCTGAACAAAATCTGGTTTTAAAATATGCATAAATTCTCTCTGTCCCTCTCTGATAGCGAAGGTGTCAGGCAGAGGGCAGGAGCAGATGCATGTGCAGCCCTCTGGCAAAAGATGTTCCTGGTGGTAGGAAGCAAGGATGATCCCTGCAGCCCCTCTGGGCAGAGCAGGAGGGCCAGACTCCTTGTGCCTGACCTCCCCTATGCCCATGGGGATTCACACAGGCATGGCACTGTACCCTATAGTAGCTTTTTAGTTGGATTTGGGCCCCTCCACAGCAGGTCCCCAGCAGGATGTGTTGGTTTAGATTCAGCAGGAGCTGGTGTCCACTCTGCGTACCAGAGGAGTATCTTCACAGCTGCTCCAGATAAAAAAATGCCTTTAGGTGTAATGACCTGCCTCTAACACTTGCGTTCAGACACAGCAAAGTTCTGAGCAAAGGGTGCAGCTTCAGCTCTTTGCTCTGCAACCTTTACTCCACAGTGTTATAGGCTGCCATGTTGCTCACTTCCCCATAAAACTGGCCCTGGCCCTGCCGGAGCAAGCTCCACCAGCCCTGCAATGACAGAAACCTCCTGGGCTGCTGCAGCTTTGCCTCTCTTCTTGGAAGTCATCAGTGAAACCAGGGGTTGTTTCAGTGATTACATCTGTAGCCAGGGAGTTGTTTGCCAGTTGAACTATTTCAGCTCCATTGTTTGCTTTGGGGTCATCAAGGAACTGGTGTGCTCAGAGAGGAGAGGCCACGTTCAAGGCACAAATTTCTGTATTCATGAATTAAGTTTGGTTAGGAAAGGAAGAACCCCCCACAGCTCAGAATGAGGCACTATAAGCTGTTCATACTTTGGCAGAACAGAGTGGTAATTCATCTAAAATAATCTCCCTACTGCACGCACAATAAAAGATAAGCCATACTTCTGAAATTCGAGATGCACAGAGAGAAGATGGCTATTCTTAGACTGATGGCACTGGAAATGTTTCCTAGAAGAGTAAATGTTCCTTTTTCCCAAGAAACCAAGCTGATACGTGCGCAAACTGATCACCATGGGAAATTTAGGTCCCTAGCATAGAACATCTCTTAACTGTTCTCTTCAGCTGCTTTGTGGATAATAAAAATACAGAAATCTGAAGAACTAATCCCTCAGCTGCTTAATAAAAAAAATAACAATTAAAAATCTATGTTGCTAAATCCTTCATTCAAGTACATTTTCCCCATTGCTTCTGTAATGATGGTGTGGAAGCACATTCCAGAAAAATTAGAATCAAACCAGTCAGGTCTAACTTGCATGTGGAAAACTGTCTTGAGGTGGGGGAAGAGACAGAGCTGGGGGTGGGAGGAAGGGTTTATCAGCCATGCTGACAAAGACATAATGGGATTCAGCAGTGAGAGTCAGCTGAACTGAGTGCTGGAAGACGCTCCAGCTCCCAAGCTGTGAGGGTAATTACACATTGGAACAGCATGACAGGCTGGGCAGGACATCCTACACCTTAAAACGCACCCATTAAGAAATCCAGAATTCAAGACCAAAGCTGCCCCTGTGACCCCCTACAGCCCTTCCACCAGCCCTCCGGTCATTCAGCGTAGCAAACAGAAAGGGTCCCCTTGGTACGTTGCGACGGGTCCAAAGTCAGCTAAACCACTGTGCCCCTCCTGTTACTCTAGGACCGAAGTCAAACTTCTTGCTGAGCCCATGCTGGGCTCGCTGTGCTGAAGGTCACTGATGGACGTTGCTACGTGCAGCTCGCTAATGTTTTTGGGATGCTTAATCTGGAGAGGTGGGCAAACTACACCAGTGACTACACAGATCACTCACCCAACTGGGTCCAGCCTTGTTTTTCAAACAGAGTCACAGCTTGGAACAAGGCTGGGGCTTCTCAGCTTTGGAAACAGAAGTGCTTTGTTTACGGACCAAGCCGCAGTGGCATTAGCTTTCCTCAGACTGACTTGCCAGCGTGACTCTCCTCTGCCACCGGTGCAGCACAGCAGAGTGCAGGCTCCACAGCCCATTCAATCCTCTGTCTCTTGGCAAAGGCTGCCAGCAAAAACCCCAATTAGTGCCAGTTGCAACACCACTGGCAAGCTTAATAAAGCAAACACGGACAGACACTCAGTCTCTGCTGAAGAGGACTGCCAGTGCTGGCAGGCAGGGAGCTGGCCACAAAGCTGTGGGAGAGAAGATCCACCAAATCCGAACACCATGGGAGCACAGGGTAAGGATACGTGCTTACAAGCTTCTGTCTTACCCACACAGCTCAGTCTGAGCACACAGGGCCAATTGCCCCTCTGTAGGAAGTTCTGCTTTCAGCAGCACCAGAGGCAGCACAAAGCGCCAGCATTCCTGAAAAGCACAGTTACAGCCGGTCCCTCTAAAAAACTACTCTCTGTCATGAAAGAGTGATGAAATGTAATATTTCCCATATGTTGCTTAAGCACTTTCAAAACAAAATATTCATACACTGCCCAGCTTTTAGTACAAAGTGATTTTATTTGCTATGACAGGTAAAAAAGGCCTGAAACGCTTTCATTTGGAAAGGAAGGGGTGAGGGGAAGTATTTGGTTACTTTCATTTTTGACTCTGCAATTGACTCCTCTCTGCAGCTCCCCTTAGCATTTCAGGAGTTACAAAGTTTAACCTGTCTGGAGTCTGCTGAAGGAGTGATCTATTGTAATTTTAACTAACTCCTTTAAAAGATGCATTTGGGATCTTTAACAGTAGCATTTTACCTGAACTAAAGCAAAGGGGCATTAAGTAAAGGAGAAAAGAAGAAAAGGAAGCAGGAAACCACTGAGAACAAGACCTGCCAGGAGAGGAGGCCTTGGCTATAGGTATGGCTGCAATTACAGCCTGGTTTGAAAATGAAGTTGGAAATAGCACAGACAACGATCCAGCACGGAGGCATGGAAAAAGAAAGACTAGGAATGGGCCAGGCTGCCAGGTTTGTTTCCTAACCCGTATTTGTTTTATGTCTGGTGTACAAGTTGTATGGGTTTTTGACTTGCACTATAACAAATCTATTGACATTAGCAGATCATTGTGTGTTGCATCACCCCATCTTCAGATCAATGTTCCCAACTAGACAAACACAGCACCCAGGCCATATACTTAATATTTAAACAGCACTGTAAATCCTTGCAAACCAATTTTTGTAACACCTGTGTTAGTCACAGTACCTCCATCACTGATTGGTGTCAGCAGCTGCCTGAAGTTAGATCACCTGTTAACTCCGAGCCTGGCTTCAGTGGGCTCTCCTCCAGCTACGATGTGTGAAAAAGAAACTCTGCCTGTTATTTGCTCAGACCACATCAAGCTGTCCTCTATTACCATGCCCAAGTATCACATCTATGGTGTGATTTACTTTGCACTGATTTACTCCAGCTCTTTCCAGCGAGCAAGCACACGTGCATGTGCAGCACAAGAATGGAAAGAGCAGAACCCTCTTGCCAAACATAACTCATCAGTCATAGCACAAAATAGAAATAGTTTACAAACCAGCAATCCCTCACTGCTGCTAAATTAAATGGATCCACATTTAGCTGGGATAAAAAGTTTCCCCCTACTTGCCCTGCTGACCTCTAAAAGGAATGGTATCTGTTGCCCAGTGCTTTAGTTGATAAACAGAAAGACCACATAAATCAACAAAGCACATCTTTTAGAAGCCTCAAATGACGAGAGACTCAACACCTTTAGGAATTATTGCCCAAGTCAGAAGAGTCTAAGTCTAGTCTAAATCGTGTATGACACAGGCCAGCGATTCCCACGTTGGGCCCATCACATCTGATTGAACGGCAGCATCTGCTTCAAGTCCAACCTTATTTTATAGATGTTTAAACAGTGGAGCATCCAAGGCTCTCTGAGGAACTTGTGACCGAGCCAAATAAAGCTCCCATCCAGATGACCTCCATCTCTCATCTGTCCCTAAACCAGAAAACATCCCCTGCCATCACCCTGCCTCCTTCTTCTGTAGGAAAAATTAATCACTTCCTAATGCAGAAGCAAGAATTGGTGAGAATGGATCTGGGTCAGCAAGGAGGGAGGCACAGACCCACTTCTGAGAAGCTGGGAAGGCAGAAAGGGGCTTTGTTCTGTCCCATGCTTGGGCTTCAGCTCTGTGAGTGAGCCCTTTCCTTCAGCTCCTCGGAAGAAAGCAATGGAAGGAGGCCAAGGGGAGAGAGAGGCTTCCAGGCACTTGGCTGTGCACCTCAGCTGGGACAGGGAGCAGCTTCCAGCTCCAAGGAGGACAGCATCCTCCCTGCTGCTGAGCTCCCCAATTCCCGCCCCATTCGCTACCAGCACCCACGGCTCCTCTCCCACAGCTTCATGGCTTCGAGGGCAAATTGCCTGTCCTCCCACCTGCTGCTCAGACAGCAGTGACTGGGCAGTGTCCACAGAGCCAGACTCCGTGTGGAAGACTGGGCAGCCCCATCTTCTGTCTCAGCCAGCAAAGCTCCCCTGCCCAAAACTGTCCCTCTGCGCCTTTGTTCCAGCCCCAGTGGTAATTACTGTTTTAATGTAAGGGTGGTTTTTTGGCATCACACTCTTAATATTCAGGCTTTATTATCTAATCATTAGGGTTCTTCTTTTTAGTAGTGCCAGTAAATTATAGTAAACACATTATACTACCTCACATTCGTATTTTTAAAGTGGTGTCATTTCCCTGAGAGCGTGTGAGGCAGCATTTCACAGCAAAGCCTCAGAGGGTAAGTAATTTCTAACTCACAGTAAGAGAGAGAATGAAGTCCCTTGAGGAGCTGAGTTTTTGAACATCCCTTCCTCCAAAACCATCTGCTAGTGCTCTCTTGCCCTCTCCCACTCTGGCAATAAGGGAAGCTATCGGTGGCCAGTGACTCAAAGTGACAAGACAGAAGGGTGCAGACCCTCATACTGGTTTCAGTCCTTTGTAAGAGAAACACACAGCTGGGGCTATGGCCAGAGGCAGGCTGCACTGAAGTCCTGACCTGGTAATGACAGTGATCTGAGCAATTGCTTGTCCACCACTTCTGTGAAGAGGGGGCACATTGCTTCTTCCACTTACAACACATTTGTAGGCTCGTGCAGTGGGAGAGATACTGGTTCCTCAGGGGCCACAGAGCTTAGGAAAACTACAGAGAGCCATCTGACAACAGTCATCACAGAGCTCTCAGTACAAACATGGGGAAACACATGCCAGCAGGAAGAGTGTGGCACTCCCTCAGGTTTGCCTCCTCCTTCAGATGGCCAAGGTTTGACTCAGCTTTGGTGCCACCTCATCTTTCCTGCCAGTAGCAACACCAGGGCTGGGTGGTGAGACTGAGATTGTCCCAGCAGAAAAAACACCTGAGACAGCCCTGAGGTATGAGCTGCCAGGAGGGCAGACCAGGTGAGTCACTCACTGAGTCACTTGTTGGGTAGAGTATTTTGAAGGATAAAACTGGTTTCCTTCAAAGGGAAATGCCAGCTGCATAGCTCCAGTAGTGCATGTATCACCCAGGTTGCTTTCCCTATGGAGAACACTGGCTGTGGTGTTGGATCTCTGTACAACATGCTGGCCAGAAATGGCTGGTTCACATCCAGCAACATCATCCCAGCCTTCCCAACAGGCAACATGCTATCACCCCATCAGCCAGGGCTGTGGTACCAAGCTCCAGGTGAGTAACTCTAGGTGTATCTTGTCACAACCCTTTGCTCCAGCCAGTCTGATCTCTTGGGAGATTATAGCTTCTCCTGAGAGTTGTCACCCTGGACTGGGTGTGCTGTGGGAGACACTCCACCCTCCACTCCTTCTCTGAGGAATAAAGCCTTCTTCCTCAGCTCAGCCTGACCTGAGACTCTTGCCTGCCACTGGCCCCTTCCAGCATTGCTTACACCCCTGCTCTTGGGGTGCAGAAGGAAGCACACTACCAGCATGGTGATGAGCAAAGAACATGGCCAGATCCAAGCCCTCCTTCACTGTTGAAGAAACCTGGGATGTCCTGGCTCCCCGGTGAGATCAGACCCTGGGGACACAGAGTAGGAGGCACCCAGAGGCAGGGGAGGACAGCACAGCTGGGCAGACAGTGGTGCCCAGCACCACAGCACTTGTCTCATGAATGCCTGGAGAACCTGAGGTCCTATTTCTTTGGTACCACATGGTACCAGCTATGCTTACATGCATGCTTAGGCATGCTAGCAATGATACGCTTATGGTACTGAAGTGTTGCCCACATAATGAACAGCCAACTCACATCACATCCCCTCCCCTTACCAGTTCAGAGAGACATGGGGCAATTACAATCCCAACTTCTGAGCTGGAGCTTTTTCTCAAGTGGTATCACCAAATAATCTTATCACCAGAGGTGTCTGGCTCAATGTTGCCCTGTGGTGGCCACAGCAGTAGCCTTTAACTCCTCAAGTCTCACAGGCACTCACTCAACACAAGCCAGCTAGCAGTAGGCCTTGTCCTGCAATAGTCCACGCTGTTCCTACTAACAGGATTTTTGCTTGTACAAGCCAGGGAGTTGTCAGGCAAATGTTTCTACTGCGTGGCTAAGCCTGTTTGGGCCATAAAGAGGACCACAATCCTCTGCACTCTGCTCTAATAGCAGGACTCTGCTGTGTTACCATCCTCTTTCCACTTTTGCTGAACGATGGAAAGAGAAACAAGGGGGAGCAATTTGCCTTGCTGCCCCTGATAGAGAGGCAGGAGCTTTCCAAGCTAGAGCCAGGCAGAAGAGGGGAGGAGTAACAGAGTTTGGCTCTGCCCACCTTCAGCTCAAAAGGACAAGCTCTGCTTAGCAAATTCGTGCTTTTCAGAGGGTGCTAAGCAGCACTGAGCACTCATTTGTTAGGTGGAAGGTCCCAGCTGGTAGTCTGGGTCTGCACCTATTCACCTTTTCAGCATTTGCAGTTCATGCATGGAGAAGGGGCACTGTACTGTACCAAACTGAGGATACAGAGCTGGGAGGGTATTCGGAAGTCTTTTGTTCCAGAATCAAAAGAAGCCTTTCCTGCCTCCTGCCTGGGATTTGATGCTTTAGAAACTGGTTGCTCAGATACCAAACAAATCTTGTGTAGACTCGCTGTTAAAACAACAGCACAGAAATTTATGCAACCAACTCCCTGCTTTGGACTGGGACCTTACCAGGACCAATTCATTAATTAGGCTACACTGAAGCTTTATGCAGATCCAAACCTGACACTGATGCAGCTGACTGTAGGAGACACCCTTCCTGATGGGACATACACCACACATGCTGTTTTAATGTGGTGTTGACCACAAGTTGCTGTAAGAGCCTAGGCATTAAATATAGTGTGGCAGAAGTAATGTGTCCTAACTCTCTATTTGCTGGCATCTGTGAAGAAAAAATAGCCAATTTGGCTACCTGAGCCTATGGCTTTTAGCTCAGCTGGAAGGGGGCTGCACGCACTGTGGTAGCAAGTCATGAGCTCAGAGCCTATGGAGAACCCATATTCTTCGTGGCATCAAAACCTGAACCTCTAGCACAATGTTTGTGGCATTTTTGCCCACCTTCCCAGTCCCCTGGGCTCTGCAATGGAAAAAAAACACCTCTTAATTTTTTATTAGCTTGTTGCTCACTTTCTTATTATTGTAGGATGTACTTGTCCTGAGCATCAAGCTACTCTCAAGCCCACATCCTCACTGTAAACTCGAAGCTTGACACCCTCTTGAACTTCTGGTTAGTGGCACTGCCCCACCCCACTTGGGTTTACTCCTTTTCGGAGCAGTGTTAGGAAGCTACTGAGCACATTGAGTCTGTCAGCACCAAACCTTCACTTCCTGCCTGCCTGTCCTTCATCTACCTACAGGTAAAGACAAGTCTATTGCTGATCACCCCTTTGGAAAATGCAGCTACCACAATAAAACATGGAGAAATACGTGAGATGCCTGGCTTTGGTGAAAAAGTACAAGGTAAAGAGAAAGGGTTACACCACTCAGCTCAGATGTGTTGAAGACAAAGGCTGATACTAAATGTTATCATCCACTTGTGGATGGATCACCTCTGGGAAGAAAGATTACTGAAACTAGCACCTAGAGCTTCACAAAACATGGGTTTACTATGTAAGTCCAACCATTTTTGTCTTACAAAGCTGCCAGTTTGTTGTCATGTCAAATCACCAGTGGTGAAATGAATCAAGTCTTATGCTCTTGACACACTGGTTCTCAAAATAAAGCCAACCAACCAAACCCCTGTAGCAGGTGATGTCACATGAATGACTAGCCAGGTGGTTGCTGCCACGCCTCCCCTACAATAAAGAACAGTGTTTTCATACAGGCACCGATAAGCCCTGAATGTTCTCACATATCAACCGAAACAGCCAGAGGAGTGGTGGGTGGAAATGCAGCACCAAGTGACATCAGTGGAAGACACACATGTTCTGCACCCTCAAAAGCCCTGACTTCCTGCTAATGCCATTCAGACCGACCAAACAGGAGGCAAAAGGACACAGAGTACTGAAAAAAGTCAATCCAAGATGATGCCACCTACATAGGGAAATCAAGCAAAGCAACAAAACATTAAGTGGTGCTCAGGGATGTTCTTGTCCCTTTATAGCATTACAGGGGTTGCTCCCTTTGTCCATTCTTAAATACTTCATAGAATGGGACTGCCACCATTTCCTGACAACAGCACAACCTAATAAGCCTTATTATCAGGAAATGTTTCCTGCCATTAAGCCTGATTCTCCTTTCCTCATTCTTCTTCCACAGGTCAGAATTATTATTTTCAGTGTTCCCTGAAAACATCGTATTACCTCTACTCACCCTAGCAACCATGGATTACAGCAGGTATTCTTTAAAGGCCTCCCTCCTCAAGCCATTATCTCTGCTCAGTTCATTATCAATACTGGTGTTCTCAGAAGTTCTTTTCTGAAATCCAGGTGCTTCTAGCTGTTTGGAGGAACCTAGATGTGAACACATCAGTATCAGAGGGAAAAGAAACTATTAGCACTATGTGATGCAAAGGAGCTTCACCCCAAACCAGGACCCAAACAGCAAATACTATATAAAACTTGCCAGACAGATGCTCTGGGACTTGGCTGTCTTTTGAAATCTTTGAAAAGCTGGAGACGGACTGTTTACGATGGCATGGAGAGACAGGACAAGGGGTGATGGCTTTAAACTAAAAGAGGACAGATTTTAGATATTAGGAAGAAATATCTGTGAGGGTGGTGAGGCCCTGGCACAGGTCACCCAGAGAAGCTGTGGCTGCCCCCTCCCTGGCAGTGTTCAAGGCCAGGCTGGATGGGGCTTTGGGCAGCCTGGGCTAGTGGAGGGTGTCCCTGCCCATGGCAGGAGGTTGGAACTAGATGATCTTTGATGTCCCTTCCAACCCAAATCAGTCTGTGACTCTAAGACACACTCCTGTTTCCCAACCAGTGGCATAGAATGGTTTTCAAAGATACTTCTTACTTATCTGGACTACAGCACAGACACTGGGATAGAGAGGAAAAAAAAGGATGGTTCTTTCCCCCAGTGTTATCCATGATAAAACTTCATGAGTCACTGCCAAGACAGACAGACACTCAGTACCTGGCTATCACTTCAAACAAAGTAGATGTGTTTATTTTGCAAAATCACTTTCCTGGGATGCCTTCCAAAAACATCCTTTGCTCTGCTGAAACAAACAGAGTTGCCTCTAGAGATGTTACATGGTGAAGCCTTATATCCTGCTAATATTCCTGAAGCCACATCCAGATCTTTGTAGTGACAGCTTTGCCATGAATTTATATAGGACTAAGTATCAAAGACAAGTGTTCTAGTATTCCCTGGTTGGCTGGCTGTGTTTTCACAAAATGATTTTTCAGAATAACTAAAAGACTGTATTTTCTTCACCACAGTATGGTTATAACTGTTACCAGCACTTGAGCTGAACAGAACAACAGAATTCAGATATTGCAGATCTGCTACTGGGAAAACAATTGAATATAAGCCAAGATATACATTATACCACTGTCAATAAACAAGAACAAACTAGTATTGATAGCTGTCAGATGATTTACTCTTTCTGTGAAAGCAAGACCATGTACACATTTCTACTGCAGCAGTGTTACTCTCAAACAACTGCCCATCAGGCACTGACAAGTGGACCATATTTGGTTTACAGAAGTGTACAACTTCTGCAGTGCTTCTTATTAAAAGCTTGATGGAAAAAGCATGGGGAAAATCAGCAAGAAGTTTTTAGTGGTGACCCAGGCCACCCACTCAAGAATTTGGGGAAATCACAATTTTAAATTTAATTGTAAAACTAACAGATCAATAATGAACGATAGGAATCTTGAGTGTGGAAAGCTAATGGGATAAGGATATGCAAGTCATCTGGGTACATAGAGACAGGTCTAATGGTTGGGCACATTAGACGCTGGATTTCAGCAATACCCAGCTGAAGCTGAAAGTCACTGCAACCCATCACTCCCACAATGCTAACTTTTTAAATAGAAAACTACATGAAATTTGGTGAAATTCTGCATGAGAAAGCATGAAGGAAGATTCACTTGGAACAACTGACTATGGGATTTATGTCTGTCTTGTGCTGACACGTTTCACCTTGGCTGGCTTCAGTAACCACAGCAGGGAACCCAAGACCTGAAGCAAGAACTCCTAGAGACAGACCTGAGAAACCACGTTTGCCAAGATCTGAAAAATGTTCCTCTCACCCACCATGGAAGCTGGAAAAACTCACAAGGCAGGGAAGCATACCTAGGCTATGAGCATGGCTGTGCTGCCCAGAACAAATGCACTATGGAAGACACTGAATTCTAGGTCTTAGCAGTACAGTTCTGCAGAGACAATATTCTTTAGGTTTCTGAACCCAACAGATACCAGCCCATTCCTAAAACTGGCTTTGAGAAATCTCTGGATGTATGATTGTGAAACTTCAGGACTGTCTGAGGCATGGCATTTTCAGTAAACACTGAGCTCACCTTGCTCAGGATACTTTGAAAACCCATCTGGAAAGATACAGCATCTCTTGCCCATTATAAAAAAAATCCCAGTGAACCACCTTGTCACCTTCCATCTTGAAAGTCTCCTATTAAAATCAGGTTTAAGAAGTTACCATATTGCAAGCAGCCAGCAATGGCAAAAACCACGTGGAACAGGTTAAAGGTAACATAAAAACCTGCTGGCTCTAACTTTGGTTTGAATAAAAGTACTTAAGTAGAAGTAGCTGCTTCGCTAACTGCCCAGACCTCAACTCCTATCCTACAGCAACTAACAGTGACAAGATGAGGAGAAAAGAAAAAAGGTGACATGCAAAACACTCAGTATTGCTTCTGAGCAGCACTATGTCTTCCTCACAGAAATGCTCTGTATAGGTGCCATGTAATCATGTCGTTGTGCATGGAAGGACAGGAGAAAGATCTCTCCACTAAACAAAGACTAGTATGAAAGGAAGTCAGCAGTGGTTAAAAGCAACAGGACTGGGCTCTCCAACATACCTGTTGTTAGTACAAACACATATTTCAGATTGTTTTGTTGTTGTTTTACACACACACACACACCCCCCCCCCCCCCCCCCCCAAGCTGATAGTATTTTAAGTAAATGTGCCAGTTTCAGCTGGGGTAGAGTTAATTTTCTTCACAGTGGCTGGTACGGGGCTGTGGTTGGTTTTGTGCTGCAAACAGTGCTGGTGACACAGGGATGTTCCAGTCACTGCTGATCAGGGCTTACACAGAGCCAAGGCCCTTGCTGCTCCTCACCCCACCCCACCAGCGAGTAGGCTGGGGGTGCACAAGGGGCTGGGAGGGGACATTTCCAGGACAGCTGACCCCAACTGCACAGAGGGATATCCCACACCATATGGCATCATGCTCAGCATATAGAGCTGGGGGAGAAACAGGAAGGGGGATGTTTGGAGTGATGGGGATGTTTATCTTTCCAAGTCACCGTTAGGTGTGATGGAGTCCTGCTTTCCTGGGGATGACTGAACACCTGCCTGCTCCTGGGATGTGGGGAATGAATTCCTGGCTTTGCTTTGTTTATGTGTGTGGCTTCTGCTTTACCTGGTAAACTGTTTATCTCAATTAATGAGTTTTGTCTTTTACTCTTCCCATCCTTTCCCCCATCCCACCGGAGGTGAGGGAGTGAGCAGTGGCTGTGTGGGATTTAGCTGCCAGCTCGGGTTAAACCACAACAGTAACCAGCTAATTAGACCTGAAGTCCTATAGATCTCTTACACAGGTACCCATGGCACCAGTGTTAATATTTAACATACGATATTTAGTATCACAGCATTATTATTACAGGAATTACAATGTGAATTAACAGTGCTAACTAAACCTGTTATTTCCAAGTGTTACACTGATCACTTACCATGTTCTCCTTCACTTAACAGGACTGAGTTTCACCACAGCACCATGGAACGAAGCACAGCCCCGCCGCTTCACGTCTGCTATTCCCAGCTTGGAGCGCTGAGCGTGGCTCACGGAGGGAACAGACTATAGCCCATCTGTTGAGGCAGAGAACTGATTTAGCCAGGCAAGCGTGGGAGCTGAGCAAGTAAAATCTCAGTCATCCTAGCACTTACCCTACTTACTTTGCACTTCCCATGATCAGCTGGCTGGTCTGTTCCCTGTAACAACCAGGGATTGTGGGGTTTCTTGCTGGCAGTTGCAGTTTTCCCCCTGCAGCTCAAGCAAATTCATTCTTTTTTGTACAGCCTGCTGCTAGGTGGCCAGGCACACGTGCCAGGCGGTCTGCTGGGGGCTGCCCTGGAACTTTCCTCAGTGCCTTTTATTTTTTTCTGAGAGGGGTCTAATTAAAGCTTCGTGCTTTAACAGACATGAGGCCTAAACCCCTTCTCTGCTCCATATACAAGATACCCATGCACACTCCTAACAGCTCCTCCTAGCAAAGGCTCTCCATGCTGATCAGACCACAGGCCTGCTGAATCTAAATCAAGTACACAGTTGCCTTGTGCAAATTCAGGATGGTAATTGCAGGCTGTTAACACAATTCTATACACATCCTCAGGTATCAGGGAATCACAGGCAACAAAAATCAGTATATTTTAGTCATTTCTGAGGGCCAAGAAAGGACATTTCTCAGTTTGGAGGATTTAGTATTTTTGGTTTGGTTTATTACCACCATGTTAGATTTTAGAGAACAGAAATCAAAGCTTTCATATACATGTGTGTGTATATACACTCCACATTCCCTAAGAACATAAAGTTTCTCAAAACAAATCTTTTTTTTTTTCTATGGTGTTTTCTTTCCCCTGCACCTGCATCAAGCAGGATTTTAACTTTATGGTTAATATACCGACTTTGATAGACCTATTCAAATTGATTAGGAGTCAGATAAACTCAAAGACCAAAGGAATCATAACAGTAATTTCACCTAGCTTCCAGTTTGATACCAGCCACAGTATTATCTACAACAATTCTTTTATCCAGATATTTTAATCTTTATCTGTGGAGCTCTGGCTGTAATAATTCACAAAAGATAATGATTACAACTCAACTTTCATTTTCCAGTACTTAAAGTCCAGTCCTCTATATTACAAGTTCTCTTCTGTTCTGCTGATGTGAGAGTGGTTATTTTTAACGACAATAACTCATTATCAAACAATCAGGGAGATCTACTTTGTTTGGCAAGGGATATATCTGCTTTCTTTGCTGGCTACTTGCCACCGTAATGCTATTTTCAACATGCAACTTTCACTTTCGGGAAGACTCAGAGGAATAAAGCCTGCATCTCAGATTCTACAGCTAGAAATCCTCAGTCCAGATCTCATCTCTCTGCTCCTGACAGTAGGGATGGGATGTGGACAGGGCTGGTTAATGTAAAGACTGAAGACTAAAGATATTTACCAAGGCAACAAGGAGATTCTCCATATCTTCAGGTATGACTCATGTTGTTGTAATTGCTAAATAACAAGGCCAAGCCATGGGCATACAGACACTTGAATTTCAAGCCTTTACACTCAGAACAGCATTTACTGCAAAGTTGTCCCAAAGTTATTCCTTGAAATCTACCCAGAACTCTAGCAGAAACAACTAGCAACAGCTCACTCATTCCAGGGAGTTTAAAGAAAGAAATGAAAATAACAGCCAGAATGTCAGGCTAGTCTGGCTTAACCCACAAGTGGGCTTGAGATAATTGACACGACTCATCTACTGAGAAGTGACGTGGAGGAATTACATGGTTCAGACCTTCTGATGTTCATGTATCTGCAGGGGAGAAGAGGGGATTCTTGTCCATCCCATCAAAGGAAGTTTGGAATAAATGTGACTCTGTACCTGTATAAATAAAGCTATGTTTAGACAGTGACACAAGTCCATAATTAAGTGTTCCTCACTATAATTTTCTTAGCAGTAACAGCGTTTCTTAACAACAGTTCTACTGTCTAGCTTGTGCAACTGATTATTTTCTTTGACACCTGTTAAAGACTTTCTTTGGGCCATTTAACATGATTCTATTTCTTTTTATTGCCACAAAACAAAGACAAACAAGAGTTACTTAAACATCTAAAATGGATGTTTCACATCAACTCACCGAAGTCATCTGTGACATAAGGATTACTCCTGCATAAATGGGCTGGTGCTGTAAGGAGACTACAATTTCCCTGCAAGAGCCAGCAGCAGCAGCTGAACCAGTTTGTCAAGATAAAAGCTATGATAATTAGCAAGGACATTGCCATCTGAATCTAAACAGGATTCCTGGGGCTGGAAGTGGGTTTAAGTGTCAGAAGTGCCATTAATCATTGCTATGCCTTCTTGTGTGAAATGCACAGGTCGAAATTCTGTCAGGAAACAGTCGTCCCCTCTAGGAATTGAAGCCAAGGTGCTCTCTTGGAGCCACAGCTGCAATTACAGTTAAAGGCCAGAAATGAAGGAAGTCTTCAGATGAGCTCAGACATCTTAAAATGCAAGGAAGGATGCAGTTACACCACATGGTACAGTCACCTATTTTCTCCTTGAGCATCTTCTAGCTGTGACTGCACATGCATATCCCTCTCTGAGAGCTAAAATATTTAACACACAAGTGCAATTTTTGTTTAGCCTGTAAGGAAAGAAACTTGTTTACTTCCATTACAGCAAGAACATAATGATATGGAGGCAATAAATTGAATATTAAAATATGAGAAACGTTTAATTGTCTTTGCTTAGAAGATGACCACTGTGGTGTGACAAACCTGTCAATTAAAAAAAGTATGAAATGAACTTTACAACATTCAGGTCTTTACATTCCTGTTACCATATTGTCTGAGGTAATAGTAGGGGAAGGATTTCATAAGCAAGTCCATCTTCCACATCAAGACATTTTCCAGACACAGAGAACTCGTGAATTGTACAGATGAGTCTTACCACAGTAATTTATTTCTTAAAAATCTAGTTTATTGCACTTGTCTCAAAGCACAAACAAAACCAAAAACCTAAATACAGAAATAAAAGTAAAAACCCCATCCTAATTTAATTAAAACTACCCTAAAAAGTAGTCTGGTAAGAGCTCTTGACACCAATTTAATATTAATGACCATAGCAAGGTACAGTATTATACAGTAAACAAACAACTAGCAAGCTCAAGCCATTACTAAGATGACTTTGAAAAATGTAATACAAAAGTGTCACTATTAAATAATGCCATTGTATAAGAGCATCTGGCGCTTGGGGGGCACAGAGATGTACTCATGACCCTTCTCCAAAGTGACTAACTCAGGAGCTGCCACAAGATACTTTTAAGCTGAATTTCAGCTTCTTTGGGGTCCTCAAGATACCAAGCTATGTTTGCGTAATACAGACTGGGTTACTTCACAAGCTGATTCCATTACAATCCACTGCCAGACAGGCTAAAAAAACCCTCTGGGGTAATCTCCATATACGATGAAATAGCAACGAAGCAAATATATCATCTGTAAAAGGGAAACAAATCTGTCCCCTATGTAAGACTGAAAGATCAGACTGAGAACTGACAGCCAATATCACAAGTGCTACTAAAAAAAAAAACAAACCAGTGACATAACTTGGCTCTCTCTCCAAGGATTCACATTCTCACCTTGCACCATGTTTGTTCCAAGTTTAGTGCAGTACATGCATGAATTATTCTGAAAGAGAACAGAGGTTAAAAAGAAAACACATCTTTTTCCGTTTGTATTAAGTTCTCAAAACAGAAACATCCCCACTTTTCAACTCCTGGCCTTTTCTGAAGCTGGCTCTTTTACAGTATTGGTTAGCAGCTGCTTAAAACATTTTGATGATTTGTAAGCTTAGAACAAACACAAAATAACTCCTCCGCCTACATACTGAACTCAAGTTCTCTCATCTATAGTTCTATTGCTTAAAAAAGCTGAGGTATCTTTCAAAGAAGATTTAGATTTTAAAGAAAAATAAACTGCAATGATTAACTTAGGTTACTTCCCAGTTCATCACATACCTCTGCTGTGACATCTGTTTAGTATAAGACACTTCAAAACGTAGCTAACATAGCTAAAAATCAGAATATTGTTAAGTATTTTCTCACAATATCACAATTTTTAATGGGATAGATAGGTAATTCTATCAATTACCATTTTTCCTTTTAATACATCTAAGTTTGGTACTCAAAACAATTCGAGTCCAAATGTTAAAGCACTGGCTGGAGGCACAAATACAGCACAACAGGAATTATGAAAGCTGCCTTGTACATTCCTGCTTTGTACTACAAACGCAGCGGTGCACCTTCTTCTTATTCCAAAGCGGGACTTACCCCTCAGAATCTGTCAGCTTCCTGATGGCTGTGTGAAATGGGCTAAAGTCCCCCTGATATTAGGCATAATCCAAACTTCTCCCTTGTGAATGAAGCCAAATTATGAACCAAATTTTGAGAAATGGAAGGCTAGTGTAGCCTTGCAGACATTTATATGGAAATGGATCAAACTAAGTTCATTTCAACACAAATACTCTTTAATCATGAAATATTTTGCCATATTTTTCCTCCATGCTGCAAGGGAAAATAATTCTAAATATAGGTACAGTAGTCGGAGAGCGTTCCCATCAGTTTGGAGTTCCAAGTACAAGAAGAAATTGAGAAATGCTTAATGTTTCTGCTGTAGAGAAATATTTAATGCAACAGAATTCCTTCTCAAAATAAGTACACATATTAGTGTGCATGCTGTTGTGAAATTGTCACTTTCATTGCTAGTAAGATTAACTTAAGTGTATTATTTCCAAAGGAACTTCTACAGTAGCACGGTATAACAATTGTAGTATGTCACACCTAAAGCATCTCTCAAGAGATACTGGAACAAACATCAGAACTCACAGCTTGGGGGTTATTTAACAGGTCAGTTTTTTGATACAAAAGTACTAATATTACAGGTCCAATATGAGAGGATTTTAGATCCAACATCCTGTACATACATCACAGAAATTCTGTCCTGTTTTTGTCACTGCTTCACAAGCTTGAGACACTTCATATCACTTCCCATTCATCTTCAAAATCATCAGGGTGAAGCAGAACAGAAGCATCATTATTTTTCTGCAAACTGTGGGAATGGCTAAAGGTCTTAGTGAGGCGCTGGAGAAGGGATCCTGAAGTACTGATCGCCCACAGTTCATCAAGAGGGGTCACTGCAAAGCATAAATTATCCATCTGTTAATTAAGGTAGTGAGTTCCAATTATAAACATTAAATAAATGATACTTGGATCTATTATAACCAAAGAAGTTTTTTACTAATGTGGTAAGAGCTGTTTCGGTGAAACTCTCACACTCAGAGCATTGAGAGCACGAAGCTCTCCCCACATATGGTTAGCCAGAGCACCACCAGGCAGAAGTCAAAGCAGGTACCACGATGTTTTGGACTGCCACACAAAACCAACTTGCCTGTTAAACGTGAGACATTTCCAGGAATCTTCTTCCAGTAGTCTCCTGCTGGATTCTTATCAGTAATGCCGTACCGACGAGCTACATCTCCATTTGGACATCGTGCCCAAACGGTCCTTGTACTTATAGCCAGCTGACAAGCCTGCAAGCCTAAAGATAATTGGACATGAAAAGTGAATAATCACAGGCCTCCTTAAATACTAAACACACTCGCAGAAAAGTTTATTAACTTAAGATGGCAAGACTATATATAACGTTTTATATATATTTACATTAACAGTAGAGCAGAACTCTCCATCATAAAAGGCCCAAAGAAATGCCCACTCTTCCAGGGCGCTTTCTAAGAAAGGATTGGCAAGAAGACAACTTAGGACTACATATTTCCTTGCAATGGATCAAGGGTAGTTGAACAGAGTAGATGCTATTTGAATCTGAGCTTCTGTCCCTGTGTAAGCAGAGTATCACCAAGCAGGCTACTAGATGCACACGAAGCACTGGTGAACAAAAAGCTTTTTAATTGCAGGCTTCTTCTCACTGTGTCTATTGACCATAAGGATATCATGCTGTGGAAACAATTTGTTATGTGGCCATAGCCACATGCAACAACCAATTAAAGGACCTTCAAAACATACTTTTGGAGCCTCTGCTGTATTTTACTACCACAAGGGGAATAATCCAACAGTTTTAATTTTTGTTTGTCTAAAAATGGTTAACATTACAGACATTGTGGACTTTTTGTTTCCTCCTCTTCACAAGAGAGCAAGTACTCTGCAACTAAAGTGCCATGCATTTCTGCAGTGAAAAATCTTTAAAAAGCAGACAGCAGCAATACACATTTAGAAAGAAACAATGAAATTTTCGTTTTATTTACAGGCAAGACAAGCATATAATTACTTAATCTAGAGCACATCCAGCACGCAGGATTAATAGAAGGATGTACAAAATAGCATCAGGTTTGTTAGCCACATCTAGATAGGAACTCATATTATATTTAAATACAAAACTCCCCACAGTGCAGTAGTCTCCTACTGCCTAAGAATACTACTTTGGCTCTAACTGAAAGGGGACAGTACTAGCTATTAATTCAGTGGCAGCAGCCTGAAATAACACACACTGGAAATTCATTTTAAAAGAAATTATGTGATTTCTCTTCAGTTAAACACATAGTGTTTTTAAGTAAAAGCAGGTCCTCTTTAGAAGATAACCCTTATCAAATACTTTACTGTACTTTTATAAATAAGGACACTTCATTGGTGAGAAAAATATCTGGCTTAAGCATTGCTATCCAATTCAAAAAGCTATGCGGTTGGGGGAACCAAACAGAAAACCAACACTGAGAAAATGGCAGAAAGAACAAGGAACTGATGCATTAATTTTTACCTGGTACATGTTCCCAGTCAGTGCCTACTGGCATTTCATCTGTAATTCCAACTCGTACGTGGACATTCCATTTGCTATCAATTGCCCACAACATCTGATCATTTGGACTTGAATGAATGCTGACCAAGTTGATTCCTACCGGCTATAAAAATTAAGCACAGCATTTAAACTTTGTACTACTGTATCTTTGTACTATTCTATCACTTGCTTTTCACAGAAGTATGCAAGTAAAATATTTACCAGATACTAAAGACAGGAAGAAATTTAAATCACATTTTGGTTATAAATTGTACAGAATTACCAATTCTCAAAAAAGTCAATTCCTTCCTAAATAAAAAAGGAACATGAATGAATGTCACCCAAAGTTACTCCTAAAGATACTATTATTAATCTCGGATGCTGAACGTTAAATAATAGTATCTGATTAGCCACTGTTATTCCAATGAAGTACAGTTTCAATTCCAAGTTGAAGAGGGAACTCTTCCATTGAAATGCACAAAGTGCAATATTTTCCTCTTGCCTTCCCAAAGGTTCTCCTAACATAACAAAATCTGCACTTTATATCTAAACATATACAAGCAGTGCATTTTTACAGTGTGAATGTCTCCTTTTTGCAATGAAACACTGATCTGCCTTCTTCCCTGTACTCCATTCTTCATGAACATGACCCCAGAACTCGTTGCAGGCCACCGCAGTACCAGAGCAGCCCCACTGCAGGACAGTATCCACAACCCTATCTGTTGGCAAGCCCAAGTGAAACTCACTTCCCATTCTGCTCCCAGGCAAGTCCTTCCTCAACCTGCTTCTGTGGAGATTTGACTTCATTAGTGTTCAAAATCAGTGTTACTGACCACAGTGTTTTATGGACAGCAACAAGATGGTCATTTTGTAGCAAAATGTATCACACCAACAGGTTTAGTGAACATAAAAACCCCACATACTTTAAATAAAACACAGATAAGAAATTTTTTTTTCTCCACATCACCCTAATAAAGACACTGAAAATGACATTAAGATGCCCTAAAATATGTCATCACCTCACAAAGCAGCAGTGCCTTTCTTGCTTTAGCATGATAGGCATTAATTTGTATTTCCAGTGTGATAAACACAAGAGCAATCAGCTCTCTGCATATATAAGACTACGAATACAGAAGCATAACCTACATGTGTATATAAGCACACAGTCCTGTCCCAGGTGTGCCTTCTGTGTATATAACAGTTACCTGCTTCGGTTTTGCTTTTATAACTCTGGTGCCAACAAGTGTCTGACCCAGCTATAACCAAGTGTGAGCTGCATCACCAAATCAATCCTGTCTATTCATGTTGCAAGGCCTTTGACAGCCCACCTTCTCATGTTTGTGCTCTCATTAGGTACTTGTCCTCAGTTGAAGCTTCAGGCTGACAGAGGCTTGATGAAGCGTTTACCTCTGGTCATAGTAAATTCACAATGGTTGCTGCATCTTGAACACTTACAGTAAGCAACATTGCCTTGAAGTACTGACTATATGGAATGTATAACTGCCTAGCTATTATGCAGTTGATATTCTGCCATATTACAAAAACTAAACTACTGTATCACAAAAACAGAAAAACAAAAAACCAAACACAGCCAACAAACGCCCTCCAATATCACAACAAAACCAAAACACCACAGACCCGTTACAACTCTTTCCTCTGGTCTTGCCGGCTCTTCACTGATGTTAGTCTCAATCCTGGGCCTGTTTCTCCCCTCCATTTTTATTTGCTTCTTTCTATGGCTACTTTGGCTCTTCTGTTTCCTCAAGTTTCCCTACCTCCCTGGATATTTCACTTTCAGTTCCTCTTCCCTTTTCAGGTGCTTAGCTCTTTCTGATAAACTCAGAGGAATAAAACAAGCCTCTCTCACTGCAAAGGATCCAGGGAATACACTGAGGGCAGCACCCAATGCTCTGAACAGACCCCTCCCTCCCCTGCAGCTTCCTGCTATGAAACAGGCAGTAAAGGACACAACTGACTGGACAGTTAGCAATCTGATTGTAGATAGCAGCTTTTGGCACAAAACAGTGGCAAGACATTGGGAAACAAGTACAGGCAATTCTTAGAGCCTGTTGTGGGTTTTTTTGGTTTTGTGTTGGCTTTTTTTTTCCCCAGAAAGCAGCCATCTACAACAAAAAGGTGTTCTCATAGGGTAAAAAAAAGTAATTAAAATTTTTCTTGACATAACGTACCATTTTTTGTAACAACCATACTGACATCTCCTATCTCCCATTTTCACAAAGTTATAATTACCATAAGCATGCTTTAAGTACATTATAACCTGTGTAATGAGAAACTGATCTCCACAGCTGCAGTTACAGACTAGAATTCTCTCAAAGCAGTAAAAAGAGGTATCTCTGCAAATTTATAAATCTGTTGGTAACATTTCAGAGATTGCTAACTGTGAAAATTAATAAATATTTCAGTGCAGGCTTTTCTCAGCTGGTTTAACTTCCAATAACGTTCATGAGATTTATATACCTTGACTGTGAAATACATTGTACTTGTAAGTTACTGAAGAGTTTGGAATTTTAAGGAGTCTCTTGCCAGTTTTAGCCTCCCTCCTCAGATGCTGACACACAAAAACCTGTTTATAGGTTCACCCGTATTACTCATCACTGTGAGAGACTGACCTGTTCTGGAGTATTAATGCATTTGGTGTTATCTGATAAAAAAAAAAAAAAAAAATAAAATACTGTTTTCCTTTTCCTTGTGATGCCAAAAATTTCTAAACTGAAAAAATCTAAAACCAACAACCAACCAAAAAACCCACACTCTGGAGACAGGCTGTTTTAGCTAAGAACAGAATACCCTCCAGTCTTGTGCCTCTGCTATAAACCCCCAGTCGCATTCTTTTTTAATATTGAGGATTTCCCATTACAACCACGGACTGCAACATATGCTCATTATGTACTTTCCAACATTTAAAGCTATATACTGAGAGCTGTGAATATCTTTATTGTCTGCTACAAATAAAACCAATGAAAAATAGTTTGCTAGAACTCACTCACCTGATGAGAAAACAATGCTTAAGATGAAGTAAACATGAAGCAAACACTTAACCAATGAATGGTTAAATGAGTGTCTGTGCTAAACATTTAACTTAAAGTTGTCCATTAGCTTGATAGTTCTGTGCAAGTCAATTCCCTTCTTTTTTTTCAAATCACAAAGAAACCTCAGTGTAACAACTTCATTTAAACAATATTATCAAAATCCAAACTAAAAACTAATGCAGTTCCCTCACCCCCACCTACCACTCAAGAGTTTTGTCTTACTCTGCTTCATTCACAGCTGAACTCAAAACACAGCAGTTCATCCTCAAGGAGGAAAGGACAAATGCTCACACAAAATAGGCATCAGAACATCTTCCACGTCACTTTTCAGGAGCACAGAGTCCATGGATCAGCAGATCTCAACTATCTCTTTTCTGTTGATGATAACCATGATGAGGAAGACTGAACGTAACATTCTCAGTCTGTCCAAGCCCAATCCTTATTATAGTGGTATATATTATTTGGCAGCTACAAGCAGCACAAATGTTCTCACCTTCAAATACAATTCAGAAACACCTTCAGCTGGCCGAGGCACGGCTCCAAGAAGGTTACATCTGAGAGAATTCTTGCACTATCAAGCATTACATGTAAATGGGACTAATCTGACTATTTTCAGGGCTAACAGATATCCAGACCCTACTACCTGGAATAACAAAGAAAGAAGGCAACTTAGAGAGACTGTCCCTTAATTTAGGCCTATTTGCATATTATTTTCTGAGCTCCATTTGAATGAAATTTGTAAAGTGCTTTAGAAACATCAAAAAAGCACAAGTGATATAATAACAGTATTGACCACACATCAGCTCACTAAATTAAAAGCCCCTTTTTTCTCTGCAGAGAAGTTCAAGGTGATACACAAGAACAGGAAAGATTCTAGATCTGCTTAGCCTTCCTGGAAGCCTCATGTTCTTCAGTAATGCTGCCACTGAATTTTCAGAAAAAGATTATTTTTTATTGACTGAAAAACAAAAGCACAATTTTCCTCAGAGGCCTTAGAACAACAACATGACCCTTTCCCCCACTTTCTGCCTTTAGTGAATAAACAGACAAGGGCCTTAGTTGGATATCTCCAGTCTATGGCTAGCACAATCAGGAAGAAAAGGCAAAGTCAAGGGGTCAGTTCCTTGACCTCTCCTTTGTCGACTGTAAATGTTTTATTTCAAAGGTTCTTCTCACAGAAACATGGGAACGACTACAACATATGGCATCAGATCCTAGAAAAGGTCATACTGAACCCATGTGACTACTCACCATGATAAAGCTCAACAGAAATACTTTCAACTTACAAAATATTTAATACAACTGCTCCTTACAAGCAATTAAAAACACAAAAATTAATGCCATCACTTTAAAGATCATACAAACTACAGGCCTTCTCAGGTTTGCCCAACTGTCTTCTGATCGCGCTGTCTTATACTTAAGATTACAAACTGTACTGTAGTAGATAAGCTGTCCATAATTACCATAATTGTCCATATTTTTAATAACAAAATACATCCTGTAAGCCACAAGAACACTGAAAATGCACTCAGGATACAACAATTACCACTTTTTAGTTGTACTCATCCAGTGCTAAAGTTCTGACTAAGCACTGTCTCAGACAAAGCATGGTCCCCAAGTACAAGGCTATGCAATGTGTTAACTCTACTGGATAAAACCAGCAGTACTCAAGGGGTCAGAAATGAGGTCACTGACCCCTAGATTGATGATCCATTTAGTCCGGTCTCTTCTGCCTTCATTACTTCTTCACTTCATTGGACTTGTGCTAGTAGACAGAGTCCTACAGACCAGACTATTTAGCAGTTCTGCAGGAAAGGCCATTGGAGCAAGAGACATACTACAACCCAGCCTTCCAACAACCTGGGAAGGCAACTGGCACCAGGCTGGTCAGCACCTCATATGCTTACATCATCATCATAAATTAGGGAGAGAGCAGTACACCACAAGGAGGGGACTCCAAGCTCCTAATTCAAGGTTGAAGGGTCTGATGTGCCCACCAGTTATTTCAGAGCCTCTTTGACTCAGTGCAAACTTGTTGGCTCACTGAAGTTCCCTCTGCTGAGGGTACACTGTGAGTTTAGCACGCACTTTTGCTTTACAAAAGCTAAGCCCCCACTTACAGGCCTGTCAACCAAATCCAGCTCCCCACAGCTTTTAAAATGAAGCTAGCTGAAGTTCAGTGACACAAAAAAACAATGAAACCTGCACTAAACCTGAATTTTAAAAAATGCAGATGTCACTTTAATGAAAGCAAAACAATTCCCAAAACTCTTAATTTCTACTAACAAGTAATTTTTAATGACTGCCCGTCAAATTCACTTTTCAAGGACTCGTATTTATTAAATACTTCAGGTTATCACTACCTGCAAGCACGTGAACAGTCCACTGAAACCATGGCACATGCTTGCCTAAAGCAAGGCACATATCCTTTATTCATTAATTTTTACACCATTAAGTTTTTATTTTTAAATAGATTAATTCTAAAATAACTCTCAAAACTCAATGATAATTGTAGTTGCTGAATGCTAAATATGTTTCCTAATCTCTCTAGAAATTAACTAAATATATAGATGTATTAACTAAACCAAAATACAGGCACATTGTAAGAGTGCAGACGTGAAACAAATTAAAGTATGAGACTAGAAGGTTCTCCTGCCCACAATTTTTGTTTTCAGTGTATGCTAGTCTTGTCAAAAAACAAATATACCACTTTGACATTGTATTTCAAAAGGATAGAGAAGAATCATCTACTCAGCTTTCTGGGTGTACTTCATTTTGTGCACTTTTTGTGATCCGGAGCTTCTGGTGCTGATAATAATTGCTATCTAGCGCGACAGGCAACACGCACGCTTTTCTGAACCTGATAGCAATGCCTTAAAACAAATATCAGGAGGCTACGACTCCAAAGCAGAAAAACACAGTGAAATGCAGTGACAGCCGTTTTCTTAACTAGTAACAAAAAGGAGATAATAAGCACTGAGCTGAGCAAGGGAACCACGTGAGGCAATTTTAGTAAAAATGCTGGAAATGCATTTTTTTCAGTATCTGAAGCACCTTTTATGTAACTTATGATTTCTTAAGAAAGGCACACCTTTGAAGAATAGCACCTACTTGAACTTAAACACTGGTATTCTAAATCAGCCAAACGAAGTAACACAGCCACAGGAGCTCTGATCTCCTTTATTATTTGCAACCCACCTCGATGCAGCTACTCTGACTGCTGCCGAACAGGTTTCATCTACATCATCTTGAAAAGTACAGTCAGCCAGAAAAATCCTCTTCCTACTAATGTCTTCAGTAGGCTTTATGTGAATCAAGATATGTGGAACAACAGACTAGCTAGTCTGGTCTACAGACAACCAGAAGGTTTGATAACTGTATTACCTCTCCTACCTAAGCAGAATTGGACTAAAAAGAACCCAAACCAACAACAACAACAAACCCCAAACAAACAAAAAACCCCACCAAACAAACCACCTTACTTAAGATGTTTATAAATATCTTAAGTATGGGATGCAGGGGGAAATGGCCAGCCCCTTTTCAGGACAAGGGGCAGTGGCTGCAAATTGGAGCACAGGAAGTTCCTCACCAACATGCTTTTATACCGTGAGGGTGACAGAGCCCTGGGACAGGCTGCCCAGGGAGGTGGTGGAGTCTCCTTCTCTGGAGATATTCAAGACTCATCTGGACACCTATCTGTGCAATATGAGCTAGGGAGCCTGCTTTGGCAGGGGGGTTGGACCCGATGATCTCTCGAGGTCCCTTCCAACCCCTACAGTTCTGTGATTCTGTGATTCCTCTGCATCTCATCTTAGCACTCCAAAGTAAAAATCCCAGCAGCTCAAAGAGATATTTGGGCAACAGCTAGGTAATGCATGCTAGTCTGTGCTAGTGAAAACAATCAGACTTGAAAAACACAAACATGTGGATTATCCCTTAGAAAAACCAGAGCTTTCCACAGCAAATATTTTCAAAAGTAGCATGGATGATTCTGAAGTTATGAAGCATTTTCCACAGAAAACCCCTTCCCCCTGCAAATCTCCCAATCCTTGAAGATTATTTCAAACAAACTCTTCCTACATTTTGGTTTTGATTTTGGCACCTACCAAAAAAGATCTAATGGCAATATCTGATCTTGAGGAGTGTTCACCACTTCCCTCCTGTAAGTACCACTTCAGGCAAAACTGGCCTTAAGAATAGAAACCTCATTGAAAAACGCAAGCACAGGGCAGATGGCAGAGGAAGAGAGTCTCCAGACTTGCATTAAGCATTTTGTAAGATAAGCAGAATTTTATTTAAAGAGAAGAAAGGAAACAAAGAACATGACAACCATTTCTAGTAAGTCACCACTCATCCCTAAGGGACAACCAACATCCTTTGACTGAACTCAGATTAGAAAAAGTATTGAAAAGAAGTGAAATTTAGCATGCATTGGTTTTGCAGAATTACAGAGAAACCCCCCAAGTTTCAAATTATATTTTAAACTTCATAGTTTTAAAAAAATTTTTGAATGACAGTGAAAGTGTGAACTTTAATTTGTGTGTGTGTGTGTGTGAGAGAGAAAAAAATAGCTCCTCCTGGATCAATAAGCATTTTGGCTACCTTCTCTTAGCTATGATATCAAACTTAAGCTATAAAGAGACAATTACTAGGTTATTTATGGCAAGAGTTGTAAATCAAAGGTTTCTCTAACTTGAAACACACATACAGCAAGAGATCATTTTATGGCAAACTAGGTTAAGTGGAACTCTTCTGCTGAGGCCCTGGGAACGACAAAGGATCAATGAAACCCTTCTGCAGTAGTCAAACTGCAAACATCTCTTTCATCAAACCCTTTTACAGTTTGGACAAGCTATGCACATATTGGAATAAGCCTCTTGATTTAATAAAACTGCTTTTTCAATCCTTATTCTCTATGAAATTTTGTTACAAACCATTAAAGAATAGTGATTAAGAAAAATGGAAATGAATAAAATACTTAATCCATTTTTAAAGTAGGATTTATGGTTTACAAACAATACATTTGTAACTAGTGACCAATCATACTTGTCCTGATCTTTGTTTCCTTTAATCCTCTTAAATAAAGTTCTGCTTATCTGATAGATCCCTTAATGTAAATCTGAGAAAGTGGTTCTTAAGTAGCACTTGTAGGAAGGGAGCATTTCTCAAGATTGGATCTTTGTCTCTACATCTTTTTCAGAAGGTGTCAAAACCAAACTGGAAATATTGAAACAGTTCTTTTCAAAGAATTATTCAACTTCTGGGGACCTTTTAAAGAAATTAGTGGATTTTTAACTTTTGATCAACTTCTACTCCATAATAACCCAAATTAGTCTTATTAACTATGTTAATTTTATATTTGACTTTTATTTTTTTTACAAACTACCAAGAAATTTAAATATTATTTATATAGATATTATAGAGTATGTTTTTATATATATATATATATATGCATGTATATTTATGAAGATTTAGTACTCTTCAGTTTTCTGGCCTAAATAAATAGTAAATAAATTTAGTGTATATGGAGACATGCTGTAGCAGATAATTTTATTCTATATACTAACGATAGAATAAACCCACTTTGTATTTCCTGGGCTCAAAGAGTTTCATCAAATAATTTTGATCAGCTCTGTCAATGTCCTTAAAGCAGCTTCCAAAAAGCTGCTTAACTATATCATTATTTTGACCACAGAACAGAATGGATAAAGCACAGAAAATATCTACATACAAACTACTGCTGCTTAAGATATTGTAATGATATTATCAACCATTTCTGAAGCGTTGAATGAAATAAAGAGGGAAGGCAGAGAACACAAAACGGTATTTTCCATCTCTAGAGATACTGCTGTAGGGAGTTATAAAGGGAAGAGTAACAAATGAGAATGAGTTTATTATAGATGAGAAAAACATACAGCATCACAGAGCTGAACTTAAATGACATTCATTGATTTTTAGCAGGAGGTTTTACTCATCAGAACTATTGTTTCTGAATACTTCTGTGAAGTTATGTGAAGATGGATGCTGTGCAATTGCAGCACTCCTTTAAAGAGAACCAACACCATAAAAGCAGAGACTGTAGCTGCTCACAAGCTGCTCATGAGTCATGAGATCTGGGGTATGGCAAGTCATATTGGCTCTGACATTTACTAGGGAATGAAATATCCATAGTTGGTTTTAAATTACGTTATTTGAGAATGTTCCTGTACTTAAAGCAAGTGAAAGGCAATTTTGATTTCCTTCTTCAAACGGAAAATGACTGAATCGTTCACAAATACTTCTTGCAGTATTTTGGTGTTATGAAGATAAAGTGATGCAGCATGAACTGTCAAAGTCAATTAAGAGACAGATTACAGTCAGGTGCTGCTAATAAGCAAATATTGTTCACAGAATAGTCCACTTTTTAGACATCATGAAGTATTTGTTATCCAAACTCTGAGCTAGCACTTGGAAATAATTGTAAAGTTCAGGTATTTTCTTACTTTGCATTAAATCTTTGTAAAAGCATGAATGGCTGCTTCTTCAGTACTTTAATGACTTGTTTTAACATGCTGAAATAGTTTCAAACCAAGCATGTAACCCATGAGTTTTCTCCAAGTAACATTTGAATTTTTGACCTTTCATATTGATTCATTAAATTTGCAAGGAAAGAGAATAACACTGCTCTGGGTATCAGGTGGTTATAATTTTGGGAGACAACATCATTCAGCTTCCTCAATAAGCTAACAGGAAATAATTTTATTTTCAACCTTGTCCAAATAAAGACTTTCTATGTATGAAAGTCACTGCTAAATAATGAGCCACAACAAATTCTAATTTCTTGTAAACACCTTTGTGCCAAGTAGTTTAACTTACTTCAGAAGTGGAGTAGGGAATGCACTTAGACAAAATAGCACAGAAACAGCTTTTTGGGCTATTTTCCTAGATAGACAGATCTTTGATAAGAAGATACTGCAGCAGTTCAATTCTCTTTCTCTTGACAAACTCAGTTTAAGTAGAACACACACTAGAATGTGTCGCCGCCTTTTTAAAGGGCACTACTCTTATGAAAGACATCCTCACTGACATCCTCAGTCTCCTCTTCCTGTTGCCCTAACCCCTGCTAGCAGGCAAAAAATGGCACAGGTTTCATCAGAAAGACTCACTTGCAGCACACAAGGAATGAGCAGTGTAACATAGCCCTTGTTGCAACCGATATGGTACTTATTGATCTGTCTGACATTCTGTAAAACAAGGTGCCATTTCTCCAGGTTTGACTGACCACATTCCTAGCACAGAAGAACAAGTCTAACCAGTGCTGTGCACACCGATGGGATGCAAATCTGCAGTTTCATTTCCCTGTTTCCCTGCCCTTCTTTGCTGTTACACCCTGAGATTCACAGGAGCTAATAATTGGCTCACCAGAGATAAGCAGAACTAAAAGCAAATTATGTAAAAACCAAATAAACTATTGCAACTCTGCTGCCAGATTGACTTTTGTTTCTTAATACACCCTTTCAAAAGTACCACACATTTCAAAATCTTCAAGAGAAATTCTGTAACTTTATAAAATGTAAATCAAGTATGCAAACACATCCAGCGTTACTATGCTAGATCAGCAGACAGTTCAAGCGATTTCGTGCCAAGGAGCAAAGAATGAAATCAGTAGTCAGAGGTCAGCTGAGTTACAGCAGTTCCAACCCACAGCATAGAAATTACACATTTCATAGCTCTACTTGCAAAGTATTAGAGCAGCAACTAGAGCAAGCACTGAGGTTTAAGAAGATATTCAAAAGAAACCAGACAGTGAAGAAACATATTTTATCCAGTCTCTGCATTCAGAAAGGTGCATCTAGGTACTTTAGAAGACTTCTTTCCACTCTGTATCCTTTCTACCTGCCAGCTGGGAGGATCAAAGTTTGCCCATTCCAGGAACAAGGAAGAAGAGCTGTGATTGTACTGCTAACTTACTAACCACTGGATGATAAGAAAAGTCCCTAAATCCAGGCACAGCACCCTGGCAAGCATCCCAGACTCACAAGGGTAAGCATAAAGGAAGAGGGAGGCAGGCACTTCAGCACCATGCCACTTGAGCTGAGCTCTCACACCCTCCGCTCTGTGCTTTTTGCCATCCAGCATCTTGGCTAGCGTACAACAAGTACTCAGTATATGGTTCAAGGCTGCATTCCACTACATGCCTATAAAGCTGCTGTGTTATGAGAAGAGTAAACTTTCATTAAGGATAGAAAGAAAAAAGTAAACAAAAATTAAACCCACTTTTGAAAAAGATTGTTAAAAAGTTATTGGAACAGTTAGATGACTTTGGGATGCCTTATGGAGATAAGGCAGCATATTCGGGGTACATTATACAGATTCTGGGGTTTTTGGTGGGTGAGGGTTTTTTAAATTTAGTTGGGAGAGAAATCCTGCAGAACTGAAATGTGAGACAAAGCTTTAAGCTACACATTTAAAATCTGTCTCTATTGCTCTTCATGAGTATTAAAAGTATTCTCTCTCAAATACAGAGAGCTAAACTATTGGATTATGAAGAACTGTAAGAATTTTACCTGTATAGGTGGCTCAATCATTATCCACGCAGGCAGCATCAAGCTTGGGTTAAGAGGTTGAGTTCCTACACGGAAATAGATGCCACCACTGGTGTCACAGGCCCAAACATGCTGATTTCCACAGGTCAAGCTGATGAGCTTTACAGCACCTAGTAACAAAGCAACTATTAGCAGTCTGGCATTTTCCTTTTAAATTCAACTAATAAAGGGAACTTTTATTTAGACTTGATACTCGAGCGATAAAAAAAATCACTGTATACAATGAATAAAGTAACAGGTAGCATACATAAGGTATTTATCTTTTAAATCTAAAAATAAATGTTCCAGTCATTGCATACTGCAATTTCTAAAACATACTAAAACTACATTGTTTAAAAAAAAAAATTCAAAAGCAGGGAAATATTCTGTGACAAATGTTATCAATGCCTAGACAAACTTTCACATGACATAATGTGAACTTTTCTCTGTAGCTGGCTGTGCTTGTAGACTTTGAAAGCTGTTGATCTGCTAATACATTCAGCAAAGAACATTCCTAATGCTACCAGCACTTTAAAAGTATGAGAGCATATGGATTAAACATTTCAGTGTTAACATACCAGTGTCACATCTGTAAATAAGGGAGCTGATTTTCAAATGCATTTATATTCAACAGTGTACATATTTATTACATGTATCTTAAAAGCACAGAAGTATTTAACCCTATATAAGCCAACACAATAAAAGCAAAGCTGCCAAATAAGTATGTTCTGGAATTTTGGGATGGTTTTTGTTTTGTTTTGTTTTAGCCCCAGACCAAATCGCACCCATCAATCTTGCTATAAAAAAAATATGCAAAGATAGTAGAAAAGTGTACCTGATATTTTAGCCTGAAAAGAACTGCTACTTAACTAGAACTCTTATGCTTTCACATTCATTTAAAAATAGCCACCATGCGATGTACCATACATAACATTTGATTATTTTTTTTCCCCCTCTCCCAGTGTTAGGACAACACAATGGTAAATAATGGAAAACATGTTCCACAGAAAGAGGGACCCAAACAGTACAGATACACTACAGAAGGAATGCTCTGGTCTGGCTCCAAACTAAAGACTCTAAAAATAGGCCTCACTGGTTAATTGAACATGCCAGCACTGCTTGGGATATCCCATTCTTGGTAACAGTTCTCTCTCCAGTAATGTGAAATCTGGCAACAAATCCTTGTCAAGTGCATCATAAACAGCATTCTTTACAGAGGGGGGTTGCAATTTTATCCCCAAGAGTGCAAGTCTAAAGCATTTATTTCTGCAGCAGGCAATATTCCCTGTCATTAAGGCTGTTGCTGGGGGAAAGAACAGGGAACAACAGGACCACAAAACTTTATCTTTTAGTTATCAGTAATAGTAAACAAATCTCCTCATTAACCAAAATAATTTACCTTTCTAAGTCAAAGGATTCCAAATTAATAATTCATCTCACCCCAAAATCTCCTTCGATCATGCAGCTGCACATTAAAAACAAATGACAAAACTATACACAAAAACTTCTACTGCTTTGGATAACAACATCCAGAGTAACTTTGTATTGAAGGCAGGGGCTTGACATTCAGCTACAAAGTCAAAATTTTACTTAAACCCTTATTATTCCTTCTAACATAAAAGTATGACTCAAATTACGTCTTTGCCACATGATGTCTCAGCTGGTGTAATGTTCTGATCCAAACAAGCATCAGCACACTCAAACATGGAATCACATATCACCTACTCAGCACAGCTCATATTATTTACATCTACAGTACAACTTGATATTCAAAAATCCAGTCCTTCTATAAATGTTTTGGGGTTTCTCCCTCCTCCCACTTTCTGTTTTCATCTTAGGAGAAGGTCATGCCAACCACATTCATCCACTGTTTACAAGTAGCAGCATGATTCAGAGGCATTGTTTATTGTTGAAACCTAAAGGTCATTCTACTGTGTTTAGAAACCTTGATACTGACAGTGTATAGTGAACCGTAATCAAAATAGCTTCCTAGATACTATACCCAGTACATAGTGTAAAGGCAAAAGGAAGAACTACCAGTCCAGGAGCTGGACTTGCTGATCCTTATGGGTCCCTTCTAACTCAGTATATTCTATGATTCTATGAACATAATATGAGTAATTTCAACATTCACCAATTACACAGATTTCCTTTATGAATCCTTTGAGTTTTGCAGACAATAGCAAGAAGGTACTTCTTATTTCCGTCAAACAGTTATTATCTAAACTGCTGGAAAGCGATGGCATAACAGGAAAAAGTTTCAAACTCTGCTAAGCAAGATGAGGAGGAGAGTGTGGACAAACCTGTCTTGTTGATCAGCGAAGGTAAAATGCATTAAGCAAGTAGTATGATTAATCATTTGGAAAACCTGAGGTATAACTGGCAAACAAATTAGAAGACGTTTAAAGAAGGTTTTCCATGAAGTATTACAAACTGTATGCTAAAATTGCACATGAGGCTTAAAGTCTGCCAGACATGTCTGTCTTTCCTTAACCCTGAAGTTAGAATTGCTTGTCTGTTCTCAGATCAGTCATGAACATTTTTTCCATTGAAAATGGAAAAGATTGCAAAACCATTGAATTATTTTTAAAACGATGCAAGAATGGTGCAGAGTCTCAATTTCTTTTATCTTCCCTTGAAACAGGGATGCAGATTAGCATGAAGATAAGTATGTTCCAACAGTCAGATTACCAAAGAAATAAATCTAATTGGAATTTTTCAGATGAATCTGACAAGTGACCTGATTACCCCAGAGCCAAACCGGGAGGATATCTAAATGATCGAAACATGGTCAACACCCTTGGTCTTATGCCTAATCAAAGAGTAGTTAACCAGCAGCATGTTCTTAACATGCTGAATCATTAGATCAGTATAAACCTGCACGCAAGAGTGGTATCAGATGCACCATTTAGGGATTGATCACTCAACTCTCGGAGCATAATTTTTCCTTGACAGGATCCTACAGAAGCTCTGACCAGTCTGTTAAGAACATGTTTAACCACAAAATTCAGGGCTTTGTGTATGGAACTGCCTAGGATCACACAATTATGGTTATACTGTAGTAAAAGAACTAGTTAAAGCTACTTGTGCACCTGCACAGCATTGTGTCAGACCAAGCTGTCTCAGACTGACAAAACGTAAGGAGCACAGACACATACAAAGCCTCTTGCAAACAGTAAACGTGCTGCCTCCAGCAAAAGGCTAAGTGAAATACTGTTCGAAAGCCATAGTTGTTCTTGATGTTTTACAGTCCTCTGCTGTGAGGGCCATTATTGTAAGACACTATTTAAGCCAGTAAATGTAATATTCCGTATCAGTAAACCAAAAGAGACTTCTGAAGGAAAATATTGATCATCTGCTAAGAGAGTTTTATTGAATAGACTGTCTCTTAAATGTCATACCTAGTTGAGAGAGATCCAGTTTTGTCCAGTGCATCCCTGTTGGACAGCTGGATGAAAGTGTTCTGATAAATATCTGCCCAAGACTATCCAAACCCCAAATGGCATCCTGGCAGGCAGAGTAGTGCACCATTTCAGTCTCTGGTGGCAGCTGCACCGTAGAAGGACGAAACTGAGGATTCTGATCACTGACACAAAACAGGTCCTTGTTGCTTTGGCACAGCCACAGAAAGCTTCCTGTGGAAAGGACATTTCTATTATTAAAATCATTCCTAATGCACTCTGAGAAAGCTCACACATATACTTCTTCTGAAAAAAAGGTCAGTACATTTGAAGACAAAGCTAAGCTTCTTGGCTATGTTCACAGCCTAAGATTTTAAAGTATGAATACACACCCTAAGCCCTTATTTAGGCACTTAAATACTCCCTTTCTCAAATCAAGTAAGTAATAAGTGATCTCATTTGAAGAAAATAATAGAGAGAAGAAATACATAACAGTGTGCAATTACTTCCTTTCATTCTTTTGGTCTTCTTTAGCCTTTGAGAAACATTACAGCTTTTCAGCTCCAAATCATACATTTTTGCCAATAAAGCTGGTGTACTCAGATAACACAATTGCTAATTACCTTAACTAGCAGTTTAATACCTGAGTGTGGTTGCACTTATACCAATAACATGTGCAATTGTGCTGTGATAACTGCACTGACAGGAGAAGTACTTGGTTAGCATAGGCATTCAAGCAAAGCATGCTCCAAGATTCCACATTACAAATTCTGGCAATCAATGCTGCAGCAATTTAGGAAGTTACCAGTCCTAAAGGACTACCTGTTTCTCTGTTGAACCACCTGTTCCTCTGTTGCCACTCCACAAAGGTGGCAGAGCAAATTACATGGTGGGTATTTTTTTAAATCTCAAATAGTTTTACAGACTTATTTCCATCTTGCTTGAAATATTTTCAAATCCTGCATACAGAAAAGACACCCAAAATCTGAAGTAGTTCAGGATATTTGCTTACACCATCAATTCCACTCTATTTAAAAATCAGATTTTACACGCACTGTTGATTCACCAACCTTCTTTTGATGAAGCTGTGGAAGCCAACACAAAAACCCATTTTGTGGCAGAAGCAGTACCACGAGGCACAATATTATTCCAGTAAGTGCCTTGAAAGAAAGAGTAATATTAGTCCAAAACGTAATTTTCCATTAAAAATTATTATTTAAAATGTTACAAATTAATATTTAATAATTGTAATACAACTTATTTTATCTAGACAAGATTTGCTACATAATGCTTCAAGAAAGCATTGAGGGGCAGGGGGAAAAACTTCCACCTGACACATACATACACGTATGTGCACAGAGGAAATATTGGAATGCAGAAAAGGAGAAGGGAGATCAACGGTCTTCAACAGGAGACCAATTTGGTCATGAGGTTAGACAGAAATGTTCTAGGTCTATTCTTAGCATTTACCTGATCGAAGAAATGTATTAAAATCAAAATTTTTTTGAGAAATATCTCAAGAAAAATAAATAAAGCGATTCCTCTATTATCACTGTGAAGCCGTAACATTACTGTTTTGCACAGTCAAACCAATCATGGAACATACTCGATTGTGCTAGATGGAACAGGTACAGTAACTTACGACTGCCTTCTCACCCCACAGAGGAGACAAGTGTAGGTACTAAAAGCAGTAATGTGCACAGTTCACTTGAGGATAATGAATTTTCCATGAAAAATATTTCACTTTAAATGAGGAAGTATTTAAGACCAAATGCTAAGGAATAATTTCATTTAATTTTTAAACACGGATTTGTTTGTTAAAGCTGCCCTGACTCACTACAGATAGTTTTTGTGGTGACAGAACTGTAGTTAGTTTCTCCTCTATTTTCCTTGATTTAAAAATACTACATGTAAAAGCACACCAACCTATTAAGTTTCCCTTTGCCACATGGAATTCATTTTTGCCTGAAGAGATCCAGACTCCACTGCTGTTAACTCCAAGGAGGCTGGGTTGACACTGAAGTTGCTGTGACCAAAATGCCATTCGAAGTTTATCAGCCACCTTCTCCACAGGTGCCTGAGCTGCTGTTGCCACTGAATGAGTTGCCTGGATTATTGTCTGGAAGAGGCTGCACTGGTCAAACACTACATAATCAGTGATGCTTACCTGGGGCGGGAAAAAAAGCCATAAAAGCATTCTTGAAAATCAGTTACATTTTTGGGTGCACCACAGAATCTTTTGGCAGCAGCTTTTTTTGTGTTTGTACTGGAAATCTATACAGAGAGTTTAGAAACTTTGAAAGTGTAGTAAAGGGAAACTAGAAATGGTGCATTGAGTAAGAAGGAGTCTTGATAATAAACCCGAACCAATATTCAACATCAGTTTACAACTCACGCCTTCCCTAGAAACCACTTCAAATTTTGCATTTGAAGAAATCCCTTTGTTTGGGAACAAATTTTCTCTCCCCCTAAAAACATGCTGAACTCTCCGAACCAAGGGGTGAATTTTCAGTTTCCAATGTAAGAGAGAAGCTTGCACAGATTAGCAATTTACATCACAATTGCAAAAATCTGCAGGTAACACTCCTTTACAACAACAATTCACAAGGTGGGAGGAGGTCTAAATAAACAACCGCCCAGGTTTGTATCAAAAACAGTGTGGCCAGTAGGTCTAGGGAAGTGACTGTGCCCCTGTACTCTGCATTGGTGAGGCCACACCTCGAGTACTGTGTCCAGTTCTGGGCTCCTCACCATGAGAGGGACATTGAGGTCCTTGAGCGAGCCCAGAGAAGGGCAACCAGGCTGGTGAAGGGGCTGGAGGGCAAATCCTATGAGGAGCAGCTGAGGGAGCTGGGGCTGTTTAGCCTGGAGAAGAGGAGGTTGAGGGGAGACCTTATCACTACCTACAATTACCTGAAGGGAGGTTACAGAGAGATAGGTGATGGTCTCTTCAGCCAGGTGACAGGTGATAGGACAAGGGGAAATGGCATGAAGCTGTGCCAGGGCAGGTTCAGATTAGATATTTGAAAAAAACCTTTTACTGAAAGAGTTGTCAGGGCCTGGAACAGGCTGCCCAGGGAGGGGGTTGAGTCACCTTCCCTGGATGTGTTCAAAAAAACGGTAGATGCGGTACTTAGGGATATGGTTTAGTTTAGGATGGGATTGGTTGGACTTGATGATCTTCAAAGGTCTTTTCCAACCTTGTGATTCTGTGAAGTTCTGTCATGGGCAACTAGGATAACTAGGAGTATCCTTTCTAGGATGCTCCTAGAAAGGAAGGAAGGATCACAAAAAATAATTTAAAAAATTTGTCAATAACCTCAAAGCCAAGCTATTCATAACACCCATATGCAAGAAGAAATTATATATGCACATAAACTGAAATTATTTTAACTTAGGTAGACATCTAGACAGAGAAATTTTCTCTATAATGTTGTTGTATCACCTTCTCCCTCACACCTATCTCTGTGGAAACTGAGGAAAGCCTGGGAAAACAGAGTCAGGAATTCTAAATCATTACCAGGGAGTACTTGCAGAAACTTTGTTTTAACCTACATGGTCTGTGACTGAAGCAAATAGCCCAAATATGGATCAAAGCAACCTTAACTGAATGGAAAAATGCTTAATAAAAGCATTTTTGCACGGTTACTTCCTACTTATTTCACCTAGTTAAGAAAAAGGATGGGTACTGGAAGACAAGACTGCATTCAGCAATCAGACTTGAAGCCTTTGCCTGAACAGCATATCCTGTTGCCACTGTTAAGATACCAAGCTACATGCATCATTGGTATGACCTGGTTAATGTATTCCTTGTGTTCCTGAAGACTGTTGTGATGCTGCTCTAGATAACCATGGGATGGTTTTTCTCCCTTTTTTTTATAGCAGACATGAAAAGGGATTTCAGGCACTGCCACGCTGCAGTTTTAATATATTGAATAGAGAGTGCTGTAACATACCAAACAAACAATTGATTGAATTTTATCTTAGAATCTCAGGGAAAAACAATGCAAAGAATAAACACAAGGTAAAAGACTAAACTGAAAATTTAAAAAAAAAATGCCTACTTGCCACCAATGGTTATCATCTCCTTGTGGTTTCTTTGAAACTATACCGGTTCTGAACCACAGATTTCCATGGATATCCAAAGCCCATAATGTCTGCTGATCTCCAAGGGTTATGCACACTGGTTCCAAAGCTTGCATTTCACTGGAAATGCAAAAAAGGAAAAAAAAATTTAAAACTTTAATTCAAATTTATGCTTATGGTATTTTAAGGAAGCTTTTGCAATGCTAACAGCAATTCAAAATGATCAAATTCAGTGTAGCCAAGCTCAAAAACACATTTAATGTCAAGTTTTCAGTTATTCAGTATTTCCAATTTTATTAGTTTGCATAAATAAAAACCATTCAACAACAAAAAGTAAGTCCTTCAAAGATTACTCGAGATTTGAAACTTGGATACATAACAGTAAAATTAAACAAAAGCTAATTTGTTCAGTAAATAATAGAGCCATGTTCTGTAAGTTTTTGATAAAGCAGCTTCATAAATGTCTCTTCTGTAACTTGCTTGACCTATTCTGAGAAAAATACTAGCAGTTGAGGGGCCATAAATAGAAAACACAACCTGACTTTATGGCAAAGATAAAAGTTGACTTGAGGACTATAAGTTTCCTGTATAAATAAAATATTTTAAAGCTCAGAAAGTCAACAGGATCAGGTGATCACGTAAGACATTTAAAAGGTATCCAACAATGCTTTTACTTTCAGAGATTCTCTCTCAACAATTTAAGAACAAATAGGGATTGAGTGTACCTAAATTGTAGGTCAAGCAGAGTATTTACTGAAAATATCTAATTAAAGTATACCCAAATTTCAGATTTGAACAAGACACTGAATATTTCCTTAGACATTGAGAGCCAGTTCCCAGGCTGGGAAATGACAAGTTAAAGCTTCACAATAGCATAGTCGGTAGAAAAGTCCTATGATGACAAGAACTGGAATTTCTTCCTATTACTTGCTTCTGGCTGATGTCACAAGAGAGACTATATTCTAGATTCTCAAAGCCAGCACAAAACAGTGCTTTTAACTTTACCACAAACTAACTACTACAAGCATAGGATCAACTACAAAGATAAATACAAATTACTCAGAATATTTATAAAAATCTGTGACTGGGAAGAAAAGAAGTATTATCAAACTGTGTAGATGACCAAACAAATGCTGAGACTTAATCTCAGAAAAAACCAACTCAAATATCTGCAGAGTTCATTAAAGCCATTATGGCATAGATTAAAGTAGTATTTAATTAAAAAAGTCATATTGACAGATATAAAAAAGATCTTTCAAAAAAAATGTTCTCACTTCCTTAAACTTGCTTTAACTGTTTTACCACTTCTGCTTATGGCAATTTTTTTCACTGCGTAGCAGTCATTCATCAGACAGAAACCCACCAGTTACTCTGGATACGCCTGCCAAACAGGCTGGGGAAGGGGCTGGTGGGCAAATCTTATGAGGAGCAGCTGAGGCAGCTGGGGTTGTTTAGCCTAGAGAAGAGGAGGCTGAGGGGAGACCGTATCACCACCTACAACTACCTGAAAGGAGGTTGTAGAAAGGTGGACGATGGTCTCTTCAGCCAAGTGACAGGTGATAGGACAAGGGGGAATGGCATGAAGCTGGGCCAGGGCAGGTTCAGATTAGATGTTAGGAAAAAAATTCTTTACTGAAAGAGTTGTCAGGATGTGGAACAGGCTGCCCAGGGAGGTGGTTAAGTCACCATCCCTAGACGTGTTTAAAAGATGAGTAGCTGAGGTACTTAGAGTTATGGTTTAGCGTAGGACATGAACAGTTGGACTCGATCTTAAAGGTCTTTTCCTTTAAGTGATTCTGTGTCTTTGTCACAGTGATTCTGTGACAAAGACTAAAGGACATATATGCATACACACAGCTGCACGCATGCACACATACTTGCACACACATAAGTTTAGGTAACACTTTTTCAAACATCAAGGAGTTCCAACACTACAAACAAGCCAGTGAGTCATTCTGGTTACAATGTTGTCCCACCAGAGTACCATTACCTGACAATATCACTCTTCCACTGCTCCCCCTCAGGACAAAAGCTGCGCACCCCCTCCCGGTATAGCAGGGCTCGCTGCTCACTCAGTGCCCAGACAACATTGTTTCTGGATGTGACCTGCGACAGCGGGTAAGGGCAGTCAACCTTCACTGCTCGGGCACAGGGGCGATCCACACTCAGGCCTAGGAATCAAAAAAGGATGATTGCTTTACAAGGATGATTGCTCTACAAACTTTGGTTTTTGCAACTAAAAGAGACAAAGCTTCCCAAAGAATAAAATGAGGAGGGGATTATCCCTGACATGCTAACACTTTTCATTTAATCACTGTCTCCTTGACTGAATGATTTTTCTAGAAACTATTAATAATTCCCTCTAATGTAGCTGAATCTGTATTTTAAGAAATAAAACACTGTATATATCTTTCACCATCTTGCAGAGCACAAAAGTCCTGCCATTCCTGTTCCTTTTCTCCCTCTAGCGTCAATATGAGGAATCTCCACGTACATATTCAAGTCTGATACAAATCTGTATCAGAGGTGGCAGAGAAAAAAAAAAAGACAGTAACAGAAAAACTGTTGCCCAAAACATGGCAGGGAGGGAGGCAACCTGCCCTGAATAGCAGCAGCAGAACAATTACAAAAGCATGCCACAGTGTGTAGGACTGAA
The DNA here is from genome assembly GCA_020800305.1 of Porphyrio hochstetteri. Lineage (NCBI taxonomy): Eukaryota > Metazoa > Chordata > Aves > Gruiformes > Rallidae > Porphyrio > Porphyrio hochstetteri. Next base: position 59,466,291 of record CM036908.1, on the reverse strand, counting down.
TGGAGAGAGCTCCTGGTAGATTTACAAGCAGCTTGTACACATTTATACATATAATCTAGAGAAACATGTCTTCTTCACAATTACACTGAAGCTTGATTTACACAGCTGCATCAAACACACCTTAGGAGACATAGCTGGTGCTGTCAAAGCAAGTGTGAACAGACTCATCCATTCAAAAGAATGCTCCTTTCCAAATCTCTGAGCACACACTTTTGTTACGGAAGTTAGCGGAGGGAATAAAAAGATCCTGGAGAAACAACTATCCCTGCTTCCCTCACATTAACGAGGCAGATAAACTGAGAATTTATTTTTGTCAAATTTGGAAACAAGAGAACAGCAGGATGAAAACTGATGTCATCAAGCCAATCTCTCACAGGGAAGAAAAATATCGATTCAAACCTCCACAGAGCCCTGTGCGATTGGATGGATGGCAATAGAGATGTGACTTTGGGCAGGCCACTTGATTTCCCTATATCTACTAAACTTAATTAAAATAATTTAAGAGTAGAAATTCTTTGAAACAATACTGTATATTTAAACAGTTTTCTTAAATCATGAAGATTCTCTGTTGTGCTACAGCAATTACATCTACCAGAGAAATTAGGAGAGCACCAGAATTAAATGGAAGAATATCGATAGCCACTCTGAAATGTTGTCCTGCTTTAGCGCATTTTACTGTTTCTATCTTACCTAGGCCCTGCTCTTACTTCTCCAGCAATTCCTTCATCATTTTATTTGTAATTTTTCTTTACCAACTCAGCTCTCTGTGCAAGGCCTGCATGCTAAAGTGTCCTTGATATTCTTCCCACTTAACTCAAGCTGGGACCTCCATCCTTCATCTTAGCTCCTTGTATTTCACCTGAATATTCTCTGCATAACACCTTCCAAATGCATCTTCTTCTATTCACTGAAGCAGATAAAACTAAGGCCATAACTTCAAAGTTGCCACTGCACTATCTCTTTTTCTGATTCTTGCCTCATTCACATTCAGTGAGAAGGCAGCTGTGAAGATTGCTGCTCCACAGCCTGCTCCACTCCACTGGTGTTACTTTCTCAATTGCATAAAATACTTACCACTTATACTTCCAAAGCACTTTATGATCTTGTCTCATAATACCTTTATTATCAAACAGCAACTCTTACCTCCAACTCCAAGGAGGGAGTTAATACTGAATAATTTTTTTTTATTAAACAAAAAAAACCTTCTACTTTCCCCTACTCTGTGCCCTATACCTGAATTTCTTCTGAACAGCTACACTCTCTCTCATTGCCTTTCAGAGTTCTTAAAACTTTGTTAAAATCCTTAAGGCAAGAAAACAAAGCTCACTTAAAGCTCAGTTGTTTCAGTACATCATAATGTTTTCAAGGCAAAGATATTATTTCATTATTTTCTGCAGTCCTTTTCCATTTATCAGCATCGATCCCATATCTTTCCCATGTTGTAAATCCTCTATGCTGTATATATTCCATATGGCTCAAAAGAGTATGTGGCTATGAACTGGATTTTCCAGCCTCCTAATTACACAGAATCTCACACCTGCATCCAACCATTTCTCAAGATAAAAAGGTTTCCTTACGAACTGGCTGTGGATAAAAGTTTAAAATAAGTTGTGACCAGATCATTCTGTAGATTTAAACTCTAATAATCTTAGCCCATAAAAATTCAAAGAGCCTGCAATTAATTCAGGTACCTGTTTGCAGATACAGATCTCCATTTGTTCTGATAATCCAGGCAGTGTCGTCACTTAGAGCTACAAATACAGCCTGGGGTAGAGCCTCATACCAGTGGCGTTTTCCTTTTATTGTTACTTTTCCACAGGCAAATGCTTTGTTAGTCTTCTGTTCAATCTTCCAGAGAAGAGCTCCTGTATGAAGAGTTAAGAGAGAACATATCACTCGACAGTTACTGTAGCAGACACAGCTGATTTGTCTTACCTACACCTAAACTAATATGAGGGGAAATGCAAACAAGTAGCATTAAACAAAGATTTAAAGATACTTATGATTTTTTTTAAAAGCAAGACCAGAACAGCGGCCAACTTCCCTAGGAACTGCTGAAATGCATCCACCATTAGAGTATGTGTGATTTTTAAATGTTCAAATGCAAGCCATTTCGCTTTATTAATACACTGAAAACTAACAAAAGTTAATAGCAGGCTTATCTGGCCATGTAATGGAAGAGACTGAAGTTCCTGGCTTGCTTCTGTACTAGTGTGGTACATTCTCCATATATAAAGGAAAAGGGGTTAAATCTAGTACTTCCATCTTTTACAGATACCAGTACTATTAATAGGTAAGTCATAACTTTTGTGGACCAGTCATGAGTGGCAAACACCTGAACATGTGTGCTGTCCAACACTTATGTAGCATGTCACAAGCAGACAAAACTCAAGAATACAACTGCACAAATCCATCTTGAGCTCTTCCCCTCACTTGAATTGGCAAGGACAGTTCAGAAAAAGAAAACCAAATGGAATCCCAAACATAAATTCTGGTTGGCATACATGCTGGTCACCACCAGAGCAGTACACTGCCATATTAACTTCCTTTGAATAATTCCACAGTGTAGCACTTGATTCCATTCTGATGCTTGTGGTTAATATGCTCTTCTCAATACATCCATGGGAAATAGTGGGCACTAGAAATTTGTGTAGATTCAATGAAGAACTGGGTGAGTTCCTGGAAGCCAGGGATAACAAACACAGAGAAACAACCTCTGGCCCGGGAAATCTCTGAGCCACCAAGAGTTGCAGTCTGAAACTAACAAGGGCAAACATCATACATGCTAGCCCAGTCCTTTTACTCTTCTGCAGGCATCTGCTTCTGAGCGCTGTTAAGGACCAGATACTGAGCTGGATGAACTCGTGATCTCACCCATAACAGCCATTCTTAAATTTTTTTTGTCCATAACAAACCTCAGCTACAGATCAAATAGAAGTCCTTTCTTCTTGTAGCAGATAGCAAATCTTCCCCTACACAGAGAAGGGAAGATTGATGTCTGCTTTTTGAGATGATGGGAAGAAGAGTAGTGGCAAGGCAGGAGATAAGTAAAGAAAATGTCTGAGAAACTTGTATTTTCATTCCAGTCCTGGAACAATCTGGAAGGCCAAAAGCGATGCAAGTTTATAACCAAAGCAGTTCTGTAACAAAACCTGTGGTTCTGTATAGACATGGTCCTCTTTATTCATCTCCACCTACCACTGAACTGCTATTTCTGAAGTTCACTTTAATCAGGTGGATGTCTGTTGAAAACTTCCCCAAATGCTATGTGAACCTATTAGAAAGGCAGCCACTTCAACTAGAACATGGTATGCAGAGGTAGTGAAGATGCAGTCATATCACCCAATATGATTTTTGTTAAAAAAAAAAACCCAACCAAAAAACCCACAACCAAACCCAAAGAAACACATTATTTTTATGTGAAACAAGTCCCAAACAACCAAGTTGCTGGAAGAAAAAATCCAAACCAAACAAAAACACAACCACCAATAGATTTCCCATGTGGAATTCTATTTGCAATCTCAGAAAAATTACAAGTTTCACCTAATTAAATAAAAGCCATTATTTAAAAAAAACCAAAACAGAAATAAAAAGGTACAAGTCTATGCAAGTTTTATGTTTACAGGGTTGCAGAGAAGCAGAAGCCAACCAACCTGAGGGGGAAACTGCCACCTGCTGAACACCATCTTCAAACTTCTGCCAGCGCAGCCCCGCTGCGGGAAGAGCGCTGCAGTACAGGCTGCCTCTGTAGTCCAGGCACCATATATATTTCTCTGAGACAACCAGGCTCAGGATGCCATAACCAGGACCAGAGTATCCCATCCAGCTCTCTGCAAACTAAAAACTGTAGAGTCAGAACAGTGTCAGGTGTCTTCAAACTGCACAAGAAAATGTCTATTTAAGCACAGTAGCTCCCATTCTGGTTTAAAAAAATAAAATCTAAATTTAAGGTTCTTAAGTACCAGAACCAATGACTGCATTTACCATGTCTAAAATGAAAGAGAACAGTATGTACTGCAAAATAAGAATGTTAGAACAAAAATATTAGAAAAGAATAAACACAACACAAAAGAACCCCAACCTTCCACACTGTGGAAAATCTTCTCTTATTAAAGAACACATACTTAAAGTAAATGGCAGATGCAAAGAGAAATACATTAAAATGTGAAGTCTGTCTGTAGTCAAGGAAATTTATTTATTGTCTATGATGTGATGACCAAAGGGAAAAGCAAGAGTGCAGACACAGCTAAATAGCCAATTCTGATACTCTCTGTATGGTACAGCAGACGTGTATTGCAGAAAGTTGGTTTACAGGCTGCTATCTTAAATTTTGATAGCTTCCATGAGGTGAACTCAAGCACTGCGTACATGACCTATTAATGTAAACATCTGTGGGGCTTTTCTAAACATTCCAGAGTGAAATAACCCAAAACTAAAAGTGTCTTATGCTTTAGGCTGCAGTTATTACTAAATAGGACACCATCAACTTGTAATTTAACCTTTATCAACAAGTAACTGGTTAATCCACATACAAGGCTGTTACAGGAAAAACCCCAACCTGGAAGAACTGCATTTCCTTCTTAAGACTTCTCCTGAAACTCCCAGCAATTTCACAGATTTTACAATTAATTTTAGTACTTCTTTTCTACAGTATATGTAAGAGTTACTATTTCTGGAAACATTCACCCACAAAATAACAATGAAAGAAAGGGGGATAACAAAAAGGAAAAATGTCAACATTTAAATAGCACTAACTGCTGCCTATGAACAAAGGAAGATTAATCCTTAGATTCTAAGGATTTACAGGTAAAATGATCCTCGACATGATGCCAGCCATGTAAGAGAATCAGCATTAATCCCCCACAATGTCAGCTGAAGTTAGAATCAGCACCATGCAACATTTGGGCTACCGGAGAACAAGGAGCAGCATTTGGTGCTCTTTAATGGATGGGTTTATGACAGCATTTTTGTTGAGCTGGGAATAATACAGCCAGTGCGGCTTCTTTCCATTGTAAGCACACACCAACTATGCTCAAGTTGGATATACCACATGTCCTAAGAGTTACCACATCTATTGCTGTTTGGCTGTGTTTTACGTGTTTACTCAAATCAAGTAAGAAAAAATTGCTTTCCTAAAGAAGGATATGAATGCTTCTTTTGAAATGCTGGAATTACGTATTTTAGCTAAATTGAAAAGATATACCTGATCAGATTTTAACAGCACCATTTCATCTGGGCTTATCTTGGACGCATCCTGGGAACCAAGCCCAGCACCAGCTTCAGGCATGCTAGTCTCTGAAGATGAATAGGGTAATCCATATCCATAAATATCCTCTTCATCACTTGAAGCAGATTTCTCATTCCTACTTTCATGAGTGTCTGTTACCCATTCAGCAGTGCTGGTACTAGATTTAGCTCTGATTGCACTTTCAAAATTCCACCCAGAAATGGAAGTGTTCTCTGAGTAAACATCATCAGAGATGTCAAAGTGGAGCACAGAAGGATCTGACAGAGCGCTGTGTATTAGAGAGAGTTGCTCCTCGTCTTCCCTACCAGCTTCATCACTTTTCTTTGGTGTCAGTGATGTCTGAACACCAAGTTCACTATTACATTCCAAGTCTGTAAGGTCTGGCTCTTCAAAAGATTTTTCAGTATCCTGCAGCTTCATTTGATCTAAATGTTCATCTATTTTACACAACACAGGAAAATCCTGCTCCTCCTCATGGCTCAGCGTTCCAAGACGACATTCACTGCTTGCTGGAACCACACTTCCATTATATTCACCACCAACAGTGCCTGTCAAGTCTTCTGTGAGAACTAGAGGAGACACAGATGTCAGAGTATCCGTAACAGCTGAAGTGCCCATGCCACTGTCACTGTCCGGAAGTTTCTGTAAATCAACCATATCTCCATTTTCTTCATTAATTAGTACAGTTGCAGACTCAGGAGACTGTAAGACACTGAAAGTTTCTGAACCGTTATCTTCTTGCAAGATTGTATGGGACTCCACACTGCACATGCTTTCCTGATCTGGAGATCCAGTACTCAAATGATCAATGCTGCCACTCATCAAGCTGGAAGTCATGGAAAAGGAATCTGCATTCAGTGAATGCGGACTGTCACCAGAAAGCTGACGCTCATAAATTGGTGTACCTTCCAGAGAGCTGTGGTTTTTCCTGGTCCCACTTTCTGTTCTCACAGAACAACAAAAGAAAAAGGGGGAATGGGGGGAGGGAATATTAATAAAACCTATTACATTTCAATGCAAACTAAGAAATTAAAGTATTTTTAACACTAGGGAAGAATACAGCTAAATCTAAATTTTGAAAGACTGATTTTTTCAACTTCAATGCTAAGTGATACCTATAAAGCCAAAAAAAGTCTTAATAGCAAAACATTTTAAAGTTCCAATACATTAAACAATTATAATAATCAAGTACCCCCACTATATAACAAACTAAAACCCATGGCTAATAAACACACTGTCAAATATGCTAAATAAGATGATTAGATACCACACAACTCAAACATAAAACTGGAAATAGTGCCCACTGTATGTTACCATTAACCCCTATGTTAGGCCTTAAGCATGTTTACATAAAGCAAAATAAGTTAAAAGAATAAAACAAATAGATCTAAGATGACTTAAATCAATTTATCACTTTCAAAAGAGGCTTTCATTCAACACAAATGGCCCACCAGAACCACTCAAATAGCTCCGGCGCATGATAATATAAACCAGAGCATGTCAAACACTCCCTTGTGCAACCTGTCAAAGTGCCATGTTCTAATAGTGAACAGTGGCAGGGAAAGTTCTGATAGACTTACCTTGTTTCTTCTTTTTTTTCTTTTTAACTTTAATTGGCTTTACAATGAGTTCTTGATCAAAATCTTCAGAGCTGATTGTGCTGAACCGTTGTGAAGAAAGTTGACCTTCTCTCTGAGCATCTGAAAGCTGGTCTGAGCAGATCATAAAGCTAGAGCCACTGTCCATAGAATTTACTGAACTGCTTCTGCTTCTTGATTCACTAACTAGAGAGCAGCCCCTTTTCCTTGTTTCATTGCTCAAGTCTCCCACTCTATCAAAACTTTTCTCTGATAGTGTCGGAGTTTCCAGATCATCTTTCACTAAAGAATGAGAGTCATTTTTATCACCAACAACTGAAGGAGAAGTAACTGCTTTTTTCTCTGTTTCTGCTGAAGGGCTAGATGATACAGGTGCAACTACTGATAACGGGGTCAGCAATTTTGGACTTGTATCTGTTAAAGGATTCGTCAGTTTTGAATTCCCATCTGAAACTGACCAAAAGAAAAATAAAAGTATAAACACTAGTGAGTCAAAGTGAGTAGCAGCACAGTTCTTGGAGATCACTCAAAAGAGGCTTTATGCAACTGAAATATATTAAAAGTTTGCAACATTTCAAATACACATATATATATGCAACAGACAACATAAACGTCACATAAGGAAATCTATATGAAATCATTTTAGTAAAATCAATCCCCCAAACCCTGTATCAAACTTTTATTAGCAAAATTCTGACTTAATGTTTATGTATGAAGAATGGTACAGGTCTCCAGCTTGGAAGACCTAGATGTTTCACATACAGAAATACCACCCTGTATCTTCAATTTCTTCATTCAAACATTCAGTATCTTGGAAAAAAAAAAAAATCAATGAAAACTAGCAGATAAACTGGTGTGGTAATTATAAGAAAATATACCTCAAGAAGTCTCCTTTCAAACTATACTTGGAAATTAGGATTAAAATTAAAAAACACCCCCTAGAAGTTTGTGAGCAAAGAAGTACTTAAATGACTACAGCTACTGCTAAAAGGGACCAGTAAGAACATTAAGTTCTCTAGCATTCAGTAAGTCTTCATAGAATACTTACTTGCATTTTGATAATACAAAGCTAAGATGGAGTATTTTAAATGTATAAATAGTCCTTCTGTGAGTATAACATGCTGGGTAATGGCGTTTACAATCTTTATGATTGAGAAATCAGCCAGCACCATCATTAAGGAAGTCTTAGTAAACCCTTTTAGAGAGCTCCAGTAAGATAGATGCTGAATTTGGATGGAAAAAAATAAGAACATAAACTCTTAAATTCTTTCTGGAATTTTAGTAGCATGCTTTGGGTTTTTTGTGCATTTTTTATCTCCTCTGGAATGTGGGCAGTCACAGGTGGCACAGAATTGACATATTCAGGTATCTCCAAGCCAGGCTATTGAGACTGATCAGTAAAGAGAGAATCATGACTGGAAATCTAGGCTGCTTCAGCATCATGGTTCAGAACAAGGTCTCAAATGAGATGCCTGTCTAGGATAATGCTGTCCCACTCCCAAAAAAAGGGAGCCCTAATTAATTTCTTAATGCCCTCATTCTCACTGCAGCCAAAACAGAAGCTCAGATGAACAGATAAACCATATTTCTAAACATAATCTGTAGAAACAGGTAAATAGCTCTACAGAACCTGGTAGGTTTTTGCAATAACCTGAAGGTTATTGTATGAGGTTTTGTGGGGTTTTTTGGGTTGCTTTGGTTGGTTGGGTGGGTTTGGTTTTTTTGGGGTTTTTTTTAATATTACAGAAGTACAATAGGCACCATGTTCCATGAGGTACATGCTATTTTGCTAATCTATACAAACCTATTGATGATACTCCTTCAGGTCTACTTGAAATTCTTATTACATCTCTATCTCCCTTTAAGAGAAAAATCTCACTGTTGGTACAGGACACAGACACAATATCACCGTATCCTTCCAAGCCACCAATCAAAGCCTATAAAGAGTCAACACAGAAAGAAATAATTGGCATTAGATTAACACACAGTTTGGACAAGATAGTGCACTTAAAAACTTTCACTGGAATTTATTCTCTAACTACATGTGTTAACTAAAGATTTTATTTTATCAAAAAGAAAATAGAAAAAAGAAACAGGATAGCACGCTTTAATCATGATGTAGCTAATTTTTACATTAAATTTTATTTCATAGATCTATTAATTTTCTCTGTCCAATCCAGCTGGAAGAATGTAACAACTTCAACAATATACAACTTGGTGGCAGAGCCACAATACGAAAGCTTAATACTATATAGACAAAAAAAATACTAGTTTGTATTCACTTTGAAACACACTTTCTACAAAACAAAATAGCTAACAGCTCACTCTGTACTAAAGATGCTTTTTTGCAGACACCAACAGTAGCAGAAGAGAAAGAATAAACAGTTCCAAGTAGTGGAATGTCTTTTTGCATTAATTACTAGATTTTAGATTTATATATGCTTTGCTAAGTATAAAAAATTACTATGATGTTAATGCCTGGATTGAAAGCTTTAAGTATATTTAATTTTTAATATATAATTTATTGAGCTAGTTCGTGAGTATATCATTGCAATGACAACTCCCAAGATAGAACGAAGTCTTCTTTGTTAGGTTTAAATTTGGATTTAAATCATAGAAATGTAAGAGTAAGCCAAATAAAAGTCTCACAACATAACATGAACAAAGACAAGTATGAAACAAAATATGCACGCACAAGACTGATCTACCTGGTTGACAGTGTCTAGTAAATAGATGCTGTATTCATTCCAGGTCAGCACCCATCCTTCTCGGAAAAAACAGGAAACAAGCCCAAGGTGTTTCTCTGGGGAGCCATAACTTCCTCTCTCTGGTGGTTCCAAACGAGGATACAGTTCAAAAGTTTTTATTCCTCCAGCAAATACATCTTTCAATATGAATGTGGTCTGAACAGTTCCATGAACATCAGACTTCCAGAGACGAAGCCCAGGTCTGGCAGCAAACAGTGTCAGGTCACTTTGTTTACATAGGCCAGGTATGAAACATGCTCCAAATTTGCCAGTGCTAAAGCACAAAAGAAGAAATTATTTTAAAAGCTATATACTTAACCTTGAATTTAAAAAATTTACAGAACAAATTTACACCTACAAATTATTAGAATAATAGTCTTTGATCAAAGTATTCAGTCCAAAGTCTGAAGCACAAATTTGGTTACAGTAAGACGAGAACAGTGTTTCCAAACACCAAGTTTTTGCCCAGCTTCAGATGTCAGACACTGTATCTATTAGGCAATAAGCTTTCTAATTTTTCTTTTTCTAGTAAGCTTTAGAGTCTTAATGGTACTGTTTGACCATATCCAAGAGAACCTACTATACAGCAGAACACTACAAACTAATGCTAAGTGACAATCCCTGCTTGCAAGAAAAAAGCAACAGTCCTCGTCTGTTAAAATCTTAACCTCTCATACATAAAACTACCATTACCCAAGAAAAGCCCCTGTACATAAGATGGTCACTGCTATTCTTCCTACTTTTCATATCTCTGAAAGAGAAATTCTAAACCTTCCCTGAAAAGTCAATTTCCTCTACTTCCAGATACAGTAGGTCATGCTGTTAGAAAACTGGGTTCCCTCTTCATTCATATCCGGGACAGATTACACAACAGAAGATTACAGAAGGTCATTCAAAAAGTAACAAGCCTTCCAGTCAACTTTAAGTGCTTGCTATACATTTCCCCTTTTAACTCTCTTCAGCGTATTAGGAAAATTGGGATGCCTACTTGGTTTTTCCATCAAATATTACACCACCCATTAGATTACAGTGCTTTCTCACACCAAGTCACAGCAAATCAAGAGGGACTAAGGAAATTTGGCAGTGATTTTAGTTTAAACAATGAGAAAATAACCAAGTATTTTTGCATAATAGTGCTCTGAGAATATACTGTAACATATTTGCAACCATGTACTTTCTAAGTAGGTAAATTGTCATTTCACATTTGAGCACACATGACAACTGTAACTAACTTTTTATGAGAGGACTGCTTTGTTCTCTTAATTTATCTGCTTAGATTACTTTTTCTGTAATCCTTTCTGAGAAGTTAGATTTAATACATGTGCCTGCATCAAGATTTTATGAGGGTTACTTTTTCCTCGGCTGTGTTCCAACTTGCTTGACGGATTTCTCTTCTGTGTAAAAAAGTAGAGTCCGTTGTACAGAGGAGACAAGCAGCACTTTCTGGTTGTAATCCAACTGGACAATCGAAGATGGCTCTTCCAATACAAGGCTGGAGTTGCAAATACCCTTTTAAAGATACATGCAATTAACAAGAGTCAGCCTTTCTAAAAATATAAGGTAATAACTAACACTTCAAAGAAACAATAAACCCAAGATAGAGAAAAGAACAAACAAAAGTTTCTGAGCTACTGCTTCACAAAGTTCATTTAATGAATGTGGAGTTCCTTTGTGCAGACAAGAGGGGATATTTTTGTACCACAGCAGCACACTATGAAATTTATCTCAGAATATTAGCTAGTGCATTTCACTTGAAATCAACAGACACGTTTTCTTCCTTCTCCACTGCCAGGTCCTACAATGCTGAGATAATTGTGACATCTGGAGATGTTAAACCTTTTTGTAGTCACAGGTGCATCAGAATGGCTGTCGTTTAAACTTTTCTCCTATACAGAAATTCAAGTTAGTACTTATTTTGTTTGACATCTCAGGTCTGTATTAATTAACAAGAGATTAGAAGAATTCTGTTTACTGGTAACATGCTGGTCGCCCAGAAGAATCCAAGTATTTTAGTCTACACTCTCGACTGAGATGCTGAACAATTCTGAACTTTCTCAATATTCAGGAACTTCACCTTGTTCAAAAGTACCCTTTCCAAACAAAAGACAAAGTACTGGCTTAAAGCTGAAGGAAGATATGATAGTTACTTCAGACAGAAACATGCTAAAATTGTTTTATACAGTATTTTAAAAATAAAAAGGCAGTTGTGAAGAATACCAAATGGTTGGCTTGCTGGATGTGTGCACACTTGGCCAAGTGTATGCCTACCAATAAAGTAGCCCAACTAAATATGATACTAAGTAATTAACTAACTGCTAAATATTTAAACACACAAGCACTATTTCAGAAAACTGTAAATGGTAATTAAGGTTTCCATGATAAATGCTCACCTGGTCCAGGTCTAGGGCCGAGTAGACAATCTTCCCTTTGTCATCTCCAGAGAATAATTTCATTCCATTGGGACTCCAAGCTAAAGCTGTAATACTACTTTTGTGGATACCAGCAACATCAAATCTCCGAAGCTGTGAAGCATTACCAAAGCATTACAAAGAGGAGAACACTCAATACACAGTGACCGACTGATAAATTTGAGATCAAGCACAAAAGCACAGAGAATCACAGAACATTTGGAGTTGGCAGGGACCTTGAAAGATCATCTAGTCCAACCCCCCTGCCAGAGCAGAATCACCCAGACTAGACAGGAACCCATCCAAGCAGGTTTGGATGTCTCCAGAGAAGGAGACTCCACAACCTCTCTGGGCAGCCTGTCCCAGTGCCCTGACACCCTCTCAGTGAGAAAGTTTCTCTTTATATTCAAAAACAAGCACACACCATTCTATTTTTTATTTAGCACAAAAAACCTAAACAAACAATCAAAAAGGCTACCACCAAATAGCTCAGCCAGTTATTACAAATGAGGAATTTATCAAAAGCTTTTTTTATTAAATATGTATTTCATAATGAAAAACATGCTTTAAGACTATTGCCTTTAAAAGATTAACATATAAAGCCCAACACATATTCACAGACATTTCACCAGGCACAATTCACTGTTTTGCACTATTACAGAGAATCATGATAGCACTCTACTAGGATTCACCATACTAAACCTCACAGCTGTTCAGCAAAACGTGAACATTTTATTTACCTGTTTGTTTCTTCCAGGTAATGAAGACACCAGCTGAAAAACCGCAACTCGTCCTGAGGCTGTACCAACAGCAACCAGATCATCGAAACAACTCAACAGCTTTACAAAAGTAATAGATTCACACTTCCCCTGTTGAAACAAACCATATGTAAAACTTGGAAAGTTCATCAGACATCAACAGCAGCTCAGTGCTGAGCAACTCAGCTTTATTAGAAGAGAGAAGAGTAACAGTATTTACCTCAAAATTGTATTTTTTCATCTGGTTAAAATGTCTGCAGTAGAGATAAAGCATTCCGATGCTGCTCCCCACAGCAATGTAGTCTTCATTGGTATCAAGTGCTGTGAGGTATACCAGAATAGAACGAAAGCCTTTTTGGACCTTTGTAGGAATGGCATTGAGAAGATAATATAAGGGACAAAACTCCTTAAATATAACTGGTGAATCCACAGATGCCATAGCAGTCAACTGGCATCAGCAATTTTAAGGCTGAAATAAACTCATCTACTTGACCACATAAGGAAATCTGAAAGACAAAAGCAAAACACATGCGATTAACTTCTTGGAAAGAGTAAATGGTTAACAGAAAGGCATCATTTTAGCAAGTAGGGATGCAGAAATTATCAAGTTTTGTTTTGTATGAAGAAAAAACATGTTAAACTCCTATAAATACCTTAAACTCAGTAGAGAAGCAGCTTTTTCTTAAGAATAAAGATGTTTCTTCGGTTCGGCTCACATCTAAGGATATATGGCAACCACTAAATAGAGGATAATTGCTTTTTCTTACAACTGTGAGCTTGTCCAGCTTGAGTCCAAACGCAGTATTTCTTCTCATCTGCCTAGTGAAAGAACCATAAGGGCTCTGACACTGAACAATCCACACAGCACATTTCCGCATTTATCTGCAAACTCAATCCCCATCATCCCAGAACTGAAAGCATGGGATACCCACTATGTTAGATCAAAATGTCAAACTAGTATTTATACTCAACTCCTTAACACCCTGCACCCCACAAAAAACACAGCTGAGAAACAATTCCACAGCTATGTCTGCTATAGAATCAAATATTAACCAAAAAAATCAGAACAGAGTGGGAAGGAAGGGGCAATGCAAACATTAAAGAAATCCCAGACAGAGGAAAATATTCATGTAGCAACTGAATTTAGAAAGATAAGGAGCAAACAGAAAAAGCACCATGCCCATGTTTCCCTTTATGGTTAAGCAAATAATCTCATGCTGATGAGTGACATTGTACATACACTTAGAGGACTAGTCTGGGATTTTTCTACAAATAACGGAAACAGAGGTTCTGTTTGCCTTGTTCAAGGAAAAAAAAATGTAGTCAGAGCTCACAATAGCAATCCTGTACTTGATCTTCAGAAAAAGCCAATATGACCATGACGTACATAAAAATATTTTACAAAATTAATTAAACCCAGTAAATTTTCCCACATAGGGTAGCAGCCTTGACAAGAACATTTTACAGCAGTAGCTATTCTCGTGATGGATGACTTCAGAACACAGAAAAGGAAAGAAACCTTCAATTCTGGAATTTTATTTTGCCATGAGCAAGTCTGATTAATAGAATGGTTTAGCATCTGCCAAAAATACCTGTAGTTTTCTAAGACAAGGATTTTGGTCTACAAAGAATAGTTTTCTACAGTTGTTTAAGCCCATGGCATTGAAGATTCTCTCAAACTTCAACAGAGTTAAAACTTCCTTAAAGAAATTAAAACCAGAAAATTGCCAGTTGAAGTTAGAAACATTTCTAAATGCTCCAAATTATTCTGAAAAATATTTCTAATGCAGTTTGTGTGATATGTCTTGTTGTGCCCAGTTTTTCATTGTCTTACGATGGAAAATGGTATTTGTTGGGCAGATTCACACATTGCTTATGGTGTATATCACAGAATCGTAGAGCAGTTTGGGTTGGAAGGGACCTCAAAGATCACCTAGTTCCAACCCCCTGCCACGGGTAAGGACACCCTCCACTAGCCCAGGTTGCCCAAAGCCCCATCCAACCCACCCTTGAACACTGCCAGGGAGGGGGCAGCCACAGCTTCTCTGGGCAGCCTGTGGCAGGGGCCTCAGCACTCAGTAATATAAATCTCCCCTCTTTCAGCTTATCCATCGCCCCTTGTTCTATCACTCCATGGTCTTGTAAACAGTCCCTTTCCAGCTTTCCTATAGACCCCTTAGGTATTGGAAGGCGGCAATAAGATCTCCTTATTGGAGAGGAGCTTTTTCTTCTCCAGGCTGAACAAGCCCAACTCTCAGCTGGTCTTTTTAGGAGAGGTGCTCCAGCCCTTGAATCATCTTTGTGGCCTCCTCTGGATTTGCTCCTTATACTGGGGACCCCAGAGCTGGATGCAGTGCTCCAGGTGGGGTCTCACCTGAGCACAGTAGAAAGGGACAATCCCCTCCCTCAACCTCCTGGTCACACTACCTTTCATATGGTTGCCTTTCTAGACTGCAAGCGCACGTTGCCCGATCACGTTGAGCCTCTCATCCACCAACAACCCCAAGTCCTCCCCAGGGCTGCTCTCAGTCCATTCTCTGCCCAGCCTGTAGCTGTGCTTGGGAATACCCCACCCCACGTGCAAGACCTTGCACTTGGCCTTGTTGAACTTCACAAGGTTCACATAGGCCCACCTTTCAAGCTCCTGAGGTCACTCTGTATGTCATCCTTTCCCTCCAGCATGTTGACTGCACTACATGGCTTGGTGTTAACTGTTGGGGAGGGTTCAGAGGAGGGTCACAAAGACGATTAGAGGGCTGGAGCACCTCCCCTATTGAAGAGAGGCTGGAGGCCTGGGCTTGATCAGCCTGGAGAAGAGAAGGCTGCGGGGGGACCACATTGCAGCCTTCCAGTACCTGAAGGGAGCTTATAAACAGGAGGGGAATCAACTTTTTAAAAGGATAGACAATGGTAGGACAAGGGGGAATGGATTAAAGCTGTAAGAAAGAAGGTTTAAATTAGATATTAGGGGGAAGTTTTTTACAGAGAGAGTGGTGAGGTGCTGGAACAGGCTGCCCAGAGAGGTGGTGGATGCCCCATCCCTAGAGTTGTTCAAGGCCAGGTTGGATGGGGCCCTGGGCAACCTTGTGAGATCCAGGCCTGGAGGTTGGTGGCCCTGCCTGTGGCAGGGGGGTTGTAACTCTATGATCCTTGGGGTCCCTTCCAACCCAGACCATTCTACGATTCTATGATGTTGTTGGCAAACTTGATGAGCATACACTCAATACGGCTGTCCACATCACAGACAAAGATGCTAAAGAGCACTGGTCCAAATACTGACCTGCGAGAAACGTCACTTGTCTCTACGTGGACATTGAACCAGTGACCGCAACTCTTGTGATGAGACCATCTTCCCAATTCCTTATGGACTGAGCGGTCCATCCATCAAATCCACGTCTCTCTAATTTAGAGACCAGGATGCCATGCAGGACAGTGTCAAATGCTTTATATAGGTCCAGGTAGATGACATCAATTGCTCTTTCCTTATCCACCAACACTGTAACCCCATCATAGATGGCTACCAAATTTGTCAGGCACGATTTTTTTTTTATGTGCTAGGGAGCTGCTTTGGCAGGGGGGTTGGACCCGATGATCTCTCGGGGTCCCTTCCAACCCCTACGATTCTGTGATTTGCCCTTAGTGAAGCCATGTTGGCTGTCACCAATCATCTACTTATTTTACATTATTTCTACATCAAGTAATTTAGAAAAAAATATAGCTGCTCTAGTTCGATATCTCTAGAAGGTCTGATGTTTCAATTTTCAAACTATTTCAGTAACTGTGCAAGAGGATTCAGCACGCTGGCTTTGGGCCCTGCAACACTTGCTGTCAATGTACAATTCCACTAACACCAAAGGGATTACTTGCATGACATTACCCATTCAAGCCCACATTAGACCAGTCTGCAGCAATTAATATTGGTTACTGGACCCATCTTTTATCTGTATTACAAAAACTGCCAGTAGACAAGCTAACAGCAGTTATTATGGGCTCTTAATTGTGATAAGTTTTTACTGCTTGCTAGAGCTTAGAAATTAATTCTATTCTCCTTCAGTGTTTACTACCTGCCATGGCACCTATTTCATAAAATATCACAAGGATTAGCTGATTGATGTGTCCAAACTGTTTTTGAATGAAGAATTCCTTTCAGAGTCATTTAACAAGTTAACACAACCTCAATGCATCACCACTCTTTCACAATATTTTCACACCCCATCTATTTCTTATCCCATATTTTAGGTCCCTGGCCTGTTCCTTCAGCATTTAGTACGTTCTGCCCACAGTCACCTAAATAAAAAGAGAACCCACTGCTAAAGTCTCTTGTGTGCAGTCCTGAACATGCTGCTTAGCGAGTTTAGTAATTTTACTAGCTGCTGGTCTTCTTTCCTTTTTCTAATAAAATATAATCCATGCTTTGTCCCGAGTCTCCCACGTACAAATCTTCCTCTGTCTAATCTCAACTTCTACCGCTCCCCAGCTACTGCCTCATGAATTTCACATACTTTGGTTTCTTTAAGTCCCCTTTGTCACTTCTACAATTCACATCTGTCATCATCCCAAGCTGCTCTCGTAGCTGTAACCAGTTGCCAAAGGATCCTGCAAGTCCTCAAAATTCAGTATCATTCAAGCTCAACTAAACTGTTAAACACATAATAATTCATCACAAACAATGAATTATGGAGACTTAAAAAAAAAATACTATTACTCTTTCCTCTACAACAACCCTATCTGTGCTCTGATGTATGTTTTGTAAGTTTCTGTAAGTAATTTTAAAGAGATTAAAAAAAAGAAGACTTTGATACAGTCCTGTTCCGCTCCCGCCCCCACCAAAAAAACCCCAACAACTATAAACAACAAAAATTGACTAGGAAGAACTATTTCTTGTCATATAATAAGTTAAATTAAAAAACCTGCTGTCAGGCTTGGGTTCTCACTCTTCACAAAATGTATACACAACTTTTTTCAACCTTTTCTGATGGCAAACTTGTAAAAAAGATTTTTAAAATTAAGTTTTGTTCTCTATAACCCATTCACCCTGTACAATCAAAAAATGTATTAATAAGCTATAAGGTCTTGCCAGCATACACAAATTACTTTCATCTTGACTGGTTTACAGAGTAACAAAACACACTGCTTGTGTGAAAATGCGTAACAAAGCTCAAATAATCACTCAACTAAAAATACTGCTAATTAAGTCATTTCATATACACAGAAAAAAATTATAAAGGACTAGAGAACTGCTGTGTGGTCTATACATTCAAAAACTCTGCACAAACACCACAACTGTCTGCTTTTGGGCCTAAAGTCTTCAACATCCACCTAATAACAGTTGTGTATCGCATCTAGTCTTTCTCAACAGCATTAGCATTATACGCTATCTTTTTTTCCTGCTTGATTAATCAAAGCAAACAGTGGATATAATCTATTTTCACAGAGAGATTTTGGAACTGGACGTGGGTGTTCACTCTGTGTCAGTCACAGTTACCCTGAAGTACATAACAACTGTATAGAGCAAATCAGCTTGTGCTAAGCAGCAATCCTGCAGCAGAGATAAGGGAAAAATACCTTAAGTTTCGCATCAAAAACTATCACCAGAGTCCTTCCTTTGCAACACACAAAGTTCACAACAAGGTTTTAAACACTGCATTCAAGACCATGTTTTGAAAAATAGACTTTTTTTATTTTCTCTGGTGTCAGAAACAGAAATAAGGATCAACAGCATGTAACAGAGTCAACCAATGCAAAAGATAATCCCATGATTAAACAGATAGACAGTGGTTAAAGGTTCCGTGCCAGGGTATGCCAGATTGACTGCAGGAGACTAAAGCTGTCACTGTATTTCTCTGAGCCCAAGCATCCTCTCTGTATAAGAGGGTCAACAGTTCTGGATTTTATTCTTCAGCATAAAAAGTTAAATTTAGCTCTTCAGAGTATGGACAAACTCATATACATATGACCACAGCAACATACAACAGTCTGATCTCAGCTAGATCCTGCCAACTAAAAAGAAAAGTAGTTTTACTTTCTAATACATCTCACATTCTTAGCCTAAGGAGCAGGCTGACGGACATCTCCAGAGCTTTTCACTGCAAACAGCTGCAAAGCAGAAGGGAGAACCCAAATTCAGCCCCTGCTGAAACGAGGAGCGCTGCTTTCTCACATCCCGTTTGCAGGCACAGGGCCAGCCAGCACACAGGTACCAGTAACCTGATTCACATGCACATCACACAACTCATGAAACGTTGCATTTTTTCGTTCATAAACTTGTTTTGAAAGAAAAAACTGAAGACAAACCAGGTGTCAGAGATGGAAAGGATAGAACAAGGAGCCGCTGGCGTTACTGCATATAGAGGTTTGCAAAGGGGAGCAGGAGAAACCAGGCTTTACTCACTCCAGTGGCCTCGGGACACCCAGTTTCTCTAGCAAACCTCCCTTCCTTAAGTGTATTGTTATGTTCCAGCAGGTGTTTCAAGCCGTTCCTTCCTAATACGCTGCTAAAGGGCTTGCAGCTCCTGACAGGGAAGGAAGCAATAAAACCCCGGGCTCCCGGACAGAGCAGCAGCAACGACGCCTCACTTTTCCACCGGCTTTACCTCAGCGTATGCCGGCTTTACTACCCAGACCCAGAGACCCAGCGGGCCGGGGAAGGAGAGGGAGAGGCGGCAATGCCCCGCAAGAGCCCGCCGCCCTCCCCAAAAGCCACAGCATTCCCTCCCGCCGGCAGCCTCCAACAGACAGGCAAGGGAGCCAGCCGGCCCGCTCCCCCTCTCCGCGCAGGGCTCAACCGCTCAGCCCGGCCGCAACAGGCGGCAAGACAGGCCCCCTGTGCGGCGGCCGGGGAGGAGAGCCAAAGCTGGGGCAGACGCTCAGGCGACTCCCCCTGGTCTCCGCGGAGACGCGGTTTCACTCACCTCCTCAGGAGCGCGGGACAGCCACAGCTGCCGGCGGGGGGGAGGAAAACAGCGCAGCGGCGTCGCCCAGGCCCCGAGGCAGCGGCAGCGGCCCCGGCAGCCTGCGCCGCTCGGAGGGGCCGGGTCTGGGCGGGGCCGGGTCTGGGCGGGGCCGGACGTGAGCGCATTTCCGCGGGGCGGCGGGGAGCCGCCATGGCGGGTGAGTGAATGGGGGGGGGCGGGCCGGGGCCGGGGCCGCCCCGTCATCAGTCAGTCCTTGGGGCGGCTGCTCACCTCAGGTGGGAGCGAGGGGCGGCGGGGGGCCAAGGCCGAGCCGGGGACAGCGGGGAGCAGCCAGAGGCCGGGTCCCGGCGCTTCCTAACTAAATCCATAAGCTGCCCGTTGTGCTCTGCCGGCCCGCTGGCGTGTTAATGTTTACACATGGACGTGGGTGCGGAAGGTGCCCAGCGCCTCGCTCAAGCCCTCGGGAGAAGCAAGCAGCACCCGTGGCTTGCTTGCCCTGTGCCTGGGCTTCCCGCTTGTGACCACTGTTCAAGCGTCAAGTTAAAAACATACAGCAGGTGTTACTGCTCAGCTGGCCGCCGAGCTCGCAGCCCCCTTGATCCAGGGGCAGGGCCTGAGGTGTGAAGTGGGGCTGCAGGTGCCGGGCAGGCAAGGCGGCTCGCAGCCCTCCCCCCGAGGCGAATGGGGCATGTGAGCGGGTGAATGCACAGCAGGTCCCTGTTACTGCGTGCTCCTCTAAGGACTCGTGGGATCTGGGCGCTACGCCTAGTGAAAGGCACCCACTGTCCTCAGTACGACCAGCATGCTCCCAAATGCTTCAGGCTCACGTGTAGATGTGAACTGATGCAGGTGTGGATGGTATGAGCGCTGTCTGCATGCAGCAGTCGTTGCCATCGTTTCTCATTGTCCTACGCAGCCTTAGCATTGGGCTGTCATATGTTGACAGACTGCTAGATTGGTCAATCCACTGCACAGCCACTGCTGCCCAAGTTACAGTATCACATCTCTTAGCAGGCTTGCATTATTTGAATAATGCTATTTATTGTTTTCTTTTTGTAAATAGTACTAAGGCTGATAGATAAGGAATTAGATTTTGTGACTGAAGACATTTAATGAAAATTCCATTTTGTTTTAATCAATATTCAGTTGTAAACCAAGGAAATAATTCAAACAGCTTCTGGACAGCACACTGATATGTTTCTGTGTGCTTTAAGTGGCTTGAATATCTGTTTTCTCATACAGCAAAAAGTCCTGCTGATCGTACTCCAAGAAGACCTGTTTTATCCGTCAGTGCAAGAAAAATTAAAGATAATGCAGCAGACTGGCATAATTTAATGATGAAATGGGAGAGACTGAATGATAATGGATTTACTACAGCAAACAAAATAGTGAACATGAAGATCAGTGAACAGTAAGTACGCAAATACATACAAGTAAAGACAGCATAAAGATTGCCTTTATTGAGAAATTAATCTGTTTTCTTCCCTAGAAAGTTCTTTTTGGAGATGAGGGAAAGAACATGTCAGAGTGGATAAGCTAGTGCAGATCAAACCCCTTGAATAGTAAATGCTTCAGAGATTAAAATAATCTTGTGAAGTAATGGTATTTGCAAAAACCAGAAAATGTTTATACATAAACAAGCATAACAGATGTTCAAAATACTTATATAATTGTTCTGGTTTAGCCCCAGCCAGCAGCTGAGCACCACACAGCCGCTTGCTCACTTCCTCCCCACAACGGGCGGAAAAAGAAGGTGAAGAAGAGAAAAAGGGAAGGCAAAGGCAAAGCTCGTGGGTTGGGATAAGGATAGTTTAGTGGGACAACAAAGAGAGGGAGAAATAATAATAACAGGACTTAGAGCAAAAAATACAAACTTAGTGATACACAATGCAGTTTCTCACCGAACTGAGCAACTCAGACCAACCGTACAGCTCAGCCCTGTCCCGGAGCTGCGTGGTGCTCAGCTGCGAGCTGGGGTTAAACCACAATGGTACAAAGTTAGAATCTAATCCTATAGTTCTCAGCCCATGTGTCTTCCCTTATTCTCTTGTGTATTTACGCTGAGGCCAGTATTATCAAATTTCACTGAAGTAAAAAGTTCAGCCGATTTTAAGAAAGAATCAGTGATTTATATAGACAAAAATGTTATAACAGTGATGATTTTTAAAAGTAAATTGAAACAAACAAAAAACCTCAAACCACTTTGGTAGAGCTATTATCTTCCTGCCGTAAAGAAAATGTATAACTAACAGGGTTTGAGAAGAAACTTCTCCAGAGTCCTGACAGCTGAACAGGATTTGTCTGACAGGGTTCTGATAGGTACAAGCTCAGGAATATTTTGCTGTAGTGGTGTCAGTTGTTGCTTTTGCTCTCTAGCAACTCTCCCCTAAGTTTACAGTTTCTGTGAGGAAGTCAGAAAGACAGGATACATGTTTATACATTAGCTGCTCTGGGTTTGTAGTTAAATGTCTTAGCTTAACTTGTACATGAAGATGAGCGTGTGGTGAGGCACCAGATTGTGCTGGGGCAGCTGAAGCCTGAGCATATCTTACCCATGATGAGAGAGCAACCTCCAACACTGGGGTAAGGTAAAGTGGGAAGATGTATTATCTTAACACCTGCAACTGTTTTTCCAATCACGTGCTCTAAGGTAGAGGAATTCTCTGTTCCCCTGACGATTATGGTACCAGCCCTAATTGCTCATGTGGCTAGCTAGGTCTCTTACTATTTTTATGAAGGAACTCTCATGAACAGCCTGTGAGAGAAGGATTTTGTAGGATCACACCACAAGGATTTTAAATCTGCACTGTTCAAGCAAACCTATATGCAGTTTTTTTACTCTGCCTTATGTTTGTGTTTCAGATTTCAAGACAACAAACTGGAAATAGCATGTGAGGACAGTGCCACTGAATCTGAAAAGCCAGCCCCAAAGTACAATGAAGAACTGGACAGCTGCTGTGCAGAATTACTTGAGACCTTAAAGCATATGGTAATGCTCATTTTTTCAATCTTAGTCAATATGAATCAATTCCAAGTGTGTTCAAGTATTACATAAAGACATTGTCCTCAAGTATTTGTTATAAACAGAAAATTTAGATTTTTATTCATAGTTCTTTGGCTTCGATCCTAAATCACAGAATCGTAGGGGTTGGAAGGGACCTCGAGAGATCATCGGGTCCAACCCCCCTGCCAAAGCAGCTCTTTAGCTCTTATTGCACAGATAGGCGTCCAGACGAGTCTTGAGTATCTCCAGAGAAGGAGACTCCACCACCTCCCTGGGCAGCCTGTCCCAGGGCTCTGTCACCCTCACTGTGTAAAAGTTCTTCCGCATGTTGGTGCAGAATTTCCTGTGCTCCAATTTGCAGCCATTGCCCCTTGTCCTATCTCCACAGACTACTGAAAAGGGGCTGGCCAATTCCCCTTGCATCCCATACTTAAGATATTTATAAACATTAATTAGGTCCCCCCTCAGTCTTCTTTTCTCCAGGCTGAACAGCCCCAGCTCACTCAGCCTTTCCTCATACGGGAGATGTTCCAGGCCCTTAATCATCTTCGTAGCCCTTCTCTGGACTCTCTCAAGGAGGTCCCTGTCTTTTTTATACCAGGGAGCCCAGAACTGGACACAATACTCCAGGTGGGGCCTGACCAGGGCAGAGTAGAGGGGGAGGATCACCTCCTTAGACCTGCTGGCCACACTCTTCCTGATGCATCCCAGGATCCCATTGGCCCTCTTAGCCACCAGGGCACACTGCTGGCTCATAGCCAACCTGTCATCAACCAGGACCCCCAGGGTCCTCCACAGAGCTCTTCTCCAGCAGGTCATTCTCCAGCCTGTTAAAAATCCAGTGTGATTTATTCGCTTGACTGGTAAATTTGGAAGTTGGTTTCATATCTGCCTTCTGCTTACAATTCTACTCCTTTTATAAAGTGGTCTTCTGAAAATAAGTCATACAAAAAGATGCATTTGAAAACTGCACCTGTTTGCTGTTTTCTCATCCTGCATGCTCCCTCTGTTTAGAGCAAAACAAAGAACAAAGCACAGAACAGTGCTTTACCTGCCATCATATCCTTGCGACCATCTTTGATCAGACATAACTCAGTTATATTTTTACTCTGCCTACCTGCATTTTCTGTACAGAACTCCTTCTCTAGAGAGTAGAGTAATTATTATGTAATCCATCTTTTTCTGTAAATGTTGCTAGGAATTAATGTCACCTGTCGGTTTGACAGGAAATAAAAATAATTTTTTGGCCTGATATTTTTAATAAGGATTTTAAATTACAGTAACTTTTAGAGCCTTCTGCTGTAGCAGAGGCCCATTCAAAAGATGTTAGGTCTCTTTTTTATATAGACAGGACACAAAATCAGTATTTGAAATAAGCAGGAAAGCAGCTAGATTTTCCTCAGATTTTGTTCTGTGGGAATTTTTTTTTCTCTCCTTGAGGTAGTTTTGTATTTAAACTACTGAGGATGTTGACATAATTTCTTTATTATTCCCAGGTAACAGGGGTCTGACTAAGCAGCCAGTGTTAGATGGGATACTAAACATAGCTACTACAGACATTTTATTTTTCATTCCTTATGAGTCTGAACCAGGTGACAAGTTTAAAGAAATATCTGTGTTTTATCTTCTTGACTTAAAGATACTGCCAGCAAACTCCATTTCATTGTAAATATTAGTCCCCATCAGTAATACCCGAAGTCAGGTGAATGTGAAGGAAGTGGATGGAATGACCTGTTCTTCAAAGCAAGTTGTTAAATCAGCCAAGCTATATTGTCAGTCATAGCGTGAGATGCTTTTCTCACCTGCTGCTGATCTTTTAAAATCAAATTTAAGTCATCTAAACATGGTAATGTAAGAAAGAATGTGTTTAAAGGGCCTGTTCATAGACAGCCTGATGGTTTCCCCCAGTAATAAATTGCCATAGGAGAAACCAAGAGAGAGTTGAAAAAAATGACAGGGCATTTTAATATATTTCTGCATGGGAGAAACAAAAGAATTTTGCAGTATCAGAGTCAGTAAGTCATGTCTGCAGTGTTCAGAATTTTAGGGTATCTCATATTAAATTTGTATATAAATTCCTACTTTCATTCCTGTCTGCAGTTAAAATAAATGAGTTAGAAATCTTAAGAGTAAAGTCTTCAGAAATAGTGTTTTAAAAATGTTTAAGATTATAGTAACCTAATGTTCCTTATTAACATTACATGTTCAATATATTCAGACAAAAATACAGCTGAAAATGGAAAAGCTTACTTCAACTACTAAAGCAATCTGTGACTTGGAAACATTCCACCATGGAGCTGGGAACTGCACAGCACCCTTCTTTCATACATGGCCCACACTGTACTTCTGTAAGTACAGTATTGATTATCGTAGCTAATTGTGTTCTGTAGTTGATGTCATCTAATTTAGGACTGAAAAATAAACTCTTTTATGTGGATGTCTTGCCTTAGAGAGAGTGAGTTGAGTGTATCTGTCTCCTTTATAATTGACTAATCAATAAACACATGAATGCACCACTTGGCTTAGGGTTACTGTTGATGGCTGCTTGTATGAATTCCAAGTGTAGTCTGAACTGCAGCAATTACAGCATAAAATTAAGCTTGTCAGCAGCTTACAGTGTCCAAGCTCCAGCAGCCACATCCTTTGTAGAGAGAGACATAGTGCAACTTGGTAGTGGTAAACCGTAGGCTTAACTGGCTTGACTTGTTACTTGACACTGAAATGAAATCCTTGAATGCAGAGAACAAGGTATGCCTCAGTTAATTCTCAGGCAGCCGAAGAAACATTCCTCTGATCTCAGTGTCAGTCAAGACAAGTAAAGAAATGTTCAGTTACTGTGTACTGTTAATATCAATCCTCCTAGCGTTCACTTGATGGCAGAAGGTACTGCCTCCCAGCTGGCATTACTGCAGTTTTAAAACTGCTGGAATTCAAGAGAAACCTGATTGCGTGCAAAGCAACTGCTGCCTTTGTGAAGTGAAAGTCATGCCTTTGTGAAGTGAAAGTCATGTCTTTGTGAAGCCCTGCTGCTTACTTCACTACCACAAGTTAGTTGGAATCTTATGTATTAGTTTCTACAAGCTTAAAAGGCTAAGAATGACGAAGACAACTGCTGTCAAAACACTCGTGACTGAGTCATTAAGTGATGCTGTCTACGGAAGAATAAATCCTCCTGAAGGTGGTGATAGGTCAGGCTTAAGTTAGAAACACTAGATCAATCTCTCTTTAAAAATAATTTATGTGGCTAATTTTTAGAAATTCGAACAACTAAATATTATTATAGAAATATATTTTAAGCACCCACCCCTTACCCCCCTGGTATTACTAACATAACTAATAACAATATTAATTTTTACATTACACACTTCTGGTTTAGTCTGTTGTTTTGTTTTATTGTTATTTTTTACTATTGTCATCACTTGCTGGTGATCATGTGTTGCTGAAGTGCCTACAGCATGTGAAGGCATCCTTTAGATTAGCTAAAATCAACAGTGACTCTAAAATGTGAAGCTTGTATTTCAAGATAACAGTAAATTTTGAAATAAAATTTCAGTTATTTGAAAGCTTGGCTGTAATTGCTAATTTTATGGTGGGTCCCAAGAATCAATACCATTGCTTATTCTAGAATTAAAAATGTCAAAATCACAAGTGTATACAGTATATCCAAAAGCCGAAGAAATTGTTGAGCGTTTTATGTTAATTGTGTACAAATATCATTAATACTGTAAAACCCAAGATGTCTAAATATGGGGAACAGCTTATGTAAGGTAAGGTGTTTCTAATGATCAACATAGTACAAGTCTAATTTAACTTTTAGAGATTTGCTGAAATGTTCTGCTCAATGTGCTTAGTTTTTCAATCTCTTTCAGATGAGGTTTCTCTGAAGCTCTCTGAGATGTACAAGAAGGAACTGCAACTCAAGCAAACAATTGTACAAGAAATTGCTCATTCCCCTGACCGGGATCTGATGATGGTCTATTTATCATCATGGTTATACCAGCCTTACATTGATAACAGCAGCAAACTACTACTTGAAGCCATGCTTCTGGAAACAGGACACAGACAGTGCTAGAATTTCAAGTGTTACATGGCTTGCATCTAGTGGTGCTTACATGAAACTGAAATGGCAAATTGCAAGGCTTACTAAGTAAGATGAATTTTTGTAAAACTTATTAAAAATCTTTTTCCCTATTTAGTATTTTGTCTCAGCTGATACTCCTTTTTCTTCATGGGACAACCTAGGTTTGGTTGTTGGATCCATTTTTAAATGCATTAGAGAGGCTATAGGTAGGAAGCCAGGTTCTCTATAATCCCAAACAGGTAAGCACTGCGCAGTGGTCTGAGGGGATTCAGTTCACGCAGACACTTACAGCAAAGAGTTTAACTACTTTCCAAGTCTTGACAGTCTACAATGCCTACATTGTCCCTTTCACCACTGAAATTCAGCACTGCTTGATCTTTTGCAAGTTTGTTTGGGGTTTTTTTTCCCCCATGATTTAACAGGATCAGTGCTTTCATACTTGCTTTATAAATGGGGGAAAGCACAAAAGGCAGAATCCAAAAGGATACATGTAGTTTGCTATGTGGTCCTGAAAAGCTGTCATCGACACTAGTGCAAATTCTGGGTATTTTTGGATGATAATGTGGTTTGGTAGATCACCATTGGAGAGTGATCCAAGCCTGATCACTGGGAAGGTTCAGTACAACTCACCATTCCGCAGTCTACGTGGAAAGGTCTGGTCTCTCTTAAGTTATTGGAACTGTTTTTCTTTTAGAGATGTTTTATGAAAGCTTCTGTTGAATAAAAACAAGACCTGCTTCAGTCGTGGCCTTATCCTGTTTTGGTTGCTTCCTACTGTAGGGCTCAGTGAGCTTTTCCTTGGATTACTGTTTCTGGCATCAAGTGGGTTCGGTTTAAAGGTGTGCCCTCTCTGTATTTTGGTTAGAGCTTGTTTACATGACAAGAATTGGGATCTCAAATTCTTGATGTTCTTTTTCATGCTGCTGCATTGGAAAAGAGAGTAGAGTGTGTGTTCAGCAGAAACAGATAATGCAAAAGCTAAACACTTAGGTGGAATTCAATACCCTTATTTCTTTTCACTCCTAAAGAGGCAATAATCCCTGCAGCATGTTGTTACATGGGACCAGGGTAGCATGGAGAAGCTGCTACACTTCCCCAGCCCTTAATAACTGGTGGCTGCCATTGCAAATTACCACTTTTCAGAGAAGTGTATTAGAGTGTGCAGACCACACAACTGTATCATCAAAGATTTAGTTAAATCCCTAACATGCAGGGAATTTAGGCCTTCTGCTTGTTTTGCTATGTCTAATAATCTACTCTCACTTACTGATTGCCTGTATGACCTGCTCCTATATAAACTGGATTTAGATGTATTTCACACAATTATGTAAGTGCCCTGACAGATGTTTATTTACCCTTGATTCTTCTTGAAACAGATCTTTAAAGACTGTAACACAAAATGCACACTGCTATGAAACAACCATAATGGCTGTGGTTCAACACTCGAAAAATGTAATTAAAAATCTCTGGAAGAGATTTCTGATAGGAAAAGTAGGGTCACTTACTTAACTAGTTCAAGATGAAACCCCGTCAGGTCGGTAAGGGAAATACATGCGTTTCCTGCAATAAGAGAACAGACAGACATGAATTGGAAAAGTTTTCTTGACACATTGCTCTATTCAACAAGCAGGTTGTTTCTGACAGCTTAATAGGGTTCTATTCTTACCCCAAATTTCTAGACTCTAAAAAGAAACACTGCTGTAGCTCAAGGAGAATACAATCAGTTATGAATAGCGTTGTTGGGTTTTATTATTTTTCTGTACAAGCATTCCACCTAGATTAACAGCCACCTTAATTTATCTGAGTAGGGCCAGACCCTTGTCACTATGGAAACACCTTCATACTTGGAAAATATTTTCCAAGGAGAATAGGTTGGTTCACTTAAAAGAAAATTTTATAAGATGAGAGTAGGTGTATTGTATTTCCCAGCATGTGCAAATCAATAGGGAAGGCAGAATTGAAGCTGACTTTAATTTTCGGCACAGGTGAAAATTGTGGTTTGTTCTTTTTTTCTTAGAGGAAATGAAGCTCTTTGGGAAGGAATCTTCACACTGACAGCCCCCCTCGCTCCTCCCCTGTTCTCAGACACAGGAAGATTACTGCAAAATCACTGCGGAGATGTTTTGTCATTACAGCTCTAAGCAGCTGATTGTTGTTTGAAGCCCTCGGATGCAGCTATTAGACACTCAGTACAAAGGAGTGTAATAAAGAATTGCTCACTGCAATCAAAGACGTTGAAAGACCAACAGAACCTTGCTTTGTATGGGCTCTTCCCATGTGAGGTAAGCCTGTGTCCTCTGACGGTTACCACCTCCTAAAAAACAGGGAAAAAAACCCAAAACAAAGACTACATCATAAACCGAATCACAAGACAGAAGCCCACTGGTATATGATGACACCTTTAACATCCACGTATAAAAAAACCAGTGGTTTGGTTAATCAAATTCATCTTTGATGTAGGCAACCAAGAAAAAACCAACAAAACCAACAACAAAACCCCAAACCAACTATGTTGAAGGATAGAAAACAAGATTGTTTCATCTCTAAATTGTTAGATTCAATTTTGATGTGAGCTTTTCTTCAGTACCATTTTAAAGGTATGTTACCAGTTTTCAGTAAGATCTGCAATACTCATAAATATATTGGCCATTTAAAGCTGTTATTTTTCACCTTCTAAGCTTCCTGAAAGAACAAAGCCACTTCTAGGAGGCCTCCACAAAAATACTGCGATCCAATCAACACGCTTAAAGTGTGATAAAAATACAAGATAGCAGTAGATTCCTAATTTGATAAATTAACTGTCTGCATAGAGAAACAGGGATTATAGTCAAGGATATCTTTTTATTACGATTAAATAGTACAGGGCAGTGTGGGGTTACTAGGAAGGTCAGAGCTTAGACCTGATAGAGGATGCGTCATCTGAAAGGAAAAAAGTATAACAAGTCTTAGCAAAAATAGACCATCACGAACTCAAGTTAAAAAAAGAACTTGGTGCCTCGTTAAGGAAAATCAGATCACTACATGTGCACCTTCCCATTTCTAAGTAACAGCAGTTTTTCAAGGTGTGGCTGAACACCCAACAAGCACACTTAAAGATATTTCCAACAGTTCAGTACAAAACAGATCTCGTTTGAGGCTATTTTTGTCTCTAACTCAGTGGATGCCTATTTAAGTAAGGATCAGCTAGGCTGTCACATCGTTCCCAGAATGCACAAGTATGGATTATATTTAAAACTGACCATTTTCCCAGGCAGATTTATGCACATCAAGTCTAGATACTAATGAATATTCAAGCTAGCTTTGTTCTTGCACTTTCTTAAAGTGTTTTGTAATCAATGGCACAGAAAACAGACATTTTTAATATAGTTTTTATTTTACCCATAGTACAGCTTGCCAGTACACAGCACATCACTGCTGAACAGCAGTACAACCAACTGTATTTTTAGATGGCTAGAGAGAAAAAGAATTACGTAACCAAAGGGAATAGTGCAACAGTTTTAGGGTTGACAGATTTCCACTTTCCACCCACCCCCAACATATAAAGCAAATAGAACAACGTAAATTCTAGAATTTTTGGTTGCAATGCTGCTAGATTTATATAAACATAAGTTATAAAAAGTACAGGGCATAGAAACAGTTTACAAATAAGTTAAATTTCATTGATTTCAGTATTCACATTAGAAAAATATACATTTTATAGAGTCAGTCTTTCCCAGAGGAAAGCATATAGTTTTCTAATTTATGGCTCCAATTCACTTTGCGAAAGCAAAATATCGTCACTTTGGCCATTTGCTTCCATCGCCAGTAGTGCTTCCACAGTTTCCAGAGGTATCCCCTCAGGTGTGCGAATGTGCATTGTAGTACCACTGGAATCAGTTACAATAACGATGCCTTCTGCCTGAGACAAAACAGCAGTGTCTGGATGAGACAGGATAAGCCCATCTGAAGTCTGAATAAAAATCTGTTCGTGTCCCTGAGACAAAAAATCATGGCTCTCATCAGTAATCTCAAAGGCTACAGTTTCATCTACAGTAACTGTATTCTCCAACTCATGATGTTCCACTGTCCCACAAGAAAACGCATTCACATTTTTAAAAGAGTTTTCATGGTTCACATGAGCAGACAGGGAGGCTTCCTGGACAGGGTTCTGGTGTGACTCAGTCTGAGCACTGTGTGGGTAGTTTATTGGCACAATGTTCGTTGAAAAAACTTTTTCAAGTTCCTGCATCTCATCAGCATTATGAAGTTGTTCAGAATGTTCTTTAATTGCAAAATTACAGTTTTCTTCTTGCATTTTCGGGTACTTTTGATTGTGGTTCTTTTCTTCACTCATCGATACCTCAGTGCTCTGACTGCCCATTGCATTCTCTGACACAGAGTTGCAAAGTTCAGGAGCTGAGAGTCCACCTACTGGATTGTTGCTCACAAAGTGTGCTTGAACCAATTCAGGTGAGCTGTCTGCTTCAACAGGCAATACAACTTCAGTCTGTAGCAGAGATGCATCGCCTGACATATCTGGTCCCTGTAAGTTCACAGGTTGAGAATACTCTATCCTCATTTTCACAGTCTGGGAGAAGGTACCTGAATTTTCAGCATTGATTCCAATTCCTGAATCAGCAAGTGAATTATGTTCCTCTGCTGTCAGTAATGTACTTCCAGTTGTGCAACAAGTGATATGCCTGTCTTCTGAAAGGAGGATTTCTCCATTTAATGGATTAAAACCTGGAAAGGTGAGAGAAATCACATTTTGTTGGGCAATCTAATATTGCACATCCAAAAAAAGTTTCTCAGCAATAACTTTGGAGGAAAAGGTAGACTACTTCCCTGCTTTCTTCCCCCAAATTAGCAAACCTGAAGCATCTTACAAGAGTTTCAGTGCAATTCCCAAAGAGAAAGCCACTATAAAAATATGTATTTTGGTATAGTGAAATATTAGTGAACGTTTCCATACCAAGGAATCTTAAGTTAGAAGCAAGATTTTTCTCTCAGTCCTGAAACCAACCTGGGCTGAAAGTCAAATTCAGTTTTTCCCCTGTCACACAGCTGGTCACATTAAAAGATAAAACAACACAGCAGGCACAGCATTGTCAGCTGCTCATCCCCATTACCATTAGTAAATTGACAGAAGCATTTAAACTTGATAATATTTCTGTTGATAATCAAGCTAATCCTGGACTCGGGCACGTCATCAAGTTACTACATATCTACTTAGCTGTGCCAAAAGCTCCAGGAGGAGTTTTGTCCTGTGACAAAAAAGCTAAAAGCCACCAGGAATTTAGTGTTTCACCAGTTATTTGGCCTGGACCAAGAGCCAGGTCACAAACCCAGTAGGTAGTTGAACAATAACTCAGCTGCAGTAGCACGAGCTGTCAGTTTTTATTACTGAAGATCAAAAGAGCCGAGTAGGTTGGGGTTGGTTTCTGTTATGAAAGACATCAGTGCACAACAAAGGAGGGCTAACACTGCAGAAGGGACCATTTTCAACTTTCTGTAGACTAGCAAAAGCCCTACTAGGAGGTGCAAGTGAAAAAAAATTTTAAAAAACCCAACTCATAGCCTAGAAGAAAATCATAATAGATGGTCATGCAGACAGCCTTTCAGAGCAAGAAAAATAAACTAAGAGGGAAAACAAAAGCTCAACTACTGACAGGGAGACAAGCAAAGGGCAAAAGCAAAGTGACTTACAGCAACACCAGAAGAAGATACTACAAAGCAAGAGGACAGTGCTGATACAGACATTTTACTAGAGATGTGTAAGGGCTGGAATCTCCCAACAGTGATCATAACACTTCTGAATTACTGCAACACTTTTGCATAAAAGACAGTGGAGTTTGGGGAGATTACAGGTGGAGACCCATCTCAGTTTCCTTTCTAATCCACTGTTAGCCTGTCCATCTGAGGGGCAGGGGAATTAAAGGGATAAAAAGAAAGGCAACCACTCAAAGAGTACGGTGCAAAATGGTGACTCAATTCTAATCTTCAGGTCCCTTATCTCCCCTGGGACACAGGACAGTCTGCACCAGCTTCCCCAGGATCCACACAGCTCTGATGATTCTGTTATTGCAGAGCCTGCTGGGGCAAAGAGGAAGGAGATGCACACTGCTTCCTCTTCCTCTGCTTTCCCATGGCTGACAGAAAGGTCGTGCACCACTATCCCTGCTGTAAGGGATAGGGCCAGATTATCATGCATTCAGAACAGAGCTACTGTTGTGTCTGCATCACGTGTAACTCCCCCCACCCCCCCAAGTTAAACAGTTGTTTTCAAAGGACCTGGGAAGCAAGTTTAGAAATTAAACCTTAAGACAAAAAACACAGTAGCCTGAAGAACAAAGATTTGTTCAGCTCATCCATGAACAGAACAGAATTGGAAGATCTGAAGAGGTTACCATCTTTTTCAAACAGTGTACACAAATTCCCACTCTTTTCTTTCACTTCATCTTGACTGGCATAAGCATTATTCACATTCTCCATTACGTCTTCTAACTTGGTCCTTTTGGCTGATGGCAACAGTTCCTCCCCTGAGCTCTGTCAATACAAGAGAGAATTAACTGGCTGCCCCTATAGGAGCTGACAATATTGGAAAAGATCACCAACTAATTATGGGCACTTCCTGGCAGTGACCTGCTATGTTCCTTGAAAACAGGATTTTACACTAAAGGTCTACCTAAAAGGAAGGGATTTAAACACAGAACTCACACTTTGCCAAAGTGCCACTGATTACTTTTGATAGTTGGCTGAAACAATCTGCCTTTGCTTCAACATCGAAGTTTCTCATGCCATACAGCTAATCACAAAGGGTCAGAGAAACATGCTGTAAGCTCTCTCCACAACTTCAGTAAAGGGCTGCGTACAGCCTGCCCAGCATTGTTGGTTACTGAAAGACTGAGCAGGCTCTTTACCTTTAACCACAGGCAGAAAATGGAAAAGCACTGGTCTTATTTATCCACCTCCAGAAACAAGTCTGGATTAAGTAAAAGGTAGAACAGTTAAGGGACAGACCATAGAGATGTGACTTTCAGAGGAAACACTGCTCCCTGCTACAACTGTAAACAGATTAAATCTGTTTAAGTAACTTGTCAGAAAGAAAGGAACTGTTTTAATGCACTTCTACCAGTCACAGATTAGCAGAGCAACCACTTCAACATCTGAGCCTACTGTAGGTTAGCCTACTGTTACTCCAACACAAGATATTAGAATCCGAGGATCCTTCTCACTGCAGGGCACCCATTTCCTAGCATAACAAAATTATTTCTTCTATCATGAGATTACCTGTAAGCTTTTGAGATTCTGTCCTGAATGCTATCAAGCATGTTCCCAAAGTACATCTTTAGCATGCTAATTTGTATGCTGATACCACAGTGGAGAGTACTACTTCGCTCTCTACAACTACCTGCAAGAAGCGTAGAGGTGGGGGTCGGTCTCTCAGGGAACAAGCAATCAGACCAAAGGAAATGGCTTCAAATTGCACCAGGGGAGATTTAGGTGAGATATCAGGAAGAATTTCTTTACTGAAAGAGTAGTTAAGTATTGGAATGGGCTTACCAGGGAAGTGGTGGAGTCACCACCCCTGGAGGTATTGCATAGATGTTGTGCTTGAGGACATAGTCTAGAGATGGACTAGGCAGGGTTAGGCTGTGGTTGGATTTGATGATCTTAAAGGTCTCTTCCAACCCTAAGTGATTCTATGATTCTATTTAAGTGTCTCCAAACTCCAAGCAGTTTCTTGAACATGAATCAGATAATACTATTTAGATTTTATAAGGAATAATAATCTGTTTTAGCGAGTTGTTTTACTTTCATTTTTAAATTTTCACAAAGGTATTCCATACCTCAGCTAAGCGTTTTTGTCCCAGAAGCTCCACAGGCACTTGCTCACTAACCATTTTAATTATAGATTGTGAGCAAGAGTCTACACCTTGCATCTTCCACTCTCCAGCAAGTATTTCTGTAATTCCCAGTGACTCGGCAACCTTTAAAAACAGTTATAGGGGGGAAAAAAGTTAGCCTCTTTAATCTGAAAATGTAAACGCTGAAATACTGATTTGTTTTCTTAAAACTCACCTAGAACTACCCAGGTCTAGTCTAATAATCACTCATCACAGCTTAATGAAGTATTAAGACTTCCATGTTTTCGACTAGCCTCCACATTAATAAAACATGACGTTGACTTGAAGGTGAATATTAGCAGGAAAACACAAAATTAGGAGTACAATGGGTATATATAGAATCCAGAGCAGAATTTTATAAAGAACACTGTTGAGGCTCTCCATTATTTAAAAAACCCAAAACATTTAAACCTTCCTGATGAAGAGTATCCCATTGTAGATAAGGATTCCCCCTTCCCCCTCCATTCCATTCCTGTGTGTCACACTTATGTAGGTGTGCTACTATACAAGTCCTCCAGGCTGGGTCGGTTTTGTTTGGTTTGGGGTTTTTGTTCGGTGGTGGGGTTTTTCTGTTGGGTTGCCTTTATTTTTTTAAGCATAACTATATTAAGAAGGCACATTAACACTGAAGAGAAGCAAGAAAGAGTTTCCATTTTGGGACTGCCAGTATCAACAGCATCCCTGTACTTGGTGCAACTTCATTTCTCCAAAGGGAAATATAAGTGTTAATTGCAAAATAGCCAGATGAGTACACAGTAATTCTGGAACGTTTTTAGTACATACAGCGAACATCACAATTTGTTCTGAAAAATAAGTATTAACCGCTGCTAACAGGCCATACAGGACTTCATTTCTTAAGCAAGGATTATTATAAGAATCAAAACCTTCTCTCTACCATCCCTACTCTGAGTTTTCCAGTATGATCTCCTCTCATAAAACTCTCAAGTCCAGTGCTGCTAGTACATTGTTTAAGAAATTTTGATGGAGGTAGTATACAAAATAGCGTTTTTACTACTGGAAACAGAAGGGAAAACCAAAAACATGTATAATGAGCTGTTTTGGTCTAAGCAAGGGGAACATAAATCTATGAGGCTCCATAAGGATAAACAAATCCACATTAAAAAAACAAAGAAAACAAAACCAGAAAACAAAACCTACATTGTCTTTCTAGATACAGCTGCGTAAACAACAAATCTGAAGAGTCACTGCAATAGTAGTTTGCACTTTTATTAATATATTTGCTACCTTTCATATTTGTTAGTACACATATGCATTCAGTTCGTCCTCATTTTGCAATTAAACCACTTATCCCTTTAAATCAAGGCCACTCATTTTAAATGTGGACCCCTCCTTCCTAATCAACCATCAAGACATACTTTTATTAGCAGTTAATACTAAATACACCTTGCAGTAACGTGCAGCTTCATACCACTGTAGATATATGCACCGCTAAATTTTTTAAGATATATTTCTAGTTGCATCTACTGCCATAAACAAGAACTGTAGTTCTATTACAGGTTTCTTTTTTCTCTTCAGTTAGTTGTTGCACTTTTTACATCAACGTCAATTTTCTGCTCATCAAAAATTATGTTTTCTTCAAATAACTTTACCAGGATGACAAAGCCTAGCAGAGAAAAATAAAAATGCAAAGCATCTAAAATAAAAACAACCAAAAAAAAAAAATCAGAGTTCCAAATAGAGTGCTTTATTACCTTAGCATCTTTTATTTCAACAGACTGCTGGCAACTCAGCAAATCAGAATTACTGAGGTGATCATAAGCCATTTTCTTTACCATATTATGCAAGTCTTCAAATTCCCTATACACATCTGGGAAGTAAGCTTTGGCTGGATACCCTTTTTCAACCTAGAAATAAGAGGGGGAAAAAAAGGATTTGTTTCCCCTTCCCTATATTTTAAAAAAAGTATGAAATCTGTCAGTTTGTGTTCTCCAACAGTTAAAAATGTAAACATTCAAGTAAAAAGATTCTGGAATATTTAAAAATGCCATTGAACCAGGCAGCCAAATGCAAGGCTTTACACCAAGAGACCTACAAGAGTTTTGTCTGTGTAAGACTGAAATGATTGGTACAACATCTACATTCTGCACAATTCTAACACAGGAAATTCAGGTACCTCTCTACAGGAACCTTTTTATGTATACTAATTCAAGTCTCCCTAAAATAATTCAACATTTTTACATTTAAAAAAACCCAACTCACCTTCATCAACAGAAATTCATACACTGTAACAAGCTTTGCAATACGTGGGAGGGCCAGCTCCATTAAATCTTCATTATCACATTGTTGTATTAGCTGTCAAAAGCCAGAATGAGTTTACTAGAGCAAAGTAACCTACAGAGGTTACACATCCCACATTCAGAACATAAAATATCACTATATTTTTTGAAGGATACACTGTATGTTTAAGCAGCTTGAGAACAGATGCAAACATAACACTAAAAGAGAACATAAGGCCTCAAAACAATTACTACCCCATACAGACAAAACTCAGTCCCACAAATGTTGCCAATTCATAGAAAGAAAAGCAACATCAGCCACTTTAGAGCCCTAAAGGGCCTCCCACAACACACAGGAAACAAACAAAATATTGTGTTAGTCACATGGATTTTTAATAGCCATTCTGTCCTCCCCAAAAGCTTCTTTGTGTTTCTTTTTTCTGTTTCAGTGTTGCCCAACATTAATTGTGTTTATTTCTTTTTACTTTGTTGGCGGAGACATAGAATTGTAGCTAGTAACTGTCCTTCTCTAGAAAAAGAATAGTGAGAGGATATCTGTATGTCCAAAGTCCCTTTCCAGACTCAATTCCCATTTTCCCTTTGCCAGTGTTCTGCTAGAAGTATTTTTTTCCTTAAAAGACAGCTTAATGTTTTCTTCTTAGAAGATGTCTTAGGCTTTCATCTTTGTCAGTACACAAGGATGTAAAAAAACAAAAAAAGGAACTTCAAAAAAAAAAAAAATCAATCTCTTTAAAAATGATTCCTGGAAAATAAGTGATCTGAACAAAAAAGAAAAAAAAATTAAAAAAAGAAGGCAGGGGAAAGATACTTGTGAGTAATTGCAGAAGAGAATCATACCTCTTTTAACCTAGCTTTTCTTCTGAATACATTGTGCTCTGCTGACACACTACTAAGTGACTTTGAAGGGGACTGACCAGGTCTGCTAAGCCTTCCAGAACACCTAGATCTTCCACCCATCCGTGGTCGACCACGTCTCTTTGGTCGTCTGGGTCTTCCACGTCCTTTTGGTGTTGCAGGTCCCCGGCGTCCTGAACTGGTTTCATTTTGCTGTTCTGCCAACATGTGCCTGCGTTCTGCAGGCTTACAAGTCTTAATTAAAAGAAAGAGAAAAGTATTTATTGACAGTTTTAAACAGTGTTTTGAGGAAGACGATTTTATAATTAAGTTAATCTATGAAAACAATAAATAGCATATTAAATAAATGCCAAGCTGGATACAAGTGTAACTGCAAGGAAAA
Organism: Porphyrio hochstetteri; assembly: GCA_020800305.1. Classification (NCBI taxonomy): domain Eukaryota; kingdom Metazoa; phylum Chordata; class Aves; order Gruiformes; family Rallidae; genus Porphyrio; species Porphyrio hochstetteri. The sequence goes on along the minus strand of CM036908.1, from coordinate 59,428,152 downwards.
TTGTGAACTAAATCCAACACATTAGTAACACTGCTACTTCTGCAGCACATAGACACTCTAATTTGCAAAGTTAGCTTTTTTGATCCACAAAATGTGATACAAAACACCAAGATTAAGGGAACATTATTGAAGAGATGGTTTATGTCAGCTAAGCGTTTAATATTTAAGTAGACTGTGTCCTCTTCAAATAAAGAGGATGTAGAAATAATTAGCAGCAAAACACACCCAAAGGAAAAATTTGGTTTCATTGTGACCATGTTAAAGCACAGACATTATATGAAAGACAGAACTCTGAGCAGCCACTAAGAGGGACAAGCCCAGTACCTAAAAATCCAAATGTATTGCCCAGTTTCTACATTTCAAAGTCCTTAGTCTTAGCACAGCTAAGAAGTAGCTTCTGTTTTAAGACCACATGGCAAACTCAAAGTACATTTTCTATGGTTAAGCTATCATTTGGGTTTCAGAGCAATATTTGTTTTTTTAACAGATCAAAGCAGTGATTTCTTACTGAACATGCCTTGTCTTCCCTTCCAGGGTAGAATTTCTAAGGATATCCTAGTATTTATTTAGTTATGAGAAGAGGTTACAATAGTACTGAGGTGTATCAGGCTTCTTTTTGTAATCAGTATATGTTCATCCCAGTGTTCAGTAGCTCCCTGATATTCTAGTGATTAGGAAAGCTCTAAAAAGAGGGCAAATTTATGTCAGTTCTATCCTGGGATTAAATTACTAAATTAGTTCTAAATATGACATAAGACTAGGTTGAGCATGGGGGATCTTGATTGCCTTCCTGGCTGTATCAACGTACCAGTTATAATAATCCTGCTCTTCTTTCTATAAAGTATTTACCTGCTCAAAAACTGTAACACATCAACAAGTTAAAGTGCAAATTTATAGAATTTGTATTTGCTAGTTAAAAGTAACAGGTACAATAGCAACAAGACTGAAATTTTTCTAAATTCCCACCATTCTGGGTAAAACAAACAACTACATAATAATACAGTATTCTGCAATTCTTCTTTTCCACAGGTGATAGAAGAATATAGAGGGTGGGAGAGGTTGGTTTGCTACATTGGCATCTTAAGCTGTAAATGTTCACATTTCTGAGAACAAAAACATTTATAAATAGAAATAATAAATGTGACAGTGCTACATCTAAATGAGTATTTTGTCATAGAGAGCAGCTGGATCAACTCTTACTGCAAGATGTTAAGAGTATTTTTAATATTAAAAGAAAAAATTTACTTTGAAGTCATCAGCTTAAAACATCACAGAAAAAAAAGTTGCTGCTAAAGCAGCTTCCAATCCAGAGAGTGAAGTTTCAGCAAAGGGTTTGGTTGGCAGTGGTAGCCAAGCCATGCTTTCAAAACCCACTCTAGGAGAACTGTACTGTTGGCTTCCAAACAACTGTTACCACAGAAATTGTACAGCAACAGAAATTGCTTAAGCAGACAATGCCTTGCTGTCTATCATGCTGAAGGCTGTGTAACTCAACACCACAGTGTTCTTACTGGAATGTAAAGAACACTATAATGCAGACAAGGTCTTTTCAAGCCAAAAACTGTATGTCAAAAAACCAGAAACAAACAAACACTCTGTTGAATGATTTGGTTTCTGTGCCCGTGCACAAATGCTATTCCTGCAACACTGCAAGAGATTTGATTTTCAAGGCACCTCAGTGGGAAATTTGTTTAGTTTAGTGTATTGGTGAGTATTTCTGAGCAGTACAAGACTTCTACATTTTCCTAACTGCCCTCCTGAACTGACACTCATTTAAATCCCTACCCTCAATCTTTCTGACAAGACTTATGCTGCTGTCAACTGGAACCCAGATGAATGAGTACAGTATGCAGCTACAAAACCACCGTTCTAGTTTCTACAGAATTGACAGCTTTCCCAAGTAACATACTTACCTGTTCTCCAGCCTTCGAATCAACAGCTTCTTCCAGATTGGTAGTTAGTGCATTTTCATTATTTAAAGTGACAGCAACCGAATCCAAACCCAGTGCTGGACTCATCACTTCCTCTCTTATTCTACAGTCATTGTCCACAAATATACTTCCATTAGGCTTATTTAAAGGTATTTTTTGAGGTGAAGACTCCAGCTGTCCATGGCCTGGGTTAAGTTTATAATGTCTTGCTAATCCTCCTTTTCCTATGTACGATTTTTCACAAGTCTGACATTTAAACATTTTGGGTTTCAGATTATAATTTGAAGAACTGAATAACGCATCCTTTCCCTTCACCTTTCCTTCTTCATCATCTTCTATACTCAGCTCAGAATAGTCATCAGAATCAGACTGATGACCATCAGCCAAATCCTCCATTTTAATGAATTTATAATCTTTAGCTTTGTACTTTGGGGGGCGTGAAATCCTTCCAGAACGAGTCTTCACTTTCAAGGATTTTTTTAATTTGTCATCTTTTGGGTTTTTTTCAAGGCATGGTATCAGAGTATTTGCTGAACCAGGTGCAACCGTGGTAATATTTGGAGACCTCGTAGCTGATACTGTGGCACGCACAGCTTTCTGTCCATTCAGCACCTTAGATTTGGGAATCTTGTTCACAGATACAGATCCATGAGACGGTAAAGGTGTCTGCATAAGCAACTGAATTGGAGACTCAGAAGAACTATGCAGGAATAGCTGCTGCTGCTGTTCAGTTCCTGTAACAGGCTGTATCCTAATTATCTGGGGATTAATAATGCCAAGTCCTGGTATGCTAGAATTTCTACCAACCGACTGACTCAGCGTTATAGTTTTAGACTGGACTGGTGCCAATGATGGCACTGGCCTTTCAGTTTCCTTCATCTGTCCTGGCTGAACTTGGACACAAATGGATTCCAGCTGCTTTTGTGGAAAAAAGGAAGAGTTGAGATTACACAAATACAGTATTTATAAATAAAGCAAAGAATTATCAAGATAATACACAGCTGCTCTTAAAGCAAAGCATGGAGAAACCAGCGCACATTTCTATTTTAACACACAGATTTACCATCAAAGCACAGATTCTCCTCCTCCAAGCTATGGGTTTCCTGCACATTTACTGATACAGCTGCTGTTCAACTCGAGTTTGCTCTTAGGCCATGTCAGAGCTTTGTTTCCTGCTAGGAGGCCTGTTCTGAAATAGCTGAATCAATGTCATCACCTAGGCAGGTTCATAACCTTCACCAAATCAAACACAGGAAAACTACAACCTGCTAAATGACACGGGACAAATAATACAGTATGTCCCGGGTCTGTTATGCGCCCAGTTCAAAAACCAGTTTTTGTGAGGACGATTAAGAGCAGGTATGTGTTACTGTTCATCTCGCTCACAGTCTCTCCTCCTCCTCCTAAATTTCTGCCTCGGCTTAAACCAATTACCTGGCAAACCCTGCACCCCAGACCGTGGGCTGAAAGCCCAGGTACTGTCACCTTCTGTAAGAGGGTCACACATTATCTACTTGTGCATCATTGCTTAACCACTATGGAACAGCTTTTCCAAGCTGTTTCAGCTGCACGTGTAGTCGGACCGAATCCTGACCACCGCAGCTCCTATCTAACATCCAAACGGGGATTTTTCTAAACCATGTTGAAAGTTCTTTCAGCTGCGAGACTCGAGTCTTCACTCAAGGGCAGGTGTGATTGAACAGGAAAAAAAAAAATGATTAAAGAACCGCGGGACGTGCCCTGGGCAGTGCATTTCATTGCCAAACGGGCACCGCGGGCTCCTTCCCTCCCTTCCCAGCCCCCGCCTCAGTTACCTTCTGCGGGAGGAGCCGGGCAGCCGCCACACACTTGCCCTGCTGCAGGGCGACCTGCTGGGCCACGCTCTGCAGCTGCTGGGCGGCGTTGTGCATGATGCTGGCCCGCGGCGGGGCGGCTCTGCAGGCCTGCGGCGGCAGCGACCCAGCGTCCCGGGGCGGCGGGCAACCCCCGCCGCGGCAGGGCGGCGGCCCCGGGCAGGGCTCCAGCGGGGCGGCTGCTGGCGGCTTCTGCTGCTCCTGGGCCTTGCTCACTTGCTCGATGACCCGCTGGAGCTCCGCCGGTGCCAGCGGCGTGGCGGCACGCCGAGGCGGCGGCTGCTCCGCCGTGCCAGACCCCGGGCTCTCGGCGGCGGCCAGCAGCTGCTCCAGCAGCCGCCGCTGCTCCTCGGCGCTCAACCCCGCGCCCTCCACCAGGCTCCCTTCCGCCTGCAGGTAGAGGACAGTGCCCGCCGCCGCGCCGCCTTCCAGGGCGGCCAAGCTCTGCGCCAGCTCCTCCGTCACCGCCAGCAGCTCCGGCCCCTCTGCGGGGGGCCGCGGGCTGCCGGGCCCCACCGTGCCCCCGTCGTCCTCCGCCGCCGGCCGGGCAGCCCCGACCGCCACCACGCCGAGGGGAGCCGCGCGGGCGGCCGCCTCTCCGGGGGGCTCGTCTTCAGCGGGAGGAGGGGGCGGCGGCGCCTCGGTGTCCCCCTCCTCAGGCGCCGCCATCTTGGCAAGCGTCAGCGGGCGGGAGCCGCATCGACCCCCCCCCCCGGGGAGGCCTCGGAGGCGCGGGGCGAAACGAGGGGCACCGGCGGCACGCGGGCCAATGGCGCCCCCAGCAGCGGCCCGCCGCGCCCCTGGGGCGGGGCCGCCCAACGCCGACGGCGGCCGCGGGGCGGCAAAAACGTTCGGAGGTGTGGTGCCGGGAGCGCGTGGCCCCGAGCGGCAACCAAGGGAGATGCCAGCCGGCCGCAGGGAGCTAACGCGAGCTCCGTTTCCCTTCCCTTAAGCGGCTCCTAGCGAAGTACGCGCTCGGTGGGGCTCCGCACGCCCGCGGGGAATAAAACCAACAAGCAGGCGGCAAGCGGTGACACCCTTACTGAGAGAGCGCGCCTGAAGGGCTGACCCGAGCGCGCCGCAGGCCGGCCACGCAGAAACAAGAATCCCCGCTCTGGCGGGGCGGCGAGTGCGGCGGAGCCCCCGCGGCTCCACGTGCAGCACTAACGCGCGGTGCGGCGGGTGGGGGGCAGTAGCTAGGACAGACCGAAAGAGGGAGAGGAAAAAAATGTGCTTTTGTCTGGCCCGTACGGGGATCGAACCCGCGACCTTGGCGTTATTAGCACCACGCTCTAACCAACTGAGCTAACCGGCCAGCTGACTTTCCAACCCCCTCGTGGAGTTCATAACCGCACACAGGCGCTACCATCCCAGCTCCCTAGCGTATCGCAGGACAGACAGTGGAGACGCCTCCTCGGCCCCCGGAGGCAGGTCCGCACAGGTGGGTAAACACGCTTAACTGGTCGGCTCACTCAGAAAGCTCTTGGGCCTCGCCTACAGAGATACAGCTCCTGGGAGGTAAGTCACCCCAGAACACGTTCGCGGAGTAACTTCACTCCTCAGTCAACAGCCCCAGGTGCTCCAGGGTATTATCCTACTTTCATTCAATGAAACAAAGCTTTTCTTTTGGGTGCTTATTTGAAAGCATTTACTTTTCTGGCTGTTAGGGTCTTTGTTTGCAGGGACAAACGAATCACCTTTACCAGTATTTGGCTTTTTACTACACGCGCGGTATTTGAAACAACACTTGTCTTCTCAGCCTCCATCAAAACACGTTATGCCTGCCAAACGCGGGGCAAACACCGCAACGGGGGCGCGGGGACACCTCTCCAAAATAACAGCTTTTTGGGAGGCCGGCTCACTGTAGCTCAGCGAGAGGAACATCGTTAACACAGGCAAGGCCGTCATCCGGATCCTCGTCTCTCCCTTCGCTCCTCCGGTGAGCTGGGAGCCGGAGACGTGCGGCCGCACTCACCTCACCGCGCCGGAAGCAAAGCCCGCCTCAGCGCGGGCCTGCAGCGCACACGCACGCCGCTAGGGATCAGGCCATCACCGAAGATAAACGAGCCCCTCGGAGCACTCCCGAGGCCAAGCCCCTGCACCGGCTGCGTGCGCCAGCGGCTGACACAAGCCCGGGCCACTGCTGCCGAGCGCTCAACGGGTCGGACCGAGGGCTGCCCAGGCTAACCCCTTACCGACGTCAGGCTCAACGCCACCGTCCCAAGACAGAGAGGTGCGCGGAGAAGCACCGTTCCACACAGACGGGGCGCCTTGGCGAACCGGACGCTCCGTGGCCGAAAGGGGCGGCCTGGCCAGATAACGGGCAACGGCGCGCGCGCACCTCAGCACGCGGAAGGGGCGGAACACGAGCACTGCGCATGCTCGGTACGTAGAGGCGGGGCAATGGAGGCGGCCGCCCCTGCCTCGTGCCCAGTGCGCATGCGCCACCTGGCTGCCCTCCGGCCGGGCTGCGCCTGCACGCTCTGGAGGGCGCGGCGCAGAGGGGGCGGGGCCTGGGGCGGGGAGTTGGAGCCTGCGCGGTTGCCAGGGTGACGGGGATACAACATGGCGTGCTGAGGGCTGGGCCGGGAGGCGCTCGGCAGTCGGGAGGGGGCCGGGCCGCTCACCCCAAGACCTGCAGGCGAGCGCAGTATGAACAGTAAGGGGGTGCGGGGGAAAGCAGCGGGCCCTGCTCGGTGTGGAGGACGCGGGCAGAGCGCCGTTCCTCAGAGGTGGCGTAGGCCCGGGCGACTCTGAGGAGGCCGGCCGGCACCGGCGACCCTGGCCCGAGGAGACCGGGGTCCCGGGCCGCGCGGGGACCACCCGGGCTGAGGCGGCCGTAGGTGCTTTTTCATTCCCTGGAAACCGCCGTCACTGCGGCCTGTTGCCACCTCCTAGATCTCGCTACCGAGACAGCGCATGTAAGCGCTGGGCTCTGCATGCCAGTCCTCCGGGGTGCTAATAAATCTTTCTCCCACCCCTGTGAAGCTGCAGCCTGTCTGACTCCTGGTCTCTCTAAGTACTTTCTCAGAAACTGCTGAGTTTCCTCATGCGTTGTTCTGCAAGCCTTCCCTTCCATTACTTAGCATCCCTCTTCAAAACATCCCATGTCGCATCCTACACATGTGGCATGTTTATGAATGCAGTGATTATGTGCCATGGCCTTGTGACTGTGACTGGAGCAGAACTGCTCGTTGCTTTCTTCATGGTTTTTGGTTATTTCTCTCTTCCTGTGTGCATCAATATCATCTTTAAATGTTGTGGCTTTTTCTTCCTCAGCATTTTGGAATCTTTACAACAAAGTATCTGCTTTAGGTTTCTGTAATATCTTGTTTTGACTATTGTAGTGCTATTTTTTCTGTCATTTTGCCTTGCATTCTTTAATTGCAAAAGATTATTCTTTTTTTGGTGCTCTATAGATATAGCAATACTGGCCTAGTATTTGAATTCCATCACTTGCCCATGATTTTAATTTACACAGTTCTTAATTTGCTGGGTCCTGTACCCTGTTGCACATCAAACTGTTCTGTTGAATGACTACCTCCCAGCCATTTTCATGTCCACTTCTTTGGTGTTAGATTAGTTCTGATTGCTGCAACATATTCTTCCTAACCTTTATCTGCCTTTCCACTAACCATCATAAGCCTGAACATCTGTGTGTGCTGAAACAGAGGGGAGGGAAGGAAGATATTAGGTAATTTCTGGTTTGTCGAAGATGGCATGAAAGAATTCCTAACCACTGATTAGGTCTTCTTTAATGTTATATGCAAGTGTAATTAAAACACTCCTTCGTTTAATCCTCCAAAGCTTTCAGTCTTAAAATGCTGATAAAATTTTTAACATTTCTGTCATTCTTCACCTTTGAGCTTTCATTTTACCACAAATTTTGGTAAACCAACAGGTAATTAGTTTTGTTTTGTAGCTGTAGTTTCATAGTGTAAAACTGAGATGCCGTGACCTGACTCGTCTCTACCAGTGTGTGGTTGAAGCCTGTGGTTTTGTTGGGGTTTTTTTGCCACTTGGTCCTTTTCAAAGGACCAGTTATGTGGTGCTGAAGTGGATTTATAAGAATCTCCAGAAATCTTGGCTTGTGCACACAATTTCAAAATTTGTATTAAATTGTTAGCTTATTTGAGCCTAAATTTTACTACTTCTTCTATACAAACTTTTATGTTATTATTCTTATAATGTGCAAGTTCCCTTCAGCTTCTCATAACAATAACTAACTGGTTGCAAGATCGTTGTCACTTTCTCCCTAGCATAAAAGCTCCCATCTTCAGAATGACCTGTTCTGTTGAGCATTTATATGTTGATTTTATGCACTTTATCCAATCAATTGAAATTATTTAGGTCTTTGCTGTCACTGTCTTCACTGGATGATTCTCTCTTAAGTGCCAGGTTAAAGCCTGAGTTGTATGTTATGTGTGGGGGGGTTATTTTCTATATATACCATCCTGTTGTAAAAAACTAACAGGCCTTACATCCTTACATTAAAAAAATATCTTTAGTGTTGTAAGAATGTTTTAGAGTGTATAAAGAATTAATTCTCACACAATTAGAAGTCTTCAGTTTAAAAATAAACTATTTTGAGAACTCCACTGTTACCTGGACTTCACTTGTAGAAAAAAATTACATGCATAGAAGAAAGTATAAACAGCAAAAAATATAAACATACACTGACACCTTTATATATCTAAAAATGTTTTCAATAAATTTGTACAGTAACGCTTTCCCTGTGTTTCTCTGCCTAAATACTTTGGTTCGTTAACCCCTATGGCTGGTGTACCATAAGTACTCATAAATACCTTATTTTCAGATCATATGCTTTGAAACTTTTTTTTAATGTCAGAGAATCAATTACTTTCATTTAAGAAAAGAAAAATATGGGATTGCTATTTATTAGAATCCAAGAGTAGGTCAACAAATAGTCCCCCCTCTCCTCCCTCTCCTCCATCTCCTTCTTTCCTTTCACCTGCCTTGGGCATTTTTTGGCACAGGGACTGGCTCTCACGCTGTATGAACATATAACACGGCCAGTGTGTATCAGACTAATTGGAGAGGATCAGTTGCTAAAAAAAAAAGAATCGTTCACACTTTTTCATTGGAATTCTGTAAGAGTGGGATTTAAGTATTCTGAATTTACAATGTCCACCTTATATATAGCTATTTAGATTAAAAAAATGAAACCATAAAGCAGAGGTAGAGAGCAGGGTACAAAGTGTGATTTCTGCTGACAATGCACGTTACTCATTCAGTGAATGCCGAAGCCTGGGTAGCACCTTGCCTCAAGCACTAACTGACCAGTTACCAAATAACAGCCACATGAATCGGTCTCATGGGCTTTCCCCTATTTTGGGCTCTCTATTAGGGATTGCCTCTTTTACCTATAATGATTTTAAAATTCCGTTTCTGCTTTTAAATTAGTTCTGTATGTAAATTGTCTGTGTAGAGTGGAGTAGACTGTGTCACTGATTTTAAATTACTCTGCTTTTTCCTATTCAAATGTAGATGGCCTAATCATTTAGTTCATGATCCAGCATGATGGGTAATGATCAGAAACCCTAAGCAGCAGCTGCTAAAAATGAGAAGAGTGACTGACAATTCTCACAGAAGTGCTGCTACTGTATTGGAGGAAGAGTGATTTGCAAGGGGAAGGTTTTTACTAGTTAAAATATAAGCATTTGGATCACAAGGAATGAAAAGACTTTTTTTCTTTTTTTTCTTTTTTTTTTTTTTTAAACAGGAGTAAGTGTGAAAGTAGTTTGGGAGGAGAAGAGAGATTAAGACAACACAAATTGATTGCCAGTTGGAAGACAGCATTAGAATGTCTCTGCCTAAGTAACTTTTCCCTCCGCAAAATTTTTTGGCAGGCTTTCTCCACTGTGAGGCTGTATTTATACTTGTAAATTAAACATATCTGGAAATCTTCTTGGATACAAAAAGCAACTGGCATGGAACAACCCCACGTCTATGCTAGTAAATTCTCTTATCTTCCAAAACAAGGCAGTAGGACAGAAACTGCTTGAGAAATGACCTTAGAAGGAGTCCTCACATCAGGCTGGGAAGGTGCCTAGGAGAGTGTCACAGGTCAAACCCATGCCAGGGACTGTTGTCACAGTAACAAAATTCATTGAATTTACTGCTATCAATGTGGCTTAAGGCTCCGACAGTTAGTCTGACTCCCATAAAGAGTTGAATATGATAAAAGAGGTTTCCTGCTCTGCCTCCCTCAAAATGACTGGGTTTCAATCTTTCTAAAATAATAAGAATACGTCAAAAGCAACAGCAGCATAGATCTAACCAGAATTGGTTTTTTCTCAGATGAAATTACTGGGAGAATTATCAAGGATAGAATCTCTAGATGCTAAAAATAAAGAGAAACAGGAGGACAAAGTGGGTGAAGGGAACCAGGCAGTGGGATTGGTAAGGAACAGTTAATCACAAAGCTGAAGGAGAATAAAGGAGGAAAGGAAAGAAAAGAAATGTCAGTTTTGAAGTAAATTAAAATATTCAGAAATTAATATAAATAAAACTTTCTTCATAACCCTTATGTTATCTACTTCATCTCCTAAAATTCTGCAGAACTGGAATTGACTGATTTTCACATCCTTTTGTTTGGTGCACTTCATTATTAAAGCCAAGCATTATTTTTGGCCTAGTGCAAAACTAATACCTGAATTTAATATGGGAATAAAGCTTTTAAATCAGCAACTGCTTTGCTTAAAAAAAACCCAAGCCCCCCCAAAACAACAAAAAACCCCAAACCAAACAAAACCCACTCAACCCAAATAAAAATCCCAAAGAAAGCAATCCACCAAAACAACCAAATCCCCATACTTGAACAACGACAAGACACACTTGCTTTTCAAGATAATTTTATGTTTTCAGTACATGTAAATAAAGGGGGTTGTGGTTTGGTTGGGGTTTTTTTTGTCCTGGTGAAAAGAAGCAAAGAATACATTCCAGTATGGGTTGATCTTGTGCTGCAGCAGAAAAAAGTTGTGTGCTGTGTGCAGAGGCATCATCTCTCTGAGCAAGAAGGTAGTAGTTTATTGTCAAAGACATTTATGTGTATCTTCTGCATTAACAAGAACCACTTTTATTTAAACATTTTCCATTAGTCAGACTTTAACAGTTAATCAAGTATGGCTTGATATGCAGTCTTCATTACAATTTCTATTTTAAACATACTGAAACAATATATTTTTTTTTCTTTTTTAGAAGACAAACCAGCTGGTAAGATAGGAGAGGGAACATTTTCTGACGTTCTGAAGACCCCGAGTTTTAGGGTTGGAAAATACTATGCATGTAAACCTGTATTAGAAAGGTTTGTGTGTAGTACAGAAAGGGAACTGCTGCTGATTATGCAGGGCCTTCCCATTTGGCATTCCTTGAGTTACTCTAGTTGAGGTCATCCACTGTACTCAGGGCTGCCTGGCCACTGGATAGAGGGTGAAACGAAAAGAATGAAGACTAAATAGTTTATTTCTGCCTTTCCAAATGCACTGAATATACTTGTGTTGTTTTTCTTGCTGTAAATAGTAATAGGAGGAAGAAATGTGTCAGTCCTCCCCCTGAACAATACTTTTTTCAGTCTTAAATTTTAAGTGTTGTTCTAATGCAAGTTAAAAGCACTGTATTTATCCTTAGTCCCTATACAGCATTAGTTCAACTTCATATATGCTTTTATATTTAGTTACATCCATCAGCAAGATGCTATGTGGTCACAACATAGGTGCTTTTTATCAGTTAGGAAAATAGAGGAGAGGGATGCATGGAAGTAGAGGTAGACTTAGTGTTCTCTTCCAAGTATATGTGTCAAGCAATGCCTTTTGGGTCACTGACTTTGTATTCTCAGTTAAATACATTAAGTTCTTGGTGGAATCAGTGACACATCAGTGACACATTTGTTCATACTAAGTAAAATGGGACATTTTGCTCTTAGGTGAGATTTCACAGTGTAACTCAGTGCTTCAAAGATTTAAATTTAAAAATAAACCCACTCAAATACCTTCAAGTAATGTGGCTTCTATTCTCTGTTGGGATGTTAGAGAACTGTTGGTCCATTTATATATTACCTACAAGTGATCATGTTGTCCAATTTATGATGAAAAGAGTATTTAACCTAACTGCTTAGTTATATCAAGGACAGATGTTATACAAATCAGTGGTAGGGCATAACAATAGAGCATAACAAACAGACTTTTTTATCATGTAGGATGTTTAAAATGTATTTTAGGCCTCTAACCCTTTGATAAATTGACAGATGAATTCTTTTGATGAAATGAACTTTTTTAGCAACAGCTAACTGTTTTAAACAGAACCTGCCCATACAAGGTATTTCCCCTAGTTTCAAGTTGGGAAGTGTTTAGCTTTAAGCCTGACTGTGAAAAGGCATATGTGTCCTGTTCTGATCCATTAAATAGTGTGCAAAGCTCTTTATTTCCTGCTTCCTCCCCAGAGTTTCTGTAGCATATAGTTTTGTTGTTTATTTGAAGACTCCAAGGGCAGCATAATAATTGAACAATAGTTGAATAGTGTCTATTTTTCATGTAAGAGGTTAGTTAAAACTTAGTTTTAAATGTTATATTTGTCAAGGCCAGATTGTCACTTCTGGCATCATGCTGAGCACTAGTTGCAAGGTATGATGCTACACCAGCACAGAATTAACAGTATCATAATACATGCTATTATGCAACACAGAATTCCTCCCAGATAGCTCCTTGTCATGGTAACTGATGTCTGGAGCACAGTACATTGCGACTTATCTTGTTTGGGTGAGTCCAGTTACTCCAGACTGCAAGAAGGAATAAATCCATTCCCCTGATCACTCATTTGTTCTACAGTCTAAAGTGGAATAGATTCTACAGTCTTCTGTCAGGGAAGAAAGACAATTATAATCTAGTCCCTGACTGCAAGCCAGTTTTCCTCTTTTCTTTTAAATTTAACTTTACTATGGAACAAGTGAATAATCTGAGAAACATACAAGTGCTAAGGAGGCTGAGTCCTCATCTTGATACCCTTGTGTTACATGAAGTTGCTGTGTAAGTATGGTACATTCATTTCTTTCTTCCTTATTCTATTACTTGAACAATTTTGAGTCTGGAGGCAATCTGTAGGCACTTAAACCAGCTTTTTTTTTTCCCTACAGAAAGAAAAAAACAACAAATCTGTTGAATTCTGAAGTCTTCATGCCTATTTTGTTAAGAAAATCTGATGTAGCTCTCACTTTTTTTCTTGCTCTCTTGCAGCAGTCCAAAAATACTCCAATATGAGTATTAAATTTACAGAGTAGATATATTTTAATCATAGCTAAGCTTCGTATCGTAACATGAAATACTTGCTGGTGATTTCAACCCATGTTGTGTATCCACTGAGAACGTCAGGTCTGCTGGAGACAGCATTTTGGTATTGCACCCTCAGAGCTTATCTGTGGGAATAGGCAGGCTCTGGTACATCAAGTATCTTGGTTTCACTTGCCAGTTTGAACTAGGGATCCAAGTAAACTATTTGGTGGTTTCATTTCATAGGCAACTTGACTTTGCAAATAATGGAAGTTTAAATCTTTGAATGAGGCAGTGGGTAAGCTATGAATTTGGAAAGAGTGATGAAGCTGGGTTCCTTAGCCTCATTAGGCATTTAAGTGTCTTCTGGGGACATGTCCTGTCTCACTAAACAGATCAGGTTTTGTGACAGCATTTATTCCATTACTGTGCATTACAGCAGCAGACATACACTTCATTATTCAGATACGTTCAATATTCAAAAACAGAAAACTTGTTGACTGCTCTAAAATATTTTTTTCTTGCTCTTCAGGCTGTCTTATTTCTGTGCTCAAGGCTCCAGTACTATACTGTTATTGACAGGCCTGTTTTCTCCAAATATATGGAAAGCCGGTAATCGTGTCAGCAGCTTAGCTTTCTGGAATTCTCAGCTTCAGCTGCTGTGCTGGTAACGAAGTGTAATCCAGATGGCCAGCCTGCTCGCCTAGCTCTTCCACAGTCTGCCTGTAAACTGAATTGCAGATTGTACCCTCAACCTTTTGCTGTCTGGGTTAATGGAATGTTGTGGTAGGGATGTATTTTAATGCAATTGTCTTGTAAGGAAAACTGAAGACCTAAAGATGTCTGCCTCTGCAGGGCAGTGAAATGAAAAATAAAGTGTCAGATGTAATATCATATCGTGATAGTACTTAAAATTGCCATTGTCAGCAAAACACAGATTCCAGTCAGATACTCATTTCCATGCAGTAGATCACCACTGGTAACCTAGTGCGGAAGATATCTCAGGTCAGACACACAGGGATCAATATGATGGTTCTGACCCATTGAATGTCGCCAACCAGTTTCTGGACATCATTAAGTGTTTTAACATTTGACCTTATCTCAATTTTTTGCGGTCTAATATTGCTACCTGTTATAATCCAGCCCAAGTATCTCCATGGTGATTGTTGTTGAATTTTTTCCGGGGCTATTTGAAGACTCTGCTTCCCCAATTCATTTATTAACACTTTTAACGTGACATCTTTTTGTAATTGCTCTCCAGCAATCAGTATATCATCCATATAACGATAAATTATCAATTTTGGAAAATTTTTGCATATCGGCTCCAAAGCCCAGGCAACAAATACTGGCACGTGGTGGGAGAATTTTTCATTCCCTGAGGCAATACAACCCAGTGATATCTTTTCACTGGTTTGGCTTTATTTACAGAGGGGGCAGAAAATGTGAATTTTTCTGCATCCTCTGGACACAACAGAATTGTGAAAAAGCAGTCTTTCAAATCAACAATCAACAAGTCCCAACCTTCTGGCAGCATAACGGGAGAGGGCAAACCCAGCTATAAGGATCCCATGTTTTCCATTACTGAATTAACTGCCCTAAGGTCATGTAATAATCTCCACTTTCCACTTTTCTTTGAAATGGTGAAGAATGGTTCCAAGGACTGTCAGATTGAACAATGTGACTTGCCTCCAGTTGCTTGGCCACCAGTTCATTGATTTTTTGCAGCCTTTCGTGTTTAAGCGGCCACTGATCTATCCAAACTGGCTCCTCTGTTTTCCACCTCAGTTTCAAGGTCAGCTGCTCTACAGCGGCCGCCGCTAAAAAGGCTGAATCACGATTTGAGTTTTCATCTGACTCAACAGATCTCTACCAATCAGTGTAATGGGCACATTCATGACGTAAGGTCTCATCGTGACTGTTTGTCTTCAGGAAAGGGGAACGCAATCGCCTCCCTGCTAATTCAAATCGACTGGGTTCCTCCAACTCCAAATATTCCAAAAGAGGCCGGGGTGGTAGCCACGTTCTAGTCAGTACCAAAATGACTGTTACATTGGCCCCTGTATCAATTAACATTTTTGTCTGTTTGTCCTGACCACTCTTGGTTCTCATAGTTAGTACACACTCGGATTTGGCCTTCGCTATTTCCATAGATAGAAATACTTGCAGGGGTCCTGTTGAGCCAAATCCTCCATCCCCTCATTTTGCACCACCTGGTTGAGGAACACAAGATTTAAATGGCACAAGTTGAGCTATACGACTTCCACTCGGGATAAAAACAGGAGGTGCTAAGGTATAGACCATTATTTTGATTATTCCATTATAATTGGTGGCAATAACTCCGGGCAAGACCTCTGGAGGTTGAGTACCTTCCTAACAATAAGGCACTGAGGCCATGGCCTAACAGGCCTCGAGCATTGCTCTCTAGCAAGTGCACTCCTGTATCCTGTAAGGTAGCATCTACTGTTGTTTCCACATCCACTCCGGCACTTCCAGCTGTTGTAGAGGTTATGCAGTCAAGGCAACCCCCTGTTGGGATGCCGCCCATGCCCCCTGAATTTGTTTTGTCATGTGAGGGGGTTTCATGCTCGGGTTCCCATTTCCCTTATTTCTGCACTCCACAGTATAGTGACTGTCCTTCCAGCAGCAAGCACACCACTTTGTTTGTTTCGGGGCCTTACCTTGAGATTTAGTGTCCCAATTTCCCACAATTAAAGCACTTTTTGTCTCTTTTATTCCTTCCTCCCCCTCTTTGTTTTAACAAAGGGGTAAGGGCCCCCTGAACGGCAGCGGCAACATATGCTGCTTTGTTTATTTGTGCAGTACGTTCAGCCAAGTCAAGCATGTCCACGACTTCAGCGCCCTTGGGTAACGTCCCTAGAGCTTGTTTGGTCTTTTCATTGGCATTGTCAAAAGCCAACATTTTAAACATTTGTTCTTTCATGCTGTCATTAAGGTCAGGATGGTTAGCTTATCAACGAATTGCGTGTAACTCTCGTTGGGCCCTTGTTTAATGTGTGTAAACCCATAAGATTTTCCCGGGTCATGGATTGTGAGTATGGCCTGTAGTGCCAATTGTTGAGATAACTGTAACACCTCTACTGTAAATTGTGACTGTTGGCAAATGGAGCAGTTCCCATTAACATTTGTGTTTGGACTCCATATAACGGGTCATTCTGCTGACGCGGCTTGGCTTGTTCTGTGTCACAGAGTCGCTGCCAAGTTCACTGGAACATAAGTAGTTGTGACGGTGTAAGTAACACATTCACTACCTGCAAGCTATCAATTGGAATCAATAGGTCGGGCTATGGCTATGGCTATGGCGGTCCACACCCTTTTCAGTACTTTCCAGTCAAAGGCTTCCCATCTATATCCGCCTCCCCCTGGGTTAACCATGACTGGAAAGGCTTGTGGAATAAAGGATCCTTCAATAATGGTGTCCTTTATAATTCCCTTCTATCTCTGGGAAAAATTATTGGGCCCCCTGGCGTGCGGTGGCATAGGGTGCACCGGCGGAGGCTACACGGGAGTGGGAAATGCCAGCCCTCCTGATGTCGGCAGAAAAAATGGATTAAGTGAGTTCTAGGTCTGTCGTAAAGCAGCAGTGCAGGTGGTGAGTCGGGGAGTGGTTTCGTTGCCAAGTCCTGATTTGGCAGGTCAAGGTTATGGAGTTTTTCTAAGACCTCCTTCAGCAAGTCTTCTGCCGCTCCTGGTGACGGCCTCTCCCCAGCAGGGGTCACTGTTCCTTCAGTGGGGGATTCAGGCAGTGGTGGGTACAGCCTGTCTTGGTCTACAAGATGGGCCGCCCTCTTCTTGATTTTTATACAGGGCTCCATTTCTGCCATGGTCTCAGTCCTCTCCCCGCCCGCCTGCAGCACGCTTCTGGAAGCACCAGCAGCAGGAGCTGTCACGGTGGGAATCTCAGGAGAATGGCCTGGTGGAGGCGGCAGTGGAGGCATAGCATGGCCCCGAGGACCCTATATAGCAACGTTTTGAGTAAAGGGATTAAAAGATCAGGAGGAAGAGGTGGCCGCAACCACACCCTTTTCTCCCTCGATAAGCATCAGAGCAGCGAAGGCAGAAGCAGCTGCTACCCACTCCTTTTCATTGAGCGCAAGGTTTCTTATCAGTTTCCACAGGGTAGAGTATTTGCTGGCCTCCTTCCCTTCTTTACTGCCGCTGCTAACTGCATCCCACAGGCTTATTCCTATGGCCTCCCAGGTGGGCAGCTCAAACGCTGTACCAACCCCAGGGATCAAGTCTCTGTCCCGTGCCCATTGCAGCAAGCCTTTCAGTGCTTGCGACTCATAATTAATTCCTCTCACAGAGGAGCTTAAGTACTGCTTCCTCTTCTTTGGTAAGTGTAGACCCACCCCATCTCCTCCCTGACCGCTCACTTGCCTTTCAGTGAGATTCCTTCACAGACCTGGAGTCCGAGGTGCACCTTCAATCTGTCTGCTGGGCACTGCAGAGCATAGTCGCCGGGGCAGCAACACTTTTGGTCGGCTTTCCACCCTCTTCGTCTTGCATCTATTAAGCTGTTGTTGGCAGCTTCAGCAGTGAATCTGACGGTCCCTGTTCGGGCACCAGTTGCGGGAGATCATCTCAGGACAGACACACAAGGATCAATATGATCAGGTGAATGCTGTTTATTCAATGTTAGTCTGCTTATATAGTCTTTTGCCATATACACGCGCCCGGATAACTCTTACTGTTGGTCAGATGATTAAAAGCACGCGCCTTAACGCATTTCATGATTGGTTACAAGCCTTATAGCTCACACATGGCCATTACAGTTCTTCCTCTACTTCCCTCTTCGATATCCAGGGGTTGTTTACTTCACTGCTCACTTCCCTAGTCGGCATCCTTGGCTTGCCCTTAATTCGCAGCCCAGGCGTCTTCAACGAAGGCTGGATTGCTCACATGTCTGTTGCTCTCTAGAAAGCCCTCAACAACCTAGCTAGAAAGTACTTTCACATATGGTGTAATGGCTTTCCTATCTTTTATTGTAAGATTGTATCAGTTAATTTAATGGAAATTTCTTGACAATGAAGAGTGTGATATTCCCAGAAAACAAGTAATTTAACTTCAAGTAACTTAACCAAGTAAATCAATTACCTTTTGCAATAAACACTTTCAATAGTATAAACTAAAACTATGATATCTCAGATCCCTAAGTTGAAAAACGTCTATGAGAAATTATCAATTGAAAATATCCTTTCTGATACTGGTTAAACTAAATGTGGTGGGGTTTTTCTGTGCTGTGTAGAGATCAACATTTCTAGCTTAAAGTCTCCTTATTTGTTTCTTCAGTGATAAAAAAGCTGGCTCCCTTTCACGGATATGTGAACTTATGGACATGAATATTTATGAGCTGATAAAAGGTATGTAGCATATGCTTAAGAAATACACAAACCCTTCCAAAGTTGAATTAATTATTTTTCACTTGGTTGTTCACCATTAGGTATTCATAGGGAAATTTTGTGCCATACTGCTTTACTGTTTCTTTCCAGTGCAGTGTGCCCACTTGTTTAAGGCATGGCTGCACATAGAAGATTTCTAGTGAGTCAGGTCAATGGCCATCTATTTCTACAGATAAACTTTATGTGAGTACAGGGAAACAACCTTGACTGCAAAAGACAAAATAATTGCCTTATGTAACAAAAAGTACAACTTAAATAGGTTCTTTGTTAGGTCAGGGCTGTAATAATAGAAAAAGAAAATTATTCCCATTTGTTCCAAAAACTACTGAACCAGTGGGTAATGATTTTCAGTTTTTTATATCTAGTAAAAATGCCTTTTACCAAGTTTTCTCTATAAAATAACATTGTTCCCTGAAACCTCTTATATTTAAAAGTTCTGGAGCCGTTCGTCAAAGCAGATGGGAGGCAATAAAGCTTAAAGAAGAGTTCCTACAAAAAAGTTTAAAACAAAAGCTGATTTAAAGCCAGATCTCCTATAGACACCAAGGGAGTTGGATGCAGCAAATGGCAAGGCATTTGCTTACAATTCATGATTAATGGAGGATGTTGGGGTTTTTTAATAATTAAAAATTTGAAATGTCTTAGCAGCTGGGAGATTTGTTTAAAAAGCTGAACATGCAACTGTCATTCAGTGTAACTGAGTAGATAAAAGACTCCCTCCCAAACATTATGTTAGTGACACTGGAGTATTCGTATTTCTAACAAAAGGAGTAACCGTGTTGCTGACCTAGATAAGAATTTGAGGTTAAAATACAGTTGTTTGCTGGTCACTTAAGCAGACATGGGTGTTTGCTGGGTTTAATAAAATATTTTATTTTTACAGGATAAGTTTGTAAGTTGCAGAGTCAGAGCAATAGCATATGGCAATGAGTCCTCATTAGACAGTAAGGTAGTCCAATGCACTAATAACAATCCTGCATCATCTTCTAGGAAAGATACCCTATTACAGTTACAAAAAGTCAGAATGCTCAGGTTTGGGTTTTAACTACCTTTTTTTTTTTACCTCAGAGTATTTGCTGTCATTTGGTTACATTTCTCAGCGTTTCTCTCATTCTTTTCATGTGAAAAAGCCTGCTATGTTAAGCATTCTATACAGATGGAAATTAGTCTAATAGTTTCAGTATGTTCTGCTTTTTTTTTTTAATACATTTTTATCAAATGCAAGTTTCCCATAAGAAGATTGTTTTTCTGCCACTTAGTTTTAAAAACCTCCTCTTTATGGCATGGTAAATCAATTCAAAATGAAATCTGTGTTCAGTTGTAATCTGAAATGCTGCAGTTAGAGCTTATCTAAACATTAATATGTGCCTACTTGAACCTCTATAAATTGCTGGTTCTTCTTTATGGCCTGGGTTTTGTGCTTGGACTGTGTTTCCCAGGACACAATGTTGGTTTTTTCACCTTGTACAAGGTGGTGGCACACAGGGTGGAGCTTATTAAATCACAGAATAAAATGTGAAAATTAACAACAGAGTCCTATGGAGATTATTATTTTTTTTAAAAAAAAAGTATTTTACTATTTTGGAGTGTAAAGTATTTCATTTGTATCAAGTAGTTTGCATTTTTCCAAAATTAATTTGGGAGTTTCAAAGTAGATGTGTCAACATCACAATTTCCTCTGGGGCAGAAATAGTTTATTTGTGTTCTCCCCCAAACAGCTCTTATTTGTGGCTTGTTGCAGTCAAGAAATGTAACGTGGCAGTCATTTCAAACAATAAATACAGAAAAAAATCCCAAATATGTAATTAAATTGGAAAATTGATCTTAATTCTGAGCCACAACACTTACTGACTGAGGATATCTTGGTAACAATGGCAGGTGGAAGCATCTCCTTTTGAATTTCCAGCACTGTGATTTGAAGGAGTGCATTACTAATTGGTAGAACAATTACATTGTGTTCATTAGGGACGCTCTGTCACAAAACTGTTCTTAGAGTGATTTGTAGTCTCCTGTAAATTTCTACAGGGTACAGTAATGCAAATGCTTGTTGCTTTCTGACTGCTCTGAATATTACTAAATGAAGTTCACTATAGGTGCAGAACAACTTTTAAAAAGCTTTAAATTAGAAAAATATAGAGGCAAGCATAGTTTGTACAAGATCTTGTAATAAAAGCTTGAAGTGGGGGTTGACTGAAAATGAATTTCTAATTTGACAGTGTGTATGGAGACACTATAATTAAGGGCTCACTGTAATGCTACTAATGTGGAAAGTCAATCCTTTAGGTTTTTCTCCTTAATAAGCTGACAGATTTGTGTTATTTCAATCAAGACAATGCTGTTTGTCTTTCCACAAAGTCATAATACTTTTCCTATTAATTTATAGTGGCATCACAAATGATTTAATAACTGAAAAACAGTCTTGCCTTGTTTTAACCAAGAACAGTTTGGTCAGTTAAAGCCATGAAAGACTGTGGCTCAGCGAGAGGTGCCAAAGTGACAGTTGAAGCCTCTAGTGCTGCTGCCTTGTGACTCACTTTATTGCTACTTCCCAATAACATAAATAATAATTTCTCTCATGATAAATCTGGAAGTAGAAGAGCATCTGTTCCAGATTTCACTAGTGACCTGTAATGAAAAAATCGTAGAGCGTGACTCCATGTTAGGAAGGCCTGATTTCTTAAATACTCATAATAATCTGGGTCGGTTTGAATAGCTGCATTTTATAAAGCTTTTCTACTACAGATAACAAAAATCCTGATGTTGAAGGCACCATTTATCTGTACTGGGGTAATAATAATACTACAAGTCCCGATGTAAACCGTACTCTGTTTCAAGTGCTTTGTTACCTAATCCTGCTCAGTGGATTATGTTGCTGATTGGAGGAGTACTGTAATCAGTGAGGAACACAAGTCCTGCTGGCTGCTGGGACTTGCAGCCTCAATGAGTTAGTGTCCTGATAATCTCCCTCCTCCTCCCCAGCCAATTACTCATACTACTGTCATCAGGCAGATCAGTACCTGCTTTGTTTTTCTAAACTGTGATCATTTCTGCCTCCCTTGATGACATTGCAGTGTTACATAAAGGCATTACAGCAAGATTAAAAGGCCTTTAGAGCCTAGAAAAGAAAAAAGCTGAGTAGTTACAGAATGGCTCTGAAAAATAGATGAATTTTATAACTCATTATTGTGCAACAGCAGTAGCAAGCTAAACTACATAGGTTAACCTTTAATTTGCAAGTCAAATGTGAAGCACAGTCATTTAAGCATAGCAGTAATTTGAGGTGATTGATATGAATCTTGAACCTTAAGGACAGTTACTTTGTTTAGGGAGGAAAATGGATGTTTAGAAGTGAAATATTGTAGTTCTTTCAGAAACTGGGGAAACATGCTGCAAGAAAAACATGCAGTAAAAGCTAAGGCAGGTTACGGACTATTGAGTTGACAGATGTTAGCTGAGCTATTCTGGTGCACACTGAAATTGAAATTATGTTTGAAGTTGAGTGGAAAATGGATTACAAAGTTAGCTATAAATGACAGAAAGAGCCTAATTGAAAAAGGTAGTATCTAAGCTTTATTGGAAGCTGAAGAGTATGCTTTTTGTATTCAGTTGTTGGCTGAAAAGGACTTGTACAACTTGAAATTTAATTCTCGGTAGGAGAAAGCCATTACCTGGAAAACAAAATAATTGAGAACTACATGAACCAGTTATGCAAATCTCTTGATCACATATACAGGTAAAAAACCTGGCTCAGCAACAGCTTCACAGCAAACATATACATTTATTTCAGGGCAGCATCTAAGCAGAGATGTACAACCATCTGGGCCAGCAGACTGCTGCAGGGGGAGAAAAAGCCACTGCCCAGACACATCTTTACCTATAGCAGAGCCCTGGAAGGCAGCAAGCAGGTGGCCAATGCTGCTGCCTGCACCCCAAAGGAGCTCCAGTGCCTGCTGCAGGAAGCCCTCCTGGAAGCGGGTGGCCCTGCAGTCACCTGGTGAGAGCAAAATCTGAAGGCCTGGCCTCCCCTTACTGGAAAAATATGAGGGTAAGCTTTACTCTGAAGGTGATGGATCACTGGGATGGGCTGCTCAGAGGGGCTGTGGAGTCTCCGTCTCTGGAGATATCCAAAACTCACCTGTGTGCAACCTGCTGCAGGTGATCCTGCTTTAGCAGGGGGTTGGACTAGATGGTCTCCAGAGGTTCCTTACAACCCTGACCATTCTGGGATTCTGGGACTTGTCCTTTCCCCATTCCTGTGCCTGTAGCTGTTGTCTCACCATGGGGGCAAAATTCAAGTTTTTTCCTGTGCTGATGGTAAGTTTGAAAAAAGTGTTAGTTTCTTTACATATTTTTTTACAAAAGAACTGGAAGCCCTGGATGTTTGTCTTGCTACTGAACTTGTCTCCCTGGGGTGTTTATATAGGTACAGGAAGTGAAACCAAGAAACATATTGATAAAGGTAATTCATTTTATGTGAGAATATTTAGTTGAAAGTGAAGTATATCAGCATTTTTCTTTTTAATCTGAGAAGGTAATGATTCTTCATGAATAAAAGCACAAATTTAAAAAAATATATAGACAGTTATTTCTTATACCATAGTCCTAGAGGAGTGAACAAGCAAGTTTGTTACTGGCTAAACCCTGAAATGAATTAGATGCATTACAGCCTGCATATGTTCACCCTAATCTAAAACCCTGTTCTTTATCCTCTATTAATATGTATTTTCGTTTCTGCATTAACCTAGAAACAAGCAATAGGGTTCAGTTCTGCAGCTCTCTTTCTGTGTCCAATTCCTATGCTTGGTGGAAGTAAGTCATATGAAAGAGAGCAGAAGGCATTAGCTTTCAGAAGATTTCTTCATTGAAATCTTTTGTCCTGACAGTTTTGGAATGTTATTTTGCTAATGTCTGAAAAGAAAGAGCTCAAAATTCAGTTTATGAATTTTTATTTTCTGGAGATCATTTTTTCCTTTGAGTCTTAGAAGTGTACAGGAGCAGCTGCTACAATTAGAAGCCAAAGCCACCTATTGTATCTCTGCTAAACACAAGAACTCTCAGAAAATAACATATTCCAGATGTCCTATTTACCAGTCTTCAGTAACAGTCCATATGCTTTTAAATTAACTGTGAGCTCTTTTTGTTAATGATGTACAGAATGGTATTTGCACATTTTATGGGACACAGATATCTTCAAGCCTGGAGCTAATGGCTATTTAAATGCAGTTTTACTGCTATAATACTACTCCTGGGATTTCTGAAAGTTTGTTCTTAATGTAGTCTGTGATTTCTTTTATGATGACTACTTCACACATTTAAGGAATATCTTTTCTGGAATATTTCAGTGTTTCTAATTTTTCAAAATACTGTATTTCTTTTTGCAGCAGAATACTGTGAAGTTAGGAGATTTTAGATATTGTAGGAGTATCTATTCTGAGCAGCCACATACAGAATATATCTTTACACTCTGGTCCCAAGCACCTGAATATGCTTATTTACAAATGGCCTCTGTCCTTACAAAGTATGTAGAGTGCTGGCTGTGTTCTGAGAAATCACAAGGTACAGCGTTCAGGGGAGGGTCTTGCATGTTATCAATCAATGAAATCACATGCAAATAACTCAAATAAGGAGCACGTGGTGTGGGTAATATGATCTTCGTTTCCATGGTTCTGTGGAAGCTGCTTTTGTGATTAGTCTGCAGGGTTCAGGAGGCAGTAATCCTGCTTGTCTGGCACTCTTTTCAGTAAGTTAGTAAGAAGGCAGTGGGATGTTCAAGAGAATGTAGTACCCACAAATATTATTTACAAGTAAAATGACGTTTTTGAACAGTTGCTGGGTTTGTTGGGGTTTGTTGGGGTTTTTTTTCCCCATTGGTTTCATATTTGAGTTTGATAAAAGTATGTTTCCTCTGCTTTATCTCTGCACACAGTGTGGCTCATTTCCTGTCCTGAGCACCCCTCAGCACCCTCAATCTTGTTCATGTACTCCATGCTAAAATTTTATTTTCTTTTTTATTTACTATTCTGCAAAAGCAGAGGAGATCAGAGAAGATACTCCCTTTCATTTACTACTTTGATTGATAAGACCCTTGTGCCACGACCTGATGTCCTGGAATATTCTGAAGTCAAATTCTGATGAAGGAAGAGTTCAGGAGAACCCGGATTAAAGCCCTTTAAGCTTTTTGGTGATGATGAAACCTCAACTCAAAAAAAATTGTCATTGGTCTTCAAGAAAAAATAACCACCATGAGTATTTCTCCACTATCTTTGTGCCCTAGCAACAGCAGCAGTTCTTTATTCTCCTCCCACACTGCTGTCTCTGATATGCAACCAGGAGTGATAACATTTGCTTTGCTTCTTTCCTCCTCCTCCACATGGCAAGTGCAGCTGCTGCCATCCCTATCACATTAAATGACAGCCCTTATGCTTTGCCTGCTAACTTGTAGAAACAGTTCTACTTTGGTCAGAAAACTGTTAACAGAAAAATCCCAAATGTGGCAGTTCTCCTGCAAAGTAAATTGGGACCAAAAGCTTTAAAAATGCCACGTTTTTCCATTTCAATTTGAATCAGGTTGGCTTTGAAGTTTGGCAAGAAAATTACATGCCCCAAACTAGAAGTTTTCTTAGGGCAAAAAAACCTTAAAGATATTTCCTCATAAGTTTAGCTTAATGTAACAAATTTCAGCCTTTGCAAGGACTGCACATTTTCAGAGACCTGATAGGTTTGTTCAGAGAGAAATGAGGAGTTCATGGGAAGTTAAGGAATTAAAACAGATACAGCGTTGCCAAGCTAAAAGAAGTCAGGGACAGGTTTGTTCCTTTTTAAGTGGCTCTTGCAGTTTTTTGCTGTGGAACATTTCTGCAAGCCTTTACACCACAGTGTCTAACAATTATTTAATCTTACTCAGACATGCTTATCTCACAAAAATTGTCTCCCTCCTTCTGTTCCTTATAAGTCAGGGTTCTCAGATTACATTTTTTGGTGGATTGCACTCTGGTTCTTCCCTGTGTTACAGTTTTAGAGACAACACATATTTGTAGTTCACACAAAGCTGCTCCCAACTGCTTGTCTTGATATAGCTGCACGACATGAATCTGGTCTCTCTTCTCTCCTCCCTCCTCTCAAAGCTTCATGAAGGCATTCTGAGAAGGCTGCAGCCAGCTATTTGATTGAATTTGCAAACAGATAAAAGAAGTTCCCTCTGTCTCCAGAGGGCTGAGCGTTCTGGTTTCAAGAATCATGTGGTGCAACTGAAATGTTTCTTAAATTACAAGCCCAAGGAAATGTTCTGCTACTATGAAAAAAGGCAGCATGTGCAAGAAAGAAGTGTCAGTGGACCCAACTTGTTAAGTCAGCTTGCTCTATTCAAGGACTCTGTGCAAGTTTCATATTAACTGAGGATCAAGCTCAGGAAGGAAGTTTAAATTACCATCTTTCCAGTACTGCTGCTTGCAAAGAACCTGTGTGCTAGGAATGGGATGTTTCTTAGGTATATCTGTTTCTACATGTGTGCTCAACAAAAAGGACTGCTTGGCTCTGCAGTCAGTCTCAGTTTGCTCTCAGTCTTAAAATGAGGAAGACACACTGTCTTCTGGGATCTGCCACTTCATGAGAAGAAAACACAATCCCCTGTCTGTTGCCTTTCACTAGGAGGGGTGTTCTCTTTACCCCAAACCCGTGAGGAGGGGGAAACTACAGGTTTCAGTTTAATAACCCAAACCACTCTTCCCATTGAAACTTGCAGTTGTGTTAATTTGCTGCTCACACATTGTCTTTCAGATGTCAGTTGGTATTAAACTGTTCTCAGATGAATCATCCTAAAATGCATCTTCCTCATAAATTAATTTTTTTTAAAACTGTGGCAGCTATGCCACTTAAACTAGTTTAATTGTGTCTTATCTACTGCTAATACCATCTCTCACCTTGGAGTTTTCAGCCTTTCTTTCCTGGATCTAATAAGCTGGACCAGATTTCAATGTTGCAGGCCCTCTGGCTAACCAAAATCTCAAGAAGTTGAAGCAGTAAGTGCACACTTATGTATATAATATATATACAATATAACTGTGCAACTGTGTGCAGTATCTGCTCAGGGAGCCACCGCTGAAAACCTAACACTCTTTTGTGATGGCTGCTGACCAAAGAGTGGTGACTTGTACCCCTCCCCAGAGATAGGCTTGTGTTCATGATCCTTATAGGCAGAGCAGAGGGATTTGAGCCTACATCAGCCTCACCTGGCTTTTTATTTCCACAGTATCTTTGAAGGCAAATGACATAACTTACTAGGAAAGCAAACTTTTTTTCCCCCAAGTATTATTTACTTGTCCCTAATAAATGGTTACCTAAAGCAGATCAGATTATTGTTTTTTTCAGTAAATTTTAGTTGTCTCTGAATATTCATGCTTGAATAACTCTTTTTTCTCAATTTGCCTAACACAGGTCAAGAACTGTGAGTTTTGAGGAAAAGGAATGCCTCCTCCTGCGCCCAATTTGTCTCTCCTGTATGCAATGGTAAAATAGGATCCTGAGGAGAGATTGCTGCCTGATGAGCATCACAGCACCCTCGTTTTCAGGAGCTCTGGCAAGTGACTTCAAATCACTTCAGTCTTGAAGATTAAAATTAAATGTGGGTGAGCACTGTGTGCTTATCACTTAAAGTGGACTGAAATGAAGTTTGCTTACAGTGCTTAGCTTGCAATACAATGAACATCATTCAGTCAGCATAATTCTTTGCACTGAGTTCAAACTTCACCTAAAGCAGAACTGGTGTTTTCCTTTTTTCTTTTTCTTTTTACTTTTTTTCCCCAAAAACTTTTAAGGCAACTGATAGAGAAGCTTTGGCCATGCACAAAGCATTAATATGATTAGGAAATACAGCAGGGTGAGTTACCTCTGCATGTGTGGCAAATTTCAAAGGAACGTCAAATTGAACTGGAAGGGTTGTCAGAGAAAGTAATTTGTGACACTGAGCTTGTTAGCTAGAAACAGTTGTTTTACTGAAGCTGATTACTTGGCTTTTCTTTATTCAGTCTGCCTAAACGCTGATCTTTACTGGGTCTGAGGCAGCTGTTCCCCCTGCCCCCCAGAGCCGTGAAACACCTCAGTTAGACTTTAGAAGCTGTGACATCACATAATCCCTTCAGTAGACTCTTGTAGTGGCTGCTACTTAAAGGGTCAGTTCCATGTTTGTGTTTTTAATATCCTCTTTTTGTTGTTTGCCTCAGAGTTTTACAGATGAAGTTGTAGCACAGACAGAAAGTGCTTTTGCCTTTTAAAGCCTTCAGTCTACATTTTGAGCAGCTGTGTTTTAAAAACTTAATTATCCTGTACTTAGATGATAGCAGGGAAAATCCTAAACTTATATTTGACACCAGAAATGAAAAATATACAATCTGATTAAAAATTCTGTGCAACTATAACTTCGTTTACTCAAGCTATGTGAAAAATACTCAACGTTCACTCCTAAGGATTTGCCTTCTCTGCAAGATGAGGTCGAAGTTAGTACTAGATGAAAAACTCTAATACAAGTTTTTCTCAAAAATTAAATTACAGTAGAAAAACAAAGTAAATATTTTTTGGCTATGTGTTTAACCTTGAAAGCATGAACTCTCCTTCTATAGCAGCAGCCAGTTTTTCCACCAGTTTAGTTCTGGGGTTCACCAGTGAGGGCTGTGCAAGAGGCTCCTTCAGGAAAAAATGCAAAAGAATATCAAGCAAGGCAGCAACTTGGTTTTTTTTAAAAAAAAAGCTGAAGTAGTATTTGGCTGAGTTATTTTTTTCAGATTATTTGGATTTTCTCTTTTATTCCTTAAGATGTTCTCAGAAAGAAATTCAGTCTTGTTTGTTTATTTTAAAAGCATTCTCTTAGGAAACTCCAGGCAAAAACCAAAACATGGACATCCTCGTGGAGAATTGCCAAAATGAAATCTTTCTGGAGGAGCCAAGTAGACTTCCTGTCCTAATCCTGCATTGTGTTCAGGTTTCCAGGCACCTGAGGAAGGTGCTGAAACCCCCAATCCCTTAAATTTATTGGATCAGATGTCGAGGTATGGACTCTGCCTTGCTCATTAGTGTCTCACAGTGTTTTACAGAGCATATGTCAAACTTCCTTTGTTTCCTCAACAGTCTGAGAAACGAAGGCACGTAAGTCTACCCCAAAATGTTTCCACTTAGCTGCTCTAGAAGGAGGAGGAGGTTACTGACCACCTTGAAAAGTATTTGGAGCGTGAGGAAAAGCATGACTGTGCAGTGAGAGTGACCCCCTCATGCTTCTGTTGTTGGAGATCAACAAGAGGAATGATGCCTCATTTTGTGTTTCTCTGACAATGTGTAGGAAAATCCCACAAGGTGATGAGGGCTGCTTACCTCTGGTCTGGTATTCTGTTCCTCAGGGGCATCAATATTTAAGTAATCAGTATTTAAGGATTGCTCTCAGACAGCTGAGACAGCACTTGCTGTTGAACTTCCAAAGTATGTTTTCCTTTTAGAGCTTGATGGAAGAGGAGGATAGTTAAAAATAACAGGAAAGGGTTCTCTGAGCTTTAGAATTAGGAATGGAATGTTATCTACAAAATATAAGTTTTCATATTATAAATGACAGCTAACTTTTGTGTATTTTGTAGGTGTAAAAACCATTTATTTTCCAGTCAGCTCTGGAAAGTATTCAGCTCCTGCATTCAATTGAAGTTCAAGCTCAAGTTTTATTGTGAATGTGCAGATTATGCAGTCATATGAGAGACTTGCTTTTGGTGCAGTTTCTGTAATTACTGCACATTTTTCTATAACTATAGCTAAAAGCTAAAGCAACTTTTTTTTTACCTGATTCAAAAGCAAATACATTTTAGTCATTATTTTCTTCAAGCCATTGATATTAATATTCATCAAAAGTGTTAATGGTGACTGATACTGCAGCGAGTTTTTAAAAGAGCAGTAAAGACACCTGTCCTAGCACCTTTCAGAAATTCTGGGTGGGATCACCAGGAGCAATTTAGTGTTACTGTTACTAGTGCTATCAAAGGCAAGAGTTAAAAGGCAGCCTTTTTCTATTGCTTGGAAAAGAGTAGTCATTGCACTTTGATACCACAGATGTTGACCATAAGAAGGACATTGAGGTCCTTGAGCGAGCCCAGAGAAGGGCAACCAGGCTGGTGAAGGGGCTGGAGGGCAAATCCTATGAGGAGCAGCTGAGGGAGCTGGGGCTGTTTAGCCTGGAGAAGAGGAGGTTGAGGGGAGACCTTATCACCGCCTACAATTACCTGAAGGGAGGTTACAGAGAGATAGGTGATGGTCTCTTCAGCCAGGTGACAGGTGATAGGACAAGGGGGAATGGCACAAAGCTGGGTCAGGGCAGGTTCAGATTAGATATTGTGAGGGCCTGGAACAGGCTGCCCAGGGAGGGGGTTGAGTCACCTTCCCTGGATGTGTTCAAAGAAAGGGTAGAGGAGGTACTTAGGGATATGGTTTAGCTTAGGATGGGGTTGGTTGGACTTGATGATCTACAAAGGTCTTTTCCAACCTTGTGATTCTGATTCTGTGATTCTGTGATGTTACAACTCCTGAGATCTCCTAAAACTTTGCAGTAATTCATTTGCAATACTTCCATTTGGTGGTGTGTTACAGAACAGTTTTACTGTCTTAAAAACAAACCCGTTTGTGCAAGTCAGACTTAGTCAGGGGGTTAAAAACCTTTACACCACGTATGCCTGATGGGCAGATTTAGCAAATAACTGTTACTCTGCTCAGAATTGGGAAGTGATCAGATTTTGTAAACGTACTAGTGGTCTAGAATGAAAGTTATGCCCATTATGCTCTCCGCTCTCCTTCTGAAATCTTACTAGGCTATGCATTTGTGAAAGTAATGACACTTCTCACTCAACTGGAGGTTTTTCAGTAGGTGGCTTTTTGGTTCTGGGTTTGGGTTTCATGCAGGTTTTTTCGTTTACTGTTTTGCTAAGAGTTGGGGTCTCAACACTTGTAGACTTCTGTTGTGACCACAGTAGATCCTACTCCTTGTAGGACTATGCTATGCATAGTATATATGCTTCTGCATAGATTTGAGCTTGCCCAAATTCCACATTGTAGCTTTTCAATATGGAGACTCTCATGAGACTCAAGTTCTTACCTGTTAAGACATGCTGCTTACAAGTACCCATCTGTCTTATGGTCACCTTCATGTTCTGAAGGTGTTATTTCCACCTAATCTATTCTGTTCTCATTATATACTGTACTGAGGATCAACATGATGTGTACAGACAGACCTTTTAAACTGTGAAACTATTAGCAGGCTAAATGTTTGCGGTGCATACCATGGGGGTAATTTTTTTGCTGTTTATTCAAATCTTGACTATCCAAGTTGATAATCTTACACCTGCATCACGGCCTACTGTACCTTGGCTTATTCCACTCCATTTCTTCATAGCAAACTTTCAGAGTATCAATAGCAAGAATGGAAAAATATCCCAGCCCTGGCAAGAATTCTTGTAAGAATGAGGCTGCAGGTGCTCTTTCTTATTATACTGAAGCTCACATGGGGTGGATGACCTCTTTCCTCTAGTTGTAAGCAGAAATTGTGCACCCAACCACAGTATCTCCAAGTGCAGGAGGTGAAGACAGTGGCTGAGCTTTACTGCTCTCTTACAGTTAGTCACCTCCCCACTTCACCGTGCTTTCATGTCAGCAGCTCATACTGCTAGAACAGATAGAGCTTCAACAGTAAGGCAATATAATAGCTGTTGGAATGCCTAGCATAGGCTTGTATGTGTGTGTAAAAAGGAAAGGCCTGATGTAAAGCTTAGGAAATGGAATTAAGTACTGCAGGTCTACTGGTCTCCACCAGTTTAAAAACTGACTGGGTCTGAAACCTTTGCAGCCTTGCAGGATAAGGGCATAGTACTGTAAAAAACTAGATGAAATCATCAGTATACAGTAAGAAATTCAAAGATGGGATATAAGGAGGAAATGGTGATCACGCTTCAATTATTGCTACCTGAGTCACAGGCTCAGTGTTCAGTTTCGGTTTCTCTGATATAAAAAGCCAAACAAATAGTTAAAAGGTTCAGACATGGGAAAACATGACCAAAGAAACATAAAGACACTTTATAGCGACCTTCCAGTACCTGAAAGGTGTCTCTAGGAAAGCTGGGGAAGAACTGTTCACAGGAGCACGTAGCAATAGGACGAGGGGCAATGGTTTTAAACTAGGAAAGGGTAGATTTAGGTTGGATATTAGGAAAAAAATCTTCAGTATGAGGGTTGTGGATCACTGGAGGTAGTGGAGGCCCCATCCCTGGAGATATTCAAGGTCAGGCTTGATGTGGCTCTGAGCGACCTGATCTAGTGAAGATGTCCCTGCTTACTGCAGGGGGTTGGACTAGATGACCCCTAAAGGTCCCTTCCAACCTTACACATTCTGTGGTTCTGTGATCCAGGCAACGCAGTGTAACAGCAGCAACCTGTGACTTCTTACCTCTGCCACTCCGAGCTAAGGTGCTGTGAGCTTACCCAGGGTTTGTTTCCAGAGGAAGATGGTGAGTTGCCTGCTGTTAATGTATTTGGAGTTGTGTGTGTTGTGCAGCAGGAAAAATTATGGTATAAAAACAGGTAACACTCTGTGTGTGAGGGATCTTGTTCTCCACAGTTATTAATTTCTTGTAAGATTTAAAAAAAACCCCAAAAACCAGATAAATCCTACTACCCACATTTGACTGATGAGACTCAGAGTGCTCTTAGCTAGCATGGCACAGTAGGCCAAGGCTCATATTATCAGGAGTATGTTGCTGATGGAGCTATGTTAATTGCATTGGTAGCTGCCCAGTATCTTCTTCTGGAAAACTCAAATCACAGATGCTGAAGTATTTCCATTTAACAATTCAACTACAAAAAAAAAGAAAGAAGAAAGAATTCCTGCAGATCCTGTGTGTACAAGATACTTTCCTGTTTTCAGAAGTGCTATTGCAACTGTTTGCTTCTGTAATGAATATCAGGTAGGTAATTACTTTAGTCATGGGGCAGGAAAGTGGTTGGTTTCTTGAAAAGGACAAAGTCAGGATTTTTGGTAAGTTTTAACATGGAGAGAAAAGCCTGTTGTCAGAGTGGTATCTTGTATGGTACCAGCAGTTCTCTCTTGTGTACTCTGTGTCTGGGGCTGTTAGGAAAAAGGCAGCTGCAGACTAGTTTTGCTAGGAAAACATGGGATTTCAATGGAAGGACCACACTGGGATGTTTTCTTCATTTATTTTACATTGCAGGTGGATTTTACAGAGTTTGGCACATATGGTGCATCCTGGGTACTTATTTCATAACAAGTTCCTTGCTGTTACACCTTAGAGACAACTTACTCTTCTCTGGCTGTTGGCTTAGTAGGCAAACCTGAGTTTTCCCACCTGCTTTACCGTTAAGATACAATCAACTTTAAAGTACAAACTGGCAAGTATTGTTCATCTTCCAGCTGAAACTCCACACCCAGATCATCTGTGTTCCACTCACTTTTATCCTTTTTTAACACAGTAAGAAAAAGTTATTTATTAAGAACTGTATCAATAGTGGAACTCAAAGGTCTTTTCCAGGTGAGTTACCTGTATCCCTTTTCCTCCTAATTTTTTTCCCATATGGAATAACAGGTGGGGTGGGGTGGGCAATTCAAGCTTCCGGATTGTTGCCTGATTGCAAAGAGGAGGCTGGAAAAAAGGAAACCTGCACACAGTCCCTGTGTGCTGCTCAGCTGTGATTGAAGCAGGGACACTGCAAAAGCACACGAGTAGCTGCTACCATTGCCCCGATGCTGGATACTACAGCCCTGTCAGTACTGCTTTTGCAGTTTCCCAGCTGAAGGAGAAAAGTCTTTTAAAGTTACTACATACTTTCTCAGCTGTTTGATTTTGACTCAAACCATAAGAAGCACTTCTACAGCAGGGAGGTAATTACTCTAGTTGTCAGTGAGAGGTTTATCTGTATTTTAACAGTCAAACCCACAACGTTAATAAAGCTTCTGAACAATAATCCTGCTCAGTTTCAGTATTTTCCCCATTCCTCATACTTCACAAGAATAATTAAGAATATTTATAAAGCACAGTTCCATCTCTAATAAAGTAGACAACCTAAATGCCAGCTTATAAATGTATCGGGCAGTTTTCTACAGGCTAGCTGCTTTACAAGAATAAAACTTGGCTGCAAGTTGCTGCTTCACAGATTTTCATTCGTTTTCTGAAAAAAAATTAACTTCTCAGGTGTGAAACCGTCTCAAGTTTGCACACAATTTAAAGAAACTCCACCCAGCGTTATCGTTGGCGAGCAGGAAGGGCATTAACGTGCGCCCTCAGACACGGCCTGTGCTTCCCCAGGCAAGTTCCACTCTGCCTGCCCAATTCAGCACAAGCCCAACTGTGAATACAAAGGGGACAGGGAAGGACAGGGGGTTACTGCTGTCTCCTGTCATTCTGGGCCTCCACACAGAGCAACAGCCCTTGGAGAGGTGGGGGGGTGTGTGTGTGTAATCTGTGCAAGAGCTCCTGAGAACAATTTCTGTGCTGGTTAAACCCACCGTGCGCTCAGACAAGCAGCACTGAGCTCCGCAGCTCGGCGGGCACGTCTGTCTCTGTAACACTTCGCAGTTTAAGAGTGCTGAATTATAAATGAGGCGCCTGATTGAAGACAAACAAGTTGTCTCAGAAACGCATCTACTCCGCTCTGTGACCTAATTTTAGACTGCCGAGTCAGGAAGCGTGCACATCTACTACTGCTGGGCCTTTCGCTTCACAGCTCACCGGGCAAACACACAGCTCTGTGTGATCACAAACTCCTTACCCACAGAGCTGTCTGGCTGCAAGATTTCTGCTGTATGATGAATTTTGAGATAAACCATTAAGAACAAGAACCAAGCAATGTTATTTCATTTACCTAACTGAAATACAACGACATTAAATATGGAGCAATGTTCTAGCTGAGGTATTTTTGAAAGGAATTTGTTCTACGAAGCTTAGATGGTATTTCTGTACCAAACATTTAATTCAACAAAGGATTGGTTACATCAAAAGTGATCGAATTTAAACAGAAAGTAAACAAAAATGCATATTCAAGATAGTTTAATATGTATTTTCTGAATTAAGAAATATCACTTTCTTAAATGAATGAGAATTTCTAGTGTAATGATCCATTACTCCCCTTCCCCACCACTGAATTACATTATTTATACATATAATACAGAGCCGATTGCAGTTGGAAACAACAATATTAAAATAAATGTTTAATAGATACAAAGGATCTTTTCTCCACAACATAGTTTTTCTGGTGTCTGGACACCAAGTTTAAAGTAATTCTCTATTAGCATTAAACTATTTAAGTGCAAAACAATTTTCTTTTAAAAATCTATGATTGCAGCATCCATCTTCCTGAATAACATTTTGAAGCCAGAAAGTAACGACTTTCATTTTCCATGAGTGCATTCCAGGCTGTCTTCTAGCCATCTCTGGTTAAAAAAATCAGTGCAAAATAAACAATGGTGAAGTACTAGTTTAACCATTGAACTTACTTGAATTTAAGAAACATACTTTATTTTACACTATATATATATATATATGTCTTTTATTTATATATTTATATAGAGAGATTAAATTACACTGGACTTGAAAAGTATAAAGAAAACCAAAAGTGTTACTATTTTTTCCTGCAGCACCAAAGGAAGCCTTTTCTTTTTCTTTTCACATGAAAACTCTTCCTTGGGCGAGCAGCCTAGCAGTATTAGCTGTAATAAGAACTCATTACATTATTCCTTTGCAAATTACTATGTGATTCACATAATTCCATGTTTACGCTCTGCCACATTATAATTTGTGATGCTCTTTGCCTGAAGAACAGCTCCTGGTTCCACTGTCATTACTTCTTGTCCTGCGTTCAGAGGTTTGCTAGCAGTAGTGTGATGGCTATACTACAGTTCCACTTGGAGAATTGGCCTGGTTTTGGGATGACAATAAACCCTGCAAACAAAGCAGTTTACATTAATCCAGCAAGAGAACCTGACATTAATTTTATAAAGTTCTTAGCCCGAAGCTAAAACAAGTACAACTTATTTTTACCACTGCTTGCTTACTCTGGACATCGGCACCTTCTCTCCTGGGAAAGGCTCTAAGCCGCTATTGCATCAGTCAAGCAGCACACGAGGAGCTTGCAGTAAGGAAGGGAGCGTGTGCGCTTACGGCATGTGGTGACTCTGATCTCAGCATCTCATTTAATCTACCTGGCGCTTCGAGTCATCGTGAACTGTGAAACTCAAAATCATCCACCAAAAATGCGATCAGCAACAAACCCACCTATTCGAGTATCAACCAGTCTGACCCCCAGCGAGCAGGGAAATGCTCAATCTCTTACATGCTGTTATCTGACTGAGTATTACAGCCTTGGAATAGAAAAATAGATTATCTAACCAAATATTTATTTTGGCAATTTTAAAAGAGAATGAAACAGCGAGCAGGAGCTCTGTAAAGATTTCCCATTACAATTTAAGCTTGCATTCAGCAAAACTTTGTACCTACACTGCCATTCTAATAAAATTGGGCCTTCCTTCATTTCAGATGTTGCCCCGCGACTGCGCGGCGCCCTTTGCTAGGCAGAGGCTGCTGCTTGGATTAAGGCAACGATACCTTAAGGACAGAGATCCATGGATAGATCCCACCTAGATTTCTGTATAACAGCCCCTTTATTAATCGTTCACATCAAAGTAGCTGCGTATCAGACTTATTTAGGAAAAGCTTAACATGAAAATACAAGGTCATTAGTTTTGATGAGGAGCCCAGCGGCAGCTAAGCTGGAAGCACACCAGTGGCTCTCACTGTGTGACTCCTCGCTGCGTAGGCACCGTGAATGCACTTTTAGCAATTCCTCTCAACAGCTACCAGCTTAGGTTCTTACCTCAAAATCAAGATCCTGAGACTCAGATCCATCAAACTAGACAAGCCCAGGCAGCAATTAGCACACAATGTAGGTCACATCTCCAGGATCTACAGGAGCTCTTTCTTGCTTGGATCTGAGAACTGCCAAGTCATGGTGGATGGAAGAAATCTCTGACTGCAGACCGGAGGGGTCGAGGGTGGGCTGGACTGGCTGGATTCAAGTCATCAAGCTTCTACTAAAACCAAGCCTCTCCTTTTAAAAACCACCTAATCTGCCAGTCCAGGCACGTTAAACCTGGACACATTTGTAGGATTTACATCAGTCTGTGGGTGTGCACGTGTGTATGTACACATTAGCACACATTTTATATTACATTTATATCTAAGAAGTATACAGTGCCTTGTTTGGTGCCCTCCACAGATCACAGCCACAGGAACTACACCACCATCTTTATTTTTACTTGTTTGTGTAGCAGGTATCTGCTGCTGAGATAGAACGAAGTGGGTTGGTCTTTAAATTTGTTTGACATTCAGGATGTGCAAAAACACTGCCTATTTCACGAGAACAAAAAGGTTAAGGGACAGATGGTGAAAATGCAGAATTTTAGGGCAAACGAGCTACTGAAGCACTTTTCTGAAACTCTTTTACCACAAAAGTTTGGTTCAGAAGTGATGAAGATGAATCAGAACTCTACAGTTCTTTGCTGAGGTGTTCTTCGGAAGTCTGTTCAATCCAGCAGCACCTGGAAGGTCTCTCTTGCCAGAAGATTACCTCCACTAAGCAACTTTCAAACACCTTGGAAAACGACATCCGAAAGTATTATCTTTAGCCTTCAATAAATGAGCGATCCCAGCTGTTCACACACAAGTATGAGCTCTGTAAGGGCGCAGAAAGTCCTAGGGATGGCGTAGTGAGAACCCTTTTCCAGCAGGCTCATGACCACACTATATGGACCAAGAGAAATGAGCACTATTCCAGCACCAGCTTTACACTGTGATGCAACCAGCTGTTGGGAAACAAAACAAAGTCTCATTTTCATATGACACCTCTAGAAAGAGGGGGCACATGAATGGCTCGTTCCCCATGAACACCGGGCACTCTGGAATTCCTGTTCCAAGACCAGGACCAAGGTGTCACTCAGGGCTGGTTTCATCTCCCAGACCATGAATACTCCCTGCTTTGAAAAGCAGTGCAGGTGGCTCTGGGTAAGGAACTCCTTGTACTTCAACCCTTGTTCTGAATTAATTCTGCAGCTCTGAGCAGGCAAGCCTGAGGAACACCAGAGTGGAAAGAATCTCAAGACCAACATCCTCGTGTGACTGCAGAGAGACATTTCAAAAACTTTGCACGTGTTGCCTTAAAACCTGACCAGGCTACAGTGGCAATTCCAGAACTTCACTCCTATGGAAGAGTTTGGAAATGTCAAGTTCTTCCAAGTACTCAACTTCAGAAGACGTCATAGAGCTTAGATGTTCATACAAGAATAAGAATTTGGGGTTCAGGCATAGAAGGTTTACTGCAGTGGTGAGTGTTCTCAGTTCCGATAGAATTTTGCCATTCTAGCAGAGCCTTCCAAGCAAGGCCCTTTCAGAAGTTATGGCAGGCGTTAGCATCAGCAGCTTTAGAAGCCACATCAGAAAAGCAAGTTAGAGTACAAAAAAAGCTCCCATTTTGATACAGAAGTTACCCTCTAAGAGTCTGACCTGTAACACAAAGGCTGTGGGACTAAAGTATCTGTAATCACATTCCCTGGGAATATTATGATGGATAAGGTTATGCAACAATATGGAAAGCTCCTGCCTGTAAAGAAAGAATAAAGAATAAAGACATTAGACTGCAGTGCCTTCTGTCATGAAACCACCCAGACCGGTCAACCTGGTGGTGGAAGATGGAATAAAAGCTGCAGCAACTTACTAGTGCAACAGCAAAGCTGCGTGGTTTTACAGCTGTGACAGAGAACACAAGAGAAACGCAGCAACTGCAGCTCTGCCAGGTGGGACAGCCCACCAGCTTGGAGTTTAAGAACACAGAGATCTTCCTGAGCAAGTAGCAGAAACAAGACTGTTCAAAAGAGTTTTGAAAATAAATGTAGTTTTTTAATTAGTTGTATTATTTTGTCAGCATGTGGGTCTAGCAGGGGGTGGGACATGGAACAGTAATGAGTCAGGAATTTGATAAAACAATCTTCTTCACAACCTCAGAGAGGGGCCGATGTAACCAAGTAGGTGCTACATCATCGGCCATCTTAACAGAATACTCTTAAGGCTGAAAAGTACTTCTTTCAGAGGACAGCGTCAGTTTTCTTACATCACTTAGCAAGTGTGACAGTACTGAGCACAGACTGTTTCAGCACTAGCTGCTAGGGCTACTCTGTGTCTGTCTGCACTCTGACTTCTCAAAACAGAGGGCTTGGCCTGTTTGGGAGAAATAGGCTTGCACAGGTAGGAACAAAGAGCCTCAATGAACAGGATCAGTATGGTTATTTCCACCCAAGGTCCCTGGCACCCAGAGCCAAGTCTCACCAGAAAGCCGGGCATTAACACTGACCCTCCTCACCACTCAGAAGATCCCAGGGGGAGGGCTTTTACAAAAAAAATTCTACACGTGTTCCAGCCAAAGGTTAATTTTCCCCCCAAAGATATGAAACACAAGGCTTCACAACAGAAACCAGTCCTAAGAGAGACCAGCACGTAACTGAGGTTTAAAAAGAAAAGCAATCAGGAAGGTACTACTAAGTAGGAAGCCATCAGGAACTACTGAGTTAATATTTGCTTTGTGTAAATTAGAATGGGATGAATTGGAGCCAAAGATGCAATCACCTGTAGTTTCACTAATCTAGGTAATTAGCTGCAAGTCTGGACACAGGAGCAGGTTAGTGTGAAGTTCACATCTCAGTGCTGCTTCCCGTGGCCCCTGGCCCACGCTCGGCCTTGGCCAGGAGAGCTCGCTCAGCAACGTGGGCAGGGCAGAACTGCCCCCTCTCCTAATTTCTCCTTTGAAATTGAAAGGTAGGAAATAAAACATGAAACAATCTTTAAAAACCCAACACCCTTCTGGGCACGTTTAGTTTAACTGTACACCTCAGTACTGCAATTAAATGGTTTTTTAAAGAATGGTTGAATGAATGAATGCCCAGTCAGGAAGGACACTGACTTGTTAATCCTTCTCTGCTGTTGCCACTGTATGAAATAACCAGAATCTATTGTCTGAAGAAGTAAGACTGTCTTACTGTCTGCCTGTAAGTAGTTATTCTTGTCCAGAACAGTGATATTCCTGGAGCGATTTGAAAAAGTTATCTGGGCCAAAAGCTTTGCTGGACAAGAGGCCCCAGTCCACTGCAGCATCTGAACAATAATATGCCAAAACAGAGATTTTTCACATTTGTTTAAATTTCTGTAGTCAAATAGCTGAACTGGTTTTAAGACATTGCCATCAGTTTCTTATCCAAATGAATCAGCATTTATTAGCATCAGTCTCTGAGCTGCAGACTCTTTAGTCTCTAATGACTGTAAAGTAATGGACAATGTTAAAGGAAATGCCTGCTGAACACTCAGAGAAAATGCTAGAGAGAACTACCCTGTATGGGATTCAGGGCAATGCAGCAAAGCTGGTATCTTTTCAGTCTGTATGTTTGCTAAACAGAGTTTTAAATACATTATTTGTCTTCAATTTGTGTGTCGTCCCCCCCTTTGTTCTAGTAGTGTTACAGTAAAGTATAAATGCTTAAACCACGTGACACCAGAGCCTGGAAAACCAGGCAGTAGCATCAAAGAGGTTTCGCTTTCAAAGGAGCTTTTCTCCTGGCAGGGGTGTTACCAGCATTTTGCTTGCAGTCAACAAAAGCCAAGGCTGCTAGAAAACAGTCTTAAGACTACCTACAAATCTGCCCAGTTTAAGACCAGTATGACTGGCAAATGGAAGGTACACATATTTAAGATACAACTACTTGTGTGCTGGGAAACACACAGAGGCCTTTTGCCAGCAGAAACCTGATTTGACTCAAGCAATAGGACCTGAAGCTTCATTTAAATAGTAAGGGCTTGTGTACTTAGGAACAGTTGTTTCTCTAGCGTCCTCAAACTGCAGAGGTTTGTAAGGTTTAAAATTTTCAGATCAGAAAATAACAGAACTGAGATAGACCAGGGAAAGCCTCAGGGAAAAGCATATGACTTCAGGCAACCCCATTTGGTTGGGTTAGCTGAAAGATAAGCATGATTTAGCAGGAGGAGGAGTTTGATCAGCATCTACCTAAAAATCAAACTTCAAAACCCAGACAATAATGTGATCATACAGGTTATCTCCTTGAGAATTTTGTGCATTATTAAATGAACACAAACAAGAAGACACACTCATGTTCCAAGACATCTTCTGCCAAAGCACCTTCTGGCTTGGAAGTTAGATTTGTTTCATGCTCACACTGTTGAGAAACTGGTTTGACCAAACAGTTCAGGCACCACTTGATGTAACTGAAAGTTTCTAGAAGCTTTGAGGATTAATTTCGTTTTGTTCATGTTCTTAAATACATGTATGTGTCATATAACAGACAACCACAGCAGTCAGTCAGTATCTTCTGAGGTACCAGAATGTTCTCAAGTTCACATCATGATGATTTCTCATTCTGTGATTGGTTAACGCAGGAACCACTGCTGCAGGGGTGATGCAATCCTATGTCCACTCAGGTGGAAGGACAATGTCTTGAGTCCTTATCTAATTTGCTTCCAAGACATTTTGAAGCCAAAGTTTTAGACTAGTCCAGTTCTAGTTGAGCCAAGTTTATTTCCAGACCAGCCAGTTTCTCTAGGCAGCAAACATCTGAATCATCTGAGTAAGCCCTATCCTCAGGGCTGTAAATTCAGCCTTCGTTAGTTAAGTGATCTAAAGATCTAAAGCTGGAAGGAAGAACATACCCTGCACCAGAGTCCACAGAGGAAAGAGCTCCTGTAGAGTCCTAGAAGGAATGACAACGCTCTGCCCAGGTTCCTATCTGACAGACAGGCAGAGAGAATCTATGTACGCCTGTGTTTTACTGAATCTGAGTTTAAAAAAGTCTGATAAGTGGTTTGTTAAGTATTCTATTTCATATTACTCTAGTCTTAAAAGAAAAATAAATAGCATGAGACATGACCTTATCAGCAAGATAAACATCAAAATGTATGCACTGTCTTGAGAAGTGAAACATTTACTCAGAGCAGGTTACAGGATGCGATCAACTTCTTACTTTAGAATATGGCAAGTTAACAGCTTTCATCGTGGCCACTTGTTCAGCACAGTATGATAAGCTTAAGACCACTAAGACTGCAAGATAAATTAAAACTCAAATGTGGAAAGGACTATTGAAAGTTATTTACATTAACAGTTCAATCACACATTTTTATTTAACATCAGTATACAGAGGACAACCCCAGCAAGTTATTTTGTAATGTCAAGTATTTAGTAAAGTTCTTCAGCTGTAACAGTGACAATAGAACAGCTAAAAATAAGCAGTATGAAACAAACATGATCTTAAAATTATAAATATACCAACAATACTTCTTAAAGCTTAATTATTGCAACAGTTAAATTAACAATAGTTCATGTTAGAAAGGCTCTATGAAATTTATTCAAGTTGTCAAGAAATTAGATGGAAGTGTAAAAAGGAAATACATATGAATTTTACTTTTGATTTTCACTAAAAGTAGTCAATACAATTTTGTACAGTATCACCTAACATGTCAATCTTAAACAAACTCCAGTATACAGAATTCATAAAATGCAGAAAAAATAGTTTAATCTTTACACGTAAATTGACAGTAAATTAACTGACACAGATTTTATTATTGTAACATAAGCAGGCCAGCATTTAAAATATTAATTTAGTAGCTTTATGTTGTTAAAGGGGCAGACATATACAGTCATTCCAAGTACATAATCAATTTTTAAGAGGTGGTAATTCAGAACACGGGTTTTCTAAAAAGTGTTTAGTAAAAGTCATGTTATTTCCTAATGCAGACATCCCCATCATAAAGCCTGTACAGGGTTATGATCTCTCTGGGCTTTACTGAAGCCGCTAGTCACGCCGTCTCACACACGCACACACACATACCTTGCTATAAATATCACACCAGTGTACTAGGTTTAGGTTCACCCTGACGATGCGGGTATGCTATGTGCAACTTTGCTATTATGCACATTACAGAAAGCTTCAAATTTCAGCATGGTAACCTGAAGTCATACAGCTGTGTTTCAGTTTTACTATATCATCCCTGAAGTTTATACAGATACCGTATCACGTTAAAAGAAATCTATTTGATAGTACTTAAATACCAGCAATTGAACTTCAATTGTAATGATGAAATGCTCCTTTCCATTGAGGAAGAATTAGTATGTATAGCTGCTCATCTCACTCAAATATAGTACATGAATGGTTAAGTACTTTCACTAAAACAGAAGTCAGACTACAACATGATACTGTACTACAATTGTAGTTAACTAGAAAATTCAAGGATGTTATAATTTAAGTCTAAGTTTTCCTGTACAATAAGTCAAATAAATAAATTCCATGTGCATTTGTTTTACAAAATGGTAGCATGTTTATCTTGCTAGGTTATACACTGCCATTTCACCTGCTCGTGCGTCTGGCCAATCTTACCTTGAGCTTTCTCAAAGGAAACAACGAGTCGGCAACGTTTACTGGAGTCACTGAGCACGATGGTGAATCGGTAACTCTAAAGTCAAACACAGAAACACGTGGTTTCTCTGAGCACTAAGTTCAGAGAAAACCTGATTTGCATATCCAGGTACCGCTTTGGTTTTGGGGGGTGTTGTTGGGTTGTGGTTTTGTGGTTGGGGTTTTTATCTGTTTCTTGTGGGGTTTTTGTTGGGTTTTCTTTTGGTTTTTTTCAATTGCTTCTGCAGGTCCTGCAACTCAGTTTTGAAGTAACACATGAAGTTTACCTTGGTTCTTTTAAACTTCATTTTATACATTTTCAGATTAATACAACAGTTCTATAATCCCATTTAGATTTCCCATCGGGGCAGGGAAAGACAGAAGGAAGAGGAGACAGTTAACTGCCACCACATTGAGAAGAAAGTTCACGCTCTTGTTAAGGCAACCTATTTTTCTCACCACCCTGAATCTTTGTCCTCAGCAACAGGCTAACATGAAGTGGAACCAGACAATTGAAACTAATGAACCCTGAGCCTCATTCAACGTGTTTCTAACCAGATCTGGCATTCACTTCACCTCACTCCGATTCAGAGTCAGGACAACAGTTCTGGAAGTGCAATGCAAGGATGGTACATCCAGTGAGCAAGCTCAAGGTATGATTATGTATACACTGAAGTATTAATTTGGAAAGTTGATAAACAGTCAGGACACTCTGTGAGCACCGTACAGCCTATCAGCTATCATAAGGATCATGGCTGAAGAGACATTTCTGGGCATTTTTTTCCACTAAGGGCAGCACCAGCCCAAGCAGAAAAACAGAGAGAACTTGTCGTACACCGTCCAATCATCCAGCACGTCTTTCGATGGCTATTAAAAATGAGAGGGAAAGGTAGCACTGGCTCAATGGAAATTACATTAAAACACTGCAAGCCTGCTTCAGTTTTCCATCCAATTCTTTCTTTAGGCTGGCAGTGGCATGAATTTAATGAGGGCCTTTTGAGGCAATGATGGAAGCAGCAGCAAGATTCACAGGCTTTCACTCTAGAGTTGGCAGACAAAAAAAGTGACGAAGTTTTAAGATCACTTGGGGACCCATTTTTCAAAAGGAAGACTAGAAATAGCAGCTTTAAACCCCAGAGTAATGGGATAGCCTAGGATAAAACAGCTGGCGAAACAGAAATGCATGGTATATAACCCAGTAAGAAAGACATTACCATGAGTGTTTTATACTTTGACAATTTTCATTAAATAAAATCATTAAGTGCTTTCCTATAAACAAAAATGGTGCTTATAACGTCCTTCTGGCACAAATATTTTCCTATCAAAGCCCTGTAAACATGCCACCAAAATTTAGCTTTTACCAGCAGAGTGAGCTCACTAGAAATGCAAGTGAAATCAGAAAAACAAATTCATTTGAAAATTTCTAAGTAAATACTTCCTAAACAATATGGCATTTACATCAGTGTGCAATATATTCATTTTGAAAGTGATAACTTCAG
The DNA here is from genome assembly GCA_020800305.1 of Porphyrio hochstetteri. NCBI lineage: Eukaryota > Metazoa > Chordata > Aves > Gruiformes > Rallidae > Porphyrio > Porphyrio hochstetteri. Next base: position 59,383,642 of record CM036908.1, on the reverse strand, counting down.
CATGAAAATTACTTACCTGTAATTAAAGTTTTCCATATTGGCCAATACATATATCCTGATTTTTGGTACTGCATACTTTATCTCTGAAACATTTGAAATGTCATATTCCAAATCAAAGTCAAATACACAAAAATATTTAAGTTATACTCAGTCTAACAAAACCCATCTCAGCCACTGAAAATAAATTTAACAGTGTAGTGTTTAGTAGTATGCAAGCGAGTCTTAGAACAAAAAGCAAATATAGGTCCCAATAGTATTTGAGGCACTGCTGCATGCGTATACAGTTAATTCATGACACGTGAACTGCAGAGAGTCACAGAAGCAGTAACTGCTTTAGGACAAACTTTTAAAATAGTTTTTAAAATAGTAGGGGGGTTTTTTGGGGGGTGCTATTTATTTTTTTTAATAACTCCTTAAATTAATGCTGTATCTGTAGTGCTTAGGCAAAAAATACTTTTAGGTGACACCTTCTTCCCTTCTCCCCAGGAAAGGGTTTACAACTTTTAGTTTTAGATTCAACCTTTAAATATGCATTAAGATGCAGCGTGGATGTAGCGCTGTCTGCATACCTACATCGTGGCAAATTTGCTAACATCTCAAAGAAGCTTATTTTATAGAACTGTTTTTAAAGTAATTATTGAGTTTTACTCCAAAGTTTATAGCAATGAAGATGTGGTATATAAATATATACAGTACCTCCACTTCATGTCAGGTTTATGAACCAAACAGCTAAAACCTAATGAACAGCACATTTCATTTAGGTTTCCCAATGTGGCAATATTCAGGCGTTGCCAGATTACTTTTCCTTCAGGTGATAACCTACATGCCCTTTCAGAAATTTTCACAGAAGTAATGGTCCTCTTTGCTCGATCAACTCTGATAACGTTTTCACAGCTGTATTCCTTTGAGGTGTTGGTGGCTAACAAAGATATTGCAGCACAAAATACTTTTATTAAAATCATCACCAGGTTTAGCTTCATTCAAAATTTGGCTTGCTCTATGTTGGACAGAAGAAAACCAAATTTTTATCTGTGTTCAAGTGCATTAAGAGTTAAACCAGTAATACATTCTAACGAACGTTCAACTGATAGAACAGGTGCCATCAAAAAGCATGAGCTTGTCGATGAACAAACTGCCTAACAAAACTGACAGTAACATAACACTGCAACTACTTAAGAGAAAGCTCATGTGATTTTCCCTAACTTAAATCAACGTTAATTAAAAATTAAAGTTCCTTGATAACACTGATTCAATTTCAAGAGCGTAAACTACAGCCAGTAAAGGGCTCACCAACCTGTGTGTACAATGGCTGATGGTTTAATAAGAAGTGGTTTGACATTAATGTCTGGCAGCCACAGAAAAGCATGGAGGAACAAAACGCTTCGGTTTGAGTTTTTTCAGAGGCTCACATTTCTCATTAGACTTAAAAGCAGCAGCTTTTCATAAGCTACTCTCATTGGGAGTGCTGTGTTTTGTAGAAAACATTAGAAGGATTATAATTATTTTAGTGATTGACAGGTTTGATTTTTACATAAAGAGCTTTCACCGTATTGTTGTTATGCTTAAGTATAAGAACACTGATCAATAGTTTAGATGCACAGTATTTATTTCTTCTGCTGGAAGGCAACTATACTTAATAATTGTATCCAAGACACTTCAAATCATTCAGAAATATGGCATGCAGTATCCAAAAGTATGGCTCTGAGGATTTATTTTTTTTACATTAAGCATAAAGAAATTTTATATTCAACATTCATTTATATTTCAAGAAAACTACCTATTCAGAGTTCTAGTTCTTTGATGCAGCATTAAGGATTAAAACTTACCACTTTACCAGGCCTTGCCCATGTGCAAATAAATCCCTCCTGACAAGCAGTGACTATACAGTCTTCAAGAAAAATTAACACAGTCAGTCTTTCATGTGCTATCTTTTTACAGATAAGAGGCTCTAACAAGGGAACATCTTCCATTCGGGGACAGAGAGGTGTTCCCAAAGTTTTAGCTGGGTCCGTTTTGGTTTTAGTAACTAGGTTCAGTTTGTCACTGCTCTTGCTAGATATATGTCCCATGCTATGATTTCTCTTGTGATCTTTTTCATGGTGTCTTTCCTTCCGATCATGTAGCGATAAGGTTGCAAATTTACTAACGCCAGAAGCAATGGCACCATCCATGACACTGCTTTTACTGCCAGCATTTGAGACTGCAGAGTGTGGAAGGCTGTTTGACCGTGGAAGAGGAGGGGGTACAGAGTTTCCAGGTGTTGTGATACTGTTTCCATTACTTCCTGGGTTAGTTCCACCACTTCCAGCAGGTGGACTTGTGGCATTCATGACATTTGTATGTGTCCTTGCTCTTGAGAGAGGTTGGTGGGGGAAGAGGATATCTTCTGTAAGATCCCACAAACAGAGCTGTGTGTCCTGGCCTACCGAACCAAATCTATACGTAACACTTACTGGACGACTGTCTGTAGAGTTCCTTTTGGATAGCCTAGATTGCGTACTATTCGCTCGATCTCTGCCAAAGTGAAGGTCTTGGAAATCCTCATCACTTCCGCTAAATTCCATCGGGTCACTCTCCTCTACACTAGTGGTATATGGATCAAACGCAACCACACTGACCCACGATTTATGTCCGTGGCCTCTCGCTATTACTCGACAGTCCACGAAAGACCAAACTGTTACCAAGTCATCCTCTCCACCTGTCACTATGTATTTCCCATCGGGACTCCAACACACACAGAGCAGTCCTCCAAAGTAGCTTTTCATTGTACCATGCAATTCCACCGAATCAAAGTTAAACACACGAAGAAAACCATCCTGGCTCACACACGCCAAGAACTTCCCATCTGGGGAAAAGGCAAATTCATTCAGGGCACCCTCACCCACTGTCCATTTAAGCAGAGGGTTTCTTGTGGATTTACTCTTGCAAGTGTGAACTGCAAAACTTTCTCCTTGTTTAAGTAGCTGGTAGTGCGGGGCTGTGGTACCACAAGTGTGCTCCACGTTATACAAGTACATATTGCCACTGGAATGAGCTACTAGGAAAAGGCTTTCCGAACCTGGTACCCATTTTACACAGGTTACTCTGGACTTGTCTATTAGTCTCTGTGAAAAACAAAGAAGATACACATCAGAAAGTCTGAAAATTAAAGTTTTAATGATTAACTGTAAATCTGAGCTTTCAGGAGGGATGGGGAAGAATACTTAACCGAAGTGAACTCTGCTTTCTAGAAAGAACGTATGCTACTGCATTTGCAAAAACTTATCAGGCAGTAAAAGGAAATTATTTTTAGACAGTGCTACCAAAGTTGTTATTATGGGCCAGTCACACAACGTACACACTTCAATCAAGCCGAACTGTTGTTATAAATCTAAAGGTAGTGTTTTAAAGTTTATTTTTTGCTGTGTAGGTTGAAGAGCATGAAAAGGAAACAATCAAGAAAATACAGAATGAGCTAAAAGGAAAAAATGTAGTTACTCATCTGTACTACACAGCAAACAGGTTAGAAATCAACAGCAGTACATTTAGACTCTAGTTTTGTCTGAAGTCACAAAGGAAGTCCATCCTCTGAAAGAAGGAAAAAGAGGCTTTAGAAGCCTTTATCAGCTTTTACTGATTCAGGAAGCAGGAAGACTTATGTGGCTGGAAAGTCAGTAGTTAACTGCACACGTGGTTCAATGAATTCAGAAGGCACCATATGTTCTTCACCCTCCAATTACATTTCACTCATTAGTCAAGGACCTGTCAGTACTCTCAGTTATCACCTGATTAAGAAGTTTATTAAAAAGTTTCTCTTTAAAGGAGAGTCCATCAAAGCACAAGAATGAACACACACACATTGAACTCCTTATTGTGTCTTCAATGCTGTAAGAACTGAGAGACAAAGTTTAACTCCTTGAGTTTGCTAGTGCAGTTCTGGTGGACTTCTAAAACTTACCAAGTCACCCGTGGCATCACTCAACTGCATCCTGGAGACAAGTAATTCTTTACATGCATATTCAACATTTGTATTTGGCACAGATTGATTATAGGCTGAAAGAAGAGCTGAGCTACACAAAAGGCAAGAATGCAAATACTAAGAAACTAAGAAAATACCAGAACAAGTTGCAAAAGTGTTAACAAACAAAGAAGAAAAAAAAACCCCACAACCCAAAACCCCTTGCTATGGTGTTTATCACAAAAACCCCAAAAACATACCAACCCAAGCTCATGAACAATACGTTGACTGTTATCCATTCTGGGCCTCTAACTATCACAAGAAAGCAACATGTACTCATTTTAGGTTGCACTTTTGCCCATACTGTTACTGCTGTCACCTTGGTGTAAGAGCAGGCAGCCTCTCTATTTCTCACTGGTTAAGTGGGCTGCTTTGTACGTGAGAGCTGAGGCATGTAACTTAATTTGGGAATTCTTCTTCAAATGCAGGAGCTTTAAAATAGCACGTTCTTGGCTTCTGTTGTGGTATTTGAAATGGTTTGTCATCTGCTCATTGATATGTATCATTCATGCCTCAGTAACAATGGTATCAGACATCAGTTACCTGGTACACACCATGAGAAAATGGACAGGGAACACCATCCCAGCTGGCTTGCTATAGGCTACAATCTTCTCACTACAAAACTACCCCTAATATGGCCACAAAGTAAAATTTCTTGCTTTCCTTTGCTAAAGCAACTCAACTCAACATACCACCTCTACTCATAAGAGCAGCTGATCAACTTTCATATTAGAAATAGCATTTTAAGTCCATAATCATGTTGGGCGACATGGTCCTAAATATTGTACAGAAGTCCTGAAAACCTGATCTTTACCTCAAGGTGGCTGCGAACAAAACAGAAGGTTGCAATCTGCAATGAGAACAGATTAGCTCAGAGACAAGATGCAGGGAGACTCTAAGCTGACAGACAGCAAGGGACTACAACTCATCCCCTTCTCAACCAGCAGAACTTTGAATTCAGCATGAAGATAAAACTCTGAAATTATTACCTCCTCAAGTTTTAAAAGCTTTCAGCTGGGCTCACACACTTCTGCAGCACAACCAAACAGACCCTAAGACTGGCAGATGCATTGTAAGAACAGGCTGAATGCAGTATCAAGCAAATCAGCCGAGCAGCTGGGATAAGGAGCTTACATTCAGTTTGGTCAAAGAACAGTAAGTGCAGGAACTTCAGTCACCACTGAGGAAGAGAAGCCAAGATTATCCTGGTAGCCATGTTTTGAGCAAGCTTGAAGGGACAAAATTAGAGGTACAGGCCACAGAAAAGTGAAAAAACTTGAGGTGACTAAGGACAAGGCATTCAGCTCTCACAAAGAGCTTTGGAAACACAGGTATAGGAAGTTTATTAGAAAAAAAACCAAACAAACAGCTTAAGGCTTCAGTTTAAATAATAAAATAAAAAAAAAAAGGAGAAAGAAACATAAGTCAATTGGCTAGCTTCAGAATAACCATCATTTGTAAACAACTGAATCTGTGAGGTGTAATCGGTTGGTTTTGGGAATAAGAAAGCATCACTAATTTAAATGACACAGCTAGAAGGAATACCACCATTGATACAAATTGATTTTCGTAGGCAGCCACAACCTGCACAGTATCACTCCTCTCAGCCTTTCAAGTCCCTATTGTCTTCTGTGTCAATAGAATTTTTAAAAAGGGAGGGAGTGGAAGAGTACCAAGTTAAAATACAATAGTCTTAATGCAGTCTAAGTTGAACATAACCTGTGTCATAACCAGTTAAGTTATTTCACATATGATTAAGTGCTATCCTGATTGCTTTACCACAGGTGACAGTAAAAGCAGAGCTTTAGGCTACCTGAATCACCAAATTACTAACAGGACAGGTGGTGAATTCTGTTACCTCTAGCACTGAATCTATCAAAAGATGTAAACACTCATTTAGACCACCTTCTGCCTATGAAGACATATTTATTCTCAAACTATCTAAACTCAAAAGATAGTCAAAATCCAACAGGCACCTTTATCTTGAAGCAAACATACTGGCTCAAACATCAACGATCACTGATATTTCTTTGAAATAGCTTTTAGATACAAGCCAGAACTTCCAAACACGCCTAGGGCAAACTTCAATACCATAACTGACAGATTAAAAGTACATAAAAGCTTTAGATTTAGTTGTAACTGCAGATAAGATCAATGTAGGAAGCAAGAATTTGTCATTTAACTCTAGCCTCCTATGCATATTGCTTTGGTAGCACTGAGCAAATCCTTATGTTAGCTTTGTAGAAATCATCTCATTTAATTTCCACCAAAATGTCAAAGGATGTATTCCCACCACAGTAAGTGAAAAGGCAGTACTGTCTAGTGGAAAGTGGCTTCAGTGCTTCCATCATTTGTGGACTGCCACAAGAAGTACTCAGCCTGCAGCTTTACTCTGTAGACGCCATACAGTAAACATCAAGGCATGTAAAGATGCACTGGACCTTTAAATGTTTCAGCAGAAGATGTTTTTCCTCAAAGCAATTATAGTTCAGCTACAAGAGTGGGAACTGTTCTGTGAAACAAAGCTCTAGCTGTTTATAGTATCAGAGCAGTACTTATACAAATAACTGCCATTCCCAGTGGTGACATTGCACCAATGAGAAAGTTTTGGGTTTTGTTTGGGGTGGGGTGCATTTTATTAGGGGTTTTAGTGGAGTTGTTCCCACCCCTTTTTTGTTGTTTTGTTTGAGGTTTTGGGATTATTTCTTGGGGGAAGTAGGGGCAGTACTGCAGGGGGAGGGGGTGTTAGGACAATGCTAAAATGAACATTTCAACCACCTATACAGAGGTTTCTACCAGGCCACTCTGTGCAACATGAAAAGATTCTCCAGCACTGTTTCGCACTCAGCACAAGCAGAGAGACAGAGCAGGTGGGAAAAGGCTAGGTAAGAAGAAAAACGCCCCCCTTCTGATCTAGATGTAGCTACTTTTAGAAAGCTGAGGAGGAATTAGACAGTTCTAATTTTAAAACATCCCCATTGAGAACAATACTTCACTCTTCTTTGCACAAAGACAGAACAAGGCAACACATCTCTCCAAGGCGGGAAAGATCCTTGCTCAGTTTGAAAGCTGAGCAAGGCTTAACTTCGTATGCCAAGCTCCTATCCAGACACCTGCGAAGATCTTTGCTCTTAGCCCCTGACAATTGACATGCAGCTTGATTAAAACACAAAGAAGCAAACATCCCACACCCCAAAAACCCAATCAAACCACCCAAATTCCCATAGCTCATCTTCTGCAGAAAGTGCTGTAAAAAAACCCTGTACCAGTTACCAGGCATCCAGACAGTTCTGAGAATGCCAATGCTAGCTGATAATTGGAGCCAGTGGTCTCGTAACTTGGCATTAGCACCCTCCCCACGGCACTCCCTTCTATCTTCCTTTATTGCCCAGAAGCAGGAAAAGCTGATGGAGAGTTTCTTTAGGAACATCACATGGCCAAGACCTCATAAGCCTTCAGCTTTTCCTATGCAGCATTCAGCTTGGTACCCTAGTCTCCTCCAAGCAAGCTTTTAGGAATCCTTGATATAGTTTCTGCTGTAACATACTGACCATAAAAACTGGTTATTTTTACCTAATTAAATATTCTGAACATAATATATTATGTTAAAAGGGACTTAAATGTTGTCTTTATTTGAACTGGAAGCCTCAGAAACAACTGACTGCAGAGCACATGCAGCATCATTTAGATTTGTAGACCTTTCTTCCCCACTGGTTAGCAGTCATTAGCTCTAGTTACAGCATTACCCAAACTAGAAAGTCCTAATTTTTAATCTTTTCCCTAAAAGATTCCTTCATGAGTAACATTTTTGTGTAGGTATTCCAAGCCAATGAAAAAGCTGAAAAGAAAGGCAGTGACTGAATCATAAGCTGTATAGGCAAACGGAGCCATCTCCAGAACTCTGAGAATCCAGGATCACAAATACATTGCATGCAACAATGTTAAGAATTCTACTTACTTCCTCATTAAATAATTTGCTAGTTTCTTTTTTAATAGGGTCTATAAGTTGGACCTGGCCTGCAGAGAAGCCCACTAGAAGAGACACACTTTCTGCTGTGGCTGTTAAGTGATTGAAGTCATGGCATGTAGGTTGTGTTCCTTTGTATATCCTTTTGTCTATTGGTTTACTCAAGTCCGCAGCCTGCAAAGAGAGCAAACAGAATTAAGACAGTTTAACACAATGTGTGCACATAACCAGTTCTATTTGCCAATAATGTTTATTCTTAGCAACAGTTTATGCCATTACAGAACCCTATTTTAAAAAGCAGCTTTACACTAGACCTACCCTAGCCTTTGGAACTACATCATGTGACAAACAACAACCACCATCCAGTTACACAAAGGCTCTAGTGAGTCCTCAAGATCAACCTATTCCCAGGTGGCTTCTCCTACCAGAAGTGGCATTCCATCACAGACTCAAAGTATCTTCTACTTTCCTGGTAGAAGCTTTCTCAATATTGAGTACAACCAATTTTGAATTCAAAGTAGCATATCCTCAATCACTTGATTCTTGTAATGTAAGTCTATTGTTTTATAACGGGCAAATACATGATACTGGTCTCAATTAAAAAATTATCAACTAGATCCTAAGAAAGCATTTCCTAAGAACACTTACTCAAGATGCTGATACAGTTACTGTATTAAGCCATTAAGCTAGAAAGTAATTGTGCTTCTAACACTGAACACAGAATTCAAATATAGTTCAGTCAAAATAAGTGCTAACAAAACTGAGGAACTTTAATATAAACAACTGAAGATCTGGTATAGAAGTGTCAGAAGACTCAAAAGGCACAGAAAAGCAATTTAAAATGCTCAGTTGTGTAACTCATGTTTATCCCCGTATCACTTCTGAACAGACAACCTCATCTTTCATCATCCAGAGATTAAAACCCACACATTTAATATGCAAGATCATACATCAGGTTTAACTTCCTTTTTTTTTTTTTTAAAACTACCTATTTACTAGGTTTGGAGTCTGTAATTAGAAAACTACAGATACTCAACAATATTACAGGCCTGAGATGTAGCTGTGATTTGGGACTCCGATTCTAATTTTCATACATACTTTTTCAGTATTTTTAGGCAGAGGAAATGAGGCCAGCAACATAAGAAATAAAACTTCTTTGAGGAAGAGGACAAGCTTCACATAAAAGAACATTACTCCAGTGTATCCTTCATCCTTCAAGGATGAGGTCTAAAGAGCAGCAAATCCTTGGTGTGCATGGAGCTACACCGACGTAAACTAGACCTGTCAGTAGGGAAAAATCATAGCTACCTGCACAGTGAATCACATCAGGCGAGCCATTTCCAAGGCAAATTTAACTATGGAATACACATAAGAAGCATACATATGCAACATTATTAAAGTTGCAGTTATGTTTTGCAATGTGTATTATAAACCAGTTTAATCAGGCATATGGTTTCCTAGTTGAAAACTCCAAAATGAGGTATTGTATTTCAACTTCTAAAGTCAGCAGATTAAAAAGTTATTCTTCAGAGACCAGAGATCCATTACAAGCTATATTAGCAATACCTCTTCAAGGAGAACTTAAATAGAATACTATCTCTACTGGGAGATCGTAAGATAAGGTGTATGCCTACCAAGGAGCATTCACAGACAGATGTAAGTCTGTAACATGAAGCTGAAACATCAAATCCTAGAGGCCATGCAGTTATCTCTTACAGCATGTACAATTCCCTTGACCGGTATCACTACAAAGTAAGTGATACCAAGAGATAACTCTCAAAATTGAGTTAGTTTTTTTTGTATAATGGTCTTCCAGCTAGAAACACATAGATGCATCCCTCTGTACCTCAAAGAAATGTAGAGTTAACAAGGTTAACCTATAAGACTCAAGGTTGTGTCCTCTGGACCAAAGTTCCAGCAGGACTCAATGCCTAAGAAGGAAGATCCCTTTTAAAGTACACAGAACTCAGCCTGAATCAAAACCACCACAGACTCTCACAACCAGCAGAAAAAACAGGTATTCCCAGGTTCATTTTCAGAATCCTCACTGTCATAGAACGGTCTTGCTCTTTTGCCTGGTTGAGGTTTTACATCACTAGCTTTTGTTTTTGTTGTCCGCAAATTTAGGGAAGTGAAGTTCCCCATCTTCTGAAATTGTGTAATAACAGATCTAGCAAGACATGAAATTCTGATAAATTAAATCTAAACACAGACTTTACTGTGCTTGTTCTAGCTGTTTTCTGAGAACCAGATGGCAGTGACAATCTGTCTGAACTTAAATGGAGTATAAATAAACTAATTTAACCCAGAATTAACCAGCTTGTACTGACAGGGATGCCCCACCTTTAATTACATGCAGCTAGCGTTTTCAGGGAGAATGCAGTTGCCCATTGGAGATAAGACAAATCTACAAGCACAAAAGTACTGTTTTCACCTTGATCTTTTTTAATTGAAAAGCAGGGTAGAATCAATGAGCATAAGAGCTAGGAGACATTTTCTTTATTTCTGCACAATTGAATGCTGCTGTTGGGTTTTGGTAAGAGCAAGAAAGTGTTTACTCATAAAACTCAATCATGCCTTGGACTCAGCATTTCATTACCTCATGGCTAAGTCCATTTGCAATAGTAATTTTGAGGATGATCTGATACTCCAAAGAGAGCTTTTACATGAGATTCAAGTCAGTAACTGTCAAATCCAAGGGTATGACACTACTGAACAAGCTGATGTGAACTGCCCTCCTCTCAGAAGAATGGTGATGTATTTTGAAAAAGAACGGAAAGATCTTGGACTCAAGTGTTACCAAACATGGAAGCTACAAGCACAGGATCAGTCATCTTCACCCCTACGTGTGCTGGTAGCAAGCTGTTTGCATGCTTCCCATCCCAGTTCCTTTAAGAGTTTCTTCTGAGAAACACTCGCTACTATTTCAGTAGTTCACCTTGAGAAACTGACTCTATGTGGATGATTCATGAGGAGACCAGTGCTTTATAATCATGACTGAAAGAAGGCTGGAGCACCTAATGCAAGGCTAAGAAGCAACACCATCCTTCCTTAGAGTAAAAGCCTGTGCAAGCCATTGAAGTACAATTTAGTTAATCAAGACTCTGGTATTAGCACCTAGGCCAACTGATACCTGTGTTAGAAGCCTGTTCCTTCCAACACACAGTGGTATTTCAAGTACCCCTTGGACAAAGGAACAAAGAATAATGGTTATCAGGCAGTAAGAACAGAGGAATTTTACACACCACCTGTCAGAAGTCAGTGATACAGGTGAACAAAACTGGGGTACCTTGGGCATCAACAGCTTCCAAGCCCTGTCTCTGAACAGATTAAAACTCTCTGGAGAAGAAAAACTAACCAACTTTGCCACTTAAATCACATAAAATGTGAGCCATGTAACTGTTTCAGGGACTTCCTAGTCCCATTTAGTTAACTCTCACAGTACAACAGCTTAACAAAATTACCCCCACTCTCCTCGGGTAGGGAAGGAAAAAAAAAAAAAAATCCAACAGTCCAGCACTTGCCCATTCAGGCTGAATCATGCCTTCCAGTAGGAAGGCCTATACACTAAAAAGAAAATGTACAAAAAATCCCAACAATAAATTCAGTCTGAATTTAAGTTTTCAGATTCTGATGTTTGAAATGTCTGATTAGGTTGGGCAGCAATAACCTTGGGTCTGTAAACCAAGATTAATATCTGTCCAAGATTCATTCTTTTTATGTACTATTGATCCATGACTTAGAGCTTTCATACTAAGACCTCCCAAACAGTGAATCACATTAAATGCTGATTTGACATAATCATGCTCCTTGACAGATGTGATTTCTTCCTCTATCTTTTCTTTTCCCAACTTACATCTGCAGCTTTCTGCAAATTTTAGTTGAATGAAATGTATCACAGATGCTACATTTCCTTCCAAGCTAAAAAATATCTCCAAGATCAGAAAGAAAAAAAGTTATCCACTTATCTCAGATAATTTCAACTGTAGTCATCAAAATGCTTTCCTTAGATACTTAAGAGTATTTAATACCACATTTTCCAGGAGACTAGATTTCAATGGGTCATAGTCATAAATGAGATTGAGACAGACTATTAGGTCTTTAAGCCAGGAAGTGAGGGCAAACATTTAATAAAATTTTGACTTCAAAAAATCCTCTTAAGAAAATCTCTCTTGTTCACAAAATTAATTGATCTTGAACAGCAGATTATAGATTGGTTATGTATGTAGAGCTCCAGTGCAAAATAAGAGAGAATACACAAAAACCCCAAGATATTATACCTTTGAAAGCAATTTCCTCAGCATTTCTGAAGCTCAGAATTCACCACTTATTATTTGTAGCTTGCTATTTCTTTGGTACCTTGCTGTCCAGGAATTTAATGGTCCCTGGTCTACAAACAGAACAATTTTAGAAAACTGTATACAGTGTTGTAGAAATAACATGACAAATCAACTCTTAGAATTATTACTAAGTGAACCTCACTGAACTTCACAGGTGCTCTTTATAAGAGGGAAGGTAACCCTTGCTGCAGCACTTTGCCTTGCAGTATTCCCTAGTGAACAGGGCAGGGTGTTCCAGGAGAGACCTGATGACAGTATTATTGATGACAGGGCAAACCTAAAGCAGGAGGCCGTGTTACCCGTTAAGCTTGTTTATTCTTCCTCAGTGTCTGTGCTGGTCTCCATCTCTTTCCTTCAGAGATAACTGAAGGACAGGAAGTTGAGGAATGTGGCAAGAAAGCTGAGTTATTCAGGTACTTTTGTTGAATTTTCTGGTGAGTTCTGTTCACTGTTTCAGTACACAAGTGTTTCATCATAGAATGGGTTGGAAGGACCTTCAAGATCATCTAGTTCCAACACCCTGCCATGGGCAGGGACACCATCCACACACCATCCATTAGCCATCCAAAGCCCCATCCGCCCTTGCCTTGAACACTGCCAGGGAGGGGGCAGCCACAACTTTTCAGAGCAAGCTCTTCCAGGACTTCACCACCCTCACAGTAAATATTTTCTTCCCATAATCTGACATAAATCTAACCTAATCTAACTTTGTCCTTTCACTCCACACCCTTGTAACCAGCCCCTCTCCAGCTTTCCTGTAGCCCCTTCAGGCTGTGGTAAGGTCTTCCTGAGCCTTTCTATTCTCCAGGCTGAACAACCCCAATTCTCTCAGCCTGTCTTTTTAGCACAGGTGCTCCAGCCCTCTGATGATCTTTGTGGCACTCATCTGGACTTCCTCCAACATCTCCATGTTGTTCTTGTGCTGGGGACCCCAGAGCTGGATGCAACACTCTAGGTGGGGTTTTGTTAAGAGTGGAAGGGGGAGAATCCCCTCCCTCGACCTGCAGATCATGCCTCTCTTGATCTGCCAGAAATACTAGCTTCAGTACTCCACACTGGAAATCCCTCTACTTAATTATCAAGGAGTAGATTTCCAGATATTTTTCTTTTATAGAACCAAAATACAGTTCATTTAATATTAGCAATAAAATCATTTGTAGTTACGTCACCTGAATGACCCTGAGATCCTAACCTTAGGATCAATCAAAGCAGCAGTAACACATCCACTCCCAGCTTAGTTAAGATATGCTTTATGTCTTAAAGGAACTTCATACAGGAAGGAAGCTAGAGGAACAAGTTAGCTGTCTTTCCCTGTAACAAGCATTGATGTAGAGCAAAGTTCTGCTTAATTTCTATGAGATACAAAAAGCATTGCCTGGACTTTGTGTAACTATAAAGCCCTAATAATACACTCTTCAAGGGAGCTGACACTGCCATAGCCAATCACTAATAAACTTGCTTCTACAAACACAACTGCAAGCAAGCTGCAGACTGCTGACCTTAGCTTTCTCTGTAGAAAGTTTAAAGTCTGGCAAGAACTCTCGTCAGTCCCAGAATCGCTTCAGATTCAACAGCACAAATCCTTTGGGTACTGTCCAAGTGAACACACATTCAGGGTCGCTTTAGAAGCCCCCCAAAAACTTATAAATTAATTTGAAATCTTCTGGGAACACTTATAAACAAAACAAAATTCTCCTTAGGATTCTATAAAAAGCCACCAGACAATCAGCATTTGTAAAGCTGCCCTATTTATACATAGCTGCAATAGGTTTCTTAAGTAAGAGCTGCTTTTTCCATACACAAGGGATGTGCTTAGCTTTAAGGGTTGCGTAACAGGTGTTTTGTGTATATACACAGACTAGTTTTAAGTGTCTCCCAAGCCTTGCAAAGCCATTAATGCCAGGGAAATTTTACATCTTTTATTTTGCAACACTGCATTCAACGCACCTGCTTTATGTTAAAGTCACATTTTTAAACCTCAAGAAAATTAGTGTTTAATTTTTGATTCTGCTTTTAAAATTTAACAAAACTCAACTCTGAACTGAAGTAGCAATAGCTTAACACAACAAAACTAACACTGGAGTCACTGATAATTAGTGTTTGCTCATACCTGCCCTTATACTAAAGATAAGCACATGCATTCGCTTTCCCTTATTCCTCTCTAACTGAAGGCAAGACAATCTATAAGAAAGGGATGAAAGTTGCACTGGAAAATATGAACTCAGAAATTGGGATGAAAAGAATTAGCAGGCAGGAAAAAGAATCTATTTTTAACATCCTCCCTCAAAGACTTCCCGTTAAGGTATCTCTCTCTAGCTCCCTTTCTCTAGAAAGCCTCCAGAAAGCATAGTGGCCAATTTGTACCATTTTTATTTTCATAAATCTTAAGATCCTGACCTTCAAATCATGCTTATTATTAGTTTGGCTTCAGTGGTATATCTTCTGATGTACTTTCTCTAATACATAAATATTTTGAAAGATCTCAAAGCTGAAAATAATTTGCATTTATACCTGCTCCAAACAAAAACATTTCAAGATTTCTTTCCACTCAACAGATCATTTACCCTCCTGAACAACACTGTTCCTCATGAATACATTCCTGTATCTTTGCAGAAGGGTTTTTAATAAGTTATAAAACACTTGATTAAATACTGAACAGGAACACCTAAGGCATGTGACAAGAGTTTCTAGGATACTGTAAAACAGGGACACCAAGTAATTTTATTTAACCTAATTTTTTTTTCAAGTGTTCCACACAATTCATCCATAACAAAGTCCTAAAGATCAATTTTGTGCAAAGCTGCTTGCAATTTTGGGAAGCTTCTTGATATTCTCCTCCCTGCTAGCTTTAACTTGCACTTGGGGCCATACAAGACATACATGATGTTTGAAAGGAGAAACACATTACTTAATAAAATTTCAGCATTTATTCATACAGCAAACAACTCTGACAACATACATTAAGATAAAAGCTCCAGTCCAGACAACTGGACATAAATCCATATTTAGGCAAACATCAGTTTAGTTTTCTGAAGTATCCAATAAAACAATCATATTCTGTTCCCAGAAGAATTATTCTAAGCACTCAGAGGAAAGAGCACACACTGGTTTGAAACGAATCTATGTGATATTAACTGACCCCATGGTTATATAATTGGCAAGATCAAGAAAGTGGATGTGAACACCATGAAGAACACACATAAAGGACTGTTTGATTTACAGTTTACCGTAACAATGCTAACCCCATTTTAGTAAGACAAAACCACCCAAACAAAAATAATCTGGTTAAAGTACAGATGACTTCCAATAGGATGTGCTTATCTAAGGTGAAAGCACCAGTCAACCAGTAACTCTAGAAAGAGCAGACCTTTTTATTTTAAGAGTGTTCAAAAGCCCCAAATAGCAGACTCCCAAAAAAATAAAAATCCTTTTTTGTTTGCAAATCCCCATTCACTTCCCAGGTGCATACAGAATCAACTTATGCTCTGTTTCTCTGTAAGACTGAGCAAAGGGCATTAATTAAAGCAGGACAGCAATGTTAACTCATATGAACTACTCTAAGCCAGGGAGGTTGAGGGAAATTGAAACAAGGTTTTGAACCCATCCACACAAAAAATACCTCCTCTGTCTTCTGAGCAGAGAACACTGCTGCTGCCTCCATCTGTCACGACCCAGAGGTCTCAAGTCAGTGAAATTCTTCCTTCAGAAACTTAAAGCATTTTCAATGCAATCCATTACTCATTTGGTAAAATTTGCACCCACATTGTCAGTGCTCCTTTTGTGTGAAAGACCAAACCTTACAGCTTGTGACAGTGCTGTTCAAAGAGTCAGATCAGACCCAAAGTGTTCTCATGAACTGAAAACAACCTTCAAAACAGCTCTCCAGAGCAAGTCTTGGTTAGTCCTGAAAAGGTCTGTGAGCAGCGCTTACCCTCTCTAAAAGAAACCCAGCAGCCTGCTCACTCCAGGAAGTAGACTGGAAGCACTCCAAGTAACTTGAGTAATCTTCAGCTGCACAACAATCAAATCACTAAAACTTCAGGGAAGTGACATGACATTGTAAGTTAACTTTTCAAGAGGCATTTGCTTCTATGTATTTAAAAAAGTTAATTTTTATTACACCTGCAGAAAAAACCATGTCCTTTTCCTCCCTAGAAGAGCTCCAATCCTTTAAAATACACTTCACACAGTACTGCTTTACTGTGATACAGAAAGAGCACAAGAGTTTTAACTTCATCTTGATCATATAAACAACCACTCTGAAACCCACACTGCAGAACTAACAAAAGCTGTATGTCACAGTTCCTTCTGCAAGTTCACTTTATTGTGGGTGTCAATTAACAACATGATCAGTTCAGATAAAGACTGATACTTTCACTTCAGTGTTACCCACTTGGCCACACTAAATCTGTAAACAGGCTGGTTAAACTCAAACAGCTCTGAATGGAGTCACTGTATCACACACTCCCAACAGACATGAACTGAATTAGATGGTCTATTTTGGTTTGAGCAATTAGTTGCTTTTCTTTTTTTTTTAATAGAAAGAAGGCAAAAGAAGATGTGATATCAATAGTCTCTTCCCAGTGGCTGGTCTACAGAATTCTGGTTCAACTGTAGCTCAGCCTACTGAATAAAAATCTCTTCAACAGAAACCTAATTCAGCCTCACGTATGTTCTGTGTGCAGTGCAGACACCTTCCTCCTCCTCTCCCCCTACTCAGCTCTTTTTAAGGAGACATGCAAGAAAGATATCTCTGTGCAGTTTTAAGATCAAAACAATGATCTCTCACTGCTATTAATAAACCATGGGTACCAGGTCACATTTTTATACTGGTCTCGCCCTCACTAGCATAATTTTTTAAGACACAGATTTAACCAGTCATCACACATACAAACCACATAATCACAGACTGCAGAACTACAATCCAAGACTTTTTACTCCAATACTATTTCTTCATTAGTTCCAGAAGCTCAAGAAGTGAGTTGCTTTAATAGATTATTGTCCTTTCTAGATTTCTTTCAGGAAGCCATTTACATTGCAAATATTAAAGTTTAATAATCCTTTACAGGGTTGGGGGTTTTTCATTAACTACTACATGGCATTGCAAATATCACCAGATTTTAACTAAGCAACGATGGGTGTTAAAAGACTAAAGCAATACATCCTGACATAGTTAAATATATGGGGAAAAAGGATGAGTTCTGAATTTTGTTTCACTCTGACTTTACTGAATACCTTCTTGTTCCCTCAAAAAGACAAAACATTTCTTACATACACAGCACTCATATTGATTACTAAAATAAATTGTTCCATCCTTTTCAGTATTTCTACAGAAGTTTTCAGCTATCACAATTTTCACCATTTCTCTGAATCTTTGTAATAATCCTTTTTTAGTCCTGTATTAACACTTACAGATGGATACTGATTTATATAATGTATTATTTACTCATTCTTTTTCACAGCTTACTTCCTGTAGCCCCCAAGTTAAGCACCAGTATAACCTTCCAGATGTTTTCACATTCTACTTTTTTTAATTATAAAGTGATCAGTAAATCCTTTTTAAAGGGGTCAGCAAAAAGCACAGACTAACCTGTAATTCCATATAACAGTTACTATCTGTAACAAGTCTGCAACTCTGCCCCTGTACACTTAAAACTCATGAGAGCTCCCAAACACTGTTTCAACCTAGTACTAAACCGCTTGTTCCATCACCTTCAACACTTCATGTTCCAGTGACACCACTTCTCAGTAATCACTACATCAAGTCTTCCTTCCCGAGACACAGTGCACTATAAAGGCAAAGGCAAATTACTTGCAGTTTCTCAATAGTGACAATTTAAACTGCTTTCCCCTAGCCTCCAACTATAACATAATCTCCAATCCAGATTATGCAATGCATAAAGTGATGAAGTTGAGCCACATGTCAGGGTAGATGCACACATTCTCAATGTCCAACTACAACTCTAGCCTTGATCGTCAGAGATTTTTTAGAAGCAGTGTCTCTCTCAAGCTACAGTATGACCTTTCCACATAATGGCTTTGCCTTTGGGCAGTAAGATTTTTGGAAAAGATACATGTAAATACACACAGTAATTTGCATTCAGAAAGAGAAAAATAATTGCCTGACTTGCAAGTGACCACACCTACAGAAAACTGTACAGCAAGTCACATGCAATGATGTCAGACTTTGCCACAACATACTGACAGGACTGCAATATGAAATACTGTGTTCACAGACAGTTCAACGACAGCTGATCAGACAGGGAAACCATCAATCTGAGACTCGGCCCATTAAAACACCGACAGAGAGATCTTTGTTACAGTTAGCAAGCCTTAAGACAAACAACTGCGGGAAAGTTAATTAAATACGTCAAAATCTTTAACATAAATCAGTAAATATATAGACTTTTATATATGATGCAATTATTAACACAGGCAAATCATTATATATGCGTACGCACACTGTGTTGGTCATATCTGTTGAACAAGACATGGCACACTGAAAATATGTCAACCTTGATCATGGTACTTAAGTAATTTATCTGTCTCCAAGAGGCTATTCTATTCACTCAATGCCCTTGCAGTTAGAGGGCAAACCAACAAAGAATGCCACTCTTCCCTGCTTGTGAGCAGTGCCTGCTTTGTGCAAAACGCCAAACTGGCAATTAAGATTTGCATGATAAAATAGGATTTTAAAACAGTATTATTTGGAAAAGGGATTCTAGGAAATTATAAACAACTACATTTATTCTCCAAAGCGATTATTTCAGTTTATGAGTTTTCTTTTGTGTATGGTAGTTTCCAAACTTTGGCATGAATTTCCTACTGTGTTTGCCACGGTAACCAAGCAGCCTGAGCCTCTGCTTGAAATTCTGTTTAACTGTTTAGTGCTGCATACTGATCAAGATACATTAACATCCTAATGTATTCCAATGAGTAAAGCAATTCTCATACTAGAGGAATCACCTTATTAACTATTACAAGCCTCAAAGGATCTTTGCTGTTGTTTAAGATGGGAGGGTAATGGAAACTTTATTGCTAAAGATGAGCACAAACAGTGATCAAATAAAGAGAATGTATTCAAGTGTGAGGAACAAAGTATATTCACTATAGAATGAGCTACACTAGAACAGCAAAGAGTCTTTATTTGACACTATCTTCTCTCCCATGAATCAAGACTTTGCATTCATGGCAGAAAGGAAAATCTGTCCCATGAGTGCTTTTAAATGAAAAAGACAGCTTCCATACATTAAAGCTTGTACCCTAGTGTAAAACCATTCTGTTGTAGAGCAAGAGGGGCCAGGTAACTGGATAAAGTACTTGAGGATTAACATTAGCAGGGCAAAGCCAAGCTGTAGCTGCTAGCTTTTCACAAGTTTTCATTTTGAAGAAATCCTCATTCAAACTTTCATGCGAAACACAGGGTTACAAATAAGAAAACATGTTATAAGCACAGAATCTTTCCTAATCCCCAGAAAATACATCAAATATCTCACATTAAAAATAAGTAAAAGTACAGATTAGGAAAATTTGAAGCAAAAAAGGGTTTACTACTTAGGTCTTTTCCAGTCTCACTATCCGTATGATAAAAAGACAAGTAAAAGTTAGCTAGTCATCTCTTTTTAAACAAATTAATGCACCCACTATTAGCTGATATTAATATTCAAGAAAATCTCATACTTTATTCTGATCATGGTCAAAGATGAACTAGTTCTGACCTTCAATGCCTGCTGTGTAAATGCAGAATTACAATACAGAGAACCATTTGCAAGAAAATCTAAAATCCAAAACACAACACCCCCCACCCCTGGCCAAGCTTCTTTACAAAACTACTAAGATACTGTAACCATAAAACATTGCAGATATCCTGGAAAAAGCATGCTGGTTCAGCTGTACTTCCACTCTTTCACTGGCCTTCGGTGTCTCCAGTTCCTCAGTATCTTGCACTTCATTTCCTCTTTGAGATCTAAAAGTCAGTAAGGTGAGCTCACTAGGTACCACACAGATAGCTAGATTTGTATCATTACAAATATATTTTCTTTATTCCATTCATCTGTAAGAAATTTCTGGATTAAATGCTTTGTCTCTTAAGATCTGTTCTGTACTTCCCATAGAGTCTGTAGCCTATGACACCACAGTATTTTGATTATGCAGTTCAACTATTAGCAACAGCTTACAGCAGGGCTAGTCAAAGTGTGTGATCCTTACAAACTGACTGGAATTTGTGGGAGAATTGGCAATGTCTTTCATACATGTAGGGAAAGTTTTGTATTATTTATTCTACCCCATCTTTCTTCTCTTATTTCAGAGCTTTAAGAAACAGAGATTGCTTTACTCGGCTGATTAAAATCACTCTTCTTATTCCAGTTATACATTAGGCATTATCTTCTAGTAGCAGGATTTGAAAGTCACCATCAACTCAAGCAACTACAATTTCAGACAATATTAAAGCCATCTTTTCAATGCCTTGTACAATGGCACTAAAGACACTTCCTTACTCCTATTGGCAAACCTCATTTGCTACATCTGAGTTGCAGTTATTGCCTCCTGCCTTCAACAGCTGTATCACAAGCTGGCTCAGCTTGTAATCAACATTACACTCTGGTTGTAATCTTCTCACAGTTTTATGGCTGAAAAACAAAAAATCCCTAAGTATGTATTTTTTCAATGAAGTTTCACTTAACTTATTGCTCTAGAATCAGCTTGTTTCTCCTTATAAAATACTCTGATTACAAACAGCAATGCCACCCAATTTTCCTGAGAACTTCACCATCATGCACGTGTTCTTACTTCTTTGTCCCAATATTACCAATGAAAATATTAACTGTTTCCAAAAATCACTCCTAGAAAACCTCAACTTCAAGCTCTCTTCCCAACAGTTAGAGATTCGTAGAAAAGTAGGGGTTGGAAGGCGCCTCTGGAGATCACCTAGTCCAACCCCCCCTTCTAAAGCAGGATCACCTAGAGCAGGTTGCACAAGATCATGTCCAGGCGTGTTTGAATGGTTCCAGATAAGTTGCCAACACAGTCCCTATGATCAGTAAAATATATAAAAAGATATCAAGAGCTACATATTTTAATTCTCTCCTCATTTCAGAACAGTCTGTGTTTAAGGTTCTACAGAACTCCCTCAGTTAAAATATCTATTATACCAATCTAAAATTGCTGGTTCCTAAGGATGTGAACTTCAGTTATTGTTCTTCTGTACTACCAGAGCATTACACTAGAAAGGCTGAGCACCTGAACTTCCAATAAAACTGTATAATACATATTATATATTAACACTTCTCTTCAGCCTACAATGTTTTACTTTAAGCAAATCAAATTAACGTAGAAGTCTACCACCTCAGATTTCCAAAACCTAAACCTGAAAGTAACATGCGGCAGTTTAGAATTCTGCACAGATTTCCAGGGGTTCTTTTGTTGTTGTGGGGGAGCGTTTTGTTGGTTTTTTTGGGGCAGGGGTGTAAGTAGTGGTCTTGAGTGTTTTTTCTCTATGTAAATACAACCAATAATAAGCCTTAAGAAAATACCTGCCCATCACTGGCATCACAGGCAATCAAAGGGGTTTTAGCAGAAGTTCTCACTCTAAGGAATATGGTGAATTAAAAACAACAAATTTCACAATATTAGAGCTCATTACAGATATTCTCATGCATGCTGCAATACTTACAGACTGTCACATAATACATAAAGAATTTATCACCTTCTGTAAAGCTTGGGATGCAATGAAGCACGTAATCTTGTAATTTTCTCAGTTCCTCAAAAGCAAAGTGTGACAATTATCTCTTTTCTTAACTACACTTCATAATTACGTTCTGCAAGATTAAGATTTATACTTAGTTAACTGTAACTTCTTCTCAATAGTTATATTCTAGTAAGTTATATCAGATTCATAGCTCTAAAGTAAAAAAGTAATAGTTATCTTTCTGATCTCCTCCTTGTTCCTTATCCTCCAGTGGATCTTTTCATTTCCTCCTACTCCTACAGTCTAGTCACACTGTTGCATACACTTATAATCAGTCCTTTCTCACCTGCTTTTAATGTGGAATGAGCCATAATTCAGATGAGCTGAACAAAGATAAAATACATGTACTAGATGTAAGAATCTAATTAAAATAAGAAAAAATAGGTATGTAAATATCAAACGGATTCCAAATAAAAGCCACACATTATGTCACAAAGTTTGTTGGAGTCTCCTTCTCTGGAGATATTCAAGACCTTGTCTGGATGCAATCCTGTGCAAGGTGCTCTAGCAGGAGGGGGACTGACTAGACCTCCAGAGGTCCCTTCCAACCCCTGTGAATCTGTAAACTGTTCTCATTCTGTTCACAGACTCAGTTGGGATAATTACTAAACACTTAGTAAGTTACTTTCACTGGGAAATGGTTTAAATTGGCTCAGCTCTAACTAAAACTGGTTAGAAAATTACACTTCTTAAAGGTGACACTCATTTAAATCACAGCTGGCAGGCTGCTTGTAGACGGTGCTCAAAACATGGAACAAACTGGAAACATTGCATGACTTAATGATAGAGTCATCTCAAAGCTGTTAATCTCCTCCCCATGCAAACACACACACATAAAAAGTTATCTGACCTGTTGGACTACTGCTTTAGACAGTCAAACCTTCAAAGCAATTACTTTCACTTTGGCTTTGAACTGCGTTTTTTTCTTCTCTGAAAAACTGGTAGGGTTTTGTTATGGTATCAGAAAAATACATGCACATCTATCAGTAGCATCCCTTGAGGTTGACTGTATATACAGCTTGCCAGACAGAACTGCTGCTTTTGTTATTTCAAGTGATCAGACATCCTAAGTACCCTTAAAAACCATTACACATAATTAAGCTTCCTGTGAAAAATTAAGGCTGCTGCAACTTCATCACTGAAGTTGTTCAAATTTCTAACTTTAAAAAGATCAAAATACAGTAACATCTAAAAGTTGGCTTTACAAGTATGTTATATGGCAAAAAAAACAATACCCAATACCTGCAGTCCTTTGACAGTACCCTAATCTCTTCCAATTTGAATGGTGAAGCTTAAAGTAGACCCTCTAAGGGTATTCAGAATTACTGAAATAAACAAAATACAGAGACTTTAAACATAAAATGCACAAATACCCAAAAGCCTGACTGATTCAGGGAATCAACATAGGACTACATTGATTTACTCAAAATTTGCAAGCTACTATATGATCATTATTATTAAATTAGAGCAAATTCAGCTTCATGTAGACTTGTCCACAGGTAGAAGTATAAATACATACTGCACAACATATCCAGTACAGCTCCCTTAGACTAAATAACATACAGAAACTTGACCTACTGCTACTTGTCTGTAAGTCCACCGCTCTTGTATTTATCTTTGAAAATTTCCCCCATCCCGTTTTCAGCACATAAAGAGGAAAAATTATTTCTTTGGAGAGAAAAAAAAGGCAAAAAAAAAAGGCAGCAGTGAAAGAGCTCAGGATTATCTGTTGCTATAACAAACCAACGTTTTAGACCAACAGTGTAAATTCACTGCTTGTAAGAAAAAATTATCTGTTACAGAAAAGCAGTTTGAATAATTGTACTTTGCATTGCCCTGTTGCTATGGGAACTTATTTTACTGTATCAGTTAATTGTTAATCAATTTTTTTTTCCCAGTATAAAGCTCAATAAGAGTCAAATACAACACAGTAATGTCTATCCAGCAAGTCAGAATTAAGTCTTTTCTGGCTACTGTTGGATTTTGCAAGCCTTACAGGAATACCGGACATTTCTCAAACAGAGTTTTTATTAAGCCCATAACTCCATCATGTTGCTGCATGTTAACAAAATATTACTAGAACAAAGCCCTAATTACTTCTGTACTAAAAATAAGATTTAACTAGCTGTTATTCTAAGAGCCCCAGAACAGTTCTACAGAAGTTAGGTGCATAAATTATCAACCAACTGCATATAACCTATGCTCCAAACCAGACTGAGGTCCATTGGTTTATGCTTTTTCTGGTCATATTTAGGAACAGACAGATGAAAAAGCATATTCTCTCTTGTCCTGAAGTTGTTAATTTGAAATGTGCCTTCAGGGGCTGAAGACACTTCATAATGACCCAACCCAACTAGGCAGAAATAGGGACACAGGCTACTAAAAAAACAAATGTCAAGAACCAAACCTGTAACACAGATCTCTCAGTGAACTCAGATTTCCCACAATCCTGCATGTACAAGGTCTAAGGTATCACCTAGCTTGCATGCCAGAATCCTGCCTGAGCCGTTCTAAAGCAAAAGACAGCACCTTCCAAATTTCAGGACTAACTTCTCAATAGCCTTATTTTAAAGTAAGCAAAGTACTAAGATACTTCGAGTAATACTAAGTGCTGACAGTTTCACTGGTATTGGTATTATGTGGGGGCAAAGAACAAGGCAAAACAAAAACCTTTTGCCTGTTATTAAAACTTTCTTTAAAAATTACCATTAAAAGGCTTTAAAAGTATTTAACGTACCAGATGGTCACATAACATTGTCTCTTACCTGAGGCTGAGTTTTGTCTCAAGAGTGTGAGGGAGAGACCAGACTATCTATTGTCACCTACTGATCTCTTCCTGCAGACAGGAGTGCTGGCCACTTGGAAACTGCCCACATTTCAAGCGCTTTGCTAATAGTCCTAACAGAAGCCTACAGGAGGGCACAGAACTAAATGGCTACCCACAGCTAATGAGAGAACACAGCCCAACCATTAAATCACCCCTCCCACTGATATGGGCATACTAATACTATGCATGCTAGGGATTCCTGCTGTGAAAGATAATCAGACCTTTAGCCAGCTCAAGTATCAGCAGGCTGTCCAAATAGAAATTCTTCTTTGTATCAGCTCGCACTGGACGTGCCTCGGCTGGAAGACACCTGCTAGTCAGAGGTGATACAAAGAAAGAAAGGGTTTCCAAGTGACTGAAGAGAAAGCACAGCAAAACAATTTCTTGTGTCATGACTGGACTTCTCTGAGCACTGATCTTACTAGAATCCCCTTTCAACTCTCTCTTATGTACAAGCAGTGCCTCTATCAGTTCAGGATTGAAGAAAACACTACACACACATCAATGCCAGCCCAATACTTTTTTGCAAGAGGGGCTACCTACTGCTCAGAGGGAACAGAAGTGCATGCTGCTACCGTGAGAGAGAGCAGCTAAGCAAGCTGCCTCTAGACTGCTGCAGTAACTTCACTGACAGTGAGTACTTCATTACTCTAACAATGAAGAAAAGTATGAATCACCTTGAGTACCACCAAAGGGTCTCATGAACATGGAGTGGGAAGAATCCCCTCCTTCAACCTGCTGGTCACGCTTCTTTTGATGCAGCCAGGAAACGGTTGCCTTTCTGGGCTGCAAGCACACATTGCCAGCTCATGTTGAGCTTCTCATCCATCAAGTCCTCCTCAAAGCTGCTCTCAATCCATTCTCACATAGCCTGTAGCTGTGCTTGGGATCGTCCCAAACCACGTGCAGGACCCTGCACTTGGCCTTGCTGAATTTCACAAGGTTCACATGGGCCCATTCCTCAAGTCTGTCAAGGTCACTCCAGATGGCACCCCTTCCCTCCAGCATGTTGAGCTTACAACACAGCTTGGTGGCATCAGCAAACTTGCGGAAGGTGCACTCAATCCCACTGTCCACATTGCTGACAAAAATGTTAAATAGTTCCAGTTACAATACTAGCACCCACGGAACACCACTCATCACTGATCCCTACTTGGACATTGACCCATTGACCACAACGCTGTGTGACCACCCAGCCAATTCCTTATCCACTGAGTGGGCCATCCATCAAATCCATGTCTCCAATTTGGAGACAAGAATGCCAGATGGAACAGCATCAAATGCTTTGTACAAGCCCAGGTAGATGACAGCAGTTGCTCTTCCCTTACCCATCAACACAAACCACATTGTAGAAGGCCACCACATTGTCAAGCACGATCCACCCTTACTTAAGACATGTTGGCTATCACCAATCACCTCTTTATTTTCCATGTGCCTTAGGACAGTTTCCAGGGAGATCTGCTCTGTGATCTTGCTGGGCACAGAGGTGTGACTGACCAGCCTATAGTTTCCTGTATCTCCCTTCTTTCCTTTTTTTAAAAATGGGGTTCTGTTTCTCCTTTTCTAGTCAGTGGGAACTTCACCAGACTGCCACGACTTCTCAAATATGATAGAGAGTGGCTTAGCGACTTCACCCACCAGGACCTGTGGATGCATATCATCAGGTCCCATGCACTTGTGCACCTTCAGGTTCCTTAAATGGTCTTGAACCCGATCTTCTCCTAAGGTAGGCGGTTCTTCATTCTCCCTGTCTCTGCCTTCTGAGGCTTGGGCAGTGTGGGTAGAGCACTTGGAACTCCTTTGTGCTGCACTTCAGGTGCTCTCCTGCTGACCTGTGATCCTTCTCCTAGCTCTGGGCATCTAGTGCTGGCACTGGCATCAAACTGGTAAGAATGAGATGGATGGAGGTTGCCATCCCCGTCAACTTTAGTTTAAATAACATATGAATTAGTTTAAAGAACATGTTAGGGTTACAGCATTTATCTAAGTCAGACTTGGTGCATTATCCATGTGACTATGCAAGCTGAAGTGTCATTAAGCCATCATTCCAATAGTTTGTTTCACCAGATTCACCGATTTTGTAACAGACAGATTTTATATATATATATACATATATACACGCCCATTCAGTCTCCTGTTGTCACTGCTCCCCCTCCCTACTCTTACATTTTAAAGTGTTAAGTTCTTGCTTAGACTAGCATTTAGTCTAATACAGCACTAGGTGTACAAAAATTAGACATTATTAAACCAAAAACTGCTTAGTGCAGCCACCTTCCAATCCCACACAGTTAAAAATGAGAAAGAAAAATTAATAAAGTATTATTTCTTTGACCATTACATCCACATGAGAACCTTATGATTAACTAATGAAATTAAAGACCGATTATAGTTGGTAAACCAAAACTGAAATCAATTTGCTGAAAGTATCTATTAGAGATCTATCATTCCATTATGAACAGCTTTATTGAATAATGCAAAAGAAAAATTCAACTCAAGTTATGACACTGCAACTGGAAAGATTTCAACTGTAGCGGCTGGTGGTCCTGCCCACAAAGACTAAAGAGCTACATCTAGTCTACCAACAGTCTGCTAAACAAGCCAGAACAAAAGCAGCTGCTTTATTTTAAGTTCCAGGGGACAAGGAATGGGAGGTACGTAGATGCCAGAAGACAGACTGCATGTATATTTGGGCTTACAAGTGCAGCGAGGGAAGGAAAAATACTTGATTTCTGAGGACACAACAGAGTATTATTACTTTAACTTACAGTATGGCACATTCAATGTTACTTAGTTTCCTTAAACTTTTGAAAAGGACAATGTTATTATTAGGCACTATTGGCATTAAATGGCACCATATTCAAATAGTAACTTGCCAAAGTGTGTCAATGCATAGTCATGACAACTGGACAGCAAGTGGCCTTTGGACACATGTGCTTTAAAAGAAAGTACTTCAGGTGGTTGCCTTTAGCCAGAGAACTACAATAATACATCAAACTAGGGCATTAAATTTGGTTCTAGAATGTCAAACAAGTCAATAATGGCTTGCAATCCTCTCAGAGATGGGTCTAGGCAACATTTTAGTTAGAGTTTGAGACATCTTCAATGTACATTTTGACTATTAATAGTTAACTATTTAACTGTTCTGCAGACTGTCATATGTCAAAGCATAATGCATACTCCTTGCAATTTAAGCACGTAGCACAACCCTTTTGTAAATATTCTGACAAAGCCAGCCCACAAAACTCATCACAGACACAGAAGTGTTTGTTACAAATTACCACTGTTTGCGTTTGTGAAGCATTATGACTAAAGTTTTGTCAGTCTGCAAAGAATAAATGCCACAATCAATGGTTTTACATTAATTTATATTATCCCAGCTGAATTCACGTAAGTGTAATATTACTACAAATACATTTCAATACAATACAAAACAAACAAAAAAATTATACCTGCAGTGGCAATAAAACCCCCAACCAACCACACATATGCACAAATTTATTGCCTATAAAATACTACATACCAGTTCAAGGGTTTGGCCTGTATAACCTAGTACTCATTTTCAAACGTGCCAGCCAAAGAGGCGCCCACAGATAAATGAACTATTCCCTGCAAGAGTAATCCTTCAGAGAATATACTGCAATAGCTTATGGAAGGCAAACAGTGGTGATACAAGCTTGAAGTACAGACTAGGAGAAACAAAAATACTAGACTAATGCCACTATCTACCACTCAGAAGTAGCCCCCAGATGATCATCACCTCGCAAGCTCCACCAAGTGCATATATTTTGTTCTCTTCCACAGCCAGAAACATTTAACAGTATAACACTGCCATTTTAAACCTGTTTTTCCTCTTCTCTTTTACTTAAGCCAGTCCTAGATGCTCTATATATGCCTCACAAAAGAGTTAAACACGTAAATCTACTTATACTCTGGTAATATACATAGGATCATCACTATTTCCTTCAGAAGCATTATTGAAGGAAAGGAGTTACCAAAAATCTGCATCTTTCAGAAAACTCTACAGGAACAATCCATAACATCTCCTGGCAGCCCTTACAATGGTCCAGCTAGAATTCAGAAAGAAAACACCTATCTCCATAATAAAACACCAACTGTTAAGTATATCCATTCATTAAACACCTGAAACAAGTTTCCAAGAGATTTTCAAATACCTTCACAAGCACAGATCAACAGGTGAAGTACTACTGATCTACTCACAATTATCTCCACTGGCAAATCCAGTCCCAACATAACAACTATTATCTACAAGACAGAGAAGAAAAAAAAAATCAGAAAGAAGTTAAGGGATTTCTTTAAAAACTTCCCTTTAGGCACCTTTGCATCTCTTTGACAATAAGAGTAATATTTGATTCTGATATAAATACATATTTAAACCCAGAACACTTTGTAGCAGAATTTGATAGTCATGTTAATACGCCTTGATTTGGTATCAAAACCACTGAGAAAGAATTGACTATAAGCCACTAGACAAAAGGGGAAAAAGCACACAAGGTAAACTTGCTGAAAGGAAGCACCAAACAAGTCTAATTTATCTTCTGAAAAAAACACCTGAGAAAAAGGTCAGCAGCAAAGGCTACACATGGTTCTTAAGTTCTATGAGATACTTTTGTTAATGGATGAGAGTACACATCAAATTTGTAAATGACATCAAGACTGGAAGGCTTTTTGCTGTATGTAGCACAGAACTGTAAATAAAAACATCCTCTAATAAATTTAATAAAACTAAATTAAAATGCTACATGGCATTTATAAACAGCAACCAAAAAGAATGAAAATATGGATAAAAATGGAGAGAAAGCAGGAATATAAGAAACAATTCAGGAAGGTCAAAACTATGAGCAGGATTCAAAAATGTCAACGTTGTTCAATTTGTGAGTTGGAATATTAGAGGCCAGACACAGCAAGCAGTAATTCTCCCTTACTCTACACTTAAGTCACGGTGGAAGTACTGCATCTAGTTTATGCAAGCTAATGGGAGCCAATATAGAGGAGACCAAACATTTGGAACTCAAGATCTGAGAAGTTTAACAGAATTAGATGTATTTACCTTAGGAAAAAAAGAAAGGACAAATTAACAAGTTTTTGAATATGTAAAAGCCAAAGGCAATGGTCAACTGTTCTCTGTGCCCACAGCAACTACCAGCATTCAGCCTGCTGTTTTTTCTTTTTTCCTTGAACAAGAAGTTTAGTTAAATGGTGTGTGTGTGCATAAACACCAAAACAATTTAAGAAGGCAGTAGAGTTCTTGTCACTGAAAGTTTAAAAACTGGTCACAAAGATGCAGGGATATGTCCCTCTGCTTCAGAGCAAGTGCATCTTCTAAGATCTCTACAGTATCAGGGTTTTTATAGCTTATAAACACTATTAAAATGTACATATTTTTCAGAGGCCTGACACATCTTAGTAATCTCTAAATACACAATAATATAAACACACCTTCCCACCACATCTTGAGAAAATTTGCTGGTTTTCCCCACAGATTCTAGCTTCCAATCTAGAATACTCTCTCACTATTCTTCCCAGAGCAATACATCAAGTACAATGACAAATGCCACCCATTATCATTCTGTCATTGCAACAAGATCCTAGATGAACAGTCTATGAAATGAATGAAAGTTACCACCAAGGGTAACACTTCTCAACTGGTCAAAGACTCCAGTATCAAGCCATACATAAAAAAAGTAATTTAGAAAACTGCAAAGGAAGGAATCCTACACGATAGGTATCTTTACAGATCGCGAGTATGCCAAGTCTTAACAAAAGAAGTTGAGATACAAGATCACTTTCGCCTAAGTAATAATATTTATTACTTATAAGCCACTTGCTAAATGTAAGGTTGAAAGGCAGCCAACAGAATCTGCCTTCCATGCCTCCACCAACCTGAGCTTATTACCTACATGTTTCTACTCCAACACCATTACAGCATCCTATAATACACTAATTACTGATATAGTTACTGACAGACTGCTGCGTTAGGGAAAAAGTAAAGCTAAAGACAAACCTCTCTTCATGAAAAAAAGCTCTAAAAAAACCCTCCCAAAACTACCAACCCAACATTAGGAAAGTCTGCCACATGTTAACAGAGTAGGTAGTCAATATTTAAGTAAAATGCATACACATTCTATTTTCATAATTGACCAATATGTCACATAAAAACCTAAGACTGCACCACGCAACGCTACTGCTAGTATGTACTTGTACATGGCTGTACTGCAGTGACAGCTGCAGACTATCTTGCCCAGAAACCTTTACAAAATATAGAGAATAACACATTAATTATCACATACACAATTCCTTAAAGGAAGATTCACTAGCTTCCTAGTAGGGAAACAAATTGATAGGTAATGTCTTTGTCTTGTCAATCATTCCTAAGACAACAGAGATGAGATCATGCTCTCCTTTTCCAGCCTAACGAATCTAAATCGTTTTGCGAAACTAGCCACAAACCATATCTCAGCACCCCAAGACTGCCTCATAAGCCAGAGCCAAATAACAGCCCTCACTCCTGATTTGGGGCTGCAGGAAAAGGCAAGCCATCCAAAGCATCACTGCATCGTAGTCTGAGCAGTAACTTTTCAATTATTAGCTTATAACCCTGCTCCATAAAGAAGCAAATCCCCAAAACAGAAATTTTCCTTTGAAACCCAGAACTCTCTTAATCAAAATTAAGTCAGCAATTCCCCAAGAACAGATCACTCTGAATCTGACTTAAGGCTGAAGAAAGGCGGTGGATCCAATCTGACAGCCCAGGCCACTGAAGGGGGTGGCTCTGTTCCTTTCCACCACCCCCAACACTCTTTGCTCATGCTCTGCCTGCTAATATTCTATCCCAAGATGAGACATTTCAACTCCCCCAGCCAAGAGAAAATCTGCCCAGAAAAACAGCAAGTATTTTGCTGCTGGTTTAGCAAGCTGAACTAGCTCCACCAGAGGCTGAGCACTGCCAAACACAGCAAGGAGATAGGAGAGTACTGCCAGAAGGATACTATACTGCTGGACCATCATTTATAGCTATCACTAGATCAGTTAAGTTCATCAAAGTTTACCCTTTCTGTTTAACAAGGGTCACCATACACATCTAACCTTAAGGAGGAGTGAATGGGAAAGCCCACTGACAGTTCAGTTGAGAATTATTATATACTTACATAAGTAAAGCAATCACATCTCATTCCATCACAGTTTAATTTCTCCTTACTGAACTATAGGTTCCTTTCTTTTTTCAGAAAGCAGAAGAATTCTGCAAGCTTGTCTTGCCTTATGAACACAAGAGAGCTGCATAAGTTCCATTTTAAAACTAACAATGCACCAGCTCATGATTTGAAGTGCTTTCTATGACACGGAAAACATAGAAACATGGTGACGTGTTTCACAGTAATAGTAGAGCTTTGGGGTAACATGAAAAAAATGAAACCGTAAAAACTACTGTCCTGCACACCAGAAGTAGCTTTTCAACCAAGTTTCTTGGAAGAAGGAACAAAGTTAAAAAGACATCCCTGGAAATGTTTTGTTTTTTTTTTTTTAATATAGGTTTAATGTCCTAAACATAATCATGCATTAGCAGTCTACTTAAAGGATGACTTACAAATTAGATGTAACAGATGCAATGTATTTAGGATTTAAGGGAAACTAGAAGAAAACTTAGCATCACTCATTTCAACAAATATATTTTCCAGGGGTATCTTTGACTCAATATTACTTTATTTATTCCTAAGTGTCATTCATGGCTTAAGTGTGATTCTTACTTAATGTGTCCTGACCTGCAATGAATTACTGATGCAAGAATTATCTCAGTATCTAACAGACATCGTTGCTTAAAATGAAGTACTGGTGGTTCTTTCACTCATTTTAGTAAAAATACAGCATTTTGTTAGCAAGGCAGACCTTAAAACATTTTAAAAAGACAAAATCATTGCTACTGATATATACACACAGCACAGTTTCACTAAATTAAACTCATACTCTAATATTTTAATACGCTTTAGCCAAAATGAAAATTATAGTCTTTAAGTAATTAGGGAAACTTTTTTAGGGGATACTTAGATAATTATGAACTAACAGTTAAAGCTGAAGATCTCATCTGTATTATGCAGAGGAT
The DNA here is from genome assembly GCA_020800305.1 of Porphyrio hochstetteri. NCBI lineage: Eukaryota > Metazoa > Chordata > Aves > Gruiformes > Rallidae > Porphyrio > Porphyrio hochstetteri. The sequence goes on along the minus strand of CM036908.1, from coordinate 59,350,647 downwards.
CACAATTAGGTTGGTCTTCAACATACGCTCCCTCTCTCCCTCCTGCCCCCAAGAGCAGGAGGGCACACAGAGCTTGACAGTTTGCCCAGTTTAAGGCAGAATTACATACTGACAATTCAGATAACAATAACTCTCTCCCTTTTAGGATAGTCACCTTCTGAATCTGAAAAGCTCAAATAGTCCGAAGACTGTCAGCCTGTTCCTATCACAGGCTTGTACATAGACAAAACAATGATTACTAATCAAATAGTTTCAAAATAAATTACAAAGAAGCAAGTATCACAAGTTTAAGTCAGACCATCTTCCCCATTCTTTCTTGCAGCATTTTCCATAAGTGTGTTTCAATCTACTTCAGCTCTTTCTCAAGGTTCATTTTAATAAAGTTAATGTATTGTACATATAGAACATACAGTGTATTTTAAATTGTTAACACTATAAAAGGTCACTGAAATTAATTCTGTTCTAACAATGTGCATATTTTACACTACTCAAGGAAAAAAAGTATTTAACACCGTAACAGGTATGCCTCAAAGCTCATGAGTTAAGAATTTGACAAAACTAAAATTTTCTCACCATGTATCATGCCAGCACCTTTTAGCATCTAAAGAAATTAAAGCACCAAGTTTAAAGCATTTTTTATAATTCAAAACGTTATTCAATTCCCTATTTTCAATGAAGTTGCAGGCTTAGATTTTTGTGTTTCAGAAGTGTAGCAAGAGATGACTAAGGCAACTTACAAGAATCACATGCACCATTACTACACAACATAAAGGCCTGCTCTGTGAGAGAACTCAGTAGCTACCTGCTATGTAAAAAATGAACCTAAGATACTAGAATCCAAACACAGGAATAATTTAGGATGCAGATTTTTTCAGAGCTTTTGCCATCCGCAATACCTATAAATAGCAAAGATAGCAGGAGCTTATAAATAGCAAATACCATTTTATACAAAATACTCATCATGCACTTAAACTATTGTCCAAGTATTATTTGAAACATAACTAGATTATTAAAATTCCTCAAAAGGTGAAATTAAAATCCATATGCCACTTTACCATATACATATACAGGGCATATCAGATCTGTCAAGTCACAGACAAGAGATAACCCCGTAGGCTTTATTCTCCGATTGGTGCTTACATTTTCCAGAAAGGAGGACTGATATGGGCACTAGCTTAGTACACAGTAGATTCAGATGTAATTTCTTGCTCATCTACAAGCTTACTGCACAGCCCTACATATTTCACTAGTTCTCTGTGCCTTCATCTCATGTTGAATAGTGGACTATGAGCAGGAAGATTTTAAGGTGCTCACATCATGGCAGATGAAAATTAAGTATGTAAAATAATTAACACCCACTTTTTGAAACATAAAATAGAAACCTGACAATCATGACATCTGTGTTTACATATATCAGAAGTGACACACATCCACTCAGCATGAAAAATTCTGAATCCTTCTCTAAATCTCATAAAATCAAGAACCTTATGAAAAAAGTAGAAAAGGTTTTGTTCGTAAATATGGTCACCTGAGAGATCAAACGCATGCACTGTTGCTCCTACATCAAATAATGACACATAAGGAATATCTCTCAAGTGCATTGATGATTCTTTCCTGTAAGAGCAACTTTCTCTGTGTTAATTATCAGACATTTAAAACTCAGCTCACTGCACTGCTCCCATGTAGAAACAACTCCAAAATCAGCCCATACTTCAAAGTCATAATAGAGGCCTAAAATTGCAGGGAATACTGTAGCCATCCAGTCAACACTAGAAAGATCCTGGAAGCTGGGATTTGACACCACCATAATCACGCCAGGCATTAGCATCCACCAAACTCAGACCTGAAGCAGCAGATGAAGGAGGCCCAGGGTTGTCTCACCAATGGAAAGCCAACCCTCATTCCTGCACACCAAGGAGAGCGCAAGCAATCGCATCCCTCCAAAGGCCCCACTCCCCTCACTCTGGCTGTTGGTGACACCGTATTTGACGTAGCCCACTAGTACCGAGCCGGCGCCGGTCCCCTCACAGAGCCCTCTGGCCCAGGCCTACGCTACCCCTCCCCTAACCGCTACCCTACACGCCAGTTAATCGACAGAGCGACCGAAGTCCTAGCCACGACGAGGCCACAAACCGAGCTACGGACAGCTCTGAGGCCGCCGCGGGGGTGGCCAAAGGAGAGGTGGCCCGGCCTCTGCCCCCCGCCCACGGCGCAGCCCCCCGCGGCGGGGCTCCCACACCCCGCTGGCAGCCGGCGGATCCTCGGCAGGCTGCTGGCGCGGAGCCCCCGCCAATCCCCCCAGGCCAGCGGCCGAGCCCCGGTACCTTGCGGACCCCCTTGTAGATGTAGAAGTAGAGCTCCCGGCCCACATTGAAGCAGAGCCGGTCCCCGTTTCCGCTCTGGTCGTTGACGTTGACGAAGGAAACACGGACCGGGTTGGAGCCCTGCGAGTTGAAAGGCACCCGGTTAGGCCGGCTGTACTCCGAATGGCTCAGCAGCTTGTACAGCCCCTCCCGGGTGGTGAACTGGGTCTTAATCTCGTTCATCTCCTTCCCTCCTCCCTCCGCCGCCATCTTGGAAAGGAGCATTCATCCTGCCCCAGTGCCCGGATGTAGCGCCACTGCGCAACCGCCGCCGCCGTCGGCGCGCTCGCGGCCCTGCGCGGAGGCGGCCACGCAAACGGCGTAAGGGGGAGGAGCGGCAGCGCCTGTTTACTGCGCGTCTGCGCATGCGCCGCGGTACCGGCCCTTGGGTGGGCCCGACGTGCCGAGGGGGCGGCGCCTCTCGCCGTGGGGTGCGGTGCGGCCTGAGGGGGCGGAGCTGCGGGGAGAAAAGGGCGGGAGATGCGGCTGCGGGGTGTGAGGAGCGACGTTTGGGGTCCGGCTGCCTCGCTTCGGGGGCGGCCGCAGTGAGTGGAGTCCCGCCGTAGCCCCGCCGGCTGAGTGGCAGCGTGTAGTGCTGATGGGTCCCGGAGCAAAGCCCCCGCCACAGGGACGCCAAAATGGGGTGCAGACGCCCTGGCTACGTTCATAGGCTCGTTTGGCTTTGTCCGCTGCCGGTGGAGCTGCCAGCTCCCGAGAGCCGGGGGTCGCTAAACCCCGCAGGGAGAGCACCGTGGGCAAGTGCGTGAAGGGATAGCGAGTAGGAGCGTGCGGCTGTGCTTTCTAGCCTCACGCCAAGCCCCGCTGCCCCTGAAAGGGAAGGTGCCCCCGTCCTTCCAGCCCTGCGCCAGCTAAACTGCCAGCGGCCGCTGCGCCGGGCTGGGGAGGTGACCTGAAACGTTAACCTGAAAAACTGGTTGTCACCTAAGTCGCTTCTTTGTTCCGACCGTCGGGCGGCTACGCAAGCAGCTGTGTTGCACAGAACCAGATGAGTGCCAGATGGAAGTGGTGCAGTGTTGGAAAGGACTGCTTTCCCTGGGCAGGGAGGCAGGACTGTTTGTTTCTTCAGGCAGCCGTTTCAGCTGAAAGCGTTTGAGTAACTACAGCCTCATGATTGACGCAAATTAATCTAAGACTGATCTCCCTGTAGAAAAGGGCCTTGGCCCCTCCTCTGTGTTCAGGTACATATTTCCATTATCTTCCTTGCATAGGTTCTGGTAATCGTGCAACCAAAGGGTGAGTCAGATCCACTTGAAAACTAACATACGCAAAGGAACGATGGGTTCTCAAGTAAGCAAACTATTGATCAGCAAGCAGGCTCATCCAACTCATCATGGAATTGCCAGAGCCAAAATACGGAGTTTGGAACATGCAGCTGGGAAGATAAGCAGCAGAGTTAGACCATCTTATATTAACAATAAAATTTAACACTTTCAAGGTATAGTTTCATGCTGTAGCTGTTGCTCTAATGTAGCTGCTACCAAAGGGTTTGTCCTGCACTTTTCTTTGTTGTCTATGACTTATCTACAGCTGCTGCTTCCTTCACAAGCAGCAGTGCTCATCTGACCTCATGACAGCCATTTCTGAAAGATAAATGGATAGAGAATTAAACTCCCTGCACGTGTGAAATGAAAAGGATTCAATGAAAAAACCCCACTTTGTGAGGGAGGGGATGGGGATACACAGCAGAGCTGGAGGTAAACAGGACCTCCCTTTGTGCTAGATCTGCTCCATCACACAAGTCCACTTAGACTTCGGGGTATTAAAGGGATTTAATTTCAAGTTAATTTGGTGTGAAGAGCTTTAGTTTGCAGCTAAATATGATTTTACTGCTGATTATCAAAATATTAATGCAAGGTAGCTGAGAAATATGAAAAAGCCAAAGATCTCCAGGCTAACTCATGAGGATTAAAGCATGTATCTGAGTGAATATCTGAACAAGTACATATAATCAAACTTGCAAAAGGCCAGGTATTGAAGCCTTGCTTGAAATTCTGAAGATAAAGCCAGTCAATAATCACCAATAGATCTTGTCAGCTTATCAGTCAGCCCAGCCATATGGTTTTGGTGACCTCCTAAAAACACATAAAGTAGGTGAGCAGAGCTGCAATTATTTTAAGAATCATCTCGAGAGTGGTTCTTTGCTACGGAAATTTCATGAATGGACTTTCAGAGAGAAGGTCAGAATATTTGCAGTAAAAGAGCAGGAAATGCAAGGAAATAATAATAATTGTTTTTCAAAAAGAAGAAAGTGCTGCCCCCAGGAAGCATACTCAATATATCTTACTCATTACCCACTGACACCATTGGATAGATCACTTTGAGCAAGAAACTTGAGTAGAGGGGCCATGTGGAATGCAAATGGTACTGAAACCACAGCAGGCCATCTGTCACTGATGGAATGAGTGTGATCCAAAGAATAAACACATTTAACAAGTACCTGGCTATCAGCAGTACATGGTGGTGCAGAAAGTCAAAGAATTGATGTAGTGTTTAACATTTACCAAGAAACATCAATAAAAGCTGCTGAGAGATTCCCCAGGGAATCCAAGACAAATACTCGTTTTAAAAACACAGCTGCAAGTCACAAGACCACTATTGTACAGCCCCATCAACAATACTCATCAAATACTTGTTTAAAGAATGGGAAAAGTGAGATTACTCAGATAAGCCTTATAAAAAAATTCTCAGTACTACTTGTAAATTCTTCTGTTTCAAACTAGCCAAATATGATGGTTCTGAAATGATCCCACGAGGACACCCCTTATGTGTCATTTTGTATGCACCACACAACCAGTAAATTGAAGTCAGTCAAAATCACTGCTGTATCATGCCTTTGCCTCTTGCAAATGTTTTGGCAAATTGGAAAACAGACATGGGCAAAATTCACTAACATTAATAGTGTAGTCCTTTGAGATTGATTTATGCAGAGCATAAATTGGATCTGCAGCTTTTCAGGATGTAGTATTATTAATAGTGCTTTTGCTGGCCATGAGGAAACTGCAGCGTTAAAACTTATGCAATACAAGTACAGTTATCAACAAAACTTTGCTTGAATTTGAGTGCCATCTGTTACTTCCCTAAAAGTGCAACAACTGACATCGGTGATGCTTTTACCAGCTCTTTTGAGCCAAAAAGAAAAAAAAAAAGAAAAGAAAAAAAGAGGATGGTGACTACACCCATATTCCATCATGAAAACAGTAGCAGATTATGATGTAGGAATCAGGAGACAATGTCTGCAGTGTCTGTCAACTATAGTAGATCTTTCAAGTCTTGCTTGGATTTCTGATGCCAACACCAAATTAGGCATTTAATTTGTGACTGACTTAGAAGTCAACTGAGTCAAAAGCTCTGCAATGTGTCAAAATTTAACAAACCAGGAATGCGTGTGGATTACTAACAGAGGCACACAGATACATGAGTGACACATCTGAGCTAGTGGAAAGATTGATGCTGGCAAGGAGAATGGCATGCAAGTGCCATTTAATGTGGGGAGAAGAAAAAGAATTACAGTGTTTGGAATACTTTTCCAGTGACTTAGATGGACTTTAAAGTACATCTAACTTGCTTTCATAATGAGAAAATACTGTTTATGGCATCATTTCATAGCTCCTTATTTGTGTTAAGAATCTCTTCATAACCACTGCATATATTTAACAATACATACATGAGATAATGCATTAGGAGATGTATTACAAGGTGAAAGTGTGTTATCCAGACAGTTTCTGCTATGCTAGAATACGTTTAATATTGTTTGTCCTCTCATCCCTCCTCCATAGCAAGACCATGTGAAACATTTTGTTTTCATAGTTAGGGGGTGTTATTACTTAAAAACAAATGGATTTTGTTCAAAACAAACATTTTCAAAACATTGAAGTGGGCAAGGTAAAAGAAACCTGCTTTGCAGCTGGATGATTGACTGAACTCTGTTGTCTCTTTGGAAGACTTGATTTTGCTCTTTGCAGTCAGCATTCTGTAGGTTGTCCCCTGAAAAGACTACTTTACCTGCACAGTGAAGAGTCTTGTTCTTGTCAAAAACAGTTCTAATCTTGTAGCCCTAGCTGTCCTGGAAATGATATTCTCTGAAGATAAGACAGATAACGAATCTAATTTAAATTCTAGGGATAGCCAGAGAGATTGGTTTGATATGCTTACAAATAGCTTGTGTTTCTAAAATGTTCTACAGCATTATGTCCTTCTCAAAATTCCCTAAATATGGGAGACATCCATGCATGCACTATTGCTGTAATCAAGCTGTGGAATGACAAACCTATGAATAAGTAAGGTCTGGTTGCTGGCCAGCAGCAAGGACCAACTTCCTTACAAAACTGGAATCTCTAGACAGTGATGCTTATCGGTGCTGCTGTGTGAGAATGCAGTGCCATTGAGAAGGCCAAGAACATGCCTGAACTCTGCAGTAGACTCCTGTGTGTTTGTAACTTAAGAAATTATATTATCTTCCATCAGAACCAGCTGTTCCATTCAGCTGGTTTTCTCTGGGAAGCTTGTGTTTATCATGTTGTGGTAATACATGCTTATGGATAGGCATTGCAGGTCAACCAAGCAACGTGTAGTTGGTGTGAACAAGTTAGTGCAAGAAAAGTGGCTGCCATTGTGTGATTTAAGACTCCCTAAGCAGAACAGGAAATAAGGAAAACTGAGAAAGGTGGCCTTGGAAAGAACAGACTTAACAGCCAAGGCAAGGGAAGCATTGCCAGCCTAAAACAAAGTTCTAAAAGGTGACCAGAATCAAGAGCCTCTGAGCATTGCAATGTTTGGAGAGGTATGTGCTTGGGTATCTTAAATTTATCCTAGGTTCCTCAGTCTCCCGCAGGTCTTCTACCTAAGTGATGGTGAGATCTTACTCTGTTACTTTGCTGTATGTCTCAAAGAGGGACTAAAATCTCATTAGAAGATTTTACATTTCCTTATCACCTTTCTCTCATGAGGCAATATTGTCCCAAAGATGTTCCAGAGAGCTTCAGAAGAAGAATGCTTATCTGCTTTCTGTCCAGTCAGAGGAGGAGATTCTCCATCAGTGTCATAAGTGTAATTTAGGTTCCATGGCCTGAATGACTTGTCTCCAAATTGTTTTAGATGAAGCATTGAAGTTTTAGATGGATGATCTTATAATGGGACTTTTTATGAGTTTTTCTATGAGCTCACTGAAGCACAGGAGCTTTGGGTACTGCATAGCACAGGCTGTTCATTCAGCGCTAGTTGAGTCATTGCACATTTAAAGAAAGGAGAGCTTATTTCTCTGAATTATGTACTGGTTTCATTATGGTCATTATTATGGTCATGCACACAACTTTCATCTGCAAGGCAAGAAAGGTGTTAAGTTAAATTCACAAGTCTCTGCCATCCACTTGGTGTCCAGCACTTACCCGTACTTACTCCCCAAGACTGGGGAGAGGAACTGTGTAACTGTTCAGACAAAACTTCCCAACACAATTTTTCTACCACAGTGGGATATTTTTCTAATGACAGGGATTTTATCATCTACAAGACAAAAAGGGATTGGCTGAGGAGATTGGGGATTTACTGCTGTGATGTATGTATTATGTCATTATCATATGTACCTTATAATTTCATGACAAAAAATTTAAATACTCATAAATTATCAGCACTCGAGCTTTCAAGCAGTCTAAGTGCCTGTCTAACTGGAAGTCTGACTTCCTCTGTGCCTAATGAGACTTGCTCAGTTTCTCTCTACTCTCTATTCTCTTGCTGCATATATAAAGCAAGGGATTAGGTTACTAAAGGTAAGTGTGGTTTGAAGATTACCTATGTGGAGTAGGCTTTTGGGTCCCTGCTTTTCTGGTTTACCTGAAACGGCCATCCTTACCCAGCTCATACAATATTAGGTAACATATACTTATCAGTAATCATTTAATGAAGTATATACTTTAGTGTGACATTCTTTTGCCTCCATCTTTCTATGCCCGAGTGCTAGCTATAACATGACTCATGTAATTTCCCAGTAGCTGTTCAGTCAGTTGAGCTAAAAGCCATCTGATATCTATTTGTTCACTGTTATTTTTATTTTCATAACTAGGTATAATGTGCTGAAATCAAGTACAGGGTGGATGCACACTAAATCTTAATGTATTTTCATTCCCTTTGACAATGATAGAATTGCTTATTAAAGACATTGAAGAATCTATGGAGCATCAGTCTGACATCTTTCAAAGACAATTTCAATTTTCAAACACTAACTTCCTGATTCAGTGATTTGACACAGACAAGGATATTTGATAGATGCATTGGTATGCAGGGATTTCCTTTTTTTTACTTAAATAACTAACTAAAACTTTACTGGCATGTCTAAATACATTCAGAGTCTCTACATGAAACTAAACCTGGGAGGTGGACTCTGGAGACAGGATCAGTGCCTGTATCAGTGTACTGTATGAAAGGGGAAAGCTATACACATTTATAAGCTTAAACAAAATTTTACAACTGTTATTTGTATTTTCATTTTGTTTTGGATTTGTGTGGCAAGGTTTTGATAGCAGGGGAGCTATGGGGATGGCTTCTGTTAGAAGTTGCTAGAAGCTTTCCCTGTGTCTGAAAAAGCCAATGCCACCCGGCTCCAAGACAGACCTACTGCTGGCCAAAGCTGAGCCCATCAGCAACAGTGATAGCGACTTGGGGACAATAGAGTTAAGAAGGGGAAAAAAATGAAACAAAAACTTAGGGGAAGTTTTTGCAGCCAGAGAGGGGAGTAAGAATATGTGAGAGGAACAAGTCTGCAGACACCAATGTCAGTGAAGAAGAGGGGGAGGATGTGCTCCAGGTGTTGGAGCAGAGATTCCCCTGCAGCCTGTGAAGACCTTGGTGAGGCAGGCTGTCCCCCTGCAGCCCATGGAGGTCCGTGGTGGAGCAGAGATCCCACCTGCAGTCTGTGGAGGTCCATGCAACAGGCGGATGCATCCAAAGGAGGCTGTGACCCCATGGGAAACCCACGCTGGAGCAAGCTCCTGGCAGGACCTGCAGTTTATGGAGAGAGGAGCCCAGGCTGGAGCAGGTTTGCTGGCAGGACTTGTGACCCTATGGGGGACCCACACGGGAGCAGTCTGGTCCTGAAGGTCAGCACCCCATGGAAGGGACCCACGCTGGGGCAGTTCATGAAGAACTGCAGCCCATGTAAAGGACTCATGTTGGAGAAGTTCGTGGAGGACTCTCCCATGGGAAGGAACCCACACTGGAGCACAGGAAGAGTGTGAGGTATCCCCCTCCAAGGAAGAAGGAGCAGCAGAGACAACATGTGATGAACTGACAACAACCCCCATTCCCTGTGCCACCCGGGGGCAGGAGGCAGAGAAATTTGGAGTGAGTTTGAGCCTGGGAAGAAGGAAGAGGTAGGGGAAGATGTTCTAAGATTTGGTTTTATTTTGCATTACTTCACTGTGTTTTCCTTTGTAGTAAATTAGATTGCTTTTTTCCTAAGTTGAGTCTGTTTTGCCCATGAGGGTAGTTGGTGAGTGATCTCTCCCCGTCCTTATCTCGACCCAGGAACCTTTTGTTATATTTTTTCTCCCCTGCCCAGCTGAGGACACCATTCCATTCTTATATATGTGGTTTTATAGTTGGTTAGAGATTTTTTTAAAAATTAAACCTACAGATTTCCTGAGACAGCTATTGGTTTGTGGGGTGGTGGTGAATGCTTGAATAGTTAAAACATATAATTAATAGGAAATTATCAAAACAAAGTATTAGTGTTAGAAGGTTAAAACTCCCATACCACATACACAAATATGTATGGCTCTTTTTACCTACCTTTATACATTTGTTCAGTATGACTTCTGTAGAGAATATTTATATTTGCAGTATTAGCCCCATCTGGTGAATTCAAACAGCATTGCAAACTAGACAGACTGCTGCATTCTCACATCCCGGCTCTTAGATGGGTTGTAGGCCATACACAGAGACCCATATTGTGCCTTCTGACCACTGTAGTAATAGCACAAGCACCAAGAAGGAACCCTCATTAGTATATTACTAACATAGTTTCTAAACTTCTCTTTTGTTTTAATCGATTAATCTTACAAGTGAGGGTGCCACTTTCTTAATTTGCATTCAGAAACATAAACAGCCCTATAAGGCACTTCAGTCACCACCCATTCACAGCCGTATCTTCCATTTCTGTTCTTCAGTGCTCTTTGAGCTAAGGCTGTGTGTGACAGGGAAGAATCAGCTGCTCCTGTACCATGTTTAGCTTTAAGATTCTTTCTGAGAGAGGGCTGCGGTCCACTTTGTGTAACTGCAAAGAGATGCCACCCATCAATGAGTTCGTTTCAGAGCAGCTCTTAATGAACATAGTCATGGGCAGCCTGCTCTAGGTGGCCCTGCTTGAGCAGAGGGGTTTGATGAGATGACCTCCAGAGGCTTCTTCCAACCTCACACACTCTGTGATTCTGTAAGTTTACACTTAATGTTACTGCTTATATTTGTTCAACACTAACATGTCAACGCTGTTCTGAGTAGGTAGCATTTTACTTCCCTTTGTTAAAAATAATGATTATAAAAGCTATTTCTAAGTGCAGGATCAGAATCATTGTTTCTGAACACCAAATGAGGAGGCTGCCTGCCTCTAATATACATGTTAGTGTTGTGGTGTAACAACCAGTGAGTGAGCATCAGGCAGATGCTCATCCCTCCCCCTCGGCGGGATGGGGAGAAGAATGGAAAAACACTTGTAGGTTATGATAAAGTCAGTTTAATAGGATAAAAATGGAAAATAATTATAATTATTATGATAACTATAATAACATAAAACAAATAATGCACAACTGCAAGTGTTCACCACCTGCAGAGAAAAATAACCCCCAATGGCCAGTCTGCTTCCAAGCAGTAATTCTACCTCCCGGCTCACCTCCCGTCATATACAGAGCGTGATGCTACATGGTATGGGATATCCATTTGGGCAGCTGGGGTCAGCTGTCCCAGCTGTGTCCCCTCCCAACTCCTTGTGCACCCCCAGCCAACTCGCTGGTGGGGTGGGGTGAAGAGCAGCAAAGGCCTTGGCTCTGTGTAAGCCCTGCTTAGCAGTGACTGGAACATCCCTGTGACACCAGCACTGTTTGCAGCAAAAATCCAAACCTCAGCCCTGTGTCAGCCACTGTGAAGAAAATTAACTTTACCCCAGGCAAAACCAGCACAGGTAGCAATCCCAGTCAGCCTTTGGTACATGACATGTCAGAGCAATACACTCTAAGCACCTGCCTTTACTTGTTCCATGCCTAAAGAGTCGTCTTCATCTTCTCTTTACTCTCCTTATCCTGCTGAATGTCTAAACCAAGTGATGGCTGCTGTTTTTTTGACAGTTGCCTACGTAAATTCTGCAGAAACATGAGTGATGACAGTGGTTCTTTTACTGCCAAACTGAGCAGATAAAGATTAGTTACTCTGCTAAGGTAAGGTAAGGTGAAATGTGGCTACAGTATGTTTCTTTCCATCGCTTCCCTTTGGAAAATTCAAATATAATCTTGTCATAATCTTCTAAATAATTCTAATAAGTCTAAATTATAATTTATTCCATTTCTTGTCTTCTTTCCTTCCCAAAGCTATGACAGAACTGTGAAGCAACATAAAACCAGCTAGTAGCAACACACCAGGGTCTCATGGTCTTTATCCAAAACAGGTGAATAAAGGGGTCTCTTTAAGCCTATCTTAAACAGGAACTCTGTGTCTTTAGGTGGTTTCAGACTTGGTTACCATTAAAGGAGCAGCAGGAGGGACTTTACATTAGAACGTGTCCCTTCAATAAAGTGTGTTTGCTTGCATTGCATGGATTTATGAGTTGATGGACTGACTTGAATGGATTATGAGCAAGTCCATATTAGTCTCATTATAGCAATTAAGTCAATATCTATCAATCTCCCTGAGAAATTTCAAGCTTATGCTTAAAAATAATTACTTCAGAGTGCTTCTGTGCAGGTAGCATTTCAGTTAAAGGAGAGTGAGAATATTCAGTCTTTGTTATTTCATCATAACTGTAAAATGTAAACTCTGAGATATCCCATAATGTGTATGGGCTATTAATTAGTGACAGTGAATCAAATCTTGTGATGACTTTTCTTGCTTTGTCATACAAGCTAACATGACCACATTAAAAAGCCAACTAAATTCCTCTTGATTGAACAAATACTCATCCTGTGCTATGTTCATCTTAAGCAAGAAATTAGAAATCAGAGAGAAGTGGATCCAAAATAAATAACAGAGCATTGATGATACATCTGAATCAATAATTATATTTCTATGTCCTTCAGTCTCAAGACTTAAATCCAAAATTCTTTCTATTTTTTCACTCAGTTTAAAAAGCCATGTGCCATAGTCACGTGTGTGTGTGTGTGTGTGTGTGTATAAATATAAACATACATGCTGTATGGATTCAGCTCTACTTATCCTTATGAAGACTGAATCTGTGCAAACTGAAAATCAGACCATGGATGAAGACAAGAAGACTTTTGCATTCCACATTGAAATAGTTGCTCATCAACACTTTCAGTTCCAACAAGAAAACCTTTCTGAGGGAGCCCACTTGCAATTCATCGGTTGCAAATAATCTAGCTATTAATGTGACTCAGCCAGTAAAAGACTGCCTAAATTCTTAAGTATATCCAGAGAATGCTCAAGCCTCCTCTTGTGGTCTCTGGACAAAATCAGACTCGAGGCCAGATTGATCCAAACAAGCTGGATCCTGGCAATAACTGACCCAACAAGCACAATTGCACTCCAATATCATGGATTCAGGCACAGAATGACCAAAGCTGATCCCATTACTGCTGTAGTGAGGTCCAACAGCAGAGCTTTAATAGAAATATTGCTTATGCTGATGTCTCCAGTATTGGTTGGTTGGGGCCAGCTTCTTCTCTGCCTACCACATTTGACTGCAAATGTGACCATGCTCACAAAGCAAAAAGGCAGTATGTATGTCACCTTCAATTCTTTCTGTCGCTGATAATGATAAATGTTTGTGAACAGAATTCACTGTTTTCTGTCTTGTAGATGGCTAATGTCAAGCCAAGATACTGCAGAGCATACTGCACAATCTTTAAAAACTTTAGTTAGCATCTCTAACGTCAGCAGCAAATTTGCCCTGGCTGGGTAATAACCATTGACTGAACTTTGTATAGCAAGAGCATCAAGATGGTATCACACAACAGAGCAACACTGCTGCATTTCATATCTAGTATACCTAACATTTAAAGAAAAAGGTCAAAGTTGATCCATTTCTGTGTTATAAACTCCCTCTTGCAGTTTCTATGTTGCTGTGTACTACTGTGCTCCATCAGGGTTTTGAAAACGGGGAAATACACATTGAAGTGGTATAATTGCTGTAGTTGCATTTTTTGGAGCACAGAATGGGTATAAAGCACCAGTTCATCATTATCAGGTAGTCGGTGTTGATTAAGAATGTCATATTACATTTATATTAACTCTTCACTTCAAAAAAATCTTGGTGTTTGGCCATTTGTGCTGCCACTAAAGCTCTCAGATTTCATACAAGGGGATCCCCATGGCAGTAGAACAAAGATTATCCTAAATCTGAAGGAAGAACAAAGAGAATATTTGGAAGAAAGGCAAATCAAAGAAATGTGAAGAAGCATTCTCAATTCATCAGCTATCCAATTACACTCTTTGTAAGTGCCTTGTTTGAGATGCTAATAGTACATGCAATGAAACACTAGTTGCATACCTAATGTCCTTGATCATTCCCAGATGCTACTTGTGTAACATTAACTAAGCTGTCTCTCTACTGCTAGCATTAACATTTACAAGAAGGACTCTACATTATGTTGTGGGGTCATTTCTCAGTTTGTTTTCCTAATGATCTCCTTAAGAGTACTATCTATGTAGGACAGTTACACCACACATCAGTTGAATCGAGATGCTAAGCTGCTCATTCACCAATCCAGAGGATAACATATAAAGCTAACATTTATGTCAGTGAATACAGTGAGACACAGATCATGCCTTCATTAAAATCTGGACTACTTGACAATGAAAACACAAGATCATAATTATGTAGGTGTAGCAATAAACTCTGAATGTGTATTATATACTGATATATCCTAAAGTTGTACATTTGGGGCCAAAGAAATCTCCTGACATATTTAGATACGCTTCTGAAAGAGGTCTGGTTGGCACTGACTACTTAGTAATTCTGGCTATTAAGTGCTAGGTATGATGGCTTTAGTTTCAAAACTGAGAAGAGATGAGCAGAAGGCAATTTAGAAAGGCACTTCGAATGCCCTTACTCTTAAAAAGCAGTGATATGCAGGGAAGTCAATCAAGATGGAAATAACATGCAGAATAGAGACTAGAATAGGAATGTGAACGCAGAGGCTTCGGGGGGAAAGAATGGGCCACTGCAATTTTCTGTCTCAGACAATTAAGGAGAAGGAAGTCAAGTCATCGTGGTTCAGATGATAAATTCAGAACTGTTCTTCTGTCAGGTGAAACAAACTTGGAATAGTCAGAACTACAGGTAAGACAGGTATTTCATTTTGAACAAACGGTCAGAAGAACTACAATTTTAGCTAAGTCAATAGAAAAGACAGCTATGTGCTGAGGTAGAAAAACTGAAAAATCCCTTCTTTTACTATCCTAATCCTCTACTGCCCCTTCCTGCAACTCAGCTTTGTAGATCTACTGTTAAGGACAGCAAGAACAAGAAACAGAAAATGTGTTCTCATCAGTTTTTAGTTTTATTTTACAATAAAGAACTTTTCTGGTTAGAATGAATGATTTTTTTTTAAACATTAGACATTTAAAAAGCAACTGGATTTTGACAAAATAAAGGTACTTTCACTATTCCTGACATACCTAACACAAATAAAGGGGGGATGCAGGTAACCTGGGCTGTTGGCATCTGAAGGTTTTAAGTTTGTCAACCACAGGAGTCAAGGTGACTCCCACCCAGCTGCAATAGCCATTCTGGCGGGTTTCTGTTCTCTCTCATTTTGTTATGTCAATGGTGAGAGCAAAAAAAAAGCAGAAATACCTCCTGTCAGGTATAAACCAGCACCACTTGAATAAGAAATAACCTGGTGACTTCTAGTAACTCTAGTTTGCCCTACTTTCATGAGGTAGAGCAGCTGCATTATACTGATATGCATATTAACTGGCTAAGAATACTCTCAGCTCAGCTGACTGCAAAGCAGGATTTCAGTAGGAACAGCCAAGTTCCTCCAGGAGATTTGCCTCAGTATGGCAGGAAGCATCTATATGAAAGAGATGAAAACTGACTTTCCCTCTAATTCACTCCCCTGGTTACTGTAGGCTACAGATAGATAAGTGAATGATTAATCAAGTCCTTACACAACTCTTGACAAAATTTCTCAAAGTACCTTCTCATAGTCAGCTTTAATCAGAATTGTCTTACTGCTACTGTTCTTTTTTCCATCATTCTTTTTGTGAAGAGGAAGCTGGGATTCAGAACTCTCCTGGTTTTTTCCCAAGAAATAAATCTTTTGATCTGCCTGACACAGCAGGGAAATATCATTAAACTATGCCTAAGCAGAGCATTCATTATGGATAGCTGTGAAGTGTTAGTCTGTGATTATCTGAAAGTACTCCATAATTTTAGTACCTTGTTTTTTCCTTAACAGTATCTCTCTAATAAAATGAAAGTACTGTCTGTAATATGAAAACAACACCGTAACAAATCTCTCAACCATGTACGAAAAAGCCTACCCAGAACATATGGACAGATTTAAACTAATTTCTTGCCTTTTCCTTATGAGTATAGAGTGCCAAAGTAAAGACTGTATCTTTTGTTTGAAATACCTGGGAAGAATCAATATTCATGGACGTCAATTTTAAATGCTAATAATCTCCCTTCCTGAATAATGTAGAACCTGAACTTGCAGATTTTTAAAATTCTTATGACCTCTAAAACCTATGTTGAAACATGCTTCAGGATGAAACCTGAAACTTCTATGCATGTAGCAGACTCATAGTACAGCCCAGTGTATTGGATTCTGAACAACTGACTTGTAACTATTTTTTCAAGGATATTTCAGCACAGCAGAATTACGAAGGTGACAAGAAAAAGTGTAATAATAAAATTCTTCAGCGTTTTCCTTGACCATCAGGGGGAAAGAAGACGTAACAGATTTTGTAAGCAATTTTCCAGGATATGAGGTGTCTTACCTGAACACCTCTTTCAAGGAGGGACAGGACGGACAGAGTGCAGGTTGCTCCACAGGGGATGGAGATCCAAAAGACAAGGGCAAAACCGAGGCAGGCAGGGGCAGTGGTCATAATCCCATGGTACCTGAACAAGGGGAGGAGAACTGGTTGTGTTGTTTTACCCAATAGCTCACTGATCGCCACACAGGTCTGTAATAATGAAGTAGGTCCAAGGACAAGCCCAGTTGTCAGGTCAGCAAGGCAAGGCTGGGATCAGCAAAGAGCAAGGCTGCACTCAGGCACAGGTACAGCATAGCTCAGGGAAAGAGGAAAAGCCAAGGGCCTCGGCTTCAGTGCAGCTCCTAAGCTGAGATGCAAAACCTCAGCCACGGCTTCTGATGGCTCTTTCTCACACTGCACCTTTCATAGTGGTCAGATCCAAGGTAACTTGGCTGCACGGTATCAGAGCTAGTTTTGAGCCACAATTTAAACTTAATTATTAACTAAAAGTCCTCACTGCAAATTCTTTCTAGACCAAGGTTTATATCAGATTCTTTTCTGCACCATTTTAAGCAGAAGTTCTGCAAGATTCGTCAGTTCTTCCCATTTCTGTGCCCTCTTAAAAGTGGACTGGTTGAGGTTACTGCATGCTCAGTATCCTCAATAAAAATGTGTAATTGCCTTTTTTAACCTATTTGCCCTGATTCCAGCCATTGCTGCTTAATAAACCTACTTTTTCAACCCTTAAAAACCTAAAATTCCATTGACAACTAAATCTGAAAGTGTAAGTGATCTCCACATCAGATTGCTCTCTCACTCTTTCCCTGAATCCTCTGATTTCTAAGGGAAACCTTTCTGTGAAGGTTTTTTCTTTGTCTCTAGGAACTGTGCTTATTAAGACCTAGCAGTTTCTAAAGCATTCTTGAATTATGAAGGCTTTTCCAACAATTTTCCTTCTTGCTTTTGCTGAAGGCATTAGAACAATTTGATCCCAAATATGTCTTTTTATAAAATAATATTTATATAAAATCTTCTTTGTTAAAAAAAATAATAAGTGTGGTCTTTCTAGTACAGGTGAATGTACTAACAACTATCCTCAGCATTTGCTTACTTTCTTAAAATCCAGGCCTAGAACTTACCTAGTTCTAGGTAAAACAAATCCAGCATCTATTTCCTACAAACAAATCCTGAATCTATTTCCTACTATCAACTTTTCTGTCATGTCCTAATTACGTACCTCAACTCTAAAATGGCACTTCTGTTCACTAATTTGAAAAACAAATACTATTGCATCAAGAATAAGTTAAGTACAGAATATATGCTTTGTGACATAATTTCCAATAGTCTATAGCTTCCTAGGTTTAATTAATTTAAAGATTTGAGAGTCTTAGTTCTACTGTTTGAAGGTGGCTTGAAAGATATTTTTGTTACCAAATCTACTATGCACACAAAATAAGGTAAGTGCTTCCACCCATACCTGCTAGTAACTATGCAACAGCGTTTAGCTGTTACCTGTACTAAACCCACAATTTTTACTGTTATACTGAATCTAATTCTTAGAATATGATTATATACAGGGAAAAAAGTATCAGGTTTATTTCCATGCTTGTTGATGCTGAGGCTTTTATGTAACTTTACCATCACTATAATTTTTTAATCTCTTCATGGGAAATCTAAGATTTTGTTTGTCTAAGGCCTTTTTAGTCAAATATCCTGCTCTCTGGAAGAGCTTTTTCTCCAACTTTCTCCTCCTTCTGAATTGCGTTCTATCTAAACTTATCCCTAAGAATGGAAAAAAGCTGGCAGGCTACAGATAATAAAAGTTACAGCTGCCACCATACCTACTGCTCTTCCTGCAAAGCTAAATTTCTGTGTAACTCTTCCTGATTTAAGGGGGTTCTGATAGGCATGACATTCTACTGTCATTTTCTGCCGGAGCCGGAGTTTTGCAGACTCAACTCAGATCAATGTGATCAAATGCTGAGCTCGTTTATTGAAACACACACACAGCTTATACAGGTTTCTATATCAGTGCACGAGTTACATTACATTGCTATTGGGTAGATGCTCTGTTCACCCGCCTTACATGTGCCTCACTATTGCTAATAATTGGTTGAGGCTACACAGTCACGTCGTTCCTTTTTAAGGCAGTTGTTAACATTCTTGCAGTTTCTTATCTCATGGAATTTCTAACAAGCTCCTGTTCTCACAGACATCTGCTCTCCTGTTACTGCATACTGATGCGTCTCTGCTAGCTTCCCCAGGCCTGATTATATGGGGGTCAGAAATAAATCTGGATGAGCCACGAAACCTACTCCTCTCAAAATGCCTTGCTACAATTTTCCAAGCCAAAACAACTGTATGTGCTGTTTTATTGGTTCTGGGCCAGACAATGACAGCACAGACCTCAGCAAACAGGTACGTCAGTCATCTTAAAGCAAAGAGCAGAACCAGATACTGGAAAGAAACACTTGTTCCTCTTTGGAAGACAAAGCGTCCTGTGTCGCTAAGTTTGCATAGGTCTAATTCTTGCTTTGTACATATAATTTCACCTAAGAAGTGCGTTCTGGGAAACTCATGACATAAGGTAGCAAACTATAAAGATAGTATGCCTTGTTCCAATCACAAGGGAATATTCATTTGAAATATCAAACTGTGGTGGTTAGAATCTATTATTTTTATAACAAACAGCATATAAGACTAAACAATTATTCTGTGGCCTTATTAACATTCCATTAGTCCAGGTTTTTCCATGCTCATTCTCTCAGCCTTCCTACGCAGCTGAGCTTTTATTATAAATTATAATTGACATTTGCTAGTCGTGTAATTGCTGACTTTTGCTATAGCAAGTATATTCTTTATCAGCAGTTTAAATCCCTTCAGAATTCTTTCTGAGAACAATGATTCTGACAGTTACCACACTCCTTAACACATCAGGAATCATAACACTTTAGAAAAAAAGATGCATACATATTGCCCTTGGTCCATACAATTATTGCTGCCATCTACAGTTCAAAAGCACGACATTTTATGAGATCGATTTTGTTCTCTGACTCTTAAGTACCTTTTCACCACAAAAATATTCCTTCTAAGTGACTATCAATCCTATTTCTAGCATGAGCCACCTTTTTTGTGACCTAAAGATCTTATGGTCACTTTGTTTTCCAGTAAAACATGAGAAAGTTGGAAACAAGACAGCCTGAGGAACAGTTTTAAAAAACCATGAAGCTTTGCTCTGACAGAGATCCCTAGCCATTATGATAACACAGGTTTTACATGCATAATTCCATGTGTTAAAGAAAACTAGACACATACTACCACACCTTTCGACTTATGCCAGTCTTCTGAAATCTACTGTTTAGGTCATTTCAGTTGCTGCTGGTTTGTTTTCTTTAATTAAACCCTGAAGCACTGAGATAACAACGTAACAAACCTTCATCAGAACTCAAACAGAATTAAATTCAAAGCAATGTTATAAAAGCATTAAGGCCACAACACCAAGCACTCAAAAGTTAGTTAAATTCTGGAATTAGAATTCTCTATGCAAATGTAATTTAATTTCTTTGTGGATTATAAAAGTAAAAAAACCCTTTTATTCAGTAACAGTGAAGAAGCCTTTGATGGAATCAAAGCCCAGTTTTCCTGGGTGTTATTTCAATGCTTTGAACATTAAATAACTTTCTTCCAGCCACCTTTTACTTTGTTCTTTTAAAATTTTATAACTTTCATATAGCAAGGAGTTCTATGTGTAATTAAAGACTTTATTACAATGCAAATGTACATGAGGAACAAGTATGGGATTTAGGAAATCAGCAAATGAATGATTGAGGCCTGCACAGTTGGTGCAGCAGTGTATCAAACTTCCTAGTACATGTTGTTGGTATGGAACAGTTCCTGGTTAAACACGACTGGTTCTTCAAGGTGTGATTAAAATCTGAATTTCCTGAAAGCAAAAGCTGATCAGATTCTGACCAGAAAATGGCAAATCAACTACCTGTCTGGGCTTTGAATTTTGAGTTCGAATTTAATATTGTGGCTGTTGGGGTTTTCCACCTTTGCATTCAGAGTCATGTTTGAAGTAGTAAATATTACTGATTAAGTGGCAGTTGACCCATATTATTTATTTTAATGCTCTACAGTCAAAAAAGATTAAACACCATGTGACTATCGCTCAGACACTAGCTTCAACAGTTGTTTTTTTTTTTAAAAAAAAGGGGTTTAGTCTGGTTTCCTAAGGAAATGAGCACATGCAATAACGTGGTGGTCGTGCATCAGTCCCTCCCTAGTAATTTTGACCTATTTAACCAACTCAAAGTCAACAAAGGAATGGAGATCAGAGAGACAGGTCTTTTGCAAGGTTTGCAAAAATCAATAGGTGGGTGGCAGAGAAGCGTGCTCATTGCCTCTTTTGAAGGAGGAAGTAGAGAGAATTCAGCTTTATCCTCTCTGTTCAGCTGGCCTAGCAGGAGACAACAGGAGCTCTTCCCTGAGCACATCTGTACGTGGCAGCAGCAGCTAGCACTGCTCTCGCCCGGATGGAAAACCAAAGGAAGGCAGATGAAGGACAGATGGGTTTGGGGTGTTGGGGGGGGGGGGGCAGGGGTGTGTCTAGGGGATACAGCAGGAAACGAATGTGTGTGAATATAGGACTTGAAAATATCAGGCTTAGGCCTTTCCCTTGTTAATAGAGCTATTTGTTATAATATGAAAATGTATTAATGTCCTGTTTGAAAAAATTGAACTGTTTTGCTCGGATACCCACCCAAAATTAACTCTGACGGAAACCAAGTTTGAAACCAGTCTTTTTAGCCTAAAACTGAAGCAATAAAGAACTGGGATCAGTTAAAATAGGAGTAACCATAGGAACAAAGTGCCTACCTTCACTAGCTCTCACTGTATAGCAGAACAAAAAGAATATAGCTTATTCTCAAGTCATGAGGAAAATGTTTGTTTTACAGAGGCACACAGGAACTTGGGTTAACCAGAGCTGGGAAACAGATGGTTTGGTATGAGATTACTTTCTCCTGGTGCACTTGTCAAACCATTTTGACAAAAGAAATTAAGTCTGCTTTAGAAGACTGCTTTTGAAAGCTGAGTAACACAATCACAAAAAAAGAAACAGGCTGGTGACTGCTACATTAGACAGTATAATCCTGCAGACATATGGAAAACCTTCCATAGGTTTTCACATGTTTAAAATTACATACATCCCTAAGTCTGAATGACTAAATCCACATTAATCAAGAGATTAGAAAGGAAAAGATTTTCTTAAATAATCTTAAACGTTTTGATAAAAGTGACACTCTTAAAATTCTGAATATCTCAAAAAGAGTGCACACGTAATTTTAGTGGGATATTACTGGGAAAAAATGCTTGGACAGATTTATACTATATCAGGACTATGTTTCATTTAAGAAAAACATGGAAGTTACATCATTATGCTTGGGTATAACTGCCACACTTTATTAGGACAGTGGTAAAAAGCCATTAAGCTGCTTTATGGAAGCAGACAATGAAGGCAGTTGTAGGACCATTGAAATCATAGTCACTATGTGAAGAAAGGAACATGTCACACTCAAGAAAGAATTTTGGTGCAACCTATTTTGTAGAACCGTATGTCTTTGAGAGAAAGGAAAAGAAATGCATTGAGAAGCACCACAAAAACAGGTTTGAAGGAGATATAGAAAACAACCAGCCAGCATTATGCACCAAAAAGGTGACACTGACATAAGTGCAGAACTTTCTAGGTCAAGTGTTGGCTGAAATCCAGCTTTTTCCAAGGCTTAGAACTGTGAGCAAATAACCTCTTACCATCTGATTTCTCCTGTGTGCTGAGCAGCGCTCATCTATACACTCTCTGATATTATTGTTGACACCACAATTAATTTTTCCTTCCAATTAAAGTAACCCACGGGACCCTTTCTTTTGGCCAACTGCTTGGGTCAGAGCTGTAACACCACTGTTTACAAGGGCAGAGTCCTGTAGGTCATTGCACCAATGCAAATCCTGATCCAGTTACTGCAGAAACTGCAATGAAACAAGCTGTAATTTTAAGTCCTTGATGGGTTCTATGTGAAGTCTTACATGCATACATAACATTTGTCCTTGTCAGATACTGGGAAATACTGAAAAATCCCTGAAAGACATAATGCTGCAAGAAGATCAAGCCTGTAGGCCCCAACTTGATCAGCTTTGTTTGTCTAGGTCTAACTGCAGGATAGCGGCTGCCTAGAATGTTAAATTCAACGTAAAGTTCTTAGGTTGAATGCATTAATGGACCTTTGTATTGTAATACCTAATTCACAGGGCACGCACCCTATTGTAACTTAGGGTGCTTAAGTGGAAGAAGGGCAGATTTGGCATACAAAAAATTGATTCCCAGAGTTAGTGACATATTGAACTATCAGGAGTGCATCTAAGAGCCAGCAGAAAATGCCAAGAATTTGCACCCAGGATGAATTTTTGCTACAGAAATAGCAGCCTTTTTATTCCTCAAATAAATAGCTATGCTTTAGAGCTGGGAGATTGCCTAGATTCCTCCTTACATCAGTGAACAGTTGCAACATACAGCTTCACTTAGTATTTATATCCCAAAAAGTGGATCAGCTCCAAGAAGAGTTTTAGAAGCCTGGCTGGGAACACGTGTGATAGGGATCATTCTCCTGAGACACAGAAGACCTGCATTTACCTCCCTGCTCCCAAGCAGGTCGTTCAGGATGTAACACCCCTGCTAAATGCCATAATCACAGAACTAGTGGGTACAACGAGATGTGTACTTTATGCAAGATGTATAAATGCATGCATAAAGAAGTCGGTACCTACGTCCTTTGAACATCAACTGAGATTTCCCACAGATTAGATGACAAAGGCCATGTTCAGGCTGAGAATCCCTGCGGGTTTAAGGCTTTGGGTTGTTAACACATTGAGCAGCATTGGCATCAGTCTCACATCTACTATTAGCAGTTAAATCCTTAAGTAACTACCTAGCTACCTAAGTCTTGGATTTGATCCCTTGACTCTTTGTCCCGAACAAATACACAGACACAGAGGGGCAGTTTTGTTCAACTTGCAGACCGATACTCGCTGTGCAAGAACCGATTTTGTTTGCCCTGACCAGGCGAAACGCTTTGCCCAGAGACATGATTCATCCAGCTACGCCTGGCAGAGCAGACGGGCCCTGCTCAGAGAGCAGGGCAGGGACGCGTCTCCTGGCCCTCCCGCAGCCTGCCCATCCCGCCCCGCAGCCCCGGCCTGAGAGGGAAGCGGAGCAGCAGGCACCTGCGGAACCGGCCTGCAGGGAGCCGCCCGGCGCCGGAGGGCACAGCCCGCCCGCCACCGCTACGAAGGGAGACGAGGGAGCTGAGAGGAGACAGGGTGGCTCCTGCCCCGCACCCCGACTCCCGGCCTTCTCCCCGCGGGAGAGGGCGGGGGCGCCCCGCGTTTTCTAGGCCCTTCTCAGCAGCGCAGCAGGACGCAGCCGCGGCTCTAAGGCCGCCCCGCCCGCTTCTAGGACGTTCTAAGAGGCTCAAGGCAGGGAATGATGTCACCCGCCGCTTGCGCAATCCCCCCGGACCCCTCCCCTCAGCGCCGCGCGCGCGCCCAACCACCAACCCCCCCACCCCCGGCGGCCACCGCGCATGCGCCTCCCTCCCCCCTCCTCCCCGGCCGAGTCGACGGTTGGACAATCGGGGAGCGCGCGCGCGCTCATTCAGCCGGCGGCACATGCGCAGAGTGGCGATTGACGCACGGGAACAAGCCTGCGCGAGACTAGCGCTCGATCGCAGGCGGCTACCATTGGCTGCGAGCGGCCCGGCCCCGCCCCTTACCGGCGTGGCCGGGAGTCTCCGCCCCCGCCCCCCCATCGCCCCCCACCGCCGCACCGCCCCCTCCCCCGTGCTTGTCAGTGAAGGTTCCCGATGGTTCTGGAAGGAGGCGGCGCCGGGCGTATATAAACCAAGCGGCCGGCGGGGAGCGCGCACTAGTGAAGGCACAGCCGTGCGGTTAGAGCGCGTTCGCATCGTCAGTGAGGAGACCAGCAGCCCATCCCCCTGCAAAGGTGAGCGGGGCAGGCGGCTGCGGCGGTAGCTGCTCACGCACAAGCGGTGCCTCCGTGGAGGGAGAGATCTACTTTCAGATCGCCGCGGGTGCGGAGTGCCTCCGCGTGGTGCTGGCCGTGCGGCTGCGGCGGCGGCGGTGGGGGGGGTTGGCAGGGATCCGCGTGGTGCCTTTTTTTCATCCCGTTTCCGTCCCGGTTAAGGCTGAACGGTGCGGGGACTGGAAGCCCGGGTACGGCTCAACGGGAGTGAGGTACTGATACCTCCCAAGCCCGCATAATGCAATAATTCGTATTTTTTCATAAAGGCAGAGGGCGGAAAGCCGGCCGGCAGATGCTGCTTCATATGGGGAGGGGTTTCTCCCGCCGGCAGCGCTGGGGAAGGGAGGCGTGGGTGGCGGGCGCAGCAGGCTGGCGCCCTTGTCGCGGGGTATACCGTAAAGGCTAGCGCTTCTTTCGCAGCAGGGTGTGTGTGGGGGGGAGAGGCAGCACACCTTGCTGCGAAGGGGGTAGTTGCGGGGGAGAGGGCGGGCAGCGAGGGCGAGCTTTGCGCTCAATGAATGGGCGCCCGGCCATGAGAGAGCAAGATGGAGGCAGCGTGGCATGGCGGGAGGCTCTGGGGGGAAGGCGGCTGAGGCACGCGTGGGGAAGGAGCGGAGCGGGGGAAGGGGCTGCTGGGCAGTGCACTCGGGGGGCGGGGGCGGTGATGAGGGCTGCGCGCGCGGCGCGGGTGCCGGCAGGAGGGGGCGGGGGAGGGAGGGGGCGGGCGGGGAAGGCTCTGGCAGCTTCTAGAATCTTTCATGCTTCCGCGGAGAGCCTGCAGGGGGCGCTGCGCGGCGCCGCGCGGGGAGGCGCTCCGCCCAGAGGCTCCGGAGCAGCTTAGGGGGCGCTGGGAGCCGCGCCTGGTGCAGCTGCCCGGTGAATTCCGCTAGTTCTGGTTCGTTAGCGCAGTGGTTAAGGATTGCAGTGTTGCACTCGGTCTCCATCCGTTCTCTCGCCATACACGCGGGAGGGTTGGGAAAGGTTTTCCTTTTTCAGAGCCTGTCGTGCCGGGGCTGTGAGTCACGCAGAGGGATAGGGCCTATATATAGGTACATATATGTCCAGGCGGCAAGGGGCCGGCCAGGCTCCGACACAGTAACAAGTCCGGCGAGGCCGTACTGACTGGCACATACGCCGCGGTTGTGGATAGTGTCTGCATCTGAAGGCAATGGTTGCATGAGGTGGGTGGGAGAAAAGGAAAGTACTCTTCAGCAGATAAGCTCTGTGAGAGCCGACGACAGGAATGCAACTGGGAATGCCGCGATAAGTTCCCAGTTGCGTTTTTCTTTCCTGTAATGCTTGCTTGGTTCGTGGCAGGGGGAAGTAGGGATTGTACGTTAATTCGTCATGGATGGGAGAGGGAAAGCTCTGTGTTAGCCTAAGTGGTGCACGCGAAAGTAATCTTTGTAGGAAATAAGTCAGGGGAGGAGTGCTGCTATAGTGCTGGTTTTTAAAGCGCATAGTTCAATACCTTTATTTTTGAGTGTAATTGGTGCTGCCTGCACCAAGCTGGTGGAACGGTATTTAAACTCCCTCTCTTTTATAGATGCCGGAAGCTGTGCAAACTCAAGACCAACCAATGGAGGAGGAGGTGGAGACCTTTGCCTTCCAGGCTGAGATTGCTCAGTTGATGTCTCTGATCATCAACACTTTCTACTCCAATAAGGAAATCTTTCTGAGGGAGCTGATTTCCAATTCATCAGATGTAAGTACATTAAGTCCTAGATTGGTTTTGTTGTCAGTAAGACAACTGAAATTCTTAGGAATAGTCAGGGAGTGTTAAAGCCTGTCTTTCCTCTTGCAGGCTTTGGACAAGATAAGATACGAGAGCTTGACTGACCCAAGCAAGTTGGATTCTGGAAAGGATCTGAAGATTAACCTGATTCCAAACAAGCATGATCGTACTCTGACAATTGTGGATACAGGCATAGGGATGACCAAAGCCGACCTGGTCAACAACCTTGGTACTATCGCCAAGTCTGGTACCAAGGCTTTCATGGAGGCACTGCAGGCAGGGGCTGATATATCCATGATTGGTCAGTTCGGTGTTGGCTTCTACTCTGCCTACCTGGTTGCAGAAAAGGTGACAGTGATCACCAAGCACAACGATGATGAGCAATACGCTTGGGAGTCATCTGCTGGAGGATCTTTCACGGTCAGACTGGATAATGGTGAGTATTAAAAGTTTTTGCAGTCAGATACCTACTCAATGCTTTGGAAAATACAAAAGTTAAGAGATAAAAGGGGTAGTACTAGTTGTGTCTGATCGAGCACAGGTGCAGCTGCTCTCTAATAGTTCCAGTTTGGGTAACTATTGGTAAGGGATAGATATTCTAGAAGGTAATGCGTCAAGTGAAGGATACTTGAAGCTGTGGAAATAACTTGTAGATTCCTACAGCAGCTCTACGTAAGGAACATAATGACAAATAAACTAAATTGTAAGGGTGTTTCTGTACATAGAAGCTTACATTTCCCCAGTCATGAAGAAATGGCTGAGGAGTATCTTTTCAAAGAAGAGGGAATATTTTACAATCCCCCAAAGCCTAGTCTGTTCCTGCAGAAAGTAAAACCTGTAAACTCTGTTCCAGGTGAACCTTTGGGCCGTGGAACAAAAGTCATCCTGCATCTTAAAGAAGATCAGACTGAATACCTGGAAGAGCGGCGAATCAAGGAGATTGTGAAGAAGCATTCACAGTTCATTGGATACCCAATTACACTCTTTGTATGTATCTTGCTGGGGGTAACCTATTGCCACCTTAAAATGAGTGAGTCTTTGAAATTGAACGAAGAGCAGTCCATGTGTTTTTGTTAAAGTTACTACATGGCTGTAGCTCTATTGAAACTCAGTTATGTTACTTGGCAAAAGTAAAAGGTGTTGTACCAAGCTAGTAATACCACAGTCTCCAAACCATTCAGTATTTACTGCATTCTGATGTATTAGTGGAAATGGCAGTATAATGAAACTAAATGGCATAAACTGCCAAGTAAGCACATAGAGAAAAAAATAGGTGTGTCTTGGCACCCAAAATAGAAGTACTCCTTAGTTGATTCTAGGAGGAAAGTTGACACCGTGTTACTAGATCTGTGTGACCACAGGGATACCCTGGAGCCTCTAAGAGGTATCTAAATTAAACTAATGGTCTCTTGTTAGGTGGAGAAGGAACGTGATAAGGAGGTGAGTGATGATGAGGCTGAGGAAAAGGAAGAGGAAAAAGAAGAGAAAGAGGAGAAGACAGAAGATAAACCAGAGATTGAGGATGTTGGTTCTGATGAGGAAGAGGAAAAGAAGGATGGAGATAAGAAGAAGAAAAAGAAGATTAAGGAGAAGTACATTGATCAGGAAGAGCTCAACAAGACCAAGCCCATTTGGACCAGGAATCCAGATGATATAACAAATGAGGAGTATGGAGAATTCTACAAGAGTCTCACTAATGACTGGGAAGACCACTTGGCTGTCAAAGTAAGTTCTTTCCCTGTGAGCACAATTGGTTTTGCCACTATAGCTGGAAGTTTGGTACACACTGAACTCTGATCCATTATGTCAGATCTCACTCTGATAGGATGCTCTGTATATGGAGTGATGCTGTTACTTGGAATACTTAAACTAGGTGAGGGTGACACTTATTATTCTGGCTATTGGTAGGGATGTGCTTGTAACTAAAAATTCATGCCTGAGTTTATTCTAAATAAAACTGCAGGTAGCTTTCCAGTTTGTAGCTTGACTAAATCCACTGAAAAAGATCACAAAGGTACATGAAATTCTTTGGGTTGTAGTTCAGTTTCAAAAGGCCTTACAGCTAAAAGGGATGAGTGACAAGTAACTGTCCTTTCTGAGTGCCTGCACTGGAAGTGCAGTAAGAATACACATGCTTCATGAAGCTCCCTATATAATACAGGGAACTGAAGAGGTTGCCTATGTTGGTTTACTTGCTGAACAGAACTTAGACTTAATGTGGTTGTGCCTGGCCAATGCCTTACCTACCATGTTACATTCTCTTGAAATCTCAGGTGGTTACTGTTTGCCTTCTGCATTTGAAGACCTGTTTAAAGGTTTATTGAAGTGAGCAGTACAAACTGAGTAAAATCCTCGTTTTGCTTTTTCCTCCAGCACTTCTCTGTGGAAGGACAGCTGGAATTCAGAGCTCTCCTGTTTGTCCCACGGCGTGCACCCTTCGATCTGTTTGAAAACAGGAAGAAGAAGAACAACATCAAGCTGTATGTACGCAGGGTCTTCATCATGGACAACTGTGAGGAGCTGATCCCTGAATATCTGAGTGAGTATATTTAGAGGGAAAGAGTCTCTAAATATTTTACTAAGGGAAAATGCTTAGAAACTTTGTACCCTTTCTATATATATAAACTAATCTGGGAGGGGGAAGACCTAATCAAGAAGTAGCTGAACAATGAAAGATTAAGATAGCTTGTGTTCTATAGAATTCTGTAGAAAAACAATCTTTAAAGGGCAAAGCCATGTAGGTAGTAATTTTTAATCTTGGTTTGTTTGAGCCCTGGAAAGCTAACAACTCAAATCTTTTGTCCTCCAGATTTCATGAGAGGCGTGGTGGACTCTGAGGATTTACCTCTGAATATTTCCCGTGAAATGCTGCAACAAAGCAAGATCCTGAAAGTGATCCGGAAGAACTTGGTGAAGAAGTGCTTAGAGCTTTTCACTGAGCTGGCTGAAGACAAGGAGAACTACAAGAAGTTCTATGAGCAGTTCTCCAAGAACATCAAGGTTGGTAGTCTCTCTGCTTAATGTACTGACTACAGAAGCTCCAGACTTCAGTTTGGCCTGACACAGTAAACCACCATGATTTAGTATTCATTCACAGGAATTACACTGTATTCTTTCTGTTTGTGTAGCTTGGGATACATGAGGACTCCCAGAACCGCAAGAAACTCTCAGAATTACTGAGGTATTACACATCTGCATCTGGTGATGAAATGGTGTCTCTGAAGGACTACTGCACTCGGATGAAGGAAAACCAGAAGCATGTCTACTACATCACTGGTGAGTTGTAACAAAAATGAATAATGGATACATATAGGGTGACATTGCTCAGGGTTAGAACAAAAGAACTATGTGAATTTCATAAGCTTGAGAATGTCGTGAAAAACGTCACAATTGCAGGGTAGGTAGATTTTTCTGTTGTGGTCTGTTTACCTGCTCACTAGAACACGAGTTGAGGTGTCAGGTGTTGAAGAAACTAGCATGTCATCAGACAAAAGAACTTCGTGTAACATAGACCAAACCACGCTCTAGGATTTCTGAAATAAGGGGTGCTGCGCAGGGTTACCTATAAAGTAAAATTGTAGCTATGGTTCCTTAATACAATACTATCACAGTGAGGAAAGCAGAATTGGCTACAGACACCAACTTCTCTGCCCTTCGCAACATGCTAGGAGCAGAGTGTGGCTTACAATGTTTGTTAATGTAACTGGCTTCAGTGCTAACTGCTTTGCCAAGAAACTGCACCATTTAAAGTTAGGAGTTCCTCTTCTATTGACTCAATTTGTCTTGAATTTTAACACTCTGTGTTTCTGCTGCCGCCCTTGTTGAAGGTTTGTGAGAACCCACTTGGACTGTCTAGTGCCCCTTGCGCAGCTGGCTTACCCTGTAAGCCCAGAAAGCATGCTTTATAGCGTTTGAGGTGCTTTTCAGGTAGCTTTGTATTCTTGCTTCAGCTAATAATTTGGCCAGGAGTATCTGGATTTTTAAGATAGAGCTGTTGCTCTACATAGTAAAAATTAGGGATAAATAACAAGCTAAATAAGCTAAATGCTGTACAGGTCTCAAGTTTAGCTCTGTGGTAGGAATGAGAAACACAGAACCTGACATTCCAGGAGAAGTAAATCTACCTTAAAACCAGTGAAGTACTCAAAGCTGTGATACCAGTTCAAAAGGGTCAAGTCTCCTTGGGCCAGCTTAATCTTTCAGTTGCCTGTTTTGCCTGGTTGTGCCCATTTTTTCTCTCCGTACATGGAGCCTTGTTGAAGTGTTGCATAAGCTCTTCAGAAAATGAAAGAGTTGCTGCATTAACAGTACTGCTGGTCAAACTACAACTGTAGCATTCCTCTCCCAGGTGAAACAAAAGATCAGGTGGCCAACTCTGCTTTTGTGGAGCGTCTTCGCAAACATGGCCTGGAAGTGATCTACATGATTGAGCCTATTGATGAATACTGTGTGCAGCAGCTGAAGGAATTTGAAGGCAAGACCCTGGTTTCTGTAACAAAAGAGGGTCTGGAGCTTCCAGAAGATGAGGAAGAGAAAAAGAAGCAGGAGGAAAAGAAAGCCAAGTTTGAAAACCTCTGCAAAATAATGAAAGACATCCTTGAAAAGAAAGTAGAAAAGGTAATTTAGTGATAGTGTGTATGTAACGAAGGTGTTTATTGATCTGAAAGGAAGTTGCTGCAGTTAAGGCTCATATAACAATGTTACAATGGCCTTTCCTGAAAGAGGTACAAAAATCCTTGAAAGTTGCAGCTTTATAGATACAAGGAGTCATTGGTTTTGGTTTTTAGGGAAGCGAACTGATTCTGTGAAGTTGCTGTTGCAAATTCTTAGGCTGTCTCATGAGTTCTACATCTTCATGACACAGCAGCATTTGAGTTGAACCTTGGTTAAGTCAGTGGGGATAGAAAATGAAGTGTATCTGTTCAGGCAGAAGTTTGTAATGCAGTGTTACGTTTGCTTTCCTAGGTTGTTGTGTCCAATCGTTTAGTTACTTCTCCATGCTGTATTGTCACAAGTACATATGGCTGGACTGCCAATATGGAGAGGATCATGAAAGCCCAGGCGTTACGAGATAACTCCACAATGGGATACATGGCAGCAAAGAAACACCTGGAGATTAATCCTGATCATTCCATCATTGAAACACTGAGGCAGAAGGCAGAGGCTGATAAGAATGACAAGTCTGTGAAGGATCTTGTCATCTTGCTGTATGAGACAGCACTTCTGTCCTCTGGCTTCAGTTTAGAAGATCCTCAGACGCATGCCAACCGCATTTATAGAATGATCAAACTTGGCCTGGGTGAGTGAGCAATCTGTCCTGTCTCCAGTAAACTTGGGGTGTGGTTGTGTTTGCAGGGTATGGTGTGTTCAGGTTTCTTTGTACTTGTGGGAAAGGGGGAATGCTCAGACATGGCAAAGGAGAAGAAAGCTGAGTTCTGGTATTTGGCACTAATTGTACATGTGTTCCCTGAATAGGCATAGATGAGGATGATACTGCTGCAGAAGAAGCCAGCCCAGCGGTTACTGAGGAGATGCCACCTCTTGAAGGAGATGATGACACATCACGCATGGAGGAGGTGGATTAAAACCGTTTACAGGAACTCATGAATGTTTCCTTGGCTAATACGAATAAGTTATATTTTGTATATTATGAATGTTACCTGCCAAAAAAAAAATCTTTGACACTTTGTCTGCATTCCCTCTTTATATTTATTTTCAAAGATGTTATACCTTTATTTTTGTTACATTGCTTTTTCAGCTGATGTGAGATACAAATGCCAGTGAGGGAATATTTTCTTTAACACTGTACAACCCTAAACAGGCAAGTTGAGGAGTAGTTATTTTTGTCTGTATTAGCTGGTTGCAGGTGGCAGGGTTTTTGACTTATTCTTAATTGCCAGAAATGTGGGAAAGAAGTAACAAAGATGGTATGACATCAGGATGTTCAAGTTTGTTTAGTGTTACACAGCTCTTCAACTCTACATATGTCTAACATACAGTACCTAGTAACTAGGTATCTAGGAGAGCTGAAATACTTGGGGAAGCTTTAACCCTTTTGCTCCTAACAAGGTCTTGATGTTTAAAGTTGTTTTTTATACTGTTTAAGGATTCTGGATTGCACTCTATCATAGAATAGAATCCACTGTAAATCTCTATTGTGACTTATGCAACTCTGCATGTACAGTTCAAACCTAGAACTGTAAGAATAAAGTGTTAAGAATGAGGTGTGTCACTGACTTGTCTGTAAACATGGGAAACAAAACAACCTATTGTGTAAGTTGCTGCTTTGAATCTTGAGTGCTAGCTGCTGTCCTGTTACACTGGTAATAACTCCAGTGTGCTCTGCAGTGCCACTAAAAGCCACTACCACAGAAAGGTAGAAAAGTAGTTCTCAAAGATGTTCAGTCTCTGAAGAAGGTACTACTTGTATCATGTTCAACGTGTTGATAACTTGGAGCAATTTTTTTCAGACCAGGCAAGTGGAGCTAGGCTTCTAAAGCTGTGGCCCTGAGTTGAGTGTCAAGTCATTAAAGTGTTACATGTGAAGTTTGGTAGTTGGCATTGCACCCATACATACAGACTTTTCAGGTGACCAGGGGGTGCTGCTCCTTGGCCTTACTCTGAAAGGGAGTAGGAAAAAGAATCTAGAGATGTTAGTGGCCAGATGCAGCAACTTCCCCTGCCCTGCTCACCACTTCTAACAGAAGGTCTTGCACTTAAAAAGTTGAATAAACTTGGGATGAGGGGATAGGGATGAGTTCTGAGTATCTTGCCCCTCTCAAAGTCTTGATTTTGGCCTCTTTACACTTAAGCTTACCTGTTCTATGACCTGACACCTGGGCTCGTGTTCCTCAATATAACATTTACATATGACAAAAGTTGGCTTTTGCAATACAGTGAAAGGACCAGTTTTGCTTCTGGTTATCTAAATGAGCTTTCTGCAAGCTTTCAAGGTGTAGGGTACTCTGAATACTGTTCCGTAAGATGGTGAGATGGATATGTTCTGTGGTTATTCAAGAGGCCTTTGGCAGTCACCTCAAACTGACAATTGCTAGGCTTGCAAGTGCACTATGAATCCTACTTCTGAACGCAAAAGTTAGGCATGAAAATCAAATGAGTCAGTGCTGCTTACTGAGCTCCTGAAGGCTTTTGTGTGCAGAAACTTGGTTCTGTGTATTTCAGATCACAGGTGTACATCACAGTACCCTACCCTAATCATGGGATACTGTAGTAGTAGCTAAGGTAGAAGGTGGGTATCCGATTCCTTTGGTTCACAGTATGACAAGATGCGTGTCAATAACAGCTGTCTGCCCTGCCATATGTCCAAGGTGCCAGAAAGCTTAGTCCAGCTCTCAGTGGCCACAGGAATTACATTGTGGCACCTATAAACTAGCTTGTACCAGGCTGATGGGCACGGGGCATTAGTCTTGCCTCTCATTCTGTATTATGACATACAAACAGTCCAAAGTCCTTTGAAATCACAAAGGCTGCAGAAGAGGTTTGGGCTTGTCACAGTCATGTTAGGGAATGGTAGAAGCCAGGTGAGCATAAGCACAGTGTCAGAACATGGAAATAGCTCTCCTGAGGGGTGAGCTGTGAGATGAGGCTTCCCTTACATCCCAGTGGGAGCCTAGGCGAGATCTGGCATGCTGCTAGGATGAGGCAGCTGCATTCTGATGCTCCCTTGTGCCATAGCAACAAGCACACTGTTGCTATAGTACCCTTGGCGACAAAGCAGAGGCAGTCTTCTGACTTGTGAAAGAGTTGCCCAGTTAAAGTGCGTGTTTGTTAGTACTGACCTGCAGTATGGTGCGTGGATGATGGAAGCTGTGATGAGAAGGTGAAGCCCTGGTGGTGCTCAAATGTTGGAAGCAGTCAGGTTGAGGGATTTCAGTCAGCTTCATGTAATTCTCCAATGTCTTGCTGGCAATAATTCTTACATGGTAGTGTTACACCAAATCTAAAGACATAAAAGCAGATGGATTCTAAGTTCTATGTGTCTTGTCACAAAAATACCTTTAATGACACCTTTAGAATTCTAATTTAAAACGTGAAATATTTTCTATTCAGTGCATTGAGATCTAAAATTCATAGACACCTTTCTAGTTGGTCAGTGAAGCTCAAGTCTGGCTCCTTTGAAGATTAATTTATCTCTTGGAGAATAATTCAGGTGAAACTTGTAAAAATACTCCAGTATTTCTTGCTGTGAGAACGTATTGGTGTCTGGAGTCTTCTGCCTTACACCAATGAGAGGAAGAGCTTTGATATTGCACCAAGGAGACAACAGCAGGTTTTGCTTTGTCACGGGGATGTGGAGCTCCCCTCATTTTCCAGCTTTTTGCTGAAACAT
This sequence comes from Porphyrio hochstetteri, assembly GCA_020800305.1. NCBI lineage: Eukaryota > Metazoa > Chordata > Aves > Gruiformes > Rallidae > Porphyrio > Porphyrio hochstetteri. The sequence goes on along the minus strand of CM036908.1, from coordinate 59,315,944 downwards.
ATTTTAGGAAGTAAGGACACATAACAATTCTCCATCTTAGGTACCTGTTGTAGCAGTTCACACTAGGAAGTAAGGACACATAACAGTTCCTCAGCTTAGGTACCTGTTGTAGCAGTTGACACTTCTGTTTCTGGAATTTTCTTGCTGCTTTAAGAGTAGGGCAGAGTGTTGCAGAGCACCAGTGGAGTTTAGGAAAGGCTGGGTGTAACAGTAAGAGCTTCATTTTTTTCCCAGTGCTCCCTGTGGTGAGGCATGGGGCTTACAAGGTCATTCCTAAACAGAACCACACACCAAAGTTCAGCGAAGGGTCGGGAACCAACACTGAAATACATTTCTCCTTACTTGAGCTGCTGTGGAGCCAGCCACTGAATAAGTGATGGCAATAAAACTCGTCATGGCCTGGTGTTGCCGTCTTGCCTTATGGTTTAGAGTTTATACTGCTGGCAATTGGAGGAGTCGCTGAAGCTCCTCAGAACATTTTCCTGTTGATGGCAGTTTTTCTGAAGTCACAATCCACCAGGGTTAGGGCATTGGGATGCTGCAGTCAGAAGTACTTGATTCTGCCACTGTCTCTGGAAGGAAGCCTGCTCCTTGTTGGCTGGTTTGAGTTGTTGAATGTTATGAGCTGAAGCGCTGGTCCCCCTGTTGCTCTAGTGAAAGGATCCCACTGTTACGTGCCACACAGTCTAAATCTCAGATGGCAGCAGCATAGAAAAGTAGCTTTTATTGTCCTAGAAATTGCAACTGTCAATTGAACCTGATGAATTTCCAAATGTAACAAGGGAAGGAGCAGAAAAAAATGCGTGGCTAAATTCTGTGAGGAAAGGAAGGAGGGACAACAACATGACACATGGCTGCATTTGGTTTTGACACAAAATATGTTAGAACATGCTATTGACAACCCACATACATAAACGCTGTCGTAGCATCCATGGGCAATGCTGTGTCTTGTCTATGAGATTTTTTTTAGGCATTTTACATTTATTGCATGAAATATGGATTTATTCATGTTCATAAGTTGTATTTCGAGGTCTTAATGTGACAGGAGAAGCCTTGGCAAGTGGATCGGTTCAGATCAAAGTGTAATTTAAGCTTTACTCCTATCAGGCTTTGCTTAATAGTGAGGGCACCCTGACAGAAGAGTGACCTGAATTTCAGATACGTGTGCATGTTTCTGATACCTTGTACATAGTGATCTTGTTTAGATGCTCTTTATCTTCAACAAGCCAAGCCTTACCTACAAAAAAACCTGACTATGTCATGTTGGGCAATGAAAAGCCATTTCAGACAAAGGTTTTGTTTCATGCTGGCAAATTGTATGAAACATTGTATTTTTTTAAAATTAAGGCTAAAAAAAAATGAACCAGTGACTAAAACTTCATCCAGAGCATGGCTGGTCACAGGAGGAGCAGAAGATGTATCAGAGGGACGGTCAGTGTCTTCAGCAGCAGTGGTACGAAGAGGAAGCAGAGACGTGCGTTCTTTCATACCAAGGTGCTCTTTCTGGGGGGTGATAAGGAACAGGAGGGTGCAGGGCAGAGGGTGCTTGGCTTTATGCTGCACAGGTTCTCCCGATTTCAGCCATTAACCAAGTGTTTCAGTAGTAGTGCTTTAACAGACACAGCAGTAGTGCTTTAAAATACACAAGTACGTAAAGTATATTTCAACGCATCTTTTGGGGATTTTTAGCTTTTAAGACTGGTTGCTACTGCTAAGTTTTCTTTCTGTATTAGAAAAAACCATATACTAATTTTTAAAGCAAAATTAAACACTATTTTAATTTTTTTTTCCTGAGGAGAGGCCTTTTCAAGTGCTCTTCCACTTGCTTTTCCTGAAGCAGCACTTCAAAGCTGTTAACAAGCTTCTGTTGCAGAGTAGAAGTTGCCTAGGAAGATGTGTTGAGTGATTTTTGAAATGACTCACAGTGACGGTCTCTCCTGCGAAGTACCACCAGGGGTTGTGCTCTACTTGCTAAAATGCTCTCTAGCGTTCCTGCTTTGCTTTTGCTGTCCGCTGTGGCAGGCAGTTTTGGGCACTGGAATTCTGCAGGAAACCTCCCAGCCAGGAGTGATTCCTTCGGTGGGAAATGGACCTGGCAGCACAGAACTCATCTTGCTCATTTGGAGTCTTTTAGTTTTTAGATGCTTATTGTGGTTTCTCAGAAGATGGATCCTTTCACGTGGACCACAGGATGAAAAGAAGGAATCATCAGAGAGGAATTAAACCTCTACCATTGCACAGCACGCCGAAGGCAGTAAATTTGGGAGACATTGTCCATTTAGAAGATGCACAACTTGTTACACCTGGAAACTCCAGTCTGCCAGTTACAGAGTCCCACAGTGATACTCATATGGAATTGCAAAATGATTTTCAGACACCAATGGAAATAACTTGTAACGAGACAGCTGCTTTTCCATCAGAGCTCGGGCAGTCGTGCAAACCATCTCGGCAATCTACAGCTACTGCAGAGTCCAAATGGTCTCAGATGCTCGAATGCCCTTCACCCATGGAGACTGAGCCATCCAGATCTGTGGGATTTCTGGAGAACCCTAATTACAGCTGCTCAACTATCGGAATGGGGCAGCGACATCTGTGAGCAAAGGGCAAAGGTTTCCAGTTCTGAAATGCACTGGTGGAAAATTAAGAGGAAAAACCCAAACCCTTTCTGTGCCCTGACGTAGGTACAGCTGCAGTAATACTAATAGCAGTATCCACAGAACTTGGTCCTGTCATTAAAGCACTGTGAAATGTCTGAAGTTACCCTGCAGTCCCTTTGTGCTGGGGCTGAAGTTGTGCAGCAGGATGAAGACCTCAGAGTCACTGTGACGGGCAGCACTGCAGGTACAAGGCAGCTCCCCCATGAGTCCAGGCTGAGTGAGTGCAGATGCTTCACTGGGGCCTTTTTGGTCTCTGCTGAGTGTACACATCAAGCTTGCTGTGTGGTCACTGGTGAAAGGGCTGTATGTACATGCTCCTGAGGCGAAGGGACTCTGACAGGCTTGCTAAAGCTTGCTAACCAGAGAAGCAAGAACTCGGCTTAGTCCTCACCCATTCGGCTTCTGTGCTGCCACTCTGAGCAGCAGTGTAACCACAATATTGAACAGAGGAGTCTGAGGCTGCAAACAAGCAGCTGGCTGATGTGTTGTGTTCCACAAGTGGTGCTACTGCATCCCTGGATATTCAGTTGGCATGAAAGCCACTGGAAGTAGCAGCTAAAATAAGCAACAATCACCCCAGAAGCCATGTGCATCTCCAGGCCAGTAAGAACTCCACGTATCAGAAAGAAAATTCAAACACTGCGGTGTGAAGAAGCAGAGAAATTGGCCCAGCAGCCAGACTGCAGCTCATGGGGTGGGTGTGGTGGTGTGTGTCAGCCCTCAGTTCGACTTCAGAGCCTGCTTGCTTCAGAAGGTGCAATTACTGGTGAAACTGAGCTGAGAGGAGGAATGTACAGAGGCCATTTAGGAAAAAAGTAGCACGTCAGTCCCATGGACAAGGGAGCCCATATATTCACACCCTGATTGCCTTCCTTACTGCTTCAGATCCTAATTACAAGACCCCAGTCTTGTACATACAAAGTGGTTGAGAGAATGGTTGCAGCCAAAATGTCTTACTTTTACAGCCTCAAAAGAAAGAAGGGGATGAGGATGCTCCAGGGACATACTTCAGAGCAGCATCAGCCTGTCAAGGAAATCTGTGGGTGACTAAAGAGCTATATGTCATGTAAGGCAAAATTTCTCCTCTCCTGTTTTCATGAAGTGACTTGGAAGTAAAATAGCAATAGTCCAGCCAGTCTTTAAAAACAAAACTCCCTCTCCAAATGTCAGCCTGCCTTCCTGGGAATTAACAATCTGATACAGTGGGATGTTTGGATTTATTTTTGTTTTGACAAAACTCGGTACCATTCATCTTCCCTGGCCAACTGTGACATTCCCAAGGCAGATTAAAGAAACCCAGCATTACACTCCTCCATATTGCAGAAAGGGAAACAAGGTTTAAAAAGGGCTGCAGTGATTTTGCCAAGGTCATTGATTCTGTGTATTTAGACACAAAAGTCAAAACCTGAAGCTGTGTTTTCTAACCTCCAGTTCAGGCCTCCAGATGATGTTGCACTTTGTGTGCAAGAGGAATCTAAGAACCTTAATGACTCCTTATGGTTCCTGTACCATCAAATATCCAGTAGTTTGGATATGGGTCTTCAGGAGTATTTGGAACAGATGCCTCTGAACACAGGACTTGGGAACTCACAGTCTGGAGACACCAAGGATGCTCCTCTGGCTCTCACACCCTTCTGTCATGCATCACAGGGACAAGACTTCATGAAGATAAGAACAGCATAGTATGTAGAAACAGGGGCGAGTACAGGAAGTTAAGGGCTGCCTTTGTTCTCTCTCTTGTTTCTGTGAAGAATTAACAGCCCTATATTAAGGATAACAGGTCCAGTGACACTATCTGAGGGAAGTGTGGGAATTTGTGGGAATGAGGAGACTGCAGGAGCAGTTGTAGTTTGGCCATACTTGCAGTCATATACTGCACTGTATGTACAAGTCCCTGTGAAGTAAAGGATAAAGCCAATTTCTGTTCTAGAAACCACTCTGTTAGTGTCTTTGCTCACAGCCTGGTTTTAATGGGAAGTGGAGTCTAAATGATTTCCTACACTGCTCATAGGCAGAAACACGCAGCAATGAGACAGAGCTTGCAGTTTCTGCAGGTTCTTCTTTCTAGTTTCCCACAGGTCTCAAGCTTAACCAAAATGTGCATTTGGTGGGCTGACCCAAACCAGTTGCAGATCATCTCTGACCTGCACTTGCTTCATCTGCTGAACTTCATTTGGATTAAGTATCTTGTTTTGATTATTCCCTGTTGCAAATGAAGTAAAAGCCCTTTCACCACATTACAGTCCCATCTTGAGTTTTAAAAAACAAGTTTCACGTATGAAAGACACGATTCCTAACGTGTAAATAGCAGAAACGCTACTGGTGCTGGGCTTCACTGCCATACAGCAATTCCACCAGCACTTGAGGATTAAAATTTAGAGACAGGCATTGCCCTCCAAAGGCAACTCACAGTGAGACAGGCCCTCAATTATTAGAAACATCTCTGATTACTCTGAGCCTGTGGATCATCTGTCTTGTCTTTGTTAGCTGTTGGGGGGAGGGGAGAGCAGATGAGCATCCAGAGCCATAGAGCCACTGAGGACAGGTGGGGGCTGTCAGGAGGCAAGGTGCCACTGGTCTAGAAGTAAAGGGAGAAATAAAGCACCAGAAAGTGTGGCCTGGGCTCTTTGGGCAGGGTAAAAAACCTTTTCTATGGAAGGGCTGTAGCTTTAAGGAAAAAGGCTGATCTTGCTTTATCTTGTCCTTCAGAGAGAAGAATTCATTCAGTTCTTTCTAAGAGTTCACGTTCTCCCGTCCCCATGAAGAAGTATTTTCTTGATGGCTTTGGTTTCAGCCCCCTTATCAGCCCCAAACCCACAGCAGATGGCTGCAGAGCTGCACAGGGAGTGCCAAAAGCCCCAGTTCGCCCTGTACGTTTTGCATTCCTTAGGGTGGGAGGGTTGGCTGGAACAAGGTGCCCTTGAGTCAGACCTGGTGCTCTGTGAATCAGTTCCCCATTCCTGGCTCACAGACACAATCTGAAGCTCAACGAAAATCACCCGCATTGACAAGCAGGAGATATTCAAAATTATTCATTAATAATTCAAGATTAACAAAAACTGTCTCCAAAATCTGCTCACAAAGACAGCTGTCCTGCCTGCTCTGCACCGAGAAGCGAGGCACGGCCCTTCCCTGACAGACACAGCCTCTGCTCCAGCTTGAGCTGAGCTCCGCTGGCCCCGGGGCTTTCAGGGGTTTTCCAGCTCGGACAAAGGAGTTCCCCGCAGTTCCTCCTCCAGCGCGTTTCACAGCAGACTATCCCGACTGGAAGTCGTCTGCACTCCAGCTGGGATGGGGGTTCTGTTTGTGAAGAAGGACAGAGGCACACGTGGGGTTCGTTAGACGGGAAGTTAAAAGGTAGAGACTGGGCTGAGCTGCTCAGAGAGGCTCTCACAGCACTGGCCTCCTGTGGGCAGCTGTGGCTAAGGGGAGTGATGACACCTTTCTTAGTGGGAGAAGTGTTTCACCGATGCTCCCATCAGGCCACAAAGCCTGGACTGGGAAATTGGAGCACAAGGTCTGCGTGGGGTCAGGGGCGTTTTGCAGGGCACTAAGGAGAGCAGGGCACTGAGCAGCAGTGCAGTAAATGACCACAGTACATGGCTCAAGGGAGGGTTTCTCTTCTGGAAAGTGGAAAACCAAAATCTACCTCAGAAATCATCATACCTCCACTGCCTGACCCCTGCCTGACAGGTTCCTTGTGCAAACCTGGGCCTGCTCTCAACCTTACAGCCACCCTTGTGTCCCTTCAGAGCAGCAGCTCTCTGCAGCCCCAGACACCCAGCCCTTGTTACCATCTGCTGCCTGTAAAGCATCAGCAGCTAATTTTGAGCAGGCTTTTGTGGGAGAAGTGACCCCCAGCCATGTGTTTGCATTAAAGATGATGATTGTATGTGCTTATTAAACTCAGCTGGTGCTGTGGGCACTAACACAGAGCTTCCCAGCTCCCACCTCAGTGGTGGGAGGTGTTGGGTGGGACTGTTGGTTGTTTGTTGCTCTGTTTGTTTTGAAAGTGGTTGGAAAATCCAGAGAGAGGGAATAACATCAGATGGTTCTGCCTGGGTAGAGAAGGTGAGGCGATGGAAAGGGAGGTGTCTGGGAAGAGGTGTATGTGATGGGCTGTAGCTCAGCTGGTGGCAGAAGCAGAGTGGGAGGTTTGTGAAGTTTGGGAGCTGCTCTTGCTGTCACCTCCCAGGGGGTTGTCCCTTTGTGTTTTCAGAGCAACAGCCCACTCTGGCTCTGGAGCTGCTGGTTTTACTGAGGCTTTTACACTCATTTTAAAATTGCTCTAAACCAATGCCACTGTCTGCATTCTGTGGGAAGACGCAAGAAAGACAGATAAGAAGAAAATAATGTGAAGAGGAGCAATCTGGATAAGTGAAGAGAATTAATTCCTCATTTCCCTACAGAAAGGAGAAAGGGAATGGTGATGTGGCCTTTCAAGGGTCAAATCAGCTTTGTGAAAAATAGGCCTGACTTGTAGTTCTCTGGTAAACTTGAAAACCCACTGTTCCTTGTGTCTTAAGTAGCAAAATTGTTGTTCCTCTTCTTAGGGAGTGATAGCAAGTAAGGGTGGTGGTATTGAAGTTCTCTACATCACGTGTGGTGGATTGTAAGTGATGGTAAGAGGTGCTTGGAAGGCATCATGTGTCCCTCCAACAGCCAGGAGATGGTCTGTGGCAGCGAATGGCAGGAGGAAACATCTGTGAACGTCCTGGTCTGGCTGCCTCCAGAGGGGACAGGGGTTTTCCCCTTGGCTGAGGACTCCCTCTGGTCAGTCTGAAGGTTTCATGAATGACATGGGGCTACAGAAAATAAATGGGTGAGGGCAAAGGGGGAGCATTACCCCTCTGGCCACAGGCCTGGTGAGCTCCAGTGCAGATGCACGTGTGTGTCTGTGAATACCTGTGCTTAATGTGTATATGTGCTTAGAGGGGTGTAACACCATGGGGACTCCAGCTGCCATGGCAGTTTGTGCTGCAGCCCTCCACTCTGCTGGCTCTGATGAACACCCCGTGAAGAGCAGCGTGGAGCCCCAGCAGCAGCACCAAATGCTTTCTCAGGGCTTCTCTCTCTTTCCTTGCTTTGCTCCCCTCTCTTTCGAGAGAGCAGTGCCTGTGGGGAGCTGAGCGGGGGGGTGTGTGTGTGTGATGCACAGGTGGGGCAGTCAGGGCCTCAGCCTATAAAGCTGGAGGAGCTGGAGGTGCTGGGAGCAGGATGGCTTCAGCTGAGAAGAGGCAGCGGCGGAGGAAGAGGCGTGGGGCTGGGCAGCCCATGGAGGGTATGGGGAGGAGGGGGCACCCTGTAAGACAGTCCAGTTGGGGGGTACAGAGACTGCATGCCAGGCTGGGATGGCTGGGATAGAGGGTGGGCTCTCAGTGTGCCTGGGTATTTGTCCCCCTCTAGTTGGGTTAGATGTCTTGAGTACAAATGCTTCTCTGAGGGTTCAGGAAACTTGCAGTGCCTTAAAAAAAGTATCTACAGGGTAATAGCTGCTTTTAAAAAGAAATATTCTTGTGCTGCATCAAGGACCAGTGAATCAAATGATTGCTTTGGTAGAAGACAGCACCTGCTTCTGGTTTGTTTCTAAACAGAAGCTGCCTTTGATTGAGAACTTCACACAGGCTTTGTGAAGGCTTGACCAACCTTGCTAGCATAAAGAGTTACCCTGTCTGGGCAATTTGTCTGTGGGAATGCTTCTTCTAATCTGCTCTCCTACCCTCTCCCTGTTCTAGTAGACACTCAGGAAATGAAGGACTCTGTCAAAAGCCCAGGCTACATAGACAGACTGGCGAGTAAATACATGGTAACTTTTTAAATTGCTGCTTCTCTACCTCCCTGTTAAAATAGAATTTAGAAAGTGTTGGCTGCTTTGTCATCAGTCTGGTAGTGTAGCTCGCTGTGCTGGAAGAGTGCATGAAGGTTGGGGGTAAAGGAATTCATTCAAATGGTGTCACCTGTGGAGAACTAAAAAGGGAGGGAGGAGGAAGCAAGCTCTTCCCCAGGTGGTAGCACAGCGGTGGGATCAGGGGCTGTTCATTTGTAAGGTCTCTGTAGCAAGAGCTTCTGAAAAAATGAGGGTGTAGTTTGAGTCCTTTATCTGCAGTTACGTTTCTGAGATGTAGGCCCCCCAAAAGTGAAGAAACAAACAAGACCTCAGTGCAAATGGGGGTGCTTGGAAGGGCAAGCTGGTTTCAGATAGGAAGCTCCAGAGAAACAAAGTGCCTGCAGTTGGCACTAGACCTTCAGCTTCAACCCAAAGCTGCAGCAACTTCTGCTTCCAGCAGCGTTTCTTTCCCTTCCCTCTGCAGCAGGAGTGCATAATAGAGTCAAGTACGGAGTCCGAGTCTGAGTCCAGCGTGGAGGTAAGAACTGACTCTCTGGTGAGGTTCCCTGATGGGTGTCTGGCTCTTCCTTTGGTCTCATCAGGGAGAGCCTCAGGCACGGCTGGTGGGTTTGTGACTGTAAAAGGAAAGGGAGAAAAAACCCAACAAACTCAGTGCTGTGCTCTCCATGGGGCTCTTCCTTATGGCTGTCAGTGAATTTAACAAAACTGCTTCTGGGGGTGAGGCAGGGAAGCACCAGGGGTTCAGGCAGACAGATGCAGCATTAGGAGCTTAAAGCTGAAGGGGGTTGTTTCTGGTGGTTAACTTTCAGCAGCTCTGGTCCAGTGGGGATTCCACAGCTCAGAGCAGCTCTGCTGCTGTGGCAGTCAGTTAGGAATATCTGTAACTTCCTGAACGTTGTTGTGTCAGACCAGTGTGGTGAATATGGATGAAAAAGACCCAGTTCTGGAGTGGAGAATGGAATACTTTATTTCTGGTTAAAGCCTTCAGAATTGTTGCTTTCTGTTAGTCTGTGTGAATTGCTGTGCTCTGGGCTCAGAGAAGCCGTGGGCCAGGAACCTGCCACCACTTCACCTTCCACAAAGCACAAGGGGAAAGCTGGGGTTGTCCATGGTCTCCTTCTGGGAGAAACAAGGATGAAGTCCAGCTGTCCACTGGGGCTGGGTGGCAGAGGGGGCTTGTGAAGGTGCCAGCCTGGATAAAGAGCTGGCTCCTCTGCCCCAGGGTGCTGTGGTGGGTGCCAGGCCAGGACTGGTGAATTTCTGGACTCTTTGGAAAAGCAGAAGCTGCTTTTCTTCGTTGCACTACCCACTGGCTTTGCAGGGATCTGTGTCCTTGAACTAGCACAAGAATGCAGGTGCAAATCGGCTTGAACTTCAGCTCCTCCCCCAAAGCCTGTGGGTTCCTATTGTGAGCAGCCCAGATCTTCTGAGTGCTGCTTTACATCAGCTGTGCTGGGACTGCTGGTCCCTGCTGAAAGCTGGTATGGCAATGACTGGCTGCTTGTCCCCTGGGCAGCTGTGCTGGACCCTTCTAAAGGAGCAGCTCCCTTGCAGTGCTGGCTTTTCCCTCCCTTTGTGTGACCCCTCTGTACCTGCAGCCTGCTTTTAAAAGGGTCTCCCTACATGGCTTTCCTTTTGTCTTTAAGCAGATGCTGACTGTAAGCACTGTTTCACAGAATGATGAGGTTCTCCAGCATGGATTTACAAAGAAAGTTCTTTGTCCAGGTCTGGACAAGCCTGTGTTTCACCTCATGGGGAAAAGAGGCCTGAAACCTGTGTCACAGCAGTGACAGTGAGACTGGAAGGGTTTGGTTTGACAGTGTTGGTTACAGAACTCTCTGAAGTACAGCAAATTCACAATGCAACTAATGAGGAAGAATTTTGGATCATCCCTGTGTAAAAAAGTAAAAGGGACTGAGTGGGAGGGAAGCTCTCTAAATTCTCTCTTGCCTGCTGTTGGTTAAATGCTCTTTGGTCTGCTTTTCTGGGGGTAGACAGGTGCTCATGGTTCTTTTTAAAGCAGTGTTTTAAGTGCAGTGAGGTTTAACCTTGGTGCCCTCGGCCCCTTGACTTTGGGCTGACCTCACCAGGCTTTTCAAGTTAGAGAGAGTTTTCAGTGCCTTCTGGCCAGGGGACAATCTGCCTTCCTCTTCTCTAGGATTTTTACTTTGGCTTTACTTTGATAGGAATTCATAGGAAGGTGCTTTATGAACTTGTTAACTTTTCTTAAATAGGTCATGCCAAGCCCACTTGCTGGAGGACTCAAGAAAGCAAAGGACTCCAGGGGACTGCAAGTAGGTTTGGCTGTTGTGCAGCAGCCTTGTTCTCAGTGTAACACCCAAAACCAGTGGAGGTGTGAATGTGGATAAACAGGAAAACTTCCACAGTCAGCCTGTGACTTACACCCTAGCTGGGTTTAAAGCCCCCTTGCCTATGTTGCCTCTTGCATTTTGTACAGACAAGTAAGCACCCACTGTATTTAGAGAGACCTTTATTTTAGTTTTTAGATCCTTATGATGGTGATTCTGAAGATGCATCCGTTCATTCTGACTGTAGCTTGAGCTCTTTAAATAGTGTGAAAGTTGCACCACAGGCGAATAGTGCCCCCAGAGCAATGGTGTCAGAAGACAGAGAGTCCTTCCCTAACCCCCTGGCCTGGCTCTGCACAGAACCAACCAGCAGTGACATTCAGACAGATGACCTGACCCAAGGGGAGGGCTTGCAACAGGCTTCTTGGGAATCATCAGAACTGACCAGAGCCACAGAAGCTTTTACCTCAGTGTGGCTGGCACCCAACCATTCCTTACTGATGAGTATTAACCCTTCAGGCTCTGCAGCTCTCCTGGCAAGCCCATGTAAGGGTGCTCCACAACCCACCCAAGCAGCTGACTCCAGCACTGCTGAGGCCAAACAGCTGCCTGCTAAAAGAAAACACGGGAATTCCCTGCCAGAGGGAGCAGGTGCAAAGCTAAGAAAAAAGAAACTGTGTGCAACTTCATCTGATGTATGAATCCTGCAGAATGGATGTGGCAGAGACTTCTTTGGCAGATGGTACCTGAACAAACTTTAGACAAGCCAGCTCAATCCTGCTGCAAATGGCAGCTGCATTGTGTGTGCCAGGCTTTGAGATCCACCTGAAAAGAATGAATCAGCCAGTGTGGCTCTTCAGTGAATGTCCACAGGATCACAGCCAAGCTTCCTGCTGGGAGAGCCATCACTTACGAGCTGCAGAAGTGGGGGGCACAGAGGGGGAGGCCAGTTAGCAAAAATAATACCTGCTCTCCTCCTGTATGGTAATTTATACTTTCAGTCAAGGTAGCCCACTTATGGGGAAGGAGAACTATTAGCTATAGAAGTATAATAATGGCTTGAAATAAGTTGGTGCCAGCTGCTTGTGAAAGCATTCATTCTGTATGATGGGCAGGGTGGAAAGCCACTTAAAAATAGTATTTGAGTTCTAGTTTTGCACCCTTCCATTAACAACTGCATGTTTATCTTGGCAAAGCAACTTTTGCTTTTTCCTTTATTCCCAATCTGGAGATAGATGGTTCATCAGCTTGAAAACAAAACTGTCAGACCAGGAATCTTCAGAGGCCTTTGCCCTAAGAAACAAACTACTTGGCTTGTCCCCTCTGACTGCCCCAGAGCAGACAGTGCTGCTGCAGCACACGCTCTCCTTAACAGTGTGAAGACAGCTCTGGAGTTAACTGCTGAAGAAACCTCTTGCAGCTACAGGTTTGTGTGTGCTGCAGCCAGGCCACAGATCTCTGTAGAAGTCTCACAGATTCTCCCCCCAACACAGGCCTGGGCTGTAGGGCCACGTACTGCAGGAAAAGTTGGTGCCTGCTGCTGTAGAAGTCAATGGAAGGAAGAAGCTCCAGATTTCTGTTCTGAGGTTGGAAAGCTAAGCACCTGTATACTTCAGGTGCATCTTTGAACACTTGATACAGGCCACTGTTTGAGGCCAGGTGTTCTGAGGTTGGTTGGAAAGGAAGGGCAGAAATGCTTCTCCGAGGAACTCAGGATCAGAGAAAGCAAGAGACACCTGAACAGTTACAGCACTCCGGGCAACCAGGAGGAACTCTCAGCTTTGCTGACTTGGTAACAGTTGGTGACATGAGTCTCTGAAGTAAGATTGTTAACTCCTTGCATTTAGTACTATCCTCCTGGGCTTAATGAGACATGCAACTGGAGCCCTATTTCACCCTAAACACAACTTAAGGAAGAGGAAGCCCTGGGGTCAACAGGACAAGAAAGCATTATTTAGGATACTATAGCTTCTGACTGCGTATCAGCAGCTGTGTAAATGCAGGTTATTTCAAGAAAGAGCCAATTCATTGCAAATGCTTCATGCAATGTCATCAGATGTCATAGTGGGTAATGTCAGGCTTTACATGTTCCTGCACTGAAGGCATTCCAAGGCTCTTGTTGCAAGAGGTTAGCTGAACCAGCTGCTGAGTGAACTGCATGAAGGTCAACAATATGCTTGAACACTGATAGATTATTTGTGATTCTCTGAGAAGATCAGAGGCACAGTTTTTCCAGACCCCAAAAGACTCCAAACCAGCATCCTAAGAATGATTTTTCCAGAAACAGACAAAACAGTCTTGCTATAGACTTTTATTTCATGTAACATGATCCATCAAATACCAAATCTACCAATAACAGTTTAAAACTCTCATCCAGTTTTCCTTCGAAGCAATCTAGCCTAACAGCTTTCCCCTCCCTTCCTCCCCAGTCAACTTAACACAACTCCATCCAACTAACGCCCCTAACCAGGTTACAAGAGAATGGATGAGTACTACAGAGGACTGACAATTACTACAGCATTACCAGTCAAAACAAATCTTATCACTCAGTGCAGAGAACCGCAACGCCACGTTCATAGAAGCTACGAGGGTCTTCCTTGGTGGCTATTTCAAAGTCAACTGTGAAAATCAGATCAGCACGAGTGAAGTTCAGATAAACTGGTAAGGTAACCTGGGGAAAGAGGTGAATATAGCAAAGAGTTACATCAGGGAACTGAAGACGTTTCTACAATACCACATGACATTTATGAGATGGGAGTAATCAAAATATGAGAAAAAACCCCAACAGGATTAACAGATTCACCCAGAGCCCAGACTTCTTTACAGGTACAAATTCCAGTTTTGGACTGAACAGCACTGCTATTCTTGGGTGCCCCTCCTTTTACCTGCTTATGAAAGAAAGACCTAGCCCGCACTCAGTCTGTTTGCTGCCAGCCTGGAATTTAGGTACCAACTGACAGTGAGAACATCGTTCTTTTGTAATTTGATTTGTGGTGCCCAATAAACATATCCATAAAGGTTCAGGAAAAAACTCACTAGGTAGGGCTAATTATGTCATTCTTTAAAAATCCCTTTTACTGGTACTTACAACATTTGCTTTTTTATCAGCATTTGTCTGCTTGATCCAGCGGAGCTGTGTGATGGGCAGTACAGTAGAAATTGCATTTGAAAGTGACAGTTTGTTGTTACTGCACGTAGCTCCCTGAAGCTTCAGGCCTGTAAATGGAAATACACGTCAGTGTTCCAACAGCTCTCCTGCATCCAAAGACTGATTCCCCAGGCACCATTTAAGGGCTCAATCCACTAAATGAGAGGTATTTCACACAGCAAGATAAAGAGGTTGTAGCAGATATACAATCTAATACCACTTAAATATATACTGACCTGAGTTTTGAGATTTCTTGGCACTCTAAGTACTTCCCTACTAACTGGTATCAAACTAACCTTCACATGGCTTCAGAAAGCGTGTATTAACTTTTGCAGTTACACAACCTTTGTTTGATACCACCCACTTAATACCAGAAGCTACTGAAACTATTTCAGAGCAAGGACCCCTTCTTTGCAGTAAGTTTACCTGTCACTCCAAAGCTGCAGGCATCCAGCACTGCGTTCTGTGTAGTTGTGACATTGACCTCAAGGCAGAGTTCTTCAAGGGACCAACTGTTTGCCTGGGCAACATACTGTCTCGTAGCTGTAATATACGCCTCTGGTACAAACAGGCCACCGAGGCACACGTGGATGTTCTATTTGAGGGGGAAAAACGTTAAAAATGCCATCAGCTGCAGTAATAATATTTATGATAATCATTGATCACTTCAGCAATCTATTTACATGGAATTTTCCTGCTGCTACTGGAACAGCACCTAACTGCAGAACTGCTTTCTGCTCTGAGGCTGGCTCTTCTGTCACCAACTCCTAAGCTTCCCTCTAACCCATATGAACAGTTTGCCTGCTAAGGCCCACGAATTTGAGGCCAGGAGATACTCAAAAGTGTATTATTACAAACACACATCGGACAACACGACTGATGATGTTTTGCCTGAGGAACTGTTCAGAAGTCCTGATGTGAAGACTCTTGATGAAGTAATTACACAGCTCCACCCGAATGAGACAACCTCTAACAAAAGTCAGCACAAGGTACCTTCAGTTCTTTTGCTCCACCCGAAGCAGCTGCCTGGGAAATGCTCTGCAGCTGTTTAATGCGCTCACTGAAGTCAGACACCCACTGAATAACAGTCATACCAGCTGGCACTGTGTAATGAGACCAGCTATGAGGCAAAATACCTACAAAAAAAAAAGCAACCAGAGTTCAGTTTCATTTGCATGCAAGCTGAGATTATGTGCTATTTTGACACTTCACTGTTTCTCCTGACAGCCATTTAAGACTTGGACCAGGATATCAGCCTCTGTATAAAAGGCTTCTCAGTAGGTAAAAGCACTTTCCAAGTTTACAAAGCAAATGGCCTCCAGGACTAACACTAATTTAAAATGCCACCCAGTTACAGGAACCCTGCAACCCCAACTTCTGATCCACACAGCTATACACTGCAGTAACTGCACTTCGAGTTTTCTGAAGATTTGAGTCCTTCAGAAAAAATGAAGAGGCCAAGTGTTTTACGAAATGCTTTTGTTCAAAGCAGGCAGCAGATCTTGGCATATTCCTAGAAGGAGGACATCTGAAAATCCCACATTTGTGTACAGTCTTGAAACAGAAGAGGATTTGAATAGTTTCTAGATTTTCTAGGAGCACTGCTTGTTTACTTCATGGTCTAAATAAAACTTTGGTCTGTCACAATTCAGAGACTGAAAGAATTTAGTAAGATCTCAGCTTAGAAGTTAATAAAAAGCCTAATGTAAGCTACCTCAACTTGAAATCCCAAACCAAACCAATTGGAATTTTATGTTCCACTCTAAAGTATTGCTTACATCAAAGGTAAAGGCAATCCTGATTTTCCTGCACTTTTTCCTTTAAGCTGCTGAGCATAATAGCCTCTAGCCTACAGAGCACAAGGGGCAGTGAGAGCACTGGAGACCCTAATCTGAGTTACCGTACCTTTCACCAGTTCATTTATAAGTGTGCGCAAGTAGTTGGTTTGTTTCTTTTTCCCTTCACACACTTGAACCACATCTGCAAGGTCCTGGCGAACGTCCTGAAGCAGCTTCGCTCCCATTTTCACCTCTCTCTCAAAGAACCGGAATAAAGGATCCTGATGGGCAAAACATCAAAAGTCAGTTGATGAAAATTCTTGCTGGAAAACCGCTAGAGAAAACAAGCCCAAAACCCTGGATGGACTGACAATGCCAGTGTGACTACAAGCATTAAACATGAAGATGCAGTCTATGGTGTTGAAAGCAACTGCAGAGACTGTTACAACCAACCACCTACCTCCTCTCACTTGGAGGCAAGAAAGTAGTAGTCTTACTTGGAAGAATTAATGCAGACTGCCTGCTGCAGCTCCTTCCAATCAACTCTGGATTTCTTTTAATCAGCAACAAAAGATTCTCACCTACTATCCCAGAGTAAGTCTTTAAGAAGCAGTTAGTCAATGGGCATCTTCCTGAGCTAGAGCTTCAGGCACTATGGTCCAGACCTCTAAAGCTCCCCCGAGCCCTTGCGATTTCTCTTCCCAGTTAGCAGAAGGTGCTGCCCTGTCTCCCCTCACTGACCATCACTAAATTTTAGCAGTAATTAATGTGCACTGGCTGGAAAGGCAGTATCCTGAGTAGCAGTCTGGGGTGCTGCAAGTATAACAGGAAGCCCCTCTTTGTTGCTACCTGCCCCTGTCCCCCTCAGTAGTTTAACTGGTACTTGAAATCACCACGCACTTGTTTCAGTGCACCAGAACTCCTGCACTTCCTATGCCCACCTTAGATAAAACTTAGTTCTTACCTTAATGTTTTCCACAGTCCGCTTCAGATGGTTTAGAGTTTGTGGGATAAGGTGAAGCCAGTTAGAGGCTGTGGTATGCAGTGTTCTCATCCAGGCTGGGCGACCATCTGATGTAGAGTCAGTTCTTGTCTTCTTCTCAGTTTCTGCATATGCTAGATCATCCTCATCCTCCAGCATCTGCATTTTCAGCATTTTACTGATCATATCTATGCCTAAACCAGGAGATAAGCTGTTAGTTAGGGAAGCAGTGGCATCAAGATGAAAACATCCAAGTACTAGGACTTTTTCTCTATTCTAGATGTAAGATTCAGAGCTGCCTAGCTGAGATGGCTCCAGAGCTGAAACTAAAGCTTTCCAAGATTAGAGGTGGGAGCTTGACATCTGAAAGGTTTATATGTAATTTCTTTTAAATTCACAAGCTCTGTCTTTGGACTGCTCAAGTTTTACCCTTGCAGACTCTAAGCCAACCGTGTTGACCGAGGAAGGGAAAGCTATCAACTGCTCAGCGGTACTTGTATTTCTCTTCTACTTTTGAGTTAAAATGGTGGCCTGGTAATATATACAAGACATTGTTAAAGTTCTGATTTTACCTTGTGTGGTGAGAAGAACTTTCTCAGCATTATTTGGCAGGCCCAGCCACGATGGCGTTTGTGTATCTGGCAGCATCTCAACCCACTGGACAAATTCTTCACGCCTGCAAGTCAGAGTTTTAGTATTCATTTGCAGGATTCCCCTAATAGAATGGCAAGGTGATTCTTTGCCTGAGACAAATGTTTACAGCGCTGAATTCTAACACAGAGCTGAAGGTCAGTTTGGTGTTTGGGGTTTTTTAAATTAGATAAAGAGAAGCTGTACGTAGAGATCAGGGTATGGAAAAAAAATTATACCTGATTCCATCTGGCATCTGAATATCTTTGTGTCCATCAACTTTGCAAGCCAGTTTGAATTCACTATCAAAACTTAAAGTAGTGAACAGACGTTCCAAGAAAGTGTTTAACAAGCGCTGATCAAACTCATTGTCAATGCGACCTCCATAGATAGACTGTGCCATCAGCGTCTTCAATGCGGACCAGGGGATTTTATCAGGTGAAATGTTTTGTCGGCCCTGTAAGTAAAATGCAATGTAGTTAGCAGGAAACAATCCCTTACACCTCTCCTGACTGAGAAACCAAAGTGTAGAACCAAGTTAAACTGCCATCAGGTTTTTTGTGCCTACTTATTCAACTTACTAAATGAACAGACTGTCTTACTGAAGATCTTAAGTAATCTAAGTATCATCTATACCCAAGCACACAAGACTACTTGCCTTTGCTGTATCATCCAGCCATGTATCTACTGTGTCACAGGCAGATCTCAAATCAGACTCTCCAAACTCATACTTCTTGGACCAACCCAGTGGAGCATAGCGCAAGCGCTCTTGAATAATGGCATGGAACCAGGCAAGGAGGAAATACAGACGAGCACGCTCGTTGGGAGACTAGGAAGTGGAGAGAAAAAACATTAAATACAACTGCTACTTAAGGGGATTGATAAAATCAAAGCCTGATACAAGGCTACAAAATACCAGATCTAATGCTAGATCGCTATCAAAACTGAACACATTCTACCAACAGAAGCAACTACAACTTTACTTCTGTGAGAACAAAACATCCTATGTGCATCCTAGAAGAACATACTCAGATATCTTCTCTCACCCACACAAGCTGCAGCCTTACCTTGCACATTCTAGAAACTGGAATGCTACTGAAAGTCCTCAGCATGTTCGCCTTTACGCCAGGAGGAGGTTCAAACACAAAGATTCGCCCGGCACGTAACAAATTCACTGGCACCTAGAAAAGATCAACAAACTCAAATTCAACTACTTTAGTCTTCACTCAGTTAAATCCCTCCAACGGCACAGTTTGCATTAGCTTCAAAACCTCACTGTGAGCACACACAGTCAAGTCCTGACCGTCTTTTGGAGGCTATAGGAAGCAGCAAAAGGAACGGTATGAAGTTCTCAGCTGTCATTAAGTTATCAGAAACCAAAGCCAGTAACTACCCTGACAGGCCATGTATTCTCCTTTTTCCTTAATGCAGAAAGACAGACTCCAGGAAACCCTCCCCTGCATAGTGCTCTTGGCTCTGCAAGCCAGTTACTCTACCAGAGGACCAAACTGGACATCAATGTTACCTTTGGATTAATCTCCATGGTAAGGAAGAGTCTGAAGCAAGCATGGGGTTGTAGGGAATGTAGCTTCTTTTCCAGCTGCATGAGCCAGCCAGGAGCCAGGTGAACGTTCTTCAGCATTACCCATCTGTGAAGTTTTGAAATAAAACAAATGCTTTTAGGTGTACAGCTTACAGATCCTAGCTATAATCACCACAAGGAGGAACAGAACATGAATACTAGTGCTACAGGTTTTCCTCCCTCTTTCAGTAACATTGGACTGTAAACTGGCGAACTTTTCTGTTCTGCACATACAGCCTGCTTCTCTTTAACCTACTTAAATCAAATAGAAGCTGTGAACAGCTGTGCTTAAGTTATTGCAAATTCTAGCTCAGAAGATCAGAGCTTTATCTATTTAGCTAACATATTACTTCCCCCTTCTCTCCCATTTACCTTTCTACTAGGCAGTATTCTAGCTAAAAAGGAGATAGAACTTACCTTCCAGATTTCACTGCTGTGTTTATTGCTTTATCCGCTTGGTTAAACCCTTCAGCAGAACCTAAGAGACAGAAGAGTTGCTAAAGCTCTTACTGGTAACAATCTAATTGGTGGTTGGATGATGAAATAAGGTATGTTCTTACCAATAGCAATGGAAGTAATCTGCGTATTCTGCTCAGCTGCAAGGTCTTCAACATGACCACTGGCGTCGTAGCCAGGCACTGAACACATCAGCACAGGGGTATTAGGCTTCACCTGTTGTCCAAGAAGTTTAAACGAGTAAGAATCAATCACTGCATGAATATGAGAATGCAATATGCCCTGGCCTTCTTCCTTCTGGCCAGGCAAAGACTCACACTACTCCTAGTTTTACATTAACAAATAGGAAAACAATCCATTCACGCCATGGGGAGGAGGGTAAGTGGAATAATGTTCCAGTGGATAGCTCTACTCACTATGGAACTCATTCGAAGCGACACTAAGCGTTACCTCAGGGTTTTAGCTTTTCAAAAACAAGCAGATTACCTCTGTATCTACAATGTGTGTCAGATCTAAAGGCTGCTCCATAATGGACATGAAAGACTCTCCAAGATTTGTTGAAACAAAGGTATGTGCCATTGCCAACAAACGATCTGGACGGAAGGCCTGGATCAGAAGCAAGCGATGAATGGCCTGTCCAATGGGAGCTGAAAACGGGAGACAGATTAGATAGAAAGGTAAGAAAACCATCCTTAACACCTTCCTCTCTTCAATTCTCCATTCAATTTTAGCCATCTTGTTCTGAAGACTAGAGAGTTAATTATGTCTCTGAAAGACCACATTAATGGAATGCTTATGTTGTCTTTGCTTTGTCAGTCAAAACAAACTTAGCATCTTCAGCTGATTTGTCTTCTGCAACATTTTCATTACCTGCTCAACTGCTTGTGTTGTGAGCCGTTTAAAAGCCTACCTTGACAGGATGCTTTTGGATTCTACTGAGATGTTAATGGTTTACAAAATCCATTATCTCTAACTATTACCATGGAGTGATTTTAACTTCCAGAGGCACCAGATCTCTTCACATTTTCTCCCTCAGTCAATGACTTGCCATTCTGCCAGACTATACAGTATTACATACCTGCCTCACATGGACAGGATAACCTAGGGTTGCTTCAGTTAATGATCAAGAGGCTTTACATTAGCCAGTAAATACAAGCTTAGAATCCTTAACTTAGAAAGCCACCTAGAGGAATGAGTCTTGAATGATCACAGATGGCAAACACTTCCTCATGTTACCTTTCACGTAAGGGAGGAACCGAGGTAACAGTTATCCTTGAGTTCTAACTTCACAAATCAGCACTAACAACTAATGCAGCAATAATTAAGGCTTCATGCCTACATACAACTGCAGCAGGAAACATTCTAGTAGACCAGCCTTGCCCTCAGAAAAAAAATTGTATCTTAGAGCTTTTTAGAGTATTGAGCTGCCTCCAAATCTGCAATAAATGAAGCTAATCCAAACTATTATGCAATCTAAGCGCATTTTACTCTCAGAGGAAGACCAGATCACAGGTTAAGGTGCAGGAACCAAGTGTAGTAACTACTGCTTAAAAAAGTTTGTTTAAAAAACCCCACAAAACCAAAAAACACAACCAAAACCAACGGACTTGATATTTTCCCACAATCTCAATTTTCTGAGGAATTAACGTCCAAATTAAACTTCTACTTCAGAATTGCTTTAAAATCATAGTAATTCTACTTAGATTAAAGTCAGTACAGTAGGGTTGGTATGGACAATAATGCAACTTAACTTACTTGAAGGCTTTTCTTCAGACCAAAGGTATGGTACTGTCTGCTCTGGTGAACTGCTATCCAGCCAGATACAGAATTGCTGTATTGAAAGAAAACGCAAAACACCTGAAATGGAGTTTCATGGCATCAAAAAATCTGCTGCAAGGTGCAGGTCCTATTCATGGTGCAACAGAGATGTTCGATCTCAGCCCTTGAAGTCTACAATTTAGTGTACTGCAGAAGTGTTGAGCTACATACCAACCTTCAGTAGGAAATAAAGATGGTGAGGGTAGGGTTGAACTTGGTACAGTCCAAGCTCTATGAGCTTTGGATTTGCTATTTAAAACATTTCTAAGAAGTAACTAGATGTTATTTTTCTTGAATTAATTTCTTGAAGTCCTGGTTTGCCTTTGTTTTGGTAAATAAAAATCCTAATGTAAAACTCAAATTATGGTTTACATTATTATGCTTCTTTAGATGTGTCCGATCTGATACCCCCTAATTCTGCACTGCCTCCAGCACCCCCGATTCTGTAGTTCTCTACCCAGTCCCAGCATAAGCTATACATTATTTTAACCCCAGGTTGAAGAGTTTGAGGAAAATTACATGTAACAAAGAGAATTAAACTTTTAATATAAAACTCGTCAGGGCAACCAAACAGGTACTGTTTAAGATATGGCTGTATTTTGGAAACGACAGGTTCACAGTCAGGACACGGATGTGTTCTTAGAACACTCAGGTCATCAGATGCAGGAAAATGTTCAGCAGCTGAGCACTATCCAAAATTACTGCAAATAGTCATGTACAAGAACCCACCATAATGATGTTCTAAGTGTCTAGGGATGCTCCCCTCTGCTGCGCAATGACCACACAAGACACTATCACTCCTTCTGCTACCACAAGACCAAAGGTGACAACCAAGTTAGACCAATAGTGAAGCTGCTTCCAAGGTTAAATGATGAGCAACACTGGTATTTACAACTCAGGTTTCATTACAACTGAAGAAAGAACATTCATTTCCACAACTACAACTAGCTAATCTGTAAGGTTTCCCGTCTCATACTAGGACAGTTTACTTGTAAGCATGAAGCTCTTAAAGCAGACAGTTACCAGGCAGTTTAGGACAGAAGCAAACCCTAACCACTACTTACCTCATCAGCTTGAACTTTTGAAACAAGGTCCTTAAATGCAGGAAGGCAGCTCAACCTCATCATTGCCTCTGTTTGCTCTACAGTCAAACCATTGATTTTTGGGAGAGATGCACTGTTTAGAACAATCTCCTTCCCTCTCAAGAAATGCTGGAATTCTGCATCATACGTAGGCTCCCTAATGTAAAAGGAAAAGAAGACTTTAGCTAGGTGCCTTCAAGACAACCCTCCCTTTTTCAGGTAAAGTGAAGTAAACACGTTTACCCAATAGTGCCTTTCAGTTTGATCCGGGCCAGCAACATAGCAAATGTGATGTGATCTTGATGCAGCATGCCACGTGCCACTCGATTGAAGGCCACCTACCAGAAAAACAGCAAGGTTAGTAGCATAAGAATGCCTTGAACTCTGACCCTTCAAAAATTATTAAAGAATTACATTTAATAATTAAAAAAACGGAACCTGAAAGAGATCCTTTGTGATGATTGAGAGACGCTGAGTATGGTCTGTAATTCCCTTCAGATTTGGGTTCTCATATAAGACATTGTGATAGATGTCCAAGAAGAACTGGAGGGAGTACTGGTACAGGAAATGTATCTGAAACACAAGAGAGTTTGTTTTTTCTCTCTGGAGCCCTGCTGTTTGACAGCCAATGGCTTATGCCTATACTAAGCCACCATACAGCAGCCAGGGCTGCAATTGGGCAGCGTCTGTTTAGCCCTGAACAGTAAATACGTGACGCTTTTGGTAGGGACAGGAACTCATCCTACCTGCTTCAGTGACTCCATAGTAAAGTAGATACTGCTGCATGCTGTAGAAAGAGGCAAGTACTGCTGAGACACAGTCTCCACTTCTTGCATGACAATATCGGTCTCTTCTACTTTTCTGGTGACCTCTGCTGCCTCCTTCTTCAGGTTCTCAAGAGTAGTAATGATGGTGTCATCATCCAGGATACGTCCCTTCACTTCATTAAGTGCTTGCAGTAGGGATTTTTCTAACTGACGCAAGCGCAACTGGAATTCACCTTAATTAGAATAAAAAAATGGGTTACATACTGTATAGATGTGTTAGTTTTTAAGAATTCCATGAATTATGTGTATTTTGCCACTGGACATCCTGAAAAGACAAGGAGCTATAAAGGTGTTTCACTGTATTTCTACAGCTACAGTAAAACTACTCCTTTCTTTTAGAGCAGGAGGCAGTTCCTTTAATTTTGCTAAGCATACCCTGAAGCTTGAGGAGGTCAGAGCGTTTTTCATCAACATCTGGTCGTTCAGCTTTCAGGACTTCATTCAGACACTGGCTCTGTAAGCTGCTGCGAGTTACTGTGAAGTTCACAAATGTAACACGAGAGCAGAGGTCCGGTGGGAACTCGACCTATCACAGGAAACATGAAAACCTCTCAGCTCTCTGACATACCATTTCTACCAACAGGATAGTCTTTCACTTTACTTACTGTTGGATCTCTGGTGGAGAGGAAGATAACGAAGGATGGTGACAAATCAATATCTTGGTCGCCCAGAGTAATCAGAACTCTGCCTCCAGTTCTCCGGACTTCACGATTCAGAACAGGATTCAGAACCGGATCATAGCTCTCCACATCCTAGAAGCAGACATGTGTTACAGATTCTGTTTCTTGCAAGTCTCGAGCTAAAAATCCTGATGCAACTGGGGCTTCAAGTTCCAGTACCAATGAATTTGCAGGTGGGTTTGAATACGGATCATATTCAGAAAGTATTTCCACTTTAGATTTGTAGTTGAGCTACATAAGCCCAGAGTTTAGGCTATTACCATACAAAATCTCAATAGGGGAGTATTATTATTGAGTTAGTTCTAAGGCATAATAGGCCTTTTCTAAGCAGCACAAGTAATAGTCGCTGATCTCATCTGTGGGCTAATCCTTTGTTTTCCCATTTCTATAATAAGCAACAAGAAGTCTCAAGTGAAAGTAAACTATTCCCACAGTTGCCTATTTCTTTGTATTACTAAGTCTTCTTGCTACACAGAATAGATTTAATTCCATATAACAAGCTGTATACTGCCTGTAACTAGAGAGACCATATGGGAACTAAGAACAGACAGGTAGTAAATCATTTTATAGAGTGGAAGTAACAGAAGGACATTTGATCTTTAAATGGTGTAAAGGCATGTCTCTCACTAATCGTATTTTTCTTAAGACTAACACCTCACATATCACTCAGTACTAGTTTACTTGTTAAATTACAGTTTGAAAATAAAGTTATTTGCATTTTATTAACAGAAAAGTGCAAACCTTTCTAGCACACAGGGCAGAATTCAAGACTTTTAAATAGTTTCTATACGATCATGCAACTAACCTGGACCAGAAGTGGGTTACCAAATCTCAAAGCACTTTCCAAGTTCTTCCGGAAAGCGTCATCCAAGAAACTGGTACGAGTTATCTTACGGTCTTTATATTCATTCATGATAAACTCTGTAGCTTGCCCAGAGGGATCAATGATCAATGGATACCTAAATTAGCAATAAAACACTCTTGTTATTTGGGTTCTGACTGCAGACAGCCTCTAAGCAGTTTCAGGAATTTAGGTTGCAGTATTTAGTGTCTAAATGCTCATACATTGAAGGAATTAGCGGGACAGGTTCAGTGACTTGGTTCAGTTCAGAGTTTTGAAAGGTGAGCAAAACAGCTTCAGTTCAAGCCAGCTCATTTTAACAGCCAAGCATAACAAAGAAGGGAAGCAAGGACAAGAGTTTTTTATGTTTACATATTGTTGAGAAGTTTATAAAAACAGCAAAACCTCTCTCAACAGCGAAACAGTGCTTTGAAAGAGTTACTGTGATTCTTTGATAGGTACAAAACCCTGCCTGCTGAGAGAACGTTGCTGCAGAATTACCTGTTAAACCTCTTGAGCATGATGGCGTTCTCAGTGCACAGGTCATCCGCAGGCAGAGAACTCGCCTGCCAGCGAAGCCGCTCATCCGCGTTGGAAAGGTACTCTGTCCTCGCGATGTCCGTGCGGAACTGCAAGAAGCACACGCAGGGAGTATTTCATGAGGGATTCTCCAACTAGAGGTGAAGACTTTTTGAGTAAATGCGCCTCTGCAAGGTATTCTCCTCTAATAGCTCTATTCTGTACTTGGCAATCTTAAAATTGCTTTAAATGTTGCAGTAAACTGATGTATGGTTAACTTATCATGAACATATCTTTACCTGGATATTTGCCTGCTGCAAATGGTGAGACCAGGTAGTGAACAGGTTCTGGCGCATCTGCTGATCGAAGTAGCCAGCATAGGCAATGAAAGCTCCTGAAAGTAAGCAGTCTCCTGCAATGGTGGACATCTGGTTCTTGAAAGTTTCACTTGTCTTCTCCCATCTTTCACGTTCAGCAGAAAGACTCTTCAGAAGAGCTGTGCTACGGTTTACCTAGAAATAAGTAAAACCACTAAGAAATAGTCTCTTCAGATGCCGAATTGTTAAAGTATTACATGTCTCTGGAGACACTTACAGTGACTCAAGGCCCAAGCTAAATTTAAACACTCAGAATGAAATTAAATTTGTGTTTCTTCACTTCAGTGTTAATTTATTATACTGGTATTCAACTGTTATTTACAAGAATTTAAAAATCTAAGCACAATCTGGCATAGTAGCAACCTGCTAACAACTAGATCAAGTACATTGAAATGCTTCTCCCCCACCACCAGTAAAGTCCAGTTAAAATGTTACAATTACATCACATCTGTGCCTGTTTCAAAAGGCTTTCAACTTATTTTAAGCTTTATGTGAACTGTCTCATTAATCAACTGGCAACTTGAGTTGGCATTGCTAACTCCCACCAGGTTTCAGTAGCTTAAGAAGCCTGTTTGATCCAGGGATGAAATGGACAGCTCAGACGCACTGCACAGGGAAAGCAACCCAAGTCTGCTGATAAATTTGAAGAATGGTTCAATTTCCAACTGTCAAAGACTAAAGAACAGAAAATTACTGATACATGAAAGTCTTACTTTTGCTTCTACAGCAGCCAAGTCTGCCTTAATAGCTTGAGCCTCTGAAATCAGTACTGCATACTCTTCTTTGTAACGGGCAATACTGGCCTCAAGATCACGAATCATCTGCTCTACTTCATTGGCTTTCTGCTGGTTGTCTTTGGCATCATCCTCCAGCTTCTGCAGTTCATTGCGTAGAGGTTCCACTCTTTTCAACATGTCGGCATAGTTCAGCTGCAAACAGTAAACAGGCTCTTTATACTTTCTAAAATAACACGTTAAAAAGAACCACAGTGCTCAGTTATATACTAACTCCATGTTTTCAAACTTGGGCACTTGCAACCTGTATAAAGCTTTCTAGCTACTTAACAGAAACTTACGACTCTATCAGCCCCCAGGACTCACATTTAAACCAAGCCCACATGTAACAGTAATTGCTTTTTGCAAGGTCCTTTTACTGCTCTGCAGACTTAGAGGAAGTTATCTGAAATGCTGAGACCACACTAAGTAGAGTACAGCACTGTTCTGCAGAAATTGATTGGATGGCCATGGGAGGACTGAGTTAACCTGCCTGCTTTAGTAAAGAATTCAGTAGAGCCAAGCCACAGAACAATTAGGATGGGACCGATGGGCAACATCTGAACCAGAGTCTCTACACATTATGTCACAGCAGGCACAATTTTAACAAGCCAAGCACAGAATCATAGAATGATTTCAGTTGGAAAAGACCTTCAAGATCATAGAGTCCAACCATCTATCCAGCCCTACTAGGTCCAACACTAGATCATGTCACCAAGTACTTTTCATCTACTTTTCTTTTAAACACCTCCAGGGATGGTGACTCAACCACCTCCCTGGGCAGCCTGTTCCAGTATCTGACAACCCCTTCAGTACAGAAATTTTTCTCAATATCCAACTTGACAGAACTTCAGACCATTTCCCTCTGTCCTGTCAAGTACAGCCCGTTTCCCCATGCTGTACTGAACACCAACAGGCAAGCGAAATCATCCTTGGATATCTCAGTCTGGGGATATCTTCACAAAAGCCTATTCATCAGGAAACTAGTCAAGTGTTTACAAGTCAAAGACCTGTGAGTGTATCCCACTCTGAAGCAAGACAGAGACTGCCTAGGTTTTGTGAAAAGGACTGCATTGTGTTTTCCACCTGAGAAATGGCCTACACACAGAGAGGATCAGCTATTTTTCACCTAAAGTTTCTCGGTGCAGAAGCTATTACTACAACTGGCCGTTAGCTCTCTGGCACAGTACTACTGGGTCCAAAAGCATTCATCTGAACCTTCTTCTGATTTCTTTGAAGCAAAATAACTTGCAATATTTAGTTGAATAAAGCCATATTCAGAGCCATCATATTTAGACACTGTTGTTTGCCTTCAGGTTCACTCTTCCCTCCGTGTGTTTGCTTCCTCACAGTACTGACTTTACCTGTGCAATTGCCCATTTCACCATAGGCCCACAAGCCAGTGATGCTCTGTTCACAATTTCATAGTTGTAACTTGGATTTGACAGGTAGTTTTTCTTCATCTTCTCCCGTATGGCATCACTGCAAGGGAAGAAGTTTTTAGAGATGGCAGTACTGTGTGTAAGTATGCAGGTGTTCAGTATCTCTGTATCTAGCCTGCCTTCCGCAGATGATGTGAACATTTCCTGGCAGTTTTTCTGACTTGCATCTGAGATGTTTTAATTAAGTTCAAAATGTTTTCAGAAATTACAACTTATGGGATAAAAGGCTTTCAACAATATTTTAGGATTAGTCAGTCTCAAATTTACCCTGCTCAGAAAAATTTAGGGTTGGAAGGCAATTCAGGAGATCTCTAGTCTGACCTCCTGCTTAGATTCAGAGCCAGATAGGAGGCCAGCCTGGATAAAGCCCTCAGCAACCTGGTCTGTTATTGCTGCCTAACTATTTTCAACTAATAGCATGGCTTTGGACAGCAACACACTGCTTTACAACTATGCCTGGAAGTTATTCAACAGCAGCTGTTTTGTCCCAGTTTGCAAGACACTTCTTTGCTTCAGTAGTCTGTTTCCTGTACAGCCTACATATTCAGGAAATGCAGGAGTAATTAGTCTCAAAAGAAGTCAAGTGCGACTGAAGCAATTACACAAAGTCCAATTAAGACCTTCCATATCACTGTGAATACTTTATTCACATAAATAATTCACACTTGTACTTTACCTGATTTCCTCAGCAGAGAAGTTAACGATGGTTGGAATGAAGTTCTCTCTCATGATGATGGAACGTATTTGTTTCCAGTCAGTTGTACTTTCACCCAGGAGTAGGCAGATGGACTCCAGTGCGAGTTTCACTGCTGCAGGTGGATTAGCCATAGAACGGACCTCTACCAGATGCTGTTTCTTTATTGACTTCACAGCTATCCAGTGCCAGAAAGATGAGCAATGTTGATTGGGAAGAAAACAAACAGTTAGCCAAGCCCACTGAGGCACCTTGGATTAGTAAAAATATTTCAACAGTCTCAAAAGGAGTTAGAGATTATTGGAGAAGCAGACACTACTGGATTACATTCAAACTACTCTATCACACAATAAACTTCTGTGAATATTGAATTGCCAAATGGCCAGAGGCAACTTATTCTACTGCCTAAAAAAGATCCACCTAGAAGCAATGACTACTCTATCCAGTTTAGCCAATGGTCAGCTTGCTGGTATGCTGTCAATGCAATAATAAGGCATCAGTGGTCTTTCTAACTGAGGTTTCTTTATGAATATACAGACTGACTAAATAACTAGAGCTGGTCTGCCAGAAACAAAGCCACAAGCCGTACAAGAAGTATCAAACATCAGATCAGGACTACAAACAGCACAAAATCAAGATGAGGAATTTCATTGGCACTGTTCAGCTTCATGTTAAGAGCTTAATTCTGCTAGGCAGGACTAACTCAGACCATGCCAGTTTTAGATCCAATCCTGAAAGTGTGATCTCTTCAGGTGCTAACATACCATTCTGAGCTTCAATGACAGCAGGCTCCACCTTGTCAAGATCTTCTTTCACACTCATCTGCTTGTCTGCAATGACCTCCTGCTGCTTGTGTAGCTGCTCCTGAATCTCTTGGCTCATGACCTAGGAGGAAGTATCACAGAAAAAACACTGTGTTTAGAAGCTGAACTTCTTCCAGTACTCGCTCTACAGTCTCTGTTTGGGAAATACAAAGACTTACTGTGCACAGAGATTTAACACAGATTTTTTTACCTTTTTCTTCTCAGCTTCCTGCTGATCTTTCACCATCTTCTTCAACTTGTCATTGGCTGCCGCATTCTTCACCTCCAGTTCCTGACTCTTTATTCTTAGGTCACGCCGTAATTCTTCCACCTGAAACAGGTTGTAAAAAAGGAGATTTCAGATTAAGCACAGGGATTTGTTTAATCACTCCAGCCTTATAAAGAGCAAGATTATTATTTTTAAGATATGTACCTGATCAACTGTTTCCTTGATTTTTCTAAGGCCGACATTCAAATGCATTTGCTGTTCCTCCAATTCACTTCGTTTCTCATTGAACAAGTTTGCATAGTGGTTGATGAAGTCCAAATAGTGGCGTGGTGTGATTGCCATGGTTCTGCCTCCTCGCTTCGCCAGACGAGCATTAGCCTTTAGGGAAGAAGGATTTGCAGATTACACATGGGTTTAAAACCTATTCAAATGGAGCACACTTTTTAGGGAACGGGGACATGACGCTGTCTGTGGTCTAGAGATCAACACCAGTTAAAGTTCAACAATATAATAAAAGCACACCTGATGGAGAGTCTGATGAACAAACACACAACTGTTAACAATAGCTTCTCTGTGCGATGGTGGTTGTGGTAGCTTATCATACACAACTGGCATGTAATCAGGCACAATGTAATTTGGTTTCTCAAGATCCATTTTGCTTGTGAACTCTTTGCCAACTTGGTACAGTGCCTCCGTAGACCAGTCTCCAAACCAGTTCAAGACACACCTGAAATCAGAAGTATTTGTGAAGAGTTCCCAAAAAGTACTATTTTAACAGTATTTGTAATGCATCTTGGAATATATAAAGATTACCTGTTGAAGAGCGCAGGAGAGGTAGCTGCCCTGTCCTTCAGCCCCTCAGAAGATGGATTCATAGTGAACACAACATGGAGATTGCGAATAACTTGGCTGGTGAACCATTTGTAGAGTTCTTCATGTGAATCTAACATTAAACCTTCTTTCTGTGCTCCTTCTTTACACTGTGTCATGAGGGTGGCATATTCGTCTCCTTCAAAGAGACCAGGAACCTAATTCAAAAGATAGTTTTTTGTAGCTCAGAGTTGTAGAAACATGTTTCAAGTATTTACTTAAAATCTCCTTACCTCTCCATTGGCCAGGAGAGTGTTCATTCTCTCCAGGAATCCAGAATCCAATACATTTGACTCATCCATTATAAAAGCTATTTTTTCATTTTTACAGCCAGAACGTCTCAATACTGTCCGAAGGTCTTCATCAAAATCTTCACCTGTATATTTTCTGTGAACCTAGAAAGATTGAACATTGGTTATTAACATTTTTCTTAGATTGAAAGAGGGTTTCTTTTAGTGGTTAACATGCAAGAAGTGCGCATTTTGACTAACAGTTCTTGTTAAGTGAAACTAGCATGCCAACCTTAATTTGGTAGACGCTCAAACCGTTCATCCAGGCAACAAATCTTGAGAGAGTTGTTTTCCCTGCTCCACTGACTCCAATAAGCAGCAAGTGGCCCTGTGGCTGACGGAAGATTCTGTAAAAGCACATAAACAAGCACATTTTGATCAAGCGTTACTAAGTTACCGAAGCTTTTCCTTGAGCATCTAAATTTCCAGTTAGTACACCAAAACTGACACATCTTTCCAGCTAGGATCCTGCTATCTGGAAACCAGTAGATAATTTATGGACAACAATGTTATACTTAGCCTATACTCTCCCTAATCTATTTTAGAACAGATTCTAAATTCTGTTTGTATGAGCAGGAACTGAAGTCTCCACTTACCGGTCAATCCTTAACACATGATCCAAGACTTCATTGAACAGAACAAGTGGCACATCAAGTTCCTCTTCATAGAACACTTTAAGCCTAGCTTTCACATAGTCTCTTAATTCCTCTTGATCCACTGGTATATAATCCTAAAAGAATCAGCCAATACAGCATGGAATTTAAGATTAAGGGAATTTTGCTCAGGGACCAATTTATGAGCAGATGAAAATAGACCTATTAGAATGTAACTTAATGTAATGATCCCATACAAAAGCCTAGCAATGCTGTACTCCTTTAACTTGCACATGAACAGGTCCACGGCTTAGAGTGCCACAGACAGCAGCAGAGGGTTGAACCACCATTATCTACTGAACCTATCATAGGCTGAGCCTGTGCTGCCAGTCACCAAAGAAACTGGAAAGTAGCATGACAGACCTATTCCTCCCTTCTCTCCCCAGTTTATTTTAAACAGCCTTTCCTTGGCATTTGATATAGGTCACAGAGGTGGGTAGCAGGCTAGAAACTTTCACCTTGACCCAGTGGGATTTCTACAGATTGCCTAGCTGATCACTTCAGATTGCAAGATTGCCTAGCTGGATAACTTCAGATTGCAAGAAACACCCCACCATAACATTTACAGTATTAGCATTGTTCAAGGGTCACTGCCTTATCCAAGAGATTCCTCAGCAACTTTCTGGGAGCCTTATCCTGTTTGAGAAATGTTATTTAACATTGCCTTCATCTACTGTGGTAGATCTTGTAATAGTATCCATTGTATAACAACTATTAATTTTGTGGTAGAAGGCACTTCAGATAATCACATTAAGAACTTCTTAGAGGTCAGTTTAACAAAATGATGGGCCCCAACCATCACGTTAACGTAGTCATAAGACAGGCTTTACTCAGTTGCTCACAGACTTTTTATTTAGTTATTTTTACCT
Source organism: Porphyrio hochstetteri (assembly GCA_020800305.1). Taxonomy (NCBI): domain Eukaryota; kingdom Metazoa; phylum Chordata; class Aves; order Gruiformes; family Rallidae; genus Porphyrio; species Porphyrio hochstetteri. The sequence goes on along the minus strand of CM036908.1, from coordinate 59,283,787 downwards.
TGGACAGCCAGTTGCTGTATAAGATCGGTCTGCTCATAGCTTTTTCTTTGTCAATATTGGGGAAGTGTTTCAGAGCAACCATATCAATGTTCTCATCAGTCCAGCGTCTCTCCTCATCTTCCACAAGTCTGGATAAAGAAAAAAGTCAGTGACTATAAATCCTCTGTAGTAAGAGGATATAGTCACATCACATGGCAGTACTACCACTAGAGTAGTATCTCTACTTTGCATAGATACAACTCCTAATAGTGTGAAGTTAAAGCAAAGGGAATTACTCTCACTTGCATCTCAGCTATTTAACATGAAGGAGACTTCAGTTTGTTCTCGTAATTAAAGTTGACAAGGAGTAGGGAAACTTCATGTTGCACCCCTATTCCACCCCACACACTCCCCATCTCATGTTTACCTGTCTTGGAAGAGACGTAAGGCTTCATGGGCCCATATCCTGATAAGGCCTTCAACTGGTAATGTTTCTAGTGGTCTTAATGCTTCAAATATACCTCTCACCCATCGAGTCATTTCACGAGGCGAATAGATGTAGTGTGGCTGTGTGTCTTGAGTGAATCTCTCCTAAAAACATATTTAGTTATGTCATCCCAAAGTCGTACTGTATTTTTACAGGTCTTGTGTTGCACAATATTGCTTTGCTAGTGTCATTCAGTGGTTTTCACCAGAACACAAGTAATTAGTTGTATGAAAGGCAAATAATGCATATCAAGACATTCAGCACAAAATGAAGACTTCCAATTGTTGTATTCAACAAATTACCTGAGACATTGTGTAGAATTCTACCATAGCAGCAGTGAGAGGTTCTGCATACGTGCGAAGTGATGGGATCAGCCTTAGCATTGCACGATTAAATGTTCCATAGATCTGAGTAAGTGAAGCTGGTCCAGGATAGTCCACATACACCACAGGAACATGTCTTAAGAATCTGGAGATTAGCATATTACATAGCCCATTAGGTCAATTACAGTCTGTACTGTTTTCATTATTTTTTGCAACTGCTTAATTCACAATTAGTTAGAGCAGTTAGTGTGATTGCTCTTTAGTGACTTGGACCAAAAAGTGCTCTGAGGTATCCACAGCATTTTAGCTAGGTGATTAAAGAAGTGTAACAACAAGCCTACTAACTGGTTGTCAGGATAAGAACCAACTGGCAGTTAGCCCAAAAGCAAGGAACACAACTTCAGCACAGCTGGTATCATGCAAGTGTATTAAGAACAGATGACATAGTCAGTGCTTCAATTTTGATCCTTCTCTGCTGATATATAGTTTAGTAGATACATTACCTGTGAGAGAGAGGTTTTCTTCCAGGATCAGTAGGTGGATTACATGCACCAACAAACTGAATTCTCTCCAGTTTCACCCATGTCTGGTCTGATGTGCGATAGAATCCTCCATGTTCCACCATCTGGGAATAAATAAAATCAGTGGAACATTGTATTTCCACAAAAATAACTGTTACAATATAGCTAATTACAAAGAAAACCAAACCTGTCTAATGAAGGAAATGACTCTCTGTGTGCCGTATTTATCCATATCTGGCAAGTTGATTTCATCACAGAACAGCACCAACCACTTTCCTAACTGCACAGGAGCCAGCACCACTCCGTTCGGTGTACGCCGGTACTCGCAGTAGTGATCAAAAGTTTTCAAGAGCAGTTCTGGTGTAGTAGCACTAGAAAAGTTGAGTCCAACCACCTTAAAAGAGAACAGTGAAAGAAAAGTAGTTAAATACACTAAGGCTTGAAAAAGAGCATATAAAGAGCCCTGGAAACAGGTATGCTTGGGTCTCCTCATTGAAAGTAAATATGCATCTGTATTTCAGGTCACTGCCTGGACACCGTCTGCTTCCCATGGCAGGTTCTCCATTTTCCATGCAACACCTCCCGCCTAACCTTGTACTTAGAACATTACAGCTTTGTATAACTGCTACTCCACCCAAACACACTGAAGGACGAGAGCTATTTTGGAACATTACCACGGTTTTTTTGAATACTAAACATAGGAATGCTCCTCTGTTACTGAAGTAGCAAAGGATGGAAGTAGCTTATAAGTTAAGGATCTCGGGACATAAATTTAAATTTTGCTCGACATAACTTTTGCTTTTTCCTGTGCATACACAACTGAAGTAGAGCCCTTACTGAATTCTGGTTAGCAAATAATTTCCAAGCTAAATCAATAAATATTGGTTTAACCTTAAAGATTAGAGACTTGTTACTATTCTAATTCACATATGCACACACACACACACACACACACTTGTGTACCTCCATGTCAGGCAGAGCTCTGAGAGCACTGAAGAGAGTCATGGTCTTTCCAGAACCTGGTGGGCCACACAGTACTAGAGGTTTGTGTTCTGCCAGCCAAGTATACAGCAACGCTTCGTGGCGAACTGTATCAAGGGTTGGTACTACAACATCAGGAGCTGCAACTTTGTGTGTTTCAACTTCAATTTGAGGAACCTTGGACTGCCATGGCACCCATTCACCTGTAATGGACACCTAGAAGCACAAAATCTTGATTAGACAATTCGGACCAGAAATATAGCTCAACCTGAGTTAAAAGAGAATACATTTTTTTAAACCACAGAATAATTTGTGGCATCAAGTTTGATGTGTTTATTTAAACAGGCAACTTGTCCACTGAACTGTAAAACAGTAAAATTTTAGATAGTCTAGTGTTTTATTTTCCAGTTCCATCTCCAAAATCTAAAGGAAGCTTCTAAGAAGACAGAAGAGCAACACTTCTAGACAAAGAAAGGTTTACCTCATAGTCAATTATAGGTATGCTGGGTGCAGTTGGCAGTGGCACAGTGGTGATTCTCCTAATGTATTCTCCCAGCTCCGCTCTCATTTTCAAACGACTGTCTCCAGAAAGAGACCAGAGTATCGCATAGACCAGGTACCTCTGTAAGCAACAGAAAATTGCTTTTAGAGTAATGGAACAAAATTGAACGATCAATAAATCAAACCTACCTGTTATGCTGACATGTCAAACCCAGCAGTCATATTATACTTACCTGGATGTAACGCTCTAGTTGGTCTATCTGCATGGGGAAGTCTGGGTGATTGGCATTGTACTGGGCTACGTTGCGGCAAGCCTGATGCAACATGGAGAACAAAGAACCAAGACAGCGCAAGCGGGTGAGGTCCATAATGTGCTCCAGCTTGAAAGCATGTTCCAGTGCTTTAGTTACCAGGCCGTTGGACGTGAAGTACGGCTGCATTATTGTTGCAGCATCTCTCTGAATCTGTTGGGGGAGACAAAAACTGCTCAAAACACTCGCTTCCGATTTCATTGTCAGGCAGCAGGAAATAATTTTGTGTAAGGTTTGAAAGCTTCAAATTTTAATACTCTTTTTAAAAAATAAAACAAAAAATTTTAATTTAAAAGCAAGTCAGCTTTTCTGTGACAGGCTGTCATAAATTAGAAGCACACACTCTACTTGTGACAGACATTTTTACTACGTTATCCCATAATATAATCCAAATTATACCTGCAACATTGGAGATGCTGCTTCTTCTCCCTCATCTTCTTTGCCCTTTCTCCTTCGTTGAGCTTCCTCCTCACCTTCATCCAGAGGAATGCTTCTCAGTCTAGCCAGGAAGTTATTGAATATCATGTCTGTACTGAGAACATCCTCGCTGAACCAGACCATACCACACCTTGACACAGTAGCCAAAGTGGCATATTTCAGATCCTGTACCTCAAACATGATACGAACCTGAAGAGTAGAAATTTAAAACAAAGAGTTTGTTTTGCTTTTTTACTACAAAGAACTTCGCCTCCCCTCCCTCAACCAGAGACCTTTTAAAAAAGTTAGTTTGTATTTTGCCTCTGAACAACCAAGAACAGCATTAAACTATTCTGAGGTAAACTAAGTTTCTAAGTCAGCATGTAAACATCATAAAGAAGAGTAACATTACATTTGGTGGAAGGCTGAGACGTTCTCCATTTGGCAGAGTCAGTAGTTTGTTGTCATCCAACACAGAGTTCAAATTCTCAACCCATTCAGGGTCTACATCACCATCAAAGATAATCCACTGACGTTTTTGTAGTTCACCTCTCACATTGTCTATGATTCTGCATTAAAGAAAATCATATTGCAGTAGAGAACAAAGATTCAGTAAGGCCAGAATATCCACTGCACAAATGTACTGGACATTTTTCATTTGTGCTGTTAAAGACTCACTTTCTCAGGACATGTGTAAACAACCCATCGGTCCATTCTCTGGTGTTTGGATCCAAAGTACCATAGAGGTGATCTTTGCTGATTGCTTTTGGATCTATAATATGAGCAACACCTTCCACACCCTCCAGCCGTTCAAGGGCTTTCAGAAGTACTCTCCAAGCCATGCTCTTTCCACTTCCTGAGGGACCCACCATCATCAATCCATGATTTATCTGTGTAATCTGATACAGCTGAAGAACCTGTGACAGAAGTAATGATGTACCAATTATGTCTGCACTTCAGTATTGCTTTGTTAAGACATGAAAAAGGAAAAAGCTTTCCACCTTTCATAATAAAGGAAGTTAACTTCAATTCCACATTTTGTTTTCTATTTTACCTTTTCAACCCACATGCCACCAACTTCTTCTCCATCACCATAGGTAAGGTACATTTCCTGACACACTTTCTTAAGCTCCTCTCGCAAGGCTGTCATCTCCCCACGATGATACTGTACTCCAGGGAATACATCAGAAAGGAGACTGAACAGCAATGGAATGTCTTCTGCAACCAGTTTTGGTACCATAGTTTCACATACACTCTGGATCAGAATCTGCAGAGAGAGTCGTGTTTTAGTTGAGACTTTCTGTTAAGTGTGGTCTGGTGCCTTCTAAAAAAAATATGGTCTTGGTAAAAACCATTGGTGGGGGTGTCAACTTTGAAACTACAAGGAATTCTTACAGATACTCAGTTTATACAACTGTAGTCTCTTACGCCTCTTCACTTGTGGTATTAACTGCAGAGGAACTGAGCAGCAATAAGCATTATGAATGCATTACCTCATAAGAGCCAGTCTTTTGCTAGGATTTCGGGACTCCTAAAACATGTTTAACTTGGAGCTTCTAAGCTATCAAATTACCACCTTTTGTAACTAACATTACTTCACTTGCATGGCTTGCCACTAAATGCTAAACTCCGCAGGGTTATTGCTTTGTTTAGTGTGCATTCCATACTTTACCACAGAAGTAAAGAGCTCACAGATACATTACCTCTTGTTCCGGTAAATTCTCAGCGATTTCTCCCTCATCAACAACTTCGCCACGCTCTTCTTTCTCCCGCTTTATCTTCTGAATCCTCTCCCTCTTCACATTACCTGCACTAACCAGCACACTCTTCAGTGCTCTCAAGCCAAAATCATAATGACTTTGGGAGGACAGCTGCTCATCACAAAGCCTAAGCAGTGAAAGAGACAAAATACCATTTGATTTTCAACAGGGACCAGCACCAAGCTCAATAAATGTCATTATTTACTTGAAATGATTGCTGCACAACAAGCTTAGTGGGTGTCAAAGAACATAATAGCTTTGAACAATAAGCTCTATTTTTACTGATTGATACCAAACTTTTTACTCACTTGAAGAACGGCACTATCTTATTGGCAAGCACTTCAGCTGTACGGAAACCTTGTGAGTACAACATGACCTGGGCAATCAACTGACGGTCTGGTTTTGTCATGGCCAAGCTACGGAACAACTTCTTCAAGTTGTCAGGCAGATTTGATCGGCCTGCATAGCCAGGATTCATGGTGATGAAGATAGCCATGTCAGGGCTCACTTTGACTTGTTTGTTCAGCAGCTCACAGGTAATAGGTGTTGCAGCTGAAAAGAGAGTATATTCAGTTACACCTGAGTCAGTGATCACACTGAGAACACAAGTCATACTTTATTCTAGTTTCTTACAGTAACAGACAGCAGCTTCTCTAATACTGCAACTCAAATACAAACTTCTACTAGCTGAAAGTTACTTAAAAACGTAAGTTTTGACAGAAAGTGGCTTCATCCTTGGATTGTCTGGGAGAAATGTAGCTGGGCAACAAAACAGCACAAAAGCCATTAGACATGCTGTACAACACTATTAGGAATGAACAATTACATACTCTTGTCATAGTTGGGGTTGGAATGCTCTCGCAAGGCTTCCTGGATGCACTGAACTTGCTGCGAAACAGCAGAGAGCATACGCTCCTCCAGTCTGTTGAACTCGTCAAAGCAGCCCCAGGCACCCACTTGGCAAAGTCCCACAAAGATGCGTCCCATTGCCTGTGTGAAGAAGGGAAAATCACTGTAAGTTGCATGATCATTGCATAGGCAAAGGGAGCAGAGAAGAGCACTTCATACAATGCATCTAAGGCAGGGAGGAGCTGTATTTGTATGTAGGTTGCCATTTCTGTAGTACTGTGTAAGAGTTGTGAAAGGGTTCTAGCTGACTTTCAGATGCTCACTGCTTCCTATTACTACATACTGTCCTGTGGTGTATTCACAGACAGTCATGGTTATGTCCACTGTGTAGTATTTTGTTTGCTGATACCATTAACACCAGGTGCAGTTCTAATCCTTTATCACAAGAAGGATACGAAACATTTTAGAAAAATCAAACTGGATGTCCAGATAAGGCATCTACCTAAAAAACCCCTTTAAGGTATGATTCTGCAAAAGGTAACATGACGGAATATGATAGAGGTCTAAAAGCCACTCATTTAGGATTGTTAACTCTCTTTTCACATACCTAGGCAAACCCCACAGATCACAAAGAATAACTTGGTAATAGTACAGCTATTTTGGCAGTCTCATACTCTTGTCTGTTCTCCATTAATCACTACTATCAATGCAAACTAACCAGTTTAAGTTACTTTCCCAAAGCCAAGTCCTCACAATGTTCTGTTCCACTTCTGCTTTAGGCATCTTTTGTTATAGAGCATCCATGTGACCCACAGACACTGGCTCAGTTAAGACTTACAGACAATCATCTAGCTGTTTCAGAGTTCTGAAGAGATTCATACTGCTCGTTAGCAGACTACATGTTTTTAATCAAACAGCTTACCTGGAAGTCAAATGTTTCATCACAGTTGAAAACCAACACAAAGCGGCCAAGCTGATGCCCAAGAGCCTTAACAGATTCTGTTTTACCAGTACCAGCAGGACCTGTTTTTAAAGGTGGACAGATATGTTTTAGTGCTTATTGTCTGAGGTACCACTGCCTGCTCCTGTAATCTGTCAGCACACTGATTCTGATAGTCCCTGACAAGAGGGTTCAGTGAAACCCAGAACTGTTACAACTTCCCCCAGAAGACTGGTTCTTCAGTGTCTTAGTTTTAAGTGTCCTGCACGTTTACATTAAAACTATATATTTAGAGAGGGTAAGAGTTTATATACCCGTCTCAAGCTTTTATGGCACTTCAGTACAAACTTACCAAATGGTGACCCTCCGAGTCGTGCCTCCAGGGCTTGTGTCATTGTCAGGTAGCAGCGGTCAGTAAGAGGAGTCTGTACTAGCTTATCCTGAACACCAAGATACTCAAAACCATAGTTGAATTTGGCATTTGCCATCTGGATGGAGAGCTGTTGCAACACATCTGTCTGCTTTGGGTCAAAGTAGAACCGCATCTGGCTGAGCCACTCAAAGGATTTGGAGTTGTCGATCTTGCTTTTGATCAGTGATCTTGTAACATCTCTCTGGTGCACCAACTCGGTGATCTGGAAAATAAAGTAAATCCCTAGATCACAGCAATACAAGCCATTGGTAATAAAGCCAGGAATCCTACAGCTTTTCAGATTAGCTTAGTAATGTGCCACCACTTTGAAATCACAACCTACCAACAGTGTCAGCCTTAAAATCTGCTGCTACAAAGACTAACAATGTTGACTGCTCCTGTTAAGTATTCCCTTAGGTTTAGGCAAACCATTCCAGTTAGCCTGTCAATCCATTACGCTACTAAACTAGATAACTTACTTGCCAGAGACTATGAAGACAGGTACTCCTAAACCAGACCAGATATTTCCCTGTAAAAAATCTACAAAAATAACCCAGTATGATTTTAAGTTCCCTCCCTCAATCTTCATCTACAAAAAAACCCCAACTTAATCCAACTTAATTACAATAATAAACATCTTAACAAGACATTTTACTTTTGAAAGGAAAAAATCAGTAAATTCCATGTTTGGAAGAGCCAGCTGGAAGATCAATTCAGTGAGTCAGTCCATAATATGCTAACATTCACTAAGCTGACTACAGTGAAAACCTACTTCCACCTACAAGATCAGGGCTTGATGCAGTTGCTTATACTGCATGAGACTCTTTCCTTGAGGAACATTAAGTCTTACACTCGTCAATCTTTTCATTAAACTTTTAAAAATCCTCACCCAGAAGAGGAAAGGAGGTTTTTACTTACCAAGTGCTCCAGTTTCCTTCTGCGAAGAGGCGGCTGCTCCATCAGCACAGAGTCTGCCAGGACATTGAGTGTGACCTCAACATTAGCCAGCACAGACTGGAGAGGATAGTTGTCTCCAGCTCCACCCATGCCATTGAGGGCTGACTCAACATTCTCAGACCACGCAATCTGGGCTGACAGGACAACAAGCTGTGCCTGTTAACAAAAGTACTCATCAGATAGTTCTCCTCACTGAAATAACCAAGCTGCAGTATGCTTAACTGTTCCATATTGATACCTGGTATTTGTCAATCCAAGAGATGTAGACTGCTGGGTCAATTGAAGTTGCTTTTCCAAAGATTTCAACTTCAGTAACAGATTCTGCAAGCAATTTTGCCAGAGTCACTCGCATTTCTTTCTCAACAAGAGTAAGCCACTCATTGATCTTGGGATGTTCTGTGATGGAGACAGGTGTTTTGAACAGCACCTGCAAGAATGAGGTTTAAGTCAGACCATGTTCACTTATTTTCAGAATTTTATTTAAAAACACACACTGCAGCTGTACCTCCTCTCCTTCACGGGAAGATATCCCAAGAACCACAGAATTATCTTCATTGAGAATAATGCTAGAAACACCAGCAAACATCTTCTTGAAGTGCTTCTGCAGCTTAGCAACATTTTTGCTGTTTCCAATGATCTCAAGCAAGTCTTCATCACCAACAAAATAAAACCTAGTAATTACACAAAATTAGATTTGTATCACAACTCCAACTATAATTATTGATTTATTTATGGTTCATACATGGCCACTACATAAGAGGACCTGACAGTCATTTCCACAACACTGCAAGAGTTCACAAACCATAAATTTGCAGGAAGTTATACTTCAGTTCTAAGATTGTGTCATTTCACATAGTCTGCAGCATACAAAAGTTTATAAACACTCCATACAGTGGATCATTTTCTTTATCTATCCATCCCTGAAATACCCACAGTATAACTTGGGACTAAACTAAGTCTATTAGGCAGGGAAGACTCCCACTCAATGCTCAGCCTTACTCTCTCCTGCTAAGTAACAAACTAGTTGAAGACTACAGGTAAGTCAGAACCAACGACCTAAATACTGGATTCTGACAGTTTAAATGCTGTCCTTCAACCAAATGCAATCAAAGAACTAAGCAGTTCAAAACAGAACTTGTCCCTTTACGGGAATCAGATGCAATGGTTTCTTAAGCAGTATCTGAATCCTGCAACTAGCCACACACAGATGAGCAAGTAAGGGAAGCTGTAGTCCCTCTTCCTGAGAAGTAGCTGTAACTGAGTTCTGTATTTATGACCATTTACATCTGTGTTGTCTAACATCTTATATCTAATCAATACACAAAAACGGACAGAGGTTTTACAGAATAGTACGAATTCCTGCACAGAAATGTAAAGTTACTTTACTTCCAAGTCAACTAAAGTCAACTTCTTACCGAGGAAAAGAGGACCTCTCCCTTTCCAAGTACTCTCCCAGTGCCTTCTGTATCTTCCCAAGCAAGTCTGCCAGTCTCTCTAATGACCTCTGCACACCTTGAATGTTAAGAACATCCATCACAAGTGGAGATTTGGACACCTTTTTCATGAGTGCCAAAAATTCAGTGCTGATGCTGGAAGTAAAATAGCACAGTACATTAGTGCAAAGTCAGTGACCATGAGCCTGCAAAACACCAAATGACTGCTGCCTCTCTAATTGTTGCAGCTTCCCTACAGAACAAGACTAAATTCCCAAAACAGCTCTTCATCTACCCCAAGTCCAGAACAACCAACATCTAACTTCTCTGCAATGTTCAATCTATGAGCTCCACTGCTGAAGGCCTAGTTTTGTTCATTTCCTGAAAAGATGCATAAATCTGATTCTTTCTGACTGGAAGTGTGTGGAATGATTAAGGATGACCTTAATCATTACGAGGAACTTAAAGCAGAGGAAGAAAATGTTATCTGAAGGATGAGACTAAAGGCTGTGGCAACAGAAGTCAGCCTGCTTCTTGCAGCCACAATGCCAGAAAGTTCCGTGAGGTCATTCACTGAACTAGCAAGAAAAAACACCTGAATCCAAATCACCTAAAAATTGTACAGCAGTCTGTTTATTACAAACTTTTCTATTTATTACAAACTTTTTTCTGTCATGGTTGCTAGATGCACTTCTTGTCATATTTGTTTGCTCGATGAATTTATGTCTACAGCAGGGTTGTAATACATCTGGATCAGCTAAGCTACTATTTCACCTTACAGAGTGCTACACTCAAGTCACAAAGTTGCAGGCCTGTCCACATGGTGTCCCAAGGGAGGAAGGGAAAGAACACCGCAATTAAAGAGTTACCTCTGGAACCGCTGGGTCTCCACAGGCAGCAAGTGCTTGATGTCTGCACTGCCAGTAAAGATACCCTCCAGGTAGACCCATCGCCTTTGGACATCTATCCAGACATCAAAGAGTGCCATGATACGGTTCAGCTTATCTTCCCAGCTAAGGGCATCCTCCTCAAAAACCTAAAGTTTAAATCTTACATTAATATTCATTCTAATAGCACCAGGAGTTAGACTGCTACCAATTATTAGTGGAAACAATTGTTTGAGAGTTACAAAGTATGCATATTCAATTATATGGCTATCAACTTAAACAGTGAATACAGCCTCTGCTGACATAAACTAAACAAGAAGGGACAGCAAGAACTAAATTAAGATTCTTCAACTTTATTGTCCATTTTACCTTGTAGTATGGTGATAGCTTCATAGCAGACACGCTGTTAATGTGCTCTTTTACTTTGTTGAAAAGGTCATCCCACCCACGAATCAAACGGCATTTGTTCTGGTAATTGACCAAATCCAGTTCATAAGTGTTCCACACTTCCCTTATCTGAAGGAAAAAATGTGTAAGATACAACATCAATCGTATGTTACAAAGTCAAAATGTAGTTTTTGCAACATCCTTACAGCATAGAAATGTATTCCAGTACTCAGGTTTTAGTTTTTTTACCCAAGGATTCTGGGTTTGTGCTCAAACTTTTGTTAAAAGTATTGAGAATACGATGCAATCAGGTAGAACTTAAACAAGGTGGGATCTTTGCAGTTACTATCAAGGACTGTTTTTCCCAAATAACACAAATCAGAGATTCAGCTGTTCCCCACAACAGTACTCCATGGCATCTCAGCTTAGATTCTAAGTTTACTACATAAATGCCATCCACCCAACAGCAACACTCTGATTTGCTATTACATGCATACATGCAAGAGATGATACTAGCCTGCTTCAAGAACTCTTCCAAGGCCATCTCCCCCTGAGCCACGAGCAGTACATCTTTGACAACTGCTTCATTTCGCTGTAAATCGACATCCCAGATCTGACCCAGGGTCAATTCTGAGACCACCCAGTTAACATGAAGCCTTTTCATCAGCTGTTTCCAGTGACGATCTTTAAGTGCCTCGGATTTCAGTTCAATAACCAACATGTTTATCTGCAGAAGTCAAGAAAGCATGTTACATCATTGAACTTTCTCTAAAACGCATACATTTTAGAAATTACTGTAACTTACCTTCATGTAGCCCTTCAGAAGTCTCTGAACATACTCATAGGAGGCATACTGTCGCAAGCGGGCAGGGAAGTTTTTCAGCTGGTTCAGCAGACCATCTAAGTTTTGTCGTAGCTGTCAATAACATAAAAGCAATGAAATCTTTCCCTGCCCGTGCAGTGCACATAGTTGTACAAGTTTAAAGTTGTCTATGTATTTTTTACAGAAACCTTTTGCTAATGAGTACTGACAGTACAGCTCTTTCATTGTGATACATATATGCATAAGCTGTGGTTCCTCTATAGCTAGAAATATAACTTTACCAATCTGATTAAGATTTATAATGTAGTAGTCACAAGCAGTTTATGGCTTCATGTTCCTACCGCTGCCTACCTCCTGAACTAGAACTGATGCTGTTCATCCAACCACATAGTAAGTTTCCCTAATGAGCTACAACAGCCTATTTTAAAAAAGCATTTTCTTCTCTGTAGATGCAGTCCAATCTCAATTTAAAAACTACTAGAATTGTACAAATCCCCTGCAAAATTACTTAAATTGTGACAAACCCTGTATCACAAGATACTGAAAAAGGTACCTAAACAATCTGGAAGGAGATGGTTGAGCAAGTCTCTCTCAAGAGGTCTAATTCCCAATTTGTATATACCCATGGTAGTTATATTGTTTATGTATACAGAAGTGAAGTACCTTGCGAGGCTGTACTGAAACCCAGGGTTGTTCTTTCATTTGATCAATCTGTTCCCAGACTTTGGAGAGTTCAGACCAGACGCCTTTGAGATCCTGCAGTTCTTCAAGAGCTACCTATAGTAAAAGAACACATCAAACATTAGCAGTTTTTCCTGATTTTTTCAAACTCATTAGTGTAGGAGAGTTAAACAGAATTCTTTTGATGTGTCAAAACCCCTCAGATAGCTTGCCACTTCAACAGAACTGCAACAGCAAGTGAACCAGGTGAGATTTTTGCATCTCAGGTCACATAACAGTTTCATAAGACAACGACAGTCAAAGAAGATGTCACAGACAACCTCTTTAGGCTAGAAATGAACGCACGTGGAGATTATGTATTGACATTAGTACACAGCAGGGTACATGTCACTCTCTTAAGGGATAGAGAGATGGAAAGGAAACATTTTTAACTGAATCTGACAAGAAGTTGCATGAGCAGGTTGTACCTGGACGCGCTCTTCACTGCCACTGAGTAGTCCTGTATCTGTGAGCTCCAGAGCTTCCTTGGCCTTCGCACACTTCTCACGATCATCCTTCAGCCTACCAAATTTTCCTTCGTAAATGGTAAGAGCTTGAAGAGCCTCTTCTGGACGCAGGTTTCCCTAAAGTTTGGATGGGATACATTAATCCAAAAGTCCTACAATCAAGTTGAAATGAAAAGCAAGGACTAAATACTAAATGTTGGTTTGTCTTAACATTTTTCCATTTCTAGTCTGCTGACAATGATACATATTAATCCAGAGTAAGTCTCATCCCATCTTCACATGCAGCTTTTGGCTTCAATAAATAGAACTTTAGGAGGGAGAAAGAAAAAAAAAAAAGAAAAAAGCAGCTTGCTTCTGAATCTTCCTACATTCATGGCCCTGACACGTCTCTCATTTCAGCCAAAGCTTTGTTAAGTTACTGAAGTCATCTTGCTTTCTGCACCTAACAGAGGCCTATGCTTTAAGGGTAACTTTCCCTGTCCCCATCCATTGCATACCCCTCCAAATCAACACACTTGCAAGTTATTTTAGAACACCCAAAAAGACTTAAAAAAACTGCAAAAAAGTGTAAAAATAAATCAGCTAGTTCTTACTGAAAGCCGAGGATCTAGCCCATGTGCTGAATAAGGCTTAATCATTACTACTTACTGTTACAGGTTTTGTTTTCTCCCAGTCTGTCAGCAAGTCAGTTGTTCGGCTCTCCACTGCACGATCCTCTTGAACTATCTTCATCTGCAGATTTGCAACTTGCTGCTGAATGGCAGAATCCTTCCTACGCATGATGTCATTAAAGGCGCCCCACTCTCCTTCAATGTTGTCAATGTACAGCCAAGAGGATGGAAACTGGAACCTTTGTTTCTCAAGCAAGCGCTGACCGTTGCGATAAAGCTACATACAAGAGACAGTAGTTATAAGTTAAAAAGATAAAACTAAGTTGCAAAGCCAAATACTCAAAATATTTTAACAAGCATTTGCTAGAGAGTTCACAGGATTCCTCGGGATACAAAGTTCAAGTCTGTTCTCAAGAGAACTTGGGTATCAGGAAGCTGCATCATAAGAGTTAAGCCTGGTATTTCCAGAAGTGATAATCATTAGCAAGACAACGTACCTCAACTTGCTTTTCAAACTGCTTGATTTTACGTTTCAAGGACTGCACGTATGTGATGAATGTCACTGCATCCGATGTGCTGGCAGTGTCCACTGAATGCTGCTCCAGTTCTTGACGGGACTGGTTTGGGGGACAAATCAGTGTTTTAGAAGTCTAGAACAGTTGAACTGCAAGTGAAAAACTGGAATTTGGACTTGTCTTACCTTAGAAATTTGTGAATGAAACTCTGTCATATTCTGACCAAGCATCTGGCCAAATTTGCTGAGCACTTCCTTGTGCCAGGAGTCGTACTTCAAATTCACCTTTGATTGTACCTACAATTGAATAGTTACATAATTTGTTGGTGTTGCTATACACCCATTCTGAAATTTAATGCACTTACTATAAACCATTATTACAATTTCTTACCTTGCCATAGTCTATGACAACAGGTCCAAATTCCTTTCTGGTTTCTGCATTGTCAAATGTTCCTCTTGCCTTTCTTATCTGAACTAGAAGGGCTTGCCACTTATTCAAGTCTTCTCCAAGACGGTTGTATATGTTTTCGGCCTGCATATCCCACAGACACTGGTACTGAAGCCAAACCTAATTGAGATATTTCACAAACAATGTTCAGAACTTCTCCAGTATATTCTGAAAGACTCCAGCGCTCCAGAAAAAGAGACAGAAAACTCGACATTAATTTTAGCTGTAGCACTATGTAGTGTCAGCCTCCTACCTTCACATACTGCTCCACTTCTGTCACAATTCCCATGACAGCAGAGTATGATTCCTCCAGAGCTGCAGGGCCATCAGGCATCCTTGTCAATGCATTACGATAGAATTTCTCTTCTTCGGACAGCTCATAATGCACTCCGACCTAAGAACCACAAATATACATGTGATATACATGAATTTCTAGGGCGCTCACATTCAATTGTAGAGCAACACACTAAAGTATCCAGCACAATTAACTGCAAAGTGAAAATTGCTGCTTGGTCTTAGATACAGTTCTATGACACTTACCTGGTATCTCTGACTTTGAATTCTTGGTAGTGACAGGATTACCATCTTCCAAGAAAACATTTCTTGGTAAAGTTTGTATCTACACTCTTCAATTGGTGGATTCAAGTATATCACCTGGTTGGTTATTCTTAGTTCATGTACAATGTTCTGCAGAAACAGTAAACACACTGAGTTTTACTGGCAGATACTACTACAAGTAGATAAGAAATCTGAACTTCAAGAAGTAGCACACACTTTCGAAAAATCAACCTGCACTTAAAATGGGAGGAGGCAAGTATTCCTCCAAGGCCAGGTGCAGAACAAATATTTATCTTCCCTCGTGCTGTTTTCAGCTGGGATAATTTTCTTCACAGTGGCTGGTACAGGGCTGTGGTTTGGCTTTCTGCTGCAAACAGTGCTGGTGACACAGGGATGTTCCAGTCACTGCTGAGCAGGGCTTACACAGAGCCAAGGCTCTTGCTGCTCCTCATCCCACCCCAGCAGTGAGTAGGCTGGGGGTGCACAAGGAGTTGAGAGGGGACACAGCTGGGACAGCTGACCGTGGCCGCCCAGAGGGATATGCCACACCATATGGTGTCATGCTCAGCATATAGAGCTGGGGGAGAAGACAGAACAGGGGGCTGTTTGGAGTGATGGTGTTTATCTTCCCAAGTCACCATTAGGTGTGATGGAGGCCTGCCTTCCTGGGGATGGCTGAACACCTGCCTGCCCATGGTAAGTGGGCAATGAACTTCTGGGTTTACTTGGATGGTGTGTGCAGCTTTTGCTTTATCTCAATCCAAGAGTTTTCTCACTCTTACCCTTCTGATTCTTTCCCCCTCCCCACTGGAGGAGGTGGGATTAAGCCATGACACCCATATAAGTCTCACATATAATTCTTGTATTAAGTAATTGAAAATAAGGGAAAAAACAACAACAAGAAAATCTACAACAAACTTACTTTGATCTTGGGTTCACCACCAGGCTTATGGCTCACTTGAGGAGCATCTGTATCCATGTCAACTTCTGCTTTGTCATCTGCTTGTCCAAGAAGAACCTGGGTCCAGGCCCTCAGTCCAGCTTGCAGACGAACACCCAGGATTCTTTCAATCTAAAGAAAATAAGCCCCATTGGAGCAAAAAGCTGCATACTCACTGCATACACACCCCTGCTATTGATACATTCTGATACCAGGCACACAATGGTGCCTCAAAGAACCAAGTGCTCCTTTGCTAAGTCAAAGCGGCTTAAGAATTTTGCTAAATTTCCACTGAATATCAATTCAAAGCTTCTGTCTCATGGACTTTAATGGAATTAAATATTCTTAACAGCTTTTATGTTGGCCTAGTGTACAATAACCTGAAACTTAGCTCAACAAGCAGAACCAGACAATATGAAGGCAATGAGTCTTTGCTATCAGCACAGCAAATTTTCACCATCCTTTAACTATTCTGGTTCTTGGCACCTTCTAGGCAGATCAGGTCTATCAAACTTTCTCCTCAAAAGACAAAACTCCCCTTGAATTCACTGATCCCAAAAGTCAACAGCTGAAACCAACCAGGTCTTCTGTGTTCTGCATACTGAAAACGCACTGAAGCTTTCAGAGAATGGGGAGACAGCATTTTTCCTGATTGACTATGAAGACTAACTGAAAAACATTTTCCACCTGATTAAAATGTTTCCTCTAAATATATACTACTCCTTCATCTCAAACCTACCTCCATATCCAACTTATTGACCCAGATTGGCAAATTTGAATACGAGTGAAGATTTAAGTCATCCACAGCTTTCTGAACCCTGTTCAAGATTTCGGAGAAGGTCTTGTGATCATACATGCATGTTTCCAGTGATCTCACTTCCAGGTCTATTTTCTCTTCAATAATGAGCAGATCATCCACCTAAAATGGTTTAGGAAAAGCAGGATGCTTAGTTTTGCAGGTTAGAAACAACAGTAGCTATGCAGTAACGATTAGTAATTACTCTTTATTTGGATGCAACAGGTCTATCAATTTTAGTATTTCTAAAAGATCCATTCAGCTGGCCAACTTATGCCAACTCAACCGAAGAGCTACCGATCAAGTCACTAGGCTATCCAATTCCACTTTTGGTTAACCACATTTTACTGAAGCATAAACGTAAAAGTTTTGCAGACTTAGAAAGATAAACCAAACCTTTTCCTGGAAGCTGAAGACAGTCTCGGCTAAACGCTGTACGTAGGGATCAAGTTTGTACGATTCCCACACAAGTGCAATTCCTTCTGCAATCAAAGCCTGCACCTCCTTCTTCAAGCCAGCAACCAGGAGTGAGATAGTATTACGCTCTTCTACTTTCTCACATGTTCGTTCATATGTACGGACGCTTTCAATGAGAGAAATAGCAAATGGGTAGAGCTGGTTTGCTTGGTGAGCTTTGTTGACAATTGCCAGTGGAACACGGAAACCAAGCCACTTCAGGTTTCGGACTTCTTTTGAAAGTGTAATTATTTCTGGGAGGAAATTGACTTTCAGTTTCAGGACATTTCCAGTTCGACCTCTCACTCGAGTGCTTTCGATGGTGAAAATACGACCAGACACACCAAGATTGCGTTGCTGAACTTTTCTTGCCCAGTCATCAAAGATCTCCTGAGTGTTGAGCTTCATGCGAAAGCTATCTCCATCCTGCTTTAGCTTCTGACCTTCTACATGGTTCTCCCAACCTTTGCCAAGGACATCCTCAACACGCTTCATGTAAGCTGTGAGCTGTCTGTCAATCTGTTTTGCCCAAATTATAGACCCAGACACAGGAGGCAAGTCACGAACATGACTCATTTTACAAGCTTGACTCTGCGGGTATTGTACTTTAAATTTGTCATGAAGAGACTCAATATCATCTTTTACACGCTGGATCAGTTGTGTTTGATATTCACGAATGGCACCGCGAATGTGCGGTCTGACAAACAAGGCATTAAACCGAGAGAAGATCCTGAACATTTCATTGGCATTCTTTGCGGTACCAAGCTGGTCTCTCAAACGGGCAGTTATTCTTGTTTCAACTCTATCAATCCTTTCATCATATCGTTTCATTGCTGCCTCCCAGGCTTCTGTACCTTCTTTGGAAACATCTAAACCATCTACTTCCTTAACATTCTCATAAGCGAGATTGACTTCTTCAATTGCATTAGCATCTGCCGCATCAAAAAGGACTTCTGCTACTTTCATATCCTGTGGTTCAGGCACCTCTCCTTGATTTTGCTGGGCAACAGCAGTTACCTGCATTAGAATCAGAGTTTAGTAGTTGGATACTTCAAAATTTACCTATCAATAGCTAAACACAGTCACAGAATCACAGAATAACAAGGTTGGAAAAGACCTTTAAGATCATCAAGTCCAACCATTCGCATCCTAAACTAAACCATATCCCTAAGTACTTCATCTACCCTTTTTTTTTGTCTAACAAGCATTGCAAAAAACCTCTTAGTAACAAATCCTTAACAAACTTGCAGTCATGATTTAAGTTCCACTAGGAATGAGGTATCACAGTTACTTTACAAACTTCCACTACTGTGCAGCACAATCTCATTTTCCACTGTGGTTTGGCAAAGCTCAAGCACTTACACTATTATTCACCTCCTTGACAGTAAGTCTAGACTTGCTGTGTCTACTAACATGAGCATGGTCATGTAGTATGCAAAGTACATCAAAATTAAGGCTATGCCTATTAATAAGCAAGGATTCAAAACTAGACTGGTTTTGGAAGCAGACAGGGAAACTGAGTATTACTTAGTTTTGTGTTATCTTTTTAAAGCAGCGGTGAACACTCTTGAAGAAGCCACACAGATTTTCTGTCTGATAATGACTAAGAATATTACCTGAGGTCGCAAGACTCTCACAATAACTGCCCTCAGCTGCTCATGCTGACGCCTGAATTTCCTCATTTGATCAAGACGACCCTGTAGTTTCCTATGAGCAGGATTGATACGCCACACCATCTTCAGGTTCTCTTCCCTTTTCCTTTTCACAATATCTCTCAGCAGAACTTGTAACTTCTCATATTCATCATCCCATGTTTGGAAAACTTCAAAGCATGCAACCATTACCTGAAGAGAGTTTTAAAATAGGAACTTTAGCTCCCAGATGAAATGCTTCCTGAGATTCAATGGTGAAAATAGAGCCCCCAGTACCACAATGCAAGAATACAGCTGCCAGTGCCACAAACCCATGAACATACCTTTTCAAATTCTTCATAGGCAACATGCATCAGTTTTCTGGTTCCCAACACCTTAAGTAACTGAGAGCTCAGATCTCTTGAAATAGCCTCCACTAAACGCAATGCCCTTTGGATTGGGTATTTTGTGTTTCTGATTTTTCTCAAATGGGTAAATATTGCAACAAGAGCCTGTCTTATTTTGTCCAGCTCAGTAGCAGACAGCAAGTCATTCAGAGGAAAATCTTTCATCAGTGGATTATAGTCATTCACAGTTTCCAAAGCCTGTTTTAGACCTAAATGTAACAAAAAAGATTTTGAATAGAACTTTTCATTTCATTAATCAAATCTGTAGCTTTAACTATACCAAGGTTACTCTAAACAGCATTGTTCTTTGTACCCCAATGTTTAAGTTTTGTAACAGCTTAGGTTCCAAAGGACATCTGTGAAAAATATTAAGGCATCTTACCTGTGTCTGTATCGAAGCTGACAGTTGCATGAAAACGTTTGCCATGTTTTAGAATATCCAGAGTCAGAAGAACTTCTGGACTTTCACGTTTTTCCTGAATGCGATACAGAGCTCGTTCCAGATTTAACCAGAAGCTGATCTCCTGTAACGCAGTGCCTGATGCAGGATCTCGATCTAATTTGGTCACCTTAAAAATAACAGAAAAAGAGAAGGGAGGGAGGGGAGGGAGAAAAGCATCTTACTTGTATGCTTCAACTGTAGAAACCTGGTCTATTACTAAATATAATTGAAACATGTAACATCTGCTAGGTTAATCGTCCAACACCTGACAGTTCTGGCACCCATTCTGCGAGAAGTGTTGCTGCACTGCAGTTCTTAAAGTCACAGTTTAATTCCTGTGATCCTAAAGGTCAGTTTTAGGACCTTCATGTAGTTAACTTCAGCACAGCCTAAAAAGATCACCTGCCCACTTTCCTGATCACTGTATTCTGGTGAATGACTGATGAGCCAGGCAAGAAAACAAATGTTTTACGTTCTGCACTGTTCCATGAGCAATAGGTGTTTACTGTGTTCACAGTAACAGCAGAACAGCAGCAGAGTAACTGAGAAGTAACAGGGAGGAATATGAGACATTACAAGACAGGACTGAAACAACTGCTCCAAAGTTGTGGTGGATGCACCTGGGGCAATAACGAAAGAAACCAACAAGACCCATTTCTCTCTATCTGCTGTGAAGATCTGAAGAAGTTACAAAATTCACAAGATTACAGCCAGTTACTTGAGTCTATTACAAGACAGATAAAATAGCCATCCTCTCAGCTTCTTGCAGAACAATTTATACAGGAATCTAAATGCAGACTAGGTTTAGTCTAGTCTAGAATTAGACTTAGTCTAATTTAGCTAGTGTCTCTAGTGACTCAGAAAACTGGTCTCAGATCTTCAGAGTATCCTGCACGGAGCTATATTTTACCAATTAAACTGTGAAGAAGATGTACAGCTCTACATAGTAGCTCCTATCACATATTCTAGTACTTGGTTTTTTGGAGGTTTTTTTACCTTTTGTATCTCTCTAATCCAGCGGTTGACTCCAGACTGCAGCTGATTGAGGAATAATGGATCCTCAGCCTTCTCACCAAAATCTGTAACCTTTGGTTTCTCTCCACGTTCATAACACTGCTTGGCAACATTAGTAATGGTTGCATGAATTGGCAGACTAATCTCTGGAATTTCAATGTTCTGCTGCAGATGCAAGAGGCCCATTTCAAGTTCTGCAATCTTTTTCTCAACTGAAGGAGCCATCTTATCTCCATCTCTGAAAAAGCACAGTTGTGTTATGAATAGACTTTGTTTTGGCTTCTTATATGGAAACATTTAAGTCATGTGAACTATCTTTCAGAGTCAGCAACAGCATCATATCAACTGTGTGCTCAAACAACATCACATGACTTGCCTTGAATAGTCATTGTTGTTTTTTCATTAAATACCTACTTTAATTCATTAGCAGGGAAGTGCAGTATTTATACTGAATTACCTGTCTGCTTTTCCAGATTCTCTGATGTAGGACTTGAAAAAGGGGGCAACAGCATTGCTAATGAAAGAATGTAACGTTTCATACGGAGAATCTTCACTGAGAGTGAGCACTCTCAGTTGGGACGACACTGGTTTGTCGGCATCAATCACTGGTGTACGCTTAATGAATGCCAGGCTGCAGAACAAAGAAGGGAGTTACTGACTAAACATCTGAAACTTAAGTGACAGTGTAGCTTTAATCTTATGGCAAGTATAGGCCACAGCAAATGCTCACATGCATCATCATTGTTTCTTTTAAAAGACTTGAACAAAATTCTTCCAATAAAGACATTTTTATTTTTCAGTAATCACCTGAACTTAGCCATCAATAAGAACTTTGCAGTAGACAAAGGGTTGGGAGTGCCACACTAAGGAGGCACACATCTTAGGAAGCTTCAGTCAAATATACAACAAGGGAAATGAGAATACGTGAGTGTCAAACATAACTGAAGATTACTGAAACCAAGTTGTGCAGTAGATCTGCATGTATGCCAAATTAATTAGACTTTGATTTCTTTAACCTCTGAGCTACAAGTCCTAAGTCCATTCCTTTTGGCCTTGTTTTATCACAGCCTCCACCTTGAAAAGCTACTGCTCTCCGTGAATAGAAACACTGCACTGCAACACAGGTAAGCTGTAGGTAAATTTGTAGGTAAACTAGGTAAATCAGCTTGTTTAGGCTTTACGTTCATAGGACAGTAATGTCAAGAACCATATTACTAACTCACCTGTTTGATTTAATTCCATAATGAATGTCAGTGCTGATAGTGTAGGAAATGAACTCCTTCTCCTCTTCTCCTTCATCTCCCACATCCTCTGCAAAAAATATTCTATGTAAAAATATTTTATTTTTAAGGCATCTGCCACTGTCTCTTAGCTGTTTTCTTCTATTACCAGATAATTTTCTAACCTCTAACTTCTACACCAACTTTTATGCATAATAGCTCAAATTAAATTTAGCTTTGCAATATCACTCAAATTCTGAGTGGGTTCATTGTTTTTTTAACATAAGTCTATTAACTTTTTTAGACTGCCAGAAAAAAACCAGTAAAACATCACAACAAGCAAGTAACTCATTCTGCTTGTGAAGCAGAAAGAAATCTTCTGCAATACAGGCATTATTTGTAGATAAACTCTACCAGGATAACTACATTTAAGTGAGAACATTAAACAGCTGGTTTTTGCTTTTACAGATTGCTTTGCACTTTCAGACTTTTTCATTAAAACTGATTTGGAAAATCAACCTCTGAACAAAGAAA
The DNA here is from genome assembly GCA_020800305.1 of Porphyrio hochstetteri. Lineage (NCBI taxonomy): Eukaryota > Metazoa > Chordata > Aves > Gruiformes > Rallidae > Porphyrio > Porphyrio hochstetteri. Next base: position 59,261,061 of record CM036908.1, on the reverse strand, counting down.
AAACCTCCCAAAAAAAACCCCCAAGACACGGGAAGTACTTGGGCATTACCACAGCCAATGTGTCGCAGATGATGTAACTGCTGGGGATGCAGGCAGTTGTACTGCAATGCAGTGATTTCTGTGCAGAAGGTTACTCCCTGCTGGGGGATGCACTCTGACTGGACACATTCCAGTGGACTCCCATCCTGCTTTGATTTCATTTCGCTCTTCATAGGAGACATAGCCTCAGGGTGACACAATTATGATCCCCAGCCCCAGAGGCCCAGTTACAGAACAACACTGCACTAGACACCACAGGAACCCGTATGAAAGCTGTTGGCAGGCTGTGTAACTAGTGATACCACACCACAGTTTTCATTACTCAGAAACATAGCTTCTTTTTTATTGTATGTGTAATCAATAATTTACTTGGTACTATACAGGCCATCCACAAATTTCAGTAACAATATTGGCTTTAATACTGTCAGAGAAAACAAGATCTCCGTATACTGCTGGAGGTTCTGACTGTTAAGACCAGGTGACAATCACAAAATCTATTTTCCTCAAATAACTCCTATTAAACCAGAAGATACCAATGGAAATAACTTCTGCCTGTAATAAATTAGATTTAGCTTCTAAAACACGTAATAACTGTCACAATTTTTTTAACCATACACCGTTAACAGTAGCTATGCAACAAACCTGAAACTAAGTGATAACCACTATCTTTCATTGGTTTTCTTTAGTTTGGGTCGGAAATAATCTCATCAGAAATTCAGAAATCATCTGGCATAGCCTATTAACATCTGATGCATTTCCTTTAAATCCTGTTAAAACACTGCATCATGAATCCATAAAGACTGTTACTCTTTTTTTCTCCTCTAGAAAATTCTACTGTTATCCATGTTGAAAATAAGTCGCAAACTTTGCAAGGGGGAGGAGGATAATCAGCAGAACTGGGCAAAAGATAAACAAAAGACAGTACATATTAAGCACCGCCTTAAGTTCAAAGAATAGACAGCAAATGATAGAACCTTCTTCATGTTTCCCTCATTGTGAGGCACGAACAGGGCATTTATACAGTATCTTACACCATGGCGGTTCAAATGTTAAATTAATACAACGTTAAGTATGACTGTAGAAGACATGTTAACATCCAAAAGGACCGAACCAACAGCACGCTAGGAGAGATCCACAAGTTTAACATTCAAATCTCCTGCAAGCTCAGGCTGGCAGGCACGTAGCCACAAGCAGACTGTAAGTCTTATTTAATAGTAAAAGTCTGTGTTGCTAACGAATTTTATTACTCTTTCTGAGCCTGGATTCAGTAAGAGAAGCTACCTGTTCAGTAACACATTTGTTGACAATAAGAAGTCATTTTCAAAACAGTCACTAACAGCAGCACGTAAATAGCAGAAATGTTTCTCAAGTCAGAGTATCAATTTAGCTATCGTGTTCAATGCAGCACAGGGTGAGGTTTACAAGACCCCTTTACGACCTGCACGACCACTGGGCTTTGCTTAAGCGAGCAGAAGTCTACGCTTTGATGTATCAAGTTCAGGCCTTGACAATTAACCACGGAATAGTGCTTTTCACAGGCTGACTCAGTTTTGGGTTTTTTGCCTCCAGGGTTTTCTTTTTCGCTTTGGGGTTATTTTTTTGGGTCCGTTTTAGATCGGCTAGCTCCTGCCAAGGAGGGCATTTCCTCAGCAGGAGGGAGGCCGCGGCAGGACGCGCCTAAAGCCTACTGACGAAGCACTTCCCAAGGGGGACAAGGCTGCAGCTGCAGCACACAAAGCGCCTACGCCCACGTCCAGCCTACAGCCCCGCTCCTGCCCGAGCAGCGTCAGCTCCAGGCCCGGAGAACAAAGAATAACGAGGGAGGCAGGCCTGGCGGGGGCAGACAGCGCGGGATCCGCCCGTTGATGCAGGCCATTGAGGGCCACCGCCCTCGCGTAACGCCGAGCCCCGCGGCGAGCACCCGCCGCAGCGCGCCGTTCCACGGCCCTCCTGCGACCGCAGTGCGGAGGCCAACGCCTCCCCGGCCGGGGCAGTGCGTGAGGCGGAGGGTCCCCGCAGCCTCCGTGGCGGGCGGGAGAGGGCGGCGGCGGCGCGCCCCTCCCACCCCGCGGCAGGGCGGCGGCTAAAGGCAGGCAGCCATTTTGACAGCGCGGCGGCCGCCCGGCTCTCGCCTCACCTTTGAGGGTGGAGCGCTCCACCAGCACCGTGTGGACCTGCGGGTCGGAGAGGAATTTACGCATATGCTCCACGGCGCCCTTCTCCTCCAGCGCCGCCTCCAGCACAGCCGGGGCTTCACCACCATCCTCCAGCAGCAGCGGCACCAGCTTGCGCAGGTGCTTCTGCAGCACCGACACGTCGGCCACGTTCTGCACCGCCGAGCCCGACACCTCCATGCCGCCTTCCTCTCCGCCGGGGCCGCCGCCCCCACCGCCGCCGGAGTCGGACATGCCGAGGCAGGAACACCGGCAGGCGCGCCGCCCTCCGCCCGCTCAGCCGCCGCCCCAACACTGGCCCGCCCGCCGCCGGGAAGCCTGGGAAAGGCAGTCCGCCACGCCTCCTGCCGCCGCGCCGAGGGGGCGGCTCCCGCTCCGGGCGCGCTGCGCGGCGCTGCGCGGCTCCACCCGCCTCCCCCCGGCGGGCGCGGCGGGGAACGGGCTGCAGGTCTCCCTCGGCTGCTGGGGAGAGGGGCGGTGCGGCGCTGGTACTGCGGCGAGCGAGAGCGCGGGGTGGGACTACAGCACCGCCCCAGGCAGCATCCGCCGCAACGCCTCTCCCCGCCCCCGTATTTAACAAGTACTTTAGCCGAGTAATTCCTTCTGGAAGGAGAACGTAGTAGGTGAGCGGCAGGGAAAGGGGAGAAGCCCCCACTGCCAGGGTGAGCTGTGTTCTGCTACCTGCCCCCCCCCCCCCCCGGCCCGTTACCTGGAGGACAAAGAAGCCCCAGGCCTCGTTTGTCCAAAGAAGAAAAACCTGGTTTTCATGTTAAAAATAAACGCAGGAGTTGTAGGAATAGGTGGTACACGTGATATTTTTCCATGAAGAAAGCTGCAGGCCCGGTTGTCACCATGTGGGGCAGGTTAGACACAGCTGGAGAGCAACCACCGACCCCTTCACACCCTGCTTGCACCTCCACTGACTCCCCAAAAGCACAGACCCAGGCTGAAAAGTCACGTTCTTGTTCAGAGGGAGGTGAAGAAGGGTAATAAATATAGAAACAAAGCAAACGAATAACAAAAACAAGCAAACGAATCATACAAAACCGCCTCTGAACCCCATATGCATGTCCTCAGGTGGATACAACAGGCAAGTGCAGAGACCCTCATAGCCAGATCTGATCAGAAATAAACTGGGGTAGGATATCCTGCCCGACAAAGGAAGTCCTGAGCCCTAAGCCATTACATAAGGCATAACTCAGCATTGAAGTGTGTATGTCCAGCTAGGACACGAGGAATCCAGAAAGCTATACTCCAGCTCCTTTGTTTCCATCTGGAAAAACCCATGCCTATGCTCAAGTAGGCTCCTAAGAGGTTTAGGAGTCCAGATTAACTTTGAAAAAACACCCACTTCTTGGGTAACATAAATCTCGAACCTTCTTATCTTGAAGAAAAATTCAGCACCCAAGTTTCAACCACAGGCACCAGAACAGATAGAGGTGATTCACTGAAAACCTATCAAAAGCATTTAATTTTCACACCGTTAAAAGAGATAAATTTTAATTTAAATGAGGAAAAACTGTGGTAGGTACTAATCTGAATATTCTATTTATACAATATAGTTATAGAGACAGCATTTAATACCATACTCCCCTAGTTCCATTTTCTGAAGTCTAGTTTGTTCACACACTACTATTGTTTTCGGTTTACATTTTTTATATATATATAAAAGAAATTTTAAATATTTTTTATATATAAAAAAGGCTGTCTTTGCTAGGTGGTTTAATTTCCACTAAGGCCACCCCATATCTGGTCCTGCCTGCCTGCTTTTCAAGGGAGGCGAGGAGAAGAATTACCTACTTTTTACATCCATGTACAGGCCCATCATCCAAAAACCACAGGTTAAATTAACATCCTGCCCTTAAGGATGTTTGTTTGATAATACACTCAAAAGATACTTAGGTTAGAGTAACTTGACTTCTCTTAGAAGATTAGCTGAAGTGATGGTCGAAGTCCTAGCATGCTTATACTTCTAAAAGAGCTGTCATCTCTTGCACCAAAATGACACAACATTTTTGTAGCTTACACAGCAAAACGAAGTATTTCATTACTGCAAATTTGCTGCCAGGAAAAATTCACAGAATCACAAGGTTGGAAAAGACCTTTGAAGATCAAGTCCAACCAATCCCATCCTAAGCTAAAACATATCCCTAAGTACCTCATCTACCCTTTTTTTAAACACATCCATGGAAGGTGACTCAACCACCTCCCAAAGTAAGGCAAGTAAAGTAAGGAGAACAAAGGAGGATAAAGATAGGAAATAATAATCCAAGTAATTATGTATATACATTGCTGCTGAATTGCAGAGAAAACAGGGTCAAAAAAACCCAACAAGTTGCACGCACCTTACTGTAGGTTTTAAAATACTCCACATGTGACAAGACTTTATGGTATAAAGAACATGTCTAGGATTATAATATTTAAATGCTAGCCTACTTGCAACTAAAAGCCAGAATGGGTACGACACTTTGTACTCCTTTAATTACTTCCGCTGCTTCTACTGTGCCAAAGGGAGCAGGAGGATGTTATAAAGTTAGTCAAAGCCAAGAAAAGATACACTAGCTTTCTGCACATGATCTTCTGTGGAGAGAAAAAGCTTTAGCTTGCACAGCCAGGGTGAAGAACAGTTTACCATGATCTACTCCTAGTTGATTACGAACATCTTTTTTTCATGCAATTCACAAAGGACCTGGCCCTTGTCACACGTATGTGAGAAGCCTTTGAAATCAGCCATCCAAAAAGGCAGGATTACCAATATGACGTATTTAGTTAAATTACTGGGGAAACTTAAGTATTTCAGAGAATCAGAGCGAGAACTGGGACTTGCCCAGACAGACAAGATTTGTTCCTGGTAAATGCCATACAACATATGTAGAAAGAAAACCTTATGCATAAGTTGTAAAAGAAACAACTTCAGAAAAGTCTTTTTCCTATATTTAATAATAATTTGCTAGTCTTTGAGTCCAAAAGCAAAGAAACCCCCCAAACAAGTAACAATCAGAGCAAATAACTTGCTTTCCCATTTCTAATCTTCTTGCATCTCTATTTCTATAGCCATAGCACCAAAAAAATGATGGCAAGGCCTTCATGCTAGCATGAACCCTCTAAGCGTGGTCTTCTGGATCACAAAAGTGCCTAAAAATAGCTGGAGGCAATTATGTGAATACCTTTCTCCCCAGTGGAAAACCTGGAAGCAAAACAGTGGAAGCCCTTCAATTATGTGAGGAAGGAATAATGTGTTATCTTCCTTAGCTCCACAGTAAATTCTCTCCTGGGAAATTTCTCTTAACTACATCAAAGTTTTATTTCATAAGGTAAAGACAGCTCAAGCCAAGTCTCATCATATGTATGAAAGGAACTATAATCCAGGGAGACAGTGATATGGTAATTAGAATGGCATTTCTTAATTAGCTATATGTAGTCTCCCCACAATCATTATGCACAGTAAGCACAAGATCCAAGGAGCAGAATGCTCCACTTTTAGGTGGATGGTCCATAATCGCATCCAGAAAAATACTTGGGATAGCTACAATTCCAGGCTATCTTCTCTAAGTACCCTCTACCCAACTCTCCAGCCTGTCCAGGCAGCGCAACCTCCTGTCTATCAGCCACTCCACCCAGCTCTGTATCAGCAACTTGCTGAGGGTGCACCTCTCTGACCACTCATCTGACCCACACCTCCTACACTTACCTATGAGGATGTTACTGGAGACAGTGTCAGAAGCCTTGCTCAAGTCAAGGTAGACAACATCCACTGCTCTCCATTTACCCAGCTAGCCATGCCTTCCTTTCCACTTTCCACTTCTAAGAAGCCAAAACAAACAAGCAGTAACAAAAAAGGTTTATGGTTAAAGCCCCTGAGCTTGATTCCCTTACAGAAAAAGGATTGAAATTAACTTAATGAACACACTTGCCACTCATTAAGCTATTTATATAGGAAAAAGACTGTCAATATTTTAAAACATTGTATTTTGAGAGGTATTTGACCCTAATTTTGTAAACAGAATGACTGAATCCTCAGCTGTTTCACTACCCAGTTTTTGATTAATGTTTAACCTTAGGAGTGTATGTGATAAGCTCAATTTTGAGCTCATGCAGAAAACTCTTTCACTAAGCAAAAACTTCATTTACAAAAGCAAATCTTAAATTTGTAACTCATGTCAGTAGTCAGATATTGATCCAGGTTTACACTCCCCCCAAAGCCCACCACTTACTGAAAATCAGCTCTGTGTGAGTAATTTCCTTAGTTCTTTGGAACTTTTGTGGATACCAGCAGGAAGACAATTCTGTCTGCAGACAGTTGGTTCCCACATCCTTGCCATCTCCTCACGTACCACCTACCACACGATAATCCCCAACTGTATGTAATTTACTTGAAGCCTGTCAATATGGAAGCATTTCAGGGAAAATACTATGGCATTCTAGGTAGGAGAGTTATCAAATTCCTTTCAGTACACAGTTGTTCTAAAAGTTGTCTGCTCTGCTTGTCAAATAAATATCCATTATTCCTTTTCTTTTTACACTAATGGCCTTTTGATATTTTTCTTTAAAGAAATTTATAAAATTATTTTAATTTGTACAACTGATTCTGCAAAAGATAATGTGAACGCACCCCCAAACACCCTGTACTAAATTTAGTTTCATAATGAGCAAGTAAAATTCACATGTTCTTTATTTGTCCATATAATACACCATTTTTTTTAAAGTTTTAAAATTAGATAAAAGCATATTAAATGGCAGGTGTATGAAGTTCTTCAGAAACAATGCCAGAACAAAAAAAAAAATTGAATTACAAAATGTTAAAAAATATGTAGGTACATTTGAACTTAACATTCCACTAACTCATAATGTTACAGATATTGTCTAATGAAAAATAATTGTGCCACTTACCTATTTTTGCTGTTTCTAGGAACTTTTTATTCTGTACACAGGACGATTCTGTACAAAATATGAAGTCTACATTTTTATTACTTATTACCATAAAACAAAGTACAATGTATGTACAATATTAAAATGAAGCCATACTAAAGCCACACTAAAAAGACACTTGTAATATTACTTTTGACATTCCTGATGTACAGGTGTAATTTTTGAAAACAGGGGAAGGTGTCAGACAGAACTTTATGAAGAACAACAGTCACCAAAATTCTACTTTAATTTTTCTTTTTATTTTGGCTGTATTAGTTTTAGAATGGTTCAGTACAGAATAAGTAGTATATAAATATTGATAATAAACATGCTAAACCATTAGTGATGACAGATTTTGGAATGTTCCCTAAGCAAGTGTTCAGTGGCCCAAAACTTCAAACAAGAATTTAGGTGAACTTTAAGCCTTTAAAAATAACATAGTATTTCCCATTTTGGTGAGTGTTTATCTTCAATAAAGAACAGAAATAAAATCTAGACAGTGAAAGATGTTCTTATACGTTGAGCATCACACAATCAATCAAACATTGATATACAGGTGTTGGTTTTCTTTTTCCCTTGGGTAACATAAGAATAATTCCTTTCAGCAACCTCTTGCACAAACATACTGAACACCCAAAATCAAAGGTAACTGATAATCTACCAGCTAAAGATGGAAGTTCAAACAATGGTATATCAAAATACATAGACACTGCTTTACACAATTAAAAAAGCACCCTTTTTCCCTCAAAAGGAGAAGGCATCTTTAAACTGTTTTAATATAGTTTATCCTAATGGTAAAGCATATTCTTTTTCAAGTTTTACAGGAAATGTTTTCAGACACAGTGGACATTCCACTTAAAAGGTTGGGCTGGTCTTTAAATTTAGTTGTTGTAAGCCAATATTTACCACCCACAATTTTCTTCCAGTAGACAACATAACAAATATTGGAAACTGAATGTTAAATGCAACCAACAAACAGCAGGCACTACATCTGCACAAGGTTACTACGAATGTCTGCTTTGCGCAACTTTTGTTTTTAAATGGATGCAGGAGATGTTATACTTCCTTAAAAAGTAAACAAAACCTATTTTTAAAGAAGCCACATTTTTATCTCTTTATGCATCAAGACATTACACATTAAGTTATATCATGTTACTGCCAGAGACAAAAGAAACTAATCACCCATTTAGAATAGCAGAACACATCTCAAACAGCTTGTAAGCAGGATAAGTAAGTCAAAAATACTGGCCACCCTGAGAGAAATCAAATATTGAAGACAAAGCACTATATTTTTTAAGAGATTTTCCTCCCGTGCTTTTCCATCTACAACAAAAAGCTCATTACATGCAAGGAATCTTGTGGAATATATAGCAGCATTTGAAGATCATCAGCAACTCAGATGCATTTTCAGTTCACTTGTGAGGTGTATTTGCAGCACATGTGCTCTTTACAGCAACAACAAAAAAATATTTTCACGGTAAAATTATGGTCACTATCTCCTCAGCTCTTAGACTCATTTAAAAAGAAGCAGAATGGAATTTAAGGGTCTGTTCTTTTTCTTGGTTTAATAAGATTGTGATGTTATGTTTCCTGAAAGGTTATGTTCATCTTTCAGATAAAAACTGAGGCAACTGAAATCACGCATGATATCTGTCACAGAATACTGAACTCCTAGAGCCCAAGAAAAATGCTGAGTATCAAAAGCTCAGATAAGGGAAAAAACAGAGAAAGAGTGTTTTATTGACTTGAAAAAACTTAAAATTAAATTTTATAATCAGTCTACTCCCAGTCATAGTAAACATTTTCAATTTAGGAAAAATTCTTCTACCAGCTCTTATCTGGGACACTGGTGCCGTATTATACACTGAAGACTGGAAAATATGGCTTTAAATATACATAAAGTATTAGGACATGGTATATATAGATATATATCTTTATCCTAAGTAAAGCAGAAATAAATTTACAGAATTCTTAGAAAGGAATGATGATTGAGGATTGTCATGAAGGTTACCAGTTTGCAAGCCATGTTTTATAATACGAAAGAATAACTGTGTATTTTCAAAACTGCTGGTATATTACAAGACAGCAATAATGTGGAAACAACTGTAAAGTTGAGAAATCCTAGAAAAAGTTTAATGCTTAAATTTGAAATTATTTTCTTTTTGAAAACATACATTTATCATTAGTACCAACTATTGGTCTTTCCCTTATTTAGGCTGAAAGTGTATACAGAATGCTTTTGTCAAATGTGACTATAAAAACTGCATGCTATCAGCTAGCTGGTACTATGGTAACACCTCTGGGAAATTGTGTCCACTTGATTATAGTCAACCCGATATTCTGCATATGGAATTGGGTAATTTACCATTGTTTGAACTACTAATCTTGAGCTGCATACTCTTAAGTTATTGCCTACAGAACTGGGTTGAAGAAAGCTTTGACTTTGTGTGTAACTGATTGGTATGGCACAAAAAATAAGTTCTACTGTAGAACCGAGTCCAGAAAAAAACAAACCAACTTTTCCTCCAAAATAATATTTTACTGCAATAGTTTAATGCCCATCATGTGATATTAATTCATCAGCTCTGCAATGTGATTCCAAGGCTTTCATGGTATAGATATCCTGAGGCAGTTCTGACTTGCGTCGCACAAGAGGACGATCTTTTTTCTGATCTTTCTGTGCCTGAAAGTAGAACAGAACAAAGTTGGCTAAAAATATTACTCAACAATTACCTTAAAAATATTTATTGTGCATCAGTATTTACCCTTATGGAAAAAAACTCAACACATATGGAAATTTATACTTTCTCAACTTTACCCTACCAGCTACCCAGTTTCAAGTCTCAAACCCATTTTTTTGGCTAAGAGGAAAAACTCAAAACAACTACTGAATTCTAAGCTACCAGCAATCATGACATCACTACCATGATTGTCACTTGATATCATCTTTAAAAGTATAATTATTGTCTACCGTCTCAATTTTCTTTTTCTGTCTCCACATGTAAGATAATTATTTAAAAATTTTTCCATTCTTCTAATTACTTTCCCTATTCACGTACCTGTAAATTTAAGGTTCTGCTGGGATTTTTTAATTAAGGCTCTCTCAGAAGCAGTCAATAGTATTTTGAAACTATATAATGGTGTCTTTATACAGTCCACATGCCTGTCTCACCTACCTTAATTTGTTTGTCCGATCAATTATGTTTATTCATGTTCTTCTATAAAAAGTCCTTGTAAAATGTCGATTAACTTTTGCTTAGCCACTGACTTACCAGCATGTTCAAAAAGTTAGTAAGCCATGGCGGTCGAATTTTACTGTAGGAAAGAGTATTCCCTAGAAATGCTCATGTAGTCTGGTATATAAAAAAATTCCTATTATACTTTCCTCAGTCATCAGATCACCCTTTCTGTATGGACACTCAGCTACCCTGCTAACCACTGGCTAACCTCTGGCATAAAACTTACTTTCACAGAAATGGTTTAGATCTTTACATAGTTATCACTTCTGAAGTTTAATTTCAAAAACAAGTTGTCCTTTTTGATTTGAGGTTTTTCTTGGGTGGTTTGTTTTTTGGTTTTTTTTTTTTTAAACCTGATAATTGCAGTAGTACTTGTTTTAGCATCAATTTCTGATGGTACTTAGGGAAGTATCCTCTCCAGTGTCCTCTCAAAGACTGATACCAGAATGCTACCAAGCTTGCTTTCCGCAATACCTCAGCCTGCTTTCTGCCTGGTGACCCAGGCAATCTTCTTGCAACCTTTATACGTCCTACCAATTTCTGTAAGTTTTTATAACAACAATTCCTGTTTCAAATTGTTCTATTAGTTCTGCTATGGAAGGATCTTTATCTTTGAAAACAAGTTTATAATCTAATCATCTCATTTACTACTTGCTCTGAGCAAGGAAAAGGAGGTAAACAGGCAGATGAAGAGACAGCTAAAGAACGCCCGAAAACAGTTCTAACCCAAGTTTCATAATGTTATTTAGTTTACAACTTGTTTCTTTTTCATTGATGTTACTTTTAAAAACCCCATCCCTTCAAACAATCTGAGTGGGAAATTGCTCAGTTGATAGACTGGTTCAAATTAACAGAACTTATCTCCAATCTTCACCAGTTTTTCAGCTCAAGATCATTTCTATGGTCTTAAACTTTACTGGATTTAGAGATATTCATATTACTGATACTGGTACCAGATATTGTAGTGATACTGCAATGCTCCCTGGCATCCCTCCATCTTCCATCAGCTCCAAGTTTAAACATCTAGTTTGAATGTCAGAATTCCAGTTCTACTTAACATTAAAAATACCTGATGATCACTAAGCATCAGCTAAAGATGAAAAGACTGAAGTGACCTTGAGAGTCCTTGCCCTGCAGTAGGTAATGGAACATAACAGATGGTGGACTAAGGAAGACCACCCGTGAAGGGGCAAGACAAATGCACATTTCATGCATTTTTTTCAAAATGTAGTCGCTTTAGCCACTACAGCAGCCTTATTAACAAAAAACATCATTAGTATCCCTCTGTATTTTATGTAAGTTTGCCTAATGAAAAAAACAACCTAGAGAACAGAACATGATGTGGTAGATTTTAGCCATACTTCTAATTAATCTTAAAACATAATCACTGTTCCCATCATGACACAAAAAGCTATTTCTAAGTGAAAATAACCCAAAAGTTTCCATAGAAGAAATGTTGAAGAGACCAGGCAGCAGATTCACAGGCATTAGTAATGTAACACTGTATTCCCAGCTGCTACAGTATCAATTAAAAGTTGCAGCTCTAATGAAGGTTATTACTCCAGGATGAATGGTTACAACCCTAAAAATATGACCCAAGTGTAGCTCTATGATTAACAGTCACTTAAAAAAAAGTAATTAATAATTTAGAGTACTTTGTTGTCTTTACATGGCTTTACCTGACAAGCCTCTTCTTTCACTGTCTTTTTCAGCATCTGCAAATCTTCAATTAAAGGCCCATCTGTTTCCATTGCAACAGGACTGTTCAGCAAACTCGTGTCACTATATGTTGGGTACTAATAAAATGCAAAGTGTTAAAATAATCATTCTTAGTAGTAATACCTAATACTAAGAGTGTATTCGAGCAGAATGATATGATCAGTTATTTGACATTAGTGTCTTTATCTTATGCTTCCAGGCACCACGTAATAAATTTCAAAAATGGAACTCCATTACATTCACTTGGCAGAAACAGCCTGTTTAAAAATACAGCCAGAACACACACAAAAAAATGCTTTGAATATCTGAGATTGAATGTTTTGAAATATTCAGACTTGCCAGTACTGAAAGGCTACTATAACAATTATTTATTGTAACCTTACTAATACTTTATCTAGAGATTTGAACAGTGTAGCAACCCAAAGACAAGGATTTTACTTTTCAATGCAATTTCATGTTGGAAGAGAAATACACTGTTAAAAGGTCAAATATGGCTAATACACATTTAAAATAATTTTAAAACAAAATAAGCTTTTCTGTCTTCTACAGTAAACCAGCCATAGAAGTCTTTTAGGAATAATAAAAAGTTATTCTTGCAAAAACACTTGTGTAGTATCTGAAGTTTACTGTGCAGCTATCAATATTTTAAACTCTATTTTAATTCAGATGAGGTGCATGTGGTCTTGAAACTAAAACTCATTTACCAACACACACATGCACTTTTTTATTCATGTTTCCTCTTGACAATTTTAATAGCTCAGTCTTCCAATAACTTAATGCAGATGGGATAAAATAGGAATAAAACTTGACAGCAAGGATTTAAATATAATGATATAAAAATCTTATAATGTATTCTTGTGTCATGGAGCATTGGGAATAGCTCTGAACAACAAGAACTGTCAGTAATTAGACATATAAAAAAGTTCCAGGAAAAAAATAACAACCTTAAAAATCCCATTATATATACTGTAAAAGCACTGGTATCCTTATGTCAATTCAGTGGAGCACTCAGTGTTCAAATTAATAATTTTTACTTTAAATTGTTTCTAATTATTAGGTCTCTTCAAGCATACTATGCAGACCATACAGTGGACAGGTTATGTTGACTGTTTTTGAAAATGTACACAATTACAAAAAATTACTTGGGAAGGAAAGCAAGTTTACACTGTAAACCTCTACCTTTAACTACTACAAGTCAATTCCTTTATATAGTCAGGCATGCAATAGTTCATGATTTGTGACAGCAAATCACCATGTCTATCCAGTACTCTTCAAGCAAGGCTTTTGTATGGCTTGGCCGATTAGAGGAATGTTTTGTCACTCAAAGTCAATTGCTGCTCTCATATCAATGGCTCTTTTTTGATTAACTCATCAGTTGTCAACTGATATTTTGTTTAATTTCAACATATTTTATTTGAGCAGCTTACTAATTGTTCCCTGAGGAATGCCACAAGAGCGAAAAACATTTATGACATTCCTCCTTTGAAAAAAAGATGACCCCATAACTTTGTTTTAAAATAGCACTGAGACCATAGTGTCCCACTTCTGTTTATGGAGTGCCGTTATTCCATCTTCCACCACTTTAATCTCAGCTAGATGATGCTGAAACATACAGTACAGCTAAGTTTCTTGCTGCAGTATAGTAAAATTCTAGCTGCAAAGTAATTGAAATGTTTGTTGGGTTTTTTCCCCACAGCAGCAAACAGTATGACTGAGATAAACTGGCAGCATTTTCCAAGCAAATTAAATAGGGGACAGGATGGGACCCCATCCAAGACATCCCCTTCTCCCATAATTTCAAAATATAAAGAAAAATCTAGAGGACCTTTTTTCTTCATCAAAAATTTCAGTTACATCAAGTAATGCCTGAGAGATGTTTTCCTTTTAGTAGGAACCCGAGGTGCAGGTTCACCAAAAGACCGGCCCAATGCAAGTATGAGAACAAAGGCAGCAGACAAGAATGCACAGTATTACTTTAATCCATGTGACACAGAGGAAAACTGACCAGTCATAACTCACAGTTTGTGGAAAGATCTCTTTTCTAATATATTGTTTGCAAACAGGTTTTCAAGAGAAACCAATTATGGCATCTCTATTTTCCATAATTTTGCACAATAACTTTTCAAACCGCAATACAGTATATCTCCTATTATAAGAAAAGGAAAAGAGTACTTCATATCATACTTTTCAGAAACCTTTTTTAAATAATTACTTGCACAAGAGAAAGGTTACAAATTTTAAAAGTACTTTTATTGTATATCTTTCATAATACAATTAGAGAAATTGCTTTATTTCCATGATCAGACCTGTTTCCCCACTGGTATTTAACAGAACTGAAGTATTTAAACATGAATATGTTAATCTTTTCTAAATACCTGGGGATTTGATTTGGCTAGATTTTCTATTTTAACCCATGCTTCTTCCCGTTCCTTCAATTTTAGTTTCTCTCTGAAAAAAAATAATAAAAAATTAGAAGCAAAAATGGCAAAAGAAGCTTGGTGAATCCTGCATCACAACTTTTATATTTCAGTTTAACATGAAGAAATTCACTAGATGAATTCAACAAATTATTTAGTTATGCCTATTTTAGCCTACTGCCCAAAATATCACTTGCTGTTGGACAGGATGATTTGCATCATATCAATACCCCATGATCACAAAGCAACGTTAAAAGGAAAAAATAAAAATTATATTTTCTTGTTGAAAACAACAAGCTGGCAGATACTAATTGTCCTGTTTTCAGCTGGGATAGCTAATTCTCTCCCTCCCCCTGGCAGTAGCTAGTATAGTTCTGTGTTTTGGATTTAGACTGAGAATAATGTTGATAACACACAAGTTTTAGCAAAGTGTCACAGACTTCTCTGCTCCCAACCCCACTAGCGAGTGGGGTGGGGGTGCACAAGGACTTGGGAGGGTACACAGTCAGGACAGCTGACCCCAACTGTCCAAAGGGATATCCCACACGTCATGCTCAGCATATAACAAGAGAAGCTGGGGGGGCTGGACTGTGGCTTGGGAACTTGCTGAGCATGGGTGGTCAGTGGGTGCTGAGCAGCTGTCCTGTGCATCACTTGTTTGGTATAGTCTTTTGTCATTATTATTTTTCTCTTCCTTTTCTGTCCTTCTTTATGTCAACCCACGAGCTTTACCTCCTGTCTGTGCCCCCATTCTGCTCCCCATCCCACTGTGGAGGGAGGGAACGAATGGCTGTGTGGTTGTTGTAGTTGCCTGATGGATTAAGCTACACCAGCAATTTATCTTTTAACAATGTACAGTTACTAAAGAGTTAAAATGAAAACAGATGGAGTTCTTCTATGTTGAAAATGTTTGTGTTTTAATTTTATATTATTTGAATTCCGTATCAAAATAAAGACATTAATATCTGTCCAGAAAAAAGCTTCAGGTCATAGTTTAAAGGAAAAGGCTTAATGAGAACCACTAACGAGAAGCACCCAACAAAACCACACTTAGTAAGAGAGTCACAAGCCAAGAGGGATAACATGGGATGCTTTTTTTTTTAAGTAGGAAAGGTTTATTTCTTTATGCCTATTGTAATTCAAAATAGTAAAGTCTAGGGTTTTTTCCCTTTCTTTCTTACAAATGAAGAACTGACTGCAGAGGCTGGAATGAGTATCTGTCTTCGAAAAGTAGTACAACTTAAAAGGGCTTTTTTGCTTAACAGTGCTAAAAATGCTCCCAGGCTTCAGTGCATAGAGTAGATGATCCCCTTGCAAATAATTAAAGCTGAACAGTTGTATTTAAACACATACACAGTTTGCCTCCAACTCCTAATTAAGTTTGGGATGGGGAGGGGGTTAGGAAGAACCCTCTAACTGCCCCCTTTTAAGTTCTTGTGTGGTGGAGGCATTTTTTTTCGTTTGGTTTTGTTATTACATCACTCAGCACTCCAGCTGCCTTAGTTCACACTCAAAGCACCACCCCAAAAAACCAGTTGCTTTCCTGCTTCAAAGGGATTCTACTTACTAGCTATGAGGGAATAGAGACTTCACAGTCTTTTATGTAAAAGCCAGTGTTCACATTTTGGTATCTATGAACACATGCACATATATACCTATCTTAAAAACTTGTTATATTACAAGCTCATTTCTACTTTAATTGTAATAATGAGCTTCAAAACTTGGGCAAACGAGCTACATTAAGAATCTCTACTACTTCCAGATATTGGTTTAAAATAGATGTGTAATTTGAACCACTACTTGAAGAAATGCCCATTCATTTTGAAATTAAAAATAAAATGCTTGCCCAGGTATTTCCAGTACCCATTTGCTAACTATGGTCCCCAGCCCCTAAAATGAGAGCTAAACCAGTAATACTGACATTCCAATTTAAATTTAGTAGGCTTTATAATATACTGAGTATTTTTTTTTAAAAAGTCTATTAAACAGAACTAGAAATAAAGGAACAGAAGGTAACTGACTTTATAATCACAACAGCTGAGTTTTGGGGCATAAACCAGAAAAATTAAACTCAGCAGGATTTTTCTGTCAAATAATGTACAAACGCCCTGTGCTGCGGTAAGAGTAACAATTTTACTTTGGATAACTTTTAGAAAAACATGCACATATGCTCACACACAACACAATGCTAAAAATACTAAAATACTGGAAAAAGTGTTTTGGGAAGAACTCCATGATAGCATGAAAGAAAATAACACTGGGTAAATAAAACAAGCTAAAATAAACACAGGATGTAAACTTTTTAACAGATCTTTTACACTGGGCTCCCGAATTGGCAGCGTCCCTCAAAAAGTAACTTTTAGGAAGATGGTGACCCCCCAGCATTATTGGGTCGAGGACAACATGAAGCATCCTGTTCTCAAGATGATCTTACAGTTCATACATAACAAGTTTCACCAAGTTGATTTTAAGACTGCTGCACTGTAATCAAATGGGCAACTTCCCACTACCAGACACAGTCATTTTTCAGAGCTAAAACACTCCGAACAAATTATTAAAGGACAGACAGACAGACTGACATGAAAACTTACTTCAGTTTTTCTGCTTTAAATTGCTGCGTGCAGTCATCGAACAGTTTTTGGTTCATCTCCATGAAGAGTTTCAGAGCATTGTATATCAAGCCATGTATTGTCCTATAAGTAAAACTTCTGGTTGAAACTCAGAGTACTTTAAACTTTGAAATCTATCTTTTCTGGTCAACAGTAGCAAATAGCCTACATAACTGGAAAATTACATCATTTCAGAATAAGTTGAAACAAAACTAGTCAGTGGAAGTTTCAGTTTGCCCTCAAAAGGGCTAATGCAAATACTAAAACTATCAACGCTGAAGGCAGTTCTTGTACTCTATAGTATTACTCATCACTTACACTTTCCATGTCTGAACTTCATTTTTAATACTATGTGTAACAATACAGGACTAGCTTTAAAATTTAGCAGCTGACACTGATCAGACTAGGGTTATTAGAGAAAATGCAAGATGACATTTAAGATCGTGATGTAACTTACTGGCAACTGACAAATTAAGAAAAAAGAAGTTAGTGATTAAAAGAAGCCTAGAAAGAGACACCATTCATTTTGAAAACTGCCACACAGCAACAGCACTCACTTCAACACAGTTATGCCAGGACTGTAGAAAAGTGTTAGGAAAATGGAAAACATCAGAAAAAATTAGATTAAAAATCTGCTTTGTGAATCACTTTTACAGAGTAATTTACACAGCTCCAGCTTGTAATCAATTGCTGGTCATTAAATCCCACATGCAATCGGTTTAGTGATTACTTTGCATCATCCATGTGAGCTACAAGTAAGAGTGCAGCTGTACTGGGCAGCATGACTTCTGTGCAGAATAAAACTAATGCGTAGCCTTGAAAGCCAGAAAAAACAACTGATGAAAATCCACATTTACTATGTACAGTTGCACTGCCTGCTCCGAATTCTCTGAGTACTGTTACTGCTTACATCCAGTGACAGTAACCAATCACTTCTAACATCATTTTGTCTTCCATTTCTTTTCCTGTGTTTAGTAGCAGATTGATAAATGCATTCTTGGCCAACCCATCAGCAGTCTTCAATTCATAGCCAGCACTAGTCTGTGATGCTTTCACCATCCCAGCAGTTGCACAACAGCTCAAACAAAGAGGCACTTTACAATGGAACAGCTGCAGAAAGGAGCTGACCAGGACTGTTTTCATGCCTAAGTACTACGTTATTGTGGGGAAAAAAGTGAAAATAGTCAATGGAGACAGAAAACAATAAACAGAAAGGAGGGGGAAAAAAGAGGATAGGAAAAAAATGACCTAATCTACAATCCACTAGAATGCAGAAGAAATGCAAATCAGTGAAGACGTTAGAGGTCAGAAATCAAAGTTAGTCTTCAGAAGTATCTGAACTACAGATTAACGTCATATTTGCTTCATGTTAATAAACACATAATAGATTAGATGCACTAGAACACTGATTCTTTTATGATGAAAAAAGAAAAAACTATCTTCCTCAATTCTTAATATTTCCTAAAAACCCTGACAACAGTCTCCTTATCTAGCAACTTTCACGTCATAGAGTAACAGATCAACAGACTTAAAACTAGCAACTCAGAGAGTTGAACCACTTTTAAGCCTGAAACTAGAGAAAAGTGAAGTAGTGGAATTTTATTTGTACAAGTGTTTCTTACTTGTTCCAATGCGTCTTTGAATTCCGGTACAAGGATGGAAACATAATGGGTAAAATCTTTGCTGCGTTATCACTAATTAAACTCATAATATATTCATTATTCCAGTAGTATAATGCTCGCTCTGCAACCTAAGGCAACATGAAAAAAGGAACATTTCTTCAGACAAATAATCAAAACATTTGGCAAATACAAGGGAAAGGTGTTTCTTGTGTAAATGGGAGTAATGGAGCTGGCAAAGAGATGGAAAAATTCCTTATGATAGGGACATGATTCAAGTTATAACCTATGAACTTTGAAATTCAAGCAAAGAAACATTTTCCCAAAGAAAGAGTATTTTTAGAACTCCATTACAAACAGTGAAATGCAAACCCTATGTACTTAAAGGGTTCAGCTAACTTCTGAAAACAGCGAGCTTCTAAGTTTTAATGTTAAGTGTACCACTGAAGTGAATCTCCAAACAGGAATGCACATACTGCACTCCTGAAAAGCAACAATAAAGCTAACATTTGGATCCCTAAAATTAGACACAGAATAGAAAATTTCCTTTTTTCTTGCAACAAATAAAGTTCATACAGTGAATAAGAGCAGGTAGTACCACTACCATGCCTGTTTTATAGAAATCCTCATATTAGTGTATCTTCAGTAAGTACAGACCTGAAAGTGTGGACTGGACACGCATTTGGCTAGCTGTCTGAAAAGAGGCTCCATAACTTTTACAAATTCAGATGGTTCAATAACATCTAGAATTTCTTCTAGTTCATTTAAAAACATGACTTCTTTTGGACTGTGAGTCTTTGGCCAGTATTTCAGCAGTGCCATTACAACCTGTAGAGACAAAGTGAACATAAATCTTCATGACAATTTGACTTTACTTTGCACTACATCATATCTCATTAGGAAGTCTGATAAACGGAACACAAAACTCAGATTTCTTGTCCCATGTAACAACAGGGATCAGGTATGGTCTGGTCTGGTGCCACAGAAATAACTTAACAGATCTGAAAGCACTATACACTTAAAAGATAAAAGACATGTTAAAAAATAACCACCAAGAGAATAGAGGAAATAACCTGACATCTAACTTAACATGAACATCGAATGAGAGAACAAATTTGCTACTATACTAAAGATTTACTATAAATACCCAAATCGATGGATAACCAACTGTTCCAGCATACCACTCAGACACTGAATTTTATTTAAAGGACTGTATTACTCTAACCACAACCTTAATTTATTTTCTTATTATCAAATTAATTACCTAGCTTGCTGAAGCAGTTTTTGCTACTCACAAAAGATAATACAGGAGATGGGAGGGTGAGGGATCCATAAAAATGTGACAAAAGGAAGTTATTTTGCTCACAACTTCACATTTCTGAAGTTTAACTGCAAAACAAGCTCTCTATTGAACGAGTATTGACTCTTGTGCTGCTAGCAATTTCTGATTTAAGGAAAACGTGAATAGACACAAAAGTTTTCGCTGTGAGAGCTGATGATTTTTTCCCCCCAAGATGTCAGTTTTCAACCAAACAGTAAGATTTTAAAGGGGTTTGGGTTTTTTTAACTATGAAAAGTAGTTTCCATCTGTGGCAATTTGGTGCCAAACAGCATTAACATAGGAAGACATTGTCCTTCAAAGGGTATTTAAAACACGTTCAATATTTAAAAATGACTAGCATAGCACTCAATTTTTAATTGTAGGTATTTTTAATGAGAAATTAATGCACTTGCAAATGTACAAGTTTATAAATGCTTTTGTTTTGTTGTTAGAGACTAAAAAGCCACCTGAAGAACAAAAATATGACAGTGACTGTCTAGTCCTAGGATGCAGAACGGGACAAAAAAACCCGCAAAACATTACAGACTTCCTGAAAAACTTTTATAAAATAAAATCTACATTCGTCTTTTTATATAGTTTAAAAGTTGCAAAAAACCATTAGCTTTTCTCTCAGAAAATGATTTTTTTAAAATCTCATTTAGGAAAAATATCAGGTTTTTTCTTGTTTTCTGAAATGGAGAACATTTTTATCAAAGTTCAGCTTTTTATACTTAAGAACTGTAAGCAATAATTAATGTCACCAGTGACAAGGTAACAAGGTGAAAATTCCATGCGTCTTTCATGTATACATCATTTAGCCATGAAAGCAAATACTGTGTCTTACATAAAGTCTAGGGAAATTTATGCAGATTTTAAAAATTATGTCCAAAAGTCTTATGTAAGTATATTTTGTAATGACCAGAATTTCTGAAGGGCAACTTAGTACTTTGGTGATGTGTGTGCTAAGTTTTAAAACAATGTTGTAATTGTGTACCAATTTGGCATCAAAACAGGAAACAGACTTGGACGTGTGTCAGTTCAGATTTGCACTACAAAATATTTAACATCCTATCTGATGTCTGGAAGAAAGCTAAGATTTCAAGATCTCATATTGTTGGAGTGGCAGAATGTCTGAGATTTGACAATTCTTAACAAATATTAAGAGCTCCAAGTATAAGAGAGTTCTTGGTCAGCTGCATACTTCATTTGCTTCGAGAATCCCAGTTACCATTTTATATTGAAATGGTTATAATCTGTTCATGTGCACTTTTGTTAGTACCAATTGTTTTACTCATTGCTAGTCAGTGAATAAGCTTATTAGTTCTTACCTAGTTAATATTAGGTACAATGAGGCAAAATTATACACTATTGAGGATGACTGAAAACATTCATTTATGTAATTACACACAGCCAGATCAAATTCTGATTTTGTCTATGGTGCAGGCTTCGTAGACATGAACAGGATCTGACTCAAAATCCTTAAGTCAGTAGATAGCTCTGCATGCCCAGAAATCTGAGTGACACCAGTCTCTCAACCAAGCACAGTTCAGGCAACCTAATTTCTGACTAAACTGCTTCTGGATCAAGCATCTCATACCCAGTCAGCCAGAATGACATAAGTAGAGTGAGCTCCACTCTGCCTGTAAGAGGTATGCTCTTAACATTGTTTTAATTAATTTTGGACATTCCAAACAACTGCTGGAAAACCTGAATTTGACAGAAAAAAAAGGTTAAATAGTTGACTCTTCCCAATATAAACAACTACATTATATATTGTTTATGCTTTGTTCTCCAAACTGCCTTAACCAGTCTACAGATGAAAGGTATATTAATATTCCAAGATAAATAGCAATAGCAGATAAACTTACTGGTTCTGTAAGCGTGCTGTCCTTTTCTAAAAATTGAACTACACAGTACGCCAGCTACAGTAAAAGAAAAAGATTTTTATTACTGCTTATTGTGAAACTGAACAAAGTTTGAAATCAGTAGCACAAGTGAAGACTACTACTGAATTAAAATAAAACCACAACAGTTTTTCCGTAGTTTTACAGAAATTATTTGGCAGACAATTTAAACAAAAGGGTAAATACAAGTTATCCATTTTTCCCAACCTTCCCAAGTTCATCCTCCCCTTTATCTGGGCTACAATATAGGCAAACACACCATTTGCTGTTTTCTTTTTAGACCTAGTACTCTGTATTTCAGCACACAATCTTTTTCCAAAGATGATTTTAAAAACCTTGATTTGGTCCTCTAAAGTGCTTTACACTCACAAACGTTTTGGTGGCCTATGCTGATTTAATAAGCATTTTATATTTCATAATCCACATTAGTTAAAATGCATTAAGAAGGTGTAAACTGTAGGGTTTTCTATAAACGAGATCTAATGGTAACTATGCACATCAGTGTAAAGCTGATGCAAGGCTCAATTACAGTATTTACCAACTTCAATTCTGAGAATGAGACTGTCTGTCTGTGCTTAAACAGTGAACTATTACACCCTTTTCACCTGATAGGCCAATAGTCCCAAAGTCTATGGGAAAATCACTGCACATCTCATTTTCTACTGTGTCTCCATTTATGGCAGTTCAGCTGAGAAGCCCAATTCCTTTTATGTTGTCCCTAGGTAATTTGAGGAACGTACAAAGATTATTATGTCTACTGTTCTCCAATGTTCTAAAATTCAAATTAAATGCAGAAATTAGCTTCCTTCACGTGTATGTGGATTTGGCAGCAAATCCTTCTGAATGTTTTCAGTGCCAATGTTTCAGTGCGAATCCTCGCGGTTTTACTCTGATGCTCCACACACTAAGTTCACTTGAAGTGCTTTCCCACCACATTCAGTAGGACATGTAAGAGAGGCTACATCACTATCTATTTACTGGCAGTAATGAGGAATGCAAAAAACATTAACGTTTCGGAGAACTGTTTTATGAATTAGAGGGAACAGATAAAGACCAATCCAGCTCAGGTAGACAGAAGGAAGAGAGGCCATCACAATAGTTGAAATTAATGAAAGGTCTGATTAGCCACACACCACAGCAGGTTATGTTCACAGCATTAGGGAAAAAAATAAAGACCTTTTTAAATGGGAGCCACTATAGCCTACGACTTCAGCAGGAACTGATGTGAGCCCCAGTAGGCAAGATCTAAAGCAAAAGCTTGTAAGTATCTCTAATTGCTACAGAATTGTAATTATACAAATAGTGTTGTTAAAAATAGAAGTTGTTAGCAATTTTATTTGAAGAAATGATACTTAAAAAACTTGGAGTACTTGAACCTACATAGACAACACCAAACTTTCAAATTTAAAAAACAAAGGTCTGTACAACCTCACATGGAGAAAGTTTCAGCCCATCACAATACCACTGTGTTTTCTCTAACACTGTACAATTTCCCACTCCTCTAGGAATTCTGAATGGAACTAAACTCAGCACAGAACAGATAGTGCTGATTTAAATGCATGATACAACTCAGATGCCCCCATTTTTTCTGTGTACTTCTAAAAAGATCTATTTAATTAAATAATCATGGCCAAGTAAATGCCCAATTCCTTTCAAAACCTCAAGCTGTACGAAACTGAATTCAAATTAAATACTCTATGTAGTTTAGAAAAAACCTGTTCATAGATGCCATTCATTAATTTTTTCTCCCCCAATTTTTGTTTGTCTACACATTACAGACAGGAACTAGAGAAAGAAAAATTTCTGTATGTGGATAAATATCAAGAAATCTCATCTCAACCAACTACTTCACGGCCTTTCATGTACAAACACTACTGTGCTTTTAAAATAAGCTATTTATTTATACACTTTTTTTTAACTGAACAACTGAAGCACTGTAAGTACATATATTAAGTAATTTCCCCAAGGGCTCTCTAGGCCAGCTTACTTTAACCCTGGCATGAAAAGCACTGAACAAATCTTACCTGCGGGTGATAGACACTGAGTGATTTCACTTTGTGCAACGGTAACAAAACCTTCAATAGGAATATTTTGTGCTCTTCTTTTAATGGTAAGGCAAATCCATTAATTATGCTGCCAGGGAAAGAAATTTAAAAATAAACATTTGTAATTATACAAAATCTGAACTACTGCACAGGATACATCAGAATTCTTGTTTTCAGTGTGTTTTGTTTTGCGTGTGTCCCCCCACTCAATGGATTAGAAGAATAACCAAAACAGAACAGTGACAGTTCAGAAGCCTCAATTGGGCTAGTAGAACTTTTGAAGTCGGGGGGTTGGGGTGGGGAGAACGGGGGGGAACACCAACAAAAAAAACCCCACCCAAACAACTTAACTTTCAAATTTTTAACACATAAGGCTAACATAACAAAACCAAGAACAAAAAGGCTAGTGACTTAACTAGCAGTTTTGAAGATTTAGCTCCATATTCTAGTATTTAAGCTTTACATAGTAAAGCTCTGTATAGTTTGGTGATTATTACTGGATTACATATAGTAGGTTGAAATAATGATATATATGCAATTCCCTTAATCAATGAACATTCTACTGAAAATTAAATAACTATTCTGAGCAGACATGTAAACCTAGAAGATTTTAAAATACGTTCCAAATTTTAGCAGCATTCTGGGCTGCAATAGGAACAGCAGTGCCAGCAGGTTGAGGGAAGCGATCCGTCACCTCTGCTCAGCCCTGGTAAGACACAGTCTGGGCTCCCCAAACAAGGATGTGGACATACTGGAGGAAGTCCAGTAAAGCGCCACAAAGATCATGATGGGGCTGTAGCATCTGACACACAAAGAACAGCTGAGAAAGCTGTTTAGCCTGGAGAAGAGAAGGCTCAAGAGGAGATCTTACCCTTGTGTACAAATACCTGAAGGGATGGCATTATGACAGTTACTGCTCAGTAATGCTCAGTGAAAGGGCAAGAGGCCATGAACACAAATGGAAACACAGGGAATTTCATTTGAACATAGTAAGAAAAAATATTTTACTGAGGGTGTGGTCAAACATCAGAACGCGTGGCCCTGAGAGGTTTTGTGGCCTCCATCCTTGGAGATAACCAAAACCTGACCAGACACAACCCTGAGCAACTTGCTCACACTCACTTGTTATTTTTATGTGTAAAGATAGGCAGACACCATAAAGTAGACCTAACTAAGCTATTAAAGTGTATTAACTCATAACAAAACCCACCAAAACTCAATCCAAAAGTTTGCACATGGAGTAGAGAAAACACACACTCATTTTGACAAAGCTATCTGTATTAAGTTACAAAATTTTAGTTTCAAGGCCTTTCAAGAAGCAAAGTTTGAAAAATAGTGGGATTAACAAATGAAGGCTTCGGAAATTTCATAACTTGTGTATATAGTGATGCTAGAAGAATTTTTGAATAAATTTCAACTCATTACATATTATTCTAATGACTTTACATCTAATATTAATTACATGGATTCTAAGCTAGAAAATAAGACGTAAAAAATAAAATTTAGAACACTGTCACATCCTAAAAAAGGTTCTTCTCTGTTTCTGCAATCTTACACAAAACTTACTCTCTTCGTTACAGCTTTATGACACAGAGTGATTTTAATCTTGTCTCAACTTGATTTTTAACATCTACTCTGGAGACCAACTGAGTTTAATTAAACAAACCCTACAACTTACCTTCCCAGTATTTCCAGTAATTCTGCTATGCCATTGTGATGTTCTGTTTCATAAATAAACCTAAAAAAAAAGGAAAAGTTTTACTCGGTTACTGCTGAGGAGAGAAACAATCTAACACCAAGGTCCCCATCTAACATTACAGGTAGCCTTGATCTCCCAAGGTTTTAGTCACTGAGTTAGAAAAAGAAACCAGAAATACATAGTGGAAAAGAAACTTTGTGGAAATGTAAGCCAGTAGTACCACGTCAAGCTGCTTTCAACCTTCAGGCTTGTTCTTTTCTGCCACATTTAACAAAGCAGCATGTACTTGAGCTTTGTCCAGTATTCATATTCTGTGCCACTTTAACAATGCAAAACTGAACACAGTAAGCAACGCTTCAAATATTAAAACAATACAAGAACATCTGGCATAGTTAAATGCCACAGAATCATAGAATTGTCTTGGTTGGAAGGGACCCTTTAGATTATCAAGTCTAAAGGGTCCCTTCCAACCAAGGGAAAAAAAGTCCATCTTTCTTTCACTGCAAGACAGTGAAGACTTACTAGTTATTTTCAAGTACCCCACTGTATCTCTTGTAAAGGCTTTCTTGTTACCATAGTCAGGGCAGATAAACTCCTTCTACAGCTGGTACTACTGAATGCCATTCATGAGATGGCACCAAGTAGGTGGCAGCTTTTCCCTATTTCCTTAAAGGGGCATGCATCATACTTCCATTTTGGGATGAAAACAACAGCAGTAGAGAAAAAGGGAAACATGATGGAAGGAGCGTAGAGGTGATATACAATACAACTCTAAAGTAGAAAAGAGAAGCTTTTCTAAAGACTAAAAAAAAGGGTTCTATGATCTTCCATTCACATTTGACATAGTGGCAGTAAAACCACACTTCCAAAGACCTTTGGTAATGCACTCCATTAATGTTTCATCTTTACATTGGTGGGGTTTTTTTTGTATCAGGGGTAGGAAATACTACAGTTCATTCTAATTATGTTTCTTCCAGCACATTCCAGACCTCTTGGTCACTCAATCTGAGCTCAACTCCCGCATTATGAAGAACTGCATTTTATTAAGGCACTACTGTAATACAAATGCTACTACACAGTAAGAAAAAAAGCTTCACAGATAAAGATACCAAACTACCCACTGAATTGCACACTAATGCAATTCAGCTGCCAAATTTATGCTATGTGAAAGACTACCCTAATTTCAATCTCCTAGACTAGTACTAATTATTGTTAGATGCAGCAATATTGGGTGTAAACTTATTAAGAATGAAAAAAAATGCTAGCAGTGTCTCAGTATTTGTAGTTGTATACCTGGATCTCATGCACCATAAGACAAAGATACTGACATACCTATAAAATATATTATTAATTTGTTTCCGGATGTAAGCTCTTAGGCCTAAGAATTTCCCATATATTCTGTGAAGAGTTGTTTTAAGAAAGTCTCGTTCACGAGGATCTTCACTGTCAAAGAGCTCTAAAAGCTGCAAAGAGGGAGAAGAGAAACACTTTACTTGAATCCAGTGCATTGTAAAAATAGAGCTTGAAGTTAAAAATTAAAATTTTTACCTCACCTGTAATACAAACTTCTGATCAATATATTTCTTAGCTATATTAGGTTGAAAATCTGGAGATTCTAAAAACCTTAAGAAAAATTCATAAACAAGCTGAAAAAAAACACAACAAAGACAGTATTAGTCTTTTAAACAAGAAACCATTTTCTATGCAGTACATTACCAAAAGTGCTAATTAGTTTCTCAGAACTGCATTATGTTTTTATTTATATGCCACAGAGTAAGAGCTTTGCTCTTGCTCTCCTGACAGAGTACAAGAACTTCAGGTTCATTAAGCTGCACTGGAATTCTGCTGAGCTCTATCACTAGGTTTTACTCAAATGACATACAGCAATCTAATATTCATCATGCCCAGAAGTACGTGTTTTGAAAATGCTCAGCCTTCCTCTGTTTGTCATGGTACCTCTGAAAGCCAGAGCTGTGCCAGAGTCAGATCAAAGCACTCAGTGACAAACGGAAGCTCATTTAAAATCACAGCAGATACATCTGAACTTCAAGAAACAATGAGCCTTTAACCTAGGATATACTGAGATTTTTTTTTTAAGAAAAAGAGTCGGCTTGAATTCAGGAAATGTATTTAAAACACTTCAGAGAAATATAACTGACTTGAGATTAACATATAACCTAGACAATTCTGAGTCCATAAACAATGACTTTAATGTCAAAATTCTCTTAGACTATGACAATATAAGCCTTCATTAAATACCTGTAGATGAGGCCATGCAGCTTCTAGAGTTGGTTCATCTTCCTCTGGATCAAATTCTGCTCCCGTTGGATTGGAAGATGGTGGTAATGTTCGAAACATATTAACTGCAAACTGAAATCACATGTGCCTTTAAGAACTTTGAAAGAAGTGAATGATTAAAAAAGGACTTCAAAGATGGTTTTGACTGAGAAATATTAACATTCACTGTTTTAATTAATAATTGCAAAAATACAAGCTATATAACCCTGCAGTTGATTCTTTAAAGATTTCTAGCTCGGAGAACACTTTTCCAGGTAGTACTCTTAAAACACAAACCTACCATCAGGCTGTTTCTTTATGAGGACATTGCCTTCATCTCTTTACACGCACACACACATTTTAAAAGCCCAAACATATGTATAGAAAATGTTTACACAAACATTTTTTATATATACATTTTACAAGGCTTTGCAACACCCTGCACAAGTGCAAGTCAGAAGCAGAGATGCAAAACGAAGGTTACCCACCACTGTTCTTCTCTATAAAATACTATCGGCTTCGTTTCACACTGTGGGTATACACATGCGGCAACACTTCAAAACCAAATTCCACCACCTCTGTAGTATTTCTGTTAAACCATGTCCATCTACCTGACATCAAGGGGGCACTGAGTGGGGAGAATAGTCTTTCACTTCCTTTGAATTCTCAACCTCCTGAAAATTGTTCAACATCCTCATGGAAGCAGAGCAGACTACAAGATTATATATACACAGATAGATTATTTTTATGTTTCCAAGTGAAAACGTCTAGATGCACATTCATACAATGTACGAACTGAAGCAGTACCCTTCACAAACCCCTGACCATGAGGAGAGTTTCAAAATGCCTATAAAGACAAAAAACTTGTTCTCTGGACAGAAAACTTTCCTAAAAGATCCTGTTCCAGACAAAAAAGACACTTCACCACTAAAAGCATGTAGCTTTGATTAAAATAAGTAAAAAAATATTAAAAAAAAAAGTCAGAAACAATTACACTTATACCAAGTTATGCAATGCATATAATCACAACGTAAAATGTGTTTATAGGCAAAAAAAAAATCTTACATGATTTTTGGGATAAATTTAGTAAGCACTCTCAAAGATTATCCTTATCTAGAACAGTGCAAAGATTTAGCAGGTCTATGATAACTTAAATTCCCTACCTGTAGCGACAGCTAGCAAAACCAGCTGGCATCTTTGTGGATATGAAAGGAACAACTAACTAGTGATTCAAATGTTTTTTATCACACCCTGAGTTAATCATTGCAATTCTACCAAGAAAGATGGAGGGAACTGGTTTCTGCACGTACCAGTAAGAAACTGAGAAAGCCCCTATCTGTATATGCAAGGCAGCTACAGCTGTCAGTACCAAAATTAGACTAATTCCTCAATTCCACTTGTAATCCAGAGCATTAGGTAGGGCAGATGTTGGTAGGAGACAACCAAATTGCTGAGCAAGTAGAAAACAATCTATTTAGCTGTATAAGTGTACCCATTAGAGATTTTCTTGTTCTACTTTGTTGCTGGCCCATTATCAAATCAGTACCAAGCCGTCTAAACTTTTTTTAAAAAATACAGAATAACAATAAAAATAAATTCAAATTAGTATATGGTCCCAAACAGCCTCCACCACTTCCAAATGATCCTTTGAGACAAATGTCTCAGTCTCTCAGCAGCTTGTAGCCATTGCAGAAACAATGAAAAGACTGCCAAAATAAAAACACGTGGTATACTGTCCTAGCCTACGTTTGAGTATATTAGGCTTCATAATGAAGTTCTTTTAAAGTCTTATTTCTTCTTACAATAGTAAATTCTGCTTTCAAACACACAGATCAAGCTGTGCCTTATGAAATACTATATTTTAAAGTAAATTTTGGTAAACATTTGCTCATAACAAGAATGGTGGCTACACTGAATGGACAAGATAGATTCTGCACAACCCAGCTGCAGTTGGCTGCATGGAGCTTCAGCTTAAGGCCTACATATGTTCCATCCTAAATGTGTACCACAAGCAGTGGTTAAGAGTTAACCTGTACCTTGTTACTGATATTCTATTGCTGTAACAGAGTGCAGGTGTCTTTTTGGAAGTACTTAGGGGAAAATCTGAGAATACATTTCTTAAGTCTGGCTTCTCTGCCATGTTGTCTCTTACTCTGACAGTCTGTCAGGAAAAGGAAAGGTCTTTGCAAAAGGCTGCATCACCAGGAGCAGCAAAAACAGTTACAGAGCTTTTTCAAGAAGTCAACCTTTGGCTTAGCAAACATGCCAGTACAGGGCAACTCCAGGACCAGACAGAAAAAAACCCCACAAATCAACTACTCCATTGGAACTCGCACTGAAGGGAATGCCTTATTTGAGGATGCAAAAGAACGTTTTATTTAAGCAGCTGAAAGATTCCTATGCTTTCAAGAATGTATAATACAGCTTTTACAATCTAAGGGAGAAAAACCAAACCAAAACATGAAATCCTGTATGTTTAAATTTACTTACAATGTAGCTATTCAGAATGCAAAGTACACTCCAATAGCACATTTATAATCTATTCTTTATGCCACAAGTTGAGTCTTTATTATGTTTAAATTTCAACACAGATAGTAATCACATGCCATACACACATTTTTATTCTTTTCTCAGATTGTACTGAGGGTTTGGGTTTTCTTGTTGTTGGTTGGGGGAGTTTTTTGTTTGGTTTTGGGGGTTTTTTTACAGCATCAAACCTTTCTATCTGATCATTTGAAGATTACTCAAAAACTGAAAGATTAAGCTATCTCATTTTAAAGATGCTGCTTTACAGAGCAATACATTCCACCCATCTTTGGTGGGGTTCTGGGAAAAGGAACCAGAATGCCATGTTTCCCTCTTCACATTCTGACTTCTAATTAACACTTCCATTCACAGTTTAAAATAATGCTGTGAATTACCTATTAACTGGCAGGGCTAAGGAGCATATGTACACACTGTCCTGCCATCTCACATCTGACAGATGGCAGAGCAGACAGTGGGAGGCAGTATCAAACTGCAACAGCTAAATCTGCAAGAATTACATCATATTCCCATGAAGGAAAAGTCATGCTCATACTGTTTTTCTTCAGAATATTCCCTCATTTCAGCAACTGAGTAACTCTGATACAGAGACTGAAATAGTAATTACTCTGATATGCCAGAGAATTATAACTAAACCTAAAATATATTTATGTTCTCCAATCTGAAAGCACAGACATCAAACAACTAACAACCTCCAACCTTTGTTTAAAAACACATAGTGAAAATGTCTAACTAAACAAAGGTATTCCAAGAAAACAAACTTAGGGAGACTAGACATTTAAAACTCACTAAAGTCTCAGTCTCTCACTATAAATATAGAAGAAAAGCTAGGTAACGTGCCAGGTACCATGCTTTGTATTTTTTATTTTTGAGAATATCAAATGGAAAGAGTTGAAACCCAAACCCAGGATAATTTGTTCTATGAGCAGTAGAACCAATAGAGCCTGATTTGATGTCTTGTGTTTTATATCCTATGACCAACAGAACACAAAACAGTTCAAACCAATGTGCAGCATCTCTCAGTAAAGGCACAAACTCAAAACTCACCAATCAAATTTAGGAAAATTTTCAATGAATTATCATCAGTGTGGCTTTTACCTTTCTGTCAAATGGCTGTTTTTTTCCTAGTGTCTCAGTCTTTTGCCTGAACAGACAAGACACAAGCTGCAAAATTTAATTTCCTCTAAGGCCAAATTTCACAGAAGTATTAAGTAAACAATGTAAACACATCCTCCTCCTCAAGTTATGAAATTAGAGTCTCTGTGAAAACTTAGCATGTCACAATTCTCTCTGTGCTAACAGCACCTGACTCCAAAGGATGTGACCTAGAGGAGTATGGGAGATCAAAAAGGGAAAAGCAAACGACTTGCAATTTTACCGCTTCACAGCTATGTTTTCTGGGATGGGAGTCATCTGTCCTATTTTTCTGATCGCACATTTTGTATAACACTAGAGAGTATTTTCAAATAGGTATCAGAAATACCATTACACGTCTTCTCCTCCCTTCTGCTGAGCAGCCTGATTGAAGCTGGACATTAAGAGCCCTGAATGACAAGCTATATAATCTAAAAGTCTGCGCCTTCTATACTCATGGGAATAAAGCTATCCCTAAGAGATAAATACAGCCACAAGCAGTACGCTTCTATTCACAGTAACATCTCCTATTCTAGGCCAAAAAAGAAAACCAAACCAAAAAACTGCACCCATGAAACTCCTGAAGCAAAAACTCCCCCCTCTGTGTATAACTATGTAATTTCATTTGCATAAAGCAAGAGACATTGCAGAGAAAACTGCTTCAGTTGCTGAAAAAGACCTAATTATAAAATTTGATTGGTTCCCATGTATTATGGATTTTCTAAGTAATATTAGCCTATATGCTTCACAAAACTGTTTGTTACCCATCCACATATACTTCGTCATCATGAAGGAAATGATTGTGAGTGCTACAAAAATAAGCAAGCCATATTTAGACAAGCTTTTGACCTACTTTTCTCAGAACACTACCACCCTGGACCTCCACATGCAGTACTGCTGTAGCATCCTTGCACCTCTCCAACAACACCCTGGGGCTGGCTAGCTGGGGATGTGCATATTCATAAGGACTTTCACAGTCCCGCTTAAAACTGATGAAATCCAGATATTGTCCGTCCTTTCCTGACACGGAAAGTGGCATTAATGTGGGTGTATATTCTACATAGGTAGCAATTCTACAAAACCACTATCCTCAGTGTCTGTGGTTTTGACAAATCAGTGCACAACCATTCTCATAAAGCCCTGTTTTCCTCAAAAAACAAAAAGCTAAAAAAAAAGAGCAAGCATGTATATTCTTTTTAAAGTAAGAATCGCTAACAGATGCTTTTGATAAAAAGCCCATGTTTATAATTTACACTTTATTCAGACATTTGAGTACGTCTTACAGCTTTGAGAAGCTGTAAGTTCCTGCTCTGTCACTAATCAATCCAACCATACTATATTATAGCTGAGAAGTGGAGACTTGTTATTCAAGTGACTGACAAATAAATTTCCTTTACCATCACATCTTTGCTTACAAATGTAAAAGGTATTTGAAGGAGCTATCAGCTGGTTCTTTGAGGAAGAAAAGGAAGAAACTCTTGTATTCACTCTGAAGAACACCATTAAATCCGTTTTAGAAATAAATTTCTCTCCTATCTTTTGAAAAGGAGACCTGTGATTAATATGAAATAATTGAACTAAGCCACTAGATGAATATACATTTAAAAGACAAGACCTTACTATACATTAGCCTGGGGACACTTGAACTAACAAAGAAGCATGAGGTAGATGGACATGACATAAGCACTATAATTACAAAGAATAAAGAAGAACCAGATTATAAAATAGGTGCTTCTCTTGTCAGAAAGAAAGAAGATTTGAAGCTATTGAAAAGGAAACTTATTATTTTATTATTATTATTATTAAACAGATAATGTGTGTCATTCATTGCCCTAAGTGTTTGGTCTAAATAATATAACAACAGAATCAGAGATTATGCACACACACATATATGCATGTATACCTGTATGTATTCATGCATAAATGAGTAACATAATGGCACATTAAAATCCTAATTCCTGTGCCAACTAGCAACCACAAACTTTCCAAAAGAAAATCACTCAAATCTGAGAATCTCTTGATGACTCATTACTGAAAACACTATTCCTTCTTAATATAATTCAGTGGCAGCAGCAGCAGCACACATTTACCAGTGTCTCTTGGAACTCTCAGAGTACAGAAAGGCATTCAATTTATTTTTCCTTAAAATCCACACAATCAACTCAAATTTTCTGCTACAACAAGCTAAAGTATACCTCAATCTACACATATACACCTGAAAGAACCTGATAATACTACTGCAGGAGGAATAGAGTTGCTTCAGAACAGATGACCAAAAGAAAATGGTTCTATAAAAGCAGCCTAAAAACCTGCTATCTGAATTTAACCTCAAAATACTAGTCCAGGTGCCTTCACTGACAGCATCTATCGCAGTGCGGTCTAAGTCCCGTGCCAGGAAACCCTGGACCCTAGAGCACAAAGCTGTGTCAGGCCAGGTTCAGATTAGATGTTAGGAAAAAATTTTTACTGAAAGAGTTGTCAGGGCCTGGAACAGGCTGCCCAGGGAGGGGGTTGAGTCACCTTCCCTGGATGTGTTTTAAAAAAAGAGTAAATCAGGTACTTAGGGATATGGTTTAGCATAGGACAGGAACGGTTGGACTTCATCATCTTAAAGGTCTTT
Source organism: Porphyrio hochstetteri (assembly GCA_020800305.1). Classification (NCBI taxonomy): domain Eukaryota; kingdom Metazoa; phylum Chordata; class Aves; order Gruiformes; family Rallidae; genus Porphyrio; species Porphyrio hochstetteri. The sequence goes on along the minus strand of CM036908.1, from coordinate 59,226,793 downwards.
TCCAACCTTGTAATTCTGTGATTCTGTGAACCTTGCATAACATAAAACACAAAGGAAGCATTTTAAATTCACTGAATGAAAGAGTTGTCAAACAGATCTTGCACGCTTCCAGCAAAACCCTGGCAGTTAAGATAACAGCCAAATACTGCACCAAAATTTATTAAACTGACCAAAGTGCAGACTTTATTACCGTTAGTTGCAACTGAAAGCAAAGAAAGTACCATAAATGCTGAAGGAAGATAATGCAGGCATATAGAGCAAAAGTCATTGAATTATGGGCAGTTAAGACTTCTTACATGGAGCAAACACTGATGTCTGACATAAATATTCAAGAACTTATCCTGAACTCCACTTTACCTAAATGAAGCCTGAGCAAGCTTACTCTTTTTCATAACTCCCTTTTTGTACATGTCAAGTACTGCAAAGCAAGCAATCTATTAGTAAAAACCAGAGATATAAGCAGCTATCAAGACATGGGAAAAGCCATGATCCCACATCTCCTTATTAACCATCCTCAATACTTTGTGTACATGTTTGACAATACGAATTATATCTACTCCCCAAACTCAGAACTTCTCATGAAAATAACTTCTGTATCAGCAAACACTTATGGCTGATTTAGGTAACACGCAATCTTCAGAATAAGCAACATATTTCATACTATAAACCCTTAGAATCTTTGAAAAAACCTTCAAAGTCTCTGATTTGTAGGAGGACCTCAAAATTTGACAGTACATATTTAAATTAAATATCCATTGTTTTCTCATCCCCCTGAAAATTCACCCCAAATTATAAAATCTTGGGAAAAACTTTATACACACACAGTCAAGAGTTTCTAAGAGCCTTAATACTCAGGAATTTTGAAAGATGTTTTCTTATCTCAGCATATTGCAGAAAACAGCTACAGATCTCATCCCAACTGCTAGTCCAGGCAACTGCTGTCTAATCACCACCAAGAGAGCTGAAATGCTCTCAGGTAGTTTCATGGCCATCTCCTCTGCAGCAGATTTAGGCACGTTACAAAAATAAACAAGGTCTAGGATTTGGATGGTGTGCAGGGAGAAACAATGCAGGTCTGAAGGGTTCACAACACAGATGAGAGAGGGGTCTACTGGTACAAGCTATCCTATGGGCTAAGTAAGGTCTGACTGAATACTAAATAAAACCACAGGTACTGAACAGTATTATATAAAATTAAGTGTTACAGCTGCACACTTGATTTCATTCTAGTATTTTTTTTAATTTTCAGTTTTGCCATGTACATGGGTTTAACAGCTAGATGTATTTGACACTCCTCCCTATTTTTATAAACACCCATTCAAAAAATATTTATAGGGGGGAAAAGTGCACACCCCCCCCCCCCTTTTAAGTCCAAAATTTCATTTTTACCAACTTAAACAGCAATTTACTTCTGCTTCCCGTATGTGTCTAATTTATCTCACAAAGAAAGGGAGTCAACACTGGCAATGGGATTTAAAATTACTGTAATATTAATGTTTTGCAGATGTGCAAACAGAACTGATCTTTTTTAAAGTTTTCAGTAAGATTTCTTAAGATAAATCAATACAGCTAGAGAAGTAACTGTGAATTAAAAAAAAAAAATCAAAATAGTCCTAATTTTCCAATCACTTACCATATGTACTACTTCAGGGTAAATAGGTTCTGTAATCACATTGCGGTTGTGTGTGATATATTCTACCATTTCACTTAAAGCTGCTCGTTTTACTTCCTTCCACTTCAGGTCACTTAGTGGATCAGAAACAAAGTCAAAAAGTACACAACATTGTCGTAACTTCTGGATAAAAAGCTTTTCTTGATCAGCAGGAGGAACATCTGAAAAGTGAAAATAATTAATTATAAATTATATTGTAGTGGACTTTGCTCCTCTCCCCATTTTCACTTCCCAAGACACAGGCATAGCAGTACTTAAGACTGCAAAGAAACTTTCTGGATCTTCAAACAACTTTCAGGAATATAATGGTCCAGATTATGAACTGCAGTAAAACACGCTGTACAAGATGGGATGATTTATCAAAACTGCAATGGTGATACATACTTACCTTTGCCAGAAATAGATACTGGGTGGAAAAAATATATATCTGAAAAAATGTCTCAAGGAATTCCCCAAACAGCTTGGTTTGCATAAAGAGTATTATACCACATTTGCAGAAATAGTCTGGTTTTAATTTTAGAGATAAATAGGTGGATCTTCAGTTTCAGCATTAGATTTAGGCCAGAGTCACTTAGACCTGGGAGCTGCCACTTCACAAAGTCTATTTTTGATTCAAGTGCCTCCTATGACACAACAGGCACACAGTGACTATGTCTAGGCATAGAACAAATATGCAAGATTTTTAAAAAACTTTGTTAAAAGAAGTAGTATTTATAAACAAACTGTAGCAATTCTTCACTGAAAAGGTTATCATGCATTGGAACAGGCTGCCCAGGGAGCTGGTTGAGTCACCATCCCTAGACGTATTTAAAAGATGGGTAGATGAGGTGCTTAGGGATATAGTTTAGTAGAGGACAGGTATGGTTAGACTCCATCTCAAAGGTCTTCTCCAACCTAGTGATGCACTGAGTATCTTCAGCTATATGGTAAATTTGTAACATTAGAAATAATGTTTGTTTCACATGTACAAGAGTTAGATTGATAGTGCAAGTGTATCTAAGGCACTTGGAGGAGTCTGGTTAACTGCAGCCAGCACTGCAAAATTCAACACTACCCTTTATGGAGAAGGCCATACTTCAAGATGAATATAAGATAGGAAAAAATTAACAGTTAAGCAGATCTTAACATAAGATATGCTCAAAATTAACAAACTGAGCAAAACCTCATTGTTTAATCATCACTCAAGATGGAGCTAAGAGGAAACTATTTTGGTTTCTCTTTTCTTTGAGACCAGTTAGAAGTATTTCACAGGCTTCAGGTACCCTGAGACCAGGCTACCTCATCTTCAATAACAACTTGAAAAAAAAGGGTATTATTTATACTTTTCCGGTAACACTCTATAATTCATTGTCAGTGTCACTGTTACAGACACTTAACCTTTTGAAACAAAGCTTGACTTGCCTTATACACTCTTTGTGTAGTGGTACTTTTATTGTTTGATAAGGATATCTAGATTATGTTTAAACTTCATATATTAAATTGATAAGCAAGTAAGCCAACACTATTTTGACATCAGTATTTTCCAAAATAATGAACCTTCCATAAAACAAAAATACATTCACATCAACAGAAAAACACCAATTCTAATTTGAAATTAAAGCAAGCCACAAATCACTCAGTCCAAATAAAATGTAGAAGTTTAGGTTACTGTTAAGAAAGAACTAACACTAGACTGCTGTTTATAGAGAACAGTATCATGTTGACAAATTAAACTATATACTATGTACCACTAACAATTCCACAGTTATAGAACAGATGCCACAAAAGTCTGCATGTGCTTTATTTCTCACATAAGTACTCCCAGGAGCAGTTCAGATGACTAACGCATGCGACATTACAGACCATTACATACAGCAAAAACTTTCAGGACCAGGTCCTTAACTTTCAATACTTAGGAAATACTAAAGTAACTGGCCAGTCATTAAAAAAAAAAAAAAAGAAAAAAAAAAAAAAGAAGTCCAGTATTTTGACAGGTCTGAATTTGCAAAAATTCACGAGCAATTAAAACGGCCCCAGAGCTACAGCACTAAGCTTAAGGCAAGAAATGTGAACACACCACAGAAAGCATCCATAAATTAACACTGTAACACATTTTATATTTCTGCATAGTGACGTTTTTATTGTTAGATATGAACTGCTAAGACATTAATAGCATGTTAAAAACAGAGTACGACTAGATTGCCTTTGTAAATATTTCCACATCTTACTCCTACCTCTTCCAGTTGATGACTTTTTTTATTCCACAGAGTATCATAAAATGCTAAAATTTTCTTAGCAGCAAGGATCTGAAATGGTACTACTGAACACAAGCACACACAACCTAACAGATGCATGTACAATCTAGTAAACCAAACAGGTATCTACAGTACAGTTGATTAACTACAATGAGTTGCTCTCCTTTAAATGCCTGACAAACTTCTTAGGATAACAAAAGCTCAAGGAGTTCCTCCCTCCCCAAAAAAAATTCCTTTCAAAAGTACTTTGGCTATAACAAACCTGGAGAACATATTTGGTTAAAAATAGCTGGCAATTGTTTTTAAGTTATGTACCCAGAATTGCTCTGATGAATAATTCCAGGAAAAAAAAAAGCAGCTGTGAAGTAATAGCCCAGAAAAACACAGAACAAAATAGAGCATACATGAAAAAACCACCATAACCAGTTACAGACTTCAGTGCCACCAAGATACCTTGGATAGTGAAGAGTCAATAGTTAGAAAAAAAGTGCTAAATGACAGGTATCCCTAAACAGAGCAACAACTTTCTGACATATAAACAAAAATTCCTGTCCAGTGTTGCAAACAAGTTGAGGGTACTTTAAGCCACCTGTATTTTTTTATCTGAATATACACACTTTTGTGTATTTCGATTTAAAACTCTACATAAATAAGTAATTTCTCCTGAAAAAAGACTGAGCAGTTTGCATACTGAAAGTAACCCAAGTTTATGACCTGAATGTAAAAGGTCTCACATGCCTTAAGTGGTTGGAGTGGTTACACCTTTTCCTAATGCCCCATCAAGTGGAAAGTGATTCAACCTGACATGTAACCACCCAATTTCACAGTGGGATACTGTGCCACAAACATGGAACCCCACAAAATCCAAACCTTCAATAAAGACTATAATCATACAGGTAATGGGCATACAGTTACAGCGATTTACAGTGCACTAACTGAAAGGAGAGGAAGCATTAAAGCTGTAACTAGTATTAATCTAGGAAGTTAAAGACTGACAAACTAAGAGGGTTGAGAAACACCCTCACAAGACAAGCCACCTTCTTCACCATTTATTTTGAAGTGCCTAGACTATTTTAAATTATCCTTGTTATTCTAGCAGAGAGAGGGTTCTTTGGAAATACATGAGGTTCTCAGTCTGTATAAGGAATTGTGTTTTGTTTGCTTGGGTTGGTTGTTCCCCCTCCTCCCCTTCGGATGTGCTCATCAACAGCTTTCAACTGTCCTGATCTCAAATCTTGCCTTGAGTACTTGCCATCAAGTCAAGATCATCCTGACTTTGAAGGTTCAAAAGGTTGATTTCAGTGTGACAGAAAATAGAAAGTGGATAAGCAGCTGACCTGAACAGACTGTGTTTTTTGTGCAAAGAATGTAGGCACACCTGCAGAGGAACTCTGAGATACCCCAAGAAATCATTTATCTTCAGCCACTTGCCAGGGACTATCTGGTTATGTTCCTTCAGTTAACTGCATGGTGACTTGTACACCATCTTCCACTTCAATTAAGCGGTAACTCCCCCTGAAGTTAACTGACATACGTGAAGAGTGTGCCATTAGCTAAAAGCTCCCACAGTTGAACAACTCCAGTGCTCCATTCCCCAAACTCCACAGGAAGGCCAGTTATTCAGAAGCTACTCCTTAACAATGATTCCAAACTCAACATTTGGAGCTATTCGCTGAGCAATTTCTTAACACCCCCTCCAAACCCAACCCCCCACGCCCCAAAAACCCAACCCACACACCACAACAAACCCCATCCCCAAAACACAACACCAAAACACACCCACTTAAAGACAAACCAACACAAAACCACACAAACCAGGCACACATACCCCAATCAAAACACACGCCCATACACACTCCCCTCTTCCATTTTGCTAGAAACTATGTAATTTTGACAGGATTTGTTTCTAAACAGTAGCATTAGTATGATCTTAGGAGACTTCATTCATCCAAATACTCACCCCTCTCAGCAATGAGACTTTAAATGAGTACTGTTTCTGGTCTACTGGAAGAGTACAGATTTTCAGAATCACAAAGAATTTCAGTATCACATTTGGACTGGATGTCCAGCAATTCCTGACACAGATAAATACTGTAATTGTATATTTTATGCATAAGTCTGCCTTATTTATCTTGCTGATCTTTTTGTGAGATTCTAGAAAAAATGAAGAGAAGGTAGGTAGTGTAGCAACAAGGGAAGCCTCTGGGCCTGAGGGATCAGCATTTTGTCTTGTCCAGGCTTTTCAGAGTGTCTTTCCTTCCAATCCCAGGATAACTGTTAGAACAACTTATACAACCTACAGAGACACAAGGTCTACCCCTTTTATTTTAACGCGGAAGTAATTATTCCATTTCAAAATCTTAATCTTCATTGCAGACTGTGGCCTTGCCACATAAACATGCTGATGAGTGTAAAATGTGTTTATTTTCACCATGTAACTGGTACCAGCTGTACTTTTATTATCAGACAAAATATGCCAGTCTCCTCCCTGTGAAAGGTAGCACTTTCAGTCCATATCTCTGAAACTGCCAGGGAAAGACCACATACTCAGCTACCGACTGCCTTAACAAAACACAGATGATTGGTTTTAAGAGTTAAAATTTAAACAGTTGTACAAAACCCAATTCCTTGGAAGCTTCAGACATGTCTTCAGCCAACCTTACTGTGAATTAAAGGCAAATGAGCTCACTGCAAACAGTGTACAGTGGTAACTGTGCTCCCTCTATCCTTGGTTGCTCCTCAACCAGGATGTGCCATCATTCTGCACCCGGGACAGACTCCAGCACCCTGAGAAACCACACCATTTTAAAGACACCAAGATTTTTCCATCCTCTTAATTAAAACACATTTTGCCTGGTTTAAGAAAATTAGAAAAAGTAAAAAATAAATCAGAAAACACTGAAGTTCAGTTTTAGTGGCCTGAACATATGTTCAATATTGCATGGTACATGAATGTTTTTGCACTGTAGGACTGTAGAGAACTTCCTGTTCTCTGGGTAACATTTTGTACCTTCCTTCAAGTAAAAAAATTACATATGTAGTTTTCTATTGTAATTGTGGCATTACTGGGCACTGATGATTAGTCCATCCTTTTCATAGAAGACCATTTCTCCCGGACAACGGTAATTTAATAGTTGCTGAATGGAGGACAAAGGCAAGGCTGGGTAAGTAGGTGACCCAGAGATGTCACAAACCAGATGTTTTCTAGTACAGATTGTAACTAAAATAAAGCTAAAAGTTTAAATCTTTTAGGTCATGTTCCTAACAGGAAGAACAGTTGATAAAATTTCTTCCACAAAACACAATTTGTTGTCAGTAAAGCTCCCTACCTTACATCATTTTGAATGCAGAAAGTAACAGTAATTAGCAGAAAATACATAAAAGTAAAATTCATCTCAGTGTGAGAACTTTCTTGCTCTTGCAAAAAGGCTCAGAAGTAACAGTTCTGTTCTGCTGACATTAAATGAAAAATAACTTTTTTTCTTTAAACTGTCAGATATCCATAGCTATCAGACTATCTACACACACACCCCCGTAAAAAAAGTTCTCTCATTTTAAACAAGCAGCTAGATTTTTCCACACAGAGGTTTCAGTCAAAGAATACACAGACCACCATACAGAGGAGGAGCACGTGCATAAATAAAGTCACAGAAGAAAAGTATAACTAAAATTTACATGTTTTTGTAACTGCTTCCTTAAGTCACTGGTGTCGAGCAAGAGGCTGAGCACGTAAGGTGACTCCTGATTTCAAGCAGACGATACATCTTACAAAATATGTCTGCAAACCTACCTACCAAAGGGTAGCAATTATAAGCAAACCCAACATTTAAACTGTGAACTAGGGTGCTACCCTGAATGTATCATCAAGTATATTAATACCATGGTCCCTTCTGTTGGTCAAAAGCAAGCATCAATGTATTTCAAATAGGATACCCATTGTAAAAGCAAGCAGTGTTAACTTAAAGCTTTGGTAATTTGCACTATGCATAAGCAGAGTTCAATATCTTGAGTAGATGGAAATTGCCAGACAGGAAAGCACAGAGATTGAAAAGCATAGGAGAAAGGACATAATCTGTTGAAACATGGATTTACCAGAATTAGCCCTTTGCCCAGTCCTTAAAAAAAAAAAAAGAGAAGAATCTAAGACCAACACAGACAACTAGAAAGAAGATTGCAAAAGCTTGTATAACATTTGATAAAATTCCATTTAAAGTATTTACCTAATTTTGAAATGGTTAAATTACTACCCTAAGCAAGGAGTATTTTTCTGGGTTACAGAACTTAATTTTTATTGCTTTTCTTTAATTTGACAGACTCATTACAGTTTTTACTGATTTTACTGAAATTTTGATGACAATGATTAACATTACTTGAGATGACACTCTTCAAGTTAACAATATTCTACCCTAATACACAGCACTGGAAAAAAGGAGGTGGCTCAAGGAAGAAATCTTCCAACTCATGTATGGAAAAGTTTAATTAAAGCTATTACTTCTAGCAGCACTTAAAAATAAACTTGAGGAATACAAGCAAGTACTATAATTATATATAATATGCAATGCATTTTATACTATAGCAACCCTGGGAGTAGGAGTTTGGCTGGCAGATAACTCAAAGCAGGCAAGATACTGTTGTATGCATACACTGACTGGAAAGTACATAAAACACAACGCTGTTTATATTGTTTTATTTGGAACATTATTGATCCTGTAGAAACATTTCTTTGCCAAGAGAAACACTTAAAACAAGAAAAACGACCACAGCGATCAAAGCCACAGGAACACTCATGGAAAAGCAGTGCTTGTACTAGACTCAAGAGAGCCTGATATATAAACATTTTAAGTGGCATAGAAGAGGAACAAACTTCCGCTCTTTATCTCCCTAATGGGGGTAAAGGGATGCACATGTAAGCGATGTGAAGTGTCATAAAAGAATGCAGGCTCACTCCAAAAGCACAGGGCTGTAATTCCCAACAATTTTTTTTAAACACTTCAACACATTTCCTGTCAGAAACGGGACAATGAAGATTAGTTGGACTTTGAGCCTCACTTACAACAAAGCCCACTATTCCCAAACAATTCCTGATCAATAATTAAAAATATTTCACAGGTATTAGAGCTTCCACACTTATTATTCCAACCAGCTAGTATCACAGCAAAATTGTTTTGTTCAAGGCTGGTGAGACAGTGAGCAGAGAACAATGGGTGGATGCACAAGGGAAGATCTGAATCTCAAGTACTTGCCCATCAGACACTTCCACAGCATGAACCTTGTCCGCCTCAGCTGCCTTTAAGCTCAGTACCAGTCCAGGCATTCCGAAGAGGGAAATGAGAACCAGCTGCAGTTACTGGCTGTGCTCACTCCTTTGCTTTCAAGGAATTGAGCTGCTGCCAGAAATACCTTTTGGCTGTTCTTCAGATAACAGAAATTTGCAATAAGGTACAAGTTGGAAATTTACATTTCCCTCCAATTGGAGAAACTGCACTGTTCCCAACTGCTGCTTGTGTCACATTTGGTAATACACCCAAAAGACAAGACTGGCACTCCAAATACGAGAGCTACTTCCCTGAATATTGTCAGCAAGTAAGTTTTAAAAGCAATGCTTAAAATCATACATATGCAGCACATTTTCTACCTAAAAATTCAAAAGCAAGCTGCATTTCAATTTATTTTCAAGTAGTTAATATTTTTGAATATTCAGGCAGTCCAGTGATTTTATTTAAAGATGCTGTATTTCCAGCAAACAAGTCCTGCTTAGTAGTGAACATTCAAGCTTTGTTTTCAATAAAACAATAGCACTGGTACTGCTTCTATGCTGGTCTGCGGTCTGGATCCAGCCAAAACTCCAGTTAAGATAAAAAGAAGTTACTTCACCCATGACAGCTTATGTAAGAAACTAGTCTTAATCATGATACACAAGTGTGGAGAGGCAGGAGCAAGATGCTGGAATTCATTAAGCAGGAAGGTACACAACATTTAAATCTTGCCCTTTACATAAAGAAACCTCTTGGTTAATTTTTCATTCAAATAAGTGGCTTTTCACTGGATTATGAGTCTCTTAAAGCAATAAATTACTCCATTTAGTGAAAAAAAATTAAGGGCTGTTAAGAGTGAAATAAACCATTACCAGACTAAAGTACAAAACCGACCCCCAAACCCACCCCCACCCACCTCTTCCCCAAAAATGCACCACCACCCAAAAGCAAGCCTGAAAAGAACGAGCAGCACAAGTTTGTCAGTCCTGGAGTGAAGCTCCAAACAGGTGCTTCACAACACTGATCCCCTCTGAAAGCTTCGGGCCTCGGGGAACCCGGTGCTGATGGCTATTGCTGAGGGCAGTGCTCCCCTAAATACCAGATTATGTCCTGCTTTGGAGGATACAGAATACATAATGACTTTTGCAGGTGTACATCATAAGTCTAATGATGATAAAAGTAGATCAACAGTGAATAATCTGTGCACCTAATTATCTAATCATTTGTCAAAAGCAGACCAACACCACACTGCACCTGAGCTGCTGCTTTACAGTTCTATCAGCAGTCAACTCGTTAGAAATCCTAAGAAGTATTTTAAAAATCTTTGAGAACGTATTTGTAATAATGTTTAAGGGAATAAAGACTTTTAGACTCTTAAAATGTTTTAAAACAGAAAGTGAGGAGTAGGAGTGATAACTGGATAAATACTTTAAAGGCACTGTACCATGAAGAGGAAAACAGGAATGCTTATACAGGAAATGACAAGTGAAACAAGCCAAAATGGGCTTGAGCTAATGAAATAAAAATTCTACCTGAAAATTAAGGAGAAAAATGACAGGGGGGATAATCAAATAGACAACTTGTCTTAACGAGGGAAGAGCGAAAACCAAACAGATGAAGAAGTTTCAGTAGGGCTTTTTGGCACACATACAGTTAATGAGACAGCAAAACCCATTTTTAAACACAAGAAGCCTAAGAAAAAAAATCCTCAATTTCCTAGCCATTACAGTGCACTTAAATTCATTCTCATGGCACAAATCCAAACTTATTATGCAATAACTTCAAATGCACTTGAAAACTTCAAAATTGTTTTAGAATATGTCTAACATTCTCTCTGAAAAAATAAAGCGCTACTGTGGTGAGACCAGGTATCACTTACACTACAGAACATAATTCAAGGACATGGTGCAATTCAGAGATGACTTATATTAAGGAAATTGAAGAAACCCATGAACCACTGAATAAATGCTGCCACTTTAGATACCTGGACGAAGTAAGTATCAGCTAATCAAGCCTAACCATCTGCTGGAAGCAGGATTGCCGTTTCCTGAAACACCAGGGGCTGGTGCATGGATTTTGGGTAATTCTCCTCAGATGGTGCTCACAAGTCTGAGTAACTTGCCAATCGATGTGACCTCTCACACATCCATGATAAATAGAATTCAACGTGCAATCAACTGCCAAAACATAAAATAACTTGATTATTTGCCCTGAGCCTCTCAGCCAGCTTCTTCTCTCCTCACTCTCCCCTTACATAATCTAAAACCTGGGGGTGACTGCTTACTTTCTACTGGATGCTAAAGTAGGTGAATTTAATGATGAAATTTAAAATAATTAATTGATATCCCAACAACTCACTGAAGAATGCTGGGTTGTGTGTTGGCTTAGAAAGAGATGACAGAATAGAGCAGAGAGCATGAAGAAAAGCCCCCTGTGGTTTTCTACAACCAAACATACGTGTTTCACATTAATCCAACCTACACCAAATGCTCAGCCCCTATGGAGGAACTCTGCTTAACATGTACAACTGCAGGTGCTTTCCAGCTTGTCTGAAACTAACATTTATTTTTAAATTAACAAAATCTTTCATAACCTTTCCAAGATGACACCACCAAATCAGCTTTCTAAATTTCTGCTCTTCTCAAACTCTAGAAATAGGATGGGGAATAGGGTAAAACTTCTGAAAAGCCTACCGATAGGGAGAGCTTTCACAGAGCAGTAAGTGAGCTGAGATGTAAACGAAGATCCTGAATGGCTGGTCAACAACTAGAATCACTCCGAATTGTGATACAGCATTAAAACTTCCAGCAATCATTACAAGATATGCAAAAGTATCACCAGGACCTTTTTGTTGTTTTCTTGAGAGGAATTTTAAAGTAATTTTGTAATAGACAATAAGTCACATCCCCTGTGTGTGTGGGAGGGTTGTTTGGGAGAGATTTTTAGTGTGGGGTTTTGAGGTTTTTTTGGTTGGTTAGGTTTGGTGGGTTTTTTTATTGCTTTATTTCTTGACAAATTCTACTTTCCAATTCAGTGCATGATTTTCCTAATTTTTTGACACAGGCAAGACTTCTTTACTCTCACCTGTGAAATTCAGGCAGCTCCTGTGGTGTGACGCATGTAAAAGAAATGGTCAAACATGGCAGCAACAATGTTTTGGAAAAAAAAAACCCAAATAGTTTTAGAGCTAGGTTAGTAATTTGCTTAGCAGCAGTGCTGGCCATGTTAAATGCTTGCAACAATCACTTCAAATGCTAACAGCAATTACCAGCAGTTCCCTACTAGGAAATACAGATTAACTTTCAACAGCTAAAGTTTTAATTCAAATATAAAAGAAAGCAAATTGTGCCCATTTCAAAACATATTAACATATGTGCTTTCAACATAAGCATATTTTAAAAACGTTCAAGATATACCTGCACGTTTTTTCAGGAATTAACTGCTTAAATTTGCATTTAGATCAAAAATCATTACTGCACAATCCAACTTTATTTTCCTCATATTTGTCTAAAAACACATACATTTTCCTCAAGTAGATGTTTTCATCTGGCCAAACTAATCTTCAGTCTCACAAAAGAATTCTAGTAAGAACAGAAACTACCTATTAGCAAGTGTCTCTAACAGAGTATGTTGCTTCGTTGACACAAAAACTGACATTCTGCTGATAATTTGCCCCAAGTTCCACCCCCTCTCACACAGCACAGTGGAGAATTTAATTATATAGCACACTTAAATTGGCATCTCCAACAAATCTGTAAATTTACAGGGATCAAACAAGTGGCATTGCTTTCTTAGCTATGAATCCAAGACTGACACATACTGCGTGTCTAGAACCCATGGACATGTTTAGACATTTCACTCCTATCACATCTCCCAAAATATTAATTATTTTATTTAATATTTTCTTCTCAAACATAAGATTTAGGTGTGCAATAGAAACAATTTAATTTCTTCCATTAAAAAAATAAGCTTTAGGATTCTTTACCCCTTAAGGTACAGTAATGAATACCGAGTTTCGGTAAGAGTGAGAAAAGTTATGCAGCGAAGTGTGTGTGTGTGTGTGTTTGAAGTTTTACTTTAGAGAGGATGTGTTTATTTCGATTCAAAGGTTAATTTCCTACTGGGACAAGAACAACACAGAAGTTTTAACAGCATGCAAGTAACATCAACAGACAGTCCTCAAGACATCTTAAAAATAAAATGATGGACAAGAGCTTTTGCATAAAACATTAGATGTAACAGAACAGATGATAAAAAAATACTCTAGAAACACGTTAGATTCCAGTGTTAAAGTATTTTTGAAAAAACCTTATTACACCCAAAGGACAAATACACTTGTTCCTTAAACTATTTATGGGATTTCAAGCATTCATCAATTTTATTTAGATTTTCTTTCCAACATGGCTTGAAGGAACATAGGACACTTTGAAACACCACTGATATGGTTATGCTTTCACTTTAAAAAGAACAATACAAGAATCTGTTTCTAGAGATTGTGTGAAGCCACATAGCTAGCAGCTTTAATAAAGCAAGTTAAAAACCTTCCATAAAACTTCTAAAAATCAAAGTGTTTCAAATTAGTAGATTTTAGTGCTACGAACAGCTAGAAAAGCCCCAAATGGTTTTTTGCTTTTACATTTTTAACATTTCAAGTATAATTTCTTCCTTTGTGCAACTTATAAAAAAATATTTATTTCCCAGAATTTAGATTATCGGTAACAAGAGTAATTATGAAAATTGACACAGAAATGTCACTTCCACTACTGACAACAACCCAGAGTCAGATGCCACCCCTAATTTTAACTGCATTTGAAAAAGAAAATTTAATTGGCAAGTTATAACAGCAGTAATGGTACTGCATGCTTTGTATGTGCATTAAGTGTAACTGATTAAAAGATGTCTGGATGTGGCTTCAACATACCACACACTCATTTCACTCAGTTTTGTCATTTGAAACACAGAAGCCAAACACCAGCTCAGTCATCTGACAAGACTGTACTTTCACTGGGTGTTCACCTCTGGCATAAAGGTTAGAACATAACAGCCACCTCCACCAGAGGAGCATCTTGTCTGGGTATGACGTAAATACTCCTGTATCTATTAAATATTGCTGGTGCTCATTTAATCTGGGTGATTTACAATGCAGTCTCAGTAGTCAACAGTATTTGATAGCACATGGAGAGAATCAGCTGACTCTACAGTAGTTTAATTATTAAAAAGCTTTGAGTGGAAATGAAATAAAATTTTCCTCAGAAACAGATGAGACTGAACTTTAATCTGAAAATATATTTTGTAGGAACACTCAAAAAAACAGAAGACTTGAAGTATGAGTAAAAATTAGAGAAAATATGCATTTTTGCCCATACAATTCTGCCTCCCTGAAAGCGCATGCAAGTTACACCATGAGTCAGTAAATAACTTCAAAATTCCAGCTGACTACCTTCCTCTAATTTCATGGAATTTTTGGCACAACAAGAAGTCCACTCCAGAGACATTTTACCCTCAGAGATTGTAAGTGTAGTGCAAACACCTGATATCCTCATTGCTTCCAACAGCAGAACATAGAAATACACTCCTCATACGGGCAAACCATCAGTACAAAGGTGAAAACAACTCAAAGTGAACATCCACTACATGGACAGTGGGACTGAAAGCACCCTCAGCACATCTGCCAGTAACACCAAGCTGTGTGGTGCAACAAACATGCTGGAGGGAAGGGATGTCACCAAGGACCTCCACAGGCCTGAGAGCTGGGCAATCCTCATGAAGTTCAACAAGGCCAAGTGCAAGGTCCTGCGCATGGGCTGGAGCAATCCCAAGCACAATTACAGGCTGGGTGGAGAATGGATTGAGAGTAGCCCTGAGGAGGACTTGGGGCGTTGGTGGACAAAAAGCTAAAACATGAGCCGGCACCATGTGTTTGCAGCCCAGAAAGCCAACTGTATCCTGGATTGCATCACCAGCAGCATGACCAGCAGGCCAAGGGAAGGGATTCTCTTCCTCTACTCTGCTATGATGAGATGCCCTCTTTTAGTTATCAGAAAGATATTCTTCCCTGTGAGGGTGGTGAGGCACTGGCACAGGCTGCCCAGAGCAGCTGTGGCTGCCCCCTCCCTGGCAGTGTTCAAGGCCAGACTGGATGGGGCTTTGGGCAACCTGGGCTAGTGGAGGGTATCCCCGCCCATGGCAGGGATGGGACTAGATGGGCTTTGAGGTCCCTTCCAACCCAAACCAGTCTGTGATTCTATAATGTAGGAGGAATGACTGAATGACAGAGCACAGAATAAAAGCAGTAACAGTCTAAAATATATCCTCCAATACAAAGTGGTGCACAATAGCTAAAGAGTTAAGCATGTCACCATGCTACACCAGTAAAATCTCATCAGTCTGTCTGGCTACATACAGCTGTATCAATGTCCCTCAAAAAATCTAGCAAAACCATTCAAAAGACAATACAATAACAAAGCCATTTGTATCAGTCCCTTGACAATTCAGATGATAATCCAGTATTAACTTACAAAACTTAAGGGAACATTTCACTATCCTATAGAGATAAGTGGCCAAGGTTCATTAAGAATAGAACTGCTGTTTGCTCTTGAAGATGATGGTCTTGTTTCTCTCCTTTTGAGGCAACACTTAGAAAGTAAGAGTGGATGGGTTTCAAAGCCAACAATTCAGCGTACAACTGCTCAATATTAAAGAGCAGCAGTGGCTGAGAATTTGCTATGAGCATAACTTTTGGCAAGATGTATGAATACTGAAATCCCAGAGTCAGGCTGAACACCAATGGAGTATGGGTGGCTTGGTAGGCAGATACAGGTATCAGCCCAAACACGTAGCTGGTTCTGAACCCTTCAAGATGATTGAATTATATCTGGGAGAAAAGGGAGGAACAAGCATATTTATCTCCTTTAAGTTTCAGTTGAGGTTTATCCACTCGATCCAACACACAACTGACCCAGGAGCAAGACTGATGTGTGCTGGCCATGGGAAAACCCATTTAAATCAGCAGGGGTGAAGAAATGTGTGAAGGTCTTTTACAGAGGAGTATTTTTTTTTAAAAAAAAAGTAAAACCAAACTTACTATTCTACAACCAGCTGTAATTTTAAAATTTAAATTCACTGAAAGAGAACTAGCACAATTCATCACTGTGATGGCAACATCTCTGAAGAAAATCAGCAAAGATGCCTCCTCACAAAGAGTCACTGTACCGTAAGTGTATACTAAATTTAAATGTGTTGAAGGATTAAAGGAAATTAATATTTAAATAAACATACATGCTCAGACCAGCTAAATTTATCGTCCTTAAAGATACCTACTTCTATGAAAAAGGCAAGATGTGCATGAAGGTGGAGATTATCATTACACAGAAGATACAGAAGGAATAAAACAGATTAATTTTCCTAAGCAGTATATACTAACTGAGCATGAAAAGTGACTTTTGGAGAGTTTTTTTAAAGTATGCTTTCATAATCAGCATAGACCAGTTTCAGACTACAATAAAATATTAACAGCTCCCAGGAGGCAAACTGAGCACATATAATGGAAATTAGGCTTGAAATATCTCAAGTTCGTGGAAAGTATGAAAAAGTTGGTAAATGACAATTACCCCTGGAATTTTAGATTTTTAACTTTTTTTCTTTTTTACAATGCAGGAACATTATCAGAAACATGTTGTAATTTCTACCACAGATCCTTACACTCTTCCACATTTTCATAAATACCACAGAAGATGAATAGCAAGGTCACATAGTTTCTAACTACTGTTTTCATTGTCACTTTCAAGCTTGTTAAAAAGAGTTACAGAAAAACTCACAATACTGAGCAAGTGAATTCAAGCTATTAGATCTTTCCAAAAGCTGATAAATATAAAAAACTGTGGGTGAAATAGCTGACTAACATTTACGAGTTCCAGCTTATTCAGAAGATACTTTCAGAGTTATGCATGTTCTGTAAAAGACACATATCTATCACAATTTTTTTTTTTTTTTTTAACTGCTGCTGAGCTCCTAACAGAATATTAAGAAATGCCCCTTTTGGAATCTTGTGCCAACACTTAACCACTTTTATGGTGAAATTTTTTTCTCCAGTTGCAATCTTCTGTGTCACAACTCATACTCTCATACTAGTTTCTCACTCAATCATCGCGAACCTCTGAGAAGAGCCTGCTGCTCTCTATACTCTCCCATCAGTTAGTTGAACACAAGATTTCCCCCTAGCCTTTCCTTCCTTGGGGCAAGCCAGCCCACTAAACCTCCTTTTGCATATCATGAGATTAATGGCTACTGTTCTGCCAGCTGAATTTGGTGTGTATTATTTCTGAAGTGTGAGCTTTGGCCTCTGCTTCCCATTTAATTACAAAATGGATTTTCTTTTCTTTTGGCTCAGAAACAATTTCTGAAAAGCAAGAGCCTTTGTGATTTTTAGCAAGTATTGTTAAACAAAAGTAGCTTCAGGTGAATTAAAAAGAAAGACACAATGGGTCCTTCCTAAAATGAAAGTATAGAGCTTTTCCTCCTTTAAGAAAAAAATTGCATACTTCAGGTTTAAATGCAATAAGCAGTTCACTTAAAAACTGTTTCCTATGTTTACACATTGTCAAAAGAGACTTGACCCTTCATAGGCAGGTATAAAAATATAAACTAAGTGGAAATTCACCTTGCAATAGCTAGATAGCACTCAGTTGCTTTAAAAATCTGACAGCAGTTCATGGTGATCCAGTTACTTTTCAGCTCCAGATCAGAGGTGGCCCAAGCACGGGTTAAACATCCCTGACATTTTAGCCCTGTAGGAAAGCACTACATGCATGGAAGGGATGAACTACCTTCCATAATTGAAAGAATGGATGGAGTTAACATTACTTACATCATCTTTGAAAAAAGCCAAAGCATCTTTCACAAGATCTAAAATAAACTTAAGTAATGACAAAGTCTAATCTGCCAAAAAAAATTTGCTGCTCTGGAAGGCAGAGGAGAAAGATGGACAATGAGGTATTTGAAACAGGATACAGCCTACAGGAAGCATCAGTTTGAGTTAACACAGTATCAGGGTGTTCTCACCCTGCTTCCCACACAACTTTCAGTATGCCTTGCAAAACACCTTGGAAATAATTTTTGAAAAGCATGAACAGACATTACACCTGTCCTAGCCAGTCAGCAACTAAGCCACTACAGTAACTTCTATATTCTGCTAATTCTGCCATTGCAGATCAGAGTTTTACCTGAGTTTTGTTCAGCTACCTGTGTCTTGAGTTCATTAAAAACACTACCATTCGGGCTACTTCTATGTACTGATAAAGAGATTCTTCTGACAGCACTGAACTGTATTCCTAATGAAAAATGTCTGCCCAATGATAAACAAACATTTATAATCTGCCAACACAATGAATTATGGTTATTTTCTACCTGTAGGTGTAGCATCCTGTACTACAGCTACAGTTTTCAACAAGCCAGCTCACAACAGTAAATACCAACTAGTAACTCTGAAGTCTAGTGACAAATGTTTACTGTTTGTCCTAATCCATGCAGCATTTACAGCTGCTTTCTTTCCTTAAAGTGCTGAGATGGAAATCAAAATATCCCAATTCCTTCCCCCAGGCCTCATCCATTATGTGGCTCCTCCTGTCAGGGCCTTGAGTGCACTTCCATCACCCAAGGGGTTTAGCTGCCAGAAGGGCTCCACATAAGGGGGGAAAAAAAAAAAGCATCTTGAAACCACCACCCAGCTCTGTTTCCCTCCTTGTTGTAAAAATTTCTAATACCTAATAACTCTCCTTTCTGTGCTGTCCCAATGTCATCTTCATAGCTAGTGACCTGTCTATGCATGAAGATCCTGAAGAAGCTCTCTGGGCAGATATCCCACGACCACTTGGTTTGGCTACACCATTTGTTTCACAGCCTGCTACAAGGTGAAGTCTCTATCCAGAATCACAAACCACCGTAGTTATTTCCATGGCAGTAACAGCTGCTTAACCTGAACTGGCTATTTTCCTGGAAGCTTTGTATTGTTCCAAACAAGGCAAGTTTTCAGTTCAGCATGGTAACCAGTGACAAGCAGCTCAGCTGACCACTACGCACTACCTCTGTACTCTGGAAAGATCAATGCAGCAGTAGTGTAACTGGGATCTGCTAGAAAGCCTGTTGCAGGTGGAATGACCAAGGGCTCGCTACCCCAGGGGGCCAAACACACTCACTGAGCCAGGGCTTTCAGCACAAGCAAACAGTATACAGTAATGGCTCCATGCCACTTGTGCTCAGAGTGTAGATTAGGCTCTTTTGGTGCTTGGTATTTTCCAACAACGGGTCCAAAGTCATCTTCTACAGACCTGATTTCTACACATTGGTCTTGAACAACTGCCAACAGTCTATGGTTGTGACAAAGGGCATAGCGTCACAGTACCTGAATGAAGGAGAGCAGGTGTGCTGACAGTGATCAGGGTCAGCCAGCAGCCTGTGGTTGCCGAACAAGTTCACAGTGAAGAGGGACACCAAGTCAGGTAGTCTGCACACTGGGACCCAGATCAGAGAGGTAAATGGCTGGACAACCACATAGCTACAATCTAGCTGAGACAACAACCAAGGCCAAGGGCCTGAGGTTAAAGACAGCTCCTGAAAGGGGAACCCTGACAAGACTTCTCACAGCTCTTTCCACAGCAGTCTGACTCAAGATTACATGGCTGCAACATATCCAAGATGACCTTGAGCACCAGCAGCTAAATGAACTGCTGGAGGAAAAGGGTATTTTGGGCCCTGACACATCCTATCTCACAAATACCTGCTGCTCTCCTTACTGGTGACAGTGCAAATACCAGTGACGGTATGAGCTGTCAATAAAATTATGACACCCTTATCTTCTAGTCACAAGGCTCACAACAAATTTTTTAAAACTACCTGCATCTATTTTTCCAAGTGTTTTGTTTTAGCAAGCAGCTCAAAGCTGTCCTCAGTTCAGGAGGGGCAGGAGGAAGGGGAGCAAGCTCCTGTCTGATCAGTAGTTTCCTTTTTTATTCTGCAAACATTACATCACAGATCTATTTTTTTTCTTTAAGATTAAGGCCAAATATAGTAGCTTCAATATAAGGATAAAATAAAATACACCATCTCAAAATTTTAGTGCAAAGATTACATGAAATCGGTGATAAAGCAGTGTCTTCCCTATTACAACAAACTAGATCTACCAGAATCAACTCAGTGGCTTTTATGCGTCCTGCCCCCCCCCCCCCCCCCCCCCCCCCCGCCTTTGACATTGAAGTTTTAGCTCTTACAGCTGCAAAGAGGAAGACTTCTACTACTAATTTAATCCTGTACTGCAACAGATATGTAAAAGGACAACTGTAAGAGAAGCATGGATTGGGACAAACAATAAACATCTATCATTAGGCTTCAGAGTTACCAAGTCAATTTTTACTGCTATTAATTTTGTATGTACTGTTCTGACAAGCGTCATTTTGGAGGCTGCTCAGAACTGGTAACATCAGAGCAACTAGTGAGATGAGGTACACAGGTAAAAACAAAGCAACCTTTGTATATGCCTATGTACGGAAGAGATGCTTTTCCTCTCCCAATGTCAAGAAACTCTCTGGGCTGTAATACCGGAGACCCATCTTATTTCCTACCACCTTAAAAATGCGAAACAAACTCCCGTTTATTCCTTAATTGCTTACAAGAATGTCTACTCTCAATCACACATTAAAAAACCCCACAAAAATACCAGAACTAAAAAAAAACCCAAAACACCAAACAACAACAAAAAAATCAACGCAAATCCCCCAAACCCTTAACCTCTACTTTATTACTGTATTATCCAGTGCAACAAATATTTAGATTTTAGGAAAGTAAATTTCAGGAGAATTTCTTAAAATCCACTGTTTCCACAATTAGGTGTTTGATTTGAGCAACGACAGGGGCAATAAAGCCACTGACAAGCACCTCGTTAATATATCAAGACAAAGGATTATTAAGCTTCATCATTATTAACACTTCACCATTCCCATTCCAATCTTGTTTTGTTCTCCTGACTTGCAGCTTTAAACCACAGTGCTTCTCCCCTTCCAAGAGGCAGCATATACCAGAGAATTAAGGTGATTTATGCAGAGCGAAGGCCTGTCTACAGGTCAGGCAGTTGCATTTCTATTCCCTTGACAACAAGCACAGTCCCCAGTCTAACTCAAGGGAATTTTATCGCATTCACCCTCCCCCCCGACCAAAATTAGAGTCTTCCAGAATACATCCAGTCCCACTTCAGAGAAGGATACAGCTCTTTTAAAAGGTAAAGAGAAATCATGATTTCTAAATACATGCTATAAAGGAGGATGCTTCTGAACAGCTGGGGATTTTTAAACTTTCAAAGCAAAATTTTTTCAGTGTATGGAATATTAATAAAAAAAAAATTTTCAGTACTAACATCTAGCCTATGCCAGAGAAAGGCTGAGAGGCAAAGGTAATTAAGAACTGTATCAGCTGTGTTTCCTGTGTATAAATGCCATTGTTCTAGGTGTGCAGATATCAGCTAATACATGCTCTGCTTTCGTAAAAAGTTCTAAACCAAAACCACCTTAAGGAAGACATTAAGGGGGGGAAAAAAAGCTTTAGTTGAATAACAGCCAGCTAAAAAAAAAAACCACCACAAAAAACCCTGCAGAGCAATGCAAAATTTTACTAACTGCAAATATACAAAACAAGAGAAACACACTATTATACAAAAGTGTCATACCAATGTGTATTTTCCCAATGAATTATATAAAATGCAGATTTGCAAGGCACTAATTCTATAAACCCAGAAGAACATGTTCTGTGAAGAAATCTCACATTCAAAACCACACAAAGCAATAGGCACATAAGAGCTTGCTTGTTAAAGCTGACGTGCATCTCTTCTACGAAATGCTTTCTGAATACATAAAGGATATTTTCATAATAAATGTCACATCTCTTCCCCTCCTTCCTCCTCAAAAGCACTTCCAATTCTTTCACAAGCTGCAGTGGGTTTTAAAGGAGCTCCACCTGAACAACTGACACAAAAAAGGCTCTGAAGCACACCAAACGTTTGCCCTTATTATATAGAAATAGTATAGAAATAACTTGGCTCTTCCCTCCCCCCACTCAGTACCTTTCTGGGGTAGTGACTTCACATCCTTTGACATCAGCACAGCTTGAAAGGGGGATGGGAGAGTTACGGCTGAAAGCAGTAAAACCTGCTTTTAACTATGTATGCAATGCCTCTACGAATTCTTCCCCAAACCCATTTAATAGCGGCCAGGTTTTGACCTCCCCTGCTTTTACTACGGCTGCAAGAAACCAAAAAGGGCCAGGCTCCAAAGGCCTTCCTGCTCCCCTTATCTGAGCACCACAATAGCCATTTATGAGCCCCTCGGAGGGTCGCGATTCATACGCACAATAACTCACCTCTAATATGCAAAAGGGCCACGGGCTGGAACGGCCCATTGGAATTGGCTGCGTCAACCACCATCCTGCTGCCAGCTCTGTTACATGTCAACATCTAGGCTCTAGCAGGCAAGGCAGTGTATTCCTTAAGGCAAGAAACCAGCCTCCATTTTAGTTTAAAAAAAGACAGAAACTGAAGCGCTCTGCAGCTGGAGGGAACTGGCTAGTTAGTGATGTCAGCGGGCGGGAGGAGCCCCATTGGCTAACGGCAGCAACTTAAAATGACACCGAGGAGGCCGCGAATGAGCAGGGGCTGGTGCGGGGCTGTCACTGCGCCCGGGGGCGGCCCCGCAGCTCTCCGCGTCGCTCCGCAGCCCCCAGCCCGGGGGGGGGGGGGGACGGCGGGCCGCTTGCGTGCGTGGTTTCAAGCGGGATGATCTCATTGCTGCTGTTATTCTCCCCCTCAATATTCAGTGCGCACCTGCTGGAAAGGGCACACGCTGCTTCCCCCCGCCCCCCTCCTTTCCCGAAAAAGCCGAATGGTTATTCTTCCCTTCGGTGAGGCTGCCAGGAATTACCGACCAGGAGTTCGACTTCTCAGTGGAAAACAACAGCAGTGTCGACAACTTTAGCTTTCGAGAGCCCTATTAAAAGGTAGTTCACAGTAAGATACAGGTCCTTGGATTATTATTACTATTGATTTAGACATATAAAGCCTCATGAGCATTCCTGTGAAGTGGGAACCAGTGTTTTATGGCTGGTTAATATGTTATGAATAAAAATATATACGTATGAGATTAAAACCTTGTGTTTTATGCTTATCTGAGTATTTCCTTCAATCTAGAAACAGACCTATCTTAAGTTCAACTTAATGTTGTTAAGCTTGGATATTGCAAAATTCAGGTTTTCCTCTCTAGAATGTTCACTAATTTTAAGTAACTTCTTTTTTACCATTAAAAACTGAAGTATTGCAGCACGAAGAACCAAGAAACAGGCATATAAGAACAGCTTTCCTGCATAACCCCAAAAACAGGGAAAAAAGCGCAACATGAAAGTATCTAAACTTTGTATTTAAATTACCTAAGGTATTTTGGAACAAAACTGTAAGCAACCTTTTCTTCATCATATCAGATTTGCACATCTATTTTTACAATGAGCTATTTGAAGGCCCATTTTGTCTCCTAGGTACTGCACCTCTGGGAGTGATGTTCAGAGAAACAGAGAAAGTTACACTTACGCCACTTCCAAATCTGTGCTTCTCCCCAAAAACTGTGTCACTATGTGACCTTTACATATTTAGGTTACTTCGTCTATAACGCTGACCTAAACTTGTATCTGCTCAAAAAAGCAGTACATAAAAAAGACTTTTCAATTAGGTAATTTACTGATGAAAATTTGGAACAAAACCAAATAATAAAGCATATGCACACCTGGTTAGAGAAAAAGCATCACACCACAATAATAAACTATTAAAGGTGAGTTAGAACTATACTAGATATTATTTAATTGGATGAAGGGAAAAGACTAACTAGAATAGAAAAAAAAAAAAAAAGAGGAGTATTACCCGTAAGACACATGAAGTCAACTGAGTTTACTGGTTGCTGACTGGGCCAAATTTGTAGTACCTCGTGGATGTCACAGTTAAAGAAGGATGGAAACCTAATGAGAAAGCTCAAAGATGCCCAATCTAGAAAAATATTACTTTGTTAAAAAAATGCTCTGGTGTGGTGTGGGATGTTTCAGAGGGTTTTTTTCATGTTCGTGCTGTTTGTGGGTTTTTTTTTTTTTAGACAGAAAGGACAAGACTGAGAATATCAAAGCATTTTTAGAAGTAGAGAGATGGAGTGAATTACATTTTCCCACATTTGCTACAGACAGTAAATTCCACCTACACAGAGGAAGATACTAAACAAAATCCCCTCCAATAAGCATAGTGAAAAAAAAACTAGGAGACAACAAGCTTTCCAATAATGTTTCAAAATGGCCAAATACAGTGAGGGGTATGAGTGTAGTTGAACCTGCTCTGGAGAACATCAAAGTGGACTACATGTACATCTGATGCCTTTTTAAACATTTTCCCTAAGACTACAGAGATCCAGTCTAGACAAAAACGAGGGAGGTTATTTCCAAAACCAGCAGATTTTATATCCGTATATCCTGCTGGTATACCTTACATGTGGAGTTTTAGTCTTTTAAAAGAGTGAGCTACCCCAGATACAGGCCTTTAACAAAGCTAGATTCAAAAAAGACACAAGACCGACCTCAAAACAAAGTTTCCTACAAGATCTTGATAGGTGAAGGAGAAAAACTGAACTCTGATATTTTTTCCAGTATTTTCATATGCAGAATATTGTAAACAAATTCTGTTTCTTTTCCCCATCTAAAATACCATTATATTGTTCTACAGTGATAAGCTGCAGTATGAAGCAGCAAAAATTAAGTTTAAAATCCCAGTTTATCTGGTAACCACATCTTTAAGAGGCAGCTGTTCTATCTCTCCTCCTCACTACTCATGTCTTTATTTTAATGGTCAACTGCTGCTGCTGTCTCTTGGAAGCTCCCTGCAAGGATTAAAATGGATAGGAAGACTGCTCTTACAATTGCATGTAACTTTACTGCTGTAATGGAACACCAGAGAGCAAAATAAGCATTACTTTACTTTCAGTGCAATTTCCTACTTTATAAATAAGCATGGCCGAAAGTTGGAGGTTCCTTAGCAAATTTTTGATAATGGTCAACCCCTCCACCCTCCCTGACTTTTCTTCACTAAAGTGAGTAAACGTGCCATTTGTAGCACTAGCAGCAGTACTGGCAGAGCACTGAGTCACTCAAGTAAGTTTTCTCTTGCAAGATACAGATGTGGTGTTCACATTTCTTCATCTTTCAAGGACTGTGTTACATCTGAGACCACTACTTAGCAAACTACCATGAGACTGGTTCAAACAGCTGCAAGTCAGTGAATTTCTGGTGTTTCTCTCACAGGACAACAGTCCTTCCATCTTTAAAAGACCTTTTGCTAATTCAACAGAATCTCCTATCTTCTCACCAGTCATGCATATTGAGAGGTACATTCTGCTTGGGAGGTTTGTGTACCCTCCCTTTGATTCACCCTTAAAATATTTAATTTGCCACCAAACAAAAATATTTACTTAAGCTGAATTACTTTGGGCAAGTTCATTTGGGAAAAATTTATGCAGAAAATTAAGTTAGGAATTGACTTACTAATTGGAAGGGAAAGAATATTGGGGCAAGTGGAATGGTGCTAATGAATATCAATGGAAAGAGGTTACTTGGACAGATTTATGAAGACACTTTGTTGCAAGAGAATCAGAAACCGTATAAACTTTGGCTACTCATTTGTGGAATTACATCAATAAAAAACCATATTGACAGTATAGCAAAACTGTAGCTATTACAAGTTTCCTCTGAACCCTGCTCATCACTTCTATCTTCCTAATGATGGGAATGAAGAAAAATCCTATAAAATTGTCAGGATATAATTAAATGTGTTACATTTATGATCCATCACTATATAGCTGGTGGATTCTCTTTACACTGGGAGGCCATATAGGATTTCTCTCCAAACAAATATTCCATGTGGATTGTCAATTAAAAAGCAACCAACTCTGATGCCACCACCACCCCCCAACAGCAAATTCACCTGCCCAAAGGTGGTTCCATTCTGAACTAGCTACTATTCCAACTGACAGTGACAGAATCAACAACATAGAAGTTAATAAAATTTTAATTATCTTATATTTACATGAAAATGCCTTGGATTAAGTTGGCTACTATACAAGGAATTTTCATTTTTGGACTGGGGTAGGAGGTGGGTATTAAGTCTGAACTCCAAGGTAAGTAAAGACAGAATTCCACAACTGTTGAAGTTGCTATTCCTCAGTGACCTTTTTTCAGTCCCCTTCTTGTAACCCCCTCTGCTTTATTTTGCTCTCATCTGCTTTAGTGGCCATCAAACCCACAGGTGAGTTGCTTTAGTCCACTATTCCAACAAAGCCACTCACTTTGTCAGGTTGGCTTTCTGTTAACTTAGATTGTGTTCCACAGCAGTCTAAACTGAGACAAGTCTATATGAAGTACTGCTTCAATCCCACCTCTTCTGAGGCACAGGTCTGAAATAGCTGTGCAAGGACTTGTGCTGCTGCATGGTTGAACAAGATTAGGAAAGAGAGCAGAGTTAAAATGAGAAGGGCGAGTTTGAGCCATGTTAGTTCCATTATCTGGTTCACCAGGCAGCCACCCAAAAAAAGGACAGGAATAAACATGACTCAGTTTTACTGGTAGGACCAATGTAATTTACGTTTTACTCCTCCAATTATAGCCTAAGAAAAATTTACCATTTTCACAAATTAGGTCAGGGTCTCTTCAATGTATTACTTAAGGACAGTAACTTTGGTTTAGGGGAGAAAAGGCACTGGATACTACAAGCTCTAGAGGAGAAGCTGCAGCAGTAGGAAGGATACTGGGATTCTCCAACAAGGTTCTGACTCAATTCCAAAGGACAGGTAACAGGAAATTCTTCAAGGAAGCAGAGGCAGTAAACACCATGTTAATGCCTAGCTATCAAAATACACAGATAAGAAAAAAAATCCTTACCTGAATAACTGCAACAGATAAGCACTATCATTTGGACCCCTTTAAAGAATTCTGAAGGCTGAAGCATGGCAAAAAACCAGTATTCTACCCTCCATGTTGAGAAACTGGTAATATTTACTGCTTCTAGTACATGAAAAACTGATTACAAGTGGAATTGGCAAACATCTGCCTCTGACTGGCTTCTCGTCTATCTGGATTTCCTAATATTTGCATGGTCACTGCAGCACACACAGACTCAGAGCCAAGTTTCCTTCAGCCAACACTGTATATTCAAAAAGCTTTTTCTAAGCGGGAGTTAGGGGAAGAAATCAGTAGATATTGACTGAGTTAAAGTCATACAACACCAAAAAAGCCATTAGCTACCTTAAAAGAAATGTATCTTAAGAATAATACCTGGCACCCTATTTTAACCGAGCCTATTACAAAAGCTAACATGTATACCACCAAACTCACCCCATCTGTGTCCTTACTACGTAGGTCACAAGGTCCTTTTCAAGACATGAAGCATTAAATGAAGTTACATTTAAGAGTAAAAACTTAATAGCACGTTAGTTATCCAGAAAACACTGACATATTTAGAAGTATTTCATTCAGTGTTTGATCGGTGGAGGTCTTAGGAAGGCAGAAGTTAGTGCAGCAGCAAAAACACATAAGTCTGATATGATGAGCTGTGCAATGGAACAAAGTGTTCTTTTTGTAAATAAGGGCATAGTAAAATACACTTTAAGAAAGATCTAAATGCCAAAGAGACAGGTTAGAATCTAGAAAACATGTCAATACTACATTTTAAATCCTATTTTTATGGGTTCTATCCAAGCTTCAGTGGAAACAAGTTTGGTAGGAAGTGCTGCCAGTGACAGATGTAGAGCATTCTTCTAACACTTTCATCTGCTGACTAATGAGTAGGTGTTTGATAGGGCAGTTGAAATGAAAAGCAGCTCATTAATCTCAGCCTATGGGTTCATTTAAAGCTAGCTAAAGAAAAAAAAATTACACTCAAGTGAAGTATTTCCCTCTATAACCTTTATTTAGTAGTTACTATCATGTTTCTTCATCTTTAAAATGTTAAGAAGTACTTCAGACTGAGTAACAGATTATTAATATTAAATTATTTAGCAAATAATAATAAAATATTAAAATATTTACCCATTTGATAGATAATTTTTTCCTGTATAAACAACAAATGATTGCCAGTTTTTGCTTAGAGAAATGTATATGATTACTACACACTTTAATAGGTCTAACATTTAAAAGAGTAAGTACAAGAAAGTCTGTTTATACAACACTATGATAATGTTTTAAAGATCAAAGTTCAAAAACAAAGTTACTGAATTAACATAGCAAAGAAAGTCTCCACCATTCTTTCACATGGTACAACACATACACTCAGTGACACCTAGCCATACTGATGTAGGAAAGAGCGAGCTTCTGAACGATTTTCCTTTACAACCTTTGTTTTGATAAATTCAGTACAATATTTGCCTGCCAAAAATACTATAAAAGCATGAATGCAGGCAGGACCAGAAGGATAGCACTCAGCATACTGAGTTAGTCCAAGGTAGTGTGCGTACAAGGGATAGGATCATAATCTGTTTGACAAAACTGTATTCATTGATGTTTTGCACAAGAATTCTTTTGTTTTGCCTCAGTATTTTGTCTTTTAAATACATTATATTTTAGGGTAAATTACCTTGGTTAATCAATCATTTTACTTTGCATAAAATACTGTTAGCTAAACTACTGTTAGCAGTGATGCTACCACCTTGCAGCTGGACAAAATTTGTTAACTGTCATGTCTGCACACAAGAAGTATGATGAAACTGCAACAGCCAGAATACTGCATCTTTGCTCTCCACCTAATTTCCAACTGGCAAGAGTAGGTTTCTGTGATGAAAGTGACATTAAACATTGAGATCTCCAGTCTCAGCTTGTAAGAAAAGTACTCCTCAAACCCCAAAGTAATCCATTATCGCAATGATTCCCATAAATTCAACCAGACTGCATATATCCAGTCAGCCTCTTTTGTATCAGAGAGAGATGACAGTTTTAAAAGGACAGGTAACACACTGCTTGAGTTTGAATTTACCCTGATAGAAGTTTTTGGACGTCACCAACATATATGGCTGAATTTCTCTAAAGCACAGAGAGCAATACTTGGCTTTTTAATTTACCCTGATATCAGTTTTGCTCACTTATCTGTACTTTACAGTTGAGAGAAACACACAACCACCTTCTATTTCTAACCTTTTGAGAAATTTGCACTTTTTTCTTCCTTCCTTGTGGTTACAACAATTCTCTCAATGAAAATTTGGCCCTTTTTAAGTATCTGAACCTCAAACTGGAATCACCTCTCTGCAATCTTGATTCACCAGACTTTAATATTATTATACAGATGATGAAAACAGAGCTACCTCCTAGACAGCCATTTATGACTTAAAAACATTAGGAAAGCTTTAATAACTCTTGTCTCCCTATCAGAGTCCTATATCACAGGCAGACAAGTTGAGACACCACCCTGACAGTCTCCTCTTGCACAGAGCAGACTCAGAATTTGGCAGAGCTCTAAAGTCTCTGCTTGGGAAAAAAGAAAAAGAAAAAAAAAGAAAAAAGGAAAAAGAAACAAAATGCTACGAACTTTTCATGAAATGAGCTCAGAAAAACAGCACCCTGATGACTTGTCACATTCGTTCTTTTTTCTTTTTTCCTTTTTTTTAAAAAGATATGGCTGACAGAACATCTTCAACATTCAACTTCTCAAGTCAGAAACAAGACATCTCCACCAGAAGATAAAAAACATGGCAAGATCTTCAATAACAAAAACAGCAGAATCTATTTAATCATATCACATGCAGTTTTTTAGCGTTAAGAGCACAGTATTCCATAGTCTCTACTTCTCTGCACTAAAAGTTAGACTAGATTCCCATATCTGTCAATGTAGCTCATTTCTTCCTACCTCGATATATACCATTAAGAATACTGTATCCACATTTCCAAGATTAAAAAGTTCAACTCAAAGAGGCAAACAGTAATTCTGTAAATAAATTACAAACTATTTGAAAATAAAAGCTGAATAGCAATTGTGATCTTTAAGATTACATAAAACAGTAACTTATCCACAAAAGAAAACAAAAAACCCCAAACCCATGAACAAAACCATGTCATACAACCATGTCATGGCATCATAGGAGTCCTCTATAAGGCTATAAAAGGATTTCTATCCAGCTTTAAAGAACATATACAGAAACAGTACAAAAAAAAGCCTGGTTTTGAATCATGCTCAAATTTACATATGCATGACTAACACATGTTCATTGGGAAAATTTACACTTCAGAACATTAAGCAGCACTGACTTTATTTTTTCAAATTTGTTATTCTAGAACTGACAGAGAACATTACCTTTCAATGAATATTACTTGCAAGTTAAAGTTAGATTTGTGACACAATCATATCTGACAGCTTGTGAAAACTTTTTACCCTAGTCAAAGCATCTTAATATTGTATTTAAGAATCTGCATCACAACATTCTCTTATGTATCGTAGGGATTCAAGCCAAGGCCTCAAAAAAATCTCACCACTTTTACAGCAGTTACCTCTAAATGCTGCACATTTACACAAATCAGCACATCCTTGCAAAATAACACACAAGCACACTCACCTCTTTGTACTGTTAAAAATCCCTAGTAGCATATAAACTAAGTGCACATGTTAGGCAAGGGAGCATCTTAGGAATACACTATTAGCAAGACTGTACCACGGGGGAAAAAACTGTCAGCTTTTATGCCAAGTATTACTAAAATGATACATTCTTATGAATATAAACTCTAATTTTTAATAACATGCATATTTTTAATCATTAAACTTAAATTTTACTTTTCTGTCTTCATAGTCTTGAACAGAAGTGAAACACAAACATTTAGGTTGCCAGTTAACCAGTTATGAAATGTCATGCTGCTGGCTGTTCTATTTTCTGTTCCTTTTGGATCTTGGTCTGTGTCGATCAGAGCAGAAGCCTCAGTCCTGCAGATGCCAACACCTGCACGCTACTCACACAACTACATTCTCAGCAAAATCAGACAGGACACTAGATTTTTTTTTTTAAATTGGGAAAAGATTGCAGAAAGTCTGATCTCGCAATGGTTTAGATAGTAAACTAAGCCTACAGAATTAAAAAGTGTTTGCTGCTACCCAGCAGAAAAGGACCTGGGGGGTATCAGTCAACAGCCAGCTAAACATGAGCCAGCTGCATGCCCAGGTGGCCAGCAGCATCCTGACTTGTAGCAGAAATTGTGTGGCCAGAGGGGGACTAGGGAAGTGATCACACACACAGACACCCCCTCAGTACTCAGGAATGGTGAGGCTGCACAGAATCACAGAATCGTAGGGGTTGGAAGGGACCTCGAGAGATCATCGGGTCCAACCCCCCTGCCAAAGCAGCTCCCTAGCACATATTGCACAGATAGGCATGCAGACGAGTCTTGAATATCTCCAGAGAAGGAGACTCCACCACCTCCCTGGGCAGCCTATTCCAGGGCTCTGTCACCCTCACTGTGTAAAAGTTCTTCCGCATGTTGGTGCAGAACTTCCTGTGCTCCAATTTGCAGCCATTGCCCCTTGTCCTGTCTCCACAGACCACTGAAAGGGGCTGGCCATTTCCCCCTGCATCCCATACTTAAGATATTTATAAACATTAATTAGGTCCCCCCTCAGTCTTCTTTTCTCCAGGCTGAACAGCCCCAGCTCACTCAGCCTTTCCTCATACGGGAGATGTTCCAGGCCCTTAATCATCTTTGTAGCCCTACATGTGGAGTGCTGTGCTCACTTTTGGGGCCCTCACTACAAGAAACACATTGAGATGCTGGAGTATGTCCAGAGAAGGGCAATGAAACTGGTGAAGGGTCTAGAGCACAAGTCTGATGGAGAGCCTCTGAGGGAACTGGGGTTGTTTAATCTAGAGAAAAGGGAGGCTGAGGGGAAGAGTTAATTGCTTTCCACAACTACCTGACAGGAGATTGCAGCCAGGTGGGTGTTGATCTCTT
Organism: Porphyrio hochstetteri; assembly: GCA_020800305.1. NCBI lineage: Eukaryota > Metazoa > Chordata > Aves > Gruiformes > Rallidae > Porphyrio > Porphyrio hochstetteri. The sequence goes on along the minus strand of CM036908.1, from coordinate 59,194,601 downwards.
CTCCAGAGTAACAAGTGATAGGACAAGATGAAAGACCCTCTAGTTGCACCACTGGAGGTTTAGGTTGAATGTTAGGAAAAATTTCTTCACTGAAAGTGTTATCAAGCACTGGAACAGGCTGCCCAGGAAGTGGCTGAGTCACCATCCCTGAAGGTATTTAAAAGATGTGTGAATGTGGCTTAGTGGTTGGACTTGGCAGCGCTAAGTTAACTGTTGGACTTGATGATCTTCAACATCTTTTTGAACCACAACTATTCTACAATTCTTAAGTTTTCCTATTTTGCATTTAAGAGAAAAAAATAAAGCAGCTAGATCTGGAAGTAAATACAGTTATCAAAAACAAAAGAAAAAAAATCCTTCCTTTCCCTCAGCATTAAACACAGATCATTTATTCTGTTTAAAATTTTAGAGACTTGGTGTGTATCGTGGTTTTTGGATACTAAGCTCATGAGAGCTGGTTCATTATTGCTGCCATCAATCATGCAGGCAACAAGCATGTAATGCATAACGAATGAAGACACTCTCAGAAATTTCCTCTCAAAACTGAATGAATGCAGCTAGATGGAGTACCACATACACATCACACATGCAAGCTCTAGAGATTTTCCAACAGATAATGTATTTGTGTGTCAGAGGTTCACAGATGGAACCTCCATCAAGAACTAAAGCAAGGATAACCCATCAACATCATCAATTTTAAGTGCTAGCACACAAAGTCACAGATATCATGGAATTATTTGCCAAAAAATTATCCATAACACACAAGCTCGGATATGGTACTTTGAAAATATATTTACTAGATATTCACTGAAAACTTATGCTGTTTGTCACACAAAATACATCTCTAAATTTATAAACAATTTCAATGTATCTTAAACCTGGACTTTGGTAAAGCCTTTGACACAGTTTCTCACAGAATTCTCACAGAATTCTGCCTGGACAGGTGGACCCTCAGCTGGGTTAAAAACTGGCTGGATGGCCGAGCCCAGAGGGTGGTGGTGAATGGAACAAAATCCAGCTGGAGGCCGGTCACCAGTGGCATCCCCCAGGGCTCAGTCCTGGGTCCAGTCTTGTTCAACATCTTTATCAATGATCTCGACGAAGGGATTGAATGCTCCCTCACTAAGTTTGCAGATGACACTAAACTAGGAGGAAGTGTTGATCTGCCTGAGGGTAGGGAGGCTCTTCAGAGGGATCTGAACAGACTGGACCAATGGGCTGAGTCCAATGGGATGAAGTTTAACAAGGCCAAGTGTAGAGTGCTGCACATGGGACATAATAACCCCATGCAGCGCTACAGGCTTGGGGGAGACTGGCTGGAGAGCTGTCAGGCAGAGAAGGACCTGGGGGTGTTGGTTGACTGCAGACTGAATATGAGTCAGCAGTGTGCTCAGGTGGCCAACAAGGCCAACGGCATCTTGGCTTGTATCAAAAACAGTGTGGCCAGTAGGTCTAGGGAGGTGATTGTGCCCCTGTACTCGGCATTGGTGAGGCCACACCTCGAGTACTGTGTCCAGTTCTGGTCTCCTCACCACAAGGAGGACATGGAGGTCCTGGAGCGAGTCCAGAGAAGGGCAACCAGGCTGGTGAAGGGGCTGGAGGGCAAATCCTATGAGGAGCGGCTGAGGGAGCTGGGGCTGTTTAGCCTAGAGAAGAGGAGGTTGAGGGGAGACCTTATCACCGCCTACAATTACCTGAAGGGAGGTTATAGAGAGGTAGGTGATGGTCTCTTCAGCCAGGTGACAGGTGATAGGACAAGGGGGAATGGCATGAAGCTGGGCCAGGGCAGGTTTAGATTGGATGTTAGGAAAAAATTTTTTACTGAAAGAGTTGTCAGGGCCTGGAACAGGCTGCCCAGGGAGGTGGTCGAGTCACCTTCCCTGGATGTGTTCAAAAAAAGGGTAGATGAGGTACTTAGGGATATGGTTTAGTTTAGTATGTGAATGGTTGGACTTGATGATCTTAAAGGTCTTTTTCAACCTTATTATTCTGTGATTCTGTGAAATTACAGTTGAAACCGGTAAATTTCTGAAGGCTGAAAAACCCTTTGCCATTTACATTTGATGTAACCAAAGCATCAATCTGGAAGTTTTCAAATCATGAAGTGTAACACACCTTTCAGGCCAAGTAGTAATTTTTTTCCCAATAAGCAACTTTAAAAAAAGATAATCAACTTTCTGTAACTGAAGTACCTGTACTACAAATATTAGCTAACAAGAAACACCAAATAAGCAGAAATTAAAATAACACAAAGTTCACAGTTCACCGACACAGAATTTTAGGGTTTTGGTGAAATTAGGTAAGGTTAAGATGTCTGACAGTTCTGAAGGCACTTCTCCAGTCCAAGTCTGCCCACAGATAACCCAGAAGAGAAACAAGCTCCCTATTCTACCCAAAAAAAAAAATCAGGTTGCATTGGACTGGGCTGCAGGGAGCTTTGTCGGCTTGCAGCTTTGCTAATACATGGATCTTGATGCTCCACAAACCAACTGCATTAGAGACTTCTCTTTACATTCATCTCTATTCTTAGAGCCTCTTACCTCATAATTTATTTCCTTTTCTTTTTTGCATTATCCGAGCTATCCTACTCCTCCATTTCCTGAATAAACTCAGGGTGTAGAATGTTAATCATAAGCTGCTCCAATGACTATAAATCATACCACAGTGATACTAGTCACCAGGGCAAATAGGCTGGTATTTCCAGCAGCCTATCATCGGCACTTTTGAGCAACGCCCAAGAGAAAATTTACAGCATGCCTGAAGACGAAAAATTGAGACTATTTCAGAATAAAAGGTGAAGTATTTCCTAAACAAGAACGATGAAAACCCAAAACCCCATCTGCCAGCTCCTCTTTTCCCTTCCTACTATTTTCAAGCGATCCACTGACCTTAACTGCAGTCCTGTGGCACAGCAGCAAGGTTGTGACCTCAGCAATACCACAGGCCATTTAGAGCTTACCAGTTACAAGCTTTCACAGATCTAACACAGACCTTCAAGTATGGAAGGACAACCCCATCCTGTATGTGATACAATCTCATGTGAAGTACATCACACTACACAGTAGTCAACCCAACATTTATTAAGAAAATACACATCTCAGTCTCCTACAGATAGAAAAAAAGTTTCTCAGGTTCTGCAGCCACAGCAATAGAGCCACCTGATACGAATAACTGGAGTTTGAAAACTGGAAGCTGGTTAAACACAGCTAACCTGAAGGACCATCACTTTCTTCCCAGCACTTTAGAAAAATCAAGCCTGCCTTAATCATCTCAGTCCTTTAAATTACAGCCTGCCAGTCCACTTTAACTCCTGTCCAGACACAGACCTTAAACAACACACAGTCATCCAAAAATAAAGCTCCCCAGCTTCACTTGACCCACCAAACACACATTAAGGCATGTATCTATGTACACATTAGGAGAACAAGGTGACCGGCCAACAGCACTCAGCAACTCTAATAGGTGGGATTGAAGTCATGAGTGAGCATGAGTCGTGAGCACAGCAACTAGAGACACACCTCCTATGATCCATTACTACCCATCACTAGATTGGCAATTGCACTAGTGTTTCATAACAAAGTTTGACCCTCAACAGCCTGGGGGGACACAGACATCAGACCTCCACCAGAGATAAGCTCAACATCTTTTCTTTTCTTCCACTTGAGAGCCGGGGATAGTGATTGTAGACTGAAAGGCACATATAATGCATATACACAATACCTTTACCATTTCTTCCTATCTAGGTATGTTGTGTCAAAAGCACTAGAAAAAAAAGCCTTATACAGTTTTTAAGACCTGCTTCCACCTTTTCCCCAAGTCTAAGCAGGCACTCTTCTGCCCTTCATTGACCTACTAGTTTAAATGGCAACAGAACCAAGGTGCAAACAAATCTTAAACTTCACCCCACCCAATGTAAGATGAATTACTTTCCCTTTCTCCCGTATGGATGTGTTTTCTCTGTCCATTCTGCTTCCAACTGAATGCTCAGTTCTAGTCTCCCTGAGCTGCCAGTCCAGGAAACTTAATATCTAAAATAAGGCAAATTGGAGATTCTAGACCAAATAACAACTTCTTTGTGCCTGAGTCTTTGAACAAAGGTTATGCCAGTCAATGAGGCTGTATGCATAACTTTTTATAAACATCACTACTTCAGTGCCATTTGCTTATGTCTCACACTGGATGTGACAGCTTGTGCATGAACCTACAATGTCAATTTAAAAAAAAGGAGATGATATTCCTAATGTGTGGGGCTAAATATTTTTATTCACAAACAATAAAATAGATTGAAATTCACTAATTAAACAGCAGGTAAGTCTTGAAAAATTTAAAGCAGCGTATTTTATATAGAATGATACAGTTCCATGATTCTTTTTGTAAAAACAGTATCTGTGTGAAAAGTAGTATGTTGCAGTCTGCTGGTAAGAAAAGCAGTACAACTCACACCAGCTGAGAAGCCAGGTTTCTTATTTTCAAGAAACACTAATGCATTGTATCAAGAAAACAGTGACTGCAGGAAAAAAGTCTTACCCCTCTGCATTTTCACATTGCCTGCAACAGTACTACTCAACACTTTAGCAATCTATTAGGCTTTTGTTGCCAACTTTGAACACTGTAAAGCTCTATGCATTGCACTTCAAAACAGGTTTTGTTGTTTGCTTGGTTTTTTTAAATAAACCTTTGGAGCAAATCAGTTGCTCATCAGCAACAGTGCATCTGAGCACACCAGGAAAATTCTACCATAACACTACTACAAGCTACCATAAGCGCACTATGCAAGTGTGTATCTACACAACATACAGTAGCTAAAATACAGAACCTAAGAGCAATGTAAGAAAAGATGCATTGCCATAATCTTTTCACCACAGATGGCAATAAATATAATTCTAAAAGATAAGAAAGCTTTACTGTCAACCAAAGGAAAAATACACATTCACTAAGAAGTTGCTATTACACTTGACCCATGTTCGGGAACAACAAACCAATAAATAGCAACAGACCAGGTCTTCTCACAATGCCAACAGGTATTTTAGTACAAAGTGAGGTTTGAGCATGCTGGACTTTGCATAAAAGCCCAAATCTGCTTTTATGTGAGGTGAGTGAATAAACTCTCACATAGACCTTACTGAGTTGAAGAAATGTATACATTTCCCATACAGCCCGCTCGAAGTCCTCGTGTAAAGAAAGAGAAAAAAAAAATCAACAACCAACAGTATGTTCGAGCATGCAGGCATGGGCAAGTCTGCACGTGTGTATACTTGACATAACATATACTGTTTAGATACAAGAAATATGATAGTTGAGATGCTTCTGTCTGATGGCCAAGATGCTCCACAAGAGTAATTTAATTTAGAAAGACATACCTTTTAAAGCTGGCAGTTTTTGAAGCTCCCTGTTATTGCTAACATTAAACCTGGAAGAACTCTGCCGCTTTTCCTTCTTCAGTACCGTCTGTGGTGCTGGTACTTTGATTTTAGATAGTTGTGTTGGGGGAGGAGTGCTGTTTGATTTTTTGTTTGACACCTGTTTAAGAAGAAATAAAAGCAGTTAATTGCAGCTGAACTTAACTGAGAAAATCTTCTAAAAAATCTATTTATGTTACAAAAATAAATTAAGCAAAATAAGCATTTAATCAAACCATTCTATTCATAATCTTCTGAATGTGTTGTTATCTATTCTTCTGTTCCCTCTTGTCAATGTTAAATTCTGTACCATAGCTCTCACAGGTGGGAACAGGTCACCCTGTTACATGCACTAGCCCATTTACTTGAATTTACCAGCCAGCTGAAGTTTTCAAATAGTGTAGTTCCTCAGCTGCTCTCACCTTTTCCCTGAGAAGTCCACGTTTCTGAGATATTTGGCTGTCTAACTTTTGCTTCAAACTTCAAATTGATCACAAGACTTTGTCTATTTACAGCAGTTGAACCCTTCACTGGCTATCTGTGCTGTGCCTCTCTGCTGGAGCCCTAAGCTTGGATCAGAACATTCAGGCTTTGATATAAAGTTAAAGAAGCAAGCCTTGTTATTGTAGTAGGCTCAGCAGTTTCTAAAGCATACATGAAGATTTGCAGCAGTTAACTGCCTACTCAGAGCAAGCTGCTTTTACTGCAATAATCCATATCATATTGTCACTGCACCTGTATGAAGTAAACAGCATAAAACCAGAAAAATGGTTCTCACCTATAGGTTTCCAGTTTGCTATTATTTCCCAGGCTACACTTGACAGTACTCTCTCTCAAGCTGCATAAAATGCATCATTAACTAAAGCATGTCAGAACTTGTGATGCTGCCTCTCTCATTCCTTTTTTGAAGTAGGAAAAGCAAGTTTAAAGTAGCTAATAGTTCACTTTTTGCATAGGAATAATTTCATTAAATTCTTTACAAGAATGATATAACATCTAGGAGTGACCTACAGTAAGAACCTAGAAAAAACTGAGCAGAAAATCTTACTGCAAGTATTCATTTTACAGGACCTTTTAAATGCTCAAACTGTTTTAACTGAAATACAAACATCTGAAAATACACCTTGACACTTTTTTCGTACAGGAAGGATCATATTCTCCTTTTCTGGAAGTGCCCATGTGATAAAAAAATAATCAGATGGGAATGGGATTCAGGATGGAAATCAAGTTGTAAAGCTGCTATTTTGGCAGACTGGATGGATTTAATTAGTTTTGTTAACTATAGTAGATATGAAAGCAGCATTTCATTCCTGCATGAAACATCATCAATGGCATTTTCATGGGGATATGGCTAAAACAACAGAAATCACTTTTTTCATGTTCTAAAAAGGATTTCCAGAACAGCTTATTCATCAGCAATTTCCATATGGTCTGGGAATGTACACATTCGGTGCACATGGAAATGTTACCATATATAGAGTCTCTAACAGGAGATAAACTTAAGATGGCAATTATTTTTCAAATTTTGTTCGAGTAGCCTAAATGGGAGAAAAATGTATATTCTTCACAAATAGATTAACAATTGTCATATTATACATGTAGTACTTAGTATTTCAAAGATATAACTGAATGCAATATTTAGTTTTCCCTGAACACATTTAAGATGACCATTTAGCAAATTTAATATTCATAACAAACCCCCTTACAGCTTTATAGAACATGTAAGGGGAGACAACTGAAAACCAGTCTTAAGTTAGCAAAATACTCCAAAACTTGTTTCAGTAAAAATGGTATACACAAGCAAGTTAAAAGCCTGTAATACCTGTTACATTGCATTTTTTTCAGACAATTTCACTTTTTAATCTCAAACACTAAATGCTTAAAAAACTTTTTGCTCAAATACAATCAACATGCAAGGTAAATTCTGTCAATTCAAGGCTTTTTTAAAAAAGCATTCCAAAAGAAATTATGGATAAACTAAGCAGAAATAAAAACAGCACTAAAAAATTAGGAAGCAATCACTTACCCTGTATTAAACAATAAAGGTTAATTAAGATGCATTACAAACACTATTACTGCACATGATTCTATATGTTCAATTCTGTGCTTGAGTCCTAATGGTGGTTCTTTGAACAAATCTTCCTCTCCCACTTGTTTTTTGTTCATTACTTGGAACAGGAAAAGCTGCTTTCCTGTTTCCTCTATTGCCAAACAAATCCCCAATATTGAATTTGCCTGCATGTGTACACACACTACAGTATCCTAAGGTAACACACACCTCAGGGAATCAAGTATTCTAAACTGGAGATAAAGTCTAAAATTAGCCCAAAGTGGTTATTTAAGAGGATGGGTAACATTTCTAATTAGAAGTGTTGAAAGAAAGCATTTTTTGTTACTATAGCAACTTCCCAGCTAGCAGTGATGACTCCAGTGTAATTCTAGCCCTGAATCACTGGCCAGTTTATCCAGATTTCCTCCTCCTTCCTACCATCAACCATGCTCATCCCTGCTTTGCAGTCATGCTCCAGTCATTTACACAGCACTATCAGAAAACTGCCCAGTTCCCAGCTCACTGTCATCTGACTACTACACAACTGTACCCAGTGACCTGTGCAAGTGGCACTCTGGTGCTACCACCAGAGAACTAGCCTCCTGGAAAAGAGTGAGCAAAGTCATGTTAAGCCACACAGCTCAGCAATCTTAAGCACCTCTCTGAAAATAAATTCAGACTAACAACTCTGTGTATTCATTTGCTAAACATTTCAAGGTAACATACTTGACTTTTTATGAAGATACAGCACTCAATTCAGATTGAGCAGCCAACCAAGCTCAGCTTCTTCCTCCCAGTAACAAACCAAATTACTTCAGAAACCACAACTCTTGTAGCACAATGTTCATCAGGTCATTCTCATCAGTGAGGATTTCAACTTATTTGACACCAGAACAGTCAAACTACAGATATATTTTTATCAATTCTCTTCCTGTGACTAGAATAGGAAATACCTGTTCTTCCCTTGTTCTGGCAAACAGCTCCCCCCCACTGAAATGTCTATTCATAGACATGCTCGATTACAAAAGCGCTGGCAAGCCCCTAAAAACGTGTACAAGTTAGTCTGAAAAAATGTCAGATTGAGAATGTGTTTCTTCATATCATAATTAAAAAACAACCCTCAGATTTTCTGATCAATTATTTTAAGTTGGGGCTTTACATACTTTTATGAACATTAAGACAAACTATAACCACAGTGGTTAACTTCTGCTTTAAACAACTGGAAAAAAACCAGAATTCCTGTTCTTCAGTTCCCTTGAATAAGCTTAAAACAAATTCAAGAGACCAAAAGGCAGGGAGGTGAGGCGGTTTCTTGCTTGTCATGACAGTTGGAGACACATAGTCCTTGCAATCTCTTCTTCCCTCAAGTCCTCCTGCATCAATGTGGAACATTCCTTGTCATACCATCATTCTTTTGAGCAAAGTCAGATCCTTCATAGCCCCAACTCATCAGGCAAGTGGAGATCAGAGCACAATGCTAAGTTTGTGATGAGGGAAAGAAAGATTTGAGTAGGCCAAGCACATCTACAGTACAGCCAATTTTTATTTTCAAATTCAACTGACCATCATCAAACAGCCCACATGGCAATTTTACCTTTTGGTCAGTCATCTAAGGCGTAAGAGTGTGGGGTTTTGGGATCTGGCAAAAGGATCCACCCTGCATTGCAGGTATGTCAGCAAGCCTTTCAGAAGATCCTATATAAGTGTTCAAGGCCAGGTTGGATGGGGCTTTGGGCAACATCGTCTAGTGGAGTGTGACCCTGCCCATGGCAGGGTGTTTGAACTAGATGATCTTGAAAGTCTCTTTCAATCCAAATTGTTCTATGATTCTTCCCATTCTGACACTAACAGTACCCTACAAAAGCTACCTTGACCAAGTATGCACCTGGATGCATCTGTCATTCAAAATACAAAAACCTAGATGGCCTAGCAGCAACAAAAATCAGACCACCTCCTAAGCACAAATGCAAGAGACATTCTCTCCCTCTGCCTGAAGAAAACACAATGCTAGACAGTATCCTATACTGTGTTTCTTTACACAGATCTAACGCTAATCCCCAAATGTCTTCCCTCTCGTGGGTATCACCATTGAATTCCAGTTAATATCAGTGTGTACACCATCCCAGGATGGCAGCAGCAAGCCACGTTGTGGCAAGAACCTTGATAAAATCTCTGGACAAGATCTGGATAGGTGAACTTTGTATCAATTAACACATAATTAAGACTCCTTGTGAAGTGTGGGTGCACAGAGCAAGAAGCATAGGACACTTATGAGAATCAGTCTCAATCTGAGACCAGAAGGAGAATGCTTATATTAATGCAGAATTAATCCCTTCCTTCTTTTCCTTTTGGTATAGTAAGTAGCCTCCATGGATTTATTTCTCATTAACATAAACAGAGGCCTGATCTACAGCACCCAGAAGAGCTCATTTCTTGCCAAGGCAGACTCAGAAAGGGCTATGAAAGCACTCTGGATTAAATTTAAACTACACATACAATGAAACTGAAATATAATTTACTCAAACTAAACAAAGAACATAAGGAAATATAAAAGGGACATATACAACTTAATTTTCACATCTGTATGAGAGCCTAGTACATAATCAATATGGCTAAGATGTTGAGGCCCAACACATAATCAATGTAATTTGGCTGAGAAATTGAACTTAATTTAAACTTTCAAGATAACTGAAATGAAAGATCAAGAGTCAAAATGGGTGGAAAGCAGTTAAGAGCCTTCCATTAAGTTTTTTCCCCTCTGCATTAAAGTAGTGTGAAAAATCTCTGAACACTCCAGGAATCTTGAACTCTGCTTCAGACCCCTCTCCTTTGCAGATCTTCATGTATTGCTCTGTTTTGGGGGTAGGAACAGATCATATGCAGCAAATGGCCCAGTAACCATCAATCTGGTAAAGGTATCTACAGAATACCTAAAGGAGGTGGGCTTAGATTAGCAGTTGGGACCAAGGTAAGCTGTTCAAGACAGCACACTACCAGGAGACCAATATTTATCAGCTAATTACAAATGCTGTGTCGTTAACGCTACCAGTTCAACGTGCCTTCCAACAGGACATCAGAATAAACTCTTCTTATTATGGTACAAAAGATAATGACTTGACAGAACTATTCAGAGAGTGTGCAGTAAGTTTATGCACGTAGCACCTGAACTGGTAAGGAGTTTACTGGAGCAACTAGCTACTTGGTACTTTCAATCTAGAGACTCAGTGGAAACTATATAAAGCATGATATGGATTATTAATTATCTGGACACAAAAAAGGGTACTGATCCATAAACAACCCAGTTTAAAAAAAAACACAACACATGGACAGATGCTTGTTGGGTTCCAGTCTGGATGGCAAACAGTTCTTAGGCTCATTCTTTGTTAAAGATTCTTGCCATTATTGTTCAGCAGTTTCACCACCACAGACAACTGTGGTTGGACAGACAACTTCTGGAGAAGCCTCTGAAAATTCAGCTTATGATGCTGAAGACTTCATTTGGTTGGTTTCACAGAGACTGTAACTTAGATGTGGTTTTTTCCATCAACAAAATTATTTGCCAGAATACCACCTAGATTAGCCTGCTGGAATGATCTTTGAAGCTGCTTTTCTAGAAATGGTGTTTATTATCATTTAAGATTCTCTCAGTGGTTGGGATACATTGAACAGTATAGCAGTAGTCTCAGCATAACTTGCTATTTTACCAAATAAAAACAGCAAGAGCTGCATCCTGAAGCTTTGAGGATCCCTATTACTATAATGATAAACAAAAAGATTAACTTTTCAACAGGGTCACGATGCCAAAGTTTATATATTTTAGCTCACTGTAATCAGCACTCACTGATTTATGCTGTGGTACTTGTTTAGCAACTGTGATTTTGCATTTCCCAGAATCACAGAATATAGCAATGCCACTGCTGGGTGTTCATGATGTCTAACTAGTTCCATTAGTATTTTGTCAGAAACAACGTGGAGTATATTAAATTGCATCCATACCTAGGAAGTTCCCTATAAGCAGTGAATGTCATCTGGCCATCTTTGCTGGGGAAGGGTGCCCATGGAAAGTTTCTGGTCACAGACCATCTTAGAAGACTGATCTACAATTTGCTGAAGCTCTTCTGCCTTTCCTGCTGGTGTTTATTTTTCACAATACAAAGCATTGTTTGTATTTCCTGTTAGCTGCTTACATATGGCTCAAATTTTATCTTCTAAAGAATTGTATTATCACAGGTTTGTGCAACACACCTGACTTGCAATACATCAATCTAATCCTGACAATTGCCAAAGATTTCTCAGCTCAGTGCACCACATCCTTGACATTCTTGCACTGTAATTTCACATTCATAGCTAAGTATCAGTAGCATAAGGCTTGGGTTTATTTGCTCCTTGTAAATCTAATTTTGGTTTAACTGGTTTACTCCAGGAACAAACTGACATTTGATTCCTTTCAGACAGAGATCAGATCTGCAGCCTGACATTGTGAAGTAGTAACAAAGATGACAGGGTGCCCAGGTTTGAACCATAAGCCAGTTGATGCTGTTCTGCCAAGACACCACCGTTGGTAAGCATCTGGTAACTCACAAACATCAGCAGCAAAGCGACATTTGTTTGTTAATGTGTTTTCTATAATGAAACTTCAAAGAAACAAATGCCCCTAGAAAAGTAAAGTGTTAGCTAACTAAAGGTGCCGGGTAATTAAATATGATTAAACACAGATAATGTTCTAAAGTATTACTTCAAAACATGTATATAAATACAGAGATGAAGAATCTGAATAAATGATGGCCTGGGTAAGTTACTTTAGTTCTTAATTTTCAATTGTAGCTTCTCTGTGATCAGCCTGAACCACACTTTCACTTTCAAAAAGCCCAAAGACTACACTTGTCCCACTTGTAGAACTACAAATTTATTCTGCCTTCAAAAGAAATTCAGGGGAAAAAACCAAACAAGATTTAATGCCTGCAAAGTCTATGAACATATGGGTGGATTCACCAGCTACTTGGTTTTCTTCACTATTTGTATTCTCTATGGGATACCTCTATCGATAATTCTGTACCACACATGCATTAATGAACACCTGAGTCCTCTCAAAGTTTAAGGAGTGGTAGGCCTTAACTCTTAGGCAAAAACTTGAGAGAGAAATTAGTTGAAACAAAAGATGGAAAAGAATGTTTCCTGTTTACAAACTGCTGAGACCCATTTTTGAAGACCACTTTGCTCCTTTTTACTTGAACAGTCTTTGCCTTCACTGCTGTCTTTCCAGTCAGGAAGGATTCAGAGAGTTTAAAAACACAGTTAGGAAGTAGAGGATAGCAAGTACTAAAACAAACCACAAACCAAAGACCTCACACATCATATGTTACACAAGCAGTTGTCAGACTTGTGTAAGAACAAGAAGAGCAAAAGGATCCTGTTTTCAGATGTATCTCCTTTTAGGTAACAAAATACTTGTACACAGCAGTGTTTGGTACATTGATTTAATCAATTTGTTTTAAAAGCACATTAAAGTTACACAAGAAGCATTATTAAGGTAACCTCTTTCACCATTCAGCAAAATGCAAGATGTTAACAAAAAATGGAAATAAGCAATTACAGAACTTAAAAAAATGCACCGTTATTTTAAGGGTAGCGCATAGTGCAGCCTTCTAGTCAGCAAATAACTCCTCATTTAGTACTAAGGGTATACTCACTTGCTACACTTAAGTATTTTACAGTGATTATATCAGCCCATTAAATATTTTCCCTAGAAAAGCAGCAGAACTGGAAGCCATAAACAAAAACTATTTTTCAAATTGTTTTTAAAGAAGTTGGCATAACAGCTTAAAAACAAACAAGAAAAAATCCAAATCCAGACTTTATTTACATCACTGATACAAGAGAAAATAGGTCCTGATTTTACTGCAGTTTTGATGCAAAGTCCTAATCTGCTAATGTTAGAAGTAAAAATCCCACACCAACAGCCCTAGACAGCATCAAGAGACAAGGTCTAGCCTTGTCCAGTTACAGCCATTCTGTGATTCAATCCTCAGAGGACTAGCTGTTCAAAATTTCAAATTTATTTCATAATATTATTATCTCTCTTCTTACAAATGAAAGATGACTGATTTCCAAATCATTTTTATCTACTTCATGGGACTGACTCACAAAAACACTGGCTATTCTGCCTAGCAGTCCAGCTGGGACAGATGACTGAATACATACTGAATAAATGGCAGGGTAGAGATGGGTTTGTTGTGCACTGTCTACACCAGACAGCTTATTGCTGAAAATTTGGGGCTTGAGGATGCTTTATTACAGGCTATCAACCATTCCTGATCTAGATGGCTATATAACAGACATAAAACTGACTGTATGGTAGGGAGTATTATGAAAACACTGTTTATTGTTATAATAGAGTTATACTTGAAGTCAGGCATTAATTTGAAGAAATAAATCCGATCTATGCTAAATAATTATCTCTTTGTAACAGACACCTGCTTCCATGAAGAACACAAAGAATCTACTACCTCAAAGATGCTGAACTCAATGCATCTAAAAGTGCTATGACACTGAGTGACAGAGATTTCCATTACTGTTGTTAGATGGGCAAAGAGGTTGAATGACAGCTTAATTATACAAGTGACAATAAATATATATACGCTGAATCACATGCAGGTACAAATTAGCATACTAAACAATTAAAACAGATAATCTCATCTGTTTGAATGTTCCGTGACAAGAAGATATTGCCAAAAATTATTTAGAAGTCCTAGTAGATATGAACAAGGACGGGAAAACAACCCCAAAACTTTGAGAAAGCCCATCTGAAATCTCCTCTGCTGTAGTCCCTATTCAGTTGCCTAATGTGTACTTAGCTGTGCTAAGACTTTTGAGTGCAAGTTTAAAAATCCTGAAGTACAAAAATCCAGTCATAAGCTAGACACTGTGTAACAGTTTCCATACACTGTCCTTGAGATCAGATACATTTGTTTCTCAGGGTTATTAATAACTGGCCCAGCATCATAAATAACATTGCAATGAATGTAGTAAACAAAACATAAGAAAAATAGCCAACAGTATATAGAAAATATGGAGTCAACTTTCTAAGTAACTTGCTCAATACAAGGAACCTGTTAACACAAAGAATAATAGATTTATATCTTTTACCTTTTCTAGTTTTCCTTTTAACATGAGGATACTTCTACATATGATCTCTGCTAAGAAACCCACACAAACCCATCAACATCACTTCTACTTCCCATCCCGTTTCTCAATTTATTAGTTTTAAGGAAATTGGCAAAGGTGCCAACGCAATCAGGAATCAGTACAAGAAGTAATGAGAATACTGACAGTCTTCCCCCACTGTGTGCTGGCTAATATAGGAAAGGTCATCACAGAAAACTGGATAGCCACCTCTGAAGGTTTTCCACAGAGATGAAAATTTTTCCTTTTGCTACAGTATTTTAAAGACAGCCCATTAAAGAGAAGTTTCTGTAATTGCATTACCATTTCCAAAAAATATTCACTGTGTTGAATAGCTTCAGAAATTAACTGTCAAATAAAAAGGCTCCACAAAGCAGGGGAAAAAACCCTCTGAAAACAAAGCCTGACAAAATTGCTGCACTGGAAGTTATTTGCCAGCGTTTAATAAACCTGAAAGTTGATGGCTGAGAGACAGTGGCAGGACAGAAGCACAGATCAGTACTTGACAAAGCCTTTTTTTTTTTTTAATATTTCAACGGTGATTATAGTCAAACATTGGCAAGACATGCTGTCAATAAACCAAGAAATTCCTTGCATAGCAAAAAGACTGGCCAATGCCATTTATATTTTATTACATTTTGATTTGTCTGTATTAAAAAAACCCACCCTTTGAAGTAGACAGAACCAGGGCAGCACATGGAAACAGTGATATAATACACACATACACACACTCTGCTTAAACCACATTAGTCTTCCACTTCCAGTTCTACATGGCAGAAGAACTTCATAATGTCACAGACTGGTTTGGGTTGGAAGGGATCTCAAAACCCATCTAGTTACAACCCCCTGCCATGAGCAGGGACACCCTCCACTGGCCCAGGTTGCCCAAAGCCCCATCCAACCTGGCCTTGAACACTGCCAGGGAGGGGGGCAGCCACAACTTCTTTGGGGAGCCTGTGCCAGTGCCTCACCACCCTCACAGGGAAGAATTTCTTCCTGGTATCTACTCTAAATCTGCCTCCTATTAATTTAAACCCACTACCCCATCTCCTATCATTACACATCCTTACAAACAGTCCCTCTCCAGCTTTCCTGTAGGCCCAGAACTTGAAGACAGACTTATGCTTTCTGTCCTTGTTTGTTGAGAGTCATCAAGCCAATACTTTGTTAAGCAACAGAACTAGTCTTTCCTTTCTACAGACTACTCAGCACCTATATTCAAAATGAATGCAGTTTTAAATGTACATGTTTCATGCCTTCTTAAGCCAGTGCAATTAGACACGGAAGATGCTATCACTCCCAGTCACCTACTACTGCCTTGGATGGCATGTTGCCAGGTACTTCTGAGCCTCCTATCACCCAGGTGAAACAACAGTGAATTGTCCAAGTGCTCCTAGATCATTTCAGTGGGTGGTGAAAAGTGCAAGTTTTAGCACAGGCATTCCATAGGCAAAACAGAGTCTACAGGGTAAAAATTTTAACTTCCCTCCCCCGTGCTCTTTTTGAAAACTACTGTTAAAAGTTCTGTAAGAAGCACCTTAGAAGTGTTAGGGTTTTGCTAGAGATAGAAAAAAGATAATGTTTCTCAACAAACATAAACTATTACCAAGCCACTTCTTTCTAAAGACATCAGACTGGCCGTAAGTTACTACTGCCTAACTCAAAAGCACATTTCCACACCCCTGTGACAAAACAACTTCACAATAAAGCTTACCCATGAGGCAACTAACTTCTGCAAAAGCCAGTTAGGTCACAGGGAATATGTCCACAAACTACAAAGTGTTGGCACAGCCAAACCTCACACCCAGGCTTTTTTTCTTCATTATTTTCTTCATTATCTGTGTTCTGAGTGCAAGTTTTAGGAACTAGTAAACACCCCCCCCTCACCCCCACCCCTTCAAGTATTTTACCTGAACAGACACTACACCCACACAGAGGAAAAACAATACTTAACAGATTAAGTCTTTGCTCACAACCTGAAGACACTAATATACTGGACTAATTGCTGAAGTAAGAGGTTATACTTAAATGAACAGATTTGACTGTTCTGACACCTATTTAATCTAATTCACTCACGTTTACTAACAGGCTACAAACTAAAGGTAGAAGGCAGCTTAATCATATTAGCTCTTAAGTGTTCAAAAGTGAACAATATGTGCAACTGGAAGCTGCAATAATTGCTTTAGGGTACAGAATGACAAGGCACCATCACCTCATACCTACTGTACATTTCTAGTACCTCACAAAATGGAGTACACGGAAACAGAGAACTATCAAAGTAATCGAAGTCCTCCCACCCAGGGGAGATTAAACAGGGCTTGGGTAAAAAAAAATTTCTACAGATGACAATCTTTAAGTCAATAAAGTGATTGATAATATGAAAACAACTTTATACACCACCTCAGCTAATCAACCTTCTAAGTCACACACTGGGTTAAAGAAAAGCGTATCAGGTGGAAGACCTACTTTCAAAGACAACTACAATGGGATTTTTTGAGATTTAAATGAAGAGCCATTTACTACAGTACATCACCTGTGTGATGCAGCTACTATTTAATACTTCTGCACATGTTTATGGCCTACTGCAGAAGTTTTCAAACCAAGACAAGCATCAGCTTAAGTTACATGGGCATCCTGAATGGCTATACCAAGAATCATTTCAATCTCTTTTCAAACCTCCTGTACAGCTTAACTCAACTGAAATCTCATATTCCTGACTGCAAGACAGGAAAACCACTTGTTCATTTTTGTAAATATTAAGATCTGTTGCACTTTTTTATCCATAGAACTCCAAGACATCATGAATTTAGTCAAGTGCTATAAAAGTGTCTATAAATAAAGTATTTGTGGGATGTTGCTGCTTGTGTTGTCCCTGTTCTTTGAATAGCAGACAGTTTCTAGTCTTTACAGTCTGCCATTTGCATTAAATTCATTTGCATTAAAAGCAAATGCATTAAATGCATCTTGAGAAAAAAAATAAATGAACCAGCATATTTCTAAATCTACTCAGTCTAATGAGGGTTTTTTTAAAAGCCATGTTAAAGCCACATGTAGAAGGAAACATGACAACCACCTTCTTGTAAGAAAAAAGACATGTATTACAGTACATTCCGGAGTATTTCTGTTTCCTAATCTTCACTACGTTAACAAATAATCTCCTTTCTGTCATATAAGCCCCAGTTAACATACATCATGATTACAGCCAGCCACATTAGAAAGCAAAGTCTACATTACTATTTGTGTGCAATTATTCTATTAATTAAGTTAATGAGTCCAAGCACTGAGGTGTTCAAAATTGCATGGAGACTAAATAATGCCCACTGGGAATAGTAGTCATAATATATGTGCCAGTCACACTGCCAAGTCCCTTTCCCATTCTGTTCCTACTCACGTATAAGTGCCATAGACAACATAAGTAAATTATACTTTTCACTGTGAATTATACCTGGCAGGACAGTTGAGAAGAAAAAAAAAAAACAAGCCATGAACACTACAACATGTTCCCTATTGAAATTAATCTCTCATTTTAAGTAAAAAAACTTCAAAACCTACCTCTGCAAACACAGAAAGAAATTACAAAGAAAACTGCATATACATCTTCAGTTAACATTTAAAGGTCTCTGCTAATTAACTTTGGGAGCTTTAAACACTATCCAGAAGTACCAAGAAGGAATAAGAAAATCAGTTTTGGTCTCAGCAGCTTGACATTCAGAAGCTTGAGAAAATAAGCATTCAACAAGCATACAGCAAAGATGCTGATAACGATGAACCTTAGAAACGCACAGAAATTCAATGAAAGCCAAGTAGTAATACTCTTTTTAAAATCACAGCAACATAACGTAAGGACAGAACATATCACAATAAAGTACATCTGTGTACACCATTATGAACATCTTCACTGGTACATTTCTTATTTCATTCTAAGAGTTTTCCCAGCTGCTAAGATCCTTCCCAGTAGCTATGTTCCCTTCACCAAAACTAGACCACTCTTACCTAAGCTCAAACACACAAGTTTTAAATGATCTTAGTAATTTCTTACAGTAGCATGCATCTTCCTGCACAACAAATAAATGAGGCCTCATTGAAGTATACTAAAAGTTCCCATCCACCTATGCCCAACAGTCCTTTTAGGGAGAGAAAAATGGTAAAACTGTCTGAGTATTTTGTTCTCAAACATCCAGGATCTTTTCAGCCTAGCATTTTACTTTCAGTCTGATACGAACACTTTAAAGGAAATTTCAGAATCCACCTAAACAGCAGATTTCCAAATGAAGCAGATCTATTAACTCTGAATTTTTGATTTAAAGGGGGAAAGGGAGTCAACAGTTTATTTAATTGAACTCTTTCAAGTCACTGCACCTGGCTGTTGGGCAAAACAGAAAGAAACGCAGGGTGGGGGGCGTAGGGGGAAGTCAGCATCAACAACAGAATGATCAGTCAGAAGTGGAACACTCCATTGTATACCTATAAAAAGAAATTGTACAACAAACCAACTGGCAGCTCTTGATTAAGCCTAAGGTCTCCTGACAACATAACAGGCTACTAACACTTAACTGACATGCCAACATCCACAGTTTGAAAGACAGCACTGGGAATTAGACAAAAACTCCAATGAGCAACCAGAAGACAAGCCCAAAACCTCATAATAAAAGTAGAAAATAAGATTGATGTATGCTTCATAACAAAACAAAAAAGATAAATATTTAAGGCAGTAATCAAGAAGCATTTTCTCACTCTAAATCAAATTAACTCCCTCAAAAGTATCTTAAGTCAAAACACTTGAGTTAAATACCAGGGCAGTTGTTCCACAGCCACTTTCCTCACAGTCTCCCATTATGTCAAAACTACTACATCTAGAAAAACTTAAAACACTTGAGAGTTATGACATATTTACATGGAAAAAAACCTACATATTTTAATAATATTTACCTCATGTTCTTGGTTATCTTGTCCATCTTTGCCACTTTTTCCACTCTTGGCCGATTTTGCAGGTTCCTTAAAGAAAAAGTTTGCAGTTTCAGTTACTTTGAAAAGCAAAATCTAGATTAGATTTTCAAGTCAAGAAATTTGTACCAGTCACTACTAAGGTGATGTAAACATCTTCATCTGCAGGAAGGTTTTGGAATTTTATTTATGCCTGAAAATTCATCTATTAAAAAATATAAAATAAGCTTTCTTACAGCTAAGCAGGCAGGGACAAAGAGTGTACATGATTTGAGCCATGCCTAAAAACTTACCCTTGCCACTTTTAGGTTTTAGCTCCAGGAAGATTTATATTTAGTTTAGCTTTGAAATAAGCATCAGTGCAGTACACATTTTATACTTATTTTATCTGTTCTAGAAGCTAGAAATGCTAGTATAAGAAGCAGGATGACAATTCATGCTTCTCCCTCCGAGCAATCTATTGAGCTTGCATCCTGTACCCATAGCATGTTTTTTGACATTAGCTATTCTCAGAAAAGTAAAGCTTGAATGTTTTTAATATCACAGGTGGCAAAGATATTGGAAAAAGTTAAAACAAATAAACACCCACCCACAAACCACAACACCCAACCTCACAACATCTAGTTTTCAACACCGTTGAAAAACTAAAAGAAAAGTCAACCAAACAGAAAAGGTCTAGAGGATGAGACAGACTGTATTTTGCCGTTTCAGACTCACATACCTAATTGTCTATCAGGTAAGGCATGACCGTGACTTGTGAAGCCCTTTTCATGGATGCCAAACAAATCTCTCCCGGGAGCGCCGGGGGAAACTGAGGCAAAGACGGGCCAAAAACACAACCTCTCCCATTGTCAGGAAAAGGAGATGAAAATATTTGGCACTGCGATTAGTGCTCCTTGAGTGTTTACAGTGATCCTCCAAAGCACAACTTCAGCTGCAGCCAGAGCCACGGAGCAGTTAAACTTCCCGGGACGAGGACCAGGCATACAGCTATGGGGACGGACCCCCAGCCCTGCCGTGCCGCCATGAAAAACACCCCTTCCCGCCCCACCAGCACACCCGGGCCGGCTGAGAAACAACCCCCAGCCTAGCTCCCCTTCCGCCAGGCACGCCTGAGGACACGTTTCCCATCCCCTCCCTCCAGCACTCCCCCGCACACCAAAGCCATGGCCTCTCTCCACCGACTCCCACCCTCCGGCTGCCCCTAATTCCGCGCCCCCGCTTCGGCGGGGTGGACAACCCCCAGAGCCCAGCGAGGCGATACCAAGAACACCCCCCCGGCTGCGCGGCATCCCCCAGACTAGGCCCCACCGGGAGCTGCCCCCTCCCCAGTAGTCGAGTCCCGGGGAAAGGCAGGGGGCCAGCATACAGCGGCGAGGGGAGGGCGCTGCCCCTCACCCAGCTCTCCCTAACAGCGAGGCGCGCCCCACCGCGCCCACGGCGCCAGACTCCCTTCGCCGCTGCTGCTGCCCCCCGCACCCCGACGCGCTGTGCCCCAGGCCCCTCCTCCCCGTGGGGCCTGCGCCCCACAGCCTCCCCGCGAGGCCGGGCGCCCACCCCGCCCCCGCAACCCCCCGACTCACTTTCTCCTTCTTGTTTTTATTCGGCATGGCCGCCCCACGCGCCGCGGCCGTAGCGGCGCAACCCCCGGCGGCCCCGCTCCGCGCTGCGCCCGCCCCGCGCTGCCGCTCCCCCCGTCCTCGACGACGGCCTCAGCACTCCCCCCACCCCCTTCCTTCTCCGCCCCCCCGCCCGCGCCGAGCGGACCGCTGCCTCCCATTGGCTGCCCGCGTCACGTGAGCCGCGGCTCCGGTAACGTCACCTCGTAGGCAGGGCGCGCGGCGGCTGCCCGCTCCTTCCCCCTTCTGTCACGCTCCCGAGCGGCGGCGGCCGGCGGGCCCGAGGCCGAGCCTCCGCCTCCCACTGTTCCGTGCGGGTGGCGGGTGGGTCCCGGGGCTCCAGCCACGCCTTGGGGCGGGCCCCGCTGCCTGAGCTGGCCCGCCCCCGCGCCCCAATCATGCCGCCTCTCTGAGGGGAAGCTGTGGGGCGCACT
This sequence comes from Porphyrio hochstetteri, assembly GCA_020800305.1. NCBI lineage: Eukaryota > Metazoa > Chordata > Aves > Gruiformes > Rallidae > Porphyrio > Porphyrio hochstetteri. The sequence goes on along the minus strand of CM036908.1, from coordinate 59,172,973 downwards.
GAGGTGTCCTCAGCGCCCTGGGCCCTTGGCGGGCTATCCCTGAGCCGGTGGCGTTCCACGGGAAGGGAGAGGTGCCTGGTGCACCCCGGCCCGAGTTGCCTTCCGGAGCCTCCTCTTGAGTGAGGGGTATTGGCTCCGGCGCTGTGGAATTGGTGTGACCGCCGTGCGGGGTCCGGGAGTCTCTCACTGGAGAGCGGCAAATGTTAAAGGAAGAAAAAATACACCAGCCTAGGGTATGTCTGAAGCATGCCGGCCCTCTCATGCAAACCCAGTGTGGCCATCGTCACTCTGAGGACTTCAGTATGTGCTTGCAGTATGGATAAGGAAAAGGTGAGCTCTGTGTAGTTGCAGGCTGATACCATAATAGTATCTTTGGTTTTAAAATCCTGGGTGCAGGTGTATTTGTTTTCACGATGTCCACCTGCACCGGAGATAATCTCTTTTAAACAAATCACTCTCTAATCTCTCAAAGCCAGAATGCAAAAATCAGAACAGTCTTCTTGGACAAAAGAAGAAAGGTCCTTATACTTCATTTGGAAAACCTACAAACTTTCACGTGCCCAGGTTAAGCTCTGAGTTTCTGTTAGCTGAGGAAAACAGGGAATAATAGCATTCATAATAATTCCAAGACATAAAGACTTTAAAATTTAGGTTGGATGTGTTTATTGAATTCTTATAGTGCTGTGCTATTAAAGGGTAGAAAAATTACAGCCTAATAAATACCAACATAAATGTGAAATTGATCTCTTTCCTTACCAAACCTGTGATTATTGAAGCCAGCATGAGCAAGCGTCTCTGCTGTCATTTTTAGGAACTGGGATTTCTAATAACCACATGTGTCTGATGTGATGGTATCTAATATCAGCTTGCGCCCCTTGTATTTGAACACAGCTTTTGCTGTGGTGAAAGGACATGAAACTTTCCTTTATCCAGGCAATGCAAAGAAGTCTACTGACTATGGAGAGCTGCTTCCTCTTGCTTCAGTTCCCTTCCTTTCCTGCTTAAGTTGTAGGAAACAAATCATGTCTGCCTCTTATCCTTTCCCTAATCTGCTCTGGTGTGAAGATTTAGAAACAAGGTGCAGTTATCACTGTTGTGCTCCTGTTAAGAATCCAGTTATGAGTGATTTACTAAAGGAGACTTCTAGCAAGCAGACATGGATTTTCAACACACTATGAGATGGCTAAGAGACAGTGTGGGAAAGAAATCTACCTCCATCTGTAGTTTGGAGTTTGATCAATGTATGAAAGGGCTTGTACAGCAGAGGATAAACTCAAGAGCGTTCAGTTCTTTGTTAGGTTTCAGTTTCATAGAAGCTTAAACTACTCTTAATTCCCAGCTGTTTTGTTCCTATCTCCTCTAATTGATGCTGGTACTGTGAAGCTCCTTAAACCAGTTCAGAGAATTGATCAGTTTGAAAACTGCCCCCCTGAAAGTGGTGGTGTGGTTTCTTTGGCTTGTTTGGGTTTTTTTGCCTTGAACTGGCACACAAACACCTGCTTCTGGAAACACTAGGACTGGCCAAGGGAAGGGGGTGGAAATATGTGGCGGGGGCGAGATGTGACCTCAACAGCCTAGATTTAGATCTGTTTAAGCAGCTTAATGAGTTTCTCATTGGCTCTTGGCCTCCTTTGTGCTTCCAGTGCTCATAGTTTTTTCCGAATAATGGAAAAACTCCGTCAGTATCATTGTTACCCAAGTGCTTCTGAATCGCAGCAGTGAAAATCGTCTGTCCTTATTTTGCTGTTAGCTGGGAAACCTTGAATCAATACATCAGACTGAATGCAGGTTCAAAAGATGGCACTGACTCAGTTAACATTTAGGTTTTCTTTGTGACCACAGATGTAGAAACTCTTGTGAAAACTTAACTCCCCCTCACCTCACTTGCTGGGGAAAGAGCCTTATTCACCAGTAACAGAAAGCAATTGTGTTTTTCAAGGCCTGCTGTATTATATGAAATAATCAGTGGGTGGAGGTGGTTTACAAGAAAAATAGTTCCATCCGTATGCTCTAGTGTCTTCATAAAATACAAGAATAAGACAAGTGGCTTGTATTTTCACGTGGTGCTAAGGTGAAATCTTATTTTTGCTACAGTGTTACATCAGTGTGGGCCTAATTATTCTGCTACAGAGTAGGTTTAACTATGTAAATAAGGTGATGTAATATGACTGTGAATATGACTATATTAATATTTGCATTAACTTCTGAATGTGTTTCATGCAAGCTAGATGTTTTCAGAAACCAGAACAGTTTCAGACTGATTTGGCTATCTCTATAATTAAAGCAGCAAAAACTAATGCATGTAGCATAGCTACCAATTTGCATTTTTTTACTGTATTGATTACGTTGTCTAAACCTGCAAAATTTCAAGTCTTGTGTAAAACACCTGGATAATATTTAATAGTGTGTAACTGGGCCAAGTGTCCAGCATGCCAATGAAAGGGGAATATTTACACAGTTAGTCCTTTCCAACTGTATTAGATACTTTGTTTTGCTTTCTTTTGGTTTTGTTTTGATCCCTTTACAGTGGTTGAGCAGCCATGCTCTGGCTTGAGTTTATTGAACAGATCACTGTTACTGTGATAGGGCCATCTTCCATCTGCAGTTGTATGCAGTGCTTTGCCTGCGCTCTCTCTAGTTGAATTGGGTGCAATGCCAGTCCACCTTGCTAAAATGGCATAAAGCTAACTGAGCAGAGAAGATGGGAGACAATGAGACTTTTTCCTAGCAAGCTGTTAATTTGGCTCAACTGAAACTATTCAGCTGTGCTTGTGGACTGGGTTTGAGAAGCTAGTGAACTGTCATCATTACACGTAATTGTCAAACATTGGCAGCCTATTTCTCAAAACACTTCTTTACTGACTGAAGCAGATCTATTTTCTGGCACTCTGTGCCAGATGTAGAGGGAGAACTGAAAACAGAAGCACCACTGGCAGTAAGGAGGCTGGAATAGATGGGTTGAAATTTAAACAATTTTTCCATGCCTGTGCAGGCTAAACTACTAGTTAAGGTAACTTTCCTGTCAGGAATAGTGAAACTGGAAGATTATGTTTGAAGGAACTAATTCAGGGAATAAACTACTTCATCAGCACCTGCCACAGACTCTGATTCTATGCAACCTAGCATTAAAAGCTGCAATGCCAGCATATTCAACTTCACAAGAGAGCTTAAACATCTTTCATAAACCTTTTCTACTAGCATGGATTTATTCTGCCTACTACCTATTTATTGGGCTGTCCTCAGTACAAATTGTAAGGCTTTAACTGTCCTCAATTCTTTTAATATCCGCTAGTGTTGTTTGCGGTGCTGTGATGATCTGTGTTGTAAAGGTTACTAAGTAATTTATTCACATCTGTATAAGTCAGGCTCTTCTGAGGTAAGGAGTAACAGGTCAAATTTTATAACTTCATACATGTAAACAATATGGTATTTCAGCCCTGTGTGTGACCACAAAGTTGTAACTTGCAATTATTGGCATCTCTTAACATAGATCCAGAGGTACACATTCAGAACCATAATTAATCATATGTACCTATGTGCTGTAGTGTAATATCGGATACCTTCTAGCTGTTGTATTACTCTATATTTTTGTAAAACACAGATTGGTAAAAAATAAAAAAAAGAAAAAAATCTCATGTATGCTAATTATACTACCTAAATCTCAGCTTTAAGAATTTTCAGTGACTGTGTGGAAGTATTGCATTGACACAGATTTATTTGAGATTTAAGTTTTGTCTGTTCTTAAACTTTTCATTCTCTTTTTTGCCTGTAAAGTTTAAAATAAATGGTAAGATTTTGAATGTAATGAATAACATTCAATTATTTAGTCAATTATTTAGTCAATTATTTAGTCAATTATAGACAATGTTTGCTATGAGATTTTTAACTTTTGTTAAAAATTCAGGATTCTCTTTCCTTTAAGTAATGAAACCTCACGTGAGCCCCCTTTTCACTAGACTTCCAGAGGAAGAAGAGTGCTTACTTCACTGCTGAAGTGTGCTAACACAAAACCAAGGCCTTTTCTGCTCCTCACTCCTCCTGACCAGGCTGGGGGTGCACAAGAAGTTGGGAGGGGACACAGTCGGGACAGCTGGCCCCAACTGCCCAGAGGGATATCCCATGCCATACGGCATCATGCTTAGCATATAAAGCTGGATGGAGGATGGGGAAGTTGGCAGTGCTGCCATTGCTTGGGTACTGCCTGGGCATTACTTTGCTGGTAGTGAGGAATTGGGGTTTTTGTTTGGTTTTTCTCCTTTGTATTATTATTATTATTACTACTTTAACTCAACCTATGAAATTTCACACCTTTACCCTTTTGGTTCTCTCCCCCATTCCACTGGGGATAAGTGATGAAGCAGATCTGTCGTGCTGAACTGCCTATTGGGGTTAAACCACAACTGGCATTATTACTGAGATTCAGTAATATTCTGGAAAAATAATATAGAACAAAAATATCTTGTGATATCTAATTATCGTTAAAATGTTTTATCTGTGTATGGCCACAGTTTGCACAGTGGTTATTGTTTTAAAATGAGCTCTTTGTGGGAACTTGACTGATGGTCAAAGACAGGCTATTAAGCCGGATGAACCATTTGTCTTATCCAGAATGCCAATTCCAGTGAAAAGTGCCTGCACTTGTGTGCTGGTACTGAAATTCCATAGAGATGGAAATTACAAAAATAGTAACATTAAACCACTTTGTACAAATCACTTGATGTTCTGCCTCAGTGTTACAAATAAGAAGACCATAAAAGCAAGACTTCGCTGCATGTCATGTAGTTGAATCTTTCTGGGCAAATAAACTCAGGGAAGAGCAACTCTGCTGGTAACATATGAAATTAGGATGTCTGCTTTCATGTTTCCACTATTTTTTTTTTGTGGTTTTATTTTTTTATCTATTAAAAAATATTTGAGGAATATTTTAAAATATGATCTAATATTCTGTTTAAAATTTATTGAATGTGCCTAGCATTCAAAGGGTATAAGCTTATTTTTGCTAGTTCATCTCATTCTAATCCAAATTGAGTATTATTATGGTGTGTTTTGGTGTAATTTTTAGCAGTCTTTGTCGATTCCAGGTTTTTGCTGCATTAATTGCAATGTTCCTATTCATACACTACCATTCCTTCTTCCCACATGATATCAAAATGAAGGTTAATTTTGTACCAGATGAGTGAGACTAGTAACATAAAGGTGACTGTAGCTGACTCCTACATTTTCATTTTTATCATATTTAAGATGGTATTTATAGAATGAATGAAGAGATCCAATTAATTGTACCTCCTGTTGATGCTGCACAAGATTTTCTCTTTCAACACTTCATCCTTCTTTCTGCCTTTTTTAGGATTTGTCATAGCTAATATAGCTATATATTTTTATCTCAGTGTGGGAAGAGTTGAAAGACATACTCAGAAGGCATACTCAGGACTTAACCCTGCAAGTGCCGTCAGCTTGTAGATGCGTGGGTGTCTGCTTCCAAGTACGCTCAGAATTGTCTCCCTTCCTGATGCACATGCTGGATTTCTGATACGATTCCAGAGCAATCACTGCATCCTGGTCAGAATGGGAGGAGTAGCTTTTGGCTTTCTCCCCCTAGGGCAGGCTGTCTGCATCTGCATCGTGGTGCAATGTTCAGAGGGAACTAGTAGTCTTCTGCAGGCCTTTCCACAGCCTTTTTACATAGACAGCACAAATGTCACTCCTCTGCTGTGCTTGCATCCTGTGATTGTGCCAGTTCTTACTGTGTACCTTGAGATGGAGAAAGGGGTTTTTTTTCATCATCATCATCACATCAAGCTGCCCAGCCACATCTCTTCTGGTAGTCAGGGTCATTCCTGCAGTCAGGGTTCCCCTTTCTTTAAGAGCTGTGATAGTCTACGCTGACTATTTCCTAGCACCTTGAAGTCTATCTTTGCATGTGAGACATCTGAACAGTTTTGAAAGGTTCTTGAATAATGGAAACCCATTTTTTGTTTGTCCAAGAGAAAAAGAGAAATACATGCAGTATACCCCCTACCTGCTACTATAGCATGTTACCAGAGAGGTGTGTTATGGGGGTATGCCAGGCAAAAGGCTTGAAAGGATCACATTGGACTATTGGACCAAGTGGAGGGAGACTTCATACTCAAACAGTGTCCTACAGCTCTTTAGCAACTGAACAGATTCTAGGTTTTATCTAAGAGGGAGCCTTGTTATTTTGCTTCAAAGGCTATTCCAGAAATAATCAAGCATGTACAGGGAATGAATCCTGATGAAGAGATTTTGGAGCAAACCAGGTCATGATTCAAACTGATAGCGTAGGTGCACTCAAAATCTCCTTACATGTTAAGTGGGGAGTCTTAGTCTGTAACTCAGCTGTAGATTCTACTGGATGGCAAAAGTCCCAAGTCCATCATTCTAGATTCAGTTCTGCAACATAAGAGCTAGAGGAATTTGTCAACTTTGGCTAAACAGAATATTTTCGCTTAGTCACATTTTAGAAGGTATCAGCTCCATTTTTACTAAAGGTTTAAAAAATCAGGCCCTGAAAGAATTTAAACTGAGCAGTTAAACATTGGCAAAGTTTATAAGCATTTGAAACTAGAACCTTATAATAGGAAGTGTTAGGCAAACTTGACTACAGATTTCTCTTCCATCTGTATTTATACCCTGCTGTGTACTGACTGTCTGCTATGCCTGTACCACACTGCCCCAAAGTTAACTTCGTCTGCATCTTGTGTTCAGTGCTTTCATTTTAAACAATCTGCATAGGTATAAGTTGTATTTATATTTATATCATCATTTCTTCAGCATGTTAGGATTTCTTTTGAACAGAAGGTGGGTAAATAGAAGTACTGAGAGACAATAACATCAGAAGGCAATTGCTAAGAAGCAAGAACCAAGGCCTTTGAACAGATTTTTTTTAATTCTGCCTTCCACAGAAGCATGACACATAATCTTTATACTTGATGCATTCCCTTTGTGAAGAGGTTCAGGTTTTTATAACTTTATGCTCTGTTTTGCTGACAACAGTTTTTTCTGTCCATAAAAATGGCATTTATTGATGTGAGCAGAGCTGATTAATCACAGCCATTCTCATAGATTTTAATTTTCACAAAACTGCTCATGTCTCCAGCATGCTCTATGTCTCTGGTTGTGTGTTTATTGCTATCCTACATGCTTCCTTCCAGCTTTATCAGAAGACGTTCTGTTTGTACATTTCTTGGCTATTTTAGAGAAGTGTTCTGTATACATGTAACATTGATTCAACAATCACTTGTGAGAGCTTTTTTTTCCTTCCTTTCACAGGGGCTGCCAGGATATTCTCATGAGCAGCCCCTTGCCTGTCTTGTGTATTTTAATTTATAGAACAAATGACCAGATTACTTCATGGACTCCTCTTTTTTTTTTGTTTCAGAGAAAGAATTAGCAGGCATTTTAGCTAAAGTTAATTGTTTTTCAATATATATTGAAATGGAAAATCCCTGTTATTAGCATATAAAAAGAAGCAGATTGGTAACTGCCTGTTTTTAATTCCTGTGACACTTTAAATTTAAAGCTACTTGATACATGTGAAGAAAATAATTATAATAAGGTAAATAAAGTGTGTAAACAAGTAAGGCAAGATATATATTAGACATCTAAATAAAGGATTCTTTACGTGCTTTTATGTATAAATCCTATTCCTCACCCCACTTAAAGTGGATTTTTGCAATTTATTTCAGTAAACTGGATTTGAATTTTAGTTCTGCATAATATCTTAAGGCATTTTCTATCTATGTAAAGTGTTAGAAACTAGGTGAGCTAGAGCTAATCTCTTTTTTTTTTTTTAAATTTACTTGTATTATGGAACCAAACGTAGATTTGTTCCTAAAACTGAAGTATCCTGGCTCTGTATATGAAATGTTAGTAAGAAAATGTCCTTTTCACAGAACGGTCTGGTTTCTGCTACTTCCCTAATGGTGTGCTTCATAAACAGTATTTTTTTATTAAATGCTACATTAACTATATGCATAAGCTGTGGGCTTGAAGCCAGAATGACAGAAAAATGATCAAAAGTTGTGCAATTATCAAGAAAATTTACTATGTAAGCATTACGTATGAGATGCAAAGGCTCAGTATTCACTTGGATGAGTGTGGTAAACCTTTGACTGTATGTTTCCAGGCTACTCAGCTGTATATAGGTCCTACGTTATTGAGTCTGAAGAGGTAAAGTTGATCATTGGTGATATTGATCATTGCTTTCCTGTGCATGCTGTTGGCATACTATATCCAGCTAGCCTAACAGGCTGTTGTAGGCTTAAGTAAACCTTGAATATATATGATACAGCAAGCATATTCAAGATCCTCTTAGCAAACTTTTTGATTATACTGTAACTGTTACAGAGGAAGTGGATTTTTGAGAGGTGGTAAATTCAGTTGCTTTTTGACTTTATATAGTCTAACATTAATTGCTACTGGTAAACACTGATGGCTAAGAAAAATGTCTTAGAAAAACACTGGGGAAATACTCTGTGAGCTCAGCAAAGGACTGGGGTTTGGAAGATCTGGATTCTATTCTTAATTTGACCATTGCATTGCAGCGTGATTTTGGCAAGTTAACCTCTGGGTTTCTCTTTCTTTTTCACGTTTTCTCTCTCTTTACTGCAATTTGTATCTACAGTAAGAGAATAAGAGGAAGGCAGACTTGACTGGGGTTCTATAACAATAAGAAGTAATATTAAATACAAAGTAAGTTTCAGTCATTCTATTGAAGGATAATTGTAATGGGTTTGTATGGCTATATGGTGGTACAGATGTAAACTATGTATTCAGGTATCTTTAATCTAAAGGATTGAATCCTGGCAGAGATCTGTCTTTAGCATGCGTCTTCATGTTTTGGACTAAGTTTTGAGATGTTATACTTGAGGACATGGTCTAGAGGTGCACTAGGCAGGGTTAGGCTGTGGTTGGACTCGATGATCTTCCAACCCAAGTGATTCTATGATTCTATAAAAGTTAGACTTGAAGATAATGTCCATGGATGTCATGGAAGTAATACAGATCTATGTGTCAAAATTCTGACTCAAAAACTCTATGACCTACAACTAAATGTCTGCACCTTTTTTACACTTATAATTCCATTTCATGCCTGCTACATTTTCAAAAACATTCTCATTAAAACCACTTTTATATGGTACTGACCTTGTGTTTGAAAATGACTGATTAATTATTTCTCAGATGGCTATTGCTAGGCTTACTCCAAATATATCTGGATGGTATTTTGATTTTCAAAGGAAAAGTGCTTCTACATTATGACAATTTTGCTGTCAGATTCCAGGTGATATAGGCAGCCTGTGGGTCTTGTTTGAAACTGTGCTAATTTCAATTGGGTTCCATGAAAATATAAGTGTGACTGTTCAGTAAACATGAAAAAACTATAGTAAATCAAAAGCTTATGGACACCACTGAACATGCTAAGTTTTGTTGAAAACAGTAGCTGCCAGCCTTCTATAGGCTTCCTGCAAAAGGGAGTTAGAATGAATTTTTATCAATTTCTTAATGCTTTTTTGACAATACAGATACTATGCATCTATACGGTATGTTTGTATCACTGCTGAAATTTCTTGTGCAATGAGCATACAAAAGAATAACACATCATGTCCTTCATGCCAAGCTTTGTGAAAGCACTAGTCTGTCTCATTATGTTGTTTTTTTGCTTCCCATTCATCTTGGGTTGATTTTCTTCTCTTTGTTTTGTTTTTGTTTTTAAAGTTAATTTAGTAATGGAAAAAACCCCACCTGATAGACACTAATGGAAACTAACCATTGAACAAGTGTAGCATGTGCTAAGTCGCACTTGGGTTCCAAACTTGTTTTGAAGGGCTGAGCTTTTAGATATACAAGGATAACCAAGTCTTCTGGCCTACTCAACCCTGAGTTTGAAAACTGCATGCCACTTTTGTTAACCAGATTGTACAGAAAAAGCTAGAATATGACTGGTCATTACATACTGGCTATTGAATACCCGTCAAATAGTAACTTTCAGTTACAATCAACATGATGCAGATCTGAAGCACTTGCTTTGAGATGCAAAGCTGTGTATCCCATTACAAGTCACTTGAGCTGTTCAGTGTCCATCTGCTGATTTGAGAAGAAAACATCATTAATAATGTATTCATGGATTGTGTTCTGGCTTTTATGTCACTATGCCAGCATGAGCTATCTCGGCATTATATAGCTTCTGAGCTCTAACATTTCCTTAGTAGTCATGGCAAGTTGCTTGGTATTTTCTGGTTATGGGGATAAAAGACATTAAAACATATGACATGACATTAAAATTGGGCCATGAGTATAACGTATCTTACTTTTTGCCCAAGACTCTTCACTGTATTAATATATTTTATCTCTGCTTCAAAATACTTTTCCAAAAGAGGGAGTCTTAGCAAAAAAGAGTAACTTCTATCATAGTTTATTACAACTGACACAACTACACTAATCTAGTGCTTGCTAATATAAATCACTTAATGCTATGAAACGAGTAAGGTAATGTTTTGGACTGAGGGAGCTGAATGCTGACATAAATTGGTGCAGCTCTGTCAAAGTCACTGAAAATGTCAGAAGAGTGGCCAAAAATACTTAGAGAATTTTATTTGGTTTGGACCGTGTTTTAGCATTTTTAATTAACAGTTCTATCAGACACAATAAAATCATTACATTAGACCTTAAGCCATTCAAACCCATAACTTATGGTCTTTATCATTTGGGTGAATTGTTGTTTTTTTTTAAAAGGTTGAACAATATGATCTGAAAAGTTGTCAGAATGAATGCCTGCAGCTAAAATGCGACAGTATTAGCTGTTAAGGTCTTAATGTCTCTGAAAGTCTTGCTTTTTTGAAGTATTGATCTTTTTCTTTTCCTTAGAATGGGCAGTTTATATGCACTGGGAAAATAATTATGTGCCTGGAGAAAAGGGCATGCAGGCTTTGTCCTTGATCCAAGACATTTGTAGAATAAAAGTTGGTTTTATTTTGCGATTTTTAAAAATTTGTGGGTTTTTAATATCAGGTAGTATCGCTGGCCTAAACACCCAAAGGCTTGGCTGTTTATCTCTGATACAGGTCTCTGCAGTTTTTACGCCTTTGTGGCTTCAAGATTGTGTTACTGCAGTACGCAGGAACCGAGGAGCTATAGCTATGGTAACCAATGCCTGGTAGGTAACTGACAGCATGAATTACAGCATCTCTAAGGATTTGCTGCAAACTGATCTCCCTGCTGATCTGACTGCTCTTTTTTCTTTTTTTTACCTTCAGGACAAGGACCAGCATCAAGGCCTTTTCTGTTTTAGTGTTCATCCTTGTGTAAAAAACTCTGGAATTTACATAGATAAACAGGTACAGATGGATCTTAAACTGGTTTAGGAGCAGATTTTTTTTCAGTCATACTTCAGTGTAATTCTTCCAGTGAGACAAGCTATGTTTCGTTTTTGCTGGTATCAGTATTGCTACGTCTCCTGTAGCACTTAGACCAACATAACTAGCTCATTCAGAAAAGGCTATTTTCCACAACCCTGACTGACTTAGTGGTGTAAGTAAAGCCTGCAGTTCAACTCAACCTCAGATATAGCCTTTGTATTAAGGATGAGGTGAGGTATAAATGTTCTTGGTTTTATTATTTTATTCTTTTCAGAATGTCTGAATTAGGAAAGCAGGTGCAGTCCTGACATTAAAAATTCAGGTTCGCCGCAGTCACTGGCAATTGGAGTACATGATTCATAGATGTATCGCAACAGCCAAGAGATTGAAAGGTAAAATATAGGAGAAAATAATCTAGGTTCTTGCTTTCCTTAATACCTCTGCAACTTACTGATTAAATTTTAAGAAAAATTCAACTCATACTGCTGATTAATGTGTGAGTGGTCATGCTCCAGAACGTGAAATTCAGTTTCAGGTCTTCTTTCAAAAATAAATAAAACCCAAACCAGACTTTATAAAAGTTAAAAATATTCCATAGATCAGAGTTTAATGTCTTTGTTGACAATGTATCTGGACTGCTTTTTATGAAAGCTCTTGGCCAGTTCTGTAAAGATCATCTCCCAATATTTATCTATTCACAGTTGCTTAATAATGTACATTTAAAACAAAACTGAATGTGCCTTGGCACTTATGCCTTCAGCCAAGTATCTTGTTAGTGCAAATATAATAATATTATGTAATAATAATAACAGTGACTTAATTGAGCAATCCAGGGCACATGTTCTGACATTATAAGAGCTTATTTAATTGCATATAAAGGTTTCAGAGAAAATGAAATTAATTTGTAAGAAAATGAGAACTACAACTTAAAACAAGTTTAAGCAGAAAAAAACCCATGTGCATGAAGCTCTTCATAGTTTAGAAGATCTGTTAGATTTTATGGATTTCTTTAGACTGTGGAGATAACACAAAAAATTTTATTATTTAAATATAATCTGGAAACAGTAAACTTATTAACACAGGTTGCTACAAAACTCTCCTAAAACGGGAGTAAAATACATTTCTAAAAACAACTACAGTAGGTGATTTTTATCTCTACAACTGTAAGGCATGAAGAAGTTCACAAGGAAAAAAATCCCTTTAAAATGTTATTGGAGTTTGCTGGATTCAAAACTACTCAGATTCACTTCATTTTAAATTAAGATGACCAAATGAAATTTAATAGAGTTACAATCCTAACTGAATTGAAGTGAGCATATATGAGTGTGGCCTGATCTGGTTCCCAGTAGACTGTCAATCAACTTTCAAGTCTGATACCTCTAACTCTCCCCAATAGCTTCACTTTTCATCAAGAAAATGAAATTAATGCTACAAAGAAATGAGAACATTCTAAAAAAGTCAAAACAAAAATACCTGCAATAATGCAGAATCCAATAGACATTTAATCCAGATGTATTTTGAACCCTTTGGGAAGGTAGGCTTCTCCAAGAGACCTTTTCTGTTGTATGTGACACTTGTCAAAAGGATCTATGCCTGCTTTTGGAGTCTGTATTTCTGTAATTAATTTTAAAACTCAGTAAAAAATGAATTGTTTCCATCTGATTGCTATATTATTTACAGCAGAAATTTATGGACTTTTAAGCAAAGAAGCACTTTTTCTAGATTCTGATTACGAAGAACTTTAATTTGAAGCATCTTTGGTGCCACACATTGCTGGGCAGTGACTTCCTGCACTTTGTGCTGAGCATGACCTGCTTGACCATAGAGAGCTAAAATGGCAGGAAACTCACTAAAGCATGTGCTGAAAGGATCAGTACAGAGCAAGAGAGAATGCAGGACGAGAGAGCAGAGATGTGGAAGGCAGTACTTAAACCAGCTTAGCTTGCCATGATCTGCATCGCATTTAACAGACATCTCAGACCATGTATTTATGGCACTACTGCAGTAAAATGCAGTTATCTGCTGTATGGCAGACCACTGCACAAGGATTGTCTCCTTCCAAGAGACTCCCAGGTAGCACTTTAAGCCTGAGGAAAATGAATTTCACTTTCACTTGAAAACAAATAGCATATTAAATATTATTAAATACAAACTAATTTTGCCCTGTGATTTTTGCCTCTCATTTTCATTTCTAAAAAGGCTTTAGGCTTTGTCAGGCAAAACAAATCCTTTATTGAAATATAAATGTTCTCTTTTTTTGGCTTTAGAAAATAAGCAATTTGAACTTTAAAGTGATTTCATGCATTAATATTCTGAGTGTGGGTGCATAGTAATATGACAACACTATCCTCTAGTGGCAGTACGTGTTAACACTAGTCGCAATCTCCGTCAATGTGAATTGGTTTATGTGTGGTGAAAAGATGTTATGTTGGCCACATTATTATTATTTATAAATCCAGAGTTTTGATTTACATAACATAATATGGAATAATTAACCAAGTGATGCATACAATTGGATGATAGCATATGAGTCAAACAGCTGCACTATGTATATTTTTATGTGACTACAAAACAGGGTATATCTATGATTTCTTGTGATTTTTGAGTTCCAACTAATGTAGTTGTATTCTGCTATGGTAGCTTTTTCATAGGTATGGCCTTTGACAAGGCAGGATCACCAGGTGTATTTAGTCTACTCTTGAAATCTGGCATTAAAGATTCTCATGGTAAAAGTGTCTCTAGACACTGGTATCAACAAGGACAAAAAATATCCCTAATATCTCTTTTTCAGTTTCAAATTTCAAAAATCCAGTGTACAGCTTAAGGGAAAATAAGGAAAGTCAAAATTCTGTGTAAGAAAATAAACTCTGAGGTTTCAATTTATCAGTTTTACAAACTTACCCACTAATAGAGCCAGTCTGGACTGAATGTGTACTTGTTTACTGTGAAGATAGGTGTTGCAAAAAATTTAAATTTCTCACTCATCTTCTAAAAATGTTCCTGCTCTGGAAGTTTGGAAATTTATCTAACTATGTATCAAATTCAATGAGAGTTATCTTTTTGGTGGTTTCAGGTTTTTTGTTTTGTTTTGTTTTGTTTTTTTAATATTCTGACACATTTTGGAGATATTTTATGTAAATAATGTATTTTGGGAATAAAGAGGTTATGAAGCTTCCCATTCACACATGCCCCATATAAATCCAAGGGAAAGTGGAAGGGGGAAGCAGGAAGCAGAGAAGGCCCAGGTAAAGACGCCTGTCTAGCTTTTCAGTGCTTTCATTTCCTTTTTCCATTGTACAGACAGTTAGCAAATACATCCTAAGAAATGAAAGTTACACCTCTTAAATGTTATCACTGAATGCACCATAAAATACAACCAGTGGATACTAAAGAGGTTATATTGACATTGATGCATATTACAGAATTCATAAATGTTACTTGTACTTTATACACTTTAATCCACAAGTGTGTTTGTTCCTATTGTGCCAATTTTTCTGGTATCTGTGCAAAGAATTCAAGGAAATTAAGAAATTTTCTTAATTTCCATGTGAATTGTCCTTTAAAATGAAAAGCAAAAGGAAACTAATAAAAGCATCTTTTTCCTAGCATTCAATTAATATTGCAAAATATTTGCATTACTTTTTTTTTCTCTTTGGTCTGTGCTTGGACCAAAGGAGAGACTTGATACGGACAGTTCATGTGCACAGAGGGAAGTCATTGTCTTGTTGTCTGTGTTCCACAATCCCCTCAAGCAGTGTTTGCTATAATGGTATAAACTGCAGTGGTAAACTACCATGTGAAAACATAAAATTTGTGAAAACATAATTGTAGCCACAGAACAATAATTAGTCAAGAAACAATTCTCTTGAGTGAGACAACAACTATTTTTAAAGTGCCAATAAAAACTGTTAGTAGTATAAGTAGTCACTAAGGGTCAGAAGTAACTATGCAATGAACAATGTTATTTTAAAAATGTCACGTAAAAGTCCAGATGTTCTTATACTTGGAATATGTTATTCAGGGACTTGTGGTGAGTTATGGAGCCTTTTGCTTCTGATTCATCAGTTTAATTCTAGTTCCCATTGCTAGTGACAAAATATTATACAATGGGACTGTGTTTCATTAATTAACCATACATGTCCAGTCGCCCAGGACACCAACTGTTAATTTTGTTGGCAATGTTTATTACCAATGATTGAATGCCCAGTGAAGCTTGAATTGTGTTTTCTCCTCTAATTCTTCTCTGAAAGTTGAGTATTGTCAATGTGAAATACAGAGAGGTCTCAGAATTTCTGCCTCTGCTATGGGTGTTCTGCAGATCAATAAAGAAATGGAGAATAATGTTGAGGAAAAATAATACCCACATGTCCTGAGGGAAATGCTTGTGAGGATCTGTGAATGGGAACTGCTAGTAACAGGCTGCAGTCTGTTTTTGTGAAGACAGGGCCTACATCATAGGTGATCAAAGTAATGTTCTTTGTCTCTTAAACTACAGTAAAATAAGGCTGTGATGAAGGAGGGAATAAACTTTGATCTTAGCTCCTCTCTTCAATAGTCAGTAACACCAGGTGAATCTGTCTCCTGTTTCTATCTCCACTTCTGTGTTTCTAGATTCTGCTTGCTAGAACTAACAGCTTGAGGTCATAAGAAGGTGGATTTTACTGTTTTATGGGATGTTATGTGTTTTAGTGTTCCTGTTGACTAAACGCTAATTAATTTTATATTATGTTACTGAAAAACACATACTAACTTGATGATTCTGTCAGTGCTTTTTGCAGTTATGCTTGCTTTGTATATATTTTGTCTTGAGAAGGGAACCTTTTTTAATTTTCTTTAGAAAAATACTGTTTATGTAGTAAGCACTAAAATAAAGCAAATACTAATTGTGATTTGCAGTTTCACATGTTCGTAATTGAAAGAATGTTGCCTTAAATATAAATAGAGGAAGTTAAGTAAATTATTCTGAAACATTTGAAAGCATTGTATTTGGCTATGAAGCATTATCATCTAATGGCTTATTGCTTAGGATTCCAGTACAGTATTTTTCTCAGTGTTTCATTGAAGTATAGAATAAACATCAAAGGAGCTCTGCAATAAACACAGACTTTCTTATCTATTATAATATTTTCAAAAGGGACTTGACTGCTAACTCTGCAAAAGTAATTAGCAGGACAAATAACACAAGAGGAATAGCCAAAGCTCCTTGGTAATGTCTTTCTCTGCTGACCTACACCACTTCTCTGGGTGACCTGTTCCAGTGCCTCAACACCCACACAGTAAAAATTATCTTCTTTATATCTAATTTAAATCTCCCCTCTTTCAGCTTAAGGCCATTACCCCTTTTCCTATCACTCCATGCCCTGGTAAACAGCCCCTATCCAGCCTTTCTGTGGCCCCTTTAGGCACTGGAAGGCCGCAATAATGTCTCCCTGGGGCCCTTCTCTACTCCAGGCTGAGCAGCCCCAACTCTTTTAGCCTGTCTTCATAGGAGAGGAGAGGTGCTTCAGCCCAGCCCTCTGATCATCTTCATGGACATCCTCTGGACTCCACTCCTCCTCTGGACTTCCCACAGAGCAGTACTCCAGGTGGGGTCTTACAAGAGTGGATCAGAGAGGCAGAATCCCCTCCCTCAACCTGCTGGTCATGCTGGTTTTTGTTGCATCCCAGGACACGTCTTTCTGAGCTGCAAGCATGCATTGACAACTCATGTTGAGCTTCTTATCCACCAACACCCTGAAGTGCTCCTCTGGGCTGATCTCAGACCATTCTCCAGTCAGCCTGTATTTGTGCTTGGGGTTGCCCTGGCCCATGGCAGCGTTCTCTTCTAATAGACATTTGTAAAGAAATGCAAGACAAAGGCAGTCACATTTCTCACAGGTCACTGAAGAGCTGTAGTGTCATAACCAGATAGTAGTTGCATACTAATGATCTGGAGAATACGAACCTGCAATCTAACACAGTCATATTCTGTTTCCATTAATAACCACGTGAATCAGCCCATTACGGTATGATGGCATGCTGCATGCAACGAGTAGAATATTAGTTTCATATAGTAAATATAGTCAATATGCCAATTTACAAAGGCTTCTCTGAATTCAGTTCATTAGGGCAGGTGTTTTTCAGTGTGACTAAGGATATCATCTTGCCTTGAATAAGGCAGCAAACAGAATCCTGTCACATCATCTAAGCAATTGCAAAGGCAAAATGTCTCTGTTTTTCTGGTGGTTGGCTAAAAACACAAGAAATAAAAATTTGGTATGTAACAGAAGACAAAAGAAACAAATACATTGGAGAGATTGATTTGTGAAGGCTGCTTTTTCACTACAGTTCCAGTTATTCCAGTGAGAAGTATCACTGCTCACTCCGCTGACACAGCCCCGTACATCTGGAAGCAATCCGTCTTAAAAAAGGGCTCTGACATCTCAAGTTAGAGAAAACGACCAATAGTATGTGGCAGAGCTATGACAACAAATCTGACAATCTGTCTGCACTGATTTCAGTTACTGTCATGTTAAATTTGACGCAAAACTTTTACTATCAACTCTCTCTTATGTGTATTACTGCCTCAGAAAAATACCTGGCAAGTATTAAGAATTCTTTTTAATATAAATTGAATAGACAGATCATCTAAGCATGTGCTGAGAATTTATTTGAATTGAATAGGATACATAAGAGCCTTAAAAAAATTAACAAGTACAATGAAATGTAGCTGTTAAATTGTCTTTGTAATGTAGAGCTACAGGGAGCAGAATCCTCTGCTGAGTTAGACTCTTTGTCAACTGATTAATCTTTCTAGAATAAAAGAGCCTTGTGATTTCCCATAATATGAAGTCAGAAAAAGATGTGTTTTCTAAGAAAAGCTAGAGACAAGAAATTTTTAAACCAGAGCTGTGTTTGATGTGATGGTATTGTTTTCAGATCAATTTATTTGCTATAATTTTTTAAAATTAAACTGGTTTCAATGTGCACCATCATGTAATTTGCAAGGAAAAAAACCCCCACATAATTTTTTCACTTTGCAATCTTTTAAAGAAGTGTTCCTAGAAGTAGTATAAATCAGAATTTGGCTTGTGAAAGCTATGTCCCTCCTTCTCATTTTTTAAAGAATAATATATACTGTCAGTAGTATGAAATGACAAAACTACTGGTATGTTAACAAGTAGAACAGACATCCAGAACATGGCCACTTAAATAAATCATTAGTTGCTCATTTGGGACTATGTAAGAGAATAAGAACTCACCATCCTGCAAAAGGAAAATCATTCATAATCTGGCTCTGGGAGCAAATCACTATTAAATTTCATGCCTTATGTTTTAAGCTGAGAACCTTTAGAGGTGTCGGGGGAAGTTGTTTCTTCAAGTGGTAAATGACACAATTTGTAGATGCATGTTTCTTTGCTGACTTTCTCAGAAATAGGAGTTGCCAACTGCAGCTGGAAGGACATGGTACTAAAGTAAATAATTTTGGGATGGGAGATCTTGTTTTTATATTTTAATAAGTTAACAAATCAAACAGATGTGAAATAATAATAAAAAAATATCCTAAATTAAGAGTTGTAAATGTTTTGGTCAAAATATTGTGTAACAAAAGTACTACCAGACAGAGGAGTCACACAGCTTTTCCAGGGAGTGCCTTTTTCTGTATTTGAGTAGCTCTCTCCTGGGAAACAGTGCTACAAAAATTTCTGGAAACAGAGTCTGACAGGACTGAATGCTTTAAAAATAATAAATTTTGCTGAAACCAAATAGTGCTGTAGTGTTATAATAGTCTAAAATAATATTAATTCTTAAATTTTCTGGGTAATTATGTCAGTCCCTGTTCTCTTCAGGGAAAAATACCTATTCTTCATTGACCTGTCTTTAAAAAACAGTCATTAAATTCTACATACTTCTTTCCACTTGGAGAATACAAACTTGTGCATAGAGGAATTAGCAGTGTTAGTCAGATGTTGTAATTTCAAGAATATTTAACTAAGTTATAATCCTTCATGGTGTGTGTGTGTGTTTGCTTGGTTAATTAGGTTCTAAATCAAACTCAGTGCTACTAATTTTTTTTACCAGCTTAAACCCCACAGGATTCTACAGTCTAACCGTTCTTACATAAAATGTCCATTGTTTATAATATCACTTCTCTAAGTAATTTACTACTCAAAAGAAATAAGTAGATGTAAGTTAAATAGATACTTTGAGAAACATGTCAGGCAATGAGTTTGTTACTGATCACATTTCTTTTGAGGAATGAAAAGCCTGAGTCCATAATGTCATTCTGTCTGTGTAATGACAACACTCCCCAGTTTCTTCATTACCTTTCACACTGTTTCCTATGCCTGGACCCACGCACTGTGAAATCATTTCACCCTCAGAAGTGTCTCAGACCATTTTCTTGCCAAACAAATGTTTTTAGCACCTTACATTCTGTTCTTTAAAAGTATCAAAGAGGTTGAGCTACTAAGCCAAATTCCCCTCAGGATTTGAGAATGTGACTCTGTAATCTTGTGTAAAGAGGCATTAACAATATTTTTCACAGTACTCTGCTTTTTCCGTATTCCTGACTAGTCCCTGTTGTGTCTGTCCTTTCACAAGCAGAATTCTCATTAGCATTAACAGTTTTATCAAATCATTAAAAAAAAGGAAAGGAAAGGAAAGGAAAGGAAAGGAAAGGAAAGGAAAGGAAAGGAAAGGAAAGGAAAGGAAAGGAAAGGGAAGGGAAGGGAAGGGAAGGGAAGGGAAGGGAAGAGAAAAGAAAAAGGAAAAGAGAAGAGAAGAGAAAAAAGAAAAGAAAACAAAAGAAAAGAGAAAAGAAAAGAAAAAAGAAAAGAAAAGAAAAGAAAAGAAAAGAAAAGAAAAGAAAAGAAAAGAAAAGAAAAGAAAAGAAAAGAAAAGAAAAGAAAAGAAAAGAAAAGAAAAGAAAAGAAAAGAAAAGAAAAGAAAAGAAAGGAAAAGAAAGGAAAGATTTGTGCAACAGTGCTTCTGGTTGTTACAGAAACAGCAAAATTTATTTTTATTTACTAATGCATATAAGAGTTGCAGAAAAAAACCCATTGGAATTGTGAATCAGCAATATTTTGTAGTAGGGGATGCCTGGGTAGGGACCAAGGGGAAGATTTTAGGCATCTGGACTTGACTGCTGTAAATACCCAAATACATTCGTAAGAACTGCCCGTGTAAGAGTTGTATGATAAAACCATTGAAATGAGGATTCACAACATGTAGTGACACTGATTTTTGTGGCAAAGGGCCAGCAGGTAGACACTTAGGTCTGTCAGATTCTAAATTCACTTCTGCATCAGCCCTTGCAGCATTACAGAAAGGGAACCACTCGAACTCCTTACCCCAGTTATGAGCTACATGAGGCAGTCCAGCAGCTCAAATTATTTTGCCCATATTCTGTGCTTGCTCCCTGGTTCACAGAATCATAGAAACACAGAATGGTTTGGAATGGAAGAGACGTTAAAAATTGTCCAGTTAGACTGTAACAATTGTTTATACTGGATTCCAGCTCTGTGTAGAGAGGAGTATCCAGTTGTCTTTTTGATGCTCAGGCATTGTAGTGAGAGCAGGCTGGACCAAAAAATATGACCACAAAAGTGTCTTAGAGTAGCTGACTAATTAAAGATGTTTAATAAAATGACTGTTCCATTCAGTTTTATGAGCAGAAGAAAAACACCTGAACAAGGAGTCCAGGATCTGGTCCTTACTGTGATTTCTTTACCCTTTCATTCCTCATCTTCTTTGTTAATTTGGAATACATACAACCAGTCAGCATATGAAGAATAGAGTGCTTTTTAGACTATTAACATTTTCTTTTTGATGAATGTTGATATTTTAACTTCCCTTAATAACTCTTTGACTGCTTAAAACTTTTGTTAATTTGTTTTAAGTGACTTAATATAATTTGAAAGTTATGTAAATAAATGTGTTTAAAAAAAGGGCAGATTAGGTACTTAGGGATATGGTTTAGCATAGGACAGGAATGATTGGACTCAGTGGTCTTAAAGGTCTTTCCCAACCTTGTGTGATTCTGTGATACATAGGAGTTTTTTTCTGTATTACCTTTTAAGTGCTTGAATTTCTTACTGATTTCAGCAAAACACAAATATTTATTCCATTTCAGAAGAATTCTGAAAACTGAGTTTTATCAAGAATTAAGGAAACTCTATAGATAAAAGAATCTAAAAATCCCCAACAACCTAATAACCTTATGTATTCTGGGTATGTGTGCCTACAATTTATATGTCGCTCTGGGGTTTTGTCCCAGGTGTAGTTATTTTTATTCTTATTTTCTTGTGATTGCTTTGAGCTACATTTTTGTGTTTGAGTGTGAAAATAGCCTTTTTTAAGAAACCGATTATATTTGAATGCCATAAAACTACTGACAAATGTATGACTCATCAAAGGTTTTTTTTACATGGTAAGGATTAAAAAGTACATTTGTATTAAAGTGGATCAGTTGCATGTTTTGAGATCAGCAGTACTGCAACAATATTGAATTTGAGAAGAGAGTGCTTAGCATTTTTAGGATTCCTATCACTGATTTATTGGAGGGAATGATCCGTGGAATGTGTTAAAATGCATTTCTGACATAGGATAAGGAAAATTCATTGATTAAAAAGAACTGTTAGACCATTCAGGTTTTCTTTCGTTAGTTTTTGTTAGTTCCAAAACTGTGTAATAAGAATCATTAATAACTGTATTTTAAGTCTTTTAAAACAGATTGTAGAATTCTAGCTCTTAAGATGTTCTTAAAAATAGAAAACGTTGTTGTAGTGCAAAAGGTAGACTTTGAGAAGGTAGTGTTTATACAATATATTGCAACTTTTTAAGTTCAGTTCCTATTCTGGAGTGTATTTAAGACAATGTAGTGGAATACTGTAATATCATTCCACTTCTGTAATGTATACTTCGGTATACATTATGTATAACTTTTTCTGACAAGCATACAGGAATGATCTACTGTATTTTACTAATATAAAAATATGTCCTGATTTCCTAATGCATTAATACTAATGAAACAGTAGAAACAGGTTATAGTGCAAAAACCAATAGTGAGGCTACTGGTAAGCAATTTCTAGTGCCAAATTTTTAGAAAAAGAGATAATTCTAAGACAGAAATTTGTAAAATGTTCAATTTATGCACTAACAATGGGTAATGTTCTCAATTTCTAAGAATCTATTTGCTAATAAGCTATCTCATGAGACTTGTTAAATAAGGAGTCAGGAAGTAGTATTCAGCATTTTTGATTTATTTAGTGCCAATAGTGCAAGAATGTGTAAGCACTTAACTAATATTAATAAAGTAAACATCTGATTATTCTGATAAGAATATTATATCTGTTTTATAGATGACTAAAGAGAGGCCTAGAAAGGAGATATGTCAGTCAGGCACTACACAGAACATCTGTTAAAGATGCATGACAAATAATACAGTAGGTGTGCCCTTGCCTGTCTCGATAACTGCTTTTTTACCATGGCTACTGTCCTGTTTTTCAGAATTATCTTGGTTTCTACAATTGATGATACAGACTGTAGAAACTACATTTAGTAACTTGGGGATATAGACTGTATAGCACTTCAAGGAAAGATGACCATAGGCATCAGTGGTTTTCGGACAGTATTGTTTGTTGCAGAGGAACATTATTAATAGAACTGGCAAAAAGAGAACTAAGCAAGTACAGGGGAGCAAATAAGGATAAAGGGCCACATCCTGCAATGTGCTGAACATGTTTTGAGATGCTGACTGCCTCTAACTCCTGTTGACTCCTGCATGCAAAGAGGGTGGCTTGAAAGAATGTGTGTATGTGCATGTGGGTGAAATCCAGGAACCTTATTTGAACCTGCCTTTGGATTATAGACAAGTACTTTAAGTCAAGACGATAGTCAGATGCTTGGGCTATGAAAGGTACTTAATGCAAGGGAAAAAAAAAAGGAGTATAGCTGCTTTGGTTTTGATCTTGCTCATGTGATAAAAGTTCTAATAGCTTCCGATCCTACTGGCAGGTCCGAAGACCTTCTCTAATTATATTTATATAAAAGTTAATAACTATTTCAGTGTTATTAACAATGACAACATTTGAATTCATTAAAGGTGGGAAATTGGTGGGATTAATTTGCTTCAGCTTTTATTTGCCAAGAGAGCATTTTCCCAGCATTATTCTTTCTCCATATATTTTAGCTTTATAATTATGGATCAAGGCCTAGTCGGCTTTGGTTGTATTAAGTGAATCTTACTGAAATAGAAACGCAGAACGGCATTTTCTGCCAAAAAATGTAACTGGAGAAGTCACTATTGAGTTCAGCATTTTAAATCTGTTTACTCAGTGTGCCTAAATCTTTTTGGAATTTAAAAAAACCCCGCAGCCAAAACAAAACCCGACACATGGGTATGTTTGGCCAGGGGAACATGACAAGTAGTAGAGTTTAAAAGAAATAATGCTGGGAAATAGGTTTAAGAAACATTGTCAATACAGACCAATAAAGGCATTAATGCATTGCCTGAAATAATATGAGGCTCTATGAAATGAAAATTATTCAGAAATTCTGAAAAAACAAAACTTCAAAGACTTACACTCTATATTCATCTGAATCTAAGAATTCCATCTGGTTCTGTATCCTGTCTCTGAAAATTGCTCATATATTTGTGCTTTCAAAAGAAGGTGTAAGAATTTTATAGGAAAGCACTGTGGTTCCTGAACTCTGAATCACAACCCTGCTTCAACTTTTAGTAGCTCTTTCCCATAAAATGGATATAAATAATTATAATAATTGTGAACATCCATTGTATTTATACTATATCTGTTTGAATATTTACATGTAAATTCTTGACCTATTTTATTTGATGTCATTTAGAATATAAAATCAGCCACATGAAATAAGACCAAAGGTCTGTCTAGTTTGGTATTGCCCCTTACCTGCCATGTGAGAATTTTGTCTGGTGAGCCTTATTATTTGCAGAGTAACAAATAAAGGATTTATTCTTCTCTGTTAACTGTCTTAATTGCATTAATGGCATTTTTAGCCATCTTTTGCTTTCAGTCTTCTGGGGTTTTTTGAAGTGAAGCATCTTGGTGTGTTTTGTTCTCTTTTGTGAAGCTGCTCTACAGTTCCCATATCTTTGATACTCTTTCTATAGTTTCATAAAAGCTATAGTTTTTTAGAAACTAAAATTACATTTTTTTTTCTGAGATAGGTAGTCAGAACTTCATAATTCATAGATGTTGGGAACATGGTAGGTTTATGTTGTCTCAGAATTATTTATTTCTCCTTCCCAGTAGTTTATGCTGTTTGCCTTTTTGAATCCTGTTGCATATTGAGCTGTTATTTTCGGAGAACCATCCATAATGACCACCTCTTATTATGATAATAGTTGAGATCATATTTTAAAAATGTTTTTTCCTTACATATTAGGCTGCTTTTATTGATTTTATGCATCTATTATCCATTTTACCTTAGAACCTTAGAATGATTGCATTAGGTTAGACCAAAGGTTACTCTAGGCTGGTTTCCTGTCTCCAACAATGGCTAAAATAAACATTAGAACAGGGCCATCATGTATTGTTACTTTGTCAGAATATTCTCCTCAGCTCCTGCAGTTTGAAGTTCAGGAAATTCCAGAGGCAGAGATACTGTCTTTGTAGGTAATGAATTTTATTTCCTGTTGCTCAGTACAGGATAATTCTGCAATGCAAGCGGTAAATTTTAGATTTGATTGTCCTGACTAATTTTTCTCACCCATAATACTTCCTTCTATTCTGTCCATATGCTATTAGTCTTCATTGGAGTAATTAAGCCAGTTAGTGTCTACATGAACTTAAAAATTTGATGAACACTAAGTTAATTGATCATTCTACTTTTTTGGTCAGATTAAACGTAACTGATGTTTTTTCCACTCCTCTATAAAATCACAAACTGTTTAATTTCCTGCTTTGACATGTTACTAATTTTTTTCACACCGGGTAGAAAGCACTTATTTGAGGAAGAGATGACTGGAATTTGAGCCATCCTTTGACTGTTTAAGCCAAAGAATGCTGCTGCTGAAGCTGTAGAAATTCATGGCTATTCCAAATAACCAGCTGCAACCATTTAAGTGATTCACTACTTTTTGAGGAGATATGATATGAGTACTGATAAAAGCGGGATAAGAACTGATAAGTGTTTTGATTTAAAGTCTTTCTGCTTAACCCTTTATTATGTTCACACAGGGTTTCTGCAAAAATACTGTCCTTAAGCAAATGGTCTTTGACTAAAGATCTGCCTGAAAATATGACAGTCTCTTGTCTAGTGTTAAATGTAGGATTAGATCCTGCATTATTGAAATTAATGAGAATTTCTGCTTTGGCCTCATGTCTAAGGAGCAGGGCCTTGGACACCAGTGTGCAGCTGGGCACTTTGAAAGATAAAAAGTTATCTGGGGTGTTTTGTGTGATTGAGTACAGAGGTAGGAACTCTAGCACTATTGACATTTGCAGCGCTATTTAAGTGCTGACATTGCACAGTTTTAGGGGTGATGCTATGTGCAACCAGAAATAAATGTGTGTTACTATTTCTTTGCAAGTTTTAATCTTTAGGGATGGTACTTTGGTTGTGGCTTACGGAAAGAGCAGATGTGCAGTTTACCTTGTGCAAAGAGAAATCAGCTGCTGTAATTTAGGCTTTGTCCTGGTATTTCCTCATTATCCAGTAATCTCTTTGATGATTAGCAGTTGCAAATTTTCTGTTCTCTCCCCTAAATCTGGCACCTGTGTGAAGGACACAGAACATGTGTCTTATATGTAGACTTGATTATGTTCTGTGAAGGTTATGTCCCATAATCAAGTCTACATGCAGGATACCTTGGTTTTCTCAACCAAAGTGTTTCTCAGGGGTTTTCCCTTTGCTAGTTGTTCAAGATACAAACACCATGCAAAAGGCAGCTAGACTCCCATTTTCTTTTCCCAAATATGTTAAGAAGGCTTTTGTCTTTTCATCTTCTCCTGAACATACCACCAGAGGCATTTCTTGTGCCATTTGGGAAAGTACATAGGTTAATCATGTAGGTGAGGCATTCATAGTAGCAGCAGGGATGTCATACAGCCTGGAGAGGTATTCTGCAAAGGGAAAATACTAGATGTTCACACAGTGCTTGTCTCCTACAGGATCATCTGATGTTTGGCATCATCCACAGAACACAGCAGGACTGTATCCACATTGGCTCATTCTCTGTTGCTTTCTGAATGTTTCTAACCTGGTGGATCTGCTTGTTGCATCTTTTAGATGGTTAACGCTACAGTGCTGTGGTGGTTTACCCTCGACTGGACACCACGTGTCCACCAAACTGCTCTATCAGCCTCCTCCTCAGCAGGAGAGGGAGGGGAGAAAAATAAGATGTCAGAAAAAAAAAACAATCCCAAACTTGTAGGTCAAGATAAAGGCAGTTTAATACAGCAAAAGGCCATATGAGGAAGTGAAGCAAAAGCAAAGTTATTCTCTACTTCCCATCAGCAGATGATGTCCAGCCACTTCCTTGGAAGCAGGGCTTCAGTACGTAGAGTGGTTGCTCCAGAAGACAAGCATCCTAAATAAAGAATGCCACCCCACCTCCTTTCTCTCAGCTTCTTATTACTGAGAAGAAATCATATGGTAGAGAATATGGCAGTTTGGGTCAGCTGTCCTGGCTGTGGCGCCTCCCAAGATCTTGCCCACTCCCAGCCTACTGCTAAGAGGAGGAGAAATGTTGGAGAGACAGCTTTGATGTGTGCTGGTGCTGTTCAGTAATAGCCAAAACCCTGGTATGTTATCAGCACCTTGCTAGATACCAACACACAGCACAGCACTGTGAGGGCTGGTATGGGGAAAATTACCTCTGCCTCAGCCAGACCCAATACAGCTGGCTACCATCTGTGCACATTGCCCGGCCTGTGTAGCTCTACTTCCTGAAATCTCCTCCTTGATATTTAAAATCTCTTTAGGTGTCCCTGTCAGCAGGAGTGTCATTTGTTTGCTACATGGGGATTTAAACCATTCTGCTAGAAGGAATGTTGAGAATATAGGGTTTCATATGATCATTGAAAGAAGAGCTTATGCCAGGGAGTCTAAACTCTTAATGACAGTACCCAGTGTTATGTATGTGCTTTACTTGAAGGGTATCTGCTTCTTAAACTGGCTTATGTGGATCAACCTCCTTTCTCATCAGTCTAAGTGGGCTTGCTTGATTCTCAACACCATTGCAGTACTAGCTGTTTTTCCTAGACACATATTCAAACTGCTTGACAGGTTTATTCTCTGTATTCTTGTGTCCTTATACTTTCTTTTCTCTTTTTAATGGAGACTGGATGATCTCACATCACATCTCATCACATCCACACTACTCCAGACTGTTCTTGATGTGGCAGACATAAGTTCCCATTTTATTGCATTACCTGTTCAACACTGGTGATTTTTGTAGCTACAGAGCACTGGCCCCTTTAGGACATGCAATACTCTGAGAATTTGCTGTCTAATCATTCCTTCATTTTCATTTCCAGAATTAAACTTCACTGTCTTAAGAATTCTTAGACAAGTTCTGTTTGCCAGGAGTCTTCTGTCGCAAAAGGAACAGTGTTTTATTAATTTCTAATATTAGATGGTCTGTGCCTCCACAGTCTTTGAAGGTTGTAAACCTTGGCAATGTGTTGTTCGTTTTACGTCCCTGATTTATGTTTCCTCCCAGCCAGGGAACATGCAAGTGATATAGGATCCCCTTATTTTCTACATTCTGTACTCAGTTTTTGGGTGGAGTATCTGGCTACTGAAGGAGATTATTGGAGTAGCTGGCAGGCTAGGGATTCTGTCTTGGACATATCTAGTGATCCAAGTACTTGAGAGAGGAAGTCAACCAGTATTTCAGAATGAATAAACTGTCTTTTATCAGATTTAATTAATTACTGAAAGGGATAGATGGTAGTGCCCGATGGTAATATTCTATATGATGGCATTACTGTTAACCCTTAGAAAACACTTAGTTCTTCAGGATGCATGATATTCTTGTCTTTTGAATTCATGGACTCTCTATATAATGTCTCTGGTCTAGGCAGTGCTAAGACAAGTACATTAAGTTCCCCATCTAAGCCTCCACAACTTTGCTGCATAGCCGCTGATTACACTTTAATATCACTGTAATCTCAGGCTTTATACAAACTTTAAAGTAACTAGTTTTGATTTTTAGGGGAGATCTAAACATTGTAAGGGTATTTTTTCCAGACAATCCTTGTTTATGGAATGCTGGTCATGATCCAGACTATTTAGCTAGGATTTAGTAAGGTGTCAGTATATATTGCAGAAGATGCTTCTGTACAGAGCTTTCCTAGAAGTATAATCCTCAGAATAATTAATGATTCCAGACTGCTTTGCCTAATAAATTTTAGTATGTGTGTCTTGTAAACAAAAAGCACAATAACTGCATCTTTGGGTGCCATATATTTTTCTTTTACAGAACAGCAGTTTATTCTCATTACTAGACAAGCCTATGACTTGTAGTGATAAACAATTAATCTATTACAAAATACTTATCAGCCCATTGTCTATCAATGATAAACATTGCTCCAACAGGGGAACAGTGTATATAATACAATCTATTATTTAAGGGCTAATTGGGAATGTTAAGTTCTAAGAGGCAATGAAGCCTTCAGAACATGTTGATACTCAGTTTAAATCTGTGGAGTGAAAATAATAATGATTAATTTTAAGAATTAGCCTATGACCATGAGCAGATGGAGCTGGGAATATCCGATTGCTAACAGATATCTATCTTCACATTGGAAAAATACATCAGTATTCACCTCAGTATTTTCTGGAAAAAAAGTTTTGGCTTTTCTTTATTCACTCGAGTCTTTATAAATAGTTTTCTGTATATAATTCCATTTATACTTTGGGTATGAAAATAATCCAAAATTCATTCATAGAGTTTTGTTTTCAAAGTCTGTCTTTCCTTAGGAGGAACAGAAAAGAGAAGTTTTATTTGCTATGTAGCTTCAATTAAAATTTGGCTAGAAGGTTTTTTTTTCATTGGAAATGTTAGTCCGTTTCCATTCCAACTGCAGGCTTACATCCATTCTTTGGGGAAAATAGCAATGAGCCTTCTCTAAATTTCTCAGAAGCTCTTTGAATAAACAGTGATTGTGTGTGATAGGCAGCAACACCATTACAACCTGTTGATGCCAGAAGTTTTTTCTTCTTTTTTAAGAGGGGTTCAATCTCTGCTTCATGGATCCATAAAGCTTTTCCAGATAATGTTTAACAATCACTAAAATATACGTCCATTAATGACATAATATGAGATTCTATGAGAAGGAATTATAGGAAGTTACATTAGAATTTGCTCAGTGTGTTGGTGAGTAGCTAAATAGTGCTCAGATTCTGTCTCTGGTATTGCAGACTGTAAAAAAGCCTTTAGCTTAGGAGACACTGTGTCAATGAAGAGGGAGACCTTGAGCTGCAACTGGGATATATTGTGGGGCTGCCAAAGGGAAAGGGAAGAGTTTTAAGTTCTCTGATAGTCAAAGAGTGCACTGAGTTGGTCTAAGTCCCAGGTATGCTAACTGCCAATGGCTCGGTGGGATGATCCAACAGCCACTGCAAAATCCCGTTTTGTGCCTTTTGGTTGTGCTCAGTGCCTCATCGGTAGTGGATAAACGAGGCAGAGTCCACTATGCTGGGGTTGCACCATGGGAAAAATACTTCTTACTGCATTTTTCCTAGAGAACTGCAGGTGTCACTAAAAATCACGAAGACAAATCCATTCTCTGGAAGCCCGAACACGGGAAATCTGGGGAACTGGTGAAAAAGATTAATCCTTTTCCAGTTGTGGAGTGTGATAAGCCAGTGCAACAGAAAACAAGGGGTGATTTGGGTTTGGTTTTTTTGTTTTGTTTTGTTTGGGGTTTTGGGGGCTTTTTTAATGTTAGATCTGTCTCAGGACTTTATTCATGTCGTCCTTAAAAAGTGCAAATTCTGGCTATAATTGGAGTTAGTAAGTTTTCCAAGTAGTCTCTATGGTAAGAACAGTTTAAGAGGTTCAGTTTCCATCTGTTACCAGATCCATGGCTTGAAGAGCAAAATGGGGTTTTTTTTCCTTAAAATTGGCTTTGTTTCTTGAATTACACTTGTTTGTCACCATGGTCAATATGTGGACGATAAATACATGTCACTGTAAAATATTTTTTCATTATTTTTAAATGCTTCTTCCCGAATAGTTGTAAGACTTCTGATGGTTCTCTCTATAGATTCTCTAAGTGGTGAACTTTGTTTATTTTAATCCTTTCTTTCCATGACTCCTTCAGCTTGGCTTTCCTTATTATTTAGTGACTCCTGCTTTTCTTAGGTCATCTCACAGGGCATATGGACGTATCTGCTTAGTGAAAAAAATACAAAAAATATCTCGAAAAGCATGTTTTGATTGGTATGCTACCAAGCACTCTGGAGAATGGACAATCTTACAATAGTTCTCCATGCACTCTGGATCTTTCAGGATTTTACATTTCATTTTTGACATGGAATAATGTGTTAAATTTCATCCCTGCCTGGGAGATGAAAAGTCTGGGAGTATCTGTCATGGTGTCAAACAGTGTATCCAGAATTTAATAAGACAATTACCTATGGACTGTATTTTTTCTAAAACAATGGAAAATTATTTCTGTTAGCTTTAACACTTTTAACAACCAACAATCATCTCCTCACCTTTCCACCAAAAAGGGGTATCAAAGAAATTGAAGACTTACTTAGGGGGGAAAAGCAGGCAGGGAAGAGAGGAAGAGATGGACAGACAATTTGCATGCAGTGATGTGACTGCCATATCCACTACCAGAGCTGGAGGAAACACTGATCCTTTATACATAGGCAGCTGTCCTGCTGACTCTTTTTCATCCATCAGTTGTCTCCAGTAGCCTCTTCTGAAGGAGTCTATCCTAGGTAGTCTGGTAATGTGCATGGAAAATTAATTCCATAGCTGAGTTCAGCTTCACAGGACAAAAAGGCACTTTTCCAATTAAATTTTCATTATTCCAAAATTCTCTATACATTTTAAAAACATTTTCAGCATGTGTCTGAAGGACTAATACTTTCTAATTTTATTTTGTTTTAAATAATTTTTCTTCAATCATTTGTATTGTTTTAAAACAATAAGTAACATATCACACACATCTGTCTGTCTTTATCACAAAAACCTCTACCCAGAGCTTTCCCACTTCTCTTTTTCACTTTGTCTTTATTGGCTGAAAATCAAACGCCTTCTTGTTTACTTTGGCAGGCTGTTGAAGGTTGTGACTGAGCCCCTCCATTTTCTTTCTCTGTTACATTTACAGTAGTGATCAGAAACATGAGGCTTCCTTTATGTTTTTCTTTGCTGAGGATTCCTGTCAAACACCACTGCAGGCGTAACAGTTCTTGGCACTTGCTGCCAAAATTTCATTATCTGATGCCTGTGTCATATTGTCACTTATTCATTTCAGTTTCTTCTAACAGGGTCATATTGTGCCTTTAACCACATTTTCATTAGCTGTCTTTGACACCTTTCTCTTTCAACTAAACAGCTTTTGAGGTTGAATTGAACCATCAGTAACCTTTACACAGCTTATATTGGTTTTCAGCTTTTTTCTCTGCTGTACTAGATTCTCAGTTTGATGACCTTCTGTGTAAGTTGTGACACTCACTTGCTTTCCAAAAGATATCAGTAGGTTTTGCATCACACTTACTCCAACTGCAACATAGGTTATATTTCTCAGATTCAATATTTGGATTTTGGGTTTATCAGTTTGTCATAATAATGAAACTGGACTGTGGGGGCTTTCTGTATATACTTCATTTCACTATTTGGTTCTTTAAGATTATCACCCTGTTGGGCTTCTAGTGCAACAAAAGAATGAGCAGATTTCATATAGACAGCCTTGACAAAGATATCATGACATGAGAAATTATATCATGGTCTAAAAATCTTTTAAAAATTAAGTCAAAAGATCCAATAAAAGACAAATATGTTCCTCATACATGAATGTTTTTAACTGGTTGACATCTACATTTTGTTCTGTTCACATAATAGTGTTTACAAGTACCAGGTTGTTAAAGAATTCTTTGTGCTGCTTGGAGTATTGGAAAACATTATGTATGTGCTTATGTTCATATGTATAATATGTATAAGTGCTTGGTACATTCTTGCGTTATGTGACAAATATCTATGCATATAATATATAAAAGTAGTAAGACAAATTAAGACTTTATAATTACCTCTCTGGATAAAATGTATCACTGTATGTAGAAATACCATCTAGAGTTACCTTTTACAAACCTGAATGGGTGAGAGGTCCTTGATTGCATGGGCATCAAAAATTTTGCTGACAACTCTCTATATCCCCATCCAGCACCACAAGAATGGGTTGTTGCCTTAGGGAAATACAAAAGAACAAGTGAAAGAGAAAGTCACTTAAAACCAGAATGAGAACAACCACAAAATTTAAAAAGATGAAAAATGAAATATTAACAATTTCATAATAGACTGAAAATCAGATGGAAGTCAAACTGAAGGAAATCATAAGACAGAAATGAAAGCATGCAGAATAACATACATGTGTACGCCGAGATGTATTCAGCAGGAGAAATGCTGTAATTAGTGATCAAAACTTGTAGATTTCTGCCACAAACTGGTATCTGTGAGATTTTGGCCATCTTCCTATGAGAAGGCAAGGCTTTTAGAAAGCGTGGAATTCTCACAGATGAAAAGAGAGCTTAATGTTGGCACACAGATGCTCCATTGGCTTCTTTAGTTGTTGATCTAGAAACATTTCTTATTCCAGTAAAAAAAATATATATGGTAGAGCTGCAGGTTGTGGAGCATCTCCACTTTCTCCTGCAAGAGGAAAGGCTTCAGGAGACTGAGATTTCTTGGGAATGAAGAGCCTTAACAGACGGTTCTTCTTGAGCCTGCCAAGGAGAGGAGGAACAAAACAGCGAATTACTCTGAAGTTCAGTGACATTAGTTTAGTAAAGGGGATGGCAAGGATGTTTTCTTCATATTGCCTTTCAGTTATGAAAAGCAGAGCCTTGGTTGTATTCCTGAATATATTTTTTGTGTCTTTAAGTAATCTTGAAGAGATACAGAAGTTGTGATCAGCAGTGAGCTCCAAGTACTTTTTATAAGCGCTAAGCACGCTGCCTTGCCTACATTCTGCTCTGCTGGCTAGCTTCATTTTGTGCCCTTTTGCTATTAAACAGTTCCAAGTGTCATCCAAGAAATGCTTGCACTTCATTGAGATAAGGTGAGCTTTGAATATAAAGTCCTGTCCTGAGATATATTATGTGCCTGCAAATCCTATTGACCTCACTGGAAATTTGGAATCCTGTGTAGGAGGTTAGAGGACAGCAAGTTCATTTCTATAAACTTGTTGCCATGTTCAATTTTGAGATTAACTCCTGAACTACCCTGCAACACAGTTTATTGTCTAGAATTTCCCCTAGCAGTCCTGTCTTAGTTTATCCCAGAGCCAACATCTGTGTTCTTCCTTTAAATCCTCATTTGAGGGAAACCGGCTGACTTGGCAGGCAGAGTTACTGGGACAAATATAACTGGACCTCAGTGCAATTCCCTCATGGGCAGATGTAGGCTGACATTTTTGCTACTGCTTGGTCTTTGGTGGAAGGTAATCTCTTGCAAGGCCAGGCTGGGTGCTGGTTAGATTATAAAGCTTATATACAGTGGAAAACAATAGGAATACATGAAGCCTGAAAAATGAAGAATCCATCATGGTTTTGCATCTGTGATTTTCCATTGGTTTGGGACATAACCATTTGATTTTGGCTTTGTACCCGTGTTCGTGTCAATAAATAAGATAGCTAAACCTCCAGGGAATTACTGTCCCTTAATCAAGCCCATCATTAAAGTGTGTACACAGAAATGGGCCTAGAGACCAGAGCTCTTGCAAAAACCACAGAAACCAAAAAAGAACATCAAGATTTTAAAAAACATTCCTGTATGACATTTACCAATGTTTATGCAATTCTTAGTCCATCTCTTCCCCTGCTGCTTTCTGCTGATTGAGAGCATAAGGTGCTGTGTTTCCCCTAAGTCAGGAGAAGCTTCTGGAGAAGCTGATAGCAGCAATGCCTTTTTTCACCTTGATTTCATTATAATCTTAATTTTCGTCAAAGGATTCTCTTGGGTGCCCCTCTGGGCTTCAGCAGTCTGCAGAGCCCCGATTAAGCAAGGCTCCCATTTGTTTTTAATAGTCTCAGATTTCACTCTGTGAGTGCCACAGCATGTTTGGAGGGCCTGTGGACATTAAGATTTTAAATCTTTGTCTGAAATGTTTCTGTGATATGTGCATAGAATGTGCATATTTATAGAAATATTTAATGTATGTATAAATTTATATTATTTTCTCTTGCTAGATTTACTTGTGCTAAGAACTGTTCAGTCTAACCTGTAAGTATATTGTAAGAATACATACAAACAAATGCGTGGTATTAGCAGTATTAGCACAAACCTAATGGGAGCATCCATTTCAAGGTCTGGATCTGCCAGGTATTTATTATCACATGGTCATTCAGTTTCAAACAGATTGTGCATGTATTATATGCACATACAAGTATACTGTCAGCTGCAAGGTTCTAGCATTGAAAATCAGACCTTGAATCTTACACTTTTTTTATTTCCAGGTTTTCTCCACTTTCCTCAGTAACATGAACAAACTTTGAAATTAAATTGTTGTCTTTGAAATTAAATAAATTGCAGAAAATAGAAAATATGAATTTTCTTTTTCACTCCTGTTAGACATACGAACCTATAATCAACAGTGGTGAGGGCAAAAAAGAATAGCCCAAGTGTTAAACTGACCCAAAGTGCATTCTTTTTACTGACTTCTATATCTTTCCCAAATGAGAAAAACAAACAAACAAAGCTCAACAAACGATCCACACAATTGGTGCACAGATGGTACAGAACAGAACCAGATTCCTCTGCAGCACTGCAAAGCTTTCATCCCATGCAGTTTCTACACTGATACAGATTTTACCCATCCATCTGAGCTGTTAAGTTTTTGTGCACTGAGT
This sequence comes from Porphyrio hochstetteri, assembly GCA_020800305.1. NCBI lineage: Eukaryota > Metazoa > Chordata > Aves > Gruiformes > Rallidae > Porphyrio > Porphyrio hochstetteri. Next base: position 59,137,550 of record CM036908.1, on the reverse strand, counting down.
GTGAGACTCAGATTTGGCTCCTGCATCGACGCACCCCCACAGACAGGGGTATGTCTTACATACTTTCCTAGCACAGTGCCAGAATCCTTCTCCTACTCCATGACCTGATACACCAGCTGCAGGTGGTTGGCAGCTCCTCTCATCCCCTTCCTCTGGGTGTGCTGGTCTGTCAAGAGGGACAGTCTGCTGAGCTACATGTCCACCAGTTCTTAACAAGATGTGTGGCTCCAGGGAACCTGCTTGCTGGCACATTTCCTGGCTGCAGCACAGAAATGCTGGCCTCTTCCCTGCCATAAGACCCACCATCCAGATATGTCTTCAGCACAGGACCAGTCCACAGTATTGTCTTATTCATTGGAAAAGTGGAAACATGAGAGGGCTGAGCCATTTGTAAATGAAGTTATGCAAAGCTACAGTCAATTTTGTTTGCCAAAGCTTGATGATTTTAGATTTTTTTTTGCATATTTCTTCCAGCCTGTATCCAATATTCTGGAAAGTCATCTGCTTCTTCAAACATCTTTTTGGTATTTTATTGTATCTGGATAAACCAGTCTGGGGACTCCTGGTTTAGTGGACTTCTACTTTTGTACTAATAATTCACCGAATAGTCATTATTTTTCAGACACCAAAAATAAATATTTCATTTGTTGTTTCATAGCTGATTCCACTGGTGTGGTTTCTTAAATTTTTGCTTATTTCAGGTCTGGCTCAGCCATATTTCATCAGGCAAAGCTGCCACCAATGCTTGATGGGAGATTTGTCCAAGTAAAGGCTCTAGGATTTGACATGTATTATTTTGCTGTGTCTTTGTGCTGTGTCTTTCATTTGATTTGGAACATAGATAATTATATTCTAGAGTTAAAACAACAACTTTGTTTTTTTTATAAATAAAATATTTGTTTTACTATCCAGAGCCTGGAAACACCTTCAAAGAGGTGATTTTAGTATCTTATAATTTTCTGTACACCATAAATGGTTACTTGGAATGTTCTTCTAGTTGTCTGCCCTAAAAGGAAAAAAATACTGACCAAAAGAATTTAAAGTGCTTAAGAGTTTTAACCACAAAGGATACACAGAGAGGCTAGAATGGCACATGGTGCTGAGCCTGTCAGATTCTTAAAATACCAACAATTTGGTGGTCTATAATCCTGTCACTCTTTTCGTGTATCTGAAAAAAAATGCTTAACATCCTCCTTAATTGAAATTAGAGCTTTCAGGCAAGAGATTTGATTTTTCCAATATCAGTGTTATAAAATCAAGTAAGAGCATAGGGGTCTACTTTCTGAAAAACCTACAGAATCTTTATAAAAAGATTTTGCAAAGCAGACTACTCAGAAATGTTCTGTTGTGTATCATGTTATCCACAGTTTCTCTTTTCTCATTTGTATTGTTGAGGAATTTTCTTCACAGGCTTCATGTTTTAAAGTACACGTGCTTCATTTTCTTCCTACCCATGTGAATCGATCCTTTATTTGTGACTTCATTCAGTTGAAATTTTTTAAGATGTCACAAAAGATCCTATCCAGAAAACTTAAGAATCCCACTAAAAGAACTGCAGTCATGTTGGGGCACAATTTTCTAGCAAAAGCCAGTGAGCTTTAAATATGAAGTGGTCCAAAAAATATATGAAGCAGAAGCATGAATGTTTCGAAATACAATGTTTTCCAACATTTTCTGTGAAGGGTCAGCTATACAATTCCAAAGAAAATAATTATTCTTGTTTTAAAATCTAAGAATAGAAAGATTTTAAACCAGAAATGATGGTACTAAATAGCGCATCATCTACAGTGTACGGATCTAAAGACATTCCAGAATGAACTGGAGCTTTATTGTCTTTATCATAATCATCTTACAATATTTATTCCAATACATTTATTCAGGGATGTCTGGTTGTCGTTTCCCCTTTCTTATCTATGTCTTACAAGCAAAACATACATAGAGATGGTCTGGATCAATGAAACTGGAAATTATGAAGCCTGATGAATCTTGTTTATTGAGGCATACGTGGCTGGTGTTGGAGTTTGGGTTTTGGGTTCTTTTCTATTTTGTGAGAAATAAAGTTTTCTGCTCCTCAGCAGCAACAGTAGTGACAGCAGAGAAGCACCAAGCCATTCCAAACTGCAGTGGGAGGGTTAGTCTGGTTTTCGTAGCCTTTCAATGCAAGGTTTATGCAAACCATTCTTAGCTTCTTTCACTGAATTAATGGAGACAGGATAGGTGCTTCTGTGGCCAGAAGACTAGATGGGGAGGGGAAACTACCTTTGTTACTGTTCTGTATTATTTTTCTGCTACGTAGCATGTGCTTACAGATGCTCTTGTCCAGTTGTCAGCAATGAGATTGTAGGAAAACAATTGCTGAGGATGGATAGTTGGAGAATTTATAGTCTGCATTGTGAGTCCATTTGATCTTAAGAATAAGGACAGGTCTTCATTTCATTGAGGTGCATGTCTATTCTGAGAAATTTTCTCTGACAGCAGTAAGAGACATAGGAGAACAGAGCTGAGTATCCTTCCATCAAAGAGCAAGAGGGACATCCTTGGTTTAGCAAAAGGTATTTGTTTATAACAGGAAAGATGGAATCTTAAAAGGCTCTGTTGACCTTCCTCACTAAAATGAGAAGGGGACCAGATCAGAAATGTGACACTTGCCTTATACTGAAGTCTGACCATAAATTCCTATGTGCAAACTGTGCATTTCATCCTTTTAGATACTAGCAGACTTGTACCTGGGAGAGGAGCTGAGAAATTAGTGGCTTCTCAAACAGGATGATTACCTTTAGTGCTGTGTTTTTATTTGATGCTTGGCACACGGTAAATTCCATACAAAACAACCTGCCTGCTCTGTGATGTGATATCCCTGTGACTTCTGCTCCCTAACTGTAGGGAGTGGGTTGTTTTCTCTTATATTCTGTCTTAATCTCTAGACTTAAAAGCTTTTAGAAAAGCTGCAATCTTATAACTGTGTCACGTATCATATATTGCACAAAGTCTCCTAGGTATTCTTTGATTTCCAGGTTTTCCAAACATCTCTCTCCCAGATACTTTTTGAATGATTATTTCCTTCAGCTTGCGTTTTTCCAGAATGAATCTCATTTTGGGTGATATCCAAAGCCCATTGAGGTCAGAAGAATGTCTCCTATTGACTTCAGTGGGCTTTGGATTTGTTCCTTTATTTCCTACATCAAGGAGCCAAATTCTGCACACCTTATTGTTTTAATGGGGATTTTGTATAAGAAAGGCAAGCAGTATTGGCTTCCATAGTCATATTTTCGGACTCCTTTGCATTGTGTTTCATTCTTCTCACTAGTATTCATAATGGTACAATATAATTTACAAATGTAAGTGCTGTTTATCTGTCACCATGGATAGCTAATGGAAATCTTAAGTAATACTGAGTGAACTTCGTTGTGTCCGCTACCACCTCTTTCCAGACTTGATATATGTTCTTCCATTACCTTTGGTTTCAGTTTTTTAATTACTTTGCAGTTCATAAGGTTTTGTCAGTGTTTGGGAAAATATGAATCATTAGTGGGTGAAGTTTTGAAAGGCATTGTAATCAGATATAAAGTCCAGTTGTAAGTTATATTCTACATATAATAAACTTAATTTTGCCCAAATTAAGGAAAGTGCTTTAACATGTGCTCGTGTCTATCTCTGTTAAGAAATCCAAGTAGAAATTTAAACCTGATTGTCTAAGTGGGACTTTGGTCTCAATAAAAGATAAGCAAAACTTTAAGTTAATTCCTGAATGAGTGATCTTTTCAAATTGTGTTTTTTATTTATCACCTCTCTGGGATGAAGGATTCAAAACTATTCTGCAGAGCTGGTACCTGTAAAGACTATTCACCACTACAGTATGACTATCTCTGAAGTGAGTAGATTTGTCATTTAAATTTAAAACTGGATTGAATTTGGTGGAGGACCACCAAGATGGTCAAGGAATTGAAGGATTTGCCTTAGGAGGAGGAGCTGAGGTTTGATGGGAGAAGATACGGCTTTTTGGGGGCCTTATAGCAGAAGGTCACTGGAGCCAGGCTATTCATAGTGCCGTGTGATCGGAGGACAGAAATTGAAACAAGGCAAGATCAGACTGGTCATAAGGAAACACTTTTTCACATTGAAGGCAATCCAAGCATTGGAATGGATTGTGCAGAGAAGTTGTGCGGTCCTTGAAGATTCTTGACACCAAACTGCATATAACTAAGTTGGTCACATCTCATAGCTGACCCTGCTTTGAGCCAGCGCCTGGACTAGATGAACTCCAGACATACATTCCAACCTGAATTATCCTGTCATCTTTTGATCCTATTGATGTTTTCTGTTGTTTATTATTCTAGTATGCTCTTGGTCTCTCTCTCTGGACTAATTTTTTTTTCTAGTAGCATTTATTCAATTATCCTTCTGGAAGGAGAAGTGAGAGACAGTTGAAAGTAAGGGCTAGAATTCCTTGGACTTCCATAGGAAAAATGTTAACCTTTTGAATGTTTCCATTTCTCAGTACCTGTTCCTCTTGGCATACCAATTTAATTGACAGTGGTTCATAAATTAACTAGCTCATTCCTTTATGATCTGGGGATGCATATGTCCTCCTTCTGGTTTATATTTTTTTCTAGCTGTTTTATTAAGTACTTGTTATAAATAAATGTACCAGAAAGATTCTGCTGCTCTAGTTGCTCAGGCATCTTTCCCTTCGCTTTCTTGTTAAAGACTCTTTTATTGTAATTATTCCTCATTTTTGCATTTTCTCTCTTTAATCTTTTATCCATTTGAGTAACATTTCACAGAATCACAGATCACAGAATAGTTGGGGTTGATAGGGACCTCTGGAGGTCACCTGGGCCAACTCCCCTGCTCAAGCAGGGCAGCCTGAAGCCAGTTGCCCAGGACCATGTCCAGGCAGTTTTTGAATATCTACACAGGTGGCGGCCCCACAACCTCCCTGGGCAACATGTGCCACTGCTCTGCCACCCTCACAGTAAAAAAAGTGTTTCCTGATGTTCAGATGGAAACTCCCATGTTTTAGTTTGTGCCCATTGCCTCTTACCTTGCCACTGGGCATCACTTAAAAAGAGCCTCTCAGAAATAAGTTGTTGTGGTGTTGTCAACTCATGGCATGTAATGGACAAACAGGGTCAGGGAATGAACTTTTTTGTTTCTCTTTCTCAAAAAAAAAATTGAGACTTTGTAAAAGAAATTCATCCCAGGTAGGAATAAAAAGGCAAATTGTTGAACACCTTCAGGGAAAAAAAATTAATTACAAAGTCATTTGAATTATAGAATTTGTCTAAAAGTAAGATGTTAAATTTAAACATTTGTAGTTTTATATATAAATACAAAAATTTTTGTGTGAAAATTTGAACTGAATTTTGTCTGATTGAAATATGTCTACATTTTAGACGTGTTTTCCACTTTTTCAAGAAAAGATTAAGTTAAATTAAATTTCTTTTAGGAAGGGATTCAATGGAAATGACAGCTTTCTAATGGAGAGTTGCTCAACATATTTTAGCACCTTGTGAGAGTCATTTAACCGAAAAACCTCAGTTTTCTTCCCATGTGAGAGGGGAGCTCAGTAGTGTATTTACCTCATAGAGTGTTAGGATAATTAATTCGGATTTATTAAGTGCTGAAAAGGCAGACAATCTCATTTCCCAAATGGAATTATAAAAAATACTGTGGTAGTCTAAATGCCAATGAAATGAAAAGGCATAATCAGGAATACATGGAATCACTGATATGAATTAATTGAAATAAATAGTTTTGTTAAATCATTAAAAACTCTGTGGACTTTGTTGTCCAGAATTACATCAGGCAGCCATTCTGTGCAAAAAATGTGTACACACCTTTTTTCCCAACCTAGAAATAGCATTTAATTTCTTCAGTCACTTTACCAGCTCATCATTTGGTACTGTGAGTTGCTTTGCCTCAAACAACTTCAGTTTTGACTGTCCTGAGTATTTCATATCGTCAGCAGAAGGTAGAATTTCTGTCTACTCTGTATTTGAGTTTGCTCCTGAGTATATTGAACAGCAGAGATGCCAGCAGAGACCTTGTAACACCGTGCGAGTAATCTTCCTCCCTTCTGACAACTGACCATTAGCTCCTTCTTTTCCTACCTAACTTGGAAAAAGCCAGTAATGCACAAGAGGACTGTTCCTCTTGTACCACAATAGCTTCACTCTTTTATAGGCCTGTGAATTTTCCCAAAGCTTGATGGAAATTCAGGTGGAATGCACACAAGTACAGAATTGCAACACTCTGGTTACCAAGTCATCGTATCCACATGTTCCTTTAGACAAGTTTAATACATTTTTGAGACGTTGACTTCCATCTGCAAATCTGCATCAATTCTTCCCCAGTTAAAATGCCGGTCACAACTCTAACTGCCATCATATTGCCGTGCTAGGGTAAGCTTGGTAAAACATGGAGTCTTTGACTTCTGCACTGCTTACCTGCTTACCCTTTTTTTTGTTCTTTTTCATAAGATATACTGAGGGGGCATTTTATAGAAAAAGAAAGTAAGAGCGAACAAAATAAGACTTATTTTTGTGATTAAATCATTAGCATTTGGGAGTTCATTAAAGAATGCTTGTAAAGAAAACCAAATTCTGAAAGTATATTTTGTGCAAGAAAAAAAAACAAACAAAAAATCCTTCAAGGTAAGTTGGTTCCTGAACTGGTGCTTTTGTATAGCTGAATAATTCGATATTATTTTTTTATGAGCTCTTTGATATTGTTTTCTGTGTTTTGATTTTCAGATACATATGTAAGCAACTTTTATATAAAGTGGATGAATCTAGGCTTTGGCTTTCATTCAGCTATGTCTGGCATATACAAAGCTGAGATCTGTAATAGAAGAATCTGGTTTAGAGACATGAACATTCACATCAGTATCACATTTCTAAATTTCACAACAGTCTTAATTTTCAGAGCTTCATACTTTGCATGTGCTAGATTTCCCTATTGTGTCAATTGGCTTTTCTTTCCATGAAGAGCTGAAAAAAGCCTGTATAAATTCAGACAAAAATTGCCTGTGCTGTTGACATTTGCTGCTCTTAAAAATGTAGCAACTCAATTCTGATTTTCAGCTTGCTTTAAACTTACAGAAATGGTGCAACTGCCGCCTGTTTCTAATTATTCCTGAAAAGCTGGTAAGAGGTACGAGGACCACTCAGGAGAATGATTCAGAGTAATCTGGAAATTTTAGCTATTGATCTTTGACTGATGACAATTCTCTTTGCTGAGCCTGACGTGTGCTGCCCAGACCAGAGGCTGTTTTAGTCTTCTTTGCATCCTGTTCTGTCCAAGGCACGAAATCACAGCGATGAGGGTTCAGAGAAGATGGCAATATTCTTTTTCTTAGAAGTTGTACAAAATCATGAATCAGAAGGGGCTTAAAGAGGTGCCCTTCAGTAATGATAGCTTTGGTGAAAATTTTAAATCTTTACAGCTGATCAGTGACACCAGCAGTTAGCAAAGATTTTAGTCTGTCGCTGCTACAGTCTTATGACAAATGTTCAAAACTGAATGTCTGTATTTAAATAAGCTCCTGAATCTCTAATGATAATGAGTTTATAAATAGTTTGCTGTTCAGCTGGGTTGTATCTCACAGCCATTCGCTGAGATTTGTGGATACCTATCACTGAGGTATCACAACTTTACTGACACTAGGGAGAATAAATGTGGATTGAAAAGCTTAGCATTAGGCAACCGTGCTAATATTCTGGCCCCATTTCCTAGAAAAATATCTTTTTCTTTTTAATCTTAAAAAGACTGCAGTGAGGAAAGCAATTTTTAAACATCTTGGCCTGGTAGTTACAGCATCCTCCAAAAGCTTAGGATTGGTACAATTAAGTAAAAAAATTGGCCAAGCTTTCTTAAAGATACATAAAGTAGGAGCAAAATCCTACTAAAATGAAAGGCAAGTTTATTGCTTTTCCACATTTCTGGATATGAGGCAGTGAGACAGAAAAGCCCTATGGATGCAAAAGGAGCATTTGTAGAATGATTGTGCATTATTTTAGCTACACAAATAACTACATGCATGTGTGTGCATAACATCCCTCACCTAGCTGATTCTTGAGCAGTCTTGATCACTCGTAGCTTCCTGGCTTACTGCATTAATGCTACTATTTAATATGGATTCTTTTCTATTTCACTTAACACTGTTCTCGCCTTTTCTTAAGCAAATCTCACTCATCCTACCTCCATTCCTCAATGATGTGTTTATTTTCACAGTTCTCTCAAACATCTCTTGCACAGACAAGCTCACTGACCATTTTTCAGTAACTTTTGAGACCTAAGAATGTACTTTCTTCATATGATCAGCTGGCAATTTGAAATCTAGGTCTCTTCATCCTCTTATTTCCTGTCAGTTTTTTCTAAAGACTATCATGGGGCAGCCAGTCATCCTTGGATGTTTCATGCAAGAAGCTGATCTCTGCAGCAGCTCAGGTAACTGTTGTCTTCAGGGATCTTCTTTATTGAACACCCATTGTCCAGTGTTACGTGCTTACCTTGAGGTGTATTTATTCAGTGTGTCACATGAGCATCTGCAGGGCAGATAACAGCAATTCGTGGAACTTCTGTCCTAAGCTGCAAATAACTCTTTTGTAATACAAGCTGCCTCATCCCTCATGCACCAGGAAAAGGAGAAAGCATTGAAACATACAATGAAAATGAACTGATAACTTTACCATAGCTTAGTAATGTTTCTTTTATTTTTTTTCATTAAAATGGAAAGCTCTTCAAAAAAAGATTTATATTTTTATAATCAGGGGCAGTATTTAAAACTACAGCTCCTAAAGATAACCAGCTTCTCTATTAAATGGCTTTTTTGGAAATCACTGCAAGGAGAAGGCAGGAATTCTTCCCTTGCTGTGTTCACTGTTGCACGAGTGAATTCTACGCTGCCTCTGACATACCAGACACATGGCATTGATGATGAATTATGGCTCATACCTGATGTTTCTCTGTTAGTTTTATGGTGTAGCATATACTTTATTTATTAAAGTATAAACCCTAATAAAACTCTTACATAAAGAAAACTCTTAAATGGTTGTAGGCTTAATGTCCCTCCATCCTTTCTACAGGAAGAAAAATGACTAAAACTTGAAGTCAGTCTCTGGCATGCTTGAATACCATATGCCTGCACTGTTGAGAGACTGGAGCAGAGTATCTGGAGAAAGATGAGAGAGTGTGGGTGGCAATAGAAAAAACAACCACGACTGTAAGTTAGCAAGATAATATCCTTACTTTCTTCTGTGGGTCTCAAGAGTGATTAAAAAAACATTGGTGTTTTAAAAATATTGCTGAAGACTACAGTGTGACTCATAATGCTTCAGAGAATGGAATTCTTGGAAGTTTCACTGTAATGCCAGATTTTAGAATGGAGGGCAGCAGAGCTGCAGAGAAGTAACACGAGGATATGTTGACGGAGAAAGAACATCTCTGAGGAAATGCAGGCGAGAGAGAAAGAAAGGAAAGAGAATGAGCCTGGGGAGAGATGACAAGACAATTATTTATACTGAGAACTGTTGCTTGCACTGATGGGAATGTTTCACTGCTTTTTGAGATTTTATTGGCCAGCATGCCTGCCTACACAATGCTTGGTCATATGCACAGCAGGAGGAGATATGTAAACATGTTGACCAATCAGACAATGAAAGCAGTTCCATGCAGCACTGAAAGTCCATCCTACAGGTGGCCTGAAACTTTTGAATGAAACTTTTTTTGTAGGGGGTGAGGGGGTAAATTTCTGGTAAATTCAGCTATTTTATGAGGGAATGTATTGGCTAAAAGTAAATTTTCATTGGGAGGGTTTCTCAAGGCAGAACAGAGATTCTGGTCAGAATAAAATTTAGAAGAATTACAATTATCTGAAGTTAAATAGTTAGCCTCACAGTTATGGCATGCAGCTGATTTTTTCCTTGATACTGTAACATACCTGGTTTATACCCTAAATAGGTCCCTTTGCTAGGAGAGTTAGCAGTCTTTCTCCCACCATCCCCCACAAATGGTGAACAGCACCTATTCCCCTAAACTTACAAGGAAATGGTTTGTGTATTTCACAGGCTGTGACATTGGCAAGGATGGAGAAATTCCAGGTTCAGATCCATGAACGTTGGCCACTCTTGTACCAGAACCTCCTCATTTAAGTGAGTGAACTAATTATCTGGCTGCTGAGGTATGATTGAATTCTCACTATTACTTAGGAAGCCCAAATACTGAAATCTGGGGGCCCTGTTGTTTTTTTTTTTAGGAGCATTTTTATGATCTCTTCTCTCCTATAAACTAAATCTATAGTTTGTGCCTATGGTTTAATAAAATACGTTGGTTCAGAGCACTGAAAATATGTTGATGGCTTAAAGGTGGATAATGCTGCTGTCTGGGTAGAAACTTTGTATATCTTTGATGATTAGTCATCTGAAAATTCACATCTGAGAGATGTCATGGCTTGATACTTGGTACTTCATCTCTGAAAAAAAAAATCATATATCCAGCAGGGAGCAAATATGACACCATTGGTATAAGTGGTGGCCATATATCACACTTAAATAAATAAATACCCTAAGTGAACAATTAGTTGATATGTTCTTGGCTGAAATTTGTTCATGTAATTTGATCAGTGAAGTGGGTGGATAAAGAATAGATTAACAGATCATAACCAGTTCATGAACAGGAAGAAAGACTACAGAGCAGGGAATTTGAATAATGTACATTTTATTTCTCTGGTATAGCAGGAAAACATAGATTTTTGAGTTAGCCAAAATGGAATTTTTTTTTGTTTATTTATGTCTTCTGGAAAATTAAATCCAGTTATATTTAGAAATGAAATGTCTCAAATGAAAATGGTGGTCTATTACAAAAATATAAGCACGGGGTTTTTTTAGGTTTTATTTTAATATTTTTCTGTTTACATAAATTCTTGTTGGAATAATTTCACAGTTTTCAGGTGCATGACACATGGATTTTAGTCAGGTTGAACTGGCAACTTAGGTGGATAAAGCATTCAATCCAAAATTTGTCCAGCTTCCCTGGATTTATGATCTACCAATTCCCTCATTTCCCAAGGCAGTGAACTGAGAAATGTTTATCCATTATCGATTAGTGCAACGAATTTGCTCTCATATTGTCTGTCATCCTGTAGATTTCATAATAAGTGAACACAGCCAGACTGCTATGATCTCAGAGTCAGCAGTAAAATCTACAATGCCTGATGATAGTAGGTTCACAAATAAACAGGATCTTGGACACAGTAAAAAGATGCACCAAAAATGTGAGTAAACAGCAGCAAGACAATGTGCATCTTCTCTTTGTGTAGCAGATAATTCAAAGCTGGGAAACATTTTCTGATATGCCCATTAAGGGATGTACAACTCATCCAGTCACTCAGGAACTAATACTGCACTTTTCTGTTCTGTGCATAAAAAATGTCATGCCAAATGACTCTGAGTGGTATCCTTAATGATGAATTTACAACCATCAGCAAGGAGTCTTCTTCGATTCTCTGCATTAAAGCAGCAGTTGATTATAATCCCATCCAGTGATGCTTTTCCTTGGCCTTATTAAAAAGAGCAGCATACAAGGCAATCATACCCTTGGGTGTCTTTTGACTTTGCTCAAAGTATGGCTTAAGTGTTGATTTCTTTTAAAAAAAACCCCAAATTCCATTTTACAATGATGACACATCCATTGTCTAAAAACAAATGGCATGGGAATGACAATGAATGCCCTGACTGCTTACCTGGCATTAAAAATAGTACCAGGTTTCACTCACAGACAATATTTAGCTGGGCACATCTGTCAACTCTCAGTGCTGTGCATGGGAAATAGCTGACCGGCTCCCTCTTTCCATCGTCCCACAGTTTGGGCCTTATCTCATGCATTTGTAATGCAGTGCTGTGGTCTTTCTCAGAGGCCCCATATGCTCAACGGCTTCTTCCCCATGAAGCTCTGTCTTACTGTGTTGAGCAAGAAAATCCTGACAGATCTGGAAATTAATTGTGAGTCAGTGGGCACGTTCAATAACTGGAAAGATAAAGTAAAGTCCCATTTTCCTTTTTGGCAAGTCTTTTTTCTAAGGATTAGATTTATTAGCAAAACAAAAGATTCCAAAGAGGGTTCACAGTAACACAGAATATGTGGTAAAAGACAAAGGAGATCTTTCCAGCTTCCAGCAGTGTCTGCAGGAAGTGCCAATACACATCCCTCTGGATAGCTTCCTATCCAACTTTAGGAAACAGATGTATTTCTTAGTACACACCAATATGTTTCAGTTCTACTGGTAAATGACTGCTGATTTTCCTCAAACCTCTTTGTGTTCATGAGAACGTTGCTGAAGACTTTAAAGTTCAGTCAGTGAAAAAAAAAAGAAAAACAAGATCAATGACATTTCTTCTTGATCTGCTCCTTTTCCCTTCCATCCTGGTCCTCCCAATAGATACTTTTTGGAAATTATTTCAGCTGAGTGAATCAAGTGAAGACATCTGGTGGGAACAGGAAAGGTTTTGGAGGTCAGTTCTGGGGAATGAGTCCACATACTACAAATCCTCTTCTTGCTTATGCTTACCACACCTTTACACTAATCAGGTAGATAGAACTAGTTTGATGGCATGGTTGATTATTTAGTACCAGAGATGCATCAGTCAGATAAACACTAACTAGAAGTATCTATAGATCAAACATCAAAAAAACTAGAGCTCAACATAATCATTCCATTAGTATGGATTCTGGAGGTGGCAATATACAGTTAAAAGAAAAAAAAAAAAAGAGAAAATTAAATAGAGGAAACGAGACAACTGAATTCCATCTAATATTTTCCATTTCCTCAGAACTGTTCATTATTCACTGACATACGTGCAATGGATGTGTTCCACTTTGAGAAGAAATAGGAATGAACTTGGTAATTTGCTTAAATTTTTGTATAATTACCACTTTTTGAAATAAATTTTTCATTCTATAAAATGCACAACTCCCTGCCTCTCCCTTTTCAATGTTCCAAAAGCACTTTGGACTAATTTTGATTTCTGTTTGCAATTGTATGCATGTGTGCCTGTGGTAGTAGCACAGTATGTTCTCTATGTCCATGTGCTGCAAATCCAGTTGACAGCAGCCTTGTGCCCTATTCTTCCTGGTTGTCTTTCATCACAAATAGTAGGCGATTGAATAACTAAAAAAAAATTCTTTCTTGTGTTGAATTGTGCAACTTCCAGAACTTCCTTAGCCCATTTCTATAGTTTTTATAAGGGTCACCTCCCTTATAACAAATTTGAAAAGTTGTAACGTACCTTTAAGTTTTATTTATCACTTAATAATTTTTCATAAACATATGTTTTAAACTTTATCCTTAGGTTATGTAACGATCTTTATTCTTAGAAATTATTTCCACTATCAGGTCTTTGGCACCAGCTATCTTTGGAGTAATTACGCTTATGAAGTTATGCAAGCTCTGAAAAAGCTTTGAAAGATGTTTCAAAGTAATTTTTTTCAAGTTTAAGATACTTGAGTGAGGTTCTGTGCTGTGAGACCTTGTCTAAATTCCACAGTCTGGTACATAATTTGAGGACTTGTGCCTAATAACCTGCAGTGATTAAATAAGTGTACTGAATGTTGGCCACTGCCAGGGAAGTACATCCTCACTGACTCTTCAGGCAAGAAAAGACCTGACAAGAAAATAGAAATATGACCTTAAAAATCTCAGCCAGGATGCCTTGGAATGGATGTGAAAGTCCAGTCAAATGCAGACTGCTCAAGCACTGGTTGCTTTGTAAGCCTAACATGGGACAGGGAGGTGATTGTCCCTCTCTACTCTGCCCTCGTGAGGCCCCATCTGGAGTACTGTGTCCAGATCTGGGGCCCCCAATACAAGAAGGATGTGGAACTGTTGGAGAGGGTTCAGAGGAGGCCACGAAGATGATTAGAGGGCTAGAGCACCTGCCCTACGAAGAGAGGCTGAGGGAGCTGGGCTTGTTCAGCCTGGGGAAGAGAAGGCTGCGGGGGGACCTCATTGCAGCCTTCCAGTACCTGGAGGGAGCTTATAAGCAGGAGGGGATTCAACTTTTTAAAAGGACAGACAATGACAGGACAAGGGGGAATGGATTAAAACTAAAGGAAGGAAGGTTTTGATTAGATATTAGGGGTAAGTTTTTTACAGAAAGAGTGGTGAGGTGCTGGAACAGGCTGCCCAGAGAGGTGGTGGATGCCCCGTCCCTGGAAGTGTTCAAGGCCAGGTTGGATGGGGCCCTGGGCAACCTAGTGTAGATCCAGGCCTGAGGTTGGTGTCCCTGCCTGTGGCAGGGGGGTTGGAGCTCTGTGATCCTTGGGGTCCCTTCCAACTCATACCATTCTATGATTCTATGATTCTATGGTGAGCAGAAGAAGATGGACAGGAGAGATAGAAAGCTGTGCCATGGTCCTTACCCTCATTGCTAGGGGTTTCAGTAAAATTTGTTTATCATTTTTTATAGTGACCATTACTCTATAATGGATAATGGGATGCCCTTCTGCTAGGGGCTCTATGCCAATTAGTCCTTGCATATCTCCAGTCAGAATTGCCACTGTTAGATGTTGTCTTTATCAGACATTCAGGGATCGCCTCCGTGTCAGGGTAATTCTGGGCACTGGAGGAGCAATGTGTAGGAGGTTGAACTACCTTACCCTATCTGTCCTAAAGGTCCTTTTGAGATGGAGTGTATTTATTACTTAAAAGGAACTAGAAGCAAATGCTTCCATGAGCAAAGTCAAGAAGGAGATAGTAACTTGGGAAAGAGAGAGGAAATTTCAGATAGGTCTGCTCTTTTATGTTCGATGGGCACAGGAACTCCATGGGCGAGACTGCGGGATCCTTACTTTTGTGAGCATAAGCACTATACCCTGACAAGGCTTCTTATGCAAAACACATTAGCTGAAGGATTTAAACTTTGTCTAGTAATGTATTTTCACACAGGAAGGATTAAATAGTGCTTACTGTTCTAGCAAGGATGTTTTTGGCCATTGATTGTTAGTGCATTTACCACTGTAAACCGCTTCCAAAATCTCTGAAGCAGCAGGTGGAAGGCCAAGAAAATGAGATGTACATGGAGTAGTCAATTAAGCGGAGGTCATAAATGAATGCCTTTTCAAGAGGCATCATCAAGAATTTGTCTGAAAAGAGAAATTTGCGAAGAAGGAAGCAGGTGTCAAATTCCTTTTGGCAGCTGGATGCTAAAGTGTTTAAAATTAAAAGCTACCTGATCTAAAGCTCAAGACACTGAGAGGATGTGCCTTAAGATGTGGAAGGGAACATGCATCAGTAGGGTTTACAACTCTCAGGCTGTAGAGAGGGTGCAGAGCAGTGAGGAAAAGTGATGACACGACTGAGTTCTGGCAGGATTTAGGACACTGGCACTGGCAGTGAGGAGGAACTTGAGAATGATTTTTGAGCTCTGTATTCAAACAGCTGTCTGTCTTCCGCAGCATGCTGTAGAAAAATAGAGGGTTTGATCCATTAGAAAAGCAAAGGAAGTGCAATAGCCCAGATTTTGATCATAATTACACCCAGGTGGTTTTGAAGTGACTACACCCGTGTCATTGAAGTTACACCAGTGCAAAACTTATGTGAGAACTGAATCAAGCCCTTTGTTTTCTTGTGTTTGTGTACCAAAAGAGCACTCTAACAGCTCTTAGTAAATAATAAATTAATAATGATATGATGATCTCCCTTATGACTGGAAGAAGTACAAAAAAATTAGTGTCAAAGTAAGAATTTGCTTGCAAGATTCTTTGAGTATGTCATTTCTAGTTTTGCATTGAATATAGGATGCTTTGCTGGACTGCTTTTAATTTCAGGACTGATTTTTATTTTAATTTCAAACATAAAATTTAGCCAGCATGTGGTGAACAATACAAACCCTACAACACAAAGCTTTTAGATTAAATGAGTAAGACCTCTGGTCTGTTTATGGTAAAACACCTTTAGATCCCCAGTAGAAAGTAGTAATGAAAATAACTAGTGAAAGCAAGTGCTTTTGATTTCTTCTCCCTGCTGTAAAGGTAATAATGTTTTAATAGTTGGTTTCGTTTGGTACCATTTGTACCTTAGAATACACCAGGCTGCAATGTTACATCACATTTCTAACAACTGGAACCATGTCCTGAGATCCCTCTCCGACCACACCACAACTTCCTTCTTTTCCCTTCCTGGCTAGAGGACTGTATGTAATTATGCTGAGGAAATAATTCAATTAATTATTGACAGAACAGGTAATCAGCACTTAGATCTCTCTCTGATCTCCCAGACTTCTGTTTGTCATGCACTAGGGAGGTGGAAAGGAAGTAAAAATGCGATTTAAGGATTGGACGTTTCTCAGTAGTCTATCGTGTGTAGAGACTTCTGACACCCTGGGCTCTCTAGATGTAAAGCATATTGTTCTTGTCTGTGCTAAACAAGTATCCCCGGGAAAGCTCAGTGGGATGGAGGCTTATGATTCATTTTAAGAGGAGTATATAATAGGAGCAGATAACTTTGATTTGTGCAAAGGAAAAGTGTGATCTCTTTCAGGGATTCCGGGTATCCACAGTGATTTTTTTCTTAGGCTGCTGATTAAATAGAAAGTGATAAATAAGAGCTCTGCGTTCGGTTTAAAGGAGGAATGTAGCTTTAGAAAGCTGACATATTTAGGAAAAAAAATTAAATAATCCTGACCTCCGATAGCCTTTGACCAAAATCTGCTAGTAGCAGAAAGTAAAGGCGAGGCTGTGTCTGTAACTATTAAACCCCAAGCGAAGACAGTGATCATTTCTGTCCATATGACCGGAAAATGTCCTGGGGGCCGGGCCGGGGCGAGGACGTGCCCGGGGGTTGCCCGTAATTTTGGATTACCACTAAAGCATGCCAAAAGCAGATAAGAAAAAGAGATAACGAGGTGAGAAAGCAAAGAAGGGCTTTATTGTAAAGCAAGGGAAACTAAGCTATGGAGAAAAAAAAAGGGGGGAGGAAGCAATCGAGTAGATAGAAGCTGCCCTCGTAGCCCGTGCAACCTTGTCTAACCCGACGTCGGCTTTCAGGGTGGGCGCGGAGCCGGGCGGTCTCTGACCCCCGCCGAGATGCGTTGGGCATCAGCTCCGGCCTTTACACGCGTCCGGGAGCCGAGTTTAGCGCTACCAAGCGACCCGATGCCTGCGCTCGGGGGACGTGGCATGGAGGGCACCCACCGCCTCCCCCTAAGGCTTTTCCCGCGGCCTCCAGAGAGAAGACCCGCTGCGCGAGTTTGCAGGGGCTCCTCCACCTTTGGTTTTCACGGCGCGACGAGCGTGGGGCTGGGAAAGGCACTGCGGGGGGCAGAGACAGGGCTGCGCTCGGAGAGTGCAGTGCTGCCCCGGCAGCCGCCCTCCGCCCGGGTCTGTCAGAGAAGCAGCACCTTCACCTGGTCTCTGGAGCCCGATGTAGGCGCCTGCCTCGCCTCCTCTCTCCTCCTTCTGGATGAGCCAACATGACTTTTGTTCCTTCCGTGTTGGGAGCAACGTTCAAAGGGAACGGGGCGTCGCCGTCCTTAGGCAAGGGGCAACCGAGTTTGCTGATGTTTGGGAGCCTGGGGCCGGGGAAGAGCGCTTCTTCGTCCGGCGTGGGGTCGCGGGGACGAAGCCGAGGCGCTTGTGGCCGTGCACCAGGCACGGACGGTGGCTGGAAGCAGCTCAGGCACCCACACCTCTGCTGTGCCTGGGCGGGCACTGCACACGCCTGGAGGAGCGGGGTGATGTCCTGCTGCAGTCGGCCCTGCTGGGGCTGCCGCGGAGGTTCCCCCTCCGGGACTTCGTCGAGCGCTCTTGTGCTTAGCGCCCAACGCACAACCGGAGGAACCAAACCCACCTCAGGTTTCGCCGGCATCACCGGAGACGCCTGAGCTGGGCGGAACCGGTGCAGCCCGAGCCCGCTCATGCGGGCAGCGGACAAGTGAAGTGCTGAAGGGTTTCAAGGGTCGACAGAGCAAGTTGCACGGCCAGACGGGTCGGGAAGCCCGAAGCGGGCACCTGAGCCGGTTCTTTTGATACCTCAGCCAAAATGGCCCGATTCCCAGGTGCGCTGCGCTCCCGTCGAGGGCAGGAGCTGCGAGGGCGAAGGAAACAGAGGAGCGAGGTCGAAGCCGCTGGTTTAGCGCTTGTTTTGTGGGATAGTGGTGGGAGCGGGTACACGGGATATAAACCGTGATTGTTGAGAGACAGGAACGTTGCGGGGACAGAGGAACGTTTTTATGGACCAGACAGGTGCTATAAGGTCCTTACAAACAGCTCTCCTCAGATTAAGCTTAGTACTGCGGGAGCGACTCGGTCTCCCAGCTGCGGCGAACGGCGTCCTCGTCTCGCCTTACCGTAGGGCGGTGCGCCCCTCCCCAAAACTTAGGGGCTGAACAGCCCGGGCGCCTCGTTCCGCTGCTGTCAAGGACAAGGAGGCGTTCAGAGGCGCTTAAAGACCCGCTGTTTCTGGGCGGCTTTGCGCAGCTCCTGCGAGGGGTGCGGAATGCTCTCCATGCTCGGGTTCACCTGTCGGGCTCTGGGGGAGCGAGCTCCGGCACCTCGCACCCTTTGAAACGCAGTTGCCGGCCTCCGGGGAGGGAGGTTGAGGCTCGCACCGTCGGGCTTGGCGCTGCCCTCCTGCCCGAGCCCCGCAGCCGCCGTCGCTCGGCGTGGCCGGTCCTGCCCCCCCGCAGGTGCGGATCGCGCTGCCCTCGGCCGGGCACCGGCTCCGGGACCGCCTGCGCTCCTGTGACGGGGCGTCCTCGGCGGGACGGCTCTCCCGGCCAGGGCGGCTTTTTTTTTTTTTTTCCCTTCGCCTGTTTTTCTGGCCGGGTTTCACTTGCTGCAGGGCGCCGGCCAGCTCTGCACCTTCGCCCTCCCAGGGCTCAGCCCCGGGGGCGGTTCGCCGGGGTCAGAGAGGGAGCGCACAGTCCACCGGGCAGACCTCTAGGACCACTGCGGTGTTCCCGCCCCCTGGAGCCCCGTAGGTTTGGATTTCCCCCTGGGGACACCCGGTAACCCCCTTCCCTTTCGGGTCGCGGGCGGTGTGCGCTCCCGCCGCAGCGGAGAGAGAGCCTGTCGCCGGGCGCGGCAGCGGCTCGCCGCCCCCGAGCCCCCAGCAGCGCATCCTCTCCCGCCTTCCGCTTCGCTTTCCCCTCCTCGGCTGCGGGGATGGTATTGCGAAGTAGGCAAAAGGGAAAGTGAATGTAGCGGTCTGAAGATAGAGGCAGTCAAGGTTAGACGTTTATTTACTCAACCTTTATTATTTAAAAAATTCATAAAAAAAAAAAAGGTGAACGAACGTCTTACAAAACCCCCCCACATAAATAGGACATTCCGTTCAGCTCTGGCTATTGGCAGTTCTAGTACTTGACAACATCAGACGCGATTTCCTGGCATTAGAGAAACCCATTTCAAAATCGGTCATCACAAAGAAATACTAGAAATCCCAGTTAGCACTTGCTAGGCAGCACGGAGCACTTGTACACAACTTTTCAGACACACACCCGCGCACACACGCAGCTGGGAACAGATCCCATAGGAAGAGAGGCTCCTTAAAAAATAGTAAACGCTTCTCAAAAAAAAAAAAAAAGAAAAAAGAAAAAAAGTTATTTACAAAACGCACATGGAAATACAGTATTGACAGAGTGTGGCTGGCAAATCAACATGATTTGAATAGAGAAAGGACTATGGCACATCTTGCTCGAAAGCTCGCACAGCAGCCTCCTTCGAGTGTCTCCGGGGGAAGACAGCTCCTTGCCATCCGCGTCGCAATGCCTTCTCCCTCTCCACCTCTCCTCCCGCCCTCCCCTCGCCTCTCCACCCCTGCACTTCTTGCCAGGTCCTTTTTACACTTGGATGACCACCGTGCTGGGGCTCTGGAGCCGGCTTTTGTACTGGTCTAGCCAGGTCCTCAGCTCTGAGATCTTGTAGCCCTCTGGTCCTCTGCCTCCCTGGTACATCACCTTCTCCTCCTGGATGACGTAGAGCCTCTCGAAGTAGGCACCGTAGGCGGCGCTGGAAGCATTGTCCATGGTGTCCACGGCCAAGGGGCAATCAGGCGCCCCTTCCCTCATCAGCTGAGCTGCCCGCAGCCTGTCCTGGAGGCACTGGTGCTTGGGGATGTTGTAGGCTGCGTCCGAGCTGACCCAGCCGTCGGAGGGGTGTGCTTCTTCGATGTATACCAGCAGGAAGTCGGCAATGTCCACGAAGTGCGCGGCCAGGCGCTGGAAGGACCTCAGGCGGGCCATGAACGGGGGTCAGGTGCAGCTGCCGAAGTTGAGGATGAGGGGTCTCTTGCCGCGGGCGAAGTCGAGGATACGGAGCCTCTTCTGCCCGTCCAGCTGGATCACCTCGGGATTGGGGGCTAAGGAGCCCACGTGTGCCGACTTGAAGAAGTCCAGCTTCTGCCCGTGCCACACGGCTTTCAGCGACTCCAGCGTGAACATGCGGTTGGAGTCGGACACGCAGACCGGAGGGTCGTCGGGAGGCGGCCCCTCGCTGGCGCTGGCCGCCTCCTCCGCCGTGGGCATCATCAGCATCTTCTTCCTAATGCACAGAAAATCCAGGAGCCAGAGCATCACGGCGGTGAGCAGGAAGCGGGGGAAGAGGAGGATGCAGGCGGCCGCCTGGGTGAGCAGATGCAAGGTGTGAACGCCAAGGGAGTGGAGCATCGCAGCGGCTTGTGTTGCAGGGCGCTGGCTGCCTGGGGGCTCTCACGCACCCTGCTTGCCGGGGTCTGTGCAGCACAGCTGAGATCCCGCTTCTCTTTAAGCCCATTTTATAGTCAGGGATTTAAATGAAAAGTGACTCCACCTCCGGCCAGAACCCGCCCCTCTGGAACTTGAGCCTGGGGATTACCTACCCCTCCACTCTAATGACCTAAAAATACACAGACAAAAGGGGAGAGAGCCCCGGCGGGAGCTGCGAGGGACGTGCAACGACGCAGGGAGCAGCCGCTATCAGGCACCAGCAGAGAGTCCGAGATAGGGCACCGCCGGGGTCCCCGGCCGTAGATAGCGGCAGGCGCTCACAAACAGCTCCGCCAAGGACAATGCAACAGGCGCAGCCCGCCCCGCGGCCCGGCCCGGCTCCGCACGGGCTGTGCGAGCGCGGGACCGGCGCCGCACCGGAGCGGCTGCGGGAGCGGGGGCCGGGGCCGTCCCGGCAGCGCCTGCAGGTGACAGGGACGTGCCGCTTAAGCCGAGTCCCTCCCCGCGCCTCCCTCTCCTCCCCGCCCCGCCAGCCCGGTCGCCCCTAGGCACGGCCTCCGCCCCGCCACACGCCCCGCGGCCGCGGGGGCACTCGGGGCTCGAACCTGCGGGCGTGCCGCGCCCGCATCCTCCCGTCATCCGGCGGCGGGCTGGGACACGGCTGCTGTCCCGGCCCGCGGACACCCCCTCGCCTCCCCGCGGGCTGCCCGGGCACCGGCAACGGCGAGCCTCGGCGCGGAGCGGGGGGGTGCCAGGTGGGCGCGGGCCGGCGGGCTCTGCCCCGCGGCGGAGGAGGGGCGCGGGGCGGCGCTCCGGCCGCTAGGGGTAGCTGTTGCCCGAGAAGCGGCGGCGGCGGCGGCTGCGGCGGCGGGGAGCCGCGGGGCCCTGCCGCCCCCCGGCCCCGAGGTGTCTGCACCCCGAAGCCTTGCCCCGGCCCTGGGTAGGAGGGGGCGTCCCCCCGGCGGCCGGTCTCCCCTCGGGGTTGGGGTCACTGACCCCGCCCTCAGGTTGTCGGGATTGAGCGTCACCGCGGGAAGCTCCAGGGCCGCAGGAGGCTGCGGGGCGCAGGCTGGCTCCGGGGCTGCGGGTGTGTACCGGGGTGTGAAGGCGGGGCCCGGCCTTCGACCGCGTTCGACGCCGGCCTGATTGGGCCGGCCCCGGAATCTTCGGGAAAGGTCATCTCGTCTCATCCCAGGGACACACCCGGCGCCTGTGTCACCAGGGCTTCTCCTGCCAGCTCAGCTGTGATTGTGCTCTCCCACGCCGTGGTGCTCCTGGGGATGCCATGGTGGGTGAGCATCAGGGACAGTGGAGGCAGCAGAAGAGCCCTGCCTCTATGGTGTCCCCCTGGTCACTGGGGGTCCTGCTACATCCAGGTGAGCTCTAAGTCAGGGCAGATGCTCCTTTATGGTGACCCAGGAGGAGGCAGCAATATTTTTTTTCTGTTGTCAAGTGAAGTATAAACACAAGCTTCTCATGTGAGTAGGTCTAGCACAGTCCTTAAGCAGATGGCTGAAGTGTCCCCTTTATGTACCTGGTCAGGTAGACCTACGTGCTGTCCACAGAGAGGACATGCAAGGGCTGGTTTTAGTTTGTATGTGTTGTGTTTCAGTAGCAAAGTGTTTGTAGTACTCATAGCTAAGCACAGACTGGCCACCTTCAGTCTTCACCCAGTCAGGAGGAATTGGTCTATAAATTCCCTCTTGCTGGACCAGATGGAGGGAGACCTGTCCTACAGTACAGAGCTTAAATCTGGTTTGGTGCATAGCCACAGCCAGACAAAATACACCAGCTTTGCTCACAGCTTTGCCACTCCATTGATGCCGGGTTCCCAGCTTGCAGCATGCACATCATTTCCTCACCACCTTCTTCAGGAGGGGATATTAATTATCCGAAATGCTGAACACTGCCCTCTGCTATGCAAATACAACTCATGCATCCCTGAACTGCTGCTACAGTTGCTGCTCAACCAGGTGCCTGCCATGTTGATTCTGGGGACTCAAGACCGAAGCATTCAATGTGTGCATGGGTCCTGACCACCCCATTTCTGCCTATGGCCGATGCCAGGTCTATGGCTGCAAGATTGCTGGAGACCCTGAGGATTGGCAACTCTGCCTGGGTGCAAGCCCACACTTCTTTGAATGTGACTGTGCGTGTCTCTGTGCCTTCCATCTAACATCTGCAAAATGGAAAATTTAATGCTGGGGCTCCAAATGGGAGTCTAGGCGGCTTACTTAATTTTTATGTAACTCATTACGAGCAGTCTGAATAAAAGGAAAAATTAAAATCTCATTTCATTTTTTCTTTATCTGGTTCCGAATAGGCTGTTTTAGAGCAATCTAAACAGGCGCCTGGTTTGCAGCCCCCCACCCCGTGCATCATCTTTAGTTGGTGTCAACAGCAAGTGAAGAGAAATCAGCATTTTAGCATCTGAATGGAAATGTATGCTCCAGTCCTCAAAAAGCCATGTTCATACACTAGCCTGATTAATAACTTTTTTGGCATTCCGTGGTGCTCAGTCCAGGGAAAATTACTGAGTAGATATTTACTATATTGTCAAACTTATTTTGAACTCTTCATGTGGGCCTCTCACCACCTCTCTGTGCAGTTATGCAATCTTGAAAACCACAAATTAAAGCCTCTAAACAGACGCAATAACAAATTGTGGCAGCTCTGAAGAAACCCCCAGGAAAAAAAATTGATCTCTCAAAGCGACCTCTTCAAACTATGCTGACAGACGAAAGCCTGAGTAAACAGATGGGTTTGCAACCCTGAATATCAACAAACTTTGCTCTACTAGATCAGTGAGAGATATTCTGAGGTAAAAAAAACGTGTTTGGTCTTATGTAGTGTATTTGTAGCTGGATAGGGACTTTGGTAATTACTTTTTCTCCATTCCCTGGAAACAACTTTGCTTTATTTTTGTAGCTTGAAGGAAACTTTTGAATTGGGGTTTCCTACTCAGCTGTGGATAAGCAGAGAACTGAAGCATTTTGCTCTGGTGGCCCACTGCTACGCTTTCCTGCCATGGGAAAATTCAAGTACAACTGGAGGCCGCTGTTTCATAGCGAAACGGTGGCTTTATGTGGCTCTTCAAGCCACGTACTGATGTGTTCAGTTGAAGCACAAAGCTCCTGTATATTTATACGAAACTCCATGGGAAAGGGTGGAATTTGTTCTGCAGCCCTTTGGTTCTCAGGAGGTTTGAAGTGACATGTTGCTGCTGTTCTCACTTCTGTCTCATGCTGGACAATTTCCAAAGTCATGCGTTTTCACTCTGGTAAACCCTCTCTATTCCACAAGGGCTGCACCTCCCAGTTGGATTATTTTTAGGTATGTGAAGGTAGTTGGTCTTTCTAGGAATCCATATTGCTGCTGCTAATAGTGTGGGAACTTACGTCTTCCTGTGCACTGTGAAGTTCATCGAATATATCCTGAAATAAGGGATTTACAGTGGCACATCTGGTCACGGGTGGTTTTTACTCTTCTGCATGTGGTCTGTGGTTCAGCAGTCACTAACATAAACATATAAGTTTGTGTGTGTGTATCTGCATGTGTGTGCATACAGGGTTCAAATTATTTCCCTTTTTGAGAACTTCATAGCTGTAGTTTTTCTTCATTTGATAAATGTAATTTATAACTCTCTTAAAGTTCTTTTCATAAAAACAGGAGCTACAAAATAAATTCAGCAACTTATAAAAACAAAACCTCAAAAAGCTGAAATTAAAAACATCAGGTCTGCTTTGATGTAGAGAATGTGTTGAAATGGTATATTTACATGTTTATTTCCTATTTTATAATTTCCTGTGCAAAGGCACGCAATACTTTCTGACAGGAAACAAAATGTATTTTGGAAGAGTTCCACCTCTCATGTCATCTAAGCTACATGTCGTTAATGTGTTAGAAAAGAACTTTATGTGAAGGAAACGAAGAAGGCTTTGCTGAAGTTTGGATCCAGCCCTGAAAGAAGAGCTGGACATTCTTCTCCTGTAAAAGTGACTACAGAGAGCTGCCATAGTGCACTGGTAAATCACTCACCTGTCTGGTATCTGTAAGAAGTGGGTAAATGTTATATTGCTGAAACTGGAGGTGAATAAACTCCATTTGCAGTTGTTTGCTCTTAGTAACACGTCTGGAAAAAAGTTGCCATAAATTGGAGTCTGTGCATGGGTCTGGCAGTCTCTGGACCTACATCTCAGTCTTTCACCACTTTCAGATGACACCTGGTTTTCTTTTGCTCCCTTCCTTTTTTATGGTGGTGGTTTTCTTTGCTTTTTTAAATAATATATATATGACTCAGAAAAAACATTCAAAGTCAAGCAGCTCCCCAGTGCTTTGAGAATTGAAAGAAAAAAAGTGGCACGCTGCAAATTGGTCTATAAAATCACTGGTGGAGCCACGGACTTTGACTCTCCTACCCCACCCTGGCATTTTTGCCTTTGACTACATGACAAGTATGTCATATATATGACAAAGAGATTCCCTGCACTGAAGCTTTTTACGTTTTGGGTTTGTTTTGGTTTTTTTTTTTTTTTTTTTTTCTTCTCTCCACTACTTGCTGACTCTGGGTTGAACTGGGAAGGAATTGTTTAATTTGGAGGGAGCACTGATACCACAGCTACGGGTCTGTGAGTGCAACACTCAGATCTCACCCTGAGTAAGCGGAAACCAACATTTTCTTGAGCCTGTGAGCCACCTACGAAAGCTTTGCAGCGTGACCAAACGCGCGGTTCCCCTGATGTGTTAATGGGTTTCTGCACCTGCCTCCACACTGCTGCTCCCTAGTGCCCCTGTTGCGCTAGCAGCCTGTGGGAACTAGGTAACCAAAAGGTTTGGGATTAAAGAGGTCTGGTTTTAAACCCAGATGAGTCTGGTGACTGGGCTTACCTATGGACCTCTAAAATGGTGCAACTTGATGAATGCCAAAAGGTGCAGCTCCTCACTTCTGTGTGTACTGTGTCTGGTGTGATCCTGCAGTGACCTGGTGTGGGGACTATGGGGACAGAAAAGCTTGGCTTTGGAAAAATGAGTTATTTCCTGACAGGTTAGTTCCCTAAACTGTTTCATGATGAAGGGAAGGGGCACAATGACACGCAGGATGCAGAGAAGGCTCAAGAGAAATGGCCACAGCATGCAGCCAAGTTAACAGGACCATCCCATCAGACTGCTTTAACAGCATTATCAAACTGCCCCTGGGTGAGACTGCATAGTGAGAATATCTTAAGAACAGAAATTTCCTGAACAAGCAAGGAAAATGTACTTAGTCTTACCCCATCGTGAAGTGGAGGCGTACAGGAGATGAGCAGGAGATGACAGTGGCTGTCACAAGGACCTGCTGGGCAATGTAGCCAAATGGGGTGCACAGCTGGCTCACGGGGTAAGCCAGCAATGTCAACTTCAGCAGCAGCTGCTAACACACTTCCTCCAGCACTAGGAAATCAGATTACCTAGACACTCCCATGCCATGCGTATCTCTGCTACCCGTCAAGCTCCAAAGCGGCTGTGACTCAAGAGCTCAGGCTGGACCCCCTGGTACTATGGTGTAATTACAGTCATCTGAATGGTTTGCTCTGCAGCGAAGACAACATTCTAGTCCAGAAGTGGAACCCCATAGAGTTATACTTAAACATCAACTTTATCCACATTGAATACAGATTAGGTCCTTGGCAGGAAGAGAAAATGCTTCTTCCATTGTCTATCTTCATACTGGTTTCAGGTGTGATGCAGAGGAGGATCAGGAGATGCAATTAGATTGAATCTAAATCTCCTCTATGAAGATTTACATGACAGCTAATTTCAATACGCTAACACCATTTAGAAAGATGAGAGTAGCAGGCTTACTAAGGGTAGTTTTTTCATCCTTAAAGTGGCAGTGCAGCAAGGGTATTTTCTCAAGATGTTAGGAGGATGCTTTTAGGTTGACAGGCTCAAGGGTTTGTTGGGATAAAGGAAATGTCACTCTTCTGAGCTCCCTTTGCCACGGGGAAGTCTCACTGCTGCCTGGCAGTCTTTGTTGCAGTCTGACTCTCAGACCCCTGAGGTTTGTGTGGGGAAAGCCATGACCGATCAGTGGCAAGACTCCCAGCACCCTCCTTGTGATCAGGATTTTTTCCAAGCTATGTAGCATGGTAACAGACAAAAGGAGGGTTGAAGACTAAGGGTGTGATTTCCATCACCTCACTTTCCTTAGCAAGTACAGTAAAATATAAAGAATTTTAAAGTAAAATCATTTAATAAATCTCAGGGTTTCAGGCAATTGAATGCGCCCTGTCTGAACCGACAAACTCTTTTGAATTTGCAATCTGTAACAGACACAGAGGGGAAGGAAGGAAAAACAGCGTTTAAAAAACATTTATTCAAGAAAAATCTTTAGGGATCATGTCTAGGATAATCTTTTTCAGGGTGACCCTCATTTTCTACAATATAATGGTTTTACCCAGCAGTGGTTTAACGGTTTTGAATAAGCTGTAGTGTGGAGGAACAAACACTTTAGCAAGAATGGAGGAGTTTACTCAGAAAGGCAGGAGTATCAGTCTGCTTTTGAATATAGAACTGAGATGAGTAATCTACTGACCTTTTATCCCCAACATCACTAAAATGTATATTACATACATAACGTGGTCTGGTGTTGTGTAAATAATCACTTTAAGTGTGACAGACCTGTTAAAAGCGCCAAACAGGCGAATCGAAGGCACCATTGCTGTGCACTTAGGCTCTCATCGAATAACTCGCTTGCTTCAAGCCTTTTCTTTGAACCTAAATGTTTGAAGTTTTCCAGTGATTTTTTTTTCCTGGCATTTGCCCCATGACACTTATTATTTTTAGCCATGTAAAATGGCATTATGCAGTTGCTGAAATTTGTTTCTTTCAGCCCACGGTGATTTATAAATCCTAATTTCCAGGATACTCCCTTGAAGTTACCTTCCCTTTGTGACCTCAGTATTTCTCTTCCCAGACCTTTGGTATTTATTTTTACTATTTCTGTGGTCAGGTTTTGGCAATGTTGT
Organism: Porphyrio hochstetteri; assembly: GCA_020800305.1. Taxonomy (NCBI): domain Eukaryota; kingdom Metazoa; phylum Chordata; class Aves; order Gruiformes; family Rallidae; genus Porphyrio; species Porphyrio hochstetteri. The sequence continues at coordinate 59,109,841 of CM036908.1, read as the reverse complement.
TTTGGATTAATGACTAAACATACATAAGAACTGGAAGAAATACACATCCTAATCTCTTAATTTAATGTGTGGCTTGTTTATCAATAGTAGAAAGAAGTTTCTGGACAGGTTTGACACATCTGAATAATAGGCCTCTTCAGCCAGATAGAAAGATTTTGACAAATCCAAACTACATGCAATTCTTCACTGGTTCCAAAATAGATGTGATTTGCTTATTTTATATTGCAGTGCAGTATTTCTTTCTCCAAATTTGCCCAGAAAGAATTGGAAGTGGAAGTCAGTTAGTCTGGACAAGTATGCCTTGTTTAAATGGAATATTTTAATTGATATAAATTGTGTAAACCTGCTTGCTGCTCTGCTCTTGGATGGAGAATAGATCTTTGGCTTAACAAGGGCCCAAATTTCTGTTCTATTTTTGGCTTTCATGCAGGAAACCAGATAATTTAATGTTCAGATGAAATTACTCAGCATTTTACTCAGTCGTTAAATTATCCTCATAAGCAGTATATTTTGCTTTCATCATATATCCAGGAATTTTTAACCGGCATCTTCTGATGATCTTTTCACTTTCTCTGTGTATTCTTATTTACCTTCATTGTTTGTTTACTTAGGCTTAATTCCTTCCCTACACAGTCTACTGTGAATAAAATGTTCCTCTGAAAATGATTAATTTTGCACTTTGTTTACAGAATAGTCTTGCAATGTTGTATCTGATACTCATTAGCAGGAAAACAGAAATAAGAGGAGAAGCATTAGTTCTCACCACAAATCACTTTGAATTCACTGGGATCAGGATCTGACCCAAAATGTTTAGGTTAGCTCAACAGCTCAAGTTGATTCAAAGGGTCTCAATGTTTATGCCTAACAGCGCGTCCTCCTATGACACTTTATTTTTAGCTGCTCAACAGTTCTTACTTTCTGTGAATTTTAAAGTTATTCTTAGACTAAGCAATACAGTCTCTTCACAGGGAAAAAACTGTGACAAGCATCGCTATGTGATACAGCTCATCATTTCATAGGGTCCATCATTTCTACCTGAAGCTCTAGCAGAAAAAAACCCAAAGATTAAATGGTTACTTTAAACTTAGATATTAAATTTTGGGTTCCAATTCACTCTTCTCAGTGAATTATTGTGGATACCTGGAGCGGTTCACCATCCTCTGTGAAACTTAATTTAAAGGCCACAAATTGCCTCTGAATATTAACATATGTGCAAACCTGCTTCCTGGAATCCAGCTGTACTTTTATTCCTGACATTTTAATAAAACTGAGTTTGTGAGTTCTAATCCCTTGCTACTAGTTCTTACCTGAAACCAAGTTTGAATTTTGTAAACCAAGAAAATGGTGCCTTTTTAGGAAAGGTATTCACAACCCCTTTTTTTAATGTGCGTCATATACAAAGTGGAGAATACATATGCAAATAAAATGGATCAAAGTGATCTAAGCCTGCTTGTAGAGAGTTCTGGAATGCATATTTATTGCAGATGAACCCCGGATTTACTAGGTACTGAGGGAACATTTTTTTAAGAACAATTCTGTTGTATTTGGAAAAAAACGACATTTTCTTTCTTAACTAATGTTAATTGGCATTATGCTCCCACTGAGGGGAAAAAAAAAAAGGAAGACAGCTGCATAATATAAATTAAAGTAGGAGTAAAGTATCTCAGCTGATGAAAGCCTAGATATAAGCTCTGAAGCCTTTCTTACAAATACCTTCTCCAAAACAGGGTGGTCCTCAGGCAGCGGTGGCCCGTGCCTATTCCTTGGCCTCTTTTACAGTCGCTGACATCGCGCTGCCAATGAAGCAGCTGTCACTTTTTACCAGCGTAATGCCTGCCAGCAGCCGGCTCGGAAGAGCTGTTTTTAATTAAATTCCTGATTTCAATTGGATTTCAGTTTGTACTTCACAGCTAACAGATTTTCGGGGTAGGATCTTATAGGGACTCTAGGAGTATTTCAGGCACCTCTGTGTTACGGACTTTGGTCCAGAAGCGCCAAGCATCACCTTAAAATTAGTTACATTTTTGCCCCTGCTACTGGTGAGAGCGCTTCCAGGGTCTTGCTGCCACAATGGCTAGAATTATTCATATTTCCAGATTAAAGGTATCTGTGGCAGATTTACACCTGTTTGTTCTTATGCCAATGTTGTCTCTGTGCTGAGGTGGTTTTCCTGCCTCCCCTTTCTCATCGTGTTGAAGAGGGCAGTCCTATCCCCCCGGGCACCATTCCGCTCGCAGTAACGAGCCAAACTTGTGGGTCATATCTGCACGGAGGAGGGCAGACAGATTCAGGCTCTCAGCTAATGAGCTGAGTGAGCTTGGATGCAAACTTGCCCTCTCCTGATGCCTACAGGACTGTGCCAGTGTAATGCTAAGCCTGAGCTGGTGAGTTCTGCTGGAGGCTTCATTAGCACCATGATAATTCAGTCTATATGGATTCTGGGCCAGTATGAGGCCAACTGAGGCTCACATCGATCTGCACCTGTTTATTCAGATGTGCTCACAATCTCTTCTCATGAGATGGATTTTCCATCTCTCTGGTCCTCCTAGAAGCAATCTTCTGCACCTGTTTCATGTCAAGTCCATTTTCCTGCATCATATACGAAGAGATTAATTGGAGAACAAGAGATGGCTCTACCGTCTCCTCTTTTCCTTGCATTAGCAGTGCTTGGCAGAACATATGGTCACTGGTTCAGCACAATCATTCTCATCAGTCTGGTTGATGTCTGGAAGTCACGGACAAACACAGATGCAGCTTGACAGCTGAACACCTGGACAATGAGTGTGGCATGTCAGGGACATGCTGGGCGTACTCTACATGCGCTGGGTTATTTGATCGGTGCTCTGCAATACAGCTTGGACCTACCTGAAATTGAAAGGACAAACGAAATGTTTATATACGGCATCTCTGGAGCCTCTGCTGTATCACTCAAAGCACCATGTAGTCAACCCATCTTGGTGAGCCCCATGCAACCGGAGAGCATCGGGCTGGCTGCTCACTTGCTGGCCATCTGTGTCGTTCATGTTTCCCACAGGCTGGGTTTCCTGCTCATGCGGTGCGTGGCGTAGGATTTCCCAGACACAAACATGGGAGCCCAGGCACATGCTTGGGGGCCCTGTGACAGGGCTGTGGCTGTGGATCTCCCCCATATGGAGCACAGCTGTGTCTGTCCTTGAAAGGGGTGACCTAAATTTTACACAGTATTCCAGTGATGTATGACTAGTACATCTCTTGTTGCTGGAAATACCCTGTGAGTTTTTGAATTGTACTTGTTTACCATCACTGCCTTGCTGTAGTAACTCATCCTAAACCTGAATTTGACTGAACCATCTAGAGCTTTCTCCTCCATGTGCAGCTGGCAAGTGCCCAGTTTATAGTGATTTTTTTTTGCTGCCAGCTTCATGAATTTGAGCTAGGCAATTCTGGGTTTCATTCTGTTGGTATTGCTTCAGTCCTTGAAGTCATTCAGTTCTTCCAGTGAAGTAGCCCCCTCCTGTTCTGTACACCCGCAGATTTCATAAGCTCATTCCCAAATTTTGCATCCCAGTTTTCCACATCCTCTCTGCTGACCATATTCTCATAATGGTATTGGATCATGATAATCAGCAGGCAGCAGATAACCTTAGCTGGTGTAAACTGTCACAGCTTTTGCTATCAAAACAGTGCTAGTAGTGTTTCCAGCTAAGGTTCTGCCCGAATGTAATTAGAAAAGTAAGTTTAAAATGTGATGTTTCTTTAACTACCATAACCATCTTTTGAAAGAATTAAAAGGCTTGGCTTAAACATACCACCGTGCTTATGAAATAGTTCCTCTTAGGCCAAATTTACATTAAGACCAGATCATAATATTAAAAGTGTTACAATATTAAAGGTTTAGGTTTCTATTATTAGGAAATCCCTCTCCCCCCTCCCCACCCCGCATTCCTTGTTTAACTCTGCTGTAACTGTGTTTCCTATATGCAGATGACTCCAATTATTGAGATAAATCATACTGCTCTTTCTCAGGCAAGATGCCAGAGGTATATTGCAACAAGCACGTGCTTCTTGGCATGACATCAGTCCCTTTGAACAGTGGCTTTGGAGCTGGTCTTTGAAGCAGAGCTGTTCTGTTACCCAAAGAACTGGGCATTTGGGCTGCCTTCCCCCAGCCTTATTCCCACCCCCTCTCAACTTTATGGCTGAGAAGAAAACCTAAGAAATATAAACTAATTGCAATAATGCATCTGAAAGCAGGCTAGGTAACAACTCCAAGGCATACAAACTGGGCCACATCTCGCATATGTTCAGTACCGGTGATGTAAGTGTTGACATTGTCATGGTGACAATTAAGAAGCAAGAAGGGGAGGATCCTAGATCTCTGCAGTTTATTTGAAATACTTTTGTGCTAATAGCCACCTCTTGTCAAGCACCACTCAAACTTAGGCCTAGCAGACTACATGGGTATGACCCCATTGTAGGGGGGAGCAAGCTGGAAGAGAATGTCTTCTGAGAAACAGGTCCTTTACTGAGCAGTCTTATTTTCAGTTAGCAGTATCTCATGGGGGGAATCAGGAGAGATGTTGCTTAACTAGTGAGTGCCACCATCACTGTGGCCATGTGGTCTTCAATAGGAGATGATCAAATTTGAGCATGTGGCAGTAAGAGGCAGTGATGCAACCACCAGTGTTTTATGAATCACTTTTGAAGTTGTTTGGAGTCTTTTTAAATTTGTAAGCAGTAATCAGTCAGAGAAAGGCTTTATAAAATATTTATCCTCCTTTCTGTGTGTAAAAATGGTTTACTTTGGTGTTTGATGCATTACTTTTTTCCATTAGGAAAACAAGTCATAATCAGTTTAACACCTGCACAGAAGTATCCCAAAATGACCTGATACAATAAATACTGTTATAGACTGTAGTTGAATAGGTGTATCTTTTCCCAGCTGTGGGAACTGTAGAAGCTGAAAATGTTCTTTTTGAAAAGTTCTGGAATCAACTTTTTCTTTTATAGAGATCTTTGTAGTATAGAATTAAAGTTGCAATGAACATGCTAAAAATAGTAAGGGATGATAAATAAGGTGACATTTATATTCAGTGCAGCGCTCATTGCCATCAAATTCCATAACCACAGCCCTCTTGTATAGGCATTCAGTTTAACAAAGCATCGCCTTTGCTTCACAGCTCTGAATAACTGAAAAATCAGCTTGTAATACTTGCCCTTGGCCCCCAGTAACTTGCCATTTGCTTGAATTACATACGATGAGTAAGCACTTGAAGCAGTGTACATCTGTAGATGTCAGTAATGCTTGTGTGAGGTTTAATTTAGCACTGTGTATTATATTGCAGCCTTCGTTATCTGGGAAAGGTGATGTGAGGAAATTGTTTTGCTAAGGAAGAACTGCAAAATTCATTACTTACTCTATGTTATTTCCAGTTATCATTTTTTAATTCTAGGTGGATTTTTGCCATTTGAGGGCTAAACAGTGTAACTCTGGAGTTCAGCCTGGGCATTTGTGTCCTGAAGTACATGAAGATGACAGTACTAAAGGGTTACTAGCAGATTTCTGCCAGTTCAGATATGTTGTGTGTTGGGGGTGGATGCATGCCCTTCCAAAGAAGTTGTTTGAATGCAACACTTCCCCCTCTCTGTGCATTTGAAGACTGGAGTGCAAATTTTTCCTTCCTATTCTGGTCTAATCGACCTGTATAAAACTGCCTAGAATTTGCTATAATTGTAGCTGTATAGTAGTATAAATGTGTGTGCAGGTGCCCAAGATGTAAGTTTTCTGTTTAAAATATGTTTTCCTTTTTTTTTTTTTAAAGTGGGAAAAATGAAGTGCATTTTTTCAGCTGGCCTCCTTGATCTCATCCAATCTAGTATCATACATAACTTGAACATCAAAATGCCATGTGAAAGTATGAGTAATCTGAGGCACTCAGGGTTTGACTAAGGCAAATTTTCAAGGCTGTACTGAGAGATAACATACATTTTAAAAGACTGTTGGAAGTCCTGGTCCAAGCTGGCAGGCCTTAACATGGTGGCTTTATGAACGGTGCATCAGAAACTGCAGAAACTAATGTGAAGCGTGTGTGTCTCTTTTAATTTGCATTGCTGTGCTTCATCAAAAGGTTATCAACGTAATTTTTAACTTTAGCAGCATCTCAGTCTCCACATTTCAGTCCTGCACTTCTTCCTGTTACACACTCTTCCCACCATTTAGTATTATTTCTCCAAAGTGGCATTCCTCCAAACTTTACCATAATAAGCATGGGTAGATGTACATCTACTTGTGGACCACTGGAGACCAGTCTTCACCCAGATGTAAGTGCAGACCTACTCAAAGACAATTCCATTAATAGGCACAGATCCATAGTTGCTGAGTGTCTTATGTGCTTGTCCAGAAGGAATTCACTGAGGCTATCAATGAACTTTACTCAATAACCACAACTTCATAGTGAATTTTGGCTATTACTAATATAGTACAATACAAATGAATGTGTTAACAGTGCAGTTGTTGTTTGAAAACAGCAGTATTGCTTATGAGCGAGCAGTTTCTATTTTCCTAGTACAATTTTCACACATTACTATTAATTTAAAATGAAATAGAAATGAATAGCCACCCAGATTTAATAATCTGGATGTTTAGTATGCCTGTTATACATCTAGGGTTTTTAAATTTTATTTTAAATTCTTCTCACTGTGTGTGTTTCTTCTCTCTGCCCCCATTAATATCCTTCAGAAATGATTGGTTTTTTTGAAATATAACTTCAAAAGAGAAATGAGATTTTCCCAGCATGCTAAAAACTTGGGTGGTATACAGTCTTGTCACTAGCCATATAATTTAAAATTAACACCATTGACAAATGCTGCTTTAAAGCTTCTATTGAAAAATCATAGTATGTAAGTGCAGCAGGGCTTTTTTGCTGATTTGGATTTACATTTGTATAATGTGCAGTTAGTAACTGGTGTGATCTTGTTACGGATTGATTACTCTTCTTCAGTATGTCCCTTGTTTTGTACCCCATTATTCACTCGAAGGCCTTAATTAAATGAATCAGAGTATAAGCACATATTTGCTGCAACAATCACAATTCCCCATAGATAATTTTCTTTGGCTTGTCTTGCTGGGATTTCCAGGAAAGTTCCCAGAAACTGTTTCACAGAATAGAGGGTTTTCTCTTTTTAAAACTCTTTTTTTGGTGTTACACAAATTTGAGCCCAGAAGAGTTTAATTTTTGAGAAATAACCATGAATACTACATGCATGTGTGTCTCTATAATAACAAAATATTCAGAATACATTTAATTTAAGTTGAATCTTATTTGATTTCTGTGGTTGGCTTCGGAAACATTTGGTAGTTATTTTCCATTGAAATTCGCACCCGCTTGGGGCAGCAATATGTTTAAGTGCTTCTCCTGTTTTTTCTGCTCTGTAATCTTAATTTTAAACTCATTATCTTTTTTTTTTTTTTCTATTTTCTCTCTTGTGTGTACTTATCTTTCACATAGCAATAAATAACCCTGCATTTGCTATTGGTGGTCTTGGTCTTAGTGTGAATGCATGTGTGTGAAAGGGGTACAATAATATAGCCCTGTAAAGAGGCTTTGATTGTTCTTTGATTTTGAGAAAGAGAAGGAGAGATTCTCATTTATATCCATATTGCTGAAATAAAAATGTGACCCCTCCATTCAAGAATGTGGCTGTGATTTTTCAAAATGACTTGTAAGGCTTAGATGACTCCATTTATGGGTGGCTAAACTGGGTCACTTTTAAGAAACGAGTCTTGTCCCCAAAGAACCAGCAAAACTTTCAGCTGCTGACGATGGGCACAGCACACTTCTCTTGGTCTCTGTTCCATTTGTGGGGTCAAGGTGCTTGATCGCCTATTAGACATTAAATAAAGGTGATTTATGCTTCAGCGCAGTGACAGTTTGATTACAGGCATTAAAGAGATGACCCACGTGGAATGAGTCAAAAGGGAGAAGTTGTTTTGTTATTTTGGTTTTGGGATGGGTTTTTTTTTTACTTACTAACATAGAGATTAATTGAAGACATTTCCAGAGCAGCAGGTGCAAGTTTCCTCTGAGCACATAGCAGACTGACATGGTACAAGTCAGCGTGAATCCAGAGGCTGTATCACTGTGTCAGCATGCCACTACTTAGCAGGAAATACTAGCACAGGCAAAGTAACCTGTTAACAGTGCTGCACAATGCTTGTGTTAATGCTGGGATGCTTCTTGCCAAAGGGAAGAGTGGTTCAAATTTCTCACACGTTTGCAGACAACACATCCAGTTGTGTGTATCAAAGGCTTGTTCCATGAGTTCCCAAATCAGTGGAGGCATGCCAGTCACCTCTAAGGAGGGTTCATCAGAGCCCCAAGAGCAGTAATGCATTTGTTGTGGCGAAGTGTTATGCCTAGGAGCTCCAGCTGATGTATCGTTTCATATGGCACATACAAAGAAAGAGATCCTGCTTCCAAAACTTTAGCCTGAACTGAGAAGAAGCTTAGATGGAAATGATCATCCAGCCCAACTCCTTGCCAGAGCAAGACTTTGTCCTGCAGGCTGTTTTCTAGCATTTGCCAATCTGGCTGTAAAAACACCAAGCAAATAGGATCCACTACTGGGAAGAGTCTGGGAGACTGTTCCATTGTTTAAGAGACGTCATGCAAGTACATTGTCTTCTGAAACTAAGTATTCATTTTTTTCTTATCTTAATTATATCTTATCCTTGGTTATGTACTGAGATACCAAATTAAAATCTGACATTCTTCAAGTCTATCTAGTTGTTGGCTATTGCAATTAACCTTTGTGTTCTCCAACTGACCAAGCTGGAGAGTTTGTTACCCCAGGGGAAAGGGCTGCACATCTGCATGATGCTAACTATTCAACATCACAGGAACTATGGCAAGCGATTGCTATAAAACTCCTTTTGCCTTTTTTGTGTATCTGACCTGGTCTTTCCTAATAAATCAGTCCCTTCGTTCCATCACAGCTTTTAGATATAGCAGCTATATCATAGAATCATAGAATCATAGGGGTTGGAAGGGACCTCAAGAGATCAGTGAGGCCTAGTAAGAGTGTGGGTGAATGCCAAACAGGACCTCTACAGTGAGATGATTGGTGCTGAGGGCTTAACTTTGACAAATAAGCATGCTTTAAGGTTTTGGGATAGTTCTGGGCTGCTCCCTCAAACTGGATATATGTACTGTTCGGACATCATTAGATGCACTCCTGGAACACACTTACTGGTGTAGCTTTTTCTGAAAGACTTTGAATCTAAGACTGCTTTGTTGTGTGAACTAGAGCACTACGAGTTGGAATGATCTGGAGACTTCTCCACTTGTGAAGAAAACCTGCATTTCTGGTCCGAACTAAAATGCTAATGCAGATATAATTCAGATTTTCTGGGGAGTGTTGTCCAGAGCTGAAAGCAATGTTACACAGCACAAGAGAAATTTGAGTCAGACCTCAGAAAGATGTTTATAATGATAAGGGCAGAAAGGCACTATGGAAGTTGAATAAAATCCATAAGGAGAGGTTTTTAAAAAGAAGCTAAGCAAAACAGAATTTGGGAATAATATAGATCTAGTTTGTCCTGCACAAACAGGAATAGATTTGGTCAATTTGTGATATTACTTCAGGACAATTTCCCCCTATGATTCCAAAGTGCACCACCATATCTGTTCAGAAAACAGACTTGGTATAAGCTGCTCCAAAGAGGTTTTTTTTTCTTGCTGTGTGACAGCGTAGTCCTTCATGCTATACTTGTGGTACATACTTCATGCTATACTTCAGTACTGCATCTCCTTGCCTTTCTTCCACCTGATTAATATGTGCCTCTTTTTCTTATGCATATCAGTTTCAATATTTCCAGTCTTAATTTTCTGTCCTTCCTCCTGCTATTTGCTATAGGTTTTGTTCCTCCTCCTTGGCTGCTACTTATAACTTCTCCTATCTACCATGTGGAGTTTCACTGATAGAAATCTATTCTCTCAGGCACTCTAAGTTTTCAATAAGTGAAATGAAAAACAATGTCTATCAAATAACCTGCATTGCCAGGGATAATCTACCTTTAACCAGATTTCGAAGCATGGAACTGGTTCTTTTCAGGTCAGTTTCAATTCAGGTTCAGGTGAGACAAAATAAAGAATGATCTACTGAACTGATGGCATATGACTGTTTCTTGCTGTTCACTTGTAATCTGGTCAAGCAGAAAACTTCCATCTAAGAAAATTGCAGCCATTCTCTTCCTCTATGTTGTACATTATCGTAAATTATGAAGTGTCTTGAAACAGAGCTGCTCCCCACAAAATATACATTTCTGAGCCAAAACCCAAACAAGTCCTACACCCAAAGCTCAGATCCCTCAAAAAGAGCCTCAGTAAATTCTGTCTTATTTGCCATTGGATTCAAATGGATCTTAAGGACTTTAATTCACTAAGGTTCCTTTTAAACCCCTCCCTTTTGTATAATGATTTGTTACTTTATGCATATTCTGCTGTAGCTTAGGAAGATAGCAGTGTCCCAAGAGCACTGACCTTTCAGGTGTCCAGTTTCAACATAGAGGACCAGTCTAGACCTGCCTCTTGGCTGCTGCTTAATGCAATCTCTGGGAAAGGCCAATAGCAGACTCAGACTTACCCTGCTAAAGTGTAGGTCACTCATTTCCCAATAATTTATCTTCACATTGACTCCTGCTCAAAAGATAACAAAGATTTAGAGCTCCAAGGACTTTTGGTGTGTGTGCTTTTGTGCTTTCTGATGACATTTTAATTAGAAAGATATGTATTTTTCCTTCTCAGATATTTTAATTTTGCTATGAAAATTGTATTCAGAAAGATTTTTTGATGTCCAAAATTATCTGTATGCCCCTGATACTGAAATTAGTAATGGTAAGAAAGAACAATAAAGGGGAAATGTTTTGGTACAGACATCAGCTTTGGAATGAAAACATTTTCAGCTATGAGGCTCCATTAGTTCTGCAGTTAGCAAATACTTCAATTGACACTGTTGTCAAACCAAGGACATAAAACTGAGAGTGTGATATGTTATCTGCTGCCAATTACGTAAGCTCATGATGCATAAGTTATTGCAAAAAATAAGGTCATGACTCCTAAACCAACTCTTTTGAAGTTGTAGGTCTTCATAAGACCTCCTGCATATTTGTATATTTTAGTTGGTTAACTCTTAACTGAATTTATGTGAATGCTTATGAAAATGAACTGCTATATGACATTAAAGAAGAAGCAGAACCTTGCATGCTCTACAGGAATACCAACTTGCTGCTTATCAAATGCTTATGGGGAGGTGAATCTATCTAAAACAGGGATTTTATTTCCTAATCAAAGAGCTGTTTGAAAATGACTGGTTTTGACTATGAAATATAAATGTTGAAGTTACTTCAGAACATTATCTAGTCGGTAGGTAAGAGGATTAGAACTCAACCTCCCCAGTTCTTGCTTTGCCTTTTATATGGTCTTTTATGGTAACCTTACACTAATCACTGAGCTTTCCTCATTCCCTTAATTTATTTTTCTGTATGAATAAATGTCATATTTGTCATATGATGATAGTATGTAAATAATAGAGTTAAGCTTTCATTGAAAAATGCCAGCAAAGCTGAGAAGAATGTCAGAAGAACAAATCACTCCACCCAGAACTGGAACAGTGAGGCCCATCTTCATATCTGGGGCAGAATCAAGCTATCATGATGTTAAAGTTGCTTAACACCTTCATCCTAGTGCACATGATTTGTTAGAGCACCATGGAGCTACAAGATTTTTTTTTCACTTCAGAATAACTATTAATTTTTTATTATTTATTATTTCTTTTCAAAATCTGATGGAAGCATGACCTTTGTAGCCACGACCTTTGGAGGACTGCTACTAGTCCCTGTTCTGCATCATTCAGGTCAAGGACTGAAAAACAGGTCTTTTGCAGTCTACTAAATGACTTTACCACAAGTCTTTGGGGTTTTTTCTTGAGTTTTCTGGGGCCCTGTCAGCTATCTCTGCTGCTTTACAACTTAGCAAGTTTGTACAAATAGTTACCTATTCACCGACCTGGAGAAAGACCAATGCAATAGTCCAATGGGCAGTCTAAGTACAAGCCCTTGTTCCAATTAATGTTTAATTATTTATACAAAGTAAAACAGATCCAACAGGAGAGACTGAGAAACTGTTCAGAATAGCTGGTACTTCAGTGTCCAGAAATGCAGGATGCTGACATTCAGACATCTTGCAGAATAGGAACTTGAAATCTGGAGTCCTATGCTGCCACTCAGTGCCTTGATCATAGGATGATTATCTGGGAGGGGTGACAGTTTTCTTGCTCTTTGATGTATTTCAAGTCTCATTCTAGGCATGAGTCCCAGGTAAGAGCTTCATAAGAACTGGTAAGTACCTGCAAAAAGTTCTGGTCTGGACAGAATGTAATTTGAGAGTGAAGAAACACATCACTCGTAACTCCGATGGAAGCATGACTAGTGTTTACACAGCCTTGTAGGTCCAGAGTGCTTTGGCCATTGTGATGATCCCTCACAGTTCTATGTTTGAAGGAGAGGTCAACAAGCAGCACTGGAGGGCACAAGTCTCGGGAAGCCTGTAGAATGCCAAAGCCTCAGTCTGCACAAGTGTCAGACTTGTAAATCAGCTGTTGTTACAAAAGTTTAACAGTGGGGAAACGGTCAGATACAAACATTGGTTACAGCATTAGGCTTATGAGCCTTGATGTTTTTAAACACTTAGCTGACACTGATATGACACCTGGGGCATAAAACCAGGAGCCTGACATGTGATCTGTTGCCAGTTGCCTTCAAACTACCATGTCTGATGAGGGTAAAAAGAGAGGAAGTGGATGGAGAAACGGGACAGGTCATCTGGACTCTGATAATTAATGTTCCTTAGAAAATAAAAGTTTTGAAACTTTCCTGGAAATGAAGTTTTATGATCTGCCACAATGGCCCACAGGGGGGATGCTGCAACCTACACATATTGACAATTGTGGTATTACCAGGCAATTCATTTTTATGAGTAATTTCCAGAGCAGGCCTTGACTGTGCAGTCACGCATACAGTGCAACAGTGTGACATAGAAGAAAGACTCAGCTAGAGGCCAAAGATTATACAGATATATATTTGAGAAAAAGATCTCAACAGCAGAAGGCAAATTGAGCAACAGAGGAGAGGGAAGAAGGAATGGACAACAAAGTGAGCTCTGTAAGGATGTGATCCAGAGCTTAGTCAACTCAATGGAAAGATTTCCACTGATTTCTTAAGATCTTGGATAGTTCTCATGGAAACAGAGGCCCTCCATCTTACACCTTTCCCTCTTCCTTTCTCCATCTGAATGGAAAATACAATCTTGTTCACAACTAGTATTGTTTAGTGACCAAGCATCACAATCAAACTGTTGATCACACTTGGGATATTAGAACCAAGAATCCTTACCTAAACAGCCCCAGAAGTGGCTTGACTTTTCCAAGGGCTGAGCAACTTGCAAATTTTCTCTATCAGTACCTTCATCTTTTATTAGACTTAGAATAGTTTTATCCTGTACTTAACTTTGCAAACACACCCTGCTTTCTCCTTTAAAACACAGAGAATAATGGAGCTGTTGGATCTATAATCTTGCTTCTCCTAAATCCTTCTCCATAAACACTTTTCTTGTAAAGGTAATGACCCGTTTAGTCTTCTATTTATGTCTGAGTAGTTATAGCTGTTACTTTTAAACAGCTATTAAATACTTCAGTAGTTCTTAAGCCATGCCAAGGAATACTTGGAATAAAGTTATGAACAGAGATGACTGGAAATGAAGTTGTAGAACAGAATTTGATTATGTATCATTCAGAAAAAAAAAATAGTTCTGTCAAAGTCCCTGTTAAGGGCTGTTAGAAAAAGTGATACACTTTTCACTAAGTGAGGCTACATAGATCATGATTCATGGCCCATAGTGATATATCCCCAAGATCAGCTTAGTTGTCTACTTTCAAAATCCTTCCTTCTATGGGAACCAAAGTTTGCTGCCTAATGTAGTAGTGTTTGACAAACTCATCCTGCTGTGATAGCAACTCTTATTTCATCCTACACACTGAAGAACGTAATTTATCTTAACACTAGGCATTAAGCAAGTCTAGCTCTGGGGAAGTAGAACTACTAGGGTTTCCTCTTACTACTGAACTCAGTTGAAATCTGCAGTCATGCCAAGCCTGGTTTAAGTACTTTGTGGATTATTTTCTTTAACATGGTGTGAAAGACCAATGCTACTTTATTGCAACGGGTGGGTAAGTTACCAGCAAGGCATGCTGAGATGAGAAGCTGGTGACAACTAACAGAAAGAGAAATCCACATTACTCCCCATCACTTTGGAGATACAAGAGTAGACTTCTTTATAGAGAAAACTGGAACATTTTCAGTGGAGAGTGCTCAACATAGACCTACTGTTTGCTGGATCGCAGCTTTCTAAGTGACCAGGAGGACAGACTGAACACTTACAGGTCCCTGACACAAGCTCCTCACCTTCCCTAGGCTGTACATCATTGGAGTGCCTGTTCATCATCTTCATGCCATCAGGATGTCAACTGCATCAGAAAGCCCATATTCCATGGTCTGAGGTTTTACTCATTCCCTTCACTAGCATTGAAGGTGCTGGCTATGGCAGGTCACTGTGTTGATTCCTCTAGGATCCTGTAAGGTAGCATCATTTGTCCTTCACCTGGCCTAAACACATACACACACGCACACACACACACACAAAACAGGTATTGTCATGTTCTGCTGTAAGATGATTCTGCCCTAAGGGACACAGCACCGGTCAAGTTTGCAACAGAGCAGAAAAATTGCAGTAGAATCGGTCTAAAAGAACAGAAATAAATTAAAAAAGGCAGTTCTGTGCTATTACAGCACGCTGGACACTGAACATCAATTCCAGTCTAAAGTCTTTCAAATGATGAAGCACAGACAGTGCATTTGGAGGTTTCAGTTTAACTTTTGACCCAAACCTCCCTGAGGACAGTGGGAATCCCTCTGGGTTTGATAAATGCAATGGAGGCTCTTTCCTCAAGGACAGGTAAACACACAGTCATTAACAGGTTGTAAAGGAGAACTGAGCTTATGCAATGACTTGTTTTCTCAGATTCATCCTGCACTATCAGCTTGAACACATCTGTGAGAATGCCCTGGGGCTCCTGCAATTTTCCCTCTTGGCTTGCTTTCAGGATTTGTTTTAGTGTGTTCCCTGCTCACCGAGAGATGTCACAGAGTGATGCTTGAAAACCTGTTTCTGTTCAGTCTCTCCGTGTCACAGTAGATTTAGTTTTCTTACCAGGAAGCCCCACTATGATGACGTGAGGAATGAAGGGGACACAGACTTGTAGAAGGGATTTTAAAAACTTGGCATTATTGAAACAAATAAGACAGAAAATCCTTATTTCAGAAACGAGGATACAAGGGTGAGTATGAGTATGTTGGGCAGAGACAATTCCTTAATCCATGCTGTGGCACAACAAGCCTATTAGCATCCTGAGCTTGGTTTATATGCAGAAGTGACAGTGACAGTAAACATGACATAGTTCTATGTCTATGCCAAAATTCATAGATTTTTCAGTGGACTCGGTCCAAACGCTACTGAAGTCCCCAGGAAAAAACCCCAACAAACCAAACAAAAGGTGCTTTTCTCTGCTTGCATACTGAAGGAGATTAATATCGGTTTTGCTTTCAAACACAAGAGCCTCTGGATGTACCCAGACACATCCAGCCCATGACTACACAGCTGATATGTACATTTCTCCTTTTCTGACTCTCACCAAAAGGTTCATCAAAGCTGTGGAGATGTTTGATATTCCTGGTGAGACGAGGTCAGTGCTCCTCACTTGGAGCTGAATCATGTGAAGTGGAAGCTGAAAGGGGACAGAGGGCATGTGAAAGAATAGGTACTATTTTTAGCACAGTAGCCCTGCCATCACTGGAAATCTGCAAGAAGTCCCTGTTGGGGACATCAATGATAAAGCAATATACAGAAGAGATGCAGAGACCTGCAACAAGTAGGCTTCCCTCTAGTCATGTCATTGACATGTGTTTGCATTTGGATTTTACCATACTTGTGTGCCAATATTTCTGACTTATTATTTTTTTCCTTTGGTCTTTTAGGGGGTAGCACAGATGGTGACTTCTCTTGTGTGTTTTGCCCTTTACACTTATTTCTAGTGACCATCTCACTGTTTTCATTGGGGTTCTGTGCTTTTCAGAGCACTATTGATTATATACTGCTCTGTGTGGGAATCTGGCCCAGAGGCACAGCTTTACAAGCCATCCCAGGCTCCAGGTATCTATTTTTATTAACCTGAGCAATTGTTGCTTAGAAAAAGAGACCCCTACTTCCCGGGCTGCGTGTGGCTGACCTCGGTTAGTCTGAACTCCTTTGACCTCAGCGCAGCTTAAGGGATGTGACAGCCGAGTCAGCCCCTTTAATTCCAGTCTTTGTGAGGCTCATGTGATAATCATGCACTTGCTCTGTCAGAGGAGCCGGCAAAGAGGGATTCTGTCTGTACTTGCTCCCTGCAGCAGACCTCTTTCTTGCCTTCTCTCTTCCACCAGATTCCTTTCATTTTGTTGGTTCTATTCAGGAACAAAGAGGACTTTGTTGAATTGCCTTTGTGGTTTATTTTCCTGAGCCTTGGAAGATAGCAGACTTTTGCCACTGTTTTATCCAACCCTTTATCACACACACAATACCCTGAATGCCTGAAGGAGGCTAGTGTGCGTTACCCTCTCTGCTTTTTCTTTCAGGTTGGAAGCCAGGGCTGACTTCTGAATGCCAAGTTAGAAATAATTGCTGGAGTAAAAACTCAGGGAGGAGTCTGTCCACGCAGCTGCCATAATGGCTCCAGTCAGCAGTGCTATAGTCATCAATAGATTTCATCTTGTTTTTCATGTTCAGGTCCCCGTGCCTACACAGAGACATGTGTATTTACAGATGAGGAACATATCCCTGTCAAACAGTCTTTGGGTATATGTTCAAAAAGGGCTAAAATGCACCGACTGGCCACTCCAGCTGCTAATACTTAGCAGCTTTTATCTGAGCCTGTAAAAGTGTTTTGGCATGATACACTGCTACAGCCTTCACAGATGCAGAAAGGCAGTTGCAGAAGAGTTAGATGAGGGCCTCTGATTTATAGACTTTACCATAAAAGACTTCTCCAAATCTCAGGACAAGTCGATAGTGTGGAGAAGACTAAAAAGTGCAGCTGACTCTAATCCTTTCCCTTAACCTCTGTCCGAGCTGCCTTTCACATGACCTGCGCTCTACTTATTCCCAGTGCAAAGCTTCCAACATGCTTCTTTTAGTTAATGCATCAAAACATCTTTTTAAATGATAGAAAATGTAGCCGGTACTCAAGGCTGCCCTTGAGTGATAGCTTTATCTATTTTGTCTACTGCCAGCAGGACGCTGTGGCCCTGGGGAGTCTCTGGACAAGGTAGTAACAGAGAGTTACTTCATCAGAGATCTTCCCATGAGGGACAAGGCCTATAATATTTGTTTTTAGTGGAACAGACTAACATCTCCAAAGGTGTAGTAGACGTCAAAATATAGTTCTCCTGAGCTCTGTATGCAAAAGGTCAGGCAGTGTTTAATCCTGGGGGCGACCTCATGGACCCTGAGGGAATTTCATCAAGGATGTAGTTAGACTGTATTTTGCAATAATCTGTAGGAAATAAGCTTGACATTTCAGAGATAAAATTTGCAAGCAGCACCATTCCAGTCCCACAACGTGCTTTGTAGACCGGATTTCTGTGCACTGTTTATTTCTTAAAAAGTTTCATGCTTAAAACCGAAACTTTCAGCCCTTACTAAGGCAAAAATTGCACAGAAACCAGTAGGAATACTGCCTAGAGCAGAGTGAAATAGAAGCTGGAGGATCTGGTGCTGTGTTATTTGGCTCGTGCTGCAAAACTTCAGCAAATTTGTCTCTAGCAAGCAAAGTGAGCAGTTTTGACAGCTTTTATTATATTGAATTACAGTGACAAATAGGGGCATTGATTTGTAGAACGTTTGAAAGCGTGATAAACACAGTCCTAATGAGAAAGATGTTTCTTTTTATTTGACAGGACACCACTGTTTTTTTCTCATGCGTACTCTAGGTGCACCAGCAAAAATAAAAGACCTGGTTATTTGAGGCAAAATTCCTGAAATATTATTCTCTAAATCTCTAAGCTTTCACTTATTACTTTTTATTCCCAGAAGTATTTGATGATTTTATTGTCCACAAAAATAAAATTGTTAGTGCAAGCATAGAGTACCTCAGTGTTTTCTTACGAATTTAAGTATGAATTTAAAGACAAACGTGCTTCTCAACATAAAAAAATCACATCGTCCAGAGGATAAATGGTGCTCACAGTGAGGGGATTGCCCTTACATCCCTTCTGCAGTTATAGTCCTGGGGTTATTTAACTCTAGTTTCACCCACCCAGCTGCTTTTTGAACTTTGAAGCCTACAGTGAGTAACTTGTATGATAGAAGAAAATAATTTTGCATCCACATGCACATAACAGTTCTAGCAGGCTCTTTGGAGAACGATCTCTTTAGAAAGCAGCTTGTATATCATGGTTACTGCCATAAATAGCAACAATAGCAAAATAACTTTGCTTATCCATCAGTATCACTTGGGAGTGAAGGCATTTTGCCACAGCTGTGAGGGATGCGGTCCCTCCTAACATGGTCTTTAGTCCAGGGTGTTGGCATTTTACGTGAGAGTTGATTTAACTGAAAACTGCTTAGTGCTTCTGTCTGTTGCATTTCTAAGTTTGCATCTATCTCTATCTAATCTAATACCTTCTCTAAATGTGAAGAAATACTCTGAGCCTGCACAGATTCAGTTTTGCCGATTCCCACACACAGACCCGTGTATTTCGTCACCTGTTTTACTTTTGAGATGGCATTAAAATGGAACCGGGTGGTTATTGCTATTCACACAACTGTACTCACGCCTGAAGCCCTCCCCACAGGTGCATGTATATGCCCTCCACTCACACACACATCTCCCTGCAAGCACTTGTGCTCCTTTGGTGCTTTGAAACTTGTTTTTTTTTCTAATTTTCTGAGGATTTTTCAGGAGACTTGGCTCAGCGGCGTCTCTGCTGCCCGAGCCTTTTCACTTACTTCTTACTTTTCACTTGCCCATTTCTCTCTGTCCTCCCTGCATGCCTGCCTCAAATGCTGCTGCAGCCTGCTGAGATCAAGCCCATGAGCTGCCCAGGGCAGGAATGCTTCTAGTGCATCCTGACAGCATTGCCAGTTCTCAGCAAGTTCATCAGCTTGGGAACTCACTTTGTGTGTGTGGATGTGGTGGGGTGCAGGACCAGATGAAAGGAAGCTGCCAAGAAACCCATAGGAGCAGAATGCATATGGAAATGAAGCAAAATATGGTAAATATATATTCCTGGTTTAGGTGGGTGCACAAGAAACAGCTGCCACTGGGGTAGCCTCAGTTTGTTCAACTGTGCTGAGAAGAGGCACAGCTAGAGGAATCTTTCATGTGTTGTCACATCCTCAAGGCTTGTTTTTCAGAGCATAGAAATGCTTTTTATTGACTTGGAAGCCACCTCCTGCACATTTCAACTTTTAAATCAGCTTTACTTGGATTCAGGGGGAAGGTGTCCCCCAGTGAGCTGGTGGTGTAAGGATATGAGCCAAGAGAATAGACTTATGGACAGGGAATAGGCACAGGAGTAGATGTGTAGGGATAAAGTGAAGGCTATGTGGGGAGAAGGAGGAAAAACAGACACTGCCAGCATGGAGAGGGGGGAAAGATAGACACCACCAGAATGGATTTATTGGTGACCTGGCTTATGGGTGACTTACTGGTGACCTGGCACAGGTTATGCAAGAGGCAGCAATGACCTGTCCAGCCTGTCTCACCAGGTTTGTCATCCTGAGGTCAACTAGCTGAACACATGCCCTGCTGAGAGTATGCATGCAGCCAGATGTAAGCTTGTCTTGATATGGTGCCTGGATTGCTGTAGGAGGTGGCGAGCAGGTTTTATCCAGGTGCCAAAACCTGTTTGGTTGCCTATATGTGAGGTAGGAACAGGACCCCAGCTCCCTTGGCACAAATTAGAGTTTCAGATACCTCTCTTTTGCAGGTGTCTGGTGTAGCTGGTGGTTCTCTCTGAGCCTTCCACAAGGCTAAGAAAAGGGCAAGCTCTTTGGTTGAGGGATTTGCAGGGGATATTAAGAAGTTTCATTAGTTTGCCTGGATATCGGAAAATGCACATTGGGCGAGCGACCTGTATGAGCCTCCTGGTACTTTCAGTGCAGATAGCTCATGGGCAGACAAGCTGGATAATCTCACAGACCTCTATGCTGGTCATGCCTATGGTAGTAATAGACAGCCTTGAACTGGTTGGCAGCAACTGGTGAGAACTGGGAGTATTAGAACTCTCTCAGGGGATGGTAATTTTTTTTCCCTCTCACTATGGGTTTCTAGAGGGGAAACTGCTGGTGTAGGGAGCCTAGAAGATGGTTTAATGTATCCAGAAGTGTTGTCTCCATTGAGGGCAATCCTACACTAACTAGTCTTTGAGGGGAAAATGGTTTCTAGATACAACATCTCTGAGCATGAAGAGACTGACATAGAGGTCAGATGATGCTGCATCGCATGTCAGTGCCATCAACCTGGGACAGCTGCTCTTATCTTTGGCATAAGTCTTGTCTTTGGCATATGCCTTGGAGGTTCATGAGGAACAAGTCTGCCCATCTGACACAATGCCTTAAGTAAATAGACTTTTTTTTTTTGGAAGAAAGCAGATCTTTTGATAGGTATGAAATAGCAGCAAGGGCTGTAGGGATGAGCACGAGGAACTTGTTCAGTAGTGGTGAAACAAGTGGGAGTGGTGATGATCAAACTGCTGCCTGCATGTTGGACAATGGCTTCCAGAAAGCTTAGAGCGTGGCCTGCTTTTAATATGCTTGCTAGTACTATGGGGCAAACAAGGGTTGAGCATGATTTGTGGGGTAAACTGGACCTGTGCATTGGTTGGTTCAGGCCCAGGGGTAGGCATGGGGCTGGGGCTCATGCCAGTTGCTGTTTGGTGCAAGTAACCCTGGCCAGTTAGATGTGGGCTCCCTGCATTACTTGTTCCAGGTGTGTGACAAAGCAGAGGGAGACACTGAGAGAATAACTCTCCTGTTAAGTTAACAGGGAATACATTTGGACTTCCTCAGTCCCTGTGTCTCTATTAGACCCAACTGCAACTCCAGCAGTTGGATCTGTTTCTCATATTATACATTACTTTCCTTTGGGGAATCCCTCTTTCTCTGTATAAGAAACACAAAGAACAAGCTGTAACAGGCTCTATTAAATTATCCAAGAGATGTTGTGTTGGAGATGCTCCCTGGAAGTCATCCCCTTGCTCTGAGGCAAGATCACACTTAGCTAGATGGTCCCTGGGAGAAATTCCTGTAACTCTTCCCCGACACCTCCAGTGGTGCAGCATCAACTACAGAGGCTGCAATGCTTCACTCCCCTTGCACCTAATTTATTTTTTTCTCCCTGACCTCAATGTATCTTTGCTGCAAGTCAAACTTACAATTTCTTATCCAAGTCTTGCTGCATATGGCAGAGCTTTCTTTTGGTAACCGCCTTTTCTTCATATGGGACAACTCTTTGGAGGCCTCTTTGTCTCTATCAAGGCTTCTTTTTTCCCCAAACACTTAATCTTCCTGCTGTGCTCCGCCAACCTCTCTCTGGCTTCCCTGCACTGCTCTTCTGGTGTGAGCTTTATGTCCCTGTTGACCTTGTTGGCAATTTAGGTCTAACGTTCAGTGTGTAACACAAACTTAGGAGTGAGGTGACTTCCTCCAAAGACCAGGCCCGTGTCTGAATTTGTGCATGTGTTCTCCTAGAGGATAATAACTCAAGAGGATTTGGTGACCCCTCTATAAGTCTTGGGGAGGAGAGTGCTGGCCAAGGCCTGGGGAGCTCTTCTGTGGCATGTTGGCCCTCCCTGCTCCATCTGCTTTCTATTGCGCTTGAAAAGGAAATGAACTGAGCTAAATGATTTCAAAGTGACATTCCCCACACTGCACTCTAATTCTGTAATTGCCAGCCCCGTGCAATTCCCAGTACTAAAATGTTTAAAATAATAGCCTTTGAGAAGAGCCAAGGCTTCGAAAGGGCCATGCGCCACCTCTGCTGGAGCAGTAAAATGGTGGCAGAATAATTTCCATATGTAGTGGATGGGTGTTTGGTTATTTGGGGGTCGAAATTAGTTTCTTCCTTTGCCAGGAATTTATCTAAGCCAGGAGCCAAAATGACTTTTTTCCTTTGTGAATTCTTTTAAAATGCTGTGTTGACTGATAAGGCTTGGTCTCCAGTTGACTGCTCAAGCTTGCTGGTGCAAATTTTGCAAATGTAAATTTTTGAACAGACAAAGGAGACTTTTTGAACATGGACTACTCTATATTTCCTTATAGATAGGGGATGAAATAAACTTTTATTCTCAGCCTTTTGATCCAGTTTCCCAAGTGCAGTTCTGTAAATGCCCCTGTGGCAAAGACAGCAGTGGCTTGGTATGGTCTGACATACATTAACTGCATCTTTGGTGTGATGCAACTTCTGGGACAAGAAAGACAGCACTAAGCCAGCTGACAATGGACAGCCACCAAGGATTTGTTGGCCAGTGGTGGTTTGTTCATCACAGCTCAGGAACTGCTGCCTCAGACACTTCAGCATGCAAACCTGCTAGACTAATTGTGTGTTTTACTAAACCTTTAGCTAGTTTGTGTTGCGCTCATTCTCTAACTATCTCAATTTGCTCCATGCACACCTTGTGTTTTCTCTCCCCTTGTATTTTTGGTCACATGATTTTATTTCTTGGAAATCTACCTCTGAACAGTCCTGCACTTTTGGCATAATGTTTCTACCAGCATGGTTGACTTCGCTGGATTGTATTGAGTCCACTTCTGGAACTCATCAGGTTATTGTAAAGACTATTACATGCATTCCATGAAATGACTGTATATCTTGACGTACCTTTAAGCAACCCTTCTGCTAGTTTTGAAAGAGAGAATTTGTATTTTTTCTCAAAGTAGAAAATAACTGGAATAAAAATAGCATGCAATCTCTCCAGCAACGAGCAGTCAGAATTTATGTTCTCAGTGTGCACGGCTCTGAAGACGTGATGATTCCATTCAGCTGAGCATCAGAAAGATCAAAAGACCTTAGTGAAGTGTAATTGTCACTTTGATTGGAAAGCTGTATTGGAAACTTAATTAAAATTAGTAGTTTCTTTGACAGTCATGATTCTTCCTATTTCTAGTTGTGGCAGCAATACTATGGGAAAATAACCTGACCCTACTGAGTACAGACACTGGTTGGGTTTTGGATGAGAGATTAGATCAAGCTTTCCTCTTTTTTTTCAGTAAATATAGTTTAGATCAGGCTTTCCTTTCCTTTTTTTTTCTTTTTTTTTTCCCCAGTAAATACAGTTGCCTTTCATTTTGTCACCATCCAGATGATTTCTGAAGTTGGGCTTTTTTCTCTTTGCCCTGATCACAAGTTATTTCATTCATTTAACGGCTTTCTCAATAATTCCTGAAAAGGATGCTATTACCTACTCTGGGCAGGACAACTGATCTGATAGATTCCTTAAACTGAGATTTGGAAGGTTTAGATGGAATTGTGTGGAAAAAGCTGGCCATATTTTGTGGGAGAGTTCAGTGACTTGAAATTTTATTTTTCTGGAATTCCCTTGTGCTTGGCTTTACAGAAATCACTGTGGAGACTAGAGAAGACTGTGGGATGGAGGTAGTTTGGGAGGTTGACTGCTGGGGTGGTGGCAGGGAATGAGTCAGGAATGAACAATGCAGTTCACTCCACAGGAAGCTTTTTGACTGACCCTTCCTTTGCATTCTCCCACTCAGGTGGTGACTGAATATAGCTTTGAAGTGATTTGCTCTCAACTAAATATAAATAGTTGTAGGAAATCAACCTGTTTTTCTAAGCTTGGTTCTGAAGTTTTTTTAAAAGTGCTTGGTCTGGTGTATTCTGCATTCATTCTTGGACTGGGATCTTAGTTTCTCTGGAAAAAAGAATGCTCTTTTGCTATTGTTTTTTATTTTCTAAATCCCTCTAAAAATATCTCAAATCTAAAGTCGGGGCATTAATTTTCTTAGGTCTTTTTGTTACTTTGTGGTATAATCCTTAGAGCATTAGCATATTACAGATAATCAGATGGTGATATCAACTTCTTAAAAAATCAGTTATATGAGTTAGTCCCAGTGTGAGACCCCAAATAAATGCCTGCAGGTGAGGGACTACAAAGGCTCTTGTCTCTCTCCCTAACCAGCTTCTACAAACACCAGCTGTAGTCATGTTCAGAGATTAAACTGACTGGATTACATAGCATCATGGAATCACAGACTGGTTTGGGTTGGAAAAGACCTCAAAGATCACCTACTTTGAACCCCCCCTGCCATGGGCAGGGACACCCTCCACTAGACCAAAGTCCTACCCAGCTTGACCCTGAACACTGCCAGGGAGGGGGCAGCAACAGCTTCTCTGGGCAGCCTGTGCCAGGGCCTCACCACCCTCACAGGGAAGAATTTCTTCCTGATATCTAATCTAAATCTGCACTCTTTTAGTTAAAACTCATTACCTCTTGTCCTATGACACCATGCCCTTAGAAACAGTCCCTCTCCAGCTTTCCTGTAGCCCCTTTACTTGTTACTTTGTGGTATAATCCTTAGAGCATTAGCATATTACACATAATCAGATGGTGATATCAACTTCTTAAAAAATCAGTTATGTGAGTTAGTCCCAGTGTGAGACCCTAAACTTCCAGTACTTAGGTACTGGAAGGCTACAGTAAGGTCTCCCTGGAGCCCTCTCTTCTCCAGGCTAAACAAGCCCAACTCACTCAGCCTGTCTTCATAGGAGAGGTGCTCCGGCCCTCTGATCATCTTTGTGGCCCCTCTGGACTAGCTCCAACAGCAACATGTCCTTCTTACTTTGGGGGCTCCAGAGCAGGGCACAGTAATCCAGGTGGGGTTTCACATGAGCTGAGTAGAGAATGAGAATCACCTCACTTAACCTGCTGGTCATGCTGCTTTTGATGCAGCCCAGGACATAGTTTGCATTCTGGCCTACAAGCAGTCATTGCCAGCTTATGTTGAGCTTCTTGTACACCTACATGTCCAGGTCCTTCTCCTCAGGACTGTTCTCAGTCCATTCTCTTCCCAGCCTATAGTTGTTTGGGATTGTCCTGACCCATGTGCCAGACCTTGCACTTGACTTTGTTGAACTTCATGACGTCTGCATGGGCCTATCTCTCAAGCTTGTCAAGGTCCTTCTTGAGCATCCCTTCCCTCCGGGCATGTTGATTGCATCACAGAGCTTGGTGGCATCAGCAAACTTGTGGATGAAGCACTCAATCCTCTTGTCCATGTTGCTGTCAAAGATTTTAAACAGCACTGATCCACTGCAGACTGTGCTTGGAACCAGCTAGCTCCTTCTCAGCCTCCCTGATGTTAGGCAGCCTTCTCACCACCTTCTGCAGCTCAGCTACTTATAGGGTTCAAAGTGTTTATTGCACCGTAGATTTGAAGCTTGATGGTGATCAGACCACAGCTTCCCATCATTGCATTTCTGCTGCCCCAGACATGGAAATCATCTTCAGAGTGGATGGTGGACAGCAGGCAGAAATGTCCTTACATGCCTTCCCCTACCCTTTGAACACATGGCAGTAGCACTTGAACTCAATATCTGTTTTTTTCTTCAGAAGTCAGCTGGCAATTTTGCTAGGGTTGGCTCTCTGATCATGCACAGAGCCATCTGCCTTGCCCAGAGCTTGAGCCATACCCAGGTCCTCTGCAGAATCAGCTTTGCAGGGGTATGTTCCTGGGTTTTTTTCCACAAAGTGACTGCTTCCAACAATGGTTGGTGCCAGCTTGCTCCAGGTGGTTAAATATTAGCTTGTTGCCTGAAGGCTGTGGCCTGAAGGCTATGGCCTTCTGAAAGAGTCTTGTTTAAAAACAAAAAAAAAAAAAAAGGAAAAAAACCCAAACAGGAGGAGTTGCTTTGAGTTGTCTTCAGCAAAAGAAGCAGTCGATAGTGGAATGACATGTTTCGTCGGTGACACCTCGCATCCCTTGCAATGAATATATCAAAATTCTTGTTTCCTCAACCCTGGAGAGGAGTAAAGTGTTCAAAGTGAGTTTCTTTGCTCATGGGTCCAAGGCTCCTGTGTTCAGCATGTGGGGCAGACAGTTTGTCTCCACTTTCTTTGGGAGCATGTTGCCAGAGCTTGCCTAGCTGCTTCTGACAGCCGGTATTTCCCACTGCAGAGCAGGATGCTGCCTCCTCCCTGGGTCTATCAGCTGCCTGGAAAGCCCAGCAGACACCTTGGACCCTGCCATTCCCAAGCTGTATGCACTAGTCCCTCTGAAATCTGGGCCATTATCCCAGTTTTTCCTAAACAAAAGAGAATATAGATGTTCCTGCATTTAGCCTGACCAGCCCGTCAGCCACACTCTCCATGGCCCCAGTGGGGCGGCGTGACCGCCTGGCCTCTTCCATCGCAATGCTGGGGATGAGCCATGAAGTTTTCCTCCTAATTCCTATTTGCTTTATGCCCTGAAGCTTGAAAGTGTAAAGCTTTCCAAAGCACTTGGCTTTATATAATGCTTGCATATTTTTATTACTTATGTGAAGGCTTCCACCAGTGTAACTTCATGGATTTCTAGCAGAATTATTCTTGATTTCTATCCATGTGAGAAGAGAATCATATTCCAGGATGTTTCGGCCTGGGACTGTTGTATTTTCTATTGGAAGCATCAGCATTTTGTCTATAGATATTTCCAAACCTAAACTATTCTGATCTTTGAGTTCCCCCAATTTATTTCATTGATATTTTGATTTCTTGGCCTGTCTTAGAATGGAAATGAATGTTGAAATAACAGGCTTCTTTCCAGATTGAAAATTCTGCTTTTCGAGCAGGTCTTAGGGAGCCTGGGATTCTTTCATTGCCTCATTTAACATATATATATATGTACGTATACATCTCTCTCTCTAATGAACACCTTGGGACCCTGAATAAAAGTTCATTACAGCTGACTGTTCCTTGTAACTGCATTTGGCAATTTACCAATAAACAGAGAAAAGTCCAATTTTAATCCAGCAGGAATTGTATAGTAACTTCATGGTTAAGCTTCATCTTGACCAAATTTTAAATATATCTTGTAAGGAATACAATAAATTCTTGAGAAAAGAAAAGTTGTGTATTTACAAGCTAAATGCAGCTAGCAGTGAAGAAAGCAAGAGAAGTAAACCCATGATACCCAGGTCAGTCTCATGTCCTTGAGATTTTTCTGTGTGGGAATTTGGCACAAGCAGATCTACTATGGCAAAATTAGAGTGTTTTGAGCACGCTGAGCATCCCTTTTAAGCTCCCCCAGACAGCTGTTTCACACTCCCTTCTTCTCCCTGCATGCCTCCTCTTCATCTCCGATGTTTGGAGCTGTTGTTCTGCTGACCTTTGTCTTTCCCAAACCAACTACTTTGCCTTGCAGACCTTTCTTTAAAAAGCCCTACCTATCTTTTAACATTCTGTTCAAAACCTTCGTTTTACATTTTAATTTCCCCTCTTCCTCTCTTTCTCCTCTATCACCAGGCTTTTGTGGCACCTGCTTTTCGGGGGGGAGCCCTTAGAGTGAGACAGGAGGGCAAGAGGGTACCTTTGTGTCTAGGAATGCACAGAGGAAAGTAAATGACAAAGTCTCTTTCCCTCCAGTATCAGAAGCTTCTTATTTCTGGGTGGAGACAAAGCAAAATTTTCTCTTGTGGTGTTTTCTGGTTCCATGGCAGCTTAAGTATTCCTGTTTCCTGGGGGTCGGTGGGGACAACGGGTGTTGAGTGCCTCTGAAAATCCTTCTTCTTAGGAAGCCCTGCCTGGAAGGACTGGGCTAGGTCAAGCTTGGCCCCTCACGGCTACAGACCGACTCTGACTTGGGCCTGGACACACCTGACATATGCCAACCCAATGGCTCAGCTAGTCTTTTGCTATTTTTGTCTTTTCCTTAGGGAGACAGCTTGACTGCTTAACAGAGCGCTTAATTCTCAGGTCACGATCTGCGTGTCTTCAGGTCATGGGGGAATTCTGGCTTGCCAAGTGTTAAACCTTCTGTGTTTGTAAGTGTTAAACCTTAATGTGGTTACTGCTCGCTGTTCTCTGTATTTTTGTTTCAGTTCTGTGAAGACTATGACTTATAGCTTAAGGGCTCTACAGACAGTAACTCGAACTTTGTTTAATATATAGCAGCTAAAAATGTTTCATGCTACTAACACATTACATTAATGTGGGACGCTTTATGCTGTGTAAATATTAAACTTGCATGTTACAAGAATGAAGTATTTTATATTTTCTTGCCAAGGGAAATATTTACTTAATTTTTTTTAATAATACTGATTTATACATCATTTAAAACACACAATATTTTGTTAGTTTTTGTGTGTATTAGGGGATGGAATCTTAAATTTATTTTAAAAAGAGAAACCACATCATGCAATGATTCCTACATGGTGTGGGAGTGCTGACCTCTGTAGTCACTTACAAATGAGAGTGTGGCTGAGTAGGGATGTCTATTTGGCTTTTCCAGTCACTGCAGTGCTGGCAGCCTGCAGGTGAATGACATGTGGGGAGGACACACTCTCTTCAGCCTTCCCATCTTCTTAGTCATTTCTCTGATAGCTTTGGATCAGCACAAAATTCTTGTCCCACTGAGCATCTGCTGACCTCAGTGATCTGCTGAAGTCAATCAGCCTCTGCTGAAGTCAATCAGCCTCTGCTGACCTCAGTGATTTCCCTAAGAACTATGGTGTCTATGGAGGCTTTTCTGTCCTTAAGACCTATACTTTAAGGGCCTGTTCTAAAACTCACTGAGTGGATGGCAAGCCTTTAACTGGCCTAAATAGGCTTTAAATTGAGTCTTACTGCAGAATTTGCCAGTGGAATACAACAGGGATTTTGTGTCCTGGCATGTTTTAAGCAGAAGCGCCTTTCTGCTTCTGGACAAAGCGGGTGAAGCTGTATTTGTGTGGGACAGGGAATCAGTTCCTGATGTGGCTCCAGGGAAGTTCTCATATATAAGAAGCCATGAACAACTCTATTTAAAATTGTTTAAAAAGCCATTTGGTAGCTTTTTAATCTAGTTGCAAAATGTGTGCAAATCTTATTTCAAGGTAAGTGGGGAAAAAAAGCCCCAAATACCGAACTATTAACTTTAATCTCTACGTAGAGCTTTGTAATAAATAAAGAAGGAAGAGAATACCTAATTACCAAAGAACAATGCAAATGTACTAGGTCTTGTAAGTTTGTGTTTGCCTGGATGCCAACCAATGCCTGGTTGCGCACTATAAATTTGCAGGTGGTATTTCTGTTTAATTTCATCCAGTTCTCCAGATCTACCTCTTCTCTAGGTGTAAGATGTGAGGAGGTGTTTCTTTACTTAGCTGTATGAGAATGTTACACACATTTGGACAAGGTCTCACAATAAAAAGCAGTGACTATTTTGCCTTGTATGTATTGGTTAAGGGACAAGACCTATATAACAAAGCACTTTGCTCTTTTGTTGTTATGGAGCAATTTCTGGTGTGTTACAATGTGTGGGAAGCCAAATTCTGATCTCATTTGTAAATGTGTGACCTTTATAGAATATAAGAGGCTCAGATGCATGTAAATGAGAGCAGGAGTTTACTTCATTCTTTAAAAATTTAAAGCAAAGTAAATCAGAGAAAAATAGGGGTGAAAGTGTCCTCAACAGATCCTTAGTAATTGTTGTGAATCAAGGTAGGACCAATTATGTCTGTATCATTCATATCAGTTGTTCATTTAAATTGTACTAGAAGATGATCCACTATGGGAAACTTCACTCCATCCCCAGAAAATATATCGTAATGCTTTACAGTTGTTTTTTCCTATGTTGAATCTGAATTTTGCCTATTGCAATACTGTGCTCCTGATTTTTACATTGTTAGGAATATTTTCCTGTGTTTTCTACCTGGAGGTGTTCACAGACATGTTTTCCACCAGAACAATTGTAATTTAATTAAGGTGTTATGGAGCAACAAGAATAGAAACTATTACATCTACTAACAACAGTCATATCTCTATTTATCAGTGTAATAGAAAACCAATTTAACTAATTGCCTCTGCTTACTCAAATAGGTTTGCAGCCTGAGTTTGCTATTCCTGTTAATGGACCCAAATTTGTTTATTTTTGAGGATTCCAGAAATTCATGTAACAATTTTCTAAGAATGGCTGTTGTCAGCAGAATGCTACCAATGTTGAATCATTTGTGCTGGGTTGTGACAAGGATTTCCATTCCTGAAAAGATACCAACTGAAAGGCAGGAGCGTGTGCAGTTACGAACTGTGGCGAGCATATACGGTGTTGATGAACATGAAGAGGACAAAGGAGCTTTTGAGAGACCAGCCAGCCAACGGAGGGAAGGGGTTTGTTCAAGGTAGGGCACCATGGACTTGGCAAAGGAGGTGAAAACTTTGTCCCTGTAAAGGAAACTTCCTAAAAATGCCTCACTGTTGGCTCTGCTCCACTGACGTTAGTGAGGCTGGAAGATGTAGTAATAGCCTAAAGGATTAAAAGCATGAGTGGGAGTTCTCTGCTGTACCATGCTGGTGGAGCTGGAGAAGTGCTCGCAGCAGTGGGAAATCCTTAGCAAATATCCCTAGTGTAGATATGGCCCCACGGAGCCGTTAGGAGTTAAATCTGCAGGAAATAAAAGGAGGGGGAGGGTGTGTGAGAGATGCAGTACAGACCGTTCCTAATAGGAGTAAAACTGCACATAGCCCAGAATACAATATACGGAATATAATTGAAAAAGATGTTTTGAATGAACAATAACCTTTAAATTCTTTAGTGTGTGTGTTCTCTGAGCTGTAGAATGTTCTGATTGTTAGGGCAATTAGCTTTTAAAAATAGTTATTTTTTTAGATTTTAATTACATGCTGCATTTTGCCTTTGTTATTAGATGAGGTCAGTAAGGTTACTGAAGTAATTATTCCGCTCTGCTTGGCACTGGTTAAAGCATAACTGGAGTAACTGCATTCAACTCTATGAAAAAACGTGGACAAATTCAAGAATTTAGAGGAGTGGAAGAAAGATGGTAAGAAGTTTGGCATTCAGATCTAAGAGGAAAGGTTAAGATAACTTGGCACCTTTAGCCTAAAGGCAAAAGAAGAGTGTGAGGAACATAATAACGGGAGACATAAAGGAATGTTATAAAGAGGACAAGGATCAATTATTCTCATTAGTCAACAAGGATGGGACAAATAATAATTGGCTGAAGCAGAAGGGAAGTTTTAGGTTAAATATTAGGCAAAACTGTAGAGGAACTGTTCGGCAGTTGGACAAGCTGCCAAGAGCCGTTGGACAATCACTGTCATTGGAGTTATTCAAGGCCAGACACCCATCTACAGGAACAGTTATAGAATAATTAAATCAATCCTGCCACAGGCAGAGGGGTGGGCAAGGGGTCCTTCTGGCCTCAGTGACCAAGATTTTGTTATGGATCTGCTTTTTCAGGATTCACACCCACCCCCTGTTGTGTGAACTATGGAGTTTGCTTCAGCTTCTGCTAAAATTAAGGAGAGCAACAGTTTAAAGCTGCTCTTTGTAGGGTCAGAAAATATGTGAGACATAAAATTATCCCGATTGGTGGCCATGCATTTCTTTTTACAGCTTCTTAGAATCAGACTCCCTCTCCTCTGTGTGTCTCTGCTTTGTCCCTTTGAAAAATATGGGCTCTGGGAGAATAAAGTAGTAACCAAACCAGAGTAGAATGGTTTTGGACTTATTCATTGCTATTCACTACTTTATGGCAGCTTTTAGAAGTTGAATTGTAAATGACCTTCGTGTTTTATTGAAAATATGCTCCTCATCTTCCTTACTACTTATATGGAAGAAACCGATCATGCTGAGTATAAACTCTGCCTTCCTCGTGTCAGCAGACCTCTTCCCATGGATTCTTTGAGATGCTTAAAACAAAGCAAACTCTACTAAAAGTTGCTGTGGTACACAAGTTACCGGCCAGATTTGGCCTAAAGATTGGCCTGGAGGGGTTCTCCTTCCAGCTACATGGTGAGTGTCAAAGACAGCTCCAAATATTGTTCCCTGCATTTGCAAGTGGAGCAGACAATTTTTAGAGGTACATTGCGCTGTTTTCAGGGATCCAAGATTAGAATCTGGCTGCCTGATGGACAAAAATGAGACAGCTTACGTGCACTCTGAAAGGCACTGCAGAGATGATATAAAGGGCAGTGAGCTAATTTGTATTGCTAATAGTGGTCTTAAAGTGGTAATTACATATGCAATTATAAACCATGAACCCAGTCTGTTTATTTTTCCCCTCTTGTGCTAATGAAAAACAAAGTAGTCTTAGTGTTTTGTGAGATCCCAAATGCAATGCAAGGAATCATTTGGTTGACTAACTGGAAGGCAGAGGCACAGTATGACACTGCTTGGGTTAATAAAAAAAAAAGGGCAAAGAAGAGTGCTAGTGGCAAATATTTTAAATCCCCAGAATAATGGCAAAGTCACATAAAATCCTTATATTTGCTAAGCTTGAAAACACTGAGCAACCCCTGGTGTCTGCAATGTCCTGTTCAGCCGTGCTCTGTCCACTTCTAGCCAGTGACATTTTCTGGGAGATACAGGGATATGGCTGCCATGGAGATTACCTTGCTTTGCCAAATCAAGAAAGTGATCACAGAGCAGAAGATGCAATCACAATGTGATGAGTGACCCCGCACGCAACTGAACAACCCCAAGACAATAACTGTGAGAAGCTTTCACTAAGCTCCACCACTCTTTTTTTTTCCTCCCCACTCCTGTTTCTCTTGAGATAAAATGAAAAGTGCTGGGATGCTTTGAGGGAGGTGGCGTGGGAGGGAGGGCTCCCTCAGATTTGGGAGCCCTGGGAAGGCTAAGCTGGGAGAAGTCCCTGCAGTGGGGTCTGTGTGCTGGCTGGTTACTTTGTCAGAGGGCAGGAAGGGCTGATGGGTGCCCACCTTGCTCCCCATCATGACCTTTGTATGTCCAGGGGCTCCATGAGGAACCACGTCTGTCTTATCTCCAGGCTTCACTCTTCATCACTCTGAGGATGCTCAGATCATCATCTGAAAATCCCAGAAAAGGGAGTTTTTACACAGGCCTGTTTTTCTGCTCTTGTAGACTTGAGAGACCATTTCATAGCTTTTCTAAAAGCAGATTGTACTTTTGATGAATAACTAATATTTAACTTCCATTAAAAAGCAAGCAAACAATGGTCTTTGAATTTAGTTGTCCTTGGCAAATATTATTGATATGTATATATCTACTAGGTCATGCATCCAAGCTTGGGGGAATGAAACTTTTCTTCTGTAATGTCTATTAATGAGTCTACGTGCAAAACTTCATCCAATGGATTTTGGAACTATAAAGCCTTCCTTTCTTGGCTTAGTTCTTCAGGCTCTGCTAACTCTTTTTTTTTTTTCTTCTTCTTTTCTGCCTGTCTCATCCTGGACTAATTCACATGTGAATGTGAGGGGGAAGAGTACCTTCACCACCCCTTCAGTGCTGAATTGAAGCAGTCTGGAGCACCAAGAGGCCAAACATTTCTACCTACAAACGTGGCTGATGTATTAGCATGGAGGTGCAACGGATTGCTAACAGCACCGGTACTTAATAAGTCAAAATTCCTTGCTTTTTCTGCTCGTGGGTCTCCTTGCTGGCTAGCACCACTTCGTAACCTTGGGCACATGCTTGAGACCCAACCCCCTCGCTTTTAATTCACTGGGGAACTTGTGACATAACAGCGTTAAGGCTCTGACCGCCCTGGCGTTTTCTGTGACAGGGGGTGTTTTAAACAAGATTCCTGCTACAAAGTTGAAACAGTAGAGGCAGAAAATCCCGCATGACTCTGGGGTAGTGCAGACAAGTCATAGGAAACTCACTCTAGAGATATCTCCAGAGACTAGTCAAGACAAAAGTTACAGCACAAGCATTTGGAAGGGGGCCACTGCAAACAATTTGTCCTCATTCCAGTTGAGCAACTGTAAGCAGGGACATTTTCAACACAGGCCATTTAGGGACAGAAGGAAAGACTGGATGGCACTAAAAGAAACTACACAAATACATGGTGATAGGATGACTCGGCCACCCGCCACACATACTCTGCTGCTTCATTGTTCTTTCTCCTATCATCCTGACATCTGAAAAGGTCCCACCCCAGCACAGCAGCACGGCACAGTGGAGACTGGTGTAAATTAACTCCAGGTGATAAAATCACCTTCCTCATCTGGTCGCCATTTGGTGAGGAGGGAGGGCAGGGTTTGTATGTGTGGCAGGAGCTGAGGACAACGGAGTAAAATAGGATTTTGCTTGTCAAAGTGAGCAATATAGCAAACATAGGGAGAAAAGATGCTTTGCTCTGCTGTGGCATATTTTGTTCTGTGAGTCTTGGGTTTAAAGGGCTGCAGTCATCCTGCTTTTTCAGAAAATGCTTGGATATAGTTATGCGAATTTCTTTAATCCTTCTCTTCCCCCTAACTTAGAAGCTGTTCTTGCTCTGCTATTTTCCTCGGCATGCCAAAGGCACCATACCTTTCCATGGAAAGTTTCTGCCACCCTCTCTGATTTTGTATTCATGCTGCATAAATAAGAACAAGACCTCCCTCCAGCACCTTGGCATGGGGTGAGGAGTTGGATGGGAGGATGATGCATGATAGAAATATTATGTAAGCAAGGTCTGAATGTCTGCAGCCCCAGCTCTAGACAGCCGTTGTCCACAGATATTTTAAAACTGCTTTTTATTTTTTTTCTCCCCCCTTCTGAGCACCACATTACAATACAGTTTCATTCAGTGAGGAGCTGGCATTCGGGGCTGGATGGCTTAACTGGCCTGTTTTGGGATGGGGCGCCTTTCATCTGTAGGTCACTGCTTTGAATTCTGCCCACATTGTTGGCAACCACGAGCCCTTCTCTTCTGATGGCAGCGCAGCAGCATATGCAGAATTGCTAGGAAGTCTCCAATCCTAGACACCATGTCTAGATCGTAAAAGCTACCGTAACAATTGAGTCTAAATGGCACCCTTCTTGGCAGCTGAAGCAGAGGCCAAGCAATAAAAGGACTATGGAGAACGGACTACTGTCTAGCATCTATAAGCTACTAGTGAGCAACACTGGTGAGGGAGTGTGAGAAAGTATGCACAGCCCATGAAGGCTCTTTTGGGTAAAGAATGAAGATTTCAGTCTCCTCTGCTGAAAGGCCAACACCTTTCATTAGCAGAAGAATCATTTACAAATGAAAGAACAAAACCATTGTTAGTCCTCGTGCCTTTAACAATGCCGCTTCCTGTTGGCATCTTCTGCTTACTAATAACACAGTCCCACGATTTGTATCTTCACAGGGCTGCACGAGCACCAACTAATTAATCCTTTCTCAACCCTCTGAGGGAAGTAGTTTTTTATTTTTAGTGGTCTATAGCGGAGATGTCTTCCTTAAAACTGCTGCAGATACGTTTCTAAAGGCTACATAATACCAAGTATGACTACACAGTGTATGCTAACAGTTTTTTTGCTTTTGATACAGCTATTCCAGTTCAGGTAGGTCACACCCAGTTATATGTTTTGCTGAACTGAGGTCTTAATTAAAATAAATGTGAACTAATTCATGGGAAAAAACCTCAGAGCAGGGCAGGGTTTCAGTATAATGACATGAAACAAACAAACAGCCCCTCCTTTCTGCCCCCCAAACAAATCAACTCCCCTTCACTGGAATAATCTCTGGCTGTCTGACCTTATTTATTCAGATGTTGACATGAATCATCATCTGAGCAAGTATTCCCTCCTACACCTGCAGCACTTGGGGTTATAGTTCTCCTTGGTTTTCTGCGGCAATAAGAGTTCAGTGTTACTTGGAGCTGTCTCCATCTGGCAGGCCATGAAGTCCACAAAAGCACAGAGCTCTTTCTGTAAAAATGGAGACAGCCCAGATTGCTTTCTCTTTACACAACATCTCAAGAGGACTCCAGACTTCTATCTTTTGCAGCTATAGTCAAGTGTGCAGTCTCTTTCTCTCCTATCTACTTTTTGTGTGATGACCTCTTTTTGGGGTAAAGAACTGCGTGGGTGAGTTTGGGGGAGGGGTTGTTCTTCTCAGGAAAGCCAAATTGCAGGATGCAGCACATCTTGAGCTTGGCAGCCTTTCTCGCTTCCCCAAGAGGCAGCTGAAGGGCCCGAGCAGGGGTAAGACGTTATCAGCTCACTACTAGCGTGCCAGAGCATATCCTTACACACAGATAGTGACACATTGTGTGCACCGCAGTTGACCTTCGTGGACCAAAGGAGTTCCTTCAGTGGCGGCTGAGGGAATATCTCATGTCATCTGTACGCTGTTAAACGAGTAGCTCTGCAGTGTTAGCCATAAAGTGTGTACAAAAGTGAAGGCAGAAGTTAAACGCTATGTAATCTGCCAGTCATTCATTGTTTGGAGGGAGCATCCCAAGAGCATGGCTGAGCATCGGGGTCGTAAAGATCCATACACTGCGGTTGGAATGGGGTCATTGTCATCATCTGGGATTATACCACTAGCAGTATACGAGCTTATTCACAGTATTATGCAGCTCCAGGTTTCAACCATATGGAAAAAGTGTAATATAGTAAGAAATTCAATACTTTAATAGAATCCAGAGCATCCTCCAGAATGTTTTCCTTAGTTTTATTTCTTTGCAAGGCAGGCTTAATAACCACTGATCTAGCATTTAAATTGGAAGAGATGCGACATCTAGATAAGCTGGGAGATCTGCTGATACCAACTGCCTTCTGACAGGAAAACCCCTTGCTGTTCCAGTGGAAAAACCCACCAGAGCCAGAGGAAGGGTATGGCACAGCTGTGGCATGCATTAACCTCTTCTGACTTTTGTATCTGTAGACACCATGAAGGGCTCCTTTATCCCAAAAGAAATAGCCTCAAGCAATTTTCATTCTGGAAATTGTCTTTGCACTCACCTCTAAAAGAACTGACTTGCAACAGGATGCTGATGGTGCACAAGAAAACAGGAGTCCTTGTCTCCTTGCCTATCATCTACCCCTCTTTATAGACTACATTTGTGGTAGACTAGCCATGTTGATATGACCTCACTGCTTGTACAAGACTAGGTTGGTCTGTGCAAATCCATCAGTGATAGATGCCAAAATTACATTTCTATAGTCTTCCTTGGTGGTGTGAGGCCAGCTTCCTCAGTGCTGAATAGACTATGAAGCTGGATGCTACGTTGTTCAGGATTTGGAGTGGTCGTTAAACTGGGAGGAGTTCCTATAAGAAATTACCTCCATTGATATAGAAACAATGATGTCTGGACCAGACTGTGCTGCTGGCTGAGCTTCGACAGGAGTGACTGAAGGAATTTGCTGTAATTCTGTGCTTTATGTTTCCAAAAAAGGCTGTTCCTGAGATGTACCTGGCATGGCATCGTAGACTAATGCCAGAGAAATGCAAATGTTCCCTGAAAGAAATGGTGGGGTTTTCTGAGGCCAGGATCAAATAATATATGTTGCTGTCTGGGAAAGGTACAAATAGCTGTGCAAAAAAATACATTATGGCTCTATCTGTCTTAAATGCTCCATAGTTTTGTGGGCTGTTACTCAGATGTTGCCAGAGCAACTTGTTATGACAAGTTGTGTTGTATTTCTGAACCCTGTAATGTTACTGGCATCATCTCCTCCATCTCCCAGTGAATGGGAGTTTCAATTGAGATAGGTTTGCAGCCCATTCCAGACAAATACCCTTGAAGCCCAATATGGAGAACTAATGAGACTTTTAGATAAGTTCAATGCACGTGACAAATAGTCCTCTGATAGCTGGATCTTGCTCATCATTGTACAGGCCCATAGAGCTGGTCAGGCTTTTTTGAGAGATATGTTTTCAGGGCTAAAGCAGGGGAGGATATGACAGTGGAGAGTGCAGATTGGCAGAAAATGGCTAAAGAGGGATGGAGAGAGGCAGAGAAGCTCTGCATAGCAGCCAGCAATTAAAGTAGTGTGACAACCTGATGCCTACATCTGTATTCTAAATAGACAAAGGAGAGATTTGTACCCAGGCTGGTAGGCTAGTTGCAATGCAATCAGATTTGGTTGGGTAGATTCCTCTGTATCTCATTTTTGTAGAAAAGTTTAAACTCATCTCAATGAGTCCCTGGAAAACTTTTTATAAAACTCTTTAAAAAAAAAAAAAAAAATTCAATCCAGTTGCAGCTGTCTCAGGCTATTTTCTGACCATATGGAAACCCTGGAAGTAAACTGTAAAAGAGTGTATGAATGGTGTGGTACATGGTAACTCAGTGAACCAGGCCAGTAGAGTGAAACATACGGTTTTCATACAGTGAAACAGATAAATCAATGCCAGTGATTCAGGGCAATAGGAAAGCCTGTGGAAAAAACCCCTGCACACCTAGCATTTTGTAAGTCAGAGGATAAAAAAACCCCTGTATTGTGTTGCTTAGTTACTTTTCTACTGATGCAAAAGAGAAAATGATGCAGATCACCTCGAAGAAGATTCCTGCTTCATTGGGCCTTCCTGATGAATAGCCAGAAAGGAGAAAAAATGGACAAAGGCTTCTTCCAAGGGACTGACCTGGGAATGGGAGCAGTGCAGGACAGCCACCATTGACCCGTCTTTCTTGGTTTGTGGGAGTCAAAGCAAAGTGTAATTGTGATGTAGCCCTTCTTCATCTCTCAATTACTTGACAGAACAATAACACTGAAAAGATAAACAAAGTGATAAAATAAACAATTTCTCTAAAGCTTTTATAATCTAGCTTGTTCCTTTCTCCCAAGCACAGCCTGCCCCGTGGCAAGATGGAGTGTTGTAGCTTGTCAAAAACAACAGTCTACTGAGCCTGGGGAGAGAAATGCCTTGAGTGAGGGGAAACAGGCATTTCAATCACTTTGCAAAAAATGGGCCCTTCGTCTCTCTCTGAGTATTTGATATGCTAAAAATAACTGTGTGATATGGTCTGTGATCAGGAGCCGTGCTGATCATGGCTGGTCAAAGCCAGCAAGGAATGGCTGGGGCTGTTACTGCCAAGAGGATGGGCTGATGTAGACCACAACTGGCTTACTCCAAAAAGCAAATAACCCTGAGGGTCTGATCTGCAAAAGTGCTGAAGTAAATGGGAGTTGTGGTTGCTCAACACTTCCATGGATCAGGCTGCTCTGTCCTCATTAGTCACGCTGCTGCTAACTCCTATAAATGCTGCAATTTCTTTTCATGCAGATAAGTTATCGTGCAGGAGTATCCCAATGCCTGGGCTCTGCTGATATCCTGCCACATCCCAGATGAGCTTCACCCCTCATCTTGGCTCAGAAACTGCCCCAGCTGCTCTGAGAAAAGAAAAGGGTCTTAAAAGGCAGCTTCTGCACCGGAGTGGGGGAAGAAGGCCCTCCACCTTGGCAAATCCTGCAGTCCCTCACAGAATGAAAGCCCCTGAAATACTTTGACAGTATTGGTATTCATTTTTGGTAGCCTAACATCTGCAGATGCAGATTTTACTAATCCCGCCTGTGACTAGCTGGGGCAGGCTGGCTGATGCATTCGCAGAAAGATGGAGCTAACATGTGCAAGATCAGGAAAAAAGCCAAACCCTCAACAGACCAATGAAGTCAAATGAGCAGGTTTCTGGGATTTGGACATGTCATGTCTGCCATCCAGTTACTAGTCAGGGCTTGTTCCATGTAGAAAATGAAGAGTAAATAATCCATTACCACATAAAAGGGGAATAAACTTACTGGGACTTTTGACAAATGAGAGAAAGACTTTCAATGGTATTTTAATTGAGGTGCTTGGAAAATAATGTGATTAATAATTAAAATAAAAATATGTGAATTCCTGAACTTATTCTATTTGCCTGTAAAAATAATTGTATATGCTAAACTAATAGGCAGGAATACAAACAATGAAGTGTTACTACAATAATGGAGTTGAAAGCTCTGGGTCCCACTCTCAAATACAATGAGGTTGTTAGCATGAGGTCCTCTTGGCATGAGATGTGATCTGGTAAAAGTTTGACCAGTGAAGTGGAAGCCAGGACATCATAAGTTCTTTGCTGTTTTGTTCTTTGATTGATTGGGTAAGGCACAAATTGGCACAAAGAACCACTTTCAGTCTCAGTTTACCCATCTGTAAATGGAGACATATATCACAGTGATGTTATCAGACTTAATTATTGTAATGTATTTAAAGCTTCTCAGGTGTAAGGTATTACAGAAAAATTGAAAACTTTTTGTTCCTAATCTAAAGTACTGCATGAGACTTTCAGTATCTGTAATCTTGTATTTCACCTGCACCTTTAGCTGAGAACAATGTTTTGATTTATATGCACACATGTTTTAGATGAAAAACAGCATTCTCTTTCTTTCTGACAAAGCTTTCTGTATCATGGTTCGGCATTCAAAAATAAGGCTGCAGTTCTGTTGAGCATTTATTTAGTTTAGATCTTCAATTTAGTTAATTGTTCTGAGCCATGTAAATGCTGATTTGCAGGTAGTTATAAAGTAGCTAAAATACTGCTTAAAGATATAATGTTGGTGAACAGTTTTTTGTAAAAGACTTTGTAAAAGACCCCCTTAGCTTTTCAAAAGAGAGTTGTTCATTGCCATGAACTATTCATCTTTAATTTTAGCTTTTTGTACAGAAAAGAGGATGCCCACAGCTATAGAAGTACCAGTGTTTGATATGTATAAACAGAGAAATGAGTTAAGGGTGTTCTATTGGACTGGTTTTAAAGTACTGGGGCTGTCTCAATAGAACAATATACTGGGTTTGTATAAAAAGATATAAAAAGCCTGGACGATAACCTGTTTAGTCTCTCTGAGCTTGATGGTTCAAGCACTCGTTGAATAGGGTGGTATGTGGTTCTGCTGGCCTGAGTCTGGCTCAAAGATCAGTTTCCAGTTCCTGGTGTTAGACCAGTGCTCCTTGATTTACTGTCAGGTGTTCTCCAGGAGAGGACCTGTAGCTTTGTGGTGTGTCCTGCTGCTGCTCGCAACAGGATGCCGTTACGAGGGGCTGTGTGATCCCCTTTGGACAGCCAGTGACTCATGGCAGCAGCACCCTGCTGCTGGGGACAGGAGCTCAGTGGGCAATAAGGGGGGTAGGGTAAGGCAGTGCACAAGCTGAGCTTTTCATCATGTCAGAGTGGGGAATGAGACATGCCTATAGAAGGGGTGGAGCTGATACTGAACTGAGAAATTTGCATTTTCACCAAAGGTTAAATAACGTATATGAGTAACCTGCCTGGATATTCTGTGTAGAATACAGGGTATTAGGAGCCAATGCCAGAGGCTGCCAATGACTCTCTGCTGAGGGCAGCTGTGTTTGTCAGGTAGATAGGACAAGTGTCAAAAAGAGACAATATCTCCAGGATATTCACTGCAACCCATGTGCCAGCTGCCTGGCAAGTCAAACTGGCTCAGAGCAACCCTGTACCTTGGCCTGAGACTGACCAGGACGGGTTGGTGTCACAGTAAAATTCAAGGACGTGATCTTCTCTGTGGCTTCCTTTAGGGTGGACCCATCTGCTCAGATTGTCTCTGATGGCAACCCCCCAGAAATGTTTTGGCCAGAGCTAAGCTGCTGCAGGGTATGTGACAGGGGCATTGCTGTATCCCTGCTGAAACGGGTCTCCACAAGCACCGCTAGTTGGGGCTGTCCTTGTCTCAAATGGATGGGGCTGGGGGCAGGTGACACCTTCTTCCCTTTCACTGCTTGGAGAGGTCCTTTATAGACCTGATTCTGCCCTCACTAATTTTAGTCTTATGTAATTCAATTACTTCAGTGGAGTTGCCTCCTGATTTATGTCAGTGCGAGTGAACAGAGTATCAGCCCATGAGCCTTTTACTGAAGTATGATGTTACACTATTTCTGGACATCATCATGTGCTGGTTGTGCAACAGATAAGAATAAGGCTTGGTAAGTCATTAGTACTTCAGTTCAATTTGTGCTAAAATCATCAGCTACATCCCATTTACTTTCTAAAGCCTCCTCATTATTGCTGCAAACATCGGACCCATGACCTGCTTTCCACTCTGTGAGAGAGGGATAAGTGAACTTAATGTGATCTCTGTGTTACAAAAAGTCTGCTGCTGCTCCTCTGAAATCAGGTGGCATCTTATCATCGGCTTCAGTGAAGGTAGGATCAGGTCCAAATTTCAAACACTTAATTTTCCAGCAGAGTCAAGCTTAAACTGCTGCTCTTCTTTGGCAAATAATGAATGGGACCTCATTATCTCTGTTAGGACGTGACTTTACAGACGATTACATGCTGAAAGACTGCCACTGATAGACTGGCTCTGTCCTGAACTGTGAAACTTGCTCAGAGAATCAGAGACTGCTAACTTTCAGGACACTTCATTCATTCTCATATCATGAATGGCTTTGTCTATGAATGGGACTGCTGACCTTGATGATCTGGTATCAGAATTTCCATTGCAAGGTACAAGCACACAGCAATGCTGTGACTACTGAGCATTATTCCTGCATTCCTTTCAGATGAAAAGTCATCCACAGTAGCATTTACCAGAATTTCTCTCCTTGGAAGAACAAGACCTTGTTCACTTAAAAGAATTTGATATCTCTTAGGAAAACGATATACAGATTAAGAATCAAAGAAGTTGTTCCACAAGTTTTATGTAGAAAATCTTGATCTGGATTTTTGAATATATATTTGCTAAACTGTTATAAAGCAAGAAATTTAAAAATGCACTCAATGAACTTTATCCTTATGGCATACAAATAGCACAGGAATGGAAATGGTTTGACCATGACAGACCTTTTTGCTCCTACCACATGGTCCCTGAACTCCACATTTTAGAGGTATTATGGGGCTAAAGTCAGTAGTCCATGCGTGCTTCTCAAGAGTATCTGTGACGGGTGCTGCATAGAAAGCTTGTTGAGAGTA
This sequence comes from Porphyrio hochstetteri, assembly GCA_020800305.1. Taxonomy (NCBI): domain Eukaryota; kingdom Metazoa; phylum Chordata; class Aves; order Gruiformes; family Rallidae; genus Porphyrio; species Porphyrio hochstetteri. Next base: position 59,066,853 of record CM036908.1, on the reverse strand, counting down.
CGTAAGAGACTTAATGATTTATGTATTTATTCTTACAAAACTTTTCTGAGTCAGATAAGTACTGTTATTGCTGTGCTGCAGATGGGTAAACTGAGGGGCTGAAAGCTCAAGTGGCACGCACAAGATCACCCAGCAAGTCTAGAGAAAATAGGCTGGAACCAGAATGTTTCATTTCTATTTTCATGTTCTGTAAGTGTTAGATCATCTTTCTCCCATGATTAGCTGCTATTCTGGCATGAACTCAGGACCATTATGATAGAGCTATTTTTCATACAATGGGATGAGACTGCCATGGCTTTAATTACAAGCATGTGTTCACTCTTTTATGGCATTGTGATTGTTATGTAAGGTGATGTGTAAAATTAATGAATTTTAAATTAGGAGTTTACATTACAAACCCTTTGGGGCAGGGAAAATCTTCTCTGTCCATACAGCACTTATTAACTTGGAGACCTAGTTAATGCCTGGACCTTGTAACTGGTACACCAATGCAGGACTAAAAGGAATTATCAGATTATTTTCATTCAAAATAGAAGTTGTTTAAAATAAATGAGGAGGAAATCCCCCCATCAGGAATTTGCATAAAAGACTCAAGTGCTTACTGCTGGCTTAACACCCCTTTCATAGTATTTAGAACTGATGGGGCACATTCTCTTAAACTTGAGTTTAGGAGTAGGGGCATCCTAAACGCATGCCCCACAACATATGCTCCTAAATTTTGTAAATTTAACCCAACTCCTTTGGAGGACAATGTGATGATTTCACAAACAAATAAATTATGGCACATTTATAGCTACTTTTCAAAGAAAAGAAAGGTAGCCAATCCTTATGACTAATAACTATTATTTAAAGTACAATCTGAGACGCTCCTTGTAAAATTTCAGCCAGGGTCTTGGCATGACTTAGTGCCCAAGAAAAGGATATCTATATTGGGAATCAGCTGCTCTTACACAATATTTCTGATGATTTGGAACCACTTAAAAACAAGGAGTTGATGATATAATACATTCTTTGGATTTGGAGATGTTCCCCTTATTCCTGCTTTGAATTAAGAGAATATATTGGTGGTTTAGTTAAATGTCTCTTAGTCAAAATTATATGTCTTTCTTTATTGTGCAATTGAAGCCAGATCTGTCTCTTACTGTAAAAAAAAAACAAAACAAAAAAAAACATACAGGTGTGAAGAACTTTCAGCTGCTCTAAGCATTGAGTCACTTCTGTATTTCAGTGGATTTCAAACTGTGGTCTGTAGACCACCAAAGACCCGAGGAGTGTCTGTTGGAGGTCTGTAGGAGCTGGCTGGTCAGATAGGATTGTGTTTGGTTTTTTTTTCCTCCAACAGCTTAATGTTGTTACAAGTAGCTATAAATGCATTAAGTATTTCCCTAGCTAGCTCTTTTAAATGTTAACAGTTGTACTTGCCTCAGGGCTGTTATTCAGCCACCAAAACCAGGAGGTGACCTGTGGAATCAGAAAGCAGGGGTGAGTCTCAGTGACAAAATTTACGTAGGCGCTGTCTGTAGTCTGAAACTCTAGGAATCTGTAGCCTATGTCATGCTTTAAAACCCGTTAGTAAATGCAAACTTCTGACTTCACTAAGTGACTGAGTTGTATTTATATTGTTGTGAGAATGCAGATAGGGTTGTAGTGAGTTGTAATGTTTTTTTCTGATGTGATACTCTCAGTATACACGTTATTCAGAGGATTTGCTGGTAACATGCCTTACAATAGCCAACAATCAGCGTACTGAGGAGCACGTGACACTATCTATCTGTTTCTTTAACCTTGGATAGCCAAATAAATAAAATGAAGAAATGATCTACCATTCCATTGCATAATAGAATGCCCAATCTATTCTTTTAATCTGAAAATTTTATAAAGGCTGAAAGACAGCAAGTGGTAGTTGTGTTATAATACATACTCTGCGTTTGACTGATAACCATAAACTCTTGATGCATCAAAAGGTCAGGCTGCATTTTGCTCCTGTGGAACTCCATTCAGTGTGTGCCTTAGGTGGCACAGAAATAATCCAAGTAACATTTAGATGTGTGTGTGGCACTTCTAGAGCCGGTGTTCGGTAAAGACTTTGCTGTTGAAGGCGCTATTTTCCCACTAAATCTAGAAGGCAGAAAACTCTTTCACTCGTGTTTTCTTTCCAAGGCAGAGAGCTGGCCACAGCAGGGAGGAGCATGGGTTATCAAAATATTTTTTGCTATGGAATATGCTTATAAATCACAGATTTCACAATGCTACTTATACAGAGTTTATGATGGCAATTGTCTGTCCATTACAACTGGGACTACTAAAAGGATTTGTCACTGAAATTCTTGAGGCGAGAATAATCTTTGGCCATTTTTAATCTGATGCAATACAAAACTACAAGGGAAAATAAAATGCAGTTAAGCCCTAGGTAAAGAAATGGACACAACTCGGGGGAGTCCGCTCAAGGTGTCTGGTCTAAAAGAAGAAATTAATTTCAACAGGCATAGTAGATCAATCATGAATTGCTGAAACAATTAGTTAAAGCCATTACTTGGGAATCAATAGAAAGAAACTGTATCCATTTGCTCAATCCAGTAATTTAAATTTCTCAGGGTGCTGTGTATAAACAGAAATGTATCTTTCGAATAAAGTTTTCAATTAGAACTCGCAGTTCTGAACCTGCTGTTGGCAGGAGACAACCTACTGAAAAAGAGCCCGATGCAATAGACTGTAAAGTGGGTCTGTTCACTGCTTTAGCATTTATCAATTTAAAAAACAAAACAAAACAAGCACAATACCAAAACAATCAACCTTTAAAACTGAAAGTTGTGTTTCAACATCAGCCATAGAAGATTTTTTTATTTCTCTCTGTGGTTAAAGCAGTTTGGAAGTTTCAACTGACATTTCTTACAATAGGTGCCAAATACAGATAGTTTCCTGAAGGATGAAACTCGCTTTACAGGAACACACACCAAAAAAAAACCCCAAAACACCCCGAAAAAAAGGCACCTGCTGTGGTAGACTCAGCGATGTAAGCACCAGCCTCCCGTCCACTGCTGGACTGTTGGTGTGGGTGATCCTTTATTGCCTGTGACCGGATTCAAGCTCTCAACCAAGCACATGCTGAGTAACAGTTTGCTTGAATTGTCTTGTGTGCTTAAAGCTGAATGTTTGCATTTTAAATAGGGACAATGCATGACACCTACTTGGCAGAAACTGCCCACTGTTTTTTCAGATATGCTGCACTGTGTTCCCCAGGCTGAGAAGTGCTGCTAATGCTTTCAAAAATCCCATCCTAGGCTGCGTAAAATTGGTGAATTTTTGTTTTTGTGACCATTCATGCAGGAAAAAAATAAAAGCTTATGCTAAGGGACAAAAGGTTAGGTGAATAAAAGAGCAAAGTGTCCCATGCCACCTGTCTCTGCTCATGCTTCCGAGAAGCATGAGTCCATCTCAGCCTCCCTTCCGCCTGTGGTTTAGGGGCCTTAGTGGCTTCTGCATTCCTCTTCTTTCACGTTGCTCTAACTGGGCTGCCATTTAGTAGAATTAACTTTTTTTTGTATAGTCCAAGCCCAGTAACCCTTGTCGCTGACCTCACCAGCCATGTGCTCAGTGTGAGCATGACTCACGGTAGCGATGAGAAATCTTTATTCTGTCTAATTTGGCCTTCCCAAGTAAGTGGGGGTGGGGGTGGAAAGGGGATGGGGGAGATTCTGGTATTTCCAAACTTGCTTGCTGGAAGTATTGTGTCAGTTACGATAATTTGGTGTAGCTCATAAATCCTTAGGCTGATTTGTGATTCCCAGCACACCCCTTGTAGTCTAATTGAGGAATTGCATTTCTGTCAGTCACATACCCTGGTGGAAATGCAAGAATGTGAGAAACAATAGGAGCAGGCTAGTACTGAGTCAAAACAGATAAAGCCAAATTGCTTGTTGGACTGAAAGATGGGAGCAAGCAGATGAGAAGCAAGTTGGTCAGAAAACCATTGCTGCCACTGATGGCCATGTGAAGGGTACGCTCAATCCTCCTAGTGTGGGAGCGAAGGGAGCAGGCAGGCAGACCAGCAAGGATGCCATTAATCATTTCTTTATGAGAGAAAAAAAGATAAAGGCATCAAAATAATACAGTATGCTACAGCCTGGCAGCAGATTTGAGAGTGAGGAGAGCACTCTGCAGCTAAACCTGGAGAAAAAAAGGCTGGGGTAAAAGAAGGCCATGAGTAGGTTGGGTGTGAAGAGATTGGTTCACGGACTGTGCAGGAGGGAGGAAGCTGGGACGGCTGGGGCTGCTCACAGACTACAGGCTGTGGGAAATGCTCTGAATCAGTTCAAGATGGCTACCCAGTGGGAGCACGTGGTGGGCCTCTTTCTCCTCTGGAGACTTTTATTTGTTCTCCCTTTCTTGGTGATTTTCTCTAATCTGAAGAACAAGATGTCCTTAATGAAAACAGATGTTTTGCTCCCTTCCATATGGAAAAAAAAAATAATTCCCCCAAAATAGAATAAACTCAAAGAATGCTGAGATGAGGGAAGGGTTTCCACAAAGTCAGGAGAACAAACCTCTTCTCTGATGCCCTGACCTGGCCACTCTTTTCCTACTGACACGCTGTGGATGCTGTTGATGCAAAGGTCCATGGTAAGACCTGGGTCTCAGGGCAGGCAAGCTGTGTGCCTCTGTAAAGCATAAACACCACACTGAGCTGGCTCACAGCTTTCCCCATCCACGGTCTCCCACTGTGAGATCCTGGTCAATGGCAGTTTTTGTCATTGGCTTCAGTGTAACTAGGAATTGGTCCCAGTATTTAATTTAAAGCACAGCACATAAAAACACAAAATCATAACATCCCTGCTACATTTATAGAGCTGCATAAGCCACTGATTAACAAATGGATGAGATACTGAACTTTGCTTTACCATCTGTCTTTAATTACATAAAATAACTTGAAGCAATTAACAAGAAAGAGACACTGTGACACAAATAAATAAATCCTATTGATAGAAGCAGATGAGGGAATACTTAGGATATTTGAATATATGGACGAAAGTCACTAAAGCTCCATAATCCACACCCAGTGATATCCCAAGTATTATCTAACAACAGATTTATACTGTCATTGCCAATTATTTTTGAAAAACAATAGTTACCTGTGGAGATGGAGAGAAACAAAAGGAGAGATCTTTGTGTGTGTGACTAGAAAAGAAAACGTGTGGTCCACCCAACTGCTGTGATGGCTGAGTTTTGTCTTTCATAGATAAGAGAAACTAATATCAACAGAAAAATACACAAAGCATGAGGTTTCATAACTGTGGACCTAAAAGCAGTCACATAAGTCTGCATGCCTCTAAGTGTTCAGGCACCAGTGGGGATTAGCCTCTTTAACGCTTTCCAGGATTCAGGTTCTGAGTCTTTTTTCAGCATTCAGATACACTTGTTTGCCTTCTCTGTTTAAGGCACTTAGAAAAAATGAGTGCTGTACAATAGCTACTGAGTGATTGCTGAGTGGATTAAGAACTGGCTAACTGATAGGTGTCAAAAAGTAGCTGTCAGCACTGAACGAAAGTGCTGGAGTCAGTCTGCAGAGATGGGTGTTATGCCTGGCAGGCTACAAAATTATCCTTCCTGACTGACAGATAAATACATCCCTAGTAAAACAATGCTAGCAAATTAGGATGGAAATTAAAGTTGGTCGAATGATAAATAAATTATGAAGATGGAACAGCCTAAATTCAGTGAGTGGGATCTCTGCAGATGAGGTGAATTTGAAATCAGGCACTAACAATGGCTGTATTGATGCACTCAAAATTGTATCCCAAGGGTGATGCTTGGAAAGGCTTTGGTATCATTGTGGGGAAGCAACAGGACACAGGAATTGGTATGATGGTGCAAAAGAGGATTAACATCATCTTTGAACAAGTTTGCAGGAACATATGAGCTGAGTGTAATGCTGACTATATGGCAGTACTGTGGGTACTGGAAATCTAGAAAAGGGTGGGAGAAAAGGCGTAAGAAACACTTGTAGATTGGAGAATATCCTTTGTTTCCTTTATCAAAATGAGATGACTGGTATAATTACCTTCACAACAAGGAAAAAAGTGTCTTGCATCAGATGAATGTATTACAAGAATCAGTGGGTGGAAATGTAAGCCGAGCAAATTTAAGCCAGCAATGAGGTTTGGATTTGTAGCAGTGTGATGAAGTGCTGAAACAAACTGCCCAAGAAAGTGATAGTGTACATATCAAAACTGAATCCCTTTCTGGAATACCTGCTAGGCAAACAAATTATTTGGCTTCGTATAGGGAGAATAGGCCAATGCTATAGGCTGTGACACAGAAGAGACCAGATAGGGTGAGTTTCATAAAAAAAGGAAGTAGCTTTAACATGTTTGGCCAAATTCTTCTTATTTCATACAGCTAATTCATCCACTAATCCCAAGGAAACACTGAGGCAAACAGTACCAGGAGCAGCAAACGGCATAGGCTTGGAAGGACAAAGCTCATTATTACCTTTCAGGTTAAATATACAATATGATACATTCTGTAAGTCATAGATTTGGGGACCAAGGCTGTAAGGTACAGTCGGTGTGCTCTGAGTCGCCACTCAGCAAGGTAGTATGCACAGCGAGTGAACTGAGAGATAAACAGACTGTGTGGGAATGTAGGAGAGTGGATATAGGGGGCACTGAATATGCAATTTGCTACTGTTTCAGGTATTCATGTTGGAGAAAGAACTTTAATTGTTTTGGCGGGCAACACTGCTGTGTAGACTGAAATGGGAGAAAGAATGTAAACAAAGGGCAACGATCAATTGCTGTGTTATCGTAGCTTGTAGAAATGTCTTGTGGGTCATGGCAGGGACTTTTGACAGACATTGTTCTCTTTAATATCTCTATGGTAATCTCGAAGCAGAGGTAAACATCACAATAGTGAAATGTGCTGATGATACTAAACCAGGAAGGAATGCAAACAGGAGACAGCAGATAAAGGACCAGCAGATACTAGAAAGCTGGGTACAAAATCCTCCAAACAACTCACACACACACCAAAGAAAAAAAAGAAAGAGAGAAAGAAAAGAAAGAAAGAAAAGAAAGAGAGAAAGAAAGAGAGAAAGAGAGAAAGAAAGAAAGAAAGAAAGAAAGAAAGAAAGAAAGAAAGAAAGAGAAAGAAAGAAAGAAAGAAAGAAAGAAAGAAAGAAAGAAAGAAAGAAAGAAAGAAAGAAAGAAAGAAAGAAAGAAAGAAAGAAAGAAAGAAAGAAAGAAAGAAAGAAAGAAAGTAAAAAAAACAAAGAAAAAATTAAATAAACAAGATATATACATGTCCTGGCCATCGATATTGCTAATACAGTTTCAAGGTATAATGGACAGCAGAAGAGATGGGAGTGAGATACGAATTTGCAGACTGATAAAGGCTGTGCACATATAGGCATGTGTCATGAAGCAGGGAGGTAATAGTTCACATGGAAAGCTCTGTGCTATTACATTCAACTCTGTGTTCAATATTGCCAGCCACTGACTGACTGGAAGGAGTTGGAAGAAATCCCACAATAATTCAAAGGCTGGAAAAATCACTTTGGGGGAAAGACTGAGGCTCAAACCCAGCGTCTCATTAAGCATAAACTTAAAGTGTATGAGCTGTGCTGCTGATTTACAGCTCCCTTTATAGCCCTGCTAGGTGGTTTTAACAAAGAAACTACGCATTGGTTTAAACTCTGCACATGTTTAAGCACTTTGTGGGACTGGAGCAGAAAGGGCTTGGTTAGATCTGCAAGGAAATGTGACGAAAGTCTACAAGCCCTTGGCCACCAAAAGGGGCATATTGGCTGCCTCAAAATCAGCAGGCAGGCATATATTTCCTTAAAGCTGGGCTGATGCATTCTTATGCGTGGAACAAAGGTCTGCAGAGGCTTAAACCAGACACCATTATTTAACTGAAAGCGAGAAAGGCAGCAAAATCAGGCCTTTTTTGTGTATTTTTTTAAAGGTGTAAATTGGAAGGCTGCCAGATCGTCTTTCAAGGGGAGTTCATATTGCTGGGGATTTTAGGATAGGTTGGATAGAACACCGGAGGATGCTTATAAAGCACAGCTTTATGTCTTTACATTGGAAGGCTGGGAGTTCTTGCCCTTCCCAAGAATTCCTGATCGTACGGAGTCACCACAGAAACTCCACAATTCAAGGTGGGAGGAATGGTTCCCTTCTGAGCTCTGAAATCATCTTTGTTCATGAAAGAGTTCTTGCCAGGCTGAATTCCTGATGCTGATTTTCAAACCAAGGAAAATTAATCTTGAAAGAATAGCGCTGTGAAATGCTGAACTGGGATCACAGATATGGAGGGAATATCTCTTCTGTGTAAACATTTATTGTGTTTATAACAGAATTATCAGAAGTAGAGAGCAGTTTGTTCTCGAAGAATGGCATTTTGGGGGAGTTAATACTTCATTATTTCTGAAAGTCAAGAGAAGGTGAATACCCAGCTCCTTATACTCTTCTAATAATTTCTGCAGACTGAGGTTTTGTTTTTGTTTTTAATTTTGTTCGGAAATAGTAGAAAGTTACTCTCTTCTGGAAAAAATTAACACTTCAGTGTTTCACTTATATAATGATTCTAGACTTATAATGCAATTAGTATCGCATGATTTTATAATTAGTATTAGCAAATCACTGTGTAAAAGAACATGTAGTATTTAATTTTATCTTTCAGAAATTTAGTAGTAAAAATAAAAGTGTTGACTTTGGCAGGGATTTAGTCTTGGAAAGTTAGCAGGCACTCTCCTCAGCTTGATTAGTCAATACCCATAAGAATTTAATAATACCACTGCATAGATTATGAAAAAAAACCAACGGGGAAAGACCAAGGGAATGATGATTAGGATAGGCTTCCCTTTACAAATCTCAATCAAACAAATGCTTGAAAGCCATGTTTGTCATCACAGGATGGAAATCAGGATATGGTGTTAAATTATTCACGAGTGAGTATCTACAGATCCTTCTCCTTTTTCTTCTTTCTCATTGCCTTTTACAGTCCAGTTTTATATCACACTGCTTCAGTCGCTCCCTAGTGCTTTTCCTCTCTGGGTAGGATGTCTCTGTTAGCTAGTTCAAGTGCCTAACTCACAACATCTTGCCCTCCTCACACACTTACTCAGTTCTAACATTCAGCACGCAGTCCCCTTTGGATGCTCAGCTGCTACAGCAGTTGTTAAAATTTTTATGTGTAGTACAATACAAAAGCTACCAAAAGAGGGCAACATATGAGCCAACAATGAGAAATGTATCCTGACAAGTATACAATTGTCTATTAGTGACACCTCCTCCCCCCCCCTTTCTTTTTGAGGCCTTTCTTTTTGAGGCCTTTCTTTTTGATAGAGCAAGAAATTTTAGCAGAGCTGGTCAGGAAACAGAATTTCCATTCTGTGGGAAATTCCAAGACTTGGGAAAAAAATGTGAAGGTGCTGAAGTCTTCATGGACCAAAAATTCAGAAAAAAATATATTTGGCATGATGGAAGTGTTCCATAAGTGTCAAATCATTCACACACCAGACAGCCCTAAAGTTATAATGACATTAAAATATTCAATTTAGTAGGGAAACTGTTAAATATATGAATGCTTTAAAATTCAAAACAAAACTAAATGAAACAAGGAACCACTAAATGTTTTATCTTTACGGGAAACAATAAATATTATCGAAAATAAATATTATTTGACTTTGTCTCCTTTAAAAATGCCATCACACAGGCAAGCTGAACATGCTGGTTTTGGCTGGGATAATTTCCTTCATAGTAGCTTGTATGAAGCTTTGTTTTGGATACGACCGAGTTGCATTTCTTGAAAGAATGTTTCCTCTGAACATTGTTTAATTGTGTTTTCTCTCAGTGAAATGCCTGAGAGAATTTAAAAATACTCTTAATAATCCTACAAAAGACTAAGGTAAGTTGGCTGCATCCCAGGACCATCCCCAGTGCTGTGTTTGTGAAGGCAGGCAAAGCGCTATCCCAAACGCCGGGCATGTGAGCTCAAGAGCCGGTATACCCTGGACAACACCGAGTGTGCACTCATTGGCAAACAGTTTATTATAAACAAAGGTTTTTTTCAAAGTATTCAATAGTACTCCAAGGAGTTAGACAGTCCTGAACACATGCCAGCATGGCAAAGGATACGGTAAGCAAATATGATCTACCTCTCTTAGGGTAAATATTTGGCCACAAATGTATTGAGAGCTCTTTAATTCTTTGTACACTCCTATGATGAGAACCAGAGGAAAGGCAGTGGAGATGTAAAGACTGGAGGGTGATTTTTTTCTTCTCTTATCAGCTGCCCAGATAGGCTAGCTGCCAGTCAAATTAAAAACCTCACTGGAGGAAATGAATGAAGGCCTGTAGGTGCAGTAATTTGCTGTTTATACAGCTGCACCAAGTTCTGCTAATGATCAACCAGAATCAGCCAAGTCTTCATGGAGATATGCAAAACTCAGTGGCAGTATCCAGGAGGCTGACTACAGAATTTCGGGCATCCTCAGGATTGTTTTTTTTTCCTCCTCTCTTTTCTTCAAGACTAACTTCTGCTTTCTGGTTGCTTCTATTATGGTTTAAAATGCTGGATAGTATACACGAAGGAGAGCCGGGCAGGTCTATGAAATACTTGGAAAGTTTGGAAGTACTCACCCATCTCAAAGACAGGATTTTCTGCTTGCAGGAGCAATACTTTATCTTCTGTCATTTATCCACGTCCTGCTTTTGCATCTGCATTTCTGTGGATTCCAAAAGAAGGAAAGATTTATTTTTCCTAGCCAGGAACAAGTAGAGGTTTCTGTCTGGAGGGTTTCTCCATTGTCTGATCTATCACATCAACAACAGCTTCACATCTTTCACCTGGTGAAAGGCTGCAGAATCACTGGGTATCAAATAAGATGTTCAGTATAGGAATGACAGCAGTGAACACTGTCTGTGTGGCTGAATTGAGTGTTTCGACACTAATCACTATGTTTTCAGACAGCTCCTGTATTCTGGACATGCAGGAAGCTATTTATACTCATCTGCTTGGCCTTCCTAGCCTGTACTGCTCATCTGTTTTTTACTAATGCCTTGATACTCCCTCTCAGGCAACAATGCTACTTTCGGGAGACAAATGAGGAGCAGCTACAGAATATAACAAACATATTTTAATGTCACAGGGAGTAGCTTGTTATCATGTTTATTTGTAGGACAAAAAGGTGAATCGCATCCTTACATAGTCTTGCCTCATGGGTGTGAGCCTGCACATGTCAGACTGCCCTCTTATATCACCACTTTACCCAGCAGCCCAGTGACTGGTGCCTATGCAGGAAAGAACTGGCCCATGCACACAGACACACTGATTCTCACAAGTGGTTCTGTGTGTGCCTTTGCTTCTCGACGTCTGCCAAATTCAAGCCTAAATTCTAGGAAGCAACAATAACACTGACAGGAGTCACGTCAGACTTGAAAGCAATTGCTTTAGTTCTGTGAATGCAAACTGGGCTTCTTTTTCTTCCTTAGAAATTATTTTAGACATGCCTTGGCTTCTCTGAGCTTGCATAGTTTTACCCTGCAAGCCAGGTTATGAAGAGGGATCTGTTACCCCCTTCACAGATGTGATAAGTGAGCCAGTTACATCACATTTCGAGGCAGATGGATCTCTGAAAGGAACTGCAGCATCCAATCATGTGCTTCCTGCCCCTTGCTATTGATTCTTGTGGTTAGTCTGTTTCTGATTTTATTTCTCTGTGTAGTTTAAGGGCAAGTCTGTGGTTTGCCCCATGTGCCCAAGCGAGGGAGCAAGGGTGCAGAAGACTGCGTGAAAATAAATAAATGAGAAACAGAAAGACTAATTACAAGGACAAATGCCAAGGGACAGAAAACACACAGCATCCTCATGATCAGATACGCCTGGCCTGTTGGAGGAGGGATGGCTGTTTCACCATGTGATGTAACTCTGTACCATACCGGAAAAGAGAACCAGAGCATCCTCTTCCTGGCCTGGCTAAGCAAAATCCTCTTGTGGGGTTTGTCCACATGGTCTGTCCCAGCAGGGGGAAGAACATCTTCCCTGAGGTAGGGGTGGGGTAGCAAGGCTGGGAAATGAGAGGCTGCCCCGACAGCCAGCAGGGCTAAGCTGACACGAGGAAGGATGTAATCTACTCCTGGTTGTTTCATGCCCAAAGCACATTACTTCCTTCCGTGGAATAAGAGGATAGTCATGGATGTCGTTGTGACTCACGGTCTCCTGGGGCAGCGCGGCTCTGTGCCATGCCTATAATCAAATGACCCGGGGGGTGAATTAGGAAGGCTTTTGATGTCATTCTCTGAGCGCTGCACCACAGGAGACAAAGACTTCTTAATGTAACATCAGGCTATCTCTTAAACATAACCATGAAACTAACTTTGACTTGCCAGCAGCTGGTACAGGCAGTGGCCTCCCTACACCGCTCTGGCACTTAGCATAAGAAATGTCATTATGTGGGTGGATTAGGCAGAACCTGTCAAAGTTGTGTGTGTGTTCTTTGGCTGTGTTTCCTTCTCTGGGCTAATAATGCCGAGGAGATGGGGAGTGGGTTGACACATTTTCTGGCATGTGTCACGTAACCCAGTGAAGTGGAGGACATGTCAGCCACAAGACTTTTCTGCTTTAGTAAGTCATAGGCAGAAGTGACATGCCGCAGCGGCTAGCTGTCTTAATCCTGTATGTATTCACATCGCTAGCGCCTTCATCACGGTTTCAGCTTCCCCGGGGCTCTCTGACGGAGCCAGCGGTATGTCTGCAGGAAAGGATACGAAATGTATCCAGACAGATATTGTTTAAACATGTGGAAGCAGCAGTAGACAGAGGTGTTTGCATAACATTTTACCTACAGACCCTGAAGAGCTTCCTAAATTGACCAACACAATCTCTATAGGAACAACTGAATTTGGCACGGATATACAGGGGGAAATATTCAGTAGCTGTTAGTGTGTAAAAATGCTCAGTACCAGGTCAGCAGAGGATAGCAAGAGTACCCATACTTGATAAGAAGAGATTTTTAGGACAGAAGATGATGAGACAACTGGAGATTGACGAAATTTAGGACAGTCCCTGTCACTGGCTCACTAAACTGGTGTGAGAACAGTTGGTATGGGTACTGGGGTGAGGGAATTTCCAAAAGTCCAGCACAATCTCAAGGTAAATTGTCCTCAGGAGAGCAAGGAAGAGAGTGTATTAATTCTCACAGAGAATCCTGGGTTTGCACAGCTCCTGCTTAAAGTCTGTGCTGAGGACATGCAGTTTAGACCTGGGGCTGAGGCAATGTGCTGGGTGGGTTCCTCATAAATCCCCATTAGATTAGCAGAAGATAGTACAAGCATGTCTACCCAGTAAATGCCATCTCCTGTCACTGCCAGTATGTTGCACGCTGTGTTCTGTTGTCGGGAAAAGACATATTGGCTGGGTGTCAGCTGCATTTCACAAACCACACAGGTCATAGGTCTGATGTGACTTATAGCAGGGACAGCACCCAATTCACCAGGAAGAGTTACTGTTCTCTCTTTCCCCTGTAGCTCGTCATTTAAAAGAAAAACCTAAAAAAAACCGGCCAGGGCCAGCAGCTTTTGCAAATAACTGCAGGTTATCGACAACTGTGACTCTGTTGGAGTATCTGTAGCACCTCAGGTTAAGAACTGCCAACCCCAAGTACCATGTTCTGGTTCACTGTAAAACTAAAGAGCGTAAGTTGCCTAAGCACATATATTAAGTGGTGAAAATACAGCTTGGTGCACATGGAGGCAGCCATATGGACAGGGAAACCCCACAACAGCCCCACAGGGAAGAAGGTGCCTCTTCCCTTCACTTGCTGGTGCTGAGCCACACCATGGGATTGCAGTGAGGGGGTAACAGAAACTGCCCAGGAGCTATACCTCCCAAAAGCACATATCATCTCTCCTAATGCAGGTGCTGCTCCTGGGTCAGACACAGCTGGTTAGCCAGGCAGTCAGCTGGAGCCTGTATGGGGGCTGTGGAGCTGGGCTGGAGCTTCTGGGACTGTACTGGGGTACTCGGAGGTGCCAATTCTGCAACAGGATAATGCTGAGCTAGGAGATGCCTCTGTCACTTAGTTTGTGCCTGCCCACACTGCTTGATATTTGCATGGAGTTTGAGACAACCTGCATCAACACGATGCCTGACAGGGAATTTGTATTGTCCCATGATCGCTGTGACCCTGCCCAGGTTGCCAGATAACGTCACATCTCCAGTTGTGTAACACCGCCAAGTTCCCTAGATCCCGGGCCTGAAATCATTATTGAGCTGGCTGTTTGTGCACTGGGGAGGGAACTCAAATACTGTTAATCAGTAGAAATGTTAGCTACATGTCCTTTGTTGGGAGTAAAGCAACTTGATTCCTCATATGTCCACATATTGAAAGTAGGAACTCACTGGAGAGAAAAATTATGTGCCAACAGGGATGAAGGAAGAACTTTCATCTGTGTATGAGTACATGACGTGCAGGATACGCAACAGTGTTCAGGTAGATACCAGTGTTTTGTAATTCAAGGATCACATAACCTAAATAAATAAATAAATAAATAAACAAATCCACTGCTGCCATTATATTTTTCATTTATAGCCAAATAAAAATTAAATTATGCATGTTTTTATTTCCCCCCCATCTTGTTTGTTTGCCTGATTTCTTGCATGTTAATCTGTATATTGCTCGGCTGCTTGTTTGTTTTTTATTTGAAATAATTTTCATGCAATTTTCTGAACTCTTGCAGAGCAGAGACTAGTAAATATGTGTTTATGCACCTTTGTCCATATACAAAGCCTGACAGATAGCTAATAAAATGCACATCTCTGCAATCCTTTCATGCTTAAGATCCCCAAGCAGAATTTGTGAGTATTCAAATAATATAGAACTGATCCAAAATGTACATATTTAGCGTAGATAATAGCAGCCCCCAGATATGTGCCTCTCTCTGCAGTTGGAAATCTGTCAGTTGAACAAAGAGCAGGATATAGTGTGAATCAGGCTGTCCTGAAAGCTTTATGTGATAGACACACTTTATGGAGTTCGTTCCATTTCTTTCACATTTCAAAAGAAGACTCAGACCCTAATTATCATGAGGACAAATTCCACAAAATCATTTTTTGTAGTCAAGGATTGAAATGTGTTTTAAAAGTCAGAATGTATGTTTAAAGAACACAGTTTGTCCCAAGGCTTATGGTTCTGCTGCACAGAGTTTCTTCTTGTTCCTTCCATCTGAAAAATGATTCCTGAAAAGTCATTCTGCATATGGTTGGAGGGGGTTTTTTTCTTCTTTTTTTTAGGGAGAAAAAAATATAAATGAGCTGTAAAGCTCGTGTTGTTCTGAACTTCTTCTCTCCTCTTTCTCCGATGAGTTCATCAAACAAAATTCCACAAGAAACAAATGTTATTATGAGATTAGCAGAATGAATGCCAGAGTTCAGATACTAAACATTTTTTTAAAAAAACAGTGGGCTTAATGACGTGAAGGAAGTTGTAGTTTAAACATCAAGGTCAATTATTTCGTTAAATATTATTTAAAAGTTACTTGCCTTGAAACAAAACCAGAGCTATCCATTTCCCAAAAATGCAAACAGATTATTCTGCCCCTGTTTGTCAGCTTCACTAGATAACTTCTATTTGATCTTCAAATGAAAACAGTTTCTATTTCAGATTTATACAACAGGCTGTCTCTAAAAAGAAGATCTTAAGGTTGGACTGCTGTTTACTTTCCCTTCTAATCCTGGGAGAAGATTTGCATAAGAAAAGCAAGTAGATTTGAGTCTAGGTTTTTCTGTCTACATCGAAAGCATGAGGATCAGCCAGTCCTCTCCATTTATTCAGAAAGAAAACGATTGCTTTTGTAAGTCAGGTGAGCAGGAAATCTTTCAGCAAGTTCAGCAAGATTCCTCAAAAAGTGACAGGGGCTACTTATCAAGACTAAATGGAGCTTAGCTAAATAATTATAACAGTCCAACACTCAGAGTCTAAAACCTCAAGCCTCCAGTTCCAGGTATGTTTCCTGACACTGTATACTTAGCTTTAAAACAACATCCAGAATTGGTATTTCCTGGATCATGCAAAGCAGCCCCTTGTGTTTGCAGGTAGCCTTCTCAACAGTTTCTAACAGCGTCAGTCTCTATCTGAGACCTCAGTGAGCAAAGCAGTGCTGGGTGGTGATGTGAGCTTTGAGTATCATGTCCAAGTTAGTGCCCCCAGCTCCAAGTGTGACCCCTGGAGCAAACCATTGTGTAGAATGGGAAGATGGACTCATGCCTACAAGAGTGCTGTGAAGCAAAATAGTTTGATTGATGTGTGCAACACGTTTGGCAATTCTTTTGGTATATAGAAAGGCAAATTATTATTTTATAGGAAGAGGATTAGAAGGGATGTTTTGGATCATGGGGTCAAGTCCCTTGCTGTGGGTGGTAACCACATCTCAGAAGCTGGTTCACAAATCAGTCAAATTCTATCTTCCAGCTGCTTTGATTCCTTTCCGCCCGTGGAAGGCCTTTCTGGGTCCTCACCACTCTGGTGGGGTGAAGGTGCTTTTCTGTTTCCAGCTTGAATCTGTTCCTGGGCAGTTTGTACCAATTCTTTCTCTTATTTTATTTGGGAGGAGGGGAGGGAAACTGTCTCATAATTTTAAGATTCATTTGAATTTTCCTCTGTGCCCCAGACACCTGGTGGAAAGACGCCAGCAATGCTGTAGGCTGGTTCGATGTACCAATAAAAATAAAATTAAATTAAAAAAAAAAAAAGGCGAGTAAGAAAAGCGCCATTCTTAGAAAGCCTCCAGCGTTCCAGCTAGAGCACAAACAGCTTCTTATTTGTGACTCTCATCGGGTAAATCAACAGCCCCGGGGCGAAGGGGCCGCAGCTCTTGTGGTCTCGCACAAACCAA
Organism: Porphyrio hochstetteri; assembly: GCA_020800305.1. Lineage (NCBI taxonomy): Eukaryota > Metazoa > Chordata > Aves > Gruiformes > Rallidae > Porphyrio > Porphyrio hochstetteri. Next base: position 59,049,958 of record CM036908.1, on the reverse strand, counting down.
GACCCCCTCCCGGTGGGGGGACACACACAGGGGAGGGAGGGAGGGAGGAAAGGGGAGGGGAGGGGAGAAGGAACCATCCTCAAACCACGGCTGAGACCTCGGCCGAGGGTTGCCGACGCTCCGCTGGTGCGAACCAGAGCGGAGCACACCGCCCCTCACCCCCTCCGCCCCCCGGGACGCAGGTCCCTGTCCGCTCGGCCGGGACTCCGCTCCGCGCTCTCTGCCCGCCGCGCCGGGACTCTGCCCCCTCCCTGCCCGCCCCGCCGGGGCGCATCGCCGCGGCCCCGAGCTCCCGCCGCCGGGAGGCAGCGCGGGGCAGCCGGGCTGCAGCAGGGCTCGGCGGGGACACCGATCTCCGTTTTGCCCCTTGGCTCGGGTTTCCCCCTGCCCAGGGAACAGGCGCCTTTGCTGGAGCTGCGCTCCCCAGCGTTGGGGGTGATATTTCGTTTGTTTGGTTTTGACGTTCTCCCTCCGCTGCCTTCCGCAGGCCGCCCTTGTCCTGCCACCGGCGGCCCCGAGGGTGGGAGGACAGAGCGCTGCCGCCGGCCCCCGGGCGAACCTTGGGCACAAAGAGGAGCAGCCTGCGGGGTTGAAAACGGTGGCGAGCAGGAAGGATTCGGGGGCGCGCCCCGGGGTGAGGAATAGAGGCAGCCTGTGCCCCCGCTTCCCACGGGCGAAGGCAGTGCGTGTCCCCCTGGAAACGCGGCGCGGCAGCAGCTCTCTGCCCCCACGCGGGCCGCGGGCTGGCGCGGTGGGGTGCGGGCTGGACCCGGGGCCCGGTGGGCCATCGGGAAATGCCGCCCCGGACCGATAAGCTTTCAGCCCGTGGCGACACTCGACTCGACAGGAGAGTAAAGATCGCCTCTCCCCACCCCCCACCCCCAACCTACACTTTCCCCAGCCCCCAAACCCAGTAAGTGTGGGGCAGCAACCACCAAAAGTCCTCGAAAAGCCCCGGGCGAAGCTCGGCACCCCCAAAGAAAACTGAAAACCAAAAACTGCACCACCAACGAGCACCCCCGAAACGGCGGGGCGAGCCGAGCCCCACCGCCAGCCCGGGCGCAGTGCTCCCGGCCCGCAGCCGGCCGCAGGGTACCCGGCTGCCGGGGAACCACCCTCGCCCTCCACCATCCTCTCCCCGTTCCTAATTCCTACGAATTCACCAGATTGCCCAAATGATAACGAGGGCGGGGTGGGGGTTCACCCCAGAGCCCAATTACAGTGAAAACACAAGAAAACAGACGCAGGTTAAGGTGAGAGAGCGGCTCGCTGCGATGAGCGCTGCAGCAACACTTGCGGGGCACCGGGACACCTCGCACAACGGCGGGCAACAACGGGAGAACCTCTCCCGAAGGCTCCCGGAGTAGAGGAAGGAGCCGAGGAAGAGGGGCTTTTCCCGGGAAAGGGGGCGGCGGTGGTCGGGGCCCGCCGCCGGCTGTTCGCGGGCGAGCCGCCCCGGTGCGCACCTTCCGCCCCCGCGCAGCTCTGCCGGGACCTGCGCGGCTTTTTACACGGGCGATCGCGCCTGGCCGGCTCGCATCGAGCAAGAGCCTTTCCGGGAACAGGCTACTAAGAGCTCACCAGCGAGAGCCGGGGGAGGGAGGGGGGGATGAAATAAAAGGCTAAAGAAACAGCGCGGTTTTGGGACCAGGACCAAATCCTAACGTGTTACATAAAAGCCACGGGCGGTTCTTATCAGCAAACCCGGCCTGAAGAGGAACAATCCCCAGGAGCGGCTCCAAAACAACCCTGTTAAAGGAACAATTGTGAAATGCCAACTTTCCACCAGAGTATGAACAGCAGGAGCTGGGCATGTCCTGTCTATAACCGGGCTTCTGACAACCAACAGAGAGAGGGGAGGGAGCGGGGGGGGGATCCTCTCTTGACAAGATTTATCAAGAAACATTTAACTGGGCTTTAATCATATTAGCAAGAGCCCAATTAGGGCTGAGAGCGAAGCGAGGCGGCCGGCGGGTTGGGGAGAGGAGGAGGAGGAGGAGGAGGAGGGGGGAGGAGGAGCAAGCGATGGAGTCACTCGAGGATAAAGTCCTTTCATCAGGCTGCGCTCTCGGCAAGCGCAGAGGAGTGCGAATAATCAGTGCCCTTCACTGGGGGGACGAGGGAGGGAGCGGGCGGGGAATGTGTGTAAAGGATCATTAAGGCCAGGCAGAAGGGGGTTTTTGTTGTTGTTGTTGTTTTTAATTATTACGGCTATTAAGGTGTTGTCTCCGGGCTCTCTCGGGAGCTGTTCTCAGGGACGGACCGAGGAAGCAGCAAAGGGGCCCTGAGGCACCTGCTGCACCGCGACGACCTGCTCTGCGTGTTGCGGATAAGGCTCTTCCTCCGGGGCAAAGAGAAGCTCCGTCCCCCTCACCCCCCCTCACCTCCCCGAGGGAGAATTTCCTTAAAGAGCCCTTGCCCGGATCGCCTCTCCCCGATGTCGAGCGCTTTCCCGGCGGCATCTCGCCTCCCAAGGCGGCTCCTCGGGGGGAGCGCAGGGCGCGGGGTGGGCGTGCAGCGCAGCCCCCTGCGGATGCCAGCCCGGTAGTCGGGACTCACCGAAAGCCCCGGGAGAAGCGCGGCACTGGAGCCGCCCGGGACGGGGTCAGAGGGCGGAAGGTGTTTTCCCGGGGCTCAAACTTTCCGTGCTTTAGCATGGGCAACCCGCCCCCGTCCTTAGGGAGTCGCCCGCTCCAGCTGTCGGGGATGGGGAGGGCGGACGGCAAAGAAATAGAGAAAACCTAAAGACGACAGGTGGGAGCCAAGGGAGAGGCTGGCGACGAGCCCCCCGGGTTGCGCCACCTCGGGGACACGCCGGTGGGAGCGCGGCAGCGGCCGTGACCCTGCCCACGGCTTTCGAGACACCGCCGGCAGCTGCCAGCAGCTGCCCCGATTTCCTGCCGCTCCCCGCGGGCAGGGAGATAAGGCTGCTGGGCAACGGTACACCTTTCGCCCAAGACAAGCCGGATCTTTGCACCCCCGGGCAGAGGATGCTGTCGTTTTATTTTTTTTTAACAGGGCAGGGCCGAGAGGTGTTTGCCATCCTCAACGATGAGCGTCCCCGCTGTCGGGAGCGATCCCCCCACCTCCCGGAGCGGAGGGGCTCTCGCCGCCCCTCTAGCTTCCTCGGAGAGACGGGCCCAGCCGCGCCGACCCCTCCCCGCGCCTCGGGCCGCCGCAGCCGCCTCCTCAGGGACGGGCGGCCCGTGGGGCAGCGCCTTCCCCCCCTTCCCTCCCCGCCCCGTGCCCTTTTTGTGACCGTTACCCCGTCGCACCTTCCCTGTCCCACGCTTACCTTTCCGGCCCGGCCGCCGAGGGGCTGGCCCCCCCCCGCTCCCGCCCCCCGCCCCGTCTCTGCCATCCCCGCCGAAGGGGTGTCGCACGCCGCCGCGCCGGCAGAGCCCCGGCTCTCGCCTTGCGCGCACTCGGCTGGCGCTGGCAGCCCCGCCGGGTTCAACCGAGGACAGCGGCGGCTCCGCGCCGCGGCTCGTCTGGCTGCCAACGCCGCGGCGAGGCTGACGCTGCCGCGGCCGGGGGGTGACTCACGGCGGCCCGCGGCAGCCGCCGGTTAGCGGATCCGCCAGTCAAGCGAGGAGCGGGCGCGTCGCGGCAGCTCCTCGCCCCGTACTCGGGCACCGCCGCCCCTCTCACCCCTCACGCCCCCTCCCCAGCCCCTCTGCTCCTGCAAAGTAGCATAAACGCCCAGTTTCCCGGCAAATATTCACCCTTCCGACACCGAAAGGGAGGCCAAGCCGTCCGTCCCCGTCCCCCCCCGGCTCCTCGCGGCCCGGCACCCCGGTCCGAGGCGGGCCAGGGTCCGGCCCCGCGGCCGGCGGCGCTCCCCGCGGCACTCGCCCCCAACGTAAGTGACCGTCGGGGCCGGGAGGGGGTGGCCGTCCCTCGTGTCCCTGTCCCGGCGCATGCAGTCGCGGGGGCTGGGTTCAGTCGCTAAGGGCGAAACCCGCGGGCTGGTTTGGGCGGACAGGACGGCCGGTGCCGAGCTCCGGCCGTGGCGCCGAGCGCGGCCCAGCGGGGCTCAGCCCAGCGGGCCGCCCGCCCCGGCGGTGTGCCCCGGGGAGCGTCGCCTGGGTTTATGCGGGCACGGGCAAACACAACCAAAAGCAGCCGAACGGCGGGGTGGGGAGGGAAGGGGAGGCTGACGTGCGTCGGTATGATGCACCCCTGACGGGCTGCGCTGTTGAGCGAACAAGCGGCAGGGGTTTAGCTGCATGTGGTTGCCATGGAGTCCCCGTGGCACGTCGCAGCTCGAACGTACGGCAGATGTCTTCACGGTGAGCGTGCGGTGTGCCTCCCGCTTCTGCTCGGAGGTCCCAGGTGGAGCCTTTTTAGGTCCTGCAGGCTGCATAGTTCGGCACCGGCAGTGGAGACCGCTGTTGGGAAACCGTGCATGACATCTTTGTTCTGATTTTTGAAGTCAAGCTCTGGCAATATACATCTTCCAGTCCACTCACTCAGCTGGGCGCACAGCTCTAAAAGCAGTGGCTCCTTAAAATGAGGACATTATTAAATCTCGTTTATTAAGAAACTCAAGCCAGAAGACATGACTGGGCCTTAACTTCAAAATTCTCCAAAGCTACTTGTCAGAAATGTGTTAAAATGGTAAATCTTGGACTTGCGGACAGGGATTATGTTGTCAATGCTTCAACCATAAATTCATTTGTAAGTCCAAATTTCAGTCCTTTAGGAAAAGAGAGTAGGAGGAAGGGACTATTATACTAAAAGTGCTGACATTGCTAGCCATGGCGGTGTGAATTTGCTGCTATAATAAGACCTCAGCTAGCAGCCTAATTCCAAAGAGGTGATGTTATCCAGTAATAATGTAATCAGTTTGTTGGCTGTAACATAGAAAACTGGGAATTGGTCTATTTCATTGCTATTTTTGGCCAAAATTTAAAAAAAGAGAAATCTAGAAGATGCCAGGATCAAGGCAGGAGAGCTACCTTTGCTGTTTAAAACAATAAAGCAGAGCTCCTCTTGAACATTTTTCACTTCAATGAAGTTTTACAAAAGCATATTTAAAAAGGGACAGCTAGTAAGAATGCAAGCTTTCAAGCTAGGGATTGGAGGATGGAAAGGCCCAAGGGTGGAACATTGTTAAAAGTTTTCAGAGAGGTCCCGAAAGCACAATGTTCACTTTACAAAATAGAAGTTTTCTCCTGGGTAATTGCTGAATGAGTTCGCATTGATTTGCAGCTGCAGATTTAAGGAAAAAGAAGGAAAGAAAAGAAATGAAAAAAGACAAATGCCCTGTTAGCAATTTAGAATTGTGCTGCAACCATTAAGAAAATTGCATCAGATATACGAAAAATTGGAAATGACTGCTTAAGCTTTTGAGTTTATATATTCGATATTCTACATCCCTCATATCTTTCTGTTCACAATTACTTTTAAGGAATGAACATTCTGACAATTTTCTAGGCTACTTGTTCTCAAATTAGAAGTAACAGCATAAGCGAATTAGCTTGTAAGTTGTATATATGAGTGAAACCTTATTGGTGAAATTGCCCATAGAAAGTTAGTGATGTTAGTAAGGTCAGAATTTTACCCAAAGTGAAGGTCGTATTGTTGCAGCAAATTGCAAGGACATAGACAGCCATATTATCTTCCTCTAGTTCAGGTCTGGAGTTTGCTATTGCTCTTGATGGTGTTCCTTATGTTTAGCCTGATCCAAAATTCACCGAGGTCAATGGGACTCTTTGGGTTGGACCCATGAATGCTTTGAAGGATAAAGTCTGAAGTTGCGTGATGTTGCTAGGAAGCCCAGCAGTACCGAGATATGTGAAAGTATGTGAAGACAATTAAAGTAATGAGTATAGCCAAATCATAATTGCCTGTTTTAACAGAGTGCCTTGTAAATAACAAAACCCTACAAGAATACTTGGGTGTGTCTGAGTCAACCCGCTCTGGAAATCCTATGATACGCAGCTGCAGAAACTACAGAAATTCTTGATAAATTGTCAACAAAACCTGAAAGGACCCTGAGGGCTTTTATTCAAATTTGTTGAAATTTCTTGAAAAACATGTTTCCTGAGTTATATACAAGCTCTGTTTTGCTTAGAAATGTATCACATGTTGTCCAGTCACTCTTGAGAAGTAGGCTAAAACTACTACAGTGACTACCTTGTTAATCTGATTTTCTTAAGGCAACATTAACCCTCTTTTTCAAACTTGCCATTTAACAAAGCGTTACTATAAGTATTACAACCATTTGTGAATGTGTGTACTCTGGGCTGTGGAAAATCAGGCTGGTATTTGCTGTCAGGCTCACATCCAAAAACACGCGAGTTAATTTGCATTATATGGCCACTGGCACTACAGGGTGACGAATTGGAAAAGGTATTTTGAGAAATGTGGATGGTTCCAGAGTTGCCCTTAAACTCTTGCTTGAAGCTAGAAAACAGATGTGATATAATAATAGTTGTTTTGTTTTTATTGTGGAAGAAAATACCCACTTGTGATTACTGGTTGGATGTGAAACAAAACTTTATGGCTGCATGAAATGGGTGTAGCATGTCTGCAGTCATACAGGGTGCTAGTGGAAGCATGACATATTAACTCGGTAAAAAGATTCAAACAACAATGAATCACTTTCTCACAAATACAAAAGTGAGAGGGCACTGAAAAATTCATTGAGGAAATTTTTGTATGGATACACAGTGCGGTTGTCTGGATGCTGGCTGCCACACAGGAAATTCCCATACCACTAACTGATGGAAATTTTAAGACCTTATCAGATTAGGGATTGCTGCAAACAATGTTTTCACATTTTTTTGGTAAGTGATCACTTCTGGCCACCACAGAGTTTACATTAGCCCAGTATAGACATTTTTGCTTACTCAGTGCATTGTTCTTCAAGTCCTTCTTTATCGTTCTTCAGGTTACCTAGCTTTTAAATTCTGATGCAAAATGTCAGCTTTTAATTGAGAAATGGAGCACAATAGTGCCAAGGTGTGTCCTTGTGTATACAGTATCAAACTAAGCCAGCAGAAGAGGAAAAAGGCAAGGAGAGGGTATTTGGAGAGCAGAGAAGGAAAATAGGTAATGTGAGGCTTGCAGTGGAGTGACTGGTGATGGACAGGAAGAGACTGAGCCATTGACCATGCAGAGGACAGTGTTCAGAGATCACGGTTTGAGTGAATTACCCCTTATTTAACATGCCCTGCACTTCTCAGTGGGAAGGCAAATTGCAATCTCTGTGCAACAGTGACGGACTGAGAAGGTAAGGGGAGAATGAAAAAGCAAGAGGCAATTTCTCTGTTTGTTTCTTTCTACTTCTAAAGTCTGCCCAGCCCACGCATTGGGTAGGGTACAGTTAGAGAGAATCTTGGACAAAACTAAGCTGGAGCTAGAACAAAGTTGGAAAGAAATTCCAGTAAGTTTAAAGATGACAAAGAAAAAATATCTGACTCCCCCTCTTCCCTCCCCGAATGTACTTAACGTCCAGCAAAACTGTCTACCCCTAGGCAAATGCCTGACAAGGACACAGTATGTGTATCGACTCTGAAATCAGAGTTCAGGGTACATATGCATGAACTGCAACTCCTACTTTGTGTTTCTGATAGTATGTTGGCCTAGAACTTTTACACCGTCATCTTTTTCTACTTTCTTTTTCACTCAGTTTTTTTTCTTCTTTGCTTTTGGGACAGGAAATCCCTCATGCAGTGTGGTCCAGGTTATACTGGATGTCTCATGCAGGGCAGTATCTTATTCCGTGTATGACTTACTCATGTTGCAAAAGCAGGGTGAGTAATGGGTGCTGGAATCTAGCTCTATATTGCATTTTGCATCTGGGGTTTCTGTAACAGGGTCATGAAATTCACAGACTACCGCTAGTAATTATTCTATTTTTCTACCTCGCATTCCTGCCTTTTTTTCCATTTCTCCAGAGATTTTCTGCGGCCCTGGAGGACTTGGAACTTTGCAAAAGGATACAGAATTTTATCAAAATGCTTCAAGCACGTATAAACACATACAGTGTGTTTGTGATGCAAAGAAAGAAGGGCCAGGGTTTGACTGGGTGTGATCCCTTATGGTTGCAGGACCGTGGGTCAGCATTGCACCTTTACCAGCAGCAAGGCTGCAGCGGGTGGTCTTAGGGATGCACCGTGTGCGTGTAGAGGGGAAGTAGTGCTGGACTACTCACATGGCAGGTGGGATGCTTTTAGATGGTACCCTGCAACAACACCCTTAGGTGCATCTGGAGAAAAACCGCTTTCCATGTATCAGTGATGTGCTTAAGTACATGCCTTAGGACTCCCAAGTACAAGGGCAAATTTGGAGTTAAAAGGTCTCTGTGGTGCACTCCAATGCACTAAATTGCTGATTTATCACTCACAGTGAGAAATAGTCCTGGTCCAGATATAACTTTTGGGAATACACACAGGTTAGACAAAGAAAGTCTCAGAAAGAGATAAAAACCAAACAAACAGAAGTGTCCAAAATCACAAACAACTCATTATCTGATCTGCAAATAGAACGGAGAGGCTGTCTGTAGCTGCACTTTGCTTAGACTTCACTTGGGCTTGTGCTGCAACTTACTGCAAGTTCACACAGTTCATGTCAGACTCTGGGCTGTGGGTTTTCTTACTGATGGTTCTGTAGCCTCCCTGGGGTTCCTGGGGCCCAGGGAAAGGTAGTGTGCAAGGGTGTGTTCGTTCAGGGATCTCTCTTCAGTGTGAAGAGGAGGGGACAGAAGTTGCTGTTAATTGTTGCCGTATGGGTAAAGGTTGGGGGTTGCTGCGTCAGGAAGTCTCCTCTGCTCTGTTCCAGTTCAAAGTCAAGGCCTCTAAATGAAACCAGGGAAAAGTGCTAATACAGCTAGTGTTAGGTCTTAAAGGAGGAGAGGGAGAGACAAGGAGGAAGGTGACTGTCCGAGTCTGTATGTAGGAAATGGTACGTCTGTGGGATGAAGCCCTGAGTTCTGGCCCAGAGGGGACATGCAGTATAGATGTGCCGAGTCCAGTCTTGTGTCCTACTAACTGGATCACAGTCAGTTGTGAAAAAGGGTTTGATGCTTTCCAGGATAAGTTGGCCATTCAGTTTGTCTTTTTAACTTGTCAATGAAGCTCAAACAATACTCTTCTAGAAATTCTTTTTGTATTAAAATTGCCTTATTGCTATGTGTCTAAGTTTATATTTGGACATGAATTGTTGGACCTTGGGGATATATGTGGAGTTCAGTTAAATTTTGACACAGGAGCAACTGCATTATTTTCCTATTCATTTTCCTAATCTGTAAACAAGCTTTTGTGCAAGACTCTTGGCACTAAAACTCTGTTTGAAATTGAGTTGTGGAAGTGCAAGAGTTCATAACCCTTCTCTTGCAGCAGCTTAATCAGTACTACCTGAATACCCAGTGTCTGCCTTAGGGAGTGAGGTGAGGTCTTCCTTATCTACTTGGGCAGAGCCCTGGAAGAGAGCAGCATTAGTGCCAGCTACAGGACAAAGGACACAGCTGGTGCAAACAACATCTTCCTCGTACCTCTGCCAGGAGGAATTAATGAGCTGCTTTGTTATCCACGCACTTTATGAGGCTGAGCTTCAGACCCTCTAACCTGAGAATGGATTCAGCAGCATGTATTTATTAGTGCTCTGCAGCTCACTAGGTTCCACTTGTGACAGCAATCAAGGAGTTTTCTATTGCAAGCTTTTATTGTTTATTTAATATGCATGAATCACGGCTTCTGGCTTAACATGTTAACAGTTATTTAAAGAATGGCCTGGTAAATACTTTAGTTCATGTATGGCTTATAAAATATATTATAATATATTGTCTGCTCACTCACTTTAGGTCAAGATTTCATTAATATGCTTTTCCTAAAGAACAAACAGCTCCTGCAGAGCTTGTTACCCATGTGAAGGCCATGTGGTATAAGCAGTTATAAATATGCCAGTAAAAAACATTCCAGAGAATTATAAATCACTATAGTATGCAACTTCAGTGGGTTGATGAATAGTATCTTTATTAACTTATTAACCACTTATCAAAATTATTTGTCTTGCATTTAGACTTAATTTTATGTTCAGTGTAAATTTTGTGTAAAGCCTGACTTCGTTTTATTTCGCCAGATGTATTTATTTCTGAGTCAAGACTCAGTCTCCTTTGCAGAAAGGAGGAGAATCAAAGAGGCATGATAATCAGCCTAAACTCATCCAAAGCACTTTAAAAATAGCCAGCCCACCTACTGCACTGGGAGATTATATAGTGCAGTGTACAGAAGCACCGTGTGGAGTAGCTAAGGAACCATGCAGTATGTAAGCTTCTCAAAATGTAGTTGAAGCAGTGGCTCTCTAACCGGTCCCAGATTTGCTCCTGCTAGGGCATGTTCCTCTCAGACCCCCACTCCCTTACTGGTCGGTGCCCAGGTTGTTAACATCCCTTTCCACGAGAAATGGCCCTACATGTATTTTTGTTTCCAGATCAGTGCCTTGTAGCGGAGAGAGCTACGGCAGAAGGTGGTCGAAGAGCAAGAGACAGCGTTGTTCAGTCCCTGGTGCGGTGGGTGGTGGTGCACCGGCATTGTCACTTGGGCTGCTATGCAGATGGCCCGTGTAAACTCGAGCAAAATTCTAGCAGATAGGTCTGCAAAAGGGTGTAGGCATACAACTGCCTTGTGTGGGCCCTGCTAGGCTCCACACAGCCATGCCCAGCTGTCATCTCACTGTGTGAGTGTCTTGGCTCTGCTAGGGAGTGCGTTATGAACTGCCTGCAGGTTCTGGTGGGGGTCTCGGGTGGGACCTTTCCTGGCCAGTCTGCTCAGCAGAGCCCCATCCAAAACTGTTGGTCTGTTTGGGCCTCTGCTCCTACAGGGACATCATTTGTTGATGGATCCTGTGGTTATCATGGTGACATGTAAATACACTATTTATACATAGACTAATTAAATCAAATTTGTCTTATTTACAGAGACCATTTTAATCTTTTTTTCTCTGCTTTTCCCTCTGTCAGGATTATCCTTTTAATATAAATCCCTCCTTGTCTGCTCTCCTACCTGGCTTTTATCAACATTTTACCTTTAATTAGTACACATGGCTGGTCAGTTTACTTAATTTCCCAATAAACAGTCTAATGGTGAAAGAGCTTTAGGGATGTGGACAGCATACATTGCACTGTAGGAGGAGTAGTATCTGTGTATTACCAAACTACAGCTTAGATCACGTGGTCGCATTACTGTATCTGAGGGGAATTTTGCACCAAAATAAACTTTGAGATTGATTTAAATAAAGGGGATTTTCCCATGACAGACCAAACAGAATATACTGTGAAGGGAAATAAGGAAATCCAGTCTCATGGTTTTCAGCATCACTGATTGTGAAAGGGTTAACTCCCTGCCAGTAACTACATCTTATTAATGTTATACGTACTGGCATTTCCTTTGCATATCTTTATTATGGAATATGATGAAACAGCTTTTGTTTGTTCACACTTGTCTCTCTTAAAATTTCTGTATCATCAGTACATGTTATTTTTTCTGCAACAGCTTGCACTTTCTTCTCTGTGCAGACAGAAGTCAAGTCATCTATTGCTTTGGATTATCATTTTCAGCTTGATTAAAAAAGTAAATATGTAGACTTTTAGTGCTCCTGGCAGCAAGGATGATAACCAGTTTACATGCCGAGATTTGTTAATTTACCTGTCTGTAGAAGTGGGTCACTACAGGAATGGAGGGTTTTGCATGGACCTACCTGGGCCCTTAATACAATTTTGAACGTGTTTTGTGGAGGTAGGAAAAAGCAATTGATAGTGGGAGTCCAAGTTAACACATGGCCTTCCTTATTTCCAAAGGGAGGGAAATTCTCTACTTCTTTACAATGTTTTGAAGACCTTTGGTGTCCCTTGGTAGCAAATAAGTTCACAGGATGGGGGTTTTGTAGGCATTGTCCACATCAGACTCTTTTAAGCATTTCATTTAGGTGAGAGCTGGAGTTCCCTAAATGGTGGTTAGGATTTGAAAAGACCTCAATGTTCATGGAGAGAGAGGAACCTGCTGTAGCTCTTTTGGGTCCTGAGCTGCCAGACATATAAATATGGATAAGCATGTCCCACTGACGGTAGGGGAAATTTAAAATTAGGCTCTTTCAGATTTTTTTTTCAGAGTTGGGACTTTAGGCAGTTTCTGTGTTAGGGTACAGAGTAGAAGAGAATATGTGCTTATAGAGTGACCTTCCTCAAGTTAATGAATAAAATCAGATATGTTTGATTAATATTATAACTTGAAGTATCGTCAAGATTTTTGTAGTAAACGGAGTACAAGAAAAATTCTAAATTCAGAGCAAAGATAATCATTAATTCTGTTGTGGTGCAGGGAAATAGCCACTGTATTTTTTTTTCTACCAGCATTTGTTTCCTACTAACCAAATTATCTTTAGGAGTGACCTGTTGTAGCTTTTTTCAGCATGTCTTTTAAGGGTGGCAAAAAGAAAGACTTGCAAGGAGGCTGTTATGCAATTATTGCTGTATATCTTCCTTGCAAGCCTTAATTCCGCTCTGATTTTTTTGTGTTTTTGTTTAAATACTTGAAAAGATGTCATTCTCTCACTGAATGTGTTTTGCCTCCTAAACACAAGCTGTAAATACATATGCAGATAACATTATATGATTCTTTGAGTCAGCTGCTTGCAGTTTGCATGTGTTCTATCCTAGGCAACTTTAGAAATTTATTATCAAACCTCATAAGCTCAGACAGAAAAGCTCCTTGACTGGTCTTTGCCTTGGAAATTGAAAGTTCTGATGTGTAAATGTGTATGTAAAAGAAAAATCCCAGAGGTAACAGACAAGTAGAATTTTGCAGGGTTGTTATAGACACAGTGACATCTGGTTTTTATTGCAGTTAATGATTCCTAATATTATGTGCCATTTTGTGTTATGTAACCATTTATTATTAATCTGCATCTCCTATTACAAATCAGTTTTCAGTGCTCCCCCCCATCATATCTTGAGATAGTATGTGGGTATATATTTATGCCTTCTAAAATAAAACTAAAGGTGCTCTTCTCTATTAAGAATTTTTGAAGCACTTGGAGATAGATTCTGCATACTTTGTGAAGTAACTCTTGTCCTAATCATTACCAGGAATTGAACCTGGAACTATGAGAGTTAGAGGATAGCTTCACAATTTGAGCTCAAAAAGGCTAAATCTTCTGGCTAACAGTTGTAGGAGAGTCATGCTTTTTGTGGCTCTGGCAGAAGTTACTAGTTGGAGAGGGAATTCTGCTTGTGCAACTCAAAATTGCCAGTGAAATCCAAGGGAATTTGGGGCTTTGCAGGGAATGCAAAACAGGGCTCTTCCAGGAGCTTCCCAGTAAGCATGAAAAGTTTTGTGTCTCTGTGTGTGTGTGTGTGTGCATGCCCACACGTGTCTCTGTGTGTGTGATGGATAGTGAGAAATCCTAACATCTGATATTATTCTGGGTTAAATGCATTCTTCAGTTTTCCATTAGTGGCTGTGGAGCCCATCAGTGAATCCTTTCAGGAGGAACCAATTGGCATTTCCTAAACCCTTGTCTGTGTATCATGTAAAGCTCAGTGTTACCACTCTAAAGAAAGACCTTGAAAAGTTAAATGCCATTGGAATTTGGTAATGCAGGCCACAGTGTAAACTGTGGTTAAGTTGTGCTGAGGCGTGCTTTAGAGAAGGAACCTGTAATTGATTAAACCCTGCCTCTAGCTAGATAAAAATGAGTTTGAGGTAGATTAATATAAAAACAGTTAAAAGCTTCCTCGTTTTTGTCAGTTTTCAAAATGAAACTTGTCAAGAGTTTGGCAGAACGAGTTCAAAGGAAGATCTGATCCTGAACTGAGAAAAACAAACCCAAAGGAGCAAACAGCAATATGGACCTTCTCATCTTGGGTTGATTTAAATGAATTTTCTCAGTAAAGGCTGTGACTTTACAGTCTTCATTTTCACTTGCCAAGCCACTTTCCTCTAGACTACAATCTTTCATGAGTTGTGTCTCATGGCTTTATATAGCAGAGAAATTTCTTCTGTACTGCTTGGCCTATCTTCTCATGGCCTTCATGAATCTTCTCTGACATTTACTGTGTGTAATTATTGTGAGAACATAAACCAAGGGCAAAACTTAAAAGATAGTCTTGGATCCAGTAAGAAACTGTCTGAGAGCGAATTGAAATGGAGGCAGTACAGCCTGAATAGCTAGAATGATGTCAGACATTTTGCTGGAATCCGCTTCCATTTGCAACTTTGGATGGCACTTGACCTCTTTGTGCCACACAAAGAGTTTGGCCTACTGCAGGCACAGGCAGAGTTTGGTGGCAAGGTGTTACAACTTTCTGTTACTGGTTTGGACAAAAATTCTGTAGTCCCAACAATGAGTGAAAAGTGAGACTTCTAGAACAACTCTAGCAAATGGTACCAAAGTGTTTATCAGAAAAACAATGTTGATTTTACTTAGTGTCCCACTGGAAAGTCATTTTAGAACATGTTTGGGCTTTGACACCCTTTCTTAATATTTTTTTTCCCATATCCTTCTGTATATACAACTAGGTCACGTTAGTGACCACAGGCATGAGTCTCCATTCCATTGCACTAGTTTTATGCCAGAGTAACCCCACTGGTTTTCACAGTATAAAAGACTGATGAAATGTGGTGAAAAATTGACCCCATACATATTCCAATCTCTGAGTGACTTAATATTTAGTGCTAAAGCATTTTCAACCTTTAAAAACAACACTTCTATCAGTCATGTTACAGATTTAAAGTTTGCTGTCTCACGACTTGCCAGAACTGCAGCAAATGCTGGGAAGCAAGCACGTCCTTAATCAGGGCAAATCATGGGATGTTTGATCTTGAAGTTTGACAGTCCCGTGGGAGGGGCAACTAGTGCTCTTGTATATTGACCTCAGTGTTGAAACATGTCCCTTTTTCTCCCAGTCCCTACTTTAGGGTAAAAAATTAGAATATTTTCCATATACATGGGATATTTGTTCCTTTTAAATGGCAGTAGTTTGAAATCTGTGTCAGACTTGCAATGCTAGACTAAGAGATAAGTTAGTGGAGGCCTTGAGAAACTAAACAAAGCAGAAGTTAGATGCAAGGTGTTTCATGGGTCTGTAGGTTGTTCCATGGCTACAGAAAAAAAAAGTGAAGTTGTTGTTTCAACAACATACATATTGTAAATATAGATGTTTCTATTATTACATACAGACCTATTCTCTCTAATCACTTACGAACTGACCTCCTGCTCTACTTACAATATGATGGAAGCATTGTGGTATCTTTAAATTTCTGAAGCTAATGAGCCTGTTCCAAAACTTGCAACTAAAATCAGTTGCAAACCTCCAGTAGATAGCCATAGGATCATTTTTTTTTTTTATTATTCTCAATGATCATAATCTAATATTCCTAACAACTAACTTGGGAAACTGAGACAGACTGTAGACTCAAAGAACTGATCACTGGGGAGGTACAGGTGTGTAAAAGGGCTGTAGGGGTCTGTTGTATCTGACACTTTGCTACACCACAGATTTCCTGACTGTTTAAGGAGTTAATGTGGTTCCCTTTGGAATCTGTAAATTGGGCATGGCAGCACATCCTTATGTTAAAAGGAGCGATACGCTCACATTGTGATCTGTGGTACATTTTGTGTTTGGGAGAGATTTCGTGTAAGACTCAGGCATAAGAGCTTGGTTTGAAACAGTTGGGTAAATAGTACTAGTAGTTAATTAATTATTAGTTAATTAGTTCAGTTAATTAGCAACTGGTAGAGTAACAGCTGTTGCTGCTGCTTGCTGAGTTAGAGAATTGTGAACCTAATGGGAGAGCAGCAAGTCAGTTATTGCCCCTGTTCTTACATGGATATTCAGATTGCTGTATAGGGGTGGGATGGTGTGGGTCAGGTTTCTTCCAGCTTGAGGTATTGCATGATTTTACAAGTGAAATGTGGTAAGTGTGTGTATATTTGGGCTGTGGGACATTCAAAGCAACAAAACTTGGTTTAGCCTGTAACAGAAATGGTGATGTTAAGCTGCATTGTCCTGTGCTAGTTAAATGTTGAGGATGTACAAAGACCACTTGGTTCAGCAGATGTGTGGTAACTTGTTAAGCTTTGGTAATTTGATCTCAGCTCATATAAAGGTTTAGATAAGAAATTGTGGCTGTTCCTTCTGGAATCAACATCTCTGATTACATGAAAAGAAGTCTGGCAATATAAAGGTCTCAAGAAGATTTATACTAGTTAACAATATTCCTTCCTCCTTTTCTCCCTTCTACTTTTTACTAATTTAAGCTGGCTGAAGAACAGAATTTCTGGTTCATGTGAAATGTTGTTTTCTTTTTCTTTTTCTTTTTTCTTTTTGGTCTTTTGTGGGGGGTTTTGATCCAAATTAATATGGGAAATGAAAACATTTTTTTTTCTGCCAACCAGGAATTTTGAGTAACTTCATTCTGGAAACAACAAACATTTTATTTCTGAAATAAATCTGCTCCTGGGTTCCTGCAACTTCTCAGTGAAAATAGCATTTGACAGGTGACTGATTATCAGTTCTGTGGAGCAGTTGGCTATATGGGATGAGTGATGCCTTGGCAGCTTTTGGAAGTCTGTTGCTGGTCTTCCAAACACTCAGTTGGCATTTACTAGTAGGTGATTAGGAAGTCTGGGAATTACTGGGGTTTCCATATTTTCTGTAATCTTACTGGGAAGTCACTTGTTTTAAGGTCAGGGTTTCTAAGACTTCCAACTTAGTGGTTGAAACAGTGGAAGCTCGGTGTTTTCCCACTTTGGGACACAACATTGAGCAGATCTGCCTCCTGATTCTTCCCTAAATTCATCAGCATTTCAAGGGAGCCATTTCATACCTTGTTCTCCAGCATCAGTGTGGCATTCTGTGCTGCAGGATGCAGAGGGAAGGGCTTCCTTTCTGAATATTTCATCTGTCTCATCTCACTGGAGATGCACCTACCTTGCTTTCAGCTTGCTTGTTGGGGTATGGTTAGCAATCCAGCTGTGGAAGCATGGAATTTAGTGTGGGCTAATTCCTGTATGCAGTTTACCCAGCTTCTTTGGGTGCGTCCTGCATGGCTGCTAGACCACAATGGAAACTACCCACGCAGCTTCAAACAGCTAATGAAGCAGCCTCGCACCCACCACACCCAGCGTCTGGAAGATTCTGGCCCATCTTGCAGAGTAACACTATGCAGAGTTACAGCATCTGGCTTTGGCAAGTCTGTAGGCACAGACAGTCTTTGAAACAAAACCCAAACCATGCATCCTCACCACTGTTTCTTCCCTTATTTACATGACTAAATGCTGCAATGCACACATGTGTGTACGAGCAGGAAGAATGTGTACCCCACCAGGGATTGCAAAGGAACTATACTGGCTCAGCACCCTGCAGGATTTGCTGCTTGAGCTGATCCACAGCTTTTTCTAGCCACACCAAGGGTTTCACACATCTTAAGCAGAGCTGGCGCTTGCAGTGTGAAAGCTACCTAGGAGGTGTCAGATTTGGCCTTCAAAATTGAAGGAGTTTTATCAGATGTTTTTACAGGCAGATTGCAAGTGCACCTATCCTTAAACCCTGAATATCCATATATTTCACCAGAGTTGCAACTCCTTTCCTTGTCCCCTTCACACACTAGTGATATGGATCTCCTGTGACTGACGTGTAGGCACAGAAAAAATTGATTTCTTGCAGGAGTGCAAGAACCAAGCACCTTCAACTTTTATTGCCCCCACGACTAGTGCTTCACAGATGTTGGTCTGTGGCTGTCTAGAGATGGTAGGAGATAGCAAATATTTTAGAGGAAAGATGATAGGACAAAGCAGGAATTGTTTTCAGTCTTTGTTGGCATACAGGGTTATTTCTCTATTTCAAACACTTTTGTAGAAAAGCTTACTCTGGGACGTTAACGCTGAGCCTATCTGATCTTTCATGGTTTAAGTGATTCCTGCATGAAAGCATTGTGTTCTCCTTGTGCAAGTACCTGTGCCTGTGAATAGATTTGAGCCCGCAAAGACTGTTTTGGCTCTTCAGTTCATCTTTGAAGATGTCTGCCAACCTTAGGCTTCCACAGCAGGAATCTTGCGTAAGACCACAAGAAAATCATCCATGTAGCATTTAAAACCCATTGTTTCTTCCATTAGTTAAGAGGAAACACAGACTAATTTCTTACCGAATGTGTTTTTTATGGCCTTCTCAGAGCTTTGATGATCTTGTGGGAGCACATAATCAGACATTATTAAAGGGAAATCCAAGCTACTCAGAGCTAAACATCAGTTATCTTAAGAGAAAAAATGTATGTGAATGGATCAGTAGGATTAAATCACTGCAAGTTGTCATTACCTTCTGTTGTGACTACATATAGGGAACCTAATAATCTTTGCTGTCTCTGTCATAAGGGAGTAGAAAGTTATTTTTATGTATACATTTCAGTACAAAACGGAACAGGGCACTGTAGGCACTAAGTGGGGCAAGGAAGTGTGTGTAAATGCGTACATACATACTCATGCATACACACATACATTCTTTTGGTACATGCATATTTCCTTCCAGATGCAGCTAGATTCCTGGCTGCTGCGAGGGTTTGGCAGCTTTCTTGTGCAGTGTGGGTGTTTATCATTCTACTGTGATTGTTCATGTTGTGATGAGTTTCCTCTTGGGTGCAATTTTCAGGCACATGTTCCTGTCAACCAAGGTCAGTGCTGAGGCAGAGCAGCAGTGCACAGGTGGTATGTCAGAGTTAGCCTCTTTCTTTTGGCTGCAGACAGTGGCACTTCTTAATTTAACTTATGATTAAACCATTGCCCTGATACAATACCAAAAATATTGGAGTCTTTCAGCCTGGATTTCAGAGAAATGGTTCTTTAAATAAACAAGGGAAAAAATGAGTGGATACATAAAAACAGGCTCTCAGGACCTGACCAGAAGCCTGTTGAAGTCAGTAGAAAAACTCCTTGGATTTCAGCAGGTTCTACTTAAAGCCCTTAATGCATGGTCCAGTGTCCATAATCCCTGGTGGGAGCAGCTCTTTCTTAGGCAGGAGGTAGCTTCTTTACTCTCACAAAGTATAGTGCTCATGGCAATGGAGAGAGCTCAGGGTGTTGGGACACTTCATGGCAGAGGATGATTTTTTTTTTCTTTTATTTTTTCTGTTTTTTTCCTGCCTGGGCGGCAACTGGGTTCTAAACAAAAAAGCCCTAAGGGGAGAAATGCATCAGGGTCATTACAACTGTCATTTGGCAGTTACTGACATGTATTCTTGAAAGAAACTGTTAACACAATTTTGCTGTTTCTTGCCAAACAGCCAGGGCAAGCTGGCTATGTTTTGGAGACAGAATTGGACTGCAAGCTTTAGAAATCCTCTCTAGGATCAGCTGATCAAAAAATATGGGAAAATGAGCATGATTAACCCTCCTGCCTGCAGAAATCGATGCTTGTCCACTCTCAAACTCATACTGTGCTGCTGTCAAACTTCAGATGTGTAGTAGAGATTATGAAAAGTAACACCAGATTTCTACCTATCCTTACATGACAGTAATAATACGCTGTGATGAGGTAATACTTTAAGATCAAGGATGTTGATATTAATTGACTTGGAAGGAAATTTATTCAGCTATTCAGACTGTATAATAGTTTTTATCCCCCCAGGAGTGGATAAAAGCCAGATTTCAGCCTTGTTGGTCATATTTTTCCTGTTAGAGCAGTTCCTCCTGTCCAGAGTAAAGGAGGAATTGCTTATTCCTCCCACGATCTTGATGTTTCTCTGTCCTGTTTAGCCTGGCACAAACAAGCCAGACTTTGCCTCTCACTCTGTATAAACTGCCAGCATGCATGACCTGTGGGAAATTCAAGGCCTGAGAAGGGACACTGGTGCCCAGGGGTCTATCACGACTCTTAATTCACTGTGATTCCATTTGTTGGTACTGCTGCTGTACCGTGGCTGTAGCAACCCTTTCAGAAGGATTGGTAGTAAAATAATGGTAGCCTGGAGTTCAAAACCAGCAGTAAAACCTGAAAAAAGGACAAACTGTGTAAGTGGTGGCAGGAGTAATTGTAATTTTCCACTGAAGCTGGACAGAGAAGGATATATAAAAGTTGGGCTGGTATCTAACTAACCCCGTTTTTCCATCTCTGCCTTGGTTCACTTGGGGAGTTTAACTGTGATTCTGTATCACGAGGTTGCATAAACTGTATATTGCTTAAATGCTTGACTTCAGCAAGTTCAGTATTATCTAGTCCAGCCAATACAGTAAGCGACCTCCCTGGAAGTTTATAGAACAGTTTTCTTATTGCTCCGAGACACTTGTTTTGTTGAGACTTAAGTTGGTAATTTTTAATGTGCTTTTGAATTTGTTTGGAGCATTCCACTGTGCCAAGCTCTGCAAAACTGGAGAAAATCTAGTTCAGTAACTGTACAGTATAGAAATTCTTGCATGCGCTGTGAATGTTGGCACAGATGGAAGCTGGATTAGGTGAACCGTGCTGATCACTCGTAGTATTTTGTATGTTTCTTGCACACATAAAGAAAAATATCCTGAACTCATTTACTTGATGTCATTCTGGACTAAATCCACTTTAGTCAACGATGTTAAATGACTAAGCCATGCTACTGATAGGGCTGCATTTTATTACCTGCTTCATGCAAGCCATTAATAATGCAGAGAGCGCTAGCTACGTGATTTTTAGTTTCGGATGCAGGATGTGTGATGCAATCCACTACAGGGTTTATGCACATATGCACCAAGCATATTTTCAAGCTACTGTACTTTGAAATCTGTGCCAGACATCTATGCAGCCAGACAGTAAACAAAGAAAATGATACCTCAGGCCAGGAACCTTCAGCAGCACAGAGGGCTTACTTCAGAGGCTGCAACCGGGAAGCGTAGCATGTGTTAAGTCACAAAGGTTAGTGGGCCAACCAAGAGCAGTGCTGTGCCTGTGAGCTACACGTATGGGATCTGAAGTCAGTGGGAGTTTCGTCACGGACTTCAAAAGGGGTAGGACTGCCCCGACTGTTTCTACAGCAGTTTTATTCCGTTGGCATCGGCAGAATTACTTCATATTTGGTGAAGTATGCAAAAGGTGAATTCAATCCTCTGTTGAAGGAGGTTGCAAAATTTTATATTTATTACTTCATTAAAAAATGACTTCCCCTGACTATCAAATGCTTCATGAACATTCTGCCTTAATCTATGTAAAAATGCTCTTAAACTAAACCCCACATTCTGATGCAATTGAACACAGATTCCACTGCATGATAAAGTATTGTAATTGCAATGAATATTAACTGCAGACTTTTCCAGATCCCAAAATTACAAAGTTTTTTAAATTACAAAGTTTTGATATGTGGCTTACATGTTCCTGGAAATTCTATGAAATTAATCAAAAGATTGAAGAAAACAGTGTTTGCTGGTAGTGGTTTTTTTTTTCCCAAGCCAAATGTAAAGTTAAAAGCTGAGTTTGAAACAGTATGGTCTGGCTGCCACAATTTGTTGTAGGCTTCAAGGAGGCTTGAAGAACTAATTCACATTCCTCAGTTGCAAGTGAATATAGCAATGAAGGAAAAATATTCTGGAAATGGGAAATCAAGCTTAAAATGTATTTATAGGAAACAAGGCTGCTGAAGTATGATAATACTTCTGCTGATTTTGTTTTGTGGTTTTTTTTTTTTTGTTTTGTTTTGTGGAGATCTTATATTTAGTTAGTTTTCAGGTGATTAATTTGTTTTTGATCCACTTGTAATGAGTAGTGGCCACTTGCAATAGAGTAGTGGCTAGCTAATGATCCTGTCTTCAGAACCATCAAAATCATGTTGTGATGCCTGATGGGAAATGTAGTATCAGATCTTTTCTCCCCATTATAATGAAAAACATTCATAGTGTCAAAAGTTGTTTTTCTTATGTGCCAAACAGTACAATGGAGAAATTTGGGAGAGTGTTTAGAGCTCTTGGCTTCTTTCATTGGAATATCTGTACACTGGCTCTACTGAAGCAGGAAAATGAATGTTCTTGAGGTAGAGGAGCAAATGGGTAGCATAAGAGACTGAATTGTTGAACAGTCAGGAAGAAAAGTAGAAACTGGGATTTCTCCCAGTGGGTGATATCCATAGTCCAAAGGGTTCAATCTCTGAACATCCTCCAATATCTAAGGAGACTAACAGGAAGGGCAAAGGGTTTGTTCCAGTGATATGCTGTCTGGGAAAATAAAAAAATATTACCAAGAATTGGTCCTTGGATTTCAGTGGCAGTTTTGCAGAAAGGAAACCCAGACCTGTAGCTGACTGCAAATTACTCATACTGATGCTGTCCTATCTTTTTTTTTCTCCCTGTATAATATATATGTATCATTGTCTGAAAAGAAAATAATAATCATGGTTCTTTCTGCCTGCTTCACTTGATGGGGAGTGTGCTGTACTGTGCCCAGAGAAACCAACTCTGCAATCTAATCTTGAACTGCCATCTAATATAGAAAAGATTTTTTGCTTCACAGTGTTCCACCCAGTTTTTCTGAACAGTTTTATGTTTGAGATTCTGGTTTTTCCTCAAGGTTTGTCCAAGGGGTCACACATCCACAGTCTTCAGCAGTAAATGGCTGGATGAAACCTGTTAAATCCAAGAATTGGGTTTTGTCAGAAATGTAGATCATAACATGTTTAGGATCAGAGATGTGGCTAGCTTTTCCAAGACTTTGTCAGCTGCATGGGGGCAACTGACCTTTCTTAACCTGAAGAAGCCTGTTGCTTCAAGGGATTAATTTGCTTCCTCCTCTGCAAGCTTATGATCAAAATTCTTTTGCTACATTGAGAGTAGAATTAGTCTGAATTTGCAACTTCCTTGCACTTTATATACATTGGGTTATATGTCGGTCATGTGTGTGTTTTGTAAAAGGATGAAAAACATTCTTTAAATCACAGTACAAATAGCAGAAAAAGTATGGGATCGCTGACTTTACAGGAGGCCTATTTAGCTGATACTAACAAAGCTTTTTTCCCATTTTAACTAACATGGGTTCAAGTTTGTTTTAGCTGCTTTTGTTATAATTCACACTGGCTCTTTTTCAACGCTTTGCCTTTTGTGATCTTTATTTTCCTTCCCTCTGTAGTTTCCTTCCCTACGTTTCAGCTGATTCCTTCCATCCATTACAAGAATGGCTACTCAAATCAATTGTTGATTGAAATCCTGGCTCCCTGGGTGTTTCCCTCCACTGCCTTTAGTAGTGTCAGGATTCAAGATACATTTGTTTTTCTTTCTTGCCATTACACAAATACTGCTCCCCAGTAGGACTTTGAAGTTGGTATTGTATTCATTAATAAGATTTAAAATCTTTTCAAGAGGGGCCCTCCTAGCCCTTCTCCACCAGCAAGATGTGTAGCCCATTGGATACGAACTGGTTCCGGGAGTGGGGCCAGGGAGCATGGGAGAGGGGCTGGGCCAGGAAGTGGGAATAGCTGTTTCCCTGTGTTGGAGAAGGGATTTCTGGGTCCTAGCTTGTGAGGGTGGAGGAGGGAAGAAGTGTGGCAATCTGCACTAACCACCTTCTCAAAGAGCTGTTAGCAGTAACAGGAATGGGGTCTGCTAGGACCCTAGGAGGTTCACAATTTGTGAACCAGCTGTGATTTCACAAGTTAGTTTGACCGAACCGGGCTGAACTGTCTCCAGCACAGTTTTGGCTACCCACAACCTCTCTTGGCTTAGTACTGTGTTTCTGATGCCAATGCATTGCCTAATGATGTCAGCGGGTGTTTTGGGTTTGTAAGGAATGAAGGAATGGGATCTCTGAAAAACAGAATCTGTATGTAGAAATGTCCTAAACCAGAAAGATGTTTTGCAGAAACTTGCACTAAACATTTTAGCAAGAAAACTGAGCTTCTTCCAGTCCCTTGCCTATTGTTTTTATGAATTATCTTTGCAGGTAGCTCACGTCCTTCCAGGTTGTTTTCAGATGCTTTTGTGAAATGCTTCTGAGGGGAAGTAACTCAGGAGAATCTGTGACCAAGATAGCATTTGCCAATTGCCTGGATACCACTGAAGTTTGTGAGACTTGAAACTCAAGTATGTTTCGGAATTATGCCTTGTCAGATGAGCATAGCTATTACACTGGGTCTTTTGTGAAATTGGTAACATCTCAAGTGTTAAAGATTTTAGCTTTACTTGATTTTTGCCCTAGAATTTAACAGTATTGTGTTATTGCAGGCTTTTGCTAGGCTTGATGCTTTCGTCAGTTCAGTGGAGTCATCACATTTACTTCTGAGGGTATTTCCTGCCATAGCCAGTAGTATTGCTGTCTTTAACATGTTTTTTCATTCTTGTCAATTTTTCTATAGCAGTCTTCCTTTCTTTATTTCTGGTTTTTCTCAATAGTGTTTAAGGTCTGAGACAGGAATTGGGTTCTTTGTAGTAGAAGTGTCTCACAATGTATGAAGCAATGCCTTTGCCATTGGATCTGTAATGGGCTCTTTGGGGGGGCTTACAGTTCACAAGTGCTTTCTATGACCTTGTGCAAAGAACTGAATGTGTATAACTGATCCAGACAACAAGTATTCATGGGAGGGTCCCAGCTGACTGGAAGTTAGTACATGTGATGTCCATCTACAAGAAGGTCTGGAAGGAGGATCTGGGAAACTACAGGCATGTCAGTATGACCTCAGTGTTGGGGAAGATGGAGCAGAACATCTTGAGTGCCATCATGTGGCATGTGCAGTACAACCAGGTGATCAGGCCCAGTCAGCATGGGTGGGTCCTGTTTGACTAACACAGTTGCCTTCTATGACAAGGTGGCCTGCTTCACCTTGAAGGGTGAGGGAAAGGCTGTGGATGTTGTCTACTTGGACTTTAGTAAAGCCTTTGACACTGTCTCCCAAAGCATTCTATTGAAGAAACTGGCTGCTCATGGCTTGGGTGGGCTTACTCTTGACTAGGTAAAAAACTGTCTGGATGGCTGAACCCTAAGAATTGTGGTGAATGGAGTTAAATCCCATTGGTGGCCAATCACAACTGGTGTTCCCCAGGGCTCAGTACTGGGACCAGTTTTCTTTATTAATGATCTGGACAAGGCGATCGAGTATACCCTCACTAAGTTTGAAGACCATACCAAGTTGGGCAGAGTGTTGATCTGCTTGAGGGTAGAAAGGCTCTATAGAGGAATCTGGACAGGCTGGATAATGGGCTGCGGCCAACTATATGAGATTCAACAAGGCTAAGTGCTGGGTCCTGTACATGGATCATGACAACCCTATGCAATGCTACAGGCTTGGGGTAGAGGGGCTGGAAAGCTTCCCGGTGGAAAAGGACCTGGGGGTATCGGTCAACAGACAGCTGAATATGAGGCAGCAGTGTGCACAGGTGGCCAAGAAGGCCAACAGCATTCTGGACTGTATCAGAAATAGTGTGGCCAGTAGGACTAGGGAAGTGATCATCCTCTAGTACTCAGTGCTGATGAGGCTGCACCTTGAATCCTGTTGTTTTGGGCCCTTCACTACAGAAAAGACATTTTGGTGCTGGAGCGTGTCCAAAGAAGGGCAATAAATTGGGTAAAGTAGAACACAAATCTTATGAGGAGTGGCTGAAGGAACTGGGGCTGTTTAGTCTGGAAAAAAGGAAGCCAAGGGGACACATTATTGCTCTCTACAAGTACCTGAAAGGAGGTTGTAGCCAGATGGGTGTTGGTCTCTTTTCTCAAGTAACAAGCAATAAGACAAGATGAAAGTGCCACAAGTTGTGCGAGGGGAGGTTTAGATTAGATATTAGGAAAAATTTCTTTGCTGAAAGGGTTATTGAACATTGAAACAGGCTGCTCAGGGAAGTGCTTGAATCATCATCCCTGGAAGTATCTAAAAAATGTGTGGATGTGACACTTAGGGACGTGGTTTAGTGGTGGACTTGCCAGGTTAATGGTTGGACTTGATGATCTTAAAGATCTTTTCCAACCTAAATGATTCTGTGATTTTATGATTTCATTCACTTTTATAATGTGATTCTCTGAGTATTCAAGGATTTCTTACTTATTTGTGACTGATGTGCTCAATAAGTTCACCAGGTTAATCAGTTATAAGCATCCCCAGGTAGCTTAGGATGAGAGCTTCTGAATGTATCAGCTTGTTAGATGTTAGTTTTTATAATAAAGATGTGCTGTACACCGAGAGAGTTCCTGCTATAACAGTGTGTCGAATCAATTTCCTTGCTGTGTATTGGCTTTTGTCAAACACTAACAACCCCAACTGTGTTGGGGTTTTCTTACCTTTTGACAGAGAAGTGTCATTGGCCTTTTCTGACCTTGTCCTGTGGTCATGCATGAGATTTTGAAAGGTCTTTTGAAATGACTTGGCTTCCCCCTTGGTACGATAATGTTGCAGAGTACTACTTCCTGGATTTTCCTGCTAGAACATAACAGTTTTTACAGTGGTAAAGTTTTAAATAGAGTTTGAAATGCTTGGCATTGGGATAGAGGTTTTTGCATGCAATATATTAGTCAGTGTGACTTGTTAAACTCCTAAAAGAGTGGCTTGTGCAAGAAACTGCATCTTCCCTAGTAAATCATAGAAGTGTAGGAATGGGAGGGAACTCAGTCAACCAGTCCATCTCTCTGTTTTGTGGACAAGCCAAGGACTATTTTTGACAGTGATTTGTCTAACCTTTCCATAATGGACTCCAGTGATGAGGATTCCATGACCAGCCTCTGTGAACTGTTCCAGTGTATGGCTCTTTTTGTTAGTTATTTTGTCCTAATAGCTAACAAATCTTTGCCACACCATAAGCAGAACTATTCTTCTAACCTTGCTGGACATGAAGAACTGTTGATCACTGACATATTTATAACAGCATCTTGCATTTTTGAAGACTTATGTCTTCCCTCAGCCTCTTTTCTAGACTAAACAAACCAAAATCTTTCAGCTTTTCTACCTAGGTTGTATATCCCAACCTGGTGTGCTTTTTGTTTGGTTTTTTTTTTGTGTGTGCCTTGCTCCTCTCTTGACTCTTCAGATTGTTCACAAAAGTCTTGAAACATACTGTTTGAAACTGGACTTTGTTTTTCATTTGAGACATCACTAGTGCCAAGAGATGTGGACTAATTATCTCTTTTAAAATGCCATATTTGCAAGAGAATTGTACTGCTAACTCAGTTCGCACATGGTTGTATCTTAGATCCTTCTGCACTTCTGTAGCTAACTTGCTTTTCTCTGCTTTGTAAATGTACATTTGGTTTTCCTGCTGAGGTGCAGAACTTGTCTCTTTATTTCATCCCACTGATTTCGTAGCCAAAGATTAATTGACAGCTCTCTGAACCTGTCCTATGAAGAATTTTCTACTCTTCACAGACAGGTGCCCTGCAAATTAGAAGTGTACCTTAATATTTCATCATTCTATTTCTAACTGGGCTTTAATCAATCTTTTCAAAACAAAGCAATAACAACACAGTTTTCATCCACAAATTGTATAGTAATGTGTTCTGCACAACCTTCTTCTACTGGTTTGTGCAGTTGTGCAGCATGTGTCACAATTTTACTGAACTTTAGAGCCTACCTTCTGTTTTTCCTTTAACCTTTGGGCCATAAACATGTTACAAAATAGAGTGGTCTGAGGTTTTTTTCACCTTCATTAGGAAGGTAGGCCAGAACACTGCCTGTGTCCCTGGTTCCCCTAGCCATTCCCTAGAGCCAGTAGTCAACTCTTGTTGGTCTGGTCTGAGTCACACCTGATGGTTTTATTAGTGCTCACAAACAGCAGTGGGCAATGGTTGTATCACTAGCTGAAGCTTAGCAGTATGTCTGTAATATCATGGATTTGGTCTTCTGGCAGGTGGGCAGCTAACACCCTAGGATGCTGGTCTGACAATGGATGTCTCTGTTCATCTCAGAGAATTGTAACAGAAAAAAAATAATCTTGCTGTGATAGTCATCAATCAAGCAGACAACAACAGAAAGGAAAACACACCGTTTTACCTAGAGTCTGATCTGTTCAGGTAACAGGTTTCCTAACACTGAAACGGTCCGTCTTTGCTTCCCAAATTATTTAAGAGCAATAAACATACTCATCAGCTGACTTGTCCTCCAACCGCTTTGAGAAAGTTTTTCAAGGGCTGCTTTATTCCCCCCACCTCATTCCTGGCAAATGCACAAATATCTAACTGAAGTCACATTACTTAAATAGAAACTAATAGGAGAGCTGGTTGTACAAATAGTTTGGGATTTGGTCACAAATATGCACTCAGCTGCTAGTCCTCCTGGGGTGAAATTCACCTTGGACAGAGACAAGAATTGCACCTTGTTAGCTTAGAAAAGGTAACTATATTCATATTTCATATTTCCCCAGCTGAACTGGGGAGACAGAGAAGGAATCTCAAGAGTGTTAGCATGCTAGCTTGGTGGCTATTTATAGCAAAAGACAATGATCATAAAATAAGGTGAAAATATTTTGGTTTTATATTAGGTTATACTAAAGTGAATCATAGTCTCTGAACCAATAAATAACGGAGAAAAATGTTTATAAAGGAAAAAAATTAATGAAAACATTAATTTTTTTTTTGTCTTTTCTGGAAGCTTGCTGTGCCAGTTGCAGTAGAAAACATACCTCCTTTGAATCCCTGGAGACAAAAACCAGCCTTGAGCTTAGGTGGTTCATACGGGTTTATAACTGTTTTGTATCTTTTGAGCATTCGGGAAAATCCGGCCCACAGATTTTTTAAACTATGATTCTGGCTACAGAGGCACAACACATTCTTTTCTGTTTTTAATAAGTCTCTCTCTTTGTGCAACAAATCCTTCTAAAAAGTTGTACCAGCAGTGCTAACCAATGGGTAGCAGCTAGAGGCTGGGGGGAGAGGAATTGCTTTGGCTGGACAGAGACTAAGGGATTTGTACACCCAAATTTCTATTGTTTTTAATAAGAATTTGGCTTTAAAAAATCTTAGTCCTCATTTGTATTCAGTCTCTAACAACTGGAGGTCTCTAACCATGCATTCTTGCTGGATCAAAGCCTCCACTGGCTGGTGCATCAGCCCCAGGGGAAAGCAGGTATGTCCTTGCACACATCCTCCAGTAAGGCTTCTCCATTGCCAGGTGGACCTTGCTGCTTTTCTGATTGAGAGCATCTACCATCTGCTGGCTGGAGCTTACAGCTGAAGGAAGGAGGAACTTGTATCCCACCAGGAGTGCAGAGGTTACTTAATAACCTTAAGAAGGTTTACTATGTTATAATGTGGATTAGTTTTTCTCATTCTTTCAGTGGCTTTTCAGAAGATTAGGAGGGACTTTATGAAAATACAGGACACTTGTGCATTCTACCTTTTATCTGTATGCTCTGGCATACTGTCATTCTGATTCTGCCATGCAAATAACTGAAGGAAATAGAAAAGAAAAAAAAATCCTTAAATAACAACAGAAATTGACTATTGCATTTCAGTTCAGATGAGAAACCTGAATGAAATCCCCGGGAGCTTAAGTATATAACAAGAAGATGCTAATTTAATTTCTGAAGGTCTATATGATTATTGAGAACTCTAGGCTTATTTACAAGAGGGCTGAATATCATTGTTACTTTATTGTCTTTGGTTCATTGGTGGCTTGTAAGTAAAGAACATAACTTGCTAAGGTGGGTATAGGCAAAAGGGAAAAAATTCACAATAATGTTTGCATTTTCTCTATGTTTTCAAGTGACTAATTTATACAGAAGAGGACTAGCTATACAGGGACTGCATCCACTACTGCCTATGCTGATGAAAAAGTTGCAAAGAAATAGATTCCTGGGCAGAATCTAGTGGTGGTGCAGTTACACTGAAAATATGTTTTCATGCTAAGTTTGTTAATATTGAGGATGTCAGAGAAATGAAAAGCTCTGAAACCTTGATCAAGGCATCAAGATAATAGGACACATCATTCTGACACAGGAATTTTTATGGATCGCATGGGACTGGCTGTACTCCAGAATTAATTCCAAGCCGAAGTGTAATTCCATTCTGTATCTTCCTTCATGCTAGAAACCTGAGTAGCAAGTGGTTATTACACTGAACTATATTACGTGCACTATTTAAGCACACTGAGTACAGTACATGATTACAACTCTATTTTTAAGTACACTTCTCTTTAATGTATTTTTCTTAGAATGGCTCTTTAGGTTAATGTTGGACTCAACCCGGTCACACAGTGCACGTGCAGGGAGGTCTTATTATCTGCCAGTGCTGAGCACAGTGAAGAGGGGAAACGCACTCCAAACTGTATGAAAAGAATGTATGAACAGGCATGAGATTTTTGCTTTCCTACCCGTTGCAGCTGCTGCTTTCATCCCAAGAAAATAAGTGCACGGTACAGAGAAGGTGATAGCTGAAATTGTCCACTTCTTCCCATGGATGTGCAGCTTTCTGGCAGCATAGCACAATTTGTTGTGCAGGCAACTGAACCACTAGAGCTAGTGGGCTAAATTAATGGGAGGAATTCCTCATCTGTGCTTCAGGATGTCTCTAGGTGTCACTGGCATTCCTCTGTCTTCCAACCTACCTTCTCTTCCCCTATGCCAATTCTTTCTGGGCTAGTTTCTGCTAGTGAAATTCCCCCAGGATCCATCAGTCTGTTTCTGAGCTCATGACACCTGCCTGAGTCCTGACCACATCAATCCCTGGGTCTGCAGCCTACAGCTTAAAACTGAGAGAAAGGTGTTCTCATCGCCTTTCATTCCTCTCTTGCTTGTGGTTACAGCAAAAAGTGTGTTTAGAGAATATATACAATTTCATGAGAAAAAAAGACTGTTTTGTGGTGTTGAATCAACCATTCATTAAGGTTCTTACCTTTCAGACAGGAGACTTTGATTCACATCTTTCGCCTGTTTTGGTGGATGAAAAAGTCTTGTACCTGGGAGAATGCTGTAACACTAGCCAGGGTTAGAGTTGTACTTGGTGCTCTCCTGCTGATAGTCCTGCTGAGTTTTCCCTACGCACTATTTAGAGGGTAACAATCATTTCTAGAAAGTCTGTTTTAGGACATTTACTACAGAGGAAGGAGAGGTAGATCTCTATCCATTGAGACTAACAGGCATATAGAAAGTGGAATTGTTCTTTAAAAAAGGAAGAAAATAAAAAGATGTGTGTGTATGGAGATCAGGGACAGGACACAGGCAGGACAGTGGGAATCTGCTGTGGCAGCTCAGTAACTGACATTCTGCTGGAAGATATAGGTTAAAATGTCTCAGTAGAGGAAGGATGGGAAACTGGGGTCAAGATCGATGCATGGCAGGACACTTGGGTTACAGAGTACAGTCTCCAAGCCAGTTTGTGTGTGTGCATGCGTGCACATGTGTGCATGTGATCTTATACTGCACTTGTCTTTGTGTTTCCTGCTGGCTAGCTTGAACAGCTTCCTGCTTAGTATGCTGTTGTCTGCGTATTCCATTTCAGTGTGCCTGAGGCCTCTGATTGATTTATGTGTTGCTGCCAGCTTGGGACAGTGAATGTGGTTATCACCTCAAGCTGTTTACCCCACCCTTAAAGTGCTAAATAACTCCAGTGGTTCAGCAGCTGGTTTATGAACAGCTCAAATATCAGTGCAGGGCGGGTGAGGGGGACACTTGGGCACAGTAGCCTCATCAGCTGTCTGAGGCTGAGCTATGTAGTCTTGTCAACTTGAACTAGTCTCCCCTCACATCACACAGGTGAGGCAAAAGGCAGAGTTTCTGTGGCCAGATGCCCTTTTGAAAGTAGCCAAGATGCCCAAGAATGATATTTTACAGTGCTGAATGTAGTCACAGAATCACAGAACTGTAGGGGTTGGAAGGGACTTCCAGAGATCATTGGGTCCAACCCCCCCTGCCAAAGCAGGTTCCTTAGGACAGGTCACAGAGACAGGTCTTGAATATCTCCAGAGAAGGAGAATCCACAACCCCCCACAAAGCATATCTGGAGATTCAGTGCATCAAAATCTGGGTTTAAGCCCTTTCTTCTATCCAGACACAGTTCTTTTGCATACGCAGGCCTTCACACCTTTCACCTTTGAGAAAGCCATAGTGCTTCTGAGTGCTGGGGTTACTTGCAGCAGCAAGGGTTTGTCTTCCTGGCGTGTCTCAGTGGAAGTGGAGGTGGGCAGCCTTCTGCCTCTGTGGCAAGACAAGGATGTAGGATCTGTCCTGGGTATTTGCACCTTCTGAGCCTCTGCTGCCTCCCCTTGCTTGGGCATAACACCCATATGATGAGGTGTTAGGACATGGCCGCTGAACATTGATGTGGGCTGTGCCCCCCACACCCCCCTTTCCCCTCCACATTTTTCAGTTCCTGCCACATTTTAGGCACCACACCATGTGAAGCACACTCTGGTTTCTTAACTGGGCACCCTAACCTGTCCCTTCCTGCCCTGCATTACGCTTCTGGGGAATGTCTAGCTGATATAAACTGTGGGGGGAAAAAAATGTGCTGTGAAAAGCTAAAGTGTTTACATAGCTGAGGGGAAACACAAATTTCCTTTTTCTATCCAGGTTAGAATTGCAAAGGTAGCTGGATATAAATATTTTTTTCCTTAAAATTTTTATCTAGTTATTTTCCATTTCTTTCTCTCTTTCTTGTTTACAATCCCTGTGATTATATAACAGCTCTCAAGAGGAAGCTGCTGACAAGCCCATCTCATACTTTGTGCCAGCTGTTTTAGTGGAGGTGCACTGGATTGGACAGAGCTCCACCTTCTTTGCTGAGGTGTATTATACAAGTAACATTGTAAAATATGGTTCAGTCAGAATGATAGCCTACTTAACCTCTTGGCACTCTTTTCATTAATTTCTTCTTGGATCAATTATTGTGTTTTGTCTGTCGCAGAACTGGGCTGAAAACTCTGGGCATGGAATGTGTCATTCATTTAAACAACATCAAGGCACTCTGTTCATGTTTAATTATTACTTTAATGCAAGTGCTAAACTGTTTTCAGACACATCTAACAAACATGTTTTCTGGGACTGGTTGCTGCCTGACCTCAAGTAAGGGCAAGTTAGGCTAAGCCTTGAAATGCTGCATCAAGCTGTCATCTCAAATAGAAGTGAGCTCATTCATCCTCATGTGAACTATTATATAGATGAACTGATGGAAGCAGGATATATTAACTGCCCACCAGAAAGGACATTGCAGTATGCTGATTTATGATGAGTAAATTCTAGAGTAATCCTATTGATGATGCTTAAAAACATCTGTTCACAGTGTTGCAGTAGCTAAGCTAGCAATATTGTGTAGTAGATGAAAGCCACCTGTTGATGAAGTCTTTTAAAAATATATATAAATATTTCTGTCGGTGCTATTGCATCAGTTCTTTTTCAGGATATTCATTATGGCATGACACATTCATTTGGAAATGATCAGAACATTTATAGGCCCAGTTCCAGCAGAATGTGAGCATGTGATCAGTGCTCTTGCTTTCAGTTGCTCAAAAAACCCATTTGATGCAGTGTTCTGAAGTGCATGTCATGCTAAGGTCATTTTAATGACAGAGATAAAAAAAACTAAGTAGAAATTCTTCAGGATAAGGTGCATGTACAAAGCAAGGTCTAAGCTATGTCTATTTGAGAGATCAGTCTGAAAGATTAAGGACAGAAAACACCACAATACCTAATGCCTTGGTAGGGGTAGGATTTACTGGGTTTTGATGTATTACAAATAAATTACATTCTAAGCAATGAATTTGGGGACATCCACAATCACTTCATAAGGCTGACGCATTCAGTTTTTAAACTAAGTCAGAGGGCATGTCCACTTCACTTGACCTGCTGTTCACCCTGATCTCATCATTACTCCATATTAAAAGTTGACTAATACAATGACAGTGCTTATATAAAGATGCAGACCTGACTGAAAACTTCTTACAGGCATGGTTCTAAGGCTTGACAATCTTCTTAGTTTCTCAGTAATATCTGTTGGGAAAATTCAGTATATCTGGCAGTAGATTTGTTTTGATGTGAGATTGAACTTTCCTGGGTTTTCCTTTTTCTCTTCTTCCTTCCTGCCTGTCTTTGCTGTTTCTTCACTGAGCCACCTTGCAGTCACTGCTGATGCTCATCACTGTCCTTTCTTCATGCCAGGGAATGTGGGAGGAGCCATCAGGTCTTGGCTTGACAAGCACCAAATGAAGAATATACGTGCCAGAAATGCCTACCTGTGCTAATGACAGCCCATAGCTTAGCAGATATTGCACCACAGTCTTTTAAAAGAGGACTTGTAAATGTGAATGACTGAAACCAGTTTTCATTTGCTGCCTTTAATGTAGAACCATTAAGAGTTTTAAAATTTCAGCTTAACTTGAGTTTGAAGAAGGCTTTCTTTCTAAATTTCCTGGCCCAGAGTGCTCTTGCTTCATGCTCTTGCCACGGTACTCTGTTGGTTTGTCCTGGTTCGAAGGAATAAATCCTGTTTTAAATTTCCTTGGTTTCTTATAACAAAGGGCTCTGGAGGAAAGAAAATCTTTTAATCCTCCCAGAAATAACCTGACATGACCTTCTAAACACACTATTAACTCAAAAATATTAGCAATATTTTGTAGCTGTCTTAAGAAGAGCTTACAATAGAGATGGACCAAATATTTAGGAGAATAATTATACTTGGATCTGAGGAAATTAGTATCCACAGCACAATTACATGTTTAACAAGGGCTAAATGTTAAAAGCCATTTAAAAAGCTATGCAGTGGGGTATTGTTCAGTAGCACTGACAGAGCACAGCCAGTTTTCTGCATGCGCTTTCTAGACTTGTGATTTCCCCACTGCCTTAGCACAAATTACTTGCCTTCTCTGTGTTTTTTAGCTACTCTAATCTGTTTTGCCATTCCTTCATAAGTGCTAAGCTTTTAGAATATATTCAGAGCTTTTTTTTTTTTGTAATATGTTCAATATGAGATATTTCTTAGAAAATTTTGTAGGAGGAGACAGTTTTCTGCAAATCTGATCTCTGCTATGTTGGTAGGCTGCCAACTGCACAAAGCTTAAACACCAAATAGGTGTTTTGTAAAAATTGAATACTGTTGTGCTAATATAAATACATTAATCTAAGTAATTTGGAAAGAAACTTATGGCACTAAACCATCACAAAGGTAGTAAATTAAAATTAGGAATGCAGGGCTCTACACTGACTAGGGGGAGAGAGATACTGTAACATGGGATGCACAGTAGAGAATTTCAGAGAGAAGTCAGTAGGAAATGCTAAAGAAAAATTCAAGCTTGCTTTCTGTCACTTGGGTTAAGATACCTAAATTCTGAAATAAAATAGGGGTTTGGAGCTAGAAGTTGCTTTGTTACTTCTAAGCACCTCAGATGTGCATTTTGGTATGCAGCAAGCAGCAATTATGCATTCCCTCATAAAGTTACCTGATAAACCCTGCAGCCTTTAGTTGGTCATTCATCATTATGAAATTAATTTCCGTTAGATATCTGATTTAAACCTAGTGAAGTCAATGACAGTCTTCCAACTGCACCAAGCACAAACTGCAAATAACAGCTAGATCCACAGAGAGACACAGTGGATAAGATGCCCCAAAGTGAGGTGTATGTAGGTTGCCTTAGAGCTGGTAGTAACCACATTCTCTCATTGGAAAGGACTTCAAGGGTGGAGTTTCCACTTCTTCAAATACAGGTTTGAACCCAGATGAGCAGTCTCAGTCAGAGCATAGGCTTGGTGTCAAGTCCTCCTGCTTGTGAGAACGTTTTTGTGTCAAGAAGGATGTTTTGGAGAGGTATCATGGAGAAGGGTGGGAAGAGCAGTCAAGTTATGAATTCCCTGTGTCTTTAGTGGCCTGTTCTTGCAGCCCAGGCCCTCTCTCATGACAGAAGAGAATGGCTGACAGTGTGGAGGCTGGAGCAGCGGGTCCACTGGCTGTACCATTGGCTGTGATATAGCATGACTTTATTGTGGCTGGCAAGTTAGCCATAGTTTCCCTTTTCACAAACATGATCAGCAGTAGTCTGGCTACCAGATTAGATAGTGACCCATACTCCCTCAGCCTTGGAATGGGTTTATTATTAGCAAATCCTATCGGTGTCTGAATCTCACAATTTTGGATGCTGGTAAATCTTGTAAATACCCACCGTTAAAACAGCTGAGGCCGCCTTCAGTGCCTGGCTGGTGGTGAGCGTGCTCTCCCCTCTCCTGCATGGGTTTGAAATGTCCTCTCTGTTCTGTGTTTTCGGGCACAGCAGATGCAGTCATGTAACTCTACCTTTTGGAGACTGCCTTACCTAACATGTTGAGAGGTCATTCAGAGGAAAGTGTGGCAGGGCTGCATCTTTGCCCTGCTGACACTATCAGCTCTTCAAAAAAGATCTCTGGGGTCTTACCTTCCTGATTATTCCCCCTTAGCCCTAGTAGATACCCAGTGCATGGGCCTTACGGGTTGCTGCTGCAGGGAGGAGATTGTAGTAAACTTTAGTTATATCCTTGATACTGTACAATTTAATTAAAATAATATTCCATTAGTCAGTTTATCAGAACATCCTCGACTGTCTCTTCATTCAGTTAGTTCTCAGTCCTCCAGCAGCCAGCACTTTGCCCATAAAGCTTTCTGCTTTTCATGGAGAGCCATGCTACTGTCTTCACTAGCCTCTGTGGACCCATCTTTGGACTGTCTTCTTGTGCTTCTGTGGTTTTTTTTTTGCTTCTGACAAGAAGGATCTGTTACCACAAGCAAAGTCCAACTTCCAGTTCTTCATTTGACTCCTGGGAAGATCCATGAGGCTGCACAGCCTATCTCCTCCTCCTGCCTTGTCATACTGATTTCTGATTTAGCTTGTAGCTTCTGTTGTTGTATTTATTGCTCCCTCACTTAGGCTGAATACAAGATATTTGTTTCCATGAGTGTTGTGGCTGCCCACTGCTCAGAAGGCTTGTCTGCTGAGCACCACCTCATCTCCAGCAAAGGCAGTTTGCGAGGAGCTTGATGGTGTGGCAAATTTAGTAGTTTTTCCCCAAGGCCATATGGATCTTATGTTTTCCATGGCTTCTAATGTGCTGCATATTCCTCAGTGATACAGTTGTTGACTTGTGATGTTTTTAGATATGTCAAATATCTGTAATAGTGACACTACATCTGTGTACATGGTAAATGTGAAAGAAAACAGATATCTCTAAAAATCACTGAGTTTGATGTGGAATGATGAACAGTATTATGCTTAATCATAGCTGTCCAGCTAATGTTTAGTATGTCTACAGGATGGAGTTAAAATTGCTTGTTTCACACCTATATGACTTTTACCTTAATATTTGGATTTCTTTTAAACTCAGCCCCAAATACTCTAAAGTTAAGCATAGGACTAGTTATTTGGGAAGTAATGGTACGATCACTAGTGTGTTTTAAAACTTATTGTAGTCTTGCAATCTTAAATTCATTTCAACATTGAATTTTTTTTGCAATGTCAACACTGTGCTCATATATAAAAGGAAGCAAACAGTAGCCACTGAACTAGTGACACCTAAAAATGCAGAAAGAGAGTGTAGCAGTTGATCCCCAACATATTTCTTCCAATACGATATAAACTTATTTGGTGCTGTTATTACAAGGTGTTTCAGACCAAAGCTGAAACATTTGCTGAGTGTTAGATTAAGGACAGAATCCTAATCCAGATTTAATCAGACACTGAAGCACAGAGTTTCAAAATTCCTGAGATCAGAAGGCAAATAAATATCAGTCAAGTCCTACTCCTGTAAGACTGGAGTATGAGTAATGAAAGAGCAGTGGCAGAAAGTAATAGTTAAACAAAGAAAAATGAAGGGTCAGACCCTATGAACTAGCTTTAAGGTCATGAACAGGATCTTACAAAATCAACACAAATTCATTACCGGAAGAAGCCAGAATTAAGTCTTTGACACAGGGCATGTGTGATGAGTCAAATCTGGTCAAGTGGTGTATACGTGCAAAATTCTGAGTAAACTGGAGCCCACTAATCAAATTAACAGGCAGTGAAGGGAGAATTTCTGTAATGAAGCCTGTAATTTCCTGGAGACAATTCTATAGATTGCTAACTGTGGTTTGGACAAATCATGAGACAAAAGAAACACTTTTTTTTGCTGGATTTTGGGAGATGCACAGACAGTCTGCAGTGCAGACATAGTCTTTTGTTGATTTACCTGCTTTACTGTCAGGATTGTAGAACTCTCATGCTGTGTAGAACCCTCTTAAGACCTTGTCCTGTGGTTTACTAAAGACTGTAGAATGTTCTAAATGCAGTAACAAAGATCTGTTTTTTTCAGAAGTACATAAGATGTAAGTTGGTAAATGGACACTGAGTGTAGGTGTTAGGTATCTTTAATTTTTTGTACTAGATTGTGAAAGACAGTATTTTTCAGAATAATGTGGAAAGGCTCCGAACACTGATTTATTCCTGTTGGAAGATCGTTCTGCAAATGACTCCAAATTGCAGTAATTTAGAAATCTTGAGGTTCTTTCTATATTTGGATTTGTACATTCAGCAAGCTTTTAGTACAAATATATGAATCTTTGGTAATTACTTTAATTCATGAATAGAATTTTAACTGAGCTGAATACATGAATGTACCTTACAGTGTTCTGGCTTTGTGAGACATTTCTGCTAAATCGGCTTATGAATTTCCTTTTGATGAGCTTAATTGTTGACAGATTTTTCAAAAGCCAACAACAGCTTGCTTTGCTAGCTAGTATTCACATGAACCGGATAGTCTTGTGAAGTCCTTTATTCAATTTGCATAATATTTTGCTTCTACTCTAAGATGAAGTGAAATCTTTTGTAGTGAACCTAACAATGTTAGACATTGTAAAGACATCGATCCAAATAAAATTTGAAAACAGAGAAAAATCAGCCTCCCAACTTGTTCTTCAAGATCTCAGAATATTCAAAGCTAGAAAAAAGAGATATTTTTTATTTTTGTTTTTCCAGAGGATTATTTAGAAAAAGGCCTAAATAATGAGATGTGATCTTTTACTCAATAAAGATATTTTGCTGCTTTAACAGAGCCGTAACCAGACTTTTCATTTGAGATCCCTCAAGTCAGAATGCATTGTAAATGCTAATATATTCATTAAATCAACAAACCAAACAAGTAATTTTGTCCTTTCACACGAAACAGACAAGTTCTGCATCTAACATATCTTGAAATTTTTGTGGTTGGTGAGATTTTAGAATTTCTGTTTTTGAATACTCTTCCCTGGGATAATAGATTGAAGAGAATGAAATTTAAGTTAAGTTAGATCTCTGGCCATAATGATGGTGGTGGATATCGGAGTGAAGTGAAGCATGTAGAAGCCTTGAAAATAACTGACCCTGTTTTTCTCTGAACATTTCTGAAGAATTCTGGTCCGTTAATAATGCCTTAAAAGTAATAGACTGGGATCTCTGGATTCTAGCCAAATGAGGCCACATTCTACAGTCTTTGCTTTGTACTACTGGAGTAAATTTCCCATTTGTTCATGATAGGATGAGGGCTAAGGACTGAGTAAGGGTGGCAGGATGGGAATTGGTTTGTCACCTCTGACAGTGCGTTTGCAAACTGCTGGAACCACAAATGAGCTCAGTGTTTAGCAAGATGGTAGATGCCAGCATGAAGCTTAGAAATGTCAATTTTAATTAAATACTGCATTTTCAAATCAAGTTCCTGGTTAACAATTGGTGGGAAATTCTTCCCAGCATGTATGCTTTGTGAATGCTGTATTGACTGGCAAGATGGGTGCAGCTTCTCCTTCCACAAAAGTGCTGCTACCATCATCTTCCCCTTCACCTCCCCCACCAGAAGAAAAAGACTACATTGTTTGCAGAACCTCTTCTTGTTCATGTCCTGCATTTAGGCCAGAATAGACAGATTTTATTTTGTCCTCCCCATCCCCCTTCCTTCATCGTTAACAATGGAGTGAACACATGAGATTAAGATGGCTCTTCACATGGCTCAGTTGTTTGCCATTTGGAAACTACCAATACTTCAGTTGTATAATTGTAAAAATAATAATTAAAAAAAAGGATCAAAAGATTCAGGCATTTTCTGTTTATTCCAAAGACAGGAGAACAGAGTAGTAGGGGAGAGATGGAGGAAGCCAACAACAAAAAACAAATTAGTTTAAGAACCAGCATGTTCCCCTTACTTTAAGGAACACAGTAAACATTTCAAAAGGGCATGCCAGCTCATTATCTAACTCAGTCTTCATTGACTTCATGAAAAACAGCAGCAGTTAAGCAATGTTTGCCAAAAGCAAATTTGGGTACATGCATTACTAAAAAAATGTGACATTCACTCCATACAGGTTCCTTAATCCGCCACACAGGGGCAAATCAGCATTTCATCATTATTGTTTCTCTCTGTTGTTTAGCCCTTTCATGATTGCTCTTCTAGTCTGTTTTGATCACTGTTTATCCCAAACTGTGGTATGACGTATGATTTGAATTGTTGACCAGAAATGAACCTCTCCAAGTGTTTAAAGATGTAGAGGCAACTTTAGTAATATAATCTTTAATATAGTATCTGTTTGCAAGTATCTTTTTTTTTTTACAAAGATTGTTTTAAAAAGTCTTAGGTAGATGTGGGCTATTTATGAATGACTTATGTAAATAAGTTTGAAGATTTTGTTTGCTATTAATTTAATGCATTTTTAACAAAGATTCTCTTCTAGTTCATGAACAATGTAGGTAGTTTTCTCTTTTTGGCCCATTTGGTGTGGTATTTGCAGTTTACAGTTATGCTATTGAAATTACTGTGAGACAACAGTTGAAGATACTGTATATTCAAATATCATCATTTATTGTGATAACAAATGATAAAGCAGTGCCATTAGTTGTTCATTATAGGTAAGTTACCCGTTCTTTCAGAAGCTCATACCTCTGTATGTCCAAAACATAGAAATCCACAAATATTTTGAATCCTATTGAACTTGGTTTCCTTTGGGAGTAACTCTTTACTGGAGAGGAACACAAGCATCTGTTGAACAATTGTTTTATTAAATAGCTTAAAGAACAATTCCCTTTGGAAACCATGCGGGCTTTTTCCCATAGCCCTCATGTTGTCTGTTGTGCACGTTTGTGTCCTGTGGGCACTGATTTATCTCATCTTTCTCTCAAAATTAATAGGCCATTTTTATAAATTTTATTTCACTTTGTAATCTACGTACTCTTCTGCCATATATTTAAAATTCAGAGTTGCTGTGCAGTTTTGATCATTAGCTATTTTATTCCCCATACATCATACTTGTACTTTTTATGAGTAAAGAGTGTTTAAAAAGTGCTTGTTTACTTGGTCTTTAAATATACAATTTCTGATTTCTAATTTTTTTTTTTTTAAAACCCTCATTTGTTAATGAAACAGAGAATTGTGTTGGTAGAAAACAATGCCATTTTCTTACGGTTTTTGAAACATTTATCTCAACTTCCTTTGGAGAAAGATAAAACAGCTGGTGAAATTAGGATTTCAAAATGGAAAAAAAAAATTGTTTAAATAAACATCCATTTAACATTTTATCAAAAGCTGGAAAATGCTGGTGAAATTTAAATCCCCTCATCTTCCCTAATTCTCCCCTTCCTCAAACATTCCCTTTTCTTGTTGAAATTGTAAATCCTCATGACGACCAGGTGAGAGAATTCAGATTTTCTTTTTATCTTTTTTTTTTCTTTTGAGGTAGTTCTGTCCAA
Source organism: Porphyrio hochstetteri (assembly GCA_020800305.1). Classification (NCBI taxonomy): domain Eukaryota; kingdom Metazoa; phylum Chordata; class Aves; order Gruiformes; family Rallidae; genus Porphyrio; species Porphyrio hochstetteri. Next base: position 59,008,397 of record CM036908.1, on the reverse strand, counting down.
AGCAGAGTATATCAATATGTTCCAATATTTATTTCAGGCCTTTCTTTGTTAAGTAAAGATTGCTTCATTCCCATGGCGTGGTTACTTCAGTCAACGCAGTACAATCTGGAAAGTACATTGACATGGAAAATCAAAGTGTTACACTTTGAAAAGAGGTTTTAAACAACAGTAGAAAGGACATTGGCATTGTGAGTTGAAATAACTGAACCTTAACTATTAGCTCTGATCAGAGAAATGTCAGAGGAAGAACATAAGTGGAGGAACACAATGCATGCTTGTACCAGAGGTCCCAGCACACTGTACCTGATGGCAGCCAGGAGAAGCTTATGGAGAAGTGTAAGAAGCAGGGCCAGTACAGAGTCATTCGTCCTGCTTGTATACTTTCCCAGCTTCTGACAGTCAGCAGTTTTGGGACTCCCTGTGCTGAAGTTGCATCTTAACCATTGTTTTTATGAACCACTGAGTGTGGAAGCAACAATAGGAACAATGGATCACTGTTCAGCATCAGTGGCAACTGCACTTAGAAATAAGTAACAGTGCCACTTCAAAACGCTTGACACAGACAACAGAAACAGAAGAGCCAGGAAATTATGGCAGTACTAAAGCCACACCCATGGCCAGAGGCAACAGCTCACAGCTCCACCAAGTTGTGAACTCCTCGGGAGCTGAGAATCCCTACCAGGCAGAGAGGTAGGAGCCAAAGCTACTATTATATAATGCAGCAGCTTCTGCCCCTGTGGGATCTTAATGGGACATGGTGTCTTGTTCTTCAATGTAGGGGTTCCTGCCTGTGTGTTCCTGCTGAGATTTTTGTTTGGGAAGAGCCGAGTGACCTTGCCTCATACAAATACATGATGCCACCAGTCAGATGATCTGTGATGGTTAAGACTGACTTCCACATTCTCTTGGAGTTACTGTCTCTTTCTCTAGTTCCTGTTAAGCATCTGTCCCATGTAGGTTGTAAGCAATCCCATGCCATTTCCTCTGGCAGCTCTCTTTGGGGGCTGTCAGCAGGGCTCCCCAATAAGTAGCTCTACAGTAGTCTTCATGCACAACACTTGACCTAATATGTGATCAGCTGTGTGGGTTTTTTTTTCCCCAGCAAAGCATTTGGAAAATGACGCAGCTTGAACAAAACTTGAATTCAAAATCTGGCTTCAACTTTCCCCATGAACTGGTCTGCTCCTCTGTGTCTACAGAAAGGGACAGGTAGGTTGCTGCGAGAGTGCACCACAAGCCCCTGCTCAGGGGGCCCCACTGTTGACCACTCTCTTGACTCTGCATGAGGCATTGACTCCCGCTGAGTGCTTGCAGGTTTTTTCGCATACAGCATTTCTCTCTGCAAAGTGGCAACATGCTGGGGCACAAAAATGAAGGTCCTGTTCTCTTTATGAATGCTACTCAGAATGGGAGGGCAGCTGTGATGGACATGAGCTGAGCTGTGATGATGTTGCAGGCAGTTCCTGCTGTGTTTTGGAGAGGCCGTGTGTATGTTTAAAGTTTACTTGGGGATGTAGAGTAATATGCCAAAACAGGTTTCTGAACAGTCTCTTGCATAAATAGCCCCATTCATTTCAGCAGACAGCTCTAAGTGTAACTCAGCTGCTAGAATAAAGTCATCTACCTATGCAGCTCTTCCTTGTTTTACTTAATTCTGCTGTAAGTGCCACCACACAGAAAGTTTGCTTGGGTTAAAAAAAATCAGGAATTGAGACCAGATAAGAATGAAAATTTTAAGTGTCCACAGTAATTACAACTGAATCCAGTTTTTGCACTGTCACCTGTCTTACTGATGCGATGTTGCAGTCCCACTGTTTTTACTGCATCCTTTGTCTTTTGGAAAGGGCAGATAAAACCTAAACTTTGCTTTATACTTGTGCTTGAAGACAAACTGGAACATTTTAACAGTCTATCTTTAAATGAGTGTTTACTTTTGCAGTGGTCAGGGCCTCAGTGGCCCAGGGCTATAGGTACATGTCTAAATTCCTTTTTAATGATTTAAGGGTCAGCGTTTCTGGAAGTGTGTGAAGGAGGGCATTGGTGCAAAGCAGTGGGTATGCTGCCCACTGCGCCTGAGAGAACTGCAAGATTGAAAGAACAAAAGTGATGTAGGTCAGTCTTGGAAGTGGCAGAGCAAAATCTGTGAATTTCACTGATGCACACAGATATGAGGAAATGGATTTTTTTTCTATCTTTTTTTTTTTTTTAAATGGATAAACTTTCACTACCTTCTAAATTTAGACTCTTAAACACATTTCAGTGAAGCCAGAGCTGAACCACACCCTTGAAATGTGAAGGGCTGTTGCATTAAACCATTGTGCTATGCAGAGAGCTCAGTCAAATAAGGACAAGTTTGCAGGCAGGTGCAATTTCCTTTTAGAAAATTGATAGATGGTGTTTCTGCCTTCTGTAATGTGTTGGTTTTAGTCTCTACAAAATACAGCTTGCATTCTGTTTTTACTGGTAACAAATCACGCATCTGGAACAAAGAGGAATGTAGCTGAGCAATATATTACACTTAACTGCAATCTGGTTCAGATCCTCTGGTTCCTGTGCAACAAATGTACTCCCAGTTTTCATTTTTATCACTTGTTGTAGTATTTAACAAAGGTCATAGTGACCCAGAGGACACTTAAGAGGAAAGTGTTGTGGTGGATCTTGGAAATGAGTTTGACTGTGATGACGGTGGGCATGAAGCCAAGCCCAGCTCTCCTGCGTGTCTTTCGTTTGCAGTCTTTATTTTCCCTTATGCTGGGCTGGATTCAATCATGCAGCCACATCTATGGATGAGGCACAACTCTTCAATAATTAGTACATCTCTCTTCTCTGATGGCTTTTTTCAAAAGAATTCTTAAACGGTTTACTCTTACTGTGGTTGAATTGTTGAATTAACAACAAAAATGTAGCCACCGTTGAAAAGAACAGTGTTCTGGTGAATGCCCAAACATTTAATTCTGTTCTTAGTAAACATCTTGTCAAATCTGGTGACAGACTTTTTCTTAGTGGGGATTCACCTGCTCAGGGTTTTTTTTTTTGGTTTTTTTTTGGTTTTTGTTTTTTTACATTTATGATTTTATCTGTTTAGATTTTGCCTATGTAAAGGCTGGCTGATTAGACTGGTGCAAAGCTCTTTGGGAAATGACATAAATGCTGGTATCAACTAGTATTCACTTAATGACTCTACAGTGTTTTTCTTTATTGTAAAAATGTAGACATTTTTAACAGCTAAAGTATTTCAGAACCTGTAAAAACTAGTAAGACACGATTCAGTAGAGCTCCATTGGATATACTGGTGGCAACTTATTTCATGGTTCAGAATGCCAAAGCTATCCCAATTTCCAAAATTTTCAGATATAACCCTTTCTCTTATTAAAATTTATTTCACAGACATTTGTGCTATGCTTTATACCATCTTTTGCAACAATGTAGAGCCTATCCATAAAGTGTAGGCATGTATATATCTAGTCAGATTAATAGCTGCTAGTGTTTCTGGGTACAAAACACTCAGAAGATACATTTCTAAGAAATTTTTTGATCTTTGGTGTATTACACAGTTTAAAAACATTTTTCCAAATATTTTTTTAAAGTCTAGTTTCCATGTCTTACGTGATTTTTGTTGTTGGGTTTTTTTTTTCAAATGCAGGCTCATAACTCACCTTGGTTCTGTGTTTGTGAAGCTCAGATCTTATGAACTTGTGGATTACCGTACTCTTTTATTGATTATGATTTTCTTCCCTCTGGGCAAAAAAATAACCTCTAGTGCCTGAGAAGTATGTGTTCAAGAATATGGCATACATAACTTATGTTGTGTCCAGAGAAAAATATTCATATTATTGAAACCAAGCCAATTCTTTATCTTTTCTCCAGCTGCAGTCAGATCACTTTCTCAGTTCTTCTGTTACTGTTCCTGTAGTGAAGGAAAGTTTGGGAGCAGGATTGGCACTCTGAATGGATTAAGTACATCAGTTCTTCCCCTGTGTCCATCTGGTGTAAATAATCTGCACTTGTTTTCTTTCACATTTGCAAATATATATATGGACTACTGATGTTTTTCTATGAGTTCTCCAGTTCTGTAAATAATAATAATATGCTTTACATCTATGCAGTCTTGAAAGACACAATCTAAAAACTAAAACCTACAAGCTCAGCTGCTAATGTGCAGAAATAAGCTGGTTTTAACTTTTGCTTTTTTGTCAAAGTAGGAGTTTCTTTTGCAAGGAGAAGTCCTTCAGTGACTGTTTCATTCAAAGTACTTAATTTTTGTTCTAAATGTAGATTTTTTTTTTTGGTGTTTTATATAATCACAAATAGAAATAATTGCTTTTGATTTGCTTCCAACTGCATCATATACATCTTACTGCATATGAAATATATTTACTGCTGTAATTGACATTACCTTGTAGTGATGCTTCAGATTTCAGTTGTAGGAATCTGTGTCGTCTTGTGATGGTATTCTTCCTATTCACACACTTAGTTGTGATCATTATTGTATATTCAGTGCAAAGGAAGGCCAAAAGCCCTTTAAAAACACATTAATCACAGTAGAACTTGCTACCAGTCTTGTTCATAACAGCTACAGGACATATGTATCAAATCAGAGTCATAGAGTTTTCCAGTTTGCTTCCATTTCCCACCTCCCTCGTTATGTTTTGTATTTAGCTACAGAAGCAGCGGTTGTCTCTAATCAAAGTAAGATATGCAGTATTCATAGTTTCAGAATGCCACGAATAACAAAGGGTACATTTCCTGTGGTTCTATGATTAGTTTGTAACAAAGTATATGCCAAATGTAGCTCTGGTGGTGTCTCCTGTTAAAAAAAACAATTAAAAAAAAAAAGTATCAGGCCCTTTATTTACCAGAATCACACTGAGTAAAAGTTTAACTATCATATCAAGGCTATCTTCTCAACAGCACAACAGGCAAACTTAAGTGAATTAGAGAACAAAGTACAAATGTGTTTGCAACCAGCATTTCCATAAGATAATTCACATTTCACTATGTACTTATGCAATGCCACTCTGACACTTAGTTGATGTCTATATGTGCTAAGTAGATAAGGGATGGGGAATCATGTTGTAACGTACTTCACTCATTGACTCATCGGTCCTTCAGCACATCTTACTGAGTCTCCAATTGAAACCCAACTCATTTCTGCCTGTTTTAAGTGTAATAACCCCTGTTTCAAACAGTTCATACAATTAAAGGAGTTAGAATTCCACTTATCTGTGATTGAATAGCCCTGTGCATTGGCTGTTATGATTATGGTAGTCAACTTCGCCATCTCATACAAGTCACCTCTGATGAGCTAACAGAGTTCCTATGCAATGAAGGGATTTTAAAGAGGTAAAACCCAGCCCTGTTAAAGTCAATAGTGGTTTTGCAGTTGACTCTGACTTCAGAATTTTAAGAATTGTTTCAATATGTCCTAAGATCTGCTTTTGCAAAGCATTATGTGAAAATTGGTCTCTTCTCTAGTAGCACTGTGGCCCTCTGGACTTTGGGATGGTGGGGTTCACATAGAGGCCAAGAGTGCTCCTTGAAATCTCATTTTCTGGACTATAGAAATTGACAGCTGTTTCTGAGAATACAAATGGGAAGATGCGTTATGTTATCTGGTGTATCTGGTTTCTGATTAAGAATTTACCCCTAAATATACTCATTTCTTAACTGAGTGACATGTCACCACATCGGTTTAGAAGTAATATAGTTACATTTTATTATCTTGCATGATTCTGTGGAACAAAACCCTTTAAAATCTTTTAAGATGATCTAAATGCTTCTTTTTTAGTTACTTGTATTATTTTAAATGCCAGAACAATCACAAAAGAATTTTAATTTTATTAAGGAAATATATTTCTAAAAAGATTAAAGCTTTGCTTCTGATTGTTAAAGCAGTATTGAAACAAGGTGGAAATGTGTTTGTAGTTAACTCCAAGAGGGCTTCGTGTCAGAAGAAATGTCACTTTGTATTTTCCTTTTTAGGAAGGTGGCTTCTACCAGATGTAAGCTCAGAAATGGCAATTGTCATTCATGTAAATGACTAGCAGGTTTATCATGCCAGTCTCTGGGGCCGTCTTGGATTTTGGCAAGAGGCAAAGAGCAGGCCCATAAGAAAAAAGTAGTCCTCGTGGGAGCAGTAAAAATATGTTGGTATTGTTTAATTCTTTCATAACATACTAAATTAATTTATTTGTTTTTGAGCCTTTTAAAGTATAATGCCATCAGGGAATGTGTTTTTCATATAGTTCTCTTACAAATATATTAAAGTTTTAGGGAGAGTAGTCTATGAGTAAACACCACTAGCCATCCACATTGGGTAGAAGACAGAAGGCTTGATTTTTTTGCCTCTTTACATTCTGTTTAGTAGTTGGCATCACTGCAGAGCGATCTTTTATATATCTATATATATATATGTATTGCAATCTTTTTGCACAGATGTAGACAATTGTAGAACATGTGTTATTGTGGAGTATCAGATTCATACTGTTCATACATTCTTGTACTTATCGTTTGGTAGATGCTTTTGACAACTATTCATGTTTGGCTAGTAATGTTCAACTGTATTTCTTTCAAACCACTGCATAATATGCTCTGGACTAGGCCATTATTTCTGAGAGGTGAATTAAATTTTTCAGCTAACTCATTGTTCAGTTGGATTATCTGAGTAGGAGAACCCTATTATTTAAGTAAATAGAAGGGAAACATATTCTCTGTTCAGTATACAATGGGTAAAAAAACCTCCACCTCTCACTTTATGGTCCCTGTTGTTCCATTGATCATTCACAAGGCAATATCTTGCAAATGCCGACACTGAAAGAAAAGCTATCTTTGCAGCTTTTTGGAGAGATACCAACACAGAACCAAGTATACTGTAATTTTTTATCTTCTGTTTATATTGAGCACTTCTTGATCTCATGTACATGTTAGAGAAAAAAAAATCCCAGATTTTTACTGGGTGATTCACCATCTTTGCCCATTACTTGTAGTAGCTTCTGTTCTGTACCATACATCCTGGTAGGTATTTTGAAGAATGAAAAAGATCAGAAACCACTGAAAGCTTCTGGAACTGTCAGATTTCTCCAGATACTATCCGGCTGTCCACTTATCATCTGTAAAACATAGTTAGACATAGAGAAAGCTAGGTTATAAATAATTTTTATGAATACTGCAAAGATCGGAGTTAACCTATGGGTCAGAAACACTTCATTTATTTGGAAACATAGAAAGAAGTTGATACTTGGACACAGCTTGGCAGGTTTCCCTTAGAATCAGTGGAGCTCTGCCAATTTATGCCATGCTTTGCATTTGCAAAATCCCTCTTACTGAGTCCACTGACTATTCTTTTCAGCAAACTTCATCTTTTTTATTTTCTGTTGATATTGTCATGAAGTGAAAGTAGCTATGGTAAGAATAATAGAAATCATATACTTTACAGTGAAGGCAAAAGAGTCTTATAAACTAATCAAAATTAGAAGGAACTATTCTTTATGTGCTGTTGAATTTAATTTCTGATTTTTTTTTCCTGGGTAAAAATTTCCCTTAAAGATATGAAATAGCAATTTTACTCCATGTTTTCTCATTCCTTACTGCAGAGCAAAACTCCAGGACTTTATAACAGGAATGTTACCTGTGATGAACTGTGTGTTTTTATAAATTACAGATGCTTCCATGCCCAGATTTAGTCATTTTGCACCACCCAGAAAAATGCAAACCTGGGCATAAAAGCTCTCTAGTATTAAGAGAAAACAGACTCAAGAACCTGAAATGCAAAGGCACAAGAAATACAGACGTGAGATACTGAGAACAGAAGGGATAGCAAAAGGATGCTGAGATGAAAATGCAAAGGACAGCAAACAAGCTAGAAAGGCTGGTAAGTTGAGAGGTTGTTTTTTCTGAAGAGAGGGATCAAAACAAACTTGAACACAGGGGGCTAGATGGTATAGAAGGTGGGAATGACTCACAATGGGAGAAAGCATTGGGGAGAGTATGGTTCTTATTTTTCTTTTCTGAGAAATCTATTTATAGTTTTTCAATGCTGTGATAATGAGCTTGTTTTGGGTAAAACTGTAAGTCAGTCCCTCACCTTAATTTTTAGTGAATCCTAATTTTTAGGGGAAAATCCATTAGGATGTCACTGATTCCACACACAGTCATAAAACGCATAGTCAAACTCTTAAGCAGTAGCATATTTGTGATCATAACAACATGTATACCTCTTCAGGAACATGAATCTTAAATTCACTGTCTGTATTCTCCTGTGGTCAGGAAAACCAATGGCTAAAAGGGAAATTTGTTTTTCCAAACTGTGGAACAAAGAGTATGTTGGAGAATAAAACAGATTGCTTATATTTAAGAAACTTTAAAAATACTGTGAAATACAAAAGAAAAACACCCTTTCCTTAGGACTTGCAAAGCCTTTGCATCTTTTCTGGTTTATAACAGACTTGTAAAACTTAAGCTCCTTTAATTTAAAGCTCCTTTTATTTATTTTCACTCAGTTTTTATTAGAGCAATAAATTTTTTCATGGGCTTAAGAAGTAAACAACAAGTCTTAAAACAGCTAATTCTTTGTAAACTGCTCTTCTGAGATTCCCACCTTGAGTTAGCTATGAAAAGCATAAGCAGTGCTTACAGTACAGAGGAAAACTAGCACCCCTGCCAGTTATCAGTTTGATGTAGCGAACATCAGTTGAATTAGCCTTAATGTCTTCTGTGGTGGAAAGTGTTAGAATTTACTTTTAACTGTAGAGAGTCAAATACTTATGAAAGAAACCCCAATAAACTGTAAAGTGCTTTATTAGTGTTGTCAAAAATTAGTCACTAGAAACCATCAACAACTCTGATTTTCCCTTGTGGTATGTTGCTTGCGAGAACAGTGCGGATTGTCATGCAAGTCTGAATCACAGACAATCCACATAATGTGGTATGGAGTCACATTTCTCTATACTGGCCTTTGGGAAGGATGGATGACTTGGAGGCCCAAAGAGTTTGAAGTGAGTCCAGATAGGTCTCGTAACTGAAGTAGGGAAATCTTTAAAGCCTTATTTTCCTGGACTGTCTCCCTTCTTACTTGCTTTGGGTCCTCTGAGATGATCTGGAAATAGAAAGGAGTACACGTTGCAGCCTTGAAGATGTTGGGCACTAATTTTCTAGCAGTGTGCAGGAAGAAAAATGGCAGAAGGAAACATCTTGCTCTTACCTCCCTCCCCATGCCAAAACCCACCACAAAACCCAAGAAATACTGTACACAAGCCAGGGACAAACTCACTGTTTATTTCAAGCTACTGTTAAGAAGCTGTTATTTATTTAAAACTTCAAACAAAGTTACAAAATCACAAACATAAAAATCGGGAGAGGATATGCTCTTTTTCCCCACCATAAACCACAGTGTGACAAATTATCAGGGGCATGCAGTGATCAGAAATAAAATAAACCTTTGCTCTTTCTTCACAGAGGTTTTTAAGAAAAAAAATCATAAATATTGAACTGTCTGGGATGGTAGATGAAGGAGCTCACAGTGTCACTGTCCGAACCTGGTTTTTCTTTGACTACCCTCATAGTAAAGCTTTTCAAATTGGACCCAGGTAAGACCTGTACATGCAGAAATGCCTTTGGTTTAACTTAGTACCTACCAATAGTGTCCAAAATACTTCCCATGTGATAACGATAATTACACATTCTCTTTTGTAGCAGACAAGCCTGACTGCAAGTGAAATGAAAGGTGGAAGGAACCAATACTCTATTTTGCCCTCAGCCTATTTGTCTTGTGCTTTTATATGCATTTTGAGTAGAATTCCTTCTTGGCAATGATACAGCAGCAGATTACTGCTGGGAAATTACTACATTGGGAAAACAGGACGGGATATAGCAGAAAACATGGCTGGACAGGCATTTAGTCATTCCATGTACATATTATAGAAGAATCTCTGCAGATGATGCCACAGTTAATACTTAAATCTGGATTGTGAGTTGGCATAGGTGCCCAAGAAGAGTTTATCACTTGGCATGTCCTAGAGGCCAACCTTGCAGTGCCTCTGGCTTCAGTGTGGCAGCCCACAAAATATCCTCAAGGTCATAGATGTCTCCCTTTTTTCACAGTGCATACCACCACAAGGTGTTGGAGTCCTCCTAAGAAGGCCCTTGTGTTTGTCTTGTCTGCTTTTTGTGGGTTCCTTGAGACAGACAGGGCTAAACACTCGAGGCCTGTTTGTCCCAGGCATAGTTGGACTGGAAATGTGAACACTCAATCCTCTGCTACTGAGCAGAGCATGTCCTGACTAAAGGCTGAGTGGCTACTGGCTTTAACTCCTTCAGACCAGGCATAGCCGTTTTCTCAGCCTATGCACTGGAAGAGAAACTGGTGGAGGACTTAAGGTCCTGCAGGACTTTGGTATCAGATTGGAAAAAGAGGTGAAGTCTCCCTCTCACTCTAGCAGTCCTGCCTGGTAAAGCCTTTATACTGTGCTGATGAAGAAGGGAAAATGTCATTTGGTTTGAATAGGCAGTTTCTCTGCATGCCCTTTGGTGTTCATTTTCCTTGTTTAGTGTGTGGGTATCATACATGACAATGGGAAAGAGAGAAATACTTTAGAAAAACAAACAAACAACTCCTCCCTCTCAAGAAAAAAAAAAATAGGGGAGGGTGAGGGGGGAAAGCAATAAGAGACTGTGGTTGTAAAACCACAAAAATTGGCAATGAGGCTCCAAGGCAAGTGTAAGCCTTGAAATTTCTTTTAGCTCTTAAAAAAAATAGTCCAAACCAAAAAAACCCCAAAGCACAACAACTCTCTTTCCATGGATTCCAGTTTAATGATGCTCCCCCCCCCTTTTTCTTAGGAAGATTTGAAAGAATTTTTTTTAACCTTCGACATAAGTCTTCTTTGCTGCATATGTTCTATGAAGAATGTAGAACTTACTTTTTTCTTTTCCTGTTTGGTTTTTATTTAGAAATTAAAGAAATTCCAAGTCTGCTCTGTTATGGCTTTCCTGGTGATTTCCAGGGTATCTCAAAGGATAGGCACAGATTTCTTTCTCAACAGTAGAGCAGGAGTAAAAATGTTGATTCTTTAACAAAGAAAATCTTCATCAAAGCCTGTGCTAGTTGCTGAAAATAAAGAGTAATTTAAAACAAAAAAGAAACAAAGACTTTAGGGTAGTCTCACTTTGCAGTTTCTTTTCCCCAGTTGTTTAGTTTTCACTCTCTTGTAATATCATGTAGTCAATCATGACTGTCATAAACAGCAGACTTTCTAATACAAAAGGAGAAAAGTAGGGGGAAAGATAAACATACAAGGAGGGTGGATGGTTAGAGAGGAGCTGTTCCTATGTAATACTCCCTGTGACACTTTCTTACTTCAGTTACTTGTTAGGTAAAGTATGGGTGAGAACATTTACACTGTTTTTTGTCAAGTTGCACTGAGGTACAATGATGTAAAATTCTTCACAAGTTATTCTTCCTGTGTGTTAGAGAAGTGGTATTTCATTCTGTGTGTGAGGGGGACCCAGCCCTATTTGGTTTTGTTTGCACCTGAAGTGCACAGTGTAAACAAATTGTGTCAATGGGGTGTGCTGGTTTTGGCTGGTATAGAGTTAATTTTCTTCACAGTGGCTGACATGGGGCTGTGGTTTGGATATGTGCTGCAAACAGTGTTGGTGACACAGGGATGTTCCAGTCACTGCTGAGCAGGGCTTACACACAGCCAAGGCCTTTGCTGCTCCTCACCCCACTCCACCAGTGAGTAGGCTGGGGGTGCACAAGGAGCTGGGAAGGGACACAGCCAGGACAGCTGACCAAAAGGGATATCCCACACCATCTGTGTCATGATCATCATGTAGAACTGGGTGGAGAAGGGGGAAGAGGGTGATGTTTTGGGTGATGGCAGTTGCCTTCCCAAGTTACTGTTAGGTGTGATGGAGCCCTGCTTTCCTGGGGATGGCTGAACACCTGCCTGCCCCTGGGAAGTGGGGAATGAATTCCAGGCTTTGCTTTGCTTGTGTGCATGGATTTTGCTTTACCTATTAAACTGTCCTTATCTCAACCCAGAGTTGTTTAACTTTTATTCTTTTTTTTTCTCTCCCTCATCCCACCAGGGAAGACTGAGCAAGCGGCTGTTGTGGGGCTCAGTTGCCAGCTGGGGTTAAACCATGACATGGGGAAAACCAAACCTGACAGTTTAAAATGTTGTCCATTAGATAATCTTGTCTGATTTTAGTGATATGAATAAAATGTTCTAGACCCTGTTATCTTGCCCCTGTAAAACATCTGTTCACAGGTTACCAAAGGGATGGAAAAGAAAAAAAAGGTGTTTTCAGTTGCATGTTTGAGGAAGAGGATATCAGTTTGGGATTAATGATCAGTTTGGGAAATCTTGGCCAATAATCAGTTGTGGATGAGAGTGGACACGGTAGATGGATAATGCAGGGCAAAGTGCATTTTTGACTATTGATGATGCTAGTTTTTTAAGTATAAGCTGATGAGAATCTGTAAAGGCTGAATGGGGCAGTAATCACCACTGGAGGCCAAATAAGAAAAAGATCACTCATAAAATGTGGTGATTCAACTGTATGGATATGCTCTAGTGGCATAGGTCTTTACTGCATGTGTCTCAAAGAACCTAACTTTAAACTAACTGTTGCATTTTTATTATGTATTTCATGCCTCAGGAATCCAGATCTCACTCTGTTATGTCTGAGACCCAAGGTTATTAATAAGCACTGCAGACATTAAGGTAAACGCTGCTATTAAAAAACATTAAAATCAATTGTAATTAACATAAGCTATAAGCTATAAGAAATGTGCTGAGGTTCCTAAAGCAGAATTTAGCTAAGAACTGTCCAAGTCAAAAGAGATCTTGAACTCTTTCCTCCTCTCTGCCCCCAGCTAAATCTGGAGTTTCCTGCATTTCATGGGCATTGATTTGTGAACATAGATGGATTAAACTGAGATCTTGAACTGAGAGACATCTCTGGCTGACCCCTGTGCTCTACTTTTCTTATGGAAGTTGCTGTCCATCTGGCAGGAATGGCTAGTGTGCATAAGTAGCTTCTGCTGAGGAACAGAAGGTCATTGGCAAAGCAAGTGGTCAGGAATTTTCAGGTATTTTAACACAACAGACTATAGATAATTACAATTGAGGAGCTGTTTCATGGGCACTTTGATCATCTCTGCTACTGTGGGCAATCATTGATTTAAAGACAAAGTGGATAGAAAGGAGCAGTAATAACAGAGGACTTCTGCGATCCAACTTTGACTCGCCACCATCCACAGATCAACAGTCACTGACTGTTTCACAGAATCACAGAATAACAAGGTTGGAAAAGACCTTTAAGATCATCGAGTCCAACCATTCACATTCTAAACTAAACCATATCCCTAAGTACTTCATCTACCCTTTTTTTAAACACATCCAGGGAAGGTGACTCAACCACCTCCCTGGGCAGCCTGTTCCAGGCCCTCACAACTCTTTCAGTAAAAAATTTTTTCCTAACATCCAATCTAAACCTGCCCTGGCCCAGCTTCATGCCATTCCCCCTTGTCCTATCACCTGTCACCTGGCTGAAGAGACCATCACCTACCTCTCTATAACCTCCCTTCAGGTAATTGTAGGTGGTGATAAGGTCTCCCCTCAGCCTCCTCTTCTCTAGGCTAAACAGCCCCAGCTCCTTCAGCCGCTCCTCATAGGATTTGCCCTCCAGCCCCTTCACCAGCCTGGTTGCCCTTCTCTGGACTCGCTCCAGGACCTCCATGTCCTTCTTGTGGTGAGGAGCCCAGAACTGGACACAGTACTCGAGGTGTGGCCTCACCAATGCCGAGTACAGGGGCACAATCACCTCCCTAGACCTACTGGCCACACTGTTTTTGATACAAGCCAAGATGCCATTGGCCTTGTTGGCTGCCTGAGCACACTGCTGACTCATATTCAGTCTGCAGTCAACCAACACCCCCAGGTCCTGCTCTGCCTGACAGCTCTCCAGCCAGTCTCCCCCAAGCCTGTAGCGCTGCATGGGGTTATTATGTCCCATGTGCAGCACTCTACACTTGGCCTTGTTAAACTTCATCCCATTGGACTCAGCCCATCGGTCCAGTCTGTTCAGATCCCTCTGAAGAGCCTCCCTACCCTTAGGCAGATCAACACTTCCTCCTAGTTTAGTGTCATCTGCAAACTTAGTGAGGGAGTATTCAATCCCTTCATCGAGATCATTGATAAAGATGTTGAACAAGACTGGACCCAGGACTGAGCCCTGGGGGACGCCACTTGTGACCGGCCTCCAGCTGGATTTTGTTCCATTCACCACCACCCTCTGGGCTCGGCCATCCAGCCAGTTTTTAACCCAGCTGAGGGTCCACCTGTCCAGGCCAGTGGCAGCCAGTTTCTCAGTCAGAATGCTGTGAGAAACTGTGTCAAAGGCTTTACCAAAGTCCAGGTAAATCACATCCACAACCTTACCCTCGTCCATTAAGCGGGTCACCTTGTCATAGAAGGTGATCAGGTTACTTTGACAGGATCTACCTTTTGTAAACCCATGTTGACTAGGCCTGATCCCCTGGCCATCGTGCATGTGCTGCATGATAGCTCCCAAGATGACCATCTATACATTCCCCAAGAACCCAAGTGTTCTCTTTTGTACGTACACCTTAATATGGATAAGGCAAAGCAGCTCATTATCTAAATCACATACTGACCTGAAAGGGATCTAGGAATAGAGAATTCCTATGTTTATGTCTTCATGTCCCACTACAGAAAATAAAAAAAAGTAGATCAGTTTGGTATGTACCTGAAAACATATTATCTTGTAACCATAAACAGCAAATAAATATGCTTTGTATGGATTTATTGAGATGTTCTTTTGCAATCTGAGTTGAAGCACAGCAACTCCATTAGTCCTTTCTCACCTCCCTCCCATCTCTTTAGTATGACTAACTTTGAAATTTGGACATACTTGGGATGAATGTTTGGGTTTTCTTAACCACTTCTTTGGGATGGAGAAGGAGGTTTTACTGTTTTGAGAGAGAAACCTAAATGTGTTGTTGAAGCAGTGTATTTTGAAATAAAATTGTTGATGTTTGAGTAATGTCAGAAGACATGTAAGAAGTTTAAATTAAACAGGTAGGTGATGCATCAGCGTGGGAAAGGGCAAAGCTGGCAGGTATGTGAATTTCAGGATAGACTTAATTTATTACGAATGTCCACATGCTGAGAGATTCAATCATTTCACAAAACAATGAAGTGATAAGCTGCTGATTTATTTCTAAAAGCCACTGCAAGTGGTTCCATCCAGCCTGCTGTTTGAGATGCTTGAGCAGGAAGGGTGAGAAAGGTTCAGTCCCCAGTCTAATGGGATGAAATCCTACATGTTTTACTGAGTTATACCTAGCCTCTAGGCTATAAACTACTCTTAGTCTGTGTGGCAGGGCTTCATACTCCATTTGCAACTGTGTAGGCAGTGGCTGACTATTCACTTATTCAGAGGAAGAGAGTGCAAGTGAGGAAAAAGAACTCCTTGGACCCGAAGATTACATAAAGAGCCCTGTGTTTCTTCTCTTTGCTCCCAGGACATACTGTACATTTTACATGAAATTGCTCCTTGATACAGTACATAAAAGTCCTGGTAGAAGGGGAAAAAGGGATGCCTCTGTACTTCCAAGTAAGCTACCTACTGATCTTTCTGTGCTTCAGTTTTTGATGACTGTATTGGGCTTAGAGCTTCTTGACTGTGCTTGAAGCATAGAGAATACTTGTAAGTATGAAAATTTCTTTGGAGATGTGAGTTTGAGCTCCCTTGAGCTAAGGGAAAAAGTAAGATCCTTTACTGCCTGGGCAGACACAGGGTGATTATTTGAAGACATGAATCCATCTGCTTTCCCAACATGTTTTTAATAGAAAAGCGTAAGCCATACTTATTTTTCTGTAGAGGCAGATATGTAACATGAGTAGAAGCTTCTGGGCTCCAGATACCCTGTAAATCAAACTGCCTAACAAATGAGCATAATTTAAGGCATACTCTACTCACATTTGCCTGTGACCAGTTCTAGGTGGTTGCATCCTGTATATTCAGCCATCAGGTGCTTGGATGATGTATTGGCTGCTTTGGATTAAGTTCTGACATGCTAACTTATCTTGTGAATTGAATACAGTGCTCCATTCTCTTTTTGAACTTTCCTGTGGGATCTGAAGTACTGAAAGATAGGTGTTATACTGCCCAGCATGAAAGTATCTAGATCTCTTCCTGGATCTTGTCCAGTTTAGCCACAACATAAATGAACTCATTTCACTTGTGAAGTATGGCTGATAACTTTTGTGCATATTAAAAAAAAAAGTCTTAATAATCAATATGTTAGCAAGAGGCTCATTTTATGTGAGATTCCTGTAGAATTACGTGGCAGAAGATGCAAGAGAACCCCATTAAACTGTCAAAATGTTCATATCATGAAATATCACCAAGCAAAAATATAACAGCAAACTAAAAGGAAAACTGTTACTGGCATTCTTTCTGGGATATTTTTTTCTTGCCTTCCTCATAAAAACAATCCTGAAAGAAGGACAAGTAGCTTACCAGATTCACTGGAGTGCTCTGGGAAATCTGTATGGTGAGCGTTTGAGTCTCAAGAGCAAGCAAGTGAATCCTCTTCATATAAACACACATGCTGTATGAATTGCTCTCTGGAGATCTGTTTTCTCTTGCTTTACACCGTATATTTCCTGTCCTTCCACTAGAAAAAGCATGTAAATATCAGAATCTTGGAAATTTATGTACCAATGTAAATGACTGCACAGAAGGAACTGGGCAACTTTGCAGTTGTGATATCCCAACTGGAAATAATTATCTTCAGTTTAAACACTATAAATCACAGTTTAAAGAAGTGCATGTTAAGTAGACTTGCCTGTTTAGTGGCAGGTCTGCTTTCTCTCAGGAGTCAGTGTCTGAATGGTAGGTTATCCTGCTACTGCTTTTCTTCATTGGTCCTGTATTACTTTTTCCCAGCTTCCCTCCTGCTGAAATAATTGTGGTGCTAATAACAATGTGTGGGGAAATGACCAGATGTGCTAGTTTTCTTAGACAATTATACCAGATTTTCCAATTTTCCAGACATCTTTTCATTTCTTTATTAACTTACCGGTGCCAGGAATTGGATTTTTCCAGTACATAAATCCTAATTAGTGAGCCAGAGGATTGAGTGCTCCGTTTTACTCCTGATGTGTCATTTCCCCTCTGTTCTTGCTTAATTGGCATTTTGAAAAGCCAGCCCTTGTGCTTTTAAGGGTAAAAAAAGAAATACAGGAGCTTTTGGGACAGAAAGGGGAATTTGGTAAAGGGATGAAAAATGAGAAGAAGGTGTAGTTTGGATCAGGGCCATCTGGTAGTTCTGGGACTGCAGGGCATGAAGACCTGCAGAGTGGCTGAGATGCTTGAGGCTGAGTTACCTCTTTTTGGCACCAGGTGTGACTGCCATACTCATGTTGCCTTTTGCTTGCGATGGGCACAGCATGAGTTTATTAAACAATGCTGGCCCTCAGGACCATCTACAGATTGATTCTGTAGAGCAAAGGCAGACTTTGGTGCTCTGGTGATGTGAGTTGTTCTTGCAGGCTTTCCCTGGAGCCTTGGTTTCTGCTTATCAAGGGCCAGAAATAGAAGGGGAGAGGAAGAGGAGGCAGAGGCTTGTCAAGAGTGAGGTTATCCTCAGATTTTGAGTTTAAGGACTCTTTTGCCTTAGTATGTGCTTAGTATGAAGCTGTGGGAGGGGCTGATGGAGTGTTGGCAGGGCATGAGGAGTGGTTGTGAGTTCCTGGGATGATGAAGTACTACCCTGCATCAGAGAACTATGAGAATGAATGGGTTAACTGTGGCAGGGGACCACTAAGTGTTTTTCTGGATAGATAGAATTTAGGGAACTGAAGATGTTTGTGAGGTCCTGAGATTCATTTGGGTGGTAGAATGAAGGTAAGAAATTTATGAGTCAGGTAAAAAAGGTTGTGGGTTCCTTTTGGCATCAGCATGTTGAGGTCTGGGGCCAAAAAGGTCCATTAAAAGATGACATGACAAAGTGGGGATTCTTGCCACTCTGTACAGGAAAGTTTGCATTCTGGGAGGGAAAAGGGGAATGTGGGTGGGTGGTGGTGCCATTTTTCAGCTTCTAGCACGGTGCTCTAGAGGACACTGGTAAGGGAAGCAAGCAAGATACATGCAGCCCCACAACTTACTGTGGGTGCCAGTTGGTAAGAAGGGAAATAAATAATAAGACTTTCTGTCAGCTAGGAAGGAGTAACTCAGTTCAGATCTTACCCCATCTCCATAAATGCCTGTACAAAATTTGAATATTTTGAGGTTCAGAAAAGGATGATTAATTCCTTTTTCATTTTTTGTGCTAATGCATTAATTGGTTCCAGGCAGACTGGGAACAGCAGAGCCAAGATATTGCAAGGAAGGCTGCAGTCCAGGTAATTCTCGGGCAGTCAGGAGGCTGAGAAGCACCAGAGAGTTAATGATAAAACCTGGAGACTTTCATTTTCCAAGATGTTTCATAGGTCCAGGAGATCTGAACAGTGCCATGTTTTGGGGTGCTCAAAGAGAAAGAAACACAAGAAGGCAAATGTCAGAGTACTTTGGATTTATTCCAGCACTGCTGTGCTGCCTTTAAAGGGAACCTCAGGAATTTGTGTCCTGACCCTGGGGACCATATTTTTGGCTCCTAAGATCATCCTCCCAGCTGGGCAAGATCAGCCCTTAGGACTGCATACTAGCATTCCTTGTTTTGAGACATAAGCATTACCTTTTCTTATGACCCAGTTGACTGCTAGACTTCTTGACTGCACACGTGGGTGGCCCTCTTCATTAGCCAAAGCTTGAGACTGTTATCTCGTTACTACCCACTTGGGTTGTTGCTGATTTGAAACGTCATTGCAGAATTCATGCCTACCAGGTGCTCTCCCCTTTTAGCTGTCTGACTTGGTGTGCTGCCCTAGTAGGGGAGGAAAACAGCATAACAACAGTCTTCAGGAGATGCGTCGCCAAATCCTGCCCTGCGAGTCAGCAACAGCATAGTATCACCAAACCACAAGAGCTTTTATACAAGGCTTTTATTTAAAGGAAGTAAAAAAATGCTGGCTTTAGTCATATTAATTTCTCCTTTTTATTAGCTTTTAGGGAATGAGCAACAGCTCAGTGAGTTGTGTTTGCAACAAATACAGGTTTTGAAATAAATGTATTTCATTATTTGCTCATTTTGCAATGAAAGGCTCTCCAAATCTGTCTCCTAAATGGTTTAACTCAACATGAGAATTGATACTGACAAATACCAACTGAGTCAATAGACGATGAATTTCAAATTCCTCTTCTACACGGGGAATGTGATATAGAACAATGACCTCAATTTTCAGCTGTGTCCTCAGATTCACCTCTTTTTTGGCTGTCTCTTTTTCTCTTTCAGTATCTTATCATAATTTTTCAAGTCCTGAGGGTCTTATTAGGGCACTACTGTTTAATAATTAGACACTATAGCTCTGATGGGTCTTCTAGTAAAATCTTTTACAACTAACGAGTATTTAATAGAATGTAATTAGAAGCTCTGATCCTTAGATCTTGACCAGTCTAGACCTTGTATACAACTAAGTGACCAGACAGCCCTTAACACTCATTAAGTTATCTGCACCCAACTTTACAAAGCTATGTGAGGAAACTCTTTAGATTTAGCCTCAAGCCACCTGCTTTGTAATCTGTTGCTGTGGACTCAGTTGATCCCGCTGTCCTTATAGTAACTGGAAAGCTACCAATGATTTCATTTTAAAGCAAATATTCTAATTCAGGAAGCGCAGAATGGAAAGCTGGTTGCTATATTTGTAAGCATGTGACCTTCAGAAAGCCTGTAATTAGGAAAGATTACTTCAACACTATGGAGGAACTGGTCACATGGAAGAAAATGGAAGAAAAACATGTAAAGAAAGTTAGGGAAATCAGATAAAATCTATTTTGATTCAGTGTGGGATATTCAGCTGGGATATATTTGATAGTGCTCTTTTTACAGATAATATATTTCTCTTGTTCTCATATCTTATTTTGTCCTTTTACCTAGTCCATAGAGGTATTCCCTCTCTTTCTTACTTTTCCCCACTTTAGTTTCATCCTAATAGGATTAACTAGTTGTTGTCTGAGTTTTTAACTCAGACTATGGAATCCATTATCATCCCACATCCCTAGTTTTGGGGTTTTTTTAAAGATAAATGTGTCAACCAAGTAACAAAGGAAAAGAAAAATTAAATTCTTAAGATTTCGTTGATAAATTTTCAGTGGCTTAGGAAAAGGTTCCAATAGTGCATTCTTAATATATTTGGTCTTGATCCTTTGTGGAATCTGTTACATGGCACCAAATGTATCTATATATAGAAGGCAGATTTTATTTAAGAAAGTGTCCAAATGATCTTGTTAATGCTAATACAACATTTCAATTATTTGCCTTTTCAAAAGTGGTCTGCTTCAAGATGTTAGTTGCAAATAGAGGAAATGAAGTGTTGATGTAGTAAGGAATAATTTACTATGTCTGGAGAGTTCTAAAGTAAAACATCTGGATCAATTTGTTTACAAAGTCCCTGCAGATAAAAAGCACTATCTCTCCAAGGAATCAGTTTGTGCCCTTTCTGAAGAATCATTAAAAAAAAAAAAAAGGAAAGTTGGCTATCGTCATACACAGAAAGCTCCTGGGAATTTGTTTATTAAGGAATCCAAAGAAAGTTTGAAATCCTGTTTCTTAGGAGATCAGCTAGTTGCTGAAAATGTGGTGTGGTTTTGTGATCTTAATTTAGCCTGTCCTGTTTATCTGCTTCCCCACACCCCTCCTCTTAAAAAGTAATCAATTTTAGAAGCTGCCAGTAAAGACAGCATGTTAGAGATATAATCCCTCCCTGCCCATTAAAGCATTCTATGATTCTGTGATTCTATGATATGCTAGAGCTGGATGTGGAATGGTGAAAAATCTTTTGGTTTCACAGGGATACAAACACCCTATGATAACAGAAGCATTTAATAATATAAGAAATGAAGCTTGCTTTTAATTTTGTCAGTCCAACGCTAGGTGGTATTGAATTCTATGAGAGGTTGTCCCAACTTATAGGTATCCATGGGTTGAACCTGTACTTGGAATGTTCTTCAGTAAAAGAGCAAAACAAGAGCTTTACTGCATTTGGGTGCTGCAATCTGGAATACCGTAGAACTCCATTTGCTGATACCACACCTGCTCTTGAAAGGTATTTTGGGTTCCTCCTTTAACAAATGTAGCCACAGTCATTAATATCACCATGAAGTTTTCCATGACTTTATCATTAGTCAAATTACAATGCTAATTTTATTTAGAAAGCTGTTAGTCTCCTCACGGTACTGTAGGTGTTCTGAGAGTAAAGGGGGGGGTCTTTGAAAGTCTTCTGCTACAGTTAGTACAGGCAACAGTTTAGCCACGTTAGCAGTTAGTTCCTGAGGTGTGTACCAGAACATCCTATGTTTTCAAGAGCTGTTTCATGCACTCCCATGTTGTGTGGTGCTTATTCAGATGTTTTCTGCATTTACAGGACTTTATCTTGAAAAGTGAGTCTCTGCCAAGACAGATAAAGAGTTAATGGATATTTTCCTCTAAGGGGACACTTTTTAGAGATCTTGTGTGTGACCTTAATTTTTTTTTTCCGTTCCTTTTATGTATCCTTTTAGTTAGAATACTGATGCAAAATGCCAACATTGAAATTTAATTTTGTGATTAGTTAGCAATTTGACATGCTCAGATACCTCTGATGCTTTCTTAAAAAGGTCAGAAACATGGGCTGATATTGTTGAGATTGCTATCCTTTTTCAAGTCCAAGGGGCATGTCTCTCCCAGTTGTACATTTTTTTTCCTGCTGTTTAGAGAAGTGAAGTCTCCATCCCTCCTGTGGGATATTATCTTTGGAGCTTCAAGTGGGTAAAACAGCCTTGTAGAGGAAGAATGGCTTTGGGACAGAACACGGGTCTAATTCCATCCTAAGTCTGGTCATGAATCTGAAGGTTGTGGTTCAGACAAACTTCAGAGCTGTATAAATTCAATTGCAACTCAACATCAGCATCCACAAAGCCCAGCTGAGAGTCCTGTTGTTGTTGACAGTATACTGAGCTCATAAAGAATCTGGGCTCAACACAAACAAACAGGATCATTATATAAATCAAAAGAAGATGAAAGCAGAACCCACATCTTTCAGCTTGAATACTAAAAGTCTGCCAGGAGGAATAAAAGATACTTCCTGTAAGGGCGATGAGTTGCAATTTCCTTTTGAGTTTTCTTATTTTACGTAGTAGAGAGAAGGGGAGAATAGCCTGATTAAATCATATGGGTATGGATTCCCTCTCATTCTAACATGCAGGTTTATATAAAATTAGCATGCACTTTTTTAGTTCATTTTATGACCTTTACACAAGACTTGTGTAATGATACTGGTTATCTCCATCCTGGAATTCTGAAAGGAGGAAGGAGGGTATTTGTGTTTCCCAAGAAAACAGAACAAAGTAATTAGACTTCCCTGGATTAGATGTCCTGCTGTTTCTATATCATACAGTATTTATTTAATCCTGTGTTTATTGCAGAGTGTGTTTTCATGCAGATGCTGAATAATCTCCCAGTAGTGTGGAGGACATTGCAAAGATTTGGAGTTTTATGTAGTGTTTCCGTTTCTTGATGTGGACAAGTGAGGTGTATTTATACATTTGTTGATAACAAATAAGCAATAGATTTTGATCTGAAGCAATAGGGTCTCAGAAGTCACTACATATATATTATAAAATGATTTAATCACACAAACCAGTATTTTAGGTTTACTTTGCAGATGCTTTTTCTTTCATACTTCATTTGAAACCAGAAAAGCAATTTAATACTTTCTGTATTTGGTTGATTAGGGAAATAATCTCATGATCTTCTGGTAATTGCTGGAGAAATTAATGGAGTTTTTGGAAATGGTTCTATGATAAGTTAGAATTTAGAGTGAGATCCAAAAAAGCACTTAGATGCCTAAAGAAAAACTTAAGGCAGAATCTGGGTACCCAAATCCAAGGGAGTGATTCAAACGCCCTGTTCAGAGACACAGAGACTCTGCACTACTGAGGCTGCTTAAGTTGCTGAGATCCCAACATGCACTGCAGTGCTGTTGTCTTTGTGGAGCTGAACACTGCAATATCTTTTCCCTTTCTAAGATAACATAGTAGTCATAAACTAATTTTCCTGCTACTGACACCGTTTTTTGGAATTTAAATCTAGCTGCTATACATCAATTTGCACCTACGTACTGGTAGTATGGAATTCACAAAACACAATCTTAATTTTTATTCAAAATGGAGGCCTCTTGTTTGTTGCTGTAATCTAATAGGATTTCCACATTCATTTATTATTGATTAGAGATATGTACTGAATCTTTGTAACAATAATAACCACATTGTCTATCCATACCAGAGTTGAATAATTTAACCAATTGAAAGCAGTTGTAAGAGATTTTTTAGCATGCTTCCTGTCCCTGAATTTACCATGAATCTGTTGATTATTTTCAGGTGTTTTTACTGGAAGTGGTTGAATTATTCTTTATTAATGCTAGCTTAAGTGATATCAGTCTGGAATTAGTCTGTTTCAATGCAGGATCCCATCAGATTTGCTAATTTCAATATTGGCAAAAACCTTACAAATCTGTAACCTCTTAGTTCCGTTTCCATCTTCTGGTATTCTGGTTTAATTTCCAAGTCTCTGCAAAGAGTCCTGTTCTTTTTATGGCTTCTTTCTGCTGCAGAATTGCGACGGTTGGAGAGAAATACAGTTTTGATGAAATATTTTGCTCCACCAGCTAGATGAAGGAACAGATTAATTCTCTGATCAACGTTTGGGGATCCCCTATCAATACATTTACATTAAGGATTATATTTACTTTAATAGTCAGCTGGCTTTTTTTTTTTTAAATCCTTTTTTTTTTTTTTTTAAAATCCCTTCTCTTTCACCACATTTTCTGGTCTTTTGCAGTGGAATAAAATGATCCTCTACACTTTCAGTCTGTTCTTGGAGGTGCAGTGGTATGAAACAATCGCTTCATACACATCTTTGATCTTCAAAAAAGAGGGATTAAATGCAATCCATTGTGCTCAACATGTATAATTTTGCAGGGGTGGGTTAAGCAGTTTTGTGGTATATCAAGTCTTGCTGGAATATATAGTGAGATACAAATTGCCACCAGACTTCGACTAATTTTTAGAACCAGAACTTTACTAATGTGTCTCATGTGACTAAGTGCCTGTTGAGTCTGCTCTGCAGTATTATGAGGAGCCTCAACTTATTGTATTTGCCCTTGTTGTGAATGCTGGTAATTTATAGAAACTGAGCCTATTTTCAGTTGTTTAGCAGAGAAGCCAGCACAAGCATGTCTGGGAAAGAAATCCTTCATAAAAATATCTGCTCTGGTACCTGCCTTTCTCAGAGACAGTAGAGAGGAAAGTGGGCAGATAGCACAAAGCTTCAAAGGTAATACCTTGCAGTGTCAAGTCTATATGCATTTTTTATGTATGTTGGAACATGGTGATCTAAAGTCGTGACTGCCAACAGCATGAACTTAATCCACTGCAGCCCAGCTGCATCCTTGATGATCAGATTGGTTGTAACGGTCTGTCACAAAGAAGTGAGAAGAGCTGCTGTAGGACACATTAATGTTTTGTGGCTGATCCCTTGGCTCAAAGGGCAGAGTGTGGAAGTGAACATCTAGACCTCCTCTTTTCTTCACACTGCATACAGTTGCTTGCTGGAAAGAGAAAGTCACAATGCAGCTTGAATTTCTCTAATGGTCAGCTGCACAAAATGGATTTCCGTTGACAGGGTGAATGAGTAACAGCGGATTTAACTGATGGCTGCCATGATGTACTCAGGCCTCTCTGAGGCACTTGACGGAGTTTCACATGGCATTCTGATTTAAAAAAAACCCAAAAACTAGCACTATGCAAAATCGGTGTAGTCCATATTGTATGAATTAAAACTCGTTAGCTGATAGGTCATAAAAAGGAATTATGGAATTCTTCCCTGAAGAGGGTGTGTCTTTTGCAGCCTGACTTTCAGTTTCTTTAATTAGGCTTTGGGTAATGTTAGAGTTGGTAGAATTTGCTGATAAAATAAAAAAGGGCAAAGAAGGAAATACAATTTATAATTGCAGTTGTCTTCGATTTTCCTCCAGATTCTGACTTCAAAATGCTGACTGAACCATTGTGCAGGTCTGTGGAGTGCGGTCCAGTCACATTGTGCTGCCATTAGTATGAGAGACTGTGGTGATAATAGAGATAGTTTACATATATGCACAACCTGAAAGCCTGATAAATACAGCCCTCTGAACAATATAGATGAATATAGATAAACTAAGGGTCATATATCTAAACACAACAAAAGTTACTAGGCTTATAAGGTAGAGCTCTGCATTAAAAATTCTTAAATAATACTCAGAATAAATAGGATATTACTAACTAAATGTGACTATCAGCTGTAGCTGTGATACTGGAATGGCTAAATATGATGCTTTCATAGACATAAAGGGATTTATCAAATAGAATAAGGCTACATTACCTTGAGGTGTGGCATTAAGGAGACCATTAATAAAAAGCCGTGTCCAATCCTATAATAAATATTTTCATAGAGAAATTGTAAGGCATTGAACTAACATATGCGAAATGACCACAGATTTTCTAAAACAGGTATCTGAAAGATGAGCTTTGTGAATTTATCTGTGTCTGTTAAATGTGTTATTTCCTCTGTCCATTAGACAAACAGCCTAGAGTACTAATGTCAATAGTATTAATAGTGAAGGAGCAATTTATTTATTTGTGATGCATTTTCCACCTTTAAATCAAGAGCGAGTTGCTTTCTGAGAGATCTGTAGCGTAGATGATAACAGTGTCCAGGTATAGGGGTAGCACAGGTATTACAAAGTGAACTAATGAAGTGCAGAAGTTCTGATACAACTAGCTTATCATAATTTTCCTCTTACAGACCTGAGATGCTATATAACCTGTAGTCAAAAGAGGACCAAAATTTGGTACTGATACAACTGAGTACAGTTAATACTTTATTTCAAATCTCAGAAACTTGTGTTTTTGTTGATACAAGCTCTATTTCAGCCTTAAAGAAAAACAAAAAGGGATAGAAGGAGAATTTTAAGGTAAGAAACAGAGAATTCTTAATGTTTTTACTTACCCATTGCTAAGACTCCATTCATGATGTACAAATAAACTAGAATTTATTAATCAGGTTACTCACAATTTTCAGAGAAGTGCCTGTTCTTATGCACTATTGATGAAAAGATGCTTAAAAAAGGTGCATGAAACTAGGAAATGGTAGCAAAAGTGTTTCAAAACCAAGACTGAAATTGCAGTTTTGCCTTTGAATTCTGAATGCTGTTATTTTAACTTTTACCTGTCCACTCAGGAAACAAAAACTCCTTGGCAAGGCTCCATTTATCGAAACAGTTTTATTCTACTCTGTAGTAATTTCAACAAAGAATTCTAAGTGTTATGGAACATTTATGTTCACATCTTTAGTGCCCCAGACAAGGAAGTACTTAAATTTTTTTTTTTTTTTATTTCTCACAGGAAATTATTCCACAGTGGATCCTCCTGATAGACTGTCCTGGATTAATTTCCTGCACACGTTCTTAGGTAAAACTTTTCAAGAAAAATGATACCAGAAGTTGCTATCTCATCAGGGGTTAATCAGGAAGGCTTTCTTTTAAATTCATACTCTACCTTCATCCGGATTAGTTTCTTGGTATAGGTGAGTCTTCATGTTTCTCAAGACCCTTGAATTTACTTTCCTAGTTTGTTTTCCCTTTAGAAAAATAACAAAACCAAACACAAAACTTTAGTAGCCATAGTTATAAGGAGCTGAACAGTCTTTCTTCTGTCATGTCCATCCAAGGCAATTGGAAATAGTCACTAGAGAGGGCAATTTCTGGTTTTAATAGTGATTACATGGTACCCAAGGTTTTGATTAAATTATGTTGAATGTTAAATTAACTGGCACTAGAAGTTAGTGGCAGCATTGTAATGAACTATTGCCAGATAATTTACAGTCAGTCAGCAACCATATGGCATTTACATGTGTATGCTGGTCCTACAATGACATGGAAATTGGTCTGACCCACGTGACCTGTGTTAGCTGGGGAAATTCGATATTGAAGCCAATTGCCACACTTTGCAGATGCCAAAGGCAAACCTGCTCTAATCCTATAATCCCATTTCATAATATAGACTTCCATGTAGTTTGGAGCACAAAACCAGAATGTATCTTGCACAGTTCAAATATTTAGCTTGGTCTTCATTCTGGTGGCTTCACTGCATTCCAGCTGCAGGAGACAGGAATTTGAAGATGGTTTACTTGAGCCAAATTTTGCAGCCTTTAATTGAGCAAAATATTCAGAGAGCTATATAGTTCAATATCTTCTCTCCCTGCCCATGAAACTGAACGCAGTGATAGGCAGAGTTCTTCCTTTATGTCATTTTAACCTAGGGAATACAACAATATAATAATATTCTTGCTGTGTAGCTGTATTTTCATAAACTCCATTCTCAGCTCTCCAAAACATGTATTTTTCTGTGGGAATTAGATGAGAGATCCTTTATATGCAAGAGAAGGTTTAAAATTTGGCTCACTGATCTTGTTCTGGAACACTGCTGTGAGTCTGTGGATTTCATGGAGACACTTGAGGACAGCAGCACATACTCAGAGATTTCTCCCACCTGCCCTCCCACTCCTTGACAAATACCTAAATCTGTCATACTCAGTAAGTTTTACTCCTCATCTGCAAATGCTTTTACACAGCAAAACATGGACAGTTTTGCCAAAGGCTGAAGATTGGGGTTGAATTTTTGGTCTCACTTAACGCTCCTTTTAAAAAAAGGAAAAGTAAAGAAAACTTTCATTAAACCACCTGCATTAATCACTGTTGATAATTCAGGAAAGAGCCGAGAGTAACAGAGGCTAAAAAGTTGCATAAAAATCCTTTATTTACAAAAATAAGCAGAGGAAACATTGAGATGACACTTTTTCCAAACCATTGTTTAGACAATTTCTGGGAATTTCAATAAATTTAAAATTTTGTTTGCAGTTAGTTTGGGCATGTTTAAATACACCACCCTCACCCCTTTATTCTATTTTCCTCTGGCAGCTGAAGCAGCAAGATGACTGTGTTTTGACATCATTGTTTTAATGATATAAAAATAATATACTCTTACATTACTCTAGCTTTTTCCTTACCAAGGATCTCAAAGAATTTTACAAACTATATTGTATTTATAGCA
The DNA here is from genome assembly GCA_020800305.1 of Porphyrio hochstetteri. NCBI lineage: Eukaryota > Metazoa > Chordata > Aves > Gruiformes > Rallidae > Porphyrio > Porphyrio hochstetteri. The sequence continues at coordinate 58,980,080 of CM036908.1, read as the reverse complement.
AGTGCTTTGCTTCCTACTGAGAAAATATCCACTTCTGAGGCTAATGCAGCAACACATGGCAATGAATTTTAGGGGTCTTTTCTGAGGCCCAGGGGGAATTTCTTTTGGTAGGAAAGGCAAAATTTCTTATGCAACTGAATTTGAATGTGAACTTGAAGATACAGGAAGTGCAGTGGTCTCATATCCAGCTTCTTTCTGTCACATGCAATGTAGAATCTCATCAGTAATATGCCATTTGATCTGCAGGTGACGTTAACTATGCTGAGTACTCAATGCAGAAGTTGGAAAATATCAGATGATGTGTTTTTGCTCATATAAGCCTTCTTAAGAACTAAAGCATGAACTCTTCCTTTACTTTGGCTGAAAGTGTAGCCACAGGGTAGGACAGGATTAAACATCATAGTTCAACCTGTTTCTGTTCATCAGCAGGACCATGGGAGCAACACACACATACTGTTGGTCTCAATTGCTGGTTAAAATGTTTTAGATTAAATCACCTGCATCAGGACATGTAAACCAAGTATTAATGAATATGTAATAAGTGTGTACAGCACATTGAAGTCATAAGGGAAGAGCATTCTCTAGGATTTAGGTAGCATTGTGTGGACACAACACTGCATTGGACTCACTGGTCGATCTGAAAGGTTTGAGTGTTAAACCAACCATGTATAATGAGATGAGATGTGGTGTGACGAGCCTCACAGAAATCTTGAGTTCCTCTGCATGATGGGCAGGGAGGTTCTGTGCTCGAATAGCCTTGCTAGTGTAGAACAGATTGCTCCATGACTAACTGCAAGGCCTTGGATTCTCTGAATGGGAGGGCTGAAAATTCCCAGGAAGCAATTTGTTTGTATTCAGAAGAAGTACACAGACTTGTACGCTTGTACACTTGTAAGCATGGTTTCTGGTTCAATTTGTATTGATTATGTAACAGCAGGTTGTACCATCTGTTCAGCAGTGGTATATCATCCTACTTGCTTCTATCATATATTTCTCTTGCTAAACTTACCCTTGGGTTTCAGTTTAGATTTGGGGTAATGAGTGTTTCAAGAGAAAAATGAGCCACAATCTTCTCCCGGTCTTACTTATATTTTCCTTTAAGTGTCTGCTTTCTATGTGATGGGTGGACAGCAGCATTTTAAACAGATGTTTTTCACAGCCTATTGCATAATTATTTTTCAAGTGGCTTCTAAAAGCAGATGTTTCCATGTCTTTGTTCTTTCCCCTCCTGACACTTTAACACAAACAGCAGATTCCACTGCTGCTGTCCTTTAGATCTAGTGAAGAAAATACCATAGCAGTGATGTTGGGTTTTTTTAAAGCCTATTTGGCAGTAATAAATATGTACAGGCACATATTTTCTTCCCTTTCTCCCTTGACTAGTACTGCTTACAGATACTATCTCAGGTTTTGTCTTTTAGAAATACTCTTTCTCCATGTTTTTCATCCACAGTTTAGAGTTTGATCTTTACTTTCTTCCAATACTTTGGTTTCTAGTAGCATCTTGAGTGAGTATCTATGAATTGTTTACTCCCTAGGACTTAAGTGTATAATTTTTTACCTCATGCCAGGGCAGATTACAGATGTCACTTGAGGCATCTCCATTATTGTGGAGATGATTTTGGATATTTTTTTGTCAAATAGCTCCATTTTCTTTTTCTCTCATAAATAGAGATTCAATAACTGGACTTTCCCATTGTTTACAGAAATAGTCCCGCTTTCTTGTAAACCATTTTGTACTTCCTAATTTGACTATTTGTTCCTCAAAGACCAAGGGAATGCAACTAAGAATGAAATAAAGGGCAGGCCCAGACAAGTTTCATCCAGCCATAATTTATCATGACAAAAGATGAACTTCAGCTGTTAGTCTAAAATGATGATAAATGCTTGGATGAAGAAAACAAAAAGCTTTCTAGTAAATCTACTACTTTAAACCTCATGGATTTTACCTCCAGCATGTGAAACATTATCTGATGATATAGCACTACAGCTTCATAACACACTTTGTCCCATTTGGATTCTGGGTTATTTACTAACTGGTGTGGGTGTAGAAACAAGGGATCCGCTTTCTTCATCTTAATTTTTCTTTTTACTGGATTTTGAGGAAAACAAAATATTTCTGAAAAAATATTAGATACTTTAAATTTTATGAGAGCTTTGCCTGGAGCACAGAATCATGGGTTGAGGTATTCCATAAGATTCTTCCAAATAGGCTGTGAACATGCTGAAGTCAGTTCTCCTAAAATCTAGTATTGTGATCTCGCTTTTTGCCTTATTCCCTTCCCTCAGAATCCTGAACTCCATCATCTTGTGGTCACTGCAATCAAGGCTTTCCCCAGCCTTCAGGTATCTGACCAGTTCTTCCTTGTTTGCAAGTGTGAGGTCCAGATGAGTACCTACCTTCATTGGCTACTGTCATGGTTTTGGCAGAGATAGAATTAATTTTCTTCCTAATAGCTGGTATAGTGCTGTGTTTTTGATTTAGGAAGAGAATAATTTGATAACACACTGATGATTTTAGTTGTTGCCAAACAGTCAAGGATTTTTCAGCTTCTCATCCTGCTCTTCCAATAAGAAGGCAGGTGTGTCTAAGAAGCTGGGAGGAGACACAGCCAGGACAGCTGACTCAAGCTGGCTAAAGGGACATTATGCTGTCATGCTCCATATATAACCTGGAGGTTTGGCAGGGAGATGGGGCAGCTTGGAAACTGGCTGAGCATTAGTTAGCTTCAGAGAAATTGTGCTGTTTATCATTTGTTTTGTATAATTTTTTCCCCTTCCCTCTCCCATCTACCTCTTCCTTTTTGTCCAGATAAACTGTCCTTATCTAAACCCACAAGTTTTACTTTTGCCTTTTTTCCTTTTACCATTTTGATTTTTTCACTCATCCCACTGCGAGAGGCAGAATTGGGTGAATGTCTGTGTGGTTGTTTTAGCTGCTGTCCCTGTTAAATGATGACAACTCCTCAAACACCTAGGTGAACAATTTATCATCAATGCACTTCAGAAACCTCCTGGAATACTTGTGTCCTGCTGTGTTTTTTCTCCAGCAGATATTGGGCTGGTTAAAGTTTCCAATGAAGACCAAGGCCAAATTGTCTGACAAAGGTGTCATCTTCTTCCTGATCAGGTGGTCAGTAGCAGTTACTGACGTGGCCCATGTTGGTCAGTCCTGTTATGTTACCTGTTAGCTCATAGCTATATAATTTCTTGTTCCTAAGTCGCAAAAACATCTTTGAAGTGAGACAGTAGAAACTTGATCCATTGAGAACTGTAAAAATGTACTTCGCAAGTATTAGGAGATGTGCCACAGGAAACAAGCATACATTGGAAAGAAAAGGGACTGGATGATTTTTTTTTTTCATCCACTTTCTTTTTGTCTTTCCTGTTGCAACAGTGATGTTCATCACTGCTGCCACTTCTGTTTGTGGCAACAGGCACCAGGATGACACTTTGAGTGTATGAAGGGACTTTACTAATACCAGCAATCTTTAAGTCTTTGTATTTTTATTCTTTCCAATGAAATTTTTGAAACTTTCTTTTTTGCTTTTGCTTCTTTCCTGTGTTCAGTCTTGGTGATTATCTTGATGTTTTAGTTTTCTGGCAAGCTGTAGCAATCATTTTCCCTCCAACAAAAACAATTTTTATCAGGTTTATTATGACACGAAAGTTTGGTGAAAAATGAATTTGCATTTGACTTTTCATGTTGTTTTCCTTTTCCCTGAACTGTTTCTGCTGTACCTGATTGTTTTTCCTGCTGTGTAGTAAGTCCCGATGATCACGAAAGGGTCAGACATGACAGAAACATGTAACAGATGAAGATACTTTTCACTTCAACTTTTCTTTTTTCCAGGTATCTATTGAATTATCTAGTCATCTGTGTACTCATTAAGATGTCTTATTTTATCTTGTCTTCCTTTTTTTTCGGGCTTAAGTTTCTTTTTAAAGTGCTGCTAGGCATTCTTATGCCAAAAAAAAGACATGTTTACTTCAGCAAGTGAAGAAAAAAATGTAGCCTTGCAAAGGGAACCCAGTGGTCAGTCTTGTATAACCACAAGAAACTTTCTTGCAGATTAAAGAAAATGAATGAAGAAAGTTTGTTAATTGTTGTGTATTTGTTAGCTGACTGTAAACAACCCCCTCCAAAAAACAAAGATAGTGACTGCTGCATTGTAGTATTTCCTTCTTTTCCAAAGCATATTCCAACTTTTTTTTGAATTAATGTACACAAGCCACTTTAACTCTGGCTGCATAACTTTTGGCAGTTTGTTTGATATTCCAACCAATCTTTGTATAAAGAACTGTCTGAATTGTTTATAGGTTTGTCCTGCTGCCCAGAGTTTATTCCATGATCTCTTATTTTGAAAACAACAGTTTTTAGGGATGCTACTAAGGAGTTTGGGCCTTCCATAGAAAAGTTGTGGTAAGTGGGCCACTATATAACTTAGTCCGTTCATAGAACTTAGAATTGTTAGATGTGTTTATCAACAGTTAAAAAAGGCATGAGACAATTCCACCTAAATTTGCCTGTTCAGTATTCTTATTATACAGCATGATAATAATTCATGTTTTCACAACATATTCTGGTTTTTTTCTTAAAATTCTTGGAAGTGTCAAGTGCCTAAGCTAAGAAGTGACCTGTCAAATTACTCTCTCCCCATCGAATGTAGGGTGAAAAAGGAACTAACTGAGAACAAGATAAGGATCAGGATGGCTATTTGTACTGATTCTTTTTGAAGTTTCAATATATGGGGTGTGTAACAAGGTAGGTAGGAATTTTAAAACTTTTATAATTGCACCATTACAAAATTTATTATCAATCTGGTGTTAAGGCTGTATGTAAGTATCTAAGCAACACTTACCGTGTCTTCAGTTATAGACTTAGATAAACCTTGGGTTTGCATTATCTTATCTTGTTGAGAAAAAACAGTAGATGGAAAGAATTACCATTTTTAATCTGATCTGTCTCTGGCTGAAAGCAGAGATGAAGCAATGTGCAGAAAAAGCCCTGAAATATCTTTGAAGAACTAGTAATCGTTGAAGAACTTTATTCCTCATCTGAAAGCGTTCATGCTTGTAACATTGTCTTGTGTCTGGGACAACCAGCTCGGCAGAATAATAGATGTAAGTAGTTTAGATGCAGTGTTTAACTGATTCATCTACACTGCTTCCAGAATTCAGTAGCTATTTCTGCATCCTGCTATGCTGCTTGGAAAGAGAAGTTGTGAACTCATTCCTCTATATTTGTTGGAGAATCCAAACAGGACTTTTATTCCTCGTAGCCATAAGACCAAATCTGTATGTCAATGACCCAGACTTATTCGTAGGCAATAACACATAATGTTGCTAAAACCAACCAGTGAATTCCCTCAATTATTTAAAAAAGGGGGTAAATGTTATTTAAAGGGCAATTAACATTGTGAAGTAAAAGACTGAAAGAACTTGGAAAGTTGCAAAATGAGCCTTCATGCTTCTCTGTGTACTTTCATTAAGGTACAGATTTTAAGTGTGTGGTATTTAAGTTCATTGTTTCAGACTGTCTGGAGTTTATGTATCAAATTTAGAGATATTTAAAAAAAAAAGGAACAGTCTCAGAATAATGAGAAATAGGTAACTCATTGAAGATAGGTGAGGAAAGGGAAAAATAACTTTTAAAAAGAGAAGACTGATCAACTTATATATAATTTTCCACAAAATTCTGGAACAGATGAAAAAAACCTCCTACCATTCTGTGATTCTGTAACAACCTGATTTTAAACACATAGAAGGTATAGAATGGAGTAACATCCAACATATGAACAACAGTCAAACAAATTGTGTCAGTTGTGAACTCTTACTCCAAATCTTCAATGGAGAAGAAGGGTCTAGATATAGAATTAAGAACTCTGTCCCAGTTTTAGTAAGATCTTTGATATTAATTTCTGCAATAGTTTAATAAGAAATCAAAGCAAATGTTCTTAATTAAACTATTGTAGAATGGGTGCAAAATGGGCTTACTAACTCTACCTAAATGGTAATTTTCAGTGGTTTTGATGTGTTGAGTGAATATTTGTTGAGGCCTTCCAGTATTCAAGATTTTCAGTAGTGCCCTTCATGGTTGCCTTCAACACACAAAATTTGCAGTTGATGCCAACTCTAGACACTCATTGAAGAAAATAATTAGAATTCAAAATTCTATTTAGAAATAAAGGTCAAGGGCTGTTTGAGAGCCAAGTGGAAGTTATTGCACATACACAGGGATAATCAAATGCAGGATGGACAACCCACATAATACTGTAGAAAAAGCACTAACATTAAAGTGGACCTCAAGTTGAATGTTAGTCAACAAGATAATTTAAAAGGAGAGATTTGAGTGTGTTGGGATTGATTAGACTAAAGAAGAGAAGACTGAAGAGAGGGCATGTTAGGAGAAGAACTAACAGTGTAAGCTGCAGCAAGAAAGGTTCTGATTAGAAGTAAGGAAAACAGTTCTAATGGCAAGGAGGGTGAAGTGCTGGAACAGATTGCCTAATGATAGCTTCAAGCATCCATCAACGGATGAGACAAACATCTGTTAGGAATGACACGGTTATAACTGAGCTTGCTGTAGTGTGGGAGGAGGGCAAATGGGTAACCTCTGGAGTGATTTTATGTTTCTGTTATGACATTTTCCTGCAGAACGCTTGTTAAAAACAAGAGTTGCTAGTGGAGCACTAGGGATACCTGTCTTCTGCACACAAATTAGTTTTACTGCAGTGCATGTAATTGCATGAAGTAGAAACACTGTCACAGCTGTTCATTGTATTTAGCAGGTAGGTTTTTGAATTCATTCACTCAGTTGTCATTCGTGTTGTGCAGTGTGGGCTTGACCCAAGGGCCATCACCAGACAGACAGGGCACTGGGTACAGGCAGGCAACCAAAGTCTTCCTTGCTTTGCCACTGACTGGTTTTTTAACCCATCTTAAATCTCCCTTTTGGATTCTTTCCCATGTTTTGTTTGCAATATTATTTCCCTCCTACATAGAGTCGTAGGGTGCTTTGAGTTGGAAGGGACCTCAAAGATCATCTAGTACCAACCCCCTGCCGTGGAAAGGGACACCCTTCACTAGACCAGGTTGCCCAAAGCCTCATTCAACCAGGCTTTAAACACTTCCAGGGATGGGACTTCCACAACCTCTCTGAGCAACCTGTGCCAGTGCCTCACTACCCTCATAGTAAAGAATTTCTTCCTAACGTCTAACCTAAACCTACCCTCTTTCAGCTGATTGAAGGTGTTGCTTGATGTAAGCTCTGTTAAGAAGGGATTATGACACCGTATTACAGTGCTCGAGCTTAATTCAGTCTTCAGTATGCTACTGTAACACAAGTAATGAACCACAATAACAGACACTGAAGACCACAAGTCTTCCTGTTGACTCCAGTGGAAGTAATTGAATCAGGCCCTTAGTGAATGAAGAAGGGATCTTAAAAGAATATTCTTGGTCAGTAGTCACTCTGAATGTCTTCATGTCCTTGTGCCATCTTATTCTCCTGTTCTCATTTGCTTGTGTGAGCTGTCATCTTGCTGATTTGATGTGTCCCTGCTGCAGCATCTTGAAATACTGAATGCATGAAATATGCCTTTCATATGAGCATGCGTTCTAGTTTTGCTCAGACATGTCTGTGGTCAAAATCTGATATTCTCTGACTAGTCATAGAGTTCAGAGGCCACTCTTTAACTTATCTAGGACAGCATATTTTCCTAGAGAACTGGCTTGTATATGAAGTATACGGAGAAAGGAACATTTTAAAAATTATGTGTAACTCATACACAAATGCTGGGCTAAGAGCAGAAGTTATAGCATGTTACATTTGAGAATCTTTTCTTTTTTTTTACTTTTATTGTCATTTAAAAACAATATTTCTTTAAATTTTGCATAATATATTTTTTTCATTGCAGAAAAAAAATCAGAGTCTAGCTAATGGTGAGGCAGATTAAAAATAATTGTAACTAGGAACTGGGCCATGATTAAAATTGTTCAGCTGTTCGTTTTATTGTTTGTTCCCAAAACCTTAAATGCACTCTCTGAGAACAATAACAACAGTTAGCATGTAACTCCGTATGGGCCAGTTCATGCAGTCCTCTCTCAGTCCTTTCTTACTCCAGAAAAACTCCTGTTTAGAGGGCTTTGTAAGGAGTTAGAGGTTGGAACTATATGTTCTATCTATTTTGTAGTAGTAACATGGAAGATACCATGGAGGGAGAAGGAAAAAGCAGAAAGAAAGGAGAAATAAACTGAAGTGTACCCTACTGGCATTTTTTGATTGTGTCAGTATATAAAAAAACAGACTGTGATGTCCCCTTCAGATAATACCTGTATCTCAGTTAACCTCAGAGAAACAGATGGGATAATTGCTATTGGATTTGCTATGAGAGGGATGAAAGATTGGAGTGAGGGTTGTAGTGATAGGAACTATGAAAAAAACTATACAGGAAAATATGATGGCCACTTACAATCATAGAATGTGTTAGATTGGAAGGGACCTCTAGAGGTCATCTAGTCCAACCCCCCCTGCAGTAAGCAGGGACATTTTGCTAGGTCAGGTTGCTCAGAGCCTCATCAAGCCTGACCATGAATATCTTCAGGGATGGGGCCTCCACTGTGTCTCTGGGCAACCTGTTCCAGTGATCTACCACCCTCATATTGAATAATTTTTTCCTAATATCCAATCTAAATCCCTCCTTTTATAGTTCAAAACTGTTACTCCTTGTTCGATTGCTACGTGCCCTTGTGAACAGTTCTTCCCCAGCGTTCTTAGAGGCACCTTTCAGGCACTGGAAGGCTGTTATAAAGTCGCCCTGGACCTTTCTGTTCTCCAAGCTGAACAAGCCCAACTCTCTCAGCCTGTGTTCACAAGAGAGGTGCTTCAGACCTTTTATCATTTTTGTGGCCCTAGTGTGGTTGTGCTCCAACAGGTCTGTGTTCTTCTTGTGTGGAGGGCTCCAAAGCTGGACACTGTCCTGTAGGTAAGGTCTCACCAGAGCAGAGTATAGGGACAGAATCACCTCTCTTGATCTGCTGGCCAGACTTCTTTTGATGCAGCCCAGGATGTGGTTGGCCTTCTGGGCTGCAGATGTGCACTGGTGGCTCATGTCTAGATTTTCATCTATGAGTACTCCCAAGTCCTTTTCCTCACGGCTGCTTTCTAGCACATCATCTCCTAACCTGAATGGGTAACGGGGGTTGTCCTGAACCAGCTGCAGGACCCTGCACTTGGCTTTGTTGAACCTCATGAGATTCACCTGGACCCACTTCTTCAGTCTGTCCAGGTCCCTCTGGATGGCATCCTGTCCCTCTTGCACATTAACTTCACCACTCAGCTTGGTGTCATCATCAAATTTGCTGAGGGTACACTCAGTCCCACTGTCAATATCATTAATAAAGATATTAAACAGCACTGGTCCCAGCACAGACCCTTGAGGAAGAGCACTTGTCACCATCTTCCATCTGGACTTTGAATCATTGACCACCACCCTCTGGATGCCACCATCCAGCCAATTCCTTATCTACTGAGCAGTCCACCCATCAAATCCATATCTCTCCAGTTTAAGAGAGAAGGATGTTATGGGCATCATGTCAAAGGCCTTGCAGAAATCCAGGTAGATGACATCCGTAGCTCTTCCCTTGTCCACTGATGCAGCCACTCCATTGTAGAAAGCCACTAGATTGGTCAGGCAGGACTTGCCCCTAGTAAAGCCATGCTGGCTGTCTTGAATCACCTCCCTGTCTTCCATGTGCCTCAGCATAGCTTCTAGGAGGATCTGTTCCCTGATCTTCCTAGCACAGAGGTGAGGCTGACAGGGCAGTAGTTCCCGGCATCTTCCTTCCTACCCTTTTTAAAAATGGCTGTAATGTTTCCTCTCTTCCAGTCACTAGGGACTACACCTGACTGCCATGACTTTTCAAATATCATGAAGAGTGGCTTGGCAACTACATCAGCCAGTTCCTTCAGGGCTCTGGGATGCATCTCCTCAGGTCCTATGGACTTGTATACGTTTATGTTCCTCAGATGGTCATGAACCTTATCTTTGCTTACAGTGGGAGGGACTCTGTCTCCCCAGTCCCTGTCTTGTGGGCCATCAACTTGAGAGCAGTCAGGAGGGAGGTTGCCAGTAGAAGAGCACTTTGCTACAGTAAAACATAAACTGGTTTCATAGGTAAGAAATAGTATTTGTTCTTAGTTGATCTTAGCTGATGCATGGTAGGTGTCAGCTTCTTGAGGCAGTGGTTTAAACCTCCAAATTGGTTTGACCTCCTTGGACCTACAGAAGTCTGGCACTTCTATTATTAAAAATGGACTTTTCTCTTACACATATTTTGAAATCTTGGTCTGGGTTTCCACCTGCAGAACAGGCTTCTAAGACTGGTGATGAAATGTAGGGAATTGTAACATCTTGTGGCTGGGTTCAGAAGTGATGAGCTACACTTAGGGTAGGATTTTCAAAATTCCATTGCTTTTCAACAACACCAGAAGATGAAGTCTTTCAGGTACTTCTGTAAGTTATACCCAGAGAGCAAATTTATAGCTCTACAGTGCATATAAACACTATAGTTCACAGTGCCTTTCCACTATGAAACCTCTTATCACATCCTTAATATCTTGATTTCACTGAATTTCAGTTGGGTTACCTAGTGTGCACATTTGGGCCCTTTTATTACTTAATTTAGGAAGCGCTACTGTAAGCATAATTTGAACCTTTTCTCTTGGGAGAAGTACTGAAACCTCTTACATGTTTCAAGACGAGTAAAGATCTGGTGTCACTCACAGTAGGAGCCTCATTTAAAGCCCATTGATGTCAATGGAAACACTTCCCTTTGCCTCAGTGGGCTGTGGACCAGGAGCATGCAAGAATAACTGAACTAAGGATTCTGCTGACTGTATCATATAGTATGTGCTGTACAGTTTTACAAAAATAAATATGTTTACTTAGCCAAAATACTTAACGTTTAATTTTAAAAGCATAATATAAAAAGAATGGATTTTGCTTTACTGATGTTTTAAGCTTTAATTTAATGTAGCATACTGAAAAGGACACCAAATATTCTAGTTTTGTATCATTAGAACCAGATGGTCCATGAAAGACTTTTGGCTAAACTAGAGTAGGGAAAGCTTGTAAACTCTGGCTAGTCTGAAAATGTGCTCAAAAATTGCAATATCAGATGATATGCCCAGTTTTATAATATGAAATTCTTTGGCTGTTTTTCTGATGTCCTGGTAAGGTGTTATACAATTTAGGCAATTATAAGAATCTTTCTTGGATGCTACTGTCATTATTGTTCTGCTTTGGAATTAGTAAAACAACAAAATCGCCCTAATGCAGCAAAGTGGAGTATCCCAGAAAACATTACAGTGAAGAATTAATGAGGAAAAGAATTCCTATTACTTATTATTGGCATCATGTTTATATGATGGGTCAAAATTTGTTTGTCTCAAAAAATAAAAAAAAAGAGCAACAAAATACCCCAACTCAAAACCACATGACCTTCATTCTGGAAGAATGATAAATCTTTTCCCTTTACCGTAACAGTAGTGCTGTTGATCAAACATCCCTAGCTGACAGTGGCCAGACAGAATTATAGCTGATTAACTCCAGAATGCAATAATGAAGTAATAATGACCATCAAGAATGATACATGCAACTTAACTGTTAAAATTTACTTTGATATAATGTCTGCCATTGCAGTCCTGTGTCAGTCCTGCATCCCAAAAGATATCTTGCCAGCTACTACTTAGGCTATTTACTTGTGTAGTCTGAAGAGTGGAAGGAAGAGGCAGTTTCAGTGAGGTAGACAGGTAGGAATTGACACAAATTGCTCAAGAGAAATAGAGGTAACCTGAAATATATTGCCTATTGCTAATACAGATTGTGAGAAAAACAACTTCAATGGAGTTCAGCTATATTTAAGATCAGAGATAAGTTTTGTTGCCTTCTTTCCTGACTTATGTAACAGACTGTCAATTGCAACCATTAATCTGCAATTGAATTAGAGCATATAAAATGATCTTGATGACATTATATAATAGTCTCATACCTTGGGTATTAGGAATGGGTTTTCTAAACTTTTTCTTTCCCCCCACCCTGTGATTTCCTACTAATCCTTCTCAGGTGAGAACTTCTTGCCACTGCTGTATTAGTGGTTTCATTGTTCTAGCTAAAATGTTTGCATGCAGGATGCAGACAGGATCAGGTTCTCTGTGCAGGTATTTCTTAATTTCAGTACTGAAACATGATCTTGTTCTAAGTTTTACAATTTAAATCAAGCTGATTTCAGTGAGGATACTCACTGAATAAGGGCTGTAGTGGAAAGTCCTTTCAGGAATTTAAACTACCTTTTAACACGGTGATAAGAGGGCTACAGTAGGCAGCAGAAGTGCTTGATTCAGCAGCATTGTGTCTCTGAACTAGCCAAGGTTCAGTTATAACTTGTATATGACTTTTAGTTTCTTTCTCATGGCATACCCAAATCTCTGGTAGCTCTTCAATCCTGAATTCGTTTTGTTGCTTTCGCCACACCCCTCCTGCCCCAAGCAGATGTATACATAGGTGTATGTGTAAACACTCACTTTCATTCATGTGTCTTCTAGAGGTTGTGAATTTATATCAGTGATTTGCACAATAAAGTCAGGTGCCTACACACAGCCTTGTAAATATTGATATGGTGATATGTCCTTTTGTCTTCTGTAGTTTCACAGGAGGGTGCTGGCTTAGAATTTTTCTTTGCTTTTAATCTTTCTGGGCTCAGGACCTGCCTTTTCCTTTGAACAGTAACCTCTAGTGAATCAGGCTCCCAAGACTTCATCCATGATAACTGAAAATTTTCATATGTTAAGGAGTTTAAATGAAAAGTTTTATTGTCTTAACATGCTCAAACAGTTCCTTCCAGAATTAAAGATAAAATATACATATAAAAATAATTGTAAAGTCATGACTTCCACTTTTCTCTGTACAAAATTTTATATTATTTTATCTTTCCCTTATTAGGCATTAGAATTTATTTGGAAGATCCTTCTATCTTAGCAAAGCTTTTGAATAACTTAGGCTGTGCTTTATGTTTGTAAGGGAACTTGAAGCAAAAAAAACCTTTCTGTGACTCCTGAGAGCTGGAATTTTATCCCTGGCTTCTGTTCTTGCTGTAGAGATGAACGAGAGACATTCCAATCAAATGATCTATTACCCCAATATATCAGCTCAGTGTGTCAGGTCCCTCTAGTTCCAACTTAAACCCAGCCTTTACTCAACCCACTCTAAGCTATGTCTGTGACCCTGAAGTGTTCTCCTGCCCGTGTCCTGTGGAGTAGTCTGTGCATGGAGAGAGGCTGTTGGAAGCATGTCAGCTATTACCTGCTCTGAGTTAGTGTCTTGTACAAGGTAAGTCAGATGCTGCAGAATGCCAAATGCCCACGACTCTTCTTGGTAACAAGAGGTGACCATATATACTATACTGAGCTGTGTAGTTGTATTTGTTTTAATGGAGATACCAGAATATGAAGCATGTGGCTACATATTCGGAATTCTTCTGCTGTAAATGTAGAAGGCATTTTTTGAAAATATCTTAAAAGACATCTTGTAAAGTTTGTAGATATGTTTTTTTCTTATTCCCCATTCACTTTATAGCTCCCCTATGAAATATGAAGAGAACTAAAATTGTTGGATTGGCAAATTTGACAATTTTAAAAATAAACCATTCTTGCAAGAGAAGAGCAAATAATGTAATGATTTACTTCTGGCCCCTGTTTTGAAAATTTTCATTTTTCCTTTAGATCGTGAAAGAGATAAAACTGGTGCTATACAAACCTGTGCTTTGATTCTAGAGCTAGCAAATAAAACGTGTGGCAAATACTGAAACACCAAACAAAACTATTTGTTCTGAGAGTATAGGTTAGAGTCTAGGATGTAAAAAAGGGAAGAAGGATGTACAGTTTCTTCATAATGTTTGTTCTAAAGTTACCTTGCACATTAACTCACAGGGAGATTCTGTAGGTCTGCATACGAAGAAACAGTTTGTCATCATTTCAAATCAAATTAGAGAAATATCCATATGTCTGTCAAGCTGTTTGAATCCATTTAATACCAAGAGGTGAAAAAACCCACCCAAATCCATGGTAGTATTTTACCCTGGCTGACCTAGTTAAGGTATGGCTGGTATGTGCCTGAGGCCCCACATGAAGTAGTAGATGCAATATTCCTGTCAATGGGCCTCCATGATCACCCTTACAGCCAAAAGTCAATTTATTTCAAACTTAAGACCTAACATGGCCATACTAACCAGGAATTTCCAGGGTAATGTGCAGCAGAATTCTTTCTCTACTTTGTATTAGGTGACAAGGTGACACCATGCAGTGAATGCTAACTCAGATGTTGACTCTGAGTTGAAGAAGCTGTTGGAGAAAAACACAAAGAGGAGTTTTTGTGCTATTGCATTTGTTTGGCATTGGGAAGCTCAGTTCACATATTCAAGTCATAACTTCTAAGGGAAGAAGAGACCACAGTGAGTGCTCTCTGGCCCCGGTGTAACACAAAATTTTGAAGAATCATTACTGCTCCCCACATCTGTTAAGTGATCCTGTAGTAGCTCTTACTCCAGGGGATATGCACTGGATATGGACAGGATGGTTTTAACACGCATCAAGTCAGCCAGCCAGATGTTTTGAGGCACATAATATAATTATTGATATGAAAATCAAAACAAGGTACCCTATAAAGGCAGCCACTGTCAAATCATTATGGATGAGACCATCAGTTCTGTTGCTTTAACAAACCCTGTATTCATTATTGTAGCTCAGGGCATTTTTTTTCTTTGCCAGATTGGCTGTTCTCTTAATGAATATTGCAAACCATAACCCAAATTATATGCCTTAAACTGTCTTAATTTTTTATTTGCAATGAAGGGTTCAGGAGCTTGATTTGTGTCATGGCAAAGCATTTCCCATCGGAGGAAAGGGAGAAAGACATGCTGTGAAAGGGCTGCAGGATTCTGTGTAAACAAGCGGTAATTCAGTCCTCTGGTACTGTGTTTAGACTTCACCTTGGACTCTCCTGTGAGAGCCACCACAGGAGGTAGTGCTGACTTTGACAGTGTTTAGATAAAGACCAAAATGTTTCACCAGAAAGACTTAAGCGTTACCACTAGTACTGTATGTCAACTCTGTTAGTGTCATAAATGGAAGTTTTTTTGGGGAAGAAGAACTGAAAACATACTGAAATTTTGCTCCCAAGCTGATCAAGAATTGGACTTTTTTTTTTACTTCTCATCTCCTGTCCAGATAATAATGTCTTTTCCCTTTTGAAAGATTGTGAACTTTTGATTAAAAACCAAAGTAAACAGAAAAAAAACCCCCCACCAACACAAGAGAGCTGTCAAAACCAAATTTCTGTTAAAATCTACTAAGAAACAGGGATTTTTTTAGTGGAAAGATTTCTAATTTTCAATTTAAGTATATGTTTTATGCATATTTGACCAACTTTACAAAACAACCATGAAATTTTATTGACTGTCATCAATTGCAATATAAATAGAGATCCAACGCAACAATTCTGAAGAGGAATTTTAAAGACAAATTAATTATCTGAAGGTCCCCCTCTGTCTGCCCCGTAACATGCAGTAAACATAGTAAGTCCTGTGGCAACTGGGAGTAGTATGCAGACACCTGTTAACATCTGTTTTCTATATATCATTTACTGTCCAAGCATGACAACCTCATTGTCGTACTGACCTTAAACTGAAGTCATTCATGAAATAAGAACAATGAGTCACAGTAATTACTTGGATCAAACAAAGGACCAAGAACTCTTGGAGCTCTTCACCTTCAGGGCATGCTTTATAGCCCAGCTTCTTGAACAGATATCTAGGGAGAATTGGGAAGGGTTAGCCTCTATGAGATGGGGAGATGTTGTGCAATGGGATGTTCTTGCTGGCTGGTTCTTTTGTGTGGGTGGGGTTTTGTTGTTCTTTTTTTTTTATTGTTATGGATTGTGAGACGGGGAATTGTTTTTCCATTAAAAAAGACAAAACAACTGCTTTCAGTGTAGAGTGACCTTTTAGATTATGTGTATGAACCACAAACAAAAAGAACACAATTAAATGCTCCATGGGCAAGCATAGTGAGCTTGGCTTACCACTGTGTTACTCTGGTTCTGCACCAGATCAGTTCAACTAAACAAAAATGGAGCTTTAACACCTGTACTGTCTGATGGGAAGAAGTCTTATTCTGTCCCTCACCAGAATTCTGGTCTGCAGGGAACAAGCCCTCCTGATTGACTGTTGTTATGGTTTAACCCCAGATGGACACTAAGCCTCATGCAGCTGCTTGCTCACTTACCCCAGTGGGATGGTGGAGAGAACTGGAAGAATAAAAGTGAAAAAAATTGTGGGTTGAGATGAGGACAGTTTAATAGGTAAAACAAAAGCCACACACACAAGCAAAGCAAAGCCAGGACTTCATTCTGCACTTCCCAGAGGCACGTACGTGTTCAGCCATCCCCAGCAAAGCAGGGCTCCGTCATGCTTAATGGTGATTTCAGAAGACAAGTGCCATCCAAACACTCTCTGACCCCCCCTTTATATCCTGACATTATATGGTATGGGTTATCCTTTTGGGCAGTTGGGGTCAGCTGTCCCAGATGTGTCTTCTCCCAACATCTTGTGCATCCCCAACCTACTCACTGGTGGGATGATAAGTAGAAAATGCCCTGGCTCTGTGTAATTCAGCAGTTACAAAAACATCCCTGTGTCACCAACACTGTGTGCAGCACGAATCCAAACTGTGAAGAAAATTAACTCTATCCCAGCCAAAACCAGCACAACTGTGGAGAGAGGATTACTTTCCATGGGAATCCTTTTAATGGTTGTAATAGCTGAATGTCATGAAGAATCAAGACTATGAAGAAAAGCGTGGCCCAGAGTACTGAAATGGAGGATATATATTACATCGTATGTATATAATGTGATATATCCTGACATGACATGTTTCAAGAAGAATGTTCTGAAAAATTAGACTAAACAAAATGATCTGTGGAAGTTGCATTTCCTAGTTTACAATGACCTTCATAATAACAGAGAAGGTGTCAGCACTTTGACTCTTTTACAGAAAATACTTGCGTCTATGTCAGTTCTAGGAAATAGGCCGTCTAATGGGTAGTGGCTGACATAACACATATGTCACACTTATCCTTGTTAGGATGTTTTGAGGCTTTCCTTTGAGTAGCTCCCTACCACAGAAATAAATCATCTCCTCATAGAAAGCAGATGAACAACAACATGTGAAAAGAGGATTTATGTCTGTGGCTGCTTTTCTGCCTGCCTTAGGTGCCCTGGACTGTAGTTCGATAGTGCCTCCTAGAGGCACAGGCCATAGGTACGGAGCCAGGAAGCTGCAGTGTAGCCGGTACATTGGGGCAGCATGCAATGCCAACTGTGTATCTACCCGCACCTTGGCTGATTTCCTCCGCAGCTGTTGTGACTTGTGAGTATTTGATTCATCTCATGCAATGGCAATGCTCAGTAGTTGGCCTTTGAACCCGTGTAGACTTTGTGTTAATATGGAATAGTGCCTTATGGTTTCTGCCTTGCCTTCATTCCCTCATTGTAGATGCGACACTAACAGCTACACCTTCCAGGTGAAAAAGGAATCCTTGCTTTCCAGGAGATGGTGAATCTAGGTGAGAATTATGCAATTCTGTGAAGGTGAATCACAGAGCAGAGTACTGATTGGCAGACTTGACTACATTGTAAACACTTTTAATCTTCAGTCAAGATAACGGCTTGCAAAACACAGACTAATTTGTTTCTGATGACTGATTCCAGTAGGCTGTAGTCCTGAAAGCAGAGCGAATTGTACGCTGACTGTGCAAGCTGTGGTTATTCTCACAGTCTCTAGATGGATGGTTGTTCCAAGCCTTTTCACCTATCCTGACACCGAGTTGATTTCCAGTTGGCTGGTGGGTAGTATAGAAAAGAGCGTTGAACACAAATTTAATATAGAATAGAATAGAATAGAATAGGGTGAGTTTGGACATTTGCCCTGTCACTTGTTTTGGCACTTGGCTCCCAGAGGGTATGTTTTTGGTATTTGCATCACCAAGGCTTTTTTCTGTAACTTGCCTCATTCAGAGTGGATGGGACTAACATTATGTGACTTGCTATAGCCCCAGGAAGTCTGCGGTTTTGTAGAGACCATTAGACATTTCTGAGATGGGTTAAATCATTTCAGTGTGCTGCAAAGGTTTTCAAGTACTTTCTGAGAATGATGCATTTCTGACCAGAGAAGTTACCTTTTGAACGCATCCCTTCTTTTAACAGCTGCTTCCAGCATTGCTTCCCATCTACAGTCTTATTGTCCGTTTGCAGTCACATTGTTTCCCTGTCCCTGTTCAATGGTGAATCTAGGGAAGCAAATGTGTCTTCCATCAGTCTTCACTGTAACAAGTTTTTGTTCTTTCTGAACAGAAGCCAGTCATTCTGGATAATGGTACAATTAATTTGGCCTCCGAAGTTCATCATCCTCTTCCTGCTCATGCTTGTCTGATACTTGCTTCCTGTGTGTCTTGGTTCCTTGCTGCTCCTGCTGACTCCAGTTTCTGTTACAGCTCCTGTCACTTTTCCAGTTGTTATTTAGGGTTTGTCTGTCCAGAATCAGAAGAGGCACCTGCACCTTTATCAGGCAATGAAGCAGAAGCAAAGCCACTGTAACTGGATAGCTAAGTGTGTAATGGGTGGTAGCTGTAGCAATAATAAGGGATTCTCTACTTCCAGGTACAGGGTCAGAAAACATGTATTGAAGTGGCTTAGCTTGTTGCCTTGCTTGCCATCCTCCTGTATTGGGGTGAGAAGTGCAGTGTGTTTAACACTACAAGTTACTGTTAAATGGTGTTGAGGCATTTTAGCTTGGATTGTATAGGATTTTTTTTGGTGAAACATTTTAATGCAAATAAAGGTTTGACTGAGTAGAGTAGGCAGACTAGGTAGAAAGAAGTAGAGGAGCTCATGAACAGATTTCTGTGCCAAGACAGTATCTGATGGCAAAACCTTGATCCTAATGGAGACTTTGTGTCAGGGAACTAGTTCAGACTAGGTTCATGTGAATGTACAGGGCTTTTTTTTTTGTTCAGTGAAGCCATCAGTTATCACTGAGGATGAAAGGAAGACTAAACTAACCTCTGCACTGGATCAGAAAAAAAGCAATTTATTGATCACATCTGTTTAGCATCCAGTTCTTTGTACGGACAGACAGTGCTGTCTAGGAGATGGGAAAGCAAGGCTGTATACTGGGCAAAAATAGACCCCCAAATGCAGAATCTATTTAGGATTTATATCACTCTATTTATATGAGCAAACTCTAACCAATATCAGGAACGTGTACTGCACAAAACCATATGGGTTTGTAAGAAGATGTAGAAATCTTCTATATCTTCTGAAGATGTAGAAATCTGCCCTGACCGGGATTACAGCCCACTCCCAAGGGTGCTCCTCAAGCACTTGGGGCAATCTCAGGATTCCCCTGAAGTAGCTTGTTGTCCAATTTAATTTAGGAAAAGTCCTACCAACTGAACAATGAAATAAACTTCTTTTTCTACATTTGAATGTGTTGAAATTTCCTTCTTACAGGAAAATTTGAGACACGATGTTTTGGCTCCTGTTAAGAATGAAGAGTTGTTTGGAAGTGTGGAAATTTCCTCCCCACAGAATGGAATGTCCAACTTATCAACTATTGCAGGACTATGGTGCTCTCTGGTAATGGAGACTTTATGCCAGATCAGTACCTCAAGGACAAGGGAAAGACATCAAGTTACTCAAGCAGACCATCTTACAGCTTCTCTTACAGGCTTGGACTTCTTTGACACATGATTGTATTTTTAAAATTTTGGATTTCTTCCTTTCCTAAGACAAGGAGCATACAAAAATTATCTTCCTATGGAATCTCAAGTGGAAACAAGGTGGCTGAAATGCCTTCAAGTAGTGAGGTGAAGTCAGAATTATGCCCTAGTGTTGCACTGATCATCTCTAGTTTGCTTCTTCAGTAGATTTGATTAACTAATGTGTGTCATTTATTCTAGAATAGAAATGTGCTTCTCACTGTGAGTGTATTGGGTGTGGCTGAGATGGAGGTGATTTTTCCCATAGCAGCCCTCACAGTGCTGTGCTGTGTGTTGGTATCTAGCAAGATGCTGGTAGCACACCAGAGATTTGGCTATTACTGAGCAGTGCTGGCATAGCATCAAGTTTGTCTCTCCAGCATTCCTCTTCCATTCAGCAGTAGACTGGGAGTGGGCAAGATCTTGGGAGGCATCACAGCCTGGACAGCAGTAAGCAGCTGTGAGATAAGGGGAGGGAAGTGGTGGGCATTTGTTTTCTTTTAGAGTGTTGGTCTTCCAGACAAGCTGCTATGCATACTGAAGCCCTTCTTCCTGGGAAGTGGCTGGACATTGACTGCTGATAATAGAGAATAATAATAAAGTAGAGAATAATCTTTTGCTTTTTCTTTATTTCTGCATGCAGCGTTTTGCTTTTGCCATATAAACTGCTTTTATCCTGACCCACAAGTTTGGGGTTGCTTTTTCCATCTAATTTTTTCTCCTCCCTGTACTGCTGAGAGGAGTGATAGAGCAGCTTGGTGGACACCTGGCATCAAGCCCAGGTTAAACCACCACGGGCAGTTAAGATAATCTAAAGAACAATGATTTGTGTCACTTGAGACAGTGATCTGAACGGCATTGGCATCCCAAAAGCTTATTTTTTTTTACTCTCTGACATTGGACTGAGGGTGGCTTTTGAATGTGATTTTTGCTATGATGAAGTGTGTCTGAGGTTGGAACTGGCAAGTATAAGCTAACACCTATGAGACACCTGCAGCAACAGCTAAGTACAGTTGGAATACATTCCTTTATTGAGTTTGTGCACAAGGGAGTACAAGTGATGTAGTCACCCTTACTAGTTCTCCAACCATAGAATTTGCCATCATTTCTCCAAAATTCACAGCACTGATTTTGAAGAACTGTCCATTAAACCATTAGCAGGTGACTGACTCATCTTGTTTTTATTAGATTGCTTTTTACAATGCTTATGAAAAAAATCCATTGCAGATTTTCCATTTAGGAAGCCTTGTTGACATATTTCCTTCAAAGACAGTGCAATCACTTTCTTCTTCATATGTTGCTATAGTTTAACCCTGGCTGGCAACTAAGTCTTATGCTGCCAGTCATCCCCTTGCTGGGATGGGGGAGAGAATTAGAAGGGTAAAAGTGAGAAAACTCATGGGTAGAGATAAAGACAGTTTAATAGGTAAAGCAAAAGCCATTCACCAAGCAAAGCGAACCCAGGAATTCATTCCCCATTCCCCAGGGGCAGGCAGGTGTTCAGCCATCCCCAGGAAAGCAGGACTCCATCTACACATGACTTGGGAAGGCAAATGCCATCACTCTGAATGTCCCCCTCTTCCTTCTCCCCCGAGGTCTACATGCTGAGCATGACACCATATGGTGTGGGATATCCCTTTGGGCAGCTGTCCCAGCTGTGTCCCCTCCCTACTCCTTGTGCACCCCCAGCCTACTCACTAGTGGGGTGGGGTGAGGAGCAGCAAGGGCCTTGGCTCTGTGTAAGCCCTGCTCAGCAGTGACTGGAACATCCCTGTGTCACCAGCACTGTTTGCAGCACAAAACCAAACCACAGCCCTGTACCAGCCACTGTGAAGAAAATTACCTCTATACCAGCTGAAACCAGAACATAAGCCTTTATATGTCTGTTAAAAAATCAGTATCCACTATCAGTGTCAGACATGCCTGAGATTCCATCATTGACGCTGTTACCATTTTTAAAAAGGTGTAGAGTTAAGAAAGAGCGAAACAGCCTCAAATAAGATACAGCACATTTATGGTTATTGTCATGCACCTTTAGGAAGAATTTTGGGGTCTATTCATCTGTCTTTGTGATTAAGTGATGAAGCATGTCTGTGATCTGCTGGTACAGACTTGTTTTAGTTATCAGAATTTATGCAGATAAAGCTCTGTGTTTCAGAGGTAAGGCTTTGTGTTTATGAATATTTTTTCTGTGAACTGGTACTTTCCCATAATGAAACAGCTGGCTGACTGTACAGTTTTCTCAGTGTTAAACAAGATCATCGGTATCCAGGAAGATTTTCTCTGGAAGTTTTTCAGCACTGCAGGGATGGAGAGGTCCCTTGGAAACTCTTCCTGCTGATAGATAAGTGAGGCTGCTGAGAGCTCTTTGCCATGTGTTTTTGCAACTCCCATAATCTGTAAACCACACTTGTGTGGTCAAAGTATAGCTCACATGGAAAAGAGTGTTTGTGAGCTTGTGACTGGACCAGTTGCAGTTTTACAGAAGAAAACCAGTTTTATCTCTGTAATCCTTCTGTTGGCAGGCAGGACATGAAAAATGAAGGTAAGACACTGAATCTATTTATCGCTTAATTTTTGTCCATAAATTCTAACCTTGTGGTTATAAAGCCCAACAAAATCCAGTAATTCTCAAATGTAAACAAATAGAAAAATGATACTTCAGAGTGCAAGAGCTTATAAGTATCCAAACCCTAAATATGTTAACACAGCTGCATGTCATGTGGCCCACCACAGTTCTGACATAAAAATACGTGAAATGCTTGAAAATGTCAAGAATATTGCAGATTTCTGATGATCCCCTAATTGAACAAGAGCAATGCAACTGTTAAAAATCCAAATTGAATGAATGAAGAGTTGTGCTGAAATTACATAAACAGTCCTTTTCCTTAGCTGATGCTTAAAAGCTCCCACTACAGCCCTCCCACAGTAATGCTGTGCAAGCTTGAGATCTTGCAACTCTAGCTGAATGTATTACTCTGCCTGCGAGTGATCCAGCTGCATTGTCAGGAACTCATGTTCTTTTTGGGGTTTTGGGGAGGTGAGTGGGACACAGTTCAGTGAGGGGCAATGTCATCAGATGGCGCTGGACAAAAGCACGGAACAAGAAATATTATGGCTGTGCCAGTGTGGTATTGTAACTAGCACAATTGCTGTTGTTCATTACCCTGATAACTTCTCTGTCTTTATCCAGTATATTCTGAAGGTAGCTCAATGAGCAAAGCTGTTGTGATACCAGGGTGGTGGCTGAAGTCCTGCGCACTCCTGGTTTTGTAAGTGCTGCTGTATGCTCTGCTCTCAGCTGTGACAGGGTGCCTGTGGCAGGTAAAGCAGAGGTGAAAATACCAACTGCACGTGCACAGTTTGGAAATGAAACTTTGTCCTCAGCCAAGAAGATAACCCGTAAATCTTGAATGCCTAAAGTGAAGTGAAAGGCATGTTAAAAGTCACAAAAACATGGCAGAAAACAACAATTGCTAAGAGAAGTATTAGTGGAATTTACTCAGTCATAAATGTTATCTGCATGCCAGGCCTTCTTTCAAAGCCATAGGTGGGTTTTTTTCATTAAGTTACTGTTTAGCAATAAATCTAATACGCTTCTGCAAATAACTACTTGCCCCAGAGCAGTAGATGCAGCTTCAGCTATAATGGTAACTGCAGGAGATTATCAGTTAAGCCTGGACAAAAAAAGAGAACAAAGGAAATAAAAATGTCTTCAGTAACCTTAAAAAATTAATTTATTTCCATGTGATTTGATAAGCAATGTTTCAATGTATTAGTAATTTCAAACAAAAATAACACTACTTTTACTTTTTTCCCCCATCTATTTAATTCTCATCTCTGCTACTTATTAAAAATGGTTTAATCCAGTTCTCCAATTTTTAAAAGGTGTCTCATGAAAAAACCCTGTTTAATTCGTGAAATTTCAAACTCTTGTACTTCCAACCTATGACACTGAAAGCAAGGTGTCACCTCCTAGTTATTTGTTACTCTCAAAGAAAATATTGTCAGAATATATGGCTGTTAGTGCTGGCTTGTTCTTTTGCTGGGATTTGCAAATATTTTGAAATAGCAACCCAAATCTTAATCAGTATTTTTCAATTGTATTTTCTTCAGTAAGGAAGAAGAATGATAGGAAAAGACAGGCTCAGGTGATTTGCTGATGATCATTTTTCCTCTGTCTCTTCTGACACTCTGTTGGAGAGGGTGCAGAGGAGGCCACAAAGATGATTAGAGGACTGGAGCACCTCCCCTACGAAGAGAGGCTGGGGGAGCTGGGCTTGTTCAGTCTGGAGAAGAGAAGGCTGCAGGGGGACCTCATTGCAGCCTTCCAGTACCTGAAGGGAGCTTATAAACAGGAGGGGATTCAACTTTTTAAAAGGGTAGACAGTGGTAGGACAAGGGGGAATGGATTAAAACTAAAGGAAGACAGGTTTAGATTAGATATTAGGGGGAAGTTTTTTACAGAGAGAGTGGTGAGGTGCTGGAACAGGCTGCCTAGAGAGGTGGTGGATGCCCCATCCCTGGAAGTGTTCAAGGCCAGGTTGGATGGGGCCCTGGGCAACCTTGTGTAGATCCAGGCCTGAGGTTGGTGTCCCTGCCTGTGGCAGGGGGGTTGAAGCTCTGTGATCTTTGGAGTCCCTTGCAACCCATGCCATTCTATAATTCTATGATTCCATGATTCTATGACACTCAGAATATATAAAGTTTGTTGTGGAATTAAAATTTCAATGCGCTCAGAAACAATGTACCTACATCGTACATTGTTTCTTAAATTATGATCTGTATTGTTTGGGGTGGGGGCTGCTTTGACTCATCAAGTTATTCAGCAAGTGTGAGTGACTAGTATTACATGACTGTTCAGTAGTGTTTCCCTGTCACATTAGAAATCATTGCTTCTGGTAAATATTTTTATGATATGTTTTCCTACTGCTTGGTGTTATATTTACCAGACTTTCTGCATTGATAGACAACAGGATATTTGTGTTTGAAGAACGCTTCTCAAAGGTGTGTGTACATGCTCTAGTGCCCAGGACAATGAGAGGAAAAAATTGTAGTGTCAAAAAAAGTTCACTTCTGGCATTGAGCAAATTGTTTGGGGCAATTTGATCCTTATCTACCAGAAAATTTCATCTCAGAAAAATACTGGTGGTGATGGAAAGGAAGGAGACCTCACCAGCGGTGTGTTTCTCTCCTGCCTCCTCTCACGGGGTTAACCTGTTCGTCTGGAACGGGGATGCTATGGCTTAATTCTGTCCTCTGCTCTGGAGATTTAGATCCTGCTGTCCCCTTAGGACAGGACATGAGCAATTAGCAGCAGTGAAGTCTATCACAGTGCAATTCTCAGTTGCTCCTCTTTACACTTATTTGCTCCTGAAGAGCAGTCTGTGGGGCTGATGCCTTCTGTGCTAAGTAGAGTGTTTATCACCTGGCTTTGAAGATATTCTCAGTCTCAATGGTGGGAACTTAAGCGCTGCACGCAAAATTAACCACTTCCAACACAATGGGTGAGAAACTACCTCACAAGCCTCCAGTATATAGTCACACAAGCAAAGTCAGATCAGAGCTCAAACCCCTGCTCTGTCTGATAGAAGTTTGAATTTGGGTGCCTAACTCCCCATACGAATATCCTAGGAATTCCTCTTTACATCATTCAAAGACCGGAACTGATCCAATAAGCCACTTAATCAAACGACTTCAATAATACTTGAGAGTCAATGAGCAACAGAGTAAGACTATCCAACCTGATGCTAATGGGACCCAGTTTGGAAGCGAGAGCAAACCCTGTTATAGTCAACAGAGTGGGAAAGAAAATTCCTCAGTATAGGAAAGGAGTAAATTGTATGCAAAATGTCAGAAAGAACAATCCTTTTGCACAAAATTTATAAATACTGTCTTACATTTCCTTGCCTTTTATGTTCACATTTGCCAAATGTTTGCATTTTCCAAAAATGTTTCCTCTTGAGACATATGGAACATTTCATATTAAACAAATTAGAGTGTGCCAGATGGGGTGGTAGTGGTTTTGGTGTGTAAACCTGGAGAAATTGTGAATTCGATTTAATTTGAACGAACATTCTTTTTCAACTGTTTGGCTTGCCAACTGAACCAAAAAACCAGCTATTTGCAGAGCCCTAAGCCCTCCTTTGCAGTTGGATCCCTGCGTTTTACTAGGAAAATTGTAGCATAGTCCCGGTATCAATTCATCCATGGCACAGAGGCATCAAATGTGAATCCCACTAAAATTTCAGGTGGTCTGAAGGCTTTGGAAATGGGGGACTTCTAAAACAGGATTTAATTATGGCATCCGTAGTATATGTACTACTGAACTCTGCAAAGAGACATTGTTATTTCCACAGATTCCCTATGTCGTTTGCTTATCAAAAAGATACGCATCATTATGGGAAATATTAGGAAGAGGAGGGCTCTTAATTTGTGTGCATTGTTAGCTGGGAACAGAGAGATTCCTTTTTCTAACTTTTTCATTCCATGATGTAATGAGAACATTTTAAATCAGGACAAGCAAATTGCAAGTGCCAAGCTTTTTCCTAGATGCTGCTTATGATCAAACACACCCATCCAGGCTTTTAAATACCTCATAATTAAACATGCAAAAAATGGAGACTTAATTTGAACATGTAAATTAATCACATGTTATAACAATTGAAATTCATAACTGAGCATCCATTAGTGGACAACGCTGTTCCTCATTCTTTTGTTTGCATGTTTATAGTAATCACGCAATAGGATTTATGGTGCATGTCACCCTTTGAAAATTAATTCTTCATCAACTTAGGAGATGTGGTCCCATTTCTATTGTATAGCTTTGCTCTATAAAGGCAAATAATTGCAGATTAAGACCCAGATGTCTAAAGAGCAGCAGGAGTGACCATTATTTGATGTATGATGCACATCATGTCATTTCTGTGTCACTCCTCTAGGGGTTAAATGAGTTTCATGTTTTGGACATTCCAGGAAAATAATAAACAATGTAGCTCATGCAAAAGACATCTGCTGATTTTTTTTTTTTTTTTTTGTTAAATGGAAACCAAAGTTATTTAAAATGTGTTCTCAATTGCCAGCTAAGAAAATAAGTTTACATCAAATAAACCTTTATTCATACTGAAAAATTTAAATTTACCTTCTGTGGCAATTTAGAAAAAGCCCAATTTTACCCACACTGTCTATGTAGCAAGTAAATATCTCAATTGCTGTAGTGGTCTACATTAAACATAGATGGGTGAGAATGAGGTCAGTGGAGTGAATGCAAGCTGTACCCTAGAGCTAATGTGCATGCACATTACTTAAAAGATGTTTACCCGAGGGATGACTCTTGACTGTGTATTTCAGTGCACATACATGATACCCCATGAAGCTTTCAGAATAAGCATTTGTGAAAGAAGTGTCCATTTCATATTTGCATTTCCAACCAAACACCAGCAGCATTTCTACTGACAGGAGTAGAGTTTACTTGATTCTGCTGGGGTCAGAATTCACTGTAGAGGTTGGGCTCTTCATCATGCAATGTACAGCCTGGTCAGTAAAGCCTCTTCATTAATTTGGATCAGGCCTTGGAATTCCTTTCCATCAGCTACTGCTTATTCAGTAGACAATATTGCCTTGAGCTTTCTCACCCGTGCAAGAGAAGTTCTTCACAACTGATCCTCTTCTCTGGTTTTATTATATAAATCTAACTTGATCCTCAGCATCCTGCTTCTTAATGTGCTACACAGCTGTCTTGCACTCATGGCTTCATGCCATCTTCATGCTACACCTCCCAGAAGGTCAACCACTTCCACTCTGTTGTTTTGTTAATCCCTTTTAAATAACCACTTGTTTATAGAGCTACTTACAGGAAATGCCTCTCCAGTAATGCCTCTGAATCACAGCCTAAAATGTTGCCATATGCATCTTAAATTTAAAGAACCCTATTTTGCCCTAATCTGTGTAATAGCATCATGTCTACAGATATTGCAGTGAATTGTGATGAAAATAAGGACGAATTTTTTAAAGAAAGACCTGTCACCTTCTTTCACACAAAGTACTTATCTCTGATGGGAAGCACTTGGACATGCATCAGCACTTGAACTGATCAGGTATTAACCTGGGGCCTAGAGAATGGGGGGAGCTATGCTGGGGCAAAGTGTACCAAGTGTGAAGATAGGAAACTATTTATAAAAATGCAGCAAAATAGCTTTGTGATAATTAGTGGAAAAGAGGTCACAGCCTGTCTTTAAGTTCTACACAAGCCTCTTATTTATTATTGTGGCATGACAGCATATGGCTCTGAGTTTTTAGTGGACTAACACCATTTCTCAGTTGGTTTTGCTTTCTCTTTTCTCACAGTAAGATGCAACTTAAATTCCTAAACTCAAAACCCCCAAATATTCAACCCACAAGCCCCAGTGGTATTTTGAGTTTATGTATTCTTTAACCAAAGGCCTTTACATAACCAGATACTGGTACATTCTTTAGTGAAATTCTTGAAGCTTTGGGCTTAACCACTGCTTCTTGCAGTGATGTGCTAGAAAAAATGTCAAATATGTAGCTGTACTGGAGGGCTGTGCAGTAGAGGTATGTCCTTTTTCTCAAAGTGACAGATTGGTGTCAAGGTCTAGATTGAGGTAGGGTCCTGGCTGCAACTTGAACAGTCCCACAATGATGTCAGATTTTTGGCATCTATATTTAAAAATTTTTTGTTGTTGTCAGCATTACAGAGAAAACCAGAAGATTTGGCATGAATGAATCAGCTATGGAGATATCTGCAGGAGTAAGCAGAGAACTTTAAATTTTTGTAAATTGGGAGTTGCCTTATTCATTTTTTGTAAGTTATTAACTCTGAAAACTTTGTGCTGCCTGCAGCAGTGGGAGAAGTCCTTCAAACTGTGGGCAAAGAGACAATTTCTGAGAGACATAAAAGGAACAATACAGCAAAGTCCTTGTTGTAAGGAGAGATATAAAAGTGCTTAAAGAGGCTTGAGAGAGAAACACACAAAGGGTTTACAAGGCTGGAGTTAAACAAAGCTAAGTAGGACTTAGAAATGTACTTAGAAAAAATAATCCTGAAAAGGAAGAGAACAACCTCGCTTTCCACCCAGAATAAAAAAAGAAAGCTATTAAAATGTTCTTAAAGTATTTAGTTTCTTTTAATAACACTCATGATACATTGGGCAGTCCAATGTTGTTCAGTGTGTATTGGCAAAGCATAGTAATCTTTTGGATACTTAGTGTTCATCTAAGTGTGTTTCACATCTATGTGTGATAAACCTAATTTACTAGATATATGAGGTTAATCTACTCTAAAACACAGCAGCTGAATTTCAGATAAGAAACTAAAATGACGTAGTTGTCAGGCTTCTTTGCCCTTCGTTTATTTGTTGCATTTTTCTTTAACTGTGATGTTAAAAGGTCATTGTCAGCACCCTTTTACTGAAATATCTCTGAGACATGATTGCTTTTCTTCTAAATCATCTATATAATCTGTGTTGCTGTTCAGTTTACTATGGAAAACTACTGGGAACACCCAGAAATAAAATTAAAATTTGGGTCTTTCTTTCCCGTATCATGGACAGTCTTCTTGTTCAGATACTTTGAGTGGGAACATCATCAGGAAAGATAGAACTCAACAGCCAGAGTCTAATGCAGACTAATCTGGCACTGCTACCTTCATCAGTGGATCCTTAGTGGCCTTAGGCAGACAAAGTGCATGATTTTTCAATCTCAATTTCCCTTTCTGTAATATAGGGTGATGAGAATACTTTATTTCCTAAATATTTGTATTTGCTATAGAGAGATGAAATGGTATGGAAATAGCCTTCAAGAGGATTGATCGCTGAAGGAAGAGAGCTCAGGCAAGGGAGACACGGCGGTGGAGCCCTCTGAAAAGCGGCAACCCCCGAGCATTGATCCTCGAGGGCAAATAAAAGAAGGAGAGGAGAAAAGGAGAGACCCCGCGACGCACCCGGCGGCAGCCATTGCCTCTCGCTGTGACTGCACGTCGGCGTGACTCCTCGGGGGCGGAGCTTAGCGCGGCAGCGGCAATCCGACTCCCTACAAGAGGCGCCTCTGGGAGCGCCAGCGACCAGGACAGGCAAACAGGGCGTGGCGCGTCAGAAGGGCGTGGCGCGTCAGAAGGGCGTGGCGCGGCAGTTAGCGCAGCAGTTCGCGCAGGCAGGGCAAGCAGGCAGGGTGAGCCTTCCCTCCTAGCTCAGAGGGGAAATTGAGCGCACCAGCTCAGAGTACACAGGTTGAGCCAAGGACTCCCTGTTTCTTGTGTTCAGACATTTGGACCATGGTGTCCACCAGGCGGAGACCTTCCCCCTACAAATCTGGGGCAACCCCAATGAGGGATGTGCCTAAGGACACCTCGGTCCAGGTCACTGGCTGCAGGGAATGTTTGAGTCTGCTGCTGCCAAGCGAAAGTGGCAAGGGCCTCACCTGTGTGAGGTGTGAGCAGGTGGATGACCTCCTCTGCTTAGTTGCCAATCTTGAGGATGAGCTCGAAAGGCTGAAAGCCATTCGGGGAAGGGAGCTCAGCCTTGTTGTGGAGCTTAGGGAGGAGATAGATAGACTACGGACCATCAGAGAATGCGAGCGGGAGATAGACTGGTGGAGCAACTCTCTGCGAGAAAGGCGCAGAGATTGCACTTCCCAGACTAAGGGAGTATTGGGAGAAATGGCCCCTCTCTCTCACCATAGTCCAGCAGGGAGAGACAGCTTGAGAGGAGAGGAGGAATGGCAGCAGGTCTCAGCCCGGCGTTGCAGGCGACCCCCATCCCGACCTACCTCGGTTCCCCTAGTCCCTCTCTGTAACAGGTATGAAGCCCTGAAACCAGAGGGAGACGTGAGTGATGATGACATGGGAGCGCTGCCGTCAAGCTTGCCCAAGGTAAGGCAGACGGCTCCACGTTTGAAGACTGCTTCCTCCAGGAAAGAAAGGAGGGTGATAGTTGTGGGCGACTCTCTTCTGAGAGGAACAGAGGGCCCAATATGTCGGCCTGACCCTACCCATAGGGAGGTGTGTTGCCTTCCCGGGGCACGGATCAGGGATATTTCTAGAAAACTCCTCAGCCTTATCCGCCCCTCCGATTACTACCCTTTATTGGTAGTTCAGACTGGCAGTGATGGGTTTGCTGATAGAAGCCTGAGGATTATAAAAAATGATTTTAGGAGGCTGGGGAAGTTAGTCGATGGAGCGGGCATACAAGTTGTGTTTGCCAGTATTCCTTTGGTGGCAGGGGCAAACACTGAGATAAGCAGAAAAGGCCATCTTATAAATGCATGGCTGAGAGGCTGGTGCAAACACAAAAATTTTGGATTCTTTGATCACGGGGCGGTCTACTCGGCACCTGGCCTGAGGACAGCTGATGGGAATTGCCTGTCTCCGAAAGGGAAACGGATACTTGCCCAGGAGCTGGCAGGACTTGTAGAAAGGGCTTTAAACTAGATAGGAAGGGGGAAGGGGATAAAGCCAGGTCTGCTAGAGATCGGCCTGGGGAAGTGGTATTGGGATTAGGAGAGAGGCAAGGGGCTCAGCTGAGGTGCGTCTACACTAACGCACGCAGCATGGGCAACAAGCAAGAAGAGTTGGAAGCCATAATGCGGCAGGCAAACTATGACCTGGTTGCCATAACAGAAACATGGTGGGATTGCTCCCATGACTGGAGTGCTGCAATGGATGGCTACAAACTCTTCAGGAGAGACAGGCAAGGAAAGAGGGGTGGTGGTGTGGCTCTATACGTTAGGGAATCCTTTTCTGCCACTGAGATTGTGACTAGGGATGATAACATTGAATCCCTATGGGTAAAGATCAGAGGAAGGGCTGACAAGGCAGACATCCTGGTGGGCGTCTGTTATAGACCGCCAAACCAGGATGAAGAGACAGATGAGGTGTTCTACAAGCAGCTGGCACGAGCTGCACGGTCATCAGCCCTTGTGCTCATGGGGGACTTCAACTTCCCTGACATATGCTGGGAGTACAGCACAGCACAGAAGAAGCAGTCTAGGAGGTTTTTGGAGTGCACAGAGGATGCATTCCTGATGCAGCTGGTCAGAGAGCCCACAAGAGGAACTGCCCCGCTAGACCTGCTGTTTGTGAACAGGGAAGGTCTGGTAGGAGATGTGAAGGTTGGGGGCTGCCTTGGACAGAGTGACCATGAAATGATACATTTCTCAATTCATGGTGGAGCTTGGAGGGGGAATAGTAAAACTGCTACCTTGGACTTTCAGAGGGCAGACTTTGATTTGTTCAAGAGACTGGTAGGGGGAGTCCCTTGGCATTCAGTCTTAGCGAACAAAGGGGTACAAGAGAGCTGGTTGCTCTTCAAGAAGGAAGTCTTAAGGGCGCAGGAGCAGGCAGTCCCCCTGAGCCGCAAAATGAGCCGGCGGGGAAGAAGACCAGCGTGGATGAATAGGGAGTTACTCTTGAGGCTCCGTGAGAAAAAGAGAATCTACCGCCTGTGGAAGGAGGGACGGGTAACTGAGAATGAATTCAAGGAAGTTGTCAGGATGTGTAGAGGTGAAATCAGAAAGGCAAAAGCCCAGCTTGAATTTAACCTGGCCGCTGGGGTGAAAAAGAATAATAAACTCTTTTATAAGTACATTAACAGTAAGAGGAGGACAAAGGAGAATATCCACTCTTTACTGGATGAGGCTGGGAATGTGATCACTGAGGATAAGGAAAAGGCGGAGGTTCTGAATGCCTTCTTTACGTCTGTCTTTAAAGGTCAAACAGATCCTCAGGGTACCCTTCTCTCTGACCTGGTAGTCTCAGCTGGGGAGCATGCTAACTCCCCTGTGATTCTGGAAGAAACAGTCAGAGACTTCCTACTCCAACTGGACTGCCACAAGTCCATGGGGCTGGATGAGATCCACCCGAGAGTGCTGAGGGAACTGGCAGAGGTGGTAGCCGAGCCGCTTTCCATTATCTATCAGTCCTCCTTGCTGACTGGTGAGGTCCCAGAAGACTGGAGGCTTGCCAATGTGACTCCCATTTACAAGAAAGGTTGTAAGGAGGATCCGGGGAACTACAGGCCTGTTAGCCTGACCTCGGTTCCAGGGAAGGTTATGGAACAGATAGTCTTGAGGGAGATCATGCGGTATGTGCGGGATGGCCGGGGGATCAGGCCTAGCCAGCATGGGTTCATGAAGGGCAGGTCCTGTTTGACCAACCTGATCTCCTTCTATGATCTAGTGACCCATCTGCTGGATGAGGGAAAGGCTGTTGATGTGGTCTACGTAGACTTCAGCAAAGCCTTTGACACTGTCTCCCACAGTATTCTCCTGCAGAAGCTGGCAGCCCGTGGCTTGGATGGGTACACCCTCGGCTGGGTAAGGAGCTGGCTGGAGGGCCGGGCTCAGAGAGTGGTAGTAAATGGAGTTAAATCCAGCTGGTGACCGGTCACGAGTGGTGTTCCCCAGGGGTCGGTGCTGGGGCCTGTCCTCTTCAATATCTTTATTGATGACCTAGATGAGGGCATTGAGTGCACCCTCAGTAAGTTTGCAGATGACACTAAATTGGCTGGGAGTGTGGATCTGCCAGGGGGTAGCGAGGCCCTACAGAGGGATCTGGACAGGCTGGAGAGCTGGGCTGAAGCCAATGGCATGAGGTTCAACAAGAGCAAATGCTGAGTCCTGCACTTTGGCCACAACAACCCCAGGCAGCGCTATAGGCTTGGGGCGGAGTGGCTGGAGGACTGTGTGGAGGAAATGGACCTGGGGGTACTGATTGATGCACGGCTGAACATGAGCCGACAGTGTGCGCGGGTGGCCAAGAAGGCCAACGGCATCCTGGCTTGCATCAAAAATAGTGTTACTAGTAGGAGCAGGGAGGTAATTGTCCCCCTGTACTCAGCACTTGTGAGGCCGCATCTCGAGTACTGTGTTCAGTTTTGGGCCCCTCACTACAGGAAAGACATTGAGGCTCTGGAACGTGTTCAGAGGAGGGCTACTAAGCTGGTGAGGGGTCTGGAACACAGGCCTTACGAGGAGCGTCTGAGGAAGCTGGGATTGTTCAGCCTGGAGAAGAGGAGGCTTAGGGGAGACCTTATAGCTCTCTATAACTTCCTGAAGGGAGGTTGTAGTGAGCTGGGGGTCGGCCTCTTCTCCCGTGTAGGCAGTGACAGAACTAGAGGGAATGGTAGCAAGCTGCGCCAGGGGAGATTCAGGCTCGACATTAGGAAGCACTACTTCTCAGAAAGGGTAGTCAGGCACTGGAATGCACTGCCCAGGGAGGTGGTGGAGTCACCGGCCCTGGGGGTGTTCAAGGAAAGACTGGATGTTGTATTGAGGGATATGGTTTAGTGGGAGCTAGTAGTAATAGGTGAATGGTTGGACTGGATGATCTTCTAGGTCTTTTCCAACCTTGATAATTCTGTGATTCTGTGATTCTGTGATTGTGCAAAATCAGAGCATACCCGTCATTCATCAATTAATTGCTCCACTTTTTTTTTTTTTATGAAGGGACTCAGTTCATAATTGAAGAGACCAAAACATGTAAAGGTTGGATTCATATTCTGGAGAGTATTCTGAATTTCAAGAAAACTACCTCCCCCCCCCACTGTTTCATTATGAGAAATATTCTAAAGGCTTTCCAAAAGTTTTGTCTTTATGCAGAACCACAGTCTGTTTATTTCTTCATGCCAAAGATGAGGTTTGGCACAGGATTGTCCCATACCCTTGCCAAAAGTTCTCCTAAGAGCACACTCAGTTAGTTTATATTACTACTTTTGAAAAAGGAAACATTAAAGAAACCATATTTTTAATACAGTATAAAGGTCCTCTGAAGGCTGAAAAAGCCTCCCTCTGGCCCCTCCTCACTGCAAAGGGATAGGGGAAGTGATGGAAAAAGGAGTCCTACAGTCAAAGAGCTGCCTCTGTGTGAGGCCTATGAGCTAGGACAGCTTTGCTCCTCATTTCCCTGCAGACTGTTTTCAAAAATTGTTTCTAAGTCTGGTTGCCCAAGTTGAGGCAACCATGGCTTCATTTTCAGCAAGTCTGGGCATTCTTAGCACCTGTTGATTTTACTGAGAGTGTTCAAGGGAGAAGGACTGGCTTTCTGCCAGTCTCCTAAATTACTGCAAGTGCATAGACTACCTGGTGCCTTGTCCTGTCCCTCTCTATCTGCAACTCTACAAGCACTACTGCATCCCCTCTGCAGCTTCTATGAAAGCTATTTGTATCCATCCATCCGTCCATCCATCCATCCATCTATCCAAACCTAGATTATATTTTTAGAAACTGAAGCAAGATGTTAAAGTCTTCATGCAGCTGAATATGTTTCTTCTCCTGGAGTTGTCCATTCAGGCCATTATCTGTGGACTGCATGGATTGGGGTAGCTGGCTGTCAGGCAGACATCAGATAAAACATGGAAGACTCTTTTTTGCATTTGAATTCCCTACACTAAAATAGCATCTGAAATTTCTGCATGTAATTTTCAAATACACTTTGGGTTTTTTATTTTTTTTTAAAATGAAACTGACACATCCAGAATTTCTTGTTCAGCCACAATGCTTTTTCCTCTTAGGTATCAGTCCAAAGAATTTCCATTAAGTGCCTGAATACCTAAGTGCTAGGGATGCATATGCAAAATCTGCAAATTAAACATGAGTCTCCAGTCTTACAATCCACAGGGTTTTTTTCTATAAGCTTATTTGTCTTTGAGATCCATCAGAGTTGCACTAATGTGGATCAAGGTCCAGAGTCAGGGTCTTTAAGAGTTTCTAGTGAAAGTTATCATTTGAGTTACAAAAGATTTGTACTATGATATGAAAATGAAACCACGCTGGAAGTTCTTAAAGTACTCAAATAGGGAGTTATTTTATAATCTGAAATTGTCTTCAACACTGGTATTTTTGAGAGAATAAACATGAAAAGCTTCAGTGTGTAGATCCTCCTGTCATAATTTCATACTGATACGCAGATTGAAGTCCTTGAAGAACTTCATCCATTTTTCTGCTGTGAACAGATATTTTGTTTAGCTAACCTGCTGGAAGATTTAAAAGGTAATCAACATGTTCTGTAGACTAAAAGAGTGGGGTCTGTTTGTTTGTACATTCTGACCTCCTGCATATTAAAGGCCAAGGAGTATTGCTCTCTCACATCATCCTTGGTCCCAAATCCTTCAATGTTTGATTGAAGTGTTACCTGTAAATGTAAATTTATGAGCACAATTTCTTTTCTACTGTTGTTCATTTTGAAAAACTGATTCCCTGAGCTCAGAATGAATAAAGTCTCATTTCCTATGGCACTGAATTCTCTGGTTTTCTAACAAGGCACAAGCTCCAATTGGAGCTTTTCCAGTGGCTAGGAAATTCCTGACAGCTCAATACTAGCGGATTCTCTGAAGCCTAGTAGGTTATGTCCACACTGAAGCCTTTCATTTATTTGGAGCACTATTAAGGCCATCCTATTCACCCATCCAACTATTTTCTGCATCGTGTTAAGAATTTAATTGTTTTTGAGGTGCCTTATTTTATCAGCATAGAATTTGGAATTAATTATGTTTAGAGATGTCTGCTTTTATCAGATGTGATTGTAACTGATGATTGTGTTTTTCAAAATTATAGAAGGGGTAATATGCATGTGACCACTCATGCAGGCAAAGATTGACTGCATAAGATTTGTTTCCCTAGGAAATCTGGCACCTGTACTGCCAGAGATATCTGAACCCCTGTGGATTTTTATTGTTCTATTCTTACTGTTTATTAGAGGAGGAGAGATAAGTGAGTTTCAGCAGATGGAAAACACCATTCCCAGAAATTATCAGCAATGACCAATGGACTAATTTCTTTCTGAAATCCTGCCCATTTCTGGGGTTCCTTTATATCATGGTAGGTCATTAAAAAATATATTTAAAATCTACTGCCCTGCTAGATTGGATATGAGAGTTAGTAAATAGTTTAATTTTTGTCATATTTTTAAAGTACTTTGTCATGTCAACAGCAAACAGGCCGGATGCAAGTGAAACATTGAGGCTCTATTTGCTTTTGCTTCTGTTTGTATTTGCTATATCTGAAGATGCTCCTAGATTTTGTTACAATAATACTTTCATTTAGAAATTTGGACCTCCTCTGATGTGAGCCCCAAACATTTCCATTTCTAAGTGCAAAAAGTTGATCCCTATGTAATTATAAAGCTGTGCCAGGTTTTAACCACACTACCTTACCTACCCTAGTCCTTTGGAAATGTTTTACTTGCAACAACTTTATATACCAAACATGTTTGTTTAATAAAAATGTTGTTATGATAACTATAAACAACATATTTTTTATATGACTAATGTTTTCATGATGTTGCTTTCATTTTCACAGGTCACTGCTTCCTTTTCCAGCCTCACAAACAGTTTTCTCAATCATCTTGGGCACCGAGTTGGTGCCTCAGCACTTGGATCTGTGTCCTATGATCTGATCTTCTTTTCAGAGTGTTCTCTCATTTGTCCCTGTCCATGTACTGTTTTTCTGACACTTTTTTTTTTCTTGTGCCACTTTATGACAGCTTTTCTCCATGATGTGCTGTTAAAAGAGGTGAGATATCTGGAAAAAAGTTAGACAGCATGAAAAAAAAAGAAGCAGCTGACCAATAAACTACCTAGAAAGTAAGTAATTTTTCTTTTTCTAATTTCTTATGTGTGTGAGTGTTCTATCTTAAAATCTACGTTCATGACTTTATTTACAACATAGGGCATATTTTGTAAATGAGCTGAAACACTCTATCAAATTGTAATTATTCATGAATACTCTCTCTTTATTGTTAATGATATGCATCGCAGTAACAGCTTGATATACTGATTGTAAGAATAAAGTTCATCTGAGGTAACGGAGTTTATTCCTTTCTCAGGCATCCAGCCTGGATCTCAGCTTGCAAAGTAAGTACCTCTCCACATCTCATTACCAAAATAGCAACCTTCTTAATCCTTTGCTGTGAAGAACAAAGGTTCGATTCAGTCTCTGGAGCAGAAATAGGATCTTATTAATGCACTGGCAACTACAGTGTTGTTATTTTTGTTAGAAAAGGGAGAAACAGGAATTTGCTGATATATGTTAGATTAAGGGCTGTTATTGTGTAGAGATTAATCGGATTGTTAGTTGGGCCTTTCCAATGGCAGTTGAAAATCTACAAAATATCTTGCCATTTAATATTCTGGATGAGTTCAGGAGCTTAGGAGCTCCTTCGTGGAATTTCACTTCTATTTGTTCTGGAAGAATCACTCAGGGTTAAATAGTGTCTTGCTTACTGTGCACGTGGTGGAACTAGGAGGAATGTTCTTCTGTCACTCTTGCCTGGCTTGCTGGTCTTCCTGGGCCCAATCCACTTGCCATCCAGTGGATCAGAGCTGAGACCCGAGGCACCATCAAGGTAACTAGTGCTCAGCTTTTGCGAGGCACTGATTCAGAAGAGTTCTGTGCATTAGCTGAGTGTCCAGGCTTGAACATGTCCTAACTGATATATGAATTCACAGTTTGAAGTTTTAGAGCTCTGATGATGTTTTATAGAGTCTTTTCTTTATTTTGAAAGATTTGCTGTCAAGTAGCATTGGGCTGCAGTGAACTGTGGAATTTGGGATCCCTGTGGAGTAGGCTCTCTGTGCCTCTGGCAGCTTGTCAGGATAAAGTTGAAATTAGGATTGCAGAGAAGAGCCAGAGGAATTCCACTTGGTGAATTAAATGTTATTGAGCTTGAGGACCTGGAAAAGGGTGAGGGAAGGATCTGGGTGAACTCCCAAATTGGTATGAATGACTGGCATAGAAGGTATTGCTTAGAGCAAAAATAAATGCAATGTAACTGATCTGTTGAGACCAGCAAACTGTTTCTGGAAATGACTGGTGCTAGATAATTCTTAGTGATAGGCAAATGCCATACTCGAAAATACGTGTGGTCCATTGTGCAATTCTATGTGGGTGTGGATCTGTGCAGGTTATTGGCCTATACCCTCTGGCACAAAATGTGTTTGCATAAGTCTTAGCATGTAGAACTTTGGGTGTTTATCTTCATGTGTATGTGAAAGGTTCAGGGTTAAGCGAGGGAGAGCTATCCCAGAAACTGAGGTCAGCAGAAGTGTTCTGGATAACTGTTCCCAGGCCTGCGTACTGTCACAGAAAATGAAGACCACTAAGATGGCATTTGCAGTAGACCTCAGTTCTCTGTTTCTGTTCCTAATGGTCAGGACAAACCCTTTGTTTGGCCTCCAGGAGATAGGACAAAGATATGTCTGTCAATGGAGTATGTCGGCTGAGACTTGTGGCTTGAGTGTGTGGACTTTTGTTTGTCAGTTGGAAGAGATTTCTTAGCATAGTCTAAGGCAATTATGTTGTATTAATTGCTATTTTATCCTTATTGTATATGTCTCCAGAAGGCTTTAAGTATCAAGTTTTGATAGAACAAGAATGTTTCTAGTGCCAGTAGGAAATTTGGGCCCACGCCTGATCTCTGTTATATCACTGTAAAGCTGGGATAATTGTATTGACTTCTGAGTGACAGTGGTAGAGCTAGAGTAGGACTGGACCTGAGAGAGGAAGCTGTGAGTGTGCGTGTGTGTGCCTTGGGCAGTGAAACAGCCCTCTGAAGAAGCAGCTCATGTACTGCTCCCATTTCCTCCTGATGGTTTCCAGCTGTCCTCTTATCCCTGGCATACAAAAGGACATTAATTAGCTTCAGCTTATGAAAATAAGTGACAGGCAGTATGTGTTACCTTATAGTGCTGCACATAAACAATATGCTACTTACAACAAACTGTGATCACAGATGCTGAGTGACATCATGGTTATTAAACCAGGGGCTGAGTAAAGAGAAAGTTCTTTTGGCAAAGTGCTCATAGGCTAGATAGGTTTTCAGACTGTGCAATAGAGGAAGAAACGCTCATGCACAGGAGATGAGAGTGTATTGCACCTGGACCGCAATGAGTGTCACAAACTTTATGCTTGGAATCTCAGAAGTGATTCTGTGACTGAGATGGAGAAAGGAAAGAGCTAAATTGGACAGTAAGGGAAGAAGACAGCATTGCTATTTTCCCCAACCTGAAAGCACGTGTTTGTAGGATATTGAGAGTTTTCAGTGTTTCATTTTTACATTTCTTGTACATTTTTTGTTTATAGACCCCAGATGGGTTCCTTAGAGAATATGAAGAATAAGTAGATAAAAAACATACTTGAGGAGTTTGCACACCTAGATTTTCCCACCTCTTAGTATACTGTCACCATGCAAAGCGGAATGAGTGATATTTATATGCTGCTGTAGCAAGACCTCATACTACCTTGTTGCCCAGTTTGGTAGGAAAGTGTTATCAGAAACTGACTGAAATGAAAAGATGCAGAAAAAAACCAGATTAAAGCAGTCATGGAAATCACAATGTTTTAACAACATTTCTGGCCCCAAAGGCTAGAAAGATTTTAATGAATTGGATGAGCTGCTACAGGCTCTGTCTAAAGGAAATGTAAACTCATATTTAAATGAATATTAGAGACTTAGTTGACAAGGTTATTCAAAAGTTGGAATATGTGTGGAGTCTACAGTCATGATGGAAGCGTTACTGTGCAGAGAAGAAGGTGGGGTTGGTGCTGCCCAACTAGAACTGTCATATAAGGCTGGAGAAATTATCCCTATGCTTTAAATGTATGAACTACAGATACTAGTGTGGACAATAATGAATCTGGACAAATATACTACTGAAACTCCAATGTTTGATTACTGGGATTATTTGGTAAATGAATGGCCTATTGAGGTCATCAAACAACAAAAGTAGATTAATTGTGGTTTAAATGTCAAATAGATTTTTTTGATTGTTTGTTTAGATCATATAATGTAACTGAAGATCTGCTATGACAGGGGAACTTTTTCCTCAATGTGTGTGGACTGTGGAGGAGAAAACAGAGAAGAAAGCAGAAAACTTGTTTGGAAGGCTAGGACACTCTTGGCTTGTATGAATTTTATCCGTTTTACACTTAACTCGATGCAAGCTGAGATCAGAAGTGCTGCAGATCTTCAAACAGGTAGATTCCACTTAATTTAGTGCTATCCACTAGCTATCCATTAGGTGGAGATGGCAGACAGACTTCCTCTTAGATGTTTTGCTATAAAAATAGTAGCCCAAGATCTAGAAAAGTAACTAGAGAACCTGGTGTAACTGCACAGGAGGCTGGGCTTGGAGATGAAAGTGGACAAGATTCAGAAGAAAAACAGTATTTAGTTCTCACTTGTGTTTTTTTTTTACTGTAGGAACACAGAGCAGTAAGATTTGTGTGCATCGTAGAAACTTTAATGCTACCAAAGCAGTTGATGTTTATCTCATGTCTAAGAGTGATGCAGCTGTAGGAAATCTCATGTGTTGGCTGATTGCCATGACCTTAACCTGAGGGCTTTCAGGCTGCAATGCTGAATTTAAATCTATCTACCTTATCTTCTCAGTAATACTTTATGAGGTGCTCCTTACAGAAAGGAGCTGGAGGAACTTATGTTGGCTTCATATTTTCATGGGGAAGTGAATCCTGAAGGAACAAGTGTCTCTGAGCAGGAGAGCACTCAGCCTTCTTAGTGGAGCAGGACTCCATGTGAAGTTGGGAAAGTGTCAGTGAGGAAGAGTTTTGGTCCAAAAAGTAAGGAATAATCTTATCAGTTCAGAAACCAAAGGAATATACCAAGCATGGAATATACCATGCTTTGAAAGGCTTTCAAACTAGTGAGCAAGGCCAGCCTTTACTGGACTGTGGGAATATTACACAAGATCCATCCTGCATTTCTACTCCTAACTGCTTGAGTCACTGAAGGTATGTCTACTTATAGTTTGGCAGGCAGATATGAACTTACCCTGTCCATGCTCCAAGTTGTCTGGGTGAAAGCTGGCTCTGAATGGGAAGCTGTGTAGCCATCATTAGCATGTGACTGAGTCTGAACTAGTAAGTCCTGCTGGGAAGTAT
Organism: Porphyrio hochstetteri; assembly: GCA_020800305.1. Taxonomy (NCBI): domain Eukaryota; kingdom Metazoa; phylum Chordata; class Aves; order Gruiformes; family Rallidae; genus Porphyrio; species Porphyrio hochstetteri. The sequence goes on along the minus strand of CM036908.1, from coordinate 58,938,297 downwards.
GTATTAGTTTGGGTTCAGCATTACAGGGCTGCAGTTACATGACTTTAGGATTAGAAATAGCTTCTATCTGAGCATCTTGGAGCACTTGCAGAAAGAATTGCATCTGCTTGCAAATGTGCCATGGAAGCACTCTGAAAATATTAAAAGGGTTAGGCAGACATGGTGATCTGGAAAAATGGCACCCAAAAGGCTGCCCATTCTTTAAAAAAAGTCTCAAGTAAGAATCCAGTGCCAAGCACCAGCTTTAACAATGTGCTTTCAGATGCTTTCTGTCAGGTCTGAGGCTTGATGTGCTCTAATGTTAGGGGGAAAGACTTAAAACCATATGTTTGAATAGAAACCAAACTGGTTAGTGGGAAGGATTAGCCATGACAGATGAGCACCTTGCAGTAGTATCTGCCTGAATGTTACTCCCTATTCAGCCCCACACAAACCACTGTCTCCCTTGTATACAATGAATGGAAAGTGCTAATAATAGTTTGTTTATCTTGTATCCTAAACTCCTACATTGCTTAGGTGCTTTTGAAGATGTTCTCTTTCAAATTACTTTCTGTAATTCATTTCCATGCCTCTGATTTTCAGAAAAAACCTCACTATTTCTAAAAAAAAATTCATGGGCATTTAAACAATTATTTTGTCCTTAGCCTCAGGAGTCCATTAACTGCTATGTTCTTGAAGCAAATTAAAACAATGCATTGTGTAGGATATAAAACTATTCCTAACTGTGGCAGTGGATCACTGCAGTCATTAGATTAATACCAACTATTATCATCCAGGATGCTCATCTGGTTTTACTGAGCTTTGTTAATGAAATGGAAATGTATGATTAAAGTCATCCTCTCTGTCTCTCTAAAGTTGTGCCTGTGAATGAGTCACTGTTTTACAAATGGGTGTTGCCAGACGCTGATATTGAATACGGCTCCAGCCGTCAGAGCTCTGGGTCCAGCACTGCATTCTTGGAGTCAAGACTGGAACACTGAAATTCCCATTGAAATCTGTGGGAATTCTGCATGGCCAAAGCCCAGCTACCTTTATGGCTGGCTGTGGCAGCTCAGAGAGATGCAGCTCTGTGCAGTAGGCACGTAATAGCTTGGGGACTCAGTATGAATTTCATGCATCTCTTCACTTAGTCACTTGAAACCCAAGATGGAATTGAGGATACCACATTCCACTTAAGCTTTGTTTGTTTGAGGTCAGCTGAGTGCCCTCTGCTGTCTCTGGACGTGACACCTACTGCTCCACTGGCAAAGTTGCAGCTGTGGTTTCCATGTTCACTGGGCACAAGAACTATTTGCACAGAGCAAGCCCCAGTGTGTCAGTCAGCTTGCCTGCCCTTCCCGCTGCAGTGGTCCTGGCTGGCCACACGAAGGGTGCAATGTGCTTCAACCTTTTGGCATATATATAGCTGTTTGCATGCCTTGAAGTAAATAGGTCCCAAAGATCTTTGGGTGGAGTTGCTCACAGAAAGCTGTGTCTTACGGGCAAGGTTGACCCAATAGTTAATTTAGCTTGTTTGCTTCACATAGGAGATAGGGTTTGAATAGTTCTGGCCTTGGGGAATTTCACATCTGGATTCAAACTCTTTATGGCTACTGTCCCCTAATCTGTGCCATTGGCTGTTCCCAAGTCCTAGTTCTGTACTTTTCCAAGCTTTGTGTTTCATGTCGTCCCCCCGGGGGCATTTGTAAAAGTGGGAGGGCCAGATTGCTAGTTGTATGAAAGAGAAGTATCATCACTGACGTCAATGCAGCTCTGCCATTTCACATTTGCAAGGGATCAGGCCCGTCTACCAGTGTCACAGTCTGCTGGGGAGGAGGGGAGGCAGCCTGAAAAGTGTTGGGTTTGCACTTCACCAAGTGACAAACAGAGAGTCTGGGTGCAGTAGCCAGACACGTTATAAAACGGGCTGTTGGAGAGACAGCTCTGTGTGGAGGCTTGAGTCTTGATTTACTCCTGGTCATTGTCCTGATATTCCACAGCTTTAAGACAATTAAAAAACCTCAAAACCTTAGTATACTTTTGTGAGGGTAGTTGGCTGAGAGCTCTTGTGTGGTTTCTGTGTGGTCTCATGTGGCATAGGAGACCACTTGTGGGTATAGCTGCTTTCGTGCAGTTGGGTAAGGCTGTAGTGGAAAATCCAAGGCTGGTTGCTTTGTTACCAAATGTATGGCTGCACATAGGTTTGAAGTCATTTAAAGCTTCCAAATCCTTTACCCATATTAGGACATTTTAAATATTTTTGAAAGGATGGTTTTAAGGAAATAATCCTGAATTGGAAGGAAGTGAGACTGAAAGCTCTCTCAAAAGAGATCCAGGGCTTTCTTGGATGCAAAGGGGAGTAGAGGTGGGGGAAGATGCCACTTGGTAAGAGCACACCCTTTGACAGATCTGCTAGTACTGTTCCCAGAACTCTGCTTGTTTAGTGCATTTCTTCTCCTGTGCTTTTGCTCATCTGAACAGTCTCTCCAGAAATCAGCAATTCGGAACACAGAAGAAGTAATTCTCTTTGCCAGGTAAATGGGAACAATAGTGGAGTGGGAAAGAATGAATCACTGCCATTAACAAGAAAACTAGAGTTGCTCTCATAATCAACACAATGCAGTGTCTATTCTCAAATGTCAGGGCTAATAACTCACCATTTACAAATTAGATTTAACCCCCTCCCACACAAACCCACATAGTCCTTGCTAGCCTTGAAGCTTAGGTCATAGCTGCCTTTCTCTGAGGACCACCATTAAAACCTTCAAAATATATCTCCTCCAGACAGTCTGGCTGCTTTCAAGATCAAATACTCCTCCCCTTTTCCCTTTGGATTTTGTTTTAGTTACAGCTACATCACTGAAAAATGTGGAAATGTCTTTGAAAGTGCATCTAAGGCACTAATTATCCTTAATGTAAGAGGACCATTATCGTCTACAGATGAAATGAACAATGCAACAAATAAGAAAGATTCCAAAGTTTTGGTTACCTTAATAAATTCCTAAATGGGAAAGAACTCACAGATCTTTATCCAATGCAACCAGAAATTATTAATGCAGGTGGGAGTATCAAAAGCTTCAGTGTTTCAGCTGGTATCTTACAACATCTTTTGTTGAGATGGTGTTTTTCATCCAATATACTGATGGGTTGTGACTATAGCTGCCCAGAAAAGATGTAATAAGGGTGCCAGTTTCCTAGATAACCATCATGTAGGTGTAGAGCATGAGATTCTGCTAATTTCAGATGCTCATCAGGATATTAATAGCCTCCTTACTTTGAAAGTAATGGGCTTGTTTGAATTCCTGGTCATGAAATACAGGAAACATTCAGAATATGTTTTTCAACCAGGATGGCTCCTAAAGTGAAGTTGAAACAGGTAACTGGAAAAAAAGATGCAGAAACAAACTTGGGGCTGATAATAAAGTCCATTTAACAGATTCTGCTCACCCAGTCCAACACAAGCAGTGTTTTATTAATTAATAAATCATTCTCTCTTTCTCTGCAGACTGAGAATTCTTCAAAGTGGTTTATATGCAGTTCTTAGCACAGCTGCTTGCTGGGGGTGCGTGCTCTGTGTGGGGGATCTATCAGCAGCCTGGCTACCTCTGTGTGATCTTGGGTAAAGTCTGGATAAAAATCAAAGACCAGATTGTTCTGTTTTACCAAATGTGTTGCCCGGGGCCTGCTAATTAATAGAATGTCTAGGAATGTCATACATCTATTGAAGAAAAAAAAAAAAAGCGTCACTTGAAAATTGCTATTGTTTTAATTGAATGTTGTAATTTTCACATAGTGACCGATATCTAAGCCTACCAGTCTTTTTGAAAGAGCAAACTGGAACATGGGAAAACAGGCCACTCATAGGCAAACACTGTCTTTTTTTAAGTTATTTTTTAACATAGGTCTCACAGAGCCATAAATGCTCCCACATGTTGACTGGGGGCCTTATCCTGAAATCCAAACTTGTGTTTCATTCTTATGAGTTATTCCATCATAAGTCAGTGCCGGGGGCTGACTGTAAACAGGGGTTGCAGAATTGGCCTGATTTTGACCAAGCAATAGAGCATAACTCTGGGAACATTTGCTGATGATATGGCACTTAGTAACACGGGCAGACCAGCTGAAACTCTGAGGTTGTGCATGGCAGTAGTCATGCAGGATTGTCTACCAGTAAGTGTTTGCAGGATTGGGTGGTAGGTGGTCCTACTTTATTTGCTGTTTTAACAGAAGTCTGGTACTTGTTATGGAGTGAGTTAGTTCCTCTGGGAAAGGTGGGTGTAACTTGTCAGGACATGAAGGATAACTAACCTCAGACATTTGGGAAGTTGTGTGTGTGTGTTTTGATGCATATGATTTTGTTATGTAAAATAGTGAGGCTCACCCCCTTCTCTGCCTGATCGTGCCCTCTTGTGGGTTTCTGCACAGTTCTTTTGAAGGAGAAGGGTAGCTCATATGATGAGGTGAGAAAGAAGATGAATGGAAATAGAAACCAGGAGGAATCAGATCTTCAGCTGAATAGTTGCAAGGGCTTCTAGCACTCAAAATCTTTTTTGTCCTGTGTCCCTGGGACTATAGGGGGAAAATGAACATTATCTGAAGGTTACATCTTGATTTTTACAGAATAATTTGACCACGATTTAATTATGCATGATGAGTGACATTTTGTATGATATCCCACTGCAAGTATTCCTCAGATGCATCCTCATGATGTCAGAAGAAGCTAAGATCCTTCTTTTTCTTCTTTGTGTAGCTTTTGGATTGGCAGTCGGGTTTTGTATCATTTGTTACTAGCAGTGCGTTAAAGCAAAGGTGTGTGGTCTGGGCCATGGGTATAATTTTGAAGGTTTCCTGTATTCAAAACTCCCTTAGTTGGAAAATGGATCATTCAGGGCTAGATTTTCTGTGAACCCAGCGAATATGGAGGTGGAAAGACGCAATAGGGAATGAGGAGGAGTAGATTTTTTTCAGTCAAATTCAGTTGTAGTATCTCTGCAACACTGTGTTTTAAGTACAGCGTGCTGGTCCTGGTTTTTATGAGAGTTCTGGAAGAGTTTTGTGCACTGCAGAGTCTGATTGACAAAGAGGTTTTCTGTCCTCACATGACCTTCTTTTAATTTAAAAAAAAATTCAATAAAAGTTCAGCCACACAGCAAGGGATGAATTTAAAGACTGCACACCATGTGACAATGGTAAAACTTTCATAATAGCCATCATATTTGTTGGTTTAAAAATCAACTTCATTGTCATAGTTAATAGTTTGCAGCTGCTGTAGAACAGAGGCAAATTGCTATGTATGTGTCAGTCTTAAATGCAAGTAAGATCCACTGACTAGGATGACTTGGTTAGTTTTTCCTATCTATTGGTAGTATTGCTGATCATCATCTCTACGCGATGAGAGGGATTCATTGCCACATTTCAGCACTGCTGAGCTGACTATGTGATCTTGCAAGTAAAATAAACTTGTTTTCAGTGCCCTGCCAAAGTATGCTCCATGACATCCCATTAAAAAGGCTTCCAGGGTCATGTATAAGTAGGTGCAGTTCCCCTGAAAATCTATGGGATATCACCAGCATTGATTTAGCTAATGAAGGTTAGTTATGTGAAAAGTGTTAAAGGATCAGAATTTATCACCTAATGTGAAGCTCAGGAGTAAAATTAGCCCTGTTGGAAGGTCACCAGATAAGTTCTCTGCCAACTTACAACTTATGAAAAGTATTTATAACTCGCACCAAGTTCGCATCAGATGGAAATGGGAAGTAAATGGAACGATGCATCTCCATCCTGCTGGTGATGTGCAGAAAGTGCGTAAGGTCAGAATGGTCTAGTGGCAAAAGTGTAGCAGCAGGCTGAGGGCCAAGCAAAGGAGTATCTGAAGGGCCTGCTGGTCAACCTGGACTGGAGGCCATCCAGGAAAGCTTCCTTAAGGTATTGGGAGTTGTTGCAACTGCAGGCAGTTATGTCTAAAGGGGTTTGTTGTGCCTTTAGGCTGAGCAAATCCAGTGTTATTTAGATTTAGGGAGATTCTAATTTATTTTTCATCTTCCCTACTGTATCTGCTGTTCAAGCAGAACTGAGCTGACTTCAGACTAACATGTGAGAGGTATCCATTTTGAGCTACCTTCAAGTACTGTGGTTATTTAAAGAAGAGCATTCCTTGGTGTTTTAGGCACCTGCCTCTGTGTGAAGAAGTCAGAGAAAGCAATGAGGGCAGGTCAGGCTGTCCAGGATGCCATGTTCTCATGGCTGAAGCTCAGTTTCTCCTTCAAGAAAGCCAGTAGTAGAGGAGTGAGAAGATTTAATGTCTGAGCTTACACAAAGACAGTGCTATTAATGCTGAAGTCAAAGAATCAGAGCCTAAAGGGTGGGAAAAATTCCCCAGGGAAGAGACAGCCCACACAGTGCTGCACTGGGTTACTGTCAGTGCTACTTCACTTACTTGAGTGAGGTTTCTGATGCGTTTCCTGGGATGGAACCTGACCCTCAGGTCTCATTTACAATTCAGAGAACTTCAGCTTGGCATTTCTGTGCACATTGTGCAATTGCAATAATTTCAACTGTTGTTATCCCTTCACGCTTGGTTAATTTGTCAATGTGCTAGTTTGTTTTATTCGCATAGAGACCATGACTAGCACTGGAGTCTAAAGTAAATATATGGGAACTCTAGTTAATCTGTGCTTTCTTTTTCCCCTGTCCTTCTGTCTTTCCTGGTTTGAGGAGGTTGCTCTGTTTTGCAAACAAATGGAAGTGTATGCTGGAAGATGAGTGGAACCTTCAAAGCACCCTGTTCAGCTTCTGGAGGGTTCTAGATGAGTGGCTTCATGGAGTCTGGAAATACTTAAAGAATAGGAATCTCCTGCCATTACTTAACTGTATTCCTTATCCTCTTGATGAAGTTTCCTAGCCCTAAGGAGGAAGGGACGTCTGGACCAAACCCAGATAATTTGTAAGCCAATTCACACTTGGATCAAATGTCCTTTCCTCAGGAAGAGTGAAGAAGGAAGGGCGATATACTCCTGTTAGAACAGGTTGTATAGATGTCTGTAAGATAACATCTGTAGATATGTTGGAATTACTCCTTTTGTAGTAGAGTTGCCTGTATTTTTCTGTTTCTTGAGATAGAGCATCTTGTGGGTTTTTGATCAACACTTCGCTGTCTCTGACATCCCTGACTGTTTCCTGTATATTGTTGACAACTAGCCATGTTGTTTGCTCTTGCTGGGAGATGTTCTGTTCTGAATGAGACTTCTTCATCTGATTCTACAAGATCAGTAGGTCTCTAGAATTTAAATGCATCTGAAATGTAAAAGTCTGCTGTTATGGTAGCCCTTGAGCATCTTTTATGATTTTTAGTATGCAGAGCATACAGTCAATGAACTGTAGGTGCCAGCTCTACTTAACCTAAGCATATGTGTAAAATGTCAGATGGACTCTGTTCATAACAGTGTCCCATCTGTTGACTAGATGGGAGTCTGAGGTGAGATGAATACCCCCAGATTCTTTGTCTTCTTCAAACACTTGTGGAGCAGTTTACAGAGGTGGTCTGTATTTCATTTGCCTTCTCAGGTTGCCTTCCTTCTCTTCTCTAAATATTGACAGGACTTTTCAGGGCAGGCATGAAGTCAGTTTGTTGAATATAAATTTTGATTTTTTCTTATTGTAGCTCTGCCCGGGACAACACATAATGTCCTGACATTTTGGAACTCCAGGAGAAAACCAGAATGTTTCCACCAGTAAAGGTCTTGGAATTGTTGAAAGAAGATTGGAACAGTCCTGTCTTTTGTGCTTTCTTTTCTTAAGGTATTTTCTTCTCCTATTTGATTTCCAAAGAGTAGTCTGATTTTCATTTCACCTTGTCCCACCCCTGTGGCATTTTTGACGTTGGCCAAAAATGTAAAGACTTGAGTTGGAAAGGTGTCATCAAAACAGTGACTAGATACACTTGGAAGAAAGGTTTATTCTTTGGCTTGCTTCCTCTGAGAGCTGCTAATTACAAAGCAATTATGAACAGATATAATTTTTTACTGTCTAAAGCTGCCTCTTGGGTTTAATATCTGACTGAAAACAAAAGACAGAAAAATTTTGAGGAGTTCAAAAGAGGTCAAGAGATGTATAAATATTTCCTCAGGGCATCCTTTGCTACCTTGGACCAGAAGTTTGGCTATCATTACCTCCTTAGAAAGCATTCTCAGCTTCAGTAGTCTGATCCATCTTTTCTCTCCTGGCTTCGCAAATAATCAAATCATAAAAGTAGTTTGGGAAATACATTTTGCATCTGTAACTCTTGTGATCTTTGGATGCTTCAGGAGTCAAAACGCCACATGGATTTGCCACAGCTGAGGGCTGTGTGTTTGACTCAAAAATCATTCTGCACACAAATTAGAGGGCAACCAGTGCAAAACAATGTGGTTATAATGCATTAACTAAGCAGGAAGCATGGAGATCAGTCTCTGCTGTGTCAGGAAACAATTTGTCTGTGGAAATGGCATGGCACAGTGCTTGGGAAGACAATGCTGCGAGCAATGTTCAGTAGGCTGGCTGCTCAAGAAGGTCCTACAGGGGCACTGTCAGTGAATCAATAGGCCTGATTTATCACTGTATTATGTTAATTCTACTCCAGGGTGACTCCATTCAAGCCAGTGAATTTATCCTAGGGTAAAACTGGGTAAAAACAGGGACGTACCTCTTGCTTTATGCATGAATTGCTTCCACAGAGACACATCTATACTTCCAGTTCTGTCCACTTCAGAGCCCAGCTGTGACTAGGTGGGAGCTGGAAGCATCTCAGCATTGCTTAGAGGAGTTGGGGGATAGCCCTGGTACTGGCAGAAATTTCTGAACCCCAGATTTGCCAGCTAATCCTTAAAAATGGCTTATGATGTAGTTACATGAAGCTTACAGTGTGGTTCTTGAGAAGTAAGGCACTTTGAAAGTAGGATTTACTGTTGGGATGGAACACCAGAGACTGTCATACCACTAAACTGAGAATAAACAGAGAAGAAAGCCTGTATGAGAATGCCATGAAAGTGGTATAAATAAGCGAGGGAGTAAACTCTTGCCTCCAGATGAAGAGTTTGGCATTTGCCTGTAGCAACATGCAGGTGTTTTGCCAGAATGAAGGATAAGATTGAGAACTGGAGATCTATGTCTCCATGTTCATCTTTCAGCAGGCTTCCAAGCACCCGCATTTTCATTCAAAATCACTACCAAGTTGTTTATGATAGATCTGTGCCAACTGCACTGTTTTATGTAGCCATCTAAGCCAAATCATTGTGACCTGATGTGACTCAGGTTTTTAAAAGGCTGTGCCTTCAGAATTCTCATTTTCTTCAGTAAAAAGTGGAACACTGGTAAAAGTATTGGAATGAATCTGAAAATAGTGCTGCATTCTTATGCAGAGGCAAGAGTGCCGTTCAGGCAAACACTAGAAGCAAATCTCTCGGGTGTGTTTTTCAAAATGAGTCTGAAATGTTTGTTGGAAAAATATCAGGAATCTTAGACTTAAGTCAACTAATTCACATGATCTGATTTTGCCTGTATTTGTTGTATTGGGAAGTGTAATAATAGATTCTAAGTGCTCTGTTCCTGAAATTTTAGTTCACTTTTTGTTATCTGCATGTACATTCATTTCAAAGCATATGTAATTTCTGGGTTTTTTCCCCCTCTCTTCCCCCCCTCCCGCCCCCCATATTTCTCCTCCTCCATAGTTCTCTGAATGTAAGTCTTATACCTTGCTGTGAATTTAAAACCTATTAGAGATATGGTGAGCAATTAAGTGAAAAAGATCCTGTTTTTTTTGTCAAATATGTTACTGTTTTCTTGGATTATAGAATATCTCTTATTTATATATTCAGCTGTTAAGATATGTTCTCATACATATCTTAATAGGTGATAATGCATTTTATTATTCTGTCCTCAAACACTACTGAACAAATCAGAAGTAAAATTTTCTAAAGTTCTTCATATTGAGGTTTCAGACTTTCATGCTCATAAATCCTCTTGGTCAGTGTAAGATGTTTTCATACTTAGTTGAAATTTGTCACTGTCTTTCTCTTCAGTACCCCTGTGTGATTTTACTTTCATCTGAGATCGAACTGAACATTTTAGCACTGTCAGAATTTATAATCAGCAGTGGATTTTATGTGCAATACCACTTAGCAGTGGTGGTGGGTTGATTTGTTTTTCAGAGGTTCCCACTACAACAGATACAAATAAAAATGGCTGGTTATTTTTTTCCCATTCCAGCCTTAGAGTTATTTGGTTTTTCATATACTTTTTTTAACTATAGTAGTTGATGAGAGATTTCCTTCTGATTAAATTAGATTCAATAGCATAATTGATTAAATAAAGAGGAGGAGATTACCCGAAATGACCTTTCATCCTGAATCTTTATTTGAATAGGAAAAGGATTTTTTTGAATGTACTTCCAGATAATATCTACATTTCTTAGAAACTTGCAGGGCTTTTTGTGGGAAACCCCCAAACTATTTTTGTGTGGCTTTGGCCAAAAATATTTGGGTTTCTCTTACCGAATTTCAAAAAGGTTGAATAGTTGGCTTTTCTGAAGGAAAGGCAATACTTTCACAGAATCACAGAATGTTAGGGGTTGGAAGAGACCTCAAAAGATCATGTAGTCCAACCATAAAGAAAAATCCCCATTTTCTTTCTAGCACTGCATTTTTTCCACGTTTCTGACAAGCAAAAGCGTTCAAAAGTACCTAGAAGTACAGCTGTTCTGTCATGAAATTTCAAAGTAAAAATAAGATTTACAGTCTTAGAGGTTTTGCCTGCTGCAGCACCAATACATTAGGCTCACATTGTCGCTTTAGTGCAAGAGCAGATTACTGTTTCTACCACATTGCAAATAACATTATGGCTAATTGCCATTGATACTAGTTACTGAGGAATAGAGGCTGTGATTGCCTAAACAGTCACTACTATTACCCAAAAGGATCAGTTGCCCTTTTCATACTACTCTATTGTGATTGCTGGAGTGTCCATGTCAGTGCAAATGTTGCCAGATGAGGAGATTTTGCCAACTGAAAACTAATAATGAGAAAAAAGGAAAATTAATGTGGGCATGAGGTACTGACATGAACAGGTAATAGAGACCAATATTTTGGTTAAAGTATGAATTTATATTCCTTTGAAATTGCAATGCAGTGGTTTTATGTGCTTGAGATTATACAGTCTTGGTGCCCCAGTGAACTACAGATGTTCAGTTGTATGGGGCAGTTCATAGAATCATAGCATGATGGAATGGTTTGGTTTAGAAGGGACCTTAAAGATCATCTATTTCCAAACCCCCTTACATAGACAGCAACACCTTCCACTAGACCAGGCTGCCCAAAGTCCCATCTCACCTTGAACACTGCCAGGGAGGGGGCATCCACAGTTTCTCTGGGCAACCTGTTCCAGTGCCTGACTACTCCTTCACAGTAAACAATTTCTTCCTTGTATCTGACCTAATTCTCCCCTCCTTCAGTTTAAGGCCATTCTCCCTAGTCTTACCACTCCATGACCTTGTGATCAGTCCCTCTGGAGCTTTCCTGTAGGCCCCCATGAGGACCAGGGCTTGTGAATGTGAGGCTGCTCTTATCTGTCTATAGAGGGCCTCACCTGCTTGGTCTTTCTGATCAGATGGCCCGTAGCAGACCCTCACTATAGTGTCCTCTGCCCTCCCTTTAATCCTGACCCATAAGCTCTTGGTCGGCTCCTTACCCATCCCCAGACAGAGCTTCATGCACTCCAGCCGTTCGGTGACATATGAAGTGACTCCCCTCCCCTCCCTGTCCTTCTGAAAGTGCCTGTATCCTTCTATCCCAACACTCCAGTCACAGGGGCCACCATGTCACTGTGATGCCAGTACGGTCATAGCCCTGCAGGCATGCTCACATCTCAAACTCCTCTTATTCCTGTTCTGTCTGAAAACATGGTTTGGGCTATATCTGCTGAATAGTGTATTTTGTGGGATGTTCGAGCAGTTTGACATACAATGACTTACTCCTGTGTGAATGAAAGACATTGTGAAATAGTGGGTAAGGATGTATATTTTTCACTTAGATTTCTGCCTTCTAATATCTTTCAGTTTCTATAGAAGGTACCAGGACTTTTTTTTTCCTAGTTTGTGTTGCCCTTCCTAGAAAGACAAAGGGGGTGCTTAGGTGCTTTTTTCCCCTCTTCTTATCTCAGTAGATTGTGGGGATATTTTTACTTCTGCTTTGCAGAAGTTTAGAGTACAATATTGCTGCTATTCTGTCTATCCTTATTTTAAACTGAGGGATTAAATCCCCTGACTTCTCTAAATCAGGGTTGGAGCCTTCAGTTATGACTGAAATGAAGATGAAGGCTTAAATGCAGGGATTAGATAGTTAAGATGTGGGTTTAGAAAGTACCCTTTTTTGCCATCAGATAATTTTGTGATATTTCTGTAAAGAAGGCTCTTCAACAAAAACTGGAAGGAATTCAGCAGTGAGGAATTCCAGCAGTGAGAATTTGAGATGTTTGGGAAATCAGGAGCAAAATGAAACTGAGGTCTTAGAAATGGTGGTATTTTTTTTTCTGATGCCAAAAAGCCAGCCAAGTTATTTTGTCCTGAATAATCTGTAGATTTAATCTCTCTTGAAGTGCCCAAGGGGTTCTGTGACAGAGTTTTGGAATCTGTGGTTCTACTTGGTGCTGTGTTTTACAGCTTCATAACAAAACTCTGAAGCTGATTTCTGCAATGGATTAAGTGGAGTTCAATATGTATTTGATCTCTTTTAATAAGTAGAAACCTTAACCATTCTGTAAACAAAGACTGAGCCCAGTGTGACTATACCTAAGAAAAAATATTTTCTTGGATTGTGGAAATAGTGTATCTTGTATCTTCTTCACTTATTAAAACATAAGGCCTTAATTTCAGAATAAGGAAGATGACAAAGAATAAGACTGGATTGGAAACTATGCAGCCCGTTAACTCCAGTGAAAATAGTTACGGTTGAGTCATTCTGATGAAGGCATGTACAGCAAATGATCTAGATATCTGTATTTAAACATATGGAGGCAATGATTACCTGAGAACAATATTTTAAGAACATTTTTTCATTTACCATGAAAATGTATACTATTGCAGAGATTTCTTTCCTCTTTCCCACATTCTAAGAAATGTTGAACCAGAAACAGCTTATTCCCTAATTTCTCATTGGAGACTGAACATGCCATATCCTTCTTCAGAATCCAGCCATTCTCTAGCACATCTGCCAGTAGTGGACAATGACCTTCTCTTTCCTGCTGTGGGCAGACGTCATTCCGTTCAGGAAATAACAGGGAGATGACACAGAGCTGGCTTAGCTCAGCAACAGTGACCCTAGAAGACATGGCCTTGAAAAATCTTACTGTGCTGTAAAGTCAGGATCTCTGTCTGAACATTTCTGTTGCATATGGTATTTGACATGGTTAGCAAGGTTAGTGACAATTTAATCTTTGCACTTCTCTTCTAGATATACATGGACTAACAGTAGGAAAAGGTAATGAGCACGTGTATAGCAGATACTTTGAATTTTCTATGTCTCTAAGGTACTTAAGTAAACAAAGGTAGGGCAAAATTTTCTATAGAGCAGTAATGCCTTTTACTAGGACAAATGAGAGAACTGGAAAAGAACAGAAAGTTACATGATGAAAGCTTGTCACTTTTTTCAGCTTTCACATTAGTTGCTCTAATGATATCTGCTGAAATGTAAATTCACTACTTTTTTGTTTTGTTTTCTTTTGTTACTATTAATGATTTATTAAATTTAAAGACAGAACAGAAAACAATTGAACTATTGTCGTTGTGTGGATGTTGGAATATGAGGCTATCCCAAGGTATATGCTCTTCTGAGATATGGTACTGCATTTCACTTTGTGTATCTATCATAAAAAGTGTTTAGAATAAACACCAAGAATTTTTGGGCTGTGGTATTTTACTGTTACTCTGTGCAGTGTGTATTCAAGTGAGGATGAAACATATGAAAAATATGATGTATATATTAGATGCCCTTATTTTAGGAACTATCTGAAGTTATGTGTCTGAGCCCACCACTTCCATGGGCCATCATAGAAAGCCTGGTTTGCTGAAGTGTTAAATTCACTGCTATTCAGGAAACTGTTTCTTTGGATTCCATTTTCTCTGTTTTTAATAAATCTTGGTTTGGACAGGATCACTCTTGCCTAGGTAATTTTACAAAAATGTCTGTAGAATGCTGAGAAGCTCATCTGCATTATGATGAAGACCTTAAGAGTTTCCAGAAGTTAAATATGTTCCTCACAGTGCCAATCATTAGGCAGGAAAGAGATCATTTTGTTATGTTGCAGTAAATTTTGCTTGCATTGGGCTATAGTGAACAAATAAAAAAATGCACAAATCCACAGACTAAGAGAAGTCTGGAAGTTGGTGTTGGTGAGTGGCAATATAACATAAGAAAAGATAAAATTGTCTAATTTCTGCTTGGCTAAGCACCAATAAACTCTTGCTGCACATGAGAAATGACATCCCTTAGACGTGTGTGATGGAGCATTAGTTGCAAAAGGAGCTATGTGACTTGCTGACATATCTGCATTGGGGAAATCCTCAGAGGATTTGTTAGGCTGCAACCATAGCTGGCTGAATGCCAGAACTGTGTGGAACAACCAGAGCATCTTGGAAGGACAAATCTTCATCTGCAGCGAGATAACTGTAGCATGTGAAAAAAGCTCAGAAATGCTGGGCTCCTGAGCTGCAGGTGGCATTTCAAATGCTGTGATTGTTGGGTGTGGAAGTGCTTAGAAATGTTTATATAGGTTTCACCAAGAAATCAGGGTTTACCAATTACTGTCATGGATAAGGTCTTTCAGCAGTTCTAAGAATTCTCTTGTCAGTAGCTAAGACAGAAACTAATGCCTTCAGAAAATGACTATACAAGTATTCTTACTCCTCCTGTTTTATAGAAGACAGTATGTCTTATTTCCCATCTAAATAAACAAATAAATCTCTGAATAAACACAGCTGTTTAATATCTTGAAGTGGAAAACAAATGTCATCTTCATGTTTTGTGATCTATAGCTTTAGTATTTCAGCCTCATTGTATAGTAGATGATATTTATTTACCACTAAGCCAGGTTATGTGGCGTGCTTGAAGATGAAGTTTATACATAGGAAATATCTGTTCTAGTGGTTCCTCCAGCCTTTTTGACAGGTATTTGCATGGTGTAGAATGCACAGCATAATTTATGGCAGGTCTCTCCGTAGTAAAACTTAAGATCAAATTCATAATTTCATTAACACTTTCATTCCTTTGTGACCTGATCCTGATCAGACCAGATAAGCTTCAGGGGAGGCTATAAGGTAATGCATGGATTATAGAAAGTGTAGTCAAGCCGATATGCACATGCAATATGATATATATGATAACATATATATAGCACATATATAATAAGTGATATGAGCTGGAATATGTTTGTCAAAGTCTCATATAGGGAGAATCACACTACCTAATACATAGAAAGTTGGAAGTTAGTTCTTTTCTGCTATGTATCTACTTGAACTTAGTCACTTACTGAATTTTCATGTGAATTTAAATAAACAAAGAAGGCTTTATTTGTACTTGGTAGAAAGTTCCAGCCTCTTCATTCCAGTGAAAACTTTGCTATTACGTCTGCATGAATAATTCACTTTTCCCTTTACTTGCTGAATGAAAAAAAATTTTAAAAATTCAGATTGGCTCAAAGTGAAAAATTTGGTTTTACCTCACTGTATTGAAAAATTCAAATGCAATGCAAATAAAATACTGTTTCTGCTTAAATTAAATATTTTTAGCACCAAAATTCTTAATATAATATGGTTAGTTTTTTAAAGTTTTCTCTTTAACATTTTGTTATCAAATTTAGGTACATATTACAGGAAAATAATTATTTTGAAAAGAAACAAACCATTCTGTTGAAAAAATATTCAGTCAAAGCATAAAATTATTTTCGAGGTTTTAATGTCCATCTCTGCTATCTCTTCACTACATTTTCCAGCTAATAATCTGCTGTTTTTCTTAGGTTGGCTTGTGGGTGATTCCTTTAACCATCCTTGTAATTTCCTGTTGGCTGCTTAATGTGGTGTGATATGTTCTGCAAAGTTTTCAGAGAATCGTGATGCGTACATTTTATGCACCTGAAAAATAAATATGGATAATGACATGAGAAGGCCTTTCCTTACTTACCGATGGTTGGTATAGGCTGTTGATTAAGTTGGTTTTAATCTTGAAAATCTTAAGTTTTCATAGGACAAATGAACCTTTAGGCTTGGTTTTCAGGGCTTGGAAGGGAATCAGACCAACACTGTGTTGTCTTTTTCTCCACCTCTCCGGTATTTCAGGTCTCCATTTACATTGGTTGGCTTTCAGAAGTGTGAAGTGCTTGAGAGGATAAGAGAAATCAGAAGAAGAGGAATTTGAAGCATGTCTTGAGTAAGAGAGGATGGCTGAGGAGAGAGATTTTAGAGCTTGCTGTTTATGGACAACTGCATCATTTGAATGGGCTGGGGTTCATAAACCTGTGTAGCCTGGAATGCAGGGCCCATTTAAATGGGTTTGAATTTTAGTGCAAATATTTTTACCCAGCTGCTAAGATAAAACTTCAAGAGTTAGTAGTAAAATAATTTTTTATTTTTACTTGTAAAGGTCTGATTAAAATTGGCAAGCACACTTAAAATTGCAGATGGGCTCAAGCTGAAAAGTCGAGTGTGTGAAGCTTTTCCAAGTTCAGGCAGGTTGGGCTCCAAACCTTCTCCTACTGTTCTGGCATTTAGTTGCTTTTGAATTGCTCTTTGGTTCTTTAATATGTCTTGTGTAAATCTAAGATGGTGGGAACAGCTGGTCACAAGGGATTTCCAATTGTTTGGGTGGGTATTTCATGAGAACTCACTCTTCTCAACTTGAGCTCTGACTCCTAAGCCAAACCCAGCTTGAAAACAGGCTGCGAGAGTTGGACTTGTTCACTCTGGAGAAGAGAAGGCTCTGGGGTGACCTGATTGCACCATACCAATACTTAAAGGGGTCCTACAGGAAAGAGGGAGAGGGACTGTTCACCAGGGAGTGTGGTGTTAGCACAAGGGGCAATGGTTTTAAGCTGAAAGAGAGTAGGTTTACATTACATGTTAGGAAGAAATTCTTTACTATGAGGGTGGTGAGGCACTGGAATATGTTGCCCTGATAGGTTGTGGAAGCCCCCTCCCTGGAGGCATGGAAGGCCAGGTTAGATGGGGCTTTGGGAAACCTGGTCTAGTGAGGATGTCCCTGACCATGGCAGGGGGGTTCGAACTAGATGAGCTTTAAGGCCCCTTCCAACCCAAAGCATTCTATGATTCTATGATCCCACAGTTGCCTAAAGGCTTTCTTCTTAGCCCCCACCTCCAGTTAGGACAAGTTAAATTCTGCTAAATTTTCCAGTATCCAACCAAAATATATCTCTTTTCAAACACTGCTTGAATAATTTCACAGGAAGCCTGGTCTAATCTCAACACCAATGTGATGACTGCTAGTGAACAGGCCTTAACAGTTGCTCCTTCTATTTTTTTGTTAGGATAGCAAGGTTATTTTTATACACATACAGTGCTTTTCAAAATGCAACTCTATGCTATAGAATTGGCAGTCTTCTGAATGCTGCCTTTCTTATTGAGCAGTATTGGAGCAGTAACTAAAATCTGGTCCAGTAGCCTGAAAGACAGTAACTTATGAGTGACACACACAAAAGCTTGTTTTGATTTCAGTATTCCTCATTTGACAAGTGTTTACCTAGACAGTATGTAATCAAAATGCACATTGTCATTTTCTGCAACCCCAAGTATTTGATGTGTCAAAATTCCTGTGAAAATAGATAAACAAAATCTGAAATTCCCAGATGGACAGCTGTACTCCAAGCAATCTACCCATGATTCCAGTTTGAAAATGCTTTAAATTGCTTGTTACGATACAAACACATCTCAAAATATTAGGACTTGTATCACAGCAGACTTGCTGTAATCATGAAAACAAGCTTAGTGTCTAATCAGATAGGTTATGTATTTTGATTTTGGTGGATCTGGTTTTAGAGAGTCCTCCACATTGTCTTAGATGCCCTGCCAGATGAAAAAAGTAAAAAATGCTTCCTGATGAGCCCAACACAGGCAGATAGACCAAAACTGTCCTTGGCAGTGGGAACTGATGTATTCATGTTCTTGCGAAATGGGGAAGAATGATGTTGAGTTCATTTCCTCTGACTTATCTGCTAAACTTCTTATACTTTTCCATGAGTACATTGAGAAGCAGCCTGAATGCTCAAAGCTTGATATTTTTTTCAGGGAATGTTGTATGTGCACTTTAGATGTTTTCTTTGTGATTTTATGTACTTCAGAGTGCAGTCTGAAGTGAAGTATGATAGTTGTAACTTTGTATGTGGTTTGAGACATAGGGTTTTACAGATACTAAAGATCAATTAAGTGGATCTTAAAAATGTAGATACCTGGAAGTAGAAAGTGTAATCAATTTCATCTTCTGTAATCATCTTCTTTCCTTCATCCTTCACTCCTATCCAACTGTGGGTATCTTGTGTGCCTACCAAGTGTAAATGCAGAAATGCACATATAATGTGCAGGCTCTGCTCTTTCTGAATGAGTTACACAACCTTTGTAACTCCTCTCATTACCTAGAATTGTCTAGCAATTTTTTTCATAGGCTGGAGAGTAAGTCTATATCAAGGTGACAATTTTGAGTTTAACTGAGGTCAGAAGTGCCTAGAGGCAAACATTGACATTCTACCACTAGTCATGAAATTTCATTAGGTTATAGGATTTTGTGTATTACTGAATGAAAATACTAATAGCTACTTGAATTTTAGATAATATCTTTCCTGTTTCTCTATGAACTTCAGTCTGAGTTTTCTTATGGTTATGCCAGTTTGATGGAATTTTCTTTGCTGATTTTAGTCCTCATATGTGGAGTATAAAGGAAGACTCATATACCATATGGAAGGGAAGAGAACTGTATGGCACTGGAGCCTCAATATGTATGTCATCTTTTGTCCTGATACAGCAACAGCTACCACACCTGTGGTCAGGGAAAGCTGAAGTATCTTCAACCTGATCTGCCAAAATGAATAGCAGAAATTTAGAAGAAATTTCTTTTTAACCCCATCTTCACACTTAACTTATATCCTGAAAAATGAAATTTTGATGCTGAATCCATTGTTCTACCTTGCCTAGCTACAGAAATTATTAGTGGTCATAAAATGAGACATTTTAATAGTTTACTGACTCAGTAGCAGCTAGCAGCAGTACATTCCAAAAGGCCATCATAGGTAACACAGAGAAATCCTTTTTAAACTTTGTAACATTTTGTGACAATAAGATTTAAAAGAAAACTTTACTCCCACACAGAGTTGCATACAGTATTGGACTTGGGTTTGAGATAGAGGAGAAAGCAGCACATATTATGTAGTTTTCTATTACCTTTTGAATATAGCTTAAACTGTATATGTTAAATCAAACACCTATTTTCACCTCTGCTTTCTAAGCGTGACCCTTTTATTTTATTTAATTTTGATATTTGAAATAGAGGATGAGAAAAAAAGAAAGAATATACTGAAAAAATGTAATTCATTGTGAAAAGCCTGTGCTATTTCATACTATTTGGTATTCCATAGATTTGGTTTGTATTTCCACATTTTCTGTTATGTAGGTCTTGTGATTCTTATTAAATACAGTGCAAAAAATAAAAAACCCCAACATATTAAATGATGTCTTACACAGATATAATGAGTACAGCTTAGTACAGTGTGTAGAGAACTAAGCATTAGGTGTATGCCAAATTTCACTTACATTAATTGTCCTGAATGAGTAGTTTGGTATCTATTGATGAACAACTGCAGCCCAGGTATGTTTAATGATTATATGCGGACATTGAAGAAGGGAAGAGTTTTACCGGATCTTCAGTCTTCTGCACTGAGAATGAACTGCACCATATAATCCCATTCCTAACCTCATTATCCTTCATCATTAGCCAATGAATTAACTTTTATTCCTGCACTTCTTTCAGGAAGCTGTTTCAAGACTTTATGTAGCTGATTGTAGAGGAAACTTGTTATTTTTACTTTCCTAAAATAGTTCAGGCTACTTTATTCTCCTTCCCAACATGATACTCTATTTACTCCTCCAGTTCATACCTCATGCTCGCACAATTCATCGAGAGCAAACACATTTTGTCTGTCCTCCCATTTTTGTGTCTCTTCCCAAAGCAGACCTGGAGTTCTCTAGAGGGATGACTAGTCCTTCTTTCTACCTGTTCTGATCTGAGTTCATCTTTGCACACAACATAACATAGAGCACTGTCTGCAGTTTATTGTTATCTAGTATAATATTAATATGTCCCTATTTCTAGTTGAAGTAGTTTGCTTTTGCTGCGGTCTAGTATCACTTTGCACTTTATCATTGTACTGATGAGTCATAGTAATCTTGTGATTAAGTTTTATGCCCAGGTCTTTTGCTTGATCTGCCATTTCCAGTTGACCAGAACTTTTTTTATAATAGTATTTATTAGTCACAGTACACTTGGTGAAGAAATATGTTGGCTATCACATTCAGGAATAAATGTGCCCTACCATATTTGGTAGAACGTTTTTTTGTCTGGGAAATGTATGTGTCCACACAATGATACAATTTCTGATAGCCATTTTCTCTCCAACAAAATATTAATGAGGTACTCCAGGTTCAAATATGAACCATGTGAGGCAATGGCAAATTTCTGACCCTAGTCCATTTTACAGCACTTTATTCAAATTGATTTTGACCTTAAAAGCTTCAGTTTTATCTATGTTATTGCAAATTTTTACTTGCAGAAGTGGTCTTTTTTAAGCCATGGCACTATTCTACTCCTGATTTTAATTCTGTCTCTTAGAAAAGTATAATGTATTTCAATATCCATATTCCAGTCATGACCAATATTCCACCATGTCTTGTTATGGCTCTACTATCTGATTTCATGTCTCTCTCTATTGGTTCCACTTCCTCTGGTTTGTAACCTTGCCACCTTTCATTGGTTTCCAAATAGCTAAATTGCCTTTCTGTTACCTCACCCACTTCAACTTGATCACATATAATCTTTTCAGTAACTGAACTGTCTCCATGACTACTCCTATATTCTCTGCTTATATTTTTTTCTTCGCTGCTTCTGCTGTTTTCTTTGGGAGGGGGATGGGTGGAAAGGTTGTTTATGGGTTTTTTTTTTTGTTGTTTGGTTTAATCGAACCTTGAGTACTGTGTCCAGTTCTGGGCTCCTCACCATAAGAAGGACATTGAGGTCCTCAAGAGAGTCCAGAGAAGGGCGACCAGGCTGGGGAAGGGGCTGGAGGGAAAATCCTATGAGCAACAGCTGAGGGAGCTGGGGCTGTTTAGCTTGGAGAAGAGGAGGCTGAGGGGAGACTGTATCACCACCTACAACTACCTGAAGGGAGATTGTAGAGAGGTGGGTGATGGTCTCTTCAGCCAGGAGACAGAAGATAGGAGAAGGGGAAATGGCACAAATCTGGGCCAGGGCAGGTTTAGATTAGATATTATAAAAAAATTTTTTACTGAAAGAGTTGTGGGGGCCTGGAACAGGCTGCCCAGGGAGGTGGTTTAGTCACCTTCCCTGGATGTGTTTAAAAAAAGGGTAGATGAGGTACTTAGGGATATGGTTTAGCTAAGGATGGGATTGGTTGGACTTGATGATCTTCAAAGGTCTTTTCCAACCTTGTTATTCTGTGATTCTGTGAACCCTTTAAAATGCTTTTCTTTTGCCTGTGTAATAAAATAAGGTTTGGACAATTGAACATGACTCTCTTCTGGTCCTATTCCTTGAGACTCTTAGTTTACAGCTCTTCTGAATGGTTATGCCAGTTTGAACCTTATAAAATCAGTCCCTCAGGTAGTCATGTAGAGGCCATTTAAATGGCCATTTTCTCCTAAAGCTTCCTTCTATATTTATTTTATTAGATTATTTTATTTAGAATATTTGTCAGGCCTGAATCATAATAGTGATTTTTATTTTTTTGTGTGTGTCAAGAGATTAAATTATTTGTAGAAGTATTAACAGTTACCATAAAAGGATGTAAACAACCGATTCCCTCCAGTTCAAGAAAAAGCCCCTGTAGAGTGTACAATGTCAAGAATCTTGATTTGGCAGCAGTTATTCAATGTAAATCTCATGCAAGCCACAACCATTTTGGCTGCCACTTCTCAGAAAGCATGTGGATGTAGAGTATATCCTGACAAATCTTCTCCTTCCCATCATCCTGATCCAAAGAAATGTCCCTACAGAAATACTTTTGGAGAGACATACAATCTTCAGCTGGCAATCCTTTTTCTTTGGATTCCTGGCTTTTTGCCAGGAAAGGCCATTTTTGATTCATCTGAGGGCAATATGTATTTGTTGTATTTCTGATTTCTTCAGACACCTCTGACTGCTCATTCCAGCTGACTGAACAGCTGGCTTATTCTGAACATAGCTAGGTAATGCTTCTCTGTGGAGCAGATGTCATTGAACACCATCAGTGCATTCCATTAAGTCTGCCAGAAGTCTTCTGACTTAGTCAACAATTTTCCATTTAATTTAAAGGGCTTGGGAAGGTATAGAGCGTCCACCAAAGTCGGAATAACTTTGAAATTAAAGCTAAAGTCAGTTAGCTTCATCCCCTAAATCTAGGCAAGTGTCCAAAGGCTTTACCATCTCTACTATCTTGAATATTTGGATGGCAGCCCTCCAGTTAAGTAGTTGCAAGAAAGGTCGCTGGCTTTAATCTATCTTACTTCCCTCCCAGTGCTTCCACCTGGTCATCAATGTTTAAAGGAATTGTACAATAGAAGATCTTGGTACTTTATGATCACTTTTGACCCTTTGTCTTTAATGATTGGTTTGTTCATACAAAAACTTATGCTCATATTTGCACATGCAGCTGTTAACACTGAACACAGAGATTAGATTCCTTTATGTGCAAATTGCCAGTGCAGATCCAAGCTGAGTGTTTGTACATGGATGTCATTTGTACAGGTTTTCACTTCTTGTGTATTTGGAAGTTTTGACCTCCAGAACACTGGCAAATATCTAATTCTTGTTGTACTTATTTTCATAAAAAAAGTGGGGACTGGATAGTTTCCACTGGTTTGTTTTTTGTTTTCCTTCCCATCCATTTTCCTTCAGACGTTTGTATGTGGCATTTTGGCAAATACAGGTGTATGATTCATGCCGATTCTTTTGTCTGCTTGACTTTTCAAGGTTTCTGCCTTTGGAAAATTTGGCCCTATCTATTAATGGGCACTTTAAACAACTGCACTTTATCTGTTGTTGTTGTTGTTCCAATAGCCCTCTTGGTTGGCTGAAGTGACACTGTGTTGACACTACATTGGCCAAAAAGGCTCCTGTAGTTTCAATTGGCAGGGTTATTTTCCAATTCCTTCCCTTGATTATTGGGTCATGTAGCTAACTTTATACAACTTCCTTCTTTCTGCCAAAAGATGGGAACATTTTGTAGAGAGAGCAAAGCGTGTCCTCTTTACGTACTGTTTATTTTACACTTGAGGAGTTCTTGAGGCAGGATGTCCCACATCACTTCATAGTTTTAATAAGGAAGCTGTCAGATTTTATTTAACTGAACATTATTAAGTGAAAAGATAAAAATACTTCAGTCCAAATGTCTTTATACATATTTTCCAACAACTTGCTTCACCACATCAGTTGTTCAGAATCTGCAAATGTAACACGCTTTAAGTACACATAATATGATGTAATGAAAAGCTTCTGAGTCTTCAGCACAAGTCATTAAAAGAAAACAACTCAAAAACCTTGAATATGTGTGTTTTTCACTTGTGTGTTTTTCTGTGCATATCTTAACATCCATTACGTGTTCTTCCTCTCTTACCTCGTCTTATTTTTTTCTGCGGTGCTTTTCCTGATGTACTCTGGGAGCTTGAAAGCAAACAGATAGAGGGGAGGAGAGGTAAATGGGAAAAAAGCGTTCCTGTCTGATATTGTTTTCCATTGAAAGTGGAGACTGGCGCCTTTTTGACACAGTCTTTTAATTTATTTTCTAGTCTGTTTTCCTAGTATTTTTTCTTCATAGCTATTTCCCTCCAGCTGAAACACTGAAGGCAACAGCTACCATGCACGGAGAAATCACTTGGTACTGAGAAATGACTAATTATTTGTTAAAACAAGGACAGGTAAACCCTATTGGGGTGGATTCATGGCCATAACAATGAATTTTGCTGATCATACATTTGGTTTTTTTTCCTCTAAACTGATTTCTGTAATGATACCCTACATTTGTATCTCATGAAAGACTCGACTCCCCCATCCTTGTCTTTCTTGTCCTATCTTCTAAGAGCTCTTCTTTCTTCACAATTCCTGTTAACGCATCTAAGTAAGCCTATAGAATAGTAAATAAACAAAGTACTGTATTCGTTATGAGTTTATTTTACCTATAAGAAGGTGAACATGATTGTTAACTAAATTATAGGATTGGAGAGGACCACACGTTCTCATTCATAAAAAAAACCCCTAACACATTCATTCAGTATTAAGCAGCTGGCATTATTGACAGTAGATTCCTTTTAAAGTCAAAATGATGTATCTTTCTTCTCTCCTACTTTTTAGTGATGCCTGGGATTTCAAAAGCACCTATGGGATTTAGCAAGAATTTCCCTTTAAAGGGCAGTTGGATTTGGGAGTCTAACTCTTCTAGGTTCTTTCAAAAATACAAGCTGTTATTAATAAACTATCATCTGATGCCTGTAACATTACATCAGACTTCAGCTTTTTTAAGTCCAGGAGACCATATGGGTAGTGTATTCTCAACCAGTTCTAGTAACTTCTAGCTATCTTACCAAATATTTAAGTAAATTTGTTTACAAATGAGAGCTCACTGGTACTTTGCCATTTGTTTAGGAATTTAGACAAAAAGGAAGCAGTCATTATTTATTGAACTACAAAGCAATGTAGTAATAATATGATTTGACTGTAATGGTACTCTTATAAAGAGAGATTTTATTGCTTTCGGTGTATCTAGTTCTTCATATCTAAAGGACTAGGAAGAAAACGTTACATTATAAATAAATAGGAGTCATATCACCTCACTGTAAAATGTCTTCCATAAGTAATTAAGAAATCCTGACAGTTTCAGAGACATTAAAATTGTCTTCATAATTAAATATGTGCTAATACAAAACACTTGAGACATCCTGTTGCAAGCCCCTCATACCCCTTTACTATGTGAAACTGATTTCACCAGGATATGGCTACATTTATTGTGGAGACAAAGCAGAAGGTGTTTCAAGCAAATTGTTAAATAATTTTGCAGTTAAAATGTGCTTACCAGCGTTTTAGGACTAATACTTCAAGTGTATGCTTTATGCTTTAGCAGAATGATTCGGGAAATAATAACTTTACAATTAAAGAGAAAAATTCCTGGCATTATTTGATTTCTTAGGTTAGACCTCATGCTCAACAGCTGTGAATCCAGTGTCTTCTTTTGTATGATATTACTGTGATCGAGGTAATTATTTTATTGAGATGGGTCCTGTAAATGTTTCTGCAGTGTGATTGGTACCAAATCCTAGATGCCTGCTGCCTCCTAGAATAAACATATGGTAGGAAAGCTGCTGGTGGAGATTTTGTTTTATATTCAGTGTAACAGGGTAACAATTGTAACAGTTGCCACTGTTCAAAGGGAAATGACTGATTCAAAACAAAACCTTAACCTGGCAACCTGTCAGAGCGAGACAAGCAGTGATGCCAGTCAAAACAGCAAAGGCTGTACTGTTCCTCCTCCCTCAGTCTTTCTCCCACTATGAAAGGCTGTATTATGTTTACAGTGTTTATTTTATCTCTGAACCTTTTGCTGATGCAGTGCTTCGGTGCTTTTTTATAGTAATTTCCTGCACTTAGGTGGAATGCTTTAAGAAATTGTCAGTCTGTTTTGCCTGTTGCTGTCGTGCATGTCTTGAACTTTGATGCCCAAAGTTTTACTGTCTGTTACTCAAAGCTTCTACTTTGGCTGGAACTGGAGAAGCTGCTCCAAGAGATGGGTGGGATGTAACTGCACCACATTGGGAACAGGTTAGAGAAGAAGCTGCAACAGCCCAACAGCTGCAGGGTAAACTCTAGCAAGGCATCTGAGGACATCTGGCAGCATCTGGTGAGGCATTTGACAAAACCCTTCTCATCCTCTCTAATGTACTAGGGTGGAACTGTGCTGGCAGCCGAGGTTTTGAGTAAGGCTTTTATAGTCCAGCAGTTTGGGCAGTCCCGTCCTGTTATGTGTCAGAAGAACTAGCCAGGTGCCACCCTGGGGCACCTCAGGTTTGAGGCCAAGGAACAGCTGACCAACACCATATTCTACAGTCTAAGTGTGGAGCAGCAAAATGAAAATCAGTCTTATACATAGCTCCAATGTAGAAGATGAGTCACTTTGTGATGATACTTCTTGCTGTTGCATAGACTGGATAATGCCTTCTGAGGAGATTCTGGACTGGAGTAGTCAGATGCTGTCACCCAAAGAGCATCCTGCACTGCAGTGTATGCATTAAAACACTTTGGCAGTGACTATAGCCCAGAGCAGGAGATTAAAAAGAGATGAGTACTGGTCAGATTGTCAAGCATTATCTCTTTAAAAAAAAAAAAAAAAAGAAAAAAGGTTTTCCACATTTGTAAGAGCACTAAGCAAACTAATTACCCAAAGAGAATCATAGATAATATCTGTGTTCATTGAAGCCAAAAGTTCCCAAATAACCTTCTCAAGTCAGGAAGAAACAGCCAAAATGCACGTAAATCCAAAGGCCTGACCTTCCCCCACCATGTCCCATACCTTGGTGAGTGACTTTGGCCGAGAATGAAGCAGAGAAACATTGGCATTTCCTCTGTCAAAATATTATTCTGCCCCCATGGATGTAGACAGTCCTTTCAAAATATATTTGATTTTTATCTGCAAAACAACAAGAAAATTTCCTCACAAGAGGAAACTTTAAAATCAGCTACTAAGAAAAACAGTTCATTTTAACCAGACTATTTACAAATCCAAACAGATCTGCTTGGCCAGAATACCAAGATGGAGGCAAATAAATATTTCTCATGCAGCTGCAGGGTTACAGATTTAATATCCTTATGCCTAATTTGGCAAGTTTTGGCGTGTCTTTTGCCTCTACTATCATCTTCCTGTCCGATGCATTTGATTGTTAAGCAACGACCATAAAACTGGGTTGTCTATGTAGTGGAAGGAGAGGCGGAAGATTGCTAGATGTAACCATAGTCACAGCAGAGGGTAAGAGAGAGCTAAAACCCTAGTAGGGGACCTCCCTGATGTAGAGGCGTAGTCTCCTGTGGAACTTACTGTTGTGATGGGGGGGAATCACCCACTAGTGCAAAGCTATCATCTGAAGTTCTCCACAGATGTCCCTTGTTAAAAGCATTTCCCACTTTTCATTTCATAGACACAGGACAGGGTCTCATGCCACCTGATGATACAGATGAAGAAAAAATTTAAGCCACTGCAGATGCACCTATTTTAACCAGCAAAGGAATTGGCCATGAGTATTTGATGTGGCAGACTGAGACTGTAAGTGAGAGAGGCCCTTTGCTGGAGAATCACCATCTCCCTCCTCCTATACCCATTGCTTTTATTTTATTTTATTTTATTTTATGTTGAAAATGTTTGTTTTGTAACAGTAATGCTGTGGTTACTTCCCCTACCAGCCTTCTTGCACCCACCTTAAGGGGGGCATGTCTCCCCATGTAAGCTTTATTCTAACAGCTGGAAAGGCTTTTCCTAACATCTAATCTAAGTCTTCTGTCACACATGAAGTTGATTACTTCTTGCCATCCTTTCATGGAAACGGGATAAGTGATGACTTTAAAATTTTTAAAGTCAACATTGGCTGATGTTTATCGTTCTGTTTTCAGTCTTCTGTTTTTTCCTGATCGGTCACATTTTATAAATTTCCCCTTGTTCTTTGTTCTTTGTTCTTCTCAGGGCTCTTTTCAGTTTACCACATCTTTCTTAAAATTGAGACACAAAAATAGATGTAGCCAAGGCTTTACCAGTCATTAGTAGAGTGGGATAATTTCCTTCCATGTTTTATGTAGAGCTTTCTTTTTAATAAACACAGAATTATATTATTCTGTTTTGAAACCTTCATCTGCAGTTGACTCATATTGTCTGTGATCCAACTTACCCAGTCCTTTCTTTTTCAGCCTTCCCTTTTTGATACTGTATCTTTGAGTTTCTTTTCTAATGCAGAACTTTGCACTTTATAAAATTTCATCTAAATTATTTCATTCCTCCCCCCCCCCGCATTTATCACAACTTTGAATCTTCTCTTTTGAATTGCTTGCAGAATCTTCCACTGCTGTGCTTTGCTCAGGTTTTAGGACTACTTCTTGTTCTACCAATATATGAATGACTTCAACTATGCTGAGACATTTTCAAGCATATTCTTGTAGTTTGAAAATGAGCCATTGGCAATGACTTCTTTCAACACAGTTGGATATTTATCTTATAGCTATAATATCTTGATAATTTTCCACTAGTTGTTAGCGAAGAAGTTGCTTTTGACAGAAAAATCCGTAATTTTTATGTTTTTATGTTCTCTGCATGAATCCTTGGGTTTTGTTTTTGGTGGTTTTTTTTTTTGTTGGGTTTTTTGTTTGTTTTGTTTTGTTTTCTTGAGTATAATTATTCTAAAACATTTTAAAATTTTTCTTTTCATTTTACTAATCTGGTTTCCAAGTGTCTTCAGCTTCCTGGATTAAATTTTTCAGCTGGTGGTTAACACAGTTCAACTAAACACAATTCCTTATCTGGTGAATAAGACTCCTTTACACACTGACAAGCCAAAGGAACACTTTGTACAAAACGAAGTAAGTTGCCTGCCTCTCACAGTATCTTTCCTGTGCTCATTCAATTACAGCTATATAATTTTGGCTGGTTTACAATATATTTTAATTGCATTTCCTTCATCTGATATTTTTTGTTGCTTACTGTCTGTTCCTTCCAGCCTAGTATTTTAAAATGGATGCTGTAACTTGAAATTTTTAGACTTAAATATTTGTCAGAACAACCTCTGGATCTTCCTTGATATTAGGTGGCTTGAGATATTTCATCATTTATTTATTTATTGATTTATTTATTTGATTTAGTCACCTCAGATAAGATGGAGCTGACATTGTATTTCTTCCCTAGCAGCAGCAAAGTTTCAGATTTTAGTAAAGTTCTACAAGGAAACTGCAGTACTAAAATATATTTAATACAGAAGGATCTATCTATTGCTAATTTTTGTAAATCTTACTTTCCCTGGTTCCATTTAAACTTCTGGATAAACAGTCACTGAATTCATTAGTGCTAGAGTATTTTCCAGTTTTGTGGTACTTTTGTAGAGTAAGGCATTACTGTGTAAGGGATTGAATAACAGGATAGGGCTGTTAATATAAATACAATTATGCACAGATGCCATATTACATAGTAATTTTTTCAGCTCCTAATTTTAATGAATCTTTTCTGATGCATCAAAAAATATCCACAGTAGTTGCATTCATAACTCAGTGCAAATGCACTTGGAAATTACAGTGGTCTCTGTTGAGTAATTTTGTTCTATATCATGTCTTCCTCAAATAAGATTTAATAAGAAGACCCCTCATACTATACTGAAAATAAAGCCACTGTCTAGTATGTGTTCTATTTTTTGTTAAATACTGTGTTTCAAGAAATACTGTATTTTATTAATGATAGTATATTATATGAAATGAAAGTTGCTCAGTTAGTTGAAAGAAACCTGGGTAACAGACATTAAAAATCATGAATCAAATTAGTCTCAGTATAAATATGAGGGTGTTTCTCCTAACAATGCACTATTTAATTTTACTTGCATTCTGTTTTTTTAAAGCACATTCTCCTCATGTTGTGAAGCTTGTTTCACAGTTGTAAAAGCTAGAAATTTAGTTATTTTATTTAAATGAGATTTCTTTTTTAGAAACCAAAGGACTCTTAAGAGGTGGAGATTGGAGGAATATATGAAATGTTTCTGAATCATTCCATGGCCAGAATAGTTTCTTCAATCGTTATCTCAGTGTCAAGTATCCTGATAGGAACTATTTGCATTTTCTGAAACTAGCACCTGTTTAGTCTTTGTGTTATACTTTTTTGTGCTTGCAACTCAGTCTTTATTTGATTTTGAACAGCCTTCATATCCATTGACTATAGAAAGGTCTAGGCAAAATTAAATGGACTGGATTTGTGAGGCACCAAATAAGTAAGGGCTTGCTCCTGTTTAAAATACCATCAGTTTTTAGCTATCTCTTATGGTTTGAAAAATAATGCTTGTTTCCATACTCACTATTTATTGAATTGGTTGGAATTGCTGTTTCCAGCAAAACAGTGTTATATCAGCTCTGTTGCGGATCATTGGTACTGATAAATCTGGTTAACTAGTTGTACTTGAACGGGACAAACAGAATTTAAAGAGTTAATATTATAAGATTCTTTGCGTCGGGAGTTTTTAAAGTCTCATTCTCAGACTGCAATCAGTCTCAGACTGCAATCCAAATTCATCTCCTACTTTCTTGCAACATTTCATATCAGTTTTCAAAAATATTGTGCCTACAGTGTTTATACATTGTAATAAATATCTACTTCTTCAAAAATTTACCCTTTTCTGTCCAGAACAACCTATTATTTCTGTGGTGTCATAGCACTTGTTTTTTTTAAGCTGCCTTTATTGTTTTTGTTTGAAGACGTATTGTTAGGTTAAGTGGTTTCTTCAGACTATGTTTATTTTCTTTCACATGTGAGATTATGCTAATAATAGCCTCTATGTTGAGGTTCTACATTTGATGAAGTGATTTTGTGGAAACTGGAAGCTAAGATCAGACAAGGTTTCTTCTCAAGCCATAATTCTAGCAACTGAGTCTGATATGTATTGGTAGAATAGAATGAGTAATTTTGTAATTAATAATTTATTTGCTAAATCTAGTTTCTCACTACATCAGTATGTTGTAAGAACAAAGCGGTTACTTTGAATAATGCATTATTTAGATTTCAGAATTTTTTATAATCAGAAAATTACTCTAAAATTGATTGATATTGTTAATTTCCCTGGGAATATTGACTCAGATAAATCTGAAACTGGAGTTTAAATTTAATTGGTTAATTTCAGTACACTATGGACACAATTTCTGCTACCAAATTGGATAAGCTTTTGAGTGCCCGGCACTGTTGTTCATCACACAGTTTTAAAATACCTGTGAATACTTGTGCATCAGTTCAGAAGCTCACTTATACAGTATTTGTACCATATGATTGCTTGAGTGTTCATAGAAAACAGATATAAACAGTATTTGAGCATATTCAAAGTGAATTTGCTTTAAAAATGTGTGAAGGGAAAGAGACTATCAAGTTAAACATTATTTGGCTGAGCTTATAGATTATGTAATTTATAGCTTCATGCTGTTCCAATTCAAATCTCTGCACTTCAGTGGAGGAGAGCTTTGTACCAAGTGCAAAAGTGGTTGGGAAGTAGAAAGGTCTGACACAGATTTCTGCTCTCCAAGCAGATGCGATACTGGCTGAACCTCTCTTGGCTCTGGTTCTTCCCTTCAGACCCACTACTTTGTGATGCATCAGTGGAAAATTGACTGACTGTTATCCCAGGTGAGGCATCCTTGTAGCAGCTCTGTGCTTCTCCTGGTATGGGCTGCAGCTTTGGGAGGCTTGTCAAAAATCTGTTTGTCCCCAGAATTAGGCAGCAATTTACTGGAACTGCAAGGATTTGTCTCCCATCATGACAAATAAAAATGACATCTGGTGTTTCAATATTTTGCCTGTAGTTTACCAGAAGAAGGTGTGAAGGTTTAAGGTCATGACAACATCTGCCTGTCCTGCCAGGAAGGCACTACGGACATGAATTCTTGGCCCTGGGCATTTGTTTGCTGTAATTAGACTGCTGACAGGATTTTTGCTCCTGCAATATTTGCTTTCCGAAGTAAGCATTGTATATAGCAGATAAAACCAAATATTCTTAAAATAGGAATTACTGTCTGAAAAAGTTAAAAGTGCAATTCAGTTTTCAACTATTCAGATGCACGTCAAATGAGAAGCTCTTCAGAACATACTGAATAGAAAAGAGCAAGTGCAGGATCTCTAAAATGCTATTCTGGAAAGAATATTCCTGACAAAAAGAATAGATTTCTATCTAAACTCATAATGTGATGCTGCACCTTTTCTTAGTATTAATGGGAACATTGGGACTGCATCCAGCAACAACAAAAAGGTAATCTTTGGGGTCATTGCAGGTTTATTTCGGGTGAGACAGACACACTAAAGCCCAATGAAAACTTCAACGTTAATAAGGGAAAATAGTCAAACACATTTTCTTGGTGGCTATTTTAAGAATTTCACCTGAGTTTTTCAGACTTCACCACCCCTCTCATTATTGTTAGCATCCTGATGAAAATGTGTTTTCAATCTCTGGCATTCCAAGATTGTAAGTAAATAATTCTGTCCTTGAACCATACTGCAGATTAATTACTAGCTGGAAATTGTTCCTCTTGAGCAGAGAATATGAGAGTTTTTAACAAAGAGAATATTCATTTTTCTTGTGAGATGTTTTTTTGGGAAGACAGATATGTATTCCTGAGGGGAAAAACAGTAACAAGCTTTAGTTGGAGGGCCAAATTTTCTGTATGCTTGTGTATTGCATGTATCTCAAACAAGATGTTATAATGGCTGTGTCCTTGTAACGTCAAGTGCAATGTCTGGCTACTATGAGGCAGAACACATTTGTTCTGAAATGTTAAAGCATTAAATGTGCATTGTTGGACTGACCTGAAGAGTTTGTTTTAAGAAGACACTTAAAAAAAAAATTGCTACCCGTCTGAAGAAAATCTTTAAAAAAAGAGAATGGAAATATGCATTAAAGTAGACTGACATAAAGTCGCTTTAAGGGCTGTATAATTAAAATCTGTGTGCTCTCTCTCAGGAAGTTTAATCCATATAGGAGTTGGATGGATAAAATACATGTATATTTGAGTACCTTTATTACAGTTTCTTAGATGTTTTTACTTAGTGTGCTTTAGTTGTGTTACATCAACATTAGGTGCAGTGATGTCATTGCATCTCTATCTTACTTGCAACATGAGTGTTGCTCTAGAAGTGTACCAGCTCTGAGGGTATGCTCTGGATATAAAGCATGATGGTCTGTGTCTATCATATGTGTTCCCCTTTGATCCATACGGTATCTGAGTGTGTTGTAGGTTGCAGGAGGCAAGGTTGGTTCATCATCTTTAGTTTTAAAGCACTGCTTTGGTCTAGGAATCCTTGGAGCAGTTATCATTTATCAGCAAAAAATGTGAATGTTCCACAAATACTAATTAACTTTGGAGATGTAGACTAAAGATCTGAATTTTTCCTCTATTTACTTATAAATAGGGAAAAGTTAGATAAAGTTTCCCCGTAATGACAAAACTCCAATTTTCATCATTTGAATTTAAAGGACAGAAAGTCCTTCACACAAAGAACATTTAGGAACTTGCAAAATCTTCCTTGAAGAGCTCTGGAGTTTGTACTTTATACCAGATGAATACTCGAACATCATAGGTGGAGGAAATGCAAAAAGAAGGAATTTTTTTTGGCAACTAAAGGCTGCAGTTCATAAAGTCTAAAACTATGAAAGAGGAAAAATATCACATTAGGAAAGAATAAAAGTGCTGGAAAAACTGAAATAAATAGGAAGAAAAGGCTACATAACAGAGCAAGACTTAATTAATGAGTTTTCTACTCCTCATGGCCATTAGAAGGGCTGTGCTCAGCACACCTTAGCCCTCTGCATTTGCCACAAAAGTACTTTTTTTTTTGTGTACCCAATGCAATAGGTACTTGGTCATTATGACTAGAGCTAACAGCAGAGTTCAGGGTCATGCTTGACAGGACAACAGTGTGAGGGTAGGAGTGTTTGTGGACACTACCATCAATTAGTTGCAGTAAGACCACATACTTAACATTTACTGCCAGGTAATGCTGAGTTAATGAGTGCTGGAAATGAATTTCTTGCTGCCATCTTGTGTCAAAAGGCAAAACGGCAAGGAAATTTCTAGAGCTCCAAGTACTGATTTTACATTCAACGTCAAGATATTCTTTTTATTCCTCTTAATGCCAAAGTGTAGACAAAGGCCAGTCCTGATATGAAACTTTTAAAGGTTTTCCCTTAGAGAAGAATGGGAAAGTATATTTAGCTTGTGGAAGGGATTCTGTGAAATTTTGGTGAGGTACTCAGTAGAGTGGCAGCTAAGGCATTAAAAGTTGCTCTCCCCAAGCCTGTTCCCAGAAGAACACTTTAATGAGGTGCCAGAAGAAATGCTCAACAATACTACTTCCTTGGTAGACAGGGTGGAGCATGTAATTGAAATATTGGTCTCCCTGTTGATTTTCTCCATGAACCCAAACATAGTACACCATAGAAGTGTTGTTCCATGCCTGCTCCAGAAAGACCTCAAAGGGCTGGTTCCCTGTTGTATATAATTTAATATGAAAACTGTTGTAGCCTACAGTAGGATACTTTAAAGGCTGATATGACTAGCTTAGATGAAGATGACATTACCTGCTACATAGTTTTTTAGATTAATTTTCCTCACAGTCTTCTTCATTCCACCTGTTCTTGCTCAAGAGCCTTTGCTTCCTTGTGCTCCCATTCATACATCCTGCAAGTACCATTCAATCTTCAACTCTTTCCCTTCTCAGCTGAAGTGGAGATTTTTGCTAATGGGAAGGGCTGTTACTCGACTTCTCTACAGGTAAACAGAGCCGTTTCCATTTGTTTTCAGAAGGCCAGCTGGGAAAGACAAACAGAAGTTGACTACTACTGTAGCAGTTTCTGTGTTAGGAGGTGCTTGCAGTAGCAATACCTCTGCATTGTTGCCTAATGCTTACTGCTGACTGTGATTATGATGACCCTGCACCAACACATCCATTTCTTAGATGGAAGCAACAACTTTTTTGCAAGCAATTGAAGAGACAATTCACCTAGATAAGCATGTTGACAGGAAGAGATTTTTCAAAATAGAGGAAAGGGATGATATTACAATGAGAATAGCCATCCACTGTGTTCTCTGTTCCATGATAGCCTTCATATCTAGATCATTCTGATCTTTAACAATCTTGTTTGATTTTCTTTCCAAGCTGTACCTGACACATCATGAGTTTGCTTGCCAGTGAGATATGGCCATGTCTTTTTGGGTTATTTTTTGAAGATCCACATTTACCGTACTGTCTGTACATCCAAACCTCTTCAGTCCTTATCTAATAGAGTCGCTACAAATCTTCCTCTTCCCTGTCAAAAAGTAAATATCTTGGGGGGTTCTTGGCTTGAAAAAAAAAACCCTTCTGTGATATTAAAAGTAAAGTCAGTCAATGGAACTTAAAGGTTTTGGCTTAAATTAGTGATGATTGAGGTCTGTTGACTTTAATGAATCTATGTCTGCATAGATGAGGATTGGAATTATATAAACGCAGAAAACATCTCTTCATTCTGTAAACTCTGGAAATGTTGTTGGCGTAAACCACTGGAACAAACTGCCCAGGAGAGAAGTGAATTCTCTCTCTCTTGACATTTCTAAACAAGACTAAATGCCTTTATGGAAGATATATTTTATTCAAACAGAAATTGTATGGCTCAGTGCAAAAGTACCTGGATGAAACTTTGTGGCCTGTGTTATACAGTCAGATGTCTTTTTGGACCTTAAATTCTAGAGGTATTCAAAGTTTTCTTTCTCTAACTTTTTGAAGTCTCATGTTGTTGGTTAGATTTGCTGCTTCTTAACTAAGACTGTAGACTTTTGGGGAGCCAAAAGTCTTTCTGGAAAATTGCCTGTAGAGAAGCTAATAAGTGGTTGAGGGCTATGTTCTTACTGAGAGTAATGCTGAATTGTTAAAGACATATTGAGCCACTGAAACAAGAAGTCATTCTCAAAAGAATGTGGAAGTCACTGTAACATGCTTAAGACATATTTCATTGTAGATGAAATAGCAGACAATTCTCATTAGTGTTCATTAGACATGGACCATATTTAGGTTTCAGTGCTAACATGGTTCGATGTGACTTTCAAGTTCTACTTCTCAAAAGCTATGATTTGGGCTTTTTTTTTCAGGTTTCAGTCATGCATTGCACTATCAGGTAATACTTCTTTCTGAATTTGTATCTTATCCTTGCAACACTGAACCCTGGACATTCACATATTTTTTGGAGATGAAAGCTTTGCTGCTGGCACAGAAGAAAACAGCCTCCTGAAAGATATGTCTGGACTTAACATCCATCCTCAAACTGATCAGTTTAGCAGAGCAAGATTGCCTTTGTGATCAGTCAACTAGCAAAAAACTGATAGAACTGCTACTTTCCTTGAGTTAAATAACAAACCAAGACTCGGGGTCAGTCCTTGGTGAATAGGCTTCAATCTGTAAATAGACTTGGTCATACTTCTACAAGTAGCTGTTTCAACAAATATGCAGTTGTTTCTAAATACAGTCTGAGGAGAGGGGAAGGGGATACTTTACATTTCAATGTTAGTTAGGATAGGAATAATTTAAATAGGATAGGGATAGTTTAAATGCTCTGGAAATGCAGTAGCTATGGATGCACTTTCTCATGAAACATTGGAACTGAGTAAAAAAGACAGCTAGATGTTTTAGAGCATGTATTCTTCACTGATACCATTTCAGGATGCTAAGTTAAAGGTTTTGCTAATGTCATACTGATACTGAGATATGCCCTCTTTCATGAGAGAGTGCAAAATCCTAAGTGTTTGTTATTGCTAGATGTAACGTATCTCAGAAAGAAGCCCCAGTGACCTAGGAGGAACTGGAATATGCTACACAACTCTTTTTTTCTTTTTTTTTTTTAAAATTTTTTTAAAGCAGTACTTAATAAAAGCCGTTTCCATAGGAACGCAAATCCATGAGAACTGACAAGGTTTTTTAGGGACACTATGACTGGCACATAATAGCAATAATAATAATTTTTGTATCATCCTTGAGCATACTGTGTGTGTTTGGTTTCCTGATATTATTTTTCAGAATAAAACCTGGACTGTATTTTTTAATTTCAAACATGCTCCTTTGTACCACCTGCTTACGTTTCTGTGGATTCTTATTATTTACATAAAATTTACTTAAAAAGAAGTATGGACTGCAAAGTTTGGGATTTGCTTGTACGATCAAGGAGTATTCTTGTTGCAGATTCCAGCTTGAAACCAGGCCAGGCCAGCCGAAGATGTCTTATAAAGCAGGTAAGACAATGTCAGATGTGCTGATAAGAAATGGACATGTAGATGGAATTACGATCACCCTTCAGTACATTTTCACAGAATCACAGAATCACTAGGTTTTCTAATCACCTGTTACTGATCAGAGCCAGGGCCACTAGGCATCATCTCAGTATCTGGTTCCTACTCATGCTGGATTGTTTCTGGCATCCAGACTGTACTCAGTAAGCTGTCAATCACTATTCTACTTTGCAACCTTGTCAGCAGCCTCATTGCAGGTCCATATACAAGCTTCTGTATTTCCATTCATCTGTACTCCTTTCATTTTTTTCATTATTCCTCTACTCATTCTGGGATAAGATATAGTATTGTGTAATTTATAATGGTGCTGATTCCTTTGATGAGTCTGAGCCAGGCAGGACTGAGAAAGTGGCTGAAGTGGCTGACGGACTCTGGCAAATAAAGTCTTTCTTCATCCTTGTGGAGAAACTGTTGCAGAAGGTCCACTAACTTTAAAACAGTATGTCCTATTCTCCACTGGTACAGACTAGTATCTCACCTCTTAGGAGCAGGTGTTACTCTGCTCAAGAGAGAGGATATAGAGGGTACACACCATGAGACAACCTGTGGGTTTTTACCTATGTAATAGTGCATCGTGTAGATGCCTGTGTACCCAAGAGTTGGGCTACTGAAGAAGACTAGACCAACAAGCAAGTGGACCAAGCTGCTAAGATTGAAGTAGCTCTAGATCTAGAGTTTCAAAATAAGGATGAATTATTTATAGCTTGGTGGGCTTGTGACATTCAGGCCATCAAGGAAGAGAGTCAACATATAGATGGGCTTGTCACTGAGGGGTGGGCTAGTTCATGGACACTATCTCATAGGTTATCCATTAATGTGAAATGTTCATGCTGCAATCAAGTGAGCCAAATGGGTAAAAAGTCTCTGTTATGGGAGGTGATGGCTGAAATATAAATATGGGGAAGTCTGGCAGAGTGATTACATCTCACTCCCACAAACACACTAAGCCAAGTCCTATGTGCTTACAATGGTGGAAGCAACCACTGGATGTCTGGAAACATGTCCAATGCCCCATGGCACTGCCTGGAACACTATCCTGGGCCTTGAAAAGCAAGTCTTGTGGCAACATGGAACTCAAGAAAGAATTGAGTCAGACAATGGGACTCATTTCTGAAACAACTTCATAGGCACCTGGGCCAAAGACCATGGCATCAAGTGGGTGTATCACTTTTCCTAACAATACAATAGACTGCTAAAGACTACACTGAGAGCAATGAGTGGTGGGACCCTCAAACATTGGGATACACATCTAGAAAAGGCCATCTGATTAGTTAACACAAGGAGGTCTACTAATTGACCTGGCCCTGCCCAATCAAACTTACACAGTTGTAGAAGGAGATAAAGTCCCTGTAGTGCACATGAAAAACATATCAGAGAAGACAGTCTGGGTTAACCATGCTTCAGACAAAGGCAAAGACATCCATAGGACTAATTTTGCTCAAGGACCTGGGTGCAACTGGTGGGTGATGCAGAAGGATGGGGAAGTTGAGTGTGTACCTCAAGGCCATTTGATTTTGGATGAAAATAGCCAATAAATTAAATTGCATTATGTTAATTGCTAAATAACCCTGCCATTGTATGTCATCACTACTGCAATTGCTATATGCTATATCAATTGTCTTACAGTAAGAATCACCCAGATTAATGAAGGATGAACTTTGATGAAACTGAGAAAAGTGCAGCAATGGTGGAACTAGAACTGACTTCAGCAACTGGCACCCAGCAACTTCCTCAAAATCAGCATCTGCAACCAGCAGACTGGTTGGGCATGGGCTGTGCCACGTATACCAGCCACAAGCTCTGGATGCAGCGTGAAACCATCCAGCAGCATACACCATGTCTTCTGCCCTGAAAGGCTGTAATAATAGATAGAGCCCAAAGTCATGGATTAAATGAACTCAACAGACGTTTTAGAGGGATGGCCCATGGATTAAGGGAATTACATCTGTATATGTACCGTCGTGTATATGTATATATGTTAAAGACAGGAAAAGCGGTATTGATTAATTGCTAAGTATAGGATCTGGGCATGCCATAGATGGTGTAGAATAAGGGGTGAATAACGTCCATTTTTCAGCTAGGTGTGGTGGTTTGACCCTGACTGGAGGCCAGATGCGCACCAAAGTCACTCTATCGCTCCCTTTTCAGCTGGACAGAAAATAAGATATCTATTGAGAGGATTAGTAGTCCATGTAAGGACAGGGAGAGCTCTTTCTGCAATTAGCATCATGGGCAAAACAAACTCAACATGGAATAAAAAGCTATCTAATGTATTACACTACACTGCACACGCAGTGAGACCAGAATAGGAGAATGAGAAGTAAAAATAGGTCTTAAAACACCTGCCCTGCCCCTCCCTTCTTTGCAGACTTAACTTTATTCATGATTTCTCTCCCTTCTCTCCCCACCAGGGTGGCACAGTGGGAGGTACAGAATGGGGTTTTTGGTCAGTTCCTCATGAGTTGTTTTCCTTCTGGGGGGGGTCATTCCTCCCCATCCCCCCCTTGCCCTTTATCACTGACCTTGGTGTCTGCACAGTGTCTTACATCTCACTCCCTTCTCTAGTGGCAAAAAGCAGCTGCTTGCATTTTTGTTTTCTCTTAATTCTGTTCACAGAGGTACTGTGACTGTCACTGCTTGTCTTGACCTTGGTCAGCGGTGGGTCTGGCCTTGGTATTTACTCTGTCCAGCCTTGGGAAAGCTTTTAGCTGCTTCTTGCAGAAACCACCCTGCAGCCCTCCCTCCTCCACCAGAACATGCCACACAAAACCACAACACTAGGATGGAGTTAATTTTCACAAGAAGCTGGGAAGGGACAGAGCCAGGACAGCTGAACACAACTAGCCAAAGAGGTATTCCATACCATAAGATGTTATGCTCAGTATGTAAAGGGGTTGACTGCAGAGGAGGAATTCTGCTCAGGGATGGGCTCAGGGGGTGAGCAAATTGCGTTTTGCACCACCTACTTTGTATATTCTTTTATAAGTATTGATACTTTCCTCTTCTTTTGCTGTCTCAGTAAGTTGCCCTTATCACTACCCATGAGTTTTACCTTTTTCTTCTGATTCTCCTCCCATCTCTCTGGGAGGGGTGAGGTGTGAGCTGTGTTGTGCTCAGGTGCCAGCTGGAGTATCTGCCCTTCCAGTGCAGTGCAGAAAGTACTATATTATTCTGCAGATAATGGAGCTGTACGTGCTTACACAACTTGCAGAACAGTTCTTTAACAGAAGTGATTCTCAAATATAATGCTAAAGTCCTTATGGTGTAGATTTCCTTTGGGACTTCCCCTTAAAGAGAAATCCTTTGCTTCCTAAGTGTGAAAGACTCATTTAATAATAAAAGCCACTGGAAATAAACATCATGTATTTTATTGGTGTTTCTACACACTGAACTGTAGGGGGAGGTAAGGTCAGATGTTGAATATACAAGACAACAATTGACAAAGTAATGTACAGCATTTGTTTGGTGTCCAGCCAAGGATTTGCAGTGCTTTTAAAATGGTGAAGTACATAGCAAATATTTGATGTGCCAAACCACAGAAGACTGTTGATGATGGTTATGGACTGGAAGAGACTCTGCAAGTAGTCCCTGTAGTGTATTTACTATACTGTACATTTTGCACATGCTATTTATTATACTGCTAGTGATATGTTTGTAGTCCTTTTTTTCACATAGTATATTATCATGAACAGAGAGCCAGTGGGAGATTTTTGCTTATTGTGAAATCAGAGTTGTGCTTCTTGCTGTCCCCTTCCTTCTGTAAAAATCAAGTTAGCATTTTCAGGAATGAACAATGCAGAAGTGTTTTATTACCATATAGAAGGTTGTTATGGAAACAAAGTTAGATGTAACAACATTAAAAGAAGAGAAAAAAGAACCCAAACAAAAAAACAAGTGACACCCCAAATAGAATTATGCTAATTAAGAAAGCTGATGTTTTAAACTTCTATACTCCATTAATTTGCTTCCTTATTTTCTATTCATTTCCCCTCCCCACACCCCCCATCACCACCATTCATTTCTTTTGTATTGCTTTTTCTCATCCTGACATGTCTACAGTTCAGTCTTCTCCTCCAGTGAAGACATGATCTGGCTAGCTGCAAACTTGCCAACTCACTTGCTATGAGCAATGCAGCTGCACCAAGCCAGAGCTCAGCATACGCCAGACACCTCTGCAGGTGGGAATGTGACATCTGGGCTTCTGCTAATGCCTAAACTGGGTGCTACATTCACTGTGGTGTGAAGACATGTGAGAAAGGCTTTCTGGGGTCTGTGTTGTGTTGTCCAACTCTGTCAGATCCTCAGGACAGGATGTTTGTTGGCATTTGTTTTGTGTGTGGCCAGGCACCCTGGAGCAGGGCTGAGTGCTCACCGTATAAAGCTGACCTTTGAAAGTGTCTGTGAGAAATCCTTGTAACCTAGACTGGATTATCCCTTAGGTTCAGTTCTGTTTTCACTTGCTTTAGTAGATTTAAGCAAATCAGTTGAATTCGGTTACAGGGGAGCTTAATGTGTTTTTAATGTTATCCTCAAAAATAATTTAAAAAAAAGAGGTCTGTCTGTTTCGAATTATTACAGAGACAAGTAAGGTCTAACTATAGATTAGTTTTCAATACAAAAAGACCCTACAAGACTGAGACTTCTGTCCTTCAAGTACTTGGGCTGCTACTTCACTTTAAGCTTGTGAGTGTCCTGTTTGAAGTCGGGACTCTCACTTAATGTTAAACATGTGCGTGAGTGTCAGGCTGAAGTCTGCAACTTTCTTCTCAAAGCATTCTGTGATTTACTGTGTGTGTTTGCTAGGCAACTTTAAACAATGCACCTTTATTCTGTTTACAGCAGCTATGGAGCCATTTCTCTGTGTTTGTGGAAATCTGCAATTTGGCATTTTCAGAGATGCCTGAGCCAAGCTCAAACCTCAGTGTTTGGATATGGAGTGATGGTAGACACATGTCCTGTCAGTTCCACAGTTTTGTTATTTTTTAAATGTATTTGATTATACACTAGGCTTATATAATGAAAACAAAGCTTTCATTAGTCTGTTTGGGGAGGGGCTGAGGTTGAAGACAGGGTAGAGGAATGACAGAAAAGGATCATGGGGAGGGAGACAGGGAAAGACGAAGGAATACAAACAACCAGTAGTGCTACAGCAAGTGAGGGCAAGGATACTGGAGGCAGCATTTCAGGAATGAATGATTAAGAGCTGGATCCCTCCCAGCTCCTTTGGACAAATGAAGAAGTGGACTGGTGATCCAAACGTGTTCCTGAGTCTGGGATACAGGTACCTTTCTGCCTGTGTGTGATGTTGACTAGCCAAAGCAAGATGCTTTAGGAGCCTGTCAGTGCTGGGGTTTAACTGTGTAAAAGTTTCTTTCTTCTCACGCTTGCAGTTTCCCATGGGGTAGGAAGAGAATACTAAGAGGATACA
Source organism: Porphyrio hochstetteri (assembly GCA_020800305.1). Lineage (NCBI taxonomy): Eukaryota > Metazoa > Chordata > Aves > Gruiformes > Rallidae > Porphyrio > Porphyrio hochstetteri. The sequence goes on along the minus strand of CM036908.1, from coordinate 58,895,526 downwards.
CAGGTGGGCTCCTCTGGATTTCAGAGAGAGGAGATAAAGGGTCTAGAAGTATCAAATTGCTTGGAAAATGGTAGTGCCTTCAAGACTGCATTATAATTAAAATAAAACTAATTAATTCTGATACTCTGTTTATTCTAGGTTTTCTAGCATCATGGAATCTGATCAAGCAGAGGTGAACAAAGTGTGTCCGTATCCCTCTTTGCTAAGGATATATTTCACAAATCAGAAACTGAAACACTGAGTAATTACAGTGCCTGGATCTCAGCCAGACAGAGGCTGGGACAGAGTGGCTGACCAGTCACATCTGTTTCTTCTCTACAGGATCTTTTCTCAGGTTAGGAGCAGTAAAGAACTTGACCAAAATGGAGATAATTTATGGTGATATACAGAGCATGTCAGGAAAGTGGGCTGGAGTTTTCATAAGCTTGAAAAGGCAGAGAACCTATATTGTAGGGAAAATACCTCTGAAGATGAAGGGCAAGATTCTCAATTGATGTACATCTCTGCAACTTGGCATCAGTGAAGCTATGCTGATTTACACCAGCTGAAAAATCTGGAAGGGAACAATGCACTTTTTGTTTAATTTTATGTGCTCCTCAGACCATCCGTCACATTCAGTTGGAGCGGAATAACATTTGGTAGATGTTTAGTCTTGATTTTTTTTTTCCTGAAATGGGAAGTGAATTAAATGAAGTGAAGACAGAATACGGCATTTTTATTATTAGAGCTAGCTGAACAGTCTGAAAAAAATTAAAATTAAATTAAAATAGAATTTGTCAAATAATGTATTTGACATCATAGCAAAATATGGGCAAACACATTATTTCTTATAAGAATTCTTAATATAAACTTAGAAAAGTAGATTGCGCTGGATATAACTAGTTGGCTCTATGAAACAGTCTGGCTAATCCATCTCTTTCATACTATATATTACATACCTCTGCCTGTTGCACCTTTATCATCCACTGGCATCACTGAGTGCCGAATATCATCAGAAGACCCAAGATGCAGGGATAATCAGTTCTGGTTTAGGGACTGAAAGGGAATTTGGACTCGCGTCTGCCTCTACCTGCTGAGCTTATTTTGCTGCAGTGGTTGAAATCTAATACCAATACTGCTGTGTACCCTTTACAAATGGCTCATTCTGAAAAAAGTGTGTTAGAGTCGTGGCTTACTCAGAGGCAGGACCACTCTGCCAAAGTAATAGGAATAATTTATGGACTGAGGTCCATGCTCACCCAAAGGAACCAGTGATTGTAAGGGGCAGCATAAGCCTGTTGTCAAAGGTGGAGGAGAAAACCAGGCAATGCCAAACTGCTGGTTCCCTCATATGCAGGCAATGTTAGACTGCAAACAGGGCTGAGGATGAGGGCCATCACGGCAAAATACTGGGCCATGCATCAACAGTGGCATAGAGCAGGAAATGTCTGGTGCCAGCAAAAGCTTTGGAGCCGGTCAGTTCCTCAGTGGACCAAAGGGATTGGATTGAGACTCTGGGACTTCCCATTTAGGATCTGTTGTGCTGTTGGGGAATACATATATTAAATGACATTATTCTAGCCTAACAGATCGCAGTCCAGCCTGTACTGACTTTAAAAAAACGGTTTTTCAAGGGTGCTGTAGTTTAATGTGGGAAACATATTCCTAAAATATTATTCTCAAGCCTACCATCCAAGCTGTACAAACTGCCCTTGCAGTCAACGGGAAATACTTGTGGGAGAAATGCATTTCCTCTTTCATAGACAACTTTGCAATTTCTAAGTGTTATACTTTTTCATCCCAAATCAGAAAACAGGTATGTGATATTTTCTCTAAGACATGAGTTAAAATTCCCCAAACCTCTTCTGGGAGATTCTCAGTGAATTTGGAGGCACTGAAGAAGCCAGGCTTACCTCCCAGGCAGCATGGCTAGGACAAATAACTAGGGAGTCCAGGGAGCAGACAACCTTGCTACACAGCAAAGCAGGTGGGGCAGGGCTGTGGTGAACCAGCCACCAACCAGCCGCAACATCAAGGAATGCCCAGTTTGAACTAGATGTACCTGGTTTGAACATGAGTTTAGCCCAGTGTGAACTGCAGTGGAAGAGGAAATGCCACTGAGCACAAATTTAAATCTCCTTCCTTCCAGCACAGGGAACGGATGATAGAAGATTTGCTGAAATTACTTTGTGAAGAAAACAGAAGAGAAATAATCAGCTTTGGCTTCTGATGATGGGTGAGCAAGATTTGAGTGTTCCCTTTATTTTACCTACAAACTGCATGTGAAATGTGCATTTTCCTGTGAAAGTGGGGTAGGCAATTTAGGGTTACGCCCTTTACTGAGAGGCAGTGAGGTTCAGCTAAGTTGAGACTGGGAGTTTCTTCACAGCACATAGCAGTCCAAGTGAGTAAATATTATGTGGGTTGTGCTGGTACATGGTAGTACACCAAATGTTGCTCACATGGCTTTAGAGGTGCTCAGTCTGATTCAGCGGCTACCCAACACATTTAGTGCCAGAGACCTATGTAACAGAATGCTGCTCTTGGACACATAGTTCCTGAAAACATAAATCCCTGTGTGTGGTTACTGCACAACCAGGATCTGACTCATTGCTTCGCAAAGCACTTTTAGTTGCTTTGGAAACATGATGATATGCGCTATACAAACCCAGTAACCATGCTACTCCAGTTAACGGTCTACTATCTGAGAGTTGTCAAGCAAACTTTGTTCTCTCTTATCCACACCATAGCCACGAGGAGCTTCATGTGACAACCCAAACAGGATCCTGTAGCGCCAATGACTCTGAATCCGTCCCCTTGGTGTTCCAGCTGATGGGGAGATCTCACAAGGTGTTAGCAGCACAGAGTCCACAGCAGAGTGTTGCACAGTTTTCTTTCCATACAGTAGGGGGTAGTAAAATACTCAGAGAGTACATGTGCAAGGAAAGAGCACCAAATAGTAGAGCAACTGAATGGAAAACAAACAAAATGTCTATTTTTAAACCGAGCTAAATCCATATAATTTTAAATGGGGAACCTTTTGAGTCCTTGTAAAACACGTTCCTTAAGTGTTTGAATGATGCTATTTAAATGTGTAATGACTTGGCCTATTAGAAAGAAAAACATGTTAATTGCCACACTTTCAGGATGAAAGTATTAAACATTTTAATTGTTTAGGATACAAACAAAAGTGCTCATTGTGAACCTGCCAATTGAAGTAGCTGCCAATAGGGAAAGGAGACGTGCCTGTGGCTTTCCTTGGGTTAGCTGAGGTCATGTCTACAACTAACGCACAGGTTCTTAAAGAAGATTGGCATCTGAATGCGTGAAAATCCCAAGCAATATTCCACTCTTTATTTTTAATAGCTTTGTAGCTGTTTTGCTCTGACAAATGTTTACAGAACAGCAGCAAGGTTTTCTTGTTTTACAATTTTCATTTATTTATAATGGTTAAAGAATCCAAAGGGCTGCCTGGGATATTAGTGCTAAGAACCCAGTTACAGGACTGCTCTTGAGCTGCAGAGTATGGTACCTGACCATGGTCTAGTCCAACAGGCAGCTCATAAACCATCGAGGAAACCCCGGGGAAGCTGATAGGAATACTCATGTGCAACAGTTTAGAATTCACTGTTTCACAGCTCAGAGTTTTGGAGTAACCATTTAATTTCTATTGAATTGTTGTCTGCATATTTCTGTAGTATCATTTAACAACACAGTATTTCAGGAAAGTCATGTTTCTCTTCCAAACAGCACAGAAAAAGCAGACTTTTAATTTTCTTAAGGATTTCATACAAATGCATGAACTGTGGAATGGGTTCCCAGTCATGTTCTCCCACCAACTGAGCCTGATAAGACCTAAATCCCAGCTCACTTATTCCAGTATATGTTGAAAGCAATCTGAATGACTAACAGCCAAGGCACACTGGCATAGAGAGCTGTGAAGAACTGAGAATCTGGTTTGGTGTTCCCTATTGAGGGAGGAAAGCTGCATTTAAATCCATATATGGAATGGAAGATACTTATTTTACATTTCTGCAGAGGTTTTAAAAAGTTAGATATAAACTGTGTATTTCTATCTCAGCTGATAGGACTTCATAGGAAGATTCTGAAAAAAATACAGAAGTCCTTTGATGGGTGTACACTGAATTTCTGTTATATAAGGCTTTGCATTTTATCAGTAACTATTACTAAAGATTCTGAAGTAAATTTAAAAAACAACCTGTAAGCCAAATCTACTTTATTTTCAAGAATCTCCAGCTATCACTCACATATTCTTGCCAAATGTGTCATTTCTCTTAGCAACGATATAGATGGCTTTAACAAGTATTTTTAACCTGTGAAAGTAAGTCACAGAGCTCACTTCTGAAATGTGAAGTTCTGTTCAGATACCTAAGGGTTGGATTCAGTAATAAATTGCTTCACCTCCTCAAATGACCATGGAAGCAATTCTTGCAGGGCATGCTTAGCGTTTCAGTGCAAGTGGTTTGTATATATTTCTGTCCAGTTAAATCTGGCTTTACTTTTTTCTTATATTATAAGTTATTGTATGTGTGATAAAACACAGGTCTTGGGAGAAAAAATGTAATTCTACAGAGTCTTATAAAAAGATAACTTTAGCTATAACTGATTACATAATCCACCCCCATTTTAAAGTTAAATTGCCACCTGAGTTAGCTCAGAGTAATTGTTAGATGACATCCTGATAGCCATAATTTCAACAAAAAATGTCCACATTTTTGCTTGTAGTTTTGCCTATAGTGCTGTGTAGTGCAGTCTTTAGTGTTGTTTGAACCCCTTTAAAACCAAATATTTCTGAGATGGCAGATGCTAACAGTAGAGATACTGAGTAGGTATTATCCAGTCAAAATAAAAGACTGACCAGTCTTTTACAGCCACCTTGTCCGTTGTTTCTGTCATCACTCTGGGATGTATAAGGTTGAATGATGTGGCAACATAACTGAATTTGGTTATATATGTGCCAGAACCACAAATCTGTTGCTGAACAGAGTGTAATTTTTTTTCCATCTAATAAGTAAAGACACAGATAATATAATACATAAATGTTCTCACATCCCACTCTATCTCTCATTCCCATCTTTGGACTACCTACCAAGTGCTCCAAGTGCAAACTAACCTCTGAATTTGATATACCCGTTGCTCCTATCTCATTCAAACCATGTCTTTGTAAGGCTTGTTAATACTTAACAATATCAGTCAAATACCCTCTTTACCCCCAACATTTATTTAATCAAGTGGGTCAAGCAGAACTGTGATGAAATCATATTGCTAATGTCCTCTTTTAAGCCTTCTACGGCATCATGTCTTCTTCAAGGCTCTCTTTTAGACAGTGAGTTTCATAGGACAAGTGTTACCTTTATTTATGGCTTATTCAGTGCTAAACACTGTCTCAGTGTTTTAAAGGATAGTCATAAACATTGGCCAATATGCTTATAATAAGAGCTTTGTCTGACCTGGTGTCTTAATCATAGAATCATAGAATCATAGAATCATAGATGGTATGAGTTGGAAGGGACCCCAAGGATCACAGAGCTCCAACCCCCCTGCCACAGGCAGGGCCACCAACCTCAGGCCTGGATCTACACTAGGTTGCCCAGGGCCCCATCCAACCTGGCCTTGAACACTTCCAGGGACGGGGCATCCACTACCTCACTGGGCAGCCTGTTCCAGCACCTCACCACTCTCTCTGTAAAAAACTTCCCCCTAATATCTAATCTAAACCTTCCTTCCTTTAGTTTTAATCCATTCCCCCTTGTCCTGTCATTGTCTATCCTTTTAAAAAGTTGAATCCCCTCCTGCTTATAAGCTCCCTTCAGGTACTGGAAGGCTGCAATGAGGTCCCCCCGCAGCCTTCTCTTCTCCAGACTGAACAAGCCCAGCTCCCTCAGCCTCTCTTCGTAGAGCAGGTGCTCCAGGCCTCTAATCATCTTCGTGGCCTCCTCTGAACCCTCTCCAACAGTTCCACATCCTTCTTGTATTGGGGGCCCCAGATCTGGACACAGTACTCCAGATGGGGCCATAATAATGTTTAACTTCTCTTTAATCTTTTGGAAAGGTCCTTTTAATAGCCACTACAGTTTAATTCACCAATGTCTGAACTTTATTCTGGAGTACAGATTTTCAAACAGTAGTTTGGCTTAAAATTTGAAAATAAGGTTTGAAAAGCTCAGCTTATAATGAAATAGTTCCCTGGCCATCAGGAATGGAAGTGGGAATGCGTAACGTTCACTGACCCTGCAGGTTGTCTTGCATGTAGGTAACTTTATGGTTAAATTTAAAATTTTGGAAAAAACCCTTTTTTAATATCATATTCATACAACTAGCAGGATATTATTTTGCATTAATATATTTAACTTTTTTCCTGTACAGATTGGTGAAAGATAGGGCTAGGGTTTCAGAAAGGAAGGCTTTATGTATTGCTGGATTTATAAGGGTTCAGAAGAAGGCTGGTGTAGTCATAAGCAAATATTTTATTTTCAGTATTCCTGGACACATCTTCCATTTAAGGAAGGTTCAGGATAAGGCTAGGGAACTGGGAAAAAAATATGCCAGAGAGAGTAGTGTGGTGTAGGCAGGAGCATATGCTTCATATTAGGTATTCCAATACAGATTCATCCTCTCTCTACAGTACATGTTAATTTTAGGGCTAGGGCTAGAATCAGGGTTTTGGAAAAGAAGGTAGAAAGCCTTTTTATTTGTGCATTCTGCAAGACTGGCAGAGATAGGATGAGAGTCTTCATAATCAGGAACAAATGCATTATATTCTTTGCAATCTTTTAATACTTAAAGGGGGCTTATTAAGGAAGATGGGGACAGACTTTTTAGCAGGACCTGTTGTGGTTGGACAAGGGGTAATGGCTTTAAACAAAAATAGGATAAATATAGACCAGATACAAGGAAGAAATTTTTTACAGTGTGGATGATGAAACATTGGAAAAAGTTGCCAAGAGAGGCAGTAGATGCCTCATCCCTGGAGACATTCAAGGTCAAGTTGGACAGGGCTTTGAGCAACCTGACATAGTTGAAGATGTCCCTGCTCATTGCAGGGGAATTGAACTAGATGACCTTTAAAGGTCACTTCCAAATCAAACTATTCTATGATTCTATGATATTCAGATTTACTATATGAATTGGTCACTTTGAATTAATGAACTGCAGGCCTAGGTTTAGAGTGGCATTTTGTTCACAAAGAGGGACACTTTATCAGCCAAGCTCACTGTTGGACTGCTTAGGACTAACAGAGACCAGAAAGAATGTTGGTTGCTAATGAATCTCAATCAATTCCTCCTCACAAAAATCTAACTTGGTTAGATTTCAGTTAAAACAGGAGTAAAGTTAAGAAAACGTTTGTTGACCCTATCTTGTCATTGTGTCTGGAATGGCTTCAGGGATAGGAAATGTTAGTATCATGAAGAGCAAATGCTGTTATTCAGATTGCTTATGGAGTTCGATCACCTGAGCAGGAAGGGTGAAAATTTAGAAAGACTATTAGTGATGATACAGCCAGTGCTTTTAATGTATTTTAGCTGCAGGAGTGAGTTCACTCTCCATATATTAAGTAGTATTAATTCATACTCCCAACAATGAATTCTGGGTCTCCATTCTCTCACTGACACTTTCTGTCATCTGGATGTGTGAAGCTTTGTTGCAGTATTTTGCAAACACAGTAGAAAGTGGTAATAGTGTTAGATGTGTCCTTGGATGCCCTGTGATTTGCAGCAGCAGCAGGAGTGATGAACTTCTATTTAGTATCGAACAATAGCTCACTACAGAATTTTCAGCTGGAGTTGGCCTCTCACCATGTCCCAGAACCAAACTGGCATTTCACAACAGAGGAATCAAATGTCTTTTGGCAGCATCTGATGTCATAGTGGTTTAGAGCTTGATCTCAGAATTTGGCTGTCATGAGTCGCCCTATCTGTACTCAGCTGTGTAAAACAGACAACAAATAATGTTAGCATCAGTAGTGCTTTGACCTTTATAGAGTATTCAACAGATTGGGGGAAGGCAGAATTGTTATTACTGATTTTAAACTGCTAATACATGTTGTTGATTTTTTACAATACATGAAGCTAATGAAAACCTATCACCAGAACTATACAGTGTATTGCTTCAGAAGGGATCTCAATTTCACAAAAGAACTCTCAAGCAAAATAACAGTACAGTGTGCTTGGACAGAAATGTTCCCCTCTCTTTACACTATTCTGCCATGGATAACGAGTTTACTGGCTTGAGGGTAGGGCAACTTCTGTCTTCCTTTTGTTGTATTAGCTAGAGAAGCAAAATAATTGATCACTGATGGGTGCAACCATCATATTTTATGCTCTATGGTTTAGTCTGCGCTGAGGAGCTGCTGAAATCCTTTAGAAGAAAATATTCTGTATAGTATGCAAGTATTACTAATCTGCCAAACCTCTGAGGCTATTGGGGTAAAACTGGGGTTTCTTTAACAGCTTGTGATCTGGCCGATCTGGTCTGCTTGTAATATGTGACATTTATCACTTGTGGGGCTTGGCCATTACCATAAATCAACTGAGTGCTACTTAACTAATATTTGAAGAGCTGTTAAGCCCTAAGTGAATTTTGGGTTATTTTCACATGGTGGTCATCTGCCACAGATAATTAAGTGAGGAAAACTGAGCACAGCTTTGTACCCTGATCCTTTCCATATTCTTGTTCCTTTAGGAAAGTAAATGTATGTTGCTTCTGTTTCCTGTCTTACCAAGCAGAGAATTAAAACATGAAGGTACCTTCAAGAATTAAGTGATTTTATCAGGAAGAGGTTTGGGGTTTTTTAAAATAGTATATTACTAAATAGGAAGTGGTATAAGATTAAAACATTAAATCAGGAAAAAGACAGAACATGTTTAAGATTTTAGAACTGCAAAATCATTATCTGTACTGTGAATTGTGATATGTGGTGTTGCATTTAAAGTCCCATGCACAGTGTAAGGACCACGCCTTTCTTTTAATGTCTTTCTGACTACAGAAGTTGCATAATAAAATTTGAAAACATGAATTTTAAGGACTGCAGCATGAAAAGATTTAACAAACTAGCAGTTTAAGCACAGTCTGCTAGTTGTGCCAAACTTTCAATTTCCAAATCAGACTACTTGTCTGACTGTCCCTTGGATGGTCTTCCAGAAATTGGAGTGTGTAGTTGGACCATGGAGTCTGCATCCATAAAATTGCGTAGGTCTGTTCTGATTTGCTCCCAGTTGAAGCTGGGATTGAGCAAATCTGCAAAATCTCTCTCTGTTACAAAGATCACTGGAATTTTTGCACACCTCATGCTGTGTCATATACACTCAGAACTGTAATTTATCTCTGGCAAGAGCTGTGCTTCCTGAATTATGTCTGGCATGCCTGTTCTCAGAAGTATTTATTCATTTCCTGGTGTCAGCTACTGAATCCAATGGGATTACAGTCCCTTTTAAATAAAACCCAGTCTTGTTATGTGCTGCTGGATCCAAGAGGTATTATCACTTGTTTCACAAACTTATCAACAACTGACTTTGGCCAATTGATCTTGAAACAGTTTTAGTGCACTTCATAAGCACCTGGTCTTGCTAATCCATGATGTGGCTGGAATTACCGTGCAGGTGGCTTTGCCATCTAGTTTGATTTGGATTGATTGCTGAACAGCAAATATGGCAGCTGAATGCCTGTCTGCCTTTTTCCATAATAAATGTACATAGAGAATCTCTGCATCTGCTAATTCACACTGCAGAGTGCTTTCCCTTCATTCTGAATGGTCTCAGAATCAACAAGAAAAGTTGCCTGTGTTTTTCCTGGCATATTAGTGCTATATGAAGATACATTTTTTTTCTGCTTCCTCTATTTCTGTCATTTCAGTTTATAGGCTGGCCATTCATTTTTCTGTCGAATTGCTGTCTGTAGCACATGTGTTAGATGGCACCTACAATACATGGCACCTGCCTTCTCCATAGACTTTGCTTAGTCTGGACTTTGTGCACTTGTTCCTTATCAGTACATTATCATTATGTTCCTTTCACTGGTCACTATAGCTGCTCTTTTAATGAGCAACATGTTTCTCAGGCAAGGTCTATTGCCTTAAAAATGTAAAAATGATCTCTCTTTCATTCCTTCTGAGATCACATGTGGGTGCCAAGAGTGTGAGCTCTGCTGTAAAAACATTTTATTCTCACTATTCAATACCAAGATTTATTCAGGTAAAGGAAAAATAGAACAACATTGTGTCTACTGTTCTTTCTGAGCTCACTGAATATTTTGATGATCCGTTCCAACATTTGAGACATTTTTCCAACAGGAGTGTCCTGATTATCTCCCCTATCCCTCCCCCCGATATTGTAACAATGATTTTCCTTCACCTTCCATTATAAATCTGGCACGGAGCCTTATTTCTTGCTTTAACGGTTTTAATGTGTGCACACAGATTTTGTTTGAAATCCACCATGCCTGGTAGCTGGCACCACTCCATACTGATGATTTCCTTTGTTTCTCACCTATGTTTTTTCTCTTTGTAAATCATGTTCTCTTTATTATTGTGGATATCACAAGATTAACCTCTGCTGTCATTTTCCATATGCCACATGCTGAAGAGTAACATAAGAAAACACCACCACATTTCTTATGTAAAATGCCTTTAGATTGTGAGAACTGTGACAGAATTGAAGCCCTGTGGCAAGCCAGTGTCCCCAGATGACAAAGACTATGTTTAAGGCTTTTGGTGCTATTAGCTTTTAAAGGCTATGAGGAGTGGGGAACGTGGGAGTGAGCCCTCTTGGCTGACAGGAATGGAAAGTGTGTCAAGGCCTAAGCTAACCATGCTACACCAGTGTCCTTCACAACATCAATGTCCCTGACTTCTCTCTGGTTTCATTGTGGAGCAGAGTCTCAACGTCAAGTCAGGGAATGACTTCCTATGGGAGAAGACTTGCCAAAATACACCTTATACTGCTATGCTGGCAGTAATCTGGTGCTCAGCAGGTGAAAGGGAGGTGCTGTTAGAAAGGTGTTTGTGTTGGGAAAGGTGGGACTCAGGTGCAAGGTTGCTAAGCTATTTTGAGAAATTTTGGCTCCTTAAAACCTGGGTGATTAGTTGATATCTGGGAGGAATGCTTTTGCAAGTTGATGATGAAATGTTTTTTGTTGCAATTCCGTCTATATTTATGAACTTCCATTTCCCTGAGTGCCATAAGAAGTAAACATTAGAGGCTCATTGCTTTAATACTGTCCTCAGTATTTATACTTCAATGCTTTAATACTTTTCCTCTGACAATAATCCACCCTAACACCCTCTTTCTTGTTTAATTTCTTTATTGAAGTCATCCTACATATTCTCTAGCTGTCTCTGGGATTTTCCTGGTGCCTGTTTTGTATGTGCTTGTAATTTTGCTCTTTCTTGTCCTTGGTGTGTAGCTCCACTTGAAAAAGACCATTGCCCTGAATTTGCATTTAGTCCCCAAGGAATATTGCAGTGTTTGGTTCTTTTTCTAGGCCTCTGTTTTGGGTGCTGACCTCCAGTGTTTCTTCTATTGCATGGAAGTGTTGTAATCAGATTTTTACATTTAGCCTACTACTTTATACTCAATAAAACATGACTCCTAAATTCAACTCTTCTCTCAGATAGCTTCGCTATTCCTATTTATAGGTGGCAGTGTTGTTTGTTGTATGTTATCAAGCTGCAGTTCTCCTTTTCCCCACATAAAGTTTTGCTGGTTTTGTACATAGATGCCATGTTTCAGAACAGAAAACAATTAGCTGTTAAGGTCACACAGGGAAGATATTTAGTTTTCCCAGGTTTCTGGGTGCAGCACTAGAGCCAATCACATGTATAAATTTTAAGAAGACCCTTCAGACTTTTGAACTTGACCCTTCTTCCTGCCAGTAACACCTGGCAAGAGACCTAAATAAGTGGAATTGCAGATATATTCAAGATTTATTTTATCTAAAGCCTGTTTGTAAGATGTCTATGTGCCAAGTTATATCTGGCGTAAACTTTCACAGGCAAACACTAAATCAGGGGCAAGGGGTATGGGAAGAAGTGTAAAGGGGAGTAAAATAGAGAGTTTGACAGACCCTTAAGTGAAATGAAAATGGTTACAGAGAACGCTATGGTATTAACATAGATTATTGCCAGAGTTGTAAAATCCAGATTTTTCTTTCTGCAAGGCTCCTGGGAGATTCTGGAGATGAAGAAAATGAAATAGAATGGTTCATATATAATTCAGAATTTTGTTTCTTTTCCTCATTCTCAAAAGAGTAAATGTGACCTACTTTCTATATGTTGTAGTTTAGTGGGAAATTCCCCCAACTCCCCATGTTAGTATGCTGGTTCTCTTAAGCAGGTGCTAATTCCCATCTCTGCTTTACTACTGCTGGCATGTGCTAAATACATTGTGACATTCCTTCCTCTCAGTTTACAGTGAAGATGGTTGTGCTTCTTTCCAAATTCCAGTTTTGTTAAACTTTTGGGATTAATGTAGGATCTAAATTAATTTTCTTCATGTTCTCTGTCAATCACAGTGGAAGTAATTAAAAACAAGCTCTCCTCTAAGATTCGTGCTTTTATATTTGATAATTTACATGTAGTTATGGTTTAAAAGAGTGGAAAAAATAGGAAAAAAATGCATGACACCTGTATAAAAAGTCACCGCTTTGGGGTTTTTTTTTGTCACAATGCATGTTTGGAATAAAATAGGAAGGAAGCATTAGAAATTAACCTGAAACTCAAAGGAGAGCTAGTATCAGCTCCATTGTAAGGCTGTGTTCAAACTGCAAAGATTTCAATCCAGAAGACTTTTTCCAACCAATCTTTACAAAAAACAGAGAACAGTTTAAAAAAACTGAGACAAGAAAATGAGGAAATTGGACTTTAGGTAACAAGTCAAGCCTGTCTCTGTTTACTGTACATCATTACAGAAGTATGCTGGAGAGAGTATGGAACCAATCCTAGTTTTGATCCTGCCCTACAAGGAGACCCAATATTTATTTTGGTGGATCTAGTTACATATAGAGGAAAAAGATATTTAATGAGTTTGTATTCTCCCATCATAGTGCTGAACTCATTCATGACTGAGGACATTCTTCAGTTTTTCAGGTCTTTTCCCAGTATATTGTTTCCATCACGGACAGAGAGAGATAGGAGCATGTTAATCCTCTTTTACTCAAATAGAAATGGCATAGACCTAGAAGAGATGCTGGGCTATATGATGGACAGTGTTCTAGCTACTTTTCCAAAGAGAAGTCATAACACAATTTGATTGTCAGATATATACAAGAAGTAAAACAAAACCACATTTCTCACTAAATGAGATGTATCCTTTAGAACTTTTTGCTGGGAAAGATTTGAAAAATAAACGTGGTTCTGCTTAGCCATGGTTTATTTATTTATTTATTTGAAGTAAGCAGTTTCTTTCCAGCTATGGACATTAGACCAGTTAGCAAGAGGACTTGTTCATATACTTTTGTTTTACTTTTGTGATCCAAGTGTTAGGAGTTGGGAGTTTGGATCCAAAGGGACTGAATTTACGTATGCAGGACACGTTGTTCGAGAAGCTAATACTTACAGTAAACAGAGGTTGCTTAACTGTTGAGTAATGCTACAATAGTTATTTCCAATATTTTGCAAGAAACAATGTTCATGCAATGTTTTACCACTAGCAATTTGTTAGTGGTTTTAATTTAATGCCAAACAAATCTCAGCGGGCTGTAATTTCAAAAACATGGAGTATGACACATTAGGAACTATACCCTCTTTCTACTTCTCTAAGGTAAGACATATGTGAAAGAGACGCTATTTTATCCTGTTAATAATACTTCAGAATCTAGATAGTGTGAAAATACTCTTATGACATCACAAATAGTAAATTACATCTATTGAAAGGAGTTCCATGTGCATATAACTTATGTTACAGGTAAAAGAAAAATCTTTAAAAAGGAGTCTTTCCACAATGGATTACTTCAGGAAGACAAATACAGTCTGAAGTGGTCTTATTTGCCTTTTGTTTTTGGATCATGGTTGTGTTTACATTATAGTGGGTCCAACCTAATGTTACTTCAAGTCTATGTTAATTGAGAAGTAGTTTTAAGTCTTTGTACAATATATTTAACATATTGTGATGAATATATATACTGGAAACAGTTTTAAAGTGACTGAGAATAAATTATTTGTAAAGCATCCCTGGATCTTTTTCACTCCAGATCCTATAAACATTCATAATACTCCTCCACTTAGCATATTTCACTTATTGCTAGAATTCATCCTTTGTGCTGGAAATAGGAGGCCATTTCTTAATGAAGATCAGCTTTAATAAACACTCCTATTAATGTAATACTCATCAAGGTATTTCCTTTGAGATAGACAAGTTCTTACTTTACAGATAGAAAATGAAGGGATAAGGTGGATGGATGACCTTTGGATTGTCTTGTGATTAAGTGGCAGAAAAAAAATCAAGAGTCTTTTATCTCCTATGCTTTTGTATTCTCTGTTGCTGCGCCATTTAGGTATGTATGCATGCCCATATAGATGTGTATACATATTTAGATGCCTATATTGAAGGCAAGCACAGACTTAAGACGTATTTAATTAAATGAGACTTCTGAATCCAACATAGTGGATACTAAGCATGAATATATTGAAGGGAAACTAGCACTTTTCCAACATTTTTGACATCAGTTTCATAACAGTTTCTTTCCTGGTGCAATACCATCTTTACTGCCTTCTTCAAAAACAACATAAGACATTTTGGCCTCAAGTAAGTAAATTCATGTTTATTTATTTATGTGGTATATAATGCTGTGTGTATCTATGTACAGACATAGTTATTTCCATGAACACATCTACATTGCATTAGCAGTCATCAATTTTCATGCAGTTCCAAACTTTCATTGGTCTTTCATTGCTTCATTTTTAAGGCAGTCTGAATAAAGCTTTAGGTGGCCCTTGGGAAGGTTTTCCTCCAGTTTGAACTTCCTATTTAAGAAATGAGGTGTATCAACCTGGTTATTATTTACTTTGAACTCACACCCAAGTAGCATCCATTTGTGAAAATAACTATAAATTATGTTGCTTCATAATTTCATTTCTCTGCTCTCTAACCCTAAAATTAATTTTTAAGTAGGAGCAGAACCTGTATCAGACAGTCTATGTTGCTACATCTGTGCCTTTTAATGCAAAAAGACAGGAACTACTTAGTTGTTTGTGCTAACGTCACCCTCTAGAGCTTCCTTTGCAGACAAGATATGTATTTAAAATATTCCTAGGTGCGACATCCACAGTAGAAGACTGGCTTTCCATTCTGATGTTGAGATACACATGGTGGTGCATGGAAAAATACCAAGAATGGTTTTCTTAGATTCTTGTAGAATTTTTGATGAGATGCTAGCTTGTCAGCCTAAAGGCAAAGTATGCAGCCATGTGTCTTCATGTGGAGTAAGAGCACAGTACTTAATACAGTCATGTAATGGAATGAAGCCTGCACTGTAAACCTATGCCTTTATCTCTATAAAGAGAAGCTGGTAGATTGTGATGAAGTTGCCTGCAAAGACTGCTTTGGATTGGACAAGTGAACACAGTTACTTGGCAGATGATTGTGACTAGGGGATGAAGACTAGCCAAGCAGGACAGACTCCATCTACCCAAATGCATGTCAGAGAGTGCTTGCAAAGATATCTCTAGCAACATAAACATGATTTATTCAAAAATAGATGCAAAGTGGAATATCTGTTCTTAGTTATAAAAAATGGTCACACAGTTTTTCTTTGGTATTGTGAAAAAAAGAGGATATATGGGAAGCGGAAATTAGTGTAAAAAGGAAGAGTGACGAAGAGGAGCTGTGAATTGAGAGGAGGTGGTGGTGGTGTGGAAGCGAAAAGAATACTTCTCTAGAGATGATACTGAAGGGAATGAATTGAGAAAATTAGAATGTTCTATTGCTGTGGAACTTAATAGCATACGGATAAAAAATTTGGAAAAACACAGGGGAGGGCAGATTAAAGAAAGAAATCATTAGGGTGGCATGTCACAGGAACAATGATTTTCACACCGATTCATGCACATTTTCTCTGAATTGTTTGTATATTGTCCTTCAGAACTGGTAACTTTCAGAGGTTTGGATGTCTGAATATTCTCTTCCATAAAGGAAAAAATTGCTGATGGGATTTCACAGACCTGTGAATAACCAGGTCTTCTTCCCATTGCCCTTAAGACCTGATGTCATGCTGATTTATACAGCACTTCCTAAAGGAGCACTTAACATGAGCAAGCTATACAAGGATTCTGCAGAGTTTGCCAACACCAGAGGGCAGGAACACTTAGAGATTTTGGAACACTTTGGTTCTAATTTAGGACTAACTGGAACATACCTCATCTCCACAGTTTAATTTTCTTTAGAAAAGAAAATTGGTTTCAGATACGAAACAAAAGGATAATCCTTAATAGCCATCTGTGAGCCTCTTTATTATACAGGAGCATGGGATAACCCAGGGAACTCTCACACGGCATTACATAGAAACTTCATGTCAAGTTTGCAATGCTTGGAGATTTTTTGGAAGTAAGAAAGCAGCAACCATTACAACCAAAAATAATTGCCTTCACCTCAGCAGATACTATGAAACATTTTGTTAACACTGCATTCCTACCGTTCATGAACAGTACCAATGAAGTGTCCATATTTGCATTTCTAAATGCTTATGAACAACTTCTAGAAGAGCAGAGATACATCCAGCATAGGCAATGAAGCTTTTTCAATATTCCTTTTGGAGATTTACCCGTAATTTTACACCAGTGAACATTACTTGCACTAGTACAGCTGGAAAATATACATAGAAAAGCTGGCTGGGAAAGAGAAAAAATACTGAGCAGAAATACAAATTTTGGGGTCCAAAATCTCAAAGATGCTTATCTAAATGAAGTGATATTTTAGATTTAACTAAAAGGAGCTGGTTAAATTAAAATTTTTATATTGAGGATAGATATAAACACTCTTTTATATGAAGATAAAACAAATTTACTTGACATATAGACAATGATTAGTGGTAAAATTACCTTTCAACGAGATTTTTGCATGATTTTACTGAGTTGTAAATAAGTTTGAAAAGAAATCCTCTTTTAAAAAAAAGCACCCTTTTGGTGTTGAAAATTGGTGACCTTACCTTTTCTTTTTTTGAAGGTGAGTATATATGAATGAGGTAAGCTAGCATGTCAACTTGCAATATGTCAGCTATAGCGTGGTGGTTGTCCATATGTAGGCTGCTACCCAGCAGAAAATGCAAGCTAAATGAAAAGTAAATTCTCCTTGATGAAAGGTGGAAGAAGCTACCTTGCATTCACAGAAGGAGTAGCTGAGGTACTATAAAATTAATGCTGTATTTTACCCCTTGATCTCTGGAATACTGCAAGAGGGAAGAAAATCTGGAGATATTAAAATTTAGAGACAATTATTCTTCCCAAGTTTTGTATGCTTCTCAGGATGGTGAGTAATGGGTTGCTGTTCTGCACAGCAGCACAGCTGTACAGCTACTGGATTTGCTTCAACAAAACATCAACTTTTCAAAGAAAATTGGCTGCAGGAAGATAACAGATGTACAAATGAAAATAGGGAAAGGATAACTTTTAGCATCTTTATATTTTGTTTACTAGAGATTTTTAAAGGGAGAAAAACCTTAAGTGTTATAACAAGTTGCTATTTTTGCCCTTATAAACTAATTTTATCATACCCGGTTGTTCATATTCTTGCACCACAGATAAGAGTGCTGCTGTTGTAGCTTGACTAGCTCATATTCAAGCTTCCTCTTCCAAGCACTTTGTCTTTGGTATTATTTACATGACAACAGAAGCTGGCAAGATTCTATGGCTATGCTGCTTGTTCTTTTAAAGAATAAAAAACCATGGTTAACTCTTCTCTTTGTTTAGTCTATTGTTTCAGTTTCTTTGCAATGACAGTTTCAGACATTTTACTGGAGAGAATTATGGTTCAGTCTCTATGAAGTTTATTTCTGTTTGCTAACAGACTGCTCTTTCTGGATTTTTGCTGTTGTTGTATTATGGTAGCAGTCATGGACACTAATTCCCAAACATGGGCTTGTTATTCCTGCTTGGGGTTATAATCAGAGAAAGATAAAGTGCACAGGAACTAGAAATTTTGACAACCCCAGAACTGTTAGAGAGGTCATGATGCCCTTTTAAGTGAGGCTGTGACTGGAAATGTTCAGGAACTGCTCTCCCAGTAAACCTGTTGTCTTCATCATAGGACCTCTTTGTGGGCACTATACAAAAATATAAGAAAAAGCTGTCTCCTGTCTTGGAATGCTTATTGTCTAATTTATAGCTTCTTTTAGCAGCAACTATCCACAATAAACCTCAAAAGGTTGCTTTCTGTCAACAATCCATTAGAGCTTTCACTGAAGGAATTGTTGAACACCAGCAGCATTGACCTACATGTACTCTTGAATGTTTAGTGTAGGAGGGGCTGTGTTGATAAAACTACATCGTGTCTCTGACAGTGCCATAAAAGTCTGTGTCTACAGAAGCATGTGAGGGCAGGGAAGCAGGCAGTGATATTTCCTGAGAATATTTTCCCTGTCAACGATTTACAGATTGGGGACTTTCTGAACTAGAGATAATGATGTGATATTGAGGTGTTTTTCCTCTGTGGATTCCTCTTCTATAGACTTGCCTAGTTTTCTGTGGAAGCCATGTCAACTGCACCTGGGGCACAGTTTTGCACTGCATAGTTGTGTATTATGGTGAACTGCCTAATTTTGCTTGTTTTGAGACTGGCACCTGCTAGTTGCAAGGGTAGTTCCACTTCTTAAGACCAGCAGTGTTTTCTTGGGATAGCCCCAGGTAAAAGATATAACCAAAGACCCATTTGTATTACAGAAAAAAGTGTCGAATGTTATGATAATCTAGATACCAAAACCTTCTTTTAATATTTATTTTAATGATGAAGAGCTTCAGGCAGTGACTGCTAACCAACATACTGATGGCAGGAGAAGTCACTAGTGATGGGGAAAAAAAGATACACGAAATGAAGCAAGTAAGTACTATTGTTCTGCCCAGAAGCCCTAGTGTGTGTAATGAAATAATCTTGCTCACAACCTTAGGAGAAGACAGAGAAATTTGCCTGTTTGTTCATGCAACACTGGATTTTTGACATCCAGATGTTCAGGAATTCCATCAGACCAGATTTTTGCTCTGTGTCTTTTTTTTTTTTTTTACAGTTCACTTGGGGGTGTGGGTGTGGGTGGGTGTGTGTATATATATGTTGTGTGTCTAGAACATGGTAACGAAAGTAAACTTACTTAACCTACCCCAAACTCCTTGCTTCTGCAGCTAAACTGCAACTGAACTCTTAGTTTATAGCAAGCAGCAGTCTGTCATCTCCACTGAGGTCTGCCAGGTAAACACACGCATTAATTTGCAACAGTGACCAGAGAAGTCTTCACTTGCTGCATCTTTTTTTTAATGTATTTTTGACCACTTGACAATTCTATGAGAAACAGAATGTGTACTTAAACATTTGCCTATCTTGTAAATAAAGTTTTGCATGGTTTACAAACAGAAATATGCCTTATAATTTCACATGAATGATTAAACTAATTACTAAGTCATCTTTTTCATGTTGGGCTGAGGTTTCCTTCCACATCTGTAGCAAATTGTCCTAAGGAGCATTGTCTCAAAAGAACCAGATTGTTTTTGGTAGCCTGGTTAGGGTTGCCTGATGAGTCGTGAAAAAGATTACTGTTACAGTTCATCACAGGATGAAATGGGTTTAGGCATTATATTTCAGCAAGTAAAATACATAAAAGTAATTTCTTTAGCAAGATCTTCTCTTTTAGGTAAATCTTTTGCCATTTTAGCAGGCTGTCTTCTGTGTCTGAAGAGATACTGTGAATGGATAGAATGCTATGAAGTAGAAAAATGGTAATAGAATATTGCCAGAGAATGTCAAACAATTTTCCGGCACCTGGTTGATGGTTGAAGTTTCTGTATTATCCCTATTTAAGTGATTTTTTCAGCCTGTATTTATCTTTCAGGTTATCCAATTAATTTAAGGACCAAATTCGCCTTTTTTTGAATACTGGATCACATAACATCAGTTCTTACAGACTTCCTTCTCTAAGTTGCATAGGTAATTGTCCTTTCTGGATTATTAGCTTTCTTTGGGGACAATTAAAGGCTACAGCTATCTTTCCAGAGGTGGAGGAGAGCTACGTAACCCTGACAGAAGTCAAGAAAATCTACGTTATGAAAGAATGAATTTTTGGTCAACTATCTAACAAGTATGTATGTGTGGCAGAAGAGTAACTTTTATTTCTTTACCTCAAGGCAGATTGTGTATAAAATTAAAGTCCATTGAGAGCCCAATTTGAAGAAGCAGATTATAGACTAGAATTTGTAGGAACTGGGGCATATTAGTATAACTGAAGAGAGTAACCCAATATGAACCAGCCTTCTTAAAAGAGGGAAAGAATTAATCTGGGATAAGACTTTTTTAGGGAAAGAGAAATGAAGCAAACTGAAAACTATCTTAATCTCGCAACTATTCCAAGGAATAATCATGGTTATAAAAAAATAGTAAATAGTTATGGGAATCACGTGCTGCTTTGGTATTTGTGTCCTCCTCTGGTATTTCTGCACATAACCACCTATAACTATGGCCAGTGAAGTCAGCTCTTTGGAAAGATCTCTAAATAGAAAATGTTATGGTTCTGGCTGCTTATGTCAATTCTCATACTAGTGCTGCATTTCTGATTTCTGTCTTGCATAGTAAATAGGCATTGACCAAATAAACAGAGGAATACTGTAAACCTGACTTTCAATGTTGGGTTAGACACATAGGGAAGAAATTTCTGATCTGTAATGTAATTTGAAAACCAAAGCTATACTTAGGGAATAATTAAATATCCTATGCATGTCTGATTTGCTTTTTATTGACAATCTATACCTGGTCTGGCCGTTATTTCCAAGAAAATCTGCTCACTTTTCTTCAAACATATCTCCCTGTGCTATTTTACCATCTGTTGATGACTATAAGTAAATGATGTTATTACAAAGATACTCTCTAGTCTGGCCTGTAACTGTGATCTAAATTAAAACTTGGGTCTCTGGGGAGTTGGTGATTTTTAGTGGTTCTGAGTATTTGTGTCAGAGAGTGTGTAAAACCACAACCCCCCAAGGTAATTATCTATCTATCTATCTATCTATCTATCTATCTATTTGCTTTGGAGACCCTGCCCCTACATGGGTAGGGGGTGATAGAAATCTGGGTGCATGAGGTAAGTTCTGGTTGCATATGGAGTGAATTAGGAAAGGCTGAGAGAGAAAAATACTGCATTTTCCAGTGTCCATCATTATGAAAGTGGAATAAGTGTTAAACAGCTGCCAACTTTACATGCTGAGCAGAATACTGACAGTAAGCTTGTCATCTTTAAGTTGCTCATTTTACCAATATGTTTCTCTTTGGTCTTGATGAGGGGAAAAACTTAGGCAATCTCAAATATATTAAGTGTAGAGGCACACCATGTTAGAATTGTTTAAATGGAAAAATTAGCCACGTTAATAGTGCATCACCTTTTTTCTATTAAGGAAAAATAATGGCAAAGGTTACAGGACAAAATTTAAATATAACCAAGTAAAATAGAGACAGAGTGGCCCCATGATAGGAAAAGAATTAGCCCAAGACAGCTTGAGAGGAAAGAAACCCATGGCAGATCTATTTTCTGTAGCTGTAAATAAATACAAAATGAAAACTGAAAATTGACCTGAGAGTCTCTCCTTTGTTTTGGAGGAGATAATTCACTGGAAATGTTGGAATAACAACAGAGCTATGTCAGGTGTAAGTGAAAAAAAGAACAGAGTTCTTAAATAGTAATCAGAAAAATAATTAAAATAACATCATCAGTGTGTGGAATGATATTCTTTTGAGTTACAGTTTCCTACAAGATATATTTCTCAGTCAGTAAAGGAAAACAGGAGAAGATCTTCTTGCTTTTCTGCGTTGTTTTAAAATGTGAAATTAGACCATTTTTCCAGATGTCGCTGTTATGTATTCAGCTGGGCAAGCCAAAAGGGTATTCTGCTGTTTTGGTGAATAGAGTTCTTTGTAAATTAAACACAATACTTTTATAAAGCATTTGGCTAAGCAGCTACCTGAACTGATGTAGACAAAGCAGATGAAAAATACTAAAAATTAATATAATGAGTTTTCTGCTTGTGCTAAGAAATATTTACTTCACTGAAATATGAAACGTTAGTGATAACTGAAATAAAACCTTAAGAATAGGGCAAAATCTAGGGCTCGATTTCTGAACTTATGGAAAGCAAAATGAATACAAAACATATTCTGTGTATCAAACATACAGTTCCAACATGAATAATGAAACACCTTTCAGTGATTTTTATTAGAGGTTGAACAAAGCAGTTCCCACTGATGAAAATGAAGTTGCACAATTAGCAGCAACACTGAATAAGGAATCAGATTGGAAACCTTGTGATCAGAGAAATATTTAGAAGTTCTGACCAAGTATATTGTCAAGGCAGGCCTGAATCAATGTGCTTTGTACTGTTACTGAAACTACCCCAAAATTCTGAAGTGTGTACCATTCATGTTGTTATTGTATCATTCAGGTAACTTCCATGATTCAAATTGCTGCATAATGGATACTCCTGGCTTCTATTAGAAACTCTATGTCCCCTCTTCTGGACAGCAGAAATAATTTCAATTGTATACCCTGTACACTGGCATAAAATAAATACTTTCATTTACTCTCTCAATTCCAAAGTTTAACTCAAAGTGCTAAAATAAAAATGTTTCCACTAAATATAAACAAGGTTTTCCACTAGCTCTTTTATGTTTTTGATTTCTTAATATTTCTTAGTATTTCTCTTGATTTGGCAGGTCAGCCTGTTTATACAGGCACTGACTGTGATTACCTTCCATTGGTTTTGCTTTTGCAGGAGGCAATCAGAACTTTGTAGAATAATTTTTTTTTTCAATTCCGAGAATTCTTTTAATTAAAAGAGAGCTGAAGAGAGACAGAAGGAGATAGAAAACTTGAAGCTTTCTTAACAAATACATTTTTAAAGTGTATTTGCATAATGGCAACATTCTTAATTGAGGCTTATTTGAAAAAAACCCAAAAAACCAAAAAACCCCCCAATTTTTCCTAATCTGCAAAAGTCCTTCTATAAAAAGCATCCCTCTAAGATCTAGTAGTCTAAACATACTAATATAAAATAGCTTTAGTTTAGAAATACAAAACTAGTTTCCTGAGTCATTGCTGTGATCTACAAAATAGCTAGCATTTGATGCTTGTAGTTTCAACTTTATCTGAAGCATTTTGGTGTAAGAATTCTATGGGAAAAGTACAGTTCTAACAACACAAAAACTGACAGAACTAATTTTGCTCAAAAGTAAGCAAAAATTACTGTGGACTGAAATGCAATATGGAAAGCATTAGCACAAGCACAGTTTGTTTTAGTACTACAGTTAGAACAAGTCTGCAGCCTTTATATACCCAAACTGACATCAGCCTGGAATGACTTTTCCAGAAAGAATAGTATGGCGCAGAAAAGAGTAACATGTGTAGGAATCCTCAGCAGTGGCATGTTCAGCAATGAAACATGTGTTTTATTTGCTCAGGGTTTTAAGAAGAAACCACTACAGACATGAGCATACTTCACTACAATCATCCAGGAGGCCAGACACTACACAAAAAATGGATTATGTATGGCTGGGGTCCATCTTTAAGATAGCACTATCTTATGCCACAGTATGAAATGATCTCATGGTTTGTAAATAGTTTGCCCAGATTAATTATAATCATGTAAGTTAGGAATATTTTAAATCACCCTGATTATATAGATAGATTCTAGTCTTTGCGTGTATACACATGATATACATAATTAGAGCAATGTGCTTCATTCAAACCAACAGCAATCATGAAATTACTCTTGCCCATTAAACTGTACAGGAGGCTGTGATTACATCCTTTTTATTTTTAATATGAGTTCCCTGCAATTCCCAAGCTCTCAAATGTTTAAAACCAGCTGTAGCAGTAGGACTTTTAATTATACTGTTGTTTAGTGAGTGACATATATCTTCTTCTCAGTCTGAATTAGCCCTGGACAAACAGATAGGAGTAAAGTGAACTAAAAAACTAAATGCAGAACAGCTGTGGACAGAAATGAATGCTTTGATTGAAAACACTCTCCTGTTAGTTTTCTTGGATGTTGCTGTGGTACAAAAAAATTACGTTTTTATTGCAGGTTTTCTAAAGTGACAGGTGTCCTTTAGAGTAGCTTTCCTGTACTTTTACCTTTAATATTGAAAACCAAGTTGTTATTTTGTAATTTACTTCTATATAGTGAAAAAGGCAGCATGTTATTGTTGCTGCAGTCATTATACCCCATTCCCAATAAAAATGCATCTGGACAGAACCTTTTCTGGTGAAGGGTCTAGCCTGTCTTGGTTATAACTTTTGGTGATTTCGACATCATTAAGGAGCTCCCTGTTGTTGAAAAAAAGTTAATAAAATTACAGAATCACAGAATCACAGAATTGTAGGGGTTGGAAGGGACCTCGAGAGATCATCGGGTCCAACCCCCCTGCCAAAGCAGCTCCCTAGCACATATTGCACAGATAGGTGTCCAGAGGAGTCTTGAATATCTCCAGAGGAGGAGACTCCACCACCTCCCTGGGCAGCCTGTCCCAGGGCTCTGTCACCCTCACTGTGTAAAAGTTCTTCTGCATGTTGGTGCGGAACTTCCTGTGCTCCAATTTGCAGCCATTGCCCCTTGTCCTGTCTCCACAGACCACTGAAAAGGGGCTGGCCAATTCCCCCTGCATCCCATACTTAAGATATTTATAAACATTAATTAGGTCTCCCCTTAGTCTTCTTTTCTCCAGGCTGAACAGCCCCAGCTCACTCAGCCTTTCCTCATATGGGAGATGTTCCAGGCCCTTAATCATCTTCGTAGCCCTTCTCTGGACTCTCTCCAGGAGGTCCCTGTCTTTTTTATACCAGGGAGCCCAGAACTGGACACAATACTCCAGGTGGGGCCTGACCAGGGCAGAGTAGAGGGGGAGGATCACCTCCTTCGACCTGCTGGCCACACTCTTCCTGATGCATCCCAGGATCCCATTGGCCCTCTTAGCCACCGGGGCACACTGCTGGCTCATAGCCAACCTGTCATCAACCGATTAATGAACTGGCTGACACTCCTGAAAATGTATTTTTGATTAATTTGATTTGTCTTTTCCTTTGAATTTGATTTTAATTTTGAAATAAGCTAAGATATTACAAATATGCCAATTCCCTTAACTGCACATTACATAGGGTGGAGAATCTTATTTGTTATTAGTGTCATACAAGTAGATGACCTGAGACTCATTTCCATGACAGTAACAATTCTTCAGTGCCATGGAAGTTTTTAGAAAGTAAACAGAAGTATAAAAAAATTGTCAGAACAAGACCATCTTGGTCTTCACAAATGACATTTCTAACTGCATAGATGTGTTTGGCTACTTAAGTAGCTGGTATCAAGAGCTCAGAATTCAACAGATGCTAATTCTGGTGCTTCTCAGCTCAGTAGCACTTTATGTAACTCTACAACTTCTTTGAAACAAAAAACAACTTGGGGCAAGAATCCAGGACAGTTGCAAAAGCATAGATTTTTTTTTTTTTTTTTTTGCTTGAGTAGTAGTTGTGTCACTGCTGAGCATGAATTTTCATAACTGGTTGTGTTTCTAAACTCACATTCTATCTGCTAACTTTGTCTCTCTTTCAGACTCAGGATTTAGTTAATTGATCATATGGACCTCACATATCTCTGTTGACCTCCATAGTAAACCATTGAATGTGAGCTGAAATTCAAAGATTTGTTTTTAATATCAGAATTTCTCAGGAAATTATCTTTATATCATTTAGTCCAAGCTCCTATACAATAGAAGTTACATTATTTAAACCGATTACTCATGGACTGAACCACATAAACTAGATTTGATGAGATTTTGTATTTCAGAAAGTCACCCAGTCTTAATTTAAGAATTGGTAAATATCATATTTTTTGTTAGATTAAAAAAACCTCTGTGATGGTAGTTCTCTGAAAATTCCAGTATAACATGAATTGTTCATATGGCTGACCTCTCTGTCACCTGCAGCTTCTTAGAGGTTGATACACTTGGCATTTTTGCATTTCAAGTTAAACTTCAGGAGGCTGAACTAGGAAAAGAATGGAGAATGAAAGGAAATGCAAAATTTGGAATTGAATCTGAGCATAACTTGATTTGCTTTAGATTGCTTTCCATCTTTCATCTGTCCTCTTTCAGGATAATTTTGGATTAAAACTAGTTTGTAAAATTAGAAAGGAAAATTTATTATTTTTTTTTTGTGCTCTGATAAAATTTTTCTCAAAAATCAGATGTTCAAACTGAATATTTCGGACATTTTAAGGGAATGTCTCACCACCAGCAAATCTATCACCACTGAAACTTTAAGTAATGCTTAAACTTTGTGTTATACTCATGACCAGGCCATTTAAGTGTGAGTTGAGCATCTTTTCAAGCTCCAAAAATTAGGCTTCACAAATTCTGGTTTTCTAGCTCCATCTGATAAAAACTGATTACTGTGTAGTACTTCTGCCATCCCTCACCAAAGTCAGCTTTATTTTTGGACTTTGACTGCCATTCGCTTTTACAACTGAAGCAAACCAAAATAAACAGTGCAAAATTATCCTGAAAATGAACACTGACAAAAAAGCCCAGCTACTGTAAGAGGAAGCAATACTTCTTGTATATAATGGTATAGGGGTAAATTGCAAACTCTAAAGGGTTTCTTAGGAGACATCCAGAGGGGAGTGAATGGGAAGACAGTCATTGCCTTCCTCTACTTTGCCAGGATGAGAAGGACTGCTTAGTGAGTTCTTGGACATCAAATTTCCTTCCACAAATAACTGACCCATACTAAGAGCACTTAGAATGTTTAGTCAGCTATGCTAATAATAATAATAACAATGTTATTAATATAACTTCACTCTGTCTAAACATATCTGTATCTAGATGAAAATGAAGAGAAGAAAAAGAACAGAAACATTCCTTATGAATTCAAGTATCTCTGAGTTCCCAAAGTTTCACTGAAATGACACCAGTGTATGTGGTGTTGGCAGAACACTAAGCTTATAGCAGGCGTGCATTGGAATTGTTTTGGATTGCACCAAACACTCACTGTCATGTTTAGCAGCCAGGGCTCAATGGTTGCTGTGGTGTGCCAGAACTGATATTGAAACTGTGATGGTTCAGCTACAGAAACAGAACTAAAATTTGGTGTGAACCAAACAGACATGTTCCTGAATTCCTGCAGATCGGCAGAACACACCTGTCCTGTCCCACAGAGAAACCTATGGCCCTGTACCTTTGCACCACAGGCTCTGCAGCTTCGCAACCTTTCATCCTTCCAGTGCAAAGTTCCTCCTGCAGTAGCCACAGTCCCTCAAGCTGCAGGTACTGCCTCACAAAGATGGGCCATTTGTCTTCCACCCCCAGAAAAGTTGGCCACTTCCTGCCCCTGGCTGAGCAGCAGCTCTTTCCCCTGGGCACCACTACCTCAAATAAAGCAGCTGTCCCAAACCTTTCCACATAGCAAACAGCCCTTGTCTTGTTAAGGTGCTGCTTTCAACCTACCACATACCTGCTCAAATACAAGTGGGCATTCAAATGTTTAGGCGATAGCTGGTGATCAGACAGTCCCTGCTGAACATGTCTGGGTGATGGGAGGCTTGCTGTGTTGTAATTACATCCATTCCTGAAGTTACAGTTACTCAAAAACCCCCAAATTAGATTTTGATGCTGTATGTTAGCTATAGGGGTGATGTGCAGTATGAATGGTATGCGTGTGCTTATACACAAACATAAACAAGGTCCCAAAGTACTGTCATTTAAAAAATAAGACAATGCTTTTATAAGACAAACCTATGACGTACACCATCAGTCTCCAGTTGATTGTGAGAGACCTATGAATTGTATCTATTAGTACATAGTTGTGGATTTTTGACATGTTGGAGCTTCTTGGTTTTAAACTTATCTAGGATATATTATAAGTCTCCTGGTTATGTTATTATGAAGTTTTTATCCTAGGCATGGTCTTGTCTTGCCTTATGAATTTGCTTGACCCTGGAATAACAAGTATGATTCCTCAGACTACACCCAAACTCTTCTCTCATTGCACTTTTCTTTCTATTCTTGCTGTTAAAATGCTGTTAAAAGGTACGTCACAACTTTGTTTCATGATGTTGCAGGTTTCCATGTTTCTTTTACGGTGTGCTTTACTTGGAAAGTATCAGGAATAACAAATGTTTCAATTCCGCCATGAAAATAAAGAGCATGATTATAATGCTGACCATTTTTCTTTTAGTGGTTCCTATCCCTTCTCAGGCACAGTGCAGATCTGTGGAAATACTCAGTGTTTTTTTCATGTTTCTGGATGTTTTAAACTTTGTTTAGGACTGTGATTTAGAAATTTTTATTTCCAGGAGTGGAAAATGGACCCCAGTAAATGTGCCTCTCGTTGGGGTGGGGAGGAAGAAGGGGAACATTAGGTATCCATGGGTGACTCTCTTACTGCAGTGAAAGCATCATGCTGTGATTGTGTCCTTACTGCCAAACTGGGATAGTGCACAAGGATCCAGTGCTTCCTGAACCCTAGTCCCCAAATGTTCAAATCCCCCAAACCTGTATCCCACCAGATATCACCCAGCCAGCAATCCCATCTCCCCTTACCTCTTTGTACCAAGGTCTTCCCACCCCTGATCAGTTTACACAGCTACACCAGACTTCTCAGATTATGGTTTGAAACTTTCTTCTCCTCCACTGTGTCCTGCATATTTCTCTGTATAAGTTCCTCATTTCTGTCTATGTTCAAAGCCTTTCCCACCTGTGCATTTATTCCATCAACCTCCCTTCCCACTCCAAGTCTGCATGTCTGTAGGAGCAATCACTGACAAGTCCATTCCTGTTTTTAAAGCTATGGATTTATGAACCCTCCCCATGTCCTCTTTCACTTCCTTGGATGCTAGAGACTGCTAGCTGGCTGAACTTATCCCCTCTCTTGGATCTGCCCTCAGAAATAAACATGCCCCAGCTCTTGTTTCTGGCAGAAGCCAGACACAGACTGCAGTAATGAAAAATCTACTCAGATGGCAAAGAAAAACAAGAGAAGTTTGGGATAAAGAATCCATATAGAGCCCTGTTTTAACTGTTCTTTAGTTCTTGATTTATTTTACTCCTGGTACTCTTTGCTCTTGGTTCTGTAATCACACGGGGGCAAGAAGGCCAGCTCCTGAAGGCCCACTTAAGTCAGCATCTGTGGTCTAACTGATCAGCATTACGTAAGATGAACTTCAGTATAACATAACCGGTCCCAACTGAAAGGTACGTTGCTGCACAACATATGCAAAATACATGATCATGTGAAGGATTAACAAATTGTTTGGCCTTGTTCTTCAGTTCTATAATCTCTTCCATGTGGGAATGTCTCCGCACCCAGGCAGAGCCCCTATGGCCTCCATGAGGTTCTCTGTTTTGCTGAGGTTCTCTGTCTGTAAAGTGGCAGCATTAGAGACTGTCCTTGATGGGACTTTTTAGTTTCTAAAGAGTTTTTTTCCATAGGTAATTTTGTGGGGTTTTAATGAGGTTGAGGGAGAAGAAGACTGAAGAAGAAGAGAATGAACCTGGGTTTGTGCCAGAACATGTGGTGGATAGTAGTAATCTGATTTCTACAATGGAGGTGTTGCAGCCAATGATCTCAGTATTTCCCCTATTAATGAATTTTAAGGTTGGCAAGAAGCTGCTTAGACAAACACAAGCAACATAACTAGTAAGACTAAGAAATACTTTGTTAATGTTATTCTCCCTCTCATATTTGTATGTATACAGAGAACCCTCTGTTTCTTTTTAACTGTATTTAGATTAAACAGTAAGATGATAAACAATTCTAAGCAACCAGTTTGGCAACAGTTTGGAAAGGCTATATCCAGAGATAATTTTGTGCTCAGTCGGAGTTATATGTGACACACTGCAAGTTAATAATTTATGCCATGAAAGAAAGAATAAAATAAAAAAGGCTTTCTTGTCAGTCAGCCACATGTGTTTCAGAATGCATTGTGTTTTAGAATCATTCGAGTGGTTTTTGTTACTGGCACCTGCTGGGAAGACAGAAAAGTGGCAGTGAAAAAGAGTAGTATAAAAATTTTAATTCTCTTGATATTTTCCAGAGTGAAATATTTTTCCTCTTAGGTACTGACATAAACATCCATTTTGATTTTCTTCAAGGAAGGGAAGATGCTTTAAGCTTGGTCGGTTTTGCTTTGTTTTTTTTTTGGGGGGGGGGGAGGTGGTTTTGTGGGGTTTTTTGTTTCTGGTTTTGTTTTTTCTTTTTTTTTAACTAAAGGTGTGTTAAAAATAGATTATTTTCCCAAATAACTGCAAAATCTGCTGAAAGTAAAGAGTATTTGTTTATAGTAGATTCCTCAAATTTTTGAAGGCTTCCATTAGAATTACTGAAGAAAAATAAAATGTTTTGCACATTTACCATTGTGTATTCTGTTGTAGCTCTAACATCAACCCCAATATATTTGCTTTGCATTTGTGCTTTGAGTTGGTTTCACTGATGAAGACAATAAATTATACATAAAAGAAAGTGATCTTCTAAGACAATGTTCATTAGGCAGTTCTAACTTGTAATGCATCAGAAACCATATGCTTTGTGCATTGCCTTGCAGCTGTAAAACAGACTTGAAATTACCAAATGAAGGCTTGGTGCCAGTTTCCAGTGAAGCCAATGACAAAACTCCATTTATTTCAGTGGTTCAGGGTGAAGTGTGTAATAATCACAATTACAAATTATGAGGTTTTGTTTTAGAGCCAAAGCCTTATCTTTCCTTCTACAGGTTTGCAATGCTGAAAATGCAGACAAACTCCCTGCCCCTTTCCCCTTTTTTTTGGAACATAAGAAGATATAAAAATTGTAGTCCGTTTTTAAATCATTCTTGTCTCTTCTGTTTTCTGCACATTGTAATACAAAATTTAGTAACCCTTGACAGTCAGTTTATAAGGAAAAAGGAGGCTGGGGTGTCCAGTGTTTCTGGTCACCCCACAAAGTGTTCTAGAGAGTACCATGCATATATAACTGCCTTATAGCCTCTTATGGGGTTGGAGGTCCAGGTCTTGTCCATTGGTGCCCATGATGTTGTGAGAGTTACTTTTGTACTGCAGATTCTGCTCATACCCTGACGCTCTGAGCTGAGGTAGCAGAAGGTTAGATGGGTTTTGGTGTATTGGAAGAGGCCTGTCTAAGCTGCAAAGGATGCATTTTTGGGAAATGTGCCTACCCTTTGTTAAAAATATAAGTAATTTCTTGTTATTTTTGTGCAACATAGGATGGTACTGTCTATCCTCTGCACGAGAACAAAATTTGTAACATTCCTCCAAATTAATGGTGGAAGACTTCCCAACTATTGAAGAGATTTCAGAACATACATCCCCTTGAAAGAAAAGTAGTTGAGTGGGGTCCCTTTCATGCTTCTCTTATTTATTTCCTGAAGTGCTTTTCCATCTTTTAAAAGGCTGCTGTCCCTTTTATCTTGGCAAAAGAAACTAGGCTCGTGGCTTGTAGACTGAAAGCATTCACTGTCCAAGCAATCTTGAGCCTCTTAACAGGGACTCCATACTGGACTTAAAGCAAAAAACTATTCCTAATTCTGGAACCATCATGAAGTAGAGAATGCTAGAGTCATTTACAGCTGCCTGGCATTGTTGCTGAGGGACAAATTGAAATCGCTGGTCAGCCAGGCTTGTCAACACCTTTGAAATCTGCCGCCTAGCCTGCTTCCCCAAAGGACTCCTTGGAGAGAGTGAAGGAGCCATAATGACAGCCAAAGAAAGAGTACACCTACTTGTCCCTTTTTCTTCCTTTGTCTTTGTTTCTTTTCTGCTTTTATAACTGTCTTTCTTTTTGCTTGTTTTTATCCCAACACTAATGTTGTAATATTGGTAAGTGGTTTAATTAAAAGATTTATTAACTTGTATTTTTTACAGAGAAAAAGTACCAAAAACTTAACTTCAAAATAAAAGCTATTACACAATCCACTAGTTGGGTGCAGTCCGTCCCCTTTGAATTCCATGGCTAAAATCCCGTTGGCTTTCATGGGAGCCTATTAAAGAGCAAGCTCTTGTTATTTTGTAATGTGCGTGCCACATGGGGTCTCAATTTAGTCAGTTAACTAAAGACACCTAAACAAGTGGCCTTTTTTTCTAGCGATGTGAATAACCCAAGTGGCTAAATAGGAATAGATGTGCCTAATTTTAGTATATGCGTAGCCGAGTGTGGTAACTGCTGTCCAATATCATAACTTCATCTATATGGGTTGGGACTTATCAGTTACTCCGGGAACGGCTTGAAAATGTGTGCATCAAAACCACTTTTGTTGTGACTATCCCATAAATCTAAAATAATAGATAATAAAGGAGAGAAGTAAATACGAAACAGAAATCTGGAATTAGCCTGACAACAGTAATTAATGCCTGTCTGATGATTTGCTTCATGATAGTAATTAATCACCTCTTTTCAGTGTATTTCTAATATTGCAAATTATTAATGCTTAAAAAAATATAAAACAATTAAAAGTGACATCAGAGCTGGAATAGTGTTTTCCTGGAGAAGCACTCTGCAGAGAGTTTGGTGAAGATCCAAGAACTGGTAAATTTAGAGCAGAAAATGTTTAATGTATTTGGTTGTTAGATGGCAAACTATAAACAAGTGCTTTAAGATCATAACCTGCAACACAATATAATTTTTTTAAAAAATCATATTTCCAAGTTACAGTATTATACGGTAACATTCTTAAAATTTACAAAGCCATTGTTTTCTCTTTGCGTAGGGTGAATATTAAAATGTGTCTAGTCAGTTTAAAGACTAAGGCCAGATCTGGTTTTTTGTCACACCATTGCAAAGAAGAGTATGCCAAAGATACTGTATGGAGTCCCCGTAAGTTCCACCAGTGGAGATTTTTTTATTTTGAAATATATTCAGAAAGTATGATCCATATAAGAATAGATGGATAAGATTGTCTCCTGGCTTTAAGTGGTAATCATTCACACAGGGAGCATATATAAACCCTGTCACTTGAGACCGAGTATCTTATTCCTTCAGCACATTTAGTATGAGATCTCTCTTGTTTACTCAGGTATGTACAATGAGACATGCCTCATATTGTTTCCCTTCTCAATAACACAATTGTGCTGGAGTTCTTAACTTGCTGACATCTCTCAACAGTATGTTATCTTGGTTTAGACTTTGTTTGGTAAACCCTGAACATTTCTTTCATTCATTGCCTTTGGGGTGCTGTGTATAGCTTCTGCATGTTTACCTCAGTTCTACATTTTTCATTTGAACCTTCTCAAGGAGGCAACTGGATTCCTTGTGGCTTCGACTTACTGGTGGGCAAGATGCCTTCACTGTTTAGGACAAAGGCATATTCCATACTATTCTAATGTACCCACATTTCAAGCCTCAAGAGGGGAGAACCTAGCCTTCAAAAATATACCTGCCTGTGGTCCTTTCTGGACCTAGTTTGGATCTTCAGAAATCATATGTGCTAGGTGAGATTGTGCCATTCTACTTGAACGTGATCTTCTGCACCAAAATTTGCAAATGATTAACAGTATGTTCCTATGCCCTGAAAATCTTTCTTGCACTCTTCCTTGTTTTTTAGGCCATTAACCCTGGACTCCAGGTACTCATCAAATCTTCCAAGAATTCCAAGAAAAAATGGTACTTGCCATCTTCTATGGCTATTGCAGCAGATCTCTGGGGTCTAAAGCAGTTAGCTGTGTCACTATAGTCATAGCAGCCAGTCCACTGAGACCTTTATCCATAGTGCCAAATTACTATAGCAGTCTATTGAACATCTTGTTGATGACCATTCTTCTTGGAATCTCTTGGTTGACATGATTTCTGTTACATGACACCAACCCAGGCCCTTCATCATCGACACTGTGAGTGTCCTCAACTCTTCTGGCACCTATCTCCAGCACCGGCCATCTGAAGTTGAGGTGTTAAGAGCACATTTCCCTCATTATCCCTGAGATCCAAACCAAGATTTCAATACCAGCAGATGCTTGTTTCTCTTCTTTGAACAAAATGTGCATATTATGAGAAAAAATAAATGCAAATAACCGTGGACAGGAAGAAAGTCTGTTGGATGCTGGAGAGAGCTCATTATTCAGCAGAGACAATGCTTTTCTGGGTTGCTGCCAGGTCTTTTGATAGACTTCAGAAAGTTAGAGCACAAGAAAATGAGTGCTCAGCCTTTCGTGATAACTGTCTACTATTCATTCCTAGAAATTTATGGAGAGTCCCAGGATGAATACTCATACTTCTTCCAGACATCAATACTGGCTTGTTCTGCTTCTGTGGTGGTTTTGTTATCAATCTCCAGGGACAAGACAAACCCTGTATTTTATTGAAAAAGCTAGTGCGCTTTTTAAGATCTGATTAATTGAGTAACTTTTTTTGCTTGTTTGTTTATCTGTTGGCCGTGGTAAGGAGGAACCTGCTTACGAGATGAGCAGTATTCTCTGTTTCTTGCAGGTGGACTTCTGGATCGCAGTCCTCAAATTTCTGAAAAGATTAATCAAATTGTTTCCATTTGTTAAGGAATTTTTCTCCTTCATGAGACTTGAAATTGGTGCTAATGAGCCTCACTTACAACCTTCCTGTGAACTTGCAGCAACTTCCTCACTGATATGTCTGCCAAAGATATTGAATATTGTCTTCTCCTTGAGGGTAAGGGAGTATTTTTCTCTGTATGATATCCATTCTTCATGGGATGTTTCTTTTGAAAGACATCCTTATTTCTGGCTCAGAACTCTGTATCAGTCAAAAACTTAAATTTTATCTGATATTCCTGTCTTTTCTCCACACTATGAATGCCAATAAAGCTCTACCTCATTTCTTATTTCTCTTCTTATTCCTGATTTCTGACAGAATCAAAAATTCAAGATCTTTTCTGAAGCTCTTTCTGTCAACAGCTGAGTGATCTGGGGATATTGTCATCTCTGTATGCACACCATCCATGTAGGTAACTGGCTGTCACGGCCTCTTTTAAGGCTGCAGTCAAGGCCGCATCCATGATTGGAATGAACATTAGCTCTTCAGCTAAGTGGATGGTAAAGCTGAGAAATTTCACCTTTCCTGTCATCTTCCAGTCATTCATGTGGAGCTTTTTTCAATTTCATGAGGCCCTGGGGCATCCTGTAAGGATCTGGGAATGGTGCTGTACTTGGCAGTGTTCTTACAATCTTTATTGGTATGAAGAACTTTCATTACCTCTCTGTGGTAAATATGCAGCCTTCCTCTGTGCTCACATTGTGTCAATACACATGTGGGCAATCACTGTAAAATAGAACAGTTTATTTAAGAGTAAGAAAGCTTCTTCATAATGTGCATATAGATTTCTTACCTTTTCACCTCACAGTGAACATCAAGGAAGAAGGAGAATACTTTTTTCCTCTAGAGAAAGGACTGGAAGAGAAATTACTGTAGAAAGAAAAATTATATGGTCAGGAAGCAGGTATTCCCCCTGCCTTCCTCTATAGCAT
This sequence comes from Porphyrio hochstetteri, assembly GCA_020800305.1. Lineage (NCBI taxonomy): Eukaryota > Metazoa > Chordata > Aves > Gruiformes > Rallidae > Porphyrio > Porphyrio hochstetteri. The sequence continues at coordinate 58,859,884 of CM036908.1, read as the reverse complement.
GAATGTATTTGTGCACTACATATATGAAAAAAAGCTCCATTTGCCGGTAAATTGTCTCCTTTCCCAAAATCTGCACATGAAAAATGCTGATAGAAGTGGGCATTAGCACATTGAATGGGCCATGATAATGCTTTTAGGAAAGCACTAGCCAGGGATGCTAGGCTCTACTTGCTTTGAAAGTCTACCACATGAATAAATATCACCAATTGTCACTGTTTGTCATTAGCAAGTAACCAGTTGCAACTACTGGGATCTAGAGGCATTTTTTTTTTCTGAAGATATCTTTCATGCTGACATTTGTTTAACTGGTGGCAATAAGGCAGCTATGTTTGCCACTGGGATGAGAAAAATCTGACACCTGCTCCTTTCTGGATACAAATATTCCATAGAGATCCTATCTACTCAACTGGTGCTCAGGAGATTAGGATTTGATTCTTAGTGTGAGGGGGTTATTGTGTGCTGTTTGTGTTAACTGCCCTGTTGTTGCTGCTGCCTTCTAATGACCATAGAAGTCTTGCTTCACTTTACCCTAGTTGTATGTCTGGCCTCTTTTTTCAGAATGGATAAGATTTTCTGATGCATTTCTGTTCTATGTTTAGGAACTTCAGTTCAGGACTTGGAATTTCTCAGCTAAATTCAAAGTTACTCAGGACCTCCCAGGATCTGTCCCCCAGTAAGAACAGAAAAAGGAAGCCATTGCAATGGTTGGAGGGCAGAGTTATACAAAAGGTTACTAAACATTATTGCTTGTGCTTGATGACTTCCAACTGCCCTGCCACCCACCTTCTTGCTGAGCCAGAAGCAAATTTGAAAAAGAAACCGCTGTGCATCACTTCCCTAGCAGAACATGTTGCAGACAAAGGGAATCGAAACCACAAGTAGAGAATTGGATTTCCCCTGCTTTCTCCAAAATAAATATTTGTTTGCGAGAAAAGCAGCCGGAAGAATGAGACATGTACCCCTGACACTAAAGGCTTGTGTGTTTGTGCCGGCTGCAGTAGAGATATGATAGTCCACTGAGTGTTATCTGAGGTCAGACTGAGCTCCATCACCCTAACTTTTGAAGTAATGTCTTCGGCTACTTGCAAAAAGCAGAGAGAGAAGGAAGGTCCAGGAAGTCCAGCAAGGACTGTAGGAAGTGAAAAACAAATACGTGCAGTGGGGCTGCCCCTTGGACCTGCTCATTGCACTGCTCCTTCCAAACAGCAGGATCATTTTCCTTGAAGCCCTTGCAGAGAAGGACACACCACACACTTTTGGGCAGCATCATTTGCTGGTAATCTGCTGGAATGAGTTCCAAAGGGATGGCTTTAGTATAAAATTATCTATACCTAAAACATGTGCTCAAGCCCAGCAGGGAGCTCACAGACAGTGTCTGGGGAGAAGTACCTCCAGGAGATGGTTTGCAAAAAGGGGAACCAATGTGTCTGAACTCCCATTGCTCCTTATGCTGCAGATGCAGGGCAGTCTACCAGGGACTCATTTTTTAAAAGTTATAGTAGTAGAGATCTATGCTTTGTGTAGTAGCTTAGCAACTGGAAAGTGGACAAAATTGGTTACAGCCCCCTTCTCCCAGTTTGAATGGGTTTACACTCTAGTTTTTCATTTTCTTAAAGGTGGCCCAAAAGTGTGTATTCCTTCTCTGAGCAGTTGAGAAGGCCACAGGTTAGGAGTGAATGATGCAGCAGAGCACTCTTGCTGGCTAAGGCAGTTAACTGGGGAAAGTCTTCTCAGGTCCCTTTTCTGAACTCCAGCAGGCAGGTGAGAATCCTCATAGTGAGGCTATGGATGTGGCAAATATGCTTGTTCTTTGAAAAAAAAGCGTCCAATTACTTGATGATTTTTTTTCTTCCACCATCTGCTGCCTTTTCTTGCAGAGGGGCAATAAAGGACAAGATATTGCATGGAGATTGCCATTAAAGAGTTAATTTTTGTAAGCAGTTACCACATGAGATTATCTGGAGCACCACAATTATGGCCTTTCGCAAGCTTAGGGAAATGTTGTGGTGTCTCATATGGCACTATTTGGTAACATTTATCCAGCAGAGATTTTTATGGCCAGTGTGCACTCTAAATTCCTAGCCTTTATTTTCAAATTATTTTGCTCTTTTCCACTGTTCCAGTTCTCATTTTCAGCTGTTACCTGGCAGGAATTTGCACAGAAGAGCCTCCCCTGTCATCAGAAAGCCAGAAAAATCCATTCAGATTAGGAGACGGAAGGAGATTTAGAAAGTCTCTTTTGGATCATGCCTGTGCCTTCACAAGAGCTATGTTTTTATTATGCCCTTACATAACCTGTCCCCTGTTTCAAATACAGCTTGAAAAAACCCCTCCTTCGTACAAGAACACGACCAGCTGAGTAAATAGAAAAAACCGTTGAACTTGTGGATAGTACTTACTGACGCCCTAACTATTCTGATACATGTGCCTGCATAGCAATACATTTTGGAGAGAAATAGTGATATTGAGAAACATGAAAACAGTTGGTAAAGGCTACAAGTTAACCTGAAAACATATTCCTGGTAACACAGTTAAAGGGGAGGGAGAGGTACTCAGAGGTAAATTCAGGTCAGTTGGCATCTTCGAAAACAAGACTTACATGACTTATAAAACAAAGACATACACAAAGAGAGAACAAGTCACAGAAACACCAAATTTGCCACAATGTCATGAGAGGGGAAAGCAGGAAAAAAAACCCCAAGAAGACAAAAAGAACCCAGCAGTAAAATGAATATATTCATGCAGTGTCAGTCTCTCCAGACAAGAAATGGTGCCAAGCAGAACCGCATCAGCGTGTGGCCGTTTCTTGCACTGACACTAAAAACATCTGTTGAGGTACAGTGTTTATATCGTCTGCCAAATAAGAGTTTTTTTAATCTTAAAACATATGCTGGAAATAGGAAAATTTGGGCAACAACAAAAAGAAAAAAAGAGGGGTGGGTGGCCAATAAATTAAAAGTGAGAAATGGGGGAGGACAAATTGGAAAAAATGTTTTCTGGATAGTGCATCACAGTTAATTCAGGTCGTCTCAGGTCACTAAGGGAAAGGAAGCTCATGGAGGAATTCACAGATCACTCAGAAGTTAAACCAAGGAATGTTCTTCATGTCAGAGACTTCATCGTTCAAACATTGGGTTTTGAATAGTTAATTGTAAGACTCAGAATTCAGCTAGAGTTTGAGTATATGTCTAATTTAAGACACAAGAACTGAAGCTGACAGTAATGCTCCTATTTTTGCAGGCAAGCATATCTCACATTTTTGCAGGGAAGCATATAGTTTAGCACCCAGCTGAGCCAGGGCCTAATATTGGCTCTGCAGAAATGATGCCTCCATGCTACTTGGCTGAACACTTATTTGAATGAATTTTAGACATACAATGAGTTAATTATTTATTTGAATGAATTTTAGACATACAATGAGTTAATTATTTAAATATTCCTCACCTTCCCATTTATGTGTCTGGTTAAAGTAAACTAGAATAGAGAATTCACAAATATTTCACATATGATCAAATAGGTTATTCAACTATTTATAGGATATTATTCAAATAAAGTACCTAAGTATTTTTATAATAAAAGCTTCTTACAGATGGTAGGTTAATTTCATTTCTGAGATAACATATAAGTGTGCAAGAACATTATTCACTGGAGTTATTTCAGTGATCATAGTATCATAAACATGTATAAATAGATGAATTGAGTTTATATCACTGACTCTTTGAAGTCAAGAAAGTCTTTCATTCATATCAGTCTCGCTAGAGTACCATCTTAGGTCTACAGTATAGGATGCATTTCTAAAGAGAGAAACAGACAACAAATCCACTTTCATATAATTTGTCTATTCAATTAATTCCATGTGAATTGTGCTTTTAGAAGTGAAAATATGTCTAGGGTAAAATCCAGTCCCCTAGAAATCAAAGAGAAAACTCCCACTCCCTTCAACAGAGTTGAGATTTCACCTTTATTATACTTGACTTTCAAGTACAAAAGATTTATGCAAAATGAATCACTGTTTGGGATATGGTTAATTGCACGTACGTTATGAAAATCTGTATCACATTAATTGTGTTATATATCCTTCAAGATTTGCTTTATTTTTTCTGTTCCATTTATTTAATGTATTTTTGAAAATCACAGTAGATTACAGGAGTTTTTTGGTACTTCTTTTGCATCCAAAGAGGCAACATTAAATTTTGGATTCTGGTAGCGTACACCACCTGGAGACAACCTATTTCTGGAATATATAAATTTTGGAATGATGCAATGGGACCAAATGGGAGATATTTCCCAAGGGTAGCACTCAGAGCTACATGATTTCCAGCCTTCTCTGATTTTTAATGACTTTGATGGAATTCCATAGATTAGGTATGTAGCTGAGTTTTATCAGACATTTCTGTTGTAAAGAAACATATATCTTATGTGCCTACAAAACACTATTTCCAAATGGTTTTTTTTTTCCTGAATGCTAGGGCACATTTTTGTATGATCATCAAAAAGCAAAAGGCAGCTTTAGCCTTTGGATATCTCTCCCTTTGACATCAATGCACCACAGCTGGAAGGGGCAGAATTAGCACAGGCACTGCAGAAAAATCTTACTGTCTCTTCTGTTAAAATGCTAGTAACAAACTGAGGTTAATTTTTCACTATTGGAAGACTACAATGTTTTAAAATATCACAAGCAAGTAAAATATTTGTGGCCAAATTTTCAAATCAGATAATTTCCTCTAGAAGTTCAAGATTGTTCTGGGGTTTCATGGCTTTTTCACTAATATGCGTTAGGAGAATCTCCAGTGATCTGCAAAGAATGCAACATAGATCATGTAGAAATAAACTTGCATCTTGTGACATCCCTCTTCCAATGGATGTTAAGTTTCATATGACACCAAAGCTTTGGCTGGAACTTCGGGGATTTTGAATGTGTCCTCAGGACTGTGAACTAAATTTGCAGGTTATATCCTCTTTAATTGTAATTCTTATTTCTCAGAGAAAGCTGACTAACCCTTCCTTCTCTGATCAACAGATGTTTCTCTTCTTCAGTGAGAATCTACACGGTCTTCATTGAAATACAGAAGTCTGATCTGCAAGTGAAATTTTGGTGACTAATAATCTGTTTGTTGTGTTCCATGTTCAGAATAATTTCACCCACCGTGAACAGAAAAAATATATATTAGCGAGATAGTTTAATTAGGAAATTCATCCACTGTTACTTGCCTGGGTTTAACTGACCATAATCAATAAGTGCTTTAGAGCTGTGATCCTTTAAAAAAAAAATAAAAATCCTGGTAGCATTTAGGGGTTTTCAAAACTTTAGGCAACATAAAGAAAAACAGTTTAAGGTTTCACAAAACTGTTGAGTTTTGCAAAACATTTTCCCCTTTAATTTGAACCATAATTTTCTCAAAGAAAATTAAATTAAAAAAATAACAAACATGTTTTTGTAATTAAACTGAATACTGAGCTATGCAAACAGTAAAGATCCTTGTTTGAAATTAATTTTTCTCCTGCTTCTGGGATTACCAGGGGAATAAAATTATAGCAAAACAAAACAGAAAAACCTGCTATAACCTAGAACTTGTGTTTTACCAGAAGCAAAAGGAAATTTAAGCTTAATAGTTTAGAGTTCTGTCTCAAATCCTCATGAATTTAGAGTTTGTTATAAATTTGAAAAAATTAAAAGTCTCATCATTCCTGTCACCAGAAGCCAAAGTCGTACCTCTGATTTTATTTTATTTTTTCTTTATGGCTTCCTATTTTACTTTGTCCTTCTCTGTACTTAAGGGATATTTTGATGTGGTTGTCAGGAACGTGAAAACAAGGACCGCTTATTAAGTCAATAGATATTTTCTAATCTTTAGAGGAAAGGGTCCCTTCTAGGGTAGGGAGCCTGCCTGGAGGTGAGAAAGTCTCACAGAAATACATGAACACTTTTAGGTTGACTGTCTGCTTCTCTTATATTTATGTGAAAATTAAAAAACCCAAAACAAAACCCCAAACCCATAAAGCAACATATGACCTGTGAAACTGTTTTCATAAACACAGAAATGATGTTTTTAGAAAGAGGTCACATTCTTTTGAGGAAATTACTTGTCCATTTAACTACTGAAACACTCACATTGGCTTCAGAAGTCTAAGTCTCATAGGATATCACAGTATTAAGCATATCTCTCTTCTGAGGGTGGTTGCCTGAGTGTGCCTTCTTTCTTTAGCTACCCATCAGTCCTTTGCTCTGTTGAAATCTTACCATCTGTTTTGTGTTGAGCCACTTGAATAAACTATTGCTCCCCTTATTCTTTGTGTACAGAGCTGCCTTTTAGAACACAATGTTTAGTCAAGCTTGTTGGCCCACAAATTTCTTCTTCTTATCCAGTTGTCCTGCCCCATGTGCCCCAGTTGTGCTTGGGTTCTCAAGAGTCCAAAGTCAACACTGTAGAGTCACGGGCATGCTGAGTTTGTGGTTGAGGGCACATCCAAATATTGCTACATCCCAGATTTGGTTCAAATTCTTAGTGTAGCCCATTTATTCTAATTAAATAAATGACATTTCTGCAAAGAAAAGAAGAATGGGGAGAGAAAAGGAGCAGGGATCAACTGCTGAAGTCTTCCCTGTGTTCAAAAAACATGAGCATTCCTGTAACATTACACTGACTCGGTCACCAGGGACCCAGAGGCCCAGTTTCAAGTTTTTGCACAGTGCTCCAAGAGTCCCAAGCCACAGAGCTATGCCCATGACCTAATATTGCCAGCATTAAGCAGATTTTCCGGGGAAATTTTATTCAAGTACTTTTTTTTTTTTTTTTTTAATCTTGTTTTCTTCAAGTTGAACAGTCCTATTGCCTCCCTGAGGGCCAGAGGCTAACACGTGGAATAGATATCAATGAATTGTTTTCATCCTACAAACTAATGGTGATGTGAGAATTCCTTCAGTCTCTTCCTTCTCCTAAGAGACTTTTAAAAATATCACTTTCTTTGCTATCCAACCTATCAGCTAAATATTTTGTTGAGCATTTAAGTAAGATTTACGTAAATAAATCATTTGCATTAAAAATTCTTTAAAATGTGACCTAAAAAAGAAAATTATCAACTTACACATGTTTCTTGTAACAATTTCTTACGACAAAAGGACCTGTTTTTTAGAAGGTTAATTTATCTTGTTGCTTTTTAGCTTGTTCCAGTCCATTTCTTCAGGCTGGCATTCAGTGGTATAAAGCCTCAGTGAATGTGTATGGCTATTTTATATCCTTCTAAGATAGGGTATTTTGCTGTATCACTCACTACATAATAAAATAAACGGAGGAAAACTTTGCAGAGCGCATACTGCCAATTTATCCTAGAATGTCTTGGCTTGTACTGGCGGACGGCCTGACCACTACAGCAACACGGTGTGCTTGTGGCCTCTCGTGGGCCAGCAGCTCCCCAGCTCCTGTGCTGCTCTATCACTGACTTGCTGTGTGGCCATATGCAAATAAACCAACCATCCCGTAGCTCGGTTTTTTGTTACTCCTAAGGATGGCAGCGCTCATCTCCCATGTTACAGGACTGAGACTTGTGAAAACTGAATCCAATGGCATCAAGCTACCAAAGCTTTGATCTTGCAACTAGGTATGGGTCAGGGTGCTTGCAGCGCAGCTGGGGTGTCTGTGCGAGTTGGGTCCAAGGCAGGATGGGTGCCACAGGATTCAGTCTGGGAAACCTTCTGCCAAAGCCAGGACTGAGTTGCCTGACTAGATTCAGCTGTTCCCTAGTGCTTGATAAGCTAAATGAACCCTAATAAAATAACTTTTTGTAATACTGTGAATATATAACAAGGTCTAAAAATGAAATAGAAAAGCCAATTCTGTGATTATTGTTAGTGATTTAGCTAGCATTGAGAGACAGTTTCCATAGATTCTAGTATTTAACTGTATTTTCAAGCATATACACAGAATATCCAAATTAATCATATCTCTGTTAAAATAGTAACAACATCAGGATGTAAAACTTTCATTGCTTTGAAAAATGCAAACATTTATTTAGACCATGCTGTATCTGACTTGGACTTGCATGTAATAATGAATCAGTTTTCCTAGACATTTAAGGGACAGCAAATGAAGAACAGAAATAATACAGTCAATTTGACGGAACATATTTCAGCAAAAATATGATTTTTGAATGCTCTTATGACTGAGCTCATTTGTACCTGGATATTTATTTTTTTTGTAAGATAACCAGAATTTTGCCCATACACTTAAGATGAAAGGCGTCATTCCAGTTAGTGAAGGAAAGTCTCTTTCTTTTTTACTTCTTCTTTCTTTTTCCTCTTTCCTCTTTTTCCTCTTTTTCCTTTTCCCTTTTTTTATTTGCCTTTTCTCTTTTTCTTTTTTCATTTTTATTTTTCCTCTTTTTCTTTTTCTTTTCCCTTTTTTCTCTTCCTTTTTCTTGTCTCTTTTCCTTTCCTTTTCCCTTTCTCTTTCCATTTTTCTTTCCCTTTTCTTTTTGAATTATTATTTTCTGACCACGAAGAAAGACATTTCTAAAATCTATTATTTACTTTCCCAGTAGAAAAAAGATAAACTAATAATGCTTTTGCTTTTTTCTACCCCAGGAAAGAATCGTTTTGCAGCTGAGCATCTGCTACAATAGGTTTATATTTTAGAAGATTTAATCTGTTGGGGTGAGTTAATGTTTCCAGGGAGTGGCATTGCAATACTAGTTAAAATGTCTTTCTCCTATAAATATGAGATCAGATTATTTGAAAGCAAAGTTTGAATACTAAGGCATTTAATTAGTTTGGCTCCCGAAGTCATCAAATAATAGCTCCTTCAAAACAATCCCCTCTAAGTGGATGAGATTCCTGGAAATACTATGACATACATCATAATAGCTCATTGCAAACATAGATCTGGAGACTTTCTCCTGCCAATAATTGAAGATGCTAGAACACAGAATATTACTCATTGTAGATACCCTTGTTGGTTCCTGGAAGTATCATTTCTTGTTTTCCTATTGATATTCACCACTGATAGCCACTGAAAATGGGCACGGAAACACTATTTCTGAAATACACTTAGGCTGGGATGAAACCAAAGCAGAAATAGAATCTGAATTTGAATTCAGCACTACAAAAATCTAATATAATATCATAATTTTAGAATTTAAACAGGCAGCTTGCAGAATACTTTCTCTAAGACCAGATTTAAGTAAGATCCATTGCTATAAATGCAATGATCTTTTTTTTTGTGAGTTGTTTCCAGTGAATTTTAGAAGGAGATTAGAAGCTCAAGAATATATTAATTTATGGAGATTTTGCCTAGAGGATCTTGCCTAAAAGTACTTGACAAAAAACCCTCTTATCTTTGTTGGTAAAATTAACTCATAACTGATGCCCGACTTTAATGCCAGTGTAAAGGGACTTAAGTATTGTTAAGGGGCAGGGAAGGAGAAAAGAGAAGGAACCATCAGGACCTGAGGACCTGTACCTCAGGACCTGAGGTACAGCCAAGTTCTAGAGAAAATATGCACTATTATGGTTCATTATAATTTAAGTTAATACAAGAGAAGCCCAAGAGAAAGGTATATTTGGAATTACATCCAGGGCATTCATTCTTTTTGGAGCTGGTTGAGAACTTATGTACCAGTATTGTCCTGTTCTTATAAATATTAACTCAAATAGTTATAGCATGAATACTGAAATTTCATGCATGCATGTGTTCAATGGAGGACTCTCAAATATCAGTATCGTCTGCTAAAAATATTAAGTATCATTACAGATTATTCTATTTTTTAATGTGGGACCTGGGAAGATTCAGAGGGCAATCTGACATTGTGTGTGCAAAGGACGCACACAAATCCTTAGTCTCTTTTTCTTGGCATATTTACAATTTTAAAAAGTCTAAAGCATTTTTTGGAATCTTTTTATACAAAAATATAAGATATGTATTCTTAAATGTCAAAGAATGTATAAGCTAATTTGTGAAGTCATATGGATTTCCTTTTGCCCTCAAATAAAGTGTTCATTCCTTTGTGTTTAGGTGAAGAATTGTTCCCGTCTGTTTTTACAAGTAAAAGGAAGAAAAATGGAGTTTTTGAGCAACTAAAAACCATTTCAGGGTACACAGATCAACTTAGACTAGAACTAAAACAACAACAGCAATATCACCACCACCACCACAGTCTTCCAGTCCTTTGACTAGTACTTATCTGACCAGTAATGGCCAAAAGCCATCTATCATTGCTTTAAATACATGATGATAAAAACAGAGTCTGGAAAATATCATTGCTTGATCTATTTGGTAAACTTTCAAATATTTCTTTCAGAAGATTTGCCAGGCAAACAGCATAGTATAAAATTTAGTTTTATTTAATTTGTGTTTTATTGCTTTTGAATTTAACTTAAAAAAACCCCAAATGACATGATTAAAGAGCTACAGCTGAGTGAAGGCACAAAGCTTCTGTTGTAGAAAGCTGCATGAATCTGAGTTTGCAGATCATGGATTTACAGGTGCATTTTAGTCCAGAAAACTGTGCTTCAGTGATGTTTAGTGGGTTTGAACCTGGGTCTGAAATGAGCTGGACTTGACCTTTTTCTTTGTTATGGCTGCTGTTGGTTGTGTCAAGGCCAAAACATCAGTACATCAAGGCAGGGACACCATCCATTCCTTATTTCAAAGGGATATCACACTATTCATTCTTTACTTGCCAGCCTAAAAGAAAGGCTGAGTCAAAATAACTAAACTTCTAATTGAGCTTTATTTTCACTGTAGAATTCAACTGAAAGAAATCCAATCTTTAAGTAAAACCTATCCACAAAGCTCCTTCCCTCACCAAATAGCATTTTCGTTTGGATTGTCTGAAGATTTTACTCCTTGCAATCCTGAAATATGCTATCATCAATTTGGCTTCAATTTAGATTTCTCCTGTAGGGGTGGGGAAGTTCATTAACCCAGATTTTTAATTTTGTATATATGACAGGTAGAAAGCATGAAAAAATTTCTGAACACATTTCATTAACAGCTCTGTAAACAGCAAATGTTTGCTACCTATGGATGCTGCTTGGTTTATTGCAGAATTCTGATGTGTAGCAGGCAGGATTGGGATGTGCAACATGCCAGTGATTTCTGACCTGCTGCTGGGGATGCAGAAGATGAATCATAGAATGGTTTAGGTTGCAAGGGACCTTAAAGTTCATCTAGTTCCAAACCCTTGCAAATGAGCACCTGTCCTGTTCTTGAGGGAGGGGTCATCCATAACTTCTCAGGGCAACTTGTGCCAGTGCCTCAGTACCCCCACAGTAAAGAATTTCTTCCTTATACATAATCTAAATCTGCTCTCCTTCAGCTTAAGGCCATTACCTCTTGTCACTACACTCCCTGACAAACAGTCCCTCTCCAGCTTTCTTGAAGGCTTCCTTCAGGTACTGAAAGGCTGCAATAAGGTCTTCCTGGAGCCTTCTTCAGGCTGAACAAGACAAATTTCTCAGCCTGTCTTCATAGGAGAGGTGCTCCAGACATCTGAACATCTTTGTGGCCCTCCTCTGAGCTCACTCTAACAGCTCCATGTCCTTTTTGTGTTGGGGATCCCAGAGCGGGACCTGGTAATCCAGGTGGGGTCTCACCAGAGCAAAGTATAGGGGGAGAATCCTCTCCCTCGACCTGCTAGTCATGCTGCTGGTGATGCAGCCCAGGATACAGTTGGCTTCCTGGGCTGCAAGTGTATATTGCTGGCTCATGTTGAGCTTCTTGTCTGCCAACACCCATAAGTCCTTCTTCTCAGGGCTGCTTTGAATGCATTCTTCACCCAACCTGTATTTATTCTTGGGACTGCATCAAACCATGTGCAGGACCTTGTACTTGGCCTTATTGAACTTCATGAGGTTCACAGAGACCCACTCCTCAAGCTCATCAAGGTCCCTCTGGATGGCATCCATTCCCTCCAGCATGTTGACAGCACCACAGAGTTTGGTGTCATCAAACTTGCTAGGTGTGCACTTGATCCCATTCTATGTTACCAACAAAGATGCTAAACAGTGCCAGTTCCCATACTGACTCCAGAAGAATGCCACTCATCACTGGTCTCCACTTGAGCATTAAGACATTGACTGCAACTCTTTGAGTGCAACCTTCCAGGTAATTCCTTATCCACTGACTGGTCTGTCAGGTCTTTGTTGTTCCCATTTAGAGATAAGGATGTCATGTGGGACAGTGACAAAGTCTTTGCACAAGTCCAGGTTGCATTTCCCTTACTAAGCTCACTATAGAAGGCCACCAGATTTGTCAGGTACTATTTGCCCTTAGTGAAGGCATGTTGTCTGTCACCAATCACCTCCTTATTTTCCATGTGGCTTAGCACAGTGTCCAGGAGAATATGCCCCATGATCTTGCTGGGCACAGAGATGAGACTGACTGGCCTGTTCCCTGGGTCTTTGTTTTTCCCATTTTTAAAATGGGGATTACGGTTCCCCTTTTCCAGTCCTTTTTCCAGCTGAGTGGGAGGTACTGCAAAGAGGTTTTCTCTGGGCTGTAGGCAGGACAGTGAGGCTTTGAAGCAAAAGGAAATGAAATGTAAATGTAAAGACAATGACTAAGTGAGAAAGGCATGTTTTTCTCTGTGCTCACTAATGCCTCAACCCGCATAAATATAAAAATATACCAGTGATTGTTTGTTATTACACAGTTGAAAGAGAAAGAATCAGTTGTCTGGATAATAATTTTCAAGATGGGAAAGAAAATGGAACAGTTTATATATGGTATAAAAATTGTGTTTCAGTCAATGTTTACAACTCTAATCATTGCAGGTGTGTTGACTTGGCTTGATGCTAGGTGCCTACCAAGCCACTCTATCACTCTCCTCCTCAGGAGGGCAGGGAGGGAAGATAAATAAGATAGGAAAAAAGCCTCATGGGTCAAGATAAAGGCATTTTAATAAAGCTAAAGTAAAGTTACATGCAGAAGCAAAGGAAAAAAACACCAAAAATTTATTCTCTACTTCCCATTAGAAGGCAATGTTTCACCACTTCCTGTGAAGCAGGGCTTCAGTACACAGAGTGGTTGCTCCAGAAAGCAAACATCCTCAATAACCAGTGCTCCCTCTTCCTCCTTCTTTCTCTTAGCCTTTTATTGCTGAAGAGATGCCGTATGGTGTGGAATATCCCTTTCATCAGTTTGTGTCAGCTGTCTCATTTGTGTCATGTCCCAATATCTTACCTACCCCCCCTACTGCTGATGGAGGGAATGTTGGAGAGACAGCCTTGATGTCTACCAGCATTGTTCAGTAATAAATTAAACCGTGTTGTGTTATCAACACCTTGCTAGCTACCAATACACAGCACAGCACTGTGAGGGCTGCTATGGAGAAAATTACCTCGATCTCAGCCAGACCTAATAAAAGACTGCATCAATTTTTGCATAAAGGTAGAATAACAGTCTCGGAGATGATAAAATGTAAGTGCAACAATTGAAGATCAAGTTAATGACAAATTATTTGGTCACACAAATGTAAATTACAAGACCTTCATCATAAACTAGAAGGGGAATTCGCTCAGTAGTGTATCCAAACTTACAAGTATCTGACTTCATGTTTTGATTTTCACCACTGTCTCTGAAAAAAAATATAAAGGGCCTTTCTGGAAATCGTAAGCATCACTGAGAGACTGAAACCTCAAAAAAGGATCAATATAATTTGTCTTTATGAGGAACTGTGCATAGAAAGATTAGGTAGCACATTTGGATGCATCTAGAGTATTATACCATAAATATTTAAACATTCTACCTTCCAGTTGTAGTGCTTTCGAGTACTAAAACCTGCTAGAATTCTTCATCTCCCTTCTTACTTCAGTGCTGTAATCAAATGAGTGTTCTCTTTTCATAGATAGGCTTGCAAACAGAAGTTATTTGATACTGATTCTAATCTAGCTGAGCTACAGATTAAAAGCAATTTAAGACATGAACAACAAAGAGTTTAATGAACTAATTTAAAACATTTATGTATGGAAAGTATACATACCAATAAGCATAATTTCAAAAGTAAATTCAAGGGTCTAATAATTTAATTTTGAGGATTTAATTTCATACTTGAGGGTATTTGAAACAAATGATAGAAAAAAAATTATGTGCTGACAAAACTGGTGTACCCTCTAAAGCACTGCCTTCCGTTTTTTACATGGTTGTTCCATACTCCCATTCTAGGAAGACAGACATGCTCTTTCAGTGACACTCCATAGTCAGAAGGGACTTCCACCCAAGCAGGTCCTTCCAAAAACTGGACCTTTTATTTCATAACTGTAACAAAAGAATGAAGATGTGAAACAGGCACTGTTGGTGAAACAACATAATTGGAAATACACAGAAGGGATGCAAACCTCCACAGATGCATTTTAAGATTGATAAATTGCTCAGAAAGCAAACATATTTAATGCAGAACAATGGACAAGAAAAAACAATGCAGTCATTAGAAATATCAAAACAGCTCATAGGGCAGCCAGGAAGAACACCATGTCCATGTATAACTATCACCACTGTCTTCTGGCAAGGTGAATAACAAAGAATAACAAAGTTCCCATGGTTCAGGAGGAAATGATTAGCGACCTACTTGGCCAGTTAGATACCCACAAGTCAATGGGGCCAGATGGGATTCACCCAAGGGTACTGAGGGAGCTGTCAGATGTGCTTGCCAAACCCCTTTCCATCATCTATCAGCAATCCTGGCAGACTGGGGAAGTTCCACTCGACTGGAGGCTGGCAGATGTTACACCCATAGACAAGAAGGGTCGGAAGGAGGATCCAGGGAACTACAGGCCTGTCAGTCTGACCTCAGTCCCAGGGAAGATCATGGAGAGGGTCATCTTGGGAGCTATCATGCAGCACATGCATGATGGCCAGGGGATCAGGCCTAGTCAACATGGGTTTACAAAAGGTAGATCCTGTCAAACTAACCTGATCACCTTCTATGACAAGGTGACCCGCTTAATGGACGAGGGGAAGGCTGTGGATGTGATCTACCTGGACTTTGGTAAAGCCTTTGACACAGTTTCTCACAGCATTCTGACTGAGAAACTGGCTGCCACTGGCCTGGACAGGTGGACCCTCAGCTGGGTTAAAAACTGGCTGGATGGCCGAGCCCAGAGGGTGGTGGTGAACGGAACAAAATCCAGCTGGAGGCCGGTCACGAGTGGCGTCCCCCAGGGCTCAGTCCTGGGTCCAGTCTTGTTCAACATCTTTATCAATGACCTCGACGAAGGGATTGAATGCTCCCTCACTAAGTTTGCAGATGACACTAAACTAGGAGGAAGTGTTGATCTGCCTGAGGGTAGGGAGGCTCTTCAGAGGGATCTGAACAGACTGGACCGATGGGCTGAGACCAATGGGATGAAGTTTAACAAGGCCAAGTGTAGAGTGCTGCACATGGGACATAATAACCCCAGGCAGCGCTACAGGCTTGGGGGAAACTGGCTGGAGAGCTGTCAGGCAGAGAAGGACCTGGGGGTGTTGGTTGACTGCAGACTGAATATGAGTCAGCAGTGTGCTCAGGCAGCCAAGAAGGCCAATGGCATCTTGGCTTGTATCAAAAACAGTGTGGCCAGTAGGTCCAGGGAGGTGATTGTGCCCCTGTACTCGGCATTGGTGAGGCCACACCTCGAGTACTGTGTCCAGTTCTGGTCTCCTCACCACAAAAAGGACATGGAGGTCCTGGAGCGAGTCCAGAGAAGGGCAACCAGGCTGGTGAAGGGGCTGGAGGGCAAATCCTATGAGGAGCGGCTGAGGGAGCTGGGGCTGTTTAGCCTAGAGAAGAGGAGGTTGAGGGGAGACCTTATCACCGCCTACAATTACCTGAAGGGAGGTTGTAGAGAGGTAGGTGATCGTCTCTTCAGCCAGGTGACAGGTGATAGGACAAGGGGGAATGGCATGAAGCTGGGCCAGGGCAGGTTTAGATTGGATGTTAGAAAAAATTTTTTACTGAAAGAGTTGTCAGGGCCTGGAACAGGCTGCCCAGGGAGGTGGTCAAGTCACCTTCCCTGGATGTGTTCAAAAAAAGGGTAGATGAAGTACTTAGGGATATGGTTTAGTTTAGGATGTGAATGGTTGGACTCGATGATCTTAAAGGTCTTTTCCAACCTTGTTTTTCTGTGTGTGATTCTGTGTGTGATTCAGAAACTTCTGAACTGTCAAGCAACATGAAAATGGACCAACAGGATTTGCAGAACAAAAAAAGTATGAGGTATCTCCCAAGTAGTAGTAGCCATGAATCATCTTTGATTGATACCATTGCCTCTAACAAGGAATATGAAATTCTGTTAATTATTTTTAATGAGCTAAGGTTTTTGAAAATGTCCTTTAGGAAACCATGAGAATATACTAACTAATTCTGGGGAGAAGTACACTGACTCATCTTCCACTGAAGTCACTGGAAAAAGTCCGATTTATTTCAACAGGTTAGACCAACTTAATGCCTAAACCAAACAAAATCTTTGTCAGGATTTTATGGATCATGACATTAAAATGTCCCAAGAGTACTTGATTTGGACTTCGGATATCTCTGTATGTGACAATTTTTCTGGCTTTAAAATACATGGGCTAGACCCTTGCATATAACCTGGAACAGCTCACACTAGTTGCTGTAAATGTCCGTCTTCCCTCCCCTGCATCTTGGCTAAGATTTGGTGACACTGAAAATTATTTGTAGAGAAGAGCAGCATGCCCTGCCAGTCTCCCACGCTCACTGAGAACACAAAGCTCCACTAAAACCTCTTTTTGTGTTTGTTCTCAGAATTTAAAAAAAAAAAAAATCAATCAAAATTATCTTCTCTAATAATAAAAGGAGCCATCATCTGGCTAAAAATAAACACTGGAAACAAAGCATAAAAACTGCAAGCTTTAATTAGAAACACAGAACTTTGAACATGTCTGATTCAAACCTTTGGCTTGGTTTCCTGTCTTGAAAACAGCATAGCAAATGTTGGCTAAATCCTGGATTTGTTCTGGGCAGGCATCAGGAGCACCCAGGCTCCACAGCGCTGCTCATCCCCCAGCCCAGGGCAGCCTGGAGCGTGTCCTTTGCCCAGGCTTTCTTCACCAACAGACAGGAGAGCAAAGCTGCTTGCTTCAGTTGATATACCCCAGACACTGCACTGAGCTTTCCATCTCTTCCATCAGCTTGAAGGGCAGCCTAGATTTGCTAAGTCTCGAGTTGGCTCTTTTAGATGTTTTTGAGGTGAGGAGCGTCGATCTCTTCCTTTCTTTCTGTTTATTCATGTGGTTGATGAGAGCAAGTGGGACAAGAATCTGCTGTTAGTAGGAAGCTGCTGTCCTTTTTTTACTAGAATTGTAGGAATTTTGACTCTCAGCAGTTGCTGCAGGGCAATCTCTAAAATTACCCTGTCAAGATGGAGTTCAGAACCACCTGTTCTAGGAGACAAAACTTAACAAATCTTTTCCTCTGACTGTACCTTGCAGGAGATCAGCGCAGATGATATATCTTTCTAAGATACCTGATATTTCTGTGCATTTCACTGAACTGGAGTGTAAGAAGTCATAGAGGAACACTGCTTCCAAGACAGGAATTTTCTGGGGCTGGGGCTCTCCTGTGCTTCCCTGTTTGTGTAGTGCTGAAAAAAATGAGATACTGGTTACTGAACAGAGCGGTTACTAAAGCACTGCCACAATACAAGTAAATAATAGTTGAGAAACTATTCCTTCCTTAGCATATCTTTTTCCCCTTTGTCATGGGCATCTAGTTACAGAATCACAGAATAACAAGGTTGGAAAAGACCTTTGAAGATCACCAAGTCCAACCATTCTCATCCTAAACTAAACCATATCCCTAAGTACTTCATCTACCCTTTTTTTGAACACATCCAGGGAAGGTGACTCAACCACCTCCCTGGGCAGCCTGTTCCAGGCCCTCACAACTCTTTCAGTAAAAAAATTTTTTCTAATGTCCAATGTAAACCTGCCCTGACCCAGCTTCATGCCATTTCCCCTTGTCCTATCACCTGCCCCTGGCTGAAGAGACCATCACCCACCTCTCTACAACCTCCCTTCATGTAGTTGTAGGTGGTGATAAGGTCTCCCCTCAGCCTCCTCATAGCAAGAGAAAGAAATACAGGCAGTAAATTGTGGTAATTCTCAATTAGATTTTTCTTTAAGTTCTTTATGTGTCTCCATAATGAATTTGACTTTTTTTTTTCATAATGGCCTTGATCTGCCAAGCATTTTAGAGGCAGTACTCTCATGCTAAGCTGTTGTTAGAACTGGAATCTAAATCACTTCTTCTTTGAAGTATCTAGCATCCTTTAGACATACATACAAGTACATAGAGTTGATAAGCATGCCCCTTTTATGTAACCTTTGCAAACACTAATCTTTTCATAGAATGCCATTGAACTGGGATGCACTTATTTTCCAAACTGCTTATGAACAATTGTGTTATAAATTTTTATGCAGACACATAATGGTCAACATCTGCAGACACTCAAAACACGATGCAATGAAATTCCATTTTAAATTCTTTATGACTTCACCTTTCTAATTAACTCTTGTTTCTGCCAGGTATGTTTGGTACTGAAATATGGTGGTCTAGAGAAGAAAGATTTTAAAAATAAACATAGGACCCAGCTATTTGCTAGTGACCTACCACAGCACTGCTGAAATATAAGGCTGCTTTAAGGCAGCGTGTGAACAAAAATCTTTTGAGATGTTGGCAGATAGATGTCTCTGGCAGTGGCTATAGTAGTCTGGGTTAGCCAAGGCTATGTGCCAGACATGATCCCTTGAAACAAAAGCAAACACCTCTCCCCAAATGAGCTCAGGTTCTGTAGGCATGCACACAATACATGCATATGTAAAGACAAAGGACAAATCTCTCCTCCTGTTCTCTGAAATCAATAAGAAAAACTCCAATTGATCTAAAAGGCAGTAAAAATTTTTCTGTGGTTTCAAAGCAAAATAGGAAATAATTTGCAAAACTGAGCTAAAAAATACATGAAGAGACAAAACCTGAATGCCTTAAGAGGCCTTCAAGGATCAGAAAGTCAGAAATTAATTGGTTGCAAAGTAGAAATAAAAAATATGAATAAGAATGAATGTAGAAAATGGTATAATGCTGTAGGAATAAAAGGAACAATAGCTAAGGTGAAATCTGACTTTTTAAAAGGTGGACATAAAACATATAAAGAAAAAGTAACTTGAAAGGAGATTATAAGGAAATTTTGATGAAATTATAAGAAAACAGACCAAAATAAAGATCAATCTAAGGAAGATCTATGTGATATGTGTGTTCAAATCAGAAGAGACCAGTAAAATGAATCTTAAAGTATTCAAAGCTCTGTCAAAAGCAATCTGTGAAAGATCAGCGATTGTTTTGAGAATTTATGGGGAATAGAAACTGGAAAAAGGGGAAAGGCAATGCTCATCTTATTGGCTGCTTAGCTTAAATTTTCTCCCTAGAAAATATGGGGCCATACTATTACGTAATGAGTGCATATGACAGGATGGGTCTTTTCAGAGTTAGACCAAAGGTTCATTGAACTCTCTCTTTTCCCCTGCAATGTCTGATAACAGATACATCAGGAAGAGAGTAAATATGGAGAATATAGATAATAATAGTTTTTTAGCATACTCTTCCAGTCTTCAGCAATCTGTGGCTCAGGTATTCTTTTGCATTTTGTAGTCCTCAGAGGATTTATTGTGGTGTCTGGTTTCCTCTTGGATGCCTGTAGGCTTTCAGCATGTGCACAATCCTGCAGGAAGAAGTTCTGTATCGGAAGTACAGGTTCTGTCAGGAACTGTATAAGATAAGTGAAAAAAAAAAAAAACCCAGATCAAAATGCATTGCATGGATTGACAAGAAAAGGATGTTGGAAAGCCAGTCCTGTTTCCTTTGCTGACAGAACTATTCCATTGATTGAGGAAAAAGTAGATGAGACGATGTATGGCGATTTTGGCAAGTGCTGGGTGTTGCACTAACTCTGTCTTTCTTGAACTGTGGAGTCCAGAACTGGAGACTACTACAGATGTGGCCTCACCCTGGCAGAGTAGAGGGGAAGGATAACCTCTGTCAACCTGCTGGCCTTGCTCTTCTTAATTACCCCAGGACACTGCTTGTAACATGAAGGGAGAAGGAATTGCAAGTGTCAGTGGGTGTGTTGGTATCAAAAGAAAAAATGTGAAAAATAGTTTCATAAAGCTGCAGTGGAAAAGAAGGTCTGAGTTAGGACATTGGGACAGAATTTCCAAGATACTACAAATAGTCTTAATTCTCAGATCAGTTTCTGATGTAACAAGCCACTTACCTCAGAAAAGAAAGAGTAAATGCATGTTGAACGGTTTTAATCCTAAACTGGTGCATAAGAGTGTAACTACACTGTTGTCAATGGAATAAGGCCAAAGTCCACCACCAGTTAAAGAACTTGCGCCTGTGTTTGTTTTGTTTTGCAAAAAAAAATAAGACCATAAGAGAAAGTTTAAGAAAAGGGATTCTGTGATAAGGTTGCTGGGTGAAAGGTTTTAAAGAGTATCTTGGTGTGTGAGGAGTGCTGAAATGCTGTGGATGCAAAATCAACAGTCAGTTTTGTGAGTGTTAAAATGTTAATTATATATGAAACAAATAAATGCATCTGTGTAATAAAGCCAGAGCTAGCTGAATGCCAAGTGATTCCAGAAACAATCTGGGCTGAAAGTTCAGGGTTCTTGTTGGCCAGTGAGCAGCAATATGAAACCACACTCCCTTCCCCTCCCAACATTCATATTGGATCCCGCAGGCGAGACCTACAAAGGTATTTAGGACCCATGTTCTTTTTTAGGAACCCAAAGTTCCTAAAATTTAGGTGCTTAAATAGGGACTGGGAGTCTGAAAGTCTTTGTATGTCTTGGCTTGTATATGCAGCATTTTCTATAGGCTTTTGCAAAAATCACAACCACGAAGGAACACCTGGAGAGGGAGAAAGGGGAACTGATCTCAGAGCTTCATATGTTTTTTATTACTGGGTAACTCTTTCCATGCAGTGTATGGATCATTGTACAGATTGGTTGCTGCACTTGGAGTCTGGCTTCCAGGGAGGCCAACTTACATCACAGAGTTGGGAATAAACAGCCAAAAGTTCAGGGTTATTTAGTAAAACCCAGACCAAGCTACATGATCTTCAGGCATAGAATATACATCTTTTCACTGTTGTGGAGTACTTTATGAGCTGTCAGTAGATACGGCATGACTTGCATTCCAATTTCCCATGGCTACAGTGTGTCGCCAGAAATATCTTTGTTACTCTTGAATATGTTCTGTGTTGGTGGATGGGGTGCAGGACAAGGTTGAAATGTCAAGAAATTAATATGAAATGATGTTCTGGATTTCTTCCACATTGTGGGATTCAGCCCATTCTGCAGGTGGTGGTCCTACAAAACAGTTGTTTTTCACAAATCATTCTGCCTGTTCATTAATTTCGTGAACCAGAGGGCCATTTCCTTGTAGTCTTTTTTTAAGAAAAGTGCTCTCCAAACCCATATGTCTGCTCTTAGTCTGCAAAGAGTTACACCTCACTTGTCAATGTATATATGAAGGCAGAGAGAAGTTATCAGCTGTTTTGGAGCCACAAGCTGAAAAGGGGAACAGAATCTCTAAGAAGCATGAAGAATCTTAGCCATTTCTTGTGTGAAAGTTGATTCTTCAATTTAAATTACTGAAAGTGCACAATTATGTAATTTTTAAAGCTTTATTAAACAGGCTAGAAAAAAAAATGTCAGCAGTAATTGATGTTGTCTACAGAGTTCACCTGTTGCACAGATTTTTATGTCATTCATGAAACAGGCACAATTTCAGCATTGTCAAATGAGGTTCCAACCTGAGGGGTCCAGGCAGGGCTTGCTAAAACACAGTTGGTCCCTTTTTTTTGTGAAAGGTTTAAAAGTTTCAACGTTTATTTTTGTCTGAACTCAGAGAAAAATGTTTTCTGAGAAAATGATTTAAAGAAAAGGTGCTACCTGAGAAGGCTCACCAGACAAATTGTTGGATTTTGGAACTGGAGGGCTGGGTAAATGCCTTCCTTGTCCACTGAGTTACTGAACAAGTGTTTCTCACAATCTCTCCTCTGCAGCCATTAGAGTTCATGTAAACAGTTCAGTGTTAATCGAAGAAGGAAGAAACAAAGGAGAGGCATTCAATCTAGATGCATCTAGGAATTGTGAAAACCAATTTGAGTGCTTGTTCAAACCGTTCAAAAACAGGTCCTGGATACTACAGAGCATCTTCTTTTCCTCCTCTTCACATCACACCTTGGCTCTAGGATGGTTTCAAATTCAAAACAGTGTAGCTCTGCAGGCCATGCGGCACAGATTTTGCTGCATTAGCAGATTCAGCACTCCTCCAAAGGAGTCTCTACCAGAACACATTTCAGCTGACGTTTTCCAGCGGTGCAGACTGTGTGCGTGCTAATGGTCCCCACTGCCTATTCTCACAGGCTGTTAGAAAAAAGTTAGAACAACTTTTGACCCCAAGCCTGCTGGAAGGCATGAGTTAAATGATCATTTTTGATTCCTACTTTCTCTGCAAACATGGGCTAACCAATAGCTTATAAATTCAAATAATTCATCAGGGAGCAGTTACTTGGAAAGAAGAAATGATAGATGAGATGGGATATAGAGGAGCTTATGTACAGAAAGCTAGATACCACACAAAGGCATGCAGGACTGAACAGATTTAAGGACACTATTTCAGTGGAGAGAAACAACTCTGGCGCATAGACAAGACGAAGCATGGGGGCATGGGTGCAATCTAAAGTTTGGAAGGGATGGACAAAACAATGAAGGAGGAGAGGAATTGTTTGAGGTCATACAAGAAAGAACAGAGTAAGTAAGCTATGAAAATGAAAGTAAAAAAACCTCCAAGCTAATTTGCTATGAGTATAAAGTGGCTATTCAAGAGGCTCAGGCTCACTTTCACTTGTGTCTGGTATAAACTGTAACGTCTGTTGTAGAGAATAAATCTAAAATGTTGCATGATGAGAGCCCAGGGTAGCTTGGAGAAGTTGGAAGACTTACATACCAGACTTATGTGCCACATAATTTTACTTATTCAAGATTGGAATAAAATCAACAAGTTATTCAGTCCCTCTCTATGAGGTAGTTTAATCCTCAAGGAAATAAAAAAGCCAAGACTACCCTAAAAGAAGACTGTCCCCTCCTTTCCATCCTGTCACTGTCCCATCCATCTCTTTCCCTCTGCAAGTACAAGCCTTTACACTGCTAGTAAGTGAAGATGATTGGGAAATTATTCAGTTTAAAAATAAAACTTCTGTTGGGTTAGTTTTAGCCTAGATTGGTTTCCTGATCTGGTTCATAATGCAGCCAACATGGTTAATGGTGTCTGTATCTTGCTCTATGGTCATAGTCTCTGCCTTCTGTGATTTGCATTAGCCTTGCAGCTGCCGCACGTGTGCACTGTAGGACTCTCAGGCCTTGCTAAGGAACACTGTGCTATGGAAAGAGAGGGCTGGTAGGGAAATATCGTTGTATTCAACTGGAAATATTTTACTGGAAATGTGTCTGTTGCCTCTGTTCAGACTAAGCTTGCACAAAATAACATGGTGACTGAAAAATTAATGTCATAAAAATATATGTGCTAATTTCGGATATTTCTGTGATTTCCTGACTACTATAAATATGTGTATTCTCACATAGCATTGCCTTTTAACAAGCTTTATAATTCTGTTCTGAAACTATCATGAAGCATTCATTCTGTCCCGAAGGATGTCCCTTCTGATACGGGCCTTTCTAACTTTAGGAGGAGAGGTTTGAAATTAAGGACTATGAAGACCATAATTTTTACTTTGCCTGAAAAAGCGTATTACTTTCACCTGATAACCACTCAACACTACTTTTTCAGTTCTGCTGTGAGTCTAGTTGCACAGCTGTACTGCCTCAAATTGGTACCCTAAACTTGTGGTTCTATGCATCTCCTTACCGCCTCTAAGTCCCTACTTACAGTCTTCCCTGTTTCTATTGACAAAAGGTCTTAGCAAGTTCTTCCTTTGATCTTTCTTTCTTGCTTGTTTTCTTCCTTTCTTCCTTTTCTAATGTGATATGACCGTCCTCTTCCTGCTGGCTTATGGTTCTCCCCCTGTTTGACAGATTTCTCCTCTTCTCCCTGGTCACAGACAAAACCAAGTTCCATGTGTTCTTTTCAATTCCTTTTTTTTTTTTTCTGTTTGCCTCTTCTTACTCTTTTTCTTCTGATCTCTTCAACTCCCATGTGCCCATTCTCCTCCCCTCCCTTACTGCTGTCCTTTACCTCTAGGTCTCCTCTGTTTTGTTGTTTTCACTGTTTCTAGTTTGTTCTGCTTGCTATACCATATGTTAAGTCTCTCACATCATAAATAAAACACTTTTGACTCTTGCATCTCTAGCTACTGCCCCATCTAAAGTTGCTCTTTCATCTCTAAGCTTTCTGAAAGTACTGTTTACACTTTTTCTTCCTAGAGCTCTTCCAATCTGGCTTCCCTCCTCTACCCTTAAATTAAACCATTCTTTCCACAACATCTCATGGCATGTGCTTTGCCAGACCCATACTCACTGCTATAACCGTAGCTTCTCTTGGCCTGTCTGGTTCTGCTCTCCTTGAAATCTCTGATTCCTCAGGTCTGGCTTTCCTTGGCTGCTTCTCTTACCTCTCT
Organism: Porphyrio hochstetteri; assembly: GCA_020800305.1. Taxonomy (NCBI): domain Eukaryota; kingdom Metazoa; phylum Chordata; class Aves; order Gruiformes; family Rallidae; genus Porphyrio; species Porphyrio hochstetteri. Next base: position 58,835,253 of record CM036908.1, on the reverse strand, counting down.
AATAATTTCTTTAACACATCCTCTGGAGCATCCTCCAGCACTTGGTAAAGAAATTGAAGGCTTTTAAGTTTGTGTAATTGCACCTACAACCAAAAATTCCCTTGTCCTCTCTTTGCTGAAGATTCACAGATCTACAAATATATTTATCTCCTGTTTCCTTTTGTCCTAAAAAAATTTTTCAGTCTGACACATTTGTGAATGACTTAGTAACCATTTAAACTTAGTTTGGCCAAATCACAGATTTTTCCAGCTCAGATCTTCTCACAATGTTTTTCTCAATAATTGTACTCTTAAGCATCCCTAAAGTCCTAATCTGTTTATCATGTAAATCCTCACATCCAAGCAAGGTCTAAATTTAGCACACATAGCATCTCTGACACATAGTGCTTCCTTACCATGCAGGTTGCTGAAACTCTTCACAGAATCATAGCATTATGGAATTGTATGTAAGGGACTGGAAGGGACATTTTTATGGTTTTCTAGCACAGTCCTCCTGCAATAAGCAGGAAGATTTTAAATTAGATCCAGTTCCTCAGAGTCCTGTCCAGCCTGACCTTGAATGTTTCTAGGGATGGGATTTTCACAACTTCTCTACACAACCTGTTCCAATGGTTCATTACTCTCATCATGAAATTTTTCTCCCTCATATCTAGTCTGAGTCTACCTTTAGTTTAAAAACATTACCCCTTGTCCTATCACTACAGATCCTACTAGATGTCTTTCTCTACCCCAGACTCTTCTTTTTCCTGATATTGAAATGATACACTATCTTTTTCTCAGCTCCTTTAAAGTTATTCTTGCTCCTTTAGCATTTATTCCATAAACAGTGGCAGGACAATATCCCTACTTTATAGTTTAGGGATCTTTCATATGCCTCTTCATATATACCCCTCTACTGCATCCTTCTTATTCCATTAAATAAGAGTGCTGACTGTTTTCGAGTAAAAGTTCTTTATCCCAACTTCCATTTGCCACATAGTACAGGCTCCCACTACCAGTTTAACTCTCAGACGAGGATCCTTTAGTTATTTGAATGGTCAAATTTAGATGAAACTTCCTGCAAGGTATCTATAAAACTGTCTCATTGTTTTGCTTCAAATCCCTCTCTAAACACCCTTTTCCTTTGGGATGGACTGTTAAGCAGCTTAAAGTGATCATACTGAAGTCCGTTTTTCCTCCACCTTTTTTGTTTTATTCCATTGCTTGCTCTAAAGAGTGTAAATTTTCTCAAATCCTTTCACCATTTTTATTCCATCTGTATTCACTACATTCTGTGTACAACTAGAACACCTTAATGAAACAGAAATAATAACATAGCAGTCACCATTGCAGAGTAGTTAATTTTAATGATTCTGAGACTGCCTGAAATTTTTTGTGTATATATATGTATATGTATGTGGCTGGCTAGATGAGACTGGAAAGGCAAATATTCCATAGCTTTCTACCTGACACTTTTAAACAGTGAGAAATTTAATGAATGGTGGGATGGACAATGCCAAATAACTGCTGTCAATATCTGGATTTTATGTTTCTCAAAATGGAATACCTGATGCTATATGCATTTATGTTTGTACGTGTATATATATATATATATGTGGGTGTATATAGCTTACTGGATATTCTACTTGGCTGGTAGTATGTGTTGAACTTTTGATATACTCTGTGAAAGGTGGAAAAATACTTAAAGTGGCGTTGACTGATCGGTGAGTTGTTCTTAGTAAAAGGAGATAGTCTTGCATTCTGCCAAGTGGAGTTATCCTTTGTGTGGGGCAGGAATTTCTAACCATCTTTTTTTTTTTTTTTTCACTTGGTGTGTGGTCATCCTGAAATGCTATAGGAATGTCTCATTTTCTTCTTGTAAAGCAAATTTGTTTTTCTTTCCTTCTTTCTTATTTTCCGTTTTGGTGGATTGTTAATTTTCCTGGTATGGAGCTGTTGTCTTGTGGATTATAAATTTTCTGAAGTATGTAAGAGTTTGTGCAGGAAGGACACAGTCCTCAGCTGCTTTAAACTGGCAATGCTATTTTCAATATGAGGTTTATTTGAAGCTGTTTACCATGATACTTAGTATTTCACATAAATTAAAAATGGAGAGTAATTTATTATTTAACTTATTAAATAAAATTTGGAGAATATTTTTTTCCATTCCACTAATTGTCATAAATTCCCTCCAGAAACTAATATAGTTCCAGTTCAAGTTATGATCAAACTAAAACTTAAAAGATGTTATTTCAGAATATAACATATATTAGACAACACATGTTACATACAGAAGCATCTGTACCATCCTTTTGCAGATGAATATTATCTTTTAAAGTATACAGGTCCGTTCTGATTTTGAGGTGGGACCTTAAGCCTGGGTCATGTGAAACTACCAGATTTGAATGGCATTTCTTGTTTCTTTTTATGATTCATTTGCCTTGTCATCACATCCAAGAGCACTGTGGTACATGTTGCACAGACTGGGGCAAATTGAAAGGCTCTTTCATCATATTCTAAGCTAATAACTATGGGGTTCATTGTTGCAAGATACAATTCACCAATGGAGGGTGAGGGAGGGATCTAATACGTCTCTGAGTGCTCATGGGAAGAAGGTATTTTAGGCTATTTCAATACAAGGAAAATTGAGTATATGTCAGTTGACAATATTTCAGTGATCAAAGCTTTCAAGTGTCAGTAGTAGGAAGCAAAGGATCACAACCCATGTCCAAATACTATTTAGATTCATTATGGAACCTGTTACAGTCCTAGGAGAGATGGTATGTCCAACTTGCTTCTGCAGCAGGCATAGGGATTTGATGTTCCAAAATACCTCTCCCCATCCCTCATAATTGTAATAATAACATGTAAAGCAGTAGATACTCGATCTATATTTTAAAATAAAGGTTTTAATATCCTCTTTACTTTCTAGGAATTAGGTGATTTTACATGGCAGTCTAGTAAAACTTCTAATATTGGAGGCTGATGACCAGGTAAAATCCATGTAGAACAATGGTGACAACCTCAGGCACAGTTAGGAGACATTACTGAAAATTGAATCTCTACATGAGTCTAAGAAATAAGTGCAAACTGACTCTAAAAATTAGAGGACAGCTCTGTGAATACCACTGCAAATACTGGCAAGAGACATGTCTCCAAGCTGTCTTCAGACTCCAGAGTAAACAAATAAAATATTTCGGAGAGAAGAGGGCTGTATATGTTGGCAGCATTGCTTGACTTTGTGTGTAAAACCAAGCACGATTCGAACTTCCACTAGGTAAAGACACCAACACAAGAAACTCATTTAAACTGGTCAAATTCTAACAAACATTTTCTGTGAAATTTTGGTGAGCTGGAGTTTGCCAGAAGTTTTTCCAGGAATTAACAACCTCCAAAGACTGCAAACACTTTTTCTTCTGAACATCTCTGGCCAGAATCTTTCTCCAAAACTCATAAAGCAAGAACTTGAGAAAACCTGCCTGAAAAGCAGTCTGCTTTGTAAAAATATAGTAAAAACTTGCCAATCTTTGAAGCCAGGGAGAACTTAAATAAAAGCAGTGAAGACTTTGCCCTCACTGCTTCCCAAGTACTACGCGAGAAACTGAAGAAGTTTTAAACATACTACTGGGGGTCTTGACCTTTTTCTATCCTCCCTCTTCTACTTCAAACTCCTGATTACTCTACAGGAAAGTCGCATAAAATGGCTCTTCTTGGCTTATCTCTTTTTAAATATACTCCTTTGGGCCTCTCTCCCTACTCTTGGTCCTTGGTAATCAAATCTTGGCTTTATACACATTCCAACCCACCCCCAAAAAGCAAAAAAATAAAACACCCACATTCAGAATGAGATCACATTACTAAGCAATCTCAGTTCTAGTATTACTGTACACTTTCAGATGGTCAATTATCTCTTTGGAGCAGTTTGAAACTTTCTATTGGTCTATTGAATCAGTGGTACAATATTTGCTTACTTCTAGCAAGCCCAGTGGACAAATGGCACTGAGGATGTATTCTTGGAAGAGGTGCACTTGTCAAGATTTTAGATCACTATTGAGCATCAGCTATGTGCAAAAGCTGGAGTCAAAAGTTGTTTAGTTGGTTTTGTTTGTTTTTTCTTTTTAACATGCGAAAAAATAAACATTATTTTTAACTGAAGAGAGATTTTAAATTAGACATTGCTGGTGCACAGCCCCAGTGAAGACAAGGGCCGTGAGAAATGTGATGACATTTGGTTGCATAATTTTAAATTGAACGAGATTTACATATATTTTTAATAAAAACAAAGCAAGAAGAATGCATTCTTGGAGGAGATTAATTTGCCAAAGGTTCAAAAAATTTGGCGAGCACAACTACATTAAATCTGCAGTCAAAATTTTTAAGAGGCAATTATGTAAGATAAGATGATCGTTTGCGCCTATGCAATCATTCATGTCCTCTTGACTTTGCAGGCCCTAAGGCTTTATCATCATCCCACAACACTTGACCTTTGGGATGCTTTGATCATACTTACTTTCAGAAGGCTTACCGAAGAGTGGTTAATTCTGTGGTGCATGAAATTTACACAATACTTCTTTTTTCTTAATGGAACACATTTTTACTATTTTGCAAGCCATCCACAAGTTATTACTTCACGTTTGGTTTTAAAATACAGTTTGGAAAATCAAAACAAGTCTTGATTACAAATTAGTCATGCAGTGAAATAAATTAAAATACAAAATAAAATAAAGTAGCTTCTCAAGGGAAATGTTTAATCAGTTTCAAGTGTTCTTAAGAGAAATGAGAAATGATGCAGCACCTTTTACAGAAAGTGCTAAATAAGTTAACGATTTTGTAGACTGCAGCTGCACAAATAGTTACAGCTAATTTAAGCCAGCTTTCAAAGTACTACAGCAAGATAGAGTTTGGCGTAGCGTGGTTGAATAGAAAGAAGGTTCTGGTTTTCCTTCCTTTCTTTCCTTCTTTGGATGTCACCTATAGTTTGTATCTAACTGTGATCTCTCATCAAATCCTGTATGACAGAACTCTTGACTGATGGTCACTAACAAGTTTGATATTTCTCAAGGCCACAGATAAGTTAGATGTAAAACTTAACAATTAGAGCCACTTGACAAAAGGATAATATATTTATTTCTTGTTACTGTTGTCCCTGTTCTGCCATCATATTGAAACCTTTGTCCTTCAAAGAGTTTCCCAATTCAAGCCAGCACAAAGGTGTACCATCAGTTTCAGAACATGTTCTGTGTTGCTTTAACCTGAAGCTGTCCTGATTGGGAAAGAATGAAGATCATGAACCAGAGTTCTGTATGTAGAGATCCTGGTATCATCTGGACACTTGATCTTGGGATTATAATGCATTCATGCATAACCTTGCCCACAGTTAGATGCATGACTACATTGCATCCCACAGGTACCTTAGTCTATTTGTCCATATGTTACTCAACCCTGTGTCCCAATTTATAGAACTTGAACAAGGATGGCCTTCTTTGTTACTCATTTGTACTATATCAAGCACAATGTGAATTTGATCCCTCTGAACCATAGATATAAATTAATCATATTGACAATAGCAACAAAAGTAGAGATTTACCTGACATGTATGCATTGCAATGGGCAGCCATGGGATACTACTTCATTTTCTGCTGAAATCGCGTATTTCAATCTTTTTCATCCTCGAGCATTTCTTCCATCATTACTTTAAGAACTACGCACTTTTATCTCTGCAGTCATGTAGCAATGGCCCCAAGCTGCTATCATGGAGCAGACAATCTACAGTCTAACCAGTAGGAGGTATAACACTCAAAAACATTTCTGAAGCACAAAGATGTAAGGTCACTGCATGCCAGTTACATCCCTGATCTTTTGTGTTCTGCACCAAAACTCACTTCAAGGACAAGAAACAAAGATAGTTCGAAAAGAAATCTCTTCAAATTCCCAGGGAGCCTGGTACCCCTTTGGCCTACCATCACACTGCTATTCTATAGCTGATGACAAAATAAATTTTGTTCTTGCCTTGTCTTTATCATGAACTCCAGTTAAGATATTTTTTCCATATTCCTTCATTTATTTTTATATTCCTTCATTTCCATGGACAATTACTGAAAGCTATTTCCAAAAAGTTTCACTGAGTTCCAATTAATTAAAGGCTCCTAAATACTAGAGACAGAAATTTAGAGACTAAGCATATGTATATACTAGACTCAAAGGTGTTCTATATATTTCAACACTGTCTTGTCTATGACAGATCTATGTTCAATATCTGACTAGTGTGGTAAAAACACCTCTCACTTCCCTTTCTTCAGTGCATGTTGTTTAAATATATAATTCTATCATTTAGTCCTGACAATGAAGTTCATTCAAGTGCCTTTGTAGCAAATAGCTGCGAAACTCCTCAAACCCTGTCAAAAAAAAACAACCTTGAAATTGCAGGTATGGGTTGTTAAAGGTGTCAGAAAATATCTTCTAAATGGAATGAAAGATATGGCATGCCCTCAGATGAAACGAATTCTAAGACCAGTTCAACCAGTTGAACCAATGGATTTACCTTAGCACAACCTTGTACCAGGGATCTAATTATCTGTGTGACTCACGAGAGTTTGATCAGCAGCTGTGCTGGGGATCTTAGCCCCAGAACACATCAGAATGGTCACATATTTCATTGCCTTTTTGATCAAAGGAAAACATTCACTTATTTGACATAGCTTTCCCACAATAATTGCCTGCTACAGAAAAGCAAACCAAAGCATCTGATGCCTTAACTAAATAGGCACAATCAAAGGATGGAACAAACAACTCAACATGCCATTCCAGCTCAAATCCTTTTGCTTTCCTCCTTTGCTCTTTTACTCCTGCAAAATGCCTTGGAACATAACCACCATTACTTACAAAAAAGGATTGAAGGAAATTTTCACTAAATGAGGAATAAATTATGGAGACCAACACTGAGAACTCCTTATTTCAATCTGTGTGGTGACATGCACTACGGTCAAACATGCCAAACAGTTACCTTTCAGATTTTTAATCTCAAACATATTTCTTTGACTGTCTTCCTTCTCTCTGACAGTTTCCCTAGCTCTCAATTGAGTTATTGCATCTTATTCAGTCTATGGATCTCATCTGAAATTTTTGTACAGGTGTTTACATAGGATTTGCATAGCCACATACATAGTCTTCATAGAATCATAGAATCATAGAATGGCATGGGTTGGAAGGGACCCCAAGGATCATAGAGCTCCAACCCCCCTGCCACAGGCAGGGCCACCAACCTCAGGCCTGGATCTACACTAGGTTGCCCAGGGCCCCATCCAACCTGGCCTTGAACACTTCCAGGGACGGGGCATCCACCACCTCTCTGGGCAGCCTGTTCCAGCACCTCACCACTCTCTCTGTAAAAAACTTCCCCATAATATCTAATCTAAACCTTCCTTCCTTTAGCTTTAATCCGTTCTCCCTTGTCCTGTCATTGTCTATCCTTTTAAAAAGTTGAATCCCCTCCTGCTTATAAGCTCCCTTCAGGTACTGGAAGGCTGCAATTAGGTCCCCCTGCAGCCTTCTCTTCTCCAGGCTGAACAAGCCCAGCTCCTCAGCCTCTCTTCGTAGGGCAGGTGCTCCAGGCCTCTAATCATCTTTGTGGCTCTGCTCTGAACCCTCTCCAACAGTTCCACATCCTTCTTGTATTGGGGGCCCCAGATCTGGACACAGTACTCCAGATGGGGCCTCACGAGGGCAGAGTAGAGAGGGACAATCACCTCCCTGTCCCTGCTGGCCACCCCTCTTCTAATGGAGCCCAGGATACCATTGGCCTTGCGAGCTGCAAGAGCACACTGCTGGCTCATGTTAAGTTTCTCATCCACCAGAATCCCCAAGTCCTTCTCAGCAGGGCTACTCTCAAGGAGCTCTTCTCCCAGTCTGTATCTATAGTCTTCTAGGATTTAATGCCCAGTTGACCATTGTGTTACATCTTTCAAGGCGTCTCTGAAGAGTTAAGAGCTCTGGCATTGTCTGTAGCACAGAGGAAAAGCTAGCCATGGATTCCAGCATTGCTTTTTATAATGTTGCAGCTGTACTGCACTCAATTCTACTTGGACAAATTCCTGAACAAGAATCTATTTCCCTCACTTCACTTTTGGAATATGTACTGTTTTGGTTTTTGGCTCAGCTTTGAAACAATGTTCTTTTTGTCAGTATTGAAGGAATGAAGGGTATATTTAAAGAATAAACTGTTGGGATGTGTTTGGTGATTTTGATTTAGGATGTAGGAATAAAGTTCTCAAGGGATGGAAAACTTGAATTCTAAAAATAATGACCATCTAAAGTTTGGTGGAGTTATTATTGCGTTCACTCACATGGTCCTCACTTGATTTACATCGCTATTTCAGAAAAGGGCATTTGTTTACAATCCAACAATATTTATAGTGGTTACGAGCTATAAGAGTTTTCTTCCAGTGCTTATTTAACATTAATAAAATTAATATATAGTACAACATATTAGCTCTCATACATAGAAAACACATTAGCTAGAGTTTAGCTTGCCACAGTTCTTAAACACTGATGCAAAGTAATTTGGTCACTTGTTTGATTTCTAGGTGGGTAAAATGCAATAAATTAACTTTTGCATATGTGTAGTCACTTTGGTCTACCCTTAAACTATTTTCAAAAGACAATTCTTGACTACCATTTCCTCTTTGAGGCCTTAATAGAGCTAAATCTGGAGATATACAAGAGATGCAGTTTCTTAATAGGACATCCACAGTTTGCTTATCCTGTCCAGTCTCCGCAGTATACACAGAACTGTATTAGCTCCATGGCCCCAGGAGTCACTCTACAGCAGGGTCAGGATTTGGATCTAAATATTTTCTTTTTAAAAATACCAGTGTGCAGAGAAATCAACAACCCAACTCAATTATAATGTTACCACTTCATTCATTGCCTACAGGCATTTACACACATTTAATGATTTGCTTCACTGCTGTGTGAAGGTAATCCATACAGCAGAACAAAATCTTTCGAAGGGGTTGGCAAAGACCTTCTCTTTATTTGTACTGTGACTTGCAATTATGAAGTAGGAAAATAGAAATTTTGACAAAATAACCAAATTAAGTTGCCCATAAACAAAGAAACTGAAAGGAAACCAGGCTCATTCTCCCACAGAATGAAGTAGGGATCAATCTTATCTGTAACAGGGAAAGAAATTATTTTGGATTTCCTTTGGAATGGTCAGCTTGCAGAATTAAATCATCTTTTGCCTGATGCCAGGAACTAAAGAGATGAAGCCCTTAGCAGAAGGTGAGAAACTCTGCAACTGGAGAAAAGAAATCAGGTTTTTCATGAGACGTTCCAGGATTTTCACATCTCTGCATAAAAGTAGACATTGACAAGTGACTTTCATTGGTGTGTGTTCTGAAAGTAAACTTTGGGCAGCCACCTTATAGTAGGTCAAGCAACACAGCCTGGCCCTTCACATTGTAACACCTGCATAATTATGATGTACAAATGTATGCATGTACAAATTAACCAGTTTCAGAAATCCCTTTTCTTCTCTTTCTCTTATTAAACTACTAATTTGTATTCTTTTCACTTAATTATGTTGTTACTTTTCCAGGAAAACAGAACATTGTCTCTATTACTAAATCAGAATAGGAGTTTGTTACTGCATCCCTAATCTGACCAGTGCTGCTAAATTGGTCAATTTATGTACCTTCTTGACCTTCTAAGCACAGTTTCTCTCCATAAATGAGACTTTTTATAGAAAAAGAGCATGAAATAAATGGTTCATTCCACTTCCCTGCCTGATAAGATTTTGGATTGAGTACATTTAAAATACTCTTTTATTACCCTGTAATAGATTTGAGACAAACACATTTATTTTTGTAGTGATCAAAGAGATATGGATTTGTTTGTAATCTGTTACAGATCTAGAGGCAATACAGGGAAAAGAAGGCTCTGCAATACATTTCTCATGGAGGCATTTCCTCCCAGTTATGTATTCTCAGCTAGTTTACAGTTAAGGGGCCCTGGTCTGGCAAAAGTAACATTCTCATATACTCAACTTCATGTCCACAAAGAGTAAGAAGAACTTTACAGGATACAGCTTAGACTTTCAAGTTCTGAAAACTTTGCTGAAACTTGTCTGACTGTCTTGGCTCTTGCATTGAACCCAAAGTTTAGCAAAACGTTTGCCACCTGTAACACACCAGTGGATGACACAGACAGCATATATTGCAATATATGTACTGAGAGGAAAGCTTGAGGGAAGCTGCACCTCCTCCTATGAAAGGGTGAAAGTTTTAAGAAGAATTTTTATGCAGATTGACAGTGTGTAGCAGAGGGAGTCAGAAGGATGAAGTGACCCACCCAAGTATAAGATGGCACTTTTTGAAATCCTTTTCCCTTCTTGTATGAGAATAGGAACTAAGGACATAAGATTTTTAGTAACATTTTGATCATTGGTCAGCTTTAGGATAACACTTCTACTTACTTATCTTTATTCAGGGTCTCTGGCATCTCCATAGCTGTAATATAAAGAAAGATTGATGTTGGAGAACTACATCTATTTGATTTACTATTTATGTCATGATGTTGGCACAAGAGCATTTAAAAACCACAGCATACACACTGGGTCCCAGGGCTCTAGGCATGGTTTTGCGTATATTTAAAGAGATGTTCATTGCACAACATACAATACATGCCCCAAGCTGCTTAAGAGTTGGAAAAATGGAATAATTTGCATCTGGATAAGGAGCCAAATTCACAGTATGAGATAGTTATCATATATAAAATTTCAGAGAGACCAAAATATCTACTCACATACTTATTTTCACAGTATGGTTATGAAATATAAGCCATGTCTTCAATACCTTTTTTGTGTTGCAGTGTGTGTATGTCTTTTGATGAATTTCTAACCTATTTTTGCATATTGAAAAGAGGAAGTTTTAAAAAAAAGGACAGAAGTTTCCATTTTTATCTCAGAAAATGTATGTTTTTAAAAGTAGATTTATATTCCTCCCATTATCCAACCTAAAACACCTTAAGGGCTTTGAGAAATTCTGTTTAGAAGCTGCCAATAAAAAGAATTTAAAAACAGATAATATATCAGGTTTGATACTAATAAAGCTGTTGGAGATACTGCCAGTCATTCATTCTCCCCCAGTTCAAGTGCAGATCCTTATAGGGATGACATCTCACTACACTAACATCTGGAACATAGCAGCAAAATGCTGCTGGCGCAGAGAAACAGGAGCAACATGCGATATTCATCGCCAGATGTCACTTCGCAACATAACGTGTACAGTGGAGGAAAGCTCACATCAACCATTCTCTAACCTTACAAACAAAAGCTTCTTGTAAGACATATTTTGAAATTTAAACAAATTATGGCATTATGCTACCTAGGAAAATGTCCTGCTAAAATTTTAAGGAAGGGAAAGTGAGCAGAAAAGTAGTTCTGGTTCATTCCACCAAAGAATAGTTACCATTAGCCTTTGTATTGCCATGCCAGCAGATCTCCCTAGGGAGCAGGGTGACCTGATTTATAGTTAGATCTTGAAGATCTCTTCTGGCATCTTATTGAATTGCTGTTTAACTTGAGTTACCAAGTTGCCTGCATAGTTCCAGAATTATCCATCAGCCAGGTAGAGCTTTTTGGCTCTCCTTTTTTTTACCCAGGTGCCTCTTCTGTGAAGTGTATAAATGCATACATACTCTCTGAAGGTGTAAAGAGCCTTAAGTTCTGAATAGACCACTGTGTCCATGTGGCAAAGTACAAACATAAGATAAAGAATTACAGAGTTATTTAAAGGCTCTACAATGGCTGAGCACAATCTGAAGCGGGTTTATATACACTTATTTTTTAATTTAGTAAGAATGTGTTGAGTGTGGAAGGGACCACAAGAGAAAACATAAAATATTTCCTTTGGGTGCATGTTTGCTGTCATAAGGATCAAGAAACGCTTTCACAAATAGTGTAGGAAGGTCTTCTACATAAATGTCTACAGATGTAATTTGATACTAACGTGAAGATTATACGAGGATGACCAAAATCTATACAGAGGACCCATGAACTTGAGCCTCTTTGCCATACAGGAGTCATTGTTTGTAACAGCAGTCACAGTCAAGAAGTGAAGAATTTATTAAGACAGAAAAGTGACTCAATGGACAGCATAGAGCAATAGCACTCCCAAATATTGGTTACCACATGGCAGCTAACCCTAATCGGTACCCACAACCAGTAGATCAATGAAAGCACATATACTTTTCACGATTTTTTTTACTTTTCATTATTCTTGTCAATAGAGTTTGCTTTATGTCTTTTCAACTTATTGTTGGATATGCAAACATGACAAATTTTATTTAATTCCATTCGAGTTCCTTTATTTCTCTCCTCTCCTCTCCTCTCCTCTCCTCTCCTCTCCTCTCCTCTCCTCTCCTCTCCTCTCCTCTCCTCTCCTCTCCTCTCCTCTCCTCTCCTCTCCTCTCCTCTCCTCTCCTCTCCTCTCCTCTCCTCTCCTCTCCTCTCCTCTCCTCTCCTCTCCTCTCCTCTCCTCTCCTCTCCTCTCCTCTCCTCTCCTCTCCTCTCCTCTCCTCTCCTCTCCTCTCCTCTCCTCTCCTCTCCTCTCCTCTCCTCTCCTCTCCTCTCCTCTCCTCTCCCCTTTTGCCCTTTTGACTTTCTTTCTTGCTCTCCCACTTTCTTTCTCTTCCTGAGCACATATCAGCATATTTGACATATGCTTATAATTACTTCAATGTTTTCAGCCTGTATAAATAAATCCTCAAGTTTTAAATTTATCAGTGCATCACATTTCACTTAGTATAGTATAATCAGGAAATTCAAAACTTCTACAAAACTTCGTGATTAAATGTTAAGTGTGGGGTGAGACTCATAACAAATCATGATCATGGACATCATCTATTACAAATTATATGCCCATCTTGCATTTCAGAATTTGTGTGCTGTTTATGAAATTTTAGTTGATTGCATGCTAATTCAGATACTTTTGTACACAGAATGGATCATAAACTCTTCCTTCTGAATGCAAGTGGGGTATGTATCTGCCAGTCAAACCAGTGGTAGAACCCACAAAATATAGGCATTACTATGTTTCGTGCAGCTGTTCAACAAGTAGCTTCAGCATCATGTTAATCACAAAATTTGTGATATAACTTCACACTTTTTTTCTTACCTACTAAACAACATCTAATAAAGAATTTACCTGAAAGAAAGAGGGAAAAAAAAAGAGAAAAAAAAGAATAATAGCATTAGAATGTTTTAGGTGGCCAACCATAAAAGACACTGGTTTCCTCTCATTTGCATTAATCCAAATTTAGAGTGAAGAGACAAAAGCTGAATTCTACCGTGGTTTACCCACAGTATGATCTTGCAAATAATTTTCTTGATTGGATGTTCTTAATGCCTAATGTTTTCCTTTGATGCAAACACTGAAAAAAAAAGGCTTAAAAATATTTTAAGCAGATAAAGACAGAACCTACCCTCTGTTTCAATGGTTGGAATCTGTCTGGAACATTTCCTGAGTTCTTGTCTCTGTTTTTTCCCATCTTTTCAGTATTTTAGGCTTTGTACTCTTTTTCATGAATGATACATGATTTACAAAACCTAAAACTGAATATGTAGCATTACAATTAGTCCTGTCATTTAGTATATATCAGAGCATTATCAAAGAACACACATGATCTGCTACATGATCAGCTTCTTGGTGTATAGTAGGATAATTCACATTGGAAGAGACCTCAGAACCTCTAGTCCTACATCCGCTTAAAAAAGTGTCAGTCCTGATTTCAGACCAGGTTTCTCATAGAATATCCTGAGTTGGAAGGAACCCATAAGGATCATCAAGTCCAACTCTGGCTCCACACAGGGCCAGCCAGTTCAGAGCATGTGACTGAGTGCATCATCCAGATGCTTTTTTAACTCAGTCAAGCTCAGCGTTATGACCACTTCCCTGGGGAGCCTGTTCCAGTACCCAACAACCCTCTCTGTAAAGAACCTCTTCCCAATATCCAACCTAAACTTCCCCTGTCTCAACTTCATACTGTTCCCCCAGGTTCTATCACTGGCCACCAAAGAGATGAGACTGGAGCCAGCCCCTTCACTCCCCCTCATCAGGAAGCCACAGACCACAATGAGATCTTTCCTCAGCCTTCACTTCTGAGGCCAACCAAACCAAGGGACTTCAGCCTCTCCTTGTAAGTTTTCCCCTCCAGACCCTTTACCATCCTTGTTGCCCTCCTCTGGACAGTCTCAAATATTTTTATGTCCCTTGTACTGTAGTGCCCAAAACTGCACCTAGTAGTCAAGGTGAGGCTGCACCAGTGTAGAGTGGGAAAATCACCTCCCTGGACCACCTGGCAATGCCTTGCTTGATGCACCCCAGGATACAGTTGGCCCTCCTGCTTGCATGGGCATACTGCTGGCTCATGTTTAACTTGCTGTCAACCAAGACCCCCAAATCCCTCTCAGCATGGCTAGCCTCCAGTGTCTGATCCTGCAGTCTGTACATGTAGCCAGGGTTGCCCCTTCTCAGGTGCAGAATCTGGCACTTGCCCTTGTTAAACTTCATGCAGTTGGTGATTGTTCAGGGCTTTATCCAGTCTTGAAAATGCAGAATGGATGTGTTTCTTTTAGAGAGAGAACTGCTGTAGCCTCTACATACACAACTTCGTGTCTTGTCTTAGTGAATATCATTCCATTCCTAAAAATACTGAATATTTCTGTGCAAATGGGTCCATCACACTTGCATGATGTTTTTGACTACTTTAGATTTGTGGATCCTTCTCCAAGTGATGTTCAATAACCTTCAGAAATTTCACGTATGTCCAGAACCACATTTAAAACCACCGGTCTCTTTAAATATCAAACAAAAGTATTGGGATAGGCTTGCATGATCCATCTCTAGAGAATCTATGTAATTTTTTATATTCAGTTTAAAGTGAGATACTCTGCTCAAAATGCAACACTCAAATGCAACTATGATAATTTACTACTCTAGTATTTAATGCATCTAATTGTCATACACTCTGGAGTGCAGAATGTGACATTATACCTGGAGTATTTTAAATTTTTATTTGCTTTCAATTTCATTCCCACTCATCCCAATTTCACCTCGGTGGTCAACATTGCTATTTCTGATTCAATAAAATTCCTTTTCTGTGGAGTCCTTCCCCAGGTCCTGCCACTCCATGTTTTTGCTTAAAAATGCATTTTTCACATTGAGACCAGCATGGCAATAGTGCCTTGCTCCAAAAACAGTGAAAAATGAAGACTGAATATCTCTGGGAGTAGCACCCTAGAGAAAGCACTTGAATCTTGGCCTCTTCACCCAGGCCCAGAGGTCTGTTTCTTTCATTCTGGGTACGTATTAGGGCTCTGTCAAGCTATATGTGTGCTGATGGTGAGACACCCTGGTATATGCTGTGTGAGCTGAGTGTAACAGGAACTCTGCAAGGCTGTAAGAAAGCAAAGGAACTTCTGGTTTTTTTACTTTTTCTGGCCTTTGACCTCAACAAGTGGCCACACTTGAAGGCAGTGACTACTACAGTCAAATGGTGGTAGAGGTACCATGAATTACTGGGGCTTGTAAGTTATCATTTTAGCGTTTTTCACTTTTTCTCTTAAGAAATATCTGTTGCTTTAAATCCTTTTTTTTGCGAGAGTCATGGCTTGCGAGTGAGGAAAT
Source organism: Porphyrio hochstetteri (assembly GCA_020800305.1). Lineage (NCBI taxonomy): Eukaryota > Metazoa > Chordata > Aves > Gruiformes > Rallidae > Porphyrio > Porphyrio hochstetteri. The sequence goes on along the minus strand of CM036908.1, from coordinate 58,819,588 downwards.
CTTGCTCATTCTTGAGTGCCCAAGTGGCTAATTTAGTTTCACAAATTTCTGAGAGGGAGCTCAGCTGGGGTCATTTAAAGCTTGGGTTGTGTTTGCTTTTGTTATATTTCTTTAGAGCCTCTTGAAATTGACTCCAGACCCTTTTACTGCACCTGGCAGAAAGTTGTACTTGCTTTCCAACCTCTATCTGGAAATTAAGGTCTTCCCAAATGAGACTTTTCCCTGTCAGATTTCTGCCTTCAGTAAAGTTAATGAGAGGTCTGTCCCCCCTCTCACCATACTGCCTGTGGCTGATTTCCAGGACTGATTCAGTACAGCCTTATTCCCTCTCCTTCCCTTGTGCAATTTAGACCCAGAAGGATTCTGTTTCACCCATTCTGCAGAATACCACATCATTAACTTAAAATGCTAACGACTGTTTTTACCAATTTGATCATATGTTCACTGAATAGAGCATATTGTCCAGCACCTGCATTCGTCATGACCAGTTTCTTACCCTATGTTATTACTAAATCACTTCTATTTTGTTGTCCAAGCTTCTTGCATTTATTATGTGAATGTTTCAGTTTGTTGGGTATTTTATAATTTTTCTACATAGTTCCTGAGGCATACTATGTACTTGTATAGGAACTCTCATCAGTATGAATGATTTTGTTTCTGCTGGAAATCTTCTGTTATCTCATAGTTTCTAATCAATTGCCAATTGCCTTCTCTGTGTGATTTCTTTGTGCACTGAAATCAAGTGAAGAAATTACATGAGCTTGTCCCATTTACCTCCATTCACATTTTTTACAAGCTCCTCTAAGCAACCAGGCTGTATTCCATGAAACTATTTGCCTAGCTGCATAGGAGTTACTCTGCAAAAAAAAAAAAATCTTTTCCCAGAATTCATTACTGATGCTTTTTTTGGGGCCACTTCTCAAACCCTCTGAAGTTGCTAAGATCTGCCATCCTTCTCTGCAAAGCAATAAAAGTCCACTGTAGATGACCTGAACTTCACTACTTTCACTGCATTTATTGGTTCCACGGGATTGTCCCTTGTGCCTTTCAGCCTTGTGCCTTGTTCCTTGGTCCTGTAGAGGCCTTCCACAAATTCTTGAATGTTCTTTAGCTTGTCTTGATGCAGGCCTGCCCAGGTGCAGGAGAGGTCCTTCCCTTCTGCCCCTCCTCACCTTTGTCTCTGTTCTCTCTGAATCTCTCATAAATTAGCTGTGCTCCCTTGTTGAGTTCAGGCTGTGCCTCTTCCCCTTTTCTTCCTTTCTTCTTATGAGACTAGCTGCTCTATTTTTCCTATCTTCTCCTGTTTCATGAAGAGGCCTCGAGCAGTCAGTGGGTAACAGATGTGAAGAGCACTCATGGGTGCCACATACTCACTGGTGGCCCTGACATCCTCAGCACAAGACACCCACATTGCTAATGTCTATATTGGCCTTTACAGCACAGCCAGGGGCATTCTCTTGTTCTCTTAGCATGCTGGAGCTAGTCCAGGACATTGCAAGAGTGACAGCGGCACAGTTTGATATTAAAGACTGTCTTGCCCATGTCTGTCATATGACGCACAGTTGGTTTCATATTAGACGGAATTTAAATGCATTCACTTGAAAAATGTAAATGTGGAATTTGCAACAAAGTTATGAAACAGACATGAAAAAAAAAAACAGTGCAATAAGATCATACTCCAGATGCTCTTTAGCTGTTCCAATTTCTAAGCTAGCTTGTGAGGTTAACTAAAGAACCTCTGCAGTTCACCCGAGGCCAAGACAAAGAGAACATCTTACTTCTGGTGCAGGTGGCTGTCAAAGCCATGCAGAATGCCTGCTCTGGGTGACCTGTTATTTTCCACCCAGGAACACAAGCTGACTTTTTTTCCTGTTTTGTTATTTACCCAAAGCTCATTTCATGTGATAGAGTGCTGGGAAATCACCAGGGTTTTTTTCAGAGGATTAAGCTCTTTTAACTTCCTCATTATTTTTTTTTTTCACTAACATTTCTACTTATACCATAGTTAGCAGATTCTTACTTTGGGCTGCTTTTTACTGTTATACAGTAAAAATATACAATGGTAAATACAAAAATTTAATATATATATTTCTGAATATAAAATGGTAAATACAAAAATTTAAATAGCTAAAGCACAGCCTTTTAACTAGCTTCAGAACTACTTATTGCCTCCAACCGCTGTTTTAAAGTGAAGCATGCTATAATATATAATGAAATTGGAAATAGGGCACTCAGAGAAAGACTGCAATCTCCTTTCTGAAAGAAATCTCCTTCTTCCAAGTTGCCAGGCATTCAAGTAAAGATCCAGGCCACAAAAACAATGCAGTTATCACAGACATATTTTATTTTCTTTTGAAAAATCACTTTATGTTTTTTGTTTCCCTTTTGATTTTGTAACCAAATTTTATTTGTTTTGAAAGAATTACATCTCTGCAAAGGTGAGGACTAGAGGTTTATTATTCATTTACTTTTTTAAACTGTCAGGATCAGGGTTTTTAGACCTTCATCTTTCAAAAGAATAACAGGACAAGCAAATATAGTTACACCAAACTGTGTGTTTCCACATTGTAATGTGTATTGCTTTATGAAGCAATCACCAATGCTTTATGAAATGTAGAGTTTTGTTCAATATTTTAGTATATATAGTGATATAAAAATTCCTTATACATATGTGAGCTGAGATATTTTTAAAAAGTTAGTTCTGTGAGGTAGATATTGGCTACAAAAGATGGATATGTTGAATAATGTTGCACATAAATTGCTGGCAATAGTCTTTTTAGAATAATTTGTTGACTAAGTCACCCCATTGTCTTTGAATCAATATATAAATATTGCTCTGATACTGTTTGGAATAAGAATACTCTATTCTGGACCAGCATCCCAAACTTGTTGCTAGGATCCACATATTCTCACTGCTCAGGGTTGTACTAGGAGCAGCTACTGAAATGGTGGGATTTGATGGTATCAGCCTTTCAAACTTCCACATTTCTCATCACGACCTTTCTGTGATTAGGCTGGGTTTACGTAAGGAGAGGCTTTGTAAGTACACAGCATTGTCAGGTTACTCTCGGCCGCTATGGAGGGAACCGTGCATTACACAAAAGCTGCTGAGATTTGTGAATGCACAGAGACCATAGCATGTCTTTGTGAGATCTTACAGCTTTATCTTGGAAGCCAGCTGCTGCAGTGCCAAGCAGATTTGGCTTCAGACAGAGGAGAAATGAAAAAGAGTAGCTACTTGTGGATTAATTTTTCCTGGAACAGCCTTATTTGGTTCAGAGCCATTTCTGGTCCCAGTAAACTAGTCCTGTTCAGTAGAGTCACTTTTGTAACGATTTGCATTAAAAATGCTCATACACCATTTTTCGTCAATTAGATTTTTGGACATAGACGAATTTATGCACTAATTTATCCAGAAGGGTAGTTTCTTTATAAAACCCTGTGGTAGTGCCTACTGTTGAGCCATCCATGGTTTTCCCTCTCATGCACTTCTTACATCAGTGTAAATATGGATATTTATTTAAAATGCACAAATACACTTTGTCTAAGTGTGTTCTGAGTACATTTCCTTTGTAAATCTTGAACACTGGGCTTGGTGCTTCATTATTGTCCCAGCTGAGTGAAAAATTTAACTACCATGTGGATGCAATGCCTTCCCATCCTGCACAATGTGAGTATCACCTTGCTCCATTCTGAAGGAATCCCACTATGTCAATGAGTAGGATGGGAGACTGGGGTGTGTAAGGAACAAAGAAAGGCTTGGGCTCAAGTTGTGAGACCTTCTTTATGTAAGACATTAAAGGGCTCTCTGATGGGGGACAGCAAACGTTAGTCATAATATGTGATTTTATTAAAACCACTCAAAGGGCATCGGACAAATGAAATAGAGAAGTAAATACAACAATTAGCAACAGATTTACAGAAGTTATGTAAATGCACATAAATGCCACAAGAAACAAAATCTCAAATAAGTGTAGGAAAACTTGAAGTGTTGGAAACATTTTCCTGGAAAAATGACAAATGGGTGTTGCAGGCCTGGGTGTTGGTTGGCATACCACACTTGGCATATATCAGATGATTCAGCAGTAATTTTCTCATGGCACTGTGTGCAGCTTGCCGCCACGGTATTAATTCTCCACTCGCCATATTAATTCACCAACTACACCTGTCAGGACATCTTAGAGGTTTGACTTTGGGGAATCTAGAGTATTGGTGGAGAAGGGCGGCTGAGGAAGGCAGAAGTTTTGGACTGGTAGCTGCTCACTTTGTCCCCCAACATCCCACAGTCCAGGCCTGCTGTACATTGCTCTCTGACTTCCCCCAGGAGCAGGAAAGAAGCTTTCCCATTCTACTTCTACATGCCTGCTTGACGTTCAGATGGAATCCTACTTTCTTGAGGGTTACATACTAGTCTATCTAAATTTTGTTCTGGTTTTGGTTTCCCTCTCAGAAATCCCTCAAATAAAATAAGCAAAATAGTGGCATTAATGCAGAAATAAAAGTTACCATAGGACCTTTGTTATCTTTATCTAACACCAGGAAGAGAACCTTTGGGATAGCAAGGGTGATTTTAAAGACCCACAAAGTTGGAAAATAGGACAAGAAGGAATCTATGAAAATGTTGTCCAGCAGTTTTTCATCCAAGGTGGATGCATATCATTCTATTTATGGTTGTTGCAGTTTTGTGTAGCTGTGCTGCTGAGATGGTTTTTGCAAGCAGCAACTACAGCTCTCTGTGAGCCCCAGACAGTAAACATCGGCCAATTCAAGGCCAAAGTTGCTGCTGACCAGGGCCGAGTGAATAGGAGATGGAGTCACAGCGCCTCTGTGAATCACATATAGGAGAAAAAAAACTGCAGGCAGACACACTTTGTACCGGAGAGGGGAGTGAGAAGATGTGCAAACACCAAGGCCAGGCCCAAAGGAGAGTGGGGGGAAGAATGTGGAGAGAGTCTCCCCTGCAACTCGTGGTGAAGACCATGGTGAAGTGGGTGTCCCCTCACGGCCCATGGATGAGGACGGGGAGCAGAGACATCTATGGCCTGTGAAGAGATTGATCCATGCCTCAGCAGGTTTGCCGGGGGACTTGTGACTTTGTGGGGAACAAGGCTGGAGGAGTCTGGGCCCGAACGTCAGCACCCTATGGAAGGGAGTCCTGCTGAGAGGCCTGTGGTGAGGGATGACTCCCCGATAGAGAGGACTCACGCTGCAGAAGTTTGTGGATATAACTCTCGTGTGGGTGGGACCCCACAGTGCCGCAGGGAAGTATGTGTGAGTGTGGAATGCCTCCCCACCCCCGGGGGTTGAGACAGAAGACAACTCGGGAGGAATGGACTGAAAACCCCATTCCCCATTCCCTGCCCCTCCCTGTGCTGCAATGGGAGAGAAGAAGGAGCGAATTTATGATTAAAGTCAGGTGTGCAAAGAGGTGAGGGTTGGGGGGAGGAAGTAGAAGTGTTAAGATCTGGGGAAGGAAAGCAGCTTGTGAGGAACCACCAGAACCCCACTCTTATAAGCAGGAGGGGATTCAACTTTTTAAAAGGGTAGACAATGACAGGACAAGGGGGAATGGATTAAAGCTAAAGGAAGGAAGGTTTAGAGTAGATATTAGGGGGAAGTTTTTTACAGAGAGAGTGGTGAGGTGCTGGAACAGGCTGCCCAGAGAGGTGGTGGATGCTCCGTCCCTGGAGGTGTTCGAGGCCAGGTTGGATGGGGCCCTGGGCAACCTTGTGTTGATCCAGGCCTGAGGTTGGTGTCCCTGCCTGTGGCAGGGGGGTTGGAGCTCTATGATCCTTGGGGTCCTTTCCAACCCATGCCATTCTATGATTCTATGATTCCCTGCCCCTCCCCGCGCCATGTTGCGGGAGGAAGAAGGGAGTAAAATCGTGATGAAATTTAAGTTTGCTAAGAAGGGTAGGGGTGGGGGGAAGGTGCTTTGAGACCTGGCCGCTTCTTATTTTTATCTTGACTCTGGTTCACTGGGTGTATTAGTTGTAGTAGTAATAAATCACTTTTCTTTCCTTTATTCTGTGCTGAGTCTGTTTTGCCCATTGCGCTAATTGGAGAGTGATCCCTCTGTCCTTTTCTCAAGTCCTAAGCCTCCCAATATGTATTTTCTCCACTTTTCGGCTCAAAGGGGGAGTGAGCGAGCGATTTGGTGGACATTTGGCCTCTAGTCAGGGCCAAACCACCACAATGGTTAACAGAATTCCCCCAGTTTATCGGTGATCCATAGCAGAGTACATCATAAAATACAAGAGCAGACTAGGGAAAGCATGAAACATTCTTCCTTGCAATTTTTAAAGAACAGGTTAGAGGAAAATCTCTTAGAAATCAGCCAGGTATAACTCATCTTGCTCCAGTACTAGAGAAATGACCTCGGTGAACTTGGGACAGACAGCCCCCCTCTACGTGCTAGAATGAAATCTAACACTACAATACTCCAAGATTCAGAACATTTGGAATAATCACCTAACATTGAAATTCTAAACTTTTGGTATTTTCCATCACTAATTTTTGGTTTTCTTCAGTTCCAGAGCCTCCCAGTTTCTTACCATGAATCTAAGGAAATCCTTTAAGGCAAAATTGCCCAACTGTGACTCATTCTAATGAGACTGCACTAATAAAACCTCCACACATTTTTTGTCTTTTCTCTGTAACTAATATTTCCTTGTTCATGCTCTCATCTCGTCCACAAATTTGATATTGTTACTCTTCACTTTTTACCATGTTCTACTTCCTCTAAGTTTTCTTATAAAGAAGCCTTTCTCAGTAACAGATCTATGCAACTTTTTAGGGGTATTGCCTGTTTCAGTTGTGCTTAACCAGGATAAAAGAAAATCTAAAACATTTGACATTTTCATGAAAGTTTACTCCTTTCATTAAAAAATGCTTGTATGGTTGGAAACAATGTCAAAGATGGGAAGTTGAGTAACCATTTAAAACAATGCAGTATGGACAAGGGTTGTTTGCCAGGTCCACTTCTTTTAAGTCTCTCCATGGACCTTAACAGGAGGTCGACTATACACTACCCTATTTATATCAAATAAAGTAAAGCTGCATGCCTGAAGAAAACAGAAAACGCTTCAGGAAGAACATTCATATGTCTGAAAGAGGGATGCTTCTATGGTATTTTCCCTAGCAGGTCTACTTCAGTACATCAAGAGGAGGCTTTTCAACAGCTCATTATCTTCCCAGCCGAAGTTTGTGCTTCAAAACCAGATCTACTCATGCTCTATAAAATGCATTTTTCCCAATCTCTTTGAATTCCCAGAGCCCACATTACTGTCAGGCAATAGCCAGCTTTTCCCTTTGCTCCCAGAAGTGGAGAGCAACCAGCTCCATCATTTCGGGGGCCGTGATCTTTTGTAGAAAAGCATCGGCTTAGTGTCTCTGTGGTTTGAATCACTACCAGTGTGAATCCCTATGCCAGAGCTCTGATCCAAAAGCCGTAAAATTAGAGTAAAATGGTACTGAGACCAAGTTAATTTGTGCTGCTGGGATGCTGTTGCTCTGTGAAAAGTTGTGTAACTATTATCTTCAAAAGTTGTACCTAGAAATAAAACCAGTATTTATTGAAAATCTTTCACAGACTCCGCAGCCTGTTTGAAGAATCCTAGCAGAATACAAAGTAATCACCTTCTCCACATTTTTGATGCAATGTACTGGACCAAGATGGAAATTCAGGACAATATTGCATCAATATTGCTAGTAGCTATTAGCAAATAAATCTCGGAGTTGATCAAACCTAAGTTAATTTCAGAATAAGGACAAGGAGAAAATGTAGGATAATGTAGGTCCCTTGATGAATGAGGCGGGTGTCCTGGTATCGGGTGATGATGAGAAGGTGGAAATACTGAATGCCTTTGCCTCAGTCTTCACTCCAAAGGCCCCTCGGGACCCGCAGATCCTGGATGAAAGTAGGAGTGTTTGAGGAATGAAGAGCTTCCCTCTAGTTGAGGTAGGGGTGGTCCAGGAGCGGCTCAAAGGGATTAATGCAAACAAATCCATGGGCCCGGATTGGATACATCCACGTGTGCTGAGGGAGCTGGCGGAAGTGATTGCGGAGCCGCTTGCTATCATCTTCGACAGCTCTTGGAGAACAGGAGAAGTGCCTGAGGATTGGAGGATAGCAAATATCACTCTGGTCTTCAAAAAGGGCAAGAAGGAGGCACCTAACAATTATAGGCCAGTCAGCCTCACTTCTGTCCCTGGAAAGGTGATGGAACAGCTTGTTCTGGATGCCATTACCAAGCAACTGGAAGAGAAGAAGGTCATGAGGAGTAGTCAGCATGGATTCATCAAGGGGAGATGGTGCTGGACCAATCCCATAGCCTTCTATGATCTCATCACCGGCTGGGTGGATGGAGGGAGAGCAGTGGATGTCATCTACCTTGACTTCAGCAAGGCTTTCGATACTGTCTCCCATGACATCCTGATAGAAAAGCTGAGATATCATGGGATAGATGAGTGGACAGTGAGGTGGGTTGAGAACTGGCTGTCAGACCGGTCTCAGAGGGTTGTGATCAGTGGAGCAGAATCTGAATGGAGGCCTGTGACTAGTGGTGTTCCCCAGGGCTCGGTGTTGGGTCCAGTCCTGTTTAATACCTTCACTGATGACCTTGATGAGGGAATAGCATCCACCCTCAGCAAGTGCCGATGATACAAAGCTGGGAGGGGTGGCTGACACGCAGGAACACTGCACTGCCATCCAGCGAGACCTGGACAGGCTGGAAAGCTGGGCAGGGAGAAACCAGATGAGGTTTAATAAAAGCAAGTGTAAAGTCTTGCATCTGGGGAGGAATAACCGTCTGTATCAGTATAGACTGGGGGATGACCTGCTGGAGAAGAGCTCTGTGGAGAAGGACCTGGGGGTCCTGGTTGATGACAGGTTGGCTATGAGTCAGCAGTGTGCCCTGGTGGATAAGAGGGCCAATGGGATCCTGGGATGCATCAGGAAGAGTGTGGCCAGCAGGTCACAGGAGGTGATCCTCCCCCTCTACTCTGCCCTGGTCAGGCCCCACCTGGAATATTGTGTCCAGTTCTGGGCTCCCTGGTATAAAAAAGACAGGGACCTCCTTGAGAGAGTCCAGAGAAGGGCTACGAAGATGATTAAGGGCCTGGAACATCTCCCATATGAGGAAAGGCTGAGTGAGCTGGGGCTGTTCAGCCTGGAGAAAAGAAGACTGAGGGGGGACCTAATTAATGTTTATAAATATCTTAAGTATGGGATGCAGGGGGAATTGGCCAACCCCTTTTCAGTAGTCTGTGGAGATAGGACAAGGGGCAATGGCTGCAAATTGGAGCACAGGAAGTTCTGCACCAACATGCGGAAGAACTTTTACACAGTGAGGGTGACAGAGCCCTGGGACAGGCTGCCCAGGGAGGTGGTGGAGTCTCCTTCTCTGGAGATATTCAAGACTCGTCTGGATGCCTATCTGTGCAATATGTGCTAGGGAGCTGCTTTGGCAGGGGTTTGGACCCGATGATCTCTCGAGGTCCCTTCCAACCCCTACGATTCTGTGATTCTGTGATTCTGTGATTCTGTGAAAAGTAAAGGAAATGTCTTTAAAATGCTTTAAAAATTTACATTCAGGGTCAATTTAGTTTTGCAATACAATCATGGGTTAGAAAATGAAAAAAAGTTTACAAAAGGATCAAATTGCCCATTGCCCTTCAGTCTGGTTTTTGGATTTTTCATAGTGTGAAACCTAAGCATATTGTCTACAGACATTAATGGAATTTCTCAGGATTTACAGTGTGCAGCAAGGCCATTTCTTTCATGACAGGAGGATAATTAACTTCCTTCCAGATCACTCTTAGTTTACTGAAATGTAGACATTTAGTAGGGCAAAGTTTCTTAATAGATTAGAGAAGAAGCTGTCCGGTTAAGGCTTCAGACTGAATGGCCTGGTGGTCCAAAGTTACTTCTGAATTACTCTGTTACTCATTATTGACATTATTGGTTCTGTGGCATTTTATCCATTTAGTATGTATGAGTAATGGCTGTCTGGTCTGACAGATGGCCTCTCTTACTGATATTTTCTAAATAGCAGAGAAAAAAGTAACTGTCAGTGTAGGTCAGGTTTCCTGTGTATGGCCAGGTGACCTGCAATATTTGGACTTAGATGAAACTGCTCTCATTTCATGCTTCTGTTACCACATACATTAGCAGGTACTGAGGTTCAACAAGGCCAAGTGCAGAGTCCTTCAATTGGGACATAACAACCCCATGTAGTGCTACATGCTTGGGGAGGAGTGGCTGGAGAGCTGCCTGGGGGAGAAGGACCTGGGGGTATTGGTTGACTGCAGGCTGAAGCAGTGTGCCTAGGTGGCCAAGAAAGCAAATGGAATCCTAGCTTGTGTCAGAAATAGCGTGGCCAGCAGGTCCAGGGAAATGATTGTGCCTCTGGCATTGGTGAGGCCACACCTGGAGTACCAGGTTCAGTTTTTGGCCCCTCACTACAAGAAAGACATTGAGACCCTTGCATGTGTCCAGAGAAGGGCAACCAGGCTGGTGAAGGGGCTGGAGAGCAAACCTTATGAGGAGTGGCTGAGGGAACTGGGGGTATTTAGCCTGGAGAAGAGGAGGCTGAGGAAGGACCTTATCACCACTGACAGTTACCTGAAAAGCCACAGAAACAGCAAGATGAACACAATAAAAAGCAAATCCAAAATATGTAAAAGGACGTAAGCCCTGAACCTTCATGGTGATGAAGCCTTGGCAAACTGAGAGCAGAAGAGAGAAAATGGTGCCACTGTGACATGCATTTGCCTGTGTTTTGTTCATTTCACAGCTCGCAGGAGTCAGTCCTTGTCTGTCAGTATCATCTATGTACTGAAGTGAAACTGGAAGGGATGTTCAGTGAGACTTCCCCTGTTTACACTGAGCCTTACAGAAAAAAGTAATTTAGCAAGCAACAGGACTGAATTTTGATTTCTTACATATTTTTATCTCATGGATGGAGAGGAGAGGGAAGAGAAGCCCTGCAAATTTTCTGATATCTCATATTCAGTGTGCTGTTATTGCCATGCATAGTGTTTTCCTTTTAATGGCCCCTTTTCCTCAGAGAACATAGCAGACATTTGACACTTCAGAGCTTTTCAACATTCTGGCATATTTGGTTTAGACCGATAAACAGTGTAAAAAATTGCCAGGAAGGGTGAGGGGCTATCAGATGCATATGCAATGTCCCTCCTCTCAACAGACATGGTCACATAGAGGACATGATCTCACAATTCTAATTTTATTAGGAAATCAGGCTAAAAATACCACACATTTCCACATAAATGGCAAGTTTTGTCCAGGACACAGCTGTCACTGAGATGAGAAGGGAGCAGAACAAAGAGGGCATGGTGGGAACACGGCATGAAACTTACCCTGGGCTTGTTTACACCAGCACAACATGCCCTCCAGTTGCACTGACATAACAGATGTTCCCTAAAATAAATGGGCTTCAAGAAAGGGATGGAGATTTTTAATGGGAGCAAAGCATTCAGGCACTAACCATGAGTGCTGTGCTGTGACATGTTCTGTGTCCGGCCAGAGGTAGAATCAGATACTTCTCACTCAGCTTGCAGTTGCCGTTATCTACTGTGTCACCCATCCAGCTATTCTGAGAGACCCTTCTGTGCATGACAGAGCAAAATGGCTAATGTGGTCATGTGCTGAACAGATGTTTTGTGGCTGGCTCACTGGAATGGGGACATCACACTCATGCCATGCATCTTCTGAGGCTCAACTAGTGCTACACTTCTGTGAGCCAGGGGAAACAAGTCACCATCACTACTCTGCCTACCAATAACCTCAGGTGGCAGCAAGGCAAGATGGGAAAAACTACCACCAGCAGAAGTCTGCCTTGCCTTTCTGTGAAAGTGGGAAGAAACCAAGCAGGTAGGGATTGCACATCTTTCCTAGGGAACAGATGAACTTCGTGGAAAATACCTATGCCTGGTACAGAGAAGGTTACAAAAGAAACCTGGTGAGCATCCTCTCTGCATTCGGATAGTTTGCAGAGTGACCTCACAAAGCCAAGCAATGCCTCAGAGAAGCAAACTTTATTCACAAAGAAACCTGCTTTTGCAGGGAAGTCACAGGCAACTAAACTTAATGCAAGATATGGGATTAATCTGCTGCAAGTTAAACCAAAGCAGAGAGTCATTTCAAGTGTGAAAGGGTGATTTCCTCATTAGGGTCTTACCGAGGAATGAATAGCACTGCTTAATAATGAAAGCAAAAAAAATAAATAAAGCACCAGAACAAGTTAGCCAGGATATTTATCTAGAAAAGTGTCATCTGTGACATCACAAATAATAAATACCTTATATGTGAATACTAGTATAAAGAGGGACGTTTAATTCATCTGATGAAATCTATTCTTAATGTGAATCTGAAAGTCAACTCGGCCAAAATGATGGCTGTGGGTCCTGCAAAAGCTGAAGAATCTGTTGTGAAGGACAACCCTTGCAATTTGGTGACACATTTCAAATACTTCAGTAGTTAAGTAGCTGACGCTGAAACCAGTATTCAGCATTGAAAAAATCCTGGTCATAACTTCATTCAAAATTAAGGATGAAACATATTTTTCTCTTTAAAACAAATTAAGGTTCAGATGGGACGTCATATTTTCTGGGTCCGAAACCCTCATGTTTTTTCACAATGCAGAGATCATTTGATCTGAGTAGTTTTAGCTACATACAGTTACGCCTTTTAGGGATATAACAGAAGGACCAATAGGAGTAACATGGAGTGGTTGCTCTATTTTCCTTCACAAAGGCACAAGCTCACTGGCAGGACCCGCCACACTTCCTCTGTGTGCTCCAGCAATTTGGATATCATGACTGTCCTTCCAGCCACAAAGGTATCTCTCTTCTCCCTGGTGGGAACTGTAAATATGAATGACTTTTTGCTCAGGGTATAAAGCTTTACATGACCAAAGACAGCCAGTGGTGATGATGAGTTAATAACACTTAATGAAGACAGAATTAATGCAACCAATATGTAATCGTGACACAAAGCTGTGTAGCAAGACCCATTGTGTCTGGCTTTTGTCTACTGGAGAAGAGCACATCCTTGGGCTCCTGATGTACATTTTATGTAGTCAAATTCTTGGCTTCAGCTTCTAAGATCCTACATTAGTGAGCATGTTTCCATGTCTCTGATTTCCTTCCCCTTTCCACTGTGTTGAATCAGTACTCACAGCCTCCCTTCAATTATATTCCCTCACAATCACCTTATTGTTGCAATACCTTTTCAAAATTCTTTTGTTCTTTTCATCCTACAGATACATCAGCACCAAACCACATTTAAACCATCATGGCAGAGACACACACAAACTAATGTCACAACGTGCTTTTATTATTTTTTTCCCTTTTTTTTGCCTTTTTCTTTTCTGTACTGCCTTGGCGTCTGAACTCTGCTGCTCTGCAGATGGCTGTCTAGGTTTTGGGAAATGTGAAGGGTGCGGAGAGGCCACAGCTCTTGCTGTAAAGATTCTGGAAATGCAATGGAAAAAGTAGGCTGAGCCCTCAAAGGAGTAAGAGGATTATTCTGTCCCTGTACCACTCAGCATTCACATTGCCACATCTTACCACTAAGTGCCCGATTTAGGAGGTTTCCTTGACTCCTCCTAAAATGACCAGAGAAACAAAAATGGCTTTGCAAACAGTGTTTCAGGACACATCCTGCTTTGAATTTCTCTTAAGGGATCCATTTCATTCTATTCACTCTATGTGTGGAGGGCAATCTAGGGAGGCCAGCCTCTTAAAATATGCCTGTACAATATGCATTTCAGGTCAGCCGATGCAAATACCTTCTTGGCAGCCTAACCAGCTTGAGAGCCTATGGAGCCAGTTTTTTGCTTTGGGGAAAGCAGAGTTGGCTGGTCACTTGTAGGAAAGCATATCCATCTGTCAGGATCCACTACCTAGACAAGACTTAATTTGACAGAAGTTAAACCCCCTTGCATTCCAACTGAACCTCAGATCGGTCTGGGTGGCTGGGGGCAGCTGGGCTTAACCCCAAGTGACGTCCAATTCTTAGCTGTTTTATCGTGATCAGCTCTTCACAATTCTCGGAGAATGGAATTAAGACTTGAAAGGAAGTCAAGGTTCAAATTACTTTATTTGGCACACAACAAATGTGCAGGGGAAGGGGGAGAAGAAAGAGAAAAGAGTGGAAAAGAGAGAGAGAGAGAGGAAAAGAGGAAGAGAGAGAGACTATATCTACCACCACAGAGCTACGGCATCCCATCAGTCAGATGACCTCAGGTCCAATGGCAGAGCATTCTTCGGGTCCCATGGTGGGGGAATGTTCCTTGATGTCTCCATGTCTTCTTGGTTTCTTCTTGTGATGTCTTGTTCCTTGGTTTCTTGGTTCCTCTGGTTGCTTGGTTCTTCTTTCCATGGCTGGAATGCTCACTTTTTGTAGTCATCCTTGGCATAGCCACAACCTTCCACCTGGCTGTGGGAATGCTTCAGGGTGGATAACAGAAGGCCCAATGTGCAAATGGCTCCTGATGTCTCTCCTGATATCTTTTGGGTGGAATGTGAAAGGAATGCTCTCCTGATGTCTTCAGGGTGGCTCCTTGCATAGTCATTAGGTCCTTGGCACAAGGCACTTTAAACCTGACTGGGTGGTGGTGATGTGGTGTGGTAGGAATGAAGTTTGGTAGGTGAGAGGAAAAAGGTTTGATAATAAGGTTTGGTAGGTGAGAGGAGAGGAGAGGAATGAGGTTTGGTAGGTGAGAGAAAAAAAGGGGGTATTTTTCTGTTTGGGATTGTTAAGGCATATTTCCAGTACCTTACACCATCCCACCCACAAAATGCCTGAGCTCTTAAGGCCACTCGTCTGTTCTTCTGTATAGCAGTTCCTCCAGAAGCAACTGGTGCAACTTGTCCCTCTAAAACATCAATACTCTGGGCACAGGAACCCGCTTTTTTGGAATGTTGTGTAAGGTACGCAGTACATAACACATAGAAAAACTATCACTAATAATAATAGCAACAACAGCATACTGTCCACATTATATACTACAATGCTAGATACCATGGTTATAAAAAAAAAAAAAGGAAGATCTATTTGCCTCTTGATAATAATGTATAATTGAAAATGAAGAAAAGAATCAACAGGGTATGAAAAATATAAGTGCAGTAGCAATGCTTTGTGATGTGTTGGATATCCTTCGGTATGTAAAAAGTGTGGTGTAAACAGAATTTGCTGTACTATATGTCAATGGGTCAGAAAAAAACCCCATGGAATAGTTATCTCTGAAATTCAGAGGAAGTGGTAAACTTTTGAATTCCATAATGCTTTGATCTAAGTTAAACCTGCTTCAATAATTGTGTATCCATATCACCCAAGCTGTACAGCAGGACCCAAGAAAGTGGGAGGAAATAAAATAATAATAATAATGCTTTCATCATGCTCAGCTGAAAAGTGGAAGTAGACAGAAATCTTTTTATTTTTAATTGCCTTTTGATATTTAATTTGATTATTTCATCAAAAGATTCTGGGTTGACTCTAATAGATCTATAACTTGGCTTTAAAAGTTCTTTGTAGAGATGAGAATACTGAAAGAAAATATCAGAGTGCGTACAATATAAGAAACTGGCTTTAGTACAGAGGTATGGATGATTGTTACAAAACAAATTTATACATGAATTTACTGGTGCTTGAACTTGATTGCTTTGTTGCCGTTCACTTGAAGGAATGTCTTCATTGGAAAATTCAGTTGGACCGATGCTTCTGGTTGGGCTTTTTGTTCAGTGTAATTGCACCTCTCAGTCCTGGGGATGGAATTTTGTGTTTACTGAAATGACTGCAGTGTACTTTTACAAATATAAAATTGATGCCTCTGCAAAAGCAGGTTCTTACTCAGTCGAATTCACCTGTAGGAGCAATGGGATTGAAAGATCTATTCACAGTCTAAAAAAAAAAAAAAAAAAAAAAAGAAAAAGCCCAGAAGTGGTATTTCTGTGAAGCACATCCACCTACAGCTGGCCAGTGTTTTGCGATGGCTACTTCCTCTTTGGAAAGTTCTGCTTTCAGTTTGGTTTCCCTGGGAACAACATGTAAGAAATAGACTCTGTTGTGCTGTCTAGAGGCTGGACTTACTCACCAAAATACCCATAGTATTCCCTTGAGACACAAATATGTTCGTGTCCTGAGATAGCTGATAGCCATTGGCCGCAGCTCATAGAAAGGCTTAATTTAGCAAAAAACCAGCTGATGATGTTGCTCCACCACTCAGATTGTTTTGTTTTTCTACTTGATTTGTAATACAAAGTCATAACAGAAGGGTCCCAAAATTCTGTTTTCAAGATTAACCACTTCAGGAAGTGGGTTTTTTCCTCTCAAACCCAGAAGCCTTTTTTAAAGAAGCCCTATGTTTATTTTGGTTTCTTTTGCCAAATGAAAAAATCAACAACCCCCAAAAATCAGTGCCGATAGACTAAACTTTTCTGTTCTAGCTTGAGTAAATATGTTTGATGTAAAAATAAACAGAGAATTAATTGCCTGTCATTGAAAACTTGTTAGACTACCTATGGAGACTGTTACTTTTAAGGCACTAGAAAAAAATGTTCTATTAAAAAATGCATTACCTTCTGATGACATTTCTTTTTCAAGCAACCATTATCGTCTTAAAGCCTGATTGTTCACCTTCCTCTGGTCGATGTAACACCACCTATTCCCACACCCTATTTCCACTGGGAAACAGTAGGCTCTAATCAGGCAATGCTACAAACAAAACGAGCTCCACTTGCGTCCTTGAACTTACTAGAGTTCAAAGTTCTCCAAGCAGAGGTGCCAACAGAATCACTGACATGATGAATGATGCTCATGCTCACTAAATCTGTCACCAAAATAGAAATTCACTTGGAACAAGAGTGTTGATTTTTGTGTGAAAGGGATGTCTGAATTGAAATGGGAAAAACTAACTCTTCTAGATATTGAGAATCCTGAGGCCCACTGAAGTCCCTAGAAGTTCTGAGTGATAAATACTTCATGTAAGGCATTGAAAAAGAATATTATTGCAAAATCTATTGAAGTATAAAGACTATCATTGATTCCAGCAGGCATCAGATCAAGCCCAGTGCGAATGAGTATCAGAGTATGTCTACATAGTCTTTTGCAGGCAGAATAAAAGTTTCTCTGCCCATGACTTGAGCCAGTTGGATGTATGACAGCCCTGAACTGGAAGCCATGTTACTGCATTTACAGTGCAGAGCTCAAACTAAAGCTCCTGCTGAAAGACAGAAAATATTAATTTGTGCTCAGCAGTGTGCTGCATCCAAGGATGCGTAGAGTGAATGCACATATGCTCAGAGTGCAAACATAATAATTTCATGCTTGCCTGCAAAAGACCACATAGAAATATGTCCTGAAAGGGGAAGAGAATCTAAACTCTGATGTGAACACTTAAATATTCTCTCCCCTGGACTCAGGGAAACTGAGGAAAACAGATGGATGGGCTTGTTCTAGCAGCATTTTCCTAGTTTGTTTCTTTTCATGTGTAGAGACAAGAGATAGCAAGAGAGGCCTGCAGATGAAATGAAAAAATATTAATTGAACTAATTTTCAAAGCCATAAAATGATTGACTTTCACTGGCATGAGCTTTGCAAGCCCTAAAACAATACTTTAAAGTGTTTAATTTTTTCACATCAATTTTAATTAAGCTCTCATTAGGCTCTTGTGCCCCTAGAATTTGGCGGACAAAAGAAGCTGGCTTGCCCAGAGAGTTTCCCAAGCTTGCACAGCTCTATTCCTAAGGAGATATATCACATTTTTTTTCCTCGTCTTGAAAGAACCTTACATGAACCAATTCAAATGAAAAACACATGGACTAAAAAAGACTTCATCATGCCAGATACCTTTTTATATCCAAAGCAGTGAACTTGTAGTCAGTTTGTCCTTTCATGTGTTGTTTTTTCTGGCTTTGGGACCTAAGAATGATTTTTTACTATGTGCAGTAGTAAAACAACATATTATGCAATTCTATTTTTCAGGGAGAACACTATGTAATTCATAGGCTTTGCAATGCCACATTTTCTGTTCAACAAATACATAAACTGGCTTCTCTTTCCCTTGTGGGCAGACATCTAGAAATTTATGTTCAGCAAATGGTATTCCAACTTACCTAACTTGGGGTTTTTGGGTTTTAACTATTTTAAAAGTGACTGCATAATGTAGCAATAAGCAGATTCCAAACCATATTTTTATCCCTACCATTCAAGAACTTGGCACAAAAGATGGATAATATCTTTTATCCCGAGGCTTCCAGTCAAAGAATACAGGTGAAGACACAACAAACCATGACAAGCTCGCAGCCCAACAGATTTGAATAAAGAGGAAGGTCTTTCCATAAAACGAACATGATGGATTAGCAGCTCTGTTAAAATAACTAGTTGGAAATGTACTCACTGGGATGATTTTGAAAATTATGCCATCTTCCAAAGAAGCTTTCATAACTCTTTCCTGTTTCTTAAAGCCAATCTCCAAAAGAGGGGTTAGTTCAATTATTAAGAATACTTTTTAAATTGATGCTTTCATTTTGTAGCTTGAAGCAGTCATAATGCTGGAAGACTAGCCCTCTAACCCTCGTATGGGTTTATTTGGTGCCTAGCATCTCTTCTGCATGCAAGGGTCATTAACTTGCTACATGTGTGTTCACATGATGGATACTTACCTTTTGGTTTTCCCAAGTCCAATCTCACAGTTCACAAATTGTCTAACAAAATGTGTAACTGGGAAATTTTCCCAAAGAATTCACTCACTTAGAAATGTGCTGTTAAGGAAGATGTGATTATGCTTAAGTATGTCTTCTCAGGCTCAGCAGTGGTGCTAAGAAAAAGCCAAGTACAAATGAGCCTGCCCCGCGATGAAAACGCATCTGCAAGCCTTCTAGACACATTCATGGGGGAATAATCCATTCATTGCTGCACAGTGATTGTACATTAGGATCAGAAATTTCCTGGGCTGCAATTTTCTGGAGGCTGGATGAGTATTCTTGGTAGCATGTTTGTCCTACTATTTTGTTTGTCCTTACACATCTAATTTTAGGTGGTGTTGGCTCTTCACATTGAGTGGCTTTCAAAGGGAGGTTCAAGACCCTGGAAAGAGCTGGTGTAGCCCTAACCAGAAAAAGTTCAGAACTTCTGAAGGCTGGTGAGTATTAAGAGGTAATGAGCAGTGGGTTTTGAGATGTTCACAGATGTGTCTATGCCTTCCCTTGGGAAGAAAAGTTCGACAGCAGGCCTGCCCTCGAACTCTGCATCTGGATAGCCCAGTTCATCCCACTTGACCCCTCTGTTCATCCAACAGTCAGGAAAGGCAGCAGTGGCAGATAGTTACAAAGATAATATAGCAGATTATAAAGCACGCAAAGAGAAGGCCATACATAATATGAGGATAATAGATCACTGGAACAGGTTGCCCAGAGACACAGTGGAGACCTCATCCTGGAGATATTCAAGGTGAGGCTTGATGGGCCAGTGAGTGACCTGATCTAGTGAAGATGTCCCCGCTTACTGCAGGGAGGTTGGATTAGATGACCTTTAAAGGTCCCTTCCAACCTTATACATTCTATGATTCTATAATGAACTATCATCCTCAGCCATCAGGCCAATGCTCCAGACAGAGCTCACCTGCGCTGCTGAGGAGGCAATGACTGAGTCAAAGTTTTTGGCAAATCCCCCAGGGATGATCTATGATCTTGTATGTGTCCACTGTGATCAGAACATCTTCCTCAAATGTAGTTCTGAAGATCTTGATGGTGTCAAAAGCCATGAAAAGGACCAGTCAGTAACAGGTTAATGTAGGAGAAACAGAAGTATCACAATTCTTGTAAACTGAGAGCCATTTACTGAAAGCTGGTGTATATCCCTAGGAAAAATGCTGATACTACAGCATTGCTAGGATACAGACATGCATATGTTCTAAGACTTTGCAGTCATCCTGGCACTGCAAAAAACTGAAGGGGAAATAATGTGTGGTGTGAAACAGTGGGAGCAGAGGAGCCCAATCTTATGTCACGATACTACATGCACTCCCGCATTTACACAGTTCATCTCAGCTCAGCTCACATGTGCACCTACTGAAGATGTATATCTATCTAACTATGCTGAATGTCAGAGGAGAAATCCCCAAAGATGCAGGTTAGTAGGAATCTTTGGGCTGTAATACTGAGAAGCTATGACTTCCTCCTGTGTGCTGTCATGCAAACCTAATGTTTCTCTAGCCCCAGAAGTGTTAGTGGAATAAATACACTCTAGACTCAATCTGCTGGATCTTGTAGCAATTTGTTGTACCTTATAAGCAGACACATCACAGAGCTATAGCAAGCCAGGGCAGGGCTGTGCTCAGGCACAAGTAGGAGGGAGTGCTAAGTTCACTTCACCATGTAGCACTGAAGCGAATCCGCAGCCTGCCTTGTGCCTGCTTCTTTACTTTAAATAATGCTATTATGAAAAATAAGAAGATAAAACATAGGAGGAGATATTGCATGAGTTGGAAAAGATGCGCTTCAGTTTTCGTTATCCTTAGTCCTTCTTGTTACTTGGAAAGACAAATCTGGCTGGCTGGAGTGCCAGCAAGAACACAGGATATGATGGGATTAAGTAATTTTCCTAGAAGACGCAGGGGTCTTTTGCATCTTATAGAGTTCCTCTTAATGAAATCATGCTCTTCTAGTTCTTTTCCCTAATCCTTCCAATTCAGATGGAATCCATAACTTCTTTTGCAAGAAGACTTTCTTTTTTGAGGGTTTCCTCACACCTGTTCTTCCTGAGGTATATTACTCTTTGGCTTGAATTACCAGTTGGAGCTTTGTCATCTTCCCCATTAGTATCCAGCCCCATGGACACCTGTGACACAAATGCCAGTGACATTTAGTAATGAGGGAAGTGTAATGACCATATTTTCCAGGTGAACTGAACGACTTAAGGTATGTTACATTATGATGTTATTGAATAAAGATGGTTCAACAGTATTCTATACCATGCTCACACACGATAGCATAGCTCATGGCATTATATGCAATTTTTCAAGATATTATCACTCATTCTTTGTACCACAAGCACAATCTGCTAGATTACTGAGGAAACTACCTGAGCTTAGCTGACTTTCAGTGTTCAACCATGCCAGAACAAGCAGCCCAACAAACAACCACAAAGGCACAGAGGAATGTATATCTCTTTAGCTCTCCCTGGTGCTGTTACATTTCTTGATAGCTCTAAGAACTGAAAAGTCCCATATTCTTGCTTTAAGACTTTATATTACAACCTTTCCACTGTGATGCATGCCTGTAACTTCAGGAGTACAGACAAGACTGGAGGATCTTTTGAAGCAAAGTAATTTACTTGGGGACATTTTCATGTTTTTGTGTAGTAAAGTTCTCCATACTCAGATCATCTGAGAAGTTAATCTGACTAACAAACCAAAATAACTTGTGCTTGATCTCTGTATCTTCTGAACACTACAATTTGTAACTGATCCAATAATTTGCCTAGACATGTGCTACAATTCCTTCCCCCTGACTAGCTGAGCACAGTTTCTTAGATCAGACTGCCACAGCGGAGTCTTTGTGTTAATTTCAAATTCACTTTCTGGATGTTTAGCAATATTTAATTAAAATTTACAGTGAATACCCCTTTTTGCAAGGCAGACTACAGGAATACTTTGTGGGTGAAACTGCTTGGAAACAGACCAAATCATTTAATTTGGCCAACCAGGAAGATTTTCATGGAAAGTTTGGTGCCTACTCAACCATCATATATGTACTCTCTCAACTGTAAGATGCTCAATAAGTCAGTTACCTTTCTAAGTATATAGGATGCTATACTGTGGGTTAACCATATTTTTTTTTTTTACTTTTTGTTGTTTTCTGAAATCTGATCAAAGATCAGATTTCTAATTTAATCCTAAAGAAATTAGGGATGGACTATCCCTTTTTGCAACCTGTGGTTTGAGGTCCAATGGAAAAATAGTAGAGACATTAGAGTTATTACATGATTTGGACAGTTCAGGATTTCTCCCTTCAGAGCCTATTTCGTATTTGCCAGGGAATTCACTTCTATCTTAGAATGTTTCTTACTATAAATTTGAAAACTCTTCCAAGAAACCTCCCTGAATAATCACATCTGCCTTGTAACATCCAGGCAGAAAATGGTAGAGATGTTCTGCTCACTGGCAGCAGTATGGAATGTTAATGCTCCTCAGCAGACACATAATTTTCCAGTATAACCCTGTGGGGTGGGATAGGCATGATGCCAGAGTCTGCCAGCATCTGGGAAAGCCTGTTACTCCACCCTTCTTTGTACAGTTTAAAGACTTGATTTTTGTGCTGGTTCCTATATCTTCAGGAAGCTGGAAGAAACAGAGGTAAGAGCATGAGAAGTCATTGCCTAGACTGCCAACTTCACTGAAGAGCAGAATCCTGCTGCATCTCTCAGGCTGACTGGAATCAGTAGGTCACCTCACCAATGCCCTCAGCCTAAAATATGCAGACAGTTTCATAGTTGTTGTCTAGTGATCACACCAAGAGACTGGATGGAACAATTCCAAACTGTGAAATTTCAGGGACTGCTATGTAAAGGAGGTGATAAACTTTTTCAACCAACAAGTTGAAAAACTTGCAAATAAAATAGATGGGTTTTATTTGCCCAATATACCTTGTGCAGTTTGAGTTCATTCTGAACCAGCTGACCACTTCAGGTGGCTGGAGGGAATGATTTCCTTGTGCAAATTCCTTGTTAAGTCTTTGAAGTTAAATTTTGTGTGTAAAATAGAAGTACATCTGTGTTTAATTTTACAAGTTTGCCATACATCATAACCTCAGAAGAACCCCTCAACATCATGTAAATTAAAAGCAAGTATTCCGATGATTTGCATACATGTTTTTCTGGGTTAGACATTACACTGGAATGCATTGGCAGTGAGTGGCTGTGACTAATGTAACAGAGCCTTACATTTAACATACTGCATTATACAGTTTTATGCACAGTAATGTAATAATTAGTTTGTCAAGATATCACGCTCAGCTCAAATTTAAATAGTGTTGCTCTCTGCTGGTTAGTCTTGTGAACTACACATTTGTTTAATATGAAAACTACCCATTAAATTGGTCTCAGAGAGAAGACTTCAGGTCCCATTCCACCAGTCATGAGCCAAGCAGAGTGACATTGAGAAAAACAAGGAAGTACCTGCAAAAACTAATCACTCTGATCACATTCACTCTTTTCTCTGACAGACATTATGCAAAACCTCCCTTAGGTCTTATTCTATAGAATTGCTATGTGACTTCTTATTAACCCATCCTGAATTTGTACATTTGTTCATTTGTCACAGTGTTTACTATTCCCTCTTCCTCCTAGCTTTCCCACCTTCTGAATAAATGTTGTGAAGAGTAATATTGAAGTACATTTTCCTCAGTCTTACAAGAAAATAGGAGCCAGATCTGCATTTTCTGAAGAAACAGAACTAGTCAGCACATTAGACATGTTCTGATTACACGGTCTGAATTTGCTGGAGGAACCTTGCTTCCCTAACAAGGCTTGAGATCTAGAAAGCTTAAGTATGGTGCCAAGGTATTCAGCGTTTTCACAAGTACAACAATATACATTGGATTAATTGTAAAGTTTAGGCAAATTTTTTAGTAGTTAAGAGGGATTTTGCACATAGGCATCTAAGTTCCTTTTAAGTTTCAGATGACCAAGTTCTTGGTATTGATGTATCTTATAAACAAGTGAGAAGGAGCCTGGAGATAAGACAATGTAAGAGAGAAGACAACATAATGAGACTGTGTGAACCATTCTGTAGTACAGTACAAAGAGTGGTAATAATTTTCTCTGACCCTCTACTATAGCCACTGCACAAGAGAATGAGTAATAGAAATTAAAGTTTGCCAAGAACTGTCGATGTTATTCAAAACGATCATAGTGTTTATTTTAGTTATCTTATAAGATTTACTAATTCTATTCCTTAAATAGACATAGAAGTTCTGAGAGATACCACCTTTAGAACTTTTTACATCCTACTTAGCTAGGGCATACATCATGACTGACACATCAAGTGCATCTAGCACTCTTTCATTGACTGTATGAAATGTGTACCTGAAATACCTGACAATTATCATAGTAAGTTGTTAGCTAATCAAGTTTTCAGTGAAATTATTAGATAACTTGTATTAGTAAATGGGATTAAAAACCAAAACAAAACACACCTGAATTTGCAGTGTATGTTATTGTTTAATTCTGTATTTTAAATAGCATTCAAACTTTATTAACTATAGGCTGTTTTTCCCCTACTTATGTTTCTAAGTACCAGGAATATTAAGATCCAGATCCTTCATATCTCATCCTACTTAGGTCACTTAGGTTTCTTGCTCTGTTTACTTTACCACAGATGTGCATTGTATGGATATGCAGAGATCTTCAAATATCTCTTGGTCTTTTTTTCCTTCCAATCAGACAGTCCCTGCAAGTCTTCTGATTTTAATTTTAATTATATGCTTCAGTTGCTGCCATAAAACAGTTAGTCTTGGCCCTGATGTTAGAGATTGTCAGGAAATATTTTATATGGAGAAATAATATACAATGCGTATATGGTATAACTTGTGAATAAGTTGTGCTCCTGCAGTTTTGACTCAGACATTATTTCCATTTATTATGGACTTCATTGCCAATGTTTTCCAATACAGCAAAATCAGAACTCAAGAAGAAAATATATCATGAGTGATGGACAATATGTACTCATAGCAGACTGAGCCTTTATTTTGGGCTATAAAATAGGGATATCTTGACATAAATTCAGTACATAACATTATGTGCCAAATCTCAAATCAGGACATTATCTGGCAGGAGTATGCCACATAAGTTTACTTCAGTACAATTGAACTGCAAATTAAAGGGAATATTGAAGGAGAAAGGATTGTCCAGAAAAGATTGCAAGAATATGAAATATCTAATTTTTCTCCTTTACAGCAATTGAATAGTAAATACAAGTAATTT
Source organism: Porphyrio hochstetteri (assembly GCA_020800305.1). Taxonomy (NCBI): domain Eukaryota; kingdom Metazoa; phylum Chordata; class Aves; order Gruiformes; family Rallidae; genus Porphyrio; species Porphyrio hochstetteri. Next base: position 58,794,582 of record CM036908.1, on the reverse strand, counting down.
GTTTTAGGTAAACATAGCTAACTCACCTATTCCAAGTCAGAAGAATTACATTTAGCTATTTCAATAATTTTGACTGAGATATCTTACATCAGTCATTTCACTTGGCTTCCTGAGTAACTTATGTCAAAGCCACTGATGCACCGTGGCTATTCCTGCTCACTAGGCACTGTCTAGAGGCAGCAGTGATTCTCTGTGGGCATCACCTTTCATGCATATTTATATGTTTTTTTAAGGCAGATGGAGCCAAGTCTTTTTTTCTTTTTTTTTTTTTTTAAGGTAAACCTGATGTAGAAGAATGACAGCACAAAGCAGCAACTGGGTCTTAGTGTCCCATACTAAAAACCTGATCTGCTTACTATAAAAAGTCAGTCTGTCTTTACCCAGATAGGAGTTTGTTTCTCAAAAAAGTCCTTCTTTTTATAGCTAACCAGTTTTTATCTACATTAAAAATATATATATTGCAGAGACACTGCAAAATGACCATGATATGCTCTCATATAAGTATGTGAAACTGGATTATAGGAAAGGAAAATGCAATGCAATGACATTTTCTTTTTTAAAATATAACCACATTACTATGTGAAAGCTAGTTAAAAGGAAGCTAAAAAGGAGCAACTAGAAGGATGATTTTTTTTTTAATAGTTTGCATGGACAATGTTTAAAACGACCACATCAGAGGATCACAGTCAATGAACAGTGCTAATTACACAGAACCATTCAATGAAAGCTCAACTACAAAAGACAAGGAGACAGCTCCATGAAACAACCAAATGAAAGAGGAAAGTAGTTATAAAAAAGGCACACTCCCAAAAAGGTGGAAGTCATATTCAGCTCAGGGAAACAGAAAAGGGCATAAACTATACCAAAGAAAGAGTAAAATATAAGAATGTGGAGTGGGTAAAAAAAAAAGAGAGAGAGAGACCAAGAAAAAGAGGAGCAACTTGGTAAAAAATGTAGCATTTTTTGAAGTTGTAAAGAGGGAATCTGCCAGAGATTTTTCTCTGGTTTACAAATCAAGATGCAACAGTAATTCTTATGTAGGATGAAGGAATAGGAGAAAGTAATCTGAGCATTGGATTCCATGATAGAGGAATTGCTTTGAAGCATTGCTGTGATCAGAAAAGATATCAGTATCCCGCTCTGAACGCTGCATAGCTTGAATACAGTGTGTAGACCTGATCATTCCATACAGTAGAACTAGAACTAATGCAGATCAAGTAGCCCTAAGAAAGGTATAGAGAAGAACAAGAATAACCAGATGTTTGGAACAACTTTCAGACAAAGAAAGAGCAAAAAAAAGACTTTTCAGCTTGGAAAGGAAAGACATATATAAACATGAACACTGAAGTAATATGTAGGAAAACTGCTGACCCTTTTGTTTTATATAGGAGCATGGAAGCACAGAACAATGAAATAAGCAGGTTTTTAAAGTTCCTTCCACAAGCTGATATATTTAAATAAACAACTCATTGGCAAATAATGTTGTAGAAGCAAAAAGTCCATATAAATTCAAAACCAAAACAATAAAATTAGCAAAGAAAAAGAGATTCACAGGGCATACACTAATCAAGCACTTCAGTCTGGATCAAAACATCAGTCCAGGAAGTCCACGAACTTAAAGAAGTAGGGGAAGTATAGCAGGGGAAATACAGTAACCAAAGTATGCTAATAACTGAAACAGTAACCAAAGTATGCTAATAGCTGAAACAGTCTATAAAATAAACTCTTCTTTTTATGTTTCTTAAGAGATTGTCCCATTTCTTTATTGGTAACATCAGCAGGACTATCAGTGATCAGCATAGCTTTTCTACTGTACATTTGTTACTCGATATACACAGCATTAAAAATTTTGATGGCTATATAGAATTTTTTGGTGTTCTGGATGTTATGAAGTTGGAGCATTTGATAGTAGGTTAAATATCTATGGCTTTCCTGTCCTTCACCCCTTCTTTTCTACTTGTCTTCCTCCATGTTTTGACATAAAGACAAAGATTTCATTCAATAAATGCCCATGATGCTTCCTGTAACTCCCAGGATTTGAGTTCTTATTTGCTTTCTTCTATACTTCTTGATTTAAATGTGCATTAAATTCCTTAAATTTCTGTTTCTTACTTGAGTCAATTTGTTTCCCTGCCTTGAAAGCTTCCTCTGGTATCTAGTTAGGGTAGTTTGTAACAATCTTTTCCAGCAGACACATATAACCACCACATATACATTACAGGCAATATTAGTAGATCTAGCACCACCTCAGCCTGTTTTCCACTGTCAAGCTGCAAGCAGCCAGACCACTTTTGCACCTGAAAAATGTGCCTTTGTGCTCAGAAAAATAAGAGATAGTAACTTTTATTCTTTAGGGTGCTTACTGCCTAACAGACTTTGCTTTGGACTTCAGACCACTGAGATATTTGTAGTGGAAAGTTGAGAGCTCCTCACCTGATAGGGCATTTGCCAGAGTCGTAGATACAAACTCATTACTGTAGCTGACATCTCTAGATCCATTTTAAAGAGTTCCTTCTGATAGTGTCTAAACATTGGCTTTTATTTTTTTATGCATTAGGATGTGTTCCTTCCCATCAGGATTAAATAATTTCCCCCCTCCTCTGCTTGCCTCCTCATCCTTTTCTTGGATGGGGTCTGTACCCTGAGTTTGATACACTGCTTGACAGTCACCATTGGATTTTCTGGCCTAGCGTTGTATCTTCAGGCACTTATGACATTGGGCCATGTTATGCTGACAACCTGATGTAAAACGAGCTCCTCCACATGGAAACAACCCTCAGGAGAGCAAGTTCTTTCCAACTGGCTTAAGATTTTGTTTACTGAAGCAGTTTGATTGTCTCTGTGTTATACTCATATATCTTATAATTTTTCAGTGCTGCTTCTATTACTTTGGGTAATTTCAAAGTTTTGGGCCAGGTTAAGTTCTCCTCTGCCAACAATCATCCTTTGAATTCTCTTCTTATTAATACCATAAAACAATTTATATTATAGCATGCCCTCTAGGACATTTCCAAATGAGCAACATTCAGTTAGCCTTCATTCTACCACACAGAGCTGCAGTTTCTTCTTGCCTCTCATCATATTACGAAACTTAACACATTCTATGGAAACACTTAGCTTTCCTGAGTGAACTTTTAAGTTATTTTGCAAGTTCTCTAAATTATTACTGCAGAAAATGGTTCTGGAATAATGCTTGTCCTGGTGCATCCTTCTGCCTCAAGACAAGAGGAGTTCTACCTGACTGAGATAATGTTTTTTTGAGACTGTAACAAACTGAGTAGGAGGAAGTTTTATACTGTCATTGATTAAAAGCTTTTATCTGCAAATCTGTTCTGCAAGAATAGGGAGATCGCTGCTTGCGTAAATTGCTGTCAGCCCTTATTTGCTTCACTGCCTGTGTTCAGTCTTCAAAAATAAAATAACTCTTGTGATTATTATTTCCCCCCACCCACACCAGTTTTGAAATGGGATCAGTTTGTGCTAGTCCAGAACCTAGTTCCTCCTGCAACTGAGCTGGTGCATAAAAGCTGGCTGCCTCTTTTGCTTACCTGTAGAAACAAGTTAGCTACTCCAAATCCCTGGTTAATGGTGTTTGCTGCAGAATCCCAATTCTGGTGCCTTTCAGACACAGCTCTGAGGCTGGTGCTTCAGAGTGACTTCTCTCTTGGCAACTCCCCTCTCCTGTTTCAGGAGAATAAAGTTGACATTAATCACAAAGGAGGCAGACACACCTGGGACAGAAGCTGTTATGCCCTGATGGGCTGAGCACCTAAGTTTTTCAAGTCATTGCCCAAGTCGGATGCCTAAAACAGTTGCAAAAAACAGCCTTAAGGCTTTTAGTACTTCTAGTCTCTGTGCTATTGCAAGCAGACTGTCTATTTGGCTGGATAATTTTTATATCTTCTTTGGCCTTGGCTTTTTCAGCTTGCCTCTTAGTTACTCAGAGAGATTTTACCAAGTTTTTTGTATCTGGTATCACAGATGTAACACAGAGCTCAAGGGAGATGACATATTTTGGATCCAGTTTAAACTTGGCTTCTCAGGGAAACGTTTACTGTTATGATTTTACTTTGTAACTTAATACCATTTTTATATTCAGCTCGGAACTCTGCAAATGTTAAGGAGCAAAGCCTTCTGACTTCCCCAGGAGGTGCAGTATTAGCAACAATTAATGTACAGTGGAATTTAAGGATAAAATAGTGAAAAGAATTGGGTGACAGAGTCCATGCTAATGTCAACTGGCTCTGCTGGTTTAGTCACTAGACAAAGCCCATCTTCTGTGTTCTGTAAGTACTTTCCAACCGTCTGAAACAACTTCAGGCCCTGGATGTGGTGAAGTTACCAAGTTAAGCAGACTGCATGAGGGAGGAAGGCTTTTAATACAGCAAAATCTCTGTGGTCTGGATAGATAAGCCTTTGCCTTCTTAACAGTGCTGACAAAGATCTATTCTGTACTGTAGTGCTTCTCACTGCTGCACATGGACTCTTCATGCTGGATTCAATAAGAATTAAATAAAAACATCCAGATTCTGTTCTAGCTGCATTAGAATTGCCCACCTTACATTACACTTCATGGGTCTCATTTTTGAAGTTTATCACTACTGAAAAAAATAGAGTCCCCAAAGAAGTGGTACTAGTTTTATATGACATCTTCATCAATGCCCTGCGAGAGGAAATGCCTGACCAGTAGTGAAGAACCTCAGAACAGCCTCACCAAACTGAGCGAGTTAGCAGGCAAGAGATGGTGATTCTCCAATCAGCAGTGTTGAAAACAGGTTAGGTATCAACAAAGCAACAGAATAAACCATATTTACATGATGCAGAGCTATGAGCAGGCAGCTGCCACTCTTTGGGAGAGTTCTTGGAGTAATCGCGGAAAATCCTCCACAACCACCAGCCCAGTGTGTAGCAGACATGTGAAAAAACCCCACAACACAATTTAGGGATCACCAGGAAGGATAACTAAGAATGGGGCAGAGTGTCATTTTGCATTGCTCCTTGAGTATTGTATATAGATCTGGACTCTGCCTCCTGTGAAGGACATAGCGGAACTAGAGAAAATACAGAGAAGAGCAAATGAAATGACAGGGAGGATGGAGAAACTGCTGCATAGAGGGACACACTTCAACATGGAGTGGAGAAAGTTGAGGGAAATGTAATGTAGACAGAACTTTGAAGGGTTCTCTGTCCAGAGACCCAGTGAATTTGTCTGCGACCACTGCTCCTTGCAGGACTTTTACCTTTGCATTCAGTTTCTCCTGAAGCTGATTCCTTCCTTCATCCTTTTTTTTCTTGCTCCCTCCTTGTCTACATCAACCCTGCTGATCTGGTTGATGGAAAGACAAATTCTCCTGGCCCTATATCAGTTACTAAGCAGCTCTTAGGGCTATCCTGAGAGTCACTATTCTAGTGTGCCCCCACCTAGACTTTGTGGGATTATTGCTGCAGCACGAGATCGAAGTCCAGTCAACCCGAAGAGTTGACGTATCCTTTCCTCATATATCCTGCCATTTCCACATTGTGCAATTTTACCATTATTGTTCATCACTGTAGGAGAACAAACAAGTGTTGAATATATTGTGTTAAGTCATCATCCTTTACAAATATTAGGAGCCCCAGACACAGTCAAGGGTCTATGCAGTGTACAACATAGCATAAAAATACACCACAAAAGACTGAATTTCAGAGTACTTACAAACTGCATGGGGAGTAACAGACAAAAAGTGAGAGGTACTGTATGACCAGGAAGAGATTAAAAATGCAACCGTTGTTTATCTTTTCTGGCAGACAGGCAGCACTAAAATCATCATCAGACAGAGACTGTCAACAGTAACTTTTGTTCATAATAATCATAGTGAACTTATTTTCTGCTATTGCCTTGGCCCACAGGTTCTAATACATTTTTCCTTGAGTATAAATTCAAATGAGCTGCCAGATGATGTCAATAGGTTGTTTGATGTCTCTAGGATGTTATTTATTTCCCCTATAAATAATGTACTCTCTTTTTCCATGTCCCCTGTATGAGATCAAGTGCAATTTGCTTAGCTTTTTCCTTGGATGGCTGATAGCAATCAGGCACTTTAAACAATCTATGTAGGTCATTGCAAAGCTAATTAATCCTCCTTTTCAGGCTGAAAATTATTTCCAAGGAAATATCTTCTAAAACAGCTGTCCCAGGGATTTTAAATGGGTTCTAATAAGATGCACATTTTGTGCATTACCAGTATTTCTAGAAAATGAAATTGATTGAGATCCATTGACAAGACTGAACAGCAAAGCTGAGGATCACAATCCCAGATATCACTTTCCTAAGCAAGGGAAGGGAAATTGTATAGCTAATCAGTTTCTGAATGAGCAATGTAAAAGAAAACCAGTAATACAAGAGAGCCACGAAAGATATCTGAGTTATTATTTTCTTTGGAAAAGGTAGCATTTGAACCTTAGAACCTTAAGGAGGAGTTGTTACATCAACGAAACAGCTTTGCCATGCTCAACATAGGAGTTTCTTAATTTGACAAATTACTGACAAATTATTTTCTTGGTATACTGTCATCTGAAATGAAATTTTAAAGATCTGTGGATTCAGGAAGGTAAAGAATTTGTGTTGGGTTCTTCGTTTTACACTGGTAGTGTATCACCACTTCTTAATTTCATTTTTCAGCAGAGAGCCTATTTTTTACTCAAAGCATTGGGCAGAGAGACAAGAGAGAAATAAATCTGTGCAATCCCTCAGATGGTTCCTATAAAATTCTCTGCCTCTGTCCTCTAAGCTGGCAATGGCAGCCTTGCCAAACTTCAGACTTTACCCAGTGTTGACTGTAGTTGGTTGTTGAGATACAAGACAGCTAGTAGCCAAATTTCATGTATGCAACAGTAACAAGCTTATCTGCTGCAATCAGCTCTGCTCACTTTTTAGCAGATGCATCAGAGAGAGCAGTCGAATGATCAGGCATGGACATTTCCTACACATTAATACATTAGACAGCTGTCCTAGGAACCAAGATATCACGCAACCTGCATCCAATATAGTATCTCCAATAGTTCTTTTGAGTTGTGTCTCTCAAACTGTGCTCCATGCATCACTGGTAGAATTTAATATATTGGTCTGTGAAATTAGAAAGAAACCACACATATTCCCCATACTTCCAAGCAAACAGACTTCCTTTCATTTTGTAATAAATGAACATTCAAACTTTAGCCTAATTTTTAGTTGCTTGTAAATGAAGACAATTGTGGGAACACTGCAGAGATGGTCTGTGGGGGTTTTTTTTTCCTAAAAACATCCTTATGGTCATTCAATTAAACGAAATTAAGAAACACTGGCCTACAGAGTGGATCTTTAGAATCAGGCTGTCAGCATGAATTACAACACCTGGAATTAACAGATGCATGTCTTTAGGTCAGGCTGTCTAAGATGTTAGGTTTATAGATGAAAAATGAGCCAAAGAGATTTTTATATCCTGTTGTCTGCTAGTTACAACATCGTCTTTAAAAAAATTGCTTGGCATTATTTTCCAAATAATGAAATATTTGGGTAAATATAAACCCAGTTCTGAATGCAATGCCCCTATTTTGCCTGTACCACATTTTCTACAGTGTTATTCTGAACCCATCCATTCCTTCCTTCTGTCTCCACAATATTGTCAGAGAGAGAAGAAGGAAGGAAAGATTCAGGGCTATTTCAAGAATCTAGCATTACAACACAACTCTAGTTTTGATCACATTTTCCTAGAACATTAATTTTCACAATTTGAAGTGTTAAAAGTTTGTTTTGACTAGATAGTTTTAGAAAGTGAATAAATCTTCTGCTCAAAGTGTATCAACTCTGAACAGATGTCCCAGAATTGAATGAAGAAATCATTCTGTAGGCTGTTCTATAAGAGAATACTGGACCCTGGCCCTGGCTCCACAATCTCTGATTTTGACTCCCCAGTCATCCTTTTCCAGAGCATGTCTATGATGGGGATATCCATGTTGTAGCTCACTCTCAGGAGCTGTGAGTGCCGGTACACCTCCACACACAGAGATGAGAGCAGTGTTCCTGATGAAGGTGGAATCTCATAAAGAGCTCCTTTAACGTTCACAACTGTCCTCAACCTAAATCTTCTCGTGCCTGCCTACATTCCCAAAAAACTCAGCTTTGTGCATTCAGGCTTCATGGTGTTATACAACTACAGCTGAGAGTTTCATGAAAACCCATGAAACAGGCAAAATTTGAGACATGTCTGCAGAATTCTTTACCTTTTCTGGACAGGCTTTTTTATGCAGCATGCCAGGTCACAAGCTGGCATTGCACCTCTTCCATTCAGTCATTGTTTTGGGTGCTTTGGAGACAGAAATTTGAAGTGGTCCGAACCTCGGTATCATCATGCCTAAGTATCTTTGTAGACCTGGGTCCATTTGATATATGTGGTCTGAACATTTGATCCACAATTTCTAAGAGACTTTACTAAATGTGAGAAGCATTAATCAAGGGTGAAAAAAAGCTTTAATAAGTATTTCAGCATTGCTAGTTTGCACAGATGGTTGAACTGGAGGGAATATGGAGAAAGAAAAGATAGATCCTGAACATACTTTGGAAACAATTTTTTACCCAAATAAAAATAAATTTGTGAAGCAGCCAAATAGAAGAGATTGCTGAGACAGCAGTGTAGATGCCAGGTTCAGGCAGTAAACAATTGGGTGCCATCATGATGGAAACGCTATTAAGGAAGACAATGCAAGAGTTTTAAAGAAACAAACAAATAAAAAAGCAGTTTTGTAACTCTCATCGCTACCTTCTAATGTGTTCCTAACTCAGCATGACCTTGGATCCAGTTCCTAATGCACTACTTTTCAGATGCTAGAGGCGAGCACACCGTACTCTCATAAGCAGGACAGAAAGATCATAAATCAACTATCAACCTAAAACATGTATGGTCCCTCAAAAAAATATGTGCTGCTGGAAGGATTGCAAATCTGCCTGTTGAAATAAGTGACATGCAGGTTTGTCAAGGGTCCTGACTCTTTGATTTATATTATAAATAAATGAATCTTAATTTTTTTTTCTCTCCCATGAGATTGGTGAAAGGAATTTGGTAAGGTACACATGTGTAAGACCATTGTAAAAATATTTTTTCTTTTCATCAGTAAACACGTATTTACTTATAGTAATTAGAAACATAAGACTGGAAAGGACTTCCTAGTCTGAGATGCCAATCCTGTGCTAGCCTAAAGGGCATGTTGCCAAAAGCTAGCCTATGTCTTGAAGCTAGTTTGGGACTTTTTTTTCCTCTTTTGTGCTTCCCTGAAAGCATTAAAAAATACCAATTGGTTATATGAAACCATTTTCCCTTCTAATTAGAAGTCACTTTAGGCTGTCTCACATGGTTATTGATTTAGAAGTTTTTTGGTTTTGTTGATGAAGGCATGGACTGATTTCTACAAAGGCCTAACAAACAGGATAAGCGGACTTTGCAATAATGGTAGAGAGTTCTCAAATTGCATTCACAAAGTAACTGTAGTTTGAGCTGTATTAATAAGAGTTTATTACCAATTCATATAACTTTAAGGTTAATATATGGCTTACTCTTCCAATGTCAGTACACTTGGTTATAAACAAGCATATCTGCAAATACACTCTTCTAACTGTGCTGTAAATAATCTGATTCAAACTCTGAGCTGTTTAATCGTATGAACTAGTGATAATCACAAGCATTCTAAACCGTACAGCAGCATAATTCCACTGGGTTGTAGTGAGGAAAGACTTGGCTTTTGCAAAGTCAATATCAAAACTCAAAACTCCCATTGTCCTCACTAAGCCAGGGTTTTCCTTACTATAAAACATACTAGCAACAGCCTGTTAATTGTTTTTTTATCTGTTGAGTAGAACTGGGTTTTTTAGCAGGACACAACAAGGTAGTTACACAGTTAGGTAGGTCAGACTACTTTGGTGCTTTCAGCATGTCCCAGGAGCTCAGACCTGAAAAGCACAGGTCAGATACCACAGTTTGTGAATGAGCTCTTAGTCTGGGAATGGCACAGACATTTTGCACTTCTTTAGTGTGACACTTGAAGGGGTACTAAAATAGAGAATGAGAGTTTATTGAGTAGGGGAAGAAAAGAAGAGAATTACAAACGAACTATGAAAAAGGTGAGTGTGGTGGAGATAAGAAGCCAGGCAATTTCTGTGACCGGTTACTTCTATTTCTCCCTTCCTTCCTTCCTTTCTTACCTGCTGAAAAGCTAGACTACATCTGACTATACAGCACCCCTTCTGTCCTTTGAAGTGATGTAAAGTGTTTGTTGGTCATGGAAATAGTTCTACATTTAATGTCCTTCTCACTTCAGGTGATATAATTAGCCAATAGAAGAAGGAATAAAAAGCCATAAATCATGACCAAGCATCCCATGAGAAATTCTAGTACGCCTATTACAATGAATAATATCAGCAATTGAAGTATCTGCAGAAACATTACTTTTAAAGTAGATATTAGAGAATATCCATGGAAAATTGGTAAGTAGAGTCATTATCTTGACCATAGAACCCCCTTACAGAATTAATTTCAGCTTTCAGAGAGTAGAAAAAGGCCATGTGACCTAGTCACCCTACAAAAATTACTGGAGAAATTGGATTTTAAATACTGATATCATAGACTGAACTGCTAGTGAGTAATCTATAAAACAAAATAGGTCTGGGAATGCTTGTAGGCACTGTAACTCAACCCACACTCTTCATTTTCTCCATCTCTTATTCCTTTATTGCATTAAATTAAACTGAATGGATAATTTAAGCAATTAAAAGACAAAATAATTTTCCTGGCCTAAGAAATTACATTGGTTTCATTAGACTTCTTAAGGTTTATATCAAAATACAGCATTTTGATATTGGTGTAATATAGAAAGGGTTACATGGATTAGAAAGGCTAAAATAAAATCACCAAAAGATTAAAATATTTACTGCTTGAAAAAGGCATACATAATTAAGCTGGCACCTCCTTACTACAAATGCATGCTTGAAAGTTTAGATCTGGAAAGGTTTTAAAGGATTACTTTTATTAAAATGTCTTGGATTGCTAGAAATAGACCTCATGATAGACACACAGTAAACCCCACACAAGGTCACATACTTCCTACCTGTTGAATAAAGAAAAGCATGCCGGACTGTGCCAAAAACCCTCTTTTGTGCCTTTGTTCTAAATAAACCCAAGCCAGCTCATTTCCAGGGCCTTTCTGCTTCCTCCACTGCTCCTGCCCCTGCCCTCCCAGCTTAAAATTGCATTTCTAGAAGCAACAGATAATTGGAGATCTTTTGAAATCAAGTACTTGCATTTTCTATTTTTAGCCACATTAATAATGATGAACTGAAATTCTTTCCAGAATTTCACCTCTTCAGCTTAGGAACGGGTAGTCAAAATTTGTAATAACTCCTTGGTTTGTGTTTTATGTTAATGGCTGAAGTGCCTAAACAGCCTTGGGAAAGGAACAGCTTGCTAGTCTAATTGAAGCTGGCAATATTTCACGTCTTATTTCAGCTGGTAGGTACTGTAGCAACCAAGGTCATGTAGGAAAGTTTCAGCATATGGTAACAGCTGTGTCTGTGATTGCAATATTTTCTGCAGATGGTTTATTCATCATTAGATAACAGACATGATTATTAAGGGACTAATTGGACTTTCAAACAGTTCATCTTAGAGGGTGGAGGAATTACAAGGGAAAAGTTTAGTGTAGATTAGGGGGTCTCTGTATTCAGCTCCTTGCCAACTCTCAAGTTTTTCTTTAATTTGAGAAAAGATTTCCTTTCCATATTTGCCTTCTGCCAAACCATTTCTTCTCCTGCTACAGATGCAATCTCCCTCATTCAGGTCTTCTAAATACTGACGCCATCTTTCTGCCATATATACTGCTACCAGCAAAAATCTATGTTTTGATTATACCATTTAAATGCCATGCATGCTGTACAGTTCACATCAGAGCGAGCTTATCCTTACTCAGGATTGCCTTGCACACGTTTGTACAAGGTGAAGGAGACCAGATATAGCAAGATACTGAGTCAGGGTACATAGAGGGCTGAGCATTGTTGTTTGCCTTTAATCATCAACAGGACACTTTCTGCTGCTCCAACTCACAGCACTAAAAGTTCCTGTCCCAAGAAACTAGAAAAAAAACCCGCAAAGTTATGAGACTGATTCAGGTTTTTAGGATCTCTAAGTTATTACTACTGTTTACTCCAGTGCTGTAACATGCCTTCCTCTGGGGGTACATCAGGATGACCTGAGAGATCATATACAGAAGTAACACAGAATTGTTCTTCTGATCATGAAATTACAAGTCCGTGCTGGGAGACGGCAAACCAAACTAACTAGTTTAAACTGCTTTCCTGTGTTTTGTCAAGTCAGAGCTGTATGAATCTTCCACTGGTTTCAGAGGAGTATTTGGAGACTGAAGTACTACACAGGAATGTGGGTGAGAGAATCCATCTCTAAAGGATATGTCTTCAAAACTTGGAGTATTTTGTGTAGTAACAACAACAGTTGGATCAGGTTGTTAGGGGATTTCTGTAAAGATGTAGAATACTCACTAACACCTTACCATTTAACAAACCGTCAGTATTTGAATATACAATCTTGAAGTCTTTCAGCCCGTGATAGTTCGTGAACATGGGGTATTAGTTACAAAAAAACATGCACAACTCTTCAGCAATTAAAAAAAAAAAAAAGAAAAAAGCACTGTTTAGTCTTGTTGAATTTCTACATTACAATCTGCTCTTTTACTGCTTTTCTCTGGAAATATGTATTCTTTTGTTTCAGCTCAGCCACAAAAAAGGCTAGACTAAAAGAATACTGATGTCTTACATAATATAAATTTTTTCACTATCTGATCTTTATTCTTTCTAGGCTGGTTTTGCAAGTTATTTAAGGACACCTTAAAGTTACAGTACTCTAGGGCATTAACACAATGGCCACAGTTCTAATGTTATGATTGGGATATCTGTGTAATCTTAGTGAATAATACAGGGTATGGCTACTGCACCACTTTGAAATACTTTTATGTTCTGCATATTATGTCTCATTAAATCACACGCATAAGGTTTTGCTCTGGTATCATTACCGAGTGCTTGTTGTGCTATGGTGAGTTTAAAGACATGATGAGCTGAGATCCACTGTGGAAGGACAAGGTGATATTCCATCCTCCACTTCCCTTTTAATGAGTGTCATGGTTTTACCCCAGCTGGCAACTAAGCCCCATGCAGCTACTTACTCACTCTCCCTAGTGGAATGAGGAAGAGAATTGGGAGGATAAATGTGAGAAAACTCACGGATTGAGATAAAGACAGTTTAATAAGTAAAACAAAGGCTGCGTGTGCAAGCAAAGCGAAACCAGGAATTCGTTCCCCACTTCCCATAGGGAGGCACGTGTTCATCTATCTCCAGGAGAGCAGGGTTCCATCACACATAATGATTATTTGGGAAGACAAATGCCACCACTCTGAATATCCTGTCCCCCCGTCTTCCTTCTTCTTCCCCCAGCCAGTTATATGATGAGCATGACAACACCTCCCCGTACCAGCTACTGAGAAGACTATTAACTCTCAGCTGAAACCAGGAGAGACAGTAAAACATTGGGTTTTAATTTTCTTGAGTCTCTCTTGTCAGATATGGAAAAAAGTGGGAGACATACTCGTGAATAACTGAGAGGAGAGACAGAGGAAGAATAAATTAATAGTAGCTGGCAGGTGAAAAGCATGAGATCAGCACCTGAAAAACAAGTATAGAACAAAAAGGGACAGGGACTTATATATAACCAAACAATATGTTTAGGTGGGAATGTAACCCTTATTTGCTTGTTCGAGTACATCAGTACAGTCAAACTAATTTAGACTCCCATTGTAGACAAGGAGAACAATGACACTAGAGAGCATCACTGGGAAAGGTATACCAGTTCTTAGCCTTAAGAACAGTCATAAGAAGTCAGGTCTGCAGCAGATCTGAACATGAAGACATCACCACACAAGGGCACATCTGACAGCGTGCATTTCCTCTCTTTATTAATCAAGTGAAGAAAAGTGCACTAAAAGGACCAATTGAAACAGCAGGGAAGAGTCTACAAGCAAGCTTTGAACAGTACTAAACACCACCTGAAGGGACACCCTGCTGCAGGCTGGAGAAGAGGTACCACTTCTCAGTAGTGCACTGCTCAGATATGGTACTGTTGAATTCAAAGACAAGTCCAATTTGTTATTTGTAGAAGAACTATGAAAGAAAAGAGGACTGGGGTGTTTTTCTTAAGAGATGTCCATGCATATTAGAAGGACATAGAAACCTCATCTTTTTATATAGGTGTATACTAAAAAGCGTACGCTGCCTTGCCAAATTTTCTTCTTTCAAACATACTTCTATAGGTTTTATGAATTAACATCACCTTCCATTTGAAACATTCCTTTAGGAAAAATAAGGATATGAAAGGAAATTATTACAACATGGGCTAAAATTAAGAACTGAGGGTTGTACTGCACAGTTACCTTAAGCAGATTATTGAAACCCTGTTTCTTAACTTACTGATCTTCTACAATGAGGATAATCCTTATCCACAGGGTTTTGTGAATGGAATTTGTAAAGTGCTTTGAGGGCTTCTCCATGAAAGTCCTATAATCTTGAATTGCAAAGCTTTATTAAAAGGTATTAATGTGTCTAAGAAGCGGGTAAAGCAAACATAAAAGCTGCTAAGTTATGACTTAAAATGTTTATGCTCACTCACTAATATACTGAAGCAGTAATTATAATGAGCTAATGTACATGGGTAGCTACAAGATTTTCAGGAAGTCATAACCAGCACTCAATAACATAGAACTTTCTGGTTTTTAGTACATGCTTTAGAACATAAACCAAAATACAATGCACTCTTCAGTGTATACTTAACACCTTTTCTGAAGTTTAATATTTCATTTCTATTTTTCTTCTAGTATCATCATACTCAGCACTGTCAAACTACTGAAAAACCCAAATGTCTTAAAGGAAACTTGTTTAAAGAATCTCTATTATTTACAACATTTTTGACCATACAGAATAAGGTGTTACCAGTGTAAGAGCTTTTATTATTTCATGTTCCTATTTCACAGTATAGGCCATTAGCATCGAGGGTTCTTTGTATACTACGGTATCAGTTGTGCATTAGCTAGGTTTCTGAAAAGCCAAATTGATTTGGTTTGCTCTCTTTGAATCTTAATATAAATATATACTGTGGCAAGGAAGCAAGCTATAGTCTCTCTTTGGATATCTAACCTTTGTGTGAAGAATTAAAGGTACATGAAATACATTGCAACACTAGGAGGATTGTTTCAGATATTACTTTCTTCATTTACAAAACAGAAAATAGATTCCTGTGTGTTCAGCTGGCTTCATCTTCCAACTTCTGAATCATTATAACTTTTTCTGTCAGCTTAAAGCTTTTTCTACTGCCAACCACCCCTTGAAAGTACTTATACCAAGCACGAATGTTCCATTAAATATTCTGAGATACCCCTGTCTTCCCAAAAGTCACCATGCCCCTATCCTACTATGTGCATGTAAACAAGTTTCTGAAGCCTTGTAAAATATAAGCCAAATGGATTTGGCATTTAAATTATTTCCCCACCAGCTCTCTGGTTGCAAAAGAAGGTGAAAGTGTTGGAGAAAGTCCAACAAAGGTATATTAAAAGTTTAGAGCATCTCTGTAATGAGGAAAGGGTTAGAGAGCTGTGACTGTTAAGTCTAGAGGAGGGGGACCTTATCAATGTATAAAAATATCTGAAGGGAAAGCACAAAGAGCACATACTCAGGCTCTTTTCAGTGGTGCCCAGTAACAGGGTAAGAAGCAATAGGCACAAACTGAAATGCAGGAAGTTTCTCCTGAACATGAGGAAGCACTTTTTTTACTGTGAGGATGACCAAACACTGGTACAGGTTGCCGAGAGAAGTTAGTCTCCCAACTTGGAGATATTAAAATTCTTCCAGGACATGGTCCTGGGCAATTGGCTTTAGGTGGCCTTGCTTGATCAGGGGAAGTTGGACCAGGTGACCTTCAGAAGTTCCTTCCAACCTCAGCCATTCTCTGATCTGTGATCTGTGACCTTAACACAGATTTCCTGGCATAGACAAGAATTTGGGCAGTTGTTTTTGAAGAGCCCTAGAGATGGTGTACGAAGCTCTAAAAAATTGTTGTTGTGGGATTTAATCAATAAGAACCCCAAATCAATACACACTCCAGCAAAGAACTGGCCTAAACTGCATCTGGGAGATGGAAGGAAAGAAATTTATCAAACAATGAATTCCCCTCATGTTAATGAGGGAAATGCAGGTTTATCAAAGCTCAGCTGAGTATTTTGGTGATCTCCTTCAATAGCCTCTTCTACTGCTATTAAATCAGATTTTAAATGAACAAGGAATAGAAATCCTTCATAATACTCTTCCCAAAATTAGAAACAAGGCTTAAGAACATGTTTCCACATCTAGTACACAGCCAGAGTATTTCATTATAGCACTTACAAAGCATTTGTAGAGAGATTCATTTAGGCCAATGTTGAGCTGGTGAAGGGGGAGTACAGGACTTAGGAAATGTTTGCTATTCCTGCTGTTAAAATTAGAAGAGATTGGCATGTTTTCAGGCCAGTTTGTGTCTTTGTTTGGCGTCCAAGTGCCTAAAGTTGTACTGAGATAAAAGCAATAAGAGTGAGAGAAGAATCCAACCTTAAAAGGAGAGATGGTCCAGAGACACAGTATTGAAATCATTAACAAAACTTCTCAGAGGAAGTCTCTTGAGCTTAGTTTTGGAAAAGAGGCAGGTAAAACAATTTTCTGTTAAAGTGAGCTGAAATTTCAGTAAAGCAGATGATTCTGTGAGAATAGTTGATGTTGGCGCAAAATATTAATGATTAAATATTTCATTTTCCCAAGTTAGTCTATTTTTCACTCCTTTCCTGTCCCCCTTCAATCTAGTCTACAATATTTAATTCCAATAAAGTGATAGATTTAATTTCCCTCTTGGCTGGAGCCCTTACCTTGTTCTGTCATATTAATCAAGTGCTTTGGTACGTTATCTTTGCTGAAGTGCCGTTGAAGGCCTACTGTCTAGGCTTCTCCTTTTATATGTTCATTTCAAGTTAGAGTATTTTTTTTTTCCTTTGGCAATATCGTGACTTACGTCAAAGCCATGGGGCACTACATTGGAGTCACATGGCTGGTTATGTCTGGAGATCCATTCTGGGGAATATGGGCTCTGGGTTCCAGACCTTCAAGCCAACGAAGTTAATTTCAAAATACAATATGGTGTTTAAATGAATCTAAATGAACAAGACGCTAAAGAAAATAAAAATTAACATTTCCAAATTAAGTATGCTTTTAGTCCCAGCTATTCCAATAAAGTCTGAAATAATTTCCCATGGAGCAGGACTTCCATTCTTTCTCAGTTCCAATTTGAACACCCATATCCCTGGAAAAATAAAGGAAAATAATACTGGTTTTGGGATGTCTTTTCCCAACTTCAGTTCTAGAGCATACACAGCTACTACAGGAGTGTGTCAGTAGATGGGAACGTGATGAAATGGCCTACTGGTCAGCCCACACTGACATGTAAGATGATCTATTTTCAACAAGCCACAGGACACCTCAGCTTTCTTTGCATTTCTAATGCTATGTGTGATTCAGTTTACAGCCCTGTATGGGTCCATATAATGGAAAATCTCCATTGTAGAGTAGGAGCTCTGAGCCCATCCACCTACCTTTGCTGGAACTATTCCCTTTAAAAGAAAAGTTTTTTTGAGGTAACAAGTAGCAGTGCGAGGGAAAGTAGCAGCAAGTTATACCCCAAGAAAAAAAGGAAAAGTCTGTGTGCCAGGCCTGTGTTTCCTGTGGTTTCTCAACAGGAGGGGAAAATAATCTCCCACAGACCACCCTAAATCATCAAACCAGTATGAACTGTACTTGCTATGCCAAGAACCAGGCATCAAAGCTCAAGTGCTTACATATTCTATTAAGTGGTTTAATATTAGAGCAGGGAGACCAGGAAAACTGCAACCTTTTGGTTCCCTGAGGTCTCCTAACGAAGGCCATGAGGGACAAAACACTGTATTTTTTTCTGTTCTTCTCTACAATATTAAACCACTTAATAGAATATGTAAGCTCTTGAGCTTTGATGCCTGGTTCTTGGCATGCCAGAGGCTTTGTTACATGTTTTTACAGTAAATGAAAGAAATATCCATCTGTAGCAATTTCATTTTTTAGCAAGCCGAACAGATTCTTGGGAGGTAGGAGCTGCAAACATATGAAACAGAATAAAATAATTTTGATCAAGCTGAATTCTTTTAGTTCTGCTTTTGAGGAAACGATCACAGAGGAGCATTGTAGAAGAGTCCTGGAATTAATGCCGGCATATCCAGAGTCTTGTTTCAAATAGTGCTGCTTGCAGCCAACTCTGGGGATGCTTACAAACCTACCACACCATGTTAACAGATAATACTGGGGTTATGCCACCAGACTCTGGGTGTAAGACAGCAGTTTTTATAATCAGGCTCAGACTTGTTTCCTGAGTCGTGATTGTCTGTTAACCAAATCTGGATCCACCTTGTAAAGATCTTCCAACCTTCTTACCCTTCACTTCATTATGGTTTGTTTACATGCCTTTGGGACAGTGATTTGTCTCCTGCTCTGTTCCAACATAGTGTGACACCATGGTATCCTGATCTTGGTTTATTAGTACAGATAATGCTATGTTAAAATTAAACAGCTATATTCAGAGAACAGCTATTCAGAAATAATTTAAAAATGGAAAAAAATGGGAAGTGGTACAAACAGAGGTGGCCTGGTGTCTTGGAGGAATAGGATAAAAGTAAAATGGAACCAAGAAAGAATCTACAGAAATTTGTAAAGCCAGAACCTTGTAGACATTTGGCAAGGTGCTGAACAGGGAAAATTTCTTTGAATAGTGGAGAATCAAGTTTCCACAGTGAGGTTTGTTATGGCCTTTGAGAGCTCAGAATTTTTACAGCTTCAGCAGATGGACTTCGCCCAGGTAATATGTTATTTTTTTGGAACACAAGATGTGTGGTTAGCAGCACCCCCACCAACATCTTTCATTTCTGAAGCTGGCACTGTTGTAGGGATTGGCAACCAATTGTCTACGATGCATGCTCACAGCACTGTGACATCCTGACGCAGAAAATCTCACCACTCTGGAGTGCTCCATGAACACTAGCTCCAATCTAAAGGCACAAAACTAAAAGAAAAGTAAAGTTCATGCACCGTCCTACCTTTCTGCTTTAAAAGCAGCAGGGATTTATTTGCCACTCTTTGCCCTACACTATTCTCATCTGAAATGTGTAGCTGCAGAGAAAAATTACAGTGAGATTTCTCTTTTTCTGCCAGACATTGGAATGAACTCAGTTGTGCACAAGCTGGGCCTGCCGGGTAGCTGAACACCTCAGGGCAAAGACAGGTGCTTTAAGGCCACTCTGTGAAATACATGAGATTTTAGTTCACATTATGAACATCAAAAGTCTTTGACTTTAAAACTGTCTCCAGAGAGCAAATCCAGATCAGCTTTGATAGGCAGAAATGATCCTGGTAATGAAATGTCAATTCAGAGCATGTTGTTCTGTGCAGCTCCTCATGCTTTAGGACAGGTGTATGTAGACTTATTCCTTATAGTTCACACCCCAACAATGGCAAAACAAGCAAACAACAAAGAAAATACCTTTTTCAGCTGAGAATGTTAGTGTTTTAACATCCCATTTTTTGACATACTGAAATCTAGTTACTCCGTAACAGAATAAAGGCATTTATTCTGCCTTTCCACACTGTCTCTTTTTAGGAACAACTTTTTCCAGGCTTCATTTTCACCAATTCAAAATCTGCACAGCCCACTCTGCTCGCCAGTGAGTGTGTCTTTCCCTCACATGAAGGTCTGGCCGCTCACTGCTCACACCACCTTGGCAGTCTGTCTGCAGGGCAAATTCCTGGCTACTTGCTGCAGCTATGCCTGGCTACTGCCTTGCCTTGCCTTGCCTTCTTGTCCCCAAGCCTCTGCCCCTACTCTTCCCTCCAGGAAAGGCACAACGTCTTCACAATCCCTTAGAGATCCTGCCTGATCCAATGCCTTTCTCACAGGACAAAATACAAATGGAAAACAAGTAAATTAATCACTTTGTGTCACAGGTGGCTTATAGCAAAGTGTCAGTGCTGACTAAAAAAGATTTGAGAATAGCTCTAAGTGTTCTGGCAAAAAGAAAAAAAAAAGAATCTAATCTTAGATAAAAATGATGGAGGTCAGTAAATTGCAGCTAAAAATGGAGATAGCTATGAGATAAACACCAGCTGTTTTGTAAGTCTTTCTGAAGCAGTGTACGAGGTGAATTTCAGGTATTTAAGAGGACATGTGCAACATTCTTGGAAGACACACAGCCGTAAAGGAATATTAGAGGAAGAAGGAATATATGGTTGTTGCTGACCAGGGTAAGTCATTATTAATGTTTGCAGTGGACGCCCAGATAGCAGGCACCAGAACGGTGCAACAGTTTGGCCTTAAGAAGCCTCTAGACACCAACCTTCTTCACACAGCAAGATGTAAAAAGTCCAGTTTCTGTGTTTTGCATTAGCAAGGGGGAAGTGAATAAAGCAAGCTGACAGCTGCCAGATGGCACAAATTGCTCCACAATACCAAGTACATTTCTAGTCTAAGTTTGTGACTGAAGATTTGCAGTTTTGCAAGAACTCAGCCTTCAGAAGTTACACCTAGAATCCCTATTGTACAAATTGGGGTGACAGAACAAGGTTTGCTGGCTTTCTCTGGTATATTCGCTATCTTTGGGGTTTCTGACCATCGTCTGCAGTCCCTTGCTTCAGTGAATTCTGAATGACTCTAAAATCTCTTCTCACAGCTTCTGCATTCCTTCTCACAACACCCCTTCAGAAAGTTTTGGTGTTGCTTAGGATTTAGCTTGGCTGCTGTTTCTCCACCTATCCCTTACTGATTGGCATGAATTCCTGAAATCATGTAGGGCAGCCCTGAGAAGAAGGATGCATGCCTACAGGTGCTGTGGAAGAGAATTGGATAGGGTCACAGGGAAGAATACAGGTTTGGGGATTTTTTTAATCTTGCTATTAGTTTTGGGGATTTCCACCCTCAAACAGTCACAGGAGAAAGATAGGAATATTTAAATGGGGACCTTGACAAGCTGCACATTATTTGCATTCTTACACTGAGCAAATCTAAAATAAAGGATGAGAGTGCCAAGACTGAAGACTTCAGTGACCAACTGTAAGTGAGGATTCAGTAGTGTAAAAGGGGAAGGTGGCTTATCTGCATGCATCTTTCTTTCTGGGGGTTTCTGCATGTAATTCTTCTCACCTGCCCCACTGGAGCACAGAATTCTTTTCCTGTAACCAGAATTTTTCCTGCACCCAGAATTTTTCCTGCAGAACAGAAGAAACTAGAGCCTATGTACTGTTTGGTAGTAAGGAAAATTTTCAGAAAGAAAATTTTCATGTCTTTAGAAGTCAAAATAAATACTTCTGTGGGAACACAGGCAATGTGAGACTTCTTGCAGAGGTAAAGAAGGACACAACAAATCACTTTGTTTGAATCAGTGACATCTGTTTGCAGGTAGGCTTAATTTAACTGGTCTGTGTGGAGATATACAGACAGGTAACACTATCATTTATAAGGGTTCAAAATCCATTAGAGACCATCTTGCAAAAGAACAGACTTTGTTTTTAGGAAGCATCCAGTTGTTTGGATAGTCAGCCAAATCTCTGGTCTACAAGATCAGGATGCAGATCTAAAAAAATCAGATGTTTTTAATTTTCTTCTGCAATATCTCTTGCATTTGGCACCAAAAGAAAACATAGCCCAAGAAACCAAGCCAATCTAAATTGAAAAGAAAGGTTCAATTCTATCTGTGGTTATCCAAATTACCACCTCTCCCTGCCGGTGGTAAATGCAACTAGTATCTCTCATAACTTTTTCCGTAACACCAACACAAAGGTTTGCAAGACCAGGTTCAAAAAGGATGAGGGTACGTTGTATGCCACTCTCATCTGAATGAATGGAATACCACTACTGACCTTCCTTTCTTTTTAGCTTTATTAAAAACATTTGTTGGTAAAAGAAATTTATTTTTGTGTGTATTTAAAAAAAATTATTCTAAAGAAAGCAAGCACTAACCTAGGGCTTGGTCCTATATAAGGAACTGAAATGAATGAGTGTTTGAAGTGTAGAAGGGTGCTAAACTCAGTTCTGACTGTGCTGTGTTCATGTGAGCATCCAGATATGCAGTAGTATTTCTACTGTACTTGCATCCATTTGCTATTCAGTACCATGACATGTTTTCATATAAAAGTGTATCGAAGTTCATCTCCCCTTTTCTTCCCCCAAAGACCTTTTGCAAAGCTGTTAAGTGATGGAGAGTCCTTTTTCTTCAGGAGTGCTCTGTTCCACCAACATTTGCTTTTTCCACACAGTGAGAAATACACTCCTCCAGCTTGCACAATTTAAGTCTTATCACGTAGGTAAAGACAGTCTACTGGCAGTCAAAACAGACATGTCTTACTTTGCATTTTTCATGATACCAGTACCTGTGAACAGATTTCTTCACAGATTTTCAGATTTAATTACTACTGGTTTAGTTTAAATTATAAACTTGTGGGAAATGAGAAGAGGGCAGCTGAACATGACCATGAGAAGAAACTGGGGTTTTTTGCTGGCCTTTCACTGGTTCTTTAGATTCAGCAGAATGATGTTCAGAATGGGATTTTCAAGGAAACCCAGTGACTCAGGACCCTGAGGTCTGGCTAAACCCACAGTGGCTGGTGAAGAGGGAGAATGCTGGTCCTGACTGCCTGGGCTCTGGTAGCAGAATTAGCACAGCCCTGTCAAGTGCATTGCTGCTGTGACCTAAAAACCCAGCTAGGGAATGGGTTTGCAGCCTCAGGGGCAGAGCCAGGCTAACACAGCTCCCCTGCTCTCCCAATGCAGCTGGATGCCTGCCCCATGCTCTCCTGAATGTGCAGGTTAACACTCAGCCTTGCACTGTATGGTGGAATTTATTTTATTTTTTTACTGTACTCTGAGTCTACGGAGCTCCAGTGCTACGTAGGATTTAACACATTCAGCGAGGCACTAGAACAAAGGGCCATGCTCAGAAAAGTAATGAACACATGCTGTCATAACATGACAGTTAAAGTAACCTCCCTGCCCCTATGAAACCTTCTGTTTCTTCAGCCTCCTCAGCACATATGTTTTACCAGCTCAATCTCACTCCTTCATTGGTAAATATGTATCATCAACTACCCTTTGACTACATTATGCTAACAGAGTCTATATTCCTGCTGGAAAACATAACGCCATTTCGTTTGGTTTAGGAAGTTTAAAGAGGGTTTACTCAGCTGCAAGCAATACCCTGGGTTGTTGCGCAGTGTATTTTACCATCTGACCACAGACACAAAACCAGTACACAAAGGGGAAAAACAGGAATTACACTTCAGAAATTTCTTTTCAAATCTTTGCTGTGAGACATTTGTCTTTCAACAGTTCAAGAAGCATTGAGTAACAAAGCAGCTTTAAGGTAGTAGACAGAGAGGGATCAAGATTGATTTTTCCTCACAGAGGACAGTTGGTAGTTCCCTTACAATTGCCATAACATTCATGGAGCAAAACAAACCCATGGAAAAGATGTTTCCCAAGGCTGAAGAACTAAAAGTCTAGAGGTTTGATGGCAGAAATTAGAGTCAGAGCTCAGAACCCCAGCAAAGCAACAGTTCTTTAATTTTGAGGAAAATCAAAATATTTACCTGTCACAGGAATGCCAAAAGAATAAGGTGATATTTGTTAATCAAAGCACTAATTCTAAGAGTATTTCAATGTTACTGATTAGAAAGAAGCTCAAATGAGAATTCAGAATGAAAAGTGAAAACCAGTGCACACTGAACTGTGGTTTAAATAAGTCACTCCTATTCTTAGACTGGAAATGTTTCTATCTGGTACAAATTAAAACAGTATTTACATCCCTATTTTTCAGAGAAAAAAAGAATTCCCATCCTACCATCCAGTCTTTTTGGTGATTTTGGTGATAAATACTTCTAAAATAATTGCTCCCAAGGAAATGCTTCAGTGGTCCTCTGCCACTGCCAAGGCTCAATGACTTGGTTGTCCTGAAGAGGATTTGAAATAAAATACAGCAAGACCAATCTTTCGGTAATGTTTTAAAGAAAAGTTGGCACTTAAAACTTTTTTTTTCCGAAGTCAGTTCAGTTACATTGTTCAGCATGAACAGATGAGTGTATTTCATAGCCCCTTTTTGCTCCCTCATGTCGAAATCTTAAAATCGTAGGATATCCTGAGTTGGAAGTGACCTGTAATGATCATTGAGTCCAACTCCTGGCTCTACACAGGGCCACCCAAATCAGAGCATGTGACTGAGTGTATAGAATCATAAAATCACTTAGGTTGGAAGAGACCTTTCAGATCACCGAGTCCAACCACAGCCTAACTCTGCTTAGTCTACCTCTAGACCATGTTTCCAAGCACAACATCTAAATGTCTTTTAAATACCTCCAGGAATAGTGAGTCGATGACTTCCCTGGGCAGCCTGTTACAATACTTGACTACCCTTTCAATAAAGAAATTCTTCCTGATATCCAACCTAAATCTCACCGGTGCAATTTGAAAAAATTTCCTCTTGTCCTATCACTTGTTACCTGAGAGAAGAGATGGACCCCCATCTCTACATCCTCCTTTCAGATAGTTGTAGAGAGCAATAAACTGCCCCCTCAGCCTTCTTTTCTTAAGACTAAAAAGCCCCAGCTCCCTCAGCTTCTCCTCACAGGACTTGTGCGCCAAACCCTTCACCAACTTTGTTGTCCTTCTCTGGACACACTCCAGCATCTCAATGTCCTTCTTGTAGTGAGTGGCCAAAAACTGGACATAGTACTCGAGGTGCGGCCTCACCGGAGCTGAGTATAATGGAACAATCACTTAGGTACTCCTGCTAATCACACTATTCCTGATACAGGCCAGGACACCGTTGGCCTTCTTGGCCACCTGGGCACACTGTCAGCTCATGTTCAGTGGACTGTCCAACACTCCCAGCTCCTTTTCCTCCAGGGAGTTCTCCAGCCACTCTGCCCCAAGCCTGTAGCATTATTTGGGGTTATTGTGACCAAAGTGCAGGACCTGGCACTTGACCTTGTTGAACCCCATAAAGCTGGCCTCTGCCCATTGATCCAGCCTGTCCAGGTCCCTCTGCAGAGCCTTCCTGCCTCCCAACAGATTGGCACTCCCAGTTGTCATCTGCAAACTTACTGAGGGTGCACTTGATCCCCTTGTGCAGATCATTTAAAAAGATGTTAAAGAGGACTGGCCCCAGCACTGAGCCCTGGAGAACACCACTTG
The DNA here is from genome assembly GCA_020800305.1 of Porphyrio hochstetteri. Lineage (NCBI taxonomy): Eukaryota > Metazoa > Chordata > Aves > Gruiformes > Rallidae > Porphyrio > Porphyrio hochstetteri. The sequence continues at coordinate 58,769,184 of CM036908.1, read as the reverse complement.
TGACCTGCCGCCAGCTGGATTTAACTCTGTTCACCACAACTCTTTGGGCCTGGCCGTCCATCCAGTTTTTAACCCAATGAAGAGCATACCCATCTAATCCATGAACGGTTAGTTTCTCCAGGAGGATGCTGTGGGGAACAGTGTCAAAGGCATCGTCCAGACGCTTCTTGAACTCAGTCAAGCTCAGTGTTGTAGAAATTGATTCCGCAGAGTGCACTTGTTAAAAGAAAGTGACCATTTGGATAGAATGAAAGAATTGCTGGAGCTTTGCTCCAGCCAAATGTTTTGAGCTGCACCGGTAGCTCTATGCCAAGGCAAAACAAGTTTGCCATAAGCTTGATGCATGACGCTTCGTTGAAGTACTAAACTTACATATCCCAGCACTCATATAATATTCTCACTGAACTTTCAGAAGAATGCACTCGTGTCAATGAAAATGCAACCCTAAGACCTTCTGTGCCTCCAGTTTCAGTTCTAATTTCAGAGCAGCTTTATCCTGAAATTGTCATTAAGACACACGCAAAAAAAAATATTGAATCAAATTGCAAGTGTATTTTCTTCCCACTTGCCCTTTCGTGAGCAGGGATTTCAGACAGATGTTGAATTGAGATTACAAAGCTTTTCAGTCTAACAGTCTTAATATGTCCATCTCTGCCTCTGCAAGGAATTGAGAGTAAGGTCCATCACACTCCAGGCACAGAGACCTACATGCCCCAGTGTGATAACAGATCACCATGGCCAGCTGCATCTTGTGATCATGTGAAACTCAGCTCACAGCAAACTCAAGGCATCAGGAGTTCGCTTAAACTGGAAGACAAAACAGCTCAAATAACTTTTTTGTTTGCTCCAGGACGGGCAGCTTCATGCAGCTTGTAACCAGGGCCAGTTAAGGCCCAAAAACTTGTTACCTATGAGACAATATATTTCAGCCAGAAGCTCAATGACTTTGCAAGCATTGATCTATGTGTACTTCTACTTTAAAAGGTTTAACATTTATCTGGATCAGTTGTTTACAATAAACCTGGTGTTTACTGCCCTCACACTTCTTTTAACTATTGCATTAATAACTAGAAATTCATGACACCCCAATAAAACTCACATTAAAAGGACATGAAGTTTGTTTGAGCCACCCTCAGAATAGTACTGTTATGCTTCAAGATAACTGTCAGATTACTATTTTTAAATAACAAGCAGAAGAGATGATCTCTTCTTGTCCTTGGAAACCAAGCTGTTTTTTTGCTGAGACTTAAAACAACATTAGCCTGAGCCAGACACTGAGCATGGGAAACCTGAATGTGGATGATTTGCATCAGGCATCACTATTGCAGCCCCAGCACAGGCTCCTAGAAAGAGGATTGTCAGACAACTTTCTGTACAGGCAGACTTACAGTATAATTGTAACCCAGACAATACAAAAACTAGTGCATAAGGCTTGCAGGATGCTCTTACACAAACACTGCCGTGTGTTGTGGGTAGGTATTTTTATTTGTTTGATGGTTTCTTCTTTTTCTTTTCTTTTTTTTTTTTTTGGGGGGGGTGGGGGGTGGAGTGTGTTTCACTTATCATACTGGGTATATATTATTAAATGGCTTTAGACCTCAAAAGCACACTTATCACATGGCTGAAATTACCATTCTCCACAGATGAATACAGATATGCACACAGTAATCACTACCAGATATTTCACAAATACCTGTGTGCGGAGCAGCTACCACCACTCTATTTGCAGTTTCTATATACCACATGGCAAGTGCACCATCTAGCACAGATCTGCTCACTGCCACAGCCATGTCCTGCTAACCCACCTTGCAAACATTCTAGCTCATACTGTCCAACAAAATTTGGAGATTTGGAGGCAGCAGGAGACAGGTATTACACACAATCACTTGGATTCACTGAAATTTTATGCCAAATGTGGTTCTGTGGGAGAAACATCAATATTGGTTGGGCAGAGCTTTGTGGGCAGCCTCAGCTGGAACTTCAACGGAAACTCACTTGTTTGCAAACTCTGCACTGCCCACAAGATACAGAACATATGTTTTTATTATGTGAATCCATCTGAAGACCTATTTAGTCTGATAGTTTAATGCTCCAACATTTGTACCACAGGCTACAATAACATTTTGTGTCCTTAACATTGACTTATTCCAAAGGCTGGAGGGAAGACTGAACAGCTAGAAATCCTCTTAAGCTACAGTTGTTTTTCTGAAAAGGACTACATCATAGTCCTACCCAGTGGAACAACATGATTTTTGCCTAGCAATAGGCATCATTGGGATACAGAAAGCCCGCGAATATATGGATTTATTTTTGCTCAATAAAATGGGATAGATGGTCGCTCATGCTTAGCCTTCTCACTTTCTACCTCTGTTTAAATTGTAAGATGAATTGTAGACACTCATCCATTACAGGATGGCCAGTTTCCTTATGATCTTGTAGTGGTCATGCATACCCTGCTGCCTGTAAGCAATTGGGTAAAGTATCACAAATCTAACCAGCACATCTTGGGAGGGGCAGAGGAAAAGAAAGCCTAAATTCCCTACTTCTTCTAGCTATGCCACCTACTTAGATTTCCTCCCCTGCCTCAAGCTAGTTGTGCCTACTAGACTGACAAGACCTTTGAGGTTCATTGTTTCCAGGTTAACTGGGTGGCCTTCATTTCTGTCTTGGGGCTCTGTGGAGACAATCCCACCACACTGTTTTACTTCACATCCTCGAAGCAAATGCTTGGACTCACCATTCCATTGTCCCTTTAAACTAGGCTATTTCTCCTTTTTCTTCTCCTTTTTTGTGTGCCTCCACAAAGTAGAACACAAGAAGCCCTTTGCTAAAGTTGTTACTGGATTATGGCTGAGCTGTTTTGGGCATGATTCCTAAGTGCTTTGCAACCACTCTATTTGTTTGCTTTTATTCATGCTTAATATAAATTGGCATGTAGTTATTTTCAAAGAAAGATGAATTTGAGACAGTAATAGCTACACTGTAAAACAAGCCCTTTTACTCCTAACATCATACTTCTGCAAATGGTATCAGTGGACATGATGACCCTGGATCTTCCTACTTAGAGACTGGAAAGAGCTAGTGGAAAGCCATTTGCATGTCACACTTAATTTTATAACTTGGCCAACAGAGCTAATCATCTCTAACCTTTCTTGTTGGCTTCTCTGGAGAAGAAAGTCTTGTGACTGAGGGACAGCCTAAATTTTCCACAGCCTTTTCCACGGATAAGTACTTCTAGAAAAATTAAAATCTCCATCGAAGATCAATGCACAGCGTGGGTAGTTATGAGAAAAAGATGAAAAGAACTAATATCCAAAAGGCAGACAACACCTCTAACTAATAGTGGCAGTCTCATTGGAAGTATTGGACAATTCCAGCTTTTTGGAGGGACTGGGCTTGCAGGCAGCTGTGGAGAGCAAACCTGGTACAGCTGCAGCTTCTTCCTCTTAGCCCCCTCAAGCTTACATGTGCTCTATAAAGCCAAAGGTAAGATATTTCCTGATGAGCTCATCTGTTAGCACTATAATATCCCTGCAGTTGTCTTAAGAAAAACACCCTCAGACAGGGTTCCACATCAGACTTGGTCCCTCTATGGGTCTCACCCACCACTAAGCCCACACGCGATTCCTTATGCTTTCATCTTTGGCTTCCAGGAAATCTTTGTTCCTCCTCAGCAAGCAGCCATCATTAACTCTTCTCTTGGGCTCAAAACCACAAGGACTGCTCTGCTACTCCTTGAAAACAGGAGTTTTCCAGTTTTGAAAACAGAATATGCCTCTCATATCTCTCAGCAATTCAGGCTCTCAGCCATTGGATCAGTCAAATATATCCTTAGTCCTCCAAGTCCCATTATTTAGGAAGAAAACCAGGGACAGGTGAGATTGAGGCTTAAATCCCTTAAAAGCTTACACTTGCCTCATGATAAGATGCATCACTCTTGAAACACTTCCAGTAATTTAAACAGTGGAAGGTAGAATGGAATAATTTCAGTTAACTCCACAATTACTTGGTTTGTCAAAATAGTAACCATTATTTGCTGGAAATGTTGTAAATTCACAACTGTGAGATGCCTGCCACTGCTCTGGAAAAAAAAGTGAAATTCTGGCCTTGGATTTGGTACAAAAAAGATTTTTTAAAAATTAAAATATATATTTTCCTCCTTATAATTTGAACACTTTTGCAATTCATTAAGAGGCAGACAAATAAATATTTCACTGTATGGTGTGGAAAGCATGAGAATGAATGAGATTACTGACAAAGTTGTGATGTATACCTTTTTGTGTTGAAAAAAATTAGACGAGCAGAATGTGAGAGGTTAGGAGTGTACAAGTGTATCCATTTTTTTTCATTTACCTCAACTTACATAAAATATTTTCTTGGTTTTCCTTTCATTGTTCTTCATTTCCTCAGTGACTGCTCATTTAAACCATTCAAGTAGTTTTGTTTATCAAATGCATAATGTCTGTGTTTGGTTTATCAAAAGCCACGTACAAGTACAAAGAATGGATAAATTTTGCATACTACAAGTAGTGCACTGGAATCCAGCATCACTTACGAATATATAGACATTCATATGTTCATATATGATGGCAGATGATCCAACCTGAGTATTCTTATTGCAGTAACCTTTCCAGAAGTATCATTAACCCCATGGCGCTGTAGGTGTCAGATCTCTACTCACCAGTTTAATTCCAAAGGAGACCAGTAGTTCTGTTGGGGTAACACTGCTGTCTGTCTCTACCGATGCAGATGTGGTTCTGCAGCAGCTCACCAGGTCATGAACAGTAGTTACCTACAGGTGAAAAACCATAGGCTTGCTTTCTCTCTCCCTTTTCACTCTTTTCCCATAACCAGTACTTGGAATGGGATATAAACCTCCCGATGCGAAATGCAAAGGGAACAGCACTTGAATAGTTCTGTGTTCAAATGCTGCCATCAAGTGGATATACATAGTAGAGGGCTTCAATTCATAGCAAGGCTATGATTTTGAAAGAGGAAAGTGGATGGAGGGAGGTAGAAGAAAAAAAATGTTTGTTCCAAGTTTCATGTGGCAAAACGTTATAAAAACGGTTTTGGTCCAATTGATACTTCTACTTAAGCCTGACTTAGTCCCTCTTCTCTTTATTTTATCACCTTCATATTTTAGCATCTTTAAAATTTCTCTAACTTGTCATTGAGAGAGCATGAACATAAGGATGTTGCTCTGTGCCTGCAAAATTTGTCTGGGTTGGTAAGGATGAGGACTAGGTGATGCACTGTGTTACCATGAACTTGTCTGAGCCCTGAGGAACTTCAGTAAAGCTCCCCCATCTCAAAGATCTATCGTGGAGTGAGACAGAAGAAAGTTACTTTTTGAGCTTTAGAGCCAATGACAAAAATAAATTAATGTAGTGGTTTTCTTCAAATCCCAGATTAACAGTTTGATTTGTATTTGAGATTGAAATAGTCCCCTTTTATTATAAAGCCTTGTAGCCCCTCTTGCAAAGCTTTAAAAGAACCACATCCTCATTTCCTGCAAATAAAATAGGAAGAAAGTTCAAAATATTACTGGATATTATAAGAGAAAAATCTAACACACAGTACATCTTCAGGGTTGATCTCATTTAATGGCCACAGAGATGCAGTAAAATTGGCCTGTCTTTATGGGCCTCAAGTACTGGCTTCAATATGGGTTGAGCAACCACAAGTCTTCTCTCAAGACTCTCCTTTCACCTAAGCCAGGCAGAACTGGATATTTTCCTAGGCTGCGTGACATCCAGGAATGCAAGATTTGTCCATGGCTCATTCACAAGAAATGCATAGCTAATGAGATGCGTTTTGGAAAATCAACAGTGCATGCATAGTACGTGTGCAATAATTTAGTGTGTTCTGGATGCATATGCAAGTAGTTCTGCCAGGAAAGTCCTGGATTAAAAAAAAAAAAAAAAAAAAAGAGTCCTATATCTGTAGCAAATTATTTTTGCCCTTAAGGCTGTGATGGTAAATAAATTTTGCCGAAGCACAGGCAAGTCTGAGAACTTGGAGAGAGAAGGACTCAAGCAGTGCAACGTGGGGCATTGTCCTCAGTCTGTGTATATTCCTGCAGCCAGACCCTTAACACTGTTTCACCCTCAAAAGCTGAAGGTCTGTTTTAAGTCCATCTGGACCTAAATACTTCTTTTAAAACAGAGCTCAGGTTATCAACCTGGAAGAGAAGATCATCTGGGCTGTTGTGGATACATCAGCAGCAGCTGGTTTAGCATTTACAAATAGAATCCTTATTAATCAAAAGCAATAAACACATTATTAATTTATGGACAGATATCAAGAACAGCAGTAAAAAGAAAAGCCATGCACGTATTCTCTATTCAGACATCCTTGTCCAGACTTTGGCGATTATTACTTCACATGTTCTACATTTACAGCGGACAGACTTCTCACCTACCATAGCCCTGGAAAAAAATTCAACCAGAAAGACCCCAGGAAAACATCCACATCCCCTCTTTAAAAACCTGATCTTTGTGGAACATCTATGGGTCTTTTTAGGGTGGATTTTTTTGTTTTGTTTTGCTTTTGTTAACGTAACAGGACCAGATCCTAAGACAGCTCAAAGGGAAATGTTTAAAATAAAAACACCTTTTAATGTATTCTGCTATAGCCTGGGGACAAGAAGGAGCTACTGTCCGTAACAAACTGTCTTACTGTCCCAACCTGTCCCTCAGCCTAGTTGTCCTTATTTATATTTTACAGATAATAAGGCAGAGGTGGGGTTTGAGGCTCAGAGATATCTTGCTTGATTAAGGCAGAGCATTCAGAAATAAAAATATACTGCAAAATGGCAGTATAGGTTAGTACCTCTGGCCATGGGTATCATAGATATGTTGTTCGCTGTCCATTAGAATAAAAGTATCATTGAAGTGGTATCAATGCTCTTTGTCTCCCCTTTGCCTTTATGTCTGTGTTTCTGCAAAATGCTTGTTTTAAACTTCCTGCTTTGGAGACCAGTTGCAGGCAATTGATTCAACACTGTAGCTTTCTTAAACTTAATTTATCACCCCAGTTCTCCATCACTTATGTGGTGATCAGGATTCTGAGCTATACAATACGCTAGCAGCATAGATATGAGAAACTCCCATACATGCATTTAATTTTTTTCTGGAACAAAGACAGCTAAAGACAGCTATTATTTTTTTTCCAGTGTTTCATGTTTAACATAAGACTTTTTTCCCTTTAGTGAGTGTAGCAGGACAAAAGCAGCCTCCTATACTTCTTCACTGACACCACCAATGACAGGAAGGATGCTGGGAGCTGAAATCTGTGGGTTTTCCCATGCTGAGCTAATGACCTTGTCTTCAAAGCGGCTCTCCTGTGTGCAGAAACACACTGCGATGGATGAGCTGCCAACTAGGTCACCATGGCAAAAAGTCATGTGACAGTTTGTAGATGGAAGTTTAAATTACCTGGATTTTGTATTTTAAGCACATGCTTTGTGACTCAAAGCCTTGTTCTATCTCAGAGCAGATCAAGCTGTAGAGGCTGAGCCTCTCTTCAGAGGGAGAAGGAAGGTGCACAGCCGAGTTTGAAACTGAATCGCTGATTCCTAGCAGGTACCTAATGTTGCAACTGATTTTGAATCAAAGCTGAATGATTTACTTCATAATAATGAAGCTATTCTGTGTTTCTGATTACCTCCAAACTGAACCTAATGCACTTCAAATCACAGAAAATATCACATTAAAATGTACAACACTGAGTTACATGTTTAAATTACATTTCTTTTAAATATATTGTTTTAAAAGAAATGTGTAAACTCCCACAACTCCTGTTCCATGGCTTCAAATTCAACACTGCTTACCTGGTTTTACCTTCATCTGGATATTAAAGTTAGTCATCTTTGCTAAGACTGGTTGAAAAGTTGCTGGGTTTGATGAATATTTGTCTTCTCAACAGGAGTTTTGAGAGGGAGCATCTGCTTGCTTTAAAATTTCCATCCTGTTATCTAGAGGCCATCACTCTCCAATATAGTATTACCACACAATTTTCCCTGTTAGCTCTAACCTTTGCACTACGTTGTAATGTTATCATATGTACAAGTATTATAAGAAACACAGCAAACTTGCTAAATACTCATAGCAATTAAGAGAGATGTCAACAGAAAAAAATCTTAGGGTAATGACCTACATGTGCTTTAAGACTTTTTTTCCTATTTTTTTTGGTTTAATTTGAGCAGGTGTAAATGGATTTAGGAATAGTAGTTACCACACAGGTTAGAAGCAGCTGATAAATGTTTCTATCTAGGGTGGCTGGGAAAGTAAATTGCCACTTAACAGCAGCTAAAGACACCTTGAACCATTGCATTTTGAAAAAGACCAGCCAGAGTCAGGTTTCCCAGTAAGGAAGCCAAACTGGGATACCCAGGAGAGTCATGCTCCAGGGTGAGACATGCCCTCACCAGCAACACAGTCCAACAGGTGTGAACACATTGCCAGAGCTGGTGCTGGTAACTGGGTCCAGCAACATTCCCAGACACAGCAAGTGATGAACCAGGTCCAGGGTCTATCCATAGAGTCCAGTCAGGAGCATAAGGAGACAGCGCCAGAGACAGGGCTGGACTGCAGGTCCAAAGGGCCCGTCCAGCAAATAGGCTACCTAGATTTCATGTCTGAAGTCCATCCAGCAGGCAGAGGTGGAGACTAGCACTTTTCCAGCATGGCTCAGATCAGGACCAATAGCCTTGGCCTGACCTGAGAGGGGCTTGTTGGCTGGGTGGATTAGGGCCTCAGTGAGGCTCCCCAGAGAGTTCAGGATCTATTAATGCCCTCAGGCATCTAACAACTTTGTGGCTTTCATGAGCCTTTGCCCCTTTGTCACTGTTGCTTTTGATTCTTGAAAATCTTGTCCTCTCCTTGAAATATGACAGAGAAGCCAAAATGAAAAGTTAAAAATACTGTCTTCTTTCAGGTGACACACAATATCTTTTCATTCTCCCCATGATGCAGGCATGAAGGATACTTTTCTAAGCAGAGTTCCTTGAGGAATATTTATAGAAAAGTCAGAACAGATCCTTTACCTCTTGTCCAGGTCTATACAGAAAATATGACCAAAGACATTGAATGCCTTTTTAACATTTTGGTAGGTAAATAGAACAATTTATGGAAGCAGCATCACAAGCAACTGAGACCTTTATCCTGAAATTAGTTATATTCTATAGAAGGAGAAATCTATCTTATATGGATGTAAAAAAATAGCAAAACTAACTGGATAGGTGAGACATCAGTGTGAATGTGCTCCTGTTGATCACAGTCCCTAATGTCCTTACAACATATAGCAGAAGAATTAGGCAGGGACACTTGTAGACTTTGCTGTAGCATAACATTTACAAATTAATCAATAAACCATATAGCCCTTAATTGCTGTTTATTAAAAAAAAAAAAGAGAGAGCATTACTGAAAGTATAACTGAGTAATTTACAGGTATGACATTTGCCAAATAAACTATGCACAGAACAAGAAAGCTGCAATACAGTACAAGTTGTAAATTGCCTTTTATTTTACAAAAATTAGCTGCCTTGAAAACAAATCAAATTAACATTCCCTGGTCTTTAATACTTTTTTTTCCCAAACTTTTATTTTGAGGAATGAAAAAATCCTTAGCAAAGAGATACATGATATTTCTTCATTATCACTCAGCGCAAGCTACAGCAAATGTACCCACAAATATTGAGGCCAATCCCAGACATTCAATCTATTTCACATATTGCTATGACAATTTGTTGCTTGGCTTTCAAGGGCCTAGATGGCAGTGTAGTTCTTAGTGTAATTAGTCAATTTGATCTTCTCTGGGAAGATAATATTAACTGAGAGGTTTTCCCCATTGTTAGATTTCAGAAAAAAGTTCTTTTTCTTGCGTAGGAGATGACTATATTTGGCATTAGCAAGCCACATTTCACATTTTGAAAAAAATACAATCCCAGTTGTACCCAAGACAACAAGACATGTAAGCAAGCCCAGTACAACAAAACATATCACCTGGCTTCTACTGAGCAAGGGATCTGCACTTTGGATTGTTTCTTTCATTGTTATTTTCAGGATTTCTTGTTGATGATGCACTGATCGGTGATGAGCTTTTGGGGGTGGCTTGTAATTCTTCATATGCTTTGTCTCCATATTCACTCCAGAGAGGCTTGTGTTTTTGCTGGGTTGTTTGCAGGTCACACCAACAAATTCTGGTTTACAGATGCATTTGAATCTTCCCTGGGGATGTTCCCTGCATGTCCCTCCATTCTCGCATGGATCACTTGCACAGAACGTGACACGGCTGCTGCAGAGCTTCCCTGTATAGCCATGGGGACAGAAACAGCTGAAATCCACACCAATGTCCATACATGTTCCTCCATTTTCACAGGGGTTGGTTTCACAGTCATCTCTATCTATTTCACAGAAGTTGCCAGCAAAACCAGAAGGGCACAGACAGGAAGCATGTGGTGCAAAACCATTGTCGTCAATGCATGTTCCTCCATTCTGACAGGGAGAGCTAGAACAGAGAACAGACAGAGACAGAACTCAATTAAAGTTGAATGAAAGAAGCTATTAGGAAACATTTTATGCAATAAAAGGAGCTGGTTTTCTTTACAAGAGCCAGTTCACAAGCTTTGTCAATACAGATTTTTATATCTTTTGCTGACCCTTCGGGCAGGATTAGTACACTAGTATATAAACTCAGCTTGGAGAGCTGTGAAGGGATTTTAAATTATTTCAAACATTTATTCAAATTAAGCTTCCTAATGTTTTCATATGCTTAGAGCTATTTAGCTGAGCAACTATTCAGACAAGACAGCAAAGACATGAGCAGCATGTCTTTTCTAACTGATAATATGTAAGATAATCTATGTATTGTATTGGCAAAGCACAACATTCTGCCATAGCAGATATATTGTTTTCATTCTCCTCTCCAGCATTCTATAGCACAAAGAAATTTAGAGGAGAAACATACTTTCTTGCAAACTGCTGTTCAACCAAAAATTTTTGATAAACATAAATAATAATTTAAAAAGTGGGATAGTTTCAATGTTAGCAAAGACAGCTATATTATGGGGACAGGACCATAGAAAACCAAGTACTTCTGCAAACCCTTTAGGAACTTAATTATTAATAGCCTGATACTATGTTTTAAGTGATGTAAATTCACTAAGATACCTTTTTCTACCTATGCAATGTAACTGTGCCCTACTGCGTGTAAGGCCAAAAGGAAGGGCCATTCATTGACAGAAAGGCACAACTGTGCAAGTTGAGTGGAGCTATGCAATGTGGACTATGCAATGTGGACTTGGTCCTGCAATTGGCCATACTGGTGGAAAAGGGGCCCTGGGACACAGGTTTACAAATAAATCTCAAGACCCACTTTCATGGCAGTTCATTGTAGATGAACAAAGCTTTTAAAACTAGCCTTCTGAAAATGAGTAACACTTGGTAAAGCTTACAAGCCTTTCTGACAACAACGGTTTTCCTAATATTTAGAAATCTCTGAAGACATACAGCGTAGTATCAGGACATAGTTGAAAAGTCCTAGCTGTTACTTAAGTGTTAGATTTCCTGAGGAAAGTACCAGTGGTAATGAAGATCACAGCTGCATCAGCGTTGACATTTCACATAGCAGTAGCAACTGGCCACTACAAACTTCCATGTGGGACACAGAGATTTAAGAGAAAAAGATACAAACTCTGGACTTCAAATGGTCCTTGACCACTGGTCAAGATAAGGTTGAGCTTCTCAAAAGCCCAGACATTTCTTTGGGAGTAGCTATGGCAGACTACACCAAGCACCTCTGGCTTTACTGGGAACTGAAACACTTGGTGCACACCCATTAGGAAGCCTGAATCACCTGCCTGTTTTTTTCTGCTTCCACATAAATTGCTCTATCCTCTTATATTGCTCTTCACTGTAGATGCTGGCTGGAAAAAAGGCTACCAAAAGAACAAATTCAAAGTCTGGAAGCAGTATTAGTAAAGTGAAAGGTGTTGTCCCTGGAGTTTGGCAGAGAGTCATTGGTGCAACTTGAGGTGATCATGCCAACAACAAGCTTTGTGACAATCAATAACTGCTGTGTCTGCTTTAAGCAAAATACAGAAACTGTAGTTGTACAGTCCTTGAGTAAACAACTGGTTATGGCCTGTCACAGAGGCTCCAGCACCCTCTCTTACCTTTACAGGTCTCATTGAAAATCTGACAAACTGCTTTGGATGTGGCAGTGTTTGAACCCTCATGGATGTTTCAGTTATGGTACTTTCCAGGGAAATAGAAAGAAACTGCTGTGGAATGCAAGTGTAAATTTTTTTCTGAACCTTTCAGAAGTGTAAAACATTTAAATAAAGAACATTTAAGGGAAAATATGCAGAATTTTGAAAATGTATCTTTATTAATAACACTGAATTGCATTTGCCTAATTTTAATGTTTAAATAAATAAGGTATTAATATTAATCTCCTTGAATAGATTTAGTCACTTTGCATTTTTGGAGTTTAACCTGTGTTCAGGAAGGTGTGGTACATGAAGGACTAGTTGTGAAACATGGACATACCACTTCTTTGCTTTCTAAATGCTTTCACTTTAGAAAATACCACTGGCTGCTCTGCTTCAGAGCAGAACTTTAAAACGTCACATAGAGGTCACTAACGCAGATACCTTTGCCTGATTTTGTAGGCAGACTAGAACAATCGCTTCGATATGTGAATTGCCTCAGTTCCATTTGTGTATATTAACTAAGGAGCTGGTGGCAATGCTTAGTGATATCTCAGTGAACTGAGAGGAAGTGAGATGTGAACGAGATGACATCATATGATGATGTCTTTTCCCAGGATGTGAGGTGTACTGTGAAATATGAGCAGACAGAGTGCTTATGCTAAGAACATTTGTCCTCTTGAACTAAAAGTAGATTTAGTCATCATCTGCTACTAATTTTCCTGAAAAAGACAGTGCTTCCTAGAGAAAAGGAGTTGCTGTTTCAATACAAAAAACTGTTCACACAAAAAAGGGACTTTTTAGCAGTTTAAAACCATGAGGATTTTAATAAAGTACATGGAACTAACCTGTGTTAATTCATTGATACTGTACCTCACCTGTTCTTTGGGATAGTTACTATACATCCTCATTGAGTTACCGAAATATTTGCTCTACAGATGAAAATTGGAGAAAGCAACAGACAGAATCCTGTGGCTATCCCCCAATTAAAAGCACTGGCAAAAAATTACCACTGCCAAAGTTGTAAGAATGGCCATTCTTGCCAGAGATAGTGAGAGGTGTTAAGTCTTCAGGAAGATTTAGTCCTAAGGTAGATATGAATATTTGTAATTATCTGTTGCTGAGGAAAAAGAGAATGAGAGAGTACTAATATGGAGCTAGAGTAAAAGAAAGCAATATCCAAAAAGAAAACTGATTTTTGGGTGTTAAGTTTTACCGAACTTGTATCCACCCGAAAAGCATTCTTTATGCTTATGGGATCAGATCCTTGATGAGCTAGAGGACAAGCAGATTTCAACAAAAACACCAATCCCCTTTTTTTTCTGAAAAACCCAACCGTGAAATGTCATCCTATTTTCAAGCAATTCTACCAGTGGTACTGCTGGAAGTTTTTCCACTCCATGTCTGTTGCCTCTTGCCCTTTCATTGGGCACGTCTAAGAAGATTGCAGCTTTGTCTTCTTTGCTTCTCCCCATCAGGTATTTATACACATAGGTAACTTCCACTTAGCAAAGAATTCTGAATAATAGTCAGTAGGAATGTGAAGTTTACATTCATATCAGAAATCAATATTTACCCATTAATAGTGCAGGGTCCTTTTTTGAGATGGCAGTTTTTTCCTGTAAATCCCTGGGCACACAGACAAATATATCCCCCATCACCGGTCTCTATGCATGTTGAGTTATTGGTGCAGGGCTTTGCAGAACATGGGTGAATATCTGTTTAACAAAAAGAAAAAACACCACAACAAAAAAACCTCAGGGCTTAATTACTCTAATAAGAAATAGTCAGTGAATAGTATATAATACTTCAAACAAAATACAACTTTAGTAGCCTTTCATCCTGCATTTTATAAATTCTGATTTATTCCTCCCTCTGTTAAAATGGAGTTCAGATTGTTCAACTATTTCAAATACTTTCATCTTGTTTCTCTTTTCCTTGCTCCCCCTAGTAAAATACATTTGAATTGTTCCAGTCTATAAATAAGTAATATTATCGATAAAATATTAGTAGGGGAGAAAGAACTACATAGTCTAGCCATCCTTTCACAACCTTCGCTTCTCCATGACTAGAATTCTGATGAAGCAATCAGGAACAGTGAATTCTCCCTACTCCTTGCCTGAGAGACTATCATTATGTGCTTATGAACAAACATCTCATAATAACATAGATCAGCAAGTTACAAAAATTTCTTAAAATGTCATCTTTTGGCTGGCTGCATCCAACCCTTATGTAACTGCACCAGAAGAGAGAGCTGTATGACATCTGGACCCAAAGTGACACATCTCATTTACTTTACAATTTCCCTGCTGAGCCACCTCCCACTCAAATGATTACTGAATTTTTAAAATAATTAAAAATAAATAAACAAACAAAGTGGATATTTTAGCCAACTAGCTGAGCAGCTGCAGACAAGTTCTGGCTGCAACTTATCTGATGACTTGCACACGCATGTGCATACATACACTTTCTAAGAAGATGAAAAGGGGTTTAAACGCATTTATATTTTGCTTCCCACAATAACATGAAAAATGTCATGAGATACTGCAAAATTTTAACCATAGTACAGTTCCTGTACTGTGTAGTGTATGTCACAGAGCCGCAGAGGGAAACCCTGTGCTGTGCAGCCTGGTTCCATATTCCAAATTGCAAGGCTGCATTTCCAAAGGATGAGAAGATGCCATGGCATTCACTTAGGCAGACTGGTGTACTTCATTGCAAAGAGGTTAACTGGCCATGATAATGCTAATACCAACTCATCGATTCTTTTTGAGCACCATGACTGTCCACACAACTGCAATTATGTCCATAAAAGATACCACTGATCCTGGCCTACGTGTTTACCGTGGATCGAGCCCAACCTATAATCTGTATGCCTATAAATTACTGGGAAAATCATTCTTGACCTGAACTGAGGACCAGCCTGCCCACAGTAAAGACAGTCAGATGCGTTAGAAAATCACTTGATCTAAAACTATTCCAGAAAGGAACAACCAAGCCGAGGAGACAAACTTTTCTAGAAAATAGAAAAAGATATACAACCACCAGTCTGAATCACCTTTTTTTTTTTTCCTTCCACACTTAGCAAGCAAATAATCTGCTAAGACTAGATTTTTAAAATATTTCATGTGTACAGTAGTGGCCAAATGAACTTCAGATTCCCCCAGTTTTCCATTCACTGTTTTGCCATCCTTGTGAGCTGACATTTGCTCACAGTTGGTACTGGTGAAACAGTGGCTATGCTAGAAATTCCCTGGCAAATATTACACTTTCTAGAGCAGCAAAAAGGAAGAATTTCAGGAGAGTACCAAAACTGCAGTACTCATGACCCTTCATCAATCTCCATGGAAGCAACAGAAATGTAGCTTTCTAACATGCCTTATCTCATTACACACCTGAAGATAAGTGTCTCCCATAGCTAAAAAATGGCACTTAATGCCATATGCATGTAAAAAAATATAACAACTGTGGCCTGCTTTCATCAGACAAAAAAAATTTTGTATTAGAAGAGAGAGGCAGGAAGCCTCATACTTCATCGTAAGAAATTGATGGGTATGTGTTTCCATATTTAAAAGTCAGTTATGTTGCCAGTGATCCCAAAAAGAGCAGGACACTGCCTTTTTCCTGTTTTTTTTTTTCCCTTAATCATGTTTCATTCAGTGGTACCTGTTAATGGGTTATAGCAGTCAATAATGACTTTATACAGCCAGGAAACTGACATCAACTTTTTGGTAGAAGACAATGAGATCAGTGGCTGAGCAATTAACCCATTTAAAGTTTCATTGTTTTACTGGGTCACGATAGCAACTTGTAGCAACCTTCCAGCACCAAGAAAAGGAGGGTCCTTGTGGCAAAGCAATGCATTTAGAGTAGGTAAATCCATTGAGATGAAAGACTTTCAACATAACATGTTCCTGCAGATGAAAAGATGGCTATTTCTTTTTGGCTGAATATTCTTGGCAGCTTGTTACGGAGATCTAGATTACAATTCACAAGGACAACTCTGAGAAGACTTTGAGTGTGGAGAGAAATAGTATTTTTCTGAGCTTAAGCAAGGGATACCTTTTTTATTATTATAAAACTAGCTTAATTAATATGTATTAAAATAATCTTTTACCATAGATGTGTACAGTTCCAAAGCACTGTTTTGCATTTTAAGTACTAGTTACAAGAGGGAAAGGTTGCAAGGCTCAGAACTGCAAATTTATTTAAGTACCTAGAAATTCAGCTTGGAACTTCATGTGGCTTTTAAAAGTATGCTCAATTTGGAAAAAAAAAACCCAAACCAAAACAATGAACCCAAAACAAAAACCTTACAGGAATCTTTGGGTGTGAAGATGGTACCTTTAAAAATCTGGTCCTTTGGAGTCATTGGCAAGCAATAGAACTGATCCTACTAATGTGGTGGGGGTAAGGGGTGGTCATTCTGTCTAGTTTTAGAAACCTATGATTGCAGATGACAGACAACAGAAGGACCCTTTCCTCCTCAATAATTGTAATGACAATCTAGGTCACTGTCTTAGGTACAAACACATCTGTCAGAGGTGTCCGGAGGAAATCTCTGAGTGCCTGTATCCACCTCTGCACCATAGCTATGGGAGCTCCCATAAACATACCAGGACTATCTTAGTTTAAAGAAGTCTGTCTACGCTTATGTGTGCAGCCAGTAAGTATAGGCAGCGAAGCCTGAAGAGAAGCTTGCACCAAGCTCCATGTTACTGCAAGGATGTGAACTAACTACCTGAAATCTTCTGAGTCTTTTAGTCATCTTGAAAATTTTATCTAGTTCAAACTGTGTCATCATTAATTAGTGTTTTGGGTCTGCATGGGTAGAATGCAGTCATGCTTTGTAAATTATAAATTGTATAACCATGCAAGCCTGAAAGACATAAAAGGAGAATGAGGCCCTGGACACTTGTCCTCCTCCAGCTGCAGATACACAGGCTGAACAGGTGCATGCTCCTGCAGATTCGGACCCCTCAGATCTCTTTGATGGAACATTTGGCTGTGTCAGCCAAAATAAACCAGCTCAGCAAAGACCAGTTCTTCGGTATGGGCTCATTCTGAGTGGCAGGGGATGAGAGAGTGCACACATGAACTGTGCTTATCCCTCAGATCTGAGAGGGAAGTGGCAGCCTGTTCAGGCAGACCTTTTTCACACTAGTGCTACAGAAACGGTTGGACTTGATGATCTTAAAGGTCTTTTCCAACCATGAAATTCTGTGATTCTGTGATGCTTCATTGTATCATCGCTGTGCTAAGAAAAGAAGCAATAAGCACAGTGTTTTCCTTTTTAAGAAATATTATGTATTATGCTCACATCTTTCTGAACAGAAAGTAGTATATATATATATATATATGTATATAAAGTGTAAGGAAAATATTTCAAATGTTTTAATATATACAAGATAACTTGTATTTTTATAGAAAAGCCTTATATGGCAACAAGGGAGCAGTTATTTGTTGGCCTTGTCCCTGATGATCAACGTTTAAAACAGAATGATGAATTTATGCTTTGCTCGTACACATGCCCAGTTACAAAAGACTTGCATGCTTTTGCCTGAATTATTATAACAGTTCCAGGTTTATGTGCTGCTACCCAGTATCCCTTTATTATCTGTCCCTAACATTCAATCTTTTAAAATTAGTTATGCAGAAGAACTTTTTCCTGTCTCTAGCGCCAGGTGGGGCTATTCCACCTCACTTGCTCATGGAGAGAAAAGGATGTGCAAACCTATGTCACAGAGGCTGCCAACCCAGCCTTCCTCACAGATGCACTGCCAAGGCTTGGCACAGCTGCCGTGCAAACACCCAGGGAAAGGAACACACTGATTACAAAGAGCACCCTGCCAACCAGGCCGACACCTGAAAGAGATAAAAGACAGACAGAGGCATAGTTTATTTTTAATAAACATAATTACATGGATGTTCCCCTTTTTGAGGCACAATTAATAAACTTTTGGATACAAAATTGTACTATGCAGCCCATTTGAACAAAAAGATACCATCGATGCTTCTGGGATACTAGAACCAGTTTATGTGAAGAAAAACTTTTCAGTCAGTAAGGAAAAGACCTGTTAACCTATGTACAGACTATTTTACTGGAAAAAGTAGGGTAAAAAGGCACCTAGACATCTATGCTCATGATTCCAGCTACTGTATCCTAATAGAGTGTTTTTGCATTACAGTTGCATATTTTCTGAGGGCAAATCATTTCAGCTTCTATTTCACCATGACTATGAATTACTGAAGCTGTCCATTCCTGTGCTAATAGCCTTATCTGACAGGTCTTACCTGCATTCACTGGGAAATTCACAAAATCCATTCTCTGGATGGCAGCCAGCTTTACAGTTCACGCCTGAAAGAAAAAATGTATAATATCAAACCAGAAAAACTTGCAATAAGGGAAAAAAAAAGTAGTATGTCACATACGCATTACAGATGTTTTAAAAGAACCCAGATGGCATGATGTTCTGGGGGTTTTTTCTTCAAACACATGTTTTTGCATATAAATTTTTAAATTAACTTAGTCTGGAGCATGTTGCACAGTGTTCATATAGGCTAAGCGAAATGTCAAAGAATTAACCACAAGATAATACAAAGTCACTTTAGCGTATGCGAAGTGTCTCTAGTATCACTACACACTACTTTAAAAAGGAAATTTCAGAAGGGATCCATGTCTGTCATTTCACAACATGCCACTCCATCTGCATTGCTTTAGGACTCCTTGAAACACCAAAGCACCTTTCGTCAGAAAAAAAAAAAATCACCATTTAAACCAACTTACAGTGTCAGTGTTGAGTCCATTCCAACCCTACGTCGGATGAAGGAAAAGTAACCACCATTTTCATTAAATCATGCATGAATAATCTAAGTTGAGGAGAAGAGGTCTCAGTCACATTTTTGTTTGTTTGTTTGTTTGTTTGGAGTATTTGCATCAAGCACACCAAGCAATGCTCCCCCGAAATGTCACCGTTACCCACTGTCAACCCACGCAACCGGCACCAGACATGCGCTCCGTCGGACGCAAAGGAGAAGCCTCCTGACCCCCACCGGCACCTTCGGCTGGAGCCAGTGCTGGGGGAGGCTTTGCCCTCGGGGGGCTGCGGGAGGGCTGCCGCTCCGCTTTCCTTCCGGCCCCGTCAAACTCCGAAAACTTTCCCAACTCGCCTCCCCTCGCAGCGCCGGTCCCCGCGGCAGACGCCGGGGGTTCGCTACTCGCTACCCTCCCGCCGCCCAGCTCCAGCTCTCCCCGCGACCGGCGTTACCTGGGGCTGCGGGGAGGACGAGGGGCAGCAGGCAGCAGCAGCCGATGAGCCCGGCGGCGCGCAGCCCCATGGCCGGGGCCGCTCCGCGCAGCCCCGCGGGGAGCTCGGCGGAGGGCGCGCAGCTTCCTCACCGGGCGGCGGCGGCCGGGAAGGCGGCACCCCCCTCCCGCAGCGCCGTCAGGCTCCGGAGCGACGGGGCGGGAGGAGGGAGGGACGGGAGAGAGGGGAGGGCTGCCCGCCTCCCACCGGCCCTCCTGCCCTGCAATTGCGGGCTGGAGACCTGCTTGCGGGGCGACGTAGCCCCTGCCTAATTCTGCCGCTCCGAGTCCGCTCTCCTGCGCGGGGGCGGAGGGAGAAGCCAAGCACCTTGCGCACCCCGGTTTGCGCGGTCGCGAGCAAGGGGAGGAAATCTGGAAGGGCGCGGGAGAAGGATAGTCTAGTGGGGATGTGTTAAGCACGCCTCTTACCTCGTTAAATATACGTCGCCTATCCACAAAGAGACAACTTGGGGCTTTTCTTCAGAAATCTGAAGATTTCTCTCCTTAGGCATTCATGTCAGAGCTCCAACTTTCTCAGGGAAAACCCGAGCAAAAGCAAGGAAAGTAAAACATTCTATGTTTCTGAGGCTAAAGAGTTAAAAAAATAATCCCAAACCAAGCAAAATTACCTCAAACTCTACCTTTAGTAGCTTTTCATAAACATTATGAACATTAAACAAGAAACATTACTTCCACCAAAAGGCAATTTAAATACTGCATTTTAGTATGTGACTATTACCTCCTCTTTTCTAACTTTTTATTCTTTCTTTGAGTTGTCCCTTATGGAAATAGACTGGTTATTTTGTATTCTTCGCATTCTTTCTTGTTCCTTGTTTTCCTCTTTTAAGGGAGCTACGTCTGAGTTTTAGGATTCCTAAGGGACCTGTTTTCTTCTGCTTGCTGATGTAGCGCTTTCTTCCCCCAGACTTCATTTACCGATTTGTCGGCATTTATGGGACTAGAGATCCCTATAATATGGTAAGAACACTATACAGTCATCTGCTTTCTCTCTAGAATTACAATGGGCTAATTGAAGATTACCTGCCTGAAAATATACACACTGGAAAGCACGCATTAGCTTCAGATAGCCCATTTACCGGTACTTGGAGACAACGGTGTCACTTAGGTTGATAAAATTTGCTTCTACTAATGCTGACTTTCAGTTTTCACCAAGAATGGAGGAAGTGAAGGCCAGAGAAAAGAGCAGAGGATGCTTAAAAGACGACGATTAGGAGTAAGGTGTGAGAAGCAGGCATTGCTTTTTCAAAGTTCTCCAAAAGTTTTGGTGTCCAAGATAAACTGTGCGTATCTGACTCCACAGCACAGATTGCCTTCATGCCTTTTCTGCCTGCCTTCTTCTCCTTTACTCCTGAAACATTATCTGCTGTTTAGGAAAGGTTACTTGGCATCACAGCCTTCGCTGGAGCTCGCCAAACCAAGCCTTCCTAGGGTATGGTGAATGACGCTCTAGAGAAGTGAAAATGTGGACCGGAAATGGCTGCTTAATCCCTTCCTCTGATCTGAGAACCTGTGATTTTCTAGCAACTCTTTGTTAGTCAGTTCACTTTGCTTTTATTCTGACTTTCTAAGTTACTTGTTTACAACCAGGCTGTTGTAGGTCCAGGGCTGCTTATTCCCCCTTTAGGTCCTAAATTCTCTGCTGGCTGATGTAAACCCTTCTTTTGTTAAATCTTTGCTTTTTTTTGACCAGAAAATAACTTGCCTAGTTACAAAGCCTAAAAATGTTCAATGCTTTCAGATATTCCTATAGTAGCCTGACCAACTGGCCAAAGGAAGGCTTTCATCTCTCTGCCTTCTAACCGAGACAGCTGGCAGAAATTTCTCCTTGTATTCTTTTTTATTCAGACCTTAAAAGTAGAGAGTTTGTAAAATTCAGATTTTAGCTGTACACTCATCACTACCGAATTATCTCATCTAATTTGCATTGTAAATATATACTCTGACTTTTGATGACACATGTCTTCTGTTTTCTGAATTAACTACTGAATGTCAGTTGTATTGTCCAAAACTGATAACTTATGAAAAAATCATTAGGAAAACCTTCTTTTCAAAATCCTATATATGATATGTGATAATCAGCATTGCAAAATTCAATTTTTGTACTCTCCTTTTCTTACTTGTTTTTAAGGCTTTTTCTTTTTTTTTCTCTTTGTATATATACACTGCTAGGCAAAAATAATCTATTCTTTTAGAGCAAGTCTACTTTTTACCCTTCTGTGTCAGGGCTGCCTCTCGGATTGCTGAAATTAGGACAAATCTCCATTTTTCCATCTTTTCTACTTCCTTCTTAGCCATCTAAACAAAACCTGCTAATTTTATTTCTAAGATGTCAGAATCCTATTTGTTTGAGTGGAGTCTATCCAACATAACCAGAATCTGCTGGAACAGAATTTGCCTGGATACTAATCCAAAAATAATTTCAAAACAGAAACCCCAGTGTTCTGTAAATCTGGACTAATTCTCTTCTGTCCCCTTCTTCAACCCGAGCAAACCAAACTGCAAATCATTTTACTTAGTTTGCTTGCTGCCAAAACCACTCTGATCCAAATCTCCATAGTCTTCACAATAGTCCTTGAAAATGACAATAACTGCAGATCTTAGTGATTTCTACTTAAAATAGCTTTTTTTTTTTGAGTTCTTCACATTAGAAATAGGAGAGTAAAGAACCTCATGTAATCATTGACTATGTATGGAGATTACTCAAGGTGTTACATTCAAGGTGTTACATTCAAGGTCTGACTGCTTCACTTGAACATATCAGAGCCCTGATTACAGATTGAGCAGTGTTGGTTTAGTGAGCTCCTAACAGTCCATCATTCATTCTTGAGACCTTGGGAGATTTACTTTGGAACTTGTTACACGAGTCAGGGGCATCACACTCGTTGCAATCACTGAATGCAGAGACAAGTCTTATTGGATCCTTTTCCAGAAACTGAGATATTGTTATTTCATGTTTTCCAAGAAAATGGTACACAAAAGTCCTGCATTCTTAGACAGGAATAATGAACGTGTTCAGGGACTGAGCTACGGGAAAAAGCACTCTGAGATTGAGAATTTAACCTTGATAAGAACTTCCTTTTTTACATTGAATGTAGAAACAGAACACTTCAACCTCCTGGTCAGCAGCATGCAAACAACTTTGCAAAGTCTTGAAATCCAGAGGCAGTGAAGAAGTCCTGAAGTTTGGTCCTGGACAGGAGCACTCATACTCCCAAGTGCCTGTTTACCTACTAATACCTTCCAATTCAACCAAATTTTTACTTCATTATTGCAGGAATCTGGAGATGGAGAATCTTTACCAGTGACAAGAAACATAAAGCAAATCATCAGTGTAATAGCTTCTAAAGGTCCCTGCAAACTCCTTGTAGCTAAAATCTGAGACTAACTGTAGAATCCCATAGAAATAATAATCTGAGACCCCACATGAGAAGGAGAGATAACTGATTCATTTGGGCAATCCTTAAGCATATCACAGAGATAAAGAAAAAAAAATCAATTAAAGAGGAGTCTCATATTGCTGGCAAAACAGCAATACTTTGCAAATGAGAGTATCAGAAAACTTAATGTTACTGGTGGAGAAGTTTATCCCTTAAAGGAATCTTATCATTCATGGATATACATAGGCACAAAGTTTTAGGATATGATAACTGGTTTTAGGAGTTTCTATTCCATACTGTACTCTGTGAGTACCGTTGTCCACTATAAAAATGCTCATCCGACATCACTAATGCAGCTGGAGCCTGACGGAACTATTTATACTCTGCATGTTAGGCTGTCCCATCCTCATGTGTGGCTGGTGGAGTCAGACTAAGCCAGTCTACGAGCTTGTTGGGGTTGAGCAGAACATCCTTTCTCTCCTTTTCTCCTAAGCTTGTTGCCGTGTCCCAGCTGCAAAGATGCACACATGCCACCTTTACCTTCAGTACCTCTAGCTCTTCAGTGACCTGATTCAGTACACTGTGCTGGCAGATGACTGACAGGAAAAACATGGAATTAATTCTGCTGTTATCACACCCACTTCAAGAACATGTTCCTGCCCTCACAAAAGGTGACAGGTGAATGTCAGTACACTTCAG
The DNA here is from genome assembly GCA_020800305.1 of Porphyrio hochstetteri. Taxonomy (NCBI): domain Eukaryota; kingdom Metazoa; phylum Chordata; class Aves; order Gruiformes; family Rallidae; genus Porphyrio; species Porphyrio hochstetteri. The sequence continues at coordinate 58,745,567 of CM036908.1, read as the reverse complement.
TGGGGAGAGAGATGTAGTGTCCAGTACCTTTGGTATCAGGGCATATAAACGAGAAAGTTTTTCTGCACAGATTTCACTACACACAGAATTATCAGCTATCAACAGTTAGCTAGAGATTGCCAACATATTTTTTTTAATCACAGTAGTTTTTTCCTGTTGGAACAGGAGCCAGAGTGTGCAGAGCTAAAAAATATGACAATAATTTACAGGAGTTAAAGCCAGACCCATTCCCTTGCCTAACACTGAAAATCCTCATAACCTCCCTCAAACTACTGACAAAGCTCTAGCTCTATGCTATCTATCACCCAATTACTATAGCACAGAGAATTCCGCCATCTGTTTTAGAAAATACACTACATAAAATCTTGGCCACTCTGAAGACTGAGGCAAAACTTTCATCACTAGGGCAGCTTTACATTGACTGTAACAATCTTGATCAGAAAAATGAATGCAATTTCCCCCTTTGTCAATGTTAGAAAAGTCAGAGATTTTGCCATCCCTGAGATCGTAGTCTAGCAATTCTTTGATATTGTAAAGAAAAAGCCCTAAATGTAGAAAGCTGAAATATTCAGGAAGGTTCTACATTCAAAGTTATTCCATTGATAGTTGCATGCACCTAGCAATTAAAATACAGTATTGAGAAACTGCTACATGAAAAGCAAATCAAGACAACCTCATTCTTCCAGTAGATTTTTTCCATCCTGCTATTCACAGCACAAAAAATGAGAAACTCAAGGAGACATACATGTAGCACAGGCATAAAGTAAAATCAGATATATTCAGGAAATAAGATTCTGTCGCTAATGCAAACATAAATGAGATATTCTATGAAGCCATTACAAAAAGAATACATATGTATTTAAAGAAATCTAAGCAAAGATTTTTTTTCAAAGATCTGGGAGGGTATCACCATCATTTTATATAGTACTGGGCTGTCTGTCCTTGAAATATAGAATAATGTAGACAGGTTCATTGAAAGGCAGTGTGAGAATTGTGGAAGGAGTATTTTTAGTCTAAAGAGAGGGAAATGCTAAAAGATAAATCCATCATAATGTGTGAAAACAGGAAAGACAGAAGTGCAAAAATTTGTAGTGGGTAGAAGTAATGGCCAGAACTTCAGTTGGAGGAAAGATTAAGTTAGCCTGGATACGTAGACATTTTCTTTAACACTGAAGCTGATCAGATCGTATGACAGTTTGTCATGAGAGCAGAGGCAAAACAGATGCCTTTAAGGAAAGGTTAAATACATTTATGGGATGACTAATAGAAAACCATCATTACTTGAAGAAGGTATTTTGATTAGATTATCCAAGATGTCCTATTCAAAGCCACCACTTATGGTCCTGCACTATCTTTCAGAGAGGAAAACATTCCTTAGCAAACATGTTTAAAAAGCCTGAATCCTAGGAATTTTTTAAAAGGTGCTTGACAGTCTGACACATGCTAACAGTAGCCAGGAAGTTTGTATCATAATATGTCCAACATATCCAGCACAGTTCACCTGCTTGGAGAGAAAGACAATGTTCAGTTTGTAATTCATACCAACTTACAATGTTTTATTTTCCTGCAATGTGAAAGATTTGGTGCAGTGAATATGCACCTATTCTTAATAGTTAGCTAGTAAACAACATTTTTGTCACCTTGTTAGTGATATTCCAATTTAAAAAGTACTTTAAAGTCCTTTCCTGAGGCTAGAAAAGTAATTTTACTCCCTATATAAAATATAACTAGATCTGAGACTTCATTTCAGGGCAGGGGCTGCCTCTGTGTATATAGGAGAGAAAGTAAGGGAGGGAGAAACAGTCTCTCTATTAAGGCACTATGTTTTTATCCTTTTCTGGATGAAGAGAATAAATTATTCTGTCTTCTGGCTGAAAGGTATATTCATAAAGAAAAATGGACAGTTTGCAGTGAGACAGACTATATCAAAATGAACAGCTTAATTTTAATCACATGTAGTTTGAAACAATGGTGAGTCATTAAAGATTAAATGCCTGAGAGAAGGGAAATGCCACATCAAACCACTGTTCAAGGGTTTTGGAAATTTGTCTGCATATGGTTAATCCATAAAGAGTAAGCATTGTCATATATTTCCAAGTGTGTTTAGAATATACTTATATATGATCTTTATAGTATATGATATCTATATGTGGATAGTGAACAGGGAAGCAAACTGATACAGGGCAATTATATAACAGAAAGCAATAAATGCATGAAGAAACCTCTTTTATAAATACTGTTTATCAGTACCAAAAAAAAGTACTCTGACAATTTACAAAACTTTACACTCTGAAATCTCTAGCATCTTCTGATACTAACAGTTTCAACCTAAATGCAGATCCTTAGAGAAGCCCACTGTTTTTAAAGCTTTGAACTGGCCATGATGGAGGTTTTAGGTGCTTGCAGTAGCAGAGGGAGAAGTTGGTGTTTAGCAAAAAGCAAATGAAAAACAATCCACATGCCTTTCAAGACTCATTACTGTTGTCAGAATTCTAGTTGCTATTCAATCTTTGATTTTGTCTAAATCTCAGCTGGATTTTTTTGCTAACTACGGAAGCAAGCTGTTATTTTCACTCAGTGCTTTCTCTGGTTTTGTGTCATTTTAAAGGAAAGATACTGCAGTTACTTCCGTTGTATACAGCTCCTAACAGTTCCGTTGCTATTTATGCACACCACATATGGGTATTTATTGTCTGCTGTTTCCCATTGCATGCAAAGTTTCCGGTGTTTTTAATTTGTCTTCTGACAAAGAAACCAGAACTTTCCTCTATTCACTTTGGTAAGGAGGGTTTTTTTGATTTCTTTTTTTTTGGTTTTGAGTTTTTTCTTTGGGTGTTGTTTTTTGTTTGGTTTTTTGGGGGGGGCGGTGGGTGATACAGAGGTTTATTGCTCAAATTACTTTCTATTTATATACCTCTAGCAATGCTAGAAATGAGATTAGCTTACCTATGTCATAGTTGCAGCTCACCATTTCTTTCTTGTTTCCCCCCAACTCTCATTATAAACATCACTATGCTGTACAATTCTTTCCTTTTCCATACAGTTTCTAATTAGTTTCTCTGCTGCTATTGTTTTAATGTACCATCTTATCATTATGGTTTTCATCGCTCTTTTTAATGATAATGTTAAACTATAAAATGAAACCTAAACTAAGCTCTCTTGCCTTATGATGTTTACCTTCCATTTTGTCTAGGTCAATTTAATCTTTATTTTGTTACAGTATATTATATAGCCATCAGTCAAAAAATATCAGTTTTGTTGAAATTTCTGCTGTTCTCTATCAAAGAATTTTTACCTGCTGGGGAAGGGACACATGGAGAAATGGCCTCAAGAGTATTGTTCTAATTGTAAATGTAAGAATAAGATTTTATAGCCGTTGGTGCCATAAAAATAATTATTTGAGATATAAAAAGAGCCCAAACCAGAAGAAATATCTGATGGAAATAATAAAGCTGAGCATGCCAGAAGCCGTCCTGTATGCCATAGCCAGAAGCTCTTTTTCTCAGTCTAGCACTGAGGACAAGAAAAGGAAAGATGGCAAAATATCAACCCTTTATACAGATGTAATACTGAAAAAGTAATTTTCACAAAGATATGTAGCTTATATTCTTTGGTTTAGTTTGTGTCTCAGCTCTGTGTTTCCCAGGAAATCTTTCTTATTTCTAGCCTTATCTTGAAATGGAAGAATTTACCACTGAAGGACAAATGTTCAGTATTGGCACCACAATAATATACTTAAAATTGTTAATGCTGGTAGATATGTGCAGTCAGGAAGCCTGAATTCTCACAAAACAAAAAGCACAACTCTCTTGCCTTGTAATTCCTCTCAGTCCTAAGTTATTCTTTAACTTTGGAACGACGATTTTCAGTGAAAGATTTCCAATGAAACAAATGAACTACTTCAGTAAGCTGATCCATTACCTAATACATATTAATGTAGAATGCTCAGTGATAGGAATGGTTTTATACAGGAGGTTTTGAGGTTAAAATTGGAAATTAATTAAGCAGGTATGTCATTACTGTTTTGCCTGAAACACCTCCATTCCTTAGTGGTAGAGATGATGGAGGTGGCTAAGACAAGACTGAATTAGCCTTGATTTGGTTTTTCCCTGGATCAGATATAACTCATAAGATTTTTGCATATCAAATAAAGACAAATAACCTAACATGCAGGAATGAGTTTTTTCACTCACTGCAGAATATGCTGAGATCCTGCTTTTGCACTAGTTTGTTGTTGGCTCCGTTTCACAGAGAGAAAAGCTGAGGCACAGGGGAGGAAAGTAGCTAGTTTAAACTCCCACAGCACACTTGGCAAAGTCAGGTATGCATGGTCAGCTCACTCAATTTTCAGTTTCCCAAACTAATATGGTGTGGATCTTCTGCTGGAAGGTCTGTGTGCTTTTGTTCCTGAAATAGTAATTTTTTCCTGTTTGTCTTTTTCACTGCTACCATGAATTATGGTAGCTATAAACTGATCACATTTTTAAGTGTTTTATAGATTAATTAAATATTTCATCTATGTATTGTTTGCCAATATTAAAAATGGTCACGAGTGTGATATTTATTTTCCTGGTGCAACAATGCTTAGGTATTTCATTCAAAAGTATGATTTTCCCACTATTTCCTTCCCATCTTCAAACATGAATGCTTTATAAATCTTTTAAGTCACAATCTCTTGCATAATGCAGTAACACTGAATAAGCTAGTTTCTGATTTAGAAATGTTCACCATTACTAACGTCTAGATTTTGATCTATTCTCCCATTTTATTATACCTTAGTAAATTTAATTTTTTAGATAATAATATAAATGATTATTATAGTCAACAATAGGACTTTGGGAACTGGAAACAGAACGAAGAATCTATCATATATTGCCTGATCACTGGCTTGCATTTTGCTTACTATAGGTAAAAGCCTACAGTGACAAGGAGAATAAATAGCTATCCCTTCAACTGCAGCTCTGGAAAGCAGTGGCAAACACTTCTGATATGAAAGATACGATAATGTTCTCAATTATGTTTGCCTAGATGCAGAAAAATATAAAGTTTTTGCTGATATGACCAATATATTTTGTTATTATTTAATTTGCTTGTGTCTTGTTTATGTGGCTGTGTCTTCCACACACTGTGTCTTGACCTCCTTAGGTCAAGGGGTGCCTTTTTATACTGCTTTTCTAAAATACCTGTCTCCTTGATGGGCTGCTAGTGATTTTGACAATAATGTGATTTTTGTGTTGCATTAAACATCTCACACCTGCTCTCAGGACTATTATCTGACTGCACATGACACTATATATATTTATGTAGAAAGATACACTCTTAGTCAGAAAGAATGTGAAAGAATACAAAAATGAAAGTAGAACACAGACTAGGTTACAATCACACCCACATAACATGATCACACTGACCTAGAAAAGAACACACTAAGCTAATGGCTTTGAACAATGAGGTTTTCATATTGGTTCAATGTTTGTTTGTTTCTGTCACAGTAATTATGAATGTATAAAACCTACATAATGTTATATTATTATACTATATCACACAATCCCAGAACAGTCAGGGTTGGAAGGCACCTCTGGAGATCATCTAGCCCAACCCTCTGCCAAAGCAGGATCACATAGAGCAGATTGCACAGGATTGCATCCAGGTGGGTTTTGGATATCTCCAGAGGAGGAGATTCCACATCTCTGGGAAGCCTGTCCCAGTGCTCTGACACCCTCAGACAGAACTCTCTGCATTCCAGTTTGTGCCTGTTTACCCTTGCCCTGTCACTGGGCACCAGTGAGAAGGGTCTGGCCTCATGCTCTAGACACCTACCCTTTAGATGTTTATAAATGTTGTTCACTACCATCTCAGTCATCTCCAGGCTAAAGATCCCCAGGTCTCTCAGCCTTTCCTCATGTGAGACATCATATCTGTAGTCCTCTACTGGACCCTTTCCAGTAGTCTTTCTTGAACTGGGGAGTCTGGAACTGGACACAGTACTACAGATGTGACCTCTCCAGGGCAGAGCAGAGAAGAGGGGTGACCTGCTGGCCACACTTTTCTTAATGCACCCCAGGATATCATTGGCCTTCTTGTCCACGAGGGTACAATGCTGGCTGATGGAAGGCTTGTTGTCCACCAGGACTCCCAGGCCCTTCTCTGCGGTGCCGCTTCCCAGCAGGTCAAGCCCTAACCTGTACTGGTGCCTGGGGTTATTCATCCCCAGGTGCAGGACCTGATACTATCCATGTTGAATTTCATTAGGTTCCTCTCTGTCCAACTCTGCAGCCAGTTCAGGTCTCTCCGAATGACAATGCAGCCACTCCTCCCAGCTTCATATCCTCAGCAAACTTGCTGAGATCATACTCTATCCCTTCATCCAGGTCACTGATGAATATGTTGAACAAGACTGGACGCGGTACTGACCCCTGGGGCACACTACTGGCTAATGGCCTCTAACGACTCTCTGTGCCTCTTATCTCAACCCTCTGGGCTCTGCCATTCAGCCTGTTCTTGGTGCACCTCTCTGACCACTCATTTGACCCATACCTTCAAAGCTTACCTATAAGGATGTTACAGGAGATGGTGTCAAAAGCCTTGCTGATGTCAAGGTAGACAACATCCATGGCTCCCCGCTCATCTACCCAGCCAATCATGCCATCATTGAAGGCTATCAAATCGGTCAAGCATGATTTCCCATTGGTTAATCCATGTTGAACCAATATATTATTATATAATTGTTGAGCCTGAAAAGTCAAGCCCTCAGTAGATAGGAAATGTAAGAATTAAGATGTGTATGCAAACTAAATTTGGCTTTTTGTGATTATGCTTTCTAATTCCATCTGTAATCTCATCATTACATACTGTGTTCTTCATGGCACATCTGCCTGATTGAGTACTCACCTTGTAAATATCTTTTCAGTACTTTGTTTACTCATGTGACTCTTGCACTTTTCAAAGCCTGTTCTAAAGACAGAACTATTGAACTTTCTCTGAGACTTTTCATGCTGTTCATATTAACATCCAACAGCTACACAAATAGAAATGAACATATTTTCAGAACACCTCTGTAACATAAGACAGAATTCATACATCCACTTTGTATCTGGAGGACTGAAGAACAAAAGAAATTATAATAATTTCTGCTTTTTTTGAGTTACCAACAGAAAACTTTTTTTTCAGTGCATTTAGCACATTAGACATTCAAAGCACATCCCTTGGAGACATGAAAAGCAATGGTGGAAGCACAACACCTTTTCAATTCAGGCTCACATGAGAGACCCAGATAATGAATAAAACATTATTAATTGCCACACATGAACAGTTTGGCTCTAGTGACTTGCCTAGCATTGTAGATGACATCATGGAGAGAGGCTGGGTATAAGATAATTAATTCTGTTGAAGCTTTAATGCAGAGAGCAAACTTTCTCTTCCCTCTGTACCCACCTTCTGACCTGTGGGCCTGCGAACTGTACACCTTTCACAGCAAAACTCTACCTTATTTTCACAACAGACTGTTCCATAAAACTGAGCCCCAATTCCTGCTGCAATAACAGTGCGTGACCTTTAAGTAAGCCTTCCACCATAAGGAAATCATATGAGCAGGTGAGAAAAGATTGGACAGAGAACTGCATTTCTCATGTTTTGAGAGAGCTTGGTGTTGGTTTAAAGGCAGTGTACACCTAATATTCTGCTTTTTTGGATGCTTTGTTTGTTTTTAAAACAGAAACAGGAGCAGGATATCCCATAGTGTGGCATCGTAATGCCATCTTCATTGTTCGCCTGCATGGTGGCAACAACAAGAGCCACTGCACAGAACGCTGCAGAGTGAGCTAGTGAAGTAGCTGCTGGCCATGGCAAATTTTCCATCTAAGTGGGCAGTGAGACCTTTTCTGAGGAGTTTTACACATATTTTCTGACAGAAGATTTGGAGTGTTTAATTCCATTCCAGGCATAACTCCTGCTGTTTCTCTATAGGATAAATCCCTACTCTCCATGTTTCCAGCATTTTCTCATTAGAGGATTTTATAGCTCTTGCTCTCATTCTCTCTTACCCTTTCTTGGATTTCTTACACCTGTCTTCCTTTGCAATCAGTCCCACTTTCTCCTTTCCTAGTCCTCAAGCAATCTGTCCTGCTCCTTTTCCTCTCACTGCACCACTGCTCTTCAGAGAGTTGAGCCATTTCATTTGTCATGTCTCCTTTCAATCCCCATAGCTGCCTCCTGTGCTTCCCTGTTCTCACCTAAGCAGTTCATCATCTGCAAAACTGCACCCAGTGTGTTTTCACTACAGGCTCACTCCCCACAATGCTCTTGCCTGTCCAGTCCCAGTTCTTCCCCAGTATCTGGGACTATCATAAAATCCATAACCCTTCTTGTCTCTTCTCATTTGCTCACACGTTAGATATGGTCTCTGAAAACAGCTAATCACTGGCTTTAAATCAAGTTCTTCCTACAGGAAAGGTAGGAGGGACTTTTTATCAGAGAGGGTAGATTTAGATTAAATATAAGAAAGAAATTCTTCCCCGTGAGGGTTGGTGAGGCCCTGGCACAGGCTGCCCCCCTCCCTGGCAGTGTTCAAGGCCAGGCTGGATGGGGCTTTGGGCAGCCTGGGCTTGTGGAGGGTCTCCTTGCCCATGGCAGAGGGTTGGAAATAATGATCTTGAAGGTCCCGTCCAACCCAAACTATTCTATTACTCTGCTCATCATTTTAAATTTATCTTCTTGTCTTGTAGTCTCGATCTTCCTCTTGACCCAGCTCCCATCTCAAGAGTCTGCTCACCTTTTTCTGACTACAGGCTCATCCTCCCCTTGGGGAACACTGCACTCCAGTCTCTGCCCTGCAGCATGCACAGCATAAGCAAATCCTGTTGGGGTCTTCTGTGGTAAACACTAGGAGTTCTCCGTTGAGATGTGCAAATGGCAATTTTTCAGGGGCTTCAATCTTATTTGTAAAAGAGCAAATATTCTTAACAAAACCCAGAATTATGCCTTGAAGGAAACTGCAGCATGTCCTGAAAAACTGCAAATCTCTGCTCTGTAGCATGAGGATAGGATAAAGAGTGGGAAATTTGTTTAAATTTCTTTAACTTTACCGTAATTTTGGCTCAGCTCCATTTCATCCCTGTCCTGAATCTTGGAAATGTTTTATTAATTTTGGCTGACCATAATGACATAAACTTCAATAAAATACCATCTTTAGGCAGATGTTTGGCACACACAACTCCATCTGGAATAGCTATAAAATAGATTAAGTTCTCATCTTTTCTGAAAACAAAAAATCATGATAGAAAGTATCTTGCAATGTGAAGGATCAGTGATGCTGAAACAGTCCTACCAGAAGCTATGGACGGTGTCAGGGTGGGTGTGAGCTAATTGTAGCACAGGAGTAGAGGTGAAGTGTCAGTGAAGGAATATTACAGAATAGACAAAAGAATGGGAATGAGAAAAGAAGGAAAGAATGGGAATGAGAAAAAACATGAAGGAGAACAGGACTGCAACAGCGAGGAAAGCACAGGGTGGAAGTCAGACGAAATCAGTGCTCAGCAGACACACTGCTTCACACTCCTCAGAGGATTCCTCATCCACTTGTCCCACTAAATCAGCACATCTCCCAGTTATTCTCCTACCATCATGTGTCTCAGATATTTCCACTGTAACGCCTTTGCTTTAGTAGTGTATTTCTCTCTATCACTCAATAATTTGTCAGAGAAGATCATCTCTGGCTCCTAGCAGTTGCTTTCACTCTAAAATCCTTTTTTTCACTCCCTGAGCTCAAGCTGAGAGACCTAAACATCTGCATGTCCCTGAGCAGGCACACCAGCCCAGTGCCTCCCCAAGAGGTACTGTGCCCAAGAGCAGATTAGGAAGGGAACTTGGCTTGGTCTCCCAGAAGCTCAAAGACACATTCACGCTCGTGCTGTGATTTCTCTTACACACTATGCAACAATGAAACTGAGCAGGAGTGGGATGACCCATTTGTTTGGTTGCCATGACAATGTGCTACCCAGCGCAGAATGCTGCTCTGAGTTGCCTTGCTGCTTGACTGCTGTGGGCCGATGATAGTCTAAAAAAAACCAAAGCAAGAGTCATCCATTGTCATTGCACTGCGTTGCACTGACCTCTGCAAGATGAGAGGTGCAGCTCATCTGAAGTGACAGAGGTCTGATGCTCCGAATATAGCATGCATTTGAAAGGAGGGTTGTTTTTTTTTTCCAACAGGAATTGGATGAATGAGATGGGGATTTATTTATTTGAAATTCCAAGAGAGGTCATTTCTAATGCTAGCATAGTGCTGCAAATAAAATACGTAAGGAAACCAACAATGGCTATAGAGGTAGGGGCAGAACTATATTCACTGCAGCAGGAAGAGAAGCATTTTCTCTGGAGTAGAAGCTGCTGACATGTCTAAGTGGGTATGCATAAGAAACGTGTAAGATAACCCTGAGGTCTCATTTAGAACAGCGAATAGACTGTTCTCCATCTGATGTAGATGACAGTAGGCAGTGCTTGCTCTCCCAACTACCTCTGCTGGTGCAGAAAGGAAAAATACTTTAGCACAAGCTTATTGTCCCCAGAGGTAACTTGGCTTTATTTCTTTAAAGAAATATTGGCTTCTGAAATACAGATCACCCGAGATCTTGCTTGGAAAGGCATTTGAGGCATTTTCCATACCCCCCACTTAAAGTTTCAGCATGCTAAGATAACTTATATAATAAATGTTGTGGTTTGCTATAGAAGTGTTTCTGATACTATTATTAATATTACTATTATTATTATTACTGCTGATGAGAATAATCATTTGTATTGCTGCAGAACTTAAGAATTCAAATCAAGAATCTTGCTCTAAGTGTACCAGACTCTGTATCTACTTGCCTGCTGTTGTTTAAACTTCTATACTAGTTTTTTTCAAATATCATGTCAGTGAGTAGCATATATATAATGTGTCCCCCTAGACAAGATGTAATTTCTTTTTGTTTTTTAGGAGATTTGGGGATACGTATCTGTTCCTGTCAAAGGGAGAGATGTGCTTTGCAAATCTATGTACCCTTGAAAAGAGCAGCTCTTAGCAACAGGCGATTTCCCTGCATAACAGTCTTGGAGTAGGTCTCCCCTCCCTCTGTGTGTTTGCTATTAAATGAACAAGTTTTTCTCCTTGGGATTTCTGCTTAAATTGGCTCAAAACCAATGTCAAAACAAAGTGTTGTGTAAGAATTCATATAAGAGATTAAACAATAAAGACTTGTACATGGGTTTCTCCCTAGTCTACATCATCATTTTTGCTCACTAGTGTTGCTTTTCTCTTCAAGAATGCTTTTAAGGAAATTCTTTCTCGAAGGAATTTTCTATTTTGAATATCATGGTGAATAGCAAAGACATAAAAGGGGTTTACCAAACACAGATGTTATAAGAAAAAATGGATAACTTTAACATGGTAATTGATTTTTTAGACAAGTGAAAGGGAAACGAAGCTATCTGGATATGAACACAGCAGTGTCACATCGGAATTTAGTTAAGTGGAAAAGTCGGGAATTAAAGTGCATGAACTATAATCTGGGTAAGGAGAGATGGCAATATGAAAAGTATAAAGTATCTGGCTGAATAGACAGATATTACAGGAGTTTTTTGGTATTTTTCCAGAGTAATATTGGCTTAATATTTTCATTAATGGTCTTGGAACAAATATAGAAATTTGCCAAGGAAACCCCTCATTGTTCTATATGGTCAAGATCTCATAAGATCTCCATAAAAGAAAAGACATAAGGAAATAAATAGATTAATAGGAGGTGAAACGAGATGAGTTAAATTAAATGGCATGCAAATTTGTGCATTTGTGGACTCAAATTTTAAAAGTCAGGGGCTCATCCATGAGCTCCTGAGGAGACTGAGGAGAAGGATCATACCACAGCCTAGCAGCAGATCTGGGACTGATTTCTGATGCTAGATAAACACTTTCTCAGAAAAACAATCCACAAATGAGCACTGCAAAATGTTGTTAATTTGAAGTGTCACTCCAAAACAAGAGTTTTCTGTGGAGAAGACAAAGCTAGCACAAAACCAGATTAGTTTAATCTGGCTGTTAATTATGAATGCTTATAAATGAGTAGTGAACAGCCTTTTAGAAGGAATATCAAGAGCAAATAAAACACACTTACTGTGGAGGGTTTCTTGATACTTTTATGAAGAGATCTTGTGGTGCAATTGGTGAAGGTGCTGGGTGACCCAGAATCTATTTTCCAGGCTTTTCTACAGTTCTTTTTCCTAGTATTGCCACATAAATTTAGCCTCTAGACATTCTCAGCACTTCTCTAATATCACCGGTACCAACATAGATTGTGCCTTTGACTTCTTCAGAGATGCATCCAGATAGACAGTGATGACATCTCCTGTTCTTTAGTAAAAAAGCCACTATTTTGAAATTGTTGGTGTTTGGTGGTCTCTATTCCTGTCATGTGATTTGCCTTACAGCCATAACCCTTTCTCTTGATAGCCTTGTCATGTGAAGAGTAATTAAACTTCTATTGCAGATCTTATGATTCAAGGAAACATCATGTCTATTCCCATTTTAAGACTTGCTTCTTTCTTGTCACTCTGGTAATTATTGGGTCCCTATAGTAGCACCTTCCAAGCATTTAGAAACAGAAAAGCTCTCACACGCTTTCCTTTTTAAGTCTGCTTGAGAAAACAATTAATTAATTTGTTTATGTCTGCATGTATAGGATGACTGAGGGTGGCTTGTGTATGTATAAATAAATGACTGGAGAAAAATGAAATCATTTAAATGAATGCTACATTTGGACACAAAAATTTTGAGACTCTCAGTTAATTTTGTTTCCAAGAACTGCTTCAAAAACATCACTTTGAGCTCACACATTCATAAGCCCCCGCATTTTATAGTTTCTAAGGGCAGCCATCATGAGAGGTCACTGCAGAGAAGAGATTTTCAGGCTTTTCCTCACAGAGGGTTTGGCCCTCTGGAAGATTAGTGCTACTAGTGCTGAGGTGGGTGCAGTCTGAATATTGTCCCTGTTACTACTGTATTCTAATTAAGTTTTTCAGTATTTTCTTGTTTCATGCAGTAAGCTTTCAGCCTCTCAAATGTGATACAGTTTTGGTGTATTCCTCTAAAGCAGTGAGACCTTCAAGCTTTTAAAACACTGCATAGATACCGAGCACAAACTAGACAGTAGGGTCTAATTTCCTGTGCGATTTCTTCTAATGAAAGTCCAGGTTCACACACCAAGACTTAGTAAGAGATGTTCTGTCTTGAGATTTACACTGGTGGGTGGAAGAATCTATGACAAGAAGCATACAATATCTGAAAAAGAACAGGTACTCAAGAGCATCAAACATATATTTACTTGTAAATTTGAAAACAAAAGCTGATGATTAACTAAACATAAACTGTTTTGCTAGAGTTGTTTTGGAAGCATTCTGTATTACTGCAGAAGTTATACACATTCCTGAAGATCCTTAGAAACATATTTTTTCTTCTGATCTGTGCAGATGCTGGGCTGTTGATGACTTCTGCCTGAGGAAGTTGGAAACCAAATTAGAACCTTTCATAGGATGTAGAGGAAAAATAGTGTTATAAAGGGACCTTAAATTAGCCAGTGTTCTGGGAAGGCTTTGCCTAGACCTTCTCCTACAGTGATCTCTCAAAGACTGAAAAGATAATCAACTCAAACAAACTAGTTGTTATTGTAATGTAGACTAAAACATTAGCTTTAAAACAGAGGAACCTAGTAATGACTGTCTAAGAAGGAACAGAAGTAGATAGATGTATATGTTTTTCATATGTCTAGAAATAAAAACAACAACAACACTGAAGAGCAACCAGCAAAAGTAATCAAAACTACTGTTGTGTTTTAACCCCAGCTGGCAGCTAAGCCCCACGTAGCCACTGCTCACTCTCTCTGGTGGGATGAGGAGAGAAACAAAGAGTAAAAGTGAAAAAGCTCCTCGGTTGAGATAAAGCAAAAGCTGCACATACAAACAAAGCCAACCCAGGAATTTATTCCCCAATTCCAATGGGCAGGCAGGTGTTCAGCCATCTCCAGGAAAGCAGGGCTCCATCACACCTAACTGTGACTTGGGAAGACAAATGCCATTGCTCCAAATGTCACCCCCTTCCTCTTTCTCCCCCAGCTCTATATGCTGAGCATGATGTCATATGGTGTGGGATATCCCTCTGGGCAGTTGGGGTCAGCCGTCCCTGCTGTGTCCCCTCCCAACACCTTGTACCCCCCAGCCTACTTGGTGGTGGGGTGGGGTGAGGAGCAGCTAAGGCCTTGGCTTTGTGTAAGCCCTGCTCAGCAGTGACTGGAACATCCCTGTGTCACCAGCATTGTTGGCAGCACAAATCCAAACCACAGTCCTGTGCCAGCTACTGTGAAGGAAATTAACTCTGTCCCAGCCAAAACCAGCACAACTACTACTAAGAAACAGAAAGCCTGACAGAAATTTGTAGGGTCCATTGATGATCAGGATATGGAAGACACTTTCAAAGAAGACACAGCAATCCCAGAGGTGGTACTTTTGTTGCATTAGTGATCACCATAGAAGAAACAAGCAATATTCCCATTGAAAAATCCTTCTTTCTTGGGGGACTCATCAGAAACTGAAGGGATGCTGAAGCAGTGCTGGAAGTCACTAAAAAATGAACACTCACATATCACCAGGACCAGAGTGTGTTCACTCATGAAATTCAAAAGAAGTCAAGGGTGAAATAGCTGAATTACTAATCACAGGGTATGCCCTCTGACTTAAATTGCATCTATACCTGAGTCCTCAGGAGTGACATTAAGATGTCTATTTTTAAAAAATGTTTCCAGAGCAGTTACAGGGCTATAAAGCCTAATAGTTATATACAGTAAATTAGTAGAAACTATAATAAAGAATGGAAGAAATGGGCAAGTGGTACATTTGATTTAACTGGCAAGAGTCAACCTGTTTTATCTGTGAGAATTCAACGTGGTTTTTGTAAGGGGAAGTTCTTATTTGTAAATCTTTTATAGTTCTTTCCAGAAGTCAATATAAGTAAGGATAAGGATCATGTGACTGATAAATCTTTAGATTTTAAAAATGTTTTTTATATGATCTCTCATTTTTACTGTGATAGCACCTGTGATTTAACATGGTTATACTAGTGTCATGTTATAGCCCAGATGATTCCTGCCCACTGTATTCTTGCAAGTACATTGTTGTTCGAGGGACAGGTTTCAGACAGCACAAAATACTTCTGAGTTGCAAAAATCCCCAAACAACCCCTCCTGGCCTTGCAATATTTATTTCCATAATATCAGAGTCCCAAATTTCTGCTCTCCATTCCTCTTAAAGTTTCTCAGTCCGTGCATGAGCTGCAGGGTCCCTGTTCTGAGCCAGAACTCTTGTGCCACAGAAACCCCAAATATATCCCTTGGGAAGGAAGAATCTTCCCCTTGTAGAGGGGTCCATCTTGCCAATTAGTCCCTTCAAGGAACATAACATAAAGAAAGAATAAGCGGCCAAAGAGAGCTTGTCCATCGCAGCTACGGACAAAAGTGAACATCCCTGCTGGCAAGCAACCTGATTAGGGGGAAGAGCTCTGGAAGCACCTGCTGCCAACTCATAAATGGAAGCATCCTTAGTTGGCTCAAAGCCATGCAGACCACTGAGATATCAACTGCCACACAACATCCTGGCATAACAGATGTGGTAGACAAAACAAGGAAAGAGACAATGTGATTTGTTCAGGGAGACAAAAGAGGGAAACTATGGCACACTGATCAAAAACTGAAGAATGTCCTTTAATAACCAGGATCAATTAAAAAGCTGTTCGTCTTACATACAAAGCCAGGTAGCTGGAGAATCTGGGAGGTGTAGGTGGGTTCCCTCTGTGGAATAGATCTTGTGGTGCCAAAGAATCTAGCCCTGTATGTCCCCAAAGGGAATCCACCAGATTTTCTGTCCCATTTGGATGCCTTTCTGACAGCTGAGAGGCAGCTGAGTTAAGATGACGTGAGCTGGATTGATATGTATTGCCTTCTCATTGTTGGAGTTTTAGTTATTTCCCTACTTCAGACATTTTCAGCTCTTCTCTTGCCATCCACAGTGTATCACTGCATCAACAAAACACACTAATTTTCATCATTCATCTCTTAAATGCACAGTAGTTTCATCAGAACATTAATGCATCAGGTACTGTAGGATCAAACATGTTTGTTCTCTGCAGTGGGCAATACAAGTGTCTTTCATTGTTTTGCAACTTTTATTTTACAGTTTTAGTTCTGTGCATTGATTTTTTATTATCTTGGATGTTTCCCAGTGTTTTTATCCTCAAAATGATTGAAGTCTCAATCCAGTACTAAGGTTAAAATAAAAATAGGTATGCTGGATCAGCCTGGATATTCACAGTGTCTGATACTATAAGAAACAGAGTAGACATTCCCATGTGGTTACACATCCCCTCTTATCTTCCAGCAATGGTGGCTTCCAGATTTCATGGGTGGTATAGCTGTGTCTCTTGATTTAACCCTACAGGCAGCTAAAACAACCACACAGCTAGTTTGGGTCAGCCCTCCCAGCCTCCTCCCAATTTCTTGGGTTCCCCCACCTTCTCCATGGCAGGACACTATGCGAAGCTGAAGAGCCCTTGACTGCTTGGCAACAACTATAAACATCAGGTGTTACCAACATTATTCTCATCCTAAATCCAAGACATAGCGCTGTACCAGCTGCTAGTAAGAAAATTAACTCTACCCCGGGCAAAACCAGGATGCTGCAGTATAGAATATGGAGGAAAAAACCATGCCATTCTACCTCCCCACATGCCAGAAAAACGTTTCACCTGCTAGCTGCTGTGTGAATGTCAGAGGCATGGCTTTAAGATATACAAGAGTAAAAAAATGGCTTAAAAACTGGGTGAGGTAGGTTGGTCGAGGAAAAGGTAACTGTCTGCTGGAAATACTTTGACCAGCGCTGAAAATCAAGCTATACATATCTGAAAATCAAGCTATACATGTTTATAAATGTATGCTATGACATTTAAGTGGGTTGTTCTGATTAATCTCTTTATGTGAAAAATTATCTCTACTTTCTCTTCTCTTTTACCTTAAAGACATGAAGAAAATATAGCTCTTAAGTGAATGGAAACTATTTCCTTCATATTTAGTGGAGGTTAGTTAATTTATACAACATGAGGATTTGGTTCCTGTTCTTTGCAATTAGGTAATGGACAGCTCCAAAGGAAAGGATGACCTAGAAACACAGGAAAACCTTAACCTTCAGCATAGAAAATTAAAGAATTTCAGATATCTACAGGAAAAACTGGAGGAAATGAAGTTCAGTGAATGCAAAGTTATGATGCATTATAATCTTGGAGAAAGTTCAGGAAAAGTAAACAGTCACTCCTGATTACAGCATAAGAATACATCAAAAACATTATCATACTTCTGTCCTAATGCAAAGCACTCTAAGAAATCAGAGTGGAATATGTTCTGATAAGCATAATTAAAGGAATAAATATTAAATATGCAACATTTATAAAGAGAAATATGCAAAGGATATGGTTGCTCACACTATTGGAGAGTGATATTTTAGGAGAAAAGTGTCTTATGAAAGGTCTGCAGAACCACCAAGCAGCCTCCTGGCCTTACTTTTGCAGAACATCAGAGAGGCAGCGTTCTCTAATGCAGCATTCAAGTGCCTATCAGCAGCACACTACAGAGTATGGCTTGTATCTGTCATATGGTTTCTGTCTTCTCTGATGACAAGGACAACTCATGTTATACGTCTGGGTTTTTCAAGTCATTTAGAGCTATACCTCTATCTTAGAGAAGGCATATAGACATTCTGTGTGTCTGGGGTTTCTAGTGGAAGGCAGTTTGTAAATGAGTTTCTGGATGAGTCCAATCTACATACAGCTGCTGCCCCATGGAAAAGACTTGCTTTCATTTGTTCTTAGGACAGGTTTCCTAGACAGAGCTCAGAAATAAGAATTCCCATCTAAACCAGCAGTTGAGTTGATGTTCTTCAAGGGGCACATAGAGTTCTTGAAGTACAAATGACTCAACAACTAATCTTACTCCAAAAATTAAAACATCTTTTGCTAAAAGATATGTCTTGGTGGTTATGTCAGTGAGCTTATGGTTTCATACTGGGCACATTTCTTTAATAGTCACCAAGTAGAGATTTGGGTACAAATACAAATTTCAATTAAAATAGAAAAATACTATTTAAGTAGAAAATTAATCCTGTTTTTTTATTGGAAGAATTCCTGTGTTCTGAAGCCAAAATCTAGTTATTCTCACTGGCTGCCTTTAAAAAGAAAAAAAAATATCCTTTTGTGTTTCTATGCACACAAAGCAGTCACTTAAAGGCAAAAGGAGAATAAAGAAAATGTTGCTTAATTTATACATCCTTGTGTGCTTGGTTAGCCACTGTGAAATACCATTTGGCTTTATTAGGAAGCTACAGGTATCGAACTGATTGGTACAATATCTCTATGAGAAATCGCTGCAAGTTGGGGAACACTTTCTATTTCACAGCAGGTCTGTCCTTTAATTTGAGTAACTGACATACTGTGGCTGGAGGAAGAAATAGTGAACTTTTGATTTCAGCCAGCTTTCCTGAGGTACAGGCAGATGAGCGTACAGATAAAGCAGGCAAAGAAAGGGAAAAGCTGTAATTGCAATGTGCTACAGGCTGGTTTCCGGCTGGCACTAAGCTCTGCCTTGCTCTGCTGAAGCAGGAGGCAAGCAAAAGCCAGCGTCACACCAGATGTCTACTCTCCCTGCAGTAGGGTGAGTAGAGGACCAGTTTGGCTACAGCACTGCTGCTGTCAAATCTTGGTTAGGCACCATTTCATCACATCAGGATCTGTGAGTTAGCCCTATCCTTTTCAGCCCTGACCTTCCCCTATCATCACCTAAGGGTGAATCTTCAAAGGCTCAAGAAAGCAACTGGATCTCTGCTGTGAGGACAACAAATCCAGATAGGAGA
The DNA here is from genome assembly GCA_020800305.1 of Porphyrio hochstetteri. Lineage (NCBI taxonomy): Eukaryota > Metazoa > Chordata > Aves > Gruiformes > Rallidae > Porphyrio > Porphyrio hochstetteri. The sequence continues at coordinate 58,726,601 of CM036908.1, read as the reverse complement.
AAGAGGAAAAGATCAGTCCTGCTTTGGGAACACCTCCCCATAGATGTTGGATGGATAAGGGTTGGTTTTCTTTATGTGGCATTGTAAATAGCTAATGGTTTATTATTCTCTTAAAAAAAAAAAAAAGAAAAAAAAAAGGACCTTCTGTGACATTTGGATGCTACAGAAACTCAATTCTTGGTTCTGTCTTTTAATAAATACACAATACGGCTGAGGAGAGGATATTGGCTCTCTTTCCTGAGGAAATCCAGCATACTCCTAACAATTCCTGTACATTGCCAAGCAAACATCAAAACTATATGGCCACAAATGTAATATCCTTCTTTCTATAAATGTAGACGTGACAAATAAGTAACCCTTTGAAACCAGAGATGGTTGAAATTTGCAACTGAAGTATTTTTGGTGGAAAAATGGGTTTCTACTAAGCAGAAATGTATGCTCTCAGAAACTTTCAATTTTCATTACAAAAATGAAAATGGCACAAAACTTTGAAATTCTTTTTCGCTTCCATGCTTCTTTATTTTTACAAAAGATCTAAATGATCTGCAATAATGCCTCTGTCTACAACTAACTTTGCAAAAGACACTTCTTATAAAGTGATAAAACAATTTATTTCATTCTATAGATACAAATAATTTCAATTCAATATGACAACAAATAATTTGTGACATCCAAGTCTGATATCATTATCTTACATCTGCAACAAACAATAGTTTAGGAGGAGCATGAGAAAATTATAACCCTCACTATAAATGTTAATTCTTATCCTTCTTACCATATGCACACGCTCCATGTGGAATTCCCTGGTGTTTTAAAATCCAATGTGCCTGGCCTACAGCTGGGATAATAGCTTTAGTTACATTTCCTATAATGATTTATTCAACCCTGTCTTCTCAAAACAATTATAAAAATTATAGAGTAAAAAAAAATCCCTTAAGGGGATGTAAAACAACATTATAGGTTTCATTAAATTTTACTGAAATGGGTGGACTGTTATAACTTCAAGACCTTGAGGTAAATTCAAGACCATGTTAAGAACTCGCTACAAAAAATAGTTTCCTCCACCATAAATGTAGGCCTTTTATTGCACACATGCGGTAGCATGTAAAGAGACACTGAGCTGGGTCTGGCACATTAACTACCACAGTAGGAATTGTTCCATGCCAATGCACTATGGTGCCAAAGCTGGTTGGTCTGTCATGAAGCCTCGTAAAGATTTTTGCTGTCAATTGGATTCAGGAGGCCCATGCTGAGCAAAAAAAGCCAGAGAGAAGGTTGCCACAAGACCTGGGTTTTAGTCTAAGCCATTCCTTTGAGAATGGCCAAGAACAAGAAAAATGCCACTTTTGGGGCTGAGTGCTGACTGAAAGAATTGTTGGAAAGTTAGCAAAGGAAATACTTATGTTAGTTTCAGCTGGGTCTAGAAACATCACTTTTCACATGCTTGCTGAAGTAGTGAGGAGGCAACAACTGACTCCATCACTATACTTTTTCTAAAAAATATCCCTCAATTATTCAACTTTAAACTACCCAGTTAGGATAGAGGAATAAATGTAAATATAATGATCAGAATTATAAGCAATGCTTATTGTATTTTTCGTTATAAAAGTTAGCAAATCCTTTTTTTCAGTACCGATTAGATGGTCTTGTAGAAGAGCTTTGAATAGAGAAAAGAAATTAACACTACGTAATGACAGCGAAGTCACATAGCGTCATACTACATCCTTTTGATGTTCCTAAACAAGAAAACTTTGTAAATAAGTTTGATAACCAACAACTGAAATACTAATTCCATGCATCCTTAGTGGGGGTTGCTGAGGATGGAAAAATGGAATTACTTTTTTAAGCTTAACAAATTATTTGCTTTGCAGAAAAACATGTTGTTGAAATTGGGTCCACACAGAGTTAGCAAACTTCTTTTATAATATCTCCTTATATTAAGTTTTGTGTTTAATACAGGCATAGAATTTTGCATGTATGCAACTTATTTCAGGATTTCCTGTTGCCCTCTCCTATGACCTGGAGCTACTTTGAGCTATATAGGAACTAAGGGAGGAAGAGTCCTAGTGGGGACAACTAATGTCAGGAAGGGAGGGAATGGAAGTACCTGATGGAGGCATTTCATTCCTTCTTTAGCCTATGACCTAACACATAGTTAAGTGAAGAAAGAACATCCGTAATAGTTCAACTGGGTTATGAAAAAAAAGAGAAACCTGTGCTGTATTTTTTACAAGGCCTGGCTGACCTTGAACATCAGTATTACTCACACACAGCTTCCCTAGAGTCAACTCCTTCGTCTTGGAGAGACCAGGCATCTGTAAGACAGATGTGACAACATCATGTTTTAGTTGTAGTTCAAGACCATGTTACAGCCTTTGCAGAAATCCATAGTTACAAGTATCTCCTTCCTTCTCTCTTCTGCTAGTCTGGGTTAGAGACTGGATTTAAGAGATCAGACCCCAAACCTGGGCTGCGCTGGGCCAATGGGGTGGTGGGAACTGATGCAGAATGCAAGGAGGGCACTAAAGGGTTACTGGGTCTTATGCTCACCTGCTGAACAGTATTTTTAATGGCAGGTTTTTAACAATAATAAAGAACAGTAATATACCTACAAGAAACCTCACAGTTATATTACTTTAGATTTCTTATTTGGTCTCAAATTCCTGACATAATTTTAAAATCTTCAGCAGTCACTCTGTCGGACGCTGCTTGTGGGTTAGATTTCTCAGTAGACATACTACAGTTCTGGCAGATAACATAGCCTGTGACACTCCATCCTAGCAAATTCCTCATCAGCTTTATTAACACCAGATCTATATTACATGCTGGCAAATCTTATTACTTTGTGGTGTACTACTACACTCTGTACTACTACAAGCACTTTAAATCAGACCTGTTCAGTGGCTTTTGGACTGAATGCTAATTGGGTGAGTTAAATCTTCCCCACTTCCTTTTCCCCTTCTCCATTGCCAGTCTCCTTTGCTTTCATATTTGCTGCTTCCCCCAATACTCCTCAGGTCTTTTTCACAGATCCTAAAGCAGTTCTCTATTTTTCAACTAGCATCTACTCCAAAATTTAATTTTCTACTTGGTTACTGGCAAGCCACTCAGACAATTATGTACTACAGTGTCGGTGTGTTGTGTCTCTGCTTGTAGCTGCCAAGCCCATAGTGGAAAAGCTCCTGCTCACCATGCAGAGTCACTTGACCTGATAGCCACTGTTTGGAAGGCCTAGAACCAACTACCCTTCTTGACACTTACATCTGCTCTCTCTGTCTCACACCTTTCCCAACCAGAGGGACAGTAAGAAACAGATCAAACTATGTGCAAGAAACATATATTCCATTTTAAAAAGGGGCTCAGTGAGGGTAGAGAATATTGGTTTACTTCATGTCTCTGATTCACCTTTGTCTTCTAAGGCTATTTCTTACTTCAGGATTAGAGAATGACAGATTCATTTGCATGCTGGTGTAAGTGATAATAAATTAGCTGCCTAAATCCCTGCTTCCTACTCTACTGAGAAAATAAAGGACATGCTCATTAACATTTTATGCAGCCTCTGGATAGAAACAATATATCCAGAGCCAACAAACAGCTCTTAGATTTCAATATTGAACTGTTTAGCTGCCTAAATATAAACTAGTTTCCTTAAGGCTTGCTAGAAGAAAGTGCGTGCTATGGCCAAGCATTCCCTTGAATTCAGATCACTATAACTGAGTCATTCTCATGGACGTATTTAATCCTCTCTATGCAATTGCAAGTAGCCAAAATTGTGCCGTGATGAACTTAAACGTGGCTGCTAACATACTTATGGTTCAAGAGTATACAGCCTGGCTATAGACAAATACTGGCACAGCTATTTATTTTCTCCTGTTGTGGTTTTGGTATATTACTTTTTTTTTTTTTAAAAAAACAGGTCATAGTTACAAATATAATGCTGTGTAATAATAGATGTTCTTGCTCCAGGCCTGATTAGGTCCTCAGAAGTTTCCTGGAGTCACAATTTTCTTGTTACTGTCCTTTGAAGAAGAATGGGAATCCATACCTGGACATTATTGCAACCACGCATGATCACTACCACCTATCTTTCATGCTAACTGCTTCATCTCCTACCTTATTTCTCTGGAATTTCTTCAACATTTCTCTGAGTTTCTCATGTTCATTGACTGGAGGGCGTGTCTAGAAGTACTCTAAAAATATTCTGAATGAACTGCTTTCTCCAGACTTGGCTCTTGAAGCTACTTAACCTTATATTTTTGTCACTTTGAATTACATGGCTCTTGATTATTTTTTCTGACCCTTGGCACCAAATTTGAGCATCTGGTCTTCTTTTGAGAAGTTCTTTGAAGCTGCATTTCACCTATATTTCTACTTTCACGTCCGTCTACTCCCCTTCCTTCTATTTCCTTCTGCCAACCATTCTTTCCTTCTCCGCCTGCCCGCTTGTCTGCTTTTCCTTTGACGTTTTACTTAACCATGAGGTTTCTCTCTCTTGTGTTCCAGCTGTGTTTTTGTCTTCACACAGATTCCTTGCTGAAACATAACTCCACACTGCCCTATAAACAATCTTCCTGCAAATAAATTATTTAGACAGCCACCCACACACACACCTTGTAAAATAACTGCTGATTCCAAAAGTAGCTGATTCTATTTCTGACTTATTGTACTTTTGCAAAATTGTAAGGCCCTACAGGCAGAAAAAAACAATTGTAGGTAAGGAAGTAACATTTTTATGTTTTTTTTTTTTTTCTGTGTGACCAATACATAATTTTTCCTGTGAAATGTGAAAAGCTTCATTTGTGAGTGGGAGCAGTCGCAGCAGATCCCCCACAGAGCTCTAAATATAAAACCAGGAAAAATTATCTTAATATCTATCCAAGAGCCAATCTGCTTTAGCCAACTCACAGAGTGGTGTGGCAGTTAAAATAATCCAAGTTTTTTGTGTAGAAGCTACCGTCTAATCTGAATATCCCTTAAAAAAAAGCTGGGAGGGGTGGCTGACACACAGGAACACTGCGCTGCCATCCAGCGAGACCTGGACAGGCTGGAGAGCTGGGCAGGGAGAAACCAGATGAGGTTTAATAAAAGCAAGTGTAAAGTCTTGCACCTGGGGAGGAACAACTGTCAGTATCAGTACAGGCTGGGGGATGACTGGCTGGAGAAGAGCTCTGTGGAGAAGGACCTTGAGGCTCTGGTTGATGACAGGTTGGCTATGAGCCAGCAGTGTGCCCTGGTGGCTAAGAGGGCCAATGGGATCCTAGGATGCATCAGGAAGAGTGTGGCCAGCGGGTCAAAGGAGGTGATCCTCCCCCTCTACTCTGCCCTGGTCAGGCCCCACCTGGAGTATTGTGTCCAGTTCTGGGCTCCCTGGTATAAAAAAGACAGGGATCTCCTGGAGAGAGTCCAGAGAAGGGTTACGAAGATGATTAAGGGCCTGGAACATCTCCCCTATGAGGAAAGGCTGAGTGAGCTGGGGCTGTTCAGCCTGGAGGAAAGAAGACTGAGGGGGCACCTAATTAATGTTTATAAATATCTTAAGTATGGGATGCAGGGGGAATTGGCCAGCCCCTTTTCAGTTGTCTGTGGAGACAGGACAAGGGGCAATGGCTGCAAATTGGAGCACAGGAAGTTCCGCACCAACATGCGGAAGAACTTTTCCACAGTGAGGGTGACAGAGCCCTGGGACAGGCTGCCCAGGGAGGTGGTGGAGTCTCCTTCTCTGGAGATATTCAAGACTCGTCTGGATGCCTATCTGTGCAATATGTGCTAGGGAGCTGCTTTGTCAGGGGGGTTGGACCCGATGATCTCTCGAGGTCCCTTCCAACCCCTACAATTCTGTGATTCTGTGATTAATGTACCTGAGTAGAACACACTGAAAAGTTCTGTCCAAACACTCTGATACATCTCTCTAAAAGAAGTGTAATACCCAGATATGTTACTTTTATTTCAGATTATTAGTGCAATGCCCCAAAAGGATAAAAGTCCCATCTTCATGAAAGAACAGGAGATACATTTGTTTTCTAGCAGCCTGCCCTGAGCAGAACACTAAGCATTTCATGTAGTCTACATTGAAAATAACTTACAACTCTGCAATTCACAGCAAAGACCTTACAAACATAACTCTCACTGTCCATGAAACAAACGCTCTGCAATTGTTTTCTAGAGAGCAAGAGAAGCCAGCAGCTCCTGTTTTAGCATGTGCTTCAGAGCTGCAATACCTGCTTTGCCTGAACGCCATACTGTCAGAGTGTTTGCATTATGTAAATACATCTAAATCACCAATCCTGCATCTAATTCATTATAAAACCACAATGCTCAATTAAACATATAGTCTCATTCTGACTTCACAGACTAATGGCTGATAAAGATACAGGCAAGAGTGCAGAAAATCATCTAGTCCTCCTTTTACCCCGCAGCAAGCTATGAATTGGGAAACCTAATCCACGCCTCTTAGATGTCTTTTCAATCTGTCCTTAAAACGCCTTAACCACGGGGAGCCCATGTTCTCTCAAGGTAAGCTATTTCAGTCATTAATTATCACCACCACTAAAGAGTTTTCCCTCATGTCTATCTTAATCTCCTTTGATCTAATTTAGCCTCATTACTTCTTGTCCTGTTCACTGTAGATATTAGGAACAGATAATTCTCTTTCTCTTTGCAGCAATCTGTTCCCTGTATGAGTTTTTCTATTGTAAGGTCATATTTCCTAAGCCGCTCTATCTTTTGGTTACAGGCAATGATTTGCCTGAGCATTTATATACTTAAAACAGGTTTGGATAAGACCTTCTGCAAATTTGGAAACCAAGAGATAAAAATCTTTCATGCGAGGATTAATCCATGCTGGCTGCATAGTAAATGTTAGAAGCACCTTGTGATTTTTCATATATATCTTGCCTAGAACAGGAATAAAACCTTATAAATATCATGCTTGTAAACAGATTTCTTCCTGGATGAACAGAAATCAGGCTCTGTGATTATATAAAAATAATACATCTTTGGGATTCTGACCTCAGCCTCTGACAGTCTCCTAGTAATTAAAATTGCAATAACGTGATAATTAAAGTTTTCATTACCAAACAATTAGTATTTGGGTGTGGCTGAAAGTGGTTATGAGGGAACATTGAGCCCTCTGGCCAAGAAAGCAGGATTCAGGGAGTGGTTGAAGCTGCAGATTTCACCCTTTAGCGAGAACCCAGGTTCAAGGAACAAAACTGAGCCTGCTGCCCTGCTGATGTCCACTGCTTGCCACTGCCCACCTCCCTCCATCCTGTCTCCATTCTCTGGTAGATAAAGCTGCTAGGCTTGCCAGGCTGCAGTGGGGCAAGGTTGTCTTCTGTCAGACATCAGCAAAAAAAATGCAGAGGATTATTGTCATAGCAAGGAATGGGCTTGCTGGAGCTAGGTTCAGACCACAGCATAAAGTGATGATGTATGTTGAAGGTTGTAACTCCTAAAGAGTGCTCCTCATAGGATAACCTGGCAGTGAGAACTGGTGAAAGGACCAATGCCTGAGAATGAAGGAATTGCCTTCCCAGAATAACCTTTCCAGTCAGAAAAACTTCTCACACACATGTAGTGATATTTTCCACCTGTCTTAAATGGAAAAGGTGGGTACCACTGTTACAATTGTTAGTAGTTCTTTCCCACTAAGATGAGAAGGAGTTTAATCACCTGAAAAGGATTAATCTCAGTTTCCCACAGGGCTCAGAAAACACATTTTGTTTTCCTCACAATTTGCCAGCAAGTACTGCTACAGAATTTACAGAACATTACAGAATTTACTGCAGGTACAAGAGCTGTGGAGCATGACCAAAGAAATTCCAGTGACACATCCAAATAGGGATGCATTTAGAGCAAAAAGAGGTGATAATGTAAGATGCTCTTGCAATATGGATGATCAGAACTGGGCTGAGCTGTGTCCAACCACTGTGTTAGACTTTTGACTGTACTTTGCAAGCAGAGTCATACCTCAACAGGCTGGAGACATCAGAAGGCTAACAGAAGACCTAGATAAATGATAAATGGCTACTAGTCCAGATTAAAATCTTGTGTATGATTTAGTAAAGGTTCAGCTGATGCTTAAGCCTTCTCTGGAGAGATGGCTTTTCACAGCGGGAGCATGAGACAGCTTTATATTGCAGCAGAAAAGGTAGTCAAAGGCAAGAAGAATGAGATAGGCACATTTGTCAGTGAGGGAGTGTTCATTAAGGAAACAGTTCTGCTCTGTAATACCCACAATAATTATGAAGATGAAAAGGCTAGATTGTCGGTGTGCTGAGATATATCAATGAATACTTGTCTTGGAAAGAGGGGCTGGCTGGCTTGTGTTCTCTGTTTATTCACAGGCTGCCCCAATGAGCCCTGCCTCAGGCTTGTGCTGCTGTCCCTAGGAGAGCACAAAAGGTGTTGGGAATGTGAGTCAAATGGAAAAAATCTAGTTTGTTACATCCACTAGCTATGCACTTGTAATTTAAATATAAATACAAATACAGAGTAGATGTAGATGTGTAAACATACTGGCCACATGGGCAAGGCATTTTCAAAAACAGCCACTTAGGCTGAGGTTAATTTTAACAATGTTCATATGTATTTATAAACACTCGAAAAAGCAAACTGTCCCTATTGTGCAAAGCAGTTTGCACATGAGCAAACAAGATTAAAGAGTATAGTATGCAAGGAATAACATTAAACACAACAGATTATAATAAAATATGACCATTAGAAGTAGGAATTGTTCACATTTCACCAAATCATCTATTTTAATACTGCTGAACAAATAACAGGCATCATTTATTACCCATGTTAAGGAAACCTTAAAAAGGCATAGAGGAATTTTGTCAAAAACTTATTAAAGTCAAGGGAGTTTTTATCATTGTTTGCGGCTTGAGTATATATTCATCATGTAAAATCAGTAGCCAAGTTGAACTCATTAGGAACCCAAAGTTTAAAAAACTATTTTGAGACTGGTATTTTTTTTTTCAACTTCAGTTTATTATTTCCAGAAGTATTTAATTGTGTGTGGATTTTAGAGATGGACTTAATGACTATTTATTTCAGGTGAAATTTAAGTCTTTAGCATAAAATACCAGAGAAGTTTCTATTTTTTGTTTATGCAACACAAATAGAAGCTAAGCATTAATAGAAAGGAACTTGATATGCACCAAATGTATTTCAGTCTTCCACTCCAGTGAATGTTCAGATTACATGTATTGTAATCTGTTGTGGTTTAGCCCCAACCAGCAATTAAGTACCACGCGGCTGCTCACTTACTCCTTCCCCACCCCAGTGGAATGGGGAGAATCAGAAGAAAAAGGTAAAACTTGTGGGTTGGGATAAGGACAATTTACTAGGACAGAAAAGGAAGAGGAAAATAACAACAATACTTACAGAAAAATAGACAGAGGGTGATTCATAGTGCAATTTGCTCACCACCCAGAACTGATGCCCATCCCATCCCTGAGACACAGTCCCTCCGTCCTGGCCACCCCCCTTTACATACTGAGCATGACATCATATGGTATCAAATATCCCTTTGGCTAGTTTGAATCAGACCTTCTGGCTGTGTCCCCTGCCAGATTCTTGTGAAAATTAACTCTATCCCAGCCAAAAATGCAGGAAATAATCATATTAATCATACTCACAGGCATAACCAAACTCATCCTTAGGCTGTCTGCAGCTGTTACCTTTCTGACACTAGGACTACTGTCCTGTCACCTCAAACACATTCCTAGTTCCTCTTATCTGTAAAAGTTTGTCTTTTAAAACTCTCTTAATGCTTAGCTGTTTAGGAGAAAAAAAAATAAACTATTTTATACAGCAACTTGGCTAGATGTAAACTCAAAACACTTGTCATGGCAAGACAAGAAATCAGCATTTTCATGACCAGAATACATTCTTGTCAGAGATTTTTTTGGGTTTTTTTTTTTCCTCACTTGGAAGCAGCTTTGGTTACAAAGAGGGGATCCAAACCAATCCATGAACAAGTTCTAAAGGATGGCATTTAGCTCCAAACCCCAGTTGAACAGGGATAGAAGTTTGCTGAGCTTAAAAGGCTGTTGGTCAGGATGGTGTTTGGAAAGGAGCATTGAGCTTATGGATACATTTTCTCATTTCTCTCCATCAAGATGCTTGATGGTGTCCTCAGTTAAAAGCTCTTTTGATTTACATCTGTGAAATGTGAAGAAAGACTCAGACTCTGCTTGTGGTAACTAGAAACAGTTCAGCCTTCACAAGTCAGATACAGTGGGTTTTATAGTGTGCATAAGGGTGTCCACTTGGAATATAGCTCAGGCAAACAAGAACAATTCTTAGCTTGCACAGTTAAGACATTATATAAATAGCAAATGCAGTTAAATACAGTTAATTTGGTTTATAGCCCAACATTAGTATTTGAAATACACAATTCGGTAATGATTATCATATATTCTTTGAACAGCTATTTATAGTCTTCACCATACTGTTTGTTCAAAAGCAACAGCGTATATTGAAGGGCTCTGCCATCCATAAAACACCTATTAGAAATTAGCCCTACTCAACTATCCAAATTAAAACACTGTCAATCTTTGGGGACTTCCAAGACTTGTATCAGCTTTCTGAAGCTGGGATTCCCTGTTGGGACATAGGTGGCTTTGTGGTAGGAAGAAAACAGATGATCAAACCAAAATAAGCCATTAGCTATACACAACCTGGGCTCCTGCCACTGAGGGGAAGGAGAAACACAAGATACCTCCTTTCTTGTGTGCTTCATCACATGGGTAGGTCAGGCCAAGAAGATCACACATGAAAGTAAACCCTGCACATGCTGTGATACTGGATGAGTTCACCAAAGAGCAGTGAAGTAAGTGTTTTTGCCCTCAACAAACATCTGGGTAATTAAATTCTGAAAGTCCTGCACATTTGAAGTAGAAGACGCTTTCAGGAGTCATCTTGTTGATTAAAAGTAGGTTGGTTTTTTTTTAATGACAGAATGAGAAAAGATTCCCACAGAAGAAAATCAAACCATATAACTATATTATCATGGTTAAACTATATATAACTAGGTTGTCAGGGTGACCTTTTCTGAGCTAATTATAGAATAACTCCCCCAGAACTACTTCAGTGTTAGATGCTTTTTGAAAAATTCCCTTATCTTCCATTAGCCACTGCATCTACAAAGATGAAAATAAAGGAAACATCTGAACACTTCAACAACAAAGGCAGGTGAGCCTCAAAACATTCTTCTAGGCTCCTGTACAAAAATAGTTGTCTATTAACCCCCATCATCTAGGAATATCTGTCCTACTTGTTTATTATCTTAAAGAAATGAGAAATATCTTTATAAAGTGACTCTTCAGTTGGACTTGTGTTCCTAAATCACTTAGATAACAGAAAAGCCACTTTTTACCTATTTTCAAGTGATAATTTAAGGGCTTAAATGAGACTAGAAAAGTGTATCATAGAATCATAAAATTATAGAATCATAGGATGCTTTGGGTTGGAAGGAACCTCAAAGATCATCTAGTTCCATAAGTTATAGTTTAAAAAAAATACTATGAGTTATGGTAAAACAAAAACCCAACAACAAAAAAAGTTTTTATTTCTGCTGGGTAAGGTATTCTACAGACATGAGAGATGATAAACTTAATTTCCACATTTTTCTTATGTTAGACTGTCATCTCTCTTGGACAAGACTCATCATTTAAGGTATGTGCCAAGTACAATTGTGACTTGAAACTTGACCAGGTAGCTCGAGCTTGATCCCTTTCAGAAAAGACTCTGGAGACGGAGAAAATGTGGCCTGCAGCTACAATCTATCACCATACTACAGAGGTGTTCAAAGAGAAGGATGCACACCCAGTTGCTGCATTGCAACTGAGTTTTTGCTACTACCATGACTCCAAAATTCAATGAATGAATAGCTTTTAAGAAAGGATTCTTAGATCTCAGAGTACAGATAATTTTGCTCCTGGATAGGATCTATTTATGGACAGTAAATTATTAACTAGTACATTTTTATACGTTCAATAAATTTTCTTCCATCTAAGGTTTGTACCAACAACATCTAAGTCCTCAAGGTGCCAGTCTGAATCATCATGTTCCTGCCTGCCTGATTTGCATGTACAATCATATGATTAACAGTGTATTTAGCTTTCCATCCTAGTTGACTTTTGTTTGCAAAATGCTTAGATAAACCTGTAAGAAATCTTGTTTGCAATAGAGAAAGCTGCATTTTACAATCTATTGGTCTTTACTATATATGTTTGGGAATGAACATGATTTCCTATATAAGAAAAAATAGTCCAGAAACTTCATTTGCCTCTCAAATGACAGGTAATGGAGGTGATCAACAATTGCTAAAGACAATATTTCTGCCACAGAGGTCTTTGTGAGCACAGAAATATGTGGCATTGAAAATTCTAAACTTGCTAAAGAAACAAATTTTTGCAAAGAAACCCATTATATGCACTGTGGCTTTTGGAAAGACTGCTTTTTAATTTTGAGGTTAGCTGTGTTGCTATGAGATAATAAAAGCAAAGGAGATAGTTTTATATGCAAAAATAAGAAAAGTGAATAAAAGTGTACTTTCTAAGTTGTGTGGTTTTGCCACACAGGAGAAGAATTTTTTCTCTTCTGGTGATAAATTATTTTCACTAACACCCAGCAAAGGAAGTACAGATAAAAATACAACTTGTGCATGAGAAAAAAAAAATCCTATTCCACATGCCATCCTGAAATAAGTCCTCTCTGTGAGAGTGGGGAGCAAAATTTGATTTCAATAGATCTGCATTTACAAAAATCTACTAACCATATTCCCAGAAACCCAAAAATCTACAACCTTATCCCAGCTATGGTATCACCCCAGCTCACATAGGTGGATGGCTGATCAATAAATTTATGACTCCACATTTTTGTGATATTTGTGGCCCATAAGAATTAGACACAGTAGTCCTCATAGGTCACCAACCATTAAACCCCGAGAGTTTAGCCAGCTGGATGAGCTCATTGTCTTGGTTGTGATGCAATCCTGTCAGAAGTGTAATTAGCTCTCAAATGGAGACCACGTAGTGTGGAAGAAATGGAACGTCATTCAAATAATGTGAAGGAACACTGCACCTTCCAATGCGACTCATCACCTACAAGCTGTATATTCCTAGAGGAAAGTGCCTTTCCTACTCTTTTTAAGAAGCCGACTGCCAAAGAATCTTTAAGTCTCTTGATATTTCTTCAGCTTTTTCTTTCTGTGCAACCCATAGTTCAAAACGAACTACACATGAGAAGGCAAATCATGCTTACATTTGGGGAGCCAGGCTGTTGAGATGCCACAAGATAGGAAACATGTCCCCTTCACAGAATTAACAAGGTTACTCTGAGAGGTGGAATTAATCAGTCAGGCTCTGCATATTGAAACCCTCCAAAGCATAGAGCACTCCCTATAAAAAAAAAGAAAGAAAGAAAAAAAGGAAAAAATGTAGACATGGCTTTTACGTCCTCCACTTCGTCAAAGAATGCTGACCTCAAACCTGGAGTTTTCACTTGCTACAGCAATAGCATGGGCAGTACCTGGTACATAGAAGCATCTACTCCTCCTCTTCCAATCTGCACCACTGTGTACTTCAGAGGAATGGAATCAGAGCACCAGAACACTTTTCCAATTGGAAGGGGGATTTTGCTAATGTCCTAAGTTACTGGGTGATATCTGTCATTTTAAAGAACATAATGCTGGCAAATAAGTGTGACGTCTTGATATATTTATAAAATTTAAAATTGCTGTAGTTGCACTTCTGGGATGTTTTTCTGATTTTTTTAAATTCATTTCTGAAATGAAAAAAAAAAACAACTTACCGGAACAGTGGATTTTCCTGCCAAGTGGCATTCTGTGCTGATCTATAATCTGTACTTACCCCCTGCCCTGTCCAAACCATTTCACTGCTGTGATCTCTTCTAGAGACTGATTTTTAATTTCGAAGTTAGCTGTAACACTATGAGATGCTTTAAGCAAAGGAAACAAGCCTTGAAATATCTCAGTACATTAGTACTCAAAGTACATTAGAACTTGGAGGCACACACAGCAGACCTACAGTTCCCCACGCTGTGGAGGATGTTGATCAGTACTTGCTTTCACCACAGCAAGGCAAGGAAGAAGCAGTTCAAAGAACACATAACTTTAAAAAGAATCTGAACTTCTGAGCTTGACCTTTATGTAGGGCTATATTTGGGTTACACAAGGACAGATTTTATACATCTCCGAGCTCAAAGCTGTACAATGCAGATAATAGCTTAAGAACTTGGCCCAAACTTTCCTTGTTCCTCATGTGCCCAGTTTTTCTTCTTTAGCCAAAAAACCTAAAAATAAACCCACTAGCCCTTTCTGGGAAAATCATGTATGTGATTTTTTTTTTAAGGAAATCATTTTGGTTCCAATAATAAGAACCATCTGTCTCACAAAGGTTTGTTTGGTTTCAGGCATACTGTGTAACAGTGAACATTGTTACAGAAAAACCCATAAATTATATGCTGCTGTGGGAGCTTTAATAATTCTGGGCAAAATTCTCTGTTGCTATAAATGTGTGCAGTTTTACTGCATTATCCCAGCAGAAAATCTAGTCAACTGTGTTTCTGATATCATCAAATTAAAAGAAAAGACACTTAAAGAAAAGTCAGGTTAACTTTTAAAAGACTGACTTTGTCATCTGCAATAAATACCGCACTGTAGGCTTTGTAATTACCATAGTTTTTCTTGGTTTATTGTCTATTCAGGACGATAGTATCCAGACAAGATGGGAACAGGGGTAGTTGACTTTCAGTCTAAATTGTAGCAAGCAGAGAATTTTAATTGTACTGGAGCTTTGGAGGGTTTATGAGGTTATAACAGGAAAATTATGAGTAAGCGTAAGAAACACAGCAGAAGAGGTATTATGTCAAATTACTGTTAATTTCAGTGGTCAAGGAGTAAGGCCCCAGATGACCTGTTGAAGTCAATAGAACTCCATTCAGAAGAGATTTTCTAGATCTCTTAAGGTATGCATACAAACTTACAAATTTCTGTCCTGAAGAAAGAAATAATGCAAATGCAAACCTGGTGTAATCACAATCAGTTCAGGGAGGAAACTCTATTCATGATGCTACCAATTATTATTCAGATTCAGATGAATAATTGTTATTGCAATTTGCTAATTCAAACTAAGAATGTAACACATTTCTGCCATTGCAAGACATATTGATGTTCTCAAAAATGGGAGTGTCATTCCTCATATCTGGTTGTATCTGCCTTGGTGGGAATATAAGTGCAGTTGGAAACATAATGCTTATGTCACAAAGGGGAGTGCAAGCCTGAGCTCAAGTTGGCTAACTTTTATTAACACTGCAATCTCTGCACATAAGACTCCTGCTGTTGGGTAGTTTACAGCTTCAAGGTGCTCCATATGATATCTGAATGTGTTAACTTGACTGAGAAAACAGCTTATTATAAGCCCATTTCTTTTTATTCCTGCCACTTCAAGACAAGGAACCCTCGAGAGAGGCTGCAATACAAATAATCTTAGAGTGATGGTGATCCCAGTTTCCCCAACTAAACCAGGTCCGCTCTGTAGAATAGTGAAAAAAGAAATTTTCTTTTCTGGCAGGATCTGTTGGCAGGATCTTCAGAATATAAAGCTGTGAAGAAGCACTACTTGACTAACAAGCATTAAAAGGACTCTATTAACTCTTCCTTTCCTCCTTTAGAACTCTATAAACACCAGCTAGAGCAGCACACACCCAAGTTCTTCCCCACGAGGGCTGGCTGAATCACAGAATCACAGAATCGTAGGGGTTGGAAGGGACCTCGAGAGATCATCGGGTCCAACCCCCCTGACAAAGCAGCTCCCTAGCACATATTGCACAGATAGGCATCCAGACGAGTCTTGAATATCTCCAGAGAAGGAGACTCCACCACCTCCCTGGGCAGCCTGTCCCAGGGCTCTGTCACCCTCACTGTGGAAAAGTTCTTCCGCATGTTGGTGCGGAACTTCCTGTGCTCCAATTTGCAGCCATTGCCCCTTGTCCTATCTCCACAGACAACTGAAAAGGGGCTGGCCAATTCCCCCTGCATCCCATACTTAAGATATTTATAAACATTAATTAGGTGCCCCCTCAGTCTTCTTTCCTCCAGGCTGAACAGCCCCAGCTCACTCAGCCTTTCCTCATACGGGAGATGTTCCAGGCCCTTAATCATCTTCGTAGCCCTTCTCTGGACTCTCTCCAGGAGATCCCTGTCTTTTTTATACCAGGGAGCCCAGAACTGGACACAATACTCCAACCTGTCATCAACCAGGACCCCCATGTCCTTCTCCACAGAGCTCTTCTCCAGCAGGTCATCCCCCAGCCTGTACTGATACAGACGGTTATTCCTCCCCAGGTGCAAGACTTTACACTTGCTTTTATTAAACCTCATCTAGTTTCTCCCTGCCCAGCTTTCCAGCCTGTCCAGGTCTCGCTGGATGGCAGCGCAGTGTTCCTGTGTGTCAGCAGGAACAGATGAAGAGATCATCAACCCAAGAAGCAGCAGCTTAACTCCAGCCAGTCAGAAATGCTGGAAAGCTTCTGGGCACTAACACAGATGCCAGCTAGAAAAAAAAAAGGCTAGAGAGTGTCTGTGCTTGGAAAACCAGAAACATTTGATGCCTGGTTCTGAAAAGGGTCATTCAGCTGTAACAAACCACTGATATTCAGCTCTTTTGTAATGCCAGTTGGCTATAAGCAGAACTGCCAAGCCCAAATAGGCTTCCACTCCAATTTTTATAGAGGTTGCAGCCTGCTATCGGTCAGGGAAGGGAACAAAGCATGGGTGAGACTGTGAGCCAGCCCCGGGCAAGTGACAGCCAGAATGCCCTGCAGCAGCACTGTGCTCATGAGGGCAGTAAACTTTCATTTGGTTCCTCCAATTACAACACTATATTGTCCCTGTGTATCAGCACCTGGTTCATCAGTCGTCTCAATTTCAATGATAATTTGGCATCATCTCTCAGGTGGGCATGACGAAACTGATTCTCACTTTCAGAAACAATTTATCCACACTGGAAAAGCAATTAAATAAAGTCCTCTCCAGCTTTGCCATAGTCGATGTCTCAGACTGAAACTGTACTCAAGAAATCACGCCTATCTCTGTGAATTGAATCGTTTCTTGCTGGAAGATAAGCAAAAATAAGAAAAACAAAGCACATTCAGGAAGTTTTCCTCAGCAGTGAATCCTGCCCCAGACCTTGCTCCTGCTAACCTAAATCTGTCTTAGTCTACAGTGTTCCTCCCTCCTCCCTTCTCAGATTAGAAATCAATAAGGTGAAGAAGAGAATCAGACAGTGTTCGGTCCCCAGCTATTTTCATATTTTCTGAAAAATCCTTTTCCTGGGCTGGAGCAAAAAGCCAAATTTTCCCCTGTGGAAGTACAGATAAACAATTCACTCCAGTCATCACAGCATCTGTTAAGTGTTGTCAAGGCTCTTTGAATCCACCTACTAGAGAAAATAGTTGGAATCACAGTATCAGCATTCATTTCCCTGATTGTATCTGAATGTGTCGGGTATTATTTTTATGGCAGTACATACTGAGGCTGTATGCATCCCTACTCCTGCAATGCAAGTTTACATGTCTTTCTGGATCTTAGACATCTGCTTCCCATGAAGAATTTAAGTCCTTCTGTCTTTAGTTCTCCTTCCCCTTTTCTGTTTCCATTATTAGTATTAAAATCACTATTTTAATTGACTCTGAGGCTGGAATTCAGGTGAAAGAGCCAATGTATGTGCTGGAGTTAGCAGTTCTGCTTGATACCAAAGAGCAATATGCTGTGCTGTACAAATCTGGTTTAGCCTTTTTTATACCTTGGGAGATTAGATTGTTCCAAATACTCATGAGGTATAGCCATAATTTGAGATTCAAATAAGTATCAAGGGAAGTTCTTTTAATAAATTTTAATGCTTGAATAAGTACATACCCCCTATACCTCTCTGTAGTCAAAGATTTACCATTTCCTTTAATGAAAGAAGGTTTAGGCGACATATTAAATCCTGGTTAATTTAATCGGTTGTATGATGCCAGGTGACTGAGGAAAACAAATATGAAGGAAACATGATGGTTTTAGAAGCAGTGAGAAAAATTGACTGATGTTGCAATGATGCCTACCACAATGGGTTCCCACTGAAGACCAGGGCTCATAAGCATTTGCTTTAAGGCAGTGAGAAGCTGTTGGTGCTTTCTGTACAGTCCCTATGACCAGGAATTGAGGCACTGAACCAGTCCTTGTCAAAACCCAAATTCTTGTACATTCCCAGTTTTCAGTTATTCACTAGTGGAGTAAACATAATAGGAAAATTACGTAGCTGCAGTGAATTGTTACTTGCAGTTAGCAGGATTCGAAGGGTCAAGAGCAGGATTAATGTTGTAAAAGAAAGAAGAGACATGTAGTGAAGATTCAGGGTGCTAGAGGACAGAATGGGGGCAGAAGTGGAGCATTATGATTTCCACATCTCTCTGTAGAACGAAAAACCCACAGCAGTATTTTACACAGCAGACTTTACAAGGGCATCCAGTCTGATAGGGTTGGACTTTTTCTGGGTTACAGATTTGAATTGTATGTGTTTGGGTGAGGGAAAGATCCACACTGAAAGCATGCCTTTGAATATCATATTTTAAGGATGGCCATGGTTTGTTTCTATGCAGATAGATAAATGAGAATAACATTTTTCTTTGTTTGTTTTTGGATTTGAGTATTCTGTGTACCAATGTAGCATGAACATTTGGACCAGTGATGAATTTCTGAAGTGAATCGCTTGCTTACTTCACTCCACTTACTCTGCTCTGTCTCGGAGCATGCAGAGCAGTGTTCCTTCTGAATGAAACCAAATCAGAAGATGTGCTGCAGCTGCCCAGGTAGTACACCTCAGCCACCAGCAGCAGTTTGGGTCCCTGGAATGGAATAGGATTAACTTGAAGTAATCCCCTCAAATATGTACAGATGTGGAAATCTGGTCCCTGAAAGCAGCTGTTTCTTTCACTACCTATGAATGTATATAGATGCTCATGGATCATCTGCTGGGATAACTCGACTTTTAACCACTGTTCCCTTCTTTCCATATATCCTGGTCTTAATAACTGTGGCACTACAGCAACTCCATAGAAGATGATGACACAAGGACAGAGGAAATGGAGACTAATTGAGATGTCTACAGTTCTCTAGCCTCTCCTTGAAAAATCTGTGCCTTTGTGAGCAAGGATCAGGTTTTGTGATGTTCAGATATGTGACACTGGCTCAGTTTTACTGCCAAAAACAATCTGTGAAAGAGCCCGTAAAGCAAGACCATGCAAGATTAAAAAACCCTAGAATCAGAGGGCTGATTTGGGAATAGTAAGTCAAAGTCACAAGAGATAAATGCTGATATGAAAAGGTACAAGAACCTGAGAAGAAAAGAAAAGAAAGAAAAAAACCCAAAACCCTAAGTGAAAATAGCAGCTTGGCAAAAGTAAGTATAAAGCCTGTTCCAAATAACAAAGTTCTCCCTGATGTCTTCTTAAAGTTTACCTGTCTAAGACTTGGCTGTAGTGCCTGTAGTGAGGGGGTGGGGATAAACCTGTGAATGTTTTACCTAGTAGTGTATTAATCCCAGCAATTTACTATGTCTGTTAGACAACAAATATTTATTGTGCACTCACAAATTGTGTAAAATCCTGCTTTCAAGATGCATAAATAGAGTAACTCAGAGAGCCGAGAGTTACATTTCAAATGATCTGAAACAGCTTTTAGGCCGCCTCAAATCTAGAGTCATATCTGTTTCCCTTCTTGACAGTTTGCTCCAGGGAGCCAATTAAACTTTTGAGAATGAGAGCTAGGTTCAAATTCTGCCTTGCACATCACTTACAACCTTGTTGGCCAAGCTGTATCTGCTGTATGTTTGTAAATCCTTTTCCAAGCTGATGCATGAGCTGGAAAAATCCACCTAAGTCTCTAATCCCAGGCTGAGTTTGCAAAATGAAAATAAAAGTATTTTTTTCCTTGTAAACTGTACAAATTGGGCTTGCAGTTGTCATATAACTATGATCGTGGCTATGTTTAAAGATGGGTTTTGCATTCATTATTATCAAGTGATAAGAATTGGTTCTCTCACTGTATTTCTTTCAGGGACTGAGCTGAGTTTATGGATATATTAAAGCCCACAGAATCCTTTCCAGCAATGTAAGAAACTCATGGAATGTGGCCAAAACCAAAGAATTGATGCTTGTGCTCAATCAGATACAGAGTGAGACCCAAGTAATTTATACTCTAACATTTTCTTCAATACTTCAGCTATTTTAACATGATGTAAACTGTACATACACGGAAGCCAATGCAGATTATGCTAGAATAAATCAGATCTGGTTGAGTGTTTTTCAGTTTCATGTGAGAATTTAAAGGCTCTCCTTTAATTCTCATGGTAATTCGTCAAAAAGGCTGTTTATTACAAGCTTAACAGTGCCAGAAAAAACAAAACCAAAACCCACAGAAGGTTGACAATTTTAATCTCCCTCTTCATCCCCAGAAGTTTTTTTTCTGCCTTCAGAAATGTTTTTCTCCTAGTGCTCTTTATAAAAAAATTCCATAAAGTACTAGTTCCTCACAAGATACTTTTGCAAATTCAGGGACAGTGAAAATCCTTACATTTGAAGTTGGAGAGAGTCACAAAACTACTCTATCATTCAGCAGCATTGAGGAGAGCTCCCTCTGCATGAAAGCCTGCTGTCCCATGGTGGGAAGTAAACTCTTTCAGTGGAATGGTGCTGGCTCCAGCACTACACAGGCTCAGGGTTCACAGCCCCAGAGAAGATGTTTCCATGCAGTTCTGAGAGCAGAAGTGAGGGCAAGGATCCACAGTATTCATCCCGCTGGCCTGAACATATGTGGAATCTATCAGGAAGTTAATGCAGCATAAATATCATATGGTCAGGGCTCATCTATTGTCATCTTTTAGTGGCAGACAGGAAGGCAAGCAGCACGGATGGCTGCATTTATGGCCACATTCATTTCAAATACAAAACCCACTTCCTGATGGTTTTTGAGTGCTACAGATAAAGAAAGTGATTTAAATTTCCCACTGTCACATCCAGGGCTCACTTATGACAATGTAGTCTCTTTGCATCGTGTTTAACATGGCTTAAGTAGCACATGGTCTCTTGTTTCACTTCTGCAGTAAAGGGTTTGAATTTCAGTTGATTTAAGCAGTCCACATCCTTTTCCCTAGTGGACAAGCTTGCTGCACTACAACTAGAACCTATTTGAAAGCTTAAAGCCAACCTTCATCCTGATGTACGTTAATGCACTCATAGTAGTGTCAATAAAGAGTTGAAGGAGAATTTTGATGGCTTGTTATGTTTACTGTGAGGGATGGGAACAGAGGACTTTCACTGGCCATTTGACAAGATTACTTATTTAGCTCCAGTAAGTTGGAACCACATCATCCCACACCGCCTTTTTCTTAGGGTTTTTTTTTCTTCCCGTCAGAACTGAGGTCCTACACAACCCCATAGAAGGAGAAAACTGAATAAGAAGCTTATGTGATTAATAAGTAACTAAAGGCAAGAAATATAATTAATGTCAATCAGCGTGAATTCATAGAACCCAGAACATGTCAAATCTCATACTTTTTTCTGAGAGTACAAATATAGTTGGTGAATGCAATAGTGTCAGTGTAACTTAGATTTTGGTACAGTGTATGGGCAAGATAGCATAAAGTGCACTGAATAAGAAAAGAGAAAGCAGAAACTGGAGTGCCTGTGAAATGGATTTAGAAGGGGCAAGACAGCTGGCATGGAAAATTAATTCTGAAAGGGGAGTCATCATCAAATGTCTGCTCCAAGTGGTCTCCTATCCTTTCTTTAATTAAATCATGGGAACCGAAGACACTCTGCATCCAATTTAAGTTATTTTAGGCTGTCCTCTCTTCCTCAGTGTAGCAGCATGGATTAGATAGTCTGCCACAAATATTATACTCCTGATAAAATGTTATGGAAAGTAACAGGTTGGCACGTCACTGATGGTGCAGTGATACTAGAACAAAATGAAACTGCCTGCTGCTTGCCAGGTTATTTTGTGAGATCACACAACAAATTCTCTGGCATCCCTGCCGCAGAAGCACTTTTCAGCTGGGGACACAGTTTACACACCCATGCATGCTATAGGTAGAACACTCTTCAGAAGATGCTGCCCCAAATTTACTGTCACTTTTGGCTATTATTGATTCATCTTTCTCTGTAACAGTATTCAGTACCTGAACATAGGAATTATTTTTTTTTTCTTTTTTAGGAGAAATGTAAGTTGCATGTTTCCCAGTCAGTCACTATGATGATTGTAGATTGCAGGCTCCTTTATCCTTTTTATACTGTTTTATTGTCCTGTCAACTTTTTAGTTCTGGTCTCTAATTTTTACACCCACTTCTGGTGCGTACATTTGCAAGAGTTCCTAAAGGAGCTTCCTGTTATTTTATGATTCTGAAAGGAATCGTGTTTAGTTTACAAGTGCAAATCAGCTGTTTATGGCTTACATATCTGCTAGACTGCACATGCAGATTCTTTAAAGCAATTAACACCTAGGGATCCTTCTCTTGAGATTAATGAGACTTACTTTTTTTTTTTTACTGAGGAGTGGAGTTAGTCCTAAAATATCTATATGAATAACTGAGTTGTTCTGCATTGTTTTCCTCACAGTCTTTCCAGAAAGAAAAAAAGATGACAGAAGGGTATAGCTAGTCAAGTGTGAATTGTACAGAGAGCTGATTAATCTTGAAATAGTCCTATTGACAACTCAAAAAAATAAAACAAAAAAAAATTGTATTGCACCACAGAGGATTTTTTAGGTAGAAGAAGAAGAGAGGGTTTTGAGTCAACTACTTTAGAACAGAATTCATCAACTATTTACAAAAAATACCCCAAACCTGCATTTTTAAGTATTTTCTTTTTAGTAACAAAAATATTGATTAATGGCAGATTTGAAGAACAAAACTGATCAGTTCCACAATGTCTGTACTATGAATTGTCAGATTACTTTTATTTGAAAATTGTGGTAGAGGAAATTCAAGGAAACCAGCTTGTGCTGCATATAACAGTGAAAAATGTTCATACAGTTGTATCTTCAACCAGAATTAATCAAGTGATTCATTTGTCTTGGGAAGCTGCATTTTTAAAAATACAAAACCCAGATATTCCTCTAGATCTGGAGAAGAACTTGTAAAAAAGGTATAACATACCAAAAAAGTTTGCATGTAGTGAAATCCAGCACATGCATTCAGGTCTTTTATGTACAGCTGTTAGTGAGATGGAGGTGATGTAAAATACTTCAACTTTATGTCTGAAAAGTCTAAAATTGATAGAACAATCAATTTTAGACTTTCCAACTCCACCATATACAAATAAAATAATATTACTGGTGTCTAATCCACACAGAGGAGCACAGTGCCAGATCATTAGCATTTCATTTAGTGAAAGTACTGTCTAAATCTGCAGACCCTCTGGAGAAATCCATCTGTTCTCATTAATCAGGGCATCTGTTTTGGCAACTAGCTATTAACAAGAATTCTGTAGTCTGGATAGAAAATCCAAAAGCCATTGCTTTATGAATGTGATATGAGGTATCTTGCTTCATCTTTTGCAGATAATTTTTTTTTTTTAGTCCTTTCTCTTCTTTCTTACCCCACTGCCCTGTCAAATCCACACCTGCAAGTACTTTACTGAATCGGTGCCTAATCTATCTTCATCATAGGGAACGCATACAGATTCCATCTGGGTGATGAGAAGATGGATGTTTAAGCATCCTTCATCAGATGCATCAGCCTTGAATAATTGATCTCTGCCTTCATCATCCGTGAATGCACTCACACTTTTGCTGGCATGGGACTGAAATGTAGTCACTGTAGCTATGCTGAGAGGGAGAATTTGTAAGATTTCTAAAACATTTCCTTAAAGTCCAGTGGCTATAATGGTGCAGAATATTATTTTTTTCTGCATTTTATTGGGATTAACTGAGTATCACACACTAAGGGAATTGAGTTTGACATACTAAGACAGAAACAGCTGGACAGAAAAAAACCCAAGAAAACAGAAAAAAACCTTTTTTTTGGGGGGGTGGGAATGTTATTCAAAATGTCTTAAGATTAACTGGATATAACTTTAAAGGAACAAGTAATTAATTGTGTGCTCTGTACATCATGATGTGCACATACAAATTTCCACTCACCTGTCTACAGGGTCTGTAAGGTGAAGAAATCTTATTGCTGATAAGAAAAAACCTCACAAGAAATGTTATTAAAATTATCATTATTACAGGTATGTGGAACCAAAAGCAATTGCATCCCCTTTTCATATTCCCAGGAATAAAACCAACGATAATAATCTGCTAAACATAGTCTCTCTCTGCTTTCATAATAAATGTAAATTACTCGTGTAATAAAAAGAACTGATGCGTTAAATTGAATTATGCAACTGTTTCCTCCATATCAAACTATTCTTATTCTGATTTGTTACACCAGTAAAAAGAGTATTATTAGTAAAATCAACTTCACTATGAAGTAAAGCACAGTTTAGCAACCTGCATACGTGCTTGGGAACGGGGATCTCGAGCTCTAATTCTGGTGCTGAAACTAATAACTTTGATGGCCCCAGGCAATAATTTCTGGTCTCAGACCAACACTCTATCCCTGTTCAGCAAAGCT
Organism: Porphyrio hochstetteri; assembly: GCA_020800305.1. Classification (NCBI taxonomy): domain Eukaryota; kingdom Metazoa; phylum Chordata; class Aves; order Gruiformes; family Rallidae; genus Porphyrio; species Porphyrio hochstetteri. Next base: position 58,701,914 of record CM036908.1, on the reverse strand, counting down.
TTTAAGTACAAGCGTAAGTACATAAGACTCTGATTTAAGCAACTGGATAACCGTTTTGCTGCACTGCAAGGTATTTTTTGTTTATTACTGAACCTTTGAGTGATAAAAGAGACATGGAAGCAACTAGATCTCTGAGATGCTAGCTGAACCTTGTCTTAGATTTTGTAATAGGTATAAGTGTATTTGACAACGTAAAAGTAAGTGTATGAATTTGGAGACAGAAATATAGTTATTTTGCATGAAAGAGATGATCCCAGAAGAGGAGAGCTCAAAATCTGTCCTTTGTCTTGTCCTTGCCTATCCAGGGAGATTGCAAGTATGATAATGACTGCTAAAGAATTTATTTTATTAATGCTCACCTGATATTAATGAAAGTGTTAAACTTGTGAAGTTTCTGATGTAAAGAAATGCAGTACTTCCCAGAATAACTTGAATAGCTTTCATGTGACATTTTAGAAGGACAAAACTCTTTAAAAAAAAGTCTATCTTTGTCTAACAGTCAACACAAGTAGCTTGATCTTCAGAAGTGATGAGCAGTAACAGCTACTGAAGTCAGTGGAAGCTGTCATTATTTTGCACTGCGCTACCTCAGACCCTATATTTGTCTTTGCTTCCCTATCTATAGAGATGATAACACCTATTCACCTATCTGGGATGACTGACATTAAAACCAACTATATGAGACTGAACAGTGAGATTCCAGGATGCATTAAAAGCCTGCCATATATATATTTATATACTGTAAAAAATATATTAAGTGTTTGCTTAAAAAAAAAAATCTAACTTCTAACAGTTTACATTTTAATGGGAACCATCACAGTAGGAACTGAAATAAGTTCTGAATATACTTGGTTTAAGGCAAAGGAATCACAGCAACATAACTTTCTTAGAAAAAAAAAAGACTTTAATGAAAAAGAGGTATGCCTAGTATGTCATTACAGAAGTCTAGTTGTGAAAATAAACAGGTGTTTAAGATGAAAAAGGGACTTAACATCTGGAGAATGCATACTCCATTCATAGGCTAAATATAATCTAAGGCTCTAATTGTCCCTAGACATCTGATTAGGTCCACAAAATCAGTCAGAAATTGGCAGAAAGACCTCTTCAAAGTAAAGAGTGAAAAAATTAAATAGTCCTTCACTATTTGACTTAGGAGAGTGTGCAGGTGGTTCCTAGGACTAGATCTGGTTTGTTGCAAGTGATGGAACAACCTCACTGTGAAAGTTCAGTGCTTTGACCAATAATGATCCTCTTCAGGACTCTAATAGAGAAAGGGTTAGGTAGTGGGATATACTGATGGCTGTTGTAAGACATCTTTTCCAGATGATTCATAGAGACAAATTTGGAGATTTAGAGTGGTAGAGATTGTGGGAGATGATACAAGGGAATTTAGCCTTGAAAAAGGGGCTGTTTCTGGACTTTTTTTGTGCTGTACTAGCCCACACATAGGTTACGTTATGTACTTTTTTCCCTGGGTACGGACTTTTCCCCCCAGTAGTACGGGATAGGAAAAGAGGATGGTATAAAGATCCTACTGAACAGGAACGCTGTAAAAATGCCACTTTTCTTTAGATCACAGTGGAAGACAGGCATATAGCATGCCACAGGACATGTGAACTGGTAGCAGTCAGCAAGGAGGCTGCTGTTCTCACTCTTCTTTCTATATAAAGGCATTACCAACACAGCTGATTAGAACAGGATAACATAAAACCCAGAACATTACTGATTGCTTGGCAATCTCTTTTCTCAGACTAATGGTACCATTTGCAGTCTTTATCTGAAAGCTTAGGGAGAAAAAAGAGAAAATAAATGCAAAAATATAAAATACATTCCTTTATGGGTCCATTTATTCGTTTGATGATGAGAATGTTTTGAATTTTTCTGTATTGCTATATCTTTCCTATGAGGCAGAGTGGCTGGAAATATCAAAGCAGGTATGTTAGAGAAAAAAAGTCTTTCAAGAGGGAATAGCCTGTTGGCATTATGGTACTTAATAACAAAGCTCTCCATTCAGTGTACGGCCATTAAGACTAATCAGTCAGCACACTCAAAATTTCATACTAGTTTTAATGATTGCAAATATAGATTGTTGCAGCAAAGATATCTTTCTGCCAAACATATGCTAGAAAGTAACTTTCAGTGATGTCTACTTTGATTTAAAGTGCTAAAACTGATAATGGAATGTTAAGAGAAAAGAGTCATTGTAGTTATTCAGTGCTCAAGTTAAGTAATACTGTTTGCTGAAGTTGAAAATGTTATTGATTTCACTCAGCCCAGGTTTAATTTAACGAGACTTTATATCAGCTTTAAACCTCTACTTGGTGCACCTGATCTCCTGTACTCTGTGAAATCATTGTTAAGGAGTGGAAAGAGTGCCTTCCTGCAATGACTCGCTAACTAGATCTTCCATAAAGTTTTCCTGAGTCTTCTGGAAATTTGTTTACAATATAAAATATAGAGCACTTATAGAAAATACTTTGGAAAAATTCATAAAGCCAGACAGGAAAACATAAGGTGTGTGCCTGGTTTCAGCTGGAATAGGGGAAATTTTTTTCCTAGTGGCAGGTATAGCGCTGTTTTGGATTTAGGATGAGAGTAATGTTGATAACACACTGATGTTCTAGTTGTTGCTGAGTTGTGCTTACACTAAGGACTTTTCAGCTTCTCATACTACCTTATCAGCAAATAGGCTAGGAGTGCACAAGAAGCTGGGAGGGGACACAGATAGGACAGCTGACCCAAACCAGCCAAAGGAATGTCCCATACTGTATGTCATCATGGAGAACAAAAAAAACCTGGAGGGAGTTATCTAGGGGACAGAGGCTGCTGCTTGCTAACTGGCTGGGCATTGGTCAGTGGGTGGTGAGCAATTGCAGTGTACATCACCTGTTTTTCATTTTTAAAAAATTATTATTATTTTCTCTTCCTTTCCTGTTCTATTAGAATGTTATTGTCTCATCTATGAATTTTACCTTTTCTTTTTCTCCCTGATTCTCTCTCTGATCCCACTGGGGAAGCAAGCAGATGTCTGTATGATGTTTAGCTGCCTGCTAGGTTAAACCACAATAAGCATTTCTATTTTTAATACCCTTGATAATTAGTCAACTTTCTCCTGCAATATTAATCCCTCCTTAAGGGAGGAGGGTTTTCTTTGTTGTTATGTTACTGGGTTTTTTTCCCCCCTCTCAAATGTCACTGACCTATAACTGAATTGGTGCCTTTCTGAATTGCTTTCCCAACCCCTATCGCTGTACAGGGCTTAGTTGCAGGGTGCGGCCTCATCATGCATTCTCTCACTGTTCTCAATCAATCCCCTCTCAGCTCAGAGCTGCATATTCAAACAAAAACTTCCATATATAGCATCATTCATTAAAACATAAGCCAGCAGAAACATTTATAAGCACCCAAGATAACGATGTACAAGGTAATTGATTTATTCATATTCAGTAGAGACTAAAGTTTATAAATCAATTTTACCTGCCTATAGAAGTGAACTGAATAAAAGTGACACATGCATTAATAATAAATTTTTGAATTACACAGTTTATCTAGTGAAATTTAGTTTCTCCGAGCAGAAGATATTGTTTTCAACCATGACCGTATCAACAGAACTAAGAAACTTCAAACATTCCATAATTTATATGAATCCATGTGGATCAACTATGTACTGAGATCTGAAATGTTTGCTTCACGGGAGCTAGCCATTTAGAACAAGGTAAAATATAACCCAAGAGGTTTACCCTGCATGTATTTCTTGTAAAAGGCATTTATTTTCATAATATTCTTTAAAATCCTAATTCTGTGACACTCAGCTTCAGTCTTCTGAAGCCATTTGCATCCTTTGTACCTTTATATTTGGCATGCTTCAAAAGCATGTGTTAAGGTTCAAGCAAGGAGTATTCTGGTATCTGTGTAGCTGTTGCCCCACAAAAGATGGCAACTGAAAACAAAAGCCTACAGAAGGAGAGATAACTGATAGAGATGGAGACAGTAGTAGAATTAGCTTGTGTAAAATTAGAGCCAGATGCCTAGCTAAGTGCTGAATAACACTGTTTATTTTATGCAGTCTTTATTTACCAGATTTAATCTCTGCATGCATAAAAATGCAGCTCTGCTACAGGCTAAACTGTACCCAAGGCTAACAGGGCAGACCCTTATTTTCTTTCTCAATATCCATTTAGGTCCTAGTGTGACTGAGAAGTGCATTTTTTTAAATGAGTGAATCTGGAAGCAGTATAGCTCCGCGCGCTCTTTCTTTTTCCTACCTGTCTATCCACCCTGCCCACCATTAAGCAGAATCAGACACCTCAAGCTTTAAAACGCGACAAAAATCCATCACAGTCTAGTGACATCTGTTGTATTCCTTAACTGGAGCTGTTTTATGAGCTCTCCAACATTGTATCTGAAGTGATAACAGCAATTTCGCTTCCTTTTCTTTGTGTGGAAGCCAAAATTTGACTCATGTAGTTGGACGGTAGATCTGTACTGTTTAAATAAATATTATCCTGGTTAGGATTGTTTTGACCAGGTTCCTTGCCCCACCCCTCCTTCCCCCATTGGTCAATACTATTGTTTTGAAACTGAAGCTTTTAAGAAGAAAGTGTTTGTTTCAGTGAAACTTGCATAAGGAAACTCCAACAGATCCTGAAGGCCACACAGAGTTAAAACTCTCATCTCAGAAAACCCAGTTGCCAAGAGATTGTATCCCAGAATAGATTACAATGACTGATTTGTTCTCTAAATTTCTTTTGGTGGAATGAATATTCACTATGCCTGGGAGACTGACACTGTAGTCTCATGCCTCTTACTCAGATTTGATTCTTTGTTTAATATGAGGCAGAGGAAGTACTTGAACTTGGGTCATTTATGTCTTAGAAAGCACTTTGGCCACCTCCAATGAATCGGAAGGTGCTAGGAACTGATCTCTGTTTCAGAAGGCAAAGGAAATGATAACCTTAAAAATGTCTAGCTTTATTTTTGATCCTGAAAAATAAAAAAGGAATTGGACAGGAATCTGAAGATGGAAGTGGAGTGAAAGAGAGTACGTGATTATAGAGTTCACAATTCTGAACTCCAAGCAAGAGCAAATTTTGCAAGAGCAAAGAAGGGTAATGAGCTTTCAGGTTAGGCTTTGAGAGACTCTGGTAGGGTCCCTTTGGGAAAAAAATTCTAAGGGGAAAAAAGGGAAATCAGAACTGGCAATTGCTGATAACTTAGACACTGTATCAACAGGATGAAATTAAATAAAAAGATAGGAAAGGAAACCTTGCCCATGTATTAGTGAATATAAGCAATGGAATATAATCAGACCCCAGTAGTATCAGAAGAAGGGTCTGGAGTGGGGAAATTATATTAGTTGACAAACCGAATGCAATTTAATACCGGATCACTGGACCCCCTGCTGCAAGACAGACATACATCATTCTGAGAAGTATCAGTAGGACCATTTCAGATTAGATATAAACTGTCTGAGGGTAGGTGCTATTGGGAAAGCACTCATGTGGAAGACTGAATCACACACAACTATTTACCTAAAGAGATGACAAATGGGAGGACACAGAATCACAGAACATTAGGGGTTGGAATGACCTTGAAAGATCACCTAGTCCAAAACCCCCTGCCAGAGCAGGATTAAGAGGGCTGAGAATTTCATAAATCCTGGTCACTGAGGTAAGGACAAAGGTGTTAAAAGGCAGTTATATAGACTCAGGTATTTGTTCATCATTTGTTTGTAGCAGATTATGTGTCATGAAATATAGTGTTAAACACCAGCAGAGACACAATGCTAAGAGTGCCTCATATAAATTTTATCCCACCAAAGAACTGAGAGCAGAGAGAACAACAACTGGAACTCCCCTCCAGACTCAGTTTTCCACATCTACGCCTTCATGCTTCTCTGGTTTGTCTGCTGAGGAAGTGGCAGTTGGATGACGAGCAGAAATGTTATCACATAAGGAGTTAACAAACCAGACGGAAAAAGAGGAAGGAAAAGCATCAAAGTCATTCTTCACAGTTATGCTCATCACATTTTAAAACAAGGATACTGTACTATTTTTAGCGAAGTTCCTGGAAACACAACATGCTGAATATTCATTATCCACAATAAAAGCTACAAGATGGTGAGCAATATTGTTCAAATCTTTCTTTTCTTTCACAAAATGGGTGAAGCTCAAAGCTGTATATCAAGTACTTGGATTTCTTTGTACGGTATTTTGCAAGTAGAGGTGGTCAGACAACTTCCAGCAAAAGATAACTCACTCTTAAAAAAAAAAAATTCAGTGTTTTTTCATTCAAGTTCTAACAGGTCCCACGGCTGGCTGGTTTCCTGCCACCTCAGCTGCCAAATTGGGAAGACCTAGTTAAAGCCTCTATAAGGGCATCAAAGTTTTTTAACTTTCAGGAGTCAGGTGAGCCCAAAATGGAGGACAGTCATCTAATGAACTGTACTGTGAAATGGACTTTTGCCTTTACTTTCAAAGGAAATAAAAAATTTCCATGAGAAGTGCCTGGAAACTTTGATGTTTTCCATACAGAAATTAATTTGTTTGCCTTCATATATGGGCTCGAACAACACACACTACAGGAAAAAAAAAAAAAAAGAGTGAGCACACAATTAAATAAAATTTGACATGCACAAGGACCAAAGATGACTTTGAGGCCATCTAGCATTTCCTAGGAAGCAAACCTTCCCATATGCTCTCCAAGTTGATGGTCTTTTAAAATAGATTCTGTGCATATAAAACTGATTTGAGTTCACAGCAGCACATCTCATGACTCAGAGTGGCAAACAGCCAGATAAAGATCACAGTTTCACTGACAACCTCATTCTTCTCAGACCTATTTCAGAGCTCACAGCTACCTGAAATAGATTTCTTTTCATTAAAAATAGCCTGCTACATACATTTGAAAACCTGCATCATCTGTATAATCATAAGTAGAAGGTAGAATGGAGCATCACATGACCCAGCTGACCTTTCTCTGTAGTCACAGCATGAAGGTGTTAGTTCAGGTTAGTAATGTGTGCCAAATGGCTTTGATTAGTTTATCTGCAAGGCCTAAAAGGTTTCGTTGCCAATAAGATTTCTGTCATGCATGAAATCTCACCAGTGAATAGTATAAGTTTCATGGGAATTCAGTAGGAACAAGAGTCATCATTGTATTTTCAGGGATAGCCAATCTATGAAGACCTATGTGCTATGAGCCTTCTGAAGCTTAATCAAAGCTGAATATATGCTTGAGCACTTTGCATATTTTCTTCTCAGATCTACTTAGAAAAATAAACAATGGTGTGTGTTTTGAGGAAAACTGAACAATCCTTCTGATAACCCGGTTTGCTTTTCACCTGACTCCTCCATGGACTGTCTATACCAGGAAATTCAAGCATTCCCAAGAACATCTAATGATAAACTGCTAGAATTGTCCCAGACACCTTTTGGTATGTTCTACATAAAACACTCTAAAGCTGCTCCCATGGATGGCTGAAGAGGCAGTGTATATCCCAGATCTTTCCATTGGGCAGTCGACGTACTTACTCCTTTTTGGAGAGGTGAGCTAATTTACTAGCCCAGGTGTAAATCATTTTGCAACAGCTGGCTTAAGTACTTGGGAACGCTCATGCCACACAATTTACTGCTATAGATGTGTTCATAGTGAACACAACATTTTGACCAAGGTCAAAATGTCCACCTGGCACTAACAGAGTGAAATGACCCAAACTAGACAAGAGGATGAGGAAAGTTAGTATCAAATCACATTTTGTCACATACATACGCATGTTTGTGTCACATCAAAGCTTAACTTAACTGGGGTATCTCCACTCTTCTGGTATAGCAGTCTTAAGTCTGTTTTGCTGTTAATAACTAAAAGTTAAACATCCTGTTCCTATTGCAGAAGTTATTTATCTCTCATTTTTGCAAAGTTTTTTTTTTTCTATCATTTGTTTAGGTGCTGTTTTCCTCTAAAGTACCAAAGAATCCCTGAGACCTACTCAGCTGGAAGTAATCAAATTATGTACAATAAGAGAGTCAGAAAATGCAGAGAAATTCTGTGCTAGAAATACCTCAGTAGTGGTTACTGAAAACAACAACTCGACAGAAGAAAATGAAAGGCAGGTTGTAGGTATGCCACAAATAAAGTGAGTCAAGAATTGTCATCTACACTTCTTCCTAGCCGTGTTAGACATTTTCTTGCACCTCAGGAAAGTCATTTAACATTTGCAGATTCGTATTTTTCATATAAGCACATTGATTCAGATGTCACTTAGTAGAAACTTTGGAGCTTGAAACCATTCATATTTTTAAATTACTTTGTCTTTTTCAGGTGGAAACAGGCATAAGGACACAAAACATTATTTCAAAGTCTGAAATGGCTTTTGAGTTCTTCTCAACCATGCCTTGATATGCAAAAAAGACAGGAAATTAATGACAGGCAAATGCAGTTGGCACTTCATGTAGCAAAATAGTACTGACTATTTTATCAGGAAAAGGAGCAAGTCAAAAGGTAAAGTATAATTGTATAACATTAATTTGCATGCCTGCATTTATATTGCCAGCATGATTTCAAATGAGAATAATAGCCTAAGAAAAGGTAAGTAGGAAGATACTTAATTGAATTTAGAGTCAGGCAGAAGCAGGGAAGGTATATAGCTCTGGTTTTTTTCCATTGAAAGCTCTTGATTCTGTATCTATAAGAAGTTATATGAAGCAGAGGTTTCTCAACATATTTAATCCAAGAGAAAGGCAGTGGTCAGGGAGAGAAACACTTCCTTTTGCCTTCCAAAAATCTGCTGCCTTTGAGTCGTTATTCATCCCAGTCACTAACAGCGACACTATGTTTTGCATTTGTTGTCTCAGGATTTCATACAGCAAAAAAAGCATCTGTTCCCTGTCAAAAATTCAGATGAGTAGACTGTGAGCTGTAAATTGGATTTGCATCCTTATTCTTTGCTATGTAAAAGCTCATAGATTATTTCTAAGAAAGAGACCTCTCAGCCTTCAATTGTTTTGGATAGATTTGGGTTATTTTGTTGACTGGATTGTAGTCAAAAGATACATATAGCTATAAGCTATTAAATTCATAAAATGAGTCATCCCACACAAGGAAGTAGCTGAGTGTTACAAGATAATTTGGCACAGAAATACAGATCAGTCCAATCTGTAGAAAACCTACAGATCCAGGTAATGCTGAACTCTACTTGCATAGACTGGAATTGGAATACTTGACAAGATAAAATTTCCTAACTCGACTGTCCAAGCGATCTGGCATAACAACTCCAGCAAATAGTTTGTTATGACTTTGTAATCAACCTAGGTGCTCACTGCCCTCACAAACCACACTGATGGGACTGTTCCAGCAGGGCCAGACCCATGCCATGAAGGTTTGCAAGCCATTAAGTTGAATGCTGCCTTTCGTCCAGGCAGAGCAGAGAGTTCGGATACTGGAATTCTCATACATTTAAGAGGAAAACTCATCTTATCTTATGAAAGCTGTTTGTGGAGTTTGGACCTGGAGTCTCTGAAATGCATTCAGAACACTTGGTGTAGTTCTTCAGGCAAATGTAATGCTTGTTATAGAAGCAATTAACACAAAGATTGAACTAGTCAGAGAAGGAAAGAACTGGTGAGTTTTCTTTAATGGCCAGGTAACTTGGCTTTCACCTATCTCCCTTTAAGCAAGAATGGTGCATTGTGGTAATCAACTTTATCAGTGGATTTCAAACTTTAGGCACCCAAGGGGTATGTATCTTTTTCTAGGTTTTTGTTTGGGGTCTCCTGGAAAAGTGTGTCTCATACCGAGGAGCCTCAGTACTTCACAGATTTAGCATCTACTGTTTATTCACTTGCCTTAAAGTTACTTCATAGGGTTATGTCTTTGGCCAGTGAGAAGGAGGTTTTCCTCCTGCATGGGACCATTTGGTTTTTTTCCATAGAAATGAGAGGAAGGGATTTGCAACAAATACCTTTTCCAACCTCACATCCTTCTGAGGCCAGTCACAGTGTCTAGTAGTAAGACCTGCACTATGGAAACAGAATGTAGTCCACTATGTCCCCAAGGAGAAATTATATATGCTTCAGCTAGAATAAAACTGTCTGGGCTGTACAGAAACATTCAGAGCAAGCAAGGGGACCCACTCAAGAACACTACTTCATGTACAGAACTATAGGACGATCTGTATTAGCCAGAAAATTAAATCCTATTACTGAAGTACTTGTGAAACATTTATGAAGAATTTAAAGGAAAGACATTAATAAGTACTTTGATGGAGAATTATTAAAGGGTCATTTCATTTTTACAAGTACACAGGAAATATCTGAATTGTATCTTTTCATATACAGTTCATTTATTGTGAGCAGTTCTGAGGCTCTTAACATCATTTTACTGTTCATGTAGATGACTGGTACTGCAGGCTTCTTTCCTTCCTGTATTGAAAGGAGCAGCTGAGCTCAGCATACTCTGCTTTCTGTGGATGGTCATACTAGCAATTTGTGCAGGCAGGTCATTAGCATATTATAACATCATACTGCAATGTTTATGTATGAGATACTATTCATTAAAGTCTATTGGATTCTTGTGCAAAAATCAAGGAACTCTGAAGGTTTTATCTCTAATACAGCACTGGAAAGAAGGGAGGGAGAGGTGGGTGAGCTATAACGGGGTAAGGGGTGCAGATTGGAAGGCCAGCCTATTACAGCACTCTTCTTACAGCCTCTTTTTCCAGCCTGGTACAGTTTTACCCCATTACCTAGTATATGTCTGCCTTAAAAAAAAAAATCCAGCATTTGCTACTGTCTATATGTGACAACCCAAATCTTAAAGATATCTGAATGTATTCATGGAAGAGATGCTGGGGTAGGGAGTGAGGCTCCAAGGATAGGAATCTGAGGATGGCTGACCTTGTGAGAAGAGGAGAGTAGGAGAAAAGACTGGGATAAACTTTGGGGTACAATTAGTTCTAGGACAGGAAGAAGGAGACTGCAATGACATGGAGGAAGGGTCTTTAGACCAGAAGAGCTGGAAACCAGGGGCAGGTCAGTTCTCAATTTGAGGGGTGGGTCACACACCCCATGCACAATATAGCCTAACTTGCATCATACCCTACACACCCAGCATTAGCATCCATGAATTAATCTTAGAATTGCATACTCTTTACGTTTTGAAATTTAGCAAGCCCACCGGTCATTCATGGATTTTGTTATGGTAAAGACATAGAATCACAGAATGCTTTAGGTTGGAAGGGACTTCAAAGATCATCTAGTTCCATTGCTCTGCTATGGGCAGGGACTGCCATTTAAATCATTGTATGGCATTATTACTGTTGCACTTTCTTGGTAAGAGAATAGTCTACAAAGCCATGAATAGAAACCTTTCAAATGTTTGAATGAAAACATACCTCATTCTTGAAAAAAGGACTAAAATTTGAAAGTAGACAGAAATCTGTAGTGCTGGAATGAAGTCTTGGGGTTTTTTCCTTCTTGTTTACTTTTTTTTTAAATAGGGAATGGCTAAAAAGCCTTGCATATGGAGCTTATTTCTCTCAATTGGTTTTCTTTGTAAAAGTTCAGTTTAGACCCAGCTGTGGAATTATACATATTCTAAATAACAGAATTCCATTGAAGCTGCCTGACTAGGGTGGTGGAGAGTGGGGGCAGGGAAGAGCAGGTTGAAAAGGATATCTGAGTATGAGGGTAACTAATTAAAAAATCATCTAACAAATATGCATAAATAACTGGAGGGGAGAAAAGAAAACCATAGAAGCAAAAAAAAATGGAAGAAGAAAAAGCGATCATATTATTCACAGCTCCTTTAGGAATCCTGATATTAACTGAATCACAATAGTAATAAACTGAGTTTTAAAATACTTGTTTCTTGACTCCCTGCCAACAGAAATTTAGCGACATGAACTCACCATCTTGCAGAGATCTCTAGAGATGAAAAGACTATAGATGTGCATAAAGTGACCTAGTTTAATATGATGACACTTCAAAAGCACAAGTTGGAATATTCCCCATTTCATCTTGAGCTGTGAATAATTCATCATTTTAAATCACGGGGTTTTTAAAACTTAGATGCAGACTTAGATGCATAATTATTGAATTTCCTTTGATCCATATTGTTTGCTTAATCAGTTACCTAACATTAAGAAGTATGCTTTGTAATAATTGTAATTTGAGTTTTCTTATATAATAGAACAGGGGAAAAGGAAAGACTTGAATACAATACTAAAGAATCCAAAGCCATTTTTACAAGTCTTCTCAGCAGTTCTGAGCGTAAAGGCTTTGTCTTTCCTACATAAAATGAGGGCTAACTAGAAGTTAGGTATTGGTGATTCAGTTCAGTGTGGCATTCTAACTTGGATTACATCTTTGATTACCGCTGCCTAACTTTGATTTTAAGTTTAGAACTAGAGAACCTGGAGTCACTAGATGTGCCTCTATATGTATAGGTATCGCGTTTTCATGAAGTTCGAGCACCTATTTTTGTACAGTATAACTTAAGTTTAGCTTGTTGTACTCTCTTAATTATACTAAAGATGTACTCTTAGTTCTATATAGAAAATATTTTAGGATATTATTTAAGGCAGCAAAACTCAGTAAATGATCTTTCTTTTGTGTTATTATCCTGCACCGTTTCTGTCAGCCATACAACAGAAGATGGCTTCTAGCCCAGATAAACTATTTATAGTAAAAGCTGCTTTAAGTAGGTTTAATTACAAACTAAGATTTATTAATTATCCCAAACAGATTGATTTCACAACTTAGATAACACGGCTCACTGTCATTAGGTATGAGGCAAGATTAAGACTTGAATAAATTTCCTACTACTGAGCACAAAACAAAGCTATCTCTGAAATCTTTCCAGAGCTCAACAAGAGCAGCTCCACACAACAGGGAGCAGCATTCACAGCTGTGCTTTCCAAGCTGTCTGCTGGCCTTAGAAAAGATGGTTCTAATCCCATATCCTCCTGTATCTCAGCCAGCTAATGCACAAGAGATGGTGGCCCAGGGGCCCTACTTATTTGCGTACATACATAAAGACCATAATTAGGCCTGGAGCACATAGGAAAGTAAAAATAAATCAAAGCAAACTATACTTATAGCAGATTAAACATACCTTAAATGAAAATTAATTCCTCTTTGGACCATACCATTTTTTCCCTATCAGCTTTTAAGAGTTCTCCATCTGAAAACAGATGAAAAAGATGCACTTGCAGGCACTTCAGTCCAGAAAAGCTGTTCTACCTTTGCTCCTTCAGGGCTGTGATTTGTTTAGTAGAGGATTAATTACCTAAGGAGGAGTGAAACAATATTCCTGACACTGGGCTGAAAGACATGAAATTATCCTGATAGAATGCCTATGCAGTGATCTCATCTGTTGTTAAGCACAGTTCTGTTTCCTTTCAAACGTGCAATCTATTACTCCCCAATGCATAAAACCCCCTTTATTTCAAACTCGGCTCCAATAAAGGAGATATTCCTCTTACGCTTTAGAAATACTAAGGACCTACATGAAATTCTGGTCCTGTTGAAATCCATCAGTTTTGACTGGACTGAGATTTCATCTGAGGCCCCAGTGCAGGGGACTTTGAAGTCAGTGAAAAGATTGCATTGACTCAGCGTGTTTGAGTTAGAGCTAGGATACTACAAAATTTGTTCTTGCAGTAGGAAGGTGTAGGAGAAATCCTTAACAGACTGAATAAACCTGGACCAAACTCTTATTAGAGAATTTAAGAAAGGTTGTGTCCCCCAATATTTGCATGGGATAGAGGGTAATCACAGGGTAAGTGTGCAGTGAAACACCCTTCTATATCCTCCAAAATGGGAGCCAGCAGCTGTAGCTCTTTACAACAACCTACCAGAATTTTCCTTCCATTGGCATATGTAAAAGCTTTTTGAACTCAACTCAGCTACTGGCCTCCACAGCATCGTACAGGCTTGACATTGGAATATTCTATTTGCTATTTCCTTGTTATTGTGTTCTCAGAAACAGTGAATAATATTCTCCACCCATTTCCTACATGGCATTCACTATATCTCATCTAGAATAGCTGACTTCTGTCATACCTTTCGAGGCAAAGGGTCCTAATCCTATCAGTCTCTCCTTAAACAGAAGCTTCCCATCTCCCTTGCTGTCATTCTTCATTGCTTTTCATTTCCTCTGAAACCTGAAAGGTACCAACTGCAAAGTTGCTTGTATTGTTCAAGATGCAGGTGCACTGTGAATTTGAATAGTAGCATAACCACATTTCCTGCTTACTTCCTTACTCCTTTCCTAGTACTTCCTACCACCTTATTTTGCTTTTTTTGACCACAATTGAGTACTATGGTGATGTTTCCAGAGCACTAGCTGAAATCCCTCCTAGATTCCTTCCTGTAATGGTGAGAACTAATTTAAAGATATTTGGTGTAGATGTATATTTAGGGTTATTTTCCCCTGAAAGCTCAACTGGCATTTGTCAATGCTGAATTTCTTCTGTTAATTTTTGCCCAGACACTTAGTAGTGTAAGATTCTTCTTGCACAGCTGGATTGCCATTTGATAATGTTGAAAAATTTCTTTCATCAGCAAGTTTTGCCACCTCAGTTTTCATCTTTTTTCTAGGACACCAGCAGATAGGCAGGATAGCACAGATCCCCTCATGGATCCCTGCAGGATGTCACTGATACCTTCCCTTTGCTGCAAATTTGTTCTAGCCCTCTCCATTAACTACTTATTAAGCCAGGAAAAAGACTTTCTGTTTTGTTCCATGATAAGTTTTGGTTTCTAAAAGAGCATTCATTGAGAAATGTTAGTCAAAAGCTTTTTAAAGGCCTAAATGTAGACGTAAAAATTGAATACATAAATACATATTTATGTTTTGATAACATTCCATGAAAATAATATTTTCACCACAAGAATACTTTTACAATCATTATATTAGCTATTCCTCTATATGCCTTACAATGCATATATCAGTTTTAACATTTGTTCTAGGATGGATTTTGTTTTGCTTGGGTTTTGTCTGGTTTTTTTTCCCCTAAAAAACACTAGTTTTCCTTGTATGGAAGTCAGATTTATGGGTGCATAGTACCTTACATGCCACCTGAATTGTTTGGTGTTTTTTAAGTGCTGTCACTTCTACCCCTGACCACCCCTTTGCATTGAGACTATCTAAAGCACTGTGTTATACAGCACATTCAATCAATAGCTTGGCAGCTTCACCTCTGAACTCTGCTGGTATTTCACAGCAAACACCACACGATCTCTGTGTTTTACTTACAATTTCATGAAATTCTCAGCATTTATATATTGTTTTCTTTCAAAGAAGATTCACTAACATCTTGTTTCTGAAATCCCTAATAAAAGCCAACATTGTTTTATTTTCAAATTTAAAGACATTTGAAAAACTTTGGACCATCTGTTAACTTTTTGCATTCCTACAGACTTTTCTCATCTTCTTACAGAAGGTCACAAAGCAGATGCTGAGGCTGCCACGAGAGGATGTGGGAGGTCCGTACAGCCCTATTCACTATGTGACAGGTGACATGGGACATGTCATGCTGCAATGGCAGCAAACCTACCTCTCCATCAACAAGATGGTTGGGCTCAACCCACCAGTCAGCAGACTCCTTGAGTAGAACTGCAGGCATCATGATGCAAGACAAAAAATGTAAACCAACTCAGGAAGAGAAATTAAAAGATTGTGGCCAAAAAGAAAAAGGCAGAAATGTACAAAGTAACCAAATATTGGCATTTCTTTTAGGAAAAGCTGGACATCTCACTGGAGCAGATTTAAGAATTGTTTTTCTGCTGAAAGAAAGGCTCTGCTAAGGAAGCAGTGACAGACAGAGATGACCAAGTCACAGAGCCTCAGAGTAATGTAACTTGAAGGAGTCTCCAGCAGTCACCTGATCCAGCCCTTGCTCAAAGCAGAGCACCCGCCTTCAGGGTTAAATCAGGTTGCTCCTGACTGCACACAAGTACATTTGAATGTCTCCAAAGATGGAGTTTCCACAACCTCCCTAATGGGTTGGTTTCCACTCCCCTAGTACCAAACAGCATTTCCCTTCTTGCTGAAAGCTTCCAGCAAGACAGCAGAGGTTTCCCTGCTGTAGGCAGAAGACATGCCCAAGCAAAGGGGTGAGGAGCAGCTGGGAAGGGGCAAGCCCCAGTTCTCCCACCTGTGCTCCCTCACTGGCTATAGAGGTAGCAGTGGTGTGGTTGGTGTCAACTTGCAACTGAGAGGAAAACCACAACTCCTCCAGCTTTGGCCAAGCAAGACACCTCTGCACACCCAGCACTCCTGCTAGCAACACAGTTCATCTCTGGGTGGGTGCTCTTCTACTGAGGCCACTCCTGACTGTTAAACATCCTTTTGTTGCCTTCTTCCCTTCTCATCCTACAGGAATTTTGGCTTAAAAACTCTCCAGAGGTTTGGCTTAAATCCCTGACTATTAAAGACATTATCCAAACAGATGCAAACTGGATAAAATTCAACAGTTTAGTACAGAAGCTGCTGAGACCTTCAGGCAAAATTCATGTTCCTGGCAACTGATTCTGTTATGTAAAATAAAATTTTAAAAAATAATAAAAAAAACAATACAGGAATGATTCCTCAGGCTGACCTGCTTGCACTGCTCCCTTCCCTTACTGACAGTCACTCCCAAATCCTGTCGCCTCCAGCTGCATTTCAGAATCATTCATTTCCCCGTACCCCAAAAGGTCTGGCAGCCAGGAACCATAAGCTAATCCTATCAGAGATGATATTTTGCTGATCCACTTAATTTCCAAATGTAAGGAAGGCATTACATATTCCTGAGCTACTATGTGTTTCTTTTAGGCATTATTTTTTACTGCTAGGCAGGTATTATCATTCAATTTGCAGGATTTTAGTGGTAAATGAAGGGATCTCTGCTTGTATGTCTTACAGGATTTAAAAAGAAACTATTTACAGATTTACCTAATTTATCAGTGTTTAAAGAACTATCGCACCAAAGTCTACTTACGCATATATAATGATAGATGAAAGGAGTAAAGAAGTATATAAAGACCAGAAAAAATCTAAATGCAGACTATATAGATGAGAATTACAGTTGACATGAAAATTTCTTGTTTGGAGACAGCCCCTGTATAACACAGGCCGAGTAGTTTGCATGATTTCAAGGCTTTGCTCTAACTATTACATTGTCATTTAAGACTAAAACCAGACTGAAAAAGGATTTGAGAAAACTACACATCCTCCCGTACATTCTGGAAAACCTCTTCAAGTAGGTTGGGGAAGAGATTCAAATCGTGTTAGGAAAATAAGTTTGTGCTGTTTAGAAAGAAGCTTTCCCATTAAGGGAGTTTCAGCTCTGGAAATCAGACTTCAGGACCAATCAAAAATCTCAAGGAAAACAATCAAAGTCTTGATCAGAAGAGCTGCTGTTATGCTTACTAGCTTTTATAAGTAACAGCTCAACACATAACAGACATTTTTCACCCTATTACAACTGGATGTGAGCTAGAAAAACAGTCCTGGGTAAATCACATTTCTTAAGCCAACTGCCAGCCACCTCTGTTCAGGTTTTTTGACTTTTTTCCTGCCCAGCTTTGAGCATGCTGCTCAATATCTGAGTGCACACAGACATACACTCTACTAATGCATAAGATATACTTTATTACCAAGCATCTATGCAAAACATTTTAAAATAATGAGCAGATTTAATGCACTGTAACTTGTATTTAACATCAAGAGACATGCACAGCAGTTGTTACAGGAGAGAGCTTCTAAAACAAGGAAAAAATATAAATTACAAAGCAAGGATAACACAAAATAATCTCAGTAGTACGGCAGCCAGAGATAGATAAACAAGAACAGCCATCACAGTGTGATATACAAGATGTTCATTACTCATGACTCTGCGCAATAACAGATAACTTTGCATATTTATTAATTCTTGTATTACAATGCTGGCAATAAAGCGTGATCTTTGTCATGAAATGTTAGCTATAAAAAAGTGGGTAGAATAAATTACTTCAGGCTCTGTACATGACTAGAAACTGTGTAACACCATGGCATAAATTAGTACTTAAGGCATATAAATTTATTTTCATGCACAACTCTCTGTTTTATTCCTATCACGTTAATTCTCCTCTTGGACAGGTGAGTAGCTCAAGCCCTGAGGGAAATTCATAACCTCAAATGTCACATATGCTAGGGTGTACACTGATGAGCAGAAAGTTAAAGTGAATGTTTATTTACTTCCTGCATCCCCTGAAACCAAATTATAGTCCAAAGTATTTTCAGGATATAAAGACTTGGATGAAATACCAGGGTAGGTCCCTGAAAACCAATAACGGCCTTCTAATGTTTCCCTCCAGCATCATCTCCCAGTCACAAGCCACTGGTAATTCTTCCCCGTAACGTTTAAGCACAGGGACAGATCAAATGAAACACAGACCTTTTAACCATCAGCATTAGGGACTAGTACACATAAGCACCAAAAGCACAACTGCTTAACTCTACCCTTGGATCATGACTGCGACTCCATTCTCCACACTCACATATCTGACTTTCTTTAAAAAATTTGTAGCTCTTCCTCTTTTCCAAATGCCCCTTCAATCCTCCCCAGACACCTCCTGTAAACAGGCATTGCTTTGCAGCAATATTTGCAGTTTGCATTTATTCTTCAACTTTATCTGAGGCTAGACCAACAGCTTACCCATTCTAAGTTTCCTCTGATGCAGAAGTTTTCCACTGTTCCTTTGACAATATTCATGTAAAAATCTGGACTTCTGAAGACAATGTAAGTGAATCTATTTGATATGACACCAAAATGGCAGATTGCTCTATTCCCCATTCAAGGTACTTCTCACCATTAGCAGATAGACACAGAAAACTTCAGGCTTAACAACCTGACTAGCCAGTACACATTGGTATATGCCCTATACAAGAAGCACAGGTTTATACTGCTGTAAGACATGCTAAGAAGATGCATAAAAATGTATATTCACATCAAGAGTAGGCAGGATCACAGGTTCAAATCCAGTCATATACAATTACTCCAAATGCATAACGCATACATTTATGACCATAAGTGGTATGCAAGATCTCATGATTTGATAGAGGCTGTTGGATCAGGTGACCTTTACAGGACCCTCATAACCTAAATTAGTCTATGATTTGAATAAATTTCTTTATTTGTGCCAAACATCAGCATTATGAGCTTTTGAAACTCAGGCTTCTTCTGATGTAAAGCAGTGAAACAAAAACTTCCTGCTTCAACTCTGGTCCAGAATTATAAATATTTCCATATCTCTTGGATCCAAATGGAGGGAAATTATTCCAAAAGCTTTTCCTTTCAACCTTTGGAGGAAACACTTTTAACCAGGAAGCCTACCTCAACTTGCAGCACTATGATTGGTTGAAACAGAATGATTCAGCAAACCTACCAAGTCAGTCTCCAAAGAGAATAATGGAAACTCTCCCTTTTAGATCTTATCCCTTTCTGAAGCTATCAACTTAAAGATCTAAAACTAGGAACTTATTCCATAAAGGATTATGATTTATGACGGTTGGACATTTTTGCTGAAGAAGGACCAAGTCAGGTAGTTTGTGTTAAACCTCCCCCTCCCTCCTGCCTTCTCCTGAAAAATAACCCACAACAACCACCACCAAAAAAAACCCTCAAAACACAAACACAACACACCTCAGAAAAAAGCCCAGACCAAACACTAAACCAACATACCTCAAACCAAACCCCAGCCTGTCTCTGTGGATGGTACGATGCTGCCTTTGCAGGAAGGTATGTGTTAGGCAACCAGCCACGTCAAAGATTTTGCTATACTGGTTTTGTACAAGCACATTAGCATGGCTCAGTTCGTGTGCTGGTTGTACAGCCCATGAGAGGGGACGTTTATAAACCTTCCTCTTGGCCACAGGTTGAAAAGTCTGTAACTGGCCAGCCAAAATTATTATAATTATAATGGGGTAAAGCCAAAGTTCAAAGCAGAATGTCATATTTGATGAACCACAGTAGTTTAATGTGTTCATGTTAAAATGCAGCACATTCTTGCTAAAATTATACTCACATGACCAGCCAAAATACTCATCACCAATGTTGTCCCCTGTCCCTTGACATGCAAACAAGTCTAGTCCCGTGTTCAGCTTAAGTTCTCATCAGGATCTTGTTCTATGCAGATGAACACACTCATGTGAGTAGAGACAAGAATGGTGGTACTTACAGTAGCAGATGAGAGACAGATTTTAGTTTATGGATCAAAGTGCGTACAGGGAGGAAATCTAACCAGGCCCTCATGTTGAAAGCTGTAAAATCTGCTGAACCTGGTTCTCACACAGATAACCTCTGTGGTCTTGGACAAGCTACTGAAGCATTCTTCTTCTACTTTTGTTTTCTCATTGGATTTCTCAGTCACACAGGTACAGACACCTGTTAAGTGCCCATGAAATGTCACAGTTTTAACACAAACAGACCAAAGTGCAGACTGTGGTAGCTCTGCAACCCTTGCAAGGTGCGGTCAAGTTCGAGTGACCTAGGCAAACTTCAATTATGAATGATTCAGAATAAACACTTGGTGTTACGCTACAAGATAAGGAGAGGAAAAGCTTCTGCAACTAAGAAGATTAATGCTTCCCCTTTTCCAGGAAGGAAAAAGGTTGCTGCACCATGAACAAGTTAGTTTCAACCTTGTGACCTATCAAGTTGTTTGGGATGTGGTGTGTCACCAATCCTATGCTGTAATGTGCTATTTGTTTGCTATACATATATTTAATCCATCCATGTAGGGCCATATTCTATCCTCATAAAACTGCACTGTCTTTGGATGATCAGACGTTCAGCACAGCTCCATTCCAGCCTGGAATGGGACTGAAGAGCCTCACTGATGGCTGAGAAAGGTCAACAAAAGCATACAGGACCAGGAGTTTTCTTTCAGTAGTTGCTTTATCCAAGACCCCTAGCTATCATTGAACCCTATTTTCTAGTGACTGAACCTGTCAGCCTAAATACTCTGTGAGAGAAATACAGTCCATAGACAGGGAAGGCCAAGAGAGACAACAGCTGCTGCTACTCTGAACCTGGGAAAAAACAGACACCATAAATCAATGTTCTGGGAATTTTAAAAATTTTATTTGTTTAGTTCTTTTAAGTCCATTACTACTTTGAGTTTTCTACAGATTTTGCATTTCCAACCCACAAAATCCCCTTCACCTCCTTCCTGACTATTGTCAGCTGAACAACTCCTAAACACAGCTGGCTGTGGGTGGCAGCAGGAGGCTGAGTTGGCAGAAAATTTCTGGCTGAACACAATTATCAGCAAAGGCAACTTTCTGAGGCTACTGATGGCTATATATTTTTCCTATTTGCAGGCAAATTTCCTTCTCCATTTTCTAACCAAGAACAACGGTGTTATTCAGCAATAGGTAAATGAGCAACAGATTACATATGCCTCTTACCTATGTAACTGCAAGAGGCATGAGTTATTAATATCAGTCATGAACAAAATCTAAGCTGAAATCTGAGTAAACCATAGCTATTCCCAAATAACAACCATTCAAGAGGAACCGTTTTCTCCATGTGAAAACCTTTATGTACCAGCTTTATTGTCCTCTCTATTGATGGATCTTTTCAACTAGAACCTTGTTTTTAAGATTTATAGTTACTGTATGCTGTCAGTAAAACCCGTGTGGAGCATCTGGCAGCAACATTTTCCTAGGCTTTGTATATGATCATCTCATAGCTGCTCTTCCAGGAGCTATTTCATGGCTCATCAAAGCTCCAAACTCACTAACGTGTCAGACAACTTGTGTAGGTATTTCTCTCGCCTACCTTCCTTTTAAAGAAAAAAGGCCTGTAAGTGTTGTTGAGTGATTTCAAAGTTATTTAAGGACAAACAGTACGAGAATGCACCACTCTCAAACTAATTTTACAGATAATTAGTGCATGAAGATATATGCATTTTTCAAGCGTATGTAATATTTACATAAAGAATGCTCAGCATTGTGTACATTCTTGTATAGGTAGTTACATATTAGAACTTACTGTACCTGTGTGCTTTTCTCTTGCTATGAAATACTGTACCTACAGAAACAAAATATGGAACAAAATGTTTGATCTGTTATATAGTTTAAAATTATTAATGTCCTGCTGGAATGGTTTATTTAGTCCTTATTAAATGTCATAGGAGAAAGCGGGCACATCCCCGCCTGTCCATTTACATGTTTGTACACACTAAATGAGATAATGCCATGTGTGAAGAAGCACTGGAGTGTTTAATTTCTAAAACTAATGTTCATAGAGATTTGTGTGTATATGTTACATCCATAACCAGAATAAAATCATCTCTGATCTGGGTAGCCCTTTCCATTACTGCAAATGCATATACGGTCCTATTGGTGTTTTTTACAATCCCAGTGCATGGCCTGTATATAGCAACATGCATCTCCTGCAATGTAAGCAGAGTTTGGACTTGTCACAATGAAAAACTGAGGTGACAAAACATGGCAGACTATATATAATTTCTTCTTGTGGAAGTAACACAACTCAAGCAAATTGCTGACCTGTCAAAGAGAACGTGGCTTACAGGAATGGATTTAAAAAATAACATTCCTTAATATTTTTTCATCCATTTCAGGTTTATGTTTTGATAAAAGGAAGAACCTACCAAAATAAATAGAAAAAAACCAGACACAAAGGTTTAAAGCTGAGCTTTGCCTTTCTTCCTGTCCTTCTCACAGAAGTCCCTAACAAGAAAACACCCAACATTAGCCAACACAAATCCCCAAAAGCACCACCAACTACCCCCTCCCTCCACTATCAGGACCAAGATGATTTTGGAAAATTGGAAAATTTGGAAAAAATTTGGAAAATTTAGATATTGTTTGTTCAGCTCTCCAACTGACTGCCCCACTTGCAGAGCACAGTGGGTGTGGTCCAAGGAGAACCCCTAAGTCCTGGAAGAACTGGTGCAGTTGCCAGAGAAGTCAGAAGAAATTCTGTCATCTGTTGCAAGAAAAGGGATCAGAGCTTTCTCTTCTGGTAGAACTGGGAATAAGCCCAACTTTCTTAATGACAGTAGTAGTGCTACCAGCTTTTACCTGCTACTCGCCAGTTCTGGGAAGAATAAAGTTATCACAGTGGGTAATTGCCAACTACATTGTGTTGGATAGAGCAAAGCAAAACCAAAAACCCTCCATTATTTGTACTAGAAAACATACATAGGCAGAGTGTTTGCTGAGCCCCGATGCCTAAACTCAGATTAAAATAAAGGACTTTGACACATCATTGCCAGTAAACAGCACGTTTGTTTTACTTGCATGGTAACCTACCCAGCTTCAGGCATTCCACACTGAACAGGATGAACCCACATCATTTCTGAATCTGTACTGACACCTGTACGGAGATATTGGAGTTGACCAAGTATTTGCATTAAACTTTCCCAATTTGCAAAAAACCCACAACCCAAGAACACAATATTTTTATAATACTCTTCTATGCTAAAAGACTATTTTCCCATAGTGTGTATTTCATTAGCATAAGGTGAAAGTGTTTCCATAGAAACACCAGGGATATATAATTTCTAAATAATGATTTCTCCACAAAGAACCCAAAAAATTTTCAGATTACAGTGCAAAAATCTCCAAAAACCTTTAACTTACTAATATTACAGGGAAAACATGTATAAAGACTTTGAACTTGAAATTGTAGCTGCAAATTGTTAAAGATAAATTGGATAGTTTAATATTTCAATCATTGAAAAGAAAACCACAGAAAAATACTAGAAGCCAAAGACAAAGTTACATTAAGTTTAATTTCACTGTGTTTAGGCATCAAATTCATATATCAGAGTAAAGTACTATGGGTCAGTATATCTATACATATTCAGATCACTCTGAATAGTTCCATTTGTTTTCTTTTTTGAACTATAAAATGTTTTATGACAATATCTTATTTCTGTAGTCTCAATATTAAGGCGAAACTATACATTACAATGAAATTTAAATTTCCTGCTTGGTCATCATCCATGCACTTGGACAGCACCTACAGTAAAGTGCTAAAAAAGACTAACTTGTGTAGGATGATTAGTAAGAATCAAGTCTCCCAGCTGAGCTTTAAAACAAACTGGAAAGAAACACCTAGAGGAGGGACAAGTTATAAAAACCAAAGATTTCTCCTTATCTCTCAAAGGAGCCAAAAAGGCAAGATGAGCAGGAAAAGGGAGAAAGAAGCACTCAAAGATTATTTATTTCCAGGTTAGACAGTAAAAAAAAAAAAAAAATTTCAAGGACATTTAAGGTTGAAGGAAAAGGGGATTTGAAGGGAGGGGGCATTTTATATTTCTTTCCAATGTCACATGCTTTTTGTGTTATTAGGTAGAAAACATAATGGAGTTAAAAATCCTTTTATGGTGTCCTGAAATTGTTTCTTACATGTCATTTTTCTCTGGGGGTAACTTATGTCTATGATTTGAGTGCTTGATGTTGCATTTGATGAGAAAAAACCCACCACCTATATTCTTCTTTATGTATATTGTTAAACGAAACAAAAGCAACATCACACAACACAGATGAAGCCAATGAACTCAAATGTTGGGGCCACATAGTGGGAGGTGGAGCTGTGGGTCTATTCCAGAAATACAAAGAAGAGGAAAAAAATTTTTAAAATCACAAGCCAAATGACATGTCAGGCAGATCCCAAAAACAAGTGCTCAGACAATGTCTCTGACCAGACACCTACATAATATTTTTAGATAAATTGCTCTCAAAAAACCCAACACCCAACTGTTTTAAATGCCACGAGTCAAGGAACCAGATTTTTTTACATCATTTTTGTAAATGAAAATGCATTAGAAAAACCCCAAAAACCAACTGCAATCAACTCTTCTAGATGGTAAGAGAGTCCCAAAATAAAAAATGTTGACAAAAATCACAGACTAAGGTATAGAATACTGTACAGATAATTTCCAAATGAGGAAGAAAGAACATTTCAAAGATGGGGATGACCTGCTCGTTTATGAAAATTATCCTTAGATACTTTGCAGTGATATGTGACTATCTATTCAAAAAGTAAGCACTAGGGACTATTAACTAAGGCCACAGACTCCCAGAACCCTGAGGGACTTGATCAGTTACTATTAGAAGGAATTACAGTTAATAGAAGTTTTCTTTGAGCATAAAAATAAGTGCTACTTACATATGCTAGAAGGCTTTCTTGCACAGTTGCTTAAGAAACACAGCAACTATGCCTGTTAGAGAAGGCTGTGAAGTACATCCAACACATCTGTATCTGAAAAACCCACCAGACATCCTGGTCACATTCAGGTTCTCGGTATGTGCAATACTA
This sequence comes from Porphyrio hochstetteri, assembly GCA_020800305.1. Lineage (NCBI taxonomy): Eukaryota > Metazoa > Chordata > Aves > Gruiformes > Rallidae > Porphyrio > Porphyrio hochstetteri. The sequence goes on along the minus strand of CM036908.1, from coordinate 58,676,596 downwards.
CTCAGTACTCCAACCTCACACACTGACCCTGACCCACTGAAGAGAGAGCAACCAGCTGCAATATCTAAGAAATCTTTTCTCTGGAGGCAGTAGGTTCAGCATTTGGGCTCAGGCTGTTTCTGTCTTGTTCTCCCCTTAGACAAAAAATATGAAAAATGGAAAACATATGTGGAAAACTTTTTCTTAAACATTGAAGAAGTCCTAATTTACAGTTCAATGACTCTTTCATGAACTACATTCATCAAGAGCTTCCTTGGTTTAATGACCTGGCTTGTACTTCATCCCACATCTCTAATAAACACTGTGAAAACTGACTTCTCTGTGTTGAAGCTATATATGCCCAGTGAGTCAAACGTGAGAACAAAACTAGTCAGAGAGTATAATTAAATCCACGAGGACTTATTCCATAAAACAGCCTGTCAGATGATAGTTCACAATTTATAAATAAATTGTGTGATCCTAAAATATGAAAGCTATCATCATTCTTACAGCTAAATCTAAGTAACAGCTTTTATTAAGATATGTTTAAAATCAGGAGGTGACAGGTCAGGTCAGTAAGTTACAGCATATATTCTCCTGCAACACTTTCTCCCATGCCTCCTGTTTAAATCCACATTAATCTCCAGATTCGAGAGAAATGAGTTCAGTATCCAGACCAGGCTTCATAAAAAGGAACAAAGTTCTCTGCTAGCGCTGGTCATATGTATCACTCCCCCCTACCAACTGGCTTTCACTGTGCCATGCCATCAGAGCTCTCATCCTGATTAAAGCTAACTGACATTGGCTTTTCAACCTAGGTAGCAGGAGCATTTCCATTCGTATCAGGAGGAGCTATTTCTCTCATCCTTGTCATTCTGCAGTTCTTACAGGATGAAACTAACTGCAGAGTGACAACAAACCTGTGAGTCCATGGAGTCAGCTAGCTGTTACACCTCAGACGACAATGTCTTTATAATAAAGCCTCTAGCCTAGATCATTGTGTCCTACTTCAGCACTTGTGTAACGGTGGAAGAGCATGATGACTCCATTACAGTAGGACCTTTGGTATAGAAACATTTTTCACTTATTTCTAGAACAGTGACACTGTCATTCCAGGCTACTTAACTGTAATTATCATTTTTACTAGATCAACGGAGAGTTTTGCAGTCAACAGATTTTACTGCTCTCTCTCAATGTGCAAGTCTTAATTACATATTGAAGCTTACTAAATCACATACAATAAAATGGGTCAGCACAGAATATTGATAATCTATGCTTCAAAGTCTTATTAAATTGTTTCCACAAATTTTGGAACATTTATGAGGCATTGCTTTATTTTTGCAAGGCAGTTGTTGAGCACAGTAAGTTATGATTAAGTATATACAGCTGGAATGTTTACTGCATGTTTGCACCTGCATAAGACCCAAGAGATTTGATAAACCCCCAAAAAAATCACACAGGGAGATAAAGAAAGAGTGGATTGGCTAACAGCCTGCAAAAGAGGGCATGACACTACAGGCTTGTCTTCTTAAGGGGATATCCAGGTCTATAGTAATACTCTAAGTATGAGTAATCTTTATTTATGCCAGTCTGTATTCACACCTCCCATATTACTTAAACATGAAGTAAAAATTTAGTTTCGTATTTCTTGTTAACACAAAGTCTTCCAAAGGCAGTTACTGAAAATGCATATTATTATCCTGAGGCACCATAACTTCCATATTAATCTCTCAGGAGAGCTCTTGGGAGGGCTGTTTTATGATTATATAAGATGGCTTTGAATACATTCACAAGGTAATAAACAGTCAGTTTTTCCTGCTTCTTTCATTACTAAGTCCTTAAAAATTAAAGCATCTCTTTTTTGACATGGTTTTGAATAAAACCTGAGTATTTTCTGAATGATAGGTTGGACTGGCAAGAGAATATATATAGTCAGATAATTACATTGTTTCACAGTACATTTGTTATGAATACCACAGCACTGTCTCAAGTATAAAGACACCCAAGGGTGGAAAATAAAAAAACCCACAGCAAACGTTTTACCTTATGATCAAATACCCACTTCACTATGTGTAGTTAGTAACCAGATGGAGGAGCCAAGAGTCTGTTCTTATAACTAGCACACAAAAAACCCCCAACATTTCTACAGCTACGGGAGTAAAATAAGAACACGGAGTAATCTGAATGTATTGTCCTTTCCTGCGCTTTGATATTCAAGGCCAAATTAATATTCTGATCAGATACTGAGAGTCTAAGTCACTCTGCAGCAAGGCACTGAGCAATTCCTGTTAAAACTCTTTAAAGTGATTGTTGAAAATGCATATTTTGGACAATTATTCCCAAGGAAGCTGTGTTCTACAGTGAAGGTGACCAAATTTCTCAACTCCATTTGAAAGGCTAAATACATAAATATATTTCACTAAAATCAGTACTATGTAAACAGGTAGCAGCTTAAATCAGACATGCATACCTAAAAGCTGGCTAAGATCTGTGGAAGACCTCCTGAAAAATCCATTTTTGGTTGTTTGAATACACTATTTATGACATAGCCTTCCTCAGGCATCTTACAGGAAAGTTACTTCACAATCACCTCTGTCAATGAGTAGGAGGGGCTTTAATTAATGAACTCTGACTTCCCATCGTTGTACAAAATGTGGCATAAACAGAATTCAAACTGCCTGTATTTCTCTCCTCGCATATGTTTAAGCACTGATCACTTTTAAGCGCTCCCTCATTTCTGGGAGGCTTCCACATTGATGTTACTGCTGCTCTCCTGGCACCCTTGAAGCTACCTCTCCTGGCCACAGACAACAGTAGCGTGGGTGCTCCTAATAGCACACTTTGGCTTGTGAGTTTTCCTCACCCCAAATGCCATGGGAAGACCCTAAAACCCTTACAACACAGGTAACCTGCACATCCAACTGCATCTCAAAGACCAGGTGCTAAACAAAGCCTTTTCTACAATGCAGCATCTCCTTACCACATGATTGCCCACTACCCTGCATCCCAGCCCTTTTCTTTTAAGCCTACACTCTACATAAAATACAGAGCCAAAGCCACCTGACAAATCTGCTGGCAGATTGCAGCTTTTAGCAAAGTTAGAGTTAGGATGAAGCCTCTTTGCTCCTCTCTGTATGGGCAGGCTACAGAAGAAAACTGAGTTTCAGAAAGACCATCAACAATCACTGTCTTTGTTAAGACTGCTGACAGCTGTGATATGCTAGGACTTGTGAATTGTGCCATTGCCAAATGAACCTCAAGGAGGTCGTAATCAGGCTAAAGATAACAATTCTTATGTGAGAGGAAACGCACTCCTGATGCTCCAGAAAATCCTCAGCCCAGCAAGGGATCTCACTGAATCTTGACTTTTGTCAAGAGTAAAGGAAAGAGACTTCCTAATCTACCAGGGAGAGAAAACATAACAAGACAACCATAGCATAGAAACACCCAAGCTGTTCATAAAGCTGACGTGGGGACTGTTAGTAGACAGTATTACACTGAAAGTAAAACTAGGATTGCTTTCTTGTGGCAATAAGATCCTTTCTACCAGGGTGGACTCTATCAGAACTACAGTGTTGACTCCAGCTCTTCTTCTGGCTCTCAATTCACAGGTCAATACCTGCAGACTTTCAGCAACTACTTCTTTGGGATTCTGAAATATCTTTGTTTAGCAGCTAGACACCTTTCCCTGGGTGACAGCTGGGCTGCACTTCACAGGGTTGAATAGTGTCCTTATATTCATCAACAAACAGCAAGTTCTGGTTGAAGACCTCCTTGCAGAGCTTGTAATAGCAGACTGGTTTTTAGGGTTTATTCCTTACTAAAAAGCTCTGTATTGATGCCAATAAGATTGTACTCAACAATAAGAAAGTATTTTATACTTGACAAGAGTTGAAAGTATTTCTACCGCATGTGTTTGACCAAAAATAATTGACAGCCACTGTCCTGTTCTGCCAGGAAGGGACAAGTACCCTACTTTGCTAATAGAAGATATTTTCCTTCAGAACAGACCACATAAGCCATGAATTCCCTTGCATGCATTGGTGAAGAAGGCCTAAAAATAGGCAGGGTTGCAGTTTCTGCCAAGTTGAGCCTCTTTTTTCTGGGGACAGCCCAACCTTATTGCTGATCTCTTGTCTCTGGCTCTATTCTTGGGCTCAACTTTTGCCTCAGCAGCTCTAACATTACCCCATCAGCTGATTTAGCCTCTTTCCAGCTTTATACCTCAGGTTCTGGAGTATCTTGGGAGACAGCTATGCTCATCTGCCACAGTCAGCAGATGGCCATTATTGACCATCTATTTCCCTGGATTCCTCTTACATACAAAAGTTTTAGTCCAAATTGGTAACATCTGACAAAGCCATAAGAAACTGAAAACTGCATCTTACCATTAGAAGAGGCTCCGTACAAAGCTATTCCTTTCCCTGTAAGCAAGTGTGTACAGCAGTAAAGGAATAGGTTTCTCACAGATTGCTTAAGATAACTTTTGCATGGTGAATTGATCAGGAACCATGATCAATTACAGCTGTTGATTGAATCCTGACACCTGAGGCTCATTGAAAATTTCCCCCCCTGCCCCCTTCAAGAAATTTCTCTCAGCAAGTGAAATTTTTACTACAATTGACTAATCCATAGGAAAGAGCTTCTCTTTCAAACTGATTATTTTTATTACAATTCCCTAGCTCTTAAACAGTACTATTCAGCTTTTTCACATTAAATGTCCATAATTTGCTATCCTAAATATGTAAGCATATATATGTTTTACATTGTTTTCTCCTTTCCCTAGTGAGAAATACAGAACAAGTAAGTCAGGCAATACCAAAAAAAAAAAAAAAAGATGATTTGAAGCAGTGCTAATATTGGCTAAATTTGTACTTAGAAAATAGGTAGACCTTTTGTCTGGGAGACTGAATTTCCCCATACCTATTTGTCTAATCAAAACCACACAAAAATATGCATAGTACTTGTACAACAGATTTGGACACTTTCCTTAAAAGGAGAATGACATGAAAGTATGGACAGATGGAAAGAAGCCACCCTACACCTTTCTGTTTATCCATCTGTCTGTGTTGGCCTCCTTCCATGCTCAGAGATCTCTCTGAAGGACTGGGTGTACGCTGGCTCTTTCTGCCCTCTCTCATGCCCAGTGGACTCGTTCCCCCACTGACACCTGCTACCAGAGGATCCTAACACTTTCTTCCTTTCCTTCTCCTCACTGCTCACAGACACCTTGTCAGTCTCAAGACCATCAGTTGTCATTAGGCCCCACTGTTTAGTTAAGCCTAAAATATAGCTGTATTTAGTTAATAAATGGGGAAGATACAAAAATACAGAAAATAATTATGGGTTAGCTCCATCAAGAAATATGAGCTTTGGATCAGGCCTCTGTAATTATTTTTGACCTTGTACATCTGTGAAAACCTACTAGTGATCGATTCTTCCTGGTGTTAGTAAAGCATTTTGAACTCATTTTGAACAGAACAGTCATTATTAGCTTAATTGTCATGGCCAGTAAGAACACCTATTTCAAAACTGCTTTTGAGATAATATCCTTTATTTCAAGTAGGTCTATCAGCATTGTAAGTTCCACACCCTGGGAACTCTTTTCTGTTTTTAAAGGTCTTTTTTCCCCAGCTTCAAGCTTAAATCAATCACAGATGTTGTTCCAGTGTAGATTCTTTAAACAGAATGGGCCAAACATACGATTCTTACTCTATAATTTATTTCAATTAGGCTCTGGTAAGTGCTTACAGTAGTGAAAATCCGCAATTGCTTCAGGAGGTTTATGGCTATGCAGTTAGTGTAAGTACAGAGCTAAGCCCCTTGTGCTGCAGATACCCACAAACGAATTCAAAGTACAGACTTCTAATAGAGATAATTGATCAACTTTAGCATAACATGATGCTCCTGAAATAACTTGAATCAAATTAGAGATGGAGTACTTCAGTACAGATTTGGAATAGCCTCCAAAACAGATGGAGAATTCAGAATTTCATGGTTTGGCTGGGATTTCTATTAAAACAGAAGTCCAGACTTTACCCCAATCATAGTTCCTCTATCTTAACAGAACATTGAGAATCACAGAACATTAAAAGTTGGAAGGGACCTCAAAGGATCATCTTGTCTAACGCCCCTGCCAGAGTAGGATCACCCAGACTAAATCACACAGGAACGCACACAGGCATGTTTTGAAAGTCTTCAGAGAAGGAGACTCCACAACCTCTCTGGGCATCCTGTCCCAGAGCTCTGTCACACTCACAGTGAAAAAGTTTCTCCTTACATTCACATGGAATTTCCTGTGATCCAGCTTGCAGCCATTGCCCCTTGTCCTATCACTGGCCATCACTGAGAAGAGCCTGGCCCCATTCTCCTGACTCTTGCCCTTTACATATTTATAAACATTAATAAGGTCACCCCTCAGTCTCCTCTTCTCCAAGCTAAAGAAGCCCAGCTCCCTCAGCCTTTCCTCATAAGAAAGGTGTTCCACTCCCTTAATGATCTTGGTGGCCCTGCGCCTCTTTCAAGGAGTTCTATGTCCTTCTTGAACTGAGTGGCCCAGAACTGGACAAAATTTTCCAGGTGTGGTCTCAAATCTTTTGCTCACCTAACACTAAATTCGTGCTCAAAATTTTTGTGTACAAACTGGAAAATATTTTGCTTAAATAGAAAAGTTACTGTAAAGAAAGAGCAATTTGCTTGACTGCACAAAGAATAATTTCACAAAAGTGCCATTACAGGGCCCTGACTGAAATTACACAGTTGCAAATGAGAAGGTGATTTTATCATCTGTGAAAATGGCACACAAAGGATGCATAGGCAGAGGCAACTCAACTTTAAATGTGTGATGTTTCCATCAGCAGTTAGGGACTGGGTAAACAACAACGACTTCAGTTCTCTTTAAGGAGTTCTGCTACAATCTTTTTTGGTCTGATGCCTCTGGAAATAATTAGCAAGACCTCATAAATGATGTTTATAATATGTACGTGCTGACAAACCCTGAAGTATACAGTAAGTCTCTTTAAAAAAAGAAAATACATAATGAATAATGATCACCTACAATATGAATTATAGATTCTGTGCAAGTTAGCCTGATTCATGATTATGCAGTGCTTAAGGGTCTGCTGCTACATTTACATTTTTACCATGGGCCTTTTTGGTTTGTATCATCTTGAAATATAGATTAAAACTCCACAGCCAGATGATTAATTAAGTCAAAAAACCCCTGCATGCCTGCTCTCTATGTACTGAAAATGAATGCAGTGCAGTTTTTGTCACAGATGGATATCTTTCTCTGAATTTGAGTGACACCCCAAGAATTTAGGACTGAAGCTTTTATTTACACAAAAAGTAGATTTCCTGGAACATCAGTTCTGTAATTTATTTTGCTGGGGGAGAGAAAAAATGTGATCGTATTTTGATACAAGGTCAATATGTTTCACAAATTTTTTAGATGCAATCTCTTATCTGGAACAAAACACCAAATTGGGGATCACTTAGTGGAAAACTCCGTGGATGATGGGAGATTTAGACAGAAAAATTAACTAATCTCTGCCTAAAGTGTGTAGTCCTAAAAAGTCCCACATGAGAATTCAAAGAAATTGGCTGTACAGATCAGTATCTGGGCTATCTGACTGCGAAAGCTGATAAGAATGACCATGCTGCCCAGCACAGGAAAACTATTTTTAAACTCTTTTGGATAACTGAATAACATGGCTGAATACTGAAGCTGTGGAATGCATTTCCCCACACCTTGTTTGTGCAGAGAGAATCTGTCTTCCGCTAAATTATTCAAAACATAACTGCCAACCTATTTAAGTTTGAAAATACGTGTACTGTAATCAGTAACCATGTTTCTCAGCTGTTTGGACAGCTACACTCCAACTTTGGCATTCTCTAAAATGCCTGCACAAAACAGTAAATGAAGATAACTCTGTCCAGTGAACAGTTCTGAGCAGCAAATTCTTCACAGGTCTGGGGCAGTGTGTCAAAGAAATCTAGATGTTTCCCAAATATAGAATAGCTTATTTAAGTGTAACTTGCAGGAAGCATGTAAAAATACTTCCAACTTCTGCAAGACTTTCCAATGTAACTTTAAGCATGACGGCTTCCCCATTGATATCAAAAGGCTAATGAAATTTCTTCAAGAATTTATCAAGGTTAAAGATTTTCTTTAAACAACAACTTCTGCAGAACTAATTAGATACTTATTCTGCCTTTCAGCATGGAAGATTAAATAAGTTGTAGCATTTTGCAATTTTTCTTCATGCTGCATTTTCCAGCATCATACCATTAGCTTCACTTTTAGAAGAATCAAACATTAATACAGAAATCATGTGAACAGTAATTTTATTTAATATGTTGTTTTACCCTCAGCCATTGCAAAGGAGATAGTGCTAAACTTAGAAGCAATTGCAGTGCTCTAGTACTTGACCCAGAGACAATTAGTGTATTAGTAATTATTGTTAAAGCACAATAATATACTTGGTTAAGGCAATCCCTAAACTGCCTTATTTATTATGTATATTATAGAAATTTATTCTAAAATTTCCAGATATTCTCATGGGGATTTCCCCTTTCAGTAAGGAGGTTTTTGGTTTTGACATACTCAAAAGGATATTAATTACATGGTAACAGCTGCCATAGTGCACTTCCATCATCGCAGTAATAAAAGATATGTCACATTTTATCATCATATTTGAAAACTGCTCAAAACTTGTGATTTGCTATTTCAGCCTTTGTAGATCTTGCAAGCATGTGTGTACCTAATTAACCCCAGGTTCTGTATTTACATCCACAGAACTATTCAGTTAAATATATGATTGAGTTTTTTCAAGGTTTAGGACTTTCAATAATGTGTTTTGGACGTTCCACAATGTGTTTTGGACTATGTCTTGCGCTTGCTCAGATAAACATTTCAGTGACTGATAGGTATTCCAAGTTTCAAGCATATTAAGAAGGTAAGTACCTAAATAAAATTATAAAATGCTCATTTATAACTGACATATAAGAATACTAATTTATAACTCATTTTCAAAACAGAGAAAATCGACAGAATATTAAGAAAGAGATCTTGGCCTGCTTGTTTTGAATTCAGCTGTAAAGATTTCACCATTACACAGAGTCCACATAATCTCTCTCTGTATGTGATACAAAGTACATCAGTACATCCCCTGTTGCAGAATCAAGTACACAATATTTAAGAACAGCTATGCAACACTGAGAAATTATAATACAGTCTTAAATGTCATGCTTATGATAATTTTTTTCAGAACAATGACTTATAACAATGTGACTATAATGTAGTTCTACCAAAACTATTTTTTCTAATGTAAAAATACCCTGTCTCTAGGACCTTCCCTCCCATACAGCAGATATGGGGACTTATGTGGTGCTTAAGACCCAGCATTCCAGCCAGACTAAGGTTCATTTCAAGCCTGAGGGTTTTTAATGCTGCCTTGGAGAAACATCTGCCTCATGTGGTGGAATATGCATTATGTACACTAAGATTGTTGAAAGCTGGCACTAGCTGTGGATATTTAATATACAAATATGTTGGAAGGTTGGCTAGTCCTCACTCTTTCTGGAATCAATGGGAACTGTGCTTTCAGCACATCAACATGTTCGTTTTCTGGAAATCCAGGTTGTGACTATTGACAAATAAATGGCAATTCTTCAGTCAGTGAAAATAAATAAATAAGGCTTGCAGTGTGTTCAGATTCTACAGTGGGCATGAATTAAAAAACAAGGAAAAAGAACCTCACAAGGAAGCAATTGTTTTGTCAAAGAGTTTGAGCACCACGTGGTAAATGAATACAAGCTGCTCACTGAACAGGCAAGCACAACCCCTCCACCAGGCTGCTCTGCCTGTCCCAGGGCAGGGCTAAGGGGGTTAGTGGACAGAGGCATTTGACTCTCCGGAAAACTGTCCCTGAATTGAACAGCAGAGAAATAAATAAAATACTGAGTAGTTGCTCCTAAATTGAGCACTGTCCATTCTGCTCACTGAATCCAGACTACACTATTGTCTCCAGAGTTTCACATAGGCAAGGAAGAAGGTGCTGAAACAAAGATGCTCAAGACACTTTCATACTGCAGTTCCTAGCAAGACTATATGTGCATTTTCCATCTTGGGCAGAGTCATTCCAAGTTCATCTTTTCAGCATCACTCCCTGGCTTTTAAAAGTCAGAGACACAGATGCCATCATCTAGGATTGTACTGACACTGGTGTGATTCAACAGAAGGACTTGAGCCTTTGGCTCTGCTAAGGAGATGACAGTCATTTTAGCTAATGGAATAATGGATAGCAATCGCAGGTTGTCATTCTCCATCTGAATCAGCACCGGAGAGGAATGGATGCTTTACCAGCTTATTTCACAGATATTTGTGACAGCAGAGAAATTATGATTCCCAGTTCATTTCCATGCTCTTGACTGAAGCATGTGCTCTTAAAAGCCTCAATTCTCCCTGCTTATTTCTTGATCTCCCCTCTCTTCTCAAAATTTTTTCACAGCCTTGTGTCTTTGCTATCTCATGGTCCACATTTAACACTCCTCTCAGTTGTGATCTTTCTCCATAACCCCACTTCAAATCATCTACAGCTCAGCTATTTCTGAGCTGCGGTTTTTTTTCAAATTCCTATAAGCAAACACCATTTGGAGAGAATTTAAGAAGAACAAGCATAAAACAAACACCATACCAAATTTCAGGTAGTTTGTAGACAAAAGAGTAATTTGTTTTTTCTCTGTAGAGGCCAAACTTAGTATTTTTCTTAGCCCTACAATTAGTTTTAGCTGAAATATTTCCAAGCCATTTAAATTCTCCAGAATCATTGAAACATCATTTAGAATTATGAGTCCAAAGAGCTGAATGCCAGCAAAGCCTGAGGCAAGAGAAAAAAATGTACTTACTACACAGAATAATTAGTATGGCTTCTTGAAGTTTGCCACCAATTTCAGTGTTAACAGCAAATGCAAAAAAAGCATCAAGATAAAAATAAATACATGTGTGAATATATTTACACATGTAGAAAGTTCTGGAGCTCTCTTAGTAAAGAATTCTTGTAAAATTTCTTTGGGCTAAATTTATTTCCATTCATCCATGATTTTTTTCCTTTTTTTGGAGAGTTTACGGGAAAAAAACCCTAATGTGTTAATCAGGCCAATATCACTTGTGCCATTTTTATCAAAGGTTAGTGATCATAAGATGTGATGCACTCAATAAGTTATAAAAGTATATTTTAAGTTACTTCTATAAGATTTGTATAGCTATCAATTGCAAGAACCAGAAAGATGTTCCCTTGCCTCCTTCCTAATCCTATGTGGTTGGTTGACTCTGGCTGGAGGCGACATGCCCACCAAAGCCGCTCTATCACTCCCCTCATCAGCTAGACAGGGGACAATATATGTAATGAAAGTCTCACAAGTCAAGGAGAGATCATTCAGCAGTTAATGTCATAGGCAAAACAGACTCAACAAAGAGTAAAATGCATCTAATCTATATCTCAATCAAAACAGAGTAGGATAATGAGAAATACAACCAAATCTTAAAACACTTCTCCCCACCCATCTCTTCTTTCTGGACTCAACGTTATTCCTGAATTGCCTGCTTTCTCCTGAAGTCAGTTCCTGACAAATTTTCTCTGACACTCTTTCCAGCTCCGTGGGAGGACTCTTCACACTCTTCCCCTGCTCCAGCGTGGGGGTCTCTCTCACGGGAGATAGTCCCCCATTAAATTCTCCAAGATGAATCCTTCCCACGGGGGCTTCAGTTCTTCATGAACTGCTCCACCATGGCTTCCATGGGGTTCAGACCTTCAGTACTGGTCCCCCATGGGGTCACAAGTCCCACCAGCAGACCTGGGCTGGTGTGGGCTCCTCTCTCTACAGGCTGCATGTCCTGTCAGGAGCTTACTCCAATGTGGGTTTCCCACTGGGTCACAGCTGGTATCTCCACCTGCTCCACAGTGCTCCTGAAGGTGGGATCTCTAGTCCCTATCATCTTCCATGGGCTGCAGAGGGACAACCTGCTTCATCATGGTCTTCTCCATGGGCTGCAGAGGAATGTCTACTTGGGTGCTGCCAGTGCCTCCTCCCCCCTTCTTCACTGACCTTTGTGTCTACAAAGTTTCTTACATCTTCCCACTCCCTTCTCTGGTGGAAAAAAGCTGCCATCTGCATGTTTTTTTCCCTTTTTACCTGTGACCATCGTAAATTGTCTTGGCCTTGGTTAGTGGTGGGTCTGTCCTTGAGCCGTCTAGTATTTACTCTGTCAGACCTAGGGAAAGCTTCTAGCAACTTCTTGCAGAAGCCATCCCTGCAGCATCACCCACACCCCCCACAAAACACGCTGCCCATATCTGTGCTTGATCTTTTCATTAAACTCATCTAATTTCTCTTTTTTTTTCCTTTTTTAAAATTTCTTATCACGCAACTGCTCCCTAGGTTGTAAACTTTCTTTGACAGCAACTGTAAATTATTGCTTTCAGTGGTAGCTATGCAACATTCAGGTGTGTTCATGTTCTACCGCAAATCTGCATTCCAGTAATAGAGGTTATAATTAGACAAATAATAATATAAAGACAGATTGCAGATTCTTTACTCACAGTGCTGAGCTATTACTCATGTGAGATGCTCCATGAAGTCAGTCACCAACTGCATGACTCGTACAAAAACTGAGCAGTTAGGACTCCAATCTGGTCCATTATCATTATGTAACATTGTGCACTTGTGTAAATTGTTCTAATTCAGAGGTCTCTTCAGTGCAAATATCTGTTTGAATGCACTCTTCCTGAGTAATAGATTAACTTCTAAACTGCAACACCCCAGCGGGAGAGAGCACAGCAGCTAGTATGAGAGGACGCATGCAGTATCTAATTAATTCTAATGTTTTTTTAAGTTTAATCATCCAGGTCATCTACATCCAAATATTTAAGTGCAAGCTTCAGTCTTTCCGAGGGATCTGCAAACATGGGACAAATAGCAACATGACTGTTTTCCCAAGCTGCGCATGGTGTATTTTCAAGTTAGACTGACAGCCTTTTCCAAGCCATGTTCCCAAGTTCCTGCAAGCGAAACCAGCATGTTGGATGGAAACATGTAAACTGGTTTAGGACACAAATTGAACAATAGCTTAGCCTATCCATGTAAATATTGTTATTTATTCATGCAGACAGATATGATCACTTCCTCTCTCCTATCCTGTTTGAGCTTCTGCTGACTCTGGTTCTTCTGCATCCAAGGTGACACCTCTTTGTGTCCTGCCCCAAGAGATATATGGCCAGGCTGCCAGTGATGGCCATCATCGTCACAGCCCTCTTTGCTGTGTTTTTTCCTGGTCATAAATTCTCTTTCTCATATGTTACTGATGCATCAGTACTTTTACAAGTTTGAAACTGGCAAGAATGTATTTTAAAAACATTTTGTTTTCAAACAGGAATTAGCGGAGCTAATTAATACAACAGGATAAATTAATCATTAATTAATTAAGCATTAAAGAAAGATGCTTCTCACATTAGAAACTGGTCATCAGTTTGTTTTATTTATTTAATTTAATTTTATTTTGTTTCATTTTAATTTATTTTAATTTTCATAATTGTTTGCTTGAAAATAAATGTTTTGTCTGTCACAGGCTTTTTTGGAAGAAGCAATGAGTCAGAGTATGGAGGGATTTTTCAAGAGGAGCTTAATCTGCTGGATGGCTTTTTGGGCAGTGATTCATCCTTGCCCACACAGCTCAGAACAAGAGCATTTCATAATTTTGGACTTTCACTTCTACTACATCTAACAGGTTTCAAGATTTGCTTTACACTTTCTAATAACAGTGGTTATTCTCACAGAAATTGTACTGTTGTGCTATAGATACAGCTCGAATACAGTTTCTGATAACAATGAAAAAAGCCAGAGAGGAGGGATCAGTGTGTAAATGGTGAATTTTCTTTTCATTTTTTAGTACTGAGATATTTTTTTCTCCTGGAATCAGTTGCTGCAGGAATTGCACCTAAAAGGTTAAAAGCATTGCTGTGCTTTTTAATCTCTTATGCAAACATTGTGGATGGAGATCCTCAAGGTTGGTATGAGACACAGCCAAGGAGGGAGACTTTGGCAGCAAGATAGTCCTGTCTTGGCTACAGAATACAGAATAAACAAATAGACAGCTTCTGCACAGAATTTTGAAGGCCACTGTGCCCAGAGTGAGACCTTTGCTTCATTAACTGTGAAACTAATATTAGAGTTGACACACCTAAATATGCTAAAGAGCAAAAAGGAGTAAGTGCATGCCAAACATATAAAACTATAGTACTCAAATCTTCACCCAAATCATGTTAAAAGTCACCTCTGGGAGGAAACAGCTAAGACTGAGGTATAAAGAGCATCAAGGAAGTCATGCACAGGTGGGGGAAAGAAGTTGAAAACCCCAAAGATAAAGTAAGCAGGCTGTGCTGCTTCTCCTCCAGGAGACAGGGACGCTTTCTTGATAAGCAATTGCAATTTCCCCTTTCTGGTGAGAATACCCAGGAGAGTGTTTTGCTAGCATTATAATTACAATCACAGTCATATATTATTGCTATTGCAATAAGTGCAATCCCAAACTCCTTATATCCATCACTTTAATAAACTTTCTATTAGTTTCAACTTTGCAAAATTCTCTCGGAGAAAGCCCTTTGGGAGCTCTGACAGGCAAATGTTGACTCTGATACGTGGTTATATACATAATCCTTCAGACATAAACCATTGACCAAGTGGGGACTAAGACTGGACCTAGACACACCTAGGCTCCTCTCTCAGAAGGTGTTTAGAAAGCAAGGGGGTCCTTTCTAAACCTCGTGACCTACTGTAAGGGCCTCTCTCAGCCATACATCAGACTCTTGCCCTTCATGAGACATTAACTAAAACTGGATTCTTTTTTGACTGTGTTCTTTGGGATTTTCCCTGTTCCCTTTGCTTTTTCACTTACACTAGCGAGTACAATCAGCTAAATGACTTCCAAGATATTTTCCCTTAACCATCCCCCTTTTCATCATTTTCATAACTTTGAACTTTATCCAACTTTAATTTTTTGAAATGTACAGATTCAAATAAATTACAGGTATGTCTCAATCTCCTGAACACTTCAAGAACTGCTGATGATTTGGAAAGAACATCCCCCCCTTCTTCCTTCTCCCCACCTCTATATGCTGAGCATGATACCATATGGTGTGGGATATCCTTTTGGGCAGTTGGGGTCAGCTGTCCCTGCTGTGTCCCCTCCCAACTCCTTGTGCACCCCCAGCCTACTCGGTGGTGGGGTGGGGTGAGGAGCAGCAAAGTCTTGGCTCTGTGTAAGCCCTGCTCAGCAGTGACTGGAACATCCCTGCGTCACCAGCATTGTTTGCAGCACAAATGCAAACCACAGACCCAAAATTAATCCTGTCCCAGTCAAAACCACCACCCCAATGAACAATCAGATTGATGGAGAATGAGACAGCTTCAGTTTAGAAATTCAGAAGATTTCCAAGCATCTGGGAAGATATCTAGAAGAAAGAATAGGGGACAATTATCTCATATAAGAAAACTAAATATAAGACAAGACCATTTTCAGTAGCAACCTTGCCAGTAATTTATAAAATGGGCACTCTAGAAGACCAGCAAATGCAACTCAGCATACTGTCAAAGGTAATCAAATATCTGAACTCACACACACACATCCATCTAAATTGTACTGGTGACAATTTTAAAATCTCACTTTTTGCTGTCTGTTAGACATTGTGAGATTTGTTAAGCGAATGCTGTTGTCTGAATTAATTTCCCAAAGGACATAACTTTACAGAAATACTAACAAAATTTTCAAAAGTTGTTATTCTCTGTGTACAGAAAGGCCCACAAAAACAGTGTAATTACCCATTCAGCCAGCTTTACACTGGTGACAGGTTTTGCACTAACACTGGGCATCTTCTAGTTAAAGACAAACTTTGTCTTCCAAGCTGCTTTTCAAAAGCAGAATAATTTCAGAGAAACACACATGTCAAATGCATTGTCCAAAGGGGCGCTTGAGCTGCAGGGACCCCTTCACCCAGATTTACAGCCATGGATTGGAGAGGAAATCTAGTATGTGTTCTTCATCTCCATTCACATACTGGTACAATATGCAGTTTAGGAAGCAAAATTCAATTATGCTCTGGAAATTGAGATGGAACCACTTTCCAGCCGAGACCAGACTGGAAAGTACCAGCACTGTACACAGGGACTTAGAACAGTGAGGAAAAAATGGCAGTTTCTTTATTTCTCTTTTCTTCACATCACCTATAACTTTCTTTTGCTGAGTAAAAGACAAAGGACAAAAACCCCATAGTGACTTATGCTAATAGCCTTTTATGAGAACATTGAGAATTTTATTTGAAAAGCCTTGTGATAAAATTTTCTAAGAGTGGCCAAATATATTTTATGTTAATCTGTGCTTGGTTGCTTATTTGAAAACTAATTAAATTCAAAATTAACTGTGATGGCAGCACAGAATATTTTGGAGAGAATCATCCATGCCCAGCACTTTGTTCTTCTGCAGAAGAATGTCCTTCCAAAACAACCTGAAGGCAAGCCACCACTGTCAGGTATGGAAACTTTATTATCTTTTGCTTTACATGCATTTGCTCCACCAGTTTCCAGTGTTGTCAAATCTATCACTCATAAAAGTTAATCTCATTTTCAATAACATAAAAGAGCAAAACATCAGTGGAGTTTCCTCTGGCCATGCAATTTCTTTCTGCAAGTTTATGGAGGAACCTATTAATTTCCTGAAAAATGCCTGTCCCTTCCCAAGGATCAGGACAATATCAAATGTGACACACCTTTAGAAGTGATCTAGTATTTTCATGCTGCGCATGATTAGCAGTGCAACTCTTTCCTCTGAGCACAATACTGCTATGCTGAACTCAGCAATGTCAGTTTTATAATGCTAAAATTTACCTCACAGATTTCTAAAGCTTGGTCACCTGTAGTTGCTGTCTCCACATTCCTTGGGGCCAGCAGCATTTAATCAGAACATATATAGTTAAACTAATATGACCTGTAGTGTGCATTCATCATTAAACAATTTTTTTAATTCAACAAAAATTTTGTTGTATTTTTAAATATTCTAATCATCCTTTTGATTATTTTTTTTCATATCAGAGAGACAAGAATGAGCAGTGGCTACACAACAAATCCCTTTGCCCTCAGAAATAGTAAAAAAATCTATTGGCTAGTATAGAATAAAGCTAGATAAATGAACAATGTAGTTTGATTTGCTGAAAAAACAGGAATGGGATATATGACTGGAAATCTGTTTAATGCTCCTTATCAGCCAGAACACATACATGCAGGGTACATCGCACCCGCACAGCAAGTACACTATGAACAGGTCATTAATGGTCTGCAGCTCAATGGCCTGCAACACAGAAGAAAAGGAGGCAGAGGCTACTGGTGCTCTGTTGCAGTGATTGTCAAAGAAACAAAGAGCTAAGATTTGAGGTGAAACATGTCCTGTTCTTCAGCTTTCTCAGGCAGGCATAATAAGGTAGTGAAAGGAGGACAAAACCCAATCCCCTTTCCTTTTCAGCTCTGCATAAAAGATGGCAATCACATCAGCAGAGAACACTTGTAGCTGATTCAGCTCATTCATCAGTCCTTGTCTGGGCTTAGACCCAACGCTCATTGAAGTCAAGGGGAGTATTTCCTTTGCTTTCTGTGCTGAAATGGATTGAGTCTTTCAAAGTCCTCTGGGAAAGCAAAGAGCTCTCCTCTAGCAAAAGCTGAAAATGCTCTTTCCTCAAGCAGGAGAAATGCTAAAGCAATTGCATGTCAGACATCTCAGAGTGGTCTGGCAGAGCTGCTATTACCTTTCCACAGCATGCTGCACCTGGAGAGAAGCCACAGTAAAACTGGAAGCGCTTATTCTTCCCAAACATACAGCACCATCTATTATACTTTTTATAAAATGAAGCAATTCTGTCTTGTCTATCTGCATGAGAGCAGTGAGGCAGAGCTCTCTGGTGGCTCCCATGAGCAGAAACTAAGGGGGTGCTTGGGTTTTTTTTAAACAATAGTCTTTATTTAAGGCAATTATTTTAAAAGCTCTGTTTCTTTGAATAAATCCAAAAAGGAGCAGTTTCTCTTGCACAATACTTCTTTCACACATGGCTTAAAATAGTATTTGTTTTTCCTTCGGAGCACACTAAGAGTTCCTTGCTGTCACAGAGTACTTACAAAACCCTTCTCACTGCTCGGTTGAGCTGCTTTCTCACTTTAGGGAGGCCCAGGCAATAGCTTTTCTCAGCCACCGTACTTGCTACTGAAATGCAGGAGAGGGGATCCTATTTTTCACAGGAACCCCAGTCTACATAGCAACAACAGAAAAAGGAGTTACGACCTCCATAGGTGTGGAGATCTATGATTATTCTTTTTTCTGCAAAATTAACATCCTGTATGTGGAGTTAGATCTTCTCACTGATGAACAATTTACTTTTTTCTGGAACAAGGCTTTTCTTTTTTCTCCCTCTGTGCAGCACTACTAAAGCTCTCACAGGGCGTTTGTGAACATGTCTGTTCTCATTCAAGAGCATTCACATCACCAGTGTATCTTCTAGGTATAATCAACATGCCAGTGGAGACTTGCAGAAAGTAACCTTTCCATTAACCTTTTAAACAAGACTGTCACATTGTGCAAATTGAAATCCACCACTTTAAATTGCCACAGGATTGTTTCTAACTGAGACAAAAGTCTCTATTCTTTGGCTCCACTTACACCTGACAATGTGGCCTTTAAGATCCCCTTCTGGAAACCAGCTATATTTACAATTACATTGACCTTATTTATTCCTCTCATTTTCTGTAGTTATACCAAATCTCCTGTCTTATGTGGCCAAGACACCAATGCTGCAGAATCTAATTCAGAGTTTGAATTAGAAATGATACAGGATTGACTGATGTTTGATAAGCACCAAATAACATGTTTTGGAGGAGTCATCATTGCATTTTGTCTAGTGAAATAAAAGCAGCTACATAAAATGGCAGAGAACCTCTGAAGGTATCACAGAATCACAGAATCACAGAATCACAAGGTTGGAAAAGACCTTTAAGATCATCAAGTCCAACCATTCACATCCTAAACTAAACCATATCCCTAAGTACTTCATCTACCCTTTTTTTGAACACATCCAGGGAAGGTGACTCGACCACCTCCCTGGGCAGCCTGTTCCAGGCCCTGACAACTCTTTCAGGAAAAAATTGTTTCCTAACATCCAATCTAAACCTGCCCTGGCACAGCTTCATGCCATTCCCCCTTGTCCTATCACCTGTCACCAGGCTGAAGAGACCATCACCTATCTCTCTATAACCTCCCTTCAGGTAGTTGTAGGCGGTGATAAGGTCTCCCCTCAGCCTCCTCTTCTCTAGGCTAAACAGCCCCAGCTCCCTCAGCTGCTCCTCATATGATTTGCCTTCCAGCCCCTTCACCAGCCTGGTTGCCCTTCTCTGGACTCTCTCCAGGTACATCAGTGGTACATCACTGAGAAGTTCAGGATGAGTGTCCAATGAACTTGTTAAGCTTGACATGAGCTTGTGGATACGGATTTACTGATGGAACTTAAATACAATAAAATGCCTGCAGAAGAGGTTGAAGGAGCCGAGACTTGCAATTGCATTTCATGTCTGAAATACACACACTTGGAGGGCTTGGGGAAATGCATGACATTCCTGAGTGGCACTATTGAGGTCAGAAAAGGATTGGCAGGATGACCGGCACTATTGAGGTCAGAAAAGAATTGGCAGGATGACCACAAGCTCAGCAGTAGAAGATACTACAGATATCCCGACCACATCAGAATTTGTGAGAACAAGTCATAACTGAGCCACTAAAATGAGCCGCAGTTCTATTTCCATGCAAGAGTAGCACTTTTCCACCATGGGACAAGGGGTCTCCTTTTCCAATGCTGAATCTTCCTGATGAGTTTTGTCAGAATGATCAAAAGGACAGGGAAAAAGCTGCTCCCACAGCTGGAGAAGGCCTCTGACAAGCTGAAGAACTGCTTTCCAGCTGATAACATGCACTGCTGAGTTGCTGCAAAGGCTGCTTGGTCTTGCATGCCAGTCAGATGGCTGGAAACACACAGTGAAGCCTTTCAACTAGTAAGTTCACAATCCTTGCCCAAGTAGATGTGATTTGTTTTATGTTTTGTTTTGTTGGGGTTTTTTTTTCCCAGAAGAGAGAAAATTTTTTCTTGAGGACATGACCTGGGATGGGGAGAACAGCTAATGTCTCCCATGCTATCTCCATTTCCCTAAACAAACTTGAGCCAGAAGTACTGACTACAGAAAAACAGTGGTGAGGTCTTGACTCTTGTAGAAAAACTATGGTTTCCAAAGCACTGTCACTAGTCAGGTAAGCAGGGGAAAAATCCTTACAACCTTTCCAGAGTACACAATAACTGAATCCTTTCAGGACTGAAAAGAAGCCTGAAGCACTGCTTCTGAATCTCCTCCCTTTCACATTAGGAACTAATACTAATGCTTTGTGGTTTGGAGGGAATGAAAAGTCTGAGGGTGGTGATAGTTTGTGACAGCAAAAGCTTCAGTTCTTCAGAAAAAAAATAACAGTAAGAGTTTTGTGCCCAAAAGGAATTGTTATGTTGTTATACTTTGAAATGGGTGGTGATTAACTGTGAAACTCGTTTGATGTTACTTGAGTGAAAGTGCCATTGTTTTGGGCAGTTACTGTGTAGAAACCCTTCAACACAGATGCTGCCTGTACAGCTGCTTAGTTGAATCTCACCAGTTGTATTTGTCATGCTATTTTATTTGGGATGTGTTGTTCAGTGTGTCATTACTTTACTCTCTATCAGGATATTAAGCCATACAGTGGTACAGTGAATTGAATAACTCCTGTTGAAACTGTTGAGTAGATACAGCTACTTCTGAGGATGGCAAAGATACGAAACAGTTAACAACTATCAGTGAATGATTTATAGAATATGAACGCTGTTATAACTGTTGTGCTGAACATGGACATCACAAGCTGCCACCATTACCACAGAAAATACACACTCAGAAGCAAGATGAAGGTCTACGCTGAATTTTGTTTTCCTAAAGGGCATGTGCAAGAAATTAAATAAGGAACACCCAAAGAGAGATGGAAAGCAAGTTGACAAGGGAACATCAAGGAACATGGTCCTCAGAAAAGACTTGTGATGATGGTGGGGCTGCTGGGGGCACTTTCTTATTTGAAACCACCTCTGTTTACAAAAAAGCCAAACATAAACATAATTGAATTGAAGATGACTGGGAAATCACATATAGATTCACTATGACTGCAAACAAGTTAATTTCTCTGTGCTGCATAAACAACCCCAGCCATTAGTGACATGAAGCTCAGATTCGTGTGATGATGAGTTGTACTACACAGTCCCTATGCATAAACAACCAAAACCATTACAATCTTGGTGTGGATAAGTCTATATTATCCATTAGATTAATGGGTGAGGTCTCAAGAAGTGAAAGTGGAGAGAGAAACTGTTGTTTTCATATCTTCATTGTTCACAAGAGGGCATGTCCTGTAATGACAGGGACTGCCTCCCCCATCCGAGGTGTACATCTGAAAAGACTCAAACTTAGCAAATGGTCCCAGCTGTTCCTTAACCATTTTACTAAATGTGGATGGACTTAATGTGGTGCTAGGTATTTTTCTGAATCCAGCTAAGGCGGCTGAGTCTTTGGGTGTCTATGAGTCAGCTTGATCCCAGGGACTCTGTATTTCAGCTCTCTCTGAATGCCATAGGGAAGAAGTTCCTCACCTGCAAACAATTTCAAAGACAGACATTCAAAAATTGGATCTTACATTGTAACACTTTTTCCTTTCTCTACCATGGTAGAATTAATTTACTGGATGTGAAAAATTGAACTGCCATCCCAGTTAGCATTTCCAGTCTCTCATGCTGCTCTACCTTCATGACTTAGTCCTGTGGAGAGAGCAAAATTCATGTTTCAAGGGGAGCCTGAAGATTTCTGAAATCTGTTTTGAGATAGAAATGAAAGTCCACCATTCCAAAATTCTCCACAAAAGCTGACTGCAGCATTTTATTTTGAGTTTATCAGAAATGTTTCAATGAACTTGCTTTTTAAATTTTCATTTAAACATTGTAAAATCACATTTTACTAAGCAACAATATTTAACAATATAAAATGAAAAGTAAACATTTTAAAGCTTTTCTCTTAAATCCTTTGAATACCTTTTTTGGCTTACCTGAATTACACCCTGATATTAACTTTTTTTTCAAAACAATATCTAATCGAATGTGATAGGCTAAGCAGATTTGGATAGAAACACTTTTTAGTCAGCTCGGTTTCTGTGAATAATCACAGGAATTTATGACAGAATTAAAAATAAGGATATTGAATGCCTTAAAATCTGCAACAATAGAATAAAAGCCAGAACAGTCTTTCATTTCATCTAATAATATAAAATCTGCCACATTTATATTTTAAGACAGACAGCAGGAGCTATTTTAAAGAACTTTTTAGCAACTGTGCTCCTACGTAGTGGGTGACCCTTTGTTTTGTAGGCATCGCTCAGTTGTCGTAAGTGAGAGAGACACTCACATGCAATGAGATCACTGGGATGGCAATTTTCCAAGCATGGTTCTCACCAGGCGAGGGCAGTCATATTCCTTAATGAAAAGCAAGCAGCTGTCACCTTGGGAGAAAACCAGATTGGCCGCCCACACATACAGCCCGAGGGATCCTTCTTGGCCTGAGCTTTGTGTATAGCAGAGGAAAAGAAAAATCAAAAACAAGGAAAGGGAAGAGAATATGTCACGAGTATAATTTATCTGTGTTTTTTGTCTCACATAGCCTGTCCTATTTGAACATCAATTGCTATCATTTTGGCGGAAGCGGGGGCACTGGGATAATATACGTATTTATGTGCAAAACAGACATGGAAACGCAGTCATCTTTGTCCTGATGCAGTGAAAGACTGTAGCATCTGCATATCAATAGCCACAAATTTGATGCAGTTCTCAGTAGTGTCATTTCAGAGAAACTCAAGAGTAGGGGGAAGTTCTCAAGTCTTTTTTTTCCTATGGCACTGGCTTGCTATTTTCCTATGTGCAATCAAGGGACAAAATTCAGCACAGTAGATGAAGGTAGTGCAGAGCATACCCACCTGAGCCAGAAAACTTTGCTGTCCTCTGAATGAGGGAGGAAAAACTCACCTTTGCCTCTGTTGGAGGAGAGAATGACTTCTTGTGGTATTCCATGGGAATTCAAAAGCAGCTGCTGCAGTCTGGTAGCTAGGTTAGCTTTGCTGAAGACAGCACCAGATCCTTGGGGAACAGGAGAAATGAGGTCAAAAAGTGCAATAGATGCTTCCTGCAAGTGTGTGTGCTGACCCGCTATCTCCAGATCTATGGTACCTGCAATTGCTTTGGCTCCTGAAGAAAAAGGACAACTAATAAACATTTCTGCCCTCACCTTCAGCAGAATTCATTTGGAATTAATTTTGAAAGAAACACAGTATGTAAGAGTTATACATACTGTATAAATAAAAATAAATATAAATATTTCTAAATATCAGCTATTGGTAACTGACAGTTTGTGGTTGTGGAAAAGGCCCAGACAGTCATTGGTAACTCTGTCATCCTTCAGGTTTCTTCATCAAACCTGCAAAAGTAAAGTGCACCAGGAATCTGGCACTGGGCTGACAAATGCATGGTGGGTTTGCATGATATAGAAAAACACCTGACTCCATAGCTGCTAGTAAAATGCCTACTCTGAATGCACAGGAAAGAAAACAAGAACCACAGGGGCTGCAACGCTCAGAGCATTAAAAATATTTTTTTTGAGTGGGAAATAGGTCAACAGAACTAACATTTTTTACCATCACTCTTATGAATTCCCTGTAGGAATACTTTTTCTACTGGGCCAAAAATTAAACTTTTACAAAAGTATCAGACCCGTTTACTCAGTCTGATGTTCAAAGGATTCTGCCTCACATAGTCTTACCGCTTCCTTCAGTCCTCAGTTTACAGGAAATTGCCTGATTCAAGCCCAGCGTTAGTAATGGATAATAGAAATAATAACCATTTATCATTGCAAGTTTCACCCAATAAGATAAGCTTAAAATTCAGTATAGCTTCCTTGGAATAATGATTACATATGTTGATGAAACAAACAACAAAACAGTTGGAAAAGGGAGTTCCCAGCTGGGTAAAAAACCTAATCCTTTCACATCTTTGTATATTAGTCTAAAATGAAAAATGACATAAATCCCCTTTAAAAGCAAATTACATATGAGCTGCTTTTAAATGGACAAGAAAGTAGTTTTGAGTCAGTTTGCTTGCACAGCTCTGTGTTTCTTAGTGCTATAACTGAAAAGGCATCTCCTCTTCCTCTGAGGTGTCTGTATTCCTCAGGACATTTCATAGTATGGTCATATGTGATTCTTGTTTGTGTGGTTTTGTTCTTTTAAAGTCTTATAACAAGCAGATTTTTATGAAATAGCTTTTTCTTACTGACAGTGTGTTCATAAAGACATTTCTCAGTCACAGGCATGATCAAGGGTAAGCAAAGATTATCCTCAGTATATTTAATTTTGAACTCCTTTAAACAGGATTGTGTGATGACTATTTAACTGTTCAGATCAATCACGTAGGATTTTTTCAACTTCCCTTTTATTTGGCAGGAAACACGTAGCAGACATTACTTGATTTTCAAAGTTCTGCATTGCATGGTAGCTGTACATTATATATCTTATTGAGCAGCAGCATCTAATATATATTTAAGAGAATTTTTTCTTATAAAGAATGCATTATTTTTTGCTTCATTTTATTACTTAATAGCGGAAATCTGGTGAAATTTCTGCTTTATTTGAGCTTTAAAAACATGTCTACATGTTCTAAATTGTTGTGAAAGTGGTTACAGGTTTCATTTTTATCTTCTAAAATGTTTGCCACGTGTAGGAATGCAGAGGTAACCTACCCATTTGTGTTCATTTCCAAGCAGATCATAGCAGCAAAAAAGATACACAGCCCCTGTTATCTTGCACAAAAACTCCTTGCTTTCTCTTGTTGATCTAGAATTAAAATGCCTTTGACTGAAATACCAATCTTCCCTTTCCATATGAGACAATACTGTCTGTGTTGTAACAGGTAGATGTGTTTACAGTAATCAAGGATCTTTTCTGAAGAGTGGAGCATGAGCAACAGCTGCCAGAAATTCTACATCTCAGGGAGGAATTTGAGGGAGGTTTGACCTGCTATTGGTACTTATTCTTCTACTAGTGACATAGCACAGCATTCACAGTCTTATAATCACCTTTACAGAAATGAAATGTAAAAAAAGAAAAAGAGAAAAAAAGAGGACTCAGTTTAGGTGAGGAATAAGTAATGTGAACAAACCACTTATGAGCAATAAAACTCTTGGTACCTTGCAAATGTCCCTAGTGATAAAGAATAAGCAAGCACCTTCAATTTTTACACTATATTCTTTAATGGAAAGGCTTTATAGACTTTTCCATGATGTTGGAAGGTCTCTACTATGCACTGTTGAGCTTCTTTTTGCAATAATTTGTACACATTAGAGACAGTGCTATTGTAGTAGATGTCTTGAAAGATCATCTTGTATAGAACAGTGGAGGGTATGTGTAACCTTATCTTTTCCTGTGGAGGCTGTCTCAATCACTACAATTTGAATTGCTACAATTTCAATTGCAATTGCACATCAGGAGGAACTGTGACTCAGAGGCATCCCTTACTGCACAATTCCTATTTTTCTTCCTTGCACCTGAAGTTGTAGCAGTAAGTCAGGACAGTTTGGGTGCTAGCTTCATTATACTGACTTTGAAGGAAAAAATACGAGGACTATAAGAGCTAACTTGCTTCTATTAGAGATCTGAAATCCATCAATTCTTTACTTTGCTTATCCAGGAAGTAAAAGGGGGTGCATAGACCCTGCTGCAGACACAAGTATGGAGAGCGAAGCCTGGAAGAGAAAACTTCTTTGCTATTGCTACTTTGCATTACAATTCAGGTTATGACCTTTAGTTACGATCATGTGAACTGAGCAATGGATGTAAGCAGAACCTCAGTAATGCCAGTCAACACTGTCCCTTTCCCTTAGGTTGAGAAAACTGTTTTTCCATGTTCTTACTCTGTGCTTCAGGGATATTCTGCAATTTCACTTCCTGGAGCCAGGGTCCACTGCACAGCTGAGAAGCTTTCAGCACCTTGTTACTCATTCCAGAGAAACAGGCTGGATTTGCTGATGGTTTCAGCATGTCATAGTAAATATTTCACTGCCTGATCACCTTCAGGCCTCATTTGACTAGACCAAGGTACTAGGTTTTGCAGAGCCAGCTGCAATATAACCTCAGTGCTACATAGGTTGTAATGAAATGCTTCTCCATTATAGATTAATGACCCCATAGAAACTAAATTAGACCCCCACTTTCTATCAGCTCCTGCAGTGTTAAACTTCTCTCTCCCTCTCTGGCTGACTTTTCTTCAGATGTTTCCAGGAATCTAAAATTCAATTAATTGCCCTGGGAAATGCAAAGACTTGGTGAAGAGAGGTGGGAGCTGTGGACTCCAAGCAGGACTGGAAGGCATTTGGTAATCTGTACAAGAGCATAACTATACGTTTTTATTGCAAGTTCACACTTCAATTGCCTCTACATTTAGGTCACCAAAAGTCATTACATCATCATCCAAGTAGATGCTGATACTTGTTACTGTGGGGTTAATCAGGTGTACAAGGGAGTCCTATTCAGCATCTAGAAGGAGAAAATATCATCTGGCATTTTCTCCCAATAAGATCCAAGCAAGGCATGCACCGCTTGTTTATATAATCCCTGTCCTTCCTAACTTCATCTCTATACTTAGCCACTACACTTCCAAATTATGGCTTCACTGCAGTAACACATTTCATGATGACAGAAGGAATTCCAGCCTTGATGCTGAAAAGACTGAACTCTGACCAGACCTGCGCAGATTTCTGGAAATGGCATTTTCCACGTCCCAAAAGCTTTGTCATACTTCCAAAACCAAGGAACTGGGATGTGCACTTCAACAGGGATGTAAAAGATTTTAGTCATTTCACATTTATTCTGCCAGGTATAATATATTGGTGACATTTCACTCATCACTGGAGAGCAGCGTGGGAGAAGAGAGTACATAACACATAGGTAAACTTCCTTCCCTTTTGTTTTGACCATAAAGGTTAAAAGTCAGATGAGTGCAGGAGAACGGCTCCCGAAGAGCTGTTTCAACACAAAACCGCAGAGAAGTGACATGCACTTTGCATGTTCATGCCTGGGGACAGACATCAGGCTGGGAAGTAGAAACTGTGAATCCTCCCCAAGGACAGACTTTCCAGTGACCTTTCAAAAGGAACATGCTGTTTTTCAGAAACGTTCTTATATCCACACTTTGCTCTATCCAGTACTTCCAGGCTGAAGACACAGTGGCCAAGCAGAGGAAAGCTGTAGGACAGCAGAGACTGCTCTTTTAAATCCCCACAGGGCTGCTGTTTGCCTCCAAACCAGCCTGCAAGGAAGGTCCATGTGCATTATTGAGCACTTAAGGGCTTTTTTTCTAAGAAAACACAGATATTTGCAATAGCAAGATATAATCCCCTGTATACTTTCCCATCAACAGTTTGATTCTGTCAGAAATCTGCCAGCTTACAAAAGTCCTCAATAACAACTTTGACAAAAGCCGGCAGTTCTGACAGCCAGTCTGTCTCCTTCAGTTCACCCACACACCTGTAGACATCTATATATACACACAGAGCAGGAGGGAGAGAAAATGTCTCCTAGAACTGCTTGTCCACATCTCTTTGCCACTGGACAAATAGCTTTTTCCCACCCAGTCTTTTACATATTACCTCCTTCTCATCAATCTTACAGAGAAAGGCTGGAGAAAAATGAAATATTGAAACGCTAACCCTTTATTTAAAAAGCCACCAGATATAAATGGTCGGCTCTGACAATTTATTACCAATTCTGGGAAGATTGGGAAAATAAATGTTTCATATCTCTTTGCAAGTGACAGATGAAAGGAATAAAATACTCGTCAGCTCTGGAGAAAGAAAATTCAAAAAATATCAGAAATTCGGGTATTTCCTTGCTGAAAGATCACTGCTGATACTTTTCCAGAGAACTTTTATCTATTCTTTCTGTGTTACACCCACAATGGAGCATTAGGATCTTAGATTAGCTGTTAAGTGAAAAGGTCAGCATAATTACAAGTTTGTAGTCTCAGGTCAAGAGACAGCCTTCTGAAGGCATATAACACCTAATTTTTTGCTCTGCTTGAAAAAGGTCTTTAAAAATTATTGTAGTCTTTAACTCTTCCTTAACCTGCTTTCCACGACAGCTAGCTAAGTGGAGGCATGTTATCTATCTATCTATCTATCTATCTATCTCTCTCTTTCTCTATATACATATAGATATGTATTTCTATCACTTTATCAGATATTTTCCCTCATTGCAGCCACTCTTATCATCAGTCCTCTCTCCTTATTTCAAACAAAACTACTAGTCACACGTAGAGAAACAATACGATATAGTACTTTACATCTGGAGGACAATGTTCTAGCTGAACCCGTGAAAGGCACAAAAGACCCCCAAAGGAGTAAATTACACTCCTAAAAGACAGCATGATGAACTGCCTCTGCTGTATCCAAGACCAGACCTGTAGCCATACTCTTCACATTAGAAGCAGGCAAAGAGAAATAATTACCTAGTAGGGGGTATTTAGAGAAATTATTGCTGAGTGCCTCCTCTGTAAAGCTGTTCTACATTTCCTTGCTGCAGATAGGCATCTGAAGAATGGTTGTGAAAAGCCATCATTTCAGTGTCAATCAACTGCCCTGCTTGCATGGTCCTGAGTGGCTCAGCATGCAATGGGCAAGGCAGAAGGCCCACTCACAACGTCTATGCAGCAGATCTGAATACAAATAGTGTGTTGCTTCACATACAAACTCCTTCACTGTCATTCATAAGAAATACATGATACAGAAGTCTGTATTTTGTCAGAGACAAGTAATTAATATGACACTACAACTGGCATTTTGCAAAAGTTATTTAGGTATCACATCCATGGTTAAGCTCGTGTAGCCACTGTCACGATCAACAACCTAGACATGATTTAATTTGGCAGAGGTTAAACCCCCTTTCATTCACACCGAACCTCAGATTGCTCTGAGTGGCTGGGTGCAGCTGGGCTTAACCCCTGAGTGACGTCCAATTACTAGGTGTTTTATCGTGATAAGTTCTCAATTCAATTCTTGGAGAACAGAATTAAGACTCGAAACGGAGTCAAGGTTAAAGTTTCTTTATTTGGCCCACAACAACCGTGCAGGGGAAGGAGGAAAGAAAGAGAAATGGGTGGAAAAGAGAACTAGAGGGAGGGAAAGAGAGTGGAAAAGAGGGGAGGACTATATCTACCACCACAAGGCCAGGGCGTTCTGTCCTATAGCAGAGTATTCTTCAGTGTCTCTGGGTCTGATGGAGGCGGGGACATTTCTCGATGTCTCCATGTCTTCCTTGGTTGTCCCTCGATGTGTTGTTCTCCGTTGCTTCCATGTTTTTCCATGGCAGAATGCTCCCTTTTTGTAATCATCCTTGGCAGAGCCACAAGCTTCCACCTGGCTTGTGGGAATGCTTCAGGGTGGATGACGGAATGTCCGATGTGTGAATGGCTCCCGATGTGCGAATGGTTCCTGATGTTTCTCCTGATAGTGGAATGCTCTCCTGATGTGTGAATGGCTCCTGATGTCTCTCCTGATATCTTTTGGGTGGAATGTGAAAGGAATGCTCTCCTGATGTCTTCAGGGTGGCTCGTTGAATAGTCATTATGTCCTTGGCACAAGCCACTTTAAGCCTGACCGGTGGTAATGTGGTGTGGTAGGAATGAGGTTTGGTTAGGGAAGAGAAAAAAGAGGGGATATAGTTCTGTTGGCAATTAAGGCATATTTCCAGCACCTTACAGCCACTTCCATTTCCACTGCCTAAATGCACACGTAAAACAGAAGGTTTCTTAAAATCTATTATTCCTCTAGCAATGGGTTTTAATTTTAAGATGGCTGTTGGCTTTTATGCCATCACTAGCATGCATCAGTTTGAACACAAGCAACTGTCATGATCCTGCCTTGTGGCTTACGGTACCTCTCTACAGTAAAGAGAAATAACACGCTTGTTCTATTTTTACACTGCTTCCTTGTTCTGAGCCTCCTCCAGTGTTCAAATGCACAGTCAAACCCGCTCAGATCTCAATGTCGCTCTTTGGCAGTCATGCTGATTTTTGTAGACAGGCCAGCAGGTGTGCATCGGTCCATAGATACCATTTTTCTGCATCTACTCCCCTTGTGTTATCCTAGAAATAAAGAGATCTCAAGGGAAAAAACCCCACCGTTCTATTAAGGAGAGTCTGTACAATCCCACAGAAGATTGTTAACATCTTCCTCAAACCCCAGGGGCTTTACAAGAAATGGGGTAGGATTCTGGACATCTCTATAAGTACCAAGCTAATTTCAAGGCTGAGAGGCATAGCCAGCCTTCACAGGCAGACTATTCTCAGCAATGCTCTTTTCACCATCCTCTTAGCAGCATGAAAACCTCATTGGTAGATTATATTTTAGGTAGAAATCAGTAGGTGTTTGTGAAAGAAAGTGAGTAATGGTGCCCTGGTCCTCAGTAAAGATGATGTAAACCAGAACTAGATCTCCTGTTGTGAAGATATGACCTCCTTCACTCCCTGAAGCTAGGGAAGGCTTTTCCCTCTAGTTACTTTGCTAGAGACATGTTTATGAAGCTTGAAGATGGAAACCATGAAGGTGGTTACATTAGGTAGACAAACCAGCGCTGTATGAGTTATACCTCAGATAGTCCCTAGATGTCCTACTAAACAAAGCTGTCATCTAATTAAACTACATCCCTGTATCCAGCACAACATATGGGGGTTTTTTTATGGCCCCTGCAGAGCTGGCAGGTGCTGCAGCACAGGGACTCCATGGCTGCTCTGGTTTCCTCCTTTCCTTTCACAGTTCTAAAGGCTGTGAGGGTCTGATATGGAGGTTTGCAGAAGAAATCAACTTAATTAAATAGAAGTAATTTCTCTAGAGAAAAGACAGATTATTTAATTCTTTCTAGTTATAGCTGAATGGATGCACAACAGCCAAAAGAAAATATAGGACATCACTTTTTTCAGCTAACTTTTTATATCATGAGTATTTGTGTATTTAATATAGAAAACATTAACAAAAAACCATGGTTCTAGTCAAGTTACACCTAAATTGAATTCTCACTGTAACTGAACTAAGGTGAAGTGTGTTGGACTGATAATCCTGAAGTTAGAAGATGAAAGCTAGCAGCATTTTATACATATATACGCATTAAATTTCTAGCACAGATTTCTTTCTGTTCTGATCTAGCCCAAAATATTAGTTGCCTTAAAAAGATGTACAGTATTTCTAAGCTCTGAGTCCATTGTAAATTGCTTTGCCCAGTCTGCTAGATGCTTCTCTCAGTTCTCAACATCAGTATCTGGAGACATTCTATTACTGCTGAATAATACTTGAAGGTTTGTAATTCCGAAATTCATTTCCAGTCAGCACTTGTGATGATTTTTGTGTGGCTCACCAACAGTCAAACCCAGGGGCTCAAACCTTGATAGTAAAATGAATACAGAAAGTGTCACAAAAGCTGCCAAAAGAAAATTCAATCTCATGTGAGTATTGGCAGAAATATAGCCATCATCGTTATTAAGTGGTACTGTGAAAGCTGGTTTTGCCATAGAAGTTTTCCAATATAACAAAAATAAAACTCACAGCAAAGGCCCTATTAATTTATCCATGCTACACAAATACCAATGAAAGGCAAAAAACCTGGACAAATTTCCAAATAGATTTTAAAGTCCCTATTGTACTCAAAACCAAGAGAATCAGATAATCCAGGTAGGTGTGCTGGTCTCAACTACGGAAATTATTTGGATGGCATTCATATTCTCTGGAGATAAGCAAAGGTATCATTCATATTCATTTTTACAAACATTAATTTGCAGAGCCCTATTGGTTCCTTTGCCATTGAAATAATCAGAAACAGGCTTATATGAAACCGCTTTCTGAAAATACAAAAAAGAGGCAAAAATAGGTTTTTCTGCATGAACCCAAGTATATTATGTGGTTTGTGCCACCAATCTGCTCAGAGTAAACAGCAGAGGTTAAATTTCTGGAAGATATTGTTAGCTTCTCCTCACACACATTTTCAGTGGCTATGAAGTGATGGAAAGACAACTAGAAAGGGAGTTCAGGTACACAGGAGGCCTCATAGACCTAGGATATTTGTTATGTTTTCTGCTTCAAAACCATGTGCCATACAAAATCAAAGGAGGTATTTCTAGGAAAAGGACTTGCATTTGTATTGCTTCCTCTTTAGCTCTGTTTGAAAAGGTTCACCTGTGGGTATCCTATTTTGAAGGGGGAGAGACAAAATTTAAATTCTGACTTCAACCTCTTCAGCAATTTGCGGGTGAATTTGACTTCCTGTTTCTATCTTTTGGCTTTAGTTTCTTGACAACTAGAGTGTGACCAATTTCAGTGCCAGCACACCAGGGAAAAAATCTCAATATGAACTTGCACCAGCAGCAGGAAACTTGCATAAATATCTAATCACTTTTCTGTTCAATCCTGTGCATTTATGGCTGAGATATGATGAACAAAACAAATACTAAATAAAGGAGGACAGGGTTGAAAAGGAGAGGATGGTATCTGTATTCTGTATTTAAAATCTCATTAATTGCTTTGAGTTACTGATAACCTTGATCTATAGAAACTTGAGTATACATAAATCACTACTGATCCAAATCTGATAAAAGGGTAAGCTGTTACTTAAGTCCCCATTTATACATCAGGAAAGCCATGAAATTGTATTAGCAAGGACTTTGACTGTGGAAGCAGACACAGGAAGCACTCTGTTGCCAAAGAGTAAAATATTATTCAAGTCTGTAGGGCAGTCTTACCTCAAGAGTAATTTCACTTCACAAGACAGATCCTGATGAATTAATCATTGGACTGATGTTGAAGGATGCATTGGAAGTAATGTCAATAACTCATTGATCTTGATTGAAGTAGGATAATCACAAAATAGTTTGGTGCACACATACAAGCACAGTTCCTCAGGAAGGTTAGTTTTACCAAGGCTCAAGAATGTTAATAAAAATTAGTGGGAGATATGTTGAAAGGAATTCATATTTCTTAATAAACAGAGACTTTATCAGAAACTTAAAAATACGTAACTTGGTGGATGAATTAAGGCACCAACTACCATTGATGAAAAATGCAGACAAGAAAACAGGAGAAATAAAAATCCGTGTAAATTAGAATTTTTAAAATGTTGAAAACTGAAGAAAAAAAATCTAAGGATACCAGAGAAAAATTGACATCTGGCAAGAAAAATAATACACATTCAGAGAGAACACTTCATAGTACAATAGTAGATAAAGAGAATGTTAAATACCCTGCAACAATGCATAACTTTTTTTTTAAAGCAAATATTTCTGGAGAACTTTGCTTCAAGAATCCTACAAATGCTCTGTGGTGAGCCCTGGGCAATAACTTCCTGTCTTAGAAAAAAAAAAAGTGGAATAGCTAGGAAATACGGTAGACATGAAGAATCTTAATACTTGTGGGTACTTCACAAGGATATGCAAGAGGATCTAGTCAGTCTAATGTCAGTCACAGCCAAAATAATGGAACAGTCATTTAGCTGACAAAGGACAGGAATTTAATTAGAGACAATCAACATCTTTTAATAGAGACTAGTATTCAGAGAACTAGCCTGATTTAATTTTTTAGGAGAAAAGTCTCATGTACATAAGCAACTACAAACTTCACTTGACTTCTTAAGCTGGTTTTGTACATTACTGCATTCTCTTGGGGGAAAAAAAAAACACAAAATCATCCAAAAAATCTCTCCACTATATTGTTAAAATACACAATAAGTGAACAAAGACTGTAGAAGTGGCAATCCTCAAAAAGTATCTCTTAATGAAGAAAGAAATTGAAATATCTTTAACGAGGTCCATCCCTATACAGGTTCCTCCATTAATTTCTGAGTTTATCAAACCTACATAAAAGAAATATTTGCAAAATATAAATAATGGCAATTAGAGACCACTCTGGGTGAGCTTAACTGCAGTTAAGTTCTACCTATTAAAACAAAATGTGTTTCCTCTAAATGAAAAATTTTCTGCCAAAGAGGGGAAAGGCAGGTCCCGCCAGCAGAAGGGGACCCCATGGCTTAACACTGTGACTGGAATGGAGAACAGGGAGCACAGAAAGTGTTGAATACTCCATCTGGAGACATGAAAAAAAAACCCAAAAAACCCCCATCTTTGCAAGGATGGAGTATATAAACAATTTAGGGGAAAAAAAAGGTTGTTTTTCATTTCAATTTATACAAGTGGGGAAATGTGACTGCCTCAGTATTGCTGTGAAAATCACAAAACCCATGGGAGCACTGCAAATAGAAGAAGTTGTGCTTAGTGTGGGGATAACTGAGCAAAAGGTAATTGCTTGTGACCAGGTGAGATGGTCTAATGATATCTTTGCTCTGTAAACTTGAGGACTGTAAATTTGCTTGCTGTTTTCTGTTCTTCCCAGTTACTGAATGATCCATCCTGAAGAGGCAAGTTTTCTTCTCACGATTTCTCAGTGCTTTTTTCCAAAATCTTGACGAATTCCCTAAGGAATATGTAACTTGTTCTCAATAAAAAAGTTATTTATACTGTGAATGTGAACATCAAAAGTACTAGGGAGCCAAGTTCATTAAAGCCATTTGACATTCTTGTTAATAGATCAAGCAACAAGCATCCCTAAAAACTAGAAAATAGCTGTTGAATTGGAGGAAGCTGCACTTACAAATCAGATTGTGTGGATGCAAGGATAGGCAGAACAAATGTTCCATCACTAAGAAACCTATACATTTGAATTTCCATTATTATTGGATATGGAACAAGAGATCACATTCTCTGCATAAACCTACCACGTATATTATCACAGCAGAAAGCATTACTTCTTTCTTCTACATTTTTAACCTCATTTTTTGCAATCACATTCTGAGCTGTTGTCCAGGTCCAACAGCTTACTTCTCAGAAATGGCAGTATACGAGTACAGATCCTCCCATTGTGAATAAACACGAAGGGCAGGTATAAGCGATTGCCTAAGCGCTGCTGAACGTAGAGCAAGTAATACATGCAAACATTTGAGAGGCACATTAATTTCTGAAGCTTGAATTCAATTATGCACCACTATTTTGAACCTGAGACGTCAGTACAAAATATCAATGCTATTATTTGCACTGATGCCTTTGTTACAGAAATATTTCAGCCTAATGAATCCTTCTTTATTCAGGCCTTACCTCTCTTACTCCTAGATGGAGGTACAGTGCAGATCTAACTCCTCTCTACTTGACTGTTTACCCCTATTCCTAGTCAAAGCACCCCATTATGTGCAGTATCAAAAACTACTATGAGTCATCTGCTTGAAATAAGAGAGGCTTGATAGTCCTGAGCATACCACAGAACGCTGTAATCATATACTTTTCAAGCTTTCTCAGGAGCATACAAATTGCCATCTTTATTAGAGACCAGCAAACATGTTTGGATAAATCAAGAGTCAATGCACACTATCACTTGAACCACAAACTAAACTAAGCAAAACATACGCCGTTATACAGATTATAAAAAAATCAGGGCGTTGTTCCTTCTAAAAAAGAATATTTACATATCTGCAGTTCTTGTCTGGGAATAAACAATATTTAAAAACTTGTCCCAGTTCAGACAGCACTGGCAGGCTCCTAAGCTAAGCTCAGATAATTCACAAGCATCTCAAATCCAGTGAGACCTCAGATGTCTAAACAAATAGAAATAAATCTCTATATGCTTTGCCGTGAATATTTCATCTGAAAGGATCCCACATGTTTGCAGAGCAAAGCTGTCTTCCCTGTTCCCTTTAACATTATTTCTCAGATAAATAGGGATGTGCTGCCATGTTGAAGAGGAAATACAGAACGCATGCACATATACTGCACATGTAAATGATGATCAAGAATTCATGAGAACTCACATACCTCAGAATTGGTGAGAACTGAAAAAGGGAGTATGAAATCAAGCATCTTATCTAGACACACAGTGACCAGAGTAACTCCACCAACTCAAGCTATACTCCATTGAGACTGAATATTAGGTGATTAAAAGATGCAAGCTGAGTTGGCATCCTCAACTGATCCCAAACAGGAAAACTCATGGTTTCACAGTACTGCCACAACTGCAGAAGCTATTTCACAACAAAGATCTGATCACATACAGTGCTGGAGTTTCCACAGGCAAATACTATTGTTCCTGCAGCAAACTGAAATGTGGTTGAAATGTGGCAGATTTCTGCCTGTTAGGTACCCAAGAAAAGAAATAGCAAGGCACAGGCAGGTTCTGTGCAGTCATTGGATGAACTGGAAAATGAAATCCACATTAAGTGAATTTTTTTCATACCTCTAAGTGTATTTACACCAAGCCCTCTCTTTCTCATTCAACATATCAGTCTTTTCTGTTTGATTTCATAACCTTTTTCACCCCTTTAGAAAGTGATTTTTACGCTTATTCTTTCATTACAGACAGAGACAGCTTCGCAGGCACCACTATGCTCTTTAATGTAAAAGTCACATCCTGGAAGCATCAGTCAATATCGGCCTTTTCAAGAGCACCCAAATCCACTGCTGTCAAACATGTGGGATGCTCACATTCAGCTCTTCTGTCCTTATCACCCACTCGTTCCAGTCCAGTGACCTTTCCGGCACAATAAAAGCTGCCAACATACTGCAGACATGGTAAAAGTATGCAAATGCCAAGTGCTATTAAATGTGCCCATTGTCTGTTGAAAGACAAGTTATTGCTTTCTCTCCATCACGAGAAATCTCTTAGATCCTTGTGCAAATAAAGGCAACTTGAGGTCGTATTGATTTACATTCCTGAAATTCAAACAAGCCTTAGGAATGTGTTTAAAGGCAGTATGACTTCTTCAGAAGCTTGCAGAAGATATTTGAAGTGAGTACATGCTTTGTAGATCACATGGATATCATAGTCATTTCAAAATATTAAGGCCTGGGCTTTCGAAGGCAACTATCTGTCCTACTCACTATGGCTTCTGATGACAGCTGGACACCTACTTCCCCCTTTAGGTATCAGAAAATCATAAGGTCCTAACAAAGAGGCAATCAAAGTCTTTTAATGCAAATTTATAGTTTATTGCCTTCCTACCAGACAGCTGACATGAAAGAGTTTTAGAAAAAGAACATCGACAACCTTTCATGCAACCAAATCTTGATCTCAGCTGTATCGGAGTGCTGGATAGCCTTCTCACAAGAGAGGTGAAATGAAACAAGTGATTAATGCCCACTGGTTTCATAGACAGTCTGGTGCAACATATTTTTCATGCAGGTCAGTCAAGAAATAAAATTAGTTATAGCTCAGGGTTCTCTGTCTCTCATTGTATCATAAGATTCATGAAATAATTAGAGTAAATGAAAATGTAGATAAAAAGATATTTCCAGTTTAAACTTTTAATAAACTTCTACAAATATTGCCAACTGATTCTGAAGTTGTCAATATTCTTCAGTGTCCTCCTTAGCCACACGTTTCCTGAGTTTGAATAATGACAAGCCACCAAGAACAAACACAATGATAAAATAAAAAAGAAAGTAAATATAAAACATTCTTACAGAAAACTGCAAGACTGTTGTGAGAAGCTAAGTCTAAACCCAAAGATTAATGCATAAAATCCAATTTTGGGGCATCTAAAGAACATATTCCTGTCAACGGCACACAGCAACAAAGATGAAACACATCTTGGCTTAACAGCAATAGTGTAAGTATAGAAATCGTACTTTCACTTACACATCAGGCTCACTAATTTACAACTACCACATTTGGCCTGACATGTATGTAGTCACAACTCAGTGCTGAGAGTTAAAGAGACTACGGTGTGATAATTTAACTCCTTGAAACTCCAACCAGACCAATTCTGGATGAAGAAAACTGTGTGAAGGACCACAAACACCAATGGGAAAAGAGGTTTATTCTCTTTACACCTCCTTTACTTTTGGCAGCAATGATGGAGTCTAAAGGAGAATGTGACTTCTGAGGGAAAGTCTTCAAGGAAACGTTTAGAGAACAAAGGCTAGAAGTTCTTAATAGAAATTGTTAGTTAATACCTTTAATAGCCTTAGATAGATACCTTCTAGTAAAAATGTATTTACTTCATTTTATTACCTTCACTGTGTCAACAGAAGGGAGTAGCAAAGTTAGGTTATAAAAGCAATCGACATTTTCTGCTTTCTGCAATCATAATTTCTATTGGTATTCATTTTCAATATGAAATTCCTTCATGCGCAACTAACCCTAATGTAGGACCCCAGCACACACACACACACCCACACCCACACACCCCCCACACACCCAAAACCAACCAATCAAACAACCAAAAAACACCACCAAAAAACCAACCAAGAAAAAAATGCATAAAATACTACAACATTTTTGTATGGTAGACTGAAGGTAGTTGAGCACCTAAACACACAGGTCCATCTTTAGCAGGATTTTTGAAAGTCATGACAATGCAAAGAGAAGCAGGACTGAAAAATTGTCTAGAAACCATGAAGAAGTAAAATAATCATTCAGTTTAGTGTAGTCTGGTTTATGTATTCTGAGGACAAGTTCCTCTTCTGTGATAGTGAAAACCAGATACATCAAATGCTGAACTCTCCAGTGAAACTACCGCTGAAATTATTGCTGCATCAATTAAAACCCAAGCTTTAGATATTCCCTTTTGACCAGTGCTGCATATTTAATTTTGTTTAACTTTTATAAAGAGCTATATATGAGCAGAATTATCTTCTTAACTTACCTTTTCTGCTACATCAGGTGATTTCTTTTCTAAGCAATCTTTTCTTTATTGGGATTTGTAAGGTAATGCAGCCATGCACACAAATCTACAAATAATAACAATAACAACAACATTACCAATAATAAACTCAAGCAGTCTTCTTTCCTGTTCATTACATTTTAGAATTAGGCCTCAAAAGTTGCAGCTCATGCTAATGAGAATCATAATTGCTCATTTTTTTCCCAGTTGTAAAAATAATGTTGTACTTTAAATATGGCTGTAAATTTTAAAGAAATAATCATTTTAAGATTTTGTCCACCAATAAAAGTTAAGGTAACAATGTCTTGCCAACACTCAACAGCATCTTTGCTCGGTTAGGCATAATTGTAGCAAATTTAGACAAATAGTGTAATAAAATAATCTATGGTGTGTTGGGTTTTGTAGCTGAAAATACAAAAATACCTGGCTATGTTTCAGAATGTATTCCCTCCCATAAGCTTTAGATATAATCAAATTATTGTGCTATATGAAACTGTTTGTCTAATAAAAAGATAGTAACTGTAAATCCTGATCATAGCATTCTTGGGAAATACAGAAAGTAATTAATATTGGAATATCAGTCTTAAAAAACCCTACAGGACTTTTGTCATCAGAAG
This sequence comes from Porphyrio hochstetteri, assembly GCA_020800305.1. Taxonomy (NCBI): domain Eukaryota; kingdom Metazoa; phylum Chordata; class Aves; order Gruiformes; family Rallidae; genus Porphyrio; species Porphyrio hochstetteri. The sequence goes on along the minus strand of CM036908.1, from coordinate 58,637,023 downwards.
AAACCTTTAAAGCTATGCTGGTGCACACTGTAGGCTTTTCTTATTAAAATTTAAATTTATTCTCTTTTTATAGTAAGCAAGACTGTTTAAACACTGTGCTTAGAAAAAAAATGTTAGAATTAGCAATGAAAATGCAAATCTGAGATCTGAAATAAGTTGCTAGCCCCCTCACAGAGCTTCATGACAGTAGAAAGAAAACTCAAGTCTTTGGTATAGGTGGAACCAGTCTTGTGGAGGACATAGCACATGGAGCACACAGCACATCAATATGTGGAGCACATCTTGATCTGACATGAGCCCAAGTATGTTCTCATATTAAGAGTTTTTGCAAACTTTCTTGACAGTTTCTCATACTGCTACTATCTGCCATAGTCTGGTATTTAGCAGAAGGATTAACATCTGGCTCAGAAGTGTCTTTTCTTTGTCCCCTGAATTCTATTCAGATTTGGCAGACATATAAAATTAAAAATTGTTACTTCCTAAAGAGGAAAAGGCATAAGGACATAACAAAAACAGTTTGCAGATAAATTCTTTCCCAGAAATTTTTAGTTGGTAGTAGAAAACATTTGAAGTTCTGTGGCCAATTTCCTAGCTGAGTATGCAACACATCATATATACACTTTCATTCACATTTTAAAGTGAATTATCTTTGGCAGCACTCAAATTTCTTCTGAAATCACTTTTCTAAATATTTCCAGTGATGGGGAAATTTGGCAAAGCGTTGAACATTGCAGAATATTTAATTGATAGAAACCTTATTTGAAATATTGCATTGGAAATTTAATTTTGAAAGTAACTTTCTTCTGTTAAGGAACAAAAACCCCATTTTTTTTCTTCACTGAAAGCCACAGTGATGAAGACTTACAGTGATTCTCCACTCTTGTTGCTGTCAAAGTGATGTTTCTGAACAGGAAGCCAGTAACCTTTGTCTACCTGCAAGACTGGGTAGCAGAGAAAAAATATCTTGAATAAGGTCACAAATTAGTATCTGAACTGGGAATAGACTTCAAATCAACCTGTCAGGTGTTCTCTCACATCTCTGCTTATGACTTCATAACAACTTTCTAATGGGTGGAATAGAAACCAAGAGAGGCATCTATATTCATATGGTGAATACGAGATTCCTGTATGCTCTTCAAGCACTGTCACACAGAAGGTGCCATACTCATTGGCTAAATACTCTCTGAAATTGTCCAAACACTTCTGCTTCCTAGTCCACCTCTTGTGACTGTTGAGCTCAATTAAGGATGTGAAAAATCAGATCACTTGAAATTCTAAACTAGGCTTTAAAGAGTGAATTAACAAAACATTATTTAGTACAGATGTGCCTTTAACTGTGATGAAATCAATTAAGAAGTCTGCAAGCGTCTTTTATGTTCACAGACTGTTTTGAATGGAACAAATGTTCCCATTTATTTATTTTTTCCAACTAGAAAAACTTGGTCTGCACAACAGTCAGATCCTAATCAGAGGGCTAGAGGAGAAACTGCATACCCATATGTTTAAGTGATGTTTCCATGGATACAACTGACTTGATTTGCAGTTTGCAAATTTACCTTCAGTAAGTGGCAAAACACATTCTACCTTCTGAAGGATCTGAGTGTCAGGACATAGACATTGCCCATGCAATGAATGTGAAGCCATGGACTGGAGTGCAGAACCAGGCAGAAGTGCACTTAACTTGCATCACTAATCTGACATACTGCTGCAGTGTGTGCTAAGGGAATCTTAATCAGCATGGGTCATCTTTTTAGAGGCATTTAGGCAGGAATAGTCAACTGAACAAAGAAAGGCTAGGAAAACATTTTTCGCAGCGGAGCCCTGAAATAAAGTATTACAATGATGCTCAGGCCATCAACTGAACATGAGTCAACAATGCCATGCTGTTTAAATGAAAAGCAAATGCTGCATTAGGCTCTATTAATAGGAATAGCTCACCAGACATGTGATGCAATCCTCCTGTCCAAGCCCTGGCTGGAATACCGACTTCTATTCAGACACCCACACAGAGGTGTCTAGAGCCATTTCACATGTCTGTGGTGGGATGAACAAGAAGCAATGGGCATGTATTGCTACAAGGAATATTCAAGTTTGCTATTAGGGGAACTTTTTAGCAGTAAGTATAGTGCAGGCTTGTAACATGCTGCCAGGGAAAACCGTAAAATCTCCACAAATGTGAGTCACCAAGAACAAGAGGGACAAGTCTATCAGGAATGACAGAAGCATAGATCATCATGACTTGGGGCTGGGACAGGGCCAAAATGACCTCTTGAGAACCCTCAGCTTTTGATTCTATGTTTCATTAAAATAAACTGCGCTATAACACTAGGAATGCACTAAATACTACAGCCATTCTGGATTTTCACCAGATTAACAAACTATCTCGCCACATCAAGTCCCAGAGTAAATTAAAATTAACAATCTAAACAAAAAAGGTGTTTCTTTTTTATATTATACTTTTTTTTATTCATACTAGAGCTACTTCACTCTTTGACACATAGTTGTCAATTTTGGCAAAGCCCTCAGAAATCCAGGAAATTGTTCATGAAATTACTTTTTGACACAAAGAATGTAAATAGATGTATATTAAATGCTTCATTCTTCCCTCACTTAATTCTACAAAAACTATCCGATGTCAGCCGGGAAGCTCATTTGGATATGCAATAGCAAGGATAAGAAACAAAGCCCAGGGAAGCCCTGACAGTAAAAGCTTTAAAAATAGATTCAGATTTATCTGAAAAAAAATCCCAAACTTTACATTATATTCAACATTTCAATTCATCAGTCAGTTTTTTTGGAGGTGAGGCAAGGATATCGAGTTACATGACAAGGTAGAACAAGGAGTATCAGTGGGAACAAGAACATAGCATCTTTTGTTATAATTAAGATGAGGACCTCAAGCAGAGCGTCGAATTTCTGGAATTATACCTAGGAGGCAAAGTGTGGACTTCACCTAAATTAAGCCCTATTGTAACGCAGGGGCATATGTCTGGGTCATTTCCTGGTGGGACTGTGCAGCAATGTGGGGTAGAAGCCGGGGCGAGGGGAAGCTGAGGACTCTGCACAGTGCTACAGGTTCTCCCCATCTTCCCACTCTGCATCAAATGTGGGGAGCTCGAAGAAAATTTGCAGTAGGCAGTGGAAGTTTACAAGCTTCTAGTCCTATGGCAGAAGAACAGGAGTCAGAACCCAGTGGCAGGGTTTGTATTCTTTCCATTCCTCCCCAGTAAATTTGCAACCAAGTGGGTTTCATCTGATGTGCTCACTATAAATCTAGTAAACTTCCTTGCATTCACTAAGATGTTAAGTTAGCTCTTTCAATAAAGAAAAAAAAATTAAAAATCAAAGTAGCTGGTCTAGTGATAAATCAAGCAAGTTTCTGACAGTGTTATAATGAGCTAATTTGCTGAGACAAGGTTTTATTGGTTGATGTGTTAGGTAGTATTTATCAGGTCACTTGAATAAAAGCAATGGTTTCCCCTTCTGCTGGCAGGAGATATTCTACATGTTAGACTGAATGATGAATTTCTTGCCGAAGATTCAGAGATAATTTCTTTGGTGTATTTGTCATACTGCACTGACAATCTGAAGGCCATTATCACAGTAATAACTGAAATTAAAAAGTGGAATAGTGTCATTTGAAAATGAATACAAAGAACGTTGAAAGACTTGCGTGTTGACTCACTTTAGCTATTCTTCTTTTTACCTGCTCTGTGTATTTATAATCTTTTAGTGGAATTTATTCCTTCATTTCCTAATGGATTTTATATCTCTGGACCAAACTCATCTCTGATAAAGCATTCAAGTAATTAATGGACTCTGTTACAACAGATCTGACTTGGACAGCAAATCTGAATTATTTAAAGGAAAAAACAAATTATCATTAACATAGGATGTAAAGACATCCTGACCTGAACCAGCAATTATGTGGGAATGCCAGGGAAATGGTCTTTAAAATCACACAAGTGGTCCAAACCAAAGTGCAACTATCACTTAAGAAATTATCAGAAATCACTGTATTTCTCTCTATTTAGGAAGGGTGCTCAGACCATTAGGAACAGTTACCTGCAGACTATTGTCCCTCAATTAGAGCCTTTTAGAAGTAGTTTGGGTCACCTAAATATTCAAAGCTTTGAATATTTAAAGGTGTTTAGTAGGAATTGAGAGCATTATTTTTTAAATTCCACTTTAGTGCTGAGTAGAACAAGCTAATTCAGACACTTGAAAGTGCAGCTTGTGACTTAGCCAAGCCAATTTAGCATCTGGCTGCTGTGCACAGGGATGGTCCCATCAGTCCCCTGCAGCTCCCTTTAGGGCCTTCTGACGCCTCCCTGGGACTTGTCTAGCTACACAACAAGTTGGTTTATGGTATTCAACCAGCAAAGAACCAAACCTAAAGGAAAATATGATTACCTTTCTTCTGGTTTAGCTTCTTAACAGCCTTCCTCTGGGATCAGATGATCACCAATGCCAGCAGAAAGGAAAGTACTGAAAATCCCTTTGGAAAGAGGCAGGTAAGGGCAAGATCACATTCCTTGGTAGTAGCTAGCTATAAAATGGATTTAGTTGTACTCTAAGGCTACACACAAAGGTAAATGAGAAGATGTGATTATTTCCTGAAGTGTGCAAAAATCCAAAGGCTGGGGAGCTCAGAAGCAGTCATAAGTGCCATCACGAGGGAAAGATGATTATGAAAACTGTGGCCAGCTTTCTCCCAGTGAAAGGCAATTGTCCCAGTAAAAGGTTTTATTAATATGGATGGGAAGCAGAAGAGAGGAACGAGGAGAAGTAAATATAGCAAGGTCGCTGTCTGCATCTCTGGCCTGCCCTGTGTGTCAGAAGTGATGGGTACAAGACAGTCAAAATGAGAAATGACAAGGGGAAATAAAAAAATAATTTACAAATACATTTTATGGTTCATGCACAGTTAGGTGCAACTTATTCTTTAAGATTCTCTTCTCTATTCAGGATTCACTTTATTTGACATAAAATGTGTTGTTTTATACTTATGGGAATTGACTTAATGAATAATACAATTAGTGAGTTTGAGCTTCAGGAAAGGTTACTGGAATTTACTCAACTTAAGCAAGATGTATTTTGCATACTCTGCGGGGTAACTATGATGTAGGCATAACTTAAAATAATTGTTTACTTCTTCCTACACTAAGACTGGATTAGACTCACCTCATTTAAATTCATGTTAGTGTCCGAATATGACAGTATAATAGCATGAGAAACCTAGCCTAGGATTCCTATGGCTCAAGCAAATACAACATGTAGGCTAGTGCAAGAAGATCTGTTTCTTTCAGACCACAGTTAGGACACACATGGAGAGAATAACAGGCAGCCTCACCCCCTATGTGCTGCTCCTTGAAGGCCATCAGAGTTCTTCTATACATCCTGGCTGAAACACATGAATAAAGAAAAGGCAGTTGTGAAAGTTGTTTCAAAGGAGTCCAAAGCTAATATTACATGTGATTGATACGATGTTCAGTTTTTAAACTTGCATCAGACACCTTGCTAGTGTAAATCAATACGTCTATCAAAGCCAAAGGATGCACATGCAAATGTATTTTGCAGATGCTATCACAAACCCATTGTCAGTCCATTGAAAGACTGAAATTTTAAAGGTGATGTACCTTAATGCAATTTAGCCTTTATACCATCACCTCCCTTTTAACATTCGCTGTTCTTCTCACTGTAGTTTCCTTCGAGCAATACCAGTGCCCACCAACTAGCGATTGCCTATCCTTGAATATAGTCTAAAGGCCACTGTTAGCTCCAAGACAAGTTTCTGAGTCTGACCATACATTTTGTTGGTTATGTGAAAAGTTTTCAAATTCGCAGTTGACCTGCAGTGGGATCATTCTTTGATTTATATTATCAGAGGTTTTCTTTGGATCTGATCAGGATACTAACAGACTCTGAATTGTACAAGAAACAGAAGCAAAAGGGATATTTTTCAGGGATTTTTTTTACAATGCTCTCTAAGTGAAAATAAAGTGCAAGTGAATATCTGTCTTTTATGAGTCAGATTATAAACGGTAAAAGGCCAGGACTTTTGGTCATCCCTAGATTTTTTTTTAAAAGTACTATTGGCAAAGGTTGATATCTTGTTTGTGAAAGGACAGTAATCTTATAGTGCGTTTTCTTTTTCCAGCTGTCTTCCCAGCTCATTAGAGACTATAGATTAAAAACTTATGTGCCTAATACACATATTCTGGTATGGCAAAACATAAGGAAACGATTGCCACCATTGCATGTGTAAAACGAAGGACAGAGTTCTGCTGTGTCAATCAGGTAACTGAGAGAATTCAGTTTACTGTGGTGTTAAATGACTCCCGAGTCAATATGACAAATTACTGCCAACATAAGCTGCCAATGCAGAAGCCTAAATCCTCTCCTTGCAAAGAGAAAGCCACAGCAAACATAACCAGTTTGCTAATACATAAGCTCATATACTACCAGCCACAAGAATCCCCCCCAAAAAAGGCAAATCCAAATAAAGGTTAAGAATACTGTGTGAATGAGTGTGAGTGGTTTGGTTTTGAGTCTCTGGAGCTTGAGGTCAGAACAGTTTCAAAGAAATGCTGAAGATCTGCTCACAAAAATTCAGTTATGTGAGAGCCATCAATCTCAAGTTGGTCATCAAGACTAGAAGTCTTTGCCAATGTTAGTAATTTCAGGCAATTTAGAAAAGAGAGCATGAATTTTTGTTTCAAGTATTATTTTAATTTATTTTTTGTAAATTTTACCATAGGCATCCAAATATATTATTTGTCATTTCTGAAGATCAACTAATCTTTTGAGTTAGAGACTAAACAGGAGAAGAAATTTTTTAGGAGGAGCAGCTTGTGGCTTCAGGAGCAGAACATCAGTCTGAGCATCATGTAAGAAAAGAGTTAAAAAGAGACAGTCTCTATTCTCTGACCTGCTCCTGCACTTTGCACACACATAAGCAGATGTGTTCATTTGTCAAGCGGTGGTTGTTGACAATGTTTTTGCACTGGCACAGGGGGATAACTTTCCCTGGAAAAGATGTCAGTTCCAAGTAGAGTTCATTGGTTAGCCTCAGTGAGTAGTTAGAAACATCTCCCCATATGTCAGCAGACATTATACACCTTTGGCTGGAGAGTGAACAGGGCAGAATGAGCTGGTCCTCAAATCAGCCCAACAAGGACTCCTGCCCTTGGCATTGGTCCCAGCTCTGCTCTCACAGCTTTTAGTAGCAAGCCACAGACTGACCTTTGGAAGCAAACAAAAAGCACAACATCTCAGGTCCTATCAGACTCCTCCCCACAATTTTCCCTGGTAAAAGAGAAAAAAACCTGTGTAACATTGCAGAAAATCACAATGAAAGGGATGACTGATAGTTGTTACCTGTCAGATCTGCTGCCTGAGCAAATCTGTCGAACCTAAACAACGTTTTAGTTTTAACAGAGCAGCTGATGGAAATGCTGTTACAGAGGGAAGTCTGCAGTACTATCTAGGCCATATATCCCTTTAAACTTCCTATCTTAAAAATGATACAAAACTGAATTAGTTAATCACTTTACTCGCATGTCAGTAAACCCCCTTGATCATGGAAAATCTCAGATACTTGTCTGAATTCAGATGGTTTCATGAACTGACTAAAAAAAACCCAAATAAAACAAACCAGCCTGCCAATTTTGTTTCTTTTTTTCCCCCTCTATTTTTCGTATTTGTTTAGGTTTCCTAAAGCATTTACGTTGCTTTACACTGTTTTGCCACACTTCCAAAAATCATCTGTCTAGCATCTCTCTGTTGCATGCATGACACCTCTTAGTGCAACCCTATTCTTGCTTGGCTTTTCACTGTATTTTTGTATTACTGGCTAATCATATTACAAACTGCATACATGCACTTGTGCAGCTCTTCCTTCTATGATTCTATTATTAATAATTCTAGGCAATCCTTTTACTCTCCGCATTTTGATTTTGTCCTAGACTCTATGGGACTCAGACACCCAAAATCTACAAAAATTAAAAGGAACCATAGGGCAAACCTTTGCCATATTTGAAATGCCACCCAATACTTAATTTAATTAGAAGATACCTTAGCTGAAAAGTCACTCTTCCAACTTTGGTGCCAGAATAGAGATTTTCAGAGAATGATGCAAAAAAATTGGTAATTAAATGTTCTATGCTTACTCAGGGCTCACAAATTTTCCTGTCCTTTCTCCATGAAGGCTACACAAGGTAGGCGGCCTAAAGTAAGGATTCCTATTTTCAATTAAACGAAAAAGAAAGAGAGAGCAAAAGATTGTCAAACTTTCCATTTGCTTTATGGGAAACACTTGAGCTTCCCAATATAGAGAACTGTCTGAAACCAACATTGTTTATCTCATGCCCAAAGGGCAGAGAGTGGAGAATTTGCAGCAGGCACAGAGAATGCAAATCTTTGGCAAAATGTACCTCATAGGTCCCTTGATGCATCATTAAGATGATTGGCCAAATCTAGCCACACTGACAGATTATATCTTCTCTCTCAGGACAAAAAAACCCAAACAAACCAGCACTGCAAAAATAAAAAATTCATATTCTTTGCTTTTAAATGTTCCATTTCTGATCACAAAACAACTTAAACTTCACAATCACTTCATAATATCTAAATTTGTCATGAAAAGGGGAAAAGACTCTTATTTCTGAATAATCTCACTGGTTTGTGAGATTAATCCAATGGTTTAAACTGCTGTGTAAAATTATTTTTAAAAACTGCTATGATCAAACTGTGTCCCAGGCAAGTGCTCTTACTCTCTTGATGGTCAAAAAGTAGGCCAATATCTTGCTTCTACATTATTGTTACATTCCCTTTCTGTCTCCTTCTTTCCAAGAAATTTATAGCAGTAATCTTGGTGCTGTCTGGAAAAAGGCACCAGGAAGGGGCAAACAAGGATCCAGACTTATATAAAATATAATGGTGGATATTAGTGAATGTTCCTGCAGAACATTAAAGATGAGGCATCCAAATCTATTCCTCAGTTGCAATCTGACCATTTTAAAAGTAATTCTTCATTGATTTGTCTCCTTGTTGTACTAGAGTTTCAGTCTTTTCCTTTTGAAAACTTAGATATCTATAATAGCAACAACAATAATTATATATCAATATCATCCCACACTTGTTTTTTATGGTTGCAAGGAAAAAAAGTTGAAACCAGGCTTGAACTGAACAGATGCAACAGTGTGAACCCATCCACAGAGAAGGGGGAAAGAAAAACCCAGACAGTTGACCTGTTTCTTCCACCAGATCCTTAGAGGTGAAAGCCACTTCCAAAGAGCAGGGGGGAAGTGGCCCAGCAGAGACATACATGTTATGTGGTGTGGCAAGCCTTGCTATTGTACAAGTATGAGTTAGCTGTAGAGGTAACATGCAAAGCCTTCTGCCCAAGTAGCTGCGATTTCCACACCCCAAAAAAACCAAAACCAAAACCAAACCCAAACCCCAAAACCCTCAGCAGATTTCTCCATGCTAGAGAACAGAGGGATGCCCAAGAAAGGACAACAGGAAGGGAACAGCTGCATTCAGCCCAATTCAGCCATAGCAAAGGGCTGGCCATGGTGAGTGGGGATCCAGAAAGACTCCTCTGAAGCCTATTACTCTCTCCCCACTGAAGGTGCAGTGGTCCAGAAGCAACCTAGGAAGCTTTCTGAACAGCCTAGAGAAAGAAACCTGATTTGTTATTTGCAATGAAAAATCCCACCCAAACCCAGGAAAAAAAGACCAAAAAGTTCTCCCTTCTTTTAGCAAAACTGGGACAAAAGAAAAAAAAAAAGGAGGATTGTGCCTTCTGCCCCCAGACTTTTGCCTGTGTCTAAAACATTTGCGATGAGGAAATAACAAAAAATAAAGTCTGAGGAAACAAGCAGGAAATAAACTCTGAGGAAAAAACCAAAACCTGTGTTCTCTCTTCTCTGCACACTTCCTTCCTGTTATTTCTACTCAGAAGAAAGCTAGAATTTTCCCAGGACCAATTAAGGATTTTATTGGTACAGTACAGAGCAGTACCCTTGGTAGAGCTTTCCATTTAAAATCTTTAATCTGCATGTTATCTGATTCTGAGCAACCTTGTTCTAAGTAGAATTTATGCACTCACTCTCCTTTGAATGCCCCTTGGGATCATAGACTATGTATAGCACCAATTCACTTAAATTTCTCATTTATAAAGCCCAAAAAACAAACAGAATTCTCACAAGTTCTTCCAAGCTGATTTAGGTTTCTTTGTAATGATTTTAATTGACTGTTTCAGAGCAGCATCAGAACACAACCCTCAAAAGAGGCAAGAAAAGCATGCTTATACATGATATATTGGAAAAAAAAACATTGTTCTTGCTTTTCTGAATAAGAAAGCAATAAAATGACCAGAGTGGGAAAAAGCCCCAAGAAATCACAATTTTATGATCCTTAAAATTGAAATCAATCAACCGATCAACTGGAAAAGAAAGACTCACTTTCTCTGCATAACAGAAGCTTCTTGCCACATTTTTCTGCATTTTAGAGTACCAGTATTTGCCTGTTTGGGTCATTTTCAGATCATTTATTTTTTTGGCAAATACATTTTTAGATCTCTCTGTAAAAAATCCTGGGTTTTAAGAATATAGTTATTTTAAGAAAACAAATAAATTAATAAATAAAATAAGCCTTTGAGAAATGCTGCCCTGAATGTGGCAGCTGGAAGTCTGGGAGTGCTGAGTGTATCACATCTGGCCACAGCTTTGAGTGCCAAGCACTGGAGATCTGAAACTGTGCCATTTTGGAGCTGTGGCTTTACTGGAATGAAGCCCAGAACCTGGTCTGGGAATAGGCTACGTTGGATGACCTTCATAGCTCACCTTTCTTCCTCCCTTACACACATCTGAAGCATCTGGCAGAAGTAGGAAAGATGGGAAAAACTGTTTGAATGAGTAGGGAAGTAGGGAATGAGGGCATTTGTGACTGGTCAGCTTTGACAGATGTACACAGATCTTATCATGTTAAAGAAACCTAAAGTTATTGAAGAAGACCCTTTTACATACTGTACATCCAGTCATCTCTTTGGCTTCCTATCATCTGTTCAAAAAAATCCAGAGGCAATTCAAAATTTGTGCTGACTACTGAAACCAACTGACTGCAGGCAGTGCCTGCACCCCATAGTTTGCAGCACTGAGCACTATGAAAAAGATAACTGAATGTTTGATCAGCTCTTTGATGCTTTTAAAAAAGCAAGAAACTCCTCTCTACCTTTGAGAAACAGAATTGACATGCAGCGATGTATTTCGATAAGGCGCTAGAAGTTGTCAAAACTCTGAATTCCTGAAACTCTGTTGTGAAACAGTTCTTGTCAAAGCATTTACTTAGAAAACAACAATTCAGAGATTAAAAATAAGGTCTCTTTAAATTTAGTAAGAGCCATCACACAGAGAAAGAACGTCATGTGCAGCTTCGACCTTGCAGACTGAGTTTAGGTCTTCTGAAGTTGGCTTGTACTCTGATTCCATGTAAGGCTTAATTTTTGCATGTGCACCTTCCACTGGTGTTGGAAATCACACTATTTACCATCATTAGTGCCAAACAACCATTAGCTAGGATGATCCAGAACTATTTGACTCTTTTACCAGTTTCTCTCAGAATAAGATTCAAAATGAGAAGTTCTGGATGTTGACAGGAGCCTTTACCCTGGAATACAGGGGTATATGTTTGAACATGAGTCCAAAACCTGAAGACTGTGATTGAAAACATAAACTGGAAAGATTAAAATTCTTTAGAACAGATTTATAAATGTTTCTCTATGTTCAGTCTATCAAGGAACATGTCTCATGTTGAAGCTAGAGCGTATTCTTCTAAACATACTACAATCAAATTGTTTTGGCACTGGTCAGGCATCCAGCATGGCTGTTGCTCCTAGTTAGGATCAAGTCCAAAGCGGTTCTTTCCCACAGTAAAGATGTCCCATGGGATAAGGAATCCCCTCTCTAGAGATGACAGAGAAGCATGTTAAAGGAAGACTCAGGAAGAAAAAGAAACTGTAACTGGTCATGCCCACATTTAGGTTAGTGACAACTTGAGCAACTGCAACATACAGCGGGATGTCCAAGCATCACAAGTGAATGTTCCTCTGAGTAACTTACAACTTAGTTGGTGACTTAACTCCACTGTACTGGGTACAACAGTCCTAAACTAGGATTGAAGTAACACCACCATCAGCTGACCACTCTCACTACCTCTTTATCCTGCCGCATTCGCTCCTTTCACATGACAGAGTACCAGCCCATACTGCTGAGAAATTGCAGAGCGGTGGTCTGTGTCTCCTTACAGATGCCTACAAAGGATGCTTATTTGCCATGCTTACATAACTGCTTTCGTCCTCATGCCATATGTACTGTCCTTTCATGCATTTTGTTTCTATAGGCCCTTGGTTATCTCCAGGGTGAAAAATAATCTAAATTCTTGTCTTTGTTTCGCAGCAAATGCTTTCCATACAATCTAAAAAACATTGTGCAGCTTCCTTCACAGCCCTGCCCTTTCCTCCTCCCCTCTTACATCTGCTGCTATAAAAACCAGCCTGTTCCATATTTCTACAAATTGAAAACTAGATTTCTGAATCACTTCACCTTTGGTTGCCACTCAGATTATTAATCTTTATATCATAAATAGAGGCTCAGTTGGCTCTAAGCAACTGTTATTTTAGTGTCTGACAGGCACAGGCTTCCTTCTCAGTCTGGGGACTTATTTACATTCCTGTATCCTGGCCCACTATTGAAGATTTCCCCAGCGCTCATTCAGACGAAATTCCCACTGAGATTTTAAAGGCTCCCTTTCAATGCATCCTTAGCACCTCTCTCATGTGTGGTACTCAGGATAATGGAACCTGAATCCAAGCTGTTTGTGTTGGTCTCTTGTTTGTGGCATTATGCTACAGCTCCAATCAAATTAAAATTTTGCCCTGATTGCTATAAGAAAGAAAGGATGCTGCCAAAATGTTCTCAACATGTTGCTTTTTTTTTTTTTTCTTTCAGTGCTCCATCTAAAATAAACAACATTTGCCTCCTGACATGCTCCAAAACAGAGGTTTCCAGGTGCCAGTGGGACACGAATTCAAATTGACATGAGGAGTTGGACTCTCCTGCCCTGATTGGGTCCTTCTTTTTTTAACAAGATGAAAAAAAAAACCAGCAATGGCCAGAAAATGAATTAGTTCCAATCTCCTTAGCACCCAAGATCAGCACCTCTCCAATGGCACAGAGAGAAGGTGGCAGAACTGGCCTCATAGGGCTCCAACCTTTGCCCCCCAGCATTCCGTCCTGCTTACCCTGATGAAGCTGCTCTGGCACACAGAAGAGCAAGAGCTCCTCTGACAGCAATGGTCTTCTGGGCAGCTGCCACCAGAATAGTGCAAATTAGCGATGAAAGGTACAACAGGGGACAGATTCCCCCTGTCAGACAGTGCCTGAGGAAAAGGCACAGGCACCATCACACGAAGGCACACTTCTCAAGCACTGCTCCCTGCACTTTATGGCACTTGGTAACAGGTCCATACTCATGGCAGGAACAGTCTGAGAGACACAAGCCATCCTCTCCTACCAGCAAGGCACTTGGCCTGGAAAACCCTTGCCAGGATTATTTTGCTGACTTGATTTCCAGGAAGAGGGCCAATATATCTAACACATGCAGCTTCAGGGAAAAGCACCTGAGAGATACCTTTTATTCCTCCACAACCAAAACTAACTCTGACTCCCTCACATCTTGCCTCGGAGCAACAGCCTCAAAGTCCTTAACTACCCCACAGATAGACATGTTTGAATGTTATTTTGCGATAGGCACTGGAGCTAATTTTCCTATTCAGTGATTCTGTCATTTTGTAAAATGTGTACAATATGCAACATCCTTTGTTACAAAAAACAGAGAGTGCAAGAAGATTAAAATTCTGACAGAGGCGTATTAGCTTTGCTTGGCAAAAAACCCCAACAAACTTCATATGTTTGTGAATCATTCCTGAGATAATCATACTCCCTTAAATAACATAAAGAAAACAATTTCATGTTTGTTCTGGAAAGTATCATGAATATTAATACAAGACATATACAATTTGTCCATTTTGGGGAGCAATGAGCTGTTTTCCTTGGAAAGATTTTGTAATGGCAGCATATAGATTTTGAAAGACTAAAGACACTACTAATCTGAGACAGATTTGTGTGTGAACATTTGTTCCACAAATCTGGTAGATATCACACACAGTTTTAAAAATAAAACCCAACTGGTAGCTGTTTCAGTCAGTTTGTACTCACCCTTCCTGTGTGATAAAGGTGTGCAATTTTGGAGACATTTAAGCTCATAGCAGCATACTGCCAACAAATACTTTGAGGAATTCTAAACATTTAGAAACTTATTTTAAGGGATGAAAGAAGGAAGGGTAGAGGGAGCATCTTAATGTGTATTTACAGTATGTTTTTTAACAGTAAGTAGGAGTCTGAGCCACATATATGTGATGGATACCATCTGAATAAAGACAGAACCTTTCAGCCTACATCATTCTCCATTAGGTACCTAAGGGCACTGCTGAAGCTTAATGTAAACCCCAGCACTTTTCCCACTTCACCTTTTGTGATCCCCCTTACTTGTGGCAAATGCACAGGGTTGTGGAAACCAATACTCAACTCTCAACTCCCCAGAGAAGTCTTATACAACTAGCCAATGTTTCATTTCATTTGTGTTGCAGTTTTCTGACATCACCAAGTACGTATTTACCGGCTTTGCAGATGTACTGAGAGATAAAGCATTTTGTAAAGATGGATAGAAATTATTTTACTTACAGCCACCTTAACAGTATAACTGCTGAGGAGACCTATATAACAGTACAAAAGAATCCAAAAGTCATGTAGAGATCAGGAATTATTTCTATCAGTGACCAGAGCAGTTTTTTTCAGAAAACAGCAGGGGAGGTTGCAGGGAAATGGTCAGACAGAGATAGTAAAGGCCCCAGTCAAGATGCAAGAGAATCGCAGTTATATATATCAAAAAAAAATTGATGTTTAAGACATGGTGTATACACTTACCTCTAAAAATGTCAGACTTGATCTGGGAAGAGTTGGAAACAAGTTATTGATGCTTCCCTAGTGAGGGTTTTTTCCCCATGTCAGCCAACTTTGATACAAAAATAAGTGATGTATCTTGCTGTTGGGAATTGCTGCTTTTGCTATGGAAAAACAAAATGAAATACACAAGTATTACCATTAGTTTATTGAGATACTTGGCAGAAAAAAACCTATCCAAAGCAAAACAAAAGCACTAAACTTGTTTTCTTCTTACCTGCTCTGCTTTCAAGAGAAATAGAGTTAATTTTCTTTCTAGTAGTTGGGACAGTGCTGTGGTTTGGATTTAGTGTGAGAATAATGTTGATAACACACTGATGTTGTTACTAGGTAGTTGTAGGGTCTACACTTAAGTAAAGAACTCTCCAGCTTCCTACGCCCTGCCAGGTGCACAAAGAGCTGGGCAAGCACAGCCTGGACAAGGCCCAGCCTGGCCAGAGGGATATTCCATACCATATAATGTCATGCTCCATATATAACAGGAATCTAGTCAGGAGGCAGGATCACTGCTCAGAAACAGACTGGGCATTAGGTTGTATTCTTTTCCTTCTGCACGTGGTAAGCAATAGCATTTGTGCATTACTTGTTTTATTTTTATTGTTATTACTATTATTATTCTCTTCCTTTGTTATCCTTTTAAACTGTCTGTATCCCAACCCACGTATTTTTTTTCCATTCTTCTCCCCATCCCCCTGGTGGGAATGGGTGAGCGAGTGGTTGCACTGTGCTTAGCTACTGGCTGGGTTTAAAGCATGACATTATCTTCTATCATGCATAATAGTTTCTGAGAAAAAAATACATACGGGAAAAACTTCATTATGGCTCTGGAAAGACTTCTAAATCATTCTACTCTGGTGATTACATAGAAAAGGAGGAAAGAAGTAACATGGCTGATTTTCTGACAACTGGAATCAAATACTATAACAAAGAGCCAGAGTGTTTGTTGATATACTCTGACAAAGAAAAATCTAAACCACGGACTGGAATTAATTATACATCCCAAAATGCAAAGGAAGAGATTGAAATAAAAACTGTTCTCTCTCTCTTTTTTTTTTTTCTTTAAATATAATCGAACACTTTGCCAAAAACACATTGAGCAAGTCTGAACCATTTTGAACTCATTCAGCATAGTGTATATTGATCACCAGAGCCCAGAATAGAGAAGCAAACCTCAGACACAAACAAGTGAATTTAATCAATTGAAGCTGCCCAACAGCTAGCAAAAATGAATGCAGATAATTTGGATGACAATATAGTTTTACAAGTCACATGGACTGTTTCTCAAGGCAGTGTAGGGAAGGAGATGAACTGACACAAACGTAGTCATTTTTCTGCTGCACTAACATTTAACTTGCTCACTGGGGTTTTACAAATTCAAATAATAGTGCTGGAGAAAATATTGGGCAAAGAATCAGGATTTCCCTTAATTATAGGTGATCCAACATGATAAGAGAAAACTTGGAAAAATCTGCAGGTTAAAAAAATCAGTTTAACTTGACCCAGAAGTGTCAATGAGAAATCGAGATGCTGAGAAAGAAACAACTAATATGTCAAAGTATGAATGTGGTTAAAGACTTTAGTGGTTATTAGGTTCTGGAACTATGATGTTGTACTTGTCTCAGGGAAAAATAAAAATCTTATCAGTAAGAGTCTGCATTAAAAAAAAAAGTTATTGCAAACCAAGTGGTTCAAGTGCCCTTTGGAAATGTTAAAGATTGAAGTTACAGACATAGAGCACTGCTACACAAGAGTAGTAAGCTGATGTCTTTATCTTGGATCAAATAATGAAAAACTATTCAAGGAGTTATGCTGCTAGAACAGGAGGTTGTGACAGTATAATCCATATAGCTTCACAGGACCCCAGCTTTGTTTTGATTTAAGCTCAAGGACTGGAGTAAGACTGTTTCAAAAATAGAAGCACTAGCATCAAGGCTTGATTAGAGAAAGTCTCTTATCTCCTCCTCCGTGCCTGTGAGAGGCTGTCAGGTATGCCTCACCTTTGCTCAGGCAGAGGGAAAATGAGTCCCTTCTTGCTGGGGAGCTGAGCTCTCCTCCTGCTCATGCCAGGAGGCAATTGTGTATTTAAAGGAAAAGCCTGGCCCCTTCTGTGGATAGCGCAGAGGAGAGGCAGGCTTCCCCAGAGGCAGCTTGTGACATGAGACACAGATTATACCTCTTTGGCTATGTATTGTGGATATAGTCCTTTCCTGCAAATTTAGCAGGAAGCAGAGTGGTGCTTACACTGTAGTGGAGATCATAACGTGGCCAAGTAAAAGGTGAGGTTAATTCAGACACAGCTCAGGAGCAATCACCATTATAATTCATAGTCACAATGCAACTATGTTACAAGGCAGATTAATTTGACCACACTGGTTGTTAAAAGGTTCTGATACAGGAAATAAATATACATGTCTACAGGAACACCAAAGCCACAAAGTCCAGCAGACAGTATCAGAAATCACCTGTACTGTCAGAACGATAGTCCCTAACATGAACACCTGTGATCGTGCCCTTAAAGCCTGTGTCATAAAGCGGTTGTTTCACACAACCTCTGCCACACTACTTGCCTTATTTTCTCAGGATCCAACTGGACACCATAAGGTTGGATTTACATATGTATTTTAGCCTTGCAGATGTTGCTGTAATCAATGAAAGCTAAACTTAGAGGGTTATCTAACTCTAAGTATTCTTCAAGCTGTGATATCTCAGATGGGATATGGTAGGATAAACAAGCAGATTTTATTTTAATCTACCTTTATTTTGACTTCTAAAATATTTGATTTTTTTCTTCAAGATTCTATTCTCCACATCAGCCTTCCTTTGAAAGCAGTTATACCACCCTCCAGTAGCTCCATGTGTAAATGACACTTCCTAATCCTTAGCTGTATCCATGTCCTTAATTCTTTGTCTCTATGCAATCACTCCCTATGTGCATCTCAATTTTAATTTCTTTCCCACTTCAATTAACTCTCATTTCGCTTAAGTTCTTCATCACCCCACTTTCATCAGACTCTTTGTCCCCATATTTCCATTTTGCAGTGCTGCTTTTGTTCTCTGCTTTTGTATCGGGTATTCTTCCTCCTTCTCTTTCACCAGATGTTGGCACAGATGTCACAGAAGATGAGAAAAAGATAGACACCTTCCCTGCTCCTTGCTTTAATGTCCATGTTTATCCTGGTCCAGAGCAGCTATTACAGATCAAGTTCACATTATTTCTGTAAGCTGAGCTTGACTATTCTCAGTCACGATGGAATATTTGGACATATTAGCCAATAAAATTGAAGTCTCTGTTGATCTTGTGCAAACTTCAATTACTTGAAGACTTGTATCTTGGCTAAATATCTGAAGTATTTCAGGCACTGAAAAAACACACATTCTGACATAAAAGGCACTGCTACCAAATTTATAATAACAGTTCAAGAGCCTGGAGGTACTATCAATATTTTGCAAGCTTTACAGAATTATTTTTTAATTTGGAGGTTTTTTTCTTAGGAATGTTTTCTTTCTCAAGATTGACTCTAATAACAAGCATTTAACATTTAGCCAAACTTTAATCTTATCTTCTCATTACAAACAGCTGAAAGCTTGACTAATTTTCAGAACAGCCAGTGAGTTCTGCTCATGAAGATTTCCAGCCAAAGAATTCCAGGTTTTACAGAGATATTGTTTAGGCTACAGTACACAAGAATAAAAGCCACATTGGGCCACTACCATTTTTTTACCTTAAAATTACATATAAATAACAAGATTTTTTTTTTCTTCAAAATAAATGTCTATATAAAAAAATCTGGTTTTCATAATGCCTTAATGCCTCTGCCACAGCACTGCAATCACAGTCAAATTTATTCAGTTAAAAGATTCCAGACTATTAGGACTGAGGAAAGTACATAGCACAATTTATTCTGTAATGATATTGTGTAAAGGCAAACCTATCACTTGTTGCTGGCATAGAAATACATCGCCTTAAATGAATAAGTTAATTAAAAATTAGAGTGTCAAGTTTTTAATGACCCCCTCTACTGAGGAGCAAAGAATAACTGAAACCTTTAAACTGCTGATTAGAATAACACTCATATACCAGTGATACTGTTTTAATTCAGGAACTAAAGAAATGCTGTGTTAGAAACATAAGAATTTAGAGTAGTGGCTGTTTTACTTTGCTAGCTGGAAAATAATCCATTGCCCATACAAGTTTTATAATTGATTATAGTCCTGGTTTTTGGTTAGGATAGAGTTAATGTTTTAGAAGCTGGGAGGGGACACAGCCAGGACAGGTGACTCAAACTAGTCAAAGGAGAATTCCATATCATATGACTGGGGGAGGATCTGTGGCTTGGGGATGGGCTGGGTGTCTGGTCAGCATTGTGTATCAGACCCCATCATTAATGGCTGCTCCAATGCCAGAATAAAAAGGCCTATAGCTTGGAATTAGAGGGTAGTAAAGCCAAGCAGTTGGGATCCCAGTCCAGGGAAGGAGACATCGACAAGGCATTTGGGAAAAAAAGACACAAGCCCTTTGGAGGCAACTTCTGTCAAGTATGAAGGAAAGGGATCTCCAGTGAAGACGCATGCCAGCATGACCGAGACTGACACTGATCTGCTGGCTGCTTAGCTCCTACTCCAGTGTCTCTCCTTTCTGCTCCAAGGCAATGATTCTCCTCACTTTAGTTAACAGCCAGCTTTCAGTGCTTTAGCTTTGAGCCATGAACAGAACATTGACAGCTTTGTACCGTCCCTCAGTACAAAGATCTGAATAGATATTTATTACAAGCCTCCTGTGGTCTAGGAATGTTTCCTTTCTTCTTTCCTGTTCCAGAATGGAACGTTTGTTTTTCAATAGTTCCTACTCTTTTGCTCAACTTTAAGTTGACAATTCAGACCAGGCACAATAAAGCATTAATCAGTTACCCTTTACATAGTATTAGAATTACAAATTTTTAATTGAAACACTCTTTCCTTTTTGAACAGGACAGCCTCCCAAAACTAATAAAAAGACATAAGCAGGATTCAGGATTACACACAGACCTTTTTCATTTATATCTCTGTGGTGGTTCAGTCCCAAACAGTGGCTGAGCACCACACACCACTCATTCCCAGAGGAGAAGCAGACAGAGCCTCAGTGGGTTGGGATAAAGACAATTTACTGACAAAAGCACCATGAAAGTAGAACAATAACAGCCAATTACATTCACACCCAGTGATAACACAGAGTACCTTACAGACCCAACAATTACAGAATGCTGCCCTACACAAGAACAGACAGACCACCATATTACCCTAGAAACACCCTTCCCTCACCAGCCCCTTTTATGAGGAAGTGATGTCAGGTTGTGTAGAAAACAACCCAGGCTAACTCAGCTCACCTGTGCTAACTCAGTTCACCTGTGATGACTGCTTGGGGAGGTTGACTCTGGCCTGGCCAGAACCAGGACAATCCCCTTTCCTCTCTGTAATTTTTGAAGGAGAATTTTGGGGCAGGGCAAGGTGGGGAGAAGATTCTGCCTTTGCTGTGGGCTATAGACATATGTCCATGGAAGGCCTTTCCCATGAGAGCTAGAGCTTGAGGCTGCCTGTAGCCTCAGGCAAATCATGCATAAAACCTTCCCAGAAAGTATTTTAAAAATTTTATTAGCAAGAATGAGGAATCAAAACTTAGTCCTACGACATAAGTTTAACTTCTTTGATGATTGCATACCATGGTACTTGAGACCCATGTCACAAACCTACACTACACATGTTCAGTACAACTGAGGCCCAGTTAAGTCAAAGAGATCTCTTTAAGGAGAATATGAAATATAAGCCGTTGGCAGTAGAGGCACAAAGCCCAGCACAGAAGGAGTTTTTTTCTTTAACACATAGTTTTTATTTCTGTAAGGGTATTTTTCCAGTGCCAAAATAGATTCTAATGGAATAATTCATGCTTAAGTCTTTCAAGTTCTGGAAGTCACTATAGCAAATAGGTACAACAAATGTCTTTCTTTGTCAATTAATGCAAAGTAGGAATAGTTCCACCCTCATGTGTACAGACTCGGATTTTATGGCCAGGACAGAATACAGCTTCCTTTTTAACTCTCAATCAGCAATATGTTACCTACAAGACATATCTGCAAATATTTACATTTCAACATCAAATTCAGTATCTGAGCAGCCATAACCACTCTTATTCTGTGTGAGGTGCTACTTTTGACTTTTGATTTTAGGGGTTATGTGAAAGCTTGGATTTCCATTCATCAATTTATTTTGTAAAAGTAAAGGATGACAGTTTCTAGATAGATGTTGGGCTGCTTTCACCAAAATCCTGTAAAGAACTAGCAAAACCAGATCCTGTCTAAATAAACTCTCTCTATATAATACAAACAAAATTTCATTTTAGGTTACTTTGGTGTTTAAAATTAAGACCATATCAAACAAGACCCTAGTCTCAAATGTTTTCTGTACTAGTAAACAAGAAAACCCCATGAAGTTGAGGGACAGAAGACACAGAAAAACAAATTTTGTTTCCATTTCCATAGTTATTTTCCATACTTTCCTCCTGCTATTCTTCTTAAGAAGGAAGACATCCAGCAAAAAGACAAGCAGTCTTGTCACACATGCATATAACATGTACACAAAACTGGTTTTGATACATTTTGTTTGGTGAAGCTCCAATCCAGGAAGGTAAGATTTTTAAATGCTGCCCTAATTGCTATGAATTCCAGATCAGAAGTTCACGTCACTATATCACAATCTCTAATCTGTTGTCGCCATGTAGGCATCAGCACCATGTCAGATTCCCTATCAGACTTTGTACAAACAGCTCAGTGGGTATAAGAATTATCCAAGTTTGAAAGTAGATGTCAGTCACCTGGTTTACAGTATTTAGCCAGCCTTGCTCATCAGTGAATAACCATATTCCCAAATACACTGAAAATGCGTGCTGAATAAATACTGGAAGAAAGACAACTCGTGTATTTCACAGTGATTTTCATCATGGCAGGCTCCTTTTTTTTTCCTTCCAAAGTCACAAAACAGAAGTTTTATTATACTGCCAGCATTTCATTGTCATACAAGAAGCCATATTTAAGCTTTTCATTCTCCACCTTTATTTTGCGTTGCACTTCAGAGAAAAATGGCAGGCTCATGCAATTCATAGGTTATTCAAACTGTTTTACAGCAGCTTGCTTGGGGATCTGACATCGATAATTGTGTTATCGCTGAATACTATTTCGGAACAACAAATTACAAGACTATAAAGATGAGCCAGGGATGTTGTGTTGACTATAAAACATAATTATTAATGATCTCATGGACAGAAAGCTAACAGGCAAGGCTTTTATTCTTAGCTTAATATGAATGAACAATCAAAATATTCCTCACTTTAGAAGGAAAAGTTCTTTGAGATCCAAGTAGTAGACATCAACCAAAATCTGTGTCTTGCACCATTAATAGTAACATTGATAAAATACACGAACGTATAATAATGCATTAGTGACTGAATGTACACCTGCAGTGAATAGATTATTCATTATATTCAGTCAACATGTTTGAGAGTCACCAGAAGACACCACCTGATTGACAGGGGTGCTTTGGGGAATGAAGCCTGAGCATGTTTTAGTAATTATGTAGCAAAGTTTTCTCTGCTGCAGTTTTTTCTGAGAATGTGTTTGCATTCTTTCTACAGAATATATTGTCAGATACCATACCGTCCAGGTACAAAGCTGAATAAATGGCAAACTGTGCAAAACAATGTATTTATTTTTCTCTAATACTCTGGAATATTTCTTTCCAATTTACCCTCTTTAAAAAGAAATTTAAAAAACAGACAACTTTGAAAATTAGCCATCTCAAGTGATGATTCAGCATTTTTATCCTCTGACATTCTTGTATTATAATTTGAAAAGAAAATCTGTTTGGAGGCAGCATTTCAACCAATTTGTGCAATGTGGTGGTGCATAAATGACAGCAGAATACATACATGTGTTTGGGTTTCATTTCTCTCATACTGGATATTTCTCATCATCTTCGTGTTTTCTGCTCAGAGGGAGTAATTACTCTTCCACCATATAGAATCATAGAATGTGTTAAGTTGAAAGGGACCTTTAGAGGTTATCTAGTCCAACCCACCTGCAGTAAGCAGGGACATCTACACTAGATCAGGTTGCTCATAGCCCCATTAAGCCTGACCTTGAATGTCTCCAGGGATGGGGCCTCCACTACGTCTCTGGGCAACCTGTTCCAGAGATCCACCACCCTCATACTGAAGAACTTCTTCCTAATATCCAACCTAAATCTCTCCTTTTCGTGTTTATCCCTTGTCCTACTGCTACATATCCTCATGAAAAGTTCTTCCCCAGCCTTCTTATGGGCACTTTCAGGAACTGGAAGGCCACTACAAGGTCCCTCAGGAGCCCTCTCTTCTCCATGCTGAACAAGCCCAACTATCTCAGCCTATCTTCATAGGAGAGGCGCTCCAACCCTTTGATAATTTTTGTGGCCCTGTGCTCCAGGAGGTCTGTGTCCTTCTTGAGTTGAGGGCTCCACAGCTAGACACAGTACTGTAGGTAAGGTCTCACCAGAGCAGAGTATAGGGACAGAATCACCTCTCTTGATCTGCTGGACAGACTTCTTTTGATGCAGCCCAGGATGCGGTTGGCCTTGTGGGCTGCAGATGCACATTGGTGGCTCATGTCCAGCTTCTCATCCACCCTGTCTTATCTCTTCATTCTCCATTCTGCCTTCTTGGAAGGGCATCTCAACCAGATGAAAAATATCTTTTCCTTATTTCAAATCCCTTCAGTTCTGTTCTTATTAACAAAAGCATGTCCAATGACTATAACAAACCTTAATTTTTCCCAGAATCAGGAAAGATTCTGATCTTGCAAGCTGCAAGTACAATGCAGGAAAAATGTAAGTTACTACAAAGAGAGATGCTATTTTGAGATGTGTCTTTTGTGGCAACAACAAAATGGGATCTTTTGATCAGCTGTAACGCTTTTGTTCACAGGTCAGTTTGGTTTCATGTCAGTAATAATGGAAGTGATGTTATTTTCTGTTTTCCAATAACACCTTTATGGCATTATGTTATTTTTCATTTTCAGAAGATACATGCAATGATAAGACATAAATCAAGCCAAAGCGGGGAGAGGACTTGATTGAAAGACAATTTCCCTTGCAGTGAGTGAGTGACCTTTCTTAAAAGTTCAGAAGCTGTGCCGGAAAACCATGCATTTATTTTATCAAATGACAAATAAGTACCGTCAACTTTGACTTGTTGCCAACATTTCTGTTCCTCTCATTCAATTTTGGAATAATGCATAAACTATTCATATTAATTGATTAGGACTGTCCTCTAAAAGTGGTCCAAGATAAAAACCTGTACTTTGATGATGTCAGGATCTGTATATGAAAAAATATTTGAGTTACTTCATTCTTTTTCCGAATGTGTCAACTTTCCTCTTCACCCTATTTTATTGGTCACTGGCAGTAAAAGAGATTGAAACAATTAGGAGTTTCCACAGTAAGTGAAACTCTCTTCCATGTGTCAATATAGTAGATGTATGTAAGCAAGGGCAGCCTTAGAAGCATAACAGACAAAATTCTGTTGTTCCCTTCCTCTTCCTTTAGCCTTTCTACTCATTTTATCATACATAAGTACATTGGTTTTCTCTTTCTTTTATAAATCACTAGTGCTATACCTCAGGGATGGATACCATGGCTAATACTGATCAACACCTTCATTAATGACTTGGGTTATTGTACTGACTGCATCCTCAACAAGTCTGTGGATGGTACAAAACTGGGAGGGGTTTTTGATACACCAAATACTTGTGCTGCCATTTAGGGAGACCTCATCTCAGTGGTACAGTGACAGGATCAGAATCAATGGGCACAGACTTAAATAAAAGAAATTGCTTTTAAATATAAGGAAACATCTTTTATCGTGAGAGTGGCTGAACACTGGAACAAGTTGTCCCTGACAGGGTGTCAGGACTTAGCCTGAGCTTCACACAGCCTTTGACCATTTGAAGTATTCCAGGATTTTTTAAAAAAATTGAGGTTTCCCCTCAGAATACCTCATCCATTGATGTCGATGTTTCATCTTGTTGTGTCTACTGCACCCAGCTAAATCAGAGTTTTCTACTGAGTTGACTCTATTTTATCTTATACTCATTGGTGCAATGAAATATTGGGGGTTTTAGTTTGCAAGCTTGAAACAGATTTTGCCTTTTCTCACAATATCATACCTACAAAAATTTGCTTTTCTTGTAATGAAATATAATTAAATTTCCACTTTAAAAAATTTGTAAAAAAGCCCTCCAAATTGTTGAATAGACAAAAATTAGAGCAATGACCAATGCATTCCTGAAAATAAAAAGTTCCCTCTATTTTCAGGTTACTTATATAAAATTGCTACTTATTACTTATGTACCAATACTGCAGGTTTTCAAGATGCAATTGGATGGGGTGCTAAGTAATCTCATCTAGGGTCCCTTTCCCACAAAAGTTGGACCGGATGATCTTTTGAGGCCCCTTCCAACATGGACTATATGATACAAGTTTTTACATTTCAAAAGCAGAAGCTGCTGCAGCAACCATTCTTTCAATTTCAACCTCCCAAAAATGTTTTTCAAGTAAAAATGAGAGAAAGAAAGATTTAAACAAAGGTAGATTTCCAGCTGAAACTGGTTTTAATTAACATAGTTGATGCTATGTTTTTGAGATGTCCAAACATACAGAGCACCAAAACTGGTCCCTAATCCTTGGAAGTCTCTATGCAATAACCAATATTATTTATAGGTTATTCACCTGGTTATGTAAAGATTTAAAAGGTTACAATCACAGAGTACAGTGTAGGTCACAGCATATATTACAGAGCTCCCTAATTCTTAAAGTACACTGTGTATAAAATATTTTCCCAGTCAACAAGTCAAGAAAATGTTCCTGAAAGTTTCATAAAAGAACTTGATAAACTTTATGGCAAAATGTCTTTGGACTTTCCTGAAATGTAAGTAATTATTCAGATTAAGTTTTGGGGGATTTACTTATCACAAGCAATGACAAACTTATGAATCTGAGCGCTACCCTCTTCCTAGGCATGGATTATATTTATATGTGGTGACACAATATTCAAGTTTAGGTATCTAAAGTTAGAATTCCTAATCCATGCAGTAAGGAATAAAAGAAGAACATGCTGATTTTAGACTGTACTTGTTCTAAGCAATGAGCAGAACAGATGAGTGTAAAAATACAAGTGGGGAGGTGGGGAAAAAAGGAATTGAAATAATGAAAGATTAAATTAATGCTATTTCTGGGAAATCGGCATCATAGAATTGACAAATGCTGCCTAGGTAAAAGAAGCACCTATCATGGAGGACTTTCTGCATGGAACTCAGGAAAACACAGAGTTCAATCGTTATGTTGTATTGAAGTTAAGTGAAACCAGCTGGGTAAAAATAAAACAAAACCAGCCCCAAATGACAATTAGATTGTGATGCTCAAGCAGATGTAGAGCTCACTGGTTTATTCAAGACACAGACATAACAAAAGTAGGTGCAACAGCATAGTTCTATCAAATAAAACAGCACCAATACAAAGGCTGTTATCTTAGCTGATTTTAGACAATGGAAAACTGAAGAAATAGAAACATGGCAGAATGAAGCTCTTGTGGCTTTTTGATAAAGAGTTACAAGAAATTGTTTCCTGGTAGATCAGACCTATGTTAGTGAATGGTGTAAAGAAACATTTCTAGTCAATGAAACACAATTGTCTACACAATTACAATGAAATTATAGCCTCCCACAGCTTTGACTAAAGATTAACTAGCCCATTCAGAAATAATTCCTGGGCACAGTCTAAGTATTAATATGGACAAAAGCACATTCCAAGTAGGAAACTTGCAAATAACTTTGCTATTTTTGAGGCTAAGACAGATCAGCAGTATGGACACAGTTACTTTGTGCCAGCTAACTCCAATGCTAGATGTGTTCATTTGGCAGTATATAGAGACAGCCAGTCCAAGTAGGAAAAGTAGAGTGTGCAGAACCAAACCCAGGAGTAGTTTTGCTCATCAGTTGAGTGGGACTTAGACCCCAAAATTGTTAAGTTGTGGTAGCCCAGATAAAACTATCCAAAGAATGATTTTCTTTGGTTATATAAAAATGAAGAAGTGGTGGAGTCACTGTCCCTCAGGGTGTTTAAGGAGATGTTGCATGAGGTACTTAGAGACATGGTTCAATAAGTAATATAGGTGGCATGGGGATGGTTGGACTAGATGATCTTGGAGGTTTTTTCCAACCTTAATGATTCTGTGATTCTATACTTTTACTATGTGCTGGTAAAAAGACTCTGATTATTTCAGTGAAGTAGTTAAAAATAAATAAATTAATAGCAAAAAATGTGTTGATCAAACCATGTTTGACATCAGAGAGGAAAAGCTTGGCCTCAAAAGTGTTCCCCAAGGAACAGAACACTTTGCCTCACCAAGAGGAGTGACTAGCACAGCAGCGGAGGCTACAGTGCACTGTAACTGTCAGCCAAATGTTTTGTCTGAGAAGCAACTAGGTAACCCATCTTGAGCAGAGCAATGGAACAAGCCTAAATGGCAAAAGACATGATGCATGCCCAGTTGCTAACTCAAGTAAGCATTTCGCAGCTAAAGTTAGAGCTTTCCTTTCTTTGAAACCAGGTACATATTTGCACCATGCTGGCATTCAAGTAAGTAATGGGAATCCATGTCATTTTATAAACTGAAATGCACCTCTTCTTTTACACAGAGAGCATTTCAGCCATCACCAACTATTCTTGGTCACCAACAATTCTTGGTCAGAGTAAAACAGGAACCTGTCTTCTTGACATCATGTATTTCATATATTAAATATAGTACATTGCTCTGATAAACAGTACTTTAGCTGTTATAACTAGTGCATTTCTGTCAAAATCTAATGACGGCTTTTCACCTACATAAAAATACTTTAGCTAAGTATTCTCTGCTCTGACTCTGCTGGTTCTGCATTCACTTATCCTGCATTAGACAGGTAACTGTAAGTACATTATTACCACAATCCAATCATCACAAAATATTATGCAGCATTTGGGAAAATATTTAATCTTCTCATTTCAGAAACCGAATTAACGAAGTACCTCATATGTTAGCCCTTATTTGTTATAGTATGGTTATTAGCACAATTGGTTACAAGGAAATAGAATCTGAACATCTTCAACTGGAAAAAATATGCTATAGGAAGGAAGGTACTTTACTTTTCTCCAAAGCAGCCTAATTTGATGTGGCACAAAGTTGCATGTGAGATATGTAATTCTATTCGTGCAGGATGTGCAATTTTCCCAAAAGTTTCCTGTGTGGGTTGCATCTTAGAACAGCTCTTTGTGGACTTGCTAGAACTGACTTTCTGTCATGCAGAGGCTTATGAAGAGTAACTCAGATCTGCCAGACTTCAGGCATTCAGCAAATCTCTTGCTTCTCCTCTCTGAACACATATGAAAACAACAGTATTGCTCACATCTGGAAAAGATGGCAACAGATTTTAACAGAAAAATACTGGCCACATTGGATGTGCAAGGAAAGCAGTGAGATGAAGGGATCTGGGATAGTCACTGTGGCCCAGGATCTCTCTCATAAGCAAACCCTCCTTGGAGGCTGAGAAAGCTAAGTCCAAAGATATCACCAAATCAAGGAGATCTGCTGTCCCCTGAGAAAACTCTTGATGCCTCAGGTCAGTGAACACAACCAGGAGATAACAGCACAGTCATCTTGTTCTCTATATTAGTGGGTCTCAAAAAGATCCTGTGCTGGTTGCTTGGGTATTCCCACATTTAAATTTCAGGGATTTGATTGAATTTTCAATGGCAGTAGCATTGAACACTTCTGAAAATCATCATCCTCTAATGTCATATAACTGTCTGAAATACTTAAATTTACATTCAGATCAGCAAAGCAACCTCATCCAAATTGTCCTGAAAACATCAGGATTTCTGTATGTTAAGTATGCTAGATTGGATGAGAATTTATTCATTCTCTTAATTCACTAGTTTCATGAATCCACCCTTCCTGCTTTCCTTCTTTAATATAAAATTATATTCTACATACGTTAATCTCTCTAAGCAATTCCTCCTACCTGCTAGATTGCCTCTCATAGCCTGTGGCCTACTATGTTACTTAAGGCAAGTTTTGCAATTTTGAAGATAGTTCATTTACAAAAGACAGACATTTCTGTTCATACTAGGATTTGTTACAGTTCTGGCCCGTCTAGCTACTGTGAAATACAGGGACTGCCATATCTCAAATAATATGCTTAGCCATTCCTGGCGGACCTGAAATGACTGCTCTGAACTTCATAGACATGTTTCTATTCTTCAGCTTCTTCCTTATATCTGTTTTTCAAACTCAATAATCACAAAACATTCTGCAGGAATAAAAGCCCCCAAAGGTGCATATCCCACAAATTCCATGCAAAATATTTTTTTGCCCAACCCTGTGACAATAACAATAGAAGACTCATTTTACTTTTCCTAGTAGGAATGCAGGCAGAAGTTATTAGCCCTCAAACTATTGGAGCAACGTACTCTATCAAAGTGTAAATCCAACTTCTCCAGAAAGAAACATTCTTCTCTCAGGCACTTTAATTCACATTACTACTAAGCACAATAAACATTAATACTGAAATACCTGACTTACGATTCACAAGAGGGAAGGTAAAAGAAAGCATCCTGTACAGCTGTCCTGTTTTTCAGCTGGGATAGAGTTAATTTTCACAAGAATCCATGAGTGGACAGAGCCAGGATAGCTGACACAAACTAGCCAAAGGGATATTTGATACCATATATAATGTCATGGTTAGTATATAAGAGAGGTAGCTGGCCAGGGAGGAGGAGTCACTGCTCAAGGATGGGATGTGCATCAGTTCTGGGTGGTGAGCAAATTGCACTATGTGACACCCACTTTGTACATTCTTTTATCAGTATTGTCATTATTTCCCTCTTCCTTTGCTGTCCTAGTAAGCTGTCCTTAGCCCAACCCATGAGTTTTACCTTTTTCATCTGATTGTTCTCCCCATTTCACCTGGGCAAGAGAGAGGGCTGAGCAAGGGGCCACATGGCTGTTTTTGCTGTCTGGGGCTAAACCACAACAACAGCAAAAAAATAAAGATAATGCAGTAATGAGAGTCACTATTTTGCTGGTCCACTATCTACCATTACAATACATCATCAGTACGTGAATTCTTCTGCCAGACTGATCGTGAATTTCTATTCTGTATCTTTAACACAGCCTGCCTCATTATAATCCCCTTGGTGGCACAGAAGTAAGAGATGGTCTTATTAGCTGCCAGAAATAAAAGATATTTTAGCAGAAGAAAGCCTCTTTAAGCAATATATTTCTTCAGGGAAATTCATTGAGGATGAGCGCAGTAACAGACTAATTCTTCAGGAGTTAAGACATGAAATATAGACTATTTTGTAAAGCACAGCATTGCTAAAATCCATGCGGAAGACTGAAGCACCACACTACAGGGCAGACTTCTGATAAGTTGTCAGGGGTATCTGGCACTGTTCTTATGTAACAGTCCTAAATGGGATATCTGTCAGTTTAATCATGAATTCAGGATAAATTTTTGAAACTCTTAAATTTTGGAAAGATCAAAAATTAAAAATTTGAAATTAATTCAAATTTTACCATTTGGATGATGAAATTTTGAGCCTCCTCACTGCCACAGATAGTAAAATCTTGTTAAAGGTACCTCTTGTATGCATGCACTACAGGGGATTACCTAGAACTTGCATTTTGGAGTTTAATCATTACTGCAGCAGGGTCTGAAGGGTCTGAAAAAGAGACTCATTTTCAAGTGGGTCAAATTTAACAACGCACAACAAATATACCTAGCAAAAAAGCTGCCCGAATAGAGCTTAGCAGGCATGTTAATTTCTACAGATCAATTTGGCATCTGGAGTTTGATTTTTCTATTTTGCCTTTCCTACATCTTCTTGAAGCAATTTCAAGAAATAACCAGTGAAGCAGCATTGGCAACATATTGGAAAAATGCTGGTTACAGATGGTATAAAGAACACTATCTTGTTGAAAATCCATAAAGACTCAAAGCAACAGAAAAAAAAGAATGGAGTACAAAAATAGTTCACAAATTCTAAAAGCATTCCAGCTTAGTAGCTTCATTTCCAGAGTTAACCACATACACTTGAAATTTAAAGGTAGAGATTGCAATCAGGTCATGTCCTCAGCCGTACTGACCCAAGGAGAAGAATTATTTTGCTCAAAGCTGTATTAGAGTCAACACTGTCAATAGGGTGGCATTATATCTCCTGCTTTTAATACTGTTCTCAGCTTGGCATCATCAAATTCCTATGTGTTTCTTTTGAAAAAAAGTAGTTTATGTTCCTCAAAAGTCATTGCGCATGACATTTGTGTGTTATTGTGAGTTTTTTAAATAAAAAGACAAGGTTTACTGGAACACAAAATCTAACCTACAAATGTCCGGAATGACCATCTCTCATAAAAAGAAAGGTCTCCTCACAAATGCATTCATTAACAACATTAATTTTCTGTGCATGCTATGGTTTCTGTAGAGGTGTTTAGATGCTGATACAAATGTGAAATGAATGGAGACTGTGGGAATCTGTGCGTAGGTGTGCAATAGCCAGGCTGCTGAAAGTTGAGCGTGACTGATGTGCAGATAGCAGGCTCTGTGTGGAGAATGATAAACATGGTGGGAGAAAAGATTAGTGCACACGTGAAAGGGAACTTGCTATATATTGCCTGCATTTGCAGCACTCCCCCTCTCTCAAGGTTATCTCCCCTCTCCTCTCCCTATATTTGATTACATTTGACAGAGTGATGAGTACTGCAGCCAGATGAGACACATTTATTTTGCTGAACAATCCCAGAGGACTTAGAAAGACAGAATAATCCCCCAGCTATAGTACAACGTAGGTCTTCAGGATACAAGCTGGCCATTTTTATATTTTGTTTAGAAATGCAGGTTCAGAGCAGCTGAGATTATTTCCAGACTGAGGTCAAATTCAGCAAATAGCTTTAGCCAGATCTTCAATTTTTAAGGGATGACTTTTTGTTTGTCCAAAAGTCCTGCATTTTCAGGGCTAATCCTCCCTGAGACTTTTGCTCCTAATGAGCCACTGCAGCCACCGAGACCATATGACTTTCCCTAAGGCAGTCCAAGAGATGTACACAGCCACTACAGGGCAAACACAGGTCCCTGGCTAGTGAGACGCGTGCCCTGTCAGCCCCAGGGAAGCCCCTGTAGCACCTCAACCCTGGTCTCTGTAGGTTTTGAGTTGGTAAAGGAACATTCTTTCTTTCTCTCTGTTAAAGACAAGTAGTCTTGCACAGCTGCCATTGGACTGTCAGAGAAGGATTGCAAAGACCGTTGTCAAGCCCCTTTGTTATGTAGGTTTAGCAGTACAAAATACTCCCCATACACAAGGGGCAAGTAAGATTCCTTCTCCAAACTCCCTTCTGCTTATATAACCCCATAAAGGGAGGATGAATAAGACCAATTAAAGACATTAAATTCACCATAATATATGGTGACTTTAATGACAAAACTATACTCAAACACAAGTGGCTATTTCATTTAACTGTGTTCATGACATTTTCCCATGACATAGCAAAGAAATATTTTTGAAAGACACGTTTCCAATCTCTTCACATGATAATTGGAAGCAAATAAAGTGCCTAAACACCACCAAGTAGGCTCCTTATAAAAACATAAGATGCCATTCAGACACACCATCACTACTCTTACTGCAACCTTGGTCTTAGTAATAAATTGGTCTGAAGAAAGCTGATGAAAATAGAGAGGTTTTAGGGGATTTTGCATGGAAGAATAAATTCCTTTGCAAATCAAAGTGTGTGCATTATGTATGTACATTTCTATATGTGTGTGTACATGCTTATAAATACAGTAAAAATTCCAAATGATCAATAGCCATAGCGGTTTGCTAGAGAGAAAGCTACTGTCTTTGTTAAAGAGTAATGCTTTATTTTGCATTGGATAGTCTTTTAGTTTCTAACCTTTAGTTATTTTATATCTAGATTTGAGAAGACGAGAGTATTTATGATAAGGGTTTAAAAAACAATGCCGAAAAAAGATGGCACTAATAGGCACTAAACTTTCCAAAGCTTCTATTATCTTTCAAGTATCGTGACTGCTTCCACATACCTCACCCAAGATCACTTGGAGATGAACTCTTTCTTCTTAGACATGTAAACAAAACTTGAAGTTGCCTAATAGTATTTCAGTTTGAGCTGGAATGTACTGGAGGAGTTAATCATTATTTTGTTTAGTGCAATAAAAATTGCATGATGTCCACATAAAGTGGCCAAAAAATTAAGTTACACAACCAATGATAAACTGAACAATGGCACCAGTCTGGCCCTAGATTTTTGCTTTAAGAAATAAATGCTTCATTGCATTCATTCTCTCACCCTCTGAAGACCTGCTCTGCTCAGTTTGAATAACGTTTAAAATGTCCAGTTCAAATCCCATAAAAGAGTGAGACCAAACATTCCAGTCACATTACTGTTGAAATTCAAAGTTGAGCCTTGACTGTACTTTCTTTTTCTACTGCTGCTGAGGTTATTGTTAGCAATTATTTTACTGAGAGAAGAGGGAGGCGGAGAAAAAAAAAAAGAGAAAGAATGAGTGGTTAGATAGCACTGTTCTGCAAGATATACTTAGAATCAATCATATTACTGTTTTCTCAGCCAGGCAAGTGATCATAAATTCTGTATCTTTCCCCAAGCTCAGTGGCTGTGCCAGCCATTCATTCTGCAATACTTCATGTTTCCTGTACAGGAACTCACAGTAGGATTATGGATCCTTGCTCGAGGAGAGGCAGGGAGTGAAAGGAAGTTTGCTTGGTATAGCAGTGTGTAGTGTGGAAAAGGAAAACCAAGCCAAGAAAATGGAGAAATGGAAAAAGGAAGCAGAAAGAAAGGCTTCATGATTTGTAGCTCATGACAGAGGTTTTATTCAATGAGGAGTTTCTCTGCCTTGACTTACTTCCATTTGGAAACTAGAACTGGAATTTCATTGGGCCAATTTGGACTTGACCACTAACAGGGGAAAAACACCATGAAGAGCCAAAGGAAAAAGGGGAACACACACAGGGCAGGGCAACATTTTGTTGCTCTAAGTCATGTTTCCTCTCCTCACATGTCAGCTCACTGAAAAAAAATGCCATTTCTCATAAGAAATGCAATGTCCCTTACCTATACATGTCCTGGAGGTCCTGGCATATAGTGACTGTCCATTTGCATTTGGCTTGAACTCACCAGTCTGCTCATAAGATATAAAGGTGGTTGAGGGGACAAATTTGCTAGTCAAGAGATCTTATAATGAAAAAAACTAGGTACAGAGAACTAGATCTATGCAGTAGCTTTGCTGGGCTAAAAAAACTCAACCCAAAAACCTCAAAAAAAAAAAACCAAACACTCACCCCACCAGAATAAAGGGCAGCCAAATATTTTCCATGCTACTAGTGGTTAAAGCAAATGGGAACACAAGCAGGGATATGGTTACAATGTCACAGAGTCACAGAATCACAGAACTGTAGGGTTAGAAGAGACCTCAAGAGATCATTGGGTCCAACCCCCCTGCCAAAGCAGGTTCCCTAGGACATATCGCACAGATAGGTGTCCAGACAAGTCTTGAATATCTCCAGAGGAGACTCCACAACCCCCCTGGGCAGCCTATTCCAGGTTGTCTGGCTACAGGAGCCATTCTACTATTCAAGCAACCAGGACGTGTGAGCTAGAAACCTCTGTGCTACACCTGTAACTTGTAGCTGTTTAGAAATAATGAGTAGTGGATTTCAGCAGCTTCTGATGAGTCCTCAACTGAATTCTGAATCCAGTGTCAGTCCAGAGGCATTAATCACTGCCTTCCAAGAGGCAAGGACTGTTTTCATTGGTGAAAGGAAGGTGCTGTTAGGAGTTTGCCCCTAGGATGCTGAGAAGTTTTACCTCCTTGAACACTCAGGACTTGCATGTTTTTCAATGTACAAAACTCAGCTGATGAGGAGCAAGTGTAAGGTAAATGACCTCGTTACCATGTGCACTCTGGAATGCATGTAGGATCTCAACAGCAGCAGTGCAATAACTGAATCTAACCAGTTATCCTTCCTTTTCCCCTGACACCATATTTTTTAAGTCAAGGCATGGAGATATGGTTAACCATTGGCCATGTCCCCACGTAGGACTGCCAAGGTAATGATGCAAAGCTTGGGTCATAACACAGTTTGCTTCTGTCTTCACATTAGAGATGAAAGGTCCAGTCTTTTTGACAAGCCAAATCAGGATAGCCCAAAACTTGACTAGCCAGATTTAATTTCCAATTAATATATACATCTCTCCCTATCCAAAAACATCCTTGGCAAAAGACAATTTAAGGTAGAATATTTCAAAGTGCAGGGCTAAATTTAAAGAATGGTTTCTCTGCAGTGCAATTCTACAGATATAATTGACTATGGGGCCATGATGTATATTCACAAGCTTTATACAGGCAGAATTCTAACAAAAAACCCCCAAACTTTAAATGGTGATATCAATGAAACTCCAAGTATATGGTTTTATATATTAGATATATAGATATATATAGATGATTTTATAAGCACAATTACATGCCTTTATAATCACAATGATTTGTGTACAATCAGAAATTTGATGCATAAAAATTTTTCTCCAAAAATATCAAAGGCAAAATACTAAGTTTTTCACATTTGTGTGACCCTTGTGGGGTGACTCCTACATACTTGTCTCAGGGCTGGAGCTCTACTAAGTAGTATACAACGACCACAGTGAAGGAGAGTAGCAGGTACTGCATTTGTATTGTAATCAGAGCCTTGACCCCTCTTAAGGGAATTCAGTGGGTGTTCAATTTGAAAGATTTTGACTCTACCCAGTTTTCTACTTATATTCACAAACAATACTGAATCAATCACTTTCAATCTCAAGTGTACATGACTAACTGGTAATTTCCTGCATTTGTGACATATCATGACCCTCCTTGATGCTGTTAAAGTTTGTGCCTATACAGAAAAGCACTAGCAAGTTAATAAGGAATGACCCTTGGTAAGTTGTTCTGCAATTGCTTGACTTTTCTCTGCAAGATTATGCTCTCATAGCAACATGTACAGCATATCATTCTATGCTGGCTTCATTAAAAGAAAACGATCCTGCCTTTCAGTTAAAAAAAAAAAAGAAAAGCTGTAACTGTTGAAGCAGCATGCACCTAATAAGCTACTTCTAAATCTGGCTCCATCATTTCAGTCTGTGGACTAGCAGAACAGAGCTTGCAGAATCCTTCTCAAGTAAGTATTGCTTTCTCTAACAGCATGCTTGTTTTTTTCTATTTAAAATGTATAACAGGTAGTAAAGAAGTCTTCAGCATTGAATTAGCAGTGCTGCAATATGACAACTGAAAGCCTGCTTTAAACACGAATTAACATGCTCTGTTGTTTGATTTGGCAGACATTACTGTCTTAAAAAGGAAATATTTAATACATTAAGGTAAAAGACAGCAGATTATATGGATGAAGCTTCCTAAAGCTGCAGTGCTAGAAAGCTAATGGAATGATTTGTAACTGACTGTCATGGTAGTATTTATTTTTTTTAAAGCAGTTATGTATCTTTTATTTGCATAATGCACATCATGGAACATATCTATTTGATTTCATCAGAACTGGAATATGTATTCTGAATGTGCTACTGGCCGTTAAGTATGAAATTAACAAAATAATTTCTATCTTCAAGGAAGGAAAAAGTCAGTAGTATTAATATTATTAATAAAACTAATATGTACACATTAAACCTACCTCAGGTTTGTATTAAATGCTAAAGGAAAATATTTGTAGTGGAAGACTTTGTGTAATTATAAAAAGTATTAGTCAATCATTGTTACAGGGTATAGATGAAATAATTGCTTGTATGAGAAACCAGATAAATGTATGCCATTTGCCAAAACAAACAGCACATATTGTAGCATGCATTCTGAAAGAGTATTTAAACAGCTCTGATTAACATGTCTCTTTAATATAATGAAATGGGGTGGGACTATGGGAGTTGAAGGAAGAAAACAGCACTACTTTGCTTCATGTTTAAATTGCAACTGTTGGAGCATAACAAGTTAGGAACAGGCAAACCTCAGGGCTACCTTTACATTTGGTGTGCAAACACACAAATATCCACATGCAAACAAACACTTTTTTTTTTTTTTTTCATTTAGTTATAGCTGCTTAGCACCAGTTCCCGTGACGTGCAGCTCTGATTGCAAACTCACAGGTTTGCAGCATTCAGCAAAACTATCTTGTAGCTGCATCTGAGACAGTGCAACTGTGGTACTAATGTCCTGGGAATTTTTAACATAAACATGCCCTATACTTCCAAATAATATTATCATAACTTCTTATGCAGGGAAAAATAAGTTGCAAAAAATCAAATTATTCAGTTAACTTCCACAGAAAACTACATAAATACTTCCCTCCCTCTCAAGCTATCCATCCCCCAACACCCCATGACAACAGAGGTCAAGAAATTACCATTTATTTCTCCCAGTCATTTATATGCAGGCAAGCTTTTTTAAGCAAACTTTTCCGGGACATATTGAAGCATGGAACTGGAACAACCATTTCCTTATTTACTGTGTAATAGAAATAGAAAGTCTTTGGCAGATTATGCATATCGAGAGATAAAGAACGAATGTAGAGATAACAAAATTACTGTGTTACGGTTATGGTGAACAATAATATATACTTTCTTTTGTAAGCAACACTAAGCTTCCTAGGGCAAGCCTTGAACAGCCTAATGAATTGAAATCAATAAAGGAGAAGTTCATCCTGACATCCCACAGACCTTTCCAAAATCTCAGGAAAACACAATATAGTTATAACAAGGCCAGTAAGTAGTAAAGCCTATGGTACCATCCTCACAAGACTAAAGGTGACATCAGTGAGTAGTAACACCACTAAAAAGCTTTGATCATTTCCACAGCTCTTATTCAGCCACAAGAGGAAGCAATGATTGGTAACTGTATCTGAGCAGACTAAGAGAGCCAAGAGGAGGGAGAAGGCTGCATTTGTGTAGCCTTCAAGGGGAAATGATGACTTCATGATCAAGGAGACAGCATTGCTTAGATGAAAAGGCTCATTCCTTCCTTATCCTTTGTGATTTCTTAATCCTCCAAAAGAATGATCCTAATGAAATCCAACAAACCTAGTACAGGTCAATTGCTCTTATCAAAGTCAGAACCCCCAGGGATTTGACCCATTACATGGAACTGTGTATTTTTGTAATATGCTCCTGAACCACTCAGTCTAATGCAGAATTTACTAATTTGAATAAGCTCACCAGACAGGGAGAAAAAACCAAGAATATCATAGCAACATCTTATTCCTTTGTGGTTTATGCATTTGATGACTTTCCTCCCAGTCTTAAACTTGCCTCTATGTTTAACATTTAATTAGTAGAATTACATATTCCTGCAGATGTTAAAAAGATGACAAGAAAAATGCTGCTGTACTGAAAGATCTCTTCAATACTCCTGGAAGCATCACTAGGATGAACTTTGTGTAACTTTAATTCACCGATAAGGTGGTAATCACATCGAAAAGGAACGCTATATGGCATCTGAGACAGCAAGGCCTCACAGACGGTGCCATCCAGCAATTAATTTAAGTAAAAGAGATTAAATTGTTCTAGAAAATATAATGAATTTTCAAATAAAGCAGAATTCAGAGGGTAGGAAATATTTTCACTCCACCTGAAGAAAAAGGAAGTATATTTTTATTCCAAGTCTTATTTTTGCATGAGAAACTAATTCCATTCTTCCACTGACTTTTTTTCTCGATTGTTTTAAATTTTCTTACGCCTTTTCTTCCTCTTTTGCTAATAAATAATAATAACAAAAAAGAATATAGGGGATGGGAAATAGGAAGAGAGAAAAGGGAGAGTAAAATGAGGAAAACATACCTAACTTGAAAAGCCACATGACACTCTTGTCCTCACAGAAGGACAGGTTTAAGAATAGATTCAAAGGATTTGACACTTTCTTAAAAAAACCCACATGTTCACAAGGAGCAGTGGGAGCAACTAAGACTCCTCATCCATGTATTCTCAGAAGGATCAATTATTTTGCTGTCTTTACACGAAGTGACTACAAAGTGAACTGGAGACACAGAATCAAATGCTAATGTAATGCAGATGACCTACAGCTCTACCCATCCTACAGCACGGCTACAGAGAAGGTGCAGCACGTGAAGAAGAGCTCATGGAGCAGCTGGCTAAAGCAGAAGCTGAGCAAGAAAAAGAGGATGTTGGCAGAGGACAGAAAGCATTTTGAGGACTCATTCGCAGTCAAGGTATGCAGCCGTGATTGGTCACTAAACACTAATCTGATAAAGAAACTGTTATTCTCAGATGGTATTATCTTCCGTTATCTAGAAAACTCCATTCCTCTTGGATGTGGACAACAGTCTTTCAGTCAGGTGATATTGCAAGCTTTTAGTGCTAAGAAGTTCTGACACAGAGAAAATGCGATAGTATATACACTCAGAAGCTTGGCCTAACTAGACCAAAAATCTGTTCCAGATATTGTAGATCAGCCTCCATATCGTTTTGTATTCCTCTCTTCAAACCAGTCCATTGTCTGAACTGTGGATAAATAAAAGATCACTTAAAACCCTTGAAAAAAGATCACAGTCGGCAGCTTTATTTCTCTGGCTTTTCTCAGCAAGAGTAAAATTTGTGTTCATGGGAGAATGAAAGGGAAAAAGCCCCTTAGGAAGTAAGGGTAACCAAGTGTCATAGTCTAATGCCACTAGTGCCTGGTACATTTCTTTGAGCAGCTTTTAAAATATACACAGCAACATGTGTCCATAGTGCAATTTTCTACTGCTAAGAAGCAGAAGACACAACAGCCAACAGCCTACAACTGATGCTAATTTGGCTGATTGCACAGTAATGGAAGGTGTTCTGAAAGGGTAATACTGAATGTAGTCAGGATCTGTGTTGAATGTGAAGACTCTTTTCTTCTGTTGTACTGCCATAAAAGTAATTTTAAAATTAGTATATTAAAACATTTTCTCTTCCTCATTTTTAAATTAATTTTAAAGCTATAAATATAGCTTGCACCTTAAATGGCTAGCTGGCTCTAGTTTTACTGCAGCTGTAGCATTTGTCAGAGAACAGTGACTCTGTTTTCAGGATGGTGCTGTGATTTATGTTAGAAAACACCTCTCCTCTAATGCTCAGCATTTCTTACAGGCTTACCATAGCTCTGTGTAGTATACAGCTCTAAATGAAATTAATCAGTTTTGTGACTGTTGGGAAGAAAGATGGCACAGCAATTTGTTGCGTGTGTTTGATCACTCTTTAGTTGTAAGACAAATGTTTTCCTCATAATAGGGAAGAGATAGATTAATGAGAATTTAGAATAATTTAGAGTCTTTAGATATTCAGATTGAGATTCAAGGTTAGATGCAGACACTGTCCAGCATGCATATTCCTGCATAGAAGCATGAGTTTCTTAAATGTCTCTCTTCTGTAAGACACCACAGTAACTTTTCATCCCAAATAAACCTACAATTTTTAAGAATCCATTGACATAACAGTGGTAGCACTGGTCCAATCTTCTGTGCATTATTACATGATACAGAGGTAACAACTGATGAAGGAAAAACTCATTTTAAGATTTTTTAACTTTTTCCCATTAATAGTCAATCATTAAAATAAAGAGGACCTTGACTTGCATTCTACTGGTCCTGAAGATACCTAGATCCTAAAGACTTAGAGCAGACATCTGCTAAAATTTTCCTTAGAACTGCAAGACTTTCAAGCAGAACCAAGTGAGCTAAAATGACAGGCAACTCTGGCTGTGTATCCTGTCCTTTAGAAATTATTTTTTCCAATAAAAGAAAATAGTTTCTTAAAATGGTGACGTTTATTTCATGAAATGGAATTTTTGCTGCATGACACCTAGCATCCTGGAAATAGATATTAATCCCATTACTTTGGAAATATGATACACTTTCTGGACAATAACTAAATAAAACAGTGATGAGAAGACCTTAAGTCAACAGTGTTGTGCTGATGAAACTGAGCTAGACAACACTGTGTTAAAGCAAATAATTATTTGGCAACCATTACAGAAAAAATAGAAAAAAGAAACCACTTGCTAAAAGAAATCCAGAGAGGAACATCTGTATTATTGAAAGGGATACTCTTAATTGTAGATCAGAAAGGTCCCATAAAGTATGCCAAAATGAACTGCATTAAGTGCAATGGGTAGTAGATAAGACATGATAAAATTTTCATTAAAGACAGCAGGGAAGAGTGTATGTGAACAGGAATAAGCATTGGAAGAGTGTGTGTGTTGGGGGGGCGAGGAGTGGTATTTTGAGAGTGGAGTGTATGCTGAAGGACTTACACAAAGTAGGGCAAACCAAGAACTTTGAAATGAATTGCAATTCCTACAAACCCTGGTGGATTTGGCTCTGGCGCTTAGGCAGTATTTCTGAGCAGTTAAATGGCTGAGAACCAGCAGCAATATTACCTCTAGGAAATCCACACCACTGCTAGGGAAAGACACAAGCGTTGCTGCAACGAGAACAGCACAAGAAAAAGGGTAATTATTGATCCAAGATCCTGAAGTCTTCTACTAACTACAAACGACTAGAACCAATCTTAATGGAAATTAAAATAAACATCAATATTGTTTTAAATCAGTTTTACTCTTTTTTCATTAATAGCCAAAAATTTTCTTACAAATCCCAAAGCATGGCAAACCGTTAGACTTGTTTCTTTTTTAACGTAGATGATCTAATGGATGTATTATTGGTAATGTATCAAAAGATATGCAAAACCTGTGCACACCTCTTTAGGACTAGAACTGTTGAATGTTGTCTGCTTTTACCCCACAATGATCGTATCTTCCAAAGCTCTACACAAAGAAACTTCCAGTTGTCATAACAACCTACTGCACCTACTTTGCTACATAGCTAGTTTGTATTTGCTTTTGATACTATTAGAAAAAAATAAAATCTCCTGAAGTTTAGAGAACAGGGATATTATTTAAAAGGGAAAGGGGAACCTTTTTTTTTCATTTATTTTTTAAATACCCACAAAACTTAGCCTTCTATTTTAAATCTTTCACCAGTGGTCTGCAGCCACATTGTATTGGATCAATTCATGTTTGGAGGGAACTCTGTTATGTTCCATTTTTATACAAAATCTGCAGGTTTCTAA
Organism: Porphyrio hochstetteri; assembly: GCA_020800305.1. NCBI lineage: Eukaryota > Metazoa > Chordata > Aves > Gruiformes > Rallidae > Porphyrio > Porphyrio hochstetteri. The sequence goes on along the minus strand of CM036908.1, from coordinate 58,594,672 downwards.
TAATGTCTGTGTAAAATGACACTCAGAATACAAATAAGTCTAAATTAACCTTAATAAAATCTGCAAGTTTTTTCCTAAGTAACAAGTTTACTAGACAAGTCCCTGAACACTTCAGTCTTGTCAATGAAATACCGAATCATTATGAAAGTCCCATTTAAGCTGTGATCTCAGCTATCGTTCTGTTATGAATGTTTCAGATTCAGCAATTTAGCAGGAAAGGATCAGTATTGGTCTGTTTATATTATTATATTAATACTAAAATAGAATAAAAAAGCTTAGCCACTGCACTATACAAAATTACAAAGTAGATCCACTTGAATCCCTAGAAATGGTCCACTTATCAATTATCACTATGGAAGTTTTGATACTATCTGGAGATGTCACCTTGATCAGTCTCATTATGCAAGGTTTTGTACCAATACGTAGATAAAGACAATCCCTTCCTTATTTTTAAGGACAGTTAATGGTGGCTACAGAAGAAAGTGCAGGTGTTCACCAAAGGTCAACTAACAAGGTAATGGCAGAGTTGCTAACAAAGGACACCTTATTTGCAGAGGTCAGTCACTTCGGTCAGGAAGTTTTCAATTTGATTGCAAAGGCATACTGTATTATTTCAAGAACTGTGCCCACCATTTCTGAAATAGGGAAAAAATAATGCATATGTTTCTCTCTTAAGATTATTTTTATGTTAATACGACAGTTTCAGAAGAACTTAGAGATCAGGAAAACACTGACCTAGCAGAGTTATGTTGTAGCAAGAAATAACAGAGCTCTCTGAAGGTGTTCGCTTCAAGAAGACAGCTCAGACTACTGCAGCAATGCATTGCTATTCACAGACATACCTGCTTGCACTGGAATGAGAAATTCTCTTTATAACCAGTGTCTTCAAAGACAATTAGATACATAAGGCAAAATAATTTTAACACCTAAAAAAGTAAGTCACTTTACATATGTAAAATAAATCATCAACATCAATTAAGTATATTTTGGTTTAACATTCACCTTTTCTATTTGTACATGTGACTAGTGGAAATAATTTGTGTGAATCAGGTAGTCTGTATAGAATATTTTGGTGAATTTATTTAAGACAGGCCACTGAATAGTAATTGTTACCATAAACTTTGATAACACCTATTCCAATCAGGATTTAGAGGGATTGATGTGAAGAGATCTATATCATTCCGGTAAAAAGACTTATTTGTCATTTTGCGGCTGTGTCATATGTCTAAAGCCATTAGGCAGAAAACATCTGAGAAAAAGAAGCAGCAGTATAAGCAGTATAAAAACCCCACAAGTGTTCTATACCTTATCTAGCTTACCCATAACCCACAACTTGATATTCTTCCTTTTTTTCTTCCAGTTGTCTGCTATTCAAATTCCGTATTTCAGAAAAAAATGGGCTTATTCTTGGCAAAAGAAGAAAATTATACGAGCCATTTTTGTTGGCTGTACCACAGAGTTCTGCGGAGTCCCACCTTAAAATTTGCACATACGCAATGGATAGCTGAATATGTGCTTGTAGTTAACGTAGCTTTGTTCATGCACAAATGAGCAGAATCCCTTATGAATAAAAAAGCTCTTCTCCAAATATGTACAAGCCATTACAGGTTTTGGCTCTAACAATGAGGCTTCCTCTGTTTCTGAAACAGACATATTAATAAAGTCTATTAAAATTGCAGAACCCACACTTTGCCAAGCTCTAATGGATCCTGGAAGGCAGAAGACCTGAGATGCATTAGCATAGATGCTACATCTTTGGGGAATCCTGTTTGCTTCAATGAGTAACCATAAGTTTTCAGAAGTCTGTATTAGGACACACTGAAAAATCCCTAAATTTGGCTTTATAAGAAGAGAGTAGTGCTGTATTGTTCCCTGATTGCATTGAAAAGGTCATGAAAATCTTTGTGTTGACAATAGAAAGCATTCGTAAGCCCTTTAAACTGTTACCATTCACATTCAAGTGAGAGGAATGAATTCAACTAAAACAAGAGAATGTGAACAGGATTTATGTATTTTAAGCCACATTGTCTCTGTGATCAGGATAGTGTTTTTAACATGGAATGGGATGGCGCAGTCCCATAGAAAATATGGAAACATTTCAGAAAGTAAAAGCACTTGATTTTGACGTGTTAAAAGGATCTTCTTGTCTCCTGTTATTTGCAAAATTAATGCACTTGCTATGTTAATTTGAGACATTTGCAACACTTCAGCAGCTTTTATGAGCTATGATTTAAATGAGTCCTGAAATTACCAATGTGTAGGCAATAAATTCTGTGCAGTGGGCAAAGCGACTTCTAATGAGGGACCTGAATACAGTGTCCACTTCAAAAGCTCATGGAACTGCATTTCAATCCAGGCTGCTGCTGACCTGTTAGCTATGTATGAGACTTCTGAATGTGCTCTTCACTGACTTTTTTCCCCCTTCCTTACCACCTTTTCCTACTCCTCAATCCCTTCCAGGGATCCTCCTCATATCACCCTGTCCCAGTGTTAAAAGGAGGTCACCCAGGTTTCTGCCTGTGATTCACTTCTCTTGTCTTTACTTGCTGCTTTTCATCAATCAGAAAACCATGGTGGTGCCAATGACAGTGATGTAAAGATGAGATTGATTCCCACCAGACAAAGAGGGTTAGATGGATTGCTTTCGCTTTTATACTAAAGTAAGGAGATGCAAAAAAACCACTTTTGAGTTAGTCAGTTCATTCTCTGGTCAGTACCTGTTGAATCACATCATTGGGAAACTCTGAATCTTCATACTGATTATAAATCAGACTATAGCCCTTAACCTCACTTAATCTAAACTTTAGTTCCTTGCATATACAATGCAAAAATAGAAACTCTGCGCTTCCCAGTTCAGACTTGCCTGTCTATAAAGACAGTAAAGAATGAGAAGAGCTTCACAGGCAAGGTACTGGAAGAAGCCATCATTACTACTCCAGATTCATTTAAAATGTTGAAATATTACTTTGGATTCAAACCTTTAAAAAGTATTTTAGCATGAAAATTATGGCAAGAACAAGAAGTTAGAAAGTGAAAATCATATTCCCTTTTTGCCTTTCTTGTTCTAGCAGATTTGTCACAAAGCTTTCTAGTAGAATAGCAAAAACTAGTAGCATTAGGACAATATAGCATGACCTTCTCTACTCGGATTTTAAAAAGCCCTGAAACAGAACCACCCCTGACTTTACTTAGTGAGAATTGATCCACATCATGGTAGTTTGGTTTCCAGTTCAACAGACGGGAATATATTATTTGCTGCTTTGGATCAATGAAAGCCTATGCTCATCTACTAAGCACTCAATACCCTGGAAAATTTGCATGTCCTATAGATTCTGTTCATTAGTATGGCTAATTAAAATGATGAGAATGTGCTATTGATCTAATTATGAAACTCATGCATAATTTGGGATGTGTATGGGATAAAATGTGGTGGCTGCACTGTTATGCCTTTCAAAGTGGTGCCTGTTGTCTTACAAGATAGAGAAGGATTTATGGGAATGCCACTTTCACTGATGCCAGCTGACATACAGACACAAAACTAAATGGAGTCACTGTCAAAGGGCTCCATTTCCCCTGTTAAGCCAGAGGGTGCTGTGCCTAGAAGACCAGCCAAGCAAGAGGGGGTTGGCAGGCTGACTGAAGAAAGAGCAGGCAATGAATCCACCACCGCATGTGTACCAGAAGTAGGAACCAATGTGAGGAGGAAACTCTCTGGAGATTTGACAATGAACAGTTACTCAAAACGCTGCAGCTCTAGCGAGGACAGCTTTGAGTTACAGGGTAGCGCAAGCTCAGAAGCTAAAAGCTTTGTTAAAAGCAAAAATAAGGATGAAGGCTATCGACCTCATCGATCAAAGCACTGTCAGAAAGGGGGTGAAAAAATCCACGGACTGGAACACTCTTCTCTATATCCAGCAGAAGGGGGAAATGCAAGCCAAAAGCTCCAGAGACAGAAGAAGACTCACAAGAAAAGCAGCTCCTCTGCATCTGATTTGAGCTTGGTGAGTCAAGGATCATCAAGTTCATTGTCTGTTGTGGAAGAAAAAATAGAAGCTAAACTCAAATTCTCTCAATTTATTAATGAAGTTACTTTCAGAGTGCTTGATCCCATGAGCCTGAGGGCATACCGAGCTGCTAAACTGAAAAATACCTTACCATCCAGTGTGAGAAGCCTAGATGATTTGCATATTAAGAGAAAGTCTCCTGAAAACTGGAAAGAGAACATTCTAGATGGGAAAGCCCATCAAGAAGCGGATTTAGAGAGTCTGAGAAGTGACGACATTGTAGTAGGAGCACGAACTCGCAAATTAGAGAAATCCTTGTCCCTGGATACAAGTCCCTCTCTCAGGTCGTTTGATAACGGTGCCTCATGCCGAACAAGATCTGGCTTGCCTGTAGAAATTATGATTTCGCAAAGCAAAGAAATGTCAGCCACAAAATCTGCATCTCTGCCTAGAAGTACAAGCATGGTGAGCTCTCTCTCAAATCACTTCTTTGAGTGGTATGTGACAAGTACTTGTGCATTAGTGTGACTATTTGAGAAGTGTTTCTGTATTCCTGGGTGGGCTTTTACTGTGTACACAAATGTTTCTCCAAGGTGAAAGAAATAAGGAGGGTTTATTTTTAGTAGCTGAATAAACCAACTCTAAGAAGGGAAAGACAGGATGCAACTAGACAACAAGACAGGATCCAACAGGATTCCTTTTAGTCTGGTGTCTTAAAGGAAGACTTTACAAGATCAAACAAGAAAGGTATTCCTGCACTTCAATGAAATATATATGTATATAACCAAGTCAGCTCAATATGTGTAGTCAAGGTACCTTCAGAAAAGGGTGAAGAAGGTACTGTGACTGACCGGTAAGGTAGCCAAGCTCACTAGCTTAGAACTCGCTCAGCTATCTCTACATTAAACAGGCATGCTCAGTTAGCTTGCTTAAGTACTAGTGAGAGCTCTGGTACCCTGAAAACATAGGTAAGGTTTGTGTTTCTGGAGTTAATATATCCAGATTGATAATTTCTTTCTTGATTTTTCTGGGAAAAAACCCTTAAGAACTGACGAAGAAAGATAAAAAAGACTAAAGGTGACCTAAAATATTTATGGTTTAAAATATTTTTATGGAATTCTTTGTTTGATTGAGGAAGAGGTATTTATTCCTATGGAGGGTGGCAAAGGGAAATTCTTGGTCTTTGCTTGCATGGAATTGTCAAAAATTTCGAGCTGCCAAGCCTTGAACTAATACATTATGCTATTATCTCTCCAGAGCAGAAGTTTTAATCCTACTAAAACAATAAACGTCCAGGAACTGTTGGTTAAGTCTATATACATGTACACAGCTGCTGCTAAAATGGAAGCTGTAACAGCTGCATTATTCTTTAAAAACTCTATTCAAATTTTAAAATGAAGAAACAAAAGGTTGTTCTTTTTCAGGGGAGACTGTAGCAAGTGGGAGAACATCCTAGTTTTAAGAAGGTCAGGTAATCTTCAGCAACCTAAGGGTAAGATTATATAGGATGTCCTTGGATGTTTTAATTATCACCTATCAAAGATGGTTGGAGGGAGAAGACATGGAAGATAAAGAACCACAGGGAGAATTTGCACACTGTGTCATGTCACAGCTTCACAATGGGAGCTGTCCTGCAAAGGGGTCAGGAGGCTCCAGCCTGATCCCATGGCAGGATATGCTTTTTTTCACATTTCAATTAGCCATCTGTCAGAACATCTTTTCCAGTGGACTTGCTTGTACTGTACAGATCGGAATGTCTAACCAATCGAGTACTAACTGACTAAACACTCTCAAGTGCTCTCTAATTCCACTCAGCTAATGCAGGCATCAGTCTACTCCAGTTTAAGCCTCAGCCTGCTCTGAATCTAGTCATTTAAACTAAACACAGTAGTTACCAAGCATTTTACCTCAACAAAAATGCCTCACATTGCAGAACTCAAGATGAGAAAAGAAAGGAGTGGTGGTGAGGAAACAAAAGCAAAACACATTCAGCCACATCTACAGAATCATGTTTCCTACATGCAAAAACTTTGACTTCAATGCATTTTTTTTTAGTGCAAGTCTTCACCCAAAGCATGCCTAGTAAGAAACAAAAGGATAACTGAACGAACAGTCTTGAGTGCCATTATTGTAAAGATATTTGAGAAGTACTTGGTTATGTAATGTTCATTTGAATACATATACCGAATATTGCCTAAAACTGTTTCATGTTTTAGTTGCCAAGTTACTATTCATATGCAGAAGATAACATTTGAGAGAATGAAATGGATCCAGTTACTTTGACTTAGATAGAAAAACAGGATAGCAGGGCTACAGCAACACATATCCCGGAGAGCATAAAAGAAGATGCTTCAAAGTTTGAGGTTAGGAAAGCTACACCTAATAAAAAAAAATATGACTGTTACATTTCCTGAAGACCCCTGAGGTGTCTACAAGAACTGTGTCTGCAATGCATTTGACTGGACCCACTAAAACAATTTTCAACTTTCAGACTACTGAAAACTTGTCAAAATGTTGCAGAATGCAGCAAGTATTTTTTGGTTTGCAAATATCTGCCACTGAAATGAAATTTTACAAAGAAAACAACTTCACTGTAGATCTATCTATGCAGAGGAATTTCCAGAAAGCTAGCAGTATCAGAAAGGATGCTCCATTTAGTGATGGAAATTAAAGGGAATTCTGATAGATAGAAACCAATCACCAAGTACAATGGACCTGATACTGCTATCGTCTAAATATTTTAGTAACCTGGCCAGCAGAATGAAATTATTTCTCATTTCTATGTATTGATCTAAATTTGGAGTTACTGGATAAATAAACAGGAAAGCAAAGTAATTTAACTGGATGAAAGAATCCACACCAACGTGAGGAGAGTACACTACTTGAGACTACATCATACTTGCCGGCTGAAAAGGGTTGTACACAACTGAAAGTTTCTCAGAACTGGGAAGACATGCTTATCAGAGTTGGCTCAGAGAACAGGTCATCTGGAAGGTCGAATAGTGAGTTGGATTGAGAGCTGGTTGAAGGGAAGAAGCCAGGAAGTTTTGATCAATGGCACAGAGTCTGGATGGATACCTGTATCTAGTGGAGTCCCTCAGGGGTTGGTACAGGGACCGGTACTATTCAATATATTCATTGATGACCTGATGAGGGAATTGAGTGTAGAGTCAGCAAGTTTGCTGCTGACACAAAACTGGAAGGGGTGGCTGACACACCAGAGAGCTGTGCTGCCATTCAGCAAGACATAGACAGGCTGGAGAGTTGGGCAGGAGAAGTTTAATGAGGTTTAACAAGGGTAAGTGTAGAGTCTTGCATCTAGGGAGGAACAACCAGAGGTACCAGTATAGGTTGGGGACTGGCCTGTTGGAGAGCAGTGTAGGTGAGAAGGACCTGGTGGTCCTGGTGAACAGCGGGATGACCATGAGCCAGCAATGTGCCCTCATGGCTAAGAAGGCCAATGGCATCCTGGGGTGTATTACAAGGGGTGTGGTTAGTAGGTCAAGAGAGGTACTTCACCCCCTCTACTCTGCCCTGGTGAGATAGCACCTGGAATATTGTATCCAGTTCTGGGCCACTCAGTTCAAGAAGGACAGGGCACTCCCTGTATGAGTCCAGCACAGGGCTACTAAGATGATTAAGGGAGTTTCCTTATAAGGAAAGGCTGAGGGAGCTGGGCTTCTTTAGCTTGGAAAAGAGGAGACTGAGAGGTGACCTCATTAATGTGTATAAATATGTAAAGGGTGGGTGTCTGGAGGACGGAGCCAGATTCTTCTCAGTGATGGCCAGAGATAGGACAAGGGGCAACGGGTACAAGCTGGAGTATAAGAAGTTCCATGCAAATATAAGGAGGAACTTTGTCACAGTGAGGGTGACAGAGCACTGGGACAGGCTGCCCAGAGAGGTTGTAGAGTCTTTCTCTGGAGACATTCAGAACCTACCTGGGTGTGTTCCTGTGTGATTTAGTCTAGGTGAATACTGCTCTGGCAAGGGGGGCTGGATGAGATGATCTTTTGAGGTCCCTTACAACTCCTAAAGTTCTGTGATTCTGTGATCACAGAGAAATGTGGATGGGTCCAAACAATATGTATTTTCCTCAGATCCAGGAGACGTTTCAAAGAAAGCCAGACATGAAAGGAGACTGGCCTGTGCTTTTAATATACATGTTCTCTTAAATGCATTTATTCCAAGTAACCAACACCTTCAGGAATGCTTTGGATAACACTGCTATTTTTTTCAGGAGGAAACTGGGTAAAAATTTCATCCTTAAATAATCATACAAGAAAGTGATTTCAGAGTAAGGCTGCAGCATCTTGAGATATAAATCAACCTGAATATTACGTCTGAGCTTTTTAGTCATACATGAATGATAATCAACTTTCCAACTAGATCTCATCTTTACACATCTACTTTTGCCTGCACAAAAGACCATATAACAATATTAGACACAATTTTTTCTTAATCACAGGAAAGCAGTCCTGTTTCTTTCTTAGAAAAGCTGATCTTTCAATCTTATGAGAAACTATCAATAGTACTCATTCTGTGTGCAAGAGGTCTCAAAAGTACTTAGTTAATAACTTCATCATTGCAACTATATGTACAAATATTCTAAGGAATTTTGCAATAAGGTCCTGACATTATCACACAGGCAAGGCCAAGCCTGGTCAATACAAATGACTTAGCTGCAATATCCCCTCTGAGATGCTAGCAGCACAGTGTTCCAATGTGGTACAGAAGACATCTTAAAAACCAAACTTGTCTTAGCATAACGGCACTTCTACAAAACATTTTGGAAGATAAGACTTCAGATGCTATATGACTGAATTGGCCAGGTGATGAGAGGGCAGAAACATGGCCTTGCTCCATGCTTGTACAGCCATGAAACCATGGGAGTCCATGCTTATGGAGAATAATTTAGCCATGTACATGCAAAGCTACCACAATAAGGGTAGAACCAACAACAATTGCTTATATCTAGACAGCACCATTGCATGAACACATTATTTCTGAATCCAGAGTGTTGTGTCGGTGTGGCAAGACATTCGGTGGGCTTCTCAGCTTAGTTTGGCACCAGTTTCAAGATTTCTTCTATATTTGACATAGCTATTTGCAAGCTAACAGCTACTAAGATAACTGCATCCCTGCTTGTCTCACATCTCTGTCTGTCTTTCATTTCTCGAATGAATTGCACTACTCTCATCACCAAGCTCAGGTTGATGCTACAACCACCTGTCAGGACAAGGCACATGGAAAGTCATTGGTGCAATCATGTTGCCTCTGATGTGATATGGTCTAAAGGGCCAAACTCCGGCTCCATATAGACAAGTAAATTCCCTCATGTAGAAAGAAGAAAAATTATCTGAAAACAAATTATTCATTCTTGCTCTGGTTTCAGTCAACGTATTTAATTTCTATTGCTCTTGAGACAGAAGGCCTGTTACAAAGGCTTGCATCATTATAAATGCAGATGAGTCAAGCACAAGCAAGACTGACACCCCTTTTAATTCCTCTCACAATAAATTAATATTACAATAATTATTGTAAACAAGAAGCACAACCACTGTAGACATTTATATAGGACATTGAGAAGATTCAAACCCTGATGATGTATACAAGGAGGCTGCTTAATTCTTAAGGAACCCTGTAGGCAGGTAGCCTACTGAAGTAAAATGTCATAGACATTAACACAAACAAGGAAAGTAATAATAATTTCTGATCATTCTTCTGCTATCTGTTATGAATGAGGATTCCTGCTGTTCACTGCAGGTTCCATTGCAAGAATGCCTTTGCATGGAGATGGCTCTCTGATGGTGCAGAAGATCTTTAGAAATTATAGCCTCATACATTTGAGCTGCCCAGGCATGAAGGAACCTGAAGTAGAGTAAGACTGTCCTGCAAAGGCTGTGGTAAAACACCATAACAGTAGAAAATACAATTAATATTCCACTTATAAAGAAACTCAGTTTCTAGAGCACCCAAGTTCTAACAAAATCTCACTGAAAGAGAAGACAACATGGTAATTTTTGCAGCTCTAGGCTAAAGTTCTTTTATACAAGAAGGCTTTCAGTCCTCTTTCAGCCCTTCCAGCCTGCCACTATGCTGTAAAAGTGGTGATTGCTTTGTTCTTGGATGAATGCCAAATCTTTCGTTTCCATTTACAATACAGTGATGTTTACAAGTAAGATTTAGGTTCAAATGCATTATAATGAAAAGTATCTATTATTTCACTGAGTCATGTATGAAATATGCTAAAAGAGAAATAGTAAGAGGTGGCACCAGAAGCACAGAGAGATGAAGTGATTTGCCCAGGTCAGTGATCAAGCCAGAAGCCTGAAAAGCTTTCCAGTGTCTTATTTTATGATCTGTTATTGCTCTGCCAGGCAGACAGTACAATGCAGAACTACCCTCAATATCAGAAATAACAAAGCCCTGATCCACAGCTCTGGTAACTCAAGGTTACCAGAGGAAGGTAAGAAAAAGAGCTGTATCAGTTGCTTCAGTTCTTCAGCATATGACATGCAAATGACAGACCACATAATTAAGGTCTGATATAAGTCTCATATGGCAGTGAAACATGCCACATAGCCACATTTCCTGGTATTCTGGCCTCCCCCTTGCCATGCTATCTCACATGATGCTGCTTAGAAGTTGGGTCATCTCTGACTTGTAAATTGGAGGTGACTGTCAAGCTGTCAGTAGACTAAAAATATTCTGTAAAAATTGGTATTAAAATGCATGGCTTAGTTCCTTTGCCAAAAAATTGGTTGAGAGAAGATATTGGTCACTTCTTTTCACTGTTCAGAGAAATCAGACAAATACAGCTGTTTGCAGACTTACTGGCTTTAAATTTGTTATCGTACCAAGTGAAAAAAGCTACTGAGTTTCTAGTGATATAAACTATAACAAGTTCACTCTGTTATTTCTTTTTTATTCATCTGCAGATCCCTGAGAACAGTCTCTGTGTCTGGTAATACTGTATAAGAATCACAGGTCAGAACAATTGTATTTGGGTGTGGAAAACAAGAGTGCCACATCTTCAGTTGACTGGGGCTGCAGTTCCTTGGTATTTACAAGGATTCTTATTGCATCATTATAACCTCTTCTTCTGATACCAACACTGACTGTTTTTCTAATCCTATGCACCACTATTATGAAACTGCCACTCTGGGTGCAGCAGTAATGAGTTGTATTGCAAATGTGTGCAGATGTGTACACTTGGAGATTCCAAGGTAGGTAAATTAGCTTTATAACACCTCATAGGTGTTAGGCAGCCAAATACTCTAAGCTATAAAATCTGTTGCCAAAAGAAATGGTAGTGCTTTTTGAACCTCACCTCCATCTGAACTCAAAGACAAACCTCATTTTCCTCTGCTCAAGTTATCTGAAACACCATCTCAATCTCTGAGAGGACTTAGCCATTTTAGGTCGGAAGCATGTAGTAGTATTAGTTATAACAGTAGCAGCTGAGCTGGGGCAAGATGGAACTCAGCAAAGACTAGGAGTCCAAGTATTTACCCACCTTAGTCAGTTAAATATAGAGAGCTGAATCCTCTTCTTCATTTTGTTTGCGGCATTTATGGTACAGTCACAACATATAGGAAGTCAAGAAGGCCATGTGCAATTTCATCTATAGTTAACTTGACACCTCTTGTCCCAATAATGTGGCATTGACTCCTTTTCTCACTGCTAAGAGGAGTGCAGCAGCCACTCTCTGTAGGAGAGATCAGCATAATGTTTTTAGAGCAGCAGATGTGACATCGTTTTACAAGCAACAGTATGAGCAGATGGTGTTTAGAGAGTTCTCCTTGCCTGCTCTAAAACACCTCCATTGGGTCACTAATGGATTCTTCGTCTAGTCGAACACAGTGCATAAAGCTACAATGTTCCCAAGATGACGCATATGGTCATTTACAGCTTCTCAGCTCATCAAATACAAATTAGATCGCAATCTTCTTTACAGAGCATAGACATCTATAAGCTGGTACTCAAAAAGAGTAAGCTATTTATTTAAGACAGGATAAAAATAAAGATAGACTGAGCTGCTTGACAATATGAATGTATTTTCAATGAAATTAAGTATCTCACCACAAAGACGGAAATTTTTTGAAGTTAGGGTTTGTACTTGGGTTCTCTTCCCTCCCCCCAATTTTTAGAGAAGAAAGGGAGCAACATGTGAGTCAGGAGGGAGATGTTTCGATAAAGGAACAGAGGTTATTATAATGGCGAATTTCTGCACAGGATTCAGGGCTCCAACCAGAACTCAACTGTTTTCCAGCAAAATTTTATATTTGCCTTCAGAGAGGTAGCTACTCAGCCAGAGAAAAATACTGAGCTCATGCAGTTCACATTGATTTGATATCTCTTGGCACCAACCACAGGAAAGCAACATTGGCAATCAAATATGTTTAGTGTTCCTTTTCCAGTGATTTTTGTTAACATGACTTTTCCCCTTCCTTTTAGTTTGAAAATCACTTCTCAATTGCACTCTCTATCTTTGGGTGCCTTTAGAAAAAAATGGTACTTTCAGAGTAATGAAAGCTAAAACAGGCTTATAGCAATTACCATCAGCAGAGATGCCTGAAAACTGCAGAGCCAGACAAGGGAAGGCAAAAGAGCAGGAGGTAGAAAAGACCACTAGATCTTTCTTCTCTGGCCCAGGTTTAGTCTAAAAGCCTTTCTGTGTAATTTATGAGAAAAGATTTTAAAGGTGTTTCAACTCATTTGTCATTTCTTCCTTCAGCCAGAAGCCTGTGCTTGTCATGTTTACAGATTTTTATTTCAATTTTTTCCTTGCTGCTGCATGGCTTTGGTGTATCACAGAAGCAGAAGACCTCAGCATGCAGTGACTCTCCCCCACAGACATATGCAGTAATTAACATAACCATTTTGTCTGGTCAACATAGTGAAAATCTCTGAATTCTAACAAGAGAATATTCACGTGTTGCACTGGCCAGAGCCTAAGGTTACTCAGAATTAGATTTCACTTGTAACCAACTAATATTTCTGCCTTACTCTGTTAAAAATCTTGCCACTGACGTACTGCATGCAATTAATAGAAACATAGATGTAACCTTACTCCTCTCCCCACCATGCTCTAACATCTAACCTGAGTAACATAAAAGCTCACTTCTTAATACAAACCTAACACAGCATGCATTTTGGGGACAGAAAAGAGGGAATCGGTATTACATTATACTGTACCAAAGCTACACTTGAAATACTGTTATCTCTGTAGGTCTCAGTGCTCTGTAGATTTTAGTCTCACATCAGAAACTGTAGCATTAACACTTTGAGGCTAAGAAATTTCAAGAGCAGAAACTTTTATGTGTTACAGGATGGACTGGATAGTTTTATTTTAAATGTGGGCCCCAGAAATTAACCTTATCTGCCCCAAGACCATCACTCATATCTTAGAGTATCTGGAATTGCTGACTTTGACCTCAGGTCTGATAAGGAGAAGCAGGACCCCATTTGGGAAGCTAGTTTATAATTATAAAACACATATTTATTTCATAAAGCTCTAAAAAAATGCCATTTTCACAGAGTAGCTCAGACATTTGTTTCAATTACTTCCTCTTTGTAAAGGGGTTTAAATTTGACCCTCTTAGATGAAGCTCTTCAGTGCCAGGAGTTTTAGATTACAAGAAAACACATCTTGTGGATGAGAAAGAAACAGCAGATGCCATAAATTTTGGCTTTAAAACAGTCTCCCATGATGTTCTCATAAGAAAACCAGGAAAATCTGGGAAAAATATTAAAAGCAAAACTGATTGGAAAATCTTACTGAGAAGGTAGTTCATCCAGTTGTGACTGGGATCTCCAGGGACCCAAGAATATTTGGTATTAGTAAGCAGATTCATTTGCTTTGAGATACCATTGTTATCTCTCTACAGAGAGTAAATAAAACATCCAATTCTGCTCTGATTTGGAAAGGATGGTACCACATTTATACCCCTGTGTAATATTCTTGAGAGGATGCTTGTGAAATTTCCAAAATGCAGACTTCCCAAGAATAAGCAGACACTTAATGAGTTTAAAGGAAGCTTCCCATTTCTGAAAATCAGCCTTGGTGGAAAAGCCTCACATCTTTTTTTTCTGTCATAGAAAACTTGTTCAGTACCTAGAATGGACAGAAGCTTTTTAAACATCAAATCACCACTGTACCTACAACTAAATCTGTTTCCTTTTTCACTACCAAAAGGATATTCCAGAACTTGATCAGACCTTAATGTTGAAAAAAGTTAGGTGAGCTCAATACAGCAGTAGTGGAGTACTTATGAACAGATCGCTCATAGACTGTAGCCTGCAAAGCCTTCTGTTACAAAACTGTTGGCCAATGGCTCTCAATTTCTGACAGTAAATTCAATAGCTGAAAAGATAAACTAAAATTATGTAAATGCACATCCGTATCTGTCGAGCTTATGAGCTGTTAGCATTAATATTTGATGTTAGTTGGGCTAGAATGATCAGTGATATGTCAGTCTCTACCTCCTGCTCCCTGCTTGGATAGCAAGAGTATTTTAAACAAAAGAGAGTGAGGAATAAATTCTAGGCCTGTTCATACAGCAACAATCATTGTCTTGAAAATAAAGAGACATTTCCCTCTACGAACAGCTATTCCCTAGATAACTGTAATAACAAAAACCTGCTGTGTGAACACGGTTAAAATGAGCAGCTATTGAGGATTCAAAAACTGGTTCACAACCATTTATTTCTACAGCAGCCAGCCAGACCTTCACACCGCTTGCTATGCTGCACTGTGCTGCAAGCTCACAGAAAGTACCAGACACGTCCTATTTCTGGAGACTCAGATCTGAATCATAGTCTTGCAACAAGAAAACCAGGACTGCCTGTAAGCCAGCAGGATGAAATGAAACAGCAACAGATGCTGGTGAAGAATCAGGGACTGGAGGGCATGAATAGGCCTTAATGGTCCTAACTACCTTGAAGCATCCCCCACCCTACCCACTGCCCAGGATCTCCAAGGTCATCAGTCCCTGCCCCAGTGATGCCACAGCAGTGATGGTCTCAGCTCCCCATAGCCCCTCCCTGCCTGGCCATGGGCCCGGCTAAGCTTTGTTCACACACCGGCCTGCATCCTTCCCAGGGAGGTAGTCATTGCCCAGGACTGGGGCTGCTTCCAATGCCCCCCAAATGCCCTGCTCCTAGCTGGGGACATGGGATAGGCCCTGGCTGAAAGGCCCTGCCTTGATGGGCCCCAGGGGTGCCCCGCAGCCATGGGGACCCAGAGTGTCTCCAGCCCCACAGTGGGACACACAAACATGGTGGATGGAGGCAGTGCTGTGGCAGACAGTCACCTCCTGCCACTTCAGCAAAGCCGATCCCTAAACAGCAGCAGAAGACAAAATATTGCCCTGTACACCAGAAGTTACCACAAGGAGAAAACACAGTCACCACATTGTAAAACATACAAAACCAGAGTTATTCACTTATCATAAGGATTTTGAATGTAGTGACAAATTGGTAACAAAAATCTGTTTAAAAAGTCTTTATGGGTGTCTGTATTAAGCAGTAAAGTGCAGAGAAGACCCTTCATTTGCCTTGGATATGCCCATATTCCACTTTTCAGTAGTTGAGGTTTCCTCTCACTTCTTTATTTGATGTAGTAAACCAAAATGGGTGCTAAACCAGTCAGCAAAGTTACATGAGGGAAGTGTACAGTCCATTACAATCAATGCAGTTAATTAAAAATACAATTAAAACTGAAACAATAATGAGAATTGGACCACAATAAATAATTAAAACAAAATTAGCTTGGCTCTTTTGTTGAGCCACTCGGTCCCCAGGTAAAAGTAAATGGCTTTTTACTTCATTGATAGTTACAACAGCAGACCTTATGCATCTCTAAGTTCTTTCAGTGTTAGGGTGTAAACCCCCTTTCCCCCTTCCCCTTGTTCTACCCACCTTCCCCAACCAATCTGCTGTTCAACTTCAAGTGCTGCAAAACTGGGAGCTGGACCAAGAAACTGCAAATACAGAGCAGGAAAGAAGCATATGGTGGTAGAAAATAACAAAGAGCCCGTTAATTATTCCAACAAAATATGAAACATTCCCCTACAGCAGGAGGGAAGCTGTTGGCAAATTATTATTTATCTGTTTATTTATGTTGGAAATAGGCAAGGGCAGAAAGAAGTAAGACTGTTCCACTCACAAGCAATTGGCAGCTTTTTTGTACTTTGCTCGTATCCATTTTGGAGTGTGGGAACCAACCATGCAGGAAGCAACCTGGGAAGGAAAGAGGCTTTGTTCTTCAAACACCAGGTCTTCAGAACAAATGCTGGATACTAACATAGCTAACTGCTTCATTTCTGAGCTCAGGTCTGCAGGAATCATTTTTACAGGTTATTTTGTCTCTGTCTGATATTACCACAGCAGTGTTACAGCTCTATAAATCGCGTATTGACAGCCACAGTTGGTTTCCTGCTTTTCTTGTATTCATTCACATCTTTAGTGTTCCTTCCTTCCTTGAAGGAAATAAATCTCTCCCCCGTGTTGGGAAATGTTAGTGACAAAAGCAGGGTGCTGAGAAGAAAGTTTCAGCTTTCGCTTTCTCATTGCATAACCTCTCCAGTTCTTTCAGAAGGAAGAAACAAATGAACCCTTCTGGCTGAGTCACTATTTAATAACATAATAATCAGCTAAACATCATGACAACTAGGGATTAAGTATTTTCCACTCTTATTGGACTTCTATCATCTGAAGTAAAGCAACAGGTTGCTCTTCTAGTAACTCAGTTATTTCACTACCACAGATCAATAGCTTGATTCTTGCATTTCTCAAAACCATGAAGCCTAATGGCTATAATAAATATTAGCATGTGTCCTTTAAGCTATAATGGAATTTTACAGAGCTCTGTGTGCACTGCTGTAATATGTCAGGAAGAACTAGCTAACAAAAGTCTTTTAAATCCTTCCTTTCTGTTGAAAAATGATTGTTAACACCACAGATACTCCAGTGCTGATTGTTGATTTGTGTACCAAAACTGTTTCCCAGATAAGCATTGCTACAAAATTTAGGTAAAATTAGACATAGATTCACAGGGTTCTCTGAGACCCTTCTATTAAATCTGCATAAATATGGAAGTTCCTGAGACAATCAAAGCAAGGGAGGGCAAAGTACTGGCTTTTCTTTCAATTTCCTCCACTGATTTTATTATTGTGTGATGTTGTGTGAAGGCCCATCTCAGCATTGCCTTGGATTCCCTAGCTGTAAAACCACTCCTAAGTAATCAGTTGTGTGTAGCGTTTCATGATCCTCTTATAAAATGTGTGTGTTGCAAAAATATACCTTAGAAAGCCAAAGGAATTAACTCATAGAATGATTAATTCCCTTATTTGCATAGTTTGAGGAGTCTTTATGCTAATATATACCAGAAAATCATCCTATACCTCTGTAGTGCTTACCAAATATACAAGCAGTGCTTACCAAATATACAAGCAAAGTACTTGATCAATGCTACTTAGAAATATCTCTGTTCTTGCTATTCTTAAGTGTTTATGCCTTTTTTCTTTTTTTCTGTTAAAACATTTTAAAATGTGGATTGTTACTGAAAATGTAGTATCTTTTCCTGAACTGTATCTAGTTTCTATCTTTTCTTGAACTATTAGGACTATTTTCTAGTCCTAAGATTAGAAAATTAAATTATGATGAGTGCTAAAGTATTGGATAATCTTTGTATCTGAGAAAAAATAACTTTAAGAACACTATGTGCAGTCTAGTCAGGAATATAAAGTTACTGGGCTGCAAGGTGCTTGGAGGTGAAGGTACCAGTTAGGTCAGAGCATGGGATGAACTTTCTTGAGGCACTGAGGGACAACTCAGACTGTCACAATACCTCAAAACATGGATAACCATTTATTTCACTCCTCAGTTTCCTAAAATGATTTAAAGTGAGGAGCTCTTTTTCAGTGGCCAGTTTTGCATGAATGTTACTCTGAGGTCTATCTGTCAGCAACTAAATCAGGCTCTCATTAGCCTTAAAGAATTACCTGTTTCCACAAATCTCTCTGTACACCTTTTTTTTTTTTCCCAGAGCAGACAAATTGACAATGAACCGTGACACTAAGATCTTTTTGTTATTTCATGTTATTTCACACTTAATATAGCTTATGAACCTCATAGTCATAAAAAAAATTTACAGAGCATGTGTATGTTCCTCTTGAATGACAGGAAAAAGAAACTAGGGAACATCTAGCTTCTGGACTGCTTTCCATTGCTTGGCCTTTATGTGCTGATAACAGTGTTTCTGGACTCCCAGAGCTTTTGATCTGGTGTCAGACTTAAAATAAAAATGTCCTTTTTGCTTCATAGCTGTCTTCTGCTACAGCATCAACCTCTCAGCTGAACTTGTGATGCTGTTGCCATCCTGTTGGTCAAGGACATATGGAATTTGGTGCTTTCAGACTCTCCCAATAATTCGCAAAATACTCTGTTGTGTTCAGGCATGTGATTATCTTTATGTTAGGTTTAATTCACACTGTCAAAACTTTGGTCTACATGGGATGACCTCACCATGTGACAAGTTTAACTGTCTTGTCTAAGGTTTGTCCCGAGTCTTCCAGCCATTTGGTGCTATTTTTGCCAGCCATAGCCCCGGACTGACAGCTTCTCTGAACTGCAAGGCTGATGCAGTTCAGACTTTGTTCAGTTACAGACTTTCTATATTTGCACTTTCCTTTTATAGCTCAAAGTTAAAAATATCTTACATTTTTATGTCAAGCACAGCACTCAAATCCCTGTAATGCAGTTTTACAGTTAAATTACAGTGTCTGGATTAACTGGAAACTATTAACTTCAGTAAAAGTGCAGCAGAACTTGCTACTGTCAGAAATAAATCTCCTTTTGATTATCTTGCTTTCCATTGTCATCCATTACTTTCACAGTTGATAGGTGCACCATTAAAATCTTTTCCAGTTGTTTTCTGTATTTCAAAAAATACCTGATTTAGCAGACCTTTGCACAGCTCTGCTTCTCCTGATATTTTCTGTATTTTTTATTTACAGCTGGTGCATTGGGGTGTTGCATGTTCACTTTTGGCCTACAGTACTTTGAATAAATTCTCTTTATTCAGTGATACATTTTCACCTGGTTCTACTTCATAAAACACATTAAAACTTCAGTAACAGCCATGTTACTCTTTTATATTTACACTTACCTCTGAAAATATCAAAAGCTGAGGGAAAAAAAAAATCAACCAACAAAAAAACCACCCAAAAAACCCAAACAAAAAAGTTACAGCTTTTCATGCACTTCTGGCATAACAGAAAGCCTGAAATTATCTATCACTGGGTTTTATTTATTTGTGGAAAATATGATTTGAGGATTGTGACAAATACTGAAAGTAGGAAAGTCTAATGATACTTTTGCTATTATAATCAATGTATAATGCAATAAGGCCACTGTGGAACTATTTGTTACTGAGATGTGAAGCCAACAGCAGAGCAGTAGGATTTGGGAGCCTACTCTTGCAAGCACTCACTGTGGGACACTGTCCTTTTCTGATGTGTTAGGCAATGAAACAAAGGCAGGTAGACAAGTACTTGCATGTGCTTGGAGTCACTACTCTTCCTTATTCTTTGGGTATTCCAAAACTTGATGGTATACGTGTGACAGATATTGCTTGGGGGTAAGAGGGAAGTAACTTTAGGACTGATTCTCAGGAGGTAAATGGTGATGGTGGTGGTTTCCCTGGGATCTCATCATGTGTGAGCTGGTCAGCCTTCCAGCCTGGTAAGCTTGCAGCATCCCCCACAAACTGGTCTATCCCATAGAGACAGATTCCAATCACCTCAACCCCCTGCTGCCAGTCACCCTCATGCCCATCATCAGCACAAGCACTGCACTTGAGCCTCTCAGCTCTGAAATGCCTTGAAAGCTGTCCAGTTACAGCTCTTGTCGTGGGCATGGAGAACTTTTATGTAGGAATCAGAGAGCAGGGCACATGCTGTGGAGGCAACATTTATCTGAACCCTTGATTTCTTAAAAGAAGAGGATGACGTAGCTTTTCTATTCTGGAGCCATGGAGGAAAACCTGGCACTGCTAACAGCTTTTGTAGACAACACAATTTGTATAATTTCTTCCAGAATTAGATACTTTAATTTCTAATGATAAAGAATGTTAAGAATTCCCTTTGGTTAAAAATAGCCTGCTCCTATGACTTTGGTTATTAATAGCTTGCCCAGCATTGATTTGAAACATTTTGATAAATGTTCAGAACTTTGCAGCCTTAAATTTATTTCATCATTTATTTAACTAAACTACTTAATACAGAGGTAAGAATATCTTCAAAGCAGCAGCCTGTTTAAAAGTATCTACGTAAGTTATTAATTAGAAGTGACTTGTAATCTTTTGGTTCAGATAGTTTAAAAAATGTTCCAAAAAAATCACAGAATCACAGAATTGTAGGGGTTGGAAGGGACCTCGAGAGGTCATCAGGTCCAACCCCCCTGACAAAGCAGCTCCCTAGCACATATTGCACAGATAGGCGTCCAGATGAGTCTTGAATATCTGCAGAGAAGGAGACTCCACCACCTCCCTGGGCAGCCTGTCCCAGGGCTCTGTCACCCTCACTGTGTAAAAGTTCTTCCGCATGTTGGTGCGGAACTTCCTGTGCTCCAATTTGCAGCCATTGCCCCTTGTCCTATCTCCACAGACCACTGAAAAGGGGTTGGCCAATTCCCCCTGCATCCCATACTTAAGATATTTATAAACATTAATTGGGTCCCCCCTCAGTCTTCTTTTCTCCAGGCTAAACAGTCCCAGCTCACTCAGCCTTTCCTCATACAGGAGCTGTTCCAGGCCCTTAATCATCTTCGTAGCCCTTCTCTGGACTCTCTCAAGGAGGTCCCTGTCTCTTTTATACCAGGGAGCCCAGAACTGGACACAATACTCCAGGTGGGGCCTGACCAGGGCAGAGTAGAGGGGGAGGATCACCTCCTTAGACGTGCTGGCCACATTCTTCCTGATGCATCCCAGGATCCCATTGGCCCTCAGCCACCAGGGCACACTGCTGGCTCATAGCCAACCTGTCATCAACCAGGACCCCCAGGTCCTTCTCCACAGAGCTCTTCTCCAGCAGGTCATCCCCCAGCCTGTACTGATACAGTCAGTTATCCCTCCCCAGGTGCAAGACTTTACACTTGCTTTTATTAAACCTCATCTGGTTTCTCCCTGCCCAGCTCTCCAGCCTGTCCAGGTCTCGCTGGATGGCAGCGCAGTGTTCCTGCGTGTCAGCCACCCCTCCCAGCTTTGTATCATCGGCACTTGCTGAGGGTGGATGCTATTCCCTCATCAAGGTCGTCAATGAAGATATTAAACAGGACTGAACCCAACACCGAGCCCTGGGGAACACCACTAGTCACATGCCTCCATGCAGATTCTGCTCCACTGATCACGACCCTCTGAGACCGGTCTGACAGCCAGTTCTCAACCCACTTCACTGTCCACTCATCTATCCCATGATCTCTTAGCTTTTCTATCAGGATGTCATGGGAGACAGTATCGAAAGCCTTGCTGAAGTCAAGGTAGATGACATCCACTGCTCTCCCTCCATCCACCCAGCCGGTGATGAGATCATAGAAGGCTATGAGATTGGTGGAGCACGATCTCCCCTTGGTGAATCCATGCTGACTACTCCTCATGACCTTCTTCTCCTCCAGTTGCTTGGTAATGGCATCCAGAACAAGCTGTTCCATAACCTTTCCAGGGACAGAAGTGAGGCTGACTGGCCTATAATTGTTAGGTGCCTCCTTCTTGCCCTTTTTGAAGACCGGAGTGATATTGGCTATCCTCCAATCCTCAGGTACTTCTGTTCTCCAAGAGCTGTCGAAGATGATAGCAAGCGGCTCCGCAATCCCTTCCGCCAGCTCCCTCAGCACACGTGGATGTATCCAATCCGGGCCCATGGATTTGTTTGCATTAATCCCTTTGAGCTGCTCCTGGACCACCCCTACCTCAACTAGAGGAAAGCTCTTCATTCCACAAACACTCCTACTTTCATCCAGGATCTGCGGGCCCCGAGGGGCAAAATTGGGATTTTCAAAGAATTTTCTCATTTTTCTTAGAATTGCCTTCCCTGACCGGGAATCAAACCCGGGCCACGGCGGTGAAAGCGCCGGATCCTGACCACTAGACCACCAGGGAGAGGCAAATCTTGACACATCTTTTCTTTTTTTGTTTTAAAAAGGAATACTTCCATTCCTTTTGGTTCCTTCAGTAAAAGCTCTCTTTCTTTTATGAATAGGCTTTGTTTTTACATTGTTTATTCTTTAAAAATACATTTTTATTTTAAGTTGGCATAACTTTCTCAAGAATTCCAAATGGGAATTGCATTAGTTCTTTCTTAATGGTGTTTTGCCTTCAAGCTGTTTATCTGATAACGTTTTTCCATTATTTATTTTTGCATTTCCTCCTCCAAACTTCTTTCCTTCTGAATTAGCCATATATTTAAGTAGAATCATTTATGTCTTCTTTTGCCTGACATTAATTTCAGGCAAGCTTCCATGTTTTTATGCCCACATACAAGTCCCCAGAAAACCTGATTCACTGTTCCATGAGACTTTGGATTGCATTATCTCTCGTCCTGCTGTCCTGCAATCCTTTTTATGGGAGAAAAACTCAGTTGCCCATTCCCAAAGAAAACAACAGTGTGCTTCAGTCAGGTCCCTAATGAGAACAGAGAGGGACCAGGACCAAAGGACACCTGCAAAAGAGTGATTGCATAGTCCTCACAGAGCCTGAATATCACTGCTTAATAATTGTAACTATGCAAGACTCAGCTGAGAAATGGATTCTCACAGCAGGTTGGAAGGAAGGAAGGAAGGAAAGAATCAAACTGGGGTTTTTTTTTCAAAGTCATATAACACATCATCACTGGTATAAAATTCTGTTCTGTTTCTATCCCCATCAACAATGTCAGCTTCACAGTCTGGCCAGCATTCCCCAAAGGCCTGGTGAGTTTAAGAGCAGCTGTATGGTGGGCTGACCCAGGCTGGAGGCCAGGTGCTCACCAAAGCTGCTCCATCACTGCCCATCCTCAGCTGGGCAAGGGGCAGAAAATATAACTAAAGGCTCCTAGGTCAAGATAAGGATAGGGAGAGATCACTCACCAACTACCCTCACTAGTTTAATTTGTTACCAAT
This sequence comes from Porphyrio hochstetteri, assembly GCA_020800305.1. Taxonomy (NCBI): domain Eukaryota; kingdom Metazoa; phylum Chordata; class Aves; order Gruiformes; family Rallidae; genus Porphyrio; species Porphyrio hochstetteri. The sequence continues at coordinate 58,571,507 of CM036908.1, read as the reverse complement.
CAAATAACAGTATGACAATGAGAAATAAAACCAAATCTTAAAAAAATCTTTGCTCCCACAAAAGACAGTCCTCCACTTAAATCTCTAACATGACTCCTTCCCACAGGCTGCAGTGCACAAACTGCCCCAGCATGGTTCCCTTCCACAAGGTACAGACTTTCAGAACCAGACTGCTCCATCATGAGTCCTCCATGGGGTCACAAATCCTGCCAGAAAATCTGCTTCAGGACTCCCCTATCCATGAGATGCAGGTCCTGCCAGGAGCCTGCTCCAGCATAAGCTTCCCACTGGGTTGCAGCCTCCTTCAGGTGCATCCACTTCCTTTGGCCTGGGGTCTTCCACAGGCTGCATGTGGGTTTCTGCTTTATCATCAACCTCCATTGGCTGCAGGGGGACAGCCTGCCTCACTGTGGTCTTCTTCACAGGCTGAAGGGGAATCTCTTCTCCAATGCCTGGAACACCTCCTGCCTTTCCTTCTGCACTACAGAGTTGTTCTCACTACTCTGTCTGGCTGCAATTACTCTTGGTGGGGTTGTTTGGGTTTTTTCCCTTCTTAAATACATTATCCCACTATTATCCCTTGCTGATAGTTCAAGCAGGCAGGGACGCAATCACAAAGTGTAGCCTGCAAGCTGTCAAAAGGGAATTCCGGGACCTGGGGCACTCTGTTGAGGGGGGGGGAGCCCAAATAATATTCTGCTCTATCCCCACTTGTGGGAGGAGGGGCTCAGAGCAGGACAGGATAACCCACGAGTTGAATGTGTGGTTAAAAGGCTGGTGCCGGCGCAAGAACTTTGGATTCTTTAACCAAGGGATGGTGTACTCTGCTCCTGGCATGAGTACTGCTAATGGGGCTCACCTGTCCTATAAAGGAAAGCGGATCCTCGCCCAGGAGATAGCAGGGCTCATCGATCGTGCTTTAAACTAGTTAGGAAGGGGGAAGGGGATATTAAGGCGGCTGCCAGGGTTAGGCTTCGGGAGACACAACGGGAGTTGACGGTGGGAAGAGGTAAATACCAACAGCACAGTCGTGGACTTGGGGACGTTTTTCCACGTGAGAGTAGGGAAAATTCTGTGGACTGCCCTGAGTACTCCTCCGTGGAGCCACTTTTGCCAGTCCCCTGTCAGAAATCTCGCTGTGGGCCGTTGAGGATACCTACATCTGCTTCACCACTGAACTGTCTTTACACAAATGCACGTAGCATGGGGAACAAACAAGAAGAACTAGAGATCTTTGTGCGGTCGCAGGGCCATGATCTCATCGCAATCACAGAGACGTGGTGGGACAACCTGGATGACTGGCACACTGTCATGGATGGCTATGTGCTTTTTAGGAAAGACAGGCTAGGGAAGCGAGGTGGAGGAGTTGCTCTTTATGTGAGAGAGCACCTAGAATGTGTTGAGATCCACCTGGGGAAGGATGAACCTTCTGTCGAGTGCTTGTGGGTTAAAATCAAGGGGCAAACCGGTATGGGGGACATTGTTGTGGGAGTGTGCTAATAGGCCCCCTGATCAAGAGGAGCAGGTAGATAACGCATTCCATAAACAGTTAGAAGTAGCCTCAAGTTCCCGGGCACTGATCCTTATGGGGGACTTCAACTACCCAGATATTTGCTGGGCAAGCAATACGGCCAGTCGTATGCAGTCCAGACAATTTCTGCAGTGTGTTGAAGACAATTTCCTGCTACAGATGGTGCAGGAGCCCACAAGGGGAGGGCGGCTGCTGGACCTTGTTTTCACTAACAAGGATGGACTTGTTAGGGAAGTGAAGGTCGGGGGCAGCTTAGGGCAAAGCGACCATGAAATGGTTCAGTTCATGATCCTGGGTGGAAGAAGCAAGCCAAAAAGTAGGATAGCTACCCTGAATTTTGGTAGAGCTAACTTTGATCTCCTCCGCCACTTAATGGGGGCTATCCCGTGGGCTACGCTGTTTGAAGGAATGGGAGCCTGTGAGAGCTGGCTAGCATTCAAACAGCACTTCTTCCAAGCACAGGAACGATGCATCCCTTTGAGGAGGAAATGGGGAAAGAGAGGCAGAAGACCTGCATGGATGAACAGGGAGCTATTGAGCAAACTCAAAGAGAAGCAGAAGATCTATGAATCGTGGAAAAAGGGTCTGAGCACCTGGGAAGAATACAGGAATGTGGTCAGGGCCTGTAGGGATGCAACTAGGAAGGCTAAAGCCCTCTTGGAAATTAAGCTGGCAAGGGACATAAAGGATAATAAAAAGGGGTTTTTTAGACACGTGAACAGTAAGAGGATGTCCAGGGATAATGTAGGTCCCTTGCTGAATAAGGAGGGTGTCCTGGTTACGGGGGATGCTGAGAAAGTGGAGATATTGAATGCCGCCTTTGCTTCGGTCTTCACTTCAAAGGCCCCCCGGGACCCACAGACACTGGATGAGAGTAGGACTGATTGGGAAATGAAGAATTTCCCTCTGGTTCAAGTAGGGGAGGTCCAGGAGTGGCTCAAAGGGATTAATGCACACAAATCCATGGGCCCAGATGGGTTACATCCACGTGTGCTGAGGGAGCTGGCGGAGGTGATTGCTGAGCCGCTCTCTAGCATCTTCGACAGGTCTTGGAGGACAGGAGAAGTGCCTGAAGACTGGAGGATAGCCAATGTCACTCCAGTCTTTAAAAAGGGCAAGAAGGAGGAACCTAGTAACTATAGGCCAGTCAGCCTCACCTCTGCCCCTGGAAAGGTAATGGAACAGCTTGTCCTGGATGCCATCTCCAAGCAATTGGAAGAGAAGAAGGTCATGAGGAGTAGTCAGCATGGATTCACTAAGGGGAAATCGTGCTCGACCAACCTCATAGCCTTCTACGATCTCATGACAGGCTGGGTAGATGGAGGGAGAGCAGTGGATGTCATCTACCTTGACTTCAGCAAGGCCTTTGATACTGTCTCCCATGACATCCTGATAGCAAAGCTGAGAAAGCATGGGATAGATGAGTGGACAGTGAGGTGGGTTGAGAATTGGCTGTCGGACCGAACCCAGAGGGTTGTGATTCGTGGAGTAGAATCTGACTGGAGGCCTGTTACCAGCGGTGTTCCCCAGGGCTCAGTGTTGGGTCCAGTCCTGTTTAATATCTTCATTGACGATCTTGATGAGGGAATAACATCCACCCTCAGCAAGTACGCCGATGATACAAAGCTGGGAGGAGTGGCTGACATGCAGGAGCACTGCGCTGCCATCCAGAGAGACCTGGACAGGCTGGAGAGCTGGGCAGTGAGAAACCAGATGAAGTTCAACAAAAGCACGTGTAAAGTCTTGCACCTGGGAAGGAACAACTGTTTGTATCAGTACAGGCTGGGGGATGACCTGCTGGAGAAGAGCTCAGTGGAGAAGGACCTGGGGGTCCTGGTAGATGACAGGTTGGCCATGAGCCAGCAGTGTGCCTCGGTGGCCAAGAGAGCCAATGGGATCCTGGGATGCATCAGGAGGAGTGTAGCCAGCAGGTCAAAGGAGGTGATCCTCCCTCTCTACTCTGCCCTGGTCAGGCCCCACCTGGAGTATTGTGTCCAGTTCTGGGCTCCTTGGTATAAAAAGGACAGGGATCTCCTGGAAAGAGTCCAAAGAAGGGCTACGAAGATGATTAAGGGCCTAGAGCATCTCCCCTATGAGGAAAGGCTGAGTAAGCTGGGACTGTTCAGCCTTGAGAAGAGAAGACTAAGGGGGGACCTAATCAAAGTTTATAATTATCTGAAGCAGGGGATGCAGGGGGAATCAGCCAGCCCCTTTTCAGTGGTCTGTGGGGATAGGACAAGGGGCAATGGCTGCAAGTTGGAGCATAGGAAGTTCCGCACCAACATGCGGAAGAACTTTTTCACAGTGAGGGTGACTGAGCACTGGAATAGGCTGCCCAGGGGGGTGGTGGAGTCTCCTTCACTGGAGATATTCAAGACCCGCCTGGACGCCTATCTGAGCAATATGAGCTAGGGAGCCTGCTTTGTCAGGGGGGTTGGACCCGATGATCTCTCGAGGTCCCTTCCAACCCCTACAATTCTGTGATTCTGTGTGATTCTGTGCTACAACCATCACTGATGGGCTTGATCTTGGCCAGTGACAGGTCCATCTGGAAGCCGGTTGTCATTGAGTCTGTTGGACATAGGGGAAGCTTCTAGCAGCTTATCACCAAAGCTACCCCAGTAGTCCATCCATCGCCCCCCATGAGAACCAAAACCTTGCCACACAAATCCAATATTAGCTATAACATTCTTTTAAAGATACTTGATTTAACATGACATGATGCTTTCTTTTTAAAAAATGTATGGAACTATGCAATAGCAATAAAATACTTTTTCAGTGAATACAGAACTACCTAACAGCTCTCTAAAGGGTGCTTGAAAGGGAATCAGCCCTAGTAGTATGAGATCTTTTAATTGGTGACTGCAAGGAAAACTTTTTGACTTGTGATTAATTCATGGATAACAAACATTCACAATGCAGTAAATAAAGAGATCAGAGCAAACAAAGTGATCTATCTTTTAGTTTTTTGAAAGAGCATTATGATTGTCAATGATAAAATTATGCATCTAAGTGTAAGAAGGAAAGGTCATACTTTTAGAATAGGAGACTGTAGAACAGATTCTGTTGAGGGTCAAGGAGTTCTGACTATGTAGCTGAAAAGGAGCTAACCTTGGATTTCAAACTAGAGGCATAGGAATGTTGAAGAGGTATCTTCACCTCTGCACACAGAATAGACAAGATTAATGTTAGAAACACTTTCAAAAAATTCAAGGGTGGCTTTGAAGGGATATGCAAGAATTATCCCGCACTAGAAGAAATTCATGTGTGTAGAAATGCATACAAAGCAGGTATGCTCCATGGTCATTCCAGGCACAGAGACAAGGTTGACTAGTGAGCAATTCCGCAATATTTGCTTCTCAAAAGGTTTCTTAAAATCAGTGTTGTCCAAGTGATTCCAGATGGCTTCATATACTACATTTGCTATGTCCTGGGGAGCTCTGCAGAGAAGATGAGATCCTATTAGCTGAATCAAGAAGTCAGAAAGGAGTAAGAAAGAAGTTTTGTTGTCATTCAAGCCAAGCTAAGAAAAAGAAATTGTAAGACTTAATGTTCCAAAAGGTTAAAGGTTAGTAATATAGATTAGCACAGTGACTAGTGAGTCATACTTCAGCAATAAGGTAGGAAAAGCAGGTGAAGAGTAAAGGAAAAAAAAACTCAAAACCTTAGAGGTTTCTCAAACATTTTCAAGAAAATCAAGAGAGGATAGATTTAAAGGGAAATTAATGGAGCTGGATGAAGGTATAGGACAAGTGAAGGCAAAATTAAATACTGACAAATTCAGACGTACTTTGTGGCAAGAAGTCTAATTTATTTTGGGGGGACAGACAGGAACTGAACACAAAACCCTTATGGAAAACCTAGTTGGAAGATTTGCTGAAGAGCTCTGTGGTTAAAAAAGTTGGTAGAAAATATTTCATTTCTGTGACGATGTAACTCTGGTCTAGAGTACTGAAAAAAATTCTGATGTTCATCTTGCCAACACCAGAGAGAAACAGAAATTTTTAGGAAAAATGACCTAAAATTATTTAAAGGTCTTCTTTAGGAAGAGGCAGCAGAAATAAGAGATTACAGTTAGGAGAAACATATACAAAACCATGGATAGTAAAATGATTGCCAGGTGCTCCAATTTCTACATTCATAATTAGAATGAAAAACTCAAATGACACAGAAAGCAAATAAATTCAAAACTGATCAAAAGCAGTGATTTTTATACAGAGTGAATTGCATGTGGAGCTCATTGTCACAAAACAATCTGAAGGTCTAAAAGATCAATAGGAATCACAGCAGTAGACATTTATTTGAAGGTATCTAAATCCTCAGGTAGCAAGGTATAATCCAAATTCTGTGTGACAGGAGAGAAAGTTAGTTTCTACTTATGGTTTATTCCATAATCACTTGCTATGTCATTTCATACATTTTGTTGTGAAACTTTAGGGATAAGACCTTTAGTTTAGATTATATGATACAATGAGCCATTAATTCTAAAATACACCTCTGGAAAACATTGATGTTAAAGATTAGGAATAAGGGGAGCTTTTAGCTTATTACCCAATTGAAGACAACCATCTACTGTGGTAGCCAAACATGGAAGGACACACAAGTTCCTTAGCTTATATTTTGACAGGGCTATTGTAGCTTTGAAAGCATAAGAATATAAATAGGTGACATTGGCAGAGCAAGAGAACGTCTATTAGGACAAGTGATATGGCTGGGGAAAGAAAACAGCAACAACAAAGCCTGTTTATTCCAAATGAAGTTTCAGCAATATCATGTCTTTTCTGTTTGCCTCTCTGAATGTACCAACTGGGGTAATAAAATGTATTAATTCCCCCTATAAAACCTGGCTAACTCATTTCATGTGTGTCAGTTATTGCTCTAAAGAGAAAAAAAAAGCAGATTTGCTTTTTAAAATAATGACCTGACAACATGAAATATTTCTTTCTGAGGATTCATTTGGTTCTGTAGTCATGGTCAAGCTGCTGGACTGACCTCACTGCAGCCTAGAGAGGAGATGAACCTGACAGCCCTTTCTAGTGATGTCTGAAATACAGGCTTACAGGCAAATCCTTGCTATCCCCTATGTTTTAAGAGAAAGAAAAGTGATGTCATCCTCTCCCTAATATATACTAATATAAGACTGGAAGTTAAAGTGAATTCTCTACCCCAAAGGAATATGCCTATTGGATGAAACTCTGGAAACTCTCAAAATGAATAGCAAAAATCACACAGTGATCAATAGAACCATAATTTCAGTCTATAAATTTAGATCCTTTCCCTGTTGAAAAAGGATATCAGAGGATGGGCTTTCTCTGACTGGCTGTAGCATTTGCCTACAGTGTATGCAGAAAAAGGCTCCTGAGATGTGGATTGTAATTGTGTAGTTTTATTAATATTACCTACTAACATTTTTGTTTCCACTAGAGAGCCTTTTATTTTCCATTTACTCCTATACTTTCTAGATATGTCCTTTTTAACCCTTTCTCTACTCTAGTTAGTTATCTCACTCACTTTTCTTTTATATTTCATAGGACGTTTTTTGTTCAGTGGATTCTTTATTCTGCCACACTGGTGACAATGCCTCTTTCCCTGGTTCTTTTCCCTCAGTTCCTCATGTTTACATGGTTCAAAGAACACTGGAATACAAGTGTATGAGATGATAATACTGTACCTTGAGCTTCAGATTCTTACTGTAACTCTTTTTTTGGACATCCAGAAAGCCATTTTAAGAAAATACCCTTACGTACTTTGTACTTGCTTATCTGCTTTACTGTTTATTGGTTGTCCTGTCACCAGTTTTATTGGGCTGATTAATTTCTCAAGCAGATTTTCAGCACTAAAATCCCATCTACTTTACTACAAAGCATTTGGCAAATGCATAGCCTTCCTTCATTTATTTCTGCACAAAAGCAATTACTTTACTGCTTGATATTCACAACTGTATTGTCACACCAAAGACCACTACTAGTATCAATGGGCCTTCAGTTTTATTTACACCTAATTTAATGACCCATTCCTTACCATAATCAGACATAAGGGTTTCACAGACATAACACTGCCTGTGATTTTTTTACTGAGTCCAGCTCCTTTTGGCTCTGAATATTTCCTAGTCCTTGATTCTTTTCTTCTCTATGCAAATTTGCATTATTGGGAAGTGCTGTTTATAACCTTTGTTCTACAGATATTGATACAGAGACGTGAAGACTCAAGTCCATCTCCTGACTAGTCCCATTGTCATACAAAGAATGAGTTGAAAAGCGAGATTTGGGAAGCCAGATAAATGGAGTCTTGAACCACAGCAATATCTTCCCTCTTTGATACAAATATTCAATTTAAATGGAAAACAAAAGTTTTAATGGATACTAAATATATTTCTGTTTATAGAGCTTAAGAAGTTGAATCTTTAATAGTTGTATTTTCCCTGCCTTTTTCATCAACTCAATACAGCAATAACGCAACTCTTCAAACTGAAATATAATTAGGATTGCAATTGTTATTGTATGCATTCCTACACAAATATACAGGAAGAAATGGTGACATTCATAGTGCAGGCACACTGTAAGTTACAGGTTAGGTGGAGATTTAGACCCAAAATCTCCACATGTGTATACAGTTAATTCTTTTTGCAATAGTAGGGTTCAAGAGGTTTACTTAAAAGGAAATGCAAAGTAGATGAAGGAATTAAACCAAGGTTGCTAATATCCCCTTTTCTGTTTGAAACACTAGCTCCCTTTTTAGCCAGCTTCTTAAAAGAAAGTCACTGTGTCTTCATTTAACCTTGACTGGAAAGCCAGCACGTGGTGCCACTATTTATAAAGTACTGCTCATTAATTTATTAGGGTCCCACTCAGACGCTCTGTTTCTCTAAATCTATGCAATATCCTCATGGCTCTGCAAGTGATTGTCCATGTTCATCTCTATGCATTTGTCTTCCTGATGTCCAAACCTTCCATTCTCATTATGGTGATGGATAATATAAATGTGTTAGAACACAGTTCAAAAGATACCCAGCCCCTTTGAAAAAGTAACTAAAAAAACTCCACCCTCAAAACAACCGTTCTGGTAGCAAAGGAGGAAATTCCCCTTGACTCTCACTCTTTCCCTTTGTATCTCCTCAGAAGCTCTTCTGGAGTAACTAATAGGGACACTCTGGCTGAAGTTGCATTAGTGTGGCCTGTTCAGTCTCTTTGATTGTCATTTGGCAAAGAAGAACCTTTCCTGACCCATATTAAAAGCATTTCTACAAGCACTCAGAGTCCAATGACTTTCAGTTGACCTCTAGTGAAAGAGAACAGTTCTGTAATGTCTCTGCAGCTCAGGAAAGGCCAGAACCCCTCTGCTCCCCACATATCTTTGCCAAGTATTCATCAGAAAACCATTAGCTTAGTAAAACTCTGGAAGACGCATTATTAAAGCGATAATTCTTCCCTTAGAAATTTCACCCTTAGGAACTGACATGTTTGCAGGTGTAGGCTGTCATTATTTGATACCTCCCCATTCTTCTCCTCTGTGTAGATGTTGGGTAGGCTCTCCTTATGTTTCAGTCCCTTTTTATTATCTTAGTTGCAGCCACCTGGGATGTGAATGGAAGACTGACTGACCGTGGTCAATAGCATTGCTTAACATATGGTCTGTGGCTCAGAAATCATTTGGGGTCACATGTTGTACACGGTCTGTATAAAGTGTCTGCCACTTAACAAGAAATTAAACAGGTTCCTTGATGTTGGGATGAGTTTTACTGTTGTGTTAAATAATGATGCAGGCATTAAGAAGGAATTATTCTTGTTGAATAGAGAAAAAAGGTATTTCTTTACAGATATGAAATTTTATCATCGTTTTTTGATAGTTAAGCAGTATGACAAAAATAGTGAAAATTTTTAGGCCTGTTTATGATCTTCTTTTTTCACTTATAATCTCACTTATAAATAAATAAAGTTTGTAAAAATCTTTCCTTTTGGACCATTGCAGTAGTCGTCTGACTGGCTGTTTCTACTGACAGCACACAGCAGAGTACTCACAGGAAAAATTTTCCTTGCCTTTACAGTAACTTCTAAAGAGATACTGAATGTCAGAGCTCCATACAAGCACACATTCAGATATCCACAATATTTCTTAGCAGTTTCAGAAACCTAGAAGATCTAGAAGTACCTGGTTTTAATTACTTCAAAAAGGACATAGTTCCCAATTACAGAGGACTTCATTACTTGGAGGATCCCCTTCCACTTTACTGTATCTTTGCTTACTGATTACATGCATAAAAATTAGTGGCAGCTCTTTTCAATATGCTACAAATAGACATGCCTTAAATAGAAGGAAAGTTCCCTTCCTTCTTGCACTCAAGAGCTCAGGCAGGGCTGCTCTGGAGGAGACAGACACGACACTGACTCTCACACACTTATGTTCTAGCATCTCCTTTTTCACTCTGAAATAAACCAATCAGATATTCTGACCACAAACAGGCAGTTGTACTTTGCCTATAAAAGCAATAAAGGAAAGCCTTTTTCTTCTTGGTGAAGCCTCCATAATGAATGCAATAAAGACTGGACTAATGAGAATCTATGGCCCTTAAACAATAATCTGTGGAAATGGATGAGAAATGCTATCCTTTGTGTAATTATCACAACTGCCCTACAGAGACTTAGGATACATATGTTCTTTATCGCACAGCTCCATATGGGAAGATCCATTTTTGCTAATTCCAAGATTCCTGAGAACCTGTTTCCTATGTTTTGTTCCTCCTTGAATTCTTTTGTCTCTTCAGAAAGCCATGGTTGAGAGGGAAAAATCCATTTTAAAACACATTTGTGAGGTCTTCTCCTTATTATTCAGAAATCTGGAAATTCAGTCCCTTCCAACAAGTTCTGCCTAGCACTACGGTCCTTCCTGCCTCATTCATTAAAAATAGCAATGCAGCAGCATGAATATATCCTTTGGGATTCCGCATTAAATGCGGAGTCTTGCATCCTGAGCTGGTTTACATCTGTGTAGCCCTTTTGATGTCTCTTGGCACACCGCTGCAGCTGTCCCTTGTAGTAGGCATTTGAATTGATTAACATGCTTGCTCCTTTTTTATTTCCCTCCTGCTCTCAGGGCTGCACCCTGAAAGATTTACTGCACTTTGGAGGGGTGAGGCACTCTGTGGATGCTCTGAGGACAACATAATTGCTGAATGAAAATCTCCCACGAGGATGTGAGCTTTGAACTTGGCTTTCAAGATTTAAATTTTCTTTTTCTCAGCATATGTGTAACAGATTGTCAGAGAATAGTCTCCTAATAAGATGCATGTAGATAACCAGGGGAAGAGAGAAGAGTGATCTTTTAAAATATTGTCAGCTAAAATTCAGACAGTAAATCTTCAGTCCAGCAAGTAATTACACACATAAATAGTCACATGAAGTTCAGTGGGACTACTCGTGTACACAGTTACTTGTATAAGCATTTGCACTATTGGGATTTAGTAATGAGAATCTAATTATACAAAACAAAACTTGTTAGCAACCCAAACTGGGTTGAATCACCGTCGGAACTGCACTACAGTTGTGGAGTAGTACATTGTTATTCTGGACTGAAGATATAAATCAAAATTCCTTATTTCACGAAGTGTGGGTCCCAGTGTTTTATTTTGCAATATCTAGTGGCATTAACATATTTTAGGGACTATCAAAGAGAAGATTCTTAGAGGATCTGTGGTTGCTAGGAGACTGGTACTTCAGTCCTGCAAATCTTCCACACTGCAAAAAGCAAACTGGCAATAATCAGGTTTCCCTGCCAGACAGCGCTCAAACAACTGAAGTTTATGGTTTATTGTTTAAAAATTGTGATTTAACCTTAAATTTGTAGAACAGGAAAATTTAAGTCTTGACAGATTTCTCCAAGTAGGTATTTTATCTTGTTTCTATAATATGCCAGCCTTAAATCCTTTTTTAATCAATAATACCTTGGGTGTCTGATATCTAGAAACTTTGTTTCAGTGCACTGGCATGTTTCAGCAAAGACAGAAAGTGCTGAGCTCATTTAGGACATTTCAGAGAGAAAGTTTTACCATCCCCAGGCCTGCTATATCCATTCCCGTACATACACAGACAATCTGCACCCTGAGCAGCCTCAAAATAACAACTTTACCACCTGCAGCTCCCTGCACCTTCGGAGCCTCCCAGCTTACAGCTCCAGCAACAACAAATGTGTTTGCTTCCCAGGCACCTAAACGTCTCAGGATACACACAGGAACAGTTGTGGAGGTTGTGCCACATCGACTGCATTTCCTAATTTTAACTGAATTAAAGGAAATATCCCATATCTTCTAAATCAGAGTGGGTGTGTTAGTGTCTGAGAGGGCTCAAGAAGAATCTCAGAAATCGCTGGGGGCTATAATTTGGTATCTTTAAAATTCTGTATTCTTTCTGGCCCAGGAGCTATGCTAAGCACAAGAGCACACTACTTTCAGTGAAATAACACTTGCGATCAGAACTGCATATGGGTTTTTTGCTTTGCTGGGTCATTGCCTTTAGTACTGTTTAAATAGGTATACCCTACAAAGATACTTCTGAAGAATGTTTTCTCATTCATGGTTTTTCAGTTGCTCAGTGTGATGTCACAGTATTAAACCCCAATCTGTTGCCCACTGGAGTCAGCGTTTTCATGGATTTTGAGTCTGTTTAACTGCAAACGCCCTCGTTTCTTACCATGCGCTAGGATAGGATAATGTTCTGTTTCAATCCTTCACTGTCCTCATCTAGCACCACAGCTAAACTCTTTTCTCCTTCATATAGCAGTAAGGGTATAGGAAAGAAAGTGCCTGTGGGGACATAAGGGGTAGGGGAGAGGGAAAAAGGGCAAAATCCTAGCTGAAGTCAAAGCGTGGGGGACTGTCATTCCTTTCAGGAAAACTACAGCTTCCCCCAGAGTCTTCTGATAACCTTCTCCTCATTCTGTAATGATTCAAACGTGGCTTGTAATTATATTTAAGCACTTTATAATTTCAATCCCAAACCTGACAGTTCCATGCAATTATATGTCCTGGATGTGGTATTTGTCCCCCACTATGGTAAGATTATATAGTAATAGTAACAACGAACATGGCTGAATCATTGACAAATTCAACCTTAGCTATCTTCTCTTGCTTGCCTTGACAACTAGACTACTGAATTCCAACAGGATGAAAATCTAAAAATAGCACTGTGTGAAGAAAGACTGCAAGCAAAGCCACTAGATAATATGGGCTCAATGCTCCTGTGAAATGTGACACGTGCAAAAGCCAGATGTAATTTTAACAATACAGCTTCCTTTTCAACAAAGGAATCTCCAGAGTCTGATTTAATGTCTCCACAGTAAAGCCTAACAATTCCACGTTTTGTGTAGGAGTAAGAACAGACTTCTTTAAACTCGCAGAAAAGAACCCCTGAGAAGAATGCTAATGCACAGTGCGGTGAATATAAAAGGAAAAGACCTCTTACGACCCCATAGCAATTAAGACACCATCCAAGTCCAGTGTAGAAGTCACCTTATACTTAAAATTATTACAATGACACAACTGGACTCAGGAAGGCTGACAGAGACCAGTAACATTGTGACTTTTCAGAAAGCAAAATCACTGCAGCTTAGGAAATGTTTTACCTTATTTACTAGATAATATTCGAGTGGGAATTTGGCTGGCTCTCATGCAGGAGTGCAGAGAGCAGCCAACAAAGGGAGCTTTTTTACTTTCATACCTTTCCTAAAAAGAGGTGAAGCAGGAGGTAGACTAAGTAGTTATCAAATCAGTTAAAGAATTAGGAGAGTGAGAGGCAAGTCTCTTCTACCCTTTAACACCACAGGCTGACCTTGGGACTCCCTTAAGGAACTCAAGCTCTCTGTAAAACAGATGTCTCTCTAAGCCTTATGTTATCTCACAGATTAATTTGATGGTAGTTAATATTCACCATCTTGAAGTTCTCAGTGAGTTATTCATACAACTACATCTACATGCTATATAGATATATATAATGAATATATAATGGTGCCTCATCACCTCTTGACCTGTAGGTAGATAGCTGAAGACGCTTTATAGCTTCAACAGCAAAGGACTGAAACAAGCAACTTTCAAATCCTGCTTAACAGATGCAGATTTTGCATGTACCCTAAAACAATTAAGGGTTTAGATGTTCAGAGAGGGTTTTGCACTGTTGTCTTGTGGTAAAAGGAGAACCACCATCACCCAACAGCACTTCTAGGAATATGATCTCCTTTCCTCCCTGTACTTGGATTTTCCTAGCACATAAGCCAAAGTGCTGTCTAGAACCTGTTCCTTTGATTCAAGTAACATCCTAATTGCCTTCTAGTCAGCTGTGGGTTTGGGGAGATTTTTTTTAAATCCATAATATTAGGAAGATCTTATTTCTTTGGAGAAGAGAGAGACTGGTTTGAAGGAGGAAGATCAAAGATCTCCTTAATATTATTCTCTGGCCTCATTCTTTATTGCTTAAGTAAAGTGCTCTTAAAAAATTACAGGCAAAAAAGCAAAAATCCAAATGATTTATCATAGGCCATGGATTTTTATTTACTGGTATAGCTATTGTTCCAGAAATAGATATAGCCCCACTGGTATGAATTTGAAGCACCACACATGTTGGTTGGAAAAAGGATAAAAAATAAAGTAAATCAATAAACAGATATTGACTTTCTTTTCAAGGAAATATCTGTGACATTGTCTGGGTATATCACTGCACCTTGTTTATTTTACTCTTCCTTGTCCACAGACAAGTTCATAAGTGACAAAAGGCATGAACAAAAATGTCCTATTTTTAGGATCCTCACTCAACTCCCCAGTGCATGGGTCCCAGGGAAGCAATGGTGCCTTAGGAACTGACTCATCTTGAAGGAAGTAAAGCACAGAGCAAATGCCGTTTGTTGAAAGAAATGTTTGTGCTGGTTTATGTTGTCCTTTTTCTGTGGGGGAGCGGTCATAGTCGGAAGAGTCAGAAAGGATCACGAAGATGCCTAGTCTGTCCTTATGCCTCAAGACAAGAAAGATGTATGTAAATCCTTCAAATCTTTAAGGAACATCACAGATGTTATGGGTAATCTCCTGTGTATGTAACTATCGCTGTGATTAAAACAGTCCCCATAACATTATTCTCTAAGTTGTTTGTCTTCACTTTGAGCCCATTATTTCCTATTCAATCACCACTGAACATGGAAAATGGTTGATTTCCTGCTCTTTACAGCCATCTTTTCCCTGCTTGAAAACAATTATCTTTACTCATTTCATTCTTGTCTTTTCTATGAAGAGTTTCCTAGCTGTCTTACCATTCTGGTTGCCTTCCTCTGAATTCTTCCTTTAGGAAAGCTGAAAACAGGTTACAAAGCTCACGACGACAATAAAAAAAATAAAAGGTGAAGCTTTAATTAACAGGATCACAGTTGATTACTCCTATCACCTACATAGATGTAGATAGAGCAGAAAATACATGTTTTGCAACACAGTTCTACAAGTGTAGGATGTAGGAATTTCACAGTTCTGCTCCTCCTCTCATCTCTCCCACTTCCCATTGCCAACATTCATGAACAAAACATCTCCAGTATGTAGAGACATATGTAGAGGTATAAAGATGCAAACACAGAAATATATAGAATCAGCTATGTTAGAATTCATATTCCAGCCTGGGTCACAAAGAACCAAGTTTTGATCCCATTCAGTACACAGGTGTCCTTAATATATCAGGACCAAGTACATCAGGATATTGCAGTTACTCCTGGCTGTCTCAGATATCACTTTATATTATCTATTGACAAACAAAAGTTTTTTTAATGGCAACTGCTGTGGCTAAATACTTTATTGAGATGCCTGTAATTACAGTTACTTAAGTCTGTAATATAGATACCCACATAAGTATACCAGCAATGTGCAGTCAGTAATGCCATGTATAAGTTTAGGAGACACAGACTCCAGTTAATGAATTAGATTGCATTTTCCTCTGGCTCCTCAGTCTCTGCTCACTTACAATATTTACAATTATACTGTAGCTGGTGGGGTCACAGTGAAATGTACAGAGGGTCAGTTGGACAAGCAGCGTGGCTTCACCTCACTTATTTTAACCTTTTGTAATTCAATGGCACCATATGATGTTGAACAACTGTAAAGAAAACGCATTTCATCAATCCATTCTCACAAGACAAAAGTTCTGCTGTGTCTCTGCATCATAAAGAGAAAAAAATGCTGCATGTATCTCTCTATTTTAGCTGGTCAGGTTGTCTCAGAAAGGTTTTCCTCTTCATAAGAGAAGTTTCTACAGCTCCTAGCTCCATGGACCTTCACCTTGGCTGGTGGTTACAAGAACTATTTTAACACAAATAAGCACTTTAATCACACTAATTACATGCACAGGTTCAAATTGTCTGGTTCAGAAAAAGCACACTGAACAATTCAAGTGGAGACTGAATGGACATTTTAAGGCAGGAAACCTGTTTTCAATAGTTTTTGTTCAGGTTTCACTGGATGGTTTGCCAAGTGACATAAGAGAAGAGGTGTAGGTTCTTTTGGGACTGTTTTTTGAGAGGGAATATGGCATTTCATGCTAGCTGAGAGCACTGTGTATGACAGAAATCAGCTTGACTCACCGAAACAGCCATTTAAGAGCAGACCCTCCAGTGGTATAAATCAGCAAGGCTTGACTTCACTGGAGCTCTGCTAATTTACCCCTGTTGGGAATCTGGCTCTGAGACTTTAGACAGTGAAAATTAAACTAAGGAAGCAAAACAAAGATCCTAAAATATTAGGAAATAGAACAGCTTGAGAATGCTATGTTTTCCCAAGCATGTGAAAGAGAACCCTGTAGGTTATAGTTTCGATTTAATTTGTGGTTCCTTGATACATGTTCATGCATGCAGTATGTGCCACGGAGGACTTAAAGGCCTGTTGTAAGAAAAATGCCAGAGATTTCTTTTTATCTTATTTCTGTTGTGGTTATTCCCCAATATTTTCCAGTCAAATTTCAGTAAGTTTGGAGCTTGCTAAGCATTTTTAAAAGACTACTGCTGAAAAGATCTTCAACCACACAGGCAGAAAAAAGGAGAAAAGAAGGAAGACCTAGTGTATGCTGAAGGTCAGACAGAAGTTCAAGATCACTTAGATATGGTCCAGTTATTAAAGGGATACTTTGCCTCAACTCTCAGTAAAAATGATAATGAACATAGGAATATACAATTAGGATATCTGATTAAGAATGAGGAAAGTTTAGCAGAAAGAACCAGAATTAAGGCAGGATCAAACTGAGCCTTCACCCTGATGGTAATCCCCAGCCCACAATCCTGATCAATTGACACTTGAAGTGGCAAGTTCAGAATCAAAGCTTTTTGATGCATACATTGTTTCAAAAGTTATATTCTAAATGGTAAAGAGAAAATGTAACATGGAGCAAAGGCTTCATGGTCAAGCAAGCTGAGCAATCAAGGGTGCAGAGAAGTGGCATAAAGTACAAAAGTTTGAGCAAAAGTAACTTTTTGTTAAGAGAACCAATTTCATACTCAAGGAACCTGTCCTGATCTGTCTGGATTTGCATGAAGCAGTTCATAAAGTGCTCAGATGGAAATTACTGTCTAAAACTGATATAATGGAAAATAATTCAAGATTATTAACATGAATGAAAATTGTATTTTTTTAAAAGTATCATGTGAAAAAGGAAGTCTTTTGGGTTAGGAAGAGTTTATTGGAACTTTGGAAAAGGTTTTTAGACTCATCTTGTTACAAATACTTTTTAGTGACTTTAAGTCAATAAATAGGTTTATCTAGATGATAGATTATAAAGATCTAAATGCCAATGATAAAGGCGTTTTGAGGTATTGACAACAATTAGGAAGCTCATATATGAACTGTTTTATTTATAAGGAGAATAGTGGAAACCGGATGAAGTTTAACAAAAAGCCATCCACATAAAGGTCTCATGTTCTACCCCTTGTCATTTGGAGGCAACAAAGAAACAGAGATCTAGGTGTACCGTTAGATCCTACAACAGCTAGGAGCCTCCAATGTAATGGGACCACAGTGCCTAAGATGATGCAGATATATTTCCTTCAGGGTCACTGAAGCATTCATATTATTACACAAGGTAATGCCAAGGGCTTTTGTACATGATATACAGCTCTTATCATACATTTTCAAATCAGATTTAAGTTAATTTGGAATAGATCCAGAGAAGGGATACTGAAATGACTGAGGGAAAGGAGTATAATCTTCTGAAAGCAGTCAAAGAATCACGTCTTGTTTTCCCTCTCAAATAAGACATCTCTTCATAAATGCATATGGGAATTTAAAATCAGGGTGGGAGTAATAAGCTTGAAGCATAAAATTTGTATAAGAACAAACAGAGATAAACTGGTCATAGAAAATTTAACATGGTTACAATCACCCTCTGATTTCAATCAGTTTAGTAGTATCTGGGAACACACAGAGGAAAAAAAAAAAGATCTACCTCTTTCACTATGGAGCCCAGAAGCCTTATGGACAGTACAGCAATGTTTTGGAGATGCATATTCAGTTGTGGTGTGAAAATTTTGAGTATTGAACTTGGTCTTTTTCTCTAAGAATGAAAAAGGCAATTTTTCTACTTCTTTACTAACTTAGGTCCATTTGTGCTGTATCTCTACGTATACAGTTAATTCCAATCATCTGAACTTCTATTTATCAACTAATTTTGCTGAGGAGAATTTCTTCTTTCACCCTAAGAAGTGTCAGAAGTTGATCCCAGATAGGGAGGGAATGCTGGGAAGGTGCAGATGTTAAGAGATTTGGTATGTCTGACTCATGGTTATGTATGTCTGAACAGGTTGACAGGTGCTTTTCCTCAGGTAAGACATGCAAAAACCTGACAACCCTTCCATTCTTTCTAGTTTGTGTAATGTTCCTCTTTCCAGGGGAAAATGTCCATTGGTCCCAAGAAATTCCTTAGTATTGCAGGGATATAGGATATTGAGTCTGGACCTCTTCTGCCTTCTTCCCTCAGTGTTAAGCCTCTTCACCTTTTCTATATTAACTATATTCAATTAGTATGAGAACAGTGAAGGTGTTTTATGGCCCATGGGGTCAAGATATGCTTGGAGGAAGTGCTTTCTGAACAAAATACAGTGGCAACCATGGAGAACTGAACTCAACTTTCTTTGTATCTCCGTGAGAATTTCAGGCAGGATTTTTAGAGATCCTTCATTCATAAACATCTGTTAAATATATTCAATACATGAAGTCAAATCAAATGCAGCCAGACACTTCCTCCAGCTCTATTAATGTTTCTAGAGATTAAATTTTAGTCTTTCTTTGAGCATCACTTGAGTGGTACTTTGAAGCCTATACAAAGAAATCTCTTAAAGTTGATTAAGTGTATAATTTAAGATTGATCCTATCAAATTATATAGTCTGCAATTTTTTCTTCTTTTTTTTACTTTTGAACCCTATAGGAAAAAAAGGAAAATGACCATAGTGGTTCCTATCAATGAAACTTTAGTACAACTCTGAGCACAAAAGAAATTTTGAAATGAAATAGTTGTGATTGAAAACATGTGGCAGTTTACAAATGTGCTAGAAGTCCAGACAACTTTAGTTGTGAGTGAATTCTCATTTACAGCTTTCCTCACCACAGAGATAAAAGTGACTCCCACAATACTAAACAAGTTTAAGTAATAACAGTCAGACTAAATGTGTGGCAGCAACTTCCTGCTACTGCTCCCATGCATTTGGTAACATCTAGCCAACATGTCAATCGAAAGTTCACTGAACTCAATGGGAAAACTGGTGAGCGCTGAGCCAGGCTCTGGTTCCTGTCTCTCCTTCTAAAATTAAGCTTCTCTTTCCAAGTAAACAGAAAAATATTAAGGGTAGGGGGGTGGGGGCAGCAAAGGTGTCACCTCTAGGGTATTCCACTTTTTTTCAAACATACATTGGGAAGAAGGAGAAGGACGAAAACTGACCTCTTGATCATAGGGAAAGGAATTTTTATTAGACATCTGCAAGGTCTGAAATCTCACGATTGTATCATTCAGAAGTGATAATACAGTAAGGGAAGTAAAACATAAACAGTATTTTACAAATGCAGTTGTCATGTGAATTGAATAGAATGACAGACTAGCAGCATAACTTTTAATTTTATTTAAAAAGGTTTTGGTTCAATAATCAACAGTATAGACACAGATCATATAACAAAAAAATCGAAGACTTGGATCACTATATTAAGTTTTATGTATTTCAGTGACTAAGAATCTTCTGCCATTGTCTTGAGGTTGTTTGACTCATTAATCAAACATGTGGAGATAAAAAATTAGGGGATGGCAGTATTTTTCATTTGCCCTGCTGACTTGAAAACAACTCAGAGGTTGTCATGCTGTCTGAAACACAGTAACTATATTCTAAAGGGGGAAAATGCCACAGTAAAATTTCTGGGGTTTCCATTAACAGCATCCTTGCTTTCATTCAAGCTAGGGAATTACTTTGTTCTCAAAGAATATCAAAGTTGCAATGTAGAATAAGTGAGGGTAGGGGAGAAGGGAGCGTGGGGAGGAGGTGGATGATTTCAAGAAAATCCCAATTGAATTGCTTTTTGAACACCTGATCCAAAGAGGACTTAAAAATGCTCAGCACTTCCAGAAAAGGGGAGCCTTGACAGTTGCTCTGTGTTTTACACTTGCTTTCTTCAAATACTTTGAAACAAGTCAAGTTTCCACCAGTACTCTCAGGCATTGCCTGAAAGTGCTTACAGGCAAAGTTGCCACAGCAAGTGCTTCTGTAAAAAGGAAAATCTTCAAACCAGTCTCGGTATTTTAAGTAGAAGACTGTACATGGAAATGTAGGGTACTGAGTTTCTGAGGACAGCCTTTTTATTAAAAGCAAAAATTGATATTTTTAGGCTGATTAATTAAATTCTTTAGTAACACTGCATTGATATTGCTTAAAAAAACCCTAGGTGTTTAAATCACATGTGATATTTCGGTAATTAAAGGTAATTACTGATCTTAATTAGAAATATTCCATTAAAAACCCCCCAAAAAAATCACACAGCTTCAATCACACTGCTCAGTTCAGGCATCAAGAAGCACTTGAAATGAATCAATCCACTACCAAGCAGCAACTTATGAATGGCATACAATAAAAGACATTCTTATACCAACATTTACTTCAGTCTTTCTGTTTGAAATAGGTCCCAGAAGACTTTCAGGAGAAGAGTGGTCCTCAAAGTGACTAATTTGGAGTTGTTTAGAATATATTTTAAAATCAATTCAGCATGATAGTTCAGAAAGGAGCCTTCACAGAGAGCAGTGGCATGATGATGTAACCTTTAAACTTTCACAGGCTATATCAATGACAGAGATCTGGCTAGGAAACAGCAATTTTGCTTTAAAAAAAAAAGTCACCTTGTGAAAACAGAGCTGTTTCAGGAAACCACATACTTTTAAAATAATTTTCAGTTCCTAAGGTTTTTGGTTGGTTGGTTGGGGTTGGTTTTGTTGGATTTTTTTTTCGGGGGGGGGGGAGAAATGAAGAAAAAGTTTAAAAAGAAAGACGAAAAGAGGAAAAATGATGAAAAAAAGGACTTCACTAAGGACCACAATTATTAAAAAAAAGAAACCTGCTTAGGATGAAAGGTGCATTTCTATAAATACTCCTACCTTTGTTTTCACCATCTCAAGTTCTTACATGTTCATTTGACTCTCTAGACCAAAAAGCCAGAGCATTCCCCTGAAGAAGATGCAGGGGAGCACAGTCCTTTCATGTGCTCCTGCATATTTGCTAGAAGTGGATCCCCATCAAAAGAAGCAATGGAGCATTTAAATGCCACAGCCAAGAAAGGGCTCTGATCTGGGTCAGGGCATCTTCCTTGAGGAGGACTGAGCTGAACCCATTGCTCCCACATCTGAGATAAGCCCTTACTTCATGACACAGGCTGTCAGGGAAAGACAGTGGAGAACATCCCGATGGCCCAAAGGAAAATTTGCCATGGTACAAAAAACAAGCAGCTGTTATTGTGAGGAAGAAAAAAAAAAAAAAAGTGAAGAGTTCATCTGGAAGTAATTCAGCTTGGTTTGGTTTTCTGGTTTGTTTTGGTGTCAGGCATTTGCTGTGCTTTTTTTCCCCACTTATTTCCTGTCGGGATTGGCAGCCAATGACTCACCTGCATTCAGAGATGAGTGTAGCCAGAAAGCCAGCCTACAGCTCCTCTTCTCCATCCTGCGCTTTAATCACACAAACCAACCCCCACCCCGACCCCATGAGTACAGCAATATTCACAGCACTGGGAAAAAGCAAGGCCAGGCAGCTTCCCCTGATGTCTATAGATATTGCTGTAACAGACAGACTGAAATCAGGTATTATAAATACTCTGTCTTCATGGGTGACTCCCACAGTTCAAGGCAAAGCAATAGTGAGCTGCCCTGGAGAAAACTAGGTGCAGTCTCCCCAGAATGACAGGAACACGATGATTAGGGCAGTTTTGAGAGCTCACCTCCAGAAAACTAACCTGACAAGCCCACGGGGCTGCCAGTAGCTGTCCAAGCCCAGGGAGAAAGTCCCTGTGGTTCCTTGGTCAGCAGAGTTTGGACTATTTCCTGCACAGTACAGAATATGCATGGATTCAGTGAACAGATACAAATTTTAAAAAGCAATTATGGGTCCCTGGGTTGGATTTTCAATCTCAAATCTGCGATTTGTCATGGGCAGCCCTCTGTTCCCAACAGACACGCAGGGTCCAAGTAGAAACATGTATTACAGATGTTATTGGGAAGCTGAGGAGGGTTTTTTCCTGCAGCTGGCTTCTTGCATTCCAAGTTATGGTGAATCCTAAAATCCTTAATGTATGTCATCAGAAATTATCATGCAAACACTAGCCTGACTGACAACTTATCTAATAGGCAAATCAAAAGTAAACAAGACGGAAAAATGAGTGACCCAATGAAGAACCAACAATTTGTCATTTGGGATGTTATATTAGGCAGTTTGACAAATTTCCTGCCGGATAACTAATTATATTTACATTTCCCTATTTTTAATCTTTATTTTATACTCAAATATGATTATTAGCCATTAATCAATAAGGGTTTAAGTGTTCATGATTAACGAGCAATGCCTTCGATATAAATAAGAGATTCTGTGACGCTGGGATTTATCTGCCTCTAGAGATTGCCAGATTGCTCCGAGTGCTCATTCCTTAGTTACAATAAAGCAGGGCCAGGAGGATTGATGAGACTCCGTGCCAGTGGTGTGATAAAATGGAAGCAGCTATTAAGGATTTGCATGAGATAATGATGGCAAAGAAACCAAAGGGTTAACGAGACTATGCTTTTGATACAAGTAACGTCAGAGAGATTAATGAGTCTCCAGGCTACAGATAAGTAGGGGTTTACAGCATCTATACGGTAAAAAGAAACCAGACAGATTAATGAAATGACCACCTCTGGCTCTGCCGGGATGTAAAGATTCAGGGCTATAGGAGTGCCGAGCCGCTGCCAAAGGGTTAACGGGAGCCCGGCTGCAGCGGCAGGCTGAGGGACCCGAGTAGTTACCGGAGTTGTAAGCCACAGCCCGGGTAAGTAACAGTGAAAGGGTTAACGAAAAGCTTCCATGTATTGAGATGCTAATTGTCAAGATAGTGTATTACTTGAGGAAAGTAATTTGATTACTCGAAACTCCCACTAAGGAGGCAAGCTCGTGTCCCTTCCATCTGTCGGGCTCTGTGAAAGATGATGAATTGAACTCAAAATTCACGTGTGATGAAGTCACTGTCATTCCCCAGCCAGCAGAGCGCTGCTGCCATGCCCGCCGTGCAGAGGGTAGCACCGCATTTCAACTTTTCCTCTGAAGCCCAGGAGGCACACTAACCTGTTACTTGCTGCTGCTGGCTTTTTCCTTTTTTTTTCCCTGCTTTTTTTTTTTCCCTCCCCATTTTCTGCCTCAGCGCTACAACTGAGTCATTCTGTTGCCCATGGCTCGTGGGTATACAGTGCTCCTGCAGCGTGCTGCATTATTCCCCAGTTCATCTGTCAATGTTATTTTCAGCTAATGCAGATGTGGGGCTTGCTTACCGTCGCTTTGTAGACACTTGTCGAAAACCATTTGGAATGCCTTAACTATGCATAAATCTACAGAGTGAATGTTTTCTTTCATTCACTTGCTCCTATTATTTGATTTCTTGTAGGCCTCTGCAGCAGAGATGGAGAAAATAAGGTAAGTGAGACAGTTTATTTACATCTCATTATAGAGAAGAAATGTTCTGTTGCACAATGGACGATACAGGCTCTTGGAAAATATTTTGCTTGATACGATCAGTGTAAAATACTGGATTGCATGATGATGCAAGGGAAGCTGTGTTTTAGAGACAAAAGAAAAGGAATGTGCTTATTCTAGTAAATTTGTTTTGCAGGGATGTCAAATCAGAAAGGATGTTTTACATGCAAACATGTTTTATTGCCAGATGCAGAGGTTATTTGATTATATAAATGTTGTAGTCACTTATCCATTTACTGCAAGAGCCTGTCATTCCATTTAATGAGGAAAGTGGATCAATAATTCATGAAAAAGCTGAAGAAAATATAGGCTTGACTTCAAAGCATCTAATTACTGTGGTTTGTTTCAATATAATGCTGTAACATTGGTGTTCGATTTTTGTTTTATATTGTATACCAGCCAGATAAATCTCGTCTCCTCTGTGTTTAAAATGTTGTCATACTGTACCAGTTTCTCAGCACATCTCTGCTTTAAGCAAAAGGAGATGGCTTTTTTAAAACATAAGTTTTCCATCTCATGTCCGAGTGCAAGTCTGCTTTGGGGGATATTGCTTCTGTGTATGTTGTTAAGAAAGAAAAAGAAAGAAGAAAGCATTCTATCCCTTTTTAAAAAAATTAATTAAAAAAAAAATCAAATCCTGTCTATTACTGAAATCCCCAGGTCTTCTCAAAGTGATAGGTAAATGCTGAACTTTTTACTACTTTTTAAATATTTTATGGAGCTTATTTTAATAACTTAGCACTCTGGCTATGCTCTCACTTGGACAAGCCCAAATTCCTTCTCTGAACCTGGTGACTCAGTTGGTTAGTGAAAACTATTGTCCAAGCAAAACTTTGCAGATTCCTTGAGTTTGGAATGGCTATCCTGAGTTATTAGAAATGCAGAAAAGTTCTAAAATTTTGAAAATAACTGGTGAAGAAGTGACAAATGTGAAAGAACAGGTATTTCACCTGGTGTTTAATGAATTCTGGGCTGGAAACAAAATCCTGTTTTTCATTTGAGAGGAAGGACATTAAGTCTCATATAGTGAACTTAATGCAGGTCCAAAAGGTTCTAATATAATTTATTTGTAAAGAGCTTCAGTTGTACATTTTTTCTACTGTATCATGACGATGAAAGTAACTTCTGAGCGGAAAGAAAAACTCTGTGCAAGGTTTTGCATGTATATAAGCACTGTAATGTTAAAGCTGTGAGTTTTTCCTGAGTAATGACTGAGAAAGCACCTCAATATGTAGTCCTGCCTTCACTGCAAATTCCAAACAAGATCACCTAGGGTATATGCACACTCGTATCATGACTAACTCTGTTAGAAGATGCAAGCAAATATATATTTACATGTTCGCTTGATAAACACGTGTGCACAAATGCAATACAATACTTGTAATACTTAACTGAGCATGCCTTGGCCTCTGCTTTCAGTAGACAGGCTCTTGCCACATTTTCAGTAACAGGCTGCAGAGCCCAGGAGAATGAGCTCAGGAATGTATTGAAAAGGAATTAGCTGTGACAGGAGTAAATAACCATAAAGCTCCATTTTCCTAGCACCCTGGTTTTGCAGCTGTCAGGCACGCAGCGGTCCTTACCTCAGTACTTCTTGAGCACTATGCAGATGGAAAAGCTTGTACTGCCCTGCTGAAGGAAGTGGGAGTTCAGCTATGATCTCCAGAGAGAGCAGGGTCAGGCTGTGTCAGGGGTTTATTAATGAAGTTTTCTGTTTACAGTTCCTGTGTGTAAGTTGCTGCTGAAGGATGTTTGTCCCCATCACCAGATCTGGTGCAAGGCCAGTGCAAGGGCTCCCTGCACTCCCAAAAGGAGTGGCGAGCCAGGCTGGGGGATCTCTGGCAGGACCCAGCGCAGAAGCCGCGCTGCTCCACCCTGAACTTTTCCATGCTCCCTGTCTTCAGTCATCAATTTCTGTGCAAAATGACAGAACCCTTGGCAGTTTAAGGAACAGTATTCAAATCTGGACTCATGATTTTAAAAGCTCCGTGAACCCACAGACCTAAGAGAATTAGATATTTTTCTAAGTCTATCCAAGTCTGGCACCCCGGTAAAAAACAAATTACCTTGCCTTTTAGGCACAGTGGCTTCAGGGAGGCCATGAAGAGAGGTAGCCTGAAGTTAGGGGAAAGAAGAAAGAAACAAACAAGAGGAAAAAGGGCAAGCCAGAAGGAAAGGGAGGTTTTTGTTACATGTAAACCAGTGTAACATCACAGGAAAAGCGATTGCCACATGTTGCTTGAATTTGTTCTGCCCCATCCCTTGGGTGCAGATCCTTCTCCACTCTCCTGAGGCCATACCATCCCACTTCAGCTGGGATGATGTTGGGCAGAGAACTAGAGGATGAGTTTATTCCGACTGTAGAGCTGGGGTGCACAGAGGGCACGAGGCTCCAGCAAAAGAGGGAGGAGAAGGGGGTCTGGAATTAGCAAAAAGGAAACAAACCAAAGCCTTGTTGGAGAAAGGTGAGAAAATGAGCAAGGTGGATACAGACAGGACAACCTATACAGCCAGGCTGAAAAGTGTCAGGGTTAGAGAAATCCAGGTTTACATTCCACAGTGCACTTCAAGATTAGAAAGTCTTTCTAAATATGAAGAACAAGTGCAGAGAGCATCAAACTTGTTAGAGGAGCCGCTCCACACACTGACAGTCCTTCCGAGCCCACAGGGCCAAACATCAAGGCTCTGGAAGTCTTCGGGTGAGCTTTGCACATTATCCATCCCCATATATCTGGGAGACCCCCAAGGACTGGGGTGGCCTGGGCCATTCAGACAGAGGGACAAATTCAAGAGCCTGCAAAATCAATCCACTGGCGACCCAGGTTTTATTCAGCCTTGAATTCACTGAGCCAGGACAGCACAAGCAGTGGTGCAGTGAACTAATCCACCTCTCAGTGTTACATTCCTTCACTTGGAATGTAGCTTGGACAATGCAATTCGTGTCACGTAATGCAGTAATAACTCCTCTTGCAGACCAAGGAGCCACTGTGACCTGCAATGTCACATCCTGTCCTTTTCAGCAGGGGCTTGCCATGACAGCATCACAGGTGGAAGGAGCAGTAGGAACTAGAGGTGGGAGGTTATCAGTGTTTAGCCTGACACAGGGACGACTTCCTCTAGAAGTGGAAACATTCTATTTTGTGCTGAAATTTGGGCTACAAGAATCAGTTACTGCAATGAATTCTTCACACTGTGAACAGGTCTTAGCAGTACATAGTGTTTATAACATCTCAAGGTACCAATATATTAGGCAGGAAGTAAGGCTAACTACTAATCACAAACCTCTTGAGGATCTGCACTTATGTAGGTTGGCTGTGTATGGTTACACAGTCACTTTAAACATTAATTACTTCTGACTACAACCTTTTAAATACAATGATTTGGGTCTGGTTCTTTTTCACGTCTATAAACAAGGACTGAAAACTTTAGTTCAGTAAATTTCAAGTATGCCTATACTATCTTATTTTCACTCTTAACATTGTGCTGTCTTTGGCACCTATATTCAAGAGAAGCACACGTCTTCCAAGTCCGAGGCCCTGCAGATTTGTTGTGGCTGGCACACAAAATTGCAAGTACTCTGAAAACTCCTCCTTTAAGTCAGATTGAATCCATAGCAGAGCTAGATGTGCAAACAACAGACCAATCCACCACAACTCCATTAAAAACAAACTCCTGGTAGCTTTTTCTTGGCTTCTATTTAATCCCGCTTGAATAAGTTATTATATTCAATCTTTCAAGTGAAAATGTTGTAAGGTTTGGCATAAAAGACCTCCAGATATATTTTTATACACAGGTATTGACCAGATTCTCAGTGTTTCTTACACTGAAGGGCATCTAACTCCACAGGAAATACCAGTTAAGGTGACAGATATTGTTCAATAAAAGCTTTTGCTTTTTCTAAATACACTCTTAAAATTTCATTGACAATTCAGAAACTCTATAAATCAATATTCTTAGTTCTGAGCTTTCAAGATCCACAATAGGCTGAACTGTGAATCAAAAAGAACATAAAACAGGACACACCATCACCACTATCAACTGCCAGGCTCACACAATTAGTGGCTGTAAGGAGGCTAACTTTCTACTTTCTAGATTGGTATATTAGTGTCACTCTACTAATGATACAAGGATCTGATAAAAGTGATCTACTTCTCAAGGAACCTGTGAGGCAACATCTTCATTTCACCATGGTCCTTATTTCAGAACATATGAAAGCAAAGTGGTTTGTTTTGCACACACAGCTGGTAGCAAGTCAGCAGCTCAATCCAAGTCACTTGAATTTTCAGACTTGGACATTTCTTAAGAATGTTTGAGTTCATCTGCTGTAGGGAAGGAATATCAGTCTCTTCAAGAGGAACATCAGAAGCACGTGCAGTCCCAGGGAAAAGCTTCTGCAGTAGTTTAGTGAAAATGTGAATACTCTCCTAAATGCCCACTAGATCATGCTGCCTGCCTTGCACTTACTATAAATACAGTCCTCTTCATATGCTAATGAACACACTGCAATTTCCTGCCATCCCCACCTTGTCCTTGTTCCTTCTTTCAGCCTGTATCTACATTAATTTTACCATAGTCACTTGAACACAAGGAGAGGATTATTTTTTTTCCCAGAAAGTTCACCAACTTCACTTTACCCCAGTCTTGTCTTCACATCCACAGCTGATAAACTGAGAGCCACTGCCTTGTACAGAGTCACAATGCCACAGGACAGCAGTAAGGCTGTGGAGGCAGCAGCTCCAGGATCTGCTCAGCAGTGTCTGCAGGTTCTAGCTGATGCTGGGCCTTGAAACCCCAGCTGATGACACAAACAAAGAGATAGCACAGGGCAAGCTCAGAGGGGAATGCTGGGCTGAAAAGGACATGAGTTTGGGGTCATTAGAGGTTATGGTAGAAAAGGTTGAATGTTTGGTCCATTTTGAAAGAAGGAAAGAAAGAAAAGAAAAAGAAAAAAAAAAAAAAGAAGAGAGCTGCCTACTTATATTCAAACAGGTAAAGCAGGTTTTCATTTTTCTCTGCTTTGCAAGGTGTTTTCATATCCCAGGCTGTCATAGCAGCAGTGACAGCCCTACAGTGCTGTTTTCATAGAATCACAGAACGGTTTGGGTTGGAAGTGACCTCAAAAATAACCTAGTTCCATGCCTATGAGGTCTCTCTGGAGCCTTCTCCAGGCTGAACAAGTCCAAGTCTTTCAGCATGTCTTCATAGAAGAGGTTCTCCAGACTTCAGATCATCTTTGTGGTCCTCCACTTGACTTGCTCCAACAGCTCCATGTCTTTGTTGTGTTGGGAACCCCACAGCTGGATGCAATACTCCAGGTGGGGTCTCACCAGAGCAGAATAGAGGAGGAGATCTGCTTCCCTTGGCCTGCTGGTCATGCTGTTTTTGATGAAGCCCAGGGTACAATTGGCTTTCTGGGTTGCACACATGCATTGCTGGCTCATGTTGAACTTTACATCAATCAACGCACCCAAGTTCTTCTCCTTGGGGCTGCTCTCAATCCATTCTCTACTCAACCTGTAGCTGTGCTTGGGATTGCACCAACCCATGTGCAGGACCTTGCACTTGGCCTTGTTGAACTTCATGCAGTTCACATGGGCCCAGTTCTCTATCCTGTCTAGGTCCTTTCCAGTGCATCTGGCTTTCATGCTGCCATCTAAGGCGTGGCTGCAGCATAGCTAAAACACGTCTGTCTCCCTCCACTCCCCTAAAGATTACACTCAGCTTAAAGTCTGGTGGTTGTTAACTATAGCAGTGAGAACAAGGATATAATCACAGCCACCCAGGGAACTATAGCTGTGGAGCTAGGATGGGTTGGAGTACAGACCCATGCTGATGTACCTATACTAACACCTCTGAGAATTTTATTAATGCTGCCAGGGGCACAATATGCTTTTGTAGTTTGTACTGAAGTCCATCACAATTTCCACTATTATTGCTGCCTGTGATAGTCAGTCAAATCAGCACTACTTCAGCTGGAGCAGGGGGATTAGTGTTATTTGGTCTACAACCCTGTGCCCTGAACTGCTGTCTGCTGCTTGAAAGAATGATCTAAAAGGCAGTGATGTTGGTATGGAAAGAATCATGTTCAATCACCTGCTCTAACAAGTGTTGTGTTACAGTATCTTTTAGCTGTAGGTAAATCCTGAGCGGAGTAAAGGTGTCCAGCACACAAGAAACACAACAGGAACAGAGGGCAGAATAGATTCAAGTTGAATGAAACCAGGTATAGCTGTGTAAAGTGTCCCGCAGGGACAGGTGGGAGCTGAGCAAACATCTGAAGAGACCAGGGGAGTAGGTAGGAGGAGATGAGCCATGCCATCAACCAGGAGCTGCAGTGAGTCATGGGGAAGAGGCTGGACCTAGGTGATACCAAGCTTAGAAATTATGTTTTGCCTACCCCTTTCTTGCAAAGCAAAGTGCATCACTGAGCAATACTATAAAGCAATCAGAAAAAAAAAAGAAAAAAAAAAAAGAGGGGGCATTTTGGACAAATATTTAAAGAAGAAAAAAAAAGGTATCCATCTCTTACAGTGTTTGTGATTAGTTCAAGAACTCTGTAGCACAGGGAATAGAGCTTCCAGAACAGGATGGGGTTTTTTGTTGGGTTTTTGTTGGATTTTTTTTTGTCTCCCAAACATGCAATGAGTCTTGATGGTCAGAGAATTTAAAAGTGGGAAAATTGGATGCTCTCTGCATCACGTATATTGCTTGACAGCAATCAGACTTCAGTTTATGTAAGTGCTCTGACCAAACATACCAGGGAATGTCTGCTAAACAGCAGAAGCTGTGACTTACAAAGCGAACAGCGGCAGCAACTCAAGCTGTAACAAAACAATATTAAAAGCTGAAGAGTATAAGAGGTTCCAAGCTACAAACCTCAGATGGTTCAAGGGCAGTATAGTTTGTGAACCACACTCGAGTATGCTCTATGGTGAAACCAAGTACAATTTGAATGCTTGCTGCTGCTACACAGCAGACTGATGAAGGGAAGGAGATAACTTGTCTGCAACACTTTATTACAGGCTTTTGCATTTGGCAGCTCTACGGCTGCTGGCATGGCTTAGGCAATTTAATTTACCAATCAATTCTTGATTTACACACAAGTGACTTTAGAATGCATTCAAATAAAAACTCTATCACAACATTTGATTCAATGATCTTTAAAAATCAAAAGCATCTGAAATATATCAAAACTACTAAGCTTTTGACATTAAAAAAAAAAAATGAAGGGGATGAATGTTGTGGTGATGACCTAGAGCCAGCTTAGCATGAAGTACAATGTTCTGAAAAATAGGCCATGGTGAGCAATAATCATACTTTTTGGAATTCATGATTATGAGTGGTGTATAATTAACAGAGCACTGAAACAGGATAGCAGGATCATAAGTGCCTGTAGCTCCTTGCTGAATTTATCTTGTGCGTGAACTTCTTACCACTCATGTGAACTGCACAACTTCTGTGTCCTGTTATTCAACACTTCCAGGAGAAACACAATTCACCTCATTGAACAGGGCACAGAGTCACTGGTCATTGCTTGGTTTCTAGTAATGTTTATACTGTGATGAAAAGGGCCTCCATGTCACGTGCAGTTATACTCCCTCTTAGAGCATGGCTTTCTTCATGTGATCATTTGCAAAGCCCTGAAAAGCACTGAGAAATCTAGCTTTCATCCTGAACTTACCCAACTGAGACCGTGTCAGCAAAACGGTGACTGAAGCTGTGTTCAAGAGAACACACACACATCTCACGCAGCTGACTTGCATCTAGGAAGGAAATGGTATTTGAGAGGAATATTGTGGTACAGAGGCAACAAAGCAGTAGTTGACAGACTTACATGACATACTAGGACATCATGACCACACAAATGGCATTTCAGCTACTCAGAGTCAAATTTTGACCACCTCATCTTGATTTTGCCCATCTTTAAAAGAAGGAGGAGAAAGAGGAGGAGGGTGTCCTAGAAGAAAAGAGGAGCTTCAATCTTTTTCTGAAAGCCACAAAGCTCTTTAGGGAGTCGCTGCTGTGCTATAAAGACCATCATGTTCACAAGAAGATCTCATGACTCAACAGCTCTGAATTGCTGCCCTCTGTTGAACAAGACCAAGTTTTATACCCATGTCAGAGCAAAGGGCCTTAACTTCAAAGTTCTTTTACAAATTAGATCAAACAAATGAGCTTATTTTATGGTTCTGTTAGCTTTACCTGCCATTAAGACAAGAGGATTAGTTTAAGAAGCTGCTCTATTTTTAAGGCCTTCCAACAGCTACACAGGAATTCCCAGAAATGAATGGCAACTTTATGTTTTTCCCTGCTGTCCCCCAAAAGTTCATTCTTGGGGGGATATTTGAAGAGGTTAGCAATGACAACTCCTCTTTTCTTTATGCTTCTGTTTAAAAACTGATAAATCTTTGTGCTGCCATTTAACTCAGGGATGCTGACTTAACCAAGGCACCACACAAATTAACATTCAGTGCTTTGCCTGTACAAAGTAGCTTACAGATAGAAAAATAAATTGTCTGCATATCTGTATAATTGGTCTTACTGCCAAGAAGTCCTACAGATGTAGGTGCTTGAAATTACATTTAAGTAGCACTAAATGCATGACAAATGACTTTGCATACACATATTTAAGTTTGTAACTGCTGGGTCACTTGGTCTTTGAGCTATTATTTTCTCTTGGAATCCTATCTCTATCCTGTAACAAGGAAGTAGTATTTCCAGGGAGTTAATGAGAAAGAGTACAGACTGACATGTACCAAATATATTCCAAGACTGAATGCAGAGTGGTTGAAAAATAAATGTATTGCAGCTCTACCCGATATCCTTAATAACTCAGCAGGGAACTAGTAACAGAATACATTCATGGATAGAGGCACATCCTTCATGATAGGGAAAGTGCTGCTTTCTACAGGGAAATAAAGATTTTTAGACTGCATACAAACAATCTGTAGCCATGGAAAAGATCTGTTTGAATTCAAAATGAATTGTATGCTTAGTTTTGACTCTCAGCTTCTGAATAGCAATGATGCTTTTATTTGTATTTGCATTCTGATTTAGATTGATGAGAGACCAACAATTAAAGAGTGAAAGATCAAATGAGTCAAATACACTGAAGGCCTGATAAAAATGAGAAACCCAGCAAACTAGCCCAAAGCAATACAAGCAGAGCAGTGAAATACAGAGCAGCAATGATATTTAAGTAAATAACTTGGAAAGCAATAGCATAGCTCAAGATGCAGGAAATTTCAATTGTCCAAGTCAAAAAAACAGAGGTGGTTTTACACAAGTCCAAATGGACCCCCGGTCCTATGCCTTTCCAGTGCTGAACTCATAGACAGACTCTTTCTAAAATGAGTGCATGACTGGCCTGCCTTATTTTTGTCCAAAATCTTATTTTTTGTCCAAAGCTGGCCCTAGTATCCCCCACTCTGCCAAACTCCTTCAGCTTTGCCAACAGAGTGGCCAGCAGAGCCATGTGTCGAAGCGCCTCATTTCTCAACCCTCAGCAGCAGCATCACTCTGCCAAATCTGAGTCTCAGCAGCTCCACCTCATTTCTGACCCCTCACAATGGGTTTTTTCTCTTTCAGGAAGAGCAAAAACTTCCTGGTTTATCCCAGTCCTTCCTATACCAATGCCACCAAGCACCAAGGGGCATGAGAGGCAAGATTCTGAATAAATTTTTGTCCCCACTTTGAAATGTAGCCTAGGACAACCCAGCTAATGCAGCCTCTAGAGACCTGGTAAGCTTGTAGGGGCAAGGTGAGCAGGTAAAGAAGCCTGATAGAAAGTCCTGTCATTCACTTTCCTTCCATTTTCCCACTTGCAGAAGGCAAAGCTTTTCCCTGCAGCTGGAACTGTTGTGGTAGGTGCCAGAGACCACTTGCTAAAATGACATTCCCAGTTGTGGAGTCTCTTGAAACATGTTTGCATGTTTCGTTGATCCTACCTCTTCATAAGATCCTGCCAGTTCGAGTCTTGTTTCACTACTGGAGGAACCAAGAGCAGAAAGGTTCGAAGAGATACACAGTCTTACATGAAGAAAGGGCCAAATTCAAGAGATTTGGCTTTTCCATGGGGAAGGTTGATTAGCCTTTTGCATAACTCACGAAGTAGATCTGGCAACAGAACAGATGGGCAGGAGAGGGAAGAAATGAGTCATAGATGGAGAAGGCTGACATGAGTTTCTTTGGGCCAAATTTAGCTGACCTGTACTGTTTGGTAACAAAGCATGTTCGCCCCCTTCTCAATCTACAAGAGAAATCACAACCTAAAAGTCACGAAATTTTTTCTGAAAAATTAAAATCACCTTAAATTCTAGCATTGAGCAGGTAGTCTGTTAGCAAATCTCTCTTCAGAGGAGTAAAGCTGTCTTACCTACTGCATATCATGAAAAATTCTGGATAACAGGTAACTTCTGACAACAGGAACCTTTTTTTCTCTCCACCTTGGCAAAGCTGCTGATACAGATTTTTACAGTAACTGTAGACTTCAACTTGCTTCCCTTTAACTGTGCTATGCTTTCTAATTTGACAAAGCCTTAGCAGATTCAGTTACTAGAACTGACGGGTTTCACATGCTGTTTGCTTCCAGAGGGTTTTCTTTACAAACTAGGATTGAATATCATCTGTAAAAGAAAAAACCTCCAAGAGATGCCCCATTAATTCCAGCACACAGTGCACTTGGAGCCTTTTAAGAAAAACAATACTAATCTAGCCAGTTTTGCTTAATATGCTTTGCTTTGAGGAAGACTTCTCATCTATAAGCATGTTTTTCTTTTTCTTTTTTTTTTTTTTTTTTGTTTAGTGCACTGATAACCCTCCCATGGTATACTGTGGGAAACAACTTTTATTATAACTTAGGAAGGTGTAGCAAAAAAATGACAACAGCTACATGTTACTTGGATTCAAGGAACATGGAAGGTTTTGGTTACTGCTCTGACAGTCAGACTAATGAATACTTTGCTGGTAACACTGTGGCTGTGCAGTTGCTTTATATGCTCATCTCCATCCACTGAAGAGCTCTCCAAATCCTATGGAGCAGTAAAACAAAGTTTACCAGGATTTTCATCTTTAGGTTCCTATAGCACTGAACTACTAATTATTGCGGCACGCAGTGCAGACAGTTCTGATTAAATTGCCAGCCTGGATTTGTAGACCGTCCCATCTCTTTATTCATTATCTCTATATACACAACATTGGGAAAGCATCTTAAGTTATAAATAGGCAGAGATAGGGTTGCATGCTGAATTCTAAGTAACTGAATGAATCCATTACTGCATCCTTGAAGGAATTCAATTTTTCCCAGAACTACAACTCCTTTTTGAGTGTTATCTACCTCAATATGCATAGATTAGTTACATTATGTATTGGTTTGCACAGACCACACAGAAGCTGAAAATGGTTAACTATGGTTTTGCAGAGAGATTAATAAAATCAGAGATTTGAAAAAGCAACGTATTCTTTTATCTAAAAGGCAATGTTATTTATATTTTTTACATTCATGTGAAGAACAAAGCACTCACATGATACTCCTATCACTCACACCTAGAGTGTTGCCTGCTACAAGTCTGCATTAATTGGAACTCTAGCTCGTATACACCTACAGCATAGATTCATGGCACAAAGGTATTTAAGCTTTCCAAATGCACTTACAACTTGTTTCTTTACACCCTTGCTATGAGCCGCTGAACTAGAGACTAGTTAGGTACAACTTTCACAATGGCAAAGGCATTCTTATTAACAGCAGAATCAGTGAAGTCAACAAAACCTCTTACCCCTTCCTAGTGGCAACCCTTTTGCAGAAATTTATTAGTTGCATTTTCTGTTCTTACCCTGACTATTTTCTTCAGCACTTGAAAAAAAGGGCTCTGGTTTGTAGAGTCATGCCTTGATTGCCAAAATTAAGGGCAATTATGTGATGGAAAGTAGAAGTATAACAGGTCAGAGATTCTTCGTTGCCTGAAATGCAGGTGGTGAAGGTGCTGCTATTACCAAGTTGAAAACAGGAACTGAGGTCTAAAGCTTTGTAGGATCTGACAGTCTTACTCTATAGACTGGTTACAGCCACAACCATTAGGACTGTCTCTAAGGCATTGTCAAGGTTCAAAGGATTTTCTTTTTTTTTTTTCCCTTGTCTTGTCCCATCCCCCACCCCACACACACACTTTTTTTTTTTAAATCACTCTGTATGTCAGGAACTACCATCTCCTCAGGGGAACACTTACCACCCTTTCTAGAGTAATGAAGAGTTTCAGCTAGAAGCTTTCATGGGCAATGTGCCAGACTGTATTTTTTGTTCCTAATTTAGAGCTTAAACATGTTGGTAGACAACATTGAGAAGCTGGGAGCCTCTGCCTCTCGCAGATGCTTCTCTCAAGATGCTGTGGATCCCAAATCCCAGCCCTGTGCTGACCCTGTCAGACTGGCATAAATCCCCTGATGTCTGCAAACCACTGGGAGCCCCTTAGAAGGAAAGTTTTGTAAGTGTGCAGAATACTGCTTTCCCCAGCACCTACATCGACTCACTCACTCCGCATCGTTTGACATTTTAACATATTGCCATATTAACCACCAAAAGTCTGATCTGTGAGCATGACTACAAACATGTATTTACAAGAGTAGAGATGCAGTGGCATATGGACCACCAGCTGGTGAGAAGTAGGAATGGTACTTTGTGGAGTTTGAGTCACTAAGTGAATAAAAAAATTAAAAATAAAAAAAAAAAGAAAGAAAGACCATCTTCCATACAGTCAAAAGTTCAAGAAAAGTTTGGCATCTTAGAAGTGGGGCTGTTTGAAAGGACAACTGCAACAAGTCAGAAATGCTACCCAGAAAGCATAAAATCTGGAGGCATTAAACAAGCTACGGGCTATGATGTTTATTATAAGAGGTATATGCAAACAAGTTGTTTCCTGCTAAGGCTGGAAGAAATAGTACCACAGAGGGA
This sequence comes from Porphyrio hochstetteri, assembly GCA_020800305.1. Classification (NCBI taxonomy): domain Eukaryota; kingdom Metazoa; phylum Chordata; class Aves; order Gruiformes; family Rallidae; genus Porphyrio; species Porphyrio hochstetteri. The sequence continues at coordinate 58,534,793 of CM036908.1, read as the reverse complement.
GTGATGTGAGACAGAAAAAAAGAGAGACAACAGTCTGTTCCCCTTAAACAGGAGGAATAACAAACACTTCTAGAGTGAGTGTGACACTGGGGGAACTGTCTTTTTATTGAGGTCATAACCACCTACACTCAAACCCAAAAGTCTCCATCCTTTTTCCCCACCTCTCCATAACCTTATGTCTTTTCCTCAGGTGTTTACCACCCCTTCACCTTCTGGAGGGATTCTCCTCATGCTCCATCAACAACTTCACCCCTTCGCCTCCCCAGATGGTGACTTGATCTGACATTCTGAAGACCTCACACATTTCCCACTCCAGCAACTTTTGGGAAATAATTTGCTTATTTAAGTTACCAAAGCTCAAGTCCTCCCAGGAAGTAGTTCATTCTTTCTCATCCTGGTTTCTACTCTCAAAGTGCTTTTTCACCACTGTTACTCCAAGAAAAGTTGAAAACTCCCTGCCTAAGATCATACAGTTGTAACAAAGATAACTGTCAAGAAACTTTAAAGACTGAGGTTCACTATTCTCCTCAATGCCAGTCCATTTAATCAACCTTTTCAGTTTACCCTTTTCCCTAGAAGCCAGGAGGAGCACAGGTTTTAGAGGACAGTTCTATGGTCTCAGTCTACACCACTGCTGAAGGCTGCTCTCCCCTCGTTTGTGCTCCCTTGCCAGCTCTGCTTGCTCAGGAGCAGTTCCTGTGGCTTTCTCAGAGAAATACAAGAAGGAGGAGTCTCCTGTGGCTCCATCGATGCAGCTGCTAGGCAGAAACTGTCTTTCAATAATTGGGATCTTTCTGGAGAAAGTAGTAAACAGAAAAAAAAAAAAAGGATTTGGCAAAGGGAAAGATTCATAGATAAACATTTTTTGTAATGGGGGAGAAAGATATAGAAGGAAAGGCCTGTTCCTTCAAAAAATAGAATATTGTCTGGGGACTATTAAATAACAATATAACTAATTACCAAGATAATTATCTTCATGCTGGAGCACCAAACAGCTGAAATACAGAAGCTGCTGAGAGCTCTCACTATACTAAATTACTGAAATGCTTCTCATGGTTTGTTCTGCTGAATTAGGGTACTAAAAGTGTGCTACATTATTTCTCTATTGACTCTTCCACATGTGATTATTTATTATTAGATTCATAAGTACAAATCAGACAGGAAGGTCAAGTTACTAATGACTTTGGAGCCTTGTCAGCTGTACCAAATTATCTGCACTGTAAAGGTAGATACATTGTTTACCTGCATAATGAGAATGATGCACATCATCATAAAGTACTTGAATATCAGTCACATAAAAAGCCCACTAGATCAGCATGCAACGCATAAAATCATAGATGCTGTATTGGAGTTGTAATGTAAAGGTAATATAAAGCATGCCTTTTTTGTCTACCCTACACTGAACGAAGAGCAGAAGCACAGCAGAGAGAGAAATCTGAAATCACTGCTTTATGCCTCTGAGCTGTGTAGGTTTGTTTGGCCAGCAAAGGAACCTGTGCACTTCTAGATGTCAACAAAGTCCCAGAAACCCTCTGTGGCTCCTGGGACTGTTACTGCTTTGTGAAAGGCGAGCCAGAGAGTGGTTAAGTGACTTCTCCAAGTTCTTTGAGGGGCTTCTGTCAAAGCCAAGAGAGTGCGTACAAGTTATTTGCCTTAAGACAAAGAGGGCGGAGAAAAGACCAAGAGAACAAAGTTCTTCCTCCAGGAACAGAATAACCATTTTTGAAATGAGTAGTTTCATTCAGCCAAGAAGTGGGGACAAGTTCCAAACCAGAACACCCTTCCGCCAAATCAAAATGCTCCTGGTACTGTTTGTTTCTTCCCTGTTTCACAAGTTATTTCAAAACTCATTTGTGCCTTTTTTTTCCCCCATCACTATTTCCTCTCCACAGCATGGTAGCATAGACCCCTTATGAGGAAAGATCCAGATACACAGACTCGTACTTGAGCCCATGTATAAATAATCCCTACAAAATCAGTGCTACTCACTGCACAGATACAGGCTCTTGATATCACTTAGGGATACTGGATAGGCATCATTGCATACATTCTTGCAAGAAAAGTACTACTAGCAGTAGCTTTAAGAACTAAATTTCACCATGAATGTCAGTGGACTCAACTTCATTCAGATCAAAATAATTACTGCATTTTCCACAGAGACGTCTTTGATTTGTTCTAATGTTTTCCCTTGCAGTATAAAAGGTCACCCAATAAGAAATAAAAAATATCGTGTGAGATGAAGGCAATTAGCATGACTTCAGTTTCAATAGTGGGTTCCCCCCTCCCTGCCCCTACTTCCTGATGTTACTCAGCTTCAGAGAGAAGCCCAACTCTACCTACCATCTTTGTGCCCTTTACAGCTTCTGGCAATAACTGTTGTGTAGTATCACAGTACTGGGGCCTCTGACATATCCTTCTCCCTATTTTGTGCAGGCAGCAGCAGGAGAACTGTCCTTTGATTTATACTTCTAATAGCTTCAGCTATGTCAGAATATTAAAGCTGCCCATTATCTAAAGGTTTCTTCACAAATTCATATTAAATTAAAACGTGAGTTTTCAGTCATTGACGCTCTGAAAGAAGTTGTGGTTAAAGGAGGAGATGGATGGTTTGGAAGCTTATCCATTACATTTAAAAGCAAATTATCAGTGACAGAAACTAAGTGAAAGAGACGGCAGGAGAAATCAAAAGATATATTGAGATATTAGTCAGAGACTTTCAGATCCTTTTGTTCTTGCTCAGACCACTAGAGGAGGCATGTAGAGGGATGTTACAAAGCAGAGAGAGTCTCCTGCCTCATGGGAAAACCTGAGGCATTTTTGCTGCCCAGTGACTAATGGTAATGCATGCTGTACCCAGGCAGGAGGAGCAGAAGCACAGCAGAGGCTGTTTGCAGAAAGCTGCTAATGCCATGGGGCACACTACACAGACTTCACCTTACAGGTCCAAAAGGCAAAGGTTAAAGAGACCAAGGAGACTGTTTAATAAGGGAACTTTGTATGCAAGTTGGAAATGTCTGTTTCAAGGATTTTCCTGCAAAGATCATAGAATCACTGATTGATTTGAGTTGGAAAGGACCTCGAGGAACCACACCCCTGCCATGGGCAGGGATACCCTTCACTAGCCCAGATTGCCTAAAACTCCACCCAACCTGGCCTTGAACACTGCCAGGGAGGGGCCAGCCACAGCTTCTCTGGGAAACCTGTTCCACTGCCTCACACACTCACAGGGAAGAATTTCTTTCTTATATCTAATCTAAATCTGCCATCTTTTAGTGAAAACCCATTACCCCTTTTTCTATCACTACACATCCTTGTAAACAGTCCCTCTCCATGATTCCTGTAGCCCCTTTTAGGGACTGGAGGACTGCAATAAGATCTCCCTGGAGCCTTCTCTTCTCAATGCTAAACAGGCCCCAGTCTCTCTGCCTGTCTTCATAAGAGAGGTTCTCCAAACCTTGGATGATCTTTGCTGCCTTCCTCTGGACTCACTCCAACAGCTCCATGTCTTTGTTGTTTTGGGGACCCCACAGCTGGATGCAGTACTCCAGGTGGGGTCCGATGAGAGCAGTGTAGTGCAGGAGAGCCACTTCCCTTGACCTACTGGTCATGCTGTTTTTGATGAAGCCCAGGATATGGTTGGCATTCTGGGCTGCATCGTGAATCTCTGGCTCATGTTGAGCTTTACACCAATCAACACTTCCAAGTTCTGCTCTTCAGGCCTGCTCTCAATCCATTCTCAACCTGTAGCTGTGCTTGGAATTGCACGAACCCATGTGCAGGACCTTGCACTTGGCCTTGCTGAACTTCATGCCCACTTCTCAAGTCTGTCAAGGTCCCTCTGGATGGCATCCCTTCCCTCCAGCATGTCAACCACATCACACAGCTTGTTGGCATCAGCAAACTTGCTGATGGTGCACTCAATCCTGCTCTCCATGTCACTGACAAAGATATTAAACAGTGCTGGTCCCAGTACCAATCCCTATGGAACACTACTCATTGTTGGTCTCTATTTAGACATTGAACTCTTGACCACAACCCTTTGAATGCAACTGTCCAGCCAATTCTTTATCCACAAAGTGGTCCATCTATCAAATCCATATCCCTCCAATTTAGAGAGAATATCATGTGGGACTGTGTGAAATGTTTTGAACAAGTCCAGGTAGATGATGTCTGTCACTCTTCCTTCAGCTACCAGCACTGTAATGCCAGCATAAATGGCCATAATATTCGTTAGGTACAATATGCCCTTAGTGATGCCATGTTGGCTGTCCCCAATCTCCTTACTTTCCATGTGTGATAAATTTAATAAAAATTTACTTTACCTCTCAAAACCAACAAAAATGCAAATAGATATTGCAAACATCTCAGAGGCGATTCAAGATTAGAATAACTATATAGATCTGACCTTTAATATTTTTACACTCCAGTTTTCACCTGTAAAATGGAGATGATGGAGAGATCTTTCCCAGCCTAAGAGGACAACATGAATTAAACATACAGAAAACTATGAAGCACCTCCACAAAGTGGTTATCTAATTCAAATATAGCAGGTGCACATAGGACATGGGAGTTTATTGTTCAGTACTACACCAGAGGAAGATTCAGAACTGCAGAACAGTCATTGCATAATGAGTTAATATTTGTTATTTGATGCTATTTCATTAGGAGTTCATGAGTTACTTCAGTCTTCATTAGATAATATTGTGTCACAGTACTTTGTGTAGTTCACATTTGAAGTTACTCACCTGCTTTGACTTGGAAGCAGTATATTTGATTTGACTGACTTTTTTTGATCTTTGTATCTTTTGCTCTGCTTCTCAGAAGTACTGTTTGGACTTTTAAGTTCTGCATTATAAAATGCATTCTTGATATGGATCTCCCATATTTAGGTGCTCTGATTGTTCAAAGGACTCTCCAGCTGGATAGCAAGACTATTTAAGTGCTAATACAGTGATTGTAAAGAATGGGACATCAGTTCCCATTTTAGAACATAAATCTTGGCAAGTTTGAATGGAGTATATTCAAATGGGAACAAATGGACATTTTAAGCATGTAATTTAAAACAAAACATTCAGCACTTACATGAATAAACTCAGCAACTGCAGCTAGCCCAGCATCTAAGAGCTTATGGGTGACAGCTCCAAGTTTGAAGCCATCAGGCAGCCCGTGAAAGCATAGCTATAGGGACCTTGCACTCCAGGTCTCTTTTCTGCAGTGGCAGCTTTCAGCTCTGCTTTCTAAGGCGCTCACTTCCTTCCTTATCTGTGTCTCCCAGACAGACATCCCTAGCTTCTTGTGGTGTCCAAGAGGGAAACTGTCCCAGCTCTGTGTCCATTCAAGCATCAAGCTTGGGTATATTGTAAATACATACACATGCTTACACAAACATCCATTTCCAAGTGCCGCTGGAGTCTTTCTAAAATGTGCTTTAAAAAGTTCTTCCTAAAAGTAATGCTAAGCCAGAGGCGCTCGCACTCTGCAATGCTAGCAGTAAGCCTCATCTTTCCAACTGAGAGAAGGAAACCTCCCTCCCTCCCCATCACTTCCCCCCCTTACCCTCCCCCTACCTTCCTTCTTCCCTGGAAGAAAGAAGGAAAATACAAAAAGAAAAAATATCCATGTGAGGTTGATGAAAGTGATTTGCAGATCAGGCTGCTTTTTCTCACAAGTGAGCACCTTGTCTGCTTGTGGTGTTTTGCTCTGGCAGAGAAGGTGCCATGCATCCAATTAAAAAGCTATCGAAGGAGACAAGATTGGAATGAGAATGAATAAATGTTGCAGCTGTGCTGAGAAGAGTTAGCTAAAAAGCACACCACTGGGACAAATACTGTCTACTTGACCATTCCTGCAGCCACAAAACTGCCAATGATAAAGCACAAGAACAAACCTGGATTGTCTACTGCATGTTACAGATATGACTCCTTAATATAGTATATTTATTTTTTATTTAATAAAGACATTTTACATTAACTGAAAAAGTCGGTATGTCCAGACTTTCGCTATGTAACAGCTCTTGAAGGTATTGAAAAGACAAGCATACAGGGAATTCTTTTCTGACCCCCATTCCAGTAGTGCATAGTCAGAATCCAGCAATTACCTCTGTCACGCAATGGGAGGACCAGCTGCACTGGTAGGAAAGTTGCCACCCCCTTCTCCACAGGGAAAAGGAGCTGTAAGCCTGGAAAAATCTATTCAGTCTGTCAGGAGAAAGTCAGAAACACGCTAAAGACAGATAAGTTGTTCTGGAAGGTTGAGTCTACATTATTAGCTGTAGGTTGGGCATATCTACACTCAAGCATATGCATGAATTAGTCCGACAAAACTTTCCAATAGAAATTGCAAAGCAGTCTTTCAGGTACAATGTTCACTAACATTCAGTGCTTTGCTATTAGATCTTCTCACACCTTCACCAATTTTCACTAGTGATATTCCTAAGAGCTAGTGGAAAAGCTTCTGTGGGACCACTGGGTTTGGTTTAGTTTTGTCTTTAAACAAAATACTTTTATTTCATGTGCATTTTGGTCAGACCACACAGAAGAGGAAAGGTGATGTAGATTGCTTAGAGAGGTTTTGAAATCTCCATCCTTCAAGATAATAAAAATTTGACAGGACAAGGCCCTAAGCATCCTGATCTGCTTTGAACAAGAAGTGGGATCACATGACCTCCAGAAGCACCTTCCAGCCTAATTTATTCTGTGATTCTACCTACCCCCACTCCAAGTCCTCAATACACTGGAATTCCCATTGGAGGAAATTGGAGTTTGAAGGACAACATCTGCATCAATCACAGGTGTATTTCATTGCAGCAATTGTTTTTTTTTACATGGCTCAATTTATGGACTTAAGTATTTACTTCCCCTCCCCCCGTGAACATTGCCATCCAGCAGAGCAATTTCTGATAAACATCAAGCTCAATCAGTTATAATTATGTGTTTTTCCAACATAATTTCATTTAAAGAAAACTGTTTACTGAAAAAAAAAGAAAAAAGAGACATTGTGGTTTTATCCAGAAATGACCGTGACAAGGTCCTTATGTTTTTTTAGAATGTTTAAGTTGTGGGCAGAGGTAGGCAGACATGAACACACACACACACACTCCTCACCTCTACATATACAGAGCATATTGGTGCTTGTAGCAGTGGTCAGTCAGTTGAACTCCATAAAAAGTAAGAATATAGCTGAAAGCCAGGGTATGAACCCCATAAGTGAATACAAAAATATCTATAGAAAAGTTTTGATCACCCCAAACATCAGAGTATGGTTGCTTAACAAGAGCAATTTACAGAATTACAACACAATTGAATGCTGTCCGTTTGGGTGTATTCTGGCAGGAATTCTAGTGCTTCTATTGTGCTCCTCACAGAATGTCATGGTAACTGAAAAAGCTTGCAGAGAGAGCAAACTACTTTTTGGGCAGTGATTTTGCTTTCCAAAACCACCATCCAGTCGTTCAGAGCAGAGTCAAAGCAAAAAGCAGTGGGGAGATTAATACTTTGGGCAGCACCCTCCCACAGGAGGAGGTCTCAGCAAAGAACTAACTCAGCTGTCCCAAGAAAGAGTTTGTAATCGGGCTAAATTAAATGAAGGACAGGAATAGTCTCAGAGAGCTCAGAAAAATATTTAACAGGACTGTAGGAAAACAAAGGGGAGAGGGGAGATGCATTAAAGGGTGATAAGTTTAGAAATACTTGGAAAAATCCTTATGAACCTTTTCTGATCTAATACCTGCCTGCTGAGGAAAAATGTCAAGAGAGTGCCCCTACAACAGCAGTTGTGAGAAAGAAGGTGCTTAAGGGACTAGATGATGTGTGGGGGTCTGCATTTGTCCAGGATAATGGGGTATATTATCTGACCCAATCTGAGGGCTGCTTTGTCATCTGGGGACTAAATCTGAGGGGCTTCAGATAAAATAGCAAGGAACAGATGATGAGAACAAACTTGGAGCCTCAGAGAAGAGGCTGCTTCAGCCAGTTTGGAGAGCACCCTACTCTCTGACCCTCTATGACAAGTAAGGATGTGAAATGGTCACAACAGTAAATGCCCAAGAAGCTTCTGAAAGTCAAAAGTCACCCTTGCTCCTGCTCACCACAGTACCTCACAAGAACCTTACCACCATCTCTCCCAGTCTGTTCCCAGAATGCTTCCCAGTCCCTAAGTGCATCCTGAGGAACTGAGTGTGCTTATATGGGAAGAAACCCCATTTGAGAGCCACTGACGAGGGAAAGTGCTATTCCAGCTGCTAGAAAAGCTCTGCTGCTGGGCGTATGCATGATATCACTGTTCCCTAAGATCTAGGTAAGTCAAGTCCCACATTTCCCATGAACACACAGAAGTCCTTTCTCAGAGACTAAATGGAACAGACTTGTGGAAGTCTCCTGTATAAAACACATCAGGGTGTGCATCTCAGCCCATTGCACACGCCTAAATACTCACTGAAATGGCAGCTTGTACTGAGTTGTACGGAATTGATTCAATTGACCCTAACTACTCAACAGGAAGCACAGAGCATAATTAATCTTAGTGTGGAACTCCATTTTAACTTAGTTGATCTAGGACTTCAGAAATAACATGGTTACTCTTCAATTAATTTTTGCTCTTTCATTTGTGAAAATGGATAGTCTGTATTTTCTCCAGTTAGTTAAATAAACATCAAACACTTCTAAGCCCCAAATCTGAAAATGTCTAAATGTACAGTAATAGGTATGCTGCAAATATGTAGATGAGCTGCAGCTCAGAGCTAGGAAGAAAATTGCTTGATATATGGCACGCAGTTGTATAAAATTGGTTTTTTGCTTTAAACCAGTGACAGTCTTAATATTAACACAGACACTTTTTCCAATCACCTCTGCTAGTCCTGCTAAGGCCATTGTTACTAATAGACAGAGGACAGTCATGTTTAACAATAGGGATGTGAATAGTGTGGTTCCAGGCACTGTTTTTAAGTACCTGATGCTGCAAAACAAAATATCAATTAAAAAAAACCCAACACTCCCAAGCTGTACACACCTACCCAGAACAGATTATTACTTGTAGTACATGATGTTTCTTCAAGTTCAAGAATCCCTCAGAGCCCTTTTCTTTTATTCCATTACCCACATGTGCAGGCAAGAACCGTGCCAACTCAGGGCTATAAAGCAGCCTGCACAAAGTGGAAAATGATTAAACATACCGAACTGGATGCACTGCCCAATCAATAGGTCTTCTAGTATAACATAATCAGCCTGTCCATCACTCTGTCTTCTTACCTTCTTCTCACTCTCTGTTTTTCATATGAATTTCAGTTTATGAGAAGCACCTACTTGGAAAGCCAGAGGCTTAATCTCTATCTGAAACAATCCTACAGTAACCCATATTTATTTAGTATTGCAAGGACATCTCAAAAATCCCTGTTCAAGTTTCCCTAACCCCAACCAGCGTATTGCCTCCAAAGAGCCTGAAATAAGGTCGGATGTTGTTCACTGAAAATTCCCCAACATGCAATGTTGAACATTTCCAGGCTGTGAACACCCCAGCACTATAAAAACACGTGCCAGTGGACCAAATGGGCTACTAAAAACAAGCCAAAATGAAGATAAGAGAGCAGGCACAGGAAGAAGAGTTGTGTCACTGCAATTATTTTCAACCTGCCCCAGAGATTCACTTGACCACTGAAGGCAGAGAACACTAACAAAGATAACAACACCAAAAATGCATTTAGGATTATTTTGTGCAATTCGTGAGAATACATAAGAAGACCAAAGCTCGTCCTTAGGACTGGAAGGGATTAAGTCACACAGAAAGTATTTGGAAGGTTGGGAAATCAAAAAAGGAAAAAATAAGAAGTCTCAGATGCTTGTTTTCAGCTCCCCAGCCAAGAAGTACTACTTGAACGAAAAATAGTTGTATCCTGCACTGCAAATGACATAGCAAAATACAAATCTTCCAATGATTTGACATTTACAACACATGTGTTTCTGTCACAGAGCAGGTGGTTTCTTTGGAAGCGCCTTAACTTGATCTAAGGGATGGATTCTTCCCTTGTGGGAAAGCATGCAGCCTTGTTATGCAGGGACACTGCAGTTTAAGAGGAATGATTTCTGATTAAATACTTTTCATTTCACTGCCACCTTCCCAGGCCTGCCTGCGAAGCATGGCAAAACCATGGACAGCTGGGGCAAGGAGGACATCAGCATTGTGCAGAGAATTCAGGGCAAGAAGGTCTTAGCACCCACCCTACCTCTGGCACTGGGCTTTGAGCCCGGATCTCTTGGGTTCAGTGCTCTCATCCTTAGTGGGAGGGACAATGTGTTTTAAAACCTCATTGCACTGTGGCAGTGGCGATAAAGGCACTCCAAAGTTGGGAACATTAAACAAGCATTTACACCGTTCATTTGGTGAACATGGGAAGCAGGGTGCCAAGGGCAGCAATCAGCAAGTCCTCCTTAAAAAACTACCAAAATAACTACCTGATCTTTCCTGAAATTTTGAAACTGCTTTAGTGACAACATCAAACAGAGTTCAAATAGAAGAGATAGGCCTTCAAGATAGAAACAGCACAAGTGCTCTTCACCTCACACGAGTCTTGGTCAGCCCCTTCCTTTCAGAGCCCTGTCCCAACACGCTCAGTCCCCTCTAACCTCACCCCACAAGGTGTTAGGTTTCTCTTGCAGGTTGCCTTTGCATTTACTTCAGTTGGATTTCTGCAACTCCTTTTTTCACAGAATCAAATCTCACAAAACAGTGGATATAGTAGACTTAAGCCAACATCAGCAGAAGGACAAAGAAGAAAAGGTCAATCTCCAAATTCACCAAACATCTCAACTAACTGGAGATTCCTTGCTGAGCTTCACTTATTCCCAAATATCTTTTTTTCTGAATGCCTCTTCTTGCCCCCTCACCTTGTTCTTTACAAGCAGACAAAAGGTATGACCAGAGAGGGAGATGAATGCTTTAAGTTACAGGGCAGCACAGGAATAAAAACAAATGAGCATGAACTGAGGAGGCATACATTTAGTCTTGCAGCTGAAAGACTATTTCTAACCATAAAAACGGGGTTAAAGACTAAAAATAATTTAATTTTAAGAAAAATCCTGATCAGTTGATTAAATGGATTAAAAAATATGATAGAAGGGAGCACATCCCTGTGGCCCAAAGTACTTAAATCAGTCTTGTATTACTGTAAAATTTGTGAAACCTTCTTTAACTGTTTCTTTATGCCTTATTTTCTGTTTAGATTGTCTGTGAGATTTGATAAAGTGAGAAGCTAAAGGAAGAGAAAAAGAGATATAAGGTGCAGCAGCCAAACAGCATTGGATAGCAGATAATCTAGCACAGAGGGAGATAAAATGTATAGCCCACAGCCTATTCACGCTACACAATAAAAAGCAGATCTGATATACCTGCAAGCATGATCTTGCTTTACCCTGAACAATAGGGGAGAGGGAGATTAGGGCAATAAGCCCTTTGCACCATCTACGTTTTTCATTGGCAGCGGTACCTAAGTAATTAACTATTGAGCATCAGTTACATGCTGTGCCTCCTTCACATAAATCAACATGTCAGAAAGTGCTCATAATTTTGGGTCCTAATATTTTTCTGCCTTGCATGGGTTCTGGAATTTTAAAGCCTTATATTAAAATGTTGGAAATTGGAAAAATTAACCCCACACCCTTCATTCTGCAAATAATGCCTGTGATGCTTTATGTAGCACCTGAAACAAAAGAATAAAGCATACTCCTGCTAAACAAAGAACCATCATTTGCCCATTAGTCATTATAAACTACTGCAATGTTTGAAAAGTAGGTAAACACCTCGAGCTGTACTCGTTCTTAATGGCAGAAATGTATTCATTCACTGGCCAGTGTTAATTCAGCCCGAAGACTGTGATTGCAGTCTCTTTGCTGTAGTGCACATCTGAATGTTTCATTTAGCTCATTTACAATTTGCATACACCCAAAGTGCTTCAGGGCCACAGCAGAGAAGCACCAACATTGTTACAGACGGGGGTTTCCTCACTGACTGTGTGACGCAAATGTAACTTCCATGGAGAGAGAAAAAGTATACAAACTGGGGGGAGGGAAGGCCAGGAAAGGGCATTACTTGATTAAAATCTTTATGTCTGACATTCACCACAAGAGAAGTATTTTCTAGCTACCACCAATATCTCAGTATCAGAAGCACAGATTTTACCCAAGGTTCAGCACATGGCCCTAACCTTAAGCATCCAAACTCAATTACAGCTTTGCATCTAAATTAGCATACTGGGGTACTTCACACCAATGATGCCTCACTGTAAAGTTATTGTCCTAAGACTGCAGATAGAAAAATATCTGAGGTAGAGATGTTCTACATAAGTACTGCTATTCATATTAAATAAACAGGGTGAGGAACAAAACTTAAAGCCGTAACATAATCCTTATTTTTGAGACAGAATGAAGTATATTAGTCAAGTAGCCAAAAGCTTCCCTGGTGCAAGTTCCTGTAAATTCAATAACATCAGTCCTGTGAGTTAGCCTAAGGTTCCTCTGCAGGGGACCTTGGGTTTAGATTTTACCAGTTGTGTCAGGCTACATGAGAGTAAGGGTCTCTGCTTGAGGAAGGATGGAGTGACTGACAGAGCTCTCTCACTGCTCCTTGACCCCATTGCAGAGGGTAAATGAGACTGCAGGTACCCCAGGCAACAATCACCTCAGCTGTGGGGTACAAGGAGTCACATGTACCTAGTAAGTTGTTGGAGAAAGGACCATGTGTTATTCTTCCATCTTCTTATCTTGTCTCAAATCCCTTAATCTTTCTGTTTCAGTCCAGGGTCTCCAAACAGGGCTTCCTCAGACCTTTCTGCTTCACAGTTCAACTGGAGCAACACAGATGTGGGCTGCTGATAGCCTTTTCAGGAGCTGTATGTCAGGGACCTCTTTCTGCAGCCTTCCTGAGTCTTAGTGGTATCTCTCAAGAGCTTTTCAGACAGTCCTCAGCAAATACTAGAAGGAGGTGACACCGGGAGTGCATATCCTTTCCTTGGGATCAGTCCCCTCAACCCACCTGCATGAGGTTAATCTGCAGGTCAAAGCCTCCCAGCAATGATCTCCTATGATCCATTGCTCCCACCATTCTAATGATTTGGTGACTACATGTGCTTCTGGGAGCATACCCAACATGCTGTGCCTGTGTGCTGTCTCTTCAGCACTTGTGGTGGTTCACTCACCTGCTCCTTATCTGTCTTTAGTGGGGCTACCCATGTGTTTCCACCTTCTCAATTAGTGGGACTGTCAATTTTAACCAAAAGCTGTTATATTTATATTTATACTTAAATTCAATTTACAAAGAAGAAGATGAGTTGTTCAGTACCTATGATTCTGGGTTGCAGTAGACACGCTAATTTTAGAGCACATAATTTCCATTAACACATAAGAAAGGTATGTTTATTCACTTATGTGGTGTTTGACATATACTAGGAAGCCTGAACAGAATGATGGCTATAAAAGAAGAAAAAAATAGTTTCAACACCATCAAATGGGCTCAATAAATCCAGACAACTGCATTTTCCTTGCACCTACCTGGCCTGTTTCACTGTTACTACTAATTTACCTTGTCAGGTCCAAATGAACAAAAAGTGTTGGGATACATAGAAAAAAATTGCTGCCTACCATAAATGAATGAACCTTTTATTTATAGAAATCTAGAGAGACCTTAGCTTATTTTAAATATCTTTTTTTTTTTCTGGCTTGTTCTGCCATCATTCAACCTCATTTGAAGGAAGGAAATGGAACATATTGTTAATTGTAATCAGATTGACATCAGCTTGCTACAAATTCTTTCAGCAAATTACTATCCTCTAAAAAAAGTACAGAGAGAAAGGAAAGAAGGAAAGAACCTTCACCTCACATCAGTGAGGTGAAGATAGAAAAATGTATTAATACTTTTACTCTATCCATAGGAGCTAAACAGAGAGCAAGACTTGTCTGAAATAAAAGGTCATTTCATACCAGGATGTGAAACCCTTACAAATAGAAATAAAACTTCTATTTTCCATAACATTTAATGACGTATTTAGCTACAGCTGAAATGGTCACGTAACTTTCTACAAGGTGTGTAAAATCCACATTTGTTTGATGACCTATTCCCCTACTCGTTATTGATACCCAATATACAATTTTTTTTAAATTCATACTACAAACCAGAGATGTGCACAGTCAACTGAAGACATCACAAGCCAGTGCTAAAGTTTTCCTTTTTCTCCCTCAGTTTTCCATTTCTGTAGCCTTATCTCAGTCTAATTGTCCAAGACAAATGCTTGGTTGGAATGTTCTGAAATAGATTGAGAAAGAGAAGCAACAAAAAGAGGCCAAATATCAGAGCATTCTAATCCATGGGGTTTTTTGCTAAATCAGATGTGATTGATATGAAGTTGTAAAGTTTATCATCTACTCGGATTAGTCTTCAGGAGTCAGAAAGTAGCATTTTATGGCTCTGCCAAGACATAGATACATAACCTATTGGTAGATAATCACCTGAGAGCATAAAGTTCTTTTCCTATTGTGAGATGCAAGTGTTAAGGGTTAACTATGGCCACAGATCAGGCCAGAGAACTCATAAGAAATCAGAGAATAAGCTCAAATGCATATTCCCAATAGGTCTTCAACTTTAACTTCATGAGTGTTGGAATTAATGCTAAAGTATCAAAATGTGCCTTTAAGACACATTCTATGAAAAACAATTTGTGGAGATTCATTGCTAGACTCTGATGGAGCTCTCCCAGCTGTTGGTCAGTGATGCAGGCAGAGGACAGGGCTGGGACCATACCTTTCCACCCTCTTACTGTCCAGACAGTTTAACATGTCTGTATTCCCAGGAGCACAGGAACTGACATTCCTGTCACACTTTAGCACATCAGGGGAGTAAGAGAATAAGATTTTGCACTCCCCTGCCATTTTGTTCACTTGGGGGTCCGTAGGGAACTGAGGACCACTAAATCTTATCAGAAAAAGGCCAGAAAATAGTGAGCATGCTTCAGCCCTCCTGCCGAGATGTCTGGAGCTGCTAAAAGTAGATTACATGAAAACAAGACAGGAACAAGATGCCGGGCATTAGACCATGAAAGGATGTCACTTCTCAGCAGAGGTAGTTGCCAGTAGGACATTCAGAGATGATGCTGAAATATACTCTGCAAAGGAGGAAGGGAGTCAGGAAGAAAAATTTCTGTCAGAACCAGCTATAAAGACCTTAACTGGAGACTTCTGTGAGTATTCAAGAAGATTGCTCATCTAAAGATGTAAAACAGCTGCCAGGATCAAGCTTAAGCCTTACAGTAGCAATGGTAGGATGCAGCTTCTTCTTCCCAAAAGAGGATGGATAGATTGAGAGAAAGAGATCAGCAGCTGCTGTGAAACAGCTAACAAGATCCACTGTTCAACTATGCTCAGAGACAGAAAAATAGAGAAAAATATGTTGTTAAAAAATTCTGAATTCTAATACCAAGATGTTGGATGTTCACCAGTTGCAATGGTGCAGTGCTTAGCAGTGAGGCAGCAGCCTCTGGTGATAGTCAAGGTTGTCACCCTTTCTGCAGAATAACTTCTGCTCAGACATGACAGAAATTTCAGTCCTTTCTGTGATCTTGTGTTGCAGGTAACCCTTCAGCTCCTGAAAATCTGTTTCTGTAAATCACAGAGAACATGTCACAGCTAAAAGAAAACACAGACTGTTCTCATTTAACTATCTGATAATTGAGGATTTACTGTTTTCACATCTGACCTACCTTAAACATGGCCGTAGGGCCATTTCTCTTATTTAGAGCTTCTTTCTCCCACAAAAACTTCTCTCTCCCACTCACACGGTCTCTTGCAGGTTATTAAGTAGCCACCAGCTTCTGCAAATACCACTGAGATCAGTGTCAGATGACTGGTGTGCAGGGAGGACCGCTTACCTGCTAATCAAGTGCTGCCCAAGTCCTGTCATTTTCATTAGCCGAGTTGTGGTGTCTGTTTATCACGCATGAAGTTTTCCCCAGCAAAGGAGTTCTTTCACCTGGAGACAACCCTTTGATTTACCTTGGTTTAACCCAATATTTTCTACACTCATAGGAGCCAAGAGGCTGCAGCTCTGGTCTGGAATTGGCAGGAACCTGAAGCTGTTGTGCAGAGACAAATCCCATTACTCAGCTGTCAAGCAGTAGCACGTTTCTAGCAAAGGACATACCTTTTAGCGGGGGCTGTGGGAAAGTTAGAGGTGCCAGAATTACAGGGGAGTGAAGTCTGCTGCTAACAGGCTCACTTGATCTCTGTATTGCTAAAAGACTTGATTATATGGGCCTCATGATACTTTGTAATCTCCTTCAGGCCCAGAGCCTCAGTGCACATTAGGGCATATCATGATGCTATCCTGTGTCTGAGATGGGAATTTGATTCTAATTGCTTTTGGTTAGTAAAACTTGCAAAAGTAGGAAGCGGATTTCCATGTGTTTTGGCCCCACTATCTTACTAGCAATTCAGGCTTATTGTACAAGTTTTTATTTTGTTTGACAGGATCAGCTACCAGATCAGACCTTCTGGTTTCTGTGTTTGTATCATAACAAGTTAACATTGTTACAAACCTCAGGCCCAATTAGCCATCAGTTGCACTTGGCAGCGAAATCCAAAAGAATGTATTAAAATTTCAATTATATGCACAGCCTAGTTAGCATTAGTGTACTGCAACTCGAGTCATGTATACTTGCCCTTCTGGTGTCTGAGCCAAATCATATTCTGGACACAAAATACAGGCAGTGTGTTACCTCAAGAAGAGATCTCTGGGTCCCAGATAGGACTTTCAAACCACTTGAATAGGGATTCCTGAATGCTTAAACAGCTGAAGAAAGAGTGAAATACCATATAATCAAAGAAATTCGAGCTACAGAACCTTTTTTCTTTCCCCTCTCCCCTTTCCCCTCCTTTCCTTTCCTTTCCTTTCCTTTCCTTTCCTTTCCTTTCCTTTCCTTTCCTTTCCTTTCCTTTCCTTTCCTTTCCTTTCCTTTCCTTTCCTTTCCTTTCCTTTCCTTTCCTTTCCTTTCCTTTCCTTTCCTTTCCTTTCCTCTCCTCTCCTCTCCTCTCCTCTCCTCTCCTCTCCTCTCCTCTCCTCTCCTCTCCTCTCCTCTCCTCTCCTCTCCTCTCCTCTCCTCTCCTCTCCTCTCCTCTCCTCTCCTCTCCTCTCCTCTCCTCTCCTCTCCTCTCCTCTCCTCTCCTCTCCTCTCCTCTCCTCTCCTCTCCTCTCCTCTCCTCTCCTCTCCTCTCCCCTCCTCTGTATTACTGGTTATTCAGTGCCAGGTTTCAATGGAAGGCATGGAAACCTATGCTGGCAGCTATCCAGCTATAGTATACCCTGAGAAAAAATAAAAACTGGACTGCAGTCTCTCAAATTGAAACAAATTGGTGGGCCATGCTCAAATCACCAAAAGTGTGTGATACATACCACCACTAATGGATTCTTAATAAGTGATCACAGCTGCTAGACTCTCTAGTGCCCATCCCTAAAGGCTAGGTGGACCTGTACCTCTTGCCTTGCAGAGAAATCATAGCAGAGCTGGGGAACCCAGCTACCTGGACCCAAGCAGCTCAGTGTCTGTCCAACCTCCCAGGGTACCTCAGAATCCCAAATGTGGATGTCTGTGAGACTGGTCAGAGAATAACCTTTCTGTACTCATGTCTTGAAAGCAGGACCCGCACTCCAGCCAAGTACTACTTCAGAGCCTGTCTCACCATTAATCCTCAATGGCCTTCCTTTGAGAGGTATATTCTATATCATTGAATCGTCACCATCCTGTGTGTATCTCTCTAGTTGGAAAAATATCTATTAGTTTTCTGTTATCTTCATCCCAGAGGTGCCCCCTCCCCTGGCAGTACTCATCCACGGGGATGTGAAATTCTGTGCTGTCCTCACCTCTGAGCCTTCTCTGGTTCCTGTGTTATTCTGTATTCAACCTTTTCATTGATATTTATCTGGTTTAAAACAGTATTCAGGATAACCAAATAATTTTCAAATCTTCCCATTAGCTAATCTGAAATTTAACCCCAAAGAAATCTGAGAGTATTAGGACACTTTTACTGCATCTCAAGGACTGCCATCTCTCCGATGTTCTTTCTAGCTTTTTTCTTGATTTCTCAAAAGACCCTCCATTCAAGTGACCCCACCAGAATCTTTCTGTCATTTTCTCTTTACTATATTGCTTGAAGTCCCATCCTGAGATAGGAAATCAGTACAATGCATGCTGTTCTCCCCCAGATCCTAAGACATTTCCCCTCCTAATGAACTGATACTATAAATGGTTGAGAAAGGAAAAAGGTAGGAGAGCAAGTCAAGAGACAGAGAAGTGAACTGATTTTCTCTATGTTGGGAGTCATATTGTTTGTTTGACACACCCAAGAGTCCAATGTAACAGTGCCTGGCACAGATAAGTGTCTTCAAAATGAATGTAGCATAGCCTAAGACAACAGAAAATCTGTCGTTTATAATGGAAGAGACATAAAACTAGCAAAAATCTATTTCAAATAGCCCCACAGAGTGCAAGACAGACTGAGAGAACCTGCATGGATATATAAGGGATAAACTCCATTCCAACCAACCCTGGTAATTCCACAAAATTGTGATGAATAACTTCTTCATTAAGAACAGAATTTAGCAAATATAAGCTAAATCTATAGTGGCAGAAGGGAGAGGAGGACTTGACCAGGTTTCTGAGCAGACAGAAATACAATTTCTGAACTGAAATCTAGTCTCTGGGGTTTTTTAATTAATTCCTTCTTCTATCCTACCAAACAATAAACTGAAAATAGCTCAGATTATACTCTAGGGCGGTTGTTTACATGCATATTTACCAATTCTCCAGTGAGCAGATTTCTGAAGCAGATCACTCAGTGCTTAATTTTCTCAGCAAAAGAATCATAGAAATCTATCTACAGTAAAAGCATCCATTCTCTTCAGGGATAAGAGATAAGGCTTATATAGACAAACCAGGAGCAAAATCTGAAAATATGTAAAATAGTCATAATTTCTATTGTTTTTAAACTGCCTGGAAGCATCTCCTGGGAATGTTTCTCTATATATTATCTCTGTAATCATAGTATTCTCAATTGAAAATACTACTGCTCTATTGCTGTGCATTTGTATTGTAAATGCATGAAAGTATAGGACTGGTAAATGGGTTTCTAGCAGAGATGAAATGACAAATTTCACACCAGGTTCTGGAAGGTAGGACTCTTGACACTAGCCTTCTCAAGGTAGGACTCTTGACACTAGCCTTCTTCAATGAGATTTCTTCCATTTCTGACTCCTGTCATTGGCAGCACTGAGCTGGTGCTTGGTGCTGTTCTCCCACGAGGACCAATTTACTTGAATGTCACTGAACACTGAAGGGAGTAAGATTTGGAATGGCTGAGATCCATTTTTAGAATAAATTTACTGACAATAGCCTTTTTGTGAAAAAGGAATTGGGGGGAGGGGGTGGGAGAAGGGGGGAAGACATTTAGGAACCTGAAGATTTAGGAACAGTTATCTGCAGTTACAGGCAACCAGATACTCCATCTTCTAAGTGCAAATTTTTATCCGCTTCGCTTATAGGCAGGCTGTTCCAGAATCATTTGTTCCATCATTAGAAGTCATCTAATTTCCAGAATAAAATATAATCATTATCAGTTCTGTTCCCTTTCTTCTTAAGCCACTGCTTTTCTTTAGAGGAAATCACTCCCCCTTCCCCCTTCCTGTAATGTTTAAAATGGCAACTGTATCCTCAGTCTTTCATTTCTTGGACTGGTCTAGACCAGCTTAGCTTCTGAGTTTGTTTTCTAAGATACCTTTTAAGTCTCAGAAAAAGCCTTTCACGCGTGTCTCTTTGAGACTGAATCCCTCTCTTGAAAACAGCTGAGTAGCAATCCCAGAGAAGCATCACTGCCCTTTCCCCAGCACACCAGTACTTCCCTCTCATGCTGAAATGCCTCACACCATAGTTTACTGGAGTTGCTTAGAAAACAGATCTTTAGCATATGTATTCAGTGAGTAAATGAAAGGTTTCGAGCTATCAGACATAATTTGGGATATCTCTTTGAGGTGAAAGGAGTACATTTCAGTTTTAAGTGTTAGCTTTATTGTACTTGCTGTGTAAAACAAGTGCCATTTTAAAGGGATGTCTTGTAATTATAGGTTCTTTCAGATTCTCTGGAGGCACCAGGCATGGATTGCTGGAACTGTGCAAGCACAGACAAGTCTTAGCACAAAAGAGCTTCTATTCTCAGTAAACTTAATCCTACTCTATATTCAGCATGATTTTATTCACACATCCACATGCCTACTTCAAAAAATAATAGCAGATTTTTGGAAAAGGTATGAAATATAAATACAAGCACAGCTGATATCTGCAGTAAATACATCCATATATTTAGAAAAGTCCTCTTACGTAGTCCATTCCTAGATGACAAAGTGAGTCAGAGATTATCCAAAGCTCCCAGACTTAAGAGGCTCCAAGGAAGACTGGAAAAATAAGAAAAAGGGAGAATCACACTGGCAATAAAGGACTTAAAAGATTGCTTTTAGTGTGTTACCAATTCACACAGTTAAATGTCCTATTATTCAATATTAGCAAACCAAAAGATCTTTCCAAGTTTGTCTCATTAAGATTGATAAAAATTCATTTCTAGGCATAGAAGCCAAGTACTTCCTGCCATAATGTTCTCCATGTTGAAACAAAGCTTTGTCAAGTGCATTCAGAGAGGGCAGCTGGAGATGTGTAAAGATTGCCTGAAGTCAAACCATAAAAAAGGATGAAAAATGGGGCTGCTGCTGGGACATGGGAGCAAAGCATTTATGATAGAGAAAAAGTAGGGGGGAAAATGCTTCACAGTGGCCTAATTACACTAGAAATAACACTTATTCAGCAAGTTGGAGAAAAGAGCCCAAGGGAAATGGAGAAAAGGATAGCCCTTAAGTCAGTCTGATATTTGTTTTCCTGCATGTGGAAAACCACTCCTCATGAAAAATGGGTTCTGCCATCATACGAAAACTCATCATCAAAATAAATGCCTCACAGAAGCTGTTGGATGTTATCATTGACAGCAGTGGAGAACCATTACTAATACTGAAACTTCATGAAGTTAAAATATATACCAACATATCAAACATATAAGCATGTATCGTTCTAATGGGAAAAGTCTACAGATAGCAAGTATATTCCAGCACCTATACAGTGCATTTATAGCTATTGTTTCCCACAAGAATGCATTTTAGCAGTATACAAACTATCAGCTGTCACTGAATTATATTGCAAAGATGATCTGTAACCCTGAAAAGCGTGACTGGTTTTATTCTATAGCAATAGTTTATAATCCACAAGACAGTAAAGATAGCTAATCCTTTTCACACTATGCGGATGACCAGCTTCCCAAGTAGGAGACTCACAATGAAAAATTATTAAGAATTTATTATTATTTTCATGCAGATACTGAATGACTAATTTCTATCATATTATTCTGTAGTTGCAGAAGGGAGTGTTTCTGCACCTGTTTCTCTTTCCCCAAATCTAATCATCAGTAAAATTGTGCTCAGCCAGCTGTTACATTTCAGATCAGTTAGTATATTTCATGCATTTAACGACTGACAAAATATGAAGTCATATAGCCACAATAAAATCATAGAATCATGATGCCACAATAACACTGAGAAGTGATTGCCAAGTTTGCAAAGCTTCACATAGCCTTGGATTTTGTTGTAACACCTAACTAGATTCAAGACAATGTTGGATGTTTATATGCAAACTAGAGTATCCAGTTAATGTCATAAAGTTAGGAAAAGTTTGGGAAAATGTGGGCTGTTTCCAGAGATCCTTTTGAGACCTTAAACTGGATTCTAATTTATATAAAACTGATTAGCTTATGGTGTCTCCTGCGGCATTATTCGCAGAGGATATAGCAACTTAGTGTTTTAAGAAAAGAATGCTCTTTAATTCATTAGTCAAAAATCCTTGCATTCTGTTGATACACCTGTATCAAACCAAGTGCCTTGTGTCTGAATGAAACATAATTTGTGTTTTGGCTACACACATATTTGAAGGCATCAACAAACAAAATAAAACATTGCCAGTAGCTCAAGTCCTACCACAACAGCTCTGTCAGTATGCCTAATGCAGCGGCAATTATTCATTCACATCTTTATAGCCTGAGCATGGAAAATTGACAGTAAAGGCTTTATACACTACTTACCCCATACATTTTCTGACAATGGTGGATTTAAAGCATGTACATACACATACATGTCTGCGCACATACATAGCTGTTCATATACATTCACATTCGCTCCATGAAAGGCACCCACATGGTTTGATAAATACAGGCAGAGGAACACCTAGGTAAACTAAATATGAGGAGCCAGTAGCATTACTGTTTGTTGTCACCCAGAATTTTGATTCCATATTTTTTTGTCAAGATTCCTTAGACATTTTTGAAAATATAGCTAAGGAAAAAAATCTGAGTTTACTCATAACAAAAAAATAGCTATTTTTTTTCATTAAGGAGCCCTTAACCTGCATACTTTGTAGCTGGGACCTGAAATCATAGAATAGAATCACAGAATCATAGAATCACAAACTGACTTGGGTTGGATGGCACCTCAAATATCATCTAGTTCCATGCCCTCCCCCTGCCATGGGCAGGTACACTCTCCACTAGCCCAGGCTGCCCAAAGCCCCATCCAACCTGGTTTTGAACACTGCCAGGGAGGAGGCAGCCACATGTTCTCTGGGCAACCTGCTCCCATCACTCACCACCTTCAGAGGGATGAATTTTTTCCCTACATACAATATAAATCTACTCTCTTTCAGTTTAAAGCCATTACGCCTTGTTCTATCACTACACACCCTTGTAAACAGTCCCTCTCCAGTTTTCCTGTAGGCCCCTTTAAGTATGGCAAGATGACAATAAGGTCTCCCCAGAGCCTTCTCTTCTCCCAGCTGAAGAAACCCAATTCTCTTGACTTGTCTTCATAGGAGAGGTGCTCCAAGGAGCCTTCCAGAGTCTCAGGAATTATTGCGAAAACATTTTTATAAACATTAAAATCTGAACACTTCAAAAGCATCTGCAAGAAAAAAAGTCATACCTAGTTAACATAGGCATACTAGTTTGGCAACTATATCTCACATAGATTCAATCTCATTTAAGTGTTTCTGATCACAGAGTTTCAAGTCTGAACAGGACTTCCTTCCTAACTCTTACTGTTAGATGAAGCTTGCTCTAGTGTCTGGCTTCCCAAGAGAGAACATGGAACTGCTCTTTCCTGTTCAGTACTGATCCACCAAGAGGAGCCAATGGCCATACCAGAAACATATTAGATGAAGATTGTACAGATGGGCAAAAGCAGAGGTGAAGAGAAGCCATGGCAGCAGCTTGTTAGAAGAATGAGGTGGGAAAAAAGACAAGAAATTGCATGAGGAAAAAGAGTGGATATCAGAAAGATACTCAGAGGTGCCCAAGCCAGCAGGCCTTTTGCCAGTGAAGCACCATTTCCTAAAATGCACTAAACTGAGCTGGCAGGGCAACATCTCTGTGTTCCTATACTACCAGAAATTAAATATAAACTTTGAAGGTAACAAGTGTCCTCATCTTCTTCCCTTTTCTGCTCGGCAGACATTCCTAGCTGCCTGGAATTCCCAAGCACTCTGTTAGCATCTGTGTGCTTACTGTGGAGTTACTGGTCCAGTCCCTGCAGATTACCCCAGCTGTGGGGGGGGAGGAGAAGCACAGTTCCATATGACCCTGTTTTTCAATTAGGGAATGATATTTAAAATATTCATTAAGATATATTGTTGCAGTCCCTGCAGCACTTTTACATTATTTAATGCTGTGGTCATAGATAGTTCTGGGTAACTCCAGGAATAGAACTGTCACCCCCTCACAAAAAATGCGTTGTTTGATATTTTTATTAGCTCCAGCCTTTGTTCGGTAAGATGACAGCCAGTTGCCTACATTGGCATGACTGGTAGGAAAGTAGGTAGCAAGCACAGCTGACAGCATCTTGTAAGTCTGTGATGCTAAATCAGCATCACTGCCACGTGCCTCTTCAATGAGGACAGGTTGTGGAGGTAGAGTCGTGACAGTATGTTCCAAGGTGTCCCTGAGGTTCTTCCAGCTTGCTCTGTCAATGTTTCATCTCGGGTTATTAGTGTTTATAGAAGCATATCCTTAAAATAGCTGCATGGTGTTAATGGAAGCAAAAATAGCGGTTCTTGTGCTTAACTTCTTCATACTGGGCAAAAATAGGGATAAATTGGGTATGTACAGAAATCATAATAGCATAACCCAGTTTAAGGGCGACTTTCAAATCTCCTTCAGGTCTTAAAGAGCACTGAGATTAAGATAAAATCAGACCAGGACACATTCTTTCCCACTCTACAGAAAGTCCTTCTCCCTTTAACAGAAGCAAGATTCAGAGTGGCTTTCACTTAGAGACTGCTAAAGTCTATTCAGTAAGTCTTCCACTCACAAGTGGAGTGACCATGACATTATCCAACTTCTGCAAAACACATTACTTCATAAAAATCATTCAGATGTACATTGGCATTTATAAAATAACCACTCATATTCTAGCACAAACAGACATGAGTTTCTGAAGGGTAACATGCAAACCAGGGATCTTTATAGATATCAGATGTTAAAAATTGTACTTACCTATGGAATATGGAGAGGGGAGCATGAGGGGAATTGTGTTTACTTTTCTCATAGCATTTCTTAAATAGCCAAAGCAGTCTCTGAATCTGTTCCAGGAATGGTGGATCAATTACCATCTGCCACCAAAACTGAGAAACTATTAGTTGCTATTCTCTAGACAGTGAAATTAACTGTTGATCATATTTCACTGAGAAATCCACTTCATTTCTTTTTTTTTTCCCCCAGATTAGCTATAGATCTGTAAGCATCTTCTGTGATTATTGTCAGATGAGCCACAGACAATATTTGAAGTAACATACTGCATGTTCTAGGACAAGACAAGGAAACACGGACTATTACAACAGTATACCCAGATTCGAACCTCACTTGACACCGGAGTCGGTCTCAATCACATCAGTGAGGGATAAGGCAAGCTCTGTAGGAAGAAAAAGAAAATGAATTACTTTATCATGCTATGGCACAATAAAAGTCATCTTAAAATCTGATAATCTGAAACACTCTATCACCATGTTTTTGGGAATCATATTTTTCCCATAGTAAATTATTATTTGTATACCGTGACTATACAATATTCTTTTTAAATAGGCTTGTTTATTATTTTCAATATTTAGAAGTTTCTTATACCTGTTGTTTCAGGAAGGAAACAATGGTGACAGAATGGGGAGCATTTTCCTTATTGTTTCTTTTAAAATTTACAGTTCCTTCAGACAAAACTGTATGTAAGTTTTGCAGATTTCTGATTTGCTAATGAAAAAAATAATATTTCATGTAAACTGCAGAAGATAACACTTGTATATCAGGCAAATAAATAAATCTTACAGTTATTAATTATTTTTCAACCTTACACAAGAGAATGTGATTAGGCTGACTGCAACTGACAGGAAGCTGCTAAATCCCTTTGGGGAGCTTTTGGGGAAGACCCACAACACTTAGACCAGAGAGGTTTCTCTGCTTTAGCTCATTTACATAGGACTTACTACTGAAAAAATGTCAGGAAAAACACTGAACAAACAGCTAAAGTGGAATTCACCTCTCTTCCCACTCTGTCAAAACATCTCTCAAGCTCATAGCCTTAAAATGTTTTGTCAAGATTATCTATAGCAAAGCTATTTGCTATTGATGAGTAAAAGGTATGAGGTTAGATCAAGATGATGCAGAAGAGAGCTGGTAATGGATCTGAAGACAGCAGTGATTTCTTCCTGCTCAAGTGGCTTCTTTGCTCCAAGAGCCCCAAATTAATTAATGGGGGGGGGAGAGGGACCCTTTGAAAGCCAAATGTCTTCATGCAATCCATCTCAGAATTTGCATGTTTTGTTGTTTCATTTGAAAACTACTATGGAGGACTTAGTGAAGTTCTGGGAAATATGAAAATGCACCAGTCTGAAAAATCTCCGCTGTTTCTGGACAAACCTGAATTCACTGTGTTGTTTGGGGTTTTTTTCAAAATTAAGATTTCAAAGACCTGATTTTTAGGAGCAGTTAACAATTTTGTGCTGAAAAATAGGCAGATGGGTAGTCAGGTAGAGACCAATTCAAATATGTATTCCTACAATGGACTGTTTTCTTGACACCCGTAGCTGAGAATGAAAATCCATAATGAAGTACCAGAAAACTCATATGAATTAAATAAATAGACACCTATTGATTGTGAGATTTGCAGTTTGAGAACATTAGAAAAGCTGTGAGAGATACATAATCCAAAGTAATACTGTCAGTTCACTAAAGAACCAACAATACCAGGTATTACAGATTGCAGAGATTTATTCTCACCTCCACATTGATTTTAAAACTAATATTGCTGTAAATTCATGTGATGACAACACCTAAACCTCAGGACATCTCATTTTTTCTGTCATCCCTGGTGTGTTCACATATTTAATCCAATTCCAGTATGGAAGAACTTAAAAGATACTTAAAAGTTCTTTCCTTATTCAACTCAGTGGTACAACTAGAGTAACGTGGTGGAATTCACTTAGTGCTTTTCCTCAGGGTGCCTTAGAAAGAGCATCATCTTCCTGCCAGTGCTTCCTGTCACAAAGCCAATCCCAGGGTGGGTTTATAGCAGTGGGAAGAGACTCAGCGGAGTTCTCCTTTCCCACAAACACTGAGATTCTCTGATGCTCTCTGTAGCACAGTTAATGCTCCTGAAATGTGTCCTGTATGTAAGGATGTGTTCACAGTCCAGAAGGTCCCTACTTTACAGTATACCCACTAGTAATTGATGGTGAATACTGGAAGGCAGGATTTTCTGCAAGTGTAGCAGTCACTGGCCACAGGGAAAGCTTATGCAAAAATTCTGGTTCATAAATATGAATACACCCGAGTGAGGAAAAACTGATCTTTTATTGAGTTTATCCTTCGAGGCATGTTATCTTGCATTCTGATATTGCAGAGGAGCACAGCAGTAGTGTAAGAGGTGTTCTGCATGGCCAGATACTGTAGTCCTTACTCAGATTTTACTCAGGAAAAACCACCTTTGACTCAAGTGAAAATTTGCTTGACTAGGGACTGAACAGAGTGTTTTGAATCTTACCAGGATTGATTGATGCTAATGTTGGGCAACAATTCTCACTGCTAATTTGCCTGCCTCATTGACCTTCTCCTGGGCTCAGGATCTGCTTTTCCTTTGCGTTACTCATAGCTTATATTGCTAGTTCAGACGACTTCACTTTGTGTTTTTTATTTCCAGCAAATATTTTGCAGCTATTGTTCTGCTGCTGGTAGATGTTCATGGAACCTGATATGGGGAACTTGAACCTTAGCCCAGATTTAATTACCACTGTTAAACATGTTCTCACTATGGTGCTCAGAAGGAATTTTGCTGACCCTCTTTTAATGAAGCATAAATTTGTTTAATCTGATGTTTTTACAATGCAAAAATATAAGGGTTTGATTCACAACTCTTAAGACCAAATGCTTCTCCAGTAAAATAGGAGTAGCACCCATTTACAACTATCATAAGGTCAATTATAAATGCTTATTATGACCTACAATAGTCATATGAGAAAATCACTAAATGTGTGTGCTGTAACATCACTTTGTTTCATAGTTTTAATACTGCCTTAAAGAAAGATATCCTGAATAATAATTAGTACCAAATTATGCCATAGCCTATTAATGTGCAGCAAATCTAGCTAGGTTATCACTCGTATGTCTTATGAGCCATACCTAGCCATGGTTTATCCTCTATTCATGCTGCAGGGTACGAAATTCCTGGGTGCCAACCTGCCTATGGCAACCTAGAATTCTCCAGGGCAGGCTCGCAAAATCTTCACCTACTCTCTGGGACAGGTAACTAATAAGTGATGTTTTGTGAAGTTATGCTTTCTTTCTAACTTTCTGATGTCCATAAAAATGTTTCATTTCTTCACGTCAGTCTGCAGTCTCTCATCGTTCAGTTGTGCTATGTTTTCCAAACTAGGGGAATAACAGCAGATCTCTTTATTGTAGTACTCTAGATGCTTGCCTCAGCCAAGCCTGCAATAATTGTTATTAGCATGTATAAAAAAATGGAAATTGTTTAGGAAGCTGCAACATTCACAGCTGCCTACTACCAGTTCATTTTTTTTTTCTGATGGAGTAATTCATATAATACAGATGCATTGCACTTCATTCTTGATGCCACAGATATTTGGGTGGTTTGCTCATCTTTCTTTATTGCTGGTATGTATATATTCTCTCTCCTTTATCAGGTTTACATTAATCCTGGTTCTCCTGAAGTAAGGATTTTTCCAATGCTATAGGTACAGGCATGTTGAAAGGATGGAGAAGTTATGATTGCTCCAATGACATTCTTATGCAGCACACAGTATAAGTTTAAGTAATGATTAATTTTTCTATATTTTGCTTAGATTCACTTCTACTTTTCTCCAGATTATACTCTTTGTTCTTTGTTTGACTTTATTTCAAGTGGTAGGTATGAAGAACAAATGTTATTCGCTGATCCTATAGTTTTCAATGTTATATGAAATATTGAAATACATTTCAAAGTAAGAAATTAATTAGACTTAAAAAATAAAGACAGGCTAAGCTTTAGATTGCATTCTTGCAGTCTTTATTTTCTTTGAATAATGTGAGTGAATTTTCATCTTAATAGTGCTGCTAGTGCAGGAAAGACATAAGTGAGATCCTTTTGGTATTTTTTGGCACAGTCTACACTCTGTGAAGTGAAAATAACCCAGCAACCTTGGAGAATTGGTTTGAATTCCCATCTTTCAGTCCCCTGGGGCTCTGCACATGCACTCAACTCTTACCTGTGTTTAGATGATCTTGATGCAAAAATAGCTTTGCTCTGCTGCTCGTCCTTGTTAAATTAGATGACGAGTGAAATGGAATATAATCATGGCATATAAAATTGATTTTCAAACTGTTTGACCCTGGTTCCAATTTGGTCGAATATTTGAAAGTTTTTTCAAAACAGAACAAATTCACCCAAGCACAGTGTAATCACTGAGTTTGATCTTATGTGGTGTTTTTAAATGGAAGCCCCCAGGGAAGTTCAGAGTCGTGGGATGACATTTAGTAGCCTTTCTGTAGGGGTCTCTAAAGAAAAAAATAAAAAATCTCTTTTCCTACCATCACTGTCCACTTGTAGTTCTTAATTTCAAAAGAAAATAAACCTACTGTTGTGGAGGACAATACCACAGTTTATCTCCAAGTATACCAAAGCTTAAATTGCACAAATCCAGGATTTTAGCTCCTGGATGTTTATCCATTTCATTAAAAAAAAAAAAAAATCATTGAAAGATAATTTTCTTTTCCCTCCCTGCTTTTTAAATGTTCATGAGGACCTAATTTTTTGGACAGATTTTAGTATTTCCTGAAAGCTTGCTTGTTTGTTTCCTGTTGATTAACTCAAATCTTAATCACACTGATCATCATATCTAGACTTTAAAAAATTATCTGGAAATGTGCTTTCCAATTATATTGAAAAATATCAGCTTGCTGAAGGAACTAATAAATCCCAACACTTGTTTGTGAAAATGGAAGACAGTGAGTATGCCAACTGTCAGCACTTACAAAATGAGCATAGATTCTACTTTATCCAGCCTGATGCACCTGAACATTAAAAAAACTAATGAGAAAGCAACACAAATTTCAGTAAAAGAGTTAAAAAAAACAGGTCTAAATTCACCCAGAATGTTAAAGTAGTTCAGCTGTAAGGCAAAAAAAGACAAAAAAATGTGACCTCTATTTATGTATGCCACATCTCAGGGCACAAGCTGAATTTTTTGGAAATTCTTCAGTAATGAAGCTGCTTCCTCACTCTGTCTGGTTCTTTGGGGCGCTACATCTGCAGGGCAGGTGGAAGCAGAGGTCTCCTGGGTCCCCTCTGAAGAATCACATTGTGTATTGCTTTTCACATGAATAGTGGAAGCATCATTTTAGATGAATACCTGCTGCCTGATTGGGTCTCCACTCTTGCAGAGAGCTCCCTCATTGACTTTCTCACTCTGAACATCACAGAAGAGTTAATGCTGAGGTGCTGGACTGCTAACAGGAGTTTGGAGGACTGCAGTCCTGTTCCCTCTCCTTCCCCATACACCTACAAAAGAGGCAACAAAACAGTCTTACACTGAAAAGCCAGTTCAGCTGAGGGAACAGGATAAAATAGACTTGACTAAACTAATAAATCATGACATTAAGTTGGGAGGAAGGTTGTATGAAATGATGGCACAACATGCTGAGCTGTGGGGATCTTGCTAGAGGTGAACTCATTTATACTCTTGCAGAGTAGAAGGCTTCCCAGTTAACAAGTCCTAAAATAGTGTGTTGCAGTGTATAAAACAAGGTAGGGCTCGAAATAATTAGCCAAAGATGACAGATGGCAATTCCTTTTTCTTTTTTTTCCTTCTCTACTTTCGTGTGTAATATCAAGTTGATCAAAGAGCTGAGGATCATTTGTTATTGTAGGAAAACTAAAAATATCTTGAAATATTCAGGCAAAATATGTTCATTCAGGTAACAGCCAGTAGCTCTCATTGTTCCTGTTCAAAACCTCATACTTGAGTCTGTGTGTAGTGATAGTTTTCCTCAGAATCTTAATTATATATACACAGATAAGTATTTGAGCATTTCCAGAATAAAGGGTTATCATTATATCATTGTATTTATTTTTTTGTTTGTGCTAACAAACCAGTGATCTATTCTACTGCCAAAAAGTCCCTTGAGCTCACCTCCATGGCTTGTTGCTTTAGCAACGTCATACAGCCCTGAGGGATGTGGGGACTAAATGGTAAAGAACAGAGACTGCAGTAGAACTGACTGCACCGATGGCTACTGAAAATGTCTGAGGGATCTGTGCTGTGTCTTACTCTAAGCAGGACCACCATTATCTCACAGACTCTTTAGTAATAGAGCAAGCATTGGCTTTTTTTTTTTTAAAGCAAGCACCTGTGGATTTAAGTTAGAGATACAACAGGAGCTTCTGTCCTGTAGAACTTCTATGACAAAAGAGGATCAGAATGCAACTGTGACCAGATATAATTAAAAAGATAAATCAGTAATTTACTTAAAGAAGGTAATATACACTGTTATAAAGTAAAAAGAAGTGACTTCTGCAATTCCTCCTTCCCCTGGTCCCAGTAGCAATTCTTTCTGACTGGTCCTGGAGCCAAAAGAGTATATTTAATTTTTTCAGCTGCTTAGCATAACCATTCTGATGGGAAACACTAAGACATCCCACTAAAATGAGTCCCGTGAGCCAGGCAAAGATGAATTTCAAATCAGAGGAAGGAGAAAAGGATTGGGAAAGGAAGGAAGTAGCTAAGGTGAGAACAGAGATTATAACCTCTGTCCATCAACCTATGTCTGGATGTTTTTTACCAAATGAAACAGGAATTAAATTCTTTCCCTAATACTTAAGGACATTTCTATAATGCTCCCCCTACCACCCCTCCAACCTCAGTCCTTTAATAGAAAGAGTAAGATAAATTTCAGCTTGCTTCTGTGCAGTGGGATTCACATGTTCTCATTACGTACCCTATTACAAATAAACAACACAATTCAGGAGGAACCACATTCCTGTTCCAGCACAGCTTGATCCAGATGAATCAGGAAGGTAAACAGACAAAAGCAAAAGCAAGAAAGGTTTAATAACACAATTAAAATATAACTTTATAAGCTTGTGAGCTGATGTGGCAGGCTGCTTTCAGTAATTTCCAGAGGGAGTGCTTATCCGTGACTACAAACCAAAGCAATCTAGAAGCTGGCCACTCAAAGCCGTAAGGAGAGCTGCTGCAACTGAAGGCAGTTTGCCCAATCGCCTGGAGAGCTCTTTTTGGCTTCCAAATCATAAATTGAAGTCTACCTCTAATTTTGCTACCTCGATTTCTCAATACCTCACTATTATTTTTTTCTTCTCCTTTCTCATCACTGCTTAGTAGTCTGGATTCCCTAGTGAGATGCAGCGCAGACTGCTAGGATCTGCCAGACATTAAAAAGCAGGCAAAGTCTGTTCAACAACTTCAAATCACTTTCTGTGTGAGGCAGCCCCCCAATAGCCTTTGTTTCAGCAAGAAGTATTTGTTGCAGTCAGTCTTTTCTGCTGCTTTTCTTACCTTTTATACCCCGCAAATTTACATTGTAACTCTAGCCAGATGCTTTATACAAAAATATCAGCCTCTGGAAAGCCAGAAAATAGCAGCTCTTACAGAAATGAACATTAACCCGGAGTTATGTCAAGAGCAGAGTCTGGGGAGCAAGCCATGTGAAGATCCCTTCATCCCTAGGAATGCTCAGGGCTACTGTGTCCCTGCTCTCTTGGACAAATGCTGGCCAAACTTTGCCACAACAGAATTTAACTCTCTTCTGTCCCAGCTTCACCAGCTGACTTATTCCAGAGGTGATCCCGAGCAGTAGGCAACCTTTGGGCAATGCAGACAGTTTGGAGTATGGCATGAATATGAACAGAGTCCTCCATTCTCATGAGAAAGTAAATATACTCTTCCTACCTCTATAGAGAGTCAGAAAATGTGTCTTCCTCCTTG
Organism: Porphyrio hochstetteri; assembly: GCA_020800305.1. Classification (NCBI taxonomy): domain Eukaryota; kingdom Metazoa; phylum Chordata; class Aves; order Gruiformes; family Rallidae; genus Porphyrio; species Porphyrio hochstetteri. The sequence continues at coordinate 58,502,146 of CM036908.1, read as the reverse complement.
AAGTGCATGCTTTTCTTCTCTTGCAACCTCATTTTCCACCTGTTCATCTCTTCATCTTCTAGAAACACAGAGAAACAAATTGAATGGGGACAGACTTCTGTAGGATCACATACTGAACCTAATGGTTTGCATTTAAGAGTCTACTGGCTGGAGCTGAAATCAGTCAGTCCCTATAGACTTTAAGGAGAGGCTAACAGAGGCATGACAAGGCAGCAGAAGAAAGCACAGATATTGTCACAGCTCCTCTTGCTTCCACTGTTTCACTCTGCTTTAGTTACCTTTTATTTGGCCTTCTTCACTCAGCACTGCATTATTTTCCCACGTACAGCCAGCAGTAACTATGCTCAGGTATTTAACCTCAGAAGTGGTCATCTCATCGGTAGGAAACAGAAATGTGCTTTGAAGGTCCTGATCCAAATCAAGTTAGCAGAAGTAATAGATGAGTCCTTAAAGAGCTGGCTCAGCTCTTCTGTCTCTGTGCAGCCCAGTACCAAGCACAGCACTGGGCTAACCAGTGCAGCTGTGTGGGGTAGATGGTGCACCTCCCAGTTTGAAATTCCATGTTCTTCCCCCCAGCCCCGAGATGCTCCACACCCTTGATTTCCTAGTGCTCTGCACAACAGCATGATCCCTAGATCAGGTCTGGATTCTTACTGTTCATTTTCATTTGCCCTTTGCAGTTTTCAGTTTGCCTGCTGAAGAAACTTCATTTAAAATAATCTAAACACCTTCAGTGTCTATATTCTGAAAGCTGTAATTTTATTCATGATATTTCTATTAAATCCATTCAGAGCCTTACGTTATGGATAGTACCTTTAAATAAAAGACAATTTGTATGCCCTTAGTATAAATATATTTCACATTCCACTGACAATAATGGCATTTGTTTAAGAGAAATCAGTGCTAACAGCTGGTCCTCTAAGAGGTTTTGTTGCATGCCAACATGTAAGTGAATTTATATATCTTAATCGCCTTATATTACAGTCAATATTGAACACTCTTGTTGGATAGATGTGCCCGTGGGTTTTGGATACTTGTTATAGAAGGCACCCCTTCTGCAATGAAAGACTGTCAGGTCAATAGAAACAAAATATAATTCAGTTTTATTTTTATGAGAGATCTCTCTTTTCCACTTCTCACAAATAAGCCCAGCACAGTTTAGACACATTTACCATATAATATCTCTTGCCAGGTCTGAATTTTTAATTGTGCAAATTATGCAAGAGTCAGGTACTAACATCCTAAGTGGAGAAAAGCTACCTTCCAGAATACAATGATACCTCTGTTTTAAGGTGGCTGTATCAGCTCTTCAGGTGCTGTAAATAGGCTCTAATGCTAAGGATCTGTCTACACCACTTAGGACTTCAACTGCTAAACATCTCTTTTTTTTTTCCCATCTCCCTTCCAAATGATTCTCTTAAATGTTTCTGATAAAGCAACCCTCTTCTCTGGTTTAAATTCTGCCAGAATGGCTGGAACCTAAGAAAAGGACTCTGTTACATGTCATCAGGAAACTAACTGAGCTCCAGATTTGGATCACCCACACATTGGTTCTGAAACATACGTACAGGCCTTCCCTCTCAATTCAAACCCTGCTTCAGGTTGTTTATTTTGAAAGTGTGTACTGGGCAGAAAATTCAAACGTTATAATACTTGCAAAAAAAAAAAAAAAAAAAAAAAACCCAACTCCAAAAAAATCTCCCACAACTTCCAAAAGCTAGCTATCTATATATGTGTGTATTTATGTGTGTATATATATCCATAGGAGGGAAGGATCTGCATGCAATTTGACAGGCAAACTGTTCATACTCCCAAGTTTCAAAGAACAAACTTCTTTGAAAGTAATGGAGAAATTTGATAGATGTGGCATGGTGAAAAACACCCTGACAGACCTTGGTGAAAATTTGCAAAAAAGTAGGTGAGCTAAACAAAGTGTGCATGAGCCTGAATTTATAGGAAAATGCCTATTGCAGAACTTGGATACACATTCACCATGGCATTTGTTTGGGTACAAATGAAGCTGCTGAATAAAGAGCATAAGAGCATTGGGATTTGTGGACTCAGCTCTGGGTCTGAGCTGCAGCAAAGTAATCTATTTCCCCAATAAAACTAACTTCAAGTCTGTAGTTGGATTCTCAATATCTGGATCTAGACTTTGTAATTTGATCCCATCCCCCTCCTTTCAGATGAAGAAAGCACAAGGTTAGGCACAAAACCTGCAGACAAGGAAGATGGTTTTGGCGTTACCCTTTTGAAATGGTGACCCTGAGCATGTAACACATAATCAAAACTTGATTAACATAGAAATCCAATTACTGATCTTTCATTAATCTTGAAAACACTTGTAAAATGCTTGGACTTCATTTCCCAACAAGTAAAAATGTAAAGAACATTGTTGAGGAGTCAGATTCAATGACACAACTATTATCTCAAAGCTGTTCCTCCTAGGACAACGTTTGGTTGTCTTTCTTGCAGCATGTCCACCCTGATCAGCACGCAGATCTGTCATTATCCATACCAGGGACATGTCCTGTGACCAGCAGCAGAGCTGTGCTGGAATAAAAGGTCCTAGGTAATCCAGACAGCCAGCTATGGATCAGTAGGAACTTTAGAAACCAAAATTCCCTGGTAGCCAAATAAAGTTGGCAATGCAGTCCAGCTCTGTTGAGTAGCAATGCAGTGTCACAGTGAACCTGTTGGTGTGTCCTAGCTGTGAATGTCCCCAGAACTCTCTGGACCCAGCTTGCTGCTCCCTGGGGTGTGAGCTACACGTTGAGAAGAGGTCCCCCGGGGCATCACTTTCCCACCTGGCTGCCCTTCCCTCTGTGATAACAGGCTCCATCCAAAAATCAGAAACAAAACCAGGGATGTGGCTGTTTGCCCTCCCTGTGCCAAACAGGCCATACCTTCACAGATATCCAGAACAGCCTCACACTGTTGGGCAGGGACTTCCAGGAAAGCAAGTTAAAAATCCTGGTCCCAGACACTCTGCCTGTCCACCATGTCACTGCTCCTGGCTGTCATCAGTGGACTAAGTTGGTGTGGTATGGCTAGACTCACAGCAGTCACTTGGCTCTTCCCAAAGACCTGCTCCTGCTCTTTAGACACCTTCACAGCAAGTACTTGTGTATGGCTGACTGGTTTTTGACTGTTCCCTAGGTGAAACCCATAAGGTGGACAAAAAGATGCTTTTTGAAATTCTGTTCCAGAATATATTTTTAAAATTCCCGTCAGTGCTCTTGAATTCCCGATCCTATGATCCCTTTTATAGAATGTGACACACTGCAAACATGAAACAGATCTGACAAACACTTTAAAAGCATTTAGTCCTTCTTTTTTTGTGGGCCTCCACACAATCTAAGCAAACAAGAAAGGGACACTATTACCTCATCTCATACACACGGTGTTGAGTCAGGAAGAGGGGGAGTTATCTGACATGCGGCTGTCTACGTCTGAGCTACTTGACTAGATTTCCTTTGTAATTAACGGAAACGGGTACTTCCAGATTTGCATCACCTCATCTAATAGTAGACTTCTAAAATAGATCAGATTAATCTCATCATGGTGGTGCCTGCTGCCACGACCAAGAACAGGAGCCACAGCTGGCCTGCAGTATTGGCATTTGCTTCCGGTCAGATCAGTCTTACCTTAATACACTGAACCCATATAGCCCCAAGCACACTGGCAAAACCAAGTACAAGACTTAGAGCCCCAAACCCCAAATAAGGTTAATTCTAACTTACATGTTCCTTCTCCAAAGGCAGGATAATCATCCAGATTAGTTTGATTTAGGATTTCACAGCTGCATTAAAAATTTTGTTTCACTACCCAGAAATGAGGACCCCTGATATGTTTTTTTTCAGTATAGTTGACATGGGTGTCCATCGTGTCCTTGTTTTGCATTCCTTTCATCGCCAATTTCTCTGCTAAGACTGTTAATCATATTTGACTTTACTCACTCCTAGAGCCGTGTGAGGGAATGTAAGCTGTCCATTCAGGCAAAATTTCAATAGTTCAAAAAATGGGTTTACTCTGGTTTTAAACAACATTACAGAACCATCAACAAAGCAAAGCACTGGGGTGGTAGCAGACATGAAAGTGCCACCAAAGCATTTTGATTAGCCAGGTGGAGACACGGGATTTCCACGATGCTCTTTAAATGGGGCAGCCCCATAGATGCTGTCCCAGGGAGTAACAGCTCAGGGAGCACCCTCTTTGTGCGCTGTCCAAGAGTAACAAGCTCTAGAAATCATCCAGCCACCGGGCAGCTAAACAGCCCCAACTTTGCATGCCAGCACTTCTCTGTCATCGGGCCATCTGCCAGGCAGATAAGCTGGCAGAAGATCAGAGAGGTACAATGAAAACACCTTTCTCAGAATAGAGCTGTCATCACACAGCATCTTAGCTTTGCCTGAAGTGCTCTGGTGGAAACATGTTGACCTAGAGCTTCTCCAGTCAGCACTACAGATGAATCTTGACCAACAGCTGAGGCTGAGACAGGCACACGCTGTCCATCTCCATTCTTCTCATTGACCTGTGCACCCTTCCCTGGGCCTGAAGCTGTTGCAGAGTGGCACCAATGCTCAGTTTCATGTACAGGCTTGCAGGAACACCTAGGAAAAAAAAAATCCATTTTGACCACTTACCACCCTTTGTGGATGGGATGCTATTGGAGAGGGAGAGGTGACATCAGGAATGCAAACCTCTCTCTGCTTCAACATCCCAGCGCAAGCTGGGATGGCAAAATTTTAATGCCAGGGAAGTACTGGGAGGATTGGGTGGTTCTTGAACTTGCTTGCACAGCCTTTTCATATTTCTCCTGTAAAATAGACCTCTTTTCACTAAATGTAGAGCTTGAGTAGTGCCAACTCCCACCTGGTAATATCTCCCTTCAATTGCTGCTGAGCATCAACTCCAGCCACAGGATTCAAGTGAGGCTTGGCATCTCTGTGTAGGAACATCACCCAAGGGAAGAGGGCTTCAAACTTCCCGCCAAGGACCAACTCCAGAATTCAAACCTGGCAATTACTGGCAGCATTACAGTGTTTGTGGGCCACACATTTCTGTGACAATGTATGTTTTCATATCGATTTTGTATTTTCAATGAGCATAAACAGAGCTAATTGGTGAATATAATAGTTTGGAAAATCTGAAGACCTGTTTTTAATAACCTTTAAAGTAGCTTCCCTTGAGAGGTTCTTTCACCAGTCTAAATATTTAATATTGTACTAACTGTCCTGGTTTTTAGAGAAATACTTTAATGAAGCAAAATGGGTAATGACTTGCAAGCCACTGGTTGTCACAGAAGCAGGACTTTGGAGATCATTAGAAGAAATAGAGAACCATTCATGCAAGAGTTCCTACTCTACAGGATTTTTAATCCATCTTGTGATTTCTCACTCCTCTCAGCTGCCAAAGTTTCAGGAAGTCTCTGGAATATAAGCCTGGTGTCTTCTAAGACAGAGCTCTACCTTTTTTCCCATGGTTATTTTTAATTTGCAAATAACTCCTTTCCTTTCTCCTGGCTGTACTATTTCCATTGACTTCCTTAGTCTTTAAACAACTTTTATATATATATATATATATATATATATATATATATATATACACACATATATACATATATTAGACAAATATATTTGCTGAATATATATATTCTTTATTTTATATATAATACAAAACCATGAAGAATGACTTGCCATAGAAGATAAATTAGGAGTTAAAATATATTGATTTACCAACATTAGAAATATTGTGGAGCGAACTTTACTAATTAGCTTGTATGTGACAAGCAGAAAAAAAATGCAGCTAGTTTATGCAATTTGCTTTTTTGGAGAAAAGGGAGAATGCTAAATGGTTGACTTCATGACTTCAGCTTACTTTGAGTTTTATTTTTTCCCTCTTTGCAACCCTGTTAAAATTACCAATACCAAATTTGCAGGAGTACACAACAAAACTAAGCACTCCTTATGAAATGCCCAAACTTCTAGAACAAAAGACCACAACACAGTGTAAGAAGAGAACTCAGACATGGTGTTCTGTGATACCACAGGAAGCTAGCAGTAAGGGAAAGGTTTTCAGAGGAAGAACATCTGTTTCATAAGGCATGAAGAAAAAAAAAGCTCATAAAATACAATAGATTCTTATAAAACAAAAATTGAGCCTCTGATCCTGCTATTAGAGATTCTAAATTTGACACATAGCATGTTCTTTCTACTGTTTCTCTCACTTGCCTTGACTTAGTTGTTTGTTCATATATAACCAAAGGTAAGAGAGAACAAGCTCTACCTGAAACCAGCAATGTTTCCAGATAAGCCTCAATTCATGCAGAAATCGAAAGCACCCTGGGAATTCTGAGAAACCTTCTTGCAGTGTTACAGATATTAGTACCCATTCAATGCATTCAATCCCAGGTTCAGGAAAATTTCCCTTTTTGTGTTAATCATAAGCATTATGTTGTGTCATTCCTTTCCAGAACTTGTTGGCTTAAGAAGGATGTTAAAGGAAATGGCTAAGTTCTTTCCTAGTTAATGTCTTTTCTTTCTTTTTTTTTGTTCAAAAAAAATGCCTGTAAATTTCCTGCCGTTCAGCTTGTTCTTGTCAAAATTATTTCTTTGTTTCTAAACGAACCTTGTTACCTTTCCCTCTAATAACTTATATTTTAATTATTCATACCTACTACTGCATCTTAAACAATCCCATCATAAACCAGGTGTTATTTTTCCCATCTAAAAATGATAACTCTTAAAAACAGAGCTGATTTTGTGTATACCAGATGCATCAAAGTACACAGAGAACAGTCCTTCTAGGTTTGGGAGGGTTTCAGGATGCTACCCCATCTGTCCAGCTTGGGTGGAAATGAGTAGAGCTTTTTCAGAAATACAGCTTGCTGAATGAACACACGTTTGATCTTTAAAGTTGCCTGACTTATGCCTTAATCTTTGGGGAGAGGGGTTTCTACATAGTTACAACTACTGTCTACTCCCCAAAGCATAGTGTGCATCTATGTAGACTGTTTCAGTAAACCTCACTAGAATAGGTTTGAAATGGATAGTCCCATTCTGAAAGCAAAGAGTTCAAGAATACAAATAATTCAACATGAAGTTCAAGTGAAAATATCCCCTGCACTTGTACCTCTACAGCCCTTCTTCCTCCCAGAGATCAAACTCTGCATAGAGCAGCAGCCTGGGCACTTCTATCCAAAACCATAGCTGTGGGACCTACTGTCTACTTTTTGTACAAATCCTAGTGGTTAGATTTTTAGAGCAGCAGAAGACTTGATATCAAATCTCTTTTCACTCTAAACAGTTTTGACACTGTAACGCCCACTTCACAGATGAAAATTCAAGTTGCCAGGCTGCAGGAAGGAAAACTGACCACTGTTCCTTCCCAAGATGAGAAAATGAGTAGCAACAACAGGGCAGAGGCAGAGCAAGTGAAAGGCAGTATGATGTAATATCATGAATGAGCAGCATGGGTTCAGACTCTCATTTCCCCAGATAATTTGGAGGTTTTATTCACCAAGTGAAATATAAAAACTAAATGATTGCATTAACTGGAGCTGCATTAAATGTCTGAATTAGAATATATTATTTTAAGAGAATATAACTACAAGTGGTAATCTAAGTATAACCATAACCACGCAATATGTGTAATTGAAATAGAGCACTGTGTTGGCAAAACATTAGACTGTTTCCTAGCTCTAAGCTGCATGGATCAAGCTAGCAGCAATTGTAAGGCTTTTGCATTAACTTACTGAAGCTCCTATTTCAGCTTGTAGGGAAGGCAGTCACACAGAAAATGTCTCAGGCAAGTGTTTTTTGAAGAATGGCATGGTGTTCCCAACTCTCTTGTCTAATTAAAAACCCAAAACATTATTCTACTGAAACTGATGTCAGTACTCACTTGACATCAAAGGGAATTGAGATTTGCCATTCTTTTATCAAGAATTATTTTTATCATATGATTAAAAACAAGCAAGGCAATTCAAAATGCATCACGTGGTAGCACTTTCGTCTGTAGGTGATGGCAGACTCCTGTCCTGTGTGGCCTCAGAGGTACCACCTGAAGCCAAGAGATCAGCTCAATGCTGTGGTTGTAGTATCTGAACTAAGTTATATTAACCTCCAGAGACACCAGCTCTGACTGGAACCCTGGCCTGCAGTGCAACTGGCAAACATGCTAGAAGACTGAGGAGCTTACAAACTAAATAGACAAGGATAAAAGATCTCCATTGACAAGATAAGAATTGAGACAAGTGCAGACTGCTCACCTGAAGTCATACAGTTGAGCTCCAGTAAAGTAAGGGAAGTATCCCCAGATTCATCACTGCAAATCCAAAGGGACTTCTTGGGTACAGATGGCACTTTGGACTTCATGATAGAAATTTTGCTTGGATCTCCTATCTGCAGGCTATCTTATACCATCTCTAAAATTAGAGAAAACAACAAAATGAAAAAACTCTTTCCAAATTCTCTGGCCAGTACTTTGTTTAGTCAAACAGTGTAACTGAAGCTGGCTTACAATCAGGGCTCAAGTTCTTTATTAGTGAAGACACTAGGAAAAATTAGGAGTCACACCTGAGTCTGGGAAGTCATTGCTCCCAAATAAGTGGGAAAATGGGAAAAGGGCTAGCACTTTAACATTACTATAATATTAATTGATTACCATTCTCCAAATGAAATGCTGAATGATAACATCTCTAGCAGCTCTATGCCCAGAGTGGAAATTGAATCAAATCAGACAAGATTTTCTTTCTCCACAAAGTATATTATAACTTGGATTATTGACAGGACATGTTTTTGAACAGTTAATTTATATTTGCTGCTCTATTGATATCTGCTACTTCAGTCACAGTATTTTATAACTCTAAATGAAAGGTCCTGTGAGAAACCAAATTCTAGACTGTATTTTATATTTTAATAAGGATTCTTTCACAAAATATTCCATCATGGCTAATGAGATATTAGCAACGAATGCACTAGAAAGGACAGATGGGAAGATAGTCGACTGTCTCAATCAGAAGATTTTCAAAGTGCAGTAAACAAGTTATTAAGCACACTTCTCTGGCTTAATGCCAACCTATACTGTAGGGAATTGGTCAAAGAGTAGATCATGAAAAGCTTTTCGGGAGCAGCTAAATTCTACAGCTGTGGTCTTTGTTTTTCTAGTACTTTGCAAGAACAGAAGGGGGAATTACGAAAGCGTCTATCGTACACTACCCATAAGCTGGAAATGCTTGAAACGGAATTTGATTCTACACGTCAGTATCTTGAAATAGAACTGAGACGTGCTCAGGAGGAACTTGAAAAAGTAACTGAAAAACTGAGAAGGTTAGTAACTTTTTGAAATAACAGGTTACGAGGAATTTACAAGTGACTGCGTTGTAAAATGCAAGTAAAAACAGAAGCATATAGTCTCAAACATACATCATTGTTTATTGATTACATGTTGTGTTTTCACATTTAATATATTTCACTTATCTGAATATATATTATGTACAACATGAAGTTATTTACATATATGATATGTAAAATGTGTCTGTATTGAAAGTAAATATGCAAATAGTAATATTCATACATAGGTACATATATGGCATAATCTGTGTAAACAGACATGTGGGTTAGTGCTGTGTTGTGTTATACATACAAAATTATACTACATGTATATAATTATACCATAAATTTAAAGGTAGGGGGGGTTTAATGTGTTTGGCTCCATATTTTCTGTTGTCACTCCCCATTGCACTGACACAAGAGTACAGAATTTGGCCCTCCATCACTCAGATCTGAGATGTTCAATTCAAATAGTATTTTGACATTTCACATTACACTATAGCACATAATTTGCTTTTTAGTTCCAAATAGAATGGAATGATACTGAAAACCTATTATTTAAAATTGTTGAAGCCATGGTACAGTGTTATTGCAAATCAGGGGCCCAGTTAATGTTAATGACATTATAATAAGCACTCCTGACTTTCCTGGCACTGATTAAAATGGTCTGTAACCTAGCTTTAAATTTATCAGTGATTATTAATATAATTTTTTTCTTTTTTTTTTTGCAAAACTTCCCAATTTACAATTATCCATTTATGCAGGAATTTGTTTGCATTTCTTGTGAGGACTTTCCTAAACTGATTTAGATATTTGAACTGTTCGATTTACTTCATTGGATGAATCAAAATTAAATTCAGAACATAGAGTTTCAGGGCTATATGCAAAGAAATCTTTTTAATTCTTTGCAGAAGGTAAAAACAAAAGCAGAACAAAGCCAGAAATCACCAACAAATGAGTCAACTCAAGCATTTTATGCAAATTTTAATCAGGAAGAGGCTGTAAGACCTCAAATTAGGAAGCATCCTAGGGTGGTCTTACAACTTAAATGCTTCTTTAACTGGGGAGGCTTCTTAAAACAAGACCAAACTAAGCAGGTGTTATGATGATCTTGAAATCTATACAAATCTATCAAGAGCAGCCTGAATTCTCTATTTTTCCTATCATTTCCCTCAGAGTGACAATATTGAAAGTAACTTCACTCTTGACATAGTTCCATTCCAATATACTTTGGCTTTAAGGACAAGGAACACTGGTAATGTTTCTCCTGAAACATTATTTCAGTCATGGCTGCCTTAAATCTTGCATCATATTTAGCAGAAGCGCTGACCACCCCACTTCTGGTAAGACAAGCTTCTCAGTTCAGAAGCCTATTACCAAGTTCACTGGGCACTGATGAGTTAAGCACCCCTCAAAACTTAGTCCAGGAGGTCTGGGTTTTGCTCATGGCAATGTCTAAGACTTGTACCAAACATCAGAATAATAGAACTGACTTTCCAATATTCTAATGGTACATTGTATCTTATTATGAAAAAACTTATATTAAAAATTATGTTTCAGGCAGGTGATTATTCCCCTGAAGACATATCATACTGGAAGCCCAAAATATTGTACGAGGTGAGCTTTAAAAATGTTTCTATTGAGAATCGCAAGGCATACCTCATGTTGAACAACTAGATTTCTCAACCTGAAGAAAGACAATGTCTGAAACAAAACTGTCATCCAAAAGCGTGTCAGCAACATGTCACAGAGGAAAATCAGTGTGAGGAAAACAAGGAACTAGAATTACTTTCAATAACATGTCTCTTGCTTTATTCACTGCACAGGGAGAGAAATTCAACCCTCCTAATAAATAAGCCCTGTGTAACAATATCCCACTTGCATACTACAGAACATTTCTGCTATTAAATTTCCATTATTGTTAAGTGCAGAATTTTTCCAAGAGGCTGAATGGCAATCCTTTTCTACTCCTTCCTGAAAGCCTTTATTGTCTTAGTTTATCTAGAATTACCTCTGTTGTTGCTATGCCTCCCCCCTCTTACCCAAGCAGGGAAGTCATTTAGGTGTCTCGATAGTCAAGTTTTTGACCATTCTACAAACATTCAGAGGTGGCCTTTTTCTTTGTGCCCAATGAGAGCAAGATCAGGGCAGGGCTGAGTGGGTTTGAAAATATTAGCTGTAAAGCACAGCTTCAGCTTTGAAAAATAACTGAAAAGTGATTGGGGGTTTCATATACCTCACAGTGATCCCCTATCTGACATGACTGGCATGGCTTTTTAAAGTTAAAATTTTTTTAAAATATTCAAATATCAATTTTGGAATCAAAACTGTTCTCCAAAGGTGACACTGGGTTTCTTGCTTTAGGTTCCCATCCTAGCTTTTACCAGAATAGAGTTATTTTAAGACATGAAAAATAAATTCATATATTTAGCACTGAGATTAGCCCCCACTCATAATTGTTTCACCAAAACCAACACATTTCACAGACTGAAGGGGTGTTCTGAACAGGAATCCTGCAGCTGTATCAGCTTTGGAATAAATGGGAGGAAAGCTCCCTTGGTTGGTGCAACTTGAGTTAACAGAGAGGGAAACAGCTTTTTGAACAAAAAGTTACTATTTTAACAGTCACTCTTTAAAGGTCAACTGCACTTTGGGTGAAATTCTCCTCTTTAGAGAAAGTCAGCCAAAGCCTGTGTTTTACTTTAGATATATTTCATGGCCTTAGGAGGGCTTGTGTCTGAGTGGAAGCAGAGAAACAGGCTTTTCAGACTTCCTTCTTAGTGGTGATCTGCAGTCTTCGAGAGGAGGATCTCTGTTGGGTTAGAGCACAGATATGTGGTGTTCAATTTGGTCAGAATACTTTTTATCAGGCCCTAATTTAGTCAAGAATCTAAAAATGCATTTAATGCATGGACATATATGCTCCTGGAGGAATGTGGGTGTCACCTAATAATATGAAAAACACAAAGATCTATCAAAAATTATAGTAAGTTATTGATTCATGTGAGTTTATTTTTAAAATACTTTCACAGGGTATTGAAGCTGACCTGTTACACTTTATTTACAAAGAAGCCAGATTTGTAACATTAAAAAGTTTCCTACTTCACAAAGTTCAGGCTATTTGGGTATATTTTTTCTGCAAACAGGGTTAAATTATTGTTTGTCCATCCGATCATTTCCAGATTGGAATAATTTTCCTACTCCTCCTTCATTTTACAGTGTTGCCCAAAGATTGTTTTGATTACCCTGTTCCTCTTTTATCCCTTTAACACTTCCTTCCATATATTTCTGGGTCCATTTCTCTCCTTGCCACCCACATTTGCTGACACTTCTTTTGGCACAGTGGATTTCCAATTTGGGTTTTATGCGTATATGTGCATGTGTATGTGCTTGTGTATGTGTGCACGTGTTTGTGCTTATTTTGACTACCTTTGCATAATGTTCTCAATAGAAACACTTTTTGAAGCTCAGTTTCCTACTTACTGTGGATCTTTTGGTTAGATTGGATTTGATTTTACTGGGAAATGGTCAATTTTTTCAGTGCAAAATGAATGTGTTAGAGAACTAAGGTTTCCAGGCTACTTAGACCTAAACATAAACCAGAGGATAATTGGATGGGGAAAGACAAGAGAAGTTACAAGGAGAGAAGCAGATTGTAATAAGTTCATGTGAAACCCCTCTACCATCAACCATGGAAGTCTTGCCAGCCAAGAACAATCATATTAATGGTAACCAATCTTCCAGTCATCTATATCCCGAGAAAAACTGTGTCAACAGAAGCTGTGGAGCAAACCCAGCAATGCATTGCCACCATCATAAGGCAAATATTCAAGTAACAAATACTGCTGGTGATTCTAGAGCTTAAAGATATGGAAAGGGAACCTTCAGTGTCTCCCTTGAGCCCTCCACTTATATTTAGTCTCTACTGCTGAACAGACAGGGGTACAGAGATGCTTGAGCTAGAAAAGTGCTAAGTCAATAACTTCTTTCCCCTTTTAGGAATTTATGCAAATGCTTTTGAACCTGTGCAAACTTTTAGGAGGTTGCAGGTGATAAAGGTTTACATCAGTTTTACACTATCTCTAGTTGAGCCACAATCTGCCTATGTGCAAAACATATTTAACTTGTTCTATTCTGTCTTGCTGGAGAAAAACTGCAGACTGTGACAGACTAAGTACTGCAGCACCTCTGGCTTCAGCCAGAAGGCCCTATTTTATTTTTCTAAATCCTTGTTCCCTGCATCATGGCATCAGCCTTACCAGCAAAACATAGCTAAGTTAGTGCCAAGTAGCTGTTTGCAGGCAAAGCCAGTTTAACCCTCCTTGCTTCCACTGGTTTACCAGGGTCATCTCTGCCTGAAAAGCTGGGTACAGCTGGGTACCTTAAGATTTCTCTCTGTTGTGTTGACTCTGGCTAAATAGCTGTGAAGATCCCAAGTAGACCTAGAGCTGCACAAATAAATGTCTATACAGAGGCTTAGCAATAAATGCTGCATCTAACAGGAGCACAGACACTGCAGAGATCCATAAACTCAGTATTTTAATTCACCTGGACATTCACACAATGGCACTGTGGGAATTTGGGAGAATTTGGGAGTAGTAACCAAGCAATAGGCTGGTATGAGTCTCATGAATTTTCAGCCCATTGGGGTCACCACCTTCCATAGATCTTCCTTAGGGAGGAAATCTCTGCTTAGCAGCTCTGTAAATGTACAAGATGCTGAAACTTCCTTCAGGTTTGCAATGCAAGTTTGAAACAGCTGCCCTGACTCTGGGCGGTACCTCAGGGAGTTTCATCCGTGGGGATGTCATTACTGATGCCCACAGGGTGGTTGTTCTCAGCACAGATCTCTCCTCCCAGGTCTGTGAGGCAGTTGTTATGGTATTACTGGGAGCCCCACTGGGAGGTCTGCATGCCTCACAAGGGGCACTGTGAGCTGCTGGCCTGTGCCTTAACAGAGAATTTTGATTATTTAGCTGGAAATAAAATCTCCATAGCAACAGAAGCAGGGAGAAACACTTCACTGCCAGGAAGGGGTGATCTGGACCCCTTGATTTGCACGGTTCGAATGCAGGGCTTCGTTCTGATTTCAACAGCCACTCCTAACTACACAATAAAGCCAGACACTTCTTTAACCCCAGTCCATTCCTGATCATCATGGAAACTACATCCAGAGCCAGGGTTCTCAGAGTAAGTGGCTTTCTGTGGAATGAATGGGTATTACATCTGAGTTTACTCTTGTAGTGAATGGACTTGCCCGTTACCTAAAATCCACTCACCACTGAATATGCTTTGAACTATTCACCTGAAATTCCCAGCACAAAACATATAGATGCATTCAGACAAGCTTTGCATAGCTGAACTTCTAACATCTGCTTTACATTTGTTATACATCCTGCTAAGGTCATATGTACGAACAAGGACAAGGAGCTACCCTCCTTACCTTCTGTGAAGAGAAAGGCACAGCTACTACCAAAATAGCAATGTTTTTTCCTACAAGCTGCACATTTTGTTCATTAAAATACCAAGATTAGCATCTAAGCAACCTAAAACTGTGTAGACTGAAAGTCTTTTTTGGTGTATCGCTTTGGAATAAGCAGGGAAGTCTCATTTTGTGAGTCCATTCGATCCCTCGGTGCTGATACAAACAAATTCTCCTCTTTTCCAGGCTAAGCTATCTAAATGCGTTTCCTGAAGAAAGGATGTGTTCAGCTCTTGAGAGTAGGCAGTTTGTTGAACTTCTGTCAAAAGAAGGAATATTCTTCTTCTAAGTCATGTGGTGCTGCCCGCATGTTGCTTTTCTACAGTAATTAGGCTTCTGCTGCAATTCTTAAGAGAGCTCCATGGATTGTTTTCTGTACTTTCTAAGCATACAGCTCAAGCTTCCTCTGACATATTATTCCTGAGCCTGATATACAGTCTCTTTGTGCAAGTTCCCATGCTGCGATGCATGTCTGCACACAAGTGCAGAACAGCAAACATATTTTCACTTCCTGCTGGAACTTGCCACTAAATATAGCAAGTAAACATGACAAAGAAGCTTTTCTTAGGAAGTAGGTGGTAATTACATTTCACAGGCAACCACTGACTGGCAACAGGAATGATAAGAAAATAGATTTGAAGTAGTTCCAGCCAAGGTTTTGTAAAAAATGGCATGAAAAACAATGCATTCAATTACATGATATCATCTTTGTTTTAGGATACAAAACAATTACCTAGCCTTACAAAGAATTAATCAGGATCTGGAGGATAAACTTTACAGAATGGTAAGTTATCATAAGTGAACTTTTTCTTTTATATTAAATGTGTTTTTATGGTTTTTAAGTCATAGGGCAAACGTATATGTAGCTGTAAAAACAACAAACCCTCATGCTCCAAAAGCATTATGCTTAATAAAGATATATGACTTTATCTGTATCGTAATCTAGAGCTCAAGCTGTGTGTAACGGCATAGTTCCATCAATTTAAATGGAGATTGCATCGGCTGATGATCTGGCTGAGTAAATTGTACCTTTAAAATAATTCTCGTTAATTTAGTTAATAACTTCATGGGTTTTAAATATTTATGTTTTCATTAAATACCAAATTTAAATAAGGTAGTCCAAGGTTTCCTCATGTTTCTTAGATACTTTCGCTTAGCTTTTATTAAGTGATTTAATAGAGCTTGGATGGTCTGTCTTTTATATGCTGTCATTCTCAGTGTGCTGTATCTATCAGTCTCAGTGTGTTAATTTCCAATCTGCATGTGGCTGCAAATGTAATGTCAATGTCACTGTCACAGGCCACTTGGTAACCGAGCAAGGGAAGCACTGCACTATTTATGGGTTCCACATCTAGGACTAACATTACATGACATGGCACCTCTTTCAAACTAGTTTGATGTTAAAAAGAAATGGCAATACCTTTAGTGCCCTGGCTCATGCTGCTGGGTCATTGCCCTACTTGCTCTGAAGAGAAAATTTACAGAGAAATTTGAGGCTAATACTTAAAGAGTAAAGAGCAAGAGTTTTGAACTTCCAAAGATCTTCAGGTCATGAGCACATCCAGACCTGCTTCCTCCCCTTCTGACTCACAAAGGTCAGTCGTTTCCTGCTCTTCGTCCTGCCCAGTGCCACACTCACCACGGCCATAGCATGCACAGTGCGCACACATGAGCACACAGTTTATAGGTCCAGGCAGAGTCCTGTACAGATGCTAGGAAAAGCCTACATTTTATATGAGTCCCATACGTAACATTTTCATGGGTGGGCAGCTTGGAATGAGTGGAACAAATTATTCTGCTTTGAGAGTAAATAGGGACTATGGCAACATATTGGAGAGACATCACCCTTTACTAAGAAATGGGAAATAAATTTTTGAAAATGTCATCATTCTTATCTCAGGAGTCTGTTTAAATAGCTGACAATGAACAGAGTACCAATGCTTTTGGAACTGGCTAACAACAGGGCAGAGTTGCAGCTGGGTTGTAGCTGATGTGTGTTTATAAATATATGTATAAACAGTGTACCAGCAGAAACAGCATTTGATATCATGGTATTGGTTTTTTCTCCACTTTTCCTCTGTAACATTCTTTTTCCTTTTACCCAGATCACTGGGATTTTATCTTCATCTGCAACCCCAATATTTATTACAAATGTGCTAGAAAAGATAAATAAAATAGAGGCATTCTTACTGTTAAATGAAATAAAAAAACCTTAGAAACATAGAAAGAAGGACTCCAGAAAATCCATGGGGTTTTATCATGTATTTCATATAATATCATGTATTTCACATAAAAAGAATGTTTAAACTGATACTTAAAACTCTGAGCAATTATTTCAGAGCACAGCACGGAAAGCAGGAAGGCTGGCTGCATGGAGCACTGTACCTCTCATTATCCCACTAATATGACAGTCATTGAAGGTAGATTTAGAAGCTTGAAGAAGATCAACCAGGCTCTACACCACTTAACTCCAGACTCCTTTGCCTTCTGAAATACTGAAACTGAAGACACAGAACAAAACTGATGTTAAATGTAAACTCCACTTTAAAAAAAGAAAGGAGGGTGGGGGTGGGGGTGGGTAGTAGCATATTTGATTTAGATAAGCCAAACCATTTAATTTTCAGGCACTTCAAAAAACCTCAATACTTCAGAGAGAGTTGGATTAAGTAACAGCTGTTCTGCTTAATCAACAGCTTACGGTGGACTGAGATCTTGCATACCTTTCTCTCCCATTCCTGCTTAGGAGGAACAGCTGTGTTTATTTTTTTCTGTAATTTAGTCAGTTTGTTATTCCAAAATCAAAAGCCTTTGATTTCTCTACCTTTATACAAATCCATCTATGAAAACCCTGTGTTTAGTTTCTTCCTGTCTCCGCTACCCCATCCCTCTATACATACATATATATGTATATGCCACACACAAATGCACTCAGATTCTTACACAAGTTTTGACCATTTTCTATGTCCAAATGCAACAAGTAGGGCAAAGATGACCCCTGGGGCAGTGGTCCCTCTCTCTGCCTTCCTGCAGGGAACCTGGCATCCTCCCAGGAGACCACTTTCTCCCTGCCCTTAGGGCTGACCCAGAACTCCCCCTCTCTCAGTGACTGGCCCCAGCTCATCACCACTAATCTAGGACTCCACCTTGGCCTCCCACTTCTAGTGTTTTTGAGTATCCTGAATGTTAAAGCCTTTCATGCCTGTTACTGGTATAGGGGATGTAAAAATAATCATTAATTCATCAGCAGTCACAGGAAAGAAGCTGAAGTAGCAGTTATTTTTCTTCTAGGCTCTGCTTCCTTTTGAGAGCTAATCTATAAAATATTTAAAAATATTTGAAAGCACACTTCTGATCATAGCAAATAGTATCCAATTGAAACCTCTGTCACATCAGAACTCAAAATAAAAATATAAACTACAGTGTCTGTGTTGGCTAAGAGCTAAAAACTGCAATCCTGAAATCAGTGGAGAGTTTGCTGTATTCAACCAGGCAAGACTAGACACATGACACAGCAAAGGCAGATGTAACACAGAACTAAAATTCTGCTGCCACTATTCATAAAACTCCTGTTCTTAGCACAGTCAGGGTCTTTAAACAGAGAAGATTTGTTTGGTCTTGTAAGCACTGGTTGAGCAGGGGAATATACAGGCTGTCATCTTAAATAATTAAACCTTAGAAGTCTTTTTTCTTTCCATTAAGATGTGGGAAAAGACTAAGCATAGTCCTTACATTTTGCACATTCCATCGCAGGCCTGTTCAATTAAAGAACTTTTTACATTATCTAGTTACAGTTGTCACCAACAGTCTTTACTTTCCCTGGCACCGGTCTGAGTTTGCCGACAATGCTCTGTCTTATAACCAGTTTCCCATCTTGCTGCTCATAAACAGCAGTTACAAGTAGATTATGCAAGTCATCCCAGCCACATATTAAGAAATCCTTAACCTCAATCCAACTGTATCCCACATACAATCCTTACTGGAAATATTCAATGTATTTTTTAAAGTTTCTGAAGTTTTAAGGGTTTACGGTGCAGTCAGTTCTGTAATTTTACCTTTAGAGCCATAAACAAGTTTCTTAATGGAGTCTATATTTCAGAATAACTGTTAGATACCTAATAATGGCTACTTAATAAACCTAACTTCTAATGAAAATTGCATCCATTTCTCCTCCTCCATCTGCATTTTGAATGTTGAAAAACCTGATCTCATAAATCCAGCTGCAAAGAGTTTGTGAGACCATATTCTCCAGAAGCAGCCTAAAATATGTCTTTTGTAACTAGAAAATAATAGTATGACAGTCAGACTGCTTGATGGTATGAGTTCACCTCTCATGCAAAGTCTTTCAAGAGACCAGAACATAAACTTCTGCTCAGACTAAAATGCATGTTATCTTCATCTAATACAAAAATGCACTGGCAGCACTGGAGGTGGACAAGGAAGGTGACAGCCCAGTGTTAAGGAACAGAGCCCTCTGATGACCAGGGGAACCAGCAGATAAATCAGTGCACCCACTCTGTAAACCCTTACTCCCACACACCCCTTGGTCTGCTGACCGATGTCTCTCAAGACTGCTGCCAAACCAAAACCTCTGGTTCTTCAAAATGTTGTTCCCCAGTCCTGTTTGGTTTGGTTCCTGGTTTTAAAGAAGGAAATTTCACTTTTCTCCCTCAGTGTCAGTTCAGGACCTTTTTGCAGCATAAGCAATACTGAACGCTGTCAGACATGAAGGATGTGACCAGACTTTGCAGTGTTGGAGGTGCTGACCATCAGCTCCACCAGCCCTGCCAGGCTTCTGAGCACAGCCCCAGCCACTGGGACGTGGGTTCCCCCCTCTGCAAAGCCAGCATCATCCCTCTGCACACATTGTATTATACTTTTTAGCATCTGTCAAGATGAAAACCATTACATCGCATTAATGCCTGATGTTTGATTTACATTAAGGCAAGCTGGGAGGTGTGACTCAGCCATAAAGTTGGTACCAGCAGTAAAGAGGGATATGTGTTAAGGATGATCAGGTCTGAAATGCTGTACTATCTGAGCACCACACTGATTTTTATCATGTTTATCATCAACCTATGAGCTGGAGGAGGAATAAGAGGTGCAGCAAATATTTTATATTCTATTTTATTAAGCGTTATTTATCCAGCTTTTGAATATCTGGGCCTTTCCAGTCTCCCATATGGCCATAATAAATGCCATAAGCATCTCCAGCTGGGGAAATCCAAAAATAAATTAAATATGAGCTGAGCAATTTTAAGTGGTGCTCTGAGACTTTGTGTCAGGGGAATGTTATTTTCAAGGAAGAAGCTTGTTTGGTGTTCAGGCCAGGAAGGTAAAGAATACTGAAAGTGATGAGGAATTTGATGAACAATTTCAGTGAGGCATTAAAAGCATCTACATACCAGGGCAAGCCCAGTGCTTAAGCTTTGGAATTTAAGCCACTCACTAAATTGTACCTGAGTCTCTCAACAGCTACAAGTTACTCCCTAATATGATTAAATCATAAGTGAAAGATTAAGGCAGTGGAGAAAAAAAGTCTATTTCTGACACAAACCTAAGAAAAGCAGAAGCCCAACATGTTTAGGTTCCTGCATGGAGGATGACAACTTTTGACAGTGACTTTGAACAGAGTGATTTAAAGCCCATCTTCTTCATTTTCTTTCATTTATGAAGAACAACTTGCTTCCCCCCCTACTGTATGTCCCATGAAAATCAAATGGAGATGACCTAAATATACTTAAAAGGATTTGCATCCCAAAGACAAGAAAAGTTTAGAGTCAGCTCAACCTGACAGGCTCATTTGCTCACATTCAGTGAAGACAGCTGTGAATTTCAAGAGAAATTCATACTGGTTGGTTCATTAAGAGAGAAGCCAGAGAAGGTCCATGTTTTGTGGACTAAAACAACTGCAAAACAGCATTTCTAAGGAAGGAAATGACCATAAATGCTACAGAAACAAATCATTTATAAAAATAGCAGTTGAAAAATGCATTTCTAAAAGGCCTTTAGGTTTCATATTTTTATGCTTACAGGCATTTGGTACTAAAGATTTCCACATCTTGCTAACTCTTTTCACACTCATTTCCTAGGTGAAAAAATATTGTCAAATAGGCTATAAGGCCAGCCTTTTGAAACCACAGAAAGTAACACACAGGTTCAGATTGAGTACATCCATCAGTTTTGCAGTCAAATAGATAAATACTCCTGGGTAAGTTGGGAGCAGAACTCTGCTTTGTACAAGCACAGAAGTTATCCCATTGTTATGTGGCTCTCAGGGAGATCCTTCTTCCCAAGAGACTTGTAAGGCAGTCCAGCCTCTTCCTAATCGCTGCAGATGAATATGACATCACAAGAGAGACTGTTTTGGAATCTTCTTTCCTTTTTTCCAAAGCCATGGGAGAGCTTCTGCTCTGGCTCTCCTACTTAATAGAACATTTTCTACAAGTACCAACAGCCTAAGGAAGCTGTAAAGTGACAATGGACACTTCTCACTTCCAACATCCTCTCTGGTGCATGATGACAGAGCTCCAGATCTCTCTCCTCCTCAGCATCTGTCTTATCTCTTGGCCACTGGTATGCATTTCTGATGCCTGAGCTTTTTGATTGTTCTCTTCACCCTGTTGTCGATGGTTTGATCTCTGACTCCCAGGACACCCTCCAGGGCTATCATCTTGACCAGCTGGGAATAGAAAAGGCTGATATTTTCAAGGTAGCCGAAAAGAATAAAGATATTTCTGGGATGTGAGCATCTTTGACCTATGCCTTCCTTGTTAAGTACCTTGTCCCTTTGTGACTATCTGCCAATTCACCACAAATACAAGGAAAGCAAGAACAAGAAAGAATAAGCCTGAAAAGGTGTTGTGTAGTAGGAACTCCACATCTCAAAGTCCTTCACAAAAGCTGGGGTCATCTATGAATGTGGAAAAGAAGCCACAGAACAGGGAAGTGTCTCAGTGTGGGGATAGGACAAGGGGCAATGGCTGCAAGTTGGAGCATAGGAAGTTCCGCACCAACATGCGGAAGAACTTTTTCACAGTGAGGGTGACTGAGCACTGGAATAGGCTGCCCAGGGAGGTGGTGGAGTCTCCTTCACTGGAGATATTCAAGACCCGCCTGGACGCCTATCTGAGCAATATGAGCTAGGGAGCCTGCTTTGGCGGGGGGGTTGGACCCGATGATCTCTCGAGGTCCCTTCCAACCCCTACAATTCTGTGATTCTGTGATTCAGCCAAGGTCATCAGGAAGCAAGGAGCAAATTTCCAAAGAACTCCTAGGTCCTCTCTATCCAAAATCCCTTCCTACAAAAATGATCAAAAGACTTCTTAGGTTCTCTTAGATCTAGTTTGTAATGCGAAATATTTTTGTCCTGTGTACAAAATAAACAGAAAATTGCAAAGACAGGGTTTTTCACAATTTAAAAAAAAAAAGAGAGAGAGAGAGAGAGACAACAGACAGAGACAGAGAGAGAAAAGCATCTGCAGGCAGAGTATTGGTCCATTTAGTCCAGGTCCCTATGGGGGGTTTCTGTCATTTATCTCTAAAATCTATTTTATTTCCAAATAAAGAAAATTACCTTTTGGAAATAGGATAGCAGCTACAGAACTCAATACCATGTCATTTTATCTGTACAGGAGGGAATGTGGAATTAATTGAGATAAGAAGACAATGGCTTTTGTAGAGAGAAAATGAAAAGAGACATGGAGAAAGACTGATTTGTCTATTGTCTTGTTCTAATTGGATCCTTTGTGCTCACAGAACAGTACTACAGGTGTGTAGGATCAACAAAATCGTAAGATCTTTGGTCAATTTAGTTATCACAAGTGGTGTGTATCTCCAGCAGAGTCCTCTTTGCTCACTAGAGATGTAATATATAATCTTTTGCTTTTTTCTTTTTCCCTCAGAAACAAACATTTCTTCTTTGAATGTACTGTCACTAACACAGCCTCAGAAGATACTATTACATCGACTTCAGGGAATTAGCATCAATCAACACCATCTCTTTTCCCTCCAGCTATAATTTATTTAGCATTTTATTATGCAGCAGGGCTCTACCCTGGCAAGGCATGCTACTGATGTGAAATGTGGGAGATGATAGGTACACAGAAAGGCTATAAGCACATTTTGTCAACTTCATCTAAATTGCTAGCGGAAAGAGCACAGTCAGTGAAGCTGACTAGCCAGCTTAGAAAGGTTTTTAATAAGATGATAGGTAAGATATTTTTGTCAAGTATAATTTCAATGCTGGGAGACCAAGAAAGGTGGTGGCAAGCAAAACCACCCCTCTGGCTTCCAACAAGCTGATCCTGCTGTCAGCAGGGTTAGGCAATGAACTGATTATGTTCAATTATAAACAGCAGCTCTGCTGGTTTCCTAAAGAACTGGTTCTAAGTCAGCAGGATAAAACAGTTATAAACTGTGAAGAAACTTTTTGACACAGAAGATATCTAGTGCCTGGAGTAAAGTCCTGAGTACTTGAGAAAAATGAACTGCCAGTTAGTCAGTTCATGCTTAGAGGAGCACTCAGCATATGTAGTGATACCTCTTTCAGCCATCATGGAGTATATCTAAGCTGAACACAGGCCAGGAATGACAAGACCCTTCCCCAGACTAGGACCAGGTTTATTTTCACTCATTGAATTTAGATAAAGTATCCCTGTTTAAAACTTAAATTTGCTGCTCAGATTTCCATTACAAAAGATCTGGATAAGTGGCAACTGCTGCCTTTACCCTGAGCTCAGGTAAGATGCAGTGTGTTCATTGAACTGAAAACCTCAGGAATATTTCCAGATATAACTGTGACAGAAGGACCTTTAGCAGGAAGTGTGGTTGTAAGCAGGTTTTGTTATAATGTCCTGTTATGCAGTGTGTGCTGTGTAGGTTGGCCTTTTTCAAATAAGGAGCAAACCCCTACAGCTGCCAGTGATGTCGTAGGGGCTGACATACCCTGCTCAGGACAGCAGCACTCCTATTGACCTCAGTCAGTGCATGCTTGCCCCCACGAAGAAACATTAAAGACCAAGTCTAGTACTTTTTTGTACTGGGAAGACATCCCATCCAGCAGATATTTTACAAATGACTTGCAAAGGAAAGCATTCCTTTACTTCACAAGCAGCACCTTGACAGCACTTCACTAACCAGTTTTCTTTCTGTGATACGTTATTAATTATACACCAGTATTAAATTATTATTTTTTTCCCTTTTACTGCTATGGAATTACATTTCCAGCTCATGACATGGGGTAGTCAAGGAAACAAGACTTTATAAGACCTTTCCTACTACAAGGCTGAATACGATATTAAGAGCAAATCATTCTTTGAGTGAAATGTCATGAAGGATGGGATCAAAACCCTCAGACAAAACACTCTAGCCCCACAATGTTAATAACATTATACTGTTTGGAAATCAAGAAAACAAATCAGATTCTGCTGCAGGTCATTTTTTAATCAGCAACTACTGTTGTTTATTAAAAAGGATAAATTCTATAATTTAACTGTGATGTACAAATTAGATCAGGTCAGTAATTTCGACTTAAGGCTATACATCATTTATCAGAGAAAAAGATGCTTACTTCCATAGCTCTGTTTTGCAGAATAAATCTCTTAAAATGTTAGGGACACAGAAGATGCATCGGTAGCACATCCATCATTTCCTCTGATCTGTCATAAAAAGGAGGAAATGTCAAGTTTGAACATCCCATTATGGATTATATTCCTGTATTTTGATTCAATCAAAGCATCCACAGCATTCAGAGAGAAGTGTTAAAAAACTAAATCCCTGCATGATTGCACTCCACCCTCCCCCTCTTGCAACTCTGAAATTCACCCCCAGCACTAAAAGACTTTTCCCCTTCATTCAAGCCAGGTTTTTTAATCTTTTATGGCTTGGAATCCCCCTGGTGCTGGACTTCTATCTTGGAATCAACTGACTGGGCATACACAAGCGCATTAGAGTATCTCAGCAAAGCATTTCCTTGTTCTTCTGTGATTTCTTAGCTACATCTTGGTGTTGTTTTCTGTGTCTTCTCTGATAACCTTGTTTAATTCTGCATCATCTTCCAAAATAGTATGGAACAGGTAAAGCAAGTGAAACATTCCTGAGCAATAGTACCCTCTCCTTCTCCACAAAGGCACTTGAGAGCAATTGTCTGAAATAGCTTGTTGGTCATGCAGCATGCAGATTTCAGTATCTGCTGTGCACATTTGCTTAAAACATTTTCCTTCCTAGCTGTATTTTCAGTCTTGCTAATTATTGCAGAAGATATGTATGGGAAAACGCATCACTTTATTTTGGAAGATGATTAATATTCCAATCATTCACAAAGTGACTACAGATTTTTTCAATGAGCTTAAATTAACTAAGTGCGTACTTTTGACTATTCTTCCTCAATGTACCATAGAATAATCTGGCATGAGAAGGATTAGAAAAGACTTGATTTAATTATATGCTCTGTCTGAGCAAATACAATTCAATTAAGGAAGATGTGATTATTAAATCTAAAATGCATCAATCAGCTGTATGCGCTTTAAATTAATAAATAGTTCTTTTACAGTTACCCAACTACTAGACAGAGAATCAGAATTAAAACCTCTAATAAAATTAGCCCAAGTCTCTCAATGCAGTTTGTAAAGCATAATTTGCTGAATGGATCTTTACACACCAGCTGTAGCAAGCTCCAATGCTGGGTGATGTCAAAAGAGTAACAGGTTCTGTTTTGTCACAAAATGTGTTTTTCTGTGTTGTGGGTATAATTGAAGAGAGTGCAGCACAGTACACTGGGATGGTTTTGTCTCAAATTATCTGATACTTTAAGATTCCTTTCAAAATCTCTATATTTTTCTGCAAATTTTCTTTCAAATTTCTAGTGTAGATATGGAAAAATTTCAAAGAATGCAGTGCATACTTAGACAAAGGACATCAAATAAAGTAAAATCTTAATTTCTATACAAGATGCCAGGAAAAAATATTAAAGGCTATCAGAAATTTCTAAGTTATCAATTATTAAATCTATCTTATCAAGACAAATTTAATTCTTTGTCATAGGGTGCAGCCATTCAATACCCAACTGAAGATGTTAATGAGAGGTGTCTCAATGAGGGATTCAGTTTTGTTAGCTCTCCAAAAGCAGTCTAGTAGGAAAAATGCAGGGAGCGCAGAGATCTGGTTATGCCAACCTGCTGTGCTGTTTTCCCACCTGTAAAGCTCAAGCCACCTGGCTTTATGGGGTTGACATGAAGAGGAAGCTGAGCAAGCCAAACCTTGCCCTGGAGACCCCTCCCCAGGAGTGGTGACAGCTCTATCCTTGCCTAGAGGCCTGGGACAAGCCCTTTCCATGAGCAGGAGAGACCCCTGCTCTGGATACTGCCAGCGGGTCACAGAAAGCAAAACTTTGCTCCTCAGGCTGAATGTTTGTTTAATCACCCCTTGGGTTTTTCAGCTACTTTTTTCTTTCTACAATGCACTAGGGAGGGAAATAGTCTGTGGGCAGGAGAGATGCCGATAGCCCTGCGCGAAGCTCTTCGCCAAGGAAAGCAGCTGCCTTCCCTTCCCAGGGTGACTGGAGAATCATCTCCCTTTCCAGTACCTGCTCTGTTCCTCTGTGAATTTTCATACTGTTATATTAATGTATCTATATCTCAGGGTTCACAGTTACAGTGACGCAAGAGCTCAGTAAATATAACATCACAGAGAGAAAATTCATTTGAACAAGGCTTATTTCACTCTGTGGTGACACACGTAATTGGCTTTATCTGCTGCAATGAGATTTTGATAAATCCTCACTACATGGTCTTGCCCAGTTTTCCATTGCTCAACTTCCAGGAATTTGTCTTCTGAATAAATAGCCAGAGATGAAAAAGGAAGAAGTGCCAGAAGCACTTTTGGAGGAGAGTGTGAAAGGATCATGGATCTGCCTGCTTCTTCCAAATTTTTAACTACATATATTCTTCCTTAAGTTGAATTAACACAACTCTAAAGGCTCAGAGATCAGAATGAGTAATTTAATTTTCCCACAGGATCTAGTGCCAGACAGCTTTGTTGTCTCCAAGAGAAGAGTTCCCAGTAGACTGCTGAAAGACAGGAGCCATCCATATAATTCCTGGTCAGAGCACGTTCCCCTCTTACAAGTAAAACAAGACAGAAAGCAGGATGCCCAGAAGAGATATGCTAATTAGGCATGTGGTCTTAGGTGGCAGATGTGGGCTCTGTGTAATCTTGATCCATTTGCTATGAGGAACAGAACTGGTTTGGTTTAACTGTCTGTGGAGGTGGAGACCTATACCAGCCAGGCATCAACCTAGATAACCAAAAAGGGTTTGAAAGGGAAAAAATAAACTATTCTCATTTACCATGAAATCAAGGTGTCAAGGATAAAACCAGCCCAGTCACCAAGGGGTATGAAAAGAAACTCTCTAGCTGCCTATATGTCAGCACTAGGAATCGAGTAATAAACTAGAAGAGTCGGAAACAATGAATGTGCATTGGTGCCAGGCTTAACTAAAGGTCATGGAAAAGACTTGTGTGACTGAAATGGTTAAATTAGCTTGTTTGGGATAGATAAAGTGAATTGCAGAGCTTGTGAATAGGACTTTTGTACTATGCCTGGCAACTCTAAAATAGTAGCCTTGAATATTCCTGAATTATTAATAGAAGGCAGAGGCAGATCACATGCTGGTCTGTGCCTGCTACAGACCATCACACTGCAAAGAGTTGTGCAATATCTCTATAAACAGCTATTTGTAGCGCACAGGAGAAAAAAAAACCAGTTATCTTTACCCTTAATGACTTATGCTGATGGTCACTTATGGCCAGTACAGAGCTCTTTAGAAGTGGTTAAAAAACTCCAAAAAACATTACAATTTCCTGATTATGAAAATGCTGCATTAAACGTGAAGGAATTCTGTCTTAGCTTTCATGATGATAAATACAGGGACTCATCTTTGAACTAAAATGAGTTTTAGCTTAAGGGCAAGAGATCGTGAATTTATTACATTTGATATCTGTACACAGAATAAAATCCAAACCAATAAATATGTACTTAATTCAAAAAAAGACTGAATCTTGCAAAACTGATTATTATTTTGAGTCAAACCATTTGTGAGAAAGCTATTCACATTGTGTTGCTAACAACAGATCCCACATTTAGGAATAAAAGAGAAGGTAGGAATGATTTTTTAAAAATTAAGATAATAAGTAAAAATTGCTATGTAAACTGGAAACTGTACGAGGAGCAAGTGGAAAGAACCGATAGCAGTCAATACCAATTACAAGCCATGAAATATAGAGAATAGATAAAGGAAGCAAAAAGTTACAGGAAAAGGATTTGTAAGATTAGGTATAATAATGCAGCTGACATTCATATGACTAGAAGAAATTTTTTAAAATTACTTCGGTATTTTTCCTCCTTTGCATGGCGGAGTGTGCTATGGCTCTAGTACTGTAAAGGAGGAGATGTCAATAAGCTTTTTGTGTTCAGGAAAATAAGATATTTCTGTATCATGAGATGACAGAATATTTTGTATTTTTGACAGTAACTGAGGATGATAGTAAACACAGATAACTAAAAATGGATGGTTTAACTTAGCAGTTCTTTAAAAAGTTTCAGGTTTTGAAATGACCACATCAAACATGCATTTCAGGCTTTAATATGTATTACTAAGAAATCTGAAAACCATGGAGAATTTCCAGAAGATTGAAAGAAAATATACCATTACATAAAAAAATTGAAAAGAAATGAGCAGTGAGGTCTCACTATATTTTTCTTGAAAGCTTCATTCTAAGCCACCTACTAGATTTTCAACAAAGCTAATACAAGGAAGCACAAAATGTGTGCTTCATGTCACCTCTTCTAGTTTGTTGATTAAGTATAAAGGCACAGCTAGTCCCTGAGCTCCTCTCTAGTCAAATAAGAGACAGAAACACCTCTACAGTGTGACTGGGTCATCTTAAAACAAGTGTCTAAGCACACAGACAGAAACACACTCTGGACACATTTCTTCCACTGAATAGAGACTAAACAAGAAGCTTTTTGCAGTGCTTTACATCTGGATGATGAGATGAGGTTAAATTATGAGAGATGAATACCAGGTTCCTGTGACTGTGACAATACTCTATCATTTAAAGCTATGAGTCCCTTCCTGTGTTCATCCTGTACATCTATGTTTCTTCTTTTGTGCCCTAAAAGAGTAATACACTTATAATGATCTTTCTTAAGAAGCAAAAAAGACCAAAGTCTTTAAGTAGTGACAAAAAGAAAAAAAAGACAGTCTCATCCATTAAAATTTGTGCCATAAATTTGATTTTCATGAAAACAATGTATCAAACTGGGAAGAATAGCTGAACAACTAATAAAAACAAGTCAAGAAACATTATTTAAGCATGCAGAGCTTTCCTCAAGAGCCTGAAGCATACTTCCTTTTCTAAATATGGTTTTCTGTCATGGTTTTCATACTTACTGTCCTCTATTAAGCCAAGAGCACTGCATAATTAGCAGATAGATGCCCTAGTGCTAGGGCAGAGAGTTTCAGATGGTTTTCTTTTTACATACATTATCTAAACATTATACTCATATTCTGGGCATGACTCCCTAAGTTCAATGTCAAAACCTGTTTGGTAGTATGCTGGGGTAACAGGATGTGGTCTTGCGGAGATGACTGTACAAGTAGTATCTCTAAATATCATTATACACTTATATCATTATATACTTACATACTTAGCACGGTTCAAAAATCTCATATTTTGCTCTTTCCTGGATTAACTCTTCCTGTTGTTCCATCAGTGCTTTTTAAAACAAAACAGTTCCTTCACAAAGGCCTAAAGGTAAAACTTTGATTCATTATAAAGGGGAGATCAGATTTAACCTGAAGTGAACAAAGGCTTTCCACAACCTGAAGGGTGTCCCTGTAGCTTAAAATCTGTGGATTTTTAAATCAAAATCTGATAAGCTCTAAGGGCTTAGATCATCCTCTCCTAAAGTCTCAGCTGTTGGAGAAAGCTTCAGTGGAAGGTCATTTCTACAAAGATCCTCTTACAAATTTGCTGAGCCTTTCCACCTGCTCTCATCTTTGCTCACAGTCCTCCTTTAGCCAAACACACGAAAGCCAGCTCAGCTTTGTAGCAGCATATTGGGCTTTGAAGACACTTGCTGTAGCCCTATGCTGTGTAATGAGTTTGCAGTGTGTCCACAAATCTTTTCCCATCCTACTCAGACTCTGCTCCCTCCTCCTGCATCAATAATAGATACCTTAAGTAATTCTGCAGAGATTTCCAGTACTGTGGGATTGGGAAATTCTTGCTCATGATGTCAAAATTTGCTAACACAATTAGGAGAGACCAAGATTCCTGACTCTGCCTTCTAAATGATTGACTTTCCTAAGAATTTCTATTTGTGCCATTACACTATCAACTGAGTTTCAAGCATGTATTTGCCTCAAGAGGAAGAGTAACAAGATCAGGTTTAACAGTGCCAATGTAAGTTTCAAAGTATAAATACAATAGTTATTTTTAAGCATAACAGCAATACTCTGGGTGAGTACCCAGGTACCAGAGACAACTCTCAGCTACAACTTTTTAAGGTTGAAAATGACTCACTAATTGGATGAATACTTCCTTTAGCCAGGATCAAAGATTTTCTATTCAAAACACAAAGCTCTGCCCTGCACTTCTCCTGCTGGAGTGTGAAATGCTTTTATTGGCATGTAGCTGCTGCAGGAAATAGTAGGTTCCAAGGCTTTTTTTTTTTGGCTTTTTTTTTTTTTTGGGTGGGGGGGAGTTGCTTTTTGCTGGTTTTTTTGGTTTGGTTTGTTGGGTGGGGGTGTTTGCCAATAAAGTTTGTTTGTATAGGCTCAAAAAACTCTGTAAATTCTTACAAAGTTATAACACATCTTACGGAGTAGGAGATACCATATTTTCACATTTCCCTTAGACTGGAAATGTATTCTGTATATTTGTCCTGATAACATATAAAGAGCCACCTGTGCAGAAGAAAGTTGAAGCTAGAGCACGAGGTGCACAAGAAAAGTGGCCTCCAGAGGTTCCCAGTTACAGAATCAGACCATTTCTTGTTCTAGAGAGAATGGTATGAATACAAAAGTAAAGAAATTGCATTTACAGGGGGCTGAGGAGGGAGTGGAGTATCACTGATAGAGAAGAAAGCTTTGAGCCCAGACAGGGGAACTGAATCCAAGAAGACCTTAGGTGATTGAAAGCCTTAATGGGAACAGGCTGGTAGTTGAAAAATGATGGCTAGAGAGAAGAAAAAAATTTTCTCCATGACCACAGTTTATCAGTGGGAGGTCGGGTCTCACACGGGAAGAGTGCAATAGATTGTGAAGTGGAAAGAAGTAACAGGGATTGACAACAGAAATGAAGAAGGAGAAGAATGGTGGTATAAACTGCTGTCTTTATAGTAAAAGAGGACCCTGGAGAATAACCTGCTTTCATGAATTTTCTACTACAACTCCTGAAATACAAACATCTGCACCGATGAAAGGTGCCATGAGGAAGGAAAAACGCACTTTGTTGATACTTTCTACCTTAATGTGTTTAATAACTGTTTAGATGACTTCTGCACAGCTTGGCTGTAGCAGCCAGGATTATTTAATACCTTAATAGACAAGTTAACTGACAATTTTATAGAAAACATTAGCATTTGAAATATAGAGATTAGCAAGTTTGGCAACTTTGATAGAGGCTGTATCAATCATTTCTATTACAGTTGCACACAAACTTTTCTGCTCTGAATCCCTGGGTACAGTAGAAAAAATAAAATTTATCAGTACAAATGCTTAAGCGTGAGCCAAGTTAAAAAGAGAGAGGTCTTAAATCAGAACCTTCTCAGCAGGACATTATGTACAAGGATTTTTTTAAACTAGAAGTAAAAGCTCGTAACCTAAGCTACTTCATACAAGCAATTAAAAATAACTAAAGGCCAACATCAGTAGACATTAAGGCATACCTTATTACAGCACACATTGCATAAAGAATTCTGAATTATATTAAAGTGGGATGCCAAGAATTTTAGCAGTTGCTTCATAGGAAAAGGTTATGAAAATCAGTACATGTAAGAAGGACTCTAGATGTATCCTGGACATTCAACTTTTATACATGATCTATCTGGGCTTTCAACAGTTCTGCAAAGCTAAGCATATTACCTAAACATAATAATAATACATGTCTAACTAAACATAATAATAATACATGTCTAAAGTGATCAGAGTAATAATCATTTCTTAGCACCAACTGAGGCAGAGTAAAAAGTCTAGGAACATAGCTGTTAAAATATCACAAGCATCTGTCAATCCTGTCTTGTGTACCGTGTCCATCCACAGCAGAACTGCTTTTCTTCTCTCTGCTGAGGTACCTTATAGCTATCTCTAATTATATTTATCATAAGAAGGCAGATGGTCTGACTTTTCAAAAACATATATTTCCCCTATTATATCACAGTTGGGGCATCTGCTGGTGGAAGAAAGAGCTTGTATGTAAAACAGTCTGGATGAAATTCATTCCTAAATAAAATCTCTCTTCTGACAATAGTATCGCAAAAGTAGACCTTACCCTTACGAGCTATGAAAAACCTCGAACACACTTTGAAACGTGCTGGAGCCATCCCCATTAAGCCTAACATATGCTAACACCAGTTAATCAGCAGATACTGCCATCCATTCTCATTAAACTAAATCAGTTCCCTGGGAGACACCCCAATAAGATGATCATCCCAATTAAGCTCTTCCCAATTAATTCGTTCTTCATAGGTGTTTTAGTATTGTTTCACTTAAATCACCAGTCTTCTACTACCCTGTGCATGACTTCAGCAGTACTTTTCCTATAAATAGGGGCTACTGAATGCATTCCAGAGATGAGAGATATCTTTTGGATGTGCTGGTTTTCAAAGAACATCCTGATATTTCAAAGGGTGGATGTTGAATGGCAAAGTGCTTAACTGGATCTGAAGAACCACAGGCTCACTTTTAAGTTCCAATGCATGGTTTTCTTATCTCCTCCATGGACTCCAGGCTTATTCCACCTTTTCCCATGCCCATCAGATTTCCTTTCTGGAGCAGTGCTCCCTAGCTACTGTATACTTACAAATTAAAATTACAACTTTTCAACTAGACAGGATGGTATGCAAGGCTCTGTTAAATGTGTTATATACACAACCTTCACCCTTTTCTTAAACATAATTGTAGTCACTCATAAGTCACAGGCTTGCAGCAATCCTCTAGATCTATGGCTGAAACTTAGACACCTGTTTTGCCAATGAAGAATTTAAATGTCCAAGATAATTAAGGACAGTTTCTTGCACTTGTCAGCCTCACAACTCTCAAATTTGTTTTTCAACCATAGTTGATGGATTTAATACATATTTTTTAATTATTTAACAAGTGTAGAAGTAAAATAATTCAAAAGGGTAAGCTGCCAGGTGTCTACAAGATTAATCTATTCATGATAATTGAAAATAAAACATTCACACTATGAAAAATAGGATCATCTAAACACATTTGTTCCAAAGCCAAGATAAGGAGCAAGTGATTCCTACATTTCAGCTGTCAAGTTAACATGGACATGTAACTGGAAAAACATGAACCCATTGAGTACAGATCAACTAAGGCTGTATCAAAAATGCTCATGTCTTAGGTCATTGGTTGCCATCATTCGCTCCTTGTAGCAGATGCCTTCTGAATCTCTTCAAGGAAGTGTTGAATGATTCAGCTATTACTCGTGGCCTGAACGTAGAAACAGCTATTAGTCAGGTTCTCTTACCAGTGTTCCTTATATGTGGGTCATGTTACATTCAGCTATATACACAAGTATGTATCTTATTCTGCCATCATGTACCTACAAAAACCCAAAGAATGCTGAGTATCTTTACCCATAGAAGCAGAATTGGTGAATTTGCAGAGCAGAATGACAGTTAATTCAGTGAAGAACAGCAACAGTTATAACAGAAATGTCTGATACACACATGGTTTTCATGCATATGATGTACCTTTTCCCCAAGAAAAAAAAAAGAGAGCAGAATGAGTTAGTAGGGTCATAGATTTGGAATAGAAGAGATTTGGGGAGGTTTGGAATTGGATAGTCTTGGAAGGGTAGACACAAAAGTATTATTTTTTTTTAAAAAAAGATATCACGATATACAAAATATACAACCAAGAAATTAAGTTAAAATCTACTTAAAAAGAAGGTGCCAGTTAGGTTGTGCACAGAGAAAACAATGAAGTTACATATGTGTACTACTGAAACAAGAAGGAAAAGACACAGTAAAAATGAATAATCAAAATGACTGGAAAATAGTATCACTGACTGCAAAAATAGCAAACCTGCTGTCTAGAAAATATTTTAAGTTTGCTGGCTTAGGAGGGGACCACATGCACAGAAAACAGAAGGAGGCATGGAGGATTCGCATTTATGGTATGGCCTGGGAGTAGTCAATACATCTCTTAAGTAGCCATAAGACCCTGTTTCTCCTTCCTGTACCAGGATCAGAAAGCCTTACTCACCAGGACTCTCAACAGCTTCTTTTCTCCTCCCCTTCTTGGCCTTTATCACTGTTCCCTCACAGTCAGCCCTAGCCTTCACCACCTCCATCTTCCTCTTCCTCTCCCAGGAGTTTTTAGAGGAAGGATAGTGACCAGGGTAGTTCTAGTGGGAAATGGTAGAACTACGTGGTGGTGAGAATGATGAAATCCTGTACTCCAGAGGAATGGGGAAAAGAGAGTAGGACCTTCTAGTGAGAACCCCTCCTGAAAACCTCCTGTCTGTTTCTACCCCATCATCTACAGTTCTTCCAAAATCCCAATCTGAGCTACCTCAGTGAGATGCTTGAGCCAGTTTCATCACTGAGATATGAGAGTGGTCTCCAATTCCTGAAGGGAAAAGGTGAATAAAGACTGGGTTGATGGTGGTTCCAGCTCAATTGCTAACAGCATTCTCCTCTCTCATCCCTGTAATATCCTGTCTGTGAGAAAAAATTATCAGCCTGGGAGGAGAAGACATCAACAGAAAAAACAGATATCCAGAAACTTCCACAGGACAATAGAACTGATGAGACATGTTGTAGCAGATGAGGGCATAGTCTGATAACTGTCCAGGGATGATGAGAAATGCCTGAATTTTCAACTATCTTTAAATTCTGTGTCTGAGATCACGCATCCATTGGGGGGTGGGGTATGAACAAACAAACAAAACAAAAAACCCACCACCACCACCCCCAAAAAAACCCCAAAAACCCAAACAAACAAAACTCCAAGCAAATAAAAAACCAAAAAAAAAATCCTAAAAAAATACACACAAGAACCCCAGGAATTATTTTGACAGGAGGTACAATCAAATTTGCATATATTATAGATGTTTCTCAGCCAAAACATATTATTGGTCTCAGTACAAGATGAATTCAGTGAACTGATTTATACTTGAGATTATATTAGCTGATTTAACATTATCTTTAAATCCTAAAATCTATGACTCAGACTTCATCCAAAGAAAATACACATTGCCCAAATATTTGCTTATACTTAAGCTTTTCCTAATAAATAGGCTAAAATTGCTCTTTTGTTGTAGTTTACCAGAGAACAGAAGCATCAGTCCAACAGCCTTGTGAATTTTCTGCCCTTAAAGAAAGCTTTGCTGCAGAAAATATTATAGAATTTCTGCCTGAAATTATTCCCTCAGGCCACCACTAATGTAAACCTAAATAGATAAATCACTTATTTTGTGCTTTGGTATTTTAGGATGTACCACAAGAGAAAGAAATAAGCAGTTACTGTGAACTTCAGTAGCGTGAATAAAGCTTTTTTGGGAAATCCTTGCAATACAGTTTTAACTGCTCAATTTTAAAGTAGCAGTAGGGCAAGCAAACAAAAAGAGATTTCATTACCAAAGAAAAAAGAATTATATGAAATATGAAATTACAGAAAAAACAATCCCGGTAGTATATTGATTTCCATAGGGGTTTACACTTCATTAGATGTGTAGATAATTACCAAGATAGTGCTGATATTTTTCAGAAGTCTTGGATTCCCATTATTTTACATTTGCTGCCTTTATCTATCATTTACAGAATTACACAGATCAGAATTACTATTATTTTTTACAGTGCTACTAAGTACTACTATAAACCTTTGCCTGACCTTGGAGACTTTACAGCTTGTCCACTCGTTCCTGAAGTGGCTCATCCCATCAAGGACTGAGAAGATGCTCAGAGTTATTTTGGAACCAGATATGTCTCTGGGGCTGAGAATTTCTATAGTGAAATAGAAGCACTGAAATAATCTATGTGGGAAATACACCACACAAAAGCCTCATGTACAACTTAAGCTCTGCAATGATGATTAAAGGGGCTTGAAGGCAAGAGTAAATAGAGCTTTGTGCAGGCTTTTTGCACCTGCATGAACATTACCCTAATTGCTTAGGCTTATTTACTTTTCCTCTCACAGCCAGAACCTAGAGATAAGCTTCCACTGCAAATCAGTTTGAATAAAGCCGTCTGCACCAACAGCAGAAGGAAGTGAGCCCATGAATGTGTTCATTTTACTTCACAGGCATGAACAGTCCATTATTACAGTCAATTATTCCTACTTCTTCTCCAACCAAACACTAAGCAAAACATGAAAATTAAAGCCTTCAAGTTGGCAGTGCACACACTTAGTCAGAATGGGATACCAAGCAGATGACTGGTGTATCCAGGAGCAATGTCATAGCCTTTGCTTTCAAAGTTGCCTGCCACAGCTAATGATAAAAGTTCTCCAAAATAAAAATCTAGGGGATGGGGGATGATTATTATATGTTTAAACAAACTGGCTAACTCCAGATTTATATCTTAATACTTATAATTTCTAACTGCCTGCATCAGAAACATGAGATATAGAAGTCAAGATATGTCTCTTGCAGTGCTTACTGGCAATCAGAATAAAGGCGCTGAAGCTGTTATAAATGTGCTGTATCTTAAATGTATGTTCCATGTAGGAATGGTACATGAGTGGTTAGATTTAAATTATAATATTACTGAAAATGCTGCATATAAATTAGTATTTTCCTATTGCTAAGAGATACTAAAAGACGGAAAAGTAAATGTTAAGTAAAATTGGCCCATTTTGTCAATGAAGAAAAACAAGAGGCAGACAGAGTGACTGACAACATGCCAGAAACACAGCTCAAACATCACACATGCCCCAAGAGATTCAGAACCAGCTATTACCACTCAGGGTTTTGAGTTATAATAGATACTTCTAATAAATCACCACCTTAAAACTGTTCTGTATATTATAAAGGATTAAAGAACAGAATAGAAACATCATTATGCTAATTCTTCATCTGTAAACTGACTATTGTATAGAGCATAGGTTTCTCCATCTCAGAAAAAAATAGGAGAAATGGAAAAAGTAGAGGAAAGAACAATAGAACGAGAAAACTTTGGAGTATGTTCCACAGAAAGCACAAATACATAAACTGGACTCTTGTAGAAGTGGCAGAGAGAAGAGGATGCCAGGAAGGACATCCAAAAAACCATGGGCAGCTAGGAGAAAGCAAACAGTAACGATTTCTTATCCCAAGCAACAAAAGAGCCAGAAAGCATCAAATGAGAGTAGCAAGTAACAGATTCAGAACAAAAAAAGGAGAGGCACCTAGCCACGCAGCACATGCTTAAAGATCTTCCTGCCACAGGACATTATGGATCTAAAACCACATCTGGACTAAGAATGTGATAAGATGAATGACCTTACAAGTATCACCTGTAAGTTACAAATACCTTAAATTGCATGTTACCAGAGGTTGGGAGGATATTCTGGGAAATTATGACTCTTTGCTTGCTCTGCTCTTGTACACTACTCTGGGCACCTCTGCTCTCAAACAGGTAGTAGACTAGATGCAATTCTGACCTGACTAGTACAGTTCTTGTGCTGTTCAGACCTTTTGTTGGTCTCAGTAAAATACTTAGTTTGGAAATAGTAAGCTGATGCAGCCTTTAGGCCAGAAGGGTAAGCTGTGAAAAAATTAATCTGAGAGAGGAACAGCTTGTATTTAATTCTTTCCCAGTTATACCTTACCAGGATATTTTTATATCCACATCTTACAGCTTTTTCTGCTCCATCCTTTCCTACTTAGCAATTAGCAAATTGCTACCCCATTTATACCAAGAGGCTTAGTATAACTCAGGAGCTATATCCAGCTATTTGTGACAGGGAAGTGTACAAGTAAAAGTATCAATAAAAACTGATCAGGTTTTGAATATGATTTTAAAATGTCCAGGACAGACAGACACCCACAGTATTATCTGCAGAAGTGAATAACTTTAGCTTAGCAGAAACAGAGAATTAAAGCCTATAAAGCCTTTGATAAGATCGGTAGAAAAATTTTGCTTTAACTCTTTTTCAGTGGAAAAATACCCAGTCTGATGTTTGATCTCCAGAATGATGATTGATTTTTTTTTTTTCCTCAGATGGTGTCAGATTTTTAAGGGCAAACTTCAGTTTTTCATTTAGAAAGTATTCAAAAGGTGTTTGGTCTGTGACTGCAAACTCAACTGAACACTGTGTCAGAAATGGCATCAAAGTGTCTCAGGGATTTGTCATTTGGGTCCTTGTCTTTCTGACTTCTCTGCACCATCTGCCTGGAATGAACAACAGTTCCCATGAGTTACAGCAGTGATTCAGAGCAAAAATAGACTACAGAATACATCAGCAACCCAGGGATCCCATCTCACAAAGCAGAAGCATATAGAACTAGCTACACTGCAGTTCTCTGGGGGGAACACTTCTGAAATTACATTTTTGGCCAAAAACAGGGAGTTCATCTCTCCACCTCATCTGTCATTTTTGCAGCACGGTCCTGAATCTGTAGGAACCTAAACGATTTGTCAGTGCTGATAGACTTTTCTTTAAAACTTTGGATGTAGGGATTGGGTAAAAATCTGTGTCAGGCACAGGGAAACTTGGGAGCATTTCTATCAAGATTTCTCCACAGTGACCAACAGTTGCACTACCTAAGCTTTTTAGAGCAGAAGTCATGATTAGATGAAGCTTTGATCCTATTGCACCTTGCTGTTTTAACACAACTCAGTCATAAAACTCAACAGATTTGAATCTGGAAACATTTAACTTATCAATATGCTGAACCAAATGTTTCTGCTAAGGTGTTCTTCTCTCTACCATCAGGTTTTAAATATTTCAATTGCTATTTCTAAACCCTGTCCTTCCACTTTGCTTTATTAGTTAACATTTAGGTGCTAAGTAGTAAATAGAATTCAGTCCATTGGAGTTTGTCACACTCTGCATTTTAAAGCAGAAGTAGCTGAAGCATCGTTCTTTAATAGTAGCATAAGTCCTTGTATGAGCAATAAAAGCTGCCACTTTCTTTATGAGGCAAGCTAAATGCTATTAAAATGATGGATGAACTAGTTCCATTTTATTTGTTCAGCCTTTCCCAGTGTTATTCCCACAACTCTATTTAAATCACCAGCTTGTATTCTACAGAAGTTCCTATGTGCTTGGAATGCACAGATGCCTGCATACAAGCCCTCCAGAGTGGTAGTAAAATTTTATTTTCTTTTCCAGTGAGCAAACAGTTAAAGAATTGAAATGGAGCTGAAATGCATGGTCAAGAGGCAGGGTTTTTTTGATAATTTTCCAGATAGTTGAAGAGATCATCCTGCTTTGCAACCAAATGCTGTTGGTTATCCATGGGAAGATGAATCTCTGACTGAGCCGTCCCTTTGGGACTGCAATACAGAACAATAATGTTCAGATCAAAAGCATCTTGATTAAATAACCTAATTAAAAAGTACATAGAATTGGTGTTGTAGCAGATTTTTCACCCTCCTATGAGGATGAAAAAAATCTCAAAATTTACCTTCAAAATTAAGGGTAAACATTTGCTTCCAGTGACATGTTTATGACCTATTAATTAGTTCCTACAAGGATAGTTGAAATCCCAGCTCTGCTTTAACACAGTTCAAGGAGCTAAAATTACCTTCAGCCAAACATCCGAAGACATAAAATGTGAAAGAAATCAAACACATCTCACAGAAGTTCTGCTGGGTGATCAAATCTGGATCTCCAAGGTTCTAGCTTTAATGCCAGGGGAGAGGAGGAAGGGAAAGAGGAAGAAAAGAAGAGTAATAGCGTGCAAATAAGCACACCACAGCAATTAAACTGCCAACCAAATAAGTTGTCAACCAAAGTCTAACCCATGGTTCGTATTAAAGGAGGACTTGGTCAGTTTGTGCTGCATGGCACCGGTCTGTTCCAGATCCTACTTGTACAGGAAGATTTTTAGCTCAAGACTTGAGTTTTAAAGACTGTCTGCTCAGTCTCTGGTGTATCAGGACAGACAAATGTGCCTAAAGAATGGGTAAGAAATGGTTAAAAAAAAAATAGACATGGAATAGTCATTTGCTGTCAATATGATCATACTACAGGAAAAGGCAGCTGAATTATAGACATTGTAGGGAACCAAGATGTAGTTTTATGGTCAGAGAAAGCCAATATAAGGCCTTTCTGCAATCAGTGATCATTTGTCCAACATCAGCTCCAGCAATTGTGCTGCTGTGTTGGGAACTGGAAAGGATAGAAGAGAATGGATGGCCCTGAGTCATGGGAACAAGATGAAATTTTTCAGTGCACACTATGAACTATACTGGCTGAGAAACTTAACATAAGCCAGCAGTGTGCTCTTGCAGCTCGCAAGGCTAATGGTATCCTGGGCTCCATCAGAAGAGGGGTGGCCAGCAGGGACAGGGAGGTGATTGTCCCTCTCTACTCTGCCCTCGTGAGGCCCCATCTGGAGTACTGTGTCCAGATCTGGGGCCCCCAATACAAGAAGGGTGTGGAACTGTTGGAGAGGGTTCAGAGGAGGGCCACGAAGATGATTAGAGGGCTGGAGCACCTGCCCTACGAAGAGAGGCTGAGGGAGCTGGGCTTGTTCAGTCTGGAGAAGAGAAGGCTGCGGGGGAACCTCATTGCAGCCTTCCAGTACATGAAGGGAGCTTATAAGCAGGAGGGGATTCAACTTTTTAAAAGGATAGACAATGACAGGACAAGGGGGAACGGATTAAAACTAAAGGAAGGAAGGTTTAGATTAGATCTTAGGGGGAAGTTTTTTACAGAGAGAGTGGTGAGGTGCTGGAACAGGCTGCCCAGAGCGGTGGTGGATGCCCCATCCCTGGAAGTGTTCAAGGCCTGGTTGGATGGGGCCCTGGGCAACCTAGTGTAGATCCAGGCCTGAGGTTGGTGGCCCTGCCTGTGGCAAGGGGGTTGGAGCTCTATGATCCTTGGGGTCCCTTCCAACTCATACCATTCTATGATTCTATGATTTTATGATTCTATGAGGTATGTGCTGTGTATCTCTGACCAGACACAGCCCATCTAACCAAGTAACCCAACTTTGGGAACATGAAATTCCTGTGTCCCTTCTATAGTCAGCAGGGAAAGACAGACACTTCCAGTGATGGAACATAAATCAGTCTCTTGGAGCAGCAGGCTATTACTCCACTCTACTTGAGCAGCAAGGGCCCTATGCTTCAACAGTTTGCTTAGATAGGTGCCCACCCATAAGCAGAACAAAGCTATACTCTCAAACTAATGAAGAAAATCTTATATAAAATAGGGAATGCCCACTGGAGGTGCCAGAACAGAAGAAAATTCTGTCTTGATTAGTCAATTATTGCTGTAAAAGTCACTTGGTTTGAGATGTCCCTTGTGAGGCATTTTTAGAGAACAAGGCCATGATGAGGTCATCTGGAATACAATATGCAATCCTGAGCACCCAGATAAAAAGAAGATTAATTCAGTATGTAACTGGACAGAGATAGTCAAGGAAATGAAGAATTTCTCTTCTGAAATGAGATTAAAAGATGCTGACTTGTTTAGCCTAAGAGAATAAAGGTTGTAGGGATTCTGACTGCTTTCTGTAAACACATTAGTCTAAGTTTCTATAAACTTAGCAGAGGCTAAGAGCTGTTTCAAGTAAAAGACACTGCTGCTACAATAACAAATGGATAGACACTGGCCATTAATAAATTTAGCCTGAATATTAGACAAAGGTAGCAAATCCCCAGAGGAGGAGAACAACTTTAATTAAGGCAGTCCCACTGCTTAGTTACACTGATGCTGAAGCATGATCAGTTTATGGTTGTGATGAACAGCACAGCTGCCTTCAGTATCAAGGGGTGAGACTTGGTAACTCACTGGGTCCTTTCTAACCCAATACACCCTTGACCTCAAGCATTACACTTTGTGAACTGTGCATTTTCTCAGCATTGCTCTGTGTTCAGTGTGTTCCAGTGTGCACTGTTAGATTTTCAATGGCCTTCATGCCTGACAGAGACAAAGGTCAAATTTTCAGAAGTATTCTGCAGTCAAAGGGCTACTCTCCTTGGATACACCTACCTGAGTGTGATCAGTCCTCAGCAGATGATGGCTTTACCTTCTTACCATATACTCTTTTAGGGACCATGTTCTGTGCCAGAAATTAAAACAATGGCCTGCTGAGGGCTTACAGTGAAAATAATCTAAGCCAGAGGAAAGAGGTCCTTGTTTCCCAGAAGTCAGGGAGTCAGCTGCAAGCCAGCTGGCTGCAGGCTGAGCCTGGCTAAGGTCAAAGTGATGCGGAATGGTCGTTTGCAAAGAGGAGGTAGTGGGGCAAGAGAAAGCAAAGCAATGAAAAAGGCTAAGAGGACATACTGTGAGTTACCAATATACCCAGTTTTGATACAGGATTATTATAACCCAACAACACATGGAAACAGTGCCTAAAATAGAACATAAAAGGTAATTTCTCTTCTTCTGAATACCACTATGTAACCACATTTTTAGGTAAGCATCAGCATCTCCATGGCAGCGTCTCCTGTGCAAGGCAGCAGCCTGCACTCATCACTCTTTGAGCATTGTTTATAGAAAATGTGTATAACTTAGGTGATATATTAGAAATTTTCCAGATTTTCCACCAGCTGAAAAGGTTTGAGAATTGTGTCTTTGGCAAAAGCCATCATTTAAGGATGAATCTAAAGGAGTGGTGCCGATATAACAGCATGGGTCCTAAAGGGTTCTCTTAACAAACCAACCCAGCCTCTTTCATAGGATTTGGCTGCAGTATGTTTCAGCAATTGAGGCCTACAGTGATCCCCACTGATTCTGGGATCTCTTCATTTTTCTTCACAGGATGGCATTTTGCTCCTGACTGGGTGCCCAATCCATGAATAAGGCTCCCAGGCACTACTGCAATACTAGGAAATACAGTTACATCTCAGCAGTGAATTTCTATTCCTTTCAGTGAGAATTCATCCTTGCAGTGCTTGTATATGCCATAATGCCATATGGCACCTGCATTTTTTTTTCCAGTATTACTGTCATAATTGACATTATTTTTAATTTTTCCTAAAGGGCAAAATGCATTTCACTTGTCCTGATCTTCACAGGCATTTGAGAAGGTAGGAACATTAAGCAGCTCCTCAGCACTCTCAGGCCATTCATTTTCCAGATTTAATCACTGAACCTCCTTTGTGCTCAACCTGAGGGAGCAGGAGCACACTCAGTACTTTTAACCCTTGGTTTTCCACAGTTACAAATGCCAGAATAGTGGAACTTTCAGAGTCCTGCACAGGTTAGTATACAGAGTAACTCAGGGTAACTTTGAGCATGGGCCCTGACAGAATTACTGTTGCATGTAGTTGATGAGATTAAAAATGTGCCCGTTTTCTATTCTGACCCGATTTTTAGGTGCCTCTTTTCCAGCAGTTCTCCCCAGGAGTCAGGTGGTGGCAGTCTCTGCAATCACTATAGAAACCGCCAATCATTTTTTCCCCCCACTTTCAGGGAAATTGAAAAGTGCCTTTAAAAATGAGATTCGGGAGAGGAAAGAAATTAACGTCAGTGTTATGAAAAGGTTCAGACTGGAGGGATTTTGTACACACACACACTTGGCTCTTTAATTTGGAAATTCCTGTTCATCCTCCTAACAAGTGGTATGATAATAAAATGGTTCTCTCATCAACTCTGTTTTGACACCATAATATTTTCCAATGAGATTATTGG
Organism: Porphyrio hochstetteri; assembly: GCA_020800305.1. Taxonomy (NCBI): domain Eukaryota; kingdom Metazoa; phylum Chordata; class Aves; order Gruiformes; family Rallidae; genus Porphyrio; species Porphyrio hochstetteri. Next base: position 58,458,302 of record CM036908.1, on the reverse strand, counting down.
ATTTTAATCCTCTTTTAAAAGAAATGTTGTGCATTTAATTCATTTTATGGGCATAGGGTAATGCTTTTCAGCTTTAAGCCTGGAAAGCAAATTCTATTTTAAGGTTCTACTTTGTCCATTGCATTTTTAAATACAAATGAGAGTTTTTATGGTGACAATTTGAAGAAAATCTTTTAGCAGCATGAATAATGGAAAATGGACCTTAGAGGGAATCCCTTAATATTTTTAAATTTTAGGCCACTTTATTTAAGCAACACTACAACAACAACAAAATAAATACAGACCTTACAGAGATGTAGAATTTGTCAAAGTGGTATGAAATGTATGGTTTCTGGTCAATGATTTTCTGATTGAAGCTTGAAGAGAAGCCATAGCTCAACCTTTTTTTAATGCATCTTCACATTATCATTAAAACACCAGCCTGAGTCAGGGTATAAGACTCTGTCTCGACAGATAGGCTAAACACTTACAAGGTGCTGCTTCCACCTTTTCCTTCCTATTCACAGAGCACTTCAGCATCTTAACCTGCTGTTGTGATGATGCTCCACATCTTCCAGACAATTCCCTAGTACAGGGCTTAGATGTTCCTGAAATGTCTTTTCTTAGCCTAGAAATGCAAATGTGATTCCAGCTTTCATTCTCCAAAATTAGAAAGGAGTCACTATCAGCTCTACTACATTATTAGAATACTGCTGGAGACAGCCACAAATATAGATGAAGAAAGCATGCTGCAGAAGTCCATTAATAGGCCTGTTTCCAATGACTGCAATTACAACTAGGGATTTGTGAAAAAATGCCAGTGAAAAAGGGTGGTATAGATTGCAGTTTCATAGCAGCAGACTGATATCATAGGACTCTAAATAATGCATAGAGGAGCTGAGTCACCTGTAGTAGGAACATTTTAGGCTGCTGCATAATTCAGGAGCTTTTGTTCCTATAAAGAATACATTAAGGTTTTCAGGTCTAAACTTCTAACGGGTCCACGGTCACCTGACAGTAATAAATAATGACGATTAACATGCACAGTTTAAAGATCTCACTGTTGGACTTTCATTTTTCATTTCCATTCCTCCTATAGTCTTCACATTCCCATTCACTTTCAGGTCAATGACCTGACTCTGGGGCTCATTCAATGGCAGTCTTTCTTCTCACTTGGGCTGATGAGGAGTAACTCCTATAGAGGCTTTCCCAGGGAAGGCTGCACAAACTCATACAGCCATTCAGATCAGCCCACCACGGCTCAGAGCTTTCACAAAATGCCAAACCGAAGAAGCAGACAGGCTACTCTGACAATGGCCTTCAGTTACATGGAGCACTGTGACACCTCTAGGGTGGTTCTTACTGCACTAGGACACTCAGGGAACATGCATGAACTCAGACTTCTTCAACTAGCTCACAAGCACCTCATGAAGTATTAGCCAGCTTTCTGCAGGATCTTCGGACAGTTACTCTTCATTATAAAAAACATGTATCCCTCAAACACAGGAACTGCCGATTGAAAAGTTTATGGCATGAGCTAGATGGATCAGAGGAGGTTTTTTTGCTGGCACAGAAAGTCTATTAAAAAAACATGCTGTTGTGACTGGGTTAGCTAAATTATTTATGAATGCCTGGATTTTCACACAAAACAGATCTAGAGAACCCAAAATCTGCCATGGCACTCTGTGCCAGCTCTGAAGTTGCAATTTTGTTACCTATCAAATAGCAATTAGGACATTGCTGAAAATCAACCTCCTGCATATAGTCTGCTGGAAAATATGGACTTTGAAATCATGCCAGAGTGGTAGGAAGTGTTTCTGTACCTTCCAAGAGTGCCTAGTTTTATCACCACAAGTAGTTAGCACAGGCTGTGATGAAGTTTAAATAGTATAGATCTCCCATTGCTTGCAATGAAAGGGGGGTTTTCCTCCTAATTACCTGTATTGAATTATACCATATACTAAATATTTTAACATATTTTAAAATATCTATACTAGGTTATTTTTTCCCTACAGCTATAGCAGGTAAATTGAGAGGGAGCCAAGCTACAGTTTTACAGATGACTTTTTAAGCTGTTTACTGGAGCTAGATTCTGAAGCACACCATGACACAGCACGTTAGAGAAGGGGATTTAAACAAGTTTTGATCCAGAACAACCTTGACCTTCCCATCTCTAAGAATGACTTCTATGACTTCTGTTGAACCTTGAGGCTAGTGTAGAAGCATCCAACATGACTTTCTAGCTTTCGGGTTGCCTCTTAATTGCTTCAAATATAGTCATGCATGGGGAGAGTATTCACTCTTTTATTTTGGAGTGGCAAAATGGAAAGGATGTTTGTTAAGATCTGAAGCTACAGCTAAAAATTATGATAAAAGAGACCTTTTGACAATCAGAGATTTTGCCTAAACCCTTGACACAGATTTCTTGTCACTAATGAGAATCAGCACAGCTCTTTAGTGTGCTTCCACATTAGCACGCTTCTCTCAGTAAGCGGTCCTCAGTAGCTGAAAAGCAAAATATATCTCTGCTCCTAAAGCACAAAATATTATGACAGGAAGCCTTAGAAAAGGACCAGTAAATTAGATGTCAATTCTGAAGACAACTAGTGCATGCGATGTACTGCGCTGTGTGGAGGATACGTTCTGACAGAACAATGTGGAAATACAAGGAAAACAAAAGCCAATAAACCAAGTCATAAACAAAAGTCATAAACCAAACATTGAGGACAAAGTCAGACAAATGAGATTAAAAAATTCCCTGAATTTAAAACTATATTCCTAGAAAGACTTTTGAACAGCAAAACAGAGGGCTGAAGGAATCAACAAGGCAAGCAACAGGAGGAGAAGAATACAAAGTTTTCTAGAGCAGTGGCCTTGGGTCTGGCGCCCAACCTTTAATTTGTTGGGGGGGAGTGTATTCTTTGACAAATATTTCCCATTCCTTCACAAACTTTATCACTAAAAAGAGTCTCCCGTAAATTCTTTCCTAAGATCAAAGCCATAAGCATCAACCAGCACTGTTCTCAAGCACAAGTCTATTCTTCTCTCCTTCCTTTTCTTACTGGTTCGGGGCCTAACATCCTTCCCAATACTTACTTTTCCAACAAGCAAATAAAGCCTTACACTTCCTAGTGGGAGAGTATTTGGTTATGGCATCTAAATCTAATTTGCTAAATGCCAAAGGATAGTTTACACATCAGGCTCCCAGGGTCTTTCATAGTCCCTCAGCAGGAAGGAAACATTTGTCAGATTATTTCAGGATCCATGACTGAAGGAGTATCCCTTAGAGAAAAGGAAAAAAAAAATACCAAAAGAGCAAATTAGAAACAATTCAGTTTAACATTGTGTGTTTGGGTTTGGGTTTTTTTTTTTCTTTTTCCCAGAATGCTGTGTCTGAAAGTAAATGAATTAGTTATAAGCAGTAATTAACTTTCAGAGCAGTGTCACTCAAAAAACACCACAGTCAAAAAATAATTCAAGTGTGTTAGGGTTAGACTGAAAGGCTCGTTACAGACAGAGTTTCCATATCCTATGCTTTGTGGAAGAATTTTTCAAAATCACTTGATGTAACCCCCAGAGATATACCAAATGCTTCTGCCATTGAAGTACCTTAAAACTTGGGGACAATAATATTGGGAGAATTCCCCACATCTTGTCTCTGTGGTCCTGTGTGGTCCAAATGGGAAGCAGCTCCCTCCTGACTGTACAATAACTGTTTTGGGCTTCTTACATCAGCTTTGCAAAGCCACAGACTGCCTGTGCTGGCAAATATGTCCTGCTGACATAACTGGGGCATTTCATGCCGTTTCAAGTCCTTGACCTGGCACATAGGCCAGAGACCAGATGAGCATCTTCCCCTCTTCACTCAGCTGCTCTTGCTAGGAGGTAGAGCTGCTCTTGTCCCACAGTTTGCTTTAAGACAGAACATTTTTTTTACTGCTGATGGCAATCCAAATTCCAAATTCAATAGAAATTACAAACAATGTTGAGCAGTACATCTTAAGGAACACTTGGAAAAAATCCTTTTTTAAATAACAATCTACATAAGCTTCCACCTAAGTCCTAAAAGAACTGGCTGAGCAGATTCCCAGCTTCCTACTCCAAATTACTTTAAAAATACATACTAATGTGTTAAGCTGATGTTTATTTTAAAAGACTCTCTGAATGTTGGGATGATTCTGAGAGGTAAAAAAAAAAAAATGCCTGTTTCTACCAATGCTGAAGAGGTCAAGCGTATAATGGGGTAAGTAGAAGTTGTACAAAACACAAAGTGTTTATGATGGAACACTAAATCACAGAAGTGTAAATAATGGAAGCCAGCATGTTTTATGAAAAAGTGTTAAATAAACCACAATTTCTTTAGCAAAGGCACGTGAGTAGGTATATTTGGAGAATAAGAAATTACAAGTATAATTTAATAAAATTCTGATTAAAAACCTACACTGACACTGTATCAAAATCAGTTAGCATGTAGGTTGCAAAATTACTAAAAGCCATCTCAAAGAGTAACTGGCACTGGGCTATTTCCATTATAAAATAATCTTTCCAGGGGGCTGGATCAAGAGAGCCCAGTGACTGATACAGTTCTCAGCATTAATCAATGTTTTCAACAGTGTCCTAAAAGTAAACATAAAATGATTGCTGATAAGATGAGATAAAAAGGATTAACAACACTGCTAAATGGCGATAAGTAAGTCCCCGTTTAGTTAAAATACATTTTCCTGCAGATAATTAAAGCATAAAACCTATGTAGATGCTTTGCAGACCAATGGTCGGGGGGAGTGGAGGGAGGGGACCATACTCTAGAAAGGAGAAACTCCAGAAAGGTCAGTGACTCTGAGAGTCACTGCCTGAAAAATTCAACATGTGCTCCCAGCAATATGCCGTGACATAGGTGACGCAGTATTTGTATAACCATGGAAAAAGCGAATGGAGTAGAATGATGATTTTGCTGCAGTTTCAGACAAGGGAAAATCCAGTTTAAAGACAGTGGATGAACATCTGATATTTATGTTTTTTGAAAGGGTGTGGAAAATCACTCAAGCTGACTGACAACTGAAAAATAAGACTAAGAAGTAAAGAAGCTGCCTCAGCAAGAGACTCAAGGAGCTCACTTGTTTAGTGTAGCAAAGAAAGACAAAGAGTAGTAGAAATAACTTCACAGGGAGAAAACACTAAATATCAGACAGCTTTTTAATCAGACAAAACAAGAACGATGACTTCAAATGGGGAAAAGCATTTGCAAATGCAGAGGCAGAGAGCTCCTCTTACCCAGGCAAGTAGCATATTCTCCATTTCTTGAGCTTTTTCCATCAAAATGGGCAACAGGTCATTTGCAATCAGCAACAGGTCATTTCCAATCAACTTACTGAAAGCCTGTCATCTCAGCTAGAGTCACATTAATGGCAAAATCCCTTCATGCTGTTCTTCCCAGGGGACAGTAACAGACCTAGAAAAGCAAGCTTCCCATGAATTACAAGACTAATGTTTCAGGACAACGTGAATTGTATTACATTGAGCTAGTCACTTAAAATAAGCTTCATTTTACCTAGTTTTAGGTATCAAAACTCCAGCATTTTTATCCTCAGCATCTGTCAGCCAGTGGAAAGAAGCAGGCACTGTTGGAGAGTTGTTCCTCCAAAAATTCTTATAAAAATCACTGTACACTGAGGAAATTCATACTTTGAAGAAATCTCTATGCTGGTTGAGGAAAAGCAGGAATGTTGCCAGCTTAGACTTGGGCAACAATACTCTAAACATATAAGTAAAGGAAGGTCTGCCTTAGCCTCTGCTGAAGAAGATATTAATATTTATAAGCTACTGTGAAAATAATACCTGAGAGACTTAATATTATTAGGAAATATATGAATAGCTATGATAAATGGTATTGAGAAATCACAGTGTTCACATTTTTGCAAAACTACAGGGTGAAAGAAAGCTGAATCTTGAGATCATATAGGTTAATATTCAGACTATGAGCTAGAACTCTGAATTCCACAAAGAAATATTGACTACATGTACTGCACACTTTCCTTAATGGCAAAGACAGCTTAAAAGACCAATTTCTCAATGAAAGATTTTTTTTTTCCATTTTAAGGGTTATTTTTCGATAGGCTGGCCTTCAGGATGGCAACAAAGCTGTGCCAGAGCAGCTGATGGGGCCCTGAACTGCTGTGTGGCAGCAAAGGCCTTTTAGACCAGATTTATCACAGAAAAAAAGGGCTGTGGAGGTAAAGTGTGATGTCAAATAGTTAAGGAGGCAAATGAAATACCAGCATGTCTAAAATGGCACAGAGGAGCGTAACGCTGATTCAAGTAAAACAGTTGATCTAATGACATGGAAGAAAGGTTATGACATTTCTCTGGACCAAAACGTAGCACTTATCTACACAAACTCAGGAGGCAACGGTTCAAGTGACCACCCTGAATAGCAAAGTAAGGAACGTACAGCAGTGAGTTTCCTATCTGCTTGTAGGAGCAAATCCTTTCATAAAAATATATCTGTGGGTTGGTTGGTTTTCTTTTTTGGATTTGATCCCAGCAGTCAGATGGGGAGGAAGCATTGCTTTTCCTTTATAGTAAACCTTAATCAGTACATCGAAGGATCCATTCTGCAGCCTTTCCTTATAACAGGAGAGTTTAATCCTGAAACACTAGTCAGCAGAAACAGTGGCCTTGATATGAGGATCAAATGTGACTATATCTAGCAAAGCTTCATGTGATCACAACCATGCAGCAAACATCACTCCAGCTCTCTACCACACTCCTGCCTGACCTTCCAGCCAGTGTTTCTCAGCAATTCCAAAGAACCACAATTAAACTCATGTAAGAAAGAACTACAACAACAACGAAAACAGCTCTGCGTTAGGAGGCAGGGGAGACCTGAGTTACATATTAGCAGGATTGGAAGCAAAATCTTCTCTTTGTTCAAGCAATTTACATAATGACTCTTTTCCTTTTTTAGACTTCTTTTTTTGCACTGTTTTTTTAATGCAGTGATTATTCTTGGTTATGGCAGTTTAAATTTGGAATCTGCCAAAAAGACAGTGTTTAGCAGGGTCAGGGGGCTAGGTATTTGAACAGAGCATTTTACTTTCATGACCTTCCCCAGCTCTACCTTGAAAAGAACTTATAGGGATATTCTCATTATGTTCTCAAGGAGCTGGGGGTGATTAAGGGGAAAAAAAACACCAAATCTTATATGGCTTTACCCAACATGAGATTTTATAAAATAAATATCAGACATATTCTTTAATAAAAAAGAGGGACCAAGTTACACAAAACAGGCACAAGTGCATTATGCCTCTTGCCTGTACTACACTTCCAATTTTTCAGCTAGCTTAGCAAATCTTCCCAGTCAATACCCCTGTGGATGTTTCAATGTACATTAAATAGTTTTAAGAGATGAGAAGAATATAAAGCCATACACACACTGGATGCGGACAGGTTTATAAGGAGCCATTTCGACAAGAGGAAGAGCTCTAGATGGGCACTGGGGCAGTGGGGAGGCAGAACACTGCAGGTAACAATAATACAGCAGTTAGACTAGTAGCAGTGTTACAGCCCTGACAAGGGCTGGAGGGATAGCAGACCACCATCAGCTGGCTCACAGCTGTCTGGGCACCACCAAGCAGGGCTCAGACACAAATCTGGCTCAGCACAAGTCTTTGCTGCAAGAACAGATCTTGTGCACTTGAGTGCAAGTATAAACCTAGCGAGGAAAAGTCAGCCTTGTCATGGGAGTGTGATAAATCAGAGCACACTTTTCTGAGCGAGAAATATCTTAACTCCCAAGAGAAAGCATTTAGCTAAGCAGTTATTTTAAGACCGCAATTACAGGGTGAAGGGGAGTTTCATTTTTCTTCCACACTACTAATTATTAAGAAAAAAATGTCAAAAGGTGACAGGAAATGTGAATTTTAAAATTCCTAGAGCAGAACGAAGTATTAAAAAGCAAAGTACTGTAAACAGTCTAGCCTTATTTTTTTTTGTTTGGTTGAGAAATTTCCCTTGCTTAAGCAGTCAACTCTAATTAGACTTCACTTGCATATTAAAAAAGATCTGAAATTTATATTAATTAATATAAGTTTCCAAAGTTCAGAATTCCATGTTTTCCTTCCTAGGTCATTTTACTGTTTTACTTAGAGAAATCAATGGAACTTTCTCTTCCAAGTCCATTAAGTAGTCCAAGCAATATCCTGTCTCCAGTAATTTCTCCATTTTCACAGCTGAACCTGTGTGGCTAGAAAGTTTGAGCATCAAACAATCAGTCATTAGAGTGACAGTTTCAAGCTGCAAGCCTGATGAGCCTACATTGTATGGCCTGGAGTAATGGTACTTCTCCTTTGCCACTCATTCACAAAACTTCTTTTTCTCTTTGGAAAATATTTTGTTCTTTACCAGCACCTCAGATGAAGTCTCTATTCCTTTCATTTTGCTAAGATCATATCATTCTTTTTTAATTCTTTTGATGAGCTCCTAGATAAAACTACAGAATCAAAAAAACTGAAGCTATGGCAAGAGCAGACAATCTAGTCTCTTTCTGAGCCACCCCAAGCCTTCTACAGCTGTTGTTTCCTTTCATTCCATGTGTTCATCATAAGAAAGGCCTGTCACATTGGAATAACGTTCTTGCCACTATCTTCTTTAACCAGAACTCCAACATGACATAGATTTTTGCAGCAGGTAAACCTCCAGCAGAAGACACATCAACAACCTATCTTCTCTGACCCTTCCCAAAAAAATGAATATTTAAAAATCCTTAATGCCATACATTTGTTTCTGAAGAATGAATCCTTGCCTGCACCCTTGGCAGCCTGGAAACAGAAAATTACTTTAAATAGATATCTAAAATACCAGAGAATAAATATAATTAGTCATTACTCTTTATGGTAACGTAACCGCATTCCTGAAAGCCAGGCCCTATTAGCATTATGAAGAGGTGTTGAGACAAAGATGAGCTTCCTGGGGATTACTGCAGTGGGAAGCAAAAATAAGACAGTGGTACATCATGAAATGCAATCAGGATGCTTCCACAGACTCTGCATACATCCCTACAGGTTCCTGCGATTTTGTTTGTAACTTGACAAAGAATTGCCTAATAAATTAGCTAAACACTTGGCTCTTTCTCTCTAGTTGCTTGTAAAGATGCACATTTTTAAACAGGCATGTAGGTTCAGTGAGCCTGTAAGTGAAGTACTCCTTTAGATAATAATTTTGCTGTTAAACCAAAATAAGACAATTACACAAAGAAATAAACAAAAAAGCAAGATGTATTAAATGGTGCTCTCAAGCACCAAATCCTGTACCCCAAGGTTAGTGTCATGCACAGGTATCAGTTTATTTTTTCATTGAAATGTCTTTAATTTTTCTTTTTTGTTGTTCATATCTTGTCGGTTCACTGCTTTTATTACAGTTTCTGCCCATGGATGCAAGCAAATGTGAGTAGGGGATGTCCCTAGCTAGGCTCTTAACTGGCAGGTAAACTCTCATAGCTCTAAAGCATCCATAAACAGATTTATGGACACAAACCTGTAATCTGTCATAATAACATAGAATCATGAATCACAGACTGGTTTGGGTTGGAAGGGGCCTCAAAGCTCATCTAGTTCCAAACCCCTGCCATGAGCAGGGACACCCTCCACTAGCCCAGGCTGCCCAAAGCCCCATCCAGCCTGGCCTTGAACACTGCCAAGGAGGGGGCAGCCACAGCTTCTCTGGGCAACTTGCACCAGTATCTTACCACCCGCACCATAAAAAATTTCTTCCTTATATCTAATCTAAATGAAACATGGAGATCTGCAGAGCAGAGACTAATATGCAGTAATGCTTAAAATCACTAATTACTGCAGATAATGCTCAGTGATATCTGCAAATCTACACCATATTTTGCTTTTTTATGAGCCGACTGATAAAACATATGTTAGGCATATGGTCTATGGGGAAGTACTTTAAATAGCACAGCTGTTAACTTCAAGGGTTGCAATAGAAAAAAGGTTTTGTTTCCCCCACACACTTTCTCATTCTTATTTTCTTTAAATTTTCAGATATATCCCTAGCCTAGTCATGCCCACCACCACCCCAGTTTCTGTTTAAGAGACTCTACCAGGCAGCTAAAAGTTCCCTTGTTTCAAATACTATATTTCAAAACTGTGCCTTGCTCAGCAGACACCATGATACACCTGGAAGGGAAGAGGAGAGCACATAAGCTTGAACTAAGCTACACTATTATGCTCTGCAACAGACTAAAGTATCAACATCTGGTGGGAGAGTCTACTGTGTAGTCTCCCAGCCATCAGTTCCACAAGGCATGATTATTTTTGTTTATATATCTCACCAGGATATGAGAGATGCACTGACAGATGCTATAAAACAAATTCATCCTTACTTATCACTGAAGTACTGTCATTGAACAATCTGGGTGTCCTTTCTTTGAGACTCTCATCCCCCATTATTAGTGTAATTGTTAGTAATAATTAGATGTTGCTTCACTGACTCTAAAAGACATTTACATGCACCAAGTCCAACCTGAGGTCTGATGTCTTGGTGGAATACCATGGAGAAACATAGGTGAACTTATACCATGTTCAATGCATACTTGTTCCCTATTTTATTAGGACCTAGAGATGTATTAATTATATATTAAATCATCTCCCCATAACAATAGAAGCATTTTATTCTATGACAGATGTCAGTATTTACTAACAGGATTTTAAAATATTTTATGTCATAACAACCCCAAATGCTGCATACCACAGCAGTCAAGTGAGGTATGGTAGCCATGATTTGTTACAGACCTCACAGAATCACTGAATGCTTGGGGTTAGAATGGATCTTTGGAGGTCATCTGGTCCAAGCCCCATACTCAAGCACCTGCAGTAGGTTGTTCAGGATCATGTCCAGATGGCATTTGAATATCTCCCAGCACAGAAACTCCACAACGCCTCTGGACAACCTTTTCCAGTGCTCAGTCACACTCACAGTAAAAGTGTTTCCTGATGTTCATGTTCAGATGTCACCGGTTGTGATTCAGTTTGTGCCCATTGCATCTCATCCTTTCACCAGGCACCACTCAAAAGAGCCTGACTCCATCTTCTTTGCACACTCCCTTCAGATATTTATACACGTTGATGAGATTCCTTGTCTTCTCCAGTCTAAATAGCCCCACGTCTCTCAGACTTTCTTCATAAGAGAGATGCTCCAATTCCTTAAACATCTTCCTGGCTGTTTCTTGGACTCTCTCTCCAATATGTCCAATCTATTTTGTACTGACAAGTCCAAACTGGAAACAATCCTCCAGGTGTAGCCCCACCAGTCCTGAGTAGAGAGGAAGGATCACCTCTCTCAACTTGCAGGCAGTGCTTTCCAGCTGGTGACTTCCAGCATATGTTGGTGCAAGGGTTCTTTACTCCACAGGTGCAGGACTTTGTACTTGCCTTGTTAAACTTTATGAGGTTCCTGTCAGCCAATTTCCCCAGCTTGTCGTGGTCCCTCTGGATAGCAGCATGACCCTTTGGTGTATCAAGCATCCTTCCCAGTTTTACATCATCTACAACTGATCTGTTTTATCCTTCATACAGTAATTTCAATGGGATTATAAAGTACCGCTTTAAAATATGCAGACCTTTATTCACCTCATAAGCACTTGCCAACTACAATCCACAGAACAACCATAAATACCTTGCAGTTGGTTAGTGGATACATTACAGCACCTATTAACATTTGCAAGGAAGATCATGACTGGTGCTCTGTGAGAAGAGCACTGAGTTAAATGTTATCCTGGTCCAAAAATGTGGGGAATTTCTCCTGTAGAAGTGCTGTCTTCCTCCTGGACAAGCACAATAGTAAAGAACAAAGGGACAGTAATGGTTGCTACCGTTATGTTATTCTCACAGTAGCACTGAAATGCTATCCATTGAGATGTTCCTTACAGCAACATCAAGAACAGATTTAGTTTGCCATGTTTGAAAAGGCTGACATTTACATAGACCTTCACTGCTCATTTGCAAAACTGAGACTGATTTCAAAAGGTCTGTACATATCTCAAGTCTCCTGCAGGACAGCAGAGAAGACAGTAAGCAGCCTAGCCTTGACTAATAGGCTGATGCTGCTTTGCAGTAGGACACTCTCCAACTGCTGGAAAGCCTTGAAGGGAGACTGAAACATTACCAGAGAGACAACCTTCTTTTAGACTGTTCCATTTCTGCTGAAGATGATGCCATGAACTTCTCCACTGGATCCACGAATACACAAGAAAAGCAGATCTTTTCATCCAGCTTTTGTTACTTTCCAAAATACACTTACCTATTAATTAGTTTATGCTGTACCAACCTATGGATAACTCAGATAACAGATGTGGGGACTAGATGATACTGAACACTTTTGAAAGTCACATCTTACAATTTTACAGATCTGTGAAGATGTGAGGGAACCTGTCACTGTGGTAGATATAAGAAAAACAAGGTTCCAGACAGAGATGATGTATTTTATTATATCATTTGATCCTATTGTAAAAAGCAGATACCAAATTACTTTATCAGATCTGAGAAGGAAGCAGTGAGGCTCACACTAAATCCAGGTTAGGAGCAAGGGCTTCCAGCACTTGGATCTCCCAAGATTAATATCAGCGCTGTGCACTGCAGGAATCACCCAGCAGTATGAATTTGATCTGACTCAGACGTGGGCACATGATTACAATTCTCTTGAGTTAGTCAGACACTACAGAGCTGCATTCTTTTATGCTGGCTCTCTGATGGGGGAGGAGGCAGAGGCAAGATGCACTGAGCTGACTCAGCAAAGATTTCTGAGTAAGGATCCACCGGAAGCTTGGCACATTGCAGCCTATAGCTATAGTACTTTGGAGTAGACTTCAGGAGCCCTCAACACAGCTGCAAGGTTTTGCCACATGAATAACATTAACTTAACCTGTTACTGAGTTTTGAGAGATGGGTTGTTAGCACCTGCAGAGCAGAAAGCATTGCCAAAAGGAGTGAGAAGACATCAGCCTTATGGAAGAGCAGGAGGACCAAGCATCTAAAAACTACCAGACATCAAGGGATTTGCCAGAAGTGGTCATAAGTGAAAGAGGCGTTTCTATTTGTCACTTGCAGTCATACTACTGATATTATAATTGCTGTCCTACTCTCATCTCTCTCTGATGTCTATACCTGCTGAAAATATGATTGACTAACTGTAACTGGAAAGCTCAATTTGCAGTCCCCAGAAATCCTTTGAATGCAGTGACCCAGCACAACCATTCCATCTCTTCCACCTGCACTATTTCCCCATGGTGGTACCAGGACTAAGCCTCTATCCTGCTGTTGCTGCCCCTGGACCACAATACCATCTGGCTGAAGCCCTGAACTTTCAAAGATGGATGGACAGTATGTGGTCAATATGCCAAAGCCTTTCAGGGTCCTGTCCACTCTTAGGCTACCTCATTTTGCCACAGTGGGACAGATTCTTTGCTTATGTCAATAAGAGTGATTTCAAGAGGAAAATGCCAACATATACTGGTGGAGAAGACTGGGACTGACCTTTCTCTTTTTCTACAGCACTGCTGAGATTTTTATGACTGGTGTCTATCTGCTGACCTGTATAATATAATTTTAGACTGAGGTGAATTTTACAGTTTAACAAATACAAAATATTTTTTTAAAATCACACTTGCTCAAATACAAAGTCTGGAATACATTAACCCAAAAGATACCAAAACTGTAATAAAATGAAACCATGATTCAGGCAGGTTCAGTGTTACTTCATGCAATGGAAAGTACTGCTTCCAAAGCCTGAATCTGCTACCCTTTTAGAAGTTCATCTCTGTCCTGAGGATGATAACCCTTGACCAGATGATCTTTCTTGAACAGTAAAATACGTTGAGCCAACTTCAATTTGGTTAGGCAAAAACCAAAAATCAGAGAGACTTAGAGCAAAAGAAGGTCCTACAAATCAGCTCCTCTGGCATTGACAACAACTTGTCATATAAAGTTTGATAAAATCTTCAATACAAATGGTTATTTGGAAGATTAAGTTTGTACTCAGTGGATCTGGATCTTTCCAAAGCATGAAACAACTTGGAAAATTGCAGGGACACAATTGTCACAGATACATAGGTTGTCACTTGTCTACCTCATTACACAGCTAAATACCTTTAAAATGTAATCTTTAGTCATACTCTCAAAGTAGACTGATTTCTAGAGGTGTACAGATGTCAAGGAGGTTTACAAAGTTCCCAGCTGTTTAGTTCACAATATAATCAATGAGAGTTAAGCACCTCATGTAAACCCATGTTTTGGCTTTCCACAATATAGTTGCTAGGCAGCTAGCTGGAGCACTGCTCAGTGGGAATGAGGATGGGAGCCAGCCTCCAGGCACAGCTAGGTTGTCAGTAGGGAACAGAGGCTTCATAGAAAAGCTGACATTAAAACAGGCCAGTCCAGACCTTCACAAAGACTTCAATCATATCTGTGCTGTTTAAAGCAAGCCATGGGTTTGCTTAGACCATTTGAGAAGGGGTTTTTCTTTAAGTAGCAATTTAGGATGAGAGTTGCCATTCCAATTAAATCACCCTTCCTTAATATAGCCTGGTGCTTTGCAGCTGGATGATTAACCTTGATATCTTTTTCGGACTTCAAAACACACAAGTCCCATTGCTGTCAATTAGCTGACAATGCTGACTGCATGTTGATGGAAGATTTTTGTGTGACCCCACCATTATGGCATTTGGGAAATTTCAGTAGCTAATACAATCAGCCTGCTGGAGAAAGTCCTTCACAAATTATGCTAACCCATTCAGAATGGGAAGTGAGATTGTGAATTTGTCACTGGGCTGACTTCACAAAACAAAACAGATGTACATTAAAGTTTACCGTACTTTCTGTTCTTACTGCAAACTTCCTAAGAGATCCCTCCAGGTAATTGGCAAACCTTCGTGCTTTCATGGTCTTGTACAGCTCTGAGCAAAAGGAAGATGCCATGATCTCAGCTAGAAGCACTCAGAAGCTCCCATACTTTTTAATACTAACGTAAGGCCGGGGGCAGGTTATAAATGATTGCTACAAAATGTTTTTTATCGATGAGGTGGTGCAATAAACACTGCAATGTGAAAATGGGATACAATGGGAAGGGTCAGTGGCACCTTACTTTTCCTACTGATTTCTTTGCATTCATAATAAAGAGTTACAGCCTACTGGTAACAAGATTAAATTAGTGGGCAGCAAGAAGTTGGAATCAGACTATTTTCCTGTTATCCCACAGTGGGTCACATTCTGCTAATGAGTGTTAACCCTGCAATCAGGCAAACATTCATCTTGAGAAATGAACAACCTCATTCAGGGCTTTTAAAGCAGCCAACACACTCAGCAGCTAAAAAGAAATTGGCTCAAACACAGCTACTTTCCTTTTTAAATATTCTTCCTCCCTGATGAGAATGGGAACTGATCGTGTTAGTGAAACATTCTTGTAGCAAAAGGCAAGAGCGGCCCAAGTCCCTCCAGGTTAGAAATCCTACCTTGTGATAAAGATGGAGGTGCTTAGTCAAATGCTATTGCACAGACTATCTAGAGTACTTTGTGAAGGTTCCTAGTACGAGCTCAACTTGACCTCCATATTTTCAAAGTATACATCCTCATCTGTTGCTTGGGAAAAAAAAAAAAAAAGGAAAAAATTTAAGAAATCTTGTTCTATTGTGCTTTTCCCTGGATTTGAGAATTATGTCAACCTTTGGGCCATTTTCTGAAATATTCTCACACTAGAAAAAATACTAACTGCTCCATTTTCTACACAGGGTCAACATTATGAAGAGGAAAAACGGGCTTTGAGCCATGAAATAATTGCACTCAATAATCACTTAATAGAGGCCAAGGTGACAATAGATAAGTTGTCTGAAGACAATGTAAGTATTTAATTATGGATACATTTTGAGATTATATTCAGATATAAATTACACCATGCACTTCCCATGGAATTATAGAATAACATCTTGTTTTTTACATGAAATGCAGCTAGTCACTTCAATGGTTAAAATTCATGTTTGATATTCCCATCATTTTGTAAGGTCAGTCCTCCTTAAGCTTTGGAGTTGGAATTAGACTTTTCATGGATATTTTTTTCCTTATGCCTAACCTAAAGATGTTTTGAAAATATTCCCACATTGATTTTGCCATTGGTTTCAACCTAGTACAGTAAACTGTTGGAGGCACAGGCTCAGAGGTATTGCACGCACACAGGTATGGAGGGAGGATTTATCATCAGGATGTTAGGCACAGGTTAAAGCCCTACGCTGCCTGCAGTTCCTCTGATCTCTCAGTCTTTGCTCACTGAAACAAGATGCCCAGCACAAGTGAGCTCTGCTAGCAGAAAGTATGTTTGACCCGACCTTGTTGCTCAGATCATTGCATGGAGAAGGAGCTGGTTTTCCCCAGCTGTGGTTCACATGTAACAATTTACCTATGCCTGTGTGGAATGAAACAGGGAACATCCCTGGGGATTGTCACCCTGCATCTCATTAAACACTGCTAAAAACTGCCACGCATACTGCAGCTGGCAACCATACTCATGAAATCCTTCCAGGGGCAAGCCTGAAAAGATTAGGAAAGAAAGGAAGATTGCAGGCATTTAGTTCATTATTGTGCCATTCCTTAGACACTTAATAAAAAATTCATCCACAGAAGACATATTTCTGTTAGCACTTATTTTTCAGCATCTTACATTGATCTTCCCATATTTCACATGAACTCTTAATCATAGCAGGGAGCATTAATCCCATTAATATGCCTGGTGTGTGAATTGTGCCTATGCAATTAACAGCTTTCCAGCGGAAACAAAGAGTCAAAGAGTTCACAACCTGACCCTTTACTTTTATAGAAGTTGAAACAACAGTTACTTAACAGCTGTAACTAATAGCACATGGTAAATGCAATGGGCTGTATCTAGGTTTTAGAAGCACAGGTAAACACCCAGAATAATTCAGCTAAGATTTCAGATTTAAGGGAGGCGTGGGAATTGCAAAACTCCAAAACTCTCCTAATAAGTACCTATACATTTAGATGGAGTCAGGATTGAGCCCACATTTGAAGAAGTGTTTTCAATATGCACAGTTTTTAAAAGGTATCTCCGACTAGACTGCAGTACTAAGTACTCTTCTCATTCTGCACTATTCTGAACATTAGAGTATGGTCCAGATGCCCCAAATAATGGTACCACTTCTTCATATTTGAGGTCGATTCCCAGACAAAATTCTGCCCATATTTACGTATCATCACTGATGAAAGTAAGAGTTAAATTTCAAATTTTAAAATAAAGAACTATGAAACAAACCATTAATACTATACCATATAAGTAGAGCCAGTGTTAACCTGAAGAATCCTACAGGGGGGAGAATGTGTTTTGCCTTACCAAAATGTCTTCCTTCAGTTATATTTCCCCTTACACTTCTGACAGATATGTACAATGATGCTTTTGGTGCAAAAGCATGTTTTAGACCATGGGAAACACTTGTGGCATTAATTGCTGATTATTGTTCTGTTTGCCTCAGATGTGGCTAGTTTCCATTTGGATAAACATTAAAGGACAGAAAGTCACTCCAGTCACATTGCCTGTCACAGCAGGTTGAGAGCAAAAGTACACGTGGCACATTTAACTCACATGTAATTTTTTCTGTAGTAATTTTTAAAGCTGCTAAAAATAAAGTGTCAGAAAAGCTTTATGTACTCTCCATGACAACCGCTTCACAGAAACAGAGGCTCACAGCTTTTGAAGAAAGGATTAGATTTTGGAGTGATTTCATATTTGTGTGCCTAGTAATGCCATGGGAATAGCTAACAGGACTCAGGGTACTTGCCTGTGTTATACACTGTGCAGCAACATATCATGTGCTCAGTGTGCATGTAACATGTCAGAATCACATGCACATGCAACAGATTTTGCTTCTAAATTGAACTCTTGTTTTCCTACTCTTTGCATCTGTTTCAGGAATAAAAATAATGTGTACTAATAAAAACTGTAAGGCCTACATAAATGAATGTATGTCCCCAGTACATTTAAGGCATGTACAAAAGCTCATGCAGATACAAACACCTCCCTCACAAACCAAAAGGATGTAAAGGCCTGGGCAACCTAGTGTAGATCCAGGCTTGAGGTTGGTGGCCCTGCCTGTGGCAGGGGGGTTGGAGCTCTGTGATCCTTGGAGTCCCTTCCAACTCATACCATTCTATGATTCTATGATTCTATGATTCTATGAAAGGCCCTTGGCTATGAAGATATGAACTAAGGATCACAGGAAAACTGCAGTTACTACCTCCCTGACTCACAGACGCCCAGGAACATCTTGTTGCCTCCACTGTTGCAGAATACCTTTTAAATGTTATTTCAAAACAAAGGGTATTTACACCTTTCCTTTTCCATAAAGAAGTTTCTTTGTCATTTTTTAAAAGTACAAGTGGAACAGTAAAAATTTGGAGGCAGTAAAATTATAACATTAGCACCAGAGAAAATTTCACTATACAACACCTTTTCTGCATAAACATTTTCTAATTTTTACAGGTTAACACAGCCTAGTGTCCGTAGTACCTTTATGCTTTGTCTTTATGCCCATTTATAAAGTAATTTTCTGAAGCCAACTGTTTTTAATGGCACTTACATCAGGAAAAGCAACATACAACTCTTACCTTCGGGGACCAAAGATACTGGTTGAAGGATACAGTTACAATCACGTGTGCTAAATTAAATTTAGATGAAGGGCAAATCTATGTACTGAATTTTCCCATTAAACAGGCTGTGGGAGCCATTCAATACAAAAATAGTATAAGCGGCTGGTTTAAATTCTCTTTTTCCCTGCGTGGAATTCTCATGGTAATTTCTTACCCAATAAAAATATCCTGTTCTGCATCATCAAACATTTGCAGTGAGATTTAATATATTAGTATGGCTGCACTCTGTAAGATATGAAAGGAGCCAAGAACCAGCAAGAAAGCTTCATAAGGAGACAAAGGCCCTTTTTTTTAAAAAAAAACCCAACAATACAATGTACATTTCTGCAATGAATTTCTCCCACAGTCTCATAAGATTACTTAAGCATTTTCTAACGTAACATCTCAGCGTTGATCTAGATAATGGTCAGTAAAAGGTGCCTGCTCTTAAATTTCCTTTCTGTTTAAAAGAGGACATTTATTTTAGCCTTCCTAGCGCCAGGAATGTTAACAGTATAAAGTCCAGTTCCTAACGGTAAGTATCCATCTTTTGAAATGCAGATTACTGTTCTGTAGTAACAGTTCTCAAAATTTTCTTTTCAGTGGTTTTATCAGCCTTCTCAGAGCAAAAGGGCAAACATCTCAGTACTTGCAAGAAAAGCAAGAAATCTTAATGTATTTTAAAAATATGCTCCAAATTTCCCCAAAGTCAGTTTTTAAAAGATTGCTCATGCACGGGAGAAAGGCTGAAAGGCACGAGCTATTTGCAAACTTTAAAAAACAGGCTATTTTCTGTTTTTCTAGGAGCTCTATAGGAAGGACTGCAATTTAGCTGCTCAGTTGCTCCAGTGCAGCAAGAATTACGACAGGGCACATAAGCTTTCAGAGGTAACGTGACCAAACTTGGTGAATATTCAAAGGAAAAAACATGTAATAGAAACAAAGTTGGTTTGCATGTATCAATACCAGAACTTGTTTGCCCTTAAGGCTTTGACTCCCCTTCCCACCCACCCCCTTCCCAGTTTAAGCAACAGGAGGCCTTGTGCACTTGTGGGGTGTTTTCTGCAGCTGAGGGAGGTTCTGACAAAATCACAGCCAGTGATGGAAGTTAGATAGTCTCTTCCCAAAGCCTCTGCTATCCAATGTAATGGGCCTGCGCTCATCACATGAAAAATAAAGGTTTTAGCAAAACCTTAGTGCTGACAACTCCAGACTGCAAAATGCTGGGGAGGACTGGGGGAGGAGGGGGAACAAGGGGACGGGGGTAACAGCAGGGAAGTGACAGGCATCAGAGATTCTGATATAATCAATTTTCCTCCTGAAGCTATTTTCCAGTCCAGCTAATTTCTAAACCCGAATTATAAAATGGACTGACAGAACAAATACCTTTTTCTAAAGCAACCAGAGCCCTGAATGATTGATTTCCATGGTGTAAACTTTAATTAATAATCCTCGCTTCTAAGGAAACTAGGCTTGAGAAACAGACTCCTTAAAGGGGAGGTAAATATTATCTTAGTGAACAAGACTGTCTTTAGGGATGCAGGCCTTACACGAAGAAATAACACCTCCCTCATGACCTTCACCTTCAGTGAACGTCAAGGAGAAAAACCTTCCCTTCATCAGTCCCATCAGGTTAGTGTCCCCAAGAATGGTCTCTCTTTCTTGTGCAGTTCTGCAACAGAATAAAGCAAAATTGAATGTGGAATGTATAAACCATTTATAAGCCAGTAGACTGTTCAGAGCTCTAAACAACCCTGGTAAACAAGGGTAGAACAAGACTCTTCTGTCAAATATGTGATGAGTTTCTGGAATGGAGGCAGAACTTCTAAATTAACCATTATCTTGGGCCCGTTATTTTTTTCCTAGTAACTAACTGACTTCCTTAGCAATTCGCATCCAGGAATTATGACGTTACTTACACCTGAAAGCATCCTACACGTTAGCAAGAATTAGGACCTTAACAGTACTTAGTGGTTCACTTGCATTAAAATATCACAAATGTGGGGTCTGCCCACAATTTCCCAGACTGTCATACACTCAGTTAAACAGGCAAAGTCTCCATTCGTAAGTCCAAGTATTTACTAATTTAGCAAGCAGGAATGTGCTGTCACAGCCAATAAATTCCTTACAAATGCAAATATTGCCTGAAAAAATACTGTATATTATCCAGAAGCCTAAACTATAGTACAATATAGTAACGTGACAGCAATATAATTTTAGTAATTCCAGTTTCCACTGCAATGCCCAGAAAATAATGTTCCTTTTCTTAATGCATTTCATAATCTAAATAATGTATAAAAAATAGATCAAACAGTGGTGTTACAGGATACCAAAACAATAGCTACCCCATGCTTCAGTTTCACATTAAATGGACTGTATTTCTTTTCCTCAGTTTTGTGGCAATTTACAGCAGCCCTATTTTACAACCTGTTTATTCAATCTTTGTTGCATCTGTACTTACTAGGACTAATATTGCTGTCTGCTAGCAGATTGGCAAGATCATACTCTTTATTTCCAATGGAAGACATATGAGCTAATTAACAACATAATGATTAATCCAAAATATCCTGGAAGTTCTGTTGGTTGAAAAAAAACACTCATCCTACTCCACACTAACAAGAATGCCATTTCACAACATGTCATATTTTGTATACATTAAGTTTTGGGGGTTAAATCAACTTTTAAAACTTCCCAGCGAAGCTAAAAGAGGAGATCCATATTCCATATATCACACTGTGAGACCATCACAAGGTGTGGGCACCTTAAATCCCTCTTGCCTAAAATGAAGGGGGGGTGGAGGAACTGCCTCAGTATTTGTAGGGTTCTTTCCTCTAGAGAAATAAAATTAAGGCGGGAGTGTGGTTGTTAAGGCTATAAGGGTAACCATCAATTATGCGGCAAGGAAGAACTCAATTTCTAGTTATAAAAAGAAAGCGCTGAATAAATCAGAGTTCAGGCAAGCATTCAGGGCCTAAGTTCTTAAATGGTGTAAATCAACACAGATATCAAAGGAGCTATCACAGTCACAAACTCAAAACTCAGTTCTAACATGAGTTCTTTGATTTCCAGTAAGAAATAGTGAGAGACAACCATCATGCAGCACTCTTTCATATCCCTGTCTGATCACTGATAGAGATCTGAAACAAGCAGATAAAACCTGGCTAGCAGGCATATTTGGTGATACCTGTGTAGGCATTACTTACCGGGCTTTTGAGCCTCACTGAGGAACACAGACTCTCAGTCTCTTCTGGTCCAGAGGATAGAATGGCAGGTGGAGCCACAGTCCACAGAGCTGATCCTGACTTCTTCAAAAACTATCTGATCTCTGATGCATAACAGACATATTGATTAATTCTGACTAGTCTGTCCCAGGAATCATGCTGTAAATTCAGGTCTTAGCTCTTATTTCTGCCAGCGTATTAAGAAACTAGAAGGGCAGTCAGGCAGTGGCTGCTGGAAGAGGGGGGCATGATGAGGCTTATGCTGATGGTTGATCTGACAAGCAGTGTCTGAGTGCTGGGGCAAGGTAGCTGGTTTGATTTGCTTCTTCCCAGCACAGGAGCACTCCTGTCATAGCAGCCAGTACCTTGCTTTAAGTGTCAGTGAAACCATCTTTCCTGCCTCTTCAAACAGCATTGTTTATCAAATGTGGCGCTGAAGGGCAAGAGCCAATTTGGCACTGGGTCAGAGGCAAGAGGAGCTCAAAGAGGGGCAAAAGAAAAACAGAATAGATCTGATCGCTTCCTCCTTTTTCCTCACCCCAGCAGTGAACTCTGCACCCCCCACTCCAAATCACAGATGTGCACACAGTCTGGAAGGTGTTGCTGTAGGCTGTAATTCTCTACCTGCCTTTTTAAGATCATTTTTTGCTAGATTCTTTACAGTATTCTTGTCCAACCTGAACTACCTTGGAAGGAAACATTTCAGTTTCAGTGTTTTCCACGAGGGAAGGCAGATTTCCTAATGTTAATAAATGAAAGTAATGTGATTACATTTGTTTTCAGAAGTGCACAAAGATTGTGGCCATCACATTAGCCAAAGAACGATATACAGAGAGCTATGTGTAATGTCATAAACCAGCACCCATCTATCAATGTTGTACAACTCAAGCAGACACTGTTTTTGATGTGCACCCTTTTCTCCTGTCCCCTTTGCCTTCTCTTTATGTTACAGTTGCCATCTGACTTTCAGGAACGAGTCAGCATCCATCTGGAAAAACATGGGTGCAGCCTTTCTGTCCCCTTGTGCCACACATCTTATGCTGATACCATTCCCACTTGCGTCATTGCCAAAGTACTGGAAAAACCAGATCCGAACAGCTTATCTTCACACTTGTCAAGCCCATCTACAAGGGAACTCAATTTTCAGGACTCTGCTGGAAAACTCGGACAAAGGCCCCAGTACAAGTCAGACATCTACTGCAGCGACACTGCCCTTTACTGCCCAGAGGAGAGGAGAAGGGAGAGGAGGCAGAGTGTGGACACACAAGTGAAAGATGTGGGGTTCCTGCGGTCCCAAAACTCCACGGACAGCACCGTCGAAGAAGACGGTTTCCATTCCAGCTTCTCTCATGAAGCCTTCCCAGAGTACATTACCTCCCTGCCAACCTCCAGCTCCTACTCCAGCTTCAGCGTCACATCGGAGGAGAAGGAGAATGCCCAGGCCAACACTCTGACAGCCTCTCAGCAAGCAATCTACATGAGCAACCGAGATGAACTGTTTGAAAGAAAGTCACCTGCAGGTTACGAGCATCAGGGAAGTCCTAGGTTTGCCAAGTCCAAACCTGCACAGCACATGGAGCTTGCCGATGACAACGAGAACTCACCCACTTTTACAAGGAATCTGCCTCCTTATGCAAACGAACCTTTTCATTTCTCAGCCATAACACAACAGCAGGCTTTAGCAAATCAGAAAATGAGGAATGAGTGCAGGAGCACCCACCTTTCAGAAGAAGACTTGCCTGGGCGATGGAGGCAACTGAGTGTAGAGGACATTGGTGCATACTCTTACAGGAACACTGGCAGGTTGTCACCCTGTAGTTTTTCGGAGCAGTACTACAGCAGCCCTATTAAGAAGGGAGACAGTCGAACAAGCCCCATCTATGCTAGTTACAAAGCAGATAGCTGCTCAGAAGGAGACGATATCTGCCAAAGCAGACTTGTGGATTCTTGCTTCCTGAGAACAGACAGTGGCCTGAATATTGACATCAGCACTAGCTGTAAACAGGACAAATTGCCCACTTACAAAACAAAAGAATCAAGAGACCAAAAAAATGAAAGGATCACCGTCCAGTTATGCAGTAGCAAAAACATCGAAAATAGCCCTGTACTGAAAAGAGAATACGTGGACGTGAGCCCCAACAGCTCAGCAGAGTCTCTCAACCAGAGTTCAGTGGAGGCTTCAGAAATCCACCAGTCTTCCATGGACCAAGGAAGCCATTCGGGTATTCACAGCAAACAGCAGCAGTTTCAACGGACTGGGAGTACTGGTTTGAGTCGGAAGGACAGCCTTACAAAAGCACAATTATACGGAACCCTTCTGAACTAGGCATCTTCCAAAACGGCAATAAGAGCAAACAAAAGGAAGCAAACAGCGTTTGATACTTCTAGTGACTGACAAGGTTCTAAGAACAGGATTATTATAAAATATATATTCATAATGGTACTATATGTTTAAAACAAAATCTCTTCAAAAATGGTAAAACAGCACTTTTCACTTAACATTCTTTCCACGTGGGAGACAGTCCCCTCCCCTCTTTTATAAACCTGAAATATTTTTATAAACAAAATGGTATTTATTAGACTATCCTAAGCTATTTGAGCAGAATTCTTTTCCCTTCAAGCAGGTTTCTTATTTATTTTTGTGCATGAGGCCATCTGTGCCTATACTCTTGGAGGAAAAGGGTAAAATCATGACGGCGGTGATAAAATATAAATCCACCTGATAAAATACCATAAAATGTCATGTGAAAACAAAACAAACAAGAATGGTGAATTTGAAGAAGTATATTTTTTAACAAGAATGGAATTGTATCTTAAGTTATTTCATACAAATGTATTTATGAGTGACTAATGTATGCACAAAGTGATACTAATATTTTGTTCTTTTAATCCACTGTGTTTCTGCTTTCCTATTTTTCCTTGTATACTACCTCAAAAGTAATTGAGGGTTTCTTTGTCACATTTTCTGTAGGCTTGCATTTATATTGTCTAAAATGCATGCAGTGTCATAATTAATACTGTATTTTGCATTACTTAATAAAAGACACCAGTGGAGATATTTTGGTGGGGTTTTTTTCCTTCATTGAAACTTACCCTGGACAATAGAACATGGGATTGCTCTGGGTGGCATCAATGCAGGAAAAGTTAATGAGTAAGGCTCATGGATTAGATCATTTTCTAAAGGAGCCTCTCTGTTAGCTCCAGAGCACTGGTTATTGGTCCTCAGCCCCTTGGTGTGGAAGGACAGCTGGGAAAAGTAAAGAAGGAAAGAAAAGTTTGTCAACAGTCCTTCAGTTCACTGGGAAGGACTCTGCACACTGAAAAGAAAATTGAAAATTAGTTGAAAATTTGTGACTTAAGCTCCTTCTCCATTACCACACACACTTGACACAATTTTTTACGTCCTTAGGACTGTTACCGTCCACAGTCAGCCTTTTCTCCTATGTAGCTTGTATTTCTAACAAAGAAAACTGATAAAGCTTAAGGCAAGTCTGGCCTTCTGTAGCCTATGGGAATTTCACCCCTGCCTCTGAGAAGCTGTAGTTTTGAACGTACTTCTTGTATTTCCTCCATCAAGTTTTCTTTTTCTCACTATTTCAACATTAAGGAAAGTGCAACTTGGACAGCAGCAGAGAGACCAGAGCAAAAGGAGAAGAGGAGAAAAACAAAACTGAGAGAAAGGGAAATCCTGTGGATTTCCTTCCTGGCTTCAGTACTGCTGCTTGGTAAGAGGTAGAATACCGTGATAAACGTATAATAACTCTTTTAAGACATGTCCATGGAACACATATCCTATATTTGAAATACTGACTCTTATAGTTTATGTACCTTACTTAGTGCAGTATGTGGTAGTAATCAGTGAGATCACTGTGGAAATATTAACAAGTTCCTTATAAAGCTAAAATAATGACCTCCTGTTCGATACCTATTAAAAATATATATCTATATTTTCTGCTGGTTCTCTGAAAACAGTCACCTGGCAAGCAACTATGAACCAGGACTATAGAATTGCTCATTTCCTAAGTATCTTAAATCATGAGGTCTCAGATTCAGTGCATTTGGCATCAACAATTCTCACTGCTCTCTGTATTCTTCATGGATTATATAAACATTTGACCATTATTGATGTGTGCAAGTACTCGCTGTGCTGTTTGGACGATCTGACATCAGCTTTCTACAGTTCCTCCGAGAACTGCAGCAGCACTGCGGAGAACAATGGTAGCTAACAATATCACACAGGTAAGGCACAGCATAACTCTAAATTGAGGCTTATTTCAGTACAAAATCTGCAACACACTTTGTGCTTTGATGCTCCCATACTGGCTCAGAGTGAGTGTGAGTGGGAGGCCATCCCGCAAATCATTCCTCAATGTACCTACAACACGGACAGAATAAAGTTTCCAAACTGATTCTTATGACAGAAGCTGACTTGCAGTGAGTAGTCATGGACAGCCAGAAAAGTTGTTATTTCACCTTCAAAACACTAAGGAAAAAATCCCTCACTGTTGATTCATTCATGTACATAAAATGTAGACAACTTTTAAGGCGAGACATTCATTTCTCTGGTCAATGAATGTAAGTATTTGCACCTAAGAGGTGAAAATTAACTGTTCTCTCACCTAAGAAAATATGTATGCTAAAGAACCATAAGTCATGACATTTACGAGCTGGAACACAGTATCAGACTAATCCTTTTATAATATTTTTCATTATTTGATGCTGAACTGCTATTTTAACAATTAGACAAAAAAATATATTTCTGCTAGATATTATATATCTGATTTTTTAATATCCTCTTCTATTCTTTCATACTAATGTAGTTTCAGTCTGTTTCTGTGCTTCACTTGACTCCTTTTCCCAGTTTATGTGCTCTAATATGTAGATTGAAACCAGTCTTTTCAGACAGCATTGGGTTTTCCTTGTAAATTAGCCTATACCCTTGTAAGATTTTTCTGTAACAAATTCTGTTACAGAACAATATGTAACCCTGTAAGAAACTTCAGATCAATCAACCAAAATGGACAGAAAAATTCTTCAGCTTGTTGATTTTAATTTTTCCTTAATCAAAAAAACTGACGGTGAGTTTGAAAAAATTTTATTATTAAAAATAGTTTAAATATTTCACCTAAATTTTCTTAGATTTATGGGTTTACCTGTGCTTTGATTTCATTTTGGCATACAAAAAGAGTTTTAAGAGATTATAATAAAGTATTTCCTTTGTTGGTAGGGGTTTTTTGTTTGGTTTTTTTTGCGATTTCAATTTAGATTTCTTGAGGCAACCACAGAGAGAGACCTGAGGCATAAGGCTAGAAAGACACTAGGTTACTTTCACAAAAGATTGAAATTTTCTTTGTGGTGGTGTCTTAATTTTTTGCTTAGCTGCAGTTTTCAGTGAAAGGGGTGGTAATCCTGTGTGCTGCAGAGTTCCTAAGAGCACTTACCCACTGTAGGACATTTCTGATGAAGAGCAGGGTCTAAAACATCATACTCAGAACAGCTTGCTTCCATTTTTCATTCAGGCAGGTGTGGTCTGATAAACTTGACTCTACTCTTATCTTCCTTTACTGACAAGTGACTCCAGAAAAGCAAATCAACAGATCTTCAGCCAAAGAAAAGTCCCATACACCCCTCCACTAAGGTGGCTCAAAATTTGCCTTGAAATTCTTTTTCCCAAGGACATAAATGCCCAATTTTCTCTTAGGCATTATGAACATGTCAAGATGCACAACTTCACTTTTCCAAGTGACATCTGAAGTAGTCAAATTCTGTATGCAGGGACCTTTAGCAGGATTTTTGCTTTGGTTAATTATTTAATTTGCCATGAGTAAGAATACAGAAGGCAAGGAAAAGAAGTGGCAAGTCCTCAACAGTGCAGTGAAGCAGAAGATGAGAAATGTCATTTTAATGAATCAAAACTGAAAGCAAAGTGTACATGACACAGAACACTGATCAGGGAAAAACAAAGGGGGCGGACAAGAGATTAGAGTGAGGCATATCAAATCACATATTAAGAAAGATAAGAACACAAAAAAGATACCAGGGCAATGAGATACAATTCACTAGGAACAATGTTGCGTAAGTATTATGAAATCATGAAAAGCAAATGCATTTTTTGAGATGTGAAATAGTTTTCTAACTCCAAATTAAGGCTTAAAAAAAGCACAGAATCTCAATAATTTTGAATAACACATATCATTTTCTTTTAAACTTTTTTGAAGACTAGAAATCCCTAAAATGTCTATGTTTAAATCATGGCAAGGCACAGAATGGGTAGCTTTCAATTCAACAGTTTCTAACTTGTTCTCCCAAACTAGAAAATTTACGAAACTAATCCTTCCCCCTTCCAGCACTTTTAATTAAAAAGAATTTCCACTCCAACATCTATCACAGAGTGTGATTATACAGCTACCTAAATTAATTTCTCTTTGTTTAATTTTAAAATACTAATTGAGATCCTCTGGACTTTCCTATAAAATTTTCCCCCATTCATATTTACAGCCTTGTAGTCCTTACATTTTATGATATCTGTCCTTACATGTGGCTTAAATTGTGCAGATGTAGCCCTCTCAGTTTTTCCCTGGAAGACACTCCTCTCAAGACTCTAGCTTCTGTCTTCACCTTTCTGCTACTGAACACCAGACAATTTTAATATGAACAGTGAGTTGTTGAAAACCACTGTACAAGGAAAGGAGGGGACTATGCAGACTAAGGCAACTGCATGTGTGATGCTCCCAGCACTGAAATTCTCAATAGATGCAGGTAGTCCATCAGAGGCATCCATAAGAAAAGCCTTACTCAAAAAAAAATGTATAGCCAAATGCAAAGGTTTGCATTTTGATGCAAAGAATGCCAGGCCATGTTTCTAGAATAGGAACTAGTCTCCTGGAAATCAGTCTGTTTGAAAAACAAGTTTTCTCCATAAACTTTTATGTTGCCCAGAATTTCTTCAGCACTTACACATCTGGATGTTTGCTCACGATGGACTTGAGCCCTGTAGGGTTGATTTGTATCCTTCTTCCATCACTGGTAAGTCTGAGGAATTTTTTTAGCTTGGATACTTTCAAGTCCCACAGAGAGTTTCACTTGCAGGTTCATTAAGCTCTGATATCTCTCCCAAAATCAATAGATCTGAGGTTTCTTAGTAGACTCGTTCCATTTCCAGCCTTAGAGATCTATGTCACTTTTTACAAAAGAGCTAAGGTAACTTCTCAGAAGTCCCTTGGGTCTAGCAACAGTCCTCAGTGTAAGCAGCACCTTCTAACAACCACCAGACAGACATGCTGATCTCAGTGCATTAAGTCTTGGCATATTTCTGTTAACTGGTCTTATATCAGCATTATCAGAAGATTTTGTTTTCCTAATCTTTCCTCCATGTCTTTTTTAAACCTCATTGTTATAAAACAACTTTAGCAGTTCAGTCATTCTTTAACAGCCTGTCATTCATTCCATCCTCTCTCATGTTGTTTTCTCTTTGGTATTTTCTTTTGATGCATTAGCAAAGCTGGTTTTGTAATTGAGAGGTTCTGTTTAGCAGAAGCTAAAAAGAATAACTTGAATTCTCATGCAATGAACGGGGCTGCTGCTTATGCCGTGAATGCATTCCACTGACATTCAGTCTTGCCCTTTTCACTTGCTGGTTTTACACTTTTATTCTGCAGAAAAATGTGTCTTTTTTTCTCCCTTTGCTTGAGACAGCTTGTATTGCAATTCTTCTCCACTTTCAGTGCAGGATCTTTTATATCACTTGGATCCAAGGGCTGTCTCCCTTACACAGTCACAATTATCACTTCTCAGTCTATCTTAATTCCTCTATATGTGTTTTCTAAATGAAGTAGCAAGTGCTTGAGAATCTTGACCTCAGGAGTGTGTACTCAAGTGCTCTGCTGAATAAAGTCCTATATAACGTGGCTGGAAATGATGTACCATTATCTGTAGATCCACTATGGGCCGTGAACATTTGCCTAAGTATGAGCAACATACTCTAATCCCTTACAACAGCAGTAAAGTGTATGTATATTCTGTCTCTGATGAATAGCTGCTGACATTTTCATGCTGCCATCACACTTATGTTGAGCATTGGTGTTTTCACAAAAGTCCATAATGTCTTCATTGTCTCAAAAGAATTAAAATGGCATTTCCCCACAGTGAAGCAATTTTAATGAACAGGTCTTTAATTTAGGTTTCAAAGTGCAAACAGATTTATTAAGATTTTATCTTATACAGTCTTACTTTCTAAAGTAACTTGTCTTATAAAACATCTCCAAGTACCCACAAAGCTAAATCCCCACTGACCTCTGATCAGTAGGACAGAGCAGATAAGAATTTGATCCTTTCTAGGAATCACAATGGAAATGGGATCCTAATGTCATCTTTTCTGCCACGTAATAACAGGTCAAAGTTTGCTAAAACCTTGAAAAGTGTGACTTAAATTGCAGCTAGCTATACAGGTCAGAGTGCCAGAGAGATCAGGGATTAAAGTGTCCACCTGAAACAGAGGTGGCCAGAAGATTCAATGACCATTCATCAATGGTCCCCAGATAGCTTTTTTAACCCACAGGATCTGCTTATACACCAGCTTTATGCCTAAAGCACCATTGTGAAGAGCCTGGCTCTGTCTTCCTGATAATGTCCTTGCGGGTTTTGGAAGGCTGCTGTTCTGAGCCCTTGGGGCTTTCTCTTCTCCAGGCTTCTGCAGCACCCATGCAGCAGAGACATAGTGCTTTCTGTGAGATGGGAGCTCCTCAAGGCTGCTGACAGCCCCACATCCTACACCTGTGGGAAGCGACAAGGTCCCTCCTGACACTACTCCTCCTTTGGAGCCAAGGATCATCCCTGCAAAGCCGTTACTACATCTCAGAGTAGGGAGAATGTCTTTATCTGCAAGGGCCAAAACTGTGATTGATACAAGATGCAGCCATTGGAAAAGATCCCTGATGTGAGTTAAATGCCTTCTCAGCAGCATGCCCATCATTGACATATATACATTAGTACTCTAACCACGATTATTCAGAAAAATTCTTATTTTTGAAATCAGCTGTAATGAATTCATATTTAAATTTATCCACCCATCTAGATTTTTTCTTTGTAATTTATGAATCAGAGCAGACACACATATGAGCTGCAGAGCCACAGCAGTATTTACTATACCTAGCTGAGCAATGACAGCTCTATGATTTAGAAGAAAAGAAAGAGCAGCAAGTCCCAGATTAATTAAATTTGTAATGTCAGTGCCAGTCAGCATCCTTTCCCATTCCAGTTCTTTCACATGTGACATCGTAAAAGAGATCTCAAGGAATAAAAAGGATTCTCATCACGTAAGGCTTATGAATTTCAGCGGGCTCCCAGTCAAGCTCTCATTTAGTTTTTTTCCTACAGTAGAAAGCCTCTTAGTCCAGACATCATTTGTTTAGGGTGGTATGAGGACCAAATAGCCAGGGAGCATGCAATCTCTCATCGCAAGGAAGCTGCTGTACCACCAACCTGTGGAGGTGGGGACAAGAGTAGCAGCACTTCTAAGTAAGAAATTACGAGTTTTGGCTCTGACGAGATTATTTGCGGCAGGGAGGTAAATTGGGCTTTATGATTCACTTGACTGTAATTTGACAACTTATTTCGGTGACTCTTCAGCACCTCACAGTCTTTATCCTCTGTAAGTGAAGGAAATACTCTTATCCCCGAAGCCCAGAGAGATGCCTAAAATGAGGTGCCTAATCCAAGTGAGATAGCGAGGAGTTCGCTATTTTAGCTTTAGCAGATTTTAAGGATCTTGGCCTTGTGTTTATGTTATAACTTGAGAAATAGATAAAGAATGAAAGCTCAAGTTCCCAAGCCCAGTCTTAGCACAGGAACTGAATCATCATTTTCTGATTCATTCCCACATCTGTGCTTTTAGAGTCCACAGTAGGGTGAAGGTGAGGAAGGCAAGACCTGAAACTGGAAGAAAGAAAATTCAAAAATGAATCTGTACATCTAAACTATTAAAATGCCAAACAATTTCTAGGACATCAGTGCTCATGAATGATAAACCAGATATTTTTCATATTTTTCCCAGAGAAAATATGTAGCTGAACTGAGAACTTGCACCTTGCTGTTTCAGACCAGCTTGAATTTTCCTGACAAGCTCTAGGATAGATAAGGGACTGGAGGCATAGAAAGATGATGGCTTTGTCAGCACAAAATGCAGTAAAACATTCCAGTCACAGCAGTCACTCTATTCCCCTGAGCTTTAGGGTACATTCTGAAAAAGTCCCAGGGAAAGGTTTTTAGCAACACAGACTATTTTCTTTCAATCTCATTTTGGCTTTCCCCCCACCCCTCTTTTTAAAGAGAAAAAAAAGTGTTTTGTAAACTACAGTGACATGGAGTTTTTGCTAAAGCTGTCAATCCTGCCTACGATGACCTGACTTATGACAGCAATGAAAAAACAATCCTGAGACTAAATCAGTTTAACAGAAGAATATTTGCTACTCAAGAAGAAATTATCTAATTGAAAAGAATGTCAGTAAACAGCTCATTACTGAGATCTCAGAGCCCAGAAAACACAAGGTCTGGAAACACAACAAATCCAGTGAAGTAATACTTCGCAAAGACCTCAAACAAGTGTTTTATTTAAAAGAGGTTTACACTGCCTTTTACTTTTCTTTCATTCTCCATTGATGATGAAGATGAAATGCACTTTTTGGCACTCTAGACAGCACCAATTAAACTTGATTTCTTGCTTGAGCTCCTTGTAAGTCCACTTGTCTCTCACTTCTAAGACTGTTCTGTTTTGAGCTTTAAATTTCTGCTTTGTTTATAGAGAAAGAGTTGCCCCACTCAGAATCACAGAATCACAGAATAATAAGGTTGGAAAAGACCTATAAGATCATCAAGTCCAACCATTCACATACTAAACTAAACCATATCCCTAAGTACTTCATCTACCCTTTTTTTGAAACCATCCAGGGAAGGTGACTCAACCCCCTCCCTGGGCAGCCTGTTCCAGGCCCTCACAACTCTTTCAGTAAAAATTTTTTTCTAACATCCAATCTAAACCTGCCCTGGCCCAGCTTCATGCCATTCCCCCTTGTCCTATCACCTGTCACCTGACTGAAGAGACCATCACCTATCTCTCTATAACCTCCCTTCAGGTAATTGAGCTTTAATTGATAAGGTCTCCCCTCAACCTCCTCTTCTCTAAGCTAAACATGCCCAGCTCCCTCAGCCGCTCCTCATAGGATTTGCCCTCCAGCCCCTTCACCAGCCTGGTTGCCCTTCTCTGGACTCGCTCCAGGACCTCTATGTCCTTCTTGTGGTGAGGAGCCCAGAACTGGACACAGTACTCGAGGTGTGGCCTCACCAATGCCGAGTACAGAGGCACAATCACCTCCCTCGACCTACTGGCCACACTGTTTTTGATACAAGCCAAGATGCCATTGGCCTTCTTGGCTGCCTGAGCACACTGCTGACTCATATTCAGGCTGCAGTCAACCAACACCCCCAGGTCCTTCTCTGCCTGACAGCTCTCCAGCCAGTCCCCCCCAAGCCTGTAGCGCTACATGGGGTTATTAACAAACAACCTAACTTGCAACTCATGAAAACAACTCAAACAACCTAACTTGCAACTCATGAAAATACACACACGATTCCCAAGCCTTGCCAAACAGTTGATTTGAACAACATTTGTATTTTATCCTTATGAAAAGTTAGGATAATACTTCTATCTTTTA
The DNA here is from genome assembly GCA_020800305.1 of Porphyrio hochstetteri. Classification (NCBI taxonomy): domain Eukaryota; kingdom Metazoa; phylum Chordata; class Aves; order Gruiformes; family Rallidae; genus Porphyrio; species Porphyrio hochstetteri. Next base: position 58,424,708 of record CM036908.1, on the reverse strand, counting down.
AACCTGTAAACTTATGAAGGATGAATTGTCTCTTATAACCTGATTATACAGTACTTGACATAATAGTCTCTTGATTGTAATTGCATAGGCCATGCATATTGCATTACATGCCTAGATTTTACAAATATCATGGTTTCTTATTCTTAGTCTTTTATCCTTATCTCTGGATGTAAAACCTAAAATCTCCTATTCATATTCCGGTCTCCGGGCTGCAATGCCTCACCGCACAGCTATGCATACCTCACACAGTGGAGGAAGTTCAAAGAGTTCCTTTCATTTCTCTAAGATCACCAACGAATATGGTGGACTTTTATCTTTCCAAGGCCAAGTACACTTAAGTGTCTGAAAACGGCAGTTAGGTGGCTACACACATGCTCACCTGTCTCCCAGAGCCATCTTAGCTGGAATAATTTCTATCGACATGCCTATCGCTGTCTACTCATCACTCCTATGCCCCCAAGGATCGCACCCTGCCTCTAGTCATTGTGAAAACCACCCCTTCCCCTGTGATCTTGACTGTAGTCCTTCCAGTCCTCTCTGCTTGGCAGAAGAAGATCAAAGCAAGAGCTCCTTGGAGCCAGGGCATCTGGCATCGACTGTTGATTGCCCTCCAGTATTTGCAGAAAGTCCACTCCTGTGAGCCATGACTGAAACAGAACCAATGTCTCACTGTACAGTATTCAGAAAATACTACAGAGCAGCCAGGCTCTACCTCATGTTCCTACAGGCACTGATGTTGCATGTATCACACTTCTTAACATCTTCAGTTTAAATTTGTACTTGCTGTTTGTCAATCCATGCAAAAGTCCTGTTCAAGAAAGGCACCACCTTTGCTACAAACTACCTTGACACATCTGCACCATCTTCCATTAGAGCCATCCATGCTAGCTAGCCATCAATACAGATTGCTTTAAATCTTTTAATATTCTCCTGGACGAAACAGTGGATAGTGCTTCACACAACTGTTGAAAGAAATAGCTCTTCCAGGAGAAAAAAGGGAAGTTTTTAAAGAGGCAGGACTGTGCAGAGACTTCACTGGATGCGTACAGTTATTAATGAGGCAACAAGGAAGGACCTTTGCAGAGGCACCCACTTCATTGCAGAGCACGCTCACTCTCCCCAGCGCGTGGCTAGCTAGCAAGAGTCTACAAGAAGCCTCATGAATATAATATTGCTGATGGCAAGAAGTCAAGTCTTTTTTAGTAGCTCTTTCAGAGGTTGGTGACAGTCAGATTTTGATCCAATTTACACCAGTACAAATCTAGGATGATTCCTTTAAGGCTCTCAGTTGCTGTACAGATGCTGTAGTGTTAGCTGTACAGGACACAGCGACGTTTCCTCATTACATCAGGGATAAAGGCACCATGGGCTGTCCAAGCAGGGTTTGACATTTGTCACATGCATAATACAAGGGACCTCACAGCTGGGAAAACTAGGTGGGGGGGGTGGGGGAAGAAAAAAAGTAAGCAAGGCAAGAATACAAGAGGAAAAGAGGCATGTTTACATTCCACATCCTGGGGTATACAAGCCTAGCCTAGGATCGTGTGGTGACAAACAACAGAATGACGTGAGACAAGTCAGAGAACACGGGAGAAAGCAGCTGCCAACCCTGGGTGCCTCCCAGACCCTCAGGATCCAGGCTACAGTTAACTTACCATTAGGGTCGCTGAGCCTGCTGCCTGTAGTAGAGCCTGGAAAGCAGGAGAGAAGCTCAGCTCTGAGTTTTCCCATAGGCTCAAAGGGCAAATCTGAAAAAGTCATTGTGTCTCCTCATGTCGTAGCCCCACATCTGCATAGCAGGCACCAGGGCAGCTCCTCAGAAATGTAAAACAAAGATACAGAAAAACCATTTAGCATAACTTGACTTACATCTCAAAATTATTCCTAATTAATGGTGACATCAGAGTTAGGCTTGTCCCTCACTGTGCTGGCTGAATTAATTTTTTCCTTTCCAGCCCTATGTCTGTCAGGCAGGAGATGCCCACTGCATTCAAATGTTATAATTTCAACATTTACCAGCATTTTCTCTCTTCTCTGGGCACTGGTGGAAGTTTTCATGCCACAGTTTGTTTACAGTACATTCAGTTCATGCCTCTAGCCATCCTAGGGACATACCACACACAAAATCTTATAAAGGCTTTAGAGCTCATTTTAAACTTACTGATTATATACAGACTGTGCTATCTGGCTGTGGAATGTCACGTACAATTGCTTTACACATCTGAATTACCTTAAAATTACTCAGGAATTTAGATAAATTAGAATACAAACTGCAGATAAACTACCCGTCTTGATCCTTGTCAGCTTACCCTCCTTCCCAGCAGCTACAATAACCTGCTCTGAGTTCTATTTAACATTTCCATTTGACTGCTGTATTCTATTGCTTGCCCAGAAAAACAGGAGAGGTTTTTGCTGGGCCACTCATTTATCCCTGCATGTATACCCACGTAATGATTAGGAGGAAGATATTTTCTACCGTAAAGCTTGCAAACTTACATGTATTATTCCCAATACTTACATTACAACATTTTCCTTACCATTAAAAACTTTCTATTAATAATTTAGATGAGTTTCAGCCCTACAGCAAGAGCATTTGATCTGAAACCTGAGAAGTAAATTGGCTGCATTATAAACCTAGATATACATTTCTTTCCCCAGCACACAGAAGAAACATTAAATGCAGGCCACTAACACACAAAAGCCTAATTTAAAGACAGAAAATAATTAGCATGGAAAACTGTTTAATAACATGACAGCGAGGAACAAATGTGCTGGTTAAGCAGTGTAATTCCTTGAAAGACGAGGAACTCATTCCCCTGAAACGCTCTCCTTGCAGGAGGCACTCCTCCCTGAGACAGTTCCCAGTTACAGAGTGGTTCCTGTGCAGCCCGCAGCAGAGATTTCATTATGTCAGGCTGACATCTGATGTGCTCAGCCTCCTGGAGTACACAATCTACTGGTTATTTCCCTCTTCATAATAAAGGTGCACGGCAACCTATTAGCTGTACTTTTATTTATTGCACTGAAGTGTTCAAAACACTTCCTGAAAATGCCACTGCAATACACAAGTGAGCAGCATTTTGCTTTCCTTCCCCCAATACTAGGCTGCTGCTGTTTCCCAGCACTTCTGCAAAAGGACAGTTTTGTCACAGGCTTAGATGGGCCAGAAATCAAGTTCTTAGGTAAAGGTGTTGTAAGTAAATACCTCACTGCATGCAGATACCCTTTGGGACCCTGTAGACTAAAGAGAGAACAAGCTTTATCATCTCACTAGTTCACATGCCGTAACACTAGAAAATGTTTCTAAACAGTTGCCTGGCTGACAGGCTGTTCTGAAGGCTAGTTTCTGGAAAACTAGGTACTGCACCTAGACAAATGGAAAAGAATTCATTTCCTGTATGCCTTCTTAACAAGTCATCCTATTATTTGGCTGATGAAAGATGACATTCAAAATAGAGAGATCAACAATGCCACTGTTGTGTTGATAAGTACTTAATGACTTCCCAGCAACAGCTACTGCTGCCACAGGTTTGCGTGTTCTATACAGACCAGATAAAACTGATGGCTGAAAGTCCTCCAGCATCAGGGTTCTTTATGGTTGTGCTCATGATGGGAAGGTTGCACTACAGGCATTCAATGATGCGGTAGTCCTTGTCCTGAGGTTAAGGACTCGTCCTTCTTGGTTAAGGACCAAGAAGCAGAAAAATAGCAGAAGCAGAAAGAGGAAAAAAAAAAAGAAAAAGAAAAAGAAAATATGGGGCAATTTTAAACAATTCTTGAGATATGTGGCAGAAGTTATATTTAAAAGCAGAAAAAAGAGATTTGTGTAGAAGCTTCTAAGGGTTAGATCTGCACAGTGACGTTGCGTGGAAGCCTTTTACTGGAATTCCTGTTGTCATGTATGTCTGACAACGACTTCAGTTTAGATGGGACTGTGCCCCATGAAGATGTAAAAATAAATCACCCAGATAATGTAGTAATACTTCAAATGTACTTAATCGTCATGAATTTTTCTCACAGAGACTTAAAGTAGTACTTCCTCAAAAGGGAATGATTGCAGAATTTGAAATGTAAGCATTCAGAGAGCAAATTAATGTCTAATTATGAATGCTAAAAATAAAAACAGAGCTATTAATTTCAGGAGCAAATGATGAGCCCTTATGTTATGAAGAAAAATAACATCCATCTAGAAAATATCTGAAGAGTCCATTGATATTTTTGCCATAATTTACTCAAATTACTGCCAAAATTTTCCTGACAAGTTGTCTTATGAAACTATTTTGTATTCCCTCATATAGTTGCCACCTTCCAAGAAGATCTCAGGTTCAGCAATACTTACAGAATCACAGAACTTAATGCAAAACTAATGGGAATTTAGTAAACCAGAAGCATTTGGTGGAAAGTTCAGTACAGATAGGTTGGATAGAAATGCTACCATCAGGTCTTGGTGCAGATTGTGAAGAACGATTTTTCTCAAAGGTCTCCCTTGACAGACACCTAAATAAAAGGCAATTTAAAACACAGTGAAAAAGGTCAATATCCTCTGTGGGTTTTAGGACTCCAGTCCCCAAGGGAATATTTTGTCATCCAGTAAAATATCTGGAAAATGGGAGGCTAAAGAAAAGGGAGACGAAAGGAAGTCATCTCAGGGTTACCTGTTATTTGCTCTTGCAGCAACATAATGTGAACAGAAGAGCGATCTCTCCAGTGCCAAGGCTCAGACTCACCAAACAGTCATATTGCAACAGGAGAGTAGGAGTTTTCATTTGGTGGAACATCAGTTCCAAAGGCCACTTTGTAGGAGCACATCCAAATTATAAGACAGGACTCATCAGTATTGGCCAAAAATGCAAACAATTAATAAAAGGGTTGTGTTTCACCCAAGTCCTGCTAAAATTTTTATTTTGTAAAAAAAGGACACAATTTCTGTTATTCCAGTGGCATTTAGTTCATTGGAACTGAAGGGAGCATTCAATTTAATATCAGCAATTGTAAAAGTAAGGAGAGAAATTGTCAATTCCCTCAGACAAAGTTTGTCAGATTTCATCCTTTCAAACCTCCCTCTCACTGAAGAGCATTCAAAATGCACCCAATAAATAGCAGAAATTCCTAAAGGTGCATAATTAATGTGTTCAGCCGGCATGCTAAAAAAACAAAGAAAACATTGTATAAATCATAAATAAAAAGACTCTTAAACATTGCACTTATGAAGTAGAGACTGGAGGTCCAAGAGTAATTTGTATCGGAGACTGGAATCTCTAAAGCAATGTCATGATTTTAACGATATAACGTCTCCACTGCCTTCCCTGTAAAGCTCTCAAAATGCCAGTTACCCAAGGAAGTACACAGCTTCTCAGGTGAGTTTTGCCTTTCGCGTGATGTCAAAGCAGCCGTGACCAGACTGCTATAGCAGTGCCAGTGTTTACAGAATCACAGAATCACAGAATCGTAGGGGTTGGAAGGGACCTCGAGAGATCATCGGGTCCAACCCCCCTGACAAAGCAGCTCCCTAGCTCATATTGCACAGATAGGCGTCCAGACGAATCTTGAATATCTCCAGAGAAGGAGACTCCACCACCTCCCTGGGCAGCCTGTCCCAGGGCTCTGTCACCCTCACTGTGTAAAAGTTCTTCCGCATGTTGGTGCGGAACTTCCTGTGCTCCAATTTGCAGCCATTGCCCCTTGTCCTATCTCCACAGATGACTGAAAAGGGGCTGGCCAATTCCCCCTGCATCCCATACTTAAGATATTTATAAACATTAATTAGGTGCCCCCTCAGTCTTCTTTTCTCCAGGCTGAACAGCCCCAGCTCACTCAGCCTTTCCTCATAGGGGAGATGTTCCAGGCCCTTAATCATCTTCGTAGCCCTTCTCTGGACTCTCTCAAGGAGATCCCTGTCTTTTTTATACCAGGGAGCCCAGAACTGGACACAATACTCCAGGTGGGGCCTGACCAGGGCAGAGTAGAGGGGGAGGATCACCTCCTAAGACCTGCTGGCCACACTCTTCCTGATGCATCCCAGGATCCCATTGGCCCTCTTAGCCACCAGGGCACACTGCTGGCTCATAGCCAACCTGTCATCAACAAGGACCCCCAGGTCCTTCTCCACAGAGCTCTTCTCCAGCAGGTCATCCCCCAGCCTGTACTGATACTGACGGTTATTCCTCCCCAGGTGCAAGACTTTACACTTGCTTTTATTAAACCTCATCTGGTTTCTCCCTGCCCAGCTTTCCAGCCTGTCCAGGTCTCGCTGGATGGCAGCGCAGTGTTCCTGCGTGTCAGCCACCCCTCCCAGCTTTGTATCATCGGCACTTGCTGAGGGTGGATGCTATTCCCTCATTAAGGTCATCGATGAAGATATTAAACAGGACTGGACCCAACACCGAGCCCTGGGGAACACCGCTAGTCACAGGCCTCCATGCAGATTCTGCTCCACTGATCACGACCCTCTGAGCCCGGTCCGACAGCCAGTTCTCAACCCACCTCACTGTCCACTCATCTATCCCATGATCTCTCAGCTTTGCTATCAGGATGTCATGGGAGACAGTATCGAAAGCCTTGCTGAAGTCAAGGTAGATGACATCCACTGCTCTCCCTCCATCCACCCAGCCGGTGATGAGATCATAGAAGGCTATGAGATTGGTCGAGCACCATCTCCCCTTGGTGAATCCATGCTGACTACTCCTCATGACCTTCTTCTCTTCCAGTTGCTTGGTAATGGCATCCAGAACAAGCTGTTCCATCACCTTTCCAGGGACAGAAGTGAGGCTGACTGGCCTATAATTGTTAGGTGCCTCCTTCTTGCCCTTTTTGAAGACCGGAGTGATATTGGCTATCCTCCAATCCTCAGGTACTTCTCCTGTTCTCCAAGAGCTGTTGAAGATGATAGCAAGCGGCTCCGCAATCACTTCCGCCAGCTCCCTCAGCACACGTGGATGTATCCAATCCGGGCCCATGGATTTGTTTGCATTAATCCCTTTGAGCCGCTCCTGGACCACCCCTACCTCAACTAGAGGGAAGCTCTTCATTCCCCAAACACTCCTACTTTCATCCAGGATCTGCGGGTCCCGAGGGGCCTTTGGAGTGAAGACTGAGGCAAAGGCGGCATTCAGTATTTCCACCTTCTCATCATCACCCGATACCAGGACACCCGCCTCATTCATCAAGGGACCTACATTATCCCTGATCATCCTCTTACTATTCACGTATCTGAAAAAATTCTTTTTATTATCCTTTATATCCCTTGCCAGTTTCATCTCCAAGCGGGCTTTAGCCTTTCTAGTCGTGTCCCTACAGGCCCTGACAACATCCCTATAATCCTCCCAGGTGCACAGACCCTGTTTCCATAGTTCATAAACCCTCTGCTTCCCTTTGAGTTTACACATTAGCTCCCTGCTCATCCACACAGGCCTTCTGCCTCTCTTTCCCTATTTCTTACTCAAAGGGATGCACCTATCCTGTGCTTGGAAGAAGTGCAAACTAAAGCACTGCAGGGTGTCCACAAACTTACAGCAAATTTATGTTGTCTTTTATAGATGGGTGTGCAGTACAGGCCAAAGAAGAGCTCTTGGCTCTGGCTTGCACGGCAACGTAGCCTGAGCAACACCAGCTGAGAGGCACATTTGTCAGTAGGGGCTGTCAGCAGCCCACCTCGGCTTCGCAGCTCCAGCTAGGCCGCAGGATGAACACAGCAGGGTTTGTCCATCTGAAAAGGACTGTGGAGTTACCCCCAGATGCCATAGCTTGAGACTTAGAGAACAGAGGCTCTGCTCAGGTTACGCTGCGCTCCAGCCAGCCCGCTGCCGCAAGCGGTGCTCAGCAGGCACGAACTCTCCATTTCAGCTTGAAGAGCCCCAGGCCGCTCAGCATCCTGAACAGCCACTCTCTTAGCCAAGGGCACAACTGGTCCTTCAGTGGCAGAAACTGCTTGGGAAATCTAAAGGTCTTCTCTGAACTAAATCCTTACTATTCATGTTTCATATTTGCCTGCACTTTCACGGCCAGTCTTGCTCCTTTCCCCTATATAGCCATGCCATACGCACTTCTCTGATCAGTGCTGAACTCTTCACATCTCCTTCTCATGTTCATGATTAGATGTCTCCAGAATGCATCTCTGCTCTCATCTCCCCTTTCTCATCTTCTCTTTTTCAGCTGACATTGCCAGTCTTCCCCCAAACCCATTCTCCCTTTTCCTTCTAATCTCCTACTGTTCCACAAAGCTTTCACAGAGGATGCTCCTCACTGCATTGCCACCCTCCCTCCCGCCCCAGGTGTGCATCTCTGAACAAAGTCATGCACATACCCACTGGCAGTGCTACATAAAAGCATTGCACAATTGAATCTTGGACCATAGGATTTTTAGGGCTTGAAATTAGTCTTTGTTTTATGAACTGTGATAGACAAAAGGCACCTAATTTAAAAAAAAAAAGAGGAATTTCTGTATATATTCGGATCTGTGCATACCACACATCCTGTGGAGAGTACGCAATGACTCAGACACTTTTACATCACTGTGTGATTCACCTGAATACTCACCAACAGTCATTTAGGTTCTGAGTCCTTAAAAGTTAGGAAAGAACCCAAACTGAAGAGAGTTTGAGATTAGTACCAGTGAATTGAACAGTGATTTTATTTCCCATGTACTTGTAGAAGGAACCCCATGTCTCTTTCCCTTCACCAGTATTAAAACCTCCTAGGAATTTTTTATTTTCTTTTTAAACTCTGATGTTTGATGTTTGAAAAAAATAAAAATATGTAGATGAGTTGTACAATTAAGTTTTCACTTCATTGCTTTTGGTCAGATTGAGAGGACAGGTATCTGGTCAAAATATTATTGGTTTGAAGTTGCAACAAAGAAAAATCAGTCCATGTCATGTCCATGGTTCACAGATTGCATGCTGGCATAATAAGTATTTTCATTTTTGTACTGAAAGCAGTGCATGACTCAAAATAGTCTCTGCATTTCAAATAATTGTATGTATTAAAACAAATATGTGCAAATTAACTGCATCCTGACTGGCTGGGGCTAATGGATCTTTTACCTTTACTTACAAGAAATTATCTTTGGAAACAAGACAGCTTTGCCATAGCAAGGGTAAACAAAGCAAGGAAAATGAAGGAATCAAAATAACTCATTTGCTTTATATTCTTTACCTAATATTTAACTTAAACCATTTCTTACGCACTGTGAGGTAGAAAGGCTCAGGAATTTACTTCTACCACTAAATGGGGACATAACAAAGGAGCTGGTTATGCAGTAAAATGTGAAAAAAAACATAGTTCATGGCTGAAGATAGATCTAAAAGATATTTTAAGGTAATTCTTTGCTGCTTGCTTATGAGAGTGGTTAAAATCTGAACACAAAAAAATTGCTTTCTCAAGGTAACCAGGTCTGTACCATGATGATATTCTTATGCACAAATTGTTACATAAATTGCTCTTCTAAGGACACACTTCAAACAACTTGTTAGTATAAATCTTATCCAGAACTAGGAACAATACCTGAGTTATGTGGCCCTGCTGACAGAAACTGGAGACAAATGGACCTTGCTGTAGCTGTCTGGACCATAACTTCAAGTATGTTCAACCTTGGTGAACTTCAAACTTCTCCGAAGATTTTCTGCAAGAGTATCTAGATTGATTTTAAGAGGCACTTATCCAAAATGGTGAAAATGAAGTGAGAATTACATTTGGATGAAGCTTTATAATTTCTGTGCAGTACTTAGGTACTTTCTGGTAGGCTCCTTGGACTGAAAGCAGCCCTGAGGAGAAGGACTTGTGGGTGTTTGTGGACTAAAAGCTCAACATGAGCTGGCAATGTGCATCTGCCGTCCAGAATGTCAACTGTATCCTGGGCTGCATCAAAAACAGCATGACCTGCAGGTCAAGGGAGGGGATTCTGCTCCTCTACTCTGCCCTGATGAGACCTCACTGCTGGTACCGCATCCCACTGTGTGGTGCTCAGTACAAGAAAGACATGGACCTGTTGGAGCTACTCCAGACGAGGCTGCAAAGATGACCAGAGGGCTGGAGCACCTCTCCTATGAAGACAGCCTGAGAGAGTTGAGGTTGTTCAGCCTGGAGAAGAAAAGGCTCCAGTGAGACCTTACTGTGGCCATCCAGTACCTAAAGGAGCTACAGAAAAGATGGACTATTTGTCAGGGGTTGTAGTGGTGGTACAAGGGGTGATGGCTCTAAACTAAAGGAGGGTCGATTTAGATTAAAGAAGAAATCCTTCCCTGTGAGGGTGGTGAGGTGCTGGCACAGGCTGCCCAGAGAAGCTGTGGCTGGCCCCTCCCTGTCAGTGTTCAAGGCCAGGCTGGATGGGGCTTTGGGCAGCCTGGGCTAGTGGAGGGTGTCCCTGCCCATGGCAGGGGGTTGGAACTAGATGAGCTTTGAGGTCCCTTCCAGCCCAAACCAATCTGTGATTCTATGATTCTAAACAAACCGGTGTAGAAGGATATCCAGGGATTTGGAAAGGGAGGTGAATAAACTTAACTCCTTTAATCCACCACCTACAGCCAACCAAGGAAGTTCTACTCTCATCAAGAGACTCACCATTCCCATTATAGAGTATGTTTCTCTATCTCAATTCGAGTTGTTCTGGACATGTGACAGATTTCATCAAGTTCTGGACAGGGGAAACCTTGTCTTACTACCACTGGAGATCAAGCACTTCTTTATTTTTTTCCTTCATAAAATAATTTCCTGCATTTCCACTCTTTGATGTGTGAAAACATCAAGCATATGACCACTCTGCACAGAGAGGTGAGTCATGAAGAGATAGGTGAGATGTTTTGTCCTGGTTTTGGCGGGGATAGAGTTAATTTTCTTGCTATCAGGGGGTCTAGTGCTGTGTTTGGGATTTAGGATGAGAATTATATAGATAACACACTGATGACTGTAATTGTTGCCAAGCAGTCAAGGACTTTCCAGCTTCTCATACTGCCCTGCCAAGAAGGCAGGGGGCACCCAAGAAGCTGGGAGGGGGCCAGGAGAGCTGATCCAAACTGGCCAAAGGGATATTCCATACCATACAACATCACATTCCATTTATTACTGGGGGTGGGCTGAGGGGCTGAGTGGCAGTGGGGAGGCCGGTGCGGCAGCTGGGGGTCTTACACAGCATCGCCATCAAGGTGATGGTGGAACACCTGCCTGCCCATGGGAAGCAGTGTATCAGTTCCTGGGTCTGCTTTGTGCATGTCAGCTGAGAGGTTGGGCAGTCGAGGGGTCCTGCATGGCAACTGGGGGAGAACTTCTGCAGCATCAGTTTCAGGTGGGGAGAAATCGTGCTGTTCATCATTTGTTTTGTGTATATATATATATATGTATATATTATTAATATATATTCTCTTCCTTTTTTGTATGTGTCCTATTACAGTGTTTTTATCTCACCCCCTGAGACTCTTCAATTTCAGGCTTCCGATTCTCTCCACCAGCCCACCAGCAGAAGTGAGAGCTGCGTGGTGCTCAGTTGTTGGCCAGGGCTAAACCATGACAGATTTATCAAAGAAAGGGAAAGTGCCAACAATTGAAACTCCTGAAGCTACATTTACATCAGAAAGCAGTAAGGGACAACAGGAGCAAATTTGTGGAGTCTGTCTCTTTTCTGAAAGTGCAGAATCTAACCTCCGTGCATTTGGATGGGGTAGGGGACACTGAACTATCTCCAGTCTTGTCCCACACATTAAATGTGGATTTGGAGTACCTTCCCATTTAGGTTCATTTGAAAGAAGTGCAGTTTGTGTGCTCTGTGAACCAAAGCCTTTCAAGTGGCGGTCACTGGGAGATTTATTTTTTGGTTACTACTGTTTTTTCCCCAGAAGTGCACTCCTGACAAACTAAAACATTGATGTAGGTACACCTCATAGGAGCAGCTGTAACAGAAAGGATCTGCAAGACAGTAAAACAGTAATCAAACGTAGGAAGAGAAGCAGTCAGAAGGGAGGCTAAGAAAGAGGGGAGAATCTCCAAAAGTAATAAGCCTCATTAAAACTGGAAAATGGAGAAAGGCTAGAACAGAGTGCAAAGTGTGTCAGGATTTCTGCCTTACCTTCCTAATGACAGCTGGAACGAAAGCCTGAAAGCCACAAGTCAGGGCACAGCAAAATGAATTTTATTGCAGAGAAAAAGAACGTGGTTTAAGCATATAGACTACTATATATTTACATGCGGAAGACAAGCTGCTGAAACAAGGATGGAAAAACTGAAAATTAAATGGTGAGGATGTGAGCAGTGGCTAGGAGGAGTTGGGATTAAGAAAACAAGGTGAAGGTTAGCTGAAGAAAGCAGAGCAAATATTTTCAATGGAATATGGTCCAAACCCCCGTATCAGGATAATGAGAAATTCGAGATCCCAAGATTTTTTGATCTTGCTGGTTTGTTCCGTTCTGCCACAGTACTTTAGCTTTGCATTTGCCTGTCCCCTACAGAAAGAGTCATCCCACTGTAATGCCATACCTTATTTTTGTGATTAGGCCTGTAGTTGAAATATAGAGTGACTCACCAACAGTATCTCAGCTGAGTGAACACAATGATTCTAATAACTGTCTGCTAATTAGCAGGTTTTTGAGATAAAGACAGTTGAAGAGCCTGCATCCTCTGACACCCCAAATTAATAATGCTCCAGTAGCAAATAATAAAGTAGTAGAGATTGGCATTATTACTTTTTGGTACAGTACAAAATAGATTAAAATGAATCTGGCTTGTTTATCTACACAGCCTAGACCATTTCAAAATGTTGAAGAGCTCTGCCTTGGCTTTAATATATGATGCCCTAGAGAGCTCTATATAAAGCTAGAAGAACTGCTCCTAAAGCAAGATTCAAACATTTCTAGATTACAATTTTATGAATAAAATTAATTAACCAACAATTCATTACATTCTAAAAGCTTCATCTGACCACAATAATCCTTGTTTGTAGCCCAAACAGTATTTGGTAATTGCAGAATGATGGAGCAATGTGGATATTTTTTGATTACAGTTCATTACATAAGATTACAATGAAGAATTTGTCTTTGAATCATAATGGAAACTTAATTGACACCACTATGCTAAAATATTTCCAATGATTAAATTTCAGTCTGTGTCTTAATCAGCATTATATTAGAAAAAGATTTTAACACGATAATGCTGTGAACATAATTTCATTGCATTATAAAACCTTTGGCTGGATCTCATAAGTAATTAAAACTCCAGCCATCTTGGAAATCTGACACAAATGCAATTGCAATTTTAATATTATACAGTGTCAGGTTTATTTTATTCTTCTCTACTACCGTTAATGAAATCAAGTTTCCCTCCCCCCCATAAATAGTCTCAAATTTTTACTTGCAAGATAATTTCAAGAGCAATAACTGTCAGACACCAGAATCATGCCTCAGGACACAAGTTAATCTTAAGCAACAACATGGGTAACTACACAAAATGCAGTTACTTCTCTACAGAACATGCATGCAAGGATTCATGGGAATCAGCCAGCCCCTTTTCAGTGGTCTGTGGGGATAGGACAAGGGGCAATGGCTGCAAGTTGGAGCATAGGAAGTTCCGCACCAACATGCGGAAGAACTTTTACACAGTGAGGGTGACTGAGCACTGGAATAGGCTGCCCAGGGAGGTGGTGGAGTCTCCTTCTCTGGAGATATTCAAGACCCGCCTGGACGCCTATCTGAGCAATATGAGCTAGGGAGCCTGCTTTGGCAGGGGGGTTGGACCCGATGATCTCTCGAGGTCCCTTCCAACCCCTACGATTCTGTGATTCTGTGATTCTGTGATTCCCAAGGCCTGCTCTCTTAGACCTTTCACTCTATCCAAAGGTGCTGAGGATGGATGTACAGAGAGCTCATTCAGATATAGAGGTCTTCACATAGATTGGGGCCTCACTTAACAAGGCATTTCTACCACGAGCTCACATTTATTGCAGAGGCCTTTCTCAACACTGTATTTAACAAAGTAACAGGCAGATAATCTCCTGTGGAGATAACAGGATGCATCGCATGACTACAGTGCTGCCCATCACTTCCAACAGTTAAGCAGCACAATTTGAACTAAAATACCCAGAGGGAAGGACACAGAACTGCCCTTTCCGAAAATGCCATGGAGCTGCGATTCAGCCAGCCCAACCATAGGCAACTGCTACTTCCCTTCCAGCTGAACTCTGGACATTGATGAAGATGCTCCAGAAGGAATCCCATAAACCCCAGTCCCACAGCTTGAATTAGAAGTAACCCATCAAATCACTGATCTAGCTGTTGTTGAAAGGGTCCAGCTGGCCTGTACGCCAGGACAGTCAAGAGAAGTGCACAATTCAGGCTCCTGGTGAACAGATAACTGCCAAACAAGGAGGCAAGAAATTAAGAAGAGTATGGGGGGAAAAAGAGAAGTTACTTGTGCTATGTTGCAAATTTCATTAAAATTTAATGCCCTGTGCTAAAACCAGTCATAGCTGTTGATCAGATTATTAAAACTATGCAGCCACAATATTTTGATCCAAACTTCAAACAATATAACTGTGGATTCACAGTCTTGGTGCAGGCTTATTTCTTACTACAAACTGTAACAAACACAAACTACAAACCATCAGAATACACGCAGTTCATTACTTAATTAAAATCTGTCATTTGCAAGTGTGTTCTGACATTTTTCTCTGAAAAATGTTTTAGCAGAGTGAAAAATGGTTACAAATCCCTTGTATTTGTTCCATTAAGAAAAAAAATCAGAATAATAAAAAGATGCTACAGTGCTATTATACATGACTTCTGGATTCCATGACAGAGACAATTTACTCAACACAATTATCCCATGTGTGTTACAATACCTTTATAGACTAATCAGACCAAACAGAAGCCAAGATTATAGCACTCATTGCAAGGCAGCACATATTTATATGGAGTTGAGGCTGGGAATACATATGGTTTATGTGATGCACAGATGTATTTCTTTCAATGATACATATATGTATACACACACACATATAAAATAGAGCTTATATTAATAATTCTAGAAGCAAGCAATACAACTGCAGGGAATGCAAATTTAAAATTCATTTACAAGCAATCTATACCTATGTAAATACACAGTTACAGCCTGATGAGTTTTCTATTTGCTGCAGAATAGCCCAGCTCCTGTCAGAATGTAAGACATCCCCTGCGTTCGATAGCATGATGACAATTTTGTGTGTCTGACATCAAGAAGTATGGAGAAATGCATGTAGGTTAACAATCAATTAGGGTAGCATAATTCTTTTGCCCCTCCAAGTATCAATTCCATTAAAATCTTGAGTACTAATTTGCCAAGAATAACAGGAGTAAAACAGTGAAATACAGACTCCGTGTGTAAAAAACCCTGTTTATTCTTTCCATTAAGAATATTTACACATAGTTTTGCTTTATTTATGTACAGTCACAAATGAAAATTTAAAACTCAAGTTTAAACATCAGGATTTCAAAAACTCAGATTTATTTACTCCAAAATTAGCTGCAAGTTATCAGATGCACTTTTCCCCGGAACTCTCAGAAGGCATTTTACAGTAAGCTGAGCTGATGACAGCGACTCATTTCCAAAAGAAGCAGTCTTACCTGCCCTGCAATCTTCCCCTGTCTTGCAGGTGGAAGCTGGTTTTGCTTTGAGCTATGCAATTGCTTGTCTAACCCTTCAGTGACCAGGGCAGGGAGCTAAACTTGTGAAAACCTGATTTAAGAA
Organism: Porphyrio hochstetteri; assembly: GCA_020800305.1. Taxonomy (NCBI): domain Eukaryota; kingdom Metazoa; phylum Chordata; class Aves; order Gruiformes; family Rallidae; genus Porphyrio; species Porphyrio hochstetteri. Next base: position 58,409,006 of record CM036908.1, on the reverse strand, counting down.
AGTTGCAATAAAGCTACATAAAAAATCCTCAGAAATTTTCAAGTTTAGCTACTCAAACCAGGGTGGGGCTACAGAAGCACCAGAAGATGGACAGAAATGTGGCAGAAATTTGTCACCAGGAGAGAGTAAGACCATTTCTTTTCTCAGCAGCTAACCACAAGACCATCTTAACAGCATTAAGAAAGTATACACTTAGATGTCATAGAAGAAAAGACAACAGTCTCTCCTGCTTGCCACCCATCACACCAAAATTTCACATTGCATACCAGAGACATCTGAGCTATTGCCAGATCTTGACTTCTCCAGCCCAATCACATGTTGCAAGAAGCGATGGCAAGACTGGGTGAAATATTGCACTGACACAAGCTTCTTTATGTGCAGACAAAGTGCGAATAATCCTAGCAGTATGGTAGTTGTAGAAAAACACTTTGCCATCTGAACTTCCTGTCACCAAAAGTGTTCCATCTGGAGAAAATTCACAGCCCACTGCAAATCCTTCCACCTGTGAAAATCAGTAACAGTGTAACTCCTGATGCTGATCAGAAAAGTTCATTGTCATACACTGAAAATTAATATGCTATAAAAAGATTGTTTCTTTAAATAAATATACACTAAAGACTTCTCCAGGTGTTTATTAAGACACAGCTATAAAACAAACTTATTTAATCAAGCTATTAAGTATTCATAAAGTCTTCTAATAACTATTCTATTCAGAGTGAATATGATTCAAAATAGACTGGCACATGGGAAAGCAAATGAAGCCAATTAATATCTATCACTGATTTATAATCAAACACTATTAGCAGACATATTAAAAAGCACAAGTACTTGATATCTATCTTCCTTCTAGATTTGGATACCAAGCTCCCTGTGGAGAAGGGTACCTTATGTCCTTCGTATCTTTTCTTTTTGTTGATCCGGTAAGGTCGCTGGGCAGAAAACAAAGCCATGTAGTTCCCATTCGTCTGAGCAACAAACACGGACTCTTTTGGGTGCAGAGTCAGACTTGGGCAAGTGTAACGCTCCTGAAAGTAATTTTAAAGAAAGTTTTGTTGTACAAAAAAAAAAGACTTGTTCAAATGAATCAGATTGTCTTTTGACGTATCTGACAGACTATAACAGGCAAGGTATACATCAGTCATCTCAATAGGTACATGATACAAAGGTACTTGACTCATTACAATTCACTGAAAGTCGTACACCAAGAGAAATACTGAATAGAATTTCTAACTGGAGTTTTCTAGATACTGGCCAAAATCCCAGCTCCCTCTGAACTGTAATTACACTGCAGAACAGCTGCAGAAAGGTAAGGCCAACTTGATGGTACTTAACCACCCTTTTCCTGCCCAATGAAAACTGAAGTGAATCCTCTTCTCCCGTATCACCTCCTCCATAGTCATACTGTGCCTTCCACGCTACTTTGTACAGTTCTCGGATCCCTCATCTTCTCAGTTCTGGCCACACTGACAGGAATGGAAATCCCCAAATCCCCATATGTAAACAGATATCTTCCCCCAGCCCACTCCTACATAAAAAGTAAAAAAAAGAAAAAAAAAATTCATTATTAGCCTACTATACCAGAAGCTCCTGGTTTACCCCTGTAGACTGCTGTTGATTGTAAATTCATAAATATCTGCAACAATTAATAACACTTAGATTTACTCTAGTGTTCCCATTTAGGACTGAACTAGTATTACTTTCAAAATTCTGCATGGTGATTGAATCAGAAATTAACTGCTCTCACAAGGTTTCCACCAGGTCCAAACCTCTTCTAGCTTCAACCTAACCTAAAGACACAGTGCTGAATTTTGATGCCATGAATAGAAAGTATGAGAGCTTTGGCTGTGAGGTGCATCTGCATGTGAAGGACACCTGGCTGACAGTGATCACTGGACATGTAGGGCTATCTGGTGGAGTGAGAAGAGCAGATTGTTTTTGTTACATAGTTTGGACATGATGAACTGGGAAAGAAGTTCTGGGTATTGTAAGGTATTGGGCACAGAAACCAAAACAGGGGTAGGCAGCGTGCCTGGTTAGGAGCACGCTACGTGGCAAAGCACTCTTGCTTCTAGGGAGAAACTGGGTCCAACAGTAGGGATCAGAAAGCACACTGCAATCTGCAGGAGCACTGTGCTGCTATGTTGGGTGTACTGTAGCAATGCGTTATTTCAAAACTCTCAATTATTCATTTGCTATTGCTGACAAGCAATAGATCAAGTCCTGTCAGGAATCTAATCTGTTTAGAGTTCAGGGGTTCTCTCCCACCTTAAAGAGTTCAAATGTGGAATTCAGAACAGTGAAGCAGAGTTTCCAAAATCACCACCAAGTTTTCTTTACTCACAGTGCAGAAGAGGGGAAAAACTGCCCATTTCAGAGATGTTGTAGTCCCAAGAAGGTATGTTCTGTGTGAGTTTTGTTTTTGTTTGTTTGTTTGACAGGGAATAAGGGAAAAAAGTTGTTTGCTTTTCACTCTTTGCTACTGAACCTGACTGGTCTGTACATTATATATTCACAGCGGTTTTATTCCCCTGTGGCCTATCCAAGATGTGACGGATCCAATATTGGGCAAAGACATAACTGTGAAACTTAAACATGAAACACTCCCATCAGGAGAGAACTGTTAATTTCAGCCAAAAAGCAGCTGTATACAATCCAATCATATTACATTACATAGGATATTAGACTCGGGATTTCAAAAAAGACCCAGGGAGTTGGAATTATCTATTAACTTCCTTGGTAATCTCTTCTGAAGCTGTCAGCCCTTCTAGACAATTTAGTCCATTAAATATCTTGCCTGGATAGATTGCTGAGAGAAATACTGCACCTGCACTGATAAAAGTAAATTTTGCCTCTGTGATTATGCCGTACTAGATTTCTATATGCATGTATCAGGTTGCTATTACTATGGGAACATTAAACTCCATTTGTCAATAGCCCTCATTGCAGCTGATGAAAAATGTATGAAAAAGTGTGGGAAAAGAAACGTGGCACTATAGCAACTACTGCCATGCACCACTGGCAAGCTAGAATGACACTGCAGTGGCCTTGCCTAAATATAGCTTAGATGTCAGTGAGCAAGCACTGAAATGGAAATGCTTTTATCACAAGGTCATTTTTAAGAATAAATGTTTTTAAAACAGAAAAATAAAGCAAACCCTCAACTTACATTAAGAGCATTTTATACATCACACAATGATCTTAGAGAAAATCGAAAGCTTCTTTTGTTTTTACTATATTGACAAGCAAGAAATACTAAATTGTGCCCCAAACAACAGTAGTTTTTAATCTTACATGAAAAATCTGATTGGAGATTTTTGCAGCACTTTGGAAGTCCCATGCAATAACGGTCCGATCGGCTGAGTCCCGGCTTACTGCATCTGTGCTTGTAAGAAATTCTCTTCCTTCCTGGAGAAAGAGTATATCCAGTGTCTGCTGTACTGCAGCTTTGTACACTCGTAACACCTAGTGGATAAAAAAGTTTGTTATTTTTTGATAGATCAGAAAAATATGACAACCTGTGTTTTCTCTCTTGGTATTAATAACTATCTTCAAGAAATTATATATGACTTTAAAACTGTGATAAAGTAACTGATTTGTAAATGTTGAAGTACTAAACAGCCTGTTAATGTGTGTAAAGAGTCCACACATGGGAAAATCAAATGAGATAAAAGAAAGCATTGGTTTGTCCAATTTATGTACTGCATTTATATACACATAAGATTCTGTTAGGAATTCCCAAGGAATTTGAGTTTGATCCCAAAAGAGCTTTAGACAAGACAATGTTACTGGGACTCCACAAACTCCCTTCTATTTTATGAGCTCAGAGAATTCTGAGGATCAGTCTGACGATCTCTCCTCTGTCCTTCCAGGCAACTTCAGAAGTGTAAGTTCTTGGTCTTTATGTTCTCAAAATCTTCAACTGGTTATGGAGCCAGAGAAAGTAAAGTAATTAGGTTTGGGGGAATTTGGGACTTAAAGGTATGAAAAGGACATGGCAGGAAGCGAATATTCTTGTTGATCACTCCAGACTTAATCATAGATCACTGTATATGACTGAGGATGAGTAAACTTGATGATTCAAGGTTCTTCCAGTCCCATGCTGCTGTGTGTCATCGCTTAACTTGCAAGTGGTGAGACCCCACAGTCAGGACCGTACAGCAAGGGAGCACAGCTTGTGTGCTCAGTCAGAAGCTGCCTACGAGGCCAGCATGGACACCCTTAGCAGGAGAGTGCCCCGTTCACCCTGTAGAAGATACCTCAATCCCACTAAGGGCACAGTCTGACACCCCCTCCCAAATAACAAACCCAGGAAGTTTGCCCTTTTCAAGTGCTGCCAGGAGTGCTGCTGTCAAACAGTTGGGTGTTTTAAGGACTCATCCAGGATCCTGCCTTTGTCTATGGGGATTCAATCCCACACCTCCCACCTCATCTGCCTACAGCCTGTCCTAGCAAGAGGCAGCTTCTGATGCTTCTGCTGAAGCAGAGGCTTTTTCTGCCACTCTGCTGGAAATGCAGGGCAGGAGGGAAAGGAGTCATCAACGCTTCAAAGAACATCTGGACTCAAGTAAATTATGTGCCTCATTCTCTGGTAACCAATGCATACCAACAATCTCTAAAGAAGTTTGAGATATAAAAGGAAATACCAAAGTTCCCAAATTTTCTTCCCAAGTCAAAATCACCAGAGCTCACATATCTGGATCCCGTTTCAGGCCTTAAACCAAAGGGGGTTGGATCCATGCAGAAACAGGTCCTCAGCCACAGGATTCTGAATATTTTAACAGCCTGTGAGTTGGGTCTTAAAAAGAGATTTTGAACTATTCTAAGGAATATGTGGATAATTTTAATTTCCTTTCTTTCCACCTTGCTTCATGAAATTCTGCATCTATGTTGTGTACTTAGAATTTTGCAAATCAATACTTTTGCTTTCTTTTTCTCTGATTTGCCTCCAGTGAAGAGAAACTTCAAGGCAAGTGGCCAGATCAAAGCAATCCATCTCTCTGAATATGGTGATCCTTAAAACTAGGACACTGGAAGGCTCCTAGTTACTAATATATAAATCTCTCTCTCCAAGATAGCTAAAACATAGCAGCCTGCAGTTCCAGCAGGGTGTTCTGAGGTTAGTCCTTCTTCTGACCTCACCAGGACAGCCAACAGAGCAGAGGGAGTGCTTGAAGTATTATGCTGAAATGGTTCCAAACTTTGTGAGGCATTTCAGTGCCTACCTCATGCCCCTAACATAGCAAGTGACTACTGACTTCGGGGCCCCAACCCTTTACAGATACTCTAAGCACACAAATTTAAAAAAAAATCATTTTCAGGTGTCTCAGTGAAATATCCTGGATTACACCTCTGGTTCATACTTTAACCAATAAAAGAAAAATCATTTTGAACATCACACACAACATGAGAACATCTTGATTTCTTGCCTCAAGCTCAAAAAATCTATGACTGGAAACGTTCAGAACTAGCTGATCCTGCTGTAGGGTAGAGATACAGCAGACGATCTCCTGAGGTCCCTTCCAGCTCTGCTTCCTGTGATCTCAGCATGTAAAAGGATGGCAGCAGCAGCTGCTCCAATTGCTTTTCACAGCCTCTGCAAAATGTAGGGATTAGAAACGCGATGTTTGCATTCAGTGAAGAGCCTCGGTCACGCAAGCACCCTACACACCCTGTAATGACATCAACTAGATGTAAACCTGCAGACTCTAAAAAACTGTCACACTTTTCAGCAATCTGCCTGCATTTTTAAGATAGTGAATATACAAATGTGTTGCTTGCTCTCATCAGATTTTTCAGCATAGGAATCTGCATAATATACAAAGCAATTAAACTTTGTAAAGCCACAAGTGATATTTGCATATTTATAGCCTCCACTTTGTCTGTGGAGAAATCACCATGCATAGCTATTTCTTCACAGAGTTATAAAAGGAAGCCCATAGTTCACTGGTAAAGTAGAAAATTAAGCTATTTTGTAGGAGCAAAAATTTAAAAAAACCCCACCCAAAACCCCCAAAACCCCACACCAAACCCACAACCAAAACCAGAAAATATAATAGCTGTCTGGAATGAGAAATGGAAAAGCATACAGAAACTTGACAGCTGTAGAAACTGCAGGAGAACTGAAATGCAGTTAAATTGAGAGGAGGGGACACAAAAGGCTCTCCCACCCCAACAGATTGAAGGAGGCAGTGATTTATCAGCAGGTGCCTTCAAAGAAGTGACAAGTCCCAGCTGGAGAGTCAGCAGGATGAGAACACGGAGCCACACAAACGTGTAGAAACAGATACAGGGAGGCAGAAAGAAAGGCCAGTCAGTGCCACAAAATGAAGTACAACAATATAGAGCAATAAATGATAATAAAGTCCCAAACAATGACTCATAGCAGTGATTCTTTAATGTTATGTTATTTAAAAGATATGAAATTCAGATATACTGTTTTTTCTTTGTCTTCTAAAACAATAAAAACCCAACTTGTGAAATCTATGCAGGTACGTGTCCTATACATATACTGTGTCCATCACTGTTAAGGGGCTAGGGTTTAGGTTTGGGACTTGTTTTTAACACATTTTTGGGGCAACAGACATCTCTCAGTAAAGAAAAAGAAGAGACTGTGAAGTTGGTAATGTGAACATGCTCTTTAATTTTTGCTGAAATCCTGTTGGGCTCTTACACATACTGCCACTATCAACTTAAGCATTTCCAGGGCTAATCATTAAATCTGTTATTTAACAGCAGATCTAACCAAATTACCCATGTGTCAGCTCTGCAACAGGAAACTGTCTCTATAGAGATCAGTACAAAAGACCATGTTTTTCTATATGTTTGACAGATACCTCAGAAAAAACTATACTGTTTAATCTTCAGACCACATACTAAGAACTGACTCAGAGAACAATAAATCAACACTTTGAATAGTAGCTAGGAACTTGATATACATAGCATTTAAATTCCCCCATAAAGATAGCTTTCAAAAATCACTAATTGCAACATCCCTGCTCAGAAAAGTACTCATAATTAAACTTGCTTTGTTCTACCTTAGACAAATCATTCATGACATGCCTGAGGAACTTGCTTGGGGAGAGCACCAGTTTCCCTACCCTGCTGGCTTTAGTTTGTCAGTACCAGCTCTCGCTCTTTTTCCGTTTGCAGATTTATCACCCGTAAGCACTGGAAAACCACAGTCCACTTCTTTAGTCTAAGCATTTTCTGGACATAAAAGAAAGCATTTCAAAGGAAGGCCTAATAGTTTCTGGTGCCAACACAATCCAATGTAATAATAAAGCTTCTTCAGTAAGGCGAGAGTTCATGGCTGCAGGCATTCGAGAAGAAAGGTAATTTAAGCAAATTAAATCAGTTGCAAACAGATTCTTACGGTTCTGGTGATTTGAAAGGCATGCTGTGATGCTGAACTCAAGGTATATATTTCAGTTGGGTGTTCTATAATGCTCCGCATAAAGCACATGCAATGCCTGGTACTTTGTCAAGAAAACTCAAAGCCTCCACACAGGCAGTTCAGAAGCTGCTGCTCGCTCCAGCTCAGTGCTGGTCACCTGCAACCTGTGTGCACAGCACTTTCTCAAAATCTCCTCAAGCTTTATGCAAGTGATGAGAAAGAAATGGGCTTTTGTAGGTATTGCACAGGGCATTAGGAGATAAGGTCTCAAAACAAATACAATAGGACTACGGGCAATCTGGATGGTCACAGAAAAAACCCTCCATCAGTCTGTGCTGTGGTTTCCAACCTGTAAAATGGCCAGGTTTTTTTCTTCTGCTTTTTACCCTACCTTTTCAGACCAAGTGCTTTGGCATGGAATTGCTTCTTCCTACTGGCACATGGGGTAGTTAATGCAATGGGGTACTGGATTTAAGCATCATCTGTGAAACACTACTACACCTAATACACCTGTAGTATAAATACAAAGTGCATTTCAGCTTAAAAGAATGCTTATTTTGCACAAAACAGAAGCATTTTTATCTACTGCAGTGTGAGCCATTTTATGTAGATCTGTTCATAGGGTAGGGTGTTGAAGCAGCTTACTGCTATTTGCTTTTGAGCTACACATTCACAACAAAACCACAACCACATGACACAACCAGTTCGGGGTTCTGATCTCCACCTGGAAGCTATAATGGCAGTTTTAATCAAAAGACATGACATTAACATAGACAAAAAGATGAAGCATGCCACATCTCTATGTTCTTTTTAAGTATTTTAACATGACTGGTGTATTTCTCTTTCTGTTACTGGAAAAAAGACTATTTTGCTTCTCTAAGTTTTTTCCTGTTGTAACTGCTCTGTTTTCAGACTAGGCTCAAGAATTTCAAGGGGGTCCTGAGAATAATTAAAAGGATAATTAAAAAAGGGAGAGTGATTAAAATGAATAAGTGATTGAGTTTAATCTGTTATTGAGCTACAAGATTTTAGGTATGAACAATGGACACTGCTATTTTTAAAGTCACTTTCAGATTGCTTGAGAAACCACAAGAATTTTGTGATGGAAAGAATCAATAATTTAATAGAAAGAAAAAAATTCCCCATCAAATTTTTTTGCTTAAAAGAATATCCCTGTCTCCAATAGAATAAGCAAAATCTGTATATGGGAAACAAGGAAGAAACATTGAGATACAGAATGGCTTGTCTATGAGAACCAATAATAAGGGCTTTTCAGTCCAGAAATGAGACTACCAATGTGAATTAGAAAGAATTGGAGATAAAGTCCAAGCAGCATTGAGGAACATGAATGGTTTCTTACATTATAAGAATTTAGACTCCAACCCAGCAGAAGGGAGCTTCAAAACACAGAGAGAGAAATGCTTTTTCACACAAAGCGTATTTAAGTTGATGAATTCCCTACCACAGGATGTCACAGATGTAAAAAAACCCACCAGGAACAATCAATTCCACAGCATGAAAACTCAAAGAGAGCCATGACAGGCAAAGACGCCTAACTATAAGCTAGAAAGGCCTGAGTAACCACTGCTGGCAATTATGATAAAGAAGTTTGCTGTGCTTTCACACTCTTGTTTTGTTAAATGCATACTGGTCACTGCTGGGGGTGTAAAATTGGTCTAGAAGTGGGCTGAAACCAGAACCGCTATTCCCCGACAGCTTCTCACTTGAATACCCACACCCAGAAGGAGGCATGTTTTGTTCCTGGCCCATTTCAGTCTCTCCAGGAGCAGTTACTCCCAGAGAGATGATATGCACAGACAGGTCTACGATTCTTATCTGTGATATCACCATATGAGGTTTCCAAATAAACACAGCAGGACTGCTCACGTATGTGTTACAGCCACATAAAATGTGCCTTCCCACTCAAAAAGGACCCCTGAATGCTAACATCTAAACCCAGATGCTATTACGTAAGCACAAATATACCCTCACCACGTTTCCTTCAACTTTTTGTCCATAGATTCAGTAAGGATTCCTCTGACAGTGTGAGAATAATAACTTTAGTTTTCCACTGCGCCAAATAAATCATCTTATTCTAATTACATTGTTCTTGCTAATACCACTAGTGCATGACAATGTATTGGCTGTTTCTATAGAAACCAGAAGTGCAAGTTGCTCCACCAATTTCTACAGCCTTTTTTCATATTTATATGCTATCCAGAGACAAATTCATTAGGTCTCCTAAATACATGCTACTTAAAATGACTGCATCTCATCTGAAAGAAATTGCAATAGAATGTTACCAAGGAAACAAATGCACTGCACTTGCACTCTAAATTTATTAATTCTTTTAACTGTGCTTTAATGACTTAGGCTTATTTCTTTATAAGCTTGAGTATGGAGAAATAGCTCAACAACATAAAAAGCATCTCTCTCATTTTTTCTTTGTAAGCATAAAGCTATAGATGATAGTTGCAATTTTGTAACTAAACAATGTTCAATCCAGAATAATAAACCAAGATGGGAAAACAACCAACCCTGTTGTTATTCTCCTTCGGCCTCGATAATAAAAGTTCTGTAGTGCATTTCTAGACTAATTTTAAAAGCTCAAAATAAGTGCTTCTACTGTTTTTCTAGATAATTTGTTCTACAGCTTATACAACCTCCATTTCAAAAATGAGATCTTTGTGTAAATATTCAAATCTAAGTTTTCCTTAAATTCTTCTATCACTTCAAAAGACTGACTTTGTATTCATCTTTTCTGAAATCTTCCTTATGTCCAGACAAAATTTTGGTTTTAAGCCCAAAGGCTGGACCTTTGCATTCATTTGTACTCATCCCAATTCTAATAAGTCATTGCTATTTTTCTTGTATGATACTCTAATCTTTTTGAATTATTACCAATTGTGCTAGCACACTATTTCCGTAGGAAACATTTTTTCAGAAATAAACTATTCAATACTGTCTCCCTTTGGAGTTATTCCTGAAGCACTTCACTAAATAACTCCCAGTCACTTTCCTTTTCTGAGCTCTCCCCTTTAGTTAGTTTTCTCATTTTACAATACATAGGTTAGTTCCTACTTTCTCCAGCTTCTCTAATTGCTCTACCAAAGTCCAACAAAGAAATCACCTAGTGACATTAAGGAAGCTTCATACAATCTATCTTTACTTAACCCTTACAACTATGTTTTTTAATCATTATATCACTTATTTCTGTATCTTTAATTACTCTTTTCTTCTAAGTCTATTCCGTGGCTTTTTCAGGTCATATAACTGGGTCTTCACTACTTGATGCTCTTCCTCTCTTTAAGGTAAGCAGTGGATTTGCATTTAGAGAATTTTAAGTACTGCTTAAAGATCTGAGCCACAGCCCCATTGCCTTCCACTTACTCCCGCTCCAGATTACCGCCTGGTGCTCCATCAGGACTTGCTGTTCTGATGGCTCTTGCCAAAGACAAGCTAGTTTAGCAGACAGCTCTTGCCAAAGCTCCAGTGGGCCTCAGTGGTTTATGAGACAGAACACATGGACATCAACAGACGAGATCAAAAACAGAGTACATCCCACAGCTGAATAAATTATTCCTCTATTTTTACCAGAGTCCAAAAAATCGTTAGTGACCTCCTTACCTTTAGAGTCCCTTGCATTTCTGTGTGCACATGATAAATAACCAATTCCTGAATGCTTACAAAATGTTGAGTTTCACCAATCAAAGTAGAATCTAAATAAAAGGTAAAATATCCAAAACTCAAAAATAATTATATGGATACACTTAGAAAATTTAAATGAATACATTCAGACGCAAGTTCTTGAGTGCTGTATGCCCTTTCTGCAGAGCTACTAACATCCCCGCTTTACACTCTGTGAACCGTGCTGACAATGTGCAAATAGATCTTTTCAGTCTCACAATTCACTCATGATATAAGGAACTTCAGCTCCTTTAAAAGTATTATCAGTACAAGACAGTTACAATTGTAGTCTGGTTCTGATATTACAACAGTGGAAGCCTAGAAACCCAAATTAAAAAGAAAAAAATATTAGATATCGTATTTTCTTTTGTGAATACAATAAAGTCCTTATTGATGAACTAACAGATACAAGTGTCAACCCTTTGTTCTCCTTGGTATTTCAAGGAATATTAAAATTTCAGGTAGAGTAAGTGGTTGGAACATACACTGTGTCCTGTCTGAAAAGCTGATGTAGAGCAGCCGAAATGAAGAGTAACTGTGTAATTCAACTGTCTTGTGCTGAACATCTTAAGAAATTCTTCCACAGCTCAGAGGAAAGAAATACTTCTAAACAACATAACTACTTTAAGGTGTCTGTTATTGAACAATTATTTTTACAGGGCATTTTACAGGGTTTTTCTATGTTCAGCTCTAAGGTCCAGAGATCCCATGGGGGCTGTTCAATATGATGCTCTGTCCTTGGTCAACACTGCAGAAAGCCCTTTTTTTTTTGTTTTTTTAAACACAGCAGCTCACTTCCACATTTTCTGGTCTTTTCATAAAGTCTTTATAAACATTCTCCAAATGTTTCATAAATCTAATCAATCTGTTATATGGCAATATAAGATCCCCAGAATAATCTCTCTGTCAGAGAGACAAAACTGGGTTTAACATAAACAGAAAGAAATACCACTATAATAAATCTCTACATGCTGCTCAGCTGACTCTTTTATTCTTTTATTTTTTCAGGTTTTGATTACTTGTCTCTGTAATTTTGCAATGCCTGTGTACTTTACATTTCACTGAGCAGTTAACAAGCTGCTCCATCCATTCATTTCTCTGAAGTATATTGCTTAGCTTTATCTTGAAGATTTTAACTCCCTTATTGTTCTTTCATTCTCTATCTTGCTCAATACCCAACACTACATTTGAAATCATTTTGCCTATTTGCTCAACAGAACACGGATGGCAATAAAATGTCTTTCAACATTCCTCTCTTTTTTTTTTTTGGTATCTGCCCTTCTGATTAATAGCTTACTGTACATTTCTCAATGTTTTACTAGCTGAAAGGCTGCCTCAAACCTCTCTTCATACATTTTCTCTGGGACTTAGAAATCCACTTTTTATACCATATTCAATACATGAACATTAGTAATCTATGCTCATAAATGTACACTCATATTAAAAATTAGTTGCTCATCAAAATCAAGGTGAGATTTCAGAAGTGCTAATACAGAAAAATTCCACTATCGGCTATTCTGTGTAATTTTCCATCAGCAGACAGCACCAGTGTGGCAAACTGGCATAAACCAGCCCATTTTGGCTACCTGATACACATATGTAATTGGACAATCTTTTTATTATTAGCCATTCTCTCAACCTCTGTGACGCTTAATGCTTTGGTCTGAATTTCCACCAAAAATTTCCTCATTTCCTGATATATAATAATTTTATATATAATTTTGCTTCACATACTGAAAGTCAAGGTGTGCAAGCGGATAGCCTGTTAAAACATGGGAGTACATGCTAAAGAATGTCCTCTGAAATTGAATTACCAGCAAATACTGAAATTGAGTTTTCAATGTGCAATGAGTAACCAGATTCAAGCTCTTGATTTACGGTGCTCACCCTATTGACAAAATATGCTGCAAAGCCTGAAAACGCTATCAGTAGTATGATGATGGGAACAAAGAGAATCATTAGTTCACCCACACATGGTTCCAAGCTGAATGACAGGTTAACAAACTTGAAAGAAAAGGGAAAACAGGAAAATCTTGCAATGAACTAGCACTTGAAAGATATTAAGATTGTTTGCATCAAAACTGAAATGAAGCGGAAAGAGGCCTCAGGCTAAAAGCATTTGTATAGAACAGGACAAATTTCAAAATACTGGCCAGGACACTTTATCCAATTTTGAATATGGCCTTACCTGTGCAAGATGGAAAAGACAGAACGCGTTTTGGTTTTATCTTGTGAATAAAGGTAACAGTATAAGCTGAAAGCAGGAATACCTGAAGAGTCCCTTGAAATCCCCCACACTAGGGTGAAGCAGACATGAGATACTGATTATTTTGATGATTCATGCCTAGCCAACATACTGTTCTATGGCTGAGCTTGAACCTACATTATTTTGCAGTAACGATGCATAGGTGATACTCACCGTTCTGCAAGAAGCCATAAGCAATCAAATCGGATCGACATTTTCTCCCTTTTCTCCATTCAGCTATGAACTTCCACATTCACTCAGTACACATACACTTCTTTAAATTTTAAAGCCAATATAAATACAAATGTAGGTGTCTAACAGTACATCCATCACTGAGCTACGTCAACCTCAGATGGAAAAATAAAAATTAAAAAATAGAAGGGTAATAGAAGCTCTCTCCACCTTTTTGAAAAGTTTCAGAGAGCAAAACACTGGTGTTTTAGACAATCACCGTCCACTGAAAATTATAGTTTTCAAATGAACAAACATGTCAAATAAACAAAAAAATAATAAATACCTGTTACCAGGCTAAACCCATGCTTTCCACTAAGGTGATTAGATGCTGCTCATTATTAAAATTAATATTCCTTATGCACCACTTAATTGGCTAGTTTTCCAACTGATGAAGTTCTACATGAATATAATTGCTTCCTAATGAACAAAGCAGGTAACAGCTGCTAAAAACTTCCACCGAGAGCCCAGTACAGGATCTGAACAAAACAGGCTGGGATTTTGTTTTATCAAGCCCAAAACCTTTCCTATTTTACCTGCCAGAATACACATTCATTCACTTACATATTTTCTCAGAAAGTAAGTTATTTCCTTTTAATTTGGTGGGATGTTTCCATTATTTCTTCATTAGCATCAGTGTGAGGAAATAGACTTACACACAACCTTTCTAGGCACTAAGTGTTGTGCAGGGACAGAGGCAACCACTGTGTGCATTCCTCAGTGATCAACATCTCCAAGGCTGGAGCTTCAGCATTGCAAAAATAACTGTATGGTTAGTCATTGAGATAAAAACACATTATTCTGCTAGTCTCAATTTTGCTATATCTTGGCCACAGAATGTGCAGCTTTTCGAGAAATCACGTCAGAAGGTGGGATCACAGGATGTGACATCCTGTGCACCACGACAGTACTATCAGTCAAAAAGAAAAAAATCATAATGTTACAATCTTGATTACCATCTACTTCAGCAACAGTATTAAGTGTGGATAAAGAATGGCTCATGGAAATACAAATACCTCATTGCATCCATTTGAAAAAGGCACCCCACCCAGATCAGTAAGCAAGAAGGCAGAAAACATAAAGTTAGGCAATAGACCATAAAGATACAATAAAATACTGTGTGAATCTCATAAAGATAATATACTCCCTAACTGGCAGAAAACATGAAGGCTGTTTTAGACTGAATGTATAGTCAATTTAATAAGATGTTAAATATTCATGTTCTCTATAGATATAAATGGCTTTTAGAGTGTCTGTTGTCTGGAAATGAATCATAGATGTTTTCACCTAAAGCATCCACTACTGGCTCTGCATGCAGACACACACACTCCTTATACGTCATCCCCTGCAACCTACACAGAGGTGATCTCAAACATAACTATTGTTCCTTAAAACTGTGCACTGGTAAAGTACTGAAAACTGCAGTTTTCCTCTGCAATTTTGCCAGACGTAGTTTACACAAAAGTTACTGTATCAGAAAATGATTTCAAGCCAGGCTGCTGGTAGTCAGAATTACAGAAGATGTGAATTGGTGGACTGTTAAAGCCTACAGTTTATAGGCATGGGTTGGCTCTTTTGCCTTCTTATGATGCCTTTTACAAAGGTCGATACCTCACAAATTGCACGATGCCCCTTGTTTTTTCATCATCTACTGCAACCTCCATCTCAACACGTTGTCTGCTCCTCACTGCAACAAAGCCCCACATAAACTATGCCAGGTGTATCAACTGACAGTTTGGCTGTGGTTGAGCTGAGGCACCAGAATTAAAAACAGGCTGGAGCTACTTTAAGAGATGACCACATTTGGTGCCTTCACTGCTTGGAATAAAATACTGATTGATACCCTGTCTGGTAGAAAGAGAAAGCACTACTGAAACTGAAATTTCACAAGGGGGAAAAAGGACCAAGAACAGCATTTTTCAAGCCATTTGTCTTGCTGCCAACATAATACTCTTCAAAGACAAAACCAAAATCACAGATTCACAGAATCATAGGATGTTAGGTGTTGGAAGGGACCTCAAAAGATCATCTAGTCCAACCCCCGCCCCGCTCCGCCAGAGCAGGAACACCTTGATTAGGTCACACAAGAACATGTCCAGGTGGGTATATACAGATATTGGCAGAGATACTGACAAGAGGAGAGCATCAAACTCAGATTACTCAGAACTAACTTATCTAGAACTAACATTAGCATCTGTTGTTTAGACCTTTAATTCTAAAAAAGCCAATGCCAATTTTGCATTGTCTTCAAGATTTGTCATCACAATCTCTGGTATCAGAACTGCTGCAAAAAAATTCTTGTTCAAGCATAATCCTTGAACTGGAAACACCCATTGTAAATGAATCTTCTAGTTCCTTGAAACTGAAGTGCCTTCTCCACTATCAACATCTGAGATTGTCTCCTACCATCTATGAAAGATTTCTAAGCACATTCTTCCATGACCATATCCAACAATAAGCTCCCATTCCAGACAGGAACTTTTTTGTAGTATTCCATTGTGGTAACGTGTTACTATAGAACAGAATCAGTTATCATTTTCCATCTGTAGAGACTGGGCACCTTAGCCACAGGCAAGCTGGAAGTATTGGCAGTTTTGGCATGGACATACTCATCAATCACAGTTGATTTCAAATCTGGAGAAAAATCTTTACAGGCTTCTAAGAGACAGTCACTCAAAGACATACACAGGCATAAAATCCATCATAAACAAACTACAGGTGGCAAAAAAATGTCTCTGCCTATGTACACAACTAAACTATCATTTGATTTTGTGTGTAACTACAGTATTATTTACAGGAAAGCTTATTGCACCATCAGAAAATCTTAGAAAACATATTTTGTCACCTACATCTGTTGTCTTCTTTTTGGCTAGGACCAAATATCTCACAGTTTGACAATATGGCCTACAATCTTCAAGCCTTAAAAATATTATACTCACTTAGTTCCTGAACTAACTACTTTTTAAAGGAAGCTCAGCCTACCATGACATACAATGGCTTCTCTATGTTAAAAAGGACAGGTAAGTGTTCAATTACTGACTGCACCTCCTCCCCACAATCAAAGTATACTGTTACAAGAATCTTAAGAAAGAAAAATTGTATGTCTCTATTTGCCTGCTATGAAACCACTGATGCTGCTGCTCAGGAGAGAAGATACCAATTAGTCTTCCTTCTTCAGCCCCTGCCAGAAAAAAACAATGTTTTTTTTGTACAGTAAAATTACAGGGTAACCTCCGATCACCTGGAATAAACACCCTTTGAACTTGGTACTAATTCCAATTTGTTTGATATATAATTTCTTGTTCTAAATATTGCCTACACTAAAGACAGTATATCAACATCCCTTACTGACAACAACATAACACCATATACCAGGGCAAGGCAGAGGGAGAGAAGAGCTGCTATGGAAAATCCCATCACTTTTTAAAACGTTACATAGATATTCTTTATCATAAGTATTTACAATTTTGGCTATCTATAACTAGAATCATCTTCCTTCACAGAACTATGCTTCAAGTATCACTTCACATTCTTATCAAGGAAAAATAGACATCATACAAGCATGATGGATGGAGTAAATCCTATCAGACTTTGTAAAAAGGTTGACGCTGTATCTCTGAAATTCACAGTAAATATTTTTTCAGAGTAGCCTCAGATTTGGCAATCTTGATAGGTACTTGATGTTTTTCTTTAAAGAACTTACCCATGTGAGGAAAGCTTGTGATACAGATCTTACACAATTAAAATATTTTCTCAAACATCCGTAACAAATCCAAAGGAACAACTGCAGCACAGGAATTAGATTGTTAATTGCACAATAACACTGTGTTTCCTTAATAAAGCAACTCCCATAACTATTTCAGAGCTCTCCCATTAGAGCCCTCATACCTGAAATGTATCTGCCTACATCTCTCATCTATTATTCTTAGCGCATCAAAGTCAGAGACAAAGTTTGGATAAGCAATCTTATCTTTTTCAGATCCCTTCTGTCACCCACAAGAGCAAACAGATGGCTAAATACGATGAGTAGTATCTACCCACATAGAAATTCAAAGGAAAACAAAGAACTACTCACTTTACAGTCACTGCTGCTCTTTGAGCTGTTCTGAGCACAAGGATGTCGGCTTGCCTTACACTTCCACCAGTGGCCTACAGCTCTGGGCTTACCTGAGCTCTGAATGGCAGCTGGGAGCATGCCATTCGTCATGGGTCAGGATGAAGCAAAGGCAGACGCTATACACACCTTTCTCTAGTTGTCTGAGAATGTAAAATCACTCTAGGCTTCTACACAAAACCTGCAGGCACAGACACTCCTGATACGCACATAACAGTTCGTGAGCAAGTGAGCTCCACTGCTTCTAGTACACAACTGCCTTTTCCTCAGTCCTACGGTGAGCTGTTAGCTTTAATTCAACTATATGTTACTTATATTTACATAAACAAAAAATTTGTATTTTTTGCATGTAATGTTCCTGTTTGTGCTTCAAAAAACATTACAGAGGTTCATATCAACAACGGCAATACAATCAACAACAAATGCAAAATATTTCAGAATAGCATTTCATTGAAAGACCAGTACATCTATCAGCTCAGTAATGCACAGCACAGAAAAACTAGGAAACATCCTGAAAGAGAAAGGGAAGAAAGATTTCCATTACCTTTGAAGTCCTTATATCCCAGGCTTTAACTTCTGGGCTGAACCCTCCACAAATGAAAGTATTTGACTCTGTAGGATGGAACTTCAGTGCACTGATCCTAAATTCATTTTGGCTGCTAAATATCTGCTTCCCTAAAATAGAGTGTGGAGATTACAATTAAAATGGAAAATTACATATGTTATTCATTACAACCTAGTTTCAAAAATATCAAGGTTATCAAAGGTGAATATATTAATAGATTTCAAGCATCTGGGGCTACTCTTGTCTACTGAAAATGCAAGACTGAGCTCACTAATGTCTATCCATGTGAAATTGCTCCTGCTCATGGGACTCTGCACCACTGACTGCTTCCTACTGAAAGGAGAGAACAAGTGGTTTCACACAGTTAGGAGAGGAGCTCCAGCGAGGTCCCAGTTCAGTCAAGATGCAGGACAAAATCTACAAATCTAATGGTTGAATGTTTCCCTACACAGAAGCCAGTCTTTCTTTCCGAGGGATAAAAATAACTAGAACAAAATATTGTCTGTGCAGAAATACCACATCTCAAACTATAGTACAACTCTTGAGTTGTTTACTTATCTTTCTGTGAAAGTAGGAGTGAAACTTCATCTTGAAAGTAGGAAATAATTTGCATACCATCCTATGAAAGCAATAGCTGTTCCCATGGATACACTGTTTCCAACATTTAATTGTGTACGCTGATCTCCACAGGATCCTGTGGTTAGTATCAATTGGATTGTTGACACTTGCAAAGGCAACAGAATTCAGCTAGGTTAATTTGTAGGACTTTCCCACACTCCACCGATTCCTTTCCCCCTAATAAATTCATGATCTTAATGTACACTCTCTGAAATACAGTTTTTGGAACAGGAGCATGGACCAAGATAAATTCATTTGCTCAGTTTCACAATTTCAACTGTGCTTCTATTCTACATATCACATATAAAGAGCTACATTAAATAAAGTCACTGCTTTAAGACAAAGTACTGCACAAGTAAAAAAAACCCCAAACCCAAAACCAACCAATCCTTAAACTACAATGACAAAAGATTCTTAAAATATTAATTATTCTACATTTTCAGCAACTGAGTTGTTTTCAGATAGGCTTTCTTAAACAACTGAAAATACTTTGAGCTAAAAGCATTAGTGACATGTAAATACTTACAGCTAGGTGAACAATAGTGTAAATCATTCATATAGATTTTTTAATGCTTATTTCATGGTTTAGATACAATTTATTTGATTTCATCATCAGTTCCATTTTCCCCATCAGCTAAACTCAACTTACACTGTCAAGAAATCAAATTATGTATTTATTCATTTTACTTCATCACACGTGCTCTTCAAGCTAGCAGGGGCAGGGAAAATAGATTGCAGGGAGCGTAAGGGAGGGCTGAGTGTTGTTCTATGTGGACTCTGGGTTTTGTAGGGTTTTTTGTTCTTTTTTAAAATTTAAACCCCTGCAAGATCTAAAGGGCCCCTCTGTCACTACTGAATGAAAAAAAATTAATTTAGTCTGTAAATTCCTTCCCCAAAAAGGAAAAAAAGTCTCAAGGGCAGCAGAGGTTTTCTCTACAAGCTATATGCAGTAACCTTCTCTTCCCATGGGAGCTTTCAGTACTCCAAGAGCTACAGAAGGAAAAAAAAAGTCTCCACATGGAAGGATGAAAGTATTAAAATCATCAGTTATAGGAGCAACAAGATATTGCTTTCAAGTACGCCAGTACCAGGCATCATCTGCAGGCTTTAGAGAAAACACATACACTTGCATCATCCACAGTGCTTGAGAATATAGAGAATTTCCCCATGGAGGTTCACTAGGCAGTTTAACAGCACTTTACTCCCAAAAGAATTTGTTTCCTATTAGTACCTGGTTTAATAAACACTCTGGAAGCATAATCAACAAGTTTTCAGTGCTACTACAGCCAGAAATTAGCAAAACTGCAGCCTGCCTGTACTAATACTCCCAAACAGCTTTATAAAGGGCCTATCAAGCAGTCACTGTTCTCCATAAAGTGTGTTGTCCAAATGGCAGTAGACATATACATAGGTGATCCAGCCAAACTCATCATCTAACCTTCTGACAAATATTAACTGTTTAACTGACTTTACTAAAATATGGGTTTTACCTCCACAAGACACTTGAAAATTGCTTTTTCTATAATGTACAATTTTTTCTTGCCATTATGCTCCCTACCTAAGACATAAGAAAGCTGGCAGGTAACACGCAATCAGAAAAGGTGCCCACTAAAATAAAGATGCATTTCATATATTATCTACAAGATCTATTACCTTTTCCACACAAAAAAAGACTGATTTAGCATTATTTGTTATTAATCTGTCCACCTTTCAATCTCATCCCCAGCTACTTCCAAGCACTTTAATCGTTTGCTCAGCATTTTCTCCAGAAACTAGAATTCTCTAATTCCCTACTCCACCTCCCCATTTTAAGATCGAAGTGGGCACTGGGTTTGCCATTTTCTTGTCTTCTAGAGCCTGCTATTTATCTAAAAGCTCTCCCAGCACTGAGATCATTCCACTGTAATTCTGTGAATTCTACATTACAGTGTAACACCAAAAAATGCAAACAACTTCAGCATCTTACTCACCTTCACACGCTTTAACCCCGTTTCCTATTTTAACCTCTTTGATCCAGCTTATATTAAACATGTTAGCTTTTTGAATGGTCTGAGGAGCAATCAGGATACACTAAACTTAAAAGCTCAGGCTCTCAATACTTTGAAACACAGCTCTCCTTCTCATTCTCTCTCACAGACACACAAGTGACTCCAATCACGTCTTTTTTTAGATGCTCAGTAAACAGTGTTCTGAAGTTTGGCATTATTACATGTGTACATGAATTTCATTCTACTGCCACATCAAAGAAAATGAGGAAACAGTGGAATGTAGAAAAGAAGAGCATGGGAGCAAAGCAGCAGGTAAGACTCAGAAGGGGAGGATCAGAGCGGTACAGGAAGGAAAACCTCCTGAAATTTATGCACAATACACAGAATCTATATCTGACTGCTTGCCAAAGAAACATGCCTTGACCCAGCAAAACAAACTTTCATAACGTTTGTATGAATCCATCCCTTCAGCCCTTCCCTTTTAGGCATCAGGACTGCAGGGCTGAAGTGCTGAGGCACATTGTCTCTACTGTTCTGAAAGCTCCAGCCTCAGAATCTTGGGAATCATACCCATCTGAGAGATGGAAGAGATCACTGTGGGAGATTATGTGGGGAAAAATTCAGTACATTAAAACAATGAATTCAACTTTCAGCCCCTTTCCATACACACTCTGTGCTTTACTACTGTGAGCAGAATTTGCTGCTTCCTGCACTCTAGCTGTGCTGTCACAGAACCTAGCCCCATGGCTTGGGAAATCCAGCTTCAGTGTGTGCTGGACACCCTGTTCCACCTGTCTGGAAGTCAGTATTTACAGTTAAATATATTTCAGTCTACAATTATTTTGCTTGTTAACATTAAACATCCAACTTTTAGGGGCCTTATTTTATATATTGCAAAGGATGTCCTTTGAGGAGAAGACTCCCTTATCCATAAGAGAGTACACCAGCAAGCTTGTATATACCTCATTGTGTATGTATTTATTGTATTTTAATTCCTAAATGCAACATAAAAAGAACCAACCAACTCATAGGCTATAGAAAATTACATCTTCTGAAAATCAATTTGGCTAATTGAGGCAAAATCTGTACCACAAATCATTTTCCTGTATGAGGTCGCTATTCCAAAGCAGAAAGCAAATGTTTCTCTCAATCTTTAATTTTCACAATTTCTGTAACAACATCTACTACATCTTTGCAGCATGTTTTATATTCTTAAAGTGCTTTAATTCAATTCTTCATTCATTAAAGGCTCACCAGTAACAGACACAGTATGAAAAAAATCTTTAAAAAGATCTTGAACATATGTTTCTGCTCCCTTCTGCTGCAGCCTACTGTGAAACTGCTCAACTATGAAATCAGATATTTTAAAGGCTATTTAACATTGTGAATTTTTCACAGAACATCAGCACAGCTCTTGAGCACAGGATACATCTGTAACTGTGTTAGGGGTCCTCAGGTTCACACCCCTACCTGCACAATCCAAAAACATTTGACTTCCTTACGCTAATCTGTAAAGAAGAGCGAGCCCTAAGTCTTACAAGGACATGAGAGTAATCTTGCTAAACAGAACAGATTTCCCTACTGTGTTTACAAAAAGACACGAGACAATACATTAAAGAAAAATCTCATTACAGTCACAATCTCTCTCACACACAACAGGGAGAAGAAAATTAGATTGATCAGATATAATTTGTTCTTAACAAATCAATGTTGGCTTTTACTTATCCATTTTATCTTGGCGTGCTTACAAATTGCTTTATTATTTTTCCAAGAACTGAAGTTATACTGACTAGATGTGTTTCCTAATTTTTTCCCCTACATAGTCACAAGTTTCTAGCTGCTTGAAACACTAAATCATTTTATCTTTTACCCTTGAAAATGTCCCCAAAACAAACGTTATTCTCTCTTCTTATTGCAAGGACTCACATTACTGAGTATAAAAAAATAAAATGCTGTTACCTCCTAGCTGGAGAGGGACTGCTAAACAATGTTCAACATATTTAAAACTATTGAATTTTGCAGGGGAATCTTGAGACCTCACACTGAAGATGACTGTATGTATTCAAAAGAAAGAAAAAGAAATTAAAAAATAACCCAAATCAACTGGGCTCCTTTCTGAGGTGTCCTAGAAAAACCTTCATGCATATTAAAATACCACACGGTCTACATAGTACTGGGAAAGAAGGGGAGGAATAGAAGAAGAATGTCACAGCTCTCATGAGGCAATGTTTATGCAGCAGCAGCACTAAAACTCCTATATGAAGAAATATAAATAAATTGACAATAATTATGTCTATAGAACTACTAAGTCAGAATATAAAAGAAAATACAGAAAAGCAAATTTGGACCATCCTTTTGGAAGGACAGAATTTTTCATTAAGAAACCACCAAAATAATGTAAAATCAAATAAGTTAAAAAAAACAACCCAAAAAACTACATTTACGTGACCATGTTATCTTTAGTCTGAACTTTCCTTCAAAACCAACAGCGTAATTTCAGCATCCTGGCCACGGTAATGTGAAAACTTCCCAAATAATGGGAATTTAAATTCCCCATTATAACTTTGAGGAAGTTATATTTGAAACCAAGCTCAGTCCATGAACTAAAATACAACTGCAGCATTTGGCAACATAGGAAATGTGCCAAAATTTCTTGGAACATTCCCTCTGTCATAATATTAAAGAAATGAAAAGTATCTACAATATGCAAATAGTATCAACCCAGCCAATGTTCTGCCTATGCTATTGTACCAATTCATTTGTGACTAATGAAAAATCCACTGACGAATAAAACATATATTCCAAAAATAAAATAGTTATAAATAAATTTTAAAAATACTATTACCCTTCTCAAGTTAGTAGAGCATCTCCATTAAATCTGGACATAAAAGACGCTAAATGTCAAATGTACTTGACCTAGAATTATTTTAAAAGCAATATTTTTTTCAGTGCTCTCTGAACACAGCACTACTTACTGCTCTGTAAGTAACAAAGTGTCCGAAGTGTCACTAGTAGAAAATGACTGTGAGTGTAGTGTTAGTAAAGATGAACAAAACCAGGGAGTCTCACTCCTGTGTTATTATTATCACATTTGTGAAATCTTTCAAAAAGCTTAATTTTTATTAAAAATATATATATAAAATTGGAAAAATAATAAAAAAGCTGCAATCTTTACAGGCAGTTCAGCTGTAGTTTTTGGACCTACTAATTTTTATGAGACTTCATGTTGCAGTACTGAACTTGTCTCATGCAAACTGCAGCCAGAGAACCACTCACACATGAATAACCTTGATTTCCTTAAACACTTAATGCATATTTTGGATCATATCCATGGTCTGCAAAGTAGGTACAACAGTTTTCAAGAAAACCATATTTGTGGAGAGTCTTAACCTGAGGTCCTGATGTTATAACAATGGATGACCATTTAAGACAACAAATTATGACCTATAAAAATTAATTTAGAAGACTTGTACAACAACATCTGTTTTTATCAAACCAGGACAAGTGAAGTCCCTGTACTTCAGTCATTTAATTTCTTCTCTTTTCCTGTTCATCATAGCACCAGCAAATCATGTAGGTTGGACCTCCAGGGTCATCTACTCGAAACACGTACTCAAAGCAGGTCCAGCTGCAGCTGGTTACTTAGGGGTCTGTCCAGTGAAGTTCTGAGTATCTCCAAGTATAGAGACTCCAGGGACTCTCTGGACAACCTGTTTTAATGTTTGATGGCACTTCAGTTGAGCCAAAAAGTTGCCTGTTTCCCTTTGTCCCTTTGCCTCTCACCCTTTCACTGCACATCTCTAAGATGAGCCTGGCATCGTCTTCTCAATGTACTAGGTAAACAACTTGCTAATCCAGCCTGGGATGAAGTTGACCTCTTTGCTGCAAGACAGCACTGCTGATTCATAGTCAGCAGCAGGACCTCCAGGTATTTTTCTGCTTTCTAGCCAGGTGAGCACCAGCCTGTTCTGTTGCACAGGATGCAGGACTTTGCCTTTGTCCTTGTTGCAATTCATGAGGTTCCTATCGGCCCATTTTTCCTGTTTGCATCATCTTAGATCTTCTTACAAGATATATAAGAACTGTCATTAAATACACTTGACAAGGGGAAGAGGTTTGATGGTGTAAAACCACAGGATAAGATTTCATGGATGTGCCTTCTACACTCAACTCAGGATCTTTATGCCAACAATTAACAAAAATTCTGCTTTCTGATTAACAAGATTTCAGTGTTTGCTTCTATTATGATGTTGTTCAGGTAACAAAGACTAAAAAAACCTCATTATCACTCCAGAAAATGCAGTATCCTAGGACAAGTGATACCCAAAGTTAAGTCCAAACTTAGAAATAAAATTTGTGGAGAATCTGTTTTGTTTGTTACAACAATTCTGGCACATTTCTTTGAAGAATCTCATAACTAGCTGTCATCAGACCCAGAACAAACAATTATCTAGACTACAATTTTGGTTTAATAGGGCAGAAACTATTTTCCTAACAGAAAACCAACACAAAATGACAAAAAACCCCACCGCAGCAGCTCAATAGCGCACATGTACTATGCTGTATTTCAGTCTTTTCTAAACTTTTAGGTTTCTTTTGGGGAAGGACATGTAGCAAAGATCATAGAGCCTTAAAGAGCCTTATTATATATAAAAAACCACCAGCATGCATTTACTGCAATTGAACTATTAGTTCAGTCTAGCAATGGAAATTAAGACCAAAGTCCAAAAAAGTATCTAAAAGTCCACTGCGAAGGAGCAGTTCTGACATCTATCTGAAGTTAATCAAAGAAGAAATCATCTCAGTACTGATGAAGAGTGAGGAGGAATGAATGATTCAGTGAACTAATGTAAATCAAAATCTTAAAGCTGCCTTAGTGTTTTTCAAATGGAAATGAGGTTTTTTATATCAAATTGATTTGGATTCCAGAGGCAAACTGCTTGCCCTGTTTCTCTGAAAAGAATTGACTAAGATGTATGAAAAAAAATAGCGTTACTTCACAACAGAGAAGGAAATCAGAACCTGGCCTGTATGCACAGGAAGTCAGAATAAAATTCCAATTACTCATATCATACTTTTCCTAATGAGGTATGTATCACCAAAAGTCAGGTCCAAACATCAATACTACAACTGCAGTTCACAGAAGCTACACAGAATCCTGCGTCCTTGAAATAAGGCAGGTAAGAGTACCTGGTATTTTCAAGGATCATAAGCATTCATTTTGCCTTCACAGTTTATTTAAGTAATTAGAAATACATAACTCACAAGTCAGTAAAAAAAGAACCATTTATAAGCTTACCTATTTTCAAACTTTGCAAATGCAATTAGTTACCGTTCTCATTGCATAAAACACTAGAAGCACCTCTTTGTTTTAAATGAACCACTACAATCAACTTAATCCAGGCTACTCTCCCATTACTGGACAGTTAAAGAGATGTTAGAAATTAAGGCGTATGATTAAAATGATATATCTTTGGAATTTGCTCTATGATTTCACAAAATGAGATTTTCCTCACAGTAGTCCCTTCAAATGACTCAGGCACATAAAATCTATTCTACTGCTATAAATCCCATTAATGGGAGTAGCCATTCTGCTTAGAATTTGTAAGCACAACATACAATATCCCCTTGGATTAGTAAGATTCAGTTAGTTATGAGACTAGAAATGAGAAGATTGCTGCAATGAGACTGGAAATCAAAAAATAAAAAAACCCCTTCAATAAGTCTGGCAAAATTAATGATTTGGTATATTAGCCTCATGTACTACATCAGATACATAAAGCTCTTTTCCCCGTTACAAAAACCTGGATATTCTTGAAACATCAATATTCAATAACTGTGACGTGTTTTACATTCCCAAACTACAAAAGCTCCCTTCCAGCTATGGTTGAATTTAAATACTTCTGGCATGACAAATGTTGAGAAAAATAAATTCTTAGAGCATGGAAAAGAATCTTCTTGTCATGTGAACAATATCCACAAATTTCCTTGGCCACTTTCCCAGTCCATCTGAACAGGACTTCTGCTCTCCAGATAGTCACCTAAAATGTATTTCTTATTTTTACATAAGAAAAAGCCTTCCTAGATTTCTTGTCTAAGATTACCTCTTGTATTTTTGGTAAGGATTTTTGTTGTAGTCTTACCAAAAAATATTACACCTTTGCAAGAATTACATATTTAAATATAAGTTAAGTAGAAAAAACAAACATCGCACCTCTTCGGTTGACATGGTACTATTTTAGGCCTAATCACTTATATACACACAGGGATGCTCTATTATGTACAACACCAACAAATGTTGCTGTATGCATGCTGATAGTATACATAAAGGAGAGAAGAAATATAGCTGACAGAAGCACTTTAGTTTGGGAAGAAGACATGAGGAGAGACAGCAACCAGGAGATTAGTTAAGGTCAAAACAATGAAATCCCAAATCAAATTCACCACTACATCAAAACAATGCAGGTTCAGTTTCAAGGTTTCATACCAGAATTTGTTTCTATACTCCAAATTAAAGTCCTAATCAGAAGAAAAAACAAACTCTAAAAAAAAAAATCACCCAATTAATTTTATGTACAAGCTTAAACCAAACCCAACCCAACTGAGAATGAGGTACAAGCCAATGTTTAAATTAACTATGTGTATAAATTTTACTGGTCAGCCTTAAGAGGCTCTTCAAATGCTTTACTGAATGATGATGACAGAGCATAAAAATACACGTTTCATTCTGTTCATCTGTGCAGTATCTGACAACAGATATTACATGTGATCTTGAAGTTAAGGATATTTCAGTCTTTGTAAGTATGTTCAGCTACCCTTAATTGCTGAGATTATTATTTATTTTTAGTGAGGGCACATTTCAAGAATTCTAACTTTGATTGATAGATTTTACATTTATTTTTAGAAGAAAGAATAAGGCTAACAACATCAAAAGTTATCTGTAGTCAATAAAGATAGGGCTATAAAGTGCCCTTATGTTACCTTTACCTGTTTCTACATCTGTTAAATGCAGCATTGAATCAAAGCCCCCACTGAGGATCCTTCTTCCACAAGATGACCACTGAGCAGCTCGAACAGCACAGGAGTGACAGGAATATGTTTTTAAACAGCAGCCTGTATCTACAGCATCCCATACCTTAAAAAGAAGGAGAAGAACAACTTTATAAAGAATCACTTTTTTTTTTTCAATGTACTGACAGATACAGCTATAGAAAATCATTTTGGCTGAGAAAGCTTTGCATTCCAAAGTTGTATCTGCTAGGCTGTAAAAGTCTGTTTGAAATAATTGCACAGTTGATTACAATTAGGGCATTTAATTAACAAGGCAAAAATCAGCAATACATTTTTATGACTTGTATTATTTCTTGAAATATCTACACTGCTCTCAATGGCAATTCTGGTGTACTTTCCCAATTGTAATGCTGTCCTACCTCTGCGCAGAGATGTATCTGAATACATTTCCCCTTTAAATCATTTTTCTTCCAACTTTTTGTCTCTATCATAACTTTCTTTCCATCAAGTAAGAAGAATTCTAGCAGATGACAGCTTTTACATCTGCCTATAGATAGGCTATTACCATATTTCTCACTTGGTTTGTAATTTTAAGTAGAACTTTACCTTAACTTCACTAAGGAGGCAGATAAGAATATCATCATGAAGCTACATGGCGATTTCTAATGACTAGAATAAGCCCTCTCATTTTTCAGTTTTTTTCTGGACAAAATTCCATTGGTGTTGAGCACTTCTGAAAATCCTATTCTACGAGTTATCCAATTTTTTCAAAGTATGTAACAGCTAGTATTTTAGGAACATAAAAAGTCCTGCTCGTATCAAAATCCCATCCTTTTCATGGTGCTCTTTTTGTCACAGTTTTAAGACAATACTAGAAGTTTAGCAAAAAATGGCCCATATAAAGATCCAGTGTGCTTAGTTCTGTGAAACAAGGCTAAATATCAAAACTATTTTCCCTATAAATATTCTGCTTCAGTAAAATCTGGATTATATAATATCTTATGATTGTGTGATACAATACCTGTCGAGCTGTCTAATAAAATGGATACCAAATGCTATAACCACACCAGTAAATCCCCTGTTTTATTACTTCAAGTATTAGTAGCACAAATAAATCAACATTTTGACAGTGCTTCATGATAGTTTTATTGCTGTTTCAGTAAATGCAAAGCAGCATATTGCTTTAAAGTCCCCATGTTACTTCATGGAACTTCTTGCTGTGATTAGTCATTCTCATCCCGCAAAAATTTGCAGGATGAGAATAACACTGGCTATGAGCTTAGAAGGTTTTTCTGAAATTGATCTATTCTAATCAATTTCTCCATTCTAAGATTGTTTCTATAATGCCGGGAACAGACTAGGCAGTTAACAGAATTTGACTTGTTTTAAAGTGAGATCAAATTCAATCTTCATGTATGTTGACAGAAAAGCACTGAAGTTAGTACCAAAATAAAATTGACTGCATGTTAGTGCATTTTAAAGGATGCTAAAAAACAAAACCAACTTGGTAAATCTGAAAACATAAGTAGATGTTTGCTTTCTTGTGGCAACAGCACAATTCACAATACAAGATAACATAAAGGGGGAGAAAAAAAAGCTTTTGGTAACGTATTTTTATTTTCAACTATATTTTCTTCTTACTGGAGAAGAAAGACTCTCTGATGATATCATTATTATATAGTCCACACTCAGAAGAAAACATTCCATTACAGAAAATTATTTTATCAAAGTATCTTTTAGCACAGAGCGCAGTTCTGCAATGCAAAGCAACCAATTATCATTAATTACTTCAATAGTCAATTAACACTGGAACCATGATGGCCATACCCCAAGTATTCGACCCTATCCACAAGAAAAGAAATCAGGAAAATTTTAATGTTAAACTGCTTTTGAAAGAAAGTTTCACTGCTTTAATGAGTTTTAATTATCATTTCAGGCTTCACAATATTAAAAAAAGGGTTAATTGTGTCTTGGAGGGCTTTTAGTATGAGAAAGCTAATGAACGAAGCAAGATGAAAAGAAAACCAGGTGGCACATGCTTCAGATATTTTTCTGTCATGTTTTAGTGATTATGTATGAAAACTCAATTTTCACAAGAAGGATGAAGTAAAGCAAGTTCAACAGCACTTCTGAGTTCCTGCTTGATTAAAATAATAGCTGTACAAATGGAACAAGTGCACCCCTAAAGCAGCACATTTTCCTCCATTATGTGGAAAGGAAGAGATGACCAACTCTCATGGATGAGATCCCTGACCAGGCACAAGGACAAGTTACCAAGTTTCTCCTCACTGTTACACTTTCCATCAACTGTTTTTGCTCAGGTTATGGTGGTGCTACAATGTCTTCTGGAATTAGAGCCATGCAGGCAAGGCAGTCCTATCTGATGAAATTCACTTAGTTTATTGCCAATTAACATAAACTTTCAATAACTGATTCAAGTATAGAAGAACAAAGACCAAGAGTTAAATGAGCACTTAAGGGAGCACCTTACCTCCCTAGGCCCCACATCAGCACTTCTCCCCTACTCCTGCCCCAGCTTCCTGCTGTCACCAGGCATTACACTTGGTCCCTCCTATGTCCCTTTGGCAAGACAATGGCCATTGCAGGAGGCTGGGGTCAGGGTCTAGAGATTTCTCGTTGCCTCTCCTTGCTTCCTACTCTTTTCATGCCTTGCTTTTTGCTTCTTGCTGCTTTTCTGCAAGAAGTGACTGAGATGTTAACTGTGGTATCCCCACAAATGGAGAATCTACCCAGGAAAGATGCTTCAAATCTCATCGAAGGATCATCACAAAACCACCATCAACTATGCATTTTCTCAGAGTTTCCTATGTTGTTTCCTGATCCTGTGATATGGCATTTCTACTGTTTTATCATAATAAGGGGGAAATGTGGCTAGAGGGAGAGTTTCCACGCACTCCATCCAAAGCTTCCAATGAATGCCTACTCAGTAGCTGGTGCTCACTCTGCACAGGCAGCCGCTGCCATTAAAATGGGAGGAAGAGGGTTGCAAAGGGATGAGTCCCTGGCATGTGAGCTTGCCTCTCTGCCAAACACTCAGAGGCCGGATTAGCAGACTCTCTAAAATGAAAGGCATTTCAGGGTTTTTCTTTCAACTGAGATAGACAAGTGCTTTCAAGAATAATTTCTGCCAAAATTAATTTTTTCTAGTTATTCTTCACTTTTCCCATGTGCTTTCTCAAACCAGGGTGTAACCAGCAGAGTCAATGAAATAATCTGCATCCACATAGAGCATCCAATATGATGCATGAACCCAGAGGCACAGGGTTTTTTTAGACTACCAAGGTAAATAATAAACAGACACAAATCAGCTGGTTTAGAGCATGGCAACTTCACAAAGAGTACAGAACTAGGTTACAATATAGCCACCAGACTTCAGTTTCAAAAGCAATTTTTTTCAGGTCTGGTACAAAACAGAGGAGAAGACAGTCCCTTAGGAATTAGGGCCATGAAAAACTTCCTGTTTCAAGTGAGCGAAATTATTGATCATGCCTTCTCTGCCAAAAAGGATCACAAATTACAGACTTTTTACCAGAAGAGAACTGCAAACTCATTCTTCTGAATGGCACCTCCATATGAGCCTAGAAAAAGGATTTGTATCCAACAGACTGAGGCAGAAGGTAAAGGCCACAAAACTATAATTTAAAAAGTCATGTTTGTAAGAACTACAGCTTTAATTTAAGTGTTTTTAAGAATTTAATTGTCGTAGAACTATTTAGAAAGTTGTATTTTAAATACAAAAGGCTGCTGAACTATAAGCATGCCTACTAATAAATACCTTCAATACAAGGATTTATAAAATAAACTCATAGATTTACATGTAATAAAGGCTTACATATTTAGTACATAATGAATTCCTCAGGCAGGGGGAACAGTTCGTTAAAAAAATTACACAGGCTGAGATACATACGTTCCTTCACAGGCATTTAATCATGTGTATCAGGTATTACAGGATTAGATGCTATGATGCATCTGTCAAAGGAAGACTGATTTATATTTAATTATTTTTACCAAGAGGTGAACTGTTTTAAATGTTGTTGCTTGACTTCAAAATTCAGCTCTTACAGTCAGTACTATTTCTAGATGAAACGCTAAATTCTCATTAAACCTGAGGTCGCTCTTTATCTTGTGATGTCAGATGTGATTTTAATTGCTGAGCTATAAAGTTAAAAGCACAAATTTCAGCCTGCTACTCTGAAAATATTGCTTATTGCCACACATTTAAGCAATGTTTTCATTATAAACAGTAACCAGTCCATCCTTTCCCTTTATAAAGAATCCCAAAACCAATGAAATATGCAACCATTAGGAAAAACACTCTGTCGTGGTTTTGCCCCAGCTGGGGGCCGCACCCCACACAGTCGCTTGTACTTTTAAAAGGAAGGGGGAGGGAAAGTTGGGGGAAGGGGAAAAGGGAAGGAAGAAAGGAGGAAAAGAAACCACAACCTAGAAACCAGAACCACGCAGGTTGGGATAAGGATAGTTTACTAAACAATAACAGAAAACTAGATATAACAATAACATAAGTTTAAAGCACAAAATAGATGAAACTGGTGATACACAATGCAATTTCTCACCAAACCACACAACTCAGGCCGCACAGCTTAGAGCCCGTCCCGGACAACCCGACCGCCCCAGAAACTGCACGTCCTGGCGTTGTCTCCCCCTCTTCCCCCCAGTCCCCCCTTATACCGAACATGACGTAACTGGTATGGAATATCCTCTTTGGCCAATTCGGATCACCTGTCCTGGCTGCGTCCCCTCCTTTCTCACTAGTAAGGAAGTATGCAGAGCTGAGAAAGGTCCTTGATTGCCCAGCAACAAATCGGAAAACATCAGGGTGCTATCAGCACTATTCTCATGCTAACACCCAAACATGGCATTCCATCCACTGCTAAAAAAAAGTTTAACTCCATCATAGCTGAAACCAGGACACACTCATATTACTGAATTACTTTCCCTAAATCTACAATTATAAACTAATGAATTCTCCAATATTTGAAAGAAATAAACAGCCAAGACTCAAAGCTTTGAAATTAGCTAGTTATTTTCAAAGATTTTCTTCAATGCCTTTCCAACATTAAGGTATCATGAACACTTTAATTGCATTTTTTTCCATTTTTATTAAAATTGGCTTTAATGTGTCAAGCTGGTTCACATTTCACTACTAGTTCTTGCTCTTCTGTACTTCACCACTTATAACATCGCCTTTCCATTTCTTTTCCATCATCTGCTTTCATTTCATTTCCTCTCATATTACAGAAAGTATGGTGATTACATAGTTATCTGCCAGGATTAATACATGGGGCCAAAATGGCAGGTACAAAGAGCCAAGTGACAAAATTATACTAGAGATTTCTTTACAAAGGCAATTTTCTTTTTACTTTCTCTGAGGCATGCTGTAATTCACTTGCTCCTCCGCGTTCTTCCTATATCTGGAAAAAAAAAGGCTTTAGAAATTGATTGCTTTCCTGTGCAGCTCAGGAGCGCTGTGAAAACACCGTAACTGGAATTTTAGCTAATATAACCAGAACTCCTCACCTCCAAGATCAAAAGTTCACAAATCACGTAAGCAACTAAACAATATATGACAGATGAGATTTATTGTAGATTATATGATTCCAGGTCCTATTTTGTGACTGAAAGCTCTCAGGACAACAGCTCCTGAAAATAAAGTACTTTGGGTTGAAGATAATAAAAACTCTTCTGGTAAGTCACAAAAGAAAGCAGGAGAGAGTAAGCATTTGACACTTGAGTAAATAGCAGCCACAGAAGAACATTCAGGGGTCTGCTATGCTATCAACAAGCTCACAGGACACAAAATAAAGGCTTTTATTTTACTGACCATCCAAACCATGTATTCATTCCTACAAAAAGTCACAGCAACATAAGCAAAGTAACCAAAGTAATGCGAGAACTCACCTAGAATATGAAGACTTGGAGCACATCTCTTCCATTGCCATTCTACAATTATCTATAACACGTTTTCCTCCAAGCAAATTAAATTGCAGAAAAGAAAATATAGCAGCCTCACTTTTAGAAAGAGGAAGGTGCATCTATTCAAACAGTCACTAATTGCACAGTGAATCCAAGAAGAATGATTTAATTGTGATAAATTAGAGGTTGGAAGCAAGTATCAGGAATTAAGTTGTATGCGTTTTGAATTTGCATGCACAAAGGAACTACAGTGGAGCCAATCAAGAATACTAAACAAGAAATTAATTTCTGGAGCATGCATAACAAAATAAAAAACTTTTTTAAGGGATCGATTGAAGTTAATTTCAACATAACATACATACTAAAATAACCAAACTCTTCCCTCTCAATTTTGCCCCATTGTGCCATAGTTCTGTAATTACCAACTTCCTCTGTCAGTTGCTCCTACTAAATGAAGGATAGCAAGAAATCAGCTTCACAGAATGATAGGGCTTGGAAGGCACCTCTGGAGATTATCTAGTCCAATCCCCTGCTAAAGCAGGATCACCTAGAGCAGGCTACACAGGACCGTGTCCAGGCAGGTTTGAATGTCTCCAGAGGAGACTCCACAACCTCCCTGGGCAGCCTGGCCCGGCACTCTGTCACCCTCAGAGACATTTTTCCTCATGTTCAGACAGAACTTCCTGTGTTCCAGTTTGTGCCCATTGCCCCTCGTCCTGTCACTAGGCAGCACTGAGGTCTGGTCCCACCCTCTAGACATCCATCCTTTAAATATTTATAAGCACTGATCACATCCCCTCTCAGTTTTCTCCAGGCTTATCAGCCCCAGCTCTCTCACCCTTCCTCACATGAGAGATGCTCCAGTCCCCTCATCATCCTTGTTATTCCTCACTAAGTGCAGGACCCTACACTTGTGTTAATAATAATTTCCAACTTTTTGATTAATCTAAATACAAAGATGGCATTTAAGAAACATGCTTGTTCAAGGATGATGTGAGATAGCACTAAGTTACGGAAAGCATGAAGAATTACACTTTGACTAGAACAGATGCTGCTCTTTTCACGCTGCTCCACAGACTCATGAAACTGAAGAGACGTCACCTTCTCCTTTCTGTTTTCAGAATAACATTGCTCACTGGTGTGTCTCAGGGAGAAAATAACTGATTTTTTTTTTCTTTCTTTTTAACTGCAGAACTGAATTAGCCTCTGAAATTTGAACATGCCATATCTGCTAACATGCATAGACTCAAGAGAATGATACTCCCTGAACCATACTGCTTTTTTTTGATCTTATCAATATCTAAATACTGTTCTTTCTAACAAATACAGTAAAGAAGAAAGCTCCCCTCCTCCGCATACTATCTGCAGAAAATGATGTCTTTTCTAGTTTGCAAAACAAGCTCAGAACTGTAGCTTAAAAGGTTCTTCAGAAGTCAGTGGGCCAGAGGGCAGAGGTAGTTCCACAGAAAAATTACAAAAACCTGCTGCTGCTGCTGCTGCTGCTTCTTCAAATTCCCCAATTGGATGAGATGCACCTTCAGGCAGGATTGCAAGAGGTGAAAGTGCCCCTTGGGTCTCTCTAACCAACAGCAGTAAGGATAGGAAGTCACTCACGAGAGCACATACATTCTTCTGTTTGTAGGACTGAGGCAAGAGAAAGTCAGGAAAAAAGCAACAAGTAGCTGAACAGCAATCAATAGCCAAGCACGAGAGTTGGTAGGTGTGCCTATGCCTCTCCAAGCCACTGTGTGATTCACAAAAAACCTCATCTTGAATGGCTATGTAATATGTATAAGTTCCTAAATATAATATATATAAATTCCTGGAGTACGGGAAGATTTAGAATGTTTCATGGTTGTTTGAATTAGTGTTTTCTTAAAATAGCGAGTTTTAGTAGAAGGTACAATTTGTTGAAAGTAGAATCACATAATGGATTGCTGGTTTATCTCTGATTTGCCTAAACTCTGTAAAAACTAAGAGCTAAGCTTTGGAAAAATGCAAGCTTAGAGTATAACCTGCAAGTGCTAACAAACTTGTTTCCATAGAACTCTGAAAGATGTAAATGGATTTTCAGATTGTTAAATAGCTTACAATTTATGACATTTTGGGTATACCAGCTTAATTTGTAAGCCAAGTGTCCCAAAAGAAAGAGTTTTTCGGCAGGATTCTGTAAAGCTAGATAAAGCTAACACATTTTCAGATTCGCTGAACACTTGCTGCAGGAATGTTTAAAAGTGTGCTAGGGAACATATTTTAAATGACATCTATCTTCCTAATCTAGACAGAGTGTAAGAAGTATATATCAACACTGTCATTTGAGCAAGCACTTACAGATTTCATCTAGCTTTCTTCTTGCCGCAGACGTAACTCAAAACACTATTATCTTACTTATCCAAAGCACAGGACTAGTGACTGATAAAAAAAGCCAACTTTACTATTGCTTCAATATCTGAATAAGAGTTTGCATTTGGATAGTTCATCACTAGACTATCCTCACTACTGTAGAAACAAGGAAAATGGAAAGTAGCAAAATATAATAAATCCAATTAGCTGAGACAGCCAGCATATGATGTCACTTTTTATTATTAAAATTTTTGGTGAAGAAAAAAAATATTCTGCAAGGCCATTTATCAAACCAATGAGGTGGAAAATCTTTCACACACACACACACAGAATAGAACAGTACATTAGATCTTAAGATTGCTCATCTTTTGGAGGGGTCTTTATTCAGGCAGAAGCATTTCAAGTTATAATACTAGTAGCATACTAGTTAGCAGCAGTACCACTAGAAATTAGTTGGTGGAATGGAAAAAATTTGCAAATATATCAACAAGCTTTAACCCTGGTGAATCCAGCAACAGCTGAGTTAAGTACTAGCACTACATTTAGCTTCAGGGGGCAGCACTAACATACTAAGCATGCCTATGAAATACATTTCCAATTATTTGGTGTGTTTTTACTTTAATCTTCCCTCTCACAGAAACTCAGCAGCCCTTTCCCCAAGGGAGGCTTCATAATCGTTAATTGTGAAGCTTCATTTGGGTGGTTTTGCTATTAACAGGGGGAAAAAAACCCCAACCAACCAAAAACTAATCAAAAGTGTACTTTGAGCAGCTAGCATCCTATAAACAATTTTAAGAAACAATAACAGACTAAGATAAAACATTGACATTTGCAGCTGGCAAGGGGAAAGACAAGAGAAGTAAAATAGAATGCTGTAAAAAGAAAACAAAACCCCCACATCTCTATGGCAAGCACTATCCATCTCATTACATATAAGGGAAAGTTCTTGGTAAAGCTTTAATAGAGAGAAGTACTAAATTTAACCTAAGCTTGCCTGTTGGCCATCTACTCTTGGAAATACACCTCAAGATGCCATATTTCAAAAGCTAACTTGTAGCACTAGGAAAATCTCATCAGCCAATCAAAGCTGGAACGATAAATAATCTTGAAGTATACAAACTGGCTGGGGTTTTGCCAGCGTAAATAATTAATGTAGCCTCTATGAGAGCCTTTCAAGTCAAAACTGGCAAACAGAACTCTTAAGAAAGATGTAAACTATAAAAACAGGGTAATGATAAGACACTGAGCAAGACTGATGTAAACATTTCATAGACATTTCTATTAGAGAAATTGTAAATTATATATTATATATAATATATTCTCATATATCAAAAGCTAAAGTTTTACCCCACGTGCTGTATTTTTCTCAGGACATACTCATCTCACCTGCAAATATTTTTCTTGATTCAGAAATGGAAAAGGTAAAGAAAGCACTGAGACTAGTGAACTCCTATTTCTTGGATGTTAGTCATATATGGAATTACAGAAAGAGAAATAAGATGGATAGCTGGGACAAGACATTATTCTCATTTGGTGGTTTCCAGTATTCTTTCCCTGTTAATTACATACAGTTTCTGGACAAACGAGCTCAATCCTCCAGTGTCTCACAGCCCTCCCAGAGGGAGGCCTTCACTTTCAGATGTTTGGGTAGCACGTACACACACACATTTCCTGTCCAGATGAAATGTTGCTAAACGTTGACAAGCAACGCACATGCCAATGTTGCAACATGAAACATCAGAATGCTAATAACATATTTAAACACTTGATTAAAGTAAATAAATGCTGGAGTATGACATAGTCATTCAGAAACAGGCCTGCTGCCTTTATAAAATGAAGCTACAGATTAAAATTAGTTTGTTTATAAAGGATGTTTACCTGAAATTAACATCTCTGTGCTGAGAACTGAAATAAAACTGTCAAAGTATGAACAAGCTCAGGATGAAATTTTGGCCTGCCAGGTCCTTTACATGAGAACACAATCAAAAGTTTCAAAGTTATTCAACAGCAGTAATATCTGAGTGCTTTCATGACACAGCAACTCATTGTAAAATTTCCTTTTTATTATAGCATATCTGTAGCTGTGGTTGTTGAGCTGAAGTTGTGCCAGATTTAGAGTGAACTATTTCCATTCCACACCTGGGCTTCACAAAAATAACAAAGCTGAACAGGCACTTTCTTTCTGGCTATTTGCACAGAATAGCACAAGCACTGAATATGTAATAATCTACCTCTTCATAACACCTAATGAGTCACACATACACACGAAATAAAGAGTGCATCATGAGAAATCCTCCTCTTAGAAGTCAAATCAACTCAACACATTGTTATTTCACCATATAGATGCAGTTTTATGAAAACCAGTTGCTACCTTATTATTGATGAGAGAGATAAAATATTCAGGTGTGGAAGATGTACCCAATACAACAATAAGGAAAAAAATAATCTAATAATTCCTTTATTTGCCAGAATGGTAACTTGTGTATTATATGTAACAAACAGAGGAAAAAATCTAAGGACACTTTAAATTGTGCTGCTATAGTCCATTATGAAGTGCAATTATGAGAAGGTAAAATTATTTCAGTGCAAGTCCTCAGAGAGGCCATTAAGGTGCCATTAAAAGACCATTATAATGTTTAACTTCAACAGTAAAGCTACTTCATTACAAGCCATACCATCATTTTAAAGAGAAGCAGGCAATTCTCACCAAAAAGAGGTATTCTAATTCAAAATAATTATATCATCCTCATTTCGGGTCTTTTATTTGCAATTTTAAAGTTTGTTAACTTTCTGCTAGCTTATGTAAAAATTAAGATCCAAGCAGTCCAATTTCCAGATGTGTTGGCACTTACAAGAGTCATTAATGCCAATGAAAGTTAAGGGTAGGGGGTTAATAAACTTTAAGTTTTAGATTGAGTTTGAAAATTTGGATTTTAATCTCTCACTGTTATAGCATCTCCTATAACTTACCCTCCTAACGGAGGGAATATTAACATCAGTATTCATTTCTGATTAAGTAACTAGTGGTTTCATAAATACACTGTGTGAGCATGCAGCTAAGAACAATTAGAAAATGTATTTATGACCACCCACTAAGCATTTGGATCTGGAAAAATAACGCAAACTGACACTTTTACATTCATTAGATACATAGTGACTCTTCACCTTTAGCCACTGAAAATAGCTCCTCTTCTCAAGAGTTTCCCTAACCTTCACTTCACTTTCCACCAGAAAGCTCATTTCCCTCAAAATCAGAGTAAGTCATCCCTGCACAAAGTATGGGTTATTCCAGGTGCCCTTACAAGGGGAATCTAGCAGTTACTCTGATGTGGCTCTGCCACCGTGAAGTGACTGATGAATAGTTTCACAGACAGGAGATGTGTCAGAGAGAGCTCTCTGGGCCTCAGCACGTTGTGATACTGCAGCGCATGTGATGCGTAGAGACTGGCACCCTCTCTCCAGGCACCAGCACAGCCACAGCACAACACGAGTGATTTGCAGCTGAACACAGAGCAGACACCTCTTCCTAGGATGAGCAGGGCAGAATCTGACACAGGCACCACTTGGCAGAGGCGTTCAGGGAAACAATAACCAGACATTTTGTTACTAAAGATGGTTTTAAAAGGGCACTGTTAGAAAATGTGCTATTAAGCAGCGATAATCAACAGCATCTCCAAAAAAAGCAATACTAAAGTGTGTTTTAATCTGTTTCAGTTTCCAGAACTGAAAGAAAGCCCCAGTGGGGACACAGACTAAACAGCTACCTTAAACCAACTGCCAAGTAACGTCCTTTTCTTAATCACTTTTTATGGATCCCTTAGAAGTAATCTGTGTTCCCAAGGATCCAGTAATCACAGGCTTAAGACATTACTACTACCTATTAAATGATGTTTTTAGAGTATGATTACATTACTGAAGTACAACCACTTCTGCACAAGCTCTGGCCTATCATTTGTCATAAGCATACTTCAAGTTTGAACCTCTCATACAAAATAAATGAAAATTGATTAACTTCAAGAGTAGTTGATTTTCCAACCCTATAATTACATGCTGAAGTTGGGAGGGAGGTGATACATGGTACCAGTGCATCTTGCTTAAGGCATAAATTAGTCCACACCATTTAGAAATAAAAATTTTTCTTCCCAGCCAACTCAAAATAAATGCTTCAGAACTTCCAATTCAGGGAGAAGGACGTTGTGGGGAACTGTGTCAAAGGCCTTACAGAAGTCCAGACAGACAACATCTGTAGCTCTTCCCTTGTCAACTGATGTAGTCACTCCATTCTAGAAAGCCACTAGGTCAGGCAGGACTTGCCCTTGGTGAAGCCATGCTAGCTGTCTAATCACCTGCCTGTCCTCCACATGCCTTAACATAGTTTCTAGGAAGAAGCCAGGATCTGTTCCATGATCTGCTCAGGCAAAGGTGAAGCCCATTTTAAAAATGTCTGCAACATTTCCCTTTGTCCAGTCACCACAGACTTTACCTGACTGCTGTGACTTTTCAAATATCATGGAGAGTTGCTTGGTAACTCATCAGCAAATTACCTCAAGAATCTGGGATGCATCTTTTCAGGATGCACCTGACTTATGAATACTCAGGTTCCTCAAGTGGTCACAAACCTGATCTTGTCTTTACAGTAGAAGAGACTTTGCTCCTCCAGTCCCTGTCTTGCAGTCCATTTACTCAAGAGGTCTGAGGAGAGAGGTTGCAATTGAAGACTGAGGCAAAAGTGTTCTTGAGTACCTCAGGCTTCTCCTCATCCCTTGTTACCAGTTTGCCAGTCATGTTCATTGGGAGAGCGTGATGGTTCACTTTCTTTGACCTTTCTTTTCTGGCTGGCATATCTGTAGAAGCCCTTCTACTTATTGACTGGTCCTACTGACTAATACTTGAACATCTGGAATTTTGCTTTCCTACAATTCGGGGTGCTGAATTGTAGAAAACTCTATTAATCCTGACCCATATCCCTCAGGCCCACAAACTCCACTAGTGCATGATGACTGCAGCCCAAGCTGCCTCTGATTTTGACATCACTGTTTTGTTCATCACTGACTTCCACTGGTAACCATCAGGCCAAATATCACAACCCCTCTGCTATGGCCATCTATTACCTTCCTTAAGAAATTATCCTCAATACAGTCCAGGAGTCACCTGGATTACCTATGGCTTGCCATGCTTCTTTTCCAGCAGATACTGGTGTGGTTGAAGTCCCACCGCAGGGACAGCCTGTGAGGACAATGCCTCCTGTAGCTGGTGTAAGAAGGCACTGGCAATAGGCTCCCCTTGACCAGACAGCTTGTAGTGGACACCAACCACTAGGTTCCCTTTTTCTGCCTCAGTCCCTCATTCTTCCCCATAAGCTTTCAGAGACAGCTCTTCACACTTTAACCATTTCTTGATGTAGAGGGCAACCTCTCTGACCCTCCTTTTCTTACCTGTCCCTTCCGAACAGCCTGTAACGACTGACAGCCATACTCCATTCATGGGATTTGTCCCACCATTTCAGTAATGGTAACTAGGTTGTAGCTTTCTAGAAGCACAGTGGCTTCCAACTCCTTCTGTTTGTAGTCAATGCTGAATGTATTGGTGTAGAGACACTTAAGCCGGGCTGTTGGCCATGTCACCTTCTTAGAGATTAACCACCTTTGAGGTACTTCATGGGTGTTTCCCTGTTGGTTCCTGTTACCTTCGGAGCCCCTGGCTCATCTCTATATGGCTTCAAGTGTGCTCCAGTGTACGCAGCACATCCCTGAGCAACAGGCTAAGGGGATGAACTTCTCACCAGCTGAGGGGATGAACTGCTGAGCGGGCAACAGAGAGAAGCACTAACACAATTTATTGCTCTTTAGACATTGCCTGAATGTCTCTACAGGAATGACTTTCATCCCAAGAGGAAGATATAAACTAAAAATTGAGGAGACACGTTGAACAACCAGAGAACTGTGAAATTTTATCATCTATTTAACCTATAATCAAGGTGGGCAGGCACAGAGAGTAGTGTGAAAAAACAGCTTAGTTTCTGGTAATACATGTTAGAGCTTAAATTCATATGTTGTCTAGATGCTATAGTGTAAATCTGTTCAACACACAATCATGCAGTTTCTAGAAATTTTTATCAGTTAAATTTCTCTACAGCATTAAAGTTGAGAGAAAAATGACATGTTTATTTTCATTACTTTTATGTATTTTTTTCCTACACTGCCAAGTGAAATCTTCACAGTTACAGCTTCCTTCGTTGAAACCAAAACATCATTATTAACAACATTCTCTTGAAACCATTTTATCTTGCCTGCTCATTTAAAAGCATCAGGAAATTACATTGATAGACTTTCAAAACACACTGATTCCTTCTGCAAAATCCCATATTTGTTAGAATGTTTTATATCATATGTATCATCTTAAAAGGCACCAGAAAATTACAGCCGTTTGTAACATAAATTCTTCACGCAACGAGATCAAGATCTCCAAATAAACTGATCCTTCTTCTGACTTTTATTTTGGCACACAGCTAGAGTTTTCACAGTTCTTTGTTCTTAAAAAGGAGATATTCCAAAAGAATAGAGATGCAATTGAAGTAAAAGCTGCAGGTTTTTTCCCCTTTCCCCTATCCTGCCTTTTCCCCTATTCCAAGATTTTGGAAAATACTTTTCATTGATATCAGACCACTCTAAATATAGCCTTGTTGGCTAAAAGCCCCTTAAAGGCCAGCAAGATGTGTGCAGCTCAGCAGTGTAGCTGGCAGTAAATACCCCTGGACAGAGATGCCAGCTCCTCAGACCAGTTCAGCATCCTCCGTACTACACAGCTCCCTCCACTGCCTGTTTCAGCATAAATTGCACTACCAAGACCTCACATGAAGGCAAGTGAATTGTTCACGTTGCACACAGCACCTGCTCATCAA
Source organism: Porphyrio hochstetteri (assembly GCA_020800305.1). NCBI lineage: Eukaryota > Metazoa > Chordata > Aves > Gruiformes > Rallidae > Porphyrio > Porphyrio hochstetteri. The sequence continues at coordinate 58,365,955 of CM036908.1, read as the reverse complement.
TCTAAAAGGCAGGGAAGCAGCCCTCTCTGAAAACTATACTAAACTAGACACACTGGGAACTGAAAAAGTTGAACATATATTAAGGTGGTGTAGGATCCATGTTATCATAGATTTGAAGGTATTTCATTTTTGCTATGTATTTTGATATCCAGATGAATGACTGCCCATCAAAGCTCGTAGGAGCTGTATTACACAATGAGAAACAAGCTGGAGTGGTATTTCCCTTGAGAGGAAGAAATATCAGAGCCACCTGGCAGCAGAGCAGCTTTAACAGCCTGATTCACTTCCACAGCAATGGCCTTATCCTGCAGGAGTTCAGAAACTGGGGTGAAGGTTAAAAAAAAAAAAAGACTGCAAGCTCACTATTTGATTAGGTTTATGCAGTAAAGGTCTTGAAATAAGAGCAGATTTTTGTTATTTCCCAGAGTGGAATCCAGTTGGAGAAATACAAAACTGATTATTTAAGTGATACTAAGGATAAGACTAAGCTTTAGTTGTAGCAGAGACAACTTTGTACTAGAATCAGTTTAGCCAGGACAACAAGAGACCACTGAAAAGGGTAATTTATTTTGATATCTTATTTAAAATTATAATGGATATTTTTTAACTGCTTTGAAGAATACACCTAGTCTGAAGGCTAATGGGATTTTTCTCCATAACGTAAGGTGTTATTTGGCAGGATGGATGTGCAGTACAGGCGCCTCCACCTGTTCAAGTTTGTACCTTTACTGAGCTATTATTTTTACGTGCATCTAAGAATTGTGGAAAAAAAATGGAGAAAACATACAGAAAGTTTGTGGTCCAAGTGACAAAGGTGTCTGGATACAAGGTTTGGTTTCTTGCTTGCCCTGGAACAAACTGCTATGTACATTGTGAATATTATGCCTTCTAATACACACAATGCAATGTGGTATGTGAATTGAAGTGTGTACTTCCTATGTAAATTAAAGAGCCTAGAGACAACAACTCCAAGCACAAAGCTGCCTTCTATAATTCTCCCTGATGATTCCTCTTTGGGATATCAGCATAATGTCCAAATACATTTCCCACAGGAATTCCTGAGCAGTTGGGTCTCCACTGAATGGCTGAATACAGATTTTATCCAGAATGAAGTCTGTGAAAAGGTCTGTTAAATCCTGGAAGCTGAAGAGCATCACAGAATGAATACCATGGCAAGATACAAGTCATTTTTACATTAAGGATGTTTGCATTTCCTGGTCATGTAGAAGCAGAGTCTCTGGTATTTGGAAGCATAGGAGCCAGACTGCCCAAAGACCTCAGAGTTCTCAGAGATTCACACTTGGCTCCCAGGATATTCAGTGCCTCCTATAAGATCTGCTGACTCAAAGCAAACAATGCCTACAGATGGGGGTGGCTGTCTTCTACAGAACCAAGGTCATCTTTAACTTGCACAGCAATGCACACAAAAAGGTACTGCCTCAGCATATTCCTGACATTTAAATGTAGTAGAGACAATCCTGCTCTGCTCCTAGAAATCAAGTTAGTTACCAAATAGCTTGCCCATTTTACCATTTTTTTCCCCAATTTCCCTCCAAACATACACCATAACTCAGTATTTTTCACCCAGAGCAGCCGTTCCCCTAACTATTCTTTGGCCCACTGGTGGGGCACTGCACAGTTGCAGGGCTGGTAAGCATCACAAGAAGCTTACTGTTACCAACAGAAGACTCACTTTCCTTTCCAGCTTCCCCCATGTTACAGACAGAATTATTTCACCTCCACCTGTATCTCCAGCATGCTGGGACCACTGTACTGATTCCTGCTCTTCACCTCAGTGCATCTCTGCACTACAGAAAGAGGTACAGTTTTGGTTTGTTTCCAAGTAGCAAAGCCCTCACCAACATTACACCAACGGTCTCAGGTTAACTGAGACTTAACTAATTCACAGTAATTTTAGTGCAGATGTACAACATCGAATGTGTCATCCTATTTTCTTTATAAGTCTATTCATTTTTCAAGTGAAGTGATTACAGCAGCTTCTCTTCTCCAAGCAATTTACACAATGTCAACATGCATCATTAGAATACTCAGATTTAATTTTTTTTTGAGGAAACTCAAGTATCTACATATTAACAGCTTTACATAAAACAAAACTGATTAGCTTTTGTTATTTCTCCTTTGCATATCTATGCAATGCATTAGAGAGGAAGGGGCCTGGCATTCATATGACAAATAACAGAAGATTACAAATATGTTTAATATTTCTCTTTGTAATATAGTTTGGTTCCTATAACGTCATTTAGATTGCCCTACGGAGTTTCTGTACTTTGTACTTTATAACATTTAATCTCTCTCCTGCGAAATCTTGAAGAACAACCTATTACATAAGTCAACCCAACAGCAAGTTATTGACAATGATTTCATGAAGGCCTTTATCCCAAAGGGCACCGGTAGGTAATTTGCAAATGTAATGTACAACAAAGAGAGGTGTTTCTATGTTCATTTACATTCCTATAATGTATTGCAGTGATGGAGAAAACCTGAAGTTGAGCAACAGATCCTTGAATATATTTTTCATCAAATTTTAAGTTTCCAAAAATAACCTTCAAAGAATTTCTTTCATATCCTCCAAAGAGTTTGGCAAATAGCCTTTCCTTTATTAATCCATTGGGGGCTGTTTACTTTAATAATAGATTCAAAAACATTAAACACAGCCTCAATATTAATTTTTTAAAAGCCATGATTTTTTTTCTGAAAGCTGATAAGCATCTAAAAATTGTGTATTTACTTTACTTGGCTATGGAATGGTGAGAAAAATGACAGCAATCTAACATACAAAAAGCTGTGCCTTAAAGAGGGATTATTACTGTAGTTCACATGCTTCAAAGCTATTTTCCATATCTAACTGTATTTTTTTTTAAGTTAAACTAGTAGTACAGCTCAAGTGAGAACTCCTGCTATAAAAGTGTGGTGAAAGCATCTAAAAATACTCATCATTGTACAAGTTAAAAAGTATCCACTATAGTACTCTACAGTAATAGTTCAGAAATTAAGTAAAAAGCTTGCATAATTACTGTGGTTTTCTGACATTAATGAGACAGTATTACTAACTTTCATTTTATAGCTGGCATAAAAGCATACCTTTGAAGCTGAAATTAAAATAATACTCTGTACTAAAAATCTAGAACCAGGTTAAAGACTAGTTTTCTCCTGTTTGGACACTGACATGAAACCATGAAGCCATGGCAATGTAGAGTTATCAAGGAGCAGATATGAACATACTGGTACTTACAAACATTTTCTGCCCCAATTAAGTAATTTTTAATTATATAAGCAAATGTAGTATGTAGGTATTTGTAAGATTACACACTCTGAGGGGACCTTATAGCAGCCTTTCAGTACCTAAAGGGGACCTACAGGAAAGGTGGAAAGGGACTGTTTACAAGGGCATGTAACGATAGGACAAGAGGTAAAAGCTATAAACTGGAAAAGGGGAGATTCAGACCAGATAGATGTAAGGAAGAAATCCTCCCCTGTGAGGGTGGTGAGGCACTGGCACAGGCTGCCCAGAGAAGCTGTGGCTGGCCCCTCCCTGGCAGTGTTCAAGGCCAGATTGGATGGGGCTTTGGGCAACCTGGGCTAGTGGAGGGTTTCCCTGCCCATGGCAGGGGTTTGGAACTAGATGAGCTTTGAGGTCCCTTCCAACCCAAACCAGTCTGGAATCCTATGATTCTATGAAAATAATTTTATTCTGTCAGTACGGGCTGCCTCTGACTATATTCATGTAGGACAAACCTACACGATCATCACATCAGTGCAGTGGTACCATGAAACATCCAACTGTTAACCCAAACCCAGAGAAATAACTACCTAGCTCATGAGAGCATCACACCAACCCTGCTCTGCAGCTTCAACCCAAGCTGGCTTGATTGCTCTACACAGTGCAACACTGAAACATGCACATAAACCCAAAGTAACTTGTGATAGGTGCCAGAGTTCACAACTACTCAGCACTACCGCTATAATATTTCCCATCAAGTAGAATTTTGTTCAGCATTTCTCACTGCTGTATGACAAACCTAGAGGAAGTGTTACTTCACTGCTATAAGTATTTCACTATATTTACTTCATCATCACTGTAGAACTACAGAATGAGTAATTTAAAAATTAAAAGTTAACATAAATATTTCAGGTTTTGGATTACTTGAAAATTCTAGCAGCATTATAGCCTTCTGCATATTAACAAAAATTTAAGGAGATTAGTGACCAGTTTGGAACATATTTTTCAGGAATATTTAACTTCTATTCAAGCACATAAAATGAACAATTTCTAGAATAAACAATCATCTATCAGCAGTCACATATCAAGTTTTTGATAAACCAGGCTCTTACTGAGATACCCAAAAGCAGACTTCTCATCAGTCCTAACAAAGGTGGGGAAAAAATCAAGCAAAAAGTGTTATTTTGTTTTAACACATTTGACATAGCAGACATATGGTGAAAGTTTTTTGATATTCAGGACATTACCATTCGGTTAGAATGAGTCTATGAGTCTATGATATTCTCCAAATACTTAAAATCTAAAGTTGCGAATTACGAAACGCTTGTTTGCTCCATGCCATCCTACAACTGAAAAATTACTGGGAAGTTCCCCAATTCAGTGCTTAACACTTCCAACCATTATTTTCATGTAATACATTTAAGACCCTTCCAGAATCATACTCATTATTTCAGCTTCCTATAACTCAGCTTTTTCTCCCTCTTTGTTGCCATCACTAAAACACTTTTACCACTCCAAATAATATTCATCACTTCCTTGGTTATGTCTTTGTGTACCTGCAGTTATCTCCACTCCCACTGCACAAAGCACAGATAATTAGTTTAATTAATCTTCATTACTGCTTCTAAAATTTAGTAGCTTTTCTTGCTGTTCTCTGAATTAGCTTTAAATTGATGTCTGAGAATTCAAACATCTGTTTAACATGTTGTAAGTGGTGTCACAAATAAAAAACTTTCTTCTAAACCATTGTACTTTACAGGAAAAGAACATTATGAAATGCAAGTTATACATTATTCCAGGATTTCAATGGACACCTCATTCACACAGGTGAATGAAGTGTGCAGGAAAACAGAATATCCAGTCTATAAGTATGAGTAATTGACATAGAGGTTTTCTGATGATTTAAAGCTCTTTACGCATAAAATATATATATATAAAAATATACATAGACACACAAGCATATGTAAAGTCTGCTGCTGCAAACAAGAAGGCTATCATAACTGAAGAAAGATTTATTTTTTAAGGGAAAAAAACTGAAGGGAATCCTTTGACATTTCAATTAAGTTTCCACATGATGGGCAGAAAAGAAAAAGGAAGCTGGAAACCAGAACATAAGAAGGATTTTCTTAGGATCTATGAAGCATTTCTTTTTGGTTGCAGTGTAAGATATGATGGGTTGTATAAAGCTCTTTGCCAAGAAAAGCCATCCTTAAAGAGAAAAAAAAATTACTGAGCATAGGTGCTATGACTGAAAAAAACCTTCTGGTATTATCATAAGCCATATTTCTTTAGCTGAAGATGTCAGCACTCCTTTGTAACACCTCATGATGCATCTAGATTGCCAGACTAATTCACTACTGCTTCTCTCTTCTTATTCTGCTTAAAAAAAAATTCAACTTTTAGAAAAAGGAAAAAGATATTATATACAGCGTGGCTCAGATGTTAAAACCACTGCCCAGATATAGCTGAGCAAATAGAATGCAATAACTGATTCTCCACGCAGCAATGCTCAAGGTAAAAAGTACAGAGGGCCTAAGCAACACTAACATTTTAAGAATGAGTAAAGGAAAATCTGGCTTTTATACTGCTAAATCTTTACAAGCAAAGTACATCTTTCATGGTGGGTAAGAAATTCCAGAAACATAAGTACTACCTTGAGTAATTATTGTTAATTAACTAGCAATGAGGCACTATTTCCAAATGTGACATTTAAAGCACATAATGTGATTGTGAATATTCACAAAGATAATTAAGTTCATCTGCTTCAAGTCCTTGATTTCAGCACATCTGAAAACACCTCTTAAACTATCATTAGACCTGTAATCAAGTATTTTGTTGCTCAGGAAAATTGGATACCTTTGCTTACCTGCTAATATAGTGATATGTGTTCAAACGAAAGTACATGGCTTTTGTTAAGAAACCCTCCTTCAGGCAAAACCTGAGAAAAGATGCACTCATTCTGATTGTTTTCTCAGAAGAGACAATTAAAAATAAATTCCTCACACCATCAGATGAAAACAAAACTAAAAATGACTGAGCTTCCTTAACTGAACTGCAGATTTATCATGAGATTGACATGATGGATACTTCTTTGAAAGCATTTGTTACCAAGCTGGGTGCACCACTACTGTGTGTATTAAGGATACTATCCACATTGGGTTGTATACTTTCTTCCACCCTATTTATGGGGTTTATAAACAAGAAAAATTTAAATGGATTACAGGGATGAAATATAACATATAATGCAAAAATGGGAAAAAACAGAAAATGCACTGACATGATTCTGGTTGGGAAGAAAGTTACAACCATTACTGTCTTCAGAGAAGGAAAGAGGCTTTGACATCAACACTGATCTTGGTCTTGATCAAGACTTTCTGAAGAAATAAAGAAATTTCCCTGAAAATAGGAAAAAAAATGACCCCAAGAACACAGTGTCAAAACAGTCATACTCTGGTATTTTATCCTTTATTCTTTAAAGAGTAAAGAAAGCTTCTTTCCTCTAGAAATGAGATTAATGAATAATATGCTCCAAGATGGAGAAGAAATATTTAGGAAGCATTCTAAGATAGAATAGATTAAGTTTACTTTATTGCTCTCCATTTATTTGATACCGGGGATTTTTAATCAGTCAAAACAACAGTGTGAATAATTGTATGTTGTAAGGATGTCCTACTGCTCTGTATCTCTCAACTCAGTCTGCCTAGTAGCTTTATTCGATACCCAGAGTCTTTCCTGATTAAAGTTTTGTCAAGAATTATGTTTGTGCAGAAAAATAAAAGGTGAAATCTTCCTTTATAAAAGAAAAATCTGAAAAAAAAATCTAAAAAAGTTCTGAAAAAGTGGCTAATGCCAAGAAACTCCTGATTTGGTCTAAGACAGTTCCTTTGGCTGCCTAGCTGCCCAAGAGCACATTTAGTGCTCTGCTTCAAAGGTGCATCACAAGCACTGACACCACCAACTGTCTGGAGAAGAGAGAAGGGAGAGAAACACTCCGTGCTGCATGTCATTAACCCCCAGGTCTGTACCCTGCTTATAAATAACAGCAGCCAGCTGGACTTTGTTCAGGAGGATGTCATCCTCCACAAAAGCGTCGCTCCTTTTGTCATTGCTAAGGAGAGAGTACCTGACTCCAAACCACACATATACATCTCAGACTCCCAATTCCAACTTTGAGAAGAACTTCAAGACATCTAAATGCAACCTATCTTCCCCAATAGCTATTTCCTCAAGCTGTAAATGGACTGAGAAAGCAAGACGAAAAATGTTTATATAAAGTCTATGGAGATGAAAAACAGTGAGAATTAAGACCAGTAATACTCACTTTTGGAAAGTTTCATGAGACCTACTTCTGTTCCCATATAAAGTGGTCAGCAAAACAAAATGGGCAGTGGGAGGTTACGTTACACTAACTGTCCCGAATGTAAAAGATTAGCCCAAAAGCAAAGCAGGTCTGCCAAAGAGGCACTGAGTGAAGGCCAACTGCTATGGTCCATGTCCTCAAAGGTACTGCAGACTTTAACACCCTCAGAGCAGCTGGGCACTCTCCAGCAGGGATTGCTTCTTAAAATAACACAGACAGGGAATAGAAGCGATAAATAAGAAGTAAAACCATGTTGTTAGCATTGTTCTCCTATTTCTATGGAAATATGACAAGATAATACCTTTGACATTTCAAGGGAATAAATGTCTGTGTTTCTGATGCTCATCACTGAATTTACAGCAAATTAAGAGGAAAGAAACATTTTAAAATATGTTTTTCAACTGAATTCATACTGCTCTACAGAGATAGTACAATGGTAACAGAACATATGCATCGTAACCCCACATGTAGATTATATATGCTATTTTCTCAAAACATTTTAAAATCAAAATTAGGTATTCCCTGAATTAGTGCTGAGATTAGTATAAAAGGGGTCTAGAATTTAACAGCCTATGTACCAAGCAGTCCAAGTGGAACATCAGAAATTCTCAGTCAAAATATCAAATAGGAGTTACGAGAACAGTTATGGCAAAGCAGACCAAACAGTAAGATTGATACGATCAGAGATTTCACCCGATATTTTAGACATCTGTACCAATCAAGGGTTTTTAGCTAATTCCTACTACCTGCAAAAGAGGTATGCATAGCAAATGCTGAATAATAAGGCAAGCTGCCAAAAAAAAAAAAAGAATTAAAAAAAAAAGTAAAAAGAGAACCACCTATAAAAAAATTAGGCAACCTTTACATTATTAGTAAAACTCAGAAAAAAAAAGGCAACTTATAAATAAGTATCTACATATATATATATATATATACATGCATAGACTAAAGGATACTTAAAATCATGGGTTATCAGTGCCTTTATCCTTCTCAACAGCAAAACCATTAATTGCCATATTGGAATGTAGTGTGTTCTTTAGTGGGCAGAAAGATTTGGGATAATCACGCCTGAAGCAAATTGCTAATTCTCCATAAACCATTGACTCTAAGGAAGATGCTCATACAGAGGACATTTTCAGCCAGCTAAAAGTTATGAACATGACTAGGGTTTTTTTGTACCTACAAAATAGCAACTGTACATTCATGCTGGGCAGACAGTGCAAGAGAAGTAACTTCCCACACACACCAAAATAAAGGGAAGAATTCCCACCTCCTTTACAGTTAACCTTTAAGTGTTTTGTGACTAACCATTGTAATATGGCTAACCCTGTGAATGTTTCCTCAAATGGTAAGTTCCTGGAAAATGATGAAACACAAGTTACAATATACTTATAAAAGAGTTAGTGATTTAAGCTATGATTGTACAATATGAAAAAAAAAATCAGAATTATTTTAGCAGAATGTGAAGCCAAGTATGGCAAAGATACTTACATTCCATCCCCTGTCATATAGTAGATATGCTAAAATTTTGTCTTGAGAATACACAAAAATTTACTTCAGATAAATTATCTACCTCCTACACAGTATTAGGCATATTTGGGATTAAATGGTTAAAGCAGAGCAGTTTGATGTACATATTGAAGTAATTCAATAGAGACCAATTTGGAATGACAGGTAGCAATTAAGAATTACTTTAAAACCCCTTGATTTTCTACTGCTGTACCTATATGGGGGAAGAATAACATGGTATAACTTTGGTAGCTTCTCATCAACCTCACAGTGTAATATTGTGTAAAAATGATATACAGGTGTTCAGAACACCTAAAAGTACAATCACAGTAGTGGTTACTAGTAGTTAGTATTCATGTCCAAAAAACATTTAAGGAATCAATGTCTTACTAGCAGGCAAAGGAGAAGAACTTCGAATACATTACTGCTCCCCAGGAGATAATTAGCTAAATTACTATAGCCATTTATTAAATAATCTGATTTTCCCTTCACCTTTATGTATCATATTCGTTAGCATCAATCACTTCCCCAAGTCACACACATTTACACTCTATTAAAAGTGGGGATTCATCATAAATGTTAAACACCACAGTTTCAGACTTACAGCACTTTGGAGTCAAATTGTCTTGTCGTCAATCCCTCCAGGTAACTAAGGACTGGGTAGATACGTTCACAAAAACATATCCCACTGATACTTACATCCCACAGATTTCAAACACCCACTACTAGTGTAAGAAACACTGGTCTATTTGGAATGTGCATACAGTCCTAGCAAATGTATGTCCCAGCTTCTGAAATACTGCATTTCTACAAAAATGATCACCTCTTCAGATGTTTTGGATGTTTCTTCCACCTTACATTTCAGTTAAACAGCAGCTATGAAAATTCAAAAAATATCTATTTGTACTGTCCTTCGTTATCATAGGGTTTTTTAATATAAAACTGTGAATCAGCTAAGACCACTCATGTACTTTGCAACTTTATGTTGATATAAGTATATATATATAAAACCCAGATAAACATCTCTTCTATTAATGCAGTCAATAAAACACAAACACAACATATCAAAAGGAGTGATTCAAGCTGTCTCATTCTTGCACATTATCCACTGACACAACTTGACATGACTATGGACGAGCTCCACCAAACAAACCATCAGATGAGTGGCAGCTGGTCTACAGTACAACACAGCTGGATACACTGTGAGCAGGTGCGTGGTTGTCAGTATTTGTGCAACAGCACAGAGTAACACATTGCTACCCATATTCTAAAAATAATGGCAAACAGTTGTATTTTAGGTCAACTTTCTATCTGTAAGAAATAACCCAAATTTATGGGCAAATTCTGTTCCATTCCCAACATTAACCAGGTGGTTTTCTCATCCTAAGAAGCAGTTACTGCAGCCTTATTGCCTGCACTGATTTGAAGGAATATCTAACTATGAGGGGCAATATACAGTTAGTATTTAGAACAACTATCTGAAAACCTGAGCTTTAATGAGTCTTGCATTCATTTATTGATGAGCCTGGGCAAGTAACACATTCCTTACAGCTCTTCATTCTTTCAACTAAAAAATAAATTGTTTATTATTCTCAAGGCTATTCAGAATGTTAATAACTGGGAGGGGGAAAAAAAATGACAAGCCCTAAGCTATAGAAAATACGATGAAATCCTAACCCTCCGATGTCAGTGACATAACCCAGTTTTAAACATGAGCAGAACTAGCTATTTAATTATGAAAATAAACTATTAATTATGGGAAGCAGCTATGTGTTTTGCTGGCAATAAGGACATTTATAACTAGTACTATTGCAATACTAGCAAGCACAGTAAGATTGAACTACCTAATTAATTTTAATTTCTTCTGTGTTAATGTAGTGCTAGCTTTAATATATTTGCCAAGCTTTAACATGTTTATAATGCCTATGTCATCCCTAACCACCTGCATCCCTAACAGCCATCGTTTCCATAGAGAGCCAGCTTTGTCCTCATCCTCGCTATAATAATATACAATCCCAGCCACCAGTCACAATGTTCAGACTGAGAAAAACTCTTCAAATGAGGAAGCATAATCGGAAAAAGAAGACAAGAAAACTAGAGAACAGGATGAATTCCAAAATCTGGCTTCTGAAAGAGAGGTGTTACAGCTGGCACATGCACAACGAAGCAGCACATGCAATCGTTACTATCTGTCCTGCCCCGTGTCTTTAATCCATTAATCAACTAAAACATTTGAGAAAGGCAGAAATTCCTATAACTACATTTTCAGATGAGTCTCAGAAGAAAAGTAGAAGTTTTATTTGAACACACAAATTTTTTAAAAGCCTCTACAAGAACACTGAAGGTAAAGCTCAGCCATAATATCTTAGCCAGCACGTACACACTGGAAGAGAAATCAAATGCAGTTCCAGACTAGCCATATAAAGCTTTTTTCTTTGAAGAGGGAGGATTACTGCAATGAAACATGATATGATGATAAAGGACAGTAAGTCATTAGTTCCACAGTAGTGAAACAACTTTACAGAACAAGGGGTTTATTAATGTTTCCTTCCCCTTTAAATTAAAGGGAATCTATAACTAACGGTTGTCCTTAGAGCATAAATATATAGCAAAATGTCATTGAAGTTCTTTCTAACAGGCTTCATCTAATGATCAAATGTCAGCAATCTTTAGTACATTCACTGACATTATGACCTTAAAGATGAAGCTATTTCACACATGCTAAAAATAATATCTGCTTAAAAGCAAGGACATGAGCATACTGAAAAGAACAGAAACTTCAGTCAAATTGTTTTTACTCCTGATGCTGGATAAATCCTACACAAGTAATCTCTCTACAGAACCTGAAAAAGTAGAGCAAAGCTTCTCAAAATTTGTTTCCTTGACAACATCGACAGACCAAGAGAGGTAAGGAATCGAAGTCATAAGATGCCTTGTAGCTTTGTTAGCAGATTTTTTTTTAAATATATACCAGTATGTGAGAAGCATCTATAAAGCTAGATTTCTAGAAAAGAAGTGAAGTTAGACTGCTGTCATTTATATTTTTAAACAGCAAAAATATTCAGAATCTCTCAACTGTTAAATAAATTGATATTTCATAACATATTATGGTAACTTCAGAACTTAAAACTACTCTAGCTTCACTTTTTCCAAGCACCAAACTCTTGACTTCTTCACCAGCAATCTTACTGAAACACCCAGGACAGGGGTAACACCACCTACATTTCTCCCATCTCAGGCGACATTCCAATGTTCAACTCCACAGCAGCTGCCCACAGAGACCATATGCAAAATTGGAGGGCTTAATGTATGACATTATATCAGTTAAGCTTCATTACAGACACTACTTCATTGACATCTCTAACCCTGATTTTTTCTTCTTTAGTAGGCTGGCTATGCTGGGGGGAGGATAAGGGTGCTTATTTCCCTGTGGCAGGCTACTTAAGAGACACTTAGTAAACAGCTGAAAGAGTTCTCAGTAGAAAGCAAGTGCAGAACTCAGCCATTCTGGTTTCTAAGAAAAAAGTCAGGTAACACTTAATATTATTGGTAATTCTGTACGTAATGACAAAAGAAACCAAAACTCATTTTAGACAACATAAGGAAACACAATCTTTTCTTCCACGTCATTAAGGATATCCAAAAGTCACCCTCCATCCTTTTGGATTTCCACAGAAAGAAAGGTTTGTGAAATAACACAAACAAACCAGCCAGGCCCCCGTGCATCTCCCCTGTGGCTTCCTTGCACCTAGTGGTCAACATCAACCAAATTTCACAGAGGTCTCAGTATTTTTCCCTCAAGATTTAATCAAGCTAAGCAGCTAAACACCATGTTTAACCCCGACTGGCCACTCAGCACCACACAGCCACTTGCTCACCCCTCCATCCTGGGGAGGGGAATCAGAAGAGAAAGGTAAAACTCATGGGTTTGGGTAAGTACAGCTGACTGGGACAGCAAAGGAGGAGAGAAATAACAACAGCAGTACTTCCAACAGGATATACAAAGCAGATGATACCCAATGCAATTTGCTTACCACACAGAAACCCCATTTCCTGCTCCCAGACAGTTCCCTGTTTTGGGCATGATATCAAGGTATAGAATATCCTTTTGGATAGTTTGGGTCAGCTGTCCTGGCTGTGTTCTCTCCCAGCTGCTTGTGAAAGCTAACCCTATTCTAGACAAAAACCAGGACAATGAATAAAAGGGAAAGACACTGCAGAAGCCCTAAAGGAGAGAGAAATTGAAGAGTATCTATAGCAGCCAACCTCAAGACACAGCCAGGCTCCATTAACTCTACTGCTCTTAGAAGAACTTAATTTTCTGACTTTTTCTGTAAATGTGTCCCAGTTTTGGGGGGAAACACAAACATATACCAAGAAATATCCATCTATTCCCACTCTCCCATAGCCCCATCCTCTAACATCACCATAGACCAGTCAAAAATGCTTTGCAAGGCAACCTGAGGTACTAACCACAATATTTTTAAAGGAGATCCTAACTTAAGAGACATTTCCAAGTGTAAAGAAACACTAATGCCCTTACAGGACAGAAAACCTGGCCCAGAAGCTGTGAGGTTCAGTGCAGGTTCCCCCCCCCCATTTTTAAATGTCAATTTTCATACAAGCGTTAAAATGAATCCTAATCCAAAGTAGCACTGGATTTAGCTTGTTAGTGAAGAAGGAAAGGAAACAATGGCCTATTAAACAGCGTAGAGATCGGGGTGCTGCTATTTATACTCAAAGAAATATACTCCTTTGAAAAAACCCTTTGAGGCACAAGTGTGTGTCAACTAGTAAGAACATAAAACTATACAAGTCATCTCCAGCTGTGGATTCGGAGGAAGTGAACAAAGGCATTACAAGAATTTCTGTTTCCTTGACAACAGCATTGCTGGAAACAAGAAAATAATTAAAAAAATAAGGTTTGATGTAACTGATATCTTCAAACATATCTAGGTATTAACGTACCAATGGTGGAACAACCCTTACCCACACACACCTTTGTGAGGAAGAGACCAAAATCCACCACTGTGATGAACTGTTCCTTGCTGGCTTGTTAATGGCTTTTGCAGAACAATTGTGTGAGAGCTGGCTACTGCATTCTGACCTGTATATCATCTAGGCATAAGCAGAGTCAGAAGCTTTCACTGATGGTCAAGCACATTCCTTACTGCATGATGTTCCTTTTCTTACAAAATAAGCATTATGGAGAATACTTCTTTTTGAAGTGTATGAAATAATTTTGTTAGAAAAAGCTCCAGGTATACAAAGAAGCCCTTCCTGCACTCAGGTAACCGGTATTACTTATCTATCAAATAGTAAGCATACTTACATCTTAATAATCAGCAAGCTTAAAGTCCTTGGAAAAAAAAGATCCATAGTTCTAAATAGACAAAGGAAGAAGGTCAGAACAAGGCATCATAAAGAAAAGTCAGGTTCGGTATTTCAGAACAGCCTATTTAGTACCCTTTTCAACAAGAAAATGACAATGCTTTTTTCACATGGCTAGGTAAGCAGCACACAATCGCCAAACTATGAGTTTCTTTGCCACTTCCAAGATAATGGGGACAAGTTGTTATTTTTTAAAATACAGTATTAAAAGTGCACCAATATCAGAGAGATTCTTTTTTTTAAAAGTGGAATATATTTCCATTAAAGTAGAATATATGTACTAAATAGGATGGCTCCCCAAATTATCACCTTAAGCTTCAGCTACAGGTAAAGGAATATTGAAATACTTGGGGTTTCTAGCAGCACAATGCCTAATACTGCTTAGGGAATAGTTCGAGTCTAGCTTAGCAGTGACAGGGTTATAGCCATCTGACAGCTGCATGTGAGTTTATAGGAAATACACTGGCAGCTTAAATTTATTCCCTTATAAACAGACACATATTTGACAGAACAAGAAATACTGCCTGTTGCAAGTGAATTGTATGCAGAATGGCTGAAAACATAAATGTTAAGAGTTTGCTACTCTGAGGCAGGGTAACAGCAGTATCTAGGAAATGCGTGCTACACACATTATATGGATGAATGAATGGAGGCTATCATGTTCCATCGCTTCCAGGCCGATACAACAAGATCAAGACTGACAAATTCCTGGAATATACTATGATGTTATCTTTCTCCACAAAAAAACCCAAAAAGGTTTTGAAAATATGAATAAAAGTGGTATTTCTTGTAGTACTTGATACCTTCCAGGAAGCAAAATCCGTACATTAGATTTGACCATATGAGTAATATACCACCCCAGATCTAATGATCACAACAGAGTCTCATAAGACTGGAGAAGTATCTGGAAGAGATCTCTTGAGATAGCACGTTACAAAGATGAACTATGCTAGAGATCAGAAATCCCCTGACTTGAAAACAAGCAGAAACCAGACAAGGACTTAAAAGCAGCACAAACCTTTGACTTGTTCTTTTTCTCTAAGCTTTTACTTATGGACCCTACTAGAGACTGACCACTGGGCTAGACCAGCCTTGTTCTGAACCAGTCTGCCTCTTATGGAGCCCTTAATCATGAGACATAGACAACACCTCTGTTCAACTGGCTGATGCTATTCAGCTAATTTTAAAAACTTTTCTTCCTTGTATAGATTTAGCTGTGAGTAAATGGAGATATGAGATACAGTTCAAATACGAAAGCAGTGAACAAAACAAGGAAAACTTCCACCAATGTGTTACAAGTCATCCCATCAAAGTGCTATTAATACACATTTTGCATACCAAAGAATCACAGCACTTCCCTTCCCTGATTCTGTTCATCAATGGAGGGTGAAAGTGCTGAAAATGCAGAAATACTTTGCAATAAATAGAACACCTGCTGTGATGCTCTAAATAGAAAACCAGGAACACGGAATGAAAAGTTTACAAATGATTCTATTAAAAAGACATTACCTTAAGTTAATTTTAAGACAAAATAGGAAATACAGGGAAAAAGTATCGGAAGGCTGAATATGGTGGTTTAGCCCTGGCTGGAGGCCAGATGCCCACCAAAGTCACTCCCCTTTGTAGTTGGACAGGGGAGAAAATATATATTGAGAGGCTTAGGAGTCAATGTAAGGACAGGGAGAGATCATCCTGTCATCAACGACATGGGCAAAACAGACTCAACACTGAGTGAAGAAAAGAGAACTATCTAATTTATTATACTACACTACACACACAGTGAAACCCAGAGTCGGATATTAAGCAGTGCAACCAGATCTTAAAACAACGCGACCAGATCTTAAAACACCTTTACCCCAGTGCTCCCTTGTTAGCAGACTTTAGTCAGGATTTTGCTCCCTTCTTCCCCCAAGTTGTGGCACTGGGGGGGCAGGGACTGGGGAAAATGGGGTTCTTGGTAGCACCTTCCCCCCACCCCTCCATTCTCATGAGACTTCCCTTTAGTCATGATTTTGCTCCCTTCTTCCCCCAAATTGTGGCACGGGGGGTGGGAAAATGGGGTTCTCAGTCACTTCTTCATGAGCTGTTTTCCAGATCTTAAAACACCTCTACCTCTGCCCCCCCACCCCCCACCCCACCCCCCGGCTCCCTTCTTAGCAGGCTTCACTCAAGTCATGATTTCACTCCCTTCTTCCCCCCCAGTTGTGGCACAGCGTGGGGGGCAGGGACTGGGAAAATGGGAGCTTCAGTCAGTTCCTTGCAAGTTGGTTTCCTTCTCGGCTGGGGCGGGGTGGGGCATTCATTCCACACCCTCCCCCTGCTGCACCGTGGGGTCCCACTCACGGGAGACAGTCCTCCATGAACTTCTCCAACGCGAGTTCTTTCCCACAGGGCTTTATCTCTTCATCAGCTGCTCCGCCTGGATCACTGCTATGGTGGGCAGCCATAAATCACGATGTCTCTCCATGTCCTCCACGGGGTTACAAGCCTCCCCCAGCAAACCTGTTCAGGTGCAAATCTCTCTCTCGCTCATCTCTGTGTGTCTGATTCTCTTCATGGACTGCAAGTGCTGGCAGGGGCTTGCTCCACCGCAGGTCACAGCATCTTCTCTATGTCTCCACCTGTTCCATCCAGCGTGGAGCCTCTCCACAGGCTACAAATGAGGTCTTGGCCTTTTCCATGGGCTGCAGGGGGACACCTGCTCTACCATGGTTTTCTCTGGGGGCTACAGGGGCATCTTTCCGGCACCTGTGGCGCCTCCTCCCCTGCCCTCCCCAGCCTTGGTGTCTGCACAGCTCGTTACATCTCCTCACTCCCTTCTCCGGTGGCAAAATGCAGCTGCTTGTGGGGTTTTTTTTCCTATATGTGATTTACAGAGGCACTGAGACCAATGCCAATTGGCTTAGCCCTGGTCAGCAGCAACTCTGGACTTGAATTGGCCGATGTTTACTGTCTGGGGCCTACAGAGAATCCAGCAGCTCCTCACAGCAGCCATTTCCTGCAGCTCCCATTCTCTCCCAGCACCCAGCTACACAAAACTGTGACACTGAAGTTAAGAACAATTGTTAAAAAGAGAAGTCCAGCATAAGTAACTAGTGAAAACCTTTACACCTCTGCAGCTCTATGCAGTTCCAAGGTCTTCCAATCTTCCAATGAAAGACAGAAACAATGTGAGTGCGGTATAGCGGTTTCTGCAATTGGTGAACACGTCTTTCAAGGGACAGCTTTTTACCTTTCCTGCTACATAAGGTAAACAGCTGAATTCAAACCTGTGAGTTTGGATCTTTCAGGTTCTAAACCAGAAATACTTAAAAAAGGTCTGATGTTCAGAAAGTGTTGAAATAGCTACACTTCAAAAACTAGGCACTTTTAATGCGGTACCAAGTCTCAAAATGTATGGAAAAAATCCTAGACGATATATTAAAATAATAAACACTACTTCAGTGGTTAAGTAGGCAAAACCAAAAGTGGCAGTAGTGGCCTAAATTTCATTTACAGCAGCTACTCAAACAGAAGGTAGAAGTGTTATCCAAAGAAAACAAATTTAATCAGTTCAATCATGTTTCACAATCCTTAAAATACATACTTAAACTAGAAACATAAGGCACTGATAATGCAGGTAGAATGTAATAATGAAGAGGAGCAGGAGCACTGCCACAAGAAAAGCTCCCAAGAGTACTTTCCTTAACTTGAGTCAGGTTTCCTGCCACTTCCTCCAGTTACCTAGGCTGGAAGTACTATCAGCTTCCCCTTCCAGGGAAAGTTCAAATTCCTGAGAAAATAAAGGGTAAAAGACTTGCCCAAGCCTGAATCTAAGCTTTTTCTTTTTTGCCTTTTTTTCTCCCCTCCATTCCTTATAAATTTAAAATTCAGTATGAAGTATTCTTCTATTAATGCTCCAGATTTGAAGAACTGCAGGCAATCAATCTGCCTTCAGTCAATCAAATCACTTCCCATATGAGGTTCCATCTTACTTTCAGGTCTCCATCAAGTTTTCTTATACGTTTTTTTCAACACACAAAGTGGAGGCAAACATCAGTCTCCCCATCTGGAGAGGCACAGTCCCTTTCTAAGATGTTGAGGCACCCCATCTGCTGGTAGAGAATTACCTGCTACCATAAAGAATGACACCTGAGCTGATAACTGAATTGGTTTTTTTTCAACTGCACCACTTGATAAGTCTGAGGGTTTTTTAAAATGCAGCCATACACAAAAAATTAAAGACCAAACACTTTCAACGAAACATATAAGATCCTCTGACACGGTGCTTTCCTTCCTTAATATGCAAGATATTTATACAAACTGCTGGAGATAATCTTTCCTGACACTAGGCTGTGCTTCAATCAACACACACTGAAAACATCAACTCATTTTTTGCAAACATTTTAGTATGACTTGCACTGATTCACAAAGAAGACGGTAAAGGGCATGTTGGTTAATTTGTGAGAACGTAAATAGATGACTGCTCTTTTCCCCCACTTTAAACAGGATACACACAATTAAAAAATAGGAAACCACATAATCAGTTCTATATATACATGTTAGATATATCCCTGTGTGATATGAACTTAGTCATAGTAATTTAGATGGGAATAAAGTAATTAAGATTGCTAAACCAAGTACTTCTCCCTTTTCGATGCAAAAAAACCCGAACAAAACAAATTTAAAAAACCAAACCAAACCACCACAGAAAATCCTTTCCCCTGTTTACAAGGGCATATACTGATAGGACAAGGGGTAATGGCCTTAAACTGAAGGAGGGTAGACTAGAATTAGATATTGCAAAGAAATTCTTGGCTGTGAGGATGGTGAGGCCCTGGCACAGGCTGCCCAGAGAAGCCGTGGCTGCCCTTGGATCCCTGGCAGTGTTCAAGGCCAGGTTGGATGGGGCATTGGGCAGCCTGGGCTAGTGGAGGGTGTCCCTGCCCATGGCAGGGGGTTGGAACTAGATGGGCTTTGAGGTCCCCTCCAACCCAGACTATTCTATGATACAATACATGATTTGATTCTCTTCTACGATATAAGAAAAATACTTTCACAGAAAGGGAAATTCTTAGTTTGGGATGAAAAATTTAAGAGGAAAATACTTTAGCACCTAAGAACAGATGAAAGATGCAAAAATGTTTGGCTAAATACTACAAAAATTTCATACAACCGAAGATCTTTTGATTTAAGTGTGATCAGATCTGCTTAGACAGAATGCATTCTGAGAAATCTCCAATAATATTGACTCTTCAAAAGATAAATGTCTTAATGCATAGGCATGAGGTGTAAAGACTGAATCTAAGATATATATATATATATACACACATAAAAAATATTCAGTCACTGAAAGTGCAGAGTTGTGAGGCTCTGGATTGCCTACTCTCTCTGATCATATCAGGACTGTGCTTTGAGTGTTATCCCAATCAGATGTTCAAAGTAAATAATGCAAACATTCAGAGTATCTGCATGCTCCCCTTAAAGGGAAAGGGGACACATTGCCACTGCCCGGATTTAAACTAGCAACTCAAAGGAGGTGTTTTGGGAAGAAAACAGCAAAGAAGGTAAGCTGCAGGAAGGGACCTGACAAGAAAAAACATAGTACATCTAGATCAGCATTTTCAATCACCGGTTTTACAAATACAGCAGAAAATTGAGAACTTCAGGCAATGGCAGCCTGCCAAAAAATCCTCAGAAAATAAAACTACTGCTGTCGGAGTCATGAGAGATTTAGGGGCTGGTGACCCCAAACAGCGCAGTCGGTCCGGGGAACACCGAGCCCATCCTCAATGACAGCGCGCCCTCTGCTGGCCCGACGGGCGGCTGTCTGCAGGTGCGGCTGAGGAGGAGGAGGATGCTCCGGCCCTGACAGGCTTCCAGCCCCGTTACACGGAACAAGCGTTCACAGACACGTCCCTAGAGCCTACCTTCCAAATACGGGAATGTGTTTGCACAGAATCACAGAACGTGAGGAGCTGGAAGTGACCTCGAAAGATCATCTCGTCCAACCCCCCTGACAGAGCAGGATCACCCAGACTAAATCACACAGGAACCCATCCAGGCAGGTTTGAATGTCTCCAGAGGAGATGCCACAACCTCTCTGGGCAGCCTGTCCCAGTGCTCCATCACCCTCACAGTGAAAAAGTTCCTCCTTACATTCACATGGAATTTCCTCTGCTCCAGCTTGCAGCCATTGCCCCTTGTCCTATCGCTGCCATCCCTGAGAAGAGCCTGGCTCCATCCTCCTGACTCTCACCCTTTACATATTTATAAACATTAATAAGGTCACCTCTCAGTCTCCTCCAAGCTAGAGGCCCAGCTCCCTCAGCCTTTCACAGAATCACAGAATTGTAGGGGTTGGAAGGGACCTCCAGAATTCAGAGTCCAACTCCCCTGCCTAGAACAGGTCACACAGGTAGGTGTCCAGACAGGTCTTGAATATCTCCAGAGAAGGAGACTCCACACACCCCCTGGGCAGCCTGTCCCAGGGCTCTGTCACCCTCACCATGAAGAAGTTCTTTTTCATGTAAGTTAACTTCCTTAAGAAGTTCTTTCCTCATAAGGAAGGCGGCATTCCACTCCCTTAAGGTGATTACCTTGGTGGCCCTACGCCCTTGAACTGAGGGGCCCAGAACTGGACACAGTATTCCAGGTGAAGTCTCACCAGGATGTACCTTGTAATGGTTTTGATGTACCTTGTAACAGTTACATTATTACTTTATTACTGTTTTAGACTCCCAGGCTCTGAAGTGTTGCCAACATTAACATACCCTACTCATCTTGAATTTCTATTATTTGGGGCATCTAAAGCCATTGGATTTCTTGCAATAACAACTTTGATTTCAGATTGTTTTACCAAATTTAACACATCCATAATTTCACTCACTTGTAAAATGAGGATCTGGGATAGTGACAAGCAAACTTTAAGCATATGGTGTGGCAGTTTAAGACCAAAAGTCAGACTTAGACATACTGAAGTCAGAGGCACGTATAATTTTGTGCAACCCAAATTTAAATTGCTGCTTACCAAAAGCATCCATCAGCACTTTCTGCATATCTTGGTCTTTTCCTTCTGTATCTGTTCTTCGCGTAGCAGCCAAGATTTAACTTGTTTGATATATTAAAGGGAACTTGCAAAGAACAAAGGTACTTTTTTCCTCTGTTCAATCTTTAAGACAAAGATGTAAAAAAAAAAAAACCAAAACAAAAAACCAACCAAACTCTGGAAAGAAGATGAAGGAGGAATTACTCACAGTTCAAAGTATTCAGACTTTGATGGTGTGATAGGTTACACTGACTACAGAACCAGTGAAGTTACTGTAACTTAAGAGAACAAAACATAAGCAACTGAGAGAAGTAAATTGTATTGATGCTGTAGATCTGGGGCTTCTTCTTCCGTGAGCACCAGTGGTTTCATAAAGAACAAAAAAGCAAGAACTCTCTCCAAGATTTAAGAACATCAGTGCTTCAAAGATGCAAAGTCAGCAGATATTCCACAGAACCCCATGGCAAACAGGGGAAGGAAAAATAATTCTCAGATAAATCATACAAAAGCCAAACTAAATGAAACTCTATCCTCCACTATGTATTAAACAGCAAGAGTAAAAACAAAACCAAAAAACCCTACCCATACTCAGTTTTAATAAGGGAATTTAACAATTTTTTCCTACATGAAATCAAAATTCAAATTCAGCTTTAAAGTTCCCTGCTCTCCTTTGGCTTTAGAAGCATGCCAATACAAAGGGTGTTCTTCTTGCCTCTTTACTTGGCAAGATTTTTTTTAAATTTTAGAATCAAGTTTTGAAATAATTGTACCTGCCACGTTAAATACACATTAGATACAATAAAGTATGCCTTCCACCAAAAAGAACACTTTCTGTGCACCCTTATCAAAACTGCATTCCTGTGTAAACCCAGAGGTGGCATTAGTCATATATGTGGGAAAGCATACACATATACATTTTTATTACCAGACCTTGAGCAGCCTGACCTAGTGAGAGGTGTCCCTGCCCATGGCAAGGGGGTTGGAACTTCATGATCTTTAAGATCACTTCCAACCCAAACCATTCTATGACTTGGGACTTTTTACCTAGAGAAAAGAAGACTAAGGAGGGATCTTTTCAATGCTGATAAACACTTGAGGGGTGGGGATCAGGAGGATGGGGTCAGTCTTTTTTAGTGATGCCCAGTGACAGGACAAGGGTCAGTGGATACAAACTGAAAGATGAGGAGGAACTTCTTTACTGTGAGGGTGACAGAGCACTGTGACAGGCTGCCCAGAGAGGTTGTGGAGTCTCCTCTGGAGGCATTCAAAACTCACCTGGATGCCCTGTTCAAGGTGACCCTGCTCTGGCAGGGCAGCTGGACTAGCTGATCTCTAGAGGTCCCTTCCAACCCCTAGCATTCTGTGATTCTGGGTTTGCTTTTTTTTTAAAAGTATGACTCATTGGACTACCTAAATTAACAAAGAAGGAACTAAAGCCAAAAATCAATAAATGTAGAAGGAAAAATACACTTTAAGTATTGAGCAATTAACACTTGGAATGAACTAAAATGGGGAAGATTTCTCAGGTCATGACAGGACACCTTTCTGGGATGCAAGACCTGCCAGACTACTCGTTCAGATGAAAAATCCATCTGACCTGACATACCTTCTCCAGCAGTAGTCACTCAGGCCTGTCACAAAGGTTGAGTTCCTCAACACTATTCCAGTGTTGGCAGTCAGCTGTTTGATGAATTAAGGCAGAATCTGTATCCTAACCATAGTGCTCATGCCCACTGTGACATTATGTAGGGAATAATGAAACCCTAACCTTAATACGGGTTATGAGAAATGACCTAGTAGAAACCTACTTTTTTAAGATCTGAAACACTGACATGTCTAATACAAAAAAAACCAAACCACCAAACCAAAACCAAACAACCCAGAAAACCCACCACATTCCAAGAAAATGAAACAGACTGTAGGTACAATGAAGGATTAGGCAGCAAGTTCATAAAAGTGTTAATTCTTTTCCTCCAATTCTGAATACACAGGAGCTGTTTAATACACACAAGCAAGGATGTGACTCCCACAATATCATTATTCAATACAGCATTTCTACATTTTATGATTGGTCTACAAAGCATTTTGTTTCACATTACCTTGACTGTTTTGTCCATAGAAGCTGAGAGAAGCATGTGACTTTGTTGTCGTACAGGACACCACTGGATTTCATTAACAGGGCCGTTGTGTTTAGACATGTGAAATATTAAGCTTTTGGGGACTTCAGTTAATTTATATTTAGATCCCAAATATGGCTTAATTAATTCAGAGGTCTTTCTCAAAGTCTGTTCTCCTGATACACCCAGCTTAACTTCAAAATCTGAGCTATCTTTCTGAGCAGATTCTTTTTTTTCAGGGATACTGGAATTTTCTTGACGCAATCTCTTAGGGATATATGGTCTAATTCCTTTTATGGCAGTAGTACTGTCTTTATGTGTTCTCTTCTGGGAAACGAGATTTCCAGAGTTTGTTGAAGAGCTTGGTATCTGTTCATAGTTTTTGTAGGGCATACATAATGCAGCACGGTCAGAGTACGCTCTCCTACAATAAGGAGATGTCAAATCAGTGTTATTATTCTGCACATAATGCTCAGGGGGATCTTCACAAACAGTGCTTGTGCCAGAACTGTCAGTGTTCTCAGCAGGCTGCATTTCATATGTAGATTTCGTACCCAAACTACCAGGTGCAAAGTACTGAACACGATCCACTGAAGGAGTTGGAAGGCTGGTTTGTCTGCTAGAAGTATTGGGGACTTCAGTCTTTTCAGTTTCTGCCTCAGAGTCTGAATCATCATAAGCAACCAGTGACGAGCTCATTATGGCTAGACACAGCAGACTCCAGAAATCTCAGTGCTGGAATCCTCCAAAATTAAGATCTACAATAAAGAATTGATTATTCAGAGCATTATCTATTAAAGAGTCTACAAATGAATTACTTAAAGATATAAATATGCTTTTCTTTAAAAAAAAAAACAACCACATAACTTTTATTCCTGTTTATTAATGGAATTTATTCCTTATTATAACACATCTGTACATTCAATTATGTAACACCAATTGCTGCCAAGCACGTTGCATACATTTTTAATGCATTGCAGAGATGCATTTACATACCATAAAACAATGAATACGAGTGTGAAGAGGAAAACAAACTTGCAACCTAAGTACTGAGAGTCACTTCAACCTTACTTGGCAGTAGCACTTTCCCCCACACACACATACAAGAGGGCAATTAATTGCACGGTGTTTTGGCATGTACATTTCTACGAATACAAATGCTGCAACTATGTTGGAGTCAGTCTCACAGTATCTATTTCTTAACAGTAGAAATGACTTGAAAGAAATATGATGGGGTGAAACTTGCAACTGAAAAGTAAATAAATTTTGGCCCATTCAGCAGTCTTGCAGTAAGAGGAGGTTTTCCAACTACAGAGCAGTCTGAAGAAGCTGCCCTCAAAAGTGTCTTCATTAGCATGAGAATACTGTATGAAAGTCAGTATCTGCATAAGCATTTGCAGAATTGATGCCACGAATGCAGGTCCTACAAATAACTATGGCAGAATCACACTGGAGCTTGCAAAGACAACTGATGTAACTTCAGCATTAGATCTATGTGAATTCTAATAAGCATGTTTCATTTAACCTACAGAAGCATTACATTACAGGCTGTAGTTTGTATTCTGTAATGAAATTCTGAAGCACTGATCCAGGAGACAGGCTGCTGTAAAGACATACACATTCATCATCACAGATCCTTTCCAAGATAAGTGATACCGATGAACAAGGCGACTAATATTTTAGCACATAAAAGCATCAAGATCTCCCTCTAGAGGACATTTTGTCTTTATCTGAAGTTTATGACAGCTATAAGTGACTGCAACTAAGAGCAAGGAAAAATTCTTTTTTAAATAATACAGCTTCATTTATTAAAACAGTATTTCCCTTGAGCAGTGCCAAGGGAAAAAAAACAGGCAGTGTCTCAGGAAAAATTAACTGACAAATCAATTCAAAACCAGTAAATTTAAGTTTTTAGCAGTAAACCAAAACCTTTTCTCAAATAAACAGTAAATTCTAGGACCGTGTTTCAGTAATTGCAACAAGTGGTTACTATTTGCATTGCAGTGCTGACAACAGGCCCCAGCCAAAATGCATCATGCCCAAAGAACAGACACAGTAAGGACCTGACCTGGCTGAAAGCTATAAATGAAATTACACAAGTAGAGTCAGTGAGACTTTCAGAGTTACTCCACTTTTAATGCAAACACACACTAAGCTGAGATTCAGAGGCGAGCACAAGTTAAAAAGAGTTTCGTCTGGGGTACTGGAAAGGAAGTGTGTCATTACATACGGTCAGCGTAAATCCCACCCCATCACAAGCCTCGCCCAGACGCCTTAGTGTCTTTCTAAAATCAAAGCATCTCTGTCACGTTAGGACTTTCCCTCTCAACTCCTGTTTCTGAAGGACCACCACCCCAGCGCTTCTCATGCTGCCCCAAGTAAAGCAAAACGCAGGGGGAAGGAAACCCCACCACGCACCCGGCTGGAAACACGCCGTAACTAGATCGCGGCTTAATTAGCGATACTGCCTGCAACGGGCCGGCCTAAGGGGGAAGCTTACACGCTTCTTTCGCTTTTGCACGGCTGCCTCATCGGTACCCGTTAATCCCCGACACGCACAGCTCCGCGGCCCGCCGAGCGACTGGAAGCGCCAACGCAGGCACCACACGCGAGCAGACAGCGGTCCCCACCAGACCCCCAAAGCGCGCACTCCCCGCCCACCCCCCGAGCACCCAGGTCAGTCGCGGGGCCTGTATCACCTCCACGCTGCCCCTTTCTCCCCGGAGCCGCCTCTCCCCCCACCTCCAGGCCCCGAGCCCACCCCCTGCCTCATAGGTACCTGCGCCGCACAGCCGCTGCCAGCGGCGCAACACGGAACTCGCTAGCGGCGGCTCCGGCGTTAAAAGCGCGCCGGGTGGAAACAAGGAGCCCCGCTTAAACGGTTCCGTGTCACCCTCCTCCCGCAGGGAAGAGGAGGAGGGAAGGACAGAGGTTAGGTCGCAGCTTTCGGGTGCGCTAGAGCCCTTTTGCCGCCGCTGCGGGAGGTGCGGAGGGCGCTTGGTGGGGATGGTGGCTAGGGGTGAAGGGGGGGGGTCGGAGGCAAATTATGGTTCCGGGGCACGCGTTTCCCAGCCGGGAGCATCAGTGCCGAGCCGCGTGGGGGGGTGATGCAATGGCCGTGACAGCGGAGCACTGAGGTGTGCTGTACGGTAGTCTGGGTCGGGTCCGGTCGCGGCGGGTGGGTGAGGGCCAGGCCGGGGAGAGATCGCGGTGGGCAGGAGAGGGGCTGGTGGCCGATGGGGAGCGCTGGGAGCGGGGCTCTCTGCGGGGCACGTCTCCTCCCTCCCTCCTTCCTTGCCTTTGCGAGATGTCGGTGCTCTCGGGGGCTCTTTCCTCCGCTCCCTGCGGGGCCGGAGCCCCCGCGGCTACACCGGCGAGGCGCCGGGAGAGGAAGCTCTTTTCCCGGGAAAACGGTGGAGGAGGGGGAGGCCTGGCCGCAGAGGGATGCGGCCCAGCCCAGGGAGGGCAGAGCCGGCCAGGGCCCTCGCCCTGCCCTGGCAGGCCTGCTCAGGGAGTGCTGCGGATGCTGCGGGTGCTGCGGGTGCTGCGGAGCTCCCGGCGTAGGAACATTGGCTTGCGGGTTGGTTTTATACACAGCTGCTCCTGCACAAGAGCTTGGTTCTTACCAGCTGTAGGATAGTAAAAGACTGTATTGGGCTCTCCTCAGATGAGAGTGGTTTGTCATATTCTCATTGTAGGGAATCATATTGCATGCTTTTATTGTATTTTCAAATATAAATTGATGATTGCCATGATGGGGAAGGTAGGTCTACAAAAAAATGCAGCCTATATCTCAAGGTGCATTAAACAGAACATCTGTGTGCATGCTACCTGCTTTAACTTTGCTTTTTCTTCTGTTTCAGGAGGCAAAACCATTTTCAGGAATGTGAGTACTGTTAGATTTAAATTCATGTTCTTTCATTCACTCATCAACATTGCGGGGTGGGGTGTGAGGATTTATATTAGTCTTGTCTTTGGAAGTCTTGATGTACCTTTGTGTAATGTTTGTCATGGAAGAGCTTTTATTAACTTAATATGAACCCCTGTTCTTTTATTCTCAGGTTGCTGATTTACCAAATCAGGTAACAAACAGTGAAAGTGATCATAGATCAGTGATTGTTGTGTGACTGGAAGAGAGGAGAATACAGGGGTTTTTTAGTACCGATGCCAAGGATATTCATGAGCTTTGTCTCATAACTATTTAATGTTCTGAAACAGCCATAAGAGCAGTACCCATTAGAAATGACTGAGTATTCCTTAGATAGAAAAGATACACAGTTCTTGGCTTTCAAGATCACACTGTCAAACTACAGCTTTTAAGTTCATCTTAGACTCTAGTCCTAAATGACCTAGTACTCCATTCT
This sequence comes from Porphyrio hochstetteri, assembly GCA_020800305.1. Taxonomy (NCBI): domain Eukaryota; kingdom Metazoa; phylum Chordata; class Aves; order Gruiformes; family Rallidae; genus Porphyrio; species Porphyrio hochstetteri. Next base: position 58,337,946 of record CM036908.1, on the reverse strand, counting down.
CAGGTTCCTATGTGCCATTTTTGTCTTCCACATCTGTTTGCATGCAGTATCTAATGTGTTTGGGACTGTTGGTTTTCATAAAGAAAGCAAGAAAAATGTCCTGATAAAATACAGACTAGTCAGTCGTTTCTTTTAAGTGGTTCACAATTGCAGTTATGAATTTTAAAAGATAAAGACCTGTGTCCATATTACCAAATGCCTGGCTTGAATTCCACCAGCAGGTAAGGGCAGTATTGAGGTAAATAGAGATAAGTTTTAAGTAGCAGTCTATAACTTTTAGAGTCATAGACTGGTTTTGGTTGGAAGGGACCTCAAAGCTCATCTAGTTCCAATCCCTCTGCCATGGGCAGGGACACCCTCCACTAGCCCAGGTTGCCCAAAGCCCCATCCAACCCAGCCTTGAACACTGCCAGGGAGGAGGTAGCCACAGTTTCTCTGGGTGACCTGTGCCAGTGTCTCATTACCCTCACAGGGAAGAATTTCTTCCTTACATCTAATCTAAATCTGCCCTCTTTCTGTTTAAACCCATTGACCCTCATCCTGTCACTCTATGCTCTTGTAAACAGTCCCTCTCCAGCTTTTTTGAAGGCTCCTTTAGGCACTGGAAGGCTGCAATAAGGTCAGCATGGAACCTTCCTCTTGAGGCTGAACAAGCCCAGCTCTCTCAGCCTGTCTTCATAGGAGAGCTGCTCCATCCCTGATCATCTTTGTGGCCCTTGTAAATTATGTAATTCGAATATCCTTATCTCTTGTTGCCGTGAGTCAATTAGTTTTGCTGCTACTTAATGAAAACGCACCTTCATTTGGGATTCTTTGCTCAGCTTAAATCCATAATGTTCCAAATATTTTGAAGATTCTTTCTGTTCTGCCACTCTGGTATGTGTGCTTAGTCTCAGATGTGACATTTCAGCTTTTCTGAGTGGAGGCAATCTATCAGTAAGGAAGTATGTACAGGAACTAAGTTTAAATACCCAGCCACAAATTATTCTACACCAAGTAATAATTCTTGTTTACCTTTTTTCGACTTCATAAAATTCTAAGCCAGTAAGGGTGTATCATAAACATTTTCTAGTAGGAATTTATTCTTTATACTTTCTTTCCCAATTAAATATCTTGTCTTGAAACCAGGACAAGAAAACATTAGTATCCAAATAAAAGAATGTAAGTAAATTGGAGGAACACATAAAATTTTTTAATATGCTTCAAATTACCTCTTAAATTAACACTGTCAAACTGCAAATAATGAAGCTTGAAGGGATTGAGATTAGGTTAAAAACTTAAGAATTACTGGCAATACGTTAGTCTTATTTTTTAGTCGATTATATAGTCTAAGTATGGTATCAGTGTTAATAGACTGAGGAAATTAAATTAGCAAGTGGATGTATACACTTCTCTGCTTTCTCAGGGTATTCAGCTGAAGCTGAAATCTGGGAATATCACAGCTGGCTGACAAACAAAGCCTTAATGATAGATCTGTCTTGGTAACCAGTGAGTTATCGAAGCAACTTTCTTAAATTTTCCAGGCAGGTGAAGGCTTCTTACAGTGGCAGTTTAAATATATGCTATGTAAATATAACCAAGGTTGTGATTAGGCTGATATTTTGTAAAAGGAACCCTTTGAAATACTGCTGAACAGCTAATGCAATTATTATATGCTTTTGTTTCTTCTTTTTTAACTCTGGAAAAGGGAACAAAATTAATGGGGCTTTTTATTAACAGCTTTTGTGATTCCCTTCAGTTACATATGTATCTAGTAATTTCAGTCTGTTTGTGCTCCGTGCATAGCAATGGACCAATAATATTCTAGACAGTCTCTCCAGGGAGACACAATCCTTTGCAAGTGAGTAGGACTTAGCATGGGCACAGAGTGCTTCCATCATGGATGTGGGCAGAGGGTGACAGAGAATGCTGAGGGTCAGTTCTGTTTCCAACACACCACTGATTGCAACTCAGCATAAAGTTAATTTTCTCTTTCAACTTGCATTGCGTTTGTCACTGTCACATCTGAGTGTGGTGCATGTAAAACAAACAGCAGTATAGGAATTAGGATGACATCATTTTCCTCAAGGAAAAAAAGCTATCCAGTAGCTCGGGTGATTGTATAAATTGACTGCATCAGATTGTGTGGCAGCACTTCACAACCCTGGCCAAGTGGCAATTATAGCTGTAATGGAAATTTTATGTTTTCCCTCAGTTCACTTTTGTCCATAAGATCTGCACTGTTATGTCATTTTAACAGCCTCAGGTTTTATGGCATTCTTTTATAATTCTCTACATGCTTCTCTGTGCACCTTGCTATCCTGGTACATTCACCCCAAATGGATTTGAGACAGCTGCAGTTTCACTTACAATGTTGTTTTTCTGACAGATGGTGTCCTCCTTACCCATTTTTAACACTTTTCTTTTTCTATGTAAATTGAAAAGCTGGCTCTAGCCAGAACCATAATGGTTTTTAAACTCTCTTCCCGTAGCAAGTTAATGCTTGTTTATCCTCAGATCTGAATATTTAAAGACCTCATCATTTTGTACAAAAAGCGGCCGAACATGAAAAAATTTTGAAAATAGGGATTTCTTAAAATAAGAAACTCTGCCTTTGCATTGAAATTAGTTTTTGCTTATGGCAGGTTGATAACAAATTCACTGGATTTCTTAAACAAAAATAAACTCTAATCTAAAAATAGAGGTTTATCTGAAGGCAGTTTATCAGGTAATTTTAGAAAAATTAGAGCAAGAAATTGCTGGGATAACATGAATTACTGTGCCCCCTTTATGGGAGGCATGTGTAGTAAAGTATGAATTAATTCAGTGCAGTGCTTCTTATCTTGGAAATTGCTAAGAGATGTTCAGTATATTCATTAAATTTAAATGCAGAGCATATTTATAACATTTTAGATTATAACCAATGGGACAAAGATCAAAATATTTTTGATGCAGAGCGAAAATTCTTTTAATGCCTTTGATAACAGAAACTGTGTGCTTACTTAACATTTTAACAGCATTCTTTAACTTTCCATACTTTCTTTGTTAGCATACTATAAACTGTGCAGTTAGATTTCCAAAGTCTTGGTTGCTGTTAATTAAGACTCTGGTAAGGAACTTTCAGTTGATGTTATTATAAAATATACAACACTATAGATGTTAGCCTGGGAGAGAAGTCCCATTGTGGAAGCTTCAGTGATGAACGTCTATGTTGAATATAGGAGGACTGCTGTGTTGTTATTCTTGTCCATCTCATCATCCTAAGACATCTCCTAGGGGTATTTTTCTCACATACCACTGAGAAACAAATAGTTCCTTAAATTTACAGTACCCAAGGACTGACTGTTCATTAGAAAGCAGCATTTCTCACTAATCATCAGGGTGTTTTGTAACCTCTGGAGAAAAGCAGTAAAGAAGATGACTAAGCTTTTCTCTTGTATAGCTTTCTTTGGGTTGAAGTACTATATTACATATATTAAGACAAAATTCCATAAAAATCTCATTATCATTCAGAATTTGAGAAGATATCAAGTAGTGCAAAAACATTAATCAGGAATCTGTTTTCTACCAACTGTTCTGAGATGCTCTGAATTGTATATATATTTAATTACTTTTACTTTTGCCAGGAGTTTGGCTTTGAAAAGGTGTTCTAATGGTGAATATGCAGACAACAACATTAAGAGTGATCTCTAAATTTATGTGGTATTCTCATCAATCTCAGACAATTTTTGTATGAAACAAGTTCATGATGCTAATGTCTCTACATTTAACAACCTGATACGAATAGAACTAGGTAGGAGGTTGGTGTAGTTCTTATATTCTTATACTGTTCATCTTATCTTCAATATACACTCGAAAGAATAAAACATTATTGTTTTGCCTTACAGTTTCCCTTGTTGTTGCTGTTTTGAATCTCCAAGCTGAAGAATTGGAAGACTTACTTAGTTGACTTGTAAATAACCGGATCTGTTGCAGTCTGGCAACATGGCTGATAGCCCGAACTGTGATTTGAAATCTCTGAGTCCGCTTCAGCTGTTTGAAAGAGTAACTGAACAAGGAGAGAAAGTCAGAGCACTGAAAGCAGGAAAAGCACCGAAGGTATTTCCATTTTATGTTCTGAACCCATCCTTTTCCAGGTTATTCTGCCATTAAGAGTTATGAAGAATCTGAATGTTCTAAGCTCTATATTGAATTTCAGCAAGAAAAAAAATCCTGATAAAAATATTTATATTCATCTTGTGATCTGTGGCCTTACCTGGAACAAGGTAGTCACTAGCAAGAACAAAGGTTTTACTGTTGAAGTAAGAACAGGGAGTCATAGGCTTAGAAGTTTGCTTCAGCCAGTTGCCATGCTAGTGAGAGGATACGAGGCATTTGGTTTTCAAGTAAAATTTGTCACTTGCATTCTTCCCTGGTTTTAGAAGCTTTATTGTGTACATTGGCAAATATGTCTACCTGTACTGGCAGTCTCTGCTTAATCTCCCTTCAGTAATTTGGTAATTTGCCACTAATTTCAAGTTCCCTACTTTGTCATCACTATGTTGGCAAAGAGAGCTTGAGAACTGGAAGTTGAATAAAGTGTTGATCTATTTATTTCTTGTTTGAAATGCTACAACAGCTTTGTATTCAAAAGGTCATAACAAGGAAAGTTGTAAGGAACTTTTTGTTCTAGTTTGTCTTCAGGTTTGTCAGTGAATTGTAATGAACAAATTATTTTAAGGTGAGACACTGAAATCATTGTAAAGGCAATTGGTTATAATTTATATTATTTATATATCTGAGAAATTGACATTTAAAATGTTAAGCTTGTTATATCTCTGAAAGACAGGCAAGCCGGTTTTTTTTTTTTCCTCTTAGACAGAAATTAAAAGTGAGACAAAAGGTACTTCCAGTATCTTGGCAATGGTAATACTTTAAGTGCTGCCGGGTAGGAAATGGTCACCTACTGTTTGATTTTCTTTTACCTTTGGCAATGATTCTGCAAACCTAAAAAAAAAAAACAAGACCAAAAACAACTTAGAGTTTGTGAATAATGCAATTCAAGCCAAAGCCTGGATTCAGGCATTTGAAGCACTGGGCATTAATGTAATTGTCTACCTTAAGTATGTTAAGTCAAACGGCTTTTTTTTAATTCTACTTTCCTTTATTCAGGATGAAATTGATGCAGCAGTGAGGATGCTACTGTCATTAAAACTGTCATATAAAACAACAACAGGGCAAGATTACCAGGCAGGCTTGCCTCCAAGAGATCTTGTATTAATAAACAATGGTACAACTAAAGAAGAGGATGAGGATTTTGTGGACCCCTGGACTGTGCAGACATCAAATGCTAAAGGCGTGGACTATGACAAACTCATAGGTATAACTCTTTCTTGATTGCTACTATGAAATTTAGGTCAAGTGATTCAAATGACCACAAAACCAACAAGGGATCATAACAAATCCTGATAAAAACCATCATAGGTATCACTTAATTGATGTGTAATCTTAGCTTTCTCACACATCTAAAGAATTTGCTGTAGGAACTGAAAATCTCCCAGGCAGGGATCCCCTGTGGAATATATAAATACTTTGCAAAGAACTTTCCAGTTAAAAATAAAAGTTTTACCCAGTTTGGGTTTTGGCATAAGAACTGTTACTAGAACTTTTTTTAATGTCAACACTGTGACTATCTCCATCTTTTGTGGCTGTAATTCAAAACAGCTAAAGCCTAAAGCATTCTGACCAGGCTGTAGGATTCTTTATACCATCTCTTCACGTTTGCCTTAACTTCCAAATTAGGGAGAGCAGGGATGATCCAAAAGTAATGAAGAAATCTCTAAGTGTAATGACTCAATCAAACAGCCCAGTGCTGGCCAGCTTAAAAACAATGCAGCTTATTCAAAACCCATGCATGAAATGGAAAATATTTTAGGCAGGGATGTGTCAAAACTTCTAAAGTTTAGTTAATTTCCTTATCTGTTGAATAGTCCACCTTCTGTACCTTGTTTGAGTCTAACATAAAAACAGGTTAGAGAAGTATTCGTTAGTTTTTAGTATTTTTTTCCTTTTCTTTTAAGTTATTGTCAATCTTCATTTTTAGTACCTCAGTGAAAATTCTTTTAACAGTTGTATATTGCTGGTGTCCGCCTAGCAGCTTGTTTCTCACAATAGAGCATACACCTTTATGTGTCAGTAACAGTGTATTTGCTTTTGGAAGGTCAGTTGCTCATGTCATGGAATTGTAGGGGTTGGAAGGGACCTGAAGAGATGTCAATGTTCTTTCAACTCAGTGTGATGTTATTGTAAGATTGTCAAACATATGTGCATATTAGCTTAATCTGCAGAATGTAATAGGAGAAAGAAAATGTGGGAAGGGGAGAAGTATGCAAAGAAAGATACACATTGGCAGGGGAGAAAGAAGCATAGAATGTGTTAGGTTGCAAGGGACCTTTGAAGGTCATCTAGTCCAACCCCCCTGCAGTAAGCAGGGACATCTTCACTAGATCAGGTGAAAGATAATTGTTAGACTCTAGAAATGGACAAGATCTCATCATCTTGGTACTTGTATAGGAGATGTGAAGAAGGATTTTTGTTTTCTTCCTTGGGGGGTTAAGTCTCCTAGAGAGGTAGGAAGAGTAGAACACTTGTGTTGGCACAATCCCCAGGTCTTTCTGAGAATGACTAGCATGACTTCAATATAAATCACTTTTCTAAAGCCATGCTAAAGCCTAACAGCAATGTCCTTTTTTCCAGTAACTGTATGTATGTGTGCATATGTATGGATTTTTGATCTGCCCTGCAAAGGTGGTTGGTCTGAAGGGGGTTTACTTACTTATACTGCTAGCAGATTATAGAATTTGATGGCTGAGTCACTTTGCTTGTTCTAAGTAATGTGCCAGAAGTTTTTCAGAGAATACTGGCCTACCCACTTCAGGAAGTGAAAAAATTGCTGCCTGTTATTGATAAACTTCCTCCTCTTCCTTCCTTTTATAAAAATCATAATAAACAGCATTGTTCAAGAACTTGACATTTGATAGCTCTTGCCATAAAGGAAATCTTTGTGCCACCTATAATCTGTTTATTTACTAGTGGTACCAGAAAAAGTCTCCAGTATGTTTGTGTTTACCCAAAACATAGAAGAAATGAAAGTGCCAAAAGCATTTTGTGATTGAAAGGGATGATGCTCTCAAATGGTTGTCACAGACGTGCTTGTAAGTATATGGTTACCCAAGAAAACAACTAGTCAACCCCACTAACTCAAGGCAGAGTCAACTAGAACAGGTTGGTTGGGATTTTGTCCAGTAGGATTTTTATTATCTCTAGGGATGAAGATCCCATGGGCAACCTGTTCCAATATTTGACCATGTGCACAATTTGAAGATTTTTATTATGTTTAAATGAAATCTCCTTTATTTCAAATTGTGCCTGTTGCCTCTTGTCCTTTCACTGGGCATCGCTGAGAAGTCTGGCACTGCCTTTTTTACTCCACCCCACCTCCTTCAGTCAGATATTTCTACACATTGATAAGATCCTTCCTGAGCCTTCTCTTTGCCAAGCTCGGCAGTCCTAGCTCTCTCAACCTCTCTTTGTATGACAGATGCTCAAAGCCCTCCATCTTCATGGCCCTTTTCTGGATTCACCTTACTGTGTCCACGTCCTTCCTATACTGGAGCCCAGAACTGGACATAATGCTCCAGATGTCTCATCAGTGCTGAGTAGAGGAGAAGGATCACCTCCCTTGATGCTTTGGCAGTGCTGTTCCTAATACAGCCCCTAAGGCCATTGACCTTCTAATGCCACAGAAGTGCATTCCTGGCTTATGTTCAATTCCTTGTCTGCCAGGACCCTAGGACCCTCAGGTCCTTCTCTGCCAAACTGCTTTCCAGCCAGTTAGCCTTCTGCCTGCACAGAGTTATTCTTCCCCAGATTCAGGACTCTGAACATGTTGAACTTCATGAGATTCTTGTCAGTCCATTTCTCCAGCCTGCTGAGCTCTCTGAATGCCAACACAACCATCTGTCATATCAGTTAACCCTCCCAGTATTGTTTCATCTGCTAACTTGCTGAGAGTGTACCCTGTGCCATCATCCACATCATTAATGAAGATGTTTCAAACAGTATTGGCCCCAGTATCAACACCCTGGGGTACACAAATGATGCTGGGCCCCAACTGGAATTTGTGCTGCTGGTCACAACCCTTGGCAGTTCAGCCAGTTTACCTTACTGTCCACTTACCTAGTCCAGACTTCATCAGTTATTAATGAGAATGACCTGGATGACAGTGTCAAAGGCCTTACTAAAGTTGAGGTAAACAATATCTTCTGGTCTTTCCTCATCTGCTAGGTTAGTCGTGGCATCATAAAAGCCTATTAAGTTGGTCTGGCATGATTTCCCATTCATACATCCATGCTGACTACTCCCAGTCACCTTCATGTCTTTAATTATAGAATCATAGAATGCTGTGCTTGGCAGTAGTTTCCAGGATTATTTGCTCCATCACATGCCCAGAGATTGAGGTGAAGCTGGCCAGCCTGCAGTTCCTTCTTTGTGCCCTTCTTCAAGGTAGGAGTGGCATTTTCTTTCTTCAAGCCACCAGGAACCTCTACCAGTCACCATGGCTGTTCAATTATTGACACTGGCCTGGTCAGTAAAGATACTGTATAACAAACAGTAGGTTATCGGTTTTCTGAATGCAAATATAACGTGGCAGTGGCAAAAAGGAAAATACACAGTAAATTTTCAGTAAACACAGATATGCTTTTGAAAATGGCAGCTCTTGGAGCTTCTTACGTACAGGGAATTGAAAGCTGTCTTTTACCAAAAGCCAGAACACTGGAGATCAGAGGCACTGTAGGATTTTTTTAAAACCTTGTGTCTGTCCTTCTCAGAAGCTGTTTAGGAAGGTAAATTCTTTGTGGATAGAGAGCCTAAAATGTTTTGAATGCCCTCATAAAATGAGTAAGAGGAAATAGGTAGGGGAAAATGATCCTTTTTTTTTTTAACAGGAAAGCTGAAGATGGACAAAGAAAAGGGAGTTGTGGAGTCTGTTAACATTAAATAAAATTATTTAGGCATTTCCAGCAAAGAGCTCTATATATCAAAGAGCTTTTAATAATTTTCTGTGGCAGTATACAATATTTATAGGGTGGCTTGCCCCAGTTAGTCTGGGGCATTCTCATGCTTTCTGTTTCTATAAGATTAGCCTTTTACCAATTTCTATTGTTCTGCTGAATCAAATATTTTCATGTTCATTTGTTCTCTTTTTAGCATTCATCCAGATGATATTTGCTTTGCCGTTTTGCAATGCTCTTTGTTTGCTAGAAAGAAATTAATTCAGTAATTAAGGCTTGCTTAGGACAAACAGATGTGTTAATACTTGGAAGACATACAGATTAAAGTGGTGGTTGCTGAATCACACACCAGCATTCATCATTTCAGTGACAATTATTTCAGTGGGTCAGTGGATGGATCCAGTGCTTCCCTTGTATCGTATTCTGCTTGATTCACCTAGATTGAATCAGGAGTTGTAAGCAGGAACTTGTTTCCCTTTGGATAATAGTGCAGACACCAAGGTGAGTGGTGCCATTGACATCCCTGAGGGACAAGGTGCCATTCAGAGGGACCTGGACAAGCTCAGAAAGAGCCCGTGTGAACCTCATGAGGTGCAACAGGGGCAAGTGCAAGGTCCTGAACCTGGGTCAGGGCAATCCCCAGTATCAATACAGCCTGGCTGGAGAATGGATTGAGAGCAGCCCTGAGGAGAAGGACTTGGGGGTGTTGATTGTGGATGGAACTTTGGGCAACCTGGTCTAACGGAGGGTGTCCCTGTCCATGGCAGGGGGGTTGGAACTAGATATGCTTTGAGGTCCCTTCCAACCCAGAGCATCCTATGACAATATGTCTAATTTTCCATCCCATTTAGTAATGAATTCCTGCTAACTTCAAGTTTAATTACTATATGCAAAGCCTTGTAGTAATGCTGCCCATAACCACTAATACAGAGATTCTGGAACATCAGAACTGCTTGCTTCCAAGTTGATGCTCAAATTGGATACATTGACACCCTTCTTTCCTGTCAAGACTGAGTCTTTCCTTCAGTGAGGGTTCCTGATGTTTGATTGTGAAAGGCTGTTCAGTGAGTAATTCATGTAATTATACATCACCATTTTCAGCCAAAGTGTAGGGGAGGAGTTGCCTGCATTCAGGGCTTCTCAACATCCTGGTGCTCTGAGGGGGTATGTTGGTCTGACTCTTCTTTCCTGTCCCTCATAAAACCCTTGAGAGCACTGTAGTCTCAGTAATTAGGGTGGCCATGAGTTTAACTTATCTTTTCTGAGATGTATGCAAAGCCTTGGTAGACTTAAAATAGCCTCTGTGGTGTGCTTCGTGAACCTCTGCTGTAAAGGGATGGAAGAGCTCTTTCCTTTCCCTTTTTTGGGGAAGAAATTAGTCTAGTCTAGAATAATAAGGCCCGTGTACCTGACTATCTGTCTTTTCAAGTTACCCTAGTGTGTTTAATACTTCTTTTAGTCCCCACAGGTTAATTTTTTGTTTGTAAAATGAGTTGCTTGCCCAAGGCAGCACATTGGGTCACCAGCACAGGAAGAGAGCTCTGCCTCCACCTGGAATCAGTCTCTCTTGTCCAGTGGTGTCAACTGTTACACCATCCAGCTAAGGATCATTACCATGTGCTAGGATGTGACAGAAACCTACCTGGTAGAAAGCTATAGCCTTTGGAAGGACATTTTGATTGATTACAGTATTCTTCCAGGAAGGCTTTTAATGTTACTTGCTTTCGGCTTAAACAAAGCAATTGAAAATTTAGAAGCAGGAACATGCTTAAGGAGGGAATTCAGAACAAACCTGATTCTGTGTGGGGCATTCAAAATGATTGCACTCGGGTTTTTTTCCACAGGGCAGAAGTCACATACTAGCTCCATAATGAATGGGTTAAAATTAATTTAATTATTTCTAGTTTTCTTAGGAAACACTCAAAGTATTTGAAATTTGTCAAGTGTCATGCATATGTTCCTGTGGAATAATTATTTCCTGTTACAGTTAGGAAGACCCTGAGTGCTTCTCTAGGGAATTTGCCAGTGAGCTCTCATTTTTTAATATAATAGTTGTAATGGATGGATCTAGATATTTTGTACATATAAAATGTGTTTTTCACATCCAGAGTCTCTTTTGTTCTCTTGAATACTTTGGTAATTGCAGTAATGAATAGTGCAAGTTGTTCAGGTGCTGAATTGAGCAGAATAGTAGCAAAGACTAGATTCTTGTCTAGAAAAATCAAGTTCAAATCATGGAGCATTGACCTGCTTATTGGGGCCCGAGAACTGGGACTGGAATATAGTAAGCTTTACTGAAGAAATAAGACTTCCCTGGGACAGTTTTAGTGTAAATAGGGAAAAAGTATTGATCAAAACTTTTCTTGAACTACATCTGAAAATTTTGTTTTATTAACCAGCTGATTTCCTGAACCGCTGATTAATAAGGCTTATTTAATTGGAATGGAGACTATTACCTTTTCAAGCCTCTTGAGAGGAGCAGTGCCTTTATTTATATCCATGTAAAAGAAGAATGAAGTTTGCCAAAGAGTATTAGGGGTTGGAAAGTGAAAAATAATGTGATGTAAGAGCAGAAAATGTTGATACCAAAAGAAGAAATATTCAAAGCCTTGCAGCCATTTTTATCCTGTGGCTTACAGAGGCCAAGTTATGGACCTAAATATGTTTCTTTGGAATGTTTTCTGGTTTGAATACCAATATTGCTTTAAGCAGACTGCAACTATAATCAGTCATGGGTGGAGAGATACTACAGGTTGTGAGTAGACTGGGTCTCCTAGCAAAGAGTTAGTAACAGAGGTTACTGCTGGGATTCCCAGCAAGAGTCAGGAAAATCTGGACATTCTATATTTTGCCTGAGCTGTGAATCATAGAATCATAGAATGGCATGGGTTGGAAGGGACCCCAAGGATCACAGAGTTTCAACCCCCCTGCCACAGGCAGGGCCTCCAACCTCCAGGCCTGGATCTACACTAGGTTGCCCAGGGCCCCATCCAACCTGGCCTTGAACACCTCCAGGGACGGGGCACCCACCACCTCTCTGGGCAGCCTGTTCCAGCACCTCACAACTCTCTCTGTAAAAAACTTCCCTCTAATATCTAATTTAAACCTTCCTTGAAAGAGATGTCCTTTTTAATTTGGCTGCATTGGTATGTTTGTGTTGAGTCTGAGACCTGGTTGTAGCTATGCTATGCTTAATTACTTTTTTACGGTTTATAGTTCGGTTTGGCAGCAGTAAAATCGACACAGATCTGATCAATAGAATAGAAAGAGCTACGGGGCAAAAACCTCACCGCTTTCTACGTAGAGGAATCTTTTTTTCTCACAGGTGAGTTTTCCTGGTTTTCAAAATTCAAAAGGGTCTGATTAGATAGACTTGCTGTGAGCGTTACTGGGAGAAATCCATTAAAATAAAACAACTGTGTCATTTGGAATTAGCAGTGACTGCAGATTTCCCCTGGCAGCATTTGAAACCTTTGGTTGCATCAGTTTCTGATATGTCCTCATGAATCTCAGGTTGAAGAAATGTGCACAGGACCTTTGCTTTGCACAGGTTCTGTTGACTCTACATTAGGAACCAGATCAAGGAGTTGACCTTGCAGAGGACTCCAGGGCTCATATGGCATCACTGCTGATTTCAGCAAGGCTCCATGTGGCCTGTGGACCTGTGCATCTGTATTGTTACATAAAAATGCTCAGGAATAATCTTAAACACCAGCTGCCAGTCCTCTACACTGTTTAATTGTTAACACACATGGGCTTTTGGCCTGTGGCAGCCAGCACATTTTAGATAAGTGCCTGCGAGTGATTCAGGGCATAGCCCCCACCAGAGACTGTTCCAAGCTGGTTCTTTAAACCTATTTAGGAAACGGTTCCCAGCTTTTTTTATTTGGCCATAGAAATTATTATCCAATTAATTAATTTTAAGAGTTGCATATTGTAATCTAAATATTAAGTTTTAATTTAATTTTTTATTTTGTTTTTTTTTTCGTGGGGTCTGATGAAGACAATCATTTTCTTAAATTTGATAAACTGAGGAAACTAACTCTTTTTATTTCTAGGACACATGGCATACTGCATTTTATTTATGTTTGGCTTTAAAAGCACTCAAATTTTGAATGGAAGCTTTTTTTTCTACAGGCTTTTCTTCCTAAAGGGTTGTCTTACGTTTTCTCTGTTGTATCTTTAGAGATATGGACCAAATCCTTGATGCTTATGAAAATAAGAAGTCCTTTTACCTTTATACAGGCAGAGGGCCATCCTCTCAGGCAATGCATGTTGGTCATCTTATCCCATTTATATTCACAAAGTAAGTTATTTCTACCATTTGTATTAATCAAATTCTTCTTTATTTACAAAGGAAATGTTGAACTTGGTTTATGGAACTGCCAAAATGAGGCATTGCAAGGTGTTCTGTTTATTTGAGGTGAACATTAACAAACTACCTATGCATAAAAAGAAAAGAGAAGCAGACCTCTTTATGTACTTTTGTTTAAATGTATAAAAATATTTTAGCTGTGAGACATCTTCATTTTAACTTACTTTAAGATAAAATCTTTCTGCTTTTATTAGGTGGCTGCAAGAAGTATTTGATGTTCCCTTAGTCATACAGTTAACTGATGATGAGAAATACCTTTGGAAGGACCTGACAACTGAGAAGGCGTATGAGTATGCTAGAGAAAATGCAAAAGACATCATTGCCTGTGGTTTTGACGTCAATAAAACCTTCTTATTTTCTGATTTAGACTATTTAGGGTAAGTACACATTTCTTTAGGGCATTGTAACGAAAAAAGTCTATTTTCTGTTTTAATAAAAGTGTCTACATTTGGAAGCCTCAAGACAACACAAAACGCTTAAAATGGAAAGTTATTCATTTTTCTGCCAACATTTTATATATATACTATTGTCATTCTTTTGTATAACATGAACAAATACTTGTGAGTACAATGCTTACATTTAAATTATGAAAAATATATTAAACCAGCTAAACTGTAAAAATACCTAAGCCACCAAGAAATCTCCAGATGGAATTATTTAAGATGGTATCAAAATCTGAGGTGTGTTCACACTTATTTGCATTAATGAAAGGCACCTCAGCAACTCATAGTGGTAAATTAATTTAGTAATACAGCATGAAAGACTATTATTTGAATTTTGAGTAAAGTTGAAAGAAGATTTAAGATAAAAGAACTGCTATTGGAACTGCCTTCTCAAATTTTATGGCCGAATTCAGAACTGAAGTAGTTGGCTTTGCTCTCCATGCGGAGTGATGAGCTTCCTTAAGGACTTGGATGAGAGAGTCTTTGAGACACTGTGTAACGTACAGCTCCCACAGTGTGGACCCTACAGAGCCATTTTTCCTCCTTTAACTCCCCTTACTTTTCCTGCCTTAGAAAAGTTGCATTAACACAGATCTGCCCTGTGGCTGAAGGAGGGCATGTCAGAACTGCTGTTTCTTTTGCTTCAGTTCTTCAGCAGGGGGAAAAAAAAAAAGGGAAGAAGTTGCTGAGCTATTTTGATTTCAAAATGCTGATGCTGTATTTGGTGAAAGAGAAGGTCCATCCAGGGAACTTAGCCGGTAGAAAATGAGAATTTTGAGGATTTGAGCTACTATCCCTTTGGTTTAACCACAGTGTCCTGCATAGGATACACAGTAGACATGATCCATTCAGGGTGCCTGAGTTCAGAGGAGTGTAAGGATAAGTAAACTTCTGGCTCCGTGAGGCATTTTGGCACCACTTAATATCAAAATATTTCTTGGTTTAGACAGTTCCTTGTGACTAAAAAAGTATTTGCTGTAAATGTTGAGGGGAGAAGAGAATAAATTAAGCTTTCAAGGCATAAAATTCTTGTTTGTAAATAATTCTTTAATTATCATCTCAATGGGTACCAAAAAGTCCAAAACTTCCTGGTTTTTTTTCCTGTTTTCTCACAGGACAAGTACTGGATTCTACAAAAACATCGTCAAAGTTCAGAAGCATGTTACATTTAACCAAGTGAAAGGAATCTTTGGCTTTACAGACAGTGATTGCATTGGTAGGAAATAATATGAGTTACCAGAAGTGGTGCTTACTTTCACTTTCTATGACATTCTTAAAATAATAATTTAAAGAGATCAGTATCTGCCTCTCATGAAACGGATAGAAATAACAATAAGACCTTGGCTGATTTTGAAAGATTGCTATTGTGGTTCCTTCAATAGAAAACACTACAGTGAAATTTATAGTATGATATCTACCTTTTTGGCCTTAGCAAGAGCAAAGTACAAAACACCATGTGTTGTCTACAATACCAAGCACCACATCAAGTGGCCAGTATATAGAACTATTCCTTTTCTTTTCTTTATTTTTTTCTTTTAATAGTGATTGCAGCTGTAATCAAGTATACCTCTTAGAAATTTCTATGGCAAATTTATATAGAAACTTTTCAGAATAAATCATATTAATACATGCATATACATATATGAAAAAATTAAGAAGTGCTCAAAAGCCTATTTATCAAGGTACTGGGTAACTGTCTTCTATTTACTTTACTGGGATTGCAGGTTTCTGTCACATTGGCCAAAAAAGATTCTGTGTCAAAGGTGATATTAAAACCTTGGTGTTTCTGAAAACTAACAGCATTCTTTGACCGGTAATTGGGCTGTACAACCTTCACTGTAGGCAAAGATCAGATGCCTACTTCTGTCTTAATAGTGCACCAGTAACAGTTGGTATTGTTATTTATAATGATTTCATTCACATTTGGGAAAATTTACTTTCTGTTCTGAGACAATTTTGACCAGGGAAGCAGGTTGGTCACTCTGTGAATAAGCACTGCATGAAGAAGAAAACCAGGCACATCTGAGATGCTGCACAAGTACATATAGCAATGATTATAAGGAGTTCTGTAGTCATTCTCTCACAAAGAGAGAAAATGAGTAGCTCAGACTGATAATATGGTCAGTTGCATTTCTGAGAAGGGTAGATAATTCAGTGATGAAAAGTGTGCACTGATGAACCTTTCTGGAACCTTTGTGATCACAACCTGCCTGTTTTCATGAGTTTCCATGTTAGCTGAAGGTTTCTTGACATCCCAGAAGGTAAAAATGAAAAAGTTTCCTCATATTAAGGTGACAGTGTTTGTTAAAGTTGAAGACCAACATATATTTGAATGATTCACATGTGCATTTTACGTATTTTAAGTTCTCTCTAATTATCATTGCTTATATTGGCTTCTCAGCTTTTCCAAACCTCTTGTTTCCTAGGAAAGATCAGCTTTCCTGCTATTCAGGCTGCACCATCCTTCAGTTCATCATTCCCACAGATCTTCAATGGCAAGGAGAACATTCAGTGTCTTATCCCATGTGCTATTGATCAGGTAAGAAAATCATGTTACTTAGTTTGGGTTTCATGGCTTTGTTTCTGTAGTGTACCTTTCGAGCTTCATGGTGGTATATTGAAACATCTGTAAAACATTCCTGCAAGCACCTTTCTGGGGCAGGAGCTGGAAGAGTTGTGCTGTGTCCTAACAAAGGTGAAGGCTTAACTCAACTATGATGTACTCATGCTTTACTTTTCTTGCCAGTCTTGGATCTGTCTTGATCTCAACCCAGTTCAGGGTGAGCTGACATTTCTGAAAGCAAAGACAGCAAAATTTATGTAGAAGTACATTGACATGGGGGTAGAAAGAAACTTTTGGTATAGTAACTAGGACAAGATGTAAGGAGCTTAACTTGCACACTTAACACAAGGGATTTACATTGAATCATAGGGAAAAAGCTTCTATCAGTAAGAATAAAAAAGCAGTGAAATAGTTTGCCAGAAAAGCTGCAGAACCAATTCAGATCTATATGGAGAGGATGTAAGAATATTGGCTACAAATGCATCATTACTTTACAGAAGTATTATTTCTAGGAATCAAATTCTGCACTGTCTGAATCTAGCTATTTTAGTTACAGGGACAGTCACTGGTAGGTGGTGTAATTACATTGATCAGCCACAATATTATGTATTTCTGTTACTGCACCTGGTTTAAGATCATCAGCACACCACTGCCAGCTTGATCATGGTTTTCATTCAGATTCTGTGCTGATTGCTAAATGCTTTGGGAGCAACCTTGCATCTTAGTCTGCATCCATCCCCAGGTTACTAAACATAGTTTTCACAATTATCTGAATTGATGTACCCATTAATTTGAGGGGGTTGGAGTGTACAGCAAGACTCTGGAAATGCAAAAAAAAAACCCAAGAGTTTTGTTTGTTTGTTCTTCTGGATGAACTGAAATGGAAATAGGTTCTGGAATGTTTTGTGGGGTTTTGGGTGGGGGTCTTTTGTGGGTTTGTTGTTTGGGGTTTCTTTAAACCACCTGTTAAGGGACAGAAGTACTAATCAGCTTTTAAATCACATTTTTCAATTCTGTGCTTTTATTGATGGTTGTCATAGGATCCTTATTTTAGAATGACACGAGATGTAGCACCTAGAATTGGACAGCCTAAACCAGCCTTACTGCACTCAGTCTTCTTCCCAGCCCTGCAAGGAGCACAGACAAAAATGAGTGCTAGTGACCCAAACTCCTCCATCTTCCTCACTGATACACCCAAGCAAATCAAGACAAAGGTAAGGACCTGCAAAACTTGAGAGCACAAAGCTTTTTAACAGAGTGGTGGTCCTCACAGTTACAATGGCATTTAAGTTTTCTTTGAACATATCTGCATCCGTTTTCCTATACATTTCATTGCAAAGCATCTTCAGGAATTGACTAAGTTATGCAAATTTATCTAGACTATCAAATACAGTCTTTTGCCTTGCCAACAAATCTAACAGTAGAAACATTAGCTAGAATAATGTACAAAACATGATGTTTGGTTATCTGATACCTGCAGAGCAGTGGTGTAAGAATAAGAGCTGTGGAGGATCATGCTCTAAAAATAAATACTATATTGCCATATTTTTGAAATCTGACAGTCCATGATGTAAATCAGAGCAGCAGCTCTTTCTCTGGACTGCCTCTCCATGCTGGGAGCACCGAGTGTTACACAGTGGCAGTTATAACACAGGTCAGACTTCTCCTGCTGCTTGGGCATCTGCTCCTGCCATGCACTCCTCCCTCCAATAAACAAATACATATGCTGTTGAATTTTACAAGGTGTGTTTTCTCCTATCAGAGTATGTTCCTAGTACCCCTTGTAGCTCAGAGGAAGATCCCACTTACCCAGAGTCAGGGGATTCAGTTTGGCAAAAGTTCACCTGTGTTATGGTATTAAAAAAAAATTAAAATCGGTTTTTGGAAAAGGATTTATAGGCACAATAACCAGCCATGAAATAACTGTCTGTCAAAGCAAGAAAAAAGACATATGTTGTTTCTGCTGGGTGGGCTTGGATTGATTCTCTAAAGGTTAACAAACCCATGTATAGGTCAGATCCTTCTGCAATAATCACGTAATGATTCATTATCTTGTGTAAAAACTGATTAAATAGTACTGCTTTGAAGAAATTTAATTCTTCATGTGTTGGGATTATAGTAATTCCAGTTTATTTGCACAGATACATAGTTGCTTTATTTTTAAAAAGCCTGTAATTTCAGAATAGAGGATAAATGGTTAATGGTAATGTTGGTAATATTCTATTGTTTTCTGGCAATAATCTTTGCAGTTGGTAATCTGAAAAGATATCTGAGATTCTGTAAGTCCTATTTCTGCTGTCTTTGAACTAATTGGGAAAAAAACCCAATTCTAGCTATTTGAAATATAAAATGTGTAAAGAGAAAAATCTGAACATGTCAAGAACTGAGTAATGGAGGACAAACTGAGATTTAGTTCAGCTTCAGAAGCTCATCGGAAAGAGCAGTCTTTTTGGAAATGCAACTTGAGTGAAAGACCCAAAATTATTAGAGTAAATAAATAAAAGATTAGAGTAGGACAGGTGGCTTCTGGTGATGGATGAATGTTAAAAAGAGAGTGCCGCCGCTGCACAAAATAAAACACTGCTTACAGCATTTTTTGGATCATCAGGACATTGCTAAGTAATGAGGCTCAAAGCTTAGAGGTAACAGAAGATGAAAAATTATTAAATACTGGGAAAGTCTCAGAAGCTTCTGCGAAATCTAAGGAGATGAATGGCAGCATTATAATAAACTCTTCTTATTTCACCTATCAGCACCAAATTACAGCTCAATTATTTGCCTGTATTCCTAGGACTGTTACTTAGATTCTCAGTCTGTACAGATTCAGGGAAAAGATCAGTACAGATAAATCAGTGGAACCCTCAGTCAACAAGTATATGTAAATATGTAATATTTACAGAATATGTAAAAAATTATATAGGAACAATTTTGTATAAAACAGTAATGTGTCTTCACTGGGCATATTGTATTTAATCCCTCTCACCTTAGTAATATAAGAATAGATGTAATGTGACAGATGGCAGCTTATTTTCTTAAGATATTCATCAGTGAGTTATTTGTGCATGTAATTTGTTGCTACAGGACATTATCTGTACCATGGTGGTTAGAAAGATTCAAAAAAGCACTAGAGAGTCATGCAGATGAAAGGAATGTTGAGAAGTTGTAAGTAGATAAGTTTCTAGGTAGCAGAACTAATATTTTCTTTTTTTAAATCTACTTCATATGCATGTGTGTCTCTTGGCTGGTTGATGATACCTGAAAAGATAGAAGAGCCAAATGACAGCTCACCTTATGGTTGGGAAATACTTTTTTCTTCTTCCTGGCAATTTATTTTCTTTAAATTTTTAGGAAGATTAGCATCTTCTGAGAATTCTGCTCATCTATAAATTCTTCAAATTGGCTGGTGGTTTCTGGATTTGCTATGAATGGCATTAGTAGTCAGATCTATTCAGCAATGGAGTTCATCTCCCCCTTGAGAAGAAGGGGGCAGTCAGCAAGTATTCCATTTTCAGACTGAACACGTGGGCATTTGTCCCAGTATTAGCCACTATAGCCAGGGCTCTGTAATCTTTAATTTGCTTTCTCTTCTTTTTCTTTTCCCTGAAATTAGGAGGAGACCAGCTTCTGTCTGGGATTTCTTCAGAAATTCTCCATGCCTCCTTAACCTCGTACTAGATTAATTTCTTGATGATGTGAATATCTTACTGTTTTCTTACATAAAATTCTTTTCCTGAAAGCACAAGTTGTATCCAACAGGCAACAGCTTTTGAAAAACAGGCTTAAAATCTTTTTGACTGAATCTTGGGTGAATTCTTTTTTGGTTATGAAGTGTGAGGAGTATCTATATATCAGTTTTTCCCTGCTGGCTTCTAATGACCTCCCTGCTTCAGTCCTGAGGCTGTATATTAATTTGCCCTGCTCACCCTCCAGCTAGTCCTTAGTATAGAATTTGGAGGATCATGATACATATCTGTTTACAACATAGTAATCCAGAATTTAGTAGAAATCATATCATAAAATCATTATGTTGTTTCAGATTAACAAGCATGCCTTCTCAGGGGGCAGAGATACTATTGAAGAGCATAGGAAGTACGGAGGTAACTGTGATGTCGATGTATCTTTTATGTACCTGACTTTCTTCCTAGAAGATGACGATAGGCTTGAACAACTGAAACAGGTAAGTAGCCAAGTTGAGGATAATATTATTCTTTCCTTATTATGAGGACAAAGCTGTAACTATCTCCTTCTGTGACCCTTCTTCAGGAAGGTGATTGTGGTGTTATTCTTGCACTCTCCGTGCCTTACAAGTTTAAATATTAAGACCTCTGTTTGTTTGCAAGGTTCTTCTTTTTCACAGGGGAATCTAGCTCTTCTTTTTTAAAAAAAAAAAAATAAAACTCACCTGGTATTTTCATAAGGATCTCTGACACTGTGTAGGACAATATCTCACTTACTTTTCAAATAAGGCCACCTTAGTTTTAATTGTATAATACACTCTGCCTGTTCCTTATGTGCAGGGTATATAAATATTCTCCAGATTACAAAGGCTCACGTCTAAAGCTTGCTGGGGTGTTTTTGTTTTTAATTATCACAAAAAAAAGTAACTATAGTGAATTGATTCACTGGTCACAAGCAAAAGCTGATTCATCTTGTTGCCTTTTCCTTTAACCTGTCTGAGAGGCTTCTGTCCCCAGGGGTGGCAGCAAGACATTTCACTTCTCTATGATCATCACCAGTACTAGGCAGCATGCATTCTCTGGAAGGCCGTGTCTGTAGTTGATAGTACTCAGGTCACATCGCTTGATCAGCTTTCTCCTACTGGGAACAGCTGCAAGAAAGTCAGAAGCAAGAGTTTCCTCTCCAACCTTCTGCTCTCTCACACAAGAGCAGGGTTGGATAACTACTAATCCCCACGCAAACTGTTGTAAATTCCTCATGGAAATCTGGAGCACATTTGACATACTAAGCAGTTTTCCATTAGTCTCCAGCCACTGCAACAAACATCAGCACTCTAGACCACATCCTAGACCACAGCCAGGAGCTTGCTACAGTGCTGCCTTAGAACCAGGTTGGAGAACATGACATCACTGCTTAGAGCAGCGTTAGTGGAACTGTTTCAGTTATTGTGCCAGAGGGAGAACCGTTCAGTTGTTGTTTCTCAGAGAAAGTGATAGCAGTGTTTTTATTTTTAAAAATCCCAAAGAAACAAACTCCCCTAAACCCACTACTGAAATGACAGTGACTCAGTTGCTTTGCTCTTTCTGAGTAAGGTGCTGTTGCACCTTGAATTGGTTTTATGAACGACTTGATGACCGGGGAGGTAAGATTATCATGGTTATTGCTGTTTCACGTCACAGTTGAATGGCCCAGCCATGGTTTCTAACCTGTGCTTCTTGCTAAAGCATTGTCAGTATCAGAGCAAATGAACAGATTACAGACTGTGAATCTGACCACTAGTGTGAACATACAGCCTGAGCATCTTTGCTATAAAAAGATTACTTGAATGACATTTAATTTCTTACCCAAATGCAATGAGAGAAAAAAATGATAATGTGTACCTCTTATGGCAGGAAACAGTTTAGGATGACTGATGATTTGATCTGGGATTCTGGGGAGAAAAATACACAGTTTCCTGCCAATGATTACAGGATTTCCCAGTTAAATTCTTGCAAAGGTAGCTTATTCAGTCCATATAACGTCACATGTGAAATGAAAGCTGCCCTAATCTTTTCTAAGGCAACAGGCAATTCTGCAAGTTATCTTTTCAGAATGATACCACATGATCTTCTGAGGCACGTGCTTATTTTTAAGACACCCCAAATCTGTATTTGCTAGGGCCAGGCTTTTAAAGAAATGCTTGTCACTGAGTCCTTTTCCATACAGCACCATATTTAGCAATCAACACTTTCTTGACAGGCATACACAAGTGGGGAACTGCTAACGGGGGAGCTGAAGAAGGTTCTTATTGAAACATTGCAGCCCTTGATAGCAGCACATCAAGAGAGAAGGAAACAGGTCACAGATGAAATGGTGAAGCAGTTCATGACTCCACGGAAGCTAGCTTTTGAATTTTGAAGAAATGCATATGTAACTTTCCACTTGATAAACCAAAATGGAGTAATTGTTGTCTTCTGTTGCGTGTCATCACTCCCTAGTTATGTACAGCCTGCAATCAGTGCTTTATAAATACTGCCCTTAAGTGAATTACAATGAATGTCAGAGTACAGGAGAAGCTTAAAATAGGACTCATATCTATTTAAAATCAGAATATACAAGACAGAATTGCCCAATCTTGCAGAAAAGCACGTCTGTCAGCACAACACTGTATTGTATTGTATTTCATGTTGAAAATATAAATAACTAAAACTTCCCTTTTGATGATAAAGCCTAACTTGTAAATTGTTTTAGATATGTTGATAAGAGGTTGTATCTCAAATAAATAACTAGTAGCTCCATTTCCTTTGATCCTCTGTACCTTGGTTTACTAGGCTGCATGTCCTTTCGGGCTAGTGGGAACAGGCTGCACACAAAAAAATGGTGTGTATCACAAAGTACATTACACAGTGGCTTAGGCCTGGGATCAGTACAGAAAGAATGGAGGTCTGTGAGCTGAACATGGGAGAAAGAGTATCAGGTTGGTTTTGCTATCCTCTTCCTCTTCGACCTAGGGCAAGTCACTGAAATCTTCCTGTACTTTTGTTTCTGCCACTCCTTATCTGGTCTGACTGCTTCTGGAGGGAGGAGGTTATCACAAGGTTGCAAACTTCCTTCATATTCTCAAGCAGAAGATAGTACAGAAATGCAAATTGTAGTTTCTAGTTATAAAAAATACCAAGTGTCATAAAAAATACCAAGTGTTATAAAAAATACTGTGAAAATGAAGTTGCTGCTGGACACAGGGATAAGTCTAGTACTGTCCTGTTTTATTCCCCTGGGTAACTGGAAGTGTTCAAGGCCAGGTTGAACAGGGCCTTGAGCAGCCTGGCCTAGTGAGAGGTGTCCCTGCCCATGGCAGGGGGGTTGGAACTTGATAATCTTTAAGGTCCATTCCAGCCGTAACCATTCTATGAATCTATTATTTGATTAGGGGTATTTTAAGATGTTTTCCAGTGGGAAAATGCACTTTGTTAAAATACATCATGTAGTATTTTAATTATCTTCTTTATTAAAGATCTTAAATGTCTTTACTATAATTTATGGAAGAAAAATCCAATTATTCACTAATTTGTTTTGATAGGTACAGTGTTGAATGCAAACTGGTAGATTTCTCTTGTATTTATATAGAATAGAAAGTCGCTAGCCCCAATGTAGTCTTATGTACATCAAATAAAAATACCTTTGATGTATGGTATTTGCAAACCATTAAGAAATACAAGGAAGGCACTTGAATGAAGTGTGAAAGATTTTAAACGTAAGCAGGTTCTGTGCTGTGGGGTCTAATGGACAACTGTAGCATTCTTTTAATAAAAAGAAGAAACTAAACCCCAAAAAAGCACACTTTTAATTTGACTGGAAATTTTTGAAGTCAGCTGATCACACTTGGGTTGAGGGAGAAGTTTCAAGGGCAGGACTTCTCATTGACTTGGGTAGACCCCGGATCAGCCTGTTAGTACATGAGCCTGTGCTGGGTGGTTTGTGCTGCCTGGAACTGGTGCTGCTGCCTTCCACCACACAGCGTACATGTCCTCAGCAGCACTGACCTTGCATTTCAGAGATGGAAATGCCTTGGTGCCAAGTTGTATATGAAGTGCCCCCATTAGTTTATGTTTGTGCAAGGAACCCATTAAAGACCAAAGTGCAAGGCAGGATTAGTCCCAGCACACAGGTGCTGAAAATAGCCACGCTTAGCTTTTGTCTTTGCAGTTTACGTGGGCTGACATCACTAGTCTAATGCCTTTGGCTTTAATGTAGTAAAGTAAATGTTTACTAGCAACTTGTCTCCTTATAACCCACAGATGTAGTATCCCGGTGCTAACAAGTCTTTAACAATTAGTAGAAAAGCTTTTTCTCTTTTTTTCTTTTTTTAACTGATGGAGTAGTTCTGAGAAAAGAAAAGTAGCTTCTTGAACCCAGTAGTAAACAAACTCTTGGTTACTGTAGACTCTAATAATGACCTTCCTGTTCTTGCAGTCCAAGCTATATGTAAAATAGATGACTTAAATGGACTTCTAAAGGGCTTTTACAAACTCATAATGCAAATTCTTTCTTTAAAGTATTATATGCAGGTCTGTCCTGCAAGATTTGTTTCATTTATTCAGGAAAAGGAAACACGGTGTGGAAGAAACAGTAGTGTGTTCTATTCTAACTAAGCATATGGATTAACTTTGTAACACAGCAATTAAAACCTGGTTTGAAAGTGCTAGAAAGGAAGACAATAGCAAAATGATTTAGTATTTGTTTACTGAGTAAGCACCTTACTGAAGTACTCTGTCGGATTCCTACAGACATGCTTCTGAAATAGTTTCTCAGAGGAGTCTTGGCAAATTCCTAAATCTCTTATAATTGCAATTCATGTCCCAGAGGTATTTAAAAGCAAAGCCACCACAGTCTTCAAAAGTATGTGTGAAACGTCTGAGAATGTTACCAGGCAACGTTCATTACATCTCCCTCAATTTGTTCATATTTTGTTCATCTCTGCAATAAAAATGTAAAGTCTGTATGGAACTTTTTGGATTTTATGCTTTTTTAAAAGAAAATTCTTAATTTATACTTGCTCTATCTTCAACCTCTCTTCCTACCCTTTCAGTCATCTGATGGAGCTGGTCCTTGTTTTGATGGCCAGTGCCTTTCAGGTAGTGAGAGTGCCTTATACCCGCTCTATCTGATCCTGAAGGTAGACTTCAGATGGCTCCCAGAGAAAGCAAGTAAGGGTCAGTTTCCCATAGCATAAGTGGTCGCAAGCAAAACTGGATGTTGAAGTTCCCAGTGTGGCAGAAATAGGGGAAGGTCAGTGTGACCTGTTTACAGTGATGCTTCAGTAGGTTTGACGTAAAGACTGGTGGAAACGTGGTACTCCACGGTTGCTGTTTGCAGAGCTTGACATGGCCTTCAAGAGGCAAGTTGAAATGGTGTCCGGAAGCCTACTTGGATATTTGTAAACACTGTCAGAAAACAGGACCTATCAGCACCATGAAAACATAAAGCAGAACCTGCCTTCTATTGAAATGTTTCTGTTTTTCAAGGCCACTGCCTTTGTTACCGAAAGAGATCTGTACCACAAGCTGCAGGCCCTGTAGCAACGGGAACACATTATCAGCACAACAACTGTGATGTCTTCATTCAGTTAGCTGGCCTTCATCTAGCTAGTTTTTCAGAACAAATAGTTCTGAGATGATCAGAGTAGCTGAAGGTCAAAGGAGTAAGAAAGAATAAGAACATAGAGCAGCCAAGTTCTGAAATGCAAAAGCCAAAACACCCAGCTTGGTGTGTATATAGTGAAATACTTCATATGCACAGTGTGTCATGTCATCAAACACAATGTGGTTCCTGTTTCTGTGCCTGTGTTTACAGCATTTGCACAGTCAATTCCTGTCCCTGCTGGTAGTTTGTAGCAGTGTGAATGAGCTGCGAGTTCTTGCTCTAGGGCAGGTTGTCACCCACACACTGTATATTTTTTTTCCAGTAAAGGCCTGTGAACAGGATGGATTGCAAAGCAGTAGCCTTCCTGAAATAACTGCCTGAAGGTAGAATGTACATGGCATTTGTTCAGGCCACTTGAGAACCTGCTTTTACACAGTGCTGAATGCACTGAGCCTTATGGTTCTCAGCACCTCACGCTGGCTTCCACTGTTCTTCCCACTCATTTTTAAAATTTATCTGTAATTCCTGTTTCTTGGAACCAGCTGTAGTTCAGTTACACCCGCAGGAAAGGACATTTTTAGTCATTGAATGTCTGAGCCTAGTAAGAAAGCTGAGCTACTTTATTTTCAAACCTTGGGCTGACCGTGGATGGCCCTTCTCAGTGATGTCCAAGGATAGGACAAGGGGCAACGGATGCAAGCTGCAGCAGAGGAAGTTCCATGGGAATATAAGGAAGAACTTTTTCACTGTGAGGGTGATGGAGCACTGGGACAGGCTGTCCAGAGAGGCTGTTGAGTCTCCTTCTCTGGAGGCATTCAAAACCCATCTGGACATGTTCCTGTATGACCTAATCTGGATGATCCTGCCCTGGCAGGAGGATTGGACTAGATGATCTTTCAAGGTCCCTTCCAACCTCTAACATTCTTTGATTCTGATGAAGACTGCCTAACACTAAATGGTTGTTTAGTCTGATTGGCAGGCACTTTTTTACTGCCTCTCTTCAGAGGCTGTAATGCCTGAGAACAAGGTTGGCATAAATGAGTTTAATTCCAGAAAACATCCAGGCAGAGCTGGGCTAAATTACCATCCAGCACTCAGTCAAGTGCCTACCTTGTAGAGGTGAGTAGTAGACTCAAGAACCTCATTACAAGGCAGTCCAAATCTTGAGGATGTAATAAATTCTTCTGTTATAAGGACTAACACCAAGATGTTGGGAGTTTGCTGAGACCATAAGCACTTGGAGAGAGGATCTGGGTCTTTCATGTCAGTCCCCTTTAAAGTGACATACTCCGCACCTCTCTGGTCTTTGATCCCAGCTCTTGGATCAACTGCAAGAGCTGGATAGACTCTTGAGAGAAGAAATATGATGGTGGTGTGATAGCATGGCTATGAACGTGTTTTAAAAGCCAGTTGAAGGCTTAGGTTTCTGGAGCTTTTTACCTCTCACTCTCAGGAGTGGAAGAGGCCTCCATTGTTCTTTTCTAGTAGCACATAACATTTTTAAACATCTTTTAGTACAAAAATCCTTTTTAATATGTCCAGAGTAGCTGACAAGTTCTGTCTGCTGTAAAGTTATTGTCAGTGTAGTCAAGGCCATGCTATAAACTGGTAAAAGTGGCTGTGGACCAGAAGGGCATCAACCCTAAGTACGAGAACTCCTTTGAAATTAGCCATCCTTTTTCCCTCCGAAATCCACACTCAACAGAATTTGCCAGGACATGGATCCAGACTGCTCAAGATATCATCCTCCAGGGATTAAAATGGAGATAGAAAACGTTGATGCTTCTCTTGAGAAGGTATGAGCACATTAAATTATTCCTGGGTTTAGGAACTTTCCTTCTGAAGTAGCAATGTGGGTGGTGGTGTATTTTTAACTGACACACTGATGAAACTTCATACCTTTGTGAAAAAGAGTTGTTAAGGAAGTGAGAAATTCTATTCAAATGTACCACTGACAAGAGAAACCCATTTGGCTGCTCAGCATTGCAGTTAAAAGTGAGGAGAGTAGTAAATCTTAATTACACCCTTCAACTTGCCTAAACCCCCCAGTGCACAGATTTCACAGCAGCCTTTCCTGAGAGGCCAGGAGGGTTTGCATCTATTCCTACCCTCCTGCCAGGGTGAGAACAGGTTGCCTCCAAAGCTGGGCCAAGCTCCGGAAAGCGGCGGTGCCGTCAGTCCGTGGGACAGGGCTGATGCTGGAGGGCTCAGGGTTGCACAGGGAGAAAAATCAGGTGGCTTACGGGAACCCATGTCTGGTTTCACTTTCAGTGAGGCTGGTAGAGGCATTGTGTAAACAGACCGTGCCTGCTGGTCATTAAAGGGCCACAGGAAACACAAGGAGACTCCTATTGCAGCTGCCAAGGGAATATAATTGTAGAGTTCTTTGGGAAAATTATAGCCCAGGAGGAGAAGGTGCTGCCTGAAGCACAAACAGGGCAAGTTACTTAGTGGCTGCAATACAGGCACTGCATGTAAAGAGCACACACGTGGTGATTGAGTAACATTTAATGCTAACTCCCCCCAGCTCTTGCCTTCGCTGTGAAGATCATTTTCTGTGCCAGTAGGAAACGAAGTAAAACCTCTGCCAAAATCTCTGATCAGACTAGCAGCTTTTTAGAACATAAATATTTGCAAATGTTTCAAGGGCCTAAGCGGCGGCTACAGCCTAAATACATTAATGGGATAAAAGGGAGGTTTTATGTAAGTCCATGGCTCCCTGATGAGTTTGTAATCTTATAAGAATAAAACAAAGCCATGAGTCTTCTGACTTTGTGCTGAAACGTCCATGCTTCTTATGCTGTCCATCAAAGGAGACAAGGTTTGGCAGCTGTTTGTAGATGCTATGTTACAGAAAAACAGACTACTCAAAGCACACCTCTGAACAGGGGCTCAAGCTATTTTTCATTTGTATAATGATCTGTAAATCTTAGTACAGCTTCATAGGTTACAAACACCACCATATTCACAGGGAAGGCACGAATGCAGTTCAAACCCAGTCCTTTGAAAAGCACTTTGGCACCCTCCTTCCTCACACTTTCTCTAGCACAGTGGACGAGGCCTTTGTACTTGTGCTGGTCCGATTCATCTGTTTGCATCCGTGATTTGATGACATCCATGGGAGTGGCTAATCCCCAGGCCAGGACTCCAGCAAAACCACCAGAAAGCAGCACAACCAGGAAACCTGCAGGAGTGAAGCAGTTAACTAAAGCCTCGTGCTCACACAGCTACAGGCATCTCAGATTTGTTGACAAACTTGGTTAACTTTCACGTTTCTCAGCAGCTGTTCTGTCCAGCTCTTGTGAGTTTTCAGTGATCTCACACAAACCGAGCAGCCTCTCCATTTCACAGCGTGCTCATTTTTGCTTACATCCTATTGGCCATCTATTTCAACCCCACGTGAACTAGACATGGTGCAACCTGAGAGCACAAACACCTTCTTCAGCTGGGCCTGCTTATTTTTATAATTCTCAGGAAGTTGCTCTTTGCTGAATGTCACCTATTTGATCTTTTCTCAAAGCGGATAGTTGTTTTTTGGAGTCAGATCACAACCAAGAAACTTAAGCATCCTTACATTCTGTACCTGGACTTTTATTTTCAAGCTCTGGGCTGACCCTGATCTCATCATGGCTGAGCCATGATGGCTCCTGGGAGGTTTGTCTATGTTTCATTTCTAGTTATATATACTATTGCTGCATTAAAAGGATTTCATACCCATATTAGATACCGAAGTATGCCATAAACACCCCTCCCACCAGGAGAGGAGTACTTGCTGAGGGACGAGGTCATGCCAGCAAAGCCCTCTCATGTAAGGTGCTGGCACCTATGCCAGGAGGGCACGAATGACCCCGTGATGCCAGAAAGCAAACACACAGCAACCCTGCGCGAGGACCGGATCCAGGTGAGGTTTTATAGGTACTGGGTGATGTTTGCTGAGAGCCTGATTTCCCTTGTAGCCTGGTACTAAATAAGTCGACTTTGCAGGTAATCCATATGCTGTCTGATACCCACCTGGTTTATTTTTCCCAGCTGGCGTGAGCCAGTCACACAGAGCAGAATAGGTCAGGAAATATATTGCAGAAGATGCACAATCCCTGCAGAGTAATGCAGAGCAGCCCTTGTAGAGACCCCCAAAACCTTCTTTCTTTGCAACCACCTTCAGACAGTGCAGAGATCCTCGGTACTTTGGCTTGGAAACAGGCTGGAGTGATGTGACGGAAGGGTGTGGGTTCTTCTGAGTCTGCATGCGAACTTTAGCCACTTCACTAGGGGTCATCAGCACAACCTGTGACATCAGAGGGTGGTATTTTAACCCTTCTCATTTAAATGGAGCTTTTATCCCCACTCCTGCAAATTCCTTGTCTCCCACCTTTTCAGGCAATGATTTTGCCTGAAGCTGGCAAGTTACAGCCCCCTCCCCTCACTGCACTAGATCTCACCCAGCAGCAGAACACACAAGAGCTGCACTGGCAGAGTGGAAGCTGAGGCAGAAATCACCAGGGGATGTTAAATACCTGTAACAATTTAGGTATAGAAAGAGGGTGTACTCAGCTATAGCATAGCAGACATCGAGTTTCTTGTTTGGACCTGTATTTGGAACCAGGGCCACAAAGACTTTAAAAAATTAACCTGTGTTAAGTAGAGTCATTGCCTGCTAGGAAACACCTAGAAATCCGGCCATCTGGACTGCTCTGTAAGAGGATTGCCTGCTATGAGGCACGTGTTTCTGCCCAGCACACCACTGGGCTGCGGGGGTGAGCTCTGCCACGTTCACAGCATCTGCAGGCTCTCCTAGAAATCCATCTCCTTAAGGGAAAGCGCTCTGGGATTCAGTCTCCCCTCCCCGTCCTGGGATCACGCACATTTGCCAGGCAGCATCACTTGTCAGGTATGACGAGTGGAATCTCGAGTGCTGACACAGCAAAGCTGTGCGCAGCCCATTGCTACAGCAGCCCTGTGCCGGGCTTGTGCAGCCCCTGTCCAAACACCAGCCCCTGCTTAAAATCACAAGTTGTGTCTTTCCTACACAAACACACTGTCAGAGCCACTTGGAAAGCTTGCTGCCCAGGTTGTTTTCCCTCCTTTTTCCACGTTCATGGCCAAGGTCTGTGTCATTCTCCCTGGCATGTTCTCAAGGGATTCGCTGCTCTAAGGCAAAGCCAGCACGAGCTGCCCGGCAGGACATGGCCATGCCGCGGAGCCGACCCACAAGGGGCCAGCATGGACAGAGCGTGGTACGGTGCTTGTTGCAGGCTCGCCTCTGGCCTCCAGCACAGCAAACACTCCCTGCTTTCCCACATTTCAGTGGGCTTTCCCTTTTAGCTGTTTACCTACCCGGACAGCACCGGCAGCACCTCCAGCGAGAGAAACATCCAGCTTGGATGGCTTTGCATCTGCAGCCCCGTATCGCAGCTTGCAGAGTGTGCAGAGGAAGTTTTTGTAGGTGCCAAACGAAACAGAAGAAATCACTGATACTGTGAGGACTGACGCAGATACACCTTTGTAAAATCCCCAGACCTAGTTGGGAGCAGAGGAAAAACAATGCTTTCTGTAAGCAAATGGCGTGGGGAGCACCTGCCCCAAAACACTGCTCATGCACTGCTGAGCCAATGTTTAGTTCCATCTTATGACTCAGCAGCAAAGCAAAGCTTCATCCAGACCCTCCTCCCCACAAATGCTCGCAGGTGACTGCTGCCTGTCCTCCCCAGACTGACAGAGGCAGCTCTGCCCCTCTGAAATGACACATCCATACTGGCATCAGCCCTTCCAACCAGAGGTACCTACTTTTTCTGTCCTGTACGTCTCCTTAATGCAGTGCCAGATCCCACGGTAATGCCTCTCAGTCTGAATTCTCACCTAGGAACACAGGGGCCGCTTTGAAATGCAGGCATCAGATTAAAATATATTGCAGGTGCCACAGCAGCAAACTAGCTTGTTAGCCACAAAATAGCATCCCCCCAAAATTTTACTTGCTGTTTGAGGTTTTTTTAAAGAAAACCACACACCAAAGTAAAGTGAATTATGTTGAATTTAACAAGGGTGAAATCATTGTGATGGGAATAACAGGGGAATAAAAAAGCAAAAGGGCCCCTTTGCTTTCAGTTTGTAGGAAAGAAATAAAATTCCAACCTGTACCTTCACTGTGTCCAGCGGATAACCCACTGCTGTGCTCAGACCACCTGAAACAGAGAGTGTATTGGAGATGGTTAACAGCACACATCGCAACAGACCATTTCCCCCCTCTTGGCAAGTCATTAGAGGAACAGCAGAAAAATGCAGCACTCTGCCCTGCTTGGCACCAACCTCTCTTGAGCACCAGAGACAACGTTTGAGCCAAGAATGACAGAGCAAAATGTGCTGATTTCTCTGTGTGACTGAGGCATGCTCAGAGGAGGAATCTGAGTGTCATGTGAAATTCATCAGGAGGAATAACACCATGGTACAAACTGGGATTATGTGGAACACTGAGAGCACTGCCGCAGGAAGGCTGGAGGGATGACTTGCATGGCATCGGACTGGTTTTGTTCCCCCTCTCAGCTTAGGCAGCAAAGCATGTTTGGTCTGTGGCCAAGCACCTTCATGTGAGGTGCAGAACATCCCCACTCTCACCAAAGGGTCTCTGGAGCAATTTACGTTCTCCATGGTCAGCTTGGAAATATTAAGGAATAAAAGCAGCATTCACAAGGACATCTATAAAGGAAGGGTGGTCCTTACAGGTTCTCAGCAATCTGTGCTGAAGAGAGGAGAGGTAGTCCTGCTGCCTCCTGCACACCAGGGACGGGGCATGTCCTGGCTGAATCTTGCAAAGCATATCTAGAGCCCTGGGAGAGGAATACATGGGGCATTAGGGCTCACTAGTGCTGGACTGAGCCTCCTACATGCACACAAGACTGCTGCAAAGCACAGCAAGGAACAAAAGCAAAGGTTGGTTGTGTGGAGCCCTGGCAGGCTGGTGTGAGACTGGGATGCAGCACAACTGTTGTTGCTGGTCTGAGGTGAGACCACTCTCCCTCCTCCCTCAGAGCTCAGCAGGATTAAAGAGCAGCAAGGGATTAGCACCAGGCATACGCAAAACCAGCATTGCTCACCAGCACACCCTGCACACCAGCTGACTGCAACCCCCTGCCTGCAGTGACGGCATGTCCAGTGTGCTGAGGGGGGTTTGTCAAACCTCTATCAACACCCAGGCTCATTTTGAGACTTTAAAATAGCCACGGGAGTTGGAACTGCATTAATCCTATGAGACAAAGTTACTGCCTTAATAGCACATAAGGAGAGCAAAAGAGCTCCAGTGTGGGCTTCTCTTGGTCACAGGAACTAATAGATCACCCGCTCTCCCTGTCCCTACCTCCCTGCATTTCTCAAGTCTAATCTAAATGTGTCTGTTGGCAGATAAAAGAGATGATAAAAGGGGTGACCAGCTAACTTCCTCCCAGAGCATCAATTGCCAGGTCATCTGAGAGGAAATCAGGCTGGGGGACAATGGAGCTGCATCCGTGTGAGTTATTTAGAGATCGAGGTCATAAAAGTGCTCAATTAGTCCTTCAGGAACCAGGCGGTCACAGGTAACAGCAGCGTTTGTCTGGTGGCTCATTAGTTGGACACTGCCTCTCATTGAGTGCTTCTTTAAAAAAAAATAACATATATATATATATATATATATATATATATATACCTAAAATGTATTAGTCACTGTGGGCATTT
This sequence comes from Porphyrio hochstetteri, assembly GCA_020800305.1. Taxonomy (NCBI): domain Eukaryota; kingdom Metazoa; phylum Chordata; class Aves; order Gruiformes; family Rallidae; genus Porphyrio; species Porphyrio hochstetteri. The sequence goes on along the minus strand of CM036908.1, from coordinate 58,304,529 downwards.
CACTAGGCACATTCACCTGTGGTTAAATGGGTGTTTGGGACCTCTGGAAAGCTCTACTACCTTTTGGATAAATGCAGCAGCTGCTGGTGCAAGTCACCAGCAGACACTTCTGAGGCGTGTTACTCAGAAGAAACAGCCAACAGCATCTTGCTTGAAGAAAAATGGTTTGTTCTACAAGAATCTCCATCATTTTTTCCACCAGATAATAGCAATGAAGATGAAAAATGGGCCAAGAAACCACCTTCTGTATTTCAAAATCAAAATGAGATCAGGCTGGAAGAGAGACAGTGATGGGGGGATACACAGTAGTAGTACAGCTCGAAGGAGCAATGCCTCTGGTCCAAGCAGAGTGACAACGCACAAAGTCACTTGGGGCCATCCACACTGTCCCAGATTCCCAGCCATCGGCAGACTGCAAACACAGACCCCGCCAGCCAGGGTAGAGGAGCACATAAGTCAATGTCAGTATGACAGTGTTGACCTCAGATCGGCAGTCCCCTGGCCAAAGAACCCCATCCCAGCCAGGAGGATTTGGCATCACATTAATTTCAGACTTCCTGAATGTTGGAGGCAGCAGATGTAGGCTGACCAGATGCTGGCGACACTGGGGCACCATGTGCCTCATGTATCTAAGCCCCAGCTTGCTTCACTGGCTCTGGAAGGAAGGACCTTTGGCTTGTGCACATCAGGTAGCAAGGCCAATTTGGGTCAGTGTTCACCAAGAAGTGTCCTCCCTTCCAGAAAAATTGTTCTGTTCGCACATTAAGATGCAAAGACAGCAGCAGCATAAACAAAATAAAGCAGGTTTGCCCAAAAACAACCTGTTCCCCATTGCTTCTCAGTCCTAGATGCCAGCAAGGACCAAACACCTCCTCCCAGGAGGACACCAAAGGACTACTTTTCTGACTGCTCCCACCAAAGTGGAGATGTGATCCCCAAACTCCTATCAACCACAGTCAGCTATGAACTGTGCTCCTTAAGAGTCAAAGCACTCAGAGCAGTTAAGTCGTCAGAGCTGAAGAGCTCAGCCAAGTTATGCAATATAAATAGCCTGGGACAAAGATAGCCTGCCCCACACATGCCCTGTGTGCACGGGAGGAACGAACAAGGCCAGCAATGGGCAGCACGCATACTGGAGGGGCATCCTGTGGGACTCCCACTGAATAACACTCACTGCCTGTGGTGAAGATAAATGGCAAAATCAAGTGAATTGTCTTCTTTGGGTTGTGGTGAGCTATTTTTTTATGCCTACTTTATCTGCGCTATGTTCTCAGATACTGAGCAGAGGTTGCAGCTTTCCCCACACACATACTGCAGACGCCAAACCGGATTGCTCACAGTCTCTTCAGGCCACTTCAACTGGGCAATTCAGATAAGGAGGGATTCTGGCAGGGTGGCCACTGCAATGGCAATTAGCAGAGAGCAAGCAGCAGCCATACGGAGCCCACTGGGCTGCAACAGCTCCAAGCTGCTGGCAAGCGTCTGGCTGAGAGACTCAAGGAGAAACAGAGATCACGGTACATATGCTGGATGAGTAGACAGCAAGTTCCAAAAGACCTTTGTTTTGTGACAAGTTGGGAACATAAGAAGTGCTCTGTATCCTAAACAAGCTGAACTTCATCCAGACATGACCCTGGCAGTGGCCAGCAGGAGCTGCTTTAGCTGTAAGGACAGAGACACGGCATGTTCCCTCATAGGTGGACTATTTATCTACTGTTTATTTTATCTACTATCTATTTTATCAAGGTCACAAGAATGGAATTTTCTAAACAGAACCTCTGTTATTGTCTGTGTTGCCTTTTGAATTGTTTGATGCACTTCAGCTATTCTTTCAGCCTCCTTAGGAACATGAAAACTGCTTCAGCTCAAACACAAGCCATGAAATAAGCTCAACACCAGAAACATCCCAGTTCTCACAGGAAAGTGTCCCACCCCTAGAAGCTGTCCCACGTCGGGGTAGGAACTGTGGCCCTGAAGCCCTGCCCAGGAACCTTGCACAGATCTACATGCAAGCTTCCAGCAGGGAACAGCATGCTGGAAAGCACCCTTGTCTGTCGCTGAAAAGTTGCATTAGCCCTCCAAGGAAAGCCCCAGGTGGGACAGAGTTGACAGGATGGAAAATCTTGCTTTCTGACACCCTGGGGTCAGTGAAGTGCTTTAAAACAGACAAAATAATTTCTGGTCCCAGCTGCATTGTTCCAGGGTGGCCCTGTTTCCAGAGCACCCATGGGAGATGCCTGCTGCACAGCACACGATGCTGGCGCCCAGACAGGAGAGCACCACACAAATCATGGCCTCACGCAGGAGCAGGGGCAGAATGCTGAGGTGAACAGTCACTTTGAAACTGTTTTCAGCTCTCCACATTCCCTTGCAAAAGAACTTTATCCTTAAGTGGCTTGACTACAACCATATCAACAAAAGCAAAGTTGTCCAAGCAACAGATGCAGCCGTCACTGTCCTGCTGAGCTGAGCCCTGACATTAACAGGACAGATCAGAGAAGGTTTGGTGGATCCATCCAGGATGGATGTCCTGTTGACAGCACTACAATCTCCACTGGGTACTTTAAAGTCAGCAAGGAAAGAAGAGGAGAACGATAAGCTGCCATTGGAGGCATTGGTTATAGTCTCCTCTTCCATGAATGGTCCTTTCTGAGTAGGGTCCCCCAGCACCCCAGGAAGGACAACACCCCAGGCACCAGGTGCATCCAGGGCTGGATGTTGCTGAGACACCAAACCTTGACTCACTGGCACATTTTGGGTGATGAACAACAAGGGACTACAGTGTGAAACTCATCATGGTCCTTCCCAGGAAATGCACACCTGCAGCAGGATAACAGAAAGAAACTGCCAAATTTCAGCAGATCTGAAAGTGAGGTCTGATGTGCAGGCTTGGGCTAGGTGTCTCAGCCATCTGGCAGGTTTACCTGGCCTTTCTAGCAGTGGCGACCCCAAGGATCTTGCCTTGGTATTTGATAATCTGCTAAATCTAACAAGACTTCAGAACAGAAATGAGACCAGTGGTAACATTTTGTTGTTTAAAATAAAGATGGGTTTGAGCAGTACATGCTCTAAAAATGGCTAGAATTAATTCCCACTTTTCTCCTTTTGCTTTTTTTTATATATAACTGACCTACTTTCTCACAGATGAAAGTCTGCCGTGTAGCATGCCTGCACTGAAATAATCACCACAGCTGCAAATACATCTTAACCTGAGATAGATGTTCTGCACTGTGAAAAGCCACGTCTCCACACCTCCATTCTCACAAATCGCATCCTCAGCCCCCCAGAGCCACAACCCCGACAGCCTGACAGAACCCCCAGGCACCAGACATGTGAGGTTTTGCTCTCTGGGCATAACTCACCAGGTTGTACCTGCACACAACATACTCCACTTTCTCCCTTCCTATCAGAGTTTTGCCCTGTCCCACTGCAATTCGACTGGAGGAGATTGCATGCCAATGACCTCAGCTGACCAAATTGCAGCCCTGCCTCTCCAGCAGCATTGCGAACCTGCTCTGATTACATTTTCCACTTAATAAAAAAGAATGCACTTTTAACAAGCAGTCCCCATCAAAAGACCCTCAGCTGCACCACTGAGACCTGCCCATTAGTGGCACAAGAAGGAAGCACAGAGATGTGCTTTGGTTAACAAGCACTACTTTATGTATTTACCTCCAATGGCCCCGGCAATGAAATCCATCCAGGCTGAGTCTGCTGCCTTAACCACCCTGCTTAAGCCTTAGGGAGGTAGAAGAAGGGAGGATACCAGTTTGGTCTTCCCAGAGCTCCGCAGGTCCTTCTGAGACGGTGCAATACGCAGTATGAATCACCTTCCTACTGCCTTCTCTTGCCTCTGGGGATTGTGAGCCTTGTGGATACTTGATGAATTTGTACACTGGAGGCACAGACGGGAAGCCTGGAGCTGTTCCAGGAACACAGTGAATAAGTAATCCCGTGAAGCCGTGCAACGCTGCGCCAGAGCCGCTGTTCCCAGTGCCTTTCTGCTTGGAAAAGCACAAGGGGTGGTGCCTTGCGGGGTAGCACTGGCTGTGAAGGGGTCACTCCCCATTGTCCTTGTTAACCCCAGAAGAAAGCCTTGCACACTTGTTTGCCAGAGGACATTCCTTCTGTGTGCTACGGAGATGTGGCACCATTGGCTGTTTGAGAGGCCTCTTCCCCCCATCCCAGCCCACCCTTCCCCATTCTCATGGAGCAGACCTCCTCCCCAGGAAGGAAAATTCCTTGTGGTTTCCTAACCCACAGAGCTGACCCTAAACCTCTACCAGATCCCCACAAGTTAATACCTAATCTATAGCATGTACACATAGTAAAGCCCAGAAATAAATCTGACCATACACATATTCGGACCACAGGGTATTTTTCCCAGCCTCTGGAGGAGCTCTGCTTCACTTCTTGGTCAGTCTCCCAACCCCTTTCCAATATCAGCTCCTTGCTAAATTCAGAGGCAGAGCAGGAATCACTATTACTGCTGCCCGTACTCCTGTGTTTTGTCCTACAGAGGAGATGGGAGAGGGACTTTTGCCAGGAGACTGGTCCAGCATCTAATATTTTCTTCCTAATCTACACCCAGCACAGAGTGGTGATTTCAGCAAGGGAAAGAGAAAAGCAGAGAGACCTGCTGGTCAAAGAATCAAAAGCACTGGAAAATACCATATTGCCTGGTTTTGCACAACAGCCCTGGACTGGAGGGCTGCCACATCTACACGGGAGAGGTTAGGTTTTGCCCAGAGTGAACCTGGAAACCAAAGTCCTGAGGCACTGAAGGACTTGCCAAGTCATGACCTGAATTGTACTTCTCCTGAAGAGGTTTCCTTGGGCCAGAGCCAAGGCACACTGGCAGCAAAGCAAAAAGAAAATTTCACGGCTGCTGCCCCCCAGGTCAGCTTCACAGCGCAGCTGAAGACTTTACTCCCTGGTGCTAAGTCTCCTGCATATTTCAAAAGAACCTATTTCTTGCTGAAGTGCGTATTCTGATGGGCTGATGTATCAGTGCATTTAGCACAGCTCTGTATGTGAGCCCAGAGTTTCTGGGAACTGAAAATTAAAGGATTTTTTGGCAACTTGTTTCCCATAACTTCTTACACATCCTGCCTTGAAAACTTTCTCTGCTAGAGAGAACAGTTTATTGCAGTGTAACATCATGCAAGGACAGCAAAAACTTAAAACCAGAAGTAAAATATTATCTAGAGAGACAGCAATGTAGCCACTAACACACGCTGGGTTATTCAGTAGCCCGCCCTGTACAGCTGGTGACCATACAGGAGTTATTAACGGTTCATCAACAGCCTGTACGTGCCAAGTGAGGGGAAAGGTGGTATTTCCACTTCCAACATCCATTCATGGTCGCTGTCCTTGCAGGCCCTCTCCAGCCACGGGGACAAGGACACATCCCCTGTGGAGGGGCAGTAGGGGCAGCCTGGGAGCCTACAGCCTCCTGGTTCCTGCAGGGACCAGGCGACCTGCTGAGCTGCTCCAGCTCACACCGCAGCAGTCACCAGCACCTTCAGGACCTCTGTGGGGATGCCACCGTTTAACATTGCTTTTCTGGGAGCTGCTTCAAATCTGTTATACTCCCAATAGAAAAGTGTCACCATGCGTTCCCTCCCATCACACGGCTGGGGGTGTTGTATGGGTGGGGATTTTTCTACACGTTGCAAGGACTGATGCAATATCAGCAGCAGAATAGTGTCTGGCTATTGTGCCACACTGGCTGACTAACATCTGAGGGCGAGTAAGTATTTCCCATGATGTGGCACAAGACCAAGCACAATTTCTACCATCTTTGGCTGATGTTCAAGGGGAAGCTTTCTTGTGAAAACTGAGATTGTAGAAAAACAGCCAAAACACAACAAAAAGCCAAACCAAACCCACAAAAAAAAATTCCTTTTGTAACAGAAAATTAATCCTTTTTTTTTTTTAACCTTCATTCACACCAACACTTCTATCAAAAAACCAGTTTGCTTTGCATAGCACAAAGCTGATTCCAGAATTAAAGCATTTTGACAAAATTCTGATAATAGTTTTGGTCATTTTGATGAGGTATACTGGGAGAAGTCATGTTTTCCACATGGCTGAAACTGCTCTGAAACAGGCTGTTCAGAAAGTCAGCCATCTGAAAAAAGAATATATTGGTGCTTGAGACATTTCACCTTGTCCCATGAAGGTGTCTCTGGGGCAGATGGCTCTGGAGGAATGCATGCACACAGACACTTAGGGGACATTTGCCTTGACAGAGGCTTAGCAGGGTAATGTGAGCCCCAAGCAAACACAGTCACTGTCACTGTCATGTCCATCCCTTCTCTACCAGTGTCTGGCCAGGACTTAGAGGCAAATAGCATCCACTGCCGTGCTCATCAGCTGTGCATGACTCAGCCCAGCCCCACGCAAGTGTCGATGTGTTCACACACAATCAAGTATGGAGGAAGATGTAATTCAGTGTGAAGGAAACCCCATCTAAGAAATGAACCCTGTGTTACTGCATTTGCTGTTACTTGCTGGCACAGCCCAAACAGTACAGAACAGCTCCCCACTAAAAAGAGTGCTCCTCAAGGCAGCGATTCAGCATCCCTAGCCAGGGAGACATAGAGTCCTTAAGGAGACATTGTCCTTCACACCTTGATGAAGGAGCTTCATCCTTCATCCCTTCTTCCCCGGGCTTCAGAGATATACCAGTTCTTAGATAGCAGCCTCATTAGAAACACTTAACCAGAATCCAGCCCCATAATGCCACAGGTCAACAGAGACAGCCCAAAATATCCAGCCCAAAGAAACAACATGGTGTCCAGTCTGTAAAGAAATACCACAGTCCACATCCATGCAGGGATGAGCAAAGTGCCTTGTCTCAACCTAGATGGTCTTCTGAAAACACACCCTAAGAAATCTGCCACACAAAATGTAAGCTTTGAGCCTCCACAAGAATAGTACTCTGCTAGAAACAACTCACGAGTCCTTTCCTCCAGTACCAAACTGTTCAAGAGCTCTTTGATCAAAAAGGGTGAGTTTCAAAGGGGATTTTGAGAAAGCAGAGCGTGGAAGGTGCTGTCAGATGATAAGACAGGCCTGACAATATGAAGCAATCTGCACGAACTTATGAAGCCAAGTGACAGAAAAGCGAGGAAGGCCTTAATTTTGTACAGTGTGCGATGGATGAAACCTTCCTTTTGCTTCACAGGAGGCGGCAGCTGTCTGCCCACACTGGCAGAGAGAACTGCTTCCCGGCTAAAGCAGCAGGGGGCTTAGAGGACTAGTACAAGTGTATGGAGCAAAAGGAAAGGCAGGGAGAGGCTTTAGGGAGGTAATCAATGTTAAGTGACATCATTTAGGTGAGACATAAAAGCAGGAACATCCCTTTCCCCACCCTGTCCTTCCACAGCTCACTCCCAGGACATTCCTAACTCCATCCATCCTGCAAAGTGAAAGAGAAGCCTGTCCTTTCTCCTCTGCAACCACCTGTTAGCTCGTCAAGCCAGATTTGCTGAGAAAAATGTTCCTGCCTCATTTCCTGCCATAACAGGCGGCATTTTCTATTCCCCTTGCACTACACAACATCACACTCACATGCATATCCATTAATTCCTGTCCAATATATTTAAGAAAAATCCTTGACTGAAGGGACTGTTCAAACAGCATCACACCACTACGTCACCAGGCTGTTTGGACATTGTGGAACGGGAAGGAGTGACACCAGCAAAGCTGAGCTGGCAGAGCCTGGCGCTTGGCTTGCGTGGTGGTGGGTGGAAAGGGGGGTGGAACCTCCTGGCTCCAACTGTGTTACGGCTTTTCTAGTCAAAACATATCATTGTCCTTTATCTCAGGTACTAATGAAAAACCAATAATTCCAGGGACTCAAATATTCACAGCAGGAATTTCATAGCAAAGCAAACAAAACCTGTAGGGAAACCACTCGGAGCATTGGCCACCGCATTGCTTTTAGCCAGCTGTAAGAGGGCAGTGCTTTCACCACTGGAAAGCCGATACAAGGCTGGAATGTGATATAAGGTGAGAAAGCATTTCCAAGGGAAGGGAAAATACATTTCCTAGGGGGATTAAAGATGATTACAGTAATGTAAGAAGTGACACAGATTTTGTCTGTGGCCTGGGGCAAGTCACTCAATCTCAGAATCACAGGATCACTAGGTTGGAAAACACCTTTGAGATCACAGAGTCCTCTACTAAACCATATCCCTAAGCACCTCATCTGCCCATCTTTTAATAAACCCAGGGTCTGTGACTCAAACACCTCCCTGGGCAGCCTGTTCCATTCCACGATAACCCTTTTGGTGAAGATTTTTTTTCTAATGTCTAATGTCAACCTGCCCTGTCACAGCTTGAGCCCATTCCTGCTTGTCCTGGAAAGCAAAGTGACAGGTGATCTCCCTATACCTCATCTTCTTATCAGCACAACCGATGTGCTCTACACCCACTGCCATGGAGTCACTGCACTATTATGGAGTCAGGCACTACTCAAGTCTCTGTTCAGGAGTAAACCATGGGAAAAGTTGGAAGTAACAACATTAGCACCCACTCTACACAAACACCCATGTGAAAATATGTATACTAAAAATGTCAGTGCTCTCAAGTTCTTTTTAAGTGTTGTATAACTCTTCCCCCCAGACCTCAATCTTTGCAATAAAAAAGAAATGTGACATCACAGCACCTCAGGCCTCTCCAGAAAAGCATTTTATGCCAGCTGACATTGCTAGCACTTTGAGAGAACCTCTGGCTGTGGTGGATGTCAAGACTGCTGTTGACGTCCTAACTGCACTTTGAACCTCTTTCCAACCTCTTGCACATTTTCTGCACCTTAATGAACAGAAGGTGTAGTCAGTGATCCATCAGCTGGCTTGGAGAGCTGGGAGCAGAGGGAGGTGCTCACCTCCCCCCACCTCCTCTTCCACACCAACAATAAAGTGCTCATTTGTCACAATGCTATTAATGTGCAACACTCAACTTTTTCAGCAGGGGTGTTCAGGCGTTAGGCAATCAAACACAGCTGCTGTGGTAAGAACAGTGACAAGTCCCAATGCCCCATGTGATGCTGTTGCAGTACCAGTGCTGTCTCCAGAGTCTGTGGCTCTGTATCTTTTTCTCCAATATTCTCAAACTCTGTCTCCCTCAGATCTCTGCTGTACACCAGGGAAAGTTGTATGAGATGCTACATCATTTTGACTAGCCAACAACCTTTATTCCCTTTAGAACTACCTGTTTTGATGTAACAACCTCAGACTCACTTGGAAATTGGAAGAATTCTCAACTCTAGAACTATAAAGCATTATTACTTAGGACTTTGATATCAGCTGCTAAAATCACGTGGTAAAGACTGTTATAAATACACTTAACTGGCAAACTTGGCACCAGAAAAGAGAACTTTTTCTAAATACCAGCATTATTATGAGCTTACGTTAAGAAGGGATACATACAAAAGAATTTAAGACTTTTTATCTTGCAGAAGTGGTAAACAACTGAAAGTACATTGAATTAAGCAATGCATTCAAGCAAAACCGAAGCATCTACCATAAAAATCCTGCTATAAAGCAAGTTTCATGTCAGAGAAGGTCCCCATATTGTTGGTGTGCAAAGAACTACTGATACCCCTGCTAGTTTGACCAACATTAATTCAGGCATCTCCGCCATAAATCTTTGTAAGCAGTGTACACAGTCCTGGGAGAAATACAGACCCATTTCATCAGCAGACATTCAATTCTGTGCCTCCAATATTAATATGACCAGAAGTTTCTGTATCTTTTTCAGTAGCACCTCCATCATTAGCAAAGAATACCCAGACACCAGTACTAACAGTACTGAGTATCATACGAAGTTCACAGCCTCACTTGTCACTCTTGCCTTTCCCCTGGCAATGGTTTGGGAGCTGTATGAGCACCCATCTTGCAGAAAACTAGGGAAGTTTCTGCAAAGGTACGTTAGTCATGCTGCTAAGGCTGTTATTTCAGTTTCTAAGAAATGGGTGCCTTTTCTGTATGACTAATGCAACAAAAGCATATTCCACATGACTGCTGGAAGCCCACATATAACCCAGTAGGAAGCTGCCTTGAAGGCAGGCCAAGATATTAAAAATATGTCTGCATGTAAACCTTTAGTGGCACTGCCTTGCAACATACTCCTGCTTTTTTTGACTATCTCTTCTCATTCATTACAGACTGAAGCATCATACTGTGTGTTTACACTGTTGAATAACTTAGCATTTAGATTCAGCTGGAAACCTGGTCTCCCAGTCACTGGCTTTGCATGTGGATACAAACTGTGCCAGAGGATTTCAAGTACATGGTGTTGAAAGTATATTTGTATAGCTGCTGGCAGTGAAAAATCATTTCCCTCACAGAAATGTTCCTGTAAGAGCAGAGTGGCTTAAAAACAAAGACAAGAGGGAGGCAGAGGAAATTCTCCTAGCTCTGCCTTCTGTTCCCAGGGTACAGATCAGTTTTATCAATTTCCTTATCTGTGAAATGGGCATAACTGTATATTTGACTTCACAGAAACACCCTGAGGCTTAGGTTATATTGTCTGCAAATACAGACTGGGAAAAAATGCTATAAACATGCCAACTACTGAGGATTTGTCCTCCTTTTCAGAATGATTTCCCAACAGTTCTTGCTCACTGTTGAGTAACAGTAATATGCAGAGGGGGAGATGGTCTCCAGAGAGACCCTGACAGGATTGAGACATGGGCCCATGCAAATTTCATGAAGTTCAACAAGGCCAAGTGCAAGGTCCTGCACATGGGTCAGAGCAACTACAGGTTGGGTGGGGAAGGCATTGGGAGCAGCCCTGAAGAGAAGGACTTGGGTGTGTTGGTGGTTGAGAAACTCAACGTGAGCCGGCAATGAGTGGATCCCCGACACTGTGGGATCCAAACCAGGATGCATCACAAAGCCCCTACCCATCACTAGATCTATAAGAAAACCAACTCTGTTCCAGCAAAACTTGAGTCTTCTACACATGCATCAGGTACATCTCATGCTTTGAAACAGCAGTCTTATCAAGGGATTTTATCAGCCTGGGATGTTTCAACATTTGATATACAGTACCTTTGAAGCCAGTGGGATAATAACATCAGAGAATACCCTAAAGGCACTCCAGGTCATAAAATTAATGGGTAACAAAGACATCTAGTCCACTATGAGTTATGCCTTTAGCTGCTCAGTCTTCAAAGACAGCTGCATCCTGAGAACCTGTCATATCCCAATGACCTGACTCAATAACATCATTGAGTGGGACAATGAGTACAACAGGTAGGCCAATGAAAACAACAGTGTTTAGGAAAAATGAAGAAAACTGGTTTACATACACAGAAAGGTAATCAGTAAATTCACCTGGAGAAGAATCTTTTTCAGACCACCATGTGCTTCCACAGAGCTTTTCTTATGAACTTATTGTGCCCCAATCTTTCTCTCATTTCACCATTTGGATTTATTTGGTGCTGCTTTAGATGGTCAGCTCTTCCATGAAGAACTAGCTGATCTTCAAGCCTAGTTGTGCTGGACTGCAGTGCCTGGAAGTTTGCTAGTGTAGATGCGATGTTCATATGGCTGCATGCACGTGGTTGAAATACCACTTAGGTTCACATCACAGAGACCTGCTTTGAAGAGTGGTTCAGGGGGCTCAAGTGGGTGCTATGAAGAAGCAGCTCAAAGTTCAACCCCAGCTCAAAATAAAAAGAAAAACTGATTAATTTTTCTGGGAGACACGATGAGCACTGAATATGCTACTGATACAGCAGTGAATTACTTTGGAAGGTAAGGAAAGGGCTGAAGGCAGAAGGCTATATGAAAGGAAAATCCCCTACCAGGTAATCCCAGAGCTGGCCAAGCCTCGGTGAAACTCTGGGGAGCAAAAGAAAGACACCCCCCCAAATCCACCACTTTCCATATTCTAGTGGGACATGTCTACTGGGATTTGGCCAATTGTTGATACCAAATTCCAAGCAAACAAAGATTTCAAAACACCTGAGTCAACAATGTGTATTTTACTGCATTCCACTGCCACCAGAATTTCTACAGGTTTCTCATAACTCCACACTTCTGTTCCTTTCCTACTTCACCTGATTTTGTCCTTGTCTTCATGTGTCATTTACCTGCTGTGTTAATCTTGCCCTGCTGCTTCTCTATTCTCCTCCTTACTCTGTTCCTTCCACTTCTCTCCCAATTCCCTTAGGTTTTTGTTCAGGCTCACCTTCTACCAGATCCTCCCTGGATGCCACCAAGGGCAGCAGGTGACTGACAGAATCACTTCTTGCCATGAGAGTGAAGAGGAGACTTCTCTTTCTTACCCCTCCAGCATCACCTATAAAGCCTCTTCCACCTAAACTGCCATGGTTCAGACCTAGAAGACAATGGGACAAAGGCAAGGAGCTCTTTGAAGAATGACATTAAAATTATAATTTTAACCTTTCCTCTCAGACATGTAGCAGTGCTGCTGTTGTGTGTGCCGGTAGGTCCTAAATGTTTCCCAAGCTGCTGTCAGCTCTTTCTTTTCTGCTCTCTCTATTTGATGAGCCCACATTTCACCATCCAGCAGGGAAGCTAAATGTTCCCAAAGAAGAAGAAAGCAGAGAAAGCACAGCTCCTCAGTTCAGCTCTGGAGGGGATGCATCCCAGCCAGTTGTAAGTTGTGTTTGGATCCGCCTCAGCAGAATAAAAGGAAAAGCAGTCACAGCTGAGCCAAATCTATGGAGCCTGAAGGGCACAAGGGCTCCCAACAGACGTCTGAGTCACACTCTGAGCCGGAGGCACCACACATCAACAAAGCAGATGCAAGATCAGATGTAGCTTTTGACTTTTGAACTATCTAGAAAACCAGCCTGAGTGGCAAGGAGAACCATTACATCTGAGTTTCCCTGAGTGTCAGGTGAGCTGTTCTCTCCAAGACTGTATCTGTACTGCACGCATGAGGCCCTGGATCAATAAGTAAAATGTCTGTCCTAAGGAATACTGCCAAATTGTGAGCACTAAATGACTTCCTTCCATTTAACACAAAGCTCCCATGGGAGCCCTACACAAATATAAGCACCTATATTGACTTGCTGTCCCTCCCCACATACAAGCCTAATAAACTCCTCTACATTCCCACAATACTGCCTCACAAGTGTAACTCAAACAGAAAACAAAATACAATGCCACCCCAAGCAAGAAGAGATGAACAAAAGGGAAACTCCCCAGTGGCACTAAAGCCATGCTCACTCCTTGGTGAGGCAGCCTTTGACATCTTAAACTTCATACCAACAAGCCCTTGATCTTCTCTCTGCTAATTTATAAAGTGCCTCCTTTGCCCCTTTTGAAGTACAAGCCTATTGCAGTGGGATTCAGTAACATTGAATAAAACATTCAGTAGCAGCGAATAAAGCTTAGGAGGAACAGCTCAAGCATGAAGGAACAAGATGAGCCTTTGCAGATTGTTGCGACCTGGGAGGGGCTGCAAAACATCAACAGCAAGATGAGAATTCAAGTGATCTTGACAAACTGGAAAAACAATCTGGAAGGGGAAACTTGGCATGGACAGTAAGGAACAGCTGTGCAGAGAGAAACTGCAAGTACAGGATGGGGAGCATTGTGGCACACAGCTGATCTACTGGAAAGGGTCTGGGGCACGTCATGTGCACGGGCTGCCCATAAGTCAATGGTGGATGTGATGTGATATATAAGGACTCTTGCCTGTATCTGGTCTTATATTCAGAAACATGAACAAGAGTGTTGTCTGCAAATACCCATAGTAATCTCCCATTACTCAGCAAGGTCTTAGGGATCAGTTCATGGAACTCCAGACCAACTGAAGAAAGGGGAGGAGGGTAAGAAGAATCAGAGAACAAAATATAATAAGCAGTATAATTCAGAGTAGAAAAGACTAAGATTTGAAACTGTCTTCAGATAACCTAAAAGGTGCTTGCAAAGAGAGAGGAAATGAATTATTTTCCCAGTCCATTGTGGATGAACATTAAAATCACCAAACACTTCTGATGGAGAAAGTGATTTCTCTGAGACAATTTCCTGGGAGATCAGAGGACTTGAATAACAGATTAAAAATTATTTGGCCAGGGATGTTTTAGGCCAATCTGATCCTTCCAAGGCTTATGTTACAGGGCAGGTGCATAAAACATGTGGAATTTCCCCTGCAGAGCTGTGTGTGTGGCTGCAGTTCCCCTTGCACTTGCCAAAGTGGACAGGACTCCCAGAAAGCCACTTCCACCTCTTCATGAAAAAACATTTAAGGAAAATGGACTGGTCAGGTCTTCCTCTCAGATTTCAAGGACTGGATGCAGATGTAAGGGTTTAGCAACACGGGGAGGAGGAATGGTGTGTGATACAGCAGGACCCGTCAGCTCCCAAGGATAGCACTGCTGTGGCAAAGGGCAGGGCCAGTCCATCTTCCTGCTCTCTGCTATCAACTGCTTGTCCTAGGTAGGACAGGTATGTGCATCAGGGAATCCAAAGCATCCTGGAGAAACCTGGGGGCTTGATTTGGTTTGCCAGTGTCTAGAGACAAGAAGGAACCCAACTGAGTGTTGGGTGGGAAGAAAATACAAGGAAGGTCAGGGATGCATTAAATGCTTTGCATTTCCATCTTTTCTGTTTATTAATTGTAATGATGGTTCAACAGTTGCTGATCTGGGATAGGTTCTGTAGTGGTTTCAGACCTCCTTGGAAGCATCCATATCTTTGTTCATTTGTTTGTGTGTTTTCTTAGCATGGGAAGTAACAGTTGACCTGATTTTTAGTACACTGCTCCACTGCAAGATTTTAGTGGCTTTGCATTGAGCTGCCACACCTAGAAAAGCACTGCTGTACCATGGAAGGCAGTGAAAAAAAAAAAAAAAACAAAACAAAACAAAAAATCTGGCTACTTTTCCATTCTGCTTCTGGAATTTACTCTCTGGGAGCTGACAGTTGCAGGTCCTGAAGAGATCATGTTACTGTAAACAAAGCTCCAACAGGTTCCTTACTGTTCTAGGCCACCAGTATTCCCCTTGCTCAAACAGTGCTCGCAGAAGTAACAAGTAGCTTAAACAGGGCTCCCTTTTGAAATTGTCAGCAGCTCGGGTTTCCATTTAAAGGCTCTGGCATCAGGGCACCTTGAGCCAGATAGTGTTAATAGGAGAGTTAATATAAAATGAGGAAAGCCTGCGGGGAGGTGAGAAGCCTCTTCTGCAGGGTGAAGCACAGCAGCAATGTATAAGACTGAGATCCAGCGCTCCAAGCCCCATGGGCAGCAGGCTGGTGGTGCGTGGTCTTGACTTTCCAAGGTAGGGTCTCAACACACACTTGCAGCTCCAACACCCTGACATGGGCAGGGACACCCTCCACTAGCCCAGGTTGCCCAAAGTCCCATCCAACCTGGCCTTGAACACTGCCAGGGAGGGGGCAGCCACAATTTCTCTGGGCAGCCTGTGCCACTGCTTCACTACCCTCACAGGGAAGAATTCTTCCTAATATCTAACCTAAATCTGCCCTAGTTCAAATAGTTACCCTTTGTTCTATCACTACAGGCCCTGGTAAAAAGTCTTCTCTCCATCCCCATAAGCTCCCATCACATATTGAAAGGCAACAATAAGGTCTCCCTGGAGCTTTCTCCAGGCTAAACAACCTCCACTGTCTCGGCCTGTCTTCATAGGCATTTCACCCCTATTAAAAGGGGGCACGCCCTCCAAAGTCCCCACAACACCATCTCCACAGCCTTCCCGACCATCAGCGCCCGGGGATGCCTCACGCACAAAGCGGATGCCCCGGACAATCTCCCTGAGCCACCCAACACGACTGTGGGGCTACTGATGCTGCGCAGGATGGATGCTCTGCCCGCCCCGCCCTCCCCCGCAAGCCGCCACCTCACTCCCCAGCCGCCAAAATCGCATTCTATTTTACTTCTGGTTATTCCTCCAGTTGGGGGAAGAAGGGGGAGGAAGAAGGGGGATGAAGGCGGAGCCACAGAAGGGGCACCCAGTGCCAGAGCTCTTTCCGCGGCCCCGCAACCCCCCCATCCTCGGTAGCCCCATCCCCGTCCCGCCCTTTGCCCGGAGCCGCCCCGACGCGGCCGCCAGTGGCTGCGGGCGCTGTGGGGGAGTTGTCCCATAGCCCGCCCCTTCGGAAGCACCGCCCGGCCCCTCTCCGGCGGGGGGGACGGAAGGTAGAAAGGGCGGGCGGCGAGGAGGGAGGCGGCATTGCGCGGAGCGGCATCGCGCAAGGGCTGGGCCCTGCCGGGGACCGAGGGTGCCAGCATGGCTCTGGATTTCCTCGCGGGATGTGTCGGCGGTAAGGAGCGAGGCTTAAAAAAAAAATAAAATTAATGAAATCCATTTAAAAAATAAAATAGGGGGAGAGAAAATAGGCGAAGAGAAAAATGGATAGGAAGGGGGAAAGGAAATGGGATAAGGGGGAAAACGGAAAATAAAAGGGGGAAAACTGAAAATTTTTAAAAACGGGGAATGGAAAAAGGGGAGGGGGAAGAAGGGGCGAGCTGGGCGCGGCGCTCGTATTTTGGGAGCGAAGACTCGGTCTGTGCGCGGGGGCAATGCGATGAGAGCGGCCGCCCCGCTGCAGGTGAGGCCGAGCCCGGGCAGGGTGGCGGCGGGGGGAGGCGGCGGGCAGCGCGGTGCGGCGCGGAGGGAGGTCTGGGGATTTCCTGTAGTGGCGGGGGGTGCTGGCTGTCCCTCCCCTGGTGATGCCGCAGCACCGCGGCTTGCCCGCAGGGGCTGGGAACAGCGGCCGGTGGGGCGGGAGCTCTCCCGGGGTTAGCAAACGGGCAGCAGCCGGCTCGGGGACCCCTCTGACCTGAAAATATTTATAGCGGAGAGCTTTAGCGTGAGGGAGAGACGTGTGCTCGTCTTGTTCTGCCCTGCGCATCTGCTTACGGCCTGCCTCCTTCTATCCTTCTTCTATTTTTAGCAGCTGTTAAACTGTGTTCAGGAGACTTTCTCTCGCGTCTTTTCAGTTATTTGCGTTTGCAGCTCTCCTTGCCAGCCTGGCAAAGGGGCTTGGTTTCGTTTGTTTGTTTTGAGCTTGTTTCTGACTTCATCTCAGTGACCCCCCTTTACAAGGGATCCTGCACAGTCAGTCATACCGATGGTGCTTTCATGCCGAACCCAGTGTGCATCACTATTTTCGTGACATGGGCTATCTCACCGCTTGCTGTGCCAGCTCTGAACTACCTGGGCTACTCCATCCTAGTGAGGGCTGTGTATTTCTGACACATCTTCTCCGGGAAAGGGAGAGTCTCTCTGTGAAGGTGCACTGAAGTGCTCCTCATTCTCACTGTCGGCAGTCATGAATGGATCGAACTCCCGGTTCTGGCAACAGCAGTGGGGAGCTAGAGGATCCCTTGGCTTCAGCCAGTGCTTGCGTTTTGCAGTGCAAGACACGTGTATTCAGATTAGCCTAACTAATAGGCTTGCATGTAGAGTCCAAACAGTCCTTTGATGCTAGATAAAGCAAAGGGTCTTGGTAACTCGTGGTCCTTGCGCAGGTGTGAGCATTGCATCTGGAAAGGCTGTGGGCAGAGAGCAGGAATGTTTTTCAGGCTTTAGAGAAGCTTCCAGGTTTCCTGTGCCTGCACAGAGTGGCAGGTCTGTGAAATATTTAGCTTCTGAGGAAATATGTAGCTTCTGCCCACCAGACTTGCCTTGGGCTGAAGCCAGGAATCACTGCTGAACATCCTGTTGTATGACACACGTAGTCCCACACCTCGACCTCCCCTGCCTGGGGCTTAGAAGCATGTCTGGAGCTTGAAGGGACCTAGTTCTGGCCTGAAGGGCAGAACTGTAGGTCTCTTACCTCCTGACTTGATAGGATACTCTAGCTGGCCTACCAGTAACGCTGCATGCTTACACCTCAGGCTGGGGGCTGTGCTTGGGCTACTGGGGCTACCCAGACCCAGGAAGGAAACTGAGTCGTAACCACATCATTTGCTTTGTTTCAGGTGCTGCTGGAGTGCTGGTAGGACACCCATTTGACACTGTTAAGGTGGGTTGATTATGAAATATCTTCCTTTCTAGGTAGAAAACTTGAAGTTTTTCCGAGGAGTGGGGGAGGAAAAAAAGAAATAAATCCCCAGACACTATAGGAGCATAAATCTGTGCTGGAAAGTTTGGGGTGAGCTGTCTCAACTACCGCTTAAAGACTGGCGGTCTCCAGCTCTTCAGAAGTGAAAAAAAATCCTTGTATGTGCGATTCAACGCAGTAACATGACAAATGTTGACCTGAACTACATCAGTGCAGTAACTATGTCATATTTGAAAACAGGATCTTACATTTAACTTAATTTTGTTCTAAGCTTGCTTCTGTGCAACTGTTCTCCACTAACTGCTAAAGTTGCCTCTCCCTGTGTTTGCAACTCAAACCTACTTTGTTACTAGGTTGAAAATTTGTGTTTTGTTTCCCCACAAGCTCTGCTACTTACTCCTCTAGTATTAATTCACTACACTAGCCAAAGGGTGTAAGTGGATAAAATTCCACAGCATGAAGCTTGTCTGGGAGGAAGGGTCCTCTCTTTAAGTATTATTAAGTATTTGTGTACCTTTCCAAGGTAAAATTGCTGTTCTGATAGTTGCTTAGCTGTACGTATCATGCATACTAAGGGTAGCAAGTCCTGTTCAAAGATTTCAAATCCTGCAATCAATCAGCCAAGGCTCCCAGGGGTTCAAGCCCGTTTTCTCAGAATGAGATGACAACTTGAGTCACCCTTTGGCAGCCTTATCTGAAGTCTCACACTGAAAGAATAGAAGGAGGGATGCCAATGTATCCCCCGCTAAATTAATACATCGGATCACTTGACTGCAGCAGACAGCATGCCACCTGCTAGAGATATATTTGGAAAACCTCTGCCTTGCTGAATTTAGATATGCAAAGGACTGATAGTGTTACCGAGGTTGTCATCGTGCTCTGTGTTCTACCACATGGTCGATTCAATACAGAGTTTCCTACCTAGCAGATATTAGTCCTTGCCAGTCAAGTGCAAGCTGCTCAAATAGTAAAAACTGTATGTGTGTTTCTCAGAGTACAGTGAAATTGACAGTTCAGTAATTGGGTTGGATTCTAGTATATATTTCCAGCAATGGTATTATCCAGCCTTGCACATTTTATTTTATTCCAGTGGTACAGGCCCAGCTGTCTTTTTCTCACCCCTGTCCTGCCAGGTTTTACATGCTTAACTTAAGGTGATGAGTCATTTCACTGAAGTCAGTAATACTGCTCATTTTCTGCTCTCAGACTTAAGTTAAGCATGTTGGATTATTTTTTTTTCATTTTAGAGTAGAACAGCTTCTAGTGCATGAAACTAAATATTTAAGCGTCTGCAAAGCGTGGGCTTCTGTGCTTGTTCTAGCAGGTGTATTAATGCAAAGTAGATGTGTTGGCTTTAGAAGAAGCATCTTGCTTTACAATAGAGCAAAAGGGATGCTTCTGGATGGCTTTAAATGTTTTATGAAACCCAATATGCCACACTATTTCCATGCCCGTTAGAAGGTGGTATTAGTATTTATCTAACTTTTGTTAGAGGAAATACTAATGTTTGTGTTAGTCATCACTGTATGTGGAACAACTAACACCAGTCTTAAAAAAAACCCAAAATCAAATAAAATACCCATCCAAAGAAAGAGCCATTGTATAACTTGTTGTGTATGTATATGTGTTAAGAATTTACTTTTTTTATAGTTCTGCAGTGTTTAAAGGGCTAGCTGGTAGTCACCTTAGACCGTAAGTTGTTAATGTAACTGAACAATGGGAAAGCTGCTTAGATAAGCCAGAATTATACTTCTGTCTTGGCTTTTAAGCTCTTTTTTCGGCCAGTGATCATGTTTCACAAAGCGGGGAGGGGGATGGTGGGACACACAGGGAGAGATTAAGCTGGTGAAGTCACTCTGCAAAACCTACTACAACTGAGCTGATCTCAGAACTGGCAAACTCCTTATCCCTGGTTTGTTGATGTAATGTATAAAATTGCTTTTTTGCTTTTAACTGCCTTTACTTTCTGAGCTAGGGGCTGTCTTCATTAACAGCAAAAGTGTTACTTTGTTGTAGATGACAGATAAGCCTCATCACGGGAGAGTTACCTAGTAAGTATAGCCCAGGTGAACACTTCTGTTTCTCTCAGTCTTAATTTATTCCCAAATGTGTTAGTTCAAATAAAGATCTGAAAGACTTACGAAGCTTTTTTTTTTTCCTTTTTAGTTTTAACCTGATGTGTCCCTCTTCTACAGCTATAGCATGGAGGGAGTGGGGTTTAAATATAATTATTTTATTTTAAATGTAAAGTCTTATTCTGAACCTTCTTTCTGGTATGCATTTCTGGCTGCACATGCTTCCACACACAGTGGCTCTAAAACCGAATCTCAGGCACACTGTTGTTAAGTTGATATCCACCATATACCCTTGGAGGACACTTTCATTACTCAAACGTGTCAAAGTCACTTAGCCTAAACATCTAATAATGTGAGAAATATCTTGGGGGTGTGGTGGTTTGGGTGCTTTGCTTAGCTTTGAGGACCTTTGTGAGTCTCTAGTGATCTGAAAATGACGATGTTACTATCAGACCTAAACCCTTAGTAACAGTGGTTTCAAATAAGAAACAAGAGTATTGAACAATCAATAGAACACAATTCATCCTTCCCAAAGTTGTACACACTAAAGAGCTTGTTGAATATGGCATTAATGCTCCTGAAATCAAGTTTCATATGCATTCATTGCCTTACCTGGCAGCTTGGTAACGTGGGTTACCCCTATGTGGCCATCACTGGGCTTAGGTGAAAGAGCTGCTTTACGTTCTTAGACCTGGAGCATCAGTGCTCTCCAAATGTTTTATCCTACAACAAGGCTTAATTAGTCAATATCTCACAAATTATTTAGACAAAAGTAGTGGTAGCTGTATGAAATTCAACCCATGTACAGAATATGATGAACTCTAAGCTACTAAAGACAAGCATATAGAAAAGTTGGTCAGAGGGTCCCTGATCGGCAGCTCTCCCAATGCCCACACATGTGGCAGTCCCCAGCTTCACAGGCAGGGTTTCCAACAATGCAAGTAACTTACAAATGGTTTTGTGCAATGCTGACAGCGTGTTAAGATTTATGGCTACTTGTGGGTCTGCTTCTTGAGCAGTTCTAACAATCTGCCTGCCCCCCGAGCACCACTTTGAGTAACAAAGGATGTATTTTCTTTGAATCCTACTAGGAGCCTGCTTTTAACTCCTAAGAAGTTTTAAAGCCCTGCTCCATCTCAGCAGACCTGTGGTGAGCTCTGCCTCCCAGCCTGGCCAGCAGACACTAACGTGCATACTAAAAAGACACTGGAAACTAAAGTTTTGATTTACAAATCATAAAATGACATATTGCAGCAATATAAAAAATACTGAAGCTATAAATAATTTGTTGCCTGAAGGAAAGCTAACTTGAATATAGAGTCTTGATAAACTACCCCACAACCACCACCCTTTTCTAGACCCACATCATCTTGCATGTATTTTGTTGTGGTGTTTATTATTACTTTAGGCAAATGAGGATAAAAATATTTTACAGTCAGGATCTCTCACCAGACCTGGTAATCTTTTTCTGCTGTTTGAAATAAGAGTCTTTAAGGTTCTTTTGCCTTGGAGTAGCAGCAGCAGCAGCAGCAGCATTAGATGATTTTTCCTCCTTTTCTGAGGAACCAGAGGCAGATTTGTAACTTCCCCAATCCCCTGAAACCAATTTGAGTTTATTGCAATGCAGAGTTTTGCACAAACTAGGTAGCTCTGAGGCTTTTTTGTTTTGTTTGAAGTGTGCTGAGCACAAATTAGCAGGCAGAACTGAATTGGACTGTCCTGTTTAATGTTAAAAAAACACCCCAAACATCTGGGCGATTGGCTTGTCTCCTAATGCCACCAGTTACAGCAACTTCTATCTCTCCAGCAGAAGATACCATTTCAGTTTTGGAAAGATTTACTAAAAACAAAGGTTTGAAACAGCCACACCCTCACAAAGTGTTTGTATTTTAGCAAGTGAAAAAAACAACCAATAAATCACTCTCTCCCCACCCCCCCCGCCCCCCAACCCAAAATATACAACTAAACCTTGAAAGTACAAGCAGCTTTTTGTTCTTTCCTTATGTGAAGTAAGACACATCTTAAAAGTCTTCCCAGCTACCCTCTGAAAAAGAACAGATCTCAGTGAAGGGTCCTGAGTCTGGTAGCCAGAAACACTCTGGATGTTGTTGTTGAAAGTTTCCATCCTTTTACAATTATCCTTATTTCACACTTGACTTGTAAATAAGGTTTTATAAAATTTCATTGGGTTTGTACAGCAAGTCTGTAGTGTGAACAGAAGTATTCTTGGCAGCTAAAGAAAGTTCTTGTTGTAGCCAGTACTGGAAAACCGAAACTGAAATTCCAGACAAATGCACCTTGTTGTACTTCCACATATTGTTTTTCTAATATTCACAAGAACTTAATAATCCTACTCCCTTCATGTTTTTCACCCCCAAAATAAACTCAAAACACAGAATATTTTAAATTAATTTTGCCACATATGGCATTCCAGTGTCCAGCCTGTGCTCTTGCATATACATTGCTGTAGCAAATCTCCATATATGTACAAGACACTTGTTCACCAAGCTGCTCTTGACGTGCAAATCAGTATCTCATACGACTTCTTATAGGTTCGTCTACAAGTTCAAAATGTAGAGAAACCTCTCTACCGTGGGACCTTCCATTGCTTTCAGTCCATCATAAAGCAAGAATCTGTAAGTACAAAATTAATGCTTTGCCTAGTTAGTATCTTCATATATTTTGTATCAGAAGGGTGGGAAAGCTGTTAAAAAACACCCTACAAATATTGAAGATCAGGAGAAAAGCACAGTCTGACCACAGCTGACTGAACCTAGGGCAGACAGCATAATCAGAAGTTTGCCAGAAACTTTGTGAAGAAGATTATTAAATTGGAAGTTGATATTTTGATGTTAACTATTAAAATAAGATAATGAGTTGTTCAGATGGCTAATTTTTTGAGAAATCACGCAATTCGAGCAGTGAGGGAAGAAATCAGTGAGGTTTTATTTCTGCTGAAGCTTTAGGACTAGAACTAAAAGGATGACTTTAGGTTTTTAAATACTTAAAAAATTAAGCGTAAAATTTGCCAGAAAACTTTTCTCTGGGTGGACTAAGATTATTTTCAGCATGTGTCTGACTCTGTATTTTTACTGCTAAAAATGTTTAGTGTTTGTGACCTAGGCAGCGATGAAATTCCTGTTACAGAGCAAGATGGTGCTGATCTGGCCACTGTTAGAAAGTTAGGCACAAGGGAGAGCCGGAAAGGCCACGTTCTGTGCAGTTTCAGGAGGTTATCACCACTGCTGTTAAAAAGGGGTTTTCCTTCCTTCCTTCTTCCATTAGGCTTTTGGACTCTATAAAGGTATTGGGTCACCAATGATGGGACTTACCTTCATTAATGCACTTGTGTTTGGTGTACAAGGAAACACGCTTCGTGCTCTTGGAAAAGACACTCCTCTAAACCAGTTCCTTGCAGGCTCAGCAGCGGGGGCGATCCAGTGCATCATCTGCTGTCCCATGGAGTTGGCAAAGACAAGAATGCAGCTTCAAGGAACAGGTGAATACAAACTAAAAATGAAGAACTACAAAAATTCCCTGGATTGTTTGATCAAAATCTATCGCAAGGAAGGGCTGAGGGGCATCAACAGGGGGATGGTCTCTACGTTCATAAGGGAGACTCCAAGCTTTGGCTTTTACTTCCTGACCTACGACTGCATGACCAGGTATTTAGGCTGTGAAGCTGAAGACAGTTATGTTATTCCCAAGCTGCTGTTTTCAGGGGGGATATCAGGAATTGTGTCCTGGCTCTCAACCTATCCCGTGGATGTGATCAAATCCCGGCTCCAGGCTGATGGAGTTGGAGGCGTTACACAATACAATGGCATTATAGACTGTGTCAGAAAGAGTTACCATGAAGAAGGCTGGAGGGTGTTCACAAGAGGTCTTACTTCCACACTTCTCCGCGCCTTTCCTGTTAATGCGGCCACCTTTGCTACTGTCACTGTGTTCCTCATGTATATGAGGTCAGAAGACAACCTTCGTGAGTGTGAACCAGGTCCAGTAATCCAGCAGCCTTCCAGTCTGTGAACCTTATCTTTTTCTTCTGATCCAATACCCAGCTGGTTGGTTTCTTTTTTTAAAAAAAAAGTAGACTTGAGCCACCCAAGTGGTGTAAACGTATGCTATCTGTATAAAAAATTCCTAAACCTGTCACATTAGGATTTCATCTCATTATTGTATAAACAGCATATTGCCTTATTAAGTAAGGACTCTGTATCTAGTAGTATCCAAGTAAGATGGGGACTATCCTTTAGAAAAAAGTACTGTGCCATTACTGTTGTGGCTCCAGGAGAGCATCTGGAGGATGTTGTAGTACCAGAAATCAGGTTTTCTTCCACTCGTGTTCTGAATGACTGAGTTGAGTGCAGGAAAGTTTTTGGAAAAAGAAATGTTCATTTTGTATGTAACAGGAGTAAGTATAGTCCTCTAAGGTGAAGTAGGAGGAGGATATTAAGTGTTGAAGGTATTTTGCAGGTAGCCCTGAACTGTTTAAGGTAAGGACTAGCATTCAGCTAGCTCCATTTTATTTTTCCTCTGGTTTCTACATCAGTGGTTTGTTTAAAAAAAATTACATTTAAAAAAATTTGTTTCTAAGCTACTCCCTTACCTTTCAGCTTTGAATAAATATCTGAAGTGTGAAGCTAGCATCTGCACTCATACGCACTCGTTCCTTTAAATCTCAAAGCTTGTAAGGATTTAGGGAAACTCCAATCTTACTGACTGATGTTACTTGCCTTCAACTCTTTCTCCTTTGATGGGTGCACAGGTTGATTTGACCTGATTCAGCCCAAAGTAGACTTTGTTCTCTGAAGTTAATGCAACTTTGCACCACTTCTCCCACCATGCCCCACAGCAGGCAGTGATGTCCAGAAGTTAAAGTCCTACCTGTGGTATTGCACAAAGCGTTTGTGGGTGCAATGTTAGCTTAGCAGCCTGAAGGGCTGTAGAGATACGCACATGTTTAGAACAGGAGGTATCATCCCTTGCCAGAAGAGAAGGGTGCAAGTGTCTGAAGTGGTTGATGTTCAGTGCACTTGCATTTTGAACTTAATACTGATTTTTATGTATTTGGTTACAGTGCTACTGGAAAGAATATCCAAATGGATTTGGAGAATTGTTACTTTAAGCCATTGTGATTTTTTTTTTTTTTTAATTATTTTTGTAGCAGTCTGTTAGAGAAGAATTACATTAATCAGAGCACTATAAACAGTTATTTAAGATTTAGGACAAATAGCCAGGAGGAAGGAGTGCATGTATGTGAGAAGTGTTCTAAACCCTATCAGACTAGTTCCCTAAGTACAGCTTGTTACACTTTTGGTTGGGACAAGTGCAATATGTGTTTAACTTATATGAATTTTCTAAAGAAACCTTATTTCGTAGCATTTTGCACTGTAACAAAATATGCTGAAGAAACCTGTAAAACTGGTATGTCTTTTTATACCTTGGAGGTATGTTGGATGTTTTAGTGCCTACTTGCACTGAGATTCAAATTGAATGTTAAATCTGTCTACTAAGCTGCACATGCACAACAACTCACAGCAAAGACCATTCACACCTTTGTACAGTAGTCTGTAATTACTGTATATACAACTGAGGGAATAAATTTGTAAAAAAATTTTACTTTGGTTCCTTAAAGTTTCTTGTGCTTCACTCAGATGCTTCCTTCTACTAAATCCAGGTTTCAAGAGGGTGGGGGTTCTGGCTTTTGGCTGAAGAAAATTGTTTCCCACCTGCCCTCTGCACAGCGTGGGAAGGGCAGAGCCTTGCTCTGGCTTAGAGTGTTCCAGTTCATTGGGTCAAAGGGAAGCAGCCTCAGCTTGCTACTTCAGACTGACCTTTTCAGTGACTACCTCACTTGAAGACACTGTAACTCCCAAGAGGACAATCCTGCTGTTACAGCCAAGGAGCTGGCAGTGTGCTTGGACCCTTCCTATTCCCGTGTATTTGGTTTAAGCACAGAAGACAAGTGTCGGGGCCCTGCAGTCACACCAGAATCGAGTGCCAGGCCAGCCAACAGCACTGGTCCTGCCCACATCAGAAGAATGCTTGGTTCCACGATGCCAAAGTTCAGCAAAAACTTTTGAAGGGGGTTGGTTTGGTTTAGATAGCACAACTGTCTCACCAAGAGCATCAATATATCCAATAAAAGCAGGATGATACGTGGTCTGACCTATCAGCAAGAGACCTCTCTGTGCTGATAAGAGGTTACTTCAGGTACTGCCTCCACTGATTTGTCTTCTTAAAGGGTAGATACACCTGACCAGGGCAGGTTTAGATTGGACATTAGAAAAAAAAAAATTACTGAAAGAGTTGTGAGGGCCTGGAACAGGCTGCCCAGAGAGGTGGTTGAGTCACCTTCCCTGGATGTGTTCAAAAAAAGGGTAGATGAAGTACTTAGGGATATGGTTTAGTTTAGGATGAGAATGGTTGGACTTGATGATCTTCAAAGGTCTTTTCCAACCTTGTGATTCTGTGACCAAAGGAAACCCTGTCAAGCACCGTTTTACTTGGATGTTGCAGCAAGGGGAAAGGCCACCACTTCTCCTTGCAACTGCGGCCAGGGGCACTTATACTCCTCTTCCCTCAGCAGGGGCACCAGTGTCCAGCTGTGGCACAGAAAGGAGTACTTGGAAAAGCAAACAGTCTCCCTAAAGACAGTAGCATTGCTAAATGCGAAAGGGCGACACAAGGTTTTACCCTCAGTGTTTCTAAAACACTATCTGCAGAAATTCATCCACCTGGAACTGAAAAGAAACAGCAGCAGGCCCCGGAGGTTACTCAGGAAGCCTTAGCGCAGGGTAAAAGATAGCTTTCAACCTGGCACCATCACTTGCTTGAAATCTGTGCCACTCCAAACTATTATATCAAGCTAGACAACAGCCTCAGCCTTTGTAAACATGATTCAATTCCTTCCCGGTAGATTTTTGCTGTGTCAGCCAATTTGGTGGAGTGAAACAGAGCTACATTCTGCCTCCCCAGCTCATAGTTCCCACAGGTGTCATGAGATGCTCCATTCATCACCTGAAGGGGATAGAAAAGTAGAACTCCCCAAAAAGGAAAACTCACATACTATGAGGTGGCTCTCCTCTGGTTTTATGACCCACCCTGTTACTGGGTGGATTGTACCAGTGTCACAAGCTGCAGCCACAAATGTGCTCAAGCAGTGTTAAGAGGAAAAAAGGCAGGAAGAAGGAAAAAGGTTTAAAGAAGGTCTTATACGTAAACTTTTTGGGGTGAAATTTATCATGCCTGCAACCATTACATGACATTATTCATTTTTTTTCTTTTTTAATCCTCTCTTCCCTGCCTTTCTGTGCATATAGTTTTCTTACAATTCATGCAGAAAAGCAGCAAGGCATCCAAGGGCTGAAAGCCTGTACCCTGCAGGTGCAGGACAGGTAGCACTTTGGGAAAGTTACCAAGAAGCAAGTACAAAATGTTGACCTTGTTGAGATGTGTTTGTTCTCTAAAATTAAACATATTTGCTATTATGCTGGAAAACAGTTGTTAACAGCTGTTGTTAGCCAGACTTTTAATCTGTGGATAGTTAAAGAACAACTCAAAGCCCAGAAGCGTGCCTAACACCCTGCGATTAGCAGAAGGTGCAATTAACCCCCTTTTCTGCTAGAAAAACAGCCAGAGAAAGTAGCAGCTTACCCAAGGCAACGTGCCACATCAACCACCACAGCCACAGGCGAAGGATCTAAGGGACTGGGTGACTCTGGGGGGCACAGAAAGAGGTTAAGAAGCCAAAGAACTTGCTGGGCCACACTGAGTGGAGATCAGCTTTGAAGTGATGAGGAAGAAAAAGGATTCTTTCAATGTTCAGGACTTTAGGTATGTTCATGGGCAGTAGTGGAGGAAAGCAGAGGAAAATAAGACATTTTCATCCTCCCAGTGCAACTGTTTTTAAATTTTTTGTATTAGTGTTGTCCCCCTGAATTACAAAAATGGTTATCACCCAATAAAATCTGAAAAAGCCTGCTACTTACAGTTTTAACTGGTTTGACCTAGACCATGACATTAAATTACACAGTTTCATTGATAAACAAACTCAAAGCAAGCAAAGGAAGGTCTGCATTACAAAATAATACTCCATACATTGATCCAATTGGAAGAAAGACAAGTGCTAATGCCCAACAAACCTCTTTAGACCTGTAAAACTTGACATCCAACACAGTTCAACTGTTTCTTGGTATCATTCCTGTTGTGGTTTAACCTGGCAGGGAGCTAAACCAGGCAGAGACACATGCTCAGTCTTCCCCCTGACAGTGGGACAGGGCAGAAAATCAAAAAGAAAAATAAGGTCATACATGTGAGTTGAGACGAAGACAGATTAATAGGACAGAAAAGGAAGAGTATGATGATAATGTATCAAGTAAACAAGTGATGCTCAGCACTATTTCTCACTCCCAGAACCGATGCTCAGCTAGCTGCCCTATCTCCCAGCCAGTCTCCCAGCTCCATATGGAACGTGGTACCATGTGGCATGTAATACCCTTTTGGCCAGTGTGGGTCAGCTGTCCCAGCTGTGCCCTATCCCATTCGAAGCAGGACAATTACTTACACTTTCTTACGACCGCTTCTTACTGAAAGCAACCCTTGGTGTTTTTTACTAACAGGAAAACAGAGTTGTACCATTTCAACCACTATCCACATATCAATTGATAAAATACTAAAATCATAATGAAGCTTGACTTCATCATCTGCACTGTTTGCTAAATCTATCAAAGTAACAACTGTTGCTATTTTGACTTGGTTAGACTAAAGTTGGGATGGAAGGAAATTAGTATTCTTTTTCTAGGACCTGGTCTACTCATCTTAAACAGATTTAGCCTAGATCAGGTACACTTCAGTGTTGCAGTCAACCAGGCCACTTTCCTCTATCCCTACGCACTGATGTATCTAAACTTAAGGAAGAATGTACAACAGATAATTTTCAAAGTGGCTAGGAATAAATTTCAAGCTTTTAAACTGCAATTGAAGGTGGTGAAAGTAAATATCATTCTCTTACCCTTAATTTCCTCTAGGGCAGATACCTCCTGCTCTGCTGGTTCGTAACTGAGAGACCATACACTTCCATTTTACACTCCGGAAACAACAGAGATTAAACCCCTGTCCTGGTTTCAAGTGGGATAGGGTTCTTTTTCTGCCTAGCAGCTGGTGTAGTGTTGTGTTTCACATTTAGGATGGGAATAATGTTGATAACACACTGATGTTTTTAGTTGTTGCCAAGCAGTGAAAGACTTTTCAGCTTCTCATACTGCACACCAGCAAGGAGGCTGGAGGTGCACAATGAGCTGGGAGGGGACACAGCCAGGACAGCTGACCCACACTGGCCAAAGGGATATCCCATACCATATGGCATCATGCTCTGCATGTAACTGAGGAGTTGGCCAGGAGGCTGTGCTCAGGAACTAGCTGAGCATCGGTTCTGGGTGGTGAGAAGTGCTATGCATCGTTCATTTTGTATATTCTATTACTATTACTCTCTTCCTTTTCTGTCCTATTAATCTGTCTTTATGTCAAGCCACAAGTTTTACCTTTCTCTTTTTGATTGCCTCCCCCATCAACCCTGAACCAATGCAAGAGGAAACAGAATGAACACAAACAAGCAAAAAACCCCATGTAACAGGAAATCTGAAGACTTGCCGTAGTATTCCTTACAAACATTTCCAAACCACAAACACTTGTATGCCCTCTCAAACTAGGGGAGTAATTGGGTTCATGTAAATCCACTGGAGGTTCTGTCAAAGCACCGGCTAAGATTGAACACTGAAGGATCTATATCCAAAGGCTGGATCTTGAATTTTGCTGAGAAAAAATGAGCTGAAAAATAAGTCAAAACATGAACTGCATGATGTGTGTGAGGCACAAAACTTAGCAAGTCAGAATTGCTATTGGCAATGTTAGCAAGGCCCTTGGCAAGCATCTTGCACGCTGAAGGATGCCTCAGTTTGAGCCCTTAAATCAAAACGCTAAATAGTAAAAGAGGGGTTTATACAGATCTGTCTTGCAACCGATAGCTGAGATGAGCTTTAGCTGAAGTACATTAGGATATATCCAGTCATCAAGGTTTTTTGAGTATAGACATTCCACTATTTAATAAGGAATCCATCTTATGCCTCAGTCTTTACCTGCTCTATGATTTATCTCAAAAACATACCCGTTATTCACAAACATCTCTTTGAAATACACCTTTCCTGTGGGCCTGCTCCAGAGAACCAGTTTACTTGAGATTTTTGACCCCTTGAAGAGCAGCAGTGCAGGACTCCCCGATGCAACCTGTCCCCTGCAGTCTCTGCATCGGCCTTGCAAACACCATGCTGAAGGACAGTCAAATAGTGAGGCCCTAACTACCTCAGGTGGGCTTAGACTGCTTAAGAAGCCACTGCAGGAGTGCAACATTGGTCTTCTGCATCTCTATCAGCTAACCAAATAGCCACTTACAGTTGAAAGCCCATTCATTAACACTATGCAATTAGATTTCCACATACCTTCTGGAAGATAATTTACATCGATATTGGATGTATGGATCCACTAAAAATACATGATCCCTATCACACTCAGCAATTTATTATTTGTCTTAATATTTGTTCCCTTGCCAGTGCTTTTTATGAATGCTTGGGACACCCAGAAATGGGCCCGGAGTTGTAGTTCTTACTCACCTGCACCCTTGTGACACTTGTGTTCAAAGTCTGCTGAGGCCAACTGAACACCACAGGACACTTGACCTCATAGGGACACCCTGACATGTGGCTATTCTGCCTGCTGGCCACGCTGTGCAAACTGGTAATCCACTGCCAGCTCCTGGCAAACTACATTCAAGTATCTGCACAGACTGGAATAAAGCACTGACAGACACTACCTAATGACAGCCTGGTTAGGCAGAAATCACACACCTACACCACCACTTAATATAAAAGCAGTGGCTAGAGAAGCATCCAGAAGTCATCTGCATGGCATTTCTACAGAACTTCAGGCTTGCTCCAGGACAGTTTCCAAGGTACACAGGAACCTGGTTCGAGCAGCAGCTCACAAGAGGGATCTTAATGTCTGCACGCAAGTAGCAGCAGTGACTGGTATCCAACCAGCACCTGGTCTTAAAGCTTCTCTGTTAGAAAAAAAATGACACAAGACTTAAAAACCTGAAACCTGTTTGTCTGAACAATCAGTTGCTGTGACCGTACGTACGCCTACAGCAAAATGCTGGTTTTCTGTGACTTCAGGGGGAGACAGAACTTAAGACTTCTTAGACTGATGTGCTTTCTCCAAAAGGAAATTCAATATTCTCCAGACTAATTCCAGAGAAATGAAGCGATTGAAAAAAAACCCCTAAACAACATTGCCTCAATAACACAGGATGATTGTGAGTACAAATGAACTTGCCTAAGACTGTTTAATTTGGATAGCGTTAAACAGAATAAGAAACCGCTCATTAACCTACCCTATAAAATGAAGCCAACAGCCAACTGGGTGGCATTCAGCCATTGCTGTAAAGCCATCTTCACTATTAGCATTTTGCAACTTGAAACTAGGTCATCTCATATGATTAAAACAAATACCAAGTCTCTCCCATTCTTCAGCCCTGAGACTGCCAAATTAGGCTGACAGAAATCTTTTCACTCTTCCCAAAGAGCTACTTCTCAACCACCCATTTACACAGCTATGAATAATTGCACTAGATCCAAGTCCACCTCTTGGTTTTATTCCAGCCTGCAAAATTTACAGCCAACACTGTTTTAAAATCCAGAGTTTCTGAGGGACTTCTGATTTCTCCACAGCTTTGAGCAATAGAGACACATCAGTGGTGTTACCAAGAAGCCAAAGCTTAAGGCTGACACAAACTTACTTCTCTCATTTTCTCAAGCCACTGTAAGAGACTTAAGGAAGGTGCTGTACAGATGAAAGATTTATTATTCCAGCATCATCATTACTGAACAACAGGGTCAGCCAATGCCAGTAACAGCTACCATCTGATGGATTAGACTTCCAAAGCCCATTTGTCCAGCAGCCCCAATGAAAACAATGTTTTTTTCTCCATTTCTTCAAAGTGGTAAGAAGCTGCACTATCAACCTTTTATCATCACTGCCACTCTTCTCTATCTAGCACTCCGAAGGAATTAGCTTTCTGCAGGCATTTGGAAGCCTCAGTAATTGTGCCACTTCTATAACTATGGCTTCTTTAGTGTTCTATTTACTGTGGAATTAGCAGAGGAAAAGGATCTCCTTCTGCCTTCAAAACGGTATTACTGCTGAGAAGCCACGTTGTTAGAACATGCTCAGTATTTGGCTTTGTGAATGAACTATTCCTGACCACTGAGGGGAGGGGGGAATGGATAGAAATGTGTCAGACAGCACCACCTCAATTCAAGAGCAAACTCCTTCAAAAAGAAAATAATCAAAATCAAGTGCAAGTTCAGCTGAGGTCCTGGCAGAGGGGAAGGATTTCTCTGCTCTGTTTCCTTAAGAATTAATTTGCGCAGCATTTAAAAATCTGTACCCGGGCTCCTCCTACCACCTTTTTCAAGGCAGAAAGCAAAACCAACTCCAGAAATAATACATACTTAAGTTCAGTTTGTCTTACCCACTGCTACTTGCAGACCACAAAGCTACAAAAGTCAGTTCTACCTTTTACAGAATGGTCTGAGTCCAAAAGATACACAGCTACAGAATGTCTGCTTCCATTTCCACAGCAGAACCAGGTAAGGTGGTAAGAAACACAAGATGAAAGGAGTACAACAGGCATGGTGAGTAAGCACTTAGATTTGTTGCCAGCTTTAAAAACACTGGCTCAAACTCTCCTGCCCTTACCTGGGCTTGCTCACAAATTGCTCAGGATCTTGTCCAGAGCAGACTGGTGATGGTGATTTCAAAGTCAACCCTGTTGCTTTCAGTCTATAATTTCTCCACTGAAAATCCGTAAGGGAAATTCTGGAATCAACTAACCATAGTATTTTAAGAACAAGATGTGCCAACTACACTTTAAATAACTTACAGAAGCTGCTCAATGAAATTATTTATTCATACCCAATATGTAATTGCGTAGTTACAAAGCAAGATCTTTCATGCTACACTAAGTGTTGCTACTTAGACTAGGGAGTGTACTGAATGCTACTGACTTGAGGCATGGATTCATTTTCTTCAGATCTCTCTCCTTAATCAGATGTAACATAACTAGGGGCAACAAGTTTCAATTCCCAGTTAATGCTCAAATCAATATTTAACATAAATAATTTGTCTCACATGTATGTTCAAGGATGAAGTACAGACACCACCGAAGAACCCCGCCTTGCAATTCGATAAAACAGGTACCACTTTATAATGCAGGAAAGCAAACTTCTGCACAAGCCTAACACCGTCATACATACTGTTCAAGAAAAGAAATGTAAGGTCGGTTAGAACTAGACTGAACTGATTTTATTTCCTTCAAAAAGAAGAGACACTAATTGAACTGTATACAGAATTTAATTTAACTATAACTATACAAGTTTCAGTATATCGTCCTGTTCAAGAACTGCTTATATATATATATTAAAAAAAATACTGCCAAAATTCTAATGTATACTTTACAATTCAATGTCCAATCTTTCTTCCCACCCTTAGTAACAAGCACTGAGTGTTCAGATTAACTTATGTATGGATGAAACCCCCCCCCTTGGTTTTACACATAGATTCGTTATTACCCATGGTGTTTTCCACTACAACCAAAACTGGACTCAAAAGTTAAGTTTTACAGTATTAGCCATGAAAAATTGTATCAATTTTATAAGAACAGTACTCAGAAAAATATTAACAGCTCTTACTGTAATATGTCACATCCCTCTAAAATAACTTATGCACTTCTGTGCATATTCTTATGCTTATTAATCATGTCACATTTTACTATGGCATCTGCACATTTCTTACTTTTAACACTTGAACAAATGATAGCATCCACTTTTAGTTAGACCATCAAAACTCACAGCAAGTTCTCAGAGGACCCTGAGTTCTTGTTTTGAAGTAAAAGATACCAATGAGGTTCCAAGAATTCTCATTGTAATACTCAAACATGTTAGCCAAAAGAAAAAGACAATTTTCTTTTTTTGCTGGTATGACCACTCAAGGCCTACTTCCCCCACTTCCAATTGTTAACTGCATTTAAACCTCTGAGATTCCTTACCTTGACTAAAAAAAGCTGCCCATTTAGCTATTTACTGTACTCTTTTACCTAGTTGCTGTCTAGGCACACTGAAAACTTCCTGCTACACTGCCAAGCCTCCAAAACCACCGTTCTGGTTAATGGAAGTCTAGGTCACTCAAAAGCAGAATTAGCATCACCACTTCTGTTTAGGTATGCCACCTGATGTGGTATGATGCAATTTCATCACAAATCATTCTAACTGAATGCCAAGTAAAGGAAACTCGAGTTTATTTATCTTCCAATTTCTGGGAGGTCAAGAGGAACTAGGACTGCTCTGGACAACAAAAGAAAATAGACTGTGCTTAGAGATAATTTTCTGCCATATTCTTTCTTTAGGACCACTGTTTTATTGTTGCCCTTTCTATTACACGGGATGTACATATTATAAGGTGTTAATAAAAGGTCAGTGCCTGTACAATAAATTCTATAACTGAGCACCACTTTCTGTAACTGAACAGGCAAAGAAGTTACACTGAACATCAGCATCTGGCAGTATTTCTCCAAAAAAAGTGACTAAAATGGGTTTAAATTGATTAACACTATTAAATCACATCTAATATTTGATACTACATGATTTCATTACAGCTATACGATACAATTATACAAAATGTGTTAACATCAAAGAATACAACCAAAATTAAGATAGCAAACAAAACCTATATAACTTTTTTCTTTACAGGAAAATACTTTTGAAGTATGCATGTAACTGCCCATTCTTTTAAAGAAAATCTACCGCAAGCAATGTTACCAACCTCCAGAAAAATCACACATAGCATTACTACGCATATCCCCAAAAAGTGTACAATATGCACACTTGGAAAATACAAAATTAAAAAAATTGTAAGCAACAGGTGAGCTTCATATTTATAAGAACGTGAAAAGAAGTCCAATTTTAGCACTGTTGTATAAAGAATTGTCTTTTCTGATGCGAGTTCATGAACTGACCCGTCCAGTTTGGGCCACACTTTACAAAACACCGTGTTCTTGAAACGGGATTACAGAGCAAGGTAGAGCATCTTAGCAATGTCACCTTAGAAGTTTTTTTTTGTGGGGTTTTTTTTGCTTTTTATTTACTACTTATCAAAACACGTCCTTTAGGTTTGTAGGGTTCTTTTTTAAAATTCTTTCCTAGAAACAATATACAAAGGGGAGGCGTATTTATTTCCAACTCATTCTCCTGTAAGATGCTTTTGAGTTCAAGGATTTTCTCCTCTGACTTTCACTGGTTGTTTTTGGCCTTAGCGTGTGTTAAGATGTGAGATTTCAGGTTAGTTGATTGCGCAAACTTCTTATTGCAGCCGTCAAATGGGCAAACATAGGGCCTGTCGCCAGTATGAATCCGCACATGTGTGCGTAAATTGAAGTCCAGTGAAAAACGCTTTCCACATCCTTCAAATGTACACTGTTGAAAGGAAAAGACATACTCCATTAGCTACCAAAACTACTCATTTCAGTCATTGATTAGAGCAATATTCTTTGAATCACCAGACTGCACAAACGAAGCTAGATGCTGAAGTTTATTATAGCTGAAGCTGCAGGCACCACTTGTAAATCACATTAAAAAAAAAAACACGGCAAAAAACCTTCAGGTTTCTTTACCACAGTAGTGCATCCATTTTCAAAGGGATATATGTTGCACCCCGTGAGCAACAGCTTTCACTAAAAACACCTCTGCCTGCATACGAAATGGTATTTTGTTATGATGTACTAGAAAACAGAATCAGTGTTTCATACACAATTTTCCCCTTTCCGTGATAATTTTCAAAGATTTGTTCATTTTAACAGCTCTACTTTTAAGATAGGCTTGGAATACTAAGGGCAGCATGTTTACTGGTAAATACTTTGATTTACCACACAGCAGATCCAGCATCTACAGCTGAGTGAATGCCTGAGGACTGCAAGTCAAGTTTCTCAATTTATTTATTAAAAAAAAAAAAAAATCAACAAAAAATACATATCTTTAACCTGTGAAGGAGAACACAGAGATGATCAAGCCTATGAATAACTGTATAAAGAAAATCTGTAAGGAGTATCACAGGAAGGAAACAGGGGACGTCTGGTGGCAGAAGCTGATGTGACTTGCTATGAACAGACTCCGTGGTTACCTTAATTTTGCTGAAAACTGTTGAATACTCGCTACTGAAAATTAGTACCATAAGTCTCAGAAGTCCAGAAGTGCTAAGCTGAGACGATGATGAAGGGAAAGAAACATTTTCTTTATTCAGTAGTAAATGTAAACTTTGTTTTCCAAGTGGGTAACTACATCATATTTTGGACAGTACCTCCCACGTACATGCAATTTGCCAATTTCTAACAAAAAACTATGGGAACAGTTAAACAAAAGCCTAATTAGCTTAAGGGTGCTTCCAATTTTTAAGGTGATCATTCTGTACCTCATCTGATTTTAGAAAAAAACATACTATCCACAAAGTCATATGGAACCTAGGTTGCAATTCCACATGTTTACCAAATATATTGTGGTACTTATGTCTGGACGTTAACAATACCTGAAAGGGCTTCTCTCCAGTATGAACTAGCTGATGTCGCTTTAGTTTTGAGCTCTCCACAAAGGCCTTGCCACATTCTGCACATACGTGTACTCGAGGGCCATGAGTGTGCAGATGCTTCCTCATGGCAGAGTTGTCCCTGAACATCTTTGTGCAGCCCTTAAAAAGAACAGTGAAACTCAATTAGTAGATAAGCTAGTTCTCATGAAGAAGGTTCTATCTGCTACAGTACAAGCATTTAACATTATTTTATACCCTGAACGCTTTCTTACAGGTTGGCCCTGAAAAGCAGACCCATTCATTTATTTTTAAAAAGCAATACCAAGAAAACTATTTATTTGGAAAGCTGTTACAAAAACCCCATGTCAGTTCCAAAACAAAAAAACCCCAACAACTGAAAAAAACCCACCAAAACCCAAAACCCCAAACCCTCGGCTCACTTAGTATTATGAACTATGTGCAGTGAAATGAGTAAATAGGACAGTCTCATGGAGAAGATGCAGCTCTGATAGAAGCAAATGAATAAATCAATCAAACACTTACAGTTACAGGGGAAAAAAAAACAAAACCAAACAGACAACAGAATGATAGTTCATGGATCCCTATGGTATATCCTTCAGTGTGCTATATTCTGAGCACTGCAGTACTAAAATGTACAATACAGTCTCTAATATACCACTGATCATTCTCTAGTACCAATTCATACATGCAGCACTCAATTTCCCAACATTCTGACCTCTTCCTTCTCTGTCCTGAGAGGAAATGGAGCAAAAGGGCATACAACTCATCAAAGCTTATGAAAACTTCCTTGTCTAAACGGGGAGCTGCAGATTGATCACTACCACCTTGAGATACAGCTTGCCACTTATTCTAGGTTAAACCTACAATGTGATAGTGGGTAACTGAACGAAGTAGGAGAATCTCCGAGTTAGTGCCATCTCAACCTAAAAGCAAAAGATACTCACATTGGCTCAGGTTACAGCATCAGAAGTCTTAATCTGGGGTCCATGCTGCACTGACAAAGGAACACTACCTTTGATCCTAGAGCACACTTGAACCAGCAGCAACCTGGGCTCTCTTTACCTAGTCTTTCTATACCTTTTTTTCACCTTTTAGAGACAATCAATAGACCTCTAGCCTATGTTTTATAAATGTTTCCAAGGTTCAAAATCCCTCATAAAATTCTATTAACAACTGTAAATTCTAGCTGTAGTCTCAGTGATGCTGTTTAGATTTACACAGAGCTAGTCTGCCAACAACACTGTAATGGGGCATAGATTTTGACAACAGAACCTAAAGGAACATACAACTGCTAATCTTAAATCCCACAGGCTTCCTCCCTGGAAATTTAAAAACTAATAGCCACATTTAAATATGCCTTATTTCTTAAAAACGGGGGAAATGCCACTTTCAGAAGAGTTCTCTTCAGGCACCAGAACTTCTTTGGCAAATTTAAAGAGTGCTGTGCCCCCATTCGTTGCATGTAACAGAACTGGGTGGGCCAAAGCAGCACCAAAATAAACATGCTATCAACTTTCTTTGCATTTATTTCAAAGCCCCTGCTTGCCTCCAAAAGGACCAGTTACACCTTCTACAGCATTTTTGTTTAAACTGAAGTCATCAATGCACAAAGCCTAGAAATACTAGAAGAGAGAAAATGGAAGGTCAAAATACCCTTTTTTTTTTCCCCTGTTCAGACGAAGGTGTGGCTATGAAAAAGTAAATCAAAGAAATGAAGGCAGCATTCCTCAGTATTGTAAGGATTAACTGTTCCTGTATCTCCATATACCATACACTACAATAAAAACATGACAGAATGTTTTTGTAGAATGTGAAGAATTGGAAATCAATAAAAGCACAAAAAGGAATCCAGCAAATTCCTTAGACTACAGCTGTCAGAAAGAAGCCTTCTATTCGTGCTCTCTAATGTATTAGATCTATTAACTATCTGCCCTGACGATTTGCTTAGGCTCACACTTATCTAGACCAGAAGTCAGCAAGATTGTATTTGTCTTTTTTTCATTACAGACTAAGCCAGCTAACAGAAGCTCTACAAAAGCTGGATAATGCAGTAAAGCTCAATGTTACCAATCTAGGTGACTGGCAACATTTATTCAAGACAGATGCACCTCCAGCTCTGTGGAATGCAATTCAGTCTTCCAATTATGCCAACATTGGCATCTGTACCATAGATTGCTGATTCCTGATCTAGACTCCAAATCTGTCATAATTTCCAAGCAGACGATATATAGATCTTAGGAACGTACTTTGAACAGCTTTCAGAATATTCTTTCAAGTATGTATTCTTGGGTGGCAGGAAATCACAACAGTAAAACCAGCATGTTAGGGACTGTGCATCATGGTTACCAGAAGATTAGGGATGCACTAACCTTAAGACAAGGAATGGGAATAATAAATTATTCAGTGAAAGGTTTTTAAGGAAGACTCTAAAGAATGATAACTAAAATACAGTTAACTGAGTGTAGTCTATTATCAGTAATATATTTTAGTTATTTATTCTCAAGAGAAAGCATCAATACAAAGTTCTGGTCTACAAATCACTACCTACTCAGAAGCTGAGCATTTCACTTACTTTGTGAGGACAGGCTATCGTTCGTGGAGCGTCATCTTCTTTAATTTTTCTTGGTTTCATTCTTAAAGATAAAAAAACCAAACAGCACATTACTGTGAAAAGCATTAATAGAGAGCTCTTCTCCTGTAACTGCCTATGTGACGCGTGCATTTCTTAAACAGTAATACGTGCATCAGTAGTACTCAGTTTAGTGTTTTTAAAACATCTGTAATAATACTAACGATATAATTTGGCATTTGGAAGTGCAGTTTTTCCAGAAGGACCCCTCAAATACAGACTAAGACATTTAATACCACCTTCCTAGTCCTTTGAATATGAGACAGAAGGGTTTTTTTTTCTGATATACTAGTTCTAACTAGGAGGTTTTGTTTGAAAACTCTGTTTTGTTGTGCCAGTACCCACACAACCCGTTTGTCTTCACTTCCCCTCCACCCCTGCACCAGGCCATGAAGGACAGAGTAGCATCAATTATTCCTCATTACCTAGGATTTCAGAAGAAAATTCTACAGAAGCAGGAAAGGCAGGGAAGTTATGGAATCTACACAAACAATGTAAGCATTGATTATAAACACAGAAACTGCAATTACTCTTATTTTAAGCTACCCTACACATAGACTGCACTCTTGGACACTGATAAGCAATTAGCTACCTAATCCTGGTCACTGATAAGGATCTTCGCGATTACTGTAAAGGCACCACTACCCTCCGCCGACCACCTAAGGAGCACAGCAGACTACTGCTTGCACATATCAGCTGTTTCAAATACAGTGAGATTCCCTGTAAACAATATCAGAACAGTCCAGACTGGTTTGGGTCAGAAGAGACCTCAAAGATCCTTAGTTCCAACCCCCTTGCCATGAGCAGGGACACCCTCCACTAGCCCCGGCTGCCCAAAGCCCCCTACAATCTGGCCTTGAACACTGCCAGAAATCCAGAGTCATTCACAGCTTCTCTGGGCAACCTGCGCCTCACCACCCTCACAGGGAACAATTTCTTCCCAATATCTGATTTAAGTCTGCTTTTCTTCAGCTTAAGGCCATTACCCCCTGTCCCATCACTCCACGCCCTTGTAAACAGTTCCTCCCTCCCCAGCCTTCCTATAAACTTTAGGTACTAGAAGGCCGTAGTAAGGCCTCCCCAGAACCTTTTCTTCTCCAGGCTGAACAAGTCCAACTCTTGCAGCCTGTCTTCATAGGAGAGGTGCTCCAGCCATCTAATCATCTTCATGGCCCTCCTCTGGACTCACTCCAACAGGTTCAAGTCTTTCTTGTACTGGTGACCCCAGAGCTGGATGCAGTACTCCAGATGGGGTCTCACAAGAACAGAGTCACCTCCCTCAGCCTGCTGGTCACATTTCTTTTGATGCACCCCAGGACATGGTTGGCATTCTGGGCTGTAAGCACACATTGCTACCTCATGCTGAACTTCTCATCAACCAACAGCCCCAAGTCTTTCTCCTCAGAGCTGCTCTCAATTCATTGACTGCCCAGCCTGTGCTTGTGCTTGGGATTGCCCCAGCCCTTGTGCAGGACCTTGCTCTTGGACCTGGACAGGCTTAAGAGGTGGGGGGGCCTGTGCAAACTGTATGAAGTTACAGAATCACAGAATCACCTGGGTTGGAAGAGACACTCTAAATCATCGAGTCCAACCACAGCCTAATCCTGCCTAGCCCACCTCTAGATCATGTCCTTAAGCACTTCATCCACATGCCTTTTAAATACTTCCAGGGATGGTGACTCCACCACCTCCCTGGGCAGCCCGTTCCAATGCTTGACAACCCTTTCAGTAAAGAAATTCTTCCAGGTATCTAACCTAAATCTCACGGGTGCAATCCTCTTGTCCTATTGCTTGTCACCCAAGAGAAGAGACCAACTCTGGCATCTCTGCAACCGCTTTGCAGGTAGTTGTTGAGACTGATAAGGTGTCCCCTCAGCCTCCTTTCCTCAAGACTAGAAAGCCCCAGCTCGCTCAGCCGTTCCTTAAAGGACTTGTGCTCCAGCAACAAGTTCAACAAGGCCATCTAGATGACACATAAAATTTGGTGCTGTTGGCAAACTTGCTGAGGGTGCACTCAATCCCACTGTCCATGTTGCACATTGAGCTGTTGACCACAATTCTTTTAAGTGTGACCGCCCAGCCAATTCCAGATCTACCGAACTGTCCCATCAGTCAAATCCATGTCTCTCCCATTTAGAGGGGTGTCACACAGAAAAGCATCAAATGCTTTCTGCAAATCCAAATAGATGACATCAGAGTAAAGTCAGCCACGTGGACACTATTCTGGGGAAGTACACTACCCTTTTACTTATCTGTATTTCTCAAACCTGTAGTGCTGTCTTCAGAATACCAAAAAGAAATGGCTTATCTCCACCTTATAGTGGAGGTAGGGAAGTGTAAATAAATGCAGCTCATACAGTTGAAGATTCATGTAGATAAGTAATGAGACTTTGTGTGCTCCAAAACCTGGCTGCAGAAGGGGAGCTAGTCTGTTTCTGTGAGTTCCTGAACGACTTTTCTTGGTAAAACAGTACAAGGTATTTCTGTACAATAAGGTAGCTACATACTGTAAGTTAAAAGGTTTTCTGGTGTACTCTCTACTCTTAATTATACAGAGGAGTAGCTTGAATTTAACAGGAGAATTTGAGTTATCAGAATCATTATTCTTAACATTAAGGAGCAGTCTGTTGCTATCCAAGACAGTTTTAATCCCCATGAGTTCAGTTCCTGGAAACAAATACTGAAGAACAGGGTTGGAGGAAGATATTTTCAAGTAGCACATACATGTATTTTTTTTTTTACATCCATTTTTGATAATCTGAGACTGGCTAAACAGCAACTACTAAATACGCAAAATAATTTTGAAGACCTGTAGTGTAATAAGCTAAAACCCTTCCAGTTCAACCACAGAAACATTTGTTTCTTTGCAGGCAGGGTCCAGTCTTCTTCAGCACTGTCACATCCCTATGCATATAGCTGAAATTCACTATTTCACCTGCCTCCTTCATGGAGACACCAATGGAAGGCCTTGTGAGGCTCAATGAAGGCAAGAGCAGTGAAAAACCTCCCTGAGAAGTCCTGATGATGGGTTCCAGGAAAATCTCCTTAAAACTGAGTGGAGTCATATGTGACTAACAACTCCTAGAAGACAGGTGTTAGGTATTTCTGTTGACAAAGCTCCTCTTGCACCATCTCCAGCAGCATACCTAAACATTTCATAACTTTAAGGGCAGAAGCATCCTGAGCACAGCAAACTATCTGTCCCTGGAGACCAGCTTCTTTATTCTGATAACTGTTCTTTTTCCAAGACTACAGACCAACTTAGATGACCTTATTGATTAGTTTAATTTATATAACCCAACAGAACAGAGAATGATTGTACTGTGTTTCATTTATGTAGTCTCTTTAAGTATTAAATATCTAAATTAAACAAAAGATTAGGATGAACTGACCGACTACAGTCTCCAGTGAAGTTCTAGACAGATAGTACACTACAGGTACTAAGGCTATAGAAAAAATACACAGAAAAGCTTTCTGTAAGAAAGCTTTCAACTACCCTTTGCATGGGATTCTTTGTTATGTCTCTGATTTTTACAAAAGGAAAAGGCATGGAAATGAGCGCATGTTATGCCAAAGCAGACACACAGAGGAATGCTTAGACAAGACAGGACATGAGAAAACATTTCCTTAGGGGAAAAGCTAGTGCCCAAAACACCTCCTTTACTTCTATCATCTTGTTAAATTATGGCTGAGCAATTCCCCAAGCCCCAAAAAGCAAAGCAAAAACTTGCAGGCCGAAGATCTGTGTCCATGACATCATCAGAATGATTAAACCCACTATTGTTCTGAAGTCTTAACTGACCACCTGTGAAGGGAGAGACTAGACAGAAAAGGAATTACAAACAAGGGATGTGACGAACAGCTTTTGTGGACAGTGCCTGCATTTTTTACACTTGGCGTAAGATCTCACTTGTCATGCTAAATCATATTTGTAGCTCTTGTTTCTTGCCTCTAGTATTAAGTCAATCTTTCAGAAATAAATGCTGCAACAGGGTCATCTCTAACAGGCTGCTGAAGTAGAATGAGAGGGAAAATATCCCGGTCAGCGTAGTTGGGAAGCTTGAAGAACAAATCACTGCTGAACTGGATGGTCAGACATGGGACAGACTGGAGCTTCAGCATACAGCTTACTCTTCTGTTGAGTGTATGCATGTAACATCATGAGTGACCAGTGCGGAATAAGATGACTTTTTAATTTTCAAGCTTTTTTCCTCAAGTAAGGAGCATCAGCCCAGCAGGACACTTGAAACATTTAGTCCAACTGACTACAAAGTGACAACAGAGTTTAGCTGAGAGACAGATTTTACATCTTTTAATTTCTCCTTTAAGTATTGGAAGTAGGAAACTTAAGCTTAAAATGCAGATCAAGCTGGTGTATAAGCACATGGTTCCACAGGCAACCAAGCTACTCAGTTTCAACAGGAAGAGGTGGCAGACAGTGTCTAGGTTGCATCTCAGTGCCACAGGCAGCAGGCAGCTGCTGAGCCTTTCACACACTTGGATTAAAGGCGTGAGGGCATGAACACCATAGGCACAGCTACGCCAGATCATTTTGTCATAAGTGTCGTCTTGCTCACAAGGCTGTGGAATCTTTCTAGACAGTCATTCAAAGAAGAATTTAAAGACTTACATATTTAAATGTATTAGAAACAGATTTTGGTCTTACTTCAGAATTAACTTTCTGCAAAAGGAGACCAGACTAGAACCTGGGCAGTTGATCTTAATTACACTGTTGCAGGTAGCTCTTGCTGGTGGTTAGACTTTTGGCTCCCACCCAGTAGAGCATCTCTACCAGCTTCATCCAAGTTTTCTTAGCCTGAAACATTAATCAAAAACAGAACTCTAACACATACCACTATTTAAAACAGACACATGCATTCATATCTGGAACTTCTGGAGCAGCTGCCTTTAAAGAAAGTCAAATTACATGGTGAGACCACAATTTTCATTTCTGCAGTGAGTTTATATAGGCCATGCCAGTAGAAGCAACTGCAGACTGGCCAATGGCAAAAATGGGGGTGGGGGTGGGTGGAGAGAGTACAGAGAGGGAACAGGGGACAGCACAGGGAACAGGAAGGTATGCAACCCAGTAGCTTCACAGAATGAGCTCCATAAAAACACACTCTCTCAATCCATTCATGAAGACTGAGTGAAAACACAGGTAATAAACCACTCAGTTCCTCAATAAAAAGCACCTC
The DNA here is from genome assembly GCA_020800305.1 of Porphyrio hochstetteri. Classification (NCBI taxonomy): domain Eukaryota; kingdom Metazoa; phylum Chordata; class Aves; order Gruiformes; family Rallidae; genus Porphyrio; species Porphyrio hochstetteri. The sequence goes on along the minus strand of CM036908.1, from coordinate 58,259,891 downwards.
TGTCACTGCGCAATATCAGAACCTAAAAGCTACCTACTTCCTTTTACCTACCCAGCTAACAAACCCCATCTCAAACCTCATCAATAGACCTAATTTTTTAAGGTAGCTACAGAAACAGCATTAAGGCTAGGAATAAAGGAAAGCCATAAGTGAAAAAAACCACTCCAAAACCCCCAAAACAGAGCAGTACAGAATCTCCCCCTTGTCCAGTTACTGGTTTTTGCCTCTGTTAAATTTCTAGCTTTTCATATCCTTTCTTCTCCCTCTCTACATTAATCCTAACAGGCTTACTCTCAATTAGGCAACTCTTTGACACATTCTGGTGGTCTCTGATGACCAGTGGTGTCACCCATGCTAATGACCACATACCTAAGAATAGTTGTAAGAGTAGGAAGTTACTCACTATCAATAGTGTCACTGCCACTTCTGATCTGTTCTGTCAAGCTCTGGCATTCCCCTTGTACTTTACTACTGAGGCAGAAATAACATAAGTGTCACAGCCCTACACTGCTGCAAGAATTCCTTTGTGCTGAAGAACTCCTGAAACTGGCTAGACTGGCTTTTGGATAAATAGACTAAAGGGGAGTGGCACAAGGTGTCCTAGGAATCTATCTACAATGAAAGAGGCCACAGCCAGTGTTTTACCACACTTTGGCCATAGTTATGTAGGAAAATGTCATTAGAAGTTCACTTTCCCTCCAAGATTTGGAAAAAAAAAAAAAAAAAAAAAAAAAAAATCGATTACTTAGGATATTCATCGTAACTGGAACAAGCCTATGTGCAAAATAGAGAGTGACTTTAGCAGTGTGGTACAGAGCAAGAGGTTTCCCATTCCACAAAAGAACACTGAGTAAAGCAATTGTCAGTTTAGTGCCCTTTAAGCTTCTCTGTAATAAGAACCAAGCCAGTACAAAAGCACACACCTTATAAAGAGGCCTAAGTCATAAATCTAGAGGTGACCAGAATGGAATGCTTTGTCACTCTCAAGAAGGGTGTCCGATTTCAAACTCTAATACTGTTTCATCTCCTTTGTTTTCGATCCATTTTGCAAAGTGAAAGGCAGGTCCTTACAATGGCTCTCCTTCAGAAAAGATACTAAGAAGAGCAGAAGACAAAGCCACAGAGAGTAAAGTATTTACCACTACGACCGATTACCATGCCTATTTCTCAACTACAGCATCATCCCCCCCTCTTAGTTCTTCATTTTGGGAATGTCGCTATTCTGCTGGTTTTAGTCAGTCCCGTCCTTCACCCTCTTTGTCTGGAGGGTATGAAGGAGACAGAGGGAATTGGGGAAAACTGTTTTAGTGGCTTTGAAAGAAATTTGCCATATGCACCAAATAGAAATATGCCTGCTACTTGTCCAAGCTTTTACTATTAGGCAGTTATCACTTCTTCTAGCTAACTACAGAATTACTTGTAATCTATTTAGACTTGCATGGAATACTATTTCACCTAAATGGATTTCCAGTGTCCCTGTGTAAGTTATCATATGGGAACATGGTAATTTAGTAGGTCTTATTTCTTTCTTAGCAGAACATTCACAACTAATGTTTCCCATTCTGATATGGTCCACTTTTTTTCCTCTTTTTTACTGCATTTTTGAAGTATGCTAGAGAAAATCCATGATTCCTACAATAGAATGAAATGATTTGTGAAAGGCAATGAACTGCCCAACCAGGTATAATTTACGGTCATTCATCTATGCATTTCTGAACACATCTTAATGTTCTGACACAGCTTGTTTATTCACAGCGTTTTCAGTAGTTTTAGAATGTATAAAAGCCTTTCCAGGAATAGCTATAACAGTTCCAGTTAAAGGATCCGGATTCCTGCTACATGACTCAATGACAAATGCACTAAAAAAAGCGGTAAAAGGCAACTGTACCACAAGAGACAGCCGCACTGCTCGCTCTGCTAGTGCCACCTAGCTGCTGAGGAGCAGCGGTGCCCACTGCAGATGCTGAGCTACTCGAGTTTAGGGGTTTGCGTTGGCTTTTTTAAAGGCTGCAGAGCCACAGAGGACTTCAAGCATCAAATCCACCCTGCTTTACCTCTCACCCAACAGACCACGAGCAGAACTCCAGAACCCTGCCCGAATCTGGTACCACTAGAATTCAAGCTTTGCCCATTTAAACTTAAACCTCAAAACATTCCTAAGAATCGATGCAAATGTCTGAGTCAATTTATGCTTAATCAAAATAAGCTGCATGGCTATAAACAGCGAATTTTGCCTGGTTGTGAGTAGCTATTTTCTACAAATGCAAAGTCAGATTCTTTCAACTCTCTTAATGAAAACAAGAAAGTAACTGAAAGTAACTGCACAAAATACACTTAACATACAAGGAAGCATGAATTGGTTAGTAAAATTGTATGTGGATTGTGCAGTTCTTTTTTTAAGTAATCAAAACAAAATTTGTTACTCAAAACCTTACTCTGAGCATGCGAAGCTACTTAATAAACTTAAAGTTAACATTTTCATCTTCACTTGCTGCTCAAAATTTTCAAACTACATACTGAGATTTTCAAAATTCTGAATTGCAACCAGCAATTCTTGAAACTTCCAAAGACCTTTGCACTAAATAAACATGTCATTTTAGCATGAAAACCTATTCTTAGAACCTCCAAACCCAATTCTAGTACATGTAAACCCAGTTTTTTCTTCTTGATTGCCACGCAAGGTTTCTAGTGGTACTGGCTCACAGCAATCTAGACCAAGAAAACTGATTAGCATACAAAAAGATTGAGACATCATTGCTTGAATTCTTATCATTAGCTAAAAGAAGTCCCTTCAACATGCTTCACTGTAAGAGGACCAAGACCATAAAAAGTAATATTCAAATCCTAATACACCCATATTCTTCCACCTCAGCTATACACAATCACTTAAGATCTAACATACTCAAACAGTTTTTTCTTTTTTTTGTTTTTCAGGCAAGAGTGTGACAGTCATCAATTCTGACCCAGATTTAAAAAACCCTTTCTGAAAACAGATGTTTGTTTTTGTGCATCTACAATTAAGATATAACAATTCTTCATAGGTTTTTGACAACTCAGGGATACTGGTAAAGGTGACTTCCCCCAAGTTGCTTACTTTACCATCATATACTTGTCTTATGGCCAAAGTAGATTACATTTTATCTGCTGTACAGAAATACATTAAATAAGAGACTATACACATAGAACAATCTTTCCATCTCCTGCTAAAAATTCTAGCTCTAGAGCTTCCTAGAACATTCTACCATGAGTTTAAGAAAGTTGTAATTTTTAATTACTGCCAGCTGCTACTATTTTCTCAACAGAAAACTAACTTAAACCCCAAAGATGCAGTGCACTTTACAATACTAAGAAGCATGTAGACAGATTTGACAGATGCAATCTAATCATTTAAAGAAGCCCAAATCCTGGCAACTGTCTCAAGCATTCAACCAAACTGGAGAAAAAACTTCAGTATTTGCATGGAGACTACCCTAGATGTAAATTGCCTAATAAAGTGTTTAATAGAACCAAAGGTTTCAGCATGTTTTAAAGTAACTGAGAATACCATTCTCAGCACGTAACAGAGATGTGCAAGTAACATGTCAAAATTGGATTACTATGTGTACTTTCAGAGCATCATTTGAACAACATTCACTTTCACAAAAAGTTGCATTAACCTTTCAGCAGGTCTCAGAGGGAAACACCATCATTTTAATCAGCAATAATAAAACAAGTAACAACATATCAACAGCTAGAACCACCCACCACTTCAGATAAAACCCTGCTTTCGGTTGTTCATGATGTGTTTTTATACACTTATACATATAAGGACATTACAGAAACTTGGTGGGACTTAGCATGACTGGAGTGTGGCTATTGATGGCTACAAGCTGTATAGAAGGGAGAGATGAGGAAGGAGAGGTGGAGACATTGCCCTCTATGTTAAGAAATGGATGTAGTGTGAAGAGATACCTCTAAAGAAAAGTCACAAGCAGGCTGAAAGCTTATGGGTAAGAATTAGGGATCACAACAACAAGGGGAGCCTTGTGGTTGGGGTCTACTACAGGCCACCTGATCAAGGGGAGCCTACTGACGAAGCCTTCTTACTCCAGCTCCAGGAGACACGGAGGTCCCACGGTCTCATTCTGCTGGGGGATTTCAACCACCCTGACATCTGCTGGGAAAGTAGCATGGCAAGCTGTAGGCAATCAAAGAGCACATGGAGGAGAGGAAGGTGATTCAAGACAGCCAGCATGGCTTTACTAGGGGCAAGTCCTGACAAACCAATCTAGTGGCTTTCTACAATAGAGTGGTGGCTGCATCAGTGGACAAGGGAAGTGCTACAGATGTCATCTAGCTGCATTTCTGCAAGGCCTTTGACATGTTTCCTGTAACATCCTTCTCTCTTAAATTGGAGAGATACAGACTTGGTCGGTGGACTGTTCAGTAGGTATGGAATTGGCTGGATGGTGGTATCCAGAGGGTGGTGGTCAACAGCTCCAAGTCCAGATGGAAGATGCTGACAAGCAGAGTTCCTCAAGGGTTTGTGCTGGGACCAGTGCTGTTTAGTATCTTTATTAATGATACTGACAGTGGGATTGAGTGCACCCTCAGCAAATTTGCTGATGACACCAAGCTGAGTGGTGAAGTTAATGTGCCAGAGGGATGGGATGCTATATAGAGGGACCTGGGCAGGCTGAAGAAGTGGGTCCAGGTGAACCTCATGACGTTCAACAAAGCCAAGTGCATGTTCCTGCACCTGGGTTGGGACAATGCCCATTATTCATATAGATTAGGAGATGATGTGCTTGAAAGCAGCCCTGAGGAAAAGGACTTGGGAGTACTCATGGATGAGAAGCTGGACATGAGCCACCAAAGTGCATCTGCAGCCCAGAAGGCCAACTGCATCCTGTGCTGCATCAAAAGAAGTTTGGCCAGCAGATCGAGAGAGGTGATTCTGTCCCTATACTCTGCTCTGGTGAGACCTTACCTACAGTACTGTGTCCAGCTGTGGAGCCTTCAATACAAGAAGGACACAGACCTGTTGGAGCACATCCAGACTAGGGTCACAAAAATTATCAAAGGGCTGGAGCACCTCTCCTATGAAGATAGGCTAAGAGAGTTGGGCTTGTTCAGCTTGGAGAAGAGAGGGCTCCTGGGGGACCTTATAACAGTCTTCCAGTGCCTGAAAGTGACTATAAGAAAGCAGGGGAAGAACTGTTCACAAGAGCTCGTAGCAATAGGACAAGGAGGAATGGTTTTAAACTCAAAAAGAGGAGATTTAGGTTGGATATTAGGAAAAAGTTCTTCGATATGAGGGTGGTGGATCACTGGAACAGGCTGCCCAGAGACGTAGTGGAATATCCCTAGAGATATTCAAGGTCAGGCTTGATGTGGCTCTGAGCAACCTGATCTAGTGAAGATGTCCCTGCTTACTGCAGGGGGTTGGACTAGATGACCCCTAAAGGTCCCCTCCAACCTTGCACATTCTATGATTCTATGATTTCCAGATCAAATAGCATAGCAAGCCCTGCAAAACTATCTTACCAGAAGCTTTCAAAATGCACAGTCCAATGACTTTACTGAAAATAACTGCAGGACAAGACTGTGCTGGCAGTCCTCTGTATGAACACACTGAAGGGTAACAGAAAAAGCTTGTAAAAAGCAGCACAGTGAAAGAGGTGAAACATGAGTAGATGCACACACTAGACACCTAACCAAGAAGTCACATCAGAACTTGTCACAACAGTCCCTGAAACCCAGCAACTAGCTGAAAAACCCAATGATTAAAACAAAAAACCCCCAGTAAAAACCCAACAGCCTCTTTGTCCCTCTACTAGCTGACCCACAAAGTACGAGTAACAACATCTGCTCATCCACCTGCTCCAAGTGTCAGAATTGTGCACTACAGCTCTGAAGAATACCCAGCTGGTAGCAAAACGAAAATGAGTGTAGCTTCATACATAAGTTTTGCTTTCAACACAGGAAAAACTTATGAGGGCAGCTGCAGGAAGCCAACAGTTGTGCTCAAATATTTGGGACACCAGCACTAACACTGCCCATGCAATGACTGAAGGAGTATGCCTTTGGCAGCTACAAGCACGTGCCCACAAAGAGAGGGAACAAGTAAATGCTGCAAAGGCAACCCTTATGTCACAGCTTCCAGGTGCTATGTTCAGTTTCCTCTGGTGCCCTCACAGTTCCCCTGTGGCAGCCACAGACTGGCCTGAACATTTGGTATCAGAACCAGGGGCTCTAGGGGTGGGGCAGAGGGGAGGCCCATGGCACTTTCTGTGCTCCCCTGCAGAACAGAGCTTCACCACTTCACCTCTATTTGGAAGTCACCTCATAGAATAATAGAATTGTTTAAGTTGGAAGAGATCTTTAAGATCATCAAGTCCAACCGTTAACTGGGCACTGTCAAGTCCACCACTAAGCACCACATCTACATGGCTTTTAAATACCTCCAAGGATGGAGATTCAGCCACTTCCCTGGGCAGCCCATTCTAATGATTGACAATCCTTTTGGCAAACAATTTTTTCCTACCAGCGAGAGATGGACAGGCCGGAAAGCTGGGCAGGGAGAAACCTAACGAAATTCAACAAAAGCAAGTGTAAAGTCTTGCACCTGGGAAGGAATAACCATCTGTATCAGTACAGGCTGGGGGATGACCTGCTGGAGAAGAGCTCTGTGGAGAAGGACCTGGGGGTCCTGGTTGATGACAGGTTGGCTATGAGCCAGCAGTGTGCACTGGTGGCTAAGAGGGCCAATGGGATTCTGGGATGCATCAGGAAGAGTGTGGCCAGCAGGTCTAAGGAGGTGATCCTCCCCCTCTACTCTGCCCTGGTCAAGCCCCACCTGCAGTATTGTGTCCAGTTCTGGGCTCCCTCGTATAAACAGATAGTGATCTACTTGAGAGAGTCCAGAGAAGGGCTATGAAGATGATTAAGGGCCTGGAAAAGCTCCCGTATGAGGAAAGGCTGAGTGAGCTGGGGCTGTTCAGCCTGGAGAAAAGAAGACTGAGGGGGGACCTAATTAATGTTTATAAATATCTTAAGTATGGGATGCAGGGGGAATTGGCCAGCCCCTTTTCAGTGGTCTGTGGAGACAGGACAAGGGGCAATGGCTGCAAATTGGAGCACAGGAAGTTCCGCACCAACATGCGGAAGAACTTTTACACAGTGAGGGTGACAGAGCCCTGGGACAGGCTGCCCAGGGAGGTGGTGGAGTCTCCTTCCCTACAATTCTGTGATTCTGTGATCTAAACTTCTAAGTCAGGTCAGTGTATTGATATGTAAATGAGTGGCAGTTCTAATTCACCAGAGGAAAATCCAAGTAGTTTAGTTACTAATTGTGAAACTGTAATTGTCAGTGGCACTTGAAAGTGCAAGACACATGACTCCATTGAAAAGAAGTTCAAGACCTATAGCTTAAGTAGTAAGAAGGTGGGGGAAAAAAAAAAACCAAAGCAGTAAGAGGCTTTACAAACTAAATATTGCTGTCTAGCTTTCCTGTACTGAACCTGAATGCAGCACTGCACTGATCAGATCCTTTGGTGCTGAAGAATCTAAGACTATTCTCATGAAAGACACATTCTGTCACATCAAAGACACAATCTATCAATGTATTCACCTCCTCCCTTACCCAAGAATTAAACAGCAGAAGTCACTGCTGAATATAAAACCCAATTGCTTTAATTCAGAACAGAGTAGCTGATGCTGTGTTGAGTCCCTCATTTCATAAAACGATTAAATAAAATCTACTATTTAATTTTGCCTAACAGTTTTGTAATTAAAGCAGTGAAAACTTTTTGAGTTTAAATATCCTTTCTTCCTACTTACCTAGCAAATTCAGCCAGCTGTTTGGGGTCTGAGAGGTCAATGCCAGGTATTCCACCAGGAGGAAGTTTCTTCCCTGTCATGTACTCTGAGTAATCTGGAGGAGAATTCTCTCCAATGATCTGTTCTTCCACCACTGTTTCATGGTCAATATCTTTTTTATCATCTGAAACACATAAAACACTGAACTTAATATATTCTAAAGATCAAAACAGCATGTAAGTTATTAGGCTGCATCTCAACAGAAATTCACTATTGCTGCACACGTGAAAAAATGCACTTTACTTCCAGATTTCCACATTAATTGTAAAGAGAAAAAATACATCCATACAGTTACATCATGAAGAACACAGAAAGAATGCAGCAGCTGAAGAAAAGAAGCAGAAGTCACATATCTACTTAACCACTAAGAAGCAAGGCAATTAAGTAGAACAAGCCTATGAATGTTGGCTTCATTTGAAAGATAATGCACTATTCCTAACATAATGCCCAAATATTTAACTCCATCACCCTCTTCACAACTGAATTCTACCATACCCTTTGTATCTCAACAGCAGTCAGTAACCAAGCAAGCCTGTCAGACGAGTGGCAGATACTTACCCTAAGACATTAGGACTACTGATGTTCAGTCTTCAGACTTCCTTGACCTCCAACAGAAGTGTCATGGAGGGACAAGAAATTTAAAAATATCTGCTAATTGGCTTCAGCACCTGCCCCACAGAACTAAAGTCTTTCAAAACCTACAGACAGGTCAGAATGAAAACAAAAAACTAAACAGCATATCTCTCTCCCAAGAAGAGCTTCTTCCTTCCCTGGTAGAGGCCAGCTCAAGCTCTTTCCTATGTTTTACTACATAAACAGCAGATAGGGATCATTCAGAGCTTTGATCTGCACCACTTAAAATACTATTTTATCTGCTCTGGAGTTTCTCCTATGGATTTGTGCTAAAGGACTGCAGTGAAATCAGGTGGAAGACCTACTGTCACTGTCTAGTCACATTCAGACTGTAGAATATGCCAAGACACAACACTTTCTCGCTCCTCTGGCTATTTTATAATAGAAACCAGAAAGACACAAAGACAGAATAGAAACATCCACCTATGTCCCTCAGTGCAGTGCTCACACCAGCATCAACACCGTTTTCCACCACCAAATACTCTTAGATATTTGTTTTAAACTATGGTTTTAACTACTCAGATAAACATTAATAATCTCACTGCTATGCTAATTCTACCCTGTGTATGGGGAGCAGATTCTGCAAATGACTCTACACACAAAGGGCTTGCAAAGTCAAAGTATTTACAGAAATAACAGGAAGTTTTATTTTACAGGTAGTGTTTAAAGAAAGAAAATATAAGGTGGTAGGACAGGAACAGTATTTCCCCAAATAAAGTGTAAGGCAGAAAACAAATAAGGCAACATTTCTTTTTCCTTCTCCTGAACAGAAACATATGAAGTAACACTGTTCTTTACTCCAGAACTTAGGCTAGGCTAGATAGAAGGAGACATATGCAAATAAAAGAAATATACTAAGGACAAATTATTTGTAATGCCTGCTTTTAATGTTTGCCACTGAGCTATTTCTAGAAATGTTACTGCTAGTTTGGGGTTTAATCTGATCTACCAGATCAAATAGCAGTTCACGTATATGCACCATGGCAGAAGAGGAAGATAGACTCCAACACCGCAAAGACAGAAGTGTTCTTAAAAAAAAAAATACTATCTGCAGCATTAAACTGGGAATAAACAACAAAATTTACTATCTGGACAGGGTTTTTTATTCTAAACTAGTTTTTTACTCACCACGCTATCTTTTCAGTCTTTACCAGTGCTTTGAAGAAAGCAACTGAAACTACCTTAAGGAAAAATTATAAGTTCAAGTCAGTAAACCTCCAATTTAGCAACAATTTATTTCTTCCACACAGAGCTTGAGAAAAGAAATCTAGCAATGCCTCCACAGACAAAATGTTACAAAGCTCTAAAGTTCTGAAAAACTAAAAGTGACACTATCTCCATGCTGCAGACTGGAATGAGATCGGCTGCCTTCAATGTAGCCATTTCAACAGCTACCCAGTTTGACTGTTTGATGACATTCATAACAGAAACAAAGGTTTCATTTCCTGACTTAGATCAGATGCATGAGTCAACGGGGAAATTTTGTATACATTCCGTAAGATCTTCTTCCTTCCCTAGCATAAAGGTTTGCTATTCCACAATGCTTTCTTGCCATTTGAAGGCCGTCTGCCTTTGCTGCCTTCCCAAAAGCCTGCCAACAGAAATCAATTCCACAGCTACATAATTCCACAGGCTAATGGAATAAAACATGAAATATGAACCTTTTGCTTTGATAGAGTAACAAATAAAAGACGGTACCCCTTAATATAGACAGTTACTTAAAAATTAAAACCAGTAAAGTTTTCTTATACGAAAAAACTGTATACAGCAGCACATATCTGCAGTTTTAGCAACTAATTTAAATTAGAACACTAGAACAGCATCATACAAAACATTCAACCTGAAGTGTTAATGTCAGGCTATCTATGGCTCTTCATAACAGAAGACCTGGTTCACACCACAAGTCAAGTACTGAAAAAAAGTAGAAGATTTCAGTAGCTCTTTAGTGCCCAGATCATCCTATGACATTATCAACTCACTGGGAAAACAATACCAAAACACCACACAGCCCTCTCCCAGAATTCTTCTAAAGAACTTTACCAACATCCTTTCTGCACAAAATTATCACAAGTTTATTTGTGATGCCCTACCAACCAAGGCTAGGCAGCTCAAAGTTTGGAGGCTAAAGGGCAAGGAAAATTTCACTCAGACTGACAAGTTAACCAATATTCTCACTCCAAACAGGGCAAGTTGCCTCCTTGATGTTTCCTCCCTTAAAGCAAGTCCTGGTGCCCACTATATCAAAATTATTTCCCCTTTTTCTTCACAAGAAGCAACACAGAATCAAACATACTATATCCGAAGCAAAGCAATACACAGAGACGCAACCCTGAAATTCTAGTGACACCTCGGCAGAAGTACAGTACAAATAAGGCATAGTAATTCCATGCAGTTTATGCCCATGCCAAGCTAATCTGGATGACACCCATGCAAGCTAAATACAGAGCAAGCCATGGAGACAGGCAGGAAAAGGAAATTAACTACTATGTAGTTATCTGCTTTGTTTTGTCCCTTACAACCACTTGAGAGTACAGCAGACTCGAATACAAAGCATTCAGCTTAAGTGTGTATTTAGGACCATTTTTATAGAACTAATGCAGATTTCTGTATGGAACTTGGAACACAATTTTTGTCACATCTTCTGAAAGACATCAAAGATCTGAATGCATGTCAATTAGTTAATCACTTTATAGTCACAAGAACATGCACTTCCAGGCACTGCAATAGCTGTGTCCAAAATTAATCTATTTTATGAAACCGCAGAATACTGATTTGTTAGAGATACCACAGATTATACCCCCTCCTCAACATCCTTCTCCATCCAATTAAATTGTGTCTAAATTCATTGTTCTATGTACCTGTTTAGGACATACCCAAACAAATCTTTCAGCATCTTTCTATTCTGCACTTCTCCCATGCCCTATCGGGCAATATACATCTTGGATCTCAAACACAGGCTTCACTTACACACTTTGAGTATGTCAAACATTTTTTTTAAAGTAAGATCAGTGAAAGTTCAGCATTTTAGCCAGGCATTATTTTTTGACTAGCACTTAAAACTTATTTCTACTGGTGAAACAACCACAAGTTTTAAAAGCACCAAGCCCAAGTACCAACTGAAGTAGGAAGAAGCCAGATTACTGAGATAAACCTAGTAACTACAGATTCATGTAACAGATCAATGGCAAGACATCGTAGAATCTGTTTCCCAAGATTTTACAGATTACCTTTTGCTCTTATTAGCACACTTTCTCCACCTCTTGCAGTCATTCTTTTGCACGGAAAATCTGTCCACCTCAGAACGTAGTTATTCCATGCATTCCTGAAGTAGTAGCTAGCTCACTCCGACTGACATCTCTAGAACTCCTCAGCTTTGTAAGATGACCCGTTAACTCAACCTAAGAAGCCATGTCAGTATTTCTGCCTCAGTTATTCTTGATTTTACCCATCACACTCCACTTAGGAGCCCAAATTCTCCAAGCCATCCTCCTGCTCTATTACAGAGCAGGAAGAACACATTCCATCAGTTTTCACCCGTGGAAAATAAAGGAGTGCAAAAGGGAACTCAGAAGGTACACTCGGTAGCAAGGCAATGAGACCTGTAACTCCAGCTTCCTCCCCAAAATACCAAGTTAAAAGACATTCTGTTTAACACTAAAAGGATTTAAGCTTAAATTTTCTTTCTACAATCACATGGTTAAACACATCTACTTGTAGAAACAGGGAAATGCAATTACATGATAAAGGATGTATTCGGCAACTTTGCAGTACCAAGGCACTGTGGTAACAGCTTGGTTATTGCTTCCACATTGCAATCTCCTCAGGCGAATTAGTTCATTGGTCATGTTTGGAAGCAAAGAACCGTAATTAGCTTGTTAATACAGTTATTTAGCAGACACTTCTGAATGTTAAACTATTTTGCACAGTATGTCATTTTTTTAAACCTAATCAGCTGCTAGGTTACTTTCCCTCTGATGTGCCTTGCACATAGATGGAGAACAGGTTCTTCTTTCCCCATGTCACCGATGTCTTACTTCACACCACCAAGATGTAAGCTGACAAAACCACTGCATGTATCAGTAGTCATCATCTGACTTAAACATTTGTAAGACATGGTGCCAAAGCACTATGACGTGACTGAATCCTCAAGCAGGCAAGAGACATTGACCTCTCAGAGAAGGATCCAATAGCAAGTTAAAAGGTTCTAGCTTGAAGGTGTGGGCTAAGAGGCAACTTAACTGACCTATGTTAAGTGATGAGCCACACTGATTTATTTACTTTCAAAACTAAAAAATTATTTAGCTGCAGGAAAATATCTACCTTCTCCTTTAAGGTTCACTGGCAAAAACATCTGGGCAGACTCAATGTTTATGGATACCAAAAGTCTATACTGCTGTCTTAAGCAGAGTCAGAAACAGCTTATCACCTTAATACTTAAAAGGAACCAATCACTTTCTGCCTCCATTATGAAAAACTATGACGTAAGTTGCCCATTACCTATCTGTCATCAGAAAGAATTTTGGCTATCCTTGATACAGGCCTGCAACTGAACTAAGTTACATGTCTATCATCTACACTATGGAAGGCAACTAGTCAGACAGCAGATAACTTTTTCTCACCACCACAATCTGCTAATATGAAAACCCTTAAGAAATTTAAGATGTTTTGAAGAACCTTCTAGAAACCCAACATGAACCCCACAAGTTTCCAAATATGGGCCCACAGCACAGGCTTCCTGGATTATTAAAAATAATTTCCAAACCACACACTTAACTTCTGCATCTTTGTCGTTCCCATCTAGGGAAGGATATTCCCATCCTCCATTCCCATCAAGGAACAGGATACTTCAGCACTCTAAGGTTGGTGGGCAATATTTAGTTTGGTTGCGCTGCTTCAGTCCAAAGCTTGCACACTACATATTGCTAGCAATAATAGTTTAAACCTACACCTATAACAGGTTTGAAAGCTTTGAAAGTGGCAATACCTAGAAGCAGATTTAGTTACACTAATACATTTTCCCCCATCAAAATTAAGCCTATTGGCTTGAAATTCCAGCATTTGGAGGAGCCAGCATTTCAGCATGACCTTCCCAACTGCTCCTGCAACTAAGAATCAGTTTTGCAAGCACAATCTGACAAAGCAGTTTCTAATTATCCTTTCCCCATCACTACTGTGCATCCAACCTGAAGACAGTCACTAAAGAGAATGATTCAAGTTGCACCTAGCAAGACATAAGTAAATTCCACTTCATAAAAACTATTTTCCAAGTACAAATTGGGGTGTCTTATTTGGAGAGCCCAATTAACTAGATACGATCTTTAAAATCTGTTACAGGATAGCCCACCAAAAATCGTGAGAGTAGAAAACACGCTACAAGAGCGCGATTAAAGTACCCACCACCATTTAGACCTCTTCAACCCTTTCAGAAAACAGAACACCTTTGTTAGGTTCCTATTTTCACACGTGAAGAAAGACAAGCAATTCCATTCTGAAGATCTGGAAAGCTAATCTGAACTAGAACAAAGCATTCCTGTTTTAAACTAAACACTTTAATTAAAGTAATCATGGGTCACAAGTTTGATATCACCATAGATACCAAGGTGATAAGAGAAGTTATGGTAAGTCTAAACCGTTGCCAACAACAGTACTGCAATTTCTAAGTAACCACGTAACAAGACAAGGATTGAGTAGTCCCCTTTGATCACACTGCTGTATATTTCACTGATTACTTCTACACATTTCAAGAGGTGCTACCAGACACCTTGTACTCATTTAGGGACAAAGATTTATGATTGGCTAAATTCAGTACCACCCATGTACAAGCTAATATAGCAGCACTACAAAAGAGTAACAAGGAATTAATTCACATTGTCTTCCCACACTGTGGTGAGCAAAGTGCCCTTGTTCCCAATTCAAATACCCATGAGCAGTAATATAGGGCTCATTGTTTTGTCCTGATGCATGGCCTTATTTACTATTCGTCTTTTGATAAACTTTTTCTGCTAAGTATTTAAACCAACCAGTCAATTACATCAGTGTGCAAGCAAGTCTTTAATTATGTCAAAATACAGAGGCAAAACCATCTTTGTTCAAAATAAAGTATCCCCAATTCTGCAGGGATGCCTCAGTACAACTACCCTTTTGCAAGCCAGTAGGTTGTTCTGGGGTTTGGGTTTTTTTCTTCCAGTTTTGCTTCTTTTGGATTTTTTTCTGGCAACCATTCCCCCTTCTACAATTTCAGAAAACCGACCATGAAGCCTCAGCATTTGAGCACTTCTATAACATTCAATAAGCTGTGCAAGAGGCATGAAAGCCTATCCAATAGGCTCAATAAAAGTTCACAGCACTCTCAGCTGAGCGGGTTATTACCAAAGGCTGTTTGAAACTGGGGGTGTGTGGTGCATGTGTGCCCACATATGCATGAGGGGTGGGGGTGGGAAGTGGACTCAAACGTCAATAATTTTCTTCACTTCTATCTTTTCTCTTTTGGGGGAGGTTTTTTTGGCACTGTAAGTCAAGTCAGAATAGGTATCCTGCATCCTTGTGCACCATGGCCATAATTGAGATGAATGTAGCAATGCAATTCAATCTCCAGTAAATTAGAAGTGGTATCATTCCCACTGAGCTTGCATGGTCATGCTCATAAAGAACAAAACCACTGAAATCAATAGGGCTACCCTGATGTAAAAGTTGTGTATGCAGGAAGAGAATCGGGTGTATTGATTATACACACACTTCACTTCAGTCAAGTAATAATCAGCATGCAGAAGCTCTAAGGAAGCATCCTATCACCCTCTCTGAATTTCAGAGAGCAAATGCATGCTAGAAATTGTCAATTGATCTCAGTGAGGGCCTGTATCCTGCCAGCTCATGAGTCATACATCCACTTGCATTCAGCTATCTTAGGTAGCTTCCACAAACCAGAAGACTATATTAGTTTTTATTATCTTTTTACTTTTTTGTATGGTCAATTTTAAGGAAAAAACCCAACAAACAAGCAAGGGTTTCACTGACACACAGAGGCATATAGAACCCTGTTCTACTAAACCATATTAGGGAAACTCATTTATAAGTCTTTTCTGTTCATTAAGCAGGGAACTTTGATCAGACTCATTGGGCTGTCAACTGGCTATATACCAGAAGCACCATAGTATCTGTCAAATTTGCTAAGTAAACACTTATGTTTAAAAAGAGAGTAAAAGTCAGAATCAACATTCTTTCCATCTTTTCAGACCAGTGAATTCAGCTGTCCAATACACTTTTACCTCCCACGCTGCCCTTTCTACCAACTGCTGGTCATTCACAAACCCAGAGCAAACATTTGAGGCTATGCTGGAGGCTTAAGGAGTATCTCTATCTTACTAGACTCTAAAAATTCAAGAGCAAGTATGATAGGCAAGATAGATTACCAACCTACTATTCAAAGACCACACACCAATTTAAACATTACGTGGACTGATACTATTTGACTGGGGTTTTTTCCCACATTTAGGTTACTTTAGCACAGAACTTTGAACACAGAGCCTAACTGCCAGCAGTATTTCTTATAAAAAAAGAAAAACATTAAACAAAAAACCCAGTGTGCCACAACTAACACTTTTCTACTTACTAAATGGCTCTCTCCCTGCATTTTTTAGAAAAAGATCAGAAAATTGTGGCAGATAAAATAAGCCGGCAGTGCAGGCGCATGTCAGGTTTATTCCGAGCCCTGCAGATACTAAACCCCTTTCGCAACCCACAACCCCCACCCTACCCATCAAAACCCGTATACAATCGCACACAACACAGACTCCCTGCGCCTATTTAAAGCTTTAGACCTAGCCGAAAAAAAGCTGAGCCGTCTGCGGGCATCGACCAGAAATCGCCCCTTTCCTCCCCGCGGCACTCGGGGACAGGGGCTGCCTCCGGAGAACGGAGCCACCCCTCCCGGCTGTCAGACCCTGGCTCCCAGCAAGGGGATTTCTCGAGGGCCGGTTCTTTGTGGCCGCCTCTCCGGAGCCGGCGAGAGGCGCAGGCAGCCCCGGTGAAGGCGAAGAGGTGCCGCCACCCCCCTCTCCTTCCCCCCCGGCACCGCTGGCTTCGGGCGGGGAGGCCCCACCCACACCCCGCCTGGCCACCGCAGCGGCCCCCGGGCCCACCCCCACCGGGCGAGCTGCGAAACGGTATTTCGGGGGAGACTGCCGTCCCCGGGCCGGGGAGAGCCGACGGGGCGGGCGACGCTGGGGCGGGCGGTTCTCCCCCCGCACATAACGGTCACGGCCCGCAGCACACGCCTCATCCGGGGCCGCCGCCCGCGTTCGGCATTAAAATGCGGCCCAATGGGGCCGCGGGTGCGCGGCGGCGGCAGCAGCGCAGGGCGGGAGGGAGAGAGAGGAGCGGCAGGCGGGGAGCCGGCAAGGCAGCGGCGGCAGGGGAGGGGAGGCGGGCCGGCGGCGGGCCGGGAAACGGGGGAGAAGGAGGACAGAGGGCGCGGGGGGCGGCGGCCGGCGGTGGGAAGGGCGAGGGGCAGGCGTGGAACGAGCGGCGGGGCGCCGCGGGGAGCGGCGGCGGCAGCGGCGGGGCGGGGACGGGGGGGAGAAGCGAGGAGGCTGGGTTCGCCCCGCACCCTGTGCCCGCCCGCACACCCCGCCTCCCCCTGCTGCAGAAACTACGCCATTGCGGCCTAGTCCTGGAGCCAGCGGCGCGCTGCCTCCCTCTCGCACCCCCCTCAGCCGCCGCCATCTTGGCGGCCGCCGCCATCTTTCCTTCCCCCCGCCGGAGCCGGGCAGGAGCAGCGGCGGCAGCAGCGCAGACCCCGCCATCTTTTCGGGGAGCCGCCATACTTGCCCTGGCGATGAACATGGCGGCGCCCATCACACACATCAAAACATGGCCTCCCTTCAAAACAAAACTGTCCGAGACGAGCCGGGCAGCCGTCGGCGGGGCCTGGGGCCCGGGGAGGGAGGGGTCCGGCGCGCACTTACCCGAGGCCCACATGGTGACCGAGAACTCCCCCTCCAGGGTCTTGATCTGCACCTGCTTCTGCTCCCATTTCCTGCCGCCGCCGCCCTCGGCCCCTCCGCCGCCTCCCCCGCTCAGGTAACTCTTCTTGCTGCTCTTCTTGCCGCTGCCGCCCTTCTTAACGCGGCCTCCTCCGCCGGCCGAAGAGGAGCCGCCGCCTCCGCTCTTGCTGCCGGCGGCGGCCACTGTGACCAGGGTCTGCTCGATGTACTCGTCCTCCCCGGCGGGGGCCGGCACCGGGATGAGGATCTGGTCCTCAAAGCCGTCGTCGGCCCGCAGTCCGTCCGAGTCGTCTCCCCCTACCACCTCCTCGCGGGTCTGCACCAGGATCACCTCCTGATGGTGGTGGTGCAGATGAAGCTGTCCCCCGCCGCCTCCGGCCGCGCCGCCACCCGCCCCGCTAGGGTCCCCGTCCGAGACCAGCGGCTGCAGCGCGATCATGGGCTGGTGGTGGTGGTAGTGATGGGGCGGGTGGTGCGGGCCGCACTCCTCGCAGCACTCGTCTTCGTCCTCCTCTTCTTCATCCTCCTCGCCGCCCACCACGGTGGTCTCGATGGTCTCCACCGGGATGGTCTCTACCTCGATCTCGTGTAGTTCCACGATCTCGGCCGGCATCTCCGAGCCGTCTGTGGCGATATACAGGGTGTCTCCCGAGGCCATGGCGGGGTGAGGGGGGAAAAGAGCTCCGCGGGCAGCGAGGGGGCTCCGGTTCGCTCCCCTCGGCGGATGGTGGGGCTCGGGTTCCTCTCGCTTCGCCTCCTTCTCCTCCTCCTCCCCCTTCCACACAAACACCAGCTCCTCGCAGCCAGCGAGAGGGAGGGAGGCAGCCAGCCGCCAAATCCCGGCTACGCTCCCTCGCGAGACTTCCGCTGCTGCCGCCGAGACGGACCCCAGCCCCGGGAGGCCGCTGCCGCCGGGACCCGCCCCTCCTCCCTACCGCCAAGCGGCCAATCGCACCGCCTGCCGCGCCCACGGCTCACCCAGGCGAGCCAAGTAGCCTACGGAGGCGCGCCGTGCCGCAGCGGCCCGCCTTCATTTACCGCTGCCGGCCTATCGAAGAGCGCTGCCAATCCCGAGCGCGCCTCTCGGTGCTGAGCGGCCAATGGGCCCGCGGCGGCACCGCCCCTTGCTCGCCCCACCCCTTCCTCTTCGCTCCGCCTCGCCTGGAAGTACCGCCCCGGCCCTCCCGCCCATGCGGGGCGATCGGCTCGGTGCTCCGTCCTCCCCTCCGCCGGGGGCAGCCTCTGACCTCGCCGTACGCCCTGCCGCCAGAGGGTCCGCTCCCCGGGGCGCCGGCAGGTGGCGTGCCAGCAGCCCGGCTGTTAACGGTCGGCGCGCGGGCTTCTCAGCGCCCGGCGGGCGCGAGCGGCCTGGCTGCCGGGCCGAGCGGGGCACCGCCTGGCCCTTGCGCTGCGGCTGGGCCTGGCCTAAAACGTGGACCGGGAGCAGCGGCCGTCTCCCGGGTGTTTCTTAACCGGCCGTCCGGCTGAGCTCGCCCTGTGGCAGCTGGCCGAGCCGCCGGAGCGGGGCCCAGCCCTTCCCTGAGGGCTGTCTGTAGGGTCCCAGGGGAGCGCCGTGGTCGGAGGAGCCCAGGAGGCCGTCGGCAGGGATGGCGAGCTTCAGCTTTATAGGGGAGCTGCTGGTGGCGCCGAGGAATTTTTCTCTCCCACCACTCCCCTTTTTTTGGGGGCTGCGGGTGTCTACACGGCGCGCAGCGCCGACCTTTCCTGCGGGCTTTCACTGAGAACTGCGCGCAGGGAAGTTGCTAGCGGCGGGGTGGGAGCGCTGGCTCCCGGCCCGCCCTGCTGGCAGCGGGAACGCGCTCTGGAGCCACAGCCGGTGGCCAGGTTCACGAACACGGTTAAACAGAAGCGGAGTTTAAAATAAGCGATATGTTGCAATTCAATCGCTGCACAAAATTCCAGTGCCCCTCATTTAAAATATAATTATCAAGTGTAGTTACTTGCCTTACTTGTAGTTACACGTCTCTGCATCTCTCAACTCCGTTACTCCCCAAAATCCCCCAAACAGCAAACCAACAGTATGCGCTTTGCCAATGCGGCAGGTTTCTGCTTCTGTGCCGCTCCGCTTACTTACCCTTCTGCCAGCCGCCACAGGACGACCTTTCCTTACCTGCCGAGGAACTTCCCTGCGTGAAGGAGATGCTGGAGGAAAAATACTACTCATCAGTATTATCTCCAGTCGAAGGTTAACGTACTGGTGGGTCTGCAAGTATTTAAATCTGGAGGGGAAAAAAAAAAGTTTGGTTTATACGAAATAAATTAAACAGGACTGAATGTGAGGATTTTAAAACAAGCTAAAGCCTTTAAGCTTTCTCTACTCAAGGCAAAATCAGTTCCGGTTCCACATTCCTTCTTTTTTTCTGCTGTTAACACCACCTTTCCTTCCCCTTAGGTACTAAGCTACTATTAACTACAAGTACAGATTTGCCTCTCAAGTGTTTCTCAGGTTGCTGCAGGTGTACGCTCCATTTTTATATTCATTTTTTGCTATGCCAACCACTTTGTTTGCTTGTATCCCAAATTGCTGTGATTTAAAAACCAGGAAAGGATTCCTGCCTGGAAATACTTCCTTCTTCTACCTCGGCATTAAATGTTAGTCTAGTCCAAGTCTCAAGACAGCAATACTGAGCTCTGGGCTAATGACAAGATTAGGAAATCCTCATTAAGTATCAGGTATAGCAAGAAGTTTACTTCTGGAGATCTGGGAATTCCTTCTCTCTGATGACACTCCATGCTCACATTTTAACAAACTACACAATGTTGCTAATCATTGCAAAATTCTCATAAACTGAAAGGTTAGGTTTAGATCCTGCAGAGAGATTTCCAGGCCATTACATGTAAGTTCTGCCCCTCTGTCTATAGTTGGATGGGCAAATATAAGTGTGGGAAATTTGTGCCTGTTACTTTTAAAAAAGAGAATTATTTCGAGCTTAGGATGAAGTCGCTGCAGTAAAAGTTAAATGTGATAAAAAATGCTGAGTCATTATGGAATTTGTTCTGTTTGTTGGGGTTTTTTGTTTAAGTTTGTTTGGTTTTTTTTTAATATTCAATTCCACTTTTTATTCTAAGCTTGCACAGACAAAATACAGATATCACCTACATGGCAGACATGCACTTGGTCCTACTCTTGAGTCCTCACCAGCTGACATTAACTTTAGAACAAGGGACATTGCGCCCTGAACTGATTGGTTTGGATCAATTTTATTTTCATTACTGTAAATGAGCGTTGTCAAATATAGGAACAAGTCACAAATATCTCTGGTTTATCAGTTTGGTCGTTTTTTTTTTTTTGTCCAGGTCAGTGTTTAAAAATTTATATAACCCCATTTCATTTTTGTGGTTTTACTATGAACAAGTATATACTTCTCAAAAGAAATTTGGATAGAAGCAATGTTTTCTATTTTTTTCCCATACTTTGGCTTAAAGCCAGCATCTTAATGTTTTGCTGCAACATTCACAATTCATGATTTTTCAGTGAGAAATGTTACATGATACAAATACTCTTCATCCACTCTGTGTTTTACCCATTATCTTCATCTTGAACAAGATGATTTGCTTAACTAGCATATGATTATTTTTCAGTAACTGCAAGGATTAGACATACATCATTTTTCCAATTGCTCGACGACAGAAAAATGACAGCAATAAGCAAAAACGTAGTTATGAAAGCTGCTCGCTGAAAAGATGTTTAAAAGAAAACCTTGTCCCCTGTCCAAATAGCAGCAGAAATTAGTGCCTTGATAATCATAGAATCAGAGGAGGGTCACAAAGTGCTGGAGCACCAAAGACAGACTGAGGGAGTTGGGCTTGTTCAGCTTGGAGAAGGCTCCAGGGAGATGTTATTTAAGCCTTAAAATAATGTTCTTCCTGCCCTACTCACCCCATTTTGCTCCCCATCCTCAGAACTCCAGCTTCTTTCCTAAGTACATTTAAAAAGCGATGGGAAAAAAACCCCTTAAATTATAAAAGTAAAGACTTCCGTTGGAAATAAAACTTACTTTTAAGCATCCATAACAAATAAGTTTTTAAGAGCATACATTCTGGACAAGCTCTACAAGCTCTAGATGCCTCAGATTAAGCTGTATTATTTTTATGGTTCCTTCTTTAAATCTGCTGTCATAAATCGCAGTCCACCATCAGTCTGCAGAGACCAAGCTTTACCTTTTCATACACATACCAGCATTCTTTTTCCTCCACTCTCCTCCTTTGGCATTGCAAAATTCCTGGTAATAGTTTCAGGTCCTGAACATATTTAACTGAAAGTTCAAAACTACAGATGGTAAACTCATCTTTTACTGTCCTTATAGCCTTTATTTCGTTTGGATTTAACTGATTTATGCGTCTGCCTTTCTTCAGCAGCTAGGTGGGCAGGGGACAACCTCAGGATGCTAAGAGAGAACAGCTACAAAGCCAGCACAAAGCACTGAAGTAGCTCTGTACAGTCGTTTGGAGAAGACAGAAAAGTATGAGGTACTGACAGCTGACCTCTTGTAGTTGTGAAGTCCCATAAGAAATAGACCTGAGCCACCAATAACATACACTGTGGGGACAGGAGAGGAGAGAGGAAGGGGATGCATGAAGTCTCTGGTTTCTACTCTTACTCCTCAGCTTTTAGTTTTTGCAGATAGTTGACATCAAGTGTTACAGAAGTTTCTATCTGCTGGATTCTTGGTTTAGGGTGAAGAGTTACATCAGTGTCAAGAGTTCAGGAGACAGGTTATTGCCACTGTTTTGCATGAATATATGACAAACATGGGTATAGATAACAAGACTAGTTGGTCTTTTCAGTTTCATAGGATCACAGAAGAAGTGAGGCTGCGAGGGACTGGACCTCTAGTCCTGCTCAAAAGTGGGCTCAAATAGAGCAGGTGGCCCAGGGCTTTGAGTATCTCCAGGGCCAGAGACTCCACAGCATCTCAGGGCAACCTGTTCCTGTGTTTGACCACTCTAACAGTAAAGATGTTATTTCCTTCTGTTTAAGTAGAATTTCCTGTGTGCCTGGTGCTTCCTGGCCTTTCACTGAGCACCACTAGAAGGGTCTGGCTTAATTTTCTTTTTAATTTTATTTTCCAATTCTTGGCATGCTCAGTGTCCTGATTAAACTGTTTGTTAAATACAGACTACCCACTGTGAATTCAGCAGTGCTGCTGGTAGCACAAGACATGGGAAGCTTGAGGCATTGCAGCACCTGAGAGAACTCTTACAATCCATCTTTCAGATATGCTTGATAGAGCATTGCCAGACGATGGTCAGCACTCAACATCATTAACTACCCAATCAATACAATGCTTTTTTCTCCCTTTTTTTTTGCTTTTTTTTGTTTTCTTGTAGTGAACTAGTAGTTCACAGTTTCCAGAAACCATTTTCATTGCTGTACTAATCCAACTTTTTGTATAATATCTGCCTATGTGATATTTATATAAAGAGCTCTTTCTCATTTCATACTACAGAACTAATTCTTCTGGACATTATCTCAGCTGCATCAAGCCAAAACTAGGTCACTGTTCTTTTAAACAAGAATTAATTGGAAAACACAAAAGTCTATTACATTTTAAGTAAAGGAAGGTCACACAAAATAATTTACTCTTTCACAAAGTAAGAAAGAATGATCAGAAAGATGAACACTTGTTTTCTAAATCTTGGGGGTTTTTTTCTTTTAGTCCTATTCCTGTCCTCTTCAGTTTACATTAAAGTGAGAAAGAGGAAGAAATTTCAAGTGTGAACCTTATGAAGCAAGCGAGCTTTTCACAGCCATGATCTACAGTCTTCTCTCTTGCCTCTAGTGGGGTCAATGCACCCTTTTCCCAATTTGTCTCATCCAGGCTTTCAAATTCACTGATTTGGAAACTCCTGATATCCTATTTTTTCTTCTCATTATCACACAGACTCTTTGTCTAACATTTGAGAAGAAAGATTAGCCCTCCCATTGTAAATCAACACTGATCACTATACTGATAATACCTGCATATCTAGTTAAATATGTGACATGTGTAGCTTTTAAAATATTTTTGCTTTTGTGTAAAGACGACTAGATACAAAGTCACTTACTGGAGGAAAAGAATATCAGTAGTTGATAATACAGGGTTCTGTTGATACCTATTAAAGAGTTATCTAAGACTAATGAATAAGTCAAACCAATTCAAGATATCAGGTTTTCCTTGTTGCCTTAATCTAGAATGGCTTATTAATCAATCAAAACAGAAGGAAGTGAAAAAAACCCAACCAAACAAAAAAAACCACCTCAGGAAGAAATCTAAACTATGATTTACAGTGCCACTAAAGTAATTTGCTAAGAAAAATGATAATTAGTTGTTCCATCCTTTTACCAGAGTCCTTATCCTTGCTCTTTGGAGCTCTGCAGTCCTTCATAACTGAGCATCACCACCTCCAACTGGTGTAACAGAGCTACGGCCAGGCCAGGCCTCTGGCTTGCCAGCTTCTGCTCCAGATGTCGTAGTCCTCTCTCCTCAGATTGCTCACTAAACATGAGGCAAGTCCCTGATGCAGATTTGCCTACAGATTCCTACAAAACATGTAAAGGTTCACTCTGAGCATAAGGTTCTGCTTCCTGACCATGACAAGGAACAAGCAATGAACACTGTGTGTACCCCTTTTCTCTGTTTCTTTTTCCTGGTACTTTTAATAATTGTTGCTTTCTTTGCTGTACTGCATCCTACTTCAGGTTCCCTTCTTCAAAACAAAACGAGCTACACCAATTAATCTGCTTGGACTTGGAGCACTGTCCTCTGTTTGTCATCTGCTCGTGTCTCTGAGACTGAGCACAGCGAGGAAGGATTCTCTCTCACCTCATATCTTGCAGAGGGAGGGAGACAGGGTTTGCACTGCCACCATTCCAAACTAATTTACTAGGTTATGGTCACTAATCACCCAAGTCTTATTAAATGGGTTTTGTTGTAAGGACAAGATCCTGTAATTTGTTTTTCTTACCATATGAAAGGATACACAAATCAGTGGGCCTGATCGTTGCTCCAGAAACATTTGACCCTTTAATTGAGCATGGAAAATACAAATAATTATTATCGAGTTGTAAAGCTGATCATCAAAAATGAAGCTCTTCTCCTCCGTTCCTGATTTCATGGCTGAGGGTATGAAACTACCATTCCAAAAATCCTCAGCCTTTACAAATCAGTCATTAAACCATCAACACAGGTTACTATGTGGACACCTAAATAGGCCATATCTTGAAAATTACAGACAACAAAAGAAGCAGAAGCTTCTGAGAAATAATAGATATTAGGTGAGCCAGCGTGATACGATTTCACACCTGCCCACACAGGGAAAATAAGTGAATGCATATCCTAACTGCTCATACTGCACCCTGGGACTGGGAAGCAAATTTGCAGCTCCTGTTCATGCCGATTGTCTTACAAACCACAGGACTTCTTCACCCCCCTCCTGCATATGCATTTGCTGGGGTTACAGACACCAGACCTGATACTAGAAAGTGCTGAGCTCTCAGCTTCCATTAAAGTAACCAGGTATTGTTAGATTCCAGTAGCACTAAGAAAAAAGTAGCCCTTGATTTAACGTTGCATTTTAGCAGAAAAATATCCCCAGATTGAAATTAATAAGGCTAATTAATTGAAAATAAACAAGATGTACAGATTGCTGCAGTCTCAATGAAAGTCTGCAGGTAGCTATTTTTTTTTCTTGAAACCAACTGAGCTGGATTTCTACAAGGTAATAGAAACTGTGACTCAATTTTCTCTGGCAGTCTGATAAAATATGACTATAAATACTCCGTAGGCATAAGCAAAGCTGATCAATACTTTTTTCTAGTGTGCTTATTTTGTAAGCACACTTGTAGCTCAAACTCATCAGAGAAAAGATGGTCATTTTGCTTAGTGTTTTTATAGTCAGACCCATCTCCATTTTGGAGAGACTGCATGTCACTACCATACAAATACTGACTAAAAATACTTTTCCAAAGCAAAAATAGAGACTGTATGACATAATCTTTTGGAATTTAGCACAGTTTGCTATCAAAGTTGTTCTCCAGCTGTTCCCTGCAGAGGGAATACTTCCTATACGCAGGCACATCCACACATAGATACACACACACAGAGCTATCCATTTTCAAGTGGCTATCTTTCCTCTACTCAAAGCTCAGTCTCTGACTTCAAGGGGCTGAACAAAGTACCCCTCTTAACCCCTTGTCACTCCTATTGTCAGAAGTGAATTCAGCAGCACTGAAATAAATGAGGTTTTAAGTATATCAGGTTGAAACCTGAGTATCAGGAGATACGTTTCAAAGAGCACATCTTCTAGGGCTGGCTGTGGTTTAGAAAGCACTGCAATACCAGTGATGTACACCAGTGTAGGGCTTAGAGAAGAGATCCATCTGCACTTAGAGGGGGAGAAGAGAAATCCCAGTTTAATCCGATGCCTTTCTTCACAGGACACGTGTTCACTCATAATCCTGACACTCTTTGTCGAAAGGGAACCCCTCAGTTTCTCATATTTGGATAAGGCACTACAAATGTTGCTACTTTTTGCATACAAGTTTTATTGTGGAAGGGAAGTCTAGTTAACAGACTCCAATCAGGTATTTGTACTGGAATGCTAGTAAAGCTCTTCCTGAAATGGAAGATCGCGGGGAGATGAGCTGCACTTGGGATAAACACTTAGGGCCTGTAACAGCAAGTATGTCCTGTGATAGAAAGCGACTGCAAATCCTCCAAGCAAACAGCATAAAACACTGTGTGGAGTAAATGACTTTCCAGAAAGACTGTGATTCTTTGAAAAAGCTGAGAAGCAGCAGAGTGACAAAGTAATGCGAGAAAAAGATATTTATGTAGAAGAGGAAACTGTTTTCATCTGAATTCTGCAGCAGCAGTCTTTCTAAATACGTGCTGTACTTGATCACAGCCGTGTCATTAATTACAGCAGGCCTGTGTTTGTTAACCTACCAGCTGATGATCAGATCAAAACGCTTTAAAAATCCTTAAGCACATATTTTTAAGGGAGGCAGGAACATCGGCGAGCTACCAAATCAAGTCTCTCTGGCGAAGTTAGCCCTTCCTGGGTCGTTGTCTTCCTTTTGCCGGGCGTCCGTGGCAGCCGCAGGACAGTGAGATTGGCTGGGACAAAATAAAACCGCGTAGCAGGATGAGGACTTCTAGGGCGGCCCCGCAGCCGCGGGAAAGCGCCGCTCCCAGGGGAACCGCCCGGGCCGCCTCCGGGTTTTATTTCAAGGGCTCCTCCATTACAGCACCTCCGAGCGGCCGCGGAGCGCTCCCACGCTCACGGATAACCGGGAAAAATCTTCTTCGGCCAGCGCGGAGGCTGAGAGGGGGTCCGGCCCGTGTCCGCGGCAGCCGGGGTCCCGCCGGGGCGCTGCGGTGGCGGCGCGGTGCCGGCAGGGGGCGGCCTGCGCTCGTACCGCGACGGGAGCGGGAGCGGCTGGTGTCGGGTGGAGCCGTCGTGTCAGTGGGAACCGCTGTGTCGGATGGAGCCGTCGTGTCAGTGGGAACCGCTGTGTCGGATGGAGCCGTCGTGTCAGTGGGAACCGCTGTGTCGGATGGAGCCGTCGTGTCAGTGGGAACCGCTGTGTCGGATGGAGCCGTCGTGTCAGTGGGAACCGCTGTGTCGGGCGTCACCTGAGAGTGCGCGGGGCTTGTGGCTCAGCTGCCCCGTGGGAGCTGGTGCACGCTGCGCACCCCGGTGCCCGGCAGGTACCGCCGGAGGAGCGTTACCCGAGAGCCTTGGGCCTTTCCGCTGTCTTCCCAGCACCCCTGCAAGCGAGGAGAGGGTGCCATGGGTATCCAAACCCCGTGTGATGCTGGTGCCGGACCGTGCTGGTTCTCTCTTCGTGCTTCCCGCCGGCCCTGGCCCGAGGAGGGGTTATTCACTCATCTCTGGAGCTCTGTGGTCTCCATCAGGGCTGGCTGGGGACTGACATAGAGCTGGGGTACCAGGAAAGCTGACAGCAACTGAGGAGTGATATGCTCTGGCAGAAGTGAGCTGATCTGTCAGGGAGCTATTTATTTCTTTGAACCTGCTCATTTTAGGAGCTCTCAGGTGGAGACACCATGAGGCAGCCCCGATGTAGTAGGATTTGCTGAGTGCTGGGCAAACGCAGCTGTTTTGTTGGCTGACATGAAAGCCCTATACTGTGTGAAGGGTGAGTTAACACATGATGCAACCAAATGTATCTAACAACTTACCACTGAGAGAAGGAAAATGTCTTTCTTCCCCAAACATTCTGTTGCACTGACTTCTCAGCATCTTTCTTTGGTCAGTTCAACTCACAGCTCTGGTACTGGCTCAACCCAGTGAAAGAGAAAGCCAGAAGGAACCAGGGAGCAGTCAGCACACGAGGTGGAAAATAGAGAATAGGGCTTATTGGCAAATTATTTCCCCTGAGTCAACTTCAGTGGGTATGGGTGTTGATGACATGGATATCTACACACTATGCTGCCTGGGAAAATTTTTTACTTTTTCGGGAGAGTACATCATGTTGTAAACCTTGTCACTAGTTACATTGAATCAGAGTGTGAGCCCTGACTCAAAATGACTGTGGATTGCTTTCTCAACAAGCTAGAGTGTGACTGTGCTTTCTTCAGGTAATCAGAATAACTACGAAGGAAGGTTCAGTTTGTACAGGCAGAGAAGAAATGAGGTAACTTAGGAACTGAAAATACAAGCCTGTCGTGGGACATTTCTCTTCATTCAGAGAGAAAAACAGCTTGTATAGGATAAAGTCAGCAAAAAACTTTATTTTACTTTCAGAACATTAACTTCAATAACAATTAGTCTCTGGAAACCAAAAGAGGAGTTAAGACCTGTACACCAGGGAAGAGTTAAGATGCCTCAAATGCCAAGCCTGCTCTTCAGGCAGTAGCAAGTGGGAAACATGCAAGTGTTCCTGCTGCATTTATTGTGTCACCCGCTCTTTTAGTAAGTGGAGGGAGGAAGTAGTTGGGTTGCATAGCAAAAATATGTTCATGCTGGGAAGTGAACTGGTGGAAAAGCACCTTTGGGTGGGGAAGTGTGAGTCTGCTTGGCCGTGTGGAAGAGAGGAGTAGTATGTCTTGTTTCAGAGCTGCATATTGGAGGTCATGTCCTAAGTCGAGTGAAGGCTTTTTGTCTTTTACCTTGGAAATTGCCAGCTGTGATGCTGGAGGTGAGTGTGATGTGTCCTTAAAACTATGTAGATGAGGTATTTGATGGTACCCTGCATGGAGCCAGCAACTGTGTTCCTTCTCTTGAGTGTGCTAGAAATTTCTCTCATCTAGGCTTCTCAATAGTGAGAAATCCTGAACAAATATAGGAAATTGCTGAAGAAAGGAAGGAGACAGCTGGGAGAACCTGACCACATGGAGTGTGTTTGAATTGCCATAAAGTGTAGTGAGTACATGAATCTGCAGAGTTCACAGTCATTATAATATTCATTAGAAGTGCTATTATTGCTAGGTGACATTTAAATCCCTGCTCTTTTCCCTTTGTGAATGGCCATAAGCCTGTTTGCGCTTTACTAGGGTGCTATAAAACTAAGGGAGCCAAATGGTCAGAGCTGCATAATACTTCTGCCAATTCTAGAAGACAGTCCAAAGCTGGCCTTTCTCGTTTGTCTGGCACCAACAATTACTCTTAAATTAGTATAATTTGTTTGGTTTATTATAGAAATATATAGCATGAGATTCTGTCCTCAAAGAGAGTTGCCAACTCACTGAAGACAGAAAAGCTTTTGTTCTTCTCTTGTGGTTGGGTTGAGCCTGTAGCAATAAGCTACATGAAGACAATGCCATTGCCTGCAAAGGAGATACTGAACTTTCCATGCATAACTTACCATATGCAATAGGACTGGCCTGTTGGATAAACTTTGGGGAAAGAAATTGTATTTGTTTTCTTTTAGCTGTATGGACTGCTCTGCTAATTTGCTTTTTTTCATTCACCTTGAGCACTCCTGAGCAGGAAATGACAGAAGGGTGTCATCATGATCATGTTCACATTGTCTTTGGCCTCTCCTCCAATACTGTGAACAAACCAAAACATTTGAGCCAATTAAAGGTTTAGGCTGAGATACTGATGCATCTGCTCTCTGAACAATTTATTGCTCACAGAAACATGTAACAACCTTAACTCGGATCAACAGTCCATTAAGTGGTTTGGGCCCTGCAGCTTTATGGGAGAACACCAACCTCTTGCTGGAGCAATGGTGAAGAAACCATTGTACTTGAGAGCTGACCTGTAGAGCAAAGTGGTTAAGCTCCTGCTCTGGGCAAAGCGGCACTGTACGTGCATAGGTTCCACTCAACCTGCTTTGGACCTTTAAGTATTCATGAAACTTTCTAGCAGTCAGGTGGCAGTGTTTGGGGTTTGTAGGTTGTTTTGTTTGTTTTGTGTTTTTAACCCATATTATTTCATGCAATTGTGCTGCCAAGCAGTCTTAAATAGTTTAACTAGGCTAAAGGAAGAGGTGACAACATTCCTGGTGTTAACAGGTAAAATTATTGCTGAAAAATATTTACATTTCACATTTGCTGGGTTTTTTTCCCCTTTTAACTTCCCACTGTGACAGGCATTTTAAAGGGTAAGAGAGTATGGGGGCAGACAGATTCATATTGAAACAGAAGGAAACAAAATTGGCTTCTGAGTGTGGATCAGATCCAAACGGGATGCTGTCTGAAAGGAGTGATGATAGGGATAGTGAACTCTGAAGATGGACAGCAGGTCAGGTACGGGCTTGTAAAATAGCATAGTGGGAACAGAAGCAGCGCTTTAATTTTGGGTTTGTGTGTGGAGAAACATCACCACGTAATATATGTAACTCCTCTCCCTGTGAATCAGAGAGGCTAGAGAGGTTAGCAAGGTTACCATAGTCTTAAGGTGGGCAAGTCCTTTGCCTGGCTTGGTTACCAAGGGAGCACTGTGATTTGTTGCTGCTTCAGCAGAGATGGTACCAGACCTGGGAAATGGGTCACAGACTGTCAGGAGTAAACTGTGACCCAGCTGAGGGCTGGCTGCTGTTGGATTGTCAGTGTGCCAAGGAAATGTGTGTCAGGTGTTGGTCATCTGGTGCCACCCCAGGCCTTCCACCCCTGGGAGGAGCTCGCATGACTGGGCTTTGTCCTAAGTCACATTCTGCTTAGAATTTGAATTTATAGCAGTGGATTTATGGTGTTTGGACTACCTTTGCTTTACAAAACCCTTGTCTGGAAGTGCCCAGGAACCAGCATGCAGTGCTGATGGTCCCCAGGGCTGTGAAGCTGTCCCAGGAGGGATGGCTGTAGTAAGTCCATGTTAACCCTTGGAAGGCCCCACGGTGGTGGTAGTAGCACAGGGGGGAGGTGGGGGTGGGTAGAGAACGCTGCTGCCCTGCAGACCACTGCCCACCCCACACACCTTGCCGGGCAGCCTTTGAGGCCCCTACCCTCAGTCACCCATCTCCTGCCACCAGAGCCAGCGCCGAGGCACCCATTCTCTCCCCGACCCCTCCCTGCTCACCCGAGGGGGGGGCTCGGCAGCTCCCTAAGCTCCCTGCACACCAAGCAGAGCCGCGCAGCTTTCCCCCGCGGCCGCCCCGTCGGAGCACAGCCCCGGTGCCCGCCGGAGGCTAGAGGCAGCCGGCGGGGCGGGGGCAGGAGGCGGGCGGAGCCGCCCCGCCGCCGGGCGCGGAGCTATAAGGACAGCGCGGAGCGGCGCGGAGCGCAGCGGAAGTCATGGGTAACCGTGTCACTCGTGGGGACTTCGAGTGGGTCTACACGGAGCAGCCCCATACGCAGCGCAGGAAGGAGATCCTGGGTACGTCGAGGGGCTGGGAAGCGGCCGCCGTCGGGGGAAGCAGTCGGGCTGGGGAGACGGGGCGGGGGCGTCCATGCCGGCTCCGCCGCTGTCGGTGCTGGGGGAGGATGGGGACCCCGGCCGGGCTGCGGAGAGCGGGGGCTGCAGCCCGGTGAGCTTGGAGGGGTCATTTCCCCGACGCGGGGGATATGGTCTTCCGAAGTCTCCCGACGCCGCCTGCCCCTCGGGAGGCAGCGGAGAAGGCACAGCGAGGGCGCCGGCGGCTGACCGGAGTCCCGCTGCACCGAGGCGGGTTTCACGGGCGGCAGAGCTGGCGGTGGCGGGGTCACATTGCCGGGC
The DNA here is from genome assembly GCA_020800305.1 of Porphyrio hochstetteri. Classification (NCBI taxonomy): domain Eukaryota; kingdom Metazoa; phylum Chordata; class Aves; order Gruiformes; family Rallidae; genus Porphyrio; species Porphyrio hochstetteri. The sequence goes on along the minus strand of CM036908.1, from coordinate 58,228,269 downwards.
GATCAACCTGCGGCGGGGGCCGCGTCCAGCACGGCCCGCACCTCCACCCGGGTGGGCAGCACTCCACTTTGCGCGGGGAGGGGGGATGGATGGAGCGGGGGAGCCTGGAAGTCCATCTGCGGGCAAGTTTTTCCAGTGTCTTGGTAGTGCAGTAAAATAAATGAGGATGTGAGTGAGCGTTTGCTAAAGAACAATAGAACGTCCCCGCTGCTTGTCAGGTACAAGGTACACTCTCGTGTTTTAATGCTCTACATGCAGCGTTTAACTGTGCCTGTCAGTGTGTTGGGTGGGAAGGGTCTTGGGTTGAGGGTTTGGGCTTTTCTAAGAGAGTTTCTGAGGAGAGAATTCTCAGAACTACTGCAGAACGTCACTGTGTATTTCCTGAAAATGCAACCTCAACATTGTATTAGGGAAGATTTTTCTCCTCCAATTTTATTTGGATTGTTTGGTTGTTTTGGTTTGGGTTTTTTCTTCCTCCTCATGACTAGGATGAAGTTTTAGAAGATCTTTTATAAAGGAAGGCACTGGAGCTTGTGGCTGAGGTGCTGCACAGGGTCTATAATAACTATGTGTAGTTTCTTAACTCCTCCACAATCCAGGGTTAATCTAAACTAGAAAAATGTTTCCGGTATTGTTATGGAACATCCTGGTCCAGGTTTGAATTATAGCCAGAAAAATAATAATCATTTTACTATGTAATCATGGTAGAGAGTCATACTATGTCATTATATGAAATGATGCTACTTGTGGTCATGCTCCACATCCTTTCAGTTAAGGGGACTATGTTTTGGTGAGCCATCTGTAGGAGTGTGTGTGGTGGGTCTCTCCCTTTTCTAATCTCTTTCTTTTCTGACCACAGAATGACAGACTGGTTTGGGTTGGAAGAAACATTCAAGGTCATATAGTTTCAACCCCCTCCCCACGCCATGGGCAGGGAATCTTGATATGGAGTGGAGACTGCAAATTGTGATGAAGTTGTGTTGTGACGAGGTACTAGGGTGGTTGGACTATCTTACCCTTGTCACAGCAAACTCTTTTTAGAACCTTTCAGTTGCCTGGTTGCAGAGGTTTTTTCCCCACGCTCTTTGGGTTCCAAATGATCAGCTGGAACCAAGGTCCATCTCTTTCCTTGCAGCTTCCCATGCCCCAGCTATGGGGGCAGAAGGAAGAGCACAGAGAAATATGACATGGGAGATATGGGCAGAACAATCTGTGTCTGTGTGACAGGGCAGAATGAATCATGCAATTAGTGTCATGAATGCCAAACTGTTAGCAAAAGTTATTGAAACTATAATGATATTCCATATCCCATTGGTATAGTGATTATCACTGAGCTATTCAAAGCCCAAGGGTCAACAACCCCAGGATATCTAGACTATGTACTTCCCAAAGTGTCTCATGTCTGTTGAGCTGGAGTGCACTGTAAGAATCTTACATACATATGAACAAACACCTATAAATATGGATGCATTTTACATTTTTGTATATGGCAATGCCTCGGGGACAGCAGCATTCCATGCTGGTAAAGGAAGTATTTGCCTCTCAATAGGTTAATGATTGAGTCGCTAAGCACTGAAACTTGATTGTTTTCTGTTTAGGCTGCAGCTTTTTGAAATGTTGGTCTCTTTCAGGCATGGCTACTTGGATTTAAACACAAACTAAAATTATCCACCGAGGAAAAAAAAAATGAGCAAACTGACAAAAACATACGGCAGTTTATTTCTACATCAGTGGTGTTTCCTCGAGCTGTTGCCCCAATATGTTTCTATGCAGCAACTGAGGGATAATAAAGGTCTGTCACAAAGTTGTATGTCGTGACTTGAGATTTAGTAGCCCAGGTGTCTGAGACTTCTGTAGTTGGTGAGAATATATGTGAATGCTAACTCTGTGAGTCCAACCCCCTGACATGGGCAGGGTCACCCTCCAGTAGCCCAGGTTGCCCAAAGCCCCCATCCAACCTGGCCTTGAACACTGCCAGGGAGGGGGCAGCCACAGCTTCTCTGGGCAACCTATTCCGGTTGAACAGTAGAGGTTTGAGATCTATCAACTGGGCTGTCTGGAAGCTGGCTTATGGAGGACAGTGTTGCACTAGATGAACCCACTGTGGATGTGATTTCTATCAGCTATAATTATACCAGCAAATAGATTACATTTTGCGGGGGGGAGAGGTGATACTTTCTCTCTTACCCCTTTGTAGATATCTTCCTCTTAGACTCTGGGTATTTTAATGTAGCTAGATCTTGGTATTGCTTCTAAGTTACAGTGGAGATCTCTTGCCAAGCTGGCACTCTGACCCTGATCGTGATATTTATGTTCCTGAACTCGTTATTCATGCTTTTCAGTTTATGAAATGGAATTGTGGGATTGCTGTTCTCTCACCCTCCTGCTCATTGCTGTCTTGTATCAGGACTGAGATTGGTGTAACGCTGCAACAAGTTGTGTCAGGGAAAGACCTGGCTGAAAACTAACCTGATGTGAGAAAGTTTTTTCATCTGGATCTGTTTAGCCTTGCTGCATAGTTTTACAAATGCTCTTAGAGGGAGATATAATGTAGGGTATAGTGTAGAGGGGATATCTACTTCTATTAGAAATAGGATTCCAACTTTGGTGGCAGTAAGGGTTTGTTGGATTGAAATACTTGGAGAACTATGGTCTTGCATGGTGGGAAGTGATGTTGGATTTTTGGGCTTGAGAGAAGATAAAAAAAAAATCATTGTTCAGATGCTGGTAACACCATAAGCACATACTGAATGGTCATTTCACCTGCAGTTTTCCAAATGCAAGCAATGAGCAATACATCGTGGCATGGAAAGAATGAGATTTTATTTGTGCTGTGGGTTGGATCTAACTATAAAATTACTGTTGGCTGGTCAGAAAATGTCTTGCCTCATAGGATCCTTAGGGAAGCACTTGTTTGCTGTTGAGTATGAGGGCAGAATCAGTGTTGCTCAGGATAGGCTAGGAGCATCGGAATATGATCTTACATCCAAGAATAATTAATAATTATATGATTGGTTCTTTAGCAAGTTATTTTGGAGTGGAGATGGTGCAATGTTTTATAGGTGCTTTATCCTGTCAAAAGGCTGAGATGTTAGCCTACGTAGGGGAGGGGAAGTAGAACAAAATTAAAAGGCCAAATGCCATTTTATTTTAGCATTTAGCTGATTTGAGTAGCTTCCAGCTCTGCTCACTTACTTAGAGATTAGTCTGCTATTTCTTCCAGCTGACTCTTCTGTTGCCTACTTAAAACTCACATTTATGAAAATTCTGATAAATTGTACCTACTGAAATGCACAAGATGCATATCTCCTTAGCTTAAATCAAAGCTCTGAATTGCATATGCTTCTGGCAAAGAAACTGTTTGTTTCTCCTTTATGCTGCAGTACGTGGGCACAGTGCTGCCACTGATGTGCATGTTCTTTGATGAGCACATTCAGAGTAGCTGCTATCTCAGTGCTCATGCCAATTCCCTGTGGGGATCACCTATGAAATAAATTGCATCAGCAGAAAGTCACAGTTTTAGGTGCTTGTGGTCTTCTGCTGAAAATGTGTTAAGTGCAACTGAGGGCTTCAGCTTACTCCATGATGCAGGTTTTTACAGATTCACTGATTCACAGAAAGGTGGGCATTGGAAGGCACCTCTGGAGATCATCTAGTCCAACCCCCTGCTAAAGCAGGATCACCTAGAGCAGGCTGCACAGGACAGTGTCCAGGTGGGTTTGGGATATCACCAGAGAAGGAGACTCCACAACCTCTCTGCGCAGCCTGTCCCAGTGCTCTGACACCCTCACAGTAAAGATTTTCCTCATGTTCAGATGGAACTTCACATGTTCCAGTTTTTGCCCACTGTCCCTTGTCCTGCCACTGGGCACCTCTGAGAGGAGCCTGGCCCATCCTATTGACATCCACCCTTTAGATATTTATAAGCGTTGACAAGATCCCCTCCCAGTCTTCTCTTCTCTGGGCTAAACAGCCCCAGCTCTCTCAGCTTTTCCCCACACAAAAGATGTTCCAGTCCCCTCATCATCTTTGTAGCCCTGCACTGGACTCTCTCCAGTAGTTCCCTTTGTTTCCCTTTTCCCTCCCAGTTTGTTTCAGAAGCATTCTTTCCATCATTCCTACATCCCTTTACTGTGAACCAACTAATAAACAAGTCTAAACAAAGGTAGTAACTGCTGTCCTAGTGATGCACTGACACCATCTATCTCTGTTGACATCAGCAATGTGGCACCACTGTGGTGCTTTGCCTCTGGTGGACACTTCTGGGTGACCTAGCTCCCTTGGACCAGCTGAGCACAAAGCAATTTAGGAGCTTGTGGGCTGCAAATATAACTGAGTCTCTTGAGTCATCCCAGGAGCATTGTCAGTGAGAACAGAGGATGAATGAGAGTTCAGAACAAGGTATTTGCTGTCTCCTGAGGAGTAGGAACACTAGGCCGTAGTGACCAAGAGCTTCTCCAGGAACAATTACTCCAGCCCTAACTGAGAATCACTGTAGGACTATGGGGAGTGCTCCTGGATCTCCAGAGAGAAGAGGATCAAGGAAAAAAATCTGTGGTCAGAGTAATTTCTCAGTAGTGTTTCAGAGTAAGGAGTGCCTCTAGAAGGTTGACTGATGCTTACACACAACACTGAAGTGATCTCTGTGAAATGTTAATTCAGTAAATGAGTTGTTTCTGAATCATGAACACTTCTTATGAAAACATACTTCCAGCATTTGTTCTCTCTTGATTGCTGTTCTTTCATCCACGGTGCTGTACTAGTGGGTGCTGTCTTTCATTGTCATGGTGTAGATTTCAGCTGCTTTGAGGTTACATTGTAGAGACTGTGGAGCTGTTTGGGCAGAATTATTAACAACATCTACCCACTGAAGTGGGTGGTACTACTACTAAAGTGTTTGCCCTGCTTTTGTGGTGTGCTGGGACAGAAGCATCATGCTTCTGCACTGCTGTACATCTACACCAGTGTCCCCATCCTCTGAATGGCAGCATGATAGGCAAGCTGGGAGCAGCACGTGTGGATAAGCAGTCTGTCAGGCTGAGCTAACAGGCCTTCCCAAAGAGTCAGAGGCTGCAGAAAGTGCTGTGGAGACATTAGAGTAGCTGTAGCTGTCCTGTACCTATTGTACTCTAAAAAGCAAATCCTTATTCCATGTCATAGCATAACTGTGTCATCCCTTTCTCCCTCTCCCCCTTTATCTAGAATGGCAGAATGATGGGGGTTTTTTGTTGGTTTTTTTTTTCCCCTCGTATCGCTGTGCCCTTTCCATGCCATGATTGTGGATAATGGAGAGCTTACTATAGATTACATTGTCATGTATTAGCACTGACCCAGTAGTTGTTGGGAAGTGATGGATTCTGGCTGTATAGAAGCTGGTCAATTTTATAATGGACAAGTGCTAAGGAAAACCCAAATGGTATTTATTCAGGAAAAAGCAGCGTGATGAGATGTCTCCTAGTGTCAAACTCAGCAATCTCAGGAGTGCAGTATAGGTATCTGTTTACTTCTCCACGTGCAGTGAGTAGCAAATGAAGGAGTCTTTTTTGTGTAGCTGCCACAGGTCTCACAGTTCTTTATGGCTCCTGGTTCTGCACCACACAGTAACCCTGTATCTGGTTCTCTGTTGCCTTTGGGATGTGCAATTGGCTGACAGCTGATTTCCACAGGCCAGCTGATAACCTACAGACACCTCTTACAGCACAGTCTTACAGGGCTGTCCAGGTTTTTCAACTTTTTTCCTTACTAGGATTCCTCCAGCTAACTGGAAGGCATGAGCACGAGGCAAAAATGAGACACAAACGTCTTTGTGTCAGCACATTGTGTATAAACTGCAGTCGTGGGGATCACTTAATGTGGGACTGAATGTGTCCTGCTGAAGAGTGCTTGGCCTCGAGTTTTGACAGGCCCAGCATTCACCTCTTTGTGTGTGCAGTGCTCCTGAACCAGAAGGCTGCTCCACCGGCAGGGCTTTCAGCCCCCAGTGAACCCAACAGCCCCACCTGTCAGCCCCCACCCCGGAGCTTTCTCTGTGCCACCGAGGTGGGAAGGCTTTATCAGTATTAGTGATAAAAAGACACAGTATTGTGGTTTAACTACTGTGCAAGAATTCACTGTTGGAGAGGAGTTAATCATGTGTTGAACTTTAATATTAAACCCTAGCAAGTGACTTAATAGCTGTCACATCTGGTAAACATGGCCTACCTGCATTGCTTCTTGCAGGCAATGTCACCTGCCACCTGGCAGTAACTACTCTGAACTCTCTTAAATGTAATCTGAAATCCTTGTTACTTGCCACTGAAAGAAATAGGTTCCAAAGTGACAATACAAATAGGTTCTCAAACTGCAATACAGAGCATTGTCACTTTCCCATCCCATTAAATTTATTTTTTGGGGGTCAAAGTGGCCTGAATTTTACCAGGCTGGGGAACAAGTTTACTTTTTTTACATATTTTATCTCTCTGCTGACTTCATTAGCTTAACTCTACCAAGTGCATGACTGAAAATAAGAGGTGGTTTGATTGATTAAAGGGTTGTCTGGCTTTTGTACAGATGCTCCTAGTCAGAAGATAAGGCTATGTAAAATTATGTCTGTAAGAGATATATTGACCAGGTCATATAGCAAGTTATTCTTTACAGCGCACTTTGTGTAAGATTTTGGTAACTGTCTAGGTACCAGAGAACTATTTCTAGCACATTATCAATTCTAACGTGAAAAATAATTTAAAAACCCTACAAAAACAAAGGATAACCCCCATCCCACCACCACCCCAAAACCAGCAAATCTAAAACTCCTCAGCTATCTAGAGATTTTTATCAAAAAAAAAAAAGTTTGGCTGACTTCAGAAACGTGACCTTTTACTAGAGTTTTCCCACCACTTAGAAAACCTCTCCCCTGCCTGAAGAATCCTCATGGTGACTTTTCTCCCTTGTTCTCACAAGGGGAAGAATCAAGAATATTCCTTTTCTCATCACCTTCCATGAAACCTGTTTAATCTTGAACATCTCCAACCTCTATTGAGCTGGGCTGAAGTTGGCCAACAGGCTCAAAAGTTGTTTGAATGGTTGCAGAACACGATCGCATCAGCCTGCTTCCTGAAGTAGTGCTTCATCTCTCTGAACTGCTGCAGAGTTTTCCAGGTTCACTTTTATAGAAACCTTCCCTGTGGCCTGCATTCAGTACCAGCCACAGCTTGCAAGGTCACAGAAAGTTATGTGCATTGGCTTCCGTGTTTGGGTATTTTTATAGCAGATACAGCTGCATAGATGCAAATTATAATCTACTTTTTGTTGCATTGGTATCATGCAGTGCTAGACGGATGATACTGGCTTTTCTATTCATACAATGGGCCTATCAAATTTACAGGGACATGCTGTGTAACGTCGTGGTCCAGAATGAGTGACTTCTCTTGCGGTCTTAGATGTGTAAACTGTTATTTCTGAGAAATGCAGAGTATGAGTAAAGGGAGGGGGGCCAGTAGGTGGGTGAAAGTTATAAAACAATGGAAAATTAATGTGCAAGTTAATACTGGAAGTGAAGAGTGTGGGTTTGTAAAGAAGAGACCTGAAGCAAGGAACAGCACCCAGAAGATAACCTGTACTTCTGTGTATTTTCTTTTTCTTAAAAGGACAAATGAATGGCCAGTAGAACTTAAGATCAATGAGCTGGTCTTGTCCTGACATGAGTCAGGCCTGGCAAGCCTGTCCGATGTCTTTCTGCTGCTGTATTGAAGTATTTATGAGACTGCTCAGAGCTGTTGTGTGATTATTTATGTGACTTTCATGCCTGTTTCTGCTAAGTGACTTGGGAACAGGCTAACAAATAGGAACAGAGGAAAAACGTAGGTGTCTTACAAATTCCTGATGCTATTGCTGACTTTCTTGTGATGTTACCATGTGTAAAGGCTTGTATGTGTTGTAAGCACTGGTGAACACTCAAATACTTAGGAATTGTTTTAATGCTGCATTTGTCCTCTAACCACAGAGCAAAACCTGGCGAGCCTGTTGCTCAGCCCTCTTCCTCTGCTAGTACGTCAGAAGCAAGAGTGTGACAAGGGCTACAGAAAGGCAGTTGTATGCCTCTTGGGGAAAAAAGCGTTTGGATTGGCCAAAATAAAACAGGGAATTAAAACTTAACAGAAGGTGTTTCTTTGAGCTGAAATCTGGTGGGTTTTGGAATAACCATCCTTATGAAGGCACATGGTGCCACATTGACCATCAGGGGTGCATTCTCCCTCCTTCTCTCGTTGAAAAATACGTCAACTGTATGTATAAAAGCCTATATATTTATATACTCTTTATATAGTAAAAATAGATATCTCTCACAGTTGGACATGATGCTGGCAGTAGGAATGGAGCTCATACATTAGTAAAGGTGTCAATATAGTGGCAACGTGGCTCTGGAATTGTCATTCTATAAAGCCAGGGCCTCAAACATACGGTAATAAAAATAGTGCCAGTGGTGATTATTTGTACCTAGCTGTGATCTAATGAGGTTTTTTCTTCATTTTTCCCTTTAGCAAAGTATCCGGAGATCAAGACTCTGATGGGACCGGATCCCCATTTAAAGTGGATTGTATCTGGGATGGTTTTCATGCAGTTTCTAGCATGCTACCTGGTGAAAGACTTAACCTGGAAATGGATTTTCTTCTGGGCTTATGCTTTTGGGGGCTGCATCAACCATTCGCTAACCTTAGCCATCCATGATATTTCACACAACGTGGCCTTTGGGAACAAGCAGGTCAAGTGGAACCGTTGGTTTGCAGTCTTTGCCAACTTGCCGATTGGCATCCCTTACTCTGCCTCCTTCAAGAAGTACCACATTGACCATCATCGGTACCTTGGTGGGGACAGCCTGGATGTGGACATTCCCACAGACTTTGAAGGCTGGTTCTTCTGTACGCCACTTCGGAAGGTGCTTTGGCTTATCCTCCAACCTCTGTTCTACAGCCTGAGACCACTGTATGTGAACCCCAAAGCAATTACACGGATGGAAATTTTTAATGCTCTTGTCCAGTTTTCTATAGACCTTATCATCTACTACCTTTGGGGGCTCAAACCTATTGTTTATTTAATAGCAGGTACAATTCTTTGCATGGGTTTACATCCCATTTCTGGGCACTTCATAGCAGAACATTACATGTTCTTAAAAGGATATGAGACATACTCTTATTATGGGCCTCTGAACTGCCTCACCTTTAATGTAGGCTACCACATGGAGCACCATGACTTCCCCAGCATTCCTGGATGCAGACTGCCCATGGTAAGTATGGCATAAGCACAAGTGAATTGGCTTTTTATAAAATCTGCTAAATTGTCTCAAATAAATAATTCTTAAATCATAGCAAAGGATCCATTTTAAAAAGAAAAGAAAAAGCAAAGAAGAAGAAAGCTTTTTTATTTTCTTTCTTTTTAAGCAGGACATTGAGAGAAATGGCTGCCAAACTGCTGTAGCATTTAGTTTATTTGAAGGAAAGAACTTCTGAAACTTGGAGGGCTTTTTGCATGATAAAATCCTCCAACAATGCTATACATTTCTCCACTTCCTTCACTTGGCCACCAGGCTTAGGCTCTTCAAAATTTTCAAGGCCCATCTAAAGTGAGACAGGTGGCAATTACTACTTGAAATTTGTCTAATGATCAATCCACTAACTATATTGCTTGATTAAGATCAAACAAAAGTCCTTCTAATTTTTGAGATGATATGAATATAAGGGCATGTTCCAGCCTGATGCAGATAGCCCTAGAAAACAAAGCCCCACTCTACATGACTTGTTTTAGCTCTGCTGCCCCACCCGTAGAAAATGAGGATGCCTTATCAGACATTGGGAAAGGGCTGTGGCTTTCCTCTTTCGAAAGTCAAGCCCCTTTTTGTTTACAGTTTATCAGCTGTGGGAATCAAATTTGCAAAGCCCAGGTGTCTAGGAATGGTTTTTAATCTCCCTCCAGGTATGTAACTGCTCTTCTGGGTTTTAATACAGTGCTCCTGAGCAGGTGCTCATGGTGTTAGAGGTACGTGACTTTGAAGTATTACTCCTACATATAAATCAGGCATAGTAGGAAGGAAACATCTTCTGTCTGGTCTCATGCAAAATTGGGAGCTACTACTGTAACACCCTCATGAGGTGGAGGTAGAGCTGAGGAAGCTGAGGTTCAAGAGCCATGGCTTTCCCACTACTGTCTAACACATACAACTTGTATGGTATATCCAAGCAAACCTAGCTTTATTGGTTAATGTTCTTCATGACAGAAACTGACTGAAAGGAGATTCAGAACAAGAGGAGATTTTCTTGTGGGGTGTAGAAGAGCGTGGGGAGGCTCTGTATAGCCTGCAGTTCAATTTGAACACACCTCCTTTGCTGCTGGAGGCCTCTCCTGGAGAAGTTGTCCATTCCTGGTGGGGTTCAAAGCTGCTGGTAAAGCAGCCCATGTTCACATGTGAAGTTCTCCTGTCAGGCACTCCCATTGCTGATACATGTGATGGCTCAGATGGGAACTGTATGAGCTTCAAATGTTCAAACTTGTTAGATAGGGTTAGATACTTAGATTAGTGAAATGTAAATAGAAGAAGAGGAGGTTAGTGCTGTCTTACACAAGGGAGGTAAGTGGCTAATTGAACTTGCTGGGACTGTTGCTCCAGACCTGATTGAGACCTGGAAAGTTCTTCCCCACCCACACCACAAATAGTTAAGCCTAATTCCTCAAGGCAGTGCATCAGCTGGAAGTATCTGCCTCCTGTGTAAAGAGGATAGAGTTATTAGTTGAATTTCATGGGCTCATGTTCCTGGATTTTTAGCTCATGGACAACTGGGACTTTTCCCTACTGGTGGAGGAGGTATCAGGCTTGCCATTCATTGTTGCTTGACAGAACTATACAGAAACCTTTGACGTGTGATCAAGTACAAATGAAAATCTTTTATGAAGTGAAGTTCCTTTGGCAAAACAGTTACTTTAGAAAATCTGTTGTCCATTAAAATAAATTGGCAATTCTCTTCAAATAGAGAAGAAAAATTCTCTGACTCTTTGGTGGAAGGAGGTAAGGGGAGAGACCTTCTCTGGATAGCTTTAGTGTTTGAGCTTTGTAACAGGTAGGACTAGAAACCTCCCTTGGCTCTCCCCTGCTTAACCTCCTAGCAAATTCTTCACTCAGCAAAGGTATGGTTTTTCAGATCTAGTATCTTAAGCATCTGAACTTCTGATAGTTGAGTGGTGTAATACGGGTGACCTCTCAGTTACAGCTACTTTTATTTGTAATCACTGGCAAGTAGAAAGTGGAATAAAAATCTTGATTTTGTTCCTTCATGATTGAGAATAAGGGAGAAATAGGATCAGAGAATAACTGGATCTTAGTCTTGGGAAGCAACTGGCTCTTCCACTTGCTTATCAGAAAAGTAAATTCAGCTTTGTCCTTTGTTAAAGGTGTCTCATTCAGAATGTTCTGAGTAATATGTTTGCCACTGGAAATACCTTTACTCCAGGAGGGCGACAGATTTGAAAGAGGAAGAATTAGGCTGAGCTGTACGCATATAGATAATAAAGATGAGCAACATGAACGTGCAGTAGGAACTTGCACTAGCATAATGAGAAATTACTCAAGAGACCAGAAAATACAACATTATAATGAAAGACCTGTGCTGAAAAACCCTTGTAGACTTATGACTAGATCAGTCTTTGAATGAAGCTTTATAGCTATAAAATATTGCATTGTTTACCAAATGAGTAAAAAGATCCGTTCTTCGTTATCTGGAGGATTGAGTGTACCTACAGAGAGACTGGACCAGAGAACAAAGAGGAACCCAGTACTCTTCCTACAAAGTGCAATAAAAACTGCAGTGTTGCCAGAAGCAAACTAGTTACTCATTAAGCTTGTGGGAAAAGGAAAAGACATACTTTGAAACCAGATTTATTATGCAGACAAGACTGGAAAACATGGTAGACGTGCTTGCTTTGAATTGCAGATTTCATTAACCCTGTGATAGCCAGGAGGGCTAGCTTGAGTGCTCCTCACCCCCCCAGTCAAGGACTATGGAGGGAACTGCTGTGATATGCCTTCCAGCATTCGAAACATAATTTTTCAGCTTTTTGTCACAAGAATCTCTAGCTTCTGTATAGCCCCAGGACAAAGGATCTATTAGAGACATGGTGAAATAGGTTGGTTGCATTTAACTTTTATGTCTGATACAGTGGGGTAGGATTGGGGTCCTGCTGCTGTGCTCTACAAGCACAAAACCAGAAGAAAAGTTTCAGTCTGAAATAAGTAATTTCTTAACTGTCACCTTGATCTACTTGAAGAAAAGCCTCAATATACCAGGTGCTAAGTGCCTACTAAGCTTCTTGCAGACTTTCTGATCTCGTTAGCTGCCTTTGAAAACTTCCAAACAAACTAGCAATGAGTTAAGACTTATGGTTGGGGGGAAGAGAGGGAAGTATTGAAGCAAATGGACCATCTCCAATGCATTATGGAGAGCTTGAGGGGGAAGTCAGGAGCAGGATTTAGGAATACAGTGCCATCCTCGTGGGGATGAACTATGATGCGAACTTACTGCCTGGAACTGTCCATCTGTAGGTTTTGTACTGTGCCCAGCATGCAACACAGAAGATGACTCTTCCAGCCTAAAATACAATTAATAGATGTGTAGTTGAATGTGGTATTTAAAAGGGAATGTATGTTAAAAACCAGTTACTTTTAGCCTCCTCCCTCCCCACATTATTCGGTAGGTAAAGATATTTAAATATGGAGATGCTGAAACAAATTACAACAGATCTAGTGGTTTTGGTCAGGAAACTTTTTTGTGTTGATCTGTTGTAAAGTGAAACCACTTTTAAAGTTCTCCCCTGCTATGTGATAGCAAAATGGGAACATGCATCTAATAAACCTCCTTGTCTTCTCCATGTGGAAACCCTTCAGCAGTCCTCCCTCTGACTGCATTTATTAAATTTTCCATTTTCCCCATTCCTTTGCCACAAATACTTTATTGCAGTTTCCCTTACCTCCATTGTTTCTGTACATCTCATATAGTTGTCCTGCTCAGAGCACAGGGACCTTGCTAGTGGTGCGAGAGCTGCCTGCCTTCCTCCTGCTTCATGGAAGTGGGATTCCCTGTCCCACAGCTGACCTAGGATGACACACTCTGGTGCAAGCCCCTAGTTATCTCCTGTGTTTCCCATGCTGGGCTTCTCATGCAGAGTGAGCTGTCACCGTTCTCTGCAGGAAGGTGCTAAACAGATGAGCTTGGTGAACAGGCAGCTCTACCTGAAGACGTCAAGCAGCTTGCCAGCCCAGGCTGGGCTGCCTGCTGCCAGAGTACAATGTGTATGACCTGCTTCAAAATTCATTGCTGGGTGTTTTGGTTAATCATCTTAGTTATACAAAATTACTTTTATTCTAGGTACCTCTTTTAACTCTATAATACAACTGCAGAATACGTGTATGGGATATAGGGAATACATTTAAGTGCAACGTTCCAGACTGCATGTGGTGTCCACCTGAGCTCTTCAGCACTATACCCAGACTATGCTGCTGCTCATGTTTGCTGAAAGTACAGAAAGTGTTGGGTTGAATACAGACAGGCTGTTTATTGGCCACTTCTCTGGTCATTTTTGGTTACCTTTTGGTAACAGCTGCTGCCTGAGGCATTGTTCCTAGGCACTGAATTGGTGTCTGTGGTCCTCCAGCCCTCCACCTCTATGTGCAAAGGGCAATCTGAGTGACTTTCTGAAGCCCTTGTAGTGGTCAGTCTAACAAGATCGTGAGCTCTGCAGAGTAACGTAAGCAGCTGAGAACACATGTGTCTGGATCAGACCATAGTTCCTGTGGACAAGAAATACGTGGGGGTTCTGGAGAAGAAGGAAATGGTGGACTTGCCATATGAACTTGGCTAACATAGGTGAGGTCTGAACTACTGCCTCAAGTCAAAATTCAGAAAGAATATCTAAAATAGAGGTGGGGATTGAAGGTCTCTGCATTCCCTGTGACAGGGAATGACCATGTTGGAGCTGGAGTGAAGCTTCTGGGGCTGGCATCTGAGACCGCCTTTGTTGTCTCCATGATACCTCATTAGTGGCTTTCACTCAAGGGAGGTTACTGTCTAAATAGTCCTTTCTCTCATCCTTTGACTATTTCAGTTACCCAACTAGGAAAATGGAGGATTAAAAACCCAGATCAAATTATTTCTGACTGTGGTTGCAGGAGGAGTGCAGGGAACTAGGTCTTCATCTCCTGAGATCTTACCTAGTGCCTGGAAATCACCTTTCTTCCAGTCATTAAAAAATACCTCTAAGGGGAAATGCTGATATTGCCCAAATCCCTCTGAAAATGAACCACATTTAAAGCAGGGTCTAGGGAATTATTAGGAAGTCAGAGGTACTCGGTGAAAGGCAGAATACAATCAGACCTGAAGTGACAACTCCACCTCCCACGCGGCACTACTGTGCCACACACAGTGCACAGGGGCTGAGGTGCAGAGGTAAAAGATCTTAACAAAACTTGTAAGTCACCTGACCTGCCTCCCAGGGACGTGTCTGTTAGGAAGCTGAATTAATGAAGAAATAATCAGTGAATGGTGCTGGCTTATAATTGGTGGGATTCTTACCTTTCCACAAACAGTCAAAATGCTCTGTTAAGATCCCACCATTACACCTTGGATGCTGGACCATCCTCCTGGATGCCCTTCATTGGAAGTCCTTCCTGGCTTTAAAATTCTGCAGGGTTTTTAGAGAGAGAAGTCATGCTGTCCTGCAAGACAAACTACTTGACAGGAGCTTTGTTTGTCTGGGAGGTGGAGCTGTAATAAAAGCATGCCCAAGCAGTTTCAGTGCAAGTGTACAACAGTTAACAGACTCAGCTGCTTCATAAATGTGTTAAAAAACCAGAGCATCTAGCTGGAGCAGGGACCACTGATAACTCAGAAATCCTCATCATCTCCTGAACCCTCCAGGCTTGAAGCCTCTTGGTCCTCTGGTTCTGGCCCCCAATGATATTCAATGCTTCTCTGATGGCAAGAGTCATAAGACTTGGAGATTTGTAACAGGGATGAAATTTTACTAGACTCACGATCTAATAATGGATCTTGCAGCAGTTTTAACACCAGACTGAGGAGAACAGACCGCCCCTGCAATCTCCTCTGCCTGCTGGAGGAACCTGTCTCAGATTTGCATCACAGTAGCAGAATGGAGGAAAGAAAATGTAGTGTAGGCAAGGCTGTGCGTGGTATTTACTCAACTGGTATTTCTCTACTACCCACAACCATCAGCAGATGAATATTATGGGTGGTGAACAGAACTTTAAATACCATGTGCTGGTATCTTGGCAATTTATAAACTGGATTAATGGATTAGTCATCTCATCACGGAGATCCCTCTACCCCACAAATGAGAGGAAATAGTTCTGACTGAAGGCAGAGATCCATCATCTTTCAGATTCTGACACTGTGAGGGAAAACATCAGAAATCTGCTGAGAAGTATTTACATGTATTTAAGTACATCTTATTTGGCTGAACTTCAGGAGCTCACAAGCAATAACAAGTAACTGAAGTTATGGCTCTGCTATCAGATCTGAATGGGAAGACTGAAACACACCTAACACTGTGCAGCTAAACAGCTCATTCTCTCTTCTTCTTCCAGGTGAAGAAGATCGCAGCAGAATATTACGATAACCTCCCATATCACCAGTCCTGGATTCGAGTTCTGTGGGACTTTGTTTTCGATGACACTATTGGTCCTTATTCAAGGGTTAAGAGACAATGCAAGCTGGCAAAGGAAAGCTAATGGACTCGCTCTGGCTGCTGCATTGGTGTTTTGTTTGTTTGAATGACTTGAGTTTTCTGCAGAAGTAGAAGGATGTTTGTGTGTGCTGAAGTAGCCTTGGCGTGTGCTCCTTAGACCAAGAGGGTGAGTGTGAAAATGAAGCAATTGGCTGCACTGGTTTTGACAATTGATACTTCTAAATGAAAGGTATTTGTGTGTGTAACCCTGAGAATAATCTAGATTAGAGTGAGCTATGGTTATGCAAACCTTCAGTCTAGGCTTAGAATTAACTTCCTGGGCCAAGTGTGCCTAAGTCTGAGTTTTGGCTTGGTCTGCAGCAGAGAATGCTTGGTGCGTGTATGTGTGAGCCCACACGTGTATAGTGTAGGACTGGTTTATGCCAAATGAGATGTAGATGTTCTGGGTGCTTATGACTGTGAAAACAGGGAGGACTGGCATGCAGCAGTAAATGATACTTTCTGGCAAATGCAAAGGTGCCTTTACTCAAAGTCTTGTCTAATATCTTCTGATAATGGCTGGTAGCAGAGATTTTGTATAGGCGGGGATATGTGTATATTTTTGTACATTTGGGTCATTATTTTAATAGCTGCTCTTTGACCTTTATACCAGGACTTTGTCTAAACCTTTTCTGAATCCATTTCTATTCTTAGTTGTCGTGGTTTTGCCCCAGCCGGGGGCCGCACCCCACACAGTCGCTTGTACTTTTAAAAGGAAGGGGGAGGGAAAGTTGGGGGAGGGGGAAAAGGGAAGGAAGAAAGGAGGGAAAGAAACCACAACCTAGAAACCAGAACCACGCAGGTTGGGATAAGGATAGTTTACTAAACAATAACAGAAAACTAGATATAACAATAACAGAAGTTTAAAGCACAAAATAGATGAAACTGGTGATACACAATGCAATTTCTCACCAAACCACAGAACCCAGGCCGCACAGCTTAGAGCCGTCCCCGAACCCAGAAACTGCCCGTCCTGGTGGTGTCTCCTCCTCTTCCCCCCAGCCCCCCTTTATACTGAGCATGGCGTAACTGGCATGGAATGTCCTCTTTGGCCAATTCGGGTCACCTGTCCTGGCTGCGTCCCCTCCTTTCTCATTAGTAAGGAAGTATGAAGAACTGAGAAAGGTCCTTGATTGCCCGGCAACAACCAGAAACATCAGGGTGCTATCAGCACTGTTCTCATCCTAACACCCAAACATGGCATTCCATCCACTGCTAAAAATAATTAACTCCATCATAGCTGAAACCAGGACATAGTTATCTGTTACTCAGTGTAGCTAAGTGGCAGAGCTGAACTTTGGTATGGACAAATCCTTCCTTTAGTCTTCTGCTTGCTGCCTGATGGATATACTCTTGGAACTGGGTGGTCCTTTCTCACCTTTTCAACAGCATCCATAACTTCATGTTTTTCATGCTTTTCCCTACTGTATGTCCTTCTGGGAGTGAGAAGGTTCTAGCTTTACCTGCTGCTTACCAAGGCTGTTAATATTTCTGATCATCTTTCATGGTCCTCTCTACATTATACCCCTTTTTATGAAATAGGAGTTAGAAGTATGTGTCAGTGAAGACATGGAGACATTATGGTGGTATTTGTTCCTAACTGCTTTCAGAATAATTGTAACTTTTTACATCTCATTCAAGGGGCTCCAACTTGAAATTTGGGAATCAGGTGACACTCCAGCTATATGAAAGCCATCTCTGATGGTGTTAGGGGGATTGGTTCTCTCCCTGTGTGTCTTTCTTTGTGCTGTTGACATTAACGTTCATCTGTTATTTCTAGCCACTGGAATAGTTAAATCTTCCTGCCTGTCCTCTCCACCTATAAACTCCTGGCTATTCTCAATAATTCTGTATGACCAAAAGCCTTATTCACCATACCTTTCTCCAAGCAGAACAGTATCCTGGGAGTCAGGAGTTCAAATGCAATCCAACACCTTCCCTTGGCTCTAGAAAGATGACAAATTATTTCTGTCCTTACTAAGTGATTAAAAGAGAGATTTATAAAGGTTGTCTTGCACTCTAACTTTCTAACAGTATGGTCTTTTTGTTTTCTTCTGGAAATCTGTATCTGTAACAAAGAAAAGGATTATTGTGGATTCTCATTGGTCCCTCAAAGTATGCTGTTAGACCTGGGAAGCCTGATTTCCTCAATAAATACAGTTTTGTTCCTTTCTCCTAAGCACTGGATCCAGTGAGTCAATCTGTACAATTGCTAGCCTGGCACACCAAGCAGCTGAGCTAGCCTGCTGCAATTTGGGTTCCTCCTCCTCCATTTCCCTTTCCTTCTCTTTTTTTGGCAGCTGGGACAATAGCCAGGTTTGCTCAGTGGTGCAAGGTCCTTTGTGATGCAGGGGCTGAATACCAGTTCATTCACAGGTATTATTTTGGTGCATGGGTTGTCCGTCTGGGAAAAAGAAGAACAAGACACTTCAGATTTCACTGTTTTTTCAATGGAGAACATGCTTAAGACATTATTAAAATGATGACATTATGTCTTAAGCATATTCCCCATTGAAAAGGAGCCCCTTTTCTCCCTAAGGACATGGGAACCTCCATTAACTTCTTTGTATTAGTGCTTGTGTCAGGGAGCTTCAGTTTTTTATTGTTACTTCAATGCTGCTGGCACTCCATGATCACATATTCAACTTCCCATGTCCTTAACAAGCTCTTCCTCAACTCTCTTGGCCAACTTAGAAAGTTAATATTAAAAACCATAATAAAGATTATACTATCTTTTTCAATCTGACTGTTGTCCTTTTCCTCTGTGGAGAGTGACCTTTCTATAGTTCCCCTACTTAACTATTGCATGATGCATTCACCTATGTGGTCTATATATTACGAGCCTAGCCTGGTAATCTGCTGCCTCCCACCAGTATTTCCATTGCAGCCCCAGCCTGCTTTGCCCCAGCAGCCCCACAGCCCTCCTGCTCTGCGGTCTCCCTCTCAGAGGCAATCTGAAGTGGCTGGAAGCCTGGTGCTTCCAGATGAGCTGTGCAGGCTGAATTTCAATGTGTGGGTGCTGCTGGAGAAGGCAGCGGTCCTGTCTGTGGGCACTTGTCATTGGTGCTGCCAGTAATGTCAGCAGAAGGGGTTTATGTTGTAAATGCAGGGGGACAGGTCTGGGTTAAAAGTACATTATACTAAAACTACACATTGTAGGAAATTATAATAAAACTGCCATATATAGTTTTATTCTCCATGATAATAAAACTGTACTACTGCAAATAAGCCACCCTGCACATCCCCACTGCTGGAACTGCGAGCTGGGAGTGAGCAAAGCGCTTGTGACTCCAGGACTGTTCCCCGGCTCCTGTGGGCCAGGCTTCCCCTTCTCCCTCATACACCTTGCTCCTACAGCTATTCAGTGGCCCTGTGCAAGCTTCAGCTTATTACTTCTTAATTATATGAGGCCCACAAAGGTAGAAGAAGAAAGTAAGGAAAACTCGCTTACAGCGGGTGGCTGCTGTTAACAGCAGGGCACCCCGTATCCAGGCAGTGTGCTCAGTCCGAATTACAACATGGTGATTACTGACCTTAGGCATAATGCCACATTCCTAAAGAAAATATGAACTGTGCCAGGCCCCAACTTCCTGAAGCTTAATTAAGATTACGGGGGAGTTTCATGGACTGGTTGTGATCACCTGAGAGGCAGCAATTTTGAACAGTACTTGCCATTGTCAGGTATGTGCCATTAAATGGGTTTATAATTAAGAACTGCATGAGGTACTGTGTGAGATTTACTCTACACAGCAGTATAATCTTTGCTGTTACTGATACGTGTCTGTGTTCCTCATACTGAAAAGGCTCCTTCTTGCCATCCGGGGGTTGGTGTGCTGTGATGCGTTAGCCTGCATTAGTTCCCATGTGGAAATCTTACCCCACTGTTCAACCCAGCTCTAGCCTTTTGCTGGCACTAAGCAGCCAACAGGTATCAGGCTCCATCTGGAACTCACAGTGACATTAAACTCAAATCTCTCCCATGTTTATTCTACAGCCTAACCACACTGAATCTATGGTATAACCACCTTGTGAAGAAAAAAGACAAGAAAGGAGAAAAAAAAACCAACCAAGTATTTCCTAGAAGGCAGATTGGGGTTGCTTTGAAGCGTGCTGGAGGACAACCCCACGCTCTTCAAGCCAAAGTGGGCAACATTTTACTACTAATTGCAAAGAATGCGCCAGCCCACCTTTTCTCCTGGGTCTTGTGGCTGGCAGGCAGTCCCCACTGCCTGGTGCCATGCTCCATGAGCTCTGGGGGATGCGAGCAAGGGGGCAACCACAGGCTCCTGCCTGCACCAGTTTCTGTTCCCAAAATCATTCCCGGGGCCCAGCTTTTAAAACAAAATCTTCATGAAGGCCTGAAGGGGCTTGGAAAATACCTGACAGATTTCAATAGCTGAACTTTAATCTCTTGCCTTTTGCACAATATTACCAAGAAGATGGTATCAGGACTACTGTCATGCAAAGCTTTCCCCAAATGAAGCCAAACAGAAATTCCCAAGATAGTGCTGGTGGAGAGTGACTCTAAAGAAAAAAAATTGTACAACCTGAAAGATGTGACTGTGTACATGCAGTTGAGTGCTCCATGTCTTGTACTTGTACCTTTGACTTCACTTTCTGTGAAATAAAGCTCAGGGCCAGCGCATTAACAAACGAAACACGCGAGATATGAACGAATGACTCCCCTTAAGCCTCTAGTTCAGCAGTGCTGCACCAGTGGTTTCAGCTGGCACCCTCCTAAAGCCTTCAGTAGCCTTGCTCTGCATAAAGACCCCCATTTTATCTACTGGAAACCCTTCTGAGTGCATGGAATGGGACCCAGCTTATTTTCAGTGATAGCAGATGCAGTGGGACAGTTAGTGGTGGCCTAAGAAGAGCCGTAAGCCAGTGTCCTTCACTGACTTCGGTGAGAAGCTGCTGAGGTTGCCGCAGCCTGACTGCTGGAGGTGGTGCTCAGCTGCAGCACAAGGAGGGCTGGGCAAGTGAGAGACACATCTCCCTGCAAAAGCAGCCACCCCACCAGCCGTAAGATGCTCAGGCTGTCTCTTTGTGCTCTGTTGGCAGGCAGAGCTGCCACCCCACGATGAGTCTCAGTCACCTTCCTCTTGAGGTCAACACAGGTGATACGAAGTGCAGGAACACAAAAGATGAATGAAACAAAGGCAGGCAGGGCCATGTGGACAATAAACAGTTTATTACCAATATGAACACAGATACTGTGATGCACTGACGTACCATTTTTTAATATTGTGATAACTCTGAGACAAAGAACTTGTTGGCTGACAACTAACATGTCTCTGTTTCTTCTGGTGATGCCACAATACATTTCTGTTGGCAAAGGATCTTCATTTACATTGCAGACTACTAATAAAATTACTTTGAAGTCATCTATCAAAAGCAAATGGTTCACGTGTGTTCTTATCTACTACTAAAAAGAAAGGTAATACATTTAAATAAGCAAATACAAAATACAAAAAAGGCTGACAAATCCAATGTGCAGTGTCAGATGAAATCTAAAAAATCCAGAAATTTAAAATTTAATATTCTTTAGATTAAGACTTTTAAAATGAAGCGAATCCAAGGCAGCAGCAAGCTTCAAAGTGTGCTGAGTCTGCTAATAAAAAGGGTATAAGAACAAAGACAGTGTCGGTGTCCTCTCTCACCATCTTGCATGACCTTGGTACACTTAGAAATGATCCGATCTTCCTAGCATTCTTGGTACCGTCCAAATGCTTTGCAATCATTATGTTGTACTGATTCTACTCAACTCCTGCCGTATGGCTAGAAAACCAAACCAAAAAGTTAATGCATAATGTTATACCCAGTGTGACAGAAAATGCTATGTATAGAGGTTGCAGAAAGTACACGCTGGTAAAAGGATGAGTGGAGGGTAAAAGGATGAGTAAGGGTAAGCAGTCAGCTGTTTGCTTGCAAACTGCAGCACTGGTTTAATAAGTTGCATCTGTGGTTTATGTCAATGTCTTATTTTGCACTGGAATGAACTGGGGAGGCTCTGAGGGCCAAGCTGCTGGGGCAGTAGCATATGGGCGACGGTCTCCTCAACTGCAAACTGCTCTGAAGTTTTGTGAGTGCACAGGTTGAGGGCAATGGGACAGGGAATGGATTCTAGCTGTTTTACCCTTTCTGTGTGAATCTAGGATGGGCAGTGAAGGGTGTGGGCATGCACCTTCATATGCCCTGATGTGGGCTTCAATAGGTATTTTGCTGTGCATTTCAGTAACGGCCCTAAAACATACATATATTGCAGAGCAATTTATAAAAAATTACTGATACATTCAGTACAGCTGTCATACTTTACAATGAATAATAGAAACATGGCTATTTGGAAAGCTGTAATCAAGGGAAGGTCTGAAATAGCATAGGAAGCCTACAGAAGATGCTTGGGAAGGATTTTCAGTTTGGTACCTTTGTCCCCTCCTCATCCAGGACCTGTGTGGAGAGCTAGTTACAAGTGATTTCACGCTCCCTGATCATGAAAAATTGACATGCCATGGGCTACGGGCAGGTCCCTTCCCACCTTCCCACCTGTGAGAAACACTGTCCAGTGGATTTCTCACAAGTTGGGAGTGCAAGTGCTTGTCAATAAAGGATGTAAACACAATGTCATGATCAGAGCTCAGATAAGGTAGATGCTTGTTCTTCAAGTGTGTATATAAATCAGAGCTGCTCAGAGAAGTCTGAAAACACCAGGGAACTCTCTGCAGTTCCTACCATCTTATCTATGGGAAATTAGTCAGAAAGATGAGAAAAATAATAATTTTTCTCTTTCTTACCATCAATTATCTCCTCTTTCACTTTGTGTAACTCTCTTACAACTTCCTCCAATATTTCCTGATGAGACAAAACACAAGTCAGCTGCTCAGAATCTCCTTCTAACCAGTGGAAGAAAATGCAAGTTTAACACGGTTGTGCTTGTCCCCCGCCTCCACTGACGATCAGAGCCTAGAGCTCCTAACAGCTACGTCTGCACTCCCAGGCCAAGGACGCAGAAGATGCTGGCATATTTATTTGCACATTTCTGTACAGACATCTTGATCAAATAGCAGTGAGATTGTGCTCTCTCGCTGCTCACCAGCTGGCCCTTCTCTAAGCACCTAGTTATAGAGGAAATCAGAAGACTGAACAGCTGTGTTGCTTGTACAGCGCATGCATGGGGGAAAATGGGTAGCTCGTCAAATCTCCTAAGTGCAAAAGACCTTTTCACTCACCTGTTTCATTCGATCAAAATCTAAGGCATCCATAGCCACATCATTGCTGCTGCTCACTGGCTTCATCCTTGAGAAATGGAAGAGGACAAAAAAGCCAGTTAGTTCCTTGCAGTGCATGCAAAGCTATGCTCACCTGATGATATCCACCCCAGAGCAGGAGCACCCACGTTCAAGCACTGAACTGGAGGCTCCCTCTTGTGCTGCTCAGGAGGGTTTGGCAATTGCTGGAGAGCAGCACAGCTCCCGTTTCACAGCCTGGCCCTCAAAGATGCTGCCGCCTTCTATTGCAGACTTAATGGAGGGACCACAAAAATGGCCCTGAAACTTCATTTGCTTTTGGGGGTTTCTTGTGTGTGTTTGGAGTCTTGATTTCAGGCTAGAAAATGCTGAGATGTCTTCAGGGGATAAAGCCTGTTAAACAGTGTGTTTTATTAAGCATTTGCAATGTGTAAGCTAGATGTCTGGTCTTCTCTCACAGTCTCTTTTCTGTACAGCAACCCTATCCTGGCTGCCTAGACCTTAACTGCATGCTAAAGCAGTAGTAGAACACAGATTAGAAAAATACCATAGGAAGAATAATAACCTAGTAATCCTTTCTTTGGAAGGCCTGACGGAGTCAAGTGGAGCTTTTTGTTAGCACTGTGCAGCACAGGCACTTTTTCTTGACCCAGAAGCAAAACCAATCTGCCCTTAATGGCTAGTATCCTTGAGTGTTATCAATCTTCCAGGACGGTATTAGTCAGTGGGCTGAACTCTCGTGACAGCTGATAAAGTAAATTAAGGAAGCAGAAGCTGTTTGGCTTTCTCTTTTAATCAGTAACTCTAAAACATTTCAAAAATTAACCACACTGTGTAATTCATAGAAAAGGCTTCAAATAAATTTGCCATCTTTGCCATCATCTTTGGACCCAAACTGGGGGCTGGCAGAGGTTCTGATGCTCCTGAGGGTATGCTTGGTCTCACAGCCCTTTCTTGGGAAAAAACATGCCTCCTACCATCTCACAGCTAAGCTGGGAGTTCAGACAGATACAAATGCCATCAAACCAAACCGGAATGGAAACAGGTCACTGCTGAGAGTTTTAGAAACCTGCCCTGCTTCCCGCCACAGAAGTTATTCGTGCAAGCAAAGACTGGTCACCACTCCAACGTTAAACTAGGAAAGGATATTTTCCTACTGAACTTCTCCTGCCAGGATGGAGTGACATTGCAGAAGATAGCTGGTGAAAACCTGATGGCTGCTTTCAATAACCCATGTTTCATTCCCATTTGCAAGGAGAAGGAACGGTCTTTCTGTATCTATTGGCATTTCCTAGAAGCAACATGTGCCATTGGTTTTAGGAGAGCTGGAGAGACTGTATTTTGACCTCATAGTACTGGTGCATCCCTCTGGGCAGGACATGTTCCAGCATCTTTAACACGGCAGCAAGTGCATGTGGATAGTTGCCACTGGCAACTTTCTCTCCGCAGACTATCAGCACTGTTGTATATGTAACAGTGTAAAATAAGGGGCATCTGCTTGCACTGGATGCTGAACATATAGAAGTCTGTGTTCCACCTCTTTCCTCATCTTACCATCTATCTCAGTGTCCAGTAGTGCAGTAGTACTGGATGGTCCTGGACCTGCACTGGAAGGAAGTTTGTCTTCAGCTGTCTTGACATCAAACTTCATCTTGATCTCTGTGAGCAAGGACTTGTAGAGTCCTCCTGCAGTCTCCTTGGCTTTAAGATGCCTACCAGGTTTTGTACTCTCTATTTCTGAATGTCCTGTCTGTGGCTGGGCCTTTTTACAGCTCAATGTTGTTAGTTTACTGCACCGAACTTTGCTCTACTTTCTCATGCACAACTGCAGTTGCATGGATGGAGGAATACCTTCCCTTCTCCTAGCTGCAGGCTCTTCACACCATTTCTGCCTTTGCTCTTGAATTTCTGCAGAGGTTGGACAATGAACACTTCCTCTATGGCAGGGTCATCCTGAACATGCTGTGAAAAGACGCTCCAAGCCCTGCTCTTTGTGTGGCACAGCACGGTGCAATGCCTTAATCACTTGCTTAAGTGTGATTAACGTCTGTGATGCCTGTGCCCACCTGAACAGGAGGCTCTTTCTGTGGAATAAGCCTTTGACATGACACACTCTACCTTCACCCTTTGTGCAATGATAAAGCAGATTGTAAGAGAATGAGTAAAAGACGTGACAGAAGACGCATTAGTGCTGAATGATGGGATTAGCCAAAGGACAAGCCAAGACAGTTAAGATGAGGGCTGTTAGCCAGTACCTAGAAGACACGTGGGATTGTGTGGGGCTCTTAGCTTCACAGCTCTTCGCCACTGATGGATTTCTACAGCAATGGAATGAAACAAGACATGAGTTGTGCATGTGCCACGGGGACAGCATGACCATCCCGACTGCTAGCCAGCCACAGGGACTCCCCATGCAGCTCACCTAGAAAGTAATGAAGATACGGGCTTTTCAACAGAATTGCTCCTTTCCCATGGCTTCTTCCCAGAGTCTAGGAAAGAAAAATGAAAAGTTACCATTGATTATCTTCTCCCTAACAATACAAAACCCCTGAAGTACATTGTTTTATACAGCTGCTTTCATTCAGTGAGGACGAGTGACTTAGAAAGACCCATCAGAGCAGGAGTGCTGGGTGTGTGTGCCTGCCTGCATTAGTGAGAAAGCATTGGCAAAAAATCTGTTTAGTGATCCCTGTAATTAGGGACTGGAAAGGTAAACAATGCTAAAAAGATATAGAACTGGAACAGTAGGAGAAAAAGCACAAATCAGTTCTATTGAGAAATACAAGCCACAAGGCTTATTTTATTCAGTACAATACTTCTTTATATTTTAAGTTTAAAAAAAAAATCTGGGTTTTTTGTCTGCAGAATTGGCAGAAAATATGAGCGTATCTAAAAAAGACAGAGAGACCCCCACTATGCAAATCTCCATAGTTTATTAGATGTTGTCTACATTTCTATCTTGCAGAACATTCCCAAAAGCTGCAGTACGTAAACCTTGTGACGGAAAACACTATCATCCCAATCTCCCCCTATGCAAATAGTCTTAAATAAAGGGAACTGCTTCAGAGACTTGAATAACACACAACGTTATACAGAAGGATTTGCTCCTCCCTGAGCTCCTAATAAGCTCTTTCAAAGAATTATGGGTGCTCCCAGGAAATCTCTAGATCTCATTCCTCATTTACATGCTCACCTTTCTGCTGGCTCACTCCCCTTCCCTTGCAAAACATGTAAATCATGGCTTTGTTCCAAAAGGAAGCTGGAACGGTTAAATACTCATTCCCTTGGGAGAGATTTCTTTTAGCATGCATGAAAGCCAAGGCTGACACAAGGGCGAATTTGACTGGCTTGCAGCTTATCTACTTGGATACAATGATTTCAACTCATCATAGGAAAAACATCTTTTGGGGGCTCCTTAGTTTCATCTAGTAACTCTCAGGATCAGACTTACTATGTGAAGGAAGGGTAAGGGTTTGAGACCCAAGCCCCTTCTCTGTAAACAGGACAGCTACGCTACCACAAGTAAAATAAACCAGCTTTTTTTTCTCTTTGAAGATTCAGGCATTGAGGACTCAGATCCTCAGCTACATGTATGCACCCCTTTAACTAAATTGGCTGTACTGTAATTTTCTTGACCACGAAGAAGAACATAAAGTCAGCACTTCTTGCTGAGTAGAGTTTGTAAAACAATAGATATTACGGAATTTTTCTGTTAGTTACTGCTGCTGTGCTCAGAAGTAAGACAATGAACCCAGAGTCTAGAGGTGACACAGAGGACTATATTAAGGAGACAACTAAACCACTAGTAGTTTGATTTGATACCTGACGAATTTTGCTGCTGCTGGGAGGGACCTCGTGTGCTGGGTGAAGGAGAGGTGCTAGCATCATCCTACAAAAAGAAAAAGAGGTTATTACTTAATTCTGGAGGTGAAGTGCAGAGTCCTACTCTGGACACTGGCAGCACAGATGGTACAAAAGCAAATTTCCTCCAGGCATGTCCAACAGGCTGCCGAGGTACGTCTCAAGCCCATTTAATCTTTAACCTTTCTCTCCCTTTAGCTTGGCAAAATACATCCTTTGATTTTTTTTGCTAACACAGACACATTTTCATGATTCCCTGACTCACTCCCATCCCTGTATACCAAACCAGGCTGAATTACCAACTCTGAAGTGGTGGCTGCTGCTGTCTAAATGCAAACCATCCGCATGCCACATTTAGAAACTCTCTTTAGTATGAAAACTGAGCCACCTGAAGGAACAGTGGGTCAGATCCCAGCCCTTTAGCCCAGGACAGCCACTGGTATCAGTGAAGTTAGTCCAGCTGCTAACAGAATGTAACTAAATCGATCCATACTTCTCTGAAGTCCAAGATCAAACACTGCACCACAGATCTGGACTCTTTTTTTTTCTGGGATTTATGTGTGAGAGATCAGAAAACATTAACCTATGTATTTGATATGTCAATACTATTTAACAGCCTTCAGAACACACTTGGGCAAAGCATTAATTGTGCATTATAAAACGGAATTGCACCAAGTTTGACACAACATACCCTCTCCACAAAGTGTACTCAAGATACTCATTAACAGGGGTTCTCTAAAACATCCTTCTAAACAGTTTGGTATTATCACAAAGTTTGATTTGGCATATAAACTAATGCAGAGCTTCAAGGAGAGAGAACAAGGGGCAGAAAGACAGCGTCTGCTTCAGCCCAGTTAGAAGCTAAATGATGCCCTTCACCTCTGAGTGTGTGCTTCAATACTAGCTCTGGGGAGGGATTAAGAGTAACTGTTGCATAGCAGCATGATGAGTTTAATAGGCAAATTCCATGCTTGAAGCATCCCTCAAGGAACATACAAAAAATAGCTGATTTTCTCCTTAAACAGCACAAGTGCTTATTCCTACTCTTGCCACAAACCTTTCAGACAGGGGTGAGACCTGCATTTTCTGACTGGTGTTCCCCCTGAGCAGCTGCTACCTTGTCTTTGGAGGGAGTATCTCTGTATAGGTGACACGAGGCACACACAACGCTTTAGGAACTTGCGGCAGAGAGCCTTCATGGGCATAGGGATTAGCCACAGGAATGCAACCCAGAAAAGCACCACATGGGAAGGGGCAGCGTAAATCCTGGACTCTTCTGAAACTGGAATGATCTCCCAGGCTTTATCATCAGTTCAGCAGGTTAAAAAAAAGTGTTTTAATCTTCATGTTGAACTCAAAATTCCCACATCAAATTCAGTGTAAAGACTAAGTCAAATGAAAAGTCTTTAAGTGCTTTTGTGGACACCATACAGACAGGCAGTTAAAATAGAAATGAATCAAAGTTCCCTAAAGATGTCCAAATTCTATCTCATTTTAGTTCAAGTATCATGAAAGCATATTTTAAATTTGAATGATCTAGTGGTTAATAAACTGCTTCCCCTCCCCACACCATGTTTTCTGTGCCCTCTGGGGTCTGCAGTGAACTGATTCTTGCTTTGCAGGGAGGAATGGCAATCCAAAGTTACACCGCATGGCAGATGATCCGTTTAAAGTAAGAAAGGGACTTGATCTCAAGTGTACTTGCCACAAAATTCATGGCATCTTCTTAAGAGGCAAGAACCTACTGCTCCCTATAACACTTGATTCAGACCATGAGAAAGCACCTGTTAGCCTGGTCTGGACAATACCTCACCTATGAACAAGGCAGTAATTCTTCTTCAAAGGGTGCTGTTCCCAAGAAAGATGGAAACAGTTACATCTTGCTTCTGACTGAGTGTGAGAATCTATTCCTGGATCAGCAGCACTGCTTGTCATTGCCTGCCACACACAGTGAACGTACATGGACTTGGGCTTTCAAGGCAGCATATTATATGTGCAAAAGTACAACAGCAAGGAGTCTTTCACTTACGTTTTGGCTTTCCTCTTCCTTTTTGTCAGCTGGCTTGTCTGACTGCGACGCTGCTTTCCTCCTTTGCAAAGGAACACGAGACAGGACACACAGTCAGCCCTCTGGAAACACATCCTCCACGTAGGAAGGCTGATTCAGGCTCTGGTGGGAGTTACTATTTACTTAGTTCATGGTAGGGAACGCGACTAAAGCTGGATGTGTTCAGTTGCGTAGGACTGGGGTGGAGGTGAGGAGTCCAGACCTTGGTGATACAACTCAGGGAGAGGGTGATGTTTAACAGAGGAATGCAAGGTGCAGAGCATAAGGAAATGTGCCAAAGCGGAGGAAGGAAGCACAGATAGGTGCTAAACTGCGTGAGAAAGGGATGGCTTCTCTCTAGGGCTCAGGAAGAAGTGGCTTCCATGTCCTACACGGGAGCAACAACCCAAACCTCGCAGGTGGTTTGGGTTTTACCCAAACCTTGTTTTTTGAGGACCAGTCCACCCCCCCCAGGTGGTTCAGGTGTGTATTGCAGGGATGACACTGCTCTTGGGCAGCTCCCTTACCTTTTTGTCACCTGTGCTACACACCCTCACCTCCTTCCTTCCCGAAGAAAGGGCTGTGGCAGTGCTCACAGGCCTATCCTTACTGGGAAAGAGAGGGTACCATTTCTGCTCAGCCAAGACCCCTGCCCTCTCAGGGTGGGAAAGCTCTGGCTGGAGACCAGGAGTCAAGAAACATGAGTACACCAGCTTGGGTTTTCAAGTGCCTTTGGTGAGTGACAAGAGACCACTGCTGTCTCAAATCCAACTGAAAGGCAGCAGAGCTTCTGAGCCCTGCAGTCCCAGGACAGTGCCTGCACAAGCTGATAGAGGACCTGAGACCCTCACTCTGTCCTGCTTGCTGAGGTGAGGCACAACCCCCAAGAAGCAAGTGACAAGCCACCCACTGGAGCAATTGGACATGAAAGACGGTGGTTGTTTATATGTGAAGAACATATTGTAAAAATTTTTGATGTTAAACCACACTGACTGAAGAAAAAAACTTCACAAATTCTTATCTTCAAGCCATATGTAGGGTCTAAACAGCACTCAAGTGTGCCAGGTACTGATTCTTTAGATGTCCAATTTTCCATTTTAGACAATTAAGGAAAGTGCAGCTCCAGTCTCCACATGGATTTTGGCTGCAATGACCCTTATCCTCATCCACTTGCAGATGCGAACCTTAGCAGTTATTTTTGAAACACAAGTATGACAGATTTTTCATTTAGTCTTCTGAGATGGACAAAATTAATCTCACAGAAAACCAAAAAATTCCCAAGTGGCACTTAGAAAGGTTTCTGAGTTTCAAAACCCTACCACAAGTTTGTCTAAGGATTTTTCTTCATATCATTGGCTAAAGTAAAGCCTCACTGGATAGACAAATTGGAGGATTTGATGTAAATTTGACAAAAAAAGAAGTGAAGCACATGCATGTGTTTGTAGGACACGGTGCTCTGTGGGATTTACTTCTAGGTATTCAATTACATGAATAATTTTATTAACTCAGTAGTAATTAAATAGTCTTTCTAGAATATTTAGTTAGTAGTTCTGAAGAAAAATGTTACAATGGTTACAAACCAGAGACTTGCTCTGGGTGAGAGACCAGTGTTAGATATATGTCCTCTAACAAACTAAACTGGGTCAGAAACAGTAGCGGTTAGTGAGATAGTTCATTATTCTCCTTGCACTTTAGTCCTGAAGCAAAGGGCTGCTCTCACAGGGGCCACTAAATCTAGAAAGCCCTCAGAAGTGTCTTTATTACTTCCCCAGCACTAGCCACATTCCCTGTTCCTGAGCACGTGTTTGTTATTTTTTCTCAGAAAAGGGCCCTTGAGATGCCCGGCTCATCACTCAGTGATTTCTGTACTGAACATGCTTGGTTTATCAAACAACTTTTTAACCTCACAGCTGCCAGATTGGTAAGAGCAACCCAAAGCACAGCATCAGGTTCTTTCCTTTCTCTGTGTCACCATGCATAAAACCAGATTGGCAGCCAAAAGAAGTCCTCTCAGTATCACGTGCCCAGATTACACTCTCGACTGACACTTGTGCATTTCCAATGACTTCCATGGCTCTGCTACCCAAAATTTAGGAGACAATTCTGTTGCTGTCAACTTGCTGGGAAAGGATTTGCAGCTCACTTATTTTCCGAGCAGAGGCAGCATGGTACTCACAGCAGTGTAGGTGCTTTTGTTAAAACACAGAGGAGACTTGGCCCTCAATGCTTGAAGACAGCAGATCCCACTGCTGAAAGCCCTTCCTGTTTAGACTAGAACAACAGTAGGATTTCTACATCCAAGCATATAAGAAGTCCATTTAACTTGCTTGCTGCAACAGAGCTAGTTATCACAGCACGTAGTACCAAACCTAGCCTTACTTACAGATATCTTCCAGTTCAGCAAGGTCAGTCTTGGTATGTGGTAGCACAAAATAGATCAGAAGTTGAACCAACAAATGACTATTATAGACTATTAAACTATTTTAATTCCAAAAAGAAAAAACCCTATCTATTTGGTATTTTACACTGCTGTCAACTTTTTCTAGTGTTTTGTATTTATTTAATGCTTTCCAAAGAATTGCATCCACAGCCCATGTTCAGAATTCCTTCTGAAATGACCAGGACATCATCCTTAGAAGGGTTACCCCACTACAGGATTTACTACAGCAGCTAAACTCTGCCAGATAGCCTTGCTGCAATACCTACACTTTCATATCAAAGTTCAGGTGATGCTGGTGACTAACATCTACGCAAGACCTGTCAAATTGCAAAGGAGCACCAAAGTGACCCATTACCAACCACAAAGGACAGCACCTTGACCCACAATTTGCAGCAGAGCTCATGCTAGTGCTCACATGAAGTCTAAGTACAAACCTTTTTGCCAGTAATTTATTCATTTCTTCCATTAGTCCTCCTCCACCTCCTCCGCTACTTGTTCGATTGGCATCACTCTTAGAGACCCCGCTGGGGCTGGACCCTCCTGAACCATCTTCTGGCTTAAGACAGAAAGCAATGGAATTAATGAAAAGTTTCATACACAGCCACACCCTTAATGATTAGTTTTCCTAATTATTAAGAACAGTGAAACAGTGATTGCAATCACAACCCAGAACCAGAGATAGGATGTCTTCTGCCTTGGGAAGATGACCCACACGGACTTGACTACACCCAGGAACAATCTGGGTGAGGCAGATACATGGGCAAATGATGAAAAAGCCCACAGTGCTGTTTGCTCATGATTATGTTTATGCATGGTTATGCAACATTTACCTAAGTGGGCACCTATTGATGAGAGGCCTTAGCTGTCTACACTGGTTTTTGTAAGCACAGTGCAGTTTTAATCACTTATAATGACTGAAATCATAACAGATACACCAGTGGCAGTCCTCACAGGAGTAATGAAAGCCTGGCAACATGAGAACTCACAGCCATTTGCTAATTAATATTTTTTGAAGCGCAGGAATTCTACCAAATTTTTCCTGCTCAGCTTTATTTGCACTACAAACTCATTTTTAAAAGTTCACCTAATGGTCAGATGAAGCATGTTTCACATGTTTCACGCTGGATTTGCAGACCATTACAGCAAGCTGTGCCAGGCTTTCCTGCGGGGGGTGGGGAAAGCTCACTGGGGAGTCCCAGTGCCACCTCCTTACCCGTTGAACTCTCCTTAGTTTGGCACCAGCCAGAGCCGCTGCAAACCCTGACACTGACCCATCTTCAGTGCCAGCCCCTTGGCCAGCACCTGCCGGCAGTGGGGGCGGTGGGGGGGGCGCAGCTCCCATGGGTGGCGGAGGGACTGGGGGGGGTGGCGGAGGTGGGGGCCCCCCGGACGAAGCAGGGATCACAGCAGCACCACTGGGATGACCAGGTGGAAGTGCTTGGCCTGAAATGCAGAGAATGTGAATTAGACTTGAAGCACGGTCCCTCCAGCCCATACACAAGGTCACGTTCCTGCTCCCAAGGCCATGACCTGACTGCACGATGAGTGAGCAACACAAGGAAGCACCAACCACACATAAGAATGGGAAATGGTGGTTGCATCAATGGTCAATCAGCTATGATTGTGTCCTCCCATGAGACCCTGCCGCTGACAAGCTAGCCTTCTCCCTCCTCTTCTCCCTGCCTGGGCTGGTGTTTTATTCTGTGCCAAAATCAAAATGCAGACCAGACTTTCTAATTCATAAGCAGCACTTTCTTTTGCTCCTTTCATAACTTTCTACAAGGAGATAATAAACTACATCAGCCAACTCCACTGACTTGGGTTAACATCAGCTTTTCCCCAGAACTGTGGGCTGCAGTGGCACGTCCCCTTTCTGATGAACAGAAGGTGTGCGGCCTCGGTCAGTCTTGCAAAATAACGAGGGGAAGAGTCCAGTTCCAAGCACCCCGTGGTTCAGCACAGCTCCTCATAGCAGCAGCCTGCTGGAGGGGCTGATGGTGGTAACACCGCTGCAGTGTTGTGCCTGTCTGTAACGGGTCAGTTGAACAGATACAGCTCCCTGAGGGCATTTCCCCATGATACGCTGTCTCACAGCAGGCTGCTCTTGAAATACAATCACAGGTTCAATTGTTTGGTGAATGTAACTTTGACAGACAGGCAGGTTTTGACTAAGGAATATTTGGAAACTGTATTTAACTTCAGCAGCCTGGTTTTCTTCTTATCTAGATTTACTTACAATGCTGGCTTATTTCTGTGGTTCCTTCTGCCATTATTTCACACTCCCGATTCCACTCTCGAAATGAACCATAACTGCTATTAGAAATACTTTAAACGTTTCAAACCCTCCTTGGTTCATGAACATAATAGCTAGTAATTCATTGTGGGTACAGTTAATTGTAATTGCAAAACTACACCCACCTAATTAGAGGCTAGCCTGAGGCAAAAATTGAACAGAATCAAAATAATGGACTGATGTGAGTCTAAAATAACTTTATTGAAATAAGTGGATTTCAAGGACTTTATATCAGCTGAAGGACTGAGCCTCCAGTTGTTGCAGTAATATTTTTAGCAGAAAGTGAAAGGAAATGGCTCCATTTTCTTCCTTTTCTAGGCACATCATTTAATCATTATATGTGGTTATAAACAGGAATGGATCCAAGTCGCAAAACGTATGATCTGAATTGCAAATAGGCATTACTCGTAACTGCTCTAACTCTGCAGGCTCTACATGAGCACCAGAAATCAAGACCATATGCAAAGTGACAGACCCAAGCTCTTGATGTGCCTGCAATGAAAAAGGTTTGCTAGAATAGTTGCAGTGACAAGCCCTCATCTATAAATGCAGTTTATACCAAGAAGAGAGTTTCTAGAATGCAATAAACTACACAAGCACAGGGCTACTACGTAGCTCTAACAAAACCCTTGCTATATCTTTTGCTGGTAACAGAAATGTCACTTAAGAATAAAAATCACAACCTCTACCAACATCGCTACACAGACAACAAATCTACCGCAGGCCTGACCTCCAGCTTCAGAAGAGCCCATCCGCTACACTTGGACCAGCTGAAAATAGTTCTGTGCAAAGCTTGCTGCCAAACCCAATTTGACTCTGATGAATGAAAAAAAATCTCCTTCTGGGCTAGCACGGTAAGAGTATGCACTGCAAGAACCCAGCTACGGGGCCCTGGTCCTGTAAGTCTTGCTTTTTGCCTTGCTTTTAGCTCAGAAGGTCCCTGGACCAGTCCTGAGTGATTTCAGTACTACCCCACTTGAAAATCATGCACAGCAGGAGCAGCCTTGGGTCTCTCAGTCCTCTTTTGAGCAGTGCCAACAGGGCTTTCTGGATAGCTGAAAGCTAAGGCTTTATACAGGTTGCAACTCATTCAAAATCGGTACTTACTCAAGTGGGCAATGGCTGATGAAGTCATGTAAGGAGGGCTCCTCCTGGGCATAGTCACCTCAGACACAGCAGCGTAAGGGGGAGGAGGCAATGGAAGACAGCGTGACATGGGGGGATACCACTGCTGTGCAGGATGAGGTGACGGATGGGAGGATGGGGAGGGAGCCTGGCCAAAGGAGCTGGGGGGGCTGGCAATGGTGGGCAGTGGGGAGGAGGGTGCAGCTCCTATGTGTGGAAAGAAGGACCTATCCATATTTTTCACCTGGGTCCAAGAGGAGCCTAAAGCAATTTGTTCTTCAGGGTGGCCATTCAGAGGTACATTTGCTGTGGTCTCCTGGCCTGCTTTATCTGTGGGTCCCTTGACCTTGTCAGGTGGGACAGGAATCAAGGGCAGGATGATAGGACCACATGGCTGCAGGATGTCACCCCTCTGCAGATGTGGTGCATTTGTGGTGGGGCAAGCAGAAGACAGAGGCGAGCAGCAAAGAGAAGAACGCCTGAGAGGCTGGCAAGAGGCGAAGGGAAAGTTGGAAGGATGGGGAGGTGGTGGAGACAGTGAAGTTCGCCTGATGCCTGGCATCACGGCCCTGCAGTTTGGCCAGGCTGGAAGAGAGGAACCTGGGGCTGTTGGCAGCTCGGAGGCCGAGTGCCTGTGCAGGAGCTGCGGGGGCTCTCTGGCTCTGCGCGGGGATCTGAAAGAGGACTGACGAGCAGGAGCCAAAGAGACAGCGCTGGCATGAGGCATGGGGGGCGGCACAGCACCAGGAGAAGCAGCACTGCAGCTGCTGTGGGCAGGGGCAGGAGACTGGGGCTGAGAGCACATGCTTATCTGAAGGGTGGAAACTAAAAGAACAGAAAAGACAAATGAAAAGAGTAAGATGGGTACATAGCAAGGAACGAAACCAAGGCAAAGCGGAATGAAGAAAAAGGAACTGCAACATAAATGCAAACAGAAACTTAAACAAGGCAAAGAGGAGATGGTGCAGGCACCAGCTTGGGGGTTTCCAACCCTCAGCAGAACAAGAGGGCTGTGCGGGGTAGGACCCTGGCAGCACAGGACGGGCTGCATGCTCTGGTGCCAGTGAGGCTCCTCAAGCCTCGTGTGGATCTGAGGCAGGACCACAAGCATCACTGTCACTAGGGGCAGCTGCAAGGGACATGATGAACACAGTGGTGGCCACCTTGTAGCCATGGAGGTGATAGACAGAACACCCCCAGAGCCACATCCTTCTCTCTGCAGATGCTGAGGCAGGATTTTGGCTGTATTTCCTATGCAGAGTAGCACACCATAATCTCTGTCCACAGTGCAGCAACTTCTGTCACTGGCTAAGGCATGTATGTATGTCTTAGTTGGTTTCAAGTCAAAAGTAACAAAAAGTTGTAACAGCTGAGGAAAAATGTTTCACTTACGTGGAGAGATTAGCTGAAAAAACTCTCCCAAAACAAAAGTCCAAACACAAGATGGACATCTTGGCTCGCTTGCTGCCTTCTTCCACAGAGGCAAAGCCACACTTCATAGTTATAAGCTATTCCTGTCATCTTTTCTCTCAGCTTTGTGCAACTTAATATGCTATAGAAGATTTTCCTAACTCATTAAATATATATATATATTTTTTCCATTAAGCTTACAGAAGACTCCTCACTTCATGACCACAAAATCCCCACTGATAGCACACAGAGCTGTATTTTCCTCTATGCTGTAGTTAGCTTTGTGCTGCAGTGCGATGGGGAGTGCCTGACCTAGCACACCCAGCCCTCTGTGCTGACATCCCCTAGCAAAACGAAGTCCCTGTTGGGGTGGCTGTGCTGCCTGCTCTCCTCTTGGATGTGGAAGAAGCAGAGCGAGGCCCTCTTGGTACACCTAAAATCCCCCTCAGATGTATGAGTTTTTCCAAGCACAAAACCTGCCCAGCTCCACTTGCATGGCCCAGACCTAAGCCTCTGAAACACCCCACCCACGACCAAATGCATGGAAGTCTCTAGCTGAAAATGCTTTAAAATCTAATCATAACTGTAACCACTTTTATCAGTCCAGCTCTTGCATAGCACCACGCAAAACTCGAGGAGAAAAGCAGAGAGAGAGAGAGACTCTTATCCGCTTGGTTTGATACGTGCCTGTGGTAGATGTTCTTCTTTCCAGAGATTCCTGGCGCTGTTGCTGTTGCTCCATCACTTGTCTAAAACAGTAAAGAAAAAACCCTCGGTCATTATGTATCCCTTATTATTCTGAGTAAATGCTTAACACACTGAGAAGCACTGGAGCTGTATGTCTCGTGCGCTGTGAGCCAGCTCCTCAAAGAAGTGCTGTTCCATGAGATGGAGGTGGCTTTGATTTCACTTGCCCTGGCTGCAGCAGTGTCATTGCACATGTTGGGCAAGTGTAACCAGGACGTTGTCCTGTACTTGTGGGAACTGTGGGAGCTGGCTGAGCCATTTCAGATAACCCCTCAGCAGGCTCTGCAGGCCTCAGGCCCAGGACAGGACAGCAACCACACGTGTCGTTAACCTCAAGTGCACAAGCATTGCAAGGGAAGAGTATAGGGTGTCTCACGTAAAATTACAGTCTTGAGTCTTTTACAGATTGGGAGCCCAAAGGACCTGTAGTCAAAATGCAAATATCAGGAAGCCTGTCTGCATGTACACCACCTGCTTTGCCCAGCTGCACGGCCTGGCTGACAGCCTGCCACTGCATGCCCCAGCACTGCCACCCCTGTGCGGGTCAGCGTGGCCACAGGGACCAAACACAGACCGCAACACCGCGCTGATGCTTTTTCTGGCACTTCTCTCCTCAGGAGCTGCTGCTCCTTGTGTCCCACAAAGAAATGCGCTGCCAAGCCTTTCCCCAGGGGCTGCTGTGCAGAGACGTGCAGTTCCCAGGGTCCATCAGCAGAGGTCTTCTCTCGTCAGCTTTAGCACTTGTGCAGGAGGAGCTCTCACTGACCCCCGCCACAAACCCTCCCCGGCATTCCTCCTGTCACAAAGATTCAGAGCTAAAAACCAGACTGCTTACCAGGCTTTTTACCGTGCTCATGGATACGGATCAAAGATTTCAGCAATACTAAAACACAACTCTGAAATGACCTTAGTGGAGCACTTGGTAGTAAGGTTTATTTTCACTTTCTCCCATGATTCCTAGACACAGTTTGCCTTGAATTTGCTCCACATATGTTTAGGCCAATCTTAACTGCTTAGAGGTTTCTCTTTAACAACTTTACTTCATGGTCTGCATAGTAAAGTTCGTGTAACTTTAGGCAGCATTTCTATTTTGAGTCCTTATACAGCATTTTAGAGAGACTTCCCTGTCACATTTTCACTTGTACCTTCCTTAGTCTGCAATTGTAAGCAATTCTATCTTCTTACACACAAACAGAAAATTTTTTAGAAAAAAATGTACAAAAAAATAAAGCTACATTATTTAAGGAAAAAAAAATTCCTAATCTGCAAAACAATTTTTTTCATATTTCAGTTCTAATTCAATAGGTCATAGAATATGATGCGACAGGAAAATCCACAATATTTGCTGTGAAGGGATCAATCCTAAACTGGTTTTACATTCAGGACATGCAATCCATTGACCACTGGCAACTTCTAGAAAACCATTACAGGCAGCTGAGAAAATTATTATATGTGCAAAAGGGAAACAGTTTTGAGGAACAGCTTTAGTTGTCAGGTTCAACTAGTTTCATTTAAGCTATGACACTTTAAACCAAATAAATATAAATTTTTACTTCATTACATATCCTGGCTCACACTTGTTAGTTATGGGCTGGACACATATTCAACAGCATCAGTCACACCACTAAAAATTTCAATTGTAAACATGTGTACTAAGAATTTCTTAAGCATACTGTCCCCTAACTTGGATTGGCAAAATTTGATGATGAAGAAAACTTGACACATACATTTTCCTTGTTAAACCTTGAGGAAATTCTAGGTTTGTCTGCAGGACAGACTTGAAAAACTCCAGCCTGATAGACCAGGAAAGAACTATAGGTAAGTCGCCTCCAAGTCATGAGAGCTGCTGCAAAGGTGTGGGATGCTCCCCAAAACAAGGGTCAGCCACAGCCATTTGAAGTCATTTGGGGTTCATGCCAGCCCTGTCTGCCTTGGGCAGAAGCTGTTTATACATGCTAAATGCACCCTCCCACAAGTGCTAAAAGGAGAAGTTCTTACACTCTTATAAAGTCAAATTTATTCCAGTGGAACTAAATAAAGCCTGAGATTGCACAAGGCAAAGAGTATGCAAGGAGTGGAGTGCAAGAGGGAACAAACTGCACTCTGACTTAAAAATATATTTGTTTAACACTTGTGTAAAGGTCTCTAAAAAACCTTTTAAACACACAAATTTGCAGGGTAGTTACCATAACTTCATTTCCTTGCCTGCTTATAAGATGTTCAAAAAAAGCTAGGCCTAAAATTAGGTCTGCTTTATGCTTAAAGATTGCATCAGCATAATTACAGCTGAAAATTCTCCAGTGCAGACGCAGTAATGTCTAAGTGCATCTACTGGCATAGTTTATTGCAGTCCAGCGGAGCACAAGAAGCTTTCCCAGAACCGCGTGCCCTGTAGCAGTCTAATAAAACCCACCCAAAAGGCTTTTTACTGCTTTTTCATTTATAAAACTTACATTTTCCAAATTAAAAACAATATTTTTTTTCTCTAATGTAGCTAAGATGTTCACACTTTAAATGCACCAAAATTTGAGGTCTGAGTAACATATGGTGTGAAGACTCAGTGATTTCCAATGGTTGAGGGAAGAGCTGGGTCAGGCCTTTCAGCCAGGTGGTGGGGACAGGCGGCATCCCCCCGCTTCAGGGTGAGCAGGAACTCTCCTATGAACTGTGGAACACCTCTGCTACCCCAAAGTAAATCTCACAAATCTCAAAAGAAGCATTATTACCTGCTGACCCATTGAATAGTCATATGTAAATCCCTACCAAATCTCAGGCCATTCAGTGTTATTCATAACAGTGCAGGAAACCACTTTCCTTGCGGTTTTTAGAGGGGGAGAGGGAGAGACTCCTTACACACCACAGCCTGTGTAAGAGCCTTGCCTTAAATGACCTATACAGGCTTTTGTGTAGGGACCAGTCAGAATGATAGCCCTGGACCATCAGTGCAAATGCTACATTGCAACACTTCAACTCTGCTGCTCCAGAAGCATGGGATATTAAGCTACTGAAGCCACAGGGCCAACATAGTGAGTCCCTGTACCCTGCAAGGGGCAACCTTGCCTTACAGGTTGCACCTACAAACGAAGGCAGAGCCCACTGAGCACCTGTGGTATCAGACAAACTTCCTACATCATTGGTGCTGAACTGCTCCCGCAGGTCGGGTTCCACTGAAATCCTTGCAAAGCTATTTATTATCTGAGCCAAACACTGGGCCAAGTCCTCTGTAGGGCTAACTGCCCTCACTGATCCTCCTCTCATTACAGAAGTAAAGGCAGACACTTAATTTAAGCAATTCCAGGCACTAAACTTGGCATAGCCACGGGTCCTGCCGATTTCTGTACTCCAGCGCACTCCTGATGAAGTGACGCTCACCAGCTTACTCATGTTACAGCTGAATATTCCCCAGTGATTCCCACACTTGCATTGAGCAGGAATATGGGAACAAAGGTGTTTTATTTGTGTGTGCACAAGTCTGTACTTCAACAAGGAAACACAAGTCTCAGTGCTCCTTGGGGTGGACACCACCAATGCCAGGCAGACAGATCACAACTCTGACAGCGTGGACTACCAGTCAGTCTAGAAGACTTTCTTCAGAATGGGATACGTTACGTCTTACACGTAACGAGGGAAGCTACTACAGGGGTTTGTGCTGCACTACAGGAATCTAGGCTGAAGCAGCAAAGCTGAAATGAGATGGGCCTCATAATTTGATTACAGAGACAGGCATTATAAGAAGAGACACCCCTGTCCATCTTCCCCTTGACCTCAAGGAGACCACTCCCAGGAGCTAGAGAAAAGGCCATGTATAATAATGGCACAAAGGCTGGTGTACGTGGAAAGGTGAAGCGTATGACTGTGCACTTTCATATGCTACCCTAGCTTAGAGCAAATCATTCATGAAAGGAACAGCACATGATACAGGGCGTAGCCCTACTCCAAATGAGCCTAAGCTGTTACTGTGAGTGTGTCAGGTCCATCAGATGCTGCCTGGGCAATATGACTGGCAGCTGCCGGCAGGTGATGTGGAACAGGATAGGGTGAGACTCTCTTCATGTGCTTGAGAAACACACTCTCTGCAAATTGCTTTTAAACATGTTTTGTATTTAACTCTGAGCATCACTTGGCTCCGAGCAAAGAGTTTACCTAGAGCTTCAGTTCACCCTTTAGAAGTCATTACAGAATGATAAGCAATAATTACAGAAAATTCAGAATCAGCTTAAAACAGGTACAAGTAAAAAGACCAGTGCTGGGTGAACAAAGGCTGCATGCTCATCCAAATTACAAAATAGAACTCTACCACAACTGGTTAACTCACCTTCTCTGTGCTTCCATCTCATCTGGAGATGGCCCATTCTGGACCTGGCGCTGGGCAGCTGGACCTATGGAAAAAGAGAAGAAAATGCTATTAGGAGAGCAAATGTCGCCATTTTTCTCAAAAAAGAGTGCCACTTGGATTAACCCCTTCTCCATCTCGCTATGAGAGAAAAACCTCAGGCATTATTGTCCTCTCTTTGCCTTACTTTTTAAAAAAAATAATTTCTCCCTATTAGACAAATCATCACCTCCTGTAATTTTATAGCAATAGAATCACAGACTCACAGACTGGTTTGGGTTGGAAGGGACCTCAAAACCCATCTAGTTCCAACCCCCTGCCATGGGCAGGGATACCCTCCACTAGCCCAGGTTGCCCAAAGCCTTCAACACTACCAGGGAGGGGGCAACCACAGCTTCTCTGTGTCACCTGTTCCAGGGCCTTACCACAAGAGTTTCTTCCTAATATCTAACCTAAATCTCCCCTCTTTCAGTCTACAGCCATCACCCCTTGTCCTGTCACTACTTGCCCTGTAAGCACAGCCCTACTGGGGGAATCCGGTGGCTAAATGTGTGAGCAGATTTGTCCAGAAATTTGGCATTGTGGTAACTGTAGACAGAATACTGATCTCTTGGTGATGACCGATAGTGCTGCAAAAGATGTCCTGTGGAAGGACAGTCCATCACACCGGGATGCATTTCTAGCTTCTACAGGGTTCAGATCTAGCCTCCCTGGGTTAGTCCGTGCTTGCACAGTAATTCTACCACTGTGCTGAGTTTCATAGAATCATAGAATCACTTAGGTTGGAAGAGACCTTTAAGATCATCGAGTCCAACCGTAGCCTCGTCTACTTCTCGACCACGTCCCCAAGCACAATGTCTACACGCCTTTTAAATCCCTGCATGACTCCACCCCTTCCCTGGGCAGCCTGTTCCAATACTTCAGTACCCTTTCAGTAAAGAAATTCTTCCTGCTATCTAACTAACATGCTAGCTAATGTTGCTCTGATGCTCAGCTGGCACCTGATGGAAGGTGCAAGGAGATACAAAATTAAACAAGCCTTTTATGACGGTGGCTTTTCTTTATTCAACACTGTTGGTCTTATTCTTCTTCAGGATCCACATCAAAATGCACATTCACTGGCATGTACCTACAAAACTCAACTACACATGTCACTATTTGAGCCACATCTCTCTGTGTCATCTCTCACTCTGATAATTTAATCTTTGTTCTTGGACATTTAATCAAGTATACCAACACTACATACCATTTTCAGAAAGAAATAATTATTCTGAAAACAAAAATAATTGTAGGTAACATAGTAACATAAGCCACAGCAAACTTGCATTCAGTGGAAGGAGGGTGGTTCCAGTGATTTGATGAGGTGGGTTTTAACTGGGACTAAACAGATAAGAATTCTATTAAATTCAACTGCAATTTTCCTGATAAACAGCACTGAGAAATAGATCAGTTGAATGCAGGAAATTATTATGTCTACCTTTTTTTTTTTCCTTTTTAAAATGTAAAATCTCATACTTTCAAAAGTTATCCAGCAAGTGCAAATCAGAATTAAACATTCACAAACCCAAATATGCCACTCACAAATCGTTAAAGGGTATTTCTCTCGATTTTCTTTACATGTTTCTGCCAGGCAGAGTGTGATCTGAAAATGCATTTAGAAAGTATGTCTGTGTGAAAGCAGGGAAGATGGCAGAAATGCATAGCAGTCAGAAATTCCTGAGCATTGACTGATCCTGATGAAATTGTGCCTGTTTTTGAAATATGTTTAAGGACTAAAATTCGCAGAAAGGGAACACGGCACTTTCTGAAAATCAGGCCCATGTATTCCAGTTTGGGATACCCCAAAAATGGAGCCAGTAACAACCACTGAGTCAAGAGCTCTGACACTTAAAATTGTCTGAAGATTGGGTATGAAGTGAAGACAGTTCACTTCTTTAATGTCTCAGGACTGACAACTTAATATTGTTTGTCACAGGTTTTTGGCAAACTATTTAGACAGAAATGCCACATTTTGTAAAGATCACATGAAACAACCAATTCAGAGAGAAAGGATGTGTTTTTTGGAAGCAAGCCTCAGGAAAAAAACCTTAGCAGGTATTTGGGAAGCACAGAGCAGGAGCCTCCTGTGTAAGGAGCTGAAGGTGTAATGAGGATGCTATGTTAATGCATGAATGCTTGTACCATGCATCTTCACCACTGAAGTGAAAGAAGGCCAGAGCTATCCCTGAGCAGCAGTTACAGATTGAAGTTGTTCTGAACACAGTAGGAAGACAGGTAATGTCCCATCCTCGACCTCTGGAACTACACCAGACTCCCCACAGTTGGCAGTGCACCAGTTTAGCCCCTGGCTCTGACATGTGCAGGTAACACC
This sequence comes from Porphyrio hochstetteri, assembly GCA_020800305.1. Lineage (NCBI taxonomy): Eukaryota > Metazoa > Chordata > Aves > Gruiformes > Rallidae > Porphyrio > Porphyrio hochstetteri. The sequence goes on along the minus strand of CM036908.1, from coordinate 58,184,636 downwards.
CATGTTCTCCTGTGCACATACACATACCTGTGAGATACTTCAATAGGCAGACTTCTGGGCAAAAGACTTTCAAGGCTTAAGTCAGTTACACCTCCCTCACTGGGTAACAAAATCCACCATGACAAGCCTTAGCCATGCTCATCACTCCATATGATTTCACCACAAGAAAAGTTCCCTTCTATAAAGACTTAGAGCACCATATAGAAGCTAGCACTCTGCTTGGAGAGACAACTAAAAGTAGACACATAAAATCACACCCTCCACTAGCCCAGGTTGCCCAAAGCCCCATCCAACCTGGCCTTGAACACTGCCAGGGAGGGGGCATCTACAACATCTTGGGGCAAGTAGGTACCAATGTGAACAAGAAAGGCCAGAGGATGAGGCAACAGAAACAGCAATTCTTTCCTGGAAATAAATCATGTCAAAGTATATAGGAGGCTCTAATGATGCCATCTTAATCTGCTGCTTAGGTGTGAATCTTCTCTTGGGGCCAAATGGCCAGAAAAATGAGGCAATATCTCCAGTTTGACTATTACTAGACATGCAGAAGCAGTCAAAGACCAGGCTATCAACACCACACAAAAAATTCCAATTCCATTTTCCTGTGGACACTGTTATGAACTGGCTATGTAAGTTTAAAACCAAATAAATCCAACCAAATCAATTTGGAAAGCATCCTGAAGAAATATTTTTAAGGCAATGTTACAAAACACATCTGGAAGTTAGGATTGCTGCTTTTTATCACCTGGAGCTTTCTCAAGCTGATCTTACATAGCAGGGAGGTAAATGAAAGAGGGTATGGACCTGCAAAAAAGTCCATCTCCATTTTCAGCACAAGGAGTCCTAGTAAATTCAGTGAGTTTACTCACATTTTCCAGCATGCATGTGTAAGACCACGCTTGAAACTAAGTACACGGCTTTTGGTTGCAACACATGGTTGCAAAACAAACACTGGCTTTAAAACTTTTTCTGTGGTACAGCAAATACCTGCTATATTCTCCCACAAGTCAGTTCAGACAACGCTACTGGAATTTTTTTCCCTCACTTCACTGAAATAACTTAATTTCACTCTGTTACTCAGAGATGAGCTCCATCCATTAACAGTTCCTCATCATTATTTTTTTTTTTTACATTAGGAACCCCAACTGATTGTTCCAGTTGGCAGAAGATTGTTCTTATTACTATTTGGTCACAGTGTGAAATGTCCTTAAAATGAAGCACATAAAGCTCTTAATTATGTTTTGAAATTGTCAGTTTCTTCACAGTATCTATAGAAATGCTCTTCTCTTTTGGAAGACAAAAACAAGAGAAAAGTATCAGAAGCAGCTCTTTCAGACCCAACTCACTAATAATCAACATTTTAAAAGCCTTTGCATAAGTAGTCACATTTGCAGATATTTTTACTTCCAAATTAGTGCAAAAAGCCAGACAATTTTTTAGGTGCACAGAGTATTTGGCTAGACAGTCCCCAAGATGTCTTAATTCTCTCTCCAGTAACAATTAGTGTTTTCTGCGTAATGACTAATGGCTCTCTTCCATAGGTCTAGATTCCTTACTTAAATCAACACATTGTAGCAAAACATCACTAATTTATTTAAATCTTTTCGAAACTAATTTTTCATCTGTTTTACTAGTGACCTATAGCGAGACATTAAAGAAGTGAAATTCTGGTGGAGCTTCTAGTTTCTCTCATCCTTGAGCTTGCTTTTAGCACGATCAACCAAACCTCATAGAGATACTGAAGGCAGGGATTACTTTTACACCTGGTTCCGTATGTGCACGCTCTGCCGTACGCGTACAGCAGACCCCTGCTTGGCCGAGGGGGTTTTAAATTCAATTAGATTTCTAGGTTTAACTCCTCTCCACATTTTCAGACATTTCTCAGACCTGAGCAAACACGAGCAGTAAGTGCTCTTGGTGACGGCATCCTCACTTAAACATGCTTCTCAACTTGCCCTGTGAGGTGCCTCCCACCACAACAGCCTTTGGGAAGAGCCTCACAGAGAAGAGCACTTCTCAACACAATAACCAGGAGGGACGGTTTTTCTACTGACCCGGCTGCAGCTTCACAGCTGTTGTGATCTACATTTTTAGCAACTAATTAATGCAGGAGATACACTGTGAATGCCTGTGTTTCCTCACTCCCTTGCTTTGTAATAATTAACCGCGTTTTTATATCAGCATCTTGTGCTTCAGCTCAGGGCTGATTTTGGGAGTGCACGGGTGTTTTCCATCTTTGCTCTTTCTCCTGCAGCCCAGCCACTCCAGCAGCCACTCTGCCCTTCTGCAGCTGTCTGTAAGACAGTGATGGGGAAATCCAGGCATAGGGCACTGCTTCATGGTGGCCGTGCTGGTTTCCAGATGCTGGTGGCTGCTCCTACACCACTGTGCCCTGCTACTGCTCAGAGATGTCCACGTCTGGACTCACAGCCAGCCATGTAATAGGACCAGAGCTGTCACTGAAGGAAAACCCATGCTCCCACTTCCACTCCGGCACAGCTGTGGTGGGAAAGCATGAGCAAGCAGGAACAACGCTGTCATCTCTCTCCTGCTGGTGCTGCCCTGAGCACTGTTTCTTTTTCCTCTTTTATTGATGTTACAAGTGCATGTATTCAAAAAAAGTGGTAAAACTAGGCCCATTTCCCCGAGCAATCAGGATGTTGAGCTTCTTCAGCACAGAAGGCCCAGCACAACCCACTTAACAGATCTTGCGTTCACTATACATGCTGGACGCAGTCCCCAGGTGGGGTTTCTGCAACCTGTGTGGCCTCCATGGTGCTTGTGAGCCAGTGTGATGAAATGTGGTGGGCTGAGGAAAGGGTCCAGTCAGGCTTGTGACACGGGCATGAAACCAAGTGGGCTCCAGCCCCGCTCTGGATGGAGCAGGGAAGTTATCTGTGTCTCCTTGTACTATTGCTTCCCCCTGTTCACAGCCTGGAGGTAATTTTAGTTCTCTTGTCGCTGTTGTGCAATCATGGGATTGCTGCCAAGCCAACGTCAGCACTTTAAACATCTGCCTTGGCCCTGAGAACCTCAACCTGCTCTTGGTCACTTGAATCTGTCCTGGTGGGGACAGCATGTGCCAGAGATATCCTGACATGGCCACATGCTACAAGAAAGTGCTCACCAAGGCAGCCAGTGCAGGAATCAGGCGCGACATCCCTGTGCTAGTGACACTGTGCTCCAGCTCATTAGTAGAGACAATTATCCTGGACAAAGCACCGATCTAATTAGCCTAGATAAAGCATGTAGATAAAGCAGGGTGCCTACAGTACTTCTGGAGCCCAAGCTAGTAAAACCAGAGCTGGATGACGTGGCGTGTCATGTCAACCTGTATTTCCATGGTGAGTTAGAGGACTAAGAGGGATCACCCTGTTTGCTGTTCCCCATCGCTGCAGCTGAGGAGAGCCATGGGCCCCTCACGTGTGCTGCCATGGCATTTCCACACCTGCGCTTGTGACATCCTGCCTTGTGACATGCAGTAACTCATGCATTAGGGGAGTGTCTGCAGGGGCTGAGGCAAAGCACGGACAGATGGGGCAGTTTTGTCCATGGGTCACTAGTGGCTCAGTTTTAAAGACTTTAATGCCATTAGGGTTTTGTCGTGCTGTTAACTATGCGAAAGCACCTACAGCTCCACACAGGATCCTGTCAACCATGTGAATCCCAGTGAGATAACCACCCTGGCAAAGAGAAGGAGTACACCACCAAAGGGTTTGCCTGTCAAACATTAACTTCAAACAGAAAGAGTTTCAGAGTTTCACACTCTGTGAGCTTCACCCACAGGCTGGGTGCCTCCACAGCACTTTTAACAGCATTAAATACCTTCTATACATCCTTTATGCATGGTCAGAATGTTTCTGAGAACTGTGAACAACTTCACCATTAACTTCCACTGAAGCTGGAGGGGAAAGTTATTTGACTTTGTTACACCCAGATCACATCTTTACCAATAAAATTTGTTTGCATCCATTTACATATCAGTGATATTTGCTACTGACACAGTTAAACCTATGCAAGAGGTCACCTAAGGCACTCTTACTCCCTCCTGTGTCCCTTAGTGACCAACAGTATTGTGAATCTATGGCAATGCAAAGTAAAACACATCCTCTTAAAATCATCCCCAGCAATGCTGATTTTTACCTTACACTACACTGGACAAGGAGCAGTGTGTATCCAGGTACCAGCTCTCAGGTGAACTGTAGAAACTTAAGAGCTTAGAAGCTCCTAGAAGTGCCATTCCCAAGGTTGCAATTGCTTTACTTTATCTTTTACCTTTTACCTGTAATATTACTTTAACAGGAAACAGGCCCTCCTTAAACAGAAATAAGGGTGTGAGCACAGGGGGTCTGTATGACGTCCGTTCATTTAAACTAAAAACTGACTTAACATTTGCTGCTGAAAGTTTCTGATGTAGATAAGATTTAATGACAGTGACAGAGCTGGAAAAACAAGCCTGGTATTTGACATGGGAGTGCCCTACCTGATCACTAGGTCACACCACCTGCAGGTAGACATGTACAGGTGTGTGCACTCTCTACAGTCCTTGCTATTTTTTCTTTTTTAGGAAAGCCAACAAATGGAATTGCAAGTGTCCCCACATGCACAACCACATGTCTCTGCGTGTGCACTGTGCTGGGTGGAGGGCACAAGATCCAGAATGGAGTAACCAAATAGAAAAGCCATGCAAAGGTCCAGTGCTGCAAGATGATTAGAAAGAAATCACCTTCAATTCACCAGAAGTGCTACTGAACACACCAACATGAAAACAGTGTCCCTTTGACTCAACTGCTAAAGCTGTTAATTCCATTATTTTGCATAAAATATGATGGCAACTGTTTGATCCTGGCTGTTTATCTGTCATTGCTCTGGCACAGCATTTGATAATTTTGCATGTTGGTGTCTTGGTTAAGCTGGAGGAAAAAACCCTTTTTATTCTGGATGCAATAAAGATGAGTTGGTGCTAAAGCAGCTCCTGCAGTGAGCCACTGCACTCTGACAGCAGGGATCATATTTAATATGTAAAGGACATGACTCAGGTGCATTTATCTCAGCATCAACGCCTCAGCGAAGGAACGCAGCTTGGGTTACCTCTCACATAAAAGACAGCTCAACCAGCTTTAAAAGAAATTTAAAAATACACATAGGTGACAGTGCAAACAGGAAGCCTTCTACAGTGAGGTGGCTCTGGTGCTGTCAGGGTCAGCATCTTGCACAGAAGGCAGCTTGAGGTGGTGGGACTACATCCCCATGGTGAGGGCGACAGGGGTGGGACATCCAAGTGTCTGGTCTGGGACTCCCTCCCTGTATTTTATCCAGTGACTGATGAACATAAAAGATAAGAATTGCATAAGAACTAGGAATTATTTTGCTCTCAGCACATCGGCTCTAACAGGAAGAGAAAAACCCGCATGCTGATCTAGAATAGCACAAGCTTGGTGGGGCTGGGGGAGGTGGAAATGAAAGCAGTAGTTCCCCCTGGGCAAGGGAGGTGGCTGAACTTTGGTCCCCTACTTCCCAGGGAAGTTCTTCAAGCACCAGACCTTCAGTATGGCAGCAAAGCAGGTGGTGAAGCCTACATGGCTAATCGGATCCCGGTGAAGGTGTCAGGGCAGGACCAGATCCTGTGCAGCGCCGGCTTCCCAGGCAACAGGGGTTACAGCCAGCAGGACGAGGAAACCTCTGCTCAGGGCAGGGAAAGGTGGAGCTGGACCATCCCAAGGGGATTTTGCTTGCTATGCTGAGCTCTAAGCATGAAAGAACTAATTCAGCGACTGCTCAATTACACACTAATGAAATCGAGGTGGATAAGGCAGCCACCTGCCATGCAGCACAGAGCAGCCGCTGCCTGCGCCTCCCTCCTTCGCAGCGGCTGATGTGGGGGCTTGGCTGCATTTACAGGAACAGCCTTGTTATGGCAGGCAGTTCCATGCTAAGTAAGCATCCTGACTAGCTGGTGACCAATTTTGTTACAGGAACTGCCTTTGGCTCTGAGAAAAATGGTGTGTGCACAGAAAGCTATGGGACTGGGTGTTTTTGTGAGGGTTTTTTTTGTTGCTTTTTTTGAGGTGAGGAAAAAAAAAGGCATCACCGAATTTCTAGGGGTGTGATTCCAATGTTGCTGGCTTTATAAGTACGTACAGGGAGGACAAGATGTCAATTGGTGCCATAAGTGAAAAAGTAATTCATAAAAATCAGGACCATAAGACTAGCTAAAGAAAGTATTAAATAAAACCCACAATAATCAGTATCAATTAAACAAGCCCACAAGCACTTCAGTTCTTTTTTTCCCCTCCGTTTTTGATTGCTTTTTTAGAATGTGTATCAAGCCTACTTTTCTGCACAGCCAAGTTTGAAACTTTTCAATAAAGGTTAAAGATAAGCTCATAATCTTGTGCCCCTAGGCAATAATGAAGCTTTAAGAAAACCACCGAGTATCATCATACTCTTGTTAAAATCTAGAGCATTAGCAATACATTAGCAATACTAAGAAGTTGTTACCACCGCATGGGGGTCTGGTTAATACCAGATCCCAGGCAGTAAATGCTCCAAAGAAGCTGAGGGTGTAAATCAATACCCACTGTCTAAACATATGGCTTATATTACAAAGATACTTTCCTGAGTTTGGTTTTAATTGATTTTTTTTAATGGTTTCACTCTGGTGACAGTTTGCCAGGCACTGTCCCGACAGAGAAGGAAGCACTGGCAATGCTGACGCCTGCTCTGCAGTCAGAGCATTGTTGAAAGCACTTTCTCACTCATGTCCCAAGCCCTGCACATCTCTTCCATGAAATATAAACTGGGCATCTTCCTTTAGTGTGACTGCATCTGTATTTGCACATGAATACATGCATATACCTGTTTATAACCACGTCATGCTTACAATTCCTTACATCACACAAAAAGCAGGAATTCATTCCTTCTTTTTGGGACAAACAGAATCCTTCAAAATATCTGAAGCCACAGGGAGAAAGAGCCCAGCCTGCGGCATGCCCAGGAGTTCAATCAGCTGGTATTTACCCACTTAGCTGGTCAAACATCATCTCCAGTTTTGTTTAACAATAAGACTTCTGACACATTAAATGAGAAAAATATATATACATAGTTTAGCTTGGTGCAGCACCCAAGGCGCCCAGAGCACCACAACCCATTCTTGGCCCAATGCCACAGATAACCTTGCAAGACCAGTTTTTTAAGTGTCTCCTTCCTTTGTCACTCTCTGGTGACACAGTGAACTCCTCAGGGCAGTCTTCTCCACAATGTGGAGAACAGCAGGGCCAGTACGTGCATTGAAACAACATGGACAGATAGAAAACACCATGTTCTAAACACACAGTCTGCATCTAGTTAATGGTTAAGAGCCAGACAAGTTCCACTCTACCCAGATTTAAAACCCAACACTGCTGCAAGGCTATGATGGGCACCTGTACCTGGACAGTGTTGAAAGGCAGAGGACTTCTATGAAACATGACTAAATGGAGACATTTTGGGGATTTATAAAAAACATCATTAGTTATGGATAGCACTCCTTAATAATAAGCTCACAAGTCCAATAAATTCAACAGATAAACAAAAAATTTCAAATAGAACACCCAATTCCCAAGCTCTCTGCTTAAGGGAAGAAGTCCCACTAACTAGGGAGATCCAGAGTAAAAACACCCATCCTTCTCACCCAAATGGCCCAACCCTACACAATCCTGCAAATCTTCTCTCATTTCCATAAAAGCCAACAGGAACTGACAGTCACCAGCAGGTCATTACATCGACAAAAAAAATAGGTAAATATGCAGATAAATATAGCAGATGTAAAATGCCACCCTTGTTGATACCTGTTTTTTTAAGTCACTATCTATTCCATGAGTCCAGATACTACTCATCAAGTAAAGACAGAAGCAATCCAACATGCTGATTCAGAAGTCATGGTCCCATATTCTTGCTGTAATGACTTCTCCTGATTTAACAGCCCTGACTAACACCAGTGTGATCTGAACCTGCTGGGTCATTTCTTTCAAGCACCATCTCAGTATCCTTACTGCCCATCTGTCGGAACTAAAAGCAAGCGAAAGACAAATGATCTATCGATGAGCTACAACTGCAAGCAATCTCCCAGCACAACTGGATGGTGCCACAAAACATTTCCATGCAAAAATGCCCTTGGCACAAGCATCTCTTCTCCCTTCTCCCTTCCCCCTTCCCGGGATGGCTCCCACCGGAGCATAGCATGCAAGGGATGGGGCATGCAAAGCAGCGGTGGGGTTTCCATCACCTACAAGACATTCGGCACAGGATGATGCAGTCACAGTGACAGAGGCAGAAGCAGTGCCAAATCCATTCCCTGCTGACCATAGTATGGCAGCAGCCTCCTCAGGGCACTCCTCTCTGTACCTTCCTCATGCCCAGCACTTACCGACCGCCTCGCTGCAGACCAGGTTTCACCAGGTGTAATCTATACACCGCTGCAGCAGCAAAGTGGGCCCGGCTGCTTAAATATTTCATTGGACCCTCTTCCTCGCCTATCACAATGCTTCGGGGTGCCTGAATGCCAGACTTCATTGTCTGGACTTTCACATAATACTGTGAAAGTCAGAAAGAAATGGCATTTTCTAGCCCTCGCCCCAACCAGACCACCGTGTGCTCGCCTCATGAAAGTAACTGCAACAGAGGCAAGGCATGCATAAGCAGAAAGTTAGCTTGTACTGGGGAAAACATGACCGCAAATGAACATGCAGGATCAAGTTCACTGGCAGTGCAGCTGCTGAAGTTGAAGGGGCTACACCAGTGATGAATATTGAGCACTAGTGTTAAAATATAAGTGTGAACATGCTGGATTCAGAAATAAATATGTATGGATTAAAATCCCACTTACTGTCTTTCAGTTCATCATCCCATCATTCCCGATCTCCTCTGATCCCAACACTGTTCTCCCTTTCTACTTTGTCTGCAAATCGCTTTCCTCTTGTATATTTAAATACAGTAGGTCTCACAGAAGCAATCCAGCTGAAGGCAATGGACAGTTGGTAGGAGGAGGCTATGCATAATATTCATTCTTTGTCTTCTTCGCCTTCTCACCAGTCCTTTGATCTGTTTCTTTCCTTTCTCCTTGCCTTTGCGTTGTTCTGTCTCCTGGGGAGTTCACACAGCCCAGTCCTGTACTGCTCAAGAAATTCATAGCTGGTTTAGGGGATGTATCTCTGTAGCTTCACGGACACTACTCTGATTTAGACTGGTTAATTTTTTGACCTACTGATCTTAGCAGGTAAATCTTTTATCCAGTAGCTAATTTTTGGAATATGATGAATAAAAACTGGAGGCTCTTTGTACTGTTAGATCAGGTGAAACCCTAGGCACAGATGGGCTCACAAACACCCCCCCCTCCATATATATATATACACACACACCTTGGAGTCACTCTGATCCTTCTCAAAAAAACATATTCATCATAACTGAGTAGTTTCTCTCTCTCTCTGTAACTGCCTCCTGCAATGTTAAAACATACTCAGAGCATTTGAGTGATAACGTAGATATTTTAATAGCAAAGCTGCTTATCATATGTTTTCTAATGTTTGTTGCTATGAATTATTTATGTCCCACTTTAAGTCTATCAATACCTCTCAGATATGCTCCACTATCAGATGCAGCAAAACAAGTATTAACTATTTAATATTTGAGACAGAAAAAACTCTGTAAATAGCAAACTATCTTCTTCACTATGGCACCCAGATGGCTGAAATTCTACCTGCATGTGCTCATTGTTTCTGCTTGCTGGCTTCTAAAGCCATGAGATGCACATCAGCGAACAGGAATGTTACACCTAAACCTGATTGTAAAGTCAGGTTTCCACAGCCATAAATGCCAATGTCTTATGTAATTACTTTCTGCGTGCTGTTAAAAATCCATAAATAAATTTAGATTAATAAAATTTGCATTAAGATGATAAAATACATTTTTAAAATCCACTATGCTTTATCATCAGGACTCCGTTATTTCTAGAGAAAAAGGTATGTCCAAACCATTGCATTCTTGAGTTTGAGGACACTCCAAGTCCTTTTTGTTCTCCTTTGCTTCCCTCCTATATCTCAAAATGAAGGCAAGCATCTGGCTGGTGTAAAATACCAGCTCAGATCTCTGAAGCGCTGACTTATCCTGCATTGGAACCACCTGTGCTTTCAAAAGAAAACAGCACTACACAAACACAGGCAATTAAAAGCAATCTACCAAACAAATGAGGGAGATGTACACATTTGTTTTTTCATAAGAAACTTCTTAAATTACTTTGGCCAAGAGTATGTGTCACCTCATAGTTTCTTTATTATTGTCTTAGATTTTGGTTGGTAAGGGGTTAAACATGCTCGTGACTAATAAGAAGCTGAAAATTATCCTTCAAGGCCAAACATCATCTCAGCAAATCTCAGACTGGTCTTACAGAGATTAACAAACTCCTGCAGATCCTTCCACAGACTTACCGCCTGCACAGAGGACACCCTGCCAACAGTCTGCTGTGCAACCAGGAAAACCAGTGAGTGCATATGCTTGCTTTTCCCTCCATCTAACTCTAAAATTAACCTAAGTCTTTTAAATAGCTCATTCCAACACAAAGTGGGGCAGCAGAGCCAGTGCCACCACATGACTCAGTAAGTGGCAGCGCATGGCTTTAGGACATGTGCAAGGAGAGCACATATGGACAGGTTCCCTCTGGATTCCACCACAACTTTTGAGTGTGAAATGAAGATGGGGATCCACAATCACATCAGCAAGAAAATGGCTCCTTGGAAGTGTGAAACAGCAGCAGAAAATATAATTAAAGAACCCAAGAAAGTATCTGCCCCAGAGAGTATGACATGAGTCACCACCTCTGCTTCTTACTTTGCACAAATAAAGTTATGTCCTCCTGGACCCTGTCAGTGTTGGTTGGAGGTTGGAAAAAACCTACTTCAGTTGTCACTGAAAACATTGCGACCAGACGTTTTCCTATCATCGGTACTGGGATTCCTAAGCTGTGGTACATGTGCCACCAGCTGTATGCCAGTCACTTCAAAGTGATACCCTGACATTGCAGCAGGCACATAAACCCCTGCAGAAACCTCACAAGTTCTTACTATCATTAATTGACTCTTTCCTTTACAAAAGTTACAGGCCAGCTCACCTGTGGCAGGAGAGATGATTCCCGAATGAGCAGCCCCTACAGATGTTGTGCACCTGAGGAGATTTTAAGTAACAATTCAATTGACCATCTCTTACCCCTGTATTAAAAGCAACCTTGACCCTATTTTGAGCATGAACCATTACCAGCTGGCTAGAAGGCACACACTCCTTCCACTAACTGCTCCTGTATTCCTTGCAGCAGGAAATCAATTGTGCAAATTGCATTTTGACAAATATAAATCACTTCTAAGTCCACAGCAAAGGCTGATAAATCACTCTTGATGCCCAGCGCTTACCTGGTGCAGCAGTCATCTGAAAGGAGATGTGCTAGGAAAATGCTTCTTTTTTAAACAGAAGTTGGAAAACTCTAATTCTGCAATCCACAACAGTAAAAATAAAGGACAGCTCTGATGCTGGAAGTGGTGGCAGGCAGGCAGGTGGCTCTCCTACATGAAGCCTTTTGCAGGAAGACTGTAATTTTCTGTCTGAGCACCTACTGATTATATCTAGAGACTGTGAGCATAGGAGCCAATATGCAGCTGATACAGCTTGTGTCATTTTAATTTCTGTACATTTGCTCTTAATTTAAAAGGCTGCTTTCCTTTTTTATTCCTAATATCTATTATCCATGCTCGGGGAGGCACTTCCCAGTGCATCAGACAGCTAAGAATTCAGAAGCCATGTCAAAACTGAAATAACACTACAAAGTGAACCGAGTGTTTGGTTTCATGTTTTTAGAAGTGTCTTGATCTACTGTCACTCTGAGATGGTCTATACTCTAAAGAGCTCTGGGAAATACTCAGCAAGGAGAACAATGAGCTTTTAAGTTCCTCAACTGGGCAAAATATACTAAAAAAGCCATTGCCATACCAATGCCCCAGATCACTGTGCTCCTGAAGATGGAAAGCAGTTTCTTTTATCAAGGAGCCATGCTAGATGTTTTGTCCTGCCTGAAGAAGCTGCAGATACTGAACCAGCTTTAATTTTTGATACTGCCTTTCTGTGCTCTTAACTTCTATTTCCATCTTCACTTGCGAAAGGACTCCTGGGTACCATGCTGAGGAGAGCTGAAGTGTTTCCCACCAGTATATGATGCTTGTGGGATGGCTGTCAGTTTACAAACACTGCATTCACATACTCAGCAGTTCGCCTGGAGTAAGATTATATGGAGCAGATTGAAGATGTGGAAGAAGTTACCCCACTCATCTCCGCATATTTTTCTCTGGAGCTACTACCTGCATGGAGACCTTGGCTGAGCACGTAGTGAGCCAGGACTCCCACATGAAATTGATGAACTGTCTCCCAAATTTCAGTGCCTGCAATACCAGTACAAGGGAGTGAGGCCAACCTAGGAATGCATCACATAACCTTCATTTCTTACATTGACTTCCCAGGTTCAGGCGGGTGCCTGAACTCACGCATGGGTGTAAGACGACCAACCCAACACAGCATCTATTTCAGAACTAGACCCTAATATATGTTTCCAGTCCCAAACAATTTTAAACAGGATGCTAGACTGAAAGTTGCTGTCACAAAATAGTAAGCAAGAAGCATTCCAGGCAGATGTGGGTCTCACAGGCTGACCCCAGAAAACCCCCATCAACCTGAGTAAAGATTATAGCTACCAGATATTTTCTGCATTAGAGTGTCTTGCACTGATGCCATTCTCTAATAATATGCTATGATTAAATCATGTCAGTGTTTGTGGTACTAAATTAAACTATTTTAAAAAGACATGCTTGCACTTTCCATACCTTTTCTTTGCAGGGAACTGCTAGGGGCAAAATAGCTCTCCAGGAAAGATGACAGCTGGCAAGTCATTTCCAATGACATTTTCCCCACTTGCAAGTTATTTAAGCTGCTGTCTGTCAGTAGCCCATTGTATGCTATCAGTTAAATGGTCACTAGTAACATACCTGTATTACAATATATTGTTTTCTGAATTGTTTTCTACAAAAAATATCCAATTAATGTAACTGATAGGAAATTTTGAAGTCTGTGCTACACTGCTATTAAGTAGCAGTATAAATAAAGTGCTGGCATGGATTCGGTATTTCTCAGAGGGCTCAACTTTAATTAATTTAAACTTGCAAATTGATTATGATTCACCTGAAAATGCTCTGAAAGTGCATTCTGTTCCCTGAGAGTAAGAACTGGCATTTCAGGGGAGACCGTGATGTACAGCTTATACAATGCAGAAAGCCTCAGGCACAAGAAAAAGTCCCAAACTCTTGTAAAGAGGTTAGCAAGCACATCTCAAAAATCCTTCAGCTTTGTACACTTCTGGTTGAGTCACCAGTCCCCTAAAACCGAGGAGGTTTATTGATGCCAATCTGAAGAGGGATGAATCCTCCCTGGCAGCTTGTCTCTGCTGATTACAGGAGGAGCCTGGGTGAGACTCCACGCCAGACTTTCAGTCCTGTAAATATAGCTGGGTTGAGTCTAATCCTAAGAGTCTAAGCCACAAGCTCTACCAAAATACCCGTAGATTCAGGGAGGGTTTAGAAAATGGAATATCGCTCTGCGTCCTGGCTCACCACTCTGCTCACCGCCGGTGACTCACTGCGGGGTGTGACAGAGCCAGCCAAGCGGGAGCCACCCGCAAATGCTCCTCGTAGTGAGTAATAAATACCTGTTGGGCTCTGCTTTACCATCCACAATGGGACCTCACCTGCTGAATGAAACAGGCTTCCCCCCTCCCTGTTCATGCTGTGGAATGAGGAGGGGAGGTTTTTGAATCACTGAGCTTGGAGGACCAACTTTCTGTCCTATTTTCTGGCTTGCTTTACTGAAAGAAGGCTGGTGAGGTAAGCGGTTGTGAGACAACTGTGACACAGGGCACATAACTTCCCTCCCAGCACAGGAAAAAAGGACTTCCCAGAATGAGAGTTAAAAATAGCTGGTTTGCCTTAAAGGGTGTATTCACTTTTAAACATGGAAAACAAGTCCTAGCTGTCACCTCTAATATGACAGGCTTCTTCAGCAGTCTGCTCTCTGTCAAAATACCTACAGTCCTGCTCTTTCTTCCCCTTAAATTTTTACCATGTGACACCGCAGGTGCTTTTGACTGCAGTATGAGAAGCTTGGGGGGGAAGAAGGGCAGATACAGGCTTCTAAATGACACAAACTCCAGCCTTATTCATACCAGAATGGCTCTTCAATGATATTTCTGGAAATCTATTGCAGCACTGCCTTTATTCCCACATTTCTTGTTTCAGCTCCCCAGCATCCTCCCTTATCACCCAGACGGAGCTTGGTGCTCTCAGAGGCGAGGTGTATCCCTTCTGACATGGTATTTTATCAGTGATGGTAATAAGCTGTTGGGAAAACTTAACTGAGGAAGTGGTAGATTCTCTGTCATATGCAGTTATTAAATCAAGACCATGGGCTTCTAATGCATGTCCTTCTAGCACAAACAGGACATTACGCACTCAGAATCTGCAGGTAGAACACCAGAGGTTTGAGCACAGAGGTTTCAGTAGATGGCTTTCATGATTTCTTCTGGCTCTAAAAATCTAGGAACCACTGGTTATCACTTACTTTACACTAAAGATCTGCTTGACTCCTCTGGGAATCCATTAAAGCTTAAAAGCCTTCCAAGCTGAGAAAATTACTGTGATACTTCCAGCTGCTTTCCCCAGAATTTTACATCAATCCTTCCTCCAGCCCCAAGCAAGCTTTGCCAATTTTCTTCTGAGCAGCCTGAGCAATAAGCACGGTCAGACTGCTCCTCAAACAGGCTCCTTATGATTCCCCCCCCATCCCCAGGTGTCCCCTCTCAGGTACTGCCAAGCCACTGGAGGAACTGAGAAGCTTCCCTTGCCATTCCCTGACAAGGGCATAAGCCTTTTTCACAAGTCTGGAAGCCAGCACCACAATTCACATTGAAGAAACAGCTGACATGACCAAGCAGAGCCTACCAGGCCTGGAAACAGCTTGCAGATTTAAGTGACAGGCTAAATAAGAACTGCTCTGAATGCCATTCACAATAAAGCCAGAAAACTCTCAATGTCCTGCACTTCTGCATGCAGAAGTGCCAAGCAGAAGACAGCACTTGCTCTCTGGCTGCCAAGGATGGGACCTGGCTGAAACCCCTCTTCCCTCCCCCAACACAAACCCACCCAAGCAGCCGAGAAACATGAGCGATTCTGCATCATGCTGATAAAGTTCTTCATCCACATGTCACCCAAGCTGAACTGCAAAATACGGCTGCCTGCCCTAGTTATCAAATGACCTGAAATTCAGCACGATCATCTGCCATAACAGCTGGTTCATTGACGACGAGAAACTCCTGCCTGGCTGCTGAACCAGAGCCAGCGCCGGGAGCCCGGGGACCCGGCACGCATGTCCTCCAGTGCTGATATGCTGCTCCCCTCCCCTTGCATGGCACGGCCTCAAAATGTCTTGTGTTCTTTGAATTCTGAACGCTTACTTCTTCCACTACATACTTGTTTTTCACCTGTATCGTTAAAAAGAGATTTCAGAAACCTGGCACTTCAAAGCAGGGAAAAATAATGAAATACCATTTCTTGCGAATTAAAGTGAAGGTGAGGTTGGATCTTGTCAATTTTCTTCCTTTCTACCTAGGGTTCTGCATAAATAATAAACAGCACTAACAAATTTACTTCCTTTTACGGAAGCAACCTATATAAGAACATAGTACAAAGCATTAAAATGACTGTACGAGTAAGCACCCACCACAGGCAAAGTTAGGGAGGTAAATAACTGACAGATGTTATTAATTCTTTTTAAGGAGGGACTCACATTCAGACAGGTTGACACTTTTTGAGGTTGCTTTGATGTACACCAAATTATATTCTTCCATTCCATTGACAAAATAATCTAAACACTCATTAGGAAGCTAATAATAGTGACGTTTATTACTCCTTAATAATGAAATAGGCAGGATTAAGTGTATGGACTTTATCTTAGGAGAGTTGCTTTTGCGTTTCTTCCCCAAATAGGAATGAAGAGTGAAAGCTAAACATAGTATTTTATTGAAGAGTGTTCTCTCAGTTGGAATTCAGTGCTGCTCCTTTAACCCCATTTCCTGCTGGATGGGATCTAGACTACACATCTTCTGTGATGATCTGTACTCTTGGGTAAATAGCATTTTCCCATTCCCTAGCTGAAATGAGAAATGAGGACTGCACATGTTCGTAATGGGATGTTTCTCAGTCCTGGAAAATCCAATAGCTCCACACTACAAATGCTGTGCCTAAGCAGCATCTGTCCTTTGATTTTCGCATACATAGCTGGTTATAGCTGTTGCTAAAGCATCCATATGTGCATAACCAAGACCAAAGTTTGGGCTGAACTGTTTGGCCTTATTCTGTGTTTACTTCAAGGTAGGCTTCTCTAGAAGAGCGAACAAATTGTAAATGAGAATATAACCATGAATATTTGATTAGGGACACAGAAAAAGAACCCGAGATCAGATCGTACCAAGACTTTAGCTAACATATGAATGAACAAGTGATGTAACTAATATTAAATGTGAGCTTGTGTTTTGCTTGTTCTGCAGTCTTGCCTACACATTAACGTAAATTACACACATTGTAACCCCACACTGAGAAGCATCAGATCTAATTGTTTCCATAATGAATTTCAGTGGTCATATATTCTCCTAAAAATGGTGTTATCATAGAACTGAACAAAAGCAGATTATTATTATTATATATGGGTAATTTATATTAAGCTAGTTATTTTGGCTAAGTCATGAGAAAATGTGAAATAAACATTTTTATCTAGTTTGATTTATCTTTTACGTGTGGGCTTTGGTTTTATTTTTAGATGCTGTTAGCTAGATGCTGACAAACACAAGTGTGGAGTTACTCCCTGTTCTGAAGAGATCACAGTCTAGGCCAGTAAGCCTCGATCTTCTAATAATGGGATTCCTATTTGCAAGGCAGGGGCATCTTCCAGCTGATCTCCCATCAGCCGAGATGTCCCATCAGCCAGATGGGGAGGAGTGCTGCCAAGCCCTGAGCCTCATGGTGTCCTGAGCCATGATCTGTGAGACAGATGCATACACGTAATTTATTGAGGTTGGCTTGGTGAAACCCAAAGAACCACCTTCCCACGGACGGTGGCTGTGCCACTTTTTCTTCCTTGTCTCGATCATATCCTTGTTTTCATCTCTCAGAAGAAGACAACAGTGAAGATGTCTTATTTTACATTTATATGCTTGCCTGATTAGGGACCATATGCTTGAAGTCAGAGGTGAAGACCCATTTCTGCAAAGTGCTGAGTTCTGCATAAACGAGCCCGTACCCGTCTCTCTGGGCATTCTGAGGAGTCAAGAGTTCCTGAGATGTGTTAAGTAAGCATCTTACTATATCAATCCATCCACAGCTCCTCCTTGCCATTCATCTTAATCCCATCCTAAATTCTTCTAATATCTAGAGGATGTGGCATAAAAGCCTTTTCTTAAACTTCTCCTTCATTCAGCAGTTTTACTGGAGCAGAAGCAGGAACAGTTGCACAATTTAAAGTATCCTGAAGGTTTATATTACTTTTCTACCTTCTTGGGGCATTTGTTAAACCTTTCTTTCCACGGACAAAGTCAGATTGGTATAATTTTGTCTTCTGATCTTTTAAATAAAGGTGTATTTTTTGGCTGTTAATAACACAGTTAGGTTTATCATAAAGCTTTCTGCAACAAAATCTTATTCAGTCTCTATGTGACACACAATCTTAAAGTGTTGCTCTGTGAACCACAGATAGGCTACTTGGGAAATGCCAGATGATGTATTTGACTTTCAGCTCTACTGCAATGGGCAGCTAATTAAATGCTTTGCTAATAATAGCATTCTACATTTTAGGAGATAAGCTTAATTACTTGTGGAATTTCAGTAGAGTTTTGCAGACGTGCCTGCATACTCCTGATAGCTAACCCAACTTTGGTTTAACCATACAATGGGCTCTCATTTCTGTTTCTCTAGTTTAGATGTATCATTAATGAATAGAAAATGTCACTGGTGGAAAGAAATAAAGGAATCTGGCACTTCTTTGCTAAACTCTGTTACTACATAAAAATAAACATCAAATCAATGCAGTAAGAACAGACAGTCATCACACAAAACCCTCAAGGGAATTCAATGGAAATCCTTCTCCTGACTTAAGAAGAATCAACAGACAACACCTAGGACTCTTGTCATTAAAATATCATGCTTGTAATTTGCATGCAATGTGTGGTCTCTGAAATGCCATGCAGTTCATTACTTTCAACAAATAATTAACACTTTGACAGTGACCAGGGAAACTTAAAGGCTCTTCACTTCCCAGGTTCCCTGAGAGATACGCAGCTTTCCCAGTGTTGCAGTTGCTCTTTGATCAAGATAACAGAGTTTTTACCATTTACACTCCACACTCTCAGAAAGCACAGCTGTGATTTGAACCTACAGTACACAGCCCAAGTAAAAGAAATACTTCTCATTTGTGGAGCAGTGATGCCATCTGTTTCATCTCTTCCTTAGAGCATGGCTACCCAACATGGCAGAGCCATGCCAAGGTACATGGCAGACTAAGTGAGCTAGCTAGGTGCAGGATAGGGACATTACCCACCCAGGCGTGCTTTGATTCCCACACTGACTTGTGCTCCGAGGCTGGGAGATGCTGACTTACTCTGTGTCTCAAAATGTAGAGACATTCCTGTTACCCTACCTTCACCCTGAGAAGAAAGAAGGAGGACAGCTGAGATGAAAGGCAATATACGTCCTATGTATCGAACTGGCCTAGAGTCAGTTCAGCACCAGTAACACTAGGTCCAGCTTCAGACTCCACCGACACAGTGGAGGGTGCCAAAGATGGCTGGGGACTACAAATGGGACAGGAGGCGAGTCCACAGAGTCAGCTCAGAGAAGGGAATGCTGAGGAGCAATCTAACTGCTGGTGCCACTGCCCAACTGGTTCATGATGGGAAAGCAAGGGCCTTGCTGTGTGGAGAAGTCTCCATCCTTGGTGATGCTCAAAACTTACTGGGACAAGGCCCTGAGCAACCTGATCAAATTTTGAGTTTAACCTTGCTTTAGGTAGGTGCCTGGCCTCAACGGTCTCCAGAGGTCCCAAATAACTGTTGGAAAACACTGCAGAAATTAGGGAAGCAAATATCACTAGTCTTCACAGCATCTGGAGAGCAAATAAAGGAACTGCATCTGACCATGGTTTTTACTGCAAAATGAGTTATCTACTGATGCCCTGGGGTCCACTAAGCAGCTTCTAGATCTTAATTAAGGTAGTTACTTCAAAGATAATTCAGCATTTAATATCTAACTATGCTTAATATTCTCCTAAATGGTTTTCCTGAATATGAGCTCTGCTGTTACAGATGATCTCATATGAAACAAGGGATAAAAAACCAGATGGATGCTGACTTAGTATTAAAATTCTCAGCAGCACCAAACCCCTAAAAGACGCAATGCAACTGTCTATGATACAGCAAAGTAGTCCAAGTCAAAAGATTTATGTTCATTCAATAATAAACAATTTCATGAGACTGTGAGAGCTCAGGATCTTTCACTCAGAACATTGTTTGCAGACTTCAAAATTCCCAAATAAGGTTAAGTGAGCTAAATGATGACAGTTCCTTCAGTGCTACTCTACTCTTTCTGTGTCAAGGAACAATTGCTCTAGGTTATGATTGCTCTGGTAATTAAAAGGGGGTTCTGGCACAGCCCGTGCTGCAAAACTACACTCCTCTTTGGAAAGGGGGTAAAAAAAAAAGCAAAACTAAAATGGCTAGTGGAAAGAAAAGGAAAAGACATGCTGAAAGGACAAAACAGCTAGCGGTTTAATGAAACTTGACTTTGAGCTGCATAAATAAACACAGCTACAGCTGCTTCCAGAATTTAGGAAAATGACCTGAGCACATGAAATGCGGCTGTTACCATGGCAATTTACATAGAGTCATACATCAGACAAATACGGTGGCTCTTTTCTAATTTAAACTCCCAACTACAAATGTAAGATCAAGTACAGTAAATGTCTTGTCTGCAGCGGTGGGAGATTATTCAGGTAAATGCTTCCATGACCCCTGGGGAGTGACCACCCTCTACATGTGCAGGGGTTCATAGTCTGGGAGCAGCTGGTTGCTTTATATCTCCACTCTGCCCATTATAAAAAAGAGTGTGTGTGTGTGTGTGCAGAGATAGCAAGCCTCCTTTCTAAAAGAGATGTGACTGCATAAGGTATAGGACAGCTCCTCCTACTCCTGCTTCATGGCACCCTATTCCCTGGTAAAGTACAGCAGCTCCTGTACACCTCAAGGACCTAGTGCTGTTGGAAAATCAGCTGTCAGTGCTTTGTGCCTGCCTGGATATGTGGTGTGCCCAGCATTGCCCAAATGCTGCTTTGTCTGGGGCCCAGATGTGAGCAGCTGCTGCCATCCCCACACAGACACTTGGGTACAGGCTCAGGCTGGGATGCTGTTCATTTCCTTCACAGCAGCCTGTAGGGCTCTGTGTTTTGGATTTGTGTCTGCAACAGTGACTGCAACCCACCGATGTGTGTTACACTCTTTTCCGATTTCCATGAGGGAAAGGAGGGAAAGGGAAGCTGAGGAGCAACTGCACGTCTGAAATGGCAGAGGGACCTTCCTGTCCTTCACTTCTCCTACTGCCTGTCCTTACCAGCTGACTATGGGCAGCATTGCTGACTGTTTGGAGATGCACTGAGGACCAGGCAAGCCCCTACCAACTCACAGACAGGCTCTGGGACCAAGCATGGTGCCAGCTAAGGGAGCAGGCATCCACCACTGCCACTGGCAGGGTATGCTCCGCTGATTGGGATTGCCTGGTATCCTGCTTGTGCAGCTGGCAGTGCCAGCATCCAGGCGTCTCAGCCATAACACCCCGAGCAGCCCTGCAATAGCTTCAGAGAGGGTGTGTGCAAAAGGCTCTGAACCAGGGGCAGCATAAGAAGAAAGTAAATAGATCTGGACATGCTCTGAAAGGATGAAAAGGCACAAAAATGTTATTCTCAGAAGGAAGGTAAGGGGCAAAATGGTGCATGGGTCAGGACTTTCAGCTGCCAGGACCAATAAAAGAGAGAGACAATGGGGTGGGTGAGGGATTGCAACCAGACAGACCACCTGGGCACTGCAGATGGGAACTGCCTCTGCACTTAGGTAGAGGGACCTCAGTGTGGCTCTTTCAAGGGCATCCCTCCTTGCAGCCTGCCTTCCTGATAAACACACCATGCACAGCTGTCACGCTGGTGTGTGTGGTCTTGGAAAAAACCCAAAGCTACAGTTGACTGAAGGTGGGAACGAGAAGAAATAGCAAACAACAAGGAAATGCAAAATCAGAAGTTCCCCTGATGATAAAGGTCTCTCTAGCAGAAATCAGTCTCCTCAGTAACACTGCACAACTGCTGAGGCCACACCTTCACTCTAACAAAAACATCTTTACTTCTTACATGTGATAATGCAGCTGTGCCCTGAACATGCCCTTGGCAAGAGCACAATGTACAGACCTGCTGGAGATGAGGTCTCCTTCCCGCTCCAGGGCTTTAGGAAATTTGGGAAAGAAGTTGGCAGCACAGTGAGTCCTCTCAAGCACTAACACTTTGCTCTTCTGCTCTGTGATACAATGCCACTTGGATCCTACCACAAGTGGGTGAGCACATGCTTAAACATACATCTCTGGGCAGTTGCATGGGATGGCTGAAGTGGTTACCACTAAGCACGCACTCAGCTGCAACCCCAAACCTGGGCTTGCATGAATAAATAGAAGTGATGCATTGTAACAGCAGGCCTGGAAGCATTGTTATGTTGTGCTTACACTGCAAGAGCAGAAAATAATTGATTTTCAGAATATGAATGTCTGAAAGACTTTATGTTGCTTCTGTACCAATGAACAAGGTGTTTTGTCAGACTCTCATTGCCTGCCATCTCTTACTGTCCTAAAAAAGGACCAAATGAAAGACAGGAAATTATTGGGATTTTATTCCTCAGTCTCTTTTCAGTTCACAAGGAATCTTTCAATATAATTTAGAAAATTAAATTATAGTCTCACTCCTCTCCAAATTTGGAATCTTAAGATATCTTGGCAGAACAGTATTTTTTATCCAAAACACCTAGTGCTTTTAGGAAGATTGAACTGAAAGCTTGGAAACCAAAGCTTGTCTTTTTCTCATTGAAGAGGTTTAATTTGGACAGGCTGCATCCATTTCTTTTTCTTGACTAGCTGATGTACTTATGTTTCTCATAAATATAATAACCAAAAAAGTAATCTACAACAATGAGAAGCCAGAATGGTCCAGAAGGCAGCATTTTGGCTTATCTTCT
Organism: Porphyrio hochstetteri; assembly: GCA_020800305.1. NCBI lineage: Eukaryota > Metazoa > Chordata > Aves > Gruiformes > Rallidae > Porphyrio > Porphyrio hochstetteri. The sequence goes on along the minus strand of CM036908.1, from coordinate 58,162,207 downwards.
GAGACCAACAGAGACAGCCTTTTGGATATACACCCTGGACCAGCCACAACCAGCCAGAGAGCCAGTACTTGCAGGCTCTCAAAAAGGCAGACAGGGTTTGGTTTTCAAGGACATGGAGTGTTTTTAACTCCCAGAGACAACACAAAGTGCTGAGCTGCTCAGGACTTCTCACATACCTTCACAACAGTCACTTACTCACTCCTGGACTGGACTTCCATTTCAACTGAAATTTGAACAAGGGAACAAAGGAAGAAAAAATCCCCAAGCAAAGTGCCCCATTCTCATGCTAGTCCCCACAACAGCTGGTCACTCCATCTCGTAAGACAACACACATTACACACACATGACCAAGCCTGCTTTAAATGGCATCACAGAGCAAAGGCACCCTTCCTCAGTTCTCACGCAAGCACGAGGAGAGACAATGCTGCTGGAGACCTGAGCAGGCCTGCTGCCTGCTTGCTACAAAAGTTTCAGAGTAGTCTAATAAATCAGTTGTTAAACCCAACTTGTCCTGTTAAACTTGAGGCATTCACTTGTTCTAAGCTGACACAACAAATCATCATACAATTCTCACTGCTGAACTATGCCACCCCTAGTGCTTGGATCTTCTCAGAACAAAGAGGAATAAGTAAAACCATCACACTTCACGGCTGGAAAATACTTTTTTGTAAAAAGAGGTACAATTATATATCTGCCTTCTGTTACACTGAAATCAATTTTATAATGGCTCTGTGAATCTCTTCACAAAGTTCAACTGCAGAAGAAAGGTGGAGGTGATCAGAGAGGTCAACTGAGTAGCCAATAAAACCTCTCATGCGAGCAGCATTAAACCAGGCTGTTCAGAACCCCCCCCCCCACGCTATGATTATTTCACGTGTTACTCTCACTTTTCAATTGGAAGAGATAACACTTTATAACCTGCTATCCCAACTGACTCGCCTTCCACCAAACACGTAAATCAGAAGTGACTTCACAAAGACAGCATGTTGTACAAGTGCCATGTAAGCGAATCAGACCTGCAGGACCCACACTACACAGCAACTGAGGTTGACACACAACAAAAAATGTAAATTTTATTTCTGGTTGTAGTGCAACAGCTCAGAATTAACGTTAACTTTTGTGGACCTACAAATATTTCATCCACTCTTGCCATCCTCCCAAGGGAAAGTATTGACGTCTGCTTTAGCGACCATGTAGCCATCTAATTGGCAGTAAGCATTACTATCTTTTAAATAATGATAGCTACAAAAAAGGTTTGTGTTTTTTTTACTTGGAAGATGTGATGCTGAAACACCCAGACCAACCTTCCAAGGCAGGGCAGGGGTAACACCAAGTGCCTGTAAGCACCAATCTTCACATGATGGTTTTCCTTCCAATGAGTATTTGGGCTGATGACAGCCCAACTCACCCTTTCCATATGACCCAGCTGAGCCAGCCAGACTGGTATTTCAAACAGACTTCGACCAACACTGTGGATTGACTTATGCAATCAGACAGAGTGTCCAAATGAGATGTGGAAAGCCAACACCTAAACACTGGTGTGCGAATGCCAGTGAGGATAGGGTCCCCCCATGGGATGAGGAACTGCCCAGGGAAGGAGGGGGATATTATGTCAAATAGATCACAAAACGTCAGGGCTCCTGAGGCTGGTCTGCATCTCTGCTCACAGAGGCAGTAAGAGGAAAAATGAATAGAAATTTCCCTAGACCACAGTTGCTTGGCATAGGCAGATCATGAAGAGCCTGTAGCAGGAGATGGCTTGAGCCCTCACCCATTCTCCTGGAACAGTGGCTTGAACTTCTCTTCCAGTGTGAAACACAACTTCGCAAGGGGTAGTAGCCTCTGAAGAAAGTGTCCATCCCAGGTGGTGAGTGAGTTTATGGGTATGGCACAGGAGTGCAGGACTCCTCAGGAGTACCACACCAAAACCAGAAAACAAAAGCTGCTTTGAACCCCTCACTCCGGTCAGATGTCCTCTGCAACAACACTTAGCTGGTGAGGTGTGAAGGGTTTATTCAGTCTCAACGTATTTTAGGAAAGACGTTCTGAGGTCCAAGCATGAAGACGTTTCTGGATGGTGGGCTGGGCTGACAGTTTTCACTCCCTAGCAAATGACACCAGCTGGGGATGTATTTGCTTTTTACCATTTCAACCAAAGTAATAAAAACATTCACATCACAAATAGAGAGGAAATTGTAACATGTACTATTAAACAATTGCAATAAAAACCTTTTAAGCCCAGGGACACCAGTGGCACCAAATATTAGTGTCTTCTGTAATAACATGATCTGTTTTTAAAACATGTTATTAGATACAGAGACTACTTTGTATTTGATAATGAGTTTGCAATTTTCACTATATTCCAGTACATAAACACAAAGACACCTGCTGAATGTTTTTTATGAAAACTTGTTTGCTTTTGAAGGTTGTTCCTCAAAAGAAATTTTAAAAATAAATAATTTTTCGCAATCTTGGCATTAACAATTTTGTAATTTATATTTTTTTAAAAATGCAATTCCAGGTAATGTGCTGTGTTACACTGGAAGAGAATAATTATAACGAGGTTTCTGCTTTTCGTGTTTGGGCTTACAAGATGAGCATTCATTTTCCTCAATATCTGGTGAAAGCTCCCTTGCTACACTCCCAGTAGCAGCACAGCAACTCCCAGGATAACATATATAGTAGGGAGAGGAGACCAAGCAAGACCAATTCAGTAGAAGAACTGAACCACGGGAAAGCTTTCAGAGAGTTGTTCTATTTTTAATCAATCGTCTTACTTGAGATGAGAAATTGCCAAAGCAGCTATGAATAACACCTCGAGGAAGTTTGGGGGAACAGACTGGCAATATTATGAAAAAGCAATCCATTGACACTTTCAATCGGAATCTTGAGAAGTAGCAGGGTCACAGTGATCCCTTACTATTGTCAGTCAGAACCAAAGAAGTCCTGACTGTGTTTATAAACTCTACAGTCACTCATGCTTGGGGATGTGAGTGTATTTTATTTTCTTTTCTAACAAGGACATTTTAGTGGTGAGAGCTAACCTCTCACAGAGGTACCATGAAGCCTATCTCATAGCATCAGCACACCCCGCTACCCTTTGGCTGAACAATCCAGTTCTTTCCCAGGTATCTTCTTTCCTTACCAAAGTACTGCACAAGATAGCGGTTTCCTCAAAACACTTTCTCAGGAAACCTTCCTGCAGGAGATGAAGCTGAACTGAGAGGCAGGAGAGGGACCAGCACAAGAAGAGCAGGGGGGCTCCCCCAAAGACTGCTGCAGGGATGGGGATGGAGGATGGCTGGGAATAAGAGCCAGGCCCCAGGACTGAAGGAACAAGCCCATGGGCTTCGACTGATGAAGTGGGATCTAGGGGATGGCTCTATCCTATGCCTGAAGGAGTGGTCTGATGCTTGCAAAGCAGCAGTTGCACCTGGCACTTCACAGCTCAGTGCACTCAATTAGTACTGAATGAGTTGCCTGGTGTAGTTGTGGGAGTGTTCAAGGTGAGACTGAATGGGGAGTTCAGTAATGTGAGCTAATGAAAGATCACAGAATCATTTAGATTGGCAAAGACCTATTGAGATCATTGAGCCCAACCATAAACCTAACACTGCCAAGTCCACCACTAAAACATGTGCCTAAGTGCCACATCCACAAGTCTTTTAAATACCTCCACAAATGCAGACTCAAACCATTCCCTGGGCAGCCTCTTCCAGTACTTGATGTCCCTGCCCAGGGCAGGGGAGTTAGATAGATGATCTTCAAAATTGCCTTCCCACCCAATGGCTGATGGGGGCAAGAAATTGCTCCAACTGTCCGCCCTACCTCTGCAGACCTGCAAGGAGCCTGGGGAACAGCCCTGCTGGCTCACACCACCCCAGACCTGCTGTCCCCAGAGCTGAAATGACTGCTCTGATGGCTCCCCATCCCTTATCAGGTCTCATATGCCACCACCTCAAGAAAGACATCTCTTCCAACGCAACGTCACACAGATTGCACATTGTAATTGGGGTGGTGGGGTGTGGCATGGGAATCTGGATCCACATGAGCTTCTGCCTGAGTCATAGAAGATGAAGCACAGTTCCCCCAGGGGACCAGTTACATTAAGGATAAGCATCCCTTACCAATTGTAAGTTTTATTCTCCTTTGAGTTAGAATGGCCTTTACTTCCTTTGAAATAAAAATCCATGTGAAAACAGTCCCTTATTCGCATATACAACGTGATATCTATTTTTATATCCGTTCTAAATACAAAAGGATATTAATGTATGGGAGTGAGCACTTTCATCTGATAACATAAGATCTAAGATAGGAGATTTCATTGCAATTCAACATAGAAATCCATCAGGAAAGCTCATGACTCTCACAATTGCTATCTGTTTTTAATTCACACAGCAGAATGAATAGCATAGGACCTTAATCTGCCATGCAAATGAATCTAAATCCTTAAATAATACTCTCTCTACATAGCCACCATTGTATATGTAACCTTTTCTTTACTACCCCAAAATAAAGATCTGTTCTAACAAAGCCCTGCCAATAACTTCTGTAAGTCAGTTAATGAAGATGGTCTCAGTCTGACTAAGCGCTTCTTCCCTTAATCTCTGCAAGGCATTTCCAGCCCACAAGGTGCAGCTGTTAACCCTCTTTTAGCGACAGTTTCATGGCGAGGACTCCTGACTATTAGATTGTTTGGCCACGTGACTGTGATGTTGGGGATTTCATTCTTTTCCCATGTGCTATGAGCCATACACTGACCCCTACAAAAGTCTACCACCTGATTCCTAGCAGTTCCCAAAGCATCTCCTCTTAGGGGAACTGGATATGCTGTGAAAAAATACTATCCCAGAACACCAGAATTTCTTTTCTTTTATGCTGTACACAAAGAAGCCAGCTCAGACACTACACTATGCTTCACACTATCAACAGGTTGAATTTTGGATTTCCTCTTTTTTTTTCAAAAGCAATTGCTAACATGAACAGAACACTTAAGTAAAAGCACTGGAAGATCATTCTATCACTGACAGGGAGAAAAAAGGCAGATTAAATTTTGCTCAGCCCGACAACCTCTGTTGACAAGCCCACTGCAGAGGTCAAATGCTGAACAACTTGGGATATGATGGCAGAAGCCCCAGAGACTACCATTAGCCCCAGAGACTACCATTCATCCTTAAGCACTCTGATAAAGGAACTTGTGTGAGGGGAAAAACACACTCCAGCTGTAAAAAAAAGAAAGAAAATAAGATTTAACAGTAACCTTTGCACTGAGCTCAGTGACAAGACTAAAATGTGATGAGGAAAAAAAAACAATTAAAAATTTAAAAATCTCTAAATAAGGCTAAACTGGAAGAAAACAAACCCACCTAATTTTAAGGTACATCTGAACAGAAACCAGAGGAATCATTACCCCCTTCACAGTGCTGCAGAACAAGGGAAATGAAACCCATAAATCAGCTGATTAGCACCACCGCTTTAAGGAAAAGAGGGGAAAACAATGCAAACAGCCTCAGAAACAATGCCTAAAATTGATACATTTGCCTCTGTGCTGCATCCAGAAATAGGGAGGCCAGAAGCATGGACAGTCCTGGGCAGTCACATACAGGCGCAGCCAGGAGCCAAGGGCAAGGACTTACTGGCTCCTGCTCTTCACACCTACATTCCTCCTGATTTTACATACACATTTCCTTCATTTTATATAAATATATAGCAAATATTGCAGGTTCCTCCTCAAAACCACTAATAGAAAGGCAGGACACTTTCAGAATCATTTTATATGATAAAAAAACCTAAACCGCCCCACCGTATGTTTCTGATGCAATATGAGAAAATATTGGTTTAATTTATGTAGTGTGAAAGCTGACAATATGTTTTGCAGTTCTGTTTAAATAGCTACTGTTCTCACGTTAGCCATAAACAAATCTTAACGCTAAAAATAGCCCTTAATAAAAACCATGTGAAATCCAGTAATCCAAGACACTGCTGACCAGGAATTGTTACTGCGTTACCGTCTCTAGTGCAGCAGTGCAAAAATAATTTGAGTGCAACATTTTTGTGTTTCATTAAAAAAAATAATAATTTAAAAACAGTTTGTGAATTTTCACAGAAGTTTGGGGGGGTATTCTGAGTAAAACATATTCCTTTTCTATTAAAAAACCCCACAATGTTTCATTTTAGCCTTTCAAACAAAACTGTTATTTATAGGTTTTTTCCAATTTACCTTGTATTTGATATTTAAAATGGAAATAGAAAAGAATGTTTAGTTTGAATTTTTCTTTATTTCTAATTGGAAAGCTGGGATTTTGTTATTGCCTTCAAGATAACCAAATACGGTATTTTATATTATATGCATTTGAAAAGAAAACTGAAGCAAAAGGTTAATTTCATAATGAAAAATATATACTTCATCATCTCAGGAGGATCTCATTTTGATTTTGGCAAAATAAGAAGCACAATCAGACGTAACGTCTTTCTGGGAAAAAAGGTTTGGTTTCCGTAAAAGAATCTTGAAAACCCTTGAAAACATTTTTCCCAGCCTTTCCTGGAAGCTGTCCTGTGCAGCCTGCTCAAGGTGATCCTGCTCTGGCAGGGGGCTGGGACTGGATGATCTCCAGAGGTGCCTTCCAACCCCTATGAATCTGTGATTCTGTGATGAAATGGTGACTTCAGCATCCACCCCATGCCTGGTGTAGACCTCTCAGTGAGTTCCCCAGGTTTGATGTGCCTCAGGAATGCTTCAGAAGAAACACATGGTTTGTTTGTTGGCTGTATCTATAATTTTAGCTTCAGAAGCTGAAGAGAAACTAGAACAAATATAAGCTGTGGCAGTGAAATGCGTGAGAAAACCTGCCTGTACAACAGACTTCAGAGCAGCACTTGCATCCTCAGCCCCCACCGCTGCGCCCAGCACGCTGATGCTGACCTTTACAGCATGACCAAGGACACAGCTCTGCACTGTTGAGGTTTTTGCAATTCTTTCTCAACATATCACTGTAAAAAATAGTCTCCTTGTGAATTAACACTTGCTGACCAAAACCCCTGGCCCTAACTTTAAGAGCTCGACTCGGTGGCCCTCTGCCTACAGCTTTCTGCACTATTTGCAGCATCAGGGAAAACATTATTTAAAACTTCAGTAGTGTTGAAAGATGTAACTGCAAAATAATGTGATCTAAGACAAGAAATATACACAGTACAACCCTAGTTGGGCAATTTCTGGACATGCCAGTAAACTCTGATAAGTAAAAAGAGGGCAGTTTGGGGGGGGCCACGCTCAGGCTGATGAGATAATGAAAAGGCACCCAGGGGTAATCTCAGCTGTAAGAAAATTATTGCAATAACAGTTCAAGAAAATGCAGTTACTCTGGGCTAACAGGAATGTTCCAGCAGATAGGAAAAAAAAATAGGCATCAACTGCCAGCTCACCTGAAGCTCACCATATATCTATGTTTACTGTTCAAGCTTTAGTCCTGAAGTCTAAATATTAAATTTAGAGTGATCAGAAAGGTCAGAGAGATGAGGACTGAAATAATCAACAGAAAGTAAGAGGCATGCTTCCCTTTGGATCCTCACTTTCCTTACACTTTCTAAACACTTCTTCCTTTCACAAACTTGGGGTAAACTCCTCATTTATCAAAAAGAGTCAGGAGTTTGCTGCAAACTCTATAGGGACCAAGCTTTCTCCTGCTGCCTCCTGTCTCCACTGCAGATCCAGAAACATGTCCATGCACTTTGGTCATGTGTCTCCAGAGTGCTGCAGGGAGCAGCTTGCACGCTGCCCTTTGGCTCTGCACATCCATGCACCCCTCCATCCCTGCTTAAGGGTGCCCCTCCTGCGGCGTTCTGCATGCTAACCCTTGCCAGCCTTTGCATTAGATGTGCCACCCTTGCTAGTCATTAGCAGCACTTAGTGATTTGGCAGGATCTGGAGGACACCAAAAGGCTTGTTTCTTTTCATCCAAGTCAGTTAGCCTTGCTTTTGTGATGATTCAATGTATTTTCTTTTCCATTTAGCAAGGGTCCCATAAGATTTGATGACAAAGCATCCTAAGAAGTGAAACTGAAATGTATGTATTTGTAAATGATGCAGGGGAACTTAAGCACCCAGACCCAAACGTGCAGAATAATTTCTGTTGCTGATGCCTATGACATGCCAAAAAAAGAAACCCCGATTACCCGGTAAACTACAAAGCCTTAGAACTGAACATCCATTGGATTTCAGGACAATCCATATTAAAATGGATTTGACAATACCCAGACTTCTGAATGTCCTCTGGCTCCTGACCACAAAGCATCAGACTGGCACATGGGTACCTGCAGTCCTGCTCCTCGCTCTACCACACTACAAGAGATGCACCATTTCTTCACAAGAGTGAGCAACTGGCATTTATCGAGCAAACAGTGAAAAGAGGTGATAATCTCAATGACTTGTAACCACGTATTTATTTTTAGAGGTGTGAGAAAGCCAAGATACAGCTCAGTCAATGATGAATAACATTCTCCTGTGACCAGCCAAGCAGCATCATCAGAAATACGTATAAGCAACACCAACGTACATGTATCACTTGCGGTAAAGAACTGTCACACTGTACTTTGACTTTTGGGCTACAACAGCTACAGTGACAGCAGCAAGAGAAGCCACACAGCCAGCTACGTGTACATTTAAGCCTGCTCCTTTCCAGAATGATAACTCTAGGTATTGTACACTGGGAGGTTTCCTACCAGGTTCCACCTGTTATAAATTTTAGCTTGTCACTGAGAATCTGAACTTATGATATGAGGACAAAGGTTTGAGCAAACCTGGAGCAAGATCTTTCCTTGCATTGGCCAGGAACAAGGGATTTGGAAACATTAGCCTGCCACAGCTAGCTCTGGAGATCTGGGCACCTCTGAAATTACCAAGAATACTCTCTAATATTTATATGGCTGGCTCCTTCCCACCTCACCCATTCCTACCCTTCACATGCTTTCAAGAGTAAAAAGATCTGAATGTCAGAAGAAGAGGCCCTACTCTTTTCCCAGTTCTCCCAGTGCATGTCTCTGAGCATCAAACCTTCAGATGGCAAGTTTCTCAGCATGGTCAATGCACATATTGTCACTTGTAATACTAATACAATGATAGATTAATCCCTAGCAACATTTTTATTCACAACAGTATGTTGCATTCCTTACAAAAAGCCAATTACAATATTTACACTAATTTCCTTAGACAAAAGAGAAGTCTTGCAGATGACAAATCATAGTTCTTTGTCACCTACTACAAATAATTGATTCTAAAACTTCTACTTTACAAAACCCTTTGGGATTTTTGTCTCTGGCATTGCCTCCCAGGCAGTACTTCAGAAGCCCACAGCCTCCATGTGTAAGGCAGTTTTACAGCTGTGCCTTCTGTTTATCTCTTGCAGGTGATAGTGGGGGCTTGTTTCTGGAAAGTACCTCTAAACCAGCTGCCTCTCAGCTTCCCCACAGCAGCACCCTGCCAATTTGCAGAACACCACTAGAAACTGAGAAGAATTACATTTGTAATTTTCTTGGCTCCTTCTCATGTCCTCTAAGCCTTGCGTAAGAATTAAAAGGACTTCCGTGCATTGAATTATGCATGGTCTTAGAGTAAAATAAAGTCATGTCCTCATTGTAAAAGAATGATAGCTCCACTGATTAAGTATTAAAAATTTAATCCTCTATGTATCTGTTGCCTGGATGGCTGTGGTACATCAGAACTCTGTAATCACAGGCCTCAAATTCACAATCTTCCTACACAGAGTTGAAACAGAACTTACCTTTCCCATACTCTGTGTACCTGTTTTTGCAAAGTATGAAATTTGGTTAATTATACTGCTGGGAGAGGATGCCATTGGTACAGAAATAGTTCCTTCATGGAACTGCTGTCAGCACATACTCCCCTCTCTTACTGGACCTTCAGATGAGGAGCAGTGGTGGATTAAGGGCGGCAGCCTATCACTGCTTAAGCTAAGAGAAGATATTAGTACTTACTCTTGTCTATGGAAATGCTGACTTTTTTCTGCTGTCATCATAAAAGAGGGAGAAAGACATAAGAAAGGAAGACTCAGAAAGGGCTCAGCAGGGACGCCTGGGACAGAAAAGCACTGAGCAGCACAGCAGGAGGCTGAGCCTGCAGCTACAGTGAACTGGGCTCACCAAACTGAGGTACCCTCAGAGGGTACCAGTCCTGCTGACTACAAAATACGCTCTCTGGCCCATGTAAAAGGACCATTTTCTAGCCAACATCATCTAGTCTAGCAGTCCAGATGCTTCCTTGGGGTTCAGAAGACTTTGGTTAAACCGCACAGATTCCTGCAGCAGGTACATTTCGGCTACTCACTGCTGTGGAGATGACTGAAGAAACAAAGCACCGTTTTGCAGCAGAGAATGCTTCACACATCTAAGCCAGGGTAAAATGGCAGGTGTTGAGCCTGTCCTTGTGTCAGCAAAAGGAAGGTAATTATCCACCACACAGTCCTCAGATCCTACCAACCAAAACTGAGAGCTAAGGGACCAGTCCTCAATTTCTGGGGCACCAAAATGCCATCTCAGTGAGATTCTGGGGAGATTAAGAAGAACACAAGATGGGTCTTTCATGTAATATTTGGTCAATACTGGAAAACTGGGCTTCTGTAAAGCACCTGATTCCCTCTCTTTGCATAGATAAGCTTGCACCAAAACAGAGAAAAAAACAGTTAGCAAATACCTGGCATTACTTTCTTAACATTCAGAGAATGAAACAAGCTTACACTCCTGCCTCATGCTGCTGTGCTCACAGCATCCACCTCTCTCACCGTCCCATAGGGCACAGCCCCAGACACACGTGTGGGTTCCCAGGCGCTGCACGATCCGCGCGGGAGTCCCTGGGAACCAGCCGTGGAGGAAATGCAATTAAAACTGATGTCTTCTACAGAGCACTCCGGAATACTAATCAAGACCAACAGATAAAGCAATCCATGCAAATCAGATTGACAGTGATTGCTTTGCAGGGTTTGGCTTTTTTCTGAGTAGAATTGGAGTGGGTTTTTAAGCACACCTTCAAGACCTGAATCACGCTGCCTCCCCCTCTGCTGTGCATCCGAGCACGTACAAGTGTAAAGGCTAGGCGATTCGTGAACTAAAATCACCTATTAGCAGATTAGTTCCTTCCTGAGCTGCAGGACAACCTGAGATCGTTCCATTTTATCACAGTTGCAGTTCACTCCCCGCTGCTTCGCAGGGACTGGCAGCTTGTTGAGGCAGCAGCCAGCAGCACTGGACTGCATCCATGCTCATCACCTTTAGGTGAGCTGTCCTCTCTCTGTGGAGTGGAAAGAAAACTACACAATTATTGTAGGCTAGATGCCTGGCATTTATGTGGCTGAATTTCAGTTAAATAAATAACATGTTCAGCTGTATTGTTTTGTTGGGATTAACTGGAGAAATTACAACAATCACTTCCATAAGGGGCTGAGACTCTGCATCCAGAATGCCATACAACCTAGAGCTTGTGGGTACCTGACTTGCTGAAAATAAGGTGCTGAATGACTGCATGGAGTCATCTAAGAAGGCAATTAATAATAGACTTTGTGTGAGCTCCCCGGGGATTACCAGCCAGCAGCAGAAGCTGCTCTACATGCTTTGCTGGCAGCAGCATATGGCGACTCACTCGGTGGTTGGAATTAAGCAGTAGACTTTTCCCCTCAGCTGAGCCCATGGCTGGAGAGGGCTGCAGAGCCTTGGCCACACCGCTGACTGTCACCGCTCAGTCCTGTGCTCCCAAACGCTCTCTCTGTCTTCACCAGGAACGTGTTTTTATTGAGTGTGAACAATATGGTACAGAAGGACAGCAGAATTTAAAAACAAAATTCAAAATACTATCAATTTTATTTTGATGACGTGAAAAATCCTCTCAGCAGCTTATTCCTGACTTCTATCTATATCCGTGTGAATTTCTTCCCGAGTTTGCTTTTGCTATAAAATAAAAAAAAAATTACATGCAGAAAGACCATCTGTTTGCAGAGCTCAGGCAGTTGGAGAAGTGATAATCTGATGTGCATTGCTCATGTGAACACACACACACGGGCACACACACCACACACCTATTCCTGCGAGTTCTCACAAACCATCCCAGGGAAATCCATTGAGCATCACTGAAAATACGGGTTATGCACATTAGTTTCCAGGTCCCTAATTTATTATTATTAAACCAGAGATTTAATTAATATTGTAGTTACTAATTAATTATAGCATAATTAGAAATAATTCATCTATTAATTAGAAAGTTTGGGAGATGATCACAGCAAAATTGTCGTGAACCAGAGGAGGGTTCTCAGCAGCAATCCTTTACAGTCAGTGAAGAAAGAGAGAAACAGGCTGAATTCTGCCTGGAGGTGCCTGGTTGAGATACCTAAAATAGGTAACCGGATGTCCCATGAGCATCTCTTCCTCTTCCTTGACCACACACACCACTCAGCTCAGATACAAAATCCTGTACTACAGATGCCTGCCATTCTATTCCGGTTAATAGGAGGATTGTGGCCACACGATTACTACTGAGTGGGATCACAGCTAAGGGAGTGTATGAAATACTGTGATAAACTATTTTAAAGACTCTTAGCTGGGAATCTGGAAAGTCTACTAAATAAAAAAGGGATGAGTTTCTTGCCAGCTCAACAACTAATAAACCTAAACCTGTCTTAACCCCTATACTTATGCGCACCTCAAGTTAATCACTGATATGAATTAGCTAGTACCCAACAATTAGCATAGGGTACCCATGAATAGTATAAACTATTATAACAGTTTGGGGAAATAACACTAGAATTAGACATTATCATCACTATCAGAATGCACCATTCAAAATTAATAAAATACATATTCCTGTGTGAGGTATATTCTGATACTTACTAATATTGTACAAAGCTGGAGATGTCACTTACCATACAATCTCTTGGAAGTTTCTATAGTTTAATCTTCCAAAAACAGCATTTGAAGGAGCACAGCACCATCTCTGGCTTGGTGATCCAGGCTGGGAATCTGCAAATCTGGATCTGTGTAGCTACCAGCCCAGCACATTGCCTGGTCATTTTTTTCTTTTAAGAATGGGGGCATCCCTTACAGCATGTCAAATAATGTATTTATTTTTAGTATTGTTTCTTCTGCTATACTGAGAGAAAAATTTACAGAACATTCTTTTTGATATTTGGCTTCAAATACAGCATGAATCGATCCGAAGAGCAGGTGGAATATCAGTGTATGTGCAGAGGTAAACAGAGCATCGTTCTGCATGGAATTTCAGCACCTCTAACTCACACGAACTGCCTTAAAAAAGCAATCCATGTTCTGACAAATGAAGTCATGTTATTTTAGAGACTACCCCAGGACACCATATCAAAGCACTTTAAGAATGACCAAAGCTTAGCACAAACCTGAAAGAAGTGTTCTAAAAAAAAGGTAAATCTCTTGCAAGGAACAATTTACCTTTCACTGAAAGAAATCAGATGCCTAATCAATCAATAAATACCCTATAGTCTATTAATGTTGAGCAAAGCAAAATGTACTGAGACCTGACGTGCAAAAGTATTGGAAACTGGAAAAATATTGTTCTCATCACAAAAAGCCATTTTCTCCTCATATGCTTCAGATTTTTGAAGCACTGTGGACTTCAAGCACAGACTATGGGCTTATACAGGAGGCAAGAACCCAGACTGGGGTATAAAACCATCCCTTTGTTCATTGTCTGAGCAGAGCAGAGGGACAGAGCCAAGGCAGAGCCCACCACTGCCCAACCAAGGAGCTGTGCCTGGATGGAGCTAGCAATACAGTGCTGGTGTGGGCTGGTGGCAGGTGCTCCTTCTCCTGCCACATGCCTGCAGAGAGGAGAGGAGAAAAAGTGACAGGGAACTGTTTCTGTCACTGCACCTCCTGGAGTGAGGTAGTTTCCACACTTCTGTGGCTTGAGACTGAGCTCCACTCAGCCACAGCTTGATGCAGGGCATGATGTACATATGGTCCAGACTAACCGCCCAAAAATGAGCCATTGCCAGGTAAAGAGGTCTATTCAGCAAGGAAGCACCCCAAGAAACGGTGTCCAAATGAATAATGGCCAAACTGGCCAACACTGCTTGCACATAAATTACTGGACTTCTTAAATTCTGATAATTACTTTTTTTTCTAGGCTAATATATTCTTCTGCCACTTACTGTCATCTAGTGAAAAAACCACATTGCATTTTCTACCACTGAGCTCCGGGAACTTTGCCAGTTTGCACCAGTATCAGAAAAACAAGGGTGTGAAGGCAGTGGTGCTAGGGAATCTCACTAGCTAGTCTTCGCTTTCAACATGTGTGAGTCTCTCTTAAATCAACGATTTTCTCCCTGCACAGTTTCCTTCCTGATGTGGTTTTCATTTAGTGCAGAGGAATCCAGTGCAGCAAAACACATCGTCAAGAAACTCAAGAGCCGTTAAGATTTGTTATGCTCTTCAAAGAACAGAGGCACTTTTTGTTGCTCTAGACATGCGACAGCGGCTCCGGCGCTGCTGCGGCTCTAAGCAGGGATATAATAGAGTCCCGCAGAAAAGTGGCTAAGATGCATGCAAGCAACAGGCCATGTTTCTTTATTAGCATAACACTGGGAGAGCACTTCATTGCCCTGGAAAACTTTCTGCCGTGGATCCCTACCATCTGGAGGACTGAAGAACTGAATTGAAAAAAATTATGCCTACTTCTATTGAGCATAATAATTAAATAACGGTTTGATACTTCCTGACACATGAATAATAGCAATGATATTTACAGTTCTAACACTGAAAGGGGTCTGTAATCCCAGTAGATCTATTCATGAGTGAAGCAATTCACCTCCTGCGCTCTACTCAGCTGGAGCCAAGCTAACACACAAGATTAACCAGTTTTACACTCTGCTTCTTCTGGCAGGGCCAACATCTTCCAGTTCTGGTTATAAACACAGTTCTCTTAATGTGAACTCAACTTATGAAGCACACCAAGGTTCTTAGAAATGTCATGTTGGTTTGGAAACATGGGCAGTGGGCAGTTACGAGGACCGTTAGCCCCATCCAAGAAAAAGCCTTGGGAGCAAGACACACTGAGTGTTCCTACAGCCTGAGCTGATGGGGTCGAGAGGGACTCCTGCCCTCAGAGGGTCGGGCAGAGACAGGACTCACTGAACACGCAGCGGGGCACTGGTTGCTCAAGAAAATTCACATCATTTTTGCCAGTTCACAAACAGCTCGTCTCTGACTTTATTCCTATAGTAAGCAATATATTAAAAAATTATTTATAAATCAAGCAAATTTTTCTGGAACAGTCCCAGTGAAAATACAACAGAGCAGATGAAAGGAAAATGTTCATCATCTTACTTGAATTTTCCCTCCCTCTTCATTGACTTACAAAGCTCAGCGAGTTCAATCAGAAACTGCTCTATCTGCAGCGCAGTTCTGAGCAGTGAAAATTTATATTGAAACTGGAGTAGGCATGAGACTGGAAAAATTGTGGAATTTCTTTCTCTAAACCTTTCTCTGGTGCTTTTTTGGAAGATGTAATTTGGGAAAGATTTATTTCCCTGGGAAAGCTTTGTTTTTTAAAGAAGCAAAGGCTTTTTGTATTTTTAACGTGCACCCAATTAACTATAGCCTGTGGCTTGCTGTTTTGGCTAGCAGAAGGTGTCTGGCCACATGGATCATATTTACACTAATAAACTAAAAAGTTTGTTATTTACAAGCTCTCTATGTGCACATTATAAATAGGAACAACTTCTGGGATGTTTTAGTCAGAAGACCTGCAGGAGAATGCCATACTTACAGTCCAGCAATGCCTACATAATATGAGGTCACTAGCACACTTAGAAGTACAACATGTAAAGAATATACCATTTTAGTGGTTTATAATCTGCACCAACAGAGCTAATAGAGTGGGAAACCAGTCCACAGCACACTCTGCGAAGCATCTCGTGTGGGGCTTGGATCCCTTTACACCAGCACAGTTTTGGAAGCAGCTGGCTGCAAGTGGGCATTGTGTTCTGTGGTGGGTCCCCTCCATTATTGATGAGATATTTTATGTATTATGCAGTACTGTAATGAAGATGCAGTCTTTTGTCTTCCCACACTGTGTCCTCTGTGGTGCTGGGAAGTCTTGGGGCAATATTATCAAATAAAACAGTCACTGCATTGTAGAAGATAAATGCAGCTGACTCACTTTCCCAGCAGTTACACTTTGGTGCCACTGAAATATCAAGAGACGTGGGGCTAGACAGAAAAATTTATATCAAAAAAATTAATATAACATTACAAAATTCTTCTACAAAAAGATTACGTAGACTTTCCTCTGAAATCTCGTGTACCATAATCTTCATGCACACCCAGCACTGATAGAACATTTACACATACTTAAGGCACCTAACTAGGAGAGAGAATGTATGCCATATACTGCCAATTTATCTGCTGTCTGGTGAATCAATGCTTTGTTCTATTTCTCCCCTTATTTTGCAGGGTTAAAAGAGCTTTCCAAGGATCTTCCTCCCAGCAATATGGAAATGCAGTCACTTCTGGAGCAGGGGAAGAGCAGAATGACTGAAGGAATGGAAGAAGGTCTCAAACTGTGAAGAAATTCATCAAATCCAACTTATGGCAAAGGGGGCTAAGAGAAATAAAGAACACTGGGCAGCAGGAAAGAGAAGAAAATGTTCTCATTCCCTCTCTCAGGAAGTGTAACCACTCACTGGGAGAAGCCCCAAGAATGCAGGCTCTGTTAAGCCCTGCAGAAAGCTTCACCTTTCTCACAGGCTGACCACTGCCTTTCCTATAAAATTATGCCAGGGAAGAACTTGCCCATTATAGCTTACTGATACCTTCACCTTATGTCCTGCTGCAATATACTGCCACTGGTCACTCCATTTGTTAAATCTCAGAGGATGTAAGCCTGAAAAACATGAACCTTGTCTGCTTACCAGACATCAAGCAGCCTGTGGGCAAGATCCACGCAAAATGTTTTTTTTCTGCAGTGTCCTGCCTGGGCAAGAAATGGTGATGCTCTGTCCCCAGTGAAACCCAGCAGTGGGTGACAACATAAGCTGATGACACTGCTCAATTCAGGTAATTTATGCCAGTAAAATGTCTGGCTTCACACAGTGGACACCCATGGAAAAGAAAAACAACTTAATGGGAAGCCATTTGTCATACTAATGGTCTTACTAAATGACACCATTAAAGAACTGTAAGCAAGAGACTGGTAATGAGCAAGTCAATGTTATTATTTGCTCTCATTTTGCAGGCTGGCTCAGGACCAGCTCTTCATTTTTTATTGTAAGGGAGAACAGATTAAAGACACATATAAGGAAATCAAAGTAATTAGGCATATAAACAAGCTGGCAGGTAAACAATCGTGATTCAGTGAGGCAACTGTCAACCTCTAAAGGAAGGATGGTTTACATTTGTATTATTATTTTCCTTTCAATCTTATTTTTCCTAATTTTAGATTACTCCCAATATGATTGTTAGCATCCTTGCAAGGCACAAGACTGAGCTGAGCATGCATTCAGCTCCTGCTCTGCAAGGCTTGCTTTACCCCACCCGAGGACAGGCTCCCAGAGCTCCCCTGGAAGCCCTGAGGAGGTGGCTAGCCCTCCCCGTGGGTAAGAGTACGACTTCATCCACTGCAGAAATACAACCACACAGCAAGTTCAGACTATGTTTTTTTCTCACAACTTTCCCAAACTTTGGGATGTCAGACCCCTGGGAGGCATCCCTTCCCGGGAATGATCTTGACACACAACCCAGGTTAACCTAGGCTCGTGGGTCAGCAGCTGAACCATTTAACCTTGGGTATTTAATGAAGCACGCGGCTCAGTGCTCGCTGGTGCCTCATGTAATCAGTAGAGCGATCAGCGCCTGCGGTGAAGGATCTCAGGTCTCGCACTCTCTCATGAAGAAGTGGGACAGTACAGTAATTCTCACCGCTGGTTCCTAACTGTATATTCATTTGAAGTGTCTCATTAATTTCAAAGTCAGCACTGACTAAGCATTATTTCCAGCCACCCAAAATACAGACTGCTGTAATGTTTTTTAAACTGATTCAGCTGAATGCGCCACTCAACAAACCCACACCATTGCTTTGCGAACAAGACTAGTTATTTTCCCAAATGTTACAGTACCCTGACTCCACGTCTGCTAGAGATATGATGCGGTCTCAGATTTTCTGCTGTAGTCTACCATGATTAATTTTAGTCTGTGCAAGTGGGTGGTGGAACGAAGGGAGAAGCAGTCATGGAAGCCAGAATCTCTATCCAACTACGGGAAGATCAACGGTATCTAAACACAGTAATGTCTCAGTAGGGAATATATGAAACAAGTAGTGCATGTAGCATATCCCAAACTGTGGAGCTAGCTGATAGACAGGGTAATTATGGACTCAGGTGGAATTGGCCCGAGGGAACCTCTGTTTAACTCAGGTTTTGGTTGAGGATTTTATTAGTGCAGTAGCAGTTCTGTGTGTACAGATACACTCCTTAAAGCTGTCATCCATCTGCTTAAGCACATGAGCAACTTTAATATATGGATGCACAGATATAATAAATATATTTTTTCCTAATGATTTTTCCATATGAAAAAATCAAGCCCTAATGTAGCAGGCAGGCAGCAGAATGGTGCCTGTGCCTGGAAAGATATACAGATATGTGTGTTTGTATGAATTCTGATTTGCATAATCCATGCTCACAAAAGCTTATGTGCTGTATGACTCTGAAAAAAACATTTTATACCTTATATCCACTGTGTAGTTTTGCTGTGAACTTGCATGCTGAGATCATTCCAGTAACTGGGAAAATTGTGATGTAAAAGTCCTCAAAATAATCTATTATCCATTTGTAGTTGATATAATTTTAAAGAGAAATATTTATAGAAGCAAATTTTGTAATTAAGAAAATAATCATTATAAAAATAATATTTTAGTAATTTTTAGTAGAATTGGTGGGTTTTTTTAAAAATAAAAATGCTGAAGTTCCCTTTAACCCAAATTTCATTGTTTTATAAACTCAGCTGTATAGAATGAGACAACTAGCAATGCCTGAAACTTTTAAATCTTCATGTATGAGAGAACAGGTGTCATTTAAGGATGAATATTTACCAGCCCATTTTTTTTCCTAGAAAAGAAAGTAGGAATTTTTTTCATCTGTGACCCAATTCATGTCTGTCTATGTGACAACCAAAAACTGTAATTGCAAGCTTTTCAGAATGGGCTGAATCTTATGTCTATAAAGCATCTAACACAGTTTGATGTGCTAAGTAAATGAATAAAAGAATACAAAAAAATTGCAAATTATTATTTGCTGTATATTCATAAACTTCTCAGAAATCTAGGAGGATTTGAGTACTCAAAAATAGTTTTTTAAAAATCCCTGTGTTCTTTGCTAGGAGTAGCTAACATAATTAAAGTATCCACTTTAAGGTAAGTTTCTTTCATTTTAGCCTAAGAGCAATAAATTCTCATCATGAGACTTGTGTTTCCACAAGGCACCTCCCTGGAACAACCTCAAAATCCTGCAAACACACACACACACACAGACACACACTTCTTTTGACAGGAAGAGGCAGAGAGAAAAAAAGCCACTCCAAACTTAAGGGGTTTTGAAGAAAGACAGACTCATCACAGACATTAAACCAATCAAGACCATAGTCAAAGTATGCAAACTTTGGAGTCTCATCTAGTTTCCTAAAAGGGTTGAGCACGTATGAGCAGCCAAAGAACTCTGCTCTTCAGATCTGCACCGGTTTAGGACTGGCAAGCGTTGGCCAGATTTCCTCTTCAGGTCTCCTGCTGTGGCACAACTAGAGCTGAAAAAGTTCAAGCTGGAGAAGGCAGAATTCAGCTCTCATTACTTCTGAGTGTAGGACAGAATTTGAGACATTTATTGATTTTTTTATAAGTTCATAATTTGTCAGCTTACTAGGATGAATGGGAATAGCAAAATAAAAATTAACGTTTATATTAAAAATACACCTTTTTGTAAGATGCATTTGTGTATCAAAAGTTGCCGGGGGACAGGAATAATTACAATTTTATGGATATTTATGGTGTCAGAAACTGACACAATGTGTACAGGTATTGCCACACTGTCCGTCTAAGCTGCTGTCCATCACTGGCGAACACTGCAGTGAAACCTAGATGGCAGCAAGTGATGCAAACCTTGAATCACTGTGTTTCCAAAAGGAAAATACAGCTGTGGAAGGAAAGGAAAAAGACACCACACAAGGTCCGCTTTCTGTTCCCATGCCATGGACAGCTTAAAGATTGCAGGTGTGTAACTGAGGGCAGTACTTCATCCTGATGCTGCAGACCAGAAACTGGGTTCCATTGATAAACCAGGACTTTTATTTTCAGTCCTTGTCAAACTAGTGCAATGACAATTTCACAGAACAGTAAACTTCCCCACGAAATTCAACTGCAGTCAATATAGTACTTAGGGACAACATCAGTCAACGTCAAGTAGAAGCCTTTGCATTCTACCGTATGAAATAACCAAGACACCACGCACTCTTTTTGAAAGCCAACCCACAAATCCAAGGGCTGTAGCTGACACACTAGATATACCAGGTCTGAGTGCTACCTTGAAAGTTCTTTAAAAATGTCGCTAATTTTACTCTAGCTTCTGTTTATTTAAAGTTATACTCTACCATCTTACATGTAACATGATGCAGACACAGGTGCCCATACATCAGTGGGGCCACCCGCCTGCTGACACATTCCCAAATAACCACTGCTTCCCTATCATGAGTTAAGGCACCATGGGAAATGAGAAGGAAGGCAAATAAAACCTGAAAGCACAATTTGTACCACAGTAAATGCTGCTCTGAAGTCTGTCTACTGGAGACCAACATTTTTTATGATAATGTGGTTTATAATGGCACACTATACAATACTGCTGCACTAGGTGATTGATAACAAGCACTGTAAAATGTCACAGATTAATAATGAGTGTAGTGGCTGCTAATTTACCTCCATCTTGTGAGTTCATGATATTCAGAGCAAACAGCATTGCATTGGAGAACGTGGTAGCCTCTTCTTTGCTTGCAAAATTCAAGCCATAGACCTGCCGTGCATCGCGCCATTGATGAAAGGTTGGTGTCGCTTGATTGTACTTCAGTCCTTTCACAATTGAGTAATTAATCACTACCTGTGATTTGAAAGAGAAGGGTGAAGGTTAAAAATGGTTCTGTTTTCAGTGGGAAAAAACCCCAACCCCTTGGTAAAGGTTAATTAAATTGGCAGAGGCAACTGATACGGCAGCTCCTACATGGCTGTAAGGTAGGCAATGTATGTTTCAATGACAGAAGACCCACATCTGGGGGTGAGATTTACAACAGTTCAGCTCAGCCTCAGGGACTTGCAAGCTAGTTTTGCAAAATCTATGACCTGCCCATGTTTTCTACAGCACCTCTGCAGGATACAGCTATGCAGACACTGCAGACAGATGTCAGGACTCAGAGCCAGAAGTTGATGCCATGTTTTGGGTGATGATCATGCCCAATTGCAGACAAAGAGCCAGACAGAGCTCTTGGCACTAACCCTGCCCTACAGCAGATAAATGTTTAACTCATTGCACTGGCTCTGCTTTCCTCCTCCCATGCCTCTTATCAACACCAGTTTCTTATGTCAAGGGTTTTTTTTCTCTAGAATCAGATATGCAATGACAAAACCAGACAACTAAATATTTCCTCTCCCACCTCCTCCCTTGTTGTACGTGCTATGATTTCCAGGTAAAGGGTGACTGCAGCAGAAGGGTGTTTCTGTATGCTTTAATTTAATCTGCTAAGTGCAATGCCCCAGTTATCCTTTGGCAGGGCAGACGGTACACGGTCTACACCAGCTACACGGTACGCCTGGGATTTGACCAGAAACCCCCAATGCTAATTTCAAAGATGAATGACTCCTAACTCTGAGTTTTGACTTTTTGGTGGATTACCAATTTAAACTGGCAGAAAAACATTAGAGAAGCAGCTAATACGTAAGGAGCAAATTGTTCTTCACACATTCCTACTTTTGAAGGATGACACTGTCTCACTGATACAGCTAGTTAACAGATGTCTGATAACAACAGTATAATAATAAGTAAAAAATCATATTAAGCAGTAAAGAAGCCACTGTACCAGCAGATAATTACAGACATACTTTATTTCTATAATGCTATACTTACCTGAGCCAGCATTAAACAACGACATAACAAATAGCCTTTGAATACTTGGTCTAGCTTTAGGCATAAGTAATACTGACTGTTACTGAACATCAGGTATCTGGTCCATTTGTTACTCTCAAGCCAAGATAGTAATTAGATTTCCATGTAGATGCACTGTGCAGCAATCAGACCCTTACTGCTGTTTTTGCCACCTTGGTCCCTTCCAACCTGGTATTCTATGATTCATAAAGAGGTTCCTGACCTGTGATCCAAGCGGAGATCCAGTGCAACCTACTTTTGGTACACAGGTTTCCAAGAGTTGATCCCCTGAAAATGGGAACCGCATTGCCAGCATGCTGTGCAGGAAGCCACCCACAGCAACCAGAATGACAAGGAAACAATGTCACTCCAGTAACAGCAAAGCCATCAACTCACTCCTATCACTGACAGCTTTGACAGCCTTTTTCTCTTAAAAAATGGGGACACCACCCCCATTCTACCACTGAATATGGGAGAGCCTGTACTGATGTTGCTCACACTCAAGGGAGCTCTGGACCATCAAGAAGACTCATGCCTGTATTACTAATCCAACAGTTTTACCATGTACCAATTTTTAAGTCTTCCAACCACTTCTGAGTACCTTAACCAGGGGAAGAAACAGACTGTATCTTCAAGGAAATGTTTACAAAGACTGCAGTTTCTTCCAGGCTTTGCAAAGTCAGTATTTCTCATCTACTAAAAGTCCAAAAAGCACCAGAGGGTGTAGTGCCATTGAAAGAAAGAAATTGTATAAACCTATGCCAAAAATCACTTAACAGAAGTTCAAAATTTGCTTTCCCAGAACATTGACTCAAGGAACTCAAGAGAATCTGCTTTAATCTGAGGGTTTGATCCCTTCAACTGAATAAAGACAGAATTTGAATGTTGACCTTTATTAAGCATCAGGATGTTTATCTTGTCTTGAAACTAAAAACAGAGTTTAAAACTGGGAAATGAAACATAAAATAGCCTGAGTTTCATTTTATCTCCTTTGGCTAATGTTTCTAGAAAACAAAAAAAGAGGAGGGGTTCTCCTCCTGTTGTTGCGAATGAATGCACAAAGCTCTGCAAGGTATGTGATGGTAAGTGCTTCAGAGCAGTAATTAAAATAAAGAAGGGCTCCCTACTTGGAGCATAGGGCTTCTTACAGGGGTTTCTAAGGGATCTTTACTCTAAAGCCTCGTATGTCAGTAAGTTAGTATCTGCCATGCTGAGTTGATCAATTCTTCATCTTTTCATCTTCAGTTGTAGTCTGTAAGGCATGAATTGGAGAAACCTACTGGAAATCTTGCAGACAGAAGGGGGTTGTAGCAAACAATTCTTCCTGTAGCTAGCTAGAGTTTTTCTTAAAAGCAGAAACAAGACATACACTTACTATTTTTGTTTCCAACCCCTTTTTTAATATTTTCTATCCTGAAACAAAGTTGTCTTGTTACTGATATAAATGACTGTGTTGTCTTGAATCCTGCTAAATTCTGGATTTCAATGATTTCCTACAGCAAGGAGTTACACAGACCACTCGTGCATAGTATTAATGCATTAACACCTTTCAATGTTCCCATCACTATAATGTTAAGAAAAAAGATTTATTTCACTTCTACCTGGTACTCTCTGTCACCCTTTCATCTCATTTTCAAGTGTAGGCTCTCTGAGGCAGGCACAGAATTTTGTGATCTGTGAAAAAGCTCAAAACCAAGCAGGCTCTCCCTTTGACTGCAGTCTGTAGGCTGCTGAGTTATAAATTGGCATCAGCAATGACATAGGAATGAGGTCAAAGGGATCGAGGGGGCCTCAGGACCACATCTGAGGTGCAACTACAACTGAGGTGATGCGAAGAGCATCCACACAAGTCTTGCCACCCACACTCACGCGTATCGAAACAGAACGAGACATTTGCTTTTCTCCAGAGCATGAAATGGTTATTAGGTTTTTTATCAGCTTGGGGTCTGCCACACTGACAGCACTCATGCTGCTCTCATGGGGAGCAGTCATATGACTGCTAGAACAGGGAGGATAAGGTGCAGCAGCTAAAACCTGGTACAGCTGAGGACAGATTCTTTAGTTCTGTGAGCAGACCCAAACCCAACAAAGTTCTAGTAAGTTACAGCAGTGATTAATGGGCTCTTTATTTTTCAAAAAATGTGGTTTAGTATATATCTCAAGAATGCTGTCCCCGTTGCAGGTTTGGCTTAGGCTCAAATGTAAAATCTCCCACCTTCCCCAAGGCCCTGTTTTTACATTCACTTAGCCACATCAATACACCGAACCCTCAGGAGATATGATTCACGTTCAACCTGCAACCTCCTCCCTACCTATTTGTTCAGCACATGGCTTTCAGTGATGAGATCATGCTGAGCTGAAATCACTTGATGAAAATCACTACTTTTAAATCCCAGTTGATCAGGACTCAAAAGTGGGGGGCTACTCCCTGCCAGGTAAGCCATAAAGATGGACCAGTCGCATGTTTTTAGCTTTGTGAACTTCTTGCATGGTGACTGAAGCCAACATACTTCACCTTTACAACAGGCTAGGTTACATCAACAGCTGGCAAGCTGCAACACACAGGTAAACCATTTGCTTATGACTACTGGGCTACAAGAAAATGAAAACATCAAAGCTGATGACGACAACTGACCATAATACTCATCTGGTTTTAGCTTCAAACCAGCCCTGGCCTTTGAGGCTACTTCAAAACTTCATAAGTCTACTTCTGGTTTTCTGAAGATTGCTGCTTATGCTAGCCTAAGTCCATGCAAAGCAGAGCAGAAAGGGGAATTCATGTGCTGCTCGTCTGTAACTTAGCACTGCTGCTGCATGCGAGCCTGCGATGAACGTGACACCCAGACCATAAAGAGAACAAGAGGTCGGGTGACCACTTCCTATGTGGTGAAATTTTTAAGACACCATCAGCAAGGGAAGAAGTTAACGACAAAGTAAGCACAATGAGCAGACAGATTCACAAACTAACAGATGCACAAAAAAGGGCTAGAAAACAGGGCTAGAAAGGCAGCCAAAGACAAGAAAAGGAGCCGACACAAGAAGTTAAATTTTTAAAAAAGAATGAAAATTAATGACGGACATTTTGAAAGGTGTAAATATACACCAACAAAAATTAAAGGGGAAACATTAAAGGCAGGCAAGGGTGAAGTCATGATGATTACTCTCATCTGCCCCTTGCCAAACAGTATGTAATCAAACTGGTGTTATTGTGTTACAGATTTTAAACTAGTTTCTCAGCTTTTGGAAATCTGTGCAGCTTCATTAGCTCCATTATATGCCAAATCACATATTAGCTGAAGACTGGTCTTTTCTGAAAAACATGGCTTTCCTGGCAAAGCAGCAGCTTTTACTAATATCTTACTTTCAGTGTGACTTAGTGCAACCTGAAAGCAAGTATGAAATAGCTTGTACAGAGAATTATTTTAACTGAAATTAATTCTTGTTCTTGTTAAATGCAAATACTTAACAAGCCTAGCAAGCTTATGACGCCATGTGAGACTCATAAAATATATTGAATTCTGAACCTTGAGTCTTTCAGAACATTCCTTTCAATACACTATACTATGCTGTCTTGAATTTATTTTATTAATAATATTGGATATTTGCAATCATATTTAAGGTGAATACTTTCTTTTAGACAACTCTAAGTGGCTAAGGTAACCTGTGGGTTTTGTTTGTTTGAGGGAGGATTTTTAGTCTTTAAACTCTAGAAAAATACATTCTTCTGTTTCCATCTGAGCTGAGATGATGTTTAGATGGCATACAGCCTCTTCCTAAGCAGGAACATTTGCAAGCAAAATTCTGTAACAGAATGTTACAGTTAATGCAAAACATGTTGAAAGTACTGATCAAGATTTGACTTTTTAATATACCTTTCTTACATTGTATGCTCTAGTTAAGACAGACCTCTGGTACGTGGTCTCCCTTACACATACATGTAGACTATGATTTTTTCTTGTTTCTACACCAGCCATTCAGACAGAGCTTAGATTGCAGTCACATGAAAATCGTTTTCATTCACCTGCTGGCTATGTAAAATAAACAACCAGCTTTGCCTGGCTTTGTACTACTGGCTTTCACAACTGACTAAGAAGCCACTGTATTTTGTTTATTTAAAAAATATTTTCCATTTTTTTAATGGAACAACATTAATATATTGCCTTTGCTCTGCTGAGGAGGATAAAAGCAGCAGCAAAAGGTATGGCAGATATTTCAAAAGTGCACTGCAAGGAGCTGCAAACCGATGTGCTAAAACCCCCACTAATTTCTATTCTGCTTTTTCTTTTTTAAAATAACAACTGTGTGTGTGGACAGCATAGCAACATCATTAACACTTCCAGTCAGCAGCCTGACTAGCTTTTCCAGTTGGCCCAAGCACCATTTCAGCTGACAGATGAGGGATATGTCTGCCTTCCCATGAGCAGATCAGTCAATTTAGCACTGGGGGGGACTGAGAGGTGGCAATGACCTGGCTCCCACCTTCCAGCTTGGCTTGGCTTGCCCTGCTGCTGCCTGGTTTGTGCCAGCAGCAGTGCTTGTCACAGCTTTCCGGGAGGCAACGCTGCTCTCTGAACCAACAGAAAATCAATCACCCACTTTATTTTGGTTCTTCTGCCAGGTTGGGAGCTTGAGGAAGTGGGCAGCCCAGGTTGCCACCACCGCACCAGCCTCACATCAACACACAGAAGGAGTCCCTGACTCCAAAATGTCTGCTCTAGAATGCAAACAGCATTGGTAATATAGCACCATGACTCCCTCCTACCCTGAGTATATTTTGGTAATTTAGGCTCTAAACATGACCTTTGGTTATGGCTGGCAGGGACCGCCCAGCCCACCTGCGAGCCAGGCTGCCAGAGCAGCCAAGGAGGGTCTGATCCCTGTTCCGATTATCTAAAGCCCATGTAACTCCTTTAATACCCAAGGAGGTCCTGTGGACTTAGGCTCCTGTAAATCAGATCATGGTGTGCACCTAGGAATTTAAAATGCATTATGACGAGCTAATTACTTATCCCAGACATGTAGCAATCAATGCTTTATGAGATGGCAGTGTGGAACGATTGTTTTTCTTTTTAATATATAGCATTAAGAAAGAACAAAATGTAAGTTAGGGGAAACTGAGAGCAAAACTTCCAGAATGAAGCAAGATTCATTTCACAAGCAAAAATGGAGGGGGAAAGAAAAATGTTAAAATCTCTCTGGCATTTACCAAAAGTTTTGTTTGAAAGCAAGCAGTAATAAATGGTGAAACATTTCATGCACAAAAAGTTATACAAAATCTGAATGACTGGAGTAAACAGTGGTAGAGACCTTGCAGGGAGCAGGAAATGTTGCTAGACGGCATTAAGGGTAGAATTGATAGTATCAAATGAGATCAAAGGTTAATTTACAGGAAACTCGACACACATACTCACTTGTTGATCTTGCAGTTTAACTCCAACTACCCTAAAGGTGTTTGTAGCTGTGTTGTGATATATGTTGATTCTGCTGAATCCCTGCTGTCCAGGTTTGATTGGCACCCATTTCTTACTGGTATCGTCATAGACCATAACTGAAGCCCGGGCTTGGCAAATACTCTGTTCACTGGAGAGCAAAAACAACATAATCAGCAAAAAACCCAATGAATTGCTGCACACAACTGAAAACAACTAATGGAAAAGAAACCAAGAGAATTATCAGAACTACTTACAACATATGTTTTGTAAGAGATCTACTAATCCTTTGAATGCAATCTGCCTGTTAAGTTAAAGCAGGCATGCATGTGTTCATAGACTTAAAAACCTGCAGTATGCTGCTGTTTTGAACTGATAATCTATTTTATATATAAATATTGGGCCCTGAGGAATAACTTGCATCACACAAACATTATGAAAACTGTCCAACAGTATGAATGCTCTCCATTTATTTTATGTACCTATTGGCAAGTGAAACCTTTCACATTTGCATGAAAACATACCAATATTTTACAGCTTACTGACAAAATAAAAGTGGTATCCACTGCTGAGTTACACACTGAAAACTGGTAGCAAGCAGACCTTGAACCAAAAGCCACGTTAGGTAAACTGAAGAAATCAATTACATTAATCCAGCTGACGCCTAATACCCAGACCGGCTGACGCACTTAGGAGTCCCAGAATACACGGTGCAGAACACAGAGGAACTCTTTTTTCCTTCACCCCAGAGCAAAGAAAGTGAGAAAGGTGAATCCATGAGTGTCTGCGTTCCAGTGTTAAAAGTATTTAGCCACCATTTCATATGGCATTAATAACTGCATTGGTTTTTTTCCACAGATTCACAGAAATCTGTCAGTTCTTTCCCTATTGCTTGCATATTCTTGACTAATATACATATACTAGACTTGTGCTCAAACCCTGCACGTGCTGGAAAGGCCACAGGCAAATACTATTGAGATGACATGTGAATATGGATCAGGATTTCAATTCCTGCTCTCCTGACCTCCCAGCCACTTTTCTTACACCAGAGGAAATCAGAGTTCCTTATGCACAAAAAAAAAAAAAAAAAAGGAATTCTCCAAATTCTGGAGATTTGAGATCTTCAAATGTAACAGATTTTCAACAATCAAATAGTGCATCTTAGGCCTAAATAAAACTTTTAGGATTTATGGCCTGTAAAAATCTTAAGTTCATGACTGTCCCATTAACTTTAGACCTGTATGTATTTATATATGTCTCCCTCCCTTAGTCCAAGCCATATCAAATAATTTTTGGCAATGCAATATCAAGCGGTAATCCGCTTCGCACACAAATCCTTTTTTTCCTGCTCTTGCATATACCTCTTTGGGTTTTGCCTCAGTAATGCCTCACTCACACACAAATAGATGAGAAGGTCCTGGGTGGTGCTAAACCGTATCACTGCACAGCCACTGTGCCAAATTACACTGCTCGTAAACTATATCAACCGCTGCAAACCCATCCAACACCATCACTGATGTCACTGTAATGAAGGGGAGCACATTACTCTAAGTATTAAGGGGATCTGGGTAGATTACAAAGGCAATTTTCAATCTTTTATGATTCGTGAGTCTCAAAAAAATCCCCAAGACAGATGCATCCCCCACCATACACTAAAGTCTACTGACACTTGGCTTGCTTTATCAGTCGCTTTACACAACCTCCAGGTAGCCCACAGACCTCCTCCAGGCTGTAGCTAAGAGCCTGGAAACTCTTCACAGTGTTTACAGAGGGAGCAGCCATGCTGGCAGACATCTCTGTAATAAATAAGGTAAGAAAATTCAGAACAAAGTGTCTTGTGGCAGCTTCTCCGTATCTGACACTCACAGCTGAGGGATTTGAGCTCACTCCAACCTGCCTAATCCTACAATTTGTGCCAGAGCTGCAGACTGGCAGCAGAGATGGCATTGCCTGCATCTTCCAGACCTGCCCTGGGACTCTGCCTTGGATTCGTAGGTGGGGAGGATAGGAGAGAAATGCACCAGGAAAAAGCCAAGTACACTGGGTTAGCTTTGGCATGTGGGAGCAGAATGGCTGGTGTGGTGCTGTGGCTGGACCGAGCCCACCTGCCTGAGCGACCAGGTGTCTTGTGCCATCCCTAGCATCAGCTGCCTGGGATCAAAGCAACACCCTGCCTAGCAAGCCATCAGGCTCCCAGAAAACATGGTGCCTAGTAGAGTCACACTCAGCCAGTGTGACACTGTGCCCTTCTCCTCAAGCCTTGCAGCAGCCACACACCTTGCTGTACTGCAGTAAGTAAAAGCACATCACTGGTCTCACCAGGGTAAGTCTGGGACCCAGTGTGGTCTCCCTATCAGATTAACTTTGAAAGCCGTAATTGCTATGGGCTCCTTAAATGTAAAAAATAATTAAATTATCCTTATTTAAAATAAAGAGAATGCACCTGACTATACAGACATGAAGGCCTTAATGTAATGCCTTATTCAGATTCCAGTGGATACAGCAACTTTGCCTTCATATTTTGCTGCCACTGAAAATTGCAGCAAAGAACATGATTGAAATACGGATATAGACCCCAGAAGCAATACTTAATACATGACAAACAATTGTTACTGTAACGTCAAGCAACACATCAAGCTCAGTCCCCACTCTCCCTGCAGTCAGTGAAAGTTTTTCATCATTCATTTAAATGGAAACAGGATTAAGCCTGTTATCTGGCCTCCAGTGAAATAACAAAAAGGAACATAAAACACGTACTGCACAAGGGGACTCCTTTCCTGCAAAGCACTTCATCAATCTTTCAAACCCTAAAACGCCCCCAGGGATCCGTTGCTAGCTTGCTGTCTCACCCTAAATTGAGGTGTAACTCTTTATGCCTGAAGACTCTCTACTCATCCTTCCCACGAAAAGCAGAACTCTCCCGCTGCCGCTTTAAGGGCCCTCCCAGAAAACAGTCCAGAAAACGTTCTTCTTAGACCAGTCACTGAGAATCTCCCTATTACCCTTTACTTAAAACATAAATCAATCAACACTGGTTTCTTGAAGCCCCAACTAAATTTTGGTACTTAAGTCAACAACACATAACAGGTAATAAATACGGGTTTTAGTCACACTATTGTGCAGCCACATTCCTCCTCTATGAGCGGAGTTTGGCACATACCAGTATTTATACACAAAGTCATGAGTGTAGCTTCTAGAACTTCCCTTATTCTCCTAAGAATACACAAAAGTTACTGGAAAAGGGGTATGTGTTGGAGAAGAGTCATGAAGTTTACATACCTTTCCAAATATTACTAATTCCTCTATTGATTTTTTATGTTATATTAACATCCAGGTCATCGGACTGCATCCACCTGGGCTTCCACTATAGGCAATTACTTGCAAAAAAGATTAAAATTGCATCATAGTGGAGTCTTAATTACATCATTGTTCATGTTTATGCATAACATCTACTTCAGTGAGCTGCAGTATGCAGATCTGAGACTTCTTACTTACAGGGCTTCTTCCTAGCGACCCCTTTACACTCAAATCCTAATATCAACCCAATGTAGTCTGAAAATACAAAATTGTCCTCAGTGCTTTACATCTGTGGAATGGCAAACCTCTGCACCAGGACCACTTATTTGCCTGAAGTTAAAGCAAATCTGCTTAACTTCATATCTGATAGAAGCAGACTGCACTGGGAAATCCTTCACTCACAGCTGGTATCTAAAATCCAGCATTTGTTATCAAGATTGATAGAATATAATTTCAATATTACAATATATATATTTTTTTTTAAATGTTTGCAGGCAATACTGTTTGCTGCATTTTGAATAACTCATTTGGACCCACTATCTTCCCTCTCTTTTGTTTAGGATTCATCTTCACAAATTAGCAGATTAGCTAATTTGGAATTAACCCTTCTTGAAAGGGTCAACTTTGACCCTCATTGCTCAGCCTCAGTGAGAGTGGGCAGCCAAGCTCAACACCTAGGCTGTGTGTCACACTTGGGCTGGCCACAGGTTTGCTGTATCCTCCTTGCTTTGCTAGCTATGGTGTCAATACCACTTCCAACCCCAAATCACTCACATCAAAGTCACATCAACCTTAAAGGTACAGAGATTACTACATTTGGGGAGAGCAGCTTCCAGTAGCAATGAGGCTGCACTTCGAGACAGTGCTGCAATGGAAGTGTCTTCATCCAGAAATTTCTCTTTCCATCTGTGCAGAACTTGAAAAATGCAGTCCTTTCTTCTTGGCATTTAGTAAATTTATGATTATCATGGACTCATAGCCAAGAAATAAAAGAGCAAAGGAGTCTGGAAAAGATAATGTGGGTTGTCTTAGGGAAAATATCTGTATTTTTTTGTGAATTATCAGAAGAATTAATGGGGCTGCTTGAAATTGCCTGGCTGACTGCGAGTAATTAAATAGGAGGAAGAAACATAAGCAGAAACTAAATAACAGAAATAACTGTGGAGGTTTGGGAGTGGGGGGGCCACAAATCAAGGAAAGGTTGTCCTGCTTCACTCGGTCTAGCCTAGCGGGTTATCCAAATATACAAGCAAAAAGCTCAGGGCAGAACCACAGAAAACTTGGTGCAGAGAATTAACAGAAAAATGGGAGTGAATCATAATGTTTGGAGGCAAGTCTTCAGTAGGACAGCTCTGAAGGGTCTCCAAGGCTTTTCTCTCCTGTTGCAGACTGAGAAAAAGATGAGAGGCTGAGTGGCACTGCTCCTTCATTCACAGTATCACAGAATGTTAGGAGTTGGAAGGGACCTTGGAAAGATCATCTAGTCCAACCCCCCTGCCAGAGCAAGATACCTAGATTATGTCACAAAAGAACATGCCCAGGTGGGTTTTGAATGCCTCCAGAGGAGACTCCACAACCTCTCTGGGCAGCCTGTCCCAGTGCTCCAACACCCTCACTGTGAACAACTTTTTTCTTGTGTTCACATGGAACCTCCTATGCTCCAGTTTGTACCCATTGCTCATTGTCCTATCACTGGACATCACTGAGAAGAACCTGGCTCCATCCTCCAGACACCCACCCTTTACATATTTATACACATTAATGAGGTCACCTCTCAGTCTCCTCCAAGCTAGAGAGACCTAGCTCCATCAGCCTCTCCTCATAAGGAAGGTGTTCCACTCCCTTAATCATCTTGGTGGCGCTGCACTGGACTCTCAAGTAGTTCCCTGTCCTTGAATTGAGGGGCCCATAACTGGACACAATATTCCAGATGTAGTCTCATGAGGGCAGAGTAGAGGGGGTGAAGGACCTCTCTCGACCTATTAACCACACCACTTGTAATACACCCCAGGATGCCATTGGCCTTCTTAGCCACGAGGCCACATTGCTGGCTCATGGTCATCCTGCTGTTCACCAGGACCCCCAGGTCCCTTTTCACTATGCTGCTCTCCAACAGATCTGTCCCCGACCTTTATTGGTACCTGGGGTTGTTCTTCCCCAGATGCAAGATTCTACACTTGCCCTTGTTGCATGTCATTAAATTTCTCCCTGCCCAACTCTCCAGCCTGTCTATGTCTTGCTGAATGGCAGCACAGCCCTCTGGTGTGTCAGCCACTCCTCCCAGTTTTGTGTCATCGGCAAACTTGCTCACAGTGCACTCTATTCCCTCATCCAGGTCATTGATGAATATACTGAATAGTACCAGTCCCAGTACCGAGCCCTGAGGGACTCCACTAGATATAGGCCTCCAGCTGGACTGTGTCCAATTGATCAAAACTCTGATTTCTTTCCTTCAACCAGTTCACAATCCACCTCACTACTCAGTCCTCCAGGCCACACTTCCTCAGTTTAGCCACCAGGATGCTGTGGGAGAAGGTGTCAAATTCTTTCCTGAAATCAAGGTAAACCACATCTACTGCCTTACCATCATCTATCCACCTGTTTATGTCTTCATGAAAGGCTATCAGGTTTGTTAAATATGACTTCCCCTTGGTGAAACCATGCTAACTGCTCCTAATGATCCTCTACCCTTGATGTGCCTAGAGACTGCACTGAGGGTAAGTTGTTCCATCACCTTTCCAGGGATGGAGGTGAGGCTGACCAGTCAGTCTGTAGTTATCCGGGTCCTTCTTCTTGCCCTTTCTGAAGACTAGAATGACATTTGCTTTCCTCCAGTCTTCAGGCACCTCTCTCATTTCCCACGACTTACCAAAGATGATGGACAGTGGCCTAGCAATGACTTCTGCCAGCTCCCTCAGCACCCGTGGGCACATCCCATCCAGCCCCATGGATTTATGGATGTCCAGATTGCTTAACTGATCCCTAACCCAGTCCTCATCAACCAAGGCAAACTCCTTGTTTATCCTGACTTCCTCTGGGGCCTCAGGGGTCTGCAGCTCCTAAGGACAGTCTCCAGCAGTATAGACAGAGACAAAAGAGACATTCAGTAACTCTGCCACCTTAGACATTTCAGGGGGCAAGCCAAGCATGCTGGTCTCACCTTAGGGGAGTGGGAGGCCTTCTGGTCTTCATTAATACGAGAACACATTAATATGAAAACATTACCTTGTTTTGTCTACTGACAAGGGATCTTCTTAGGAATACAGCTTTCACAGAGTGTGGTACGGAGTTGCTGAGCCCACCTCTGACCAGTGACTTTGTGCAGAGCCTGCTGTGCTGCAGGGTTATCCCTGCCCTACCCCAGAACCTCCCTCCAGCCCCAGCCCACCCAGAGCTCACCCCTCCAGGGGCACCGAGCACACTTTACAATACTTCCTCCTAGAGTCATGGCAATGTAATACAGCTTTTGGAAGGTCATCAAATCACGCTCACGGAAGATCTAACTAACCACCACAACTAACAAATCTTCAGGGTTAAAACACCTAATCCTGTGGGCTCTATTCCAACATGTCAGCTGGACCAGGAGCCTTCCACCACCCTCTATATTTACAGACACCTCTGTTTCCTTGGGGCAGAAATTCACTTGGCATAACCTCTGAAAGCTCCCTTGATAGCAATAAAGCTACCATGCTTTGAACCTATTACAGAGCTGCCTCGTTTCAGGCTGCTCATGACTCTCACCATCAAACGAGTTGTCTTCTGGTATTCTAAGGAAATGCAAACAGCTACTTTCACAAAACGTTTCCCTTATTTTTTATTTCTATTTGCCATCCATTCCCCCCACTCTCTGTATGTTTAATAATTAAAAGTTATTTTGGGCTAACCTAAACATCCTTATGGATTTCAGAAACTGTTAATGCTACTTTGCCCAAGGCTTGTCCTACCTGGGAACAAGCCCTCAGCACAGAGAACATGTGGGGGGAACTCACAAGCCATTTAACACATCTCGCTCTACTTGTCCACAGAGTCTGCCTACAGAAGGTCACAGTTCTGTGTTTAAAAGAAAGAGATGCTGATGTTGATTTAAGAAGCTGACAATTCTCTCAATGTCAGCCAATGTAAACACAAAATCCTATATATGGAGACGTGTGGTTTGCATAGTATGTATCTGTGTTAACCTCAAGATTAGTACGCTTCATATTATGTTCCTCGCAGCATTTAAAATGTACTGCAATGTCTAATGGACCAATTTGCTAAACATTTTAACTGGCTTCACTACAACAAACATAATGACTGGGATGCAGGGAAAGCATTTCAGTAGTAATCTTTGTAGAAACAGGCAGATTTTTCTAACAACTGCATTTAGGGAACAAAATACCTGGAAGACCCTCCGAACGCAAGTCAGGTCATTCAGGCTCATAAAGGCCATACCTGACATCTGAGCCCATTACAGACAAAACCCTGCTGCTGTGCAGTGGCTCTTTAGCTTTCCCACCAGAGACTCGCTGCCAGCCTTGCTCATGACCCAATTTCTCGTTGGGAGCCTCATTCCTCCAACACTCCCCCAGTCACGCTGTGACTCTTTTGGGGACCTTTTTTTTCAAAGTCTATTTCCCTCGGCAACCCAATGCACAGAACAGTCAGTGTCACCATCGTTCACCCTACCTCTGTCCCAGAGCACTGAAGAACTTACTTCCTCAGCAACGCAGCAGAACATCATAGTGAAAGAACAGTGTTTAGTCACTGATCAAATAAAAGGACTGTGGAAATCCACAGGGACTTTACATCCAGGTAGGAGCTTTTAATCCTCAGCAACATGCAGGCATTGGATGGTTGGACTAGATTATCTTGGAGGTCTTTTCCAACCAATATTAATGATTCTGTGATCTGTCTGTTTTCTAGCAGACAGTCAGAAAAACAGCAGTCACAGTTTCCTATGTAATATGGAGGTGCCACAACCACTATCTCCATTTGCTTTTCAGAGTCCTATTTTGTGGGACTCCTTGAAACACCAACCTATGGCCCAAGTCCTCAATTTGCACTGACTCCTGTTTGCCTGTGTATAGAGAGAGTCCTTGCACCCATCAGCCCGCAGTGAAGCCCTCTTCTTGGGGAAGGTGCTACTTCTCAGTCTCCTGCGCCGCTTCCATGTACGCATGGAAGATCTGCCTGTGGTCTGCCTGTGGTGCAGGGCTTTGGCTGCATCAGCAGCAGGAGATGAGCCTTTTGCACTGAGCATCTGCTGCAGGTGCTTGGCCATCACCTTTCTCCATTGTTAAACTCCAGCATCTGAATAGTTTAATATTAAATAATTACAATAGTGCACATACAAAACTTCCTTCATAAACAGCTCTCAAAAAGACTAACACTGATAAATAAAGTCATGACACACCTGCAAGATAAATAAGTACATGTTTTGCAGAGCAGGAAATGGCAATACTGGTACCTACAACATGAACGAGAGTAAGGTGAATGCTAGTTCGGCTCCACGAGGAAACTTTTAAAAAGTTTCTCTTGTTCCTGCTAGCAGTGAGACATTAATTTTGAATTCTCCCTTATTACACTGGCACACCCAGTGGGAATTTTCACATCCAGTAACTGTTGCAGACAGCCATTGCAGCCACTTCAGCTGTAAACTAAAACAGGGCACTTTATGAGGCACCCAGGTTTCACACTGAGCCAGGCCTTTGGGAGATGGGTTGCTAAATTCAGGAACACTCACGTAATCCTGGCATGACCAGAGAAACTTGCATAACCTTCCGTCACCCCTCAGTGCTCCTCAGCATGGGAGAAGTGAGTAGAAATAATAATAATTTTTTTAAAGTATGCAAAACAATAATGCAGCAGAAGAGATGTTCCACTGGGCTGGACAGTCAGTCCAGAACAGCTCAGTGAAAGTCCCCATGGAGGGCCCTGAACTCTCAGTGCCCACTACAGCAATTAAATAGCACATCTGCCACAGTGGAGCTTTTGGGCCTGCGGTGTGGGCGCAGACTGATGCGCTTGTCAGCCGGCACATCTGCGTAGTTTATGTTGCTGAGATTTTGAAACCATGCAGTGGAGGTAATTTTAACCCATCGCTTTTCTGTAGTTTTTGCAAACTGAAGCTTAAGAATTCATGGGAAACTCCAGTGGTCAGAATCTCCCTTCAACATCTCACAAAAATGCTTTAGGAGAACTGCTTTGCAAAAGGCGTTTCACAGAAGAAGTGCAGCGATTCAGAAAAGTGCCATCGCTGCCAGGCAGCCAGATTCCTGGAGCTGTGCCGTGCTCCAGGAAACTTTAACTTCCACCTGCTCCAACAAGGTAGGGTCACTGCTGTCTCCTTACGAAGAAACTCCACCACTCCATCAACACTTTGATTTCAGCATTTTTTTTTTCTGCAGTTGAGTGCAGTTCACTTTCAGATTTTGCATGCCACCTTGAAGATAAGCATTTACTGAAAGTAAGTATCAAGCAAATGTTTAGAAATTCCTAAAAATACATCAAGTAAATGGCCTGGGGAAACACTGTGAACCAAATTAAGTCAAAAAACAGTAAGAAAGCAACTGACTAGATCAGGTTGCTATTAATACAATCTATTTCACTTCACCCAAATTACAGAAATAAAATAAAGAAGTAACTAATCTTGTAAAATACACATTATGCAAGACCCGAAACCAAACTGTCAAGTGAAAATATGTGACTGAGGGCTCTCACTCATGGCCAGCCATATACATATTTCGGGAGAACAATAATTTAAACAAAGCTTTGAAAGATCATAATCATAACTAATAATCTGTAGAGGCAGACTCAAAAGTGAATACAGGAAATCAACATAGAGGTCTTTCATTAAAGCTGGCATTGCTTTGC
The DNA here is from genome assembly GCA_020800305.1 of Porphyrio hochstetteri. Classification (NCBI taxonomy): domain Eukaryota; kingdom Metazoa; phylum Chordata; class Aves; order Gruiformes; family Rallidae; genus Porphyrio; species Porphyrio hochstetteri. The sequence goes on along the minus strand of CM036908.1, from coordinate 58,124,427 downwards.
CTTGGTTTCCCTTCAATCTTGCAAGAAATGCAAATAAACCTGTGACAATTCCCCTGGAGCTGACAGAGGCAGAGCAGGAATGAAAGAGGTTTGCTACATCAAGTCAGCCTCTCCCTCACTGCCAGGGGATGCATATTAATGTAGCACTGCCATAAAAGCTTAATTACCAGTTTATGTGATTACAAATTATCTTATAAGGCTACAACAAAAACGCAGACCTTCCATGTTTATGACAATACACGCTCTCTTCCCCGTCACGTCACATTAACCCTGGTCAACAAATGCCCTGCCAACCTACACGGTCCCCAGGTACTTACATGCTTGCCATCGAGGAAGACCTGGTCAGATAATGCCACACAGGTATACGCTCAAATCCAGCACGTGTGCTTAAACCCAAACAGGCTTCTTCACCTGATCACAGAGCAGGAGACAAATCTGGCAAGGAGACAAGCCAGGAGCCCATGTGAAGCGTTATAACCAAACAGGAAAGGGAAGAGCTACCAGAGAGCAGAATGTGGAGGAAGTAATGCTTGTAATGTACATTTACAAGGGCGGGGAAGGAACTTTAAAAAAGAACTATATTCTTTCCTTCAGCTGATTTACGGAACAAAAGTCCAAACAATATAGATTAAGATTAGATGTGCCACCTTATCCAGGCTTCACTGGTGGCATGGATATTAAAAACGTTTTCCTTATTTTATCAAGGTACTGGCTCACTGTCCAAGAAAAGACAAAATCAAACAAACCTCAGATCCAGAAAAATATCATTATTATTCATTTATGACATGGGTGTTTGCATAGTGCTGAACCAAGCGCAGGGGCTTCCTTGGTACCGAGGAGCCCACCCTGCCTCACCACCAACCTAGCATTGCCTGCATTTGGCTGGGGGCCAGCTCCAGCTCAAAACTTGCAGTAGCTCAGCAGTATTCCGACTAATGCATGCTGACTCTCACCTTCTGTGGCAATACAGCCTTTGGATGGCGCTGCCTTACACCTGGCTAACTCAGTGCAAAAACTTTTCTTTGTTTGCCCTCCAACCCTGTCACCCTACTTGGGGCATCACCATAAATACAAAACACATTTTCACAGAGTGAAGTAATTGATAAAGTATCTTATAGAAGGACACAGAAGAAATCTCAACATTAGTAGAACAAGACCAGATTTTCTCCAAGTAATCAGTGGGTGCCCTCCCTCCATCATGAGCAGCTGGGAGATGTCCTGTTTGGTTCAGGTGCAGGCAGGCCCCCAGCCTGCTGGTACCTGGAGACTGAAAGGATGAGACCTTGTCCCCTCTCCCCTACACCCCTGCCTGCCCTGTGCTAAGCTTTCCACAAACCACACGTGAGACTTGGAGTAACAACTGTGGAGAAGGATACCTTATCTCATGGCTTCTTCTGCTGCCTTTCAGACAGTTAGTTCGTTATACTGACATGTCTGTTTTCTAATTGCAGTGCTTTGCAAACTGAGGCCTCCATGACCATGCTGTGCCCACAGAGACCCCTGAGACACTATAAGCTCCTGTTTCCACCCTACTGTGAGCCACCTACATATGTCTGCATGCATGCACATTCCCGTTAACAGGAAGGTTGGTTTTGCCCTCCAGTAATGCTTCCACTGCTTTGCTATCTCTGCAGGATCCTGCTTGCTTGCTTGGCTGCTCTGTTAACTGGGCATTACCACTGGGCAATGGCAGCAAGATGGCTTACTAACACTACTTGAAACTTGGCAAATTTAGGAACAGTAATTAAAAATATTGCAGTAAAAAGAAATGAGTGGAGGGCCTAGAGAGCAGAACATCAAATTAATACTTTAGACCAATCTTCCCGGGGGTACAACCGCAGCGGTTTTCATGAGCTTCCTCTCGGAGCTGACAGGACCTCAAGACAGCTCATACTACTTTTCTCCCCATCCCTTGGTTTGGCAAACTTGTACACATGGATGTAAGCATCCTGCAAACACTGTCCAGCCTTAACCTCAAGGCATGGGTGCGTTATAGCATGAGCAGATTAAAAACTAGTTCCAGGAAAACATGACAGGGGGAACTGGACGGACCCTGCCATGTTCAGGTTGCAAGTACAGAGAGCTGGGCGTTTCTCCCTGTTGGCACGTGGAATTGTCTTTGGGGTTTTTTGTCACTGTGCTCACAAGTCCTCTCAATGTGCCTGAATACACCTGTTATCTAGGATCACACAAACATGAACAGTGCAAATATAAAAAACCACTAGCTAGTGAGAGGTCCCAAACTGCCTCTCCCTACCTCAACCAATCACAAGCACTCCCTGCCTGATGACCTCACATCCTTTACCATAATATCACTTTTTAAAAGACATTCTGTAAGAGAATACTTCTCCCATGATGTTACTTGAGTCACCCTATGATGCGGTGCAGGATCAGCATGCAGAAGGGGACAAGAAGCTTTGCACCCACTGGTGTGTCACTGCTGAGCCACTGCCTGCCCACCCAGACATGACACAAACCCAGCTGCCTGAAGGTCAATGCAAATGAACTACCTCCCTGCTCTAAACCATCGCACAAAACCTTCTCTTTCTCACTTACCCTTTCTCCCTTTTGCCCATCTGCCTGAACTTGACCCAGAGCAGCTGTGGCACCCCGGTAACCTCCCAAAGCTCCCCACAAACAGCAGAGCTGCTCAGCTCTTGAATACCTGCTGGAAAAACTGCAGGGCCCTGTGATTTTACCATGGATGCAGCATGTAGCATCCCATGCACACTGACTGTCTCTGGGAGTCAGTGCCGGAGGCTCTGAAGGCTCCACTAATCACAGCAAAACCTGCAGAGCCCTCACAAAACTAAAGATCACACAATCCTTCATGTCCTTGCGGTGCTTTCAAAGTCCAAGGTACAAGTGAATAATCTTAGATCCCTGTTAGATAACAAGAAGAGAGGAGTGTGAGCAGCAGGATGAATTTGGCAAGGTGCACCAGCTACACAAACACTACAGTGCTGGGGGCCAAGCAGTACGAACACCGCTGTCCCTGGGCAGAGGAGCTGAGTGCTTTTCACATTCATTTTTCCTGTTATAAAACATTGCTTTCATGGTCCAACTGAAACACCTGCAGAAACTATTGGTGTAATGGCACCTAGTGAAAGCATGGGTGTCAAAATCTGGTTGATCGCAGTTACTGTAGCGTATTATTGCCCATTCAGCTGCAGCTTCTGATTCCACTGCCATAAATCTCTATATGACTGAACAGTTTTGGTTTTCAGCTGATGGGGGAAGTTTAAAACTCAACAAGAAATAATGTTCTCACTGAAATTTAAGCAAAGTGCTTTCTGTTGTGGGGTGTTTTTGTCTTTTTGGGGGGAGGAGTCATTTTAGGGCTTTTTGTTAGGGGGGGTGGGTTTTGTTGTTGTTGCTTTGGTTTGGTTTTGTTTAATGAAACATTTTATTATCACTTTTCTGGGATTTCAATTAGGCTGTGTTTTCCTGACACTACACCTTTCTGCTTTGAGGTCAGGGTGGATTTGGGGCATACACATGTTTAATTCAAAGAAATCCTGCTTTTCAGGAATGTAAAACTTGACTTTATTTGCAGTCAAGTGGCAATTCCTCTGTATAGGTCTGTTATTGTAGAGTTTGTCTGTGTAAACAGGAATTTACTGCCTGTATTAGAAAAGAAGGACATAACTTAAAAAATGGATCTCCAAATAACTACAGACTCAAATCACTAATTACCCAGATCAGCCACAGTGGCTCCACTGTTCTAGGCAGAGGGATGCAGGAAGATGGACTAAGGGAAGATCTGAGCAGCCTTTTATTTCTCTGTTTTCATGTGTCTGGGATAGATACAGTCATTTATGTTGGGGGAAGGAGACACCACGTAGTTGTCAGAATACTTTTCTTGCTAAGCCAAGCAGATATGATTCTCCTTACATAAAAGTATCAGCCAGAATAGTAGCAGCTAGAATTGTGTCATTTTAAAGATTTGGTTCTCCTGGATACAATACCTTCGAGCACAAGTGAAAACTCCCAGTGTCCCCCCAGCTCCTGCTAACACTGAGAATGCTACAAGCACAGCAAAGAGCAGGTCACTACTGACACATCTGATACCATGCTGGGAAACAGTGACAGCCAGCGGGACAAAGCCCAGTGCTTCCTCTGAGAGCCACCATCATAAGCCAAATTAATTTCATTAAGCATTGCAGCATACATTCCAGCAGAAGTGCCTCTAATCACCCTTCGCATTGCTAAAATGCCACTGTGGCCCTGGACTAGAAAAGGAGCTCTTAGGAGGGATACAGCACTCTGGGACAAATAAGACCCAGTAGCTGATTTCTATCCGGTCCTCACAAAGGACCATATGCTGGATAAACAGATTATTTCAGTCATGTGTTGAGATCTGTGTGAGAAGATCAGGACTCCTGAACACAGAAGCGAGGATTTCAATTATGTGAATATTCCCATAGGTTTCTGAGCATCTCTCCTGGCCATGTACTACACTTTCACTTTTCAAAGACATCCCAGTGCTGTATTCGCTTACTTTCTCTTGGAGAGTTTCGTTACCAGATGAAACATGGTTTGTATAAGACTTCAATGTTATATATTTTCAATTCTTAGAGCTATAGGCTGAACGCAGAGAGGGGAGTGTCACAGCCTCAAAATGACTCATTTCCAAATACAAAACCTAGTTAATTTTAAGAATGAAATGCTGTGCTGTAGAATGTGTTGTGCATACTCTATTACAAGCACCATATAAAAATAAATATGTAACAACCTAAGAGCTATTCAAAGGCAGACTTGATTAATCTTTATTAATAAGCACATTTCACACCTTCCAAATAACGTTTTATACCTGTATATCTGTTGGGTTTAATTCAGTGTTAGTCCTATAAGGCATCTTATTATATTGCACAAAATTAAAAATTTGCATCTGGCGATGTCTTTCATTTAATGACCTCCTGATTAAGAAATCAGAAAGTTCACACTGAAACTGTACGCTCAGATTTCATACACTACACGGCAACTGTATGAATAGATGCACAAATGTTACATAACAGCATATAAAACATGCAGTTATAAATTCAGATTTGTAAAACTAATTGCACAGCTGTTAATGGTCTTTGAATATAAGACATTTCCTCATATACTGCAACTGCTAAACATGCTGATGAGACAAAAAAAATCCCTTGTCCTCAGAAATTTTAACCCCGTATGCTAATATATGCTACTGCTATCTCAAATCTCTCTTCTTTTTTTTTTTTCTTAAGTCCTCCACTCATTTTAAGGGTGCAGGAGAGATACTGATGAGTAGAATATACTTATTTAGTATTACAAGAATTAATTGTGCAGTGCCCTTTCCTAAGATGATTCCATCTCCACCACCTCACTCTGCAGAGGGAACAGTCAGGACTCACCTGCTTTCAAGGAGACTGTCTGTTTTGGCTGATGCAAACAGCTTAGGCATTGCATTAAGGATATAACTGTATCGCAAAGAATTAACTCTGTGGCTGCCTTCAATTTCCTTCTCTATAAACTGTGATGAGCAATGGGCAGTAAGCCCAGACCCCACGTTAAGAAGAATGGAACAAGTTATAGACCATATGGAGAGAAATAAACTGCCACTTCATACACAGGATATCTATAATGCTTTTTTGCTTGAGTCAGCTAATTGCACATCCGCAAATCAGCACATTTATAACAAATGGAGCTTATGATATCATGGGAAATTTATTTAAAATGATCAAAGTTTGGCAGAAAATTTCCCCTGAAAGTATGAAAGTACTTAAGAGTCCTGAGTGCACGGGACATTTTACAGTCCTTATTAAACAAAGATTTCCATGTTGTTTCCTGTCTGCCAGTGGTGCAAAAGACCCTGTCTTCAAAGCCTCCACATCAGCAATCTCACTGCAGCCACCAGCACAGGCATCTTCCTGCTGCAGGCAGAAGGCACCTCCATGCTGACAGAACCAGCCACAGCACCCACACCTGCTCCAGCAGTGAAGTCCCTGCTCCCATCAGCAGCCTCAGACAAGGCTTAGCATCTCCTGTTGTTTCCAGAAGCTGAGAATTTAAAAGCATAGACCACCAAACTCTATTCTATACTGCAGATTTTAGGAGGTGTACTTAGCTTTTCCACTTTTTTAATGTTAAAGCAAATCAATGACCATGATCTCAAGAGCCACTAGAAATGGTCTAAGTGTCAATGTAAACTCACTTGGTCTATCAGCTGAAAGACATTCTAATATTTATGTCACCAAGCATATGCTATCCCCTAACATTGTTCCACAGCAGATGTGTTTTTACTTTCAGCTTGCATTTTTCCTTAGACTTTAGTAAACAGATTATCATAAGTGGTTTCAGCAGCTGTAGGCATTGGGCATTTGAACTGCATACATTATTTTTTGTATCTCCTAATTTATGGGGAGGTCATATAAATTTCCGGGGCTTTAATCTGAAACAAGAAATACCAAACTTAACAGAGTCTCAAAGAAAGATTAGGAGCTTCTTGCTCAAAACTAGCACTTGCTCATTTTTAGTGCTAACCTTTTGTTACTAAATGCTACCCACCACTAAGTAACGTCATTCGGACATCATGTTTTGCTGAGCACATGAGATCTGCTCATCGTGAGACACATGTATAGCATGTTGTGGGCACCATAACCCAGCAGAAGAGCCTTTATCACAAGCCTTTTAGAGGCACATGTATGGGTGAGGTACAGCCTAGCAGGTGCAGAGATAAGGAAAGGATTTCTGACATAAGGGATGCTGGAGTGAAGGCATGTAAGAACAGCCTAAGAGATTGGAGAGGAAGAAGCTGACAAAAATAGAATTATCAGAAATGACATTGATGTGTATTTCTATTCCTCGCAGGTCTCTAGAACTACGCCTGCCTGATGTTCAGGTTGCCAGACTGAGAACATTTGAAATGTTTGGGAAAGCGCTTTTCAAGACAGCAGGCACTGGCAAGCACTTTTCAAGACACCATCCCTTAAAAGTCAAGGCCCAAAGCACAACAGTAAAGTGAAGGCCATACTGAGCACAGTGGCTGCAAAAGCTGGTGAGCTCTACTGTTGAGTGAAGAAAGACATGAAGACATGCTAGGATGGCCTTTGTTGACATTAGAAAAGGACTAGAAACTAGGTTAATGCCATGATGAAGAATGCCTAGCCTTGTTTTTACACTTGTTTCTGATATTTGTGCTTCTCAGAATAGGCCAGGTTGGAAACTATAGTTGGCATGTGGACACATGGAAACTTCAACTTGCAGAAGGACCCCTGAAGGAAGAGTGGGTGTGGTCATGTCAAGTCACCACATCGCTCACTACCGTGTAACTCACTGTGGAGTGGGCAGAGAAGCTTTTTCCTGTAACAACAGAAGAGCATCCACATTCCTTCCAGAGGTACAGCCCTCTTCAAGGTGGGCATAAACCAGCACTGAATGTAAATAAACTGTACTCAAAAGTAAGTTTAATAACGGGCTGTAATCAGTGGGGGGCTTTTCCCTCTAAATTTCAGAAGAAGAGTAATTTTCATATTGTTTTAGTAAAAATAAACACAAGGAGAGCTAGTGAATAGACACGTACAGTAAGCAAATCCTTTGTCCAAAACTATGGACAGTACTTAACAAAACAAAAATTATCCTGGCTGCCCCTTCCTTTCCCCCTCCTTCCATTATTTCTTGGCAAAGGTTTGTCCCCATTGCCTGGCAGATAAAAATATTTGATGCGTGCCAAAATTGAAACAGGATCCCTGAGCACATTAGTGCACCAGCCTTGTTTGCGTGCAATGTTTGGGATTTTGCAAGATGACTCTGTATTTTTCTAAATCAAAGCTGCACGCTGTTTGCAATGCGCAAGACACCAAAGAGGAAAGACTATTTTGAACAATGGCAGAAGTATTCTTACTTTCCCATAATTTGTACACTTTTTCTCCTAGCAACCTTCCTTACCTCTTCTAAAATGATGTCCTTGACTTGGATATACCCACTGTGACATTGCCATCACGCAGAGATGATGCATCATACAGCACCACTTCTCAGGAGTTACTGAATGCCCATCTACACAACACGTGCATGTTGGTAGCAAGCAGCTGGTCAACCAGACCCCATGCCACCTTCATCTTGGAAAGGGCTCCAATTTCAATCAATGTCCTCTCCATCCACTTGCTGATTCTCACAAACCAGTGACTTTCATTCCTCTGTCAAACTGTGCTGAAATTTCTGAGTCTGTTGGTCAGCTACAGGGAAGGTGGTAAAGGAAAAGGATGGAGCAGACAGAAGGGTAAAGCATCTGATAAGTCTTACTTCCTTAAGAAGGCAAACTGAAGAGAAGTTGGTAATGAGGACATCCCAAAGAATCACTGCTCACCTCCACCAGTGCCCTCACCAGCTCCTCCTCTGCAGTTAGTGACCACCAAAGTCTCTGCAATGGCACACAACATCTCTTTTAAAATCAACTCGTGGCTATTGCCAAATGCAGTATCATTTCACTGCTGATGTTTATTTGTAATAGTATCCAAAACAAAACTTCTACTAAAAGCACTTCAGGCAGTAAATTTAGGCACTTTGGCTACACATAGCCTGTTGCCAATTTCATTAAATCTTTTCAAAACAATCCCCTGTAACGACAAAACCTGAAAGTGCAGACAGGCTGGAAAGCAATCATAAAGAATGCATCAGGATCAGCATGAAGAAGGAACATCAGCAGTCCCACAGGCCATGTCACAAGTTTTGGAGTTGCCATGAAATTACTCATGTCCATGACATAGAGACAACATTCCTGTGGTTTGTAGCACTTTTGACAAATCAGAGTTGACAAAGATTCTTCCACAGTTCTTGCAGCTGAGCTAAAACGTCACTGGAACAATGGTCTCTCAACTTTTTTGACTGCACCCCCCATCAGTATAAAAACTTTATGCACCCCAGTGTATATTTAATTATAAAGTATATACGTGTACCTCCGAAGTTCAAAAACATTCTTCTTATACCCCAGTGGATTGTCTCATGCACACCTTACTTTGAAGATCATTGCATGAGAAGGTGACAAATAATATAGACCCTTCTCTGAGCCCCAAAAGGAAGCAGGTCTAGTGAAATGTCAAAATTTTGTGAAGCAGTATCCTTTATTTCTCCTGAGCCACAGTGTCCATCAGAGAGAAATGTATCATGACTGGAAAACTGCTGAGGAAAAAAAATACCAAAATCTAAGGCAAAGCAATTTTCAGTAAAATTTCCAAAAATGTATATGAGAAATTTCAAGTCCTCTGTCAACCTGGAAAGCTATAATAATTTAAAAGAAGGGCGATGGAATGAGTTTTCCTCAAGTTTATGTTGATTAAGATGAATAAAGAACCAAATCACCTTTGAACAACTATGGTAAATAGAAGACTCCATTATTCTGTGTTGCTTAGCTGTAAAAAAAGACCATATAAATTCCTTTGACTTCAAATCACACTTGGTAAGTAGTAGCAAACACAGCTACAGCTCCTAAGGGTCAAATTTCTTTATAGTTCCTATATTGCTTATCTTGTCCTCTCCTTCATATTGTGAATTGCATACTTTTTCCATCATCCCTAAGGGTCTCTAAGAAGCAGCAACAAACCACATGCCATACTCTTCACTTGGACAGCATTAAGGCAGCCCAGCCTGTACAATAACGCTGGTAGCCACAGCCAGGTGGGATCAAAAGGCAAATTCCTCTTTCAGGTGCAGCAGCCACTATTTCTCAACCCCAACAAGAATGTGGAAATCAGCTTCCACAGTTGTATTATGATTAAATTATTAAAAAAAAAACCAAACCAAAAAGCCCCAAAAAACCCATAAAACTTTTGAAAGTTTTAATAAATTGCCATAACCTCCAACCTCTTCCCCTACATCCATGCTAGCTTCTCTCTACACCCTGAAGGGCTTAACAAAATCAAAATTGATGCAGAAACCTTCTGTGAGTTCACAGCAGGATCTCTCACAGTGAACTTTATAATTGGTGTGTTATCAGCTGAGCAACGTTACAGCGTTATTTGGTCTGCTGAAACCAACTCCCCAAAGTGCAAACAGAATACAAATCAGGCAAAGCTCTGAATTGTTTCTCGGGCTGCACGCACAGTTTAGGCAGTACAGCTTAATGGATAAACCGTGACCTCTGAGACCCCTATTCAAATCCTGCTTGTGTTCCCGTGAGGAGCGCTGGAACTGGGTTAGGGAGCATTAGTTTCAAAGAACCATTTTCCTAAGCACTGTCTGCATTTTTTGCCATGAGCCTTTTCTCTTAAATATTTCTGCCTTCCTTGCCTGTCTCATCTCTTTCTGCTTAGGCTGACTGGCTTCTAACATCCAGACAATGGTCCTTATTTACTTAATAATACAACCACAGCTGGAACTCAGACCGTGGATTTGGGGAACACTCCTCTGAAATACGTGATGTGTGAAAACAAAACTTCCCTGCCTCACTCTGAGCGTTAGGGTAGCCTGCACAGGGAATGGTTTCCAGCTTGGTGTTACGTAGCTAGCGAGTCTTTTGTCATTTGTCTGATATTCCATCCCTCCCCCATATCTTTTCTGGATAGTGGCGTATTGCTCCTTAAGACTCCTCCTGCCTGCCCCAGAACAAGAGAAAAGAGAAAATAGAATAAGCAACAGCTATTAATTGGTGTGCCATATGCCTCATCGCTTGCAGTCTCTCACTTCCACTGCCACTTGGATTTAGGTTCACACCATTTTAAAAATGAGAATAAGAATAAAACTTGCTGATGTACAAGGTTTTCTCTGTCTTGGTTTCTGTGCAGGCTCTTTGGTATGTGACATACAAAAGTATCATGCACTGTTGCTGGGTGAACTAAAAACCTCTCAAGATAAGCTTACGGTTCAGCAAAGAAAGGGTTTTGTTACGAATTCCATTGTATTCTACCAGTATCCCTTCAAGACAGGTTTTGGGCATCAGTCTCTCAAACTTAGCATCACCCTGGGGCGATCTCAGTCAGGTGCCAAGAACACTCATGCTTCAGGTGCATCTGTGCTACACAAGACGCTACACAAGGTGCAACCCCTTTGCACCAGGCAGCAGGAGCCACAGGCAGCGCTGAGCCACAGAGCTCCTCACAGGCAGGCTGGGATCGCTGTGGTACCTGCTGTGCTGCAACAACACTCGCATCACCAAAGAGGGGATGCAGACCATGGTTTTATCAGAAGGAATTAACAGTGACCTCCTGATTTCATTAGATTTGTAAACTTAAAAAAGAAAAAAATTATTGTGATGGGAACCCTTGGAGGTCCCTGGGAAGTGAGTAAGCTCTGCTGGGATGGGAGATCTCTGAAACCAAGGCAGAGTCGCTCTGTATGAGCCACAGCACTGAAGAGCCAGGAAGCACAGCACTGGCTGAACAGTAGGACAAAATGAGAGGGGCTTTCTAGATATTGCCTTTCAGGTTTTCATCTGTCCATTTTATAAAAATTCACAGTTGTATCATCCACTTAGATGTTACAAAGAAGTCTTTTTATATAACCCAGCTTGAGTTAAGGGTACTGTCGAGATACCAGACTACTGTCATGGTGTTCCTCAAGCAAAAGCGCATGTCTGTTTATGACTGTGGTGCTGTAATGAGCACCCAGCACATTATAACAGAGCAATGCAGTGTGCAATGATGTGTGCCTTCAGAGACATGCTCGGAGCAGTGTGAGAGCCAACACTGCAGGACGAGGGAAAGAAATGCCTCCTTCCAAGCAGGGATCACCAGCAAATAACCAGGGTAGAGCTGATGGGGTAACATGTTAGCTTCAGTGTGATCTGTGGAGATTCTTGTTTCTAAAGTAGCAGAGCTCCACAGCTCATCCTAAAGGTACTGGCCAGCGATCCATGACCCTCTCCGTGTCTCCATTCAGGGGTGAAAAGGGCATCACTTGACCAAGAGCCACAATAGGGCCCAGACCATACTTGTACTGAGCCAGTATGAGCCCAACTATTTATGCAGATTGAGAAACTGGTTATATTAATGCATGATGTCCATGTAAGACTTGTTTTACACACAACAACCAAAATTATTTCATCCTTTTCAGTATTTTGGTGCACATATAAGGGCATTCTTATTCTGGGGAAAAAAAAAAAAAAAGAAGAAAGGAAATAGTATTCCTTAGTCCTTCAACTTATATTCAACAAGAAGTCAAAAACCTGACTGAATGATGTCAATTGATACGTCTGTCCTGCAGCAACAAAAACAAATTAAACCAAATTCAGTTATTTCAGTTCTTCAGTTCTGTTAGGTAATGATAGGAAAGGGGTGATGGGTTTAAACTAAAAGAGGGCAGATTTAGATTAGATCTAAGTAAGAAATTCTTCCCTGTGAGGGTGGCAAGGCCCTGGCACAGGCTGCCCAGAGAAGCTATGGCTGCCCCTTGCCTGGCAGTGTTCAAGGCCAGGTTGGATGGGGCTTTGGGCAACCTTGGCTAGCGGAAAGTGTCTCTGCCCATGGCAGGAGGTTCAGCTGGATGGGCTTTGAAGTCCCTTCCAACCCAAACCAGTCTGTGTTCTATGATTTGTTTTTTAGTGGCAAGACTGGGATTTCTAAAGATACCTCAGGTAGTTAGGTACCCCTCTGAAATCCAAAAGATACTTGACACCTGGTATCCTTTGTTTGAGCTTTTTGATAGGAGCAGTGTTTATTTTGGAAGTGTGTTGGATGGTTTAATTCCAGCCTACTGAAGTGCAGCCTCCAGGTCACAGATCTGCAGCGGCTAATTTGGCAGAAGCTGCACTGTCTCTTCAGAGAAGGGCAACATAAATCTGCAAATGCAGCTTCTATCTGAGGGAATAAACAGCTTTAATTTTCTCTTGAATGACAGTCACTGAGCAAATGTAAAAAAACCAAACAAAACACAGACACCCCACAGTAGTACAGTACAGATCCTCCAAAACGCGGCAGCCCCAGACAAGCAGGAGCTGCTCACCAGTGCCAGTGCTTTGCCTATGGCCCAGGACAGGTTAGAGAAGGCATGCTGGATTACTGTCCTTCATGCTCTCTGAGTACTTAAGGTTTGCCTGAGGGCACAAGCCCTCCTGTAAGGAGATACGTGCACCCACCCTGTCTGCATGGGGGCACTGTCATTGCAGGGAAGGGGAAACAGGCAGGAGAAAGGAAGCACAAGTGGTTGTGACAAACACTACCAAGAACAGGAAACAGAGAAACCAGACCCAAGCCATCCATCTGTCCTAGGCACTGTTCTTCAGCGTGTTTTCTTTGAGCAAAGGTGGTTGTGACCTCCTGTCTCCTTCCAGAGAAACAACTAGTGTACAGAGTAGCTCATAGCTGTGTTAGCTCATTTGACTATTACTCTAAGGAAAATTCCTGCAGTTCTGTAAGCTGAGCACTTCCACCGAGACTCACCAACTGCCTAGCTGCCAAAACCCAAGATCGTGGAAAGAAATAATACATTTTTTAATATGTTTAAAAATTATTGAAACATTGAAAAATGCTAAAAAGCCATGTCTAGTTTAAAATATTTTTCAAACTATTTCCATAATGCTACAGGAAATTTCAGTGCGTAGCGCACTGGAAGAGAAGCAATCAAAGACATTGTCAGAAAAACAAATGGGATAAACTGTAAACAGCAATCACATCTTTCAGATATGCAACCAATGGATTCTTGGTCTTCAATGGAAGATTTATTATTATGGAAAAGATGCTAAATTCTACTTAAAAACAAATCAGAAATGGCAAAACCAAACTGGTGCCTCCAGTTGAGTACCAAAATGAGGATGATCATGGCAGTTTTGCGTTGCATCAGGGAACAGAAAACGGCACTACATTTCTCAACCTTAGTAAGCTTTCACAGCTTATAGTAATATTATTGTTTAAACTGTCTCTGGGAACATATATTTCTTGTGTTTGAACGAAACCAAATCAATGCACCCCCCTGATGCAGGTCAGACCTGCAGCGAGCTGGCACTGCTGGGGAAGGTTTGCTTTGCAGCTCAGGCAGAGGGCTGAACGGATCGAGGGAGAATCTCTTCTATGTATTTCCCTTCCTGCAGTCATCAAAAATGCCATACTCTGAAAAACAGCATTTGTGGGTCGTCATGGGATAAAGCAAACCTTAAAAAAATAAATCAAGCTTAACAAAGGGTCTTCTCCTTAACATGGCTAATGGCTCAGGTTCCTCTACAAAGACGCTGTTTGACCTACTGCTCTAATTAGAGGAGTAGTGATGTTGACATTTGTGTTGCATAAAGTAGACATGTTAATAGCCAGAGGGAAAGCTGTCAGTGTCTCTAAAGATCACAGCATTCATGGCAATGCACAATGCAGCCTTTAAATATTCAAATAATCAATTCAATGCTTAACCTCTTTTACTGGTAACTCCAAATCAGAAAAAAAAACCCAAAACCCCAACCAAAAACCAACTCCAACTTCAGTTAATGCTGAATGATTAAGAGGCAATACATGAATCGGTTTTGTTCTGCCAAGTATCCTATTTCCTTCCAGATTGTATGTAATCCAGTTTTGCCATGAAGAAACACAAGCAACTTATACTGTCTGGGCTTTTTACTTGATATTAAAATAATAACCACAGAAACTGTGGTTCAGGCGTTCGTATGTGTCAAGTTCACTGCAGCACGAAAAGACATACCTCTTCTCATTTATAAATACCTGAAGTGAGTTTTAATTTAACTCTGATCTATTGCATCATATTCCCTTGACATGAGCCGTACCACTGCTACAAACAGGCACTTCACGTTTTAAGATCAAAATCCCTGCAGTAAATCCTCTCTGTGCAGTGCCCAAGTACCCTACAATGATGGAGAGTCCTTAATACTGCAGCTCAATTAGCTCCAACCCCCACTTGGATTTTTTCCCCAACATGTGATGTTCTCAAGTCCACTTTTACTCAAGGTGAAGCTGAACATCAGACTGACAGGAAGTTTTGTACTGCAGTCCAAGATCAAAGCTCTCCATTCCCACCTCCTGTATCCCAAGGAAAGAAGTCTTCTACAGGCACAGAGGCCCAGCATCACTCATCACATCTCACAACATGCTGCTAGCTTAATCCAACCCATCTTGGAGACTGTTTTGTAATTAATTTCTGTAAGTGGATAATGTAACTCTTATTTATCTCTCTGTTCACTCCAGCCTCCAAAATCACTGCAATGCAATGGGTACTCTCAATGACTTCTGAAGGAAACAATTTAACCTGGTACGCGCTATGCCGTCCAAAAAATATATAAAAAGACCTTTATAATGGTATCTGCTTTACTTCTACATAGCTTGCACCAAATGCTCCCATTCCTTTGTTAATGCTTTTATTTTTCCCCAGCTTTTAAATACTGTTCCACTTTCCTTTGCATGGCATCCCATGTGGCCGGCATTGCTCTGAGAAGACTTCTCAAGGGAAGGAACACAAAGATCATCTGCCATCCACATACAGCTCCAAGCACAGCACACAGACATGTACATATGAGGGGTAACAAGACGACGTTGAAGCACATTATGATGAAGCGGTCTGTGAGCCTGCAGTCATGCTTGCAGGGCGGATTATGAGGAGACAGCCCCCTGTGAATGGCAGCAAAGGTTTGGGTTGCTTCGGGACAGTAAAATCTGTACCTTGTTGATAATCAAGAAAAATCAAGCTTGAAATGACACTTGTGTATAAAGAGGATACAGAACCAGGACCACATCACACCATACATCACAGCAGGGGAGGGAAAGTTAAGTTCATGTCATTCACTCTTCGCTGCACAAGTGCTGTTATTACCTATTGATCTCCACAGTAATTGTACGTAGCCACAGAAAGCCATTTCCACCACTGGGACAGTGCTTTCCAGAAACAGTTTTGCTGTTTACAATACCTTGGGGAAAAAGACAGAGGAATGAAGAGGAAGGCAGGAGGTTCTTCTCCCTCAAATTCATTTTATACTGACAGAAACCCATCGATCTTGTAGAAGGTTTGTTGGGTTTTTTCTCATTTGCAAGGACAATCCCTTCCATTCCCTGTTCCAAAAATCAGACTGCTTAAGCATAAAGTGGGACACAAAAGGCAGATGCAACAACAACCAGAGGAAAGGGTAGACATACACAAGACACAAGGCCACAGTCAATGGTTTACAGTTAGTACTGATTAGGTGAGAGAATGGAACTGAGGTGGGTGATGTGGCAGGTACATCGGCATGGAAGGGGAGATGCTGCCCCCTGTAAGAAGTGACCCCAGAACGATAAATTCAGAAATACAAAGCTCCTGTTGCTGTCCATTGAGTCACTTAAATGCTTGCAAAGTTGCCTGAAGAACAGATCTGGGAGTGTGTCTTTGGGAAAGGGGCCAAAATGCAATGACCACTCTGGTACCAACACAGAGAAGACTTGGCTGGAAAAGAGAAGACTTGGGTGGAAGACTGTAGGTGAGCATTGCAAGAGAGAAACTAAGGATGGTGTGAACACCTTCCCTGAGCCTTTCCAGGGAGCAGCCTGCAGAAGGACATAATCAGCCCTTGTAACATTATCACGCATGGTTCAGTTAGGACATTTAGACATTCAAAGTCCCACATGCCACCAGTCAGGTTTGTCACAGCACAGAAGATGACTCTTCCAGCACATCTTTCTTCTTTCAGGAGAAAAGCAGCTTTGCCACATTGGACTCAGAGCTAGCAAAGGAATAAGCTATATTTATCCTAGAACATTTGCAGCTCCTGATGGATCTAGAACATACTGTAGTAAAAAGCAATAAATGCTACTTTCCAGCATTGCTGTTAGCACTTGCACAAGCCAAGTGTTATAAAACAGCATCTGACATGGTGCTTTACATGATCCCTGCAGGGACAAACCACCACCTGGAAGAAAATGAGGAGGAATCAGGCCCTCTATTAACAGGAGGCCCAAAAGATCAATACCACAGTGAGAAAGTTTTGCAAAATCATTGTGAAAATTTGTGCTCTGTTTTCTTTTTTATCTGTTTAGCACATCATTGGCACGCACTTTCCAGGCATTAGTATAAAGCCATTTATTTCTCCAGACAATGGAGGGAGCAGTAGGTTCCTCAAGAGCCAGTATTGCTCCTGCTTTTAAGCTTGGCTAAATGCATCCATTGCAGACTGTGGCAGCTGGCAGGCTCAGTCACAGAGCCTGCTGTGAATTACTGTTAACAAACACATTTGGTTTTATTAAGCCTTTCTTCTTCCTCCAAGTGTTACAGTCACGGGTTCTGGAGTAATCACAGGCACTGTTTAGAAGCATCCCGGGAATGAGTGCTGGAAAAGCCTTTGCAAGGGCTGAGTGTAGGGGTTTACTGGCTGCACCAAAGATGTACCTGCAGTCTACGGGGTCCAATGCCTCATGGAGGGACCAGCCTCAACTCCAAAGTCCCCAGGGGCTTCATCCAGGGTGTCCCCTTCCCTGTCAGGTTCCCCACCCTTTCTCTCTACCCTGGCAATAGGTCTTCCTTGAGCAGAAATGCACGTTATAGTTCAGATTAGTGTCTCAGGACAGCAGCTCTCACTGTGTATGGTTTCAGACCAGATCAGTGATGAAGCAGGGACCACATATGAAGGGGAACCCTGCATCTGCAGCTGAGTGTGAGGAATGTGGGGCGATTCACAGGAAGAGACAAGTTTCAGGGTTTCAGATCCAAATTTTTGTCCTAAGAAGCTAGACAAGACCACAGTTTCCCCCTAAGACCAGTGTAGCCTTTGGGATTTCCATTGGGAAATCCGTGAGCAGTCTTAGCTTCCAATGTCCATAGGGGGGCTGTCCCCCTGGTGAAGAGGGCTGTGTAGGATGAAGGATGCTACAAGAAAGCCCACCAGGAAGCCAGTGCTTCAACACAACTACACACTCACAACCCATTGGTGGGATTCAGCATCTGCCTGAGCAGAACCACTAGCAAACAGGGCTGAGGAGAAGGGACCGGGGCTGCTGGGTGGGATGCAGGCTGAGAGTGACATGTCGGTCAAGTTTTCAAGAGGTGACCAAAGTCAGTCAATGAATTTTGCATATGCTGAGCCTGCCATGCCAAGAGGGATGTTGCTTCACAGCTGCTGAGGCTGTGAGCCTACTGCCTTGCAAATGGATCCGCTTCTCCCACTGTCCTGAAATTATAGGCTTGGCTCATATCATGTTTAATTAAGATTTGAAGCTTTCATTTGGTGGTTTTTCTTTTTTTAAAAAATACAATACCGAATAATAACACTTCTGATTAGCCAGCAAAAGAGATGACTGCTACTGGACTGAAAGCTACAATGCACCCATGAAGTCTCAAAAGGCACCAACGTGGGCACCAATCTAATGTAGTATAGGAAAACAGGTAATTGCATGCTCATATATTATGGAGTCAAGGCAAATTACTTGCTGATGATGTCCTTATAGCACTGATGCTAGAGCTGGAGGGACAGCTGCCAAATGGAAACCCTCTCAGTCTTGGGAACCAACAGACATTCCTATACCCAGGAATCACGCTGTGGATGCTCACAGGAGATGGAAATTAATGGCTGTAATCTCCACGAGGATAGTGCTGGCTGCAGTAAGGCATCCCAGCTACCCACCCTATGTGGCATGACCATCAATCCAATGTGTGTTATTAGCAGAATTCAAGGTTGCAGACCATTGCAGGAGAAAGAAGTAAAAATCCACAATGAGCAATTGCTGAGGGAAGCACAGGAAGAGTGGCAATTTTTGTCAGTTCACTGGATGAGCAGCTCTGAAGTTAATTAGAGGGACACATGTACACTGCTGTTCCTATAGCTACACCGCAGCATCAGTGCAGCTGCTTTTCACAATGCTGGGACACATAAAGGGAATGATAGTGGAGCTGATCTTTAGTGCGGCGTCAAAGGTATATTTTGTAGGCTGCATTTCCACTGAGAAAAGGTTCAGCTCAGTGCAAAGCTGGTTCTGTGAGATACTGACACTATGAAGAGTGATGGCTGGTGCTACACGGGGAGCGCTGCGTGCTGCATCCAGCTGCACAAGCCAGCGGAGCACACCCACATGCCTCGCGGTCCGCACTGCCGGCTCAGGGGATTTGTGGCCACCTTCGTCTCTCTGACTTTCTGGAACAGACAGAATCAGGGCAACTAACTTTTCACCATGTGCTGCAATGCTGCCAGCAGATTTTCTAGCATGTGCACAGCCACAGCAGCAGCCAGATTTTGTTTCCCCCTCTCCATATTTCTATGGATAAATGACCGAGCATATATCAAGATAAATCTATCTTGGGTGTAACCTCAGGAATGTCACTGTGGCAAGAACAAAAATTCTGTGGGCCACAGTACAGACAAAACTATGTCACTGGGGAAAATAATTTCAGATCTATTTCTCTCACAATTAATAGCCACTAATGTTTTTAGAGGAAAGAAACGTTGAAAATATTTTACTAAATGCAGGTTTAAGAGAAAACAGAGTATTGATTTTTAGAGAATAATTTTCAAATGCTTCTAATGACAAAACATTCTTCTGAAACATAGTTCACAAAGATAACCCCAGGCCAGAGTAGGTGGAGACAAATGTACTGATTTCATTGAAGCAGACGGAGTGTGCATCAGGTTGAAAGCTGGCCTTCCCATTTTCCTTCTTTGAGTCCATAACAGAATGTAACACAATAAGAAAGCATTTTTAAAAATAACCACGGTGGCTGATACAGCTGAAAGTACGTTCTGAAATGGGTCTCATGACGTCCAGAGTGCTAGAAAGTGTCACTTAGGATATAGCATGATTTACATAGACATCTCTATTAGAACATGAGTTACTTCTTAAGATATGTGCATCCTATAATGATTTACTGCAATTGTAAAAGCAGAAACAAACAGGAAGAAAGACACTTGCAGGCCCATAAGATGGCACACGGTTGTTTGCATTCTTTCATCTTGGTGTTGGTAGGCACTGCTGCAGTGCATTTCCATCACATGAGGATGTTTTGTCTTCTCCCCCAAGCCTAGCAGTAGTGGGACATTCTACTTCCAACAAATGGCCCTGAAAGTCTGCCTTTGCTTTTAAAAAAGGAACATGAAGGGACTAGAGAAGGCCACATTGGCTGGTCCTGAGCACCGCTTTGAAGTGAAAATCTGCCATCCAGTTCCATAGAGATGCTGTGGTTGACACACTCCCCCCGACTCCAGCCCTGACTCCTGCGGTGTAATCTCCTCCCAGAGCACTCCCACTGCCAGGGTTGGAGGATCCTTCTCTCCATGTCCAGAGCCAGGTGCAGTGTTAAACACTATACAATATTCTACTCCCAGATTTCACTGCAGATTTGTCAGCTTGCTAAGTTACAAAGGTTATTCAGTAGACATAACCACTTAGGAATAATTTGCTTATTCACAGCACATAATTTACATTTTCTGGAGTTTTTTAGCAAGGTTTTTCTAGGCATAGTAGATCTGATAACAAAACATGCAATACATATTGAAAAGACACCAGTTCTGGTTGGTTTCATTTTTGCAGCCTGAAAGGTGAATTTCAGGACAGGATGAAGCAGATGTGTAATTTTGTAACCCTTGTAGTTATCTCAAAGGAGTGAATAACCATCATTGAAATCTCATCACAAGCTCTCTCCAGCAAGAAAGACATCCCTTCTGCATTGGAGGCATTTCTGAGGATTTTGCAAAATACCTCCATCCATGCCTTTTCCATACCCATTTCTCCTCAGGGATCCTTTTGCCCATCTCAGACATTCATTTTGCAGCCACATCACACATCCACACCAAATCCAGTGTCTGAACCTGTACCTCATTCACTTTACTATCAACAGAAAGACTCCCCACTTCCCCAAACCAGGGTGCTGACAGTTTCCATCAAGCTATGTTTGTTTAAGTAGAAAACCACAGCAGCGTGGTATGATCGTGAGGTGTGCCTTAAACAGATGAAAGCTGCTGCTGTAGAGATTATGGGTAATTTTTACAAAGAAGAAAGTCAAACTTTACACAAACCTACCAAAAAAAAAAAAAAAGATCCTCCTGTGAGTCTCTCCATGTACACTGTCCTCTCTGCATGAACTCCACTGCCGCTATGCTTATAGGAAACCTCACCCCAAGGTTTACTGCTGCCTTGATTACTGTCAGAATGTCCCATGTTCCCAGTCAGCATAACTGCTACTACCAGGAACCTCTGGCTAAATGTGAAGCCTCTTCAAGTGCCCAATGAACTTCTGGAGCTTTTTCTTTGGAGCTGAGTGAGAGCAAACTACTTATGCCACACACAGCCTTGATATTTCAATTTTGTTTAAATTAAATTTGGACCATTGCTACAAAACCCCCATAGCATCTTCCAGAAACAGGTAAGGGGACAGAGAATCCTTCCCCCCTCCCGAAGGTACCACTGTCCATCAAACAGGGCTCCACTCTGTTTACATCTCTCAGGGACACAGTATGGGAGTGCGTTTAATTATTAGCCTGTTGGTTGGTGGGCTACAATCTTTACTTGGGAAGTGTAGGTAGAGAAGTATGGGAGCAAACTTTGGTAGTTCTTAGCATGTGGGTTTTACTGAGGAGTTTTTTTTTTTCTGTGTTTTATTGAGACCCTTCTGTCTCACTGTCAGCTCTGAGGTAAGCCTTCTTGCACAGAAGGCCCAAACTTTCCATTGCACAAAGACATCAGGCTACACCACCCAAGACTAAATGCAGTTATTTCCAGTTGGTGATGCCAGAAAACTCCCCCAAAGACACCATGCAGGTGAGTGGTGTAGCCAAAATCAGACCCAGGAGCTGCAGAGCACCAGGCCATGGCTCAGCTGCAGGCTGCAGCGCCCTTCCTCCTCCACTCATCCTTTCCAAACAAACCGCTATGCTCATAGGAAACCTCACCCCAACCTCTAGACAGCTATATGTGGCCAAAAGAGAAGGGAAAAGAGAAGTAACAGTAGTAAGAGGAGACAACTACAATCTCTAACTGTTCACCATCTGCACCTTGTGTTTCCTAATAAGATACCTCCATTTAAAAAAAACCCAACCAACCAAACACACACACCCCACCCCACCCCCCCCCCCCTAGTTCTGAAGATTAAACCCCAATCAAATCTGACAAATAAAATGTTACTCTGAAATTTGGATGTATTTCTTGGGGATTAATGACACTTGAAAGCAGAACAAATAACCACACTACAATAAACAACTGTAAGGAGAAAGGCTGAGTGAACTAGGGCTGTTCAGCCTGGAGAAAAGAAGACTGAGGGGGGACCTAATTAATGTTTATAAATATCTTAAGTATGGGATGCAGGGGGAATTGGCCAGCCCCTTTTCAGTGTCTGTGGAGACAGGACAAGGGGCAATGGCTGTAAACTGGAGCACAGGAAGTTCCGCACCAACATGCGGAAGCACTTTTACACAGTGAGGGTGACAGAGCCCTGGCACAGGTTGCCCAGGGAGGTGGTGGAGTCTCCCTTCTCTGGAGATATTCACGACTCATCTGGACGCCTATCTGTGCAATATGTGCTAGGGAGCTGCTTTGGCAGGGGGGTTGGACCTGATGATCTCTCGAGGTCCCTTCCAACCCCTACGATTCTGTGATTCTGTGAAATCAGCATTTAAAGGTGAATTATTTCCCTTACAGGAAACAGAAAAATTGAACTATTTTGAGTGAACCAAATCAAAACCATAATTTTTGGCTATAAAAATGCTTTTCTTTCAAATTAAACTAAAAATTAAGTGTTGTCTTCTAATTTGGAATACTCTAAGACCCTTCTAATAAAAGCAAAGGCTAATTTCACAAGGGGACTTAAAAGCTTGATTTCACAACCGCTGCAGAAGCTGCCCAGGGTCTGCACTGCAGAACTCCATCCTGGCCATCCCTCTTCCCTGGGAGTGAGAAATCCTTGCAGAGATACAGTGAGCTGGGGTCGTGCAGCATGGGGTGCTACCTCCCTCCCCCTGCCCAGGCTCCTGAGTACACATTCATCTCCACATGGCTCGCAGGTTCTTCTTCCCAAAGCAATAAGTACATGGGTTGATTTGTATCACTGATATTAATTATAATTTAAATCAGTAAGATTAATTAAAACATGGTTTTCTGCGCTATCTCCATTTTGGTTTGCTTTTGTGTTTTATAAAGCTGTTTTCCCAAGGGAAACTTCTATTGGTTAGAAGAAGCCTGGTGCTTTCTTAGATGATCAGGGGAAGACATTGTTCAGTACGTAAATGCAATAAGCAATTACACAGATTAAAGACACTGTTACTCAGCCTTTTAAGTTTTACATTAACTTAGGCAAAAGTGAATGATGTGCATTTTGCTTTTTTTTTTTATGGTTTTGATTTGCCACGCTGTGTAATGATAGATACTTGATTTTTAATTCACAGCAAAAATAAGCTTACGTAGCTCCTTCAGTGCTATCAAAAATTAACTTCAAAAATGCTACAAAACACAGATTAAATATCATATGCTGTCATGCTGAACTGAAAGACTCTAAGCGTGGTCTCCTCCACAGCTTCAGAGCTAGCAGATCGCCTCGATTACGTTTTTATTTATAATTAGAATGCCAGAAAAAAATAAAGCACCCCAAAAAACTTATTTCAAATCTTGAATTCACATTATTCAACCAGCGTGTGTGAACTAAGAGGAATGAACACAGCCCTCGCCACACGTCTGCAGGACAAGGCAGCAGAAACACAAACTACTTTCAGACTTCCACCTTTCTGTAAGCAGACATACTGTGTAACTTCCATACCCAGCACGTAGAACTGACTGAAGTATTCAGAAGTGAAATTAGATTTTAGCAAAAAACTTTCATCCAGCCAAGAAATGAGCTGTGGCACACACTGACAAGGGCTCTCAGACTAAAAAGCATAAAATACAGTTTATGTATTACTGTTTATATAATTGTGGCTTCTCAACAGTAAAACCCAACCCTTAAATCCTTGTACTAGGCTGAGTTCTTTTATTGATGAATTTCTGTATTACTTATTTTTCATAACAGCACTTTTGATAAATGCTTTCTTTCCTGTTTCAGCATATGGCCTATCTATTAATTTCTGTAATACACAAAGGTACTGATTTCCAACTTCCTTCATGATTTATCACCTGATGCTGCTTTTAATCAAGTATCAAGTAAAGAACCTTCTGCCCACCTCTGAAGCTGCTCAGCCACGCACTGTCATGTAGCTGCAGAAGTATCTCAACATCCATAGCAAGACATTGGTGCATCTCTCATATCTTCCACCTTTTCTGAACAGTGTTCAGAACAATGATCAGGTACTCAGGCAGAAAATAATCTAATAATGGCTTTCTCAGCCTACAATTCTTCCAACACCTGTTTTTCCTGCTGTGTTCCATATTTCAAAGCTCTTTTTTAATAAAAGATAGTGTTATGCTTTTTAAAGTCCTCTTTAACCAAGCCTGCTGAGTATGCCACAAATACTTCCACTAAGAGACACACAAGGATAAATATAAATAATTACAAACACACTATCCAAGATCAATTTCAATCCCCAGTTAACTCCGTTACCTTCTCTACTTGTTTCACATGTAACTGTCTTCTTTAACTGATCCTTTTTTTAATCCAATTAAAAAAACCCTGAGAATAAAGCAATTTTTATTAACTACACCACCACCAGACCACAGTACCCCATCTAAGCCTCCTCTGCTGGCTCACAAGACACACTTCTTGCAGCAATACACTGATGGACATGCAAGATGGTTCAGCTGCAACTGGCACCTGGAAGAGCTCTAGGCCATCCTTCATTAGGACTTCTAGAAGGAGTTTCACCACTGGAAGGCAAGTGCCCAGCTGGTGCAAGCAATCCAGAAGTGAGACCTGCCAAAGAGCTACTCCAGGGTCTTGTGCTGGTCAAGCTCTTCATAACATCACACATGCAGTCCAGCTTCACAGGGTCACTCCTGCAGTGCCATCTCAACACCTGTCCCACACACCCCACTGGCCCCAGCATTATTCTCATGTTCCACAGAAGTTCCCCCACCTCTTCCAGTTTTTCCACAGGCATTTTACCAAACCAAAGGCAGCATTTGCTTCCCAGGGTCTCTCATGGCAAGAGGGAAAACTGTTCTTGAGTTACTCCAGCTAACTGACTGGCATGTTTGTAGGTTTGCTCCCTGCATCATGGAGGGAAGAGAGACAAGATCAGGGGAAGGGAGATGAGGAAAGATGCACCAAGAGAGGGCAGGACACATTGCTGAGAGACAGAAAGAAGGGGACACTGCTTGTCAGAAAGCAAGCAAGTGGTTTGTTTTGGTTTTGTGTTAATCTAGTTGTCCTGGGTCAAATCCAGAGGAGTCTGGCCAACTTCCATTAATTAAGCAGCCAGCCCACTACATATTCCGCTTGGGGATTGTGGTTTCATTTCTAGAGGCCTAAAGACACCTGCTGGAGCTCTCTGCTGCCATGGCCAAACATTGCGTACAAGTAAAAATATGCTTTGTTTATTTAAATGAAACTTCTAACAGACTTTAGGGGCTTGTAGACCGATGTCAACAGCAGTGAATCTGTTTACCCAGACAACAGGTGCAATGAGAACAAGGGTACTTCCTTCCCTCAGCACGTACAGGGTGCTGGCAGCAGAAAGAAAGAGGAAAACCCACAGATTAAGACTGAGTAGGTCAGAAACATCGAGAAAGCAAAGAGGGAGAGATTTCAACCTCCCTTCCCCAACTCCTTGCTATCTCAGAGGCTGAGTTCCATATTCACTCTTGACCGTGAGATAAGATGATGCTCTTTGGCATTAAGACCTTGCTAAGAGGCACATTTTAGGAGAATTTCCAGTGCAGGACTCTCCTTCTGAACCACACCCCAGCATTCCTCCTGCTCCATGACCCTGCACTCCAGCTACACTGGACTGCTAGTCACAGACCAGCTGCAACTGTGGGATCCCAAGCTGCAAAGAGCCCCACAACACGGCTCTGTAGGCATGTGAGATGAGGCACAGCTGCAGGGAAGTGTGAAATGGGTGTCCAAAGCATGAGTCACACATTCCCCATGCAGGCTGAACACTGGGGAGACAGGCCAGTCTTGTTTCTTCTCTTTAACTACTGCATTCACTCACTGTTGTTTGGAGCTAGCTACCTCTTCCATCTTTAGACAGTAGACCTTGCTTTGGGGTAACCCATGCTGGCAGTCAGAGGATGTGTTTGGGAGAGAAGGAAAGAGCAAGAAGTCTCATATTGCAGAGAAGATTTTGAGAGTTTAGTTCATTCCTCCAACACGAGCATTTGGAGGGACACACAAGTCTAGAGACTCCAAGCCGGGACCTTTTTAGACAAAAAACCCCCAAGAAAATCCTGGAAGCAAGGTGCCATGGCTGGCAAATAAGAGCAAGAGTTCCATGAACGGAGTCTGTCCTCACAACACCAAATACAATCCACATAGGAGTCTAAAACAAGTTAGAGCAAGAATATGAATAGATGTTTAAATAGACTGTCGTCATCTAGTACATCTCACAAATCTAATCAGAAGTAACTAATACCGCAAAAAGCCTCTTGCAATGGCATCAGATGGAGCATTTAATAGTCAATTTGTTAAGGCTATTGGTTTCTTTCTCCCTTTTCAGTTGTGTTTAGCTGATGTTTCGCATCAGGACCTGCTCCTGTTCCAGTCCATATTCACTTCAGTTTGTGACCATACAGACACCTCTGTCTGTCTCCCATTCCCCCTTTTCTTTCACCTACCACAGCAACTAAATCTCCAGGGTGTTTCTTTACTCACTGTGGCAGATACACGTCTCTGAAAGTAAATACAAAATACCACCAAATATATGGATAGACAAGTGTGCTCCCCCAGCCTCTACCACCTAACCTCATCATTACACCGAGCTTCACCTGCCAGCCTTCAGAACTGAGCAATCTTCAGGCTGGATTCATAGAGCTGGACCCCGAGTTAACAAAACGCTCCAACAGAACAGTCGCTTTGTACGTTAGCTAAATCCAATTTAATAAAGCACCGAAGAGTTGTTTAAACCCTAAGTTAACACAAAGCACATGTTTTGAGGTATGCAGTCAAGTTCTCTCTTCAACTGGGCTCCCTGCCCTGATTTGAATCCAACTTTTCTCACCTAGCACTGAGTCTGGATCATGGAGGTAGCCTGATCAGCTGGAGAGCAAGGCTAGCAGGATTTGCAAAATGATCAGATCTCCTGCTATCCAAGGACAAAGGTGTTCCTTAGTATAAGACATGCTGAAATACAAATATAAAGGAGGCAATGTGAAAAAATACCAGTAAACAGGACAAATTGCAGCCAAGAAATCTTTCTTTAAACTGCTGCTGTGCCTCATGAGGACATTTGGAGCCAGAAAACAGTAATAATAGTAACAATTACTTTTAAGCAGGGAAGATGCACAAAAAATGTTAGACATGCACTGAGGTATGTGCAGTTAAGGGCTTGCTGCAAAGCCTGCTGAGGCCAATGGGTCTGAGAACAGTCTTACAACCCCAAATTTAGGTACCTTGTAAAAAGAAGGATGGATGTATTTGTGATCCATTACTTAATACAGCTGAAGGGAACCGGTTTTCCTAATTATATTTATCTTGAGAATCTTTTTGATTTAAACACTCACATGATCATCTAATTCTGGCAGAGCAGAATAGACTGACTAAAATTATGTTTGCAAACATGCACCAAGAGACACAAGGCTTCACATGACTCATCTACTTCTCTAACAGCCTCCCTGATAAGACTAATGGAGGAATCCTCAACACTAATGAAAATTTTCTCAATAAAGGTAGGAGATTTGAAGGAGCCGTGTTATGAGCAATAGGGAGATACTTCATTTGCCCTGAGGTAGTACATTCACTTTCAAGACATTTAGCAATAGAAAACCTCTTATTTTCAGAAATTACTTTTAAATAGTTTCCTGGAAGGGTAGTTAAATCTGAACGAATGTGCTGAAGTCCATATATCCTCACCTCCTGCCACAGGTGGGCTTTGCTGGGAAGTCACACTATAAAACAGTGTGATGTGTAAATATACAAGCAACTTTGTCTGGAAGGGACAACTGAAAAGACAAATGCCTAAGTAAAAGCTGTTTCTTGAAGAAGAGCATCCCAGCCTTAGTAGGTTTGCACCACGGTAGTCTCACTATGCCCATTTTGCAGACAGTGAATCTGTTTTGCCCAAAGTAATAGCACAAATCTAGGAAGAAATCCCAGATATTCCCAGGCCCTGCTCCCAGCCTAGTCACTGCATCCCACCATCTGCTTTCTGAAACCCACCCTGACTCTGGGTCTCCGAAACAGGAGTGGGAATCAGAATAAATCCAACAAGGTTCTGCAATAAAATGCTGAAGGTGTTGAGATCAGTATTTTCTACCTTAGTTCATCAAATTCAGAGAAGTGCTCCTACATACCATACATGCCTCATGATCTCCAGCAGCTGGGCCAAGACACAACAGTGCCAGAGCAAGGTTCTTCTTATCAGTGCCTCCAAGACCATGCAAGCAGACAGCAAGATTACAGGAATCTGAGATGCAGGGGACTCTCTGTGATGACACATTCTAGAAAATTTGACCCCTTAATCAAAACAAAACTGTGACGCACATCTGCGTAAAAAAGACAAATTGTTTCACAGACAAGGATGGCAGAAGGACAAATAGTTCAACTCTACTGCAAACAAGAAGTGTGTCCTTAAGTTCTGTGCATAACACTGTGTTAAGATTTATCCTGACACTAATAAAGCTGTGATCATACGTTCAGCTTAGCTGACTGCTGTTTGTCCAGAGGAGTTTCATAGTCTCTACACAATCCTACGCTGTTGGGGAGCAGCAGACAAGAGTCTACTGATAAATAAGGAACCACATCCTCACTGACAGGTGGAGAAGGTCTTACTAGCACTTTTGAAGTCAATGACAGATAGCTGATGGGCAGGGAAGGTAGGTAAAAATGACAGCCCTGAGGTTAAAAGAGATGAGGGCTAAAGCTCAGGGAGGGATAAAAAATTATCTACACCAGGGGAGGAAGTCTTGAAGGTTGAGATGGGGAGGCCATGGAAGAAGATGGAATGGTTTTCTGCTTTCAGAAGGATTTAGAAGTCCTAGATCAAACTTTTTACACCACTTAACTACCTACCTTCTACTTCTGGCTAGACTCCTGAGTCTTTATTCCAGAAATGGAATTGGGCAGCCAGAGGAGCAAATGGGACAATACCCACAATTGCTCTTTGTGCTTTACTCCCATGGCTTCAACTACTCCAGTATCCCCTGTCCTCGCTGTCCCACAGGTCCTGGGGTGCCTTCTGTGAGGAGCACTCATCTCTGGAACAAGGCAATATAAAACTGTGCTGCTCCTGGAACTGTCAGGGCAGGCAATAAAGAGGTCCTGATGCTGGAGGCTGCAGAAGAGAACAGTCCTCTATAAAGCAGGGGCAGTGTGGTAACAAGAAGGGAAGTCACTGTTTAACTCATTTAATTGCTGCAATTGGAGACACTGTGACTCTTTTTGTAATTATGGGAACATGAAATGGCTACATCTCATTCACTCTCCCACCCTACACCCAGGAACATAATGACACCAACATTTCCCTAATTATAACTCAATTTTCTCTGCAAGCAAAAATTCAAAGAACTTTTTATTTTTACAACTGAAAACTGAGATTAGACTTGACATTTATAAGTTCCCAAAACTGGCAGGCCCTAAGGCTAGGGACTTTGCAGTCCCGAGAGGGCAGCCGTGCGAGTTCAAAGAAATGAAGCGCAAGGAAATTGCATAAGTCAATATCCTCTTCTGCAGTGGGGAAAGCAAACCCAACACTTCCATGCTTCACTGGGCAGGCATTCATGAATATGAGCAAAATATTATAATCAAAAACCCAGTCTTCACAAGGAAACTCACTGAAGCAGCTGGTCTCCATCCCAGATTATGAATTCAACTCTCCCAGCCCCTTTAGAGGAGCAGGACCCTGACACAAGCATGTTTCCTTCAGCTTGCTTTTCTTACATGACTTCACAACCCTTCTTATGTCTGTGGATGAATAAAACCTCTTTCCACAGTCACTGTCATTTCACTTGCAGACTTAGGCAGCAATCTCGCAGTAGGGAATTGAGTCCAGCAAGGCAGTGAATGCATCTTTTCTTTCTTAAGGAAGTGCAACACAGCATTTTCTGCTTGAAAGAAGGCTCTGTTGTTCAGCACCTTTTGAACACATGCTTCTAGAAGAAAAATTAAGGGTAGGGTACTTAACTAAATATTTATTTTGTCAGCCATTCATTTTACAATGAGAATTTGTTGCCACATGATGCCGTTTTAATACTGGATTGCCCTCAACCAGAACATCTGTGTACTTAACCAGCTGCTTTAAACAACTGCCTTCTTTAAAATCAAGTCAAACAGATTATGTGTTTTATTATAGCCAAATTGTACTGTGAAGTTCATTCTCTGCTATGCCATAGTTGGCAAGAAAAGAACTGTCAATTCATTTCCAAATTAAACAAAAAAATCCAAACCACTCTTACTAAGGGACAGCAACTATTGCCTTAGAACTGTGATAAAGATGTTAGCACAATAACATGAAAAATTATTTACATATTCATCTGCTTAGTACTTGATAAGACAGTTGGAAGCGTGTCCCAGGAAACTGCCAAGTTCAGTCCCTCTGCAACTGGCAAGAACAGGGTAACAAGAGATCTGCTCTGGGGACACACGGGTAATTTGCAGGCTTCAGTTCAACGTAGGTTGGGTTGCTCGAACTACTGGTTTACAATATTCACATGCACTTTTAATGGCATGGCAGCATGTCTCAGAGTAGTGAGATCCAAAAGCTTGGTCGTGGGTAAGAATGGATATGCGATTTCTTCTTCTGCAGCTCAACTTTTAAACCAAAAAAGTTATCTGTTATCCTTGTGAGATGGGATTTAAAATGTAAACTGGATGTAATGGGCCCACCTGCCGAAGTTTTTAGAAGGGACAAACCATGCTTGAGCAACATGCTTAAGCTGCTTGTTTTCATTATTCCCTGTTATTTCACTGGTTATCAAATTATAAGATGGACCCAGTACAGGAATAAAGTAGTGCTGCATGGAGAAGATCCCCAGCTCTACACAAAATGCAGCAGTTTCAGTCTTTGACAAGATGATGTATATCAACAGGAGCACGGGGATTATTCTTGAAGGGAATTTCCTTTTTAGTGTTTGGGAAGTACTGTGCCAGTGAAACTAGGATGGTCTAGGATGACATTTAAAACAAAACACTTGGGAAAAACAAGTGGTTTCAGGGAAATGTCAGCTATCCCAGCTTCATTAGTTAATTGATTCAAAGCACAAAGACAATAACACTCAAGTGACATGACAACAGCTGCAGACTGTCAATATAAGTCACAGACCAGGAGAAGCTCAGCATACACTTTGACATACCTACTTCTATATATCAGTTGGTCACTACATCTGGAACCTTCTCAAATCCCCTGCAGTTCTCTCCACAACTTCTCCAGCATCCCAGTGGGCAGGTTGGTAAATGATGAAGGAAGCTATTCTCAGAGTTTTCTTCATTTGGATAGGTTTTACTACCCAGGAACATGTAGCTCTTTGGACTTTTAAATGCATCTTTCTCTTGGAAAGCTTCATGACACTGCACCACAGGCATTTTGGTTGTTTGGGTGCTATTACATGTCCAAACCAGAGCCAAAGCACAAAAAATGCTGGCAAACTCTAAGGTACATCATACATCTTAGCATACAGGGAGGGCTTTTATAAATAGTCTGTATGAATTTGTAGGGTCATGCAACATCAGTTAGGATAAATTAACCTGAGAATATGGATGTAGTAGTGCTTAGGGTACCCCTCTAAAGGTGGTCTTCAGATCCTGTGTAAGCATTAGAGGAGCTGTATTAGAAATATATTTCAAGGAGAATTTAAAGTAAACTTAAAGAACAAGGACATCCCCCAGGATGCTGTAAGCATCAGAGAAACAAAGAACTACTAAATGTGCACTACAAGAGGGCAGTAGGTGGTCTTGTTTGAAGAGGTGCAATCAGAGCTGCATGAAGCATCCCAGTAACACTAAAACCATTCTATAGTTTTCTGCTTGTACCCCAATCACAAGGCAAGTTCTGTCCTGACTAGCACCCTATTTCATAAGGGAGATTATTTACTCTATTTCCTGAAATAAAAAGATGCGTTCAAGCAATAAAATTAATTCAAAGTGATCTCACCCAAGTCAATGAGATAGTACCTGGGTCATTCCCATGTTTGAACTCTACAGTTAAATCTAATGGATGTTAGAACACAGGGGACAGAAGCTGGAACTAAAGATGATGAGAAAATGAATGTGCCACACGTAAAAACCCAGTATAAAAAGGGAAGACTGCTGTAAGCCACAATTTGGACCACATGACGTACTAGAGGCTCTTACATTGTCCTGAGTTCTGCTTCACCTCACCCAGCCCAGACAACCTCTAGGTTTCAATTCTTCATTTGGACTCCCTTAAAATCCAGAGAAATAAAAGTGTTTCTAGAGCATGCTTCATCTGCTCCTAAAATAAGCGACTAAAACAGGTCAGATGAATCACTTCAGCAGCAGCTTTTTCTCTCCATTGATTACACAAGGAGCCTACTGGGACCAGGTCGGATGTAGACATTCAGAGTTAGAGGAGATGAAGCCCGTCTTGGACATCTGCACAGCTGCATCCACAGCACTGCTTATCCTCTCATGGCTGAGAGTGGGGCTAATCTCCACTCCAGGAAAAGTTCAAAAGTAGAAGACAACCACCTTCCTGAAGAACGATCTTGAATCTGAATTCCCAAGAAGACAAGGCTTTTCTTTCCATTTCAGACACTTGAATTAAAGGTTGAAAGAGTCTGAGTCATGATCCCTATTCCCACCACTACATCTAATCTGAAATCTCACCTTTGGCATGTCATTTAACCTCATTTTTCCTACTAATTACAAAATAGGGATAATTATAACAATTCTGCAAGAACTTTGAGTCTTAACCAATGAGTATCTTTAAAGTATTCTAAGATTCAGGTGTCTCTCAGCAAAACAGAGGTAATATTAACTGTTCTATGAACACTATCATGATTACCATTAATAAAGACAGCATTTATCTGATATTTACCTTTAAAACAGCTGAAATTAATTTTCATGTGCTTTTTATTTTTGGATAGTCCTTATCAGAGGTATTCATGCACCTTTTTCTCCGGGATCTGTATCTTCTGATCTGACCCTTTGCAAGTTTGCTGCCACATTCCCCTATTTTGTCACCTGTTAAAGTAATGTACTAATGAAGAAATAATTCTTTGCTTTCTGCTTAAATATTACTATGAATAGATGTGTGTATACATACAAGCCCACACATTCTGACATTAAGTTTAGCTGACAAACAGATTTGAATTTTGGTAATGAAAACAAATCTGCAGCCTTTTTCCAAATCTAATGGACAAATATGAATAACTCCTGTCTAGAAGCCACATTTGAATCGCTGTACAAAGAAACGGACTAGAAATCAAAACAAAGTGCCATTGTCTCCATCCTCTAGTCTCACAACCCCTGCAAGGAAAGCTCAATGAAAGTGCTCACATAATAACAAATGCTTTCATTTTAATCTGAAGACAGCTTCCATTTATGGCATGATGTAGAAATACAGGCACAAAAATACAGAGACACAGAAGAATGTGTATATATATATATATATATATATATACATATATTCACACACACACAATCATGTTTCAAAGGGAAAGCATCCTTGGACCAGTGAGACCCAGGACAGTGGGGCCACTGGAGCCAGGATTGGTTATAAAGCTCAGGAGGCCAGTGAGCCTCACCTCTGTGCCTGGGAAGATCATGGAACAGATCCTCCTGGATGACATGTTGGAGCACATGCGGGAAGAGCATGTGATCCGGGACAGCCAGCACAGCTTCACCAAGGGAAGGTCATGCCTTACCAATCTGGTGACCTTCTATGATGGAGTGACAGCATCAGTAGATAAAGGGAAGGCAACCGATGTCATCTACCTGGACTTGTGCAAGGCCTTTGACACAGTCCCCCACCACATCCTTATCTCTAAAATGGAGAGATGTGGATTTGATGGGTGGACCATCCAGTGGATAAGAAACTGGTTAACAGACCGTAGCCAAAGGGTGGTGGTCAATGGGTCTATGTCCAGGTGGAGGCCGGTGACAAGCGGTGTCCCCCAGGGGTCTGTCTTGGGACCGGTTCTCTTTAACATCTTTATCAATGACATCGATGATGGAATTGAGTGCACCCTCAGCAAGTTTGTGGATGACACCAAGCTGAGTAGTGTGGTCGACACCCTAGAAGGAAAGGAAGCCATCCAGAGGGATGACAGGCTGGAGAGATGGGCCCGGGTGAACCTAATGAGGTTCAACACTGCAAAGTGTAAGGTGTTGCACTTGGGCTGGAAGAATCCCAGACATAGATACAGACTGGGAGAAGAGCTTCTTGAGAGTAGCCCTGCTGAGAAGGACTTGGGGATTCTGGTGGATGAGAAACTTAACATGAGCCAGCAGTGTGCTCTTGCAGCTCGCAAGGCCAATGGTATCCTGGGCTCCATTAGAAGAGGGGTGGCAAGCAGGGACAGGGAGGTGATTGTCTCTCTCTACTCTGCCCTCATGAGGCCCCATCCGGAGTACTGTGTCCAGATCTGGGGCCCCCAATACAAGAAGGATGTGGAACTGTTGGAGAGGGTTCAGAGGAAGGCCACAAAGATGATTAGAGGGCTGGAGCACCTGCCCTACGAAGAGAGGCTGAGGGAGCTGGGCTTGTTCAGCCTGGAGAAGAGAAGGCTGCGGGGGGACCTCATTGCAGCCTTCCAGTACCTGAAGGGAGCTTATAAGCAGGAGGGGATTCAACTTTTTAAAAGGACAGACAATGACAGGACAAGGGGGAATGGATTAAAACTAAAGGAAGGAAGGTTTAGATTAGATATTAGGGGGAAGTTTTTTACAGAAAGAGTGGTGAGGTGCTGGAACAGGCTGCCCAGAGAGGTGGTGGATGCCCCGTCCCTGGAAGTGTTCAGGGCCAGGTTGGATGGGGCCCTGGGCAACCTAGTGTAGGTCCAGGCCTGAGGTTGGTGGCCCTGCCTGTGGCAGGGGGGTTGGAGCTCTGTGATCCTTGGGGTCCCTTCCAACTCATACCATTCTATGATTCTATGATTTATAACACCCTGTACCTCCACTTCTCTGGCTTTAACACATGAGTAAATAACTTCCCTTTTCTTTGACATTTATAGATTAAAAAAAGCTCTGCTCATTTCAGTTACTGTCACGTAGTACTTCTTACCAGGAAAAGCCATGGAACTGATCCTGCACATGCCCCAGCACCTTGCACTGAGTAAAGAGGGGGAATTCCTGTGCCTTGCAGAAAACCTGACTAACCCATTGGGGTGGGCTGCTGCCTCTACATTGCCACATCCAGGGGAAGGAGACAGTGAGGAAAACTTTTGGAGGAGCACGAGTGCTGAGGCAGACTACTGCAGCCACACTCATGATGTGAAAGACAAGCACCACAGCCAAAGCAACACACCAACAGCAATGAAGACCAGCTTCAGCCCGGTTACTCACCAGCTGTGAGACACTAACTTCCCCCTGCCCCCACAAAGTTGTGATCACATCACTGCTCTGCTGCCCTTTTTGGTTAAACAGAGACCCCCATGACAGCATCCAGCCCTCACGCAGGGCTGTCCTCAGCAAGGTGTGGGCGGAGCCCCTGGCAGGTACCATGCTGCAGTGCTCACACAGCACCCCATGTCTGCAGGCACACACGTGCCCTGCCTGGTAGCGTCCTGGAACCAGCTGCACTAAATCTCAGCATTAGAGACAAATCCTCAGTTCTCTGGCACAACCGTCACTGTCAGATCTGATCCCCTCTTGAGGTTACAGAGATTTAGGATTGAAGTCTAGAGTCTGCACACTAAACACTGACTACAAAAAACCAAATGACTCCTCTGGCCCATGTTCCCGGATGAATGGCTCCCAGTGATGCACATTTCTGGGGGCTGCAGCAAGCACCAGCATGAGAGGCTGAGGACTCCAGCAACATCAGCGTACCTGTGCCGCCTCGCTTGTCCGCCAGCTCTGTCTCTGCTTGCCTCAGCTTGCTTGAACATAGAAGTAAAACTCGAAGTGACAAGCAACACCTGTTTCCACAGCTATTTTCCACACCCAGCTACATCTAATCCTTGCTTGGTCACCTCCTCTGAAATGGTTTCAGTCAAGTTTCTGACTCTTTTACTTAATGCTTCCACAGCAGAGCTCAGACATCTGAAGGAATCTTGGCTGAAGTAATCTGCTCAACACAGAAAGCCCTGGAAATACGCTCATCATCATCATAAACCACAAGTGCAAAGCTGCAGTACTCTGCGCATTTTTCCACTACAGCAACACGAGGGCAGGGGTTTGCTTCCTTTGCATTGAATTTTTCTTAACAGCTCCTCTACCAGATGGACTCAGTTAAGTATAAAACAGGATGTATGCCTCAAAAAGCATTCTAAAATTCAAGTTTCTATTCATGGTACCCACCAAAAGGTTTTATAGCATCCTTTTAAAGCCCAGAAAAACAATGAAAAGACCCGACTGAGCTCCTAGATTATTTGTTTTAATTTACATACCTGTACTTTACATACACACAATTTGCAGATAAAGATTTTAAAACCTCAGAGGTCCTCAGAAAGCACCAGCCACTTCAATTTCGAGAAGCATGACCAGCTGAGTGCTCTACTTGGATCACAACACATACTGGGGAAGCTGAAGGAGGAAAATACCCAAGAAAGAAACCGTAGCAGGATCTCTGACCCCAAATGTGGCAATCTCTGTGCATGGCAGCATGGCAGCATCTGCCCAGCTCCAGCCTGTGACCCCGCACTGTGCTGCCACCCTTGGCATCGCATGGCGAGCCGCACTGACCTCAGCTACTTCCAACAGAACAAACCCAAGAAGCAAAGCAAAACACATTCCAGCTCTCAGAAGCCAAATCACACATCTACAGGGCAAACTGGTCTGTAACTGACCCCTTGCTCTCCCCTCGCCCACACGCAGGAGCAGCCAGCTGAAATCCCGAGTTTTTGGCAATTCAGGTTACCCTGACGTAGACCCAGGGTCACAAGAGTGTGGCCAGAGCTGAGAGGGATGTGGGAAGCTGCAGGGACAGTTTACACCCACACCCAATGCTTGCATGCTTGCAGGCATAGATGTGGTCCTTTGTGGGGGAAAAATTGTACCTGAAAGGCACGCAACTGCAGCGAGACCAGAGGTGAGGCCAAGTGCATGGCATCCCCCTCCGAACAACCCCTCTGTTCCCTCAGTCTCAGAGCTAGGAAATCACATTGTATTTCAGGATTGATCTTCTCTTACTTCAACCTTCAAAACTAGGGTATTGTTACATCTTTGTCAGCAGTGTCAGGATTTTCCACAACAAATCAGACCTCTTTTTCATGTAAAATTACCTAGAGACTTTACATGTGCTGTACCCCACGGGTACTTCATTTTCACCTTCTTCTGTAGCAGAATGGTTTCCTTCTCCTCCTTTTCACGCTGCACTTTATAAACAGTTTGCAGAAATGCCAATCTTTGTTTAATGAGCCTGTGCTCTCCGAGTTTGGAAAATACCATCAGTTATATGGACTAGCTAAAAGTTAATATAGGGGGACCAGTGTTGCAGCTGCCTAAAGCTCAAGGCAAGAACCTCTTTGGTGACAAAGTCACGAGGAAAATGTGTATCATTTGCTCTAACAGCATCCTTCTAAGTTACAAGTGAATTTTGTCTTAACTTTGTCCCTCTTGTATGTGCTTCTTACTTGGCCACCATTGCCTACCTATACTGTGCCGTCACTTGCAAACGTTTACTGATCCATCTTACTGAAGATGTAACAGTCACACAGGAGATGTTGTAGCTTGCCAGCTTTAGTATGTTCCTGTAGAAGAAGTCTTCATCTATCAGTCTTATTTTCCAGCAAAATGATGCACTGAAAAATCACAGGTTTGAGAAAATAACAGCCTCTACAATGTTAGGGTGATAAAGTTTGCTCCCTCCATTCGGCAATACACACAGACATGTTTAGAATCACATTTTACATGTTGTTTAGCACTGGAAAACAAACGTATATTTTCAAATAATTCAAATATTCAACATCTATATGAGCCTCTAAAGACAAAGGGCAATTTTCTACGTAAATAGCATCCAGCTGGTCCTCCTCCCTGGAATAATCAGAGCAGATACATGCTCTTATGAAAGCCTGATCCATGCAAAATTAATTTTTCTTGATATTTTAAATATGGTTCTTAGATTTCCATTCCCCAATTAAAAGAAGAATGTGACTTTGATCTCAAATAATCTGTAAAGGATGTCAAAAAGAGTTTTATCAGTTCTTTCCATTTTAACCCAACTTTATAAGATACAGCCCTTTGCCAAATGGCAGCAGAGCTGTGCTAGCTGGGCCGAACACTGTTAGCTCCCAATGCAGTTAGCATGAAATGACATCAAAAAGTGCTGTCTCATCAAGCAAAGGCAGTCTGTGGGGGGAAGGTTTGCTGGAATAGTTCTTTTATTCAACCAATTCTTAGAGTCAGAAGAAAGGACAAGCTTTTTGATACAAAACCCTCCTTCAGTTGAAACAAAAGTTTCAATCATCTCTCTCTAAAAATTTATCTTTTTCTCCTATTATTGCCTTCAAGCTCGGCTCCCCTCTCCCTTTCCTTTTCTCCCATGGACAAATTTAATGGGAAGTTAGCTTTAGGCATTACACTACTGCTAACAACTGATAGTTTAATGAAAAGAAAAGCAGTTGTTTTACTTCAGAAAATTATTCTTCTTCTGGGTGGCTTTGATATTTCCTTAATTTCTTTGTTTGAGACTTGCGTTTCAGATCTGTAAATGGTTTGCGTAATCATAAGCTTGCCTGGTTTTGCCAATTATAGAAGATTGTTTAATAAACTGTATTCCCTCTCCTTTCAAACACTGCCTCATTTATACCCTTAGACCATGACCACCACAATAGCATGTTTCATGGAAATACATCAGTTGCCATAAAGACAGCAGAATCTCTCATGGTCTCCAGATAAATGCCTAAGACACTTAAGTGCCTTGGATATGGGCATTCCAGATTTAAAACCAACTCTGTATGATTTTAAGAATGTTTTTTCAACCCAAGCCATCCAGAATGAGGCAAAGAAGAATATTAATTTACGTTGTCATATCCTGCATTAACACGGGGTCACCATGCTGCCTGACTGATCCACACCAAAACAACTGTACTACAACAGAGAGTAACAGAGCCTGTATTTTCACCAAAGAAAAGATGAAAATATTTATTCCTATCTGTTTCCAGATTCAAACCCTCAACTCTACATCTCTGAAACAGAGCCATCATCCTGTAGCCCAGCCTAGAAATCATCTTTGCTGGACTGTTGTCCCCCCAAACTTAATGGCACTTTGCAATATCAACTCCTCTGCTACACACTTTGTCTGGGAAAGTTTTCCTCTATGTTCCTTTCACACAGGTCACTTCCTTTCTTCTTCTGAGCTCAGCTTTGATTTCACTGATGGAAAGAAATGGGCTATTTCACAGGCTTTTCACCCTCCTCACCTTCCCTTCCTCTAGACAAGCTGCAACAAAGAAAAGTCAAGCATCAGCTTTAACTGGGTTTGAAATGTAATACTGCAAACACCCAATGGACAATTTTTTCTTCTCATAACCTTGCCTGAGCCTCATTAGTCTCTAGCAGGAGGTGGCAATGGTTTTAGCTGTGCTATGCAGTCCATAGCATGCAACTAAACCCATGCTCCCCCTGTGTGGCATGAAGAAGCTCTCCAGCTGCTGGTCAGATAGTAATTTGCAACTATAGATACCACCTTAAAGGAAAGAATCTCTATAAGCATTTGATTTTAATTCTTTGTAATCTCATAAGCCAACACAGCAGCATATTCATATGAAGACACTTCAACATTTGTTCTGAACTTTGGTTTTTCAGCTGTCCTGTCCTCTCCTTATCTATTTTCTGTGTGGGTGTTTTAACAAATCTTCGTAAAGCTTTGTATGAGCTACTTAAATCATGGGTTTCTCAACCTCATTTTACAGGCAGCTGATCTAAAGCACACAAGGTTTATGATCCTAAGTTGAGATAAAAGAATGAACATACCTTACCCAGAAAGCCTCCAAGGTCACAAGGCACTAGCCTTGCAAAAATCTGAAGGAGAGACTGAGATACAGCTGGGCACAGGTTCTTCTTGTAGGAATGGCAGGGAGCAACCTTCCCTAGTTTCTGCCTGTTCTCACACGAAATCTCAATTGGAGAGTGGAAGGCTCATTCCTTCAAAGCATGCTGAGGTCCTCAGATGAAATGTGCTTCTAGCAATGAAGCATTACTTTTAGCGTCAGTGGTTTTTTCCTCATAAGCACTGTATCTTGTCCACCTTTAGTTGATGAACACATAGCTTATGAGAATAAAGTTTGAGCTGATGCTATGTGTAGTCAGCTTCTCTTAGCAGCAGATCCTGTGAGGTCCTACATCCCTCCTATGCAAAAAGAGAGAGGCATGGGTCACCCTGTCCAGCTCTGTGCTCCAGATTCCTGCAGGAATTAAACAAGTTCCCAGGAGAACAAGGTGTGGAGTCCAGCCCAACTTATGGTGGAATAAGTATGGAAAAAGTTTTCCACTTTCAAAGGCAATGATGACCTTTAAGGACTAAAATGCATCATAGGAAGAAGCCCCCATCTCCAGTATCTACCTTATGAATAGCAAAAATAGCAAGACCAGGAATGTGATCTGTTTTGCCTTGCTGCACAAGAAAAGGCAAGAGGATTAGTTGGACATCCATGTCATCCTGTGGCTGAAGTTAAGGGAAGAGACAGGGATAACCTACATCTCTAGAAGACACCAGTATAGCAAAATCAACCATCCACCCCTAAGAAACTAACACTGCAGGTTAAGAAGCAGTTGGCAGCAGCTGTTTTCCATGAAAGTTCAACTAAATTGCTTCAAATCTTTACAGGCTGTACACTAAGGCTTAAAAGAACCAGGCAGGACTGTGAGTGACTTGCTGTAATGGATGCCCATAGGTGTATTTAAAAATTATCATAAATTCTGTTCTTTAAAGAAGCCATCTGTACTCAGGTGTTTGTTTTCATTTTAAAGATTGACATCAATTTCCATGTGTCTTGATAACTAGCTTCAGTTCTGAAAAATGTGCCTGGATCTTCATTAGGTAACAACAGCCACATCTTGTTTGTTAATATTAATACAAGGATTGGAAAAAAAAAAAGGAGGGAAGGGATAAACACGTAAATAGATGAAAGAGAATAATGCAAACACAGGTTGCCATAGCTAGAAGGCAGAGGGAACAGAGGAGAAGTTTCTTGGCTTTGGAAATGAATTAAACTGTTGTAGTTCTCAAGTAGCCTAACCAAGTCCTTGGCACCAGTGAGACGGTTGCACTGTGGGGTGTAGTTAGACTGCAGCAAAGGTGGGAGCACTGAATACTTCCACAGACAGCCCCAAGTTTCAGGCATCATATACACCTCCATAGACAATTACTTTGATTTTAACATGTCTGGAAATCACCTCCTAACATACACTCCAGAGTTCCTCTAGTCCAGTAAATATCCTGGGATAAATCTCCTTCCATGTTTGTATCTAGGATAAGATTATATTCCCAGGTACCACAATATGTTCTTAAAATCTGCCCAAACCTAACCCCACCACCTCTAACAAAGAGTCCTAGTTATTTTCCTCTCCAGTAGTAATATTACGCAAATAGTACGTGCTTATCTTCATTCCCAGCAACAGCATTCTCATATTACTGCCACAGAAGCACTCCTCTCCTCTTCAAATGTATCTGCACTAAACCACTGAAGTATGTGGCAACTGCAGCGTCAGTTGTCACAGGGAAAAATATGTCAGCAAAAACATTTGATTCAATCTGCTGTTTAAGGAAGCAACATTTCCTCAGGGTATGTGCCTTGTGTGGATAAATAACAACTGTCCAAAAATCAAGTATCCAAAATCAATTTCAGATATCAAAGGGCAGATTTCAGACAACTAACTTCAGCACACAAAAAACAACCCAAACTTAATTCCTTTTTCTCTTTTTTTGTTTCAAAACAAACCCATAAAATTTGGCCTCTCATCACAAACTGAAGGCTGAACTCCTAAGTGAAGAATGATACAAATGACAGATCTTACAGAAACCATAACTTGCCCTCCCCACCAGGCACGTGCATTTTCTCTGATGAGATGCATCATACAGCCAGACTCTACTCAGAGGTGCCCAGTGACAGGACAAGGGGCAACAGTCACAAACTGGAACACAGAAAGTTCTGTCTGAACATGAGGAGGAACTTCTATACTGTGAGGGTGACAGAGTGCTGGGACAGGTTGCCCAGAGATGATGTGGAGTCTCCATCTCTGGAGATATCCCAAACCCACCTAGACACGATCCTGTGCAGCCTGCTGTAGGTGCTCCTGCTTCAGCAGGAGGTTGGACTAGATGATCTCCAGAGGTGCCTTCCAATGCCCACCTTTCTGTGAATCGGTGAATCTCTGCACACTCACATGTGCAACATGAACTACTAGGCTTGCCAGGTCCTGTGTGCAATCAAAAGCTTCTGTCTCAACAATGTATTTTTAACAAGTTTTGCATTCAATGCCCCTGGATCCACACAAGGACAAAAGGGAGGAACATAGCCAGCTGGTTCACTGGTGGATGTAGTCCACCGAGGAGCAATGGTTGAGCAAGCAGAGACTGGACAGGCTTGCAGCATCACTTGCCTGCTGAAGCTGAGCTGGCCACATTAAGCTTTTAGGTTCACGCATTTGTGGTTATTTATGAAGCACCTACGGGATATTTTGAACATGACAATGCAATCGGTGTGTTCAGCAACGCAGGTTAGAAGGGGCTGAGGTACTGTGGCCAATTATGGTCTGCCAAAATACCTTCCTTGGGTTTTCTCCATTTTAAACTTGTTTGCTCCCTTTCATTTTAACACCTTTTGACTTCGGCAACAAATACTCCCTTGATTCTTCTTCCGTCTTGTCAGAAAAGACTAACTGCACTATTTGGCCTGTTTTTCACTGGCTGCTCCATCTAACCTGGGAGGTCAGAGTCACTGACTTGGAACAGCAATTTGTTCTACTTCTCCATAGTACTGCAACCCCATTACCCCTCTCCACACAAGCAACAGAAATAGTTTTTTGGCAATTCTCCTGATGCTTCTTGCTCATCAATATGATCATATTTCTTGTAGGAAAAAAAAAAGCAGATCTTTTTCTGTTGTTTTTAAAGAGCAATTCGTGACACAAGCAAATCCCTTCAAATGCCTCACCTACAGCTTCCTACGGCTGTTGGCTATTCAAAGTGCAGTTGCACTTCTGAAAATCTGGGCTATTTAAGAAGCCTCCTTCTTAGGAATTTCATCAGGAAAAGCCACAGGACACAGATCTGCATCATTTTGGACCATCAGAATTTTGTCCCTTCCGTAAACCATCTTTCTATTTCTTTGGGGAAGGAAAAGCCATCTGCCTTCAAGTTTTAATATCCTGTCCACTTTTACAAAATGATTGTGCTCACCCTTTATACCTTTCTTTAAAAAACATGCCACCTACCCTGGAGGTATCTGAACTGTTGGCAGTAATGCAGAGAATAGTGTGGCCAAAGTCAAAGCAGGTGTCTGATGGGCACCTGCCACCAGAATTCATTTGTGCAGAATTGTATTAAAACCAGAATTCTTCACTGGTTTGGGATATCTAGTTTTTCATTTGGCAGTAGTAAAAGGAGAGGCTTAGGCGCCAGAATTCCCAGGTCCGGTTCTAGTTCTGCAGCTAAACCCAATCATGGAATTCTTATAGTTAAGGCAAACTCAATGCCTGCCCTTGCTTAAAGACACAGAGGACCCACCTGCTCCCAGGAGGCCCTGCCCGGCTGCTGCTGCCTGTCGTGGTTCAGCCTTGGGGACCAGCAGCTCAATGGTTCCGCATGCACCACGGCACCCACATGCTTTGTGTTCATTTTGAACTTCGCTTTCTATTCATCGGTGGGTTTTGTTTCCTCTGTTCATAGCCAGCTCTTTGAGAGACTCATTTTCCTTCTTGTAGCGTTCTCAGTTTTGCTTGGAGGATGGGGGAATAGAAGATGCAGTTATAAATACTGCGATGCCGTGGTGGGCGGTGTATCAGAAATAGACAGACACTAGCTCACTGCGAAGAATACCAAGTAATATCCCAGAAAGATAAAGGCATGGCAACAAAAGGAAAAAACGCATTTGTGTTCTGCTGCTAGAGATCTAAATCTGGACTGCAGATACCAAATCAGGAGTATTGCTTGTGGCCAAGTGTACCACCCTCCTGGTGGCTTCATCTGCGAAATCATCGTACGACAGCGTGGTCAGCAGGAGATCGTAAAAACGTGGCTGACAAACTATCTTACTTTCAGCTATAAGCAAAATATGTGTGAGCTTTGGGGGTTTATGAAGATCGGAAAATCAGTAAGAAAATGGATTCAACTGGTATCTCATAGAAACCAGCAGCCTATATAAACTGAGAAGGGGCTTAGCTCCTTTAACCATCACTTTAAAAGCAAAGTTTTTCAGGGGATTTCAGGTTCTCCCCAAGAGGCAGATAAACCAGGCTTGGCCAGTGCAAAGAGCTATGAGACTATTCAATGGGTTTACCCCATTTCTTCTGAGGTTCAGGCTCTGTTATCCAGGCAGTGACCACAGGGGTAATG
The DNA here is from genome assembly GCA_020800305.1 of Porphyrio hochstetteri. Taxonomy (NCBI): domain Eukaryota; kingdom Metazoa; phylum Chordata; class Aves; order Gruiformes; family Rallidae; genus Porphyrio; species Porphyrio hochstetteri. Next base: position 58,079,897 of record CM036908.1, on the reverse strand, counting down.
TTTCATCCCAAAGGGTTTCACAAATACATGTTTCACAGACAACACTCCAGGGTCACTTACAGCCCTTAAGTAAGACACCCCTGCTGAGGTGTCCTGTGGCTGCTTAACATTTGACAAAAATACCTCAACACTGTTTTGCCAGGGAAGTGAAGGAGGCTGCATCAAACTGAAACTCCTGGGGGAACTTGAGCAGGCAGGTTGCTGTGACTCCTCTTGGCACTGGGACGGGGTGCCAGAGCCCCCACTGCCTGCCCCAGGAAATCCTGTGGGCCTGAAAGGCCCAGCCTGGAGGCAGATGGAAAAATGCAGACTAGCGCACACAGAAATGCCTTGCATGGGTTTGCATGAGCAGGCACTGGCAGGGTCACCACTTCTCTAGACATTTGGGTATTCCAGCCCTGGAGGTACGCTGAGAGATGGACACAGCCACGTTTCTGCAACACACATGTGAGTATCTGCTTACAGGTCAAAGTTACAATGAGAGATGAATGCAAGCTTCTGTTCTCTGCACGTGGAAAATGGCACCTGTAGAGACAACAAGGCCACCAAGGACCAAGGGCCAGCAGTCCAGGGAGGAATGCCATCTCAGTAGATGGCACTTCATCAACTTTGCTTCCAGGAGCACACGGGAGTGAGACTTCCACCCTGTGGGAGTGAGACTTCCACCCCTGCTGCCCAACTAGACCCTTTTTTTTTTCTTTATCTTTCAAGGTATGTTTTGATCCCATCAAAATGTAGTATAGCCACAGGCATGAGAATAATCATACCATAAAAAACCCATCAACATGCAAATACAACTTTAACAAAACACCACTCAAATACCTAATAAAATAAATGCCATTTAAACACTGTGATACAGAAACCACACACCTACCAAGGCAGAAGATTTAAACGAAAAGGTCTAGCAGTCTGCACATCAAATGTTAATACTATTTTCAAAGCAAATCTAAGAGAGGGTGACAAGGAATTTCATAATCTTAATGGGTGTGTAATTGGCATTTGACCATTCTTGCCATAATAGTAGATGTCTTCCTTGCCCAAGATGTCTAGGAAAGCCACTGAAAGACAGCTAAGGCTTTTAAAACAGAATTTTAAAAACATACTTTTTTTTTTCTGTAGATTTATTGAGATTTTCACTCTATTAAGAATAAGACCCATCGAACTGGGTGAAATACAAATAACTCTGCAGGCATAGTAAGTGGCACAGTAAGTTTGGGGCTTATGTGCAGCTTAATTTACTGCCAACAATCAGCAATGTCAGGATTTCAAGCATCTCCTGACAGCCCTATGACAACTGCAGTTACACAGCATTATCTAGTCTTCCAGTAGAATCTTCCTCAGACAGGATCATGCTGCATCTCACAACAGGAGAAGTATACATGGTCAGCCTGGATCTCCTCAGCCCTTATGGCTGGAATCAGGGTATTTTGGGGGGGGAAGGTGTGTCTTGTATCTGCTTTTACTCCCTTCAATACTGCTCACTTCCACACAGAACTGATCACCAAATCACCAGATGAGGGAACTTGCCTATGTATTAAACACTTCAACAAAAGGTAGAAATAACGTTAGCAGTATTTCATCTCAGGTTAGAAAGTTTAATCTGAAAATATTCAGTACAGAACAGTCATTGTGTATAAAAAGACAATCCATCCTTTCCTGTAGTTGCATACTTGGTCAAACAATCTCTTTTTTGCATCAAAATGGAAAGGGTATTTTTAAGATACATGACAATAATGATATACAGACAAACATATCACAAGGTGATCCCTAATGCTGTTTCAACATTGCCACAATTTTATCTGGACAATTTTATACCACAAGTTATAAGAATCAGAATTCACTGAGCAAAACAAATTTTAAAAAAACATAAAAATAGTGAGACAGCCCCTACCCCACAACTACTGACCCTCTGTTAGCAAGGGGAGAAATTCTGGTCTGTCTTCAAAAATCTGTTAGGGTTTTAAGAGACCTCAATACTTGCATAAGGATGGAGTTATACTGGGGGTGGGGATGGAGGAGGAGAGGGGGTAGAGGCAATACTGAGCAGAACCAATATCAAATAAAAGGTGCTAATTTTATACTCTAACAATCACAGTTGCTCAAATGTTTGCAAACAACAAGCCAACCCCAACAAACTTAAAAATATTGTTATTTTAGATGTAATTCATACAGAATACTGCAGCTACAAGATTATGAAAAACAGACATGTACACTCTGCAGCAGCATAAAATATAATCCTATATACAACCCAAGCATCAATTTTCTCTTCTCTATCACAATCAGTATTCTATCTCGAAGGAGCATCTGTCAGATTCCCCGGAACCAAAAATAGCAAAGACCCTTTTAAACAGAACAGTTTCTGGTTTGTATTTATAACTACACTGGTACTCGCTGCTTCTGGCTGCACGGCGATGAAATTTGTGCAAGATATAATCAATTACCCAGCTTTGCACTTCATCATGCAGTTAGCTACCATTACCTGCACCTTCCCCTTCAAGCACTTCTCCCCATGCACAGGGTAGAGATTTTAAAAACGCGAGAAATATTTGCACATTGAAGAGCTAACTGTAGAGCTGGACTGACATTACACAGCAAAAACCTAGTGAGAACAAAAACCAAGCACACTGATGTATAAAACAGAGAGCCTACCTGAATTCTTCAAATGCATACATGGCCTAGTAACTACACAAATGCTCTGAAATTTAAAATAATCTTCTTAACGTGCAGAAGGACCATTTAGTCTGTCAAACTGCAGCAAAATGCATAATGACGAGACAGTATATTTGAAATATTCTGGAGAGAAAGGGTATGCAGATACTGGCCTGCAGCCTACAGCTCAGCCAGCTGCTGACAAGCAGCAGCTAACAGGGAAAGGCGATAGAGTACCATGTGATCATTCCTGCAAGTCTGATTAATGCAGTATACTCCAAGAATACAGGCTGATATCTTTATTATTCAAGCCAAATAAGTCAAATACGGTACACGGCAGGCTCCACAGCTAAATTATCGTCCACATGCTACATCAAAATCAGTAAGTACAAGCAGAGGACACTAAAAAAAAAACTAAGTACATATCGTAACCGGAGAGATTAATTAGGCCCATTCAAGCTGATTTTCTTACCTTGTAACGATATTTTAGTCTGTGTTTTTATTCATACAAACCCTCAGTGATGGAACAAAAGACTGCAGCCACAAACCTCCCCTTCCATGAATGCCAGAACATTTTAAGTAGTTTATCTGCTAGAAATCATTTCCTCTGTAGTCTATCCCCAACCACTTTAACTCCTTCAGCCCTGTATTCGTTGCCATAAATCCCATTTGCAGTGCCACGCGGGCTCTATAGGGTTGACAGGGTTAACACCGAGAAAGCGCAGCAGCGCAACTGAATGAAGCGGCATAAGAGCCAAAGGAGTCATATCTGTGAAATCAAAGAAAGGCGATAGGAATGAGGAAAGTTGAGAATTTCATGGCATTGCAGTGTGCAAGCGAGGATGCTTCAGCTGCCTAGCAACAAACAGCGCACGCAATCTCCACGGCAACAGCGCAGCGAGCGCTGGGGTCAGAGCACCTCCACTGCACGCACACCCCAGGGCGAGAAAGCAGAGGCAACCTCCCCTGGCCCAGCCGCAGCACCCCTGAACCAGGCACCCTGCACCGGCAGGACCTGTCCCAGTACCAGATGGGGAGAACTGGGAGTGTGGAGGCACCCCGCGCATAGGGATGAAGTCTGCACCTACTCTGCGTAGCACAGTCCCACTGAGGCAGAGCCTGGAACACATGGGCATCCTCCTGGAATGGCCCCACAATGGACAATATGTCTGCTCCTCTGAAATAAGGTGGCTCAGCAGCATTGCACACCCAGGTTGAATAAACACAGCTCACAGCGCAGGGGAGCTGACCCCAAAACATCAGGTGCCAGAGCTCACCATCACCATAACAAGCCCCTTGGACATTTCAGACTTGTAAGAATTGCATGCTGGGTGACTGCCGTTATCCACTGGCTTAGGGATGGCATGGGCCTTATTCACAGGGAGACTTCCCCAAGGGTCCCAAGAGCCCCAGCTGAACTTGGCAATATGCTCAGGAGGGACAGAAGGAGGTTTTACCATGCAGTTGTGCACACAACAGGTTAGTCTCAGCATCTCTGCCACAACAGTGTGCAGCCCCCTGAGGAGGTCAGCATAGGCAAGGCAGAAAGCGAACGGGCTCTGCTAAGTGGCTCCTGGCTAGAGAGCAGATAAGGGAGAGGGTTACTGGAAATGATGGAGATTCAAATCCTGGGAAATCAACCCCTCACCTGGGAGGGAGAGATTACAGGGCAATGGGAGAATGAGCTGCCTGGGAAAGTCAGGAGGAAGCAGCAAATTCAGTGAGTTCTGGGGCTGCTTCCCACCTTGACTTGCCACTTGAACTGCTAGGGCTGGTTTCCAGTACAAGGAAACAGTTTCTCACATGGAGCATTTTGGCTGGAGCCTGAAATATCCAGACCACACTACAGCTGAAGAGCCCGAGGTTCACCCTGCTCTAGGGCTCTAGCTCTGCTCACTCTGCTACGGGATTTGGAGACTGGAAGAGCACCCAAAGTACAGGCAGTCACATCTCCTGCTATCTGTAACAGTCTGCGGGAACCATGGCACCTGATTCCACAGCTCTGAAAAATTAGGCTCCAGTAAGGGCTGGAGTGAAAGGGACAGGAACTCATGGCAAAAAAAAAAAAAAATCAAACCCAACCAAAACCCTGCACTAGAAACAAACAAAATGCACATTTCTTTGAGGCTTGGTACTTTTAATGAAGTAGTGACCTTGAGTTTGGTTTTATTTCCTTTAAAACAAATGTGACAGCGTTAAGCGACAATAAAGGCACCACTGTAGGAACACTAAAGCACATGCAGCCACACCATCTGACAGAAATGAACTATGCCACATGCATCCAAAAGAGAGGCACTGCGAGGTAGGTGCTTCTCACTAGAGCCTAATGAAAGATTAAAACTAGCAGAGAGAACAATACAACAGTCAAGAGAAGTCATCTTCCATATTTAGGCTGAGCTTCACTAGAAGAATGCTTACTGTATACAGTACCCAAGCAGCCAGGCACGGGTGAGGTAGCCCCTTGCAAGGAAGTGTTCTGCCACCGACTTGGTAGGAAACAGGATTTTACCTTCAAAGCCAAGAGCTAGCTAAGATCCCTCGTGGGTGAACGAGGAAAGTCTGAACTTCTAGTTTTTTGTTCATCCCAATCTTCTTCTAATCTGAATTCAAGTGGAAGAGGTCTGTTTTTCACTTGAAATGTGTTTGTTTTTCATGCTAGCTAAAATAAAACCCCTTCTACAGAACTAACAGAACTACAGAGCTAACAGCAAATGCAGTCTACTGTTTCCCCATAGTATTCATTCTCCTTGAAACAAGGAGAATTGTGTTCACAAAAATCACTGTCTGGTCTTCCTATTTCTGCAACTTCTTAAGAGCCGCTATGCAAATAAACAGTCAACTGTTCAAGTCAAGGCTTCCCTCATCAATGAGTTCACTGTGAGGGACTCGAAAGGCAAACACCCTCCAGAAAGCTTCCATATTCAGTCGAGGTCAGCTGATTAAAGGTTGCAGCACAATAACTGTTTTTAGCTTTTTTCCTTTTTTTTTAGCCAGCACTTTCCCAACAGCTCAGCAGCGCAGACAGCATGAGCACGGCTCCTATCCTGTGAGATAACCAATAGTGTCGTTTCTGGTTAATTAATTACAAGGATTCCCATATTAGACGGTAGGATCTGAGCCCATCATGTCATATTGTCGACATGAATGAGGCTCAGCATGCAATTACTTAACAGAACTTGCAGGAGCTTCAGACAGTCACAAGAACACATGCAATGGCTAAGTACATATAGAAATGCAGGATTATGATACCGCCTTATGACCTTTTAGCAAAGACGACTGTAACTTCTCATGCCCTGAGCCAGACTAAAGGTCTCAAGAAGCAGACAGAAGGTACGTCAGCAACCACAACCAGTAACAGCATTTTTTACAAGGAGGAGTTGTTTATTCCCTGCCTGGCTGTATAACCAGGCCAGACATCTAATGAAAAATGTCCCTCACTTTACCACAAAATGAAGCTGCATCATGGAAAAATAAAAAGACACTAAACATAGTCTGGGTGGGGCAACCAATGTAATGAGAACTGAGGGACCCACATCCCACCTTCTGATCCCAGGCCAGATAACTGGGGCAATAGGGGATCCTTCCCACTGAAGAGTAGTAGATTTTGGAAAACATTTTCGTTCCAGGCTCTAACAAACAAGTAAGACCATGACAGAAGTGTCTATCCTTGATGAAAGCTTGATAAAGAAGCAAAAGATAAGAAAAAAACCTGGAAATATGACAAACTGGAACCAGGCAGAGGATAATGGTGACATTAAAGCAGCCCTGAGGAAAAGGACTTGGGAGTACTCATGGATGAGAAACTGGAATTGAGCCACTAATGTGCATCTGCAGCCCAGAAGGCCAACCACATCCTGGGCTGCATCAAGTGTGGCCAGCAGATCGAGACAGGTGATTCTGTCCCTCTGCCCTGGTGAGACCTTACCTGGGGTTCTGTGTCCAGCTTTGGAGCCCTCAACACAAGAAGGACACAGATCTATTGGAGCATGTCCAGGCGACAGCCACAAAAATTATCAAAGGGCTGGAGCACCTCTCCTATGAAGATCACAGAATCACAGAATCACAGAATTGTAGGGGTTGGAAGGGACCTCGAGAGATCATCGGGTCCAACCTAAGAGAGTTGGGCTAAGAGAGTTGGGCTTCTTCAGCTTGGAGAAGAGAGGGCCCCTGAGGGACCTTATAACAGTCTTCCAGTGCCTGAAAGTGCCTATAAGAAAGCTGGGGAAGAACTGTTCACAAGAGCTCGTAGCAATAGGACAAGGGATAATGGTTTTAAACTCGAAAAGAGGAGATTTAGGTTGGATATTAGGAAAAAGTTCTTCGATATGAGGGTGGTGGATCACTGGAACAGGTTGCCCAGAGACGTAGTGGAGGCCCCATCCTTGGAGATACTCAAGGTCAGGCTTGATGGGGCTCTGAGTGAGTGGTGGAGATACCACCCCTGGAGGTATTTAAAAGGTGTGTAGATGTTGTGCTTGGGGACATGGTCTAAAGGTGGACTAAGCAGAGTTAGGCTGTGGTTGGACTCGGTGATCTTAAGGGTCTCTTCCAACCCAGGCGATTCTATGATTCTATGACCTGATCTAATGAAGATATCCCTGCTTATTGTGGGGGCGGGGGGGGGGGGGGGAGGGAGGGGCAACACAAGATTACTTCTAAAGGTCCCTTCCAACATTACACAGTCTATGCTTTTATGATTCTATTTCTAGCTTTAGTTAAAGTGTCATACAAGTGTCCTGTGTTGATACTAGTTTGAACCTAGTTTCCCCAAGAATAACATCTTGCACTATTGGTATTCAGTGTATCAGTATTGGTCCTTTTGACCTGAGATTCCACCAAAGCCTTGTCCAGATGCTAAGTGACACTATCTGATCACAAGCAGACTGAGACATTTCAATGAGGCAACTATTTATTCCCTTGCTGAGGCAAGGAAAAAGCCACTAACACAGCAGACTTCTGTCATTAAGCCTGTATTATCATTATGCTGAATTGAAATTCAGACCACTAAAACACCCAACTGCACTGAAAAATCCAGCATTCACTTCAATTCATGAGGAAGAAAACAGAAAGGAGAAAGGAAATAAGCCAAGAAGAGCATATATAATCAGTATGTATCTACCACAGCTCTAACATTTCTGCAGAGTGGAGGATGTGGCAATCACAGACAGCATCCCAGAAAAATCTCCTTTTGATAGGATTTTCTCTGAGTTCAAAAGTCTTTCTTGGTCTTAGGAAAATAAGATTTTAAAGGATTATTGAAATAGAAGAAGAAATGGCTACCTTAGATTTTTCAGGTACAGAGAAAACTGTAGAAATAATTACCTTGCCCTAAAGTTTACTGAACAATGGTATATTCAATATTGGAGTTTTGACTCAAACCTTCATCTGCTAAAAGAAAAGGTGGGTGGGGAGGAGATTAACTTTTTTCCCCTCTTCTCATCACTGGTATTTCTATTAGATGTTCCCTTAAAACACTACATGAATTTTTATGCACAAGAATAGTCTGATCCACATTTCAGACTGCTCCTTTCACTCTCTGGTCTTCAGTCTGACCACTAAAGTTTGATTTTACAACATTAGCTTTCACAAAAAAAAGAACCAAAATCAACCCAAAAACCTATCTGCCTTTTCTCCTCATTTACACAGCTTTAAATTATCACAGCACAGGAACATCTGCACAGCAAAAATTGTTCTTCACTCCCAGATTTGGCTCAAATATACTTCATGCTTTGCAACTCCCGAGGTCTGTCCAGACCACAGGATAGCTGATGTGAAGTTTTCCCCATGACTTTGTGCTTATCATACTGGGAGCAGCACATACCATTTTTAATTAACAGGTACCCCATGCAGCGCTACAGGCTTGGGGGGGACTGGCTGGAGAGCTGTCAGGCAGAGAAGGACCTGGGGGTGTTGGGTGACTGCAGGCTGAATATGAGCCAGCAGTGTGCCCAGGTGGCCAAGAAGGCCAATGGCATCTTGGCTTGTATCAAAAACAGTGTGGCCAGTAGGTCTAGGGAGGTGATTGTGCCCCTGGACTCGGCATTGGTGAGGCCACACCTCGAGTACTGTGTCCAGTTCTGGGCTCCTCACCACAAGAAGGACATGGAGGTCCTGGAGCGAGTCCAGAGAAGGGCAACCAGGCTGGTGAAGGGGCTGGAGGGCAAATCCTATGAGGAGCAGCTGAGGGAGCTGGGGCTGTTTAGCCTAGAGAAGAGGAGGCTGAGGGGAGACCTTATCACCGCCTACAATTACCTGAAGGGAGGTTATAGAGAGGTAGGTGATGGTCTCTTCAGTCAGGTGACAGGTGATAGGACAAGGGGGAATGGCATGAAGCTGTGCCAGGGCAGGTTTAGACTGGATGTTAGAAAAAATTTTTTCCTGAAAGAGTTGTCAGGGCCTGGAACAGGCTGCCCAGGGAGGGGGTTGAGTCACCTTCCCTGGATGTGTTCAAAAAAAGGGTAGATGAGGTACTTAGGGATATGGTTTAGTTTAGGATGAGAATGGTTGGACTTGATGATCTTCAAAGGTCTTTTCCAACCTTGTGATTCTGTGATTCTGTGCCAGGTGCAGGCAAGCATACAGCACCTCACAGGGCTCAACTGGGATGTCCTTCCAAATACAGCCCCATCTGCCCCACTCCAGTGCTTAAGGCCAGGTGTACTGGGGTGAACTAGAGAGGATGGGACTCTCACTGATTTTCTAACCAACCCTTGGGGATAGCACCAAGGCTCAACAGAACTGATCCAGTTGGAACGAAAAGTAAAACTCCATAGGGCTTATCAGGTTATCCATCACTGCACTGTCCAGTCAAGCTTAGGACTCTACAGTGTTGACTGCCATGCAAAGCTGCAAATGGAAAAGGTCCCTATTAGTTTTAATAGGTAAGACATACCAATCAGCCACAGACAAGGGTATCTGTAGCCTTTCAGGAGCCTTAGAAGAAAGATGGGGAGAGACTTCTTAGCAGGGCCTGTTACAGTAAGACAAGAGGTTGTGGTTTTAAACTAAACGAGGCAGATTTAGTCTAGATATAGGGGAGAAAATTTTAATGATGAGGGTGGCAAAACACTGGCACGGGCTTCTCAGAGAGGTGGAAGACACCTCATCCTTGGCAACGTTCGAGGTCAGGTTAGATAGGGCTCTGGGCAACCTGGTCAAGTTGAAGATGTCCCTGCTCATTGCAGAGGGGTTGGACTAGATGACCTTTAAAGGTCACCAAAAAAACCTAAGATTCAGTCTGTGTAGGCTGCAAATGTTATTTGATATGACCAAGACCCAGGTATTCCTGCCTGAGTTCCTGCCTGCTTATGTAAAGCAATTTAAATCCATACAAAATAGTTTCCAACGAAAGGCGCAGGGCTGCACAAATGTGAAGTGCGAGGCAGTAATGTATTATTTAGTCCTCAATAAACAATTATCAACCATAGCTTTTTCAATGCAGCACAGATTAATTTGAATCACACTGCACAAAGAAGTCCCTTTAGCGATTATGAATTACTCTGCCCCAATATTCACCTGACAGCCACAGGTATTATACCTGCTACATCTTTGCTTAATCTGTACAAGTCCATAGCAAAAGATATAAAAGAACCTTTCAGAGAAAATAAAAGGAGGTGTAGGCTTCCATTGGAAACCCTCAAGCTAATTGTAATTACCCAATGTGTCTTTTTCCAGGTTGTGAGGGATTAAGTGGGAATAAAGAGGAGCAGGAGGCTAAATCTAGACTTGCGTTATCACCACTATCAAATATGAAAACAGCATCTGAATAAACCATGGCCATCCACTAAAGCACATGTTGACAATAAAACATTTGGACATTTATATGGGGTGTACACATCATATATCAGCAAACACAAACCAGTGTACTTTAGACATGAATGCCAATAAAGGTATTCACATACCACCAGAAATGCCCTGACTTCTTGCCATTTTCAAGGAAACCAATGGCCTGGATCTCACAAGTATTTAAATTATACAGTGGCATGTTTGCAGTCAAAAGTAGGAGCCAACATGAACCAAGCAACTTCCCCCCCACCCAGATTAATGCCTACTGAACTGGGGACTCGTTATCAAGTATATTGGCAGGCCGCAAGAAATTCTGCATGGAAAATATGAGAAACTACTTGCCATCTTCTCTGGCAAACAGTAGAAGATTACTTCTAGTAACAACCGAATCTTCTTATACCTCAGGACTCTCTAGTTAAATGGTAGGATGAAGACAGGAGAAAAATCAAGGCAAAATGTTATACTTCTGCTTCTGTCTGCTAAAAGTAACCTCCCTGCAGTCGATAAAACTCCAGTGGCCTGCAATTTCACCTGAGACATGTAAGGATTAGCCAGTGCTCGGCAGTGGTGGGAGAGAATTTGCCAAAGCACAGCTGCATTGTTGTCACACTAACATGTATACTGACCCTGCTTCCAAAAAAAAAGAGCAAATTTTTCTTTCCCTTGTAACTGATGCAAAAGATGTTAGAATAAACATGCAAAGGAATTATTCATTATGTACTGTGGATTTCTTTTTTCAGAAACAACTTCTGACAGCAGCACCAGACACAGGATATGGCAATTTCAGACCATCATTCTCTCACTCCCATGAGAACACACAAAAATTTTGATTCCACCAAGGCTTCAGGAGAGCCTAGCACCCATCAGCAGGTTTGCATACTAACCCACATGACCTTGCTGGCAGGAGGGAGATAGTAGCAGTGTGATATCACTAGACCTATGCTTCTACCCAGAGAAAGGTGGCACCAACATCACACTGGTCAGACCATCATCACAGGTCTTGACTCCAGTGAGGCTTCTGACAGGGTTTCCCATCACATCCGCACAGACATGCTCATCAGTGTGTGTAAATTTGTGATGGGGGAGTAAAGAGACTCTTCTCAGAGGTGACATGACAAAGGGCAATCAGTACAAAGTCCGAAATACATGACATCCAATTCAGACATAAGAAGAAACTTGTACACCATGAGGGTGGTCAGACACTGGCACAGGCTGCCCAGAAAGGCTGTGGCATCACCATCCTTGGAGACATTCAAAACTCAACTGGACAAGGTCCTGAGCAGTGGGTTGGACTAGATGATCTCCAAATGTCCCTGCTGACCTCCACAGCCCTTTGTGTTGCTGTGAGCAGGACCTTCCCATCCATGGGGATAGCACAGCTTGTTCCCAAAGTGTAGCCGGCTGCTAGAGCAGCTGTTGCACAGGAAACACCAGGCCATTCCCACAGCCTCTCCCCTTGGTGATCACTCATCTTCCATGGAATTTACTTACTGACAGCTTGTGCTCCCTAAGTAAAATACATATAGTGGAGGAAGATTATATGTAATCTTTAACACAAAAACATCGATGCATTTAGACTACAACTTTGAAGCTTCATGATACCCTCTTCCTGCAAGGCTGGAGAAGAGTTATGTGTGGCCACAAGCGTATTCAATAGCACAGGAGAGAACTCAGAGATATCCTTCTCTGAAATGCTTGTGGCTTGGCAACACTGCACTCTGCAAAGGGGCTGTGCAGCAAAGGTGTAGGTTTCTGCCAGCTTTACCAACTTCTTCGCAGGGCGTGGGCAAGACCCCATGTTTTTTAGCCAGGAATAGCATGGAGATATGTTGTATGACATTCCATGGCAAATCAAAACCACAGCAGGCAGTTTCAATTGCAAAGTACTGTTTTAAACCATGTTTGTATCCTTTATTTGTTCTTCCCATAAAGACTGAAGATGGAAAAAAAGACTGGCTCTTTTTTTAAGAACCTGAGAATTCCTGCTACTGGCTGCTACTGCTGGACTCCTTAGAGAGGGTTCACTGGTTTCTTCAGTGAAACATTATTAGGTCTGACACTTTAATTAAAGGAGGTGTCAAAATGAACATAAAAATACCTTTTTTACATAAGCTGCATTTACACTTTAGAGTCAAATGCATGTAAATTATAAAACCAGCATCACAACAAAAGCCTTTACACAATCCATGAAATTGCTCAGCTTTTAGGACCTCTCATCACCTGAGCATCATCAGTTCTTCAGTTTCCAATACTACTGGGAATGAGATTCAGTTTCATACCTAAAGGACAAGCACTAATAATCATAAAGAAGCAAAACACAGATCCCCATGTTTGGGGCATCTTTCTTTGCTTTCTACATCCAGAATTTTCCCTGCTTCTCTTAATTTCCCTGTCAGTTATCTAGTAAGTTCTAGATTTCTAAGGTGGGGGATGGAAGAGTGAGGGAAAACACACTGCTTGCTTCAGGACTGTGTAGCAAAGTCACATATGAAATCTGCATTCTCATTTTGGCTCTGCCAACCCCCAGATCTGTGCTTGATGCACAATCTGAACTAAGGAGGTCTTTGAAAAATCAAACCATTGCTGAAACCCATCCCAGCAGCCCCCAAGCCCTGGCCATCCACCAGTACTGTTCCAGTGATGTATCTTGCAGTCAGAGAAAACCAGAAGAGCTTTGGAGGGAAAGCAGAGTAGGGGGCCATGCAAACACACTACTTGCCCAGCTACAATTGCATGGCTTATTTCTCAACTGAATGATCCTATTTTCCTACTCTGTCTTTAAAAAAACCCACCTACTTAGGCTATACAACTGTGATTAACTACCAATAGTAGAGCTAGTAGCATTTTTACAGCCAAGTAAGGAACAGTAGCACAAATTGCCCTCCACTACCATGAATCAAGCTTAGTACTACGACTATTGCCTCCCTGCCTGTGCTGACTGCATCCTTTCATCACTCAGGTTAGACGAGCAGGCAAGCCATGCAGAACATATCCTGTCTGCCTCACAACCAGGTCACAACCTTGGGAAAAGCAGCAAGATACACTTTTGTCCACCCCAAAACTGTACAGGGAAGGTGTACAGGACCAGGAGAGGACAGAAGGGGAAATCAGGAATGGGTTTTGCAACCAGAGCTGTCTTGGCTCCAGATCTACTGACTGGTTTTTGTACACCAGATCCCTGAGAGAACTGCAGCAAACGAAAGCTTTTTCCTCCTAACAGTGCTCACTGCTGAGACATTGCATAATCTCACTGCTGTCTTGCCTGGCACTGCTTGTAGTTCAAAGCAGTTGCCTAAACCCAGGTGTCCAAGCACATGTACAGTGTCTGGTCTCCTACAGGCCATAGTCATCAGCCACACATCCATCACTTGGGTACTCTGTGGCACCTGAAGTGGAATTGGGCATCAATGCATTTTGAATAACTGACTTGTATATTTGAGTATTAAATATTTATTCATGAGTCAAATCCTGCTTCCCTCATCTTTGAAGGCAAAGCATGGTCAGTATTCTAATAGGATATACATTTGCCTTTCCAAGTACCAGTGACTTCCAGAAGGAAATGGTCAGGATATCAGATAAACATCCCAGTCAAATCCTGCCTTAGAAGACTTCTAATGAACGAAGCTACAGAGCATTCAGTGCATCCCAGTGACCTTGAAAGGGAAGACAGAAGTAGGAAGGCTCTGCAAATGAATTTCCAAGACTCATAAAATGAGAGATCATCACAAAACCTCGGATACTATCCAAAGCTTATTGCCCTTGCTCACAAAATTCCTCTTAAGCTTCCAGCCAGACAGGCATCACAATTCTTCCACATTTTTAACTCACACTTTTATCTCAGAGCCCTGACTCCTGCTCTTTCCAGCCTCACATTTCCAGTTGCATTCCTCATATCTGCTGCAAACAGCTCAAGCTCTCCTACGTTACAAGTACGTTGCTTTCCCTACCACTCTTTTCTCTGACACCCGGGGCTGCTATTAGACAACCACAATATTAAGTGACATTAGTATTATCAGACAGCACTAGTGCCTGGGAAATACAAGCAACACCAGAGCCTTGGGCTGTTTCTGCTCCAGACTCACCACCCCCTCCACCTGTCCCTTCTCCAAAGACATGCCAGTGCTAGATGAGTATTTCCTTTGGCACTACTGTGGTGTAGGGCTGGGGAGAGAGATCAGGCTTTACAGCTGCCTCCCCACCTTCTCAGGAACAGAAAGTCACTGGGCAGAGCAGAGAAGAGCAGAAATCGATGTAGGGTCAGGAACAGCAAGAACAGGTCATAGGAACCCCAGTGAGGATGTGTGAAGAAGAGGAACCCATATTCTGAGGAGGAAGGTATTTTGTACCTTTGTGGGATGTAAAATCTGAAGGATGGGTACTAGTCCCACAACCAGACTGTGTTGACCTCACCCTTTGTCCCTTCACTTTTCAAAATTTGAAAAAACTTATTATTAACAGTTTTGTCGATGCTCAGGGCATCCTTTCTGGTATCAGTGTCATGACAGATCCATATGGCATTGCTCACCATTGTGCCCCAGGTCTCCAACATCAGTGTGGCCTGGAAGTCCTCTTACCTCCACACTTCACTAAGTTGTGAGGCTTAAGTCTCTGCAATATTTTTATATTCCGGTGGTTTATCGTATAGACAAGGGATTTGGCACCAGCCACAGTGATTTTTAGCTTATAATCACACAGCTGCCTTCTTTAATCCCTCTTTCTCTTTCAGCCACCTCTTCTGAAGCCATTTCAAAACGCTGCTATGATAATCCTTCTCCTCTCGCATTCTGCCCATGAAACTCCGAGTCTAAAATGTTTCTGTCTCTGACACCTTCCCTTCAGTTGGTTTTTTTTATTTATTTATCTCTATCATACAGGCTCTTTTATCTGACCACAGTTCCCAAGGCATCAGGAACATAAAGGAAACATTCCCACAATGTGTAAGGAACAAAAGGTTGATGGCAGACCGTGTTATTCCTAAACAATCCCACACTTACATAAACAGAAGGTAGCACTCAACAAATGAGTGGTGGGGGAAAAAAAAGAGGTATAGAGAAGTAATAATACAAACTTATTTGCATCTGATCAGGAATACCAAAATACCAGGAATTTTGTGTTTTACCTTTGCAACCCTGCTTTCTCTACATACTTTGGACCAGACAGAAGTCCAAAGGGGGCTTTGGTCTCCTTAGACCAACATATTGGGTTCTCCTCCAGCAAAGATTCCTGGGGAGGGGAAAAAAGGCACACAACGCTTGCGAGTTATCACTGCACAAACACAGGAGATTCTTTGCTGAAGAACTGTATAAAGGAAACTGTCACAGAGCCAAAATATGCTCTTGTGACAGCCAAGCTTCTTGCAACTTCCCAAATAAGGCCACGACTTTAAAGAGTATGTCTTTTCAAAGCCTCATTGATTTTCATTGCCTCATGAAGAAGCACATTGTTTATGCGTCTGGGTGTGCTGATATTAAAACAGGATGGGATGGGCACAGCTCAGTGGTTTCAAAGCCTGGTTTCCAGACAGAATCAACCCAATAATCACAGGAAGCTTCCAGAGGCTGATGGCAGCCCTTTGGCCACTATTTTGAGTCATTCCTTGTGCAAGCTGAAACCAGAAGTTGTGAAGATGCTAACAGGGACAGACAGCATTTCCTAGTACCCTGGGTAAACGATTGCAAGCAAATTTTGAAGTGCAGTATTATATTCCTTCAGGCCCACTTTGTATCAAAGTTGGGCTTCATGTTAAAGTTCAGGCCAGGTTTCAGATAATTTCTCTGTTTTTCAAACACAAATTTACTCAGAGAAACAAACAAACAAACAAAAAGCTATGCAATCAGATCAACTTAGCTAACTAGTTTATCTTTAGTATCCATTCTTCTTCTGAAGCTCTTCCAAAAGTTTCAACTTGTCCAACTGTTGAAAATGATTAGGTGTTTCAGTTCTGCTACTTACTTTACACTCAAAGCACAGTACCATGAAACCGGAATTTTATTGCACAATCCTTTGAAAGCAAAGCAAGTCCTTAAAAAAAAGCCCTACACAAAACCTCATCCGGGTTATCCTGTCTCTGCAATTATAACATGTCCATTTCTGTAATAATTACATGGAAAAAAAAATAATAGTCTCAGGACATGAAAGCCATGGACAGAAAGGGAAGAAAAGCAGTAAGAAAGTGGCTCAGTAGAGCTTGTGTATATTGAAAGCACAAGCTATTTAGGTGATGGCTATTCAACAGGTACATGCTGTCGTAGTACACAGGCACGAAGGAGAGAAAAAGCCAAAGGAAAACAGTACATGGCAGAGGCAAGTAATACATGACAGCTGTACCTAAATACCAAACAAACCAAACTTGGATGTATCTGACTTTAAGCAACTCCAGGATGACTCATGACTTCTTCTAGACCATGTGCTACGTGATCCAATGGAGAATGAAGCACCAGCATACAAACAGTCCTGGAAGCAGGGTCTCTCTTGAAAAAAGAGTTGACCTGAGGTGAAATGAGTCCTGCCTTCATCCTGTGGAGCCCCATGCAGACACAAAACAGGTCAATGAATGGTTAATCCAACAGAAAACTGATGAATTTTCTTTGGCTGGATTAACAAATTAAGAAGACAACCCACAAGAAAATGCTCATGAAGTCCCACACAAGGACACAGTTGGTAAGGTCCTTCTAGAGCCAGGGGGAATCAACACACAAGGACATGAGTTTAGGCATAACTAATAAACTGACCTGTAGGGTTTATCTATATGAGAAAACTATAGAAAGGTAATCTGAATTAATATTTCAATAATGAATCAAACCACATTAGATCCCTGCAGACACACTCATTATTAATTAAATCAACCCTATTTCATATTTTGTATAATTTACTTTGATGTGAATTAAGCTTAATCAAATTAAGGTCACCTGAACGCTGATTCAGAGAATATATACAATGGTTTAATTTAGTTTACCTAACTTACTTTGCATTTACATTTTAGGTGATTTGGATTCATTTTCCTTCACATCCTTGTGCAACCAGCTTTAGAAGAGAGGAGACAGCAGCGAATAGAAGAGATGCTGGAAAACTCCCCCCAGAATCAACAGTTTTGAGCTGTCGATAAATGAACTCCCCAGGAAAGGGGTAGTAGAAACTGCATATCCTGCTGAGGACACATGGGCAGGGCTGCTGCAAGCTCACTCTCCATGAAAGCTCTCCATCTTTTCTGAAGTTCCTCTAGAGCCCACAGGCTGGAAAGTGAGAACCAGCCCCTGCAAGTCTTCACCTCTTCATCCTCCTGCATCCTCCTGCATTTGCAATACCTGAACAGATGTTAACAGATGTTCACAGTCCTGAAGGAAACTGAGACAATACTCAAAGAAGCTACAGCATGTGATGTGGCTGGGTTTGTTTGGGTTTTTTTTTAAATAGCAGGTGCCTAAAATACTTGATGCATTTTGTACTATCGGGAAAACACAGCAGTTATCAAAGTTGTTGATAAACAACAAATCATAAAAATCTGCTTCTTTAGGCAGATGTGTTAGAGTCTCTTGTCATGTTTATACACAGTTTTACGGTATTACTCTAATTCTGCTTACCCTGCTCCAACACTTAAAAAAGCACCATTGAATCATCTAGCAAACTCCCTTCACATTCCTCTTATGTGACTATGCTTTTTGCCATTAAAGAGATTTCTCTGCATCACAGATGTGTAGACAAACGCACTCTGTCGTATTTAGGGCACTAGTCATCTAACATTTTCTGCGATGCAGGTACCATCTGTGAAGCTGAATTGTGGTTCAGGCCTATCATATTGACATGGGTGCTGGGGAATCAGAGATGGAAATTGATATTAGATTATAATCCCACTGCATTCAAATAGAAGATGAGGACTTTAGCAAGGTCAGGCTTAGCAGTAGCCTCTAATACCCAAGCGTACCTCTAAAATATTTGTTCGGGGAACCTTTAGCTGTGGTGTTTGTTTTGCAGTGCCCATTCAGGATTATCGTCTTTTAAGGGTCACAAAAGGTGTCCCAACATCTGAAGCAAAAGGACCCTGATGGCAATAACAGATGACAGCTGGCATCAGGGTGCAACTTAGTCTGCAGTGACAGATTTTGACCAAAGTGACAGAGAGATCAAAGACTGGAAGTGTAAAGAAGAAGAGGCCATAAAAAGCATTCCCAAGTAAGGAAGGACTATTGCTTTAGCAATTTAACATGGAAATCCCTAGCAAGCCACTGGGCTAATCAGACTACGCAGTGAATTAAATTTGAGCTCTCAAAGCATGAAGTCACCACCGAGAGGAGGTTGGGACACAGAGCATTATTTCTGATTGGGCTGCCCTGGAGTGCCCTGGCCTCACCATAGCCTTCCCTCCCACTCCCTGCAGTGTGATGCTGACAGACATTTGCACAGCTCCACAGTGAACCAGTTGAGAGGACGGAGCCAGCTGAAAACCACGCCGTGCTGCTTTCAGACCGGGAGCACTGGATAAAGTGGACCTGCACCAGTACTGACGCCAGAGCCCCCACTATGGTGACAGCCATGACAGCTAAATGCACGATGCGAGGCATTCACACTGCATACCTCCTTGAGACATGTCCTCACGGCATTTATTGCTCTTACAAACCCGTTTCCATCTCCCCTAGTTTGCTGCCTGGCAAAGTCTCCCCTCTGCTATTTCTGCAGCACTCTCATATTTAATACGATGAAATTTAAAATAGTATGCTGGCTCAGGTTTTCTGAGATCCTGCAAAGGGCTGCAGTCATGGAGTTCTAGCACTATTTTTATTTAGCAAGGCAGGACAGAAGAGACAAGCAAGCCCTCCTAGCTCATCTTCTTGCTTCTGGACTGCAAACGGAAGGACCGTTCCTTGGGATCAACACAACCCAGCAGGACCCTCCACTAAGCACGTAACGCTCCTCAGTTACACTGAACACTCTGCCCATCTTTCTGTTTGTTCCTCATTTCAATTTTTGCTCATGAACTCTGCAGAAGAAAGGACCACCCTGACTAGGATGGCTCCACCAGCCCCAGCCTCCCCCACAGCTTCTCAGCAAAACCCACTACTTGTACCAGCCCCCAGCCTCCCCTGAGGGCAGGGCTGGCTTTCACTTACAAGTTTTCAGTTAATAATTGTTCATTGCAGGGGGGAATATTTTAAACAAGAGATGCTTATGCTCCTAGCTGTGTATGTTACAAGTGAGGACTTCCATACACAGCACAGGAATAGGGTAGATTTTTGGCTCTGCTCCTAAAAGCTATAAAATTTTCCCTTGCTGAGCTTTGCCCTCAAAGGAAGAAGCGAGCCTTCACTGCTCCATCAGACCCTGAACCTGTCAATATTGCACATATACTTAGATTTATTACGGTCAGTGGTCTTATCACAACGGTCATTAGGTTCACAAACATCAAGGACGCTGCTCCCAGTAATAAGGTCAAGAATGTGTACAAGTCTTTCAAGATTAGGACCTTAATGCCGTAGCATCAGCCGGCTTTCCTCCTGCCTCCAGCATCAGATGTGGGCAGCTGAAATCCCCATCGTACAGGAGGATGGCCTTCTCCAGGCTGACTTGCAGACTGAGCAAGGCACTGCTCTGGACTGCTCCTGGGTGTGCGACAAGCTGCACGGCCCCGGGGATCACCACTCACCACAGCGATCTTGGTGGTAGTTTTACATGATTCATACACTGTGAATTAGTGTTTGACAACTTGACGCCAATTAAAACAAATAAATACAGAGCCGAGGGTCAGCAGGTCAGGCTCTGGGGAGGATCCATCACAACACTGGGCTACTGGTGGAGGTGTAAGACGGCGTTGCGAGTTACGGATCACTCGGGTAGCAGCTGACAAAGCAGCACTTTGGTGAACTCCTCTAACACAGAACACTGCACATGCCGAAGCAACACCGACGTACCCCTGTGCCCCACCTACTCACAGACAGTTCTTACTGCCAGACAAGTGAAGCAACAAACACACAGATACAGGATGCTTTATTACACACACAGGTAAAATGACTATGTAAGAATGTTCTCTCTGACTAGTCAAAGAAACTAATTGCACTAGAATAGCAAGGCTGGTTTATTCAGATGACTCAAATCCCTACTTCTCAGTG
Organism: Porphyrio hochstetteri; assembly: GCA_020800305.1. Taxonomy (NCBI): domain Eukaryota; kingdom Metazoa; phylum Chordata; class Aves; order Gruiformes; family Rallidae; genus Porphyrio; species Porphyrio hochstetteri. Next base: position 58,059,363 of record CM036908.1, on the reverse strand, counting down.
TAACAGCTGTGGGATCAAAAATTGACTGAGATTCAACTAGGTGATGTATTTAGTTATTTAATAGAAAGATTAGCATGCAAATGTATTGCAGCACTCAACATTAATTCATGACAAAGTCAGAATATTAAAGTTACCTCATTCTGTCAAAATATGCTAGTCCGGTATTTCTCTCATTTTAAATCACAAATCCTTTTCAAACAGGAATTCACAGATTATCTCAAATCCTAGTGCTGTTTGGCAGGTGGGAACGAAGGTGACAGACAAAACAAAATCATTTAATAAAATGATGATTTTAGTATCAAAAACATTTTAACTGGGTAATAACAAGAGTAAGGAGCTAAATGGGCATGGGTACACATCGAGAAACTGCATGAAAATATGTGCATAAGTGGGTGATTTTAACTCCCCTGCTTCTGGTATTTTCAAGTTTTTTCAGGCATTTTTGAACTCTCTTTCGATGTCCTCTGGACCACAGACCACAAATTGAGTAGCACTGGTCTGTTCAGTGCTGAAGACATACATATTCCTACTCACCCAGTGCACATGTAACAGACTTCTTTCCAATTACAGCTTGTTCACTTGAATTTACTTATTTTAAGCTAACCTTTTATCATGAGCATTCAACAGTCCTGGTTATGTTTAGCTGTTCCTGCTGCATGCAGAGATACACCCATGGAGCATCACTGCAGCCACCCTCCTGATCTGCCTGCAGCTACGGAAAATGAAGGATACAGCATGCAATTAAAGGGATTACAGTGGCCACAGCCCTACTTCTTGCTAATACCATTTCAGTGCATTTTCTAGATCCCCTCGTTACTGAGGGAGTGGCTTACTGATGAGGGATAAAGGAAGGAAGGAAGCAACGCCCATGCTGACTAAGGAGCAGCGAATGATGGGAAAGGGAAAAGAAGAAAGAGGAAAGAATGAATGGACAGCAATACACAAGGAACATCACTGTAATGCTTAGCACTTTGTATAAATACGCTTGTCATCCTTGGAAAGGCTTTTAGAACAGGAGACTACATCCCAGCAAAGCAAGGACTTCAACAGGACTAAACTTACCAATACCTTTAAATCCTGCGCTGGGCTGAGACCTAGCTACCTAATCATCCTTATTCCCTCTCAGGTAAGTAATGTCATCCTCCAGCAGATAAAGAAATGAAGCCAAAAAGGTTAATAGATGTAGCAGCCACAGACCAGCCAAGGAAGCACAGCCCGGCTGCAGCATGGAGCTCATCTCAACGCCAAGGACTGTGCCTGAACAGAGTCGCTGCAAAGCCAGACCTAGCTACATCCTCCCCACTGGAGCATCTACCCATGCCCGTACCCACGGCATGCTACTGTTCATGGTACTATGTTAAGCCAAGTTCCTCTACGTAGCTTTTTGGGTTTGGGTTGGGTTTTTTGTCCCCCAGTAAACCACAGAAAAACATGCCCATCCACCCTGGCACCCATGTGAAACTGAAGAAAGAAAGAAAAAAACCTGTGAGATCTCAAGTTGCAGGAATGACACCTACTGCCTGAGAAATGAATTGCTCACCTAAACACAATCTGCCCTCAACAGCAAGGGGCTTCCAGAGAATAAACCAGCACATGGATATGACGCAGCAATGAGTGTTCACAGCCAACTGTGTCCTGGGCTGCATCAAAAGCAGCATGATCGAGGGAGAGGATTCGCCTCCTCTACTCTGCTCTGGTGAGACCCCATCTGAGTACGGCCTTCAGCTGTGGGGTCCCCAGTACAAGACAGGCATGGAGCTGTTGGAGCAGGTCCAGAGGAGGCCACTAAGATGGTCAGGGGGCTGGAGCACTTCTCCTGTGAGGAAAAGCTGAAGGAGTTGCCTGGAGAATAAAAGGCTTAAAAGGGGGCTTTTAAGAAAGATGGAGAGTTTCTTACTAGGACCTGTAGCGACAGGACAAGGGGCAACAGTTTTGAACTGAAAAAGGGTAGGTTTAGATTAGACACAAGGAAGAAATTTTTTATGATGAGAGTGGTGAGACATTGGAACAGGCTGTCCAGAGAAACTGCAGACATCCCATCCCCAGACAGGGCTTTGAGCAACCTGGTCTAGTGAAAGGTACCTTTGCCCACAGCAGGGGGTTGGACTAGATGATCTTTAAAGGTCCCTTCCAACCCAAACCATTCTGTGACTGTGATTCCATGAAACAGGTGCAACCTCACCCCTGACTATAAGGGTGATCACACAAAAGCCCGCAGGAAATTCAGGCAAGGAGTGAGGTTCAGCAATATGAAGGAAGATGTTGAATTTCTGCTCTAACAGAATATATAATCCAGAGGATAAAAAAACACCTCCATCATGAGCTCAAGTGAAAAATACCCTTTTTGGACAGGAAATGTGGACATTAGAAAATGCTCATCCATACCATCAGTCAGGGTACGTAGCTTGTAGCTCAAGCACTGTGGACCTTGAGATGAAGTGTCTGTGATGGATAAGAGGAAGAGTGAGAATAGCATCTCAGTAAAAGCTGAGTTTTAGCTTACAGTAATAGCTTTCCCTGGAAAAATGGGTTTATGACAATTTCTGGTGGAGCACTGCCTCAACCTTTCAGCCTCTTGCTTGCCCTACACTACTTTCCTACACCCTTTGCAATATGGAAAGTGAATTTTCTTTTCTTCTGTCTCTGTATGTAAAGACATCATGATCTTGCTCACCCTACCAAACCACAAATGGCTAACTTGGCACAGGCGAGGGGAGCAGGAACAAGAACTCAGAACAAACATATAAACTAACACTGAACTTTTTATGAAACAAATGTAAGGCTCGAATGCCTACACCAAGAAAGAAAATCAAAAGTTTCTGTCCCTCACACATACCCATTTCATTCCAGGACTGTGAAATATCCAGCGAAATGTAACGCCTCACTAGTGGTGATGTTACAGAATGGCATGTCTGAGAGTCAGAAGTGTGAAGGAGGCTTCCAGGACCAAGTTTTTTGCTAAGGATTTGCCCAGTCTGTCTCCTCTGATTAATAGAAATAGATATTCTTAATACATTTATAACTCTTAAGACCAGTTTTGGAAAGACTGTCACTACCATTCTGAGTGTTTGCCTCAACACAAAAATGCTGCGTCTCACGGGAAGAAACATTCCACAGTGCTAAATACCCCTGAAAGGGAAGAGAGAAGCCCAGATTTAAACTGTTTTCAATTTCACATCGGCACAGCCCAGGCTGAGATGCACTCTGAGTGTTACGGGGTGATGTGTGCACACACCCCCGCACACAGAGCCAGCACCAGGAGAGTGTGACAGATGAACCATCAGGTTACTCCTCTCCCTACAGTGCAGGCTACAAACATCTCCACCAGCTCAGGTGCTGGAAACAGCTTATCCATGCACTGCAAAGCTCCCAGTGCGCTAATCAGCCGGGAGCAAGGTAGATTAACCCAAGCAGGGCTGAGTGGTGCCTCAACTCATGCCCTGGGGGCCTCACAGCAGCCTGGCTGAAGGTCTGGTGTCTTCTCCCTGGGCTGCATTACAGACATACTCCTGCAGGGATGGCGGATTTACTGGTGCCCAGTTCAAATGCATCTTGGTGGAAGCTCTAAGCTGTAACGGGGAGCTTTTTGGTCTCTTCCCCTCATTATGGTGCCTTAGAACAACACACAGATGAAATGGAAGCCTTGGGTAGGTAACTGCAGATGAAATCTGCCTAAGGGCAAACAGCAGGGTGAGGTGAAGAAACAGTGTCACAGCTACACCTCTTCTCTGTGCTCCTGAGAAACGGAACCTCTGGCACAAGGCTGAGAAAAAAGAGCAGGGGGTAGCACCAGGGATCCCAAGTGTTCTGTGGTAGCTGTGAAGAAAACAGAAAATACACCCCAAACTCCCCATCCTCTTGTAGGAGCAATACTATCGTACACCGGAGCAGGTTTCACCACTTAGCTATCGCAGTGAAGGACAATACTGAAACACCAGTTAATATTTCTTTTCAAATGTAAGTAGAAAGCAAATGAAGTAATACTAAGGTTCAGATTCAAGTAAGGAAACCTGAAATATCTGAAGTGACCTGAGATAAAAATAAAAAAAATCACAGAAACACAAGGCTGGAAAAGACCTTTAAGATCATTGAGTCCAACCGTTCCTGTCCTATGCTAAACCGTATCTCTAAGTACCTCATCTACCCTTCTTTTAAATACATCCAGGGATGGTGACTCAATCCCCTCCCTGGGCAGCCTGTTCCAGGTCCTGACAACTCTTACAGTGAAAAGGTTTTTCCTAACATCCAATCTGAACCTGCCCTGGTGCAGCTACATGCCATTTCCCCTTGTGCTATCACCTGTCACTAGGCTGAAGAGACCATCGCCCACCTGGTCTCTTCTATCTTCTAAATCTTTACCAATATATTGTATTATTATTTGCAATTATTAGGACCAAACACTAATCAGGACTCATTTTATTTTGGTAGCAGCTCTATAAATCTTTTCTGAAGAGGTTCAGTGCCCAGGGCTGAGAGAAGCTATGACTGACAGCAAGAACAAAAGGAAAGAAATCACAGAAGTGCTAACCTGTGTGATACGGGAAGTTATTTGAGCCTGAACTGTGTTTGTACTTTTGGAATGATCCTGATGATTTCTTACAAGAGACCATGAAATACTTCCAAGAGAGAAGTACTGTGCTGTCCAAAGGAAGCACCCAGCCAAGTACACAGAAAGCCTACGTGGACACCTCCAGTCGCAATGCACCGCTGAAGGAGCTGCTCTGTATTAGGATGTCTGTTGTTTAACACAGTCTGAGTGATCCAGGAAAGGACAGAAGTGAACAACACACAAAACCACAATATTGAGTTAAACAGACCTGCACACCCTCACTTGAAAGATTACCTTCAAACTCGATTATTTCATTACAAAACGAATACAAACCAGAATATTCCCAAAAAGAGGGAAGGCACAAAAAGATCTCCAGAGTTTATGCTTTATTTTAGAGAGGGAAAAACAAGTTTTTAAGTATACAGAATAACAATTAGTACAAGAGAGGTGCAACTGGCCGGCTAGCTCACATAAGGGCACGTTGGTGGAAGCCCAGCATCACTCAGTTCCACTGCCACTGCCTTTGCATGGCCATAGCCAGCATGGTGCAACCTTCAGCAGGGGTCCAAAACTTGCTGACAAAGGAGCCTGTCTGCAGCTAGAGCTGAACCACCCCTCTAAAGGCCTGAGCAGAGCTAACAAAAGCTATTTTCCGTCAGCAGCACAGTAGCCACCCTTGGGATTTTGCTGAGGAAACCATGACAGCCAAAGGGCTGGGTGTTTTCTCACTAAGGGATGCTGGCAGAACTGCCTAGCACAGGTTCAGCTCAAAAGGCTCCAAACCTAAACGTACCCAAAGGCATGGTTGTAGAAGGTGGTGTGACAACTCCCCAACACCGCAGGAACCCACAGCCACACACACCACAGCTCCAAGGCATGCAGCAGGAGTCAGAACATGGCAGGACAGAGTTTTCAAATTAAATGAAAATTAGCTAAGTTACAAGCATATTGCTCCAGCTCAGAAATCAATCACTAAGTGACAAGGTTAAAAGACACTTTATAGACAACTTGATTTCATTATCCACCTCAGGGGATGCTGATGCTTTCCTGCAGGAGACAGGACATCAGGCTACACAGGCTACTAGACCAGCGAGGTCACCAACCCCAATTCTGGTGACATAAACACAAACAACACGTTGGCTTTAATTTGGTACAGATGCCAACATAAAGAAACAGTAAAGAAAGCACAGAAACTGACACTGTATACATACAGCCCTAGTTACCCTCCCAGCAAACTAAAAGCATTGGTAAAACTCTTACCTCATGAACTGCTTAATGAATAGAAAATGGGGCCCATGATGTCATGCTCAATACATTGTGTTTATGGGAAGAAAAGTAACAACTTTGCTTGCTTATGTCTGAAAACAAAAGGTCTCAGAAGAATGATGTATATACACTGTTACTAAAACTAGCTGTTACTAAAAAGAGTTCTCTTTTTCTCTGGGTGTTGCTCCGTGCCTTCAAACTGGGGCTAAATACAACAGCTTTTTAGGATTTCCAGTTGGCAGCTGTACAGAAACATCAGAACAAAAAGGCTGACTTCAGCAAGAGAACTCTGCAAACATTAAGGTGCTCTTTCTCTGGTAACTTCTGTACTGAACTCATTTTCTCACAGTTGATTAAAACTACTCTTTTGTGGCAATATATGCTTTACTCTGAATAACCCCCCTTCAGAGGTAGTTTCAATCTCTGGATATTTGCTGTATGTTCTGTTCAGAAAAACACAGTGGTCGAAGCAGGAGACTCTCCCTGCATCACTGCCCTGGGGCTGCAGCACAGGGACCCAGCTTGCACTCACCACAGTCACTGCAAAGACAGACAGAGTGAAGGGTTGTTTTTTTTTCAAGGATGCACCCAAAATGCTATAGGTGGTTTTTATTTTTAATATCAGAGACCACTGAAACACAGGTGCCTTATAAACTACAGTGATGACGAAGAAATGCCAGGTTACACCTCTGTTGACAGAACGTAAAAAATCTTATTTCCATCTTCAGCAACATTCATAGACATTTTCCCAAACATGACCTAATTCTGTTACTTCCAGGAGTAAATTACTATCTGCTGTAGAACAGCCTCAATATTTATTATACTAAAAGAATATTTTTATATACTAAGAAGTAATAACACCTCTGCACTTCAGCATTTTCCACCCAGGAATCCTAATCCACTTTTGAGACAGAACATCTATTATAATCTGGTTTATTACTGAGACCTGTGGTACACCCACTAATTGCACACTTTATACCTTTGAAGTGAAGACATAAATTGTCAAAAAACAGAAACCATCACATAAATGCAACAGTGCAAAGAACAGCACTTTAATTCATTCACCATAAAAAGCAATATAAATAAAATACACATGGCTAAGCAAATGCTTTAAGGAGGTTTTTATGAAATGATTGTATAGCCTGCCACGGTCTTTTGGAATTATATAGCCTATATTTATTAAACAAGAATTGTTACCAAAAAAAGGCTCTAGGTGATTTGCAGACATATTTACTGACAAGTACAACCTGTTCAGTAGTAACTGTATAAGCAAGGGGGAAAAAATATCAATAATGGAAACCTTTAAAAACAGGAATTCATTCCAAAAAAAGCCCACCCAAAACAAACATGTACGTTAAAGTGTAAAGGGGTAATTATAAGAAAAGACTATTTTAAGTGCAATACACCTGTTTATGCCAAGCGCCACGCGGGGAGAAGAGGAGAGGGCAGTGGAGGTGCCCAGAGCACACACAGCCCACCTTCGGGTGCCTGCACCCGCACCTAGACTGGACACAGCCTGGCGTGAGGTGGCCAACCTAGAGAAGCAACCCATCCACCACCATCAAAAGTGAGGACCTGGGGAGGTCCTGAAGCCCCTCCTGGAGTTAAGTGGCTGCTTCTTTCCGAGATGCCCCATAGTTCACACCTCTTCTGAGAGTGCCCTAGCAGCTCACATGAAGGGGATCGCTTTGGGTGCATTATGGTACCCTAATTCAGCCTGTCTTTGTGGATCACTCCCTTTCCCGCTACATCTTCCAAGAAAAAAACACAACCACCAACTGCAGAAGTTGAAGTGAAGCCAGGTACCTCCAGTGGGAGAAATGCAAACTTGTTCCAGCCTTCCAACTAGCCTGTAGTTCCTCCTTGGGGGTGGAAGACATGCTTGTGAGTCAGGAAGTCACCTTCCCTCCTTCATGGGGGCAAGAGCTGTAATAACTGAACAGGAGGGAGCAAGGGAAAACTTTGCTGCTATCTGTCGTGCTTGGTCTCTGGAAGTCTCTCCACAGCATCATGATCAGATCAGGTGAGACTGGTGGAGACACACCTTTTGTGTGGACACCAGAGGGGTCTAGGCCACCAACCACGCCACTTACAGCCCACCCCAAGAATGTAATTTTAAGCAAGCAAGAAAAACTAATGGTAAAATAAATGACTAAATAAATTGATGCACCTCCAAGTCTTTGGCTCACGTGATAGGGTCAGAGTAAATGTAACTGTAAATGCAAGCAAAAGCTTTTAGACTTCCGCTGTGCTTCCTAGGAGCAATGCCAACCTTGCAATTCAGGGATCAGGCACCACAGAAAGGGATCTGGCTTCGTTTCCATTTTTAACCTTTCCCAAAGCAGTTTTACCTTGCTAAAGGTAATAATTAAGTGGAAAGAATCACTAGTATTAGAAGATGAATCAGAGGCTGGGTTGCTCTGAGATACAGACAGCTCAAGCGAACTCTCAAATAAATGAGGAAAGAGAGAGATTTGGGAGAGTATGAACCAAAACAAATAATGACAAATAATGCAAATAACGTCCTCTTTCCTTCCTTCCTTCCACCGGGCACTTAACTAGCTCCAGGAGATCTAGGGGATTTTCTTGGGTTGGGGGTTTGTTTGGTTTGGCTTGTGTTGGGGTGGGTTTTTTCCCCTCTCATATCCACAATAGACAAACCGACCTCGGGAAAACCGCGAGCTGACCCGCTCGGTGCCCGACGAGAGAGGGACTCCGGGAGACCAGGCACGACCTGCGCTGGATGCTCGGGAGACACGAGACGCCCCCTCCTCCCGGGCACTCCCCTCACAACCCCGCCCGGAGGGTACTTTGTCCGAGGCTCATCCCGCCGTAGCCTCCGGGCCGTGAGGCACAGCAGCATTAAGCGGTATCCCCGGCTCTACCTCGCAGCACTGATTTCAAAGCGCTTACAGCCTTTTGTAACCGCCGAGATAATCTGTCATATGGATTTAGGCACTGACAGTCAAACATGCCAAAAATGTCACCACCCACTCGTATTATCCATCCGGCGAAGGACTGGGAAACGCCGCATTGCTTAACCTCTCCTCCGCCCGCCGCTCGCACAAGAAGCCGCCACCCCCACGGCGTGACACCATCGCGGGGGGAACCGTGGGCACCCTCCCTGCCCCCCCCCCGCTGTGCTGTGCTGTGCTGTGCTGTGCTGTGCTGCGCATCCCCCGGCTGCCCGCACTCACCTCATCTTCCCGGCGGCGGCCGGGGCCAGGGGCGGCCGGCGGCGGGGGCGGGGGGGGCTCCGGCGGCAGCGCCGCCCCACTCGCAGCGCCGGGCCCCGCGGCGCTAGCCGGGCAGCGCGGCGGCGGGCAGCCCCTCCGCCGGCCCGGCCATGTTGCCGGCTCCCGCCCGGCTGCGCTGCGTGTGTCTGTGTGTGTGGGCAGGACAAAGCGCCGCTGCCGCCCGCCCCGCTCGGCTCCGCTCCGCTCGGCTCCGCTCCCACGCGTGGCGGGGCCGCCCCGCACCGCGCCGCCCTCCCGCGCCGCCCCGCCCCGCGCAGCCTCCGCCGGAGGGCTGGCGGGGAAGCCTGCCCTGTCCTGCCCGATCTCCCCCCGCGGGGGGAGCGCAGGTGAGGCGGGGCGGGGGCGCGGGGAGCGGCCGCGCACCGTGAGCTGCACCGATCGCAGGCTCCGGGCGACTCCGGGCTCCGCGGCCGGTACCGGTACCGCAGCGAGGGCCCGGGGTCTGGCCGTGCTGTCCCCGAACTGCTCCGGCTGGAGCAGGGGTAGGGCCGCGGTTGCAGACCTCTCCTCCGCGATGTGCGCGGGGGTCCTGTGTGCCAGCGTTAAAATTCGGTGCTTTTGCGGATGGTAGCAAGGGCAGAAATTGTATCTCCAGTTAATTTTGGAGGGAAGCTGTGTTTTCTGCTCCTTCACCCTTCCCACCGGCCCCAGATGTTTCCCTGCGAGTTCTCTCATGCTGCCGTCAGCCACGTCCATCCTCCACACCCGCCTTCCCCACCCACCCAGGAAGCCCTGGAGTTCCCCCCAGCCCTGCTGCTTCTCCCCGTTCACCCTTCCTCCCTGCTGCACATCCCAATCCAGTTCCTGTCCCTCTGCTCTTCTCTCAGACACCTCCTGCTAGTTCTCCTGTGTAGCCTGATCACCAGTGGCAACAGCTTCGTTGCAGGTCCAGAGCCTGGAGCTTCCCCTGGCCCTACACCATGTCTCTGCCTCTTCCCATGCATCACCTAGTAGAACAAGATTATGTTGAAAGCAGCATCGCTTGTGTATCCTCACGGATCTGGCACCACAATGAGGGACCAAATGCTGCAGTTGTTTCTCAGGTCTCTCACACACAAATGACCATCATTTTGTTGGCACTTCAAGAGAAAGGGTCTTCAAACTGTAAATTTCTGTGTCTGTCTCCCACAGATCTCTCCCAACTCCCCATCATCCAATTTGGACACAAAACCACCCAACCACCAGGTAATCCAGGTAACGCCACAGCAAGCAGTGGGTTTCCAGGCAGTTAGCACGTGTGTGTTCATTGTGTATGAAACAGAAACAGTTGCTTAGCGTGTCCCTGTCCCAAATAACAGTGCTCTGATCATTCCCTGAGACCTACCTCCATCCACACGTGCCATGACGGGCAAGAGAGCTGTAGCCCCCCTCCCCAGCTGCAGGGGCAGCTTGCATGGATGGAAAACTGTGTGAGGACTCAGGGGAACATGCCTGTGGTGCAGAGCAAGCAGACTGCAGGACCGTGCTGGAGGCAATTGGGCATGGCACATACGGAGTGAGGCAGTGGGGGCCCTTTTTAATATAAATGCTTATATTTTCATTCCCATTTCTCTAAAAAGTTAAGATTTCAATACATTCAGGCCAATACACCACTTATTTTTATTCTAATAGTAGACTATGCCGCTGGAACGGATGTTACAAAAAATCAAGCCCATAAATGTGATGCCCTAGAGACCTTTTTCCCCATTAGCTTATCAAGCCTTGCTGCTGCCTACTGCAGCTCAGTGCCAAATAAAAATATTCTACAACAATAACAATAGTATGACAGCAGCAAACAACTGTGGTGGAAGAAATGTGTATGCCTTTTATTCAAGGCCATGCTTGCTTCTTGGTAGCTAATGTATAGCTGATAATTGCCATTTTCAATGATCACTGAGATGTTAAAACTAATTAGGGACAGAGGTACTGAAGGGCTGGGGGGGGAGGGAACTCCCACCTCTTCTGTGCCTCATTAGCACACAGCCCAGCTCGTGCCTTCCCTGTCCTATAGCAGATCTGTGCCATCCTCTTCCCAAGTCACCCCACCAATTAATAGAAGCTCACTTCAGACAGAGAAAGTCTGTCCTAAAGAAGACTAAGGGGCCTCATTCATTTAAAACTAAGGCTTAGAGTCCTCTCTTACAAGCAATTATCCGAAATTTCCTAGAAGGCATAATATGTGTTGTTTGCATAAAGAAATGCCTGTCAGCCCACAGGTCTGAGACGCTGTCTCTCCTGGGTGACAGCGGCTTGTAGAAACTCATCCATTTAATTTGTGATGGGGTTGCTGAAGGTAGCAAGCTTATCAAGAAATAATGAGCAAAAATAAAACCTATTTTCTTATTGCTATCATCTGACTAATCCTTTAGAGTGCGGGTCACTGACCAGCGCCCGCAGCATATGGGAGACAGCGTAAGGCAAGGACGATGCTTATGAAACTAGAAAGTTTCAGGGTAATGGTACTAGAACTTAAAACACAATTAAAAAAGCCAATCCATATGTGAGCTTGTTGATAACCTGGGCTTTTTTTTTTTTTTTAATGTAATTTCTTTAAGCTAGGTTTGTAACAAGCCCCAAGACAGCAGGCAAAGAAACATACGTAAATGACAGCATGGTTAAAATACAAAACTAGAGTAAGCAAAAACACCTCCTGCAAAGACCTTTATCCCAGCATATATGCTACCCAGCACAAAGGGGCACCTGATGGTGCAGAGAAACTCGGGAGCTGCTACAAAGAGCTGACTACAACCACAGCCCCCACAGCTGCCCCGAAGGAACTGCAAACAACAGGGTAGGGCAAGGGGGTGGTTTCCACCACTTGCAGCTCGGTACCTGCACTGCCTCCTGAGAGGAGGAACTGTTCTGGGGCAAGTTGCAACACCTCGCTGGTTATAAACTTGCGCAAGATCTTCCCTTGCAAAGGGTTGGGAGGCTTAGTTGTCCATGAGGTCGTTTTAGAACTGATGCAGAAAGACAGAGTATGTGAGGCTATGGGTCAGTTGTATTGGCTGTTTTATTTATTCTTGTGTAACGAAGCAGGAGAGAAAAGGAGAAGAAATTTTATGTCCTGCCACGTATGTCAGTCTTGCTGGCCACTAACAGCACATAAATTGTGTGGTATCAGAATCCATGATGCTTCTTCATCAACCTTCATGGGTTCGTGTGTCCACCAGATCCCTGTGCTGATTGAGAGACATGACTGAAACACGTAATAGTGGCTTTGCTGGGATGAATCTTACACTATAGGGCTAACAGAACTGTACATCCTCTGAGGGGGTTAAAGCTGTTCCTCTGTGAGGACACTGACACAGTCTCAGGCTGTAGTCTTACTGATTCACTTGCTCTTTGCCTGGGGAAAATCCTGACGCGGCAGGGTGTGTGCCTCCACCCTGCTGGCCTCGTCAGCCTTCCCTCTCCCCCCAGCAGCAATCCGCAATTGCAAAGCCCTCCTGCCTAGCCTAGCAAAGAGCAAAGCAAACTGCTGTCCCCAGACACAGTCTTTCCTGACTGAAACCTGGTTCATGGCAAACCCTAACAGATCTGTCCCCTTCGGCTCCTGCTGCAACAACTGCCCGCAGAGCTGATCTGTCTGTCACTTCAGAGATTTTTCCTTAGCAGGAGGAGGAAGAGGAGGAGGATGCCCTCCTAGAACAGTCACGCAGCCTGGGGCAACATCCTCTATAAATATCCTCATATCAGGAGCCCAAGGTCATCCGGTTGTTTTTCTCAGAGAGCCAATGCCACGTCCAGAGCTACATGCCCAGAGCAGCAGGAGCCTCATGCTGATTGTTTTCACACTGCCCAGTTCAGGGCTTTCTCTTCAAACACTTGGGCTTTCCTGTGGGCTTGTCCACAAAAATACCTACCTCTTTTCAAAGAAAACAAGTGTCCACAATAGCTTGTTTTGCACACATTTTCTGGAAGGCTTTTCCTAAGCACAGAGCATTTAGCCTCGTGAAAGTCACCCTGGGGAGGAATTCATTACACCGAGTCACTGCACTATGTCCAGTAATACACATACACGTTTATTTCTAAAAAGTTCTTCCCCAGATGGCAATGTGACTCATAACTTTGTCAAAGCTGAAGTTGGGTTCCAGTTGCATAATTCCACAGACACCTCGCTGGAGCAGAGAGAACAGGATTGACAAATTCAGGCACAAAGCATGATCCAAAGACTCCTGTAACTCTGAGAGGATCAGTCCTGCATGTTTAGTTTTCACCCATCACTGTCCCCATGTGCTTGACAACCTAGACATTCCCTGCAATCTTCAGCACCACTTGGCAAAGGTCTAGGTCCCACTTCTGGTTTGTTATGGCAGCCCAAACGACAGCCATGCTGGGGCACTGGAGGTGAAGGACTTCACCCCACCACCTGCATGGGCAGGCAGCGTGGTCCTCCATGCTGCAGGGAGACCGAGAGAAAGAAGCTGCAGCAGAGCTGCAAACAGAGAGTGTGCCAAAACCTTGGCTTGCTTTAGCAAGGCTTCATCCAGTCCTGAGGTGAGACAAAGAAGAAAGAACCAGAAAAGGCCAGAGCAAAGGATCAAGTGGCAAAAGACTGTCGGGAGCTGAAGGGAACAAGAGAATGGAGACTATAGAAAAATGAGGGAAAGGCAGAAGTTTGGGTTGGGTTTTTTTTTGACAAGGAGAGAAAAGGAAATTAGGTGATAAGGGCAAAAATGAGGAGAAGAACAAATGAAGGGAAAGAAGATAGGAAGGGGAAGTGGTATAGGAAAAGGCAGAGAATGTGTAGGGAAAATACACTGTTGACACACTTCAAATCTATGTTTTATTATACTTCCTCAAGTGAAAATGGGAGCCAAGGAGAGGAAGGGTCCCACCATGCCCCCAGGAGGGTGGTGGGGGATAGTCACTACCTTCTCTCAGAAAGAGAGGAGCCCACTGGCACTTTTATTTCCCCATTATGCCTCAGGAAAGCAGGGTTTACAACTGCTAGGAAGGCAGAGGCTGGAAGCTGCAGCCTTCCAGGCAGCCGGGAGGAGCTCTGCTTTGCAGGCAGGCCCCGGGGACCTCTTTTGGTCTTCCCTGCTCAAGGCCATCGGTGATGTTTTGCTAACAGCTTTTACATGCAGCTTAAGGAAAAGACAGCAGTAAACCACAAGTGCACAGGTGCCCAGCGTGCAAAAGCCAAACCAGAACGGGTGTTTCCCAAGACCACCCTGCTGTGGTACTCAGAGGTAACAGTGGTCCAACCCCCCTCCCCACCCCTAGCAGCATCCTGAGAGATGTGTTTTTATGCAGAAGGGCAGGAATGGGAAATACAAACCACTTAACAATTCCATTTTTCCCTTTAGGAAATAACTTGGCTTCTCTGAAGAGATACAGCCTCAGCTTATGGTTTAGCACCATCAGAGCATTTCCAAAGCCTCTGTACAGCATGTCCCAAGTCAGGGGATAACTCTGTGCCCTTGGAGGACAGTCTGTACCTTTGCTGTCTCTTGCAGAGACTATACTGAGCCAGGCAAGGAGACACTTAGTTTTGTTTGGTTTATCATTATTAAAACCCCTTTGGTCCCACTCTTGGAAGGTCACGATTGTTTGGGCTTCTTTAGAAAGAGGCCAGACTTGTCATGGCTGGCTTACAAAAGCAGTGGTGTTCTGACCTAAAACTAGTGGGAAAGATCTCAGCACAGAGGCGATGCTGTGCTCACGAAGCCAGAGACAGGACTCTCCAGGCTGCTGAGCTGCGTGTGGCCAGATTTTCTGCTGAACAGGAGCCGTGCATACGGGAAATGCCAGAGGGCTTTTCACTTAAACTGAGCCTCCTGTCAGCTTGCTCTCCAACTGTTCAGGCCGTAGACAGAGGCTCTCAGAGCTCAGCTTCTGCTCTTTTTAGGTGCCGTTAGGAAAACATAACACCTGAACCTCTCCTGTGCTTATACACTGATGTCATAAAAAATTATGATGTCAGTGAAAGCTGCTGAAAAGGAGAAACTGGGCAGGAAGGAAGGAGCCCTAAAATATTGACATTTGTCTTAATGAGAAACTGAATCCAGAATCAACAGCCAAGGCAATTGATTTAGTAGAGAGAGGCATTCTCTTCTGGCTGCCTTAAACAGACAGTTCCCTCTTCAGCACATCTCTGCGGTGGGAGGACGATGCAAGGGAACGACCAAGTACAATAATCTAAGACGGCTGCAGAACTCATCCAGCCTTTTCCATTTTTGCTTTCTAAGCACAATGTCTGAAGAGCCTGAAGGAGATTTCTTTGGCCTACAACTCGGGATCTGAAGCAAGCATAGCTCATGTAGTGGTGATAGCCAGAATCCATGCGGCAGCTGAATATACTTCCCTCTGGCTTCATGTTTAGTCTAGGTAATTTAAAAGATGCTCATCTCTTAGAAGCTCCCGCTGAAAAGCCCTTCACCAGCAGGGATACCCAGAAAACAGGTCACCATTGTCATGGCTGTGACCTCAGCACTGCAGACCAGACCCAAGAGGCAGTCTTTTAGGTGCAGATATGTCCACTGCAAAGGAATGGATGTGTCTAAATCAATTTAATGTAGTTTGTCGATAGCCAAAAGATGGTAAAAAGAAACCTGTGTTAAACTGGGACTGCAGAGCTGGTGGCAAGGAACCACTTTTCACAGAGCCCAAGAGCTCAGGCTTTCATAGAAACACAGAAAAAATGCCAGGTCCAAAGAAGTGCCTCAGGCAGTGGTGATGCTAACAGCTAACAGCGTAGAGGCTGTGTCAAAAGGAAGCACCTTCTCACCCTTCCACGCCTGGCAGGAGCCCAAGGGGAACCCACAGCCCCTCAAATCATCCTGACTGACCAAGGTCCCACAAGTGGCTTTTGAAGATGAGCCCGTCTGTGCCACCACTGACGCGCGTGAGGGCTACCAAACTGAGTGCTAGATCACAGAATCGTAGGGGTTGGAAGGGACCTCGAGAGATCATCGGGTCCAACCCTGATGGCTGTGTTGGCTGAACTCTCATCAGTTCCTCCATGTAAATCACCACTTAGTCTTCTGTAATTATTTAATTAATTTAGGGGCCAAAGTTGTTCCATTAAGAAAAATGAAACTGCCGCAGAACTACGTGACTGAGGGAAAACATAAATCTCCCCCTGCACAAGCATGAACCGCTGATGTACTTGCTGGCTCGACAGCCAGCAGCCCCCATCCAGGTCCAGAGAGAGCTGGGTGTGATCCTGCCCTTCCTTAGGATTCAGTTCCTCATCTCCCACCTTTTGAGCTAGGAGATGCTCTGGCTTGGGGCATCTCACCTGAAGAAGAGCTGCCCGCCGCAGCCAGAGCGGCACGGCAGGGATCAGACTGGTCTGCTCCAGCACGGCCAGGAATCCTGGCCAGTGACAGAAGAAAAAGATCTCTGTTTCGGCTTCTCGTCAGTTCGTTTCACTAGTAATTAAAGTGACATTTTCCCTGCCATCTGTAGGATTTTTGAGGATGCAACTGAGTGATCTACCAACAGCCCTAGTTCCAGGGACAGAGAAAACACAACAAAAAGACCTCTGGCTTCTCTGAGCAGAACCTGGAGAAAGGAAAAATGCCAGTTCTTGCAGTAAAGGGTCTGTTTGCCCTTGCAAACTCTTGCCAAATGAAAAGTTTTGAAGGGAAATAGTATCCCCTAATACTAATTCTTTTGTAGAATAAATTCCATCCAATCATTTCACAGAGGAAGTATGACCTTATATTAGTTAACCTTGTAGTAATTAGACTAGTAAAAAAAAAATCCATTTTAACAAAATTGATATGCTTGGTGAGAGGATTTTTTTTTAATCATGTGAAATGGTGGGGGTTTTATCCAGTAGCATTGAAAAATTACTTTTTCTTGCATTTATCTCCTTTCTTTTCTAATTGTTTGGGTTTTTTTACTCTATTCTTTTAATACAGTGACTGACTTTTGTAGAGGTCATCTGCTGGCAATTGTTAATGCCTGTTGGGTTTCAACCACCTGTAAGAACTGAGCACTACCAACAATAATTTTACACTTTGTAAAAATCGTCTTTCAGGCAGCAATTCAAATAGCACATACAGAATTAAGTTCAAGAAGGATGTAGTTTTGATGTAATACAAATATGTGTCCTTTAGGAGTAAAATCAGTATATGAAAAGATGCAGAAGAGGAAAACAAAAATCACAAAAAGTCTCTACTTGAGTATGGGCGATGAATGTAAAAGCCAGACTGAGTCTGTGTTTGTTTTATAGGCTATAGAAAAGGGAGGAAAAAGCATTTTGAAAGCATATGTATTGTTTTCTGAATAATTTAAGACTTAGAAAATTGATATTAACTTCAGTAGCTAGTAACTTTGAATACTTTGACATAGAAGTGTTACCTGAACATATATGCTCATCATTTTGGACAAACACTGTGGTTGTACTGTTGTAGGGTGTGTAGAACCACAAAAGCCCATTGCTACATGCCATACACATAGTTTAAAATGTAAGCATGTGATATACATTATAGGGCTGCACACAGGCAAACAGAGGACAAGCACAGAAGGCAGAGGGCAGGGAGGAAGGGTCTAAAAGCAGATGCAGTCACTGGTACCTGTACGTTCAAGTCAAAGAAGCAGCATGGATACAGATACAGTAAGAAACCAGGAACTCAGCTCTAAAATCATCAGAGAGGCAGTCAGGATCACTGTTTTATAAGCAGTTAAGAGCAGCAAAACATGCCGGTAAGGGCTGGAAGCTGCAATCGCAGGAGAGCAATGCTAGAAACAACGGGAAAGAAAGCAAGATCCAGGAACTGAAGCCAAAGCTGAA
Organism: Porphyrio hochstetteri; assembly: GCA_020800305.1. Taxonomy (NCBI): domain Eukaryota; kingdom Metazoa; phylum Chordata; class Aves; order Gruiformes; family Rallidae; genus Porphyrio; species Porphyrio hochstetteri. The sequence goes on along the minus strand of CM036908.1, from coordinate 58,041,560 downwards.
GGGAGTAGCTGAATGTCTGGTGGACAATACACAAGAGACACAAAGAGATGAGTCTCTTTGAGCAACGCTATGCTGGCTGCAGACAAGATGAGAGAAGGGAAAGATCACCAGCAGAAGCCCAGCTGTATCTCCAGCCATGGACTTGAGAGGTAGCCTTAGGCTCTGTCGAAGGGCAGGAAGAGGCAACTGCTGCAGGCACAGTCCCAGGCGAAGGAATCGGGTGTAAGAGTCCCGGGTACTGATGAAGCAATTAAATATGCAAAGCTCAGGAATAAATTTTCTTCCTTTCTTTTCTTTCCTATTTCAATGAAATAAAAGAGGTCACTCCCGAGAAGTGGGGTCACTCCTGAGGAACAGGGCTGGAAGTGGGGAGAACTGAAGATTAATATATAAACAATGGTGAACTTGTGTTGAATTTCCTGGATAAAGAAACAAGAATCACTTTAACAGTCATCAAACGGATATTTGGCTCAAGACGTTACCCACCATTTGCCAGTTCAGCTAATACGTTTATCAGGTTTCCAAAGAGGAACAAAGACACATTTAACAGCAAAACTTACAAACGGAGGAGGCACAGGCAGGATGGGATTGTTGAAAATCCCTTTTGATCAGTAACCCTAGGGATGAACTTGCAGGATTCCTCATCTATTTCTTGTAAGGGATAATAGTTGAAAATGAAGAAGGGGATCACAAATACATTATTACATCCCAAGAGCAGCACTGTAGGAAAAGGATGAAAAGGGAATGAGCCAGCCCAATTTGCAGCTCGTTTTCTCCGTTGCAAGTAATGACAAATCACCTGCAATTTTGAAAGCAGAAAACCTGGAAGCACCCCATCTGCAAAAAAAATTGCATAAACAGATGGTATCATGGCATAATCAACCATGTTTCCAGACAAGATGAGAACCTGTCATTTGCATATCATGACCTTTTAGGATTCGATTAACCCTAGAAAGGGTAGGGATATTACACCTTGGTTTCACACACTTCAAGCAGAGGGAAACTGACATCACCATCAAAAGACATCATTCTGCAGTAGCTGCTGTTTGCTTGCTTGGCCTTTTTTTAACCCAGGTCCGTCTCCAAGCTGGGTTCTCCCTACGGCCACTGTAACTCTTGTGCTGCTGCACGGGATGGGAATAAGCAGCTGGGGCCAAGACCTCTTCCTGCAGTGACGGTGCTCAGTAACGTCAGCTTCAAGTGACCCTGGAACCCTTGTCTTCAAAAGCCTTGCCTGAGGACAAGCTCCTAACACAGAGGAATTGTCAGGAGCTCTTGCCAGGAGCATAACCTGTACAGCGGAATGACACTCCTCCACCTGCCAGGTGCTCAGAAATGGTGTGTACTGGGAGGCAAAACCAAGGCAACGTATAGGTGAAAGCGTGTCTTTCTTCCCTGCTGCAAGGCTGGAGTTTCACTCTCTAGGTGTACATTAGGGATCACATTCCCAGGGTCACGCTCATGCATGAAATGATGTACCCCCAAATCTAGACTTTATTGCCAAATATTTTCAAATGCAGCCCCAATTGAGAAATTGTAATTGTGCTGCTAAGTAAAAGCCTGTCTCTTCTATAGGTAGAAAGTACAAAGGTATTTTACTGAACAGGAAGAATGCACTGAAAATTCACTTTAATACATGTTTATTGGTGTCCTGCACTTTCAGTGTAGGAGGTTGGAGATGTAATAAAAAAAAAAGTTTCAAAATTTATTGATTCCATTTCATTTAAATCACTCTAAACAACCAGTGCTTTAGAGTTCAGAGAATTAACGTTTACTGTCCATTACAAGCAAAATTTTAATATTACCTTTTTCGAGTCTGCTTAGAACTCCTCTCTCTTAAAATTCTTCGGATACATTCCTCAAAGTAAACAATACATTTCAATCTGTGTGACAATCAACATTGATAAGGCCTTCTTAACCATTTTATACCACCTCCACTAGTACTTCATTGCAAAACACAATCTTATTTCATACTATAAATATCCATCCATGCACAAAACACAGGGGCCAGAAGTTACACATTAATATCTCATGTAGGCTTCCAAGACTTCCTTCACCCTCTGCAGGTTTATGGTACACTTAAAAAGATATCTTTAGACTTGGTCTACTTGGTCTTAAAATACAAATATACAATATCCATAAGCATAAAAAAGTAAAGCTAGATTGCCTTACCATTTGTTATGAACGGCTAAAATCTTATACATGTACAATATAGCATCATGCTGATTAATATACATATTAGTTAAATATATCAACCAATAATGGGCATGTGGCCAAGCTTTGCTGTTTCATTTTGAAAAAGAAATTGTTCATATACAAGTAAAAAGATTTTCTTAACTTAAACTCATATGGAATACCTGGACCACACGGACATCTGTAAACCCTGCTTTGATTATCAGGTCAAACTAGGGCAGAACCTGCTGATTCGTTTGAAAGGGACCACAGCTCCTCATGGGGGGATACCCAAGGTGTGTGATTCCCAGGAGAATGCAAATTGACCAGCCTTCACATTTTCAGGTCTAACGCAATATGTTTTGCATCTTACATCTTGGTTTATGCATCATCCTCCATCAGAAACAATTCAGTACCTGGACATGGTAATAGATTTTTCTAAATAAGGAGATATACAGTACAAAGTGTAGATAGTGAAACGAGTAAGCACATATATACAGTCTTTGAAAGGCATTTTTGTGACCATTTTAGCAGTGTTTATAGAAAACATTTAAGATAGTCACATTCTGCTGATTCCACTGTATTGCAAACTGTCAAGCCACATTTCTTCTATTAAACTTGTACTGCATTGTATATCGTACAACAGGAAACGATCATTCTTAAGGTGTGACACAATGAAAAAAAATAAATCACTAGACTGAGTAAGGTAACCAGCACAGGGCTTAATTTTCCTGAGGTTTGTAAGAATTTTTTAAACAAAAAAAATCACAGTGACCAGGCTAAACTGCAAACATACTGTTAAGTTTTAAATATACAGTTTATACATAAGTTCTGTGCATGGTCGACTCAACTGTGTATGTTCACACGGATGTTTCCTCTAAATGACTCTCCACTGCATAATACTTGTGTCTTTTCCCCCCGTGGAGATGAGATGGGTGTCTTCACAGAGAAAGTCTACATTAGTTACATGACTACTGTGTCCACCGTACACGTGGCTTGGAGCCTAGAAAACACCACATTAGTGAGAATATAAACCACCATAAAACCATTTCATTATAACATAACATTCATGCAACTGTGAAACCAAGGCATCATCGCATCATTCTGTTATTTTAATATGAAATTAGATTTTAACTGTAGTCTCAAACAACCTGAAGTAAATCCCTTTATGCATACACATATTAGCATTCTTCTTCTTTATTTGTTTGGTTTTTGGTTGGTTTTGCTTGGGGTTGTTTCTCTGTACATACAAAAGCAACATTTAATTTGTGCATATTATAAGAGTAAATCTTTTTGGAAATACCTTACCCTAAACTGTGAACACGGATATGAGAAGAGATGTACTTTGCCAAAATCATCCCCTGTTGACAGCAGTTTTCTGCCGTGCGATCGACAGACAGCGTTGATGTCTGTTCCATCTGAACCTTCAGGCCATACACCTGCAACACAGAGGAACTAATTAAAGGTTTTTATAATGGACATAAAAGTGACAGTTTAAGTTTTTTGTCAAAATACTTATAAAGGATTACTTGTTTGAAAAAAGAAAAACCTATAAAAATAACTGCAGCTGAGTCATTATGAGCACTTCAGTACCAGCGAAAGACCAGATCCTAATAGGGAATCAAGCACATAAACAAACACTTTATTTCCTCTTGTCAGCAAAGTGCTTTTTACTTTGGAAAAAACCCCCAGAATTCTGCTGAATTACAGCCACGTGTCTGAGCCTAAAAGAATTTTCATATGGTTATGTAGAAAAATAAGTTACTGCTTCTGACTCCACCACCTCCCTGGGCAGCCTGTTCCAATGCTTCACTGCTCTTTCCGCAAAGAAATCTTTCCTAATATCCAATCTGAACCTCCCCTGGCACAACTTGAGACCATTTCCTCTTGTCCTATCGCCAGCCACTAGGGCATTCAGATTTTATCACCTTACACAATATAAATGCTACCTAACTTGCAGAGACCACTGGCATTATCTGTTATAATGTGTGTTCTGCCACTGCAATTGGGCTTGTCCCCACCTTGTCTTGGTGCTATGGTTTTCAAGGACTGTCCCATGCCACACATCTCTGCTGTGTCCCCCTGAAGTCCTACCACTTGAGTACATGCTCTTCCTTCCTTGCTATTCCAGGTCAGGATGAGACAGTTGCTACTCCCCCTGTTTGCTCTCCCATCTCTTGGAAGGACGCCTATGCCCGCAGGCAGGGCAGGCACACTCCAGCTCGCCTTCAGTCCACAGGTTCTTCTCAAATACAGTCTTTGTATCATTGCACAACAATTCAAAAGCACCAGGAGGAAGTGATTCTGTGCCTTTATAAGGAATTACAAATTGTTGTAAATAGAAATAAACACAAAGTACTGATTTGTGGGCTGCCCATCGCTCTTCTGGTGTGTGTGGAAACACCTCTTTGCTAGATCAGGAGAAAAGGCTCAAAGAAAAGATGCAAAGAAGAAACACAGTAATCATTCCTTGTGGAATTATAAACATGCAGAATGAAGAGACACAGGAAAGCTGTTTTATATAACTGCTTTGACAAAAAGAAGGCTGTATGAACATCAAATGCTGGCTGAAAAGAGGCAGGAGTCTTCTCAAGAGGTCACAGGGACAAACTGGAGATAACCTCTAAAGAATATGGTTTAAGAAACAAGATTGCCATTTTGAAATGAGGAAAAGATCCTATCAGGGCTTTCCATTGAGTCTGTGTGCTTTTTGAAAGTTCATTCCAGTGCCTCACTGCCAGTTTTTCCAAATAGTAATCTGAATTCCCTTTACTGAAAAAATTAGCCCGTTTTTTCCCCCATCCTCTGCAGACATGGAAGGAGACCATTTCCTTTCTCTCATTTGAAGACTGATGCCATGCTTTTTTTCTCCTCCTCTTCTCTAAAATGCATTCGTTACATCTCTTCTCTCAGAACAATATTCAGATGGGCAATTATTCTTGCTAGTCAGCACTTTATCTGTTGGTTCAATGTGCAAAAACCAGAAGCAGCTATTCCAGCCATGACTGAAGCAGAGACTGATAAATGGACAATTACTCCCCATTCTGCATGGTGTTCTTTTCATTATACATCCCACTGATGCATCTGCCTTTCCTGCAACAGCATAACGCTGTTGATTCATGGTCAGTTTGTATGCACGAGTAATCTGATCTTTCTGTGCAGCTCTGCTCTCTTGCCTGCTCTCCTCCGTGCTGTATTTGTGCTGCTGAAGTGTGTGACCTCCTTTTTGCCTTGATGGAATTGCCTCCTTTTCTCATACCATTCCTCTGTTTCTCAAGACAACTTGCTACTCCTGCAGCTTAATGGCACCTACAAATTATACATGCTGGTTTATCATCCGTGGTATTAATAACTATATCCAAACAAACACATTCAGTGTCCAGTCTTCTCATCAGTTTTGAGCCCAACCAGCCTGAGCTCTGCTTTGGTTGCAATGTTGTCAGGCTTTGCACAAATACCAACTTTTCCAATACGAGGTGTGTGATATGACCTGATGCCTTGGTTGTGTAATCCAGCAGCACATGGCTCTTGCACGAGTGTGCACATCAGTCAAGTGTTCTAAAGTCTTTCATCCTTCACATTTACACTTGTTTGCATCACTGCAAAACCCTTGAACACACCACTTCCTTACAAGATGTTGATTTTCAGCTGAATCCTCTCTAAGCTGCTCCCATGCTCGAGGACAGGCGTTCAACAGGTCAATGTTCATTCCCCCCCCTGCACTGGTTATAACTGATCTGCGAGTGCTGCACATACTACTTGGGATTTGTATGTGGTTTTACTGGAGGGAGAAAATATACTGAGCTTCAGCCAGCCTGTAGCTACTGCAAAATCAATATACAAGAAGCCTCACATCCTTGACGCCGTGATTGCTCCATCTATGTCCAGTGGGGCAATCCCAGCAAGCATTTGAAGAGTGTTCATACTGGCTGCTCTGAGGCCCCAAAGTACTAAACATGAGAGTGACTTCCAACATTACCGGACAGGTTTGCAATTTATAATGTATGAGCTTCTTCAATTTATTATTCTAGCCACTAACTTTGCACTTTATCCTCTCCATATGGGCTCTGAAGGTAAATGTGTGATTCCACAGATATTACATCCATTCTTCTCCATTTTTTCTAGTACTTTGCTCTCTGTGAAGTCCTGAAAGTGGGTACTAATGGTCTTGAGATGATGCTAACAAGCTGTTTTTTACAGATAAAAGGTTCATCACACTCAGATTCTTTGGAAATATCTGACTTCAAACTACTTTCCAATCTACTTGATCCCTACCGAAAGCAGAGGTCTTAGCCTTTCATTGCTGGCACGAACAGGGTTAGCCATCAGATTGTAGTCACTTAATAAAGACATATTAACAAAGAAAAAAAAGTCTGGCTTTTTAACACTTCAGTCTTTTCAGTGTCATCCCTCCGCAAAGCAGACCGCTATTGTCACTGGTCCTCCTGTACTTGTCCCAAGTACTCATTTATGATTACACTTTATGTGTCTCCTCAGTCCTCCAACTGGAATTCTGCAGTTTGCCTCCCTGAAGTCCAATACTTTTATTTTGTTGCTCTTTTTCCTTCCTATACCAAGGATCACATCTCCCTAATTCCTCAGTCCACAAGATGCTTCCACATTCTTCCTAAGTTCTTTCCAACTCTCCAGAATCAACTCTGGAAGAAACTCCCCTTTAGGTGCTTAGCTATTTCCTCCATCAGAAGAATTCCAAGAACTTGCTGGTTAGCCACTGTACTGCAGTTCTTTCCCAAAGGACACTGGAATAGTTACAGTCTGACATCCTCAGCATTTCCTGTGATTTTGCTGATTCTGATAACTATTAAAAAATTCCAATCATTTGACCTTTCAGGAAGGATGACCAACAGCATAATCCTGCCACCATTCATATTCCTTTTTTTCATCTATAATTATTCTTAACTATCTTTGTAACTTCCCAGTCTGAACCTAACTGTATAGCTATGAACTCTCAGCATGTATAGAAGAACCATGTTCTCCCCACTGCACTGCATATCCTTTCTGAGTGTATCCCTTTACTTCAAAATTCCTTGAATTTGATAAACATCCTCACAAAATCTATGATGTTACAAAAATGACAATTGTGATAATTATGAAAACTAGCATCTACTTTTATTTATTCCTCATCTTTGTTGCTTTAGCTTCCAATAAACCAGCTCAGTGTGGAGGACTCTAAGTACAAAAATGCATACACAGCTTCCACAGGTTCCCCATTCACCATTGTGTTCCACAGCCTGGCTCTGAAAGCTGTTCTGCTGAAGGGGGGTGGGGGTAACCCCTCTCAGGTGCGATCCCCCTCCTCCTATGACTCTCTACACACCAAAAGCAGCCCCATACAGCACTATATTTTGCATGAATCCAAATTACAAAGTAAGGCATACTCACTTAAGTATTTTCAGCTCAGAATATCTGACCCTGTGATGATAAATGCAAGGACTCTGTAGCCTGTAACTGTGTGTCAGGTGTACACAAATCCCAGGAATATGTTAGTAGTTCCATAAGGGCCTCCACCCCTCACATGAGAAACACATTTTCTCAACATGCTGCCAGCCTTCTAGGATTTCCTCCTCTTACTAAATCTGTGTGTTGCAGGGATACCCAAGGACTGCCTGTCACTTAAATTACACAAAATCTGAATGTGTCTTCCCAGCATATTGCTACTGCCATCCCATCTTTGGGCTCTAAAAACATGTCCTTTCTGGCTGCCTTCAAACACAACAGTGCATCTATTCTGCTTCGAACATGGGTGAGAATCTTTGCTTACTGCTTATACTAAGCCCAGACTCTTCTCTGAACTTCTACCACGGCTTCCTATTTTATCCTGAGGATGCAAGAACCTGAAGCTTCTCATACTCAGGTTTGGAACAATCTGTCTAGTTCTGCATGAGTCGTGGAAGGAGTATGAAGCTTCAGAGAGCTCTGGGGAAAGCAGCTCCTTCAAAACTGGCAGAAGAGAAGCCCATGGAAACAAACCATCCTGGTTATGTTCTGTTTTACCTCTTCTTTCATTCTTTTCACCTGATTTAATTGCTATACATTATATCAAAATAATTCTTAGTACTTAATGCTGGAGACTGCCACCCCTTTTGTGTTTGCAGGGGAACTAGTGCAAATGAAACTAGTTCTGATAAGAGGATTTGGCCCAGTAGCTGCCTATATAAACAACAATTCCACAGAAATTGTAGTTTAAATTAAAAATGACGAGAAGCAGCTCTAGTGTGACAGAAAGGGCAGTGAGTGACTTCTTCCTTGTCTCCCACTTATGTTTTAATTTAATAGTTTACTTGAAGCTAGCAAGACTATTAAATCAGAGTCTTTCTGGATTGAAATAAGAGGACAGATTGTAATAAAAGCGGCATAACAGAAGTTCTGTATTTTTCCCTGAAATATGAATAGTCATGTTTCATAAGAAGAAGTTGGCAATCCAAGTGTTTGTTAATAATAAGAACGGTAAGAGCTTGTGAGAGGAGAGACACTTACCGAAAACATGGAATCCTAAAGTACAGGTGTAGGTGGCCCATTCTATATCTCTAGTTGTTTCAACACTCACGACTTGTTTACAAGCAGAGGGGATCCCTACAAATGAAAAAACCAAACAAAACAACAAAACAACCACATGATAACATTTTTAATTCTCAAATTGTATAGATTTTTGATTGCACCAGATGAATTAAAACATATGGTCTATCTTGGCAGTTACATGGACTCATTTAAATTTTAACTCCGTACTAGACGGCCTGAAATTTGCACAAAAGGCCTAAATAGAACTCTTACTCACAGTATAAGATTTCATAGTCTCCTGAATTAGACACAAGATACTGTGAATTAACGGACCAATCCAGATGAGTAATGAAGCTGGAATGACCCTACAAAGAGAAAAACAATTGCAATAACTGCACTAGCAGTATCTCTCACTGTGACAGTTTTAATACAGTGCTAAAAAAACCATACTTAAGGTGTTAGTATTGAACCAGGAGAAAAAAAGTTTACTTACTGAACATTTGCCAATTCTAGTGTACTTTCTTCCATTTTCACTTACGCCATATATATAAATACAGTTGTCATGGGAACCTATTGCCAAGAAGTTTCCATCTATAAACGCAAAAGTGAACTCTAATTATTCCTGTAAGAAAGAACTGGGGCTAATTTTGAAAAGTTACTGTGTCACAGACAAGAGGGACTGTTCTTAAATGCCTCAATATGAAAAAATAAATTTCTATTTTTTTTTCTTTTTCAGTTCAGATTGATGCATGTTTCAAGATTACAGACAGTTTATACAGCAAATATTACTCTCAAGAACACATGACATTTCTGGAAGCAGCTACAGCCCATTTAGGGCTAACCTGATTGCAACAACCCACACAATGAAGTCACATTTGTTTTGGGTTTTTTTCTTCCCAGTGAAACCATACTGAGCATGTGGGGAAGAGAAGGAAAAGAAAACTGTGGCTTAAGACACCACCCAACAGTGTTGCCAATGTTTCACAGCATTTTTATTTTCGACTTCAATATGGCAAATGGGGAATTATTTTTTAAGAAATCAACTCCAAACTTAATAAAAAAATTCAGTGCATTGTTTTAACCAGCAAATAAATGCTCCCAAACCTGGTGAGTAACGCATTACAGACAGCTGTTCGTTTCCATCTGTGTGTACGGTGACCAAGTCTTTTGTTTCTGTGTCAAACACAAACCACCTGTTGTAAATACAGAGAGAGGCCAATAAATCATTCCATAAGGAATTTAAATCTACTGTAATCTTGACCAACTTTTCTTCTGTCAAAATAGCATAAGTTTTACACCAAGAAAAGAAAAACAGCAACTGCTACTCAGTTTGTTTTATTTTTACTTTAACAAGAGGGTGGTTTCCTTCCCATGTTTTTTAACCAGAAAAACAATCAGATATTGACCCTGATATCAATCTTCAGCTTTTATTCTGGCTTATTATGTGTCACGCATTAGAATACAGTAAGCATTATGTATAATGACCCTTCTCCTTTAATGACCCTCTATGCTATGCTGATGTTCAAATTGATGCCTACATTAAATCCTAGAGCAAAGGAAAACACAAGCAAGAGTCAGGACCATTTTCTCTTGATAGAATGATTAGCTTCATATTGAGTAATAGATTTTAAGTGTAACTGTTATTTTTAAAATTAATTTTGTTTAAATTCATTAATTTTAATGAACCGTCATTTAAATTCATTAATTTTAATGAATTATAATTTAAATTCATGGAAACATATAGAAAGGACGAAGATAAAATTTGAATTTCAATACTATTCCAAAGATTCCTCTCAAAGCTTTTCCTTTTGATTTACTTTATTTAATAAAAAAAATCAGTAACTAAAATAAGTCCTTTATTTAGGACTGATAGAGAATCTTAAATAATCTTGGCTCATAATCCATAAGCGTTCTGTATGTTCTCAGTTAAGTGGAACTGTTTCCAATACTAAGAGTAAAGTCTGCCCTCAAGTGACATTAAAGGAGAGGATGAAGTTACAGCAACAGCACTCATCCTTCCTAGGACCACCAAGGTTAAAGCCAGGGTCTGCCATTGACCCACTGTGTGACCAAGGGCTCAATCTGCCCTGTAAAATGGAGATACTATCTTTCACCTCGGGTTTGTCTGTCTTGTTTACGCCTTACACTCTTCAAGCAGAACAAGTCTCTTAATATGCATTTTTACACTACGTCTAGCACAGTGGAACACTTGCCAAATTTTTGTTAGAGCCTCTGGTTGTCACTGCATTAGAGATAACAAACCACTTGCTAAATTTTCCAAAGAGAAACTTTTTCTCTGTCATTTCCTCTACGCTGCCTGACAGCCCTCAGAAGATCTCTGCATGCACGCATCTGCAAAGCTACCTCATTATCTCAAATTCCTCCTCTAGCCTCTCCTTTGCCATGGTGGACAGAAAGACTACGTTTAAGTCACTGGTATGGCAACAGCACCTCCTGTGCATGGTCTCAATGCTAACTAGACATCCTGCCCTGTCTAGGTTAGCCCCATCCTGCCCCATTAGTGGGTCGGACTCGATGATCTCTTGAGGTCCCTTCCAACCCCTACAATCCTGTGATTCTGTCCAAATCCATCTCCTCCCACTGATCTTAGATTGCCACTTTCCCAGGGGAGAAACCATCACTTCCTTGTGCTACTGGTCCAAGACTAGGGTTTCTGGGCACTAAGACGATACAAATAAAGTTCACTCTAAAATTCAGCAGGAATCAATATGAGATAAGTTTATGTCATGCCTACATCTGCAGAACAAGAACAGGAGCTTGGACACGAGCTGGAAAAATCATGTAGCATTTGGTGGTGGCCAAGGGTTAGCTCTGTGCATCTTACCTTCCGGTCAGTGTCCCCACTGCAACAACAGATGCTGAAGGATGAAAACCTGAAGACTGTGCTGGATCCTGAAATGTTTCAGAAGAAAACACACTTTTTTACCAGCCCAAGTTAAAACAAAACCACAGTTCAATTATCTGTCTCAGGAAGAGAGTTAGGCTCTCTTGTTGATTTTTTGGTGGGTTTTTCATTGTTGTTTTTTAAAAATACAAAACTGATGGGAAAAGCATTTTAACCAATTAAAATATTACCCAATAGATATTTTTTTCCTCTCTATACAAGGCAACTGTTTTCTTCACTATCTAAAAATAACTCAGTGAGTGATTCATAACAATAACATTGGCAAAGACAGCTTCTCAACAAATCACAAACAAGTGAAAGATAAAAATAACTTATTAAATTCGAGCTGACCTAAAAGCTGTAATTTACCTACTGTCTAAAGGATAAGCCTGTACCTTATTGAACAACAGTATATTTCACTTTGCACAGGGGTGGGGGTGGGGAAAGCCTAACTTCTACACACACCCTACCACCTTTTTCAGCACCTACTAGTTGTAGCTTACTGGAAGATTAAGGGAAAAAATGACAGGCAATTTTAGAAGCTTTTACTTTGTGTACTGTATTATTATGGAGACAGGTAGTAATGCAGTGTTTTTCTTGCAATGCAAACATATGCCTAAAAAACAGTGTAAGCATGCTCTTTTTAATACTTGTTCAGTTAAAAAGAATGAGCTCCAGAATAGCAGAAAGTCCCAAAATAATCAGCTTATTTTTTCTGATACCTGCCAAAAATAATTTTAAAGTGTAAGCAAAAATAATCCAGTAACATCTCAAAAAATGCCTGTGTCATTGATTTTACTATATTCTAAAACAGTATCACATCGTAGCTTTTTTAGTAAACCTCTTCACATTTGCAGCAATCTGTAATTACCAGCCCTAGAGGCGAGGTGCAAGGGATGTTCTCTTTCATTTTAAATGAGTGACTAATTTCTAAGATGTTCCGAACCCTAATGCGACTTCAGAGGATTGCTGAGATCCAGGATTTCTATACACATGTTCTCAACGACTACAGTTGTCCTGAAAGGAAAATTTGCTATTTTTTTTTAAAGTATAACTTCATAGTAAATGCTAATATTCTTATGAATAAACCAGATGTTCAAAGAGTGAATTTAATCTGAGCAGTAACTCGTACTCATAACCACATTAAAAAGCTTTTACACAGATCTCTAGGACAACAATAGGTTAACATCAAATGATTTATTTACTCTAGATAATCAGTCACTGATTTATGAAACATAGGCTCAGACATTTCAAGTGGATAATAAGGAGATTATTGTCAAGACTGATAATAGAAATCTTGTGTTAATGAAGCAGTGTGTACTTGGAGAGGCAAAGAAATAAATCTAAGTCTAGTTTAATAGTCCTACTGGTGTTGCCATCAGCCTTTTCAAAAGAAAGAAGGCAAATAAAGGAGCTTCTTAAAGGTTTCAATAACAACAGTTTCTTAGAGACTGTTTCATATTTGTAAAACCACAGCCAAATATTAACTGCAGCTCACTATAAACATAATCAGCTACGCTCTAGTTCTGCTTTTCAGAGCACGCAAGGGATGAAACAGTGGAAACAATGTCCTGGTTTTGAGTTGATGATCACTCCAGTAACTTTATTTCAGAGATAGCATCCTATGTGATGAATAGGTTTGTTCCTGTTCCACATATTGTACTTGTCAATGAAGTTTCACTGTCAACCCAAATTTCTAACTCCTCTTTTCTTTAGACTGCAAGAGAGCAAAGCGCCAAATTTTGCGCTTCTCTTAACGACTGTAGGCCCTCCTCAGTTATCATCCCTGTAATGAGAAATGGACCAGAAGTGCTAACTGCTTATTCCCCCAGCTTTTCTGGAAGTGTACGCAAGGATACACAAACATACACTTTGCACTGAGCAGAGAAAGGGTCACATTAGTACCTGCAGTTGAACTACATGACGATTTTTTTCTGACCAAAAAGAAGTTTATTAGGAAAGCATAAAAAATGGTGCCAGTGATTTTACTCTCCAGGTTGGGATATTTATAAGTAAGACTTGCAGAAAATCAGTTCTGCTCCATTTCTAAATAATCAAATTAAGTCTCTGCAAAGCTGTCTGAAAACCACAGAGTTCTATGCTAAAGTTTCCAGTTGTGTCACCAGCCGAGTCACTCTGAATTGCAGATGAAGGACTCCTGCAATCTAGTGTGTGCGTATCCCACACTGTACAGTACAGCACGCTGCTACTGCTGCATCTCAAAGCAATGAAAAGCACAGGTTTATCTTTTCTTAGAGAGTCTACCAAGACAGAGTCAGAAAAATGTGGTTTATAACTGCCCAGTGATTTTAAAAAATATGTTTTATTGTTGAAGTTCGTGCTGGTATTTATTTGATCTCACATTTGGCATCTTGGTAGCAGCTGAAGAGATTTACAAGCACATGAAGATTTTTGTGTGTCTAAAGGTTCGGCTGTTCCCCCAAGGACAACTACAGTATTCTTAAAGACTGAAGGGGAAAGAGATTATTTTTAAATCTAAACTATGACAACATGTCTTAAAACCTAAAATGATTGGGAGATAGGAAGATGCAATTATCTGCCTTCTTCTCAGGCCAAACCCTTAGTACTATTGATTTCTTTTTTCTTTTTAAGATTAAAAGAACTACTTTTAATTTCTTATACTACAGACCAATCTGTCTTTACAACCAAGGCACTGAACTGAGAAAATCAGACTCCATCTCTGGGGCAGTGGAACTGTTGATTTGGTCTCTCCAATTAATTTACTAGTCAAAAAAAATATGGACCTTAAAACATATGACCTTGATCAGACAGAGTAAGTTCCAATTTCCACGTTCACCATACATGCATGATTTAACAAGTTCATACAACTGGAGCAGGATACTACAAGAGACAGTTTGGTAAATGCTCTTCTGTTAAGACGGCTTCAACCTGACCCAACAGCATAAATTTATTGCAGATGTGTTTTATTCAAGATTTATCAATACTATCTTTAACTTAGTTATGTGGGTCTGAAAATGAACAAATCTTTAATTTAAAAAGTTGCATAACGAAGATTTTTCAAAACTCCAGGTCAGCTAATGGAGGATTATTTACTGTATCACAGAGGAAACACTTCAGTCAGCACCATGAGGGTCATCTGTAAGTTACTGGCTACAATTTGATTTGCAAACCTGTGGGTTTCATATAAAACTATGCCACATGCTGTTTTCTTTTTCCTGAAGGATTTTTTGAACTTTTCCATTGTACAGAGGGCACATAAAAATAAAAAAATTGAGAAGGAACTTGGTCATTGTGATCACTACATGTATCTTCAAAAAGGCAAACTCACACACACCTATTAAAAAAAGTAAAGAAGACTGTTTGGGGAAAAAGAAAGTACTAGTGTCATCTCAGAGAAATAAAAGCATCACCACTGTCTCTAGGAGATAAGACAATGTCTTCTTATGGATAAGCTATTAGAAAAGTGATCAGGTGTCCAAAAATGTACTCTAAAAATCAGTTCCTAGTGACGTATGTAGTAATGAGCCTTCGCCTAAGAATTCCTTCAGTACCTAAACACCAAGTTTCACACCAGAGATAGGAATCAGAATTCTAAAACCCAAATTTGTTCATCTGTGAACATGATGTATATAAGTACTATTAAATTACAGAAAATAAATTAAGAAGGCCAAAAAATGTCACCAAAAAAAATCCTTTCTTTCTGAATTCTGAATATCATGCCCAGGATAGTAGCAGCAATCCTGATCAAAATCACTTTAAAATGATAAATACTCCCTTGCTTTCTATATGTGGTTCTCTTCCTAGTTTAAAAAAAAAAAGTCAGCATCACTGTACACTTCTCTATGATACAGCACATAGATCTATATAACCTACAGTTTTAAATTCTTGATTTTAAGACTTTTACATTCATGTTCAGAAGGACAAATTTTTTTTATCACATTTATACTTAAAGATATTTTTACATCATAATTTGACAAAAAACTCAAATTACTTGAGAAGTTCTGTAAGAGAAGTAGAGTTATGCTTAAAAAATGTATACCTCTACAATCTTGTTCCAGATAGGACGATGAGTCGTAGCATCCCAGAGCGTAATGTGTTTGTCATGTCCACACGTGAAGAACTGGGGTTTAGAGGAATGGACTGCAAGTCCCCAGAGCTCATCAGTGTGACCCTACACAAGCAGAAATGTTTCTTGACAAGAAGGACAGTACCATCAAAACTAAACTAGTTTCAACAGGATTAAAATGACCAAACTATATATTAAACCACTACAAAAATACATTGGCTTCGATGGGTACATACTTATAATGTCATTTACTGACAAAAGTACTGTGATAATAAATCAAACAAACGCATGTTTTGAAATTTCAGTGATACTTATACTGCTATTACACATGTAGAAATGTCCTTGTAAGGCAACAGCTTACCTGGGTAATCGGGAAGAAATCTCCCGACAGCGTCCCCTGTAGGACGAAGTTTCTAGTGGTTCCTATTAACACAACGTCCCCTTTCCCCTCTGCTACCGTCCGTATCGGACCAAACTGCTCTGGAATCTGCGTTCGTAACAGACAAACAGATCGGCAGGTCAAACAGTCTGTCGAGCGCTGCCACTTTTAAAGACATGTGGCCTAGCACATGCGTTTTAGCAAAGGCTGCACGGAGGAGAAATGAGCTGGATGAATATATATGCCTGACATTCAAAAGTTTATAAAACCTTGAGTCAGCCCAGTACCCGTCTTTCTAGCGCTACAGGAAAAGACATCCTTATCTGCAGAACACTCCGCTGGTACTGATAAACCAAGTGTTTCAACAAGCAGAAAAAGCTCCTTTATGTTGCGTTAAATCGATCATATTTTAATTGCAGCTGTGATATCAGAATAAGCTGTTCTACTCAGAGATAAGTTTCAGGCTTTGTGTAACTTGTACTTTCTTGCTAGGGATGTGTCTTTAATTGCAGCCAAGGTTCTGAAAGAGTCAGTGCAAATCTCTAATATAAAGGTCAAGGGAAGACATGAGATTTAAAATAAGAAGGAATGAATATATGCATGAACAAATAAGAGAAAAAGGACATTGTGGTGAGAAAGAGCACAACAAGTGCGTACCTTGTGCTGTGATAAAAACTGGATAACCAAAACAGGCATGCCATTCCAGTTGCATACATTTTCGCAACATTTAATAATAGATATAGTAGAGTTGAAACCCTTCTGGAGTTTTATGCAGATTATTCTCTTACATTCAGTATGTAAACAGTCATGTAGTTTTGTCCAAACAAATTCTGCTTTGAAGTTCCTACACAGCAACTGAATTCCTTTAGGGAATTTCTTTTTTTAGATAAAAAACAACACTAACCAAGAAATTAATGCAAAAAATTTAAGTACTAACTCCCCTCACCAAGCCCCTCACATCATTTTGGAAAAGAAGAAAGTACAACAACATTTTAATGCTCTGAAGTGAAAAATTATGTCACATTATTAATTGCAAAGAAAGGAAGAAATAATCTGAAAAAGTATGAATACAAGATTTGTTTTCCAGTTACCACAGACCTTGGAAAGGAAGCATTATTTTAATGAATAGGCTATCTCAGGAATGACCTGATGACTCGAATGATACTACATTTCATCATTGATTTGCTTTCCCACAGAGTATAAATCCACAAGAAAAAGAATTGATTTTAAAAGCCTTGTTCAGAAGACAGCTAAAATTTCATTTTGAGTAGCAGAGTAATGTCCAGATAGGCAATATCACCTCCGTTTTGTGAAGTTTTTGGTAATTTCCATTCCAAGATATCAGCTTTCGGTCTTTTCCACCTCCCGATACTAATGTGCCATCTCGCAGCATGCACAGCGCAAATATGCCTCCCTCATGTGCCCCTTGAACTGCGTGGCTTATTCTGTTGGTACCTAGAGAGTAGGAGAAAAGATATTACCACTGAATTACTCAGCCTAATAGCTTCTTTCCCCACTCCCCTACCCCCATTTTTTTTTCTCTATTTCTCTACTACCTGTCAAGGTTTGTATCTAAAAAAATTATAAGGGCAGGCATGGAGTGTCGCACCAAAATGCTCAGACCCAGGGGAGAGACTGAATGAGTACATCTTAAAAACATATCCCCCCCATCTGAAAAATGAAAAGTGTATGTACTCAGTCTAGTTCAAACACAAACAGGCTCATTTAAACCTTTCGGGGGGGTTCAGCTAAACCATTTCCCATCACATTAGTCCTGCAATAGCACTATGCACCTTATCAACAAAGAACTGTAACCCAGTCACTTGTTACCCTCCAAGGATATTCCAGCACTGCCAGACACCTAACTGGCACCACAACCTGGCTAAGCTAGAGGTCTGTGTACATCTGGCAGGAGGTGCTGAATCACTTTCTGGAAGAGCCTGAACAATGGCCTCTCCATCGATGAACTGGCTTGTTCAAGTACCCTCTTAGACTCAAATACCTTCTAACCAATGGCTCTGGATTAAATATATCCAATTTGATGAACCATCATTAGTACTATTCATCATAATAGTACATCATGATGGTTCATGATGTACTATTATGATGTACAAAGATACTAGTAATTCTGCTACTGAAATGTGCACCTTGCATCAAAGCTTGGCTAACGAGCACAAGTGAGGGGCTGATGCAAGTTAGGAAGAAACAACTGCCTTTGGAGGCATAAGTCCCATTTGCTTCTACCCATGTCTGTGGATATAATGTGTCAGTTACAAGTGATTTCTACTTGAAGAAGCTTTTGCTAAGGGTACTGCAAACTAGTGGAAGCTTGACCATAGAGCTCGGACTCAAAAGTAATACAGACACAGAAAGTACACTGTACTAGGACAGAAAAACAAGAGCAACATTTTTGTGGATCCCAAAAGAACGGGCAGAGTTGAGGACATCTTGTAGCAAAATGTTCCCTTTCACTCCTGGGAGAAAGGGCAGAAGAGGCTCCTCTCAGGCAAGGCAGAAATTTGTCTAGCAGCATCAAGGCCAACCAGCTCCTGAGCACTGCACTGACCAGGCAATGACAGCAGCTGCCACTACCCTATCTTCTCTGTTCGTAGTCCAAAATAACAACCAAGAACAGGTAGGAGATGGCACTATACAATTTCCAAACTCTGTATGGACGAGTGTTCAAGTGTCTTGTTTTAAAATATCATAGGAAAAAGGAAAGGGAAATAAGAGAGGAGGAGTTACAAACACCATATCCACCTCCTTCCTCAACAGTACAGTATTGGTCAAAAGCACAAGGAGATAATTGCTTCATAGTCCTTGGGTGAAAAAAAGTCTCCAGAAAGGCTCAACTGTGTAACTGATTCTCTGTGTTGCTTCCCAGGTCTTACATCCTTCAAGTGTCCTGGGAGAAAGCACTGAGTACATAAGAAGAAGCTGTCATCCATATCCCTTCCTTTACTAATAAGGCCTCCTTTAGGGGATTCTCCTTATTCCTATGCATGGCATATCACACACTAAGTAAACGTTCAGGACGTTGCTGCTGTTTGCCTTTGGCAGACATTGCCTTCTGCTGCCTAAAAACCCTCTTTACTTATTATAAAACACTTTTTAAGAAGTTTGTCCTATCCATCTGTTCTTTTGAAATAAAGCTGAGGAATTCAATTAGATCTGCATATATTTTAGTTTGACTTCCTAGGAAAACAAACAAAGCTATTTGTTGGTTTTTTAAAAGTGTATGTCAATAGGCAAAAGTTTTGCAAACACTACAGAGTGACTGTATAGGAGACTGGAGATCACCAGTTACATTAACAGTGTTTCTTACTGTCAGATTGTTTAAGGAAAAGAACTTTTCCTAACATTTCTTATGTCAGAGCCATATGTGCTGGCATAGCTGTATGATTCAACAACTGACCCTGGGAAACACATTCTATAGAATTTTGTGCTCTAGCAGTCAGGTATATATGTTCTTTAGGGCTTCTTGAGGAGAATTAAGATATAATCTGCTGGACTGGTTTTGGGAAAGAACTCAAGATAAATTATTCTTCCTAAAATGAGGCTACACTCATGCAAAAAATCACAGCCTTTCATATTAAAAGTTCACTATTAACTTAAATCTTGTCTTACCTTTCCCCCATACCAAAATGTTTCCACTTGAGTCTCCTGTAATAGTATCACCATTTTCAGAAAAGGTCACACACAGGACAAACTTTGGCTTCTCTTGTTTCTGCATGGTTATGAAAAATATACACTCACAGCAACACACAACCCATTCATTTTAACTGAATGCATTTGAGTCATTTCGTTTAGTCTCCTACAGCTCTATTATCACTCAAATACCTACACAGGATTTAAACACATTCCTACAGTCTAAACAGTTAATCTGTGCAAGGGCAAATGATACATCAGCTGAGGGTGGTGACCCAATCCTGCACCCTTTAATTACAACTTGTGGAGAGAGCAAGTGAGAAGGCCTGCCAACTTTCAACACAAGACCAGGAATGCTCCGAGATAAACTGAATCCCACAGCTCCCACATAATCCCAAAGGCTTTAAGTATTTAGAAATGGACGATGATGCACACAAGCTTCATTACTGTAATTTTTAACTCCAAAGCTTCTAGGAAAATGTATTCCCAGTGAGTTTGAATTAAGAAATCATCTCTTGAACAGTTCAGTAATGGGAACATTGTTTTTGAGACCCTCCATTTAAGATACTGATGGCAACAAAACAGTGAACTGTATAAGGGAATAAAAAATTCCCTAGCTAGTAGCTTCAAAGGAGGATATTTACTATGTTTGCTGACTACTGCGTGTATGACCTCTTTCTCCCTCAAATTAAGAACTGCTCTCAACTATACATTTTCACCTGCAAAAACCATTGAGGATAACAGAGCCATAACAGAGGCAGAAATCCACCCAAGTAGCTTAGGAGTTAAAAATTATTGAAAAGTGAAATGTCACAAAATTTAAATGCATTATTGCAGCATCTCCTCCCGATTTCATAAAAAGTATATTAATTGACATTGCAAAATAGTTGTTTTGACTATACTTGTGAGCCACGACTCCAGAAGCAGTTAACAAGGCCCTACTGGACGGAGTTATCTGCAGTCGCTGCAAACATCCCTCATGTGTGCATGCAACTGCTGTAAAGCTTAGTCTATCTTTAAGAACAGAACTAAATCAAGACCTTGAAATGAAAAGGATATTTACCAAATACTGGCCAGCTCAACCTGTATTTCAATTACATGTGTGAATGTATCTGAGCAGAACAGAGGAAAGGGGAAGAATATTCATAACCATGTCATTTATGGGGTTTGGCAAGTCTTTCCTCTGACAAAATTACAAAAAACAAAAACCCAACAAAAAACCCATCATATGCCACTGTTTAAGTTGTTTTGGTTTTTTTTTTTAACCTGAGGTGAGCACAGAATTTTAAGGAAATTTAATTTGCAAGGGGGGTGAGGAACTTCACTGTGGAAGTTTTACTCATGGAAAAGTTCTCTGTGCCATACAATGAACGCTACCTAAGTTTCTGAGTCGGAGTTGAACAACGATCAATTGTTTTGATTTGCAGTGCTTTAATTACCCCTTACTTCTATGTCACTGTGCCATTATTACAAACATAAAATGAAGGAAAAAATTTATTTTACCTCAAATAATCCTTGCTTTTTAATAAGGGAATTCCCTTCTAGTGTCCAAAAGTAAAGGTGTGATTTTCCACAAGTAACTATTATATTTGTATCAGTAGGGTGAAAATCTGCAGCAAATACAGCCTCATTAGAGCACTTGAAAGGAAAAAAGAAAAACATTGTATCAAAATTTAAATTTCAGGGAAAACAAAACACTATGCAATGGTTCTCTAGTTAGATTAATGATCAATTCCTAATTTAAGAAAAATCTTGAGTTATTAATTTCTTAGCATAGACCAAAATACTTCGAAGTCCAAAGATTTTATGCTTTTATAAGTTAGTATCAAAAGTTATCCTTCAAAACTACATCAGATAATGAGAAGTTCTATACAAAAGATTAGCCTACAAAATTTCTTTTCTGCAGACGCTCCTGCCATAGCTCCCTAGACTTTTCTAATCAAATCTGGAATGACAATTAGAAAATTTTTAAAAAGCCCAACACATTATTGGGATAATCTCGACTGTGAGAAAAATACTCCCCTTTTTTTGTGTTCTTTCCCTTTTACAAAGTGAAACCATTAAAAAGGCATGGTATGGAAAACATGGAAGGACATTTTACGACAAGGAAAACAAACCTACATACAAACAAGCAGTATAAAACATCTTATTGCAACACCTTGACATCCGCCAGCTTTTCTTCTTTCTGCCAGTCCCACACAGAAAGCACGTGGTCGTTTGAGTCATCCACAGAGCACAGGCTACTTCCCCCATTCTGAGGCAAAAACATGGAAAATGTTAATTCATCCCACAACCAACACTAGGAACGTGTAAATACACATTACAAATAATTAAATACTTGGGTGTAGGTGAAAATATTTATACATATTTACATTTTAACTGTTATACTTCTGTTTTCCCCATAGATCTCCATGAAATACAGTAATTTATAGGAGATTGAAAAATAGGGCTAAGGGATCTGGAAGAGGAACTCCTGCAAACTGCAGACAAACAGGCTTTGTTAGGAATGGGATAGGTTTCACTTTCCAAACACTCGGTGATGGAAATTCCCAAGGCACACTACCCATCATTATCTATGCTGTTAAAAAAGCTTTTCCAGACGATTACATTGCATTTCTTTCTTTGTAATTTAAACTAATCACTTATTGTCAGATCTGCTATGGACAAGGGGAACAATTTTTATATAGGAACAATGGATCAAAGCCAGGGAATGTAGTCATAAAACAACTTCTTCCTGACAGGTGTCAATTTTTATAGGTCTATCTTCTATTAGTCTTTATAAACTTATTGACCCTAATTCTCTAGCCTCTCTTCATGCATCATATTAGCTAGACCTTCACCAGTTGGTACACATTTTTCTGAAGTATGAATCCAAAGACTGACTGAGGAACTTCTACCAAGACTCCACCTGAACTGAGGGGAGGTGACCAACATCGGTCTCACCTTGGATCTTTTCCCAAACAGCAGCTATTTGAAAGGTAATTTTTCGATCTTTTTTTTCCCAGTCTTTGGTTTTCATTCCTAGCTGTGTTTCCACAGTGGAATAAACCATCAAGTAATGTCTAACTGTTTCCCAACCCAGTCAAATATGAATTTTTTATCCTGTTGCTCCTGGCATCAGCTATGTTAGCTTTGACTGCAGATGAGCTTGCTGGAACTGACTGAGTCTGTGGTTACACAATCACTCCTCTGACAGCAACGCTGACAGAAACCGTCCTCCCTTTGCCCCCCAGAGCAAGGCTGCTTGCTGTTGCCTCTTGAGCTGAGTGTCCACAAAAGGCTGGGCTATTGTAGAGTGAGCCTGTCTGAGCAGTGGATCAATTTTTTTTTTGGGGGGGAAGGGACGGAAATGATCCTGCTTCATTCTGTTGATATATGATGATCATATTCCTGATATCCTAAATCTCCCCTTTTCTAGTTTAAAACCATTACCCCTCGCCCTATTGCTACACACTTTCATGAACAGCTCTTCCCCAGCTTTTTTAGAGGCACCTTTCAGGCACTGGAAGGCCACTACAAGATCCCCCAGGTGCTTTCTCTTCTCCAAGCTGAACAAGCCCAACTCCAATACCAACTCAAACAGCAACCTAAACAGTTGGAAACAATTGGGATGCATGCTTCCCTCCTTTAAAGAAGCTGAAAGAAAAGGTTGGAAGCTTGTTTTGGTCAACAAAGCTAAATCTTAAAGACTTCAAAGACCTGTTCAGCAAACATTCTTAATATAACTCTTCATTTACTTTACTTACAGATTTAGAGAAAGCAATGCAAGTGACAGCTCGGTCAAAAAACCCCATTCCAATGACATGCAGTGTATTCAGAGTCACAGAATCCCAGACACGCACGTGTGGTGGCAATTGCTATAAAACAGGCACAGAAATAACAGCT
This sequence comes from Porphyrio hochstetteri, assembly GCA_020800305.1. Taxonomy (NCBI): domain Eukaryota; kingdom Metazoa; phylum Chordata; class Aves; order Gruiformes; family Rallidae; genus Porphyrio; species Porphyrio hochstetteri. Next base: position 58,018,004 of record CM036908.1, on the reverse strand, counting down.
GAAACAGTGGGGTGGGGGGGGGAGAGATCAGGATTTTAACAAAATGAGAATGCATTCCAAAATATTTTGATAATTCTGGTCAACATCAAACAGCAAGTGCTAAAAAGAGATCACAGTTCTCTAAAATGTGATTCATTTCAGCGTCACAAAAATGGTTGTAGGAAAGAACTGTGCACCTGTCATCAGAACTAACTTTCTGTTTACACATAAAATTCAAGGCATCGGTAACATTCCCTAAGAGCAGGCGGTGGTTCCCTCTCCCTGCCCTGTCCTTGGCTTCTGCACGACAGGAGAGCCCCACCCGCCATCAGCCCGGTGGAGACGAACTGCTCGAATCCAGCAGAGGGCAATCCCAGGAAAGACTTGCTGCTCCAGGTTTGCTTCAGAAAGTGTTAGGAGGTTGAACACGGCATCTTCAGACTTTGCAGGAATCCAAAGAAGGCCGTGTTTTACTTCCTTTTTAACCCTGCCCTTTCAAATAACGCGAGTATGTTTTATTACAGCATCAGGGTGGAGGGGGAAGGCAACAGCCTTCAGTCTTTCTTGCTACGAAGTAGAGCTACTAAAGATAAATAAACAAATAAATCAAGGCCACTCAGTATCTCAGTTATCTAAAAGGATTTTATGTAAGCTTACCTAGCTATATATTCCACTTTCCCTTCAAGCATCAACATCAGTCCTTTAAATTTTATTTCACGAATACAATAGTAGGGAATTGTATTTACAAATGTAAAAAAAAATTCAATATCAGAGATTTCACCAACACAATAAAAATTAAGAGTTTGTGTATTTCAACAAAGTTAATCTTTATATAAACCTTATACGGTTGCATAACTGGGATTTTGTTTCCCTCATTTACTTAGTTAGCATATTGATAATCCGTTTTTATCCTAAAATTCTTCTTTGACACCTACCAAAAATAGTTTGGCTGTTACATCAGCTGCATAATCTGCTGAGTGACTTTTTCCTCCTGCTTTTCCTGCCTCTGCTTGTACCCATTCGCTCACTTGTCTTAGCTGTTTCGAGCAATGCTCATCTTACTCCGTTCAAATAAACTTATAGCCTACAGCTAAGCTTTCTGATAATACAGGTAACAAGAGAGAGAGAAAAATATTCTTGCCTAGATGATGTCAAGAGTAAGAATTTTGTTTTCACTGAAGAACCCAAAGCCATTCTTATTTGTACTTGGTTTTGGTAGCTGCGGTCAGACCTGAAGTTGTATAGCATACAATTTAATTTATCTTGCTTCTCCTCCTTTTCCTCACATCCACCTTCCCTCTCAGGTCTCCTCTGTAGCCTCATTTTCCCCCAATTATTTTGGAGACCAGCTCCAAATTTACCTTTAGTCTGTGTAAGGAATGGAAGCAGAAGCCACTGATTCATCTTGCTAATGGAACTGAGTAACTTTGATAGTGTGCAATAAACACTCTCAAATTAAGTTTTGCTTGTGTTCAGTCCTAAAATCTAAGACCAGTTTAACTGCAACATGAAAAGAATATAGTATGTATCTCAATAGCATGTTCTTGAGAAATACAAGCAATTATATGTTGACAACGGGGTCACTCACTTTTCCATCCTTGGATGTCCCTGCAACTTGACCTGTTGCTATAGTGATCCTATCAGGATGGACAGCCAGGCTGAAGAAAAGAAAGAGGCAAAACTTAAAAAGCCACTCATTATCTATTTCATCAAACTTTTTCTTAAACCTGTAATTAACAGCCTTGTTTAGTCATATAAGGCACATAGCATACACGTAAACTTTTAAAAAGTATGACAGAACTGATAAAGGAATTTTCATGCTCTTTTATTGTGAGCAAGGCAGTAGTATGCTTAAGCCATAATACTGCAAAGCACATACCAAATAAGCCTCAGTTTAACTTACGTTGGGAATTGCCTCACCTAGATTTAAAGTGATGTCAGTGTATAACAAGTTCATAATTTGCACTAGTTATCTAACTTCAGAGGTTCTGACCAGAGGTACTGACCAGTACAGTCAATACTGTCCAGCAACAATCCTCTAGAACAAACGCGTGTATCCACGCCAGCATTGCTCTGTGGACTGTACTGACCAGATATTCGGCAGGTCTAGTAGTGAGATACCAACTTTCCTCTAGTATTTTTCAAAAGGTAAAAAAAGTCCTTTAGTAAGTAAGAATCAGTACATAGAAACCAGGAATTTTGACTCTAAAATTGAAACTGGGGCTTAGAAGCTATTTTCAATGTCAGCTAATGTCTCTAAGGAAAAAAACAGCCTAAAATTTGTATTAAATCCTGAAGTACAGTCTCTTTTTGCTCCAAATCTTCTGTGAATGCTTTTTATCACTGCAGGTGCTTTGCATACAGTTCTAGAGGCAAAATACCCTGCAAAACAAACTGTGGCAATAATTCATTCGGTTCTATAATGCAGAAAGGGATCCTCTTTCTAATAAACCTGAAAGCTTGCAAATATCTAAGGAGTCAGAAACTTTGAAAAAACCGAAATGAGATGGAACAGGTCCAAGTTAAAAATCTCCTTGTAAAGCAACTAGATTATGCAAATAATTCTATTTTATGAAACAACACTTACAATGCAACCAGATTTGATTAGCTGGTCTATTTTTGGCTTTAAGGGACAACAGGTGTTCCATCCCTTAATCTAAAGGGATGTTAAACTCATTTCACACATTGTGGCCCATCAGATAATCCAGGTGCTCTTTTTCAGCTACACTCAGCAAGCAAATAGATACCAACAAGATAAACCATATGTTCATTTAGATTTCAGTTTAATGGCATTGGTGTTTCCTGATACCTAGTCTCCTCTAAGCTTGAACACAGCTAAAGCCCTTTGAAGGCACAAGCTGGCGTGCCTGCATGGCAGCAGACAAGCCAGGCTGTTCAGGACTAGTCTGCAGGGTATCTGCCATGACGTGGACATGCCTGTAGACTACCAGGAAGACTGCAGATGAGATTAGAACTATTTTGCTGGATAGACTGAGACTGAAGGACCTGTATCTGGCACCCCGATCCAAGTGAAGATTAATATTTCAATCCTACTTAAAAAGGGAAAGGAGAAAAGTCTAAAGAAGCAAGTAGTGCCAAATGATCCTAAAAACAGAGTAATGAAAATGAGTGGATCTACAGATTATCAGATTTCTACTTTTGTGCATTCTAAATATAAAAATTATGTTAGTTAGGAAAAAAAATTCCCAAGTAAATAGAAGGAGGAATTGTTAGCAACTGAGACAGATAAACAAGCAGTAACTTGGAGAACATCAATACAGCAATTGCATATGGACACATCCAAAGACGGTCGCACAGCACATATGGCAGCACAGACTTAAAGGCAGGTTTCAGAAGTGAACTTAGGCTCTGTTAGGGACATATTTGGATGTCCTCAGGTCTGTGCCATCAAATCCTGACATCAGTTGCTTCATATGCTGAATAGGCAGAGCTATAATAGACATCTGACATCATTACCATGACAACAGTCAGACCTTTATCTGATTGTGGAAATGCACTGTGAGGCGTTAAGTACCCAACCTAAGCAAAGTGGAGAAGTTAAATCAAAGTTTCAAAAGTATATTAAAAGAACAAATTATTACCTCCCAAATAGTGTTTGAAGAAGAAAAAAAGAATGGTTGTTTGGTGACTTACCACTTCACATCATCATTATGACCAGTGTAATGTCTCTGAAGTTGCTCTTCAACATTGAATAACACGACGACAGACGCGATGAAATACACAGTTTCGCCCGTTGGAAGAAGATAGAGATTACTGCGACAGTCCCGACCCCGGTATCCATAGCTAGCATGTTGGTCAAGCTGCAATAACATTATCTGCCAATGAACAATGTGAAATATATGGAAAACCAAAATGGATTCTCTGTCCCTGCGTTTCCCCGAAGTCGGCACCTCTTGGCTTGAGCACAGCTTTATCACTTGGCAGCCATGGGAACTCCTCCCTTACAGCAGTGAAGGGAGAGACAGTATTTCACGGGCCGAGTAACTGCAAAACATACACACCCTATGGAAAATACATGGTAAAGGAGACAGGATTTTCTGACATATATCCCTTTAGCATCCTCCAGAATTTGATAAATGCCAGAATAAGGCAATATTCATTTTCTCCCAAGTGTATTTACTATTTACACTGGTTGACTAATTAAAACTAAAATTTAGACTTGATGGGAACACTAATAAGTCATTTAGTAGATGTCCCTGCATTACATTAGGATTGATTGCATTATCCTTTGTGCAGGTTGATTGATTTCATTATTCTGGGCATTACCAGCCAGATGGATATGAAACCGTAAAAGAGTTCCATCATCCGCTCCAATTTATTTTTATAGTATTTAAAAGGCAGTGGCCCAGATTCTGATGCTGGTCATATCAGCACTAATCTAAAATTAATCCAATGAAATAACTGGAATTAATCCATAAATAATCTCATTTAGACCAAATGTTAATTCAGTCAAATTATGCAGTTTTATTCTTCTGAACAGTCATTAGGGACTACAACTATTTTGGCTTTCCTTTTTTATGGAACAGAGAGAAACAGCATTAGCAGAATCTTGGCAAAACCGAAGTGCATTCTAATTCAGTCAATATGGAGAAGCTGGCTGCGATAAATATATGGAGAGGTACTGAAACCCCGATTATATGATATTAAAAAGAGACTTGTGCACTATTCTCTACAGTAATGGTAACCCAGTCAAACTAAAACACACGCATTAACTATTATCCTTACTTCCTGAATAATGTCATCTTACTTCTAAAGTAGGAATTTAAATAAGAGCTTGCTGATTATTTTTGTCTAATAGATGCTACAGAGGTAGCGCTCTGCATCCAATCATCAACATGTGCATTCAAAAATGAAGCTTTTGGACTCCCAAATTCAAATATTTCAGCCAAAGGTTTTTCAAGTCTGAGATACTCAAATCTGATCACACGTAAACTACCAATATTTTGGTAGTTTGTTTATTTATTTATTTGTTTATATTTTCCAATTACAAGGTATTTACTAGCAATTTTGAATCTATCTGTAAAGGTTAATTACTACTCTAGATTGAAGGACCATGCTTTGTTTAAATTTCTTTAATGTGTGACCAGATACCATCACCAACTGAACCCAACATAAAATTTCCCCAGTTCAACAAAGTACAATCAAATTTATAATGAACTTAGTTGAAGCTAACTTAAGGGTTTGTTTTTTTTTTTTAAAAAGTGAAGTAAAAACATTATACAGACAGTCATAAGGAACAAATGCCTGTACATAAAAATAGCTATTAAAGTGGAAACGTTTACATTCTTTAGGGAAAATATCTTTTCTTTACAATTCTTCCTGTGGGGAACAATGCTGCATTCAAACCTTCACATGTTTGCTGTTGTCACTCAGTTTCTTTCTATCAGCCTTTTTTCTCAGATATAAACTCCTGGGGTTGATCTCTCCTTCTCCTCACTGTTTCCCACACTTGGATTTGGTGGCTTCAACTTTGATTTGGTGAGTTGGCACTTCAGGGAATGTTATCTTGACCTTTTCTTTTCGTTTGGCCTGCAGCTTTTGTTCAAACCTCCTGCTTGTCAAGTGAGCTGATCTCAAACAGGCCCATGCAGACTGTTGCTCCCACCCTGATGTACCCAGTGCTGATTTCTTGCTCAGATTTAACCACCTCTGCTCCATCCTCCCTCTCACCTCATCACTCGGCATTTCTGTTTCTTCGTGTCAGAATGGATCAGAGGTGGTCTGAATCTTTTTTTGGCTTAGCAAAAAAGATACATGCTAACATGACTGTAAAACCCCTTTAGGGTTCAGGCATACCCCAAAATCTACGCAAATTGGATTTCCTTCCCTCTGTTCCTCATCACAGTCTGCTTTCCCCTTTCCATTTGCCTCACCTCCAACACTTTGCTTCACTATTCCCATTCTCACATTATAAAGGATTTCTGGCTGTGATCCCACAGCCAGGCTGATTTGTCCACTACAGAGATATTTTCTCCTACACCAGCTCTGTTACCCTCTGAGCAAACAGCTCAGCTTCTCCAACTTAACTAGAATGAAAGCCTGCAATATCGGCTCATTTTCAGCTGTCATCATCCTTCTCCTTAAAATTATTTTAAACCTCTGTCCCCAGCTTTTCTACTCATCATTATAGTCTAGGAATTGGGCATGGTGCTCTCTGTCTCTCTATTTTTAATTTTTTGTAAAGAACTCTTTTATATACCTAGCCATTGGTGTAACTTCTAAGAATGATGATTTGGTTTAACTGCAAAGAAATTAAAATCTGAAAAAAAATTAGCACGGTATTTTTGGAAAAAATATGCTTCATCCTCAGTAACCATTCAGAGTTAGAGCATTTTATTAATTCATACCTTTCCTATTCATAGACAACCTTTATATATAGGATTCTGCTGGGTATTCAGACACACCTGGAAGGACATGTGAATATTCCAACTAAAATAATGCTCCATCTGGCAAGCATTCAGTCATTTAAGTAAGCTTAAGTGATTAACTAATGAGACCGAATTGATAATTATCACTTCTTTGTCAAAATATTAACTTTGGTTTCCATCTACACACTGCTAATGACAAGGTGGTTTGTTTTGTGGTTGAGGTTTTTTTTGTTGAGCAAGCACCCTAACCCTTCCTCCCATACCAGCCTGAGGCACCCCTGAGAGGGGCACCTTACAAACACCTCACAATTCTGTTGTGATATACGGTGAGAGGCTGTAGGACAACTAGATGGTAAAATGCTGCAAGCTGTATTTATCCCTCTTAGCAAAGTCGTTTCGTTAATTTTGTGGATTTCATCTTTTAACTCTTCAGCTATTTCTGTGTGCATCACCTATGCAGTTCCAGCAGAGTGGGGTAGAACCTGCAGGCCCAGCTGCAACAGGAGTAATACCAACGGTTACTAAATCTGTCATTAATCTCTTGTGAATACAATGGGACTTTGGGAAACTCTCTGTGTGCATTCTGAAACCACATGCAGTTCTATTTATACAACTTTGAAAAAGCCTATTTGCAGCCTGTCTTCTTTTTTTATGAAGACAAAGCAACTTCCTATTTGCACTGTTTAGGACCCCCTCCCAAAAAAGTACTTTTCTCAAAATAGAAAACCATATGAAGACTTCATCTCTCTAAAGATAGTGGATATTACAAACAGGCTGAGATCTTGTTGTATTTATATTTAATCTTCAATCTTCAATTATAGGCACTAAGATTATACAAAAATGAAATGTCATTTCTTTTTGCAATAGAGTCTATTTTCTCATTATATTTAAAAGTTAAATCTGAAAACTTCTGTATGTAAAGAAACCACCATTTCTTTCAAGCTAAAATTCTGTAATTATGTCCACTCATAGAAGTCAGTGGAAAATTCTGTTTATTCAGTACTTATGGTGCTTAAACACAGTTTAAAATCCAAATTCAAAGAGTATTTTATATATGATATCTTAACAAATTTTACTGCCAAGCACATATCGGTAGCAAGGTGCTATTCAATTCCGGGCTTATTCAAGTACTAAAGTTGATGATGGCATCCTTTAGAGGACAACGGTGCACATTTTTTCAAGCACAATATATTAAAACAATATATTACTGCTGAGAATCAGCAGAAAAACCTGAGCTTGTTTTCTGCCTATTATAATTAATAACAGCAGCTCACTACATTTTTACAATATGCCTAGTTTAATCTTCAGTTAATTACCATGTTTCAGATTTAACCTTCAGGCAATGTTTAAGCAAAATGTTTCTTAAGCTGCCACCTCGTACTTTGCAAGGTGCAGATCAGCAGCCTCAAGAAATTAACATCTGATTCAATGGAATGGTGCTTCACTAATGAAACGAACCCTATTAATAAAGATCTTAAATTTGCTGTACTTGAGCTCAAAAAACTATTTCAAAGAAATCATTAAGAAATGATTGCTTTCCAGTAGTCCTCGAGCACAGAAAGGATACACCCATTCCAGTTTAAGCCTCTTGGCTGGTAGTTCTACTTTTCCTTCCAAATTGTAAGATTCCACTTGCTCTTTGGGCATGTACATGGTAACAGGACGTCCACGAAGAAACATTTTTACGTATCCTTCCTCTACAAAAGGTCAGAAATGTTTAGCGTTACACAAATAAAACCATCAGTGGAGAACTCCAGTGCTCCTCCATCCCTTCCCACTTACGGTTTGGTGCGTTACAATTACAGAATGACATGCAATCTCAAACTTAGAAATTAAGCAGGGTTGTTTTCCTAAATCATAATCATTAAGCAGAATTTTTTTTCAACATACAAAGTCCCTTTTTCCTCTAAATATTTTGAGCAGCAGAATCAGAACTAAACAATGTCATGAAGAACTACAAAACTGAAAGGACTGCAATAAAAACTTTTTTTTGGTGAAAAATAGTTTACACTATTACACTCTTTAAAAAATATTAAAAATGAAGGGGAAAACATCAAGGATTACAATTAACGCAGAAATGCCACTTTAAATTAATTTTATTTTTAATGAATATTTACAGTGGAGCATCAGCATCTAAAGTATTTTTCAACACTCAGTTGCATTCTTTGCATCTCAGTGTAAAGATACACTTTACACCTGATACAGTGTTAGAGATACATTCGAAATAAGGAACACAAACAATTAGTAAAAGGAATCATGCTGATGTACATGCAGAAAAGTGCTTTAAGTATTACTAAACATTGAAAAAGGAATGACAACATTGACAGCACATTAAAAGAAAGGAAAATGACATACAGGAGAAAAGCTACAAAAACTGAATTGGCTGACAGAAGTAAACATTTCTAGAAGAAAATACTAAGAGTAATGTGTTGTACTGGTAAGATATTTTTGGGGGAGAAAAGCAGGGATTAATAACAGATCTGGAAGTACTGACTTGGGGACTTCATGGGGCTTATAAAACTAGGAGTTCTGGGAAATGCCATGAAGGTCTGACTAGGACTTTTGGGAACTGGCAAAGCCAAAGTGGGTGTCCTGTGAACTTCTGGTGAAGTTTGTCCAGATTCAGAACGTGCTGGCTCTTGCTGCTCCATCGGCAGATCAAGGGGTTCAGCCTTGTTCTCATGCGAATCAAGCAGTTTTGGAGTCAGTGACATCTGTAGAGTTACTAGACAGAATAATCGTGGGCACAGAGGAAATGGAAGGGCAGAAGTAACAAAATCATGTAAATGAAAAAAAAAAATTATACAATTTAGGACTGTTAAAATTATGCTATGAATTGTTAAATATCATTACAACTATATCACTATTTTTTAATTTGAAAATTAAGGCTTTCTTTTAATTGGAAATATGCTAGAAATCCTGACTAAATTAATAAAAATTATTGGTTGAACAAATAAACATCATACCTATGCTGTATTACCTAAATATATGTGTACTTTGCCTTTAGACCAATTCATGTGGGAAAGAGATCTACCTGATCTGTCACGGTAAAGTTACAGCCAGGGCTCTCTAAAATCCCTTCATTTACATCATTCATGCATATAATGAAAGCAACAGAAAACTGAATGCTAAAAAGAAGCAACAATAACAATGGCAAAATAATGGTGACAGATGGCTGGAGCTTAAGATGCCCAATAAAATACTAGAATACTAGAATTGTTTTGAAAAATCTAGGCCAATAGATCTGTATTGGAAAATAAACTATAGAGGGTAGAGCATTAAATAGCAGAGCATTACAGCACTATTTGTATGCGCATGCAGCATCTATTTAATGAGCTGGGAACACATGCCAATACGGCTGATACTGGTGCACTGGAAGTCGATAGATTTTCCAGCAGTGACAATCCCTGACTGAGCTTATCTAAGGCTGGGAATGATGGAAGTTCAATTCATAGAGCTGCTTTTCTCACCTGAAACTTATGGGACATAAAACTTGCATTTAGCCATTGGAAGCATTTTACCTAGTCACTCAAAACTCCTTCTCAGAGTAAATAGGGAGAAACAGGTACTTTTGAACAAATCAATCACATGTTAAGGCAGGTGTCCAAAAGTACAGTAAATTAGATCTATACCAAGTATATAAACTATGCTTTCAGAGCAGCCCTCTCTCTCTCAGCTACAAAGAGGAACTGAGGGTCAGGCAGAGAAATTCATACTGTGTATTTATTTCTAACTTTTGATAAGATTAATTCCATCTGCACTGATTTTATTAATAATCCAAACATATTATCTACATAGCCAACCTACATCCCTTTCCTTGTCATAGCTAAGATTTTAAGACAGCAGAGTTCTAAATGTGAAGATACAGATGTAAAGACAGACAATCATCAAACTACAAAGACAGACCCATGGCAAAACTGTTAGACAAATGTATCTTTTACACCTGCAATTTTGAAAATTTGAAATTGTTGTTGAAAACAACTGTAAAAATTAACAGTTGCTGAACTGAAATAAGAAGGCACATGAATGCCAGTAGGATCTGCAAAGGAGACCACTACTGATTGCAGGCATTAAATCGTACAAAGAATACACAGAGGTAGAGACTCTCTAAAAGACTTTGCCTTGAGAACAAATATTCTTTGCTTTGTGATCATTGCAAAGCTTAAAGATGCTGATTAATGGCAAAACTGTTAGGATTTAGCTATCTCTAAAAAGCAAGGCAAATCTGTGATTATATCACAGACATAAACATGCATCAAAAATGTGCATATTTACACTACACTTTAGCTAAAGCTTTAGAAAACAATATGGTATGTTTACCAAATCTGACTCTGCTTTATGACATTGAGCGAAAAGCAGTGAGAAATTAGTTGGAGGCCTAGGTCTGTTTCTTCAACATTCAGAAAAGCCTAGTCTACTCAGGAAGAAAAAGCAAGGGGAAAACCAAGGCTTCTATAACCATGTTAGGCTAACAGCGAAACAGCCGACAAAGGGGCAAATTCTATATGAATTTCAGCAGAAGTGCAGAACACCATTTCAAACACAGTGAACATCCACATGTTGCCATATAGCTCTCTCAACATATTTTTTTCTAATTCAAATTCTTCTGAAAAATTCCACAGAAATCTCAATTATAACCCGCTGTTATTATTATTAAAGTGCCCCTGAGGGTTATAATTCAGGAGACTGGATAATCGATGGTATAATATTTTTGTTTCATTCAAGAGAACTGGGAAAGTTTTAACATTGCAAAACATGCACAAGCTAGAAAGTAGCTGTTTATACATTGAGCTTTTATCCCACCAGTGCCATTTTGCTTCGAGAGCTATGAGGTTTTGGAAGTGAAGCCTACCTTTGCAGTGTGTCACACGGCGCTTCCCTTGTGGTTACAGAGACAGAGACAGAAGGGCTGGATAAAGATGTGTTTGAATACATAAACTCACTAAATACCTGCTCTGCCTGCTGTCTGGTCGTATTCTGCTGGAAGCTAACCTCCTACTCGAGCCATTCCCTGTGCCATACACTGGGTAATCACAGTCAAAACCCTTTTCCTCCAGCTAGGGGCTCTGTTTTGTTCTTCTATCATTAAAATACTAGCTTAAGCTCCGTTATGCAATTCTATGTTTAAAGCAAAATACCAAATATACCTTGCTTAGAAAAAAATCATTCATTTCAGTAGGAACATTGTCCAGGTGAGAAAGATAAAAGTAGTGTCACACCTGTTTAATTACCAATCTTTAACTACAGTGAAAGCATCGAAGAAAAAAATTATTCCCAATGCCTTTGCTTACATAGTGCAAGGGAAGAAGAAACGCTACATGAGAACAGTATATTCTGTGCAAACCTGAAGCTTTCTTTTTCTAAAACAAGTTTTCATGAAAACACCACAAACTGTGATTGATTGTACCGCCACAAAATCCTTAGATGCTTACTTAGTTTTATGTATTATTGAGTTCAGAATCAATTACACCAAACCCTGACGTATGGCTTAAGAGCTTTGTGGATGCTGATCAATCAGCTCAGTAAACAAAAGATTTTCAAATTTTTCAGCTTCCAGTATGGTTACTGCTACAGAACTATACACAAAAAGTATATGATACATCTGATAAACCAACAAGTTTTTTTTCCTTTCCATTTATTTTGTTAAAAGAAAGCTTTTATTGTAGTTGTCCTTGGTTTTTCAGAGCAAAAATACCTGTCACAGACAGTATTTCACTTTGTATTTTTATTGAGATTGTTCAAGAGTTTGTAACTGTCCAACCACAAGGACAAAGTCTGCTTTCACTTATACCTACTATTTCACTTTCAAAATATTTTTACAGGGATAATACGCAAGTAGGAAAAAAATTAAAGCAATTTTCAAATTTAGGATAGAGTTCCAAAACTGTAGTCACTAAACACCTTTTTTATTTTTAATCTGACAAATTTTATTAAAAGTCATTGGGACAGATGGGACATTCTTCAACAGCAGTTGAGGGCTCCCTTTTATGATTAACTTGACAGCATCATAGCTGGAACTTGGCATATGCTTTAATTAACAAAAACTTAATATTGCTTTGAAAAGCAGAACATATTTAGAGTAAGAAGACACAGCCTTTTCTTTTTTACCTTCTGACTAAGAATCCTAACTGTAAAATAAACCTATTGGGCCAAGCTGATTTTTTTAAAACTTTGTCATCAGAAGTCTGTAGCTATCATGCCTCTATTCCCAATACCAGTTCTTAAGCATCCATAGAATAAAAAGAACAACTGTGATAAAGATATTATGTTATTTTTTTTATCTGCTTTAAAATTTTAAAAGTTCCTACCTGCACTGAACATTGGTTCCTTGGGTTTGCTGTGAAAAATAATGAAAAAGGTTTCTATTTTAAAAAACATGCACATAGAGTCTGCACACATAAAGTTATCGATATAAAATGTAAAATATAATATAAAATACATAAAATACTTTTGTGTGTGTACACATAAAGAAAAATGTTTTTTCAGTTCAATTATTTACAAGGTAAATCCCCAGGCAGACACAATTACACCAGCATATATTGTGGCTCCTTGATGGCAGGTGTTAAAACTTTTACATTCAATTCTCCTTACACTCTTAAAACTCTAGGTTTTCCTCCAGCAACTCACAGATCCTCTTCCCTTGCAGAGTTAGTCCAGTTACAGACGGACACAGAAATTGGTCACGAGAAGGTGCATCGGTTTTGATGCTACTCCAAAGCAGTTTATGACCATAACAAGAAGCTAGGAATACATCCTGGACTACAAAATCTCTCTGCATGCATGGAGCGGGGGGGCATTTGTATCAGTGCATGTGGGAGTGTTCACTTACTCATGGCTTGCTTTGCTTTGGTTTTAAGGAGCAAACCAAAGCATGAATCCTGCTTTTCCAAAGATTTACATAAAACATGGACCTGCCCAATTGTTTCCTGGTGAATGACAGTACTTGGTAAAACCCCGAAAGCACATATTACAACAGCTTCTCTTTCTCTTTTCCAACTGCACTGCTGCCTGGAAGGCAACCTGAAATCGGTTTTGTCTTTTTGTCTTGAGCAAACATTTGGCAAAAATCAAGGGGAAAATACATGAAGCACATGGAGAAGGAAGAGGCAGAAAAGCTGAGGAGCTCTCTGGATAGTACTACCCTGGCCAGAAAGCAGCAATCTGTTTCAAGAAATGCCAGTCATTTGTTTTCTTCGTCCTTTGCCCCTGTATAATTAGCCTTGGGGGTGTTTTTTCTGAGGAAGCATGAAAGGGACACAGAGCTATATTATGCCGTTATTTTTCCTCCCAGTTCCCATTTTCTTTCTATCCAGTAAAACTTGAAATATCAGATTACTGTTACACATGTCTTAGGATGATGAATACAAAAGGATCCTATCATTCTGATGGAGAAATGCTGAAGTGTGCAGTACCCCTAGAGCTGTCTGCTGCTGGACTGCAATTGGCAGATAAAAAGAAACCAAAAAGATAAATTAAACCAGGGTAGATTTTTGCACACTATTGTTTCTACGTATGAAAGATTCTCTTTCCCTACAACTGAAGTTGTAGCTAGTAATTTTACTGTACTTTTCCTTTTGCACTGATGTTACATTGTAGTAAGAATATGGTTACATAATGTTAAAAATAAACCAAAATATTCTACTGATCCTACACATTGATTTAGCAACTCTTCTTCCTACCAGCCTTAGTATTAATCATGCATCAAAATTCATGCTTCAAACTGGCATACGCTGCCAATCTCATCTATATAAATAGCAGGATGTGCTGCCATTGTTAACACCAAGATTAACAATTTCTTTTATGAGCAAAGATATTTTTAGAAAATAAAAACTTTATGGCATGGAGCACTAGTCAGAAATGCTGCCATATCAGAGACAAAAGAGTCTCCAGTTCTGAACAGACCACGCTGACTTATTCAAGCTAATCAAGCTAATGTGAAAGGCTGATTCATGGCAGTAATAAAGCAAATCATGTGTACTTTCTAATTATACAATCCCTAACCGCACACACAGCTCAGAGCTCTGACTACCCTTTTTCTCTTTTGTGAACTTGAGTCACTTCCTACTTATCAAACCCTCAGGAAGGCCTACTCCTGGCTCAGAGCCATCTGGACTTGGGACACCCCACTGCAGCATGGGAGATTATGATGATCTTCTTACTCCTTCTGTTTAAACCTTCTTAGAATAGCTTTCTATAGCGCTATGCTTTTGCCCAACAGCCTACAACTCCATCTACTTTGAGAAACAGTTTCATGATTGCCTTTTGGGAATCCTGACATGCATTCTGCTTTAAGTTTCATCTACAGACCAGGCACCTCAAGCTGGAAGGGACCCATAAGGATGAATGACACAAATCATAAGGCTGTGAGTAGATGGTTAACACACCCTCCTCCTCACTCACATATACAGTTAGCTTCAGGAGGACAGCCTTAACCCCTGGCACACAAACATACACATTTTTCTTCTAGTCCCATGATTCTTGCCTTATATATTGCATAGTGGCCCAACTTCAACATGAAGCACAGGCAAGCCTTTAGCCAGCCTCTTCCACAGGCTAAGGACACTCCTCAGGAAGGTGAGAGCTGTGGTGCTGAACACCCTCTGGCTCCATGTGACAGGAATCAGGGAAAACTCTCTAACCCTACAAATAGTGACACCAATGGCACTAGCTGCAGCAAGGGCAATCTAACATGTGCTCCCAATTAGTTCCTTGGGATATCTGCACGTTATTTAAGCACTGCATCACATGTGTGCTCAAGCCCTTGTGGGCTAACAACTGCACAATGACGTAACCACTGGGTTCCTGTTAGAACAGGATGAAAAAGTTAAAAATGCATCTCATGTACTGTGATCAACTTCAGAGCAGACACAAAGCAATTCTGCAGATAACCATTTATTCTGTTGTTTTTATTTCTTGGCTATAGCAAAACCTATTTTTTAAGTGTACATTACCTCTGTGTAGCTACTAGAAGTCATATCTTCCCTTATTTTAAATGAACAGCAACCTAATTAATAATCTCATCTTATTTCTTTAGTAGCTTTAATATAATACTGACTTCAGATAATTATCACCTTACACAGACAGCAAGAACACAGGGATAGCTTAAAAAACAACCCAGATTTTTTAAAGCATTGTACTTTGATTTTGACAGGTTTATCTTCCACTGCACAACAGATGCAGGATTCACCTTTTGTGGATTTGAAATATTTTGTTAAAAAAATTGATAAAATACATACAGAAAAGACACTGCAAGATCATGATGTGCTTGTTAAAACTGCTAGGTCTACAGTTGATTGGAAAAGTAATGACATTTCATCATTGTAGTTGCACTTCCTCCTCATATTCCGGAAAGAAAAGTCTTTCCATGTAATTATAAAAAAAAAACCAACCGAATTTTCTATAAGAAATTTGTTTTGTTTAGGAAAGTTGGGTTTTATTTAAATTGTTGAGGTTACAACATAAAGGCCATTGCTTTAACTTCCTATGTGCCGTACAGCACAAGCTTCTATATACATGCAAAATAAAATGTAAAAATTCAGCCTTAGAAAAACCCATCAGCTTCAAGTGACTTCTCAGCAGTCCCTTCGCTGGTCATTACATTTTTGCTTAACTTTGCACTTCAAAACTTCCAGGTTCAATTGTCCCCAAGAGTATTGATACCTGACTTTCTGTTTCAGTGGTATGTATTCTCTGTACTACAAGGGTCTGAGATGTCAATGGGACTGAGTGCCCCTTCAGAAAGTTTGCTGATGACACCAAGCTGTGTGGTTAAGAAACTGGAGGGAAGGGATGCCATCCAGAGGGATCATGGCAGGCTTGAGACATGGGTCCATGAAAACTGCATGAAGAGCAACAAGGCCAAGTGCAAGGTCCTGCACATGGGTCGGGGCAATCCCAGGCATAACTACAGGTTGGGTGGAGAAGGGATTGAGAGCAGCTTGGGGCTATTGGTGGCCAAGAAGCTCAACATGACCAGGCAATGTGTGCTTGCAGCCCAGAAAGCCAACTGTGTCCCAGGGATGCATCACCAGCATCATGACCAGCATGTTGAGGGGAGGGGATTCTCCCCTTCTACTCCACTGTCATGAAACCCAACTGCATCAAGCTCTGGGGTCCCCAACATGAGAAGGGCATGGACCAGTTGGAGCGAGTTCAGAGGAAGCTGCAAAGATAATGAGAGGGCTGGAGCACCTCTCTCACCAAGACAGGCTGAGAGTTGGGGTTCGGTCTGGAGAAGACTCCAGGGAGACCTTATAGCAGCCTTCGCGTACGTAAATGGGGTGAAGTACATAAATCTTTCAAACAAGACCAAAACCACTCCTACACTTCCACTCAGTACCATTGCAGCATTCTCATCTCTTCAAAATACATTCCCCAATGGCTATCTATTGTTTGTTTATAATTATTTTACAAAAAAATCATATGCTGAGATGAAATCAAATTTCCAGAACTGCCAGAAATGCTAGTCCTGCAGAATTCTGTTGGCTTTTAAAAACCTCATTCATATGCATAGATGCACAGCACCCATGAACACTGTGCACTGGCTAAATGTTTAATTGGTATAAATATTTAATTATATCTTAATTAGTTAACAATTTTATAACCTTTTATCTGATGATATTCTTAATTTTTTCATTATTCCCATAATTCCTCTCACAAGTTTCATAAACTTTGCACGCTTGTTGCCTTGCTTCATAGCTGAAAACATATATAAGCCAGGAAACAAACTACTACTAACGTCATCACCCATATCTAGGCTGTCCATTAGCACACAACAACCTCACTCATCCCCTATATCAAGCGAAGATGCTGAAGAGATAAAAAGGAAGGGATGGTTTGTGCCATACAATCGTCTCACGAGCAACTCATAGACTGCTATGATGGCACTTATGCCCATACAGAGCAGGTATAACTATGTCACCTTCAATAGCATTCTGTTTCTATGGTCATTTCATCTGAGACAGTGAAACAATACCATCAACACCACTTCCTGGTGGTGGAAAACTGGAATAGCACAGGTGAAGCAAAATGGCCAAGACAAATCTGTCTAGGAAATACAGGAAAGAATCAGTTGAGCAATACAGTCACTACACCTCAAGCATCAGTGAATTTGTTCAAAACCATCCTGAGTCTGAAACCCCTGAACCAGCTATTCTTTTTCCCTTGTATTCTCAGCACTGCAGAGAAGCATCATAAGATGTATCAGAGACAGGCATCACTTTATTCCACTTCTCTGGACAGCACTTGTACATAAGCCTCTCCACTTCTCATTAATCCGAACCTCATACTGAGGAAGTCATTGCACAGAGACTGGCTGGGCATCAGTCTGAACATGGGAGGTGGCGAGTGACTGCCTTTCCATTGCTTGCTTTGGGTTTTCTTCCTCTCTCCTTCATTTATTAGACTGCTTTTATCTTGACCTATGAGTTTTCTCACTTTTGCTCTTCCTAGTCTCTTTCCCATCCTGCTTGGGAAGAGGGAACAAGTGGTGTGGTGCTCAGCTGGGGTCAACACACCATCATCAGGAGCTCAAAGAAGTACATGTCAGGAACTGGAAAACCAAGCAAAACCACTAAGATAATGGAAAAGTATGCTTAACAATTACAAACTTTTCCAGGCAACTCAAGGTTCTCATGTTGTTTATAGTTTGGATATAAAGCAAATAAATTTAATCCACATTTGAAAGCCTGTTTTATTTTAAAATTGTAATATTTTAAAATATGTTTTTTTCCAACTCTAGGATCTTTAAAAAAAAAAAGCTCCCAGTATTCGCTGAACTGGAGAATCCAATTTCAGAAAATAAACTAATTTAATTATTAGGGCAGTAGGCAGAGAAAGGAGAGAGATATTTCAATAACATTACCTTTCACTGTTCTTTTTACCACTAGATGAACTGCTGGTGGATCCAGTGCGATTGCGACTCCCTTTGGAATCTCCATAGCTTTCCCTCCGACCGCCTGGGGACACACGCTCAGCTGAACTGGTTCTCTTAACAGTGCTAATAAAAGAAAGGAGCAAGCTGTACAGTGGCACTTGTAAAAACACACACCTCTACAACAAGTATTTTTGAGAAACATATCAAGTAGAATGTTGACCTAAAAATAACTACAACTTTGCTTTTAATCACAACCCTATTTCTTAAAGAGCCTACAGAAGAGTTTTGTTGAGTACCTGGTGCAACACAAACATACTGCCTTTTCCTTCTATCACAAAATAGAAGATAGGCTAAACCAAGATCATAGAGAAAATTGCAATACCTTTTTTCCCAGTCACATTTCAAATCTCCGACTACCACTTCCCACTTCTGGACTTTTGGATTCTCTAATTAAGAGGTAAAAGATTTAAAGAGAAAGCAAATTACCTACACTTCCAGCCAGAATACAGAGAGTGCCTAAATAGGTCAAACTAACTTTGTGTCTTCATTCAGTAACAATTATTCTGTGGTTCAAAGTTAGTTTTAATATACCCTAAAGTGCAATTAATGGTGAACTAGCCTGCATTTTTTTCATTAGATTGTCAAAAATGTATGCTTCCTACTTATAACCATGAATAGATTAGATTCCTCACATCTCCTGACAAGGGGTTTCTCACAGGCTTACAGTTTGTCTTATTCTCGCGCTCTTCAACCACCCTTCCTGCCAAGACAGCTATCAGGGAGCTCTTGTATGACTTTATGGCACCCTGCTCTCTCTGATGGAAAATTGTGAGCCAAACGCAAGTGGCGTTACTTAGTAGGCTAGGAGAAGCCCACTCAGAGCGTACACCTAACAGGAGACAAATTATTGTGGTTATTCCTTAGTCCAAAGCACCCTGGTAGGAAGCATTGCTTTAGGGAGGAGAAGGGGCAGCAAAGGGTGAGGCCTTGAGCCAGGCAGTGTTACCTGGACCAGGATAGGAACTGCCCCCACAGCAGCGGCTGAATGACAGGGCTTGGTGTCAGGGTCTCACTTCCCCCCACCCCAGACCTATGCTGTTTTCTTCCCTCCAAAGAGCAGAACAGAAACATCCCCTTAACCTGTAACATCCCCATAACTAAATGTCCGTGATCAACAGCTCTCACCCCAGAAGCCATGAAAATCAATGATCGCTTTCACACTCACACCCTTCTGCCCATATTCCAGCCACGAGCTCCCTCCTTCTGTGAAAACTTCAATTCTTTCTAGCTCTCGCTCCTTCAAGGCCCAGCCTCATCCCAGTCACCCCTTTCACCATCCACAGCCAGCTCCCCCTCCACCTCCATATGCCTCCAGGGATGCTCTGCTTACCATAAGGCTACTGGGGACTATTCCAAATCTCTCCATCAGCCCCTAACAACTGAGCTCCTCAGGCTCCATCCTGCTTTGTGTGTGGTGTAAGAAAGAGAGGTACTGGCTCTTCATAACTATGGGAAACGAGACAGACTTTTCAGTCTGGTCAAAAAATATCCAGCCCATCAACTGTACACCACCACACTGGTTTATTTACTTTTTTTTTTAAAAATATATTCTTACTCCTTCATGTCTTTTTACTAGTGAGGAGGGGAATGTTTCAACACCTCAGTTGAGGCTCAGTCACAGAAACACTGGGAAGAACTGGGAAGTCTTTCTCCAAAGCACCACCCAGAAGGAAGGAAGGAAGGAGGGGAGGAAGGAAGGAAGGAAGGAAGCCTCCATGCAGGGGGAACTCTGCCGAGCAGATGCATGTTAAGATGCATCTCAGGTAGCTTGACAAAAAGCTCTCTGGAATATGTGATGGTAGAACAGATGTTCAGTGCTGCAATTTTGTATTTAAAACATGCACAATCCAAACAATTAAACTGAAATTTAAAATATATATATATGTATACATAGATATATATACACACTGTTTCTGTGGAAAGAGCAATGTAGGACAGCAAGCAGAATGCAGAATTACACACCAGCACAGAACAAAATACATTCATTGGAGAAAGGAAAAGCAGCAAAAATAATTTAATTCTGTCTTCATTTCAGAAAGAAGTGTCTCCTATGCTAGCCTGACATTATCCAAGTCATCTCAATGCCAAATACATGAAGAAACCTCCTCTGATAAATTAAATAATATACTTTTAACATTTAACTGTTCTCCCTGCACCTCATACTATCATGCAGTGTAATACTATTCCAGTTAAAAAATAAAGCCTTGATACTGAAAATATTCACTCCACATAAACTATCTTTATTGGCATGAGTCCTTCCACTACTTTATTTGCAGTACTTGCAAAAACATCCTCTCTGTGTGATTTTGCAAGATCAAAATCTTTATTTTGGCATCTTTTCCTAGTTAAGGAAGAAGCAATATCAGCCTACACTGAAATTAAATTAAGGAAATTGCTAAATAGTAAAGTCAGGAAAAATGGAAGTTTCAGAACCAATTTTAAGCTAATTTTTATGTTGCTTAGAGTTTTATTTTTATAGCTTCCAACATTCAAAAGATGAATTGGTAGATAAAAAAATGAATGGGTAGGACTAAAGCTTAAAAGTGTAATGCTAACTTTGTTCTGAATAATGAAGTCTCATATCAGCATAAAAACTACTTTTACCACAGGGACGAAGTTCTTTTAAACTCTTTTGGCTTATGTCCATTACTGCTTAAACTAATTAGCAATGTTATCTTCTGACAAATTTTATTTTAAACTTTCAACAGCAACAAAAAAAGCCCAGTGAGAAGTATCAGTGGGTGGCTGGAAAAGAGGATTATAACTTCATTGTATTACCTCAATTTTGGCATATACACATTTTGGTAGCTATAGTGTTAAACACCAGTGATTATATCCATGGCTACAGTAGATGCCCTCTCACCCAAGGAGGAATTTAAAATGATAGAAAATGTTCGTTTAACTTACAGGTTTGTAACAGAATAACTGGATTCCACATTAGTGACAGGAGAGGACAGCGTTTTCAATTCTTTCAAAAGGTAACATTCAGTAACACAATTTTTAACTTAAGGCAGCAATGTGGTGTAATGAAACACCCCCACAAGAAAAGTTTTGTTAGCATGAGATAATGGAGATACGATAACTGAAATTGTTATAGTCTAAGTTTTGCAATGCATTCATGCATGATGAGAAAGTTTAAACATGTACTTTGTTAAAAAATGGGAATAGTAATTACAGTTCTACCATGTTAATGCTTGTACTACTAAACCAGCCACTTTTTATGTGTTGAACCAAAACAAAAAGGAAAAACAACTAAGCTTCAACACTATAAAGCTAGAAAGGATCCCTCACCTTAGAGCAGGCTTTTTCAGTTTGCATGCATTGAGAAGGCTCACAGACCTGCTTAATCCAGATTGAGAAGTGCGTAAACAAAGCAGAATAAAAAGTGAATGCAACAGTAAAATGTGGAAACAAGACATTTAAAACAAACTTACATCAGAAGACATAATTTGCATGCTTTCAAGATATGAAGTCACATGAGTAAACAACACAGCGTTTACTGACTCACTCAGATGTTTGATCATTGCAAACCATACATTTAAGAATCCCAATGTATCTTTGAATGACAAAAATCTCAGCAATGCTCCAATACACTGACCATTTTTAAAGTGACTCAAAAAAAGGAAAGAAAATCAAAGAAGCTATCTGAAGAAAAAAGACAGATGATCCAGCTAGAAGACAAAGACTATTAAAAAAGCAACAATAAAGACAAGAAAATAAATCCCCATATATACATACATATATAACTGCATACATAGCATGAGTGTTTCAGATGGTTGCATTAATGAATCAAGGTAAAAAAATCTGGCCAAGATTAAAAAAAAAAAAAAAGATCTTGAAATAACAAAATTGGGGGGGATCAAAGCTTTTTAATAAAATAAATTTAAAAAGGCACACAACGCTGTTGGACAGTAACTGATGATATTAATAACATTTTTAAACTTCTCTAGTACTCTTTCTGACCCTCATTTAAATCAATTAGAATAAATTCAAGAATAACATATGACTTTAATTTCATTATGCCTTTGAGCAAAATGCACTAATAACTTTAATTGTTAGAGATATAGTGAAGTGGCATATTAGTTTTGCCACTCAAAGTTCAATGGAGAGAAATTTCTTTTTAAATTCATACTGAGTTTATTTTAAAACATTTTCTTTGAGAGTCAAGTGTTAAATAGAAGACTTAATTGAAGGTTCGATACAGGGTTTGCATGCACGCCAGTTACAAACCATCCCCGCTCCCCGAACAGAATGCAGAACATTAATTCCAGGCGACTGAACAATTTCCTAGGGGCCATGTGTTTAGAGTTTAGAAGAACAAGAATTTATCATATTAAAGTATTTTATTCTCCCTACAAACAAAGCTCTTTATGTTTTCTTTGTTCCAGCTTCTTCCTTTTGATCTCCATTGTCAGAGTTTTGCACCATTGTAATACTTTACAATCTGCTGGGGGAGAAAGAATGACTGATTGTCTGCTTTTGAAAGGCAAAAGTATGTGCTTGCCCGCAGCCTGCAGCAGCACCCCTACTGGGAAAGGTACTGTCTGCATTCTCCTCCCTTACTTTCTTTTTTCGCCCCCTCCTCTCACTCCCTCAACTCTTGGAAACAAAGCTATCTTAGATGAGTCACAAACCCCAACATTTTAATAGGGAACACAAAACATTACTACTGTGCGCTGGCCAAATTCCAAAGACAAATTTAGTGTTAAGCAGGGAACTTCAAGCCACATTACATCTGAAAAGAAGAGTGCAGGGGGAAGGGAAAGTTCTGCTCAAGATACACTAAACTAATCTTATTCTGAATGAACATTTCAAATCATTATTCTATGCAGAAAGTTCAGAATAAAACCACGGCTGTTCAAAAAGCTGGTACCCAAAATAGCTTCCACACTTCCCCAGCATAAAAGTAGTAAATACATTAATTTTAAAATCAAACCCTCTACGCAAAAGCTTTTTGTGAGGATGACTTTGAAGCATTTTACGAGGGCAGGCAATCCTTGATCATCTGTGTCAGGTGATTATCCAGCACATCAGAAAATCACTTCAGCTCTGCCTTAGCTGGCTTTTGGCCACCCAGCTGTGCTCCCATGGCACCCCATCACTCCAGGGTGGCAGCCCCTCTTGGTGAGGGACCAGCCTGGTCCCAGTACCACCAGGCTTTCTATCTTGCCATGTGTTATTACCATGCATTTTGTAACCTGACTGACCTGTGGTTTATATTTGTGCTTTTGCTCTATTCAGGTTATTTCATTCCTTCCTCAGGATAACTGGGTGCTGACTATATGAGATCCGAATGCTGAAGGGGGTTCGGTGCCCTCAGTTCTAATTGAAGTCAGAGTCAATTGAGGTTACTCAATACTTTGCAAGATCTGGATCTAATTATCACGTTAGGCCCTATAACAACCTACTGATATCCAGAGATACACGTTTTACATATGGAAACCCAATATGCGTAGAGGTTAAATGATTTGCATAAGGTCATTGAGAGAATATGTGGCAGAACTCAAATAAAAGCCTGCTAGCTCCACCCTTTCAGCCTCGAGCCTTTTTTATTACCTCCAGTTTTATATTCCTGCCAGAAGAAGTCATTTCCATTTCAAATATTAAAAGGGAAATCAGAAAATGTAGTGAACTCTGAACCACATCTCCTTGGTAATCCAGCAAGGCAGATAAGCAGCATACCAACCCGTGGGTTCAAATGAGTTAACCAACACATTTAAATACAGCTATTGTATGAAATGAGATTGTGTGTGCAGACATGTCAGTAAGTACATCTATTTCTAAGCAGTGGAACGCATGGGATGCACACTTGGTCCCCATGGAGATTATTTGCATGTATTTATATAAATATGCATGACATACATTTCAAGGGACAGACCGATGTCATTTCAGCTGGATACCACACATTTCTAAGTGGTGAAAGTATCAGAGAATGAAGGAATCAGAATGCATTTATTTGTAAACCCCCTTTTCAGAAGGCTGTTCAGTAAAAGATCTGGGAAGAACTCCATGCATCTGGATATTTGCCTCTCTTGAAACATGGTGACAGGCAAGAAAAAAAATCATGTATTTTCCACTACAGTAATCCTAGTAGGTATTTGTAATTCTCAACAGCAGACCAAAAGTTTCTATTTTTTTTTCACTTTTCAAATTTTACCTTTTTGATATTTTGAAAATTCTCCATTTTTTCAAGTGTGTATCTATCTATGTTATATAGGAAAGCTATTTAAAGTATCCTAGCAGAAATTAAGTTGTAAAACTTCTATAAACACTTAATACTATTCGGAGCTGCTATGCCACAATACTGTATGTTGGACTGAAGAATACCTACACTACCAAGTAACAGTAGTTTTGGAATCAGTTTATATGAAAAGCAAACTACAAAACCACGACTCGACTGCTTAGCAGAAATTGGAACTAAAAAATATTATTTAAAATTACACACTGTCTATAAACTGTTCAACACCAAGTGAATCTTTTAACATCAACAATTCCTACCCCTTTAAAAAAAAACCCCAGGAAACTATATGATCTGGCTGATTTATTTCCACTACTGTTTCATACATACACACGTAAGAGTTCCTGAAGGGAAAAGGATCCAGTACAAAATACAAAGCATGAATGAGTTCAGCTTAATGAATGCATAATGAATTCATCTGCTTGACTATTTGCAAGAAAGCTATTTGGAATATTTAATACATCATCTTTGATTACTGAATATTTGGAGCATGATTTACCACAACAACATGATATCCCACCGATTATTTTAAGGTTTATTATCAAAATATAATAATTTCTCAAAAAATGGGTTTGTACAGAAATTCACTGGTGAGGTCCTTAGCACTCCACTCTTCCTCTTGTCTATTTATAGGCATGGCATAGAAATACAGTTTAATACAATTCAATAAAAAATAGAGTTAAAGACCAGAATTTGCATATTAAAGACAATCAATACAGAATTTTAGAGCATTTGAAGGGAATAGGAATTTCACAGCACTTGGATTTATAACTGCTTTTTTTAAGACATGAACTACCCCTGCTCTCCTAAGCACTCTTAATAAGTGTCCATCTGTAACAGTAAAACTGCCCAGGTGTATTTTTATTTTCCTAAACTGAATACATATTTTCATACTGCCTCTTTAAAACAACTCCAGTCTATCACCTTCAGCCAGGAGGCGGAATAAAGCACAATAAAAGGACCTTAAAACACTCATCCTGTGGAAGACTTTCAGATAGGAACCAAGACAGTTAAAAAAGGCTCCCGAAAGACTTTCCCACTGGCACTGAAGGTATCCTGACTACAGATGGAAGGACTGTAGGGTGTCACTTCTCTACAGGGATCCTCAGCTAGGATAATGTCTACAGGTTGCAGGAAATACCCGTTGGACCACCTGAATTATGCAAAGGACTCTCAGAATAGCTAAAGCACGAGTATGATCTTGACCTGCACTTGTGCTCGCTCATGTGTTTTATAATTACCACTTGAAACATTATTAGTGAGAATGAAATGAAGGGAATTACCCAGAAAAAATAATTTGTAAGGAACAGATTTCTTTTCAAATTCAGCAAAGCAGTCCTCCTTTTTAAGCACGAATACATTTGCTTTTTTAAAGGAAGGTTCTTTCACCCATTTTGAAAATTCTGATAACATAATTCCAGCAATAGAACAGTTTATATATTATTTGCCTTCTCCTCTTAAGGCTGATTCAGGCAAACCTGCCAAAACCTGCAGCTGCAGTGAGCCCCAGTTCAGCAGAGCTCACAGGGGGTAATTTGTGCAACACTGAATCAAGTAAGTTTTTTCCAATTTTAATTCTGCACGGTATAGCTTCCCTACAATAACAAAACCTGGTGGAAAATCAGTCCCTTGAACACAGTAAGAAAGACAGGCATATTCTTAGTCACCATCTACCCTTTAAGAAAAAAAAAGTATCTCTACAAAAGAGGCCTCAGATCTTAGCAGGTTAATGCTCTCATCTCCTCAACTTGCCCTCTTCAGAGCTGACAGCATCATCCCTACAAAAAGCTGAGCATGACACACAACAAAAGCCATGTAAAAAGCCCCTCTCACACAGTATCATCTTTTACAGGCAAACCAAGCAGCAGACTGGCACCACAACAACGGCCACATGTAACTTAACTTGCTGCACCTGATCCATCGCACCCCCATCCATAACCCAGATGTCTAAAAGATGCAGCCCACTTAAAAACAGCCCCTAAAGAGCAAACTGAGACAGAGCAGTCATTTTTAAAAGGATTTAAACTAGCAGTAAGGTATGTGAGGAGGGATGTTTTCACTTGCATAGATATGTGCTGGGCATAGGATTATCTTCCTTCCTGAGATGCTTCTAACATTGCACATGCAGTTTCCACAATAATTTTTACTGGGAGAAAACCGCCAAGGGTCACATACTGATTTGTAACCTTAGCATGGTCTCTGTACAAACTGTATTTTCTACTAGCTACTAAAAGAATCCTTGCGCTACTTCTCATGTTGTGCCGTGCAACAGCACAGTAGAAATGCTTTCTTCTCCATATGGTAGACTGTGGCAGCAAGAAAAATAACACAAAACAGTAGCCCAAGCACTGTACATTCTTTGAATATTCATCCTAATAACATTAATTCTAATTGGGCCAAGTAAGTTTAAAGCCTCTTAGAATTAAATCCATCTCTCCTTTTCTTTCTAAAGTCAATATTTAGACTATTGCTTTGTAAGAAAGAAAAACTACGTATCTGGAAGCTTAACAAAGGAGATACGCTATTTCCTCAATGTAATGACTACATTTCTGACAGCCACCTACCTTTTTGCTGCTGGTGATACAGTCTCCTTTCTGGTTCCTGATGGGGAAGGTAAAGAGCCACTTGGTTTCTTTGGTAACACAGTTCCATTATTGACAGTAGTCCTTAAAGGCAGGGTTTGTACCAGCGGTCTTGCTGTAAAACAGGCAGAAGAAATCATTGTTTTCATTTTCTTTTTTACCTCAGCAAACAACATTGGAAGTGCACAATTCTATAACCTGCCTCACCTGTAAAATTCTGTCCTAGTTCAAGGACAGGTACAAAGGTAGTCGCTGCCACCCAAACCAATCCCACTCTCTTAGAGAGCATCCATCTCTTGCCCACCTGGAGAGCACTCAGAGAGGGAGTGCTAGAAATGAAGACAGGTTGCCATCCCAGAAATTCCTGTTTTTTCCCTGCAATATTCTTCTGGGTTTTCCACAAGCAAATAATCTACTAAGAAATCGTTATTCCTCAAAAAAAAATCCCTTGTTTTAAAGAACATGGGCTTGTGTTTGATAAAAATTATTTACCTGTTAGTCAGAAAAAGCAATTGAAATCAGCAAAACAGTGGACTTAATGAGCTGGCATTATCTACGTTCTTCTGATCAAACATTGGCTCAAGAAGTGACATACATGCCACACCTATAATTTATATTAAAATAATAGACAACTTTCATTCAAGTAGGTTAGAAATTAGTTACAGAAACAAACACTGGTTAAAATCACAAGCCATGAGTACAAACATGGAAACTACAGTGGACCGTGCCCTGAAACACAGACACAAATGTGACTAGTACTCTCCCTACAGCGGGGAAGAAAGCTGTGTACACCACTTGAAATCTGACAGAACCCTGTATCATCAGCCAGCTTTGTACAGATGCCAAAAGTTGCTGGGTTCAAAGAACACCCGAAAGAAGGCAGCAGTCCTGAGTCACTTAAGGAACACAAGATAAAATTTCACTGAACTTGGAGAGCACAGCAGAGACAATACCAGTGAAGCGCTCTTTGAAAAAAGTCTGCTGATAATAAATAATCTAAAAAGCAATAATTAAAAAAGGATGCAAGTTTTAAGAGAAACTTTGTCTTGAAACTTTGTTGAAGTACCTACTTGCTTGTCATGTATTCATCATGTATTTGTTCAGAGGGGAGAAATTTAGACCCATAAGGAATAAAGCTTATTTGGCCTAGAAGAGTGAGGTATGACATGAAAACAAGTCAAAGAGGAAAAGAAAAAAAAAAAAAAAGAAATCCTCTCCATGGTCACTGAGGATCCCAGAGCCTGTAAACGGCTGATGGGGTGAGAAGATGGCATCATTCTAACCAAGGATAGGAAGAGTAAGGGCTCTCTGATTTTACAGGAAGCTTTAAGGAAAGGCTGAATAAATCATATATGAATTTAGAGTGCCTCCCCACCTTGGCTTTCACGATCTATTTTAACAGACTAACACTGATTTTAGAGGTTATACACAACATCCAAAATTTACTGCTCCTGGGTTTCTTATGCTTCTATTTACTTTTTTTGTTATTCAGATATCACAATCCTATTTACTTCTAGAGTATTTGACCTTCCAAATTAAATTCTTACTACACGTTCCTGTTGGATGCTGTACCACTTGTTTTCTGAGTAACTGCTACAACGCCATGGATCGTCTGTGTGCACAAAAATCATTCTGTAACACACTACAAAATCACAGATAGCTGTTGGGCAGTTGTAGACTTGTTTCCTGCCATTTGTGTGGCTCACAAAACTTCAGTGAGGTTTTGAGATAATGAATGAGCACAATAATTAAAGTCAAATAAACAATGATTCAAGCATTTACCCTGTTATATAAAAGTTGTATGAAGTTGTATAAAAAAATGCCCATTAAGAAGTATCTGGAGTGAACTAGCTGGAGTCTGTTTACTCTCCAAACCTTATGAAATCCTAACCTGCAGCAGCCTGCAACATTTAACAGAGGTTTTGCTTCAAATCCAGCACCAACCCAGAACCCTTGCTTCTGGAGCTGGAGGTTTAAAGGTGTAGCTCCATAGTCAGCGTAGAAAGCACCACTACAAAACTCTAACACGGCACACAGAAAAATTATATGTTACTCAATTAACTCACACTATTTACTCTGGAGCTGTTTAGTTTTATTTACAGCAGCTAGTTCACACCACTGGTTAACTGAAGCAGTCAAACAACCCCAAACATGTCACTGCTGTTAGAAGTCAGTAACTCAAACACATCAGTATTATTGCTTTGTCAGTAACGTTTATTTTGGAAGTTCTGTGGCTTCAAGGTCTTACCTGTGGTAGCAGGACTGACATGTTTATCAGCCTCAGCAGCAGCTTTTTTAATCATACTCTGATCTATGGATTAATAGGGCTGTTATATTTACAAACAAACCAATAATTGCAAAAGGAAAGAACAACAAACACAAGTAAAACAAAGGCAGGAAGCCATACTGAACTCCACCAAGCAGTTGAATTAAATAAGGGGGGAAAAACAAAACCCCAAACAAAACCCCAAAATATCATTAGTGAAGGAGCTTCAGAAATGGACAAGATTAGCAGCTCACTTTCCGTGATGTGCACTGCTTTTAAGCTTCCTAGCTCCAATCTAGAACAAAAACACACACAAAGACTGAAAACAGGCTCGAGCTTTTTTCCATTATAGGCTTGCAAGTCTGAAAATTTTAATCTGTAAACCAATTTTAAATCTGAAGTACACAGAAAATTTAGTCTTCTGCCCAATGAAGTTTCTTATTCCAGACTAAACTGTACACAGGGGATCCTGTTTTCTAAAGGCACAAACCTCCCCCTGACAAACACATGCTTTTAATCCTGATCTACTTCATCTGCAGGCCAAATCAAAGTAGCAGAATACAATCTGCTTCAAACTCCAGTTTCCATGGACAAGATTTTTGTGACACTTTATGAGTTCAAATTTCACTTTTTACAATTCTGAATGTGTAATTAGTCATTAAACAAATAATGAAAAGAAAACTAATTGAGTCCTGTGTAGCCCAAGTGGCAAAACTTGACAAGTCCCTGCTCCAGGTCCACCCACATCTAAGCAAAGCCCTCTCCTAACAGACTCCATCACGTGTCTCCATAACGCTATTCCAATACTGAGATTCAACTTAGTCTTAGGCTAAGTAACTGCATGAGATCCCTCATCAAGTAGTTGTGCCTACTGCAGCAAAAACAAGCCACAGTGCAAAATATGTCATACTTGACAAAACAGCTGGAAGAAACAAAGGATCAGGATACCTCAGATTCTGTTTTATGTTACAGAGTACATTTAATAAGGCTGACCATACACTAATGATATAACTGATATATAGTACCAGTAAAAGTTCGTTACAGAAATCATTACAGTAGCAATTATTTCCAGAAAACAGTTGGATTTAATTGGCAATTATCAGGACTCATTTCAGTAATTTGTAATGGATGAACAATTGGCTTTGTAATCCTCCATTTGCATTATCACAGTAAAACTTACACTGCCATTTCACACACATAAAGAAGTATCCATGCCATATACACATTTAAAGCAAAACAAAAAGGAGCCATAGAAGGCAAAGGGATAGACTTACAGCAGCTTTTCTTTAATGTACACTGAACTATAGCTTTAATGGTCTGCCACAACCAAGAAGGCACCTCCTTCAACTATGCTCACAGAAACCATGAAAAACTAGCCTGTATTTTGCTAGGTAAAGCCATCAGGAAAGAAGAATTGATTTGTTACAACTCAGTAAAAATTACTAGACTGTATTTGCTCCACACATCAGATAATAACTACTTTACAGGCAATACAAAGCCTCTGAATCCCTTGTACAACCAGATTTGGTGGAACATTTTATCACAGTGGAGCCTATCTTTAGTAACAACTAATTTAGGTGATTTTGATTTTTATTTTTTTTTCAAACAAAGACAAAATGAGGAGAATACAACAGAAAGGGAAGGGAACAGGAAAACAAGATCACAGACATTTACTACACATTCTGTCTAACAACTAGCATGATATACAATCAACTAACCTAGATCCGTAATTCTGTCCCTTTATCATTTTTGTTGTCTCCAGACACAAAACATCATGATATACATGACATCTCAGTTCAGCAAATCAATTAAGTAGTTCCTTATCTACTCTGTTAAATCAATGCCTAAAAGTGAATAGCTGTTGCAAAGTCACGAATATGTAACTGAAATGAAAGGAAGTCCTAATTTCCGGCTGAGAAAATTATGAATCCATAATTACATATCATATTTCTGATGTGAATTAAGTTTTTAATTTATATTAATGCATACCAGGACCTCAAAAATAAATAATTTCTTAATTTAGACAGAGAGCCTGTGAAGTCAGCCATACTTCCTTTCCACATCTAGGTTGCCACAACTCTTACTCCTGACACTACCCAAAAAGACCTCACGCGATTTCTGCTAAGCTGCAGACAGTCTCCCCAGCTTTTGCAGCCTCACCACTACAGCAACTAAAACTAGATGGGTTCTAATAAGCCTTTATTACCACAAAGCGCTGGATATTCAACTCCAGCTTTTCTGATCTGTGTAGGTACAGGCAAACCCATTCCTGCTCTGCAGGAATCACGAGAGCACACTGCAGCAGCAGGCTGGTGAGTGGCAGCGCCTGTCATACCTGTCCCCTCACTGGCCTCAAGTGCAGCTTTGCCTTTCCTTCACGGCCGAGCAGCTGGTGATGAACCATCTCCTCAGTCACATCACCTCTGCGCTACCTAGCTCAGAGCTCTGTCCTTCGCTCTGCTTGTGCCACCCAATGACTTTTAAGACATTTTAAAATTAAATTAAAATTACGTTTTACTTAAATTTAATTCATCTTTTTGATCAAAAAACTCTCCAAGAGTTTCACCCACAGAAGATGTTGCATTCCTCAAAGAGTCTTGATCAAATATCAGGAAGCAGTAGCCATGGTTAAACACAGGGAGTGAGTTAAGCAGTAAGAACACAGAAACGCTTCACTGGTCCATGGGAACTGCAGAAGGCTCACAGATCTTACCACTCAGCGTACTGTGTGTTCTCTTTACCAGGTTCAATTTCAGCCATTTATTTAAGTTTGATATGTTAAAGTTGAGCACTTCAAAGATCTAAAGAATAACCTATTTAATACATACAAAACACTCACTGAATTGCACTACCTATTTGACATAGATCTGAAATGCAAACCTTTGGTAGGTCCTTTCTTGTTCTGCATGGCCTGCTGTTCCTCTGTAATATTCAAGCGTCGAACCACATCAGCAAGGGCAGATTTAAGCAGCTGGATGTCATCTTCCTGCATCTGGACACGTTGCTCCAGAGAGGCAATGCGATCTGTTACCTCCATACTGCTTGCAGCAGAGGCACTGTCATCTAAGTGAAAGAGCAGAAAATGATGCATTATCAGCAATGTATAACCACAAAGGAACACCTTATGTAGCTGGCTGCAGGTAAAAACAAGGTTTTTCTTAGACCTGATGACCTTCTGACGAAGAAAGTTTATAAGTCACCAGAAGGAAGAAATAGAAATGTAAATTAAAATAAAATAAAAAGACAAGTGCTTAATATGAGGTTGGCTTCAGGGCTGCTTACTGCTAATTGGGCCCCCACTATCAATTATCTACATGTCTGAACGGGAGCGATCAACCATCACGCTTCACTGTTCTGCTCAACACAACATCCTGGCTCTGGCAGGCGTTCAGGTAGACAGCTAGACTTCCCCATACGCTACACACCCTTCCGGATTTGTGTCTCTCACATACAGGAGAGAATGTATACATTAGACATACATAAGCAACAGACAGGCTTATACTTTTTCAATGCATTGTCCACAGCCTGGAGAATAGATACTAACCCCATCTGCTAACTCCTAATTTATACCAGCAGCCTTATGAGAACATTCCCTCTGACCGAAATAGAAACGTAACTCAGAAATTGTGCTCTTAGCTGGCAAATTCTAAGAGGGTCATTACTTTGCATACAATTCACCCATTATTTGGAAATAACCCACAGAAGCTTTAAGCCTGCAACTCCCTGATGAGAGCTATGCATTCTTTCCACCCAAAGCTAGGAATATTTTTCCTAAATGAGTACTTTCGTTCCACTCCAGCTCCTACTGCATAGAAACACTGTAATTTCTTACAATATTAAGCTAGGCAAAAGAAGAAGAAAGGAAGACAAAAGCAATGTCAAAGATGTGGCAGTTAATATCTCTTACAGGAAAAATGTGTAGTTTTTTAAGAGGTTTTATTTAACTAGGTGGACTTGAAACCTAAGAAAAGGTTGGGTATTAACTTATTGGATCATTTTAAGTAATGTTATTCAAGTGATGATTAGATTATAAACTTTAATTTGAGGATTTAGGAAGTTATACTTTTAGTATAAATAACCATTTTTATACTATCTGCAATCACAGATGACTTCTCTATGATTCCTAATGTGAGTCCACAGCCCGTATTTCTTGCTGATCCCTCTTTGTGAATAGGCTGGTATTTGTTTTCATTTCTTGTGTACTTAATTCTCCTCTACTCCAAACCAGAGTTTTCCACTTCTTTTGTACAAGGGCATACAATGAAAATTAAATGGCTTGTGCATAATCATAACTAGTGCTGAATTTTAATATAAAGGAGCTGTTTCAAACAGGAAAACACCAGATTCTGAATGCATTTTAAAGCATGTTTGAGAATGTTAAGACATGCAAACTTGTAATCAGAGGGACTGGGGAAAAGCTAAATTTAAAATTAAAAATGAAATCTATTCATCTCCAAACCACCCTAATACAAATTGTTTTCAAAATCTGCTCATAAGCTGCATTTGAGCTTTCTTACCCCTCCCACCCCCAACAGCTGTCCCTGGTTACCAAAAGCTGCATTAGAAACAACTCAGAAACAAAGACTGTAACAATACTGCTGGCCCATAAAGAGCTACAGGCTAATATAGTTTAAACTTCTTGTTAATGCTGTTATTGGATCGTCAGAGCATATTTTAAGTATCAGCCTTAGGATATTATTATGCTGAACAGAGTGGCAATACCAGTACCCAGTTCTGACAAACTAAACCAGTTCTCAATTTCCTGAAAAATGCTGAAAACCTTTCCCCATGACCAAGCTGCCCAAACTTTGGCCTGATCCAACTTCTGCTCAGAACAGGACTCCGTTCTGCAGCTGTACAGGTAATTAATCCCCAAACTCAGATTAGCAGCCGTGCTGGCAGCAGTATGAGCTGCCTGCAGAATTTAACCTTTCCTTGTACAAACAAAAGGCCCACGCTGCTCTAATGACTTTACACTTTAACTCAGCTGGAAATAACATGGATTAGCATACTGGACAATAGGCAACCAAATCAAAAGCTTGATTTAACCAATACAAGCCAAATTCAAACTTCAGCCATTCTGCCAAACTCAATATGGCACAGCATAAGTTTTCTCCTGAATTCAGTCAACAAGAAATAGCCAGTTCCCAAATTCAGGGCAGAGAAGGAAACCCAGGGAGAAATCGGTTGGTGTTAAAATCATCTAGCCCCTGTTAGAAAACACTCTCATTAAAGCATCAATTTTACTAATATTTAAGTACATAGAAAAAGTCATTTTACTCAAACATAAAACTCTAAGTGACAAATCACTGGCACTGGTTTATTTACAGTCCCACAAGAAATAACTCCAACCAATAAGTACTAAGATGTCCATCTCTTTCTTCTTCCCCCTTCTCCCAGCTGTGACGGTGGCTCCTCTCACATTCTCGCTGACCAACGAGCACCAGCAAACCCTTTCTCTGGACACAGCATGCCTGTGTCTTCTGCTGTCACTGTTCTTCCTGGTCCATGGGAACGTAACCCTCATCCTTGCTGCAGCCTACAACTTGTTTTTTTATGGAGTTCCCTTCCAAGGATGCAGAAAAGAATAAAATTTGTAACAACTTTCAGTAAGATTTCAGCTGGAGATCTGAGTCCAGTCACACTTTGCCTCCCCTTTGCATGCATATGAAGTATGCTAGAGAAGAGAATAGAACAGAATATAATAAAATTGGTTTCTGAAGAAGGCAATGTTCGATTATAAAATAAGCATAACCTGTTTGTTATGCAAGTAGAGGATGGAATGTTCCTACATCCCAGTATGTTGAGCAATAAAGTTGCAACTTCAGTGCAGCCAAATAAGCAAAGTGGTATGGTATTGGGAAAAGAAAAAAAACCCCAACACCTAATGATATAAACTAACTAAACAACAACAAAGTCACAATAGATGTCATCTACTCTGCCCACAGGAGCAAAATCTGCATAGTTAGCCGAACTTGTGATCTGCCTCCACCACATGCAGCTCATCCTCACAGCAAAGAACACCTGCAAGGAATGTTTCACACACACTTGGAATGCCATTTAGATTCCGAGTAGAGCCGTCTTATTAATATTGTTGTTCCCAAACCAGTATTAAATTTAAAGCAACTATACATTTTATAGCACCTAGTTCCACATTTTCTCATGGAAAAAACACATCCTCAGGGAACTCACACAGAGAGGGCTCAGAGGAGCACAGGGCAATGGAAGAGGCCACCTACTGCTTTACCCTGAGGTGGTCCAGCCTAGGGCTACATTTTCCTCATGCAGACATTGTATCATGTACATTGGTAGCATCCATTGCACATTAGAATTACTCATTGCCTCTTTTTTCATCAATGGGAAGAAAAAGGACTTTTAAGGTGAAATTTATGCAACCTGTTCTCAGAGATCTGAACTGAAATACGTTCTACAAGTGATCCTTTCTTTTCATGGATTATCATGCAAGTCTAAATCACAGTCTCAAACATGTAAAGCTCTATCTCATGACAGAAATGCCACCTACAACATCCAAAATCAGATAAAATGAGGAGGTATCAACTCATATGTCTGATTTTTCTTCATAACACATACTTGTGGTAAAGCTTGGAAAGAAGAATCATTTGTCATTTATGCTTTGCTGAGATTCTGCAGGTTTCAAAGAGAAAGGATCAAAACCAAGGGAATGTTCTTCATGCCTCTCTTTAAATTTTCCAACCAGCTAATGCATGATCTCATAGATTGGAAAGATTTCTTGTAACAAACTAAAAGACAATACTGAGTCAGATGATTAATCTGCTTCCAGAGTGTCTTCCAGTTTTTCAGCAATTTATTACTTGAACTTAGCCAAATGTGAAGAAACATCTGAAGCAGAGCCAACAACAGGAGGTATACACTGTTTACAAGAAAGATTTCAATACTATTTCACTGTATGCAAGCTAAAGCAAAGCAGCACACTTACACTGTTAGTTAGAAGGCAGCAAATTAAGTTGTATACTATTTTCTATAGATTTTACCCACTGGAAAATCTAAATCTGAACTGTACATTAATGCTGTGGGAAATGAGTAAAATTAAAATAGACTCGGCATTTCCCCCCTCTCCCCAGAAGAGCTATTTCATTAAACATATCCCACCTCTGCCTTAAACAGACCTTAATTTTGAAACTATCTTGTCCAGCTCAGACCGTGGCAGCTGATTAAGCAGTGGAAACCTTAGGTTCTGAATCTCAAAAGACAAGTTTGAGCTTTTTCAATCTACATAGTGTCTTTGGAGAACCAATTAAATGGTACACAAAGTACTTCCTAAACTTTTCAGGATATATTCTGTGCATTATATGTTTGCGAAGTACCTAGCACAATCAGGGTGTAGTTGCTAGACACAGCAAAAGCAGTGTTTTAAAGTCTTTGCCGGCGTTGTCCCTGAATTTAGACACTCAGAAAAGAAACTGTAAGCAAATGCCAGCAGTGGTTTCCAGCAAAAATTAAAGATAACCCGCATGATGGAAAACATGGCAAAGGATGGCAGTGAAAAGGCAGCATCATGGCACACAGAGATGCCCTTCTTCTCGTGTAAAGATACAGATTGTGCCTACAAGCCTGGACTGAGCTCAGCTGGTAGGAATACTGTCCATTACTGAGAGATATCACTAAGTATATCAGGCTCTGCACTTCTCCTGAAATTAACTGGTGCAAGTATTTGCATCCCTTGGAAATTGCTCTGAACTTCAGCACTGCTATGAGAGCCTTATGAAACATGGACAGGAAGGAATTCTCTACCCCCAGCACGCAGCCAGCTCTATGGTGGAACACAGTAGCTGCAGAGAAAGCCCATCACACCAAAGGAGAGAAAGTTAAGAATATCATTTGTTTAAAAATAACAAAACAAAACGGCACAATCCTGCAGATGACTTTAGAGAGGGAGAGCTATAGACTGGATTTGACCCAGCATACTGGCAATCAGGTAAGAACAGTGAAGATGTTACATTTTCAAAAACATTTTTCCAATTGCAAAGGCCCATGTTTTTCAGACTCCACTAACTCTACAAACCTGTCAGATGTGGCACATGTCACTTGGTACACATTTGGCAACCTCCCCTGCTCCTGCCCACATCATCAGTGAGATCTCATGCAAGTAATTGAGTTACTTAAACTATTTTCTTCAAGCTCCCTGGGAGTCACACTAACACTAACTTTCAAATGACCTCTCCGCTTCACCTCTCCCAATGCCATCTGTTTAGCTTGAAACTCTAACAGTGCAGAAAAAAATCCCTCTGTGGCAGGCATCTCCCACATCTTCAAAATCCTGTCCTCCCTTTTTGGTTCATTTCATGCATCTTTGAGTCTGGGTCATAGAAGTCACCCAGACAACCTATTTGATAGATACAGTCTGTCTGAATTGACAGCAACAGAGAGAAAAATGAGAATTAGCAAGAGACACAACCATCCAAGGTTTAAAATGAAAATATCTTACAAAATGAACACAAGCAGTTCTCTGTGGCACATAAATGGGAATGCAGCCACCACAGTGTTGCCAGGCTTAGATGTGAGATCTGGAAAGTACCAAGTACTTTCCTTGTAGCTGTTTCTGCAGCATCATGTCAGTGGTCATTTCAGACCAAAAGACTCTGTGCAACAGAACAATGGGGGAAACAAAACAGCAGGTTTAGTTTCCTTGGACAAGCCATGCCAAGCTCCTTTGTTTAAAAGATTAGGACTGACAGTATTGTACAGACTAAATATCTTTTC
Organism: Porphyrio hochstetteri; assembly: GCA_020800305.1. Lineage (NCBI taxonomy): Eukaryota > Metazoa > Chordata > Aves > Gruiformes > Rallidae > Porphyrio > Porphyrio hochstetteri. Next base: position 57,979,873 of record CM036908.1, on the reverse strand, counting down.
TCCATCCACTTTTCTAATGCAAAACACTGACATACCTGAAACACAGCAGCAGCTTTCCAGGCTTGTCTCCTGGGGACAATGACAACACATATGGGCAACAGCTTATCATAAGGTCTGGTACATACTGGACTGGTCTGCTAGACCCTGATTTGACCAGATTAGAGCTTTCCACTGTGAGAAGCAAGTGGATTTAAAGCCCAAAATAATGTTATCCTATTTAATCTTGTTATTTTGTGTGATTAGGGAAAAAACAGACATAAATCTTTAACTACAGTTAAAACTGTAAAACCATGTGGCTTTATGTGAAGTTTCAGAAAGCAAAACTGGTAACCAGCCGAATGTTAAAGGAATGGCCTTTATTATGTCAAATCCTCTAACTGCCTCGTTATAAAGGTGTATACAATAGGATAAAAAGGCAAGTGCCATATATGTTTTTTAGCAGGAAAGCTCTGATTGTGAAGAACAAGAAATCACATCTAAGCTTTAAACCCCGATAGCTATAGGACAATATCATGCCTATCTATAAGCACACCCATATCACACCTGTACTTGTGCATACAGTCTCTGAACAGGTAGGACAAGTTTTCAGTTCAATCCCTGTTCTAATGCATGTGCTTAGGAGTGATTAGCACTGCAAGGAGATACCCTACTTCGGCACAATCAGGTACATCTCACAGTAAGTAATCTGAACAGACCAGATTAGTTTTTCCATGTCCTCACGAGGTATGTATGTGTAGGAGGAAACGGGAAGGCGACAACCCTATCCCACAGATCCGCCTAATGCTGTACTCTGGGCAGCACTGTGAAGCCAAGAGATAGGTGATCTAAAAGAAACCACATTAGCAGTAATATGAAGCATCACCTTGTGAGAACAGACCACTTCTAAACCATATTCATTAAAAAATTGTAATCCAAATTTCTGTTCATCTACTATATATATGGACTACAGATGGTTATTTTTGTGAACAGTGGTTTTCCTCCTGTAGCTATTGTAGTCCATTATTTATAAAACCTTATTACTGTATTTCCCAACATTCGCTGAGGAATAACTTGTCCTTTTACAGTTGTACCACTAGAAACTTAAAGACAAGGAATGTAACTCCCTAAAATTAGAAGGAGAATTTTAAAAGAATAATCCGTAATAGCAATCATCACCCAGAGCCTCACAGCTGGGTGCACTGTATTCATTAACAAAATGGGAGAGAAGAAAATGATCTTAACAGAAAATTCTCAGAAAGTTCCTTGTGGCTAATTAGTCAGCAATCACTGTAGCAGAATTGTAAGACTGACCTGCCTGTGGCTGTCAAGCTATAACCAGCAGCTTACTGGTTTTTTTCCCCTACAGATGGTAGATGAGCTTCTATTTGGAAATCAACCAGTTAAATATTATCTTCTCCAATAGTGCTTAAGTGGAAGATGGAGGAAATTGTCAACACATCAATAAAGTTGAGGAATTTTCCCCAGCAGAGGTCTGTCAATGTAAATGCTTTACAGCTCAGAGTTACTGGGATGGCTCAGCTGAGCATAAAGTCAAGAGAAAATGTTTTAACAAATTATCATTCATCCAAATTATGCTAGGATCGGCCAATACCCTTAAAAAAACAAAACAAAACTAACCCCACACAAACCCTCCCCCTCCAAAACCCAACCCACCCACTTTGTGACAAAAGCTGGGAGAGTAAAGATGACCTTCTATAGCATAATATTAAGGCAAAGATAGTAGTTTGAAAAATGTGACACCATGGGACCTGCCTAGATTTAAGAAGCTGAAGATACAGCCTAACACGACCTTGTAAAGAAAGGAACTGGTGCAGTAATTAATAGAGGTATCGCAGGGCAGAAGAGATGGGCTGTGTTTTACCTCAGTGATGCGCTGAGGACGTCTGTAACACGCCCTTAAGAACAAGAGAAGAAAAGCAGATTGTGGGACAGGGGAGAACGTTTACAACCACATTGATCTCACCACAGCTACAGCTCAGTGTTCAAGTCATCCTACAAAACTAGAAACGGATTAATTCAAATTCATCACGTGATGTAGGCTAATAAGATTTCAGGTTTTGTTTAGCACCATTAGGCAAAAAGACTCAAGATGCAAGAGTGGCTTCTCCTGAATGGGCTTCAAACTATGTGCAAATAAACACCACGCACTGGTATGCACAAAACATTTTCTCAGAAACTATCAGTACTGAGTTCAATATCTTTTCAGTGCCTGTAAAACAACTGGATGTCTCCACTGGATTCTTCAACTAAGCCATATGCAAGTAAAGCAGTAAGATTTGCTTTCACTTCTAGTAAAGACAGATGTGAAAGGCAAGAAAACTGATTTAAAACTTCTTATAAAGTTACTGATGTCAGCCTGTGATAAAATAAAATGGGTTTGCAATGAATTACCTTGTTTGTTGTGTGCTATTTATGCCTCTTTCCTACAAGGATGATTCACAACAGCAAGAAATGACTAAGACTTATCAGCCACTAGCTGCTCTGTAACTGAGTGCCGCCTTTATGATACATGAGAAACAGCACTACAGAAACCCTTACAAAACTATTTATGTAGGCATACACTTCTTCACTTCCCTAACTTTCATATTTGATATTAGAATGGCAACTGGCATTCAAATTTATTTGAACCATTAATTTTTTACCTATAATTTCTTACAACCTGCATTTTAATGAAAATTATACATGCAGAAGGATTTAAAAAGCAAATTGAAAACCCTGTTAAACTTTGGAAATACATAAGCAAACCCCCTACTTTTTCCATTTAAGAAATTAATGATTTACATAAACTGGGACAACATAAATAGCAAGTAATCCATAGTTCTCAATTTGAAGTGCCTTGTCTTATTTCATTACCGTATCCTTTGAGAATTAAGAATTGGAAAAATTCTCATCTTCTAATCAACAGCATTTATTTGTAAGATATAAAACCCTCCAAGTGTTCTGCATGTACATTTCTTAAAGGCTTATCAGCTTTTTTGTTTTCTGTAGGCTCAAACTAAGGGAGATAATATGAAAATAACAAAACATTCCTCCTGCAGCTGCAGAAGGGGTTATTGATGTCAAATGCAGATTTATTACTTTTGCAAACTCTGGTTACTTGTTCTCAGCTAATGGCCTCACTTCCAGCAGTGGTCTGACTTTTCTTCAGAGTTCTGTGCCTCATTATTATTTTAGTTTCTGAATTTAATGCAGTATAACATTAGATTTCATTATAAGCTGTCACAAAGACAAATCAAAATCTAAATATTTAAAGGAAAAAATCTTTCAAATTTATAAAACTATTTTATGTCTTTTAAAACCTGTCTTGCTCAGTACTGTCACAGTAACGTACAGTTTTTTTCACTACTGCCAGTTACTCTAGTGCTCACGAGAAGTATTTGAATAGACTAGAGACAGCTTTGCTTGGATAGAAGAGGGGAAAAAGCACACAGGATGCCCACAACAGACTGGAATTTTTCTCACGTTGTCCATCTTCAATAGGGTTAATTTTCCTTTCATTTAATAGGTATCAAAACTGTCATTTAAAAATTATTTTATATATATTAAACCAATAATTTATGCTAAGTAATATAATTTTTTACTCTAAAATCTTTAGCTCACACATTGCCATTCTCCAGCAAAAAAAGGAAAAAAAAATCTTTACTGGCATTAATGCAGAAAGAACAAATTGCCCTTGCCAAGGACTCAAATACAGCCAGAGACACTCCATTTGATAGAGTGTTAGATGTCCTGGTAATAACCAGGAAGAGGATTTCTTAAGGGCTTTTTAGGATACAGAGAAGAAAAAAATCTCTTTACTCTCTATAGTAAAAAAAAAAAAAGAAAAAAATCAGGTTTGTTTCAGGAAACAGTGAAACATACATAATCTGAAAAATTATTTGGCTTAAAACACAACTCCTCTAATTAAAGACAATTTGCATTCTTTATAATTTTAACCGGATTCCCTAGCATGAGATCATAATCGTATTTTTACCCCAGCAGGGTGCACAGCATTGTCACAAATTTCACCCAGCTGCCATGCCATTCCCAGCACATCATGCAAGTGTGGTCCTGCGGCCCTGGGAGAGCGAGGGAAGGAGTTGTAGTCCCAAGGCCTGTCCCATCCTCTACAGCATTTGGCATTGCTACAGTGACCTATTTTTAAAAGAAATCCAGGGTTTCACAGGGAACAAGAGAAAGGGACAGAGATAACTCTATTTCACAGCTTTCACGTCTGTTGAAAAAAAGTTTACAAATATGCAGAATTCTATCTGCCTGAGACTACAGAGGGCCCTCAGTAACAGGGAGGGAGCCAGCCAGCAGATGCCTGATCTGCCCTTCGCTGGGAACAATCAATCCCCAGGCCAAGGTCCAAGAAGAGCCTGGCTCCTGACGTTCCGCTCCCTCAAGGACTTTCTGGGAATGATATCCTTCTGGCGGCCGTCAGTACTTCTGCCCTGTGAGTTTCACCTGGGAGAGTAGACGGACAAAGGCTGTGCAGAGCAAATTCTTTTCCAAGTGCCATCTCCTAACGGCACGGAGCTGAAGTACGAGTGCCAACAAAGCCTGGCTGACAAAGCTCTTGCAGCCCTCTCCTCACAGATTATCTGAGCTCCAACCTTGGTGGTGGGGTGGAGCCTACCAGCAAAGACAAAGCTTTAGGGCTAACGTCACCATGCAGATTTATGGTAAAAGTGCTCTTATGCTTTCTTCGCCTAGGAAGTGGGTGGACCTCACATAAATCAGACCTCCATATCCAGTGTACAGACATAAGGTAAGTATAGCTACCAGAACAAAATTAATTTAGTATTTTCGAGTATTTCTCACTTGAGAACCTGGAACTTATTTATTTATTTATCTTCCTTCTCCCTAATTCTTACTTTTTTTTTTTCTTTTTTTTTTGGTAGGTTGCAACTTCAGAAGTCAAATTCAAACCATGCCAGGGCACCATTTAACATCACAATCTTTGTTTACAATTCAAATGGGTACATTTTTAAAAGCAATCCTGAACACAGATTAGCAGTTTGCAAGTATGTAGAGATTATTTCAGTGATAAAACATGCCCAAAACAGCACCCAGGTATAGCGAACTTCCTCAGTACAGCACTGAGCAGCGATTTCCACGGGCAGCAAGCCAAACAACATACTAAACTTGGAAATCACTAGATTTATGAGTGGTGGGAATACGGCTGGAGCTGACTGAAACACATTGCTCCCTACTGCAACAAATAGATAGTTCAGAAAACAATATCTGCTCACAGCACATCAATTTTGTAAGCCAGACAAGGCAAACAGGGGATGCCTTTTCCAAAATACCCTTCAGTTTAGCAGAGGACAGGCAAGAGTAAAAGTCTGGTACAGAAAAGCTTCAGCATGAAAATACTTAGCTACGTAAAGGGCATGAATATAATGAACAATCTCGTGATAAGATATGCAGACCAGCAGAGAAGTCACACCCCCAGAGAGAGCTACAGCTTCCCTAGGCCAGTGACCCAACTCCTCATGCTCAGTGGTTTCATTTGTCATGGTTTCCAAATTTTGAATCTTTACCAAAAGCCAACATTTCATATTTGCAAATTCAAAAGTGTAAGAGAAATGAAAAAGGATCTGGTTGATCAGGCATCCCCAGTTTCACTCATGCCAACAAGCAATGGCTGTGAGTGCACCAGGACAAAGGAGTCACATCCCCAAAGAACTATATTCTATCCATACCTTCATTTTTTTTTTTAACGGAAACAGCCTCATAAACACACTATCAAGTACAAACATAAAAAAAAATACACCAAACCAAGTATTTTACTCAAAAACACATTCTGAGCAGTTATTCACTGAGTGTGATACACTTCCCCATTCATTAAAAAAACCAAATATCCTAGAAAAATATCATTATTTTTTATATATACTTTTAACTGCTATTGCAAGTACTTCAATGCCTTTCTAGTTCTCTTTGCAGAAAGAGAGAGGCTTTTGAACTGGCTATCAAATTTACTGGCTTTATATTTACTGGCTTTAAAATTTACATTAAGTACATTTACTGGATTTATTGGAATGCAGAACAGTCTACCTTGTGAAATGAATGAGGCAAAATTCCAACAAAAATTATAGGGGGTGATGGAAAAAAAAATATTTTGTAATACATTAAAAAAAACCCAGTTGTGTTTTAAGCTTCATTATGCAGCCTTAGTTCTTCCCAGAGCTTAAATAAAAAAGCTTTAAAATTTTCCTAATTTTTCCCGAGTTGTTGAAACTTTTTATCCGCTTGCTACTTCATCCATAGAAACTAACAACAGCAAGGTGGGTGTACTAGTATCTCTATATCTGTACCAGAAGATAACAAAATATTTTGTTTCATTGACAACTGCCTGGAGCAGAATAAAGACAAGACCCAAGAAATCTATATTTCCTTACAAACTCTGTGAGGGACTGTGCTCTCACGGTGCAGGTCCCGGAGGCTTCTGCTCTTCAAACTTTTCCTTGTCTGTTAAGGCGCTGGCACAGGTTGCCCAGCGAAGCTGTGGCTGGCCCCTCCCTGGCAGTGTTCAAGGCCAGGCTCGATGGGGCTTTGGGCAACCTGGGCTTGTGAAGGATGTCCCTGCCTGTGGCAGGGGGTTGGAACTAGATGGGCTTTGAGGTCCCTTCCAACGCAAACCAGTCTGTGATTCAACCTGTTCATAGGCTAGTCCCTTTCTGCCCCCTAACACTCCCATTGCCCTGTTCCTTCTTTTCCTGGCTCCCAGCATCCCTCACCAGACACACCAGTCTGCTCCCTGCCAAGCTCAGTCTCCCCACTGACCTGCTCTGACCTCCCTTATCCCACGTGCCCAAGCCTAGCTCCCCTCTCCAGCTTCTACACCTCCTGCTCCCTCCACACAGCCTATGAGCAGCAAAGGGGCTGGGGCAAAGCAGAACACACATCCCTTGCACCCATCATAGGTGAAACCTACCCACCTCTACACCCCTCCATCTGGGCCTCTTTAGCTGTTCCGTGCGGTACGTTGGACAAGGGCTGGAGGACATTCAGTTGTGTTGCCAAGACCTGTACGCGAAGCCTGATTAACAGATCGTGATGTCCAATAAATGAAGCTCAGTACACAGCTCGTAACCACAGCTCACTAAAGGATGGGTAACTGGGACTCATAAGAGTCACAATGTCAATGCTGATTCTTCCCCATCACAACCGGGAAAAAAGAGGAAAGATGTCAGAACCACACAAGCTGCTGTCACGGATTCGCTGTGTTCCAGCAGAGATTGATTTTAAACTTGTACCCAGGTCTAACAATTCATTTTAGTATGACAAATGGTTATATACAGAGAGAAACTACATAAATATCTATGGAGCAGAACAAAGAGTACTGCAATAAACTGCAAGTAAAAACAGGTCATTTACACTACTGTTAAGATAAATGAAGTTTCTGCTAAAAAGCTTACTCCTGCATTTGCAGTAGGGACAAAGCTTCCACAGTGCACACAAGTCATGAGAACAAGGGCAGCTCTTTTCCCTTGCCTTAATAAACAGCGTTTCACTCTGTTGAACATCAGGGATCAGTAAGGATTGATCTAGAACCCAAACAAGGACCAACTGAACAACTTTGATGATCCAGAACCCCAACAAGCTCCTTTACTCAACCTGAAACCAAATATTTCAAATGAATTAAATGAGGAAGACTGGTTCCCCTGCAGAGCACCATGGAGCATACTGCCCTTGGTGCACATTTGAAATGACACCTTGTGCTGCTCAGGTCTCGGCAGCAGACAAACCCAGCCAGCCTGGTAAACTAAGGAAGGGTGCATAAGACCAATGTTTTTTAAATTTATATATTTTAGCTAAATTTATATATTTTAGCTACTAGTAATCTCAGTGAATACCAATCTGTGGCAGCAAGGAAGAGCTCCATGCCACAGCTGGGAACACCCAAGCAGAAAGAACTTCACTCACCCCCTTAAGTCAATAGCTTTTCTCCCTCTCTGATGTACTTTCTCCTAATTCTAGTCCATTCCCTCAAGACATTTCTTTCTAAGGGAGCCAGACTGGAAAAAGTTGGGAATAGCCAGGAGCAGTGCTGAGATAGCATCTGAAGAGCCTTGCTAGGAAAGGTGAAGGCAGAGAGGTTTTTCCCATGGTTGCTGGTTGTGATACAGGCTGCCATGGACTTTGGAAATATTTGCTCAATGAACTGAGCACAGGATTTGCAGACATCATATAGAATCAGAATTACAAAGATCAAAAACCTTTTGCAATTTTCCCAAATATATTTTCTCATCTTTTCTGGTACTTGCCAGAAGTCCATGGAATATCATCTAAGAAAATTGGTCTGTAACAAAATACCCCTCCCTTGAATCTCATGTTCCACCTTTTAAATGGATTAACCAGTTCTTAACACTAGATATTAAAACTCTGACCAAAAAAAAAAAATGTTTTTCCCCAGCACTGATTTTAGTGATTATTCTAAATTAAAAACAAACCACAAATGATAGACAGACTTTACAATAATTCTGTAAATTTTAGAATCTTCACTAAAAATCAGCAGTTTCACTTATTTTTGCATTTTGTATTAAGCTGTTAAAATATCTAGATGCTGGAAAGAAATAAAAAAAAATATAAAATGTCAAAAGCACAAACTTTATCATCCTTCTCCCTGCCCCCAGAGAGGCTTCCACCAGCCAGCAGCTACTTCAAAGCTTCACGTCACACATGCCTAGAGACTCAAACTAAGAGAAGTGACTGCCAAATGCAGGAGGCAGTAAAAGGCTTAGATTTAGAGCGCTCCCTGAGGCTAAACATTTTTTTAAATTAAAAACTCAAAAATAAAGACTAGAAAGGATAAAAGCCCTGAAGTTACACCCTCCTGGAACAATATGCACACAAATCTCAACCTTCTGAGTCACAGCTACCAGGGTTAATAACCCAGCATCAACCAAATGGTTTCTGGGCTTCATACAATCCCACAGAGCCTTGCAGGAATCACCAGAGCTGTGTTAGGCTTGCCTCGACTTTTTGGAAGCATAAACCAACAGGACATACAAATGTTCTCTCCAGAACAAGTCTCTTAATCCAGGCCTTTCTGTACAGGACAGCTGAAGATGAATGCTAACTCCTGCACCCCTGCATTTTTGTTTAAATTCCTCAATGCATAGAGATCTTGTGGATCTTCTTCCCCTTGCATGGAGCCTGATGTACTCAAGAGAAAAGCTTCGGTCACAGTCATCCAGGATTGATCCTGAGAACAGAGCAGCAGCATCACACTGGTGATGTATGTTACCAATTAATTCACACATTATTTTTCGGGTATGCTTTTTCTTGCATGGTTGTGGAACAATCTAATGTGCCTCTGAAATGAGTATATTCCCAACAAAGGTGATACAAGAAAGAAGAGATCATTCTTCTTTTGACAGAAAATTATATGCCTGTCTCAAAAGTACAAAAGAAAATTTGAAGAAATCCATAGTTGCAAAGTTTTAAGATGAAAGAAAAATATAGATTATATGCAAATAGGAACTGAAATTTCTGTGTATAAAAATATTGTTAGTACACCTGTGTGCCTAGGGCTATTGCATTTTTTGACTCAAATGTGATTTCACATTCTACAAAGAACATAAGAAAAATTACCACAAATATTGACATTCATAGCTTCCAGGGAGAAAAAAACCATCACAACAAAACCCACACAGACACACATGAAAGCAACTGTGAAAGCTAAACATTCAAAGAAATGCAGGAATCTCAATGGCAAGTAAAATTTATGTTAGTCCACTGTGCCTTGACTAGGTAAGTGGATTGAAAATGAAATTTATGATGCATATGTAATTTTCCACCTATATGAACTTTTAATTCAATTATAAATCACACTTCCAGCAGCCAGAAAGTACCCTTACCCTTTATCACAATCTTTGAGTGGCTGCCTGCCTCCCTGTATTGCCTCACCACATTGTTTTAACACTTTGCTACCACCACTACGCCTGGCACAGCACAGAAAATAGAAGGGGATCGCTTCTACCTGCTACAATACAAAACAGATGGGTATCACTTCCAACTTGGATTAATTTATTGATGCCGTGCAAAACATGGTGCCACAAACAGCTGCAATGACAAAAGCAAGGGTCCAGTTCCACAAGACACAACAGCCAATCTAGAAGCTCCCAGTCCGCCTGCAGCACCCACTACTCCTGTAATGTATCTTCACTGCCCCTGGATGCTGATTTCATTCTCCAACCTGGCAGAAAACTAACCCAGCAAAAGCAAAAAACAAAGTACACCACACAAACACTGAGTAGGGTTTTTTCTTTCCTGTTGGGTTAGCATGTTAAATTAACTCTGACAAATTAGTCTGTCAAGTGTTGAGTGGGTAAAACCTCAGAGAGTGAGAGAGGGAAGGGGAAGCGAGACCTGCCTCCCGAACAGCAGTGTGGGGTATGTCAGCTCACCTGACCAACTTACTGTAGCCTGAAAATGGGAATGGATGAGGGGAAGCATCAGGTTTGCCCCCAAGTGCAGAATCCACTTAACCTGAACCTCCTGAATTTTACAGTACTATCTTCCAGCACCTGCAGTGCTCTGGTTTGTTAACCTTGACTCCTAAGACATCCTATATACCCTTTTATGGCACACCATCTGAAGGGCCAAGCCCATCATCTTTAACATCCATTATTCAGTCTCCCTTGAATCCGTTATGCTATATTACTTAATTTAATGGAAAAACATAAACATTACCACAAAGTGTTACTTATCTTCAAAGTTAGTAGTTGAAATTATTTTATTACATCAGTGTGCATCAGAAGCCAGGTAAATTTTATGAAAAGAAGCAGATACACTGAAAGAACCCTTTTGTCACCCCTACTTCCCCTCCAGGGCAAATCTAGATGAAAAGAAAGAAGAGGAAGAAAAAAAAAAGCTGTTTGGTAGCCCTGGTATTTACTCCCCCTGTTTAAACAAATTTTAGAAATAAGCGTATCAATCACGCAGACATATCAATCACCTGTAAGAACATATCAATCTTCCTGTAAGAAGTTAGGGTCCCAGCTACGGTGTCCTACCTAGGAATGACAGCTACAGAATGGAATCTCTCAAATAACTTACACATGAGACAATGCGGGAATAAACCACACTGCTCTTCACCTTAGTGCCTTAAAACTGTAAAGTCCATAAAAAAAAAAATGAGTAAACATAGATATATCACCCTTGGGAGGCCATAACAACAAACCTATTTTGCAACTTCATGAATTTCAGTTATGAAGCATTCACTTAACACAACAGCAAGCATTTTTCAATTCCACAGCGGAGCATTTAATCCCACGACTCAGTTTCTTAACCATTTCCAAAAACTGAAACAAAGCATCCAGGTCATAAAGGAAAGCTGAAATACAGTTCAGATAACTAATGTTTTAATTCAGCTATAAATTTGTTCCTAAAGACTACTGGTCTGATAGAAATCTTTTTGCTTTTCATACTTGTGCAGATAACATGTTTATTCCATCTTGCAGATAACAGGCTGTCATGTGTAGCCAACCAAAAAAAAAAAAAAAATCTAAACAACCCCCCCATATCGTAATAAATCACACTGGGGGGAGGAACCTCATAGCCAAGAACTTGCCATTTCTATCCCATTCATTCAGTGTTAAAAGCAGAGGTGGAAACCCTGAGCTATTAAATAGTAAAAAGGGCAGGTAAACTACTCCACCCATATTCCCCCTGCCCTGCCCCCTTTAAAATGACTGGGCTTAGACCTTTTAATAAAGCAGAACTGTTGTAAAAGTAAAGCTTTGATTTCAGTTCTGTCTGATACATTAATCTTTGCTCAGAAGAGGCCAGGAGTTTTTAACTTTCAGCTCTAACCATGACTAGTGTCCATAATGAGCTTTTTGGTAGACAACAACAACTGTGAATATATCTTTGGACCTACAGAAGTGCAGCTTGAGCCCAACACGAGCCCTGTGGTGACTTGCTCATGATGGTTCCTCTACATATTTTAGTTTAGATGCGGAGAGTGTTCATACACTGATCATTACCACTCACCCCTCCTTCATTTGTATCATAGCAAAGTCTTGGAAATGCCCTAGGAGCGCCTGATACATGTCATCAGACTAGAACTGATCCATGGCAAATACAAACTGATAGCCAAATCCTAAGCACCAACTGCTTTATCTTACAGATTTCTTCCTCTTGTACCACATTTCCTGCTCATGTGGACACAGCACCTTGGAGCTAGCTCATCATCTTAAAGCATTCTGCCCTTCAGCTGAGCATACCGCTCACAAGGTTTATCTGTATGCCACCAGTAGCTGACCCCAGCCTACACATCTGCCAGAGCACACACCAAAGCCCTGAATTTTAAGAATGGATCTTTTCTCACTTCTCAGTAGAGAAAGGCCTTGAGCCTTGCAAAACATAGAAATGCTTAACTTAAAAATTGTATGTTTAAAAACTCTTTTTCCCCAAGGGATCCCTAATTAGTTCATTAAAACATCTGAACACAGGAAATTACTTATTTCCAAACTGAAATACAGCCAACCACAGGATCTCTCTCACACACACAGTCTAGCATAAAAGGGAGAAAAAGAAAAAAAAACTACCCTCACACCTCCCTCCGTGCATGGCATTATACAGACTTAGCTAAATTATGGTGGTGTATATTTTTTACTATGAGAGCTGGTATTTCTAGGAACCCTCATTTTCTTAGACTCAACTGGAGGTTGCCATGAGAGTTTTCAGAGGTTTAAATTGCAGTCTGACCGAAGTCTGCAGCCAAACTCCTATCGGCTACACAGCCCCAGGATTTCTTCTCTTACCCCCAATCAAATCAGTAATTGTTTAGTGTGTTATGTTGAGCTAGTTCAAATATGCTTTATATCCATGCCTCGTATAATCCACGGACAATTTTAAAATTCAACTCAAAGTTCAATTTTTAGGTTCACAGTTCAGAACCTAAAAAAAGACGCCCTGATTTTTCAGATCACTTGAGCATAGTCCTGGCTGTCACTGCCCTATTATTTTGGCCTATATTTGGAAGACGGAAAGCGGAAAGGCAGCAATGCAGACACTGGTTTGACCGAAGACTGGCCTGAGTCTTAGGATATGCTAATGCCTGTAAGGTTTTTATCAGTTTAGATAAAGACCCTGTTGCCCCCTGCGGCCCAGCCGGCCTCACCAGACCACCCATTTAGTCGCAGACCTCGCTCACCTCCAAGAAACCATCCTCTGCTGGCATGCAACTCATCGGACGCTGAGTGGTAGGACTAGGTCATGCAAGAGATGAAGGGTCAGGAGGAGGACCCACCTGCTAGACCCTGCAAGCTGCCTGAAGCAGCATCTCCATGTGGGAGTTGGAAAGATGCTTCCAAGGCAACAGGGCTGTGTGAAACAGTTTGGGAAATGCTGGACAGGGAAAGGGAAAGGAAGCAACAGAACAGTAATTTGTTTTAGTAAACATAAAATAAATATGAAACTATCAGCTTTCACAGATTTTGGGATGATTCTTCTTTTTTTCCCTAAGGGGAAAAAATAATACAATTTAAAAAAAAAAAAAAGCTGCTTCTGATGCTGCTTTCTTTGGGGTTGTGAGAAAAAGAAACATCAAGTTTTCATGGAATACAAGATTCTTTACAAAGTTTTCATTAAAAAATATTTGCCTTTACTAGCTTGAAACAATGACTGATTCTCGATCTTTTCTTTTACATGTTGAAATGCATGCATCTATTCTGTATCTTAGGAACCTCACATTTCAAAGCTTAGCTTAAGCACCCGTTACACACAATTCTCAGATGAGGACAAGCCAGTAGCAATGTTTCAGATATTGACCTGCAGTGGATTATAGTAGTTATGCTTAAAACAATGAGATATTTATTCTTTCTTGTTTGCAGGAAACTTCTGTAGGTTTCCAATCAAATACAGGGTCTATGCTGTTAAGAAATGCAAACTGCTTTTGCCACAATGAGGTGTTTATTTCAGATTTTAAATCCAGAAAGGCAGTTTCTACATTCCACAACATCTGAAAACACTATGCTAGAGAACTCAGACACATTTTCAAATGAGCATATTATATTTATTCAATAATCAGTCATTTCAGAGCAAGACGAGAAAATGATGGACCATGTCAGATTTTACTCTTTGGAAGTAATGGAGTGTGGACAATCTCACTTAATTACTTTCCAAAGAATTAATTTAGTGAAATCATGTTAACATATCATTATCCCCACCCCATCTCCCTAAAAAACCTCAGGGAGCTACTTCCACATTTTAATTATGTAATGGACGAACATTTTAAATTGTGTTTCACGGAAGAAGAACATCATCCATAGTTCCTTCTGCACTCCCTCTAAGCTCTCACCGTTCCTTATGGTTGCCCAATTAGTGTCATTTGCGAACAGCAAGGACCCCACAAAAACCATAGTCATTATACTGTTTCACACAACCTTCCTACTTATTCTCTCACATCTTCCTTGAGATTTTAATGATCAAAAGACAGGTTCTTCATTACAGCTTCACAAAATTTCTCTTGACAAAAGAAATGCGGCATCAACTTTAAAATCTTCATTTTAAATTTTGAAGGAGAAACAGGAGGGAAGTCAGGATAAAACCTATTAAAATGTATGTCACTGACTGGCATGCTCCCTCACTGCCTCCTCACGTATTCACTTTTTTAATAATGTACTTCTAGTATAATTTAAATCCTTATTTGAATTGTTTGCATGTGATTTAAACTTCAATAAAAGAATCTGAGTATTGCTATTCTTAATTAGAACTTAAAACACATATTTTATCAGCTCTATAAAGTACTATTAAATTTTTAAAAAACTCCTTCAAGATCAGATAAACCATGTTTTTCTGCCGAGATCCCAATGCTTTAATTTGCAATTCTGTATGTTGTTTTATTCATGATAAAATACTTGATACTTGTAGTTTCTCTGCATACTGCTAACACTGACACAGATTCTCTATTGAGGTTTAGTATCACTGAAAGATTATCTCATGCTGGTCTATATTTTATTTTTCTAAGCTTAGTTTAAAAAAAAAAAGGTAAAAAAATTAAACACCAGTAAGTACAATTAACGCTATCCATGACTAAAATGAGCTTTAATAATTAATGACTTGGAGATATATAGCTAATTAAAGGGCAAAAAATTCATTTTACTTATGCAGTGTCTTATTAAAAATAATAGTTTCAGCTTTAATAGGCTAACTATATATTGTGAAAGTGTCCATTACAGCAAGTTATTTTTACTTCCTAGAGTATCAATTTATTCTGCATTCAATTACTGCACCTACAAAAAAAAAAAAAAAAGGGTGTTTCTGTATGCCACCCCTCCCCTTTATCCCAGAATAGAAGAAAATAAGTTCTAGAAGCAAGTAGACCAAAAAATCAATTTATGGTCTATATTGGTTCAAACTGAGCAAAACAGACACCTAATGTAGAATTGAATCCAGCTTCACAAATCTGAATGAAAGGAAAAATGAGAAAGTGCTCTCCAAGCAATTCTGAGTAATAAAATCTTCTAGTGTCCTATAAAACTGAGGGAAGCTTCCTGTAGGGTATTTCCTCCGCTCCTGAGTTCTGAGTTCAAACACGCTCCTGTCCTGGAGAGAACAGTTCTAGAGATGAAGCATGTGAAAGCCAGGTTTGTCTGTCGTTGTTGTTACAGGCTATTAAGAAAAACAACACACATGAGCAATGCTATTAACATGTTTGCAACATCCCTCTATACACACAACATAAGAACCAAAAAAAGTCCAATTTAACTTTGCACTGTTCCTAGGAAGAGGCCACAGTAAAACAAATACAGTCTCTTCCAACCGTTGGCAGATTTGAACTACTGACCTGATAAGGCTCAATTTACCATTGTTCCTCCCCTTATCCACAGTTCATTGTGTGATTTTGGTCCAGCTGTAGGAAGAGGGTAGTGGGCTGCATTTCGAAGGTTAGGGAGAGGAAGTGTGAGAGTCAACTAGGAAAGGGCCAGCTGCCACAATAATACTGATCATAGAGGTTTCCTGTTTGTGGCGTTCACTTCCTCACCGATGGGGCATCATTTGACTCGCAGGTACCCGAGTCAAAGAGAAAATGTATATATATTTCATTTATTTTCAGGAATGGTGGGTAATTACAGGAGCAGAAGATTCGCACTGTAAAGAAATTGACCAAAACTAGTATACAAACTGATTCATAGAATTTACTTTCCATGACTTAAAAGAAATAGTGACTGATGGCTATCAAAAATCTTAATAGTATGATTTAGTGATTTTGAAGGGAGGGAGAGAGCAAAAAGGAACTGTTACTTTTTAAGGTGGGTTTTTTCATTAAGTATTAATAATATCAATTATTATTAATAAATAATAATTTCCAATTAAAATGTATTTTTTATCACTTCAGAATTTTCTAGATCTGTTTTTCTATTAGCAATTACACTTCAAGTAAACAGTTAAACAGAACTGTAATTAATATTATGGATTCCCTTGCAAAGGAAATCAATTTCATTAAGAAAGAATTTGTTTTACACTTTTTTACTGCTTTATCCAGATACTCTAAATTTGAAGTTTCTGTCAAACAAGACGTCCGTGGTTGTATAAATAGCCCTTTGACAGCTACCATTTTCCCAGCAGCCAAGTGAAGAATCAAGGATACATTCCAACTTCCTTCTCCAAGGCCACATAGGCATTTTGCAGAGTGCAGGAATCACAGAATTCACCCATCGTAATCTATGTACATACTAATCCTGCCCACAGACACCAGCGTGGTGCAGGCCATGTTCATTAGGTCATTGCTGCAGCTATACACGGATCAGGAATTGTGGTCAGAGAACCCACAAACCTCTGCCCACACCCTACATGCCTCCCCAACCCACTTATAATTACAACTGATCACTCTTGCAGCTCAATAAATCAGCCAAAGGCGAGATGAGCACTGTCTATAAATCCAGTATGTGCTTTGTTCTGTAGTTTCGTGTCCAGCAGAGTTTTCTCCATCAGCTTTTAACCAGATGCTGAAAACACTGACACCATCTTCCTTTACAAGTTTACCAGTTTTACCTTCAGCTTAAATTAACAGGTGACTAACATCCTGGCTGTCTGTAGCTAAATATAATGGCTTTCTACCCAAGAACTGCATAAAAGTTTTATTAATACCAAGGAGGGTATCTATAACCAGGCATGGTTAATATCATCCAAGTTTTACTTTTCAACATGCAAAATAAACCAACAGGTTCTTCATTACCTAGAAAGTGAGATGTAAGTTGAGAACTGTCTCTAAACAGGCATTAAGAGGGGTTATTTTAGTGTGTGTCTTAAAAATAAACAAATAGGCACAGCAACTACAAAACATGTTTTGTGCATCTGAAGAGACTGGCCTCTGAAGATCAAGTGGGAGATTTCAAATGAATGTGATAAACTGCTCCAAAGTAGGAGTATTTTCCTCTGAGTTTACAACTACGGAAACTTTAGCCAGAAGAATTAAGTAACTTGCTTAAAATCATATTGCAAGTTTGTATTTCTTGCTTTGATGCTATCTTGGAGTGACACTAGTGCTCATTAACACAATGTTTCTCAAATGCCAACCCTACCCTCCCTGTTCCGCAAAACAAGAGTTGAAGAAAGTAGGTGTCTTTTGAACTACGTGTCTACAATCTAGGGCAAATATTTAGCACAGCTAGTTCAAATGAACAGATTTTCCTCACCTCTTTCTTCTCTCCCTTCCTTCTCCATTTACTGTATTTTTAATGCACAGCAAGCCATAAAAATATGTCACAAAACAGTCATGCAAACCAGATCTGCCTATAAGTAAAGAAGGGAAAGAAAAATAAATAATAAATAAATAAACTCCTAAGATCTTCTCCTGAACCCAGACCCTTTTCTAGAGAAAAAGGGAGGCTTGGGTTAAGTTTGCCCTCGTATTACTCCTTTCCTCTCTGACCAGGCTCTCCAGTGGCCAAGATCCTGCTCCCTTATCCCCATCACCACCTCCTGCCCACCAGTGCTCCCTTCCTCCCCGTGCCCTCTGCGGCTGCCACCCACTCGAGCAGGGAGAAGGGACAGGGAAGCGGGAGAAGCTGCAGCCATCCTTGGGCACAGGGCAGAGCTCAGTTGCTATCCATCCTACAGGTGAGCCGCAGTTCTTCTGACAGGAGTGCAGGCTTCGTATCTTTCCAAACACAATACATACAGGCAGTCTCTTCATCACAGCTTCAGTTTGAGACCATCAGAAAAATCCATCCTCTCTTTGCTTGTAAAACTAGAATTAATCCTTTCTTATATGTTTAGAACAAAAACCCTGTCAACATACAGCGACGATCACTTCTACTGCTTGCCAGCCATTTCTCTATTTAACTTTACCTTGAATCAAAATCAGTCCTTTACAGTCCCCATGTGCCTGCTTCGTTCTTTACACCTGCCCCACTCCCCAAGTTCACACTGCTTTCATACTACCCCCTATATCTGCAAGAGCCTTCCATCTGCCCCATAGAGCAATTTTCTTTTCCTCTTTCCACCTCAAAACCAACACTGGCATCCTCCATCTGCATTTTTTTTCCTTCACGGGTCATGTGTGTCTGTGTGAAATATCAGATCACCTCAAGGCAATACTCAAAGGCCTGATTCTCTTGCTCTTCCTCATGTCATCTAATATAGTCTCACTGGAGGCTTACTCATAAAAGACTTCTGAATTCAAGCACTTTCTTTTATAAACACAGAAGAGTACAGGTTTACACCAGCTCTTGAGCTCACTATCTACAATGAGATGACAGCTAAGCAAGCGATCTCGTCACTAACACATTCTAGAGCATAATACTTCAGGATTAACTAAGATTTTAAAACCTATGTACAGCATAAATACATATGGCTTATTTCCACCATGTACAATAGGCGCTTGGAGTTACAAAATCAACACGAGTGGCAGTTCTCTGAAATAAGCTACTCTGCCTACTCAAACTATGCAGAAAGTGCTGCTGCTCTCACTGTTGCTGCTATCACAAACACTGCAAAAGCAAAGCTCGGGGATTTTGATAGGAAGACAGCTGGCTTATAAACGGGTTAGAATATAAACTTTGAGATACATTTGCTGTATGTTTTCTTTTTTAAAATCATTACAATGAAATATTTATTAAGTTCAGGCAAAACAGGCATCTGCTGTTAGCGTACAACCCTGTTACACAGTCATAGTTTTGCCTCCTGAAGAGCTCTGAGAGAATACGGCGTCACCACACAATGCAAAGCCCACACGCGCGACTCGTCATGCCCTGAAAAACTGCTCCCACAATCTCAAGGTCCATGCGCACTAGAGTTTGCTGCTAACCTGGCCCTTCCTCGCGCCACACCACAAACGAAATCGTGTACAATTTCTCTTATCCATTTCTTCCAAGAGAAGAGGCAGCTATGTTTGATGCAGTTGCTGTCATGAAGCAATTTAATGTGAACCTGGCTCCAGCTGCTCTGATAGCAGTAGAAAGCCAGACCACTACTAAAATCTGGAGGAATAAGAGACCCATAAATCAATTCCTAGTGGAATAGGAGCTTACAAATGCTTGCAATTTTGCTGCTAGAAAGCACTAACTAGAATGAAAATAAGGTATTTCGAGCTGAAAGTTTACCAGGAGGCTGTGCTGTACTCTTCGTGACATTTAGGATACCAGATTTATTTCCCCCCAAATAACCATAAACACCAGCTAGTTGAATAATCCCAAAAGCTACATAGGCCAACCTCCAGATACCTCCTCTGAGGACACTGGCAGCTCTTTGCCTCCTTCCTCCTTCTTTACAACCTGTCACTGTAGCCCAACAGCATTCCCGTCACGCTGCCACCCAGGTGACGCCACCACCCCCCTCACCCCTACCTTAAATAAAACACCAGGAAGAAAAATCACCAACTACAGGCCAACTACCTTAAGTCCACATAGGCACCCGACACCTAAAAACTGTCCTTCACCGGTGCGGAGAGCCGCCGGCTGGGCTCCGGGGCAGGGGGGCGGAAGGACACCTGCCCCAGCCGCGCCGCGCCGCCGGGACGGCTCTCACCGCCGCGCTGCTGCCGCTGCGCGCCACTGGGCGCCTCACGGTCACAAACGTGCGCTCGCAGCTCGGCCGCGGACACAGCGCTGTACAAACATACGCGTGTGTATGTGTCTGTACGTACGCTGGGAGAGCCGCAGCGGTGGGTGATCGCTTGGGCTACCACATCTGCCTTTGAGGCAGACACACACAGACAACATATATATCTACAGACACACACAGATACACGCACGCATATCTATATATTCCCGCGAAGGAGATGCAGGAGAAGTTCCTCACAGAGGCACCCTGGCGCCGGGGGCTGGCAGGTTTCCCGCTGTGTAACGGGGGACGCTGAGGAGGGTGAAGTTTCCTCCCTCCTCCTCTCCCCGAGTTACGCCGCGGTGCTGGGCGGCCCTGGGCGGCGGAGACGGCACCGGCAGCCCCAGGCAGGCCCGCTCCCGGCGCTACCTTCCCCGCGCCGGCCTCCGTCTCCGCCCCGCCGGGGCGCCGGGACCCCGCCGCTCCCCGGGGGCGACCACGGGAGGCCGCCCGCGCCCTTACCGTTGCAGAACTGGAGCAGTGAGGAGGTGTCGTAGAGGCTGCTGTAGCTGGAGAAGCCGTCCTCCATCCTGCCGCTACGCTCCCGGCCTCCCCTCGGCTGTCCCGGCGGCCGCCCGCTACCTCCTCGCCCACACGCTGAGGAGCGGAGGCGGCTGGGGCCGCGGCGGCCTGCTGCCTGCCTCACTCAGTTGCCATGGCAACCCATTCACTCCGCCGCGGCTGGGGCGGCGGCCGCTCCGCTCCGCTGCTGAGGCGAGGGGGTAGACCCGCGGGGCGGGGCGGGGAGAGGCGGGGCGCCGTTACGGCGCGGTGGCAGGGGGGGAGCAGCGGGGCACTCTCTTCGCCCCTCTCGCCTCACGGATCGCGGGACTGTTTCCCTGCTCGGCAGCAGCGGCGGCTTGTCCTGCGGCTCCCCGGCGGGCGGCGCAGCCTCCGCCCCGCGGCCCGTAGGCAGAGGGGAGATCCCGGCGCCGCGGCGGCGGAGCCCTGCCGGAGCGCGGCCGGCGGGATCTCGCGGGAAGGGAGGCGCTGGGAGGGCCGGGAGAGCGCGGTGGTGAGGCCCAGGGCAGCGCTAGTTCGAGCGGCGAGAGGCGGGGAGGACCCCGGGGTGGTAGGGTGAGCGAGGAGCCGTGTCTTTCGGCAGGCGCGGGACCGGTGCGGCCATTGCTCCTCGGCAGTGCCACCAAGACCCCGCACCGGACCAGGCCTCCCCTGCGCCGCCGAAACCCGGCCCTGGCCTGAAAGAGGGGCGCATCCTGGCTCCCCGTGCGGCGGTGGGGGGCCCTGCCTCCCGCCCGAGCCGTATCCTGACCGGGGCGAGGCGGAACAGAGCCACCTCCCGTCCCTGCGGAGGGAAGTCCCCACCGAGCGGCTCCGAGGGCTGAGCCAGAGTTGCGGCCGTGCGAAGCCGTACAGATGGGAGTGTGTCCGAACGGAAAGCCCGAGTTTAGCGGTAGGCACGGGGGCAGCCTGCCCGCTCGGCAGCCCGCCGTGCCGCGGTGACTCTGCTCACGGCTGGTCTGCCTGGCGCTCCTCTCGCTGCTTCCACGGAACCGGCAGACTGCGTGTCATTGCACCTCAGGTCTTCCAGTGACTGCGGTGGCGATTCAGCTGGCTACACGATAGGGTTGTCAGGGTAATACCATCACTTACACTCTCTCACAATAACCGAGATACACACTGTAATTTAAGTCATTTTATACAGTTTTAACTATCTAGTCTGAAAGATGCTACACACTTTTCCAATATAGGATACTAAAATAATCACTGCTGTTTTAAAATACCTTTATCTAGGTACATTTAAAATGTCCATTCATGGTGAGATGAGGGTAGCAGTATGAAACTGGTGGCTAGTAATATTCTAAAATTCTTTTATGCCTAATGACCTTCAGTTTCTACACTGGGGATGTTGAAGTCTCTGGTGACTGAAAGGCATTTTTCATTTCGAGCTCCTCAAGGGACACAAGAAGAACAGTGCACTGCATGTTTATAGCACCTCCCATCCTGAGAAGTGCCATAGCATTTCACAAAGCATGTCTTCAGGTCATGGTCCTTTCAGGAGGTTTTTTGTGGGGCAGTTCCATCATGTGGATCCACTTACAGGCATGGGTTTGGTATATACAAGTTTTTTCACTGACCACTAAACCATGGTAGTGCTAACACAGAAATATGCTGTAAAATTAGGCAGAGATATCAGTTGCATATTAAAACGGAGTGAAAAGTGCTCCCTCCTGAATTGCCAGTGCCAGTATGAGTTCAGGTCATCTCCAACACAAGAACTTACTTAGCCTGATGGTGCTTAGCTTGCATCTGACAAAGCCAACTGCATTTTATAGCTGTGGGCTATAAAATAAAAGAAATTTGTAGTAGTTTAACTAAAAAAAAAAAGCTTGAAAGCAAATTACTTCAGAAATACTAAGGACTATAGATTTTCTTAGTGTTTTCAGTGAGTTGTGTTTCTTTCCCATCTTTACAGTTAACATGGAGCCCTCAGGTTTTCTCATGACCTCTTCATTCATAAACCATCAAACTTCTCAAAGATGCCATATTCTAAAAAATCGTACAGACAGAAACACATATATATGCATGGGATCTTTGCCAGATGAGTTATAGAAAAATGAAGGTCATTTTTAATACAAAGTTTAATTAAGAATTTCCTTCATTTTAAATGAAGGCTATTCTTTTTGAGGTTGAGAAGTGCTTTAATATGCTATTTTTTCCACCAGCTATAGGCAGTTTCAGTAGTGTGCTTGCTGTAAGATGTCAATGTTAGATTAACCTATACCTCCTTCAGATGGTGTGAGTCTTGGCAAACCTATGAAATCTATGCTGTCTCAAAGTATTATGTCTGCAGTAAAAAATGTCAGAGTGCTATAAAGATAAGCTAAGTGAACACCTTACAACTTTTACAACATCTGCCAAAGCAGAAGAAAGGACAAAACATGGCAATGCAGCTCTGTTTTGGAGAGCAGAAATTAAAAGTCACTTAGAAACACAAATCTAAAGCTGATCTGAATGCAGCATCGTTACAGGAAGTTACAACATCTGAAGCCTTACACCAGACTGCCCACCAAAATGTGTTGTGAAGTGTCAGTGAAGCCTCTCAGCTCACCACACCGCAAGCCAGCTCAGTGATATGACAGAAAATGATCTCGGCTCCAATCTGTAAACGCTGTTATGATGCCATTATATTCTGAGGGCAAGGGTTAGAAAGGAAAACAGTTTCATAATGTAATTGCCATGATTTTGAGACCTGTTACGATCTTATTACACTGAACTGCACCACAAGGCACAAAATGAAAAAGAAATTCTGCATGGCTGGGGGAACAATAGGACAATGGATCTGAAGGATGCACCCGTGTGTCTCTGGGAAATCTGCTGGTACAGCAAAGTGACAAAAATGCTTCTTTTCCTTGTCCATTGTTTGATAAACTATAGCTTTAATCAGTTGTACAAACTGGTGCATTGGAAAATGGGAAATTATATAGCTGGGAATATGGCATCCTGAGCAATATAGTGGGACTGGTGTGTCTAGAGGGGATTTGTTACTGGTCATCTGTGTGTGGTTATTCTTGGCGATGTCAGGAACTGTGTGACGTTACAGTTTTGAAAAGTGCATTTTGTAACTAATGATTTGAGTTTCATTTGTATTGAGTAGTTTAATATAAATGACTATTTGGTAAGTGAGAACAAAAGAGCTTTTACCCATCCCTAGTTGAATTTTCAGAAGTTATACTCAATTTTAGGACAAAGAAGCCTTGCTTTCACTCCCTGTTAATAGGCTATAGTAAAATAATTTTGCTGTTTTATGTATTCCTTTGCCTTTTTATTTCATTTTCTTTTGCATTACTAATAAATACAAAAAATAACCTGTGCCAGGTTCATAGCAGGTGTTGTAGCTCATAAGTCTCAACAGTATAGAATTTTAAAGCATTGTTATAGCTAATGATACTCTCGAGCGAGCTGTCCCAGTCACCCTGTCAGTATGAAACAAAGAAATTGGAGTTACAGTATCCTCTTCAAATCCACTAAAATAGTGGACACTAATTGTATAACTCTTATCCCCATGCTGTTTACATTTAACAGTAATGTTGAGAGAAGTCTGCCACAAGCACATTTTGCCTAGCTGGTAGAGGAGGAGTTTTGAAGAGAGACTTTCCCTTCTGGGTTCTTTTCTGTGGCTCTGTCTTTTGCCAGCGTCAGGCTGTTATCATGTTTGGTGATGGCTTGGACAGTCTACCCTACATTGCTGGCACCTCTCTCTGTGCTCAATGCCATTGCCTTCAGTGGGCTTGTATGGGGAATGAGATGATGGTATGGGAAGGGTGTTGGGATTTGGGTCTTGGTGGCAAAGCCCGCTGTGCAGAGCTGCTAATGGCATCAGGAGTAGTGTAGTGTGCCTCTACACATGCAGAGGGGAAGGCTCGGTTCACCATGGGGGCTGGAAGGTTTTTCTTTCAGGTCAGTGCAATGCATGTCTGCAGAACAGATTCAGAAAGCTTGGAGGGCTGTTCCACACACTGAACTGATTTTGTAACTAGAGAAATCTTCGTAAGGCAAAACATCGAGCACCATCAGCAACTGTGCTGGTTTCACTGAATTTATCAGTCGCAATAATCATAGCATCTATTTTACCGTGACTAACTTCTGAAGAGCCCCTCAAGCTCTGTAGCAATCATTTGATAGGTCGCGTTTATTGCAGTGTGATCAAAGGGAGCTGAGCTCCATTCTGTAGCTCTCTGTTTTCATTTAATATGTGAGAGTCCATTTCACCATTTACAGTCATACTTAATGCAGCAGTCATTCTCTGCTTGAGCCTGGAAGGTTTTAAATTATAAGTTTGCTCAAGTTTTGCTTTTCTTCTGTGTGTCAGAGGTTTCATCTATTAAAAAACTGAAGCACTGCAACACTTGGTGACTGGCCTCAGTCTACAATCCAAAACACAAGGTGCCACGTGTGTGCATCTCCCTGAATCACCAATTGCTCCTTCAAAACCAAAGAACTGGAGACCTTCTCCAGCCATTCATCACCAGCACTGGGAGTTAGGCACTCTAAAGCTGGCGTGGAAGCACAGGCTTCGTCTCACATGCATGGTGCTCTGCCTCAACGCTGGTGGATGTGGTGCTTCGACAGGAGGCAGGGGCCACCACTGGGCATTGTGATGCTGAGCAGCAGCAGCTGGCTATGTGCTGCGGAGCCCCAGGGAAGGAGAAAACAGCACCTAACCTGGGGGTTAGGCACTTTAAGGATGAGAGTAGCATTTAGTGGGGGTGGGGGGTTGTCTCCAGTTAAATTTTGGATTTAGCTGCCTGAAGTCTGCTGTATGTTTTTTAATTTGCCCTTTCTTTTCAGCAAGCAGCAGCAGAGATTGTTTGGGTATTTTAAGAGAATTTCATGCAGTGAATAATTGGCTTCCTGCTTCTGAAGTGGCTTTTCTTCACCACTAGACTATCTCCAGGTATTAGAGTGGGGTTCTCTGTCAGGGTCCTATCATAGGCTCAGATAAGGATTTCCTCTCCTACTGTGGTGTAGGAAAGGCAGAAATGCCTTGCCGCCCAGACTTCTTTATGAAAACACTTCAACCGCTGGAATAATTGTTCATTCTAAATAGCAGGACTCCAGTGTTTCAACCACAGCAGGGGTCTTCATGAATGTCACTACAAAGCACGCTTCATGCATGTGGGAAAGATGGGGTATAAGGGGAGGATCACCATTGTGCCAGCACAGTCTGAGCGCATTAAAAATAAAATATAACAAATGCGGAATGAAACCATCAAAGGTATGCATGTTTTACAATTCAAATGAAAAGATGTTGCAGTATGTCTGTATACATCATGTTGCTTTGAATGACATATATTGGAGTTGTGAATTTTCCCTGTAATTAATAAGAATATTCTGAATCATAACGCCCCAGAAAAAAAAAAAATATTGCTTTGCAGATTGATTAATTTTTAAATACAAAGAGGAGGCTTTGAAGATGAAAAGAATAATGCTTTGCACATCCGTGACCCTTCCCATTCAAAGCTGGGAGGCTGCTCAGCTCGACAAACAGTGGTGCTTTCAGACTTGCACCACCTTTGTGAACTAAATGTTGTCTTTATTTCACTTGTTTGGAAAATGGGAGGGAAAACATGGCACAGCCAAAGTCACTCCAGGAAGCCAGTGACAGAATCAAACCAGAAGGGCTACCGGTTGAGCACACTGACCATTAGGCTGCCCTGCCTGCAGACCCTGAAGGTATTACTGGTACGGTTTATTATTAAATGCTTTCAAGCATAGTGCCTGCAGTAGAAATACCCTTATTTTTGCAAGGTCCCCTAGCAAGTTGGGTTCAATGCACTTCAATGCATGTAATGGCCAACTGCAGACTTCTTACACCCTCAGGTATAACATTATGATACCAAACTGACGAGAAGCAAAATACAGTGCAGATACATAGGAACACAACTCTTTTTCCACCCTCTGTCCAATCTGTGCTGATTGGAACAGCATTTCTGAGACAATAATACTTTGAGAGATTGATGTGAAGGGTGCAGTAATGGATAGCATCACATCACGTAATGATCCGTCCACTCTTCAAAATTACTCCTTAAAAGTTTTCAATTCTAGCTCAGCTCTGCTCCCCTATTTTTAGTTGTTTCAGCCCTAAATGGAGACTGAAAGCTTCCTTAGCAGAACTCTTTAAGACTTGTACATTCAGGGGCAAGAATCCTACCTCCTACTAGAGTGGCTTGTCTGATTTCCTGTAGAACGGCTTTGGCACGGGCTCTCCAATTCACCAGCCAGGGCACAGGAGGGTCATCCCCACAGGTCTGTATCACTCCCCACAAGGAGTTCCCTCCCAGTACAAGGAGCTTTCCTGCACCCACTGAAATCTCAAGGAGCCCTGGGCATATAGGTATTGAGAAACGCTTTCACCAAATATGAAAAAGGCCCCTCCTCCTGCACATGGCTGAGATCACTGATATTTTTTCTAGTTATTGTGTTATGATTATAAAGATGTTAGCATGACAATAAATATTCTAGAGGTCTATTTTATGCATATTTTGAAGTAATATTTTATTAGAATTTAATATCTGGTTTATACAAAGCAACAACTATAAATCTCTGCCTTCTGAATTATATTGCTGAAGTAAAAGACTAGAGCAAACTATAATGTAGATAGATTTTTTAAATGGTACTTAAATAACATCATAGCAAATTGATCTTTTTTGATATACACAAAATTTTCTTTTTTTAACAAATTGGTACTAAAATAGCCATTCTGTTCCATTTTTAAACTGAGAATTTTAATTTGTCTATACCAATTCACAAGAATATATAAAACCCAGAAGCAGAAAGCAGCATATATGCCCAAAGGATGTCAGCTCCATTGTGAGAGAGAAGTCTCTCTACTCTGCAAACAAATACCCACAGTGCCTGTGAACAGAGGGAGGGATCTCAGCACCATTTCCTACATTCCTGGGTGAGCAGAGTGGTGGTTTGAACTTGTGCCTTATCAGACCTGGTGTTCAGAATTTCCCACCTTCCCATGTCACCGTTTCACTGTTTTCAGGATCCAACACAATTAAGGGTATCTCATGGGAAGAGATGCACACTAGGAAAATTTACTATCGGCCATGTAAATAATAAAATACACATAAAAATGTATGTGTAAGATGAAGCACCGCATCCCTGCGATACATTAATGTTAGAAGGGGCTAACCAATCTCATTTATGGCACTCGCTACATTTGCAATAAGAGCTAAAATTGGTAATTTATGTTACTGGAAATTTGCCCAGATAATGGAAAATGAAATATTGCAAGTGCCTTGAGATGTAATTGGAAAAAAAATACTGCATTTCTGTTAATGATTTTATATGTTATTCTTGCTTTTATGCAGGGGGTTATTGGAAAAGCTAATTAGCGCAACTTGAGAAGTCATAGAAAGCACTAGCAGAGTTTATGTGTAATCCTAACTCCTGTGATCACATATGCCCATTTATCACCTCAACTAGCCTATCTTACTGTATTGCTTATCCATCTCCTGGGGGAGAAAGGAGACGACACTCCATTTGTGCGGTGCGGGTTGTTCCTGCGGGGGACAATAGAAACTCCCCTGGTTCAAACTCATTGAATTTCCATGAGCTTTTCCTCTGCTGGCGGAGGAGCGAGCGGGTGGAAGGCAGGATGACCTACGAGGGACACACAGGAAATTCAGCCCACTACACTCACAGATTCCTTTGATATCTGCCAGAGCCCAAGACCACCTACACTGAGCCCTTCATCCCTCCGCTGCTTTAGCTGCCTCAGCCCGTTTCTGCTTTCACAGTACAAGATTCCCAAGACACAACCTGGGGATGGAAGCAAACAGTTAAATCATCAGCTAATCTAAACTTGGCTGGTTCACGAATAAAGCAATAGGGAACAATCCTTTCCTACAGTTTTCAATATTACTTTACACTAATTTCCAGCATGGGTTGTAGCTTTTATTTTTGTGGGTAACTATAGTTTCGCTTTGAGTTCAACTTTTTTATTTACTTTGGAACAGAATTTGGCTTGGAAGAAACTTTTTTGTTCTGGTCTGTGTAATCACCCAAGGCCCACGACGTGACCAAAACAATTTTGTGTTAACATTTAGATCTTGCAAAGTAATTTTTTTCTACATACTCGGAGCATGTGTATCCAGAAATTTAGATAAATTCCACTTTTCCTGTCCTTTTGGCATATAAAAACTTAGGAAACAAAATGCAACAAAGCTAGTGGTTGAAGCAAAGAAGCTTTCCCTGAATTGACCAGGAATGTGAAGGGACATTGGGGTTGAAATTGCAGGATCAGGTCCATACAGCAATAAAATATTTGGCTTTTTAAGGAAGGAACGCTGGTGGTTCTTAAAACACCTCTGCCAGCTAGTGCAAGGTGTAGGATTACTAATCCTCCTCAGGGGAAGCCATGCATGGCATTCTTCGCTTTGGTGGTGGCATTCAAGGGA
The DNA here is from genome assembly GCA_020800305.1 of Porphyrio hochstetteri. NCBI lineage: Eukaryota > Metazoa > Chordata > Aves > Gruiformes > Rallidae > Porphyrio > Porphyrio hochstetteri. Next base: position 57,950,894 of record CM036908.1, on the reverse strand, counting down.
GTCCTCGACAGAGGAAAAAGCAATAGGGGCAATAATGACAGTCTCTGAATAAAGCCCTGAGAAATAGCCCAGGCCCTGCTGCCTGGCTGCCAGCCACCCAAGCATGAAGAACAATCGTGCATTTGTTTTGGATACCAAGTCACCTAATTTTTAAAATCCTTCCTGGTGCAGCCCTGTAATTCCTAAGTATTTCACCACCTGACATTTCTCAGTGAAGCTTTCAAAGAAGCAAGAGAAAACCAGAGCTACGGTTAAGGGGAAGGGGGGAAACTAAAAGGATTTTGCTGTTAGCACAGTCATAATTCAAGGAAAAAAGGGCAAGAAGACAAGTTCTTTTCAACTTTTTGATGCCAGATAACCCCTCCCTGTCCCACTACTTTCTGACAGAATAAATGCTGGGATAAAGAACAGAATGAATCTCAAAAGAAATACATGTATTGTGTGCCATAAATTATACCAGCAGATGCAGCCATGAACGAAAGAACTAAGAAGATGAAACTCCTGCAGCGTGCACTGGCTGATGAAGGGCTGGAGGTTGCCAAGGGACACTGTGTGATCACTGCGCAGGCCAAGCCAGGATCTCACTCTAAACATCAGCCTACATCCCTGCCTCACAGGGGCTTTCTGCTTCTTCCTTCGCATTCTTCCCTTAAACAGCTTTTTCTACCTATCAGTTGCTGTTCAGTGAATGTTCTGGCCATAACCAGCTTGCAGTGTATCTTACAGATGTCTGAGAAATCTTGCAACAAAGAATTTTGCATCTTTTCTCAAAACCATCCCTTCAGACAAATATTCCCACATGAAGGTGAATGAGTGTCCCTAGACTAAGGGATGGGCTGGATAGGACAAGGACCAAGCCTTCGTCTGCTGCAGCCTTGCAGAGCACCATCAGCTTCAGCTGATATCTTGATTTCATTACTTTTTTTTTTGTTAGAAAAAGTCTTATATAGCTTTATGGTGCTATATACAGTAATAATTAGAAATATCCTAGCTAGTTGCCTAATGCTCACCAAGGACTTCATTCAAATAAGCAGGTGTTCGGCAAAGTCAAAACTCTGGATCCAGATTTTTCAGATTTACACATCTATAATATCTGCCCGTTACTTCATGGCCTCTTTTATCCCAAGACTTCAAAAGCTATTTTCTTATTCAGCAATCTTTTCAGCAGAGTGGGGAGGGGGGTGAAGCTTAGCAATACTGATGCCATTTAGCATCGTATGACTAATTAAGAAAACAAATGCAAAACCAAAGAAGTTGATGGCATTCATTTCATACAGTAAGATGTTTTAAACAAAACCTGTGTAAGACTATGTGAAAGGATGTTTTGCCATCTTCATTATTTCAGATGCCATTTGGTGACTATCCAAGAATAAGAAGTAAATAATACTTTCTGCTGGAAAAGAATACATATGACTCATGATTTTCAGCTGTCATGCATGTGAACTTGTGGAAAATGATGCAATTAGAGACTCAAAGCAGAGAAAAAGATCTGTTTACCTCTGCCCAGAAGATCAGAACTGCCAGAGGACTTCAGAAAAAAAATGTGCCTTTCTTGTTTGTACCCTCCACGGGCCATGTCCTGCTCTTAGTTACATCATATTGAAGCAGTACAGTTAGGGGAGGGTCTGGATATGATTTAGTATTTTGTACTTTTTCCATTCATCTGATGAAGAATGTTTGCTCTTTCATTCATTCACCATTTCCTTCCATGTGAAATTAGGAAATATGGCACATGAAGACTGAAACTCAGAGGTTTTCCATCCCTGCATGTTTTCCCTTGGAACTCAGAAACTCAAGTTATCCCAGTGTAGAAGGAGGAGAGGAAATGTAGTAATAAAGTCCCTGGCTTCTTCACAAGCCCCTTTCTGACCTGCCTAGAAGAAAGTATATAGAAAGTGATTGAACTGTTGAGGATAGGTATAGAGGAACAGCAAAAGTATGATGGGGTGAAATCAGAAAGACACAGGCATAAAATAAGATGCAAGCAGGGTGAGTGAGGTAGCAAGATACCAGTCTACAAATGCATGTGGAGAAGGCATGGGAAGTGCTGCTCCACTGCTCGAGGTGCGAGACAGCTATTGACATGGGGAAGGTACAAGTGATTAATGAATTTTTTGTATCTGTCATCATTAAAGCTGTGTTTCAGGAAACATGTTAAGGCAATGCTGTTGCTGGAAAATGTCATTACACCCTCCCTGCTCCACTTCATTCCCCTCTCCTCGCTGCCCTCCTGCATCCTGCTGCCACAGCGATTTGTAAAAGCATGCAGGGATCAGGATGGAGAGACTGACCCAGCTGAAAATCAGCCTGTCAAATAGATGATTGCTAATGGCATCAATTAGTTCTGCAGTTGATTCATCTCATGGCTGCACTGTATGCAGATGATTTTTTTCAAATTAGCTAGACTTGCTAACTTCACGATGATTAAAGAACAGACAGATCGAAGGATGGGCAGGTACTGTCTAAGTATATAGTATGTCAGAGAATCAGAAACTTTTAAATGGGGAAAAAAGAAACAAGGATATTATTGATTCTGTCTGGTTAACTTCAATATTCCCACCCCCCACCCCAAATAAGGGATTTTTTAAACAAGCTGTTCAGGAGTGCCTAGAAGATAAAGGGGAAGTTGGTAGCATGCAGCTTCAGTTCTAAGAACAAAGTCCATCAAACCAGTCCAGTTCTTTGTATGACTGTATTGTGCTGTGGGGAGGGGAAAAGCAGTTGGTGTCATATAACTCCAGTAAGGCTTTTTGCACATTCACAGCGCTCTCACAAGCAAATAAGGAAGCAGCCTCACTGACCCAGCTACACCTGCTCTGACAGGTGTACGACTGTTCAGGTAACCATACCTAAAAGGTGACACAAAAGGGTGTATGGATGTATGAAACACGATTCTGCATGGTTTTGTCCTTGGTCACATTATATGCCACATTTTCCTTAGTGACTGGAAAAGGGAGGAGCAGAGGACATGCTTAGTAAATGGACAGGTTGCAGTTTGGGACCTCTGCAAGTATGCTAGTCAATAGGCAGATTAAAAATGTTTAAAATATCTTGGTAGTTTGAAGGAACTCACTGTAGAAGCAAGATAAAATGTACTAAGGACCACTACAAGGGACTACATTTAGACAGGAATTACTGCTGGAAGGTGGGTAATAACTGGTTAGGAAATAGACCAGAAGCCAAACAGTCAGCTATGTTATACAGAGTGGAAAAGCCAAAGAACACACTGCAATGGATAAATAATCCTGAAAATGCATGAAGAAATCCTTCCACCCTATTCAGCATTGATAACGCCTCAGTTGGAGCATTAATTCCTGTTTAAATTGTATTAATAAAGATTCTCATTCAGGTTAGACATTCGAATAAAAAAATCTTTTGAGTTACTGTCCAGCCCATTACGCTTTCTGGGAAGGAGTAGCTGCAGGCTGCTGCCACGGGCATTCTGCTGTTGTTCTCCTCACGTGTGGTTCATATGTAATTGTCCAGAGTGCCTCACATAATCCCACTTTACTTACAAAATCTTGCTATCAGGCTGGAGTAATATAAATTAGCACATTACTCCATTTTCTGTTCTGAGGAGATCACATCTTGCCCCCATTTAAGCCATTGGCAATATATTCCTACCACCCTCAAGGGCAGCTGATGAAAAAAACAATTTAGTTAATCATACCAGAAAATAAAATTGATAGAGAAATCAACCCCCTTGTCTGAGCACTTGTGTATGGTGCTGCTATTGGAGGAGTGGCTGCTGATGGAGAATCAGCCGTTCTCCTCACAGTCACGGATGGGTCAGGTCAGGTCAACACGAAGCAATCCCAGTCCACTGTTGCTCATTATAAAATGAGCTAATGCCCCTTCCCCTCTTAGAAGAACATACAGAACAGAGACAAAACTTGGCAAAAAATCGCTATCACCGTTGAAATAGTGAAATGCCCAAAGCCTGAGTTGGCATTAGGTGTCCTCACCGTCTGCTTCCAAAACAATACGTGGGATGTCTGGAATTTCATTTTTCTGCTCTGTTCCCTTTTTTGGATCTGCTCCTATAATGCTCTGTGAACAAGATGATGAAGTAAAAAGGCTATTCACACTGACTGCGGTATTCACTGTCAGTGAAAAGTGTCTCCTTGCAGTTTAGCAGGCAAACGTGTACACCTACGGAGAGGAGAACTCTCTCTGGGCTTGATGTGCCTCAGCATCTGGAATCAGCATATCTGAAAATACTTCAGTGAGCTCAGCCTGTGTTTGTCTTCATATCACAGAGTACTGCTAGGGACTGAATCGAATGTTTGCGTCTGTTTGTATTATCCCCTCATATGAGATGAAAGGCATTTATGCCTCTCTTTTCTCTGCATTCACAGACATCTACACATAAAGGCATCCTGTACAAACCGTCCTCCCTTTCCCTCATAAATGAGTGATAATCTAATATGATTTATTTCTCAGAGGCACAACGAAGCATTGAAAATAATCATTAACCTTGACGGCTAGACTGTACTATCTGGGCTCGCCCTTCACAGTGCTAACAAAAGTAACTCTTACAAGAGAAATTTGACTTTTGCATCATCTTGAAATGTATTAATCTTTTATATATTCCAGAACCTAAACCACAAAGTTTGAAATTATATCTTCACAGTTATGAAATTCAAGTTTGCCGTTCTGCTGGGGTGTAAGAGGGTGACATCTGAGAAAGCTGTGACTTTTGGATCTGTGTCCAACAGAGGGAGGTGTTCAGAAGTGTGGATTTGGTCTAAACTCTTTCTAAGTTTAAGGAATTCAGCAGAAGGGGTGGGAGACACACACACAAATGCAAGTGAGCAACACGTACTTTACTTCTGTGATGCAATTCATATAGCTGCTCTGTGTGAACCCAGGTGTGGAGTCACTGCCTGACTCCCTAATGTGCTTGGAAGATTTAGGATTAGACCAACTGATGTACTCGGAGGACTTTTAGATCAGACAGGTGACAGTACCTCTGTGTCAGAAGGGAACTGTGATTCTCCTCAAAATAAAATGTGCTGTTTAGCTCATACACCCGCTTGGTGTAGAACAAACTTAAGCAGAGGTCCAGTCTGGTAGGCAGTTTGGGTTCAGTTTGAAGTTATTCGGCTGTGCCTTCCTCACAGGCAGTCGCTATGGCAATGGGAAAATATTGTGAGGTATAGGAATGATGGGAATATGACTCAGAGAGTACAGAAAAAGGAATGTTCAAAACATAATTCCCAGTAGGCACAGAGTACACTTTTCAGAAATATGCACTAATCAAGGATGATGATTGGTGCTGCTTTGCACCGGTGTGTTTACTGGGGAATGTGGTAAGTAGATAATGAGCTGTAGCACTGTATATTTTCAGCCCCTCCATTATCAGGGGGAAACAGGAGCTGGTGGTGAGGGGAACAGCAGTGCTCTGCTCTGCTCCTTCCAGCCCTGCACCTTTCCCCAGAAACCCACAGCCGCTATGTGGCTGGTGCTGCGTTTATCAGTAAGGGACACGTTTGGACAGGCTTGGTTAAGTCAGCATATGACTTCCGTGGCTTTTCCAAGTGGAAAGGCTTCTCCTGATGCTTGCAAAGCCACAGAGGCTTGTGGAAGCTTCTGTATGAAGTCTTCTCACTGAACCTCATCCCAGTGGGTTGGGATTTGGACCAAATACAAAGGAAGTATCCCCAGGCAAGAGGCATTCTACCAGGAGACATCTCTACACAGCATTGCATGAACAAGAACTGCCAGGCTAACCCAGAGCTGTGCTCTGGCTGCCCAGGACCAGATGGGCTTCAGTTTGCCACACAGCAGACATTTATAAAACAGCTTGCCCTTGGGAAAACGTTCTCCCTGAGTTTCTTTTCAGTTATTTAGTCCCGGGAAGCATGAAGATAGATATTTGTATTTATATTTACTTCTACACTTATATATTTAATATATATTTATAATTATTTTCGTTTTAAAAAAATCTCCCTCATGCAGTTAATGACGATTGTGTGACCCGTATTAGTGCTAGTCATTCTCTGAATTCTTTATGCTTTTGGCCTCAGTAGCACGATGACATAGTTAGACCCACAGATCAATTATGCAAAAGCCTTTCTTTTAATCAAAGTTATGTTCCGCCTTTTACTTCACTTAATGTCTCTTTACCCTTGAACTCTGAGAAGCACCAGATTAACTGCTGTCTCTATAGCATTCAATTTTTTCCTACATCCCTCTTAAGCTTCCCCTTCAATTTACTCCAAGCCTTCAGTTATTTCTGCTGTGGAGGAGGTGAGAGCTTCCTTCCCTGTGGGTTTCTGGGACCTGTGGAGTCTGGGGGATGTCCTCAAGTTTCCTCTCCTGACCTGCAAATCCCCGCTTCTTCATGAGAAATTCAGTGAGCTGAAGCAGTCCTCTGCACCTTTTGATCCTGCTCCCCCGAGTTTTGCTATGGGAGGTACAATGGAGCCCTGAGGCATCAACATGATTATACTGTATTCTTTTACCTTAAAAAATAGTGGCCACCAGTATTGTTGCTCAGCAACATGAAACTGTATCACTGCTGGCTTCATTAAACTTTAAAAATATTTTTCCTTGCCAACTCAAATAAATAATTGATGATGATTTCAGTGTATATTTAGCATGTCTGTTGGAATTCCAGTAAGTAGGTAAAACAGTTGTTATATTTCTAGGATTAAGAAGAAATAACTGAAATGTACAGCTGAAAAATACTTGCTCTTGCATAGTAATTTGTAAGTCACTCAAAGAAGCTGTACCAAATAAATGTCAAAATGCTATAAAAATAATTTCTTTACTGAATACGCTGCAGCTTCTTTTTTGCAAGGATTATTGTATAGCTTCTTACTAGAAAAGACTAGAACTTGTCCTTTAACTTCTTTATTGTGCATATATTTGCTAATATTGGCAATTGAACACATTAAATATGCCTAAATAGAAAAGAACAGATTTCAAAATATGTACTTTCTGGTTGAGTAATAGCACCTGGGGTTGTTAAATGGGAATGAGTTGTAAAACTCAAGTGTACTCTTCATCATCTAACACGGATTGCTTGTAATTCACCTCTAGCATGGATCCCAGGCTAAAGTAAATGGCTGCAATCCTTAGCAGCAGCTTCTTATGTATTATCTGTATGAAGACCCAGTTTTATCTAATTGGTGGCATTACCTCCACATTTTTCTGCAAATATAGAAGCCCCTTGGTAAATGCAATTGCTGCTTTAATCCATGAGAAGCACGTTTAGATGCCTACCTGTGAACAGAATGGAGAGAACCTGAGCTGGAGAGCTCCAGAGATCTCCGATCTGAATGACTGCCAAAATAAACATGAGTGGAGATAGGGGGATTAATCCTGTAATCCTTACTTAAGCAAAATTCCTGCTATCTTCAGTGAGATTCTCACTAGGGAACAGCTGTGGAAATTGGCCTGAAAGAAGCAGAAATGAGAAAGGCCAAATTCTACGTCTGGCTGTACATGTGTGACTTCTGTACAGCCTGAAGCATGACACCCCGGGCCTGGGACAGTCACATCAGTTCCCTCCAAGCTCTACAGTGCTAAGATTTTGCTCGGTATAAATACCAGGCACATCCGTGTCCCCATAGGGAAACTTTTCTGTCCAAGCTTCATTAAGAAGTGAGAAAACAAACTAAAACATTCAGAAGTAAAAAATGCATTTTATTTTTAAAAAAAAGTCTTCTATTTTAAGCAGTCCTAGGAGTGTTTGAAGCATTTGCCTTCACTGAACTCAGAGTTAATGACCCTGTTTTCCAACTGGGATGGAAAACCAACTTGCCAAGTTAAGTGATTTTCCACAGACCACACCGGAAGTGATTAGTATCACGGGGATGAAATAATCTTGGGTGTAAATCCATAAAGATTAATGGAGCTCTAATAGGGATTAATTTGGCCCATCATCTCTAAGGACAGCGAAACCAATTAGGTGATGTCATTAATCTTTTGGATAGTACAGGACTGTTTCTTAAGCAATCTTGAAAAAGAGGTGATAGAACAGCAATGACCAAATGATCCACTAGAACAGATGAACTGTCCATTCCTTGGCAGAGGATTCACATCAGGAGCTTTAAATAGTGACAACCGCCCTGATGTTCCCTCAGGCTCCCGTCCCAACTGAGACACTCCACAGCAATCATTTATGTGAGGTTTGGAGAGTCATCCCAGACTTCAGTCGCTGATTAGGCTTATATCTTTTCTTAGAGCAAGACTTCCATGATTTGGAGTCAAATGGATTTATTACAGCCCTGGGATCTACAGCTCTTTGCAGAATATGAAGTTGTTAATGCCCTGTGGGAGGTAGCACTTGAAAGATTAATGAATTTTAAGACTTCCACTTTTGGCCCAACAAAATGTGAACTATCCCATTAGAAGTAAGTCTACAAGAAGGAAGTATTGCAAAATATCTATAATTAACATGCTCTGAGATTTGGGGAAAAATATTCCTTATTAATTTGTTGGTACAATACAGAATTTCCCATCTTAGATATCAAGGACATTCCTGGTACTTACAAAATGATCAAAACTGGCCCACAGCAGAGACTGATCTTTCTTCTGTTTGCCTCAGAAATTTTTGTTTTAAAGAAAAGTTAAATTAGACAGGAATACAAATGCATACAAAGCAGGGATGAACAGAACAAAGAAAACTATGGCTTCCAGACCATGGTTGATAGTATTTATGGAAAAAGAACATCTGTGTCATTGGCAAGGTCTAGCATGAGGACATTGAATGGGAGACAGTGAATTTGTGTCCAAAAGTTGTGTGCATTACCTAATAGGCCTGGTAAAAATGTTCCACTGGGATTTTGAAAGCAAAACTTGGCAACAGTGAGATCATTAAAACCATACTGCATAGAAGATCTCATTCAAAATGTAACAATATGTAGTGAGGTTTTCATTGTTATTAGGAGAAAAAAAATGTTCAAGCTGTAAGAGGGATCTTCCCATCAATAGTTCTGCCTGAACAAGATTTTCACAGCTGAGATCTCATAGTTTGTGAAACGACGCAAAAATTATTTCACTAGGATATTCTTGGATAAATTAAAACCTCTTTCCTCATTTTATATAATGTAGGAGTTCAAATGAGGTGACATGCTCAGGCTGATGGTGTGGTTCCATTCAGGGGGGAGAGGACACCACGATGTTCCCTTGTACTGCGGTAGCAAAGCAAGGCTTTGTGGGGCAGGGCTTTCCAGCTTCCTTCCCACCCCAATCAAGCGAGCACTTTTTGGGAATATGATGACACGCTGCTGCATCCATCCATCTATGAACAAAGGATACTAAAACAAGACATGGAGTAAACACCTAATCAGAATATGAAAGAAACTTGAATTCCGGCAGGGTCACGAGTATAGAAGATGGAGTGGGGTGGAAATGTCTCTGAGTCAGTGCTGATAATATGCCAGCATAAGCACGCTTCGGAGTCGGTACTTCTATAAATGCTGATGCCTAGAAATTGTGATGTGGAAAATTTCATCAGCCAAAAGTAGTGAATATATGTAGCAGGAAGTGCTCCCACATGGCATCGTCTATGTGTCAGAAGGGCGATGAAACCAACAGGAAATGTGCTTAAGAAAAAGCGGTCAAAGTAGGCCCATAACACATGAAAAGATAAAAGAACATCTGTTTTAATATCTTTGACAGATGGATCCAAAGAAATATTCTGAGAATTGCTCCAACACAAGACTGTGTTTCCAGAAGGCGTTTCAAGCTGTAAAATGACAATGTTTCTGTCTCATTGTTTGTTTCTGACAACAGTGTTCGGTGATTGGTAGAGGAAGAAACAAGAAAAATACACTTTATTCATAAGTAGCTATTATATTGAGTGTTATCATTTCCAGGCAAAGAGAAAATTCTGAATTTAGACAGTTGTATTTCAGTAGACTAGGCAGCTTAATACTACTTTTCCTTTTAAAAAATAGACCAGCTTTATCATTGGTGATTAGGGAAAATGAGCAGTGACCATGTCGCCATTTATCCAGCCTTCCTAATATGTAAATATACCCTCGGCACAGCTCTGCAAGCATAAGGCTATGTAAAACCAGGCAGCAAATGTAAAACTCTGCAAAACCAATGCAAAACAAGTGCAGTAAATGCAAACCAGTTCAGGCTTTCATCTCTGGAATAGCCAGAGTAGTAGCTGGGACAGGTACCTTATCTCATCTGCTGCTCATGGTTGTTGTAGAAACAATATAGCAACCATCATAGCATCACAGATATGAGCTCCATGCAAATAAACTTATATTGAAAATCGTATTAAGTGTTCAGGTGGACAAAGTCAATACTTGAGTGCTGTAGGGAATACCGCAGTAAAAATACCTGACATTCAAATCCAAGTTGCTTCATAAAAAACAACTCCCCACAAACAACTATCACCTGCCTAGTTCACATATCTTTGCTTTACTTTAAACATGTGTGTCAGGAATAATTTATGAGAGAAGATGTATGCATATTCATAGTAAATACTGCTTCACAAGTCCAGTTTGAGTAAAAGCTGAAAGGTCTTGGAGAGTATCAGGAAGAAAAGTAGTGATGGTGACGGCTTCTAGACGCCATGGAGCACAGCAAAGCCCAGACTTTGTCCTGTAAACAGGGTGTTAGCTGTTTGCTGATCATCTGATTGGTACAGCGACTGCTGATTTCTTTGGCAGTTAGCTCCAGTTCTGTTTAAGAACAGAGCAACAGGCACCCCGAGGTGTATGTATTTATGGAAAAGCCTTTTATGTTCTAGTTTGGATATGTTTGATGTTATTCAGAGGTTTACTGGGTACGTTTTTCCAGGCTGCAAATGCAATAATGGAAACTTGTATTTGTTGGCTTGCGTACACATTTAGCGCTACATACACATTTTGGACATACATTAAAAAGTTGGCTTACATCACTGGAGATATGTCATCTTACATGCAGAGTAAGAAAACAGACTCCACGTAAGTATGTGAAATCTTTGTGGTCATTTTCACATACCCATTTTACTTCCCATTTACAGCAAATTAGCAGCAAATTACCTGCTCACCATATCCTTGCTAAAAAGCAGGAGCTTCAACTGTGGTGGCAGCTTGCCCTCTTCAGAGGTACCAATTTCATCACTTATTACCATCCCACAGTGCCCAGTGTCACCCTGAAGGATGTAAAAAACCTCATTTCTACCAGTAAGCATCCATTAAAATATCTTGGAAGACAATTCTGGTCCAAAGCAGATGCTACAGGTCTGCCCCTGCCATTTCCCTAGGTCCCCATTTTGGAGGGAACACAGGTGCAGAGCAGCACAAGCAAGGGGACTGAAAGGGCCCCTCTCACAGAAAACAGAATATAGGTGCCCCAGCAAGCTGAGTCAGACACAGTCCCCTTCGTCCACGCACATAGCTGTCAACAAGGTAAATATGAAGGTGAGACAGACCAAGGCCTTGAGTACACCCCACAGAGTCAGTGTCCTGAGAGCAGGAGCAGCTGGTGAATCTGATTAAAGGAAATGGAAGAACATCTTGAGGATGACATGGCCCGGGGCAGAAAAGCAGCGTGCAGTAAAAGCCAGAGAAGTGCCCAGGCACCCTCATGGCTCAGTGTCAATACGGGAACACATGCAGGAGGCAGTCCAGAGTGACTGGTCTCTGTACAGCTTCGTGGTACTCGCCAAAAGCCATTGTCCCCACCACCCCCAGGTGCCCAGCACACTGGGGAGTTCCTTTCCACATATGCTGGGAAATGTGAAATCCAAGAGTATGATTAAATGTAGGATAATTTTGGAGCACAGGAAGTTCCACACCGACATGCGGAAGAACTTTTACACAGTGAGGGTGACAGAGCCCTGGCACAGGCTGCCCAGGGAGGTGGTGGAGTCTCCTTCTATGGAGATATTCAAGACTCGTCTGGATGCCTATCTGTGGAATATGAGCTAGGGAGCCTGCTTTGGCAGGGGGGTTGGACCCGATGATCTCTCGAGGTCCCTTCCAACCCCTACAATTCTGTGATTCTGTGATTCTGTGATAATTTATCCACATCAAGTGATCCTATGTCTGTATTTTGAACCCATGAGGATGGTTTCCTCATTCAATATGTTACAGACTACAGGCAGTACCTGACCCAGTATCTTCTCAAAGATTTTTGTTAGAAAAGAAAAAATATCTGCTCTTCCACAAACCTTGGCCTTCAGCCTTCCAGCTGATAGTTTCAGCTAGTTTCAGAGATCTCACTGTATTTCGATCTTTCAGTAGCTGCTGGATGTCTGACAGCCCTACGCTTGGCTTCTGCTGGGATGAAGAGACGTGTCTCCTTAACAGGTCTCCTCCATCTTCAGTGTGCATGAGCCTGTTCCACAAGAGCAAGCACGACATGTTTGCAAAGCTCTCTCTGAACAAAGCAGCCAGCTCCAAAAGCATCTTTCTACCTGGGCTGTCTCAGGCTTGCGGTTAATGAGTCACATGCCGTACAATACAGCGATGGGGCTGTCAGAAGGGTTTTTGAACCCGCTCTCCCTGTGCAGAGCCCAGGTTTGATACATGCATAATTCAGATAATACCATTTGTTGCTGTGAAGCCGGTTGCTGGACTCACGCAGCTTTGTGGGATAGAGTACTGTGAAGGGAAAGACTGCACTGGCAGTGTGCAGCCGTGGCTGACAGCACCTCCCAGGGCAGTACAAGGGTCTGCAAACCACAAAGTCACTGCTGGGAGCAAACAGCTGTCCCTGAACCCTGGTACAGGATGGCTGGTATTTCTGGGGCGGGGTAGACATTTTTTAAATCTGGTTTTGGTGTTGGGGTATGCTGCCAAGCTGTACAAGGCTGGGAGAAAGACAATACAGCTATTTAATCTACATAGATTAGTCTCTGCACGACCTCCAACCCTGGCTTTTCTTGGCCAGATCTCAGGACAGGGATTACTTGTGTTAGCTAATGGGTAACATAAAAAGGTCTACAAGTCTACCTAGGAAAATTAAATACATTTGAAATCAGGTTTTTTGGTTGCTTATTTTGTGTTTTTCCCTTACTGACTGGAAGTACAGTTATGTATAATCTCAAGCTAGTAAGCAACAAATCCTTTCTTATTAAAGGAACTTAAACCACTAATGGCATTATAGCTTGCTTTAGATTTGTGGTCCTTTTTTTACTGCCACCTGTCTACTTTCCAGACAGTACTGAAGGAAAAGGAAAGCTATTTTCTGTTCTAAACTCACAATAAAACACTCACCATGAACAGGTAATACTTAAAGAGAAACAAGTCCCTGAGGTCTTTAGAGACCAGCGCTGAGTCAGAACGATTTTTCTTGCTGTTGTATGGTATTTAAAATCAGACAAAACAGAACAGATGCTATCTTACAGTATCATATCTAGACCACAGAAAACATTGCAGTCACCCTGTCAACTCATTACTTAACACTGAGCCACCATCACACTTAGGGAAAATTAATTACTTTGTAGACAGAGTTAAAACCCCAGCTGTTATAAAATACAAGGTAATCCTCATGTCAACAGCAATGTGGAATTAAGTAATGGAAAAAACAGTGACCTGCACAGAACTCTGGTGCTCCACTGTGATCTGCCTGGGCTGGTTCCTCAGGGATGGACTTCATGTTCCGCAGCGATGTCCCTGGAGCAGCTGGTGGGTTATGTCCGGGACTCAAAGGGCTCTGCATGAGAGGCAGCTGGGTGCCTTACTGTCTTTTTATTTATGTGAAGGTTACAATGGCAGCAGACAGCAATGCATAGACACTAAATTAATTAAGCTGTTTTTAAGCCACAGCATTAAGGTGATGTCATAAGAACCCGCTTAGGATGGCAAGGTCACTGGAAAGGGAGAGTACATGTCCTGCAATTAGAAAAAATTGTAGTTTGGAGGGCTTCTGTTGGATGCCCTGTGTGGACTTGTCAAGCTGCTTGATTTTCAAACCTGGTACCACCTGCAGAAATAATTTTTACATCCACTGAGATATCCAACAGCATCTCTGATTTAAACGGAAGAGCTGATAGACCTGTTTCAGCTGTGAGCAACACACATCACATACTCAGAAGTGCATAAAATAGATATATTTGGAAACAAGCAGGACTTGGAAAATATTTTGATGCAAGATAAAATAGATCATATAATTTATGCCAGACTTTGTTTGTGTTTGCATACAAGCATGCTCACATAGACACATGTTGGGTGACCAGGAATCTGCTCAGCTTACCACCTGCATTGCCATTTTGCATGGAGAGTTTGATTTTGTTGTACAGCTAAGCCAGGTATTTTTTTCTCTATTTCCTCAGTCTTGTAAAAAGACTCGTATTGTCTTTACAATCTTTTCTTTCCAAGAAAAGGTTTTTTTTCATAAAATCAAGAAGAGTAACAATTAGTTTTGATTTTCTTCACAGCCTTACCAAAGAAAAATTAGGGAGAATCTAACCAAAGAAATAAAGCAGATGCCGATGCATTGCAAGCTCTCCATGATGCTATTGCTTCACTGTGAACTATTTCTACTAGGAAACGTTGAGCATCTGAACGGTAGCCATAATCCTCTCATACAGAAGCCTCTTCTACAGAGTAAGTGCACGCCTGGGTCTTCAGCATTAATGGAATTAGCTGAAGTGAGTAACGCTTTGTGTATCCTAAGGCTGCGATGCTGTAAACGTGGTAAAAAGATGGCAGTGTTGGTTTTTCTAAGCAGTCAGTCCCACACGAGGTGAAGTGAGTCAGAGCATTCGAGATGGATGGGCAGCGCTCAGAAAGGAGCTTTTGTTCCTCGTCTCCTGTCTCTAGCAGTCACAGTGAAACCGTCTCTACCATCTACCTATCAGCATCAACAACACTGGCGCTGTTTGTGTGAGAAACACTTATGAATATAAGCAAAGGTCACACAAGGAGACACTTAAATCAGGATCTTTTTTCTGTACAAAGCTTAAAACGACCACGCTGATGACCCACCACTGCCTCCCATAAGGAAAAGCTAGAGGCAGCTAGAGACACAGATGGGGATCAATTTGTCACCAAGAGCTTTACAGTAACAATTATTTATCCTTGTCCACAGCATTCATACGAACAACCGAAGAGAAACGTTTCTATTCACTACATGGCAGTCTCCTACCCTTTCTTCCCTGGATAGCAAGAATAATATCCTGAGGGCTTTATGCTGATCTGCTGGATTTGAACATCAGCCTCTCAACTTACAGCCTCCATATCCCCCACTGCCGGGCGAGTACACGCTGCTTCCGCCATCCAATAAAAGCTCATGACACAAGCTTAGACCTGCATAGATTTTACCACCAATTTCCTACGAGGAATTGAATGTAAAATCCACTTGGCAACCACACGGAACCGGAAGGCAGATGAAATAGCTCTGTTCCGCTCCTGATGCCACGGGGCACATTTTGGCCCGATTTGTGTGTGATAAGCAGCGCCGTGGGCAGTGAGCTGTGCGGGGTCTCAAGCTGGGCAGCACCTGGCAGAGAGCGGGTGCGCTCTCTGAGGCGTTCCTTCCTGCAGCATGTCCGCGTTTCTGGGTGCTCAGAGGTTCCATACGCGCTACGCTTCAATGGTGCGGAAAAGCACTTTCCATTTAAAGTGAATAGTCATCAAAGTAATAGAGAAAATTGTTAAGTGCTGTCAATGGAGACATCTTCGCTTTTTTTATAGATGCGTTAATGGAATGCCCTGCCACAAATCATAAGGGGTTTGCAGCCTGTTACTTCCAAATGGTGAATATAATGATAAAACCAAATAGTGTGTTACCCACTGGTTTCCATTATTCAGATAAATTATTGGATTAAATCATGATCCCCAGAGCTGAAGTCAAAGGATTTTGCCCAGGGCAATGATTAGGATATCAGAAGATGCAATCTCCCTGATCCCTGCAGGGGAGCTGAGGGGAAGCCTGAGAGCAGGGGGGTGGCAGCACAAAAGGGTGCCTGAGCACCCCCACCCTACCCACCATGTGAGGACATGTGTTGGGAGAATGAACCACTTTTGCATGGGCACACACATGCACACACACACACACACACTCCTGTGGGTCCTGCTGCCCAGCCAGGCCAAGGGCACTTGGAGCCCTGCCCGTCCATACCAGGAAGCCCAGCATTGCTCTGTATGGATATTTAGTGGCTCTTATGTAGTGCTTCACAGTTTTCTCGAGGTCAAAGGCAAAAGAAATGTAGGCGCTGCTGCTAAAAATAGCCAGTTATGCCCTCTATGATTCATTTGTTGGTGGGGAGTACCCATAAGCACCGCTATCTAAACAGTTCTTAGTATCTTCCGTGCCAGCTTGCGTATGTGTCTCCAGTCTTGTGCAGTCTGTTTTCCTATGGGTTATATCTTCTTTAGTTAAATATATTAGGACAGTCTATTTGCCTCCCTCCATGGCAGCAAAATCCAAGCAGGACTTCCTCCTGCTCTAGGAATTTCATAAATAGATTACTGTCTATTATTTCCCTGGGAGCATATAGTGGTTTAAACCAAACCAAACCAAACAGAAAAAAAACCAACAGCACAAAACCCCCAAGGAATCATTCTTTTCTCAGGTTAGATATGTTAGAACAACAACAGAAACAGGAATATGCTGTTAAACTTCAGTGGCAGCCCTCTTTGCATTTCTCTGATTTATGCAAGTAATAAATAATTGCACTGAATGACTTCTCAAGCTACAGCAAAAGAAGGCTTCATGTGAGAAAGCAAGCTTCGTGTGATTTAACTCCCCACTCCCCAAACATACACAGTCAGGGTGATGACCAGGATTTAAATCACAGTCCTGTAAATTGCCGTGGATTTGGAGAAAATTAAATTGGGCCCTTTGGTGACATCCTTGTAGTGCAAGTGTGTTTATGAATCTATAACTGAGCTTATTGATCAGCATTTTGACCCTGAAACAGGCTGTTTAGAGCTGTTGGATATTTTATTACCTGTTACAGTATCACCACATTTCTGGAACTAGCCCATGCTCTTCTAAGCAGGCTGTACCCATCGCTAACAACCCCTAAGAAGAATGAGGGAACAAGATGCTTCTTCAGTTGCACTATGGGATTCTTTATGTCTGCTCCAATGCAAAGGGCAGGTAAATCAGAGGTGGGTTAGCTGAGAGCAGGGCAATACTTATGCTGATGTTATTGGCATTAGTCCCAAACACAGAGAAGCCAAAATCTGCTATTCCTCCAGAGCATCCCTTCAGCTGATTCAGACCCCTCCCAGGACTGGAACCATCGCTTGCTACTCAGGGTGCCCATGAACACCGTCTCCAGAGGGAATGAATCGGGGATGATGTGATTAAAGGTTCTTTCCTTTTTTTCTGTTGCTCTTTTTTTCTTCTAATGGGATCTCATGTTTGACATCTTTTATCTTTTGATGTGGGGACTAGCTGCTAGCTAATAAACTGGGTTTAATTTTTGCTGCCAGGGTCATTTTGTGAGGTATGTAAGTTACAGTAGGATAACTGGGGAATAATAAATAAATCCTTTGGATAGTGATACTTAGTTTCTCTCCTCAGTTTGGACAGGCCATGTAACCAGATTTTATGTAATTTTTTTTTTGGGGGGGGGTACAAAATAGTATTTTCTTGATACATTTAATGATATTATTTGGCAGTCACCTTTCTTATTTTCCTCTGTAGAGACAATCTGTCTTTGTTAGGAAACTGCATTACCACTGACAAAGGTAGTGATTTCTTCAGGCAGTCTGCACATAATACATGTCCTTATCAGAGCACAACAAGAGGCACCAGCACGTTCATCTTCCCATTTGTAAAAGTTTCATAGAATCACAAAATCACAGACTGGTTTGGGTTGGACTTCAAAGCCCATCTAGTCCCAACCCCGAGCCATGGGCAGGGACATCCTCCACTAGCCCAGGTTGCCCAAAACCCCATCCAGTCTTGCCTGGAACACAGCCAGGGAGGGCGCAGCCACGGCTTCTCTGGGCAATCCGTGCCAGTGGCTCACCACCCTTGTAAACAGGCCCTCTCCAGCTTTCCTGTAAGCCCCTTTAGGTACTAGAAGGCTTCTATAAGATCTCCCTGGAGCCTTCTTTTCTCCAGGCTGAATGCAAACTCTCAGCCTGTCTTCATAGGACAGGTGCTCCAGCCCTTTGATCATCTTCATGCCCTCTTCTGGACTTGCTCCAACAGGTCCATGTCCTTCTTATGCTGGGGACCTCAGAGCTTGATGCAATACTCTGGATTGGGTTTTATAAGAGTGGAGTACAGTGGGAGAATTCCCTCCCCTGACCTGCTGGTCATGCTGCTGGTGACATGGACACAATTGGCTTTCTGGCCTAGAAGCACACACTTCTGGGTCATGCTGAGCTTCTTGTCCACCAACACCCACAAGTCCTTCTCCTCAGGGGTGCTCTCAATTAATTCTCCATCTAGCCTGTAGTTGTGCTTGGGATTGCCTCAGCCCATCTTCAGGACCTTGCACTTGGCCTTATTGAACTTCATGAGGTTTGCACAGGTTCACCTCTCAAGCCTGTCATTGTCCCTCTGGATGGCATCCCTTCCCTCCAGCATGTCAACTGTCCCATACAGCTTGGTGTCATCAGCAAACTTGCTGAGGGTGCACTCGATTCCACTGTCCATGTTGCTGACAAAGATGTTAAACAGTGCTGGTCCCAATACCAACCCCTAAGGAACACCACTCATCACTGGTCTTCACTTGGACATCAAGCCATTGACTGCAACTCTGTGAGTGTTTCATCCCTGTTTTCCTTCAAAATCTGAGCATGCACAGTTCCACACTTGAGGAGGAAAGCTGCTGACTCCCAGCCGCCAAAAATCACAGTGAGACTCATGTGCTGTGGCCCCCTCAGAATGAGTAAGCAGCTGAAAATAATACCACTTACATTTTCTTTGGCAACAGGGATTACAGACAATATTTATCCTCCTTTTCAAATTTTCTGTGAACTAACTAGTGCAAGATCACAGCTAGCATAACTGGAATACAGACCCTAGTTGGTAGCTGGCTTCCTCTCTGATGGACCACCTTTGAAGTACAAATAAATTAATCTATGAGATACTCTTCTCTCTGCTCTGTAGTAGTGGATTTTGCAGCTAGTGTTTCTCTTTTTTATGTAATCTGACCCTGTCTTGGTCCCACTCTTAATGCTCCTCACTCTCAGCCAAGGCATTAATCTCTAGACAGTGTCCTAAATCCATTCCTGGAAAGGCAGTGGAAATAGATATCAATGCTGGGTTTCAGTTTAAGCAGGACATAGAAATTACATTTATGTAAGACACAACAGGATGAAGATACACTTGTCAGTTGGTGTGTGCTTGGATCAAGCAACTTAAAAGAAAAATAATAGATGACGTCTTGAGATCTTAGAAACCTAAGTTCAGACCTAACTTTAAGTCCAAGCTAAGCTCCCAGAAATCACTGGCAAGATTTGAATGAGGAATGAAGCAGGCTCAGGGTGATTATTTCCAAACATAACTGCAAACTACCCCCAGGCATCTTGCAACTGATAGTTTCTGCTTGCAGCACTGACATATAGCACTATTCAGTGGCCTTTGGGGGTTCATGCTTATTCAGTGGTGAGCACTTGGATAGATCTCCTGCAAGAGACACTCTGGGTATAATTTCCTAGCGGTGTAGTAGCGTGCTGCCCCACTGGAGGGCATTAGGAGGATGCTGGGAAAAGCAGCAGAGACCCAAGCAGCTGCAACAGGAAAGAACAGAACTAGAGAACATCTGTGAACAGAGCCCTTAAATCTAGATTATTAATAGCTGCAGAATGGGTCTCCTTTAAACATGGAACTTCATCGCCCAAGCCCCCAAAATGAACTCTCCAAACTCTGGTATCTTACCCTCATTTACAATCTTTATGTTTACAGTAAATGAAAAATCATTTTTTTCTGATTGCTGCTCCATGTCTGGCACTTTACAAATAAATAAGATATTGATTGTATGCTTTTTAAAATATAATTATTAAGTGAATGTGAGCTTTGTGGGCACCTTTATTTCCTCCCTTTCCAGAAAAAGGAAAAAACCTCTAACGGCCTCGTAAAAGTCAGGCTTTTTTCCAGCTATCATCAAACACAGGTGGTGCAGGCAAGCACGCAGGGCAGAAGGACCACTAACGTCTAGGACAGCAGACAAGCCAAGTAGGGCTGGAGCTTGGCAGAGGACCAGCAGTCCTTCCCCTGCACAGACACAGCAGCACAGGGAAAAGGTCAAGCTCTGTCATGGAGGGTCTAGTACTGATTTCTACACTGCTTCCTAAATGTTTCTCCACACCATCTGGTGACAGCATCCCCGCCCAGTCAGTGAGGATGTCTTCTGCAAGAGGATTTGGATCCTCTCAAGAAGCTGTAGGATAAGCACCAGTGCTTATCTGCTCAGCGACGTCAGGACTCAGGCATTTGCGGGTACACCCACAGTTGGAGAGTTGGGCTGAAAGGTCTGACCTGACCCTTGTATCAGAGCTCTAGTGCTCATGATAGGACCTGAGACTCAGGTACTCAAAACTTTGCTCCTTCCTGGGAGCCTGAGCTCTTCTCTGCAGGCTTGGTGTGGCTTAGCAGCCACTCACAAACCACCAAGGACCTCACAAGCTACATTCCAGCCATCCCATGAGAGTCAGGTTGGGACACGGGCCAGCTGGGTTATACTGTGCCACTGCCTGGAGTATCTCTCAAAATGGGTCTCCATCCGTATCCAGGGAAACCTTCCCTTCATTTGACAGGTTTTATATCTAGGTAAGGGTTCAAAAAGCTCAAAACAAAACCAAAATAAGGGCTGGATTCATTAACTATTAATACTATTCATTACTAGCATTTCTACAGCAGCATTTGCATGCGTGGAACTCTGGTAGAAATGGAAACATATCCCTCCTTCACGTATCTCACAAGTTCATTTATATGCAGCACAACTTGTCAAGAGACAGCAAACAAAAGACCTGGGAGGAAGAGGATTTACTCTGAATAAGCCGGTAGCTCCAAATGATTCTGAATCATATCGGAATTAAGTGACTTAGTGCCACTAATGCCACTGGCACTGCTGCTCGCCTTGACACTGGTGAGGGACTTAATCTAAGAGGCTCTTTTGATTTCTCAGAGGCTCCTAATGTTTAATTTTCTATTCCTTTTCCTCTTTGAATTTCTCCTTCTTTAGGACTTGTCAGACGGAAAGGCTGATGTGTGAAAGGATCTAATCTAGGCGATGCTTAGGTTATGACAGGCAGGAGACAGAGGAACAAAAGAGGAGCAGGACAGAAAAAAGTATCTTGTGGTTCAGCTGATCCACTAATATTTGCTAATTGCAATAAATATGATAGCGCACAGAAGCTCTTAATGAGCTTATATAAAGCATTTTAATGGGACACTGTCGGGTTAAACATTGTGTTTAAAAATATAAATGTCCTTAATAATTCCAGATTGAAACAGAATGAAGTTTGAATACCCAATTAATTTCTCCCCCTTTGTGCCAGGGTCTCAACTGTTCTTCGCAGAACTCAGCCACTGAAAACAGATGGGGCTTTATTCTGCTTTCCAGCCAGAGCACACACACCTACATCATACCCGGGAGGAGAGCACACCGCTGCCCCAGGCAGTGCTGGAAACAGCTGCAGAGATGCATGGTACCACGTTGTGCCCTGGCTCACCAGGCTGCCAGGCAGCTCTTGTTAGCTTTGGCCCAGCCTCAGGCTCCCGGGATGACAGCTCTGGGGTTGGCACAAGTGGTTCTCACACACACACCCCGCCCTGCACCCAGCATAACAGCCCTGGGGATCCCATGAGGGTTTTCACCCAGGGACAGCAGCTCTGGAGTTTGCATGAGGGTTTTCCCAGCTCCACACAACAGGCTGCTGCAGCTCCACCAGGACCAGCGCGGGGGTCCTCACATGGCACCGGATCACACTGTGCAGCTTCATTTTCTTGTTTTAGCGCATGACTTAAATGTTTCCATGTTTAGATTACAGGCCTTTCAGAACAGTTTAAATCCAGAGCAGTGACTATGTTGAGTTTAACCGAAACTGAAGGAAAGAGCCTGTGGAAACTTCTTCACAAAGAAGTTTTGTAAATAGTGGTTTGATACTATGGTGATGGGTCCTTAGAACTGCTGACTCCATTTTTCTTTCTATTCAACCCTTCAGTTTTCTTCCAAACATGCAGATCTTAGTCCTGTCCTGCATGGCAGTGTCTATTGTGCATTTTTATGCATTAAACAAGTGCCAAGGAAATCCTATTTAGAGAATAGCGATGCTGGACCTACTTCCCAGCTGAGCCTCTCACAGAAAGTGCAGGAGGGGGCCAAATGCATCTGCTTGGCTTGGTATCTCCAGTGTTCTCTGGATGGGCTCATTAGCCTTGGTAAACCACAAAAGATGGTCCAAATCTGAGGAGGGTGAGAGTGCCATGTGTCTTGGCCAAACAAGCAAATCCATTCACAGACTGAAGGGCTCAGGTATGTTGCCATGTGGCAGTAACACCAAGGATGTGTTCGAGGTCATGACCTCTGCAGTTTGCATCATCTGCCTGCTGGATCCCCTCTCGGTGCTGTCCCTGAAGCCTCGCAGTCTGCCCTCCCATGAAAGTCAGCCCTAGGATGGCCCCGCTGCTGCCTGCTGTAAGGGGAGCTGGGCTGTGCTGGCAGCCTGAGCTTGGCCTGTGTATCACAGGGTGTCTGATCCCAAAAGCCCCGGGCTTCAGGCCACGATCACCAGAGTGTCTACTGGTAGGTGCAGCTGCTCTCCAGCATTTGAAGCATCCGAGTGTTTCTATTCCCGCTTACCAGAACAACACAGCAGCGAGTCTAGTGGGCTTCTGCATTTGCTACCTAGCAAATTCTCTTCTCACAGGGGTAGGATCTTCTGCTTCTTTTATGCTGAAGAAGCAGAGAAAAATATATGCTTCCAAAAAAACCACAAGCTGGACAACTTCAACAGAAGTAGGAACTCAGAGCGTCATAGAAGCATTACTGTTGCCCTATATCATTATCCAGGGGAGGACAAGCCCAACATGCTGGAAGCTTTGTAAATGTCTCAGACTACTTAGGGAATCCACAATACAAGCTGAAATGCTTGGAAATGTATTTTTCTTAAACCATACGTTTCCCAAATGAGTATGGACAAATTCAGGTCTGGAACAAGTACAGTGAGCATGATGAACTACCACTAGAGAAGAGCAGAGGCAACGGCTTTGCATTACCCCCTCCCAACTGAAATGTTGCAATATCTCCTCAACACAGTGGGAGGGGGGAAAAAAGAAAAAAGCCCATGCAATATAATGACAAAAGTTTGTTCTGATTTCCTCAGCCTCCAAGCCTGCCAGGCACAAGCTGGTGTTTGCTGCATACAACAGCGTCCTAGCCCAGCAGCTTGAGCGATTTATTCTGTTTTCTGTTTACTTCTTTTTCCAATCTCTTCCATAAGCCAAAGATAAAGCCAGTACAGCTCCAGCTGTACTTTTGAACCCATGTTTAAATGGGGTAGAAATAAATCTTAATGAGATTGTCCAGCCCTATTACCTTAAGTAGTATACCTCAAATGAACCCTGCTAAAGGCTGTAATTCCCTTCTGAGATTTCAGTGACATGAGCTAGTGGCTCATATTTCACTATTGTGGTTTGGGTCATCACCAGACACTTGGTAAAATTCCACCTTTATTGCATAAGAATTTGAGAAACCTGCCTTTATTAAAGATGTGAAGGCAGTAGAAGATGCTTTCCTCTAAGAAATTTCTCTGAATCTTCACACCAATCAGAAAATTACTTTTGCACAAGTATTCAGATGCAAAAGCTTTAGTTCCATAAATTCTTATCGCTGATATCTTGATGGTTTCTATTCCGTCTCTGGAGAAAACCAAGGTATTTTCCTGGGGCTTGCTGCTGGGCAGAGGGCAGCAGATGGTCAGGACTGGAAGAACTGAGGGAGGGCCAGAGAGGTCTCAGCCTGGGTATCTCTGGGAACCACTATGCTGCAGCACGAACACCACTTATTTAGGATCCCTTGGGAACCACATATGTAGCTGGAGAGAGACAATTTTTAAGAAGTGCTTGCCTAAGGTAATAAATAAAAAAGGAAGGGGGGTGGTCCTAAGTCTTTGCAAACCTGCAGCAGCATCCTCCAAAGAACAGGGCACATGCCCTTCATGCTAAGGAGCTCCAGTATGCAGCAAGAAGAAATCAGTCTTCCCGGTCCCGGCCCTCTTGGCTGTGCAGTAAATGGGATTTTTAGATCACATCGTGGCCATAGCAATCAATAGGCAATCCACAAAATGAAGGTCCAGAGGAGAAATCTCTCCTCCTTGTCTAAATTTAGCACAAGGGCTTCGAAATACAGAGAAAGCAGCCAAGCATCATCAGTAGCCAGAGAATTTAGACAAGGAAGATAACTCAGTTCTGCTAAGTGGCTTTTGGGAAATAATGGAACCGTAAATAAGAATCAAATAACCTTTTGCTGATCTAAAGGTAACCTTCAGCTATGGGCAGAACCCTAGGGCTATCCCTGACCATAAACCCAGCTCAGGGAAGAATCAGCATTCCTGAGGATTTTTTCACCTCTTGTAGATGTCTGATACCTGAACAACACACCAAAATCTGAGCAGGTAAGGATCTCCATGGGCTCATCAGATGCTATTAGCTGTTGAAAGGAGAGGTCTGGGACTCATTGCAAGTCATGAAACCTGGAGAAGCTGTACCACCTGCATTTGCACCATGATGTTCTCCAGGAAGCTGAACTGTAAACAGGCTGGCCTGAAGCAAGGCAGCTCATCTAGTAGTGGAAAGAAAATTTGATCTCTCTGTGTTGGCTTCTCACTCCAAACAATTCCATTTGAGTTTGTTCCCAAGTGAAGTGGCAAAGACATGGCTGTTTGGGAGGGCTCAGAGCCATGCTACAGCCTTGTCTCGCCCTTCACATCAACTCATTAAATTGTCCAGTTGCCTCCAGTTCTCCTCTATCCCTGAAGGCAGCTTAATTAACGAGGCAGACTGTCAATTGAGCAATCACCTCAGAACAAGGAAATCTTCAAAGATTTGTCACTGTTATCTAGGATAACCCAGCTGCTGAACTTCATTATGGAAAGGAAGCAAATGCTAAACATGCACTCAGTTCTGAGACACAGTTCTGCAGGAGAAATTAAAACTAATTTAGGAAAACTGAATATTTTCTAAGCCTGTATCCCCATCTCACCACCACCACCCCCACCGCCCTGGACAAAACAGACATTCAGCTCCTGATATCACTGTGTCTCACAGCCATGGAGTAGTGAGTTTTCTCATGCACCTTGGGATTCTCCTCTGCCTCATCTTCCCTGCAGGGACAGCAGACTTCAGGAGTGAGGGATGTGGCACAGGAGCATTGGTGCTGGTCTGGGAACTGTCTCTGTCCCAGTGGCAGCATGAAGAGGTGAGATGCTCAGGGTCTGATGGTCTTTCTGCATCCCCAGAGTCCAAAACCATGCCAAAGCCTTGTTGGTGTCAGTTATGTTTGGATTGATCCAAGCAGTGAAACTACAGTAGGGAGGGGCGACTCATCATGCCTTGACAAATTGTGTCATCCAGCTACTTTTCAATCACAGTCTCCTTCCAGGGTAGTGGGAGAAGACTGAAGAGCTCTCTTCTTACTGCCCCCACTTTATAGGACATCAGAGTAGGCAGAGAGTAGTAAAGGACAGCAAAAAGACTTTCCAGCTACTTTATGTATGAGGAGGCTCCCCAAAGATCTGAATAAACCAAATAATTGTAGGACAGGAGTTTGCTAAGAAAACAAACACTCCCCCTATGAAAAACTGTGAGCAGATTGAATGCTATCCCCAGAGTTTTCCAATTTTTTCATTAAATGACTCAAAATGAAAACACAGAAAAATGTGGTTGGTGTTTAAAGAGACAGTTTTTGTTAGAGAAATATTATTCTCCAGCCTACACATGTAAGCACTGTGTGCCTCAGCCTGCCACATCTCTTCCAGACACTACATGTTCTCTCACATTTTCCCACATGATGCTTCTCCCTACGCCTTAGATGTTAAAATACCTGACCAAAATACCTTTGAAAAAAAAAATCCTCACTCTCCAGTGTCATAAGACTCCCCATCTCTTTCTGACTGGGGGAAAACAGACGGTGCATTGACATCCTAATAACCCAAAAGAACCTCATGATCCAAGAAACCTGGCTTTAGAGGGGAAAAAAATGAAAGAAATCTTATGAGGCACATGATAAACATCAAAGAGTTGGCAGCACTAAGACGAATCAAACAGTTTAGGTGAAATTTCCCAGAAAAAGTGTTACCATTTCATCAATGTTCTGTCTGTTTTCAAACAGTGATGGCTGAATATACTGTTTGGAATTTATGATACATGCAGGAAATAATGGTTTCCTTCTCAAAATCCTCTCCACATGCAGTCCACATGCCTGAAGCACAAACGGATTGTACTGTCATGCCTAAGTCAGATGGGTGTGAGAAGGCCAGCTGACCATTGTAGCAATGGGGAAAAGCTGGGAGCCTCTGACTTGGGGTAGAACAGCTGTAGAAAAGGACAGATTTAGTGTCCCAGGGACAAGCTGCCTGTGTTAGAGGGGCTGGTGTGTAAGGCTACCAACACTGTCCAAGCAAGGTATAAAGTTGTTATTGTAACAAGTATTCTTGTTGCTAGAGACCTAGTTATGAGGTGTCAGGGTATTTTGCATTTTATGACATAGGTGTTTCCAATAAGTCATTTGTCATAACATCATAGCTTTACCTGTTGGAGATATTGAACATGATAAAGAATGCAATTCCAGGGAGATCAAAGACGATTTCAGGCTAATTCAGCTTGAAAAGTATTACTGGGAACTGGATTGCATCTGTGCCTCAGCTGCAGAGCAGCTCTCAAAGGGAGAAGAGTTATCTCACAGGGCAACAGTGGAAACCGAGCTTCTCACAACTGGTTACTGATGGCATCTTCCTCGCCTCCTCATACTGGACCAGACACCATGGATCTGACTTACACACACATCCAATGTTCACAGCTGCCAGTGAAGTTTGAACATATGAAATATGGTGCTGGGTGCTCTGAAAGAAGTGCTCCCCAGCATCTCTGAGTAGACACCCACATCAGTGGGAACTGGTTTAGGCTTAGTCTTGATGTGCTTTCATCCCTCATACATAAACTCTGAATAATACCACACACAAGGCTGTGACCAATGGTTCAGTAGGGGAAATACGAAACATTCACTGAGTTTTAATTAGGTGCAAATATAAATAGTTTTCTCTGAGCAATCATGCTGGGACAAAGCATGACTAATGCCCAGTGCTTCCCACGCACCATGGGAGTGCTTTCGGGTGAGGGCTCACAGAGCAGACCTCACCAGCTGCACAGCACCAGGCTCAGGCTGTCTGTCTGAAGAAGAACCAAGATAAGTCACCTTCCCTGGATGTGTTCAAAAAAGGGTAGCTGAGGTACTTAGGGATATGGTTTAGTTTAGGATGAGAATGGTTGGACTTGATGATCTTCAAAGGTCTTTTCCAACCTTGTGTGATTCTGTGATCCTCTGACCCAGCCACAGTCTGTCCCTGTGGGTACAGTTTTACTGAGAGTTTTTGAGTCATGAGCCAAATTCATTGGAGTGAATGGAAAAGCTCTTCTTGACTCCAAGGGGTCTGGATCAGGCTCCTAAAGCTCTTCCTTCACCCAGAGAGTGGGAGGTGCACAAATTATAAGTTTAACTTTAAGTTAGGTCCTTCTTAATCCCTGTGATACGATCAAGCACAACCTGAGGCCCTCAGCTTGCTGCCACTTTTGTAGATTTTTGAGTATCTGTGGAAAACACTTAGGTGTTCAATGTTGCACACAGGTCTTTTTTGTATGTGCTATTACTAATTCTTTGCATCAGCAAGGCCTCTTTAGGCAAGGTGTCTGTCTACAGGAGTTTTCAGTGAATCCTGGCTTCAGGCTGGAGACCCCTCACCAGAGTAGCTGGCTGCCTGCTGGGGTTTGACACATTTTTATGACACATGGGGTTGCTGGACTGCAGGCTCATTCTCTCATCAGAACTGAGAAGTGGGAACAACCATGCCCACCTGAGGGAACCAGGAGAACTGCTACTCACCCAAATACAACAGCCCCGGACCTCCTCTCCCACTGCTGGCTGCAGCATCAAGGATTTTACCATTTTCATGGTAGTTCTGTTAGTTACTGGGAAGTGTCCTGGGTGATTGGGGAGTACTGGTAAAGCCATAGCATATCCTGCAGCTCCACAAAGAGAATATGTGCTGGTAGGCACCAAGTAAGTGTATTTATTTGCAAAGCTGGTGGAAACCACATGAAATGCCAAGTTTGGCAAGCAGTGTCTATGGATTTATGAGAGACCTAAACCTTTCCAACATCTCTCCCAACTTTTCACTTCATGCCCTCACACTAACTGGTGCAGGTGAAAGCCTTTCCTCTTCCAAGGAGCACTGAAGTGATGGAAACATGAGCCATGCAAATGGTGCTGAGAGTGATGCTGGGGTGCTGGGGGAGTTCCTGCCCAGGCCGTGAGGAGGAGCTGTCTGAGATGAATGAGTCATTGGCACCTCTCTGAAATGCTCTGTTATCTGTGATGGAGACAGCATTCTCCTTTCCTAAAGCTTCTTTGAATTTCTGGTGACTTCTCAAGGGCCACAGTCAATTTACTGAGCCTGGTTTGGAATCATCTGAGTGAGGGCTTGCAGAGACAAGCTTCTCCTCCAAAAGCAATTTCTGTGATTGACAGACCATATGCAGAACCAAAGAGCAGCTCTGACCAGTCCCCACATGCCCCGCTGACTCAACAGTGACTTCAGTTGCTCCATGAAACCCACGACTCCTTCAGGGAACTGATCCTGGGCACCACCGACAGGTCCGTGCCCAGCGCCTGGCATTTGTTGGGATCCCACTCCTGTGCCCCAGAGTTTGCCACAAGGAAGAAAGCATCTGGGGGATCTTGGCAGTCTTTGAGGTGAGTTTTAGAGGCAGTTTGAGATCTAAGGGAATCCTGACTGCTACAAATTTAACTGTGGAAACCACAGCGCGTGGTGAGGGAGCTGATCACAGACAGGAAAGAAATGACAGGGACAGAGAAGCAACTGAATACATAAATGAGAGACTGGGCTCTCACCAGGTTGGTGGAAGGGCAAAGCGGGCATTTAGTTTGGAGCCTGAATGGCCAGGGGAGGGAAGGGTGCCCCACCCTCTAAATTACTGCCTGTAAAACAGATCTGCAGCAGGAGAGGGCTCCAAACAGCAAGAAGCAAATGCTAAATGCAATTATGGCTTCTAAATGCCGATGGCTTAACACAGACTATGTTGGAAATGCTGCAGATGTTGTGAGGCATGGAGGAGAGGAGGAGAAAAAACACATCCGTTGGTTTTTTGCATGCCTTAAGTTACTGTAAACATAATAAGACTGTTCAGAAATGTGCTGCACAGCCTGTGCAAGTGCTATTGCTCACAGATCCTGGGACAAACTACAGCTTTCAAGTATTTCTGCAGAAATATCCAGAAACATCTAAGATAAATCCTCCTGTTGGGGTGACAGGGAGGAGAGCACTTGAGAACTGTGTAGTTACTTTTTTTGAGTCATGATCCAAGTTCTTTACAGAGAGAGTGGTAAGGTGCCCAGAGAGATGGTGGATGCCCCGTCCCTGGGGGTGTTCAAGGCCAGGTTGGATGGGGCCCTTGCCAACCTTGTCTAGATCATGCCTGGAGGTTGGTGGCCTTGCCTGTGGCAGGGGGTTTGGAACTTTGTGATCCTTGGGGTCCCTTCCAACCCAGACCATTCTATGATTCTATGATCTTCTGTACTTCCTTACCTAGATCCTTAACCAGCATCCCAGCTGCAAACTTTCATGCTAATGTCAACTGTCTCTAATGGTTGCCTGATAGAGCTCTCCTTCTTCAGCATTTCCTCACAAAAACAAGCCAAACCAAACCACAAATACCCACCACCATCTCTTGAAATCCCAGATTTTATTTCAGTGCCTTTCTGCAAACTAGACTTCTGAAAATGGGTGTTAATGTCTTGTTTGAGGTATCAGTCTCTGCTAGCTCTTACACCCCTGACTTGGAGCCCCAGTAGCACATAGCACATGTACTCTCATTTTGCTTTAGAAACCTGGTGAGCAGGCACAGCCCCTGCCTGCCAGCCATATATTTAGCCTAGTCCACAGCAGGACACCTTGCCTGCTACAGTTTAAATGCAGACACTGGAGATGCAGCCTAACCTTATGCCTTTGCTCGGGACACTCCAGGAACATGGCGCCCACCTAACTGCTGACAAGCCTCAGGGACAGGACACCCCTGTCATTCAGCTCCACGAGGCCTACAGTAAACCTCTGAAATTAAGCATACGGACCCTCAGAGGACACACAGAACTTGGTGTTAATGAGTCCAGCTCACCCAAATCCCTCCTTGTCCCGTGCACCTGGGGCCCGGGCAGCCATCTGGCTCCTAGGTCTGTCCTCAGTCCTAAGCGAAGGGTTGGGGGAGAAACGGGGAGTTGGCAGCACAGTTTGTCTTTTCCCTGTTTCCACAGGTTGCAAACTTTGAACCTAATTTTAAGAAATAACTTTACGAGCAGCACACAGGGCTTGTCACAGCTGTGTACAGCTGAGCTGGGCTAGCCCCCTGTTGAGAACAAGCCTGGCTGCAAAAGACAGCAGCTTCCTCCCTCTGCTTTTCATGACAAAGAACCAGCTTTGCCACCGGTGGCATTTTACACCAGTGAAAATAGGGGAGAGTTGCTCTGAGTCCCCCAGGCTCTCTCCCTTTCCCAGCACCGCAGCAACTGCTGCATGGATTTGGGAGGCCTCAGATTTCTCACAAATAAAAAGAACATGTTTTTCCCCAACAAAGTGCCTGAGAAGGTGGATGAGAAGAGACTGCTGTGGCCACTGGAGCCTCACAGCTTTGAAAGCTGTGTTTGGCTGGGCCAGTCCCTCTTCAGCTAGGAGCTTTTTAACCAAGGCACAGCCCCACCAGCCTGGGGAGCAGATGAAGGCTGCACAGAGGTGACTTTAACTCTTCACAGACTGCTGGATGAATATTTTGGATCATGGGGCTGTCTTGAAATGCCTTAAGAGCAGAGAGGGCTTTCCAGGGGTGCCTCTGGCAGGTTCCCACCCCTGGATCTCAGCAGGCTTGCTTGTCACAATAAATCTGCTTCCCGGGGGGGTTCATGCAAAGTATGGATTCCTAAGGCACTGGACTCACACATTTTTCCTTGGATTTTGGCCTGATCCTCGTGTTCCAAGAACTTTTAAAAACCTTATAAAAGCACAATTGCTTCATTATCATCAGTGTTTGCCCCCTCAGTGCACAGCCTCTACTGTTCGATGCACTGCTCAGAGCAGGGCAGCAACAGAGCAGGCTGGCAGAGTTCCCAGCTGCCAAGAAAATTCTGGGATTTCAGTTTCACCTGCATCAAACTGGATGAGGAACCCAGATAGCATGTTTGGTTTTATTTTACCCAAGCACTCCAAGAACATTTGTCTTACTTCCCACTCAATTTCAATTTTCAAAATATAGTCTTTCAGAATGCATTAAAGTATTGAAATTGTTGAGAAAGTGTTGCATTTCGATTGAGTGACGTCAGTATTTTGTGATGGAAGAACGCTCTGCTGGAAAGTTTGTGACTGGCTCTGATAATGTTCATCTAAGCTGACTTCCAAATGCAAAAAGAAATGAGTTTGCCAAGGGTTTTTCTGTGAGGTGTTCATCAGTAACAAACCCTATTAAATAAAACAGAGTGTTCCAGGTTCTCATCACTCTGTAAAAATTAGCTATTAGTGCTTAATACTGCTATGAGGATGATTGTCCCCCTGTATTCAGCACTGGTGAGGCCATACCTTGAGTACTGCCTTCAGCTTTGGGCCCCTCACAGAATCACAGAATCACAAGGTTGGAAAAGACCTTTGAGATCATCAGGTCCAACCAATCCTATCCTAAGCTAAACCATATCCCTAAGTACCTCATCTACCCTTTTTTAAAACACATCCAGGGAAGGTGACTCAACCACCTCCCTGGGCAGCCTGTTCCAGGCCCTGACAACTCCTTCAGTAAAAAAATTGTTTCTAACATCTACACTGAACCTGCCCTGGCCCAGCTTTGTGCCATTTCCCCTTGTCCTATCTCCTGTCACTTGGCTGAAGAGACCATCAGCCACCTCTCTACAACCTCCCTTCTTGCTACAAGAAACACATTGAGGTGCTGGAGTGTGTCCAGAGAAGGACAACCAAAGCTGGTGAAAGGTCTACAGCGCAAGTCTGATGGAGAGCAGCTGAAAGAACTGGGGTTGTTTAGCCTGGATAGAAGGAGGCTGAGGGGAGACCTTATTGCTCTCTACAACCACCAGACAGGAGGTTGTAGCCAGGTGGGTGTCAGTCTCTTTTCCCGAGTAGCAAGGAATAGGACAAGAGGAAATGGCATGGGGAGATTTAGATTGGATATTAGGAAAACATTCTTCACAGAACTTGTTATCAAGCACTGGAACAGGCTGCCCAGGGGAGTGGTTGAGTCTCCATCCCTGGAGGTATTTAAAAGAGTGTGGATGTGGTATTTAGGGACATGGCTTAGAGGTGGACTTGGCTGTGCTGGACTCACAGACCTTCAAATGAAATCCCTAGGCAGACTTCAGGCATTCCTCAGTGGCACCTAACCTCAGCCACCTGAACAAGGCTGCACAGCTTCAATGGCAGTGCTGTGGGGGTAGCCATTCACAGTCACTCTTCATCAGGCCTTCATTCTTTCCCAAGGCTGAAAGCTTTCTGTGGGGTTTCTTTTGACATTAAGACTACTGACTGTGAGATTTCTTGTGCCTCAACATACAAAGCTAGTTCTGCAGGCGTGGAAGCCCAGCACCTTGGTGTCACCATCCCCTGGCCGGGAGATGCTCCTGGGGAGTTCTGAGCATGCAAGCCAGTGCTGTTAGCTTTGGTGGGGGTCAGGAGCTGCCATTCATCCTGCAGACTGCTTTCTTGACATGCTTAAGGCATGCCATTACTTTTCTAACCTGCAGCAGGTAGCTAGGTTCATGTGCTGAAAAAAATTGGCACTTCCCTGCTTACCCCAGAACACTAACCACGTTCAGTGCAGCAATTCTGCAAGGTGGTTTCAGTGTGTTACTTTTTACTTAGGGTCTCGCCCTCAGAGGTATTCCTTGGGACCTCACACATGTCAACATGACTGTCTGAATCAAGACACTATCTCAGGTTAAGCTGCAGAGCAGAACTGGTGCTCCAGCCCTAAGGAGCACACAGGGTTATCTGCAAGAATCTAATATTGTCTACCAAATCTGATGAAAGAGTAATTTAAACCACAGTTCTATTCTAATATGAGTACATGAAAGTGGGGCAATTTTATCCGAGTACTGCACATGTTGAGTGATTTCTAATGATTTTTTGTTACAAAAATATATTTGTGCCATATTTTATTCCCAGTGGCTGTTTAGAGACAGCCCGGTGTGGGAGATGGAGGTCTCACACACTAGCAGCCTCTCTGGCTGAGCTAAATGGTCTCCCCATGAGAGTGCAGAATATGTGCTAAATTTCAGGGAATCTACATTCTTGTAGGTTTCTGGGATATCCTGGTTCTGAAAACACCGTTTTTTAGCAAATTGGCTCCAGACGGCCTTAAAGAAATGTTTGAAACGTGTAATTTTAGCTTTGAAAGGAAGTATTTAGCTAGAGAGTCGAGAACATACTTCAGATGAAAGGCCTTGTTTCCTCCTGTACTGAAATGAGGCCAATAAAAGTTTGGGAGGAATTTTCAGGAAATTCAGTTAGATTCGCATGCCACCTGCTGCAGAACAAGCTAAATCAATTCTGTTTCTTCCCTTCTTAGTCCTGTTTTAGTAAATAACAGAGAAAGTATGTACGTAGCATGAGATTCCCAGCGTCTGAATAGCTAGTCCCTCTTCAGCAACACAGTCCTCTTCTATGACAGCTGAATACCTTGCACTATTGTAACAGCGATGTTACCCACAAAAAGTTACCCATGCCACTCAAAGTCAGCCTGTGGCTGAAATAAGAAAATAAGGAATGAGGCACTGTAAGAACCTTTGCGTGACTTCAGAGGGGGTTTTTTTGGGTTTTTTTCTGAAGTCAGAAGGATTGTGTTAAGAACCAGAACCATCATGACTCATACATTCCTAATCAAAATGTTGGGTGCGTGAAAAGCTCTTCAGTCGTACAGAGACTGAACTATGTCTCCTTACAAGAGAAAAATAATACACACAAGAGGAAGCACTTAAATAATTGATGCCCTTTTCTTTTATCTGCATGTAGGAATGACAGGAAATCTATGTAGCTGGCACTAATAGATAGCATCAGTATGTCAATAATTACTAATGAGAAAGAAATGGGAGTGCATTTGTCCTGAAGTGACTGATCTTTCTTTCTTCTTTATCTCCCCATGTTACAATGAGAACTTAATAGTGTAAATTTTAGAATACTGTTCACTAGTAGATCATTTTGCTAGTGACACTTTCAAGTGCCTTTTTTGGTATCAGTTCAGTCCAAAATGACTGTACACTTGCTTACATTTAATCTGCAATCTGACATCTAGGATCCTTTTTTTTTATGTCTTCTGTGCTACATTCAAACAACAAAATAAAACTTTGCTTGCATCACATGTTTAGTTTTCCATTCCAGATCAGTGAAAGGGTGCAGCCATGCTGGAACTGAACATAAAACAGATTTAAAAACACCCCATGCTTTCATCCTGAAAAATTGCATAACCATTTCCAGTGCAGAAGGATACTCTTACTGAATAAAGCTTCTTGTTGAAAAATTATTGGTATATTGACCCATTCATATCCAGCTATTTAATTCAAAGATTGTATTCAGCAGATCCCTCCGAGTTGCTTGTCCAAGGGAACAATTACACAGCTGTTCTTGCTACATTCTTGTGTAGGCTGAAAGCGGGCTAAAAATTCTGGCATTCATTTATGTAACTGCGAACTGCAGTCCTCAGGTTGTTCGTGAGGCATACCCTTTGTAAAGAGGCTGATGAAGCAATACACTTGATGCTAACACTGTGCTTTGGCTAAACTTATTTATAGCTGCGTGCATGTGTATACAGGGGCGCACGCACACGTCTGTAGGGTGTGCGCTATAAGCAGGGCTCTGGATCCTGGCCATATTGCGGTGCTAATGATATCTGTCACTGCAACAACTTTTTGCAGCTATATTATCTGGCCACATTCAAAACCAAGGATTTTAAAAGTCCAATGCCAGCCTGCTCCTGCTCACCGTATTCAGCGAAGTGTCAATCCTGCGCTAGTGGGCACTGAACATTATTTTAGAAAGTTTGATGATGTTTTGCGACCCTTTTTGTGGAGTTTTTATTGCTGAAGTTTAGAACTCTGAAGTAGCTAGTAAAAGAGCAGTAACCACAAAGAGAATTATTTGATTTCAAAATACCTTGACATGGAAAGCAAGATGCCAGCAACTGGTTCACTAAAATTGCTCAATATAACTGCGTGGGAGTGCTACCATTTCTACATCCAGTGCTGGCTTTGCCTGTTTTTCTGCACACACACCTATACATACATGAAGCAGATGATGCAAGGGCCATGCAGTGGTGACCACTGGGCTGTGAGAGTTGTTTGTGCCTGCTGTGGAGCAGAGCAGCAGAGGCTGGGTGAGCCCTGCGGCCAGGGAGGTGGCTGGAAGCAGGTCCAGCTCCAGCGGGGGCACAGGGGATGATTATTGGGGCAACAGAGAGAAACAAACCTTTCCTCTGCAAATGCTGGCACATTTCTGATCCACATCTAAACATCGCTTTATATTTACTTTTCATTCCTGACCATAACAAACTGCTTCCTTCCCTCAAACCCCTCATCTATGAACGCTTTTCTGGAGGAGACCTCCTAGGTCCTTTCAGCATCAAAGGTAATTGAGATATCAGTAACTTCTGCACACAGCATGCCATGCACGCTCAGTATCAGTTTCATCATTAATATCAGATGCCAGCTAAATACTGTCACTGTCACCCTGAAATATCCCACCCTCAACTCAGAGTGCTTAACAAGCAAACTGAGGTCAGGCCCTTAAAAATCAAAGCCTGAAGAAGGGAAGCTTTGCTGGTTAACAGATCAGCCCTTTGAGAAGGTAAGCAGGAAATAATCGTCTTCGTCTCTCCCCTCTTTAGATGATGACAGCAACGGCGCAGGGAATTGCGCACGGTGCAGCTTGCTCTGCACCATATACATAATTTATGTTTTTCCATTCTGGATTTGAGTGTGCGTTTTTGGACTTGGGATTAGTTTTGTAAGATGGAAGCAGAGAAAGGAAGGGAAAAAAAAAAGCACCACAGCAGTCTTTTCCTCCTCCAGCCCCACTTTTTAGTCCAGATCCTCATCTGTGTCACACAGCCTGCACAGGCCAGTGAAACACAAGTGCGATGTACTACATGCATGTTTATATGTATATATACAGATGTGAAAAGATGAATGTTTGTCACGGCAAAAGGAAAAAAGAAAAAAAAAAAGATGTTTTCAGTGGTCCCTCTCTGCATTAGCAAAATGCCTTGGCAGAGAATTGCCCTAGCATTTTGTCAAGAGTTTCCTTTTGTGCAAACAGACTAGTGAGTGTTTATAATTCCTATAAAAGTTTAAAAAAGACAGCTGAGAAACACTTCTTTCTGACGTGCTCTCCTGCTCAGTGAAGTTTGACATATGCAGCCATAAGTGCTAGAAAAGAACCCCTTCCAAGAGACAGGCAAAACACCTAAGGCACTTATTTTGAAAATAAGGTACAGCATTAAATTTATCTGCCCTTGCTGCGTCCGTTACCGTCCAGGAAGCTTTATCAAGGCACAAACAGGACGTGTACACAGCATGCTTAGTCCTGCAGGACGCATCCTCAGAAACTCTCCTTCCGAGCTTGAGACTACGCACGTCAATACCATCATTTCTCCGGACACAGACACCTCAGACCATCTGCCTGAATTACCAAACCTTTCCTCCTCTCCAGCCCCTGTGCCTTTAGAGAAAATCCAGGCAATATCACCCACACCAGCCAGCTCTCCACCACGGGTTCTTAAGGAGCCACACCGGCATCCACGGCTGTTGCAGAGAGTTTCTCCTCTGCCTGCCACAGCTCCGGCTCCCTTCAAAAGCAAGCAAGCGGCTTCGTGTGTGACTTTGCAATCTGAGAATGTGAACTAGTCAGCAGGACACCAGGGTAAATATAAATCTGGCGCTTACCCACAGGCAGTCCCTCGCAGTCTGACATCGTGCAAGAAGTCCTCTTCACCGGGGGCTTAGGAAAACCACAGCAGGAATGTGAGTGCGGGTCCTTCGCCTTGCAAAGGCAGGGAGGAAAAAAAAACAGCTGACAATTACAGCCACCCTTCTCTTACACTGTACATCTACCCACCCAGAGAGCTGTAGCAACAGTCCCGTCCCTGCCTTCTCATTATGGGATGTAAAGATAAGAATGTGCTTTTGTGCCAAAAGAGTGTGCTATTGGTGGATAAATTTGTTGTCATCCCTCCCCTTCGCAGAGTTTCCTCTTTAATGTCACAGAGGCACATTACCCTGTTGGAAAGGCCATCGAATATTTATGAAACAGCTTTTAAGAGCTAAGCTGCAAATCTGTGCTGGGGAACCGGGCTAATTGCTGTGCGGCAGGGTTGGTGGTGGGAGCCGCACTGCTGGGGCGCTCCTGCTTCCCGGGGGGGCTGCAGGGGGGAGGTGGTGTGCTGGGGGACATGCTCTGGCATCTTGCTTTGTACCTTCTCAGGCAAGGGTTGAAGCAAAAATCCTCCCTGCTGAAGAGGGGGCAGGAGCCAGGGTGTATCTGTTTAAGGGGCAGGGGAACAGGAAATGCAGTATCTGAGAAACTGTTTTTGTGACACTGTAACTTCATGGTATGTCATATTAGGAGCGCAAATTTCTCTGTAACTTCGTGACTTTTGCTTGCTTAAAATATGCTGCTTTAATGCTGCCTTAATGAAGAATTCTCTGGCTGCTCCTGCAACTTTTAATCTTTGGAAATGTTTACGTGGGCTTTGATTGGTATGAGATTTCCAGACTGGGTCGAGTCAGTAGAGAGTGCCCTTGCACACTGGAGTGTTCGTTAGGCATCTTAACGAAGTGCAGACGAAGGCTCTGGCAGCGTCAGAGCCATGGTAGGCTTGGCACAGAGATGGGCACCCAGGGGAAGGTGGTTTGCTGCCACTTTGTCTTCCCAGGAATGGTCAGGGACAGTCTGGGCTTTGCCTGACACAGACCTTTAGTGTCTGAGCCCTTCACAAATGTCAGGGTTTCAAACCCAGAGCTGGTGTGAGGGCTGGGAGGAGAGGGGGATGAGGGGGGCTCTATGGGAAGGGCTTCCCAGCCCTGTGGCCAGACACAGCCCCTCAGGGAAATGAGCCAGGGAGACCCAGGGATAACCTTTCTTCAAAATGCCTTGAAGATAAAAAAAAGGCTTAATTTACATGAAGTATACTAGGAGCTCTGTGTGCTCAGCACCACTGAAAAATTTGAGCTGGTTTTACTTAGCTGCTTCAGTCTAAGCACCCAAAGGCTGACGCTGCCAGCTTTACCTGCTTCCTCTCTGGAGAGAAGCCTGTTCATACTCGGCTGGTTACTCAGTAGCATGGTTAGCCATGGATTCAATTCAGGATGTCAGGCCAGTGACTAAGAAGCTAAAATAGCTGCAAATGTAGATATCTACATGTTCCAAAAACCATCCCTCAGGTTACCAGTATGGGTTCAGGAAGGAGAGCAGGGCCAGGGGTGTCCCATGGCCACTGGGGTTTGCCAGGATGAAGACCTGCTGGTATCATTCTGTCAGGGACAACCCTTGTCGGTGGCTGCTTCTAGGTCTGCTCATGCAACAGCATGGGGATGTTCACTGGTGTAAGGCTCACCTCGATGATGGTTCTGGAGAGAAACAGAGCCTCAGGCTGTGCTCTTTGTAAGGGAAGTGGTACCAGAAGTGCAGGGCATCCTGCTCAGCCTCTTCATCCTGCTGCCACCCGCAGACTCAGGGAGTGGTCTGGAAAACAGGGAGAGATGGATATGCCTGGTCTTAATCTCCATAGGCATCTGGAAAGGGAAGAAGGCCTAAACCAGACCGGAGGACTTCTCTTCCAGTGCAGAAACATATTGCTCCAACATGTGTGAATCAAAGCTTTCCTAGCTCGACCCTGTGTAAACGCAGGCTCTCAGCTCTGCAAGCATTTATGTGCCAATTCTACTTCAAGCCCCACTGAAGTTCCTGGAACTACTCACGGCTATGAAGTTAAACACATGTGTAAGTATTTGCAGGATGGAGGGCTCACCATTCTGACTTGTATTCACAGAGCAAACAGCTGCAGCTGGTTTTGAAGTCACCTCTACAGCTGTGCTGGTGCTCCTCTGATGAAGGTTGGAGCCCTCCAGCAGAGCTGGAGAAGTGCCTACCGTGAAGGCATGCCAAAGCACAGACTCGCATCTTAGCTCTAACTCATCTCGAAGAGCAATCTAAGAAATGTCTCAGTCACCCCTGTTACACCATCCTTGGCCAAGTCTGCTATAGGGGGTTGACATCCTCAGGAAGAGGGGCAAAGAAGTCAGCAGGGAACATTGTGGGGGAGAGGGAGTGGGGGGGCGGGGGAGGAGAACTACATCTTAAACTATTATGGCAAGGTTGGCAAGAGCTTGTCTGCCAGAGGCACTGTTAGGATTTGGCCTTGAGAAAGCAGTTCAGTAAAACACTAAAGCATAAAGTTATCCATGGGGTCAAAAGTTGAACAAATCAGCCCTTATTCTTACAATTATATTCACAGAAAGCTTTCCTTTGATGAAGACTACTCCAATTAAGAAAAATAGTTTTGACCCCTGGTTACTTTACTTATAATGTTGGGGTTTGAGAGGTTATGAGACTTTTTGAGTACAACTGAGCATTTCTTTTAACTTCCACTGTTTCTCAGCCTGAAAAGAGCCATGATTGCTCCTGGAGAAAGGCCAAGCCTGGAAAATTTAAGTCTGAAAGGAGAAAGTTTTGGGAATTTATGAATAAGCCTGGTGTCTATCATGGCAAAAAAACACTGCAAAAGCCAAAAATTGAACTAAACAATAAAAGGTGAGAAGTAAAGCATATATTATTTTAGGAGGTATTAGACTAATGTGGGAAATGTGATAAATATCTGTCAGTAACTGCTCTCACTTGTGCCTTCCAAGCAACCTGAAGGATGTTTATCCTCACACCATGAGAACCAGTCATTAATCTGTCTGCTTCATACTACTACCCAATGGATAGTCCTCTGCATAAAATCTGTGACAAATACCATGAGTAGGATGGTAAATGTAAAGTATGGAAGGAAGTCACTGAAGCATTTTCTAAAGATGGTTTGTCTGGACTAATTTGGTCTTCCATGGAAGACAGTTACATCACCCTGATGAGTTTTGAAATACTTAAGCCCGTGCTAGTGCGGCCATACTCCTCTCTGGAGCTCTCCAGGAAGAAATGTAAATGTCTACTGTGCTGTTTATGCCACAAATCTTGCAGATAACCCAGGTTGGACTGTGCAAAGGACTTCTGAGATACCAAGAACCTGGAGCTGAGCTGATATGCCTGGGAAAATAGGACATATGTGGGGACACCTGGGTGCAGGGCACATACAAGTACACAGTCACCTTAGTGCCCAAATGCTGTCTGTCACCTACTCAAGCAAGACATGTAGTGGGACTTAGTTTCTACCCTAAATGTTTACACATCCTATTTAAGTGCCCAAATGCCTTTTAAATCCAACAAGAGGTCATAGTTTTCTCCACAACATGATGGGCTCAGCAATTTGACTGTGCAAAGAGCCAGATCTACCCAAAGGCTCCCAGCTGAACCAGGGCTTTTGCTATTTCTGGCTCACCTCTCTCAGCCACAGATGGAGCCATGTCTCATCCAAACCTCATAGGAAAAGCAGGGAGCTGCGCTTCTCCTTGCAGGATCTCTGTAGGAAGGCCCTGCCAGATGCTGGGTACCTTCTAATACCACTCACTGGTGGAAGGGCTTTGCTAAGCTTGGCACCACTGTGGGAGCACAGACAGAATCACAGAATCACAGAATTGTAGGGGTTGGAAGGGACCTCGAGAGATCATCGGGTCCAACCCCCCTGCCAAAGCAGCTCCCTAGCTCATATTGCACAGATAGGTGTCCAGACGAGTCTTGAATATCTCCAGAGAAGGAGACTCCACCACCTCCCTGGGCAGCCTGTGCCAGGGCTCTGTCACCCTCACTGTGAAAAAGTTCTTCCGCATGTTGGTGCGGAACTTCCTATGCTTCAGTTTACAGCCATTGCCCCTTGTCCTATCTCCACAGATGACTGAAAAGGGGCTGGCCAATTCCCCCTGCATCCCATACTTAAGATATTTATAAACATTAATTAGGTCCCCCCTCAGTCTTCTTTTCTCCAGGCTGAACAGCCCCAGCTCACTCAGCCTTTCCTCATACGGGAGATGTTCCAGGCCCTTAATCATCTTCGTAGCCCTTCTCTGGACTCTCTCAAGGAGATCCCTGTCCTTTTTATACCAGGGAGCCCAGAACTGGACACAATACTCCAGGTGGGGCCTGACCAGGGCAGAGTAGAGGGGGAGGATCACCTCCTTAGACCTGCTGGCCACACTCTTCCTGATGCATCCCAGGATCCCATTGGCCCTCTTAGCCACCAGGGCACAAATTGTTCTCCTTCCCTCTGCGTTTCCTTCTCTTGGTGAGGGAAATCATGAGAAGTGAGAACGATTTCTTTAGCTAACCAAGTCAGATCTGATTATCAAATCTGCCGTTTTCTGTGAGATTGAAGCAAGCGCCTTACTGCCCACTTCAGCAGGCATTTATATCTCCCATCAGCATGATTTCCATGCAGTTTAAATAGAGAATGGCTGAAACTTGCTTCTTCCTTCTAATTTATGCAAATTCCCTTGGTTTTTTTCCTGCCGTGTGAAGAGATTTCTGCCTGTTGGGTACAGGAGGATTCACAGCCTGGGCAGGGGGAGGGGAGGGCAAGGGCTAGCAGAGAAAC
The DNA here is from genome assembly GCA_020800305.1 of Porphyrio hochstetteri. Taxonomy (NCBI): domain Eukaryota; kingdom Metazoa; phylum Chordata; class Aves; order Gruiformes; family Rallidae; genus Porphyrio; species Porphyrio hochstetteri. Next base: position 57,909,008 of record CM036908.1, on the reverse strand, counting down.
TGCAGGCTGATAAAAGCAGGTTGGCATCGGGACATGGGTGACCTTCTCTCAGCAAACTGAAGAGCCCAAAACACAGTCCTGCGGGTGGGGATGGTCCCAGGACACTGGGACAGTTCCTGAGCAAGACCAGACAAGTTAACATTTGACAGATGAGCTGAATAAATTTCAGCACCATGCTTTGAGTCTTTTGCTCCTAGTGCTGTGTTCCTGGGGACTCATGTTGAGGAATTTGTTAGGAAAGACTGGTTTCCCCCCTTGAAAAGCCCTGTAGCTGTTGGGGGGGACCATTCTGTTCTCTAGTGTAAAGAATAAAATTAACCACAACTTTTGAATTGCACCCACACCAAGTGCAGAGAAGCAAGGAGGGACCATGTTGGCTTGCCACCACCCACCCCACTGCCAGCCCTGCATCTCCTGAGTCACTGGTGGGGCGTCAATGAGGTCCCAGCCATACCTCTGGGACCAGTGGCCAAGTCTAGTGTCCATGGGATGCTATGCCATGTGCACATGTGGCTGAGAAATGATCCCAGAGTTGCTGCTCAGATGGACCTGAACCTCTGCACAGCGATGCCTGCCCCGAGGAGAGCAACCAGGCTCAGACTACAAGTCAAGTGCCTAGCAAATCCCAATAATGGGGATTTGATTTCATTATTGTTTTCTGGCACATTCTGCTCACATCTCGACTTGATGGATGGGGAGTGTAATAATGCAGTCACCAGAGAATCTGATGCACTGACAGGGTCTCATACCAGTGCATCCGGTGAAGGGAGAGCGAGTGAAATAAGGCAAGGTACAGCTGACAGCTAAAATAGTTCTCTAGGGAACAACAAATAACGAAAACTAACTGCAGCACCCCAAAATAACTAAGTATATGATAATTTTGCATTAATCTGTAGGGTTTTATTAATTTTATTAACCAATTTTCACTAGTCACAGTTGAATCTTATTCAAGAAAGGAAATGTCTCCATCATCTCCTCTGATGTCACCCCAGAGAGAAGATTAGAAGATTAACTATGTCAGGTGACACCAATCCAACAGCAGGGAAAATAATTTTGCACATTAAAAGAGAAAATGGGGGAGAAATTCCAGCTATCTCCAAGAAATGTGAACCTTATCAGTGGTAATTGCTGGTTTGTAGAGAAAACATTTTATGCAAACGTGCAGATATACAGTAAATAAAATAAGAAGATCAAAGACTTGGGAAGAGGATTTATCTTAAAGAAGAAATGAGGGGATAGTCTGAATCGCAGTGGCATTTTACTCTCATCTTATTTATAAGCGGCTGCATTCTCTGGGGAGGAGTTATGAAAGGCCACTGAAATTATGTGAGGAAATAGAAAAACTACATCTAAGAGACAAAATTGGCTTCTGAGCTGTAGCAGTTGTTGCTAGCAATGTCTCCTGACACACTGAGCACGAAAATAAGCCTGCCCAAACCCTCAAGTAAAACGTATTTACACAGGGATTGGGAGAAGGTGAGCAGGACAGTGTGAGCCCAGCTTCCAGCACCTGCTGATTGAAGCAAACGGCATTTTGCTGACAGGGTTTGCAGGACTCTGCCAGCACAGGGCGACCAAGGCTGAAGCTGTTTTCCCATCAGTACCTGGCAGATTTTCATGCACGGCTGCAGCTGGTACTGACAGGACTGCACTCTGCAAATGTTTCAGGGGTTACTGCAGAGTGTCCCAGTGAACACAAAAAGCCATGAAAAATGAAGCAATTCCATCAGTTTTTAATGGCATTATTGTTTATTTCAGTGGGATTGGGTCTTGCAGAGCTGAGTGTAGCTGCATTTGCTCTGCATAAATCTGGTGGGAAAAAAAGAGTGTTGAGCCCTGAATGTAAATATTACAGTATCAAGTGGTGGGTTTGAGGAGAAGGTGAGAGTCTTGCAAACCTGCTTTGGCAGCTGCAGAAATAACACTTAGGCAAACAGATGGTCTCTGCAATGAGGGAAGTCTTTAAAAGATTCACAAATTAATGAGCTCTGCCAGGTTTTTAGTGGTTCCTACCAAAATTCCTATAAATCAGCCTAACTGGGCAGGGAGGTGGAAATGAGGGGAATCAATAACTTCCCTAGACAGCTTGTATATCCAAGGTTAGCTGACAAAGGCTTCAGAGCTGGAAAATCCCAAGAGGAGTTACAGAGGTGCAGCATCATCCTTCTGGAAGGCAAAAGCCACAGCGTTCATCATGTACTATCAGAGCTCTGGGGACTAATTGCAGCCATCCATGATCAAGGATATCAGTTTGGTGATAAAGGAAGGTGAGGTGTCAGGCACTCTGAGTTATTGGCTCATCCTGGGAACACTGAAATATGTTTTGAGGGAGTGAAAGCCTCCTCCTTCCACCGCAGGACAGAGAGAGACCACACCTCCACACTTTATTAAAACCAGGCCCAGATAGCACGTTACTAATGCTGAGGATTTACACCAGCCAAACACGGCCCTACCTTCAAATAAATGGCAACTCCTTTGTGTTGTCATCTCCAAGACTTTCTCCCCACTCACTGCTATGTCAAGCATAGCAAGATGCTTTCACATGCTGAAACTATGTCATTGAAACTGTCACCAGCCAAGGTTAGCCGCAACAGGTAACCAGAAGATCGGGGTTGCATCCCAAACTTGGAACAGGGGCAAACTGTGCTTTTGGGACCAACCAGAGCACCGGAGAGATCTGATCATTCTCCAGCTGATCATCTGTCCAGCTGATCTTCTCTGCCAAAGCAACTGCTGCTTCCACAACACTGAGCGAAGGCCTGCCATGCTAGGAGAAAGAATTAATTAAGGAGTTGCTAATGCAATCAGAGTTGTAAAGCAGGGGAAATTATTTGTTAGGGTATCTGCGAAGTTTGTAGTGTGGTGCACTTTACAGCCTGCTTTCATTTGCTTCTTTGCAAATGTCGGTCACTGGTGTTTGAGAGTGGGAATGATCTGGGAGGAGTTTTCATTCTTAGTCACTTGGAGCCGCCCCTGTCTTACAATAAACACAGCCACAATTAACGGAAGCGGTGACCTTGTTGGCAATGTCTGCAAAGAGCACAAGACTCCTTGGGAATAGTGAACAAAGCAGATTATTAACACATAAGTGACTTCTGTAAGTCATGTTGTGGGAGAGGCGTGTTGCTGGAGCAAAAGGAAAGCTGGCTTGTGACAGCTTTAACAGCATCTAGCATAGTATTTCCAAGCGGTTTTCACTAAAACAGGATTGGGTTTGGTTGAGGTTCTCCTATACTGATATTTTTCACTACATGCACCTCTAGCTGCCTCAAAGAGAGATTCAAGACTGCCTTGTTGTGGTCAGACGTTCAGGTCCAGGGAGAGAAAACCTGGGCTAAGAGGCACAGCAGGGACTGCAGCACCTCGGCGCTGAGCCAGGCAGTGCAGGGCGACAGCCACTCAGATACCCGGAGGGGATCAAAGTCCCCTCCTGCCAGCACAGGGAGGAGAAAACCCTGGAAAGAGATGCGGTGACTTTCCTAGGGTCATCCTGTGGGCCATGGCATGGCAGCAGGGGAGCCTGGTCCCTGCTCCGCAGTGGGCAAGGGGTGAACAGGATTCACTAAATCAGGCTGTCAAATTGGAGTGCTGCTTGCGAACAGGAAAGCCTCAATAAAGTTGATTTGCTTATTGCTATCCAAAAAAGGGAAGACAAAAAAAAAGGGCTGTGTTTCCATTCAGTGCTCATGAAAAACTTGAGAATCTTTTTCTTTTTGTTAAAAGTCTCCATGAATGGAGAAATGTTTTTGCATGGCAGGCTGATGGTGCGCTGGCACTGGTACCTTGGCTAGAAGCAGCCGTTGTAGAACTGCTGGAGAAGGATGTGACATGACCCAAACAAATCTCCGGGCTCGGTGTACTGATGTGATGCAGCCGGTCCCACAGACCCTTCTGTACACCCACGGGCCTGGCTGCTGCTGGCTGCACTGCCACAGAGCTGTGGCAGCTTTGTGACTGGTTTGGTACCCACCCAGCTGGGGCTGCTTGCTGGCATGCTGCAGTCACTTCTGCACCTGGAAGATCTTGCAGCCATTCTCAAAATGCTCAAGGGTCCGGCACTATGTGAGCAGATGTCCTAGCCTGCCCTCAGAGCAGGAGGTGTTCAGGAACCACAGATCAGACGTTTTATACTTTCAGATTGTAGGGACAAGCCTGCTTGCAATGAAGCTGCTTCTTCTGTCTCACTCTCTAGTCCTCACCTGGGGCTAATCTGGGGACTGCATTTCTCCCACTGCCATTTCTACAGGCAGGCATCGTACCCCTACTGAAGAGCATCAGCAAGGGGGATCCCAGCATTCCCCAAAGCAGTTAAACAACCCCAAGAGCTCCCATCTCAGGGCAGAGCAAGGGTTGTTGCTGCCTCCCACAGTTCTCAGTGATGCCTTGTTCACACTGTGCCTTTACTGACCTTCAGCACAAACCCCAGTCACTATTCCTGCTCTGTCCCCGACCCATTCCTCACCTGCCACTCTGTTAACCCACAGTAATGACATGAATTAGTAGCAGCAGGTGAACACTTGCCTCTGACAGCCTGGGATACCGCTAACAAACAGGGCCTGCACATAAAATCATCGTTACATGGTGCAGAGCAGTCACATGTTGTAAGTACCGTCCTCGGGCCATCGCTGCAGCAGCTAGTGTGGAGTAATGTGGGGTCCTGGCATTCTTAAAGTACAGTATCAGTGTAGAGTTAGTTATACTGTACCACAAAATTATATTTAAAAGTTACAAAACCTTACTAATGATGAGATTTTAAACTTGTGTGGAATAGACGAGAGAAGCCCAAAAGCTGCAGAGTTGTAAATTAAAACACCATTGATACTTTATTTTTTCTTTTAATTTAGAAAGCAGCAGAAGCCTGAGAGAAATCTGTCTTACAGCACAGCCTGCATCTAAGGAAATTCTGTGTATGGTCAAATGTCAAGTTGTTTCTTTTGTGAAGGGCAGTGCGACAATTCTATTTCCATTTGGAGAGGGCTTTTCCTTCCAGATGAGGGGTTTTTTTTTCAGCAAGGAAAGGGAAAGGAGAGAAACCAAAGTACTTTTGTTTCAGCACACGTATTCAGAAACCCGGCTGCTCATTTTTAAAAGGTTACAGCTCCCTTCCCCACTTGTCCCTGTGGACACAGCCCAGGCAGCCACACCTTCACTATTGGTTCTCCCTTCCTAAGGTCTCCCTTCATCTTCTGGGAGGCTCCTTTGATTAAAGTGAGCCCTTGGAAAAGCACATGCTGCTGGCACCGAAGTTACTGCAGCTCCCGTCCACCTAGCTACAGGCAGAATTTGGCCCGGTGCTTTCTTGCCAATTTAATGTTCCTTTTCATCACAGTTTCCTCAAGAAAATTTGCAGATCCCCTTCCGCAATAAATCCTCAAGCCACTGGCCAGTCCCAAGCAATGACAAGGTTTGAAGATCACTGAAGTTCCTGCAGTCTCTAGAAGACATCTGGGGCTGTTAAAGGGGAGAGATCGGATCGGTTTAAAGCTGCCCGACTGGTGGGGCTGGCGCTGTGAACCACAGCGTGTGTGTGGCCAGGCCATGGCCCAGCAGCTGGCTCACGCGTGCCACCGCCATCCCTGCCAGCGGCACAAGCTGGGTTATGGGCACACAGGAGGAAGGTGGGGATCTGAAAGGGGAGGCTGGTGTGTTGGGCAGTACTGCAGTGGGGCTGACAGAGAGGCAGTGGGAGACCGCCATGATCTGGTGGGGATGCTTGTTGACAACACGTTGGGGGGCAGTGGTTGTCACCACAGCTAGCAAAATAGGGACAATGAAAAAATTCATAGCAAGCCAGCATTGCTTGGGGTGGTGCAGGGATGTGAGGCTATTCCCATCCTGGCACGCAGCCTGTCCAGGGCCCACAGACCCACCAGCTCCCTGCACCCAGCTGTGCTGTGCTTGACCTCAAACCCATCCCCATAGGACTCTGCCCTTTCAGGAGGAAGCTGCAAACAAGCACCTTTGTTTCTGGAAGTCACCTTCATCACCTTCATCTTCCTCTCTGACCTTCCTGCCTCTACTGCCCACTCCCCCTAATCCCTCAGAGGTGGGACTCACAGCTCTTCCAGCTGCAAGTCTTCCTCCCTGGCCATTTCACTGCTCTGCCAGGTCACCACCAATCTCAGTGGAGAGCCCCCAGCTCCCCGCTCTCCTTTCCATTTCCCCCCGCTCGCTGCTATTTATTGCTCGGCAGTATTCAGGGGAGGAATGCAGCCTGTCCCAGGGAAAGGGCTACTGCTACCAGGACTTGGCAGGCTAAGTTTAGTTCCTGGCTCAGCCTGGGATTGCCTCTGTGACACTAATCAAAGATTGAATTTCTCTCTGCCTCAGTTTCCCTCTGTAGATAGCAAAGTTCCCCTTGTAATCTGCCTGGGGTAGGGGCAGGTTTATACTGCTTCTTTACACCGTGCCTATCACTGGAGCTCCTGCCCTGGCCAAGATCTTGGTGTACTTCTATAATTAGTACATTTGTGTTATGTTTTCATTAAAGGTCTTGTTATGCTTTTGATATAAAATGCAAAAATAATAACTAGAGCTGAATTGTAATTCTTCACATTACACTCTTTCATTCTGTATGGGGTTCCACTTAAATTGTAATTCCCTAACAAATAAAATGACTCTGGGATTGCTCTCACAAATCTAGATACTGATGTGTGAGCTGATGCAGCCACAGACAGCGTGTCAGTCGAGCCCATCCCAGGAAGGTTCCCCAGGAAGAAGTCAGCCTTTGGAGATGTAACCAGAGCCACTGTCTGTGTTTTGGGAATGAAATTACATGAGTTTCTGAGCAAGAGGAAGAGAAAACCTGCCATGCAGCCTGGGCTTGCTGCTGTCTCTTTAAAAAAATCACTTGAACAACACATTAAAAAGCAAAGCTCTTCTATCACATACATATTTCATCTGCACCTTGGAACTGTAATTAATGGCTCAGGAGGCTTCATTTGACAAGCTGTCCTCAGGGCAGACTTTTACTTCTATCTACATCAACAGTGCTCGCTGCTCCCGTTTCCCTTGGCAAAACTCCTCAGCTTTGCCCCGCTCCTCTGCAGAGATGTGAGCAGATGTGGGGCTAATCCCTGTTTCTCTCTCCATTGATGAATACTTCCCTTAGATACAATAGGACTAAAGAGAATAATTTTTCAAAGATGGAAGAAGATGCACTGGGACACACACAGCAGGAGGTGAAGAGAAAACTCCTGTTTGTAAAGCCTGCCTGCTGAGTGAAATAACCAATGCTAATTCAAACTGAATACGATCGAAATTAAACACCATGGGCCAAATTAGTCCCTGGTGCAGCACCAGTAACCCAAAGGCAGATGATCTGATTTCACTGAACTTACGCCAGGAGTGAACTTGACCCACAGCGTTACGTGGCACCTAACAGTACGGCCAGGAAACCTGGAATACATCACACACATCCAAACATGGGTGTTCTGGTTGTGGCTGGTGCTCTAACATATGTGGCTAGCTGTTAGCTCTTGAGCTCTTGTTCCCCCCCGATAAATACTTCTGGTGGTCATTTACCTCCATCCTTTTCATAATGATGGTGGTCATTTGCCTCCATCTTTCTGAAAAGGTTGCAGAGCCTCTCTGAAAATACAAGGAACAGCAAAGCAACTGGGTTTATGCACCTACTAAATATTCAGTGAGCTGTATTTTTTCTAACCAATTGAAACAGAAAAAAAAAAGGAAAAGAGAAATGGTAACGGGTAACCTTTATACAAGATCTGCCTGACGTAACACATGCTTGTACAATGTGTACTGAATCCATCACAAAGCAAATCAGCGTGCAGCAGGATGGAGATGCACACGCATTAACTCCAGGAGGAACTGAGGTGGTATGAACCATAGGATCCCAAAGGCTTTCAGACATCACGCTACGGATCTTAGGCCATGAGCAGGAAGGAATTTGGGTTTCACTCCTTCCTTGGGCTTTGCAGTGTGTAAAAGCTGAGCCTACTGAGCCCACTTTCTCTATTCGAGGGGAGACCACAGTGTTACCCAGCAGCCCTCACAGAGACACATGCCATCTCTGCAGGGACTATCTCCAGGCTCAGCGCAGACTGTTTGCGGGGACCTTGCTGCTGCTCATCCAGGGGCCAAGCAGCTGTGGAGCACCAGCTTTAGCGGCACTGAAGTTGGTGGGAGGTTTGCCATCAGCTTGCAGGGTACCAGGCCAATACCCAACAGTGTGTAATACTTACAGCTTGGTTAGAGACCTTGCACATTTCTCTAAGCATTTTTAATACCCAAAAGTAGAATTTTGTGTTTGGTGTTCTGGCTCTAAGGTTTACCCTGCTGATAATCTGCATCTGCTCTATATTGAATTATTCATCTGCAGTTTGGCAATGATGAACTCTGCCAGCTCTCCTTATCAGTGATCCAGATATATAAAGTCTCAGAGACAGGATGGTTCTACAAACTCAAGCTATTGGATAGGGTTCTATAGAACCACAGCCAAAACTTGGCTTTTTGTCTGTATCTGCTACTAGAATGCATCTGGGTTACATTTGGCTTTTGGATCTTCCAAACAAGGGTTTCACTCTTTTGGGTAATCTATCTACAACTCGTTATCCACTACCTATATCTCTCTTGCTGCAAAATACTGCTTTGTGCTTATATCTAGAGCCCTAGAAATAGGCTTTTTATGAGTACCATCACTTAATTTATCAGTGTTAGATGTTGCCAGATTGGCAATACACAAGAATAGAGGAAGCTATCAAACCTTGAAATTCTGAGACTCATGTAAATACTTGCTGTTTCCAAAATGACTTCCAAAACATGGGCACTTATACAAGTCTATGGTGAGGTGGCACAGGTTATTAAATCAGTGATGAAGGATACATAAAGGCCAACACACCAATTTTGGACATGGAAGTCTTAGAGGACAGAGAAGCAAGACAACAGAAAGGAAGAAAACATTTCAAGATAGAAAAAGCCCATTGGGCTTGGTACCCAAAAGCTGCAAGAACGAACAGAGTTGTCATTCTCCTGGTTGACCACCTCGTGCTGGCAAGAAAGGAAGATGTAGGAAAATATTGTACTGGAGGCAGTTGTAAGCTATAAATATTTTCTTAAGAATTCAAAGCCTCACATTTTTATAGATAAGTGACTGCTGGATCTGGCCAACCCAGGGGTGGTGGCCTTGCAGCTGGAGAGGCAAGGAGGTCCTTTGCATGGTGAACAGAGGGAAAGGGGCCCCTTGGACTGACTGTTGGCCTCGAGAGAGAATTGGCACTACCATCACCTCCCCAGGGTTGGCACTGTTGAGTGATTTAGGCACTTTTGTCTCTGCACAGACCAGAGGTGCTCGTACCCTGAAGCATGTTGCACACTGCAGGTCTGGAGGGAGCTGGAAAGGGCACTCAGCCAAACCAAGTTCTTTTGCCTAGACTGGCCCTTAAGAAGGTGAGTTGTCATTTGGCAACCCTGCATCAGGATCTGAGCATCTCTGTGAGTTCAGTGTCACTTGTAAAGTCACCAATGCCTTGGGAGGATGAAGTGGGAGAGGGAGGGCCAGGACCCACCTTTCTGGTGGCAGTGTGGCCCAACATGACCTTCTGGAGCAGGTTCACTGTTCAACCCACACCACTGCAGCACAGGCTGCTGAAATGTGAGGACAACAGCTGGATCTGCTCATCTGGTGGGTGCCAGTGATGGTGCCTGTGGATCTGGTGACAGGGCTCAGTTCTCTCCATGTGAGCACAGGCAGGTTTCTCTATGCTCTCATCCTCTCACCATCTTCTTGCTGCCTTTACCTGCAGCATACACCACCACACACTCAGGCTCAGTCCCACTCTCACAGCAATGCCAGTGTGATTAAAGATAATGAGCTGCTGATTAGCACTGGAGAACACAACTGAAAACATTTCATTTCAATTGCCTTTCTTGTTGAGTTAATTAAAATAAAACACAAAGCTTCTCAGCTGTATTGCCATGCCTGCCTGGCTCAGAGCACTTCGACTGAACAGGTTTGCAATTAATACTTGTGTTGACTTCCACCTATCATTAGCATAACAAAAGAGACTAATAGCACCTTTCAGATGATTCCCAGTGATGTAGCTGCTGTTTGGACTTTATCTGACTGGCTGCTGGGATGCTTGGGCTGTGGGGAAGGCGTGATGCCGTCCTTCCACAAGCAGAAGACTTCCTGAAGAGGCAGCGCTAAGGGGAAATATCCGCAGCGGTATTTATATTGAGGTTTATACAGCACTTTAATGTCAACTGCTTAATGAGGCCGTTTGGGAGGTCTGCAAAAACTTGGGCTGTAACATCAGGGAGAGTGTTTTTGATGCCAGGCTGATGGTTCGGAAAGCTTTGGGCCATGTTTTAGTCCGAGAGCAGCACTGCGATCGGTAAGGGCATGAAAGCAGAAATAAATATCCGTATTTTTTAGACGACCCGTTTTTCTACCAACGCTCCGAGTTTATAAACCGCCTGTAAACCTTAGGGACATGTGTGAGTGCCCTCTCCTGGAAGATGATGGAGTTGCCAGTGCGTGCTTCCAACCGGCTGCACGTCAGACCGACGGAAATCACAGGGTTTTGCTATGACAGAGTTACATCACGCAGACCATACATACGTAAACCACATGTATAATCTATATGATATGTATGTTGCACACACATATAGTATGTGCTATGTGCATGACATAAAAAGGCAGATATAACTGAGTTTTCTGCGGTTCTAAGTGGATGGTTATAATTGATTTACCTCTTCTTCATGCAGTAGTTCTCCTGCTCCTTTTTTTTTTGCTACTGATATTATCATCTTATTAGATTTACCAAAAAGCATTTTAGCTGCTACTGCAGATACACCCATCTACAAATTACATTCGCTCTCTCACCTATACATCAGTTACAGCAATAACTGCACTGAGTTTAAAGGATAGCTTCCTCATGCTGTTTCAAATTGCTGCCTATTTTTAGCAGTTTCCTCACAAAGCATATGTAGAATTTGGCTGTAAAGAATTAAGTAGTTAATACAAGGAGGTTTAGCCAATCACAATTTTAACACTTTTATAAACATAAATTGAGAAAATAATTTTAACTTCTCTCTAAATTCACTTTTAAGCAGCTCCTTATGGCCAGGCAGTAAGAGATCACCAGGAACAGCAAAATAATAGTGTTACTGCAGAGCATGTTGTGTGGATGTGAGCTTTTCTTCTGAGCAACTCAGAAAGGTCCCATCTGACAACTCCTATTTACCGAGGCGGGCTCCGCACACAACCCACAGCACAAAGCTCCATCCCCCCTGAGGCGACTGCCTGGGCTGCACGACCCTTGCCCAGCGAGACCCTGTGGGGGCTGGGCAGCTGGGGTGGGCTGGCTGCAGGCTCAGCCTCCTGCTTGCTGCTGTGACTGGGCTGTGCATTACAGCACCAAGGAACAGAACAGCTGCCAGCTTTACAACAGGCCTGGTGTTGCGGGATGGAGGGGTGAGGTAAAACCTGGGGTGTAGCACCTTGCAGCAGCACAGCCCACCCACGGCCACAGAGCAGAAAGGTTGGGTTTATGGCTCAGATCAAAATGGCTGGCCTAGTTTTGACTGCCCTATGAAAATGTCTGCCGTCACTAATTAGTCTCCAGTGTGGGAAAGAGGATGTGTCGTTAATCATTTAGGATGCTTATTAGGTTAGGCCCGTATTCAATATTACATTTGCTGAGGTCTTTATGCGCCTGAAAGTGTCTTGCAACATCTCCTGCAAACAGGTTGGCGTCTCTCAGTAGCACTGGGGGAAGTAATAAAACTAATCAAATTCATTATCCCTCCTTTATGTTGGTATTACTCCATTAATTTTAACAGCCTCCCTTGACACATGCAGGTATAAAGACATTCCAGGCACCTGCTGTGCTATTTTTGGAAGCTGACTTAAATCCATAAAGGTCAGAAAAGCATCTGTGGGTTTATTTAAGCATTCCTCTTTTTTTAACCTTCCAAAATTACTTTACAGTAATGCATTTTAAGGCATTTTCCTGAAGGAAGAACCCAATGCAGATAGATTTGCTTTAAGAGAAAATAACAGAGTTTAAAATTCATACTAGAGAGCACTGAATTCAATGAGAAGTAGAAGCCTGGCTGTCTCTTAGGTTTATGTATGGTTTTAAAACATTGGCTTTGATACTACAGGGATTACCACAAGGACAAATTCCCCAGAAGAAGAAGGGATGAGCTGCAATCATTCATTCCCTGTTAATAGAGGCTGGGATGCTGCAACCCATGGGATGGGAGAGCAGAGAGCAGATGCAGCCCTTGCCCTGCTTCCACCCACACCATGGCTGTGCTGGGAAAGCCCCTTAGTGTCTTCTGATGGTATGAACATGGGTGAGTTGGTAAGGGGCCAGCCACCATGGTCATGCTCCAAAAGCATGGTACATGAGTTACATCGGACTTCTATTTCAGTCCTCCTCACAGGAAAAACAAAAAAACCAAAACAAACCAAAATAAACAAACAACAACAAAAAACCAACAACCAACAAAAAAAAAAAAACCCAACAAAATCAAAATCACCCAACACAAAACAAAAAAATCCTCTCAACTCTGTGGAAATGTTGCAAGTAGAGTATTTTAAGCAAAGGAGCCTGTGTAACAGTGTCAGCTTGTGGGGTCACATCAGGGACAGTTGGTCAAGGTAACAAGGCAATGATTGCTGGTCACCCATGCTGATGAACAAGTTTTCCCTCTGCAGGACCCAAAAGACTGAAAACCATCCCATGCTCTACGAAACTGGTGGAAAAGCTAGTGCTGAGTGATAAACACACTGACTCATTCAAGTCTCTTGCCAAATCAGGCACTCAGTCACATGATCTGACTTGGCTGGCCCTGCGTGGAGCCAGGAGTTGGACTGGGTGATACTTATGGGCCCCTTCCAGCTCAGGATATTCTATGATTCTGTGAATGTTTCATGCAGATGGTCATAAAAAATCCAGCATTCTGCTGTAGGTGTGAGGAGCTGCTCTGCAAAGAGACCATAGAGTGAGGTGGAAATGGGACAGTCATCCCTCATGGGCAATATCACTGGAATCAGCAGGGAGAACACTGAACAACAGGTAGAAATGCACAGCAAGAGCAAAATGGGAGAGCTGACAGATGTAAGCTCCATTAGCTCATTAAGGGTGGAGATGTTGGCCTGCTGGGAAATTATTGTCCACTTTATGTCTTGATATTGGAAAGAAATTAACTAAAAGAACCAAGGCAGTTTTAGCACTTGAGCTACTTAATTATGCCTTTTAAAGTTGTCTTTGAAGCCACAGAGTGAAGGATGAATGAAACACTCTCTGAAGGTCCTTATTAGTCATTCCCTCTCTGATGGCAATAATAATTACATCGTCCTACATTGGAAGGAGTGTTCCTAGCGAATTCCCATACTTCTTGATAACATTTCCAGCAGGGCAGGCTGAGATAATGATGTGGGTAATTAGAGCTCTGGCTGCAGGGTACAAAAGCCACAGAGGTCAGCCTTGAATGTTCCTCCTGGACAGAGCATCCTAATCTCATCTCCAGAGGCTTAGGCCAGATGTGAAACTCTGGGATTGAGGAAAATCCAGCCAAGTGATTTGACTCCTGTTCCTCCGTGCGTGGACTCGACGAGAATATCTTTACTTCTTGTTGGCTGCAGGTAGATGAGACCTTTTTAACCACTGGAAAACATCATTATCATCCTTCAGCCTGTCCTCCTGTGAAACATGCTGCATGACCTACAACTCCAGCTGATAATGCCGAATATCCTGACTCCAGTAAACCTTGAAACCAATCCACTAATGGCCCATGGCAAAAAAGACCCACAGAAAGGCAATGGTGTCTCAGCAGCACTTTTGTGCCACTGATGTTGCATCTGGCATTTGGCAAGGCGAAACTGTGCAGAAATCGCATCCCGCAAGCACCTGCACATGTGGCAGCAGCAGCTCTGGCAAGGCAGCACACAGGCGGTGGTAGATTGCAGCAGGACTTTCCCTGGCAGCACCTGGTGTGGGCATGAATAATGAAGGGACTCATTAATCATTTACAGAACTGCTGTTCCCGTGGATTCGTCGGTATTAGAGACTCACGCTGTAGTCTTTCTCTTTTGATCCCACTGAGCCCTTGATTTTTGTGCTCGGCAAGGTCACACTGTCCTGAGGATGGAGAAAGTCTCATCAGGGAGGGGAGGTGGTTTTGCAGCCCACAGCTCGGCTGCTTTGGCATCCCTGCCTTAGCTCACAAATCACAGCATTGCTTTGGCTGGCTGTGAACCCAAAGGGATGTGCACTCTTCAAATCACAGAATGACATGTGAAAGGAAGGAAAAATAAGTAAACTCATGTTTAAAAATGTAACCATCCCTTCATCCATCACCTCTCAGTGCTCCATCCCTTCGACATTATCCCTCTCTACTGCGCTCCCAGCACCTCTCCTTGCCTCCCTCCACCCCCAGTGCAGCATGGGACTGCCCAGCATCCCCCGGCTCCGCCTCAGCCCTCCGTGCGGCCCTGGGGCCCGGTGCTCCCCTGTCCGCTGCGTTCAGAGCCTCTGGGCCCGCGCCGCGCTCCGCCGGCAGCAGGCCGGGCCCCGGGCCGGGAGCGCTGCCTGCACCGGCCCGGCCCGGCCACAGGAGGGGAACGCTGCAGCACGCAGCAGCCAGTCATCCCGGTTACTCCCCTCGGGAAGCGGACGCGCGGTACCCACAAGCCCTTCGCCGCGCCGAGGGCACGGCAGGAGGCTGCGGCTGCGCCCCCCCGGCCCCGGAACCGCCCCCGGGCAGGGCGCTGCGGGGCAGGAGTGGGTGCTCGGGGCCGCCCCGCTTCGGAGGGCACCCACCGACCCGAGCCGGCCGGGTGCGCACCCCCAAGTCCCTAGTGGCACACAGGTACAGTTCCTCATAGCCCAATCACGAGGAATGCAGGCAACCTGCCTGTTACCGCGAGCAAGAGAAGTGTGCGTAATCAGACCAGCGCTGTATGTCATACATAGCGTGAGGCTATTAGCCAGTTAAATGTTTCAGGTGCCCAAACATGCTGCAAAGTCAGTCTCGGCGTCTGGATTGCGCTGTGTTAGTGATAACGCCTGCAGGACTGGGTCAGGGAAAATGCACTGTGATTTCATGCTCCTGGAGCATTTAACCAACTAAGACTCTTCTCTGTAGTATCTTTATTTTAAAAAAAACCAAAAAACCCAAACCTCATTAATGTAAATAAAGATGTTTGTCCTTTTTTTGGTAGGTATTTCTAGATGTGTGGTTTCCACCTGCAGTTTTCCATCCATAGCTCAAGCACAGGCATAGTGTGTCTGCTCCCACTACTTGCCTGCTTTCAGTAGCCTCAACAAAGGTTGGGAACCAGTGCTTCAAGGCAAATATTGGGCTGGATCCGAAGCTTGCTGAAGTCAACAGGACTCCCACTGGGGTTTTTAGTCAGGCCTATCAATAATTCCCTAATGAAGTTAGCCATTTATCTTTATTAGATGGACTTGTCAATGGATTTGATTTAATCTAGAAGACTTCTCCTCCATGACAGATTTTCAGACCCTCGTGCGTTCCTGCCTCTGCAAGGAGCCCAACCTGCCCTGTGCCAAGCGTGCTCCGCTTCCCAAGGAGCTAATCAGACAGCCCATCTCCTCTCAATCAATAAACATTTATTCTAACTGAAACCAACATCGACTGGAATCCCACCAGGAATGTGAAATGCTCTATAAATAATGTGCATGAGCCGGAGCCTGAGAGCAGGCAGTGGCAGGACTGTCAATGGGAGCGTTAATAGGGGGGGACATGCCACCCAGCACTCTGTCACTCTACCAATGCCCTATTTACAGCTCTCACCAGGGAGCTCCCTGTCTCGCTTTGATGATGAATTAATTTCCTCTGATGGATCAACCTCCCAGTCCCCCCATTGCAACACCTTGCAGAATGCATCGCCTAACGAGAATCACTCATTAACATATAAATCATGATGTATTTCTTTTTGGCACTCCAGGCAAAACAATGGGCTGAGCGCTCCCCCCTCATCTAACTTTTCCCTGGAGGGAGAACTTTCATTGATTGCTAAATGGAAAGTGGAAAGAGCAAAATCATTTAATTGTATGACTCCTCTGATGTGCTACTGCTTAGGCTTTAAGTAAGCATATGACTTCTCCAGTGTGTGCACTGTCTTCCTACCTTTTTGCAGGATAAGGTATGATACTTCTCTACCATAACCAGTCACAATAGAACATCCCCAGTGTTAGTTTGCCAACAATATTGGGGTCTTCTGAACACCTCTCCTGCAATGGTGATAAAGGCTAAAGTAACAGGTAAAGGAGCAAGACCGGTCACATCCGTCCAGTCTTTTGTAGGTGGATCTGTTTTCTCCATGCCACCAGTGATATACCCAAGCTGTGTGGATACAAGGTAGCTCCAAGTCAGAGGCTGAGCAGCCACCACTAGTTAATAAACCCTTTTCATAGTCAGCATGGGAAACACCAGCAAAAATACTTTCAGGCATTTATTGGTTTGTATCTGGCTCTGCTACAAACACAGTGGGTGATCGTAGGTGGCTGCCTCAGTTTTTCTGCCTTGATAGACAAGTCAGGGTCACATGAACTGGTAAATGTTCAGTTCTTAGTATTTAACTCACTGTAGCAATTAAATAAAGTGCTCCATACCCCAACACCCCACTCTCCCCTTTTCTCCTTCATTGGACCATATGGCAACTCATTTCCAATTCCAGATTTTCATATGGGTATGTCATAGGCTGACAGCAATGTGGCAGCTGTATCTGCTAAACCTGACTTGAAAGTAAGGATAGGAAGCACCACTTTGTCCACTGAATCAGGTGAGGCTTATCTTGGGAAAGATGCACATTGTAGCTCCACCTCAGGCTCTAATAAGGTGGCAAGGCATCAGGTCATGCTGGTGCTGCCCTCAGCAGCAGAAGGAAGGAGGGGTTAGGCACTGGGACCCTGCAGAGCAGCCCCCTTGGAGCATCCTCTTCCTTCTCTGGAGCTGTACCAGACAGATGGCATGCAGGACCTGGCAAGCCCAACATCAGCATAGCTTCAGTACCTGAAGAAGTAATGAGCACTGTGAGTTAGTTCACTTTGGTGAATGGCAAGGGAATCTGTTGACCAAACAGACTCAACCCATCCTGTGTGCTCTTCCAACTTCCACACCAGTGACATAGCCCATGTATTCTGTCCTTCCCAGTGCTCACAGGGAAGCCTCTCTTGCTGCCTCTCCCATACCCCAGCACATCTGGTTGATGAATCAAACTTCCATATGGTGCATTTGGCATGAGGAGCCTGTCTGGAGAGCACAGCAGATGGTCTTTAAGGAACAAGATGTGGTTGCTTCCCACAATACCTCATCCCAGACAGTGCAGCAGAACATCTTTGAGTGTCCATGTTCCATCTATTTTTACTGGAGTCTCCATGGTTTGTTTCAGGGAAACTGCAGAGAGGGACCTCACATACCTGAAATATTCACCTAGCCCAGCACCTTAGGTCAAGATGAGAAGCTTTTCCAAGAGTCTGGCCACCTTGGGGCAGATCTAGGACAACAATTTCCACCACATCCTTCTAGTCAGCAATACGCCATCCCCTGAGCTCGGGCAAATCCGCATCTCCCCTAAGCATCACCAGTGCTGCCTCATCCCTGTTTCTCCTGCCTCCTCCCATCCCAATTCCCACTCCGCAGTGGCTCTTCCTCTACAGGCTTCCTCCCAGGCCACTCTGCCTGTGCTCCTCAGGTTGAGGATAGATGCAGTTTAATCAGCCACCTTTATCAGGTTCTAATATAACACTAAAATCCATTAAGAATTTATTTGTTGCCAGTTTTAGCAGGAATGATAACAACATTTTTGCCTTTTTCCTGACCTACCTGCTGCCAGCACCAGGCAGCACATTACCCTGCTTGCCTTTGAACTACACTCGGAACGCAGCCTCTGAAGTGAAGCATGCACCAACCAGCTAACCCACCCTCCGACCTTCTGTTTACCGTCTCTTTGACACATTACCCAGGATTTAAAGCAGCAATACACTTTTTTTTTTCTTGTTTTGTGTTTACATTAGCGAGATTGGTATCTCTTTAATTAAACCAGCTTAAAATCAGTTCGTTACAGGCAGTATTTTCCCTGTGTAGACAACAGCAGAGCACAGAGCCAGCATAGCTCCATCCATCTCCGCCACAGCGGGGCTGAGCCAAGCAGGCAAGGAGGGCACCCCACAGGGATGCGGCTGGGGGTGATCGCCTCTGCCAGCTGTGCCAGAAGGAGAGTTTGGAAATTTCAGCAAGTCTTCTTGGAAAGTTGTCCTAAAAGGTGTCCTCTGTTAATAGGAAGGATACATTAAAATTTTTCATTGCCACTGAACGCAAAACTGGTGCCATTACTGCAAGGTGGGGTGTAAAACAGTAAGAGTATTTGCTGAGGCACACACAGCAAGGTCTTCCTAAACCTGTGCTTTTTTGCCATACTTGCATCACCAACACCCATTTCTCTCACTTGCATGGAGCACTTTTTTCAGTTTTACAGCTTTCTTGAGGTGCTCTTCCCTTACCAGCCAGGTCTTAGCTGGTTCACCAGCATTAGTCTACAGCTGCCCTTGCACCACTTGGTGATCTAATCCTCCTTTTTTGGGTTGTGGCTTGTTTGGGTTTTTTTTCTTTTTATTTTTCAGAAAATACTAGAAGGACCTGGAGCTCTGCCTGTTTAAAGTTCTGTGTATTTCCTTCATATTTTAGCTGTGGGCTTGAGTCATGGCTGCAGATTCTCTCCTATTGACTCAGATGAAGGGAAGAATTCATCTCTGGTAGAGAATGATTTACACCCATCATGCATTTATCCCTCTAAACTGTCACACAGACACAAATTGTAAATGCCTTGTGAGGAAACTAAACCTGCTGTGAGCGACTTTGAACATGCCAGTTCTCTAGGGAGCCTTACCCGCCCTCTGCTGTGGGACCAGCTTTTGGAAGAAGCCTCATGGTGACAAAGCTGCCCACCAGCCGCCACCAGCAGAGGTGACCAAGGGGTGGAAAAAGTCCAAATGAGGCCTGTAATCAGAGACACTGGCTGCCTGGCTCTTTCTATCAAGCACAAGGACTGTGGAGAACTGTTGTGGTTTAACCCCAGCCAGTAACTGAGCACCATGCAGCAGCTCCTGCATGCAAGGGGATGGGGAGGAAAATGGGAAAAAACCTCCTGGGCTGAGATAGGGAGAGTTTAATAGGATAACAAAGGAAAAAATTGTAGCAGTAATAATAATATAAAAGCAAGTGATGCACAAATGCAATTGTTCACCACATGCAGAAGGGGAAAAAAAGCGTTTCTGAAAAGTGATCCCACCTCACAGCTACCTTCCCCAGTTATATCCAGAGCATGACATTATTAGGTATGGAATATCCCTTTGGTCAGCCTGGGCTAGCTGACCTGGCTGTGCTCTCCCAGCTCCTTGTACACCTGGCAGGGCATGGGAAGCTGGAAAGTTCTTGACGTAGTGTAGACCCTACAACTACCTAGCAACAACTGAAAACATCAGAGTGCTATCAACATTATTCTCACATTAAATCCAAACCTCAGCACTGTACCTGCTACTAGAAAGAAAATGAATTCTGTCCCGGCTGGAACGAGGATGAGAACATTAGCTCTTGCTCAGAAGAAAGCTCTTGGCAATGCATAGTAATGCAATAACTAGTGAATAAAGCATCTGAGAACACATGGGATCTCCTCCAGGGTCTCACCAAGGACAGCGTGCCTTCCCCAACAGCCATCACCTCAGCATAGCACAGCCCCTGCACAGCTGGGCAAGCTGCAGAAAAGCATCTCTGCCTTTGGTGCTGTTGTGAGAGAGCAGATTGCTGCCATCAGTGGCCAGGCTGTGAGTTAATTCAGCAAAGATGCGTGCATCCTCTTAGAGCTGGCCTTGTGCAAAATATTTAGCACTTCCTTTATCCTGGCCTTCCTTGCTGTGCTTTCAGAATACAACTTAGTGGGTCTGAGGGATCCCTTTGTGCAATATTATATCTAGTCATCTGGGGTTTTCTGAGGCTGAGAGCTATTAGTAGTAGTCACCCTAACAGTGCAAGCTGAGGTTACACAATAGTTAAGCATCCCCAACTGGGTATTTCATCTGGTGTGCTTTCCCCGTTGTTCCTGCATGCCTGCTTGCTGGCACTGATGCTTATCTGGCCATGGGCGAAGTCAGCCCAGGAAACTAAACTGTCAGAAAACTGACCTGGCAAAAAAAGAGAATTGCTTTCTGCTGGGTGAGCTCCTGTGCTGGCTCCTTCCAGGGTCAGGGAAATGGGAGTGTCCCTCAGGGTGTGGAGGAGGTAGCTTCATCTGGGGAGAGAGGGACGGTGCCAGTACTGACTGAAGTCATTTTAAAATGATGTGGCAGAGCAGGCTCTGTTGCCCTGCCGTGTGAAGGGACAGCTGGACACAAGAGTCCAGATATTGCAATGAAATGGAGAATGCCACATGTTAAAATTTGAGATCTTCCCTGAAATCCCTTGTAGAAGAGAACTTGCATGTACACTTGTGATGTTCACATTGTGTTTGCAAATAGGTTGGCTGTGGTGCCTCCTTGGTGATACTCAAAAACCATCTAGACACATTCCTTTGCAACTCGCTGTAGGTGGTTCTGTTGAGCAGGGAGGTTGGACAAAACAACCTCCAGAGGTCCCTTCCAACTTCAACCATTCTGCAATTCTGTGTTAAAAACCCATGAAGTATAGTTCAGAAGCAGCTGTAAGCACGGGAGCCTCAGGGTGGGTTAACGTGAGTCAGCCTCTGTCTGCACTAGGGACTGATGGAAAAGCGGGTTTGGTGGAGCTCCCTGGTTCTCAGCCATGTTCTCACTGTCTCCCTGGCTTCCTGACCACACTCGTGCAGCCACGGGCTCCCCATCAGGGGTCCCCCCCTGACTTAAAGCTAATGTGTTTTTCAGGTTAGTGTCTGGCTCTCTAATGCCTGTTGACCTGGCTAGCTGTGGAGCAGCCCCATTGTAGGTAATGGTGCAAGGGAAGCGGTGGGAAAAGTTTTCCAGAAACACAGGTTTGGATTTGCTTAAGTAGAGCATGAAACCATGTGGGAGATGGTGCTGTACCATGGTGCCCTGAGTCATCTGTGCTGCAGCTCTCCCCTTCCTCCTGCCCTTTCCATGTCCTCCTGTCTGTTCTCCAGCCTTTCTTTGGTATAAATGCTAACTCCTCAGCAATGTCGCCACTCCTCTGGCACTTGTCCGTCCAACTTTTTCCTACAAACCTCACATACTTATCTTCCTTTTCTTGCTTGAGAAGTTTCCTGCCATTTTAGTGGGTGCAATTGGTTTTCCGGGTAGCAGGGGCTCAAAGTACCTGGCAGAAGTACAGAGGAAGGGGCAGGGAAGGAGACTGCGAGACCCTTTGCATTGGTGAAGTGCTGCTTTGGCTTGGCAGAGCCACAGAGTCAGATACTCCTGTTTGTTCTCATTCTCTGATTTAAATATTTTAATTCTTTCCTGCACTTTGCTGATAAAAATGGAGGTTTCAAATGCAATAACTTTTTATTTTCTCCTTCCCAGCCACCAAACCAATCCATTTAACAGCTCGCTAACCCAAAAGGAACGCTATCACATGGCTTGAGTATGGATAAATAGTGAGTTGATAGCAGGGTCAAGATGCAAATCTGCAGATAACATTTGACTTCGGGGGAGCTGGGTGCAGGGAAGAGGCTCTCAGAAGTCTGAACACCCCGCTGTCCCATTCCTTGGGAGCAGCCTTGGAGGAGCAGAGACAAACCAGCAAGCTGTCAGGCAGCCCCTTCCCATCCCTGTCCTCACCTTTAAATGCAAACAAATGCAGAGAACAGAAAACAGAGAATTATTAAAATATATATGTATTCCCACCGTTCCCTGCATGTGATTAATCCTCTTTTCCTCTACCAGAGAATATATTAGTGAGAGTGGGCTTATAATACAGAGGCATCTGGCTGCGACTAGAAAGAGCAGCTTGCTGATGCATTATTAATGTGTTAGCAAAAAAACCCCAGACTTCCGTGGCCTGACTGTATATATTGGATCAGTATGAAATAGCCTTTATAGGATAATTAGCACTGATAACTGGCCCGTTTTGCTTATCTTTTGCAGTAGAATAATCTCCAGGATGAGGCTTGTTTATTTTGTCAAACAGTGAAAGAGATTATGCTTTGAAATCGCTTTTAATGACCAGCGAGTGCCCAACGCTATTCGTAAAAGAGAGACCGTGATCTGGGCAGCAGCACACATTGAGCATAATAGGGAAAATGCAGATTTCCACCTTAGCAAACCTGTAATCATAAACCGGGTCTTTGGGGATCCCCGGTTAGCCAGGAACAACAGTGGTGCTGCAGTCTCTCCAGTGAAACAGGAAATATTTGAGGGGAACAAAAGATTATAGCGGGGCTTCCTAAGGCAAGGCTTTGGCAGGGAAGAGCTGCATTTCTTTACATGGTTTATGTCTTGACAAATATGCCATAAGAAGGCTAAAACCCCAAAGCCAGTGCAGTAGGGCAGGGAGCCATGGGAGCTGCCCAGGTATGAGGCATAATAATCAAGTTTATCTTCCAGCTTTGTCTCACACCAATTTATCTCTTGGAAGATGGTTAAATCAGTAAGAAACTGGAGGAGGCCCTAATCTTGGGAAGATAGAGCTACATTCATTTGTGCGCTGCTCCTTTTCAAAGGATGAAGTGACTCTGTGAGTATCTAGCTTGTAAATCAGGGTGGCAAGGAGACAGCCTGGCTCCCCTCTCCTTAGCCTCTGACATGAAGACCTCAGCTCAGTGGAAGGGTAGAGTCACGTTTCCAGCAGAACACGACATGCACCAGCCGTATCTCTTAGCTTACAAGCTGAGTATTGGCACCAGGCTCTTTGAGTAGGATTCATTTCACATGTCTGTGCCTGAATTGGTCACCCTGGGCTGCTTTTATAATCAATAGGTGCTCTGAGGATGTAATTCATCCCGTGCAGGAGTAGATAGCTAACAGAGGTCAAATGCATTGCCCCAGAAAGAGCCTGTTTCTCTCTGTTGATTACAAAGAGAGCTGAGACTACTGTCTCTGCTGTAGCAACCCACAAAATGCTGGATGAGACCTCGCTCCTGTGGCTGGGCACAGCATCCTGTGGGACGGTGGCTTGGCACTGCTGCAGCACAGGGCCATGGCCATGTGGCCGTGGACAACTGCAGCTCCACAGCAGAGGTGCAGCTCCCCAGGACATGGTGTGATGGCATCCCAGAAAATGTCCCTCACCAAGCAGGCTCATGGGAGCACCATGGTAGGTTGCTTTGGGGCCAGGGCACACATGGTGCCTTGGGGCAGAGTGTTTCTTCAGGGAATCTACTGTATGGGTGCACAGGTAGTCAATACATATGTGTGACATCTTGAAATCCCAGCTGAAATAGGAGAACATGCACAAAATAGGATTTCTTGTCTAGGCAGCAGCAATATGCACTCTTCCAGTGCTAACTGCTACCTGGCCAGCTTAAGGAACAGCCTCCTCCGGAGATGATGAATGCACGGACATCAGTCTACCATGCAGAGCCCTGTCAGGTTGAGGCATTATGGAGCTGCTGTGCTGGCCCAAGGGATGCAGAGGTGTGCAGTGCCTCCAGCTTGGCTAGGGACAGGCGAGGGTGGTTGTGCAGACATGGACTCACTCTCAGGGCCATATGTGATATCTGTGCCACGCTCTGTTGTGGAGCTGAAAACTGGACAACTCTTGGTCTTTTAGAAAGACATGACTTCCTGGAAAGCCATGAAACAACAGCAAAACAAGTTGCCCAGAAGCCTGCCACTTTTGAAGCCCCCAGGCATGGTCTAGCCTGGCAGTGGCTCCCAGAGCCAAGCAGTTGCATCCACCGTGCTGAGCCCCGGGGACAAGGGACAGGCTTGGGAAGCATGAGCCCCACCGTAGCTGCAGAAAGCACTGAGGCAAAAACCCAGTGTGAGATTCACACCCAGTGTGTGAGACCTGATGGGTCTGTCACTTTGCAGAGCCAGGCTCCGTCTGTTGGTGAATACAGATGACAAAAGGATAGATGCTGCCAGACTGTTTGGCCTTGCTGTTGCTGCAACGACAATGACACTTGGCTCACAACCCAGCCGCTCTGGAAGAGGAGTCCCAGCTCTTTGTTCTACCTGCAGGACCAGGGCTCTACCCCAAATGCATGAGACCATCTGGGTTTCTCAGTGGTATTTCCCGTCCCAAGGGAAAGGACAAGCCCCAGAAATCCTGTTTTCACAACATGTTTAAGACAAGTTAGCACCTCTCTGGTTGGGAGAGTCCAAATATTCAGGCCACACTTCTGAAGTGTTTTGATCCACCTCTCCCGCTGCTGTGGTCCTACCTGCCTCCTTCCTCCCTCTTCAGAGCCCTCTTTTTCTCAGAGAAGGGAAGGAAAGCAGTTTGCCTTGGCAAACAGCTTGCTATGAAAATGATGAATTCAAGAGCACGTGGAGCTTGTGGTTGAAAAGAAACCGTCTGATCAGCAGAACTCTTCTCCCTCAGCTTGTAAGGGCAGATTCAGTCTCAAGGCCAAGCTGCCATGTGGCTATAGAATAGAAGCAGACCTTGTAAGAACCAATCTGACTTTCTTCAATTGTCTGTGCATCTTTAATCATGTTCACCACTTAAAAAGCAGTGGAGCTGGCAGCTGATAATTAAGCTGAGCCTGCAGCAGCATGGCCAGTGGCCAGATCACATGGCTCCTTTCATCTGCATATTTATGCATTTAAAGGAGAGGAAAACTTTCATAATATTTTAATAACTAGGTTCTTCTGAATCCATAAATCCAGTCCTCCGGGCTTAGCCTACACTCTCTTTCTGATCTTACATAAATGGAAGAGGGTGGGGTGCTTTGTTTGTTCTCCCTATTCTTTTCCTGTGCATGAACGTGCAAGGCCCATCCTCTCATGTTAGGGGTCCTCTGGAGGATGGGAGGGTCAAGCAAGGTAAAACTGCACTTCTGAGGATGAAGGTACAACTTTGATTTGGTTCCTGGCATAGGAACAATTCCCTTTTCCCAAGATAGCTCATCTCCAGACTGGCAGAACTGAAGATCCTTTGCTAAACAATGGCTCCAAACAAAGAATCCATAATATCTGTATTTCAAACAGAAGCTAGAGCACATGTTGGCTGTTGCACTTCTTAGCAAATCACCATCAGATCCAGCCCTAGGACAGGCCAAACTTCAGATGACAGGCTGAAAGATGTAGAAATGCAGCCTGGGTCTGCAGGTGCTGGAGTTCTGCCTTCATGCACACTGCCAGAGACAGCAATGGGTGGGTAACCTCCCCCTGCATGGTACCTTCAACCTCCCTGTGCAGCTCTCCATCAGCCCCTGGCCACTGTCCCAGCCACTGCCTTGCCTCCTGGTGGGGCAGTGTCAGGGGGATGTCGGCAAGGGGGATCCCATCTATGTCTCCCCTGCCTATGGGTGGCAGATCCCTTGGCAGCCTTGGAGACATCCTGCAGGGTCCTTTGCAGCCAGCCCTTGCTGACTGTCTTCCCTCTCCCTGTCAGCATCACCCAGCATGTGCACGTGGCCTTTTCCATTAGCACTGAATGACAGCCACTATCAGCAGGAAAACAGAGAAGGCGAAGATGAGAGGCTAATCCTTATGCTCCTGCGTTATCTCAGTGAGATGGAAGAAGCACTGTTAAAATACCACGTCACTGATTCCTTTTGGAGAGGAAGAACTTGGTTAAAATAAAATAAAAACTATAGAATGAAATGTGTTTCTTAAACACTATTACTCTTTTGTTTATTATTTGAAGGAAAAGTTGGCTATTCTGTGCTGGAAGCAGCTTCTATCTAAGGTTCTCTGTGGGGCAAAGAATGTCTTCCTGATTTGTAAGGGCTTTAATTGTTGTTACCTTACAGCAAGTGAATAAACAAGCCAATGGCAATGGTTAGGCAACATCCAGAGTACATCCTGAACTGGCCTTTTGCTGGGGGTTTGACACTGCTCTGGAGCACTGCTCTGAATTTAGGCTTAGAGCAACTGCTTTGTTTCAGAGGTAATGTCAAGTAACAATGGTTTTGCTAGACAAAGTGAAATAGTCAAGCCCTGAAAAATGCAAACCATGGCATTAGCTTCACTGTGAGGGACAGTGAATTGTTTCTTGTGTATTTAAAGAATCAGCAGAAACAAACAAGGGTGAGATTAATTAGAAGTAGGAAGATTAATTAGAAGTTCAGGATGAGGAACAGCAATGAACAAGACACAGCAGCGGGTTAGCTGAAATGTTACTTGGCATTTTCTGTCGGAGGTCTGAGAAAATTCCCTTTGGACCCCAGTGTCCCAAAGACACACATAAGCCACCTCTCTGGCTGCCCAATGTGATGATTAACTTGTGTCCCCAGGTTTCATTATCAAGCTTTTAATCTAAGCCTGAACTCTCTGATCCATCATCTGAAGCAGTGAGGGAATTTGCAGCAGGGTTTTTCCCAGCAGAGTAAAACAATTCACTTGCTCAAGACATTATGTGAGAGATATAACTTACAGATAGAAGAATTTGGAAATTTGGGTATTTATTTTGTAGCTTTGGGAGTGTCTCTTATTTTACTTCGATGTTGGATCTTACATTTCCAGTACAGTAAGTAGGGCAGCAGATTTCAGTCAAAAAGTCCATAAGAAACTCCCATTGATTTTGATGGGACTTGACGATAAATACTGATAAATGTAACGTAACAAAGGAATTTGCATTTTTCCTAAGCCTTGTCTAGACTTGGATTTGGAAGGGGTGATGCACCATATGAATAACACAATGTAGTTAAGACCCCGTGGTTTTAATGCACAGCTTTAACTCTGGCTGTTTGCAGGAGCCTATTACTACATTGTATTTAGCACTTGCTAATCTAGAAATCATCAATGGTGAATTAAAAGAGAAGGTACAAATTAAAGGTAGGCTAATCCTGTGGTTACACCTTTCAGATGTGGCCTCCTGCTATATGTAGGACTACTTCACCTCTGGCAGTACAGGAACAAGGGCTCCCCAGCCATACTACCACAGCAGTGTTGGCTGCATGTGTAAGGGGCTGTGGGACAGAGGTACAGAAGAATGGAGTAGGAGGCCTGGGATGGTGCATGGGGAGTTGTGGGGGTGAGTAAATGACAGGAGGGAGAGACCTGAGTGTGCAGCTGTCCGGTATAGACTTGGAAGTTGGGGGGGGATCATGGTTATGGTGGTTGGGAGTGGGTGAGGATAGGGCAGTAATGATACTGGGTGCAGCACAGGGGCATAACTTAGTGCCCAGAAAGGCCAAGCATATATTTCTTAAGAAGCCATTACCATCTTGGTCTCCTCCAAAGCTACATTGAGAAGTCTCCCCTACCAGTAAACCCAGCACTTTTGCCATCTGGGTTGGCCAGCCATGTGCTGAGGGTCCAAAAGCTGCAAAGCACAAGCTGTTTCCTGAAACTCTCACACAAAGCCAGGAGATGAATTTCAAGCAGAGGAGTTTGGCAGCCATTCCCTCTGGCTATCACCCTCCTTGGTGCACCCAGACCTGTTTGACGTAATCTGATACATTTTGCCATTAGCCAAGACCTGTCACTCAGCAAATCCACCATCCTGGATGAAGCACATGCTACAGAGGAGACAGAGGGGCTCATGGCTGCCTCTCATATGAAATTCTCTTGTTCGAATTCTCCTTCACCCCCACCACTGCTGTTGGTGGCCCTTTGGTACACTGGGATGACAGAACCAAAAAGAAGGATTGCTGCAAATGCTACAGTTAGGGGACAATAACAGAATCATGGAATCATTTAGGTTGGAAAAGACAAACAAGTCCAACCATAAACCTAACACTGACAAGCCCACCTCTAAGCCATGTCCCTAAATACCACATCCACACTCTTTTAAATACCTCCAGGGATGGAGACTCAACCACTCCCCTGGGCAGCCTGTTCCAGTGCTTGATAACAAGTTCTGTGAAGAATGTTTTCCTCATATCCAATCTAAATCTCCCCATGCCATTTCCTCTTGTCTTATTCCTTGCTACTTGGGAAAAGAGACTGACACCCACCTGGCTACAACCTCCTGTCTGGTGGTTGTAGAGAACAATAAGGTCTCCCCTCAGACTCCTTCTATCCAGGCTAAACAACCCCAGTTCTCTCAGCTGCTCTCCATCAGACTTGTGCTGTAGACCCTTCACCAGCTTTGTTGTCCTTCTTTGGACATGCTCCAGCACCTCAAAGTCATTCTTGTAGTGAGGGGCCATCACAAGCTAGGGTGATGGGCTATTCCAAGTACTAGAGTTATGCTTCACTAATTCCTCAAACTGGACCCCAAACCAGCTCTTTCAACACAGTAGGACCAAAGTGCTCTGACTTCTGGCGATGAAGATCAGTGCTTGGTACATGAATTTATAGGAGACCTTACAGAAATTAGTGTTAACACAGATGTGTGATTTTGGCCTCCAGCTGCCTGTGGTAAATTTTATCATTGTACCAAGAGCTCCAGACTAGCTTGAAAGTTCATCTGAGTGCTGCTTAGAGCATCACTGATGTTTGCAAAATAGGTCATGTAAGAACACAGGTATGACTTTCATTGCTATTTGAACCTTGTCTGATGCACCAGGAGTGGCTTTTTCTTTATCCAGCTCTGTCCCTCTCGCTCCGCTCCTCATTTCATCCTGAAGTCACCAGTCATGTAAACCCCTGTGCAAACACACTGCATATGAGTCATGCAGCATCTGTTGTTATTCATTAAACTGTGGTTTGTATCTTCGGAGTACATGGTATTATCCTTCATGGATGTGGCTTTATTTCTGGTACTACAATATGGAATTAATTAGGAATATTAAAGTTTGTGTTTAAAAAAATTATATTCCTAACTTTTATCTGTGCAGGCAACATTTTTATATCCATTCTCTCCTCATGGCAGCATCCTGTGGGAAGATGTGATAGACACATTTAGGTAAATATTATTCCCCCAGCACACATGGTTTCCATTGCAATCTATCCCCTGCTGTTTCCTTCCAAGCACTTTCCTCTGTTCCTTATTCTACAATGGTGGCTGAAATACTGATCAGCGATAGAACAGACAAATTGACTCCAGCAACTGGGAGTTTTAAGGGCAACAAATGTTTATATCTGGGTTTTGCCTGTACTGTAGTTACAGAAATACAGTTTTTAGGTGTGCACTGAGATTTTCACTGGCACTGAAAGTCTAAAGCTGCTCGAGGCAGTTATAATTTAGTAAAAGGGCAGAATGAATACAGACTGACTGAGCAAGATGGGACACAAAGATAGTGCACTACGAAACAGCCATGTGGGCCCAAAAGCTGTGGAGAGGATGCTTGCTCCTGCAGCCTCCCCTTCAGATTGTCAGTAGCCTGGGTCCTCCACACAGACCTGGCACTGAGGCTGCTCACGAGCTACCTGAAGCTTAGGGGTGAATTGCCTTCACATGCTTTTAAACTGGCATGGCTGCTGGAAAAGGTTTCTTAGCAGATGATAACAGTAAGAAACTGCAAAAAAGCAGGATGGGATCTCCTCTAAGCATACACCTACTCATTTGCAGGAGGTGGTCTAAATGTCCTACAAAACCACTTGCTGTGCCAACAGCAGATTGAGAATTGGAAGTCTTTGAAGCTATTATTATTATTATTGCAGGCAGGATGATATGGTCTCTGCTCCCAGGCTCAAACTGCAGCTTTGAAGCTGGGACACACATTTATGCAAGTGACACTGCCATACCCTGCGCTGTCTGCTGAGGGGCTGGACCTGACTACCTGGCAGGCTATCATAGGATGAAACCTTCATGGGAAAAACCTACAATGGGAAAGGAGCAACACATAATTAAACACACTCTTTTTTTCTTTTTTCTTGTTTTTCTTGTTTTTATCTTTTCTTTTTAACCAGGAGAGATTTTTAGGACAGGAAGGTCTTTCTAACACAAACTGGAATCTCTTCAACTTTTGCATTCTCTCTCTGTTTCTTCCTCTCTGAAATGACCCCAGGCTGGCCCTTGCTCTTGCTTTGGGGAATGTACTTCTGATTTGTATCTCAGGAGGCTGAGAGATATGGAATAAACTCTCATTACCTCTTGCTAATGTAAAGCACCACACAGCAGATGCCTGAAGCCCTGCTCAGTGGGGTCAATGTAAAACAATAGTGGACCCCTGGCAGGACCTTTCCTTCAACTTCCACGGAACCCACTATAATGGAGAGAGCGGTCTGCGGCTGTCCATTTAAAAAGCCTTGCCTTCACAAAGCCTGCAGCAGTGTGGCCATCTCTAAGAAGAGCCTTCTTGTTGTGCTAACTAGGAATTCTCATTAATTGATATCAGTATGAGAGTCCCCAGCCCCAGTCCAAGCAGCAGGGGTTATAGTGCATGAGAAAGCCCCCATGCAATGACATTGCTGTGGGTTAATTGAGCACTAATGAGTTGAAAGGTGAGATCCTGCACTAGGAAACAGTGGAGGACCCTGAAAAACACAGCACAACCCCTGACAAGAGTCGGGCTGACGGGGGGTGGTACCCCGGCTGCTACAGGGGCCTGCATAGAAACAGCCACACTGCCAATGGCAACATCCCGGGAGCTGTTGTTTCAACTCGGCAGCATGGGCCAAGCAGACAACTCAATGCAGCATCTGCCAAAGCAGATTGGGGCTTTCCCCAACCATGTTACAGAAGAAGAGGTGTCGTACAGTCACTGCTTCCAGGCACTCTCAGGAACGGCACATTATGTTACCATCCTTTACAGCCTGAAATTAAACTAATGCCCCCCTACTTTTCAGAAGTCACATCTACATTTTTAGCGAAGGGCAGATGCAGAAGGCTCTGGAGACTAGACTGTCTCTTCTATGCCTGTGAGCCTGCCATTGCAGCCATAAAACATCCTTCAAGATCTAAGTGTCCAAGGAGCTTCGGCACATTGCTGCACTGCTGAGCACACTCACAAGGTTGCCCTGGGGAATGGGTGATGATGCTCAGTGTGCTGATGGTGGGGAACACATGCATTCATTCACTTGGTTGCAGTAAAGACTTGGACAATTAAAGATAAACACTTTTCACAGCGTGCTTAGAATAAACATAGTCATTCTTTATCATACAAAGTAACGCCTTAGACATAAATTATGTGAACGTCTTGCTCTTTCACAGAAAGTAACAGAGAAAAACCTTCAAGGTTGATACATGGGAGCTGGCATTACAAATCACATAGGGTCAAACCCAAATCCTGCATCCAAACAAGAGTTGACCTATACACCACCTCTCTCCCCTGCCCTGGAAGGAAGTGAATCAGGATCCTCCTTAGAAGACCACCCCCATCATCAACCTCTGGTTATGGATCCCAACCCTGCAACCTCAAGCCATTGCTGAAATCCAGCCCTTTACATTTGCAGTGGCATGAAATCCTAGTCAGCAGCTGCAGAAGGACCCATTGCCTTCTCCAAGGTGCATTATCCACAGGTTTTCAGAGGTGAATGAACTAACTAACCTACCCAAGCTGGATCCCTTGCAGCTATTTCTATTTCTTGGCTGACAAGCTGGTTACTGAAGCAGCAAGGCTAGTTATTCCGCAGTCTAGCAACATTTGACTTGAACTGGGAGGGTTTATGCAGAACAGCAGTCTTGGAACAGAAAAAGAAGCTAGCAGGGCTGCAATGAGAAATTTGAGCTTTGATCAAGGAGATAGCAGCATTTGACTCTATCTGAGCTGGCAAGGAGATCCCATCCCAAAAGCAAAATAAAATATGTCATTCTTTTCCACAGATTAAATTCTCCAGGGTGTTTTGTTCCTCCCAGGATCATTACATGTGATCTCCTTGTCTTTAAGGTCTTTCCCCCGAGGAAGCCACTCGTTTAATATAGACTACAGAGTTCGCATCCGGTATTAGGTCAGTCAGGCTACTCTGAAACGAGGCGAGCGGGCGTCCTGGAAAGGAAATAAACACACAAGTTTAATCGGGAAGATAGCATGCATCATGGTGAACCTATTTACTGCAGAAGACACACAGGTCCAGGCTGCTTGCTCAATGGAGGGACACTCCAGCCTGCCATAGATGTGCTTTACACTCCCAATGAACTCCAGATGCTCACCGAGTGCACAAGGAATGTACAATCGGGCCCCAATGGCTTTTGCATCTTGCTTTGCTTTAGGGATGTTCCCACAGCTCTCACTCATCCCACTGGCAAAGTTGGGCACTTGGCATGCCAGCCACACACTTCTGGCACCTTTGGCTGCAAAGATGAGCTGTAAAAATGTGAGGAAGAAAAATGTCAGGCATGTCAACAGGCCGCAGGCATGGTGCAGGAAGGCAGGGAGCAGCATCTGAGCCAGGCGCTGCAGAAAGGGTCTTCTGTCCCGTGTGCTGCTGCTGCTTCTGCACCCCTACCACTGTTTTAAGTAGGGTTCCTTCCAGCCAGGCACCAAACAGCCCCTAACAGCTGCCCCGTGAGGAAGCCAGATGTGATGTGTCACAACTCACACAATACATTGCTGGTATCTATTCCATTGCTGGAACATTGTGTCCAGTTCTGGGCCTCTCAGTTCAAGAAGGACAGGGACTCCTTGACAGAGTCCAGTGCAGAGCCACCAAGATGATAAAGGGAGTGAAACACCTTCCTTACGAGGAAAGGCTGAGGGAGCTGGGTCTCTTCTCTTGGAGAAAAGGAGACTGAGAGGTCACCTTATTAATGTTTATAAATATGTATAGGGCAAGAGTCAGGAAGACGGAGCCAGGCTCCTCTTAGTGATGGCCAGCAATAGGACAAGGGGCAACGGGTGCAAGCTGGAGCGTAGGAAGTTCCATGTGAATGTAAGGAGGAACTTTTTCACTGTGAGGGTGATGGAGCACTGGGACAGGCTGCCCAGAGAGGTTGTGGAGTCTCCTTCTCTGAAGACATTCAAACCTGCCTGGATGTATTCCTATGTGATTTAGTCTAGGTGATCCTGCTCTGGCAGGGGGGTTGGACGAGATGATCTTTCGAGGTCCCTTCCAACTCCTCATGTTCTGTGATTCTATGAGACTATCCCAAAGAGATTTATATTGCATCAGTGTGTAAGCGCTCTTGTGTCAATAGTTAGCCACATGCCCATAGCACACAAAGCCACAGAAAAGCTGTGGTTTTCATAGTTTTGGGGTTTGGTGGAGTTTTTTTTAAATGCCATGAGCCAACAAGACGCAATCCTTCAGCACCATCATGAATGAAAACACTCGTTTACCTCATTCAGTGTTTTGCTTTATAAGTAACAATTTAGCCTGCGATTGAAGTGTCAGCTAAATGAGGTAATTTATAATAATTCTGAAAGCATGCTAACTGTAAGAGGCTATAATCAGAGCTAATTACAGGGACATTTTGGAAATCCATTTGTTTGGGGCTTTAGTTTTGATAAAGGGGATAACAACTTGTAAGCTATGATTCTTTTAATTATAACAATAGTAACCACCTTCTTTTACAAAGCTTCTTTCATCTCTAAAAACCTCACAGCTTCTTGCAAACTAGACAGACCACAGGAATTGCTTAGCCTAACACCAAAGTGAAGCCATCTCTGCATGAAATAACTGTTCAACAATACCTAGCAGTCCTGTGCAAAATCTCAACAGGAAAGAAGGGGCAGAAGGAGAACATAATTTCTTTTGTACCTACTTACAAATACTCAAGGGATCCTTGAACACCCACTCCAGCAGCTATCTGACCTTGAGAATGAGGAAGCTGCTACAGAGGAGAGCAGCAGCAGCATCCCCACTCGTGGCCAAGGAAGGAGGCAGGGGCACTACGTGGCAGCACCCCCTTGCATCTGGCTCACCTGTCCACGTCCTCTGCTGGGTGATGATAAAACTTTGGCACTGTGACTGGGAGTTACAAAAGGCAGCAGCTTCCTCAGCGCTGTGAACGGAGAGCAGGCATCCCAGGTGGCTGTAGGAGGGCCAGCACTTGTAGTCTTCCCCTTCCGCGGTTCGGAAGCCCTTGAGGGAGATGTAGTCTGGGAACAGACAGAGGGTGCTTAGGGCAGCTCCTTAAGGGCACTTCTGGAGACTGGCTATACTAGACAACATGCTGCACTCCAGCAAAACTCTTAAAGGAAACATGATGGTGACAGATTGAACTGGCCTGCTGAGATGGAGTGGGTGGAGCTGCAAAGTTAAAAGAAACTCAAATCCTGACTTTTGGTTGTGCTGTGGAGCACAGGACAGCAATTCCCTCCCCAGATATGAGAGGGGGCAGAGCTGTCAAGTGTGAAGGGACAGGGGAGCAACCGCAGTGGTGGGTGGTGGGTAGAGGCTGCTGTGCAGACCCACAGACTCCCTGCTGCTTCTCTGGAGAATCCCACCTCCCAACGGTCTCTCCTACACCTCAGCCCCAACAGCAGAACCAGCTCATCACAGATCCAGCACCGAGCTACATGGGACATGTAGCTATGTGGGACACCCATCTATCATGGTGCCACCCAGATATACAGGAGATTCAGAGACCCCAGCGGGGGTAAGGGAAGCTGCAGGGATGCAAAATCCTGAGCATGTGATCTTCAGGTTATTGTTCATTGACTTCTGAGAGTCGCTCCCCACCATCCCACACCTCTAGGACGGTGACCATTTTGGCTCATTGCTACTGGGCCAGCTGCAAAACCAACAGGTAGGTGTTGTTGGAAAATGGTAATAAGTCCTGTTAAAGCTGCTGGTCCTCCTGTGCAAATGACTGGATAGCTTTGTTCATAACAGTATTAATTCCAGTTCTTTCACATGCAAAGACATTTCCTTCTGCAAGCCACCATCCCACTATCTCAAGTGGATACTCAGGAAAATGTAAACCTCAGTAACCACTGGACTTCTGAAGCTTTCCTTTTGATTAGCCTCATCTATACCACTGATCAGGTCCTTTTCAGAGGAATGCACCTCATACAGGTTCATTTATCCATCCACAGGTCCAATAGGATGGTCTTCAGAAAAAAAAAAAAAAAAAAAGAAATCTAGAGGGCAGCAAGGCCCTGGGTACTCTGACACACTCATCTTGGTGTTGCCACCTCCCCAATATAATCTGTGCTCAACAGTCAGAAGCCACCAAGTGAAACAGGAAATTTCAATGCCAGACTGGAAAACTGACCTATTGGTCTCAAACTGACCCTGAAGAGAGATCGGAGATGCTCAATTTGCTACTCTGGTCTAATTGCTTAAGCTAGCCCAAATATATTCACTTGAAACACTGATGCAGATTCCAAGAAGAGTATTTAGAAGCTGTGCAAATGTATGTCCATCTGTAGGCCAGATTGTCTGTGTTGCGTTTACTTTGCAAGACAATACAATTGTGCACAGCTCCCAAGAAAATACAACAAAAGGCTGCTCAAAGAAAAACCCCAAGAAACTTTTGGTCCTATTTCTAGTGACTGTACACTGCCTGAATATATGGGAGATCAGAATTTGACCAGTTACCAAGTTCCTCAGTCCCTCTGCAGTTCTGTTGCTTAAAGCATTTGAAATCCTGTACCTTTTAGAAGAAGAGGCCTTTTCTGCAGATAGAGCCCAGACTTGTAGAGATGTAAAACAGTTTCAAAAGCTTTCAGGGTTTCATTTATTCCATAATGTAAATCACCTACGTTTAAAGAAAAAGATGACAAAGATGAGTAATTCCATCAAAGACCATTTAGAGACTTCTAATAAAGAAGTTTATGGATATTAGCTGGTACCTGTTGCATTCAGAATATCAGTTAAAAAGGGCCGCAAAGCTGGTGGTGCAGAGTGTGGCAGAAGATAGGTGAAAAAATACCTGCAAAAAGATCCCACAGACTGATTAGAATACAGTTGCTTAATTTCCCTAGTGATGAAGTAGTCTGCATTTTTCCGTGACTTTATTATCCATATGCAACTGGTAAGTCTGCTTTGCTTATTAAATTACATTTGAGCACTTCACTGGCATCACACAGACAGCTCCTGTGAGTTGGGCTGCAAGCTTGGTCCTTGCAGCACACCACCTAGCCAAGTGCTGAATGAAATCTGCCTTGCCAAGGCTCACACAATGGAGCTTTCCCTCATTCCTTCAGGCCATTTTTTTGCACCAAGCAATGCATTTCCCATCAAAACAAGCACCTTGAATAAAAGAAGACTCACACAAGACTTTTCCCTTGCCCTGAGAAAGTTTAGCATTCTTATTACCCCTGGCAAGGCAGGACTACTCGTTCCCTGAACCTCCCAGAAAACTCCTGTTCTGCAAGACACAAGTGCATTAGGTTTTCTAGTGGGAGTCATCATGCATCCAGCTGGTGGCCCACACAAAGTGCTGCAGCAGTCTCAGCCCTTGCCCGTCACCTGTTTCACCAGTCTCCCACAGCTGCCCACAGTCTCAATGGGGAGACTCTGAGTTCAAGGGATAAACAGGCTGATCCAGCCTGTTCCCAACATTGGGGGCTCAAAGCTGGTGGGCTTTGGCAGATAGCTCACGCTACCACTGCTTCCAGCGAACACAGCCCGGGGATGTCAAGCGCCAAGGCTTGTTGGGCAAACACTACATTCACAGGTGCAACCACCTCTGGGCAAGTTTCTAGAAGGCGCTGGGGAGAGGGAGCAGCAGAAGAAAGCTGCCTGCATTCTCATCAGACAACAACTCCACTATTTTCCTGCCTTATAAGGAAAATAAACCGGCTTCAAAGCAATCCTTAGCTACCCTTTGGCAGAGGTGAGGGGGAATCACTGCATGGAAGAAACACGGGGTACTAGGGCCTACATGGCAGTATATAAGCTCAGCCACCCCAGATTTTTCCCCCATCTCACTGGACATACCGATATGCATTAAAAAGATTCTTCTTTTCATTTATTCCTTCGCATTTCCCAACCACGGAGCATTTGAGGGGAAAACTTTTAGTAGGGAAGTCGAGTGTGCAGTCATTATCTTCCTTGCATGACAGTTCCTCAGTGCTGGCATCATCCATGTCTGTCACTTTCAGGTTTCCATCCACCATAACAAACTGCCTCGGCTGGAAATCCAAGAGGACTATTGAACCCAGGGGTGAATGTGCCAAGTAAAACAGCAGTTTCACAAGACTCAGACAAATCTGAGAAAGAGAAGATGAATATGCATGGGAAAAACAGATGAAAAACAGCTATTAAATTGGAAGTAGAACAAAGGGGAGGGCATTCAATGAAATTAAAGGGGGGGAAAGAAGCATATAGTACTTAAAAGGTAATTATATGTATGCTACAAAATTTATTATCAACATTGCCACAGGATTTGACTGGTGAGTAGTTTAGCAACAGTTTTAGAAAATGTTCATATACAAAAAGAGACATTTGCAGTTAGTGGAACTAGAGGGGAGAGCTGTGAGGAAAACAATAGCAGCCTTCATGTTTCATGGGCTATGTTGATTTGCTAGCTGAAATCAGAAGGGGTTTTTCCCCACTCTGGCATAGAATTAATATATTCCCCCCTTCCCCCATGGTGCTCCCTACAGACTGAGGTTCCATGGTCATTAATACCAGATTCATGCCTTGCTGCATCACTCAGCAGCATGAATTTGGACACACAATTGTGCTTCTGAAGAATTAGTCAAAGCATGCAACATATTTATTGCCAGATTTTTTTGCTTTTATGTCAACTTTCTGGCAGCAGGGAAGGGTCAGACAATACCTGATCCAGCAGAAAGCTCAGTAAACTATTTCCAAACAAACTGGAGCTAGAAGGGTGCATTTATACTGCACTGTCACTTTTTTCAAGTAGCTTTTTGCAGCAGTTTGCATTTGGTATCAGCAGCCCTGGCATCAGACGAACTGTATCATCAGCTAGGTGTGCCAGGCAGACCCACGCCACCCCTCGCTGCCACCAACAGCGATCTGTACAGGCACGAGGGTTTGTTCTCTTGGAACAGCTCACAGAACCGCTTCTATCTGATGTGGCTCATCAGAGGGGAATCCCATCCGTTTAGACACTCTAATTAGGAAACAGGACTAGACAATGCCAGCGTAAGTTTTGAATTAGTGTCTTCATCAGTCAAAAGATTACGAAAATCTTAATGCCACCACAGCTGACCTCACCACCAGCTAATCCAGCACCATGGGTTTCTAGCTTTACAGAGACTTTGGCACGTTTGAGAAGATGAGGTGCTGGAAAAGCTATGTAAGAAGCCAGCATGAAATAGTCTGTAAGCAAAAGTGGAACTCCACAGGCTAAGAGAAATGACTGTGGAAGCTCTGATGCTATTTTAACTTGATTAGTGAAGCAATCATAAGAATCCCAGCTTCGCATCTGGCTTGGATGGCAAAGCTCTATTTCAACACTGTAGACTGCATGCAGGCAGGGATTTTATTTCGGGACCTTTGTCGTGTTTCTGTTTTGCCCAAAGCATTTCTTACTGACACGAAGGTACCTATGCTTCTACTTGATGCTCTCTTTCCTCCTGGGAACCAAACAAGTAGTAGCGAACCCCCAATTGAGATCTTGAGGAAAACTATAAAAAAAAGCTATAAGCAAAATGATTGCCATGTCGTAAGCCATTTATGTTCCTGGGGAGCTCGAGTCGCTATTTGGGATGCTTAGGAGACAAGACACATCTCACTGCCAGGAATGCGATCCTAGCACCTACAGCAGGAGGAAAGCACTTCAGAAGTGTTTGTAGTGCAGCCATACCCGAAGGGCTAAGATCAGAAACACCACGAAAACACATGGCGAGACGCAGGCTGCTCAGCTTGCTGCCAAAAGCAGGTAATCCACAGAAAACACCAGACTTCATGGTGTGAGGAGATGGCTTTCCCAAGGCAGACCCAGCCTGCTGAGGGGCCTCCCGAGGAAAGCCCCTCTGTGAGGCGGAACAATATAGATGAAAAACTAGGAATATAATGTAATACCGGGTATTGAACACCACCGCAGCCCTCAGCAAGGTTTCGTGGCCATTTCCTCCCAGATGTAGCTCTTCTAGCACTGCTCTAGGGAGAAGGAATATAACCAACTGCGAGGCTGCAGGCTAAGACTATTTTAATGTGATTTAAAAGGAGTGAAAACAAAACGATTTAAAGACAATTTGCGGGAGCAAACAGAGTGTCAGCATGACACTTCTGCCCCAGCAGTCACCGCTGGCTCTTCGTATCTACCCAGTTTGCGGTCTAAAACCGACTGATAAAACTCCCTTTGTTCTGTTTTCTTACTTTAAATCTCTCCTCCCAGGGGGTCTGCAGAAGCTGAATCATCTCCAGGGGGGATCCCAGCTCCAGCATAGCTGTGACCCGTATTTCAGGATCTCCGCTATTATCATAGCATTGACCGTGCAGCTGTCGAGAGGGAAGGAACGACTGTCAGTGCCGGCAGGTCCGGGATGCCCAGAGAAGGGGGGCGGGAAGGGGGGACGGAAACGCGGGCGAATCTACTCGGCACCGAGCCGGACACCCCCTCCCCCTAAAAATTCCAGTTCCGAAGGAGCACATCCCGCAGCACCCCCCGCTCCGGCGCGCCCCTCCGTACCTGCACGATGCCGGGATGCTGCAAGCGCCGCAGCAGTGTCACCTCCTTCAGCAGCTTGTAGGCGGCCAGGCGGCGGCAGCCCGCCGGCGCCCGGTACCGCTGCACGCACTGCCGCACCTCCCGGCCCGCCCCGTGCACCGACTTGAGGGCGACGGAGCCGCCGCCCGCCAGCGCCGCCCGCGCCACCACCTTGGTGAAGCCCCAGCCCAGCACGCTGACGCCCGTCGCCAGGCTCAGGTCGCCGCAGCCCAGCCCGCCCGCCGGCTCCCCGCCGCCGCCCGCCGCCGCCGCCAGACGCCGCAGGTCGCGCCGCCTCTGCCGCAGCTCCTCCCGCAAGCCCGGCGGCAGCGGCAGCGGCGGCGGGGAGCCCGGCTGCCTCTCGCCATCGCCGCCGCCGGTGCGGCCGGCCGGCAGCGCCAGCAGCGCCAGGGCCGGTAGCGCCAGCAGCGCCGCCGCGCTCAGCCGTGCGCCCCGCCGCGCCCGCACCGCCACCGCCGCCGCCATGGGGAGCGGGGCTGCGTCGCAGCGGGCTCCGACCGTTCTGCCGCCCGCGCTCCGCGGCGCCGGGGAAGGCGAGCGCCGCCGAGGGGGCGGGGCGGGCGGACGGCCTCCCCCGGCGCCGGGTTCCCCCACCCCCGTGGCCCGGCCCGGCCCGGCCCTGCGGGGCAGCCGCTGCCCGAGGGGTGCTCGCGGGCGCACGGGGCAGCGGCGGCACCGACCGCTCGGGGAGGGCAGGTCGCTGCGGCGGCGGAGCCGCAGCGGTTGTGGGAGCGGTGACCCGGAGTGGGTGCCGGCGCTGCCGGCAGTGAGCGGTACATCCCTACAAGCGCCCGCTCCGCCCTGCCAACCGAGGCGCTTTATAGAGAAACGCGCCGATTTCACGGGCGTGAATGTCGCCAGTCCCGCTAAAGCACCGCAGGATGCAGCCGGGGGATCGAAATGGGTATGAACCGAGACACCACGTCCCCGTGCTTACGAAGAGTCTCGGATTAGGTTTCCAAGACTGGCAAGCACTGGTGGTCTCTCTCTCTTAATCGAAGGATAAACCCTGATAGGTTGAAACAGCAATACACCGGCTACAGCACGGAACTGTAACTGTTTCCAGGAAAAAACCCACCCAAACCCTCCTCCATCGAGACCAGCCAATCCAGGCAGAAAAGGCAACTCCACCATTTATTGTTGAGGAGATCGATTAGCCTGGTGACACACTGCCCGCTCCCGGCTCCTGTCACACGTGTGCCTGCACGGAAGAGGAAGGAAAGCGGGGCGGTGATGGCTGCGCGGAAGCGGGACGGTGTGCCTGCCTCCGCTCTGTCGCCGGTCTCTACGCGTGCCTGTGCTGGGAGCGCTGGCTTAGGGCAAAGGCAGTTTACCTACTTCTACTTCAGGTGATGCGGAGTTAACTCTCCTCGCTAAGTGGCCTGAAACACCAGCTCAATGGGCTGATTCGCTTTTCTATTTATCGTTATGCTGCTGGGTTAGAAATTAAAGTAACACCTTGCCTCTCTGCCTGGCTTGCACTGGTTTCTGGTGTAATTTCTTTGGTGGCATAGCTGGCCTGGGAGACCCTCCCCAGAAAACAGCTGGGTGATGTCAGCCCAGTGCTGTAACCTTCTGGCAGCACAGCTGGGAGTGGAGGATAACCGTCTCTTTTTCCCTCTGCTAGGCGGGATGGCTGCTCTTTTCCAACCACTGCCCTGTCCCTGAGGGACCCAGCTCTGCTGAGAGCCTGCAGATCCTGCCTGCACCGGGAGATCAGTGGGACATGGTGGGTGAGATTTCACAGGGTTTGTCCTGCCCCTGATAAAGCAGTGGCACCCCTCACTCCTGCAGTGTTGCCATTGCTCTTGAACATGTCTGCTGCTCCTTGCCTGCCTCCATGTGCTGCAGTGCCATTGCCCCTCCTGACACAGAGCACATGCTGCTTATGCTGCTTCCTCAAGCAACCTTTGTGAAACCTCCCTGAGAAACTTGACTTTAATATCACGGCCCGTGGGATGGAGATTTGCAGAGATTACAGCAGGGCAGCTATCATGATGGGTGACTCCCGAGATGGTTTTAATGGAAATAACGAATATAAGTCATGAGTTACAAATAGCTTCATTCCCAAAAGCCTGCAGAAAGTTTTCCCTCCACTTCTCATCAGTTCAGTGTCACTGGAGCAGTGTGTGAGACAGGGTACGAGGGGCAGCACCACAGCAGAGAACAGCTGCTCTGTAAAATGGCAGGGAAAATAAACTCCAAATTCATCAGGGCATTTCCAGGTGACAGATTTTGGGGAGGGGAGGCAGAGCCAGCAGTACAACGATATGTAAAATAATGTAGAAAATCTCAGGCCACCCGTGCTTATCCACGCACGTATAGGTTAGGGGCTGATCCCAGAACAGCTCTTTCAGTAGCT
This sequence comes from Porphyrio hochstetteri, assembly GCA_020800305.1. NCBI lineage: Eukaryota > Metazoa > Chordata > Aves > Gruiformes > Rallidae > Porphyrio > Porphyrio hochstetteri. The sequence goes on along the minus strand of CM036908.1, from coordinate 57,867,244 downwards.
GAATTTCCTTTGTTGCTTTTAAACCTTAATAGCTCTTTAATTACTGTCTTTATTTTCAAATCAAGTATACATCTGTGTCATATTAATGAATATTCATTGTCACTGGAGGGCTATTAAATGTATTTTTACCTGTGTTTCCAAGGGAATAGATACCAGCTGAGTGTAGTATTATCTAATTTCAGCCTGTCCTCAGCACCGTAACAATATAAAGACCTATTAGAGAAGACTCACAGATACATAAAAATAACAATGATTGATTATTTATTTGCTTTATAATAGCACTTAAGGATTCCTGCCAACATCGTGGCTCTGCTGTGCAAGTCTTTTTGCAGACACGGCACAAGAGGTGGCCTCGCTTGATGGAGCTGGCACCTTAAATAGGAAACACTGCACAGTGCTGCAGTAAGGGTGTAGCAGAGGAGTACGTGGTCATTTGGGTGTCCTTTAGTTCTTTGGAGGACTCGTGCAAACAAAAGAGGGGAGGAGGTAATGAGGGAAGAGATGGTGACAGTGGATGAGACTACGATCAACGCTTTCCAGAAGAGCTGGAAAGACCCCATGGAGCTGGACTCTTACCCAGTGTGACACCAGTATCCCCTGCTAGGATCCTCGGGGTGGATCCAGCACAATCTCTTACTGGCTGCTGCTGGTGCCTCAGGCACTGGAGGTGCTCCAGTGTCTGCTTGTAGCTTACAGTGCTGTGATCTTCTCAGGAAATGGAGCCAGAGCAAAGCTAATTGAATGAAGGTAATTTGAAAAAAAGGAAGCAGTTCTTCAGTGTTTTTACAATGGGTCTGTACTGGAGGAACAAATTCTCCTGCATCAGTCCAGTGAAGATGCTGGCAAAGGGTAAAGAGTCCAGGGCACTCACCTGGACCTCAGTGTGGGGGCACTATAGATTGGAAGCAAATCCTATAGATGGTCCAAAGAGGAGAAGGACAGCTGAAGCCTGAGACATCAGCATAGCAATGTTTCTAGAGTGAACGAGAGATGTGTGGAGAGCAGCATTGCTAAGAGAAGGAGGGCATGGAGCTGAAGGGGGAGAATGAGAGGGAGAAGTTCAGTATTGGAACTAAGTGGCCTGCTAGCAGGCTTCGCCTACCAGTACAGACTGGGTCTAACGATGAACAGTCTTCAGACTAGCACAGACTGGGAAAGTTAAAGTCCCAGGTATGTTCCTAGGTCACTGGCACTTGATCTTCCCTGAAGCCATGTTAGAGCAGACCCTGACCACTGGGACTCTCCTGACCGTTCCTGGTATGATCTGTGAGCTGAGGTGTGCCAAAAACCATCTCTGATACCCAGGTTACACACAACCACCCTGTTTTGAAAGACAAGAGAGTCGATAGACACAGCTGTTCTGTGCCAGCCTGCCTCCATGCCAGGGAAAGCTCCAACACATAGTTCCTTCATTAATACAGGTAGCACCTAAGTGCTTTGAAGTGGGGAGGAAAACAGTACCAGTCCTTGAGAAGAGGTGAAGGTCCTGCTCCTGAGCACTGTCTCACTCCCAGGAGCTCTGGGGACCTTTACTGTCTGAACCAGAAGGATCAGAAAATGGTTTGTTGTGAGGGTGCAAAACCATTGGAGAAGTTTAGAGCAGAGCATGTGTGGGTTGTGGGCCCTGGGAGGGAGGAAAGAAGTGTTGATTCCTGGGTCATGTTGAGCTCATCAACTAACACCTCCAGACCCTACCGAGATTCTGGCAGGATTGCACTGTCCCACCGTGGGCAGTTCTGAAGAATACCTGCTTAATAGTCACCAAGGTTATTGAGTTTTGATTCCGGCGTTTTGAGGCTTCAGTTCCCCCACCCTGCTGCTGCCTTCCTTGTCCCCAGTATCACTGAAGGAGTGAAGAACAACATTCCCACTGCCTCAGCCAGGGAATGTTATTCCTCCTCTGAAAGTGCTTCTTTTGTCCCCAGGTCCAGCAGAACACAAGATGTTACAATCTGTGGGAACACTGACAGGTCACACAACAGCCCTGCTGGACCCATCCCATGCCACCCCACTCCATGCCATCCCAGCCCATACCATCCATCTCTGGTAACAGCAGAAGGAGGTTTCTGGCTTCATTGCCTTTGCCAGCGTGTGAGCACACCGTGGAGGAGACGGGTTGGGTATGTGTTGTGGAAACCTGCTTTGTGATTGTCTTGTCTCATGAGCAGATGTTGCTTAGGTCTAGGGAAGGCCTCCTGTTGCAGTTCTCATCATAAAACCACACCAAGCACAAATGCATGTATGGTTAACCTGTCTGCTTGTACTAGGCTCACCACCAGAGCACCAGATTTTCTGAAGATATGGTGACGACATGTGCTGCATACCCCTAGCACAGCGCTTTAAAGAGGCTGTGGTAAAGAAAACCACTAGGAGCTGGTCATGGCTGGATAAATGGATAAATGATCCTGAAAGGGAATGAAATCTCCTGAATCCTGCTCTGCATACCTGGCTCCACCAATAAAGGACAGTATCTTGTGCTTTCTTATCTACATCCATTGCCCCAGTGGCCACAGATGGAGCAGAAGGCTGTCTACTGTTCAGAAAACATCAGGCTGTGCTGCTATTGCAACAACTGTGGTTGAATCCCATGCTTCTAAGCTTCTCCTGGCTTCCTGCAAGGGCTAGGATGGTATTCCTCTCATGCAAAATAACATATTTCTCTTCCCCAGAACAAGAAAAAACCTGTCCTTCCTGGTGCCTTCCGTGAAAGTTGCAGCCTCTAGCTTCTTCATACACTATGGCAGCCACAGCTGGGTCTGCCTGGGCACTTGCAGCCTGAAGCTTCTCAAGAGGGTTTGGCAGAGCCTGTGCCAGCACCCAGCCAGGATGCAGGGCCCCAGGGAGCAGCTTTCCTGAACCTGCTCCTTTTTTCTTTTTTTGGCAGACAGGGCATCACCTCCTGGCTGGGAGCAGAGGATGAAAACAGTGAGAGCGCTGTGGGGTGTTCGCACCACGTCACAGGGCATCATCTACTCCTGTTCTATGATGCCCTGGAAGAAGAGCCCAGGACAGGTTGTCTTCCAAGAGAAGGGGCTGCCAAGGCTGAGGAGCGCGGATCCTGTTGGGGCCATCGACAAGGAGAGCTTGCCATCTGCTGGAAAGGGATCAGCACTGACAGGCGACAGCAGGGCAAGAGCTCTGGAGTGTCAGAGGAAGAAAGCCTGTGTCAGCCGTCCCTGCAGAGCTGGATGGCGGGTGGGCTTGCAGAGAGCAGGAAGAGCATCGCTGCGGGGGGCGGGGGGCAGCAGGAGGAACCGCTCTGGAGCGGATAAGGTCTGACCAAACTCACTGCAGGGCATTAACATGCTACCACTCCCCGTGTGCACCCCTCGGGGGTACCCACCTCCACTGCAGAGGTAGCAGAAGGGAATACTTATTTGTGGGACTAATGCATCTCAGTTTATTCATTAGCAGTGCAGAGTGGGCATGGTGGTGTCTCACATCTCCACAGTGCAGTTTGCCAGTGTGTCTGGCGAGCTGTCTGTGTTCACAGCTCCCCCCACTCCCTACACCACTGAGATGCTTCCTTCCTGCTGACGTATTCCCAAGCTTCAGCCTTTTGTTACACCACTAGCCCCTCTAGTCTGACTGACATCAAGCATCCCACTCCCAACGCCCCTGGGAACACACATCCAGCCAAAGAGTCCTCAGTTTTCCAAATTATATTTTATTAATGTCTAGGAAGATATAAGCAGAGCTCCAGCACAAGGGATTAGAGAGCTGGTCTACTGATAGATGGACCAAACCTTCCTGGCACCTCTGGGTACGAGTCATGTTAGTACATTGTATGACATTGCTTATGTTACCAAAAGCTGCATCAGCCTTACTGGCCTGCTGCCCCACTGCTGCACTGAACGACACTGTGCACAGCAGGAGCAGAGCCAGGGAAAACTCTTGGTGTGGAAACAACCACAGGAACTTGACAGGGCTCTTGCCTCCATTTCAAAAAGGGACAAAATAACAGTAGAAGCACCAATTGTCTCAAATTTCATAACAGATGAAGCCCAAAAACTTGTATTAGATATCTACATATTCCTGGAAGGAGGCATTTTCACACGATGGGTTTTCTTTTCCCCTAGCAGAGGCTGCAAGCCAGCATGCCGTGAGCCATTCTGATCCCTCTGTGGAAGAAGGGGAGGCAGGACTCCTCCTGCCTCTCTCAAGTTGCAGATGCATTTCTTCAGTGGCAATATCCTTTTAAGAAGCATTTGGTTGTAGGCACTTATCTTCCAACCCTGCTGTACCTACCAGACCATCTAGCCCAAGCATTGGTATAGCTTGGTGGTAAACCAGATAGGGAGACTGATCCAGGTCAAAATAAATCCAGCAAGTCACAGTCACACACACACACACACACCCCCCACACACACCCCCCCATCAAAAGAACAGTGTTTCAGGAGAATGAGCAGGGGCTGTGGAGAGGGGTAGGAAGAAGCAGGAAAGCCCCTTTCAGCAGCATGGACTGGGAATCTGCTCTGAGTAATACTAGAAGAAAAGTCAGAGAGACTGAATAAAAATGAGGCAGAAGCAACAGGGAAAAGTAGTGGCCTCAGTCTCTGATTTTTGTTTCTGATTGTTCCTATCAATTGTTCTTCTTGGTTACAGCAAGGATGGGAAAATTATTCTGACCAAGAGAGCATCTCCAAATTCTCTTCCCAAGTTCGTCCCAAATCTTGTGCTCTACTAAGGTTTCTGATTTGATTGTGTAAATAGAAAACTTCCTGAATGAGGGGTTACTTAGACCATGTTGCATCGTAAATAAATTTAGTGGAAACTATCAGCTAGGATTTGAGTGTAGGTTTACATTGAACTCCAGGGATGCTCCAGTGAAAAGATATTCTCTTTCAAGTCTGGTTAGAACCAAATAGTTCCCCAAGAAAATTACAGGCTTTGCAACTCCAGTTATGCTTCCAGATCAAAGATGCTCAAACACATCGAGAGTGACTCCCCCCAAGGTTTTCTTCAGTAAATGATGAGGAAAGCTAATGAAAAAAAAAAAAAAAAATCAGTCAAGTAACCCTTTAAAGGGACCTGCAGAACCTAACCTTTGATTAGTGTGAAGATCTTCACAATCAGAAGAAACGCCACCACTACGGTGTCCCGCTCCCGTCCCGAGCAGTCAGTCACTCCTGGCAGGGCTCCTGGGCTTTAATTTACACATCACTCCATCTAGTGGGCGAACGGTTCCAGTATCCAGGAGTTTAAAGCTCTGCCCTGGTACCAGCTGGAATTCAAACCTCTGCAGCAGTTTTGCCATCACCACCTTTGCCTCCATCTGTTAAGAAAGGAAAAAAAAAAAGTGAACTTATCAGGGACAGCAAACAGAATCATTAAGATTCGAAAAGACCTCCCAGACCATCTAGTCCAACTGTCCCCTCACCACCTAGACCACTAACTAAACCATGTCCCTAAGTATCTCATCTGACCTTTCCTTGAACACCCGGAGGGATGGTGACTGCACCACCTCCCTGGGCACCCTGCTCCAATGCCCAACCACTCTTTCCAAGAAGCAATTTCTCCTAATTTCTAACCTGAACTGCAGCTGCTTAAAGGCAGTGTATTATGCCGTGCTGATTTGTCAGTATAGGGATTTAAAACTTCAGCGTTACTTTTAATGCAGCTGACGAGTTTGGGCAGGAAGAAGTCACCTGAGGCTTTCTGGATTTCAAGATAACTGACAGGCACACAGATCTGTCCCTGTGTTAATGTGTTAACCCCATTTTGGAAATCAGAGGTAAAATCAAGCACTTCAACCTGAAGATTTTGAGCACTGGTGCTTAGATGAACTCAACAGCACAGACCTGACGAGCTGGCCTCATACTGTCCTTCTGAAACACTCTGAGCTTCATGAAGTTGTTCTTCCCATCCACGCAACCCCCTCTTCACCTTCTCAGTGCCAGTCCTGGCTTGTGCCCTTCTACCAGCTGATGCCTTCCCTGCCTGGACTCTGCCAGTGGCAGCCACAGGATGGTCCCCAAGAGCCCCTGCACACCCTCTGGTGTGTCTGATGTCAGCTGGCAAAGGGATGTTGACCTTCACAGGGTTTGGATCCAAGCACAACAACCCAGGACAGTTCAGTGGGAGGGCAGCCTGTAACCCTCCCCTGCAGGCACCTTGGCTGCATGTGGGCACAGGTGATGCAGGACTGGTTTGGTACATGTATGTCTGCTCACCTGACAGAGTTTGAGAGACATGCCCTCTTGGGGATGTGGTGGGGACTGTCCCTCTGGAGGGAAGGGGGTCAGTGCACCATCACTGTAGCCTTTGTTTCCCTCCGCACTAGCCGCAGCCAGCACACCCTTGAGCTGGCCCAGTGCTCACTATGACATGTTGTTCCAGGCCTGTGCTTACCTGTGCAAACACCTGCCCGATGCAGGAGCGGGGTCCCAGAGAGAATGGAAAATAGCAGTAATATGGCCTGCAAAGAAGGATGTTGTAAATAAACAAGCACATATCACAGCAGCAAGGAAGCAATCTAAATACAACCTCACCTAGCTGACTTGTTAAGACAATCTCCAAATGAACCTTTTTCTTTGCTTCAGAGCAGCAACACAGCCCTACCACAAGTTTCCTCATCATTTCTACTTACTACATGGCTCAGCTCACAGAACTGTTTTGATGCTTGCAAATCTTATTTCAAAGCCCAATGTCAAGCATATTCTGAAAGCTCTCTAGCGCATCACAGGGACCTAACAATCCACCCAATCATTGCTCCTTTGGACTGACAGGGTGTTTGGTTCAGGACCCCAGACTAACTCTAGGATGAAGTAAAAGCCCTGAAGTAGTGAGACGCAGGGATCAGCACCACCAGTTTAGGTCACTGGTCCCTCCTATTGCACTCCTGCCTACTGATTAGGCCTAGGCTGCCTGCCCACATGGCTGAACATCTTCTGTCCCTTGGCCCTTTGCCCCATCCCTAACGTGGAGACATGTTAATCATCCTCAGGCCAGAGCTGCCACACAGCCTGTATTGCATTAAGGCAAATATTCAACCTGGGTTTGGTAAAAACCTTGTTTACACTGAGGTAAATTAACATTAAATGACATTAGCATTGGTGTCTTTGTAAGGTATCATGTGGCATAACAAAGTTCTGAACAGAAGTTGCAGGACTGCTCTCTATTTGCACTTGGATAGGGCTTTAGCATTACTTATACTGGAATGGCAAAATACCTTTATTCTACTTTCTTCCCCTTGAAATCCCTTCCTGTAATGTTTTTTTCTTACATATTTAATAACCTGAGAGTAAAAAGAAACTCACTTAGGTGCATCTTTGCTAAATCGGTCTGGATTGAAAGTGAGTGGATCCTTGAAATACCTTTCCATCCTCCCCATTACGTAAGTGCTGAGCTGTCAAGAAAGAGTTTATTTGCATTAGTCAGGAGCAGCAGACTGAAAATGCCTCTTGGATGTCACAGATACAAAACCATCACTGCCTTCCACTCCCCAGACAAAGGTGCTCCAGAGACCCACCTTAGTTTTGGCCAAAAGTTTAGAAAGGCCAGTAGAAATATGCCCAGGAAGGATTCTGGCCCTCTGATACACACGTTCATTACATTTGGATGGACTGGAGCAGCTAAAAGGTGCTGCTGGTGGATGGGACTCACAAGGAGCGATGTTTTTGCAGGAATTCTGATGCCACTGATGACACGCTCCTTCTCCATCCAGCGTACTGTCCCTGGGACGGGTGGGTACAGCCGCAGAGATTCCTTCAAAACCTGCATCAGCAAAAAGCACAAAAGGTCAGTTAGTTAATAGAGTGTAGGAAGCAGAAATAAAATTAATTATCTCCCTATGGCCTTTCACTGCGGCTAAATGGGAGCTTTTGACTTGTGGAACAGATGCTGGATTATCTGCCTTAGCCATATATTTTGCCCACAGGAGTCTAAGTCATCTCCCTCCAGCCTGGTTCTTTCTTACAACTGGTTAAAACACAGAGAAAAAGAAGCCAAAACCCACAGGAGCATTGAACAGGTCTAACCCCTCAAGTCAGGGCAATAACTAAAGGAAAAATTAGTGGGAAGGAAATTCAAAGGGAATTTTGAAGAGTGGAGTCTCATGCCCCCAGTGAGCCGTCCTCAGTGCTGGCTGTCACGAGGGCAGGTGGTTGCTCCCACCTCCTTCCCACTCTCAGCACTGTGGTCCCACTCCTGCCTTTGTCCTGCTTCTGCTGCTTGGGAAGTTGAGCCAGGTCAGAGCACCAAAATGACAAAAAACAACCTGGCAAAGGAAAATGTATAAGGAACAGTGAGAAAAAAATGGCATGAGACCATTTCTTTTGGTGACAGCGAGCTGTAAGAATGGCTTATTTCATCAAAGTGAAACCCAATTAACAGCACACATTACCATCGCACTGCAAATGCAATTAACAGTGTGTATGCACGAGTGGATTAACGAGAAAGGAGCGTGGACAAAAGGATTCAGAATTGCCTAAGCAACAGGAGTCGTCCCGTGGTCTGTGATACTCCAGTGACGGACTGGTTCTGACCAAGGGTGACTGATTTTTTGGCTGTATAGATCCAAGTTTGTTCTGTTAAATTAACAGTGGTCTTTGAGAGGCTCTCATGTGATCTGTCTTAAAACTGAAAGGCTTAGATACCTCATCCTAATTGGAGTGGTGTAATTGTGACGGCCTTTGAAGAAGCCGAAGGAAACCTGCTGATTTCTGTAACCACCCAGAGATGCCTTTTCCTTACGGAGAAACGCACCTCTGAAATCTATCCATTGGCAAAGCACAGGGATTTGTGGGGTAGGACATACTAATTGGTAAAACACCACCACCCACCTTGACAGGGCAGTAGTAGAAGAGTGATTGTGGCAGACTATTAAAATCACAGGGAATTTAAGCAGGAAGAATAGCTGCCAGGACTGTGATTCAGCCTCTCTTGTCAGCTACTGGTGTCCCCCATCTTGTAAAGAAGGGTATGGAACACAAATGCTGGCAGGTAGCCAAGGCCTGGCTTTGCAGTTCATTACCAACCAGCATTTCTATATGCAAGACTTCTTTTAGGACCAAACCTGTCCCCCTGCCGAGTGACTGAAGAGGGTTTCACAACTGAGTAACAAAAAAATTGCCATTACTTTTGGATGTCCTCAAATCCTGCAGGGTTTGTGGCATATGATGAGATCATAGCTGGAAATGCTTTAACAATAATCAAACAAAAATAGAGTTGTGCGTTTGGAAAGCGTGTGGAACTCACGTGCAGGTTGGGCTTCAAGTTGCAAACCCTTCATAAAACACAGCTGTGGTCTTAGCTTAAACAAGTAGGGATCGAGCAACTCCGCTCTAGCTCCCAGCTTGGTAATGATTAAAGCAAGCTGTGAATGGGTCGTGTGGGATTTGGGAAAGAAATTATAGTAACATCCTTCCCAACAAGGTTGGGCTGCTGCATGGTACCTGCTTTCTGACTCTCTGGGGACAAACACTGTCAGGATCACATATTGGTATTGCTCTTGGCAGTCTCATGAGATGGCAGGAATGTTACCAAGAGCTCTGACTGTTATTTATTTGACTCTTACCCTACCTGTGATAAGTATGTGAGTTTGCTAAGATCCTCATAGTTAATGTCTCTCCTGGAACCAAGAACTTCATCCACTTCGGCCTGAACCCTGCAGTTGAATTAAAAATAATTGGATGAATGTTAGTTGCAGACCCCTCATTTCTTGCTGGGAAAGTTGACAAATTACATTTTTTACTTTCCCAACACAGAGCTGGACTTTGACTCCCATCCTCAGGCAAAATGCCTGCTGATCCCCAGCCAGCTCACCTGAGCTTGTGCCTTGTAGCAGGACAGAGCAATGTGTGAGTCAGCAGTGTGCCCAGGTGGCCAAGAAGGCCAATGGCATCTTGGCTTCTATCAAAAACAGTGTGGCCAGTAGGTCTAGGGAAGTGATTGTGCCCCTGGACTCAGCATTGGTGAGGCCACACCTCGAGTACTGTGTCCAGTTCTGGGCTCCTCACCACACGAAGGACATGGAGGTCCTGGAGCGAGTCCAGAGAAGGACAACCAGGCTGGTGAAGGGGCTGGAGGGCAAATCCTATGAGGAGCTGCTGAGGGAGCTGGGGCTGTTTAGCCTGGAGAAGAGGAGGCTGAGGGGAGACCTTATCACCGCCTACAATTACCTGAAGGGAGGTTATAGAGAGCTGGGTGATGGTCTCTTCAGCCAGGTGACAGGTGATAGGACAAGGGGGAATGGCATGAAGCTGGGCCAGGGCAGGTTTAGATTGGATGTTAGGAAAAAATTTTTTACTGAAAGAGTTGTCAGGGCCTGGAACAGGCTGCCCAGGGAGGTGGTTGAGTCACCTTCCCTGGATGTGTTCAAAAAAAGGGTAGATGAAGTACTTAGGGATATGGTTTAGTTTAGGATGAGAATGGTTGGACTTGATGACCTTCAAAGGTCTTTTCCAACCTTGTGATTCTGTGTGTGCACAGTGCAGCCGAGTCAAGCAGGACTCAGCACCAGCTTTGTATAAAGGCTTGGGGAAAAAAAAAAAAAAAATCACTTAGATGGAGTTAAAGTAATCCTGAGATTTTAAAATATTTTAAGTATACTTGCACTAGGAAACTGTTTATTTTGGAGGGGAGGCTAGATTTTTATCAGAAATCAATGGTAACTTTTTAATAATCCTTCTAATTATGTTCACTTTGAAATGAACAGCAAGCTGGGCTCGCAAATCGCAACACACGTACCTTTCCAGTACTTCAGGATGCTGACCCAGTGCCATCACTGTAAATGACAACTGATTGGCAGAGGTTTCATGACCTAACAACACAAAAAATTGGTTTAAAGGCTAGTACAAAATAATAGCACAGTAAAAAGATGGGCTAACAGCATGATTGGTTGTGAACAGGAAACTTTAAACATCAGGACCCAAATGTAAAGGACACACTAAAAGGGATGTAAATTCTACATTCTAAATTCTGGCTTTTAAGAACTACAAGAGCAAGACATAGCTGGTAAAGGTACTTGCTCTAGGCAAAGCTGCCATGGCTGCATGCACCTGCTGGTTATGAGCCCCCTCACAGGAGCACCAGTGAGGTTCAGTATTTGTCCTGTCATACTATATGGGACACAGGGCTCTGCAAGAAGCAAGGATTTATTGGTTTCAAGGGAAAACAGAGCTTCTAACTGTCTTTCTTTGAAATGGTGGCTTCATGTGGACAGCTTTCATTTTTCCATGGATAGGCATATGTACTGCTTTGAAGCATCACAGAAAACAGACTTCTGCAAAGATGTATTTGTCACAATGTCTTTCCTACAGAAGAACAGTGTTTTGATCTCGCCTCCTTGGGACCCCAATTCCTACTGAGTTACAAGATTGATCTTTCTATGTTGTTTACCTCATGTATCATCTCGGCCCCTCATTTTTCTGATAAGCTTGATAGTGCCCTCTCCTACCAGCTGCTGACTAGGGCTCTTAAGACAAGAACAGCATTTAATTGTGAGGGTGAGGCGATGTGAAGGCACATAGAAAGATGCTTTCAGTGGGGTTCAGCAGGATATAGGAGGAATGACCAGAACCCCATGGGTGGACAGTGCTGCCCCCTGCACTGCAGGTTGGAAACCACAGACCTGGCACCATTTGCTGCATTGACATGACCAAAGGAGCATAAAACATCATTTGCCTATGAGAAAAACACATATTCTCTTCAGACCTCGCCCAGCTGACCCTGCACCAGTGTAATACTGCTGTCTTCCAAACAACTGACTCCTGGTCACAGCAGCATCACACAGAGTGAACAAGGGCATTAATGGTGACCCTATAGATGGCCCAAAATGAGTACAGCTTCCCTCATGATAGAGGCAAACATTAAGATAGCCACTGACCTGCAACAAAGAAAGTGATAAAGTTATCCAGAATGTTTTCATCATCTTTAGTTTCCTGCAGAGCTGCCGAGAGAGAAAAGCAAACATGATTAGGAAACATTCCTGTGCCCCAGCTGGAACAGCCAAAATGCTCTGCCCTGTCTTGCACATTTTCTCTGAGGTGGCATAGGGAAGGGGTGTTGAGTGGACAACTCAGCAGTGACTTGGGACCAATTTTTGATCCAACACAAAGAAATGGGAAATTTTCAAAGCAACTCCATCTTCAGTGTGAAAAAACCCCTTCTGAAGACATTAGAGGATGAAAGTTCAGATCCCCAAAATAAGCCTTCCCAGTTCTTCCCTGTGAGAGTGGTGAGGCCCTGGCACAGGTCACCCAGAGAAGCTGTGGCTGCCCCCTTCCTGGCAGTGTTCTAGGACAGGTTGGATGGGGCTTTGGGCAACCTGGGCTAGTGGAGGGTGTCCTTGCCCATGGCAGGGGGTTGGAACTAGGTGGGATTTGAGGCCCCTTCCAACCCAGACCATTCTATGAAATCTCATGGCAAAACATACCACAGATTAAACAACTCCAATAGCAACATGTCCCTTACCATCCCCTTTCAGTATCTGTGTAAGAATATCCAGTGTGTCTTCTTTCCCGTTCTGGATGGCCTCTCTCCTCTTGTCAATGCACTCCTTGCCCACACGCCGCAGCAGCCTCACGCTCTCCCTGACCTCTTTTACCAGCTTCCTTGGTGCGTGCTGAATACAGAATTTCTTTAGTACTTTTATTCCTTTTGCTGGTAAAAAATATCATCAAGCATTGTTTTTCAAGTGAGCACCTTGTGTTCTGTTAAATGACATTTGTCACTAAAACATCTGGTCTCCACACAATGGAGTGTGCCCAATGTCTGGGCTGAAATAAGGCTTATTCTCATCTGGGCACGCTGATGTCCTGCCTTGTCAGATACGGTGCTTTGAGCACGGTCAACAAATTCCTCATCTCTCTACTGAGAGAAGCTGCAGCATGTGATACACAGTATCAGTGCTGGGCCCAAAATGGAAAACAAAAGTCTAACAGCCTGAAGTACAGCTTTCATGAGAAACCATGGAATGATTTTTAAGTTAAATATTTCCAATTACATCCATAATTTCCTAGTATATAAATTTTGGTTGAAAATATATATTTTTTAAATGGTAAGAAAGTTCAAATTTCTCCCACCTTGGCTGCCACGCTGCTTGGACAAACAGCAAAAGTCTCAATTTTTGCAATGGTGAGCGTGCAAGTATAAAACCACGTGAGAAGACAATACATGCTTGGGTGATGAGAAGGCAGAACAGAAAGGAAGCGTTCAATGTTAATGCTAATTTTGCAAGCAATTCAAAGCACCAATGAATTTTATCTCAATGCATACTGGAGAGAAAGAGCTACTGATGACCCTGCCCCCACCACATGTGGGACTCATGAAGGAGCAAAGCTTCAGCTGGACATGAGGAGAGAGGACTGAAGTGAGGTGCATACAGACCTGCAGGAGGGGGATGCGTGACTTGGTCATTCCTTCCAAAATCATGGTGACAGCACGTGGGAAAGGCGTCTGGTCATCGCTCAGTGCATTTAATTCCAAGCCAAAGGCTACCTGAGGAGCAGGAGGGAAAAAAATCAACAACTCGCTGCATCCTTCTGGCTCACTGGGGTGTAACAGTAGGACAGCCTCACACAGTCAACTTTCCCCCTAAAAATACCTCAGGTATTGCAGAAGGCAGCGAGGGACGGGTAGCATCTACATTATGCTTCCTCCTAATTTGGAGGGGCTACTAATTTACTATTACTCTCCATTCATCTCCAACTGCTTTGCATGGAGAAGGGAAAAGCCACCACAAAGCGGACTTCACGCTGATGCATAATGGTAATAATACAACATCTATGAGTGAACGAGCACCTGAGTGTCCTTTTTGGCACGGAGGGGTGGGAGGTACGAGGCTGTAAGGGCTTTTGCAAAGGGTCCCCATCCTGCAGGGCACATGGAGGCTATGCAGACTCTTTCCTAACTGCCCCTCGCTATGGCTCAGCCCGAATGAAAGCAGCATAATTAGTCCTTCAGCTCTTCTGGCACTGCTGTGTAAAGGTCCTGTTCCCTGGCTCCAGCTCCCGATCCCGTCCTGCTGCCGGTACCCATTACTTCCACTCCTTCCTGCCAGTCGCAGGGGAAACAAGTAAGCGGACAGCTGGTACCTTTGCAATGATATCCAAAGCCGCCCGGTTCATCATGGTCAGCATGCTAAACTCTTTTTTTCCATCTGCCTTTTCCTCTAGTTTCTCCATCAGCTCCTCTGCTTTTTCATTAAAAGTTTCCATCAGACCAATCAGGTAGCTGAACAATCAATAAAAATGAGTGTTGGGGGCTCTGGAGAGGACATCTTTGCTCAGGCAAAATCACCTTCACTATTTTCCATAGAAAACTGTAAATATATTTTTATTTATTTATAATAAATAATTCTAATTTTTAAAAAATACTTCAAAAAACAAACAGATAAAATTATCTAAATTCTTATAGCAACCCCACTCCAATCTGCCATGTAAACAATGGCTATCATGGCAAAGGGATTGACCTGTGCATGCTGAAGCAAACAGATATTATCTTCAGACCCTAAATGCAATGCATCAAGGTACAAACAAGCAAAGCAGATTAACCCCCTGCTTATCAATCACACCATATCTGCCACAGGGAATCACTCAGGGGAATGACGTGGCTTGCCTATGTCAAATCCCTGAGGTCCATTTTCTGCCAGGATAAGGCAGCCACCACACCACACTCCTGGATGCACAACCCTTTCTGTCATCGCTGAGCTCACAGTGGTGTCACTGCCCCACGTAAAGTCTGGTCAAATTATACTTGTGATGGCAATGATACATTGGACTCAATTAAAATGTGATTTTGGCACTAAATGTTTGGGGTTTTTCCTCTTTCTAAATATAAAAGAATGGATCAGTGATGGGGAAATCACGAAAATACAGTAGAAATAGCAGCTAGATCATCCCTGAGATATGTGCCTTACGTTCGGCTGAAAGCTGGATCCATCAACCTCCGTTGCTTGCGCCAATGCTCATGGTTGCAAACAGTTGCCAAGCCATTCCCTAGAAACCTGGCATATAGGAAAACAAGGAAAGGAACCATTTTCAGCAAGCCAGGCAACCCCATGTAGTCACAAAGATAACCCTTCCACATCTACCTTCTTGCATTTTTTCCCACGTTTAGGGAGCACCATGCTGCTTTGAGTACACAGTCGTTGCATCACTGCAGACAAGGACTGAACTGCAGGTATGTTCTGCCTGGTAGATGTGGATTGCTGAGTCCTATAAGATGCTGATTTATTATGGTTGTTATGTAAATAATTAATACTGGATTATTATTAAAACTGTCAGGCTAACAGACAAAAATCCTCTTTTTTTTGTTATTGAACTTAAGAGCTGGAAACTCCCACGCATTAAGGAATAATTTGATGCTCTAAAATCTAAGCAAGAAGTTTGATGATGCTCTTGAACAAACTATTCTGAGACTGAGCATCCATGGGGGGAGGTGGAATAAAATATGTGATCAAGGTGAAAAATCCAACATAACCTCTTCCCCACTGGGAAGACATTTGACTTTACACATAATTGAATAGGTACATGCATCTTACATCTATCTGGAATCAGTCATTAATCTCCACACTAAGGTAAACTGAGTCAAAGTAAGCATCGACCCTGTAATATTATTAGTCTTTCACTTGTTTTCAGATCACAATGGCTTCAGAGAAGTTCTGCCTACCTCTCACCAAATATGTTGAACATAGGACCATACACCATCCGATCCTTTGGGTACTGTGGTGACATCAAGAATTCCTAAAATCAAATCTCAGGTCAGTGAATATTGAATGCAATCTGTTAAAAAATAAAAAATCATACATTTACTTTTTTCCTCCTGTAGCAATAGTCTGAAGACTAGATTAATTATTTGGTGTGCTCTGATTCCCCAGTTCCCATGCTGCTAGCTTGTTTTCCATGCCTCTAGCACTTTTTGCCCAGTGACCTGAAATCTCACTCTCTGGTTATTGCAAAGATTTACAGGGAGAAATTCGGTCCCTTGTGCCTCGTTCATTTGAGATTTTAAGCTCTTGCAGAGAATCTGCTTTTCAGAAATAGGGGACGCTTGGTCTAGATACTGTTAAAATAAAGGTAACAATGTAAATCAACTGATCAAGGAAGAAAGTAAATCAGGACAGCCCAGAGAGCGGAGCCTCTCATCCTCCTAACCCTGCCAGAGCTGCCCTCTCTGCAGGCATAGACTAGTTGCTCTGCCCTGTGCTGAACATCAAGCACGGAGGGAAGGGCCAATCCCAACCATGGATTCGCCTTTATTTTTCAGTACCTTCACTCCTTCAGGACTCAGAATCAGTACTGAGACTTTGTGAAAGGCATTAACCCGTACAATAGGGCCATACTTCTCTGCCCTACAAGAAGAGAAGAAAAAAGAAAAAACAGAATTATGGTACACACCTAATAACCTCAAAGAGCCAACTACTTGTACTGGGAACCACTGAAGTCTTCAGTGAATAAAGCCAGTAAGAGAAAGATCAATGGTCTCCCTCTAGCTCCAATACTGACCCTCTGAATTGTGCTAAATACGTAACTCAGGGCCTCTGTGCCTTGATTTCCCAATCTGTACTACAGATTGATGTTTGATGTTACTTACGTGTCTCCACTTACCACTGCAGGAGGAGATCATGTATGAACTCCTGTTTTCTCAGCATTCTCCACAAGATCAGCACATGCCCAAATAAAAAGCTGCAGAAAATGAAGGTTGAAAGTGTCATGAGGATGCCAACACAGGGCTTTGTACAGTCTGCAATCCTTGTTGCTCAGTGATGCAATACGAGGGTTGTTTGCAATTTCCTCCCTATAAGGAAAGATTAAAAATAACACCTCGCTGTGCCAATGCCCAGCCCTCACAGGGGTAAGGTAGGAACCAGGGACAGGCTGGTGCACTCCTGCAGCCAGAAAGACTGATGCAAAGATACAGGACATGGTCTTTTTTAGCTGCTGTGCCAGAAATGTTTGGGTCTGGATGACGGCTCCCAGCAAACTGCTTTGCTCTTTGTCCAACAGAATCTTCACTACAACCATTACGTTTCTGAACATGCAACAGATGATTGCATGAAATTTTATATTCGGCCTTGGTAAGTGTACCTTTGGCTTTGCCAGTGGAGGTGGTAAATTGAGTAGAATTAAGAATAGTCTCCTGTCTCTAAAGCCATGTCACCTCAAATGTTGAAGAAAACAAAAAAACAAACACAAACAACCTAGAAGGATAATCAGTGGTTAATATGAAAATCACAAAAATTAATAAAAAGGATCAACTCTTCAAATATAATAGCTGCATTAAAAAGTTAGAGATCAATTCCTTCCTTTGACTGCAAGTGGCAAATTCCCAGCAGCTTTGCATACATCTGAAGGAAGATCTGGCCAAGTTCCTCTCTGAATGAAGCAAGCTGCACTTGAGATCTGTTTTCCATTTGAGACAGACAGCCATGCTATCATCCTTTTCAGCATAAACAAGCTACAGGGGAAAAACAGGCTCTCCTTTTGTTTCTCTTGGAACTGGGAGGCACTTAAATTAACAAGCACTCAACAAAGTTACCCAACATCCACAGAAACTTTTAATCCTTCACTTGTTTGACTCCTCCATTGTAACCAGACTCCAATAAGATGCAAAGCCCCCAATACGACAGACAGTCCCGTGTTAGCTAAAGCTCTGGAAACCACTCTATCTGCAGCGCATGAGGTAAGGAGCCCCCTCAGGGCTCCTTCTGTGGGACACATGAGTCCTCAGAGGTATTTCTCACCCCTTGTCCCATCACCTCAGTTAAGTCAGGTGTTACAACAGGCCTTAAACATTCATCTGCTAGTGAGAAGTCCCAATTACTTACTGCCTGCCATGAAAAAAATACCAAGCAAGGGCTTGGCTTGGGTTACATTCAGATGGTGTGACACTACCATCTGAAAAGACGTATTTGCAAATAAATTCCTTTTGTTCATTTTGTGCTATTAAAGCTTTAAAATGAAACACGTTTTTGAAGAGATGACCTTCTTTCTTCACAGATGAGCCATTCATGCAGTAAAAATGACACAAAACCACTAGGACTCACTTCTCCAGTCTGTCCTGCACAAGTCTCTGTTAAAAATGTATTGTGTTAGTTCTGATAAAATAAATCAGACCAAGAAATCAAGGGTGTTAATAAAATCTTGTTATTATACAGCCATCAGACCTTAGACAAGGTCCGTGGTTTCGATAAGATCCTGTTGTACTTTGCCATAAAACAAGGCTTTCTTAAGCTTTGATCAAAGGGAAAGACCCAAGGGCAAAGGGAAAGTCATGCACTTGGGACAGAGTAACACCATGGAACAACACAAGCTGTGGGCTGGCCAGTGAGCATATCTGCTGACCACAATTTGGAGGCTGGTCCCGGTGCTTCTGGTGCTGCTCTTCTCCAGTTTGCCAGATACAGTCTCGGAGGAGAAGTGTTTAGATTTGGATGAATCCCATTTCAGAGTAATTTGCATTGTCAAAGACCTCTGGAGGCCACCAGTCCAGTGCCCTGCTCAGGCCAGTCAATGTCAGAACTATGATCCATGGCTCACCCAGTCACTCATGTCAGTGCCTGAGCACCCTCATGGTGAAGGTGGTTTGCTTTACACCTAAGCAGGATTTCCATTGAGACAACTTGTGCCCTTTGTCCTTCATTTTGCAACTCCATGGAGCCTGGCTCCATCTCCTCATAATCACCCATTAGGTAGCTGAAAACAGCCACTGGATCCCCTCTACCCTTCAGCAGCTTTTTCTCCACCCAAAGCAAGCCTGGCTCTCTGTCTCCTGGGCATCCTGGACTCAGTGGATGCTAGTGACCAGGTCTTTCTTGTACTGGAGAAAACTAAAGCATCACACACACCATCTGGCTTTACTTTTTCTTTTATTTTTTTAACTAAATGATTTTCAGAGCTGGAGGTATTTGATTTTCCTTACCTTGGACAGATAGGAGTGGAAGTTTTTGTGCAACAGGTACCAACTGAAAGGGGGGTTTTGGACTGTCACCAGCAATTTATACTTTGGGAAGTTATCAAGTATTGAGGAGTCACATGACATACCAGGTTTCAACCAGACATACCTAGAAACCTTCCTGCAAAGGACTGATCACCAGCAAGCCTCAAACCCTAAACAGGGGACAGAAAAGCAGCCACAGGGTTCCTCAAGCTACTCTAGGGTGCTACTTCACACCTCAAAATGAACCTAAGGGCAAGCAGATTCAGGTATGACAACATCTATCCTCTCTCATAGTATCTGGCCCTGATTACACGAGTAGGTGACACTGGGAGTTCGGCAGCCAAGCATGGTGCCCTTGCTCTTCCTGTGACCGGGGCATGGGCACCCAAAGGTGAGGATGAAGGGGAAGCTCACACGCTCCTGACAGAACTGTGTCTCCTTGTGCCAGTGCTGCCATTGAATCGCTGGCAGCTTGCTCGCTGCCCTTTACCGCTTATGACTTCTTTTTTTAGCAGAAGCCAAACACGCAGCTCATGAGGGAGAGCAGGGAAGGTGCCTAATGCCGCTAGTGTCGAGGTGCCTCCTGGTGCCCCCCGGAGCCGGGAGGCGGGTCCAGCGCGGAGCCCCTCGCGCATGGCTGGTGCTGCTGGTCGGATCCCCGTGGCGTAGGAGGCAAGCGCGCAGCTCAGATGGGCAGCTCCAAACCGCTCCCTTCGCGCTGCTGCGGACACCCGGAGCGACGAGCTGGGAGATGTAGGTGGGCAGGCAGAGCAGCCAGGCAGCGCAGCGCGCCGGGATCCCCGGCCATGCCCGATGCCGCCGGCCATCCCGGGCAGCAGGCGCGTACGTGCGCTCTGCCCAGCCGGCCTGACCCCCTCGGCGTTGCCCTTGCCCACACCATCAAGGTCCCGGCCGGTCGTCACGCAGAGGCACGGGCCGGAGCGTTTGCTTTCTGCTCGGACGCTTCCCCGCGGCTCCAGCCTGGCAGCGAGCCCGGCTGCGGTGCAAGGTCCAGCCACGGGAACGGGCACCGGGACTGACGCAGCGCCAGGAGCCTCGCTGCAGAGGCCGGACACCCCAGGTCCCTGTGCCCGTGCCCGTGCCCGACCCTGCCGTGCTGCCCCTTACCTCTCCCGCGGGGCGCCGGGGATGTGGTCATACTTCGCATGGATGTACTTCACATAGCAGCAGTAGAGGCCGAAGGCCAGCAGGAAGAGGGAGAGCAGGAGCCCCGCCGCGGCCCAAAGCGCCTCCATCGCCCGGGCGGACCGCTGCCAGCGCCACCCCTTCCCCGGCCGGGACGAGCCGAAGAGTCCCCGGCTGTGCGGAGGGAGGGAGGGAGAGCTGGCTGCGGGCGGGGCGGCCCCGCTTAAAGAGCCCGGCGGCGGCGGAGCGGGCGGGTGGGCGGACGCTGGCTGCGGGGCCCTGGCTGCGGGACCCGTGCCCTCAGGACTGTGTATCTCTATATACGTGTGTGCGTATTTCTATATACGTGTGTTTATGTACGCTTACACGCTCTCCTGGGTGGCGGTGGTGCATGGAACAAGTGCATGACGAGGTCCGGAACGGTGCTACACGTTCATACGTTTGTTTACAGACGTGATTTAATTAAGGCTCATTGCTGAAGGCTCTTAAGCTAAAGTGTCACAGGACAAGGAGACCTCAAATGCCAGAAGAAGACCTCCTGAACGGCCCAAGCTCTGGATACACAGATGTCCCACTGCATCCTCTCTTCACATCCTTCCCTCACCCCTGCATACCTTCTTATCCCCGACACGTCTCCACAGTCTCCTATAACCCTTTCCTTTCTTTCCTCCTCCGACACCTGCTGCCAGCACCCGAGACCCCATTCCCTGCTTCCTGGATGCTGTGCCCACTCCAACCCTTCAAAGGATGCCCACCTTGCATGCAGGTAGTGGACACTCTTCTCTCCACTGTCCCCTTGGCTCCTACTGCAGCATAAGGAGGACACCCTGCTGCCCCTTAAAGAAAAGCAGCACACCACTTGCCTGTTAGGCTTTTGCAGGACAACTCCATTCATGCATTATTTCTCCAAACAAGCTTTAATCAGCCAGATGGAAAGAGGTTACTAAACTACCTGGATTTTCACCCTGTCTATTTTGCTGCCTCTGGGTCTTTGATGTTTCTCAGCACCATATGAGGTTGCTGCAGGAGTTTTCATCCCTTCTGTTTCCAACGGGGTGCCTTTCCCATGCTCCCCTCCCACAGCAGCTCCCATATGGCCATGCATCTCTGCAGCAGGAGGGAGGGGATATAACTCATGGCACCCCCTGTTTTTGTCCATCTGATGCAGCAATCATCTGCCAGGCACTTCCAAGAGTCAGCTCACTTCAGTTTACAAATGGAAGCAGTAACTGTCCTATAAGACCACAATCTGCAGGTTTGGCTTGGTTTTCTTGTGTCATTTCCACTTGGATTTGAGACCAGCAGATCAGAGTGAGCAGTTAAAGGCCACCAAAGCAACAATAGCACATGCTGGTACAAGGTGAGAGTTTTTTTATCTATATTACAATTTTTTTTAAACTGTAAATAATTTTGAATGGGCTGTTAAAGAGGCAGCAGGGAATCAGTGGACAAGAAGCACCTATAGCAGCCATGACTGTGTCTAATTTATGCTGCTTTCCTGCAGATGTCTATGTCCAGGTATCTCTCACCAGCAACTTAGTGGCTAACACCCACTAGGCAACTTCAGCTACACTTGCCACAGAAACATCAACCATAAAGTGCTCAAAAAACAGGCAGATGAAAGAAGTTGCACTGGCTTTATAGTGTGAGCTAGGCTAAAGAAAAATTTGGTATCATAGACCTTACAGGATGACAGGGATTTTCTTTTGAAACCCCCTGGCACTGGCACCTCTTCCATCAGGCATGGCCAAAGCCTGCCCACTTTTGGGTTTCTGGGCCTGGGCAGCACAGGAATCAGGTGCTATCAGCCCAGAGAGTCCCTGGGGAGGCAGGACGACCTTGTCATCAAGGTGTGAAAGCCTGTTAGGAGCTCCTGGGCTTTTACTTTTGGGTGGTCACTGTGCTTGGCAGTGAAGGACACCTGATGTGCCCTATGAGAACGAATACATCTGATCACTTCAGCCATGGACTTCCAGCCTGCTGGGGGGCAGGGCTGCTCTGCTGGGGACACTTGGAGGCCAGCATCGCTTTTCTGGCTTCACATTGCACAGCACAAGAGTTTGGCAGTAATCACACATTACAACCTCAGAGAAACACTGACTCGTGGTACAGGTCAAATGGTGCAAAATGTTAGAAAGCATTGGTCAGTACAGAATGGAGCAAAAGCTGGTTGCATATTTTTGAGGAGTAATTGCTGGAGATGACCTAGAAATTAAACTTCTATTCACACTTTAAGAAAAGGTATGGCACTGAAGAAGCTTCCAGGGTAGAATGCAGCTGATAGAAGTTCCCTAGATAACCTTAGAGGTTGGCAATGCCATGGCAGCTTGGTGTGCTGACCCTGAGAAAAACTGCACAGAGGGTGGAGCAGAGTGGAGACAGCACGGCCAGGCTCTGTGATATATGGCAACCTGGTGGTACTGTGGAACTGATAAGCTGCTAATTGCTACCCTGAGCCAGCAGTTCTTCATTTTCTGTTGAAGTCATGTCCTTTGAGTGAACAATGCTCATTGTAATGTCATTATAACACCAAAACACACCTCCATCCCAAAAACTGCCCACCTCCAAGGTGTGACCACCCCTTGTTCAGCCTGTGCTCTGAATTTCTGCTAGTCTATACCTTTAAATGCAAATCAAGGAAACTTTATACCAATCATAACAAAGGTATGTGTGACTAGAGTGACTCAAGCTCCACCTGATAGGCCAAGACAGTATAAAAATGGCCTAGGAATGGAGGGATATTAGGGAAGATACCATCACAAACAAGTCAGGGATGTACCATCAGGAACCACTGCTGACCTCTGGGATCAGTTGACGGGCTGAGACTCTCTTTCCCCCTCACAGAGACACCATGGGTGAGATTTGAACACTTGGTGGCACTGAGTGCTTTCCCAGGAAGCTTAGAAATATCTATATAGAGTTGTTTATGCTTCTGCATTGCTCGAGTAGTTTTATGTTGGTTTATGTTGCTATATTACTTGCACGTGTTTTTGTAGACAGTGTTTCATCACTGGCAATCCAAAAGAGCCTGCACTCCTTTGCCTCAATAAACCATACCATTTGTTCACGTGGCCATGAGAGTGCTCACTGAAAGCAACCAGACCCTCAAGCCTGGCTGTGTCTGTTCAGCGAATGTGAGCAGGCCAAAAGTGCACTACGTTATTTGTGTGTCCATAATCGTGGTAGTTCAGTACATTAAACTGGACCAGACTCATAGCATCTGGACATCGCTCAGGATTTCTGCCCAGTCACAAACAACAAACACTGGGATGCAGGGGAGGTTATTTTCTGCCAAATTCCTTTACCCATTTAATGCAACTCTTTTAAAATACAGATTTCTGTTACATTAAATCTTAACACTGATTTTTCTTGAACCAGTAGTTCCTTCTTTGGTTTGAAATAATTGCAAGAACCCCAGAATGATTTTCCCTTCTGGCTTGGGTACACATGCTTCCATAATTTATTATTTTTTTTTAAATCTGGAAATTATGCTGCTAGATGCTTAAAGACCAACAGTATTATCTAACTGTTTATCTTAATCAAAAATAGATTTTTTTCTTTCTTTTTTTTTCCTGTTAAAGCTTGGGCTTTATAACCTCTTCTTTTCAGAAAAGAAAAAAAAAAGTAACATTCCTTCCCACTTGATCAGGCAAATATCGCGATCTCATGATATAAATGCCCATCACTAGGAAAGATACAGGTATTCACAAGAATAGCATGACCCAGAGAAAGTGCTTAAAAACTGAAGCTAGCTAATGAAATCATGTCTTTAGAGCCACTCAATGGACTTCCTGATGAAACACTGATTTTCAGAATTTCAGCAATTTTTTTCAGCATACTTCAAGAACAGATCATAACCACCTCTAAGGTATTCTTTCATTTCAAATCATTCTCAGAATAATTCCTGCGGAAAATTTCTGCTCAGACCTTGTTTGTGAGCAGCTCACAGGGAGGTGATAAAATTTGGCATTTTATACATTTTGATGAGATAGAGACACCATGTCTATCCAGCTCTGAGCCCTGTCTAGAACAGGCAAGCTTTCAAAATAAATCTTCTCATGCAAATATAATTAACAGCTGATAACTCCCCTTCCTCTAAGTATTCAGCCTGGGTAGATTGCAGAAAGTACTTTATATTTCAGACTTTAAAGATAAGCTTTAATAAAACCTTTTGTTTGTATTCTAACCAGCTTTAATAACAACTTCTGCTGGTATTCTGACGTGCTTCTATACCCTTGAGTGAAGGACATGTTACCAAGGGACCACACTGTCATGTTTATCATCTGCTGGGAGCCACAGGCTGCACTAAGAAGGAAGGAGCGCAGGCTTGGGCATGCTGAACTTCCCCGTCTGTCACCTTTCTGCTGGGGACTGAACTGCCATCGCATGGGCATTCTGCCAATTGCACATTCCCATAAACATGAAGAGCCAGAGAGACTTGGGAACCCGAGAACAGAGAGCTGGGAACCATTAACTGGTGTGACGTAACAAGGCGAATTTGAATAATTGATGGGATGTAGGGCTAGTCTAAACTCCTGCTCTCTTTGCTTCTCTTTTCATAGCCATTTAGGTAGATGTTTTCAAGCCTCAGTACCTCTCGAGAGCTCCAGCATCATATGGGCAGCAAGGAGAAGGCACAGGATAGGCACTCTTCTGCTGGGAGGTGCCTTCTGCAGAACACAGTTAGCCAGACGGCTGGGTATCCCAGGGCAGTCTGAACTTACCAATAAGATGCACCTCTAAATAAAGAGCTTTTAATTTTATTGTTAAATGTCTCCATCTGTTGTGTGCTCCTGGTTAAGTGCAGATGGCGATTAAATTAGTACCTCTCCTGGAGAATTTACAGTCTAAGACTCACCCCCTGCCTAAAGGTCCATATGGAACTAGTGGGGGTCTGGGTGTATCATGGGCACTGCACTTCAGCCATCTCCAGCAGAAATGCAAACTTCATGAATCTCTTCCTTCCCAGGCAGAAACACTGTCTAGGCAGAATCCAAGGACCAACCTTTGTTTAGGGATTTCAGTCCTTCTGCCCAGCTCCGGTGGCTGTGCCGTGTGTGGGCAGTCCCACAGGAAGCACGATGCCCCAGGCATTGTTGTGTCTGTACGCAGTGTGCCTTCACCTGCCTCCGTTTGGTCATCTCACGTGGCTGCTCTATCGTGGCAAATAATCATTTGCTTTTAATAGTGCAAAAGTTAAGCTCTCTGCTCCAAGGAGTGGGAACTCCAGGACAGAAAATGCATATTCTCAAGCTGTCTTGCTTCTAGACTGCAGCTCAATTTACCATTGAGTCTGCCATAGCCTGGGAGTTCAGACAGATTTCATATTCTCTACATCTTTGAACCTAGAACATGAATGCCACAAGTAGTCATCTGGCTCAGAGCAACAGTAGGAGAGGAATACCACCAGACACACACCATTCATTGAAGGACACCTCCAAACCCCACCTTGTACTTCTGAGGGCCAAGAAAGAATATCTGAGCTCCCTGGGCTTTTTTACTATTATTATGACAGCCAGTGTGAAAAGTGGGGAGGCAGATGAAGTTGTTTAGAGTAACATCATACAGATTTTTTTTACCAAGTATAGGAGAGACATTTACCTTTAGCCCCCTCCCCTGAAAGAGTCAGTGATTGCTTCTGTGTCATTTGCAGTGTATGGGGAGATATTTGGGACTGCATGCTTATGGTTATATTCATTCATCAGCTCAAAGGGGAAAAAATGCATACTTCAGTGTAAATATTTTGTTCATTTTATCATATAAAAAAATTGCAATATTATGACTAATAATAGAAAATATGGAACCCCAGTTTTGTACCAGCACAATTTAATACATAACCCTGTTTTAATTCCAGTTATTAATTTTTTTTTTAATGTCACTTCCATTTAAAAGTAAGCAAATAACTTTCCTCAGCTTATGTGTACATATATATAGGTATAAAAGGTAAAGGAATAGGCCAGTTCTGCTGTTATTTGTATCAGTGCAAAACATAATTACATCCATCCAAGACGAAACTAGCCAGGGAAGTTACAATGTTTTTGGAAACAGAAAACCACTGACTATTTTAACCTAGTTATCAAAGGAAAGGAAACAGAAATGTGGTGTCAAGTGTGTAACAAAAATTTGACCTTCTCTCTGCTGCTGGGAAAATCAGCTCCAACCACAAAACCTGCTGGGGAAGACCAGAGCATCTTCACTGCTGACCCAGGGTGAGGTGGTGACGCAGAGAGTGCTGCAGCAAGGACACCTGCAGCCAATGGGACCGTGTGAGAGGAGGCTGTGTGATAGCATGCTGGGTAATGCCACGAGCTGTGGCATGCAGGAAGAGGCAGGTGAAAAATTGAAGTGAGATCTTTCTTCTGTGATAACAGCTAAAGGATAATACTTTCCCAATGCTCTTCCAAAATGAATCCTCAGGTGATGCAAGACCTTTTCAACCTGCCTATATGCAGAATGGCAGACACCCTGGAAGACTTGAAGTTCAGTGCTTCACCCATCACCCTGTGCATGGCACGAGCCTCTGGGACCACAGCTCCCAAAACAACCCCTGCTTCTTCCTCCAGAAGCTCCTTTTCTCTCTGCGACAGGTGTCTTTAAGTGTCATACTGGAAAGGTGGCTCAGCACAAATAGTTTAAAATCTTGAAGAACTGCTGCACACGTAGGAATGAAATCCCTTGCAGCCTGCAGTTCATCTGGAGTCTTCCTAACACCACAGTATACAGCACACAGTAAAAGTAAAAAGGTAAAAGAATGAGCATTCCAAATACCCATGATATACTCACTGTGTTCAGAAATAGGTGCAAAAAAATAATGCCATCATCTTGTCTCCCTATACTTTCAATCAGTTCCAAAGAGATTTTTGCTTCCATAGCATCCAGAAAACAAATAATTAAAAGGCCTTTGTGATCTTGCACAATCCTTTAAAGAAAACAGCCACATTGGGTTCAGGTTTTACAAAGGCTTTGTCTACAATAACAAATTAAACAGAGTCATTCCTTGGTTATAAGGCCACCTGGTAGTGACTCCTGACCTAATCTAGGGCGATCTGGGCAGGAGTTGGGTTAGCTTCAGCACAGGCATGCTGAGGAACACACAGCTCATCACCTTCCAGTGCCAGGGAACTTTTCCTGATGCCACTTCATTTCCCAGGAAAAAAAAAAATCCTCAATCTGAAAGGACTGACAACCAAATGTACTCCAGTCTCTTCTGGCTTCATCTCCTGACCTGAGCAGGCTAAAGCCTTTTCCTGGGTGGGAAGTGCTGGACTTTTGCACATTTGAAAGCTTGCTTAAGCTTAACATGCGCTGTTATATTGCTGTCTCCTGCCCATGTCTGGCAGGTGTGGAAAGGAACTCTCAAAAAAGGTAACTGCTCATAATAAAGGAGTTGATCTAAACCCAGACCTTTTGCCACAGATTAAGATACAGTGGATACAGGAGTCAACCATACCTTCACGAAACAAGATCTACAATGGGCTCAGATGTTACTTAACTGTCACTACCAAATACAGACCTTTGGAGTGACTTCCACCCTGAATGGCCTGTCACCCAGCTCAGATATACTGAGGTCCATAAGGTCTGGAGGAAGAAAGATGATCTTTCTCAGTCAGTAAAATTTTCCAGCATGGAGTGGGCAAGTGATTGGCAAGGTGGTTAATAATGAAAACAGTCCAAGGGTTTAGTCATTGCCAACAGCGAATGCCCTGAGGAACAAGCTGCTTCATGTCAGTGCTTACAGCTGGCTGAACACTAGAGACCTTTTTTCCCTTAAAAATAGCATCCCTGTTTACCACATTATTGCTAAGGAGTGATTGCCATTTCCATCGTAGCTGCTGTTCTGGCTACATTAAAACATTGCTCAGGGCAGCTCTGTAGCTGCACCTGTGCCCCAGAGAAAAGTCTAGACATTTAGTCTAGACAAAAGTCTAGAAAAACCCCAGGAAACTCATGGACAAGGCAGCAAGGTATTGGGTTTGGAATCTTACTTGTTTAACAGAGGAAAAACTATGAATTCTTAAAGCTTAATTTGGGATACTGTTATTAATTATCAAACGATGCTTACACCTCTTTTCATACAAAAAAACATGTGCTTATGTCTCAAAGTATCCAAGTGGGCCAATGCATCTCACATGCCAAGCTGACCTTTTGAATACCTCTATTGGCATCCTTCAGAGAGGAAAATCAGGCTTGGATATTGATATGTTGTGACTGGTTTTCTCCTCTGTGCTTCTGAATTTCTGTGTCACCAATAGCTGAGCAGTGCCAGGATTTGTTCCAGGGACACCCCCACCCCATGAGACCACAAAGGTGCTGACAGGTTAAAGAAGAGGCAGGCTCTGCTCAGCACTTTCCCAAAGCATCATGCTGGGTTTGGGCTGTGGGTCAGAGGTGCATGAGCTGCTCCCTTGGCCACGCTGAGGCCCAACACGAAGGTATTGACTGGTGAAAGGTGGGAGAGGGGCTGATTGGGGAAACAGAGGCAGGACAAACACCATAGCAGTACGTGAAGCCGGGCCCCCAGGCTGATCTCTGCAGCTGGTGCCAGTGTCACCCACAGTGCCACCGCTGAGCTTTCTGCACTTGAGTCATGTATTTAATTATGGGCCACTGGGCTTAGTAATGTGATCACAGAATCACAGAATCACAGAATCGTAGGGGTTGGAAGGGACCTCGAGAGATCATCGGGTCCAACCCCCCTGCCAAAGCAGGTTCTCTAGCACATATTGCACAGATAGGCGTCCAGACGAGTCTTGAATATCTCCAGAGGAGGAGACTCCACCACCTCCCTGGGCAGCCTGTCCCAGGGCTCTGTCACCCTCACTGTGTAAAAGTTCTTCCGCATGTTGGTGCGGAACTTCCTGTGCTCCAATTTGCAGCCATTGCACCTTGTCCTGTCTCCACAGACTACTGAAAAGGGGCTGGCCAATTCCCCCTGCATCCCATACTTCAGATATTTATAAACATTAACTAGGTCCCCCCTCAGTCTTCTTTTCTCCAGGCTGAACAGCCCCAGCTCACTCAGCCTTTCCTCATACGGGAGATGTTCCAGGCCCTTAATCATCTTCGTAGCCCTTCTCTGGACTCTCTCAAGGAGATCCCTGTCTCTTTTATACCAGGGAGCCCAGAACTGGACACAATACTGCAGGTGGGGCCTGACCAGGGCAGAGTAGAGGGGGAGGATCACCTCCTTAGACCTGCTGGCCACACTCTTCCTGATGCATCCCAGGATCCCATTGGCCCTCTTAGCCACCAGGGCACACTGCTGGCTCATAGCCAACCTGTCATCAACCAGGACCCCCAGGTCCTTCTCCACAGAGCTCTTCTCCAGCAGGTCATCCCCCAGCCTGTACTGATACAGATGGTTATTCCTCCCCAGGTGCAAGACTTTACACTTGCTTTTATTAAACCTCATCTGGTTTCTCCCTGCCCAGCTTTCCAGCCTGTCCAGGTCTCACGGGATGGCAGCACAGTGTTCCTGTGTGTCAGCCACCCCTCCCAGCTTTGTATCATCGGCACTTGCTGAGGGTGGATGCTATTCCCTCATCAAGATCGTCGATGAAGATATTAAACAGGACTGGACCCAACACCAAGCCCTGAGGAACACCACTAGTTACAGGCCTCCATTCAGATTTTGTTCCACTGATCATGACCCTCTGAGCCAGGTCCGACAGCCAGTTCTCAACCCACCTCACTGTCCACTCATCTATCCCATGATCTCTCAGCTTTGCTATCAGGATGTCATGGGAGACAATATTGAAAGCCTTGCTGAAGTCAAGGTAGATGACATCCACTGCTCTCCCTCCATCCACCCAGCCGGTGATGAGATCATAGAAGGCTATGAGATTGGTCCAGCACGATCTCCCCTTGGTGAATCCATGCTGACTACTCCTCATGACCTTCTTCTCTTCCAGTTGCTTGGTAATGGCATCCAGAACAAGCTGTTCCATCACCTTTCCAGGGACAGAAGTGAGGCTGACTGGCCTATAATTGTTAGGTGCCTCCTTCTTGCCCTTTTTGAAGACCGGAGTGATATTGGCTATCCTCCAATCCTCAGGTACTTCTCCTGTTCTCCAAGAGCTGTCGAAGATGATAGCAATCGGCTCCGCAATCACTTCCGCCAGCTCCCTCAGCACACGTGGATGTATCCAATCCGGGCCCATGGATTTGTGTGCATTAATCCCTTTGAGCCGCTCCTGGACCACCCCTACCTCAACTAGAGGGAAGCTCTTCATTCCCCAAACACTCCTACTTTCATCCAGGATCTGCGGGTCCCGAGGGGCCTTTGGAGTGAAGACTGAGGCAAAGGCGGCATTCAGTATTTCCACCTTCTCATCATCACCCGATACCAGGACACCCGCCTCATTCATCAAGGGACCTACATTATCCCTGATCATCCTCTTACTATTCACGTATCTGAAAAAACTCTTTTTATTATCCTTTATATCCCTTGCCAGTTTCATCTCCAACTGGGCTTTAGCCTTTCTAGTCGCGTCCCTACAGGCCCTGACAACATCCCTATAATCCTCCCAGGTGCACAGACCCAGTTTCCATAGTTCATAAACCCTCTGCTTCCCTTTGAGTTTACACATTAACCCCCTGCTCATCCACACAGGCCTTCTGCCTCTCTTTCCCAATTTCTTACTCAAAGGGATGCACCTATCCTGTGCTTGGAAGAAGTGCTGTTTAAATGCTAGCCAGCTCTCACAGGCTCCCTTGCCTTCTAACAGCGTAGCCCACGGGATAGCTCCTAAAAGGTTGTGGAAGAGATCAAAGTTAGCTCTTCCAAAATTCAGGGTAGCTATCCTGCTTTTTGGCTTGCTTCTTCCACTCAGGATCTTGAACTGGATCATTTTGTGGTCGCTTTGTCCTAAGCTGCCCCCGACCTTCACCTCCCTGATGAGCCCGTCCTTGTTAGTAAGAACAAGGTCCAGTGCCCGCCCTCCCCTTGTAGGTTCCTGCACCATCTGTAGCAGGAAATTGTCCTCAACATACTGCAGAAATTGTCTGGACTGCATACGACTGGCCGTATTGCTTGCCCAGCAAATATCTGGGTAGTTGAAGTCCCCCATAAGGACCAGGGCCTGGGATCTCGAGGCTACTTCTAGCTGCTCATAGAAAGCACTATCAACCTGCTCCTCTTGATCAGGGGGCCTATAGCACACACCCACAACAGTGTCACTCGTACTAGCGTGACCCTTGATTCCTACCCACAAGCACTCGACTGATGGGTCATCTTTCCCCAGGTGGAGCTCAATACATTCAAGCTGCTCTCTAACATAAAGAGCAACTCCTACACCTTGCCTCCCTAGCCTGTCCTTCCTGAAAAGCACATAGCCATCCATGACAGCATGCCAGTCATCCAGGCTGTCCCACCACGTCTCTGTGATCGCAATGAGATCCTGGCCCTGAGACCGCACAAAGATCTCTAATTCTTCCTGCTTGAAGAATACTATACATGATATACTATACATGCCTCGTCTATTCATACCCTGCGGCCTGATGCAAAGATGCTGGGCAGAGCCCAACTCCCCCAACATGGGGGATGTCCTCACGGTGTGCTCCATCCCGGGCTCAGCACCCAGAAGGGTTTTGCCAGCATTTGAGTGAGCATCCCCACTGAAACACCCTATTTCACTCTCTTTCCTTTGCTTTGGCAGCAAGCTCTGAAATTTTTTCCCAGATACTTGTGGGACACTTTGTCTAGCAGATGCCTTGAGAAGAACATGGTAAGTTCACATTATTTTGGCCTGAAGATAATGTCTATACCACAGACTGCAACACAGAGTGGCAGTGCTTGGGCTGGCTGCTGGGTAGCAGAAGCAATGTAAGTGAAAAAAACCCTGAGCGCTGCACAGAGCTACCTCTGCCTTGGAGATAAAGAGGCAGCAAGGCTGGGTTTACACTGTTGCCTCAGAAATATGCTGGACCCTCCATGTGATGCAGCAGTGCTAACATAAGGAAAAGAAAAACGTGCAAGGAAAAATGCCAATGCTCCAGTCACAGTCACAGAGGTGAATCAGAAGAGAAAGCAGTAAGGAAACCATGCTGCTACTAGACAAAATATGACCCTGCCACGTAGCACATCAGAAAAGCAGCTGCGCTGCAGTAACCAGCATTATTCCGGGCTACTTTAAGATCTTTATCCTGAATCAGCATCTAGGTGGTATACTGGCATGTTCTAATGTAGCAGCATAGTTTATCAGTTCATCTAAAGCTCAATTTGTGTGGCATCCTGGTATGTAAGTGCATTTTCAAATGAAGACAAAAGCTATCAGTAAGAATCCTATTAAACAGCAGATGATATATCAGGTATTGAAATACTGCTGTGCTTTGAATCGTACAGGCTCATTATTTAAATACCAGGGAGCTAGACTGACTAGTAGGTATGTTTTTAGCTTGGAAGGGACCAGGATGGTCAGACGTACCTTCCCAGCATTGTAACAGCATACTGAGCTGGCTGGCACATACATGCACACACACCCCTGCCTACTGAGCTGGCACACACCAATTTGAATGCTCAGTGTGGGCTGGAGAACGCATAAGACGGGTAAAAAACCTTATTTGCAAGCCTTGTCTCTTCCTCTGCTGATAAATATTTCCCCTGTGAAGCGCAGCACCCACGTCACACCAGCAGCACACACAGG
The DNA here is from genome assembly GCA_020800305.1 of Porphyrio hochstetteri. Lineage (NCBI taxonomy): Eukaryota > Metazoa > Chordata > Aves > Gruiformes > Rallidae > Porphyrio > Porphyrio hochstetteri. The sequence goes on along the minus strand of CM036908.1, from coordinate 57,834,572 downwards.
GGGTGTAGGGTTCTGTGTTTGCCATCACCTGAGCCATGGCACAGCTCGCTCTTACCAACAGCTGCTCCGGCTGGGCTGCTTTCTATATGCCTTTAGCTGCCACCAGAGACTGCCTGCCACAGAGTGACTGTCAGACGGGGCTTGGTGGCAGTCACCACCAGCAGTATGCAAGAAGTAGGTGGCCCCAGGAGGCTCCAATGGCCTACAGCAGGCACAGGGCAACTAATAGTTAAATGAGAAAAAGAATACTCACCTACCTGGAAAATGATGGCAAAATTCCTGTCTAATTGGTCTCTGGCAGACATCTTTGATTCACCTCAATTCAAAGTGATTTTTGTTGTGCAGGCCTTTGTTCTCCCCAGAAGTTTTGAAGTATAACCATGACCACAATTCTCCTTAAAATCTCACAGCTAGAGCTAGCTGAAGTTTGGCTAAGGAGACAAACGAAGCGGAAGAGAAATTTGGAAGAAGAAAACTTCTATATATCCACTTTCTGTTTTCTTCCAGCCCTCTAGTCCCATCAGCACAAGGGGTGCCAACTCTGTTAACAGAAGAATTTACAAAGGGCTCCCTTGTCCACAGAATGTTTTGATGTGTCTGAAGTGAATTTCTGCACTTTGAACAGACACATTTGCACCTTCACTGCAACAGGGAACAGCCTGATGACACACTAAGAGAAGCATTTTGCTCTCTCCTTTATCCCTCATAAGAAGTACGGAGACGGTGCTATTTTTCTGATCATCTGCTTCTGTATAGTGACATTATTCTTTAGTATAAAACGGTATTTAATGGGTACATCAGAAAGTTCAGGAAACACAAAACCAAATCCATTTGCCATGTACATCAGTGTTTTTTTGCTTATTAGAACGCTGCTGATGCTAATTGGGGAACTGAAAAAACTATCTGCAGTAAGAGCTTTAGATACAAGGTTTTGGTTGTGAACTGTTCTGGGTGCCCTCCTCATCTTACATTTGTTTTATCTTGTCTTTCTCATGTTCTTGTGTAAGCAGCAAGATAAAATCTGTCCTGATTATGTCAGGAAAAACTTAACCAGGCAAAATCCTCCACAGAAGAGGAGAACGTGTTCCCCAGTCACCTCTTGGGTGAGAAACACATTTCAGACAAAATGAGTTTGGGGTTTTTTAATATAATTTCAAAAGGGGTAAATATTACAGGATTCTTACCCTTTTTCATTACCTTTTGTCTAGTCATTCACAGCTGGGAAAATTGAATGTAAAGAACACGTGGCTTCACAGTGTTTGAAAGTAAGAGAAATTTGTGTGAAGCGTCTTCTGGGCTCAACTAGATAATTATAGAATCATATAAGGATCCTGATACATAAAAAAGGCCAGACTTTTCTTTTCACTTAGGCTAGTGTAAACTGAAGGAATACAATCCAGGCCATAAGTTATGACATTTTCTGATTTAGCTGATTTTGTTTAGATGCATTTATCTTTGATAAGTAATAGGCTTATACCAATATAAAGCATACAGAAGAATATTCCCTTAATTCTGTAATTCTATAAACTAGTGCATGGGAAGTTATAAAAAAATTCTACTTTTGCGTTCTGCAAAGAAAGGCACAGATTTACATGGACTCAGAAACCACCCCTCAGCACTGCAGGTGGCAAAGCAAGCCAAACAACACAAACATTTCCATAAACAAGAGCGAAGCCTGGTCATCTGGGAATGTATTTATTGGCAAAACACTGTGAAGCACGGCTGTGGAATGTTGTATTTTGAAAGGTTAAAGGGCAACAGGATGCTTATTTTTTCTAACCTATAATGGCTGATTTTGGGGGTTTTCTTCTTATTAAAAATAAAACAACCCATACAAGTCACTGCCTCATTTTACACTTTCTTTCCCTCCAAGGCAGATGGATGGGGATGAACATGACGAAAGCAGCAAGATCCCTTTGAACAGACGCAGCATCCTCAAGGCAGAGCACACCCTCCTCAGTACAGATGCTGGTTTAGAGGGTCAGGCAAGAAGAAGAGGCCATGCTCCTCTGTCACTAGTCTGCCACCTCCTCCCTGCCGCACACCACGCCGGCATCCTCCTCGTGGGAGCAGTTGTGTGTGCCAACGTCGGCGTGGGAGCACTCCAGCAGCGTTTTCTCCTGCCCAGAGCACTGGACATCATCCAGGAGAATACGAAGGGAGGTCCCTTCCCCAAATTCTGCCTTCTTGCTGGCCCGCACCACGTAGGGGAAGCCCAGCTGGCGGCACACCACGGCGGCGGCGAGTGAGCTCCATCCATCGTCGCACACTGTGCCCCACTCACCATCGATGTAAACTTCCACTCGGCCCCGGCTCCGGCTGCGGCCCTGCTGCTCCATCAGCCGCACGGCACCGTTTCGCAGCGGTGGGGCTGTGCCAGGGGGTTTCTTCTTCCTGCGCTGCCCCCTCCTCGCTCCTTCCTTCCTGGGCTTGGGGCCCCTGCCACTCGGTGCTGGCGTTGTGGCTGTCCTGCTTCGGTTCCTTGGTGGCGGCGGGACTTGGTCCAGCCAGTCCACAGTCGGTGTGCGGGGGTGTTCGGGTTCTGGCTGGCCTCCCCGGGGGTCCTCGGCTGTGGCCTTCAGCCGGGGACGTGGTGTGGGTGTTTTCACAATGAGCTCTGTAGTGGGAAGAAAACAGGAAACCATGAGTCTGTCTGTCACTCTACAGACATTACTTAAAGACAACTATACGCAACCAGTGCTGATTTAATTTATTATTTAAGTTAAACAGAAATATTCAACTTAACTCATTTCTTGGAATTCGCTTACTTGATCCTGTTGAGGAGCAGCAACACTCCCAGTGACCCAACATTTCCTCAGTGAAAAATGTCGGCTGCTTTTAGTTAGCAGAGAGGACTGCGGGGCTTAATGCCAACTAGCAAGCCTCTCCCAGGAGGGAAACTCCAAGCAGTTCATAGGCAAAACCTCAGCCTGGCCATGAAAGGGTGGGTGCTGGATTTTCACCATCCCAGGAAGAGTCCCCCACCAAGAGTTCTCCCTTGCTGAAAGTGTTTTAAAGACAGGCGCTGTTCCTGCTCCTCTCCTCATTACTAATGCTTGGATCATTACCAGGCAGAGAGCGGTGGCCTCCCCACTGGGCCAGATGCTTTATTCAGAGGAGCTGAAATCAGGAACATTCAAAATCAATTCTCTCTGGCAACTGGAATGTGCAAAAGGAACAGAGTTGCCAGGACAACACTTCAAACAGGATTTGGGGTTGGGTTTTTTAATTCCTTATGAAAAAAAAAAAAAAAGGAAAAGTGCCTTGAACTCTGAAGAGCTGAAAATTCTTTGCTGTCACAGTTTCCAGGCGTTACTGGACTTGCTTATTCACATGCACTCTATTTTTAGCTTGTAAGTTTTAGCTTGTCAGAAGGAAGCCGTTCAGAATTGCTCAGAATAACAATCAGCTGAGCTGGGACAGTGTCACAGACATTTGCAAAGACATCATGACTTTCTGAATGATATCCTAGATTTAGCCATTCTCATTCGCCATTTGCTTTGTAGTACAGAGATGGGGCAAAATATGACTGCCTTATTAACCCTTAATATTTATTGTCCCCAAGAGACAAATCCTTGCACTGGTCCAGTTTTTCCAGCTGACCCTATTTGGGGCAGAATTGTATTCATGGCATGAAAAGATTTCCTTTCTCTGGAAGCTGAGATTCTGAAGGCAAGAAATAGATGTGAAAGCCTAACCTGTGCACACCTCAGTTGCTGGAGCTGGCTCTGGCAAAGCACTTAAAAATCCTGGAACTCACATAATGATATGTAGCACTGCATGGAAGCTAATGGCCACCTGGGAGTGCTTTTCAGCTCACCGAATCAAGTTGTTATTATATATTACTCTTCGTCAAGCTATTTATTACATACACTTCCAACAAATGCACTCATCCAGCTAATGCAAGCCGCATGCCTTGGCGATTCTGTTACATTCACACTAAGCATGAACCAAAACAGCAAAATATTTACAGCTCACACTCTGTCTGTTTGCTTCTGAATCAAAATCTTCATGCTTGGTTTTCACCTACACATGAATTTAGTTCTTGAGACACTTAGCAGAATCTCTCCCGCTGTTTCTAAGTTTTATTTTATGATGAAAACTACCTTGTAAACAAACCCAAAAGATTTAGTTATATGTGTAGTTTAAAAATCTGAACTTTGGACTTGTGTAGAGAGTAATATATAAGCAGAAACAGAGACAAAGCTGGTTGAACATGAACAGATCACCAATTTTGGAAACTGTGTGCAGGGCTTACAAAGGAGAATGTTTCTGAAGACACACTGAGTGCTCAGGTTTGCCAACAGTTCATAATCAGCCTCAGATCTCGTTCCATCTTAAAGACTCAACCTTGCAAGGTGCTGAGTGACCCCAGTCCACCTGAAGTCAAAGCTGTAGGAGCTGCCAATGACTCAAGTGCAGTGTAATGTGAGTAATTGAATTAAAAATTAAACAAGAGTATTCTGGCATTACAGTTCCTACAGTAATATTAACTTCATGACAAAGTTGTGAGAATACTGCTGGGGTATCTGCATGTGTAAACAAAATGCACAGAGGAAAAGAAAGGTGATGCTGCCTAATCTATTTTTGAGATCCTAATAGTGTATTTAGGTTTCTGCACTTAACATAAGTAGTGCTTGGCTTGCTGCAGATTCAGCTACATCGCTGACTACTCCAGCTTTAGCAGTACAATTCTTCATTCAGTGGGAAGCAATCAAAAAGCCCTGGAGGGTTTGGATAAGCCAAAAGTTCACCTGAGCGGCTGATCTTTTGGGAGCGTTTCTCACCCCACATTCTCTCACTTAGAGCTAATGATGATTCAGCCCTCATCTTGCTCAATGAGCTACTTCCTAACACTGCAGCCATTGTATCCTTCAGCTCCTGAAGTTCTCCCCACTACTTGAAGGCACTGCATGCAAAAACCCACTTATCACTGAAAACCACATCCAAGACAGGATCTCAGTACAGAAACAGTTATGGGGAAACCAAACTAGTGGTAATAAAACAGTTATGATGTAGCATGGAAAATGTACAGGGGCAGAAACTATAGAGATCTCACACGTCCAGGAGAGGGGTTAATACTTTATGCCTTATTTGAAACAACCCTTCAGATCCAAAACAGCTGTTAAGAATTAATTCTGAGGATGCTCTGAAGGATCAAGTTCTGGGTGGTCCCCATGCACAGAGATAGTGCAAGCCTGGAGTTTGTATTTACTGCCAGCTAACATGCACCAGTAATAATCAGCAACAGTGACACTTACTCTCCTTTGGCACAAACTGTATGAGCTTGCTTTTTACTTTCACTGGCGATGGCTCAACTCGGCATTTTCCTGGTGGTGCTCTCCTGAGAAAAAAGGGACACATACAGCGCACAATTAATTCCTTTCTCCTGGCATCACGAGCCTTTGCTTCCCATTATTCTTCAGTGAACATAATGCTCACTGGAAAAAAATAAATGTCTGTTTAAATGATCCAAGTAATCTCTTACAGTAGAAAACATAATTAAACAATCATATATCTCCGTTGATCAAAGTCCAAGTATTCACAAGGCAGTGGAGTCTTCTGGCTGTGTTTTCACTTGCCATTGCTGAATCCATTAAGGGGATAAAACACTGGCAGGTTAAACATTATAGAAAGAGATTAATCAAATTGAAAATAAAAATCACAAAACACAGTGTATGTTGGACATCTTACACACGTATGCAAGTTTTCTGGCTGCCTTCAGAGAAGAAAAATAACACACTATTATTTGTACACAAAGCCCAAGCAAAAGACTAACTACAACAAAAATAGCCCCAAAAATGCATTCATTTCAAACAAACAAGAGTCTGAGTGTCTCCTACAGAGACTTCCTCTTACGATGACACACTATTTTGACACAAATTTGTTTGTCATGGAGGTAAATCTCACTTCTGAGAAGTTACATCCAATTCATCATCACTTTTTCCTATGCTAACTGGCTCCTTAATCTGCAGCTTTCTGCAGAGGTTTTCAGCTGGTTCAAAAATGCACAATGTTTGCATTTGGAGGGTATAACTCCTTTGTAATTAGACTGTTTGCATTTGCATTTCTGTGGAAGGCAAAGAGCTCCCCTCTCAACTACTGCCACAGGGACATTCCTTACTTTTATGATTTTTTCCTCTGAGTTCTTTCTTATTTGTATTGACATGCTAAAGGAACTTCTTTTTAAACTTAAACTTACCACTTTCTTTTGACTTCTACTGTGTTTATTTTTGCAAATGTTGTGTAATACCAGCCTCCTAATACACAGTTTACAGGAACTGTGTTAGATAATGGAAAATGCTCATGACAGGAGAGTCAGAGGAAAACACGTGGCAGCTCTGGGGGCTCTTTAACTTTGGGGTCTGGTTCCAACACAAAACCAGAAAATAGGTTTGGTTCAAAACACTCAGATAGCTAAAGCTGTACATTTAATCCGTTTAAAAAAAATAAAAGCTACAAAAGTCTCACTCTACATGTCTGGCTGAAAGTAGTTTGATGTGTTGCCAATAATAGTACTGCTTAAGAAAGAGGAAGACGGAAAAAACAGCTAGAAGTCTTCTCATAAAACACAACTATTCCCTGCCTTGCCCGGTCTGCAGATATGTGCACACGGGATCCAGAAGGTGTAACAATTGGTTTTTTCCCTTGTCCAAACCATTTTCCTCCTTCAAACACAAAAAAGAATGTGCTTTTTGACATTCATTCCTGTTTTGCCCGAGAAAGCACTGCAGGTCACACTGGGTCAGCTTCGGCTGCAGCTGCCTGGGCACAGGGCTCTTAGGGAGAGATGCAACTGGCTACAGTGGATGCAGAGGAGCTGAGAAAAAACACCTTGAGAAAACCTGCCTCCTTCTGGGCAGTGATCTAGAGAAATATTGCCTGACAAAGATAAGCCACTCATAAGATAGCCCTGTAGCTTTCAGGAACCAATCTCCTAACCCACGTAACACCAATAGGCCCTGTTACAAGTCAGTGATCGCCAGGCACTGTAGATTACCACAGTAGGTTGCTCCAGCCATTCCTTGATCAAGCTCCAGAGCATGGGATAAGAGCTAGTTAGTGGGTCAGCATCATTCATCACACCCACACCTGGCCACACCACACCACACTTGGGCTTTGCAACAAAATCATCTCATACCTAGATGTGTCCACCACTTTGTACACCACTCCATGGGGAGCTGTGGCACTCGGTACACCAGTAGACATGAAGTAAAGTTCCCCTGGAAAAAAAAAACAACAAACCAAACACAGCCATGAAAGCTCTCCTTGGAGCTTCTGTCCTGTACAGCACAAAGGCATTGACTCTGCATCACAAATCGGAAAGCATCATGAAACCTGGGACCGACATGGAAATCAGGATACTGGAGGGAAAAAGGTAGGTCTGTAGTGATAGTTCACCTGCAGTCCAGTGGCATAACATACTCTTAGTGAATGTGAGCTTTCACATAATGTTATGAAATATTGTTTGGACAAATTTCCACTGCAGCTTTAGCTTCAGCTATTGTCTCAGTCTGATCTGCGCCCTTTAACTTCACTACCAAACAGTGAAACCCTGAATTCCTATTGGCAAAACAAAAGGAAAGGAAATTAAAAAATGTTCACACTGTCTTCTGCTTTTTTTGGATTAAAGCACTTTTTTGGGGGTGAATTACAGGAGAACAAGATTTTGCTTTTGCTTTCTCTAGCACACTCACAAACTGAGAAGCATCTCTATGAAAGGCATTTGGTTCATCACAGCTCTGTCAGGTCACGTGAATAGGGTTTGACCTTCAGCCTAACAATTTCCATCACCATTTATTTCACGTATTTTCTCTTAACTGCATTTCCATCCTTCTCCTTCTGTTGTGCAGGGAAAGCAGGGATAAGAATTCCCTCCGGCACTCCCCTTTCCCAGCTCAAGTGCTTGAGCAGTCCAATGAAAAGACTGAAGAGAAAAAATAAATTTGCGATATTAAAAAAAAAAGATGCAGCAGAGACCTGGTTAGTGAGTAAGGCAGGTTTATTTGGGCCTCCTATGAGTACCCCAAAGAGAAGAGGGGAAGGAGAGGAGTGATCAGAGCAAGCACAGGACGATGTGGGCCGTCGGTGGCACCTCTTGCTAGCTGCTGAGGCTCCCATCTCCTGTGAGCCCTCCTGTGCTGTGAGCTCCTCTGGATGCTCCCAGGGCAAAAAACCAGCCACCCCCAGCCACCCTGGATGCTTTCACCCCTTCTCTGGGTGGCTCCATTAACCACAGGCCAAAGGCAGCCTTGGTCCAAACAGGGATGGGAAACACCTGGCACTGTGCTTTGCACGTGCTTCACATCTCACTCCTTTCCCAGAAATCATCAGGCAGAAATGTGGATGCTCGGGCACGAGGCATAAAGGTTATATCACACGGGCACCCCACAGACACAGCACAGTGCCTGGGGGTGCCTGACACATTCAGCTGCCAAGGGACAACGAGCCAAAAATAAGGGTGTCCCCACCGCACAAACACATCCACTGCACCAGCCAGATAAACATTCAGCACAGCAATAACCCCAAAAACAAATGCTTCCCTGAAGAAAAGCTTGTTAAAATAAACTGTGTGATAAACTTGTAAAAAAGGATTCCTAGCTACCAAAAATGTGCCAGAGAAAGACTGTTCACTGCAGATAAAGAAAACTCACTACACTATTATCAACATACTGCTTTCCAATATAATAAAGCAAACACAAGACAAATAATACCTCTGAGAACAGACCTCAGCCCAAATTTCCGCCCAGCTCCATTATACTTCTGCAAAGCAAGTGTGAAAAGCACAGGGCAGAAGGGCAGCAGTGTTTGCCCCTGCCCTTGCACGGACTCTGCCCACAGGTACAGGACAAGGGAGATGCTGATCCCCAGGTGTGTGAGCAACTAAAAGCTTGATACTGCACTTGGCAACCCTCTGAATCGGCATAAGCTGATTTAAACTAAGATATTCGGATTTGAGAGTAAGGTATCCTTCTCACCACAGCACTGAGAATCATCTCTACCTTCCATAAGTGTTACACATTAAAGAAAATGGATTTTAACTCCAAAATAGATAAAATTCCAATGTCAAACTTTTGAGCTAATACTTAATTTGGATTATTTGCTTTTATAGAATAAAATTTGCATTTACATGACACGCAATGCACTATGCAACTTCCACACCTGACATAATCTGCAGGAAAAATGGATGTTTAAAAACCAGGGCATTCTGGAAGTGGGTGCTGGTGACCTCCCCACACTGGGGCCGAACACAAACTCCTGCATTGCGGAGCTGCATGCACGGCTACTTAGCAGTGGCGTTAAACATTGTGTGGGTCATCCTCTCCCCACCCTCTGTCAGGCTGCAGTCTCTGCCTGCTCTGCTGCAGTGCCAGACAATTAACCATACCCTTGGAGAAACAAGGGGAGCAACCATCAGCTTTCACCCCAGGATTCCCTATTTCCTCCTTTTCAAATTGCAGCAGCGCCCTCCTAGAAAGCAAGTTGTCTCCAGTCTTAAAAACACAGCAATGGAAAGCTCCACTGAGACTGATCCTTCAGTCTCACAGGAGGGAAAATCCCAGCTGGCACTAGTAAAACATGGATTTAAGCAGCCTTTTGCCAATGCCTTGCTTGAGACATAACATAGGGCTTTCCTTGCACTTCACCTCAAGAGCTGCAAATACTGCAGGCCAGGGTGGGCAGGTTGGTAATTACTGTTCGTTTCATCTGCTTTCCTGCACCCATTACTAACGTGCAAAGCCTGCCTGACTAGCCAAGAGCACAGACTTGTTCTCACTTGGGTATCGGTGTCCCAGCCTCTTGGGGACCGCACTCCCTACAGCACAGCACTGGGAACAAGGAGGTTTCTTTTCTAAGCTGGGCTTTGTTGTACCGGCCCCTGCGCTGCTCCCCATCCCTCCAGAGGGTAGGCATGCAGGCAGCAGCACACCCAGACACAGTTCTCCAGGGAACTGTCTCTCCAATTCCCCCTGCAGTCACTGTGTGGCACACTGGCCTCAAAATTAGGATTGTGACTTTGGTTTGATATTTGGGAGACACTTGGAGCCTCACTCAGTGGCGTTTTAAAGACTGACAGACTCGTGATCTGCCTCCCCAGCACTCACTGCCTCCCAGGGGACCTCTCTGACCCGTTCCCAAGTGGTTTACTCCAAAGAGAAACCACAAGCAAGTAATTCAGTGCGATATAGAACTAAAAATTACCTGCTTCATCTTCAGCAAAGGAGATGATGTACTGGTAGTAGTTATTGATAAGCCCAGGGAACATGCACGTCTGTCCCGTCCCCATGCAGATTTCACTGTATTGCCATTCTCTGGTTGCACGATCCTCCTTCAAAGACATCAGGCGTCTGCAAGGCAAAAAAGCTCTTGCACCAAGGACCAAGAAGATGATTTATCAATATCAATCAGGACACCTGAAAGGACATTTAATGCTTCCTAACTGCATTAGCTGCTATAGGAACTGTAGCTCCTCCAAGAAACAAAAGACCATTAATATCAAAACACATGTATTTTATAACCCTACAACACCTTGTCTTTCAGGGGCTACATCAACACAAGAAAAAATTATACATGAGGCCTTAAGGGATGTCAGACAAGGGGGACCTTGCCAGAGATGCACAGCACTTGGCTTCACCGCAGCTCTGTGGCCTCTCTCCCGAACTCAGCACCAGCCCATCAGCCGGGGCAGGCGGTGCATGGACTGCACGCGAGACACAGCAGAGGAGGTGGGGGGAAACCAAGGCAGGCTCTCATACCTGTCTCATCACAGAGTCACCGCTGGACAATATTTTATTTTTTTTTAGTTTCAGTATCTTTGGTGTCTGGAGAGGTTGCAACAGAGTGGTTGTTTTTTTAGGATGCACACAAATGCTTTTTTTACACCATTTCCAGGACTTTAAATAAACATCGTATCATTACCCCTTCATTTGTACTGTAAATCAGCAATGTTGACAGCTGCTGGAATGCAAATATTGCATTCCTGCTCAGCACCATGGACTAAAGGTTATATAAAACACGACACATGGGCTCTCTGTAATGAGCAATCAGGCTCTGCCCAGTGCCTGCAGCCAGCAAGTAGCAGCATATCCTCAGCAGCCAGACTGCGTGTGCACTCACAGGCCTGTGTAGTACTGCTGGGGGCTTTCTCTGGGGGTACAGCTTAGTGAGTACTGGAAGTATTTACTTACCCACTCATAAAGTCACCAAATATGTACAGGCCATTCAGATTTGGAGACTCACAACCCCGATAGACATAGCCTCCTGTAACGGACTTCCCCATTTTGTGTGGATAAGCGTAAATGGGAAGCACGTCATCTGTAGAGGAGAAAAGTTCTGTGACTTGCTTTGTTTTATACATGATGCAGAGTAGCTGTTTATCTGGATAGCTGTGAGACTAGGCGATAATATCATGTTCATTAAAGCATCTTCTAATTAAATGAACTGCTGACAGAGTCATGTTGAGTTTGATTCTCCCCCTTTCAGAACCTCATTCAGTAGCCCTGCTTAGCTGGCTGCACTGACCAAGGACAAGCTAGCTCTGAGAGACTGGTCGGTGCTTCACTTGCAGTGTAAGATGAATACCTGATAACCCTGTGTGTTACCCCCCAGACACCTTATCGTTCTGCTGAGCCCTTCTCATTCAGCTACAACCCAGCTTTGCTAGTGCTGCTTCTTGACCACTTCCACACAGCTTGGCTGGTTTTGCTATGAATTCAGAGCTTGGAGTCACCCCATCCATGGAAAGAAGGGACAGGTAGCTCCAGACTGCAGGTGCTGATGAAAAGATATGTCAGGTGTCAGTGCAAATAGCTTCTGTTTCTCTGAGACAGGGGAGCTTAACCTGAAAGAGCCATCAAATATTTATGGTATGGTGCAGGCAAGATGTAGTTCTGGCACATCCATTGCACAATGTAAGCTAAAACACAAGACAGAAATGAAACAGTGGGAAATGTGCTGATTTTGAGGGTCTCCATTAGATGCTTCCTCCCCTTTCTTTTGAAACTCTGCAGATATCTCTTCACAGTACCCACCCCTCCTCTTCCTCACAGCCTTTCTTCATGCCCGTGTAGCAGATGTCTCAAGTAGCAAAGCCAGCAGCTCTGCAAGCGAAGAACTAAGAGCATTTCATCTCAAGTAGGTGGTTTCTACACTTCAGCTGCACTTACCATTTTAAAGGGGCTGTGACATTTCACTGATCTAACAAAAGGGTCTCTAAAGGCATCAGAAACTGTTCTGAATCCCTGGAGACCTCAGTAAAGAGTTTGTCACGAACACTCACACAGGCACTGTCACACAGGAGAGCACTAAATGGGCTCTCTGACAACTGCTGCAGCAGAGGGGCTGCAAAAAATCTGCTCCCTGCTCTCCAAAAGTTTTATTAAAAACTCTTAATCACTACCACCATACTTGTAGCTAAGCTAATAAAAGGAAGTTAAACTAAGTTAATAAAAAGAAGGAAATCAAACAGCAACCCTTAGCACATAGAAGAGAAAAAAAGTCAGAATCTCAGCTAGAGCAAATCAGTGCCAGCCCACTGCACCCTTGGATCTCTGGGGCAATGTTCCAGCACAAGATGTGCTCCATGCCAGACCTCGCAACACAAAACACTCTTGACTTCACTCGTGCACTGGAACTTAGCCAGCCAGCAAATGCCTTGAATCAAAGTTTGGAAAATTTTTTGGGAAAAAAAAAGTTTTCTTTTTTGGCATAGCTAAAAGAATAAGAGCACACTGTAGAGTTACCTACAGAGCGGGCAGCCTGCATACTGCTCAGCCAGCTTACACAAGGTGTTTCATTCTTGTTTTTAGAATAAGGATGCTACTTCTGAGTTATAGAGGAAAAATACAATTGCTGCAAATTTTTCTGGCTTTTGCAGGAAAGCTCACTTTTTGTGGAAAAGATGAAACTGTCACCCTAAATCACGGAATTACCAGGTAATTTGACTAATAACACAGATCGCCTAGAAAAGCAACAGCTAGAATGTTTCATTCTCCTCCAAACTCAAAATTAGCAACATTTGGGCTTTCAAGATTTATCCACAAGTCAGTTCCCTTCTATACCGAGACTGCACAGATTTACATCTTGGAAATGTGTGTTTCCCACCAAGTAGCCAGGTTTTGAAGGCAGGAATTAAAAACGACAGCACAGAAAACTGCACAGTGTAAGACAGGTAATGTAGAGAGAACATCTATCTACCCATTGAAGAATTGGCACAAAGTTTTTTATCGTAGCAGCTGAACCCTTCCCTTGCTCTCCAGCCATAATTTTTCCCTTTCTCAACGATATCGATTTCTTCGTATTTATTCTGCCCGACGTCTCCGCAGAAGAGCCGCCCCTTCCCCTCCTTGGTTTGAGGTTCTCCCCTATCGAAAGAGCAGCGCCACATATTTCTCACTCCGTACGCATAGATTTCGGGGCGAGCCTTGGGGTCATTGAGAAAAGGGTTGTCAGGAGGGATTCGGTACAGAGGCCCACGGTCATTGTTATTCACATCGATCCGCAGCACTTTGCCCAGCAAGGTTGATCTGTATTGGGAGAAGAAAGGAAAGAAGGAAAAAGAGAACTAAAACTAGGCCTTGGTCAAACATCAGAGATGGGGTTTTTGGTAAACCTAGGGTTTTGTTCTTTCTCTTTTGGAAAAGACAAATCTTTTGATATTTCTGAAAAAAGCAACTGTTTCATGAGGCTTTAATTTGCCTTGGGCCACCGAACAGCCTTCAGGTGGCACCCGCTTCCCACCCCCGCTGCCCACAGATGGCTTGGAGCTGCTGTAGGGACAGGACCACTCTTACTTGTTCTGGGCGTTTCCAAAGGTCCCAAAAGGATCCCCCGCCATGCCTCCATCTCCAGTAAATATATAGAGATATCCATCATCTCCAAAGAGCAGCTCTCCTCCATTATGGTTGGAAGCAGGTTCATCTATTTCCAGGATTATCCTAAGGGAAAGCAGGGAGGAGGCATTACTGACTGCACAAGCCCCAACCACAGGGCAGAGCAACGTCACGCCAATGTTGCCTTTGACACATGGAAACAGCAATGGATCAGGTTTGCTGCAAATTTCTCCACATACACGTTACTGAATTTTACTTGGGCATTGCTGATTTTCTAACCTTAAATAATTCCAACATATTTTCTGGACTGCAGACACACCAGACTGTGTAATAAGGAAGAGCTGGGAAACCACGTGACAGAACATATTTATAATTAATTGTACTTACCCTATGACTCACCCTTCCTCCCTGTTAAGCTTTTCCTTATTTTTTACTTTTTTTTTAAGGCATCTCAGCTTAAATCAGCCTGTACACTGCAAGAGAAAGGACTCCAGTCCATCTGCACATCTGTACAGCATTTGGCACAATCCTGACCGGCACTTTTAAAGCAAAACTAAAACTTTTCAGACACTAAGTAATTGTTAAATTCTTAAAGAGACAAGAATCCTTAAATGATAACTATGTACACAGGACTTTACAAGCTCACAGAGTGATTAAAAGCAACCAACAAATTAACATTTTAACAACAGTTATTCAAAGCAGCACCAACAAGCATTACTTCAATTTTAAAACACTACTCTCTTATTTTTATCTGTTTATTTTATGCAGTTGGCACCATTTTCATGGTAAGAAAAGGGTGAAATATATAAAAGAATAACCTTACAGAAAGGTAGGGCCACACATACATGCAGTGGAGGTTCCCAGGTATAATAATTAGAAGCGTGTTTTACTCCAGCTTCTAAAAAAACCCCAGACTTCATGCCTCTTAATAGCTGCAAAATCAAATAATAATCACTTATACCACCTCATTTCTAGCAAATTCTCTTCCGTTCTGAAAGTACAGATAGTTTGTGATCAGACTGCAAACTGTGTGAAGGAACCCAACTATGTAATTATTCTGTCACCTGCTGCTAAACGTCACCACCTCTGAGGTAAGGTAATGGTGCACGAGCGCACAGACTCCAGCTGGCAGCAGGAGCGAAGGAGGATCCTGTACAGACACAAATGTGAATCCTCCTCAACCTCCCAAAGAAGATGGAAGAAAACAAAACGACACTGAACAAAACTCTGCGGACAAACAGACACACGCTTTCCTGCTATGGCAATGCACACCATGTGTCGGCTGAAGCTGCCTCTTGGGCAGCATCTCAGGATGAAGTCAGTGGGAGCTGTGCCTACACAAGCACAACAGGACCACAATTTTGTTTTCTTAAGCTTTTGACGTACATCAGCTAAATAAGCACAGAAAATGTTACAAATGCAGAGCCTGAGGGTTTTTAAACAAGGCAGCTCGTGGGCCCTGACATCTGCAGGTTTAACCTCCCAACTCACTTTCCTGAGGACCACATTTCAATTGCCCTTCCCTGTCATCTACAGTGCTCAATTGTTGTCACTCTTTCATAAACCAGCATCCCCTTTCTATTGTTAGGCTATGTGTGTTTTTGAGCTAGAATCACCCACTGCTGAGTATTTGGAAAGCCTCTAATATAATCCATGTAACAAAGGAAAAACTTGCCATTAATAGTATTCAAGGGTCTGTTAAATCACTGGGTTTGTTACATGTTCTGCAACAGGTTATAAATCTATAGACTGACACCCCAGACAAGCCTGTCATTACCTGTGCATATCAATGTGCATCAACTGCAGGGCCAGACTCAAACAAATGAAATTTCCAATCAAAATGCACTCAATATGAGCCCAGTGGTTTGCATTTTATGTAATTTAAGTTGTAATATCACAAGGTTGGGCTGCCATTCAGATAAAGAAATGTGGTGCCAAATCCATCTTGGGCCTGGTATCACTGAGTTTGTTTACACGGATTTTGGAAACCTCTGGCTTTGGAATGAATTTCACTCCTGTTCTGCAGAAGTCTATTTCAAAGGGTTATCATTACAATACCAAAAAAATACCCCAAACCCAAAAAAAAAATCAACCAAAAAATTCCCAAGCCCTAAAATACTAACAGTAAATAATGTTTAATCGATGTTCAGTTAAATCTTCTCACATGCCAGAACTGAGAAATGTCAAAGTTATCCCTGAGCACCTGCAGTTCATTCATGGAGGACAGGGATATTCTCTGTCTTGGTAAGCTGGACGTGGACTTGGACTACCTTGCTAACACACTGGAATGCAAGAACAGTATTAATCTAACTACATCTCATTCATTAATAGCCTTTAAAAATGCACAAGTTGCCCTATGAGATCTTAAATACAGTTGCCAGAGAAATGTGTGTACAATACCTTTCAGAACCATGGTCCAAAGCATTCATGTCAGCAGCAGAAATTCTGAACTCACTGATTCGGATTCTCTCTTCATAACGAACTTCAACTGAATAGTAGACATACACTTTACCATTAAATTTGAATTTAGGATGGAAGACAATACCTAGAAAACCTCTCTCGTCTCCTTCCCAAGGTGAGGTAAGTACGGCTTTGCTGATGTTCAGAAAAGGCTTTTCGAGCCTGGATTGATCGGGGAGGTAGGTCCACACCAAGCCGACCTGCTCTGCAATGAAGAACCTGTGGGTACCATCGTTGGCGTGCACCATCGCAACGGGATTGCGCAGCCCGTTGGCGACCTCCATGAGGCAGAGCTGGAGACAGCCCTCCGCGTCAGCGGTCACTAGCCCCAGGTTTTGGTTAAGGTTCTGGTTAGCCAGCAGGTGTGGGAAGCAGTAGTCTGTGTCCTCCAAGGACAGATAACGGCAGAATTTTGCCACGTTGTTCTCCAGTGCAATTAACTCTCGGTCCGCAGAGAGAAAGCGAAAAATGGAGCGGCATTTCTGCCACACTTGCAGGCAGTAGTCTTGGCAGAGTCCGGGTATCGTCCGCACAGGGGTGGAAGGATCCTCAGCGTCGTACAAGTGAGCTGCATATGGAGAACATTCCTAAGAGGAGAGAGAAAAACTTCTTGGACAAGATTTGAAACAGCCAAGCAGCAATACTAATTGGAGAAATTTCACTTTAACTGCAACATATGTCGTGGCTTATCCTGAAAATATATTAACAGAGGAAAAGATCTTAGAAAGAGGATTTATCTCAGCCTTCATAGAAATGATCTTCAATATTCCTGGTGAAAGCTGGCTTCCTCATGCTGTTACTCATTTATTCCATCCATAGCACTAATATAAGAAAACCAGCAATGACACATATCTTGCTACATCACCCCAGTAGACCGTACGGGTGAAAAAAAGACTTTTCTACCTTGGATGCTCTGACTTTATCTATGAAATAATGAGCAGATTCACCATAGCATGGCACGGCAGCGAAACCAAGGAGCTAGCTAAGCAGACTCAGGTCTTGCATCTCAAGGCTGAGGGAATGGGAAAGGTTGGGATGCTGTCACTGCACACAGTGGCCTTGCTTGGGTCCAGCAGACTTTGCTGGTGGGTATTTGCCTACAGACACTTTATATACCTGATTAGAAGCAGTGAAATGAATCTCGTGATCATGACACTAGTCACCAAATTCTGTGGGTGATGCTCAGGCTACAGGATTTCAGACAGTGAGCACCAAATGGCCATGAGCCAGGCAAGGTCCGCAGGCAGTGGCTGCTGCACAACTGCACAATCCAAGGACTGAACCAGGCTCACATAGTTCATTGTATTCTCCACTTCGAAAACTCTGACAGACACATTTTCCTTATGAAAAAAGCCACTGTAATCCAGTAACATAGTCTGTAAATTACAGACTGACCAAAGTGACTCAGTTCTGCTTTGCAAGGACTTTTCCTTGTCATAAACACACGCCATTTTCCAGCTGTAATGCATCTTCCCAACTAGTATCTCAAAAGTGCTCTCCAAATAACATGATTCAGTGGCGGCTCGGTTATTTTCACAGGACAGATAAATAACTGAGGCAAGAAAGCTACGAAGAGAAACTATCTTTCTGGAATAAATTCTGCATTTTTTTAATTCCTAGATGGCATTTCTTCCAAGCAAAATGAGCTTAGTTTAAAAAAAAAACAATTATAGGGAGCTGTTTCTAAATCTATAGGGAGCTATTTCTTAATGCACATTGTAGCACTATTCAATAACTGAAAAGATATCACATCTGAGATACTGAAATATTTAAATTAGCTGATAAGTATACACAATATTTAATTATTATTTTATTTTCCATTACATATGCTAATAAACCGAGAGGCCATATAACAGATCCTTCTGGAATGTCAAGCCATTCATTGCAAAATCAAGGTTATTGTGCCTTCAAATGAGCAGAAATTAATGTGGTAAAAAGGCAATTGCATGTGACACAAAACACTGGAATTAGGCAGGCAGATTGGGTAATGGCACTCAGCTCGGTTACATGAGGTGTGCCAGGGACGGAAAGAGCCAGAGCATTTGCCAATGCAGTTGTTGTGACTGAAGATTTGGCCTTTTAAAACAAATCGAAATGAAGCAGGAATGTGAAGGCAGAGCTGGACGGGAGCTCAGCCTCTTGCTGAGCTTCACACTTGGAGAGAGGAAGACCACTGCTTGAGTATCAGCGTGTGCCTGGTTTTCCCAATGCCTCCATCAAAGCAAGCGGTGACCTTGGGCATTATAAAATCACATCCTGGCTTTGGCGTTGGAATTAAAAGCAGCACAGAGGTTTGGTTTTCCTGTCCCTCTGCCGCTGTGGACTGTTCACCCCAGCCTCGGGTGTCTTTGAACAGCAGTTGTGGATGACTTCTGCACTCCTTACCACATTCCCAGTGGCATACGGCTGTTCACAGTGGCATTCCACTGGCAGAGATGTATAGAGACCATTCACTAGTCTGAGAGTACCTAAGCATGTGTCTAGGGTATCTTCCAGATACATTTAAAGTATCTTCCAGCTTCCACAAGAGATGGAGCCTGCTGCTTGATCCTGAATTTCCCCACTTGTGAATCAAATGTTGTGGTCCTTCTCGTCTTTTCACATTCACTGACTCAAAACACCATGAAACTCTATGCTCAGTCACAGCCCAGCATCACTAATAGATCTAAATTCTCATTTCCAAATGACATGTTCTTTTCCTTCATCTTAAGCTATGAGGTGGTCCAGAGACCAAGCAAACAAATGGGCTGATGATCAGTAACTGGAACAAGCTCACACTATGAAAATAACTCATCAGAAAATGAACCAAGTGACATTAAGGCAAGTTAGCCAAATCCATTCCTGTTCCAGGAATTCAGAGGCAGCTATTTATCTGAGGAATTGCAACAGTCTAAATTTGGACGAACACCCACATCAACCAATGTTTTTACTGCTGCCGTCAGCCCAGAGGAAGCAATGGGACTCCTCGGGATAACGTCTAACATTCACATAATGCCTGACATTCCCCATTCATCTCCAGCTGGAAACTCAAGCCTTTAAGAAAGATGTTCCCCATGAAGCAGAAAGAGGCATCTGCTCTCCTGCAGTCTGATGCCCTGTATCCCATCTCATGATAATCCATACCCACGCACATGTCTGAGACGTGCTGCCCCCCTCAAAATACCTCAATGTGTTGAGGCTGTGGTGTAGGCAGGGGGATGTCCCACCACAGCACTCATTACCTCCAAGGCCAAAGGCTCAGCCTGCTTCTGGGTGGGGGGAAACCCTGCTTTGGGGCTGAGGGATCATGGGTAGCATGGACGGAAGGATGTTGCTGCTCCTCCATTTGTCCTTCCACAAGCAACAGAAATAGCACCACGTAGCAAATCACAGTTTAAGAGAAGGTAGGAATCCTCACCACAAGCTGAGACACTTGTCGAAATATTTTGATCGCATTTGAGAGAAATCACAAATTGTGAGCAGAAAGAGACAGAAGTGTGCTGAATAAGTCACAGAAACTCATTATTTCAGGGCTAGGACAGAAATTGTATACGTAATGAATGAATGTAAGCAGAGTGTTCTGGAGTGTCTGCAATGCCTGAACTTCTATTTCGTGCTTGTGCGGCCAGAGGCAGTGGTTTGTAGCCACGTCTGGGCTGGTGATGCACTGAGCTCATCAGAACATTTCAGTGAATCACTTTTTCCCACACTGAAATAATTCACTGCTTCTGAACAAATTTTCAATGCTTGGGTTTCTGATGTACACGGGAGGCTGACAGAGGCAGAAGGAGGGCTCAGCAGGCACGGCTAACTGGTTTCCTATCTGCAAATGGACTCTTGGACATCACTTGTTTCAGGAATATACTCAAAGGCTTTTTACTTTCAGTATAATGGGAGATGAAATAAAAGTCAAATCTCCAGAAGCTGTTGAGAAAAAGGGTTGGTTTTCTCTTCACACTTTCAGCAACACAAGAGCTAGCCTGCAAAATGCTAAGAGCAGGATTTCTGAAAAGCCACTTTGATCCCATCTGAGCACAGCAGACAAGACTCCACTGTCTGAATTAATTTAAGATTTACACTTGCACAGCAGAGCTGCCACTGCTCTGTCTCGGGGGCATTTTCATACATACAAGGCCACCGCTGATGATAGGGTCAGGCGCCTCACTCTGCACAGACTGTGATCATCCTGTTATCCTATCTGGCCGCAGAACACCAACCCTGAGTGGAAATTTCCCCTGTGGGGGATGGCCACCACAGCAGTTTCTAGGCCACATCCTCAGGCATTACCCTACACCTACCGTCAGGACTGCTAGCACCTGGCACACGCTAAAAGCATCTCAGGATGCTGCAACTCAGTACAAAGAAAACCCACCTGATCCCATGAGTTGGGGATAACTAGGAGCATGTTTTGTGCAGGCCCATCCCCTCCTGGGTGTCTTCACCAGGTCCAAGGATCTAACCCGGGCAGGATGAGGGGAGTCTGCAAATTGTGCCCACACACCGATCTCAGAGCACTGCCACTCATGAATTAAAGCAAAACAACATCCCTATTCCTCTTAAACACCAGCCAAAGGCAGAAAAGTCCACTGAGAAACTTAATGATGGACAGTTGATCCCAACAGTGCCTGGGAGCGCATCTAGGCTGCTGCACTACTCCCTGGTGCACCCTTAGGTGAGCCAACACACTCCTGCCTGGGTCTGGGCACTAGTGCCACGACTGATGCGCCTGTGTGAGGGTCTGTGTAACTCTGCCTGGGCCAAGCACTAATGCCATGGCCCACACACCCCTGGGCTGCCCAAAGGCCCCTGTGCCTGTGCTGATGCAGCCAAGCACAGATGGATACAATCATTCTTAGGCTCGTGTGCTCTTGTGAGGTCCAGAGCGCTCATCCCTGCACCAGCTGTACCCCCCACGGACCGGTGCACCCACGCCTGGGCTGAAGCATCCATACGTGGGCTCGATGCAACCCTGCACAGCTGGATGCACCCACGCCTGGGCTGAAGCATCCATACGTGGGCTCGATGCAACCCTGCACAGCTGGATGCGCCCACACCTGGGGAAAAGCAACCATGCCCGGACCAAAGCCCCGCGCAGGGGCTGAAGCCCCCCCGTGCAGCAGCAGCAGCTCCCTGGAGCCCCGTGCGGCAGGCGGGACGCCTCACCTGGCAGAGCAGGTCCTGCAGGTGCCCAGAGCAGGCGGTGTAGCTGGGCCCGTCGAGGCGGGCGCTGAGGCGGTAGAAGCGCTGGAGCAGGGCGCGGTCGCGGCGCGGGTCGCAGCAGCCGAAGTCGGCGTAGCGCCGGCAGAAGACGAGGGCCCGCGGCGGCCGGAACGGCGGCTTGAAGTCCAGGCACTGCGGGTGCGGCCGCGCCGGCCCCGGGGCCAGCGTCGCCGCCAGCAGCAGCGCCAGCGCCGCCCGCGCCCCGTGCAGCCCCCCCATGGCCGCTCCGCGGGCGCGGAGGGCGGCGGCACCGCGCAGCGTTGCTGCGGGGAGGGGGAAAACGCGCCGCCGGCCGGCCCGGCTGCGCGGAGGGAGGCTCGGCCGTCCCGCTCCCCCCGCGGCAGAAGGGGCGCGGAGAGCGCCCGCCCCGAGGTCTGCCCCGGTCCCTCTGCGCTGGGGACGGGCTGCCCCGCGCTCCGGGCTGCGCCGGGGACGGGCGGCTCCGGGCTGCGCCGGGCTCCGACTCGGCAGCGCCGGGCTCCGGGAGACGCGGCTTCGCTTAGAGCACGCTTACGTTTCCGTGGTGGTTTTGGAAAGGCTTTTGTAGTTTGATTCCACCCAGCCCGCAGTCTGGCAGGTGTTTGGCTGCGTAACCAGTACAGGGGTGTCACACCGGAGTGTCTAACTCCAGCAAATGTGATGCTGGAAACAAGTTCCTCGGACTGACTCCCAAAGTGTTGGCTGCTGGGCTCGTTCCCGTCAGTGAATCTTTTGTATGACCAACACATTACGGATCATAGCACTCTGAGTCCTGGATGGGTGTATTTTAAAGCAGGAAAACTTAGCTTCGGTACAATTTAGCACTTCTACATCCTTTGGCATCCTTTGGCAATCACATCCTGGGATGGGATTCCGACTCGATTCATCTTTGAGGCTGGAAAGGAGAGGTCTGGTGTAGTCTTTACGCTATGCGACCCTAGCTAGCCCAGGAGACATATTCCCCTTTTTGAGGACACTCCTCCCATTCAGCGTGGTGCTCCCTCCGTGCTGTCCAGGTACTCCCTGCCCAAACAAACTAAAATTGTGGATCATACTTTCCTTACCTTTAAGTGCTTCATGGCATACCACGGGAAAATACTTATTCCAAACACTGGGTTTTTGCATAAGATATATTGTATATCACATGTGATGTTACCAGCTAGTAAGATCAAGCCCCACATAGATGGCATTTTTCTGATGTTAAACCCAGCTAGCCACAGTGTTTTATGTATTTCAATATTAATGTGGAGACTGTCCATAAAAGATAAAGAATGTGGAGTTCATGCTGATATGCTATTTTTGACTCCTGCTTTGAGACCGAAGAACTGCTGTACAGTGCATATGGACTGTAAAATCACTGCACGGCTTGGAACATCCTGTCAGGAGACCATATGTGTTACAGCATTTAATATGAGTTTGTTTTTCTCTCCATATGCTTATGTAACTCCTGCTAAGGTCACTAAAAACTTTGCATATGTGCAGGCAACCAGAATACCTGATGATCTCACTTGAGAATTCCCTGCCCATTTATTTTTTGGTCACTTAAAACCATTTTTTTATGGACAACCTTGATAAGCACATGGGGAAGGATGTGATCTAGCCGCTGCCCCTGAAAACTTTGCATGCCATGCAAAAAACAAGTATGCTCTTGTGCAAGCCCATATTTGTGTAAAAACAAGGGATGTAAACACATCTCCCTTTTCATCCCAGTTAATCTTTTATTCCTGTGGTTTAACACTGGCTGTTGTCTTACTGTTTGTAATGATTTTTAGCTACTGTTAACATCGAACGATGCTTAATGTACAAAGAATGGATTGCACTAACCAAACATGGTCTGTGATAACAAGATTTATTCTATAGCCTCTTGATTTGCTATTACAACTCTTGATTAGTTTGGCAATCCATGCAACATTTCAGGAATGAAAGGAAAATTAAATGCTGTGCATATTTAGCACTGAGTTGTAGAACAGGAACTATAGATTTGATCTGCTTATCACAGCAAAACGGCATAAAGTTTCTTTGGGAAGTCCTCGGAGCGCATTCCCACCACCTGCCCCCATGCCAGAAGTCCCCAGTGTTTCGTTCATTCAGGAAGGCTAATTTGCTGGTTCCCCCTCAGGCTGGGGGCTGTGCAGCAATTCACAGGCAAGGCCATGCTGAACCAGAGACCATAGCTGCCTCGGCCTCCATAGCAAGCTTGTTCTGTCAAGGATGGCTTATTTTACATCTTCTTGTGACCTGTATTTTGAGGCTTCACAGGCCACAGGTAGGAGCTCATGGGCTGTGTTTGAGGGACCTGTGCTGTGGTGGATAGGAGCACACAGCTCCAGCTTTTCTTTCCAGCCCTGCCTGGAGACCTACCTTGTCCTATTCCCAAGTCATTATCTTTCTGCCTGTATTCTCCCATTCACAAAATGAGGATAGTCAATGCCCACTTATTCCATGGTGATCTTTCAGGGTGTAGTTTATTGATATTTTTAATCACTGTTTTTTTATTCTTTACAAGTTCTCTACCAGCTGTTGCTAGAGACTAAGCTCAGGGGGGGAACTGTTGCCCTCAACCTGACATGCTAAATTTGAAGCTGACCCTGTTGCTACCTGAGGGCAAAAACATGCATCTGTGGAGAAATTACAGCATGGGAATGAGGCTCGATTAAGCAGTCTTCACCAGGATCGCATGGTAGTTTGAGAACTTGCCACTCAGGAAGTTTTATGTTAAAATGATCCATTTTTAATTTGAATAATTTGAACATTCATCCTTGTGCTGTTTAATGACCTGAATCAATCAGTTGAATATTTTGTGCTGTATATCAGCTATTGAAAACATGTCTTTTTGGTTTGAGTTTGGGTTTTTTGTTAAGATATTGGATTGCTCCTATTCCCACTGAGATCCATAGGAGTTTTAATACTTGACTTCAATTAATCCTCGAAATCAGCATTTGTATTGATGAATGAAATTGAAGAAGCCAGGTATGAAAATTCAGTGTTTGGGTGTTTGCTTGCAAACACCACAACATTAAGGCATAAAAACCTTGCATTTCAAAATGTTTATCATTTTGGCTATTAAAGCTAAAATCCTTAGAGACAATTAAAGCAAGTGATGTACATACTCGCAGCTGAAAAAGGTAGGCTTATGTCCCTCAAGCTGAATAACGGAATCCCAGAATGGTCAGGGTTGGGAAGTACCTCTGGAGATCATCTAGTCCAACCCCCCCTGCTAAAACAGGATCACCAAGAGCAGATTGCAGAAGATCGTGTCTAGGTGGGTTTTGAATATGCCCAGAGAAGGAGATTCCACAACCTCTCTGGGCAACCTGTCCCAGTGCTCTGTCACCCTCACAGGGAGGACATTTTTTTCTCATGTTCAGATGGAACTTCCCATGTTCCAGTTTGTGCCCATTGTCCCTTGCCCTGTCACTGGGCAGCACTGAGAAAAGTCTGGCTCCATTGTATTGATGACCACCCTTTAGATATTATAAGCATTGATCAGATCCCCACCCAGTCTTCTCCAGGCTAAACAGCCCCAGCTCTCTCAGCCTTTCCTCACACAAGAGATGCTCCAGTCCCCTCATCACCTTTGTATCCCTCCACTGAACTCTCTTGAGTAGTTTCCTGCCTTTCTTGAACTAGGGAACACAGAACTGCAGACATGTCCTCACCAAGGCAAAGCAGAGGGGGAGGATAACCCTCTTTGACCTACTGGCCACACTCTTCTTAAGGTACCCCAGGACACCATTGACCTCCTTGGCCACAAGGACACACTGCTGGCTTGTGTGCAACACCCAGACTTTTTTCACTCTTTCTGCATGTTAGAATTTGTTAGTGTTCACGGGACACAGGGACTGTGGGCACATCACTTAGAAATCTGATCAAATCACATTTGATCAAATGGCCAATGTCTGACCCAGTGTTTGACCCAGTGTCTGTAACTCTGTCCTTAAGAGAAGTTAAATGCTGTAAGCTTTAATAGCCAAAGAACATGCTGTTTATGCCCAATCCAACTATGAACACCATCCCTAAAAACATAACAGTCAGGCATTAAATACAGGGCTTTAACTCTTTGTAGAGGAAATAATGCTTTCTCATTATGCATCTGATCACGAAACTCTTCTGTTCCTCACTTGTCTTCTAAGTGTTTTATTTTCCTTATTGGTTGAGATACTGAGAAGGGGTTATTATTATGAGAAAAAAAAAGAGAAAGAAGACGTGTGTGCACGTACACAGCATGTACACACAAGCCCACAGACACAGGTGAGGTTACACCTGCCTTTCAGTGACCAGAACTGATGCAAGGCAGCGTGGAAGCAATCTGCTCATTCACACAGCTTTTAGGGTTCTACACCTACAACAGAAAAAATCTGTGAAGCCTTTGGAAGGACACAGGCCAAACCAAACGGGCATCTTCTCATTTAAGGTGGTTTGTCAAGGAATGCATGTATGTGTTAAGGCGTAGCTGAAGTCATGCTGGCTGCGGCAGGCCTACTGATGCATTTTGGTACTGAGGAAGCTTTTAATGTGAGCAACCCCAGGAGCTAGCCCCGTGCAAGCGATATGATGTGCTATATTGAAAATACTGCCAGAGGATTCGATAAGCGGAAATCCCGCTGTCTCTTGGCATGCTGGGGTGACTCAGATGTGGAATGAAATGTACCGCTGCAGCACCGAAGACCTGTTTTCTCCTGGTAAAGGAGCCACGGGAGTCCTTTAATCCTGCTGTGGTGAAGCACCTCCTCCTGCTTCAGCAATACCCTCTGCTGCACATTCCTGGGCTCTGTGTCATATGTCACAGCAAAGGTTTGTACAAAGCACTACGCAGCCCTGAAAACGGTGTAAATCAGCAGAGCTCAACTGTAGCCTTCCATATGATATCCAGGATTCCCATACGGGCAGCATGCTGCTAAATGCTTTTCCTGTTCTTCTTGTGCTGGTTTTATACACAGGCAGGATGTAAACGTCACGGTTTTACAGCAGTCGGTAACTCCCTCGCTTCTTCTGCTTCACAAGTTGCTACCATAGAAATCCTATCACGAGGGCCCTAAAGAGACCACATGGGCAGCAAGCATTCCTTATGTGCTGCACGTACAGAAAGAACATATTTTATCAGCTCATGCAACAGCAGATCATGCAGAAATGATTTTTTTTTAAATTACTACTATTTTCCCTGCAGTAAGAGCAATACAACAATAAGTAACAACCCTTGAATGGTTTCTGTTTTACAGCACAAGGATCTTTTTCCCCTTTTTGGTCACAAGAAAAATAATAAAGGCATTAAAATGTATGTTTCTTTTCAGAAAGTGCTGTATTGATTTTATGTAACAGCTGAATGCTTTGTGTAGTAGATTACATATAACCATATAATTTGTCTGTAACAAGAAATAGACCAAAATACTTGCTCAGTGAATCGTACAAATGTGCCTTTCCTCATCAGTGATCCAAGGCATAATAAAACACTCTGCTTTTTTAGTTCCCTCTGAGAGGTGAAAAAGCTCCTTTACAGAAGCCAGTATATTCCACTGAAAGAAAAGGTGATTAATTGTAGCTTGAGCCCATACTGAAAAGGAAAAATCCCATTTGGATCAATGCCTTTGTCCCAGGATCATCCAGTCCCATCTCTAGTTTGGAAAGAATAATGGTGTTTTTGATTAACAACCATAAAAATGTTACTTTTATGGAACAAAGCTAGCAGCAGCCAATGCTGCCATTACGCCACTGCTACGGAAGGACAAGGAGCTAATAAACAGGTTGTTTGGATAGCTGAAAATATAAGTCATAGCAAATAAAAGCAAGCTGTAACTTGAAAAATTCTTCCCCAAAGTAATCAGGTCTTGTAGCAAAAGAGAATAGATGCTGGTCTAGAAACAGATTGCAAATTCAGTATTTCTGAAACCTTTCTGACTGAGGATCCCCAGAGAATCCTGACCCAAATCAGCAGCTCTTGGGTAGTTATGTCCTTTGCATAACTGCCCCAGTACTGGCAGGCAGCTGGTAACTACACTGCCACTGGTTTCCAATCAAATCCAGTGTCTTCATGAAATATGCAAGGAACGACATTTTCTGCTAAGGGAATATGCAAATTTTCAGTTTATTTAGAGAAGTATGGCATTTAAAGAAGGCCAAGGAGATCACACTCCTCCATCCACTGATTTGGTGCCTTTTCTTTCACATTCTCTGGGCGACGTTGAGAAGAAACACATGTGCTCATTTCCCTCCCAAAAGCCAAGAAGGGCTTTGAGCCCAGAGCTGCTCTCTGCCGCCATGGGGTACCATCAGGCATCTCTCTCAGTAACAGCAGGTGCCACAGTGGTCTGTGGACATTGCAGGGCTGGACTGACTGGCTTCAGAGGGGCTCATGGCCTCGCACAAAACCTGAGGGAAGTTCAGAACATCGCTTCCCTTTCTGTCAGCTGTTCTGCCCCACAAAAGGAGCTGTAATGGAGCAACTCTACTGTAGACCATTCTCTCATAGTCTAATGCTGGTGGCAGTTCATGACCAAAAGCCTTCTACAGAGAGCCCCAAGTGATTTAGGCACGTGCTTTGCATTGGTCTGCACATGGTCTCAGTGTCTGATGTGCTTCAGCATCTGTGGCATTCCCACTGCCTATACGTGCCTCTGGATCTTTGCAAACCCAGCTCTAAACTCTTTCTGACTTAAATCATAGGATTCAACAATAAGTTTTCAAAAACTGACATTTCAGACAGAGTTATTTTGCCATAATCAAAAAGTCTCCTATTCTGTGTATCAGTTATGATTTATGAGTCAGCCTGACATAGCTCAAAATGCTAAACCAGATGTGGCACTTACAAAGCGATGCAGCAACGTAACAGTGACAGCCCGAAAGGCACGACTACAAGACTCCAAGGCTCAGGCACAAGCTCTAGGTCTTGTACAGAGTTTTTATTTTTGCAGAGTTTTCTAAGACCTCTTGGAAATAACCGTAAATTAAGAAGTGTATTTATTTGATGTTTAATTCATGAGCAGTGGTATCTGCTGCTGGAGGAGTACGTGCATGTGAAGTAGTTTCTACCCATGGCTCTTCCCTAGCTTCCCCTTTGGCTGGAGCATTTTCAGCAGGGGTCTGATGGGCATCAGGGCTCAGCAGCTTTGCCTCTCACAGGCAGGAAGGAGAAAAGCTCAGGATCAAAGGGGTTTTCCTCCCCGGCCCCCGGCAGTGACCTGCCACAAGCCCCGAGCAGGTCATATCTGGGAAGGTGGTCTGATCTCCTCCCACAGCCCCTGTGGCCAAGCCATCACAGCAAGGGGGAGGTGAGGTAAGGAGGTCGTGAACTAACCACAACTAATATATGTCAAAATTAACAGCCTGAATTACACACAGAGATAACTGGGAGGTCACTGGAGATCACACAGCATTGCTATTTCTGGATGCCCTTGGGGCGTGCTGCAGTAACCCAAGCTAGACTGAGCAGAGCCTGGTTCACTATACCAACATCTAGGTCAGGAGTGAAGGAAATCCCCTCTGAGCACGTGTTGGCAGTGAAAAAAGCCCTGCTGCTCCTGGTGCTTCGGCCTGTCATCGGCTGCAGAGGATCTGGTGCCGTTTCTAAACTCTGACCCTCTTTTATGGAAATCAGGCAATGGCCCATGAAATAGCCACCATTTATCCCTTGACTTAGAACAGCTTGTCAGGGGGCCTCAGTTCTTTACTACCCCCAACTGCTCTTGTGTGGTGAGAAAGTGGTGTTGCAGGGTGACTGCAAGCCCAAGGCAGACCTTGAGGTGCTCTAGGATGGATTGTTTCCGGACCACATTGGAGGAGATGTGGTTGGCCTGTTGGGATAATGCAAGTCTTGTGGCCACACTGAGATTTGATGCATGAAGCTCTACCAGGGTACAACCACTTCTGTCATCAGAGTCTCAGCCAGGTTGTGGAGATGCCCATAACACATAGCCTCCTACCGTATGGATAATTTCTGTATATGCTGTGAGAGGTAGAGAGATCGATCTAGGTCTAGTGTTACTGTGTTGTTTGGGGTTTTTCCTGTTCTTTATGCAACATGTGTACAATGTTTTGGTCTCTGGTGGATCTAAATCCAGGTTTCACCTCAGGGGTTTTACCTTAAATCTAGTTCAGTAACACCTTAGAGCTGTTACCAATACGAATAGATGCCATGTGAGCTGTATCCAGTGATATCTTTATCAGCCTCCATTCTAGCTTGCTGCAGATGGGAAGCTGACCTGTCCACAGCGCTGTTCTCACTGGAGGGTGCCCATGGTTAGCCTTCCTTCTTTCATGCCTCTTCATCAAAGCATACAGCATTGCCAGCTTTCTTCTCTGGAACCACCGAGAAAAGATTTCCTGAATATCTGGACTAAAGAGCCTGTCTATGAAGCAAAGTGTTGTCAGCATCTATACTTCATGTGGCATGACTCCATCTCCTGGCAACCAGGGGTAAATAGAGCCAGATGCTATTTGGGAGTCTTGGGATCACTCTTGGTCTTTTCCAGCTTTTCCACAGGGATCCTGTGTCCCCTGGCTGTGCTGGTGACATCCTGGAGGTGTAAATGGGACCTCACCACAGGGCTTGTATGCCTCCAGTGTGAAACCCTCCGTGACATAGCCAAACCTCTCTTTATGACAACCACTGTACACCAATTAAGTGTATTTACTCCATATCTGCATGGATTTCACTTTTGATGCTTTAAGGAAAGTTGACTCCAGCCACCGGTGCAGGGGACATCTGTATATTGAAAATTTGGATTAAACTCCCTCATAATGAGACCTCCATACATTAAAGGTTCTTGTGGTGACATGCAAGGCAGGAGCTTACAGTACATAGTCTAATTTCTTCATGTAGTCTCTCCTTGTGTGGTGGTGCCACCCCTGTCCCCTTGAGCCACTCAGTAGTTGGTACAATTTCCACCCCCCACCCCCTTTCCTGGGCCACATGACAGGGCAGCAGCACCCCTTGGCATGCCTGGCTCTTACTTCCTTTGGTAATGATAACACCCTGGTACATCTGAACCTGGATCAGGATTCTTTTGCTTCCCTGGTTTTTGGGAACAATAATGACCATCGATCACCTCCTGACACCTGTACCAGAGGCCAAAGAGGGGGATGCCAGAAAAGCTCCAAGTCTGCACAACTGGTGGAAAGTACCAGAATAGGTAAGGAAATTTTAGCTATAAGTTAGTTTTCTTCATCCATCTCCCTGCTTAACTATGTGCTTAAATATACACATTTGCCTTCACAAAAGTGATATATATCACTGGGGTCAAATATTCCTGTCTGCCCGTGTGTACCTGTAGGGTTTATGTGTGTATATATGTATATGTGTGTGTCTATACACTTTTATTTGACATATAGTAAGTTAGTGTGAATCATGTCATCTTCGAATCTGTAAATAAGTAGCTGTTTTCATTATAATGTATTTTACTGAATTACTCGTAAATCTTAATTAGTCAATCAAGTGCTGCTGAAATTCAACCTTTGATTTAACCATCCTACTAATAAATTTTGAATTGACTATCATCAGAACCGTGCCAAACGCCTTCATCCATGCCACCTTGCCCTTGTTTCCATCAGTAAAATGGGGAGACAGTCCTTCCAAGCTTCATACTCTAATATTGTACCAGTGCAAGCCACAGAAACACCCAGAAATTCTCCTTTTATCTTCCCAAATAAAGATTTTATTCATTTTGGACAAGAGCATCGTATAAGACTTTAAAATACAAGTAGTGGCAACCAATATTGATAGTCATGAAAATAAAGAAGTTATAGAGAAGCAATAATGATGAGAAAGGCTTCTAGAAATGGAAAAATTCCTCCTTCACAGCAATGACTCTTGCCCTTTAAAAAACAGCCAGATGAGACTCTTTCTACCCACAGGGCTCTCCTGCAGTGACAGCTACATTAACCTTTGCTGACAAGCACTTCTCTTTGCTTGTAAAATCAGCTTAGTGAGTGCAAAATTCTTCCAGACTCTAAAATGGTTACTATCAAATGGAGATGCGCGCCGTGCAAAACAAAACAACCTTGTGCCTTACAATTACTTGTGTGTTGTTAGCGCTGCTCTGAGATCACTGGATGGGCTGATACAGGATGATGTCTGGGCATCTGTCTGCTTTGGCTAATACTGCAGAATAGATGTGAATGTAGGAAAGGACACCAGGGGTTTTTTTGCTGCATTTCTCTCCCTGGGCATCTTTCCGTGCTTATCACCACACTGGCTGCGCAATGAGCAACACAGCAGAGGAGCAGTAATATATGCTTGGATTATTTGTCTGTTGCTATTAGAGCAATGCTTCAAAACTGCAGATAAAGCCAGCACGCTCCCTCCTGTGCACGGGCACGCGCGCACGTGAACGCGCGCTCCCTTCCTGTCATCCTGTTTCCCCCTGTTAATTTCACATCCTTCTTGCTTATGCATCTGAGCTGCCCTTTATATGCAAGGAACTCCTCCAGTGCAAAGGGAATTCTTCTGGTCTTGGGCAAAAGGAGGCTCCGACAGTCTCCTCCCACCCTGTCACAGCACCAAGCCTTTGAAACTGGGTCACACGAGCTCTGCCACCTCATTGGAGTCAAGCTTTTGTATCACCTAGGGCCATTTCAAAGACTTCATGGTCCCATGGATTGCACTCAGACAATGTGGTGGATACAATTTTGTTGCAGTCGGTAATTTCATAATATTTTCATGACATTTATAATTGCTGACCAGGATAAGGACTAAGACCTTGGCATAAAATGCAAGTCAGGCTCCCAATCTATTCCACCCCTGTCAAAAATCTGTCACATCCAGGAGACGAGATCTCAACAAGGTACAGAAATCTGGTGTATCACTGGAAAGATGATAAAAGCTTGGGATGGAATAGAACAGAAAATAAAAATAAAATAAAAATGCATTAGAGATGCTTGAAATGACCTTTTTGAGTAATCAGCTAATATTGCAGTGTGAATACAATACATTGTTATACTGCTTAAACTCCTACTGAGCACAAGGATGCAAACTTGGCTTTCAAACTTGCCTTTTCCCTAGATTTGGTGGGACTAGAGTTGCCTGAGTCAAATAAATGACTGTTAAAAGATTAAAGTAAAGCTGAGTGTGAGAAAGAAGCAACCCTCTGCTGCAAAAGCAACAGGAAGTGTCTTAGCTGCCAGCACAGATGTAAATCAACTGAAGTTATTTTTCTAATAGTTTCCAAATTAAATTGTTCTTATTATTTGCATTATTCTAGGCTGCTGGGCTGGTAGTTGTCTTTGTAAAGGTGCAAAGTTGACTGGCAACTCAGGCAAAGAATACTCAAAACGCTTAAGCAGCTCGTTGTTTGTACTTAGTATTAAAAGGTGAAATGTTTGGAGCTGACCTGATCCTCTATGTGATAAAATTTAATTGTATAACACAGTTTGTTAGGGAAGAGAGACATGAACTTTTGCTGAAACTAAACTGAGTGCTTTGTGAAGTATATTTATGAAAAGAGGTTTCGTGGCACTTAGAGAGGGAAACTATTTTTTTGTCTCCTGTATACCCACATGAAGGACCGCCAATATCTGATTTAATGCGGGTAGAATTCCATTATTTTGACACTGAACAAGAAAAGAAATCCAAAATAAATATAGATGTGAGAATTCAGACCCATTTTCTGCTGGCCATTGAGGCACAATCTTCACCCATGTAAATTAGTGGCAGAACAGCCCACGACTTCATTTGGGTCAGGATTTCAACCAGAATATTTTGTCCTTCAAACTTGCAAATGGGAAAACTTAAAATAACCCAGGAAGGAAAAGACCATGAATAATGCAGCCAGGACACATCACTCAGGCAGAGTTTACAGCTGCACACTGCACACAGCTTGGAACCTGAAGCTATCTCCAAAGCACAGTCGTTTGGACCATGAGCTCCTTGAAGCTGAAACCAATTTGTTGGGTCTTGTTCAGCACCCAGCACAGCTGTCCCCAGGTCCCAGGGATGGATCCAGGTTCTTCTACAATGCCTCCAAATATTAAACCTAACTGGCGTACAGGAAAGAGGGTATGAAAGAGAAGATTAGAGATAGTTTAATCTAGGATTTGGGAAAAGTTTTTGCAACATACGTGTGATGATGAGCAGCATCTCAATGAAATGAATGACAGGACTCATGCACGTACCCCTGGAAAGCATTGCAGGAGCACTGGCACTTCATGCAGGTCAGGGGCCTCTGGGCTCAGGAGAAAAGGTGGTAGGTGCTGCAGGCTGGTGGTGCAAGGAAGCCCTGGCTGCCCCCATGGCTTGGCCAGCGGCACTGCTGATTAAGCTATCAGCAATGAGAATCAGAAATAGGCTTGCCTATCCCCAGGTCAGCAGACACTGGGTGAGGTGGGAAATAATCCTTTCCAGAGTGTTCAAGGCGGAGTTTGCAGAAGGGAGCACTGAAAAAGATAGCGGCTTTTTAAAAGAAATCAGCAGGAACAGAGAAAAAACAGGGTTGGGACTGCAGGCTCCTCAGCGGCCATGACATGCAGCCTCTCTGGCTGCCACCATCCTTTGAGTGATGGCAGGGGCAGAGGCTCAGCCTGCAGCCCCAGGCCCCTCCATGCACTGGTTCTGCCAGCTGGGGTGCAGGTGGCCCCTTGTGCTCTGCTGGGACCATGGTGCTGGAGGCTGTGGGGGTCTTGATAAAAACCAGCTCAGATCTGGCTAGATTTGGTTGTTCCAGCTTGCCGTTAGACAGCCTGAGCCAGGCCAGAGCCAGGCTTGCTCCAACAGAGACTCAGGGGTCTGCCGTGGGCTCTGAGCACTGTGTTACCCATCTTTTCCCCTTATCTGCGGTATCCCAGCCCCACACCAGCCCAAAGGCTGAAGATCTGGGCATAGAGCAAAGCACAGATGTGCTACTGGTGCCAGCATAAAGCCTGATTTCATGAGTTTGCTAGCCAAATATGCTGGGAGGGACTTGAACCGAGAGGGAATGTCACTGACATGATTATAGACCCTGGTTTGGGACACTTTCTGGATGGGAATCCAAATTATTCCAGTTAATGGAGCTAATGAGACCACCCATTTAGCAACCTAGCATTAATACCATGTCTAGCAGGGATCAGCTACAGGCTCCAAGACTTCTTCCTGAAGAGTACATTGCGTTACTAGGAAAAGAGATCATTTAAAAGAAATATACCACTCATGTCCCTCCTGGATACCTGTCGGCTACCCTCAACCTTAAGATAAATATCAGCTGTTCTGCTGCCAGAGGTTCTCAAGCCGCTTGCCCCCCCTGTGCTCATGTTGCTCAGACCCAACACCTGGCTGGAGCCTGGTTTAATTTTATACCTTGTTAAATTTTGAGCCCTTTTTTTTTTTTAGATCAGCACCAACAAATAAATCTGATTATTGGCTCAGACCGCAATTACATTGGGGAATATTTTATTTGATTTTGGTTGGTTTGCACCTAAATTGCTATGAATAATAAAATACTGGTTCAATTTCTCAGTTTTAACAGACGCAAATGGCTGCTGCATTTGCTTCACAGTTCCAGCTACAAATAAAACTAATCAAAGCATGTAAAGAAACCATGGTGTCAGAACAGTTCAGAAAAGGGTCACTTATAATCTTAAAATGTGGTCAGAGTGTCTGGATTTTAAAGTCTGAAACAAGCATGGGAGGGGGAGGCTATATTTTTCTACACTTAAACACTTACATTCACATATAGAAATGGTGCCAGTTTAATTTCTGGAACTGTTGTGGCTTAGACTATCCACAGTTTCTGGAAACAAACTAACAAAGTCTCAGATGGGTATTTGGGAAGCAGGGTGATTATTATTCCAATCTGATCCAAGATCTAAAAGAATTTCTAATTTATCATATCAAGGTTTTCTGATGAGTAGTCATGAGGGAGATTTCAAAGGTCAGGAGAAATGAAATGCAGATTTAAATTGAAATTAATCAGAGGCAGACACTAGCCTGGCTTACACTTACATGGGTAAACATTCACCCTGGGCTATATATCACTCCAAAACATCGAAATATAATCTTGAACTGAATTTCAGAGCAGTGAAAAAAGTGTTAACCATAGGAAAGAAGCTGTGATTGTAGGTGAAAATTGGACAGCAGCTACTGGGGAGAAATGGGGCAGGGAAAACAGGTGGACATGAACTCTAATCTCTATCACACACTGGAGCAATCTGAAAGCTGCTCTAATTGATGCCATCATTCGCCTCAAGACAGTTTTCCTAAATCTGACCCCCAGCTTGCTCCTTTTCTGGGATTTGCCCCTCTTCAGGGTGGGAGGGGATCCCTGAAGGTCTATTACCAGAGCTTTGGGGACGGCTGTGCCATGGGGCAGACACCATAATGCTGCCTGGGTCTGAGGGGTTTATATTGGAGCTTTGGAAAGTTTGGAAAGTTTTGGTCAAAAGTTTTCAGGTGTATAGAAGCTCTGGTAGATGTATTTGCTTTATTTAATCCATATGTTTGCCCATTAAATAATTCAGAAGATGTTATATTAAACAGACTTCAGAGAAAAGTGATGGAAGTGCATTTGCTGAAGCAAGAGCTTGTATAATGAGACATTCCATAAAAGAAGCTGGACTTTTAAAGTCAGAATGGATTAAGGGCATGAATTCATGTGTCCCATGAGAACTTATTACTTACAAACTCGAAGGACATTGAGAGACCTTCAGAAAGAAGCAGCTCTCATGCTTGAGTTTAATTTCAATATCATCACAGCTGTAAATAAATTGGTTTTATAGTTGGTTTTGTGTGAGTAAGAATTTTATCTGATCACCCAATTAACAGTATGGGGTTTTTGTAAAGAATGAGGAATTTATTAGGGATTATTTTATGCACTACTGAAGACAAAAATATTTTAGTTATAAAAATCATGCTTTTATTTTAAGACTACAAAAAGAGGTTTTAAATTATACCAAATAAACCACTTTGAAAAAACGCCAAATATATTTTTCCCTATCTGTGCCATTGTTGTAACATAATCAGCTTGGACACTGATAACAACCTCATAGGGTTCATGGCTGATTTCACATTCTCATACAGCAATAATCTTATTATGATCACTCTAACTACAGTGTTGCCAAGGCTGCAGGAAAATGATACTGTTCCTTAAAGTAATACCTTCAGCAGCGTGGAAAGAAAGATACATACTGGAAACTTTCCCATTAGTACCTACTTACAGGTGAGGGTCTTGTTCCCCAGCACCTGACTGGGGGTGCAGCTAGGGTGGAGAGGATGAGGAGGAGGAGGGGAATGGTGATGCAGAGGAAGTCACCCTCCTTAGTAATGATTAAGCACAATGAGCAACTGAAAAACAAGAGTTCTGGTCTTCGCTCCCACCAAGAAAAAAAAAAAAAAAAAAAAAAAAAAAAAGGCTGCCTAAGTGATGCATAAATGCTCACTCTCATTCCTCTGCTTTTTCTGTGGCAGAAATAATGTCTCCCTATAAAAAGTGTATTTTAAAAGTAATTTCTGCATTGCACATGAGCTACGCCTGCTACAGGTGTGTGGATTCTGTGACAGAATAGAAAAGTTTCACTGGAAGGGACCTACAATGATCATATAGTCCATCTAGGCTGCCCCTATATGATGGAGTGTTTTGCCCAGCTCAGGGGCAGCAAGCTTTTAAATACCACCCATCAGGTGTGCCTGCTGCCAGTGACACACTGCCTGGCAGTTCCTCAGCAAGATTTCACCACTTGTACGTGGTAGGTGAAAGACGATGGATGATCTGAGTCCTGGATCTCCTTTGATGAATTCTGCATGAGAACTAATAGGCAACAGCTTTCATTAGTTGTCCATGATTTTTCTGCAGTAGCTTCTGTGTGTTAGGTTCATAGCCGAAGTTAGGCAGGATCATAAGGCAGGGTCCGAGAAGAGGAAATACTAAGCTCCCTTAGGCACCTTGTTGCCATCTCATCATGATTCTCTGAGTACCTGCAGCGTGCTTAAGCCTCAGTTACATTTCTTGCTGTATCAAGCCTTTTGCATTTCAGTTGTCAAATGCAAATATATAAAAGTTGCAGTTCTGAGAGTTTTAAACTGCTAGTTTGTTTGGTGGTTTTTAAATAAAATTATTATTGTTATGTTTAAAGCACTTCAGTTATGTGATCAAAAAAGTCTCCTTAATTGGTGTAGTCTTTGTCTGGCTGCTGTAGATAGGGATCTGCAATCTCTTGCCTTATACAGAAGGCTGTCGGTGGGCAGGGACAATTTCCCTAAGATTAAAGCAGTAGACTTTCAGAGTCTTAGCACTAGGACAGGAAAAAACAGGAGAAATAACGAGGGTGTGAGGTTTTTGAAAAATATAGGCCTGGTATGTCCAAAGGTTTAACTCTTTTGTCTATTGCAGGTGTAGAGAAGGGAAGGGGCAGTTTAGCATCATCAGTGCACTCCATTCTGGGCTTGGACCATAGCTCCAAGCCCATCTTGATGACTAAGTAATTCATCTCTCCCCGTATCTACTAAATCAGTGTCAGGGACGGGGCTGATAATTGGGTTCTCTTTGTGGTGTTGAAATGAAGACACCTGTTAATGAGCAACTGGACCAAGGACACCGACCCAATTGACACCAGCTATTTAGCAGCTGTCAGGCTGTAATGACTCCCAGTTCCTTCCTGTTTTGCCTGGGTTTGAACCAGTATCCGGGAGACAAAGGGCTCATATCTCATTACTGCCAGTCCCTTGAGCCACCCCATTCCCTCACAGCAGATGTCTGTTGCATTAGTGTCAAAAAGAGGTAATCCTGTGTCAAAAAACCTGCACTGGGAGAAATTTGTAAAGGAACACCTGTCCAGCACCCAAAAACTGCTGGGGCAGGGTGCTGGTTGACAGGGACATACTACAGGCTCTATCCCCTGTGCCAGCTCCTAAGCTTCTGCATCCCAGTGTACTTCCAAATGGGACAGGGGCTTCAAGTCTTTATTATATTCTTTTTAAGACCACAATGCATGGCCTTTTAAAATAGCTGGATGACAGAGGCAGAGACACTGAATTATAGACAGGTATAAAATCCGTTCAAGTTAGCTGAGCTGCTCCCACTTATCCCAAGAGAGGGTTCAGCTCACCCAATGAAACTGAAATGACTAGGCTTACCTGTCTAACATATCTGATAAGTACGAGGACTGCAAAATAATCTGACTCTAAGAAGATACATGAAAATATCAGCAGCCAAATGCACTTTGGTTTTGGCTTCAGTTTATCAGGAGTCTGATCCAGTATTCATCAGCAAGCACTAGGCCAGGCTGTATTCAAAAGCCCCAAATCAGCCTGCTCCTGGGGTAGAAATAGCAATAAACCATTACTTGAAGAAATTACATGTAAAAATAGCCCTTGCCGCTTCCTTTCTCCCTTCCCTCAGCTTTCAGCCTGGCGATGCTGAGCTCTCTGCCTGTGGAAATGAACGGCTCCTGCCCTGGTAGGGATGCTGCTTGTAGCTGGGCTGAAGCTCGCTGGCAGGCCGGGAACCCTCCCGAGGCCCCATGGCGGCTTTTCCACTCTGTCAGGTCAGGTAAGTGAAGCGAAGAACAAAAGCATGACTGTGTGTGGGAAGGGGAAAGGGTGGCAGCAGTGACCTGTGGCTCCTGCACCCCGCCTTGCCTTTGCTCAGCAGCAAGGGGAGGCCTTTCCACAGGGCTTAAAGCTAAGGAAATGCCACTGGTGTCAGTATGAGGTGTAAGCAAGGAGTTAGTATGTCTCTGAAAGCTTCTCTATGCTGCTACGACTACTACTACTACTACTGCTATTTGCATGACAGTCCCTTCTGTGGTCCCCAGTTGCAGACTCCAGCCCATGGTGGGTAACATCGCTGAACACAGCAAGGCTTCCTCCCCCACCAGCAAGTCTCTCAAGGACACCAGACTTGTGTCTAGGAACTACTTGCTGTTGATTATCAGTGCAAGAGCAGCAACAGCAATCCTTCTGTACAGTAAACTGTGCAAGATACCGATGCGCTCAGCAGTTGCGGGGGTAGGAAGGGGATCTGCAGCTCTTGTGTCGCCACAGATACTGCACAGGCTTGGCTCTAGGAGTGGCTGGCAGTAGGTGAGTTCCAGGGGGTGAGCAAACAGTGACTGAAGGGGCTGTGGGGTGCGCAGGAAGGTCAGGAGAGGCTCTGGTGAGTGCTCTCTGATCCACAGGCACCAGGATGGCTCCTGGGGGATATTTTCCTGGCTCTCTGTGATGGAGATAGGAGATAGACCTAACCTAGACTGCCCTGAACTGTCTGCTGTGGGAACTTCCCGCTCTTTTTTTCACACCTCATTCTCTTTTCATTTTTTCCATGGGGTTTTCAGGGAAATGCACCTTCCAGTTCAGGAAGTATGAGAACTCCCTTTCCCATAGCCTCGCTCCTTCACTGTCCTCTGCAGGTATCTCAACTGCAAACACAGCAGAAGTGCCATTGTATAGCAGTAACTACTGTGTTTCATTGCTCAGGACTGTTTCTGTAATCAAATATCCAAAGCTAGACTTCTTAAAATAAGCATTGTTACGATAAAGCCTTTATGAACAGGCTGGATCCAGTTTTTTCTGGTGGCAATGTATGCTGCTCCCTCATAGGCACTACACCATTTGCCAGCACCCTGCCACATTTTCTACTCTTGAGCCACTGGTTGAAGGCCAGCCCAACTGGGTAGCAGACCAATTACGTCAGTCAGCAGAGAGCACAAGTCTACAGGGCCCAGCTGGAAGCCCCAGGAGGGCTGTTTGAGCCACTGCACATTTTAACCCGCCTCTGACCAGGCCAGAGTAACCTCACTCATAGGGCTGGCCCTCACAGGCGATGCTGTTGGTGATCCCAGCGATAAGATTGACCTAAAGGACATGAGGTTAAACTGCAGGGAGCACATGGGCGTCATGAATTTGCTTTGATTTGTTCTGTTCAGCTGGAACTTCGGTTTCCGGAGTTGTCAATTCTGGAAACTTTCCTGAGTGTTACATTTACTTCTAATGAAAGCAAAGCAGGGAGTACAGCAAATAAGCTCAAATGCGCAAGCAGAACTGATCAATTAAGCCTGGTACATCCTGCATGCTATCAAAATCAATGTACATCACGGTTTAAAGTAGTATCTGCAAAGCAAAACTTGAGTTGTACCCAAAACACGAATCCTCAAGTTTGTCTCTTTTGGAAATGAAAGGAAGAGACTAAAAATAAGGTCATAAAGATGGGGATCTTTGCTGCTCCGGCTGCTCAGCACTAGAATGCTTCCTGGGTCTGACAGATTATCTCTGCACCGTTACAAATGATCAGAGCCCTAAGGCAATTAATTCCTCACTTTCAGAGTTTTACTTCTGCGGCAACGAGGATTGCCACCACAATAATGTGGGTCAGGGAGAGGGGAGGGTTGGCAGCCGAGGTAAACAACAGCCGGGCAGAGAATGAATGGCGAATGCAAAGGCACAGCAACCTGCTAGCTGGAGGGAAAAGCCCAAGCCAGACCAGCGACCCACCAAGCTGGGGGTGGTGGGAAGCAACGCCAAGCAGCATCGTTCTGGTGACAAGGGTGCTGGAAATTTTAATAACAGGGGTGCCATGCAGGGAAGGTGCTGAGCTGAGTACCCCACCACCACCTGGGTTTTCTCTGGGCTCTGGTGGGGAGAGAGAGGCGTTCTGCCTCAGCTTTGTATACAGATTGCATCCCAGTTTGTAACAGTGTCCCTGTCCGGCAGCAGCAGCAGATGTGGGCAGAATGCAGAGAGGCAGCAGAGTCACCTGTTGCCAGGACCTGCTGCGGCCACCCAGGCCAGGGAGCAGATTTGAAGAGGAGTGCCAGTGAGGAGGTCTAAAATGCCACCACCTTCCTGCCAGTTTCGAGTTTGCAGATGCACATGATGCAGCCCCCAGCCCTGCGCCCTGCAGCCAGTGAGGTGTGGATGTTTGCAAGGCTCCTTCCCCAGCACCCATCCCACAATGTCAGACCAAGCATGGGACATGGGTCATGGGTCCAAGCTAAGGGGTGGGAAGCAAGGAGTAGAGAACAAATCTGCAAACTCCAGGGGATTTCTTATTTTCACATATTCAAGAAGAGGCAAGCTGGAAGCCTACATTTGTATCTGCCTTGCAAGTGTGATTTCCCAGAAGGCACTCCCTCATTCAGTTTGGTGTGACCATGAGGGACCATGAGGGCCCTGTGGAAAAATGAGAGTCTGGCTTCAGTCCAAAACATCCTCAGAATTCAGGGGTCTCTGATGCACCAGCACTGTAAACAGCTTATCTCCAGCCTTTGCTTTGGGCTTAATTGGTTTGAAAGACAGTTGTTATCAGGAACAGAAAGTGAGCCATAGCCTGAAGACCTGCGACAGCAACCCGGGGGTCTTCTGCAATGTCTGTGTGTTAGAAAGATCACAGGGGATGAACACCTTGTCCTATTTTCCAGCCTGGGTCCAATTTTCTTTCATTTCAAATACCATGTGTGACATCACACGGAAATCCCCGTGCTTGGTGTATGCCCTGCATCTTGTAGCACTACTGTAGTTCTTCCTTGGAAAGACCGACGGTGTTTTTGGCATAAGAATGAAATTTGTAGAGTTTTTATTTTTGCATATGATGGACTAGAGCTGGATGTTATCATTTGTGCCGCTGTTCCTTTAACTTGTGCTGCTTGACACTATGAATTATTCAGATATCTCTATGATATATAGAAGTGGTGTCAGCATTTTAGGGCATGACTCTCCTATCTCTCCTCCTTTCATCTACTATAAAATACCAGTGGCTTCAGTGAGCTATAAAAGGCAAAATTAGGTCCTCAGCAGTGGCGGTGTCTTGCAAGCAGAAAATACTCTTTACCACTGAGTGGTAAAGACCTAACCTAACTTACAGTATAGAACTAGGTGTTTGTATGTCCCTGGTCCATCAGTACAACTAAGAGGTCATTTATTCACTTTGAAATGAGAAGTAAGAGTGTAAAGAAGATGGGGGATAGTGTAACATCATCTGTTTTCTCCCCTGCAGAACCGTTCAGGTTTCATTGACTTCATGCTGCTAATACCAATGGACTCGTCTGCTTGACTAGTGAGGTGTCTGTTCTGTACTCACCGGTGCCAAGCCCAAGCATAGAGCTGTGCCAGGGAAAAGGAGGATCTATGTGGAGTGGAGCAGCAGGAAGGGAGCCCAGAAGAGCCTGGGGGGCTGTTGCCTCCCCCAGGACATGGGTTGCTTGGAGGCGACCTGCCAAGCTCAGAGGCTGATTGGGCTACAGCTACTCAGCATAAAACTGAGTGCTCCCTGGGAACACTGTTGGTATTTTTTCCATTCTTCTGTTAGTATGTTTAATGTTTTTAAATCAATGATGACGAAAATCATTCAGTTGAAATCTGTCTAAATCCGTTGTCACACAGGGAACAGCCTCTGCTTCACCCAAAATACCTGCAAAGGGTTATTAGAGTTGTATGGAAAATGCAGAGGTAGCAAGAGAAAAAAAATTTTCATGGAACATGAATATATTCTTGGCAAAGCCAGTGTTTAAACCACCAATGGCTTAAATGATGCAGGTCTAAATCCCAGGAGCTACCTGGGCCTTGGGCAGTGGGTGGGTACTGCAGACCCAAGGCAAACAACTAAAACCTGGAAGTGGTGTTATTTTCTTGCAAAACAACCTCCTGCAAGTACTTCCAGGCTGCAGGGACCAAGTTGTGCCGCCAGATATAGAGACACTCCTTCCCCTGTCCCATGTAGTTAATAGCAGAATTTGTCCTCAACGATGTACCCCAATGTCAGGGCAACTGAGGGATGTGGTTTAGAGATGCTGAGACAGACACAAAACCTTGCCTTCCATTTCTCCCACCTATTTGCCGGATCACCTGTGTTTATAAAGGCATCTTTACAACAGGCAAAGATGTATCAAGCTATCTCTGGCCTTCTTCCCATGTTAGATAGGATGGTAAATATTTTTGGAAGGGATGTAAACCTTAATGCTTCTGGGAAGAAGCCAAGTGGTACCAGATGGCAGAGAGGAGGAAACTCACCCTACAGGCAGGTTTTTCACAGTATTCTCATAAGCATCTGGTATTTGCCACTGGCAGAAACAATACAGGGCCAGTGCTCTGATCCAGCCCGCCTGCCTCCCTGTTCCTGCTACTAGCTAATTTCTTACCTATTCAGGAAAAGTTTTTTCTAATTTTTATTTCTTGACACATGCTTGGATTTGAGGTCTCAGTGGCACCCCTCATTGGGTAGGTGGTGGCAGCAGAGATGACTCAGCTCGCCAGCACATGGCCTCAGCTCACAGGCATGTGGTGAACCTGGTGATTCATACATTGTAAGAGGAGTTTGGGGATTTCTCTTAACACTTGAAAAAAATTGCTCTGATATTGTATGCAGCCTTCTGACTGAACAATGAAGTTGGATCCCCACCACACACTTAACTAGCAGAGAAATTTTTGCTACAGTTATTATGGATGACTTTTGGAAGTGATAATCACCTGCAGCAAACAGCTCGGGGCCACATATGCCTATTGCTTCTTGGGATTATCTTCTGGTCCTTTACTAACATGGATTAGGGATGAGGGAAAAAAACCTCTACATTGCATTGCAAGAAACGGTTAGAAACTGGTGAAAACAAAATACAGGTGAAGATGTCGGGTGAGGGGATTTCATGTGCTTTTTTGGTACTTTACTCAAACACGCCATACATGCCTACTCTGTAGCTGCCAGTAAGACAAAAGATCTGATTTGGTATTGCTCCAGCAGCCCTGCATGGGTGCCTGCATGGAGCAGGTCTAAACCAAACACATGAATGTAGACCTCTTGGGTGAAAGCAGGACACCTTGAAATAGCGAATAGCTATAGTTTAAGGCACACCTTGAGCACACACATCTCTTATGCCTTCCTTCTAGGACCAGCTCCCTTGGTCTCCAGTTGGGATGCTACTC
This sequence comes from Porphyrio hochstetteri, assembly GCA_020800305.1. Taxonomy (NCBI): domain Eukaryota; kingdom Metazoa; phylum Chordata; class Aves; order Gruiformes; family Rallidae; genus Porphyrio; species Porphyrio hochstetteri. The sequence continues at coordinate 57,790,295 of CM036908.1, read as the reverse complement.
TTCGTAAGAGTCCTAAAATCACAGAATGTGTTGGGTTGGAAGGGACCTTTAAAAGGTCATCTAGTCCAACCCCCCTGCAGTAAGCAGGGACATCTTTACTAGATCAATGTTTAAAGGCTTATGTCTTTTGGAGGACTTGTTTTTCTGGCATGACAAAGGGTTTGCTGGTCACAACCATAATTTTTCTCTGAATATCCTGAAGGCTTTCAAAAAAGTTGGTGCATTTTAGAATTTTTACTAGTGGTTTCAGGGCACGGAATAAAAAGGCTTTGTGGACACAAGATTAAACCTTTCACTAATACACACTACTTTCATAATGGGAGTTGAACGAACTGGATGGCCCAGATATACTGCCAGGAGCCAGCATTACGGAGTGCTGCATAATCTTCTAGGAGACTGCTTTTTCCTTCTAGCTTGAATGGGCAAATGGAGGGATGAAGGCTTTTCACATGAAGGTTCAGCTAGTCTGGGAAAAGCAGGAAGAATGATGCATATGATAGTTCTTCAGGTAGCTGCTACTTGGAAAAATGTTCTAGCTGGAAACGAGGTGCCTATCTTGGTAGCACAGATTAGGAGCGCTGCACTTTTTTTGTTATGGCAGAGCTTTGTTTCACAAAACAGAGCTCCCACTGTCGCAATCTGGAGAGCGTATTTCAAAACATTAATCAAGGATTAGTCCTTGATGCTGATTTATGGGAACATACCGATGCCACCAAGGATTTATAACCCTTGTAAATGATTCATAGAGTACATGTTTTATGAGATGGGTCCTCAGTGCATGTAAGCTAAAGTGTGGCCTTGATGCACACGCAGCGGTGTGCACTTCCTTGGCAAAGTCCTGGGAGAATCCCACTGGGATTCCTCCTGCCCCTCTGCCCACTCCCACACCTGGCGAATTGGCTTTAGGAGAGCCACCCCTCTCGGGGAGGGAGAGGTGGAGGGGGGAGAGTGGGGGAGTGGGAAGCGTCAGCACAGATCTGAGCTGTGGTGGTGTCTTCTGTAATACTGATGTAGCCCTGTAGAGGGAATGCTTCGGTAAGACTTCAGTGAGGCTGTGCATCGTTGTGCTGTATCAGGGATCAAATTCACTCTTTGTGCCACCTGCTGAGTTAAGGAGTGAACATCAAGAGCTGTTGTACCTGGTAGGCTGTTTTCTTTCTAATATTCTTATCAAGCGATAATTCACTTTAAAATTTCATCCCTGACTGGAGAGGGTGGAAGCGTCCATTTGATTCAGTGCAAGGGATAGTCTTTGATGCTGTCTTACGTGGGCATCAAAAGCTGAAGATGACATGCATAATGAAAGTGTTTTTCACTGGCAGCTTGCAGAAGGCCCCATGGCCAAACGTAACAGAAGGAATGCTGTTTACCAACTTCTGCACTTCATCTTAAATCATCAGAGATATCATAATGCCTTCTGAACAACATCATGAAATGGGGTTTGTTCGCTAAACATGAAAAGCAAAAACCCATCAAAAATACTCCGACATTATGTATTATTTCTGTGGATTAAAAATGTGCTTGCAACACTGGGTTTGTGATTGATCATAAACCTGTGCGCTGATCTAGTCCTTTCCCTCCAAGGTATCAAAGCACTTTAAAAACCTACCTCATCCCAGCCCTCAGGTCCCCTGTGGCCATAGATCATCAGGGCCATAGACACTTTTTGATATCACTGAGGTTCACCCCTCTGTTCTAACACCACTGATTTGCCTTTCCAAGCTAAAGGGGATTTTCCTGTCCTGCAATGCAAAGTCCGCCTTGAAGGGAAGATGAGGGAGCAGAACAGGCGATGATGCATGCTGTCCACACGATTCAGGTCTCACTCACTCAAACCTCCCAACCCCATCCTTATTTGGAGAAGGAGGAGTGTTTCACTGGGTGTTTGTCAGACCAGACACCATTTGGGCACCCATTAGCTTCAATGCCATCTCCAGAGCATGCAGGCCTCTGGATGCCCAAGCACAGCAGGTCATCACGTTTCAACAGCCACCTCGGCACCAGAGTGACAGCAAAGCCCTTGTGGATGTCAGCAAGGTGGATCTGTGCCATTAACTTTTCTAAATGCAGAGGCATACCCATTGAGTACTGAAAGTGTGCCTTATCATCCTGACTTCCTCTGTGGACATTAATAATCTCCTCGCTTCCTCTGAGGAGCCCCCTTGCCTGCTGTGCTCGGTCTCTGCAGAGGCATCAATAAAGCTTGGACTTTACAAGGTTTCACCTGGAAAAAAACCAGCTTTTCTTGGAAAAAAAGCTGAAGTGAACATCATGAGGCTCAGCAATACACTGCCTAGGCTGGCACTGCCACAGTATAGCAGCACCCGTGTCTATGGTGAAGCTGCTGGAAGCTTCTCCTACCCTGTTGACTTCTGCCAGTGAGAAACAATCGCTCTGCAGGGTCCCCCCATACTGCTCCTCCTTCCCCCATCCACTGGCTGGGAATCTGCTAGTCAGATCACTGCTTGGGAGGGTCCGGGAGAAGCACTTTCCGCTTCCTGCAGGGAAGGACGTGATTAAAGCCTTGTAAATAAAAGCCTTGGCTCGAAAAATGCCTGGATGCCTTTGTGATGTAGCCATGAGCAGTGATGGTGTGCTCCCTTACATAGGGGCACCTTCTGGTGGCCTGGCTCAAGGTGGTGAGAAGCAGGAGATGGGGCATAGCCTCATCTCATGCTGCACTGGCTGTGGCCTGTCTGTCAGAGGGGTCCCAGACCTCAGGAGCAGTGACCTCTTGGCACAAGATGCCTTCTGGTTTCCATGTCTAAAGGGCTGACTCAGGAGGTGCTGACTGGCCACAGCCGAAACTGTGCCTTCTGGAGAGCTACCACCGAGGTGGGAACCCAGGTCAGAGCACAGCTAGTCCCAGGTGGCCCCTGCACCACCTGCTCAGAGTGAATTCCACTGAAGGGAGCAAACAGGCCCCACCACTGGCTTGCACTGAGCGATTCCCTCCTCTCTGGGGAATTACCCTGGTGTGGGTACATGCTAAGAGAGAACCATCCTCTTTGCATGTCTGCATGGTGTGTCACCAGGGATCCATTGCCTGCATGTCCTGCACGTAAGGAACCAGTGTCCATGCTCTGTCCCAAGCTGCTCTTACCTTTTTAATAATGAAAATAAAAGCTACTTTGGGAGAGAAAGGCCAACTGCACCTTTGGAGAGGATGAAGTCCCCAGGGAGCAGGGAAGCTCTATGGTTCTGCTTCAGCCGGGAACAGGCAATTGTCTTAGTTTGCCAAGGGTATGTCTGTGTGCAGACACCAAGGAGCACAGACTTGTGCAGAAAAACATTCAAGAAACTGCATCATTATGAAGACTTAGGAAGATAACTCAAAAGGCAGAAGTTGCAATCCTCCATCCTTCTCCATTCTGATGTTCCCTCCACGCGCAGGCCATCTGCTCTGCATCCCACACTCTGGCAATGGATTTGATGTTTCTTTATAGCTAGAGGGTGTCTTGACCACCTTTCCAGCATGGTCAGGGATCTGAGGTTGCACTGGATTAACCCTACAGTCAAATAATTTACCCAGGTTCCTCAGGAACACCAAAGCTGGTGATTTCCACAGGCTTTGTAAGGATATCCACATGGGAGATAGCTGTCAGCACTGCTCAGTCCTTGTGCATCTTTCTTTTTTGTAATGCAATATTGGCCAAAAGCAGCTTAGAGAGAGCGAGCACAGTCCAAGGAAAAGTGTATTAGACTAAGAGTTAGGGGATATGATGCAGGGATAAAGGAAATCTGCCCACACGTTGCCTAGGAAATCCACTTTATGAACTTTCTGTACCCTTGGCCGCGTTCTGTCTGATGTGTACAGAAATGAAGCGGTGGTGTTACCCCTGACAGTAAGGGCCACCAGGACCCGGGCAGATTTTGCCGAGGAATAAGCGGTATCGGCGCCTTTCAGGGCAGTTCCCTCCCCCCCAGCACCAGAGCGCCGGCCGAGGTGTGGCAGATATGCCGGCCCCAGGAGCAGAGCGGCGGCAGGGATGCTGGAGCTGGCTCCTTCTACCTGCAGGCTCTGGCTGAGACAGCAGGAACCCAGGGACAAAGGCGGCCGCTTCAGAGGAAGGGGGAGCAGAGCGGAGCGGGGCCGGGCCCCGGTGACAAAGGCTGCCGCTGGAAGGGGGCGGCGGCGGAGATGCTCCGGGAAACCCCGCTCCGCTCCCGGCCCCCGGTCCCTCCCCGTGCCTGGCGGAGCGGGGCCGGGGCCGGGGCCGCTCCGGCGCCGCTTCCCCGGGCCGCCCGGCGGGCGCGTCTTCCTGCCTGTCCAGCCCCACCCTTCCCCGGGCTGCTGCTCCCTCCGATGGGTTTTCTGGGGTTTTTTTTCTTTAAAAAAAAAGGGGAAAACCAACAAAAAAAAAAAGGCAAAAATGGGAGTGGAAGACCCAGGGGGGCAGCGGTGAGCCAGCCGAGGCGGGCAGGGCATGGCTCAGCAGGGCGGGCGGAGAGAGGGAAGGAGGGAGGAGCGGCCCCGTCCCTTTGTACCTGCCGTTTGAAGGCGCCAGGCGGCCCCGCATTGGCTGTGGCGGCCGCGGCTCCGGTAACCCGAGCCGGCGGCGGGGCGCGGCGTACCGGGGCTTGGCCAGCGCCCAGCCCGGCAGCCAACGGGGCGGCGGGGGAGGGCGGCGCTCGGCTCAGAGCAGCTCAGCTCGGCTCTGCTCGTCTCGGCTCAGCGTCCGTCCGCGTCGCCGCCAGCAGCCGGCTCTCCTTCTCCGCCGCTCGGCTCGGCTGGGGCAGGGCGGCGCGGCCCTGCCCGGCAGGAGGTGGGACCAGCCCCGGCGCTGCCGCCCGCCTCCTCCCTCCTGAGGGCTGAGCCATTCCGGGAAGGTGCCGGCTCCCCCACCGCTCCTCGGCAGCGCCGCACCGGCATCGGCTGCCGCCTCTCCGGGCTCGGCCCCACGTCGCCGCGGGGCTGCGGACAAGCTGCGGCGGAGCGGGGCGGCGGGTGCAGGGTGCCCGGTCTCCCGCGGCGGCGAGCGACGGGGGGGCGGGAGGGCGAGTGGACGGAGCGTCCGGGAACGGGGTAGGGGGGACCGGCCGCCGCGTTAGTTGTTTTGCCCGGGGTAAGTTGGCCGATCTCCTGGGGAGGCTTCGCTTGCAGAGGGCAGCGCTTGCCTCCCGGCTCCTCGCCGGCTCCAGCCCCCGTGGGGGAAGCCTTTATTTTCTTTTTTTTTCCTCCCCCTGTGGTGTTTTTTTGTTGCTGTTTGTTTGGGGTTTTAAATTATTTATTTATTATGGGGTCTGTGGGGGAGAAGATCTTCCAGTCCGGCGTTGCTCTTCCTTGTCCAAGGCTCTGCGGAGAACTATAATATTTCTTCCCCGAGATGCTGCAGTGAATTTTAGTCCCAGGAAATAAGGCGAACAAAATAATCCGAATAACGCGAACCATTTCTTACCGTGTGAGAGCAAACGCTGCCTAGGCGCAGATGATGGCAAAAAATTCCATGGAGGGGTCTAAAGAAGACCTGAGCAAGGTTTCGGAAGAGGAGATGCTGAGGTGGAGCAAGGAAGAGCTGGTGAAAAGACTGAGGAAAGTGGAGAATGAAAAGATGAACTTAATGGTGGAACACGGCAACTTAATGAAGGACGTGAACCGGCGGCTGCAGCTCCACCTGCACGAGATCCGCGGGCTGAAGGAGGTGAACCAGAAGTTGCAGGACGACAACCAGGAGCTGAGGGAGCTCTGCTGCTTCTTGGACGACGACCGGCAGAAAGGCAAGAAACTGTCTAGGGAATGGCAGCGCTTCGGGAGGCACACGGCCAGCGTGATGTGGAAGGAGGTGGGCATGTACCAGCAGAAGCTGAAGGACCTAGAGGCAAGACAGGAGACCCTCCTGCGGGAGAACGTGGAGCTGAAGGAGATGGTGCTCATGCTGGACGAGGAGCGGAGCGGGGCCGGCTCGCGGAGCTCCATCGACAGCCAGGCCAGCCTGACCAACCTCAACGGCGGCTCGGCCACCAGGGACGTGGGGGACGGGAGCAGCACCTCCAGCACGGGCAGCGCGGGCAGCCCTGACCATCATCACCACCACCTCCACCACCACAAGGCCGGCGACAGCAAGGCCGGGGCCATGCGGAGGTCTATGGATGACCTGTCCGCGCCCCTTCATCACCGGAGCATCCCCAACGGCCTCAACGGTGAGCCTCTCCCCCTTAGCAGCAGGTGCTGCCGGCCCTGCCCTGCGCCACCTTCCCTTGGCAAGCCTGGTCCCCCTGGCAATGGGGTGACGGATGCCAGGGAGGGGAGTCCTTTTCATCCCCACCCCTGCCCACCCTTGGTGACCTCTTTGTAGGAGCAGCCCCGCGGTCCGGGAGGGGCACCCGTGTGCAGTGGGGGGCGGGGGTGTGTGTGTGTGTGTGTGTGTGTTGGTTGTGGTGCTTGTTGTCTGTGTGACCATGTCTGGAGCTGAGGGTTGGAGCCTTTTTATCTGGGGGTGGTGGTGTTTTGTTTATTTGGGTTTGTTTTTACAAAAACCAGCCTGAGTTTTCAGGGTTAAATAAACACTGATTATTTGTCTCCCCCACATCTCTTCCTTCTCTCTCTTTCCCCCTTTAAATATTATGGTTTATGTTTGGCTTGTTTGTTTGCTAAGATTGATAAAGAGCCTGGCTGAGATTCTTGGAAGCATCTGATTAAAGTGCAGGTCTGCCCCACAGAGCATCACCTGTTAGTTCCATGGGCTCTTGGGGCAGGCTGGCTCTGGCATACTCAGCACTTTGGACGAGGTGGATCTCGGCATCCCCCATTCCCGCGCTGTGCTTCAGGAGCAGGAGGTTTGTTTGTAGAGAAGAGAGAACTCTCAAAGGGACGCTGTACTTACAGTTTTGTTCAGCCTAGTCATCAAAGTTAGAAACAAGCTCCAAATCGTGAAATCGTGCCAAGCCTCTCAGACAGTTTGTATTCAAGCAAAGTTTCTCCTGTTGTCTAATAATGATCAGGCATGACAATAATATTGGAATGCCTTTAAAACTGAGATTTTTTTCTTCTCTTTTGAAGCCAGCAAGACAAAATATTTTACTTTTAGAATGAGTATTTTGGCCAAGAGGGTTCAATAGGACTCAAACCAGCACCAAGCTAATTCATTGTTGTACCTAAGATTCATTTTAATGTTCTTAATCCTCTTTTCCAACCAGAGAGGACTATTTTCTGGTTGGGGTATCCCTTCCCTTCCTCCAAGCACAGAAATGGGGCTGGAGCCCAGGAGGTGGACTCCAACTGGTGTCAACAGTGTATGTGTTCACCAGACAGCCATGCCTTAAAGTGCCAGAGCTTTTGGTGGTCCTGACGGGACCGGGGGGTGCTGGTCTTCTTTATTTTGGTGATTTATAGGAAGTCTTTATGTCTCAAGAGATGTGAGGTTGGGCAGCACTGATCAACCCAGTTCTCAAGTTCACAGGTTTGCTATGCGTGGTCCTGTGTCTCCATGTGCAGCTGGAGATGTTCCGGACACCTCATCCAGTAGATAGGGATTGCTGGTTTCAAGGGTGATCCAGTCACCAGATATTGCAAGGTACAGCAAGCATCTTTATGTGTTTGTTGTGTTTTGTGGTTTGGTTTGTTTTTTTTCCTCTGTCTCTTGGTAGTGCTGTGTAAGTCAGAAGTATCTGCTTTGTAAATCTGCTTCTGCTCCTGATGTGACTTGACTTTATTTTAATAAAGTCTTCATTGCTCTGCACAGAAGCCCAGAGAGAACTTGGCAGATATTGAATGTGCTGTTACTGTTTTGGGACAGAAGGGGTTTGCAGTTTTGATTTGTGAACCTTAGGCCACATCCCTTTTAGACAGCTGACTTGGACAAAGCCAGTTGAATTCATCCCTGTTAATCCAGGGCTCTTCTGTATGTTAGACACCACCACGATCTCAGACCTGTCCCTTAGACCCGATGCGAGGCACTGTGGTGTTCTTCGCATGGGATGCAGGTCATCCCTCTCTGCGTGAAGAGGAGGGCCTCCGGTTGCAGACCTCGGACCTCACTGCATTCTCGGACAGTGCGTGCAGGATGGTGCCCGACAGCATCTTTCGGAGGGGACTGAGAGCCGAGTCTCATGTAGAGTGAGCGTAGAGAGGGGTGGTAGAGCATCTTCACGTGTGTATGTTTCCATGGGTGCCTCTGGACCCTTCCTCCTGGTCCTGTATAGGAAGGAGGAGTAAGGGTTCAAACGTTTCAGACGTGACCTCGGGTTTTGGGGTGCCTGTGAAAGATGGTCTCTGTGGGAAGCACTGAGACTGGTTCTTTGCTTGCGAACCTGCGCGGCTTCATTTCTGAGGGTGGGACAGATAAGATCAGCACATTTAAAGCTAATAATCCTTGTAAAGATGCAAACAAGCCTGATCTCTCCACTTAGGTAGTGAAGCTGTAAAATGACTTGAATAGTTGTCATTCTCAGATAGCATCGGTATTCAGCAAGGCCGTTTCCCTGCCTGTGCCTTTGGAAATGCCTCTCAATACATATGCAAATACAAGGCTTATCGGGCCCCTTTTTTGACTGACAGCAAGAAGTCTGGGAGGGGAGGCTTGCCTGGGACCAAGCGGCAGTTCTGTTAAGCTTGTGACAATGTGGCAGAGCAGGGCGGGTGAACGTGAAAACAAACCCGGGAGTCAAGTGGGTAGCGGGGCTGTGCAGCGCTGGCAGCGAGCATCCTGCCATGGCTCTCGGTGCCGGCTCTGCCTGCCGTACGCGCAGCTGAGATCGCAGCCTATTTATACCCTTTTCCTGACGATTTCTTTCCCCCTGGGATAAAGCAGGAGGGAGGAAGAGGTGAAAGCGTGTGGGCTTTCACTTTCAGGGCGCGAAGTTCGGTCTCGTTTGCTGTTGTCTCAGGTCTTTAAAAAACCCCCAAACAATCCCCTTGGCTAACTAACCGGTGGTGAAAGCGGAGACCGCCCGGCCAGCTCAACTAGTTCAGCAGTGAACAGCCCTTGTTATATGCCTCTTACAGGGGGTGGAGGGGATCTCAAATGGACGCAGAGAAGAATTTAGCATCTATAGTGAGAGCACAGTGGAAACCTCAGACGACCGATGGGGATAAGGCATAGAGAGCTGTTTGCCAGTTGCATATGGAAAAGCTGGGAGGTCCTGAAATATACTGCCCCAATAGTGAAATCAGTGGGGCTTTGATGCTCAGCTTTTCTAGGTATTAAGCAGGACTGCTTCACTTGTTTGGTGCTTTTCTAAAGGAGCTAAGAGTATGGTGGCTAATAAAGGCTCCTAGGGAGGTAGCTTTTCCATGAAATCTTAGCAAGCAAAGGTGGGTTAAACATTTCACATTTTCTCTTCATCAATCCTGTGGAAGTGAGTTGATGAACCAGGGTTTGATTTATTGGCCCCGGTGACCCACCCCAAGATGAGGTGATGAACTCTAGCTCTGTAATGTGAATTCAGAATAAACGGTGAGAGTAAATAAATGGTGAGAAAACCAAACCAACCTGTGATCCACCTCCCCTTCACTTTTCTGAAGTCTGTTTGCTTTTATAAACTGGCTTTTTGGAAGCTGATACCTGGAACCTGATGATTAATTACCTGCTTATGAAGATAAGGTAGTAAGTATAACAGAGAGTGTGAAAATGGCTAATATTAGATCACACATGATCCTTACACAGCTCTGGGTATTCTGCTGAGAGCCAAGAGGAAGTCTGCTCGGTCTGAAAGTTAATGATGTTTCAGTTCTCTCTGTGTGAGCCTGGACCTGGGCAGCGGGACAGGGGCATCTCCAAGCTCTGATGGGAAGTGGACAGTTGCATCCCAGTTTCCCAATATCTACCAACAGATCCAGGACAAAAATGGAGGCACAGTCGCTGTGTTGTGCTTGTGAGTGCTTTGGCTTGCCTTTCTGTGCGTGGTGGGAGTGTCTGGGTGTGTACGCAGTCTTTCTGCCTGTCAAGCTTTAGGTAGCCCGTTGGAGCGATGGCCATTGCTACTGCCTGGTTCCTGTCAGAATAAAGGTTCTGAAAAAAACAGAAACTAGCCACACTTGAGGATATTAACATGACCTGGGGGAACGAAAAAGCCTTCAGGTACCACAGATTATGTCCCTGAGCGGTGAGGTATGTGGGAACACTGAGGAGTGACTCAAATCTCCCTGAGGCCAGGGTAAGGGCTTCCACTGGTTTTAGCCTTATCTACATCTGACTGGGACAACTGTTTATCCATCTGCAAGCCTGGAGGCATACAGAATCCTGTGCATGCAGGCAAAGCTTTCGGGTTTTAATTCCTTTCCCCCATCAACTGAATGTTATTGTTAGAGCTTCTCCTTGGCTTTCCAATGAGGCTTTTTGCTTTGCGTTCCCAAAACGGGCATTTGCTTTATTCCAGTTGGGTAAAACGTTAATGCATTTCTTAATGTGGTCATTTGTTTTTTTGGTTTTTTTTTGGTTTTTTTTTAATTATTAAAAAAAATCAGCACTTTAAGTGGTCAGAGGGCCATAAGAAAGCCATAGATATGGCAAATAACCTGTGGTAGCAGAGGTATTAATCTATGGCCTCTTGCTGTTGTCTGCTCCAAGGGAAGAAGAATGGTCTCTTTGGGTGAGAGGGTGGGAAGATCTCTGCTTCTATTGATTCCCACTTGTAAATGTCCGTGTATTTACCTAGAGGGTACGATATATTACAGTTAAAATGGTGGCAAAGAGAGATGGCTGTTCCCTGTGGGTTGGTATTGATTGGACATATAGCTACCCAGTACTTAGTTCTTTTCCTCATGCACCCGTTAGGCCAAAGTCCTTTGTTTTTATTAGTGTATTTATAATCAATATACATATTATTTACTATGACGTATTAATGAGGCCTTTGAGATGAGAATATGCAGGGGCAGAAGCAAAGGGTGAGGTTCATTCCATTTAATTTATCTCCTATATAGACTTTTAACAGTTGCATCCCCTTGGGCTTCCTTTATCAGAAAGGCACTTTGGTGTCATGATTTAATGTCAGCTCTGCCTGCTTTAGAGGGAGAAGAGTTTTATGCTCATCGTGCTCTTTTTTCTCTGCTGATGGGAAGGCAGCCTGGAAGGCTAGTTCCTACGCAACCATCTGAAGTCAGATGAGATTGGTCCTCTTTGAGGTGTTGTTGTGACCATTGTCTACTCTTCCAGTGCAGCTGTGCCTGTCCTGGTGAAATAAAGGAAATCTTTCTCAGTAGGGGTCAGATGTTCCCCGTCGCAATTCCCACACAGCCTGGGCACAGCAGCCTGGCTCAGAGGAAGCCCTGCTCTCTGTGATGGAGACCTCTCAGACATTACTGGCCCCTGCTGTGCTTAAGCTACTTCATGGATTAGTATATTTCTTATATCAAAAGCACTTTTCATCCTCTGAATATTGCTTAACTTTTTTTTTTGATATTGCCATATTTAACCTTTCAGTATTTTTGGTGCTAGAGGTTCCTTGTGATTAAGCCAGGAAACCTGCCCACAGCTGGTATGTTAGATGTAAGGCCTCTGTAGAAACACCTGTTTCCATCTCTTCTGCAAGTTCAGTGAGATCTGCTAATAGGCTTATCAATGCTGAGCTCTTAGACGCTACAGGTACAGCTTGTTTCTTGTACCTGTGGTCCTTGGCCGCTCATCCAAGGGGCTTTGGTGGAGTGTTCCACTTGAGGCATCTTTGTCATTGCCTGCTCCTGCCTTCTTGCCGGGGCACTGCCTGTATGCCAGCCTGCTAGGTCCCCAAACCTCAGGGTAGCTGGTGTCCCTGAAAACAAGGCTCAAGACACTTAAACTAGGTACTAAAACTGCGCCCTATTTGGAAATATATTCTCCATAGTAGTGCATTCAAATTTGTTTTCCTCTTTCAATTTTCTATACAGATATATTGTTCTTAGAGGTTCTGTTGAAGGAAAGAACTTGTATTGATTAAAAGACAATTTTCAATGGGCCTTTGATGGAATTATCCACTTACACTTGTCAAAAGCAATCAAAATAAGGGGAATAAACTGTGATGGTTATATGTAAATGATTTGTTCCTCTGGAGGCATTTCATCAAATAAAGCTGAGGATCGAATTAAATGTTGATCTAATTAAGTGGCAGGCAGGGGAACCCAAAATGCAGCTTTGGCAGGTGTTACATGGTGTGTGTGTGTGGAGATGAGGGGCATGAGCATTAACAGAAGTGATGCATCTGAAAGCTCGAGGGTTAATGCTTTTGTGGGGACAAGGCTGACCATATCCATGCAACCTGGGTGACAGTGGATGCCCACCTGTGAAGGCTTTGAGCTTTTTATCTGCCCCAGCATGGCTGTGGCCTTGCTTGCATCTCACACAAACGTATCAATGGCAGGATCTGCTGATGATACCCCTTTTGTATGGGTCTGCCCTTTGGAGATGCTCTGAGAGCACAAGGATGGATAATGGCTGATCTCACTGGTGTGCAAGATAGAGGTGAGGTGCTTAAACTGGCAAAAATGTCTGGTATACATCTGAAGGTGTGGAGTGAGGCAAATGGGAAAAAAAAATACACATTAGCCAATTTAACACACACTTAAAATGCTTGGTCACAGGGAGGCTGAAGTCCTTTCCACGCTCACAATCAGGCCGTAATGCATCCCGCCGCAGAACACACGACATTGCTCGTGTGGAAGAGGGGAGGTTTGGGGGGGGCTGCGCATCCAGTTTTGCTGTGAATTAGCAGTGACTGGCTGGATTTGCTTCTGCATTCTGTATTTTTAACCTGACTTTTTGTCTGCCAGCCAGAATTCATCCTGCCCTGTCGCCAAATGTCATCATCCCCTTGTGGTTAACTTGCTGCAATTCATGAAACACTTGGCTGCCATAAATAGTTATGTGCAGAGGTTCCTCCGTACATGGAGAGGGCAGAGATTCGCAGGCAGCGCTGCTAGGCACTTGCACACTAACATGTCCACCAAGAGAAAGTTGACCCACTTCTGCAAATAGATAACTCCTGGCAGAAAAAGTAACACTGTCTCAGAGAATCTGTCTTCCCCATGCCTACTGAATTGTGAAGCAAAAGGCAAGCCAGCTCCATCTTCTGAATTAGCAGCGATGTGAGCACAGTGCTCCTCATTGAATCAAGAGTGTGTGTAAATCAGCCCTTCATCTGAGGAGGGCTTAAAATGGCCACAATTCATTTGTGACTTTTTTTTTTTCCCCCAGATATAATGAGTGCTTTTGTTAGTGAATGAGGTGAGTGGAGTTTTGGACTCAGCTGTTCTTAGGCATTAGGAAACATTTATCACCATAGCAATTGAAGACTGCTGTACAGGTTATTTTGAACACTTTTCTAGTGACTCATGTCTGGGCTGAGGCCATTTACCCCAGCTTACTTCGGTCTCTGCGCATACAGGTATATATACATTCTTTCCCTTAAATTGCTTCTTGCCTCGGTATTTGCCCCTCTTGTGAAGCTCATTGCTTGTACTGACTTCTTACATCTCTGATCAGTGGTGGGGCCAAGTGCTCACATTGCTCAGACTTTCCTGTAGAAGGTCCTTGTGAAGTAGATTACAGGTTGTTGGTGTAATTTGAGCCTTCAAGGATTTTGTGATGAGACTGAAGCAATCCTAAATCTGATGTGAATTGGCTCATTGTCTCCATGCTCTGGTCCTACAGGCCTGTAGGATGGGATGTTTCCTGTTTGCCTAGGGTGGCTGTGGTGGGAGAGGGCTGTGCTGTCAGTCAGTGCCAGGCTTATGGCACTGGGGCTTTGGCCAGCTGTAACTGCAGTCATGGGATGACATGCTAGCTGTCTTGTGTGGTTGTGTCAGCCCCAGCTGGCTGGCAGAATTAGTTCAGTCAAAGCTGGAATGCTCTGAAAAGCCCTTCAGACTTTGCTCCATCCCCCAGCTCTGTGCAGTGGCTCTCAGCACTGCGCACTGCTGCCTCTCCCCCATTTCATTCCCAAACTTCTCTGCTGCTGGGGTTTCATTCCCATACAGGAGGGTCAGCAACACTTGTATGTTTGTGGGAGGTGGAAGGTGTAGTGTGGGAGCAGGACTCAGGCTGGGACAGAAGAGGAGATACTTTGCTGCTGGTTCAAACCAATAGCAATAGGATGCTCGAGGGCTGCAGCATCTGTGGGGTGAGCAGCTGTATCAGATCTACTCCTGCCTTCCCTGGACAACGAAACAAGGCCATGTGGTGCTGAAATTCCCCATTTTGGTGTAGTGGGGAGAGCTGTGGAGCAGGCACTGCTCTTTCCTCTCATTGCAGAAAACCCATGGAGAAGAAAGAAGCAGGCAAAAGGACCACTCAAAGTGTAGCAGAAAAACCAAACCATTATTTCAGAAAAGAAGAAAAAGTAAGCCTTACAGCATTTTCAGTCCCCAAAGCTTAATATTTCTATGGAAACCAATGCAGCAGGAGGCTTGCTGTCAGTCTCTGATCTAGTGGGGTTGACGAGATTTAAAAAATGTTTGTCCTTCCTCACATCTTCTGTCCTGGATCATTTGCAGGCAAGTTGCTGTGTATCACAAATGCAAGGTTAAAACCAGCATTCCTAGTTTGTGCTCTCCATTAAGTGCTAAGCGGTCTCTGGAGGGTTGGCATCCATCTTTCATCTACAGATTTTTTTACTTTCTAAGGTACCTTTCAGTCACTCTCTGACACTTATTGATAATGCCTTGCCCTATAAATGCCACTCCTGTGACACAGTGCTGCTTGAAAGATGGCTGTGACTGTATCAGGCCACAGACCGTGTAGTGGTGTGGTACATCTTGGTGTCCAGTGAAGTTACTGCAGGGACATTGTTTGACTTGAATGGAATTAAGTCTTGGGCTCTTTATGCTTGCTCTAGTATTTTTTTCAAAGGAGATCAATAATGCCTTTAATCTCCAACAATGGACATAATCTGGCCTGTTTAGGTAACAGTCTGCTTGATTTTTATGTAGCCAGAGGGCTACCCCTGGTTAGATATGCACAGCTATTTACTGTTGTCATGTTGATCTTTCCTCCCAGTTTTGTTTTTAGTAAGATCTATTAGAAATGGCTTCAGGACAATCTACATAGAAGTCCACTGCTTTATGCCAAAGCAGCATTGCCAGATGCTAGCAGCGTATCAGTAATAAAAAATAAATAATTTTGGTTGATGCTGAATAGTTTTCAGCTCTTAACAAAGGTCATAAAAAAACACCTTATGTTTATGTACAATCTTAAAGCAGTTTTGTGATGTACAGTGTACTTTTGTCTTTGTGGTTTCCTTTTCCTTATCTCTCTTACTGGGGTTTGCAGCCTCATACTTATATATTTCCCAGCAGCTGAATATAACTTTGATCTATGCATTGGATCTGTGGAGCTTTTAATCCCTTTCCGCTGAGGTAAAAGCTTGTTTGGTGTTCTATGTGATTCATAGTTATAGGTTATATGATCTTCACCAGTGGCTTGTGCATCACACAAAGATGGCATATTGTGAAAAACTCTGATAAGATGTCCCCTTTTCCTGCTTGCAACTCAAACCCAGCATGGGAGCGAGCCAATCCTTTGCTTCTATGCAGACTGCTGATACACCTGTCCTTTGCTGTTATATATACACCTATATTTCTATATTTCAATTACTTTTTTCCTTTTCGATGTTTATTTTTGAGGCTACAAACCAGTTGAGTATTTCAGCCCGTGCAGCAAGCTTTCTGCCTCCCAATTCTAATAACATTTGTGGTGTTTTTCCTTTTTATCCTTTAAACTACTTGTTACACCTTTTAAAAGATGGGGATCAGTTTTTAAAGCCTGCAAATTTATTCCTCTTTGATGTCTTGAAACACTGTAACACATGCCTTGTTCTTGGAGATCTTCTCTTCTGGAGTGGCTGCAGGTTCCACCTCAGGGAAAGAAATGATTTTTGCAGCTCAGTCCTCCAGGCCACGTGGATGTAGCTGCACATGTGTGGCTCCATCCATCTTCTAAAAGTTGTTCTCTTTCAGTTTTTGGTGAAGCTGTTCGCCTTCTGGATGCCGAGCAGTTTATTTGGAAGTCTCCCATGCTTGTCTCCTGACCTCCTGTAACAAAATGCAGTCCTGTTTTTACAAGGTCTGTATTGTTTTAAGTGTAAGTGTCAACATAACAGAATGATGGATGGGTTTGCAATTTACAGCACGATACTGGGACTCTGATTTGTTTTCTCACTGTAACGTGGCTTTCTGATGTAGTCTTAGGCAAATGACGTGATCGTGGTTCACCTTTTTATACAACCAGGATATTATTATTTCCTTTGTCTTCTCTGAGTTACTTGTGGTTTGTTGGGTCATTTATAATGTGTTTGTGCAGTGCTCAGCGGAATCAGACCCTTGCCTCAGATGGGGCCACTAACCATTGCTATGATACCAGTGGTAACAAACAACGCAGGTTTACAGTTATAACGAGCTAGCAAGGAAGGAGCAGCCCTTATAGTATCTAAAACTCCAGACACTTCTAATTCCCAAATCTGGCGTTGCTTCAAATCCCATTTCAACTTTACTGGGAAAAACCACCATGTGTGTTGGGGTGCTCTTCCTGTATTGTATGGACTTCTTGGGACTGCAGGATGATGAAGTATGGATAGCCTCCAGCCAATTGTCAAAAATAGAAACTTGTCAAGTAATAATTCTTCTCCCAAATGAGAAGACAAGGAGGAAAAGAAGACAAAGAGCAGTGTTTGCCTCCTCACGTTTTGAAGGATGCTGTTGCTGTCACAGTAACAGGTTACCTTGATACCTTTCAGAGAATAGGGACAGCATTTGTCATTATTTTGGCTCATCCCACCTGTGTTGCCCAGTTGAGTATTGTATTGCACATGTGCATTTAGTATGCTGTTTGTCTGGCAGCCAGTGCAGTTTCAGCTGAGGTGAAGAACCACATCTGAGGCAGATGGGTCCTTGTCACGTTGCTTGCTGTGTCACTGCAAGGCAGCAGTGTCTTTGCCATCATTGCTGAAGACACCTTTCCCCTCTCCAATTAAATTCTTACCCAGTCCCTAGACTGCTCTATTTCTGATGCTGATGGTTTGGTAACTCCTAACAAGTCCTGGCTGAAAAGTCATCAAAGTCCCTCTTGGGTGTGAACCCAATGTTTCTTCACCACCGTTGGCTTTTATTCCCATTTGCGTAGTGGAATTTGTAAGGAGGATCTATTTGTCAGTGTATCACCAAATCATTAGGAGGGTGACAAGACCGCAGTAACTCTTCCTAGGCAATTATCTATGAAAGGTTGTCAGTATGAGTAGTATGGGAAGTTAAAAGCCTTAATTTTCATTTGGAATTGAAACCCTAATGACTTTCCACTCCCACAGCTCATAAAAACCTTGTTTCAGCCTCAAGTTGACCAAGAAAAAGGGGGAATCTTTTATTACAGACTTTTTTGTGCAGGATTTTTATGAAAAAGCAAATTTATGAGTCACTGTTCTTTGTATAAAAGATAATTACTGGAGTACGAACCTCAGAGAAGTGACATCTTATGACTTCGCCGCTAGCCACACAGTGTGAGCTTTTGCTTTCTCTCTTTTCAATTAGTTTAGTTAAACAACATCTCGGTTTGAAAGGACTAATTATATTCCTGTTTGTTGTTTGCCTTGTACACTAAATGTTTTCTATAAGTAAAGCTAAGCGGTAGGGAGGGGAAGAGAAAGGGTCGCCCCAAATGAATGCTATTTAATTATTGAAAATGATGGGTGTAGATCCTGTGGGGTTAAGTGGATTGTTGTATTCAGCTGCATCCATCACTCGCGTAGTAGTGAGGAGGAGAAACTGGATCACGCAAATCCTTTTGTTAATCCTAGGAGCGTAATTAAGTTCCTCTGGAAATTTGTTCTTTAAAAACACATTGCTCTAAACAGCAATATTGTTTAATCCATGCTTAAATGTAAAGCTGTGTGTTTATCCACTTCTGTGTCTTGGTTTGGGGTTTTCATTCCTTTTTTTTCTGTAAGCAAAGAGAGCATTTTCTAATGCTGTGGCATCTGCTGGCTAACGCAGGTGTGAGTGGAGGGTGGGAGTGTATGTAGAGGTGGCACGCACAGGCCACGGTCCTGCTTTGGCTCTGCGGCAGCAGGTCAAGAGTTTGCGTAATGTCAAGAGATCCAGAGCTGCTCTGTTTTTCAGGATCCACCTGAGATACCTGAAGGGCATCTTCTACTCAAAGGACAGGTGCTTAGCCTTTTCAAGAGTATTAAGTATTCTGAACGTGATTCAGACTTTGCTCTTGGAAGTATCTGAGGTGACTAGCTAATTTTGTTGGCCATGGGGCTGTGTACTGGAGAAAGCATCACTGTAGAGCTGTAAATGCCCTCTGTCCATGGCAGCGTAGGTCCAGCAAGCTTTCTGATCCCACAACTGGGCAGTCTGCTCAGAGTCCTGCGAGATGAGGCGCGGACCACGTATAAACAGCAGCTGATGCAGTCAGTTGTTGGAGAGGCCTCTGTTTTTCCTTTCAGCCTGTTTTACAGCATTTTGGCCAGGTTGGACACGGAAGGTTTCCGATGGAAAATCTGCTGTCCTGTCTTTTTATTCTGCCTTATTTGGATAAAAGTTAGAGGGCTATCCTTTTTTCATTTTCTTACTTGGCAGGTCAAAGTGAAGCAAATGCAGTGTTTTTGGAAAAGGCTTGGCACTGGCCCTGTAAAAGGAATCTTATCTAATGGGGAAAACTCCCAGACTCTCTTATGTTTAGGGATGACGATATCTGAATTTGACCTTTTATTTTTAAATGAGAGATTTTATATCTGGATTTAAACCAAAACCCTATCAAACATAAAGGGACAGGGTTAATAATCTACTTTATCTCTGCCCATGGTGTTTGGGGGGGTGGAACTAGATGATTTTGAAGGTCTCTTCCAACCCAAACCATTCTGTGAGTCTATGAGGGTTGTTCTGTTGAAAACAACATCTGTAGAGCTGGAGGGAAGGGCTGGGCAGTGTGGAGTGCGTGGCCTGGCATGTTGGGCTGTGGAGGTGCCGACCTTCTGGACCTGCTGCAGGAAGATGGAGAGTAAGAGGGCAACAGAGGGGAGAACTTCTGGCTAGCTCAGATGAATCTCTCAAACAGCCCTTTTGCTGGGCTGAGGGGGGAAGACGTCCTCAGGGGTGGGTGGCGGGAGTTGCTTGCCTAGCTCAGGATGGAGTTGGAGACCACTGCAAAGGGGTGTGGCAGCAGCCCAAAGGAGGAGGTGGAGTAAATGAGTCCAAAGATGTGGTTTGGGAGCTAGCTGTTATTTTTAACAGCCAATTTCATTGAACTGGATTGAACTCCCTCCAGCACAGCATTGATGATGGTGCCTGGAGCTATAAAGATTGTATTTTGATCAGCAAGTCAAAAGCAAGTCTACCACTAGTTATGAATACATTTTCAGAATTGCAAGCAAAGGAGATACCAGAATAATAATGGGCAGAAAAAGTTGCCCGAAGGGACCAGTTTCCTCAATAAATGCTGGAGGAGGTACAGACTTGAACTTTTTTAAAAAAATGCAAACAGATTTTGTACCTGCCTTTTGAACCTGTTGAAATCTTGAGTAGACACAATGCAAAGTGGCAGGAAAAACAATAATGATGGAGTTTTGACAATACAAATGGTTCCATTGTAGATATATGGGATAATGAGGGGAAAAAAAGTCCATGTGTGTCCTTGTGCTGTATATCATTGACCCAGTTGGTTATTCAATGATGAAGTCTGATCTGTATGTTTCAAATGACAGATCTGGGTTCTGAAGTGCTTATGATTAGATTAAGACAGTGTAGTAAACCTTAATGGTGCATGAAAAGCTACTGCTGGATTTGCAGTAATACGTACTTTTCTGCCTTAGAACAGCATGAATAATACTTTATGGTTGTATAACTCCTTCCAGACAAGGAGTCTTAAGAGTGCTTTGTAAACGCTAATGAGTTTGGCCTCATAGCATATTTATAAGACTGAGAAGTAGCATTATTACCCTTTTTTATGGTTTGGATGTTGAGTAGCCTAAGTATGCAAAGAGCAGAGCTTTCATCTTTGGACCCTCAGTCCTGGACCTTATCCACAGGACTTGGTAGGTTTTCTGAGTCTGAGGCATGCTCTGAAATTTACTGCAGATTCAGTCCAGCAAAAGGGTTGTTTTTTGCAAACCTCTGGGTATCCTTTATAAAGCGAGAAGTATTGAAATTTCTTCCTCGCCTTTTCGTTCTACAGCAACAGAGATTGAAGCTAATCCTCTACTGGAATGAAATCAGTTTGGGCATTATGAATATCGTTTCCTTGCCCAGAACAAAGGGGCTAAGCTAATGTGAATGAAACTCCTGTTATCTTTACATGGGAGTTGCAGGTGGGTAAGGAATGTGAGGTCAGCCGGGATTGGGAGCAGATAATTGCCTGTGTCAAAGGGCAGTGAGAGTGATGCCTGTGAAAAACGCCTTGCAAAGTAGGTGGGATCAGGCAATGCGATGGGCACACACAGATTATTTAATTTTTTTCCCTCTAGCAGCTTTTTCAGATGTTCTTCCCAGAATGTCTTCATTATTTCTACAGATTTATGTAGTGGGATGTTCTGCAACGTGAGCATCCTGTGGGTTGTAGATAAATTTTATAAATATTTTGTGTGTGAATTCAGTGTTTGGTGACAACTGCCAGAAAGATAGTTCCACAGTCCTCCTTTAGCTGTAGGATAAGCATATGCAAACAGACATTTCACATACTGATTTCACATTCCTAACCTGAAAAGCTGCTTCCAGATCTCTGTGTGTTTTCATGGATTGGAGACCAGTGAGGATCCCAACAAGGAGTCTACTGTAAAGTTTTAGATGTGGAGGTGGTGATCTTCGTGATATGGCCATGCATCTGCTGCAGCAGAATTCTTTGTTAGATTGAGCAGCGTTTGTGGTCTCAGATCATAGAATCAAAGAAAAGTTTGGGTTGGAAGGGGTCTTTAAAGTAAGTAATCTAATCCAATCCTCTTTATAATGAGCAGGGACTAGATCAGGTTGCTCAAATCCCTGTCCAGCCTGACCTTGAATATTTCTAGGGGCATTTACCATCTCTCTGGGCAAACTGTGCCAGTGCTTCACCACTCTCATGTAAAAAAATCTCCTCCTTGTATCTAGTCTAAATCTATTCTCTTTTAGTTTTAAACCATTGCCCCTTCTCCTGTTACAGCAGACCCTATTCAAGTCTGCCCCCATCTTTCTTTTAAACCCACTTTAAATATTGAAAGGCTGCAATAAGGTCTCCCTGGAGCCTTCTCTCCAGGCTGTACAAGCCCAATTCTCTCAGCCTGTCTTCACCAGACAGGTACTCCAGCCCTCTGAGCATTTTTGTGGCCCAACAGGTCTGTCTTGTACTGGGGACCCCAGAGGTTGATGTAATAGGTGGGGGGTCTCATCAGGGCTGAGTAGATGGGAAGAATCCTTTCCCTTGTCCTGCTGGCTCTGCTGCTTTTGATGCAGCCCAGACTTTCTGGGCTGTTGGTGCACGCTGCTGGCTCATGCCCAGCTTTTCATACACAAATACTCTTGACCCAAGTTGGTCACGCCATGGAGACTAAGGGGCTCCTGAAGCTGTTTTTCAAGCTTCAAGTTGAGTGGGATGGTGACTGTAGTGGAAGTTTGGTGGTGAAGATTTGAAACAAAAGAGCCTATCTGTATTTTCTATACTAGTTTTATTAGAAAAGACTTGGGGAGTTCCCTAAGAAGATTTACATGTGGTTGTTTATTATTTTGCTGGCACAATGGAAACTGCAATAATAAGCTAGTTGGCACTTGAAAAAAGGTATGGATTTTCTTTTTTTTTCAGAGACAACTGTTCTGTTTACTCGCTGTCTTTCCAAATGCAGATCAGACTCATCTCAGACTTTGAGATGTTACCACGCTGAAGGAGGTCATTCTTTAAGATCTTTTATATCCAGTTAGCTGAGTTACACCAAGGGTGGATTTGGCCTGTGGTCTTCTGCTGTGCAGGTTACGACCATGTGAACATGAAGAGGGTTGTTTCATTTCTAGCAAATTGATGCTAAACATACGAATGGCAGCTGGGGTCATTAGCACAAGGAAAGAAAGATATGAAGTGTGTGGTGGTGCACATCAACCAAATGATTTTGGAAAGACAATCTATGGGACATCAGTATCCCTTTTACCATGATATCTACAGACCCAGAGGTATTAGAGCTGTGTGTTCTGGCACTGAAATTGTGTTCATTGTCTTGCTGCACTTCAGACATGTGTCTCACTGAATTAAATGGCATTAAAGCAGTGGGAGTTCCATATGATTGGCCCATGCTTTTAGTCTAATTCTGGTATATTAAATGCTATATTGGCATGTGACCTTTTCCCTTATCTGGCTACTTCTGGAATGCAACCTAGCCTTAGCTCTTCAGCACAAAACAAAACCTTTTCTGAAATGCTGTTTGCTCGTGGCTACAAAATAACAAACTTCAGGTGACTAGGAAGAGATTTTGGCAAGTCATGAAGATACATGGGTTATTTCAGTATGTGACATGGCATCCTTGGAGAGCTGCAAGCTGGAGCATCCTAGAGAGAGGCTCTTAGTTGATGGCACAGTGATTAATCTTTCTAATGCAACCCATAATGTGTAGTGAAAGATCTAGATAATGCAAGAAAACAGTTACTTATCTGGGATTAGCCTACATAAAACATATACTCTGAGCAGAAACTAGGCCAGAATACCATTCTTTTGTAAATGGTGATGATGAACTGAACCCTGATCCAAAGTTTTTTGAAGTCAAAAGAGCTTTTGTAGGTCCTTAAGTGAATGGACTTTGGACCCTGGACTTTGGCTTAGTGGACCCTTTGGACCCCTGGACTTTGGCTTAGTACTACAGTCTGTGTCTATCAATGTTCTCATTGCAAAGAGGAAAGTCTTAGTTTAAAAAAAGAAAAAAAAAATCAACTTCAGCCTCACAAGCCCCCAAGCAAGCATAGGAAATAAGCAGTGTGCAATTAATATCATATTTGTAACAAACTCTCAGGTTGGTGAGTTATCAGTTCTTCCTTATGAAGAATAGCCTGCCTGCTTTCCCGAATCCTTGCTCGGCTAGCGGTGCACAAGGCATCTTCCTGATGATTTATTATGGTAGGAGCTACAGAGTAATCCTTAGTAAATAGATTTATATATGTGACACCCTGCTGAATGGGAGATTTATCCTTGGCTATTCCATTGCTGCTTATTACCATATGATGTTTCATTGAATGCAATTATATGTCTGCCTCTACTCTGTAAAGTCTAGAAAGGTTTCACAATATTACCATCTTCTGCTCAGCAGAGCCTCACAGAGAGGCGCTTTCCAATGTGGAGGATGGGGTTTGTGGGTGGCTTTGTCCCTGGCAGGCCTGGTTGTGTGAAGGAAGCTGTTTTTTAGCCGTTAGCAAGACTCGTAGTACGGGTGTGCTGAAGGTGTGGAAGTTGAGCATAGGTTTGCCAGCTGCCTGAGCTCTTACAAACTCTATCATTGCAGAACTGACCTGGCCTTACAGGAAGTTAGCAGGGAAGATCCTCCTGGCTCCTACAGCTCTTAGAGGTTCTTTCCTCTTGATGAATTTAGTGTAGCGTGTTCATTACACTGGCTGAAGATCAGGATAGTTTATTTTCTCTAACACTAGGAGAATGATTTTTGATAGCTGGTATTTTTCACCTAGTTTCTTTGGTGCAGATTCTACTATTTACTGCCTTTATCTGTTACATTTTTAACCAGAAGACATTCTCATGAAACTAAACTAACTTCTTTCCCCCTTTGGAAATCAATATGATTTAAAATCTTTTCCAAACAGTGGCTTAAAGCAATGGGATCTGCTAGGTATTTTACTTAGAGATATTTTGGAAGACACCCTGACAGCACTGAGGTCTGTGGCAAAACTTCCCTTGGCTTTAGAAGGACTGGGATTTTGCCTCTTACTTTCCATTTGCCTGGCTGGTGCTTTGTTCCTGGCTGGCGCTTAGTACCTCTTTAATGATTTCATTTCGACGTGGCTTTTTAGACGTGGCTTTTTAGAAACCCTGACCCTTTTTTGTCCACGGTCAAGCCCTGTGTTGCTGCGCCCTTGTGCTCTGAGACCTCATTCATAAACATCTCTCCAAACACAGTGCTTTATCCCATGTCCAGGGATGCGAGAGAATCCCAAACAATAGGGAGGCTGACACAAAAGCAGCCATTGTGGAGGGGGCGCCGGGGCGGGAGCGCGGAGGGGCCCGGGAGCCCGGGCGCGCTGGGACCATTGTGCCTGTAATTGGATTTCTGCTGGTGGTGGCCAGCCGGTGAGAGCGGGACCTGCCGGGACAGGCATGCCCGCTGCAGTAAACCTGGCAGTGATTGGAGGAGGCAGGTGACCTTTAAAGCCTGTGCTGTTGAGCGAGACCTAAGATGGTGCAAGTGTACCAGGTCGCAACTTTATTCGTGTTAGATGAGATTGTGGGCACTGAAGCCAGGGATGCTGATGCACAATGAGCGTCTGGCCAGTCTGAGTGAGCTGGAGCAACTGTAGACAATACGATACGGAGTTTCTGGAAGACCTGGGTCTAGGGCAGATTCTGATCAGCCTCTGCTAGTGGGAGCCCTGGGACAGGGAGCCAGGCAGTGAACACTGTTCAGTGAATGCCTTCTGTATACAATTATTGTCTGCAAACTCAGCTTAACTTCTGTGATGGCTGATCAGAAGAGTATTTGCAATGGGCAGGAAATGGTCTTTCCTGACAAAAATAAGGTCAAGGCCTGAAGCCTGAAACAACTTTCCAAGTGGAGTATTTAAGAGAAACAAACTCTTCCGTATTTCTGCTTTTCTATCTGAGGTGGTTCCTGGGTGCTCTGGAGCTATTCTGAGCTCTTCTCATCTTCCTTTGGACAGAGTTCCCTTTCCTGCAGCCCAGGGTGTAAAGGCTTAGATGGGTTTGGCCCATCCATACTGGATGTTTTAGGCTGTGACTAAATCCTACTGATATGTCTGCATGAATGGTGGTGGAAAACGTTGGAAGTTGCAAGCAAAGATGAATCACCATAGGCCAAGGGTTAAGACAGCACAGCAGGTATGATGCTGTGGTATGCTCCGTTACTGGATTTCCTCCAAAGATTTCTCCTTGAGGAGCTTCAGCTTCACAGCATGCTGCAGAGACCTGCTGCTTGGTGCCATCCTTTTAAACATAATGTGGGAGCCTCCAACTGGATCATATGCAGATCTTGATCTGTGTTACAAATATGTGCATTGAAATGTTTGGCAGATTCATGCTGCAAATACAGACAAGCCCATGCAACCCAAAGTTTTAAATCCATGGTTTGGAAATCTGCCTCTGAGAGTCACTGCAAACATCCTTATCCTGGACTCTTGGGTGGCATCTGCCTTGTCTTCAGACCCACCTAGACAACTACACAAATGTGACTTAAGAAACCAGATTGCTAATAGCCATACCCTCTAAACTCTGTCAATCAGAGGAGCTCTTTTTGACCTTTAGTTGGGCAAAATGGTATTAAACTAATCCCACCCGATCTCTGTAGTGACAGGGTGACCTATTTTTTTGTCTTAATCTTGTAAAATGTTGTTGTTAAAGTTACCGCATCTCACTGCCTTTGCCCCTTGCCTCCAGGCAAAACCCATTTGGGATTCCTGCTTCTCTAGTTTTCTCTTAGCACTTTGTAACTGTTTTGACTTGTATTTTTGGAACACCTGGCTCTGTATTTGGGGGTGAAAAGGGGTAAGAAGCTTCATTTGCTCAAGAAAAGATGGGATTTTTACCCCTGGGAGGTGGCAGGCTACAGAAATTTCCTGGGAAAAACCAAATCCTTGTCCCTGTGATATTAAATTATCCAGTTTAAGAGGCAATTCAGAAGTGTTAAACTCTCTGGTCCATTCAGAATTGAGTCAGTGAGTGATCTGGCCAAGGCCAAGCTATAGGTGAGATCTGGGTAGGTCCCAGGTCAGTGCCAGTCTCTGGGAGAGGACCTTACTGGGCTAGTGTGTATCAACTTCCCAGCAGCTTTATGGTGTTTTCCCTTTCCCAGACCCCGACAGCTCTTGTCTGTCTTTCATCTCCAGAGTTTTGGAGAGGAACCACTGGCTTCCCTTTCTGTTCAAGGAAGCTCTGCATTAATTAGTCCTCTACCTAAAAAGGTGTGACACTGAAGAGGAAATTGTGTTGCTTTGAGTGAATCTCAGACTGGGCCTGATTTTGTGAAGTCAAAATCTGGGAACAGCAAACAATGACACAAACTGCACGTAATCTGCATGTCCGGTGCCAGGTGGCATGTCCAGGGCGATTGGGTATCTTCCCTGCAGGTGTAAAATGAATGTTATTCCACCAGCCTTGTGTTTCATGCATCACCTTCCCTCAGGGTAGGATTAAACTTGTTATCTGCAGGTGCTTGGAGGAAGCAAAGTGGGGGTGGGGGGAAGTTGCCCAGCCCACACCTCCACTGCTTGTCTAGGGTGGGTGGTATGCGTGAAGGTGTCCTGGAGTGATGCAAATTTTGGCTTTGACCAAAAGGGTGGTTTTGTTTTCCGCTTGTACCTGAAGTGGCTGGAGCACACTGTGCTCTAGAGCAATGTTCCTGCTGCAATAGACACCTCCTATGCCATGCACTTCTGCTGCAGCTGATTAGAGCAGGATTGCACCTAAAGCCTTAAGAGAAGCCTAAAGCCTTCTGCAGCAGAAAAGGGGAACTCCTTGCTTGCTCTGTGGTCTTGGAAGGTGGTGCTGTGACTTCTTCTGACCCACTTCCTTGGCTGTGCGGACAGCACAAGCAATAGGTACTGGAGAAAACTTGTATTTGCCTTGTGAGAGAGCATACGTGTCTCCAGAGGAGGTTGTATGGACAGCATGCTCTTCACTGACTGCTAACATCTCCTTTCTCTGAGCCAGCAGCGTTGCCATCCTCTGCTGTGCAGCCCCTTACCGCCCGTGGCGATGGGGCTCCTGGGGCGCACCATGGGACCAGGGGAATACTTTAGTCACTAATCTCCAGACAGTGTGGCCTTAGTTAAATAAATCCATGCCTATAGGCAGCTTTCTGGGGCTCATTATAATATTAATTCAGTTGAATACCTAATTAGAGACTGGTGGTTTTGTGTGGGTATTGGAACTCCGAGTATTAGGGTAGAGGAATCATCCATGAAATCTGTTTTGGTGACAGAGGCTGAAATGAGATCAGAATCTAAAAAAGGATGTCTGTAAAATTAAACAACTGTTAGAAACATGTTATGAAGCTGGTGTATTACTTCAGAGCAGCCAGGGTGTGGGATTTTTCTTTTAGTTGACTTTTTGTGCAATATCAGCAAGAGTTTGTGCAACATCAGCTGTGTCAATATGCCCATAGATGAAGAGATATGTCTGCCTTGAAATACTTGGGAGGTCAGTTTTCAAGCCCAAATTCAGTGTTACTGCTTTGGGTTAGGTGAGAAGGCTGCTTCAGATAATCTGAATTAAGATTAAATAAAGACAGATTTCAAGAGAGGATCAAAGGCAAGCTCGGACTGACCCCTCAGTATCTGAGGAAATCCCAGTAATATCTGTCTTTGACCATTCAGGGTTAGACATGTCCAGAGCAAGCAGAGCTATGATTTCAGCCGAGTATTTTAATTTTGTAAATTGGGAGAAGTATCGTGTCCACACTCTGCACTGTATCCTGGTCTAGGCTGATGATCACTTCTATTTATTTTGCTGCTTCCGTTCGAAAGGGCTGCGTTGCAAAGCTTTTAGTTCAGCGAGTGTTTGCGCATGTGTTTTTGTGTTAGTGTTGCACTCGATCGTTGCTCTAATGGAGCCCTGGAGGAATGTGATACAATAGTTAATGCCGGCTGTGCTGTTAAATAATAGCTCTTTCAGGAAGGAAGTGTAGAATAATTTATGTACAGGAA
The DNA here is from genome assembly GCA_020800305.1 of Porphyrio hochstetteri. Taxonomy (NCBI): domain Eukaryota; kingdom Metazoa; phylum Chordata; class Aves; order Gruiformes; family Rallidae; genus Porphyrio; species Porphyrio hochstetteri. Next base: position 57,762,562 of record CM036908.1, on the reverse strand, counting down.
GGCAGGGCATGTATACAGAGAACAATCAAAATAGGTGAGCTGGGATTTCTTTAAAACAGTTGAGCCAGCTCCTGTAGCAAAAAATTACTTGAGCTCTGTGATGCCTGCTGGTGCCACCAGTATTGACAGCTCCGTGAGGGTGGGTGACCGGGGCTCCAGAAGCTTGGGCAGTCAGGAGGACACAACGGGGACTGGGTTGCAGCCCAGGGGTGGTTCAGCCAGTGCTGAGCACCAGCAAACACACACATCCTGCAGCCCGCATGCAATGGCCTTGGAGACGCGCTGCAAAAATCATGCACCTGTTGGGATTTCACAAGGGAGAGGGTGTTACCCCCTAAATGCAATTTTGGCGTCAGGGGTGCTGCTGGAGCTTGTTTATACGAATTGTGCCGATATACTCATTCTTGTCCAAATAGATTTCTGCAGTAGAGTACTTTAAATTATCAGCTGCTGACCGCTCTCAAGTTCTGTTTGGATAGCCTTCCTTTGTATTTAAATGTAAATAAATACTGATCGAGTGGATCAGGCTCCACCCGGGTTGCGGGGCTGAGCAGGAGGCAGTGCCGAGGCTGTGCTCCCGTGCGCTCCTCAAATAAACAGAGACCTTCTGAAGGGCTACCGGGAAAACCCCCCTTCTGCTAATTTTAAAGTAACCTATAAATCAAAGCGCATCTCTCGGTTTCCTCCCTTTGGCATTCCACTTTAGAGAGAGGTTTACTTTTGTGGTGCACAGCCAAAATGTCAGCTTTTGATTGCTGCTTGCCTTTGGTCATAGAGATGTATTATTTAAGTGTAAATACATCCGCATGAGAAGTGGTGTCCTGTGTCTAAGCTGTTAGGAAGCGGTCACTGTTTATCTTGTCAAAGAAACTTCTTCAGCACTTCTGAGGGCTTCACCCGACCCACCCCTCCAAGCCCCAGCCCCTCTCTACCCATTTCATGCGTGCAATGGAACCCCCCCAAATCCTCTCAAGCTGAGCAGACATGAAAGCAAAGAAATCCCAGCTGCATTCTTGTGAAGAAGCAGACCACCTATGAGATGGGGCACCTGGGCACGTAGGTCAGCAGTCTATTTTGAGAAGGTGGATTACCTGTGATGGGGCTGCGGTTCATATTCCTGCACGGTGGGGGCCCAGGTAACGCTATCTGGTACCTCTGGCTATGGCACTGCTATCACTTTTCTACTAAAGTTCAGATGGTAACTTTAAACCCTGGGAAAACATTTTTTTTCTCTCTTTGAAGAGCATTGTTCACTTGGAGTCTCCTCCCTTGTTCCTTCTTTGAGTGCATCAGCCCTGGATCAGATGGTGGGGAGCCCACAATTACCCCGGAGGCATGGGAAGGGGTTTCCCACCGCTGGGATGGATGAGAGGGGCAGGGGGGTCTGGCCTCATTGTTCTTCTGGGTTTCTGTGTGGGTGTGCTGGTCGCTGTTTGTGGGAGTGGGAGTGTGGTGGACACATCTGAATTAATTCGATCTGAGATTAACCAACATTTTAGAGGAGCAGTTTTGCAAATTCACAAATTACAGTTATGTCAAGGAAATACTAATTGCCTGCAATTTTGCCTCTACCCCTTCTCACCTCCCAGCAGATCTGTGTTCCCTCACTGAGTAATATTCCACCTCTCTGGAAATGTAGTCAAACGCCTGGGTGCATTTCAGTGGGAATGTCATTACAGTAAAAATGGTTAGTTTCTTATGTACTGCCAGGTGTTATTGGCACAGGGGGGAAATCTGCACTTTAGCAGATCCTTGGCTTAATAAAGAAGTGAAAATGATGCCTGGTATCTGAAAGTTCTAGGTTTTGTTTTTTTTTTAAAAAAAGCTGTCCCTTCTCTCCTAGGAACAATGGAAATTCACTCTAAAGTACTTGCATTTCAATAGGACTTTTTCTTTTTTTCTTCCCAAAATACCGGGGTGAGGGAGATCTGATAATGCAGTCCAGGGTGGAAAACCTTGCTAACTTGAGCTGTTAATATAAAACAAAGAACAGCACATACTGTGTTGCATTAAAAGATAAAGCTACAAAGGTGTCATGCTTTTTTTTATGGGTTTTTCTTTCCTTGAGGCAAGAGCTGTGTTTGGTCACGACAGGGTTGGGGAGGGGGGGTTGTGCAGATTTGTTGCTGGTGGACTTGTACGTGGTGATGAATGCATGCTACCTGGCCACAGATCCTTTTATAGACGTTATAAATATACGGTCTCGCCTGGAAGGTGATGAGTGACAGTAGGAAGCAATTCCTGAGATTAATGTAACATCTTTTTGATGCAGAAAGCCTTTTTTCTGAGGCCCTGGAAACTGTTTCTGCGAAACACCTCTGCGGTCCCAGGGAGGGTGAGGAGATCCCCGCCAGCAGCCTGGTGCGTGGCAGGCGTGCTGCTTGTCCTTACACTAAAACAAACCTCAAAACCCCAACAAAACTAGAGTTGTGCCACTTCAAAGGCAAGGCTGGGCTGCAGGGAAGGGTATGCTGAGAATCTGACCCCGGGAGCCCAAAGCCAAAAGGGCAGCGGTGGAAGCGGGGTTGCGGCCATCCTGGCGCGGCAGCTTCCGAGCTGTTTATTCAGTTGCCATTTAATTAAAAGCTGGGGTGGTTGCAGGCACATGGTTATTTACTTATTTGTGCCGGGAGAAGCTCTTTGCTTTAAGAAAGTTTATGTTTCTGGGAGGGATGATGGCTTGTGTGATGGAGAAGTGCGGTTGCCTTTCTGAAGGATAACTCGAGGCATTGCTTGCTTTCTGAGGGCCTTGACCCCATCTTCTTTGGTGGGCTTGCTGCAGTAATAATCTCGCAGATACACTACATTAAAAGTAATGCTGGTGAACTAGAATAAATTATCACAGAATCATAGAATTCTTTAGGTCGGAAAAGACCTTTAAGATCATCAAATCCAACCGTTTACTTGGCAGTCCACCTCTAAGCCACGTCTCTAAGCACCGCATCTATGCATCTTACAAATACCTCCAGGGATGGAGACTCAGCTGCTTCCCTGGACAGCCTGTTCCAGTGCTTGATGACCCTTTTGGTGAAGAAATTTTTTTCCAATATCCCTGGCACAACTTGAGGCCATTTCCTCTCAACCTAATTACACGCATCTCCTTGCAATAGGAAATAGATAACCAGAAAATGTTCTTGCCTGGTGGGGGAATATTGGTTCATTTAGTTTGCTTTCCCTAGTATAGACCCCAGGTTGAAGTGTGCCACTTGTGTCCTAGCCTTAATACCACTGTTTCTGCTCTAGGTAGGTCAAAGGATCACTCCAGATACCTGCGTGATCCAGTTACATCTAGGCTTAAATGTACAGGCATTCCCAAAAATATAAGTAGTTGATAGATTTAATTTTTTTCCCCAAAGGAGTAGAGCTGCTGATGCACTGATACCGAAGGACTTGTAGATATATTTTGCTTCTGCACACTGAGCCCAGTGCACACTGACACCCAGGACGTAATATTTCCATGAGGTTTTCAGCAAGAATATTGAATTAAAATTCAGTAGCATTCTGCTGTCTTTAATGATACCCAGGTGGAAAGTAAAAGCAGGTAATTACATATAATTTTCACTTTTTTTTTCTGAGGCAGGAGACAACAATCTTCATGTATACTAGCACAGAACAATCTTGCATCGAGTGTGCCTTAATTAATACAAATGTTAACTACTCTTACAAAAAAGTCACATTTAAATGTCAAACACATGTTATTCATTGCCTGTGAGTAATTTTCTTGCTTGTATATGTGTGAATTAGGCATACGTTTTGAAGCCGTCAAGTATCCGAGGTCATAACCAAAACCAGTGAGTGTGCATTGTTTGTCTGGCATCAAGAGTTAGAAGAAATTCTCAGTCGCAGGTGGTTTCTTGCTGCGTGGTGTTCAAAGCAGAGAGAAGTGCTGTGCAGTGTTTGTGTGGTGCTACGGGACCTTCCTGAGTGCCAGAGCTTGTAGGTTAGGGCAGATTCTTTTATTTTTCATTCCGAGTTTCCTTATTTGTACAGTCTCTGTTGGAGCTGTGGCTGTGTGAGTGTCCTTCCCAGGTGAAGAGCTGTGGATCCAGATATGCCACGTTAACAAGCGTGGGAGACCAAAGCGTAGTCCCTCTGTTCGTTTTCCTTTTTGCATTCACCAGTGTATTTATCTTCTTGCAAAGTGATCGGCAAATAAATGGTTACCGGCCTTTGCATTTGAATAGCCCTTGTATGGAAATAAGTGGCAGGAGTTTGAACCCTGGGAGGGCTGTGCTGGCTTGAACTTTTGTTTCCTCTTAGTGTTACTCATTGTAGGCAGCACCAGTGTCACTGCAGCAGCCGGGGAGCACATCCTGCTGCAGCCTGACAGGGGCTATCAGCTACCGGGCTGTTGGATCTCGCAAAGGGCAGAGCAGGAGGAACAGGCTGCCTGGTGACCCAGATCGTTCCAGCCCCTCACCGCCAGTGGGGATGCTTGGAAGAGTCCTTGGTGGGGATGGGACGCTCAGAAAAGTCCTCAGTGTGGATGCTAGGGAAAGTCCTTGCATAACCAATCCTTGAAGCTATTTTTTCTAGAATGAGTGTTGCTTTTTCTTCATTCAGGAATACCTCAGTCACAGCTTTTGCTATTCTAGGAGGTGAAAAATGAGGTTTTCCTGTGGTGAGGGAGGTGGAAAGGGAAGCTTTTCTAGGAAGCCACAAGGCAAGTGCTAAGATGCTGCTTTCCAGTTGTGCTTTAAGGCTTTGTCCAGCTGCTGCCAACAAGACAACTGGTTCATGAAAATGCTCCTGGAGCTATAATTCCCTCAGAGCAGCCACCTCATAAGCTTCCTTATGGGACTGTACAAGCACTCGAAGGAAAAGCAAGCTTGCTGTGCTACAGAGCCTGTCACACAGAAAGGCTGATTTGTGGAGTAGTCCTGGGAGTCGGATCTGCAGCAGTTGGGCCTACAAAACCCTGCCATTGTTGCAAGCTCAGCAGAGTTGACTTCTTGCCTGAGCTGGCTTTCCATGTCCACCATGGTGTGGCTGTTGAAGCTGTGCTGGGTGAGATGGAGTTGCAGGGACTGAATAAGGGCTGGCAGAGTTGGAAGCTGGAAATGATGCTCTGCATCCAGGTGTGCTACGGGGAAAAAGTAACCTCTCCTTCAAAACTTTCTGTATCCATTTACACCTTTTCACCCTGTTTTTGATTTTATTGCCTGTATGGAAGAGACTGGGACAGAGTGAGGGAGAGCAGGCAAGGAATGGCAGCATGTGGAGGACAGTGGGATTTTAAGTATGCCCAGCTCACGCACCATTCAATGAATAAAGCCATGACTCCATGGCATGGTCAGGGACAAGTGGACCAGGGTCCCTTTTTTGGAGCAGAACAGCTCCCCAGAACAGCCTGGTTTGGGGAAGGACTGCCTCATGGATCTGGCTAGCCTCTTTCCCCTTGCCTAGCCCTCAGTCTTCTCTGATGCTCAGTGCTGGGATCTGGGAAGAGGCCTCTGATTATTTTATTGCTGGGTTTAGGGCTGCTTCTGGAGCTGTCTTGAGCAATGTGGCTTTGGGGAGAGTTAGCCTGTGCTTTGATTAGGCAATCTCTGCTTTGAGCAATAAAGAGCTTTAATTTTGCTGCACTAAGGGTCTTGCAAGGCAGACATCAGAGCTGGAAAAACAGATATTTGAGTCAAAGGATCCATCCTGGGCTGCTTGATTCTTTGGCACTAGGTAGGAAAAAAGAACTTCAGCTGTTGTTTATAATTCCTTCCCATAGTATGGCCCTGGTGACAACAGAAGAAGAAATATTCAAGTCTTTTCTCCACTGTAATGAAAGAAATAAAGGGTGACACCCTGGACTGTCCATAACCTCCAAGCTTGTCAGAGATGCTCTGGCAGATTCCCCTGCCAGCCCGGGTTCCTGCTTTGAAATGCCTCTGACTTTTATCTAATCTCTGCTAAAGCATCCTGAGTGATAAGGGATGTTTTTATTTTCTTCCTTCCTCCTCACACTTTCCAGGAGGCCATAAGTATTTCATAAAACCACAAAGCCACTGTTTTAGGCAGCAGTATGCCTGTTAGCTACGTGAGTCGGGCACCCTGTCTTCCTCTAGATTTTGTGCAGGACTGATCCTGCTGGCAGCCATAAATAACAGTGTTCCCCTGTTGTGCAGATGGAGGCATTTAAATGGCCCTTGCTTGGAGGTAGCAAGTCAGCCCTGGGGGTTACTTGCAGTTGAGTTTCCAATGGCTGCATCGAACCCTTTAGACGGTCCTGTGTTGTGCATCATACAGAGGTTGGTGTGTATCATGGGTAGCTGTCGAGCTTTGAATTTTCATCCCATAAACTGGGACTGCAAGTTGCTCCCCCCCAGAGCTGCCCAGTGTGCCTATTACCTGCTCTGGGATGGATGGGCAAATGGATTTTAGCACCTGAAGTTGTGCTTGTGGGGCCAGACTGGAGCTGCTCCTGCGGCCTGAGCCTTCCCCCAAAGCCAAGCTGGCAAAACAGGTTCAAACAGGCTGTTGCTGCTAATCTGCTTACTGCCATGACACGTCCTAATAATGTAATAGTGCATCATCTGCTGCTGCTGCTGGTGGGAAATGGGACCGTGATAACAGTGGTTCCAAGTGCCTGGTCATGCTGCTGAAATGGATACAATCAAGTCACAGAGCTGACACAGAGCATTAAAAAATGCGTGTGTTTATTTCATTTAAAAAAATTTAAAAGAAGCCATTATTTCCTCAAGAGGGTTGAACCCCCAAAAGCCCCCAGTCGTCAGCCTTTAGCTTTGCCTCATTTGATACCTTTGAGTTTCTTCTTGCAACAGGTCCCTGCAGCTCATGGCAAGGGTTCCCCTCTGAACTGCGAGCTGGGAGCCAGTGCAGTGCTGGGAAGGGGGAGGAGCGTGCAGAGCCAAACCTGCTCTGTTCTCACATGCTTGCCAGGGCTGGGACGTGGAGAGCAGGGAGCCTCCCAAGGTGTGTCCGGGTGTGCTGCCACAGCAGTGTGTACCTGGCTCTGTGGGTTTGGAGCCTGCCGCTTGTGTGTGTTTGCTGTAACCCATGTAGTTACCCTGGCTTAAGTGTAACTTCAGCTGCAGGAACATGACGTACATCCCTGCAGCTTGCTCTGGGTGGGAAGAGAGTGGCAGTGGTGGTGAACATGTGCGTATGCTGTCAGGATGGCATCTGAGACAAGAGGGAAGGGGCTGTTTCTTTCTTGGCTTCATCACCAGTGGTGGTACGATGATGCAACTTATGTGTGTTCAGACAAGGCTTTGGGCAGAAAAGTGCCATTTTTGGAGCTGGCACTTGGAAGACTTTGGTGTTTGGGGCAGGGTGGGACCAGCTGGTTAGTGGCTCCAGTGGTCTGCAGTGGGAGCAGGTCCCTAATTAAGCAGAATCAGCCATGCTCACAGACTGCTTGGGTGAACTCTTCACCTAGCTTTCCTGGAGCCAAGCGCCCCAGCTGCTGGGGCAAGAGGCTTTATTTTGGTGTTAAGGGAAGAACAGGTATATTGTGAGTTTGCTTTCAACTGAAGGTAAAGCATAAAACAGGAGCAAAAGAAGGCAGAGCAGCAATGGGGATGTGGAGGAGGAGGATCCATCAGCAAATGAGTCTAAAAGATAGGAAAATATAGACAGGATCAAAGAATAAATGCAAGGCAAAGACATGGACAGACATGTCTCCCATCAAGCACAGGGTGTGCAGACCCTCTTTTGCTGGCAGTTATGGCAGCCCTGCCTGAGGATGTGCTGTGGGATCTGTGTGCCTTGGACAGAATGGATGGTCTCCTGGGTCAGGGTCTGGCCTCCTAACTCCGCTTGCATCAGCAGGGATTTTGTCTGAGAAAGGACCACTTGCTGAGTACTAAAAAGAGAGCAGCAATAGAGCTGCCATCTCTTCTCTGAAAAGACTTCAGTGGAATTTGCTTTTTTTTGCCTGTTATTTAAAAAAAAGAGGTGAGGAGCCTTTTCTGAAGCTTCTTGGTCTTTTCAAAGCCTACAGACGATTTCTTTTTTGCATGTTCCACCTATTTGAAAAGATGTGGGAAGGTAGGAAGTGATCTGCAGTGCTCATCAATATGTACATGAGCTCCTTATACAATAGGTAATGAGAGTGCTCTCAAAACGTAGTCAGTGATTTATGAGAGGGTGGCTGCTAGCATCAGGGGTATGAATTGCTCTAGGATTTGAATAAAGTTTGTATTTTTTAGGAAATGGCTCTCCAAGTGTTAATAAACAGTATTTTATTGACAGAACCAAAGAATGTCCAACTCCATCATCCAAGTGCAGCATTTCAGCATATCACATCCTTTTTTGTCTGTGACATTCTGCTTCGATGCCTCTGTCCCACATGGGGTGAGAAGCTCCAGCACAAAAGCCCCAGGGACTTAAAAAAAGACATCTCTTGTAATAAAGCTATATTGCTTTCACACAAATGTGGAACTCAAAGCAAACTTTTTCTTCTTAACAGCCATTTAGAACAAGGTTTAATTTGATATGGGAATATTTTTATTTTTTAAAAATAAATTAATTTTGCTCTCAGCAGTAACCAACCTCCTTCAGTTGTGTGGGGTGAATAGCTGGGCACTGTGCTCAGGCTAAGCTGAAGGTTTGCTGGGGCTTTGGAGCCCACTGCAGTTAACTGTGCAGTTCTCTGTGGGTGGGAGCTGACCTTGGGCTCGATGATTTAACAGCACCTTGGGTAATGGGGCTGTAAACCCTTTAGTAGTCCTTAGGCACTTCCAGGGGAGAAATAGCAATTAGGTGTTCTGCACAAAGCGAGGAGACCACAGACAGATCCCCAGTGTGTGTGTGTGTGTGTGTGTGTAAGGTAGGATGGTTAATCGCAGCCTGAAACTGGGGTGATCTCCCACGGTGGTACCAGTGCAGGATGACATGCACATGGTGCAATTAATCTCAGAGCAGAAATGGGGAGGCAGCCCTTGCAAGGCTCCCACCATTCCCTGTGTGTCCCTGCTGTAGCTGTGAGGTCTCCAGTCACTTGGGGATGAAAACTTGTCTGTATTTTTGTGCCTGCACAGCAGCTCAGATAAGGCTGAGGCGCATAATGCAAATAGCAAACACATAATAACAATATTTAAGCAGAAGATTGGTAGCAGGATTAGGATTGCAGTCTGGTTGTGGGTTTTTTAAATATATTTCCTGGGGTTTTGTTGTTAATGCTTGTCATGCAGCATTTATAGAGAGAGATTCTTGTGCATTAGTAACATCATCTTTATAGAGGTTCATGAGATGAAACTGTACAGCTGTTTCACTTCAGAAATGCTCTGTTCAGTACACAGGATCACAGAACAGTTTAGATTTGAAAGGACCTCAAGGCCCATCTAGCTCCAACCCCCTGCCATGGGCAGGGACACCGTCCATTAGCCCAGGTTGCCCAAAGCCCCATCCAGCCTGGCCTTGAACACTGCCAGGGAAGGGGCAGCCACAGCTTCTCTGGGCAGCCTGTGCCAGTGCCTCACCACCCTCACAGGAGAGAATTTCTTACTTATATCTAATCTAAATTAAATCTACCCTCTTTTAGTTAAAACCAAATACCCCCTTGTCCTATTGCTAAACACGCTGACAAATAGTCCCTCCCCAGCTGTCCTGTAGCCCCTTTAGGCACTGGAAGGCTGCAATAAGGTCTCCCCAGAGCTTTCTCTTTGCCAGACTGAACAAGCCCAGAAGACTGAACAGCCTGTCTTCATGTGCCACCCCCTGAGCATCTTCGTGGCCTCCTCTGGACTTGTACCGGGGACCCCAGAGCTGGACTCAGTACTCCAGGATGGGTCTCCTGAGAGCAGAGTAGGTAGGGAGGATCCCCTCTCTCGACCTGCTGGTCACGATTCTTTTGATGCAGCCCAGGATGTGGTTGGCTTTCTGGGCTGCAAGCACACGTGGCTGGATCACATGGAGCTTCTTATCAACCTCAGGGCTGCTCTCAATCCATTACTTCTGGGGGTTTTGTTTCCCAACATCGCTCTGTCCCTGTAAGACTACAAGACTGGAATTTAATGCGATTTTGAGCTTTAAAACAGTCCAAAAGCTGACCCTTGCAGATGACCATCCAGGTCGTTTCCTACACTTTAGGGTGGAAAGAGAGAGTTTGAAACTTTTAAATTTAACAGATCTATTTATTTATTTTGCTGAAGCCAGACTACTTGCATTCTTCTAGAAACAAGGTACCAGATCTGGAACTGAATTTGGGGAGGGGTCTAGGAAGGACCCTAAGGACCAGGTGGTGTTCCCAGCCCCTGGCAGTGTCCCGTAGCCATGGACAGTGGGTCCTTGTGGGGCAAGGCTCTCTTCTCTCGTCCACTTCTTTTGCTGAAAAGGGTGGCCAAGAGGAGCTGGTGCTAATGATTTGGTCCAGGCCAGGCAGAGGAGAGCATCTCCCTGTCAGGGAGAGGAGTGGGGAGAGTGATGTTTCATGTTCATGCAGTTTTAGTCATTTTGAGCAGAAGGTTGCAGCAGTTGCAGGTTGCTGGTTGTAACCACAGTGGCCCTTTGCTCTCCTGTTTTCTTATCTCCTCTCATGCAAATGTGGGAAGAACACATCTTTGGAAGAGTAGGTCTGTAGCCAGTTCTCAGCATTGTCTAAGTACCTCATACCCATTGGAGGAAAATGGAGTTGGGTACCTAAATGCTCTTCAAGCATGAGGGTCACTGCTTTGCTGTTTTGGTGAATTATTTGCTGTATCAGTCAGGAAGTGTTCAGAGTCTCAAACATAAATCAGGGACTGATCATTGTGGCAGCAAAAACATTGTGCCTGCTCTACAGCAATTCTATTTAGAAGTTGGAGACAACAGGCACCTACTGGGGTGCACCGTAACTACCTGTTGTATCTCCTGACCCAGAGCAGGGTTTCTGCGATACCACTTTTGGGAGCCCAACCAGTAATGTTGCACTTACATTGTTTTGGGGTTTTTTTTCAATCAGTTTTTTCCAGTGATATTCTGAAGTAAGGGACGCAGGAAACTGCAGATCCAGCAATCCCAATCCTGGATCCTCTTGACCCTTTAAATATTGGAACAAATACTGTCTGATGCTTTAAAACCTTCCCCCTGCAGGGCGCTGTGGATGGGAAGCTTAGCGTGTTTAGTTCTTGCAGAGCTGAGCTCTTAAATTGACAGTGCCTGTAGTTATATGTAGCTCTTGTGGAGGAAAAGAAGAGAAACATCTTAAATCTTTAAACCTCTCAAGGCCATCCTTGCACTGCCATGCTGTGAGAAGTGTGTGACTCTGTAATATCGGAAGAAATCCTACGTGAACATAGCCATGCCAAGATGTGCTTACAGATAAGAAGCCCTCTTGTACTGGGCATGAACCAGTGCCTGCCAGGGTCACTCCTGGGGGGTCTTTCAAGGCTGCTGTGGGCTGTTGCTAATGTATGTGGCTTTTGAAAGCATTGCATGTGTTTCAGAAAGTCACAGAGCAATGCTGGAGGTGCTCTGTTCACACTGTAGAGATCTCGAGGATTAAGAGTTTCTGTGCTGAAAGATTTTTTTGTGAAATAACAGTGGATGGTACATATGTCTGGCCAGATCCTATTTGAGGTCTGGAATAAATATAGGTTGAGCTTCCATTTTATTTAGGTTTGCTTTAACTAATGAGAAGCACAAGTAAATGTTGTTTGTTGCCTAGAGGGAGATCTTGAATGCGGATCGTTAAGAAATGGGGTCAGATGAAGAAGAGAAAATATCCCTGTCCCCAGACTGGAACTTGCAAACCCATGCGCTGTGCAACGCCCCACGGAGCTGGAAATCTTCTGTCAATGCTCATACCATTGCAGTGGTCTACAGTGCTGATAGCAGCGCCTGGCTTCGGGGTTTGTGCTATCCCTACATGTCACAACGACTGTGTTTCAGAAGGCTGGATTGCATTTCCTCCCGGAGAGTCTGTCTGATTGCTCACAGCACATAACGATTTGAAAACGAGTTTGTTTTTAGTAATAAACCTTTATGGCTCTTGCAAAGTAGGTCTCTCCAGACTGGTTGGGGCAGAGCAATAGCTCCAGCTGACCTCTGGTTTGGGAAGACTGCCAGTCCACATGGAGGTAAGATAAGCTGGTCAGGAAAAGGGGAAATAAAAGGTTTTTCTCCTACTTAGTCTGAAAACAGCTTGGCAAAAGATACGTTTCTCCAGGATTCTGAAAACATATCGAATTAATGTAGCTGTAAGTTATGTGAAATGAAATCCAAAGGCATTAATTAGAAGTCCAAACCATATGGTCATGTGAATCCGGAGACCCACACAACTGCATTTTCATATCTGATGTTGACACATTAGAATTCATCAGTTTGCAGCTAGAGTTGTCTTAGTTAATTTAACTAATACCATAACATTCCTGAGATGCATCATTACACCTCATCATGTAAATATAAACCAGGATGATTAGGGGAGAACCACTTACTTCAAAGAATTAATATAGCTGAAAAACTGCTTACAATTTAGAAGAATTAAAATAAGGCATTAAATATGTCTCCTTATATACCCATGTTAAAGCTAGACCTTTATTAGTTTACATAGTATCTGATTTCTGAGGGCAGATTTTAGCTTTAGCCAATGGTTTGTTAACACTTGCTTCTGTGCCGCCGCCATGATGGATGGTTGTGTGTTTGGGGCTGTGATGCAGGTTCTGAATGGGAGCTTTAAGGAGGAGCTTGTTCGGCTTGGTGGGTTGAATTGGCACCTTAGCTCCAGAAATGTGTATTCTCCAATTTGAGCTGGCCATTGCCATGTCTTGGAAGGAAGAAATGATGCCCTCAGGGAGAGGGAGCTGGAAGGGAAGCCAAGGTTTCAACTGAAATGCTGGCCAAGGGCTTGCCTGTGCTGTGATGGGAAGGGAAGCCTGGTCTACCTCTGTTATCTTTGGCCAGGAGCCTAGTAGGACCTTCTGTGTTTCCATCTGATCTTTGGTGTGGGGATGTGGAAGAGACATAACTCTCCTCTTGTGCATCAGTTTAACTAGAAACTGCTCTGAGGTGAGTCTTGGTATGTTGCAGGAGAGCTGGGTTCAAAAGGATGATACATCCCTGATGTCTGCTTAGATGCTGTTTTCCTATTTTCCCCTATGTCTGTCATGTTCTGTGTCAGGAGCTATCATGCCATGTGCAAGGAGACAGAACGTGCCCTTTGTGATTACAGCAGACAGCTTGCAGGCTTCGGTGGCCAGCAGTAAAACTGTTCAAGGGGATTTTCCCTCCATTTGGGTATGCAAGGTTGGGGCTGCATTGGTGGCAAGTTGACCAAGGGACCTCAGTTCAGGAGAGCAACATCTGCACTCAGAGTTTTCTGTGATTCCCTGCAAGCTCTACTGTCATTTGGAAATCTTGTCTTTGTGAGCAAGACCAGCTGCTCTTGACCTCCTCCACTTCGTGGAAGCCAGTGTACAAAACTGACATGGTCTTGTGGTTCCTTCTTTCATTCGTAGGAATTTGGGACCTGCTTCCTACAGAGCTGGAGTCCTGGGAGGACTGGGCTTGTCATGAAGCAGCAGATGTCAAGAATGCTCCTTGAAGCAACCAATTGATTTGAAAATTGTGATATTGACTTGTGAACCAGTGTTACTAATTGAGTAAGCGGAAATAGGACATGAAAGAGCCTTCAGGGGTCATTTAGCCCAGCTCTCTGCCCTAAGGCAAGACCAGCTCATTTCAAAATAGATGTCTCAATAGCCTGGTCTTGAAAACCTCCACAGATGGCCATTCCATAACCGCACCAGGCAATGATTTCCAGTGCAGTACTGTCATTCCCAACTCGAAGGCTTTTCCTAACCTCTAACCTGAATCTTCATTGTTGCAATTTAGGTCTGGTTTCACCTTGTCCAATCTACCGTGGGAAAGGAAAACAGGTTATTCACTTCTTTCTAGCTACTTGTCATGTATTTTAGAGATAGTTATCGTGCCTATCCTCAGTCTTCGCTAGACTAAACAACCTAGTTCCTTCAGTCATTCTTTGTAGGTCATGTTTTCTAGGCTGCCGAGAAGTCTTGTCCCCCAGTGGACTGTCAAATCAATCTGCTTCCCTTTTTTGAAGTGTTATGCCCCAAACCAGCTGGCTGTGTGAGGGTGATGCTAAGTGGAGAGGGAGGAGTTGGTATAGGCTGTCTGCTGGTCACCAGGAGCTCAATGTGTCAGTCTCTGCTAGGTAAAACAAACTGTTTTAGAAAAGCATCATAACTTGTTCATATGCTTCATGGCCTGGCCTCAGAGAGGGATAGACCTCCCATGCCTCTGAGTATCCCATGTGTCTGCGCAGGTCATGGGAGCTCCAGTGGAATTTGCAGCCTGGGCTGAGTTTGGCAGGGCTACAGGGTGCCTGAAGTATCTAGGAACAGGTCCTTGCTTTTGTAGTCCCGACTTCCACTTTTATTGTTGCTGTATTTTCTGTCAAGTAGAAATACATGAAAAAGAGGAGGCTGAGGGGAGGGAGTGGAGTACTTAATTTCTCCCTCTGGCTTGTGCATCGAGTTACCTGAATTTCCAGAGACCCTCCCAGGCTTTTCCTCTTTAAAAATTTGGTGGGTTGCCATTGCTTTAGGAATTTTTTTTTCTTTACTCCTACTGTTTCAGCTGATTTAATAAAGAACTGTTGGAGTGTGATGTGTGTGGGGACCTTGTGCAATGAAACCAAACCAGGGGGCCATCCTTACTGCCATAATGTGAGACAAGTTGAGGAACCTTTTCTGCCTTGAAATTGCAGTTTATGCTTGGGCTGAAAATAGACCTCACCAAAAGCGGTTGCATGGGAGAGGCCAGCTACCCAGGACGTTTTCTTTAACGGCAATACTGTTGCCTTGCCAGCTTCTCCTACTTTGCCACCAATCTTTCATAAGTTACCCTGTCTTCCTCTGCAACAACCAGGAATTCCACCATCAAAGTCAAGCCACCTCCTTCCATACAGTCATACATATGGTAAAGGCACCTCAGCAAATCAAGCTCCCAAAACATGACCAACAGGTACCTTGCAACCAAGCCGCTTGCCCAAAGCTGGGCATCAAGCCTACGTCCCAACTGGCATTACCTGTGGCAAAAGAATGTCTAAAGGAGCCCTCTAGTCTTTTTCCCAGAGCTCACAATCACACCCCCATGCATTTTTCTCTCTCCTTGTTGATGGATACAGCTTCTATGCTTTCTCCTCCCCGAACACGCGGGCCACGTGCCAGCCCTGGGAGTTGTGCAAGTGCAGGGCTGCCGGGCGCAGAGATGTCGCAAGAGATCTCAGGGCTGTTCTTGCAGTGCTTTGAGGCGATAATCCTAATTTCCCATTTCTTCAGTACTGGCAGGGCTTTTAAAGGAGGGAAGATAATTGCCCTGTGAAACAGATTTGATTTCCTACCTGTCTCTGCCAGGTAGTCTTAAAACTTGAGTGTTTTGGAGGGAGAATTTCATAACACGTGATTGATCATTCAGCAGTCCGCATGTGGATTCGACCTTGGAGTGTTTGTGCAGACTCAGTGGGGCTGTTGAATACAAATGGGGTTTTTTTATTTCGTTGGTATTTGCTAAACATTTGGGTCTCAATCCTCTGCCGACTTGTCATTTTGAGCTGCACATGCCAACAAGCAAACTCTGACGTTTGCACTGCTTGCTTCCCCCTGCAGCACCATGGGTTAAACAGTAACCAAGCTGGGGCATTCATTACTTGGGTGAAGCACCTCTTGGAGCTGGAAACCAAGGCTCTGCTCCAATACAGGCATGATTTATGGCCTGGTGGATAAATTGGATTCAGCAGAGCTGAAGCTGTAATAAAATGATTGTATTGGATTGCAGCGTGTGGATCAGGTGGGGCTCAGATAGCTCCTGAAAATGTTGACTTTTCTTTTCTATCCTCCTTCTCCTTTAAAACCTCACTAAAGCTGTGAAGAAAAACAAAGCAGATAGGTTTGGAAGGGATCACTTCTGGCTGGCTGACTTCAGAAGGATGGGTAATTTTAAAACAACAGCATTGTTTCTTTGAGGTTGAACTGACTCAGAACACTTCTTATCCTGTTTCTCCCACCCCCGGGGATAGATTTTATTTTGTTGCATGTACAGGTCCATCCTGAGGAAAAAAAATTGGTTTTCTTTATTGAATTTTTTTGGGAATTCTCATGGAGAATCCAGCCTGTGTATTAAAATCTTTGAGTAGCAGTGTCTGTGTCTGCTCCTTCTCTGTTCTGCCTTGAAAGACTTGGTACCTAAACCAGGGCAAAATCAGGAAGAGAATGCTGGCACTAAAAGGAAAGGAGGATGGAAGATCAACATGATCTGCCTACTCTATCAAACACCCCACTGGGATTACTACTTTTGGCCTATGATTGATTGTTTGGTTTGGGCAGAAGGCAGGATGTTTTTGATGAATCGCTGGATGGTGGCAGACCAAAGCTGTGGAGCAAGCCAGGCCAACAGTGCAGGCCCAGCTACTGATGCATCCAGAAAGAACAGGTCTGTAACTGGCTTCTGAACTCACATTCAGGTGGTTGCTGCCTCTATCTGACTAGGTCTGTAACTGACAAGGATGGCTTTTGAGATGTATTTTGAGTTTAACCACCCGTTAGCAGTGTGCTATCCTGGGCTGAGAAGGGTAGGTCAGCACCAAGACTGGATGATGGCAGGAAGCTAGTCCTGCTTATTCCTGGGTCTTTGCAACACAGAAGAGATGTAGCAGGCTTCTTAGACATGGCTGTATGCTCCAGAACTCCCTGGGAGGGGATGCGAGCTGGATGTGTGCTGTACTCTCCGTGTGATTAAGGGATCTCTTCCCGGAAAAAGAGGAAGGAGGGAGAGAAACGTATCAGAGCATCATGGAGAAGAGAGGTGACTCTTCCCCTCAGGATCAAAGCAGCTCTCCTTTGCCATGCTTCAGAGCTCCCCATTGCCTCCAGGAGCCTCCAGCCATGTAGATGAACATGAATTACGTTAATGTAGTCAATCCAAAGCTTAATTTTACAGAGGCTACGAAGTAGACTGGATCAGGGAGGTGGGTCAAATTTCTCCCTATAACTAGTTTTCATTAAAATGATTTGGAGGGTGTGTCTGTACCTTGTCATGGAGCACAACCCAGGGACGGACAGATGCGTGTGGGAATATGAAGGCTGCAGCGGTGGATCCAGGCGTAACGTAACCTTCTCCGGGGAAAGTTGTGCGTCAGGACTTGTTCGCTTGGCCGCAGTGCTATCCTGCTCTTCTCGCTTGAGATCTGCCCGGCATTGCTGTTGGTTCTTCCTGCCACACCTACTGCAGGGAGCAGATAAGCACTTTTGGGGGATGATGTAAGGTTTTCCATGTTTGAATGCTACAACGCTGATTTTAGGGCAACAAAGCAAAATGACATCCTACCTAATTCAATCACTTAATTTCAGATCTTGGCAATCTGGAGAAACAGTTGATGTTCATGGAAAAACGGTGATCTCAGTGCAGATGCAATACTGAGTGAGAGTGATTGACAGGGTGCACAGGAGATGTACTTACACTACATGTATATATATTTACAGAGGTAATAGTACTAGCAGATGAAGTCATAGTACTGTGAGAACCATGCCTGGACATTTTGTGGACGCAGACATTTTCTGGCATTGAGGACTACAGTCAGTAAAACCCCTGCTCGTTCCATTAAAAATAATGCTCATAATTGGTTGGTTCAAAATTCACCAGTACAGATCATTGCTTTCCAGAAGCAGCATTTTATGCTTTTCATTGGACATTGCTTACAGCATCAGTGGACAGTGCAAGGAGAAAATGTGCTCATTAGATATGAACTTAATTGAGAGTGACATGGCTGGGTATTAATATTAGTCTTGCCTGAGGCTTTTCCTTTCCTTTTTTGTGTTTATAGTCATGCTAGTAGATACTGAGCATGTTATCCGTTTACTGAATTCCACAACAGCACTGTCAATAAAAGGGAAAGATTTCCCAGTGTCGTTCTAAATGGGAGATGCGCTATCAGGTGTGCATCCCCTACGGATGTGAGAGCAAGAACAAGTGCAAGAGGGCAGGGCTCTGCCAGGCTCCCAGCACCGGGTCATCCTTGCTACTGATGTGACCTTTGTTCGATGGTATTTCTGTTTGCAAGAATCTGCATTTGTGGTGGTTACGGTGCCTCGTGGAATTTAACTTGGCATTTGTTTTTCTGGGTCTGGTGACAAGAAGCTGACACAGATTTCTTGGGGGTCCTGTCCCTGGGCACTCCTAGCTCTTTTCCCTCCCTCCTGAACGTGCTTGGGAGAAGAAATAAATTAATTAGATAAAATGGAGGGGTCCATTTTCACTGGCAACAAGAGAAGCACGCTGGGAAACGTGTGTGAGCGCGGGGCTCTGATTGGCACGGAGGGAGGCAGTGGTTTGTGTAATAGCAGGATGCGCTCCTTTGTGTTTGAGAGGTTCCCCGTGTACGGCAGAGCACAGATGCCGGGTGTGTTGCTGTCACGACTAACTCAACTCCTTTGGTTACATCAGCTTGCTTTTTTTAGGGCACATTTCCCTTTTTTCCAGCCCTCCTCACCCCCGTGCGCTGTGTATGCAGACCTGTGAGGCGGGGGGAAGCGCAGATGCCCCTCGCAGGGTGGTTTGCGGCTGCACGGTCCCCGCCTGGCTCCGCGCGCTCTCCTGCTGCTCACGGCCAGGACGAACAATTATCCAGGGCGGTTTGTCTCTCAAGTCAGTGCCATCTGTGCAGGGTGCCTTGTTTGCTGAACAAAAGGGTTTGGAGGGGCTGGGGGGCTACGGCTTTAAAAACCCCCAGTTGAATGGAAGAAAGGATGCTGTCACCCGCTTCTAACTGCACGCGGAAGCATTGTTCCCTCCCGAAATGCTGAACATCACTTTTATTACCTGCAGCCGTGCCAGTGCTCAGCAGCATGGCCTTTATTTGGGGACCGGGATAATAGATTCAGTCATTCTGCCTGCTACTGATACGTTTTGGTTTGTTTATATATCTTTTGCAGGGTTCAGTCTGACAGTTTTGTCTCCTGGGTAATTAAGCTGAATTATTGAAGGCTCTGAAATTAACACCATCATTTTTAATAATTAAAACAAAGTCAATCTCAGCCTGTTTCACAAGTTAGGTTAATTCCTCTTCCTGATTGTGAAGGTGTGTGTGAACTTGTTTGGAAGAACGTGAGCACTCGGGTAGCTTGGTTTTAAAATTTTGTTTAACAAAAATACAGGGGAAAACCCCAGGTCTCCTTTAAGGTCTCTGAAAAGATCCAAGAAAAGAGAGTAGTAGGTGATAGAAGTCAGTCTATGGTAGATACTGCTCGTTGGAGTCTTTCTTGCCCACTGCTCTAGGCAAACACTAGAGAATAAGAGTGTGTCAGACAGTATCCTAGAGCAGAAAAGGAGCTTTTCAGGTAGATTATTCTCAGTTTTTACTTTAGCACTATCCTCAACATTTTTGCTTGGCCAATTATAGAATGTATTTAGATCTTTTACGTATTTTCCTTCAAACATTTAAATTTAATTTTTCAAGTCAATATTGGAATTTCCTGTGGATTTGTGAATATTCCTTGTTTGCTGTTTGGGAATTGTAGGCTGGTGGATTCAAAGGAACATGGCTTGGTTGACTTCAGTGTTGTGAGGTGCCTGACTCTGAGCCATTGGCAACCAGCTCCATGTCTTGGGCTTAATTCTCTTGACAAGGGTTTACAAAACCTGACTCCTACCTTTCTATGCCACGTTTTATCATTTCTTGTGGAGTCAAGAGCTGTAAGCATGCGTAATGACATCTGTGTGTGAGTGGAGCTGCAGCGAGGGATGGGGATGCTTCCCATGAAGGTGGTCAAATAGGGATAGAGATGCTCAGATTCCACCAGTGCTGCTGCCTGTTGGGGATGAGAATTTTGTGGCAGTGAAGGAGCAATAGGAATCAGAGCAATGGCCAGTGATGGTCATATGGTAATTCAGGCTGGAAGGGACCTTAGGGGGATCTCTACTGCAACCTGCTGCTCAAAGCAGGGTTGGCCATGAGATCCGAGGAGGTTCCTCAGGGCGTTGTTGTGTCAGGTCTGGAAAACCTCGAAGGCTGGGGACTGTGCAGCCTCTCTGGGCAGCCTGTTGCAATGCTGGACTGAAGGAATGAGGAAGCTCTGCAGGCCAAAAAATCTGTGTCTCTGCTTGTGTGTGTGGTAATGTCCAAATCCACAGAGAAGGTCACAGGTGGGTTAGCAGAGCTGGAGAACAGGAGTGGCCCCATCCCCAGCAAACCGAACTGGTTTATCTGTGCACACCTAATACCTTTTATTGATAAACATATTCTTGTATTTCCTTGGCAACACAATCTGTTATGGCAACAGCTGGCCTTCAAGTGTGCAGCCTGCAGGTAAGGGAGAGGAGGTAATGGAGAGCTTGGTGCTGGCCAGGGCAAGGGCTGAGGGGCTGGTTTTTCTAATAGGGGAAATACAGGCCATTAGCTCCAGTTGCTGCATGAGACTTCACTGCTGCTCTTGAAGTTGCTGGCTGCTGCAGGGGTGCTTGGCAAGGAAGGGCTTGAGGATGTGGCTTTGCTTTGTGAAATGTCAACAGCTCATAAGCTTCAGACTGGTCACCACATGAAAGAGAGAAGCTGATGTGTGGTTAAAGCACTGGATTTGGCCTTGTGGGACTGGGGTTGGCCACAGACTTCTTGGGTGACTGTAGGCAAGTCACTTAGCATCTCAATATCTCAGTTCCCATCTGTTAAATGAAGATAGCAAGGCTTCTTCCATTCCCCATGTCCAACTGAATCAGAAGCTCTTTCAGCAGCAGTGGCTTTCCTGGGCATTGCAAAATGGGGCTTCAGACTCCATTGTGGAATGTCCAGGTACTGGTGTCACACTCAGCTCCATGGCCAATATGATCAGGTAGACCACTGCTTTAAAAAAGAGTAAGGTTGCCTTAGGAGCCAGAAGGACATGTTTCCTAAAGCTTGCCACCCCCAGTGAGTTTGAGTGGGCTGAGGTGCTGAATGTCCGGTCCTTGCACTTGGCATGGTCTGGTGGACATCTTTCCTTCTCTGGTCCTGTGGAAGGAGGCCCTGCTCGCTTACATCTCCACAGCTTTGCTGTTTGCAGTTTGGGTTTGCAGACACTCTTTCCTCCCTGCGGAAGCAGAAACACCTGCTTATCCCATTTAGGGTCCTCCATGGCAACGAGTGGCAGAGACCTGCCTGGAGAGGCATTCAGCATCTTGCTTGGAGGACCTCTTTGGGCTGAGCTTGCTGAGCTCAAGGGGAATAGGGGCTGGTAGGGAGTGCTGGAGGTGGCTGAATTGTGGTCCCTATCTCTGAGGGGTTCACAGGCTTCTTTGTTCTTTCTCTGTCTTGCACCTTTTTATTGGCACTGAGCTTTTGCAGGAAAAGAAGAGGCATTCTCAAACAATGCTGCTGTTAAAGCACATATTTAAAAGATGTTTTAACTTTGTCTACCCTCTAGCCCACATTCCCTCTTGTTCCCGTGCAGAAGAATGAGGGAGATCACTTGGGCTGTGTGCATTCCTGGGAAATGTTTACTGGAGCATCTCCTAAATCACTTGCAAAGAAACATTTCAGCATTCAGATGCTGAGCCGGTACTTCAGAAAGCTCCTTCAGATGAAATACTTGGCAAATCCATTTTCACATCTCTGAAACTGTGGGAAGATTGTTTTAATTGGAAAATCTGGTTTGGTCCCTTCCTAATTTTCAGGAAAGACTGATGGAAGGATTATGACCAACCTTAATTTTGCAAATGAGGTACAGAAGGAAAGCCAGTATAATAAAACCACAGGGTAATGTGTCATCTTGTGCCCTTTCTTCACTCACTAGGCGCATACAGTTTAGTTGTAATGGTGTGTGAACTTTTTTCCAAGTAAATCTTCTGGAATATATTTTGCCAAAGGAAAGAAATCTCAGTAATACCAGATCTCGTGATATCTCCCTGCTGTTTGGGGCATGCAAATTATGGGCGAGTTTCTAATGCGTTAAGTTCCCACAGGCCTAAAACAAATCCTTAAGGAGAAGGCAGTGGGAAAGACATTTCCCAAGAAAGCAGGGCTTTTTTTTCCCTTTCTTTCTTCTGCTTTTGTGTTGTTCTTTTTTTTTTTTTTTTTTTTTCTCCTAGCCTTGCAGTGAGTTATGTGTTTGGTGGTGGTTTTTCGGGAGTTTTGTTTTGGGGTTTTTTGGGGTTTTTTTAAAATGAGCATCAGTATTAGTGAAGATTCCTTCTCGTAGGAATGTAAAGCGTGAACTTCCCATCACTGTGTTGGGTGCATTGTCTGAGCAGGGACTGCTGGGTTCCTCCTGCTGGGGCTCGGCGCTCCCTGTGCTTTCATATCCATGCCTTTGCACTGACTGCTTGATGCTGAGCAGATGAAAACCTGGGTGACCATGCAGGAAGGTGTGAGGAGCTGCACCAGGGGTGAGCGGAGGGCATGGTGCTGATGTGCAGATGGGTCCTGCAGGACCAGGTTTGGTGTCTCTCAGAGGCTGTGATGGCAGGGGAGAACCTTGCTGCGGGATCACACCTACCAGCAGTGGAAAAGCCCAACTGGCTGGTCCTGCCCATGTCCCCAGTACTTGTGTCAAATTGGCCCTCTAATATGCATAAACTTCCTAGGTAGCTGCTTTTCCAAACTGGTGATCCCTGGATCTGTCTGATACCTGCCACTGTCATTATTTTCTTGGTTTCTTGCATCTGGTTGCAGTCTGGGAACCAGACATGAAACCTTTGCCCAGTATCTTTCTCCCAAGTAAACATTGCTTTAGATGCTGCAGCTCAATTCTGCAATTGCAGATAGGTGGGGCGGGTCTGTCTTCTGCGGCCAAAGAAAGGGAAAGTTGTTTTGCTAAGATAAAAGTGGGATTTTCTCCAATAGCTTTGTGAACATTGTAACAACCCTTTCTCAACTGTGTTATCCTCTGCAGGTGGGAATGGCTGGAACTCCACTTTTGGGTGATGGGGCAGTGGGCGAATCAGACAAGGTTTCGGGACAAATGCTTTTGGCCAGCGTTTGGAGCAGTTCACTGTTCTACAGGGGAAAGGGAGGGGAGGGGTGGGCTCTGCATGTACCTGGGGTGGCACACAGGGGTGACCTGGATGCTGGCTGTGCCTCTCCTTCCAGGTACAAGCCTGCCTGTGCTTCTGGGGCAGCATTTCTCTCCTCTTGCCATTGCTCTCTGTGTGCCTGTCGGCTAAGATGCAACTCCCAGCAGTGTCCTTGTGCTCTTGCCCTCCATGTTTCTCACCGTGGGTTTGCTGTTGCTGTTGTTGGGGCTCTGCCACTGGCTGCTGCTTCTGCGTGGCAGACATCTTCCCCAGATGCTAGCAAGGCTGTTAGTGCTAAAATTAGAGTGGCGGGTTGTGGGTCCCCGAGCGCCGATGGCGGCACACACATCACCGTGGGGGCTGCCTGCGGTGCTGCGGGCAGGGCTGCCTGCAGCCTGGGAGAGCCACTCTGCGGGCAGAGCTCAGCCACCAGCTGCCTTTCCCCGTGCCCCTGGCTCCGCTGCCTCAGTGGCACCGGGCACACCGATGGTCCAAACAAAATAAACCAGCTTGTGCTCTCATGCAACAGACTGACTGGCAATTTGGGGGCCAAGGGGGAAGAGGGCAGAGCATTTTCTGTTTTTTATCTGTGCTTTCTTGCCCTTGATGGTGGGTATCCTTTATGGGCAAAACCACAGACAAGGGATAGTATGTGGGTGTGATTTTAATATAATTAATTATAATTCACAAAAGGTCTTTAAAAGTCAAAGATGACCCAGTAACTATGGTAAACTCCCTATGATAAACTTGCAGTTTTCCATTTTTTGTAATGAAGGCCCCGTGACTATTCTGGTCATCACAAATCCACTGGGTAAGTGCATAGTACAGTAAAAAGCTGCCAGTTATTACACAGAAACATGCTGATGATATTTGTAAAGTATTTTATGATGGTGTTTTTTAAGTTATTGACATTAAGCTTGTGGTTCTAGCACCTGAATATTTGAGATGCTCTTAAAAAATTAAGACAATGGGAATAAAAGCAAAAAAAAACCCAGAGTGAATTTGCCCTTTGCCCATTGTCTAAATTAAAAGCAATTGCAAAGAGCAAAAGTATTTGTTATATGGGGACTGACTTTCTTGATGAAGGGATGTGAAGAAAATTCATTTCAAGGATGAGACCAACTTGGAGTCTGTTAAGTAGTGTCTGTCATCTTCCCTTCTTCAGTCAAGCTGTATTAATCTGTCTGAAAGCTCACATTCCCAGGGGCCACCCAGCGCTTGCTATACTGTGGCAGTGACCTGAAGGAGAGTGTGTTACTTGTGTTATTTTGTAGAAAAGCTGAAAGTAAATTTTTTACCTAGCCAAAAACATCAGTGAAAACAGCAAGTGAAGTGCTAGATGATCCTAAGCCTAAGGCGCTTTCATCCATTGCCTCCATCCTGGACATGCCCATCTCTGCTTCGTTGCATTTGTCCAAGAGACCCATTACCCCTTTGTAGGCTCACAGCTCATCTGGTAGTAATGAGACATGGGTATTCAAGTTGGCCAAATTAATCCCCAAGGTCATTTCAGTGACTTCAGTAGAATTAAGCCAGGACTGAATTTGCTCCTGAATCTTTATGTTTGCAAATTAATTTGGGTGGAATCTACTTTTAATTATGCATTACCTAATTATACCAGATTTACTATCACAAGGGAGGGACAAGCACAGTGAGTATGTCCATCCCCTTAGATGAATGTTATGTTGATGCTGTATGTGATGTGGTGGTGCTGTGAATATACAGATTTATATATATATATATATGCAAAATGCACCCATATTAAAGGATGTATGAGATCAGAAGGGACCTTTGGGGTTGGCAGACGTAGTCTTGTGGCATAGTGAGCACTCCCACTTGATGCCAGATGCTGCCTACCTTCTGAAGTTTTTGTCCCTGCTGCTTGTATATGCAAGGCTGTTCCTGAATCTCATGCCTCCTTTTCCTCATTTTTAGCCTAAATGACTTCAAATCTCTCTATGTTCATAGTTTCATCCCTTTCAGCTGCTGAATGTTTTGCTTCCCCTGCCATCTTATTGCCCTAGGCAAATGCTGCTGAGTCTTGAAAGAACACAAATCTGTCAGTGTGAATCCTGGACTCCTGGTATAATGATGTCCCTTTCATCTTAATAACAATATCTAACCTCATGATATATACTACAGATGTCATGAGCAGCCCTGTAAAATGACTCGACCCTTCAGCTCCTACCTGGGATGCTGTACTGGTGCAGTATGCTGGGAGATGGCCTGTAGAGGCTTACTAAAGGGCACCTTCAAATTCCCAGTTGGTTGTTACATTTACAGAGAAACATACTTGAGGCAGTCTTGGCTCACAAAAAGGGTAGTGTACCTCCTCTGGCATGTGCCATGCTGCTGTGCCTTGCAGCTCTCTGCTCAGCATCTTTAGCTGGGGTGCCTTCCTTGGACTGTTTTGAACAAAGACAAACCATCACAGAGGAGTGTGCGGGGTCTTGCTGGGGATGTGCAGCACTGTGCATCCCCTGTCTCTTGTACTGGTGAGCAGGATATGCCCCTGCCCTGTCGGCTGTGCTGGGCACATGGGGAATGGTGAAGAGAAGCCAAGCTGGTGCCTGAAGTGCAGAAGTGAAGAAGACTCTGCTTGTGGCTGTGCTGAAGGCTTGTGATGCGTAGCTCTGACCTAGTGCAGAGCATGGATACATGGCTGGCTGTAGGCACTGTTTTTTTTATCATTCCTCAGGTAGCTGAGTTGTTCAGCCAGGCTGTAACACTTCTTTACCTCTGTGGGGAGCTCTGCTTAGCTTTGTTGATGTATATTCACATTTTATCTCCCCACTGAGAACCCCAGGGTAGAGCCTTGGGGCAGGGGGCTAGTCTATAGCACTGCTGGAGCCTGGCAGTGCTGGCCTGGCACCCAGAGCTTTATCAAGTTGTGTGGGAAGTGCAGTAAGTACTATGTAGTGTATGGGCAGTACTGGTGTTTGTTAATGCTGCAAAGACAACTGGTTTGCTACCCAGCATGGTTGGGAGGCTACCTGGGCTGAACTACTGCTGTGCAAGCTATGCATTGTGCTTTTCATTCTGCTTAGCCAAATATCCTGTGCTATGGAGGGGAAAAACCAGTGGGGAGCTATTAGCTCTGGTTCGGAGATGAAGTGCTGGGCATGTGGCTTCACGAGTGGCTACGCCTGACCTCGTGTTGGGTGGCTGCCCAGCACCAGCGTGGGCTCCCCGTGCCCAGCTGCA
The DNA here is from genome assembly GCA_020800305.1 of Porphyrio hochstetteri. Taxonomy (NCBI): domain Eukaryota; kingdom Metazoa; phylum Chordata; class Aves; order Gruiformes; family Rallidae; genus Porphyrio; species Porphyrio hochstetteri. Next base: position 57,736,423 of record CM036908.1, on the reverse strand, counting down.
CGTCTCCTCTGGCCCCAGCCAGGGGATGCTGTGCATTGCCAGGTCATTGTGGGATTCAGTGGGGTAACATCATCCCTTTAGGCAGCTGCTTGCAGTTGGATGGGCACAAACCCTACATCTTGCCCATCATTAGTGGCAAGTGGTTTAAGTATGATGTGGACTTCACAGCCCTCCTGCCTCCTCTTGCAGGATTTCCTAGATACAAGATGCAGCTCTGGTATCATCTGTGGCTGAGAACAACACTTCTATGCATTGAGGGAGTGAGTAGAAATGAGAAACACTTTTATTTTTGTGATACCTCTTAATGCGTTTTGCTTGAGGAAGTATTTGTTAAAAGGGTCAAGTAGGGTTAGAGAAGATAAATCTGGGCCTCTGGGCACACTGTAGCTTGATGGGCATGAAGCTCTTTCTGTCTCTGTCAGAGACTTGCAGAGCTGTCATATCAAAGGCTGACACTGGCTACCACACCACCATCAGCACCGCTTTTCTCCTCCTTCTGGCAAGAAATTTGCTGGGAAACTGTATTATTTAACTAATGATGACTTAATAGTTGAGAGTGGATATCTGTGCAATGTAGGACTGTACTTGTCTGATGTCTCAGCTCTTTCCCTCTGTTTCCTGTGCCTAAGAACACAGCCTTCCCTAAAAAGATAAAAATGAAAAATACTTTTGCAGGAATCCTTTTCATTCATCCTTTTTGGGGGTGAGTTATCCTGAACATGAGTTCTCTAAAAATGCCCATCTCAGCATTTGTTGAGGCAAAACTGGGCGATAGGTAGTTTTGGTGGAGACCTTGTCTCTTCTGGGATGTGCACTCTTGTGGGTTTCTGTCCCAGTGGTGAGTGACAGCCAGATTTCCAGCATCTTCTCCACACTGTCCTCATTTGCTCCCTTGTGCACGCACTCACTGGGGCTCTGATGTAGGGACAAGGGGCACATATGTCCATGATTTCAGGGCTGTCCAAGGCTGATCTTGGCTCCTGGTGGCAGGGGAGGGTGGGTGAAGGAACCTGGGGCTCTGATTGCTAAGGGCAGATGGGTTTTGCAAACATACTCCTGTGTGGTCCTGTCCTGGTTGCTGCGAGGGGAGTAGCAACCCTAAGCCTGCACACCCTGTGCTGGTCACAGGCTGAATAGCTCCTTGGAGGGTTCTGGGCAGTTCTGCATGATGGACCAGCCTGACAGAGCACCCCAAAATAGTATTAATCCACTCTGCAGCATGTGCAGCTGGTTAGGCTGAGCTCACCAGGAATGAAGCCGTTGCCTAGTGTGTACTGTTTTTGAGCATCACATTATGACTTGCATATTGCTGGGCTTTGGCCTGAGTGTCCTGCTGCTGGTCCAAGACCCTCCAAGGTCCAAGAGGTCTCTGTTTTATTTACTATGGTTTTAATTTTTTTTTCCTGTTCACTGATTTTAGTCAGTTGCAATCTTCCTCTTTTCTCCCCATCACCTTCAGGACAGTGCCTGTTCCCTTCCTAAAGAAGCCATTAGCTTGCATGCTCCAAACCAAAATGTTAGCTCAGCTGTAACGGATGGATATGGGTATCGTGTGGCAACTTAATGAATAATATCTATCACCTAATTTCCCGAAAGTTGGCATGTAATGGTGCTGGTGCCATGATTATTACCTCTGTAAATCATGACTTTAAGATGATGACAATCCCTCCTGCCCCAAGGATACAGGACATTCAGACAATGATGTACATTTAATTGCTCTATGAGAGAGGCAATGTGTTTGGGAGCATGCTATTGCCTCTAAATTATCTTCTGCAGCACAGACCCAAGAGGAGATCAGTGCAGATTGGAGGGGAGAGAGGGCCCTGCCCTGAGGTGCTCTGTCTCTTGTGTTTATTCACTTGAGCCAGCCAGTGGTGGTGGTGTGAGCCACCTGGGGTGGGATGGAGGTTTGACTCCCAGGTTTGCCTTCTCAGTCTCTCCCCAGGACTGAAGAAGCAGTGGATGGAGAGCAGTTCACCCACAACTGTGTAAAGATCCTTCCTTTGTTTTTCTGATTGTGGTGAATGCCTCTGAACAGAGGACTGTCACCTCCCAAAGGGCAACCTTGGCTTGGGGGGTGAAAGCTGCCAAACCTCTGCCCAAACCTCCTCCCACTATAGGAAATCTGTCCTTGTTTTCTTCCTACCACAAACCACAGCTGTCCATAAAGTGGATCCGATACCCACATTGTGGGCTCTCAGCTTGCTTATGTGGCTGCTTTCTAGCCAAGGGAGGCATCCCTCCTTGCAGGGGTGACAAAGACTGTCTTGGTCTTCACCAACTGATTGATTAACACCTCCTAGTAAAATTATTAACTCTCCTGGGCTTCAAGGCATCTTTCATTAGGTCCTGCGCTATGACATTTAACAAGGATGTGGCTGGATTGCAGGTGAATCAGATATTGCAGCTGACCCTTGGAAAGCAGCTACTGCCAGCCTGCTGGTTACTGCTGCTCTCTTTTGCTGTGTTGCCTCCCACCACTCAAGACCTTCTTAGTGTTTGTTTAATTTTCCTTTTAATTCTGAGCCCATCTCTCTGATGCACTGGTCAGGGCAGTTACAAGCTGGTTGCATGTGGGGCAGAGTGACGGACACACTGCTGCTCTGGTCCTCTCCTCCACTGTGGCACTTTGGAGCCATGTAATCAGCATAGGTGACAACAGCCTTAAAAGGATGACAGTGGTTGCTTTGGGTTGGACCACACATCCCCAGCCTGATGTCCTGTCTCCAGCAGCGCCCAAGAGAATTAAAGCTGAGGCCAGTGGACCCCCATGTGTGCAGAGGGTGGCATGCCCAAATTAGCCTCTCATCCCTCTCACACATTGGCTTCCACAAGGGTCCCTGGTGTCACCCCAATGGGTTGGCTCCCACAACAGTGACTAGTGTCACCCACTTCTGGCCCTGGCTTGCTGGTCTCCCAGGTAGACACAGGCAGGCTCTGCAGGAGGAAGGTGAGGGTTCATACAGCATGCAGAGCATGGCCACGTGGAAATGCCCTGTGGAAATACCTCGGTAAGATCCTTCCAGGGCTTTATGAGCAGCCACCCTTGTGTTAGATGTTCCCCGAGGGCATTTGCAGCTGAAAGGTGGCCTGGAGCATTTCTTTGCTTTCCTTCCTCCAGGTAAGCAAACACCATCCTGCCAGTACTTTGCAAGGTCAGAAGATGTTTCCATACCTGCTGGAAAGATCTATCTGCTAAAGCAACGGTGGCCATGCCAATTGATTTCCCAAAGTAACAGGGGTTTCTTCTCTAATTCTCCACAGTGAATTGGCTGCTGTTGGTCTGAGCCTGCACTGAGCCTTTTTGTCACTAAAGACATTGTAGTGCTTATGGCATTAGCGGTTACATAAGCTGGCTGTCTGCGATGGGGCTTTGCCATGGCGTGATGCTCCTTTAGGGTTAGGTAAGAGCCAGCCACAGAGCAGGGGGACGTGAAAAAAAAACCCCACATATCTGTAGTCGAGAGACTTACTTGACTATAACACATTCCGCAGGAAAACCCGGATTTTGGAGTTTTCACGTATTCTCTTTGGCTCTGCAGATTAGAGGGGCACCATGGGAAAGCTGCCAGGGCTTGGAGATCAATCCAGCCTTTGTAAATCCTTTCATCTGACTGGCGGCTTCATACAATTGAGTATTACCCAGTTTATTATTGTTGGTTGATTAAATTCCTGTTGGTCAACACAAATAGTGCTGTGCAGGCTGTGCGTTCATGAGATGGAATTGGCATTGCAAAGCATTTCCTAGAGAAAGGCAGGGACGACCTGTCATTTAAAACTGCATTCAGGGGACATTTGTGGGGGGAAAGGACAAATCCCTCCGTGCGAGCGACTTCCCAGGCGTTTCTCACGTGCCTGTAGAGACTGAGCCTGCAGTGAGCGCGTGTGAGGAGTGGGTCCCCAGCTTTCTGGCAGTGAAGGCAAGCAGCCTCGGGGGCGTGGGAGGGTGGGGGTACACTTGCTGAGACCCTGTGTCTGCAGGGTGGGGGAGATGTGGTGCTGGGTGGACCCAGCATGCATAACCAGGATTAATGGAATGAAATTAGGCAAAGGAGAAAGTCATCATGAAATGCTTCCTCAAGGTGAAAGCTATTAGGCTGCAGCAGATTCTTGAGGGAAGCCATGGGTGCTTACTTGGGTAGTGTGAAAATGAGAACATGAGAAAAAGTTGGCTGGGGAGAGGGGACGGGAGACATCAGCGGATTTAGGGGGCTCTGGTGGGACATGACTTCCCCCTCCAGGAACAACATGTTTCTGAGAGGGGTGGAGGGAGGCATGAGTGGGACTTTGGCCTTTCTCCATGTCAGGGTCTTCAACTGAGGTCTGAACTCTGGGGAACTACAGGCTGCTGTCCACCAAAGCAAGGCTTCAGCAGTCGGCTGGCAGCAGGGGTTTGTCCATGTGTGAGGTAGGGCACTGGCAGGCCCTGAAATAGTAGTCCCCAAATTTGTTGCCCTTCTTTCTAAATACTTGCCTGGCTTGTAAGGAGTGAGGGTGGCATAGGACAGCTCTCGAGTAGGACCAATTGGCTAACAAATAGTTTAGGAACCTCTGCACGTGATGATGTGAAACATCTTTAAGCTTTTCTGAATGGCATTAACTTGAATGTCCATGTATTTTCCTTCCCCATCCTTGTGCCTGAACCAAAGCAACTCCCTTTATCTGTGAGTGTAACAGTTCATTTCCCATTTCCATGCCGTGTGCACCCCTAGAAAATGAGTGCATGTGGTTACTGAAAGGGTGTCTGCGCTTGGAAGTCTTTTTTTCTTTTATGCATGTAAAGAAGAGCTGTGTTGTGGAAATAAGAAGGTCATCTTCTCTGCCTCTGCTAGTTCTCAGATAGGTCTGAAATATAGGTGCAGAGGAGCCCTGGGTGACCCTCTGCTATGAGCAGACAGGTGATGCCCAGGGCTGCACATGCTATGCTCATATACAGGTTCTGTATCCCTTCCCTTTGTCCCAGTTCAGCCATGATGTGTGCAACCAGAACTGACTCATGCACGTGGTGCTACAGAGTGAGCAGGGGTCTATGCTTGTGACTTATTGCTGAGACCCCACACTTTAAGCCCAAAACACAGAGTATGTGTTGGAAGGCCAGCATGCAGAGGTGGGTCCTCCGGGGGCCTGCATGCTGCTGGAGCAGTGAGGCCCAGAGCGAGTGGTGGAGCCTGCTGTGGAGATCCAGAGAAGTGCCTGTTAGCTGGGGTTATGGGGAGTGGTCAGTCCAGTCCAAAGGGCTTGAGTGAGAGGCAGTAAATCTGTTATTTATTAACAGGGAAGGCTGGCTGCATTGCGTAGTTTTAATTTCTGAATGTAAGCTCAGGGAAGAAACATGGTAAAGGTTTTCGTAGTCCTTTCGCAGAGCTATAGCGAGTGCTTGTTTGGCTTGTGGGAGCAGAATGTCTGCTTCGATTGCCTGGCCTCTGAATCATTGTGGGATTGATTTTATTTTCCCCAGTGGCCAAGTGTCTGGGCTCTGGGCTCTCCTTGGCTGCCCTAGACAAGGTGACAGCACAGTTCCCTGCTTTGCTCTAATCACCATGGACTGGTCTGGTAGGATGCTCCTGGTCACCTCCCCTTGCAGCAGCAGTTGCTCAGCATCCCCTGGAAAGGGTCAGTGCTGGCAGCAGGACCAGCTTTGCAGAGTGCTTCCTAAACTCTTGGCGGAGGGTGGCAGCATGCATGAGAGGGAGTCAGAGTCATCAGGAGATTTATCTGAGGATTGACTTGCTATTTCTAAATTATTTCTCCTATTTCTATCTTAGTAATGTTGTACTATTAACTTGTTTTAAAACAGATTTCGTTTCCTATTGTCCCGTTATTCCAATCCATTGTAATCTGCTCCCCCATCTTGTTTCTACTCTCTTTAGACACTGTGGAGTTAGGAATTACTCAGATATCGCCTAGCCTTTCTTTTAAGGCATTAATTTACTGTATTCAGATTCTTAAGCCATACCACGTGACACTCACTGTAGGTGTCTGGAGTCCCTGTTCTGCTGAGTTTTGGGATGTAGCATATTTTTGGCTGGCCTATCGCTGATCCCAGCTGGCCCTGACAAAGCACGTGCTGGTTCAGTGTAGCCAACACATTGCATCCCACAGCTCTTCTCCCGTTTAATTTCCTTTCACTAACTCCCACGGCAGGACAGCGGGTGCAGGCAGGAGAGGCTGTAGGTAGGGGGTGAGGCATCGCTGCCTTTCAAAATGAGGATTTCCCTCTGCCTTCATGTAAGAACACAGGCAAAAATCTCTATTCTGTTTGTGTAATTTGGTGGCACAAAGGGGCTCCTCTGTGACCCAGTTGATTTGGTTTTTTTGGTTGAATTTTATCTCAGGTGAAAGCTGGCAGGGATTGGATTCATGCCGTCTTCCAGCTTGTCACTGAAGGGATGAACAGTGAATTAACGTGGCTGTTTTTCCTGTCTGTGCTGAGCCCTTAAAGGTATTTGGGAAGAAACACACCTCCCTCCCATGGTCACGCTGCCATTGGAACGTGGTTTTCAGAAGTGGGTTAGATTACTAGGCAGTTGCAGGATGCAATGTTTAACTACAGTCTGCAGTGGGAGAGCGGAGGGCTGAGTGGTTTCTGCTGAGGGTGCACAGGGATGAAGAGAGAAGATCCAGCCCAGAAAAATACCCCAAATCAGAGGGGATTTGCTGGAAGGAAACAGGGTCCCCTCAGTGCTCTGGACTGCAGCAGTTTTGCTTCCCAAAACACTGGCTTTCTTGGGGAGACCAGCATGTTAAGCTATTGCAAAATACACATGGATCCCAAACTGAAATATAGGTGAACACTGGTGCACATGCCCATCCTAGCTGAAAGTAGCCACTGGCTCTACAACTGTAGTTATTTTTGGCAAATAGGTCCGGGCACAGGGTTTCTCCCTGTATCCAGGCTCTGTATCCTCGTTCATAGAAATGTGTGTGTCTTTGACACAGGCACACACAATCCCCAACTCCAGGAGAGCTTAGCAGGCAGGGATTTAGACGTTCCCTGGCGATTGCCTTAAGCCATGGGCTCGCGGCTATTTTAGGCTTTCTCCCTTTCTCTCTCTGAATCTGCATCCTGAGCTAAAAACGACATGAAATCAGGTGCACCTGTGTTAAAAATCCACTCTCAGGATAAATCAGAGTTTTCCTATGAAAAACTGCTTTGCGTGAAAATTTCCAACCAAACCTCATCCCAAGCAGCATGACAAAAGTGGGTGATGCCACAAAGTCATGCATCTTTCTTGTCAGTTGGGCAAGAGCCCTCCCTTGCCAGCCCAAGTGCGGGAATGCTGTTTGTTACCACCCTGCCCACTATGTAAACTCCAGCCATAGCTGGAGAAACGCATTTCACTGCAAAAAAGCCAGCAATTTTTAACACCTTTGCTACCTTGCACTTTTTTTAGGTTTGGGTGAGAGATGGGGGCAGCCAGTGCTGGGGCTAAGGATGGAGTGTGGGGCAGCCTGGACTTGAGGCGGGGGGTGGGGGATGGATAACAAATTCCTGGGCACATGGAGGCTGTTCAGCAAGCGTTGGGCTCCAGCGGGCCCCTGGGTGGAAGGACTTTGATCTGACTCCAGCCTTTTCCCACCGAGGCATCGCTTTTGAATGCGTTCCTGCTCCCAGCCTTGCCGTGCACATGAGACAAAGGCGAGGGGAGCGGGGAAGAAGCGGGGAGGGGGGGCTATTTACCCTCATCAGGAATGGTCGAGTGGCCCAAGTCAATAGAACCTATTTTTCATTAACCTAATCATTATTTTTTTCTTGCTGCCAATTAAATTTTTCCTGTTGGTACTCAGAAGGGCATCATTTGCATCTATGAGGTTTTTTTTCTAATAGGGGGCTCCCTGAACATGGTGGGGGTATTTGAAGAGTGGAAATTAAAGTTTAATTTCTCTCTGGACGTGGTGGAAGAGGATTTTTGAGTTTTAACTATCACGCAGCTTGGATTCCTGATGGTTGAGGACTGCATTGGAAAGGCTGGTTTCCATTGTATGGAGTGGATAATTATGCAGCCCTCTCCCAGGCTCACTGCATTTATTGTCCAGAAGAATCTTCCCCAGCAAAAGGGAGGAGCAGATTTACAACACAGAATGCATTTTCAGAGCCTGCAAAAGTTTTACCTTGAAAGACTTTTACAAATATTGAAGGTTGTCTTATTTACCCTTTAAAAAAAAAAAAGCCCAAACAATTTATCTGGTGATGTGCCTTTCCCCACAGATTGCTTAGGAAGTAGTTTTGTAAACTCAAGAGAGCCGTTCTGCAGATGGACTGCTTTGTGCTATCAGTTTCTAAGCAGGATTCCTTTAAAGGCAGTGGGAATTTCTGCATAAAACCGGCCCATTTGTATGTACAGTGTCGAATATAAGATTTACAGCTGTCTGAAACTTGGCAGTGCTTCTTACCTAGGAGGTAATGTTAATCTGTCCAGGAGAAAATATCGAAGGATTCAAACAAACCTAAAATTTCCAAGCCAAATTCACTCACAACTGTTCTGTTTCACAGGGCTTTGGATTAACCTGATGTCTTTCCCACAGGCTTTCGAACTGTTGATGATTAGAAGTTTGCCATAAAAATGGAAAAACTTTAGCAAAGGCCTTGTCAAATACAGTGAAACCTTTGTAACTGCAATAACCTCCTAAACCTCTCAAGGGTGGAATCAAATCTACATGTGTTTGGGTTGGTTCAGATCTGGGAGGGGGGGAAAACGTCTTGGGCAGCTTTGGACAGTATGATGAGTTCAAAGGGAAAAATGTTGGTTGTGGTTGCTCGCTGTTTCTCCTTGCTGAGAGGTAGAGCAGCAGTAGTGCAGCATGGAAACCAGGGAGCAGATTCTGGGATACGCTTGGACTCATTTCAGCAGATTTGCAAGCGGTAGCTAGGAGGGCATTTGGGTGTGCAAACATTTCAGATCAGCCTGCTTCCCAGAACTTTCTGGCTGTGACAGAGAAACAAAGGGCTCTGAACCCAACTTGACTTTCATTTGCAACTCTTTTTTGTTTCACTTGTGCAAACTTGAGTCTTTGGGCTTGTGATAGCTACCTTCCTATCTTGAAAGGCCACGTGGTTGTTTTGGGGGAAGTAGCAGCTTATTATGAGAGCTTCCTGACTATTAAAATATCTTAGGACACTCCATTCCCTACATAATCAGGTTTCAAATTAGCACCTCTGTACTTTCTCTGTGCTGTCTAAAGACTCACAGACATGGTCATGTCTGTCTGGAGCCTTCTCAGCCTTCTCCAGCCTGTTGCTCTGTCACAGTGCCTACAAGCCTTGACCACAGTGGGACCGTCAGTGCTGCTGAGGCTGTTTCCCAACCCACATATTTTCCTGGCATTCCCCAGCTTGTGTGCATGCACTGAGCTCCTCTTTTTTTAAGCTCTTCTGGCTAGAGACCATATGTTGTTACTAAAGTCATACCGAGCCTCGTGCATGTTGGCCTTCTGTGATTTAGGACTGTGAATTTCTGTGGAAAAGCTGGAAACGATAACTCTTAAAGATAAGAACTTTTTTTGGGGGGGAGGTACTAACTCTTGAAATCCCTGGCTGTATTTTAAAGCAGCCAACTGTTTCCAATATAGTGTTTTTATTGCAAACATCCCATTACTACTGGCATACCCTACCCCAGCACTTGTTCTCCGCATGCTCTTGCCAGCTCTGCTTTCTTCTCTGCCAGCCACCATGCAGTTAGGTGAGACTTTATGCAGGTGACAGAAAACCTAAATGGGTGGATGGTTTCAGATTGCTGAATCTGACATGCCAATCAAAGACTGTTCAGGGATTTCATTTTTGCCTTGAAATAATTGTGGTGCTCGCTGTCTGGAATTTAAGTGAAATAGCCACAGATTTTCTCATGTGATATACCTACCGATGGGCTTTCAGGGTCACTTGACCCATCCCTTTGCCCCAGGGCAGGCTCAGCTCTACCTAAACTACTTCTGACAGATGTTTGTCTAACCTGCTCTTGAAAGCTGTCATCAGTGGAAATTCCACCATCTCCCAAGGCAATCTCTTCTAGCCCTTACATATCTCTGTTACTAGAGAGCTGGCTCTTCCTGGGAGGACATGGAGAACAATTTATTCACCTCATCTTTTTTTGAAGATAATTTACATATTTGACTCCGTTACTACATCAATGTTTGGTCTTTTCTTCTCCGGGCTAAATAATCTGGGTCCCTTCAAGCTTACCTACTAGATTATGCTTTCCACATTTTGATCCTCCTTATTTCTCTTCTGAATTCCTTCCAACTACTCTGCATGAGTCTTGAAGCGTGATGTCTAAAACTGGACACAGATCCCTATTCAAGATCTTTAATAGCACCGATAAAGGAGGATTATTTCCCCTGTTTACATACAGGGCTCTTGTTTCTGCATCATGATACAATCCCACATACTGCTTTTGCCCCTGTGGGGCACTGATTCCTGCCCAATTTAGGAATTGCAATAGCCACGGAGATCCTTTTTCAGAGGATTGCTGTGTATGAGGAATCAAAGGATGCTGCCACAAAAGTTTGGGTTGACCTTGTCAGAGGCTCTGAGTGTAGCCTGGTGGCAATGGGATGAGCTTAGGCGTTGGTTGCTGTTGTAGAGACAGGGACAGGGGCCACCTCAGCAGTAGCCAAAGTCAGGTGTGAAGCGTTGGGTTTTAGATGTGGGAAGGAGGAATTCAGTAACAGGATTAATACCTGTGGAAATGAGTGCAGCCTGTCCCTTTGGTTTCTGGTATTTTCCCTTGTGACAATACCCTTTTGGTGACTTCTCAAGGCCAGAGTGTTGTTGAGGTGCCCCCAAAAGGATGGTGTGGAGCAAAGCAGTCTACTGTTTCTGAAGCATCCACACCATCCCAAACGTTTTGAGTTGTTTGTAGCGGGTGGAAAGCCACTAATCGGCTTCAGGGCTTTTTTTGACAGGGTCACATGACTCTGCTACCAAGATTAAAGCAGCACGAGGAAGGAAAAGAAGCTTAAACAGCTGAGGGTGCCTGGTAGGTCATTTTAACCTTTTCATAATCATTAAAGCTGCAGAATCCCATTAGCAGTGAGTGCCTTGCAGCTCTGCTCCCCAAACAAACTGGTGACAACTTTCTGTTCTCCTCTGCCTTCCCCCATGGGGCACTCTGGCACAACTGGCTGGTAGGGCCCGAACTACAAGTGTAGGGTCTGGCTGTTCCTTCCTGTGCATCGAGGAGTCCATCATGCCAATGAGAAGCAGTCCATGGGTCTATCGAAAGTGGAGGATTTATCTCTCTATATCTAAAATTAGACTCTGGTGGAAGGTCCTGCTTAGGCCATACTATGGTAGATCAGCCCTTGCCCATCTGTGGCAATAGTAGAGAGGTACAGGATAAGGAAGATTATGATGATCTCCTAATTCACTGCTTTGGCACTAGCCAACAGGCTATGGCTTTACTCTGCTGGGATTGGTGACAGCAGAAGATCCTGTACTGCAGCTCTCACATGGGAAGCAAAGGTTTTTGAATGGAGCCACACTGACTAAGATGTGAGGATGTCAAAGAGTCTCCAGTTGGTATTACTTAATTTTTTCTCTCTTGCTAGTTTTCATGAGCACAGCATCACATCCAGTAGTCAGTCTGATCTTCCCCTGTCCTTCCTCCAGCTTGTGCATCTTTTGTTGTCTACCTTCATATTGACTAGTAAGCACTGATTGAGAAATGCTGGTACCACGATGTCTTGAGGATCACTCCGACCCACCTGCAATTTGAACATTATCCTACTTTCTCTAGAATTCTCCTTTCTGCATTCAGACAGTCCTTCACCAAGTACATCTATGTGGTTGCACAGCAAATGTCTTCTTAAAGAGACCAAGGGTTCTGCCTGGTGTCACTGAGCTGTGAAGGGTGTTGCAGGTATTGCAAGGACCTGGAATTGACCCAGAGGGCACCTGCTCCCTCAGGCAGTGCAGGCTTCCATGTGCAGGGAGCAAGAACGCTGCAGCAGATGTAAATCAGCTTTATTCTGTTACACGTACACCACTCAAGACTGTCTGGCTGTGCGTGTCTTGGACATTAATATTTCTTTGCTGTGTTTGCTTATTGCATCTAATTACAGGCTGTCCAGTCTTCCTTGAAACCTCAGTCAGAGGCTGAACCTCGGAAAACTCACACTGATTGTTGTCGGAGTGCTGCCCACAGTCATGTGTTTAAACACAACTTGTAAAACAAACGCAGTGGTTTTCCTTGGTTGTTTACCTTCAGAGTCTCTGGGGGATAGAAGGAATGATTTCCCCAGGAAACCCGGACAAACAGTAGTGACTGATAATCGGGACTGAGCCGGTCTGTCATGCAGGCAGCATGTCGTGTGGGGAGCACATCTGAACAACCTGGTGAAGATGCCATCCTCTTCAAGCACCCTTTCAGGGAGAGCTGTGGAAAGCCCTGTAGAGCCACAGCAGCAGTCTGTCCTTGCCCACTCCGGACAGCAGAAGAGCAGATACTGTGGTTGTCCCCAGAGAAGGGGAGTCTGATTTCAGACTGCAAGACTGGGAGGTGTTTTACCACCTTCCTGTTAAGCAGGTTTTACCTGTTGAGTGGGTTAGACATCCAAGGATGCAGGTGATCTCCAAGTGATCTCCAGCAGTTCCTGCTGTGCTGTGCCCTGACATAAGGACCGCCCAGTGATGTAAAGGTCATTCAACCAAGGAAGAAGAAACTGGTGGCCGCTTTCCGATGGGATGATACAGCTCTCTCCTGGCTGCGGTCCAGTGCATGGGCACACGCACACGTGCACACGCTGCTCCTTCCCTATCAGCTGCTTCCTAATGAAATCCCGATAAGATATCAGGAACTCTTGAGCTGCTGTTGACAGTTGTCACGGGCAGATGTTTTGCTGTGTACAGAGATGATGTCATGGCTGGAAGTCACAGTAGTGAGCTGTAAAAGCTGAAGTCAGGAGAGACCTTATCAGACTGTTACAGACCGACTTGAGGCCGCTAAGCTCCCAGACAGGCCTAATGAACTGGAACTGAGTCGGGAATGTGCGGTCTTGAAAACTTCCGAGCTCATAGTTGGAGGCTTGTTATGAAATATTAATTAAATAGCTGCAGTGGCATATGTTCCATCCTGCTGGAACAGCTCTTTGCAGCAGCACAGCCATGTTGCCAGCATGTAACCACTGGTTTGTGAGAGTTTAAAAATGTGTAATAGTCCGAGACCAGATTTCTTTGTTCTTTGTGATTGGACTGACAAGGCACTGTTCTGTTGTTTTGACTGGTGTTTGGATTCCTGTTCTATGCTGAGCTATCACCCGCACCTTGAAAATGAGGTCTGATCCTTCTGGTGTTAGGGTGGCTTTGGGTGCTACATACAGGCCTTTTTTAATTTAGAGTAGTCTGAGGTATGGTTGTTTGGTACAAGTGTGCAGCAGCAGCACCTCAGCTGTGGAAATAATAAAGATTTGGCCTTAGTGATGTTTCTGTGGGTGCTCTCCTGCCACTCTTTAATGCTGCCTGGCAGAGTGCAGAGAAAACAGCTCCCCACAGAACCCACAGTGAATGATGAAGTGGGACAAGAGGCAGAGCAGGTTTATGGTATGGGTTGCTTGCAGAGTATCTTGCTAAGCTACAAAGGCTGAGAGCTTCTATCTGTCATAGACCTTGTTGTTGCATATTGTCTTACCACATCCCAGTGGAGTCCCCAAATGGTGCCCAAGCTCCTGCTGGAGAGGTGGGAGCGTTGGGGTTAGCAGAGCATGGGATTTTGGACCTGAGAGAAAGAGGGTTTAGGTCAATGAGCTGCTTCACTTGGAATGCTTCATTTGGCTTTTACCTGCCTTTGGTCTGCAGATCCCATCTGTTTGCATGCTTTCACAGTGCATTTAGTGGCATTTGCACTGGGGGCTAGCTGGGTTGGAGCCTGGGTGTCAGGCTGGAGAGCTGTCCCTTTTCAGTGGGGACAAGGGCTAATGTGAGGACAGGGCCCAAGTCCCTTGGACACTGGCAGCATCCTTCACATGCTTGAAGAAGTGATTTCTCCCTGAGCCAAGGTGAGAGTGGCTGCAGAGCTGAGCATATCCAGGCAAATTGAGGAGCGTACCCCAAAAGCCCTGGTGGTTCCATAGCAGAGGGCAGAACCCCAAAACTGAAGTAACTCTTCAGTGGTTTTGTGGTGTCCCTGCTCACAGTTGAACCATCTGCCAAGTTAAACCTGACATGAAAACTTGTCTTGCACACCAGTCCGAAACAGGACGTTGGGAATGGGGCTGGCCAGTGGGAGCAGAAAGGTGGGGGCTGCCTAGGGAAAAGCAAGGTGGGTGGGTTTGTTCACCTGTCTCAATAATTTTCTTTAATGACAATATATAAAGAGATGTGTGTTTCTCCTGCTTCCCAGCTGCTTTGAAAGAGCCCCATTGCCTTAATAAATCAACTCCTTTACAAGGTGTAACCACTGGCCCATTTTTCAGCCTGCCTGTCTGTGTCAAGCAGCAAAACCAGCAGAGCAATACGAATCTGAAATATGGTGCTGAAGAGCTGAGGTGTGATAACGAAACTGCCAGCAAACAGCAAAATGTTTTATTGAGTGCAGGTGAAGGTCTTTTTATGAAATGATGTTTGATGAAAGGCAGAGGAACTGAAAACACCAGCATCCCATCATGCGCAGGAGAAGGCGGCTGGCTGTGAGGTGCAAACCTGGCAGGGCATTACTCCTTCCTCCATCTTTCCTCCTTGAGCTTGGATCTGGGAGAATCCCTTTAGGGTCGCTGTTTTCTATGAGTGCGGGAAGAGCTTTGCTTGTAGGACATTGAGAAAATATAGCTGTGCTTTACTGTCTTAAATCATACTTAGCAAAAGCAGCTCCTGGGGAGGAAATGCAGTGGGAGGCAGCGTGTGTCCAGCCTCGCTGTTGGGGGTGTGGGACACCTCCATGGTGCACACGAGGATGGGGCTGGGTGGTGCAACATGCTGCTGACAAATGTGGCTCTATCCCAAGCACGTAGTTACCATGCAGACCTCTGCTCTGCATAGTCATGGTTTGGAGAAATGGCATAAAGGAAATAAAAGTGACAGATTCCTCTGAAATCTCAGATGAGGATCGGAGAAGCTTCAGTGTCTTCAAGTGTCTTTTAAAAGACACTGTTCTGTGCTCTGCAGGCTGAGAAGTTGTTTTGATTGTTAAAACAGTTTCTGATTCATGCTTTAAAAAAACTTCAGGAGCCAGGCATTTCCCTGCTCTCTTGGAGGCCATTGAGTTAAAACAAGGTAGAGTGATTTGTCTTACCTCAATTTAACTGTAATGAGTATTAAGTGGTTTATCTATGTGGAGAAAAGTTACTTGGCTAGATTGCATCCAAGTTGAATTACAGCCCTTTCCAGATGGAGTATATTTTTTAAGACAGTAAATCTTGAGGAGGGTGGATAATAACAGTAATGTTCCTTCCTGGGCTGGAATGTGACTCTTCTACCTCTCATGGAGATAATGTGCAGAGCTGCATCCAATTAGTTTTTCAAAGGCTTTGCAAAGAAACGGGACTTCAGGTTTTACGGCTCTGTGAACAATTTAGCTTGAAGCATTTACATTGTACAAGTGAGTGATGGCTGATGGTGATTATGGTTTTCATCCATTTTGCTGCTGCGGCAGGGAATGATGCCAGCTCTCTCCCCGACTTCCTCTTCCACCAAGAGTGATGGTTGTGACAGGGAAGGTGTTGGGTGGGAGGTGAGATGTTTTGATGGGAAATTCCTTCCTTCTGGTGTCATCTGGTCCACTGAAACACCCGTTGCTCATGCAGATGGTGCTCACAGTCCAGAGGAGTAAGTGGAGGAGGACATTGGCCCTGCTGAAATCCCAAGCAGCACCAAGCGCCAGACCATCCTCACAAAAAAGCTTATCCTTGACAATGTGTCCTTCACCACCATCCTTGTCTGCTTCCCTGATACGGTACTGCCCCTTCACTGTGCCACAGTTCTTCAGAGCCAATGGTTGTCTGGCCAGGGTAGGACAAGGTGTCAGGTCACCAACAAGGCACCAGCAGGCGTGAGCGGGCTCGAAGTTGGTGCCACGAAGTAGTGGTTGGGCGTGCATGCTGGGGGTACAGCCCAGCACCCAGATCTGGGATCAGCTCATGCCACAGCATTCAGCGTGCTTGGGCTGCTGAAGATGGAGCGTCCCTCAGATCTGGCAGCAGGCTTGACAAGGCAAAGAGGGCCATTTGTTAAATTTCTAATGAAGGGGATGAGGGAGCTCAAGCTGTGAGTGATCCAGCTCTATCGCCTTTCCTGGATGGGTCAGTGAGGCCATCTTTGCCCCATAGCTCTGGGGGAGGCAGGAGAGGCGGGAAACTCACTGATAAGAGGAAGGTCAGAGCAGAAAAATGTCGGGAATGTGTTTCTTGATCCAACATGGGAGAGACACAGCCTGGGGTTTCACTGCTCAGCCGGGCATTGTTACTGCCTGCTGTCCTGAGAGTTACGGGATTTTTTAAACCTGAGATCAAGATGCAAATGGGTCATCTGGCACCTACCTCAACACAGGCAAGTCCGGGGGTGGAGTTGATGTTACTCTGAGGGCACGGCGAGGATGGTGATGCCTCTGAACAGTGTTTCTCAGCTTTGCCTGAGAAGGAGTATATTCTGCTGACTTATCAGCTCATTTGTTTTTCTGCTTTTTTTCTCCATATATTTTATGTTGCTGCAGGGTGTTCTCTGGCCGAGGTCAGGCGTTGGACATGGTTTGGGGTTGAATAGTAGTGTTTGAAAAATCCTAGCAAATCTCAGGGTAGGCTTTCAAGACTGGGGATTGCTGTGGTGTGCATTGTCTCCTGGGCATGCAGCGCTTGCCTTCCCAAGGAGTGCCTTTTTTTTTGCAAACGGTGAAGGCAAAGTGAGGATAGAATTCTCCCTCTGTTTTCTTTTCTTTTCTTTGGCAGCCATGCTCTGTTCTTTCTGTCAAGTCAGTCCTTGTAGCATACAAGGCCTGAAAACAGCAGTTTCTGCATCACCATTCTTCTGCTTAACCTTAGTTTCCTGTAGCTGTTGTGGAACTAACCACAAGCATGTGTTGTAGAGGTTGCTCACAGAATTCAGATTGCCATCATCCACCTTGGTTAACTTCCCACTGTGCTTGAATGCAGAGCTGCTGGAGAGGACCTCCTGTGGTTTCTCTGGTCTCCATGGGCACAGAACTGTGAGAAAGGGTTCGTTTGCATCCAAAATAGTTACAGTGAGCTTTATTTCTTTTTATTGCTGTTCTTTGTACCAAGTGGTGTAGCAGTCCACAATGTAAACACTCAGTAGTGATAAGAGTACAAAGGTGTGTGGGGGATGATGGATGACTGCATATACCAGGCACTTAGTGCTGTGATTCTTTGCGGAGCCTGTTGCCAGCATGACATTGAGATCTGCTTTAGCATTATCTAGCATTTCTACACTTGTCTATGGATGTGTTACTGTCTGTGCAATTTATGCATGCAAAGCTTGGTCCATAGGCATATCTCTGATTCTCAGGCACATATGGATTGAGCATGTCTCCTTTGACATGCTTTGAATCCTTCCTTGAAGTCCTTTTGAATGCCCTGATACTCAGAGATACTTGGAGATAAAAATCAGGACCTGCAGTATCAGGATCACTGCATTCATTGTGCAGAGGCACTCAGCTCCCTCAGTATGGATGAAGCTGGAGGACACCTTATCTGGCCAGATCTACTGATGGAGGCTGTGTGTCCAGCGCAGGATTGCAAATGGTGGGGTGTCTGGTTGTCTTCAGACAGAGCTGGAGACTGTTCTGGGACCTGCTTAGGCAAATCGGTATCACTGGACTGAATTTAGAGGTAAGTTAACAAAGAGTGGTGTCCTGGGGCACAGAGGAGGTATGACCAAAGGGTACACGGTCCTTCTGGCTTTGTATTTAAGAATCTCAAGCTCCCCTCTCACCCCACTGGAGGACAGATTCATTACTAATTCAGCAGGTTGTTTGAGCTGATGCCGAAATCTTGCTGACTTAAGCACCAGTCTTCCGCAGCATTATACTTGCCACCTTTCGATATGCATGGCTAAATTCACAATGCTGTTGGCATGAGGCTTTCACAGGGAAGGTGCTATGGATTGATTCTATAACCTACTTGGTTTGCCTTCTCCTCCTCCCACCTTGGCGCTGTTGTTGGGCAGAGGGTTTGCAGTCCCTGCAGCTGAAGGTGATACCGCTGTGAACCTTACCGTGACTTAAGCTGTTCACTGAACTTACAAAGCTTCCTATGGTGTCTTCTTAACCTTTTTCACAAGGACTTGTTTGGATTCCTGGGTTTGGACAAAGCAGAATCCAAACAAAAAAGTGAGCATGTTTCCTCCGAGAGTGTTTGTGCTTTGACTTTGGCACTTGACTCCGATCCGTCCCGCTGTTCCTTTATGTGCAGTTTGGCACTTGTCTATGGCAGCACTTTTTCAAGCATATTCCAATTTTTCTCTTGAATGGTCAAAGCACTCTCAGCGATTAGCTGGAGCTTGCATGCTAGCTCTGCTGCTAAACTGCCCCCGGAGTGGCCGAGGAACGGCACTCGGGTTTGTGCTGAGCGCCTTTGGCACAGACTGGCAAAGGCAGTGACAAGCTGTTTAGCACAGAGACGGCCTAAACCTTACACACGTATGTTCACATGTGCAGAGGTGCAGCCAGCGGTGCCTGCTAACCATGGTGGGGCTGATCCCAAAAGGTGCTGCAGTCAGCAGCGCTCATTGACTGCCATTGGTGTGGCCACTTCAACGCCCGGTTCCTTGCCAGCCCAAGCTGGGTGAGAAGTCCTGCGGTTGAACAGTGGCTTTTGCAGTCATGCAAGTGAAATGGGATACAATATAACTCTGTTCCACAGAGCCCTTTCAGCAGCATGGAAAACACTTTGGTTTTTTTCATACGCTTAGGCTGCAAAAGGCCTTTCCTCCTGCTGGAACAAGTCAGCTCTGCTACAAAATCACAAGTGGCGAAGTTTTGCAAAGGGCCAGGTGGATGGAAGGACTGTTGCAAACTTCTATGTCATTATGAAAAGGGAGAAAAGGTTTTCCCAGGTTCCTTTATTTTGATCTCTGCAAAATTTGCAAATGTGTGGCTTCAAAGCATGCTTCAAAACAAAAACCAGATGTTTCGGAGAACAGTAAGCCACCCACAGAGCTCTCTAGCAAGTTATCTTCTACACCAGGTCACCCTATCTGGTGTTGCTGTCTTAGTGCAATGGTAAACTGCCCGTTGCATTCCTTCAGGTTGAATATTAGCATTTTATGTGAGGGTATTCTGTATTTTATTGTCTTGGCATTTTTCTGTTAAGTGTCATGTGCTTCCTCTAGAAAAACCAGATGTCCTGGGCAGGCACTGGTTGTGTACGCCAGGCTGTGTGTGTGCACTCCAGCTCCGTGTCCTTGCTGGATGTACTTTTTCCCCTTTTACAGCCCTGGGAGTGTGGCACCGACCTCCTTGTAGAGCTGTGCCAGCTGCTTAGTTTTGTGAGATTTTCAGTTGTTTTTGAAGGAAAAAGGCATGTGGGTGGAAGGGTTGTTTATTCGGACCTAAAAGGAAACATCTTGTTTGGTTGCTGGGTATTTGGATGCATTTTAGATGAATGAGAGTGGCTTTCAAACCTGGCAAATTACTTTTATAAAATTATGATGCACAGTATTTCAACCTCACTTTCTTTCTGAAACCCTCGCCCCCCAACCCAGTGTCACTGATGTGGATTCACAGAAGATACTGCTGTTGCTGAGTCTCAGCTTTTTAGTGAAAAAAGCTTTTGGCAGAGTTTCCTCCTCACCCTGTGCACTTGGGGTTTTATTCATTAGATCTCTCCCAAATTTGCCTTCCACAGAGTGGGAAAACATATCACTGCCTGACAGGACTTGCCTGTAACACAACATATTTAAATGTATTTTTTCTCTCTCTTTTCCTAAAGATTCATCTTCCAACTATATCAGGCAACTTGAAACAAAAGTGAAACTGCTGGAGGATGACAACAAGCTGCTCTCTCAGGTAGGTTTTTTTTATTGCCAAATAGTTATTAATACAGCTTAGTTCTGTTTCTGTATAATTGTGTCTGACTGCCCACTTGAATGCATAAGGGCTTTTGGGGGAATACCTGGGGAATAGCATAGTGGTCTTTATATATCACACACCCCACCACCACCACCACCACTGCCCATAGACTTGAGTCTCCCTATTTAAAAAAAAAAACAGAGAGAAAGAAAGCAGACCACCTGTCAGTGTCTGTGCGTGTTTCGGAGCTGTATTAACGCCTCCCTGCAGAACACCTTGATCCACCGATGCTCTCGGGGATGCTGCAAGGGTCCAGTGCTGACTGTGCCCTTGCTCTAGGATTTTGTTTTTCTTGCCCATTCACATTGACTTTTATCTCATTGAAAGAGGAGGCTATAGTCAAAGGAAAGCCTTGGGAATAGCTTTGTGCAGTGCTGGCTCCCAACTTTTATTTGAGATCTTGCTTAAAACCAAACGGACCTCTCGAAACTGTCACTTTTTGCTTGCATCTACCCTTCAAAGTCCTTTTCACGTGCCACTGGGCTTTTGATCACTCCTGGTGCTTACCTATCTATATAGAGCAATGTCAAGCAGCGGGAGGAAAACAGTCGTTCTGTCTGGTATGTCCCCTGGATCCTCTGTAGAACACAGCGCTTGGTGTAAACAGGGGCAGCTTTGCTGAAATCAGTGAAAAACTTCCCATTTAAACTGCTGGAAGAGACACCCTTTTTCTCTGGTTCTTTGCATCCTCTCACTGTTGCACTGTTCTACCTCCCTGGCATTTAAATGCTTTTTTTTCCTAGACTTTGCTTTTTACTTCAAGGACTGACTTTCATAGTCGTGTTCGTTCAAAATCTTTCCCATTATAAGGACTGGAAGTAACCAGACCCTCCTCTTTTATTTTTAAAGACCTTTTTGTCAGTTTATGTTGTGCTACTTTTTCTATTTCACCAAGTCTGAAAATAGATTGTTCCAGGACCACAAGTTTCTAAAACTTTCCTGTTTTTTAAAAAAAGTCAAAAGGCCCTATGCGTACTGAAGCCCCAGTCCAGTAATTTTGTCAAACCTTATTTGTACTGAAATACACATTTTGAGCTGACTGTGAGCTTTTTTAAAAGTTTACTCCAAATTTCCAGTGTGCTCATTGGCATTGCTAGCCATGGAACAAAACCCACAGGGCACCGAAAGGTTACAGCCCCAAAAGGGTGCTCAACTCAACTTCTACCGAGTGGCTTAATGTATTAATCAATTGTTAATTTAATTTTAACTCCCTTTTTCTCGCAACCCATGAGTGAGCTGTTGGTGGTCGAAACCCTGAGACTATTTAATTGGAGCTATTGATAAGCAGATGGGCTGTGCGTGGACAGTTGGGATGCGCATGGATTTGGGAGAGGCTTGATGTGCCCTTGGCCTGGCTTTGCCCTGCCACAGCTGAGCATGTTACACCATCGTGTCTGCATTAGGAAGTCAAAAAAAATAAAGTGGTTGGAATTAATGGGTGGTAAATTAATAGGGGTGAATGTCTGCCTGGGCTTATTGCATCAGGGGGATGAAGCTCCGTTAATCTCAGGGTGTGTGAGCCTGAAGCAGCCCCACGCATCCGCTCTTCTCCTTCGTGCTGTCCTGGGTGGGAGGTTGTGCCTTTTCCTCTGCTCACGCTGACCTTTCAGGCTGTCACACTACAGATGCTTGAAGCCAGGAGGGAGGGGAATGATCAGAAAATAGCTGTGTGCTCTGGAGAGGGCCACCCGCCTCCCCAGCAGCAGCCACTGTGGCCAGAAATATCCTCTTTTATATTGTAAGCCCAGTTTCAGCTCTCCTTAGGGCAACGGGAGAAGTGTTGAAGCTGCCATGGTCTTTGTGGGGTCCCTGGGAACACTGAGCTGCATCACCTCCAAAGCTGTCATGCTACAAACCTACATTTGGATTTTTTCCTCTTTCAGTGAGAAAGATGAGGAAAGTCTGTATAGGCACAAACTCTCATGCACGTGTCCATGCTGCTCCCAGCACTTTCCTGGAAAAGTATAATCCACTTACTCTCTCTCCTTTCTTGTTCATCTGATTGGAAAGTGTTTAGCTGTTACCAGGTGGATCTCGGGATAAAACTCCAGTCAAAGAGGATCCTGGCAAACTTTCCTCCTGTTTTTAAAGTTGCCAGGTGATCCTGGCTGTTTGAACTCTGCAATGCCGAACTGGCTTGTCAGCACCAAAGTCACATTTTAACCCAACTTGGCTTTCTCCCTGGGAGTATTGATGCTGCAATAATATTTGCAGTCTGGTGTCAAGAAGTTCTATCACCAGCGTGCTGAGGAGTGATGAAACCTGACGTCCTGAGTAACAAACAGTGCCTGTGCATTAAGGGATTAACAAATCAGTGGTGGTTATGGAAGTCTTCCTGGCTTCTCTCCAAGAGCTAAACTTAGAGCTGAAATAGCACTGCGTCCAGAGAAACCCGAGAAGGCCGGTGCTGGAAATGATACTGTCAAGCTCTACGGGAGAGGCTGTATTACAGCGGCCGGTGACACAATGCCCCTTCGCTAGCTGCTGCATCCGGAGAGAGATTTGTTGCTTTATCTTCTTTGGCATCTGGGGTGTGAAGCTCTGCTGAGATGTGGTGCCTTTGTACCACCCTCGGGCATAGAGTTATGCAGGGGTGCCCGGCCTGTGCCTTTTCTCCTGCTTCCCAGCATCTCCTTTCTCCCTGACCGCTTTGGAAGGAAATCCCAGTGGGAGAGGCAAGATGGCCGCTCCGCGCTGTACGCGTTACCTGTGGCGCAGGCGTGCTGGGATTCACACTTCTCTTGTTCTGGTGACTCATTTGAACAGATTAATGGAGAAAGCTTTTCCTCCCCTTGGGAGCTGGAGAAGTACCATCTCTCAAGCCAGGCTTTGCAGTGGGAGGAAGGGAAATGGAGAAGTGGATGTTATTTACAATGGCTGTATAGGGATTTGTTTGTTTGTTGTTTTGTTTTGACTTTTGCTTTCTAGGGCAGGAAATGAATATTTCCAGTTGAGAAATGAGCTGCTCCTGACATTGCTAGCCCATCAGTAACCATCACTCTTCCCATTATTCTTTCTCTGAGGAAAAAATGACTCCAGTTTTAAGTCTTTCTTTGATGTAGGCTTACGCTGTAGTGTTTTGCTGAAACTTTGTTAGCTAGAAAGTCGTGTTCTTGGATGGCATTGCTGTGCTGGCAAAATCCCTGGCAGCAATTCTGACAACACACAGCTTTTGTTCTCCTGGTTTATATTGGTTGTGGAGATGCTGTAGGAAATGGCACTACCAGAAAAGGCCCCTCACTACCTGCTCGCCAGTGCTGGTAGGTGTCTGTGGTGTAACCACAGTGGCAAAGATCCCACAGAGCAGGTGGGGACCACAGAGTCCTGGAATTGACGATGTCAGGCTTTCTCACAAGTGTATCTGGTTTCTGGAAGTTTTAGTCAAGGTGTAAAGAAGATGAATGTAAGCTCTGAGGAATGTTGGGTGTTGGCTTTGGAGAGCGTCACAGGTATCACTTTTTCAGCCTCACATTCTCTAGGGAAGAAGCGTGCAAAGTTCTGCATGTGATTAATCTGTGCAACAGCATGTGGGAGAAGTCATGTTTTTCCTCTGTGTCATTGTGGGGAGTGCCCAGGAGAGCTTCTGTTAACTTCTCTTTCCTGGTGTCTGGTTGACTAGATAAAAATTACCTTCTTTATTACTAGGCTGTAACCCCTGAGATGGGAGATCATATTTGCTTTCTGTTCCTCCGAGCTGAAAGTGTCCAAGCAGAAAATAGATCTCTTAAGCCACCTCACACTGCCCCTTAAACTAAAAATTAATTTGTAATTACACCCTTTTCTCTCAAGATTAGAGAAACATGGTTTTCTGAGCTTTGGAAGCTCCAAAGGTCAATCCTGGTTAGTTTTATGACTAATGCATACATTTTAGAAATAATAATTGTGACAAACTTCTGGCCATTCCTTCACATTATTTTTTATTTTCAACTCATTCTGTACAATGCACAGATTGGGTACTTTTAACTAAAACTGAAGTTTATAGGCATTGTGGTCTCATCACCCTATAATCTCTCCTTGTAACTAAGCCCTGTGTGCCGTGGGCTGGCTGTCAGGACTTTTTTGGTTTATAGTCTCTGCTGAGCAGTGTCTGGCTTTTCCCTTCAGAACAGGAATGCCAGAGGCATTTTCCTACACAGAGACACCCAGGGCATATTGCACACCTTGGTTTCACAAAGCCCAGCGTTTAACAGAGCAGATATACCAAGCAGGTGAGACTGAGTAACTGGACATTTGACAATGAGGTCCTGGTGTATCTTTCAGGGAAAATTTCATGTCCCTGGTGCAGAAGAGACATTTAAAAAAAAAAAAATCTTCCCTAGGGTGTGGACAAGCCTTGGGATTCATGAGAAGCACCTGAGTATTTAATTAAAATTGCCAAATAGACTTCAGTATTACCAGCACTTCACAGCATTTCACTATCTGCCTGCTAGCTGATTGGGATTTAGAGTATGTTTGGAAGATCTTTAGAGCATCCCTGGAAGGTCTTGAAAACTGTGCTTAGTGTTATTTGCAGGAAAGTGCATGTTTATCCTGAATTAAAAGAAAGCTGCAGCTGCACATTTAGTAAAATAGTAGTAAATAATGCCTGTAAACACTGCTATTAAAACAGAGCTGAGGTTTTTGACTAGGAGCTTCCATGGAAAGGGCATCTACAGGCTGCCTCAATTCTTCTTAGGCAAACATGAGCCTGGCACAAGCATGCACTCAGCAAGCAGTTTCTAGCATATTGTTCAGAAAATGAGGGGGAGAGAACTGGGCTCCAGGACAGAAGAGAGCCTGAGACTCCTTAGTGCTGCAAAGAACAAAGATGTAAATGTTGTTCGGTGGAGAGCTTGATCTCTTCCTGAAGAGCAGAGGACAGAGAGGAAAAAGAAATTGCCCACAATGTGCTGGCTGGCTCCAGGAGAGTCGGAGTGCAATTTCCTCTCTTGTTTTATTACCAGTTGCTTTTGTGCCAAGTCTGCCATTAACAGTTGCTGCTTGTGGAGTTGCCTCTCTGTCTGGCTAACTAACAGAGTGGCTATAGGGTCTTTAACGTTTGGGAGTTGCTATAGGGTCTTTACTGTTCACTGTGGCTCAGGAGTCTCCTCCTGAGTGCATGGCTCATGCCAGGTCCACGGCTTGTGCCAGGAGTATTGCACATGTTCACCATGAGCAGAACACAATTACAAACCTGCTGTATTTCCCCAAAGTCTACCTACTGTTTGTTTGTGAGGAGGATAAATATAATTGCTTTAATTTAAGATCTCACAGGGGAAATTGGATTTTTTTTTTTTAATAGTATAAAGCAACTTAGACACGAAAGCTCTCTGGTGCACTTGGTCTCTGTTTAAATTCAGAGTACTGAAGGGGACATGCCCTGGGTTATTATATTACTGTTTTTATGCATTGTTTAAATATTTAGCTGCATATTAATTTTAACTAGTCACAAAGGAGGTGCATATTTGGGGCCTCATCCAAATATTCCTTTCAAGTCAACTTTCTACAGGACTCCATGCATTGTGGAGTATAGCTCACCCAGAACCAGATTTTCATGAGGACATCTCTCATGGTACTTTTCATGAGACCACTCTCCAAATGCTGATTTGGGCCTCTTAATTGCACAGCATTACTTACGTGTGTAAATGTAAATAAACATTCACAGAGTCCCCCAAATGTAGCTTCCTTAACTCTGGCAGCAGAAGCTTCGAGAAAACGTAGCGTGTAAAACCAATCCATGCCCAAACCAATCATGTCACCTTCTTCTTTTAGGAAATAAAATTACAAGACTGATCTGACCAATTTACTGTCAAATAACTGAACTTGGTATTTAAGGAAGCAGTCTGGGTTTTTTGAATAAAATGTGGTTTTTTCCCCCCACCCTCAAATAGAGATGCACAGTTTCATTAGAGCAATTCAAAATTGTCTCCGACTTGCATCCAAGATACTTTCAAGCCTTTTAAGACAATGGAGTTCCTTCTGTTGACTTTAAACATAAGGGTCTTGTGCTTCTACCTACAAAAATAAATATTCTCTTTGTATTTGCCTCCCATTCACGGGTAGGAGCATATCTGTAGAGCAGGATCAGTGACAGAAGGAGCTTTGGCAACCTGCAATGAAAGCTGGATGGTGTGCTGTATGTTCTGGGGTTTGTCACCTGGGGAATGAAGGGATTTTGCCACCCGGTACATATAAACAGAGTTCCCCAAAAACCTAGGAAAGGTGATTCAAGAAGTTCTGAATCCAGAGGTTGAACAACAGGTAGGCAGAAACATACAGTATTTATTCAATCTTAGGAATTTGAGACAATAACATAATTTCTTGTGGAGCTGGATTTCTGTGTAAGAGTAGGAGTGAGACGCACACACACAAAGCTCTGCCATGCCCCATTTGTTTCCGTTGTGGGTAAGCAAGAACATTGGGTTTAATGAGGCTCAGTTTAACCTCCAGCTGTGAAATGTGGGATTAGTCATATCCTATGCTTAACCAGCTTTGTAATATTTTCACTAGATTCTGCTTTCTTCTGTATATGAGGACAGGGTCAGGGAAAAAGCTCTTAATTGCAGTTAGATCACGCTATGAAGAAGCAGCGTTTTGTGTCTTTATAACATGTGGAGAGGTTCAAAGCACACAGCTTCTCAGTGATGGGTCTGTCTGAGGAGGACTGGCAAATGTTTCCATGGGAAACTAAGCAGTAGTTTACCTACAGGGCCTTAAAGGCAGACTTTTGCAGCAAGTTAAATGTCAAATTAAAGACCAGCTGAAGAAAAATTCAGTGTCGGATATCTGAAAACAACTTGGGGAAGTATGGGAAGGATGTTAATCATTCATCGCTGAAAATTATTAACATCATTAACAGAAGCTTTACCAAAAACTCTTAAGTTTGTGACAAAATTTTCCAATTTGTTCTGCTTTTCATGAAGCCAAAAATGCAAATCTGTATCTTTATAGCAGACTTTTAAAGAATATTCAAACAACCTCATAAAAATGAAGGCTGGCTGTAAATGATTCTTCCTGACTTCAAGTCCTCATTCAGCAGAGAGCTTTGAACATCTGAGTGGTCCTTGGAAGAGAGGGGCTTCAGTGTCTATCATGCACTGAGTGCTGCTCAAAAAGAGAGAAGGCCAGCTTAGTCCCAGAATTAGTTGCAGCCTGCAAGGGACAGTTTCTGATTTATGAGAAGGGGATTCAGGTCTTTGCCTTCCTCATTCCCAGCTCCCTCCTTTTATGGGATGTTGGCGACTGCCTTGAAGACACATAGCTCTGGCTGAGCTTTTGGGAGGAGGTGTGGTGATTCCCTTTAGCTTCCTTGCTTGGAGTGCAGTTGATAGAAGAAAAGGAAAGGTGAGTCCAGGGCATTATCCAGTGAGTTTATTCAGGTGTTTAATACTACATCCACATCTGCATCTACTTGCCTGGTGGAACTAAAGCAACATTCCTTAGCCTCTCCATTAACATCCCTAATGAAAAGACTGATTTTGGAGCCATGGATGGGCTCTGTTAGTCTGAGACTCCTAACCTCATTGCATACGAGCCATAGACCAGACCCTGGCTACACCAAATGTCAATGGTTACAGCTCCATTTGGCTTTGTTAACTATTGAGCTGCATTTCTATTTGGGTTACACACTGTGTTGCTTGAATCTCAGCTGTGCCAGCCCGTATTCTCTCCTGAGCAAAGCCTGCCAGTTGTGTGATTATAATTATATACTGCAATTTGGTTTGAGCTGATTATCTGAGTCTCCCATGAGTTATGGGGTTGATCTTTCTCTGCTGATCTAAAACAAGGGAAAAAAAATACAGACACTCTTGAATATTAACAGTGTACAAAAGTTCCCTACCTCAGTTACTACAGAGAATGGAGAGGTTTGAAACATAGCACTGCTTTTATTGCCTGTACCCCACTGAGATAATAATAAAAATATTTTTCCAAGAGTGGTTTTACATGGCAAAATCTGCTAAGCCTCTTACTGACAGTGTCCTGGTATTTATTAAGCCTTTTGCAAAGTGTTAGCTCCCCTGACAATAGAGAATTCCAGTTGTCACCATTGCAACCACGTGAAGTGTGTTGCTTTGTCCCTCCAGCTTGGATGAATGCAGCTCATGACATTAGGGGAAAGTCAGAGCATGGGCAGAAGTGGGGATACTCTATGTTCCTGCACTGAATTTGTGAATGGCTGAGATCCAGCCATGGCATAACATAGCATCCAAATGCATCCTTACAGCTCCCTGTGCCGCTGCTGTGCCAGGGCTGCGCACCTCAGGCTCGGGGTTGTGCCATTTCCAATTTCACATGAACAGCTGAAAATGGCTTTAGTGATCAAACTGGCTGAGGTTGTGCTTGAGTTCAGCTGGAAGTTCCAGCTGAATACTGGAAAAGGAATTGGGACAGTAGGTGTCTTGGCAGACCGTCATCCTCTAAAGCCTTCGTCACCAGCCTAAGGAATGATCCTTGCATGTGCTGTGTGAACAGCAGGGATATGAACCAGCGTAGAGGAATTTAATCTCTCCTGTTACAGAAAGCTCATATTATTACATGACATGGAGGATGTTAAATAGTTTTAATCTCATCCCTTAATTTTTTTTCTTATTTGCAGAGTTCTTTCAAAATCAAATAGGTTGATTTTCTTATTGCGCTCTCATGTGTGTAATTTCCAGCTTGCCTGATAAATGCTGTTGAAGCTAATGGGACTCTTCACATATACTTAAAGTCAGATACATGATATGCTGAGCTTATTTTTGCTTGAATATGTCTTCTAGTGATAACTGCTATTACTGAACCTTAATTCAATTATTTGCTAGCTTCACACAATGGAATTGCCCATCCCTTAAGTTCCATGAGATCCTTAACCATGGATTAATGAGTTAAGGAGGAAAGCTTTGTGCAAGGTCATGTGGGAGGGGATGTTCTCCAGGGCACAAGGTTGTCTGCAAGGGTCACTTGTGTGTGGTGCTGAGGTCCCGAGAAACCGGGGCCGCTGCCCTGGTGCCTGTGTGAGAGCTGTGCAAGGCAGGTGCTTTGCAGCATCTCCTTCACATGTTTGAGATGTGATTCTGCTTTGCTTTACCTCAGCAAAGTATCGTGGCTCTGCTGGACTTACTGAGGGTACCTTGGCCCAGGTCATTCCTACAGAGTGCTGTGCTCTGATAGTGCCGTTGAACACTGTGGTGATGGCAGAGTATCTTGTTGCTGTGAATAAGAGTAAAGTGATCAGGCTTTATCATCTATTTGTGGGGTCACGATGCTCTGAATTGGGATAGTAAAATGTTAATGCTTGTGCAGATAATGACAGGTTCTGCAAGACTTCATTCATTAATATGGGATAAGGGGTTGAGGTTCAAATAATACTATCTTGTCAAGTGCTGCATCTAAGACCAGCTTGTTTTGGTCACCTGTGGTAAAGACAGAGTTTTTTCCAAGATGGTAAAATAACGTTTTTCTGTTGAGTTTCTGAATGTGTAATGTTCTTCTGTTCCCTTCTAGCTGGCTGACTGCAACAGCTTGCCACGAAATTTCAGTAAGGTAGAGAGAGATAATGCATCCACAAACAGCTTCTTGGATCTGGGGACTGCTTTTTCATATTGCTGCTGGTTGTTTGGGGCTCTGATTGCTTGTTCTTTCACATGCTAATGTCGGCGATTTCCATTTTTTAATTGTCTGAATGTATTAAATATGCCCCTAATTATTTTTTATTTCCCTCCTGCGAAAGGGAGGGAAGAAACATGCAAAAGGGTTGGTAACATCTGAGTTTTGACCAACTTCAAATCAAAGCCATTTACCTACCTGAAGAGAAGTTGGCACTTTTAGCTAAACTGCTGCAGGAAATAACAGGAAAAGATTTTGAGTTAAACTTTCCATTTAATTACCCAGTTACAAACAATGGGTTGTTGAGTGTCAAAATTGAGGCAGTTTCAATTACTGGAACAATTATGGTTTAGAAAATTGTTGCTGGTAGGTTTAAGTATTTGTATTACAGTGACAAGCAAGTAATTCAGGTAATGGGCAGTACAAGAGTCCATGAAGATGAAGGCAGCCTAATGCAGGGGACTGAAATAAAACCTTCCTCCTTTTTCTCTTCACAAATACATAAAATAAAAAACCAAGGCCTCAGTCTTACACCCAAGATTTATGGGGTAAAACGAGAATCTGAAGTAAGAATGGCAAATTTTTTTTTTTTTCATATAGACTTTTTTGGCAGAATTAAGCCAAATTCTTCTGGGTATACATGGTCAGGATGGGATGCCCTTGCCCTATTGCTAAGGACCAGGTTCACCCTGATTTTGAAATGACAGCTAAGGGAAACCCTGTGCTTCATAAAAGGATGGAGTAGCCACTAAAAATGGAAATTGCTTTTGTCTCTGGGGGCTGGGTGATGGTGTGGTGTATTTATTTATCCAAAGAAAATCTGAACTGGTATCAATAAGGATATCTTCTGTTGCAAATATTGAGTTCATTGTGGTATTCCTTTCCATCCAGTTGCATTTCATGTTCAGACACGTAATTTCTTCTAATGTTATATTGAATAGCAGATGTAACATTAATAAATTTAAGTGGTGCGGTGTGTAATCTGCTGTCTCCTGAGCTTAGTGCCAGTGGGTCTGCATTGTAGGAAAACGAAGCTGATTATTATAAAGCCTTTGAAATGACAGTCTTCTGGGAAGTCTGCTGACGGTGACTCACACGTGCTCGATTCTCCTCTTCATTCTGGACACATTTTGCCATTCCTTTATAAAGGGACCCCCAGAGGTAAAAAAAAAAGGTGGGGGGGGCTTTGTAGGACTGCTGGCCTTCAAATGGGTGTGCTTTTACTGGGTTTTTTTTGGCATGTGGACCAGGAGAGGAAACTTCCACAATGCAAGAGGTTATAAATGAGTTGTAAAAAAGTGTTGAGAGTGGCACTGCAGGTGCCACCAGGTCTGTCCATCGTGGCATCCTGCTGTGCACCAGAAGGATGTGGGTCTCTAGCAGCTCTACATCACATCTGCTGAGCCTCACGGGTTCCTTGGATACACTCAGGCAGGGGATGCCCATGTGTAGACATCTCATTTGCTTCAAGGTACCCTGCAGCCTTTGGGGAGAAGGGAAGCTCTGACTCTTTGTAAAGGCTATAATATTTCCTCAAGGAACAGGGTCAAACTGATCATTTATGATTATTATTATTTTCTTTAAGCCTCTGTGCAGCCTTCAGCTGTTATAACTTAGGCAAAAGGAGAAAACTGTGTTTTCAATTAAAAGCTACTTATGTAACAGCCCTGTTTTGAATGCTAATTCATTAATTACTGGAAGCTGACACTGTCGCTTTTTAGTTTTCCTCAGTCACTTCATCACATAATTCTAATTGAAATCGTCCTGGGTTTTTTGCTGATCTCTTTCATAAATGCTGAGAAGTATCTGTCAAGTAAATTTCTGTTAAGAATGGTCCATTTTGTTACATCAAAGTGCCTTGGAATTAAGTCCTTGTCTTTTTTCTCCATTCTAGCAGAAGTAACACTGAATGGTAACAGAAAAAATAATTTGTCTAACTTGTCTGTAAGTTTTCTACACTTTATCTTCACAGTTGGTTCAACATGGCCACTGCACTGGTCTGACTTTACTGGACAGAAGCAGAAAGGAAAATAAATGTTTCTTCTTAGCACTTTGACCTTAAAATACCACAAACACCATCCATCTTCTTGTGTTATTTGTGTTATTTTCAAATTGAATCACTCAGCACATCAGGTCAAAAAGTCAGAGGCTGCCATTTCTTCTCCCCGCTAGCCGGATAGAAAGCTTTGATAGGAACAAGTGTTTGCTGATGTTTTAAAAAAATGTAATTTTAGGTTTTGGTAACCATCAAGGCTTTAATTTCTCTCTAAAGTATTTAAAATAATACATGGCTTTTAATGGAAAATACCTACCACTTTCCAGCCATGTTAAAAATCAGATTGCTGCGTCTTTTCTAGACAAAGTCGGGTTTGCAGTCTGTTTTTACTGAAACCCTGATTTGTCAATCTTCTTTTCTCCCTGATATGAGCAGGCAAAATTCCCTCCCCTGCCAGGGGGGGCATGCCTGGGTCTATTTCTTTGGTAACAGGGCTGACAAAGATCTTGGGCTTTGGTCCAAGAGCAGTATCTTCCAGGGTCACTTCAAGTTCTGCCTAGTTGAAAAATTTAGCAATAAATGTCAAGCCATTATTTCCAGATAATGAAGAGTTATTGTGTCTGAGAGACCTCTGCAAAGGCGTCAGCCAGGGCAGTGTGTAGCACAGGTCTGTGCTGAAGTCAAAGATGTTGGTGGGTCTGCCAGCTTGTCCCTGTGCTTACCCGCTGGTGAAGGGATGCATCACCATATAGACTGATGCTGAGTTAGACCTTGGGGAGGCCTTGTACTCTCATACCACTGGGACAGTTGGGACATCCTTTCTTTTTTCCATTTCCTTTCCTTTTCCTATATTTTATTTTTATGTTTAACATCTGGATGAAATGAGTGTTTGAAAAAAATTCACAGTAAAAGAGCAAGGGCTACTCAGAGTAGCTACTCTTGAGTGGCAGAGTTGGCCTGTTGTTGGTGTTTGCTGTGGACAAGTGTATTTCATGTTATGTAAGTTGTATATCTGATCAGGTGTAGTAAAGGCTGATTACTGAGTCTCCTCAGCTCTCTCCCAGTCTCCTTTTCTGTGTTTCTCTCTCTGCTCCTCAGCTTAGAAAACACTCCCAATAAAAGTTCAGTCTAAACGGCAATCTCCCATGGAGTTTTAGTTCAGATAAAAATGATTTTGCTGATAAATTCCTTGAAATTCTAGAAATGTGAAGTGATTTTACCTGACGGGTAATTTATTATAGACATGTTGCTCATTAATTGAGATAATCTCTGACAATGATGATGAACAGAGATGATCAGGGATTGTACTTTTAAAATGCCTTTCTGACTAGAAAAGCAATTTGGGATCCACTTACATCTCAGTAATGAAAATTGGGTAAGGTAATAAGAGATTTCATTTTGTGAGTGAATTGACAATGCAAATACCAGGATTTTTAATTTAGGTTTAAGTGGAGTAATGGCTACTCATTCTGATGCATCATTAGTCATATTGCTTTTTAATGAGGATTCACTTTCTTTTCCTGGTTAGCTCTAACAGTGATAGCAAAGCCCAATGAGTGCGTAAATGTTTAGGGAGGCCTGATGAATGCGTGCCACTGCACCATTGTAACTTAAAAAAAAAAGAAAGAAAAGCAGTTTTTCTTCTTTGCTTTTAGTGCAAGGAAAATAAATAGCGCAGAACTGTGGAGGCTATTGTAAAAAATAATTAGAGTAAGATACATTTTGAAACAAATTCTAGAAGATGTAGGAGGAAAATTGCATTGAGAGGTCTGTTGGGAAAAGGGGCTGTGCTTACAGCTGACAGTGGTAGGAAAAGGTGGTTCTTTGACATCTCCAGCATGGATGTGTTATAAATACTGTCAGAATAAGATTCTTCTTGCCTTACCAAACTCACCCCATGCCCCAACCACCTCAGTCCTCTTCGAGATAGATCTGTTCAGTTTTGGGGTTTTTTTAGGTGTCCTTTTTATTTTCCTTTTATTTTTTCCCCTTTTTCCTTTCTTTAATTAAGAGCTTGTTTTGATGTTCATTGAACTCAGTGGGAATCTTTCCATCAAATTGAATGCATTAGGTCAGATTCATAATCAGCAGTCACTGAAACAACCTAACAATAGTTTTGTCACACACAAGTGCACTGTCTTAAATGGGATTTGCTTTAAAAAAGCAATAGAACTAATCCATTATAAACACTTGTTAAGGCAGAATTTTGACTGTGTCTGTATATTTACCAACACAATTTCAACTGATTTAAGCCAAATTGAAATTAATGCAGACTCTTGCTCCAGGCAGGACCATAGGGCAGTTAAATTAAATCAATTTAAACGAGTGTATTTTTAGCCACAGCAATATGATACTGTGTGTTGACTACACTTAGGGCTGGTTGCCTCACTTACTCTGGTGGACAAGGCATTTTGACTTTCTATGAGGACAGCCGGTAGTGTGATGAAACATATGCTACATCTAATAAGACCAACCCGTTCAGATTCAGGGGCAGGAGACCAAGTTTCTGGGAAGCAAAGTAATGTTCACCAAACACCTTTTCCTGTTTCTACTCTCCTGGTGCCTCATACACATGTGGCATAGTGCAAGCCTTGGAGTTTGCAAGTGTCTGAATACTCCAGGGTCTCTAAACAATGGCAAGGCAAGTCACGTCCTTCTGGAGCAGAAAGGAGGTCTGTGACCTCTGGGGTCTCCAGCACAGAGCTATAACCTCATGTTTTTGATCTGCTGTTTTTACTCGGCTTTTCCCTTGCCAGTGCAAGTGTCTGTTTGCCTGACCTGTCAGGGACGGGTGTGCGAGCTCCTGAGCTGACAGGCTAAAGGAATGGGTAGCAGAGTGTCGGGACCTCTCCAGGAGGTTGCTGTCCCCCTGTGCATAAACAGTAGTGAAGAAGAGGTTACGCACAGCAGGGCCGTGGGAGCATAACCAGCCAGGGTAAAACCTTTTCAGGATTACCATGAAGAGACCCCTACACATCACATGCCAGTAAATTAAGAGTCTTCTCATCATCTTCCTTCATGACCTGCTAACCTTCCTTTGAAAATATATTCCTCCCAGGCATGGTGGAGGAGAGTCAGTTTTGCAGCAGTCACTTTTTAGCTTCAGGAGGAGTTATCTCCTTCAGATCTTTCTGCCTCTGACTGTTGTGAAATGCAGAAGAAATAAAGGGCACAATCTTTTCTGATGCCACCTTGTAAATCCAAGTGAATCCCAGACATCCTAGATGCTGAAGTCATTCCGTATCACTTGACTCGATGTGAGGCACTACAGTTCCCAACAGACTGGGTGATACAGGACTAGCATCCATTTCTCATGATGGCTTTCTTGAAAATGGTCCTTCTCTTCACAGCTTGTAAAAGGAAAGTTGATAGGGTGAGTGTGCCAGAATGGTTGTGGAAGCTCTGGGTCACACTAGACGTTTTAACCTAACAAAATAACAGCTTGAAATAAACCCAAAGCCGGACAGGTCTCAAAACAGGTCACATAAGATATTTCCGATGCAATAGAAAATGGTGTATCCCCTCTGAATGCACCAATTCTTCCTTGCTAAATGGGAACAAGAAATGAAAACGAACTTGCCATATTTCTAGAGATCTGTACATGGCCACAGTCCCCAAAGCCTTGGTTATGGTCAGGCCTTTGGGGTTACTGAGGGCGTTGAACATGCAATTGAGCTGATTTATGAGATTTCCCGTTAAATTTTATTGCACCAGTGGCTTTTCTTTCATTCTTTTGAAGTAGAAAACATCATTTCTGCAGCAAATGCAAGTCAAAATTCCTAATGGAGCATAAAAATCCGAAAGGTCATGATTTTATAGCTTTAAAATAGAGGCCAGTGCACTGCTTGATACTCTTAAAAATATGAGAAGTTAATGAGGATGTTTATCAGTAATAAAAAGAGACAG
Source organism: Porphyrio hochstetteri (assembly GCA_020800305.1). Taxonomy (NCBI): domain Eukaryota; kingdom Metazoa; phylum Chordata; class Aves; order Gruiformes; family Rallidae; genus Porphyrio; species Porphyrio hochstetteri. The sequence goes on along the minus strand of CM036908.1, from coordinate 57,700,948 downwards.
TCTTCTCCCAGCCCTTTGATTTTGGCTGCTTGTGTATTGGCTTTTTATGGGTGTACTTTTATAAATGAGAAATTGTTCTAAGACCGTTACAGAGCCATGGAGAGAGAGAACATCATGAGACAAACTTTGTTCCAGGGAGATTATTCAGTACTCTAGACACCCACTGCTGCTTCTCCCTTTGCACGCAGACTATTGATTGCATTTAGCTGGTTTCTAGGGTGGGCCATATAGATTACCTTTATTTATTTGACTTTGTTGAAGACCTGTGGAAGCATACAAACTTATAACCAAGTAAGAAACTGTTCCTGTCCCTAATATTTTGCAAGCTTAGGTGAATCACAGTAGCACTGTTTACAAACTCTCATTGCTTTGCACATGCAGGTGACTGAAAAAATCTATGTTAAAAAGAAAAAAAACCCCACAAACTCACAACAGAAAATGACTCCTGGCGGATTTGTTTTGCTGACTTTGATTTATTATGAAGTCTTAAAAATACTTTTTTCTTTTGCTTCTTAACAAGTGTTTTTAACTACCACGTATGAACCTTGATAAAATAAAAATGCATTCTCTCTGTATCACTTAATGGAGTAGACCTTGAGTGGTTCACCTCCAACTGCTTGCAAATGATTTCTCCAGGCATGGGCATGGGACAGCGGTCTCTATAGCTGCTGTTGCAGGGAAAGGTGATGGGAGCAGGTCATGGGAAAAGCCTGTAGAGCAGGACAGGCATGGCTTTTCTCCTTAATACAGACTGTCATGTTTTCTGTTGTTGTCTTTGCAGCAGTCCAGCACGGGGGACCTGAGGACTCTGAGGAAAGGGTTGTCTCCGTACCACTCTGAGTCGCAGCTCTCGTCACTGCCGCAGTATCAAGATGCCCTGCAAAACGTAAGAGCTGTTTCCTTACCTATACAGGCAGAGCTGTGGGTTTCCTCCAAAGTGGGCATGGCTGGGGGGAGACACGCAAAGATTGCAGGGGAGCTCTCCCAACTAAGAACTCATCTCAAACCCAGGGGTGCAGGTGTGCAGATGAAACCTGCAGCTGCTTGGTAGGATGGGCAGCCCCTGGAAGCACTGTTCCTTACCCATGGTTGGATCATCAGCTTCCCAGCATTGTTTCTTTTGTTATCCAGTGGTCACTGTTGTGCATCTTTTAAAGCAAAGGTGAGTCCTGTTATACCTGCAGCTCTTTTTATAAATGCCCTGTGTGCCTGCTGTCAAAAAGGGGGTTGTGGATGAGGCAGAAGATTTGCCCACTGTCTGTTTGGCAGTGCGTGTTCAGGGTTGCTTTAGCAATTAAGTTCTCAGGACTTTAATTGCAGGTTTTTCTGTATCAGAAATGAGGTTTATGTTTCCTAAGACTTGCCCGTGTTGCTTCTTCTCAAACAACAGAAGAATCTTGATTAAAGCCTCTTGTGAAAGGTGGATACCCTGCTGTTGTGCCAGGGCTCCTCCTGTCAGCAGAGCTGTGGGTACTACAGGACCAATTGTATGTTGGCTGCCTGCTTGGGTAAAAGTAATTTTGCAGGCCTAGCTTGCCTCTTAGCACTGTGAAAAAGGGGATAATACTAAAGTTTGCATAAATAAAACTCCAGTAGGTGTGAAAGCAGAGCCCTTTCTATCCCTGCTGAGCTGCAGGGTGAATGAATGGAGACACTAAGGCCAAACAAAGAGGGATATAACCATGCAAAGGAAATGGAAGACTAGGGCTGAATATCCACTTTTCTAACTTTGTGCCCCACATGTAATCAGGAAACTTTGTAAGGAGGGCAGAGGTATATGAACCTGGAGATGTTTGTCTGGCTGTGCAGTGCCTTGCAGTTTTGGGGATTTTGCTTTGCTTCCCTTGCACTCAGGTTGTTGATCTCCAGCTTGGTTTCAGGTGGGGGATGCTGGGCTGGCATGTGTTGGTTACCCCAAGGAGCACCACTACACACACTTTTACGTTTATCTTGTGGGTCAGGCTGTATGCTGCAGCCTGCTGCCTTCTGCAGGGGAGCTGTGGCTGGGCTGGGAGCTGGCAGGAGACTTCTCTGCCTGACCATTGGCCCCTGCAGCTCACCGGGGCTCAGTGAGGGCTCGTGGCAGGCGGTGCTGCCCGCTGCAGCTCTGCCAGGCCAGCTGTCCTTGATTTCCCTCCGTCCTCAAGGAAGAGGTGCGACCTGGTGTTCATGGAGAGGCCCAGGTACTGCATGACACCTTCATCTGCCGCCCTGGCTGTGTTCTGCCTTCTTTGTGGGAAGATGATTGAGAAGAACAAACAGCTCTGGATTCAAATCCACTGCCTCTGGGATACTTGCGTAGCCATTTATTAATTTATTCCTACCAAAATCCCTTTGGTTTTGTGACTTGACATAATATATTGATTTTGCAAGGAAGGATGACAATCACAAATACATACAGATATCTTTGAATATCTCAGGCAGCTCCCAGAAGGTGATGCACCTGCCTTTGAAGCCTTTTATTTTGACAACAGGCATGAGTTTGTGCGAAATTGTTCCTCTTTGTGCCTACACAGCCTTCATGCAGGTGAGTGATGGTGGACGATTGGTGTCAGCTCCAAAGCTGTCACATCTATTCAGGGTTTCATCATCATCACTGCCTGTGCACCTCTTTGGGGGTGTTCCTCAGCATGTCCCTCTCTGTCACGCAGTTTGTGTGTAGGCAGCATTCCAGCTCTCCGTGGCTGCGACGCACCTCGGTTAATGACACAGTTTGGTGTTTCTAATGGATCCTGGCTCAGGGACACCGATGCACTCTCAAGACACAGACTCAAAAGACACTCCTAACTGCCACATGTGCACTCTTGAGCCAGTGGTGTGTAATGCAGGTGGGGAATTATGTATTTACTCTGTGGTCTGCATTGGTTACCAAATATCCAGGAAAGGAAGTCCCAGCTAATTAGTTCTGAGCTACAAGCCCCTGGCCATTGCAAGGGAAGGGGTGACTATATATGCTAGGTTGAACTGATGGCAGGCTGGTCAAACTTCACAGAATCACAGAATCACAGAATCGTAGGGGTTGGAAGGGACCTCGAGAGATCATCACGTCCAACCCCCCTGCCAAAGCAGCTCCCTAGCTCATATTGCACAGATAGGCGTCCAGACGAGTCTTGAATATCTCCAGAGAAGGAGACTCCACCACCTCCCTGGGCAGCCTGTCCCAGGGCTCTGTCACCCTCACTGTGTAAAAGTTCTTCCGCATGTTGGTGCAGAACTTCCTGTGCTCCAATTTGCAGCCATTGCCCCTTGTCCTGTCTCCACAGACTACTGAAAAGGGGCTGGCCAATTCCCCCTGCATCCCATACTTAAGATATTTATAAACATTAATTAGGTCCCCCCTCAGTCTTCTTTTCTCCAGGCTGAACAGCCCCAGCTCACTCAGCCTTTCCTCATACGGGAGATGTTCCAGGCCCTTAATCATCTTCGTAGCCCTGGGAACTGCAAACCAGAGTCATCCCATCCTGACGAGCCTGGAGGCTCCTCATATGCTTTGGGGAGGTAAGGACGATTCCCTTGGGCTCAGACTGAGGGAGGCATGAGAGGAGGTGGCAACATGCAGCTTCTCATGGACCCTGCCACTGCCCAGGACTGAGAGGGACAGACTCCAGGGCAATCTGCTTGTGCTGGCTTGATCCTTCCCATCAGTGGGATCCTCCAGACCAAGTCAGCTTTCAGTCAGATGGTGTCCTGGGCGTGAAGGCTGGCTTGATCCTTCCCATCAGTGGGATCCTCCAGACCAAGTCAGCCTTCAGTCAGATGGTGTCCTGGGCGTGAGAGCTGACTTTAAGTTACCCATAAGCAGTGCAGTGTTGAGGACCCACCTGCCACCCTGGTATCTGGTTGTCAGCGATGGCAGTGATCCCATAGCATCCTTGGGGGCTTGCACTAGCGTTCACAGTCTGAGCTATTGCTGTGTCTTCAGTACTTTGGTTCTCTGTGGTAGCTAGAACAGATTTTTTTCACCCATGTTGCATTCATATCTTACCTGCACACATTCCCTTCATGGCTTCTCCATCTGGATGTGGCAGCACTTGGGATGAGTTATTGCGCTCAGATTAGCAGCTCTCTGATTTACCATGGGAAGCTGTTGGCTTCCAGCTCAGTGCTTTCCTGGAGTTTTAACAGCACCAGGTGGGAGTTCCTGACCTTCAGTTCTGTTTGGTGGCATTGTCCAAGCAGTCGGATTGCCTGTTCATGTAGTCTCACCTCTGGTTAGTGAGACAAAAATGACATTTCAGTAACACAGAGTTTTAGCAGAGTAACAGCAGTGTCAGGAAACTGCTGTTGCAGGGGAAGGAAGGAGCCGTGTCGGCGCAGTGCTGTGAGTCAGGGCTGGGAGCCATGCCTGCTGCCATGGAAGGGTGCTCCTTCTTTCACATCTCTGTGCCTCAGTTTTTCCCTCAAAGGAATCAAGTGGGAAATCACCCATCCCATAGCATATTTTTCAGGCAGTTCTTTATCACTAGGCTAAAAGGCACTAAGTGTCCAGGACCCTCCAGGGGAGCACACTAAATGGGGGTGTTTAATTTTTGGAACAGTATAGTGTTTTTGGAGTGTTCACTTGTTTCTCTCATGAGCTTTCTCCAGCATTTATCTAATGATGAATGAAGACTGGGAGGTGTAGCTGTCTACACTTGGTGTCAGCTCTCAGATCTCTCACTCTCCATAAAGCTAACCTACACAGTGCTTAAACTTTGCTCACATCTAGTGATTGCTGAGTTACATTTCTGACTTGGGGAGAATGTATGGGGGAAAAGGAAGTTCCCCATCCATAGCAGTAAAGCTCTTACTTTGTTACCAGTAGTCGTGTTTCAGCAATTCATTTTCTAAGAGGTAGAATCTCAGTTGCTGACTTCTGGAGCATCCAAGACCTCTGTAGCACATCCGAGGATGAATGCAGTGGCTGGGACATGACTCTGTCTCTTCTCTGCTCTCTTTGGCCTCTTTTTGGGTGCTCTGACCACCCACAGTCCCTGCAGCCCTTCACGTTCCTGCCTTCATGTTCCTTCAGTGGTGCCCCAGGCACATATCAGTGCCCAGGCATGGGAAAGAGCCCTAAGCGCTGCTAATGTAAAAATGGCTGGAGGTACTTTCACCTTGAGGAACTCATAGGCCAGCCTCCTGGAGGAGCCATTTATCCACATTGACATAAAACACCATTAAATGTAAACTGGCCTGTTACCAGCAGCCAGAGCTAGCCTGGCTGGCTGTGACTTAAGATTTACTAGCAGCATTAATGTGATTTATAATGGGAAGTTCACTTTTAGTGGGGTAACTGTTGATGTTTAATGGAAGTATTAAGGTCAGCATGGATGGAAGGTGACTAGAAAAGTGTGAGCAGAAGCACCAGCAGGAATGCTGGAGCAGGGACGTGGGGTTGGCCTGCGCTGGTGGCCGAAGGCACAACTGACAGCAAGCAAATGGGTAAACGCTGTGGGATGTGTGGCTTGCGTCAGGACCAGGACGTCTGTGATGTGATAAGGCCGCAGCACAGATGGCTCATCACTAGAAGACCTATTTGCTGATAACAGCAGCAAGGTCACACTGTGATGTGCCATTGCGCTTCCTGTGGCTCCAAGAGGAAAACTTAGATAAGGTGCCCAAAATGAGGGAAAAGAGGCAACAGGCAACGGCTTTCCAAGGGTTTATGGGGGTGTGAGTGAACAAGACACTGAGATAAAGATCAGCCCATAATAACTGTTGACTCTTAAAGTATGTGAAAAATGTGTCCGAGATGCCAGAGCTGACATGAGGACTTGCTAGCTGGTGTCCCTTGTCTTCTGTGTCACACACAGTGACCCAGAGCACTCCACACGGACACCTACCTTTTGGTGAGTGCACGAGTGGGAGTTTGTAGGTGTGTGAGTGTGCGTGACACATTGAGTTAAACATCACCTCCCCCTTCTTTAAGAATGTGTACTGAGTTTGTACCGTGGTACAACAGATTTCCTTCTTTAAGTCATTGTAAACTGCATCCTTCAGGACTCTGTTTGAGACCAGAGGCCAGACTGAGAATTCACAATACCATTTTTCTCCCTCAGTCTACTCCCAGAACTGTGAGGTCCATAGGAGAACACAAAGAAGCAGGACAAGCATGGTTACGTCACAGAGAGCACCTGGCTGAGAGGAGTGCTGAGTCTCCGGCTTCCCAGCTCTGCCCCTCGCTGCGTTTTCCTCCCGTGCGTGCGTGATGCAGGATGCGAAGCCTGGGAGGCAGCTCTGGCTGCAGCACCAGCTGCTTCGGCTCCTTCCCTCGATTCCGACCACGCTGTCACATCCAGCCGCCTTTTGTAGCTCTGCCTTGTAGAGATACTTGCAAGAAGCGTATTTCCTTTTGCCAGATGGCACACATGCTATTACAAAAACAAGCCCAAATATTTGTTGACTGTAGGTGTAAAGAGAAGCCTTTAGATGGAGTGGGAAGGGATGATAAGTAAGTCCTTGGCTGATGTGCTGGCTGTCTCCTAAGCTTGTGGGAGCAGTGGTGAGGGGAGGTAATGCAAGGGCACATAGTAGCTAAACCCCAGTCCCAGGGACAGTCCCCTCTCCTTCTGGCAGGAAGGATGGTGATCTCTGTCCTCTTCACTACTAGGGCTAAGGGAGAAGAAAAGTGAGAATGTGACTTGGTATCTCACTCTCAGTTTCCTGCAGGGGAAGGACCAAGCTCTGGCATGGGTGGGGAGATGTGGCTGTGGCCCAAGCGTGGTCTTGGTAGGGCACCCTGAGTGAGTCTGCTAGTCCCTTCCTCAGCCTGTGTGGGAGTAAATCCGTTTCTCTCAGGGACAAGAACCGGATTGACTCCTTAAATCCAACCTGACTTTTGAAATCGAGTTTGAAATAGCCAGAGACCGTTGTCCTCCCATGGTGCCCAGGAGATGCACCCAGATGGGCCAGGGAGCCCTCTGGGCATTGCTTCCCCACAGTCACCCGGAGCACCAGGGACCTTGGCACGGTCCTGAGTTGTCCCTGCATAGTGCAGTGACCCTGCTGCCACCAGCACGGAGCCCCCAGCTCCTCTCTGTGCTGCATAAATCCCCCCGGTGCAGGGGGATCCCTGGGCTGCCCAGTGCCTGGGGCTGCTCTTTGTAGCTTTAGCATCCAACTCACGGCCTCTCAAAACACCTTCAGCCCCTACTGTTGCTCCACCAAGCCCATATCAGTGAGCTCCCTGATGGTCCCCTGCCTTCTCCCATCCATGTGCCCCACTTCCATGGCTGTCAGTTGAGCTTAACGCTGCTGGAGCACGTCAGAGGATGGCCCCAGGCCCGTTGCTCATCTTGCCCCCGCAGCAGCAATGGCCGCAGCCCCTTTTTAGGCAGGGGGAAACAATGATCAAGGAGCGCGGCAGAAGGCAGCTCCTTCCTGCCGGCAGCACTGATGCCACCGGGATGCTATTGAGCAGACAAAGAGAGAAATTCAAGGCAGCCGTTTCGCTGCTGCAGCAACAGTGGCTGCAGAAGGGAAAATAAAATGAAAGGTTTGTCGGGATTTGCAGCCTGGGGAGTGCTATTATGAAGCTTCAGAGTGTATTACAAGCAGCTGAGAACAAGCCAGTACATTTTTGAAGGCAGCTGCCCTTCATCAGCCATTATTGTGGCGGCTCCGAGCAGTGGGTGGCTTTTTTCCCTACGGCAGCCAACCGGCACAAAGTTAGGCAGTGACAAAGTTTGGGGATTTGATGAGCAAAAGTGGCATTGATGGTCTGTATCCATAATCTGCCCTTACAGGTAGCTGCAGGAGGCGAGAAAAATTAATCTGCTTTGAGGATCAGCTGTAGGTTCTCATGCTCAGTTCCTGCGGGTGTTTGTGTGGGGCTGGCCATGGGTTGGACCGGGGGGAAATAGGGGCACAGCGGACCCTCGCTCAGTGCCAGGCTTGGGAGGAGGCAACATTACTAGCGATGGACAGCACAGCCAGGCTGAAATGGAGACCTGGAGGGGCAATATAGATGTGTGCAGGTACTCTCCTGCACCTATGTCCATCCTCTGCCCACCCAGAGGCTTTCACCAGTGCCACCCCAAATCAGATTTGCTTCAAAATTAAGAAAGCCCTAAAAATACCTGCTGTTTACTTCTGAAATCCAATGTGTGACGTTCTCTTATGAAAAGAACTGGCACCTCTCAAAATACTTGTGCCGATAGTGCCCCTGTGAGTCAGCCAGAGTTAGTGCACTTTGTCCCTGGGCTCACTCAGTAGCAGACTTCTTGTTTCCTTCTGTTGGGTAGTTAGGGGCCGAAACTTCTCCGAATAGGTGATGTTGCTAAGAATTTCGCAGTCTTGGGGGTGTGCAGCTGAAGCTGTCAGTGGGGCTTTTTGGCAGGGTGTGCCCATTGCAGCTCCACAGTGCTGTTACCAGCCCCAGCAGCGACCTTTGCACTGCTGGAGGAACCTGTGTCTCCGGTGTTGCACGTGCCGAAGCGTTTCCCAGGGCCAGAGCTACAGTCTGCTGCTGGCGTGGTGCTGAGAAAAGACACTCTTCCTGTTTGTAGATGAGATCCAGTTGCAAACAATGTCCTAACTTTATTTATTCTGTCTGGGGCCGTCCCTGAAATCCTCCCTTTCCTTTGGTGGCCCAGCACAGCCCATACAGTCAGTGCCATGTCATGCCTGCCGGGAAGAGGAGTTATTCTTTAGTCTTGATGTTTGTTCTCAGAATGGAATGAAACAGTTAAATTGCTTCTTTATCAATCAAAAGGGTCCTGTAATCCCTTTTTGTTGCTTAAGTAGATTTCCATGAATGCTGCGGAGGCCGTGAAGATGCAGGAGGTGGTGGCTGAACCATACAGATGGGCTCTGCCCGGCTCCTGTGTGGACCCGCAGTTAATTCATGGACTGGGATGTTTACATGACCAGCTGCTTTCTGTGATTAAAGGCAGCAAATTAAGTCATGCCAAAGGAGATTAGCATCTGTATTAAAGTCTCCTGATTTGATAGGGAAGATGCTAATACGGAGCACTGATGGATCCTGCACTCTGTCCCACCGATGGCTGGGACCCATGTTGTGCTGAGGAGCTGGTGTCTGTCTGCAGGATAGCCTGTGCCTGGTTGCAGGGTGTCAAGGCAGCCTGCTGTGACTTTGGGAAAGTAGTCGTGCAGGCATTTAAGTGCACATGGAGGGAGCGGGTGGTTTGTTTCGAGCTGGATGCTGGCAGGGTTTCTGCACAGTAGGCACGGAATAACAATAACCAAGTGTCATCATCGCTTTGGATCATCTGCCAGGCAGACTGGGTGCATAAGGGACCTGGGTGCTCCCTGGCTCTGGTGAGCATTCCATGATCAGGCACCAGAGGTCTGGCATTGCCCGCAGCAGGGTGGCATAAAGGCTGTGCTTTGCACGGCATGGTTTGTAGAGGAAACTACTGTGGGAAATCTCCTCACAGTCAGCGAGGAGCCCTGGGGCTGCTGCCATGGTGCCTTCAGGTAGCCTTGTCCCCGTGGGGCTGTGAGAGGAGCCAGACCCCTTCAGGACCACCAGGTGTGGTGGCATGGGCAGAGCTGCCACAGGCATGAGAAGGTGCAGGAGGAAGGGCAGGGACTTTGAAGGGAGGGAGAGCGAAATGTCAGTCCAGAGTGATGTCACACATCAGTGCCATCGTGGCACTGCTGCTTTGTTTCAGCCATTAACCCCCCTGCAGCTGCAAGGCAGTGGAGGATGTGAAATGTGGCCTGGGTTGCAAAACAATGGAAGGCTCTGATCTATGTTTGTGGGGCCCTGGGATTTTCTGTGGCTGGTAGTAACGGGAGATAGTTTTTTTTGGTATGATCTTCACAGGATGCTGCTCATCTCTGTGTGAAGGAAGATTTCTCCTTCTGAATGGACCAACTGTCTGCATGAGCCTTGTGCTGCATATGCTGCATTTCTGATGGGGACACTGAGCTTCAGAGCCTTGGCACCTTCCCTGCAAGGCTTTGGGGCTGCTTCTCCCATGCCAGAGCAGCCCTGTGCACTCAGTCTGGAGCTGCTCCAGGCACTTTCTACACTTGGTAGCCGTGAGACATGGCACTTTTTCATGTTGCTGCCCAGCTCTGCCACCTGCTTTCCACGTGGCTGTGGGCATGTTGCTGCCTCCAGCTTGTCCCTTAACAGTTCCTATTTACAGAGCAGCATTGGTACCTTTATTTATGTAAAACACCTGGATGGTTATGGGTGGTAGGGAAGGGCCCAAGTGTAATTCAAACCTGGGTAAGCAGCTTGCAAACAAAACCACTGCAAGATAAGTAGACGTGCTTGGGAATTTTATTGTGAGTTGTCTGGCAGTGCCTGCCTGTAATGTAATTTTCCTTGTTCTGTCTCGGCAATAAAAACTTCACCGTGTCTGATATGACTTCATTTAGCTTTAATGTTGTCTGAGGTATGTCATTAGAAAAGTGTGGTTTATTTAATCGGGTTTGAATCCTAAATGTCTGCTTGTTTTTTTGAAATGGTAGACAAAATTTAATAGAAGGCAAGGAGAAGATGTGAGGTTCAGAAGCGTTAAGGCTTGCTCTCCCACTCCACATTGGTCTGAAGCATCCTCAGTGCCTGGGCTGTGACTGTTAGGTGAAGTCAAATCAGCATGACGTTCTCCTCTGGGTTTTGAAACTCAGGCTTTTGCAGTCTTTCTGCAGATCAGGAATAGCTCTCTCAGAGCTGAGGTAGGAATAGGGTATCATTAAAAGAGAGACTATAATTGAGCAGAAAGAGATTGAAAAATGATGGCAGGACCAAGGTCTCATGTCTTTGCAGATCCCTGGAGGAATCCAGGAGAAATTGTTTATCACAATTTCTTTGTTCTTTTTTGAGATTTCCAACCCAAAACCTCTCTCCTGTCGTCCCCCGTTAGGCTCTTTTCTTCTTGGGTTCCAAAGCATTCCCACTGTTATTAAGAAATGTTCATATTTTAAGCCTTATTTTGCCTCTGCGGAGGTGTGTCATTATCAGGAGTTCCCAGTGTGCCCTGTTACAGAGAGTCCTATTAATTTTGTTCCTCCAAACACGTAGGCGTGGCGTATCAACGGCGGTGCTTCTCAGCATCTGCGCTGGACCACAGCCCACGCAACCAGATAGAGCCAGCAAGAACTCATTAGGTAACTTGGTCTTAGACACTGGCAGTGCCGTCGTGGCTTGATACAGAGCAGCAGATGTTCTCCAGTAACTGCAAGTTGAGGCCTCTGCTCTTCATTTTTTGGTGTCAGATTAAAAGGGATTATCAGCAGTATTTGTGGTGTTTGGATTTTCTTTCATCAGTGCTGTTGCTCTGCTGATCGTCTTTGGGTTCTGGGCTGGGCCAGTGCACGTGGAGAGTTTGATTTGGTTTGTTTTCTGCTTTGGATTTGAAGCTCTCACCAGGTCAAGTGTCATTCATAGCAGTAGAGAACTGGGGGATTTATCCCCTCTGCGTTCTGTATTCCTTCAAGGATGCTCTGGCACAAGAGACTGCAGAGTTCCTTTCTTTTTTAGTCTGTTAATGATCCAGCTGGACTGTGAATCTCCTTACAGACTTGGAGATTGAACCACAAGCCCTGCAGGCTCCAGTGAGAGGTTTCTGTTAGGATCTTGAACAGGATTGGGCTTCTGGTGGATTTGTGGATTGGGCATGCACGATTTGGGGCTGGCAGGATGGGGAGGGGGCTGGTGGTACATGGGAACAGTAAGCTCTGAGAAGTGCGTTGGTCCTATCACAAACACCAGCAAATACCCAGTGCTGATGTGCTTGTAATGGAGAGCAGGTGAGGGCTGGAAGGGAAACACGTTTGGTGGTGCTTCAGTACTACTGTCTGCACAGAGGCGGCAGAGGAATAGCGCTTGTCAAGGTTTCCCCACTGGGAGAAGGGCTGGGGACATGGGTACCTGTCACTTGCCTCCCATGAGGATGCAGAAGAGTCTCACCAGGAGATTTTCAGGACACTGCAGTCCCAGAGCTGTCTTGGCAGCAGAGATTTGGCTGCTCATTCCAGGGCTGAACTCATCAGAGATCTGTGCTACAGCTGTCTCAGATGCTCTGAACTGCCACAGTGGTTTCCAGAACAGCAAAAGCACCAGCTTACTGAGGAAGCATCGGGTGGGTCACATATGGCTCCACAGCCTCTGATTCCCTGGGACTTTTGCTTTTTAAAGATGTATCTTTTGGTCTCTGGGTCTCAGAAGTACAGTGGTCAAGGAACCCTGTGTAGAGGGAAGATAAGATGCTTCCTCCAAGCATACAGGAACTCCAATACATCAGGTATGTAACTTAGAGCCCCCCGCTCTTCATTAGGCTGGTAACCTCACTGCTGGGAAGCTATTTTGGCAGCACAGCTGTGGCTGTGGACGCAACAGAAAGTGGTGTGCAATGTAATTCTACCTAGGTGACCATCTCACACCACATCACAGACGTACAGTCGTTTTCTTTTTGAATTACAAATACCTCATTTAAGGGATGAGTTAAACAAGCTAACTTGCAGTCTTGTCTCTGCTGCTGTAAACCTGGAGCAACTCCAAAGCTGGTTGGGGCCAAAGAGAGAAGAGACTTGACTCAGCTTCTGAGGTTCAGCCTCAGCAGAAGTGAACTAGAGAGGATCAAGATAGTATTTCTCATGAGCTTTATTTTAAGTATAATGGCATCCTTTTTGGTGACTTCTGAGCTGTCTTTCAGGACCATTCATTTATATTATTGTGTGACACCTCAGCCACATGTCTGATGATGAAGACTGAACCATCTCTGAGCTGCCAAATGCTATGAAAACCTAGTAAGTGGAAAAGCCAGATGTCTGCCTAACACAGAGTGCGTTTGACAAAAGCAGACAGGGAGAGGAAATTGAGAGTGATTCATGCCCTAAAACACACCATATTGCTTTTTGCCTGTATGGACAACTTCTACTTCTTAGGATGTAACCAGATTAACCTTGTTATTATTGTCTGTCAGGGTGCTGAGTCAGTTGTGTTCCCATGGCTGTGACAAAGTCAGCTATAGGGAATGGGGATAGCATGGCTTTCTGCAGTGATGGAGGTCCTCAGAGTACCTGAGTTAGAGTGCTGGAGTGCAGTTGTCGTAATTCTTACCCGGTTTCCAAATGCGTCTAGTTCAGCAGTGAGGAATCTCCTCCAGCTGTGTCATTTCAGCTACTACCTTAATGCGACTTCGAGATTTCCCCCTCCCACCTGCCCTTCTTCCAATCTCCTATCTCTGCATTTCCCCTCCTCTGCATTTCTGCTCGACTGGTTTCCTGCTGGGTAAAACTCACATCCTCCTCTTTCTTCCCATTCCCTCCCTTTTCTCCCATTTTTGGCAGTTTTCCAGTCCAGCAACCTTGACCTTATCTCTGATTCCTTCCATTTCCTCCCCATCGGCTAACACTATTGGTGAACTCTGCCCATTTCCCTCTCCTCCATCCCCCAAAGGCTGGCCGTGCATCCTGCTGTTGTCATTTCTTCCCTTGCTGACTACAGTCCCCTCTTTTCTGGCCTCCTTTACATAGGCCTCCGTGCAGGAAAGCTGATAGGAGTTTGGCTGAAGCTTTTTTTTTATTGTGAACCATGCTGAAATCAGTGGGAATGAAGTACCTACACCACCCCCACCCCCCTTTATAAATGACTCTCTGTGTGTCTGGAAGGAGCCTTTCCTAAGGGTGCACCTGCACAATGCAAGGACTGAATGTAATGATAAATACTGAGCTGCTCTAGCAGTGTGGGTGTTTTTACATGTTGCATCCTACAGCTGCAAGGAGTGCGGATGTTGGGGAGATCCTTGCTTGCTCCACCACTTTTTTTATATGCATGTCTGCCCTTTTCTAGTAACAGTCCCACATGGTGGGGAGGTCTCTGTGGCTCAGGGTAGAGCAGGCCAGCAGCGTGGTCTGTTGGTGCGCTTGCCATTGCTCGCAGTCGCACTCAGCAGTTCGAGCATCTGTTTCAGTCAGCTAGGGCTTTTGGCTTCCAAGCTAAGGATCATGGATCATGCCTATTTTAGAAATAAAAAGTCATTTATTACTGAGAATCTGATAGCAAGTTGTGGGTGTGCCTCCTTTGCGGCATCCCTCAGTCGAATTCTCTATGTGTGCTCAGGATTCTCGATGTGTGTTGGTTGCCCTTGCCAAATTTCAGCCACTTGTCCGAGAAGAAAGGTGACCCTTTGAATGTTTTTATCTGTGATATGACATATCCAGCGCATGACTGTGCTTCCAAGGTTACTTTCATCTTGTCAGTGTGGTGATCAGTCAAGTATGATCAAGCTCTTTAGAAAGCATTTCTCTCTAATTATTTTGGTTTCATTTGTATTCTGTAATAATTTTGAGAGTGATTATGATCATGGAAATGCTTTGTAACTCATTAGTGATTTCAGTTCTGTGAGCAGAAGCTGCTGCTGCCTGTTATACAGGAGACCTTGTGATCTACTCTAATTTGGTCAGTAATCTCTATTTAAAATATTATCAGCAACCGGATCCAGCAGAAATTGTTGAAATTTTGTCAGATTACTCTCAACTCAGAAGAAAGACTGGATGTCAGCCAGGTGACAGGTGATAGGACAAGGGGGAATGGCATGAAGCTGGGCCAGGGCAGGTTTAGATGTTAGAAAAAAATTTTTTACTGAAAGAGTTGTCAGGGCCTGGAACAGGCTGCCCAGGGAGGTGGTTGAGTCACCTTCCCTGGATGTGTTCAAAAAAAGGGTAGATGAAGTACTTAGGGATATGGTTTAGTTTAGGATGTGAATGGTTGGACTTGATGATCTGAAAGGTCTTTTCCAACCTTGTGATTCTGTGATTCTGTTAGACCTTTCCTTGCTATTTCCTGTGTGGCTCCTAAAGAGGGCTGTGGGGCGAGATCCATATCAAATATGGTTCATGGCCACAAACTCATGAATATTCTGCTTTTAGTTATCATGGTCTTGGTCATTTATAGGAAGAAAAAGGCTTTCATGTTGAAACCAGAGAAATTATGCGTGTATTAGTGTCTTTGTCCTCTGTGGGAGGCTGTTTCTGGAAGGACTCTGTTGCATTTACCATCCCTGTGAGAAATTTGTCTGTTAAATCTCCTTGGAGAATTATGGTGGAGTTAATAAGTCTAATTTTCCTTTTTCTGAGATCCCTGTCTCTCAGAAGGAAGACTTTGTATCAGCAGCAGCTCAGCTCATGAAGGTCACTGTTAGGAGTAAATGGCTCTTGGTCATGAGATGGGTTAAACCCAGATCGGTGGCCTAGGCGTGAAAGGCTCCGTGTCTATAACACTATTCTTGCCTGTAATCTAATGGATTGGCCCATCTTTTCCTTTAACGTATGCACATGAACACTTTATTAGCAAAAAGGTGCCCGCAACTTAAAACATTTGGCAGAATGAGAGGTGGTGAAGTGCCCCCGCACTGGCCCTGCTCTCTGGCACGACTAGCTTGCTGGCCTTGGCGCAGAAGGCAGAGCGATGAGGTGAAGCATGAAACACGCTGTGTTTTTAAATGCGGAAAAGATGAGAACGGAGTGCTTCGAATGTTGCCTGTGAAAGCATTCCTGTGCCGTCCCAATTTGCTCTCAGAGGCCCTCAGAATAATCCTTCATTCTCTGTGTTCTCTAAAGGATGTGAAGACTAAATATGAGTGTGGTCAATGGCTTCATTGTTGATTTCTCCCACTGCTACAAAGCAATGCAAAAATATTAGGGACAGGCAGGGTGCATCTCACTGAATAAAGATATTGTGTCTCATCATCCATAGTCGGATGCCTGTAAAAAAAAAGGAAAGCCCTATGAAAAGTGCTTACAGGGCTGTTTGGACAGTAGAAATCTTTTGTAAAATGTCATTTCGGCATCTTTCCCAATGGGATCCTTCATGCAGGAGGACTGGCCAGCATTTTGGAAACAAACCCAGCCAACATTAGGCTTGGACATCTGCTTGTTTTAAGGTTGCCTTCACAATTTTCTCTGTAGCTGAAGATTGGTACTTGATGTCTCTGAGAAAATGTTGCCAGAAAAGCAATGAAGTTATGCCAACTGTTTCTTTCATGAATGCAGCTTCTTAGAAATGACTTCTTTATACTGGAAAATCATCTTATCCACATTCCCCCTTGACTAGAAGGATGAGAACTGTCTGATCTTGTCCTTGTACAAAGTTATCCTAAGTGAGCAAAAAATGCATCTTGAATTTAGCTTTATAGGGTGATCTCCTGCCTGAGTACATCTAGACTGGCTTAAATAGCATTAAATCAAGTGACTTGTGAGGAGGGGATAGTGGTGTCTTTTGTCTTTGCAGGTGGCTGAAAGGGGTTGAATTTGGGAGATGCTAGTGCTCAAATTTTCTGGATGTTTTCTTCCTCCTTGCTTAAATCACCCAGAGGGAATTAAAGCATATCTTCTCTTACTTCAACAGGGACCAGCTCGCATGACATCTGATCTTGTGTCTTCTCCTGCAGCAGGGTATGTCCCTGTGGGTCAGAAACCAGAGGCTGTGGTGCATGCTATGAAGGTAAGGATGCTGCAGACATGTACAGCATGGTGCAGTACAACAAGCACCGAAGTGGCAGGACTGGATGTTTGCTCTTCTCATGGAAACACAACAGCTAGAAATAGAAAATCAGTACTCAGGCAGGTAACTGGTAACCTGCACCTCTATCAAGATGAATACTCATCAAATAGTTCAAATACTTTTGGAGTTAAGCAGGATCACGCATGACTTACTTTTTGAGAGGGAAAACTCCAACAAAGGCTGCTGGTGCTGAAGGTGTTGGTTACCCTTTCTGCTGATCAGTCCTGCGTAAACTGGGTCTCTGTGGTGGCAGCTGTGACTGAAGTGCTGTTTTTAGAAAGGGATACAAACCCTGCAGTTCCTACTTATGTTTTGTTATTGAAAGTCCTTTGGCAGTCTTCAAAGGAGGCTTTATTTTATGTAAATACACAGCAAACCATGGTATCATACCCATGTAGATATGTGCATCAGCAATGAAGATTAAAGTCAGGACTGTCGGCAATAAAACCCATGGGATGCTGCTAGCTGAGCTAAAGGAGACAACTTGCACTGTGATTTCACAGCAGTTATCAAGTCCTGGTGACCATCCATTAGTAGGAAAAACATAATACCCCAGTGCAGCATGTTTAGCTAGTTAGGCAGGTTACTTCTGTGTATCTATGGGACACAGAAGCAGAAATCCTTTTCAAGGTGCCATAGGCACGTCTGGAAAGTCTGACTATATTGGGCTCTGGTTGGTATATACTGATTAATAGATTTGGATTTGTTCAAGCTGAATAATTCTGTACAGTTTTAAAAGCTTTCATCAAATCAAAGGAGGATTCCTGGATGGTTACTCTGGAGCTCAGATTGCCGTGGTCATAGCTGGAAAAAATGTCCAGCAGTGGCTTCAGCGCTAGCTTAAGACTGTCCTAACCCTGGAGACTAGTGCTTACAAAGCTCTTTGCTTCATACCTTCCCACATCTGATGGCTAAATAAGTGGTGCAGATGTTGCTCGTAGCTTTGATCTACGAATTCCCTAAATGTTCTAGTTTTTAGTGTTTCCAATTTACTTCCTTTGTGCCTCTCCAGGGTCTTGGCTCGAGGACAGATGTTGCAGGTGGTGGTGGTGAAACCAACTAGTGTCAGGAGAAGCAGTTGTACAGCTGGCAGGGATGATGGTTCCACCAGCCAGTTGCAAGACCCTGGGAGGATATTGAGTGTCACTATTTCTCAAGTAGTTCACCTTCTATGCATTTTTGGATCAAATCTGAATTTAAATTATAAAAGATACTTCAAGCTGAAAATCTTGATTTTTTTTTTTCAGCTTACTTGGGGCTTTATGCACACAGATTTTATAACTCTTGTTGGATCTTCAGAGAAGGGTGTCCAGTACCATCAAGGATTAAAAAATACTTGTAGTACAGTTTTTGCTGGCTCTCAAAGAAGCCCCAACCGCACAAGTGGCGATTCACTTGCCCACATATATTTGTCCTGTGTTTTCCAGACAAGTTTCTTGTTTGCTGGTTGTGAGTGGTTTTGTACTATCAGAAAGCTGTTGCACTCCATCCTGTACAACGCTGCATTGTGCTTGTGGGTGACATTTCTCCTATATACATTCACAAATGGATCTGTCAGAGTGATGCCCTGCAGAATGTTGCAGACTCATGTGCTAACTTTTGTTTTTCTGACACATGTAGTCATCCAATTTATCTTACATTTAATTGCCCAAGCCCTCTAGGAGTCAGGCTTTTGCTGTTGCCTTTTCCTTCCCAAACTGCGGGGTTCATGCCTTTATGCTCCTGCTCTTCACTGCATTTGGGGAAGTGGCAGTGAGGGACAATATTAAGCGAATATGGTGATGTTTTTAAGTCACCAGATCAAATAGTTATAAATTGATTATGCACACATTCTGGGGAGAATCTAGGTTCCTAGTTGCTTTAGGGATTATGGGACTGAATCTTTTAGTAAGGGCAAGAAACTTAAATGGTTTTAAGATGTGTTTTGATAAGCTTATGGAAATGATTGGAATGTTAATGAGGAAGATTCTTAGAAACTGGAAATGAAGTTTGGAGGTCTGGAGCAATGATGCATATAAAGGAGTTGGATTACTGGTTGTTTGTACATATTATTATTACTCCTCTATTTTAGAGCTTTGTTGATCACTAGGAAGGGCTGGAACAAATTCTCCTCTGCAATTTCATAATTTGGCCAATGAGGTACGTTTGTCTCTTCAAGACCCTGGAAAGTGCCACAGTAGGAGCCAGGAAGGTGGGGGGCACATAGCAGTCACATCTCATGGGGCATAAATGATGTCACATGATGTGTCCTGCTCACACTCGGGGTTAAAAATATTCTCAGATTTGTTGCAAGGAGGAAATTCTCCTGTAGGTCAGTGTGGCAGGGAGGCATGAGAAAGCATTTATAATGTTTCCCTTCTGTGGCCCATTTCCAAGGATCAGATGGAAAATAAAAAGACTGAGGAAACTGGTCATGATCTCAATCTCTCCTCCTCCCTTCTTGCGGCACAGTGAAATTGTGGTTGCTGGTCTCCAGTCATGGATCATAGGCTGGATAGAAGGTAACGTGTTTTGGCCACGGCATGCTGTAGCATATGGACTAGGTCTTATCTGCACCCTGCAGGAGTGGGCAGCTTTTCCAGTGCCAGCCCCTGCATGTGGGAAACTGGATGCAGCTACCAACCTAGATCCTCCCCGCCTGTGATGCTGCTCATGACCTTCCGTTGAGGAGGAGAGAATAGCCTGTGAACAAGACTTTGTGCTTTGGCTATACCACATCAGATATTAGAAAAAGCTCTTCTTGGTTGTTTGAAGAAGTTGTTATGGCCATAGCAGTCTTGCTCCTTGCCCAGAGAAGGGTCAGGGGCAGTTGGAAGTTGGCTTCCCTTGTCTTGTGGGCTGCTTGAATGAAAGTGTGCCCAGAAGTGGTGTGGCTGCAAGGATGCATCTCTGCCCAAGCAAAGGTTTCTGAGGGTCTGTGTACTCTGCATGGATCTGTGGGGCTTCGGGATTGCCTCCCTCTGCACCCATCTGTGTGACATCTCCATAGTTATTTCCTTGGCATTTCCCAGCAGCTGAACACTGGCTGTGTGGCGTTGCCTGCCATTTATTTTAGTTTGTTCTTCCTTGAGCACATTTAAGAATTTTTCTTGATTTTTGCTTCTGAAATAGTTTTTATTTATTTGCGCCTACTAAATAAGGAGCAAGATGACAGGTTGGCACTCCTAACAGCTGTTTTTGCTAACGAGAATAAAAGGTACATATGCTACAGCTCAGCATCTTGCTGAACATCAAAGCACTTTTCTTAGCAATTGAGCAAACCTGCTAAAGACGTGGGGAGGTGCAGAGGAGACAACTGTACGAGAATGGCATTTAGCCTGTAGCCCAGATGCACCTGCAGTAGTGGCCTGGACCTCTCCCATGTGTGCAGAGCAGTCGAGCAGGGGATCAATCACTCCCACTGATTTTGGGTTGGCCATGCCAAAACTAGGGAAAAGTCCTAGCAGGGTATACAGACTGTTACCTTGCTAAAGCAGGATGCTGGGTTCCCCAGTGCTTCTTCCAGTGGACTTATAAAATCATTACAGTCAGTGAGGCTTGTACCCTTCAGAAAGCATTCCTCAGTCTCAGGGTGCTTCCCAGTACAGAAATGCTTACCTCAACTTTCAGCTCCCCTTCCAAAGCTTTACTGCAGTTGTCCTGACTCTTCAGTAGGATTCTTTTGATTGTTATTTAACTATCCACTGCGTGACCATGTAGAGCCAGTACAGCAAGCCAGCAGGGAGTTGGATGTGGTGGACTGGGTGGCTTTAAGGTGACACTGCCTTGAACACAGATGTCAGTGCAGTCACAAAGGAGAACTAAATATACCTGCTGTGTTCCTCACGGTTTACCTGTCAAAAGGGAGAAAAACAAGTGAGCCAGTGTGCATATCGAGAGTGAGGTGCAGGTGGTCTTCGGGAGATGGCATCCCCAGGCAGAAGAATGGTGTTACCAGCTCTGTCTAGCCCCTTCCCCTGCATGGGGAATTGCTCCCCAACCAAGCAGAGCAGGCTGCCCTCTCCAGCTGGTGTTTTACCCAGGGAGATCACGTAAGGCAAAGGGCCAAGTGCTGTCAGTGCAGCTTGATGAAGAGCAAAAAGGAGGGGATGGTGTGAGCTGCTTTGAGCCTGGGGTACACTTGTCTGTTTTCTGTAGGCTCCTGGATATGGCAAATCTCACAGGAGAACATACCCCAGCTACTTAGATCCACCCTGAATCCACAGTCCTTGAACTTCAGCTAAGCCATAGACAATTTACGTGAAGGCACGTCCATAGTCCCCAGCAGTGTAATCAGAGGAACATTACCTGGTCCTTCAAAATAGCTGAGGCGGCACCTGTCAGGATCTGAGAATGGCTGGGGCTGGGTCAGCACTAAGAGGCCTTCCTGTCTTTCTTCAGGACGTGATTTCACTCTTCAGAGTGGATTTTTTTCTGGCATGCCTTTCCAGGAAAGGCCGTTGGGTTTTATCCTCCTGAATCTCTTTATCCCATGCCCAAGACAGCAACACATTTTTGCCTACCCAGATGTGGGGAGGGCCTGGGGAGCAGAATGGTTTCCAGGGTAAATGGCCGTTCAGAAGTGAAATACAACCAGAACTTCCATCTGATCATCTCTGCCTGGTTTGCTCCATTAAAAGACATGTCCACTGAAAGAAATTGGCTGCACCACCCTCACACACCTCCTGGGCTGGGGAGCACAGTTTTATTTCAAGTGCATGTTGTAGGAAAACAGTTTATTGTTGTCCGCTGAGACTCTTGTGCCTGCAAGATTGATGGCTGGTGGAAGCAGAGGCTGGAGCTGATGTGATCTTTAACTAATGTTGTCCTTGCCCTGTGGACACCGCCAGTGCTTAGCTGCCAGCCAGGACCCGTGGTGCTCCGCACCGGGATGCGACCCTGCAGACTGCTGCCTTTGTGCTGGAGGCACGCTGGCTGCAGGCAGGCGAGTTTGATGTGCGAGTCCAGCTGGATCAATAATTAATTCCCCTCTCTTTAGCAAAAAATAGATGCTCTCTTTGTCAGCATGTACATGCTTTTTGCATCCCTCTTACCCGCCCTTTCCTCTTCGAAAGGATGTAGATAGTTATTTGTGCAAAGATTGGTCCCAGCTATGTTGGTTAAACTAGCTGGTGCGTTTTAGAAGTAGGTTAAGGGCCCTAGGAGAATGACCTATTTTTGTTCGTAACACAGTTCGAGTACAGCAGGATTGCTGTGCTGAGGCAGAGTGGGGATAATCTCTACCCTGGCATCCTGTTTCATGGAGTGGATGGTGCTGTATACCTCCACAAAGGATGTCAGTGCTGGAGCTGTACCCTGTCTCTGCAAGGAAACCTGGTTCTTCCCAGGTCTATGAGTACCCACTGGAGATGCTCTCTGAGCCACAGAGCAGAGCCTCAGATTCTTCCCCCTACTCAATTCAGGCTGTTCCTATGCCTCTGCGGCCATGTCTCCTGTCTTTGCAGTCTCTTGTGCACTGGCATTGTAGGCCTCCAAGGGGTTCCCTTGAGAAACTAAATGGGTTAAAAACAATTTTCAGCCAAAAGGCGAGTGAAATTGGCCATGTCTGTGTAAGATCTGAAAGTTTATGGCTGATTGGAGACCGCACACTTAAGCTGCGCAGTGGGTAATATTCTGCTTTTCAGTGATACAAACCTCTGCTGCTTTGCCTGATGGCTAAGACTTGGATAGACCTAAAAGCTTCTGGCCTAGGCTGACCACAGTTGCCCCATGACTTGGACAAGTAGAAGGGAGCAGAGAAGCTGTGCTCCTGTGAAAGGGGATGGAGGGAGCAGGACTTGCTGGCAGATTGCTCTAGAGAAACTGTCTGGAAGGTGGGGCCACCAGCAGCTTTCCTGCAAGACATGTTTGTGGGCACAGGCAACTCACTGCCAATGACCAGGTGGTCCCCCCAGGAATGTGGTGGCAGCCACCCCATGCAGGTGGTGGGGCAGAGGCATGACTTCACATGGGAAGGGAAGGCATTGGGGTGCCCAACTTGATGTCATGCTCATCTTTGCAGTGTTCTGACTGAAGGCTTTGTGAACTTTGCCAATTTAAATCCTGGTTAATGAGCTTGTTAGGAACACTTAATTATTTGAGGAGCATAATGCTTTCTTAATACTGTTTTTTGTAGGTCCTTGAGGTCCATGAAAATTTGGACAGGCAAATGCAAGACAACTATGAAGAAGACCTGAGTGAAAAGGAGAAGGCAATTGTTCGTGAAATGTGCAATGTAATAACCCTTCCAGCAACTCTAGTGGTTTCTTTTGTGGTCTTTTGTTAGAAGTATGGAGGAGGAGGGTCTGCTGCATACAAGCCCTGTTTGATGTGAGATCCACAGGCACAAGGAAAGAGTTGAGGGAGGATTTGCTGACCACTGCTTTGGGTATCAGTAGCCCGAGTGCTTTTGCTCAGCAGATACCTCCCACTCTGCTGCCTTCAAGGGTGCAGAGTAGCTAGTCTAGCTGATCAAGAGCTGTGCAGAGGGCTCTCCCTGGCATGTCTCTCTCAGAGAGAGAATTTTCCTGCCTGAAGCCACTGAACAGCATCATGGCGTATGGGGTGCTTTTAGCACTGCCAACATGTTGGGCAACCACACTGTCAACTGAGCTTGCCGCATCCCGTACGGTGAGCGTTTGTACCAGAGCTGTGGTCTGCTGCATCTGCTGCTGTGGCACTGCCTCCTGCTTCGAAGCACCTTGGCCATGCTTTGGTTTTGAAGAGCCTGGGATTTCTGCTAGAACATGACATGGCTCATGCTGCATGTCACATGAACTCGGTGTTCACCTGCTGTTGGACAGTACCAGCAGTGCCCACAGCAGGGAGCAGGATGCGTATAGAACTGAGATCAGCCCAAGTGGCATCCTTCAGTGCCTCCTGGCAGCAAAGAGGAGCCTAACCCTCTGTTAAAATGCTGAGAAACGCCTCAACCCTAAAAAAAAAGGGTGTAAAGCACACAAGTGCATCATGCAGAGCTAAACGGCTGCCAGCATCCTTGGCAAGGGCTGAGGCACTTCACTGCGGTTGCTGGATCCCAATTAGCAAAGCCAAGACCAGAGTAAATGAGGGTCTGCTTTTTAGGACGTTTTGTCTGCTTAATGCCATGTTCCCTTGCAGCTATGCAGGGGAAAGGGAAAATGCCATAACTCCAGCCTCCCAAATGGACTCATTTCTGTTTACTTACCGTCAGCTGTTTTTTCTTTAAATATTAATTTTCTGTAGACTCAAGGCAGCTGTGAAGTGCTTGGCAGTTTCTTATTTTTTAAAAAATAGTCTCTTTTACCCCAGCGGCCCTAGAGTGATAAAATGTATGTTTTTAGAAAGATAAAGATATAGAGATATATATGTATGTAATTCTACTCATTATCTTTTTCATTATCTTTCCGTTCAGAGTAACATCATTTCTGTAAGCATGGCAGAGCTGACCTACTATTGAACTTTACTTCTGAACCTAGTGTATTTGTTTTATACTATTACCCCAGGCAAAAATGGTTCTAATTTCGAGAGAGACTAATTAGAAAAATGCATCCATCGGTTTTTTTCCCCTTGCAACCTGGTGCACAGATGCCATCCAGAGGCTCTGCTGAGAATTACAGCCCAGCTGTATTTCAGACTGGTATTAGGAAAATACTGCAACTCATCAGAGGCTTTGGGTTTTTTTTTAATTCCTGTCTTTCTCTCCCCCTCTCCTTTATTTTTTTTCATACAGGTTGTCTGGAGAAAGCTGGGTGATGCTGCGAGCTCCAAACCCTCCATCAGGCAACATCTTTCGGGAAACCAGTTCAAGGGTCCCTTGTAGGAACACTGCCCCAGAGGCTGGAAGTGGTTGATTCTGTGAAGACTAAAGAGGCAGAGTTCAGCGTTTCTGGCTGCCTGTTGTTGGGAGTTGGGGTTGAGGTTTTTTCAGGGTTTCCTTTTTTTTTTCTGAGGGGGGAGGGAAGGGGTTTTTTGTAATGATAGTGTAAATATGGCAGCTAAAGGCCTGATTTCCAGGCTGTGGTGCTCTGGAACTACTGTTCAATGGGTAACCACCCAATAATGCCAGACTTGCATCATTTGTATTGTAGTTCAAACCTGCTTTGTTGTAATGGTCTGTTTGTAGAATTAACTAACTTGAAAGAATTTCTAAGAGGAACAAGAAGAACCCTTAACCTGCAGAGAAGTCACAGCTTCTATCACTCCGGTCCACCCACTTGTCAGTGATTCATAACTGTGTCAGTGGCTCCAGCCAGCACCTTCCAAGGAAAGAGCAATTTGAATTCGTTGGCTCACTGCCTGCCAAGCTCCTGAGCTGCTAACACTGTTTTCGGAGGTCCTTATTTTGAGGAATGACATGCAACTGTTTTTCACAAGGGGCTGTGCACAACATCGCGAGCTGAAGGCCCTGGTACTGCTCTGCAGGGTGGTTCTCCTCACACCTGCGTACAGAAGGGCTCAGGACTCCCTGTCAGCTCTTAACGAAACGTTTTTCATGAACAAATGACACCAGATTCCTGCAGTCACAATGTGAATGAACTGAAGTCACTTCGCCACACACCAGTATTCCCTACAGTTTTGGCAACACTTTTCCTGTAAAGCTTTTAGTACCACATAGTTCAGCAGAAACTGCCGTCCTAACAGTGCTTAGGGCTTTCGCAGGATCGCTGAGAGCAGCTCATCTTTCACATGTGGAAGATTTGGGTGTTTTTATTTAATGTTCTTGCTGGATCCCTCACCTATACTGGTTCCTGTGTAAGGTAACCAAACAACCACCGTGCAGAGCTGAATAAAAACTCCATAAATGTGGGCTGTCGGGTGAGACTACTTCCTGCCATTCAAGCTTTATTTTTGTTAATGAACCAAAACAAGTGGGTTTTTCCCTTCTTCTAGTGGTTGTATATAAAACGATGGGACTTATATTTTGCTATTGTGGAATAGCTGCTTGTATAGTTGTAAGATTCTGACCCCCCCCTCTTCTTTTCCAAGTTGTCGCAGCAGCTGTCCCTGTATTTTACTAGATAGTCTTTCCCAATAGGCCAAGGAAGCAGGGCTTGGTGATTAAGATAATTGGTGTGAAATAATTTTAAAGGCATGTGAAACGATCAAAGCCTCCTCTTCAAAAGTTGTGTCAATTTTAGTGATTAGTTTGAAGATTTAATGACCTCAAACACCATCACTCTCTTTTGATCCTTAAGAATCAATCACAGCTACACGCCACTGAATTAGCTGCACGGGTTCTTCTGCTGAATCTGTTCTATCAGTCAGCTGAGTTCTTGATCTGTGCTGTTGTATTAACATGGAGCACTGATACAATACCAAGGAGCCCATGCTGTAACTTATTAAAAGTAATTGGTACTGTGATACACAATGATCTAACTGCTTGGGAGAAGAATTTTGAGTGTCATAGCCCAGGCCTGTAACCAGTTAAAAACCAGAAGGATTACAACCAAAACACATAGTAGCCAGTAAGAGTAAGCTCCAGTTCATTATTCATTGAAGAAACAAAAAGGTAACAACAGCTAAAATGAGGTTATTTGAAAAAAAAAAAACCCACCACAAAAACCCTACAAGACCCACCCTTTAAACACACACTCACACACATACTCTCACACTCTCACCAGTTGTTTTTCTTCCTGCTGCTCTGTTGGTGAGCACTGAGCTAGCTCACTCCAGGGATATTTACTTCCAGTGTGTCTGGGAAAATCCATTCCAGGTCTGACTGTGTCCTTTAAAATAATGGCATCTTTAGAGGATTCCAGATTTCCACGTCTTTGCTTTTTGTTTTGACCTCCAGTTGCTGGCCACCATCAATTACATGGCTCCCTCATGTACAAGGTATGAGATTTCCATACCAGGAAAGGTGATGTAAAGCAGAGGCGTCATTCTTTCTTATCATCTAATGTCAAACAGAGGGTTACTTTAATCTGCTTGAAAGCCCATTTTAATTTTGGTGGCATCTAATCACTGGATTAAGCGGAGAATTTAAGCATATTTGGATTCACATCAGAGAATTTTAACTGAAGCAGTGCAGATGTTGCCAGCACTTGTAGAGAGTTAATTGTATTGATGACGTGCTTGCTATTTAGGGAGTGTATTAGACTAGCTGGTCCTCTCAACAAGAGCTGTACTAATCAGATTACTAGTCTCACCAGCTCCATAATTCCTATTGAAGTATTCCCTGCTATCAAACATCTCTCAAAATCCAGTGACTTCAAGCAAAGCTTGTTTTGTTCTGCCTGCAGACCTCAGCTACCAGGGAAAGAGTGGTGCAATTGAGGTCCCTTTAGTGCAGCAAATCCTGAAGAGCCAGCATACAGGGTTAGCCAGCCCCTCAGCTGAACAGTTGATACTCATAGGGGCTGCCCTGCTGCTTTAAAATTCTATTTGGCAGCATAAATCTTCAATGTAAGATGCTCATCCTTAATTTCCAGAAGAACATGAGAGTGCTGTACATTGGGGTGTTACACTGGGGGGGGGGGGGGTAGGCTTGCTATTCTTCATGCATAGCTCCTTTTGAGCTATGAAGTGTCTTCCTGGGATAAAATGATGCTCAATGACTTTACAGGATGACTTGGGTGCTGGATTTTCAGGTGTTTTATGTGTGTATTTAAATTCACTTGCCTACATGCTAGGTCTTCAGTGAGAACTACCTGAGGGGCTTTGTACCTAAGTCAGAGGGGGGGCACCCAATGAAATAGCAGCCATTACACTGATACATTTGGGGCAACAGTCCAAGTTCTTTTCCTGAAGATAGAAGCCCTGGGTTCTGCAATCCTCTGGCAAAGGAAGCACCCACTGTTTACAACTGGACTTCGCTTGCTTAAGGGAAGTAAAAAAAAAAAATCACACCCTTGACTTCTGTTGAGGCGACTGAAGTGAATGGCGTTTCCATAAAAGTTTCTGAAATGCTGCAGTGTAACCAGCTTCAGTCGGCTCTTTGCACCTTGTAAGACTGCTGAGCACAACCTTGTTTGCAAATGGCACATTTTTATCCAAATATTAGATATTAAAAGAAATCAGTGTTAAAGTGACCTTTTATCTTTTTAGGAACCGTGGGGGAAGAGTACTACTGATCTTTTTCAAAGTGCATGACTGTAAAGTGATAAAATTGTATATTTTTCATAATGTGGGGAAAGTCTATTTGTGCTGCTTTAGAAATCAGTTTAAAGTTTGATTTCTGTTAAACCTGTGATCTTATAGCCCTGCTATATTTTCTGTATATGATATACAAAGAACTGGAAAGTTAGCACCTGCTGTTGTGTATATAGCAAATTCTTTAGACCTTAGCACGCGTTTTTACCTATTATTGAACCACTCTGGCTTTTTTGGGGAGGGAAAGTAATAGTACAGATTTTTTTGATAATGTGTGTAAAACATTCATTTGAAATATTTTAGTAAAAATGAAGTAAGAGATTGATTGTGATAGTGTATACTTCTAGTTGAATAAAATAAAATACATTCTTTTTAAAATAAACTGATGAATAAGATTTGGGAGACCACTGCTGAAATATCTCACAGCAAGAACCCTGGTCATGAAGTCTGAGCTAATACGAAAACCCTGGAAATCGGCTAAATTCAGAACCAATTTTTATTTGCGTAGCTGAGAACAAAGTTGTCCCATTTATAACCAGGATGTTCATCACAGTAGGTTGTTACATTCAGACTTCCACACTTAGAAAATATATATATTATGTACAGGAATTTGCAAATAGGTGTAAACATACAATACTTTAAGATACCAGTACATTCCAAAACAAAAATATCAGCAAGGCAAACACCTCAAAATTATTCCAGTCAGCTAGCATTCAGATTCTCTCTTAAATAAAGTAGCTTTTATGCTTGACATCGTGTTGTTTTAATTATTACTAAAAATGAAGTTTCTCACTATAGATCAAACGTCATGGTATCTGGCTATTTTGATACTCAAAAATAGGCACTGGTTTCTAGAAGGAAATTTTCTTATTACTGATATAATTGAGCCAATATGGCTGGTTTTGCTAGTACAAAGTATTCCAGTGCTGGAGTAACTCCAGACAATTTAAACTTAAGTCAAATGTATAAAGTTAGAATAGATACTGCAAAGCTGATTAAAATCTAGAAGCCTATATAACTCACCATAAACAATACTGCAAACAGATCAGCTAAATTTTCATTTCACCGCCTCATTTCTTCATCTAAATTATACAAATTACCCTCCTCTGCATCTTTACAAAGTAGTTTTTGGCTAGCTACTCCTGCCTAATCAACATAAAGAGATACCGTGCAAATTACCTCATGCTATCTCATCCACGTAGCACGTCCAAGTCCCGCTACAGGTGGCATACCAGGTGGTGGAATTGGAGGTGGTACAGGTGGCTGTCCACCTGGGGGAACAGTAGGCGGGGGATAACTAGCTGGTGGCATTCCCAGCCCTGGAGGTGGATGAGGTGGTACTGCATGAGTTGGAGGCAGTCTTGGAGGAGGGAAATTGGGGTTGTATGTAGGTGGAGGAGGATATCCAGGAGTAGGAGGTGGAATATTGGGTGGGGGGAATGAAGTAGGGGGTGGAGGTGGAACTGGTGGTGGAGGGTTGGGAGGATAGACATGAGGATGATACGGCAGATGAGTTGGTGGTCCGTAGGCTGGTGGTAACGCTCCATAAGTTGGTCCTTCTGTTTTCATCATTGACTGAAGACTTTGATAACCCTCCCCTGACATGTATGAATTTGTAGTAGACATCCCTGTAATGTAACTGGTGGGGGGCGGGGGTGGGGGACGATGCGGCAGAGGTGGAGGTTGGTGGACTGGGGCAGGATGAGCAGGGGGAGGAATCTGGACCTTTGGCATATCTACTGAGTCCACAGTAGTAGATTGCTCTGCTTCTCCGATTGAAACTGTGGTTGCCAAAGGAGGCTTGCGCTCTGGAAAAAGAGAGTTTTGTTGATTTTTTTGAAGGATAGTGGCAATAATAGCTTCTGAATACTTTGTATTTTTCTTCCAGTTAACATATCAAGAGAGGACTCGATACTCTAGATCTTTGAATACCATGTGGTATCCAGTCAGACCTTCTTCCATCACTAGAAAGTAACTAGGCTGCATAACAAACCTCCCAAGTTCAACTTTTCCCATTCTAAACGTTTAATACATCTTCAGTTCTTACTACTATTTTCTTAAAATTTAAATACAGTTCTACAGTCAGCAGGAATTAGCAGACTGAATGGACTGAATCAAAACTAGCAGATTTTAAAAGCCATGGGACCCAAGATACCGAACATCTTTTGATCAGTGTTTCAATCTTCTTTAGTCTAGGCCTCCCTTCTAACCTCTTTTATACTCCTGAGGGCGGCCTGGGATTACCCTCTGCAATTCAACTTGTCTCACATGTTAGGAAACCCCGAAGTCTCTCTATTAATCCTGTTTACCAAACAAATGAAAAAAGAAAATCAGAGGCTAAGTAGGAAAGGGCAATAGATTGGATTTCATGTCCCAAGCAATCAGCTTTGTTCCACTGAGCAGTTTCAGGGAACTCGATACCTGACACTTTGGGGAAGTTCATAAAAAGGTTTTATGAATTTTACAGAATTACACTTGGCCAACTCTAGGAATGGACATGCTTTAAATTGGCTTCTCTTTAAATAAGGATCTTAATTATTTTTTATTTATTTTAAGTAAGGAATACCACAGTGAGAGGACTGACTTAACGGCAAAATCTTTTATGGTCACACAGTCAATATTAAAATGCCCAACAAAAAAGAACTGGGGGCATCCTGACAACCATCTTGCTTATGTATGTAAACATCTAAAACACTCTTCCGTAAGAAAAGTTATTTAGAAGCAGATATAGGGCAGTCATTTCCAGTGGCATGCAACAACTCAACTGACAATGCTCAACAGGATTTGAGGTTAAGCCACCTTCCAGTATTTCTTTTCATTTGGTCAATAAACATTCTTAGTTTTCATCTGATTTTTCCTCCAAGCCCGAAAAGACTTGGTCTCTGAAGACAGTTCTTAAAACATTTCAGCACTCATAAAATGATTTATTTGCATAAACAAATTCTAAGTAGAAAATTTTTGATAACAAGGGAAAAATTCATTACCTGTCTAAGCAGTCATAATTTTAACAGCAAAATTGTCCCAAGGACAGCTACAAAATTAGATCATGCAAGGTGGGTATGCTGGCTGTGGTACCTACAAGTTCAATGACTTCTAGCTCCCGAATTACAGGAGACAATTTCCCCATTTGCTCATTTTCAGAATCATTCTGGATGCAAGATGTGCATTCAAGATATAACAACCGAAGGAATAACAAACATGATATTTAGGAAAAGCCCTTAATTAGATTTTAACTAATGGGAAAAAATGGTCCTACTATATTTCAGAGCACTGTTTTTTTCTCTTGTAATTCCCTGCTAGACGCTGTCATCTTACAGTTACATTACAGAGTGTGCTCTATAAAATATTTATGTCATATTTATGGGTCACTGGAAGGACAGCTAACGCATTAAGGCCCTGGAAGCACATTTTTACAACAGGACAGTTTATTTTGCAAACAAAAGGTATGTGCACAGTGTTAAAGTTCTCTGGTAGATTAAAGTCCTCTTTTGGGACACAGACAAGAAAGTAATCCCCTTGTTCAGAAATTACACACCTGCAGAATTTCTAAAGATGTAACATAGAAGATTTCTATAGGTTGGAAGCTACTCTAGTAACATAATATAGCATCTGCTATGACTTTGAGAACATGACATTTACTTTTAGCTTTCTAGGCCTTTAACAGTCATACTTCTGTTTTGCCTTGTCCATCTACTAGTCTTGTTTCCATCATAACTTTTCTGCTTCTGCCTGGAAAAGCCTGTGCTACCAAGATGAAATTCCCCTTGGAGCTTGTCTGCGCACTGCTTTTACTTGCCCACCTCATTAATTAAGGCAACAACCCCTCCCCCTTCCCACACCATCTGAATGAAAAGTGGAGCAATTAACTGCAAGAGTAAATCTGTGTTAGGAAACAGCAGCTTACCTGGAGGCGGATGTGCAGGAGGTATAGGTGGGTGTGAAGTTTCGATTTTCGGGATTTTCGATGGTGGTGGTGGTTGTTCTAAAAAACATGTCAAAGTTCCTAATTGGCTACTGTTCTGCAATATTTTCCAAAGTCCACCTCTAGCCTCACACTAATGATGATCACATCATATAACACTATGTGAAAGTACAATGGAAATCCCATATAATCTATACGTTTAATAAAGAACACAAAAATCAAGACCTTTGTATAAAGTGGCATCAAGTATCACACACATCTTCCAAGAACCTAGGCCTACAAATTCAAGCTATGCACTTTATACCTGGAGACAAACTGTCCCAATAACACTATGAATGTGCAGAGGAGCACACATACACTTTCTAGCACAAACCTGCAACTTATAAATAGTTAAAACAAATCCCAGGAGATGAATGCTGCTCCCTCTGCAAGGAGAACATGTGTCTAGGAACCAAACCAAATTGCAATTGCACAGGATAAAGGAGGGAGAATAGACAGCTCTGTGGAATCTATCTGCAGAGCCGGAGAGGGAGAAGTACCAGACTTACTTTGGATAAGGTTACAGAATCACACCCTGGCTATCATAAAATACATTGTTCCAAATTAGCAAAATGAAGAAACAAAACAGAAGAAAACCCCACCAACCCCAAACCAACAAAAAGAATTCTCTGTGTCTTTTACTGGCAGCCATCCCAACTACTGGTTGCAAATCTCACTGGTTACCAACAGAGTTGTTACTAGTGCAGCTACTGAATGACAAGGTACCTTCAGTCACTTCCAAGATGCCACAGCTTGCTGAACAACTACTCCAAACACCACAAGGAGTTATATGTTGAGAGTTGTGTAGTTTAACAAGACTTCTACTGAATAGACTGTATTAAGTGACTCTTGGGGGCAGAGTTACACTCTGGTTTTTCAAGTTTCACAGTTAGGAACATTTTAAAAATAATTATAGTAAATATTTAAAGATGCATTATTAGGATCAGAGTATTTAGAACTGCAAAGCCTGTAAGCAAACAAACTAAGCAGGCATCTGCAAATGACTTCTGGTTAAAACAATAACAAGAAAGTGGTAAGAATTGAGTAGTAACATTTACCTGATGATGTCTTTGTTTCTTCTTTTGGTGATACAGCCTGTAAAAGGAGGAGAAAAATAAGACCACTACAAAAGACAAAGTATTTTAAAATAGGAACAAGCAAGCAAAACGGGAAGCATCTGATGGTCTGCTGAAGAGCTTTTGTACCTTTCTGACTAAAGCAAAACCAGTTTCTTCCTCCCTTCACTAAGAGGAGGCAGGACAAACTCTTTACTTGTTCCTATACTTCTATTAGGAGGTTAATAACGTCCAGTCCATTTAGGCAGATGCAACACAAACACTGTAAGTCAAATCACATTGGGAAAGCCCAGCTTAACCGGCAGAATGAAAAGACTGAAAAAATAGCAGCTATCTTAGATGCATTTCCTGCTGTTCTCACTGTTGAATATTCCATCTCGTTTAATTTATTTATCATCCACTCCACACACGTCATGGTCTGGTACACTGCTCACTAAGCTGAAAGCAAGAGACTTGGCCTCTGTTCCTGATTCTGCTTTGACCTGTCATTCAACCTTTGCCAAAATCACTTCAGGCCCTTATGCTTTATTTACCAGGACAGAAGGCCAGTGAAAGTGTTGCTCAGTGTAAAACATTTCTGAAGCCTTCAGATGGAAAGTGTTGTATACAAGCCAAACGTTATGCCAGGAAAAAAAAAATCATGCATGCTGAGCAGAACCCACAAAATCTCACATCTTCCAAACACAAGGTTTTGGTTGGGTTTTTTTGTTGTTGTATCTAAAAAAAAAAAAACCCAAACGACCCACAATAATCACACACCAGAGTGAAAAAAAATAAAATCTTTTCAGCTTACTATGTAAAGTTGAGATGACTACTTGATGGTCTTTGAGAAGAGCAGAAAAGCTAACAAATTTTAAGTACAATAAGCTTAGTTACAAATGTAATTAAAATTAATCATAAAAATCAGAGGGGTACAGTACATAGTTTCTGCATCTTTCAAATAAAAAAGTTCTTTTAAGGGACTATTAGTGGTTTCACCTTCACCAACTGTATCAAACTAAATATATGATTCACATCTAATGATTCACCAGGATATTTTTAGTGAAGTCAACTGAACATTAAAGTGCTCTTCACGACCAGAGACATAGAGGATCTGCAGATGTGTTAGACATCTGGTATGGGTCTGTAATTCATGGGCCAGTGCCTCAGTCTGCTTGAAAGTATCTTGGCTCAGTAGCAGGTAACAGAGTTACAAGAGTTCATGTAAATGGAAAAATCTTGCCTCCAGGAACAAAGTATATTTATGGTCTGTACAAATCAGAGAAGAAGTCAAGCAAAGCCCTATTTATAGAAGGAAGTAAACATTTTAAGTAAGGTTTATGGCACATCTAACCAAAGAACATTTTGGAAGCACCAAGTAAATCTTTCAAACACCACACATCTTTCTCTCCTAGGCTACTTTCTGGAGAAGAATAATTTCAGATCATCACACTTTACATGAATGAACAAGCATTCCTAACAACTTACAATCAGATGGACACACATAGAAAAGTCCCAATTATTATTTACAACTTCTGATGTTCCAAGCTGTTCCAACCATTTTTGTTGAATAAAAACATGAAGAGTTCCCTGCCCTACTGATCTGACAACCCAAGCCGAGTTTGTGCGGATGACAGGGAGTATGTACTTCTTTTAATTTTTCTATAAAGAGCTCTCACAATCTTTAAGGTAATTAATTAACACATCTTACCAAGTTTCTATCGTAAATAACCCTATAATTCAGTGCAAGAACTGTATATTTCAGTA
The DNA here is from genome assembly GCA_020800305.1 of Porphyrio hochstetteri. Classification (NCBI taxonomy): domain Eukaryota; kingdom Metazoa; phylum Chordata; class Aves; order Gruiformes; family Rallidae; genus Porphyrio; species Porphyrio hochstetteri. The sequence goes on along the minus strand of CM036908.1, from coordinate 57,666,648 downwards.
TAATTATTTTTCCTTTGTAGGCTCTATCTTGTAATTACAAGATCAAGGTTTTAGGGAGTTGCATTTTTTCTCTTTTTCAGGAAGCTGCTATCATGAAGACACTGCACTCTTCCAATTCCATTTCATTCTATCATTTGTTGCTTTTTTTTTTTTCCCTCCTGTATCTTTTGCTTTCTTTTGAGTTTGTTTTTGGGTTTTTTCCCCTTGACATCCGCTCTCCAGTTTGGGCATGCATTAACTGCAAGTTAGAGCAGAAGCTGTAAAAGGTGTATAGTTTACTTCCTGAACAGACTTGTTCCAGAAATTTTACTTCTGGAAACACCCTTCTTAACCAAGTACATGCAAAACTCGTTTAACTTCCCCCGCCTCCAACTTACAAGTGAAAAAAGAAAAAACTTAGATTAAGGTCTGAAAGCTTCCTTTGGACTTGATGACTGTGGAACACCACTCAGAACTTGATATTCTAATTGCCAATGAGGAGGTGATAATACAAAAAAAGTGAGACTTTAATATATGATGCAGTTATAGGCTTCTACTCTTATTAGATTATTTTGAAAGATCTAAGAATTTTGACACTCTGAGAAGCCACCATTTTCTTAAATTTTAATCAAAGGGCAGGAAATCAAATATCTCCATCACCATTCTGCACAGCTCTACATTCAGGCATGGCACAAGAGACCATCCCTAAATCAATGCTGCTTAATAGCAAAAACAACAACAACACAGAAACAACAAGAGTCAGAACCTTAAGAGCTCATGGTGACTCCAGCCTCTCCACTGGTCTCAAGTGGAATGAGAATGTGGTATGCCAAAACCACAAAGGTTTTTCTACACTAATGTACTTGCCATGTAATCAGTGAAAGTCTACTATACAAAATTAATCACCAGGCTCGTTCTTACAGCAAACCTAAGTCTGCTGCACAATGCAGACTTTAAATCAAATGGACATCAAGTCAGCCTGAAAATAAAATTCAAGTTAAGGTTCAAAGTTAAACTTACTGCTGGTCTTTTAATTTGTCTAGGAGGACTTGACTGAGGAGAGGGCTTTTTCGATTGCTGTGCTTGTGTTTGCTGCTGCTGCTGCTGCTGTTGTGCTGACTGCTGTGACTCTTTTTGCTGTTGAGCCTGTGACTGCTCTGAACCCTGGGATTGCTGGGATTGCTGTACCGTGGGTGCCTGGGGGGTGGATTGAAGAGATGGTGGCTGCTGCAACTGGTGAGGAGTATGATGAGGCATTTGCTGTTTTCCCTGTGAGTACAGATCCAGGATCTGATGACAGATATCTGAAAAGAAAAAAAAACAACCCACCCAAAAATATTATACCTCCATAATGTACCAGCTATACATTTAATACATGATAATCAACTAAGCTTTTTACTGGACATCAACTTCAGAAAAAATTAAATATTATTCATTGTTATAACAACCAGAGATAATATTTTTTAAAATATTTTTTCAATTTATCCTTGCATTTAGGAATTTCTTCTGCCTATGCTAAACAAGATGTGTGCACACCTTCAAGAAGAAAAACAAAGTGTCTTTGTACTGATTTACACTATGGTATAATTTTGTGTGCTTAGAGAGACAGGTAACAATGTAACACCAGGACAGCAATATAGTGAAGAGAGAGAAGGAAGATCATATACTACAACACAGATCTAATCAGGACAGTCCAAAAGGTTTCATGAAACTAAGCAAAGGACTAGTCCTAAATTCTCCTTCCAACGTGTTAAGAGCTGCAAGTTTGTCACAAAACTTGTAGGACCAATTGACAACTAGGTGCAAGAGCAGCACTCAATGAAAGGAAAACCGTTCTAGAAAAGCTAAATGAGTTCTTTCAATGAGCATTCACTGATGTAGTAGCAGAAACTGGAGACACTCCCATTCTCTAACTCTTTAGCAGTGATTCAGCAGAGATCTGAAACTGGAAGAACTCTGAAAAAGAAGCCGTGATACACACAGAGCAAGTAACCATTTAATAAATTATCAGATCTGTACGGCATTCACCTAGTAGTTCAAAGAGCACCAAAGGCTAAACCACCTGAACAGCCACACACGTTGTATCGTTTAAAGCTTCCTTAGAACCAAGCAGCATATTGTGACAAGCATAAAGGCTTCTAAAGCCATTTATGGAACTAGAAGTATGCTTGGCGTGATGTTTGTACCTGGTAAGCTAGTAAAAACATCTTCAATAAAAACAAATTAGCAGCCACATAACCACTTCACAAGAGTCAAGGAGAGGTCCTGCATTTTATGAACTTCTGGGGCTCCCTCAAGAGGACAAGCAGCAGATACAAAGGAGCAAAGAACACAGTATTAGGATACCTGTACTGATGACAAAAATCCATAATTCATCCCCTATCAGAATTCACCCCCCTCCACACACCAGAATTCATCCTTCACAATCTGTTCCTCACTCATGGCACACCACAAAGTGCAATTACAGCCCTAGCATAATTTGGTTAAAGAGGTCAGCCATCAATGAGAAAGACACTGGAAACCAGGCTCCATTAGTGCCAGTGTTTGAAAAGCTGCTTACTTAAAATGGGGACAAGAGAGTTGTTAAAAAAACCCAAACAAAACAAACCAGACAAAAAAACCCCACAACCAAAAAAACCAAAAACATCATGACAATTTGCCAGCTAATTAACCGTGGTGTAAACTAAGCAGTAGCAAAGCAAATATTGACCAGATATGGTAACTAAAGATACTTCCCAACTAAGACAGTCTTACAAGTTTAGTTAAAAAGCTGGTTAAGGCATAGCAGATATATCCTGAGTTACATACTCCACGTGATTATTTTGGCAAAAACCCAGACAGCAAGCAACTTGCATTCACCAATGACCTAGATCACACAGTTAACGGAAATATTCCTCTGTTTGTGGCCAATGTTTTTCATACCTTCCAAAACATCAACGGGAACATCTTGGACAAATTGCTCCCACCATCGTCTGTACATTGGTTTTGATGTCCATTCCTGTATTTCAAACTTACACAAACGGCCTGCTAAGTACATAACTGCAACAGCTATGATCTCAGGTTCCCACTGCAATGACAGCGTAGTGCAGAGACTGGAATAATAAAAAAACAAACCAAAATGTAACCCTGAAGATAATCCAGGCTGTCAAAGCAAAACACTTCAATACACAATGCTATAGTTAACAGTGTACAAAATCCCACCACACTTCAACATCTCAGACAACTTTAACTAAGAGCTTTGCTAAATAGAGGAGCTACAAAACTAAACTTTTTCTGGAATACTGTTAGCATGAAAGAAGGTGCTTCGTCAAAGTACAGTGCAGGTAATACAGAGGGCATATGCCTACAACAGCAATATACCACAGTGGAACATCAAGTCTGGAGGTTACAAATAGAAAAACTAACAGTATGTGGGTGTGGATGAAAAGGGAAAATACAGAATTGTATTTCAAGCATGGGTAACTACATTCCACTCTACTCTTACCTGTAATGTTAACTGACTATCATGCTATCGTTGTGTGATGGCATTGCATTCCTCTACTTAGGGAATGATGCGAATATCTGGATTTTTGTTTCCAAATGTTTTTCAATAAAATGCAAGCAAGCACTAAAAAAAGCCCTCACACAAAACAGCCAATATGAACTTGTAAAGCAACCTGTCAGGCACAACACAAGTTTTAGATCAATCTGTAAAAGATTATCTTGAATAGCCTTTGTTAAAGCTAATGCTAAAATACTATTGGTATTATATTAACTGAGTAAGTTCCTGTCATAATCAAAATTACTACTTTTACATAACAAAATTTATTTTTCTCTTATTTTCCCTTCATTCTTTTCTACAGCTAAAAACTGTACTCCTCACTGAATTTAATGGTTAGTTTACTATTACCAAAATACCACTTTAAAAAAAAAAAAATGTTGACCAACATGATGGAACTGGGAATTGATTTATTTTCTCAGAATGTGCCACTATCTCAGATTGGGCAAGAAGCCAGTTTCTGTCCTGGAGATCTATAACTAACTTTGTTCCTCTCAAACAGTAACTTTTTTCAATGCAGCATTAAATCATTACCACAAAACTGCAAAGTTCTTAATGGTGTACTTTTATACTACATTTCCTGCTCAATGGAACTATCATGGAAATGATGGAAAGAAAAAAATTGATGAATGTGATAAAAAACCAACAAATAACAAACAGAAATCACGTAACAAGCTTTGCCAAAGAAATATCTAACTCCAGAATAAAGTACTAGCAACAGTAACTATTTAATTTCCAAAAAGTTTCCCAGAAATATTGTACCTGTCATTGACAAATGTCCATGCCATTTGAACCAGTTTCTGAATTTTATTTTTGTCTCCTGAAAAACAATCAAAAAAAAGGTGTAAGAAATAAAGTTACTAGGAAGGACAAACAATTTGGTATGGAATATTCTTGCACTGTTAATGTAAATCAAGTTCTGAAAATAAATAACAAGCATTACTTGCTCACCCTGTAATATTTTACCTTTGAGTTGTTTGGCATACTTAAGAAGAAATTGGTATGGATGTTCCACTTGCAAATCAAACTTTATTGTTTGTAGTAAGATTCTTTCAAGGACCATCACTTCTTCCTAGAGAATTTAAGAAGGTAATCACAATATTATTCCTTCCTCTACCCACAAATACTTTATGCTGGTATAAATCATTACTACAGAGCACCTCCAGGCAAGCATGCTTGCCTGCTGTTTTGCTTGATGAGGGCTTGTCTCCAAGGAGAACAGAATCTCTCCAACTTAGAACATTATTTTAAACCCAGATACTTTTTCTTCATGTTTATTTGGGGCAGGAGAGATGATGTAGTGTTTAAAATTCCTCTTCTTCCATAGAGAAAAGAACTGAGTAAGATACAGCATGGAAATGCCAAATATATAAAATCACAACAAAAAGGGAAGATCTCACTACATTTCTCTTCTGAGTTTAAGATACTTCTGTTACTTCTAATAAGCAAATTTTAAGAGGAGCATTGCTCTGTGAAGTCAAGTACTCTAAACAGGAAACTGCTCAAAACTTACTTAGCTTAAGATTTGCTATGAATTGCTTCCTGTCAAATATGTCTTGATAATATTTCTAGCTCTGACTGGAATTACTCAAATTTACTTTCATTTGCAAAATAACAACAGAATTTACATGAAATGAAATGTAAACTTTTTATACTAGCAACTAGCCCAGTAAGCTCCCAAAACTACTTGCATTAGCAAAAATTATTTTCACAGTTACATATCACATAACCTGAAAGAGCTATAAAAGCATGCTGAACATATAATTTGATTTAGAACAACTGAAAAATAAGCTGTCACTCTAATGAATGTACATCACTTTGCTGAAACACAGTAAGATGAAATCAATTTCAACATGAGTATTTTCACCTTTGGATCATCTCCAAACTGTCCGAACTGTACATCATTCAGCAAGCTACGAGCTGTTTTAATAATATCTTTACATTTCTTGGGTGTTTCTTCAACTTTTCCTGCCAGGAAGAGACAGCAGGCTCCTGTCACCTAAAAAAGAAAAAAGTGCTCTAACAAACTCTTCTCCATGTAGATAGATATGCAATACAGCATAGCACTGTACAAAAGCACTAGCAGTTTCCATTAACAGTTCTGTGGAAGTTTCCCAGGAAAGACTTGATAAACATATTGACTTTACTACAGTGTTAAACTTTTACTTTTTCAAAGGAATAATACAGAATTTGAAGGACTGTCTGCTTTATACAACTCTGTTTCCTGGTGAGGAACTCAAAACAGAATTCAACCTCATTCAGCATTGTCTGTCAAGAACTTTTACGATACTATTACACTTGTTTTTTCTTTGACCTTTTAACCAATATGGGATTGCCAGAACTACAGCTGTTACTCTTCCTAAAGAGCAGCACCAGCAAGGCATAACTGCAATATCAACATAAATATGTTTCTAAGCATAAACAGAAATGCATAAACAAGCAACAACAGTGTATTCGACCTTGCAATGATTATAAGATAAAACATTTATTTTTCTACAGAGCAGTGGACGATAGCACTACACAAATGACTTATTACATTTTCAAATAGTCCATGCCCAGTGCAATCACTGTGTTAAGTCCTCAATGTTGAAAATACTTACATATCTTGGGAATTGTTTGAAGGAATGAAACATATAAAACCGATGGAAATAAATAATTCCGGTTGCTAGAGTATCATAATGTCTGTGGTGCAGAATAAGGACTTTCAAACAGGGCATAAAAGAAATTTAAAACCAAACATGTACAAAGGAAAAGATACATTCTGATGTATCAAGTACCTCAAGCAATTGTCTATTCAGTGACCAGTTAGAAACACTGCAAGTAAAACAGGAGCATTAAAAAAATCCTATGCTGTTATTCCACCCAGATGCAGTTGGATAATTTAAGCATTTGTTGAAAGAAAGTAAAGTCCCAATCGTGTTTGTAGGAAGACCCATGCAAAGTCACCCTTGTGTTAAACCATACCTGCTTCAGCAAAGGTCAAAACCATCAGCAGGTACATGAAGGTAGAGAACAATTATCACTTCACATACAAGTGTTTGCACAGAGGGAAGTTACTAATTATTCACACCTACAAATGCAAATAAAAATCTGAACGTGGGTTCCTACTCTTCTCTTTAAGGAGAAGAATGAAATTTCATCTTCACTAGATTTTATTAAACAAAAGAACCGAAGAGATTAAAAGAAGCATGGGAATGTAGGAAGCAAAAAGTTTAAGTGGCAGGCTACAAGAGAGGACAGCAGATAGAACATCCTATTTACTGGTACGGTATATACAAAGTTGCAAATTCCAGCCTAAACACACAAAGCAACCCAAACCAGTAAAACCAAACCAAACAAAAAAGTGGAGAGTTAGATATTAGGAGCCTCAGAGACAAAATATATAGAAAAATGAACGCAAAATTTGAAGTTTGAGAAGTAATGTAGATTCTTTCTGGTAACTGCCAACAGTTAACTGTTGCCTTAACTGGCAAGCCTGTATCACCTCGCTTCTCTACTGCCTAAGGGCTTCAGTTCAAACCCTGTTTACCCAATGAATGGATAAAAATAAGTTACATCAAAAGGCAAGAAAGCTCAAAAAGATTTCTGATTAATGAACATTTGAAAAGAAATATCTGAACAGGTAACTAGGCACGTAAGCCCACTTCTTGTACATTTTATTCTGAAAATCTCTACTCAAAGACATTTGATACCAACTGAAAGGATACAGCCCTAAACGTGTTCCCACATCAAATATGAACCTGGCCCCTTCCCTGCGGTATCGTGCCTCAGTAGCTGGATCAAGCCCTTCTAGCTGCGATGGTGTATGTGCCAAGTCTTTCTTATCCCAGTACCAACATGGCTTTGTATGGTCCAGGTTTGCCAAGTTAACAGAAGGGCTGGAATTTTCTTTATTCTCCTTCATTTATTAAACCAGAATTGTTCTTGCTTTTAAGTTTTCAAAAAGAAAGTCTTCAGATAGCCTCTTCGGAACCTTTAAGAAAAGAAAAAGGGATTTGTTTATAAATAGACACTTCCCTCCACCAATGCCCCATGCTCAAAAATTAAAAGGAACAGTAAAAGGAACAGTATTTAACCTTGCCCAACGGAAGGGACGTTTTTGATGCTCAAAGACGAGTGATATTTAACCTTGCCCTTATCTTTCCTTATAGACATAGGCTATCTTTGCTATTATCTGTTTAATAAAGAAACTCCAATAATGCATTATCAACAACATCTGCCACTTCTTACTGTAACAACTTTCACCTACTTTGTCTGCAAAATAAGGAAAAACAATCCAGCGATGGTAGCAGCAAGATCTGAAAAGTTGCGAGGGGTGGGGATCAACTCACTATTCCTAACTCGGAAACACGTTTGTTACGTCAGTCTGAATGACAATTTAAATACCTAGTTGGTCTCCCAATTATCCTTGGGTGGCAAAACAGCAGCAGCAGCCACTGGGCAAAAAGCTCTGAAGTGGTCTGTACTTGTATAACTTGAAGGAAAAAAAGGGAACAGAAGTAGTGTTCTTTCACACACCAAGATTAGGACAACTGACTGGAGACTAAAGGATAAGGTGCCATCCAAAATCATCCTCAAAGCAAGGCAGTTGATTACACTCAAAGAGTGTGCTACTTTACTTTACTGTGCTGCCCAGAACTTCACATATGTATCACAAAGCTCTGCAGTTCACTTTCTGCTGCTTGAATTATGACCAATGTTCAGTCATGCCTCAATTTAGAGAGCAAAAACTGTCTTGGTGCCTTTATTTCTTCAAGTAATTCAATAACTACAGATACTTTGCACAAATTACTGCAGTCACCTGCAAAGGTTCACATACCAAATGGTGATTAAGATGTGATGCAACATATCTGCTCCAAGCCGAACAGAGGAAGAGCCAAACTCAGAACTCCTGAAATTAAGCTAGGTATTTTCAAGATGTTTCCCTTTTGAAAATGGAAGAACGATCACGTGAACTGCCAGAAAAAACCTATGCCTGCGATCAGCATCTCACTCAGCCTGAGCGAGCTTCCCTTTTTCAGAAAAAAGGGAACTGTTCCACGTTGGTTCTGGATGAACCTTCACAACTAAAGGCACCAGCGACAGCTCAATCCAAACTCTGTCACAACTAAGTGAATGGCGACTTAAAACTACTTCTAAAGCCAATACAGAAAGCTCCGCGCCACGACCACACATTCTCACCATCTCTACCGAGGAAGCGTGACTTTTACAACTGCTGCAGTAACAAGTTACTTTGCTTAGCAACGCTCCAGCAGTTTAAATCTCTCGTCGCGCTAAAACTGCCCGAAGCGCCGAGGCCCGCTCCTTCCTACAAGCGCGGCGAGCGCTTCCAAGCACCAAGTCAGGGAGAAAACCCTTCAAGCCGAAAGCATCCTAACGGAGCCACCTCAAGCATCCCAACCCGCCGCGGCCGGAAATCACGGGAGGCTTTTCCTTGCCCTTTGAGGCGCCCCAGCAGCACAGAGGCGATCGCAGGAGCGCAATCCCGGCTATTTCACATCCTACCTTACGGGAAGTATCCGACCGAGAGCCCGGCACCGACCCCTACAGCCTTCATACCGGCGAGGTGGGACGGTGGTGGCCTTCAACTCCGCCCAGAGCCGGCCCCCGCCCGCCCGCCCGCCGCAGGCAAGGTTGCCGGTGCCCGCGGAGGCGCTCGCTCCCCGCCCCGGCCTCCCCGCTCCCTTCGCCTCTTCCCCAGGCCCTGGTTCTCGCCCGCCGGCAGCCCGGGAGGGCGGCCGGTCCCGACTTGCCGGAGGCGGTTGGCCCCAAGCAGGCGTAACGCACTCACAGGCCACGCGCGGGAGAGGGAACCCCACCGGAGCGCGAAGCCTCTAACGACAGCGAAGCCTCCGCTCACTGCGCGCCGCCATCTTGGGAACCAGGCCAGGCCGCTCACTACGTCATCACGTCAGCCCCACAAGGGCATAGCGCGCGAGGCTGCCTAGCAGCCAATGATAAGTGGCAGCCCCCAGCCCCTAGCCAATCCCGCCTCCTTCAGGAGGTGCCAAACGCGAGCAGCAGGCGGGCGACCTGCTCCCGCAATCCCAGGTCGAGCAAATCAGAAGGCTGGAGGGAGAAGATTGCAAGCCGTAGGAGCCAGTAGAAAGCCGAAGGCATATGTTAAACTTCGGCCAATGGGAGAGCGGCCATGCCCTTTTTTAAGACCGGTAGCGAAGGCGAAGTTGTTGGGGATTGGTGGTCGCAGGCCTTGGAGGAGGTGGGGCTTTCTGTCTGTGCGCGGCTGGGCCAATGGCGCCGGCGGGGCGAACTCGGGGGCGGGGCCAGGCGGCGGGCGGGGTCTGGTCGGGAGTGCGGGGCTGGGGTGAGCTCGGCCGCCGCCTCCCCACCCGTGGGCAGCGGCGTCCGGCGCGAGGGGCTCGGGGCTCCGCGCCGCTCCCAGCAGGCAAGGCAGGAGCTGCTGCCGCGCGGGAGGTAAGGCGGGGCCTCTTCCGCGGCCCCCTCTCTCGCCCGAGCCCGTTGTCCCGCGGCCAGACCCCCCTCACTCCCGCCGGGGTCCGGGCCCTTCCCTTCAGTCCTCCCGGGGTCGTTGTTGCGGCCGGCCCCGCCGACTCGCTTCCCGCAAGAGCGGCCGCTCTTTCCGGGCACCCCCTCCCCCAGCGCCCCGGGGCGCGCCCCGCGGGCCCAGGCCTCGCCGCCCCCTCCTCCTTCCCTCCCCCCGGCCTCCTTCCCCGCCTGACGGCCGCGGCGAACCGGGCGGCCGTTACCCCACGCGCGGGGCGCCCACGCGCCACGCCCCTCCGCGTGCGGGGCTGCGCCCGCCCAGCGCCGCTCCGCCCCCGCCCCTTCCCCCGGGAGCTGCAGCCCCCGTCCCGCTGGCGGGGCGGGGGGGGGCAAGCGGGAGGCTGGCGCTTCGGCTTCCCACTCGTTGTGGCGGTTCTCTTTCCCACTGACTCGCCGGAGGCGGTTGGCGTGCGCGCCTCGGCCCACCGCCGGCTCGTTCTGCCGCTCCGCCGTGGGTGGGTCGGTCTCGCCTCAAGCCGGCCTGCGCGGGTTGAAAGCGAACGAGGCGGCGGCATTCGCGTCTTGTCCCATCCCCCCCGAGAGCCGATCAGAGAAACCAGAGTAAAACAAATGGCTTAAAACTGCTTTCCCCGTGATGTCATTCCTTTTTTTTACGCGTGACACATTTTGAATACTCCCTGCTCCTACTTCTGCAGCTTTCCAGAGAGCCTCCAGCTCTTGGGGTCTGGTTCGGGAGCCTTTCTGCTGGTACGTGGCTTCTTGGAGTCCTACTTGGCAGGAAAATCTTGTGCGGGCTTCTTTCCTCTTTTTGCTCAGTCCACAACCTGCTTTAGTAAAGGGATTAAACCTTTGGAGGAAAAAGGGTGGGTTTTAAAATTAGAATAAATCGTTTAAACTGTTTATCTACAGGGGTGTTACTCCTAACACAGCCTAGGTGATTCAGCCTCCCCATGTTACTACAGCAGCTGCTGAGACAGAACTTCTCATGAACCCTTCATCATCTTCCTTCTTACCAGCAACACTTGCTTAGAGTTGCTTAACATGAAGCTATGCCTTACACTTGTCTTTAATTCTTAGCAACTTCCTAAATTTTGAATTCAAGTGGTGCTTGGTTTTTTTCCCAAAGGCCATATTTAGCTGTCAGGATAATTGTGGCTCTTCCTTTTGGAGGTTACCCCTCGCAGCTTAGTTCAAGGTTGGTGTTCTGCCAGGCCTTGATATCTGCTCTTTTGGGTGGACCTGTCCTCAGAAGCTAAGCTTTTGCTCCTGAGGTATTTAGAAGCAAATTGCCTTTTTCCCTTTTCCACCTGTAGCTTCAGGTTGTTCTGTGAATATCACCACTAATGTTAGCTTAATATCTCACAAGTGTTTTCTGCTTTCAGTTGTTGTGAGCTTGTGACTATAAAGTAAAATATAGTATTTTGTAGGTGGGTAAACAGCTGTAGCATTCTGCGTGTCCGGTATCTGGCTCCTGGTATAAAATAGGAAGCCAGTGTACAAGTTGTTGGAGTGAATAGCGTGATGGACACAAAGGCAAGGGTGTTTCCAAATATTTTTGCTCAGTTAGGTAACTTAATATGGTAGAGGTTCAGGCATGCCAGCCTGCGCTTCAATAGAGCTTTCAGTTCTATTTAGCAAGCTGGACTGAAGTACATGTTGGAGTACAGTTGAAAACGCTTTCATGGCATTGTGTTCCTAGAAACAGATTTAGAGTCTGGGGAAAAGAAATATCACAGACCCTGAAATCATTGGCAACCTGTATGTTCCCAGTTAGAGATGGCCTGATCTGTATGCTGAAGTCAGATCTGAGTCTTGAAATAAGCTTACAATTTTAATATAGTACATAATTTAAAATAAATCACATAATGTCCCTCTCTACAAGAAGGTATACATCCCAATGATATATTTGTTGTAACAGATATAACAAACTAGGTTCTAACTACTGTATCTCATGTATCACATACTTTGTCATAGTGATTCTGATTCTACTTAAGCTGACATGTTGGGCGGTTTTCAGCAAATGAGTATTTTAGTGGTTGCTCATTGTAAGAAAGTGGCAGTTTGAGGCTGTGGGAGAATCTGGGGGAAACTCTTATCTTCGCTACCAGAATATTCAGTGCTGGTTAAAGGACATACTGCTGTGCCCATGGTTCAAGCATCAAGGGGTTTTGGAGTGTTGTGTTGTGTTGGCTGATGATGGAAATCGATCCGTGTGACTTGCTTCATTCTCAATTAGGAGTTATATTTTATAAAGTGAGGTTAATATTTTCAATAGGAAGAATGTGTTTAGAAACATGCAAATAATAGCAGTACATTAGACTTGTGTTTTCTGATGCTGCTTGAAAGGAGTTTGAGGAAGAAAGTCTGTGAGAGTCTTCAGAAGGAGCTAAAAACTTGAGCAAGGAAATGAAATGACAAAAGGACATTGGTAGAGTTTAATGGTCCATTTATTGCTTGGTTGTGTTTTTTTTTCTTCAAATAGTAAATATTTTTATTTTCTGCTCAAATATTTATCTGAGGAGCTCCTTCAAAAGAAAGGCAATGGGGTTATTAATCATTAGGAAAGGCTTGTTTCCTGTGGGGCAGCTGGTGAGCTATCTTACTGAGAAGATCAGTGAGGTGTTTATAGTAAGAAGCACTCCTTCTGCCTGAGACAGCTTTAATGGAAGGCAGGGAGATATGGGGACAATCCTATAGTTATTAAGGTAATAGTTTGGAATTCGCAAGCTGATAAAAATGATAGGAATTATGAAATACATACTTTTTGGGGGGATGTTGTCTTGGATATATACATTTTTCTTTGCTCTTTAGTATTTTGTGTTACCTTCAAATTAATAATTTCTTACTAGAAGTTTCTATTTCATTTGAGACAGCCTTGTATTTAGTATCTGACTAGGTTCAACTGCAGTGGAGAATGGGCAAGCAGAAAAAAATGTCAAACTGACTTTTTTTAAATTCCAGTAGATGCAGGAGAATCTTGAGCATCCCAAGTCGTAATGTTGTTAAGATGTGTTCTCTTTGATTCTAATTCTAAGAGTAACTAGCTAAATTTCTTGGTGCTAGTATTTTTTGTAAGTACATCAAATAAACATTTAGCTGATTTTAGTAACTTCTTTCGCTATTATTCTGCAGAGTGGCATTTTACCTGTATCGCAGTATTATTTATGTACTGTTATTCTTTCCTTAACCTAAAACCAAACTGGGATTAATAAAGTTTGTCCTCTGCAAGTTGGATGTGTGGAGTGTATATAGCAGTGGTTCAATCTTTCCTCCTGTTCAGGTGCTTTAGACTTGTGCTAATGCTGGCAAATCTGTGACTGTACAGCTTTTATAGCAAACAGGGGATCATTAATTTAATTGTGAGCATCCTTTGCCAGCTAACTTATTAAGGACATGTCAGCATCCTAGGCCTGGTTTGAAATGTTTAATAATGTTTTAACCAAGACTACTAACTGTAGAATATGAGAAAGGACCTCTCAAATCTAAATGAAGAATACCAGGACTACTTCATCATACCATAAAAAACTTCACATTAGTGTTGTCTGGCTTTAGTCTTGTGTATTTGAAGCTAGACTTTGAAGAGGATTGTGTTGAAGTAATTAAAAAGCAAGTCCTGTGCCCAAGAGTGTTTTAACATTGCTCTATGTTCTTGCTCTTGCCCTTCTTCTCCTGTAACCTTCTTTGCTCCCTTTTTCTGTTTTTAGCTACTCTGCCCTACATTGGCTCTCGCCTGCATCTCTTCCACCAAATGACTATTCCAGTTGCTCCATCTATCCCTGTCTGTCCTTTACCACTTCCATACTGTTCAGCAAGTCTGCTAATACAGTTTCATTTTTCTGAAGTAAGGAAGAATTATCACCAAAGTCTTGCATTTCAATTCTGGGATCTGTTACCATGGGAGAGCGGCAGACCTGTCAGCTGCAGGAAGGGGGATTCTAGCTTGGGCTGAAGCATGTCAAGATGTGAGTAACTGTGTTTCAGATCAGCCTTATCTCAAGTGAGTACATACAAACAGGAGTTTACGTGCTCTGAGTAATGCATAAGGCAGACATAAAACAAAAGATGTGTTTCTGAGACTGTAGCTGCTAATAGCCTATTAAGAATCAAAACAGAATATGGCTTCTAATTTGAGATTTCTGTTACTTTACAGGAGGATTTTTTGAGCCTGAAGTTAAAGACCATTAAATATTAGGATATGACAAGTTACTATCTACTTACTAGTTTATTTTATTTTTGGATGTCTTCTCAGTATCTCTGAAGGAATTGACTCACATGTGCTAGAAGTGCCTGAATAGCAGTGCTTAAACCATCATGGTTTTCATGTAGATGTTTTAACGTAGGTCAAAATTATCTTTGTAGTCCAAGATAGAATGTAAACCCTTTCAGTTCTAGTAAGTTGCTTTTCAGTTGTTTCTGTTAAGAATGTGAGCAGCCAGCGCTGAAAGAAAGGGAGTCCATCTCTGAGGCTCTTGTGATAGCAGTCTGATTCTGATTCTAGCCTTTTGCATGGGGATTAGTTTGTATGTTTTGCTTTTAGTATGTATTTGTACATATTTCAGGATAGGATAAACAGTGATGGAATTATGCAGCTCGCAATAAAACAAGCCTCTTACATCACAAATGCTGCTTGTATTTCTTAGGAAGTAGTTAATAGAAATTGCAGAATCTTCCTTTGTCTTTAATGCTGTATAGCGCTAACACTTGAAACTTTCAGATTTTATTGTTTTAATGGAGTGGGAAGAGGGCATTGTGTGAGTTTCCACTTCCATGGAACTTGAGCTGATGGTCCAGTATGTCCCATATGCTGTGGTTTTGCTCAGTGTGCCCATGGGAAGGTATGGTGGCAACCTAATACGAGGTGTGGACTGTATCCTGCCCTGGCAGGCCCATGGAGGGCTTGGATTTGTGGCCACTCTTGGAGCTGTTTGGTTATCTTGATAACAGAATTTATAGATGTAGCTACGTAATTACTTCAAGTACTGAGAGGGGAGTTTTTGGGTTTAAGAATTTATGTATTGAAATATTTCTGACAAGAACTTCTGAAAGATCTAGTTCTGCAGATTTCCTTCTAGGTAATTGAAGCGAAGTGTCTCATCTGCAGTTATATAATTTGCGAATCTGTATGCTCTGTCCTGTTGTCCAGGTCATCAGTGTAGATGGTAAAGTGTTGGTCCAAGGATTAATCCCTGGGGTACACAACTGTGACTGACCTCCAGCTAGACTTAATGCTGTTCATCACCATTTTTTGAACCCAGCAGTGCAGCCAGTTTTCAGTCTACAGTCAGGCATGGCCTCCCATTCATAAATCCATGCTGACTATTCCCAGTCACTTTGCCTTTCATATGTTTCGGAATGGCTTCCAAGTTTACTTGCTTCAGCAGCTTCCCTCCACTGTTGAGGTTGCACTTGGAGTACTGTGTCCAGTTCTGGGCTCCCCAGTACAAGAGAGATGGAGCTACTGGAGAGAGTCCAGTGGAGAGCCGCTAAGAGGATTAAGGGACTTTGCTCATGAAGAAAGGCTGAGAACTGTAACTGTTCAGCCTAGAGAAAATAAAGCTCAGCAGGATCTCCTCAGTGTGTGTAAGTACCTGAAGGGAGGGTGCAAAGAAGGCAGAGCTAGGCTTTTCTCGATGGTGCCCAGTAACAGGACAAGAAGCAGTAGGCACAAACTGAAGCAAAGGAGATACCTTCTGAACATCAGGAAGCAGTTCTTTTACTGCGAAGGTGACTGCTCAGTGTCTCCCTTCCTTTTGGATCACCTATCTGGCCCTGCTGCCACCTCTTCTGTTGTTTGAATTTTGTCAGCAGCATCTTGTTCATTCATGCAGGCCTCCTGCCACCCTTGCTTAACATCCTGCACATAGCATTGGACCATTCCTGAGTTTGAAGGAAATGATCATTGAAAGTCTCACCTCTTTGCAGTTCTTAAAAATTATGGAGTAGTAGCAGAATAGCTTGCTTTTCATCCTTCAGTTTTCAATTGCGTGTGCTTAGAAGAGGTGAAAGTAGTAGGCCGCTAGAGCATATTTTGTGAAATGAAGAACAGATGCCCAAGTTAGCGAATACTGAATTATCCTCTTGCATCAAGTGTCTCTGGTTCTGGGAAGCTGTATAGGATTTGTTGGAGTACTTGATGCTACTTTTTTTTTCCTAAATAAATGCAACAAACCATGATTTATTATTTTGAAAACTATCTCCTAAAGGTAAAAGTGTTCTTATATGTATGATTTTGTTACATTTTTAATATCTACATAGGCAGCATTTCAGTGTTTGTCAAACTGGTTCTGTTTTACTGCTTTGATAGATACTGCACCTTAGTTCTACCAACTGAACCCTCGATACAAAAGGATTCCTTTGATGCAGCTGCATACATTGTATTCCATTGAACAGCTTACTGGGAAATAGCCCCTGGTGTATCTCTAAAAGCCTGTGGTACATTTGTCCAGTTCTTAGGGATTTTTTACCTAAACAAACCTGGCTTTTTGAAATAGACTCACAACCTTTTGAGGCAATGCTCCATTGCCTTGTACAGGCTGTGGCATCTGGCTGGTCTGTGTGCTTCCAGGTGGCATGGCTAGAGCTGCTGGGATTCAGGAGCCTGATGAGATGCACACATTGCAACAGTCTCTCTGTGGGACTCTGTTGCTAACCTTTGTAAGCCAGCAGCGCTTTTGTAACTACTACTGCTTGGTGTGGAGGCTGCTACTGCCTGGCTTTGGATATTCCTGGTATGTATTAATGTTTGGAAGCTGTTGTATATGTATCTATGAGCTTGTAACTGGATAATCTTTTTTTCTTTTTTTTTTTTTTTTTTGGGAAGCTGCCTTCTCCAAATAAAGCTGGTCTCAGCAAGAAGCTCAGCTGCGTATGGATGAGTTTCTTTCCTCTAGGAACTTTGCATGCTGGAATAGTATTTTTAGTAGCAAATAGCAAAGCTTGGCTGATAAGGAAGGAAAAATGGCTGTCTGCTTTGGATGGCCAGCAACAACATTTAATCTTCCACTTTGCTAAACAGAGTTGCATTGATAGCATATTAATATATTAACTCTCCTTAAAATAGAGAAGCATCCATTCCCTCTGGAGTATGCTGCACCTGATTCTGTCAGTCAGAAGCCAGTAAAATGGGTGTTGTCAGGCCACTTTGAGAGGGTTTGTATGCTGGTACAGCGAAGAAGCTGATATAACTGTAAAGCTTAGACCTGCAGAAAAAGACTGTTGGGTTTTCCTGCGGTTGTCAGATTCATCTGTTCACTGCCCCTTTTTTGAAGAGTCAGCTTTCAAATAGTTATTTCTCACTTTTATTCCCAAGCATCAGCTGGGAACATAGTGAGCTCTGTAAGGGTTCATTCCATTACAATTTTTGCATTTCTCAATGCTTTATTAAAATTAGAATTCCTGCTTTCAAGACAATGACAGATAATGTTGTAGTTTCCTCCTGTCACTGTAGGAAGCCTGGCTTGTGCAGCCTGTTTCTCTGGCTTATTAAATCTTTGAATCAATGCCTGAATATAAAAAACTGTCCCTTTGCACCTTGAGTTTGGGCATTTCAAAGACTGAAATGAAACAGTAGCTTAATGCATTAACTACTTTATTTTGTGATGTTTTGTAGTTGGCCCCTTCAAGTGGTTTGACGGTACCAGTGCAGAATTTCCTATAATGATACGAACAAACAAAAACTCTGCGGACTCTGGTAAATGGAGGTCACAGTATTAAAGGGACAGTGTATGCCTACTTTGAAGGTGGGAAGTTAATGTGGTGGTGCAGCTATAATTTGCTTTCATGGGGGTTTACTGGCATACTTGAAGAAAGCAAAATTCTGTGCAACTTTGAGGAACGTTATATCTTCTGTAAGGAAACTTTATCTTTTCTAGAAAACTCTCAGAAATGCCAGATCTGGTTAATAACAAAAAGCTGTTTTGATTACATTTCTGCAGATTTCTACCCTGACAGTATGCGGCAAGTTGGCCTAAGGCATGGGACATGAGCAGTCTAGTTTTGGAAAGCACTGCTGCTCCCAGAATGCATTTTTCTTTCCTGGAGAGACATTTACCAGTATCACTGTCTCTATGGTAATAGTCACAGTGTTTGTATTCAGTTCTGCCCTTTGTGTTCCATAAAGAAAAATTGGTTAGACTGGAAGTCACCTCTCTCTAGATACAGCTTCGCTGGTCTGGCAGATAGAGGTTCTGTTTGTGGAAGCAAGAAACTCAGCTACAGGGATGGGGAAGCAGAATATTAACAGTATCAGCCACTCTGTCAGGAGTCATGCTGCTGGGTTTTTCCCTTGTTCTTGAAATTATATTACACAGGAACAGCTTTTCATTGGGGGCTGATGGGTATAAATTTAATCTTGCAAGTGTTTCAGATGTGCCTTGCTGGGGAATGAAATGACCAGTTCTGGTCCTCTACTGCAGAAGAAGAAATGGCAGTGTTCCTGCTGAAGGAGACAAAGCTCTAGCTGTGTCAGCTGGCCTTAAAGCTGCTTCTTGAGCTGTGCCTCCTTGCAGTGGTGCAGCAAGCCAGGCTGATTGTAGATGAGATTGAAAGGTGCTGGGTCTCCAGATGCCTGGGACTACTGGAAGTCCAAACCACTGGAATCTGAAGCAGGTGGATTAGCTATGCTGGCTGTGCAGGAGTGAAATGGCTGCAGGAAAATAGGAATGCAGGGGATTAGAAATAATAACATTGAAGTCTCGATTTGGAGGGGTCCGAGGCAAGAGATACCTGGGGTTTGGAGGGTGACTGTAGAAATGGTTGCAGCTCCTTATCTAAACACTTTGGAAGATAGCTTAGCCAGCCCTGCCCTTGGTTTTGATGCATAGCCTGCCTGATGCTATGCATCAATGACATGGCCAGTGGTTTGCATGGAAATAAGGCAGGGTAGAAAAACTGATTTTCAGCAGGCATGTCTACAGTGCATTAGTATACCTGAAGCCGTTCTCTTGTGAAAGGATGCTGTTCAATCTTTCTCCTTAAAACAGAGAAGAGGACTTTGTTCAGAAAGTGGTGTGCTCATCCTGGCTGTGATCTGGGACAGTAGAGTACAAGACATTTATTCTGCAGTGGATGTGCTAAAATAAACATTCAAAATATTTCTGCTCTGGTCTGTTTTGTCACCTGAAAACATACAAAATAAATGTGCTACCAAGCAGTTCTACCATTGTTATTCCGAATTATGAGGATTAAAATTTCTATGAAGCTCATGATAGTTTACAGTGCCTTGTAGTCTGTATACATTTTAAGTATTTTTTTATCAAACATTTGGAAGCTCAGGGGTGAAGCTAAGTAATACTTTCTTTGCTGCATCTTTCTTATACCTGACAGCCTAGTAAATGCTTTATTTCAAACCATGGCAGTGTCAGTATTTTGAGTAAACATGGAAGAGACTCTAAGGGCTAAAACTGCCAACTATGAATGCCAGAAGATAAAAGTGGCTTGGAGGAAGCTGCTCCTTTACTTTCAAGGTCTCGAATAAGGTCAGAAAACTGCCAGGATTTCACGTGAAACTTTGTCACACCATCTAGAATAGTCACCATTTTAACCACTATGGAGTGGGCTCAATGCAAGTGGGTTTGGAAGGCTTTCCAACTGTTAGTAAGCCCTGAATTACATCACTTATCAGGCATTCATAGAAGCAGCTTCTTAAATTCTTCTTTTTACAGTACACATAGCACTTAAATGTTGTCAGAAGTTCCTTTCTGAACTGTCAAAATAGTATTCTCTGGGGATTTAGAAATGCCAAGAGCTTGGTCTGCTATGGATGTTTTCAAGGACACTAAAATTGCAGTATCTTGAGGTGTAATCATAACTGGGCATGAAGACTGTGATCTCTTCAGTGAGCATTTCCCAACAAAAAAAAGCCCCTAAGCATTAGCACCTGCTCTGGGGATGGTCTGTAATAATTTTAATAGGGAAGTGTTTTCTTTGAGCTATTAAGAAAAACTGTGGAGATACTGCTTTTATCGCTTGCATTGCAGTAAGTCTCTGGTCTGCTGCAATTTATACATCAGTAATCATTGTACTACCTTACCAGATAAGCAAGAGCTCATTTCCTTAAACTTCACATGGGGGTACATATGGATTAAATAATAGTAATGCTGATCATTATTTCCAAGAATGAGCAGTGATAGTATTTTTTTATATACATCTAGCTGATGTCACTCCATCCCCAGAGCAGGTAAGCAGGCAGGTGCACTGTCTGGGTGTGAAAAAGTGCAGCATGCTCTTATGGAGGTGAAGTGCCGTTCCAGAGTTCTGTTACCCTCCCCACTACCACAAACTCAGTCCTCTTTCAGCATGAGCTGTCTGGTGTCTTTCAGAATTGTACAAGACACGCGATATCGTTTCACAGGAAGCATGTTACTTGCATAGACATTCCCCTGTGCTCTAGGAGGGTTAAGAGGCGGCACACAAATACCTGCTGCAATTCTCCATACTGTTACCTTTTCATCGTTCACGCTACCCACATTTGTACTGTGGTTCCTGGTCACAGCCTGGAAGTCCTTGGCATGGATCACGTATTGAATAGATGTTTTTGTCATGCTTGGGTGTGTTTTGTTCTTTATGGTCTGATAGGGATCCTAAGCACTGCTGGTCAGGGTGAGGTGCCAACGGTGCCATCGCTGTGCACACCTTGAGGGAGTTAATATGCTGTGGGCAGCAGCTTCATGGAGCAGCTGTGCTTCTCTCTTAGCTGGAGAAATACAGCAGTTATTTTAAAACTGCTTAGATTCTCTTCTGTAAGGACAGGGTATTCCAGGAAACAACACAAAACTGTAGCTGAATTCAGATATTTATAACTTCAAGCACAATTTAATTGTGCACACTGGGTAGTGTCAATTCAGTGTCCAAATATAGGTTTGTAAGTGTTTGGGTTTTTTGTTCCAGCAGTGGTATTGAAACATTCATCCACTTTAAGTTGTTACAAGACATGAATGTATAATGAAACTTGTTTTGAGGGGAAGTATCACCTGTGCTGCCACATAGCATAGAACAGGTCTTAAAGCTTATAGAAACTTGGGTTCTGCTGTAGTTACAGTCTTTCCTTCCTCCTTTGCCTTAGAGAGATTTGCAAGCTGATTTTTGTCACTTTGTGTAAGTATTGCAAGGACTGCATGGGTGGGAAGTCCTTTTGATGAAAGGGATGGGGTGTATCTGATGTACTGTTACATCTGTATCGCTTAGCTGCTTGGAGGAAAGACTTTGACATGGGGATTATTTACATTAGAAGGGCCCAGAGACCGTGGCCATCACTTTTATAGGATCTGTTGCCTGTGCCATGTTTGGAGGTGTGGGTTGTCATATGATGGCCCTACATAATTATCTGATTGGAAAGGAGCAGCCCAGCAGGCAGTAGTAAATCATTTTGGAGTTGCAGTATGTGTAGAAACCAGAGCAAAAAATAAACAGAACTGATAGGAGAATTTTTTCAATGCATAAAAAATTATCATGGGCCCAATTGCTGCTAGGTTGCTTGAGGGCATTCCACTTAGGTGGAATTATTGTTGCAATTCAACAGTAGTCCTTGGCATTAAGCATCTTCAGCTTTAAATCTCTTCCTTGGAGACATCCCAGTTAATTGGAATATATGTTATTGGTTAGTTTTGTATTATTTATGCCATTGACTATAATGAATTAAAAAAAAACTTAGAAAAAAAAATGCTGTTATACCCAAGAAATTTTTTTGCTGCTCAGAGAGGCTCATTTTCTTCTGCTTTAGCTGTTGTATGAAGCAGATGCAGTAATATATAGAAATATACGTCCAGTACTCATCCAGTCTTTTCTGTCCATCTTAGAGAATTGTCAGACAAAACGTGTATTGGATGCTACAGGCAAACTCTATGTTTCTTTCAGTTACACATGGAGGAATGGACTAACTTCTTTTTAGAGGTTCTTCCACACAGTTAGAGAGGTGCTGCCTCTTC
The DNA here is from genome assembly GCA_020800305.1 of Porphyrio hochstetteri. NCBI lineage: Eukaryota > Metazoa > Chordata > Aves > Gruiformes > Rallidae > Porphyrio > Porphyrio hochstetteri. Next base: position 57,644,721 of record CM036908.1, on the reverse strand, counting down.
TTTGGTGGTTAACATTATTATGATTCTTGGTGACTAAGTAGCAGTTGCATTGAGGGCTGACCCATGTGAAATACACATCTTGAGTTAACAAACCAATTCTCATTGAAATGATATATCAGAAACAGTATATTCTATGATTCTGTGTGGGCTTAGATACCATCATCCTACTGGTTTTAATTGCATGCAAGGCTTTGTCAAAATTTTAAAGCACATCAGCTCTCTTGAATGGGGACTGAATTTCTGCTCATAGTTGCTCACTTTGCAGCAATGTAATGAGTGCTATACTGTTTGTGTTGCTGAATTTTAACTTCTAACTCATGCCTTCATAGTCATCAGCAGTAGCTGATTTTCTTAGTATTGTCACTTTGTCTCTAAGCAGAATACTGGAAATGGTGATAGAAGGTCCTACTTCTTCACTGCACAAGTCATCATTGATACTAAGGTTTATGTAAAATAGTTTTAGTGCCTATCCTGTGTTTACCCTGTGAAGTGGGTACACTGTGAGCATGGGTCAGGAAGTCACTGTCTGAAATGACATGCCACAGTGATTTTGAGCATTATTGGTACACTGCAGTGGGATGCAGAACAGTTGTGTTAAGCCATCACAAGATCTGTTTTTGTCATTTGCGGAATTTTTGGATCTTTACAAATCAGTTTACAAGCAAAGGTAGCAGCACAGATTGTACTAGTTCATGTCTTTGCATATGAACATTTGAAAATAAACATTGAATAGTATGTTATTTCCTGAGGTATGTGTGCAGGTGAAATCAAAGTAGCTTTCTAACTGTAAGTCTTGCATAGCTATGACATACTGGCCAATAAAGATTTTGAGTAGCATTAACATTCTGTATTTATGGTTTCTTATGTGAGAGTTGGGAGTGTAGCTCTTGGCAACAGCTCATTCCTTTTGTGGACCAAACCTTTTCTAAAAATTTCTTGTAGATATTGAGGGTATTGCTTGTGCGATTACAGTCAGAGCAAACAGCTCTTCCAGCATAAAACGTGTAAGCAATGTTCTCACAAATAATCAAAACGTGTTTTACATCTGGGTTTATTGAAACATGAGTCAATCATGCAACTGTCTTATGCCTTAGTAAACAGCCCAGCTGTAGAATTAAGTGCAAGTAGGAGCTTGTTGAAATACAGATGCTTTGCCTGAACTTGATTTTTCTCTCTCACTGCAAAAGCACAAATGTCACCTCACAGTGTTTGCTGATGCACTTAGTTGATGTTAACTGTTTTTGTAGTGACAAATGCATATACTGTAACTGTATTCAAACCTATCCTGCAGGAAGAATATTCATTTGGAAGCATTAAGAATGTAGGCATATTTTTGTCACTAAGTTACTTTCATTAGTGAAAACTTGCAGAATGTTTTCAGTATTGGTCCTTCTTTCTTTCTTCCCCTCTGGCTGTTTTTCCTCATTCAGTGTTTAAGAACTTATTCCTAGTTAGTTCATTTTAGAGTATTGTACTTTTGATGAGACTGTGCCCACTTTAAGTAAAAGCAAAGCTTTTAGCCACTGGCTTGGTAGACTTCTTGAAAACAGATATTTGGAAGAAGCAAGTAGCCCAGAGTGTGGATCAGAGGTGAAAGGTAACTATCTCCTGAATGGGATAAAAGCCATCTGCTAACTGACTGTGAAGGAAAACAAACAGTGTGGAGGGGTATACCTGAATAAAAAAACAAGAGGCTTACAGAAAACTTGTCTCAGGAAGACTATTCTTGTTAAGAAGTGATAGGAACAACCTATTTAATTTGATTTACCCGAGAGAGGAAAGTGAAGCCCTATTACAAATGGGCCACGTGGCTGAATCAGGTCTTTGAAAGGAAAATAAAACTGAAATTCTGTAGTAAGCAGGAGAAGCTGACCTGGATGATTTCACAACCTCATGAAGAAGGGAAGCTTTCTACGTTGGAGCTTGGACTGCCAGAAGCTGGGAGAACATACTGGAGAGAAATCCCTCTGTCATTCTTTTCCCATAGCTAAGTACCTGCTTTTGGTCACTATAACTGTTCTTTCCTTTGTTAAAGGTGGAGGGGGTGGGGTGTGTGTGGAGACGAGAAATAAAGAAGATTTAAAATGAGGATGAAAACTGTAGACTTTAAAAAGAAACAGAGCAGAGCAACTTCTGTTTTCCATATTGTTCCAGGAGATGACAGATTCTGGTCAGTGCTGCTGTTCTTTACAGATACAGGAAGATAATTAGGGGATATGGTAAGTCTTTTTTAATCAAGAAGACCAAGGAAGAAGCCCTGTGACTTTATGGGTCTTGAATCTGGGAAGCAGACACTAGAAAAGAATGGAGGCAGAATCTCATCAGATGGAACTGGAAGAAAACTGCATTGTGTAACTAAAATATGCATGTTCAGGATTTTCTCCATCCTGCAGAACCTGTGTTTTTGGGGCTGTGGGCTGCTGCTGGAGACTACTTTCTTGAATTAATGATCATATGAAAAAAATCTAAGCATGGCAGCTCTTATAGTCTGTTTTATGTAGGAGAGAGTTTATAGTTTCTTAACTAGCAGGAAGGAACTGCATTGAGGGTGTAGGTTGTTTTGGGAGAACAGGAGGACCCAGGGAATTCTGTAGTAGTTGGGCTGTGCATCAGACTAATTCTAAGTATGGCATTTTGGCATGGGGACCAAGTGTATAACCTACACCATTTCCTTCTTTAGGAAAGCTAAAGAAGCTAAAGAAGCTTTCCTAAAGAAGGAAATGGTGTAGGTTATAGCTAAGTTGGTCAACAACTCCAGCCTTGAGTCGGCTGGTGTTTACTCTTTCGGGCCTGCAGAGAGCTTCTAGCTGCTTCTTGCAGAAGCCACCCCAGCAGCCCCCACCTCGTCCACCAGAACCCAGCCATGCAAAATTACAACAGGGAGTTCTTGGGAAACATAAATTTACATTTTATTTTAAGTGGAATGCAATCCTAAGTTGGAATAGCATGGGCTTTTCTATCATTAAACTTATTAGTGTTTTCTGTAGATTATTTTTGTCAACATTGTCATCAGTGTTATGGCAATACTTCAGATCCTGTTTAAAAACAAACAAAAAAAGCTGCCTTGTTTTAAGCACTCCATAATCACATGAGGTCCTGCTTCCAAAAGAGCTTACAACTTACAAGAACAGAAACATGCTGGAAAAGGAAAGCACACAAACACAGAGCCCTGCATATTTCATAGAGCTTTTGGGACAGATTTAAAGAGGAAATGAAGAAATGGAAGAAAAAGGAAAGAGTGGTGGGAGAGAAGTAATAGCAAGAAGAGAAGTGGTGGAGTACAGCAAAGGTGAGAGATTGAGAGCTGAGGGAAAGGGATTGAATCAGTAACTAGTTAGTCATTTATTTAGTGGGAACATCTAGATTAATACCTTAGGAGTGATGAGAGTGTTAATATGGTTTCCAAGTGACATGATGTAGGTGGTTTTCATAAACATAGTGTTCATTGTAAATGTATAAGCTGCGTTTCTCTTAAAGATCGCAGATCTCTTTCTCCACCCACACTGTTTTTACACTTCTTGATTTCATGCTTTCTATTTGCTGTAAAATGTATTTATCTTTTTATCTGCTGGAGTTGTAGGATTCAAGTTTAGGAGAAAAAAACCTGATGACTTGATCAGTGGAAGCAAAAGATCACATTCCCCGTAAACCTGGTCGTATCAGCTGTACAATTGTGTTCTGTGTACAGATTGGAGAACTGCTGTCAGTTGCCTATAAGCTTGTCCCTTAAGACCCTGGCTGCTCAACATATGTTGATACAAGAGATGATATGCTTCCCTCTCTGAAGTAGAGGGGAAAATGACTTAGTCTAGGCAATCAAGCTAGAAAAAAAATTGCAAGCCTGGTTTGTGTACATCCTACTCATCTGTCCTCCCTCTTGATGCAGCCAAGGAACATATCCCACAACCACCTACTATACTCACCTCTCTCTGCTCTTTGCATGGCTTGAGAATTCCCTCGTCTTCTCCTTGTCTGCCCTTGTCGACCCCTATCTATCCTTCTAATACGGATTCTAGATCTGCACCCCTCACCTTCTGTGCTAGTATGTGCCAAGAAGATGCGTGGGGTAGGAACTATTATGTAATGAGAACATAATGTAATTAGCATCTACAAGGATCTGAATTAAAGAAGATACAGTGTTAAGATACTGCATTGGAGATATGCTGGGTCCTTGAAACAAAATTAAACTTGGAGGGATAACTCATGCTGTAGGAATTCCTAACTTCGTTGTTACTGTAAAAGCTCAGCAAATTTTTCAGTGGCTGATTTACTACTCAGTAAGGTAAAAAGTTATACATAAGTTATATATAAATAAAGTTTATGGGATCACATCAGTTCTGTCTGCTTCACCCATCAACTTGTTGGTCATTTTCAATCCAATTGGGGTTGGACTTAATGATCTCTTGAGGTCCCTTCCATTCTGTGATTCTGTGGCAACCTGGAAGAACTCAAACAGAAATGGGTCTGTTTGCTAGAGGAAAAGCTGTGTTGGTAACAGTGTCTCTGACTGGCCTGCTTGTCAGTCAAGCATGTGCTGATGTTTTTGCCCAACTGTGCAAATATATCAAAACCTGCAAAAGATGCAGTTGCCTGGTTAGTGAGGTCATGCAGGGAGGGAACTGAAAGCAATGTCGGGTCCTGGAAGAGATGAGATGGGTAACTGAGAGCATTGCTTTGATTCCAGGACAATTGGAAAATGTGGATATAAGAAAGGGAGATGCATGCTCAGAAGAAATCAGACTTCATGTATTCTGAGTCATGTAGGATACATTCTTTACAATTAAACAGTTAAATACTTAAAAATCAATATGGTGTTTGCTTAGCACAATGATTATATTCATAGTGTGGTAACAAAGGTTGCAAGTTTGTATTTTTTTACCTAATGAGTGAGAAGTAGGCATCTTTATAGTTCCTTAGGATTTTTTTTTTTTTTTTGTATCAAGCTTAAATTGCAGCTCTACATGGGGCTGGTTGTCTGAGTAATGGTGGTGTTAATGGTGAAACATTATTTTTCTGAAGTATTGTTTGTAAAAATCCATATTTTAACATGCAGACTTGGCATTGCTTCCATATGGAAATGTCGTCCTGTGATGTGGTCAAGTTCTCTAATACTATAAGTAATAGCTTTTTTAAATAAAATGTTTAAGCAATCATGTTTTTTCATAAAGAAAGCAAGCACACACACACACAGAGTAGCAATTCTTTAGTACTTCTTTTGGGTTTTTTGTACAGACTTCTTGGTTACCTGCTGTTAGGTGAACACACTCACTTTTGAAAAGCTCTGAGTCAAGAGGAGGCATATTTTTCAGCTCATTAAAATATTATTTGTGAGAGAGATGCAGGAACAAGTTCAAAGTCTGACACAACACAACAGGTCTTTGATAGCAGTATTAGAAGGGGGAGATGGATCATTTACACCCCTCTGTGCCAGTTTTGGCATGATTCTTTTTGCCAAGCCAGCTGATAAGCTATATTTGGAAATGTGGCAGTGTTGTGTGTTACCAAGTTATTCATCATTGCTGTCAGCGTACTCTCTATTTGCAGAATGCTTTCAGGAGTTTTCAACAACTTTCATTTTAAGGAAAAATGTCATAGTACTTTAAAAATATTCACCAGAAGACAACCAGAAAAGCAAATATTTTTTTAAAAAAAGCCCAAACCACTTTTCCACCTAAATGAGTATGGTTGCTGCCTCACATATTTATGAAGATTTAAGTTCATCTCAGTCCTGAAGGATTTTTGGTTTTTCTCCATGTCATGCAAGTTTATATTGCTCTTTCTGCTGTCATCCATGTACTGCCCAACAGCCTTTTTACTGTGTTGAGAAGCAGGCTCATACTTCATTTGTTTCTAAACAATAGTTTTAGTCACTTGAAAAAAGGAAAAAAAAAAACTTGATTAACTGAAATTTTATTTCAAATTTAAAAGTACTATTTTTCCTGAAGTTAATAATCTTTTGGGTATTTTGGCAATTTCTGTAGAATTTAAATTTAACTCTAAAATCACTTGCTTTCTCCATATTTGGTCTTGTTATCAATATAACTCATCATTTGTTGGTTAAATATGGCAGAGAGCATTGCTCAACTAAACTGGTTTTTCCAAGTGTGAAATGGGATTATATGTTGAGCGTTTGTTTTCAGAAAATTGGAAAAAACTTTTACAATCTATTTTTATATTATATAAAATATATTATGTGGTACACTTTTTTTTATATATGTATATATACACTAGGCTGCTCTGCCAGATTGGTATTTACGGTATGTTTTCTGGACAACCAGGTATAACAGCAATTCCTTTCTGGTTACAGCTTTTACTAAACAATATATGTCAGATGCATTAGATTTTAAATGGTTATATCTGCATCATGTAACGGAGCAGTGAGTGGAGATAAGTAATGTAGAAAGTGAAGACATCTTTTTCTGTTTGGGAATTAGATTTTAAAGTATGGTTTTGATTAAGATAGATGATTCCTTAAAAGGAAATACTTCCATAACAAGATATCTCAAGATATCTAATTGCTGGTTTTGCTTTTTTTGTGTGAGATAGACTTGCTGATTTAATCATGCATGCAGAATATTTTCTCTATAGAAATTCTGATGACTAAGAAGCAAGAGTTTAGACAAGATACATGCATCAAAAGAGAGAGCAAAGATACAGAGCTTATTTCATGTTCAAATGCTGGTAGTATCCTACTGAAAAAATGCTTTTCTGATTACAGTGCCATCAGTATTGTGAGTTATATTCACCAAACTTGTTTTTTCTTATGTCTTTGTTGTATGTTATCTGAACATCAGGAGCTGAGGCAGATCTTCTATTACCCTTGAATTTTTTACTTGCATAGAGTAGATTTCAGCTAGAGATTTTTTTCTTTTGCCTCTAAAACAATGTTCACCTACAGTAGTAACACAAACGCTTAGTGTTGTTCAAATTTTCCTTTTTGTCATATTTGAGAAGCTGAACCTCACATCCTCTATCAGCTTTATCTTTAGACCTAAGTCTTGGCAATGTTTTCACTGCAAAAATAGATTCTCATTACCAACATATTTCATACAGGGAAAAATTAAAAATATAATGCTGATTGTGTACCATATTCATACAGCTTCATGATTTGGTTTATCATTGTTCTGATTGCACGGTATCACTTTTTGTGTGTCTATGTATAATATGTACATGGTTATCTTTGGCTTTTTGCTTGTACAATCTACTGATGGATGTTTATATTCCTTCCTCTAAACAAGTACAACTTAAGAAGAAAAATAGCCTGCACTATTTTGGTAGTTGTGTATACAGAACATATTGGTTAATAAATGTACTTCATTCTTAGAAATGAGAAACCAGAGCCCTTCAAAATAATTTCAGTTATTCAACTTATTTGTCTTAATATTTATGAGCATCTTGATTGATATAAAGAATATGACATCGTCATTTATAACTTAAATTAAAGCACTTACACAGAATACACTGTGTAAGTGCTTTAATTTTCTGATGATTCTAAAGATGCAGGGGACTGTACTGCCAGTGAATGCAGGAAACCATCTGAATGAATCACTACAGAACTGTATTGTTCTTGCCCTGAAGATTTTGGACTCTGTCCCCAAATCCACTGCTGGATACATTGCAGACACACTTGACTTGATTTCTCTTACGACTAGAAGAGTCTAAAATAAACGTAACAGGACAGCATATGGGAGAGTAGAACACTCTAGTGAATAGGTGATGTGCAAATAAAGTCATTGTAAAGGTGGCCTCCTGTAGCAAGAGACCTGTTTATCTTATTTACAGATATGAGAACATTACTTTAAAAAAATGAAGAAAAAGTGTGTAATAGGAAGACTGCAAAAATAAACTTTCCTAAGTTCTTTTTTTGTTGGTATTGTTCTTCTATGACTTTGCCTTACATTGCATTATGGCAGGTTGGCCATTTATATTGATCCTATTTCTAATTTGAACTATTTTAGATTCAGCATGGATCTCATAATGAACATTACTCTGTGCTTCATATGAGCTGAAAAATGTTAGAAAATCTCTTACCAAATGTAATTGCTTGTGGCAGAGCAATGTCTTTCAAGAGGATGTTCGGTGTTCATTTATAAACTTTAAGAGAAGTGGCCAGCCAGTGTGGTTCTCACATTGAATCCATGGGATCTCTTCTTACTGCCTGCACAAGGGCTTTTCATAGTAGAAGCTGTACTGGGAAAGTAAGTTCTGCAAGTCAGGGGGGACTGATAAAATTAAGGACTGGTTGAGCCTCTTGATACCTGCTGGAGAGTGCTAAAATCCAGGAGGGAGGGATTATGCCTCAGAACTTCAGTCTCCGTGTACTCAGGGTTAGTCGTGTTCCTTGCACTGTATTTAGTGTTAGAATATGAAAGAATTTTGTTTGTGTCTTCCTTTTTGAAAGCACCTTATAGTTTTGTCTTAGATTTTTATTTTCCCCTTTTGTCATGTCTGTTCAGTTAGTTTTGAGCTACTTTAATTTTGAGTTAATAAGTTAGCAATGTTAACCTTAACATACTTCCTCATCATTCCAAGTTACTATTTAAATAAGCCTTGGACTTGGCAGTTTCTTGTTTAATCTTAATGGAAAATGAAAGCAGACAGATAATGTACCTTTCCCACTAGATTTTTATTTTTTTTAAATGTATAACATTTGTATTTAAATGTTCTGCTGTATACATTTACCAAACGTATGGATAGCAATTGTTTCAGCCTTGGTCAGTGTGCAGAAGCAGCTTTTCAGCTGCTGCTTGATACATTCCAGTATTAATACCAGCTGCCAAAGAACAAACCTTTTTGTTAGCATGTGAGAGGAAACATTTCATTTTGGCTAAGCTAGCTGCACTGGCCAAGGATAAAAGGATGCCTTTTATATATACAGAGTGCTCGGAACACCTGAAATCCAAAGTATATCTTCTGTCCAGTGATTTTTAGTATTTTTATGGATTTTACTCTGCAATGTGTGATAATGTAAAGCTGCTCTGTCTGATGTGATCTTGATGACTTGGGCAGTTAAAATTTTCCAGATGTCCAGAGTTACCTGAATGTGTCTGACTCCACTCTCACTGTGAAGTAACCCGACATAGAATCCTCTGTACTGTACTGGAAGATGGGATATACTATACAAACTACATAGGCTGCCCATACAGAGGTGAATACACCAGTTGCAGTAACATGTAGAATCATAGAAAAATGTAGATGGGAAGGGACCTCTGGAGATTGAGACTAAATTTTCTGCTTTAAGTCAAAGTTAAATCAGATCGTTTGGGCCTTTTTAAATTCTCCATCCTGTTTCAATGCTCAACCACCCTCATAGTGAGGAGTTTCCTTATATCTATTTGGAATTTCCATTGCAGCATCATATGGCTGTTGCCTGTTCACCTTGTACTGTGCTTGCCTGAGAAGCATCTGCCTACAGCCTTTGTATAATTCCCTGTTATGCAGGTGGAGGCAGCAAGTGGGCTCCTTTTCTTCTCCAGACTGAACAAACCCAAGTCCTTCATCCTGTCTTTTATCTGTGTCAGCCCTTTTTGCTATTTTAATGGCTTTCCTCTGGACATGCTCCGCTTTGCCAGTACCTCCTGTGCAGCATGGCCCAAAACTGTGCAGCACTCTAAATGTGGCCTCACCAGTGCCAAGTAGAAGGGAATAATTACTTCCCTTGACCTGCTGTTTATGCTTTTACTTATGCAGCTCAAACTACCGCTAGTTTTCATTGCTTTAAGGGGCCACTGCTGGCTTATGTTCAACTTGCTGTCTGCTGGAAGTCTTTTTCTGTAGAGTTGCTGCCTGTCCAGTCTGCAGCTGTAATGCTGTATAGAGGGGGTTTTTTTCCCTTCCCAAATGCAGGACAGTTTGCAACTGTCTTTAACTTTGTATACTTTGTCCAGCTTGTTAAGGTTCTTCTGAATGGTGGTGCTGCCCTCAAATATATTGACACTTACCCTGTTTTGTATCATCTGTAAAGTTGTTGAGGATGCTTTCTGCCCTAGCATCCAAATCTGATGATGATGTTCACCACTGAGGAATACTTCGTCTAACCGTTTGGCAGTTAGACTTAAATTTATTGACCACAACTCTTTGAACCTCATCATCCAAGGAATATTTTTGTTCATCTTGTTATCCATATATTCAGCCTGTACCTCCTTAGTTTGAACACAAGGATGCTCTGGAAGGTTGTGTTAAAAACCTTGCTTAAGTCGAACCAACTGGCAACCACCGATTCTCCCTGGTCTGCAGGGCCACTTATTTCTTCAGAAGGCATTTAGGTTGGCTGTATGCAGTTTACCTTTACAAGTCTGTCATCTGATCCCAGTCACATTCATGTCCATTGTGCCTGGAAATGGCTTTCCTTTAGGACTGTTAGTTCCCTGGTTCTACCATCCTCTCCTGTCCCCACTTGCTTTTCTGTTAGGTTTTGTTTGTTTGTTTGTAAGTTACATTCTGCCTGTCACAGGCAATCACCATGACTTTTCAAAGATGATAGCCAGCAGCCTTCCAATGATAGCAACTAGCTTTCTCAGTACCTTGATATTTCCCATCTGGTCCTGTGTACTTGTGAAGATCCAGGTTACCTAAAGAGTGTTTTATCCAGATAGCTTCCCTCCCTCAGGCTTTGCTACTAGATGCAGAAACTTCGGAAGCCAGATAGCAGACCTTGCTATTAAAGACTGAACTCAAGTTGTTGGGTACCTCAACTTTTTCTGTAGCTTTCACTAGGTTGCTTCCTGATTTAGCAGCTGAATTACACCTTCCCCAATCTGTGTTCTGCTGTAGAAGCATTTCTCCTTGCCTTTCATTTCTCTCTTCAGTATCAATTGGAGACAAGCTTTGGCATCCTTCATTCAGTCTCTGCACTTCAGACAGTGCATCTATATTCTCTTCTGGTTGCCTGTCTCCTACTTTACACGTTTCTGTTTTGCTTGAGTTCAGTCAGTGAGGAGTCTCACATACAGTCGGCTGGCCTCCTGCTGATGTTCTTATACTTTGGGAAGGCTGGGGTTTGTGCACAGACAAGAGAATTCAGGAAGATGACCAGTTGTCCTGAGCTCCTTTGTAGCTTCCTAGGCCATTCTGCTTACCTTTCTTTGAGTGAGCCTCAGCCTTACTATTGTGAGTCGAGAGGCTTTAGCCTTCTTTTTTCCTTTCCTTGAGATCTTACACTGCTGTTTAACAGTTATGGCATCCAAGGCTGATGTTGGCCGGCATATGCATGAGCAGTTCTTCCTTATTCACAAATGCCCAATCCTGCACAATCCCTCCCCTAGAAGCCTGTTCAGTGCCAGCATTGAAAATTGCTCCCTGTGCATGTGAGAGATCCCCTGGATATTTCATGCCCTGCTGTGCTGCCCTTCCAGTGATTTAAATCCTCCATGAGAGAAACTTATCATGAGCCAGCAGTGTGCTCTTGCAGCTCACAAGGCTAATGGTATCCTGGGCTCCATCAGAAGAGGGGTGGCCAGCAGGGACAGGGAGGTGATTGTCTCTCTCTACTCTGCCCTCGTGAGGCCCCATCCAGAGTACTGTGTCCAGATCTGGGGCCCCCAATACAAGAAGGATGTGGAAATGTTGGAGAGGGTTCAGAGGAGGGCCACGAAGATGATCAGAGGGCTGGAGCACCTGCCCTACGAAGAGAGGCTGAGGGAGCTGGGCTTGTTCAGTCTGGAGAAGAGAAGGCTGCAGGGGGACCTCATTGCAGCCTTCCAGTACCTGAAGGGAGCTTATAAGCAGGAGGGGATTCAACTTTTTAAAAGGATAGACAATGACAGGACAAGGGGGAATGGATTAAAACTAAAGGAAGGAAGGTTTAGATTAGATATTAGGGGGAAGTTTTTTACAGAAAGAGTGGTGAGGTGCTGGAACAGGCTGCCCAGAGAGGTGGTGGATGCCCCGTCCCTGGAAGTGTTCAAGGCCAGGTTGGATGGGGCCCTGGGCAACCTTGTGTAGATCCAGGCCTGAGGTTGGTGGCCCTGCCTGTGGCAGGGGGGTTGGAGCTCTGTGATCCTTGGGGTCCCTTCCAACTCATATCATTCTATGATTCTATGAGAACAAGGGACTCTGAATATTGGAACTTAGGATGTTGTTCCGTTCATTGTGGTAATTGAAAGTAAGTTTTCCTCGACTAGTTGCCTTGAACCACAAGAAGCTGCTGCAAAGATGCACGTATGATATTTTGATTTCATTTTGAAATGGATACTTAATTTTCTGTTCATTTTGAAATGCAACTTTAGTGCAGTCACAAACACTAATTCAGCTGATGTTTGTAGTGCACCTGATGAGGTAAAATAAAGAGGTTTTATATAGCATGGTTACTTTGGTATCTGTAATATTTGTTTACAACTAATGAATTTGCAAGCAATCTGAATGATTTATAATTTTTTCTCTCAAAGAATTCTAGTTTCTAATTGCCCTGAGATAATTAATGTGCATGAAATACTGCTTCAGATTGTGCTGTATGGTTGGTTGTCTTACGTTCAGGTAGTGCAAATAATACTTGCCTGCATATAGGTGCCAGAAACAGCAGGTCATTCTCCTTTTTCTTATCAGTGACTAAAAGGAGAAGATCTTGTCTATACATCATTGTTGTATTTTGTTTGTTAGTGTGACAGTGTGCTTCTTAATCTGTTTTAGTTGAAAGATGGGGAAGAAGAGCCGAGTAAAAACTCAGAAGTCAGGCACAGGAGCCACAGCAACAGTATCTCCAAAGGAAATGCTAAATCTAATTAGTGAGTTACTGCAAAGTAAGTTTCAGTTTTATGCCTCTCTGGGAAAATTCATGGTATATAGACCACTAAGAAATAGTCTTTTTTTAAAGCCAGTGAATTCTGTTCATTTCTGTAAGTGGTCAAACTTGCTATTTCAGTCTGCTTAAGATTGTATAGTGTGTATTTTAGAGCATCTATCTCTATCAGTATGTACAATTACTGGCTTATTTATATGTGTATGTATTGGACATATCACATTTCTGGCAGCTTTTGCCTTTTCTCTCAACACAAGCATAAATACTGGGTAAGAGTAGATTTACTAAACCCAGCTCTAGATAACAACACTGAAGCTTTGTCAAAAATGCTTTGCTTGTAAACCTCAAGAATTGCACTGTTTTTGTTTATCATTTGAACAGTACATTGAACTGATGTCAGAATAGAGAAATTAACCGTGGAAAACAGAAGTGCAAGTCAGCTCAACTGCACTGATATTTTTGTTGCTTTTTTTTTTTGTTGTTATTGCTGTTTGGAAACTTTTGTAGTGCTTAGTTCTTGTTTGTAGACCAAAGTTTTCACTTGTTGAGGAACTTGGAACTAATCCATTAATTCTAGTAAATATGAAAAACAGAGCATAATTGCAAATGATGGTGCTAAAATACTGTTCACTCTTTCTACTGTTATTAGTAACTGTACTGAGCTACACTTGTTAAAGCACAAGTGCAGATTTTCATATCGTGGACACATCTAAGTGTTGCCTTAGAAAAATTAGAATTTTTCTTCAGCATTGCACAACAAGAGGAGACAAGGAGTTGGCAGAGCAGTTTGATGCTTATGCTGCAATTGGCCTCTGCTATGAAACATAGATCTGATTTTCTAAGCAAAGACAAGTATCAGCTGTTCTTTTTGACAAGCTTCCATATTTTATTCAACACAAAGATTTTTCAAATCAGTTGAGCAAGGTAATCTTCAGCTGTCCACTTGGATTTTTGCAGCTTAGATCAAGAAACACTCACTGGAATTTAGAATGATGTCAGAGACACTGTGAATATAATCTAAAGCTAACTCCTGGCTAAGTGTTCCTTTGCTTGTCTGTACAGTACGCATGAATCTATGAAAAGAGTATTGACTGGGTAGGTCAAATGTATGTACCAGCGAATTTCTGAATTACTTGAGGAGCTCTGTGCTATTATCATCTGCTTTCATTACAGCAGGAATGATGGCAAGCAGGCTAATGTAAACAGAGTGTTTTTCTTGGATTATTGAAAACAGATACTACTTTTTTGTTTTGTTTTATCTGAGAGACTATTTACATAAAGGTCTGGTCGTTTGCCTTTTTTCTTCCTAGCTTTTTACATTTGATATTTCATATATCTGAAAGAATATTAACAAGCAATAACTTGAGATAGGTTGTACTGTGATAATTTCAAAAGTCTCTAATAATTACATGTCAAAGAATGGGATGTTTATAGCAATGGAGATTGTAATGTTTACCATGTAAGCATATTTGAAGTACATGTAGTACTAAGGTTCAGTTAAAGTTGCTATGAAACCATGACCTTTTCTCTGATGTTACAATATATATACATATATATTTCATTAAAGAAAACATTTTTGTGTGGCATTTTTATTTCCAGAATGCAGTAGCCCTACCCCAGGTCCTGGTAAAGAATGGGAAGAATATGTACAGATTCGTTCCCTTGTTGAGAAAATTCGCAAAAAGCAAAAAGGTAAATGTGAAATAACAAAGGTAAATGTGAAGTAACATAAGGATGGCTCAGAGCATTGATTTGCCTAAAGAATTGTCTGTTGATAGCTAAAAGGAATTTTTTTGTTGTTGTTATTATATAAACATTATACAGTCCTAATATTTTGTGAGGAAGAAGTCTTAATTCTCTGACATGTAGTTGCTTCTTACACTTGCAGGTGTTTTTGAAATGGTCTGGTGGGGTTGACCACTGGCATTAACCACTTAGAGTCACAGACTGGTTTGGGTTGGAAGGGACCTCAAAGCCTATCTAGCTCCAACCCCCTGCCATGGGCAGGGACAGCCTCCACTAGCCCATGTTGCCCAAAGTCCCATGCAGTCTGGCCTTGAACACTGCCAGGGAGGGGGCAGCCACAGCTTCTCTGGGCGGCCTGTGTCAGGGCCTCACCACCGTCACAGGGAATGATTATATAGATTATATCTAATCTAAATCTACCCTCATTTACTTTAAAATCATTATTCCTCATCCAATCACTATGTGTCCTTGTAAACACAGTCCCTCTGCAGCTTTAAATTTCTGAGTGAATATCACAAACAGGTGACCCTGTGATAATTTTGTCCAGTAAGTAGAAAAAGGAGTTTGGGATTGTGATGACAGTCTAAAGGACTAGAAGTAAAAGTGCTTTGAAATTAATAGCCCTTTTTGATTCCTGATTGCACAGCCTGCCCCTCTGCCTCTATAAATCTGAACATCTCAAACTTAATTTTTTAACAATTTATTTTAACATGAACACTTTACTGGACATGGAAACAGTTTCAGCCATTCAACAGCATGACACTAAATGATGACAAAATAAAAATATGTAAATGCACAAAATAAACACATCAGCTAATAAGTCTATCTGCTATAAATCCAGCACATAACTAAAATAAAGAAATGTTTCTGGTACCACAGTTAATATGCAGTTTTATTGCCAGTTTTCTGAAGTTTAAAGTATCTTATCTCAGACTAGAATAGTTTTCTCCCAGTGTGTTCTGCAACAATTCACTAAGGATGATACTTTATTTTCATATTAGTTTTGTTTTTATCTGGAGGCATGCTTTGCATGGAATTTTACTTAAATTACAACTCTTTTATGACTGATGTATGTTAATGGCTGAGAAATAACTTTTTTATCTTGGAATGAATAGGTTTGGGCTGGACATACCTGAAAAAGTCCTGAAACAATTCTTTCTTCTCTGGCATTTATACAATGATGACAGAAAAAGCCAGACTGCTGTTAAAATGGAGCTTGAGTGGTTCATGTACTTGCTTAATAAAACAACTAGTTAAGGGGCTTGGAATAGCCTTTTCACACCTGTTTTTAATGTATTTTGACTAATGCATAAAACCCTTACTTCATGAAAGCATTTTTAAACCTCAGAACTTCAGTTATTGGCAGAGGGCATACAGAAGAGTAAGTGATACTGTTTGAGTGACTGTATCCTGTAGCTGTGTAGACAGAAACCTCATTCTTGATTTGCTGTCCCATGACTTCTGTAAACTTATGGTACATGTCCAGGTTTTTATGATGCAATACATATGTTATGCTAAAACATAATTCAGGTAAGCAAGTTAGCATTGTGGTTGACCAACTGAACCGTCCATGGGGAAAACAGCTGCTGGCAGAGGTTGTAGAATTAGTTTAACAGTAGTATGTTAATAAAACATATTTTTTTCCCTTGAAAGATGCAAAACCACAGCACTGTTGATTACAGATTTTTTTTTAATGTAACGTTTTTACATATGTACTGAATATGAATAGTATGGTTTCCTTCAAAAGTAATTTTTTATAGAACATAGTAATTTACAGTACACAGTTTTTTAGCTTAATAAAGACAGTTAGCAAAGGAAATAGCTGTGGTTTAACCCTGGCTGGCAGCAAAGAACCTCTTAGCCACTCGCTCACATCCCCACAGAGGGATGGGAAAGAAAATAAGAAGAGTAAAAGTGAGGAAACTCATGAGTCGAGTTAAAAACAGTTTAACAAGTAAAGCAAAAGCCACATGCACAAGCAAAAGCAAACCCAGGAATTCATTCCCCACTTACACCCATGGGCAGGCAGGTATTCAGCCATCCCTGGGAAAGCAGGGCTCCATCACATGTAACTGTGACTTGGGAAGACAAATGGCATTGCTCCAAACGTCCCCCCCTTCCTCCTCCTCCCCCAGCTCTATATGCTGAGCATGATGCCATATAGTGTGGGATATCCCTCTGGACAGTTGTGGTCAGCTGTCCCAGCTGTGACCCCTCCCAATTGTTTGGGCACCCCAGCCTACTCACTGATGGGGTAGGGTGAGAAGCAGCAAAGGCCTTGGCTCTGTGTAAGCCCTGTTCAACAGTGACTGGAACATCCCTGTGTCACCAGCACTGTTTGCAGCACAAATCCAAACCTCAGCCCCGTACCAGCTACTGTGAAGGAAATTAACTCTACCCCAGGCAAAACCAGCACAGGACACTAAATTATTATTGGGAACTATGAGATGTACGGAATATATATTTCCTGTTAGTGCTTTTCTTGAATAGAACAGTGGGTTGCAGAATGTGAACTAAAATGATCTTGATTATAGAAAACTCTTAATTTTAAAAGAGTGTTTTTATTTTCTAAAGTTTTTCCTTGATTCATTAGCAAAATCTTAAATAAAGCTAATTTTTCACTCAATTTTCATCAGTATAGCCATATGTTTGTTCAGTACAGAAATAAATTGTTCCCCAGTAGTGCTTCTAATGTAAAAGAGCCACTCTTCTCTTTAACTTGGAAATGTGGTAAGTATTGGACCACATCATCTATGAGGAGCAGTGGTAGAATTTCAGAGATGCTTACAGAATGGTTCCAAATACAAACTGGATGTTAAAAGTTTCTAGTAGCCTTACACAGCCATAAATTAAAAATCAAAAGGGGAAATTCTTGGGCAGTTTATACACTTACCAAGCTCCCTAGGAGCTATGCAGCTAGTTTTAGTAGTTGTGAGGCCTTAGCTCTGGAGGTACTCCACAGAGAACAGCATACTGGAAGGAGTATGAAATAAAGGAGAAATGCCAGCTAAAAAAACACAACCAACCAGCCCACTACAAAAAACCCAAATAAAAATCCTACCCTACACAAAAGCCAACATGCACCACCTTCTCATTGCATTCAAAAAAAACACTTTAATCAATATTGGCTTTGTCTACTGCATCATCAAAGTTTTAGGTGATACTTGCACTTTCATGATAACTGCAGATTTGGCTGGGCCCAGGGCTTGGAGTGCAAGATTTGGGGGGTGAGGAGTTTTTCAAATATGCTAATGCTAGTTCCCTAAAATCCTTCTCATCTAAAGAAGTATTTATCACCTGTGCTTAAACAAAATATCTTTGGATGCAAGCAACTTGCTGATGATGTTTTGTCACTCATAATACAGCCTGAGCATTTCAAAGGGATTTGGAGACAACATGATCTGATATTAGAGTTTGGGTTGAAGAGAACTCAGAGGCAAAGAGATACAAAAGGGGTTTGCTGAGTACATCCAGGAACTGTAATGCATGGGTTCAAATCAGATGACAGTAAAGGGGAAAGCTGAGGAAATGAATGAGGCTTGTGATTTCATCAGTGGACTACAGAGAAGCTTCTCTGTTGGAGAAGCAATGTGTTAAAATTTGGACGAGCTCTCGGGAGGATGAACAGTCCTTAGTTATTTTAGTAGATCTGTATGCTACAGGAAAAAGCTAACTGCCTTGTATGTGAGAGAAGGAGCTTGAGATCTGCTTATCATCATTTCCAGTGCTGAATTAATGAAATTGCAGCTTGCCTCTCAAATTCCTCCTTGTGTCTATACTAACATGCTGTGGTGTTTGCATTTATCATCAGTATTAAGCAGGGAAATATTTTTGCTCGTGTTATTTAAAAGGGAAAGAGGAGGACAGCTTCATATTTCATCACAGCTCAGTTTAGGTGGTTGTGTTTTTAAGATGACTGGTAAGCCAACTTGGCAGAATATTTAAGTTGATGAAAATTGGGTCTGACATTTGTATACTGTTGAGTAACACTTAACAAAGACCAGTTCTGACTCAGCTACTTCAAAGTAGAACTGCTGTGGGATAGCAGATACCTTTTTACGAGTGCTTTTATATTGAACTGTTTTATCTTTCTAGACCTTCTTATGCCTGCATTTGTGTTTTAATAAATTGTGTATATAGGTTTGTCTGTTGTCTTTGATGGAAAAAGAGATGACTATTTCCCTGAATTGATAAAGTGGGCAACTGAAAATGGAGCATCCACAGAGGGGTTTGAAATAGCTAACTTTGAAGAGGAGGGGTTCGGTTTGAAGGCAACAAGAGAGATAAAGGTGAGCATGTGAACATTTGACTTAGATTAGAAAATCGTGTTTGGAATGTATCTACAGAGCTGTGAAACGCTCAACACCTTCCCTTCCCCCTTTTGACTGTGTAGGAAGCTGCTGTTCTGAAATGCTCTCAACTCTGTGTACTTGAGAAACGAAATTATTGATAAAATTTAGTATTATTTTGGATGACTATTAGGTAGCACTGAGAACTTTTAATCAGTTTCCACCCTCCCCCCTGCCCAGTGCTGCCTGTACCCTTTACCTGGTCACAAGAGTACTCTACTCCATTGATGTACCTGTCTCTCCCATGTTTTCTAACTGCTTAGTCTCTTTTCTTTCATGTCCCTTCTTTAAAAGCACTGGTCCTTTGCCTCAGAAAAAGAGGTATTTTCAATAATTTTCTAGTGGAAATGGGGAAAAAAACCCCTGATAATTGTGAAGAGTATCTTTTGATCATCAGATAAGGAACACACCAGTTAGCTGTTAAAAGGCAAGCATTTAAGATTTCCTCTTTCCATTCCCATTCTGTAGGTAGGAAACAGCTTTCAGGAACAATCGGCTGTTATAGAAAGCATATGAGAAAGTGAGCACATTATATTTATTTTAGGGCTTTAGTAGCACATAGTTAATATGGCTAGCACTACTAGTTGATAAAAATCCTGAACAGTTCGTCTAAAATAAAAACAGGCAACATGAGAAACCTCTATTGGGAGAAAATACTTGATCACATAATTAATAGCAATTTTGTGTATCTGGTAGCTTTGAGATTGTGTGGGCAATCTACATGTTAGCAGTTCCAAACTGAAGCATTTTATTTTGGAAACTAAGTGTCTTGCTTTTAAGGTTTGTGTGATTCAGATTGGAACATTTGGTTACCACAATCTGAAACATAACATGTTTGTTTATTTGCAGTGAAAGAGAAGGAAGAATTTTGATTCAGAATAATCTTGATTTTTAAAAAGAGAAATGAAAACAACCGGTAATTTAAAGACGATGTATATTTGAGACGCTTGGCATATCATATAAGTACTAACTGATCCACTGTGCATTTTTTTCCATTCTGTAGGCTGAAGAGTTGTTTCTCTGGGTTCCTAGAAAACTGTTGATGACAGTTGAGTCAGCTAAAAATTCAGTATTAGGTAAGAGCTTAAGGAAGTCCTTAAGCAAGAGGCTGTATTGAGTGGAATAATTGAAAAGATTTCCTTTTTTTAGATGATCTTCTTCATTACAGAGCTTGCTTATTGTGCCGGCCATCAGGTTTGGAATACTTAGAAGCCTGAAGTGTCAGCTGAATGAATTTAATTTTCCTATTTGTTTCTGGCTGAGTGTGCTAGATATCTTCCAGAAGTGTGTGTGTTATTTTGGACACATATCATTTAGCTTGTGTAACATTTGGAGATAATATGTTTGAGGTACTGAGTAGTGCTGTTCTAGTTTCTTCATGTCTTCCATCATGCAATTGTATACAAGGCATTTACTCTGTCCAGTAACTTGCAGGATAATACAATGTGAGCAGCTAAATATTTTAGAAACCTAAAAAGCTTTTTTTTTTTGGGTTGAAAATTCTAACATGTTATCTCATTATGTTAATTTAAAGTAAATCTAGAATGACATTTTCCATAGACAATTAATTTAGCACCTTACCTTTCTGGGTTAATTCAGGATCCCTGTATTCTCAAGATCGAATTCTTCAAGCCATGGGCAATATAACATTGGCATTCCATCTTCTTTGTGAGCGAGCCAACCCCAACTCTTTCTGGCTGCCCTACATCCAGACACTCCCAAGTGAATATGACACTCCTCTCTATTTTGAAGAAGATGAAGTACAGTATCTTCAGTCAACTCAGGCCATACACGATGTTTTTAGCCAATACAAAAATACAGCTCGACAGTATGCATATTTCTACAAAGTTATTCAGGTAAGCATCTTAAATGTGGTATATAATATGTGTTGCTCTCATTTTGATTATTGAGCAGGGTGTGAAAACCGTGATGCGAAATAAAAGAGCAACTGTAGTATATTGCTCTTAAAGGTTTGAATCATTAAAGCAATTTCCTGCTGGTTTTTTTTAAGTGCTATTAAAGTTTCAGAGTTCAATAGGCTTATAAATATATGAGAATGTATTTAATCGGTTGAGAGGAGTGATTACTGCCCTTTGTTTGGCATTGGATGAGGCTTCATCTTGGATACTGTACAATTTGGGGCCCACCAGTACAATAGACATGTTGACAAACTGGAATGAGATTAGAAGAGGGCTAATAAGATGTCATTTCAGCCCTTTATCCATACAAAGAGAGACTGAGGGAGTTGGATTTGTTTATTCTGGGGAAAAGGAGATAAGTGATGATCCAGTTATTGCTTTCAACTTGGTAGTGGTGGCCCAACGCCAGAAGTTTGCCTGTAGGAACTTCGGCTAGGTGATACACGGAGACCTACAACCTGTGCTTCTGTGAGTCTTTGAAAAACGTATAGTTTGCAGTAAACAGAGTAAAATCCTAATTGTTAATTGACATAGAATAAAACCATTGCATATGTTGTATTTCCAGTGACCATGGATTAACTGTTGTTTTGTATTCTATTTAACATAATTATTTTGATTGCTTTCAAACCCAAAGATAAACCCATCTGGCAACAATTCTGAATATGGGGAGGCTTGAGATGGGTGAACTTTTCATCATGTTCTGAAGTAATCATTTAAATTGAGTTTCTAAGATAGAACTGTTACTCAGACTGATGTCTAGACATAATTGATGTTGTTAGTGAGTAGTGATGTGTTGTTGTCAAGGCAGTGCTCAGTGTCCAAACATCCAGAGCTTTTTGTGGCACAATCTGTGTAAAAAGCATATGACTGTATGTACTGAATTTCCACGACTGTGTGATCTAGACACATCTCCTAGACCATAGGAGAGGTCAGAAGACATAAAGCAATTACATTTCTCCTTTAAAGTTGTCAGAGTTGCAAAGCTTTTCTATTAACTGTTTTAAGTCAAGAAACGTTAAATTATTCTGCATAGCTGTTTGGTGTCTGAGGAACTTGGTATGTTTCAAATACAGTGTCAATTTACCAAATAAAAGGAGTGGAGGGTATGTTTTGAAAACATATATAAATATATATAAAATGCAGTGGTATAACATCAGTTGACATATGAGATATCTATTATGTGAAAAGCAGCTTAAATGTTTGACAAAACACATCTGCTTCAGGATGGCAAACACACACTATTTCTCTTATTGTCTCTTCAAGCTAACCAAAGATCATTTGTATAGCATTTAAGCTAATGTGGTCAAAGTAATGTCTCAGTAAAAAGAATTTTTAAAGTCCATGCTGCTGACTGTTAAGAGTAAGAAAAGCTGCAGTTTGAGCAAAGAAAAGAATGTACATGAGATGACTTTAGGGGCAGCCTGTCGTTAGAAACCCAGTGATGGTGATGTGCTGTACCTGGTAACAAACCTTTACTACTCTGCGCTGCTGTATTTTCTGTTTCACATTTGCAATTCTGTGGGAGCTCAAAGGGCAGCTCATGGAGGAAGGAAGGCTACTCAGTCTGATATTGCTGAGACTGGTTCAGTTTGGGTTCATCTGCAGCAATGGGAAACCTTTGTGGCAAGAGTACTTAAATGGGTAACT
The DNA here is from genome assembly GCA_020800305.1 of Porphyrio hochstetteri. Classification (NCBI taxonomy): domain Eukaryota; kingdom Metazoa; phylum Chordata; class Aves; order Gruiformes; family Rallidae; genus Porphyrio; species Porphyrio hochstetteri. The sequence goes on along the minus strand of CM036908.1, from coordinate 57,622,324 downwards.
TCTCTTTAAGCTTTATATAGTACCCAAGAAAGTGTTTAGTACTGTACCATTGCCTGTTGTATGACCTGCTAAAATGCAGGTTCTGGACACTAGCAGTAAGAAAGCTAGACCAGATATTTTAAAAAATTCTTCTGACAAATGTATTGTATTGCTTGTTTTATGTTTTTGTGTAAAGCAGCTGTTGTTTCATGTTGAACATAGGCATGAAGTTAGATCAGATAAAACCAATTTGCTTTAGTTACTTCTTTGGAGAATGAGTGGCAATAAATATTAGGTAAATTTTAGGTGAGTTCTGGTTGTTTGGTGCCATGCTTCAGCACTGCCCTGTAACCTCAATTTCAGCTAGCTGCTTCTTCACTAGTATTCAGTAAATGTCACATTAGGGAGATATATAATTTCAGATGGCTCCAGGAGTGCCAAGTGAGCGTACTGGGTACCTATTATTAACGTTTTAGAAGGAAACTCATGGAAACCTTTTAAAACTTTTTTATTTCTGTTTCTGCTCTCGAAAATAAGACCTTCTAATTTATGAAATCACAGAGAAAAAAAAGTTCATAGAAAAAAAAATCCTCTTTCTTCCCTAAAAGAAAATACCATTTTTCATTATTCAGAAAAGCCAAAATGAAATTATCATCTTGCATGCACTCTTACCATTTTATAAACAAAATTGAGCCATAAAATACTAGTGCTAAGGGTAATTCACGAGCCTATGGAAAAGGGAAGAAGAGGTGGGGAGAGAAAAATTTGTCATATAAATGAAAAAAGCAAAGCAAAACCACTTTCCTATTAAAGGCAGCATACTCTGCAAGCTTTATGAAAGAGAATGTTAGATTTTTGTATACCATCATTTCATTCGGTAGTACCACTGTTTTAATGAAAGCTGTCCTGTGTGACAGAGATGTTGATATTGCTTTAGGTATGTAGATAAATTTTTTTTTAATTTGCAAATACACTTTTTGTCATATAGAAATCTTATAACTATATTTAATTTCTTGATAACAATTATACGACATAAAGTAAAACTAGTAGCATCTTGAAACAAAAGGTGTTCATTGGTATTTGAAGACACTGAGAAAGGGAATATTTTGTGCAGACAAAATATTTTCATTCCCTTGCAGCATTTTTAGGCTGCAAAATGTATCTAATGGCCGGGGCAATAAAAGGCTTAAGAAATTAGCAGTTTCTTGAATTGCCTCATTTTCTTTCCAAATACGATTGCTAGACTTTTATTAAAATAATTTGGCTTCTGATAGGTGTGCAGTCTTACACAGTTTGAGGAGAGCTGGTCTGTTTTATTTCCCTAGCTTCTTCATAAGTGTGGCTTTCTCACAGCATTGCAGTTCTAACTCTCTCCAAGTGCTTAGTCTGGATACACATGAAGAATGGGCAGATTTATGAATTTCACAGCTGTTGCAAGCTAAACCGTAGTCTGGTTTGATAAGCAGAAACAGGTGGGATGTTGAGTAGACAAAAATAAATCCTTGAGCATGTTAGCCAGGCTCTATAAACCGCACTGACACCTTTCTAAACATATGTAATTTGATAACTAAAAAAATAGTTAAAAGTTCTTACAGATGTACTGTAAAGGTGCATTTGGCCTCTGCATTGCTATCAAAATACAGGGAATGGTCAAAAGGGTACTTTCATCACAGGGGACTTGTAGTTTACAAGATGTTTTTGTACTTTGTTCCAAAGAGAGACTTTGTAAACTTCAGGGTCTTCTCTTGCTCTGGAAGGTATGTGTGTGACTCCCATTAACATTTATGGGCATTGCGTGCCTACTGAGGGTGAACAGAGACAAAATATTTATGGCTTAGTGTTAAATTTTTTTTTTGTGCACTGAAATGTTGTGTAATAGGCACAAGAGGGAGCTATATAGTTTACAGACACAGTGAGATTATATTCCTAAAGAGAACATAACCAAGTTTGAACCTTTTTTAAAAGAATATGCACTGGTCTTCATGTTTGATTTCCAGTTCCATCTGCTGCCTGTTTGTAGTTGTCATGGTTTAACCCCAGCCAGCAACTAAGTAGTACATAGCTGCTCAGTCAGTCTCCCCATGGTGAGATAGGGGAGAGAGTTGGAAAAATGAGAAAAACTCATGGGTTGATATAAAGACAATTAAATAGGTAAAGCAAAAGCCACACAAGCAAAGCAAACCCATTTCCCGTGGGCAGGCAGGTATTCAGCCATGTACAGGAGAACAGGACTCCATCACCCATAATGATTACTTAGGAAGACACACGCTGTCACTCTCGATGTCCCTCTTTTCCTTCTTCTCTTCCAGCTCTATATGCTGAGCATGATGCCATATGGCATGGGATATCCCTCTGGGCAGTTTGGATCAGCTGTCCCGGCTGTTTCCCAACTCCTTGTGCACCCCCAGCCTACTCGCTGGGAGCAGCAAAGGCCTTGGCTCTGTGTAAGCCCTGCTCAGCAGTGACTGGAACAACCCTGTGTCACCAACACTGTTTGCAGCACAAATCCAAACCACAGCCCCATGCCAGGTACTGTGAAGGCAATTAACTCTGTCCCAGCCAAAACCAACACATTCTCTACCCCTTAGTCCATGCTGTTTCCATGTCACAGAATCACAGAATCACAGAATAATAAGGTTGGAAAAGACCTTTAAGATCATCAAGTCCAACCATGCCATGCTCAGGTACCACAGTATACAATACGTCCTCATTAACTGCCACTCCCCTTCCCATGTTTTGACATAATACAAAGACTGGTACACCCTTAGTCTGTGGACCACCAGTGCAAAAGGTCTGTAAAATGTCCTCAGATGTCCACTGATTTCATTCAGTCCCTGACTTTGGCTCCATCTGTTAGGGTGGTCTCTCGGTACAGGAGGGGTGATGTGTTGTGTAGAGTGACTGGGCACCAAAGCCATGTCAAGTTGGGTCACTGCTGCACTTGCACTACTTCAAGTAGGCCTGGCTTCTCCATTCGTTCAGGTGGTTACTGCTACAGTAACATGCAACTTAAATAATGGGTTACAACAGTGTAAAGGTATTTCCATTAGAGTCACCACCACCTGTCTCTTTGGGACGGGTTATAGGGTTCAACATTGCAATGAACTCCTCCCTTGCTCCTAGCCTGACTAGCAACAAGAGGTTCTTGCTATAGTAATTCACCCAACGTGCAACTCAAATCCTGGTTACAACAATTTAAAGGTATTTCCATTAGATGGCTCCCTAAGTACGGAGATGACAGCAATGCTGACATTAGTACATTAGTCTTGCCATCAACAAGTTTATCGTATCTTAAGTCAGTGTTGCAAAGTAGACCACAATGATAACCTTGACCCAGTTCACAGAGAAGATAAAGAGCACAGAAGGGGACATAAATTGCAATAAGGTGTTACATAACACAACTCTGGGAACAAGTATAACAACTTTGAGAGTGAATGAATCAACACTGTAACCAGTGACTATTTACCTTATACAGTGAATGCTTGTAACAAATTTGTTCTAATGCACTCTGGTGGAATCTGTTGCTTTGTGCCCCACATTGGATGCCAAAAAGGACTTGTAGTTTAACCCCAGCTGGGAACTAAGCCCCACACAGTGCTGGCTTACTCAGTGGGATGGGCAGAGAAATGGAAAAGTGAGGAAACTCATGGGTTTAGATAAAGGCAGTTATACAGGTAGAGCAAACGCCATGCATGCAAGCAAAGCAAACCTAGGAATTCCTTCACAACTTCCAATGGGCAGGCAGGTATTCAGCTAATCACACATAATGATTACTTAGGAAGACAAACACCATCTCTCTTAATGCCCTCCTCTTCCTTCTTCCTCCAGCTCTATATGCTGAGCATGATGCCATAAGGTATGGGATATCCCTTTGGGCAGTTGGGGTCAGCTGTCCTGGCTGTGTCCCCTCCCAATTGTTTGTGCACCCCCAGCCTGCTCACTGTTGGGGTGAGGTGAGAAGCAGCAAAGGCCTTGGCTCTGTGTAAGCCCTGCTCAGCAGTGACTGGAACATCCCTGTGTCACCAGCACTGTTTGCAGCACAAATCTGAAACAGAGCCCCGTACCAGCTACTGTGAAGGAAATTAACTCTGTCCCAGCCAAAGCCAGAACAGTGATCTACTACAGAGAAGTTTTTGTAAATCAAAACAAGACATCAAGGGAAGGAGTACTCTTAATGAAGGTGGAAGTGCCCACACTATTTACGTTTCGGACACTGTATGTCTGAAGCAGTACTATATCTTTTCTCTAGATGTAGTAAAGGCTGTTATTACCTACCTTACTCAAAGACAAGCTTATGATAATTTTAGTTTGACTTCCCACTTCAACCATTTTAGAAAACCAGCATAGCCATGGTAGCTGGTTGTATGCATTCAGTGGCACTATTTGTGTAAGTCATATCTATATGCAGCTGCTTCTCTTGTGCTAGAAAAAGATCAGTTGTGCAGGACTGTCCAGGATGGCAGTTTGGCATTGATTTTGACAGTCTTTCCAACCTGTAGTCTCTGGACCACGGGGAGGCTTCAGATTTTTCTGAAGGGCACCAGCAAGCTAGCTGTCTGTTAAAAAACCCATGTGGGTGACATTGTAGGGGCATCTGCTATAGGCTGCTTGATCAAGAGGAAAGAAGTAGTGGGTGAGGCCTTCTCCAATCAGTTGGAAATAGGCTCATGTTTTCAGGTCCTGATCCTCATGGAATATTTCAACCAGCCTGATATCTCTTAAAGGGACAACACAGCAAGGTATAAGCAATAAGGAGGTTCATGGAGAGCATCAATGACAACTTCCTGACCCAAGCAGTAAAGGAGCCAATGAGGAAAGGTGCTACTCACATTCATGGGCCTTATACTTACAGACAAGGAAGGATTTGTTGGGGATGTGAAGGTCAAAGACAGCCTTGGCTGCAGTGACCATGAGATGGGAGAGTTCAGGATTCTGAGAGGAAGAAGCAGAGCAAAAACTAATGTCACAGTGCTGGACTTCAGGAAAGAAGTGTGGGCCTCTTCATGGATCTGCCTGGAAGAGTCTTGTGGGATAAGGTTCTGGAGGGAAGAGGATTCTAAGGAAGAAAACATAGTTAATATTGAAGGATCACCTTCTCCAAGTTCAAGAGCAGTCCATCCCAATGAGCAGGAAATCAGGCAAAAATACCAGGAGGCCTGTATGGATGAACAAGGTGCTCCTGGCCAAACAAAGGAAGCAGACAGATGGTGAAAACAGGGACAGGTAACCAGAGAGGAATGCAGAGACATTGTCCAATTATCTAGGGATGAGGTTAGGAAAGCTAAAGCCTAGCTGGAGTTGAACCTGGCACGGAATGTCAAAGACAACCACAAGGGCAACCATAAGTACATAGATGGCAAAAAGGAGACTAGGGAAAATGTGGGCCTGCTGCTGAATAGGGCACAGAACAGGGTGACACAGAGTATGGAAAAAGTGGAGGTACTGAATGCCTTCTTTGCCTCAGCCTTTACTAGCAAGACTGGCTTTGAGGAATCCCATGTCCCAGACACCAGGAGGAAAGGCTGGAGCAATAAGATGTACACTTGGAAGAGGATCAGGTAAGGGAATACGTAAGCAAACCAGGCATATACATGGGCCCTGATGGGAGGCACCCACAAGCACTGAGCAAGCTGGTTGATGCCATTGTGAGGTGAGACACACCTGACAGATAGCATGCCATCCAGAGGACCTTGACAAGCTCCTGAAGCGAGACTGTGTGTATTGATGTCTGGACAGTGCTTGTGAAGGTATTATGGTAGTCCCATTGTGATCACAATCTTAGCAGTAATCTATCCAAAGATGTTTTGATCTGTTTGTGTGCACTGTTGGACAGAGAACTTGATTTCCTGGAGGCTGTAATCCCTTTTGATCAGATACTAAATTTGATTTATTATTCACATAAAATTTGACTAATTGATTTAGCATGAATGAAATTCTAAAATCCAGTTATTAGCTGTTGGGCACTGGAATATCATTTTAGTTAGGACATTTTTAACATGTTAAGTTCTGGATCTCAAAATAACATTACAGCATCTTTAAAATCTGGTGTCACATTTGACTCTCCAGGATTGGGTATATTAGGTGAGATTTCACATCTCTAGCTTAATTTGACACCAGTTTTTGAAGTTGTGATGATACTTTCAATATGACTTATGCTGCTTCTATGTTATTTTTCTGTACTGTTTCTAATCTGTCCTATCCCAATAAGCATATGATTTTCCAGGTCAGTGTGAAGTAGAACGTCTGGTGTCTCACTGTACTTGGCTTTAAGATACCACCATTTAGCTTTTATGCGATAAATAACATTTGAGTTGAATGCAGACAAGTATACTGCCTTTTAAAACTCTCTAAACTATTCAAATGCTTGGAAATGGTTTATTATTTTAAAGTTTATATAATAGAGAGAATATTTTAATGCTTCTAAAGAGTTCAACCAATACGTAGTCAAAACCGAATGTATTTGGAAGCAAACTACACTTTGATCATGTACCAAGGAGGTCCGTAGGGTTCTCAGTTTTCTCTCCTACTTGATTTATACTCATCAGCATGCCAATCAAATAGTTTTTTTCAGAAGTGATGTCAGTGACACTGTAAAAAATGGGTGGAAAAAAGATGGCCCAGTTGTATGCCCTATAAAAGCTTTCCTTTTGTTTACTTGTCTGCTATACATATCACCTTAAGGAGAGATTTCAAATTCCATTGAGTGGGCAGTTACAAAAGTAAAATAGTGTTACTATTTAATTTGCTTTGTTTGAATTTCAGTGCCGGAGTTGTTCTGCTTGATCAATAATAAATCAATATGCAGTTAATAATAGATGATATTTATGCCTTTCTGTGTTTTTCCTCTCTGTGAGGGACAAAATACTGTATTAATCTGTTTTGCTGGCAGCAAACTGAAGATTGACTGTATGCTTCTACTATACCACTTAGCGTATCTACTGTAAGGTGGTTTAGAACTTCACAAACATGCACCAAATTCCTGGTTTTTGTATCACTTCTGGTATATCTCACCCCCAGCTATGATGGCAGTAACAGCAGATCCTGGGGCTTCATCGGGCCATTCCTGTGGCTGCCCTTCTCCACCGCAGAAGCAGCTACAGGCTTTGCTGGATTGCGCCTGTCCGTCTCAGACAAATGAAGAGCTCAAGTCCTTGCGTGGGTAGGAGGTCTGCTGCCTTCTTCCTCCGTTCCTTCCTTGCCTCACACAGGAACACGGCGACAGCTCTGGGCTTTGAGCCAGCCGGACACAGGGGGAGGTGTTTGGCTGTTCGGGCAGCGTTTGCTCCTCAAACAGCTGTTCCCTATCTCCTCCAAGGAAAAGGTGGCAGGCCATATGGAGGCATCCTATGGTCCAAATTCAGCCGATGGGCGCCAGTTGGACCGTGCTGGCCTAGATTGAAATACAGGCACGTCCTACTTGGTGTCTGCTGTTTCTTAAGTCAAAATGTTTTAAAGTTGGAGGACAGACGGGATAAAGCCCATCTTTCTTTTTGGATATACATGTTATCTTCCTTTGGACATTCATTGTTAGCATCTCCTAATCAGTAGGTTTTAATTTATTTTATATTCTGAATGGTTTGGATTCTATTATACTCGCCTAAACACCCTCTTTCCTCTAGAGAAGCAGAGATGTACTTCAAAGCATATATGCCAGTGCTAAACAAAATTTGTTTCTGCGCAGTTTAAACCACGTTTGGGAGGAATAATACGTTCTCTTGTTAGTATTACGGGCTTTTAAGGCATTTTTTTTGAAGATGGGGTTCTCAACCACTCTCCTGGTTGAGAATGCAGATCAGTATCTGGTTTTACAGCCAATAGAGTGGAGAGGGGGTTTTGTTTGCTTTTCTGTTAGTTGCTTTTATTTTTATTTTTTAACAGAGTTGTACTTTCTGGGGCAGTTGAGTTTATCCCCAGAGATGTTGTCTGTGTCTTCTGTGGAAGTGAGTGCCTCAGCAGGCATCAGGAGATCATCATGCACTTAGAAGTATACTTTCTCATATAAAGTTTGTACTTATTGTGCAGATTTAATATTTTTCCTGATATAACAGCAGTTACAAATGTTCCATAAATTTAAAATATGATAACAAGCTGATGTTTCTTAGAATGGAATACTCAAAGGATGTATTCTTTAAGCACTGCAAAATTATACAGGGGACTTATCTTTGTTAAAATTAGTAATTTAACTAAATTACAAAGTGGATTATCCTCTTTAGTCAGACCCAGCGCTAATACACCACACAGTAGGAGATTGATATGTTGCTAAGTAAACCAAAGTTTATTTTCTTGTTCTATGGTTTGAATGCGAGTTGAAGAGGAAGTGGTAAGTTTTTGGGTTTGGATGTGTGTGCTCTGTAGTCCCAGGGCATCTGGTTCCAGGACTTGCTGTGCCCCACTTGCCATGCCAGTTGTGCAGCGCAGTACCTTGGTTATCAGATGCTCATGATCCAAGCTTCCACCTGAGTGACCCCTGGTATGATTTATCTGTAAACTGGAGTAGTTGATTCACAGGTAACAAAACTTTGGCCATACTACATAATATTAATGCTTGTTAGAAAACTCGATGGATGTGGAGTGGTTGTGAATAGGAAATACTACCCCTGTCTTTTTAAAGCAGTTCAGTCTTTCCATCACAGCCTTTTATTTGTGGCTTGTGATTCACTGAATTAATAGTAGAGTTGTGTCTTCAATTTGTGCATGAACATAGTGCACACATGTTACACTGAAAAAAATTAACAAGTACCTCAAGAGAAGCCTAAAGAGTAAATGATATGTCATGGTATGCAGGCATAGACCTTTCCGAGGAAACCATTTACTGCAGCTATCTTACTATACGTGTGTAGTACAGACTGCACCTATCCATCTAAGGCTCAACGTGAACACTAAATTCATATTTCATGAAGAGATTTGCCACAGGAGATAATGGAGCTAGTGTGTCTTTCTGTTACATGAATGGAGAGGCTGTCTCATTGCAAAACGTGCCCAGTCTCAGCCCAGCTTGCTCTCCCGCTTCATCCCTGCATTCCGCCCAAAGTGATTTTGTGAAAGGATAGGAAAAGGTACAGAAAACTTGGTCATTAATTTAAGTGTCACATCGCAGTGCCTTATTTTCTGGAGAAGAATAGTATTTTAGAATTCTGAATGTTAAGAAGTATTCTGTAAATGGAATGATGTGATCAGGAAGTGGATGTTAAAAAGTCCATCACTGTCTTGCCACTATTTAATAAAGGAGATGCCACAGGATTGTAGGCTGGCTATCGTTTGCATTCAGTTCAAAGTTATTTCTGTGTACTCCATCAGCCAAATGGTAACATCCACTTTGCGTGTGAAGTGGACTGCTAGTCCTTCAGACCCTTGAGTTAGTAGTTGATGTCATGGTTTGAGTTGTTTGTTATGCCACTGCTGTCTCATTAACTAAGAACAATTTTTTGCAGGTAGAAGGTACAGAAAAAGGGACTGTGCAGTTAAATTCCATTGCACCAGGAGGAGTCATTCCGTTCTGCTTCCGCTGCATGAATCCCCTAATAGTCTGGAACAGTGCTTTCTTGTGTATATTGGCAGAAAGTAAATAAAAATTGCTGACATAAAGAATAAGCAAGAATATTATTTAGATTTAATAAGTTTCAATCCTGTGGTACCTTTTTAATTTTAAGATTCGTTCTATTAGGTTTTGTAAAGTAGGATGATCTTTCTTCCATTAGAAAGCACGGGTTCACGGATGTAATTCCTAGTGCTTTATGAATTGGACTGTTTGAAAATTCCAGAGCATGCCTCTGTAGTTATAAACTGTTATTACAAAGTAAAATAAGCTTTGGCTTTGTCTGCCATCCTGTACAGTGAACTGGCTTTCCCTTGTTAGGTTAGCCAGCATATGACCAATAGAAAAAGCGAATTCTTGTTTCCCTGTAGGTCACTAGGATCCTCCTTTCTGAATTCTTTATTTTATTTAGCTTTAGGGCAGTTAAAGCCTCAGCAGCTCCACAGAGAAGAGTTTCTCTTCGAGGCTGCTGCTTCAAAGGCTTTCCAGAGCTGGGAAAGGGACAGTAACCAGCAAATGCTGACAGATCTTCCTGCTTCTGGCCTTGAAAGTGTGTGTGTGTGGTGTGTGTTTGTGTTTTTGTGCACTTACACATTGGCCTGAAACCATCAAGTAGCATCCAACAAGGTTCATAACAGAATGTCCCCATGTTAATGAGTACATTGGAAAGAGGAGAGAATCTGCAAAGAAGAGGAGAAGAAAAAAATTGGTCAAAGGAACAAACTCTTGGGCTTTATGTTCAAAGGAATGAAAGTTAACAAGGTGAAAGCTTTAATTGTTTTTGGCCTTAAGTGTTTCAAGCACCCTTAGTATTTTGGAGGTTGGAAAGGGGTGGACTAATGTCTTCAATATAATCTCAACACTTGGTGTGATGCTTTCCTAAGATAGACGCGGAGCTATCTGCTTCAATGGTACACGAGAGGTTTTTGAGAATATTGAAATCTGATTTAGTAACATCAGTGCAGTGATTGCCCAAGGTTTTGCCTTGGACTTGTGAGTACTTGGAATATTCTTCACAGAAATCCAACCACCTGTATCTACAAACTCAGGAAACCAACAAAATCAAGGAAATTTTTTTTTAGTTCTGTATTACAGTGGAGTAGGAGATGACTCCAATGGTCAACTTATCTTAGCTGAGAGCTGATGTCTTTTCAAAGAAAACCACTGACTTCGATCGCATCCAGTGATGCTGTTTTTCTTACTTGAAGTACTCAAGGGCTAATGGTGCAAAGGAATATACTGGTCAGTATGACTTCACACCAAAATGCACCCAATCTTTTCAAGACTTTTGGTAACATAAGTTTAACATTGTGTAAACTTTTGTACTCTAATATTAATTTTTATTCAGATGTTTTATTGCATGTTTTAGGACTAGGACTTGTACTCTGCATCATTTGGTAAACAGGCAAATATTAGTCTAATTCTAATGGAAATGCCTTGTCGAGATTAGAAGGTCTGATAAATGAGCTTTGGCATTTTGTGATTGAATGGGGTAAGGGCTTACTGCCTCTAATAGTCTGGCCACTCTTTTACAGGAGGTTAATGCCTTTGTAGGCTGGATAGCAGACGTGAAGGTTATAGAATCACAGAATTGATTTGGTTGAAAAAGACCTTTAAGATCATCAAGTCCAACCATTTATGATGGCTTCTCAGCTGGAAAGGCACCCATCCTTTCTGCATGGAAGCCTTCATGCTGTCCAAACAAAACCAAACCTTCTACAAAACAGAGGAGTCCTCTAACATCTAGTTTATAAGGTGTGAGAATCAATATCCTGTGATGTGCATAAAAACATTTGAGGGAGAAAGCACAAAGGCCCCCATGCGGGCATCAGGAGTTGTGCTTTCTTGTGAGACATGAACATAAAACATGAACCCCTGGATATTGCTACTTCCCAGAAAGAGAGACATGTCTAAAGCATCATCTTTTTTTTTTTTCCTTTCCCTCCTCCCTTCTCTGGTTGCCATACGAGTAACTGGCTTCTAGTCTGATAGTGTTTTAGGTGACTAGAATAACAGTCTGTCTCTTTCTGCAGTGGCTGCAGACAATCTGGCAGCAATCGCTGCTACTTTTTAATATTTCTGGTTATTTTGAGATATCCTCCAAATGTCTCAAAGAAGGCTTGGAACACTGAAGGGGAAGAAGCATTTATTATTTTAATTTTTTTTTAGGAATAGCAGCATCAGGAGGAAAATGAAATTCAGCATGCCACTATTTGTTTTTGCAGTGGTCATCACCCTGATTGCCAGCTCTGACAATATTTTCACAGAAAGGGTAACTAAATAGATGGTATTTGTTCTTTATAATAACTCTTTCGGTAGAATGTCAGGACCTGCATCTAAATGAGTACATTCACATTTTCATGTTCCAAATTTTTATTTAAAGCTTCCCCTCCTAACTTTCTGAAACTACTTCATACAGACTTGGTAAGTTAAAATTAGGGTTCGTGTAGTGGGTAATGTTACATTTCAAAGCTAATCTGTAGAGACCTCGCTGCGTGAACCTATAAAAGCTGGATCTGATTTTTTTTTTTTACGTATTAAGTGTTTGTTTAGATTAAATATGTCTGTATCTTTTTTGATCAGCCGGAGCAATTTGCATGCTGTGCAGCAGTCATCTTCTATACTTTATTAAATATCTGTCAATTATAAATATCAAGGTTTTACATTAATGTCAAGATAGTACATCAAAAATTCATGGAATATGTGACTTTTTTCAAGGGTATTTAATACTTAATGCATTTGTGTCATTTTTCTTTCTAGATATATTGACAGGTTTTATTAAGTGTTTGTTAGGGAGATCTCATTTTTACCAAGGGACTATAAAGAGAAGCTGCATACTAAATCAATTTTTTAATCAGAATATTGTTCTTTTTTGTGTGTCTTCAGATTCTTGTAATCTATAGGGTTTTTAAGTTACGTAGTAAAGTAGTCCAAGTCAGAAATCTAACATGATCAAATATGCTGACGTTAGAGTATCTTAACTTTAAAAGAGCTACTAGAACATTGTACCACAGCATGTTATAAATATGATAATTACATACACAGGGGTTTTATTCTGCCTTGTGTCTTTTGCTTATAAGACCATAGATTTTGTTCTTTGTTGTAATTTACTGTTGCTTTTATATGAGTTAGTCTGCGCCGTCTCCATAGAGGGGCAGTCCCTAAGTTTCACAGATTTACAAATGGGGAGGGTTACGGAGCGTTTGGTGGCATCCAGAGTCTTTGCCCGTGGGTTGTGTGTTCAAGTTGACTCGTTATAGAGGACACCTTGTGTCAGATGGATGATTAACCTCACTGGCAATCTCCTGATTTAATACGGATTTTTCCCACTGAGAGGACCGTGGCAACACATACTGTATATGTTTTGCTTCCTATGGGCACTTGCTCCTCAGGGTTGATCATGGTGGCTGGCACTCCCTGTGTACAGTGTGAGCAGCAACTGCGCACACCTAGTGTGTTCAGTCTGGAAAAGTCACTGTTACACCACTGCTAAGCCCTTCGTAGTCTCTCTAGTGCACTTTTAGAGCCTTGTGACCGTAGTAGTTCTTGCATTTGCTGAAAGATTTATTCCCTTGAAAATTCTTGCGTGGGAAGGAGAGAGGAAAAGGGAGGGCAGAGGGGGTGTTTGTGGGGTCTTTCTCCTGCCATAAACTTGCCGACCAGCCCCCCAGACCAAGGTAAGGAAGGCGGCGTTCAGGGACGTTACCCACACCAGCGCCCTCGGGACATTGCCGTGGCGTGGAGGGGCTACGGACGGAGGACTTTTCACTTCAGCGCCGTGTGTCCCCCTCCCGGGTCGGGGGCGAAGGGCAGCACGGCTCCGGGAGGCGGCGTGCCGGTCGAGGCCGGATCCGCTGCTGCCGGGCTGGGGCAGTGCGGCACCGGCAGGTGGCAGCGCCGGCCCGTGCGGGCAGCGCGGGGCCGCGGCACCGCCGGCCTCCGGCACCGGCACGGCCGGGGGGGAGTGGTGGGATGCGGTTCTGGAAGCTGTGACGCCAAGCAAGGCGTGCTTTCGCGCAAATTAAGCCTACAGCGAAACGGAGCGGCGGAGATAGGGATGTTTGAGGGATCCTGACATCCCTGTTGGCGGGAAGGCCCTGCTTCTTCAAAACCTTCGGGTGCGGAACCAGGTTCCGACTTGCACAGCCCAGAGACACCTAACAGACGCAAACACTGCGGTGTTTTAAAGTGAAACTGAGAAGCGTGCGCATCTCAGTGCCAGCGTTGACTTCCCCTCCTTAGTTTATCCACTACTGTGAAGCAGATTCATAATACTAGCAATAAAGGTTGAAATTAAATTGCTGTAAAGCAAGAGTGGTGCTTGGGTTTAGGAATTGTTAATTCCAGCTGAAGCTGAAGTTTCTACGTTCCTTTCTGGAATGGAGTCTGAACTGTTGCATTGCAGCGAAGATACCTCCTGAGACCTATTTTTTGCTTTGGGTCTGAGTTCTGGCTTTCTACTCTGCGTTCTCGTGAGAAGAAATAAGTCTGTAAACTCTGTTTCTGCAGTTAAACTCGGGGGGATTTGTTCTGCCATCACCGTATCATTGATCTCAATGAAAATCATATGGAAATGTAGAGTGCTTTAAAAAGAAGGAAGGGGCAGCAGTCACTGGAGTTGTTCACTTCTGCCAGGTTTCGAGAAAGCCCATCCAAAGGGTTAACTGAGGGCTGAGGGAGAACAGACACCTGGGACCTAACACCCAATTGGCAGTCTTTTGTAATATATAATTTGCCTAAAATTGCACACTGAGCACAAGCTTTTGTTTTCTAATTGATTTACGGTTCTAGCCACTTTTACCTCATCCCCTACTGTCCTGCACACAGTGCCAGCAAGTACATTACAGTGAGAAATGATAAATTACCATGCACTTGTGATGCTAATGCATCAAGAGTAAAAAACTGCATACTACATGGAGCTTCATGAATTAAGAGTGTCGCAAAGATAAAGCTATGCAAAAAAATCATTTGTATCTTCTGAAATAACTGTTAGAACGTTTAGTTCAATTTGTCTCTGAGACCTAATTGAACCTAAAGATTAAAATTTGTGCTATTATGGCTTTCTATTCATGAATCGGGACAAACTTCCAAAAGAAAGCGTGGGAGTGTGGGCTTAAAGCTACCTGTATTTTTGGAACTTTTAATAAGTTAATTGATCAGAAAAGTAACAGGTATTACAGCTTCTTAAAGCCTTTTCAAAACCTACGTATTTTGCTTGTTAATGACAACTGTGATATGCATTCTCAAACGACATTGCTCTACTTTTAGATGTGTAGATGGCTTAATGTAGGTATAATCTAATCAACATTTGTTACCAAAGCTGCTTAAATATTTTAATCTGGGTCATTTCTGAGGTGTAGTGCAACTTGTACTGAATAAAACCTTTACAGGTATCGAGGAAGAATTTTAAATCCTCTATGTATAATTTTTACTTGTGTTTGTGAAATATCTTACTGAGATCCCAGAGAAAAAGGAAACGTGGAAGTTGGTGAAACCTAATACGTGCTTATTGTCTTGATTTCTTTCCCCCACCCTGTGTTATGGGCTGGGTTTTGTTTTACCTTCACGTACTCAGTCCACCTTAAATTTTTTATTTTTGTACGATGTCTGTGGGTTCCAGTCTTGAAATATGAAGAAACAGATTTATGGCGGCTGCTGGGCACAACAAATTAAGTTGACAGTGATGTATGAGAGCATAATAGCATGATGATCCCTCTGTAGCGCGGCTGGACGCCTCCTGCTTCATTTGGCTCTTGTTAGGATCTGTTAGGCAGCTAAATAATGAAATTCTGCTGACTGATTTCTGATTTCTCTTTTCTTTCCTTTTTTTACCTTTTTCTGAAACTTGCATTTCCCAGACCCATCCTAATGCCAGCAAACTGCCCTTAAAGGATTCTTTCACTTATGACGACTACAGGTTGGTCTGTCTTTGAATTTTATTTTTTTTGGTAGTGTTTATAGTGAACTGTGGGACCCTGAAAATGCTGCATTGGTGAGAAAGCCCTGTTGTTATTGAAATGTTAAGAGTTGGATTTGTTACTAATACACTTTCTTAATGAATAAAAAAGTAACATAAATATGCAGATTTTAATTGTTACAAAGGCATAATCATTGTGAGCAGTTAATTTAACCAACTGGCACACATAATCTGAGATTAGTAAGGTAATTCATATTTTCTTAAGAAAATAATTCAGGTGATGTAGCAGGAGGCTCGAGTTTTGGGTTTGGGGATTATTCTTTTAATATCTTTTTATAAAAGGCTTTACCAGCACATAGTAGTAAAAATGAATATTTACAGTGGCTGTTGAACACAGGATCCAGAGAACTTGATCTGAACATGTGATGCATGAGTGTCACTTGGAGGTGCTATAGGGGGTGACATAATCAAGATAAAAATAAGAATAATTAAGATAACGAGAGCTTTGATTCTGCTAAGTGATTAAAATAGCATGAATAAAAGACGTTCATGAGGTCTTACAGGGATTTTTGGTTAGCCTAGTTGTACTTCTGGGTGAGTCTGTGAGATTGGGATTTTTGAAGCACACGTCCTTCACTTACAGGGTCACAGAGAAACACGCCAATTTACACCTGAAGCGGTCTAAAATTTTGTGGATGAAAGCACAACAATTAAAAAGAAACACATTGCTATTATGTTTCAAACAGTGTTTGTAGATCAGAACTGTCCACAATTTTTAACTTGCTTTTTTAGAAATTAAGTAGATTTCGATTTCATGGTATCTTTCTAAGGAATCTCTAATCCTTCTGAAAGTCTAACTCTGTATATTAAATACCTGTTAGTAGTGGAGTCAGTGGGAGCTAAAATTATTTTTACCTTCTCCTGATGGTATTTCTTTTTCTTTCGCTCCATCAAAAAACCCCACAACTATATGTGTATTAAGGCCAGAACATAGTGAAATTAAAATTTAATATCCATTTTTGTCTGAAATAAAATAAAAAATATATTTTATGAAATACTTGAATGTTGAGCTTTTCTGAAGATTTTTAGGTTTCAATAAGTAGCTGGCATTCCCTTTGCTTAACCTGAGTTAGAGGGGTTTTGAACAATGTCTGTGCTAAACTATGCTATACTTAGTTCATTCTTTTTGTCTGGTTATGTGTTTGGGTATTGGGCCTTTTTTCCCCTCTTTATTCTGTTAAGCAGAAAATTTTAGCAATACTGATCTAAGCCAAAAGTTTGCAAACTGAAGAAGAGCTCCTAGCAAAATATCATGTGTGTGTCACGTGATGACGCAGGTTTCCCGTTCATGCAGTACATAAGTGTTATAGGGGATGAGGGAAAATCTGCACACAGATGAGCATTACTGTTGCCAAGCAGAAGCTGTGAACTTCTCTGAAGGCTGCAGGAAAGCTGACCCCGGGTTTGGGGTGCGGGGGTGAGAGGCATATGTGCAGCGAACGGTTGGGAAGCAGAAGGTGGTGTGGGAGTCGGTCCTGGCTGAGGTAATGGAGGGACAAAGGTCCTGTTGCAAAAAGTGCAGAACGGTGGGATTGCCATCTTGATTTGGGAATTGGTCTCTGTGCATGCCTTGGAACCTAGGAGGGGCTGCTTCTCTTGCAAGTGGTGTTG
This sequence comes from Porphyrio hochstetteri, assembly GCA_020800305.1. Lineage (NCBI taxonomy): Eukaryota > Metazoa > Chordata > Aves > Gruiformes > Rallidae > Porphyrio > Porphyrio hochstetteri. Next base: position 57,605,222 of record CM036908.1, on the reverse strand, counting down.
CCTTCTACTGTTATTACAGTCAGTGTGATCTTAAGTAAACTGAGTTTGGAAACTCAGCACCTAGATTATGGCTTCAGGTTGCACTGCAGCCAATTGTGTATTGATGTTTGGAACATTGACCATCTAATGTTTTTAATTTCTGTAGATGGGCCGTTTCCTCTGTTATGACACGACAGAACCAGATTCCAACAGAAGATGGTTCCAGAGTTACATTGGCTCTTATACCTTTATGGGACATGTGTAATCATACTAACGGACTGGTAAGGATTTCTTCAGTGTTGCTGAAAGGCTTTAGGGCTTAAGTATTAAGCCTTTCAACTGCTGTAGAATGGTTTAATAATACTTTTCATTATGCTTCTTAAGACAGGTATTTTATCTTTCCAAGTGACCCTAAAAAACTAATATCTGAAAGAAAGATTTGTCAGTTTCTTAATTGTCTTATGATAGCTTTTCAGGCAGAACTTTCTACACCTAGAGAAAGCTTTAGAAGCGACTGCATACTTGCATACAGTTATGTCTCATACACATTTAAGGTGCCATTAAACGTTTTCAGTTGCATGATACCTTTTTTTTCCAGACAAGTTTGAATGTTGTTCTGACAGAGTTTTGTTTCTGATGGGCTGAAAAAGATTCACAGTACTGGACAGATTTGTTCTGAGAATAGGAAAGCAGAGAATGATTAAGGTTGCCTCTTGTAGCTACCACTAGGGAAAGTGGTTAGAAATTTGCAGCTCAAAAATACTGCCTGCTCTCCTAACCATGCCCAAAGAGCCTTGTTACGGAGACAGCAGCAACAAGAACAAAGCCTAGTTCAACAAAAACAGTACATCTGTTACTACATCAAAGAAACAAAATGCAAAAATACTACTTTAGGGCATATTAAACATTTAAAAGGTGACATATGTATATAGAAAGTCAGACCTGCTGACATTTTGACTTGCGTGAGCTAGTTCAGAAGATGAGGGCTTGATTTCATTAACAGGGTAGCTAATGTTGAGGATGGTTAATGTAAGAGGATGCTTTATCAATGTTATTTAGCCAGTCTCATGTACACTTCAGATTTCATAGCCTCTAATTGTGTTTCCAGAAGGTAGCATTATTTACTGTAAGCTATGAGTATGACCATACTATTCAAGTAATCCTGGTTCTTTTGTGGGATTGAGTGCAAGGACAGCAGCATGTGTTAGTATTGTTGGTATAAAAAAAAGCCTGGTTTAAATGAAGAAATTATAAAGCAAGTTGTTTTTCAATGGACATTTAGCTAATTTATTGGTACCATGACTGTATGAAATACAGCATGGTAGACCAGTCTACAAAGTTCCAAGTGTTTGGGTTTTTTGATTTATTTTTCCCTATTAAAAGGTGGTTGCATGTTGTTCTTTAACAGTGAATCTTGCCCTTCTCTTATCTGTTACACAGTCTCGTAACTTTCATTTAGCAATAAAGTTTGTATGAGAGTCTCCAATGTAAAGAAAATTGCTTAAAATTCAGAAATGTTTATTTTTGTAATATAAGGCTTAGCTGCAAGTATCAGTACTTCCTGTACCCTTTTCCTGCTGGGCATCTCTTTCAGATGCTTTTGCAGAGACTTGTCTGTATTCATTAGGCAGCTCTTAATGAATGCCTTCAAAGTTGGGATTAGAGGAAAGAGGAAGAGAATTAAGGTTCTGAGAGGGAAAAAAAATTAAGTATCCTATATTAAAAGAGCACCTAGTTATGTTATTTTAATCATTCAAACTTCTATGTAAAACGATAAAGTCATTTTTATTTTTATTATGCTCTTTAACAATGGGTTTGATACGGAGCCAGATTCGGGAGCAAAACCTGCTAGTGCAGTAGTGTATCAGGGTTGGAAGCATTTTTTTATGCTGAAGTCTAAAGGGCAGGGGGGGTGGTGTGCTGAACTTAATACTTTGTATGTATATCTTACTCATTTGTTTCATGTTTGTACAGAAACTGGTTTTGATGGGTTTAGATTTAGGAAGGATAGGCAACTAATATTGATAATGGACTAAGGAAAGCTACTAAACCTTTCTGTTCTGTGTTAGTTTCCTTGTACTATTAGAAATAAGGGGGGAAACTGGCAAGATAACTGTAAGCTCCTAAGATAACTGTAAGCTGTCTATATTGTAGTTTATATTATTGCGGAGTGAGATGAGGGTGGGTTCTTCTCTAATCATAGCACATCCCTTTAAAGTACGTGAAGGGAATTGTTCTTCATTACAGGAAAGTGAGAATCAAAAGATGGCATTGTATGCATCCCTGCCCAGTCTTTCCAAATGTAGTGCTGAAATCTTAAGTCAATCAGCCACTATAGATCCTTGTTCTTGCTTTATTCCACAAGGCCCCTTTCCATGAGCTAGATAATAAAATGCTCTTTGGGTTTTAACTGGAGCTAGGTCCATGCAGCTTTTCCTTGCTTCTGACACTACTAATTAGATCAACCTGCCTCTAAGAACTATATCAAAATGGTTGTCTTCATGCATTTCTCATTGTTATTCTTTAGTGGGATTGTATTTTGACAGTCAGAGGTTGATTACCAGTTCTGCCAGAGCTTTAAATAAGCTACGTTGTGCCTGTTGGGCCGGGTCCATCCTTAATCACTGACCAAGCAGACTATTGCATGCTTTATACGCAACTTGAAATTCATGTATCAGTCTGCTTCAGAAATAAAACTGAAGGGATGGAATTTGTCAGCTATCATGTGGGAAGAGAAGTAAACACCCTGTTAATTCTCTTACATGACTGCTATTAAAAGAAAGAGGAAATAAGAGTCTATCACTCCATTATGCTTTATAGAAAAGCCTTTCAGAAGCACTGCTTTTTTTTTTAAAAAAAAAAAAAAAAGCAGAAATGAAAAACAATCCCAATTGATCAGTACTTTAGTGAAGCGTGCTTGAACTGACAAAATCCTTCTCTTAATGTACTGGAATTTCTCCAGTCCTTGAGAGCCTCCTGTTCCATACGCATTTCTAGAAACTAGAATGGAGTTTCACACTCAGAAGTTTTTAATTGAATCTACACAGTAGGAAAATTTCAGGATGGGTTAGGTGCTGTCAAGAGTTCCCTTTTTTGAATGGAAGTTGCATTTTTTCCCAAAATGACTGTCTTTGAATTTGGAAGGTACATTTCTCACAGCACTTGCAACCTGCAATTCAGGGTTAGATAATCTTCTAAATGAGAGATATTAATTAAAAATCATTCAGTCTAGCACAGTGAATGCACAGGAATGTCTTGTATTTGAGTGCTACAGCCTGTGTTTTGCAGTAGGCCTGATTCTCATGCATGGCTTTGGTGCTGTCTTTGGGTGTCAGTGTGCCACAAACCCGTTAGCAGAACTGAAGTGATGGTCCCCGTGTGCAGAGCAGCTCTGCAGGCCTCTGCAGGGCCAGGCTGTCCACACGCCCGGTCGCCATTTTGGGTTTGCTGCATCGTCAACTGTTTCTCTTTGAAAGCACCGGTTGGGCTGGCAAATGCACTCTTCATGATGCAAGCAGCACAAAACTATTAACATGTAAATTACCAACCAAGCTTTCAAAATAATCCATGTCATTCTGTCTTTGGACAAACTACATCCAAGATGGGAATCGGGGTATACCACAACTCCGTGTAAGTCAGCTTCCTAACAAGTATGTTTTCATTTACAGGGGCTGAGAGGGAATCTCTGGCTTTGACTAGATTTTTCCTTGTGCTCAGACTGTATTTTTTCATAAGTTAGCTCTGTTGGTTCCAGACTCAGAATACATACTGTAAAAGTTGCTTCCTGATTGTTCAGCAGCTTATGGTCCATCCTGTGGCTGCATCAGTGCCTGCATCTTTGGTAATGCTATTCAAGGACAAGCTGTTTGTCACTTGTAGAATGTATTACATTTTTAGGATAGCTTTACATGTTAGTATGACCACTTCACAGTTTTGTAAGATTTTTCAGAGAAGTACAGGTTTCTTAAGGGAGTTTATCCTCTTCCATTGCCTGCTACTGTCAAAAAAATCCTTTTAGCATTTTAAGAATATTACTTAACTTTAGATAAAGGGATTATTTGCAAGTAAATTATAATTCTCTGAAGATTGTATCCCCTAAAGATCCACAGTTATCTAATTCTTTTTCATTGTGAGATCAAATGTATGCTGGCAGTTGAAGGATAAAGCACAGCATATAGAGCTGTCAGTGCCCTGCTTCCTTGGGCATCATGAAAACTCCAGAACTTTATAGCAGGCTGCCGGCTTTAGCATGGAACTGTCTGTGGTCTGTGGAGGGTACTTTCCTCAGAGCCTTGTTCACTTCAGGTGAATTACTTCTTCCTTTTGGTTTCTTTAATGCAGAGTTTTTTAAAAAAGAGGTTGCCCAGGAATTGTAAACCAGTTACCATCACCAATATTCTATTGTGCAGTGAAAGAAGTGTGCAAATGCCAGTGTTAGTATCTGTTTCCAATAGGACAGTGTTTTCCTCAGTGGTGGGGAAGATAAATATAAAATGCTAAAGGTGCTTTTATTACTTTTTGCTTGGTCAGATCACTACAGGCTACAATTTAGAAGATGACCGGTGTGAATGTGTAGCACTTCAAGATTTCAAGGCCGGAGAACAGGTAACTAAATGATTATTTACATTAATTGTTCTTTAAATAAGTTTTTGGACACTTGGTAACTCCCTACAAAATTTTAACAGAAAGATTGTGTGAATAAAGCCCTGCTACAGCTGAATTTTATTATGATGAACCAATTTTGTGTGGAAATACTATCAAACCCATTAAGTGCACTTTTATTCCAAATAAAATATTTTTTGTCACTTGCTAGACCCCAATTTTAGGAGAGTTTTGGTTCCTCATATTTTGGAGAACTAGTTGAAATATTAAATCACTGGTAAACGCACATACACAGACACAGCATTAGGTATTCTGGATGAGATTAACAAAAGGCCATATCCAAAGGACAAAAGATAAATATATTTTAAATTTCAGTTGTCACTTTGTCTGCAGCAGCAGATTGTAGAATCTTTTCTTAAAAATGTTGGTTTATGTTTCTTGTTAGGCTTCATTTAACAAGAGGTTAAATACAGTATAGATGCCAGCTATTTTACCCATGTTGCCATTCCCATGCAAGGAGCTGAAAACACACTCCCTCCCTTTCACGCAGGCATGCATACATGTACATACCCCTTCATCCTGAAAGTACCGAAGGGCAGGTCTTGTAAAGATGTGTGGAACAGTTCAGAACCCAGTATATTGTGCAGATCTGCTAAGTAACAGAAATGAGTGTTAGGTCTAGTGATGTGTTGAAGACAGTGGTTCTAGGAGCGCAGGAAATCTCTGGTAGGAAGGTTCCTGTGCTGTGGCAGCAGCCATCCTAAGCTGGTCTGCATGGCCAGAAAAAGGCTTTGACTAAGAAACATCCTGAAATATTTTGTAACTCAGTCTCTGAGTTATTACCTTTAGTGTATTATTTTGCCAGTCTTACACTCAATAATATTTTGATTTTCATTTTCCTTATGCATTTTTACCTTCCTTTTTAACAAAGATGTGTCTGAAAAAAAAACTTAAGTATGTTTTTCCAGAGGTATATTTATCCTCATTGCTATGCTGGGGTTTACAGTGATTGTATATTTTTTGTGTTGCTCTTAGAATTTGTTATGGTAGTCAAATATTTGCTGTTTTTTCCAATAATGATATGATGAGTTAAAAGAGGTCCACAGTTTTTCCAGAAGTGGTCCAATTTATAATTTTCCACAGCTGGCAATGGATGTGTCATATAGCTGTTCTGGCTGCTCTCTCCATTTCAATTACAGAGGCTTCCTCTATTCGATTTTATTTTAGTAGTTTCACTTTGTCTGCTATTTGTCAGATTTTTTTTTTTAATTCCTGTGCAAACTTTTAACTGTTATCGGCATCATTAAAACACTTCAATTATATAATGCTTCAGCCTTTCAGTGTACTGTGCAGATGTTATTTCTTACTGTTTCAGCAGGAAGAGTGTATGATCCTTGGCTTTACTACTAAAAAATGTGAGGCAGCAGAAGTCCACAGAATCTATCAAACACTGCCCTTGACTAAAGCAACTTTCTCATTCTGTTTAACTGGCTTTTTTGTAAAAGAGCCTTAAAAGTATACCGTATGCTTTACACATGATATGTGACTTTTAGTTTAATATGAGATGTGGACAAGAGCTTTAAAGCTTGGGAGAGTTAGCAACTTTCTCCTTAACCACTGCCACAACACACCTAGGCAGGTCACTTGTTCGTTGTACGAGCATGTTACAGTATAATGTTTACTATAATTTGATATAATACTTAAGCATTTAGTGCTTAGGATAAATAGTTCTAACCTAAAATTGAAAACAAAGGAAGTAAATGACATTGTTAGTGTTGTTTAGCCCTTAAGAGAATACTGTGCCTTTCCCTGTCAGCTAGAGAGGAGTGGAAGCTTCCAGGTACCCAGAGCACTGCTGTTCCCTAAGGATAAGATGGGAGTTCAGTAACTTTGTTTCTAGTTGAAAATTCCATTACCAAAGAAAAGGGGAAAATACCTTCTTGATGTGGGAGAAGACAGTTGCTATTATGACCTCTTATCACATGTACTTCATATACTTTTTGCAGGTTATATTAAGGAACTTATTTTTTAATGTAAATAAAAGTAAGCTATTTGGTTTAGATAAAGAATTCAGGGTATAACACAAACATAAGTACTGGCTGAACACAGATCAGATCTCTCTGGATATATTTTGGTATGTCCATGTTAAGGCAACATTAAAACAAAAGCGAAGTTGATCCATCAGTAGCATGGGTCACTCTTTTGGGTGGACATATGGGAGGGGGAAATGATTCCACAAACTCCATTTCTTTTAATGGGCTCTCCTTGTCTCAGTTTTTTTAGCCGTTAAAAAGTGTAGGATCTTTGGAAGCTTCTTTCCTTACGCTGATATTTTATGACAGTATGAGAAAACAAAGCATTTTTATTTTAAAGTATAGAATAAGAACCTCTTCTCTCCTTTCAAATGTCTCGTACACAAATATGTTTACATCTAACTCTAAAGTATATTGCAACATTATGTACAGCATTTGAATCGATACCAGAAAACAAAGCGTGTTTCTTTATATAACCAAATATACCTTGTACTCAGAATAGTAACTCACTCAGGAAATAACTTTCAAATTATGTCAGTTTTGTGAGCTGATCTTAAGCTTTTTTCCTGTCCCTTCACTTCTCTTTTCATCCTTCTAGATTTACATTTTTTATGGCACTCGGTCAAACGCTGAATTTGTGATCCACAGTGGTTTTTTCTTTGATAATAATTCACATGACAGAGTGAAAATAAAGCTTGGCGTGAGTAAAAGTGACAGGCTGTATGCTATGAAGGCAGAGGTCTTAGCTCGTGCTGGTATCCCAACGTAAGTAAAACACAATGCCACGGGTTTTTAAAAACATTTCCAAAGTATACAGTGTCCAGTAGAGCATATATAAAGCTGTTCTGTGATAGGTTTTTTTAGGTGCAATATTTCTCCTGTTTGTATAGCAAATTAAAGTTATTGTAATAATATTTACAGAAGTTCTCTGAGCTATATTATCATCTAATTTGGACCATAAATAAGGATAAAAGCCTTTGCTTTAATAACCATTTGAACAAAACCAGAGCAAGGATTAATTTGAAGCAATCTGTGGTTTGTTTTTTTTCTTTCTTATCCCTTGCAGACATACTACGATGCTCAGTATGTGAACCACAGCATTTTCCTTTAGTCTTTTCAGTCCAGAGGGTACTGTTAGGAGCAGCAGACGTGAAACATTGCATTTTCATGAATTTATTATGAAAGCCATATAAAAATAATTGTAAGTGTAAAATTGTAGAGATATTTGTTCTTTTCAGATACAGGTTAGGGAAGCTTTTCTTCAGTTTGAACTAGTATTACCTAATTTTTTAAAAGATACTTTTGTAATAGTGCATTTTTTTCTATTCTAAGGTCTTTCATGTTGAAATAAGTTCAAAGGTATGACAGCAGAACTTGCATTTATTGTTGCTGTTTGATGGTTTCCTTTATTAGTTCTAGTGTTTTTGCCTTGCACTCCACTGAGCCTCCAATCTCTGCCCAGCTTTTGGCTTTCCTTCGAGTGTTTTGTATGAGTGAAGGTAAGATGTTTTATAAAGATAACCTAATTTACGTTTGGTTTGGGGTTGGGGTTTGTTTGTTTGTTTGTTTTTTAATGCTGGAATGTGATAGATATTTATATAGAACATTAAGCTAGGAGATTGGAGGAGTTGAGGTTAAAAAGGGATCTACAAACTCATGACAAACCCAATCTTTAGGCATGTTGTCTAAGGGAACATTTCAGTAACACAGCCTTTCTGGAACTCCTAAAGCATGAGGTGATTCAATTTTGAATTATCTTTTTTTAAAATCTCTCAGGCTGTGGTGAATGAGTGAGCTTTGGAGCTTGATCTTTAGTTCTTATGTTTAAAAATGGTTCACAGAACAAGATTGTGTCAGACCTAGGGGGTTGCATACTCTAATCACAGCATATTAGCCATCACTGCTAGAACCATTTAGGTATGGAATTGGAATATTCTGGCTTGTAGGAGAAATACAGAAGAGACATTTCAAAGTTGAGTATTTTCAATATTTTGGTAATTCATAATCTGAAACCAATTTATACATTTCCTGAACTGTCTTTGTAGTGCTACTTTTATGTTAGGGGGGTTTGTGGGGAAAAGATATGTACAGCTAATAAATATTCACCTAATTTGTGCATGTGAAACTTCTGATTAAATGTCTGTAATAGCTGCTTGCTGGTTAGATGCAGGTTTGGCTGTTATAGATGTGATGGTTTTTCATGGCAGTGAGAGAATTCCCGTGTAGTTAGAGATGCTGTGCGGATGATGTGGATTTTAATACCAGTAGGAATACTGAAGTTGCTACATTCTTGCACATGCTCTATTTGCTTTCTTTAATAAAAACAACCTGCCTTACATACTGTCATGCCTTCACTGCATCCTGGCATCCGCTTTAAGAAATTAGAATAGAATAGTCCAGTTGGAAGGGACCTACAACAACCATCTAGTACAACTGCCTGACTGCCTCCAGGAAGTAAATTCCAGTAAAGAAAATTTTAGGATGCTGATGAGGGGGGATGAATTTTGGCTCAGAGAAGAAAATACAGCTAGTAAACATTTTAATTGCATTGCTCTGATAGACGATTGTGCTCAGATTATTTCTGTGTCTTAAATGCTGTATAAGAAAACTGTTTATTGAGAAATGACATGCATGTGGTTTGTGAAGTTTGCGATAGCTGCTTTTCAGGAGTGAAATCCAGAAAATAAAAGATTAATAGAATTTGTGTAATGTCAAGGAGCTGATTGAAGATTTTCTACTCTGTGTGAGGTTTGTTTGATGGATGCCTTTTCTGACCAACTGTAGGGAGTTTCTGCTGCTGAAAAAGATTACCAAAACAATAGGAAAAATAATTCCATCGCTACTTGCACATTCTCTGGCCTGTTACTTATAATAATAAAAAATTCACTGAACTCTTTAAAGAATTGCTCCCTGTTGTTTATGAAGTGTTTTCCAGACCATTCCATTTCACTCTTAAGAGAGTGATGCTCTATGTAAGAGGCTCTGATATATAAATATATTGTTGTTTCAGAGTGGAGCAGAAGGTCCATTTTCTGCTAACCTCAAGACTTCCAGTTGCATCTTTGAGGAGAAGCCTAGAAATAACCAGCGTATCTGATAATTCTTATTTGACGAGAGGTGTTTGGGGTTTTTTTGTTAGCTGCTCAAAGCTATACTATTGAAAATAACTCTTTCTGCAGTTTGTCAACTGACAAAGTGAATGATGAGATTGTTTTTAACAGATTGGTTTTATTCTTATTGCAGAAGAGCTGAAGGAACACTTGATAGGCGAGCGTGCCATTGACAAAATCTTCACTCTGGGGAACTCTGAGTTTCCCATTAGCTGGGACAATGAAATTAAACTTTGGACATTCCTAGAAGCCAGAGCATCCCTTCTTTTGAAAACCTATAAAACAACTGTGGAGGTAAAATTATCATTGTATGTAATTTAAATGTCTGAAATGTGTGTTTTGATTGTAGGAAAAGATACTTTGTCCCCCATCTTGTCTTTGCAAACTTTAATCTGAACGTCAGTACATAATTCATTCTGTACTTTTTAAAGTGTAGAAACAGATTTGCATTATCTAAGGAAAATCAAATAAGATTGCAAAAAAGAAAATTTTCTTAATGTAATTTTGTTAATGTATTTTTTCTTTGATTCTCTGAATAGGGGCTACCTGCTTTTTCTCTGCAAGTAAAATGGGGAATCTGTTGCAACTTGCTGCCTATTAGTTGCATTCTCCAGACTGCAAAGAAATAAGCTACCGTTGCGAGCGAATCAGTGAACCCACACATTTCATGGATTTGTGAAGTCTGCTGACTTCACTTGTTATGCAGGCTGATCTATGTGCAGAAATTGTTTGTTTTGTTATGAATTATTGACAGATTTTTCTGGGGCTCCATGCAGACCCCCTCATTCACTGATGTCCCTTCGGTTCAGCCTGAAGAACCTCCTGTCACTTACCATTAACACACCGAGAGAAAAGTTGAAGGATGTTTTTTTTAATTGTGTTGGTTGCTACTAACAAACTTGCTTTTTCTTCTCTAACAGGATGATAAGACCTTCTTGGAGACCCATGACCTTACTTCCCATGCGATAATGGCTATCAAATTGCGCTTAGGGGAGAAAGAGATCTTGGAGAAAGCAGTAAAGAGTGCGGCTGCTAGCCGAGAGTATTATACCAAACAAATGGCAGATGGAGCTCTGCTTCCTAGATATGAAGAGAGCAATATTGCCTTGTTGGAGAACACTGTGGCAGACTCTAGACTCCCTATTGTCTTGAGAAACCTAGAAGAAGTGGAAGAGCAAGGGGACTTAAAGATTGATGAAGCTATTGATGCTGAAGTCACAGAGAATGGGTTTATAAATGGTGAAAACTCTCTATTTAATGGGACCAAATCAGAAAATGGAAACCTAAATAAAGAGAAAAGCAACAGAGAGACTGAAGATGCCAAAGAATCTTCTTCAGAAAGTACTGATGAGGTTAAAGAATAGTCCTGAAGTTTTACTTTCTTGTGAAATTAAATTAGCTGAAGTTTATGAACAGTGCATTTATGTTGGTGTGTTTCTTTGTTAACATTTCTCTTTCTGCAGAGAAAAATGGTTTTGCTGCTTTATATAAAAATGAATTTTTAAGTTATTTAAAAGATTTAGCATCCCTTTTCAATTAAGATTGCCATCTTGCTTTCAGGCAAAAACTGGGGAAAGAGGTGCCTTTGGAAGATTTTGCAGCCCTTTGTTGAACCAAATGTATTTTCTTCCTGAGGAAGAATTAAGCTCTTCTATCTGCTGTGCTTTTGTTGTTCTGTCACTCTGACTACCGAAATTAAAAGCTTGCTCTGCCTCCTGCCAAGAAAAGCAGAAGGCAGGACTGACTCGGTATTCAGTAGGAAGGTGGGAGAGCAGTACAGCAGAAAACTGGATAAGAGAATCAGAAACTTGGGAGACTGGAGGAAAACCTGTTTAAAATCAGGTATGCCAGTCCAGAAAAAGGTAAGGTGGCAACCTTATGATTGGTAGTTTTAAATGTTGATGAGACTCCAAATTGTGTACACTTAAAGTGATCTCTGAAGATTCCGGTTTACTTTGTCTTTTGTTTACTGTATAAAAATATCTCATATTTCTTCTTCAGTCAGAGTTAGGCTGCTACAATACAACATTCACCAACTTTTAAAGGCCGACTTCTTTTTATTTCCAGGCAGTACTTTTTATTTACAAAGTAGGCAGTGCTACTGGAGAGTTTGAAAGCAGATAGGCCATGTCATAGCTTTAAACTGTACCGTTCAAAGTGAGGTCGCTTCCCAGCTTCTTCAGGTCTTCACAACTAGCTAGAGATTTTCAGAGCTACACTTTTGACTAAACCATTATTAAAAGGAAAAGATGATTAATATTCCTGTCTGCTACTCCTTCATTTCTGTGTTGTCGGATGTAACGTTGAATGTGACATGGTTATCTGATCTTACTCAACTTCATCTTTTGGTTAAGATATTAATTGATGCTGTTTTCTTGAAGGAAATAGCAGGCAGGCTAATGTAGTTTTGGCCCAAGTCCAGACCATGCCCAAGTCTGCGGTATGCTTTGCCATTTAGACTGTGTCTCCATCTGATGCACACTTCTTGGGATACCGCCACAAGTTAAGCAGGGCTACTATCTCCAGCAGTTTTAGTCACCCTCATTCGACATGTTTTACCTTCTAGGTGGAAACAATACAATCCTAGCACAGTGCAATATCAGAACAAGGGTAATTCCAAGGCTTGACTTTGAAATTACCTGGGTATTGGGAGGAGAGGAGGGTGGAATATTCATATTTGGAGAGGAGCATCAAGTGATTTAATTCTGTTCTCAATATAAAGGACTTTGTCTTTTACCTTTATATCCTTAAGTTCAAGATAATGGCTAGAATGGACATGCTTGGACAATTGTTTAAAGCTCAATAATGTTGCAACCTGCTCATCCAAGATCAGTTGCAGTAAAATGTCTTTTGGCATATTCATAGTTTTATTAGATTTTGCTTCTTTTGTACTGCAACTTGGGAAATGTGTTTTTGCATAAATCTTTGGTGCAATACACATGATAAGTAGTGACTTTCTTTCAGGTTGTCATAGCAGTTTTGGTGTTCAGCTAGTATCAGTGCTGGGAAAATAGAAAAAATAGTTTTTTAAAAAATATTTCACTAAGGATGGCACGTTGCCATTGCACCTTGGATATTGCTTCATCACTAACAAGATGCTGGACCAGTATTTTTGTAACTATATGCTGCCTTTGGTAGAATGTTATGAATTGTTGTCTTGACAGTTTAAATGTCATACAAAAGTCATTACATTTCGGTTTTTATTAGGACCAATATTCCATTTCTGTTTCTGCCACTTACATTGCACAACCTTGTACTAGATACTATGATGCAATTCTGAAACTAGCCTTCCCTGAAAATTATAGCTGTAATTCAGAGTTTAAATGCTTTGATTCAATCTGATACACTGTATTTTGTTCCAGTATTTGCTGATATCTATGGCTGAGCAAAGCCTGTGGTCACCACAGGACAGAATGTGTGGGTTTTCTTGAATAAAATATAGTTCTACCACGTCTTCCCTAGTGAGTGTATTATACAAACAAAACCTTTATCTGCTACTGACTGCTGAATCTTTTGGGGTTTGTGGGCAGAGCAGTTATCTGTCCAGGTGTACAGGTAAAGATTAAGAGAGAAATAGTTGGGGGAAGGAAAAAAAAAAAAGAAGAAAAATAGAGGGATTCTAGTCAACAGAAAGGGAAAGTGGTCTATTAAGCACATGGTCAGATTCTTACTCTTAATATGTTAGTGTTATTTAGAAAAATATGTTGCACACAATAAAAATAGTGAGTAATCTAATTTTGTAATTTTCAATTTTCCTCTATGCATGAAATGGTTTCTCGGAAGCACTAACCTAAAACTTAAGCTTTTGAAAACTGAGGTGGAAACCAAAAAATTGGCACTGATGAGCCCTTATTACCATCTGTCATGAAAACAGACCTTTCAAACATTTTAAAGTTAACTTTCTTCATAATGTTTGGTTAAGAGGCTGTTCACACTAATCCCAGGCTAAATGCCAACTCTTGCTTCTGTTTAGCTAGCTCTAAAGTATTCCTGTAAGAAAGACATCACTTGGATTTCTCGGACTGTTCTCTAAAAACAAAATGGGAAGGGGGAAAAAAAACACTTTCGAATTTTACATGAACCTACCTACTGATGAATTGTTTCCCTAACAACCTATAACTGCTTTGGCTCTACATTGCAAGACGGTGTCCGTATAGCCCTGTTGAGTAAGTTGAACATACAAAATTGAGCAGCAAGATCCACTCTGAAAAAATGCTTGTAAAATACCTGAATGCAACCTCAGCTTCAGTGCTGTCCTGAGTAAATGAGAGCTGAGATCCTTCCAGAGCTGAGAGCCTTCCGACTGCAGAGGTCAGGTGGTGTAAGGTCTTGGCTAAGATGAGACGTGTTTTAGTGTCCTGGCTAAAGTGTTTCTTCCTTTGTCCATTGCTGACAGGTAGTACATACAGAAAATCTTTGCAACCCGACAGTAGCTGTGTTCTTGAGGACAATTTGCCTTTAGAGAGGAACAATCATGGCACAGCCATGAAACTGGCGTGTTTCAAAGGTATACTGGAAGGTTTGGCTGCACAAACTGCTCTTCTCTAGCTCATACATTTAAAAACAGTACTGAATATCTGCCGCTGCCACTTCTGTCACCCTTACTTTATAAACAGGCATGGGAAGTAATCACAAAGCATAATTTGAAGTGTTTCAGTCTGATGTAGTAAAAGTTCTCCCAAATTCCACTGCTTTCTTCTGGTTTTATGGGCCAAAAGTCAGTCCTTGCTGTTTCTCCTCCTCTGTGCCGAGCAGGAGCATTCAGAAAAAACATCGCTCTACCAAATTTATCTGATGAAGCAACACCCATTCCTTTTTCTCTAGAAGATTTTTTTAACCGATCCTCGTTGAAGTCAGATATGACCACATGATTTTCACATCACTGCCATCTATATTTAATAGTTTTTAACACGCTTACTTCTTCCAGTGCACTGCTTGCTGTACAAAGTACAGCACGTAAGTCGGTGACTCACGGTTGGACGAGCTTCCTTAGCATTTCTGTGTTTCTACATCTACTTCCTAACAAATGCCACAAGTTTGGAAACCATGTGGAGGATTTTTCAACTAAAATTAAAAAACCCCACCTCAATCCATACTTAAGACAAAAAAGCCACAAATGGTCCTGGATTCTTTTTGGGTTTTGTTTCCCCTTGGGATCACCGGTGTATTTGATGTACTTCAAAGCGGAATCATTGACAGCCATGGAGTTAGTGTCCATGACATAAACTTGAGCCTTAGTAATCCAAATTAAATCTATGTTAACTTGTTTAGTGAAAAACACCATCTGAAATTCTGCCAAATGCCAAAGCGCTTATCCTATGCTACCAAGCAGAAATCAAAACACCCATTTTTTTTTTCCTTTTGCTGAATATGGAGTGCTCTAGCACTGAACTCCTGGACTATCAGTAATAGGCTGTGAAATGTGCTTGGATAAGGTGTTAAATGTAGTGATGTACATTGGGTCATATATGGTACTTGCGTACTGCGAGCAAAGTGTGAGTTTTGCCTTGTATGCTGTCATTAGTCATTAACATTTATCTATTTCCTGTCTATATGGACATCAAACTTCACTTACAAATTAACTGATACCTTTTGGGGGGGGTTGTTGGGTTTTTTTTACATTGGTAGCAGCATCAACCAGGCCTGGCAGTTTGCAAAAGCAATCGAGTTGGTTGTTGGTGTTTGCTTTGCCCAAAAAGTGTTTGCAGTCAGGACTGGAACGGTTGGAGACCAGAAAGCATTTGGCTTCTGCCTTTTATTTCTCTTTCTCTGATTTTTGTTATTCGAAGATCTTTGTGTATGTTCACACAGAATTACTACTTTTTTTAACTTCCCAATTTGGAGAAGCAAGAGTAATTTTCCAATAAAATACAGCTCAGACATGGCAAAGCAGGTAATGCTGACCACCACAATTTGTGCCTTTGAGCAGCTTAGTGTGAACTGGAGTGAAACAGACCTGTCACCCTTTGAGTCTTTGCTTCTTCAGAAAGCTCTTTAAAATCTGCATGAAGATAGGGAATAAAATCTTGCATGTGTGAGGAATGTGTAGTTCCCAACTGAATCCCCAGTACTAATGCACAGATTCAGATACCAGCAGAATTCAATAATTGAACTTCAACACTTAGGATTTTATTTAATATGAAGCATATATTGTTCTTGAAGACTGGCCCAACTTGACAGGCTTGAACACACAGGTCATTTCTCCTCCAAACAAAATCAATGGGCAAAAAACGAGTTTTCCTGTAGCATCCCACTGCTCCTCCTCTGCGTGGCAGATTCAACAGCCACCTAAGTCTAGCGTGGTGCCTTGCTTCATTTATAGATGTCATCAGCCAGGACATCTTCCTTTGTGTTGGGCTGGGGCCACCTACCCGTTCCCTAGAGGCACTTATCATCCACTGGAGAAATTCTGGCTGTCCTCCTGGCCGATGTGTTTGGCATGGTGACCTGGCAGTCAGTGGGTTTTGTGTTGTGCTGTTGGCTTGGTTCTCTGCACGTGGAGTATCCTTTTTTTCTTTTTTTTTTTTTTGGTGAATTCTGATTGATTTGAATATTCTGCAGCTTGTTTTCATATTCACGAAAGTTGTCTATTTCCCTTCTGGAAGGCTGAAATTTGGGAACTATGTAGGCGTTCTGCATCCAGAAATTGCTTTATGGTATGGGTTAAGGCAAATTCCTTTCCCTTTGCTTTATTCCACGCTGGTTCACCACTTTCTGTGCTGTTAGTAACTCAACCAAGGCTCTTAATTTCAGCACTAATAAATGG
This sequence comes from Porphyrio hochstetteri, assembly GCA_020800305.1. NCBI lineage: Eukaryota > Metazoa > Chordata > Aves > Gruiformes > Rallidae > Porphyrio > Porphyrio hochstetteri. The sequence goes on along the minus strand of CM036908.1, from coordinate 57,588,732 downwards.
GGTGGTATACAGATTTGTGGTGCAAAGGTATGAAATATTAAACCTGAATCTTCACACGGAAGCAGGCACACACAAACAGCCTCCCATGGATGGCAAAGGAACTTTCAGATTAACTTGAATATCTCTAAGAAAGCCCCACTGCCTTGTAGCAATTAATTCAAGTGATTGGATGCTAGGAATGGTTTATTATAATTGCACACAGGTAGTAATTTATTAGGGTGGCTGTTTCTTTTGGCATATGTCAAGAAGGTCAGAGTTTAGACTTTTTTGGACATTAACCTAGTCTTCTAAAACTCTGAAGTTCCACTTTTTGGTCATTAATTTCATACATGCTGAGATTGTGACAATTAACCCACTTAATAAAGGTCAAGTTTCAATTTTTTCCAATTTCTGGAACACTTAACTTTATTCCTTCTTGAAAATGGGCAGATACAGAATGATAAATAGTTATTAAATGAGAACGAAGATGTAGTTCCACTGTCAAGATACTGTTGAACGGTTAGTAACAAAAGGACCAGAACTGCTATGGGTTTGAAGTAAAAGGAATAGCGTAAAACAGACTACAGGAAAAGTATGGATCACAGTAAGCTGTTTAAAATCATTTCCACCAACATCCTTGTTAACTTAGTCTGCCTTAACGTCTAATTGCTTAAATCCATATTTGGTCCCTTTATTTTTTTTTCACATATACATGTGATTTTTCCACAGCTGGCTAGTAGCATCCAGCCATAACTGAAAGGCACAAACAAGGAAAGTGAGTAAGGAAACGCTGGTGGTGCTTTCAGATGACCAAAGCTTAGTTGTACTGTGCTTTAATAATACCTGAATGTCAGTGAGCCACAAGATTAGATAAAAATAAGCCCTTGTTTCTGTGTAGTGGGGTCGTTTCCTAAAGGGTACATTGGTGTGTTTGGTCTCTTAACAATTAGAGCCCAAGTCTGTTGTCATTTTTGAAAAGTATCCAGTGAGAAGCTTATTTATTAAATTGCATGATCCATTGAGGAAGCATTTGCAGATGAATCAGCAGCACTCATCTTCTATGTTAACGAAATCGTTGCACCCTTCGTATTATGTCAGTGCTGAGTCATTTTTGGAAACGTGTTTTTCACGTATGTTTTTGCATAATTTTTAGGTACTGACTAAGCCTGCGAGTCCTTCTGGAGCATTATCACAGCAGTTTATAGCTTGGTGCCCAACACTTTGTTGCGGGGATCACACACAAGTCTTACAACGACTAAGAAGCTGTGCATTGAAAAAAATAATGGTTAAAATAAAATAATGAATAAATTTTTCACCAAGCAGTACAAGTACTATTACCCAAATCTTAGAAATGGAGATATTTTCACTAATTCTCCATCCTGTTCTGTGGAAGCTGCACCTTTGGGCTGCTGAGCAGGCTCACTTCAGGCACAGGGCTAGGAAGTATCTGGCCCTACTACCGTGTGCACCGACCTAACGGCACAACACTCATATTCTAATATCATTGCTCAAGATGAGATGAAATTGTTTCCCCCCCTGGAAAAAAATGTGTGGCTTTTGAGTTTAAAAAAACTGCAATACAATTTGGCACCGATGTGATTGATTTTTCATTGGGAGAGATTTAGCTGTTGCTTTAAAAACTCTTGCATTGTCCCCAGAGGTTTTTATACACGTGTGCACACACATACACACACACACACTTCAGGGACTCTCTGCCCCTTCTCCCTTTGAGAGGAGTTATTAGCCTGTGTTGATGCTGTCTAAATGCTCACTAGTTAGCAGCGATACTTGTGGGACAGGTGATTTATAGCCACTTGATTGAAAAGATTTTCAGCTAAAGCTAAGTAATCATTTCGAATGATCAAATATCATCCGCCACAAGAAGCAAATATGCAGCACAATGATAGTTATCAAGCTTACTCTCAGCAAAGTATATTAATCTTTTCTTCAGATTTTACTTTTGGGAGTAGTAATATTCTCTGACAGAACAGTTCAGTCATCTTAAGCTGAGTTTCAAGAAGCAACAGCTTTTTTCCTCAGTAAAATGAAGTGCAACAGGTAGAACTTCAGCCTAAAATGATGCGCAGTCTTGAAGTGAACCTCATGATTTTGCATCACAAGAAATCAGCTAGCCTTTTCCTCTTCTTTCTCTTTATTAAGAAAGCTATTTTTGTTGTCCATATTGGGCAACTATATAAAAATAGGCAAGATTTTTATCTTGGCAGGATTAAATGAGAAGTATGTGTGCCTTATTTCATATCCTTGAATATCAAAACAAGACAAGCCTATTTAGGAACAAGGATTTTATTGCTTAACATATATTTGCATCACACAGTGAAGACATTCACTTTCATGGCACGTTTTCTCCCAATGGTTTCCAAACGCCTCGCAGCTCTCACAAAGCTGAATTTTTGCAGCATTTTTCTGAGATGAAGAAGGGGCTACAGGAGGGGGGCAGAGCCTGAATCTGTGGTTCTGGTCACAAGAGATGCCTCTGTTCAATGTTGTCAGGAGCATGTGAAATAGTTTTGTGAACAAGCTACAGGACTGTTTCTTGAAAGAGAAAAAAAGATGTGCCTGCTAGTTGTTTAGAACAAATGTTTACTGAAATAAGCAGTTCATCTTTAGGTATAGAAGATCATTAAGCATTGGGTTTTTTTCTCCCTCACCATGGGCGGGGGGAAGGATGTAATGCTGTAACAGCAGTGCTGAGCCTCCCCCAAGGACAGGCTGGCATTCACAGGTGTAATTGTACCTCTTCTGATCAAGACTTCTCCGGGTTCAGTGATGGTAAATCACAGAATGATGGGATGGTGGGGTTGGAACGGACCTCTGGAGATCATCTAGTCCAACCCCCTCCTAAAGCAGAGCAGGCTGCACAGGGCTGTGTTCAGATGGGTTCAAATGCCTCCAAAGAAGACAACGTCTCTGGGCAGCCTGTCCCAGCACTCTGACACCCTCACAGTGAGGAAGTTTTTCTTCACATTGAGATGAACCTTCCTGTGTTCTTGTTTGTGCCCACTGCTCCTTATCCTGTGGCTGGGCACCACTGAGAACAGTCTGGCCCCATCATATTGACACCCACCCTTTAGATATTTATAAGTGCTGATAACCCCCCCCCCTCAGTCTTCTCCAGGCTAGGCCCCAGCTCTCTCAGCCTTTCCTTGTAGGAGAGATGCTGCAATCCCCTCATCATCTTCACAGGCAATAATGCAAATAAAGTGTTAGCTTGGAAAGCACGGAAGAATGCATAGATATGGTCTGATCATATTTCCAAGAAGATATAAAGAGCCAAATATAGGTGGAGCATCTGTATAAGACCCCCTCTAAAGGCTTTTTAAGGGAAAGAGTAGCTGTCATACAGATATACGAAGCAATGAAAGATGCTGTAGGGAAAGGCATAGCTGGTTGATTTAGAGACAAGACATTCTCTCAGGAAGATATTGCTCTAAACTGTACATATCTGCAGGAAAGGGTGAGATTTAGCATGTCTTCTTCATGTAGAATACTTCTGAAAAGATTGGATCTGTCAAAGCATCCCTTTTTTGATGCTTCAAGGCTCATTTGTTAAAAACCAAAACCTGGGCAATGACATGATCTCTTGGTGTTTCCCTATGTGTTCTTGTTTCTTAAGTTACTTGCGTCTTAAAAATTTGCTGCTCAGCTTCAAATGTAACAAAATGGTGGAAATCCCAGAGACTGCTGAGTCCCACAAAAATCGCCAGCCAGGTAGTGCCTGCTGTAGGGACAGACCCGCTTCATAAACGCATTATGCTCTTAGCCTACAGAAAAAACACATGGAGACAGCCCCACGCGCAGTTCATGGTCAACCATGAGAGCCAGAAGAAAACCGTGCCTTGTTCACAACAGCCACTTGAGTGTCAAACCTCTGGGTCTGAAATCACCTTTCATTTAACAGTGTAAGCTAGTGTGATTTAAAGACTTCAGGCCCTTTCTTTGAAAATTTGAAGCAGAAGATTCAAAGTGATCAATACCTTAATAACATTTTGTCCCTCACTGTGACATGAAGAACAAACTTAGATGTGGATTGGAAAGTTGTTTTTTTGGTTTAGCCCCAGTTCCACTCATCCTTCTCTACATTGGAAGACCAAGGGCAGTCTGAAGGGCTGGGAACCTCAAACTGAGCAAACAAAACACAGATGACCACTAATGCTTCATGCTATAGCAAACAGAACAAGAAACCCCAAGTTTGAAAAGGCAAAGCATTGGTCTTAATGCCTCAGATTTCTGTTAAAGGAAACAGATAAAATTAAGAAGGTAATTAGCCCTCAGACCTAAGATTACAAGCAGATTCAAATTGAGGGGGGGAAGATAGGAACTTATCCCATGGGCAGATAATTACGCAGTTGTCTAAGGAGAAAGGTTTTGGCATTGCTTTTAATGCTTTTTCTATGCATGGCAGAATGGAAGTTCAGTGGTCTGAGCTGGATTTCCTACATTCCTCGAAAGACCAGTCAGACAGTCTTTGATAACAGCCTCATCAGTTTGGCAATATGGAGCTTGAGGAAGTGTGCATAAGTTCCTGTCCTATTTTATTTTATTTGACAACCTTTTTTTTGAAGATCAGAGCATACTTACAATTTTTATAGAACTCCTAAATCATTAAAGTTACTGCATATGCTTATAAATGGCTTTTGTAGTCTGCTTCAGGTTTTTTATATGCTGGGTTTATATCAGGTAAGGTGGAATAAATGCAGGCTCCTGACTCCCACCTGATTCTTGATATCCCCATGAAAACTGGCTGGCAAAGTGAGTTAATACTCTACTACTTGAATTAGCCACTAAATAAGATCCACATGCTTTACACCTTTCTGAACTTTTTGGTCTAGTTTCAAGACAAAACGGGGTGCATAAGTGGTATACCAACAATAGCAGAGGTTGATATGGCTGTCCATCATCTTCAGCCTTCACAGGCTCCTAGAGAGTACAGCTGCTTTGGTCAGCTGGCGTTTGGCTCTGTGACCTTGCCAGTTATTAATACGAAGGAGGAGAACATGCACAGAGCAGGTACCCCTGAGCTGGATGAAAAGGCTAGGATGAAATCAAAGAGATAGAGCAATAGTAATAAGTCAGTTAAAAATGTAACCTCAAACACAGAAATGTTAAGCCTAATAAGCCTAAAAACCTGAAGTGTGTCAATTTTCCTGTTTGTTTAGGTCCACTGAGTTTGTTTTTTTTAACATCTTTCATATTTTCAAGATCTCCAAAGACACCCGTGCCCTCTGTGGTAACGGGATAAATACGGTACTTACTGGAATGAGATCTCATTTTGTTCCATTTCAAACCAAATAAGCATGCTTTAGAGATCATGGGAAGTCTGTAAAGGGATTTACCTCCAAAGCTAACAAACCAGCCTTGGAACAAAGGGAGAATAGCCCTTGTTTGAAGTCAGTGGTTACCAAAATGCAGTATGTTGGCAATCCAACTGCCAATTTTTTCCTTTGTAAAGCATGCTGCAGTATTCTGGAGCAAGTGCTGCATGCTGTGGGTGCAGGATGTCTACCTTTGCTGTCCATGCAGAGAAAGCTACAGCCTGGACAGCCTTTGTTGCATTATTCTCCATACCTCTAAGCAGGGTTTGAGATGCTCTCTGGTTCAGATGGGTCACAGATTATTTCATTAGTAAATGTAAGGACTGTTGAAGAACTCAGTGTCAGCTGAATTTCAGGTCAGAACCTTTGACGTGGGCTCCAGATTATCCTGTCAGCCCACAGCAGGCAACAACCAACTGAAACATCTGACCAGAAGTGCCAAAATTCAGACATGACCGAGCCACATTCACAGAGTAGGTGCATCCTCAATTTCACCACAAGTAGCATCATCATTTTTTTTCAATAATAAAGGACCCAACCATTTCCTGTGCCCTCTGAAGGGTCCAGGAAAAAAACCCAAAGAAATTCACAAGCTGTTCTGTTGTCTTTCTGACTGAATCTCCTCAGGCAGTGGCTGGTGCCACATTCAGAGCACTGTTTCTTAATTCTCTCTCCTTCACTTCATACTTATCTCACTTTAGAGAGTGTGAAATTTTTCAGTTCATTATGTTCTGAACTGTTATTTAATTGAAGCCCCTAATGTTCAGTCAGTACACACTGCACACAGTCATTTAAAATATTCCAGCAGTGCACAATTTTTATAAGTGGTTCAATTGGAAGTGATCAAGGTTTGAGACTTCCAGCCTACAAAGGGCTTCGGCTGTGGAAATGTGAAGTGCTGCTCTCAGTAATTTCAAACTGCTTCCTAAGCAGGCCCTCTGTTCTGACTGTCTTCTACTGCAGCATAATTTCTCAGCACGGTGTATGCCCAGAACCTCCATTTAATGTCTCACACAGAAAGGAGCAGGCTGCAGGATCTGACGGAGCCCACTAGATGCGGAGTGTGTTGGGAAACCCTCCTTTCTAAACAAAGCACTTGGGTGGAGGTTTTTGTTTCCCTCACCCCATCTTGTCCAGGAGCACTGGAACAGAGTGACTGCCCTTTCTTCTGCATGGTGTGTGTTGTGCTCTCAGCTTTGTCCTTGGTTCCATGAGATCTCGCGTGCGACTGAGATATGAGTGCAGTCTCTCTCTAAATGGGTTTCTTCCAGCACCATACTCTGAAACTCCAGTGTTGGAAGGAGGCTGACGCTTTTGAAGAAATTAGGAAGAACCACGGCGTCAAGAAGAGCTCAGGTCACAACCAACTGCAGCTTCCCTGCCCCAGAGTAAGGCCATGGTGAAGAGAAGGTACTACCAGGGACTGGGCACAGCACTGTGACCACTCAAAGTTTACTCTGCCTGTATTTCAGACATGGCTGCAACTGTGACAACACAGGTTGCAAGGGTACTTTTCTTCCATTTTCCATAACCTGTCCCTTGACAATAAAAGGACCTGTGTCAGTGGATGGCTGTCCTCAATATTTCCCTACCTGGTACTGCACAGCAGAGGAAAGGCTCTATTTGTGAGGCAGAAAGCGAAGCTCACCATGTCCTTTCTGTCACTGCTCAGAGCAAAATGATACTCAGGGATTACCAGCTGTCTGTTCACAGAATCACAGAACATGAAGAGTTGGAAAGGGACTTCAAAACATCATCTCATCCAACGCCCCTGCCAGAGCAGGATCACCCAGGCTACATCACACAGGACAGCATCCAGGTGGGTTTTGAATGTCTCCAGAGAAGGACACTCCACGACCTCTCTGGGCAGTCTGTTCCAGTGCTGTCACCCTCACAGTGAAAAAGTTCCTCCTTACGTTCCCATGGAACTTCCTATGCTCCAGCTTGCACCCACTGCCCCTTGTCCTATTCCTGAGAAGAGCCTGGCTCCATCCTCCTGACTCTCACCCTTTACATATTTACAAAGATTAATAAGGTCAGTCTCCTCTACTCCAAGCTGTTGCAGTGGGGCAGGCTAGTCACAGTGGTAGACAGCACTGTATCACACAGAGAAGAGTCTCCATCACTTCTCAGTGTTCAGATTTAAAGCCAAAGATGAGTCAGAGACTCCAGCTTTATTGAAAATGCTCAGTAATCTCTAGTAATGACCTAGTCTAACTAAAGAACAAGCACTCGTTAAAGGTCATTTATCTGAGGAGAGAAAAGTGTTCATTTTCCAAGTGCTGTCATCTTCTACTTTAATTAATATCAGCTATGTATGCTGTTGGCAGTGGCTTCAAATATTGTACTATAGGAGGACTGGACTTCCAGTGATACTTTTAATGAAAAAATGTAAATCACCTCTCATGAATGCTGGAATCAAGGTGTTTATTAGGTAACCCTGAACCGTAGAGGAAAACAAGCTGAACTCTGTGAATCTTGGATAGTTTTGCAGGAATGAGAAGTCTTACAGCTACAACTCAGTAAGTTGCCATCAGGTCAGTGCATGTCTGAAGATGCATGGTCCAGGTAGCCAAAAAGACCATGAAAAATGCAGATGGAGCACAAGAAGATGGGATCTACACCACTGATGCTTAATTGAAAGGTAGGACAAGTAGCTCAGGAACCTGCAGATTTGGGAAGCTGCTTCCATGAACATCCATATCCTGATCATTTAAAGAGATTGATGAAAGCCCTGAAGCATAAGCAGAGCTGTTATATACTTTCTAGAATGCACTAGGAACACTCCAACTCTATACCTTGAGGCTGGAAGGATCCACTTGATCACTGACCCTGACCTGAGTTGCATCCAGTTACCTGGTATGTGTCCATATCGTGGCTTTTGCTAAAACAAGGGCCTCCAATGTTGATACAAAGGCAAGAAAAGATGGTGATCCCATGATTATTCTTGGCAGATTGTTTCAATATTTGATTGCTTACAAAAAAAAAAAAAAAGATAAAAAAATCCTATTGCTTCAGGTCCTAATGGTAGATTTTGTAGTGCTTTGTTTGATGGATGCTAAAGTTCTCTCTCTAGCCCCTGGAAATTCATCTCTGTGAATATAATTCTATGCAATAATCAAGTTTACCTCCCAGGCTTCTTCTTTTGATGAGATAGGCAAAGAAAGTCATCCACTGTAAGATGTTTCCTCAAGCTTGAGAGTAATTTTAGGATGTCCTTTCTGTGTTCTTCTAAATTTTCAGCACTCTTCAAAGATTCCTCCACTGGAATATATGCTGGTACTTGTAACTCCAAGGCTGTTTATGGTGGTATTTATGTCAGTAATTGCCTTTATGCCTGGTCAAATATCAAAGTGTTGTAGTAGTCCCCCTTGTTTTAGCACTTCTTTGACACTCCCATTGAGTGACTGCCTTACTGTTGGAATCACTGCTAGCCATGATAAAGTGTTCACAGGTGGAGCTTGTATTCTGATTTCTCTATATCTGGCTTTTAATTCAGGTGCATTAAAAAGTTCTCAGGTTTCTTGATCCTACATTAGCAACTGGGCCCATATGTAAGAGCTCCATGATTATCTTCACTTATCATGTCTGAATTTGTTATGTCTTCAATTCTTTTTTCAGATGAATTTCTGTATTTCTGTCCAGTGTTGATTATTTTTTTCCTAATCTTCCTAAGTTCGTGTGCTGAATACCATGTTCTGACAAGAAGCTCTATAGGCAAGTTTTATGTCTTCTGGAATATTTTTACTTACATAGATAAAAATAGGGACATGTTCTCCAGTACATTTTTTTGGAACAGAGATTGCCAAACTCCACACTTTTCACATTTAGTCATAATTTTAAAAAAACAACAGCGCAGAACTGCTTGAAAAGTTTGTGAAGTTCAGCTCCAAATTCAGTTTTCCTGATAGAGGTTTGAATCAAAACTTGTCTCTCCAGGTACCTTCACTTTTTACTGTGGACAAGGACCATACAGCGTGGATGTTTATGGTTCTTGTTAAATATGCTCATGCTCAGCAGTTAGTTTGTGCAGTTTTCAGTAAGGAAAAAAAAGCATGGATCATCATTGCACGAGGCAATTCTCCAGGTGACTCCTAGAAATGGTCAGAAAGAAATGCCTCTGCTCAGTCAGGCTGAGTCAGGGCAGAGATGTTCGCAAGCTGGGTCAGAGCTACATGGTTTCTGAGTAGGGACTGCACAAGCCTTCACAACAGAGAAGAGCAGTAGGACCGTCAAAAGCAAATTGCACCTTCAAATTTCATTACAAATCTCAAAATGCATGCAGGCTTTAAACATGCTTATATGAAAGCCTGATGGGTGGCAGGCCTTTGTGACAGAGGGAGGCTGAGTCAGATCCTCTTTCAACAACTGGGAACTTCTGGAAGGGCGGTAGGAGCCGCTCACCTACAGTGGTTTCTGAAGTGAAGGACTGAAGTTGCACTGCAGAAACACTCACTGGGGAGTGGGGAATGGGTAAGGACCAGGCAAAGGAGAATGGCAAAGCTCTGGTGAGTGAGGAAGGTCTTTAAATTCCACCAGTGTTATAGACTATTTAGACAAGAATATTTAGACAATCAAACAAGTGTTTTCTTGTATGTATTTGCTGAAAGTAGCTGGGCCTGGATTATTGTGTCTTCCCTCAGCTATCGATTTCCAGTACTTCTTAATACATTGTGAAGTGACACAGAAAGAGGGATTAGGCCATGTTCAGGTCCTGCTGAAGGTGAGTATTAAGCTCAGCCCATCCACTTTTAGTTCCTTGTTGACTCCAGTGGACAGCCCCTGTGTTATTACCTGAGCTGCTGTATTGAAGCTCATCTATAAAAGACCATGGGCATGAGTGACCTGAAGTCATGCAAGCAAGAGGGGCATCTGATCTGAGTGGGGTACTGTTGAAGCATGCACACGTGGAGCAGAGGTGAAGCCCTACCACCCTTCATCTTGAGCCATGCTTGTCATATCCTCTGCTGTTCAGACAATTTTTTTTCTTAATTCCACCTACATTTTCCTCTAGCCACCCAACTGTGTACCTGCTGTCACAGATGTTGTAGTTTGTGTCCTTCAGGTATGTCCTTCACACACATCCCATGCAGAAACCAAGGACAAGATGAAGAACCTAGGTTATTTAAAAATGTGAAATATTTCCTGGGTTTTAAAGCCATGCGATTTACAGTTCGTTTTGCACACATGGATGTCAATTTGTAGCAGCTTCTTGTGATGTTGAAAATGCATACTAGCTAGTTTTGCAAACAGCCAGGAAAAAGAAAATGTAACACTAATTATTTGTATTGTAATGGTGCTGGAGGCCAGGGGCATATTGGTGGCCCACCACACCAAAAACAAATTCCAAAGAGCTTGTAGCCTAATGGCCTGTCATTGCTTGTGTGAATGTTGCATCCCACTGTTACAAATTGTAATGAGAGGAGTAGAGCTCTGGAAGAGAAGCTTTCTAAAGGAAAGATCACAGTTCCTTCCAGTGTGTATGCCCCATTAATATCTAAAACCTCTGGTTCCTGCTATGAAAAAAATGAGGTAATAGTCTTCATTTTACCATGGGGCTGTATTTGTACTTCCAGTAAAGATTTCAATGACAGATTTATATAACATTTTAAAAAACACCTTGGAAGATGTTTGAACCTTGTTTGCTTAGGATCAAGCAACATCATTTGGCACACTGAGATGCAAATTGCTCCCTGCTTTCCTCTAAAGTTTAAACAAAATGAACAATTTAAAAAACAGTTCAAAAAACCTTTTCATTTTGACTTGAGTCCAGTGAAACTACCTTGTGTCTGAATCACAAAAGTCGCAGTATTTAGTTACCTTAGAACAGCTACCCTAATTTCCAAAATGGGTGGCGCGCTTACTCACAGAGCATGGGCAGAAACCTCCGTGCTAGTAAGTCTGGTTCCCTGAAGCTACTGGTTTTCATAATCATCTATAATCCCATTCATAAACTCATAAAGTTGCAGTTTAAAACCAGTTATGTTTCTTGATCCCACTGCCTGTACTTAGGAGTTGCTTCTCGAAGCCCTGTTGGATGTGAAGAGTCAGTTTCTTTTGCTATTCAAAACAAGGTTCTTCTCCAAAACTCCAAGAAGAGTTTGGGGAATATCACTGTCTTACATGCAACTTGTTAAGGCTGAGGCTGGTTCCTATTAAGAAGGAAAAACCTGGTCAAAATATAGTGAATGGAAGTATATATCAGTACACTGCACTTAGAGGTGCAATTAAAGAAGAAATATTAGCAAGCTCTATGAACTGTGACATACCTGCACTGCCTTCTCTTCAATTCCTTCTGCCCTCACACAGCTTCAAGCATAGCATTTGAGCTTATTTGTGTGGAGAGAGTTGCACTAAAATTCTCATTTTTACACAGAGCGACAATTTTGTGTCCTCTTCTCTAGTACAGACATGTAAAATCCAGCCAAGGCTGGATTTGGACATTCCTAACTGGTCTTTAATGTGCAGATTTCAGTAGACCCCTCTGCTAATGCAGCCTTGGGAAGTTTTAACATCTGTAAATGCTTGAGCTGTCTAGGAACCAAGTTACTCAGGGTTGCTGAGCAAAGTTTAAACAACATCTTGCAGTGGCTCAGCTGAAGAAATGACCATGGTGTGTGGAGGTGGTGCTGCCCAAGAGTAGGACACACATTACAAGTCAAGTGTCCCAGCTTTTCCACTGCCCTACCCTGTGATCTTGAAAAAGGTGCTGTTTTTCTGTGTCTGCTTGACTGCCTATAAAAAGACATTTTGAGCTAAGTGCTTTGAGAGTAACAGATACTGTCCTGAGATTCCCCGGAAAAACTGAGGTAATTTGGTATCTAGGATGTAGCAGAGTCAAGCCCTGTTTGCTAATATGGAGGTAGGCCAGTAGTAACACTGGGGAAGAAACACTCTTCAAATTTCTGCTGTTTCTTCTCCCTGTGACTGGTGAGTTTAGGCTTGAGGCTACAAGTGCCATTTCAAGAAATGAGTAAGAAATTAGTCTGTTGAGCTATGGCCTAAACTCCCTCCCACATTAAAATGGGCAATGAAGTTTGTAGCCAAGTGTGATTCATGGTACCATGTATGATGGCGCCACTCACACTGTCAAATCTTGTCATTGCTGACAAAATAGCGCTATGGTACTTTGTGCAGAGAAGGCACTCTGGACCTGCACTTCATTGTCCCCCTACACTGCCAGCCCAGTCCTGAAGAGCTGTAGTGCCTTTGACTCTCCTGGTTAAATCCAGAGGCAGAAATGTTGGAACCAGTGTCTGTGGGCCAGATGACTCCTGAGGAGCTGTGAGGTACTTCTCCAGCACCAGCAACACCTCACCAAGGGGATGCAAATAAAAGTGGTGCATCTAATCTCAACGCTTGCATTTATCTGTAAATAATTAGCTGAAGGGATAATAAAATGCCTTCTATCCTTGCAAAGCTGGGAGGAAAAGGAAGTGCATCTAAGATTGCTTCAAATAAAACAGCAAGGCTCAGAGGAACAAGAGACCTCTGCTTGTATGCTGCATTCCTTACTCCCGAGACAAGTTTATGAAGGAATGGAGTGTCTTTAATCATTTAATTTGGTTAATTTAAAACTACATATGCATAATTTATTTACAGAGAGGTAAAAACCTCTAATTCCTGCATTTATTATTGTAACACACAGTATTAGAGTGATTTTTTTTTTACTACTGCAATCTGCATGCTGTCTGAGAGTGTTAGTGTTCTACACATCATGCTTGAGTGAGTGTGTTTGAGGGGGTTTGAGACTCCAATTCGCATATACCATCCTCCATAAATTATGTACATAACTTCCATTTATTTACAAAGGCGTTGCAGAAATTATAATACAAATTAATTTATAGGCTTTCATTCCCAGCCATTGTTTTACGTCCTTTGCCTTAAAGGGAAAAAAAGAAAGGTCTTCTGTTTCCCACTCCACATTGTAAGGGGGATTTGTTTTTGGTGATACTGCAACAGTGCCTTATGTTGAAGGAGCATTTAGCTCATTCATAGCAAAACCAGGGAACCCGTCTTGTTGAAACTATCTCCAAATACGATTTATGCAATCTATTCATGTAAGTGGGACACCTTTTCTAATTCCAGCTCACGGGAATTTAATTGCCAAGTTTGAGCCTTTGTCAGGATATCTATCACTTTTCAAGGACTTCATGGATGGATAAAGAATTCAGTGAGGTCCAGAACCTTTACAAGGCTTGACAAGTAATTCTGACCTTCTCGATGTGTAAAACGTGAGCCCTGGAAGACCTGGCTGAGGCAAAGAGAGAGAATTGATTCCACAGCTGCCTCATTTCCAGGTAACTTTAAATTATGTTCCAGCCTGACCCAGAAGGTTTCTCCAATATAAGTACCGGCCCACTCACCTTTTAGTTTTTTCCCTTGTTCGTTTTCTGACCTGGGCTATACTTTGAGCAGCCAGCTTCACTTGAAGGCATTGTGTGTCCACCATAATGCCTCTCATCACTAATTCACAGTCCCTTGGCATGTATGAAAGCTTAAATTATTTCCTGCAGTGTGCATTAGCTTGCACATGTCTACACTGAATTTCATCTTCCATCATGCTGTCTGGTCAGGTCTTTCTGGAACACGTCGTAGCTCCCCATAGTCTTGAGTAACCTAAAAAATTCTGTGTCATCCGGACATTTTGCTAATTCACTATTTACGTACCTACTCCCAGGTCACTAAGAAACATCTCTTACTACAGACTTTGGGCTGGCAGGCATAAATTCTTAATGTGTATTGAAGCCATGAGCCAATCCAGGGCTATTTTTTAGTTTGATTTATTTGAAGTAGCTTTTAATGGCTTATCAGTAGCTGTTGAAGGCAATGAAATCTGCAGTAGCCTTACAGGTTTTGCTTTCTTGACCTGGGGCACATATTGGAGACAGTGGGGCTCACATTCTACACTCCTGACCTCGAAGATAACTCTTTCCTAAACCTGTGTGGGACATGAGCCCTTCCCTTCACATTATTTTTCATGTTCAGGGAGGATAACAACTCCTGATGGTGGCACCAGCCAGTCGTGGTGCAGAAGAACTATATGTGTCTATTGTAGGAAACCGGGATGACCTATTCCCCTGCCTGTTTGGAGGTGGTTGGCACAAGAAGAGGAAACAGGGGCTGACAGAGGCAGCCAAGAGCATGGACAGGGGCAAGAAGAAGGGATGTGGGCCAGTCCTGGCTGTTGTTTGAGCCTCCTACCAAGGTCATCTCCCCTATCTCTGCTATTGACTTGCCCCTCAGAGTGGCTCCCTGTCTGGTCGCACTGAAAATGCTGAAGGCAGTATAGTGAATTTGCTCTTTTTCCCAGCAGTGAGATCCTTAGGACTGATGGGCCATGTCAAGTGCAGCAGGTGCAATGTCTTACAGTGTCCTTTGGGATGAAAGTGTGACATGGCCTCATCCTTTAGTCTGGGATGCACCTCAAGAGTGCATTCAACTCACCTGGTTCCTCACTTGCCATTGTAGAATCTTTATATTTTACTTTGTAAATAATCTCTGTTTCTTCCTAGGCCATACTGTCACTACTTATAGTGACAAAGAGGGAGGTGCTGTTTGTTGTCGTTTACTTTGGATGGGGTGGAGGGGATCTGGTCAATCTAGGTGTTATAGGAGGTAATGAGAGATTTTGAAATTTTAAGAAGTAGAATTTACAGAGAGGAAGGAATGTTCTTTTTCTCTGAAAGATCTCATGAAGTCTCCTAGCAAAGCCACCATCACACTAAAAATATTACCACCAGCATCTCCTGTGATGTCCAGCAGCAGCAAAGAAAACACATGGGCTGAACACTTAAACCACTAGCAATGATGCTTTGTTGACAACAGTATAATGGTATATATTTCTCAGAGGTCTTTGTGGTTCCAGCATATGTGCAGGCTTAAGTATATGAGACTGATGTAGACTAAGGTTGGCACACCAATAAAGTTATCAGAAGAAAGTTAATTACAAGCAGAACACCACTGTCAAGCTGGGGCAAATCCTGTGCTTAATCCTGTGCTATTGATGGGGGCTCTATTTGTTTCAGATTCCCTTGTTTGGCTGTTTCTTCATGAAATCGCTTCCTGGGCTAGATGGTTTTGGTAGAATCATTTTGAAAAAAAAAATGATGGAGGTCAGAGAAGTATTTGATTCCCAGGCTGAGGATGTTTGGGAAAATATTGTTCTGCTCACAGTCCCTACCTGAACAGGGGAGGAAGGCCCCAGAGCTGCACAGGTGCCTTTGCAACTCTTTACTTGTTCATGCTGTGGCAAGGGACTAGAGTCACCCCAGCTCAGGCTTCTGGTCCTGCTGGGGAAACAAACAGCATAACCCTTGCCCCCCGTGCTGTCCCGGCATCACACCAGGTAAGGAAGAAGAGAAAGCCTCTGATTCCAGCTTTTGTCAACACAACTGTATGGAGCACTGCTTGTGCAAACTTCTTCCTTTGGTGTTCTGCCTTTCACACGTGGGTTGCATTGATTCAGAGCACTTTGGCAAGGAGCTAATGAGCTCTGTTACCTCTGGGTGGGGGTTGTGCCGCAGGTGCTATGAAGGCATCTGTTTCCCCCAGATCATGTTCAGTCACCTGGTTCCCAGCCTGGAGGCTCTGGACAGCTCTGCCTTAGATTATATCTCCCATCTCCCACATCATCCAGCACCTCATCACCGTCTCTACCCTCCTCCCTGTCTTCCAGCCTTTCCCCTCTTGCCCTTGGCCAATCCCCCCCACACCTTCCTCACTGCCTTGCCACCCCTCCAGCCATCTCTGCTCCCTGTCTGCATTCCTATCTGTCTGCCCTGTTTGCCTCCGACCACAGCATCTAGCAGACCATGCCTTTCTGAGGACAGACTGGGACATTTACCTACAGCTCTCCATGGGGCGTTGGTTCCCAGTGGGGCAGCAAGGGCCGTTTCCCCAGGCTTGTAACTGCCTGGGGGCTCCGTGAGCACTGGAGCAATCTCAGGGAGCTGGACTTCAGCAGCACGTCCCCCTGGTGGGATTTTGTTTTGGGGTCAGAGAGGTAAGGTCGGCAGTTTGGGGCTGGCCTTGTTAGAAAGGGGGAGACCCGAGGGCCTGCGGCTGAGTGGATGGGGTGGTGGGAAGGGGAGCAGCAGCCCTGAGGAGCAGGGTGTGCTTGAGGCTGTTCAGGAGCTGTGGTTTCAGGTGCGAGATCAACCATAAAGCAGAACTGCCTCCGGCACTGCCCTGTCAGTGCATGGAAATGTGGCCAGCCCCTGCTCAGGGGCAACACTAAGTCCCTCTTCTTCTCATGGTGGTCAGGACAGACCTGCCCTTACTTGCTCTGCAGCAGGCTTGGAGCTCTGGAAAGCGCAGCCCTGGAGGGAGCATGGCCCTGGAGGGAGCATAGCTAGGCTGTGGGATCCCACCAGCCCATCCCCTCTGCCCCAAGAGCCAGCTGGGCTCCCCCAGGCCCGGCCATGCTGCACAGTCCGTTTGCCTGGAGCTGGCTGGGGCTTTTGCATGGTGTGTGTTTGCCCGAAGCTGGGGCTCGCACGGCACTTGGGTTTTGTTAGAGGAGGAGGAGGAGTTTCTCCCTTGACATTTTCACAGCTCCGGAAGGAACAGGAGGGATTGATGACTCTGAGCACAGCAAAGACAAAGAGGTGATCCTGCCCTACTGGGCTTTGATAAACCCAGGCAACCAGCCACCACTTGTTCTTACAATCCCTCACTCCCACATATGCACGAGAAACACTATTACGAGGCTTTTTCAGCATTAATGCATGCTTATTAACTGACGTGCCTTTGTTTCCTGTTAAAAATCTTGTTTCTAAACCTCTCCTTAAAACTCACTATATAGACGCACGCACATACTTATTTTTCTGCGAAAGAAATCAGATCTGTAACATTTGAAGGGGAAAGAAAAAGACCATTTTAGAGCAATTTTTTTCCCCTTTCATTTTCTTTTACCAAATTACTCTTCAGCTGTTAATTTCACAGACATTGTGCTCAGTTTCAGTAGCCTGCGGAGGTCTGTCGAGGTGCGATTGGGCAAGCCTTTTGCTAGCAAAACCCTCTTCGTTTTTTCTCAGAAGCACAGCATTTGTACCTTGCAAACCTGACACTGGTACTAAGGTGCAGATTTGTAAAGGAATTTTGGCATCTCTGTCCCAGCAAGTCAGACTCAGAGATTTAGCTTTTCCAGTGCATCAGTTTGCTCTTTTATTGGTTGAATTTTCCTTCTGTTGGAGGAATGGCAAATCTGAATTGACTTCTCTAGGAGTGAAATCCCAGGAACACAAGGCAAAATCCTTTACAAATATCCTCTGATTAACCCTCGCAGATGCCCATCAGGATAAATAGACACTGTAACCCATTTTCTTCCCAGATCACAGAATCACAGAATCACAGAATTGTAGGGGTTGGAAGGGACCTCGAGAGATCATCGGGTCCAACCCCCCTGCCAAAGCAGGCTCCCTAGCTCATATTGCTCATATTGATCCAGTGTAAAGCAACTGGCTTAGAATATGAGAACCCACATCTAATTCATGACAATGGCTATCTAGTCAGATGCAACAAAATGCAGATGGATTGAAGAAAATGTGGCACAACAGCTTCCTAACAGGACTTCACGGTCCCCAACACCTGAGTCCTTTACATCAGTAACTATGCATCATGGACAGGCCTACTTTTTCACTATCACTTCTACTTTTCACTGTAACTTTGCAAAAGTTATCAAAAGATTGAGATCTAGAAGCTCCAAGCTCTCCGTCCTGTATTTAGACTATTTTATAACATTATTGTGCAATTTAGACCCTTAGTGAAACTAATTGTATTTGCTGCTATCCTGCCTAGAGGGCCATGGAGAACAGGACCCTGTTGTGCTAATTTCTGGATAAGCACATAATGAGAGTCTCTGTGCTGATGATTCCATTATATAAATGAAAAAAGAGACCTAGAGAGAGTGGGGACACAAAAGGGAGTGAACAATACAGGAGCTGCAAATATTGGGTCAGTGGGCATCTCGGCTTCAATGTGTTCTGCTCACACGTGAGGCCAACCGTCTGAATAGCTTTCATAGGGGTGGGAGCCTGTTGGATGCCCAAACCACAGCTGGGATTGGAGTGCGGCATCTCTGTGTGTTCAAAGGGTGTGTCGGGTCCAAGATGTTTGGCTTGCTGTATCCAGTAGGATGCTTCATCTGAAAAGCATCATTTTTGCCAAGCACCTCCGTGAGGGAACCTGAGACAATATAATTCCCAGACATCCATCAAATCCCAGCAAACAGCAAAAATACAATTGAAATGGCAGAATTCTGATGTGGTCAATTAGCCCCCCTGCTACCTCAAACCCTTGTATCTGTGTATAAATAAAATAAAAGGTAATAGTGCGGGATTGTTGGCATAGCTGGGGAGGAAAGCGGTGATACCATGGGATGGTTTCTTATGAATTATTTATTGGGCGCTGTGATCAGAGCTAGGTTTAGCCTCTGCCCTGCTCTAGGTCATCACAAGTACATACCCTATGCCCTCACTCAGAGCATTAAGCAGCCATGCCAAAGACAGGATCTTTGCATGACTGCCTCTAGATCCCAACACATACCCGTGTAGCCCCTATAATGGACAAGGACATGTATTATTAAGCAGCAGGAAGCACTTGTACAAGGCTGACGGCACACATGACTTATTTACACTGACCTAAAATAGCAGCACTTTAAGTGATACAAACACAGAAGACTTTAAAGTGCTCCATGGAGATTTGTGAATACAGGAGAACCCTTTGGCTAATCCTGAAACATTGCTTTCTTAAAAAGTAGGCTCATTCTCTTTTATGCACCTGCCATAGCTTTCCTTACCTAGAAGTGACTTCCTTCATTCTTCCCTATATATTGGATTATTAGCAGCTTAGTTAATAAGAATCCTCCCACTTTTGTTGGCAGATGCAGCCTTTCAGCGCTGACAGTTCTTAAGGGCTTAGGAATACTCTCCTGCAGGCTTGCAAGGCGGAGAATTTGTGGGGTTTTCCCTTCTTTTAGCTGGCTTTCCTGATGGGAAGTGGCTTTAAATGGCCCTGCTTCAGCTATGCCCACTGGCCAGACTCAGCACAGGTTGTCCCCGCTGTCACTCCATGTCTGTTTGAGGACAGGGGCTGGAGGTCCCATGTCCCTAGGGAGGTCTATGCCCAAATGAGGAGGGAGGTCACTGCCATAGTGGCTGGGGAAGGCTCCTGGGGGTATGCCAGGAGCGTGGGGTGAGAGGCAAGAATCAGTAAAACATTAATATGTATGTGTGTGTGTGTGCGGGGGGGGACCTTAAAGATTATTTAACCAAAAAAAATATATCTCAAAGTCTGACTTATATGAAATTTAATTTAATTTATTTTTACACCAGCAGCTGTCAGTTCAAAGAACAAAAACAAAGTAGCCATCTGTGCTTAATTTCATAAATCTACTGTAGATTGTCACATGATAGTGGAACTTGGACAAAAACGTGTCATGTGATTGGGTCCGGTCCCTTTAAAGTCATGCTTTCATATATAGTCAGATTTAGCTGCAGCTAAAGGCATCAGGCCTGACAAAGCAGGCAGCAACCTGTCATGAACCAGGGGGTCAGTCAGGAATCCCGGCTTCTAGGGCTTGTAACATTTTTCCCCTCATTCATGGCAGAAGCATTTCCATCAGTTGTTTTTTATTTTTAATTATGTTTCCTGTATTTGAGCAAAACTATGAGTCTATCCGATAAGAGCAATGCCTGTAACATGAAACATGACATGAAATAACCCCCCTTCCACGGGTGCTGCAGTGACTTGGGAAAAGCAGGGTCCCGGGGAGCCACGGCAGACTGCGGGTGGTTGCAGAGCCAAGCAGTCCCACTGCTCAGCAGAAGCCCTCTCCTGGCTCTCAGCTGGGAGGAAAAGAGTTTGCTTTAAACCTCCAGAGATCAGAGGTGATTTGGAGGAATGTAAAGGAATTAATTTTTTTTTTTTTTTTTGAGCCATTTGAGAGTCAGGGCTAATGGGGAAAGTCAGAGTGTGTTTACTCCAAATTCATATTACTAAGAAAGTGCAAGGGAGAGAGATCAGAGGGGGTGTAATTAAAATACAGATCAAAAAGTCGCATTTTTCAATTTGCCATGTGAAAAAAAAATAACAATCAGCTTGTCATATTCTCATTAAATACCAGATGGTTGAGCATGAGTAATAGATCTCTGGCTGACAGAAATCTGCAAACTCTTTTCTTTGGAGAGTTTTTAACTTAAGCAATCCGACCATATCGAATAATCAATAATGCTCTCAAGGTGAATGTATTTGTTTAGTATTTGCGTGCATGTATTTGTCTGTGCGTGCCGGACCGTACGTGTATGTGGGATGGAAACAAGAGCAGAGCCTCAGAGAAAGTAAAATTAATTTTTAGCATGTAATTTTAGCTGCCTAACACTTTTACTCTCACACTCACAGACACAAGAATTTCCTGAGGTTTTAATGCTTTCCAATTTCTTGGGGATAATTAAGTGATGACCACACCTATGCTGAAAGGAAAAGGCCACAGCTCCTTTATCTAATGCAGCTACATAACCATAAATCAGGTAGCTGCTCCTGCGTCGAGCCCCGCAGATCAATCGCTTTCTCCCGGCACTGCCTTTCGTTCCCCTCCGGCGAGGCGAGCGGGCAGCCCTGCCCAGCTGCCTTCACAGGGCCAGCTCGCCCCGGGAACAGCTCCAGCAAAACTTTTACTTCTTGCACTTGTTGTTATTAGCGCTGTTTTACAGCAACTTCGATGGGATCTGGCCGTAGACCACCACTGAGAGGGTACGAACACAGAATGAACAAGCTGCTTCTTTTCTTCCCTGCGGGATTTACTCTCTCGGCATGCAACAGTGCGTGGACATGGGCAGGTGGGGAAGTTCAGACCTGACCGTATCAGAGGGTGCTCATGGAGACAGCACCGGCGGCATCAGCGTTGCCGGTCTTTGAGAGCCAAACCTTCATGTAGCTGGGTGCCTGTCTTGATCCCAAGTACAAAGACGCATCCGATTGCTATCTTTCTGAACTTCAGCCATTTGCGAGGCTTGATATCAGTGCAGCCAAATGACTGGGAGCCCTGAAAGGCCGATGTAATAAAGGAAACATTTAAGCCTGCCAGCAACACGTGGAATTTCAAAGAAATTCTGCATGTGTGCAAAGGCAGCAGCCATTTTCCTCTTACTTGCTCCAGCCTGTTGCGGAAGCGAATGCACGCTGATCTCTCTTGGAGACCTTGCATTTTAATTCCCACCACCCTTCTCGCTGCTGTTTTCCCTTAATCTAAAAGAAGTCATTTTGAATGAAAGTAGATGATCTTGTCCTTGTATATGGAAAAACAGCAATTACTGGCAAAGAGCAACAGTCTTTGTGGTTGGAGTGTGGTAGCTTTATTCTCCTACAAGTTTGGGCTGGATTGCTACTTAGAGTAATAGTCGTTAATGCCAGAAAAGAGCTTGTGAGGTTTTTTGGCCTACTCTTTTTGCCAGCAAGGGATTTTTCCCTACGGGATATTGTAACCGAGCTTTAATTAAAAAAATTAGAAGGCATTAAAGCAGCACAAAGTAATAGCCTCCTTCGGTGTACCTCACATTACCAACCAACCTGTTAGTCTCAGACCTTCCTCATTCAACCTACTGACACATCTGTGTTCTTGGCAGATCCGGATCTCACAACACTGTGTTGTTCAGGGATACCTAGAAGTGGTATAGCTGCATTAGCACAATAAATTAGCATAGGTAGAGCACCATGCTAATAAGTCTGGATTGCTTCTCATCCTCCAGCTAGTTCTTTTAGAGCTAACTCACTTAGCACTATAATGTGCAGTGCAGATGTACCCATGTGCTATACTAGTCTTTGGGAATGACGCTGGTATTACAGTGAGCTCAGAAAATCCATGGGCAGTGGGAACAGCAGAAGAGCTGAAAAGATCAGGCTCTCCCCACTCACAACTTTCAGGTGGTCAAAATAGTGGTGCTTTATTTTCCTACAACAAGGCTCCTGCAATGAAATCTGGGATCTTTTGAAGCTTCGCCACCAGCTACAGCCATTCTAAAACTTTATCCCCTGCTTATTTTTCCAGTCGAAGAGTTTTTCTGGTGGTAATAGCCCAATCTCTCAAAACTGTTGTTTTCTTCTTAAATTCCATAAGGTTTGCCAGTTTCACAACATTTTCCTTATGCGCTTTTCATGTTTTTAGCTAATACCAGCATATATTACTGCCTGAATCACCTTTTTTGGGAATTGCCATCTTATCACACCAGCCTCACTTTTCAGCTGTTACACTTTCAGGAGTTCATCCCTCATCTCCTCCTTTTCTCTTGGCTTGACAGGACTGTCAGAGGCACATGTAAGCACTTGCTTTCTTGATCCTGGGCTTTAATGATTAGCTTACGGAGTCTCATATGCTCCTGTCATGCCTATTGCTACCTCTGTCAACTCTCTTCTCAACACAGCAGACTTCAATCGCGCCTAGAAACAAGGTCTGCAGCACCTGCTCTCAAAGGAAACGGAAAGACACATCTTCTGCTCGTGAAGATTGACTAAGTAATGGAGCCATGGCTAACGAATTCACCTGGAGTTTTCATACAGTGCTTGAGTCTGTGCTTTTCTAATCTGGTAGGATTTAGTGAGGGTAGAGTAAACAGGATCCTCAGCTGTAGACAGTGCCAGTGATTTCTGGCAGCTTCCAGACAGTTTGGCTTCTCTTTGAGAGCTTTGTGCTTTCTACCTAGCAGACCATGTCCTTCCTACCTTCTGTCTACAGGTAAGGTGGTTTGAAGAACTGCTGACAAGCCTCTTTGCCTACACTGCCTTCATTAGGATGACACATCCAACCTCTGATACTCCAACAGACACCTGACTCGGCACAAACCAAGAGGAAGTTTCCACATGGATTTAGCCCATCTGAGAGCTGTTTCGGCTCTCAGGACCTCATGACCAAGGTCAGAGGCTTGGGCAGAGCTGCTCTGTGCAGCGCCTGTCATCAGAACAAAGGAAGTCTTTAAGCTGGTTTTACTGCCTTATCAAACCTCTGTGGGAGAGGCAAGTGAGAACAAACTAGTTTTCAGGACCACAGAGGTATACAAATCTGAGGGTATGCAGATATACATATAGGTGTCTGATGACTCGTCTGATATGCCTGATTAGTGAGAAAGGACGCTTTTGAGGTTAAGGCACTGGATAGGATTCAGGAAATCTGGATTCGGTTCCCAGCCCCACCATAGATTGCCTGTGGCATCTTGCGTAAGTCTCTTCGCTTGTACCTCAGCTCTCTGGGCCTAAAAAGGGGGCACAGGGCTTTCTAGCTCCTAGCTTTTCTTTCATACAGAGCAAGTGCACCAGTGTCCCCTAGCCCACGTGGGCCCTCATCTCACTGGGAATCTCTTGATACCATCGGCATGTGAATCACAACGCTCAAGGGAAGAGAACAACGTGTACTTAATACATGTATGTACAAACGATGAACGGTTCCAGGGGTATTAGTGAAGTGTCAGAAGCTGACCACTTTTGAGAACAGTAAGAGTTTTGCTGACATCTGTCTCTGGCAATCTCAAACTGTTAACCAAAATCTGAATCAAACCAGGAATGAATATTTTATATTGTGGTTTACCGGTCAGCTAAGTGTTTAAACACCTCCATTTTCCTCCCTTTGTGCCAAAGCATATCCAGGACCTGGCTGCAAAAAATAACATAGCTGAAAAAAACAGAACCAGGCAAAACTACTTGGACAACATGAAGGTAGGGCAGCAACACCGTGTCTCTTTGTTTGTTGGTCGTATCAATCATATTTACTACGTGAGTCACGGTCATATCAGTGATATGAGTCACATAGTATTCATTGTTAGACGAGCCTAAGTGGATGGCACTGAACACAGGAGAAGTTCGATGTGATAATTTGTCCATCATCCCGTTAGATTCAAGTACTCTCCTTGCTTGTTGAATTCCAGGTACAACCAGCCCGTCACTTGGGCCTCCATGCTTTACGGTAACCATAAATAGTATTATTACTTGCAAGAGCAGTAACATTAATGGGTGAGAATGTCCAGAGATGCCCCATCATGTCCTATTTTTGGATGATTCAGTGATCTTTCTATCCTTTTAATAGCTTCTAGGTTATTAGTCAGAGATCCTGCTTTGAGGTTCTAGCTTGCAATGTCTTGCTTTAAGGCTGTTGTAAGGCACTCTCTCTCGAGTCTCTTTTCTTGGCAAACTCTTGTAGCAGCAGGCTTTGTAGGCAGACTTCTTTCATTACATAACCTTTTCCTCTTGATAGGGCATCTGTAGTACCGGAGGGAGGAGGATGCCTGATGCAGACAGGTTTCATCCTCCCACCCTATTTTCATGTCCATGCATTTTCTCCTCTTTAAGAGGACTCTAATACTTCCCCTTGCTACTGAAAGTAGGTGGAGGAACAGCCAGTCTTTCCTATCCTTGGCAAAATGTTTCTCCAGCACCGTTACTTATTGTGAGGCAATGAGAATGAGCAAAAGCACCCTCACTGTTGCAGTGACCCAAGAGAAGGAGTAATGCTCCAGCTAGATTTTCTGGGCAGGTTTGTGACCCAACAAACTGATGTACACTGATATAGGTGGACATAAATACATAAGAGCCACCTCTGCAATGGGGTACCTTAGATTGAGCCAGGAGTTGTACAAAGGTTATTTGTGCCCAGTGTTAAGGTGTCACTTAGAGTGCCTTGCTCAAACTGGCCCAAGGGGAGTTCTGGAGTGAAGTGCTTGGGCAGGTCATGGAGTCTATATTCCCAGAGATTTTAAGAACTAGCAACACAAACACCTATGACGGATGTTCCCTGTATAGCAAATACTACAGTGGTGCAGGAAAGCAGATGGGATCACCTCCTGGCACACTCTGAACACACTTAGTGGAGTGGGAAATGCCTTCAGGTCTTCTGGGAACCAGTCTTTTCAAAACTCATAGCCATATGAGCCCATCTCCTCGGGAGCAGCAATTTAAACTTGAGTCTCTCACGTCCTGAGGGAATATCCTCATCCTTTGGCCTTACAGCGAAAGGTGGGAGAGTCAGATTTGGTTTATAATTGAATGCAGGTATTTAATTAGTTATGGCAAAGTAGATCAGATTTAGAAGAGGATATTAAGAAAGTTCTGTTCCCAAATACCTGCGAGGGTGGTGGTGAGGCCACTCTCCTCAATGGGAGACCAAGGTTCGAATCTCTGCTTTCTAATCAGGTGTGTGGGCGAGGAAAGAGGAGGAAGACTTGAAAGCAGATTTCCTACCTCTTATGTGGCTAAGGGAAAAGTATGGGGGAGATGACTGTTGGTTAATTTTTAGTACTTTTCTTATCTCCAGGAAAAGATTTACAGCCAGGACTCCCAAAGGAGACAGGTGCCACCTTCTCTCCCAACGGTAGCTACATAACTGCCTCTGCTTAATTGCCTCTCCGCTAAATACTTCATACCACAAGGCCTCTTGTAGACATTTCTTATCCAGAAGCTTGGGCACCTTCTTTTTTTTTTCTCCTGCTTCTCTAATTCCATCCTAGGATATCAGATTTACTCTCTCCCCTATGCCAGACCTGGCTCCCTGGGATGCCCGTGTCTCTGACACAGGGCTTAGGATTCCAGTATGCACTGGGGTATGTGGAAGTTAGGTATTACACCAGCGTGGTTTTCCTCATCTGGTGTGAAATCTCCTTTTACCTGAACTATAAGCATGTTGAACAGGGAAGAAAACGATACTTCTGGCTGAGACATGCACACAATTAATCAAGCCTTGTGATCCTATGACACAGAGCTCTTTGTCTCAGATCTTCTGTAAGGAGTTCCCTTTGGCTAAAATTATATGCTTAAGGTCTTTGTGCTGTCGAACTCAGCCTACTTTATACTTTCTACCATGTGTATAGGACTGGAAGGGAGCTGGTAAGATACAATGCCTGTACACCTACTGGTACATGAGTCTGGTTTTATAGATCAAAAAAGTTTTCAGTTGCCAGGCAGGGAAAGAGAAATGTATTTCCTGAAGCTTTTTTTTCTTCTTAATGACCAAGTTAGTTTTGTATGGGATGTTTCTCAAATTCTTCGCTTTGCCTTGGAAATTTATATTCTCCCTTCTTAAATAACATTTACTTCAGTGGAAAATACCCCCATTCCCACACATTTTAACCTCCACTATTTTTCCTATGGAAAAAGAGGAAGTGAGGAGGAGTAAAGCAGTGAAAAATAACAGGGTTGGCTTGGTTGTTAGGTCTGCAGCTCTCTGACACCTGAAGCTACTTGACAAATAGAATTAGTCACATTTTGCAACATTTTATTCAACTGCTTTCACCACTCTGGTCACTCTTTGTCTAGACCTGTCCCCTGCATTTCAGGAAGAAGAAAGAGGGGGAAAGTGTTAGTCTTTGTTTTGGACAGAGCCCCCCTTTTTCCTTAGCCAAATCCAAAGCATGCTCTTGTCACAGGTTCCCCCAGAAATACCACGGGCCCATCCCTGGCTGGCCTCACTGAGTCTCCTCTCTCTGATTTTCACTGATGATGTGACACCTACAGATTCAAAGTTCTCCCTCTGTGCTGGTGTCCCTGGTGCTGGTACACACAGCATCACACGTGTGCATTTCCCAGTTTTACTTGCATCACAAGATCAGGTTTTCCACCTGTTCCCAAAGGTAGTCCACAAGTCTTGCCACCTTCCAACTGGCGTGGCACCATTTCTGGCTGTGTATCAGCCACCAACTAACCTTTCAAGTGACGTATTTCTGCATGCTTTCCTGGATCCAGTAGCTGGTGTTAGGAAGCTCACCAGAGCTTCACTTCATGGATTCCTGTTCTGCAGGTCTTCAAGTTAACCTTTCTAGCTTTAATCAAAAAAGATGATGTCAACAGGAATCATATTGCAGGCTTTCCTGGTGCTGATTGTAACCTTTATTGTTGGTTAATTGACAAAGGTGCTAAAAGTCGGTTTCAGAATTTCTATTTCATAAAAATGTCTCCTTTGTTGAAGTATCAATTAGCAGTCTTGGTTCAAAGTTTATTTCTCTTGCATGCAGTCATTTATTCTGTAATAATTGTCTAGATTCTGACATTAAATACTGTAATTTCTCCTGCTATGTTTAAAACCACTTCCAAAGTCTTATAAGTTTTATTTCCTTCCCATTTTCTACAGAAATAGCTGGATTTTGTTCATGCTTGGGGAGATTAATAAAACTATAGAGTAGATTGTGAAATCCACCCCAAACCAAAATACAATGAGCTCCATTCCAAGACCTCCTGCAGGCTCCATTTCTTTAATTAAATATATGCCAATGTTCCTCTCCATGAAGTAAATATATAAAACTGCATTTTTGAGGGCAATTATAAGCTACTGTATTTTGACATTTCTTCACTGCAAATCTTTTAACCTTTATTAAGGGAATTCTGGTTGAACGGATTTCTACTTGAGATATATATAGCAAAAAGAAGCTTAATGGCTACATGAAATTACGGACAAACTAAAGAGAAATCCTAGGAAGTATAAGTAAATGAAACCCTGAGTTTGGTCCTACCAAAGGCTGTGGAAAGGAAAGGCTCATCATTAACATGACCTACGTGCTTGTACTGAAGCCAGGGCGAGGTGTTTGCACTGGGGAAACTCCACTGGGTAGCCTGGCTTTGCTGGTGCAGAGAGCAACCTGTTTCCAGCCCTTGTTGCAGAGGTGCTGTAGGAAAGGTAGATAGGGCTGGTTGGAAATGGTGCAGAATCTGGGTGCATGATTCCAGGTAGCCAAGGCAAAAGCCCTCTGCTCCTGCTCTGCATTTTGTTTTGAATTAGAGCAAGATAATAACGGTCTCTTTGTCTTTGGTTAATCTTCCCCATGTCAGTAGTTTCTTCTGACAGCAGTAGCTGAGAGTGTGAAGATGTGGGTGTGAGAGATGAGCAGGGTGGGATGGATGGGCTGGAAATGAGAGCTGAGAATGGGGAAACAACGCTCTGAGAAAGGAACATTTACAGAGTTGTTGGCACTAAAAGGGAAATTCCAGGTGTCCATTGTCCCTCTGCCCTCAGGGACAGGGGTTGATGTGGTATTGTGAGTGGGATGGCTGAGGCAGAGGTGGGTGGTGGGTGCTGCAGAAGAGTCACTGAAAGTCCTGAAGTGGGGCCAGGTTCCCACTCCTAGAGGAGGCCAGAATCATGCTGACCCTTGTGTCTTTATCTCTGACCATCAGGCCTGCTTGGTCTTTCCCCAGAACTGCTCTGGATGTTAGGGGAAAGAGATAGAAAACTTTTCTGGGGACGTGTAAGAGGTGTTAAACCAGAGGGCATAGGTGAGGTTCTGATTCATATGTGGCTTGGGGCAGTAAGAGCACCTGCAGTCACCCCTGCAGATGCTGATGTGTAGGTACATTAATGTGAGAAACCCCTGTGATATGGGAAACATCCTGGCAAAGAAGCCACAGCTTCTGCTTGAGCCAGGAGACAGCAGTATGCCCATAGTTTGGCTATCATTTTGAGCAAACCCAGCAGTTTTTGGGAGCTGCTGGAGGCTAATGGTTCTTTGCAAACTCTCCACATGGTTCTGCCTTGGGTATAACCTTGAACTTTACTTAAACTGGGGTTCTGTCCTAGAAACACAGACCGACACATGCTGCACTTTATGTACTAATAAACCCAAGCCTGTTGAAACCTGCTTACTTGACAGCAGGCTACTAGATGAAAGCAGGGTTGGTTCACTTATCATCCAGAAATAGAGAGCTCCAGAATATTTTTCTTACACAGCATAGAAGTTTCCAACTTTTTTTTTTTAATGGTAATCATCCTACCATGGGAACGAAAACCAGCAGGATAAAACTTGAACTTGCCATTCTTAGCTGGTCAAAACAGAAGTTCTGTCTCCATAACTCTAACTTTCCCTTCAAATACATGTGTTGAAACATGGCCACGGATATTTTTCTGCCTTCTAAGAAAAAACATTAGTTGATCCATCCATAAGAGAATCTATGACATCAATTGGTAATTGATACTGCACACTGAAAATACTTGTTCTGAACAGCTCCTGCCCTGCACAAGACCTAAGCCTGCTTGGCCTGACCTTCTGTGGCTTTTCTTGCCTGCAGAATAATTTATGAAATTTTTAGCATTCCTGCGATTGTAACATCTGGGCCTCATTGTTCTATACCTTGGAAAAAAGTGGGGCAATGACAATCACACTTTGCATTCACATCCTCTTTCACCTGGTTTTCTACATGTTTTGTATTAAGATTGTCAGGCGTAAATTTCTTCTGGTCCTTTCTGGATGCCCTCCTGAGGGGCAGCCCTCAGAGCGGAGGAGGGAGGTGACCCATCAGAGTGATTTTCTGGTACAGCACCGAGGTGCTGCTTTGTGCTGGTCAGGTAAACAGAAGAGTCACTTACTCAAAAAATGCTGGAAGATTTTTGGCAATATATTCAAAATACCCAGTTAGTGCTGGTATCTCAGTTGTGTTTTCTCTAGTCCCTCACACAGACCTACAAGAGTTTCACTCTTACTAAACTACGCACATTATGAGGCCTTGGGTGACTTGAAGAAAATCATCTTCCTGTGCTTGCTGCAAAGAGAAGTTCCATAGTTAAAAAAATAATTAAGGCCCTTCGTATTTTACTCTTCTCCAATTGTTTACTTTTGCATCAGCTGCTGACTCTGCCATGTTGCACAGTGTGTAGGAAATGCTGCCAATGACTTGTGAAGTTTCAAAGGTGAGGGGTCATGATAATAATTCTGATGGACAAAAGCATTAGAGGAGCAAAGCATGTGTCTTGGGGCTAGAAAGGGTAAGACTGAGAGGTGCAGTCATAGACTCATTAACTTAAGGAGTACAGTGCAGCTTTGTTGTTATAATTTGATAGAGTGCTTGGAAACAAGCAAAAGATCAGTTTGTGTTTGGGAAGGAATAATTCAGCCTCATGTGGAAGCCTTTTATTTTTAGAGAAATGTGTCTCCCTCAGACCCTCATAAAAATAAATCGTGTGGAGCAGAGGGACATTGCCTGCATGCAGAATCAACTCTTTGCCAAATGTTTTCTTTGTTTAAAATATGCACTTGCTAGACTGAAGCCCAAACTGCAAAGTTCAAACCAACACTCAAATTCTAAACAGCGCAGACTTTAAAGTCACTGAAGTCCAACTGGGAATCACGGCACTACAAGCAGTCCTGGAGTTAAATTTCTACACCAGCCTTTGCTTACAAAATATCAGAAGAGGTGCAAGTGATACCACCTGTTTCCTTCCTCACCACTCCCAGTTTTTGTAACAGCTCAGCGGTTAGTGTGCTCCGCCAGGATGGGGATGACCCAAGTTCAGCTTCCGGAGAGATGGAAAAGCATTTGAGCCCACAGACTCTCAGGGTATCCTCAGGAGGAACTCCTTCAGTCAGTCCTGTTAAAGGTGTATACACTTTTTTGTAGAATGATCATCAGATGCTAGATTAAAAAAAATAAAGAGAGAGAGAGAAAATAAAGGAATTTGAGCCCTTTTTTTTTTTTTTTTAATCCAGGAAAGATTACCTGGAAAAAAAGGAGACATGAGTACCAAGCTTTGCTCCAGGAAAAACTTCCTTAGGGCAAAATTCTTAACCAGGGGTTGGAGCTAAGAGCTGGAATCATTTTATTTTTTTCCTAGGTGAACACATACATCCTTACCAAGTCAGTGCCAAGCATGTGAGTGGTGTCCCTGTTTGGCTCCCTTAGCATACAGGGTCACTTGCAGGCGGGGCAGGGCAGATACTGATAGCCTGGAGTTTGGAGGGGATGGTGGGTGGGCCAGCAGAAAAGAGAGGGCTTGCTTTCACATCCTGGGCAAGGCACAGTAAAGTCACCAGATAGAAGAAAGGAGTAATTAATGCCCTGATATTCCCTACCCACTCCAGTTTGGTAGGTAGCTTTGTTTCTACTTACTAGATAATGTCACTGATCAGGGGCCTTAATCAATGATGGCCTTTGGGTCAGTTACACATTATTAGTTAATTTGTTTTAATAAGCTGTGAAGATCTTTGAAGACAAGGAGTTATTTGATAAAGTGGAGAGTTTCTTTAAAGCTAATTTTTATTGTAAATGGAGAATAAGCCAGGACAACAAGTAGTGATAACAGCTCCTGTGTATGAAAACAGCAGCTTGATCATTTAACATCTCACAGTGCAGGGCTTGAAATGGGCTTGAATCTCCAGATGGGGACAAAGAGCTGCTTCTTAGGAATTTTAAGATGATATCAGAGTGTGTTGGGCACGCGGACACTTCTAGATCCTTGGCTCAAAGTGACTGGGCTATCCCATGAACTGGGTTCAGAGGTTTCTTTGGGGAAACATCCCATGAAAGACTCATGCTTCCTCTGCCTTCCCTGGTAATCTTTCCTTAAGAGAAAAATCTGCATCACTGTGGCTTGATTTAAATATGCAAGCAGAGCCTGACTTCTTCCCTTACTTTGTAATTAATGTATAAAGTACCCATCTCTTGGCAATATCTTTGCGTGGTGTGTAACACACTAGGACACAGCCCACCTGAGCTCCAGAGATGGGATTTGCTCCTGCTGCCAAAGTGGACAATACCAGGGGAGAAAAAAAGCAAGCTGAAAGGCAGGCTGCTGTGCCCAGCAATAAAGTGACCTGAAGAGAAAGGCCCAGATGTGCCCAGCTGGGATGACAGCTACCGAGAGACCCCAGTGGACATCCTCAGGGAAGAAGCTCCATAGATGGAGTCCCCACCGAGAAGGTTCAAACAGTAAACCCAAGCACAGCAAAACCGTTCAGCTAAAGAAAAAAAAAAAAAAGAAAGGAAAAAAAGATATTTTTCATGTTCCATAAGGCTATGATTATGTGATATACATATTTTTATTCAAGATCAAAGCCTTGTTTTTAATAGTTAAATATTCACAGATGCAAATTAACTTTGATTTGCATAAAGTGATAATTATGTTATTCATTAGGACTCAGTAAATGTTGTGTTCAAATTCCACGATCATTTTGCTTTAGGGTTACTGAGAAACAAGTTTCTGAGTTTGAGGGGAAACCTATTGTGAAAGTGAACGGTGGAGTTTATTTCCACCGAGCCGGGATGATTTACCTACCTCCTACGTTCTCAGTATGGCATGTCCAGTCTCGCCCATTATATCAGCTAATGTCTGTGGGGAGGCCCAGGGCTGCTGTCCCTGCAAGGTCATCTGTCAATGCCAGACGGGGAGGGGGAGCTGTCAGTCTCCCCGTGTAATTGTGTCTTCCCAGCTGCACTGCCCGCCTGCCGCTGCCCGCG
Source organism: Porphyrio hochstetteri (assembly GCA_020800305.1). Lineage (NCBI taxonomy): Eukaryota > Metazoa > Chordata > Aves > Gruiformes > Rallidae > Porphyrio > Porphyrio hochstetteri. The sequence goes on along the minus strand of CM036908.1, from coordinate 57,556,225 downwards.
CTGCCCGGCCCCGGCTCCTGGTGCTGTGGGAGAGACCCATCTTCCCTCCCCGCCTCACGCACACACACCTTCCCCTGGGTCAAGAGGAACAATGGAGCAGGGAGGACAGGGCAAGCCTGTGCCGCGCTGCAGACACTTGATAAATGGGTGGGCAGGCGGCAAGTGACAATATGCAGACAAGTGATATCATTTGCAAATGGATTCGGCAAGGGAAGCAAGAATATAGAAAGGGGGGAAGGCAAAGTCAGGGGCACGGAAAAGGTTTCTTGTTAACCCTTGCAGGATGGTGGGAAATATGATAGCTCAGCTCTCTGGGAAAAAAGGTTGGGAATACTGCTTTTCAAACCCTCACCTACAACCTCTGGGAGAGCGAAACACCCCATGAGGAAGTCACATGACACTAATTGCCTTCTTAAAAACCACATTTTTAATATCTGTACTGCAGGCCTTCTCTCCAGATGCGCAGATACGGGCACCCTGGGATTTACCTGGGATTTACCTTACTTTTTCTTTGGAAAGATTCCCATCCCCTTGTTCAGAAGCTGAGATTCTCAGGCTGCGCTGACCTCCCTCTTTGGACACCGCAGTGTTGGCATCACCCCACACAGTGGTGCAGCCCCATCACCCTGGTGAGTCAGCATCCTGAGAAGACACCGAGTCCCAGTGGCAGGTCAGCAGAGGCTGGGGGGCTGGATCAGGATTGCTGCAGGTGTGAAGAGCTCTTCAGGAGCGGCTTACTGGACCAGACAAACTGGCAAACAGGAGAGGTGCTATACACATTTTAAACATTTGTGTATGCAAATACTTCGCAGAGGTCAGTCATGAGATTAAACCACCTCCCTTCCCCCAAACCCTTTCTAAAGAATGGTATGAGAAACACTCATCATCCAACAGGTTGGATACAAAAAGGACTGGACAGTCTCCTCAAGATATAGGACCAATTTTTTTATTTTTTTTTTTTTTTAACTACAGGTCTCTGGCTGCACTTTATACCCATATGCTGTTTGCTTCCAATGAACATAGGCTGTGTTCCCACACCACGAAATTTGCCTTCCTGTCTCACAAGCCCAACTGTGCCAGTGGTGTTGATCCTGCCCTGCTGAGCTCAGGCTGTCTTGGTGCGTGCCAAGGACATTGAGACATCTGCTTGGAGAACTTGATCAGGGATGGCTGCTGAAGGCGGAGCACTTTGGGACCATGGAGTTACCTGCAATTTGTTCCTCAAGCAGCGATAACATCACCTCTGCAAATAAGCCCCCACAGAATTTCTAAGACCATCAAGCATGAGGAATGTTGTTACCTCTGTGTTCATGAAGACTGTAGGCTTTGTCACATAGAGCCACAGACTATCAGTAGAGGCAATCCTATCACCAAACTTTGGGTTTAGATTCTGATTTTTGTATCAAGGAGGTTTTTGAGAGCTGGTAAGAGCTGGGCAGATCTGTAGGATTCTCTGTAGCTGTTACAAATCTTTCTCTGCCAATAATGCAACCACTGTGCTGCAGGTTTGAGGGTGTTTTGGGCATAAAGCCCCCAACTCATCTAAACTACAGCAACAAGCAACCCCCTGTTCCACGACAGGTACCGTTGGGTTGCAGTGAACCTTGGTAAAATTAACTAGATAAAGGTATGATTCTTCCCTTGTGATGTTCACAAAAAGAGTTGAGCTTCAATAGAGGTTCCTGGAGTGGAGTATTTCATGTGATACATCCTCTTCTCCATGTTCCCTGCCACTCCTGAGCACAGTGTGGACTTTCAAGTAATGGTTCCAGGCCTTTCCCCTGCAAAGAAATGTCATCCTCCTCTTTTTCTCTCTCTCTTGCTGGATTCCGCTGTAGTTACCATATTATAGTTATTCTATTTAAATGCACTAAAAATACAGATCGAATAGCTGGATCATCCATTAACTGCCTCATTATCCTATTGAATGAGGACTTTTTCTGACTTTTACTGTGGACATGCACAGGATATATTAGAACTTGCCTGTCATTAAGAACTTACACACACACACAAATCTAAATGGCCAATTAATGGCCACATCTGCCTTAATGTTACTTATTAGCTTGTATTACCTATAACAGCCACTAATGTTTTTGGAACTTATTTTACTTAATTCCTGCCTTTTCTTTTCTTCTTTGGCCCCACATTAATACTGTATTTCTTTCAGAACCTCTCCCATTGTAAGGAGGATGGACAAGATGACCTGATAGCCTTTCCTACCTCTAATTTCTATATGCACACTTCCCTCATTACGACACTCCTGCACAATAAAAGGCAGAGGATTAGGCTTCGCATCTGGAAAAAATGTTCTCTTTTTCCCTATCTAACTTGCTGTGCTGTTGGCCCTGATTTATCCTTACCAGGGCATCCGTTGCTCTTTAGGGCACTGAGAGCCCAAAGATGGGAGGAGGTCATTAAGGGTAGAACAGACTCCATCATTAGAAACAAAATTGCACATCTCATTTCTTCTCTGTTGCTGACCTTTTCCTTTTTTTAAGAGACTTTTACATTGGTCAGAGGAACAAAAAGTATGGGGTTTACCCTTCTTGGGTCAAGCCCTGGCTTTCTGGAAATCAATAGTGGGGTCTTTCATTTAAGTCTCTTTGTGCCAGATGATTCGATTGCCCACGGAAATCATCACTTCTTGTGCACATGAGCTCGATGCTGAGGACATGTATTTAGTGTTGCTTCTTCTACATGTCAATGATTGGCAATAGTCAAAAAAATCAAAAGGGCATTGGTCTCATGGTCAGCATTTTGGAATTGTATTTTAGACTTCTGAATTTCCTTTGCTAAATTGTTTGGTCACAAGAAAAAAAAATTGTAGATTTCTCTGTGCCTCAGTTTCCTCATCTGACAATCTATTTTGCAAATTGTGTGGAATTATATTCCTTCTTCTCTGCAATATATGTGAACATCAAACTTGGCTCCTCCTTTTTCATACTATATGCGCTGGGGGATGAATTTGGGCTTATCCTAGAAATCCTCATTATAACAGTTTTTGCTTGATCTTGAATGTGACTGGTCATTCATTTCACTTGAGGTGACTGAAAAGGAGCTGAAGAGTATCTGAACAAACAATAAACTATAGGGTAAGAAATCTGTAGTCAGAGCAAGACTGAAAATGGGATATCTTGAAAAATTATTAGCTACCAGCAAAATCTTATCCCACTGTTGCTTTCTGCACTGGTCCTTTGGAGAAGCTCCTGGACCAAGAGAAGCAATGGACACCTGCTTTGGGTGTTCTTGAGGACCTGAACTACAAGTCACTAAGCAGTCCTGTGCAGGTCTACCTATGAGAGAACTCTAGGTGTTGGTCCAGGACTCTGATTCTGAGGACTATCACGTCCTCACAATGGAACGACTTCCAGTTACTCTGAAGTCGCTCTTAACAGAACGCAAATGTTAAGGTAAATGCAAAGGAGGCTCATTTTACTGCAATCCAAATTTAACAGCATAGTTACTCAATTTCAAGACAGGTGGATAGAAATAGAAAAACATAATTATAACTATCTATATGTTAGATCACCCAAGAGGTGTCTCTCTCTGTTTCATCCAGCTAGCAAACTGTCAGATGCTTATGCAATTTCTTGGCGCAGCCCTTCCTTACACAGAAGTGTAGTCTCGGGCTGAGCTTTCAGATTTAGGAACAGGTTTATCTTTACAACCCCCAACCTTCCCCAAGGATCCATTCTGAATCTGATATCTATGCAGGATAAATGCTCCTTTCTGCCTTGCAGAGCAGGGGACCAGCCCCCAGCATATGACTTCTTTATACACTGAGACCAACATTTCATGTAACCACCTATACTTTGTTCAGCCTTACTTTTACAAAGAGAGAAATCAGAATAGTGTGCATAGTGCTTTCCAATTTCTCATCAAGATTAGACATGATGATAACTAACCACTTTGGAGTGATAGTAGGTGTTAGCTGGGGTGAATGAACCTTAGGCTGGGCTCTGAGGCATTCTGGGGCAAGGAATTTCAGTGCTCTGGATATTACTGACTAATGATAGAGGCATACATTCCTGAACTCATCCTTTTATTTTGTATCTATTTAGTTCAAATCTTAATTTATTATAAGCAGGGGGGAAAGCATATTCAAACCTCTACAAAAGCAGAAGTTTCTGGTTTTAATATTAAAATATGTCATTTGCAATAACCTTTATGGCTTTGTCATATACTCTCAATAAATGACTTCTAAGATTGATTAAAGACCTTAGCTTTGCTTCACATGTTAATCAATCTCAGCAGCCAATTAGAGCTTTGGTGCTAGAGAGCAACAGAGATCATCCCTTAGCTATATATGGCAGCATTTATTGTGCAAGCCAAACCTTTATGACCTAATACTGGTAGAGGAACTCATGACAGTTTATGGGAAAGGAACATCAAAGAATTGAAAGATTAGTCATGCTGATACTTAAATGAATGGATATTTAGAAGTTGTATTTGAGAAGGGGTAAAAGCTAAATGCAGAATTGACTTTCCTGGGCTGAAGCTGAATCGGTGCTTAAGAACAGCAGGCTCCTAAGTTGCTCCACACTTTTCCTTCTTTTTATGACTCTGAGTATGTCAATTAAATGTGCTTGAATTTCACTACCTGTAAAATGGGAATAAAACTTTCCATCTGGATGAGCTGAGGATGAATTAGCTCATGCTGGAATTAAATGAAAAGCGAGACATAAGTTCCAACGACAGGATAGTTTCCCACCTGAACAGTTTAACTGGAAATGAATTTGGAGCAACAAGAGCAGAAGTACATCAAGCTTGCAGGTCACTGCTTCCCAGTCCTGACTGCGGTGAGCGTGGTAGGCTATGGAAAATGAGCAGAGGGGGCCACAGTCCATTTTCTGCATGTCTCCACAGCTGACCTGCTTAGTAGCTTTTATAGCAGAGAGGCCACAAGCTAGACACAGAAAATCAACACTTGTTGTGTCAGTTCAGCTCAGTGCTGAGGCACACTGATGTGCCTGAGTTATACATGAATAAACAGATTATTTCAGCCACCAGAACTACGAGCCCCTGCATTTTTCAGAAGATTTTTAACTCGCTCTAAACATAAAGAGAAATCCTACACTGTGTAGGATGTAGTGATTAAGTGCCCAAGCAAGAACTGCCTTTTTAAGTGTGTGCACCCTGGTCCTTTCACAACGGGTTGCCATGTCCTGATTGGAATCTCTGGGTATTAATGTAATTTGAATAAATACCAGTACTAATAAATCAAGAGGTGAAGGAATAACAAAAATTTGAAAATTGCTGTAAATGTCACAAAAGGTCTTTTGCATTTTCCACAGTGAATATTTATTCCAGAATGCTTTGGTATTGCAAGGTATTGCAAAATACTTTATTTCAGAGAATATACATTTGAAAGTGTTGAAAGATTAAATTCCTAGAATTCATCTTCTCGAGCTGGATGCTAACAACGTGTTAGTACTAGACTGAGGGCATTATCTGAGTTCCATGTATAGCCTGAATTCCAGACGAGACTGAAGCCAATTTTATTTATGTTTGGTCTTGGAATAATATCTTTCCATCATTCAATTGTCTCGGTCTAAGCACTGAGGAAAGTTACTTTGAAATGAATGTCTGGGTGTCAGGGGCTAGCGAGCTAATAATATAATTACTTTTGTAGTCTTTATTAGTTGAAATGTTTATTAGAAAGGTTACTTTTTATCCAATGAAAGATGACAAGCTGGGTTTGATTGAGCACTGTTTGTTGTTTTAATATTGTTAGCTGTGTGAATGGGTTAACACACTTCTCATCTTCCAGAAGCTGAAGGCTATGAGAAATCCCAGGGGTAGCCACTCCTCAGCCCACATTTGCTGCCTTTGCCAAGGAAAGATCCCATAAGATTTCCCCCCCTCCATCACTTAAGGGTTGTGATGATTTTTAATGTCACTGCCTAGATGGCCTGGAGATTTTTATCTATTGCACTTACAGGTCACCTTAATATTATCTCACTCAGAGGGGGGAAAAAGTTTCTAGCGGGATAATATTAAGTTATACAGCATGACACAAGGTCAGACTGTGAGAGACAAGAATATATGAATAAAGCCAGTGGCCATGAGAGTCACCAGTGTGAAAAAAAAAAAGGAAAGAAGAAGAGAAAGAAGAACAAAGAGTAAGAGGGGAAGAGTGCTAGTGGAGGAGAAAAGAAGCAAGGGGGAGGGAGGAAAGAAGAAGGAAAGATTAAAAGGGAAAAAGGAAGGATCAGGGTCAGAGTGGGTAATGTAAAGTCATCCTTCTTATCCCAATCAGCTGCACACTGTATGCTCTCGGTGACCATGTTCATACTGAATTAGCTCCAGTCTGTTTCTTTTCTCTGGGACTCCATCTTTTTGAAAATACATCATCAGTACAACTCCATCCTGAAGGCATATTACGCTAATGCATCATTATTGCGATGGCTGACTGATGATGCGCTAGTGTCATACATCACCCGAGCTGCGCCTTGCTCTGATGAAATGTTGGTGTGATATATAATTAGGGAGAAGCACACGGGTCCCAATTCTAACTGCTCCAGACATGTAAACTGCCCAGAATTAAAGCTAAAGCCTTGGAGAAAGGCAGCCAGGAAAAGCGAGCATCCCTGAGTCCAGGAGCATCCTGAACCTCCTGAGAAAACCTGCGGTAACTTTGAGTTACATTAGTGGAAGTGCCTGGAAGGCTGCCAAAAATCAGCTGCTAGGCTTGAGCAAGAGTCACAGAAGCCAAAGCAACATGGTAGTAATGAGAGGCAGCTACCGTGAGCTAGAGAGGGCATGCAGCAACAGCCCGCTCCAGCCCTGCCTCTGACAGCAAAATCACAGCTTGGCTGACAAGCAGATCCACAGCAAGGGAAGGACAGGAACGGGGGAGGTGGGCCAGAGGGGACACCCCTCGTTGGATGGCTGGCTGTGGCTCCCTTACAGATGAGCATCTCTCCTCCCCTCCCTCAAAAACATACCCGTGCTGCCTCTATGGCTCCCTGTGGAGGCCAGCAGCTGCCTCAATGGATGGGCTTGCAGAATCCAGCCCCAGCAAGTGGGAAGCTGCATTAATCTGACTGTTTTGGGAAGGGGGTGGAAGAAGAATGGAAACTTGGCTGAATGGCAGCCTGAAACTTGGCATGAAACAGCCATTTCTTGATCCCAACACACAAACAGTCTTCCTGTCCTGCAGAGTTTGCCCAACCTTATGCAAAAGCCCAAGCAGTTGTTTTGTACACATATACCTTTACCTTAGTGCCTCCTTCCAATACAGCCGATACACCAGCCTCACCCTCCAAACCAGACTGCTTGTGGCTTCCCAGTACCTCTGAACAATTTCTGTCTCTGTGCCCCAGTTCCCCACCAGGCAAAGTGGGACCAGTGACAAAAACCCTGGTTAGATGCAAAAAGTCATATGGGTCTGAGTGAGGTCCCTGTTTCAGACTGTTCCTTACAAAAACAGTCTGAAATAAGGCTCTTTCATCTCAGAGGCTGTGTCCCTCACCTCACCAGTAGTAGTTCCCCTGGAGATAAACACAAGCGACACTCAAACCACTGGCAATCATCATTTGATGAGCTGGTTTTCTCTCTTAGTCTTTTTCCATTGTGTCACCTGTGTAACAGCAGGTCTAGAGTACATCTGAAGTAGCTCTGTTGTTCAGAATGGAATTACTCCAGATCTACACCCACATGGCTGAGAGTTGAATTTGCTCCAGTGGTGCTAACCAAAGAGGATCTTTACCAGATAGCTTGGAAACATAAACTGTCAAAAATTAGAAAAGGCCTCAACTCGGCATATCAAGGTATCGGTTTTTCCCTCAGCCTTGTAGAAATACTGTGCACCTGCCATACTTCACATATCTTTTAATGGACTTAATATCCGGCTTTTTCACAAGGGAAATAATCCCATCACAAGACTGCAACTATATTAAGGAGCATTGGTTTGCAGCGTTCATATAAATACCAAATTGGGCTGTGTGCATGGAGCCTGACATTTAAGAATGAATGTGCTGCAGCAAGAAAAGACAAGGCCGTGCAAGAATGAATGAATTTTGGCACCACTGAACAATAGTTTTATTTTTAAAGCATGATTCCTTGTAGGTTATCACTGTTTCTAAGATCTTCTAATGCATTTCTCCTCTAATACAGAAGGCCCCAGAGCAGGTGTCTGAAAGATCAGGTTTAGATCTTTGAGAGATTTACTGACAAGTGGGGTTCTTCATCTGTAGGAATGATGGGCAGAGAAAGCCCAAGATGTGCAAACACACACTCAGGGAGATCGCTTTTTGCGAAATAATCATTGTCTCTGGATTTCCAACGCCTAGTTTATAATTTCTGTATGGCCATAACCAGGAGCTGGAGTGCCTGTCAGCAGGTCAATGGTAACAGGACTAACAAATAACTGCCACAGGGTACCTTGAGGCAAATCAGCCCCTGACAGGTTCGTCCCTTCTGTTGAAGGTGGCAGGAGACAGACTCGGCCAACAGCTATGTCCTTGCCTTCCCTGTTTAGACCTGGCAAAGTTCTGTTCAAAGCTAATGATAACCCTGAAATAAATAATTAAAAGGGAAAAAAAAGAAAAAAAGAGTCAGTTCAGGTAAGCACTTGGAAACGCAGATAGCTCTGTGGGCTGTCCAAGTAGCTTTGGCCTGCAACAACAGGGACTGCAAAATACCTACATTTTCTGCTTTTTATCCTGTCAGAAGCTCTGTAAGACGAATAATTTCTTAGGTGACTTTCCAGAACTGAGACTCAGCTTACAACTCTGCCCCTCCAGTACTGGTCAGGATCAGGAGACAGATTTGGAGAACAGTAATTAAAACACAGTTACAGAATGCCAGGCAAGGGGTGGCGATGCCCTCAGGGACAGATAAAGCAGATGGCAGAAGACAGGGCAGGCAGAAAAGTGCTATAAGTTTCAGTACAGCATGGGTACATTTGCTTGGATTTAAAGTTCGATTTAGCTAGTGGTTTGTGTTGCTATTTGCCAGAACATTTAGAGCTCCACAACTTTTTCATACCTACTTCATATCTTGCATCTGCGTCCAACAACATAAGAAGATGACACAGGGAAGGTTCCTGAAGTTGGCCTCTGAAGAGGTCAGGAGGCTTGTACCGCCTTTGTATCAACCAGAAACGTCTCTGGGGAAATCAACAATGCAACTTCTTTCCTTTGGATTTAATTAAAGAAACATTTCAGGCTGCAATTTGAAAGCAAACACAAACAACAAAAAAACCCACATTGGCTTTCTCTTATAGCTACTATCTCCCCAGTGCACTGGAAAGTGAGGGGGAGGAATCATTCTCACATAACATGTAGAGAACAATTTTTTAATGTCTTAATTATTTCCCATGTGCATAAAGCATTTCAGTCCTATTGTTGCTTTTCACAATCTGTTTGGGGTCATTGGTAAGCAGATCACTTTGCCCACCCAGAGGACTCAAACTCCAGGCAAAGCTAGAGAACTGCATGTATGTTTGCTGATCCAAGGTTACCACTCCTGATGTTTACAGTCTCCCCCATGTCCTTTCACAAATCAATTTGTAATACGCAGCTTGAGCCTAGTTAAAAACCCAGTCAAGACAACGGAGATGGCATGAAACTCTACGGCAGCGCACAGATTATACATCAAATCCTCCATGATCTTTGGCTTTCTACTGGATAAACATCAAGGCAAATGTCAAGCCTTGGCTATTTTCTCAAATTACCGTTCCCCCAAAAATCCAGACTATTGTTTCAACCTCCTAGATAAAGACTGGCTGGCAACTCTGAGCCTTGAGGTCCCTGGCTTGTGCTGTTTTAAGACAGAAACTGGACTTAAGAGTGGCTGAGCTGTTGCTCAGGAGTGGAAGATGGAGACAAGACCATCAAAGGTAAGATGGTCCTCTGCTTCCAGGGCAGTGTGCACCTCTTTGCTGTCCTCTTACCAGCCTTATGAAGGAAGAGATCCTTGATTTAAAGAGCAATATAGCAGATACAATTTATTCTAGAACAAATTCCCCTTGAGAGATGTTTAGTCAGAACCTTAATACACTTCTGCTTACTTCCATGGGGAGTAGGAGTGGGTAAAGCCTGAATTTCTCTGGGTTTCCAAGGAAAGAATTAAATTTGACTGAACACACTTCTAACACCAGTGCTGCATCATACTGGTTCGAGCCAATTCTAGTCAACTGCTTTGTGCTTGGGAATGTGAAATTCCTTTCCACCTTTCATGGCATTTAACATACTAATTGAATTGTAGTCATCAAACCCGAATTATTACATTCAGTCTGTCTCTGTTGGACAACCTTCTATGTAAGTTAGGTTTGAAGACACTCCAAAGAGATGTTAATTCCAAATGGAGATAAATCTGTGGGTGACACTATGTTTTAGGTGGGATCAGTAAAAAGAGACATCAGCTGTGGAGTATCTTCTTAAAAAAAACCAAGAAATGCAATTAATTTTTCGTGTGTTTACTTATATTCTACACATACATGCACACACATGTGTATCACCCAGGGCTATTCAATCACATGTAAGTTCACCTCAGAATAAGCAATTGAACACTTAAGATTTCCTGTTGCACTATGCAATGTCTCCTCATTTTGAATTTCACTGCTTTGACCATTTTGAATTAGCATTTATTCATGACAGTTCCTAAAGTGCCACCAAATGAATTCTGCACTGAAAGTCTATGCAAGTGAAACCATCCATGTTACCTCCCACCCCTATTTGCAAACAGATCGGGGCAAAGAGATCTGTCCCAATGAAACTTCTGCCAGTCTGGAGCTGGAACAGAGAATTTGTGCAATGGAATGGCTTTGTCAGAGTCCTCACCCCTGCTTCTCAACAGGACGCTGAGCACCCAAAGCACCCTGAGCACTGGAGCTCAGGATTGAGAGTTTGCAGATAAATTTGGCAGCAACTCTACTGTATTTGGGAAGCAGCTGCCTCTGGGGTGATTAAAGACCAATTTTTCATTTTTACTAGAGAAAGTAGATTCTTTCACCCCCTGCTCTGAGTGAACAGCAATAGGAGTTTAGTACAAAGGCACAATGGGTGAACTTGAGAGCAATTTAAATTTAATTTTTCTTCACTGGGGGCAAGGAATTTGTCCTGGTATCAAAAATACTCTTGGAGATGAGAAGAAGGAGAGAAAAGCTGGGACTTGTAGTTGTTAAACGTGTCACTACACTCTCCTAGGCAGCATCTGCTTCTGAACTGGCCCAGCTGAGACCTGTGGCTAGCCTGGTCTCTGTGCCACACAGGCTTCAAATGATTATGTTCACCCGATGTTGTGCCAGGCTCAGTCACTCATGGAGGTTGTAAGCACCTAAGTTCTTGCATGCAAAGTTGTCCTGCCATTCCTTGCACATGCCAGAGTTTTCATGTTTATAAACAAAGGCTGTAAATTACAAGAAGGTCTTGCCAGATTTCTTGGGGAAGGCAATGGGCATGATTCAAAGCATTTTGCAGTAAGCACTCATGAGGCACCAACTTTTAATGTACTTTGCTTCTAAAATCTTTGTTTCTTTTCTTTCACAGTCAGTAAATGTGGGAGGTATCAGAAAAGGTAAATTCCTTGGGCAAATGTAGGCAAATTTTCAATAGGTCTTAGAGAATGTGAACTTTCCTCATCAAGCAAGAAGGCACTTTCGAAAACCATGGAAATGACTGCAGCTGTGTGTGTTCCTGGGGAGAATGACAAAAAGTTGTATCTTCAGTTTAATGGCAGAAGATAAGGGGGAAGAGGAGGGGAAACGGCATATGGAAAAACTGTCACGTTTATCCCTTAGCAATATCATCTAATAACACAAAATTCTCCTCAAGGGTTCTTGGGGTTAGGATTTATAACATGGCAGAAACACTTTTCCTAACCAAAGATAATGTGGAAACCTGCTAAGGTATTTGGAAGGTGTTTCCAAGCAGTGAAGCTGCACAGAAAAGCTTCAGGCATCCCTGGGACAGGAGGGTACAGGTGTTTTAGGCAGAACTACCAGTAGTTTAAGACTGGAAGAACAAAATACTATATTCTTTTGGAACATATAGAAATAATATGAATTTATAAAATATATTTAACCACTCTGGAATTTAGCCAGGGCTTAGGAGAGTATTTCTGACAGCCACTTGTGGTCAGTATTTCAGCCTTACACCTCCTAAAGGCTCAGGTCAATATACTCTCTGAACATGCAAATGGACTGGGGAGCTCTTCTCTCCCTCGTCGTGTGCTTCCGAGATGAAATGCCTCCACATCGTTTAACCACGCATACATCTAACATCCCAACAGCTCCTAGCACACCTGTGCAGCCTGAGGTTACTACATAAAAGAAGCTAATAAAGCAGCACTTACATTTCATTCATTTTATTCACCGGCTCGAGATTTCAGGGATGGAGTGGAGCACAGCTGGCCTTTGGATGTTAAATATGCTTCATAAGCAAACACCGGTTCAGCACACAGGCAGAAGCCTTCTCGTCTTGTGGTTCTCCACAGGCAATAGAAAGGAAGTATGTTGGCATTTTCACAGCTGGCAGTGGGGCTGGCACAGGAGAGCTGTAAATACTGTGTAGGCATGATGGTGCAAGCTGCCAGGGTGAGAGTGGGTCACCATACCTCGAGGGGCTCCTAGCCACCCTCAAGAAGGCACAATGAAGAGTGCTTTGCTCTTTTTTAACTGAAGTGAAAGGCAAAGGGCAGGGTGAGTAACCGAGATATTGAATCAGGCCTGGCCTGCCAGGGACAGATGCTGCTGGGAGTGGAGATTCATCCAGGAAGCTTTGGGGCTCTGCTACCACAGCAGAAACAGGAGCTGCCTGCAGTTGTGATTGTGAAAAGCTCCACATTCAGAGGCACTGTCTGGCCTGGGGTTTCCCCCTGTCCTGCCAGAAGTACCTTTGAGTACCTGCTGTCCTGTGCCTGCTGTCCTGTACTTGTTCTGGTGCCTGGTCTACCTAGCTAGTCACATGGCAAAGGGAATCTGCCATTTCCACCCCATCTTGCTTGGGAACATGCACCAGGGTTGGTATGAGAGTCCCACTGCCACATCATCTCTGTATGACTTGGGCAGATGCTAGACAGGGTTGGAGAACATGGCAAAGATCTATGTTACGTCCTTTGCCTCTTATTGGTTTGCAGATGAAAACATCCTTTGTCAACTTCGGAATCAAAGAAATTAAAGAGACCAGAGGTACATCTCCTGGGAAGTAGAGGAAGGGTCTCAGACCAGTTAATGTTTGTATCTGTGATTTTTGACATGTAATTTGCTGCTTATGACTATGTGCACTCTCTCAGTGAATTTCTGGGTTTATTAAATTATCCAGAGCCCAGGCCCCTCTGCTGTTGGGGTGTGACAGCAAGGGCTGTCTGGTGGGACTTAGCCCAACAAGAAATACCAAAACAACAATGAAAACAGGCACTGATATTCAGATGTACTCAAACTGCAAGAAGCTGGTTCATCATTTCAAATGCCCCTGAGGCTGTGGATGCTCAGAACTGAGATTCCAGCTTGGCCTCTTGTAAATCTGGAGAGTCACACAAAAAAATTGGAACAGAATTGCTTAAATTCAAGGCTTTTCTCAGACAAATGTTTCATTTACTCTTTTTTTCTTTTCTTTTTTTTTCTTTTCTTTTTTTTTTTTCTTTTTTCCATAAGGTATGAGCCTTCCCTTAGAGCTTGCACTGTCAAAGGGTATCCTAATCTCAGTATTGCTTCTACCTCATGTTTTCACATCATCTACACATAGGCGCTGCCCACTGGTTTAGTAGAGTTGTCCATACAGCTCTAAAGGAGCCAATTAGGGTCTAACTTTGTGATAAGGAGCATTTTTCAGGCACTGATGAGTATTTTCATCTGCTTCTCTTCATGGTAACCCACTAATATATCCATACCCTAATTTTAATCTTTCTTTATATACTTGTAAAAGCCACCTGAAGAGCTTCATCATCTTTAAAAATGATTTTTAAAGTCCTTGTTGCCTCTAAGTTCTAACACTACAAGTATTTTCCCCAGGGCACTTGATTACAGTAGAAAATTGTCTTTTTAATTTGCAGAACTCAGAGAAGTCAGAAGATGGCAGCAGTTCATTCATGCATTAAACAATCCCTGAATCTCATGAACAGCACAGCTCTTCCTTAAAGTTATTTGTGTTATGCAACCATCTAAGAATAAAGATTTATAATTTACTAAGCAAAATAATCTTGCTTACCCAGGTTCTACAGTTATCAAAGCTATTATTTCTCATATTCATTTACTTCTTCTTCTTCTTGTTATCAATACAGTGGAGAAATTTTCAGGAGGCAGGGGAAAGTCCTTGTCATGGGAAAGTTTTTACACAGACACAGACTTTTTTTTTCAGGATTCCTACACTTTCTTCCTATTTTTTGTTCTATTTTATAAATATGACACAAGGAAAAAAAGAAATAAAATGTTTTTGCTATTTCCAAAGAACATGAGATGTTAAATTTTTTCCCCCTTGCTTTTACAGTGGGATGTTTTTATCTTACTTCATGCTAATCTACATACCTCATCATTTTCACACCATAAGCAGTGGGATCTCTTCTCTACGAAGATTTAGTGGTGTTAACGTTGCAGTAATGACCTATATTGCTAAATTTTCTCTACCTTGAGAAAGTATATCATAGTACATTTAAAGTATGGCATAAAGGGTTATCATAAATAATTAAACTAAATTACAGCCATCAAAAAACAAGGCAGGCCAGATCCAAGCTGCCTCAGAAGTAATCTAGTGTAACTCCATTGCTGTCGGTGGAATTATTCCCAATTGCCACTGGCTTAAGGGATGCAGAATCTGGCATCCTAGCTTTTGTAACACAACCTCCTTGTCATTGTGTGTTCACTTATTCACTTAATTCATAAAATACAATCAATCACAATGGGCCACCCAGCCACTAGAGTGAAGAAAAGAAAATCTATTGTATATGATATTTCTTTGATCAACTATGGCTGAAAGTGCATTCCCCCCTCCCGCCCCCCAGCAAAAGAATGCTTCAGAGACCAGGGCTGACATTGTGGTGCTGGGAGCTGATATTTCCCTCCAGGCTCATTTGTATTGCTTTATTGACATGTTAATGACAAAGTGCTTCCCCAGGTCCTATGAAGTACAGAACAAGTCAGAGAAATTAGAATAATACCTAGTCCTAATTAGAAGCCAGGTATCTGCCTGACATGCTCTCTTGTTGTATTTAGCAGCTTCAGATACTTGTACGTTGATTGATTGCCCACTTGCTTGATTGATTGATAGAGAGGCTCTACCAAGCTCATAGATACACGCATGAAGGGAAGCTTTTGATGTCAATATGAACAAAGATAATGATAGACTTACAAACAATGCCAAACGCTGAGTCTATGAACTAAGCATAATGCAAACAGAAAATGTGCCCGCCACTGTTCTAGAGACTAGAAGGAAGACGTGTTGTGTATGACTGAACCTCATAGCTACAGGCAAAATTGTACTGTCAGGAAGATTTGCAGGTGATGTTTCTGATTGCCTGAAGATCTCTGCACATAAGCAGGGCAAGAGAAATTAATCCAAATCCTTCCTTTGCAACATCACAAATGCTGTTTTGAAAATGGGCTTCTAGAGCTGGCCTGCTCTGGGAGACAAGGGCTTATCCAGAAAGGAATCAGATTAATTTTCTGTATGTGAAGATCACAAATATACTTCTATACGGGAGCTAAGGCATTAATTGATGAGAAGGCTCGGTGTGCAAAGACAGAAATGATCAGCAAAACACAGAACTACAAGGCTGCAGATTCCTCTCCACATCTGCCCCCTTCCCCAGTCCTTTTGTGAAAAATGCTGGGGAATGTTGCTTTTGCAAACTGAAATGGGTTTGTGGTATTTTTCTATGCTGATTTAGGAAGACAAAGTACAATTGTCAATCAGGATATGCAACAGATAACACATAAGATAAGGGGGAACACTGCTAATGATTATAATTTGGATTATTGTCATAAATTTTGCTGTCGGTTGTGTTAAAGAATTATGGTAAAATTGCTCTCTCGGATAAAGGTTCAATTAGAAACTGAGGAATACATAGCTCTGCTAAAAGATGCAGATGAAATCTATACCCATACTTTGGACAATGAGAACATATAAGTGGTTGAATTGTGACTCAGGATATGGGGTGGAATGTAAGGAATCGCCTGGCTCAGAGTTCCACAAACAGGTTTCATCAATGTCTAGCCCATCAGACCACTCATGGAGGGTTGTACAGCGACTCAGCCTTGGATTGCCTTGAGGCCCCATCTCAACAGAGACAACCCATAGGGAACTGCGTAGATACCTTGGACTTGACTTGTCCTGTAAAACGCGATTATTCAGGGCAGTGCTACATTATTCAACGAACTGATTTGAGCCTTGAATTCCTTCAACAAACAATACGCCCTGAGTCAAGCCCCACTATTCAGCTGCCTAGCAGTAAGATAAAGGCAAGCATTTGAGGGTCCCCATTTGGCTTCAATGGGCCTAGACAAAGCAAAGATGCGCAACCGTTAAGGGCTATGTAAGATAAACGATAGTAACTTAGAAAGATACTGCATTTTGCTCAGTAAACTCATGAATATTGTTTCCTTCATCAATGGGAAGCAGGAACCTGCCAGACATGCAATGTGTATTATACTATGTACTGTTATGAAGAAGGCACCTCGGTTGAGCCTGTAAACCTTGGAAATACCTAATACTTAGGTAAACAGGGGACGGATTTCGGATGGGAATATGGTATAAATATGCTGCAAACTCTGACCACAGGTGTTCCTACTTTGCTAGGTCACCCGCTCTTGCAAGAACGTATAATAAATTACTGCTTCACTAGTACGTGTACCGCAAGTCCTTTCTCTTTGGCATTTCTAACACCATCCACCCCCAATAAAAGTATTTAACAACAAATAGAAAAACACAAAAACTTTAAGGGGCACCTTGATCGTTGGATGCTGCTGAGTCCATCTTTCTCTGACGCCTTTGATCTGTACTCCCCTCCTCTGTTCTGCACAGTGACAAATGCACCGCACATAGGGCACCGAGTGCAGCACAGCAGGACAGATCCTTTTAGCTAGAGCTGTGCAAAATGTTCATAGCAGAGCCCCAAATCACAAGAAACTTGCCTGGCTTTTGGTTTCATCACAAACTTGGAACTCAGACCACGTTTGTCAAAAGGTTACTGAGATTTGCTAGCCCTTTGAGAAGTTTCTCTCTTTCTTTCCCTTGCACACTCCTTTTCTCTTCTTCTCTCTCTAATCTGCCTGAATTTCTAAAACTATTTCCACAGTATTTAGGAGCTAGGAGGACTCACAGGTTTGGATTAAAAAACCTGCCAAAAGTACTCTCTCATAGTGTCAATTCAAAACCAGGTGAAAGTAGGTGATTCATTCCAAGAAGAAACCTACAAAAAACCAAAAAACAAATCCAAAAAACCCAACAACCAACTAATATTCTCTTAGTTCCTGCAAATTTGTGACTCAGAGTTGGTTCATCAAGGGCTTGAACATCATCTTTGAAAGTGTGTCAGTGATCCTACTGATTGTCATAGTGCTGGGGCCAAAGATGGATTTCTTTGAACCCCAAAAGTCAAAATGAAACATGGGTCTGTAATTGCTTTGCAAACCAAATTGAAATGAATCTCCATGGCATGAAATCAGTTTCACACTGCTCTCTTTTTTCAGTATTGTGTTTAGAGACACCATGGATCAAAAAGTTTGTACCGCACTGCTCTTACACCATCCCTTTCTCACAGATCTCACATCACTTTGCAATGATTATCTGAGTAATTAATTGACATGTGGTCAAACAGAAAGTCTGTACTAAGGTTTGAACCCAGGGTCCTTAGAGCTTTAAACTCCAGCTCACCTACCTTGCTGGCAGAAGTGCTGTCTAGTTCTGTTTGTGCCAATGACATTTCATGATTCACTATGCGTGTTTAAAGAATAGGTGAGTGATCTCTCTCTGGACATACCTTATGTGCTCTGGTGCACATAATATCAAGTGGCATATGAATTCAGCACAGCGATACGCACTTTTTCAGAGCTTTTTGCACGGTATCTGAAGTATCTACCCTTTCAGTACCTAACAAAGAGGCTGGAAGTTATGCACAGACTTAATGAACATCTTCAGTTCAAACCAGACTTTTAAGCAACGTGTGAAGTCATCACACAGTGGTAGGGGATGCTTTTGTTTTTGATTGACCAGAACCATGAATTTCAGAGAACCTGACGCCTTCACAGATGCTCCGTGAACAAGATCGCTATTAAGCTAACACCTTTGTGTCCTGATACTGATGTCAAGTTTGCTTTACAAGCTTGGAGGGACATTTAAAACAAAAGAAGAGAAAAGAGTGCCTTAAACTAGTGTAGGTTCAGTTGAGTCATTATGTTTTAATGCCCAACCCTTGTTTGTTTTCTATTTCTCTTTGGAGATCTTTTGCCATGGAAGGTTAAAGATTACTGAGATAACTAACAATAAATGTGTCTGGCGTTGTGACTTTTGACCAATAATTATAACTTGGGTTGGCTGAAATGAGTCTGTATCCAATTTTATTTTACATCCTATTGGAACAAAATTGACAAGGGTGTGAATTAAAACCTTATCCCTGTTTATTAATATTAAAATGGGGATGCCCGTATCTCTGAGCTTTGACAACAACCTGAGCCCATCTCTTTTATAAGCAGCATGGACTGCAGTGCTGCAGTAATTACTTAACTGCTCCTTTGCCCGTTAGGACTCAAATGACTTGGCTTTGGAGTGGACTAGAGAAATGACTCAGAGTTTCAACAGACACACCCAGTTACCGGCTTTGTAGTACACTAAATTCTTTCCAATATAACATATTTTTAAAAGAAAGGCTGTGTATTGCTCTCTGTAGACCTGGGGGCATAGATTCAGTCACAACATAGGTGCAGGTTGAACGGTAACTGTTCAAACTGCTTTCTCAACCTTGCCATCCTGCTTCAGTCCCTTTCTGAAAGGGTGCCTGGTGTGGGGAGCAGAGTTCCTTTCTGTATGAGCCTCAGCCTGACTGCTGCAACTCCTAGGGTTAGTGACAGGGATGCTTACGCAGGAGGTGGTGCCCTCATGTCCTGTGTACGTTAGAGGTTGCAGCTGCAGTTGGCCATCAGCACATTTCCTGGTGCAGAGACCAAGATTTGCACAGATGGTCAGTCGTTAACAGCAGTCTTGGCTTTGATGGTCTACATTGAAAAGAAGCACCTTACAGCAATTCCAGTTTTTGAAGATTTAACTAAGCTGATCCTAGCACTGGGCATGTCCACGATAGCAATCAGTTTATTGAGAGCAGCCATCAGAGTTGGGCAGAAAAAACACAGCTGTGTTGGACTCACTAACTGAAGCAGAAAGCATCAGTAAAGCATCAGTAATTCTCATCATAAAAGCATCTTGTTGCCCAAGCCACATAATCTTCACTATCCAGCCCAAGATGACAGTCCATCCTGGTGAGAAGTATACTGTAGATATACTGCAAGAATAAACATAAATTCTTGAATATACATTTTGTCCCATTCACAAATATTCAAACAAGAGAGTTTGAAAAAAAAAGGGGAAAAAAAAGCACATGATTTCTAAAAGTTCTTAGATTTCCCCTGTTGTTCTTTGTTTTTAATACAGGTTCGGTGATTCTTCAACTAGAAAAGCTTTAGAAGCACCATCTTCCACAATCAAATATGTTTATTAAACAGATGATTATCTTTCCTGCTTTAAGTGGTTTGTAGCATTTTGGTGCCACAGAGGAAGAACAGCAGCAGGTTTAGTTATTAATAATATGTTGTCATGACAATTTTTTGTAGTGTTGGAAAAATGCTCTCAGTAGCATTCTAGGTACAGCCAACTGTCAAGGTAGTTACAGTGGCTGATTTCTTTGGGGAAGGGTGATAAGGGGTAGGATTTGCCCTCTGATGAAGTTTGAAAGATTTTTCTAGGAGACAAACTGCAGTGTTCTTGCTTACATTTGTAATTGTCCACTCATGTAAGTGGTCCTGTGAGACTTTCTAAGATTATTGGGTATGAAGGAGAACACTGCATTCACGATACAATTGAGATTTCTGTTTATTTTCAAATTCATAAATGCAGAGCAATTTCAGAAGGGTCTTTGAGAACTTTTTTTACCAATCTTGGACTGAAGAATTCCGTGACAGAAATCCTCAGACAAACCCCCTGCCATTCCCTAGAAAGAGGTCTGTGTAAGAAAAAAGTGTTAGAAATGTCTCTGTTTTGAAGTGGTTCATTGTCTAAGCCAAGAGTGATACAGAAAGGATTGTGGCTTTGGGTTTTCATTGTCCCTAAGCTCCATGCCATTTTTAAGGAAAAAAAAATTAGCCAAATGTGACTTCAGTCCAATCAGTGAACTTTACATTACAGGAAGTCCTTTCAGTTGAGCAGAGTTACCTCTGAAACTATTTAGATGCCCACTGCATTTGGGTGTTAAGACAACTGCTAAGACATAGAGGTACCCCATTTTACCCCATCCCATTTAAAATGGGAAGTAGAGACCACCTTTTAAACTCTTTGCCTGCTTGCTGCAAGCCATCTCAGCACCCTGTACTGCCCCCAGGTAATCAGACACTCTGGTCTTCCAGTTAGTCTACTTTATATGAAAAATAAATATCCATTGAACTGGAGGAGGAGAGCACTTGCACACGTGTGAGGGGGAGAGAGACTTGCTCTGCTGCCAGAGATTAGCGCACTAATGTGAAATAAGGAAGAGAGGTCCAAATCTCTGGGCAAATAAATATTTTATTATCTACAAGTGGAAGGCCTTCCGCAAGAGATGTCTTGCTACTGAAAAGAGTGTATGGTGGATTGGGCCTCTTCTCGAGGGAAACCTGGCCTTGAGCTCAGGCAGGATGTTAGGAGGAAAGCAAGCCTGCCCTTCTGTGTTGCATCTCTACCCAGGGGATATAGAAGGACACTTTTTCTTCTCTCCACATAGTTTTTATAAGAAGCAGCTCATCTGTTTTAGGCTTCTAAAGCAGCCCCCTTTTTCAGACAAAGACATTTGTGGGATAGGAGTTAGAGCCATTTTCCTAGCAGAGATACTTTTGTTCTCAGCAAAGATAACCCACCACATTACAAATCACTTCTGGCAGCCAAGAGATGAGCACGGACATGGCAACAAGCAGTGAGTGAACCCCTCCTAAGCAAAACTGATTCCAGCAGGCATCTCATTTCCCTTCTACCCATAGCAGGAGATGCAGGTATAGTAGGATCAAGAGGAACTTTTGTGCTTGTTCAGCCATGCTCCCATGACAAAACCTGTCAAATGTTTGCCCCAGCCATGAGCTTGTCCTGTACTGCTACTGGTCTGACAGCAGCAAGATGCCATAACAGGGCACCCTGGGCATGCTGAGTTGTTTTCTTTGTGGTCCAGGTGTATATTTCACTTATTTTTAGTATCTGTCTTAAGTCAGGGTGGCAATATTTATCTATGTGAGCAGCTGATACTAAATGTACGTTTCAGTATCAAGTGGTATGCCACCTCCATACATCTGAGGACCTGGGGAGGTCACTCGGGTTTCTTAATCTCCCTGTTGACATGGGTGAAGACCCCAGGAAGGACTGTATTGTGCTGCTGCCTCACTTCAGCCTGGGGGAGACACAGGTTCTCTACATAGGGCAGAGATACAGGGGCAGGCAGCAGCAAAGATGTACCAATAACCTGCCCAGGAAGGTTTGGTGCTGGGCTCAACAGAGGCCTTCCACTGCATGGGACCAAAACATGGCTTCTGCAGAAAAGGTCTGTTAGCCCTCCAGCAATCTCATAGGCGAAGGAGGGAAATTTCTTATCATGGGACTTGGGAAAATGTTTCACTGGGAGAGACAAAAACTTTTTCTATATTTTCAGGCTGTTTGTGGGGAGAAGAGGGCAGGCTGTGTGAGGGATGGTTTTTATATTTTACAGCAGGGTCCTGTATGCTTGTACTTCTTCTGCACATGGGAAGGAGGGACAGACAGTCTTGCTATATGCTTCATACCTGGAGGAGAACAATGCTCTACTGTATTGGCAGAAGGGAGGGTAGGGTTTATGAGTACTGATAAGGTACTTGGGTTTAACCTGAGTAGCCCAAGGTGTTGTATGCTAAGACTATTTCAGTTTTAGTTCTGAGCTGTGTGTCTGCAAAAGGTCACACACATTTTCTGCCACCCCAGGAAACTGGATTACTTGTGGCAGTGTTGCCCAGATATGCAGAGATGGATATGAGCTGGCTTGCAAACTGTGATAGCTGGTATTCCTTTGGGAAGAGGTGATGGCCCTTTCCCACCAAAATATCTTAAGTTGTGAAAAAATTCTAGATGGTAATTGTGATCCTGGCTGATGTCAGAAGGCAGAGACAATGGAAACATCTCTGTGATTGAGTGCACCCTCAGCAAGTTTACCAATAACATCAAGCTGTGTGGTGCAGTCAACACACTGTAGGGAAGGGATGTCGCCATCCAGAGGTACATTGACAGACTTGAGAGGTAGGTCCCCATGAGCTCATGAAGTTCAACAAGGCCAAGTGCAAGGTGCTGCATGTGGGTTGCGACAATCCCAAGCACAAACACAGGCTGGGCAGAGAAGGCATTCAGAGCAGCCCTGAGGAGAAGGACTTGGGGCTGTCAATTGGAAGCAGCAGTGCTGAGGTACTAACAGGCTGACTCCTGTTCTTACCTCTGCTGCCAGAGTGGTTCCAAAGAATGTTTATCAATATGGTGATAGGTGCTTTTTATATATGCAGGTAGACAAGATAATCAACATGAACTGGTAATGCACACATGCAGCCCAAGAAGCCAACCATGTCCTGGGCTACCTCAAAAGAAGCATGACTAGCAGATTGTGGGAGGGGATTCGACCCTTCTACTCTGCTCTCATGAAACTCAACCTGGAGTATTGCGTCCAGCTCTGGGGTCCCCAGCATAAGAAGCACATGGACCTGTTGGAGCAAGTCCAGAGGAGGGCACAAAGATGATCAGAGGTCTGGAACACTTGTTCTATGAAGACAGGCTGTGAGAGTTCGGGTTGTTCAGCCTCGAGAAAAAAGGCTCTGGGGATAACTTATAGCAGACTTCCAGTACCTAAAGGAAGCTGGGAAGAAAGCTGGAGAGGGACTGTTTAAAAGGGCAAGTAGTGACGGGACAATGGATCATGGTTTTAAACTGAAAGAGGGTATATTTAGATTAGATATTGGGAAGAAATTCTTCCCTGTGAGTGTGGTGAGGCTCTGGCACAGTCTGCCCAGAGAAGCTGTGGCTGGCCCCTCCCTGGCAGTGTTCAAGGCCAGGCTGGATGAGGTTTTGGGCAACCTGGGCTAGTGTAGGGTGTCCTTTCCTATGGCAGGAGTGTTGGAAATAGATGATCTTGAAAATCCCTTCCAATCCAAACTAGTCTGTGATTCTGATCCCATTCTATGATCTCTGGCAAACTGGCACTGAAATGGCTTTTAGAAGGGCTAGGCCACTCCATCTAGTAAAAACTCGACAAGGACATGTTTCCCATGTCTTTGCCTCTCAAATCCTGGAAAGAATAGTGGAAGCAAGAAGGGTGCTTTCACCTGTGGGTAGTGGATACCTGAGTAGCAGTTGGCTGAGAGCATGCATGGTGGATGGACACCATGTATACAATGAAATTGGATTGTTGTGTGAGGCACATGATAGCTACGGTGTGATGAAGAGTCCCAACATACATAGCACAAAGAGCTGTGGGACAAACTTTACAACAAAGGGTACTCCAACTGGGATGTGCTTGCAGGTTTCAGTAGTATCTGGAAACCTGAAATGTCCATGGTGAACGCAGCTCAGGGAGTCTCTCATCTGATTTTTCCACCGCAGTCGTTTCAGGATGGCGGAGGTCCTGGCCACAGTACCACAGGCGTTTCTGCGGGGAGGATCAGGTTGCAGCGCTGTAGCAGCTGACGCACAGAGAAGATGGCTGAGATCAGCCTGTGTTCCCGTAACATATGGTTGGGCCATGAAGGATTGCAAACACAATCTCTACTGCACAGAGCAACTGTAGACATTTAAACCAGTGCTGAGCTTTTATTGCAGTGTGTTTTGCTGTTCTCCCAAGCCATACCAGCACCATGTATGTTTGGGAGTTAAAGCACACCTTGGGTACCTGAACGCTGCTTGTCTTGTGGCTACGGTATGGAGAAATGTCCAAGACATATGGTTAGCTTTATTCACAAATAATGCTTAACGCTCCAGCACCTACCTGTGCTGTGGCTAGCCATGCATCAGGTGACATGAGGTTCGTAACTATGAATCAAATTTTTATTAGAAACGTGGTAGACTTGGAAAGAAACGGACAACCTCCCAGGCACACAAGTCCTCCCTCCAGGCAGAAACAAGAGCAGCAAACAATAAGCACATTCCTCAAATCCCATCATTTCCTCTGATGAAAGATTTTAGCTCTCCCTGCACAGCTTTCCTTTCTTATATTTTTAACAGGGATGCAAATTTACAAAATCCAGTTTGTCGTTGCCATGATGTAATGGGATGGCCTTTGCAGGCACAGCAGGAACCCCAAACAGAAGGTGTCAACGTGTCCCCAGATACATTGTTCCTGGTGTCCTCATGGGCAGAGCTGTCTTGGAGAGGCTGGCCATCGCTGAAAGAGTTAAGAACATCTTGTCAAGGATATGCAGTTATCTGGAACTTTTGTTTATACAGAGAGGCAATAAAACATTCAGCGCCTTAGACCAGTGTAAGAAGGGTCAATACAAGCTCCAGCAGTTGTATATAAATTAACCTTTTAAGTGTGGCCTAATCCATAATGATTCATTGACAGGAATTATTCCAGGAGGCTGAGCTGCAACAAATTGTAGCAGTTGTAGCTAACTACAGTACCTCACAGCTGCTGAAAGCTCGGCTGCCTCTTAAGAAGAGGTATCTAAGGGAACATTTTAAAAGGCTTTGACAATGTATTTCCACAATACTTGTTAGAACTAGGACGTCTCCAATGATCTTATGTTTCTAAAGTGGAATAAAAGTATGAGGAATCTGAATATATACATGAAGGATGTTTTGAAAGATTTTTGCTTTTACTGTAGCGCTGACAGAATATGAAAAGGATGCTTCACTCCTACACACTGGAGTGGTCACCCAAGAGAGCTCATTTCTTCTCCTCACTAGGATTTAGCCAGGATAGTGCAATGAGCGTTTGAGCTGAGAAGCCTGCAGCGTATTTGCAATTGTCAGAATTAAAAGTGAAGGAAGACAAAACAACCTCTCCACTCCCACCCTCTGTCAAACATGCCTAATGAATAGCTCTACATGCACTGTATCAGAAACCCCAAACATTGACGGCGACGCGAGGCACTAATTTGTTAGTTATCATATCTGACAAATTGTCATCGTGGTTCCACTCCTTCAGAGGGTGTTGTGCGTGTGACCCGGGGAAGGGCTCTCAGGCTCGAGTTAATGGGTGTACGACTTAGAACAGAAGATGATGTGCCAAGATGGGAACCACAGAGTGGGCTGCCAAAAAAGAACAGTATAATTATCTGTGCATAATTCACGGCCGGAGAATAAGCTTTCCTCCAAAGTTGTCTGCTGTAGAGCTGTACCAGATTCATGGCTTTTTCAGTGAGTATTCACAAAGTAGTGACAATCTGTGCAGAAATGTTCACTTCTCCAAACTTTTTTTTTTTTTCCTATTGGACTAAAATAGACATTTCTATAACACTCTTTGCTCTCAGGACTGGTCTGTTAAGACAAGTGATGACTCACAGATGTATATTCTTACTTTCTTGGATAGTTATCTCTCCCCTCACCCCACCTAATCCCTTCACCGACGGGTTTTGAAAAAAACCCACAACCATCTCTGCAAGAGAAAGCACTAAAAATACAAACTATTGCAAGAGTATTGGCTCACTGAATCTTCAGAGTTGCTGCTATACCGTGACAATGGTGGTCCTAGTTCTCAGGTTCTCAGGACAAACACTCAGAGAATATGAGCCAAAGGAAAATTTCCTTTAATTCCTAGCACTTTTAGGCAACATAACTTGCCAGTTTAGGTTCTGTTCAGCAGATGGCAAGGTATGAATGCACCTGTGAGACTGCATGTGGAGCACTGCTCTTTCAGTCACTCTTGGATTGTTCGAGGGTTATTTGATTCTTTTACCCTTAGCAGAGATACCACCTTTTCATCGCCGTTATGGAAGGTGGACATTTTGTCTCAGCAATAAGCAAAAAGTAATTTTCCAAACTGAGTTCATTTCCTTGAAGGAGATTCAGCTTCCACAAGGAAAAGCTCAAGAAAGCTAGAAAGGTAGAAAGTCCTTCTGGAGGAGATCAGGGTGAAGGATTGAATATCCTATAAAGGCTATTCCAAATGGGAGGGAGAAGGCTCTTACAGAAAGGCAAAGGAGATGGAAAATGTTCCCATAATTGCTGGCAGGGAAGATGCAGATTTTGCTTGGGCACATTTCTCTTTGAAAGCTGATCCTGTTTTGTAAGAGTAGACAAGGAAGAGTTGCCAAATTTGTAGGACAAGGAAGTTTGGAAAGTGCTGGCAAAATATGTGGAATTGGATTAAATTTGACAAAATGTCATATTGCTTTTAGGCTCCTCAGGGTGTCCTGAACCATTTTTGCTCCACGTAGTGCAGATTTCCTGTAAAGCTTTGGCACCACCGCCTCCATCCCGAGCTGCTCAAAAATGCTGTGGCCGTGCCGAAGCTGTAGGGACACTGTCTCACAGGAACTTTCCCAACGGATCCATGCTGATCTACCTCTGGTCTGTGCGTAAGACTTACCCCCTCAGAGGAGGTCTTGGTGTTGTAGGGAGCTTGGCGGCACCTGCATGTGATCTGTGCTGTCCACAAGTGCTCGGGTAAAGCCAGAGGTCTAAAGTCAGATCTAGCTGGAGGCTGGAGGGGACAATGCTAAATGGAGTTTGTATTTAGAAGGGATGTAAAGCACAAATGTACTTCCAAGCCCCGACTAGCTAGTTCTGGGGTTGGTTGTGTGGGATAATGCTTGTGTGCTTGTGTTGTAAGCCTACCCGTGTCACTGCCTTGTCTTCTGTTACTTTGATGATTTATAATCACAAAATGAAAATTGAGGGCTGGAGAAAGATGCCCTGGTTCTAGCAGAGTGCTTCAGTCAGTTGGGATAGTTTATAATTTTAAGCACATACTTAATTGCTTTGCTGGATCGAGGTGCAACTTTCTTGGAAGATACCACAAGATGTTAACTTTCTGGGAATGCTCTTGGAAGGAGGAAACAAAAAACATTTCCTCTATAAATGTTTGTAGAAAATGAATAAAAACGTGTAACCATGCAATGAAAATTAATTTTCACTTCTTTATTGTGTTCATCAAATGACTCAACATAGCAAGAAGGATGTTACCTCACATGAACAGTGAGGAATGAGCTCTGCAGCCTATTATTCTAAGTGTGGAATTCTTGGGAGATAGACATGTCTTGCAGTTTGAACGCCTGTAAGTGTCTTTGTCAGGCTGACCGATTGCTCAGAGGGCATCAGATTGGAGCTATCTGGGGGGTTGTCTCCTGGAAACACCCCAGGGACAGGCTGCTCCCACACCTGAGGTTGCTCTGCTTGTAACCAGATCACTTCAGTTTCCAGAAATCTCAGCCTGAGAGCTTTCACCAGCATCACATTTGCTGAGAGGAAATTACAAAAAAAGAAAAAAAATTAAAATATCATAAAAGAAAAGTACTGGAAAATCAGGTGCATACATGTAACCAGCCCCAGCATTGATCTAACGTAAATGGTAGCACTTATGAGGCAGATAATCCAGCTTCTCATTGATCTTGGCAGTACTAGTAGGGGGCAATATTTACATTTGGTTGAATTGCTCTTAGACAAATTTTCTCCACAGTATTAAATACAAAGAAGCCTTCCATTAACACCAGGAGAGCAGGGCTTTTCATTCATCTATTAAAAAAAAAATACATGGTCTGGTTCTCTATTCTGTTGTTGGTCTTATATTGGGATAGTTGTACCGAGTAAAGGAAAGTAGCAACTACATCAAAGGCTGCAGCAGAGCTGAGTTGGACCTTGAATATTTGCAGCAAACAGCAGAGTTTTCTCCTTTTTTAAGTACAAAAGAACAAGGAATTATTATCCTTCTCCCAGCAAAACAGAGCAAAATCAATATTCTTCCCTGGGTCATTTCTCTAAGCTTCCTTCTTTCCTAAGCACTCTCACCTCATGCTATCCACATTCTGGAGAGATTCTGCTCCTTTGATGAAGAAAGGATGGAAAAAAATTGGAAAACAAGCTGGGGTTTTTTGGGGTTCTTTTTTAGTAATTCTTAGGATGCATTTTAGGCTAAGAGGAACTGCATCATAAAGTGCCTGTTTCTCTCCAGGCATGACAAAAGTTCAAAGTCTGCAAATGTGTGTGTGTGTGAGTGTACAGGTCCTGCCCATTACATCTGGGCAGTCCCATTATGTCTGGCCAGTTTTGTCCTGGTGTCTGGTAAAGATCTCGACCCTGTCTTGTGCCCAAGCAGACAATGAAAGCACAGAGGAGTTGCCATTCCTGCATGTCCCACCCCACCACTCTGGCAGCAGCTCAGGGTACTGTGATGGACAATGCTTTCTTGGACACTTCCAGCTTCCTCCTGGGAACAGGACAAGGACACAGAATTGCAGGACAGAAGAGTTTATGGGCACCAGGAAGCCAATGTCTGTGGCATATCAGCATAAACAAAGAAATAATAGAGAGCCGCACCTAGAAGCATTGCAATCCTCTCATGGGGTCACACAGCATGTGGTACATGAACCCCGGTAGTGAACCCACAGCAAGCAAGGAAGAGCAAGTTTACAGAATGACAGCTAGAAAAAGAACAAATAACATGAAGGTAGACACCCCCTCCCACCCCCTGCCATACAGTAGTAGCAGGGAAGCCAGAACCAAGTATGCATGCAAAGCTGACCATGAGAGATAAAGATGAGAAAATGAAGGTAAAGATTTTTACTGTCTCACTGGGAATTAAAGGACAAGAAGCAAGTGAGATGCTGTTGCCAGGAATAATGCCTGAAACACTGGAATAGCAGATAAAGGTGTTTGATTAGAATCACGACCCCGCAGACAGAATGAGACTCTGGAGAAATATTGTGTCTTTTACCCCACCTCGAGAAGCGGGAGCTGAGACAGGCACCCGCCTTGCAGAGCTACAAAATCTATAGCTCTGGAGATGTTAAACACTCCCTAAATGGAGCCAAGATCATCTGTAGGACACATGAGCCCTTCTTACAGAAAAGTATAAAAAGGAGGAGATCTAGCCCTAGAGAAACACCTCCAGATAGCAAGGGAACAGCCAGCTATCCCAGAAAAAGGTCAAAATAATACAGCAAAGGAAGGCAGCGAGCGGGAGGGAACAGCCTACCCGTAACGCAAGCAGCAGAGGCCAGTGTAGGAGGTCTGGAGTGAAACGACAAGAAAGGCTGAAAGAAAAACACCTGGCAAGGGCAAAGATGCAAGAGAGATGGAGAAACAAAACATTTGGCTCGGTCCTGCAACTCCATAAGGAATTAAAAAGCAGGATGTCTTTCAGAAGCCCGCAGTGTGGCTTCAGCAGCAGGAGGGACTTTGGGGGTCCGCAGACCCAGCAGAGTGTGGCCACCAGCCTTTGGGACCTACGTCTGTCCTTATATCAACAGCCAGGTCAGAGCCAGCTGGGTCATGAAGCCGCAGTGTCGTTGAAAAAAGCGATAAGCAGCAATTCTAACCCGGAGAAATGTGACCACATCATGGTGATGTACAATAAAACCACCTTGAGGTCAATGGGCAATGCAGGCTGTTGATAATAAATCCATGAAACAAGAGATGTTATTGCTCAGAGTTTATAACAGTTGACATTCAAGATCACCACCCAGGGCAGAGCACCCGGGCAGCACACAGCCTTCCTCCGGTCACAGTACAAACCCTCAGAGCCCTTCGCTTGTACAAGGACACGGCCAGCCTCTGTGGGCCACATCCAGGATCTGAACAGGACTAAAGGGCATAGCTCTCTTCCCTGTGCCACGTCAGGAAAGGTAACATCACCCAGAGAATCTATCCCAGGCAGTTCCTGCATTGTGATCGGAGACCTCCTGTCTGTATGCCCCTGTGCATTGTGTATAAAGGCCAAGGGGGGATAGAATATTCTGTCCTGACCTGGTACCTTTGGGCACTCATTTTTGGAGTAGCTTTGGGCACTCATTTTTGGACATGTCCGAATGCCTACACAAGACACCAGATAGAGATGGATCAGGTCCAGGGCTTATAAATTCCTATAAGCGCATTATATACTTCACAATAGATCTTATGCTGCTGATTTATGTAATCATCAAAAATTATTTCTTCAGCTTGTTTTTTTAAGAGATGGCTAAATTTGTGGTTTGCCTACTGTGCCAGGAGCTTGGCATGTGGCCACATGCTTTCACACATCTCCTTGCAGACTGTGGGGTCGAATTCTAAAACCAGTGGTGCCATCCTACAGCTGAAGCAATTCTGTCTACACGAGCTCAAGTGCAATCACGGTGGGACCAGCTGCCTCTTTGTTTGGCATCAGGATGTGTAAATATCTGACACTTCCTATGTAGGTATCTATATATTTCAAAGTAACTGACACACTGGAATTATCAATAAAAGAAAGACAACTTACACAATAATCGTCACTTCCTGACAGCTGAAATTTCAGAAGAATCAGCTCTGCCCATCTTTTAATGAAAATGAGTAACAAAGCCTTACCTATGTGAAGTTTGTCTCTCACTATCAAAATAGCTCAGCTGACCTGTGTTAAGGACCGTAAGAACTGTTGAGAAACAACAGGAGAGGAATAGGCAGAGATTTTAAGAGAGATTTCTCTCCAGTAAGACAGCAGAGATGACCCAGCTTCAAAACACATCTGCTTTTTTATTCCAATACATACTGGGTAAAGCATAAACCATATATTTAAACATATATTTATTTTGTAAATATAATTTTTGAATCATGAGTGTAGATAAAAATATAGTATTTTAATTTTCTTTGAGAGATTGTGCTTCACATTATTCTTCAGTAGGGAACTGCAGGTATTTTTGTGCTGGCAAGGTACAAGTGAGATCCAAGAAGACAATCCCTGGCAGAAAGTGCCTACACAGCAAAACTCAGTTTCTTGCATAGTGAGGACAGGTGCTTCACCTTGCTTTAAGTAATATTCAAGAGAGATTTTAATCAGGAAGTTTGTTGAGCTGGATGCTGATGCTCATAGTGGTTGTTACTAAGTGCACGTACCTCTCACGAGTCCCAGCCTCATGCTCTGGCCAGCAGGATTTTGAACACTATATGTGTCCCTTAAAAAATGTAACCAATACCTCAGTGGAGTCTTCAAAGGGCAGAAGTTCCTGGTTGATACCTGTTTCAGTAGAAACAGAAAAACACTGGGCATACTCCAGTTTAAAGTGAAGTGGAAATAATAACCAAAGGAGAAGGAGGAAAAGGGTAAATACAGTGAAAGCACTGGTATGTGAGACAGCAATGATAAGGATATGGGGGCTCTGCAGTGATGTGGCAATTCTCTTAGCCCCTGGCAGGCATCTCTCTCACTTATTAGAGATAATTAGGGAGGACGAGGCTTTATCCTCCTTGGTAAATCTGCTTTTCATGCAGGCTGGTTATAGCACAGCTCTGGTTATAAAATGGGTCTTGAATGTCCTTCCTTCGCTGGTCCATTAAAATAAATACAACATGCTCTCTAGGTCTGTAATGCACAATAAATCTATTTTGGTTCCTGATGACTGATTTCTTTGGCTCTGTAAGTGAGAGTAAGAACAACGGGTTTGTTTCTTTTTAGCACTGTAAAGGAAGCCTTGTGTAATTTTGTGAGTGCTGGAAAAAGTTTAGAAAAGTGGTAAGGAGATGATTTGGATTCTGGATTCTGAACATTTTATTGAGTGACCACAAATGATTTATTGGTGACAAAGTTCAGAAATTTTGTGGCCAGAAATTGGGAATGAACAATATGAGGAAAAGATTCGGTTGTCTGTCCTAGCAGAGACCAGTTAGTGAGATCAGTCTGTTGGAAGGTGAAGCGGGACAAATTCAGCTTGGCAATAAGGTGCATTGGCTTTTTAAGAGGGAAAGCAATATGTTATTGAAACAATGAGGGTTGCTGTGGACTTGTCCTTAAGTCAAGACTGGCTGGCTTTCTACAATTTAAATGGAAGCTCTGGGTTTGGTTGCTCAAAAGCCTGGTTGAGGTTTATCTGCCTGCATTGTGTGAGTGGCCTCTAGCCTTCAAACCAATCCAAATACTTGAGAGCAATGGGCAGACCTCTGAAAGCTGAGAGGGTTGAATTGCGCATGCCCCTGAGACACACAGCTTGAATACCAAATGTCCCAAATGGCCAAAAACAGAGTCTCCTTGGGGAAGCAAAACATTTCACAATATTCATCAGAAAAATTAAGACCTCAAGCATATGGGAACATGTCTGTGGTGACGTGAGGTTAAATCCAAGTGGTACCCAGCAGCTCATAAGCACAAGTATGCTGCTTTAAGGAGCAGCAGACACTTCTGCATAGCACTCTGCAGTGCAAGCGGACGGAGAAGCCAAAGCCAGGTCAAGGCCAGCCTTAGGCTTCCCATCTACTTTCCTGTACCAAAGCCCACCTGCTGTACTGGCCAGGTGAGAGGAGCACAGCTGAAGTTTGACCTCTCATGCAACCCATCGGGCTTTCACTTCAGCATTGTTACTGTGCTCTTAATTGCTGTGCCCCAGAAGATGGTTTCTGGTCAGCCAAAGCTGCCCAGCTCCCCAGGTTTTTGTCTTGGTGGCTGCTGGCCAGCTTGGGAAAGGTTTTAGGGTTCATACTTTTGAAAGCACATGAAGCCTGAGCTGACAAAGAAGAGCAAGATGGTAACCACAGGCACTTGGGATTAATGAGGTAAGCCTGAGTGCTCTGCATGTGACTGAAGAAGCATTTGCTGTTTTAGTTCCTTTTATTGTGTTAAGTGTCCTTTTTTTTTTTTTTCCTCTGGAATGCTGAGCCTTTTGGTTGGCACAGTTTGGGCTTTTGGCACATGTAAATTTATTTTTTTTCACTCTGCAGTTAGGAAAAGCTCTTTTTTTAACTGTGAACTTTTTTTTTTCCCCCAGAAAAAAAATTGCCCAAATCTTAATAAAATCTGAAGGTGGCAGCAACGAAACATTAGCGAAGCTATCTACATCTTCCAGGGCAGGTTTGCGTCATACAATGAAGAAATCCCCAACCCACTGCTAAGCTGAGTTAGTAAGGTCTCATGACTGAGCAGTTTGGATCTGGAAGGGTCTGTGGTTGGGTTGGTACACCTCACCTCACCAGCCAGACCGTCCAGCCCTGCACTGGGAAGAGTGGTCCTTGCCCACCATGGCTGCCTACAGGCAGAACCTCCCTGTGTGGAGCCCACAGGCACGGCCAGCCCTCTGCAGCATGTTTGAATGCTCCTCTGCAAACACCAGGAAGGTGTGTATATAGGGGTGAGAGTATTTGCACATTTTGTCTGTGGCAAGTTGATGTTCACAGAGGCTTTTAGGCACGATGGTTTTACTGTGTTCATATTTAATTTCCTTTATAATGTCAGCAGATCATGCTGAAACTGTAAATAGATTTGCATGGGTTGGTCATCTCAGAACAATGTCCAGCCTGCAGCAAACAGATATGCTGTACTTAGGTTCAGAGATAAGGCGTCTTTTGGTTTGCCAGAGTGGTAAAAGTGTTATCGCTGGTATTGCCTGCAGTCCGGAGCACTCCACCTCCCCTCCTGCTAGTCCCACAGCTCCTCCTCCTCCAACTTCCAAGGGAAGAGTGGAGCAGTTCCACTAAGGCCTGCCCGAGCGGCGTGGTCACGATAAGGGTGATAAAGGAACAGCTGTCGCTGTGAGTGACCGGCACAGGGTTAACCACAGTGAAATCCACCCTGAAGAAGGTGTCTGTGAGGTTTCACCCTGACAAAGGGAACAGAACTGCTCAGTATCCCAGCAAGGTTCTGCAGAAGACAGGTCCAAATGCCTCAGGGAGATTGTTTGAGATTCCCTTCCAGATTGTCTGATAAATTGCTGCGTGGCAGCAACAGCAGCTTTGGTGGGGTCTTTTGGAGGGGGTGAATATCTGTCAGCTGCCTAATATTTGTGTCCTCAACCACAGTGAGTCCAGAAGATGCCTGAACATCCTGGCTGTGGTGCTAGCACTTGACTTTCCCCAATTAGTTGCATGATGGTCAGTGAGACAGGAGGCTGAGGGAGTGATCAGGTCTTCCTGGACAGCACGGTGGGGGATGATTAGGCAGGGACTGGCAGCGTGCTCCTGCTGCTGCTACTGCTACCGTACGGTGCTTCACGGAGGGGATGCAGAGGCGTAGCAGGCAAGCAGCAGGAGAGTAGGATGCCACATGGCGAGGAGGAGGAAAAGAAAGAGGTGGAGGAGTAGGCAGAAGGGAGATTCAGTTTAACATGGCATGCCAGGCCTCCACTGCTGCTTCCCTCCCTCAGGCCTGCTCATCATGAATTTAATTTGCGCATGGGGTGAGGGGGATTTTGTTGGCATTGTTTTATTCTTATTTGATGTGCTCCTTTGCATGGCAAATGCTGGTAGTGTGCTTATCGCTGTGCATATAGGCAAACGTGGTCTTGGGTGTACTTTAGTCTAAGGCCCTGATTCTACAAACACATGAATAATCCAAAAAGCAAGACGACTTAGTAATATACTTAAAATGACACCTGCTTGTGTCTTCATCTCTCTTTCCTCCACCATCCCAGTATACTTTTACTTCTGGATAGCTAATTTGAGCTCAGTGTCTCAATTAAAATTTGAATACAGAAAAGATAGCGATTTATTTTTTTAAATCACATACCTCATCTACGTATATTCAATAAAACAAGTAATGTCCACTGGTGGCCTGTCCCAGCTAAGATTCAATGTAGGACACCTTCTCTAGCAGGAAAGGCAAGGAAAAGTCAGGATTCAAATGACAATTCGATATGCAAGGGCATTGCCATTTGGAAAGATTTCTTTTAACCTGACTCAGAAGAATGTTGGTATGTACTTTGGAAGATGATTGTTTGCTTTGTTTATAGGCATTAAGTTACTCTCTTAAAAATTATATTTGGGAAAGCATCTATCAAATTTTTGAACAATTTAGTGAAAGGCAGTGCAATTACCTGGGCATCAGAAAATTCACAAAAGGTAGACCGAGATATACACTCACACATACATATGTGTTTAAAAAATAGATTTCAAGAAACATTCCTGGGCTTTGGTGTGGAGGCTTTGAGCAGCAGCAGACAGCTCCCTCTTCTCAGTAGCTGCAGCATCATCACACAAAGATACAGAGACACGGGAGTCACTATTCAAATGTAGACCCTCAACTTTGTGACCATGAGTGGGTTCTATTTTGGTCCTTGCTTTTGATGCTCCTTTTGATGAAGGGATCAGAGTTTTTCGGCTCCCTGCCATTACATGTTGCTGTTGACCTCTACCTGCTTCTAGCTTTTAGAACTTTGTTTCCATTTCCATTTTTTTAGTGTGAAGGTTGGAGATCGGAATCTATATTTTTAAAATCTTGGTGCCAACTGCTGTGTGCTGTTGTACTGTGGCTGACTTTTACCTCCCTTACATTTCGTCTTGCATTTCTAGAGCTGAATTGTCCAAAGCATCTGCTGGAGCATTTCCTCTGGACCCCACGTATCCTGGTGACTTGGGACATGAGCTGTTGAATGGCAAATCCTGAATTAACCAAATTGGCAACAGAGCCTCAAAAATTATTTAGGCACCTAACAACCACTGATTTTGTTAGCAGGTAAGGCCCAAACTGAGAATCTGTGTGTTAGTTTTTCTGTGGCTTGATGTGTCCCCTTCAAAATCAGAGTCTTTCCTCAAATGCCTTTTTCTTCCCTTTGAGCAGACCATGGCTTTTGGATATCCCTGAGCTGTTCTTGTGACCCTGGACAACGTTTCCTGAGGGCTATCATAAATCTTCAGCCCTCCTGTATTTCACGTTATCTTCAGGCAGACTGAGTTTCAGCATGGGCCATGGGGAAGCCAGCAAAGGAGTCAGAAGACCCTGCAGTCACTGGGCATCTGCACAGGGACAGGAGCAAACCCTGAGTATTATCCACACAGGGACTTACTCAAACTGACCCTCTTCTTGTACGTCTCAGTACCTAATACCAAGGAATAACATGACATTTTAATATTGCTATCATTAAAAAGAGAGGTAGTGATGTTACTGGGAGAGGGATTTTTAGCAGTTAAGAGAACTGGCTTTTAGCCTTTGTAAGCTTGTGGTTTTGCTTCTGTCTCACGGCGTGGCCTGGTAACCTTTCAAGGTTACAAGAACACCTTTTGCATCTCCTTTTGCTCATTGCTAGAAGTATCCCAATCATTACCCACCTTTATGAGTTACCTGGAGATGCAAGTGAGACATAAATGCAAAAATAATATTATTGCTCTTGTATTATTATTTTTCCCAAGGAAATCGCTGTTTTCCACAAAGCAGAGCACATGATTTCTTGTTTATTGTGTAATAATAGCCTTGTGTTGTGATGGTAAGTAGGGCACAGATACAGCTTTTCAGTGATGTACAGTACTCTTTCTTATCTTTAATTAAATGCTATTCCCTTGTATTGGAACATACTCTGTGATTACACATGTTTACAATCTGTAAGTAACTTAACATCAAATACACTAATGAAAATCAGTGCCCCAAAGCGACTTGTGCCTTTTGTCCTGTACTATCCCACACCTCTCTCATTTTTTATTTTGTTATTATTACTTCCAGTTTCCAGTTTAAAAATTAAAGGGTTGAATTAAACACTTTGGTATGAATTTCCTCCAACCATCTCTGCTTTTGATCTAGGGACATGTACCTATCTAGCTCTCTGCCCTTCCCCAGAACAGTAACCCCCGGGGATACCATAGAGCATAGAGATGATACAATTTAATAAAGTCACAATAAAACATCCAAGGCCTTTCATACTTTTTCACTTTCTTTAACTCAATTTATTTTTCATTTCATGGACAGAGATTTAGTCCTGGTATTAGTTTATGATTTTGCTGAAAGAATTACCGAACACATACAAAAAGGAAATATTATTTTTATTATTTATTTTGTGCCATGTATACCATAGGAAAAAAAAAAGAGTTGAAATCACTTCAGTACCGCTGTGTTTTTCATTACAAAGTTATTACATATAGAAATTACTCCAAATTATCTGAAATGAATGGAAATTATGAGGTTTAAATTCCCCAGGTTACTGCAAGCACAGCACTGGAAATTTATTTTGTCATCTTGCTGAACATAATTGCTACAACAAAATTTCTTCCATTTTACAACCGCAGCATAACTTATTTATACCAGTGTTGTTGTAATTTTACATCAATAAGTTGCATGGGAAGGAGTACACAGGTGGTAATTGAAAACAATAATTTGTAGTGGGGTCCAGGTGGAACAGTTGGCTCAGGAAAGGCTTCATTTGCTGCTTCGTAAATGCTTCGCATCTCCGTGGCCTTTGACTAGGGTGCTATCAAACGTCTGGCCCACCACGCAGCGCTGAGGTGGCCTGATCATCCTAAACTACATTTCAAAGCGTCAGCGGAGGTGAGAGGAACAACCAATCCATCGTGGCGGCACTGACCTGCAGCTCACGTGCCGCAGCACATGCGAGGTGCTTGGGGAGAAGGCGTGATTGGAACTGGGGAAGTGGCGGCACGATCCTGGAGTCAGGAGCAGCATCCTTGAAGGGACCGAGGTAGAAGGAAACACAAGCCAGGTCTGGGGCACTTGTGTGTGTGCGCGCATGGGCGCATGTTCTCAGCGTGTTTCTGCTGATACCAGCTGTTGCCCCTGGCTTCCCAGCTCGGTTCAATGAGCGTGGTGATGCATTGGCATTTGGTTGTCGAAGGGGATGCTGTTACTTGATCATTTTCAATTAAGATGTGAGTAGTTGCCTGAGACACGAGCAATGACGTTCACATTCATACTTTGCTCCACTCTTTATGAACAGGAATGTGTAATTTGGGTGCAATACAGAAGCACTCCCAGGCCAGGCATCCGCACTTCTCCGATCCGTTAATTGTCAACAGGAATAATGAAACTGCAGAGGCTGCAACTGAACCTATAAACTGATGAATTTCCCTGTTTGAGTCCCGTTGCCCAAGATAAAATAATAATTAAAAATAACAATGATAATAGGTTACTATGGATATACCTGATTTAAATAAAATAAAGTAGGAAGAACATAGGGGGACAAAGAACAAGAATGAATGAGGTACCGTTCTCTTCTGATGTTCAGATTTGGATTTTCATTATTCAGAAGAGACAGTCTGGAATGTTTCTGTCATGAGTTCAAGCTGAAGATTTCATTGCCATGTTCAGAGCTTAGAGGCTTTTGTTATTTTAAACAATCCAAAGATTTCAAATCCTCTTAAAATCATCTGAGAAAGGAAAGGGAAGAAATTGGCTGAAACTTGCACTTGAAAGCAGTGAAGAGCTGTATGGATCCCAACTCTCTGCTTGTGTAAGTTCTGAGGAGCACCTATGGAGGAGGGGTTCTTTGTCCCCTCCACATGCAAATAAGAGTTGTATGTGAATCTCTAGAAAGAGACAATGTAAGGTATTTCCATAATAGAGCAAGTTTTAAAAGTTCCTCTTCAGACAGAAATATTCTTCAATTTCTAGGAGTATTTCTGGGATTTTTTTTTAAACAGCGAAACTAGTGCTGGTTCCCAAAACTCAGCTTATTGCACCAAGCAGGGATGGCATTTGTTTTCCAAAGACACAAACAATCCTTGGATTGAATTCATTCGGGAAGATGTGCCAGCTTTATTTTAAAAAGCCTCCCCAGCAACAGTGCATTTTGCCCATGTTACTTTTATTTTTTTGGTAAATAACAACCCTAACCTGGGTGTTATGCAGATGCCCATGTGGCATCCTCAGCGGAACGGAGCATATATAGCAGAAGGGATGCTTGACTCCTATTTACTTCGGATGCTGGTAAAGCATGGTCCCCTCTATCTATCCCTCTCAGTGCGTGCACACAGATGCAGGCTGTCATTTGCAGGATGCACACTGGTCAGCCAGCTCAAACCTCGATGTGGCTCTGAGCAATGTGAGGATGAGCTTGAGACAGCAGTTATCTGACTTTAGAGAGACCCTCAGGTTATAAATCTAGGGGCAGGACTTGATCTCATTGCAGTCCCTGAGGGTCCTGCAAGCGTTTTCAATGGGGACACAACTCAATCTCAACTTGTCAGAAAGCCTGAAGACCAAATTCTGCCTTCAAGAATGCACCTTTTAAATTGAAGAAGGAGAACAGGATCAAATACCACATCATATCTGATTTTAAAAATATAATCAGCATTTTTTTCTGCTCTTGCTTGCTGGTTCTATAATTATTTTTGGGGGGTGAGAGGAGAGTTATTCTTTTAATTTTGGGTTTTTTAATTGGAAAAAAAATAATATGTGGGAGAAAATGCCCCCAGCATTTAGACTGTTATCGAGTGTGTTTAACACTTAGAGTTGGAAAAATTAGGGACTGTGCAGGAAAAAAAAAGCAACAACAAAACCCATGAAACAAACAAACAAAAAACCATCAAAAAACACACAATCCTCCCCCAAAAAACCCCGACCGTGGACCATTGACTAAGCTGATGACTCCAGGGAAGGTTTAGAATGTAAGTATTGAAGAAATCTCATTTTCTAAATTCAGTCCTAGAAACATCAGCAAGTGACAGCCACCAAAAGAAGGGGACACCAAATGTCTTGAAAACACAACAGAATCTACATCATTTTTGCCTTTCTCCAAAAGGTCTTGGGAATGGGGCAGAGGATAATACATTATCCTCTTAAGCCTTCATTTCACTGCACCCTCAAATATACTAGTGTCATAGAAAAGAAAATCAAGTGAATAAATGTTGCAATTTATATATATTTGAATAGATAACAAGAACAATTTTACTGTTTGCCACAAGTGAAAAACCCCACCAAATCATTTCTCTGATTGAGGTTCTGAAGCTCTGTTTATTGCTGCAAAGTGATCTGATACAAAAAAAAATTACACATTTTGAGTTATTATATCACCCAGAAATTTGATGCCACTTAACTATGTAATTTTCGGAAATGATATAAAACCACTGCAGAAAAATATTCAGGGAAGCCCAAAAGACTTCTTTTTATCTTTTTTTATGGGTCTAAAATGAGAACTCGCAGAGCTCCTTGCACTGTATGTGAAGGCTGAACTGCCACCTCGGGAGCTTTATTAATATGTATGTAAATATGATCTGGTTGGATCCTGTGCTTCTGTGTCTTTTCACAAGGTGGAGCGGCTAACTAAGCCGATCAGATCAACGCCCCGTGTTTATTTTTTTTTCTTCCCAAGCAGCAACATTTAAAGATTCAAAGAGAATGAGGACAGCAGCCTCATTTATGTCAAGATTGTCTCGAACCTCCTTCCTTCCTTCCTTCCTTCCCTCCCCCCCCCAACTCCCAGATCTGTATCAAAAACAATTTACTTCTAACTTAGCATGAGCTTTCTCAGTAAAGACTGGGAAGAAACTAAAATCACATCACACAGAATCTGCAGCTCCAATTTTTCTTCCCCTGAAAAGTTATTTGAGCAAATGGGAAGAAAGTGGAAATGCATTCGAAATGTGTCCAAGTGACACATCAAGCTTATCCTCCGTGAGGATATTGGGACTTCCTCTTTACACTGAAGCCACTGTTATTTATTTATCTATATCCGTGCCAAATTGTGCCTAAAGACATTGCACGATTAAGAAAAAAGGAAAAAAAAAAAAGAAAAGGAAGAGAAAGAGAAAGAGAAAGGCAGTAGCTGAACATGTGTGAGCAGAGAGTTCTTGACTCAGCATGCCTTGTTGTATATAGGATAAAATGGAATATTTAACACCATATTAGCTTGTTTTCCCCTATGGTAAGGACGCTGTTTCTAGATGAGAACTCTTCAAATCCCGGGCATATTGTGAAGGTAGAAAAGATAATTACCTGAATACAGGACATTTTGTGCAGAGGAGTGCCTTTTTCCCAAACAAGGGGCTGTAACACCTTTAAGGCTAGTGAAAAGCCTGTTCTCTTCCTGCAGATTATGTTCCCGTTTTGCCTAGGTTTTTTCCTTTCTTTGGGGGTAGTTTGTTGTTGTTGTTGTTACGGGGAGTTGCGACTCCAGGTTTGCAGACGGGGCCGTGAGGCCGGTACTGTGCCGTAGCCCTCGGGACGGCGGAGGGGGGGGCACAGGCCCCATTTCCCGACTGCGGTCGCTCGGCAAAGCGGCGCAGCCCCGGACAAAGCGGAGCGATGTCGCGGGCTGCCCCCGGGGACCTCGGTCCCTCTTGCGGGGCTGCTGTCACCGGCTGCGGCGGGAGCGGGGAGAGGCACCAGCGCGGGGCCAGCTGCAGATGGAGGCGGGTCGAGGGATAGGTCAAGGTTAGAAAGAGCCTGCTATTGATCTGGCTTTGAACGCGAGACAGGGAGAGCAGAGAGACTAAAGGGGGAGCTGTGAGACAAGACATTAACAGCTTTCAGTGCTAATGATCACAAGTGCCAGACAGGGGAGGAAAGAGGAGACTGAGAAATCACTTTGGAATTTTTTTTTTTTTTCCCCTATTGGGATGTATTTTCGGAGGAGGAGGAGGCAGGCTGGGGGCTCACCCCCCGCAGCCCCGCTCGCAGC
The DNA here is from genome assembly GCA_020800305.1 of Porphyrio hochstetteri. Taxonomy (NCBI): domain Eukaryota; kingdom Metazoa; phylum Chordata; class Aves; order Gruiformes; family Rallidae; genus Porphyrio; species Porphyrio hochstetteri. The sequence continues at coordinate 57,514,617 of CM036908.1, read as the reverse complement.
CGGCGAGGCGGTGTGGGAAGGAGGGGGGCTCCGGCGGCCCCGCTGCCCCAGGCAGCCGGGGCGGCCGCCTGGTCAATCATTGCCGGCCCTTATCTCCTGCTCTGAGTGCCCACTGGAAGACACTGGTTAATCAACAGATGATGCCCAGTAACTTCCCGATAAGCTGCGCTCCTCAGGGGTGCAGCTTCCGCAGCTCGCTGAGAAACGGCCGCAGCCGCTGCGACCTGGACTTTGCACCCCTGAGGATGGAAAGTGACACCACCCTCACAACCCCCCCGCGGCCGCGGCCGCAGCCCTGCGGGGTGGCCCCGGGGCCGGGCCGCGCTTTGCACAGCAGGCAGAGCCACACAAAGCCTCTCGGCCTCGCCGGCCGGGAGGAGCGGAGGGATCAAAGCGGGGAGAGGCGTAAGGGCAGCCCCCACTCCTGCTGGCCTGCCCGGGCTCCCTTCCCCGCGGCTGTGGAGGCCAGCGGAGGGGAGCCCATTCCTTCCGCGTGTGTCCCCCGCGAGGGTGCCGCACTCCGGGCCCCGCAGGCTCGGACAGCGCTGCTCCGCGGGGTCGGCCCTGGGGACACCCCTGCCGGGCCCGGGGGCCACGGGTCTCGTCCCTCCCCTGCCCGGCGGCGCCGAGCCCCTGCCATCACCACACTCATTTTTCTTTTCAGGACCCTGCAAAACAAACTAAATGACACACGGCGAAAGATCTAAACATCTTAAGCGCCGTTAAATATCTTTTACGTGTTTGCCGTGCCTTAATAGAGTCGGAGGGCTGAGCGGGGGCAGATGAGAGCACCCCAGGTCTGGCCCGGCGCCCACCGCCGGGCCTGGGAGCTGGGGGGGGGAAGAGGGGGGCGGCTGCCCTCAGCGTGCCGTCGGGCCGGGCTCCGGGGGCTGGCAGAGCCGAAATGCGAGCTGTGAGCGGGCGGGCGGGTGTGGGGAGGAAAAGGCAGATTTGCTGGAGGAGGAGAGCGCGATGCTGTTTAGCCAAATTCTACTCAAAGCTGATTAAGGGCACCGAGATGAATTCTGGTCCCCCTCAAGGCTCTCATGCGATTTAATACAAAAAAATATTCATTTAAAGTGGAAAGTAAATGACACGACTGCAGAGCGGCTTCTCCTAGCGTGCTCCGGGTGGAGGATGGGTTTCTTGGGTTTCTGCTCCATCTGCCTTCAACCCCCCAGCCCTCCCCCTCTCCCCATTCCCCTCGCCCTGTCCAGACCTGGTGCTGAAAAGCTGTTTGCACCGAACAATTTCCTTGTCTGGGCAGAAAGATTGAAAAAAAAAAAAAGAAAAAAAAAAAGGCAGGAGATGTGCTGGCCGAGCGGAGGTAGAGGGGAAAAAGTTGGTTTCCAAGGATCTCCTAAGTTAGAAGCGCACGCAGTTGTGGGCATTTACCTGCGTGTGAAATATGAGGAAAAGTGCACTGAGATGCGGTCCCTGGGAACTTGGTGTCTCTCGATTCGTAGATGAGACTTAATTCCTCCAAGGAAAAATCCTCTCTGCCAGGATTTTAAGGGAAGGGGGGAGTGGGTGGGAGAAGAAGGTCGGAGCGTGTGTGCGTGTGCGGATCGGGAATGTGTGCGCGCGTGTCCCGCTACCATCACACTTCGGGTAGGGAGAGGAGGGAGAAGGGAAAAAAAAAAACCAAACCCTCTCCCCAGCCCACACAGATATTTGTGTTGTTGTAAAACTGTTCGAAAGAAATGCGAGGGGGAACGGGGAACGTGCTCACCGCCGAGGAGCTGCGGCGGCGCCTGGAGGGAAGAGCAGCCCGAGACCCCTCGGGAGCCGCCGCTCCCGGGCACGGACGGCTGGGAGCACGACCCAGCGCCGAGCCCGGACGGCGGAGACCGGCCGCCGCAATGAGTAACGGCGAGGCGGCGGCACCGGCGGGCAGCGCGCCGCAGCCTCCCGCCGCCCGCGCCTCCCTCGGCCGCCGGCCGCGGAGCCCGGCGTGGCGAGGCCCCCGGCAGCCGCCCCCGCTCCGAACGCGGCCGGGCCGGGCCGGGCCGGGCCCCCCCGCCACCCCCGCCCGAGCACCCCCCCTCCGCGGCCGACGCCGGGCTCGGGGAAGTTTGGCCGTGCGTGAGGATGCGGATTTATTCATCCCCGCTCCCCACTTTCCCTCGCTGCCGGCACTCCGCGTACCCGAGGAAGCAGCGCTGCACAAAGCCCGGAGCGGCTCCCGAGCCCTGCATGTGCTTTAGTTTGTGTGCGAGTGTGTGTGTGCGCGAGTGCGGGTGTGTGCGGTGTGTGCGAGTGGCGTTTCTTGTTCTCTTGCAGGGTACAGTGTTAAAAAGCCACCGCTAGTCGCCCCCAGTGCTCCTACTCTCTGGGTCTTTTTGTCTCTAGTGCAGATTAAACGTCACGTCCGCACTTGAACTTGAATTTTATCCCATTGTACAGAGGCAGCCCCAGCCATAGAGAGACAGAGCGCTCCCAGAGAACCAGGACTCCGCCATCTTCACATTGCAATATATAATAGTAATAGCCAGCACCAGCCCAGCTGCACTGGGGGCTTCCTTCCTTCCAGTCCCAGTGCCAGGCGAAGGGGGAAGAGTGCAAAGTGGTGCAGGAGCACTGGCAATCCAAAAGCACCAGGGCAAAGCAGTGCCACTTGAACTGGGAAAGAGGAGACACAGTTTTGGCTACCCCTTTTCAAAAAAATTCTCTCTATAGATCTACCCAGCAAGGGTCAATCTCTGAAAAACATTTTTTATTTTTGGCATTTTTTGTGTGTGTGGGCAATCCCAATTCTAGTACTTTTTTTTTATATTACTGCTTTTTTTCTTTTTTTTTTTTCTTTTGCTTTTTTACCCTCCTGGTGGAAAAGCGCACTTGCCAATTTGCCAAGCACTCTGGAAAGAGGAAAAGAGAAAAGTGTCACTGGCGGTGCATATCCTCCTAAGTTCAAGAAGAGATCTGGAAGTCCAAGTGGCAGAAGCAGTGGAGAAAAGACAGAGTGTGTGAAAGAGAGGAAAAAAAAGAGCGAGAAAGAGCTTTTCCTGATGATGATGATGATGATTTTTAATTGAGAGGGGATCCCATCCAGTGCACCACAGCAGCAACAAAAAGGAGGCGCTTTTTTTCCTTTTTTTTTTTTTGAAAGAAGAAGAACTCGATAAAGAAGAAGAAGAGAAAAAAAAAAAGAGGAGGAGAAGGAGGATCGCCCCCCCCAACACATCCCCCCAAACCAGTGCAGCTCTCCAGGCGATGCCAGTGTAAATGCCAGGGCAATGTCCCGTCGCAAGCAGGGAAACCCGCAGCACTTGTCACAAAGAGAGATTATCACACGTAAGTTTGAACTTGAAACCAGATCGAGCCGAAATCGAGGAGCAAAATTAGGGAAGGGGAGGAAGCGATTTGGGGGGGGGTGGGGGGGGGGAGAGACTCCAGGAGCAACCAAAGCTGGTAAATGACTTCAGAGAGAGGGAGAGGAGAAGGGAATTAAAGAGGGGAGGGGGGTGTGTGGCTAGGGGGGATGGGCTGGGGGTGGAGGGGGGAGAAGCCCGAAGTTTGCTGTGCGTTTTTGCAGCGGTGCGGAGGTGAGGCAGGCAGGCAGGCGGCGTGGAGCGGGGAAGGCGCTGCCGGCGGGGAGAGCGCGGCGCGGCGTGGGGCGGCGCGGGGCTCCCCCGGGGAGCGGGTGCATGTGCGGGGGGCGGCGGAGCGGGTCGCGCCATGCCGGGCCGGGTCACTCCGCCGGGGCTCCGCCGGTCGTCCTCCCCAGCCCCGCTCCTTGTTCCCTCTCCGGGGGCAGCGCGGAACGGTGGGAAAAGTTGGCCGGGCGCCGTGCACCGGCGTGACAGCCGTGCGGAGCGGGAAGGAGGGGGGGATCAAGGTGGGCAGCGAGGGGGGGGAGAAGCGGAGCGGCCGCGGGGGGACTTAACGGGAAGTACATGGAGGCGGTGGGTCGGACGGGAGAGAGCGGGCCGGCAGCGGCGGGCGCCAAGCCCCACGGCGCGGGGACGCGAGGCAGGTAGACGGGCAGGCTGCTCCCTGCCCAGGTGCACCGCCGGCGGGCGGGAGAACTCTCCTCCAAAGCGCGGGGGGGAGAAGGCAGGCTCCCCTCGATGGGGGCTACAGGCAGGGCAGGTTGCAGAGGGGCCGGGGGCGGGTGGGGGTGTCTTGACTGTGGCGGGAGGCGCGAAGAGAGCCGAGGCAAGGGACGGGGCTGCAGGGCACGAAATGCGGACCGGGCAGCGGCACCGGCTCGGGTTGCCGGGGCAGGAGCGGAGGCTACGCTTTGCTGAAGCTCCTATTGTGAAATGAAAACACACACATACCCTCTCTCCCTCCCCCCTCCCACCCCCCCCAAAAAAAGGAAGGAAAAGATAAAGCGGGAGGGAGGAAGGAGCCCACCCCCCCCCAACATCCTCCCTCCTCCAGTTCCCACCCTTGAAGCCCCGGGAGAAGGGCGAGCGCCTGCAGGCAGAGTCGGGGGCAGGTCTCCGCGCCGGGCGCCCCGCTCCGCCGCTCCCGTCCCCGCGGGGATCGTGCCGCGGGGGGGTGTGTGGGGGGAGCGCCTTCCGGGGCGCAGGGTCCCCGCGCTCCCCGCCGCTCCGCCGCTACTGGCGCACGGAGGTGGGGGTGGGGGGAGGCGGGAGGGTCCCTATTTCCCTCCTAAAGCATTCGACCAGTTTTGGGGGGCTGGTGCAAAATTCTCGGCGCGCATTGGGGAGGTTTGGAGGGTATGGAGGGGGGGCGGTTGGAGGCCGGAATGGGGTTCCGCACCCCTTCGGGAAGGCCGTCCGAACATATCCTTCCCCCCCAAAAAAACCGAGTCCGCAAGTTGCTGTACTGCGGGGGGCGGCGGCGCACGGAGGAGACAGCCCGGGGCTGAGCTTGAGCCGCGGAGGATCCGAATATTTATGTTGAGATTTTAAAGAATTTAAATAAATAAATAAAATATTCCCCCGGCTTCTCTCCCCTCCCCTGAAAGCCAAGAATAGGAGCCATCTGCCAGGAGCATTTGGTGCTTGCGAGCTCCTCTCTTTCTTTGTTACCGGTGATAAATTTCTGTTTGTAAGATTTCCTTGGGAATGGAGATATATATGTGTATATAATTTTTCCACCTCCTGTGAGATTTTTTCTCTTTTTGTAGCGGAGGGTTGGGGGGGGACGGTTTGGGTTCCGAATTTTCAATTTCTTTTGCTCTTTTTTTTTTTCTTTTGGTGTGCGCCTTTATTTTTTAACCCGTTCCTCCACCCCCCCACCCCCCTCCCCATCAGCTGGTGGAACACAAGTGAAGATGCATCTGGTATTCAGCTCTTCTGGGGGGTTTGTTTTTAATTCACTGTTATTTTGGAGCCAGATTTGCATCACCATAAAAGGTGGATTCCCCCTCTCCTCAACTCCCTCCCCTTAGTTAATTGCATTTTTGTTTTTTAACCATCCGGTTTGGAAAATATGTTTCCCCTTTTTGATGGTGGTTTCTTTACCCTCCCCCCCTTTTTTTTAAGAAAAAGCACCAACAACGTAACCTCTCTAAATCGCCCTGTGCAATTTCTCCCACTTCTTTTCTGTCTCAGTTGCGAGGGGATGTGGGGTGTTGAAAGGGGGTGTGCTGAAAATCTGGTTTGTTGCGCCCGTCTGAATTTGTTTAAAGGGGTGAAACATTTCTTTTCTCGCTGCTGTTGCTGCTGGGGTGGGGGTGTGTGTGTTGGGGGTGGGGTGGGGGGGGTGGAGAAGAGAGCCAGGTAGGTTTGTTCTTCCAATTTGATCTCCTTTTCTGATCGCTTTACTTGAAAGTAAATAATGAGGCAGGAGAGCATTAAAAGGTGCCGAGGAGCGGCGTGTACGACTGGTTTAGCGGGGAGGCTGGGGAGGAATGGAGAGCAGAGCGGTACGCAGCTTCCCTCCCTCCCCTCTTGTATTTATCTGTCTATCCATCCTGAGGAAGCTGGCGGAGAAATCAGGCTGCATACTGAACAGTGGCAGAAAAAACCGAAGGTATCCAGGGGAGGAGGGGGTGGGAGCCGGTGGGGGCTGCGGCTGGGGCAGGGGTTGGGGCTGGGGGGAGCAGGAAGCGCAGGCATTTCAGCGCAGAGGCGCTGAGCCTCAGCTGCAGGCTTGCAGGAGGGAAGTTTCGCAATCCCTGCGCTCCTCGGGAAGGTGTCATTCGTGGGGGAAAAGCAGCCAAGGGAGAGTGTCCTCTGTAAGAGGGGGAGTTTGGAAAGTAGCGGGCAAAGGAATGGAAAAGCAAAACACTTCCAACAAAATAAAGGCAACCCCAAGACAAGCCCCCAAAGCCGGGAGGAATTGATACTGTTTTCTGAAATGTTGCATTGATGTCATGCTTAGCTTGGGCTTTTTTTTCCACGCACAACCCCCCTCTCTCTCCTTTTTGGCATCTGTCAGGAGAGTTGCATTTCAGGATGGATGGGAGGTCTGTGCCAGGCAAGGAAAGAGGTTGGGAGAGAGATGGGGAGAGAGAGAGAGAGAGAGAGAGAGAGAGAGAGAGAGAGAGAGAGAGAAAGGTTTCCTGACACTGCTCAGCTGGAGTTTATTGGGTTTCATGCTCTTGGTGTTCAGAGAAACGTTTAGATCCTGAGTGTAAGAAAAACAAACAAACACAAAAAGCAGAGAGCCTGCAACGTAGTTGTGCTCCAGAGTTGCAGCGTCTCATTAGCACAGTGGTCTTTAAGACTGCAAAACGGAGTGGCCTGTTTGTCCTTGCCAGGCTCACCCAGGCAGCCTTTTAATGGAGGCACCCGCGGGACAAAAAGAGGGGAAGCACATGGAGCGAGAAGAGCAGCCCTGGACCTTTCCTCAGTGGTGGTGGAGAGGACAAGCTTGGTAGCTGAGCTCACGTAAATGGGTGGACAAAGCAAAAGAGGTGACTGTGTAGAGAAGGGGAGGCTGAGCTGTTGAGCTGCTCCGGGCAAAGAAACGTTATTTTGGTTTGATTCAAATTGCTGATTTTCCAGCATAAGATCTTCTTTTTTTAACTTGAGAAATCTGTTTTCAAACTAGCCCTGCATTTTGCATTTGAAGGAAATCTGAAAGGCGAGAGCATGTGAAAAGCTCGCTGATAGCAGTTTTGCAGAAGGCAGCGAAGGAAGAACATTTCTGTAGAGCAGCAGCAAAGACTGGGAGAGAAAGGCAGAGTAAAATCACGCACTTCCAGGTAGAGAGCCAGGTTTCTCAAGGAGGCTCTCTTCAGTATCTGGTCAACAGGTTCCCTAGGAATAGTAATAATTTCCTTTATCTCTTTGAAATTGTACGTAGTCATTAAAAATCCTAATAAAAATAGAGCCAGCAATTTTTTGCATGTCAAAGTTTTGCAAATGGCTTCAAGGAACCTCTCCTACAGTGCATTTATATTTAGTGCAAATAATTAATTTTTTACCTGGAGAAAAAGCCCCACACCAATGTGATCAACTCTAATACAAAGAGAATGAACACTGTGACTGAAGAATTAGAGAGGAAATTATTATTGTTTTGGAGATGGCTTTTTTCATACCTGTGCACAGAAAAGCTTCATGTGCTTTTATAAGATGTTATGTGTATTGACTTTAAATAGGACAGGAAAAAATACAAAGGTTGTATGCTGTCAACTTCTAGGTTGCCTTTCATTTGTATATATTTGTATTGGACTTACAAGATTTTAAAAAAATAATAAAATACTGACACATTTTCATAGTTTCTGGTCTTTTAAAACATTTTTCTAAAGCTGGTGCAGAGTAACTAGATTGTGGATCTAGGTTGCTTCGTCCTTTTTGGTCGATGTGCTCAGTGGCTTAAATAGATGTACAGCGGGTGAGAAATCATTTTGCATTTTTTTGCTAGTCGGCAGATGCAGAGCATATTTTGTCAGGCTTATTTAAATATTGAGAAATTAAAGTCTTGAAGATTTTACAACCTGGCTGCCTTTAATAGGAGCGGTTGGAGCCCTTGTCTTGCGCAAAATGTATGTTTCTCTGCAGAACAAAGGGTTGTCTTGTGGCATATTTGACAATAATTATGACTTAGAGGAGTGTGCGCTCGTAGAAGTAGTACAAATTATTGATATCGGTTACCGACTTAAGCTGACATCTCTTCAGCGGCTCTTCCCAGGGCTGGGCTTGCCGCTTAGCAAATCCTTGCCCTTAAAAAAAACCGCCTCGCACAAGACTTTTGCTTCTTTTCCACATTTCCTACCTGGATTGCTTCGCGCTCTTTGTTGTTTGTTGATGGAAAATACATTCCAAAATAAACTTTGCTGGCTTTTTGACTTGCCTCGCAAGCCTGTCTTGGTGCCCCCGGCTGCAAGTGACGGGTGTTGACGACTAGGGGGAGCTCATAGCCTGTATCATGGCCGGGCCGGCTCCGGCCCCGCCGGCGCGGCTGCTGGGATGCTCTGCCCTACCCTCGGAAAGAGCAGCCACGGCTCAGACAGTTGACGTTTGCTGCAAAATGTTTTCACTGTAAAGTTGTAGTATTGATTTTCATGCGAAGATCTATGTAGCGCTAGCTGAGAGGGGCTGCGGGCGAGACAAATCTATTTTTAGCAAGATCGCAGCTGATTAATTGACTTGGGCAGGCAGGAGTTTTTAATTAAAATTAGTTTTTAATCGGTGCATTTTTATTGTCAACGTGCAGCTTTTAAATTCTCAATTTGCTGTTGTCGGATAGCGATCGGGGTAAAGACACCTGTACACGCGTGAGTCTCTGTGCGTGGTGTGTGTGGGGGGCAAAACCCCATCGAGACCGTTTGTCTGTTCCAGTGGATGTAAAAGCACAGAGCGAGGAAGCTGGAGTTCTAGGAGAAGGTGCGTACAGTGATAAAGCAGACATATATGTATGTAATTTGTCGCTGATTACATGTCCGAAAGCCACATGTGCCCCAGCCGAGAGGATTAGATAGTTTGCCATACCTCTGGCACCCTCTGGTCCTCATAGCAAAATATCTGCAGTTCCTGCAAATGAAAATGAGCGGCTTTTTTTCCTAGAGAAATAACCACAAAATCGTGCCTGTCATGTAGAAGTTGCTGCGGAGCAGCCCACAGGCTGCTCTGCTGGGCTCGTGCTGTTCTCTGCTGCAGTCAGCTTGCGTGCCGTGGATGGACTTGAGCGGGACGCTTTCTAGCCCAAACATATAATTTCATGGCATACACACAGGAAGCTTTGATCAGTGGGTCTTTATTTCACCCAACCTGAGAAATTCATCAAATTGTGGTATTGTTAACACAGCACGAGCATCTTCTTATTTTTAGGGCGCAATATGTGGATGGAGGTTATCCAGTGGCAGGAAAGTGTGCTTTATTCTAACCTGAAAGAGAAGTAAATTAGGTCAGACAAAAGATCAGGGCTGTCATCAGCTGTACAAAAACCCTTCACTCTTGGGTAGAGAGGGCCAGCAATTTATCTGATGATTTCTCTACTTCATTTAATGTTTGAATCGAGATAGTTGGAAGCATATAGACAGCAGCCAGCTCGTTTAACAGACTGGTAAGCTGAAGAGCACAGTGCCCAGGCCGCTGATGATGCTAGTATTCCCCAGCCATCGGGAAAACCTTTCCTTCTCCCCTCCCAAAACCTCAAACTTCACTGATTGTGGCTTTCCTTCCATTCCATGACTGTTAACTTTTACCAAGAGAAACAACGACCCCCCACCTCCTCCTCCACGCTGCCTCTGCCCACCCAGCGCACGCACATGCACAGTCCCTTTCTTCCCTCTGCCTCCCACCCATCCCACTCCCACAGGACAAAGCCCCATGGAAAGTTGTTCCCTCAGAGACCTGCTACCCCAAAATGGCTCTCTGCCGCCTTGCCAGAGCATTTCGTTCTTTCTGGTTGCAGTTTGGTTTCTCCAGGGTGGTGTTGCAGTTGTTGGTTGAATTTGGTCTCCCCTCAGTAGCCTCCAGAGAAAGCACAGAGAAAAATAAACGGGGGGCTGGGGGTTACTGCCTGCTTTAAAGTTAGTTATACTGTAAAAGTGCTCAGTGAAGCATCAGCAGTGGCTATAGATGCATTTATATATATGTATCTTTTTAACGAGGGAGGGAAAAGACATCAATAACTGTGTGCATTGACAAATGTATGATTCATTCAGCTGCTCTTACTACAGCATGTTCCTCTTTCGTGTTTATTTACTTTCTTAAAATGTTTTTGGGCAGGCTGCGCACCGTTCCTCGGCACCCACGGTTGCAGCCTCAGAGGCAGCTGTGTGTTCAGCTCCTGAACATCAGCTAAATTTGCTCACTGTCTGCCCTCCCGAAGAGCTGTTGCTTCCTCGGTACTGTAGACCCTTGCTGGAGCTTTAAGTAGCAGCTTCGTTTTTTCTTTTTTTCATATTTTTTTCCAAAGGATATATAAAAAATGCCTAAAGCGGCTATTCGAAAACAAATTAAAGCAGAGGGACACACTTCATGCGTTGCAGGCACGCGCCAGTAGAAGGGGGTTAGAAGAATATCATCATTTTACTGGCAAAACTGACACCAGATCGGGGATTTGATTAATGGTGCAGCATTCACAGGGACTTAGTTCTGTATTTTTGACATACGCAAGTCTTTTGTGTAGTTGCCTCAGTGCAAGAAATTCCTTTTTTTTTTTTTTTCCTGGAGCAGCTGATCATTTGTGTGTGTGCTGGATATGCCCAAGGTACTTTCCAAAGACTAAGCACTAGACAGCACAGTGTAAAAAAGGAATCCAAAGTTAAGGGAGAGGAAAAAAACACACTGGTTTACTTAACTTTTTTATGACCCCTTTTACTAAGCCACTGGAAGAAGCCATAAATTCGCTGAATGTTATGAGTATGCTTCAATGAGAATAAAAAAAAAAAAAAAGGCTTAAGAAAATTGTATATGAGCAACAGTGTGCCGTACACAATTGACAAACGCAGCCTCTTTTAAGCCTGACGTTTCAGAGAGGAACAGAGCTGCTGTGTGTTTAAAACATGTTCAAAACTAATTACTTAATTTTGATCATGGCTTTTAAATCCTTGGGTAAGAATCTGTGCTTCCAGCATCCCTTTCTACGCCAGTTTAAAAGGCTGTTCCCAAATACTTCTCCCTCTGTGGCATGAGCGCTCCTTTCTCTCCTTGGTTGTCGTTTACTTTTAAATAAAACAAACGCATGCACTGAGGAACAAAGAATGTTTTATGTCACATCATCACATCCCATTTTATCTGTGGAGATTTACGGCTTCTGCAGTCTATAGACCAGCCTATGCATTTTACTCTCTCGAAAGCAGTAAGTATTTTCTTTATGGACGTGTAGTTTACTTAAAAGGAGAAACGCCACTCCCTTCTTTAGGAATGTACCTAGTTTCTGACGAAATAACATGTGACAAGTGTCGGAGATTCGTGCGGACCCTTGGAGGTTCTTGGCTTTTGTTCTGTTGGGTCCGGCGTAGTTACTGGGGTGTTTTCCTTCTTCTTTTCCCTAAACCCCGATGCCTCGCCCGGCTCTTTTGTGGCGGTGCTCGGGCTTGCTCTGTCTCAGGTGCGTGTACACGGGGTTAAACTGCCGTCTCAGAGACTCGGGCTACTTCTGCAGCAGACGCCTGACGTCGCAGGACAGCCCTCTAACTCACGGCGGTGCGCGGGGCTCGCTCCGTGCCGGAGAGGAACGGGTTATTCTCCGCACCCTCCCTCCGCCGCCCGGTCCCGTTCCCCTCGCCGTCGGTCGGTACCCAGCGGTGGAGGGAGCGGGGGTGGGGGGTGGCTCGGCAGGCGGTGCCGGGGCGGTGGGCTCCGTCCCGCCGCTGCCGACAGGTGTCGGTGGCCAACTCGCCGCGTCGTGCTGCCCGTCCGGCGGCCGTGCTGTAGCTCGGCAGCTGCGCCGGGGCGGAGAGGTTCGGCGCTGCGCCGGCCGCCTTTCTGCGCTTCGCGCACGCCTGCGAGGCGCTGGGGAAGCGAGGCAGAGCCGCGGGCCCCTGAATGTCTGGGGCTTCCCCATCAAGTTGCCTCTTTCGGCCAACTCGGCCTCCGACTTTCACTTAGGATAAAAAAAAAATACTGCAAACAACTGGTTTTCAGCCCTCAGAGAAATTAAAACATCCTCAGATAAGCGGTGCCTAGTACCGCTGAGTGTGATGCTGATGCAATGTGTAGCCATAAGCTCAACTCTGCACCTTGCAGCTGCAGGGAGCTGCGGGGAGGCTCTGGAAACAGGTTATTGATAAACTTCGACAGCAAGGAGCCGTGTCGCCTGCTTTGAGCAGCGTTAGTCTTTGTGCAGCGAGGATCCTGACACCGATCTCGGCGATAACCCAGCCAGCGAGCGTGTGATCTGAGCTATTTCCGTTAAGCATGTTGATGTTACAGTAAATGTGACATGTGGGTGTTGATTGAAGGGACATTATTTTCAGGCCTGCTTTGGGCCAACACCCTGAAGAGCGAGTCACTTCTTTGTGCTCGTTCCCCATCTAGGCTGAGCTCTTTCTGGATGTGCCTTCAAGTCAGCAGCGACTGTGCAGAGAAGGGCACGCTTGGCACGCTGCAGCACGCTTGCGGGCGGCTTCCTGTGCCTGGGCGCTGGGAGCTGTGACCCACGGGCAGCTCAGCTTGTCCCAGAGATGGGTGGCCCCCCAGGTGGGCGGAAGGGCGGGCGGTGGCTTGTGGTGGGGTGCAGAGACAGGCAGGGCACCCAGCAGCACCTCTGCAGAGAAGGCACTGGCACTGCTCACCTTAACTGCCCCATAATCGATCTGTGCAGAAACTGACGGCAGAGGGGAGGTTTCACATGCATAGCTTTGGCCCGGCATCAAACCATTCGCTCTTCCCCCTTTCTCTGCCTCCTTTTGATACTGCGGGATGGGAAAAATACAGAAGATAACAAGTTGGCAACTTACAGATCTTTGAGATCCCTCTTTACCTTGGCTCTGCAGTGCAATGTAAAGGCAAGAGAACAAATAAGTGCTGCCTGGACCCAGCCCCAGCCAAACCCCGTGAACAGCCATCCATGGTTTTGTCCTTTTAGGCCTTGGAAATGATTTTTAGTAACAGTCTTTTTCACTATTAATGGGTACGATTTTGAGACATCTGACAGGCAGAAAGTAGTTAGCATGTGCATTCATTTTAATATTGGGCATGAGAGTATTGTTTGCATGAGGCACATATGCTCTAATGATGTCACCACGCTGAAGTAGGAGCGCTGGTGGTTTTGTGACAGTGCCTTTATGGAATTACGGAGTTTGTCCACTGTATTTTGGCGTGGTAGGCAGCCAGGGAGCTTGGAGATCCTGCTTAGAGTCCAGCTAGCAAGTGCAATTCTTTTCAAAGTAAGGCAAATGATTTAGAGTGTCTGGATGCATTAATTCCATGAAGCCACCCGGTAACAACAGTGTCCCCATAGATTGCCCGTTCCCGACTTCCCGGCCTCCCTCAGCAGGCAATGCCAAGGCAGTCCTCTTTGGAGGAATCTCTGGGTGCAGGGAAAATACCGGGCACACCTAAACACACCTGGAAGAACCAGGACACGAGTCCTGGCTGGAAACAGCTCATTTGCATTTTTTTTTTTTTCCCCTTTTCCCATGTAAGGGTGATGAGACGTTTTCCATTCTCCTTTTCTGAGCGGCTTGATTTCTTCTTCTTAAAAAAAATGAAATTAACTTTAAATAAATGCCCATGAGGAAACACCCTCCTGCCCCTAAACCCAGCTACCAACAAACAGTAATAAAACCACAGAGTTAAATTCAAATAATGTGAAGCGAATCATTTGAAACCCACAGACACAAGTGGAGTCAGAACTTTAGATTGAGACTGGCCTAAATTGCCCCGTTCGTATTAAAGGACGCCTTAAACAGCCTAAGATCTTGGCTGTTGTATTAACCAGGCATGACCCAATGCGTTATGGGCTGGACTTGCAGGCTTTCTTCTCTTTTCCTTTGTGGGTTTTAAATCTCTCCTGTAATGTTACTTGAATGTAGGTTTTTAATGGCTTAATTGAGTTGTCAATAGGAAGCCTTTTCTTTTTTATTTTTTTTTATTCTGAGTTAAAAAAAATAAAAAATGCAAATCGACATGGATAAAATGGCATTTGAAGATCTATTCAGTATTTTGTTTTTCATTCTTTTCCGTCTGTTTTCCACATACCGAATAAGGGGATGTAATATAGCCTGTGCATTGTTGGATGTACGGCTGGTCTCATGCTTGATGATTTATTAAGCTCAAATCAGAAATAGAGGCGAGTAAAAAAAAAAAAAAAAGTCTTTTGATAGTTTGAAACCCAATTACTACTGATCACGAGGGCTCAGCGTACCAAGAAAACGAAAAGCTGATTTTCGGTAATGTGACGACTGCCAAAATATGAAGGAATACCAGATGTTATTTTAAAAAAGTGCCATTGCGGAGTCCTTGGAAAGAGAGAGTGAGCGAGTGTAAGTGAATAGGCATATGTGGATTTAACTAATATTCAAATGAAGTGTGGAACTGAAAAGAAAGAATTCACAACAGTTTAGCTGTTTAAACCCCCTTCATGTTTCCACAGGCGCCCGGTCAGGACCCTTATCAAATGCAGCAGTTTTGCTATGTTTTCTGAAGAGCACAATTTAAATTGCAGGCAAAAAAGAAAAATAATTGTCACATCAAAAAGATAATAAAGTTGAGATATCTGCCGTTCTTTATATTTGTTATATGTATATAAATGTCAAAACTCAGACCTCGTAATTTGAGAGACAGGCTTTAATCTGAAGGCTTTATGGGAATGTTAGGTGAAACCAGTAACCAGCATTTTCCTCCCCTGCTACCTTTTCTCCTTACAACCCTTGGTTCGGTTCCTGTTTTCCTGTTGTCTTTTCCAGCTCTTTGTCCCATCTCCTGCGTGTGTATCTGCATGCCTGTGTACCTCTCTGTGTGTGTGGTAGGGCTGGTGGTGTGGTTTTTTTTTTTTTTTTAATATTTTGACACTCTGCTCCCCCTTAATAGGAATTCTTCCTGGAAATAGTGCGTACATTTCTAAAGTGCCCTTTTCACAGTCCTTTTCTTTTGGCTCTAAAATGATGTATATGTAATTGGTAATTAAAGGTGCAAGCACTCTTCAATATAAACAATATTGCTCAATGTTAGATCATTAAAGGCAACCGCAGCACTAAATAATTACCTTTTGCATCGTGACACACTGTTTGCGGGCATCCGCTCCCTTCCCAGCAGTCCCCATTCAGCACAGGGTTATGGTTACATTTTCACTAAGGCAAGGAGGCATCTTTTCATGATATAAATCGGCGAATTAATTACATAGTATTGTCTACAAACTACTTTTAAACTTAGATTAAGGGGGAAAAGGTAATTACGGTTTTGAGAACGAGCATTGCGCTGCGTATTTGGTAAGCTTGGTGAGAGTTAGGAAACTGAAGTCTTCCAGTGGCCATCGTCAGCTCCAGCAGGACGATCCGTGCTCAGGCACTTCTCTGGGGTCCCAGTCCTTCCCCAGCTGCATCTGCTGCTGCTCTCTGCTTTGCTGTTAGTGAGCTCTGATGCAACTTGTAATGCAGCTGGTAGATACACAGATCAATTATTTATTCTGGAAGGCAAAAATGGGGGCAATTCTTTTTCTAAACTGCCTTTTTCAAGTCTCAGCCGTTTTTATTGCCAGGTAATACATTTTACCTTATACCTCTTGTCCTTTTCCTGTGAGGCTTTTTTTTGGGGGCTTTTTTGTTTGTTTGTTTGTGGTGTGGGGTTTTTTGTTTGTTTTTGTTAGGTTGTGTTTTTTTACAATTTGCTGAAGAATGGGCCAAAACTCCTTTGAGGCCAGGAGGAGAATCCAGATCTGGATTATAATTATAAATCTGTTTATCTCGGTCTCACTTACTTGAGATGTTTGTGTGACTTCTTTCCCCAGGAAATCCATAAGCAAACCGCTTGGGCTAATAGAGAACATTTTTCCTCCTATTCCTTTAATCCTGATTCGATTAGAGGTCTCACTCGCAGATTTACATACTGCTAGTTCTTCTGTTTTGTTCAGCCCAAATCCTGTAGTCCTTGCAGAGGCAAAATAGCCCTAGGCAAAAGTCAGTGGAAATTTTGCCCAACTGAAGACCAAGGTTTGTATGATTTGGCAGTTACATGGCAGAACAAGAGAAAAGAGACCAAAAAACCACATTTTGCCCCAGAAATGGTTTGTGATCCATAATTATTTTATAATGTAAGAATTATATTCTAAATACCTATTAAAATGCACTGTTTTATTAATTGTGAAATGAGAAGCGACTTATTTCTTCGAAACTGATGCAGGTCACTCAGAAATGTTTTCCCAGTCTTTGGGGGTAAAGTCCATCAGGTCCGTGGGCAAGATTTAAACAAAAAAGCTTTTATTAACCTATATAGCAACTGCAGGGGTATTTGATGTCAGGAATATTAGCAAAAGATTTCAGGCTCAGCCCATACTCCAGTATGTTATATTCTCTTCCCCACTGTACACATTTTTGAAACCCCCTCAACTTCTTGTGAGACCGTATCCTGCTTACCTTACTCTACAAATAGTCTGCTGTAATTTTGTGCTAATGGGTGGTAATTTAACTTTGCTGATGTCTTTGAAATGGGACAAGGTGGTACAAATTTTGTATGCCATGGGGAGCCTGATCCTGCTTGTCTGGAGCACACAAGCTTTCCCCTTCTCTCTGAAATAGGAGGAGGAGAGGTTTGGGTGCATAAGCTTTGCTGGATGGGGCCTTGTCCAGATGGCTGGGAGACGCGGTGGGAATGAGAAGATGGGATAAAAAGAGAGGAACTATTTCAGAAAGTGACTCAGGGCTCAAATGTTTGCAAAATGGCTCTTTGCTGATATCCTTGCAGCGCTGGCAGCAGTGGGAAGGAGCTGTCAGGAAAGCTATGCCAGGTCAGCCTTTCCATTTTGTTTCAGGCAGGCCTGGTTGCAAAATATATTGAAATCATTCTGGGAGAGCGGAAAAGCTGAAAAATAGAAGAAAGATCTAATCAGGCTTGGCTTCTTTGGGGGAGTGGGGGGCGTGGAGGGGAGGCTGGGCCTCTCGTGGAATATCCTTCAGAGTCTGTGAACATTCAAAGCAATCTCTTTCTTTTCTCCCCTCGTCCCTTTCCTCCCTCTTTCTCCTTGTCCATGTAAAGCAGAGGCTGACCATGTGGAACCGGCACTCGCCGACGAGGATGAGAGCCTGGCAATAGCAGAGCCGGGTGGCATCAGCATCGCCGCAGGCGGGACAGACCCCGACTTACTAACCTGTGGACAGTGTCAGATGAACTTCCCGCTGGGAGACATCTTGGTTTTTATAGAGCACAAGAGAAAACAGTGCAATGGCACTGGTGGTGCCTGCTATGAAAAGAGCATGGATAAGAGCAGCCCTCCCCCCTCCTCACGCGCCGAGCTCAGGAAAGTGTCAGAGCCAGTGGAAATCGGGATCCAAGTCACACCCGATGAAGAAGACCGTCTTCTCACGCCTACAAAAGGAATTTGCCCCAAGCAGGAGAACATTGCAGGTACAGCATGTTTTACACTCAATCAACTGCCTAGGTAATCTTTTAACGGAGAGCCCTCTAGAAAGTGCCATGAAACAGAGGCTTCAGTAACAGGTCTTTATAGGAGCCATCAGTCTGGAGGATCCTCACAGCTACGCCCGGCTTAGCAAGGTGGTTCACCCCACATTCAATTCAGTGTAGCTATCTGTAGCCTCTCAGTTCTCTGGGAGAGCCAAGGGCCAACCTCTACATGTGGGAAGAAGCATAAAGTTGGGGTCAGAAACCATTTCAGGAGCGTCTTTAAGCAGGTAGCACTGATGGAGGGATAGGGGACTGAGGTGAGATGCTCAGTTCAGCCCAGTTCAGATACCCCTTGTCACATGCAGACCCACAGGGAAGGACCAAATCTCAACCCCACTGAAGCCAATGGAAAAATCCTCTTCCCACTGACTACAATGGGAAGAAGATTTGGTTGTGAGGGCTAAAGTAGGGGTTCATTAAGTCCTTGCTTGTTCCTTCTTCTGGGGTAGATGTTAGTAGATATCCCTGCTCTGCATTGCTGCCTGTGCCTGGGTCTCTGCAGATGGCTGGAGTTGGTTGGGTGACACCTCCATTCATGTGTGCACCCCAAATGGGGCTTCTGAATGAGGAGACAAGAACACAGGCTGGCAATGGTGAGCAAATTGGAGGCATTCCTTTATTAAAAACTCGTGTGTTGTGCAGTTCACATTTACTTAGTGGCAGTCCCCATCTCAGAGGTGGGCAGGTAGGAGATGGTATCCACCTAGACGAGCTGCTGTGCAGCGGTTCCTGCAGAGTGCCTGGCGTGGGGCCACTTCCGTCATGCAAGGCGCTTCTCCCCTCTGCGGCCGTGTGCTCCTCTGCGGCGGTGAAAAGAAGGCTCTGCTCCCTGCTAGCGTGTGGGGGTTTTACGTTACACGGCAGGATCTCCCCTCTAACAAGCATTTTTTATTCAAATTTTATTCCATATGAAGACCAGTGCCAAATTGTCATCGCTACCACTGTCCCTATTTCTAAAGGAATTGTCCCATGAGATTAGATCTGACGATACAGGATCCTGCTTGCAGTAGATGCTCCTGTGAGGGCATCCCCAATAGACCTGTGAGATTCTCCTATCTTTACAATTGAAGCTTAGGAGATTCCTAAAAGCTTTGGAGGTCTCCGGGCCACTTCCCAGCATCTCTGGTAGGCTTGGCCATCATATCAATGAAGGCGTAGGCTTTGAACTGCTGCAGTCTTCAGATCTCTAGATGATGTGCCTCTTAGGAGAGGGCATTTGCCACCCGTGTACTACCTCATTGTCTTCTAGGAATCTTTTATGGGTACAGTCACCATATGAGCATGGGGCAGTTGGTAGCCTTGGGGGCTTTAGCAGTGGCAGCCTGCACTGTGGTGGTGTAAGCAGCCCCACTGTAAGACCTGACCTGGTCCTTTCTCCATCCTTTTTCAGCTTTCCTCATCCTTCTGTAGTTGTGAATGCATTTCTTAGCAGGGATGACTACTTCATGGTGTGGTAGCTTTGAGGGCTAGATTTCCTTCCCATTTGCTGGGAGCTGAAGAGAAGTATTCAGGACCTTCTCCACCAGTCTGCTGAAGGCCTCCTGAATGGTGCTAAGTGCTCTCGATAGCTGTTGATCTCTGTGCTTACTAATCTGTGCCTAAATTCAGCCCATAATGAAATACCGCAGTGGCTACACCCAGCGCAGAGGGTGCTGTCCCATCCCAGCTTCTGGGGGTCAGCCTCAGTATAACTAACGCTTTTGCCGTGCAGAAGACCTGCTGGGAGAGGGGCTGAAGGGGATGTTCACATGTGGAAAAGGCATAGAAAAAAGATATTTAAAAGCCAATCTGGAGCACCTAATCTCTTTCAGACTAAACTGAATATCAAATGAAAATATGTAGGAAAGATTTTGAATTGAGAAAAATAAAAGGGTTTATCATTTGATTGGCATTTTCTCAGCAGTGCACGGAGATAGGGACATCCACGAAATAGTGCAGTAATAATGCTTTCTCAATTAGGAGCCCAGCTCCGAGATAAAAAGGTGCAGTGTCCTTCCATATTTTTTTTAATAGCAGCGGATAGTTTTCAATAGTAGGATAAAAGCCTCACATTACAGCCATGGAGGGTAGCCATGAAAAACCCACAGAAGTCATTCACTGGAAAGGCTTTAGTGGGATATACCAAACCCCTTATTTATATTTCAATAGAAAGGCTTTCTGCATTAGCCAAGAAAATCAGAATCTGCATTTAACATTAAAGGTATTTCCCAGTGAGCGGCTGTAGAGCATTGTTGTTAGATTTGTTAAAAAAAGAGACTAAATACGATTTCATAAAAGGGAAACTTAATCTCTAAGGCAGCTTTCTCCCACCCCGCCACCCCCTCCCTTTATTTTTTTATTTTTTTGGTAATAATGCAACAGCCTACAGTATTTTTACTTTATATGTGACGAAAGATATTCTTAGCCTTTCTGTACTGCGACAGGAAGAATGAATTTCTTTATTCCACCAAGAAATATGTAAAATAATCCCTTAGAAGTATGGGGAGATATGTTTGTTCAAAGCATTTAAAATGTTATTTTAATCAAAGGCACAAAACACTCTACATGCTGTGTCAGCTAAAGGAGACCATTACATTTTAACAGCAAATCATGCTCTTTTTCTCCTTCCTAGCCAGCCCCCTCCCACTTTGAAACTAACTTTTTTTTTATTAAATAAAAAGGCGAAAAAGATTAAAGAACAAAAAAAACCTTCAGTGGCTCAAATGTATAAAGTAATTTAATATGGTGGAAGCATTAATTATTTTAGCTTAATTGAATTCTGAGGACTGCAGTAGTTGCATTTTTGTAGACAAGCTCTGTTTATTATTTCTTTGTGTAGATTAACAGTAAAGGAAACATAGATAACTTTCAGTTATTTATTGTAAAATAAATGTGTCAATTCATGTGTAAAGCAAGCTGTTCAAAGATAATTGAGTCTTTATATTTGAAGAGGGAAACCAGAAATCACCCACTTGCCACTCCGGCTCCCTGAAATATGCTGCCACCGCTGCTGCCCTCAAATAGATTTCAGCTCCTCTCCTTGATCTTGTGTTATTTTTGTAGACCTTTTTATTTGGTTGAAATGATTTGTGCGGCCTTCTGCAGTGTGACTTAGCTGCCAAACCTTCAAGCTTCCCATGGCTGAGTGTAGTGAGGCTATGGGAAGCGCTGAGCTTGGCTCTGCTGTCGCACCTCTCCTCCCTCTGGGCGTGAGGATGTCGGGATACAGCACCATGAGTAGCGTTCACCTGACGTGGGGTGCTCTGGAGTCCTCAGATCTTCCCTTCTCTCTCTGCCTTTCTTTTTTTCTTGGTAACTCTGCTTGCTCTGTTCACTGAATGCCTCTTGACCGCTTAACAGACCTCGTGATGCTTGGAAGGAGGCAGGTAGAGCTCCGGAGCCTACAAGACACGCAATGCAGATCCCCAGCTGTCACTTCTAGATATCACTAGAGACAAAGGCAACTTTGCCTTCAAATCTGCTTTTAAAGACCTTCTGATAATGAACTCTATCATCTTTCCCTAACTGGTAACTTGCAAATCCATGCTTTTCAAGGTGCATTCACTTAGTTATCACTGTCCATAAGGTGTGTGGTAGCATGTTAGCTGGCACTGGGAGGATGTGACTTGCTTAGGAGCTGTTTCTTCTATAACGTGCTTTGGGGTTTTTGTTTTTTTGATTTGGTTTTCTTTTGGTTTGGGTTTTTTGGTTTTTTCCCCTTAAAATTGGCTGACCTGTCTGAAAATCAGTTCTGCCTCCTATACAGAGGGTGTGATAGTATTGAACAGATGTACCAGATTGTAGCACAGCAAAACACCACCAGGCCAAAGGGGTGGCTAGGAGTTATCAGTCACTACTTCTTTCACTTCACTGCTGGCAGGTATTTTGAAAAAAAAAATAGACTTGCCTCTGTATTTTACATCTCTTTTTTTCTTTCACATTTATCAGATCTTGGGCATAATCAGGTGACGTGTCCTGGATGAATAAGGCCCTGGGTGGTGGCTCCCACTGTCTTAACTGATGGTATCTCCTGTCCTCCTCACAGTCCTGCTGGGCTCATAGGCCACCAGGATGTTTTTCAGTACATCTCTCTGAACCAATCCAAATTAAAGAAAAGGTACCAGTCGGCTTGTTTTTAACCCTTGTTGGTTTCAAAGAACCATGGAAGAGAGGAGGGAAGCTCAGTGAGGCAGGCACAACTTGGACCAGGCTTTCTCCAGCTTCATTCTCTGGTTTGCATGCTCTGGTCTGCCTACCCTCACAAACAGAAAACCACTCCAGGAGCAGAGGTTCATTAAGACAGTGTAGTTGATTTCTGCAAAGACGGTGCTAGGAAAGGGGAGGAGGTTGATTGGAATTCCTTGTTCATCCTGTCCCAGCCGCCACTGCTGGGCTCCATACATTATGTACTTGAACTAGATGTGCATCATGAAAAAAGGCTCCCTGTCAGAGGCACGATTTAACTGCAACCCCTGCTCCATGAATGTTCATTTCAGGCTTTTGAATGGTAAAACTTCCAGTGAGAGAAACTAAATAACTCGCATGTGCTGGAAACCAGAGATAAACACCGCCGCAGGTTGCCATGAAATAGGCTATTTGATATATTTAGAATTGTTATTTTTTTCCAAATTAAGATTAGTTAAATCCATGTGTGTTGTGTGAGTGATTGTTAACTCAATGGCATGGATTATCCTTTTTTCAAATCATGACAGCTAATTATTATTGCTGTCTACCCTGAGACATTCACTTACAATGTACCATTATGGACCCCCGCACCCATATTAACTGTAGGACTCAGACAGTCGTCATGATGCTTTCACATGTGAAGGGAGGAAAACATGAGCTGAAACAACCTTAGGCTGGTGGTGGTGATGTCAGGCAGGTTGGGAAGAGGTGCCAGCATTGAGTGGGCATGGAGCTTGGGGGCCATCCCTCCTGAGGCCACTATGGCACTGGGTCCTGCTGCCAGCACCTTCCCAGGGCAGTGAGTCTTGCAGAAGTAACTTGTCACAGTCTCAGGTCAGGAATAACACTTATGATAAGAAGAAGACTCTTCCAGAAGTGTGTGGTAACAGTGCCTGAGAAACTGGGGTTGTAGTTGCAATACTCTTTTTGAGGCTTTTCCAGGCTTGTTTCTCCCGTTGTGTCTGCCAGGATTTCCCTGAACACAAAGGAGTTACCTGGCCTCCTCCTCCTCCTCTACTGCTTCACCAGGTATTTAGCAACCTGTTTTGCTAATTGGTGTTGCTGAGCAGTGGCGGGGCGGGGGGGAGGGGGGGATGGTGCACGCACGGAAGGTGTTAACCACAGCTCCCCTGAGAGCGGGGTTAACGAGCAAGCCTCCTGCCCTGGGGACCTCGGCTGAAGTCCTGGCTTGGGTTGTGGGGAGAAAAACAAGCCGGCTGATCTCAGCCAGAGCCCTGCTTGTGCCCGGGGCAGGGCAGGGGCATGTCAGGGGAGCCTGGCCCTCCTCCAGGGATGGGTACCCCCAGCTCACATGAGGGGCCTGCAGTGGCAGCTGCTCATCCCTGGCTTGCTGTGGCTTCTTGCATGACGAAGGGCTGCTGAAACAAGAATGGCTTACAGTTTTAAGGCTGCTGGTGAGGCTAGGTGGAGGCTTCCCAGGTGATGTGGTCCTCCTTTATGGGATCCTTAGGGATGCTGGTGCAGAGGGTGCCTGGTGGTGGCTTGGCAGCCCCCCTGTCCTCGGTGTGCCCCCAGTAGGCAGTAAGGGACGGCAGGGCTGAGGCTACTTGGTGCTGCACAGCATCTCTCACTAAGGCATGGTAAGCACACTGCTAATCCCCGCAAAAGTTAAAGGCGAGAAACCTCCTGATTATGAAACCCTTTCTTCCCTTTCTGTGAGCTCACTTGCACCCGTGCAGTGTGGCTCCAGCGCCCTCTGCTCAGCCCCTGCCCTAGGGGCCACTGGCTACCCTTTGCCTGCTGCCATTTCAGCTTGCCCCCACTCATGTCCTGCCTGGGGTCCAGCCCCACCAGACACAGAGGCTTTCCTGGCATCCCTGCGAGTCAAGTGTTAAATTAATCACATCAAGTTTTAAAAGCAGACTAAAACCCCTAAAAACTACTGAGGAATATTATGCCCTTGATTCTCCCTGCCCATTTCAGTTTCTTCTCTTCTTCTTTTCACCATCCTCTTTTTCAGAGTTATTTTCTGTGCCCTGCATGTGGTTAGCAGGACTCCCCGAGCACAGAAAGGCAAGTGTCAGTGCTGGAGGAGCGGCGGGGGTCCAGCATGCCCCGCTCCACCCTGGTTTCACCTGGGGTAACTCTCCTGAAAGCGGCAGTGCCGTGCCAGATTGATTGGACCTGTCCCTGAATGCACGGAGTGCCGAACTGCGAACAGGAGCTTGCTGCTGTTATTTTCTCTCTAATCTCTTTTAGTTATAGTCATCTTCGGTTGTACGTGTGACAGCGCTTGGTAAAACCTTTTCGACAGAAGTGCCATTTTGTGGGCTGACTGAGAGGGGATTTAAGAAGGTCATTCAGTACGCGTGGCCAGAGTCTTCTCGCTCCGGGGTGGATGCATATCGGGAGTCACTCTTTAAGAACAAAACTTGCTTGTTTGCGCCAACTTGGCGCTGCCGTTACCCTCTTTTAATTCAGTAGAAGGACTCTGGATTTACTCAGAGGTAGGGCCCAGTCAAAATGTCACAAAACAAAGTGGGGCTTTTGCCTTTATTTGGGCCCTCTTGTGAAATTACTTGGGCCATGTGTGGGAGAACAGAAACAGTGTGTTTCTCTTATTATTAACATGGAAAGATTTGTAGATTTTTTTAGACAACCCTAACGGTAGATGATGAAAAGGCACTGGTCAGCCAGTCATTACTCATTTTTCTTGACAACTTTGCTAGCAACTGGTAAGAGCAAAGTAAAAGTAGTGTCCAACCATCCTATGGACTGCCTTGGCACTTGTATAAACATGACTAATAGTGGTGGGCTGGTGTGTGGTGGTGTATTGACTGCAAGATAGGAGTTTGTGTGCATTCGCTGGGGAATTCTGCACTGGGAGTTAGCAGAAGGAAAGCCTGTCACATGGAAGTACTGTAAAGCAGAAAAGCTCCCGCATCATAGAAACAAGTTGCTGTTCCTCTCTGATGGTGAATAAATACATAATGCCACAAAAATGGTTCCTTAGCTTCAGCAGGACAGAAGTGCTGCTACAGCGTGAGGCTGCCTCCCTTCATGTCTTTTCCATATATTGTTTTTCTTTCACAGCCCGTGTTTGAACTGTGCTGCCTATACACACAGTGACCAAATCGGCTGTGACTTAAAGGTTGAACCTTTCTAGGGTTTTTTTGGAGGTTAGAACATTTTTCTATCATAACGGTAGAAAAAAAAGACCTGTGAAGTAATCATACTTTTTGTACAAGAAAGGCTTGGATTTCTATGTCATGTCACATAACTTCAAAGGGCATAGATTTGGGGCTGAGTTTCAGCGCTGGCTTTGGTGGCTGATTGGGAAGACGGGAGCCCAGAGGGTGAGAAATAGAGGAGAGAAGCCAGGTGTAGAAATAAAACTTCTTTCCTCAGCGGATAACCCTGGAAAGCCCAGAGAAGCTGGGTAGCTCTCAGCTTGGGAGATGTGCATGCTTGCTCCGACAAGAGCATAATTTTCAGCCTGTTTCCTTCTCCCCATTCCCTCCCACCCTCCAAATGGTAATTGGTGGGCTGTGCAGTAGAAATGTTATAAAAAAAAAAAAAAAAAGAAGAAGAAAAAGTGGGTGGGTGGGGTATCTAGGGATTTGGTGTCTAAGCTCAGGAGTTAAGCCGGAAATCCCAGAGATGTAATGAAAACAAAACGGACTTTTCACTCGCGCTGTGGCATTCTGGCAGTGAGAACGCTTTCGTGAGCCAATGTTTTCATTGTAGGTTTTCTCGAGAGAAGTAGTGGAAACGAATCGTTAACCCCTTAACAGGAACGAATGTGTTTGCTGCAGCGGGGAGAGGAGAGCCGTCTTGGCTCCTAGTTGCCATGTTGGAGAGCTTGGGGGTGTGTGTATGGTTGTGTGTAGTGGGGAAGGTGGGCTAGATACCACTTGTAAGGAGTTTAATAATCTTAATGGCAGATGTGAAGTGGTTACTTAGCGGTTGTTGTTTTTTCCTCTTTGCATGTATGCCTTTGCAGAAAGATTCGAGTGCGATCAGCACAAACCACTGTTAAGCCCAACAGCTCTTAAACTCACTCTTTCTTCTGGCATTTGGTAGCATATTTCTTGAGCAAGAAAAGGGGTACGCTGCTTGTTAGTCCCTTGGCAGGGTCGTAAAATCTGTAGATGGAAAAGACCTACCAAGTAGTAGATCCCAGTTTTCTCTGAAAGTGGAAGTACAGGATGCATGTCTGTTGCAGGCACGTTACGTGTATAGCTTTAAATGTCCAGCAGCCTTGGACAGGGTTCAGCTTTGCAGGAGTAAGCCCCTTCATTAAAAACAAGAGAGTTTGGGGAGGAAGGGAGGTGGGAGTGTTTAATCTAATTTACCTTAACAGCCACTTTTGGTGAAGAGATTATGTATCCCTGTCCTCCATTCTCTGATTAGGCTGCATTTTACTTCAGTATTTTACTTCACCTTTTGATCATGGCTGGCACTTACTGTATATCTCTCCACGCTCTCATTAGGGTATTATATCTGCATGTATTTTTGCAAGTGGTATAGAGCATCAGCCCCCCCCCCGCTCTAGCTAAAGAGCATCTCATCTACCCTTCAGCATCTCGGAAGAGCAATTAAAATCATTATACACCTCCTTCCAGCTGCCCTAGATCCTCCGGTCCAGCCCTTGCATGCAGGTTGTGGGACTCTGGGTGCTGTGCAGACTTTGGATGTAATTGCATAGCTGCTGCAAGGGGCTGTGTTTCTGAGGCTGACCTTGCTCAACTTGTCTGGCCTCTGAATAGATGTTTGCCTTCTTTCTTTCCACTTTGACAGCTTCCCCCTCTGCACTCCAGCCCCTCACCCTGCCCCAGCCCACTCCTTGGCTGCTCACACTGGGAAAGCACCACGGCGGCGAGGTATTTGTGACTGAGACTGCCTTGGCAATGAACAGAGGCTGAGGAGAGCGTTGGTTCTCCCGCACGTCCCTGTTTGAACAAGTGGAAAATTAGAAGGGAAGAGATGCTGCTGAATAAACGATGTTTCTGCATGGTTTTTATACCATGCTGGTTTCGTAATGGCACTGAAGACAGGGATAAGACAGCCCTCATCTTCTTTTAAGACATTTATTATTTTCAGAGTCAAACCTGTAGCCAGCTAATGTAACTGTAAAAGTCTCCTTGGAATTATTGGAGAGGAGCTCTGAAGTCTTCTATTATAGCTGATGTACTTGAGTGCAGGCAAGATTCAGATTTGAATTTAGCACCTACTTGTTTTATTTTCTTTATTAAACCAACTCCCGGCTCATTTTTTTCCTTTCAATACCAGCTTTTCGTTTCCCGTTTTCTAGAGCTCCCTATTACTAGCTCATAAAGAGAGTTAGAAACTGAAGGGAAGTTTCCTGAGCAAGAAGGAATTTTTTTTTCTTCTTTTTTCTTTTTTTCTTTTTCCTTCTTTTTCCTCCCCCTATGGCTTGGCCCGGAGCCAACCTGTCTTTCAACAAGTAGAGAGCCATTCCAAGTTGAAATTTATAGAGCAGAGTCCAGGTTCAAGGGCTGAAGCCGGCCAACAGCTCCAGCCTCTTTGTTACTGATTAATTCTGCAAGCGGTTCAGCTGGTTTGCTCACTTCTGCCTGCTTTTCACAGCACTGCAGTGCTTCCGAGCGGGCTGCCGCTGCTTCCCCCTCCCCTGCTTTTCAGCAGCGCTTTCCCCCCTCCTTTCACTGTAGAGCAAGCCCCCAAATTCATGTTAACCCCATGCAGTCCAAGCTGCACCACGTTGGCTGTAGGACAAAATTAAAAAAAAAAAAAAATTCCTTTCCTTCCACTTTTCCACTCCTTTTCTTTCCCATACAGCTAATTTTAAACGTCTGGAGCTTCCCATTTCACTTCAGCTCATATTAAACAATTGCTTTTTGGCATCGTGTGGAACCCAAGTTCCCAGGTTTTAATTAGTTTACTGAAACACATGCAGTGGGGCAAAATAGTTTCTTTCAGCTTTACCTGCGAAGGATGTTTCCTGTCTCAGCGAGGGGGTTTCCCTTGCGGAGGGATTTGAAAGGCACAGGTTTTCAAGTGGTCTCAATATGGGGCCTCACAGGATCAAGTGTGGGAGGTGAGGGGGAGAAAGAGCAGGAAGAAGAAAAAGGAGGAGAACCCCCCCCACCCCCCCCACCCCCGCCCCAACCCAAAACAAAAAAGAGTTTGGGAAAGTACCTTGAAATGAGGATGGTCCCAATCCTGCAACAAGCTGGATGTCAAAGCGTAACCTTACTGACGTCAGTGGGGGTTTTGCCATTGGCTTTAGCAAAGGCAGGATTTCATCCTCAGCCTGCGCCAAGCTGCAGGTACGCCAACGGTCCTCTCGCAGTCGGCGAGATTACTGATGTGCAGAAAGTTAAGCATGTCTGTAAGCGTTGGCAGGATTAAGATCTGTGCCGGTATTTTCAGACCGAGTGAAATGCATGTGGGAGGTTTTTAAGGAAGAAAGTGCATGGGAGTTTTTAAAAAAAGGAGAGTATAGCCTAGCCTGCCATTTTTAAGTGCCTTGGGGAAAAGCCTGGGTTGCTATTAAAAATATCGGAGGACTAATGTGTTACTAATTGTGACACAATTAACTTCTTAAAAGTATTCGATTGTGAGTCCCAAGAAAATAAAAATATGGAGATGAATAGCTAGAAATTTAGGCCTGTGTTTCAGGTTAAACATTTCTTTTTTAATTAACCAGAATTAAAAGCAAGCCTAGAGGTTCACTTTACCGTGCATGTCGGTTACTCTGCTCTTAGAAGTCTACTTTTGAGTAGGTTATTCAAAGAATTCAAAAAGGACAACAACAAAGAAAGAGGTTTAAACCCGGTAGCTGTCTGAGACCCCTATATGTGGCTTTACCACAGAACTCTTAAATTCTTGTTTAAACATTTCTCCAGAGCAGTTACTCAGAAATAAAAATATGTGCTCTTTGTCTACAGCAGATTGAAAGTTTACCTTTAATCTGAAAGCTTCTCAAATCTAGTGTCGGAAACATGCCTCTATTTTATGGTATTATGAAACAGGTCTGGAGCAGAAACAATATATTTAACTAAGGGAGAACAAGATAGAGTTTGTGGGTTTCTTTCTTTAATGGTTTATAACCAGAGACCATTTCTGTGTCTTCGAAACTTTGTGCACACGAGTGGCCAGCACATGTAAACCACACTTTGAAATTGAACAATTAACCTTAAAAAGTCTTAAGTTCTGCAAAACCGAACTCTTTGGGTTTTTTTTTTTTTTAAGTCTACAGGCAGTTCTCCATAATGATCTGGCAGATGAACCTAAAGCAGGGATTTTTTTTGTCCAAAACATGGAGATTTTCAGCAGCAGCAAACTGCAGCATACCCGATCTCTGAGAAGGCTCTCTCACATCTGCCTCTGCCTTTGTGCGGATTCCCTGGGGTCCCATTTATAACAATCTAACAAGATAGAATCTGCCTTTGAGTATCAGTAAATATGGCTAAAGATCACAAAACTCTACTCATAATTGTTCAAGACTAAAAGGCGGAATATAGTGTTTGATTAATGTTTATGGTACAGGGCCTTTTTGCAGAAAAAAGTTAAACCAGTAAGCCCCCAACCTTCCTAAAAAACCCCTGAGCTCCCACTCCAGCTCCCTCAGGCTCCACTGAAGGATTCTGTCCTCACTGTGCAAAGTTCAGTGTTTAAGTTGATGCACTTTATTTTTGTTTTTTGAAGCTGATGGAGTATACCTGATCAGAGCTGTTTCTTGAAAGGGATGCACAAGGGACGTTTCTGTTAACAGTGCTAGAAAACAGGAGCGAAGGCCATCTTTGCTGGCCACTAGGAGCACCCATCCCTCAGGTCAGGGGGCTTATGCCAATGCATTGTCTTGGATGGGCCTCATCCTTACCGTCTCTGCTCTGTGGGGGAGGAAAAACACCCTCAATTGTCAATGCTCCCTGTCTGACAATTAACAATCATTAGAAATATTTTAGCAGGGGGAGGTTATGGATGCGGCAGTGTCTGTCAGAGACTCCTGACAGAGGCACCTGCTTATTTTGGAAGGACTGATGAGCTGGATTGATGAGGTCCCTGTTAGCACTGGAACCTTGGGGATACTCAGGCTAGGGTTTGTGCTGCGTGACTGGCAGCTTACAGCAGGCATTACCTAGGTGGGATGATAGACTGGTTGTCCATACTCCTGTGGGAAGCTTGGGAACTCCTATTGTTTTTGCTGTCCCTGATGTCTGGAAAGGTTTATTTTTTTGAGCGATAGTGGGTGGAGGATACAGTACAGATGGATCTGTTTCTCTTTCATTAGCTCTTTTAAGACGCTTGTTTAAATGTGCTCACTTTGCTTTTCAAATAGTAAATGTCAGTGTTTCAAATATCACTGTTCACAAAAAACAACAAACACACCCCACCCCCCCACCAAAAAATAGATCTTGAAGAAAATCCACGCCAGGACTTTGTTAAAAAGCTGGTTTAGAAATGGCAAAGGTGAACCTGGACATGCACAAAACGGTTAAGATGCAGGGAAGAGTTGGCACTAATTTACATTCAGAGCTGGTCCCTCTTGGAGCTTGTGCCAGACCAAAGCCCAGAGCAGGTCCTGTGGGGCAGAGTGGTGGCCAGCAAGTGGGGCTGGGTGCTGCTGAGGGTGCCCAGGGAATGTGCTGAGCAGGTGGCTGTGACTTTTTCAGTGAAAAGCCAGTGTTTTGGAGAACAAGGGAAGGGTACAAAGAGAAAACCTGGGAGGGCAGATGTGTATATGCTCCAGTCGTGTTTGTTTCTTAGTGAAGAAAGAGCATGGCCTTTGGGGTGAGATACTAACTGGGATGCACAGAGCACCATGTGAGCAGAAATTCCACCCAGCGTGCCATCACAGAACAACCTTGGCACTTCCAAAATCACACTGGAATACTTCTGTTTCCCACCCTGCTGTCCCCACACCTCTCTGAGTCCTGGCTCTGTGAGGGCGGTGGTGAGCAGAGTCTAAACTCAGTCTCTCCTAACCCTTCTCTAGGGCAGGTCTTTGTGGTTTGATGGGTAAAGCGCAGGAGGCCACCTTTGTTCTGGGAGTGGAGCAAGTCCAGGAATTTTTAGTGCTCATTTCTGTCAGTTTTAACCCTCCCATCCCTTTGCCAGCGCCGGTTTTAAACCGCCCACAGGAGATATGCAGATAGGCACTCTCGTTTCTCAGATGAGGCAGAAAAGATGTGAATGGCTTGATTTTCCAAAGTGCCTGGCTGTGTCTGGCGGGAGCTCAGGGTGGCCTGCCGTGCTCAGCACCAGTCTGGATGAGACTGCAAGTGCTACCATCCAAAATGACAGCAGGGAGCGGGTGATGGCAGCAGGGCTGTGGCCGGGAGAGACTGCCCTCTGGTTCACCGCTCACAGCCCTACCCTTTTGCGCGTGCATTGATATTTTTGAACAAGCCCAAATCCCTGCGGGTTGCTGTGCTGCTAGCAAATTCCTTCCCCGCCCCCCCCCCCCCTCCCCCCGCCCCCCCAAACTCCTCGGCAAAAGGGCTGTATTAAACAAATTTGAAATCACAGGCAGGGCACCGGGGAGGACAGTGATCTCACCTGTCCCCTCTCACAGCCCGCATGC
The DNA here is from genome assembly GCA_020800305.1 of Porphyrio hochstetteri. Classification (NCBI taxonomy): domain Eukaryota; kingdom Metazoa; phylum Chordata; class Aves; order Gruiformes; family Rallidae; genus Porphyrio; species Porphyrio hochstetteri. The sequence continues at coordinate 57,483,483 of CM036908.1, read as the reverse complement.
TGACGGTGAGGATAGATGGAGCACGGGAGGCTTCCCGGAGCCTCGGCAGCATTGCCACCGTGGGCACAGCGCCAGAAGATGGCTTCTGCCTCGTAATTGCATAAGGTTCTAAGGAAATTTCACTTGCAAGCATGCGATGGGGCCCTTCCTGCATGGGGAGATGGGAGCCCTGCAGCTGGGTGCGTCGGGCGAGACCCCATCTGAGTTTGGCTGCGTCAGGATGAAGCCAGGTGCCCTTGCTGTCACGGTGTGTGCTGGGACTCCTCTGGGCTGGGTGCTGAGGAAGAAGAGGAGGCAGAGGGGAAACGGGGGGGGGGAAGGAAGAAAAGGAAAGATCTGTGACAAAATCATGCGACACCCACGTAAATATTGTTTGTATGAATTGGGTCCTTCATCTTTTGTTAGCAGCAGCTTGTTAATTAACAGCAGATTAGTGCTGCTTTCTTCTGACACATGAATATATTTTGGGCTAGAAAATACTTGTACTCAATAAAACTGTGTGACTGAACAATTCAGAAAGTACCAGCGGAGCGCCGTAATGGATTCCCTTTTCATCCCCTCCCCCCCGCCTCCTCCTCCTCCTCCTCCTGCTCTAAATGCAAGCAGATTTCTGCAGTCTAGTGCAGAAGAGACATGTTAAACACAGCTAAATAAATCATGTTTACTCTTGGCGTTCGTGATAGTGAAAAATCTGTTGGCTGTTTTTTACTTCCTTATTTCTCAGCATTTGCTTCCTACCTGTTTTTGAGCCTGTGCCCAGAAATAGTAGTTTTGTCAAACGAGTGGATTATGCCAAACAGCAGTTCCCTCTGCCAAGGAAGCTGCTGGATCACAAAACCCGGTGACTTCTTTCTTAGAGTGACACTGAGATTCTCCCCCTTCCTCCCCGTCCCCCCCCCAAATTGGGGTATAAAATAAAAAGTATTAAAATCTGGAGAAGGAGAAAATGTAACCAGATCCTAGCAGTTTAAGAGCCCGGATTAAGGAAAGTTTAACTTCTGTTCCAGAAGCCCTCCTTTAAGCTGTTTGTGGAGGTGAAAGCGCTGGAGATAGTAATAATAGGAACCAGACATTTTCCCTTTCTCGTTATCATTCCTTGTCCCATTCCCCCTCCACAAACGGGTCTTGGTTTTGTTTCAGCATTGTTGGCTTTGGGGTTTTTTTTCCTTCTACAGAGAGATTTACAGCTGGAAAGGAGAGGTAACTAAGACTTTATTTTAAACAAGTCAGTTTGTGAGCTCTGCTGTTGCAGGCAGCAGGTAAACTCTGGTTTTGGGGCCAAATTCTGCTCCTGACCCTGTGCTCCTGTTCAGCCCCATAAACTTCTTGCTTCGGTGAGGGCTGCCGAAGGGGCTGAGCTCCCTGTGCGAGGTGGGGTGAATGTAGACGTGACAAAGCCTTGCATCGCTATATGTGCACGTATATATCTATACATCTACATGTGGCACATCTGTTGTTGTCAGCAGAGCTGGTTCGCTTGGAGAGGAGTGTAGCCCACAAGGTAACTAACTCCACTTCGAGACAAATGAGTATTTAGCGCTCCCCTTTGACATCAGGTGGCAACTTTTTAGCCTCGACCCATCCTCCTTGCTGCTGTTTCCCAGATGTCAGTGATCCCAGATGTGACTGTAACACGGATTAGGAGCCTCGTGGACTCTCCCTGTTTGGTTTTAAAATTAGAAAAAAGATCCTTTTTCCCATCAGAGCTTTGCATGTATTTACTCTTTGATCACATTGGAAGGGCCTTATCCTGTCTCCAGAGGAGCTTTAGTTCTGCTTTCAGTGGTAACAGGGATCTGGCCCGTGCTGAATATTAGCATTTTAATGGCTTACTTAAAACCCCATCGTTGGTACACTCACAGGGCTCCCTGCACGAGGACAAGTCCAGCTCTGGGATTTTGCAAAGCGATGTTGCAGGCTGCTATGCTTGCTGAAAGAGAGAAGCGGGGATGGCCCATTTGTCATAGATTATTAGTACTGTCAATAATAACACGTCTACAGAAGCCAAATTAATTCCTTCTTCCACTTTACTAAGTCCAAGAAATGCCAGATCAGTTTCAGAACAGGGGAAAAAATAAACAGAATCAAAGTTTGTATGTTATGATTCCTCTGAATTTCTGGTGGGAATACTCTGCGATAGAAATGATATTTCCACAGAGGCTTTGGCTGCCAGTTTGCTTAATTACATTAAATAGTGGTATAAACCTCGGCAGAACATAAACCTCTGTTACAGCCAGTCATTAGAATATTGAATCATAAGGAATAATGATACCAGTGCTAACGTGTTATAACAGTCTTTATTGTATTAGTGATTGAAGTGTTATTTAAAAAATAAGGTTTGTTGTAGCGGTTTAGGTGTGCATGCATATTTTCTCTGATCACCTATTAAGAGACTGAAGACTGGATTTGAATTTATTACAGGGAAATAAAAGGCTTGCTTAGAGGAAGAACTACTAGATCACTGCTTATGATTTTACAATTTGATTCCGCTTGTCCTTAAGGGAGGTTCATAATGCTTACTTCGGAAATGCCATCTACAGATAGAAAATTAGGTTTAAAAGGACTACTTTGTTGAAGCTAATTACAGGCTAGTTCAGTTTTTTGGTTGGTGGCATTTTAGAGATTTTGCATGTAATGCAAGAGGCTACAGAATTAGGTTAGGCTATGATACACAGCAATAAGCTGCCGTTTGAGTATATTGACATTTTCATCAGAATCAAAACAAAAACCCACTAGCCTTTATTTTATTGGGGTGGTAGGTACAAATTTAATATTACTTCCTCATCCTGACCATGGATGTTTGAAGGAATTCTTTTGCTTCACCTCGATTTGTACAGTATCTCTGGTTTGTTCTTGTTTTTCTTTTCTCTGGTTTTGTTGGTTTTTTGTTTGGTTGTTTGGTGGAGGTTTTTTTTGAATACACTTTCCTAAGTAATCAACTTGAGCTTCCATTTCAAGCAGACCTGATAATAAAAAGCTTTCTGGTGTCTTACACTTTTGTCTAATGGAGAAAGATGCTATTCAGTACAAATAAATGGGTGAATTGGGAGTTATGGGGGAATCTAGTCCAGAAAAATGTACCTCAGAAAAAAATGTCGTGTATGCAGAATGGCTCTTAGCTCCTTGTAGATGGCTTTGCTCTTCGTTTTGTGTCACACTGAAAGGAGAAAGGGGTTGTTTTTATGCTGTGCTTGTGTTTTACCTCTCTTGGTGTAGGGTTCAGTTATCCTGTCTAATTAGCGCTAGTGACTGGCCAAATTCTGCTTGAATCCAAGTCTTTGGGTGAAACTTTTCATTGTGCTATTTAGCAGCAGGATTGGCCGCAGGTTTGCAAGGTTTGCAACATGCTTCCTTGTGCAAATGAAACATCGGTTTATTATTTCCCTTTTCTAACTTAGAATCTGAGTTAGATTCCTGGTTTCTGGTTTATTTGCTTGCTTTCTTTCATTATTTAAATGCTAGTTATTTTTCTAGCTTCTTTTTCATTCAAGAGAGCGTTATTTAGTTAGTTGTGCTAGTGTCCAGTACATCGAGGACTGAAGCTTTAGATCCTCAGGGTTCCCCTCATCTGGTGGATTGTTTTACCATCTCCAGTTGATTGCTCCGCTCATTTGACAGATTCAGTTATCAGACTTGGGCCTGCTTGTACACACACAGCTGGATTGGTTTCCCCCTGAGACATCCAAAACTCCAGGGGAATCCTCATTTTAAAAACCTCTGTTGCTTTCCCCTCTCCATGATGGCTTGCTCTGATTTGCTTAAGTTTGCTTGGTGTTAGTGAAATACTCTGTGGAGTGTGAGCGTGCTCCATGCACAAAGCAAAATTTGCAAATTCGAAACATGTGCATTAATGGGACACCCTGCCTGCCCCCCAACACTGTTATATTACTTGATGCAATGCATGCATTCACACTAGGCAGGTAGAGTATTTTTCACATTAAAATTCAGCACTTATAAAGTGCCTACACTTACATTGCTTTTGGCGAGGGGTGAGCCAAAAAAGCAGGAGCTGTGATTCTCTCCCAAAGCTAATTGTGTCTGTATATTAAGTTTGTCCATCTGTGCTTTGCAGGGATATCGGCATCACCTGATGGTCCTCCTTCGCATTTCCAGAAGTGAAAGAGTTAACAGTGCTGCTGCTTAATATGTTGCTGTTACAGAGACTTTTTAGTTTCCAGGACATTTAATGAAATCAGGTGGATGTCATTAGCTGATTTTCACAGATGGGGAGACTGAGGCACAGAGGGGCAGGGTGACTTCATCCGCCTCTCTTTCCCCAAGTTCCCTCCCCTTCCAAGAATTGTTTTTGTTACCAAACAGCTGAAGAGCTGCTGAAGCCTAATTCCATCAGTCTTTTTTTTTTTTTAGTTTTGGTGTGGGATAGGGAAAAAAATAAAAAACATTAGTAGAAGGCAAAGTTTGGAGCAAGGGAGAGATACTTACCCGAACAGCAAATCCTGTTGTCTTTTCTAACGGCCGTATTCTGCCTGAGGCTGCGTGTGCAGCGCAGCCTCTGCAGGTGTTCGCAGGGCTCCTACCCGAGTGACCAAGGCAGAGGCAAAGTCAACTGCTGCTCCCAACTCCTGCCTATCTGGGCTCTCCCCTGGCCACTTCACTGCCTTCATTTTAGCCCCTTGACCATGCTCTTGTGGTCAAGCCCTCACATTATTTGTAGTGGTATTTCTCTCTCTAGCTGCTGGTGTATTTTATTTCGCCCTTTGGAAACAGCTCTTTCCATCCACTGAGTTCCTTTATTAATTGCAGGGCGTGTTAAATTGCTGCAGTCATCCATTGCAGTGCTTATATGTTTCAGTTGCATCAAGAATATTTCCTGGTATATAGAAATATTCACGGTATAATCCAGACTAAAAATTTTAATCCCCACAAGGATTTTTACAACCATTGAAACTCCCCAGGACTTAATTACAAGAGTTGGGGAACAAACTTGGGAAAATTGATGAACTGTTTATTGTCAACCCTTTATGCCTTTTGAGAAACAAACTCCACAAATCAGGGTGATTATTGTTATTTGTTAGTTTATTGTGGTAGCTTCTGGACATTGCAGCTTGGTTCAGGGCACCATTGTGTTAGTTGCTCTGTACCCACGGAGCTAGAGCAGGGCTCTGCTTGGAAGCGTTTTGGGACTGAGCAGACCAGACAGGCAGAGGGTGGGAAGGGGAAAGTCGAGCTCCAGGAGGGGAGGTATTGTAGCCTGGGTGGCTTGTGGCCTGGGGTGTGCACCCCAGCACCCTTCCCAGATCAGAGCCCTGTGTGCAAGAGCACCCTCCTGACATGAGAAAATGTTCTGGTTCCATATGTTATATCACATATGTTAATAATTCTGTATTTACTTATCCCTTATGATGTTTTAGTCTCAGTCTTTGCCTCCTCTTGCTCCTGATTGCTGTCATAGCAGAGGGATATGGTCCTCTTGGGGCAAAGCCCTGTGTCGGTGGGGTGAGGAGAGGGCACGGCAGGAGGAAGCGATAAATGCAGGCTTGGGGTAGGCGTGAGTTCTTTTTCTTGTGTGTTTAGTGGGGGTGAGCCAAGATGTTTCAGTTTTTCCCTTAGCTTTGTGTTCAAAGCACAGACAAGGGGCCAGGAACAGTTTGGGTGAGCATCAGGAGGGGGATGGGTGGTCCTGCAGGAGCCTCTGCAGGGACCCAGAGGGTAGGAATGCTGCTGGTGCTGCCATGCGGCACCTGGACATCCCGGCAAGCCTGCCACCCCGGCCCTCAAGCAGGTCCAGTGATAACCCACACCCCCATTTCCTAAAAGAGGGGCTTTGGCACTGCATAAGCTGTCTTGCAGGTGTAGTGTGGGCTGCTTCTGGGGATCCACATGGTCTCTTGGGTAAGTAAAAGTCTCCACAGCCTGCCCTCAATGTCTGAGCCTCCAAAATGCCATGCACAAATATGCGGACAGCCTAAAATGTGGATTTTAACATAGTAAGAAGAGTTGCATGCTCAAAACAGGATATTTAGATACATTAGGATATTTATTAACCACACGGGGTGTTCCAAGCTCAGTTTATTTATCTTTGTAAAGTGCTTCCAGATCTTTGCGTGGAATGCACTAGAGAAATGAAAGGCATATTATTATTATTGTTATTATTGTTGTTGTTATTATTATTATTATTATTATTACAGCACCTAACTACTGACAGGCAACCACAGCTGCACGCTCAATTCAAGCCACTTAAATTTAGGGCTGATTTTTACAATATTGACTCTTAATACTTTTTCCCATTGACTCCATATGCTGAAATGTGCGTTCACCTGCCCTGCTGAAGTATCATTATTCTCCAGAAACATGTAAATGAGATTCTTTTAAAGAAAGGAAGAAAATGTGGCATAAATATTAAGTATTCACATGTATGTGGTAGAATTTAACTGCCGTTTAAGAAGGGCTTCAAAGCAACCAACGGCATGAGCTGGTAGTTGCTTCTCTGAAATTAAAATAGAAAATGCATTGATGAAAATAAAGCCAAGGAATCTCATAGACAAAGGATAACATTTACAGTGTTCAAAGGTCTGACACAAGCTACAAACAGCCCAGGAAATGGAGAGCTGAGTTTCACAGTCAAGCATTTTAATCAGTACGGTTGTGCACAGCCGCTGCTCTGTGTGTGTTATGTAATATAACACTTCACCCGCCCACACACACCTAGAGACAACAGGCATCTTCGAAAGGTCTTGGCATTATTCAGGGGAAAGACTCCCAGCAATACCCTTGCATGGTGTTTAACCTTATCTTTACTTACATTTAGGCATTTCTTTTTTGTTTTTCTCTCCTTCCCTTATCCCTCCTTCCTGTGCCCTCCCCCGTCCATCCCTCCCCCCCCCCCCCGTCTTTTCTTTCCTGTGGTACATCAATAGCGGGTATTTTTGTATCTCCAAAAATGGAGCAGATATGGGATGAAAAATCCCATTAGCTCCATGATGTGTTTTCACGGCAGCTCTGAAGGTTCTGGTCATGGCCGTTTTGTGCATTTTGTAGCATTGTCTTCATGATGTTATTATTACAAATTATTTTTTTTTTAGAATTGAAATGTTCCATTCTGAAGACACCAGATAATTATTAAATGGTACCTAGACTATGCTTTCTTTAGATTTTAAAATAGGAAATAATTACCAGAGGTTTTAAAGATCTGCAGAAAAGCCAAACAGGCCTGTGAAACCCCAGGATTTATTAACAAAGAAGGTGAGTCGGTTTTCCAATGCCCTAAGAGTTTGAAGACATCCTTATTCTGGCTTTTGAGTAACAGAAAGAGCTCAGCTACATTCCATTCTTGTATAAGGTAGCTCTGAAGTTAACTGTTTTTCTGAAAAAGACAAAAAAAAGGGATGTTGCCGGCTGCTAATTAGATGTATTTTAACTGCAAAGTCATTTTAGCAGCTAATATTGTTATTATGTGCTTCAGTGTGAATCCTTAGTGAAGCTATTAAATTGTGAGAGCCTGAACTTATCAGACATTTTGTAATGTGGCTGGATTTTTGTATCCTTGTTCAGAAACCTGTGGGGAGTGGAGGACCTTTCTGGTTCAGACACGGGAAACACATTTCTTACCCATTACCAGGGTGGGCAGCTGAGACCTTGCACCCTCCTTTCGCACTTTTTTTTTCCGTTTCCTTTTTTCCCCTGTCAGTAATATTTCTTTTTTCTGTTGCACTCCCTCACTCCTCTCCCAGACAGTGGTCAAGCCCCGTTGTGCACCCTCTAGCCAAGGCAAGGGATTTAACGGCAGGGACCGGTCTCGGTTATTTTGGAATACTTTTGACTCCTGCCTGTTGTATACAACAAGTTGTTGGTTCTCAGTAGCTGGAAGGCTCTGAGCATCAGGCAGGCTCCTGCTTTTGAAAAGCAATAGCCCACGGCAGACGGTGGACTTAGCCATCATTTTCCTATCGGTTTCTCACCCAGGATTCTTACTTTGTAATTGCTGGATTTGGTTTCTCAGGGTTTGGATTTTTCCCCCATCTTACAGCATTGGTTGCTTTTATTCTCCTTTGCGCACTAAAACAAAGTGACTGATACAATATCCAAACTGATGAAAAAGAAGAGGATTTTTTCCCCCTTTATTTGCTCAGGTTTGAATTGGGTTATCTGCCTATCTTGTTTATGAAATTTTGTGCTGTCTTTTCTGCACAGACTGTGACTCCCAAATCTTCCACAGCTCCATTTCCATATTCCTGCGTGCTTGTTCTTTGTTAATCACTTGGCAAGCGCTTATTTGAATATTAAAAATTTCTTTAATCATCAAAGGCAGGAGCACAGCTTCATGAATATTCATATTTTTTTCCTCCTCAGACTGGATTCTAGTTCATTACCCTGCAGTAAAGCCAAACAGTCATCAATCGCGCTCATTACAGCCGCTGGCGTTTTGATTGGCTGCCTGCTGCTGGTAGCCCGCGTCCCCCATCCTCCCGCTCTCCTCCATGAGCTGTCGTGTACCTGCCAACAACAACAAAAAAAAATATATCAACAATGCAAGAATAAATTTCTCCGGTTGAAAAACAACTTTGCAAACTTGTCAAACACTCCTCGTCACTTTTTTTTTTTTTTTGGTTTTACACCAAAAAAAAAATTAGAAGGGAGAAACTTGAGCTTTAGAGATGAATATTTGTCAAGAGAGTTGACGTAAGTTTCATTTGCATAATGACTTTGTACTTCTGCATTAATAAAATTTGCATATGAAGCCATGTTAATTACTCCTGATCATGCTTTTTGCATTCATGCATAGTAATTTTCTCCGACTTGTGAGAATTAATGTCTTGGCATGGGGGGAGGAAGGGGGGAGTTGGGGTACTGTCAAATTTCTGTGCCAATGCCCCTCACTCACACTCTTTCTCCTTCTTGCTTACCACGTCGCAGTTCTTGATCTATGACTCATTTATGCATTATCATTCAAAATTCTTGGGAGAAAGAAATGTATCAATTCAAAGGGAATCCTTGTCTGCCAAAAAAAAAATAATCCCTGAGCAAAATATAACAAGAAATCCCTTTCCTGCCCTCCTTCTTCTTTCCCCAGTGCAGCCTTTCTGTTTCCAGCTCAAGCAAAGTTTTAGTCTTAGCATCCTAACTCCGTGTGGGGGAACTGCTCAAAAGCCGCTGTGTGTGTGCTGGGGGGAGAGGTAAAGGCTGGTGTGCAGGTGTGTCTGGCTGAGCACTGGGCTCCGTGCCTGCGTGTGTGTAATAGCATGTCTGCCTATACCCCTGAGTCCTTCTGCATTTCCTGGGGGATGCTGCATGTCCCCAGCACTTGCAGGGCATGCATGCATTGCTCTGCTACTTGCTGTTGGAAATGTCTGGACAACTGTGTTTCTGTACACTCTGTATGTGTATGTGCACGTACATGTGTATATGTGCAAGGGCACTTCATCATGTTTGGTGCCTGTGCAAAAAGACACGGTGGAAAGAGTATCAGGTGGGAAGAGTCCATATGAGAGGGTGTAATGCAGATGAGACAACTAGTTTTAGGAAAAGCTTGGAAAAAAATCTGTTGGAAAGACTAGCGAATAGATCTGTCTTTCACTTTTGGATGTGTCTGTTCAAAGCTGCTGCAATGGTATATGTAAAATCCATCTCAGAACATCTGCAGTACTCTCTCTGAACATGACGGGCACAGGGCAGGACGAGGCTGCAGCCTGCACTCTGAATTTCTAGTCATACACTGTTTGAACAGATGTTTTTCTTTTTATTGAAAGAGAATTTTTAAATAATGGAGCTAAGCTTTAGTGTCTAACCAGCTATTGATTGATTTTCCATCACCAGACAGGCACAGAGACACACAGAGAAAAACTTGGTTCATGCCCTGTTAAGTGGCTTTTGTGTCTGCCTGTACACCTGCCTGTCTGCTTGTGAACAGATACACACCCAAGCACCCACCCAGGCGAGCACACAACACCCCTGGGGATGCACCAGCTATGCAGCGATGTGTGGTTGCATTTACACCCCACACGAGATGTAAAGGAAGATTTATTAAATGAAGATCTGGTCTCCTGGTCTGAACCACGCTGAGGTGGGACATTGTGAATGTTGCTTGCAGCTCCATCTTTGTGCATTGCTCAGGGACTTTTCTGCAGATGTGCCAGAGGAGTGTGGTGTTTTACATATACCGTATCATATGGCCAGTCATGCCTAGGCTCAGGGAGAGGGACAACAAAAGGATGTAATTTATGCCTTGATTGTGGCTTTTGTCATGTTCATCTAGGCTCTTATGCTCATTTCCATTTTCTGGGGTCATGTCCAATTTACCTTATTTTCTTCTTTGCAATTTCAAAACCAGCAGAGAGCAAAAATTTTACTCTTAGCAGAGCCTGGGAGTCAACATAGCCTACTGCAATGTACAGGCACTGACTATATGCCGAGCCTGTTAAAGGACAAAATCCTCCTTCACCATCAGCAATACACATCTTTTATTTACAGGGTGACAGTCCCTGTGCATGTTTCACACTCATGCAATGTGCAAAATTCCTCTTCACATCTGTGCAGAACAAATGTGGAAAATACAATTGAGATCTGCAGTGCAGGTGAGTGATTTCCCAGTGCTGACCCAAGAGGAAAATCCAACCTCACACATTGTGTCAGCGATGTCTGAGCCACACAGAGCTGCACATGTGTGCCTGCTCACCCCACTTGTATAGGATTTTTGCCTCTAAGGTTGCAGCACAGTTCTTGTGGTCTGCTTTCCTTTAGTGCTTAGTCAGGAGCTTGCAGGAGTGGGATTTTTTTTGAAACATGCAGCATGATGTGATTGATCAGCTGTAGGATTTCAGAGACTGGCCCCAATCCCTCACCTGGTGCTGTATGGGTTGAGTAGAAAACTCTCAGCACCACCTTAAGATATCGTCTGTCTGTCTACCTATATGTGCTTTTCTTTTGTCTGTCTGTTCATTTTGTGTTTGTCCACCACCTGTAGCAGTTGTTGAAGAATAGTAGAGCCCCCATCTTCATTTTCAGCCTTAAATAGAGCCTTCATGGAGGAAAAAAATCCCACAGAAGAGGAGCTGGAGATGTAAAACATTCCCAGTAAATGCAAAGTGAGTGTTTCTGAGCACTCTTATTCTTTCTATAGCTATGAACAGGCGTCACATACGTAATGGTGGACCACTCCTTTTTATCATGCCTTTACCTGATGCCAGTGGATATGATTTCCCTTTCCATGATTTGTCACTTGATGTGATTCTGTAGGACTGTCCTGATATTTGTGACAAAGGAACAAACACTAAAGTGGTAGCAAAGAGGAGGAGGAATGCCTTGTTTTTGTGTTGCTTCTAAGGGCAGGCTTGGCCTCCTAGCCTGGCAGCCCCATGGTCTTTGACTCTTAGCACTGGACTCAAGAGTGGTGGTGGGACCCCCTCTCTTTGTCCATCCTTCTTCTCCCTTACCAACCCTTTCTTTTCTGACACTAGGCTAGCATTTTTTAGATTACCGCATATAGGCATCAAAGGACAAAGACCTTTGACATGTTCCCTTCTGTCCATTCACTGGCAACTGGTTCATATAGACCTTCTCATAAGTTTTTTAGGCACCTTGTTAAAATGGATTGTTGGCTTGCCTTCAGTGCCTCTCTTGGAAGGTTCTTTCAGAATCTCTTTGCCCACATCATTAGAAACCTCCTGTTTGAAACCTTATTTTCCTTTCCCCACTGGAGGAGAGGTATTGGATAAGAAAAGGGTTTGCCTCCCTGTACCCTCTTCAGGAGCTCTTAGCATTGTCCCAGATGTCTCAGGGCTGTGCAAATTGTAGCAAATTCATTGCCAATGGAAAGGTGGGACACACCAGGACTAGAGGAGATGCTGTTGCTGTCAGAGTAGTGTTGCATTCAAGGACCTGTGCACCTCCACATTAACACCCAATACATTTGTGGTTGAGAGTACACCTGGTGGGCTTCATATAGTTCCTATGTGTGATGAGCTGCTTTAAAACCTGTAGTATGCCACCAGGATGTGCAGAGGGCTGTGTGACTGCAGTCCCTGTGCCTGTAGTCATGGTGGGGCCAGAGGCATGTCTATGTGTAACCCGAGATGTTGCTACTCCGTGGCCCTACTCTAAATCCTGATTTCAAGCTCACAACATTCCCTTCAAGGACAAGTGCCCTGGCAGCTCAACATAGCCTATGCTAGCCTAGTTGTTTTCATAATATCAGGAATATAAGATACAATTGAGAAGTCATTGGGTGGCATCTTTGTTACTTTTTGTTCCATGAAAAAAACCCAAATGTGTTACTTATATATGTTACAGTGGCTGTAGAGTTGTTCAGTACACATAGAAGTCTATGTCTAACATCAGTTTACAGATGCCTGGTGCACAGTCCTGCCCAAAATGCTATGTAGGTACAATCTGGATAGTAGTTATCATTACCTGCTTCTGTAGTACTCCAGGGAGCTCAAAGAGTTACAAAAGCCAAGCAACTGAGCCCCCAAAATAAAAAATCCTTCCTCATCCCATAAGCCACAGAGATGGCTTCTATTTAAAACCAGTCCTCACGAAAGAGCACAAATTTTATCCTTGATGCTTGAAGCTCAAGTATTTACACAGGGAATTTAGACTCTTCACTTGTGGTTTTGGCAAAAGCTTCACACAAATGTTTTGCACTGGTGGTCTCTTAGCCATTTAAGATAAACGACAAAATCAAATACAGTCCTTGCAGACTGGAGCGCTGGATGCTGTGCCAAGGATGAAGTATCCCCGTTTGCCTCACATGTGTAGCTGTCAGATCAACATTCAGGCCTAGTTTCTGTACTGGGACTCTCGAGGTGGAGAGTCTTCCTTCCTTAGAAAATGTTGCTTCTCTGAGGTTGGAGGGAGCATGGATAAATATTCCTCCTTGCTGCCACAGTGTTTGCATGTATCTGCAAGGTGCACATGCATGCACAGGCCAATTTGCCATCATTAAAAAAAAAAAAAAAGCATTTGCCAGAAGTTACCCCACAATTAGCACACATATTTCCTGATCTAAATACAGGGGGAAACTGTGGTTTCTGATCTACCACTGTGCGGTAACTGTTGGCAAATGCCAGCTTTTTAATAGCGACCACTCCACCACAGATCTTCATTTAGAAACTGCCCTTCATTAGTAGCTGCCCTATATTTAATAATTAAGTACAAGGCATTGTTTTAAATGGGGGGGTGTGGGATCCTTGCTGGATGTAAAGCAGTTCCATTTGCTCAACTTCCCTTTAAACTCTGCTAATTTGCACCAGCCAAAAATGTGGATCCTACCTGATTCTGTGTGTGTGTGTGTGTTTGTGCATATCTGTATTTGTGCAGTGTATATTGATATTTAAGACTTGTATTTTAATTTTGCAAAGCCGTGGAGCTCAGTTTGGACTAGTGCCAGGAGAAACGAGTGTTTCCAGCGGAGCAGGAGAGAACTCTTAAATACAGCTTTTAAATGGCAGGTGATTCCTAGAGGGGTTAAAACTAAATAATACAGTTGGAGGTTACAATATCATCTTTTAGCTACCAGGAAAAAGGTTTCTCCCTTCTTCGCAGGCTAGATAGGGAAGCTGCCTGCATAATCGGGGCATGCAAAATGCACAACTGGCTGTAGCTCAAGCGGGAAGGCGGCACAGCAGCCGCCAATGCTTCCTTCTGGGAGCTTGGCTCCTGGCACCTCGTTGAAGCCATTTGAGCTCTAAGTCACCGCACTTTGTCCAGGCTGGTGTGTGGAGCCCGTTTCAGCGGCGGCTCGGCAGAAAGCCTGCCCGGTTTTGTGTTGGCTCAATGCACTAACAAACACAGCCGTAAAACAATAATCCCCCTTTTCATTTGGTCCCCAAGCAAGTGCTGGTGGTGACATCCACTGCCTCTGGCTCTGCTCCAGGCCAGGGCCAGCCATCCCACCCTGCTTCTCCCCTCTCTGTGCCCCTGCGGGCCCTCAGCCCGGGTTTGCGGGTCCCCCAGGTCTCTTCTTGCTCTTCTCCCTGGCATGAGCCATCAGCCTCAGCCAGACCCAAAGAGGGGTTCAGACCAAGTGTGTCACGCATTAGGCAGCCAGCCCCCGCCTCTCCTATTTCCCCTGATGATGCCTCCTCTGTCCCTTCAAACTTAGATCCGACTGACAGTTTTTTCTATTGTTTTTTCTCCAGGGCCGTCCAGGCCTGCAAACCTGCCGGGGGCTCCCCTAGCTGCCTCCTCCCACCCTCACACATCCGTGATCACGTCACCTCTCCGCGCACTGGCCTCCCTCCCGCCCTGCCTTAGCCTGCCCTGCTGTGGTGCACGTGCAGTCTCAGTTGGCGGGACTCAGACTGAGATTCAGACTGAGACGTCAGGCACATTTGGATGTCATTGTCAGTTGTCAGGTAATAGAAACATTCTTTTTTTGTTGCTATCTGAAGGTCAGTAGTGCTGCCAAGTGATGTCTTTGCTGTGGGAGAGCTGCCTTCACTGGGTCGCGTGGGGAAGGCAGAGACAATGCCCTAAACCACCTCCTCCCCTTCCTCTTCCTCCTTCCCCCTCCACCCTGGTGGAGGATGGGGACTGGGAAAGGGCATGTGAATCCCTCCATTTCCCCAACCCTCCCCTCCTGCCTGCCCACCTCTGGCTGTCACCAGTGGCCACTGCCAGGCTGTTTGTGCCACATTGTGAACAAATGTCTGAGACTTCTCACAGAATGTGATACCCTGGTATCAAGATTTCATCTCTCTGGGCTGTTTATTTTAAGCTTAATTGGATAACATTGAACATCTGAGGTCTTCCCCCCTCCTTTTTTTTTTTTCCTCCCCCCTCCCCCCATATTAAAGGCTCTCCGCCACATCCATGTGCACACAGGATGTATGTGCTCCATGCCATTTTCTCCCTGCTTTGAGAAAATGCTCCTTGGTAACTTGCCATGCATCCCTTGACTCTCCACTGTTCAGCTTTTCTTTTCCTTTATTCCTTTCGGATGCCTGACTTTTGTCACCGCAAGGAGGGGAAAGTGATGTGGAAATGAGGGTGCACTGAGCTTGCCATAGAGGACATGGACATATTGTCGCCAGACTCCATCATTTCAGACCCAGTGGTCTCTTTGAAATCAGTGGGTGTTTCTGAGTATGGCTCAGTTGCAAGATTGGGTCTATGGTGAACTGCAGGCTGGAAAGGTGAAAATGGGGAGGGCTTAAAAGAAAATACAGCTGTGACAAAATCCGCAAGCATTTATGGAGTCTCACTGTGGTGGGCCAAATCCTGGAGCTCTCACTCATGCTAACGTATGTGGAGTTTTAATAGGGAGTTCACAGAATGATGCTGGATAAGTAATGCATGAGGGCCGGAGGTTTTAGAGAGAGAAAGCAATGAGTGTTGGGAGTAAAGCCTCTGAGAAATGGCTCCTCGTGTCCCCCAGAAGCTGGTAAAACTGCCGTGTTCACCTTTTTCCTTCCACAAGCAGTGGTACCGTCTAACAGCATGCTATACCTCACGAGAAGGTCCCTGTGCATCTCTCATTGTAATAAAGCAGAAGAAAAAATATTGCAAGAAATTTAAATTTCCATCTTGGAAAGACAAAATATTCTTGGGAGGAGGCTGAGAGCACTCTGCAGGGTCCTGTTTCAACCCTGGGCGAAGCTCAGGGTACATGAGGAAGGTTCCTGTGCTGCCTGGGAGACGGTCAACCTGCACCCAGCTGCTTGTGCATGGGCACAGGCACTGGGCTTGCAGCAATGCACTGCATGGTGTGGCGCATTTGGTCAGATTTCCTATCTGAGCTGCTGTACACAGTGTGGAGGGGATGCTGGTTTAATCTGGCTCTGCTTCATCAACCTCAGCAGATTGACCAACTGGCCTGAGACATGTACAGAGATGGGCTCTTCTGAACAGTGAGCGCTGGATCAGAAAGTCAGATAATTCTCCTGCCTCCACCGTTCCCTTCTCCCCATAACCGGTAAACCAGACTGGAACTGATCCCATATTTTGCTGTTCTCTGTCTTTGCTGGTGCAATATGCGCGCAGGTGCTTTCGGTAGGCAAGTAGTTCTAACAGTGAACTAGATGCCCGGCTTCCCTGTTGCTTCTGATGCCAGCAGCTAGTGGGGAGGGAAGCAAGTACAGCTAAAAATAGAAAAGGAAGGAAGGAATAACTTATTAAAGAACGTGGGAAGGCGAGGCTTTTATACTTTGCGTACTTTGAGTTCTCACTTTGGAGTTGTGTGCTGTGAGTTTTCAGAATTGCCTGTTGGTTGGGAGAGCGATGCCAGCTCTGTGGAGAGAGAGACCTGTTATCATGGCTTCCTGTAATTACTGCTGCAGTCTGCGGCACTTAGAGAATAGGTTATATCAAAGTGCATGCTACATGTTTATGACAGTAGTTGGTCAAGTTCTGCTTGAAAGAAACAATTTCTTCCCTTGAAAAAGGAGATTATGTCTACTTAACCCTTTCTTAACTCCAGCAGTATGCACTGTATATGAGCCTGGGCATGATTTAAACCCTGAGGCAAGGGTTACGGGATCTTTCTAGCCCCTGAAATGTTTTGTGGAAATGAAAGAAAAGTAAGTTCTTTGTGTTGACTAATAATCTAGTGAAGATCCCTGCATTGTGCCCTCTTTTTTAATATAGACATTCACAACAGTCACTTGCTACAGCTTTAGAGATCTGCTTGTCTCTCTGACTTGATTAGCCTTTTATTCTGTCAGCCCTGTTCTTGCTTCTGAAGAATTGTTTCCTTCTTTGAACAAAAGCCATCAACAGTTCCCACCTCTCCTCCTCCTTCATTATTTCTTACCTTTCCTGTTTTTCAGCACTCATTTAATTCAGGATGTGGAGTTTTTCCGCACAGTTCTCACACAGGCTGCGACTCTGAAGGCTTGAAGTTGCAGGTACTCCCAAATCTCTGCTGAGCACTCACAAATTGGACCCTCAAGAATTCCAGCAGTTTTGTGCTGGAGAATCAAAAGTTCTGGCTGCCGGTGGGATTTGGGGTACGAGCGTGTAAAAGCTGCATTTGGAAATCTCCGACTCGATAAGAGCAATCACCCGGAATGCTGAGTAGCATTCAGTCATGCACAGGGCAAGTCGTCCTGCTTCGTCCAGAGCTTTAGAAAACTGCTGCTGATAGTAGTTTCAACCACAGTAAATGATGCTGGGAAGTCCACCTGGGTATCCAGTGTATCACTCAGCCGGTACTGGTCGTGGTCCCCTCTGTCTTTGTTCAGTTCTTTGTGTTCAGGGAATGGCAGGATGAGGAATTTGCAAGCAAAGGTCTGTGTTTTTCCAGATGATGTAGAAAAATATCTACCACTGGAACAATCTCTCAGTCTATTTATTTATTTATTTGTTGCCTCAGAGACTTCTGTCTGTTGAATTGGGTACTCCCGTTTAAATGTTTTTAGTGCCTATTTAATTAGGAGTTGGAATAGAGTCATGAAATTCACAGGGTTGTGTAGCTTAGATCTAAAATATAAATGGGCAGAGCATTCATTTTGCTTTACCCCTTGCCAGATCAGGGTGCTTTTTTGAGCCTGCTTTTTATTTCATTTCAATGAATTGCAACTGCTCAGAGTAACTGTAAAACACACACAGGTTTTTTTGCATAACAGAGACATGCAAATGATTGTTGAGAGACGTAATTATCTAAAGAAAAGTATATGCCCGTATGCATGCATACATACCCTGCAATGCTTTTTGTGGGGCTATTTTTTCACAATACATCTTCATAAGGCTCTTTTTATGATGCTGATTTATTAATATTGTACATTAAGGCTTAAATTGTCAAAGCTGCCTAAGAGATTTGGATGCCCATTTCCCATTAAAGTTAACGAGAAATGAGCTTTGAAAATCTCAGCGCAGAAGTGCACGACACTTTACAGCGTGTTCTGCAAAGAAAGAAGTCCCTGCCCTGAAGATCCTACAGTGCAAAAGCCCCAGAAATGGAATTATAATCGGCATAAGACAGAGGAGATTGTAATGGCACAGATAATAATTTATCCTCTACGCCTGCATTCAGATATATACCTGATCCAAAATCTTTGGACCTGGGCCCACAAGTGAGGGTTTTATATACCTCTGTAAAGATAATTAAATCTGTCCAATACACATATATTCAGCTAACCAGTGAAACTGCTTCCTTCCCACATGTAGGCTGATGGAAGGAGGTGGAAAGCAATTACAATACTTAGTTGCATATATAAAAACAGCAAGTGGGCATGGACAACCGTGATTAATGGATAGGGCTGTGAAGTTTAAGGTCTAAAATAGAGGAAGGCATGGGGCCACAGCTCAGAGGAGTGGAACAAGCTCCTGTTAATTCAAGGACTCAGCTGTATTAGTCATTAGGACATTCTGAAAATCACACAGTCGTCTTGTAAAGTTAATATCAATTTACTTGGCTACTGAAATTCTACTCACTGCATCGCTTAACTAGTCTGGTGTTTTCTTGGCAAAGCTTGAGGTGACAGTAAAGATAAAAGAAATACCTGTAAGTAAATAATAGGTTTTAAAAGAATACTTTCCCCTCCTTCAATTATATCATCGTATTCATTTTGTGTTGGTTTTATAACTGGAGTCAGCCAATAAGAAGAGCTAGATTAGACCACCCTGCTGTAAAAAGCTTGATGCAATTAATACGGTCTGTCTAGAAAGCAGTATTATTTCAAAAATTTTTATGTTAATGATATGGTATGCGCTCGGCACATTTCTTACTAGAACAAGAAGCAAGCTTTTGTTCACTCCAGACTGGGTTTTATTAACACAGGAGGATCAATGGAAAACAAAACAGTAATCAGAGTGGAGAATGCAAACTCATCCAGCAAAAACCTCCTAACTCATCAAGTCCCAGGACGGTGGCTGATACTTTACTCTTCATTTTTTTTTGAGTGGAATCTCAAAAAAAAAAAAAAAATCTGTTAAACCTTGATTTCTGGTCAGCACTGGGTTTTTCTTTGAGAGGAGAAAGAAGAATTGGGTATATGCGTCTGAGGGAAAACAAAGATCTATAGTTTCCCTGAGACCCTTTGTAAATGTATCTTTTCATTTTGCTGCATACAGCAGACGTTTGCATAAAGTACTGGCTAGCATTCAGGAGAGATGTCCCTATTAGTCATGGTTACATGTATTTATTTATTTTAGTGAAATATTTAATGTGTGCTGTAGTAGAATTGACTTTGTGGACAGTACTTACAGAGTACAGGGTTGTGGGAGACATGTATATACTAAAACCGGTAATGCATCAGTCTGAGTGTATGCATCCATCTTTTCATCTATCTATCAATCTATGTGCTCATCCATCTATCCAAGTATTAAAATCATATGTGACCTGTCTGTCTATGCAGCTCTCTGTCTCACCAGATATTAAAATCAGATCCAAATTCAAAATAGATCGATCCAATAATGAACTGATTTTTTGACTGAATGGCATGTTTGTCAAGAGGCAGTGGAGAGACCTTAAGACGGCAAAGAGGAGGCTAAAATTAGGGTGCTCTATGGGGCAGCAGTGTTGGCAATTTGAGCATGGCTGAGGCTTTGTTCTAGACAGACGCCCGATCACTACAACTTTGTAAGTCCTAATTATGTCAAGTTAAGAACCAGCAGGAGCAATAGTGAT
Organism: Porphyrio hochstetteri; assembly: GCA_020800305.1. Taxonomy (NCBI): domain Eukaryota; kingdom Metazoa; phylum Chordata; class Aves; order Gruiformes; family Rallidae; genus Porphyrio; species Porphyrio hochstetteri. The sequence goes on along the minus strand of CM036908.1, from coordinate 57,463,958 downwards.
ATTTAAAGGTGCTTTAAAGTGGATGCCTGCCATTTCCAGACATCCCAGGAAAAAAGAAAAGCCCTTAATTGCAATATTAACGGGTAGAACTGAATCTGGTAGTCTCGGGACAAAAGGGTTCAAGGCAACATTGCCTGCAGTAAAGACAATGGCTCCAACGTTGAGAGAGTTAACTCGATCGCATACCACTATGCTGAGCCCGAGAGTCTGAACTCTTCAAACGCTCCAAATGGAGAGCTAAATCAAAGAATCCTGTTTCAAATCCATCCAAGATGTTGCTATTTTTCTCCTCTGACAGGAGAAGCATTTGGAAGTGCAGTTTCTTTCTTTTTTTATAGCTGTCTTAAAAAGGAGTTTGGATGTTTAGCACAGCTGGTGCTCATTACATTATGCACTATCAATAAAATAGCATGTGTAATTAATTTTTAATGCAGTGCTGTATGCAGCGCTTTAAAGCAGTTACTGTATGGGGAGAGCCGACACCGGTCACTGACATCAGAAATATTGAAATAGAGGGCTAGATTTTGCATTTTTAAAGGGTGTATGTGCGAGTGGGGGAAGGGTAATTCCCAGCCAGCAATTCGCTGGCCACAATCAAATTTAAAAATATAGGAACAAGATGGATGAAGGTGATTTTATAATTTGCTTATTGCAATGAACAAATTTATTTCCTTTTCGAGTTTGCTGAGTGATGGCTGGGTTAGGAGTAGGTGACTTCAGAGTATAGGTAAGCGCCAGGGAACCGCGCAGCAACTGATCCATCTTTGTTAAAGCATGAACAGGCTTTGGTGGTATCAGGTGGGAGATGAGGCGAAAGGGGAGGTTATGGGAAAGCAAGGGAAGGACATTTCTGGTCTATCTCATTGAGCAGGTTTTTTCTACGGGGCTCTTTTGTGCCTTGTTGCTCCCATTAGTAATAAGCCCCCCCCTCCGCCTCCAACACACCCCCTTGTTTCAGTAAATATTTGGGAGTATCAGTAGTTTGAAAGGCAGAGAGTAGCTTGGTTACAAAGAGGCACCACTGATGGCAAGTTGCCTGCTGCTCTGACAGAAGACCCAAACAAATCACAGAGCCTTCCCTTTTCTTGGCGTTTGTGCAGTACTTTCCAGAAGACACCAGTGTAAATAAAGACTGCTTTAACGGGGCACAGTAGGCAAGGTTGGGGCATCGCTATAGCTTTCAGCAGCCATTACATCCAAAAACACCTCGGTTGTCTGGAGGACAGGCAGACCTATACTTGAAATTGTAGTATGGTGCATGTTCATATTCAGCAAAGGGACAGGAATGGCTTTCACATTTCCTGTCTGGGATGGTGTGCTGGATAGGACCAGCCTCTCCCTGCTGCCATCTCCTTCCCACCCTTTTCAGGGAGTTGAATGCCTCTTCGTGAACACTTCCTAAAAAGAGAAGAAATCAACTGCAGGAAGAGAAGGAAGGAAGCAATCACCTACAAAGCAACAAAATTAGGGGTAGCGTTTGTCAGGTGCCTTGCCTTTTGGTTGGGCAACGCACCAGCTTTCCAAGAGCTGATGTATTTTTTTTTTATAGACATGCATGAGGCATAAATGTTTGCAATTATTCTTTCTTTCTTCCAGTAAATTGCCATTCATTTGTAGATAACATATGCTAAACAGTTCACTTGTACAGCCTCACCTGGCATATTCAGGATGGAGTTTTCTCCTGCCCTTCACCAGTATATTTTTTGTCATCACTTTTCTTCTCGCTTTCTGTCAGATATGTGCGGATGTGTTTGTATGTCTGAGCCAGGAAGTGAATTGGGCTGTTCAGTTGGTGAGAACAGAGATAAAGCTCTTTTGCACAAATATGATGCTCGGCATCAGAGGAAGTAGGGCAAGACATGGTGTATGGTGTAGGTAGCTGTGATGAGAACCGCTTTTTAGTTCACGAGCCAGAGTGGAAAGGTGGAGGCAACAGTGAGGATTGAGAATTTTGATAGTGAAAGAGGGTGGGGTTTTAAAATTTTATTTCTATTTATTTGTTTCTTTTTTTAAAGATGAATCGGATCACATATTCCTGGGGTGGCTCAGGTTTAGGCCAGAGAACTGCATAAAAATTACCCTATGTCCCTCCAGAGCTGGCTAATTCAGAGGACCTAGGTCCTTTCTTCTTTTCTGTGTGCTTCATAAAAATAGATGAAAGGAAGAGTTCTGTGCTCAGATGGGATGCTTTATGTTCAGAAAGGAATTTGAGTCAAAGAAGCCATGCTGATGCACCTCACATGTGCCCCACTGGGCTCCTGTGTGCTGCTTGTTGGTCCTTCTTTCTGCTGAGCAGTAAACAGCTGAACAACTGTTAGCAACATACGTTTTTATGCCATTTGCTTTCTTTTTGACGTGATTTTTCCAAGCATTTTTGCAGTGCGTACAGAAATTTGGTAGGCTAGAGCATGGTACACACCTCTGCTATCTTTATTTCCCTCTCGTTTTTGTCTTAATCAAACCAGCTCCATGGGTCCCTGTTCCAGCTAATGCAACCTGCCGTAGCACAAGCTGGGGAAGCCAGGTTCAAGGAGTCAGTAAAACATGCACTTGGATGGAGGCAGGCAAAAATCCCACATAGTGAGGGTTTACATTTTTTATGAATTCAGCTGTAAGAGTCAGAGGTCCTGGGACTTCTGGAATGAGGTTAATGCAGACACCAAGCAAGGCAGTGGAGAGATGCAGGCACTGGAATCATGCCATGAAACAGCGCTTTCTAAATTATTGTCTTTGCTATTAACATAAGGAATCTTTGGTTAAAAAGAGGCCAGTGTGCACAACAAACCCACAGCTTTTATGCTTGTTTAAATGTCACTTGGCTATGTGGAGTCAATTGTAAATGTATTATTTTCAGTCCATCCCCTGGCAAAGCAAGGAGAGCATCCTATCCTTCTTGCGTGCCAGACTGTCTTCCTACATGTCCTGTGTTGACCTAGATTACTTCATGTGAGGCCCAGATCTAAACCTGATCCTTACATCTCTTCCATGGCTGCGTGACAACTGTGGTGCTTCCAGGATGTGCTGTACCATGCCAGCAGTCCACTGAGGGATGGGTTAGGGACTGCCTAGGGATGCTTATCTGAGCATCTTTCTATGTGGTGTTTTCTGACTTCAGTGGCGTTGTACTGTTCTACTAGCTGTGAATGTGGTCTATGGAATTCAGGGATGTACAGAGATTTAAGTAAGAATCAGAGCTTTGTTGGGAAATATGTGCCATTTAAAAGTGTTTGTAGCATTCAGAGAGAAAAACAAGAATTGATGGAACACAGTAAGACCTCAACATGGCAGCAGAGCCTTTTGCTTGTGGGGGAACTATTTCTTCAGTTTGCATCTTTTAACAGAAATTTGGGTTATTTTCTCCTCTCTTTTGACTGAACAGGGGGGGTGTGAATTCATTTAATATGGCACAGGCAGGCTTATAATGCAAAATCTGTCCAAAAATTAGGTGTAAGTGTTTACGGATTGATTAATCCAAATCCTTTATAAAAATGTGTGAACTGTTGATTAAACTGGGAATAGGATCATTGTGGTTTTGCCTACGGTGAGGACAAGATTAGTGAGTAACTTTACCTTTCTGCAAAACCTTATAAAATAGAATGGAATAAAAAAAAGACACTCTCTTTTTTCTTTGTTCTCCTTAAACGGAATTATCTCCATTGTAAAGTTGAGGCAGAATCTTAAAAACTCCGTATCCTACTGAAACCAAACCCTTCACTACCATTATTGATAGATACATAAAATAGTTTACAAAGTCTCGTGAAAATTGTTCTAAACTCCCCTCCAATTTCCTTCGTACTTTCTCTGCACGTTTTCCATGAGGAGCAGTGTGGTGTGAAAGCTGCGGCGGTGCGAGTCCCTGCCTCCACCACCACTGTCAACGTTCATTAGTGCGGTTGAGCACACTCATAAATGTCTGAGCTCTTCCCATATTTAGAGCCCTCTAGCCAGCAAATCTTTCCTTCTGCTCTCCCTGTTTTGAGGAAAAACCTGATGGTCAGGGTTTGAGGTGGGCACCTGAGGTTTAATTTTAGTTCTGTGGCCTGGTATCACCCAGAGCTGTAAGGGAGAAATGAGGGTGTGTGGGAGACTGTACCATCACTGCTTTAAATAATATGCTCCTTGCCCTTTCCTGGTAAGTTTGCCAGGCCGTGTCTTGTGATTATAAGCTGGGATTCTTAAATTTGTTTTTTCCTTAATAGATAAAGATGAGCGAATGCTGTTTCTCACTTTCTCCTCGCTCTTTCTTCGCAGATGTCTTTACTCTAGGGCCAGCTGGGATTGCCCGGGTGGTTTTACCCAGGGGGTTACAGTGCCCTGGGGTTAGATTTGCCCCTCTCCATGGCAGCATGGGGCTCCACTGCATATAGCTCCCTCCCAGCAAGTCCCAGTGAGTTATCATCCTGCTTGTTGGCCTGTCTGATGGGAACAGACTGCTCTGGTCATGGCCACCCTGGCTATGGAGCTTCTCTCCATCTGCACCATTCCCTTCGCCTGCTTTACCTCAACTTTCATACTTTCTTTTTTTAAACACAGCATTTCAGCTTTGCTGTCAGGTAGGTCCTTCATTCATTGCTGTCTCAGCCAGTGGCCCTTGCAGTAATAATTACATTTTTTTTTTCCAAAAATCAAGTCCAAAGTGATCTTGGTGGTTTTTTTTTTTTAAAGTAGGTTTTTTTTTAATGGAAATGACTGCTGAAAGTAAACACAGCTTGCAACTTGCAGACTTATTGGGCCAGCATGAATTTCCTTAATAAGCTGGGGTATGTGACTGTGTGCGCGAGTGCGCGTGTGTTTTTTCCCCCCTTAAACCTTGGAATAAGAGTGCTGTCTCTTTAAATCCTAACTCAAACTTTACTGGCGATTTTACAGAGCCTGGTTTCATTTATAGTGGAGCCAGACTTGCTGTGTGAGAGCCGTCCGCATGCTGGAATTAGTCTTAAGCTCGCTTCTGTGGCGTTGCCAAATTCCATGTTTGTGTTTTATTTAGAATTCTTTTCACGGCCAGTCGAATCTGTTCAGGCACACATAGGCAGTGTTGCGCCCCATGGAGAAAATAAGCAAGTTTGCGTTTTCTTTGGCATAGGCCACAGCCACAAAAGACTGCGGTCTAAAAAAACATTTTTTAAAAGCTATTTTAACCCATAACAGATGTATAAAGTAGGCACACGCATGCCAGCTTCCTTAGTTTTAATTAAAAAATAATTACGGCTTTAATGGGATGCTAGTGACAAATTTGGATGAATGGTGGGTGACATTATCTCAAGGCTTGCTTCAACTTATAAATTAGTGCATTTCTCTTGGCCAGTGGTACAGATGAAATTAAACGAAGAAGCAGATTAATATTTCTTAAAGTTACATTGAACCAAATGAAAAATCAAATCACATCAAAACCCAAGGCCCCTTCCTCTCGCTCTTGCTCAGATTCCTGTTTGCATGAGATCACAGAACATGGAGGAATGGTTATTTTCCCTGGCTGGTAAATGATCTGGCCAATGATAAACTGGGCTTAGCTTTGCATGGTACCTGTCCCTTTCATAATTTCACATCGGTAGCCACATCGCCAAATTACTGTGATTAATGTCAGCAGGCGCTTCTATTTATAACCACATCTAACTAGCTAACACAGTGCCTCCGAGCCAGGAAATCTTAAATATAAAACCATCCCTACATGCCGCATGTAGCACTGGTTCTCCCTCCATACCTTGGCTAACTGGCTGCCTTTTGGGCTGTGATGCCAGCTGTGATTCTTCACATCTTTAGGCTATTTTCAGTTTGGGGCTTTTAAGGCTCACCAGAACTGGGCTAGATGCACAGGCTCACACAGGTAACAGTTTATATTTATGAAGAAATAAACAAAGGAGCAATAAACATGTAATGAACTAACCCCAGATGGTATCTCTGCTGTTATTACAGTCAGGTGTACATGGAGCTGAGGAAGGGAGAGGGAAGGTTCAGCATGGAAGGCTGTGCATATCAAGGGAGGAGGAGAGGTCTGACAGGTTCACTGGAAAAAGTATCTTCCTCCTTCCCACACGAGCCTCCATCCCCCCCATGGGCACCCTGAATAGGTGCTGAGAGAAGAGGCGATAAAGCAGGACATTTTTTTTCATGGTGTGCAGCAGAACCACATTTCCTCTAGACCTGCTCATCCCACCCTGGTGCTTTCCAGCAGCAAAGGCAGCCCAGCATGGGACAGGGCTTTCTGGATGGGAACAGATGATTGGCTTCACAATCTGTGGCACAGGCAGATGAGGGTCATTTTCCATGTGGATGACCCAACCCTGATTATCGTTCTGAGACATACTTTCATGAAACTTCTCATCTCTTTAACATTTAGCACCCCTTGTAAAAAAAAACAAACCAAACTGGTGCTGATGCATATAAGATGCATATAATAGACGGTGAGAGCTCTTCACTTAGGCATTGCCAGTTTTCTGTGACAAGCACATTACATTGTTTCCTCATTTAAAAAAACAACGATTTTCCCCCAGCTTTATGGAATTCTAGAGAAGGTGACTATCAGGTATTTTGTAGATAGTTGAGCACCTTCCCCTATACTGAATCCAGATTTGCCTTGTGACCCACAGATATTTTTTGCACGTGAATGTGGCAGTGTTCCCCACCCTGCTTGCTGAAAGCTGTCTGCTTGGGAAACCCAGCAAGAGGAAGCTGCTCTGCTTAGTTCAAGCTAGTCGGGAGAATCTGGGCTCCTCAGTGTGATCTGCTTGATCCCTGGGGAGGAGCAGTGTCTCTCTGTGTGCAGGATATCCTTTACCTGAAGCTGAACCAATCCAGACTCTCCAAAGATAGGGTTCTTAAGCTTTGTTTAACTGCAGAGAAAGAGAGAGATATTTTCCTTTGTCGACTGAATGAAGATTTCTGTGGTAACGTTTCCCTGAGCTTGAATTCCTCACGAGTGAAAATGAAGTTCCAGCATTAAAAACATGAGTCATACAGTGCAGATGAGAGTCATTTTTGCATTCCTGGAATTTTTGGAAGGGAAACATTACATTCACGTTAATCCTTTCAATTATACCTTATTGCTAAAATAATCCATGAGGCATTCTGCAGTAGAGCCCTCTGCTATTTGGTTACAGTTGAGGCTTTGAAAATAACACCTGAAAGCTTTTAGACCCCTGTGTGTCAGTATCTTAATTTTCTTTTTATGTCTGGTGTCTTTTTTATTTACTCCTTAGGTTGGTTTTTTTTTTATTTAATAAATAAGGCTAATTTGATTTGTTCTGATCTGTCTCAAGTATCTAATTGCTGCTGTAGAGAATGATTAATGTCCAGTTGAAAGGATTCCACATCTATAAATGAGAATTGAAAGCAGATGTTATTTTGATGAACGTGTGCTGCCCATTCCTTGTCTGCACTGGCTCAGAGAGCAGGCTGCTGAGATACTGCTATCTATCAAAGAGAGATGTTTGATGCCAAATACAGTTCAGAGTCACACACCTATCATGAGCTGAGTGAACAGTTAACAAATAATGTATCCCAGGTAGTTTTTTTCTCTGCTTGTGAAATATCTATACACAAGTCAGTGCTATCCTCAAATTGTCAGAAGTACTTGACAAACTCCAGTTCAGGAGATTGCACTGCAAATCGATTACGACCAGGACTTTGTGTCTCAGTTTTTACTTGGGGACTACTCTTGGTGTGTTGTCCAAGGGCAGGTAAGTTCAGTTTCCAGTGCTATTGCATATGCAGGGCTGATTATGAAGTTAATTCAACCCATAAAAGAACCAAACGAAGCTGACACTGTTCTCTTTTCTATTTGTGGACTGGCTAGGTGCTCAAGCATTTCTGGCAAGCCACGCCAAATGCTTTTCAGAGGTCGCTAGCTCGAGTTCATGCAGATCTATGGAGAGTAGACAGTAAAAAGAGCAAAAGACTGAATTGCCTGGGCACATGATCAGTTTTTGTAGTGTCCAGCCAACTTTGATGTACACCTGCACACAATAAGCGCCACAGCTTTTTAGATAAAAGCAGGTACAAACAGGATCTTTTCGTGTGGGCTCTTCAGTTTGGTAATGCATGATGCTTTGCAGCCCTTTCACAAGCCATGCTCTCTTGGCCGATTGAGTATGCCTTCCCAGCCAGTGTGTAACAGCAGGTTAGCAGCCAGTGTGTGTCAGAGTGGAGAAGGAGAAATTTTGGCCAAGGGCAGGCATTTCTGATAATGGCAGTAGGATTTTCAGTGTTTCCAAAAAAACAGAGAGCTTGCTTTTTAAAACCTCTTTTAAAAAAAATCTTTCCTGGACTCTTAAAATGTTTGCTGGTATTACTGTGCACAAAGGAGAAAAAATAGTTAGCTATACAGATTTAGTCACCTGGATTTTTTTTTTGTGAAGTCACCTTTGCATTTTTATTTTTTATTAAATTGTCATTCAGATAATGCCAAAACTAGAAAATGATTTTACAGATGGACAGATGAAGATGTAAAGACCAACAGAAATCTTCCTTGCTGTCTATAAATCAGGCTGATTTGAGATATGTATGTATGGCAGGAGAGAGAGAGAGAGAGAGAGAAGAGATGGATGATGAAAGGGACAGCAAAAGGACTTGGGAGCCATGGAGAAGGCTAGTTACTGGCAACCCAGAGCTCTGTCTACATCAGCTTCTGTACTGTAGTAATGTAAAAATGACAGCAAAGGAGTACTTCCAGTGGGACCTTCCATTCCCCTGGTACCTGAATAAGACTCTACAGACAGCAGTCCGGTGAGAACAGAGGAGAGACTCCTTTGCCATTTAGCTGGCTTTTTTATTTGGGATCTAACTATAACAGCATTAATTTCAAATATAGTTATTTCTTAAATTCCTTGGGTTTTGTTTCTTAGACAGTACTGAACTGAGCAGCAAGACTTTTTCAGTTTAAGTAACTACACTTTACTGGGGTAAAACCTGGCCTTTTAGATTTTTTCTGATGATTTTTCCAGACCAATATCTACCTGACCATGGGATAATGTCAACAGTTCCTAACTGATACACCTCATGAAGTGACTGGAAATCTGAAAGTGGATCAAAATAAAATAAATGGTAGCTCTCTCCTTATCCAGTCCTACTTTCAAGTTATTAAAAAACAAAACCCACTCTTAGGTATTCCTTCTCTCTCTCCACTCTCAGCTTTCTTTTCTTATAGGGAAGAAGTGTAATCAATGCAAACACAACTATCTTAAATTAAGCTGGTGAGATACTCATGTGGCTCATGTCATTACTGGTCAGGCTGTAGTCCATGGTAAACTTCATTTCTGTGGAGGAGAGCCAGGACTGAAGTCAAGACATGGACTGCAGATTACCGTGCAGTTAGCAAAATATGCTGCAGTTTCTCTTGGTGTGATCTCTTGACTGGTCATTCCTACATCCTTCCATCTGGTAGGAGAAAACATCCTTGAGAAAATGTATAAAGAAAGCTATCCTTTGTAATATGGTGACTTTCCTCATTGCGAAGAACTCAACCTGCTGAATGAGCTGTGACTGTGTAATTTTTGCAGGACAGGGCTTGTCCACATTATTTTATTGTTTCTGGAAGTGGTCACTTGAGCAAGTACACATGTGCTATGAGTCAGTATTGATTTGCTCTGGCTGCTTCTTAGCAGGTTTTCCTGTGAATCAAGGTGTGCCTGGCCCTGAGCAAATTGTGGAACTCCCTCGTGTTGGCAGTGGGAAGGCATAAAGGGATTGGGAACTTCATGTGGAGCGCATAGCTCAACATACATCAGAGGCTCGGCATCAGGAACCTCATGTTTGCTCTGCACTGGCAGATACTCTGTCAGCCTTACACAACTGAGGGCATGACTCTTGAGTTTTAATTGTGCATATAAAATCAAAGAATAGCGCACAGGGTACAATCCTTAGAAATCCTTAGAAGCTCTATGCTTTTATAAGTATCCAGTGAAAAGTATTAATAAGAGAAGGACATTCTTGTATTGTATGTCCTATTTCTTACAGTTTGGGAAATCTAAATCCAAGAGTCTATTGAATTTTCCCCGTGATCTTGGAAAACTCCCTTAATTTCTCCACGGAAAGTCTCCCACCAATACAGTAAGGAATTCCAACTCTTCACTCTCTGATGGGAGTATTATGAGAATAAAGATATGAAAGTTACTGAGGTGCTAAAATACTAAAATAATAAAAAGCTACAGAATATATAAAATGAGAAAAAACTAGGCTAATTTTTTCAGAAATTTCTCATTCTGGGTTTTATTGGATGTGATGAAAATGAGTCTGAGGGCCACTGATGGTGATTGATGTTTGTACAACTGTTACTGTGTTTAAAATACAAGTATATAGGAAGTACTGCTGTTACTCCTCTCTGTGAGAACGGTGGATCAAATTGTGCTCTCAGGTACAGCAGCTCAAGACCATTGCAAATTAAGCCGTTGGAAATCAATGGGGTTGCACATTTGTAACTGAGATCAGAATTTGGCTTGGACTTGTGTGGTGCTCTATGTGTTAATTCTTGCATCTAAACCTGGAAGAAATGGCTTTTTTATTACGGCAGTGCTTGAAGAGACCCCAGGAAAGTAAGGTGTAAATATTAGAGGCTGCCAACAGCTAGTGGCAGTTTCGGCCTAATAAACTGGAAGTAAATAACTTGGTGATTAGCTGGAATTGGCAGGCCACTTAAGCACAGCACTGACTGGGTACATGTTCACACCTTAATCACAGAATCACAGAATCACAGAATTGTAGGGGTTGGAAGGGACCTCGAGAGATCATCGGGTCCAACCCCCCTGCCAAAGCAGGCTCCCTAGCTCATATTGCACAGATAGGCGTCAAACATGATAACAGCACGGATAGATGTCTGGGAGTTATACGATACTCAGCAGAACTTGCTCTGAATCTACCTTGACACTTCTATTTGTGAATAATGTTAACGATAACAACAACAACAGTATGTACTTAGCTAGAACCTTTCATCCCAAGAAGCCCAGAGCACTTCTAATTTGAAGAGTGAGCAAACGATAAATAAAACAGGAGTCACTACAGCATGGATAGTTTTGCAACTGAAATGCAGAACTGGAAAGCCAGTGGAATTGGGTTTTTTTGCTGCTGCCCTCACCACACAGTCCCTCTGTGAACCTGTCCAACTCTGTTTACCCCTCCACTGTGTCTCTAGTGGGGATGTGGAAGGGTAATAACACATGAGGCTTAATCTCAGGCAAACATGTATGTGGATATAAAGCAAGTATTGTGAGATCATAAGCAGGATTATTGAGAATAGATGTATATATTCAGAAAAATTTCACCCTTGGTGATCCACTCTAGGAAGAAATATGATCAAATAGTGAGGGAACAAATGAACTCTTTCAGGGCAGGACATAGACGAAGTCCACAGGAGTTATCTCGAAAAATCAATTGCTATTGATTCAGTGAGCATTAGATCAGGCTTCTTGCTCCCTGACTGCCATTAAGTTGTATTTCAGGAGACAACGGGGCATTTTGGCAAAGGTAGTAAGAGAAAGTTTGGCACAGTCCACTCATTTTCACCATTGATATGTTCCTGTCTCACTTCGCTCTTCTTATATCTGTATATCATAAGGAGCAAGAGAAGATTCTGGTTCAGGTGTCATTTGCTGCCTTTCTGAGTCCCACTTTAAGCTCTAACACACAGGCCTGCTTTAACATTTTGTTGTTCCTGTGGATGACTTAGCTTTTTCCTTTGCAGTGACAAGGTTCCCGCTGCAAGGAGGAATTCCCCTCTCATATGTAATAAAATGACCAGACCGGATTGGCACTGTATTCCCAAAGAGAAAGGGATATAAAATATTCAAACAGTGCCAGGCTCCCTGACAGAATTAATACTTCACAGTATTGTGTCACTCCTGCAGCCTCTGCTTTTCAGTTACCCATCCCTCTTAGTCATTTCATTAGTCATTATTTTTGGCAACGATTGTAGTGATCTGGTTTGATTGGAAAGCACCAGGGTACTGTGTCCATCATGTTGGCATGTAAATTCCTAAAAAAAATGAAGCTGTATAAGAGTCAGAATGTAATGTTTCTTGACTCTTCTGCAGTCTTTTGGTGGTTTAGGAATAGAGTGATAATCCTTAAAAATGCTGCAACTTGCCTGAGATTGTGGAGCATAGTTCATCTTTGTGGTTTCTCCTAATCAGCCCCCACAGGTGAGTATGGCCGTTTTACAGGCAGGAAAAAAAAAAAAAGGGCACAGACTTGGTTAGTAAGTTCTCAGCCTCTAGAAATCTGGTCTGGTCACGTCGCTACATGAACAACAGGCATAATATTAATGTGTGCTTGAAAAGGATTTGTTTGGGGTTTGGATTAGGCCCATAAGCCAGGTCAGCAGTTATCAAGTTATCTTGCAAAAGATAAGAGTATTTTGGCCCAAGGTAGTCAGAATTCAAATGCATGACAAAAGTAAGTGAGCCTGAAGTCCTACTTAGGAGGGCTAAAACTTATGCATGGAAATCCTGGAGCATTTCTGATCAAATCATGGGATCTGCCTAGCTTTTAACTTTTACTGTAACTGAAAACACTCAAAATAAATTAAAAAAGAAGGGGACCTGAAAGACTTAAATGCAGCTAATTTTATCTTGTTAAGTACTTGATACTTGGAGCCTGCTATGAAAACAAACAGGAATGGCTCTACAGTGCGAGTCCCTGGGTTTTGAAGAAGCTAAGGATCCAGAATGGCTGCTTTATGTGGGATTTCTTCATTTCTCTAACCTTCTGGGTGAAAGTCAGAGCTTTGTGAAGGTAGGTGTGCATGGTATTTTGCAAGCAGACATGAGCTTGTTCTGCCCATGCTTCAAGCCAACAGGACAGAAGCCAGCCCTGCACTGGAAGCTGTACAGCTGTGTGAGCGAGGAGGTTGAACCCCAGCCCTGTCTCTCTGCAGGACTTGATAGCTTGGGTTTGGGGCTGTGCTAACCACAGCTACGTGTTCTCTGCATTGTTGCTGGCTTACATCTGGCCAGGTTGGTGTGCAGGCAGGGTGAGCCTTTGTCAGCTTGCCAGATACCACATAGACATACCCTTCCTCACCCTAGGTAGCAGTTTCTCAGGCACTTAATTTTCGTTGAAGTCAGCATGAGCAAATGTTAGTCATCTTGAGTAGCGGTTGCCAAAGGAGGTCCTTTGTGTAATGCATAGATTTAGCAATCTAGGCATTGACTTTGTGTTACTAATGTTTGGTCTGCTTTCTCCCAGCCCTTTCCACTCTCTTGGTCACTGTCAATCCCCTTTCCTGCTAGCTGCTCCAGTCCATAATTGCATCTGACTGCAGTGATACAGTTGTCAGCCCTGGAGAACTCTCTAGACTTTATCACTACCCTCCCTCAGGCAATGCAGTTTGTCACCAGCCCTGAGAGGCTGGTTTGGAGCCTCTTGAAATTGTTGAGATCTCGATAGTGCATTATGGTGATATCACCCTTTGTCCTCACCTTGAAGAAGGGAGTGGCAATTCAGCCATAAGAGAATGAGTGACTTGAGCAAGCTGGTGTTTCTTCCCTAGGGAGTATAATAGAGGCTTCACTCTAGAGGGTACAAACTATGCTTCACAGAATAAAATGCAAAAAGTAAAAGAGAAGTTGGTGGTGGTTCATGTTTGCAACTTTTCTGAGCTTTGATTGGTTTCTGTAATTCAAGGAATTGTAGAAGCACATTTTATGTTTCCTTTTATTGGCTGTTGTTACTAATGTACTTCCTTCCTATTTGGCTTCTGCCTGAGGAAACTTGAACTTCACTTGAAGTTGCCCAGAAAAAAATTCAACTTCCTTCATTTTTTCATGTGCTAGCACCAGTTTTCTGAAAAGATACTGCACGTGGTACAGGTGTGAAACTGCGGTCTGTTTTACCCACTGGAAACTTCTGGTGACTTCTGTCAGGTTTCTTATAAAGGTTTGCATCCTAAGAATTGACAAGAATAACAAATGTTCACTTTGAATCAATTATTAAAGTTTAAAATGGTGGTTTTCTTCCTACTGGAACGAAACCCAAATAAAGATTTCTGAGAAATGGAATTTTGTTTTCAGCTTTTTAGGCAAAACAAAAATATTTTCAGCATTTTAGTTCAAAGCTGATGGCTACTAGGTCAATATCAATGTTCATTCAGCATCTTTGTCCCCAGTCATCTGCAGTCTGACAAAGGGAGTTGAATATGGTCTTATGACTACTGGGGCAGGTCCCTGACCACTGGACATTTCTCTCTCTATTGCACAGAAGTTTCTGATGAAACTTCACTGAAATTCAGCTTTTAACACAGGTCATCTTAGCTATCATGAATCTGGGGTATAACTGTTCTGAGCACCTCTAGTCCTCAGTCAAACTTGTTTTAACTTTAACCACTCAAGTCAAATCTGTAAGACTGGATCTGTGGTGTCCTGTGAAGAAGAGAGGGATTTACATGCTGATTATGTTGCTTGGCTGGTACAGTTATCCTCCAAGAGGATTTTTAATGTGATAGACATAAGAAAAGCCTTCCATTTGTCTCTTCCATGCCCTGTGTATCCCAGCTAGATTCCAAATAGGATCTGAAAGTCCAGACATGGGTCACTCAGCCCTGGGGTGTTTACAGGTGCCCTCTTAGACCTGGGAGCAAAGCAGTGGAGACATACCTTGTAGAGTGGATGCACTTCACAGTTGGAGAGATGTAACCTAATTTGTCAGCTATCACAGAACACTCATTCCATTTCCTTTGCTGTAGTTTTGGCTAGAAATGTTCAAGCCCCGCAGGGTTCAGTTCACAAGGTTGTATGTGAACTGAACCCTGCTCTCAGGTTGAGGAACAGTGGGTGAAGAATCAAACCTTTCAAGTTTGCTTAGAGGGATGAGTCTGAGAAATTCACACCTTCAGAACTCCTCATCCTCTTCCTTTACTCACATGTGCACTAAGCCCTTTAATACTCTTTACTCAGGACTCCATAGTGATCTTGGTAATACTTTCTCTCGATTTGTGTTTCTGGCTTTCTCTGCTGAGTCACCCAAAGTGCTATGCGGTGCTTTCCTCTCCTTCGGGGCTCTAGGTGCTGCCACTAATTAGCTCTTGTGTTGTTATGAAGCACATACAGGATCTTCTGCACACGGTAGGTTACCTCATTGCAGATTTGATCTTCTCTTGGTAATTCACATGTGGAATCTGCCTCTCTACCCAAGTTCATGAGGTTTATAATTTACAGAAAATGCAATAGGGATACAGTGCTGTTCAAGCTACTGAGGACAAACACCAGTGCAATACTGTGGTTTGTTAGGAATATTTGCAGCAGGATCCACATCCAAAAAACCCTATCCCAAAATCCAGTAGGCAAAATTGTATTTATCTTCCACAGCCTTGATGTGGCACATGCAAGGACTCGGTGACATTATTAATTCACCGTTGTGTTACTATCACCATCCCCTTCTCGAACATTCATATTAATCCCAACTTCATTTTGGTATGTTTGCCCTATTCTGGTTTTGCTTACACCCAGTTGATTACTGGGAATGAAATACTTGTAGTGGCAAAACATACTAAAGATGAAATAATAAAAGAACAGGATTTTGTGTATGGTTCTAATTACCTTAATGAGTATATATATATTTACTATGTCTGTAGAGACGTATTGATGTGGCTACTAAGCTTGGCACAACGTAACTCCCTTTCTTGCTATTTCCCATAGGTGTCCTAAGAAGGAATAATCCAAGCCTGTGAGTGCTTTAGCTGCGTGGTCCACCTCGCTTTTCTCACAGTGACAGTATAATTTCTCCATTTAAGTGCAGTACAGAAGCATGTGGCTTTGAACATGTGGATTTTGGCGGAAGACAAACAGATTCCCTCTCCCCTTGACGCTAAAAATAGTAATAGCACTGAGCAGTCAAAATATTTCAGTCTCTCGTTCTAGCTGTATTTGAATGTGCCTGTGTTATCATTGCAGGAAAGAATCCCCCAAGCTTTTTTGGTGCTTTTTGCAAACATGAGAGTGAAGAAGTAAGGGGGAGCTCTTCCACAACAAATATCGCTGCATGCTCTGGGATCTTTTGGAAACAAATCTTTTTTTTTTTTTTTTTAAATTTATCTTCCAACAGTCCTTATTATTAAGATATTCATTCTTATACAGGGATGTTAAATAATTAAGCCTGTAGAAGGGGCAACATCAACAAATGCTGGAATATATTTAAATAATGAAGAACATCTTTAATTTGTACATGTAAAATAATTGTGGGCCGATGGCAGGTTAAGCATTCATATTTATGAAAATGTGCTTGCGTCTCCTTTAGAGGAAGAAGGTTGTCATTTCCTATACTCTCCCTCAGCCTGAACCACTTCAAGGCTACCTTCTCTTCAGTCAAAAAGAATCAATTATGTGTTGCAGTTGCTTTCCCCCAAAATACTTTGATTGCCTCATTTTGTTTTAGCTGAGAGTGCTCAAGTCATTCCTCTTTATGCAGGAGGGAAGAGGGGTGTAGAAATTACGCGGTCTGTAACCAAATAACCTGTCCTTTAGTGTGGATTCCTAGTGATTCAGAATATTGACAGCAATCAGGAGTCTCAGGCTGTTGAAACTTCCCCTCTAATTGAACTGGGAAAGGTAAACCAGTTTCAGTGCTCCGCACGCTGTAATTGCAATAATTTAATTTAGCTATTTAACCTGTAATTCAGTGGTATTTATTAAAGAGCATAGGAGAAAATGAGGCCATTAGGAGCCAGAGATGAATACATTGAAATGAAAATGAACACTTCTAACTGCTAGTTGACCTTCGTTTTGTAGCAGTTTTTATTAGGCTGGTCACGGTAATTACTGGGACGTGAATCATGGAGAAAAGTGAATAATTCTGTAATGAACATTTTTATTCATTATCTCACATTTTCAGGAACCAGAGAAGTATCATGTAAAAGTATCTCCAATGTTCTCCTTTTGTTTGTTTTTTGACAAATAATGGTTTGTGGACAATAGCTGGGTGCAAAACATCACTCCACTGCAGGAATTTGTGTCACGCTGAATTGAAGGGCCCCCAGTGCTCCTCATGCAGCGTCAGGACTGTGGGGCACGCTCAGGGAGACCGAGTGGTTTGTAAATTCTGCAGGAATCATAATAGTAGATATAGGACATGTTAGTCACATGTGTTCAGACTTATAAGGGCACATTTTGTGACAAAAGCTGAGGTACTGAAAGTTTCAAGTTGGTCATGCTGGGTCCTTTGAACTTGAGTCCTTTCACCCTGCCAAGGGACAGTGTTTGCAAATAGGTCTTCCTGAAGATCAGTGACCTGTTTTGGGGAGCAAAGTCAGCATCTGTGGAAGCCTCCAAGTGGTTTTCACAAGGGAAGATCAAGGTCTCTCCAAACACCACATTGCAAGCAGTAGAAGGTCTTCCATTCCTCTCCTGCTTCAGCTCACATTAGCATTTCCAATGCCAGCCTAGCTCTGGAGCACACCACCTGCATCCCTGGGTTTTCCTCCATAGGTAAAAGGATGGAGGGAGCAGGAGTGGGTGGCCACATATCTCTGCTTCTTGCACGGCTGCTTGTTGACTCCGACTTTGTTGGGGAGCACGGGTGGGGATCAGCACCCTGCAAGGAGGTGGAAGTCCTTGTGCTGCCCTGCACTAGTGCCTTCGTGCCACAGAACACGGTCTGCTGGACATCCTGCCACCACAAATGCCATGAAGCACATTGTTTGGGGTTGGTGTCTCAGCAGGGAGGAGAATGGGCAGTGTTTTGGTAGTTGCGCTGTGATTAATATTCTGTTCACAGATCTTGAATACTCTGATCGTTCTTTTTACCACTCTTGTTTTCTTACTAGTGTTATTAAACCAGCCAGACTCTACAGGGACCTGGCCTCCTGCACCCCCCATAGTTCACAAGATCTGGAGGGGTTTTTCTTTTGGTTTTGTGGTCTCTTTTTCAAATTTTTTTCCCAGTCTTTTTGTTTTTGTTAATTACTGCCCAATACAATGAGATGTAAATTCAGTGCAGTGGGGAGAGTAACTCCCCAAATCCCTCCAGCATATCTGCACTATCCATGACCACAGTAATCCTAACATAGATGAGGAAGGTGAATTTATTGATTGTAATTATTCACCCTGAAGAGGCTGCTAATAGTTCCAGGTTTGAAGCTGTGCGTGCTGGAGGTGATCCTTGCTATACAGTCTTTTCTCTGCTTAAAAGTGGCCAATAAACCTACACTAAACAACAGCAATGAAAAACTCCAGCTGCACTAACCTCTTAATTCCCCGAAGTGTATGTTTTCTTACTTGAAGCTCTTTGATTTTCAGCCTGACTTTGAACAGGAACTCAGGTCTCATTTAGCTTTAAAGAGTCCCAGTGATGCACATTCCCAATATAGTTTTCCTAATTTCTTTCACTGTCTTCCCTTTGAGGCACATCTCGGTCCCACTGGCAGACCTCTCACTGGGGCTGACATTGACTTGAGACTTGGTATTCAAACGGCTGAGGCTATGTTCTGTGGGTTTAAGGTGGTAAAAATGAAATGGAAGTTGTAAGTGGTAAGGTGTGAATACTTTCTACATTCACCTCGGGTTAGAAAATTGGATGTAATGTAAAAACTGAGAATGGCGGAGTGTGCTTATGGAGAGGCATCAAGGAGCTGGGTTGATGAAAGGGTATTGTGATATTTTCCAGTTGACTGATTTCCTGCCATATCCCCTTACCTGCAAGCTACCTCTTAGTTTGCAGCATAGAAACCCAGCCTGGTAAAGATGCCACTGTTTGCACAAATTTTCCCTACCTGATACTGATTAACCTCTACCTCACCAAAGAATCTAACCTGGGATTGGAAAGCTTTCATCCCTCTGGAATTTAGCAGTGTGATCTCAGGGTATCTTGTGAAATCTTTTGTGGGGGGTTTAGTTACCTATGACTAACTTTCTTTAGAATGCTACCACATTCTTCTGAGTCCCTGTTGCTAAATGGAGATGTACAGATGTATGTCTGACCACCCCTATTCAGGGAACAGCCAGAAAACTTCATCTTGGGTCAACCTAATGGGGTCGAGGTTTTTTACTAATAGTTTTCCTGTGTGGTGGCCAGTTACCAATTACGGATCATATGCAAATGCTGCTGACTCAGTATTGCCAAGGATTTGTGAAAGCTTAATACAGCTCAGAGTTTAAAAACAGTTACCAGATTCTGGGCTACATTTCTTTTATAGACAGTTATTTGCCTTGTTTATTCAAATGGGCAGAACTGTATGTCCTTACTATAGGTATTCTCTTTGCAGTGCAAGAGTTAAAAATCCGTGCTGTATTATTTTTCTACACCTAAATCAAAAGTACTGTAGTTGTGAGGGTTACAAGCATCCCTGTACAAATAGACATACATTCAACGTATTCCTTTTATATTCAATATATATTTTACACACACACATGTATCCACATGTGTATGTGGATAAGCAATAAACATAATTTTAGCATTACATTTTTGTTTGAAAACAAATGCTAGCCTGTGATAATGGCATACTTTTTCTAGCATAGGATCTTTTTAAGCCATAGACTCTGCCGCTTGGGACTGTACTATGAGATAATTGACCTCCACATGAGTTATGTGTCCTGAGTCTAACGCAAGGGCACACGTGGTGACATCAAAATCAATTATCTCACAATCCATCCCCCAATGGAAAGGGCTACTGCCGTTAGAATAGGCCCATGAAAACGATTTAGATATTTTAAAATGTTTTTAGTGATTTAATTCTTATAAATAAATTTACTGTGTTATGCAAAGAAATAGAATAGTGGTGGTGGATTAAACTGTGTACTTACTGATGGCGTCTGTATAAGCACTCACTAGCTGGGGGATGAAATCTCATTGGGCTATCACTGATGGAGTATCTGCAAGGCTGTATTAACTGGGCTGACTCCATTGCTGCCGTGCAGGTGACTGTCAAGTAGATCCATCTTCATTTCCTCTGTGGTTGTCATCCTCTTGTGTGTGTCAAGGAGCAGCAGAAGTAAAAGACAGAGCTGCTAAGCTCTGAGGACAAAATTCTACCTCTGCCAACCCTTGCAAACCCTTGCCAGGGCAAAACTACTTGGAGAGAGCAAAGGTATTTAACTCAGAAAATAGGGATGGTCACTCCAGTCTGATCACCCAAATGATCATAGCTAAACTATCATGTACTGGAACTTTGAAACTCTTCAGTTGCCCAGTTGCTTGGTTACAGGATCATTTGTCATCTATTCTGGTAGCAGGGTGAGA
Organism: Porphyrio hochstetteri; assembly: GCA_020800305.1. NCBI lineage: Eukaryota > Metazoa > Chordata > Aves > Gruiformes > Rallidae > Porphyrio > Porphyrio hochstetteri. The sequence continues at coordinate 57,443,804 of CM036908.1, read as the reverse complement.
GGTGGGGGAACTGGAGGGAAGGGGGGAGAAGATTACATGTGCTGTTGAAAATGCAATGAGCACATTCGATCATATCTAATTCCCATTTATATTACTGTGGACATCCCTACTGCCCAGCTGCCCTCTCAAAGACTCAGAGCTATGGGATTTTTTGATGCATGAATGAAGACTGGGAAGAGGGCCAGCATGCTGTTCATAGGCTTCTTCATCATTTATTACCTTCCAGTTTTAATTGTTTTCCTGCTTCTCTTGAGATATTTATCTAGGAGGAATTGTACTATGCAATGCAGACACGCGAGGTGGCAACTGAAGATTGCTTGTTAGCTCAGTGCACCGTACAATAGATGGATCTTAATAAAATAGAGAATACTATTTACATTAATAGAAGAGGCCCATTTGTAAACCTTTTATTACTTAAATGCACAAGTTTGACTCCTGTTTGTCCATTACAGAGGTGTGGGTTATGTAATAATCACCACATAACTGCATTGTCTGTATCCTTATAGTAATGAAAATCAGATCTCTCTGTATGCCACTCTGTTGCACCCTATTGTGTCTGCAGGGCTACATTTATCTCTGGTAAAAAGCTCTGGTAGATTTACAATAGGGCAAAATTTGCTCTGCTTAGTTTCCAACTGGTACTTCAGCAGTGGAAAAATTAAACAGAAGCCACCAGAAGAGAGCTTGATGATTGGAGGTAAAACAAAGGGGAAGTTGGCAAAGGAGAGAAGGATAATTAGTGAGGAAAAGACAGGAATGGAGCATGTGTAACACAGAGTGAGATTTGAAGGGAGGAATTTCAACCTTCAGTTCTCCATAGCTTCAGTGGAGTTTCACGGTCCTTTTCAGGACCTTTTCATTGTTGTCATTTGGATTTCTTCATCAGATTCCAGTGGCTTTGTTGCAGGCAGAACCTCTGGTTACCTTTCATGGTCCCCATGCTGCTTTCCAGCCCTGCCCCATCCTGCTGAAACTGTGCCTGCTTCTGCTACAGCCTTTCATCCTTGCAGAGCTGGTGATGGCTGTGAAGGGGCCATGGCTGTGCGCATGACCAAGGTGCAGAGGAACTTGGTCTGTGTTTGGTCAGTCTCCAGCTCCAAAACCTGACACAAACACAGTGATGTGACCAGGGGAGGGAGAACTGGCAGTGTGGAGCTGTGTGAAATACGGCTCCATCCTTTGCGGGTTGGTGCTTTGTGTTTTCAGAGCACCCCACACTGCGCAGGAGATGTGACAAATTGCTCTGAATCTCCAAGGAAGGTCAGGCCTGTAGGCTGAAGCAGGAGTGACCACTTTGATTTAAGTCCTCTTTGATTTGAAGAATAAAAAGATGCAAGTCCCCTTTCATGCTTTGAGGGTTAGAGAATTAGGGGAGCTTTCATTCCTCTGTCCCATTTTAGTCTTCAGGAAAGCGAGGTTTATGTGTTACTCCAATCCCTTTTTTTTTCAAATGCAACAGTGCAGTTGAGAGCAATTGAGCATGCATTGGGCCTTGGAAGAATTAAAAGCCACTAAATGTAGGGGATCTTTCTTGGTGGATGAAGTAGTTCTAGAAACAGGCATTTTTGAATTGGCACCTCAAAAGTTATTATTTCTCCCAAAACTTCAGTGTCCTCAACTGTTTATCTTACCTCCTGGGGAAGTGGATAGGTCTGCTCATTTTGTCATTGTGAAGGTTCATGTTATCCACCAAAGCAGTCAGGATGTCTCTGTATGTCTGGTACCTAGCATCCACTGTTAGTTAATTGGGAGAATATTTGTTGACTTTCATGGGTCTGCAGAGCAGAGTCCACATTGCCAAGTTCAGCGGACAAAGCTTATACACCAGATTTATCCATTTCTTGAGAAAGGGATAAATATTGACTCAAGTGTGCAATCTTGTTTCTTCCCACCCCCCTTCCCAGCAAAACCCAAAGAACATGTTTTATGTATAAAGTCAAATGACCAAGCTTAGATAAAAATACCTTGTGCTTGTAGATACAAAATAGAATCAATTAGTCTGAGTAACAGGTCATCTTGCCTGAGAAAGCACACATCATTAGGTCTAAAATAATGGTAATATGCAATTTATAAATATATATCATATGCATTTCCTAATGAGTTAGAAAAAAACCTTTTACCATCATGTGTTTTTAATTGTATAATGAACATTAAAGTATATGAATCAGCTTGATTTAAAAATACAAAAGAGCTGAAGTGCCCTAATAATAAATCTGTAGGTGTGTGTTGGGAAAGAGATGCAATTCGCGTGACTGATGAGATATTAACAGTTTTGACCTGATCTCTCAGTGACTGATATTGATAACACTCATTTCTAGAGTGCACTGAGGCTCCCATACGGCACAGCCTCTGTTTGAGGTTGGAGGGGGTGTGTGCAGCTCACGCTGAGTCCAGTGTTTCTAAATGGGGTACTTGGAGCAACCCAGTTCATTTTTGTGAATCACGGCTGTAAATTTAGAAAGCAGAAAAATGCCTGTTTCATAATGCTGCCTTGACTCTGGTGGTGCGACATTATTTTTGTCATGTACTCTCAAGTGCTCATGCTCGTCTGAGACACTGTCGGCTTGGGGCTTCTCTTAAGGATTTGCTGGCCTCAGAGTTAGGAAACATTTTCCTGATGATCAGCCTACACCATCACTGGCCCAATTAAATCCCATTACTTCGTGTTATACCCCAGTGGGATCCCCCAAACAATTCCTTGGCATCCTCACTATCTGTCCCGTGTCAGACACTCCTGGATGCTTATCTGGAGCCTCTTGCCAAACTCTGGCTATAAGTCAGCCTGATTGCTGTCTGCTCTGTCCGTGTCCAGGGCCCTTCTTGATGCTTTACATCCCATATCCCTCAACTGGCTTTTTTTTTTGTAAATCTGCCGTGCTATGATGTTTTGGTTAGAAAAGAACTTCTCAGTAGAGTTAAGCATCTGCCTGAGATTGATAAAGGCAAAACAGCCTGGACTGAAGGCTATCAATTAATCCCTCTGTCACCCAGCTCTGTCTGCTGGTCTCAAGGGTCATGGAGGAGGGAAGGCTCTTGATCCAGGGATAATGACACCGAGCTGTGGAAAATGGCCCTACTTCTCAATTTGTACACTTCAGTGAGCCTTTGTTACACACATGGGCCAAATTCAGTTCTCAATTTCACCATCCCAGGGTTTTCTTGAAGTCAGAATCTGATCCACAGCTAGACTAAGCTGGAAACATTTTTCACAGAACAATGACCCGACACTGTGTATAGTTCCGTGCACCTTGCTAACTGGAGGGTTTTGTCAAATTAGAGGTATTTCAGAGAAGAACAACAGAAGTGATTAAAAAGTTGGTAGGATCATTTCATAGGGAAAGATGAACTAAAAATATATGAGCAAATTAGCAAATTAAAAAAGGAGCAGGTAGAGTGGAATATGAATCGAATAACAAGGAACATAAGGGGTGATCCCAGTAGTATGACACTCCCCCCCATTTCTAGAAGGTTTGGAGTGAGGTTATGAAGTCTGCTTCAGTATCTGCTTGATGCTGCGCACCAGGTGCATTTTTGGAATAAGAACTACAGCCATGAATAATAGGTAAACTGAACTATGTGTAAAATGAGCATTAGGAAAAACTTCCAGACCATGACTGATTTTCAGGTTGTAGAGTGTTCTTAAGAGGTGGAAAAATGCCAAGTTTCAGCAACATACTTATAAACCCTTTTCCTAGAACTTTGTGAATACATCTCCTTTGTTTGAGTCATTTAAACCTAGTTAGATGTTAAACCTAGACTAGGGACAGAACAAGAAACTATTCAGTCGATCAGAAATCAAAAGCAAGCAAACTAAAGGAAGGATGGCTTGGGAAGGAGCTGCTGTATCTGATCTGTGCTCAATCCTGAACTTTTCCACCCGCTGTTAGTTAGAAGTGAGCGTCCTGTGGATTTGACTAAAGTAAGAGTTGTGTAACAGCAGAGACTGTGATTTTGCTGTCCGTATTCCTAGGGAATATTTTGTGATGGTTTGCTGCCATGACACGCTCAGGTTGCACTTGGCAACACAAGTATCCCTGCTAAATGTCCTGCGTCAGGCACCAGACCTAAAGCCGATGTAGTTTTTTGCTCATCTCAGATGGAGGTGTGGAACTCGTTGCCACAGGATGTCACAGGGATTAAAAGTAACAAGCAGGTTCAGAAATCTGCTAGTACTGAAAGACTCTAAAACATTGACTAGGAACTGGGAGGTCTGGAGAGGGTCTAGTTGTGGATTTTTTCCTGCCTGGATTCGCATGCTCTTTCCTTAAGCTTCTGCTGGTGACCATGATTGAAAATGGGGTCCTTCCTGTGGGCACAACCCAGGGCTTTTATATTCCTATTAGAGCAAGAACAGTAGGATCTGGCTGATGGGATCTCAGCTGATTTTACTCTCTCCTAAAAGACCTCAAGGTTCTAGCCCAAGATGCCATCATTTCTCTTACAGGCTTCTTGTGGGAAGCCAGTTTGGGTCTGTCTGGAAGATCTTCTTCCACTAATTCCACTGAGGGGGTCTTTTAGACAGATCATCCAGAATACTTCAGGGTATAGACTGTTTTAACTGATTGCCACCCCAGTTTAGCTGACCTGTTTTAGCAAACCTATATAAATTTTCAGTGAAGAATTTCCTGCTATAGCCAGTTCTAAGCTGACAGAAATAGAGGCTATACTGGGGTTTGCACTGGTTAAAATGAGTCCTTTTGATTAAACTGGTGCCAAATTCTGTGTGGACAAATCCTCATATTGTAACAAACCCACACATCCTCCCTTTCCTCTGACAATCATATCAGGCTGGTGAGTCCTATGGACCCAATCTAATAGAAATGGAATTTTTACCATGCAAATCTTATTACCTAAAGTGCCAATGAAACTAATGGGATTTTGGATAGTAAAAAATACTCTGTATGTGATACATAGTTTGGAGTAAATTCATGGGGATGGGGGGGGGAGGTGTGTGTAAGGGAAGGGAACTGTTATTGCATGTGGTCCTTTGTGACTTTGGAGGACCTGTTCCTCCCAACACTCCTCAGCTCCCCCCTTGATTTCAGTGGGACCAAAGTGGTATTTTAGCATCTTGCTGAAAACACCGAGCTCCTTGCAGAAACTGCCTTTCAAAATATACAAGTAAGTGTCTGTTTGTTTTAGAATTCATTTGGTGGAGGGGAACAGAAATAAAAAATATCCCACACCCTCCACTCCAAGGACAGACATCTAGAGGAATATATATTTTTCCAAAGGGAACCGTTTTTGCTGTGGAGGTCAGCTGAATGTGTCAAGAACAGCGTGAGCATTAGGACATATTTTGACAATCCCTGTATTAAAAAAAAAAAAAGCTGAATATATTTAGATAAGATTTTTTAATTTATGCTCCCCTCCTGTATACACACATATGTGGCATATATCACATATATGCCTCAGACTGCCAACCTGTGCAGCAACTCTCCAGCTGAGGACAGTGTCAGCAGAGAGATCCAAGGTTAATAACTGCTGTGCTGCAAACACTACAACCTTTAAGGCTGTCTCCTATAGTTCCTGTATGTTGTGATAACGCAGCACAACTTGCAGAGGGTTCAATGTCCCTTGTAATTGCATGGACAGAATTCCTACTAACTTTTCTGGGAGCTTAGTTTATGTGTATGCTCAGGCCTAAAATATTTTAAAGTAAAATATTTTTAATAACCTCCAGCATTGTGCCGTTTTGATGGTGATGCTGATGCTGATTACTTGATTTCCTGTCACCTTGGAAGCAAAGATGCAATAAATGATACCTTTATTTTTGTATTTATTTTAATGAAACACACAGAAAAGGCACTTTAGAAAAGTGGAGGAAAGAGGAGGTCAGATAAAAACAACTGCAGTCTGATGTTCGTTTTTGTGGTGCTGATAGTTATTATTCCCAAAGAAAATAATGTCCTTTTTTATTTGCTTTTAACATTTCGCCCTTGGCATCTGTTCCATCCATTGTGGACTAACCTAGACTGTGTTCTCTGACGATGGGTTAAAGCGAGCACTTACTGAAAAGCATTCTCTACTTAATTACTTTTCCTTCTTCTGGAAGCTATTTTTTTATAGTCACATGTTAATTGTGTATTAGTAGGCCTTTCTGATTAGTTGAAAACATAATGAAACCTTTGTAAACAACAGGGAGAAAGAGGGAGAGGGAGGGAGGGAGGGAGTGGGAAGGGGGGGAGAAAGGGACAGGAAGAAAGAGAGGTGTGAAGTGGGGGCTGGACTGGAGTGGGGGGAGGTCGGCAAATTTTGAAAGGCAGAAATAATGCCAGTGGACATTTCTGGTTTTTTGAATGACAACTTCCCTCGCCCAAATTAATCAACTTACTTAACGAGAAATGAGATGCATGGAGATGCAAATTGCTGTCGATCTCCAAAAGCAGGGTGGCAAAGGCAGCAAGTTGGAATGGTGTGGAGGGGGGCTGAGCCGCAGCTGTCCACTAACAAGTCAGTCCTATTTGTAAAGGGCACGGAGCTGAATAACGGTTTTGTTATTGGCTTTCTCTCTCTCAGCCGTAGGTAGAAATGCTGCATTTGTTTCCTACTACTATTTCAGCGAGATAGATGTCCTCCTCTTTCATCTCGCCTGCCTGTTTGATTCCCACAGTGGAGCCCTGTGTTCCCTGTGCACCCCAGACGGGGCAGAAAATATGGATGCACAAGAAACACAGGCTCAGGTGCGGGGTCTCAAGCGTGCAAGGTAATACCAGGAATTACAAAGTTAGCTGCACGCTCCTCAGAAGGGGAGGAAAAATAATAATACAAAAAACCCAACCAGAAAATAAACGGTACTTAGGACCCAATTCAGCGATGCTCGGAGCCCAGCCAGCACAAATCAGATTCAGTGAATCAGCTGAATCAGGCCCTCTTCTCAGAGATGGGTTGTATTTTTTTTTTTCCTTTTCCTGGAAAGCTGCTCCTTAAACACAATTCACATTGGTTGTTTTTTAAAAGGACTATCCTCTGTTCTTAGCGCTGGATTTTGAACGGGCAGAGTCTCTCCCCCCCCCCTCCCCGCCATCCCCACTCCGGTCCTCCGCCCCCACCCCCTTCTGTTGCTGCTTTAAAGAGCTGTGCTTATAGGGATTTTGCAGCTCTCCGTGTGTTATTAGAAAACGTGTGGCTGGGACGGTTAAAATGGGAGTGCTACTGTATGCGAGAGCAATGTTCACTGTAAGCAATCCAAGGAAATCCTGCCAAGGCAGTATATGAACAGCAGCCAAACAAAACACAGGCGCCTTTCCAGTGAAAACCAGCACACTTCTGCAAATAGAGGAAAAATTGACTTTCTGATTTGGAGTGTTTCTACAACTAAGAAGAATTACTACAGTGATTGTTCTAAAAATATTTTTCGGCAGCACATTCTCAAAGGGGTTGGGATACTTAGCATTGTTTAATTACGCTTCTCTTAGGTGATCAATCTGGATTTTATAGAAATAAAATAGGAAGTTTTTAGGACCTTCTTTTAAGCCAACATTGGCATTATTTTCTGCAGTGTTACAGCGGCATAAACCACCACCTATTTAAGGAGCAAAATTTGCGTTTTTATCTTTGCTCTTCGGGAAGTATGATTGGAGATTTATCTTTTGCAACTTCATAGTCAGAGATTGCAATTCAACTGCTTAATCTAGAGCAACCCCCAGGATCCCTGCTTCTGCAACTGATAGGTTTTGTTTTTCCATTTGAAGTATTTTATACCTTCTTCTGTCCCTTGTCCCCCCTTGTCCCCTGTATTTAGACTTTTAATGCTTCTGCTCCTTTTGCTCCTTTGTTCAGCCAGTCTAGGATTTTCCTTTACAGGACTTCTGAGTCCTGTAGGAACCCTTTAGTGTAAGATGTGTCTGCAAGCATTCTGGCATTCAAAAAATTTCCATAATGATGGAAATTGAATGGGATTCCACAAATTTGTTTATTGCCAAGAATAAATATGTTATTAAAAAAATTGTTTTGCTAGTCTCAGCTACAATTTTTTTTCAGAGAATTCTTAATAATGGAGTTTAGGAATGCAGTCAGTTTATCTAGAGCAAGCTGAAGAAAAGGGATAGATCTATGGAGAATAATTATTATCCTTTTTTTATTTCAAAAACCCAACATAATATCAGCATAAAAATACCCAACAGAATTGTCAAGGATTAATTTCAGTTAATGCATTTCTCCTATTTCAACTGGTTTTCTTTTAGCTAAAGATACAAAAGATGCTTTGCTAGATATATCTCCATTTATCCCTCTAAAATATTTACAGCTGGGTTCTTTAGATTTACAGCTGCTGTGAACTCAGTTCTCTTCTTTTAACCACACCACCACAAACCAGATTTATCCCTATGTTGAAGACAGTGTCTTGAGACTAACAAATCCCAAGGTGGAAGATGACACTCATCCAGAGTCTGTTGAAGCCAGTGGAAAAATTCATACTGGCTTCGGTGTGATTTGTATTGGAGTATTAAACATTCATTTCACCTTCTCCTTTTGAATTTATCTACTTATATATGTAGGGTGAGATACTCTCTGCTTTAAACAAATCTTAAAGTTGCCCTAATTTATTAAATTAACTTATGCTGTATTTACCATTCAGGAAAAGCTTCCAGGAGGGTGAAACTTTTGCGTACACTTCTCCCAAGATAAGATTGTGTATTTGAAGGTGTAGTTGGAATAGCTGGGGAAAGATGGTCCTCTGCCCTGCAACCAGCTCCCTTTCTCCTTTGTGCACAGTGCTGTGTTCATAGCCACTCTTACAGAGAGCAAATCATATACATATACATATATACATACACATAGACACACACACAAACATATTCAAATAAAAGGAAACTTGAAAATATAAGGATTTCTGCCTTGAATGTGAGGGATATCATCCACTGTGTTCAAATTAGGGCATGGAAGTTGTGGCATATGCCGTGCTAAGGCACAGCAGTGCAGTTCTGTATCTTTAAATGTTGATGCATAACAGTGAAACCAGGTGAGATCTGGCCCCAGGTGCTGGCTGCTGCATGCATTGCTGAACAATTTTTAAAGGATGCAGATTGGGTGGTTGGAGGAGGAAAAAAGTAGGTCTTTTCCTAAATAGATTGTTTTTTTATGAAATATGTTGTAGGTTTAATGCAATGATTAAAAAAAAATTGATCGACCTAATCTTTGTACATTCCTCTAATAGCAGCTCGGTATAATCCAGTCCTGACCTGACTCCCCCTGATGTGCAGTGCTAGTTGTCATGGAGCCCCAATTATGCCAAACTGGGGGAAGATTTTGCTGAGACCATGCAACTCATTTCACTGGTGACTGTACACGCACTCTGAATTAAGAGTCCTTCACAGAATTAGTCTGAAGGGAATGCTTGGGTGCTGAAGAGGTGCTCCATGGGTTGCTTCTGCTTGCTCTGCTTGCGCATTGAGGTCCTACATGGCTTGAAAAACAGCCCCAGAGCAGTTTTCCCCTTCATTCCTTTCAGCGTAAATCCAGCTTTGAATCATTTCAACTTCAAGTCCATAGGCTCAAATACTAGGTCACCAGAGATGTGGCATCAATGTAAATTTGCAGATAATTTGGATAGTGGTTGGTGCTGAAGGTGGGTGGCTTCTAAACCTAGTTTGAGGTGTAGTTCGTTGCAGGCAAAAATTATTGATACACAAGGAAGGTTTTATTTGGAGACATCTGTAGGTTGGCAGCTGTGCCAGCCATGTCTGTTCTTCTGAGCAACGGAAGCCATGCAGCAGGGAACAGCAGTCTTGGTGACAAGTGTTGAGAACATCGGTTGAATTGCACTATGAAAATCTTCCCTTCGTGTTTATTATTACTTCTCTGCAAGCAGATTTGCGAGGTGCCTCTGTCTGTGCGCCCAAGCCGATAAGGTAGAGAGGGAGGGCTCTGATTTTTATGTTTTTTGCAATCGCACCTCCTTAGCATTTTGTACATATCAGCATTCTAGCCGAGCGATTTGCTAATTGCTCTGGAAGACCCACTTTAAATTCAGGAATACTGAAACTTTGAAACTGTAACATTTTGACTGGCGAGAATGACCAGTCTTCTTTTCTCTTTCGCAGTGAGCTAGTTGAAGGAAGCTGGCATTGTCGCAGAGTGAAAGCTCTGCAGAAGTGCCGCAGGTTTTTCATATGGAAATGTGAAATAATGGGGTGATTAAATAGAGCTGTATATTAAAGTACATCTGACATTAGAATTAGCATAATGTGCTCTAGCCCTAGGCTGAGTACTTTATTTGCCATCTGCGTCGGACCAAAATCCCCTGGGGAAGCGCTAAAATATTCTGAATAAACTCAGCCCGAGTTCTTATTGAGAGTAAAATACCATTTGTGGCACGTCGTATTGATTCGTCTTAATTGCGGTGCAGAAAAGAACATTCAGTTGCTGATGACTTTTGTACTCTGTGACAAGTCGGCTGGAGTTATTCTAACACTGCAGTTGGTTAACCTGAACAGACTGTCGTGCTCAGAGAAGGAGAAAACCTTATCTTCAGCAGCATAAACTACAGTATCATCTCCCAGCTTTACTCTCTATCTCGATGCAGCCTTTTTTTTTTTTTTTTTTTTTTTTTTGAATATTATTCCCTGAAAACAGCAGCCAACGAACTGAAGGGGAAATGGGGCTTCATTGAATCAGTCCAAGAAAATTCACGTTCTTACCTAGCTATTTTCCCCAGCCTACCTCCCTACACTTCCACCCCCAGATCTTCTTAAAAAAAATCCAGAAGCATCTGACCAGCTTTCATCTAAGGGAGTGAAAATCGGTGGAACTTGTCCTTGAGGATCCATCTCCGGAACCATTAGTTCAAGAGATTTATTATGTATATTTTGTAAAAAGCTGTGGCTTCTCCTGTGCATAAGCACACAGTCTTAGTCGGTTGTAATGGTTTGATTTTTGTCAACTCTCCACTCAAATGGGTTGCTGAATACCTTTGAAAAAGTGCTTATAACATGCATAAAAGATAAATATTTCATCTGAAGGAAAATACTTTGATGCTCCATGCAATTCTGTAACATTCATAAGGTCCAGTTTTTACCCTATAATTGCCTATCATTATACACAATTTACATATTCAAACATTCTCTACAAACCTTAGTCTAGCATGTTTTTATTACAAATTCAGATCAAGGGAATAACCTTTAACTTCAGAGACAAATGAGACAAATTTACAAGTGCATGTCTGCTGTTTTCTTGTGTTTTATAAATCCCTGCAGACCCGAACACTTTTGCTATAACGCCACTCAGAACAATATACATATATTACTACTTGTTTGTAGTGCTTCGGTAATGAGTCCCCTTTGTATTAGATAACCTATATAATTCAGCATCTAGGCCCTCCATAACGTCAATTATCTCCTCATAGCTAAATGTACATTCCATTAAAACAAGATTTACAGCCTTTATAATACTTCTTAGGATTGAACGTGGAGATTTTTGTGGATTTAAAGAAGCAGAGATGGGAGTTAGCATTTGTTAAAGAAGCAATGAATTAAAACAAAAATGCTATTTCATTTACTAACTATGAATAGGCACCTAATACCCTTAATAGTTGTAGTAAGACAGACTGAAGTACTCCTGGGGAAAAAAAAAAACGAACAGGAAAATTTGTTTTCACCCTTTGGCTTTTTTTATTGTTTCCTAATTTACTCTTTATTTTTCCATTATATGACATGGACAATTTCCTTTATGTATCCTCCTTTAAGTTCCTATTCAGATTACTGAGAATTCTTGCTTGTAAGATGAGAAAATGGCACCTTAGAAAAGTCTGTGGGGAAAAAAAAATCCCAGCACTTGCCAGTTTTCAAACAAAACTACTTACAGGAAACCGATTTAAAGGGAAGCTGCTGGCATATTTCATATGTTGTAGAAAAGACTGACATTATTTCAAATGCATTTGAATACCTTATGCAAAGAAAAGGCCTAAAAGTGTCCTTGAGCAGTACAAGAGTTTTTCATGAATGCTGTAAATGGGATCCTATATATTAAACCACCAGCCAGGGGTAGTCCTATGGTCTTTTCATCTCATGAGTGGCTGCATTTCTCCCCTCTGTGTTCCATTCCCTATTTTCACTGATAGTTTTCACTATTTTATACACCAGGTTTGTAAAGCATCCTTTCAGTCTGCTAGCTGATGTCTTAGGTTCAGATAAACTAACTAAAAGACACAAAGCTGTTTAGATGCTAGAGGTGGAGTCAATTGAAACTGTTGTATCACAAAGGGCTAATTTAAAAGTTAACTCATTCACTATTGATCTTTTAATATTGATTTTCCTGTTTGCTCCTTACTTTTCACACTTCTCCCTTTCTCTGCTTTATAAATTGCCTTTGTATTTTAGAATTTAACACCAATTAGAAGAAGGTGTTCAGCGATGACAAACATGCTTTTTATCTTCCATTTTAATAGAGCTTCTGGGTCAAAATCCCTCTGTCGTGAGTTCCAATTTTTGCTATGCATTTTTCTTTCTTTTTCTGCACTAAGTAAAAGCATTTCTTATACTTCTGTAGGCTGAACATTTACTTCCAGTAAGCCACAAGATCTTTTAAGTAATGAAAAATTGGACATCCAGAAGGAAGTTGCCCAAAATGACTATTGACATTTTATACCTAAAAATATAATATTGCCATTTTGTAATGCACTAGAAATTAAAATGAGCTGTGCATTTGGCTCATTTGTGTGAATCTGGCAGTACAGATCTGAGGTATGATTAAGTCTCACAGAAAATGGGACTATTGAACACAAGCTGCATCTTCAGCCAAAGGTCGCCTGTGTCCATTAAGAAACAGGAAGCATCTGTTTGTGTTATGCATGGCTGTAGTCTGCATGCAGTCTCCTTTTTTTTTTTTTTTTTTTGTAAGTATAAATGCCAGAGAGGACATATAAAATGCTTCTGGGGAAAGTTTAATGAAAAAAAAATAAAAATCACAACTTCATATATACATGTAAGCCTAGTCTAGATCCTTGTTTGTCATAACCTGGTATAGTTTATCTGGAAAGATTCAAAGTCTGCAATGGTGGTCATCTGGGCTACTTTGAATTCATAGCAGGGTAATTCAAATGAGAGTTTAGCTAGGGTATGATTTTAAGGCATCAGGTTGATATCTCTAAGTCTTTTAAGCATTCACGCTCTTTGTTCTTGGAATTATGAAAGGATTGGCTGTAGACAGACAGCATGACAGCCTGACTTCTTGACTATGTGACTGATAATTAATCTGTTTGGTTTTTCACTCATGATAAAATAGTTAATTTGACAAAAACTATATTTATTATTACAAAAAAAAAAGGCAATTTGCAGTCCTGCCTAATATAAAAGGAACACCACTGAAAAGCACAACTGGCTTCAGAAAATAAAATAGGCTACCAAAAGTGAGGTGTCATTTAATACACCATCAGCAGAATTTGGCAGTTGGCTTTAGCGTAGAAAGAATTAATAGTAGTGTAATGTTAATATATTTTAATATTGGTGTCAAACAGTGCTATTGTAGATCTTTTTCAACAGGTAGAAAATGCTCTCGAGAATATTCAGATCGCTAATTAAAATCAGTGCTGGGAATGAGGGGGTCTTGTGGGGTTTGTAGGTTCTCTTGGCATAAAGCTTCTTGCATAATCTCCTTAGAGAACTTGCAGTCTCACTAGACAAGGTAGAAACAGGATGGGGAAAACTGTAAAACAGGCAGTGTGTGGGAGAAGAATATTGCATTTGTGAATTCTGTTTTAAGATGGCACTGGTGGAGATAGGCTGTTCAACAGGCAGGGTAGAAAAAGAGAACAGGGCGTTATATGGCAGGAAACAAGATTCTGTTTCTGAGAAGTAGCACGCCACGGTTACTTCTCCTCTTTTCTTCAGACACCCTTGTTTTTCCATCCAATTCTTAAAAACATTTTATTTTTGTTTCCCTGTCACATTCTTTCCCTTCACTGACCTCATCCTGAGATTCCCCATTTCCAGATGATGACAGGCTCTGTGGCCCCTCATGCTAGGGCTCTTGCACCTAAACCTTCATCTCCTCTTCTTGTGATGTACTTCAGGTCGGCTGAGCTTTACATGACAGAATGGCTGTTTATCTGAGTGGAGAGTTGGAGGTGCTTAGGTTGTGAGACTGCAGGCGTCTTGCGAAGTCATAAAACACCAACTTTAGTTGCCAGTTGATGCTGACTTTATGAATTGTTGGTGATAGTCCCCGCCACCCTCAGCAGGATGTGCTGCAAGACTCTCTCGAGCCCTTTTTTAGACAAGGCAGTGTAGGGATGGATGCACTGTGTTAGATCTGAGGATGGATAGAGGAGTTGTAGTCATTCTTGTTTTGTATCTTCAGCTTGTGTGGCCGCCAAAACAAAATTAGAATGAACTATGAAGAGGATGGTTCCTTGAGGTTTGGTGTTTAAAACTATTTACTGGCATTGGACTCTCAGTGTTGATCCTCACCCAGCCTTGGACCCTGCTTCACACTTCTGTCTTACTGAGATGGTCAGTCCCTCTGCAGTGGGGGAACTTCCAAACACAGTGTTTGCACTTCCAAACACCGGGAGTGCAGGGAGTGTAAAACTCTCGCTATTGGGTGATCTCAGCATGTTCTTGTTCTATCATAAACATATGCAAGCCACTGTTCTTGGTAACTTGGATAATTTAGAGTGGTAATATGGCTTATAAACTCTCTTCAGCATAAATACCCATATAACAGATATTTTTACATACCAAATCAAGCATCGGGTATGAAACAATATAGTTCACACTGCAGATCCACGCTGCAGACGCCTGGAAAGTATTTGGCCCTTGTGTAGGTCACCTGTCAAACCATGTATAACCGTGTATTTTCTTCACTATGAAACACTAAATCTTTCCAGTATTTAATGCCCTTCTCTTTAATGTCAGCTGGTCTTATAAGGAGACTTGTTAAACTAGTGTTCTCAATTATGGCATTTTAATTTAATAATAATTCAATTAAAGGTGTGTTTTTTATGGAGCATCCATGCTACCTTTATTGGTATTATTAGAGTAACCATCATAATAACAAGGAGTAATTATTTAAATGATCATTAAAAATCAAGTGGTGAAAAAGAGAGTAACATTGGTGGAAGGATTGTAGGAACCTGATGCATGTCTGTTCCTGAGTGTTACAATAAAAGGTGTCCTTTCTTTAAAGCTTGCAAGTTTCTACTTTTCCTGAACTTCTAAAGGTGCAGTAAAGTAGCATTAAAATTCCTTAACATTTTTATTGCTGCTGTTGTAACTTTTTAAAGGGAACCAGAAACATTATCTGGAAAGTATTGCTAGAGGTAAAGAATGGCAGCGGTTATGTGGACCTGACTGCAGGTCTTCACCGCAGTCCTGGCAGGGGTTATGGGTGGGTGATTAAAAAGTGGGGAGGGGAGGAGAGTTCATTCTCTGTTACAGCTAATGGAATTATTCAGGCATGCTGAGGGGAGGATTCGTGAGGCACTGGATGTCACTGTAACCCAGCAGAAAATAATGAATTCTTAACAGTTCTTATCTCACACTGATTATTGTTTGATGGTATCCAGAATAACTGAGGATATTTTGCGGGAAATTTATCTCCAGGGCAGATGCACTCAGCATTCAGGGTATATAGAAAGTCATGTACCAACTGGGCAAGGAAGATCTGCGTATCTGTAATGATACAAGTCAGACTGCAGAGAACAGATAAAGTCAGGGGATTCAGGCTCCCTGGTGCAGTGGGATGAATGTCCACAGACCCAGGCTACTCTTGTTCCAGGCTGGGCAGACTGACCTGTCCTTTCTCACTGCCCCCTGTAAGGGCAGAATTTGGGAGATGGGATCCAAATTTAGCTTTGTTTTGTGCTGTTCATGAAAGAGAAAAAAGCTCATTGTTGCTTTGACATTTTGAACAGAACATAATCTGTCATGCAGTAACGGAGGGAACACATTTTAATATTTCTGGAAAAGACCGTCTTTTGTTGTAATATGCAGAAAAGGCAAGGGTGTTCAATAAGTTCATAGTTTATAATTACCTGCTTAGGGAGAGGATGCTAAATAGATTTTTAATCTACCAGATAAAAACATAACAAGATCTAATGGTTGGCAGTTGAACTCAGCAATTCGAATGGGAAAGGAGACAGGTTTTTAATGGGGAACTTAGTCAACCATTGCCACAGAATACTCAAATACACAGAGAATTCAGTCTCAGCCTTTCTGAATCAAGTTGGGAGAAGGAGGTGCTAAAAGACATTCAGTGGTTCAACTGCAAATCACTGGGCTGGATGATATCTGTATGTGAGGTGCAGCCTGAATTGTTTCCCATGGTTTTTACGTACATGTAGGTAGGACAAAATATTATGATTTTAAATTTTAGGAACAAAGATTTAGATTGATCATTTGGGGAACCTTGTTGATAGTAAAAGACAGGGAATGAGGTAGAGTTTGGGACGGTTGTAGACTCCTCTGAGTGGCCTTTGAAGTGGGATAATAGAGCATCTGCCATAGATATGCATAGATGCATGGATATGGACATCCTTTGGGTCAGGAATTTGACAAGGGCAACACTTGAGTTTTATCCCAGTCCTCTCATTCTTTAATTTGACGGTCCTTCCTATTCACCCAATCAATACACCTAGGTCTCAGTAGGATCCAGACCTACAACCTCGTCATGTGTCTCAACTCTGGTGACATTATTTGTTTGGCTTTAATGCAACCTTGAAGCTACTACCATTGACTCTTCAAGGCTCGTGGCCTGGATGTCTCAACTCAGTACGTACATTGTATCTACTAATGTAGAGATAAAAAATCATACTTGAGCCATCAGCCCCGAAAATCAAGCCTAGTTACAGACTGTAGGGTTGAATCCATGTGAACAGTATTAATGAAGTCTTGGCTTGTGCTTAACTCTAAGCACATGAATAATTTCATCACTATCCAACAGAGCACTTCAGCCTATGCTTAAGTTTCACTGATGTTGATTACTCACATGCTCAAAGTCAAGCACATGCTAAAGTGATAAAGACTGCATATGGCAAAGCCTATATAGCTAGTTGTCATAAAGTGGGTATTTAGACAGACTTCAGTGCAGGTGGCAAGGGATTAAGATAGCCATATATCAAAAGTAGCCTTATAACAAAGAGTTTTATAGTGTAGGTGCACTGCATTATTAAATATAAGGATCATTCTTGAGCAATACGTGGCTGTTTCTGGGCATGTTTAAAATATTTAGCAAGTTTTTGAATATAAAAATGTTCGGAGTGGATCTTCAAAGACTTTTTGACATTGTTCTGTTCTTAAAAGTGAGCATCTACACTGCTCAGGGCAACTTCTAGGCAAGATAACCATGAAGTGATAATATGGAAATGAACATTTTATTGTATTTTTTCATTTTTTTAAAACGGGGAGTCTGGGGAGAGTCTTTGAGGGTTGTGAAAGTTAATATATATATACACACACACACACACACACACACACGCACACAGAGGCATGCACACATGAACACTCGTGAAGCAGTATGAGATTGGTAGCGAGGTAGCCTCCAGTCAATTTTGCCATCATGTTGGAGTCTCCTGAAGAAGAGTGTTAAGAAGCATAAAAGCTAAACAAAACAAAAAGGAAAAGACGACTGTTTTATGACTGCTAGCTTGTAAATCTTAGATCACTAATAGCACTAATTTGCCCTGTTTGGAAGAAAACAAAAAAGGAGAGGGGGTTACTTTTCTCACTTCAGTTTCACAGAGCTGAAGTTTTGGAGAACAAAACAAAACAAAACAAAACGTCTCAGTTCCATGTAACATGTAGTAGCAAGCATCCAGCCAGCTGCCATTTTGAGGGTAATTTTTTTAATCAGCCATTTCGGTTTTAGATTGGCCTTGATCCTCAGCATGCTCAGGAATTTTTCTCCTTATGTATTTGCCTTTGCTGAAGTAAATGTGTTGCTGTTGTCATCGTCATCTAATACACAGCTGCTTTCTTCCTCCTGTCAGCTCTTGAGCTAAGCAAGGAGAATGCATACACACACACACACATGCACACACTTTGCTTTTTAAAAGAAAAAAACCTCACAAAAAAAGAAATCATGCTGTGTCTTTAAAAATGAAAGAATCGAACAGCTGTGGGTAATAAATCGATTAATTAGAGTGGATAAAATGAAGGTGAAGGGTGCAGAGCACTCTTTAATTTGAAGATATATGACCTTGTAAGATGCTGCACTTCATTTGCTATTAGATCACACTTCAGAAGGGGCTTTATTAAAATCTCTTCTAGGGTGAGCTGAGGTAAAACATATTGTTAAAAAAAGCTTTTGACAGAGTATGTTATATACTTTAGTCTGCTTCAGTGATTTCTGTCACTTTTTATACTACACATGTTGTTGTGCAAGAAAAGTTAAAGGTCTAGACATTTTCATCATATTTCTGTAAGAAACAGAAATTTAAATATTTGAAGTAATAATGGGAGCCTTTACTGTTGCTTTGGCCATGGAGCTGACATAAAACTCCCTAACTGCCTCAGTGTTGAGTAGATTTTTAAGGGATAATGTATCAGTTCCTTTCCGTGTTTGTATGTGGCTTTCATTAATGTCAATAGCAGTTACGGGCACTTTTTCCAAGCTGAGTACAGTTCCCAAACTTGTGGGTTTTTTCCAATAGCGGTTGTTAGAGATTAATCAAAGCAGCCGTGTCTGTCCCGTCTGATGCAGCGTGCAGGGCTGGGGCACAGGAGCTGTGTCAGCCAGGCAGAAACGCCTGCCGTGTTGTGCCTGTTTTTTCTTGGCTGTGGAGAGTCGACTTCTCAGGAATTGGGGTCTGGAGCTGCTATCCACAGCAATAGCCCTACTAAATCAATAGGAGCGTGAGGAGCTGCACCACATTTATCACCTACCTTTGTAAATAAGTCTCAATCTGATAGATGCTTTTTCCTTTACGCTTTTATGGATGTTCATTGGGTGATAAGATTAGATAGACTGACAGGCTGATAGGTAGGCAGATAATCTTCTAGCCTCCTTGTCTAAGGTTTTGCAAGTTTTGTTAGCAGCAGCCATTCCTGCAACAGCCAGAAGAGGGGAATTCAGTCAGCAGCAATCCTGCTCCGCCTGGAGTTTAATTTTTTCTTTTTTTTTTTTTTTTTTTTTTACTGCTCTGAGTCATTTCTCTTTACGAAGGTGGTTTCGATAATACGGTTCTATTCACCTTATAAACTCTTTCATTTTCAAGCTCAAGCAACAGGCTTCTGTGAATTGCAGTGCCCTTGTCTAGAAAGGGGCTGTGTGGTTCAGCTTGGGATGTGCTCCTGCGGAAGGGCTGGGATCCGGCGTGGATTGGGGCATTATGCAGATACGGGCCAGGAGGGAAGCTTGTTTCAAGCTTTGAACTTTGAGGAAGTTTAGTGCCTTTAGGTGGAGTGGGGCCATTGCTAGACAAAATATGTTCTTTCATAAACAAACAAACAAGCAAGAAATTAATTTTGCGTTTTCCAAAATTGGTAGTTGGGAGGGTTTTTTTGTTTTGTTTTGTTTTTTGGGGAAACCTCCCCCTCATTAAAAACAAAACGAATCAAAACAAAACCTAGATTGTGATTTTCAAGTAGACATATTTATGAATTTATCAGAGTTTTGCAGAGACACTGAAAAAGGCGGGGAGGGGGAAATGCCTTTTGAAGATAGCACATAGTTTATATTGTGCCCAGGACTGGAATTTTCTAGCTAGCGAAATTATGACTGTAGCGCAGGCTTGTCCACACCTGCCCTTTATGTAAAGCTGAATTAAGGTTAAAGGAATGCTTTCCACCTTTATGCAGTTGTTCAAAGAGGCTAGAAAGGCAAACAGAACAATGTTTTTGGCTCTGGTAAGCATTTATGCATTGGAGGGCAGGCTCAGGCTCAGAAATTCTTGGGACCCAGTTCAAGCACGGCCCGACATTTGTTACTGTTAATTGCAACTGTGCTGTCGGCTTTGATTACCGGATGTTTCATTTGAGTGGCTTCTTGGTGTTTTGGCAAAAAGAATGTCAAAGTGGTTTATGCAAGGGTACATTTTCCAAGCTCCTGTTGACTTGAATAGGACTTGTGCAGCTAAATACCTACGTAGTATTTTAAAAAGGGAAGTGCTGGCATGACTGAAGCATGTATAAATTAAATTCAGCAAGATCTCAGGAGACTGCTGCATGAAGTGTATAAGAACATAAAATGAAGGAGTGAAAATGACACTGAAGCTCCTTGCAGGTGCCTTGTAAAACCTACCACACCGCATTTTCCTTGGTTTTTGTCTGTAGTCATAAATCCCTTGAAAGAAATTCCTTTTTGTGGAATAAACATGTGAAAGGATTTTGATCCTTATGCGTCATAAAGGAAGGTTTTATTTGCAATTTAGAGGATATAAATGTATATAGCACCGATGTGTACGTGTGATATTTGTCATACATGTGAAGTGAATAAGTGTGGTGAGTAAATGTGCTGTTCAACAATTTATATCAGTCAATACATTGCAATTAAGTCCTTCTTTCAGAAATGCCAAGGAGGAAATGTGTTAGCAAAATAAAGTGCATGCCAACTGTATTTAAATGTTCTCCGCTGTATTATTTTTTGAGTGTTCTTTCTGTTTTTCTTTTATAGGTAAAGATGAGCCTTCAAGCTATATTTGCACAACATGCAAGCAGCCTTTTAATAGCGCTTGGTTCTTGCTTCAGCATGCCCAGAACACACATGGATTCCGCATCTACCTGGAAACAAGCCCTTCAAACAGTTCCCTTACTCCACGCATCACCATCCCTCCTCCTCTGGGACCGGAGACTGTTGCACAGTCCCCGCTGATGAATTTCCTTGGAGACAACAACCCTTTCAATCTTTTACGGATGACAGGACCCATCTTGCGTGAACATCCTGGCTTTGGTGAGGGTCGGCTCCCGAACACGCCTCCCCTGTTCAGCCCACCACCTCGTCATCATCTGGATCCACATCGCCTTAGTGCCGAAGAAATGGGGTTAGTTGCCCAGCATCCCAGTGCCTTTGACAGAGTTATGCGTTTAAACCCCATGGCAATTGAGTCTCCAGCGATGGATTTCTCCAGAAGGCTTCGAGAGCTGGCAGGAAACAGTTCCACCCCTCCGCCAGTCTCGCCCAGTCGCACCAACCCTATGCATCGCCTGTTGAATCCCTTCCAGCCAAGTCCTAAATCACCTTTTCTGAGCACCCCGCCACTGCCCCCCATGCCCCCCAGCAGCACTACGCCTCCCCAGCCTCAGGCCAAGAGCAAGTCCTGTGAATTTTGTGGGAAAACATTCAAGTTCCAGAGTAACCTTATTGTGCACCGGCGCAGTCACACAGGAGAAAAGCCCTACAAGTGTCAGCTCTGTGACCACGCTTGCTCCCAGGCCAGCAAGCTAAAACGCCACATGAAAACGCATATGCATAAAGCTGGCTCCATGACGGGCAGGTCAGATGACGGACTGTCCACCACTAGTTCCCCTGAGCCAGGCACAAGCGAGCTCACTGGAGAGGGACTGAAATCCAGTGAGGCAGATTTCAGGAACGAGAGTGATCCTTCCCTGGGCCATGACAATGAAGAAGAGGAAGAGGAGGAAGAGGAGGAAGAGGAGCTTGAAAATGAGAGCCGGCCAGAGTCGAGCTTCAGTATGGACTCAGAGCTGAGTCGTAACCGAGAAAACGGCTCCAAGTCACTGCCAGACGAGAAATCCCTCGTCCTGGGAAAAGTCATTGAGAATGTAAGTCTAGGTGCCATCCAGCAATATAATGACATGCTTGCTGAAAAACAGAAGAGGAGTAGCTTCATGAAAAGGTCTTCTGACCAGCGAGACTTGTGTCCTCGAGACCTCTGTCAGAGAGATCCAGGCGATGAAGACTCAGTGGTAGGAGAGCTGGACCGCACTGAGGAAGGGACAGTCAATGGAAGAAACTTTGGCCCAGGTGAACCCTTCCCAAACTTGTTTCCCCGCAAGCCGACACCTATCACGAGCCCCAGTTTAAACAACTCCTCTAAAAGAATAAAGGTGGAGAAAGATTTGGACTTGCCACCAGCAACGATAATACCTTCCGAAAATGTTTACTCCCAGTGGCTGGTAGGGTACGCAGCATCGCGGCACTTCATGAAGGATCCGTTCCTTGGATTCACAGACTCCCGACAATCCCCCTTCGCGACCTCTTCTGAGCACTCGTCGGAGAACGGGAGCCTGCGTTTCTCCACCCCACCGGGGGACATGCTGGACGGGGGGCTCTCAGGGCGCAGCGGCACGGCGAGCGGAGGCAGCACCCCCCACATCAGTGGTCCCGGCCCCGGGCGACCCAGTTCGAAGGAAGGGCGCAGGAGCGATACATGTGAGTACTGTGGCAAGGTCTTTAAGAACTGCAGCAATTTGACGGTGCACCGTCGGAGCCACACTGGAGAGCGGCCTTACAAATGCGAGCTCTGCAACTATGCATGTGCCCAGAGCAGTAAGCTGACGCGCCATATGAAAACGCATGGCCAGATAGGGAAGGAGGTCTACCGCTGCGACATTTGCCAGATGCCCTTCAGTGTTTACAGCACCCTGGAGAAACACATGAAAAAGTGGCATGGAGAACATTTGCTGACAAATGACGTCAAAATTGAGCAGGCAGAAAGAAGCTAAGGCCCCCCCCCTCCCCTCCCCCCCCTGCCCCCACTAGGTTAAATTTCAGGGGTCTAGGTAACATTTTATTTGTACAGTTTAACTATTGCCAACTGAGAAAAGATGACCTAACTCGCCTCCGTAAACATAACTTAGCATAACTATCGTAGGTGCCAGACTTTGGCACTTAAAATATAACCTGTGTCTACAAAGTTCTATTAAACCCGAGGGTTGATTAAGGCAGTAAAAATTGTGGAGCCTTTTAACTGTGCAATAATTTCTGTATTTATTGGGTTTTTGTAATTTTTTGGCATGTGCAGGTACTTTTTTTTATTCTTTCTGTTTAAATTTCCTTTAAAATTTTGTTGGGTATCCCTTTTTAATTTTACCCAGTCGTAGCCTGAGATTACTTGCATTGTAAGGGAGAAACATATCTTTTTAAATTATAATTTTTGGGCCGCTGCTTTGTTAAAATTTAAGCTAAGCATGTGTAATTTCTTGTGAAGAAGCCAGGATTTGAACAGAAATCTTTCTCTTCTTTTCTGTCTGTCCTTCTTGCTTTCTTTTTTTTTTCCCCCTTTCCTATTCTTGAATAACCTTTAACATTAGGGAAAACAAAACTGTACAGCGAATAACAATCTTTAAAATTAGCACTTTCTTTTGGAATTGGATCGAATATGTAGCACTGACAATGTCGCTGACGATAGAGGCCTTTTCTAGATGGATTTAATCACTAAAGTTCTGGCAACAAAAATCCCATAGGTGCAGAAGGCAGCTACATTAAAAAACCAGAAATATTCTTAATTGTGCATTACTATTGGATAGTTTCTTCTTGTTGTTAAAAGCTTTGGCAACATAATGGTGCCATTTTTTCTCTTTTTGGGGTGTCTTTCCCTCCCTATTTCCCTCCCACCACTCTTTCCAGACACAGTAGAAGTCCGTCTTGAGTTTGTATTATTCTTTTCAAACCTTTGAGCAGGTAAATGCCATCTTCTTTCTTTTTAAAACACAAAATCATAGATTTGAGTTCAGTATATACTTTAGTCCACATTTGCTGTAGTTAAAATAATTACTAGAGGATGGGAAAGTGTGAATTCCGTGATGAAAGCCTCAACTTACAGGTGTCTAGTTTATAAATGGAAATACTACAACTATCTTATGTGACATACAATGATGTTACTATAAGGAACAGAAAAATAAAATCTGTTTAATTTACCTGTCTTGGCAAGATTCTGCTCCTACTGAAGTCTGTAAGAGTTGTCCCCTTGACTTAATTAGGAACAGAATGGAACTGCATTCAGATAAAAGCATTACAACAGAAAAAAAGTAAAGAAAAGAAAAATGCACCTGCTTTACTTTCAAATTCCAATTTTTTAAAATACTTTTACAACTAATTTTAATAAACAGTGGAAAATTGTGGTTAGAGATTTTAATTATGTTGACCCGCACTTTAAAGTTTTTGTTTGTGGTTAAGAGAAAAAAATGGCTTCTCAACAAGGAATTACATCATATTCTTCTACTTGGCCCAAAGGTGGGTTAAACTGTAAGGGAACAGCTGAGATTAAGTGTCAGTGTTGCTAAGCATGGCATTCACAATACTGGCACTATAAAGAAAAATAAATAAAAATAATTTATTGGACAGTTTTTCTACTGCCATTCAATTTGACGTGAGTGCCTTGAAAACTGATCTTCCTATTTGAGTCTCTTGAGACAAATGCAAAACGTTTTTGTGAAATGAAAAGACTTTTAAAAAAAAGTAAAACAAGAAAAGTACATTCTTTAGAAAAAAAAAAAAGAGCCACATTTACTTAAAAAAAAATTACTGGTTGAAGATAGCGGACATGAAAATGCCATAAGACCCAATCAAATGAAGATGTATACCCAGCACAACTTCGGACATCCATTAGCTGAATTATTCTCAGCCTTTTTTTTTTTTTCAGGACAACGCTGCTTAGGAAATGGAATGGAAATGATTTACTGCTGAATTAAAACTCAAATGACACAAATTACAAGTTGTTATCATTGAATGAGAAAAAACAATTCAGGAACAACGGCTAATTTTTTTTAAAAGTTAAATTTAGTGCACTCTGTCTTAAAATACGTTTACAGTATTGAATACATACAAGGGTAAAAAAAGAAATTGTGTGTATGTGTGTTTGAGCAATCTTTTTTTTTTCAAAGTTTGCTTAATAGGTTATTAAAAAAATGCCATAATGGCCATGTGTATATTGTTTTCTTTTGGTGACGGGGTTTTAGTATATATTATATATATTAAAATTTCTTGATTACTGTAAAAGTGGACCAGTATTTGTAATAATGGAGAATGCCTGGGCATTTTACAAAACCAGAAAGAAAAAAAAAAATCCCCTTTCTTTTTTCCTTGAAAATGTTGCAGTAAAATTTAAATGGTGGGTCTATAAATTTGTTCTTGTCACTGTAACTGTAAAGTCTTGAGTTTTAGTAAATTTTTTTCTGCCTTGGGTGTTGAATTTTTATTTCAAAAAATGTATAGAATCTTGTATTTGGGGATTAAAAGGTGATTGCTACACCAAGTAGAAAAAGTATGTAGAAAAAAGTGCTTAATATTGTTATTGCTTTGCAGAAAAAAAAATCACGTTTCTGACCTGTACCTATTTTTTCTCTTTTTTTCTCACCTTTTCCCCTTCTCTTCCCCTTCTGGAATGGATATTGATATTGGTTGATTCATATGATGTAGGCACTTGCTGTATTTTTACTGAAGCTTGTAATTTTTTAACTGTACGCTTGTCCTTTTAAAGGGATTTAATGTACCTTTTTGTTAGTGAATTTGGAAATAAAAATAAAAACAAACAAACAGGCTGCCATAATATATTTTTTTAATTTGGCAGGATAAAATATTGCAAAAATAAAAAAAAATTTGTATGTGAAGTCCTTATTGTACAGAAAAAAGGGGGTTGTTAGACGACCTTTGAGTAAAAGAAACAAAACAAAAGAATTAAGTGCTTTTTTATTTTTTTTGTTGTTGTTGTTCACAAATTATTTTAGTTGTGTATATATTTTTTTTTTTTTGTCAGAAATGGCCTACAAAAAAGTGCTGTTCCCACAGGGCTCTAAATAACTTCAAAGTTGCCTGGACCCCTTGCATCAAGGTTTTACCAGGTATGGTTGAACCAGGCTGGATGGTTATTGCCCATTCGTGTGAAATGAAATTCCATTCCCGTAAAGGTGTCTGGGGTGACATCCCAAGGCTTCCCCACAGATTTGAGAGAGAGAGAGGAGATTTTTTTTTTTTTTTCCCCCCACCCCTTTCCAAGCAAGATGATGTCCAACACATCTTCCCTCTCCCGGCCACCCCCTGCTCACTGCTCCCTGCACCCTGCCACTGCCCTCTGGAAGAAAGTAGTTTCGTAGCAAACAGCAAGAGCTGTTGCATCCACTTTGACATAAAATGGTAAAATGGGCTGCTTTTGGTACAGCTGTTACCGGGTTGAAGTAAAATTGGTCCAGGCACAGCCCTCCTCTTCCCTGTCAGAACAGGACCGACCCCGTGTACAGGTCTTGCCAGTCCATGTTATTAGCTGCTTTGCTGCTGTTCACTCCTAATTGTACATTCCATAAATTTCTGAATGTTTGAGGGACTGGGATGAAATCCTGCGCCTTTTGATTTCTCTCTTTTTTGCTGTTCTTTCTCTCTCTCTCTCTCTCTCTCTCTTCCCTCCCCATGCTCTCTCCCTTTTGGGTCAAGGGGAAGACAGGTGGCAGAAGATGGTGTAGTGAAGGGGAGAAGGAGAAAATGCTCAGCACTCTTGCAGGAAATGATGGTAAAACTAAAACTTAAGCAATGACAGAAAAAAAATTGCCATGCCAAATTCTTCTGCTGCTTTCTTTGATGCAGAGGAGCTGGAGGAATTGGAGAGGCGTGGGTGTGACAGCAGGGAGAACTTGGTCCAGCTACGTAACAGATAGATATATGTCTTCCTGGCTTGAACAATGTACCCTTAAGACTTCTGGACAAATTCTGGATCTCAATTAAACTGATATAAATCAGGAATTATTCATTGCTCTTAGTTCTGGGTTACTCCAGTGTAGCTGAGGCTGGAACAAGGTCCCTTAAAGGCACATTTTCACTTTTTGGTGAAAATTCAGATCTCTGGCATTCAGATAAATCCAGAGTCATGTCACAGAACTCAGCAGAATCCCTTGGACGTGCATCGGCGTAATGAAGACCAGAAGTTAACCACATTGAGTCCACAATTCATTGATTTAAGAAAGATTTTTACCTTTTGTTTTAGTGTAATTTGCTTAGGAGCTCTGGTCTCCCTGTTGCTTTTTAAGTATCCAGGGTAGCCAACACCAGCAGTTGTCTAATTTTGTGACTTGAATCACTGAAACCAACAATAAGTCACCCAAAAGCACAAGGGTTGTGTTTCTGCAGACTGTAGTGATAATGAAATGGCCCTCCTTTTCTTCTTGCTTAGAAGAACTGTAGTTTACTAGGCCATAAGCACAATATAACATAGACATTAAATAGCTAGAATGCTGCCATAGTTCTCTTCACAATTTAAATAGTTTTTTATTACTATTTTAAGGTTGAATATATTACTTCCATTGTGTCTAGTCCTGCTGCCTTTGAAGTCCAGAGCAAAACTCCAGTCAACTCCCTTGGCAACAGGACAGGTCCTAGAACCTGGTTTTAGCAAGAAAAAATACCAGTTATTTTAAGGAAAGGGTCAAAAAATCAGCATTTCATCCCAGTCCTATGTAAAAGACAGTCCAAGGTTTTGTTTATCACAGGCAAACTCATTTTTATGGTGCTCTTTGTATTTTAGAACTGCAAAGCAAAGTAACGTTGATTTAAGTTGTTTGCATTTGTACCGGCAAGGCAAAATATTTTTATTACCTTTTTCTATTACTTATTGTATGAGCTTTTGTTGTTTACTTGGAGGTTTTGTCTTTTACTACAAGTTTGGAACTATTTATTATTGCTTGGTATTTGTGCTCTGTTTAAAAAACAAGAGCACTTTTTTTTTATTATGGATAAAATGTTGAGATGGCTGGAGGTCATTTCAATATGGCTTAGTGAAATATTTATTGTTCCTTTTATTCTCTGTACAAGATTTTTGGCCTCTTTTTTTTCCCTTATTGTCACAATGTTGAGTTCAGCATGTGTCTACCATTTCATTTGTACGCTCGTTCAAAACAACGTTTGTTCCAGTTTCAAGTTATAAAAATAAATTGGACATTTGACTTGATCTCCAAATCTTGTCTTTCCTGGTTTTTTGACATTGAGGGGTGGGAAGGGGAAAAAAGAAGTGAGCGAGGAGTTGAAGCTTCAGTAGAGATGATTGAACATGTGCCGTGTTTTCAGCTGGTTCTTGTGGGAGTCAATCAGGAGAGAACTCATGTTTGTGGAGGACATGTGAGCACCTGTGTGAAGCTAAGCAGATGCTGAAGTCCTGTTTAAATTCCTTGGACTTAAATATGATGTAAAGTAATTCCCGAGTAGGGGTCTTGAAAGAAAATGGTAGAATGACGCTGGAAACAGTAACATTTCTTACGTGAAATTATACAATGTTTGGTGGAATTAGCACATTTTTCTGAAAACAGCAAGAAGAGCTTTGCTTTTGTGTTTCTTTCCATGCCCATAAACATAACTGTGTGCTGCATGCACCTAAGTTTGTTAATGTGTTTTGCTTCTTGGACGCCAACACAAATAGGGGAGAACTCTTACCAATTTAACTGGGAGCTGAATTTAGGCCACAGACTGTGTTATTATATGAGAAGCACCAAAATATAACTGCAGCTAAACATCTGCTCCTCCTCCTCTGTTAAGGACAAAGGCATGCACAGAAAAAGGCAGAATTTTGCACAATTTGCAGTCTGAGGATAAGAGCTGACAGCTACAGGCAGTTCACTGTCCTGATACTCTTTATCATGCCAACCTGTTAGCAAATACATGGAAATCTTAAATGAGAGAATTGTTATTCAAACCGTTATTGGAAAGCTCAGGAAAGATTTGGAGTGTGGAGACCAGGTTCTGATTTCCTGGAGGCCCTGGTCCAACAAACCTTGTAACAGGCTTGTGATTCAAAGCAGGTGGGTAACTGAAATTAATTTCAAAGGAACTGCTCCTGGACTTTAAGGTATTTGGCTCAACTCAGAAGTCAGGAGGGGAAGCTAAGTGGTTTGTGCTACAGAAGAGCTCCTACAGATGGTCCGTTCCTGATCTCAGGCTCTCTGAATCTACAGTCTAAATTTAGGCATGTGGGTAAAGTGCTTTGCTGGATCAAGGCTTCAGAGTAACATAAAAGTTACAGGCTTTGAAAAGTTGCACTTATGAAAAACCAGTGAAAATGAAATCAGAACCCAACGCTGACAATTATATTGGGCAGTAGTTCATGCTGTAATTCCCAAAATGCCATGCTCGTTTTGAATGCCTTCTTCAGTGAGCTGTAAAGGCTGTTACATTTTACTTCTAAATTTTGTACAGTTTGCATTTGAATGGGGTGTTTTTGACACCCCATAAACATGACTTCACTCTAGTCATCTTTACACTGCTGTGTCATTTTGTCGGGTTTAAAGGCATTACAGGCCTTGCAGATGTTGATGTGGTGTTTGAAGATTTAGAGACAGCAGCTGCTGCTGTGCATCTTGGCCTGTGAGCCTGAGAGTTTGGAGGCGTGAGGGGACTTCCCATCCACTGTTTCTGCTAGGGGAGGTGGTATCTGCCCAGTAAGGAGAAGCAAGGACCTTCTGGAAGTGGTAATGCTTTAATTCATCACTGTTGGATCTGCTAGAGTTTGTCTGTCAGAGCCCTGATTACTCACACACGTTGGCGTGAGGGAAAAGCAGGATTAGGCCCTTCTGACAAAGGAAATGTGAGAAATCACACAAACAAGACTGAAAAAAAACTAAATCCAAATGAGTGCCTCTGCAGCATTCTCGGTTGGATACTCCTGTTTCACATATGCCTGTGTAACCCAAGAACTCTATTATAATCAGTAAAGGAAGAAGGTTTAGAAAATTCTTTGTGAAATACAAATGAAACCAATGGAGTTCAAACTTCAGTCTGAAATGAGAGGTGCTATAAGCCACAGAACTGTAGAATCACAGACTGGTTTGGGTTGGAAGGGACCTCAAAGATCATCTAGTTCCAACCCCTTGCCATGGGCAGGGACACCCTCCACTAGCCCAGATTGCCCAAAGCCTCATCCAACTTGGCCTGGAACACTGCCAGCCACAGCTTCTCTGGGCAACCTGTGCCAGTGCCTCACCATGCTCACAGTAAAGAATTTTTTCCTTATATCTAATCTAAATCTCATTTCTTTCAGTTTAAAACCATAACCCCTTCTCCTATCACTGTGAGTCAGCACTGTAATTATTACACTGAAGAAATGTGTTAAAAAGGTGGCCTTATTCCTCACACTGATTCTACACCACACTACTTTGGATTCAATAGATTTACTCCTGTTTTGCATAAATATTGAATCTGGCTTAATGGTTTTACTTGGAAAAAAAATTCATAAATGATAACATATAACAGGAGTGATCACTGAACTCCACAACTGAGATGCTTCCACTAGAAAGTGGAGTCGAAGAGTTCCATTTACCCAATCAAAGGACAGAAAGATACCATGTGATCTGTACATCCAATTAAAACAGCTTGAAATCTGAGCACTTAAAGGCTTGTGAGCAGACCAATAATTATGCACCAAAATTATTCAGGAAATAATTCTGAATAATGAATATATTTGAGAAAAATGTGATCTTTCTGCAGATAACTTGTAAGCAAAAAAGAGGCAACATTTGCCTAGTAGTTGATTTGCTCTGAATTATTCTCCTAGCTCAGCTAAACACTGACCTTGATCTACTCAATGACAACATGCATTTCACTGTCTGACAGATGACAGACCGTTCTATGGGATCGCACATGTTAGAGATGGAAAAGACCTATTCATTCCTTTAGCCCATCCACTACCAATGCAAGATAATATCTTTTGTACATTCTCTAACCAGGATGTGATGCAGGACAGAATAAAATGTAATTTTATACCTAGACATTTTAAAAAAATCTGTTTGGTAAGAAAAGATTCTTCATCCAGGTTTGTCATAGTCCATTTCTCCATGGGTTTAATCATGGGATATAACAATATGGTACTACATTTATTGAGCATGGACACATGCTTCACAACCTGATTGCACTGGAATTTGAGACTGAAGCTAGTTCCAAAAGATGTTTTAATTCTTCTGTTTGCCATATTAATCAGGAGCCCATTGCATTACACAGACAATGTACTGATTTACAGATTACTTTTTCTGCCCAAAAGTTAGATATAGGTTTCTTTTTATGTGTATTTTTTATTTATTTCTTATTCTGTCAGGATACCTGAGAAATATCTCCTGTGCAAGGGAAGACCACTTACACCTTTTTTCTGTAGAGCTGTCAAGTGTTAGTGTTGATTACGGTAGAAGACATAGGTATAATCAGAGAATATAAAAGATAACAACAATGTGAAGGAAAACAGTCATGTTATAATAATTCCTATAAACTGGCCAGGAATTACAACAATGCAAAAACTACACATTGGTCTTCAAAAATGTTTTAAGCATAAAGAATGGATATCAAACTACAGGGCAGCTGAGCCTGAAGACTGTTTGCTCTCAATAAGTGTACCATATTGTTAAAGAATTTTAGGGGTTGGAAGGGATCTCCAGAGATCATCGAGTCCAACCCCCACCCTCTGGTTAAACATTGTCTGGTTAAACCCACGCGGAAATGGATTGTGACAAAACTGGGGGGATGTGGGGCTCCACATGTCGTGGTGCATGGGTCTTCCCACTGGTGAGAGATGTGGAGAAAAAGCAAAACTAAGATAAATTAAAGAGGCTCAGTGAATGTCGAAGCACTGCAGAACAAACTCTCATCATTTAACTCTCCATAATCTGATGGTGAGTATAGTTTTTGGAGCGAAGAAGGAGACCAAAGGAGTGAAGTCTTCACTTGATATATTCCCAATGTGAACCATCAGTAAAAACAGGGAAAATTGATATTGATAGCAATAGTAGTTGCTGTTCAGGATGTAGCTGCAGCAATCTAATAAAAAACCAGGTACTTACCACAGAATACTTCGTATTCTTAGCAATGATGTAACATAATGCACGGAGAAAAGCATCATTCCTGCAAAATACCCCCAAATGACTGACAGAACGAAATGATACAATTACAGAATTAGAAGAGGAGAGGGAAGAAGATGTTAAGAGATACAAACAAGGGAGAAAATCATATTTCACATGGTAATAATGTTCAGATGAAAGGAATGTGTTGGAGGATCATTGATGAATCAAGCCTGTTAGACATTTCAAAATACCTAAGTGAAATGGGAGTTTAAATCCCATTTTAGAGGTCACTTGAGTTCTAAGACCCACTGAGTTATAATAAGCCTTGCATTTCCAAATGACTTTTGAAAATAAGGCAGTGGTCCAAAGTTATTTCAGAAAAAAAAAATTCTCCTTTCTTAGTATTCTGCTCATATTCCAGTGGCTTAAATTATTACCTTTAATGTCTGAGCATTTTTGAACATAGAGAAATTGGAATGCCCAACTCATCCTTTTTCAGTTTGTGGCTTAGCCTCATCGTTACTAACAAGTGGAATAACTAACTCCTCATAATTTAGGTCTAAAAACCCATCACTGTACCCAAAAGATAATACAAATTCAGGGTAAATAGTGCACGGCCAGGACAGTGGTCCAAACATTTCACCAGATATGAAAAGATTAATTTCCAGATCAATATGGCTCATAAATGTTACAGTAGTCCTATGGAGAAACTCTTGGAATGACACTCTGGCGGAAACCTCTCTACCTGCAGGAGGTTCAAATTTAGATCTGTAATTTAGCTCATTGCAAAGACTCTTGAAGTAATAGTATGAAATCATAGCTATTTTATGCCCAAACTACCAGTGACTAACAACATGAACTTTCCTGTTGAGGAAAACATTTTTTGAGTCAAAAGTCATGTCTCTGTATAAAAAATGTTCACTAATGAAAATTATTCTCTGTATGTGCTAATTTTGAAGTTTCATATATGAAGTATTTGGGTACTCATCCATTCCAGTGCAAAATCGGGTAGATTCACTGACAGATTAAGCTAGTCTGGGAAAAGGAGAGGATCTCAGCAACACAATTTCAGTTGGTTCATCTTGTTCTGCAATGGATGTTTCACCATGGCTGTAGCATGTCTTACCCATCCATGACGCTATGATAGTCCACAGAAAATATGTACAGAATGAGCATAATGACCGATGCAGATGGGGATATGTCTATGTGGATGGATTCTCTTCCCAGATGTGGATCTGAAACAGGTTTTCTTTTTCATTAGCAAGTTAGAGAAAGGCATTTTCTAATTTTACTTTGTGGGGGAGCAAACCGTGCAAATCTGCATTGCTCTATTGTACCAAGGCAGATAAACTAGGCTTGCTTATCACTTGAGAGCTATTTTAAAATTTGTGCTACCCACCTCAGCTTGGTAAATGGTTTTAATATTTGACATATTTTTTCAAAAAGACTACAGTGTTTTTCAGGTTTTTTAAAGCAAGATGTGTTTTAAATCAAATTACCTTGATCACTTTGTGATACTGAATGTGACTCCTTCAGTAAGTTGGTCCTCAAAAAAAGTAGTAGGAAGCAGTAGCTCTTGGTAAATTAGGTAGACTATGCATGTCAGTCGGAACTTCTGTGATGTATGTGAATGATCAGCCAACAGAATTAAGTAGCTTTTTTGTCATTTCAGTCTGACGTAATCTCTCAAGCAACTTTTCCCAGAAGTATGTACTTGCAGGAGCTCTGGCCACAGGGTTCACATGATTTTCCATACTCAGAGATTGTTTCTTTTGTTAGCTGTTACTCAGACGTGATTTCATGTTACCACTTTAATCCCAGTGATGAGTGATTCCTCAATGTAAAACCAGTATGTTTCTACTCACCGTTCTGTTTTCCCACAGATGAAGTTCTGGTCATTCTTTCGCTGGCCAGGCAAGACTGGACATTGACTTCTCCCTAAACTGGTAATGTGAACTAATTTGTTCAGATGATTGTGCCTCAAGGAAATTTTCTTGGTGCCTGTGAAACACTCCTGGCCCAGAGGACAGGTGATCTCCTTCTGCAGTGCTCCCATACAATTGCTGCTTAAGCAAAAATGAACTCAGATCCTTTGAGAACCAAAGACAATCTGCATACCTACAAGTGTTTGGCTTGCCTTCATGTTTACCAGGCACACATCATATTTTAGTTTGTTTGAATTCCTACAAGCTCCTGATTTTCTCTTCAGGGTACCTTTTCTGCTCAGGGGGAGAAAGAGACATACAGCTGGAAGGCAACAGAGCCATCTGGGAGGAGCCACGCTCAAAAAAAGAGAAGGTTTTAAGGGGTCAGTACTGGGAGCAACTCTGTGCAATGTTTCATTAAAACCTTTGATATTGGGCTGGAGACAACACTTTTAAGTCCTGCACACAAAACTGAGTAGGGTGAGATCAAAAGTGTGTTGAAGGTTGTTGTTGGTGTTCCAAGTCATTTTAATACCTCATAAGTTCATTAAACAGCCACTGCTTGGAAAAAAAGGATATGAAGGATGACAAGTGACAGGGAGATAATAACATGGTATTGTAAAAAAAGGCAAGGGATGCATCAACAAAAGAGTAGTCAGCAAATCACGTTATGTACTCTGTCCACCCTGGCCAGCTTTGGTGAGGGCTTTGGTTGTGGGTGCAGTTCTTACCATTCAAGAAAAATGGAAGCCAGTCAGAGCCTTGTCCTGAAGGAAGCAAAGGAAATGATCAGGAGTCTACAGTGTATGTTTGATGAGGAAACATTGAAATAATTTGGATTGTTTATCCAAAAGAGAGCAGAAGAAGGAGCCACAGTGAAGGAGGGAGATGACTCTTAAGTAGGGAAAAACATGTTGTAAAAACGTTCTCCCCCTCCATGGTTTCATACGCTTCCATGGTGCCTGGAAGAAGAAACATTGCACCTTCACAAGGAATTTCACCTTATGCAACTCCTAAATCCTTTCCTTGGCAAACCTTTAATTCCTCACAAATCAGTGGTCATAGCTCCCTTGATTAGCATCTAAAAAAAGCAAAGATATTTTAAAATGTTTACTAAACAAACCAGTTCAATGGCAATGCTTGCTTTTGCCCAGGACTTATCAAACCTAAGTAGAGACCTGCGGACCAAATTCAGACCCAGTGTAAGCTAGTGCAATGTAACCTTTGAAAGAGTTCCTCTTTTTTCCACCAGACCCGAATTTAGCCCTTAATTTAACTCAGAGAAAAATGCAAATTAGCCTAATTAAACATACAGTTCAAGCAATCAAGATACTGGGTTTACACTATATTGATCTATTTTAAAATATCAACGTAGGACAGTTAAAAGCAAAGGGGGCAATTAATGTCTTTCCCTGGAAAGGTGTGAAAGGTACCTGTCAGGTTTCATTAAGTGTATTTATTCTTTCCTTTCAAATTGTCTCTCATTTGAGCAGACCACTCTTCTGGGTTAATGGTGACAGAAGACAGCAGCACTGCTGTAAGCATCCTACACAGCAAATGTAGCCTATTAGTGAAAGATGGGGAATCCTGAAAATTGAATACTTTATTGTTGATGCCTCTGAAACACCCCGTATGCCTATAACTGACTCAGAAAAGCAACGCTGGGGCTTGCTACCTCTGGCTTTCTGAAAGACTTAAAATCTTTTGGCAGCACCTATAAACAATCAGAGAAAAAAATCATTATTACAGTAGCTTTATGAATGGGGATCTGATGCACAGAATGGTCGAGTAATTTGTTCAAGGTCATACAAGCACCCTTGTGAAGCAACCAGCAGTTTTGTGCAGATCTCCCCAGTCCAACTCTCAGTCCATCCTTTGGTAGAAGTATTGTTATGGCAAACCGTATCAGAAGGTATAAGAAAAGGTGTTTTTCCACACAAGCTTCATCCAGAGCTTGGCCAAGTCAGTGAAAAATGTCCCACTGGTTTCAATGGCTCAGATAAAAACTTCAAGGGGCAAGGCCATCCTCCGCTGTCTGGGGAAGCACAGTGTGACTGTGTTGGATCACAAGGAATCAGCCTGACCTCCGCCAACCAACCCACCTGCCCATCACTGGATGAGCCTGACCTGCCATGGAGGGTGCGATGCAGCTGGGGGGACTTTACCACCTGGACTTGCTGCAGTGGAAGGGATTTAACTCGAGAGAAAAGAAGGGAAAGGAGGTGATGGGCAGGGAGGAGGGTCTTAGTGTATTTCCTGGCAAAACCTGTGCTGTGCCTTGTGTATGTTTCTGTGAGTTCCTCTGGAGCCAGTACTGCAGGGATGAGATTGCAGCTGTACAGTTTGCAAATAACCAACAAATGTGAGCATCCATAAGTCTCTGAGTTGTGACCTTTGATGGTGGAATAGATTTCCCTCGTGATGCTGAGATTCTTTGACAGCTGAGCCTGACTCCAAGTTTACATGTTTTGTCAGGCCAGCATCTCTGAGGGTTTGTAGTTAGGGTGGCCTCAGTGACAGTCCCTGTTTTCAGTTCAGGCCATGAAAGAGACACTGGGCTGTAGCAGTGATTCTTTGTATATTTCTCCAGCTGAAAATCTGTACATCTCTGAGCCTGACATTTTCTTCTCACTAGATCTTAATGTGATATGGATTTTTAAGAAGTATAATTTATGCCAGTGCCATTTAATGATGCACCTTTAACCAAAGATAAAACACTACCCATGTTGCTTCTGATTTAGCCTTTTTGGCCTGGTTGCTGCAGATCATTTTAGCAAGGGAAAGGCTGTCTGCAGTATGAATCCCCCAACCAGTGAAACTACTTTGTCTTAATTACCTCAGGACGAGAGAGTGCCCCTGAAGCAATCATCTTTGTTTGTTAACACACCCTATCTGCTGCATTACTCCCCATAAATAAAACATGACCAAGATTACAATGTCATGTTCCCATGGACTCCAGACCCTGGTAACTGCTCAAGTAGAATGCACAAAAACATCCCACAGCAACCCGCTGCATATCGGAGGGCATATCGAAGGGATGTTTCTCATTCCTAAGCAACCACATGCATACCGGCTTCTAATATTAAACACAATGTTTGCTCGAATGCTAACAGGACATATAAGACAGACTCTTTCTCGCCTTTGTTGCGGGTAAACAGCAGATCGAGGCCAGATCCCTAGCTCTAAGATATGGCCTGAGTGTTTACCCTCTGCAGATTGCCTAATTGGAGCCCATACCCACAGTGCTAGCAATTACCCTGGCATTTGTGGGAGAGGGTTGTAGGTGATGTCAAAGAAGATTTAAGGATTTACAAGTGTTTTGTCTTGGTGTTTTCTTGTTTTTCTCTGTGTTTGTCCATTAATGTTCTGCCAGCGTTGCTGTGCTGCTTCCCATGCAGGACAACACTTGATTGCTCAGGCTAGGATATGTGAACACTACAGATAGACTGGACTCTTAACTAGCTGTGAGGGGGAGGTAATAGGTATTAGCTGTGAAACAAATTTCCAGGCTTTTATTCTTAGAAGCAAAAATGGGGGGTAGGGTCACTCCTGCACTAAATAGAGTCTTAATCTGTGGTTGATCTCACTAAACTTGAGAGGTACTTGTGCTGGTTTAGGCTGGGATAGAATTAATTTCCTTCACAGTGGCTGGTACGTGGCTGTGGTTTGGCTTTGTGCTGCAAACAGTGCTGGTGACACAGGGATGTTCCAGTCACTACTGAGCAGCACTTAGAGCCAAGGCCCTTGCTGCTTCTCACCCCACCCCACCAGTGAGTAGGCACAAGGAATTGGGAGGGGACACAGCCAGGACAGCTGGCCCCAACTGCCCAAAGGGATATCCCACACCATATGGCATCATGCTCAGCATGTAGACCTGGGGGAGAAGGAGGAAGGGGGAAAAGTTTGGAGCAATGGCATTTGTCTTTCCAAGTCATGGTTAGGTGTGATGGAGCCCTGCTTTCCTGGGGATGGCTGAACACCTGCCTGCCCATGGGTGTAAGTGGGGAATGAATTCCTGGGTTTGTTTTGCTTGTGTGTAAGGCTTTTGCTTTACCTGCTAAACTGTTTTTTATCTCAACCCACAAGTTTTCTCACTTTTACTTTTCTGATTTTCTCCCCCATCCCACTGGGGGAAGTAAGCAAGTGGCTGTGTGGGGCTTAGCTGCTGGCTGAGTTAAATGATGACAGCTCTACAGGGTTAAAGGTGGTTTAGTGGACGTTCAGTATTAGAGTAAGAGGTGGAATGAAGCTGTCTGGTTAGCTCAGAAATGCCCTCCTCCTCGTCAGGAGGAAGGCATTTTTTTGTGGCCATCCTTAAGGGCCTTTGGCTTTTGTTGCAGTGGAAACTTGGACCAGTGAGGTAAGACAGTAGGGAAGAAGGTCTGGTCTGAGATCTGGCACCTTCTGCCTACTTTGAAGCCATATGACTTCAAAAGGGTAAAGGCCATATCTATTACAGAAATGCATTGCATACCTACATACGTTTTTTGGCCCAAATAAGTTGATTTCAGTTTACTCTCAACTTTCCCCTGCCTTCTTTGTCTTAAAGATGTGATGTTTTCCATTCTGCTCTCTTCTGTCCTTAGAAAAACCCCTTTAATCCTGATATGAGACTGCCTTCCATTGGTCACAGATCAGCTACAAAGACCATTGGTGGTGCTTGCTTTGTCAAGTGATTCAGCATGGCTCTCATTCAAAGAAGGTCCATGGGGAAGATTCAAGATACAGAAAGAGGACAATTAAGAAAAGGTCTCCTCAGATTGTGAAAGAGATATGTGAGGTCTATAAGACCATGTGAGTGGATAGGGTTGGATGAAATGATGCTGGCTGGGGGAGGTCAAAAGAGATTTTCACCCCTTGTGCAGGTAAACTGCAAAAGTCCTTTCTGTAGGTTTCTAAAGGTTTACATGCTTAAGAAGGGAGGCATTGCAAGCTCACAGAAGAGAAACCTTCTGAACATACACAGAAACCATCTGTGGTCTAGGAAGTTGCTGACCCACAAGGGGCTGGAGACTGGAAGATAATTTAAAGAAATGTTGTAGGTGTCACTGTGATCTTACATGCTTCATATAGACCTATGTTTGGGGGCTGTTGGAGAAAGAAGATGCAGAGCACTGTTCTGATCCCACACACTGGTGCTATGGCCATACTTGGGGGCTGAAAGTCAAATCCGTATAGCTGGTGTTAAAGGCTGGTATGTGCACTCCATGGTACCTTTCCAAAATTTTCTGTCTTCAAAGTTAGGACCATCTTGTATATTTTCAACTGTGATGCTGTGTTTGTTCATTCAATTTGTTCATTGTTTCTGTGGCACATATAATAATAATAGTAATGATAATAATAATAATAATATTCCTCTCTGTCCAGTCAGCATTCTCAGCTCAGAGAATCAGTTGTGCCAACTGCCCCGGTGTTTTTTGTGAGAGAGGCAAACATCTCCTGCAAGGAGAACCAACAGCTCTTTTTATACAGGACACTAAACAGACATCAGAAAGGGCACACTGCTGTCTGACAGGCTGTTCCACAGATTATCAAAGGCAACAGCCTGCCAGTGCCGTGACCTACTGTATGCTTTGGTCAGGCCACACATTTCATTCATTTGTGATTTCAGAGGTGCTTTTTGAAGGCAAAAACTCTTTTCTCGCCTAGTTGCTCTAAACACAGGACTCTCAGTCTCTGTAGAATACTCCAGTCCTTTTAATGATTTGTGCTCTGTCACTTATGGAGCTCTGCCTCTTTCCCAGCACTGCAATAAAATATTTCCCTCTCTTGTGCTTTCTTCCTACTACTGTACTTTCAAGTTTTGTTTTGTTTGCTCAATGATGTCTTGATAAATTCAATATTGTTCTTCCTGGTTTCCTCTCTCATCTTTGTTTTTATATCGTTGTCCTGATTTACAAAAATTTGCCTTATTTCTTGAGCTTAAATCTGCTTTCTTATCTCTTGCAGTTGCCTTGTTTCCTCAGATACATCCTTGGCTTTTATCTGGCATCTCACAGCCTCTCTTGGCAACTTTCTGCTAAGTGTCTTGTGTTTCTTCATTTGTAGCACCATTATTCAGGCACGTTTTACTCTGAGATTCACTGGCTTTCATCAGTCAGGATGGCACACTGGAAGTTATGTAAGCACAGAAATTTTTTATTTAAAAGCTATCAGGTTAAAATGTGTTTTAGAAAAATCAAAGAAGGGGGTGAAAAAGAAGGATGGTTAAAGTGATAGAATAATTTCTACATAAAGTTTCCTGTAAGGAGAATCTGCTGGACAACAGCTTTGGTTTGCAGGGCAATCTAAGGGGAAAAAAAAAGCAAATCTCCATATTGCATCAAATCAGTGTGGCTCTAAATCTCCCCAGCTGAGGGTTTGGCCCTGGCTGTTAATTCATTTATCTTGCTCAGAGACCTATCATCTGTGGAACGTTTCAGTCATTTTGCAGCTGTGGAGGGAAACCTGTTGGGGCAGATTTATGTGTCCGTGCAGAGGAGTACGGGTACTGTGAACCTGCCTGTGCCCAGGTGTGTAGTGCTATGGGTGGAGCTCCTCAGCTGCTTCTCTCCCACGGGCAGGTGTGTGGGCAGTGGCTCCGAGGGACGGCTGTGCTGGCACGGGAGGGCCACAGGCTGCTACTGGGAGAGGCTGGTGGTAGGTAGTGCTTTCTGCCCAGAGGATGGGGCAGGAGGGGAATGGTGTGCTGCCGGGGCTGGCTCTGGGCTGCTCAGACTCCCAGGGCTGCTCCTGGGCTGACTGGCTGCCATCACCTACTGCTGTCCCGGGGCTGCGTCTGGAGGCATGATCCGAGCTGCAGTTTGTTGATGAAAGGGTCTCATAATGCAGAAAGTCTGAGTTACTGACCTCTGAGTCCTGTTAATTAAAGGCTGGTAAGCCAGGAGGAAGTAGGACCCGAAAAATTGCATTTTATTCTATGTAAGTGTTGGCTATTGGAGGCCACAGCTTCCAGACTCCAGACAGACCAGCAGAGTTAACAGAC
The DNA here is from genome assembly GCA_020800305.1 of Porphyrio hochstetteri. NCBI lineage: Eukaryota > Metazoa > Chordata > Aves > Gruiformes > Rallidae > Porphyrio > Porphyrio hochstetteri. The sequence continues at coordinate 57,403,260 of CM036908.1, read as the reverse complement.
AGAAACTGGCCTTGTAAATCTGAACTGCCAGTTTTTTCGACAATGAACAAAAATGTAATTGTTTAACCAAATGTATGTGTCATAACTCGGTGACCTCAGTGAATACGCTTTAATTAAGTCCTTTTGTTGCTTTTCACCCCTTTCCCCCCAAGCGATTCCAAGTTTTTGAAAACAGCCAAAGTCTGTTGTGATTATTATGTATCTGAAAGAACTGTGAATGACCCACAACTATAAAACACAATATACCAGGCTCCTGTCTTTGGCATTTAGGCAGGACTAACTGTAGCCATTACTGGGGTAATGAGAACTTCTCAGTGTGATGTGCTGCAGTCATCCCCTTGGGCAAAGCTGTGCATCAGCTACTCAGCCTTCACCCTTCCTGTGAAATCAGGGAGCCAAGTTGATGCATATCAGTTCAGGATTTGGCCCAAAGATATTTGCTTTTGTCTTGAGAAAGGGACAGTCTGTAAATGTATCATTCAAGTTGGAAATCTGGCCTAAAGGCATGAAGCACAGGAGATTATAGGAGATGCAGGTTGGATGGAGCTGTGGAAGCCCTTCAAACAGGTTTGAAGAAAAGATTCAGAAAGTATGCATGATGTGGAAGATGTAATATAGAGTACAGACCAAAATAAGCAAGGAGAGAATAAGGAATGGATGAAAACAAAATCCAGGCTACAAAAATGGAAGGACAGTGAGAAAGAGCCAGGTTTTGTGCAGGTGAGGGTCATCAGGGTGGTTAGGTGGGTTTTGGTGCTGGGGACCTGAGTGGGAAGTAGGAGAAGGGGTAAGATCTGGAAATTGGAAGTGCTCATTGTCCAGTTGAGATAATAAGACCCAAGAGCACCCAAAGATCCTGGAAAGGGGGAGAAAGGGTATGATCTTAGCAAAAGGCTACTAAGTGGGGCTTGTGAAGTAAACTTGAGTTTTCATTACAGAAGCAGGTGGAGAAAGGAACTTCAGGTAATTATTCTGCTTGTGCAGACCTATGGAGAATTTTGTAAACTCAAAAGAAGAACACAGAGAGGTAGACCACTGAAAATAACTAAGTGGATGATCTCATTCCATTATTTTTAACTCCATATACCATTGATAATTAATTTGTCTGACACTAGATTGATTTTCTGTCTCTTGTTTTATTGTCAGTGTTTTGTTTGCAATCTATAACTGGTAAAGTTACAATTAACCCATATTGCCCTGTCCAAACACATCTGTGCATGTTTAGAAGCACAACATGTATATGATGCTTTGAAACAATGTTTGCAATGTACAGTAAAATGCTTATGCCAGTACTAATGAAAAAAATTGTGAGGGGGTGCTTTCATGGATGGAGAAACTGATGCTATACTGAACGTAGTTTGGGGAACACAGAAGACATGGGTGAAATAGGAATAATTTTATTATGAGATATCCAGGACAAGAGATCCGCACAAAATATTCTTCTGTAGATTTTTACCTAACCAATTAGCATTTCTGAGGGAATACTTGTGTTCAAGCCAACTCAGGATACTTTGCATTTCTTGAAAGAACTTCCCTTCTGATAACATTAAAAACCTTGATATGCATATGCTAAATGTGATTCTCTGTTTTTTCTTGGTGGCCTGACATTGTTTTCATTATGTTAAATGTAAGCTTTCTTGCTTCTAGAATAATTAATTCTGTTTTGAATCTTCAGGATAGCTAATACACGTATTTACACACACACACTCGCATGCGCACACACACACTCGCATGCGCACACACACACACATTCTCCCTTTTCTTTGACTTCCAGTCCCACACTGTGAACCTCAGCCCCCAGGAACAGCAATTCCTTTGGGTAGTTTGCAGCAGAATAACCAAAATGCTAAACCCAGACAAGCAGCCATGCCCTCCTGCACGCTTTGGCTTCTGCACCGTCAGTTCTTCATGGCAGAATGGCTTTGCTTCGTCACCAAAATGCACAGGGTCAGAGACAGACCCACAGAAGCACCTCCCAGCCACGATGAGAGTGCTCACAGCCCCCTTCCTTTCCCAGATGTTCATTCTCCTGCAACTCAGATACCCGGACCCTCCAAAATGTTAATTCCATCTGCAATTTCCCTGACGACTGCCCAAAACTGTCCTTCCTGGCTGCCAGCAGCTCTCAATACATCCTGGACAAGCTGACTAAACATCCTCCTTCCTCTCATGATATATGCCAGCAATCATGCCCATGCGGTGTTGTCATATCTTGTGACTGCTCCTCCTGGATTTTGCATAGCATTATGGTCTGGAGGGAGCTGAGTTCTTAAGTTCTTTCTTATTTGTAAGTAGGTCTGTGGTGGTGTGATTTGTGTTCATGCTGGCACAAGGAAACTGGCATAAGAGCCTGGGCATCTAGGAGGATGAGTAGGCTCCTAGCTCTGAACCCTCAGCCTCTGAACACTTGGTCTTAGTCACCAAAGCCCTCTCCTGAAGTTAAATGGTGTGAATGTTTGTTGCAGAGATTGCTTCCAGTGTTAAATAAAGCTACAGGACCTGTATTTTCTCTTCTTGTTATGATTCAGAGTATGATTATCATTAGGCTTAGTCATTTATGATTAGAAATGGGCCCGAGCCACAACTTCTCACTTGAATTCTCTTGGGGTCACCTGAGATGTGTCCACCAAAGTTTGTAGAAAGCTACAGAAATGCTGTTCTGGTGGTGGACACTGATAGTTTTGCTCTTCCAGCTCAAGAAAGCACTCTTCTATTTGGGTAGAGCTTGTCTGTGGAGAAAACGCAGCCTTAGGAATGCTCTCTGTCAATTAAATCAAAAGCCTAAGAAGCTAAGGGCCATCACAAGCCTGCCAGTCTTCCAGTCCAAGTGTGAGACATGCTTTGTGACCTTGCTTTATCCAGTATGCAGCAACATGTGCAGACAAAACCAAAAAAAAAAAAACCCTAGGAAAACAAGAGACCTGGCGCCACATACTCCTCCTCCATGGGGAGATGATGAGAGAACAAAGAACATGTGATGGATGTGAGGCACATCACATAATATGATGTCCTCAGATACTCAGATGAGCTAGTATCCAAGTTTCGACAGTACAGAAAGACACCTGAATTTCTGCAACAGATTTAAAGGAAAGTGAAGCTGGTGGGGGTGAGTGTTTTGGTGCCACAGTACTCTTCCTGCAGTGAATGTTCATGGATTATCAAATTTAGTGGTTAGTATAGACATGTTTTCTTCTGGACATTTCATGGCATTCCTGGCTTTATTGAAATCATGTGTTGTACTGCTGTGCTTTTTTTTTTTTTTAATTTTATTCTTCCTTGTATGTAGAATGTCCTAGTTTGACTGCTGGTCCGGTGGCTATTTTCCAGGAAAACTGTTTTGTAACAGTTGGCGCACGTTCCTTGACTTTAGCTCATAGACTATCAGAGTTGAAAGTCTGCCTGTAATCATATAATGGAGACAGGGCATGTTTTTAACTTACATAGTGAGGCTGAAGCTATGACAGCAAATACCACTTTCCCTACAGAGAAAACTATAGATAGGCAGAGAGAAAAAGAATACTTGTGACCGAACGAAGAAATCTTCAGTTCTGCTTCCACGTTGGCTGACTGGAAGTCTGTAGGTGCGTATTGTTGGTACCTGCTGTGACTATCTCCCTACAGGGGAGAGAATTTTCACACAGAGGGATTAATAAGCAATTTCAATACTTCCCAAAAATCAGGAGCTGTTTCCAGTGGGGAAAACAAATTTCTTAGCGGCTGTTTGGAAGTGGAGCTTTGACGAGAATCCTTCTGGAAATTGAACTTCAACCATCGGCTGTCATTTTATATAGTCTCACGTAAATCACACAGGGAGAACTGAAATAATACAGGGCTTTCGGAATTTGCTGCACATCACCATCAGACCTATCAGAGTCAATCTTCAGCCATTGTAGCACTGTGGACATTGTTCAATGTGATGCTTTTTACAAGTTTTGATAATCTGACTTTGTGATTTTTCAGGGTGCACAGAGGAGAGAGTAGTTCGCCGAACAAGAGTTGTTTGAGACATATTTGGGGAAAACAATCAATGGATTTCTTTATGCCTCTGAGTGCCATCTCACTTGGAGTGGGGTCTGGGGAGATGTATAATGGGAAGGCTGGACAGGGTTATTGGTTAGCACAGGAGCTGCTTGTCTCTACTTCCTTAGCTGATCCCTCTCACATGGCTTACATTGCTCTAAAGTGATAGACCAACAATTCGGGACATCTGCAGCAGCTTCCTTGCCTGTCTTTCTGATACGGCAAATTCTGGCCTCAGAAGACTGAGCCTGGCTCTAGGTGCTCTCCCATTGCAAGCTGTCCTTGCTGCCTGGACTGAGAATCAGAAGCTCTGCTCGCAGTGCGCTGCTGGACAGGCACTCCATGCGTATCCAAATCTACTCATCATGTTTGCTTGTACTGCAGTTCTCTGCCTCGGTTTTATTCTCTGGTGTTTCATTCTCCCTTGCAGAAGACAGCTGGCTTTCTGGGCAACATCTCCAACCAGATACCTGCTGAAAAGAGACATGCTGTTCTAGCATAGATCCAGTCTGCCTAGTGTAAAGATTCAATCTGGAAAGTGGACTCTAAGGCACATAATGAAAAAGGAAGTTGAAAATTATTTAAACATGAGTCTTAGCAGGGGAAAGCTGTAATCTGAATGTGTGTTTTAGCTCACTGCAAATATTTAGTGGCTGTAGATACACAAAATGAATCCATTGGCATGGCTTCCTCTTGGAAGTTGATGCCTTGATATGGTGCATGAGCTGCACACTCATTGGACATGTAAGAGGACCCAACCTGGCTGAGCTGCAAAAAAATGGGACATCATAAGCAGTGGGATAGTTGTCTGCCTCCTCACAGCCATTGTACTGGGGTTCATTATCAGCTGGGCTTATTATGTCAGGTCTGATGCTTTGCTAACTGTGGCTCAGTGGAGTGAGGTTGGCTCAGCACATTGGCAGAGCTTTCGTGTCTGTGCACAAAACAGCATATAGACATGCTGTGTGATTGTTCCTATGCTGGGTGGAGGTTGGTATCAACAGCAAAGTTAATTCAAACTATTGGAATTTTCTGTTCTAGATAATAAGAAATGGAAGTGTTAGATTTTGGGTCACAGTGTACAAAAATGCTATGGGAAAAATAGCATGCATTGTTCCTGCAGATAAAAACAAAATAAACAACAAAACAAAGGCCCGCAGAAGCCAAAGGAGCTGCTAGAGAAAAATGTGAAATCCACTTTAAAGAGAAAAAAAGCAATAAGTCAGCACAGCACTAACAGGTAACACAGAAGGTGACAAGTAACATGTCTCTTCAGAACCCCAGACAATGCCTTCTCTTTTACAGCTGTTGTCGTTTCATTTGAAGGACATTAGTAGCTTCATCTTTACTGCACTCATGGGAAGAAAGGAGAAGAGGCAGCACCTAGAAGTTATACTTCCCTGAAAGGAAGTGTCAAGGGTTATTGGGTGAGCTAAAAAGGTGAAGTGATGTCCTTGGTGTTTGATGTTCAAGCACAAAAAGAGAGAGAGCCAAAGCAGTGCATAGTTCAGGTTTTAGTCCTTACTATACGCGTAGCATCCTCTCTCATGAGGCACTGCTTGAAAACAGAGTTTTTGAAGATATGGGACATAAATATATCACATAAGCAACCTATCAAAACACAACATTCCTTCTTGGGAAGCCACCTTTCCCAATGTGCTTTTTAGCATACTTAAAATAGCACCATTGAATGTGGTTAGCAGAGCTTGCTTATACACTTAAAATTCTCATCAATTATATAACTTAGCACTGTTTCACACCAAGGGCTTTCTTTTAGTTTTTCTGAGCTTCCAACTTGCTTGGAGAATTAAGATGTTTTCTTCTGGGTTTAAGAGAGTCATTTTTTTTCATGCCAGGATTGTACAAAGTCTTGTGTTTACCTTGCAGGCATCTTGATGTTGGTGCCAATGCAATTTATTCTTGTGATGATAAGAGACTGGCTTGTACTCGGTAGTTCTGTTAGCAGGGTGTTTTGAAAGTCTGTTCTGATGTTTATTGGTTGGTTGTCTGCTATGTTCCTTTCCACATCCTGCTGATTGAGTCTCAGTACCACCTTCATGTTAATGTCCTGAGTTTGTAATAAGTGTGTATCTGTGATATTTGTGAATAATATGCTCAGACACTGCTGTGGTACATGATTGAAGCTTTATCTGATCAACACACGTATCTTCCTCACAAATATATTATTTTTCCTGAGATTACATTTGATCCCAACAGGGTCTCCTGGTAGCAGTTTTGAGATGCTGACAGTTCATCATCAGCTATTGTATGCTTTGAACTTCGGAAGTGTCAGTTTTGTCTTTCTTATAGTTGCACTGTTTGGCTCTAATAAAGCTCTAACAACACAGGGACTATTGGCATGCATTTAGATATCACCCTAGTAAGGTCTTCCGTGGGAGAGATCCTTTCCCTCTATTTTTTTTCTCATTGAGGTTTTCTGTAATAGGCTGGAAATTTTTTCCTTTCTCTACTTGACCAGCTTTCACATTTCCTGGTAAATTGCTCAAACTCATTGCAACCAAAGTAGTGTCTATTGTCTGAAATTGCAGTGTGGGATAACATCCGCGATGAAATGCTTTACTGTTTTGTTTGGGACAGTCACTGTGGTGGTGTCTGACAGTTTGTCTAGTTTCCAGGAGGAGGGTTTTGTATTAAACAGTTTAACATGAGCATATCCCTAATGTTGACCAGATCGCTTTTACTCAAGATGCTGCTCTCTGCAGTGCCCTGACCAGACTCCAAGTCAGGGAATAATTTTCTGTCTATAAAAATCCCTCTCGAAGTTACAAACAGTCAAGTCCTAAAGACTTAAATTTAATTTGCCAGGTTAAAGAAAAGTCAGCTTAAGATAATGAGGAGAAATCCTGAGATGTTTCTCCTCCCCTCCCCCCGCCTTTTTTCTCTGTTTGAGGAAACAGAACTTCAGTTTTTATTAAAAATCACCGAAACATTTTGGAACGTTGAATATGCTTCTATTTTTTGACATATCCTCTGTTTCAGGCAGCTGTTGGGGTGTGTGTCTTAAGAATCAATATGTACTTCTATCATGAAAAAAGACGTTATGGTACTGAACGCTTACATCATCCTGAAAATCATGTTTTCCAGTGCAATGGATTATAAGTTTAAAATTAATTTCTTTGTTTAATAAACATTTTGATCAAAAGTGCAATTTTAAAAAAAAGTATTCATCAAAAAAAGAAAATTCTCACTTCTCTTTTCCTTGGTTTTCACTGACTGAACTGAGATTTTGTTTCCATGCAAATCCTTTCAAAACAAGATTTTATAAGTTTTCTTATCGCACAACTAAAATTGCCCAGTTATCTCCAGTATTTGAGTAAAAGGTTTGCAACATGTCTGCAATGAAGAAGGAAGGTGTGATTTATGAGAGAAAATGGACTTAATTTGAGCAAAGATTCCTGTTTATCAAGGCTGTGTGGAATCCCAAGTCATTGGAAAAAAAATCCCAAACAAATGCACACTGGCAATTTCATGAGAATAAAAAAGGAGGTAGGAAATGTAAGAATGTATTGTGCTGCATGGAACAAAATAGTTAAAGGTTGACATGTTAATTTTTGGAACGAGAAAAATGGAATTAGTGACAAGTCCCTTTGAGATCCTTTGGGATGGAAGATGGCACATAGTGGCAGGATGCACAGTATTTGCTGTATTATTATAATCTTTCTAATTGTTCAGAGAAATAAAATGTACTTTGCTTGCCATCCTGTCCCTCAAATTTCCATCCCCTCTTAGAATATGCATTTGAACAGTATAAAATGATGTTTTGGCAGGCCCTGTTGAAGATAATTACACAGACACTTTATTTAGGTCAAAGCAACTGGGACTACAGTTTCTTCTTCCAAGTTCCTAGAGATTGTTATTTTTTGCAGAGGGGTCATCTGCATAACTTAGAAATGAAGAGGCCCTTGCATTGTATATGAGGCATAATTTTGTTGGTTTTTTTTTTTTCCCCCTGTTTGCCTTTGATCTGCCTAGAATGAAGAAAACCTCCTCCAGTTCGAATTTCAGAACTAGGTGAATTCTGAGCCTGAAGAGTCCTGGTGTGCTGGGGAGCAAAGGGAGATCGGGTTAATCTTGTATATGTTTTCTGTACGAAAGGAAGGAAATATCTTGACAGCATGTTGCAACAATCAGTGCATTGTGTGTGCGTGTGCACGCGTGTGTTTGAGTGCACGCATGCTCATGCCTCCAACTCTGTGGTTGGAGTTGGCACAGAGAGCCCAACTAATAAATAAAGCTCTGACGGGTTGTGTTAATCATTGCTACTCTCGGAAAACCACTTTCGTAGGCTTTAGCTTGTAAATCTCATGCATTACTCAGATACTTAGCGTTCTCCTTCCGGGGAAACATTCTGTAAACCACATGTGTTGTTTCTCTTCTGTAAACAGAGGAGGAGAACCTAATTTTGGGGTTCTCCAGATTTACAAGGTAAATTTGCAAATTTGCAAAAGCCCGTCCCAGGCTATATGCTAGAAGTTGCAATTACTGATGCATCCTAAATAGAACATGAGAAATGCTTTAAAATAAAATTGTGAGTAAGCTCTGAAGATTGTGTGATGTGTAAGCATAGGAAAAGCTACGGCAATTCACCCATCATCCAATTCATTGGTATTCTAGAAGAGGTGAATTTGGCTCAATCTTTTTTCATGCTAAAGTAACAGCCTTATGGGATGTCATGTATGTTGACAGTTTCTGAATAGCTATGATCTTTTCATGCTTTTCCACTAACTGAATATTTGATGTGTTCCATATAAAATTATTAAATAATAGGACATGATGAGCATAATTCCTTTATTCCCTGACATACAGTAGATAAACTTCCCTGCGTATTTATATAGTTCCTATAGAATACCTTTAGAATTATCCATATATATAAAAGCATAACCATATATTTTATGTGTATATTCTATCTGTATTTGTAAAAAATTAATGTATTTATATGTTAGTTTAGGATATATCTTTGTAAATATAATAAAATGACAAAAAAGCTCCTGCTCTCTTGGGAGTGCAAGCAGAAACCAGGGTTTTTTAGTATTGCCACAGAACTCCAAAAATCCTTCAGTAAAACTGTAGCTGTGTGGTGCCTTTTGGCTGGTAGCCTGTGCAGTGGAGGGATGGCATCAGGCTCCTGCCATTACTTAATGAATTATTCCCTTCTTAGCTCAGCTCTAGGAGAATAATCTCCTTCAGTTAACATAGAAAAGAATGGAAGATTTACTAATCAGAAAGAGGAGAAATTGAACATATAATTAACTATATCTTAAAAAGCAACCAGCACCCCAATAATTAAACATGTCTTAATTATTGGGGTGCTGGGTGCTTTTTTTGAAAATATATGTGGCACAGGGATGTTGAGTTCTATAATATCTTATGTTGCCAATTTTTCAGAATTATTTTCCATTCTTATCTTTCCTACCTTATGATAGCTGTAAAAGCAGAGGGATCATCTAAGACCAAAAGGAAAGGGGAAAAGGAAAAAAATACTTTGCTAAGATGATGGAAGTTTCTACAGTCCTTTATTTACTTAGTCAGAGGACTATATGACTGTCCTGTGAAGTGGAATCATTTAATTAGGAGATGGTACAAGTATTCAACTGAAGTGCTACAGCTAAATTCTGTAATTGCCACACGGACCATCAACTGTGTCTTCTTGTATGCTGTCTGCTTCTATAAGGTTGCATCAGTATGATCTATTGTGCCATCAATATTACTTCTCATTTTCAATGGTGTGCTGGTTTTCCTGGGACAGAGTTAATTTCCTTCACAGTAGCTGGTATGGGTCTGTGGTTGGGGTTTGTACTGCAAACAGCGCTGGTGACACAGGGATGTTCCAGTCACTGCTGAGCAGGGCTTACACAGAGCCAAGGCCCTTGCTGCCTCTCACCCCACCTCACCACTGAGTAGGCTGGAGGTGCACAGGAGTTGGGAGGGGACACAGCAGGGACAGCTGACCCAACTGCCCAAAGGGATATCCCACACCATATGGCATCATGCTCAGCATGTAGACTTGGGGGAGAAGGAGGAAGGGGGGAACATTTGGAGCGATGGCATTTGTCTTTCCAAGTCATGGTTAGGCGTGATGGAGCCCTACTTTCCTGGGGGTTACTGAACACCTGCCTGCCCACGGGTATTTGGGAATCAATTCCTGGGATTGTTTTGCTTGTGTGCACAGCTTTTGCTTTACCTATTAGAATCATAGAATATACTGAGCTGGAAGGGACCCATAAGGATCATTAAGTCCAACTCCTGGATCCACACAGGGCCAGCCAAGTCAGAGTGGACTGAATGCATTGTCCAGATGCTTCTTGAACTCAGTGAAGCTCAGTGCTGTGACCACTTCCCTGGGGAGACTGTTCCAGTGATTGACCACCCTCTCAGTAAGGAACCTCTTCCTAATATCCAAACTAAACCTCCCCTGTAACAGCTTCATGCTGTTCCCTTGGGTTCTATCACTGGTCAACAGAGAGGTGATTGTTGCCTGCCCCTTCGCTCCCCCTCATCAGGAAGCTGCAGACTGTGATGAGGTCTCCCCTCAGCCTTCTTTTCTCCAGGCTGAACAAACCAAGGGACTTCAGCCTCTCCTTCTAAGTCTCCCCCTCCAGAACCTTCACCATCCTTGTTGCCCTCCTGTGGGCAGTCTCCAATAGTTTTATGTCCCTCTTGTACCATGGCACCCAAAACTGCACCCAGTACTCAAGATGAGGCCGCACCAGTGCAGTGTAGAGCAGGAAAAACTGTCTTTATCTCAACTCACGAGTTTTCTCATTTTTACTCTTTTGATTCACCGGAGAGGGTGAGCGAGTGGTTCTGTGGGGTTTAGTTGCCAGTTGGGGTTAAACCATGACAAATGGGAACTCTAGTGAGACTGGCAACCTTGCTAGACTCCTGAATATTGCGGAGTTGAGTTGGTTACAATACTATCAAATATTATAAAGAAAATTATTAAAAGTTTCATCTGCCAAAATTAACTTTTGACTAGCATTCATTTAGTAGCTTTGATTGAAGTATCCCGTGATCCAGAGAGACTATTTTAAGACGGCAAATGAAATTCAGTGGTGGTAACTGCTAAGTAGTTGCATAGAAGGAGGAATCCCTCCTGAAATCCTTGTCTGTTCATATCTATATGTCTAAGGACAGGATGATAAAAGTGCACAGAGAGGTTGAATTCATTTGGGAGAGTTCTTCAAAAGCATCAGTTCAAGAAAAGCAAAGAGATTATTACAAACAATTAGGTAAAGTATGGGAAAAAAAATTGAAACAATCATTATGTTATTTTCCATGTTCATGACATGATCATGTCTTATATACCAAATGCAGTTATGGTTATCCTACCTCAAAAGAGACAAAGGTACCTGAAAGCTGTATGGAGAAATGTTATAATGTTGACCAGATGCAGGGATACCTTTCATACACTATGGACTGGAAAGAATTGGAATTTTTAGCTTGGAAAAGAACTGCTGAGTGGATATGACAGAAATCTTTGATACAACCAGTTTTGCAGAGAATCTGATTAGGGAAGGGTTAGGCTCTGTTTTTCACAGTCCAGTGAAATTATTAGCTTTAAACCAAATAAAATCCTTCCTTTTTTTTTTTTTGTGCAGTGCATAGTTAAAATGGACAGTAGGATATAGCCAATGTCAAAAGTAAATATGAGTTAGAAAAAGAATTAGACATATTTGTTGAAGTCCAGTGGTGGTGTTAAACTACATGTTTCAGAAGTAAACTCTGCTTCATGGGGTCTTTCAAGCTGATTGAGGGAAGCTGGGAAGGTAAACTGGAGACAAAGCCCAGCCTGAAGCTCCATCTCTGCTGCTTCCCCCAGTGTCCATCACTGGGTATGTTGCATCTGACCCAGGATGAGTTTTATGTTCCTGTGTCTGGTTCTTAGAAATCTTGTCTTATATTAGATTTAGTATATTATTTTCTTTAGTTTGGGTTTTTTTTTTCTTTTACCATCTCAGTGCTGCTCTTCCCACCCTCTTAGATCTAGTCAAATAAATCTGAAAGACAATCCCTGTGCTAATGGGCTTCAGTATAAAAACAAACTGTGGGAGAGACCACAGGAGCCTGAAGAAGTGACTTCCTCTTGCTCACACAAGCACAGAGTGCTAGTCAAAAATAAGTTTATCTGTGGTGAATTCTTGACCTTGTTAAAATCAATGGCATAACTACCTTTGGCTCCAAAAGAGTTAGCCCTTCACCCTTTGTAATGAAAATTCTGTAGACATTAGTTAGTATATTGTATTCTGAATGATGATATATATTAGAATAGGCTAGTCCAGGCTAGAAAAGTAATTAAAGAGTGCTCTTTCCAATTAATGGAAGCCTATTTACCTTACCTTCAGAAACTCTGAACTGCTTCCATCACTGTGCGTGATACTTATCACAAGCTGCCTTGGTGATTATCCAGTAAGGAGCTGTACTGCTGAACTCACAGATTGCTCTGAGAACCCAGGAGGGGCAAGAGACAGCCCTTGAGAGACAGCGTGCATCTAGCAAAATCAGTTTTAAAATGAGTTCATCCATTTTTCAAGTATACAGATTCCTGCCCTGCATGTTGGTGCTCCAGGTCTCACTGTGTCTAAATTTTCTACCTGCATAAGTTAACTTCAGCATGGAAAACCCCTGGGGAATATAGCAATGCCTGTGAAAGGGGGACCTGGATGTTCTTGATTACGAGATGTATATCTGAAATAGAGTAGGAATGATTTTAATCCAGATTACAACATTTGTATTCTTTTCAAGTTAGTCTGCATAAGGGAAAACTTATTAACATCTCAAATCTATGGTAGAAAAATTATTTTCAATCTAAGATAAAAATCTTCAAGTTAATTTTAAATGTTACATATTTGGGGTTTTTGGTTTGCTTTTTCTTTATGAGATTTTTCTTGTCCCAGTGCATTTCATGAATAATAATTTTAAGTCTTCAAAATAACAATAGCACTTGGATTTTCTTCCACATTAACTAGACTACATTTTTTGAACACATGCTAGAGATTTGGACCCACATCCTTGTGAAAACCGAATCAAAGGAGCTTTGTTGATTAGTCTGAAGATTTTTCTCTGTGTTCTGGGCTTTGCTGCTAGCCCTAGATTTCATGCTACAAGAAACCATGAGAGTTCCCATCATCACTGTATAACTGGCTCTGTGCTCCCAAAAGCTTGGAGAAGAAATACAAATGGTCTGGAGAATATTAGTACTATAAATTGGTTTAAATTTAGCAGTACAAAGTGCAAAGTACTTCACTTAGGAAACCATAACAAGAATTTCTGCTAGAAAAAGGAAACTCATTTAGACATAAGACAAATGTCTGCTTCTCAAACATTGTAGACTAATACATAGAGAGGTACCTAAGCCATTGTCAATGATGCGGCTGTGAAAAAGGCAAATGAAATCCCAGGTAAGACATAACTAGGAGAAACAGCAAAATATTAACAATTCTGCATCTGGCACGAGGAGGATCTCTGGAATAGGGTGTACAATTCATTACTGTTCACTCTTACCGTTTAAAGACTAATTTAAACAGGAAGAAAATGTGCAAGTCAGTCTACTGAGGAGAAGACAGTAAAACAGCCTATCACAGGAAAAGAGATGGAAAGAGCTCTGCAAGTGAAGATACTGTCCTGCCTCGGCCTTCCTTCCTGAGAGCATTATTTCTGACTTCACAGGTAAAAATGGTATCAATATCATCCAGAACACCATTCTGTGGTCAAACAATGGCTGAGCACTACATGTAGACCCTAAAGACAATTGCTTCTGATCTCCTTTGAGATTTCACAGCTTGCTTTCTCATAGATGAATTTTAATATATCCGTCAGTCTTCTTTAGGTAGGAAAAGTAGCATACAGCATGCAACGCTGAAACTCTTTCCTACCCGCTCTCCATATGGATACTGTCAGAGTAAGCTGCTTCACATAAAGATATTCTTAGTGGGAGCATAACAACATCCACATGAGTATCGAGCAGGGGATTCATTCTCCCTAACTGTAGGTGCCTAAGGTGCTTCACATAGAAGCCTAGTCATATCCAGAGGGCAATCAGATCTTAGGTGGGTTGAAACACCTTGGGGAGATGTCTCTCTCTTGATTAGGCAGTGTGATTTGGCACTCGGGTTTGGTGTCTCAGACAGTGCCTCTGTAACATCTCATAGGTGAGTTCCTCCCCTTTGTGCAGAATTGAGAGTGTACTGCAGAGTCTTACCTCAAAGTGAACCGATGTGAAGATGAAGATGAAGCCAGCATCAAAGAACTAAATCAGTGGTTGCTTTGTCACTGATTTGAAGGCAAGACACCTGGGTTTAAATTAACATTCCTACCCAGGATATGGCTTCTTAAAATGTAAACCCTGCCATGGATCCCTTCCTCTCGGGGCAAGAAGATAGTAGTTTACTGGCTCTAAGTTTCTTTACTGGTTGCTTCTATGTGATTAATTCAAGCCTCTGAGGAAGAATTACTTCCAGGTTGACTTTTCCACTGGTTGGAATCTCTCCTGTCAGGATTATGAAGCTGTCTCCCACACAAATTTAAAATCTCTTTGATGTAGCCTGTATCTTGCTCTAGCTGCACAGCAAATATCTGGGAAATTAAACTCTCCAATGGGGAGGGTATCCTGTGGTTACAAGTATCTTGAGAGTTGGTCCAAGAATTATTATTCTTGCTTTTCCCCAGTCTTGGTGATCTATAGCATTTACCTCCTGTAGATTCCCCTTTGATTTTCATTCCTTTTGTCTTTATCCAAGAATTTCACTACCCTATTCTCCATTTTCATACTGTCGTCTGCTGGCATCGGAGATGTTTTTCACATACAAACCCATCCCTCCTCTGTCTCTTCCCATTGTATCTCTTCTATATAAATTGAACCTGTCCGTACTGATATTCTGGTTATGAGAATAATTTTACAAGGTTTCACTTGCACTCATACTTTCCATTATTTAGTGATACTTCTAGTTATTCTTGCTTGTTTCCCATACAGAATTTCCATTCACATAAAGCCACTTTATGACTTTAGTACTTTTATTATTCATGTTCTATTTCAGAGCCTCAACTTCTGCCTTATTTTCTGTGTTAAAAGCACACACTTGATTCTGTGGATTAAGTAAAAGCTTCTCCTTTCAGCTTATTTTAAAGCCCATATAACAAGCCAATTTTGCACCTGAGAAGTTGTCACTCTCTCTGTTTTAGTGGAGACCATCTAAGCAAAGCAGCCATCTCTCGTCACAGAAAATAGCCAAATGCTCTTTGATTCTGAAATCTTTTTCTCCGAGCTGTGGGAGAACATAGTAATGGGTGCCTGATATCTGTCTTTGCTTTTCTTCACCAATGCATTGTATTGAAGGCTCTGAGAAAAAAAAAAGAATCACCTGGGTTGATTTCAGCTTTGTTTCTTTCCCTGTTTCTTTTCCTTGATCTCTGAGGAGGTCTTTCATCTTCCCTAAACAAAATTATAGCTGTTCCTTAAGTCAGAGATTGCTTATCAGAAAAAAACCCTTCCTTCTAAATAAATTAATAAATAGAACAAAACTAGATGAATATGAAACAAATGTTTCACATTTCTGCAGTTATCAGTATGCTAATGTCCATGCTCTGCAGTATTACTGTGAAAATACTGCGGTATTACTGTGGAAACAGTGATGTGGGCTACTAAAAGAAAGATGATCTACTGTCAAGTGGCTGCCAAACAAAAAGAAAAAAAAAAAAGAGGGGTCAATTTCTTCATGAGCCTTCCTATTAAAAAGAACAGCAGAAAACTGAAAGTCCAATCTGATTCATATTGCTGCAGATTTTGAAGGCTGAGCTCAAGGTGTCATAACAAAATTGCAGCTCCAGCACTCCAGGAGACATTCCCAGGCTGTGCAGGATCACTGAAGGGATAAGCAGAAATATTATTTGTGTTTTAACAGATAAATGTCATTTAGCTATTTTCCTGTTTTAACAAGGAATTTGAATGACGATTCCTGAGTTTCTCTGAGGTTGGTTCACTTAGCAGCACTCTTTGATATTTGTGAAATGCCAGCTTTCTATGAATATAGGAGTTTGGCAAAGAGCGAGAGAACTATTCATTAAAATTCAAAAGTACATAAATGACAAATAAGGAAGTAATTTAGAGGATGTATTTGGCATGTCGGGTGTGGAAACTCACCAAGTAGCCTACTGCAACTTTGACTATATTTGATGTTATGTATTTAACTCATCCTTCTGATCCCAGGCTGGCTGGAGTCTGTAGAGGAAGGGTTTCCAGTCCTGTGAGAGGCACCAGGTGTGCTCCGTACTGGGGTCAAGGGGTGGCCTCTAGACATTAGTGAGGCTGGGCTAAAGGCTGAAGACCTGGCCCAACTGCTGCCCATGCTCCATGGGACAACATCGATGTAACCAAATGACAAATAGGGTAAATGCAGTGATGAAACTAACAGCTTAATTTTTTACATGTATTGCCACATGAGGCCAGGAATGGGTGTAGTCCAACTGACGGCAATTCTTTTCTCAAGAAGGGGCAAAGGCAACACGTTATCTTTCCACAAGGATTAGAAGAGCTTGCTTTGTATCTTCTGTGCTTAGAGCTGGTCTGGCTTTGGATTTCATCTTTAGGCAGGGCAACTAACTTGAGGAGGGTTTTTGCCTTGCCTGGTCTAGGAGCCTGGGATGCCGAATATTGTTGCTATTTGTAGTAGCAAATACAGGCACGTGAAACGTATACCAGGATTGCCTGTCCTTGCCAACTGCAGTGCTGGCACGTAGAAACAGAGCGATTTCTACTCAAGCTCATGTCATCTACCAGGCAAAAAACATCTCAGAGACGTCAAAGCTTCCTTTGCACGAGCAATTGTCTTGCATGCCACGACGCTTGTGCAGACTGCACTACAGATCTGTGTTGCTGCCTGGAGTTTGCAAACATGCCTTAGCTCCTTTTTCACAGGCAGCCGCTTGCATGGGAAAAAGCTAATGAGTTCAGAGGCAAGGTTTGGAAATATGCAGCACCATGAAAAAGTATTCCAGAAGCTACCAACCCTGCTCACAAAGAAAGAGAAATATCAATCTATTATTCCTTCTAATAAGCTTGTTGGTACACAGTAAAGCCAGGTATTACCTTTACTAGCTTGCGTGCCATTTTAAGGAACACAAACTGCATGGTAACTTCATTGTTCACAATGGTAATTAAGTCACTACATTATCTCATCACCGTGAGTCACTTAACTGGCATCACTGTTGCAAGATGGGAAAATTTACCAAGCTGGAAAATTATGGGTCAGATTAACTCCTAGTGCAACATTCAGAAGTATTATGCCCTGAATACATTTGGCCCACCCTTTATAAATTAGATTGTGTTTAATGTGCTTCGGAGGGGAGATGAATCAGACCTGCTGTTTAAAAAAAAAAAAAAGAAAAAAACCTGTCTCATGCTTTTACTTTGCCCATTCCTTAAGGCAAATAGCTGTTGAAGTTGTGGAAATAGTCCCTTGTTTTTCCAGAAAAAGCCTACCTGCAGCTTCAGCAGCAGATCACCAAGAGAGTCTATCTTCTGTACCAGGTCATGGGAGTTCAGTGCAGAGTTGTACAGTAGAAAGAGCATGCCAGCAGTCTCTTAAAGACATCAGACTGCTGTAAGTCAGCCATGCACATGGCCCTGAAGGGATATCTACAAGGTACTTAAAGCTGTAACATCACTTGCAAAGGTCTGAAATGGGAATCAAGTATAAAATATACAATTACATTTGAGATTTGTTTTAAAACAGGCCATGAATATCTGTTTTTGAAACCCCCCTGTGACTGACTTTCCTGTTTGACCGTTAAATATTTTTCTAAGAAGAGGGAAAACAGCAAACTGTTGATACTGTAATATTTTTTACTGATGACTCGCATTATCCCTGAGTGACAGCTCCTTAATTCAATTGCAGGAAAATAAGGACATCACGCCCAGGTAAACACTCATTAACTTTTCTTGACAGCCCTTTTAAAATTAAAGTATAGAAAAAAAAAGCTCTCCAAGTTGCTGCCAATTTTGGCAGCTCTGATCTTGTCCTAACTCTAAGCCCAAGGAACATTTACCAGGTTTCATTTCTGAGGACACTAGTGTGCTCAAAGCAAAGCTGGAGCCACGGTCTCGGGCAGGCTCCGGGCTCTGTCGGCCACCACTGCCGCGGCGTTCTCAGCTGGGAAACCTGAGGAGCAAAACCCTTCGGTGGGTGTGGAGGGGGGCTCTTCGGCGTTAGTTTTGTGGGAAGAGTTAAGCATTTAAAGTCGAGGGTTCAGGGAAGGAGAGTCTGAGCCTGTTGAACTTGTTTTTCTCTCCCCCAGAGCTGCCCAAGTTTACAGTCTGTGGCAGTATCTGTAGGGCTTCAGACAGCAATAAAAGGGAGGCAGAGAGGTTCCCTGACAAAAGCCTGAAACCCTGGTATCTCTTTTGTTTTCACCCTAGTCTATGGCCACTGACATTACTCCCTTACACCATGGATGGATAATAAGCCCCCTTCTCAGGAATAGAAAAGCTCTTATACATTTTAATGTGACCTTAGACAGTGCTTTTCAGAAATCACAGGCACATCTGACTACACTTGAGGTTGAATTGAGCTAATGGCATTCACCTCATCTTTAGATGCAAAATTGGAAGATAAAAAGACCTTGATGTGAAAAGGAAAGGGGGGTTGTGGGGAGCGGGGGTGGGGGGAAGAGAAGCAGATTAGAGATATTGCTTAAAAATCTTATGATTGCTAGTTGATAACGAAATGTCTCCTTCTCTTTCTAAAAACCCTATGGGCTTGCAAGATGTCCTTGTGCTTTTATTTTTAATGATAGAATCTTTTTATTCCCTGGCCAAGGAAATTTCAATGTTGCTGCATATGTGGCCAGGAGATACGTTGACCTTTAGCAAATCTTATTTTTAAAATCAGATGGAACAGTTATTGCAATATTCCAGCCCTGTAAGATTAAAAAAGAGCTTTCTTCCTCTGTAATCAGACGTGGATTAAATTTATTAAAGGTGCAGTATCTCTTTTTTAAATGACACTTGCCAGTCATACTGAATTCTAATAAGCCATTTGAAGATTTTGTATCCTTCTGCTTTTATTATTTTTTTAAAAAAAACTGAAACCAAGGCATTATAAAAAGAGTGGAATAACTTATTTGACTAGCAAAGAAACTTGATGTTAACAGGAGAAGGGCAGCAGACAAAAGAAAGCAGCTGAAACATTAATGAATGATAATGCTGAGCAATGAAACATGCAAAGGAGCAAGCAACAAGAAAATTCAATGAGAAAAATACAATTTAAAGACCAAAGTAAATCTACTCAGTGAAAAGGTGCAACCAGCACAGAAAAAGGCTTTAAAAAATCATGTGGTGAGTCAGTTATAATAATTTCAGTTGTATTCCTCAGCAGAACTGCCTGCCTGTTGGGTGCATATGCACATTTGAGAACACGAGACCAGTCAATCCTATTTGAATGTGTTTGTATTTGCTAAGTATGAAGAGTTGCTCAGGGTTGTTCAAAATATAAGTGAAACTATAATCCTTTCTCTTGAAAGTGTACAGGCTGACTAGATAGATTTCTTGAAACTGTTGAAATTTTCAGAGCAAATTTTGAGAGTTATTTAGCAGCTTCTATTAAAATGAGTCTATTTTAGAATCTTCCTTGAAAATCTTAACCTCTAAGTGTGGGTGCAAAAACACTGATGGCACAGGAAATGTGCAGTGTACAAGGACACTCAGCAGAAGTTTCTTGTTAAGCATATCCATCCTTTCAAAATAATTAGTAGAGTCCTAATTAGGAGTGTGATCTATGCTCTCTGATTGTGCCTTGCAAGGGAATCTTTCTACCTGGCCTTCCCAGTCCTCCTTAGCCAAAAATTTTGGTGTTTGAACCTGCTCTGCAGAATCCTTCTGGATGTGTGATAATCAGGGTGGGCATCTTCATGGATGCCCTCCCAGAAAAAAACCTCAGTTTTCTGAGCAAACACAGTTTTGCAGTGCTGTGTGTGGAGCCCTGGACTGTGAGCAGTGCTACAGCTGCAGGGTCTGGCTGGGGTGTCCCATGCAGGACAGTGTGAGAGGTGCACCACCATACTGCCCCTTCCACACCAGTGTGGGAGAAGCCATCCAGCACCAGGTGCTGCCAAAGAATCTTCCAGCATCCCACCCTGAACTTCCTACTTCTTTCTCTGGTTTCTATCTCTATTCCCCAGGAGAAGCCCTTTATTGGAATTATATATGATAGTGTGATACATAGAGCCAAATGTATCCCCAGGGTGACTTTGCTGACACTAGTAGATTAGCATGTGCGGTAAATTTGGCCATTCACATGATGCAAAATCTCTTCTTTTTATCCCTAAATAAACATTAATTAAAAATTTTACATAGATAAAATATATGAAAGGGGAAAAAAAAAAGTAACAGCTCCTGCATTAACATTATAACAAATATAATTTATAAGAGTGAAAGCTAGGAAATGAAGTAACTCAAGGTAGTCTTGAAAATTGAAGCATCAATGCCAGCTAACAGGAGCTCAGAATTAACTATCTGACTGCAATTTGTTAGTCATGTTATTCCCTTATGATTTTTATTATACATAGGGAAACAGCCCTACTTCAAGCATATTTTTTAAACCCAGATGGAGTAGGACCCTTAAAATGTATAAATCAAACCCAGAAGATTTTATCTTTCTCTCAATACTTTCTTTCTTTCTTTCTCTCTTTCTTTCTTTCTTTCTCTCTCCTTCCTTCCTTTCTCTCTCCTTCCTTCCTTCCTTCCTCCCTCCCTCCCTCCCTCCCTCCCTCTTTTTCCTTTTTACCTTTTCCTTCTTCCTTTCTCTTTTCCCTTCTCTTTTACTTTTTTTTTTGCTTTCTTTTTATTTCCTTTTTTTTTCTCTTTCCTTTCCTCTCTTTTCTTTCATTCCTTCTCCTTTTCTTCTTTCTGCTGCACTATAGCTGATGGAAGTGCCTAACATTAGACCAGAGTTTTTATAATAATTTTCTAAATAAAAATTATTATTCTTAGAGGGCTGTCCATTATTTCCTATGTTTTAAAATGTATTTTAGATTGCTTTTATGATATTGTACAATGCTCCAAGCATTTCAGTGGGGGAGCACTTTATAAATAAAATTATTATTATTATGCTTAGTGCACATGTCAGCAAGTGTTCGTAAGAACCAAGTGACTGGTACCCTTGCCCTCCAGAGACGGAGAGCCTTATTTCTTTAACTTGACTTTCACCGGCCTGAAGTCTGGGTAAGAATTAGAGTCACTTCTAATCTTGTTCTTCCTATTGGCACAAGAAAATGAGCTGTCATTGAGTAGCACTGGCAATGAAGGGCCATTTTTATAATTCCTTCTACATCATATGCTATAACCACATTCCCCCTTTTTAATTTGAGGATGTAAAGTTGTCAAATAGGGAAAAAAAAGAGCTCTTTAAAATTTCAATGGGACTTTCTGGAAGATTCATGTGTGTTGTGTGCACAGAAGTGTGGGTGGACTGGCAGAAAGGCAGGAATAATCTTAGGCTGTGTTAATGTTAAAGCTTAATAAGCAGTTTGGTGCAGTATATGGAGAAGGTGTTGGTCCTAAGTTCTGATTACGGAGTTTTTGAAATCTGCAATTCTTTAATAGATAATTATTTTTCCCTTTAGATGAACTTTAAAGAAAAATGATAATGTAAGCACTGCTAGTTACTCTAGGTTGGGATTTAAGATTACAGCATTTAGTAAGATTATACATTTGATGAACAAGGCGAGGTGGTGTGTGTCAGCCTTTGAAGGGGTTACCTCGCTTAGGAAGTGAGTATTAACAGCATCTCAGCCCTACCAAGATTAATGTCAGTGGAATCAAAACTGGCATTAGCAGAGCACTGTTGTCAGGAAGCTCACAACAGTTCAATAACTTTAACACACTGGGTAGATTTCAGTGTGTGTCAAAGACTAGTACTGCTTAAAAAGGCATGTGGCAAGTAGTAAGTTTTAATATAAAGATCATAAAAGATTTGAATACCAAATGTACAAGTGTTGAGTATTACTTGTGGGTACTTGACCCTCCCCCCATTTTTTCTTTTTTTTTTCCTGCCCCCCGCCCCTCCTTTTCTTTTTTTGGGGGGGGGAGGGGGGATGTTTAGATGGGGATTCCCACCTATGATGAATTGGTACAGAGGTCTAATTCAACCTGTGTATCTAATCTCTCACATGCTTATATAGCTGTAGATGAACCTAGTAAGAAAATGTGGTTTGTTAGCTAATAATAGGAAGGATACATAAGGGACGGATCAAAGCTGCTTTTGAGGGGTTTGTTAAACAAGATGCTCTATGTCTCAGGTTTGCATTTCACTTACTTTTATGTTTCTTTACTTTTTCTGCAGCAGTATTAATGACTCCAAACACTGTAAAAAAACAACTGTAAATGACCCTTTGCTAACTATAAATGCCCTTCAGTGATCTTTGAAGCCAGAGGAACACCGATGAAAGCCGCTGAGAAGTACATGCAAATGCATTTTTAGGGGCACTTAAATTTTTACACGAGGGCCGTCCTCTCTCCCACCTCCTTCCCTGAAAGAAGGAACAAAACAAGCCCACGCTTCCAGGGAACGCGAACACAAAGGCCGGTGCCACCCCACCGGCTCGGTGGAGGAGCGGGGCTGGGAGGCTCCGACAGAGGAGCGGCAGCGCGGAGCGGGGCCGCGGGGGAGAGCGGGGAGCTCGGCGGCGGGCTGCGGGCTGCCGGCTCGGCCCCGCGCCCTGCCTTGCCTCGGGGGGATGGAAAACTGAAACGGGGGTTTGTTTTTGAACCGTCTGAGAAGCTGCTTTCCTTCCTCCCAGCCCATCCGAGCGTGGGGATTGCCTGGTTTTAGCAGTGATGTAAACTAGGAAATATTGTATTTTTCGGCTTGCATTGTCAGACCTCTGGAGCTGGAAGCAGGCGGCTGCGCGCTGCGTAACGCCGCGGTCCAGCTCCGGGTTCCGTCCGTGCGCATGCTGTGCGATTCTTCCTCTGACCTGGGAGCCGCAGTTCAGCAGAAATGCCAGTGCTTCTTGGGGGGAACTCGGGGTTAATGCCTATGAAAGACATAGCAGCTCAGTTTGCAGGTCAAACGTAGACATATGCTGTGCCACCTAAATCTGTAGGAGTGATAAGTTTGGGGATGTTGTCTGTGTCTTTAGGAGGGGAAGAAAAAGAGACGTAAGTATTGTGGAGAGGGGGATTTATTGTTACTGTCATTCAGTTAATTTGACTAACTAAAATATGAAATCTTAGATAACTAAAATGAAATTATATAAGGAGCACGGTGTGCTTATTTGCCTGTGGTATAGGATTTCTATAAATAAAGGATTTTGTCTGCAAATGATCCAAAGTAATATTTTAGCACAAACCTTAAACCACACAGTATCATTACCCATTCCTATGCGTGTCTCTCTACTACAGCTATTTCTGCTGTTCCGTGCCCTTGTGGAAACACAGTCCTTTTCACAACTTTTTCTTGTGTAAATTACTAGGATTTGAAAAACTAAATCTGACTTCTGGTCCCGCTTCGTAGCTGCGTCTGCTTTGCAGTTTTTTATTGCAAATCCGGAACTACTGGGAAGGGAAGATAAATAAATAAATAAAAAAAATTATTTGCTTTAAATGTGTGAAGTGTTCCAATAATTTTAAACAGTTTAATTTAAATTTTAAACTGCAAATCTTCAACCTCTAATCACTTCTAAACTGAAGTGGTTTTAACCAAATGTGAAGTGCTGCAGAGTTTGAAATGATTATGCCTGGAGTAGATGACTGTAAACTTTGGAGAGGGTTTCAAACTAGCTTTTTTTTTTTTTTTTCCTTTTTTTTTTTTTTTTACACAAGCACTTGCACAGCGTTGAACTATTCCTGCTCAAGAAGGCAAGGGGCTGAGAGTGAAGCTCTACTAATACCGCAAGACCACAGTGAAAGGATTGAAGCACTTGAAAGTTTTCAGAGGTACAGTGTTCAACACCAAGCTGAGGCAAATTTAGCAATCCCTTCCTAGCCCTAGAGCCTCGGCAGGGCCCGGGGCGTGCTGAGCTGTGGGTGCAAGGCAGGGAGGGTGCCGGGGGGGTTCTGCGGTCCCCAGGCTCCCAGCGGCGGGAAGGCGAGCCTCGGCGAGGCTCTATGGAGAAGAAGGTATGCGTGCAGCAGGGGGATGGTTAACACTTCCAAATTCGCAGCTATGTTTTTAGGACCCTTTCCAGCATTAGTTTCTCTTCAACATTTTTATTTTAGGGCTTTCAGTCTTTGCATTATGTGTTTTTCCTGTTTGAGGGAGAGAGTAAGAAACTTAAACTAGAATTCAGAAGCTGGTCCAGGACTCGGCTCCAGCTGGAAAAACACATGTGCTGGCATTCAGCTCCTGTAAGCTCCTTTCTGACTATTTTGAATGCTGGCATTGTTACAATAGGCAGGGGAACAGCCATGATAGCCCAGGGTGACAAATTGCTCAGTCTTGTGCATATATGTTTTTGCCTGGCTGCTTTTTATTAGCATGTAAGCATCGTCTGCGGACTGCGCATTCTTTCCCTTTCATTTTCATGACACCGTCCAGCTCAGACGACTGACAGATTCACTATGTGATTTCCAGCTTTTGATGATTAACTTTTTGACAGCGGTCCTTATCTTTTATTTAATATTATTATGACGATTATAACAAAGGGCTGTGTGTTGGGCAGCATGGATATCAGACTGGGTGCTGCCTCCTTAACTGTGGTGATAACTTTGTGTCGATGGAACAACAAAACAGAACACAACTTTATGGATTAAATGAAGAAAGAGGGGGACAACTGCCGAATCTGATTATTTGTGTTGCTGCAATAGGTAGCTATTTTATGCCTTGCTCCTTCGAGGACTTTGGTACATTTAACTTTCCTCAGGCGAGTAATCCCATTGATTTAAGCGGGACTACACATGTGTGTGTAAGGGCCAGGGCCTTATTATGCAGAGAGGATGTAAACAAACATCAACTTTTCCCCCTTTGGTTAAAAGGAGACTCTTGTAAATGAATGAAACCAAATGAACAAACAGAAAACAGATGAAAGAGAAAACATCCCTTCTTCCTGAAAGAAAAACGTTACATGCATCACTTCAGATTTGGCAGCCTCTTGTCTCTTGCAGACTCTGTTTTTGTTTGCTTAGAGATGGCTGAATTACTATTTTTGATACCACTTAGGACCATGTGCTAGAAAAGGGTTCTCGTCAAAGCCTCCCGGTGGGGCTGGACAAGATCTCTCAAGCACGCTCCCCTCTCCAGCAGGGACGACGGGGGAAAGCAGCAAGGGGTAATTTTTGCTGTGTAGCCCCTCTTTTGCATAGGAATTTGCATGAAAGATATAAACACATATTGTGTGTGCAAATCAGAAATAGCTGCTTGTTGGACATTTGCCAAGGAAAAAGGCTTTGACTTTGCAGCTTGCTTTCACTGCTGGTCCAAGGGCTTAATCTCTCGTCCTCCAGGTGGTTATTAAATTATCCACGTCTATTGCTTCATGTTATAGGTGATTTTTGTTCAGCTTTGCTGACTTTCCTGAGGGTAGAGGCTGACAGAAGGACATGAGATGCAGAAGACTGATTTCTACTCCAGGATCCTCTTGGTAGAAGACTGACTATTGAATTTCCCGGCCATCCTTTCCCCCTGTGCATTAGATGCTGCTTTGTTGCTTTGATTTGAAACAGCTGCTGAGGAAATCTTTGCCACTGAGGTTTTGGTGACAAAATGGAGATTATATCCTCAAACACCCTCCCAGACATGTCTCCTTCCTTCTCTGCCTTGCAGGGAAAGAGTAGGGTTTGGCATTAAGAAATGCTTCTGGGGGGACGTATGCTAGTAGAAAATACGTCCTTGCTTTGGGAATTCAGCACTGGAAAGCAATGGAGGCATGATATCCCCTTTTCAATGCTGAAGTGGAGCTCGGGGATTGAGTAAGGGCAGAATACAGTCCGTTTAGCAGGTGTTCCTCCTTCATGCATTGAGATTTTTCCAATCAGTACATCTCATGGTTGGACCCAAGCAATACAAGATAAAATCAATCCTTTCAGTGCATGGAGAAAGAGTCATGAATGTGTGAAAACTGTCTGGGAATATCCATGCTCTTCATTAAGGTCTTTGTGTATACTGAGGCTGATGGAAAACCTCCTGCCATCTTCTCTGAACTTTGGATAGGGCTTAGACATGGATTTCAGTGATCAGCAGAGGTCTTGTAACAGATTGCTGTCTTGGCTAAGTGCTGGAGGTTGACCTCTAAAGGTACAAGACATGAGCTGTGACAGCACAAATTAAGAAACGGCTTTTATTTTTCTGGCTGAAGCAGACTCTCATATCCTATAGATCAACTGCTGAGGAGGATGTTTAGCAGACACTGCTCCTCTGTGAATCTGGTCAAAGCTTTTGTGCTGAAACATTTATTCTGTTAAAAACACACTTATTTGCTGGCACTGAGGCGTTTCAAAAGAACAGACCTGTTTTAACACAGCTTCCAAACGATTTCAAAACTGGACAGCGAAGCAGATTTCCATCAAAACCAGACTGGCTTCTCATTGCTTCCTCTCTGCTGTCCACTCTTTGGTCTGTCTGGGTTGGGGTGGTCCTGGACTTCATCCCTGCCACTGGTGTGACCCTCCTGAAGCCCCACAGCGCCCTTGCAGCTCCAGGTACCAGGCGCATCACTGTGGCAGCAGGTTTTGGGGCTCCCAGACACCCTGCTCTGGTTGTAGGGCCATAGGTGAGCTAGAGGTGTCTGTGTTTGGGCTTCTCTGCACTCAGCACTTCTAACTGAAGTATTTTAGTCATTTATAGTAGCTTATATTTTCCTTTCTGTACCCAGCTTTGAAACCTCTACTCTTCACTCTGATGTGGATTTTTGGTTCTTTCAAAACTGCAAAGTTTATCTCAGAAAGATCACCCTGGAAGCCAGCTCATGTCATGATGCACACCTGGCTAACATGACCTTAGAAGGTAAAGTGGAAAAAACGTGTGAGAACATGGACTGGCAAACCAAGAGGGGAATTTTTGGTGTCAGGTAAATAGTGCTTCACTCTGCAAACATGTATCATAAAGTGCTTGTTTCTAGGGACAGTCTGAACACTTAAATGAGACTCTGCTCTGGGAATAAATGTGGGACTTTGGACCATCACTTTGCCTAAGTCAATTTTGCTCCCCTTGGGTTAGCAGAGTAATGAACTTCACTTCTGGTGGCTCTAGCTCTCTATTTAGTGGGAGGCTTTTCCAGAACGTGGCTTTCACTGAGGTTTCGTGCCTTCTCTAAGTGGCTGCACCTACTGTGCATCTTCTCCTCCTGGCTTCTGCTCAGCCAAGAAGTCAGATGTCCCCTGTTACTGGGTTCAGCGGGGCTTGAGGCAGCCGGTGTCTGAGAGGCACGGTGGGCAGGGACAGCTCTCAGGAGCATGGTGAAGAGTTAGGAGCCTTCCATCGCTGCACTTTTCCGTCAGGGAGGTTGAGTTTAATTTGCTGGCTAATCTCTGGTGGTGAAATTAATTTCTGCTCTGTCTGTTTAGATTGCTGTGACACCCGCCCATGGCGGCATCCTCTGCACCCTTTGGCTGCTAGGTGCTCCGGGTGGAGTGGAGTGAGGTGGGGTGCTGGTCTCTAATAGCTGGGGTCTGCTCAGGTACACCCGGTCCCACGAAGAGTGATAGTAAACTCATTATAGTGTGAGCAGCCGTAACACTGGAGGCCTGAGACTGCCTGAATTTTGTTCTTCCCTTCGAGGGTTTCAGCACTTAAATCAATGTGCTTGTCCCAGTTCCTCTCCTTTGATGTTTTGTTTTATTTTTCATCATAAATTTTTCTTGTGTTGGTTAGGGGAGGACTACAACCAGAAGAATAGAAAGGAAAAGGTGAACTTTTTCTTGTTCTGCTCACATGGGACAATGTTTCAAAACTTCTACATCTTCCTCAGTATTTTGGCTCTGGTTTTAATAACTTTTAATCACTTTCCTCATTAGCCTGATTGTTCATTTTTCAATATGCTCCTTTAACTACTTATATACCTCACAAAGAATAGTGCAGAGAAAGCAAACTAATTTATTAGAAAAGCAGAACCACATGGCATTCCATATTGGGCAGATTTGTGATGAGCAATTAATTATTTCTATTTTCTTCCTCCCCAGTTTAAATACAGTTTAAGTTGTTGATGTTAATATTATCAAACCAACATTTTTATATCATTCTCCAGGCTTGACAGAATTAAGTGGATTTCTTTAAGTGATAATAGACATAATTAATTTGGTGTATAAGTTGCTTCGTCGCCTTTGAAGTTAAGTAAAAAATGAGATGTTAAGACTGAATTAGTGATATTTAATTGGAAACCATTATAAAAAAAAATAAACTACATACACTGTAGTTCCAAGAAATAGCGAAGAGAGTGTATGTGTAAATGCAGAAATTAACAATTTGTGGTTTAATGTTTTGCTTTAATAGCTGTAAGGGTGGCAGCAGCGATTGCAAGCACAATGGAGAGAAGGCAGAGTGACACAGAAAGGGCAGGGCTGAGCTATTTGACCATGATTGACAAGAATAGTTACGTGAAATTTCTTTATAGGTCATGCAAACAGACAGAATGAAATCATTGCTTTTGGAGGTAGTGCAAGTGTTTAATTTTCCTTATTTCATCTTTTGTAGTCCTATAATAATTAGTGGTTATATGCAACATTAATAGCTTGCAAAGATGTTTGGTTCAGCCATGTGCCTCTGTGCCTGCCTTACTAGGTATTTGGAAGATATTAGCATGTTTAATAGCCTTTAGCATAGAATCACAGAATCACAGAATTATCAAGGTTGGAAAAGACCTAGAAGATCATCCAGTCCAACCATTCACCTATTACTACTAGCTCCCACTAAACCATATCCCTCAATACAACATCTAGTCTTTCCTTGAACACCCCCAGGGTTGGTGACTCCACCACCTCCCTGGGCAGTGCATTCCAGTGCCTGACTACCCTTTCTGAGAAGTAGTGCTTCCTAATGTCGAGCCTGAATCTCCCCTGGCGCAGCTTGCTACCATTCCCTCTAGTTCTGTCACTGCCCACACGGGAGAAGAGGCCGACCCCCAGCTCACTACAACCTCCCTTCAGGAAGTTATAGAGAGCTATAAGGTGGTCACCCTTCAATTACTATTATGGTGAAAGGTGCTAATAGCTGTCATCAAGTGAGCCTTTGATCCAAAGACAATAATAGATCTCATTAAAATCAGGGGGTTTGCCAAACACTCCTTTTCATGCTCTGAAGAAGCAACTGAGCCTCTTTAAATAGGAAGAAAATAACAGGCAGAGACAATGGAGAGATTTCAAACAGCACATGACAGGTCAGAGCTGAGCATGTAGGCAGGGAAATTTTCTTGGTGTCATGGGGGATGGGGTATTGAGTTTGTAGTTGCTGAGTGAGTGTTTGGTGGCAGCAAACCCACCCAAAATCCATGAGTATCAGTTGTGAGCAGGGCTGGGGTGGCAGGAGTGGGAACGAGGGTCTCGACTCCAGAGCTTGGTGGTGCTGGATGGTGAATTCTGGGTGCAGAAATTGGGTACAGAAGCTCCCTCCATGTCCAGGGAAACACACCTCCAGTCTGGTGAAAAAAGGAAAAGTAAAACCACAATCTAAGGAAGATCCCTGTACTGTGACACAGTTTTCTCATCTGGAGCTGTCCTGGGGGAACTGGATCCTGTCTAACTGCTCAGACCAAAGGAGAAACAATGATGCACTTGAAAACCAGTGAAGTTTGTGGAAGACTCCTAATGCCTTTTTTGAGCTCTGGATTGGGTCAGGGTTGCCAGGAATTTGATACTGCTAAGATGGTTATTTCTGGGGGATGTTTCTGAGGGAACTGTACAGCGGGGGAGACAATACTTGCTTTGCCTGGTTTTGACAGTATGTCACATTCGATGGATGCTTTCTTCACTTCCCAGCTTTTGACAGGCCATAAAGGTTAATTAAACAAAACTACTAAATTCACATGCTTCCTTCAAAGGAGCACACATTTACCCTGCAAATAGTTAATACCTACTATCATGGGTATGTAACTAGTCAGTGTGATATAACACATATTGCAGAGCCTACTAAAGGCAGATATTGCCAATTAACACATGATATTACCAATCAGTGTTCGTGCCATTTATAGAACACATTGCCTTGCTGCTACTGGTGCTTCAAGACCAACAACAGCATCAAAGCACTTTTAAAGTAGAAGTCAGAGAGAAAGTAAGGCTCTGCGTTGTTGAAAAGATGGAAAAGCAATGAAGGGCTGAACTCTAGGGAAAGGATCACCACTTTACAAACGTACAAAAAGACAAGGTCTCTGCCCAGAAAGTCCTACAGTCTCAGGCCAAGGAAATTCTGTGTTTGAGACATCAGAGGATGGCAGTGGGAGGGAGAAGGGAGACAGACAAGCTGGTGTGGTAAAACACAGGTGTGTACCCTGGAGAACAGCCCTTTTGTATTGTACTTTGTCAGCAGATTGCAGAGGTAGGGGAGGTTTCCACCTCGTGAGTAGCATCGACAGGAAGCAGCAATAAACAGAGCAGAAGAACGTAGTTGGAAACAGGCATTTCAGAGTGGACAATGAATGGGTGAATGGCCACTTTCTACTTCCCCAGTTTTGGGCTGCTCAGAGAAAATTTGACTCTTCAGGCAATTTCAAGCAGTTCTGTGTTGCTGTGAGCTATGTCAGCCCAGAAAATACTTCAACGTGGGCATCAGCTGGAGTGTTTTTCATTCCTTCCCACTCAAGAAAGCACTGTCTCCTTACCTTTTCTTTGTGACCTTTTTTCTGTCACAGCTGCCCAGAAAATTTTCTGTGGACTCCTAGTAGTGCTTGGGGACAGGATCTGGTATTTTCCTCTGTCCCTGAAGTGTACCCAGCAGCAGAGAGGTTCCTGTGTTTGAGGGACTGGGAGTGGCAGCCCCGGGGTTAATGAGGGATGGACAGGCATGTCATTGAGGAAAGAAAAAAAACCCCAGAAAAAAAACATATGTACACACATATATATTTTATTACAGATGCAGATACATAAACCAACAAAAAAATAGACACTACAGAGAAAGGGTAGTCCCTAAAAGTGGTTTGACATACAATTTCTCATTGGGTGGTAATACATGCTGTCTCTAATGATGCAGTTTGGATGCATCAGGAGTAAAAATGAACCAGTACCTTAGACTGAAGCAAAACAAACGGGGCCTGGAAAGTTGGAATCATCCTTCACTGTCCACTTTTTCCTTTGCTTTGAGGAAGAAGAGTTGATATCTCCTCCTGCAGTCCACATATTGGTAAAAACTGGTATTAGTGTCTCATGAGGGATGCATTTTTTTATGTGTTTTTCCAGCTGAGGAGCTGTAGTATTAGGGTTTGTATTCTCTTGATGTTAAATAATCACATTGTTCTCACTCAGCTTGTCAGGAGGCTGCACTGGAGCCTCTAAGGTGACTGGACTTGGAAAGCTGCTAAAAAGAAAGATAGGTGCATAATTGTTAGGGGTATTTTAGAGGTGTTTCTGTCTCCTCTGTAATTAAGAAAGCCCAGCTTGGGGTTTATATAGATGTTTGCACGATTTTTTTTTTCTCATCTCATTTATTTTTAGCAAGAGATGGCTGAGTAGTACTCCCTTCATCTCCTTCCTTTTTTTCTAAATGCTATGGGAAGAAAGAAACAGAAAGGAATTAGCAAAGTCATCTCTGAAAATGTGCCTCTCCCCTCCATCCACTGATGGGAAGCAAATACAGAAGGTAACTTTTCTCATTAGTTCTAGATTCAAGAAGAAAATGAGTGGAAACCTAAAGGTTTGCAGCACAGGTGTCTTTTCTTCCTAATGCTGGTTTTTAGTAGTCACTTCAACCTTGAGTGTTTTACATTAAAATCATACTGTTCAATTACCTAATTTAATTCCTCTATAAGATTCCACTGGTCTCCAAGTACTTGTCTTTGCAATCATCTCTAGTAGTTTGCAAGAGCTGGTGAACTTTTTCAATGAGCATTTTCCATTTCTTGAGGCAAGACATTACGTTTCCTCTTCATGGCCACAATGGAAATTGCCAGGGGATTTCTGTGAGTTGAAGCAGATTCTGAGGATGGCTTCAGCAAAGAATTCTTCACAACAACATTCTTGGAAGAATTGTACAACACAACCATACAACTCAGATGGGGTTTTCCCTCAGTAGTATCTACTTTAAAAAAAAACAAAACCAAAAAATAATATAAAACCCCACAAAGAAACCTTTACCAAATAATATAGTACTATAGTAGGACCTCACATTTTTCTTTTATTACTGGTGAATGTAAATACCAAGCTAACAACATGTAAAAATTTGATATGGAATACAGAGAAAAAAGTTTGTATAAGTTTCATTTTTATTTCAAGTACTTTCTTCTTAGGAGAAAAATCAGAATTGCAAGGTTGGTTTCCTTTCTAAGATTTCTATGAGTTCTGATTAAAACGAGTAGCTCTTTTAAAATAGAAAGCGGTTTGCTTTTACCAAAATTCACAAAATCAGCAATTTTCATTATGAGAACACAGGAAGTCTTCAAAATCACAATTGTCCCTACCCCAAATAGCTGGGGAAAATGATAGACATTTGGTTAGCTTTACTGGGCACAGAATGTGCTGTTTGGCCTTCAGTACAGTGTTGCAAAGTATTCAATCCAAAACACCTCTCTGAGGCATACTGGATGTTTTATCTTCAATGCAGTGGTCCCATTTATGGGAGTGGGAACTGTGATATTTTTTCATTAAAAGTTTCACACTGATAACATTTTAGCCATAAACTTCTTATAACACTAAAAAAAAGGAAAAAAAAATCAGCATCTTAGGTGGAGCGGATTGAAATACATATTTTACAGATGCCTGATGAAATTTCTGAGGTTGTACTAGTTGCATGGGATTTCTTTTTAAACCTGAATAAAAAGGTTCTTTCTGTGTTAATTTATGAACCATTTTACTTTCATTTGTGCCTGCCATTTAAAGGATAAAGCATGACTGAAGTGCACCTTTGTTTTTCTTCCCTAAAACCCTCCCAAAGTGGAGAAATCCAGTCAATCACTTTCACACACCCACAAAAAATAATGGCTTGACCTGCTTGTGGCCAGATCTGACATGCCCTGCTGTGGTGGGAAAATTAATTCACCTCACTACGCTACAGTCACCCTCAGCTGAGTCCTGCAATTATTTCATTATGATCTAACTAAGGCTGATAACAGATCTCATTTGATACTGTGCATGGCTGGGGGGGCAGCATGGGGGTGGGAAGTGGATGCCCTCACATGTCAAGCCCTTGCATCTAACCAAGGGAGCTTTGTGAAGCTTTCTTGCCTGATGGAAACGGGGGTGATTAAAGACATGTTGTGCCCGTCTGTGTAGCTTCCACATGATTTTTCTCCCCTAGACGATGTACCGTGCAGTTAGCATATTTGAGAACCTACAGGCTTTTCATCTTTGGCAGGGGGAGGGATGTTTTTGATGGACTGGCTGAAGGAGCACACTCAGAGTCCAGTGTTTTCTGGAGAAAGGATCCATTATCATCTTTTCTTCCTTTCTTTTTTTTTTTCTTCATCACCTGTGCAGTGACAGATGGACAAAGGGAGCCCTGGAAAAGTGTTAATTGCTCTTTTTTTTCATTCAAGTGGTTCGGAGGTTCAGGAGACCCTCTAATTAAAGAATCTGTGAGTGAGCTGGGCATCTGGCCTCTGCCATTTTAATCAAACTTGTAATATGAGGAGAGGGCAATGGTTGTCCAATTACTTGACAGCTTGAAGATGTATATATAGTAAGCAAATACATTTGCTCAGAAGATGCCAAATTGTCATAACAACAAAATGCCTGTGATCTTTTTTATGTTTATAATTTTTTAAAAAAATGGATAAAC
This sequence comes from Porphyrio hochstetteri, assembly GCA_020800305.1. Lineage (NCBI taxonomy): Eukaryota > Metazoa > Chordata > Aves > Gruiformes > Rallidae > Porphyrio > Porphyrio hochstetteri. Next base: position 57,369,376 of record CM036908.1, on the reverse strand, counting down.
ACTTACCCCATCCCTGTCCACTGAATGAATCTGTGTGGGTTATATGATTCTTCTGCATGATTTAGCATCTGCAACACAATTGGTATGCAGAAGTTTTGTAATATATGCAGATATCATGATACTGAGTCAGAGAACCAAGTTCTTTATTTTTGAGTCTGCTGTGAAATATGTAATTTCACCCATTTGCCTACAGAGAGCTGCCATTCATTTGAATAAAGAACATAGATACTTTCTTGCTGTTTTTCAAAGGATCCAAATCCTAGCTTACACACCTGGAATTTATCACAGAGTATATCAAGACTCCTTCATGTTAGTGAACATTACTTCGTGTATAAAATGATATAGTGCTGTTTTCCTGAATCTGATGACAAACTGGAATAATTGCTGAGCAATGTGAATTTTGAAATTCTTCCTAAATGTTGGTAACTCTCTAATGTAAAGATGAATGTTCAAATACCATCACTGCTACTTAAATATCCAGGATCTTGTTGAATCAGCTGAATTTACGTTTGTTTGCTGTTTGTCTTTTTAAGGGAAACAACTCATAAAATGCTTATCTTGTTACCACAAACTACATTCCATATTCCTCAAGGTGAGACTCTAGTGTCAAAGTAAACAAGGCAGATGCCTCTTTAATAACTGCATAATTCAGATTTATATTTAATTAATTAAAATGTCAGCACCATGATACTGAGGGAAGCTGCTGCAGAATCCAAAGGACCTTGCTGCAAATACAAGGCTTGCATCACACACATTCTTTGAAATGTCGATATCTCAGCTGCTGGCATCTTGTCAATGGAGCTTCTCTTCATTTGGTCTTTGAATCAAGGTGGAGAAGCACATAACAATAAATGTTGGTTTTATTTTCTACAAACCGATCAGACCTATCACCTCTGAAGCTCATCTTCATAACTCCCATCTGTACTGGAAATCTCAGTGGAAAAGCCAATACAGACTTATTTAGACAGGGTTGTTAGACTCAGCATGGGCTCTTCTGGAGCCAAAAAATATCAGAGTCTCTGTCTGCACAGAGGAATGTCTCTTCAACCTCATTGCAGTGCTCTGGTTATACTTTCCCAGTTCTGTGAAAAGAGTGAGCTCTCCACTTCTTCATGTTTCTCACTTACCCTTACCATCGGCCCTGAGCTTTGTTTTAAAATTTCCTGCAGAAGGGAAGGTCTCTGTTCCCTTCTTGCTTGCACACACCATCGAATGCTGGCAACTGTCGGTACTTTTAGAGCTGGCCACCAAACCATCAATTTGAATGAACAAAGCAGACTATTTTCTCGTACTTATAAGACCTACATTTATAGTATCCACATGCTGGGGTAATTACTGCTAAATAATTTAATACTGTAAAAACTGACATATCCATTTAGGTGTATGCCTGTTATATTGTTAAACTGTATTGGGGTTCTGACCTCTATTAGACAGCAAATAATCCTACTAAAGACTGGTCATTCTCCCTCTCTCACTCTCTTTCTTGCTCTCATGGTAAATTTTATTCACAAACCTTAGGGTTATGCAGCTATTCTCATAGTTGTGCGATTAGTAAGTACACACTTGTGACAGCACTAAAAATTCAGTGCAATCACAATCATGTTTGATTACCGGTTTAGAAGGACCTAACTATCTTGCTGCAAGGATAATTTTGCTCACTGTAAACAGCTTGGAGAATTGTGTGTGATCATGTTGTGTGACCAAAAAAAAAAAAAAAAATTGAATTAGATTATTTGCTAAATGCCAAGGCACATTAAATATTTTTGACAACAATGAAGATTCTTTGTAAATTGTAATTAGACTGGAAATTATTGCACAGAGCCTGCTTCTCTATAATCCTTTTAAATCAGAGTAGTTGTAATTGGCCTTAGAGACTCAAACTGTTTCGTGTTTTATTTTCTAGAAGTTCCGCTTCTGCATATGTAATAACAGAATCCTTTGTGGATACGATACAATAGACATGTGTGTAGGGTTATTTTAGTTTATTTGTTTTGGTAGTGAGTCAGATAACCAGAGAAAAAGAATATAGAAAAGAAAACACGCTCAATGCTTCTGGATATGAATGCTACTTACATGCAAAATATACATAGAAATCATAATGGGCCAGATGAGGCTGAGGTAAGCAGCTGCCGATTAATACCCGCCAAGGATCTGGACCTATATTTTGCCCATGGTACTGCCAGAGGCTTCAGTAAACCTAATGATTTGGGTTTTCCTGAACACAAAGCCATGGAATTTTTTCAAGTTCCAGAGTCCTAAAAGCTTCCCTTTCACATTTATGATTTTTCTTTTTCTTTTCTGGTTTTAGATTCACAGGAATGGAAACTTCAGGAGAGCCTGTGGGAGAGGATAAATTCTGCTGCAGCCATTCTACATCAAAAGAAGGCCCTTTTCAGCAAAAGATCCTTATGCTACCAGTGGCACTGGAGTGCAAGCATGTCTGTATGTTTGTATAAATAATAGCTGTGTGAATGGGAGGGAGCAGTGGCAGATAGTCAAGGAGTTAAGTGGAAGTCAAAATTAAGTGGGAATTTTGAGGCTTATTTGATGTAACACTTGGCTTTGAGGATCGAGGAAGTTGGACTTGAAGCAAACCTGCAAATTACGGCCCAGCCTCATTAGAAATTAGCTGGTAGTAATCAGAGAGCCTTAACTGAGTGTAAATGTATCTTTAATCTAGAGATGTGGGATTCTGTTAGGTGGCTATTGCTCATTCTCTCATAGGCTGAATTGGCTAATGAAAACAAATCTGTCAATACACCCAATACAAATTTTCAGCTCACCTCTGCTGAGCTTTGATTTATCAACAGTATCCAAAACGAAGCAAGGTTTGTCTTGGAACAGTTTTTGCAGGACTAACATTCGTATGATCGTGACTTTCACTGAAATGAATATAACTGCTAGTCTGTAGATGTGATGAGAAAATAATGTATCTAGAGCCACTTCATCCACTTTGTGTATGGAAGTTAGAAACCACAATCTCCACTGAGACTCTACATAAAACTGCAAATTTTAGAGCTGTTGAATTACTTCAGCTTTTCCTTGATCAAGCCAAGGCTAAACGTTGGCCTATGTATGATCTTTTTAGATTTTTAGTATTTAGTTTACACCCATCACTCAGAAGAATAAAGCTCATCTGCTAATGTAGATTTATTAAAAATTACTGGAGTCCAAGGATGAGATTTTGGTTGCATTAGCAAAGTAAATGGCAAAATCCACAAGAAGGGACTAGAATTTTACTGTACAAACCTGATTTTTAAGAGATTGAAAAAATAGAGTAAAACCAGCATAAATATGTCTTAAGTATTTCAAGGTGATAAGAGCTGCATGAATGAAGTTCATCTGAACCAGTGAAAACCCCTTCTTATCTTCATTGGGTTTTGTGTCAGATACTCTGAAAAAAGAACTCATAAAATATTGTTATCAACACTGACAATTTCTATTTAAATGGATTATTTCCTGATCAAGACATTCCTTTCAATAAACTAGAAGTTTCTAGCCAGCAGACAAATTTCTAAACCAAGGTCTTTTCCTAGGCATCAACTTAACTTACACTTCTTTCCTTCAGCATAGCCACAACATTTTTGTATTTTGGAATTAGTGAGCTTCTCAGATCAATAATGTGTGACATGGTGAAGTTGTAAGGGCATCTTTGGCAAAGACCTTTTCTTTCTTCAGGCCTGTCTCATTGCTAGCTGAACTAGCTTGCCATACAGCATGCAGACATGGGAAGCATTGAGGTTCCCAAATCTGGAAGGACAGGCTTTAAACATACCGGAATATATATATTCAGGTGGGGCACTGAGAGAGGAGACATCTGAGTAATGTCACATTGTAAAACATGGCTCTAAAAAGCCAAAACAGTACAAAAATAGCCAAGAGTCTAAAGTCTTGGTGATTTCTGCAAGCTGGAAGAAGTGGTGGGGAGATTGCCCCACAGGCCATTGCCTATGTGGGTCATAGGGAGGGCGATAGGGCCAGGAGCGGTATGGTCTGGGGCAGGCGGGCACTTCCGCCGAGCCTGTGAGAAATGGCTGATTCATGATGTGTTCCTCGGGCCTCTGCATTACACCCTGCTGGCCTGGGGCTAAAATTTAAGAGACTTTGCTGTCTGCATCCTCTTGTCACCAAATGCTGGTGGCCAAATCTCACAGACTTTGTTTAAGCCTTACTCAGATGAACCACTCATTGTGTCAAAGGAAGCCTTTTCCAAGCAGTGCTTGAAAAAGGAAGTTGGAGAAGGTATTGCCAAAGGGATGGATGGACCAGGTGACCTAATTGGCCTTTCCACCTAACACTTTAACAGACAGAAAAATACCATGCGGGAACCTGCAGTGTGTTGGGAAAGAAGACCAAGCACAGTGCTGAAGTACCGGTGCTGGAAGGCATTAGGGTGGTTCAGTTTTCCTGGTGCTACTGCTGGGAAGTAATTCTTGCTTCATCCATGCACAGGCCCTCTCAGCATATGTGCTGGAGGCAGGCAGCAGGGCCATAGCTGGGCATTACCCCAAGCAGCACTGCCCTCAAGCCACTCACACTGGCTGCAGGACTATGCTTGTCTCTAGTCCTGCTCCTCTCAGTCCTGGTAAAGGCCTTTGTAACAGAGCCCTGCATTCTGAAGCACGCAGGGTTTCAATATGAAGAGTGCTAGATTTTACAATGGGGGTATATATGTCTCTGTGTAGGCATATATATGAAAAGAGGGAGAAAGTGACTTTATATGTAAACACATGCATGCACATATTTATTTACAAGGACTGTACCTTTTAAAGGTAAAGTAGTTTATGAAAACAACAGTGAGATGGAGTCAAACTTCAGGGTGTAGCACTTGAGCTCTGGTCTCTGGCATCATGTTTCTTGTTAGCCTCAGTATTCTCATTTGAAGAGTCATTTATATTGACATTATTACCAGACACCTGACTCATAGCTGCGATGTAGAGGTTAATTAGCTAGGAAGCTAGGAAGGTCATGGAAGATGAAGATTGCTGTAGTGTGTTGTTGCTATGTTGCTATTTCTTTCTGCAGTAGGTCTGGCTGACAGTGTGCTGTGTACCTGCTGTGTACTGGTAAAAGGGCAGGTCCATGATGCCTGTGTTGTCCCTGTGCTCTCCTGTTCAGAAGCAGTGAGGTACTGAAGAATAATCAAAGGGATTTGGTAGTGGCACCTTGCAGAACTGGTGGGGACCATAAAACTGCAAAGTTGCTGCAGGTGACATCCTCTTGGTTTTCCTTGACTTGCCCAATGCACCTGCTGGCATGTGTTCTGCCAGCTGCATGGTCAGACAGTTCAAAGCAGGACCTCCTCACATCTTCTTTTCAGCTTACTTTCTGGGGGAGGGATGACTCCTTTTCCTCCTTCCCCCCACTCCCCCGCCCACCCCCCCCCTCGCCTTCTCTGTGCTTGCTGCTCCCCTGGCCAGCATGACTGGCGTGGGCGGTGTGTCCCCCTGAGCACTGTGAGGAACTCCCTGACTTCCTCCCCGGGAGCCCAAATGTCTCCTTTGATTTTCCTGATGCCTGTCACCCTGCCACTGCCTCTGCTGATGTCTCCAGCACCAGGCACGCTGCACATGCAGGACTGCTTCATGAATCATGGTGGGTAGAGAGAGCCTCTCACAAGTCCGCATTCACCACCACTGGTCTCCACAGCCCCAGTGTGTGAGGACTGGTGGTGGAGGGGTGAAACTCAGCCATCACTGTCCTGGTTACCATCCCTCTGTGCAGTTCCTGTTCCCCTGGCTGCTGGCCTGGTACTCCCATGACTGCCTCCATCTTGTCACCCTGCCGCAGCTCACCCTCTCGCTGATGTGAAACGGGTGCTATATTTACCCAGGAGAGTCGTGAAAATTGCCATGACAATGATTGTGGTTGCTTGGGAATGCAAGGAACTAATTTTGCCTGAATAATAAGACAGAGTCATCTGTCTCCCTTGGTAAAGCAACGAGGAGTTTATGCAGGTGAGAACAGGTAATCTTTGTGAGGGCATAATTGCAAAATAGGAAAATGTTCCCGTATCAGTTCAGACTGGTGACTAATAAATAGCTCTAATGTGCTAATGGCTGAAGTTTGATGCACTCACTTATTGTGCTGAAGATCTGTAGGAAAGCTGAGCATCCCTGCCCCCTTGTTTCATCGCCAAAGAGAAAAAAATATACCAACTCTGGCCTGAAAATAACTTTCTACTGTACATCTTTGCCCGGGGCAAATTTTTCACTGGCGAGTAACAGCATTTTCACAATCCACCTTTTATATTTATCACTCTAATGCTATGCAGTATGCCAAAGTTCATTTAAAGGAGACTGCAGCTTTTGCTTTTGGAAGTCTGGAGGAGGAGAATAAGATATCTACCAAAACCTAAAACTTTCTTAGTTAGTACTTGTCCTCCATCACAAAAGCTGTGAAGACCTTTTTTGGCAAAATGGTGACAAAGATCCCATCCAAACAGCTCAAATAAGTACTAAAAATGTTCCCTGTTTGTTCCAGAAAAGTCCCATCGCTGTAACACTCACCTAGAGGCATGGGGTTTGGAAGAGGAAGGCTGTGATGGGCTCGCGTACTCTTTGTGAGCACTGGAGTTATTCACACGCTGGCCCAGGAACTCAGTGCCCCAGTGCACACCTCCGCTGCAAGTAACAGCAAGGGGTGATGTTCTACGTGGTTCAGAGAGAAGCGATTCCAGGCATTCATTAGCTTTTCCAACCCCGGCGCAGCAGTTCCCCTGGAAAGTTGAGAAAATGTTTTTTACGACACGTGCCTGCAAGCAGCATTGAGCGAATACATACAGGCACAAGCCCACCCTTCCTCCCCAGCATTTCTTGTGCTGCAGCACAGCGGTTTAAGGCAGCTTGCAGCTGTGTCTGAGGCACTTCTGTGCTTGGTTTCCGTCTGCAGGAGCAATTAGCCTTCAGAGACATTGGTCGGACTCAGCAAAGGGTACTGGTGACTTTAAAACTGCTCCCAGGAATTAGATAAACAGTCTCTTAGGGCTCAGAAGAAATCTCTTTCTCACTCTTAAATTTTTTTTGGTGTCTTGCACTTTTAGTAAGTGACAGTTTTGCAAATTGCTAGTAAAGAACTTAAATGTCTAATTAAATCTCGAAGATGTACAAGAGTTTGAAGAGCGTGATTGATGCCCACAAAGGTATGGCTGCCTAATGGAGTCATCCTGACAGCAATCGCGAAAGCCCATTTAACGGCTGATGTCTTGTTGTGATCCATGTTGTCATTTTTTCATTACTGATTAAAATTAAAAATCTGCTTGGCAAATCCATTGTAAAAATTTCCTTCATGAAAATCGACGGGTACAAATTATTTTGTCAATCGCCTGGCAATCAAACTGTGACTGAAGACTGTTTCATGCCCATAGATTTTTTTTTTTTCTTTTTGCTCATGCCAGTGAGTTTTCATAGCAAAGTTTTTTAAGCGTAGGTGGCAGTCTTGGCAATGCTTAATTTTTTTTTTTTTTAAATAAATAAAGCTGCAGCTCTATATTTTAATGAAATGTTTTGTTTATGTTGTCTCCCCATTCCCATTTGAAAGCAAATGGGAATGTTCCTCACTCTGAAAGTTGGCCTATACTACTTAATTGTCTAATGCCATGTAATGACAGGTGAATAATAGTAATAAAAGCCCTTATTAGGATATAATCTGTTTTGAGAGTGGAAGCGTAAACTGTCTAAAATGTAAAACTGAAAAGAAAAAAAAAAGAGGAAGAAAACAACCGAGCCTTGCCATGCTGCAGTCACTACAGCTAGAAAATATTTACGGCTCTGCGTCTTCGTGAGGTTTCCAGCTAAGTGTTCTTGCATGCAGACATGGAAGACCTGGGTGAGCTACCCCAGGGTCAGCTTGGCACCTCCCCAGGGCTGGGCTGCAAATCCTCTGCGAGGGCTGAGCTGGGATGGCGACACAGAGTGAGGTTGTGAGTGAGCACTGGGATATATCCCTTGCAGAAACAGCACTGAGGGTTTGGTAGTGTGTGGTTCACTGTCAGAGGAAAGTAATTTAGAGATCCCAGTTTCTCTATGAAATTCAAAAGATGCTTTACTCTGGCTAAAAACAAACGGACAACTCAAGCAGCAAGAAAAACATTATTGTCCTATTAATAAAACTTTTCTCCCACTTAATTGATATTTCCGATTCTCATAATTGAGTCTCATCGCTGAGTATAAATCAAAGATGATAAAAATAGCTCTCCATAGCTGATATGTGTGCTAGTTTCAAGTTTGATCTTTGTTGCTGTTCATGCATATCTAATCTAATCAATGTATCTTGTTCTGCAGGTTCTTCTATCATCACTGTGAATGCTTATTTCAGCGAACAAGAGAAAAGGAATGCTCTGTTTAAGTTGCAGAGTTGTTTCTTTATTGTGATCTTTAAATTAAAATTTTGAAATGTATTGTGTGCCTTATATCTTCCTTTTAAAGTCTTCTGAAAATAAAGGGCATTGTTCACTCTGGATGAGTAAAAATTTTCTAAATATTATTTTCTCCTTGTTTTAAGTCTATTGCAAAGTCCATCGTGTTTTGAATATGAGCATTTTATTAGTAACATTCTCAGAGTTGTGAAATATTTAGAACAAAATAAAGAGCTTGCAAGCAGCTTTACAGTAATTACATTTATGCTTATATGAAATGGGTTGCAGATTTTAATGTGAAGACCTTGTCTGCTTGTGGCAAAATGTATTTGTGTGATGGTGCTCTTGGAAAGGACTGACACGTTCTACCCCAGAGTATAGTGGTGGAAAATAATTACTGGGAGAAAGCTGGCTGCCCAAGTCCCAGTTTTAAAGACTCCTCAATATATCTGGGGATATGGTTTCGGCAGTTAGTACCTGGAACTGCTATCTTTTTATTGCTGTTTAAATTAGAATGTAACAGCAACATTAATAAGAACAATACCATTTTTTTTTCATTAAAATGTTAATTCCCAGCATAAAATGGATGCTTTGACCTTTGCTGTAGAGAGTTATAAAAGTATGTGCTTTCAAAAGTTGTGTACTACACGTCTACCCAGGACCTTGCAGAGCACGATGTGCTGGGGAGCCATGTGCGGTCTGCAGCTGGGTACTCAGCTCCCCTCCGGTACTGATGACCCTCATCCACACATGCTCTTTTTTTAACTACAAGTTTCCCTGGTCTTTGGAGCTGGGAGAGGCAAATCCGAGCTATTGCAGCTTGTTTTTGTAACCTTGCATGCTGAACTGGTACACTGGGCTGAAATACTGTTTCATCGGTTATTGTTCGTGGAGTGGGTAATAAGTGTAAACAATGGGTTGGAGTAGAATAAGGAAACAAACAAAATAACAATGCGAAGACCAAAACAACAACAGCAAAAACCCCCAAGTTTACTTTTTTTTAATAATGTTAATGTGCTTGACAGAAAGGCCAGGGAATTTTAGCCATGTGGGATATGTCACTCTTTATTTCTGCCTCTGAGGCAAAAGCAAAGCAAAATGCTTAATAGTTTGAGCTTGGAGCAGGGTGTCAACCTCAGTTTATGAAAGGTTATTATTTATTTTACAGTAGTGCCCCAAATGTGCCAGCTGCTACATAAAAATACTGGGAAACATGTTTTACCCCCTGAGAGTTGATATGATGTGACCCCTCTTTAAGGCTGTCCGCAGGGTGTGAGCCTGAGGCTTACACGCATTCAGAATGTGTACACACAGAGGACTTTCCCACTCAGTCATCGTACTGTGTGTCTGTTACAGACTAAAATCCTGGCATGTACCATTATTCATCCCACAACCCTTTTTCCATGGAAAGGAAAGCGGGAGTGTGGGTTTGGAGGCATGCTGGAAGGATTAGAAGACAAAATCCCCTGGTGTGCTATGGTGGTCTTTGGCCATAGAAGTTGGACGTAGCAGGATTTAAGGGTACAAAATTGAATTTGGGCGGCTAAATAAAGAATCTGTAATTCACAGAACTCTCACCTACCCTCACACTTTTGATTAATTTACAGCCAACTCTATTAGAATGAAGTACAGCAAAAGCTCAGCAAAACGGACGTCTCTGTAGGACTGAACTTAGTGCGTAACTCATACCTGAGGTGGTCAGTGGTTCTCTGGAGGGCACCATGGGCAAATGTTCAAAAGTTTTAAGTTTGGACTAGCATTTATATATAAAGATGTAAGTTGTTCGGTTGCTTAAATGTTCATGAAGCTGAATGCATGTATAAACCTACCTAGCAATGGAATTCGTTGTGGAGGCTGTCTACCATTGTTCTTTGTAAAAATAATGGAAGATCCAGTGTCCAAATTCCTCATAAAGTATTATGTGTCATCTAACTAAAGGGATGTTTGGGTTAGTGCTATGACTTGCCAGAGCTTTATTTTAACAAATGCTGTTTAATCAGAAATGCCTGATTCACAAAAACAACTATGTTTGCAGAAAAGAGCTTGTTTCAATATATTTCTCTAAAGACTGTAACTTTTTATGCATGTGTGAAAATGTTAAACAAAATTTGAAACAGAGAATATCCATCTTTTTTCTCTGAAATAGTTTTTGTTTGAAATGTGTATTTTACATGTGCAGTAGATGTCACATATAATAACCCATCCTATACAGTATGCATGCACACTGGAGTATTATACACTCTGTGCAAATACAATGCAGAGTCATTCTATACTTTTATATAACTGTAAGAGGCTGAATGTTTCCAAAAAAGCCAGAATCCTTGAAGACTGTTGCCCTTGTGGGTGCAAGATGTCCAAAGTGAAGCTGGAATCAGTCTTTATGTTTCTTGCATGTGCTTGGATTCAGTGCATGGACAAATCTGACCCTGTCACAAATTTTAGTGAACTAATCTAAAATGGCCTTTAACAGCATTGTATTATGTCTTTCATCTGTAACTTATCATGGAATCATAGAATGTATTAGGTTGGAAAGGACCTTTAAAGGCCTTCTAGTCCAAACCCCCTGCAGTAAGCAGGGACACTTTTAACTAGATCAGGTTGCTCAGTTTCATCAAGCCTGACCTTGAATGTCTCCAGGGATGGGCCTCCACTGCCTCTCTGAGCAACCTGCTCCAGTGTCTCACCACCCTCATAGTGAAGAACTCCTTCCTAATGTCTAAACTAAACTTACCCTGCTCTAGTCTATCAAGGTAATAGTTATGAGGATATCTGTTTACTTAGCTTTTCTCTAAACATGGATGACGAAGGTAGGAATCTTTTTTCTCTAAGGACTCCAGCAGATACAGGCTCCTCTGGTGAGTGATGAACAGCAAATGGGCTTGTTTTCCTCACCTTCCTGAAGATGCTATATCTAATTCAGCTTCTCCACTTAAGGGCCTACACTTGGCTGCAGCGTGCGTTAGCATGAGTTTCACTGTGGGCTCTGTGCTACTGCTGGGGAAACCAGGTTCTTATTTAAGAGGTTGAAGGCTCTGCTGTCATGTCTTTGTTTCCCTGTTGCCTGAGCAGGCTGCATGGAGGTGACAGCAGGTACAACTGTCTGTACTGGAGTCACACCTTCTGATTGCAGCACAGAGATAACCTGTTCAGGAATACATGTGTGACATATCTATTACATACATATCAAGTATTTCAACTTTTGCCCTAGAGTGTGACGGTAATTGTTTGTATGTGCTAAATACATTACCATTTATTAAATTAATTATCCTTTATTTGTGCATTAGGCATTCTACAGTGATCTCATCAGCCTAGTGTCACTGAGTTGATAATCACATAGTAAGTTTTAAATCATGCAAAATTCCATATTTAACTGTTTCCAGAAGTTATTTACCTTTAAGATCTCTTACATTTAAATGTCCTTGTGCTGCTGGGATCACAGTCTAGACTGAAAACAGTTTTAAAGCAGGAACCTTGTATTTGAATGGAAAATCATTAGGTTATGGGATGGCAAAAATTTTAGCGAGAGAAGAAAATTAAAAAAAAAACAAGCCATAGAAGAATGTTGCAGATTAGACAACACTAATTATTTTTCTTATGGTTGTAGGAATTGCCCTGTAATATTAAGAATCTCAAAGCTAATGAGACAGTTACCATGTACAAACACAACTAGTTCATAATTTTGAAGAGTGTATGATTCTGTAAAACTCCACTACACAATCACAATTATCTGCAGCTTTTTAATTAGCTTTGGGGACATGCTATAGTTCATAAATCTAAGTTTTTGTATTTGTAGAGTTTCACTCCCAGAACAGTAGTTTTAGAAAAGAAAACATTCTTTTGAGAGTATATAAAGTGCTTGAAAATAAAGAAGTTCCTCTCAATGTGGACCACTATAACTGAGGTCAGAAATCAGACCCTTTCATTTTTGAGAGCTAGTAGGTTAATGCCTCACTACGCCTGGATAGTCAAGGGATTAACAGTGTTTCCATTACATGCTCCTGTTTTGAGAGGTTAATATCTCAGCCTATAAAAATTTGCTGTGTGCTGAAACTTGGCACACAAGGTCTCAGCACGGGAGAAACTTGTTTTTACAGAATATGGTTTAAATCACTCGGATATTTTTTAAGTTACAAGAAAGCAAAAAAAAAAAAAAAGAAGAACCAACCAAAAAAAGAAAAGGCAGAAGTTTGTGGTTTCACACTGGGATTTTTTTATAATTCTAAAAATGCAAAACTAGCTTTGACTTAAGCAATGTAATTTTGCATAATATAAGCTATTGTCTCTCAGTATTAAACAGAACCTTGCAAACTTCTGTCATTTCAGGTTCCTGATCACTTTTTTTACCCCCTGTTTTCACTCAGTTTTCACTTCTGAATACAGTGAATGTAAAATCTGGAGGGGAACCAGGACAAAACTGTATTGCACTTTGAGAAAATGTCTTGTGTCAAAAATTCCTATCCAGATTTCTTGATGTTACAGGATTGTCCCTTAGAATTAAGCTTGAGAAGCCTCAAACTGACTTCAATGTTTCCCTCCTGGTGTTAACATACCCACAATTGTCTTAGTGATGCTTCGATGGACTGAGTGAGGAAGGTAAGAGATTTTGTTAACCTGTATGAAAAACTTAGAAGTTAACTTAAACTGTTTTGGTAGCTGCTGCTCAGACATAAATGGTCATTACCTTGTCATTCACATTGTCACTTCTGTTTTTTTCTGGCCAAATTCTGCAGCACCTACAACTGTGCTACTGAGACAAAAATGTATATGGCATATATTTAGTATATGAGGATCAAAATTTGTTTCAACTTCAACTGTTCATGCATCTGATGTGTCTTAAATCCCATTAGTTTTTCTGGCATCACCATTCACTCTGTTGTGGTGAAAATATCTTACCCGACTGGAGGGATTAGCATTCAGTCATAAAATATGCCTACACTGGAGATTTAGTATTAAAACCATGAGCTTAAAAAATAGTTCTTCAAGAAAATTTAGAAATAATAGAAAGTTGGACATCAAGTACATATACATTCCATGAAATATGTGGTTCTAAACTTTTTTGGTATATTCCAGAAATTAAAAATACCCCTTTGTTCTGTTGACTTGTAAGACAGCACTTACACAAAAAGTATACAAAGTTTTCATGGAGGCAAACAAGAAAATGGATTGAAAGCTCATATGTGTTTTGCTTGTGTAAGGAGTGGCACTGGGTTCTCTTGAAGAGCAATGTGCATTTCAAACAGGAATTTGAAGAGCTGGGACAGAAAGAAAATGCTGCAATTAATTAGTTATTTTGGGTTTTTCCCATTCACATTTTGTCCATCTTCTCAATGTGAAAATTTAGCACTCCATTTTATGCACTGCTGCTGGTAAGTGACATGACAGATTATTGTGCTCTGTGGGGCCAAAAGCTGCTTTTAGAGAAATAAAAATGAGATTAATTTGAAACGGAGCGTTATAGACTTGCATTTGTGTGAAGCCAGCTAGATTTGGTGATGGCACCATGGACCTCAGCAGGGTCCAGCTGTCCTGCCAAGACACCTGAAAGTTGACCTGAGTGTCCCTATGGTACAGTATGCCAGTGTCCCTTCAGTCTGTGACACTGGCATACATAGCTTATAACTCCTTGTACTTTCTTTAAATTGTTATACACAACTGTGTATGTACATGTGCAGATTTACCGTGGGGTGTCTGTGATGCAGTTAACAAAAGGGACATGAAAAGAATGCTATTAAACCTCAGCTGAGGCCCTAGGAGTCCGACTATACTGGATTTAAGTTTTCCTGTGAAACTGAAAATCAGTGTCTTGTTAGCAGGCTTAAAATACTAATCTTTAGTCATGCTAATTACATGAACTGAAAAATATGAAAAAAAGAAAGAAGAAAAAAAGCAAATCTACTTTCCCCACAGGACTGTGTAGGATAAATGAAGGTTGTGTGGTGAGAAAATGTACATAGGAGTCTGGAGACTCAAACCTGCCACAATGGACACGTGTGCTCTTCCCAGCCCATGTCACCAGTGAAGCAGGAGGCATTGCTAGGTAGCAATCACCAAGACCAAAAATAAACTACACTAGTAAACAGAAGAGGGGATGATGTTTCCTGCCTCTTGTTCCCAGCCCAGTTCAACTGAAAAGCGTTTTCTTTCCCTTAAAGAAAGTAAAACCAAATATGCATTTTGCTGGTGACCTCTGTGGAGTGGGAGAGGGGAAAGTAGGGTGGCCCATAAGCAATAGCAGAGACAAACATACTCTAAGCTCCAGTGATAGAAAGACTTTTCCATCAATGTATAACTGCCAAATCTGACTATACCTCCATAGGGTGGGCAAAAGACACTTTCCTATCCAAAAAACCCTACACCTGTGCCAAGTTTCACAGTCTAACTGCGAGCAGTAGCGGCATTTTAGTTCTCTGGTAAAGATGCTGGAGTATAGGAGTCATTGCCACTTTATAATACTGTGCTCTAAGCCTGAGTAACGCATTCCTATGCACATGTGTGTTTCACATGACATCTTTGTGGGAGCTTTTTCAGGTGAATGTTACTGCTCATATTGCACATTTATAATTTTCCACTGAAAATGCTCGAGTAATTTCACATGTAAATGGTTGGTACAGAAAAGTTATTGCAACCACACCCCAGCAAGTAACTTAGGCTTCATGATTTTCAGAAAATATTACCTTTATATATGTTCAGGAATAAATGTTTTCAAGGTTGTAGCCATTTCACCTATTATTTCTCCAATTCTACTTTAGAATAACACAGTACTACTCCAAGGCAACCTATGAGGAATTCTATTGGAAGCAATGTGAAAGGATCAATGATCTCGACGAAGGGATTGAATGCTCCCTCACTAAGTTTGCAGATGACACTAAACTAGGAGGAAGTGTTGATCTGCCTGAGGGTAGGGAGGCTCTTCAGAGGGATCTGAACAGACTGGACCAATGGGCTGAGTCCAATGGGATGAAGTTTAACAAGGCCAAGTGTAGAGTGCTGCACATGGGACATAATAACCCCATGCAGTGCTACAGGCTTGGGGGAGACTGGCTGGAGAGCTGTCAGGCAGAGAAGGACCTGGGGGTGTTGGTTGACTGCAGACTGAATATGAGTCAGCAGTGTGCCCAAGCGGCCAAGAAGGCCAATGGCATCTTGGCTTGTATCAAAAACAGTGTGGCCAGTAGGTCTAGGGAAGTGATTGTGCCCCTGTACTCGGCATTGGTGAGGCCACACCTCGAGTGCTGTGTCCAGTTCTGGGCTCCTCACCACAAGAAGGACATGGAGGTCCTGGAGCAAGTCCAGAGAAGGGCAACCAGGCTGGTGAAGGGTCTGGAGGGCAAATCCTATGAGGAGCGGCTGAGGGAGCTGGGGCTGTTTAGCCTAGAGAAGAGGAGGTTGAGGGGAGACCTTATCACCGCCTACAATTACCTGAAGGGAGGTTATAGAGAGATAGGTGATGGTCTCTTCAGCCAGGTGACAGGTGATAGGACAAGGGGGAATGGCATGAAGCTGTGCCAGGGCAGGTTTAGATTGGATGTTAGGAAAAAATTTTTTCCTGAAAGAGTTGTCAGGGCCTGGAACAGGCTGCCCAGGGAGGTGGTCGAGTCACCTTCCCTGGATGTGTTCAAAAAAGAGGTAGAGGAAGTACTTAGGGATATGGTTTAGTTTAGGATGAGAATGGTTGGACTTGATGATCTTAAAGGTCTTTTCCAACCTTATTATTCTGTGATTCTGTGATTCTGTGATTCTGTGATTCTGTGAAAGGGAAGGAAAAGGCATAATTTTGGCAAGAGATTTGTGACTTTTTTAAGTATTAAAAAAAAAAAAAAAAAAAAAAAAAGGATTGGATTCTCCATAAAGGTACTGTAACATTCAGTCCCTTGCCATTTCAAATGATATAGTATTTTTTATATCCCTTTCTGTCCTAATCTCTTTTGTGACGTTGTTATGTTGTATTGTGTTGATAAGAGGCTATCTTGGGGCCAGCAAGGGATAAGATGTTAATAAAATTCTTGTTTGCTGTTACAGAATCAAACAATTTAAGTGTAGTCCTGAGGTTTCATGTCAAATTATTGCTGGCTTCTCTTTGTATCAATCACTGTAAGAAATACCTCTTAACCCTTTGTGAAGGACACAAATAATGAAATAACATAGAAATCTTTCAAGATATAAAGATTTAGGTTTACATGGAAAGCTTTCATTTATTTATTTTCTCTTTAGCAACATTGAGTCCTTTATGGGGATGACCCTGCTTGTCAGCCTCTCAGGTGAAATGACATTTAAAGCTGATCAGAAAACAACTTTTTTTTTCTATCACAAAAAAAAAGCAGCAAAGAAAAACAAAGCAGCTCCTTTGAAATGAAAATGACAAACTTTGATTTGGAAGAGAAATAAACCACCTGCCTTCCACATTTTAAATGAAAAGTTTTTAATTGTTTAGGTATTCTATTTATTGTATCTGCCATACTGACAAAATAGGAGAATAAATTGTGACATGAAAACTTTGCAGTTTTATTGGAGAAATATTTTTCTTTGTCTCCAGTCAGTTTTAGGGTAAAATTCTGAAAATCTGTAGGAATATTTCAGTGACTCAGAAATAATCAATCAAGCATTTTTCTTGCCTTTTGAGGGAGTGGTGCTATTTTGGATCTTGTTCTCACCAACAAGGAGGAGATGGTGGGGAATGTGAAGCTCAAGGGCAGTCTTTGCTTCAAGTGGTGGAGCTCAAGATCCTCAGGCAGCAAGGAGGGCACACCATAAGCTCTCTGCCCTGGGGTCCAGCAGAGCAGACTTGAGTCTCTTCAAGGATCTGTTTGGTAGATTGCCATGGGACAAAGTCCTGTAGGGGTTTGTGACTGCTAGTTAGTATTCAAGGATCACATCCTACAAGTCAGCATGGCTTCACTAAGGGCAACAATATACCAACAAATTTGGTGGCCTTCTACAACAGGGTTGAACTGTTGGTGGAAAATGGATGTCATCTCCCTGAACTTGTGCAAAACATTTGATATTGCTTTGTATAACATCCATGTCTCTAAATTGGAGAGACATGGATTTTACAGTTTGACCCACTTGGTAGATAAGAAACCGGCTGGATGGTTGCACTCAAAGAGTTGTGGTCAATGTCTTGATGTCCAAGTGGAGACTAATGATGACTGTGCTCCTCAGGGATTGGTATCGGGACAAGCACTGTTCAAAATACTGTTGGCAGTGTGGATGATGAGATTGAGTGCACCCCTCAGAAGCAAGTAGATTTGCTGACAATACCAAAGTGTGTAGAGTGCAGTCAACACGTTGGAGGGAAGGGATGCCATCCAGAGGGACCTCAGCATGTTTGAGAGGGTGGGCCCTTGAAAACCTCATGAAATTCAGCAAGGCCAAGTGCAAGTTCCTGCACATGGGTCGCGGCAACCCCAGGCACAAATATGGGCTGAGCAGAGAATGGATTGAGAACAGCCCTGAGGAGTGTCCAGGAGCCCCTGGACTTGGGGGTGTGGGTTGATGAGCAGCTCAGCATGAGCCAGCAATGTGTGCTTGCAGTCCAGAAAGCCATCGTGTGTTCTGGGCTGCATCAAAGGAAGCATGAGAGCTGTTGAGAAGGACCTCGTAGTCCTGGTGGATGACAGGTTTGCCATGAGCCAGCAGTGTGCCCTGGTGGCTAAGAGAACCAATAGGATCCTGGGGTGCATCAAAAGGAGCATGGCCAGCAGGTCAAAGGAAGTGTTCCTCCCCCTCTACTCTGCCCTGGTGAGGCCCCACCTGGAGTATTGTATCCAGTTCTGGGCTCCCTAGTATAAAAAAGACAGGAATGTCCTGGATAGAGTCCAGTGGAGGGCTATGAAGATGATTAAAGGACAGGAGCATCTCCCCTGTGAGGATAGGCTGAAAGAACCGGGGCTGTTCAGCCTTGAGAAAAGAAGGCTAAGAGGAGATCTTATTAATGTTTATAAATATCTTAAGTGTGGGACACGGGGAGAAATGGCCAGCCTCTTTTCAATGGTCTGTGGAGATAGACAAGGGGCAATGGCTGCAAATTGGAGCACAGGAAGTTCCGCACCAACATGCGGAAGAACTTTTTCACAGTGAGGGTGACAGAGCCCTGGGACAGGCTGCCCAGGGGAGTTGTGGAATCTCCTTCTCTGGAAATGCTCAAGACTCATCTGGACACCTACCTGTGTGACCTGTCCTAGGGAACCTGCTTTGGCATGGGGGTTGGACAAGATGCTCTCTTGAGGTCCCCTTCCAACCCCTACGATTCTGTGATTCTGTGATGACCAGCAAGTTGAGGGAGGGGATTCTGCCTCCCTACTCAATGGAGACCCTACCTGGTTTATGGCATCTCTCTTCGGGACACCCAATATAGGAAGGACATGGAGCTGTTCGAGTGACTCCAGAGGATGTCCATGAAGATGATCAGATGGCTGGAGCCCCTCTCCTATGAAGACAGGCTGGGAGAGGTGGGGTTGGCTCATCCTGGAGAAGAGAAGGCTCTGTGGAGGGTCATCAAGCAACCTTCCAGTGTCTCAAGGGAGCCTGCAAGAAATCTGAAGAGGGCCTTTTGTAAGGGCATGGAGTGATAGGACAAGGGGTAATAGGTTTGAAACTGAAAGAAGGCAGATTTAGATTTGATGTAGGGAAAAAATTCTTTCCTGTGAGGGTGTTGAGGCACAGGCACAGGTCACCCAGAGAAGCTGTGGCTGCCCCCTCCCTGGCAGTGTTCAAGGCCATGTTGGATGGGGCTTTGGGCAACCTGGGCTAGTGGAGGGTGTCCCTGCCCATGGCAGGGTGTTGGAACTAGATGGGCTTTGAGGTCATGTCCAACCCAAACCACTTTATGATTTCCTGTGGAAAGTCCAACCAAAAGCAGTATATCAAACAGATATATTGTTTAGAATTAAATGTTCGGGTATTTTTTGTTGTATGTAAAATTATAAGAAGTTGAAGTTATCTGGAGTGCCTGGTGTTATTGTAACATTTTTTTAAAGAGAACATAGGCAAAAATAGGGAACATGAATAAATTGTAGCCATAGTAGAATATACAGATTCACTCTCCAATGCATAATTTTTTTTAACTGTTGGGCTTCTAGGAAATTACTGAAGGACAACAGAGGGTCTTAGGCACAGAGAAACCTGATAAAATTTTACCAAGATCTTCCTGTGTAATGAGCTGTGATTATCTGAACCATGTATTTACAGTTCTCAGAAGTGATACAAAATACGAATTTGCTTTGCCCCACCGATACAGGTTGAGATGAGATAAGCTAGAGATGAGCTAGAGGTGAGGGTAGCATGAGGGCTAGAGAGATAGAGGTAAGGGTAGCATGGTGGAAAGTAACTTCTTAGACTGGGTTTGACGGAAAAAAATAATGTTTACATATCAGATATGGCTTGAGATTTAGTTAAAGCCTATGGACATAGTGATGCCATCTGCTTTCAGCCAACCTAGTGAGGATATTGTGGGTGATCAGCAATGCCATAGCGAATGATGTGGCCCTATATACTGGTATGATTCGCAATGGCTATATTGGTAAAGCTCATTTCTTACAGTCTCTCTCACTTTTTTTTTCCCCCCAGCCACTGTCAAATAAATACTGTGCAGGAAAAAGAAATAATCTTACATCTATGTTGTTAAAGTGAACAAACAAAATACATTCTGGTGATTTGAACTGTATGCATTTTCTCCTATTTCTAGACTCTCTGAGCTTGTTGTCATGCCAAACTTGTGACTTCACCAGGTAGCTCAAGGACCCCTTAGCTAAGCTACTTCAATAATAAGTAGGCAAAATTGACCAGTTTCTACTAGTATGCGTCCTTAACATGACATTAAAAAAAATTAATGTAATGGGTGAGCTGGACTTTTGTAACCTTGGACAACTTAGATTGCAATTCTCTATGGAACAGTTGTCAAGTTTCTCCAAGATGTAACAGCACTTCAAGGCCCTCTGAAATTATAGTGTTGCACAGAGATAGTTAGGTTTGTAAATAAACTGGAGATGTTCTGAGAAGGAATAGTTATTCAATATTAGCAAATATCACTTGAGGAAAATCACTTAGCCCCTTAATGTTGAAAGGCGTTTTATTGTATAATGATGTGTTACAGAAATACAGAAATGCACCTAAAACAAACCTACCACTTTGTATCAGGAATATATTTAAATCTGGAACATATCTTAGGGTTTATATTTTCCAACTAAGTAGAAGACTACTTGAAAGAAATCAAGGCTAAATCCTGCAAAACTTCATTCATATGTTTCATCTAAGTTAGGTGATATACCTGTGTGAATAAAGTCTACTTTAAGATGTATAGCTTTGCAGGAAAGAAATTTAAATCTCCCCTCATATTGTCTCCTGTCCCCTCTTCTCCTTTCTTGTGATTTTTAGTTTACTACCCTTTGAAAAAAATTACAGTAAGATTCATTTTGGGTTTGCTTATAAAAAAATACCAGTAACATTTATTGTTCTTTGTTTGGTTGGTATTTTTAGATGAGGAGCTGGGAGTCTTCTTATACAAGCAAAAGTGTCTGACAATGCTGTGTATGAGGATACTGAGTTAAAATTCAGTGGTTATTGAACCAAAATGTCAAGTTGGTTATTCCTCTTTCTTCCAATTCCATGCTGCTCTCTCAGTCACAGTTTGTCTCCTCCCCTGAAACACATGTACACAAAGGTTTTCTCCTTTGTGCCTGCAAAGCCTACAATACCATTTTGGACAGGGGAATGCAATGTATGTAGAATAATTTAAGTGACTTTCAATTACATTTTCAGAAAGAAACCTCAGCTATCCAGGGTTGCATGTATACATCTCAGAGGAAGTTCTGCCCATAGAACCCGTTCGTTAATGTTTGACAAAGCAGTGATGTGACAAAGCTTATGGCAAGTGCTGCACAAAGATTCTCGGGTATTAAGGAAATTAAATGGTTTTAAAATAAAAGAAACCCCATGGTAATGTGTTCTCTTGCAGTGGATTGCATACCGGTCAAATTCAATGACTCTAAACACTTCTGAAAAAAGTAGAATACATATAATGTCAGAAATAAGCTGGTCTAAATGAAAGGCTTCTATCCTAACATTTGCCTTTTATATAACTTGTTACGACAGCAATAGAGTTCTCAGGAAATTTCAAACCAAAATTTTCATCTCAAGTGTTTTTGGAAGGGGTATTATTACAGACCTCCTAATTTCCACTGCAGCTAAGCTTGTATTAATAACAAGGAGGGTGAAGGAAACTGCTGGTATATCCAGTAGTGCTTGACATTTAGTAGATGAATTAAAGTTTACAGTCAATTGTTTTTTAACTAACAATTTTAGAGATTTTCTTTTCTTTCTTTTCTATTCTTTTCTTTTCCTTTTCTTTTCTTTTCTTTTCTTTTCTTTTCTTTGCTTTTCTTTTCTA